>JAIUSX010000022.1:4362500-14053953 GCA_026573805.1 Hesperophylax magnus
AAAAGGTCATATTTTCGATTTGATTTTGATAATTACTAAGCCTATGTTAATTTAAAAAATGTATAAAAAAATGTTTACTTGTTGAAAACACTATCATTATCGATTTGCTTAATAATATTATCATTATTTTAAATTAATAAACAACTACACTCGGCCTTAACAAAGAATTACAGTTGCAGGTACACTTTCTGCACGCCTAAAATACAGGTGTTTCATATACATTTACATAAACTATTATAACCAAAGGGATAATAATAGGGCTCGTGTAACACCTGTTGGGGTTATTTTTATGCATTAAGCGAATTTTTTTAAAGCCTGTGCAAAAGTAATTTTAAAAAGGAAGAAAGAAGTTTTTAAATGTAAATGTTGTTATTAATGTTTTATTTTAGAAATATTTATGTTTTAAAGATATTATGTTTCGGTATTTATATTATATATCGTCGAATATATATATTCAACGGCCTCCGGAGTCAAGGGGTTTGGCTCTCGACTAGCAATTTGAAGGTCACGGGTTTTAAATCCTGGCGTGCGGAAGTAAATTTTATTAGATGAATGGAATGATGTGTTATTTCACAATTCATTTTAAATTTTTATTAGTATAAAGTATACTTGCGGTACGTTCCAGAGTGGAAGATACTCTCAGTATTACCCTGGTGTAAGACCACCATTCAGAATTGAAACGTTGCTTGAAATTTATTTTTATGCGACACCTCACAAGAGCGCCCCTGTCTGTACAGTGTAAAGGTAAGGGAGCTATGTCACCACCGTTGCGAGGCGTGTTTAAGTAAAGGTGAAGGAAGGGATGTTTTAATGCGGGTCTTGGAAGAGGCTCGGATGCCGGTAGCTTGTTTCACATACGAGCCGTCTTACACAAAAACGAATCGAAAAAGGTGCCCGTTCTCGTTAAGCCAACATCAACTGTGAACGGGTGTTCTGCTAGTGTACGTTGAGTTTTACGTTGTGCACCGGCGCACTGGTAATCAATGCGCCAAGGTTCTTAGAGCAGGCTTCATTAAAATATTTGTTGAACGTCTGTCAGAATGCCCACATTTTGTCGGTGCATTAGGGATAGCAATGGATTTTCAATCAGACGGACCCTCTTCTTTGCATAGAATTAAGTAAGTTTATCAATTTTTGTGGGGCTCCAGCCCAGAAGTGGCTCACAAATTCAATTTTTGGGCGTAATATAGATTTGTATAGGATTAGAAGCTGGTTACTACTGAAGAAACTGCTAGTCCTATTCAAAATGCCCAGTTTCTTGGAAGCCAGATTTAGATATTCTTCTATAGAGCCTCGACACTTGAGTTGGTCTTATATACTTACTCCAAGAATTTCAATGGAGTCTTTGTTGGGGAGGGTGCTTCTATCAAAATTCACCAGACATCCTTCTTTGCCGAAATCAGACACGGCTTTAACCATGTTTTGTAACCAGATATTAATAGCCAGGTACTCCTCCACCTTACTCTTCCCATCTCCAATAACTGTAGGGACTCTTGTGCGGTATTCACAAAAAAAAACTTAAAAATTAAATTGACATGATTTTAACAGAAAAGCACCTATAAGTCAAACTACTAAAACGTACTTTATCGAAACATTTTACTCTTATTTTGTAAATTTAATTTAAAAAACTTGTTGACGGCCTCCGTGGTTGAATGTTTATCATCCTTTGCTGATCCGGAGGTCTTGGGATCAAATCTTGACGTCCGCAAATAAATTTGTATTTCATTAAATTGTGTTATTTCACAACTTACTCCTACCGATTTCTAACAAAGGACCATAACCACGTCATAGAATTAGATAATTGATATAATTCAATCAACCTTTCCAAATGATTTTCAAAAAATCATTATATTTTTAAGATCGTTCCGGAAAATGCTGAAAAATTTGTATTTTTTTGAAGAAATACGTATGGTAGGTGCTTAGTAGTTTCCGAAAATTTTGTATAAGAATATAGCATTTACGTAAGTTAGAGTTTTCACTCTCAGAAGAAATGCACGTCCCTATCTCTGTTCTTACTCAGATAATAATTCGAACCAGCTGCTTACAAAAGTTTTTCAAGGAACAAGTTCTCCTATCATGCCAACCACTATATGTTGTGAGGTGTATCAAGCTCTGTGGTAGGTTTGTTCGCTTTTCCAGTACCCGCGATCAAATATTTTAATATTCATATAGATTACTGGGTTCCATGCTAACTCAACACAGTGACTATTGAACACACTTTTAAAAAGTGATATAAAGTCATTAAAAACGATGAAAAAATTTTTTTTAACCTAACCTAACCTACTTACCCCAGTTAATATTTTTTTATTTCATCACTTTCCATGACTTTATATAGCTTTTTAAAGATGTGATGAATTATTATTTTGATGATTTATCCGGTCACCAGATAACTGTACACTGGACATGCGCGCATATAGACGTGTGGCGGTCGGAATAGTCAAGGAAGATGTAATTCAAATACCACTGTACCAGATGCCATATGTGTTTCCCTGAAACTTTCGTTCCATTATCTGCGGAAATTAAATAATACAGCTTAAAATAGTACAATACATGATTATTAAAATTATGTATTTTAAATTCTGGTTAATTAACACTTTTACGTAAGAAACTACAAAAAATAACATTGTTTAAACAACAAATGGGAATCTTTATGAGGATACAAAATGTACTGAAACTTATTACATTACAAGAATAAATAAACAAATAACAATAAGCTGTGGAAGATGATAATTAATTAGAAATTATTGTAAAAAAAATATTGGAAATTAATTATTGTATAATTTACATTATTTTTTTTTTAAATTCTAATAAACAAAATCAAGGAGGATTTAAGGTGCTTAGTAACAAACAAAAAAAAATTACACAGTCATTATATTCTCGTGGCTTGGCTTACTTTAGCATATCGCTCGACATACATTCCCATTGGGATTATATGGCGTGATGCGTATTCCTACACGCTAGGTACACTTTGATTATTTTAAAGTCAAAAAAAGATTAAATTGTTAGAAATTATTTTATTGATCCCAATTTCTTAAAATCATTCTTATCCTTGTCATTTAATATATTTGTAAACTTGTTTTATTTGTCACTGCTGAATTGGAATCAATAAGTAAGGTGTTCGCAGAATCAATGCTAAGAAGTTAGCATTTCATATATTTTCATTCATTTTAATATTCTTCACTTAAAACTGATTTGGATAAAAATCACAATAATTATTTTACGTTTTATAGTATTAATAATAATATTTGAATGATTTTTATACCGCCGTTTTTGTGTAAAATCACCTCAAGGGCGCTGCATTATCTATGTATTAAGAGATGTGCGTACATCGCAGTCAGATTGTACAAAATACTGACTTAGTTGTTGTTTAAGCAATAGAAATGCCTCTTTTGACAGATTTTTCACCATATACAATCATCCACACTTCAATGGATTAATACGTAAATAAGGATTAATATTTGTCGAAAATTTGCGAACGTAAGAGGTAAAACATTCATTCGTTGCCTGGTAGAACAATATCCCCCTGTTGTTGCGAATATTGTGAGGTAGTAAGGAGTGATAAGGAAAAAAAATAATTACTACACAAATTTGATAACTAAAAAGCGATAGTGAGAAAATTTCCGCTATCTCAATCGCAAACATTTTACTTTTTTAAATTCCTTCAATGGACAAAATAATTTTAAAAAACTGAATATTTGCAATCGTGGTGAAAATTCTACTTTTAAAAGCGCGAAACTGGTAAAAAAAAAAGATTATAACAATTTCAAATCAGCAACCCTTTCATAACACCTGTTCGCCGCAACTAGCGACAAACCTGCAAAACTTTATCGGAGGCGCAAACCGCTTTTTCCGCCCAGAATATCAGAGGCGCACCGCGGAGATTTCCCAGCGGAGGGCACTTTATTTGCTTTTTTCATTTTTGGAAAGCAGCGAGACGCCAGGGGTGGTAAAGAGGTGGGGGCAAGCGAGGTCTCTGGAGAGGGCTGGTTCGATTCAAATCCGCAAAAATAACGAACGAATTATAGTTAAAACCTATATTTTAGAGGTTAAAAATACCTTTACAAAGTTAAGCTCTCTAAAATGGTTATAAACCAATATTTTCTACTTTCTCAAGACGGCTAGTTATTTGAGGTTAGTTATAAAACGAACACCAACACAATAGAAAAATCATAAAAGGATACGGTCACATCTAGGACCGAATACTTTTCTGATTTTTCTGTTTCAGATTTTCGTTTAAAAATCGCTAAGATTGTCTTCAATAATAAAATATTTTCTTTTATGCAGTATTTATAAAAATTCAGATTTAGAATTTTTTTAAACTAAAATCTTAAATGATAATTATTCAACAGTGACAATAATTACATTGCTGATTATTTTGTAGTTTTAGGTTGTAATTCACTCATATGGTAATTAGGTTTAGTTAACATTGAAATAACATCATTAAAAAACGAGGACAACAAAAAAACGTTCAATGAAAAAACATTTTTGATACCAAAAATTTAACTTTTAGGCAAGTACATATAGTATTTAGGAAGCATGTTTACGAGAGATGGGAAGGCTGACAGAGATATTGAAAGAAGAGTAAATGCAGGTAACTCCATTAATGGAGGACTCAACGCAGTTGGCGCTAACAAAAAATTGTCCAAAGATGCGAAGTTAGCAGTCCACAATGGAGTGCTGGTACCTACCCTGATGTATGGAAGTGAGGCATGGAACTGGCAAAGAAAGGATGAAAGTAGATTGAATGCTGTTGAAATGAGATCCCTGAGGCGTATGTGTGGTAAAACCATGTATGATCGTGTGAGGAATGTGGATATCCGCAAAGAGTGCAAGGCTGATGTAAGCGTAATGAGTAAGATCAAGAAAGGGACGCTTAGATGGTTTGGGCATGTAGAGCGAATGAGCGAAGAAAGGAGTGTAAGGAGAATATACGATGCAAATGTGAATGGTAGCAGAAGTCGGGGACGCCCGAGGAAGACATGGCACGACCAAGTGAATCAGATACTTGAGTCGGGCCATG
Source organism: Hesperophylax magnus (assembly GCA_026573805.1). Classification (NCBI taxonomy): domain Eukaryota; kingdom Metazoa; phylum Arthropoda; class Insecta; order Trichoptera; family Limnephilidae; genus Hesperophylax; species Hesperophylax magnus. Next base: position 4,367,521 of record JAIUSX010000022.1, read on the forward strand.
TCAAGAGTCAGAACAATAGAAGAGTATGTATGAGACGATGTATGAATGTGCATGAGGCAAGGAGTGTGTGCCAAGACCGAGTTGTTTGGCGGTCCGTCCTCTCTGCCTACCCCTGCGGGGAAACGGCGTGATGGTTAGTTAGTTAGTTAGTTACAATGAGATTTTTCCGTGTTTAAGTCAGTAGAGGATGCAACAAATTCAAGATTTCTGAAGAGTATATTAAATATTACAATTTGAGGTATTACTCAATAAAGTTATTCCAAAAATTAAATATTCATCCAAGACTTGCAGAAAAGTCAATAGATGTCGCACATAAAAAATAAAAAAAAATAAGATAGGATTATCTAAAAAAACGCTGTCTATATTGCATTCAGTTCGGGTTGAATCTTGCGATCATACATAAAGATAGTTGCCAATAAAAAATTTGCGGTGAAAAAATGAAGACAAAGTTGGAAGTTCTTATTCGAAGTATGATACAGTTAAACGTGACCGAAGGGGATAGGGTCCCATTAGCTCAGTGGTAAAGAGCGATGCCCCGGCAAGGCAAGGGTCCTAGGTTCGAGTCCTAGATGTGACCGTATCCTTTTCTGATTTTTCTGTTTCAGATTTTTGTTTAAAAGTCGCTAATATTGTCTTCAATAATCAAATCTATTTTATTCCATTGGTTATGAGTATTTATGCCTACCTAGGTACATTGTTGGTTGTGAAGTTTTATTATTTTGAAGCATAGTCTTTTTTATGTATTTTAATGCTTTTATTCTATTATTTTAACATCAATATTTTGCACCGTGTTTTATCATAAAAAAACTGTTAGTGGTTGGTGCACTAAAATTAGGTATTAAATTTTTTTAAGGGCAAACTTTTTTGATCGTGACATTATCGCAAAGTTTATCCGATAGATATGGTTAAAAAATATTGAAATTGAAAATCACTCTCTCAATCAATCAATTCTCTATTTGAGTTTTAGTGGCGTGACATAATTTCAAGTAAACTAACAAATATTTAACGCCTTTGAATGATTTTGTATAAAAACGGCCCTGTATACAACTAAAAATTATTATAATTTGCAACCGTATGTTTGTTTACTTTAAACCACTTTGAATGAGCAAATTTTAACTTATAATAAAATATGAAAGTTCGGCATTGTCACGCGTTGACGATATTATGATTATATTTTCCTAGCCGTAGTTGTGAGAGCGGCCGCCATGCGGGCGAGCGGCGCTAGGTGTTGCAAATTAACTTCCGGCTAGCTCGAAAGGGTGTTTACTTCTGAACAAAGTTCCGTCTCTTTGCTATGGGCTACGGGGCAGTGGTTTTAGAGACGCGTCTCAGTTGCGGAGGGTAGTTTACTAGTTCTGCAAAGCGGGATGTGTATTCAGGGTACGGCGTATAGTGTACAGGACTTTGGATTCCAGACGCTGGAATGTACTCCGGCACTTTGTACTTGCTTGCCAGATGACCACGTGGCGTTTTGGTGCATTAAAAATCCGATATGTATGTAACCTTAGTGGAAAGATTTTCTTGCTTTTTCATCAATCCGCATGCGACAACAGATTTTTTTGTTGCATTTGGTTTCCGAAATTTTCTTGACGTTGTAGCAAACATTACACTATTAATTTGTCAGGTTACCTCCATCTTAGTAAAGTCCAAAATATATCATTCTTACTTCTTCAACAATTGCAAAATTACTTTGTGCCACCTTGTTATATAAATAAATAAGTTTCATTGCATCTAATAACATTGTCTGACAAGAGAATATTTCAGACCTAGTTGTGTTACACCGAGTCATTAACAACGTAAATGACAGTCCTGCCATCGTTGCCACTATTAAATTCTATGTGCCGAATAGAAATACAAGACAAAATATAACATTCTACTGCAATACATAATAAGACAACTATAAGACACACTCACTTACCAATAGAATGCATGATCTGGGCAATAAGTATGGGGGTACAATTGATATATTTATTAACTCCATTAATACTAGAACGAAGCATAGTTAGTTTTTCATATTTAGTTCATAGAGTTGTTTTGGTAACCTAGTTTTAGTGTTTTGTCTTATATGTAGTGTTGTTCTAATTTCTATTTTATTTTATGTTACTTTTACGTTTTACTAATATTATTTCATATTATTTTTTTTTATTATGTTCTCACAATTTTACATTTGTGTATTCATGTGATGTTGCACAAAAACGGCCCTATATAAATCATCCAAATATTATAGATCTATTTTGTACCTACTTTATAATGGATTAAATCTATTTACTGTTAGTATTTACTATATAATACAGATATTCTCCTATGTACACTTCACCATGTACTACTTTTATGCAAAAGCCCTTTTAGGCGTATAAATAAAGAGATTTAAGAAATAATAACGTAATCTGAAAGTATGTTGCCTGTTGTATGCTGATGATGCGGTGCTGATTGCTAATAGTATGGATGATCTGCAGTCTCTCGTGTCTAGGATGAACGAAGTATGCGTGAAGAATGAGTTAATGATGAATGTAAGTAAGTCTAAAGTAATGGTGTTTGAAAGAGAAAGTACGAAAACAGTGTGCAATATAGCTGTGAATGAGGAATACTTGGAGCAGGTGGATGAATTTGTGTATTTAGGAAGCATGTTTACGAGAAATGGGAAGGCTGACAGAGATATTGAAAGAAGAGTAAATGCAGGTAACTCCATTAATGGAGGACTGAACGCAGTTGGCGCTAACAAAAAATTGTCCAAAGATGCGAAGTTAGCAGTCCACAATGGAGTGCTGGTACCTACCCTGATGTATGGAAGTGAGGCATGGAACTGGCAAAGAAAGGATGAAAGTAGATTGAATGCTGTTGAAATGAGATCCCTGAGGCGTATGTGTGGTAAAACCATGTATGATCGTGTGAGGAATGTGGATATCCGCAAAGAGTGCAAGGCTGATGTAAGCGTAATGAGTAAGATCAAGAAAGGGACGCTTAGATGGTTTGGGCATGTAGAGCGAATGAGCGAAGAAAGGAGTGTAAGGAGAATATACGATGCAAATGTGAATGGTAGCAGAAGTCGGGGACGCCCGAGGAAGACATGGCACGACCAAGTGAATCAGATACTTGAGTCGGGCCATGTCAAGAGTCAGAACAATAGAAGAGTATGTATGAGACGATGTATGAATGTGAATGAGGCAAGGAGTGTGTGCCAAGACTGAGTTGTTTGGCGGTCCGTCCTCTCTGCCTACCCCTGCGGGGAAACGGCGTGATGGTTAGTTAGTTAGTTAGTTTATAACGTTTTAATTCTGTCAGTTTTTGGAATGAGATAAAGTCCTTCTTAATAACAGTAATAGCATGGAATTTTCGATGAACAGGTTTCCAACTCACTGAGCGAGTTTGGAATGTATCCCTAGTTAAATTTTTTTATTGGAAGAACCAGATCGATAAAATGGTTTCCATCTATACTTTTTAATAAATTAAATGGAGTTTTTGTTCATTTTTGGTATATTCTTCGCACATAATGCTGGGTATTTTTCCTGTTTAATGGCATATTGTGAAATAATCCTTATGAAAATTAAGTCATAAACATCTATTTCGTCATATTTCATGTTTAAAGGTCTACATTTTCAGTTTATTACGACACCAAGCTTATATGAAACTACTACACGTCTCTTTTACAACGCCCTTTAATATTCGCATCAGTTACCAGTCTCTCCACATGAAAGTGTCTGTAAAATATATTGCCCACAATATTATAGTGTCTGAAACTCACAATTCTATGGGGGGTTATCTACCCGCTATAAAAACCATAGTATCCAAAACCTCTACACTCAATTATATTATCCTGCATAATGCATGTAAAACATTGCATATTCCTTGCAAATAAACATCACAATGACATTACAGCGGTGCTGCGTCTCACATCCGAGCGAGAGACGACAATTTGTGTGTGATCCGAGTCGGGACATCAAAGCGCCCCTTGGAGAGAAATGATGCTAGGCTGTATCTGGATTTGAATACAGCGGGATTTATGGTTAATGCATTCTGAGCGGATTACTGTTCCAAAACTTTACGAGTATTTGGTTACATGAAAAGTAGAGATATGTTAGTTAGTTATCTATGAATTTCGAGCACGTTTATTTATTCTGATTTTTCACGCCCAGCTGGGCTTTTTACATGTTTTTTTTGCCAGACAAAGAATATCTAATTGAGTAAAACAATATAAAAACCAATTTTTTAAATGGAAGATGGATAAAATCGTAGATCAGGAATAGTACAGTACGTAAAAAATCAGTGTGTTCAATTAGATTTGTTGTTCTGATGGCCAAAATAAATTCTATTAAGAACTATTTATATTCAGTGATTGGTGCTTTTATTATGTCAACAACATCCTTATATTGAAGATACTCTTAGTCTTCATAATTGATACGTTGCTTGAAATAGCTTTGGCCGTGTTTGGTGACCAGCTCCAAATAACCACGTACTTTCCCACATTTCTCTACCCAATTTCTTTCTCCTCCCCACTACATTCAGCCTCAATACATACCGCAATTGGGGATGCCCTCGCTGGCTCCAGACGGTCGGTAGCAGTTGGAACTATTGCGCGGTTTCACATTAAAAAAAAATTAAAAATCATTACCGAAATTCCGTATATGACCAAATTGGTACCAAATGTAACCCTTGGGGAACATCGCTGTTGGCGATGTTATTTAATTGTTACTATAAAAATGTTACATTCGGTATACGATATCGCTAGTATTACCGCGATTTTCTTGCCCAGTACTACTACCCGTCATTTTGAGACACTATTAATCGTGTTTGTAAATAATACCGATGTTTATTTTCAGTAAATAAAATATTTTATAAAAGTTTTAGTAGAAAGCAATCACTTTGCGGGTTCACATTATATGTGAAGTGAAACAAATAACTTTTTTTCGGTAATCGTGCAACCGATTTCGCTTTTTCGTGTTTATATAAAAACTAACAAAATGCATAAATCTAACTGGGCAATGAGAGAAACAGAATAAAAATAGATACCTAAACAGTGAAAAAAAGATAACAGTGATAACATATTAAAGAAAAAGACAAAGATACAGAATGCTAAAGAAACAAGTGATTAACGTTTTGTTGGATATTTTCTATTTTTAATAGAAAATTTCCTAATGTAGAACAACGACTACACAAAATTGATCATTTTCAACTAGCATCCTTATTTCCAAAGCTTTTTAGCCATATTGTGTCTAGATACTAATTATTCATTCTCGTAATTGTATTAATTTAAATTAACAAAAATAAAACCCATAATTTAGAATATTTCACCAGACAAAACCTTGTTACAACAAACATGGAAAACAAGTTATGACACGTAAGAACATGAACGCAACATTTCGGAATGATGATTGAGAAGAAGTGCTTTGTCTCTTCTGACTGTTTCTGTATAACTCTGAGATTCAAAGGTTATCTTGAAATGTGCATAACAGAAGCGCGCGAAAGCCTCCCTTTGTGCGAAGGCTCTATTGTTGGCAGCTTGAATGCTGATTCGCGACGTGCGCACTGGAAGTACTGCCACTGAACTAAACAAAAGATAAGGAAAACTAAAACTCGGCGTGTGTAGCCAACTGTCATTATTATCGGTAATACAATCGACGTTATTTCATATATCCCAGTTTTGATTGCGTGAGAGAAACTTGAATGTATTTTCATTTTCCAATAACTGTTATTCCTTTATCGGGCGTGTTCATCCTTTAAACTAGATAGTCGAAAACTCTGTGTTATAATAACATTATATCAACCATTCTGAGCCAAGTTATGCAGAAATGTACGTCAATATGTGTGCGACTAGAACTGAGCGCCTTTATTTTGTTTTATTTAAAAAAAAATTGTACAATATGTTTTTTTTTTATAAAGTAATATAAACTAAATTATTTATCTTTTTAATAAAATAAAAAATGTTATCACGAAGTGATTACCGGTTTGAAGAACTTTTCTTCGATAAATCAATAATATACGAAGGTAGTAGAATATGGCGCAAACAATAATGTATGACGTATTGTATTAGTTTTTAGTACTATAGAAGTAGAATATGACACAAACAAAAATATAATCTGACGTATGGCATTAGTTTTTTTTATTATTATTTAACAGTAGTAGAACATGAAGCAAAACTTAATATGGTGTATGAAATTAGTTTTTAGTATTCAACAGTTGTAGAATATGATTCAAATAATATTCACAATCGAAATGTTGATTAAAGTGGCTTTAGACGTGTTTGGTGACCAGATCTGAACAGCCAAGCAAAGCCTTTGCTTTTCTCTCTCCTCCAGCTTCACAACACACCTCAAATGTGGATGTCATAATCCCACTAGCCCCAGACAGCCTGGACCATTTGGTTCTCTTACTCGGTATGCACGTTTAAGTTTAAAAAAACCATTTTAATCAAATCTGAGTTCAAATTCCAAGAAAACCAATGGCAATATTACAAAAAATGAATTAAATATTGTATACTACTACTACTACTAGCCGTACCCCGCCACGCATTGCAGTGGCTCAGTCTGTCTGTGCAGATAGAGAAACAATAAAGCTTGTTGCTTTTACGTCCAAGATTTTTTTTAATACCATTTTTTTATCACAGGTGAAATCTATATAAAATAGGTATATAAAAACAGGCACGTATTCGAATGCAACGTTGTGTCAAAATTTTAAGGCAATCGGTGAAGAACTTACGGAGATTTAAGATTTTGAACAAACGAACAGTAAATATTTTATTTATATAGATATTTATTTATTTAACGCCCAGAGGGCTTTTGCATGGTTGGTAGTATAATTTTAATTTGACAGATACTTTGAAACATAAAAAATAAGAATAAAATTACATTTGATAAAAGCTATGCAAAGAAAAGAAAGAAAAAATTAAAATTAAATAAAATAATAAAAAAATTAAATAAATAATTCTTTTAATAAAATTAAATCTATTAAAAGAACCATGAAGTAAATAAGTGGTCCGTCATCAAAATGACGTCATTTGTGCAATAATTATAGTATTAATTTTTTAGTCACAATCATTTATCTTTTTCTCAATCACCCTTTGCATATTGTAAATATTGATACTTTAATTACTCAATAATTAAATATACAATGAATAGTGACGTTTTTAAGATAATTTTAATTTTATAAAATTTATACTAAAAAAACGAAATACCTACCCAAATGTGATTTTGCGGAATACGTAAAACGCGTTAACATAACATTATTAAAATTTGCGTGCGATTTCTGCTGGTATCCAAACAACAATGAAAACAAAGCGTTTTACAGATTCCCAGATTGTATCTTCCCCGTCCAAAGTCCCTAACAGATCTCAGATCTTCCGTTTCACCTCACATCCTCCAAGCGGACATCTGAATCCAAGTAACAGGCTCTTAATTAATAATTATTTTACAAGCAATAATTGTTCGCCTGAAACACTCATCCACATTGAAAAATCTCCTGATAAAAGATACATGACGCCAACGGGACTTGAACCCGTGTCCCTTCGATTATTATGTATCTTTTATCAGGAGATTTTTCAATGTGGATGAGTGTTTCAGGCGAACAATTATTGCTTGTAAAATAATTGTTACCCTTTGTGCTATGCATAAAAAATCTTGTCTTAAAAACATTAGTTTGCCAAAAAATAATAATTTCTTAATTAATAATTTCTGGTTGATATCCGAGGGTTCTCTCTTCTCGTCCGCCCTCTCGGACCCGCATCAAGCTTGTCAGGGATCAGCAAGTTGCGGTACGGGTGCTCCTAATACCTACGATTCGAATACTCTTCGGTGAAACGAACCACTCGGATCAAGTATTTCTATATCTGTCCCCATCAAACTCGTTCTGTCTCCTTTTCTATTACTTCATTACATCAACTTTCAGCGACAATCACAAACACACACGAATGACATGAATATGGAATGAATATTTATATAAAATCGGCTGACATTACAGCAGTTTTGCTGTAAATGTGCAATAAATGTCGGTCCTGCCCATCATCATCTTTTGGCAAATTTCGATCCTATGCCAAAGCAAAAAAAAAGTTTTAAAGGACAAAATATAAACACCTGCCCATCACCATAGGAAAAAATATTTTTTTTAATGAGGTGATTTTTATTTTGATGTAATATTTCATTTATTTTTGTTTTTACGTAAAACAATATAAACAATAACCTTTTTAAAACGTCTGCCCGATTTAAGTGTGTTTTTTTGTTGTTGTTAATTCCGTTTAAAGAGGTGTGAGAAACATCATCGGTAAACGACTTTTAAAACTTTAGTGATCTTGAAAATGAGTTAAAAACTCAATATTTTTAATTTGCATGTATCCGTTTGTAATATTCATATCTGAAAAGACTTTCATCTGATTTTTAAAACAATATTTCGTCTTGGTATACGTTCAAAACGGCCAATATATTTGAAATTAAATGTCGAGCGGGAATATTTGAACACTTGACATAAAAAACTAATTAACTAATCTTTATAAGACTTTATAAGGTTTTTTATGCAAATGATAGCAAATTATTATGAGAAATATTTTTTTATGATATTTTTTGTAGGTAATAATAGCTTATAAAGTCCAAATCATTGATTCGTTGCCAATAATTGTACATAAAATATCACCAAAAACTCTATTGTCCACAAGTTTCACTAACAAAATTAGTAATAAAAATTCAGCTGTCTGTAAAGCAGTCAAACATAAAAGTCACTAAACATTTAAGTAATTTTAGGCACTATTTCGAATCTGAAATACTAAGATCAACCAGTAAAAATATGTAAGCCCAATCGACAAGATTAAGAAAAGCAGGCTTAGATGGTTTTCACACATGCGAAAAATGTTATAAAAAATATATGCTTTTTAATACACACCATTTTTGTGAAATACTTAGTTAGGTCGTGTCAAGAGTTGAAATAACGGAAGATTGCGAAGAGATTGAAAAATTATTGAACAACGATGAAACTGTGGGAAGTTTAATTATTTTGTTACGTAAACAAGTTTTTGCACCCCTGATAAAGGATAGACAGTAGACAGTAGACATAGGCAACACGGGGAATTGTAGATGATTATAAGGCCACGTTAACCTCCGTCTTGATGTGGTCTCAAAGGCTAAGACTAGAGATCTCGAAGATGGAACAAGAGGACATGTCTCACAGTGAGACCACATTCATTGTTTGGACGTTTAGTTACATCTTATATCATCTCCCCTTTCAAGCGTTTGATGGAGCGATTCAAGCCTAAACAGTAAACATTTTGTTAGTTCAAGAATAAATTTCATAATATTACATATTTGCACAGGGTTCGGAAACTCGTAGAACAAATGGGAAACCAGTGAATCTACATTACATAAGGAACCCAAACAAAGTTTTTTTCGATTCTATAATTTCGATTTTTCTTATTTTTTTTTTCGCTAACTAAAGGGTTAAAAAAAACTTTTGGAGCCAGGTCAACGCTTCGACTCCTTAAATATTATCAAATATCAGATCCCCTAGCGACAGATTATATCAAATTCTAACTTTAAAAAATCGTCATCATGCTTATTGGTGATGCGATAGTTTCATTTCATCCAGATGGTTGATAGCAATTTGGACTCTTTTGCAATATTCACATAAAAACATTATTTTTTTTTATTTTTTTTTAAATAATATATGTATATATCAACAGAAGATGCAAATCAGTTTGAATAACACCGTTTACCTGTTTTTTATTCTAACTTGCGAAATACAATTTGCGATTATTTCAAAATATTTAAATTTAATTTGCTAAAAACTAACTGATTTTTTAAATTAACTCCACACAGGAGGCTTAGAGAAAAAAATCTACCCCGGAACCTTTGTAATCAATAGGGATGCTGGGTGAAGGGTCATAGCTTATTTTAAATAATTGAGGTGTCTGGATGTGTTTACTCCGCGTTGAAAATGTGAAAAGAAATAAAATTCGATTGCTAAATTATTCGCGTTATTTTCAAGATCTCTCTGATAAAACAGAAAATACTAAAAAGCCAATCGAAAATATCTGCAAAAGACATGAAAGTTTATTATCTAGTTTTAAAAATGAGTTATTTTGTTTTAATTAGTTGTATATGTTATATTACATATTATTTTATCCATTACTTATTTTCGTCTGTGATATAAAAATATACACATAACAAGTTTTTTTGCAAAGACCAACAAAAAATAATAAAGATGGGTTGTTTCACAGAATTTGAACAATTCGTTAAATTTCAAAGTTGAATTTCCTATTCAAGTTCTGTTATTATATCATTATATGTCAGTTACTTGACAGTAGTGAAATAATAACAGAACTTGAAAAGAACTTAGAAATTAACTTTTAAATTTGAAGAATCGTTCAAATTCTCTGAAACAACTCGTCCTAAAAATTAAAGCATTATCTATACAATTATAAATTTCACTGGCGATAATGGAGCTATCTTTTTATAAAATTCATTTTACGCCCGTAAGACTTTTACATTTGTAAATTTAATATACTGTTTATAAGATGAATAATTTAGAACATGAGAAAGAAATAATAAAAATAAGATTACAATGAACAAAAAATACATACACAACTGAAATGAAAATACGAAAAACAAAAATATTAAAATATACAGTTAAACAGATAGGTTAACTGAAAGACAATCAAAGTTTCAAGAACACAGTTTGAATAGGTTTTTAATATGATTCACAAAATTCACCAAGTTAACATTAAACATGTCAATATCATCTAAGTATTGATTTCCCATAGTGTGAAACCTCTGTATCGGAGAATTAGCTATGTAGTAGCGCTTCTGCACACTGTGGTGGAATTGGGTCTTGTTGTTCTTGTGGTCGCCTAGAAATGTTTTAGATGCTTTAATTAAATATTGCAAGTAGAATACTTCTTGGCCTTTGAAATAATCGAGTATTTTTTAGATAAGTCTTTTTATAAGCCCAGAAAAAAATTATGTATAAGGCCTATGAAAAGTGCGTTAAAATTCAAAATCTCCTACTTACGAACCCATTTTCGGTTATGATTTTATTGTATAATGTGGCAAATTAAGTTATTTATAAAATGATCGAAAAAAAATTAAATATTTATGCCTGAACACCTACAAAATAAAATAAAAGGCACTTTTTGGCCATGTTTTTTTCTTGCATAAATCAAAACAGCCGGATGGTGTTAAGCGGAAATTTAAACCTTATCGCCATCTACGTAAGGGTTATTATTGATAGCGGCTCAATTTCAAATATTACACGACGTAGTGCATCGCCTTAAGTACTAGTGATTCAGAAAGCTCGGGTGGTAAACAAATGGGGCGATAATTGGTTATGTCAATGACGTCCCCTTTTTTGCAGATAGGTATAATTAAGATTGATTTCCAGCTGCTTGGAAAATATCCAAGAATGTTATATGGGAATAATAATGTTATGTTATCTGGATATGTCAGTGTCTAAGTGGTGATACAGTTCACACGTATCATGTAAATCTTGCATTTTCTAAAGACAACAAAATAATTATTGCAAGTTAGTTTCTCAATTTGTTATAAAAACCAACAGTTTTTGTATTTTTTTGTTTTATATGAAACTGACCAAGTATCCCAACTGCTCCCAACCATCTGGAGCCAGTGAAACTATAGCATCCCCAATTGGGGTATGTTGTGAGGCTGAAAATAGTGGAGAGGGGAAGGAGATGGGGAAGATGAAATTGGCAAAGTACCTGGCCATTCAGATATGGTTACTAAATACGTCCAAAGCCATTTCAAGCAATTCTGAATGATGATTTTGATCTGAATATCGTAAAAAATTCAAGACATGCCACGAATTTATAAATTTAAAATGACATTCAAAATTCAATTTAGGTGTGAAAATACTTATCCGTTAATAAAAAAATCAACGTTCAGCTGTCAGTTTTTATTTTACGAGATTTGAACTGTCACTAAAATAACGTCAAAAAATATGTATTATCTAGTTGACAGAATTTTTAGATTTGTTTGTGTGTTAAATAAGAATTTTGACAAGATAACAGATTTATTTGGAATAAAGAAAAACGTCGTAAGCCTTTCGTGTCAAACGTCATGAAAATATCAAGTCTGTGTTAAATTCCGCCCAAAATGAAGCTCCTTTGAATGATATCAGAAAGACTTTTGTATTTTTTACGAAATCTCATTTCTGAAAGTCGAATAATCAAAAGCTGGGTTACAAAGCAATCGTTTTGTCAATATAATGTCTGAACGGAAAATCGTCCATCAAAAAAAAATTATTTCGAAAATGAGAAACCTTCTAATGCAGTGCACAATATGAAATTTCGTTTAATAAAACCATTTGCAAATAAAATACAAAACTTTTCAGAAAACGCCGCCGGTCATACTATTCGAATCTTCGTTTTATTTGTGTTTTGCAATTTCAAGATTAAATCTTGGAAGAACAGTGCAGATCTACAATGGCGTAGTTTTCAAAATGCAGCTCACAAAAATTTCAGGAAAATTTTGAATACAGTTCAAGTTAAGAAACTAACTTTTCTCAAGTATGTTGATGATTACCCAAAATTATAAGTACGAAATAAATTGAAATGATGGTGACAAATTAACAAAAATGAAATTTATTTCGTTTATACGTTTATCGTATGTTCAATAAGCTTGACAGCTTTAATAATTTCCGACATTTTACTCGGAAATCAATAAAGGCATTGGTAATAAAAAAGCAGTATATTTGTCATCATAAGTATCTACATGGTCAATTCCTCAGCTGGCTAAGTCCTCCATCACAACACAAGTAATATTTTCAGTTTACTGTGGTGGTAGTAGGAGATTTTCAAATATTATCAGGTTATTCTTAACCTGGGAATGTTTGTCTTAATTTATAAAAAAAAAAAAATAATAATAAATAAAAATATGCCGTCTCGAAGTTTGATAATGCCTTCAGAAGGCGAAACGGCTGTCAAGCGCAATACTAATTACACAGCAGAACTTGTTTGTTAATAAACTGTTTTTTTTTATAAATTGAAAAATAAATTATTGAATTATTGTTACATACAAAAAAATAATTAAACGTTGTTCTTCAAATTAAACTGGATTACGAGAAAAACGGAAATCTTTTTTAAATATTATTTGCATATAGGATTCTTTTATTGAATTATTTTTATTTATTGTTATCAAGATTGATTTGTAGAACTATTGTTCTTCTTTTTTAAAACAGTTTATTTATTAACAAACTCTGTTGTTTAATTGTTACTACCCGTGACAGCTGTTTCGCTTTCCAGAGGCATATTATCAAACTGCGGTGAGGCCATTTACAGTCGCTGAATTTATATAATATCGATACAGGTATATTTATAATGAAAATCTTTCTACATTTGCGTTTTATTTTTATTACATATACCCTTATTGATATCCGAGTAAATCGTTGAAAATTATAAATGTTTAATTGCCTACTGTACTATTTAAATTCGACTTAAGGCTGTTAAAGCGGGGTCATTGGTGTTCCACATTATTAATTTCGATGACGCTTGGGTTTTTTCCTGTATACATTTTATACGAAATGGTTTACAATTTATTGAACTTGAATTAAATACATGTTACCTAGAAGTGGAAAGCGAATATTATATAATTTTTTTAATTTATTAAAATAGCTTCATGTTGATAAGAATTTGTATTAATTTCTAACAGCTCTAAAATATTAAGTTTACAGACTTTATTTTGAATATTACGTGACGGAATTATTTTTGTTTATGAGGTATTTGGAAAATTATGTCTCTATGGATCGACCAGTTTGTTCAACATTCATAGAGTAGGCCTTATAGTTCAGTTTTCAGTTAGTTTCATTTTTGGGGGTAACAATATTTCAATATTTCATATAGGTAGAAATGAAGAAATGGATCCAGCCAATCTGGATTTCGAAGAGAAGAATATGTATGTTTTTTTTACATTAGCTCCACACAGGAGGCCCTGAGAAAAATAAATACTGTGCCTAAGTCATCTATGGGGATGCTATGTAGAAGGAGAGGAAGTTCAGGGAAGGAAAAAGGTGTGAGGCGTGGGTAGGAATCTGAAGTCTGTCTAGGAAAGACGTACGTATGAATCCATCCCCTTCATTGCGGTGCATGGCAATGGGTCGAGAGATTCCGGCTGAAGAAGTCAAAAGGTCGAAAAAAAAATGTAGCAAACCACTTGGGATGACTTTTTGCAGGGGTGTTGGTTTTCCAATAAATGGTTTCCGGGCCGGCGGCACCCATACCCTCTTCCCTAAATCAGTTATATCAATAAAGTAGGATGAATGACCTATATGGTGGGAGGAATTATAGTGACTGACAAATCATTCCTCTTCTCGTGTGACAGGTGACGTCAAACATATTACAAAGTTAGGCAAGCATTTTTCGGCTGTGCACCGCTGTCAAAGGGTTCAATAGTTTACTTAGCGCCACTGAGGTGATGTCTCACAAAAGCGGCGCTATACAAAATATCCAAGAAATATAATAAAATAATTTAAATTATGATAACTTATCATTGGTATCCCAATAGAATAAATACACCTTGCATCATTCTACATTTGTGGATTATTTCGTGAAAACTTTTAAAAACTGTACAAATGTCAATGTTGGTAAATCGTCATTCATCTCTTACTCCGGTGTTTACTGGAACAAAAGCACAGAATATATCCCCGAAACCTTTGCACAGATAAAATTGCGTCTAGGCAAATTCGCATACAAGGGAACAATCGCTGTTCAATTTAAAAGCAATGTAATATTTCCAAAACTGAATTGTTTTGGCTTGCTTGGCGAGGGTTTGAATGGTTGCAACTACGCTACATTTATTTATCTCCACTTTTGCGAGCCAACGCCAAAACGGAATATTTAAAATCTAACACTCAGCAGGAAAACATTATGTGACTTTGGACTAGTTCTGTGCATTAAATAAAATCTTTTAGAAGAGAGTTAAAAATTCTAAAACTAACTTGATGTCATAATTACTTTATTGTCATTAGAAAATTCATGATTGCTTAAAGTTTTTGCTTCGTTTCTGTACAGTGAAAATACTTGTGAACTGTACCACCACCCGGAAATTGTGCAATTTGTGAAATTTCGCACAATTGTGGGGCTATTTAAGGTGGGTTCTACAGGAATGGATTTATTTATGGAGGTCTTGAAGACGCCCAAATTACATACACGAGAAAAATTAGATCCCGGTAGCTCGTTCCAACCAAATGCGCGCCGACACAAAAACAAGTCGGAAAAACGACCCGTTTAGTGAAGCTGACATCAAATTTCTTTGAACCGGTGTTCCATTCATGACTGGAGTTACGCATACGTGCACCAAATATATCACATAAAAGTGATTACTTTACCTTCGGCTTAAAAGATTTTTGGACAATACCTTTTGAATGCATAATTATTTTTTTTAACACTATATTAAAGTGATGTGGATGTTAAATTCTTACAAATATGAAATAATTTCAAAGGAGTTGTAATCAATTAGTTCAGATAAGTACGGATCAGAACCGGGCGAAATCGATTGGTAAAAGCAACATCAAAATGTTGTGAGTGAAAAGGTTATTTTAGTTAGTTTTTTTCACAAAATGTGTGCTATATAATATTTCTTACAGATTCGGTACAGTGAAAACATATTATTCTTATGTTATGTTATGAAATTCGATTAATTTGAATAAACCTCTCCAAATTTAATAAAACTTTAATATAATAATAAATCTAACTTTCCTAGTATATTTTAGTAATGTACAAAAAGTATTTATATTGATACGAAAAACAGGTTTATTTTTGGAATTTTTTATTTTTCAACACACCGATATCCACATGTCCGTGGATCCAAATTTATTCGATTGGGTTAAAAAATATACATATCATGTCCTATTTCTGTTCCTTGCCTTTCCGTGAATCAAAAATATGAGCCATTCATCTCGGTTTTTCATTAAATCCCGTTCTGAAGAACAGCATTCAATCCGGAATCTATTAACCGGGACGGGACCCGCTATGATTACTTTCAAGAACGGGGAAATGAGCAATATCCAGGGAAATATTTCTTACAAATCTGGTTCGGAAATAAATCTTGAACAAGGGATGGAGAATGGATCGAGAATTATTGGAATCAGTGTTATGGTAAAGCATGGAAACTCGTGCATTTTTTAAATTAAGCAGTGTAGCTCAATTTTCGATATACGTATAAATATAAATAAAATTTTAAATATAAATAAATAAAACCGGCAGGTTAGTCAAATGATGCGTTAAGGGGAAGCTCAAAACCAAAATAAGTTGTTTCATCTATGCATTCATACATTTCTATTAAAAAAT
Organism: Hesperophylax magnus; assembly: GCA_026573805.1. Lineage (NCBI taxonomy): Eukaryota > Metazoa > Arthropoda > Insecta > Trichoptera > Limnephilidae > Hesperophylax > Hesperophylax magnus. The sequence goes on from JAIUSX010000022.1 coordinate 4,383,791, forward strand.
ACATTTTTTAGTAGTTTACCAATACATTTTATATTGAGTAAATAATTTTTTTTTTTGATTTCTACTCAAGGGTAACGATAGGAAAAGCTTCAATTTATCTATAGCATATTTTTTGGTATTCATAATGTAAACCAATTCGTTATAAAGATTAATCGAAAATCACTATTTTCAGAAGAAAGAGCAATTTATCAAGAGAGAAGGAGATATCGGAAAATGGTAGATACTCTCAGCATTACTCTGTTGAAAGACCAATATTCAGTATCAAAACGTTGCTTTGTTTAATGGCAATAAATGTTATATAATTTTTTTTTAAAGAATCTCCAATTCAAATCTCGGTCACTATTAATTTAAGCAGACATTCTTTAGGAATTTTTTCATTGCTATTGTATCATACGTGTCCAGAGTACCCCAGCATTTTCAATGAAATTCATATTTACGTAAACTGATTTTTTTTTTTTTGATTTTATGGATTCTTTCGTAATCCTCTAACTAGCTAGGGCTTATAACAATACCCTTCATGTTTCTAGCTGACTAGTACTGCGGCTCATTTGGCCTTATTACTATTACCATCTGATGGTTGTATTTACTTGACTGATTTTATATTACATTAATGAGTTTTATGAGGAAAAATTCTTAACTGGAAAAAAAAAAAAAAACTTTAACCCCGAAACCGCTAGATACCATGTCGCCGACACACTTAATCTTTAAATCAAAATAACTCTATCAGATGCTATGCCATATGAAATTAATCAAGAGAATTACATGATAACAGATCCTGAAACACATCTGAAAATAAACATCTACTCGGAGCCACCAGTCCGTACTTATTATTGAATTTCGGAACTGTTAACCCGTCATTTCGCGTGAATCTAGTGCTGTATTTATGTTCTAATTTATCTTTATGCTGTGGGGTAAATATATGCTAAATTATAATTTTTACCATAGTATACCTGATTATATAACAAAAAAATTATAGTGCCTATAACGACTATGTATTATTTTTCATCGAAGTTTTAGTATTAATTCTACTGCGTAAGCTTCATATCATCACCCCTTTTTATTTAAATGCTTTTATAATGTTATCAAGTAAAAACTAATAACGAAAATATAATATGAGAACGTTTTTGAAAGAAAAATTAACCTTTTACATGAAGTACCTTCTAAAGACCTAAAAAATTACATAAACACTAAAAGTATTCCAAATATTTTTCACGACGTCGATAATAACGGTAAGAACCATCGATATAAAACTCCTTAGATTGGTTCTTAATAAGTCTTATACCAGTCAGTCTAACAATAATTAATAAACACAAATGCTGTTGACAATTGTCCAAAAACTGCCTTCGTGTTAAGCATTGATAATGTATAGATTAACTTCTTTTTTTTTAAACCATGAAATGTGTTATTCAGGTTACTTCATTAGTTTAGAAATAATCGGGTGGCCCAATGATTTTGCTTGCTATTTAAAAATCGTTGGCTCTTCTGCTATTTTATATTTCTTTATTTACAGCACAGTGCAGAGAGATTTCATTTTAGATCTGACTACGGCGTAGCAGGCAGACTCGTAGCGCCTACGGTAATGGCCACGGTTATGTGCTACGACAGGTTTTTCAGACTTTTTCCTTCTATCCATATTACCGACCCGACACTGCATACCTAAATAGCTCGACGTTACATTAGATAATGGTGAATTCGCTGGGGTAATGATCTGAGAGAAATATATTTAACAAGAAATGTATTTACGATAAACACTCTGAACAGGCTTTTTGTATCTTCGTTTGAATTACGGAAAGCGTTTGTGTTATATTAAAGTGAATTTTTTTTGGAAATGAAATTTAGCGTTTATGTTTATTTTTTCGTTTGTGATAGATACTGTAATGACTAAAGTAAGAATGGAATTTTGGTATGATTGGAAAAGCAATGGAAACATTGTAACGCAGCTTTTATAGCGAGAAAGAAAGATTACGGGCCACCGAAAAATCTTCTTTACAAAGGGCCTACACTCTACAGCCACACGGTATTTTCTCAGTTTTTTTTATTCTCTTAAAAATTTATATAATTTAGGTATTTTTAAGTCGAAAATACTTCAAAATACATTTTTCGCAACGATTTAAAATGTGCCATTTTAGACTTGCTGCCAACACGATATTTTCGTTTTTATTCGTGAATTGAGCGGCATTGACTTCACTTTATGCAATTTTGGTGACAGCTTGGACAGCTTGGACAGACGTGACGTACATTATTTTACTATGAAAAGCATAATCATAAAAATAAACTCAAAATCTTCCACGCATGTTCAACGAAATTCACAGTTTGTGAAAATACCACATTAGGAGTGCACCCATGTAATGGCAATATTCAATATCTCCAAAACTCTTTTTTGAGATAAATGACTTATATAAATACTTTTTTTGATATTTTGTTACTTTTTTCGAAAACTAAGAGATGTCACAGTTTATTATTTGTTTTAAGGTTAGATTGACCTTTCATTGAAAATGCTATTAAGAAAAAACAAATATATAATGTATGATAGCTGACGATAAGTGAAGCCAATACGCAACTCAAACATTCTGTCTCCCGCACGGCAACGGCCGCATTGTAATGGCGAAACAGGGTATTTATGGGGATAATTTATGTCATTACAAAAGTGTTTTGACGTTACAGCATTGTGTCATCGTCAATTTTTTTGAAGTAACCACAATAAATAAATAAAAGTAAGTTAATATGATATGACTCAACAAATGAAATTGATTTAACGCTGTAAAGTCAAAATGCTGTAACTATAGATACGGTATATTGCCGTAACACGGAGAGTGTCGAGTGGCCTAAAGTTAACTAACTAAATGAAAAAATCATTAGCTGGCGACTAACATTACAGATTCAATAATCAAAATTACCAGAAGAAAGTTCAGATTATCATAAATATTCAGATTGGCGAAAACATTTGATTAGTTTATTAATGAGAAAAAACATATAACCTATATTATGCAATATTTGAAGCAATGACATGGGTACATAAAATTATTTTATATTCTTCAGAAGCAGGTAAATGGACAAAATTCATACTTATTACTTTGAATAACTTTTAAGAATTTTGAATAACTTTGGTCTAAGTAAATAATTAAATACCTACTAAGCAAATGTTACTAAAAATGCTTTCAAAATAAAAATTTCTCGACAAATTTAATTTATTTTTAATGTAATATTGTCTTAAGAGAAAGCCATTGTGTGCTTTATCCTCACATGTTTTTCTTTCCGTATCAAGATTAGATTATATTTGTTTTATTTTATAAGAAACATTTATTACAATTTAATCTCTACAAGAAGCAAAACAAAACAACAAAATAAATATCCCATTACGAGACCAGTTTGGTAAAATAAAGGTCTCCCCTCGGAGATCTATACCACTTTTGCAGCATCAAGTAATTGAGATAAAAGCTAGTTGTGGTTGGTGAAAAAATCGAATAAATTGTATCATCTTCCATCCCGATCTTCGATATTAGATACATTCTAGAGTTATCTACATTCCCGGGATGCTGGGTACAGCCCGCATAGAAAGAAAGAAGCAATAAACAAAATGTACAAAATAAACGGACTCAGAAATAGGTTGGTGGTCAAATTATCTGATTTCTGGCAATATAATGCTCCATATAGATACCCTTAAGAGACAGATAAGAATAATACACAAACTAGCAAACAAGTAAAAAAATCCACTTTCAATTCCGTTTTTCTTTATTTTACTTAGAACTTGAATCTGCGTTGCTATAAAGCGTATCTTTTACTCTTTTATGACATTTTTGGATCGTCGTTTTAGTCGTTTCCACTCGGAAATAAGTTTTTTATGTAGATTTTATCAGTGAATATCCGATGTCTGAAGATCTTCCTCGCCGATTTAAATTCTTTGCATTAAAATTTGACTGTCTTGTTTAATATCGAATGTGGTGCTTAAAGTTTATGCGGACGATTATCATATACTTTTTTGCAAAGGTAGTGGCTGCCTCTCCAAAAGGTAAACGGTTATTGGTTTTCCCTTAATATGTTATTTAAACGAGGGCTCGTTTGATTTGAAACACATATCATTGACTCCAATAAATTTATATTACATACCGTCATATTTCACTAAAATACCAACGCTTTACTTTTCGCCGGTATTTCGACAATACAAACAGAAATGAAGAAAAATAGATGAAAACAAAAGCGAAATATTTCTGCTTTTTAAAAAAATTGACATTTTAATTAAACTCTTAGAACATAACCTACAAGACAATTAATTCGATAAGAATAAACGAATCCGGATTCACTGAAAACTACAAATGTGTTTTCCATAGCATCTATCATAGTATTAAATTTAATGAGTTAGCATTTTCACTAATTGCACTATTATTTCATAATTTTATGATGTGACTTTTTAAAGATTCTGCAATCCACGACTCACAAAACTATGACTCAACAGTTTTATATTAGCATTTAAGTAGTATTGTTTTACAGGATTACTCGGTTCTCATACGTTTTCTTATTTGATCTAACTATAAACAAAGCAGTAACTGTTATATTACTACGACGTTTCCCGAAGGGAGATACTGGATGTAAGAAATCGCATCAAAACAACGCTACGTATAATAAAATACTCGTCCATGTGCCAAACGACAAAACTATTACCACTTCAACCCTTACAATTCGGGCTTCGTTCCTAAACCATCCCTTGCAGCTGGGCTACGCTTCAATGGTACGCGAGCCCTTACCTACTTATTATATATTGTATTTTATTCTTCATTGGCATTATTGCGTCCAAATTTCGACCCTTCCTTCCAAATTTGGTGGACTTCTTAACCATTTCGGCCCATTTCATTTGTAGGCGATCTCTGTTTCCTTCATTTAGGGTAATCCGTTGGCATTATGGTCATCTCCATTATATCATCAATTTTCCAAATAAGTTTTTTGGTGTTATTCATCTTAGAAACTTACATTTACCTTTTGTAGATATCCAAAAACCTATTATTATGTTTCCTTTATAATAATAGTATATAATAATGTTCGTATTTCGAAGATATTCTTTTATATTATTCACCTTAGAAACTTACATTTACCTTTTGTAGATATCCAAAAACGCATTAGTATGTTACTTATAAAATAATATACATAATAGTATATAATGATATTCATATTTCGAAGATATTCTTTTATATTATTCACCTTAGAAACACATTTACGTTTTGTAGATATACAAAAATGGATTATTATGTTTCTTATATAATAATAGTACATAATAATGTTCGTATTTCGAAAATATTCTTTTATATTATTCACCTTAGAAACTTACATTTAACTTTGTAGACAATTATTAACGCATTATTATTGGACGTTTTTATAAACCATTTAAAGTTTGTTTTAAAAAAATATAATAAAAAAGAGTATCACGTAGCCAAAAATCTAAGGCAGATATTGAAATTTACTTACGACTAAACAAACAAAAAACTTTGTAAATTAACAGAAAGTTTTAAGTTTAATTTGATATTTTAAAGGAGCGTGCTAATAAAATGATGCTTCAAGAAACTGCTAAGATTCAAAAATGTTTGCAGACCCCTGCCTCGTCTCCCGACCCTCCCTCCAGCCCCATCCTCCAGTACCACTCCAATCAAGATAGCCTCTTGACGACATTATTTTTCCATTCACTGCGATGACGTTATTTATTTGTGCTTAATTCGACCAAAGCGCCATACAAATTGCTTTCTTTTCTTGTTCTCTCTTCTCCCGTTGCGAATAGTTTCAGCTGCCGCCGGCCTAAAGTCAAACCAGGGGTCGATAAACTCATGTTATATCATAGGGATATTATGCGGTTGCAAAAAATTCTTATTGTGTTTTACTGGCGACGTCACAATTTATTTTATTTTTCACAATTTGTTTAAGAAATATTATTCATTATTCAAATTTTCTTGCCATGATGACAATTTTCATTATGTTGTATTTTATTTTAATTTTATTTATTTCCATTTTAAACCGCCTTTATTCATTCATATCTGACAGTGTTAACAATATAATATAAACTGTTCAGATAAAGTACATCTGGTTAAAACTACAACAAGTTTTTTTTTATATATATTACGTAGGCTTGCAGTTAAACATGGAATGGGTATCAATAATAACAATAAAATAATAATAAATAACAATAATAATAAATTCAATTCAAACTTCTGAAAACAAAAAAAATATACCCTTGAACATTAATATTTATTTATTTTCTAATATTTTTTTTTTATTTAAAATACTTACTAGAGGTGACTGGTCTTACCGCCAAGCATTCACAACCAATCCGGAAATCCACGGCGCATGTTTTTTTTTTTAATTACAGTTTGTTTCATATATAAGTCAACAGTCATATATTATGATGTAGTATTTACTAACATCAGTTGTGAACAACCATAATGCCCTTGATTTCATTGGGATTTGCACAATATTTATAAACTTTTATAATTCTTATTTTTTTTAATTAGGTACCAAATGGGATTTGTTCTTCCTAATGAAAGATCATTTACTAACAGAATCGCAATACGGGGAACATATAACTCCCATGTTTACAGTATCTTGGAATATATCTCCATTATTTAGCTTCTTCTGAACAAAAACTATATCCTAGAAATAAAAAAAGTATATAAGAGGTTTATGCGTCACCTATGTATATGAGAAAACATACATACTATCCATCCTGCATCCATACTTGTTCTTAACAGGAATGCTCGATTTCAACAAGCATTCTAATCTCTGGAACTATACTTAATCCACTTATATTGAAAGACGTTAACTTTTATGTGCCTAACATGCTTGTGGGAGAACCCATGTATTTTTTATACTACGAAGACGAGGACTTCTGCCTTTCAGAACTCGCCAATCAACAGAGCGACTCAAATGCTTGACGATTCCACATTAGTTACTTACATACAGTTTAGCAACTATCTTTTGACTCGTGTCAGAAAGTAGTACAACTTTCTACATTACCTTGTATACTCACATGCTCCTCAATTTTATTTTCTTAATTTTGTTTATTTTTAATATATTGGTGCATAACCGTTTCAAGAAGAACATTAATAAATTAATACTTTATTTTTGGTTTAAAACGTCAAATGAAAGTGTCAATTTGTTTTTATATTCATTTAGTTTATTTTGTTTTTTTATTTTTATTTTATAGCATTTATCTTAATCGTTAATTTTATGTTCTATTATTAAACCATAGAAATGTTAAAATACGTTTTACATATTTTCCAGGCAAAATGTGGGATTTTTCGCTACATGCTAACTAAACTGTATTTTGTATTTGTTAAACAGTTATTTCAAAACATGTGCCAAAGCTTTCAATATTTTTTGTTTTAACATGTTTTGTCCGCTATAGTCAAAATGATATTATTTTAAAAACCACATTCGCTTGTAACAAATAAAGGCCAACTGAGGTTTGCCGGTGTATTTCTTCAACTTGAATTTCAAATCCGGGATGCAGAAGCAGTCTTTTCAAAAAGATTTTTTGAATGTTTCGTTATTTTAAACTAGCTGTACCCCTCTACTGTCTATCTGGTGTCTGTCAGTGCAGTTAGAAAAACAATAGCGCGTTATGCTTTTACGTCCAACAGATTGATTTAACGTTTTAAAAAAATATATTTTTTAGCTGTTACAAGCTACATCTAAATAATAAATGTACATAAAACACACGCTTTTTCAAATACAATGTTGTGTCATTAATTATAACCAATAGATAAAGAACTTTCGGAGATTTAAAATTTTTAACAAATAAATATCTAACAAATTCCACTAAAAGATTTCCACGTTCTACAAATCTCATCATTGCTTGAAATATACATTTTGTACAAAAAGTATATTTCAAGTGATAATTTACTAAGCGGTCAACTCAAAACATAATAATGTAAAGGTAAGTCAGCTAATTTTATATTATTAAAAGGTTTTTTGTTAAGAATTTAAATTGGAAAGCCCAATGTACAAATTGGCCATCCCTCCGAGAGCGAGCCCTCCGATAGTAGACTGTGATTTAATCTTTTAATGATATTACGTCTTCGAGTGCTGACAAAGGAAGAAAACATCGTTTCTCCGGCGAATGTTATTCCAAGAAACAAAATTTAAACGAATAATAATAATTCCCCAAGTTGCGTACGTATTTAAGATTAAGTTAAATTATAAACGTCTTTGCTTTTGGGAGAATCCGCTCTTCCATTGCACGATCTGTGCGCCAGATTTAATTTATCAATTTTAAAGATTTTCATACAACATAAAAAGAGTGGAAAATGAAATAACAAGAATGGAAAACGAAATAAAAGCACTTTTTGTAATAGTAATTTCTTAAATAATTTGTCTTTGGTTTCCTTCATTATGGCCCAAGATATTATGACGTTATTAATTCTACGCAATAGCTTTTTATTTTTATTTTTTAGTGCTTAATTAAAAACAACTTTCTTAAATAAGTTTTCGCTGTATAGTTATATTTATGCATGACACCTGTATCACCTGAAATCAATGTCAAACTGTAGGGAAACAGGATTAACAGACAATCTTTTTATATCTTTCTTACATTTCTGAATAAATTGTCCAATATTTTAGTGGAAGATATTTACCCTACTTAAAATTGGTTTGACAAAATGATATTCACCTAAAATTCACAACCGTTTTCTTTATTTGAGTAGTATTTACTTGTAGAAAACCTATAACCTGCCTTGATCAGTGTTAAAATGAACTCAAACAGTAAAAGCTTCACTAATTTAAAGCATTTCATTCGGTAAACCGCTTGCAATTTCGTTAATACATTTTTCAAGCACATTTTCAAAATGGGGGTTGATTTTCTTTTTAATAAACTAGGGGCCTACTTTGAATCTTTCGGGTATAGAAACCAGTAAGTTCGTGGTTTAACTTTTCCTTGCCGGTGCTTTTAACTGAGTGAACATTGGCTCTAATTAAAAATGTACTAAACACATAGTTTAAATTTTAGGTATTCCTCTGCAATACATTTATTTATTGCATTAAATAATTACAATATATAAATATTTAACGATTATACAGCACTGGAGAACGAGGAATTTTTGATCACCGTAAGGGAAGGGTCAATACGGGTTTGTAACGTGGCTAAATCGGAGACAGGAAAGTTTCGATAATTACAGAGTAGGCCCCCTAAAGTGTCTATTTTAAAACACGGAGACCTAAAAATATATTTTCATTAAATATTCTACTACTACTATTGCTCTAAAACTTCTTCATATCAAAAACTGATTTAAATAAATCTTTAGACATTTCTGCCGAATATTCCTTTCAGATGAAACTATTTATTTATTTATTTAAAACACAGTTCTTAACATAGAAAACATACTATGCACATCTAACTAGGGCCTTCCTGTATCAAGATGTGCAGCTTTACAATTACATCATTAAAAAAAATACATTTATGTAAACTTAATATAATGACAATATTAAATTTAAACCCAAAAAAGAAGTTAATGACACGGTTGTTTCGAGACCGGCAGACAAAAATAAACAAAATTTTATTGACAAATGTACGAAAAATAAAACAAAAATGACAACAAAAGAAGCATTGGGCAGTACGTTTCTTCTGTTAACTAAAGTACAAGGTACCTGTGCTGTCTTTTCAGACACAAGCATAGGGTAACCATACTAACAATAACAAGATGGATAGTATGAATAATAAATTATAAGAAAAAATAAAATAACCAAATAAAAATAGGTAAATAATAACCGATAGGTAAGTAAATAATATTAATAATTATAATAATAAATAGTAAGTAAGTAAAAAAATTAGCTAGATAATAATTAAAGTATATAATAAAACGAGAATGAAGAAGATAGTCATAAATACATAATAATTATAAGTATATAATAATAACAATAGGGAAATAATAATAACAAAAGTTATTTTAGAAGTAAATAAGTACATGCGCAGTAAGTAAATAAGGATTGTATCGAAACAGAGCTTCCACAAGGAAGATGATGCATCCTTCCCACAGTCTTTTCTTCATAATTCTCAAATAATTAAACATTACTCATTCCTAATGGCTCCTTCTTGTTTGCAGTTAAGACTCTACGAAGGTAAATCGGTTTGGCAACCTGTACAAGATCAATTATGTCCAATATATTGATGAAATCGCCATTTCTTAATCTGAAAAATTACCTAGTTTTATTTAGGTCAATAAGTGTTAATAAATTTAATATTTCCGATTCAGCTTTCTAAAACTGTTTACAAATTGAATGTATTTTCCATCTTACCCATATTAAGTTTGAAATCAAACAATTTATTTATTTTAGTCAGTTACCTTAAATAGCGAATAGTGTTTGATTTAAGGAAAGGCATAGGTACCAGACACGAAGCACTTCTTCACGTAGAAGCCAACTACACTAATACAGAAAATAACTATTAATCCCTATTGTGCGGCTGGCTATTTGCAGTCCAGTGAAATCATAACTAGCTTACAGGTTTTAGAAGTTTGTGTGGCATTTCATTACTGTCATGGAAAATTCTAAAGTAAAAAAGCTAATTTTGCGTGTCTATTAACTCAAATCTAATTTTCAATATTAAATATGGTTTTGATATATTTTCCAAATCTTACATATCTCATCGGGGATAACATTATTTTTACCCTTTTCAAATATTTCATAATACTGTACAAACAAACAAAACCAATTTAAAATTTAAAAAAAAATAATAATTTAGTTTAATCCGAAGATGTGTAATTGTTGGCTGTCAAGTTTGTGCTTATTTACTTGGAAGCGATACCGTGCCGCCAGCTTCAATCCACTACGAGTGTGTAGGTATTACAGTACAAGGGAACTGCAATTTAAGTGAAAGCACAGTATTTACGTTAGCCTGGGCCCGTCCAAGTGCGAAATGCCAACGGAAGTGGCGACACAGAAGGAGTTAGCGCAACACGGCATAACACCCCAAAAACAAACAACAAAAATAATTTAGTTGCACTAATTTTTTATTAAACTTTTATTAATAGTCAATTACAATTGGTGAGCAAATAATTCTCGATTTCAAAAATTTTTCACATTTCTCCACAGCATCTCACCACACACTTATTTTTATTATTATTATTACTCATACCTACATTGATTAGTTAATATTAAGAAATATTCTCATCCCAGATGAAATTAAAGATCTTGTATGGACTTGTCTAATAGGTAATTAACTATGTAAATCTTATCAAACCTACCTTAAAATTTGTAATAAAATCTACTGTATATGTTTAAATAAATAAAACAGAGTAATTTATGTGTGACCTCGTCATTGTAATTTTTTACGGTTCTGACATAAAATTTGGTTCAATGAGAGCTATCAAACGTAAATACTGTCAATTGGAACCGAACAAGCATTTAAATCAGAAGAGTGCAAAAGAGTTATTTTAGTGGACGTTACTGATAAGTCGTATAAAAATATGTTCTGGGGGCGATCGTATCTCGAGTTACGTCCCGAATGAAAACAAAGTTCCCGGTCTTGTTTTCCCATTCCAAGTCAACTTGTTCTTTTGATTGGTCATAATAAAATTGATAAGCCGCGAACGCTGGCGGCATCGGACTTATCGGGACATTAACCGCAAACCAACCCCTTCCTCCCCTTACCATCCTCTACCACCCCCCACCCCCACCCCCACCATCCCCTACCCGAAACATATCATACCACCCAGCCTCCACTCTCATCTCTCAGTCGCGGGTGACTAAACGTCTGTGGATAATTTTAGTGACTCTTCCGAAAACAATTAGCTTAACGGGGTACAAATGATTACACTATTTCAAGTAATGTTAAAAAAATCATAAAATCAGAGAATATATACGATTTATTGTTTGTATGACAGTTATTGCGTTCCTGATAAAACACGTATTTGTAAAAGTTATTGTTCCGAATTTTTGTTTTTTTTTTAGTTATTTATTAAGTTAAAAGAAATACATATTTCGCTTTGTTAACTTAAGTGTACATTGATTAAAACAAAAATAATATATATTAATAATGATGGTTTACTACCTAAGTAACATATTTTTCTTAAGTAAGAGCATTTTGGTTTTGCTCATTGATCTTGAGGGCAAACAGTTTTTTCTTAAATATATTTATTCCATTTACGGTTGTCAGGCTATCAGGAAGGAGATTATATATGTGTACACCCTCATGGCCTATGTTTCTTTTACCACACTCTGTCTTTGCTGAATTTGTGTATAATTTATTATGTTGTCTTTTGTGGTGGTCATGTACTTGTGATGTTTTCATAAATGAAGTATTTGTGTGTATGAGGCCATTTTGGATTTTGTGAATTAATAGGCATATGTTATATTCGTACAGTTTTCTAATTTTAAGTAAGTTAGTTTCTTGGTATACTCTTTTGGTGGGGGTATCTGGTCTATAGATAAAAAGTTTTTTTTTTAACTATATTTTGTATTATTTGAATTTCGTTTAGATATGTGATGTTTGTGTTTCCCCATATTTCTATGAGATAATTTAGATGGGATTGAATTAAACTAAAGTATAATCCCATCTTTACTTGTATTGGTAGAAGATGGGCTATTCTACCAAATACACCAATTAGTGGGATAATTTTTTCTTTTACTTTTTGTATGTGGTGTTTAAAAGATAAGTGTTTATCGATATGAAGTCCCAGGTATTTTTCACTATCTGAAATTTGTAGGTTTTTTCCTTCTATTTGCAAAGGTTTATGAGACGGCGTTTTTCTTTTTTGTGAAATTAAGATCATGTAATTTGTTTTTTTTTTTTTTTTTAATAAAAGCACGCTTGCTCATTTATGTCTAATGCTGCTTTCGTGAGAAACTTTTAATTGAAAAATAGTACATAACATTGTATTAGTTAGATAAACAAGAATCAATTTGCCGAACATACGCATTAAAATGGTTTTCGTTCTAAAAATATAAGTAACTAGCTGTTCCCCGCCAAGCGTTGCTGTGCTTCAGTCTGTCTGTGCAGATAGAAAACAATCGCGCGTGTTGCTTTTACGTCCAACAGATGGCGCTACTTAAACAAAAACATATTTGTCCAGACGGCGCTGTTTTGAAAAAAAGCATGTTTCTCCAAAAGATGGCACTGTTTTTCAAAAAAACATGTTTTTACCTGTCACAGGTATATATCATCTATACAGTACGAATGCAGTTGTGTCAAAATTTTAAAGCAGTCCGTGAAGTACCGAAGATTTAAGATTTTGAAGAAATAAACATTTACATTTTTATTTATGTAGATTGGATGTTTGGTTATATTTTAGAATGTTATGATTTTACATTACTCACAAGAGAGCTTAGTGGCAAACTTTTCTCTACGCAAAATTCAGAGGATTATTTACGACGTAGTAATTTTTCGTTGATTTAAAAAGGTTCGTATTTACGAATAAAATAAATTGTTTATTTTGATTCTGTCAACATAGTTTGAACTAACCTTTCTCATTTCAAACATAGACTTTTCCAAAATTGATTAACGTTTTTATCTCGTACTTCATTTAGCGTTATTTCATTTTGTGTATGTCAGGTAGAAGTACTCTTTCCAATTTAATTATCTATCAAATTTTACAACTAATGCTTTCTGAGAAAAAAGTGGGCTCTGCTCGAACTGATTTTAGAAAAGCCTTTGATTCAGTTTCCCATAAAATTCTTATTTGGAAACTAGAATTGCTTGGTATACGGGGCAACATATCAACCTGATTTAAGATCTATTTCTTACTGGTAGACAACAAATTGTTAAAATAAAATCCTCCAGTCAGAGAAAGTGGAGACCCACAGGGTTCATACCTTGGTCCCATATTAATTATTTATTTTATATATGAAATTACAAAAATTTTTCATGTTGTGTTTATCTAACTTTTTAATGATCAACTCAAATTTTATTGAATTGTTCAAAATATTTATCATTGCAATACTCTTCAAGATAATATCAACAAATTGTTAATTGTTAATCTCAAAATTTCAAGTAGTCAGATTTTGTCGAATAAAAAATCCAGTGATCATTAATTAGAACGTTGATAACAATATTTTTGAGACATTAACACAAATTAAAGACTTAGGCATCACTTTCAAATAAAACCTTTCTTTTAATAACCACATAACGGAAATCTCTAACAAGAGCTTAAAAATTTTGGGATTTATAACTAACTTAACTAGATATTTCAACAATATTATGAATATTAAACTGTTTATTTTACTTTCGTTAGAAGTACTTGTACAATTATAATTACTTTTAATACTTGTAATACAATTCTGCCGTCTGTAACCCACATTACAATATTCATGTACAAGCTATTGAATCAAAACAAAATAAATTTCTTAATTTTCATAAGTTTTAAAATAAGTATTCGAGCAATTTTGTTGAACTACAACATTCTTTTCAATCAAATGAATATGCTTAAATTTTTTGACGGATGGATTTTCACTGACGCGGTATTTCTATGTAAAATTCTAAATTACGCATTTGATAGTTCAGAATTGCTTGCATTGATAAGCTTTCGGATTCCATTACGTAATTCTAAAAGTCGGGATTTATTTCAGTATAGAAATTTGGGTACAACTACCATGTGTATTCTTCATTGCACAGAATACTTATGGAAGGAAATAATTATACCGAGTCAATGGACATTTTTAATTTATCACTTGCTAACAAAAATTGTTACTGAGACAGTTGAGTAATGTAAAGTAAGTATGTACTGTATTGATATATTATATTTACTATCAATATTTAAAAGCCCCTAAAAAGGGCGTTAATAAAGTAAAAAATAACATCTTTAGTGGATTAAACTATATATTTTTATTTCTTACTGACACAACTTACGAACATAACTTACACGATATAAGAATAATCTCTTAATAAAATGAAAATGGGACATTAGCGATTGAATTTTACTATGCGAAAAATAACTTAGAGAGTAAAAAACTTTTAACGTGCTTAAGAGATAAGACCGGTGTCTTCATAAATTTTCATGGGATTGTTTATATGTCAAGTTAGAAGAGGAAAACAAATATTGAACAAAAAAACAAGACATATTTTATCATGCGCACTGGAATAATCCCAATCGCATGTGAATTGATAAATTTTACAGATAATATGTTGCATACGCCTTTCTGCTAAGCATTAAAACCAGACACCAGGTGAAGTAAAAGTATTGTTTCATTTAATGTTCCAATCATAGCTGACTTCCTTTTTTGACTTGTCATAAGTACGCCTTGAAAATGGCGTTCATTGACCTAACATTGATATTATATTCTCACTATTTGTTCTGATTTTTTTTAGTATTTCGCCTTACAGAATGTAAAAAATTGATTTTGAAGAAAAATATTTAGAGTAAATTACCCGATGTATTGTTGAAATTTCGTTGTTTTGTTTAGTGAACACCTCATTAAGAGAGCAGGCTGAGAACCGAGGAGCACTGGCGGTTCGTGACTTTTGGGTGCAATACAGTGCTAATATTACAAACAATTGGAATTATTGACTTTGTTGTAGCTGAAAACATATTTTTCGTTAACTCGGAAAATTGTGAAATTTGAATTTGGCCACACGTATTACCTGAAAATCTTGCTTACGAAAAAAAATGTTTTGGACTGAACAACATCAACAAAGTCTAATTTTTCAAGCTTAACACTCTTTCACACTCAAAAGTCACGAGCTGCCACTGCCAATGAGTTTCTTTTGTAGTTTTTTTTTTAAGAAACACAATCCTTTCCGAGTTACAAATAATTTGACATTATTTAAAAACGCCAACTTTTAAGTGGAAAATGTTGTTTATGCAATGATGGAGGAATTATCTAACAAAAGAATTGAGCCTACCCACGGCGACGGTGAGTGGGAACTCGAACCATTATTCAACACAGCAATCAACCGATCCTAAGTATTTTATTTTATTATATACATATATTTTTTAGGTTATATCTACACAGAAGGCACTTAGAAAAATAAATCCCTTAGGACCTATGTTATCTTCGGGGATGCTGTATGGAGGGTCTTTTATGGAAAGTAAGGAGAGGAATTTCTGGGAAGGAAAAGGTATGAGGGGTGGGAAGGAATCTGGAGGTTAATGTTTCTAAGAGTGACGGACGTATATACTGCGACGCCAGGCGATGGGTCGAAAGAGTCCGGCTGGAGAGGTCAAAAGGTCTCCCTCAACCAGTCCAACACACCTCACCCGATGAACCCGGGCACCCCTGCTAAATTGCCAAACGTAGCGAACCACTTGGGGTGATCTATAGCAAAGGTGTTGGTTATACAAAAAATGATTCTAGGGGCGGTGGTACCCATACCCTATAAACCCTAAGAAATATGTGTTAATAATGAAAATGACAAGTTTTTAACTTTATTGATGTTTTGTCATGTTTTTAATAAACTGTGCACCTAGATTTTTAATACATATTATTTTTGTTAGTCGATTTATGAAGTAAAAAATTCTGTGGACAAATAAAATTTTAATTCAAGCAACATAATTAATTTCATTTAAATATAGTAATTATAGTTAATTTAATACGCAGTAGTCATTGGTCATCCTTATAAAACCCACGGACTGAGAACGTCCCGTAGGCCCCAACTAACAGAGAAACTCGTTCCGTGGTTATTGTACCTAATTCAGTGGACATAACAATCCATTGACATTCATATATGCTAGACATTCCTTGCTATCTACTATATCAACATACTGAAGTACGCTGTCAAATCTACAATACTAAACCAAACGTGCATGTATGAAATTTCAGAAACAACAAAAACTCTCGCTTCTTGAAATTTGGTATGTATTTTTTTCTAGAATTTATAGGTTAACGCAACTATTTTCAACTACCAGCATGCTTTCAAAGAAACAAAAAAATAAAAAGAATATTTTATGATATGTATTATATTTTTACGTACAAACTTTTTAAGATAACAGAATGAAAAAAGTTAATTTTTGCTACAGATTTTATAAGTCTACGTACAAATAACTCGATTTTTACAAATGACACCTTTATTTCTATTAACGGCAAGTCCATTTCAAACATATCCTTCGTCTTCAACTTTTTATGGCATTCGCTGGCGAAAATAATTCCAGTGGTAAAAAGGTAAAAAAACTGATAAAAATTACGTTTCGTGTGTGAATAATAAAAATAAATTCAAAGTCTTGGGATATTTGAGAAACAGCCAGAGCCTATCTCTACTTATAAACCAACTTGATTAACTCCCACCGAGTTGTCCACAACATTGGTTTCCGAATTCGGACTAATCATTTTTAATTCATTTTTCGTCGTCAATGGAAGATTTAATTACGTCATTAATAATGTCGTTTTAGAATAATACCATGATTTAAATAATTCAAAATTTAAATATCATAACCTTTCCCTTACTGTGCTAAAAAAATCCACGCGTTCCGGTGCTGTGTAGTCAATTCACATCTCAAAATAGCAATTAAATAACGGAAAAATATGAATATTCATAGCTCTTCGTTTATGTTTATTATATTTTATATCAAAAGTGATAATAATTGTAATTTAATTGCTAAAAACATGAAAAAACCATCGGCAGATGCTAAAAAAACGTGCGAGAGGTCCACGTCTAACGACGGTCCGCGACCGACTGGCTGGCGGCTAGCACACACACAGCTATGTGGTCGTAGGTATCGATAGTCTAAATCAAAATACAACTGCGGACGTGTGGATTTCTCATGTTCCCGCATAGCGAACTAAAGCGGGATATCAAAAGCGTGTCATTCGCGTAGCAGTGTCACACGGTTGATAGTATTGTTGTATTTTTTCTGATTTTTAACAAAAATCTCTGATTTTTAATTGATTTTGAAAACTATGTAAAAATTTATTATTTAATTCAGTGCATAAATGTATAACGGGAATATAATCTGAACCCAGAATTTATTATGTTTAAGAGTTATTAAAGTTATTAGAAGCAATGTGTTGTAAATACACACCACAGATAAGGAAAGGTTAAAGACGATCTAACTACAGAGTTTTCCAACAAGAGGTGTTATTTTGAATAGCCCGCTATTTCGGTAGATGTTACTTTTGAAGCTGTCATTTTTTGACATTTGACAAGTAAAAACTAAGTGTTTAATAAAAATGGAACAATACACGCTTCAACAACGCATTGAAATTATTAAAATTCACTAGAGTGAATCAAATGCAAATCATCTTGAGTGATGAGGGCAATTTCCACCTCGATAGCTTCGTCAACAAGCAAAGTTGTCGCATCTGGGGCTCGGAAATCCCAAAAGTTATTGTTGTAAAACCTCTTTATCTTCAACGTGTGACTGTTTGGTGCGGTTTATGGTCCGGCGGAGTCATTGGACCTTACTTTTTCGAAAATGAGGCTGGAGCAACAGTTACGGTGAATGGATTGCGCTATCGAGAGATGATTAATGATTTTTCATGGCCGAAATTGGATAGTATTAATTTGGACAACGTTTACTTTCAACAAAACGACGCTACGTGCCACACAAGCAACGAAATCATTGATCTTTTACGAATGAATATCAAAATAACACCTCTTATTGGAAAACCCTGTATGTACCCAAAAGAATTCATTTTTATTTTTAAAATGTTGAACAGCCAACAAAGTTAAGAATTTTCTAGAAAACTTAATAAACATCAACACAAACATAATTCCCCCATGAGAATTAAATGAAATAAGACATCCCATTCGACAGAAGATGTAATTACAGAACATTACTATAGAGAGCGATAAAGATCTTCCAAGATGTACTGACCTAAAAGAAAAATAAAATGTGTTTAAATTTACGGTAGACGTGACGCAATGATGTGTGAAATGAACTAACTAACTAACTAACCATCACGCCGTTTCCCCGCAGGGGTAGGCAGAGAGGACGGACCGCCAAACAACTCGGTCTTGGCACACACTCCTTGTCTCATTCACATTCATACATCGTCTCATACATACTCTTCTATTGTTCTGACTCTTGACATGGCCCGACTCAAGTATCTGATTCACTTGGTCATGCCATGTCTTCCTCGGGCGTCCCCGACTTCTGCTACCATTCACATTTGCATCGTATATTCTCTTTACACTCCTTTCTTCGCTCATTCGCTCTACATGCCCAAACCATCTAGGCGTCCCTTTCTTGATCTTACTCATTACGCTTACATCAGCCTTGCACTCTTTGCGGATATCCACATTCCTCACACGATCATACATGGTTTTACCACACATACGCCTCAGAGATCTCATTTCAAAAGCATTCATTCTACTTTCATCCTTTCTTTGCCAGTTCCATGCCTCACTTCCATACATCAGGGTAGGCACCAGCACTCCATTGTGGACTTCTAACTTCGCTTCTTTGGACAATTTTTTGTTAGCGCCAACTGCGTTCAGTCCTCCATTAATGGAGTTACCTGCATTTACTCTTCTTTCAATATCTCTGTCAGCCTTCCCATCTCTCGTAAACATGCTTCCTAAATACACAAACTCATCCACCTGCTCCAAGTATTCCTCATTCACAGCTATATTGCACACTGTTTTCGTACTCTCTCTTTCAAACACCATTACTTCAGACTTACTTACATTCATCATTAACTCATTCTTCATTCATACTTCGTTCATCCTAGACACGAGAGACTGCAGATCATCCACACTATTAGCAATCAGCACCGCATCATCAGCATACAAGAGACAACATACTTTCAAATTACTCAAATTCGCGCCCAATCCCACCTCTTTAAATTCTTGCATACAATTATCCATGTATAGATTGAATAACCATGGTGATATTACGCAGCATTGTTTAACACCTTTTGTGATATCAAACCACCCCGTAAAATCACCGTTCACCCTAACACATGCAACGCTTCCCTCATACAGAGACGCAATTGCCTGAGTCAGATTCGTATTCACTCCATAGTTAGACTACACCTTCCATAGCTTTTTCCTATCGACTCGGTCGTATGCTTTTTGTAGATCTACAAAGGCACAGAAAAGTTTCTGTTTTTTTGCCAGAAACTTCTCGGTGAGCATACGCAATGAGAAGATCTGGTCCATGCACCCCCTTCCACTCATAAAAGCACCTTGCACATCCCATATTTTATCCTTTGTTTCCTTTCTTACCCTTTCAATCAAAATTCTACCATACAGCTTGCCAACTGAACTTAGCAGGCTAATAGACCCATGATTCCCACATTCCATACGTGACCCTTTACCTTTGTATAATGGCATGATCACTGCCCTTCTCCAATCTAAAGGCGGGTAAGCCTCCTTTAAACATTGGTTAAAAAGATTACACAACCATGTGCGAATGATTTTTTTTAAATAACGTTTTTAATAACACTTTTATTTCATATATTTTTTTTAAATCATTACTCACATCATTGCGTCACGTCTACCATTTAATATAATATGTAACCATTTATATTATGAACTATATACATCAAATCAATAAAAAATAATTTGGTCTTTAGCAACTCTATGGTAAGGTTTTATAACTAATTAAATTAAATTTTATACCTAAATATTACGATCGAAAGAAGAAAAATATTTTTTTTTTAATTGGTCTCATTAGATCAATTGGACGAGTGTTGTTCTGGCGGTAAGACAGAGGTTTTGGGTTCTATTTGCATATGCAACCATAACCAATTGGTAGAGTGTTGTTCCGGCGGTAAGACAGAGGTTCTGGGTTCAATTCGCATATGCGACCATAACCAATTGGTAGAGTGTTGTTCCGGCAGTAAGACAGAGGTTCTGGGTTTAATTCGCATATGCGACCATAACCAATTGGTAGTGTTGTTTCGGCGGTAAGACAGAGGTTCGGGTTCGATTGGCATATGCGACGATAACCTTTTTTTTCAAAAATCTTTCTCTGCTTCTTTTTCATTGAAGATTTTCTTAACCAATAACAAAACAAATGTGAATTAGCAAAAAACCACCCGGTTATCATTTTTGTATTTTTTTACAATTCATATTACAGAAATAATATTAACATTGTTTTATAAGGAAAAATAGCATAGAGTGAATAAAAACACATAAAATATATTTTTGGTGGTGTCCTTTCGTAATAAGTATAATGAAACCAATTAAAATTTGATAACAGTTTGGAATAAAGTTTCAAATCGGTTTCCACAAAAATATCATTAACAAAAAAACATCTTTTTTCAGTATTTTTGGAGTCTTACCGACGATCACGCTTAGTTCTTAGAAGCCAATTTAAAAGCCTTTTTAAATTACCACGAAAATCTATTTAGGTACTTCGTATTTCCGATACAGGCAATAATTGCGTTGTTTCTTTGAAAACATTTCTTAATTTTTCCTATTTCTACCCTTTATGCTGTAAATCAACCCCCCTTGGAACTGAGACCCTTCAATTATTTCTCTATTACTTTCGTTATCAAATTTCCCTTAGCCTATCATTAAAATTCGATTAGAAACTGGATATGATGTGACTTTTATTGGGGCTTAATCGACACCTTGGCTCTTTATTTATGCCAGAGAATTACGTTTTATGGCTACATTTATTTTTATTATGATTGGTTATTCAATTTTCAGAAAGTATATTATTTTAGGCGTACGGATCTGAACATATCACATCTAGTCCAATAAACGGTAGAAGACACCAAAACCTCAATTAGGGGTGTTGAAGTTTTGTGAGAGAAAGCCATATTCACATAATCAAAATTTGAAACTCAATTAGTCAGATTAGTGAATTATGAATCAATAAGGAATATAAAGAAAAAATCTGCATTAAAACTTTAATAAATAAATTTTAAGAATAGTGGATAAGTAATATCGACTACTAGTATCGCTGATTGAACGTGCATTATATGTAATTGACTACTGGCATGAACGATTGAACGAGCGTTCTAAGCAATAGTGACTACTGGTATGGCCGATTGAACTTGTATCATCAGTAGTATTGACTACTAGTATGACCGATTAAACGTGCATTATAAGTAATATTGACTACAAGTATGGTCGATTGAACGTGCATTTTAAATGCCTCATTGTATGAGCATAATATTGTGATTAATTAGCCGAAATACGTCGAAAACATATGTCTTTTCCTAACCTATATCGTGCAATATACGTACAGAACCGAATGACTCAGTTGTGATAACATTGCTACAAGTAAACAATGATCGTGTATGAAATATAATTCGTGTTTAATCGGGGTCTACTATCGGAAACATTAATATTACGATTTTAAACAGTCTGCTGTTGTATTAAGAACCACGAAAAATTTTCGAAGGAGTGAAGTAAATGTAGACTAAAATTGTGGAAACGAAGTAAAAATAGTGTTTTTTATATGAGTACCGCGCAAAAGTCCATCTGTTTTTTATTGTCCGCAGCCAGCGGGACTATGGCACTTACGTTTGGGGTTGTTTATTTGGGAGAAAATACAGATGCAGACAGTAATTGACAAGACAATAAAACACATTAACTGAAGAATTAGTCTGCATACTAACTATTTCTCACAGATTAAAACTTTAACCCGATTGAAAAGTGAGAAAGGAGAGATGACTAAGAAGAAGAAGAAGGTTATGAAGGACCTACTGATTCAAATCTAGTCACCAAATACGGCTAAATTCAATTCGATTCTGAGCTTGTGCCAGGGCAATACTAAGAGCATCTACCACTCCGGTTACTAGATTTATTACTAAAGATGAATATAAAATCTTATGGACATATTCATTATATTAATGAATTGTAATTCTTTGATAAAAACAAACTGTATTTAAATCATTCATTGGGAAATTAATCATCAACAATTTAATCCATTCTTCTTTTCAAGCAAACAATAAAATCGTCTTGTCTCTTTCAAGCAGTGGTAAGACGATGACAAAACTATCCCCAAAAATGTCGCCTGAGTATAATTTTGTATAACTTATCCTCAGAAATTATTCCGTTTCAGTTATAAAGAAAGCTTCTTTATACAAATAAGCCAGACAGCTGGCAGGTAATTTATTTTTTAGTGCTGGCGATATTTTCATGTTCGAGGGACGATCTAAAAACAAGGCAATTTTTTACATATAAAATGATACCATATTTTCTACCTCAATATCCATTAATTATGATTAAAAATATTTTGTGTCATTATAACTCACCTCGGCAAAAGGATCCCATCAATCACTATTTGTAAGGTAGGTGCATTATATTATTACTTGTCTTTTTGTCTACGTCTATTTTTGATATTCAGATAAAAGAAATATACATATTAAATATTTTTAAATATCCTTATTTACTACCTAAGTAATATATTCTTCTTACGTAAGTACATTTTAATTTGGCTCACTAATCTTAAGAGAAAATACTAAAAAAATTAAAAATCTTGTGGTGAAGGAAGATTATGCCTTAAATAATAAAAAAACTAAAGCATTTAACTTTCTGTAATAACACAAGTCTACGTCATACTTTTTTTTTTTAACAAAATTGTCAAAAAGTCACTGCTCAGTGTTCCGGACCCAAAATGCAGCTGATTTTCTCTTTCATTTTTTGTTATTCCTGAAATTATTTGTAGAATAAAATGTAAATAACATATTGGTCTCCGGTGACATTACTAAAAACATAGAAAATCAGTAAGAATTGGACAGCTATGGTCGATATGAAGGGTTTGATGTCGTCACAGGTTACTCGACTGAGTGACCTGTGACGACATATGGAAGTTTTTTTTTAAATTGTTGCTAAAACAAAACAAAAAAACAACAAAAAAACATTTTAAAAGTCACCGAAGACATTTTTTCACTCTATTTAATGTCGGAAATCGCTGGTTAAAGTAAGACAAAAACGGCGCTTTACAAATCATCAAAATATTATTATTATTATTACTACCCCTTATTAACTATTTAAATATATATAAAATTCAAATAAAATGAATAAAATTTTTGAAAGTAAAAATTACTGATTATAAATCTGTTCCCATTAAATCCCTATTTTATAAATCAATGTGTTTCTGTTTGGATGGGATTTTGTGAAAAAAGACTACACATTTCAGAAGTTTGAGAGTCACTGATTTGAATCGCAAGTAAGTTATCATTTAGTACAACTTTTTTTTAAAGCATGCCTGTACATAAAATAAATATTTTACGTTAAAATTAATTTATCCGATAGTGGTTGTGGAAATGTGTAGAGAAGAGAGTAGAGACATTGTTAGCTATGGTACACATGAAAAGAGAGTAGGCACTGTTAGTTATGGTATACATGAAAAGATATTGTTAGCTATGGTACACATGAAATGATTATATTAAGTTGTATGATATTATCTTTGCTTAAATATTAAGATTTAAGACTCTCATTGCCAATGTATTTTACTGTTCGTTATTTGGTTATAGGGCAGTATTAATTTTATTTCTCCTTCTTGGGCCAACGTTTTTTCTCAACCTTGCTGTGTTCATTTAAATGAGCAGCTTATAACTCAAAAATTAGGCAATATTAAATTGATGTAATATCTTTTTAAAAGAGATGATTGTCAGTTTTATTCGAGTAAATCTGCATCCTGTAATTTTACAATTTTTTTAGAAGTAAAAATAGCACACTAATACCTAGAACACGCATAATTCTATTTAGCTTTTCTCGGTACAGTCCAGCACAAAACGTGAAAGTAAAATAGAAGTAGCGTGATATCATATTCCGCCTCTAGGTTCATCCCAGCTTTACGAGTGATATTTCTCATGTTGGGAAAAAGAATCACTATTGTCAACAAGAGACTGAGCCATTATACGGAGATGAGATTTTCAGGAAATTGGCTGAAACATTCGCCCCTCACCCCGCCCTTAAAGGCTAGGGTGGTCTGTTGCTATGCGATTATTAGAATCTGAAAGAAAACACGCAACATATTTGTACGCGTGCCTAGCAGTGGCCTGCAGTAACATTTACTATGATTTTTGCAAAAAAGAACTAAGAACCAAAATTGTAGTTATATGTCTGTTCATATTAAGCAGATACTTTGTGTGTAACATTATAACTTAACAGAAAACAATAACTTAGTAAACACCACTTTTATTTTTTATACTTAGTGCCGACCGGGTTTCGCTATAACCGTAGGTTCATCAGGGCTGTGTACTACTGTATGAAGTATTATACAGCCCCGATGAAGGTACGGTTGTAGCGAAAAGCAGTCGGCATAAGTATAAAAAATAAAAATGGACTTTACTAAGTTATTGTAGTTATAAGGTTTGCATTTTTATATACAAACTCAAACTTTCAAACACTTTTTCTAGTAAATGCGCTCGTTTACAGGTCCACAGTTTCAGTATTTCCAATACGAACTGCTTATAAATCTTATTTAATTGTAGTCTTTTTTCGGGTATTATGCCTTATTGCGCTACCTCCTTCTTATACAGCATCACAGTGTCAATCATCAAGGCAGATGTGTAATTTGTAAATTACGCATATACTCTGAAGATGAATATTGTAATGCTGTCCGAAACATTTGTTAAAGAAGAAGGTAGAGCAACACGGCATAATACTCCAAAAAAATATTTATAATAAATACTGTTAGTCGTGAAAATTTTAAATCAAAACCCTATTTAAGTATATTATAACTACTGTTTCTGTTAATCCAGACCAAATAATAACTGTTTTCGTATAAAGCAAGCACTAACCACCTATTAATCAATGCGATTTGTTCTTTAGTCCTATATTGGATATATTTTCATTTATATCTTCAAAATTCTTCACTGCATCTTAATCCCTTTCTCCCTTGGCATTCTGTATCTTTTTTTAAGTGTTATGTTATAATGGCTTGTCTCTCTGTCTTGTATTCTGTTCTTGTACTATTTTGTATTCTGTCTCCATATTTGCCTATATTTATTTATGCACACGCTAGGCACCTGTGCTAAGTTTCTCTAAATCATTAGTTATTCTAAATAATGATGAATTTAATTTGTAATATATTTCTTTGTATTTATTATATTAATAATAAAATAATTGTTTCAGTATCAAAAAAATAAAGACTTGTTTACTTTCATATTCATTTCCTTCAATAAAACTATTTCGATTTTTCTCATCTGCCAAGCCATATTAAAAAAATATATTTAAAAAATAATAATTACCTCGATGTTTCAACTTTATTGCTCTATTTTTAGTACGATGCCATTTTAGAATAACTGAAACATATATATTTCTACCAATCTAACTTGGCGGTAGAATGGAGGCATATAATCTGTGTTTATATGGCAGAGGCTTGTAACACGTGTTCACTAACCAAGTGCCTCCTCCCCATTTCCCATTGCACCCACCACCCACCTCCTCCCCTTTACACCCAAAAGCCTCCGATAAGGGATTTATTACTTTCAGGCTGCTTCCCTTACCGCATAAGGATGATGAAGAACCTCCAGTTGTTTAATAAAGCGAACAATCTTATTATTTCTTGGATTCCAGGCTATTTGCATAAATTGACATGTGTTACGTTTATAGATACCAAAAAATACGATTTATGCCGAGATAAAAACATTCAGCAAACATATGCGGCAGTAAATACAACCAACGTGGGAAGGGTTTAGTCCAGCAATTAATACACGATTTCTGATGGCAATTATGATGAAAAAATCTTAACTCTTAGTTGGGCAAAGACGAAATGAAATTCGAATGATTTGACTTTTTAATTGAGTTTCTTGGTCAAAAATAAGTACAGGAAAAATAGAAAAAAAAATCTGGAATTTTCAGATTTTCAAAAAACAATGTTTACCATTGTGAACATTGATAAAGTTATGTGTTACAGCATCTAAATTCAATTGTTCACTTTGATGAACAATGACCAAGGTAGGAAGTCGAATTAGATATAAATGAAAACAATGAAATAAAGTTTTATATGTTTATTGCACATAATTACAAAAATGCGAATGCACGTCTTTTATCTTCAGCAAAAGAATAAAATCATAGAACGTAACAGGGCACAAAGTCATTCCACTCAAAATGACTTTTGATGTTTGGAGTATGTAAGTATGTACCTTCGACAAGACTCAAGAATAAGATCGTCGACCAATGTATGTACTTTCGACGGCGATTGCGATCAACCTGGGATTGGAGAATCGATAACCAGAAATCGCATCACTTGTTAGATTCATCCTTCATAAAAATAAAAATGTCTGCTATCACGTGGAGAGAAAATGCTTATTAACATATTCGAGAGGAGAATCATAATCAAGCAAAATCAAACTGCTTGTTACAGTAATTGTTACAGTAATTGTTGAATGAAACACTAGTATATATTGAATAATTTCGCGGGTAAGAGATAAGCCGCCATAGCTCAGTGGTCAGAGCTGTCGACCGGAAATCGAAGGGACACGGGTTCGAGTCCCGTTGGCGTCATGTATCTTTTATCAGGAGATTTTTCAATGTGGATGAGTGTTTCAGGCGAATAATTATTGCTTGTAAAATAATTGTTACCCTTTGTGCTATGCATAAAAAATCTTGTCTTAAAAACATTAGTTTACCAAAAAAATAATAGATAATTAGTTGCTACTGACAAGATATTTTATTACCAACTTCATAAAAGATAAAGAAACATTAACGAAAAAAAATCCTACTAATATCTCGAATATATCATAAAAAAACATTTTCACCACAGTGAACGACATCAAATTAATGGTAAAGGGCGCTTTATTTTTATTGCAAACCATTTGTACCTAGCTCGTTTACAGCTTTGAATGGGTTTTAATATACCTAGATCTCAGCTTTTAATCACATAACGTCATAGATCAAAAGCTAAAGAAAATAAAGAAAAATAAATCTGAGATCAGACAATTCTCTGAATTTTTTAATAGTTTTTCTTTTATATTTTCAATAATATTGACATTCAATTTGTTTTTAAAAATATTATTTAATTTGTAATCATCAATATGCGTGACAGCTGCTTCGCATTCTGAAGGCATTATCAAACTGCGGTTAAGTAGCTTACAGACGATATATTTGTATTATTTCCTAACAGGTACTTGATGAAAAACAAAAATATATTATTTTTATAACCTTGCCAGTATTGATTTTCGAATAAAATACTGTAAATTATTAATTGTTATCAATTAATTTCCTTTTAAGTTTCCCCAATCATTGTCATTTTTAAATTTGACTGTAAAGTAAGATGTTACCAAATGAACAATTTTAGTGACTCGGGGATTTCTTTTTCTCTTGGTTTTGAGTTCTATAATAATTGATCTCGGGTTTAACGTATCTAGGAGTGGCGAGAAAATTTTATCGTTTTGTTTATTCATCAAAATAGCTCCAGGATTATTAGAATTTTCAACTGCTCTAAAAGATTGCAATTACGGCCTTTATTTCGTATATTTAACGGAGTTGGATTATTATTATCGTTGAGTGAGTGATTTTTATCTAGGTGATGTTTAGCGAATTGTGACTGCATTTTATTTGTATCTTGTACGATAGCATGTATTATTTCAATCTAGTATTAACGGATCGGCTAGTTTGTCAAACATAAACCGCGTTGCATTCGTCACGCTCGAGTTTTTATACTTTGCTTTTTGAGTTTCCAAGATATTATCCTAATTTCTTGTTTGTGCATAAGGTAGTATCTAAGCCACGTTTTTTTTTTTAATTTTTGCAATTTTATTTGGTGTCAGTTTGGCGAATTCAACAACAAACGACAATTTTTGCAAATAACTAGAAAGAGTGTGGTCAAAAAGCCGATCAAGTAAACTTGCACAAGTCTTCGTCTAAAATGTACTTTACATTTCATTATACCTGCAGATGTAAGGTATAAGAAATAAGTTTAAATTTTTGTGAAAAAAATGCTTTCCTAGAAACAGAAAGAAAAAAAAAATTCTTCTATAGAACCAACCTTAATCATAATGTTATCATAATAAACATTCCAAATGAATTCATTTATCAAAGGGTTACGGCTGAAGTTTGATCATTAATTTCGCCCACTCATCGTAGTATGTCAAATCAATTTGGACCGGAAGGAATGTTGAAGTCCCAGCTTCAATCACGGCGCTGGAAATGTAACGCTTTAATGTAAAACTAAAGCATCGTTCAGTCGTCACTTGGAATGTACAAATAATACAAGTGGAAAAATCAATGTCTGAACAAAGACAATTCAGCAGTGGATTGTGATATTCGGTGCAAGACAACTGTGGAAGACTTTTAGAGGTTATGTTAGGTGAATTTTCACACTCTTCTAATCGCGTTGATACCGACAGTCGTTAAATTAAAGTGATGATTCTTGACACCCCAGTGGTTCAAATGCCCGACGCCTAGAGACGATACTTTAGCTATTCGTCTATCGATACGTCTTTCGATACGTCTCTCTTAATCAGTATAATTTTTTTAACTTCAAAGGCTTATTTTCGTCGATTGACGGCAGGTCCCATTAAATCTTTTTGTTTTTTTATATCTAATACTACATATATATTTTCGATATATTTTATATTAAAATAGGCAATCAATCTTAAATAATCATAAACTTAATTTTTATTTAAAAACAGCGCACGACCTTTGAACTTTAAAACAATACTGATTAAGATAGAGGTAAAAAGGTGTAGGTGCCCGAGCGCTGCCAAAATATCCAGAGTAAATAACGCGTCTGGTATTTACGAGATGCTATCGGGTTAAGAGCCGTACCGAGACCCTCTCCCCTCTCCCCGCCCCCTTCAATCTTGAACTTATTCTAGTCTTATAGTTTCCATGTATAGCGTAACAAATATCTATATTACATTTTATTCGCCGTGTGTAATGGAAACCCAAAATGTCGACCTGGCAAAAGACTACCATTCAGAATCGAAACGTAAATTTCAAACGCTGTGACCAGAGTGACCTTTAGTGACCAGATCTGAATAGCCAGCTTCTCCACTACCACCTTCAGCTTCAGCCATCACCTTCACCCTCCTTCCCTACCCTTCAACCTCACAAAATGCCCACATGGGACTGCCATAGTCTCACTGGCTCCAGACAGTTGGATTTCGTCTGGGATTTTCACATTAATCTTCTATTTAAAGTGTTTCAGTGTGTTTTTATTTATCACATAAATAACATCAAGAATGATTTCAGTGTAATATGCTGTATGCAATCAATTAAGCTGTTTGAGTAGTATGTTCATATCAAATGCGATACTTAAAGAATCTGTAAGTGCATCCTCTCAAATTTTCTGATCAAAGGTCCACAGTTAACAAACTCTGCAATGCAGATTTGTCTCGCAGTACTTGAAAAATAATGATTTTTAGTTCCTGAAGAACCACTAGAGGCACTGCCATATTGAAAACTGAAATCATTATTGGAAATCCGTTTTGAGGCATTCATTATAATGTCGACTGTTTTCCCAGCCCCACAATAAAGGCTTCCAATAAAAACACAGCCTTATCCGAACACTTTATACCATTTTGTATTATTATTTCATATTGAGAGTCCCTTCATTTTATAATATATATGCTTATGTATTACTGGAGAAAATGGAAAAAGAGCAACGCAAAAAATTAATAAGATAATATATAAGTGTATTACTACCTCGGCCTCCGTGGTCGACGTGTAAGGCATTTGACCATCCAATGGTCGCGGGTTCAAATCTTGGCGTGGGTAATTTTTGTCATTTCACAATTTATTAATTAAAAAATAATATAAGAACATTTGCGGCACGTTCCACAGAGGTACTCTCAGTATTGCTCTGATGTAAGACCACCATTCAGAATTGAATCTTTGATTGAATTGGCTTTAGCCGTGTTTGTTGCCTAATTTTAATAGCTAGATACTTTTCCACTTTACGCTTCTTCATCTCTTTTCTCTCCCCACTACTTTCAACCCTATAACATACCACGATTGAGGATGTTCCAAAAAAGAAGTTTTTATTTCTTTGACGAAAATTATAATAGAATGGAACTTTCAAGCAGCTTGAATTTTAACTTTGAAAATAAATGAATTGTTCAAATTTTGTGAATCAACCCGTCCTTACTAGTCACTATTGTAATAGAGATACTTTTACCCTTTCGGCAAATAACAATTTTAAATGTGAAATTATTAACACAAATACAGGAAACGTTTCTAGTAGGAGCAACGAGTCAAGAATGCCTTTTGTTCGCGTATGCATGGCTGGCGCGCACTCTATCCATTTTTTTCACTTTGTTAAATATTAATGGTATTTCTTTTAAAAGCTAAATTCATGCAGGAATTAACTCTTTCAATACCGGATTTTTTTACTCAAAAAATGAATATACCTATCTTTATTTTGTGAAACGAATAGCCCCGTACTTTGCGGATCGCTTGTGAAGGATATTCCTTGTAGCTTCAATTTTTTTGTCAAGATGCAATAACACAAATATAGTGACAGATCTATTATAACTTTTATGTTTTTTTAATGTTCGCGGCCTACTTGGTCGACGAGAAAGACTCTCGACTAGCAAGTTGGAGGTCGCGGGTTCAAATCCCGGCGTGTGCAAGTAAATTGTATATATGTTTTTGTTTGATTTCACTTTATTTTTTTTTATATAACATATAGTGTATTTCCGGCACGTTTCAGAGTGGAAGATACTCACGATACACTATTATCGCCCTGGTGTAAGACCACCATTCAGAAATGAAATGGATTTGGCCGTGTTTGGTGACCAGACCTATATAGCCAGGTACTTCCCCAACTCAGTATGACTGGCTCCAGACGGTTGGGAGCAGTTGGTACTCTTGTGCGGTTGTTATAATTGAAATATAAAACTATCTTGATTTATTCTTTTTACGCTTTATAGGTATGATTAAAAAAATTATAATTGTTTCTTTACCAATAAAAATCACTTTGGGAGCCTAAAAATAATAAAAATCAAATTAGAATAATTATTATTTAAATTAAATTATACGACTAAAAAATTTAAATGATTACCTACAATATTATCAAACACGATATTAAACGCTCGAAAAGAGAAAACAAAAGTGAGATAAACTTGTTTTTGTTGTTTGTAATTTTTTTTTCTTGATTACTTATTGTGTATTGAAACATAATATGGTTTTAAATATATGTTTTTAAATACAAAATTTCAATTATGACTCAGTAAAGGGTTTGCAATCATTAAAAAGTGCAACAGACTGGAAAGCCACCCTTATTTTTTGTTTGTCATAAATAATATTTAAAGTAGCTGATGCAACTCATGAATTGCACGGCAATAAATCAAAATATGATTTAAAATTCAATTTTAGGTAAACAAGATTATATTTCAATCCCACGTTACTCATGCTACCTTAAAACCTATGAATTTAAGTGTAATGAGCGGTCAGTGGCTGAGTGGGACTCGCGTTTGGGTCCCACCCAGACGTAGTGGGTTCAATTCCTCGACTTAATCCATCACAACACAAGCAACATTTTCCGCTTACCCTGGTGGTAGTAGGAGATTTTCAAATATTGTCAGATTATTCGTAACCTGGGAATGTTTGTCTTTCTTTTAAAGAAAGGATAATATGGAAATGATGATAAATGGAAAACTTAAATTACTATCAAACATTATAACATTCTAACAACTACTACCTTTTCGTTTACGGTAAAATAAAACTTAAGGCGATGACATACGTAGTAATGCAAAATCATGTGTTTTTGGTTTGAAAATTTGTTCGCCTAGAAATGTTTCAGATGCTTTAATTAAATACTGCGAGTAGAATCCATCTTGGCCTTTGAAATAATCGAGCATTTTTTGGATAAGTCTTTTTATAAGCCCAGAAAAAAACAATGTAAAGACCTATGAAAACTGCTTTAAAGTTCAAAATCTCCTACTTACGAACCCATTTTCGGTTATGATTTTATTGTATAATGTGGAAAATTAAATAATTTATAAAATGATCGAAAAAAAATGAAATATTTATGCCTGAACATCCACAAAATAAAATAAAAGGCACTTTTTGGCCATGTGTTTTGCTTGCATAAATCAAAACAGGCGGATGGTGTTAAGCGGGAATTTAAACCTTATCGCCATCTACGTAAGGGTTGTTATTGATAGCGGCTCATTTTAAAATATTACACGACGTAGTGCATCGCCTTAACCGGGCAAGGCTAAATGCGATTTCTGCTCAGTAGTACCTGCACCAAAGTTTAATCGACTATTTCTATAAGATTTTGAACTGTTCATTAGTGCAAAATCCGCATAGTTTTATTTCCTGTAAAAATCAAATCAAAAAGTGATTTGAAATAAAGTTGTTTGATTTCCACTAGATAATTTAAAAAATTACTTGTTTGGCTAATCCTGCTGTGGGCAGAACAATAAATACAGCGGAAAGATGAATTTCTTATTAATTTCCTGGTGAATGAACACCATTAAAAATTAATACGTAACTTGACATGGCTTTAGGCGTATTTATTGACCAAATCTAAATAGCCAGGTACTTCCTCGCCTTCTTCTTCACCCTCTTCAACATAGCCGAATTGGGGATTCCATAGTTTTGCCGGCTCCGGACGATTGGGAGCAGTTGGAAGTTTTGTGCGTATTCACATTTAAAAAAATCGAAAAACAGTAGCTTTCTTTCTCGTTTGCATCCTGTGTTTTCTTTTTCGATGGCCACGGAAGCAATCTATTGATTTATCGCTGCTCACCAGTGAAGCAGAACCAATAAGGCTTTTAATTAGCACACCCAAGAGGTGTACTTCCGGCCGGTAATGAGTTCGGACTATCTCAACGGAGCATTCAGTTCAAACCGGATGTGATAACCGGAAACCTGAAAGATTAGCGGGTTAGTTCCTGGAACTGGAGCAGGTGCATTGTTTGCACTTAAGTTCCCGACCATTATGCACACGAAAGAGAAATTTTATGTTATCGGTATATTGTTATATGTTTTAAGTTTTTTTAAAGGTTATTATGGGACGCATGGCAGATGTGAAACATTGAAATTGATTTTTATAGAATGAAGTGAAAATTAAATCAAACAATTATTCTATTATTATTAATATATACACGAAAAAATATGTTACAAATAAAAAAAAATATTGCTTAATTCGGTTAAGTTTTATCACAAATTGTGTCGTGAACTAATCATAATATATTGTAGTGAAATGGTTTAAATAATTATCCTTTTATATAAGAGAGTAAACAAATTACACAAAATTCATAAGTACAATAAAATACTATTTTACTAGTATTTCGCAATTATTATACTTTGTAAATAATATAATATTTATCAATAATAATATTGGATATAAATTGAATAAAAAAAAATTATACCATTTTCCTTGAGCATCGTAGAAATTTTTTAGTGGTATGAAAAATATACGATTCTTATATTATCGTTCTTATATACAAAAATAATAACATGACAACACTGCATTATTCTCTAAATGACTCCAAACATCCTCTGGCTCCTGTAACAATTCTATCGATTTGATTAAGAACCCAGCCCCCTTCACAGCCCCCACTGCACATTGCGTACTATATAATGCACAGTACACACTGCACAGTGCACTTTGCTCACCTGATAGCTGATAGAGATAGGTGAACAATGTCATTCTGAGATCACTATCGAGCGCCGCTCACCTGTGCACGCTCAGCCATATTAGCTTCAGAATAACCTCACTGAATGCACATTACATGTACTCGTATAATATATGCGGTAATAATACATATACTCGACTGGATTGAACAATATTTGCGGTAATGATATTTGCAATTTTGAATAGCACAAAGGGGTATTTTCACAAACTATGATTAAAAATGTGTAAATAATATTTTTCTGCTTTATTGTATCGTCATTTTAATAAAAATGAGTAATTTTAATCTGTTCATTTATAATTATTAATTTTAAAATCGATCTAAAACCGCACATTTTGAAACGGTTCCAACTGGCTACAACGTCATCATGGCATAGAAAACGCCAATGCCTGGTAAGACAACTGTCACCAACGTTGCCCGGCGTGACGTCAATGCCGTCAAATTCCAATATAAATCGGTATAGAAAATTAATTCGTCAACGTAAAAAAAATATTTTTTTATTTCTTGGGCATTAACTGTGTTACAATTTCTATACATTTTGTTTTGAAGAGTGTTATTTCACATGTACATTTGTACAAAAATCAGGTAACAATCGTACATGTGAAATAAAACTCTTCAAACCAAAATACATATGTCTTCATTATCGTAATTTTTGACGCGAATTGAAAAAACGAACTTAAATATCTACCTACCTACAATATAATATTTTTAACAAAAAATTATTTTAATCTTCCTTTCAAAATTGGAATCATAATGTCCAGTGATTTTTCACTGCGCTAGTATTTCATATAAGTAAAGCAAAATTCGAATTCATATTTTAATATGAATACCCGAATGAAACGAAATCAACGTAACTAAATTTATTTCCATTCTTACTTTATCCTTACGAAAAATCATTGGTTATATATAGTGCGAAGCCGGGTAGCAAATCTAGCTAATAATGCTAAAGGCTCTTGGCCATGAAAATTATTTTGTACGGCATTTCACTGAGAAAAATCCAGTTAGAATTTCATAATTAACTTTGTGGCAAAGTTCTGTAGTTTATCATTTCTTGTATCACCGAGCTTTTCCACCATTATACGGACAAATAAAACTTCCTAATATATGCATAGTATACATACCTTACGTTATCTTTCTTCTGCTTTGTTCGGTATAACTTTCTGTCTTGCGACGGCTTTTGACGACTAAAATAATAATACCAACTCTATGCCTGAAACTTCGAAAGCTCTTATAATTTCCTTAGAAGCTTTTCGACAAGTATTGTTATAATATTCACGTAGGTTTAGTTTTAGGAAGTTAGTCTTCCTTTAGTTGAGAATGGAGTCGGCCTCTGTCGTCGTGGGGTAGGCTCTCGACTACGAATCCATAGGTTAAGAGTTCAAATCCCGGAGCATAAAAGTAAATTGTATTAATTCAATTTGTGTTTTTTAAAAAAATATATGGTATATTTGCAGCTCGTTCCAGTGTAGAAAATACTGTCAATGTCAACATGGTTAAAGATTATCATTCAGAAATGAAACGTTGCTTGAAATGGTTTTAACCGTGTGATGAAAGGCTTAAATCACAGTGAAAAACAGATAAACAATAGCTGCTAAAAATATGCAAATTATTTATGAAAACGGACATGCTAACGACATCTGGCGGAGAAAGAATTGATCCAGCTTGCTTGCAGTAGACACCTGTAATAGTTGGAATTATGTCGAGATTCTATAGCATAAACACAGAGGTCATTAGAATCGTCTAGGAACGACTAGGAACCCCCTGTCTAGGCCTAAAAACAAATATTTAAGGTTGTCGACCAATTAGATCTGGACGAGAGCTATAAAAATTTTGAATAACCAATCAGTGAACGGAGAGGCGTGCATCAACTACAGACAAAGGATTGAACCTTGGACCCGACATTAAAATAGATAATTAATTGCATTTCCGTTCCCACAGAAATTAGAGTTGAACGCACTATGGTATAAACACTGACGTTCAAGGCGACAAACTCTAGGAAATGTTTACAATAACTGAGACATTTAGGTGATAGCGAACCGTTGACATCGAGGGCTTTTGGCCTTTCATGTTGGAAAAACACACACACGAAAATGCAATGAAAAAAACTATAAACGTGATAGTATAAAAAAGGACGGGTAAAACGAAAGAAAGTTGCTGGCAGAATTTTCAACTATAGTGCAATTATTTATGATAGAGATAGGGTGTCAAGTTCGATAAAAATCGTACTAAAGGAAAACGAAAGTGTCAGGAACATTAGAAACTAATCGTTATCAATTTAAGATGAAGCGGACATATTGGAAAATCAATTTGGGAATGAAAATCTCGCATTAAAATAGACATTTTAGAAATAGTGGAGCGACTGAACGGAGTGATAATACAGAGATTTTGAGCTACCACAAAGGTCCTAGGAATATGATAATAGAGTACCAAAGGAAGGCCATAAAACTAAACATATAGCGATAGATTAGATTCAGGAAAAGTAGACATTTTACATAATTATCAGGGTAGATAGATATTAGAGTTACACAAGATTACAGAGGGATCGAAACAAGATAAAAGGTTGACGATCTCATGTGTATTCTGAAGGATAAACAATCGAAATTCGAACATGATTCTTATTTACGTTAAGGTAATAAACGATTAGAAGACCAATAAAATTTAACGCGGAGCTTATGGAATATTTATTTAAAGCAAAAGATATTAAAATTAATAGGTTTGAAATTAAATTAAATTTACGACTGTAGTAAATAAATTCGAGACGTAAACAGATGTCAAAGCGGATATTTTATGTGATATTTTGTATGACAAAGATGGAGGATGGGGCGGAGATTGGGTCAGGCAATAAAAGTGACAGATATCCCAGAGCCAAATTAGGTATATCTCCCATGGAAGTGTGGAAAAATATATATTAATTAATAATAAATGAAGTATGAAATTTTCCTGGAGACCACACACATCGGGAAAAGCGAGGAAAAAATAAAGAAAGGGTAAAGAACGGTGATAAAGAATGATCCAAGTGGAGAAAAGCGATACAATTCTAATTTATCCGTAAAATTAATAAATACGGCTTGGAATATAATTAGTTATAGAGTTATGAGCAACAACATAAGGATAAAGAAGAAAATTGTGCAGGAAAACGTCGCGAATAAAAGAAAATCCAAAAATAAGGAAAAACTCAAATCTGCGACATAAAGAAAGAAGGTACGGGTGAAAATGGAAAAGCTCATATAGGTGACAATAAAATTAAGTAGATTTTAAACAAATCGAAATTCAAAAATGCATAGTAAAGATTTCGCCATGGATTTAATCATGTTTCGCACGAGATGCATAAAATTGAGATCTATATATATGTTATTGGGGACGGACCTATCGTGAATTGAGGAAAAAAAGGAACGCAAAATCATGAGATTTTAACTACATTTTGTATGAACAGAGGACACAGGGAGCTTGGGCGATTAACGCAGACTTACCCGATTCGGACCCTATCAAGTTAGCGACGTGAGATAAAAATTAACCGCCACCCAAAGCCGGACGACAAAAGATCGTATGGATGTTCAATCAATATTAGTGAGAGGGATGTTCAAGGTTACGAGTTGATAGAAGATAGAATTAAGCATCAAGAGAAATTCAGATACGTCTTTTGGAACCTGAGAGGGGTATAAAAGATGGAACACATCAGTCAGGAGAGAGTCGCGCCGAGGATTCGAAAAGTTGTTACGTGGCGGTACTACGTCTTTGGTAGGATTAACAGTGAAAAATCTTTAAGTGTTAAATTTTGAATAAGTCCCTGGGACTTAGGAAAATTTTGTGAAAAGTACAAGTGCTAGAGTCAGTGAAATTTAATAAGTCAGTTAAATTAAATCAAACAGTGAAAATAAATACAGTTTAAACTCAGTGCTTTAAAAGTAAAGTGTGAAGTGCTTAAAAGTGTTAAAAGTGATTAGTGCAAAAAGTGTTAAAAGTGAATTATTAAAGTTTAAAAATAATTATTTCATTCAAAGTGAAAACATTAGAATTTAATGGAGAGTTTTATCGTTGATCTAGAGTGAACGGGTTCGCGGATTGATATTTAAAAATAGATTATAATTTTGCATCAATCAAACACAAAAACAAAAAAAAGGATTCAATAATAATAAACGCTCAAACCTTTGTTCTAAAAGTAACAATTAGAAAAAAAAATAATTGTAGATACTTTAAAATATTGGTGAAAACAGTGAAATTTAGAAGAAAGTTTTAAACAGATATTTAATTTATTCAGAATCGAAATATTTAAAAGTTTGCGCAATTCGGGATGAATTTTCTTATAAATTTATATAAAAAAAAATTAAAAAGAGTGAAAACAACAAAAAATAGTTCGACCTAAATAATTTATAATTTTCCGGCACATCTATATCACAAATATTAAATATCAGCTAATTTATATGAATCAAGCAAGAATAAAAATTAAATAGGAATAAATAGTCGAAAAGATTTATTTTGAAATTGGTTGGAAAATACAGTTAATTAGGTAGAATTTTCTTTGACAAGATTTGTTGTGTGGCACCCATCTAGAAAAATCTTGGTGGGGGGTAAGTTTTCCTTTTATAAATAATTTTCAGGACCTAGGAGTGAGGAGATACAGCTGATTATGGTATATCAATTAAATTATTAAAGAACAACAAAACAAAGCATTACACATTAATATATGTATATTATGTATTTATTTATATAAAATAAAGTAATATATTGTATATAAAGAATAAATATATATGAAATGTATTTATATATATGTATTTTATTTATTAATCAAAACATCGGAATGGTATCGATTTAAAATACCTACTCATGGACATATCTATATTATTGAAAAAGAAAATATGTATTTATTAATATTCAAGACTATGTAGAATCATATATTTTATATTTATTTATTAATATATGTAATCTTATTTAACGTATTTTGACAATCGAGATATGTGTACTTATATATATATTTATATTTATTTTTCACCTAACTTCTAGTAAATTTACTAAATTCGGGTAATGAAGTAAATAGTTTAACTTCAAAAGGAATTAAAAATATTTTAATTAATTATGCACAATAAAAGGTAACATAACTGAATTATAGGGAGAGGTAGAAATATTTCTTAAATAAACAATCTCACATTCGGGTTAGTGTGTCGAGAGATGTTTACATTATCGATTTATTTACAAATAAAGACACTGAAGAATTGGGTCAGTCAACTGCATAGTTTGAAAACGACCTTGGCCGTAACTAGATAATTTATTAGAGTTATAAGGATAATCATCAGGATGTCATTGTGCAATGTGCAGCGATTTGGGTCATTCACAAATGCTTATCGTTCGCAAACGACAATTGAAAAATCACGGGTTAGCCAGATTTATATCAAAATATTACATGAAACATTTGAATACCATTGATTAGATAGTCACATAGATTTTATTAGTTACCTGAACCAGCTGGAAGCTGCGTGCTCTCAAATGCCTATCAATCACAAACGACAATTGAAAAATCACGGGTTAGCCAGATTTATATCAAAATATTACATGAAACATTTGAATACCATTGATTAGATAGTCGCATAGATTTTTATTAGTTACTTGAAACAGCTGGGAGCCGCGTGTTTACAATTACCTACCATTCACAATCTACAATTGAAAAATCACGGGTTAGTAAGATTTATATCGAATAATTATACAAAACATTTGAATGTTATTGATTGGGTGCTCATACAAAACCCCATCAGTTGCCTGAGACATTTGAGAGTCGAGTACTCTCTAATGCGGCAATCAACTACTTGAAACAATTGAGAAATCACGGGATAGGATGAACAAAAATTAATGTTGAACCCTGGAGGTAAAATTTAAAACAAATACAGTTCACCCAATAGGAGGCAATGGTCGCTCCTATAACAAGACCCTTAACCAAACCAAATAGAGATGAAGATTCTCTTAAATAAAAACGTCAAAACCAAACAAACAAAAGCCTGGAGTTCGATAGCTCTCCAAAACAAACTATCAAATAAGATCTTATTTTACTAGTATTTTTTAGTATAACCTTATTCTTACGTATATATTCGGTTACCAAGCCTAGAGTTTCGCAGAACTCTTTGTGCGAGATCCGAGCTTGGGATGGGAGGTAAATAGCCTTGTATTGCAAGTTATAAACCCTTCCCAAAAACGTATGTATACATATATATCTTCTTATGTACTGTTTACTGGAGAATGCGGACCTGCATACAGCTTGCATTTAGGTCGGTAGACCACTCTCGCATTCTCTTTTAAACGTGGAATGAGGATTCACGACCCGTAAGTCCACACCAACCGTGAGTATATGATTGTATATAGGACGAAACCGGTTCGCCCTAAGTAAATAGTAGACCTTGGAGGAGATGGAATTTGGAGGTTTCGGGACCCGAGGGAAGACTTGAAGGCAGTGCATGATGACGTGGAAGGCTTTTTGGGACGCGATAACTTAGGTATCAATCAAAGAGCCGTGTCAGAAGATTGTGCGAATTTCTCGTTGACTCACGATCATCTCGTTTACTTGCTGGAGGATAGGAGCCAAATTTTGCTAGCAAAGGGTTATTCTGAGTTCGTCAAATATACAATTAACTAATTACATTAACCTAGTAAATCATTCTTTACATGTACCTTATAGCAGCAGAATCATAAAGGAGTGGCGCCAAACAGACAAGAGTTAATCAAAATCAAACTTACTAACAATTAACCATTTGAGTTATATTTAATTACCTGTCCAAATAAACATGTATAATATCTTTTATCAGCGTTTAACTACGACTTTGTTAGGGTGTAGGAAATCAGAATAGTTACAATAGGAAAGCTAGCTCATTCAGAGAAATCATTTAAGTCTAGGTTTGCAATGGAAAGACCAAGTAAATTTTGAAACTCAACGCCTCGATCAGAACCAAGAGGGTTACCACAAAAATGAAAGTAATTAAAATCCTATATCATAAATCAAAAAATTGCACAACGTTTGATGGAATTTAATTACAATATAAATACGAAAATATTTGCGTTCAATTTCGTAAATAACGTATTAATTAGTTAAGTACATATGTCTATAAAGATATACAGTACAAGAGGGCTTTAAGTAGCTTTCTGAAGTTATCAAAGAAATTAAGGGTCCAATTTTCATGGAGGCTTATGTGTTGTAGGGGAGGAATTTTCCATCCCTGCGAACACATATGCAAAGCCTTAGAAAAAAAAAGAAGTATCGGTCATAGCCAAGAGAGAAGAAAATATTATATTGTTTAATATAATAAAAAGCAAGACCGAAAGTATCAAAATATTACAACCGTACCATCGGATTTTATTTTTAGGGTATTATACCGTGTCGAGCTTTCTCCGTCTTTAGTCAACGTTTAGGACGCGTCCATAATCAGAACTGATTTGCAGATTGTGGTAGTAGAAGTATCTGTTTATCTATATGTTGCGATGTTAATGAGTCCATTGGCACAAGAAGAAGGTATCGTAAGTTCCTCAGTATTATAAAGATATTATCGGTTATATTTCTACATAACATTGTAGAGCAATACGCGATAGGCTCTGCCACACGTACACTTCGAAAGTCGGAAGGTAAGGTTTACAGTGCAATCCATTGGGAGACTTTTCTGCGAATGGACTGCCACATGATTTAAGAATGATCACAAACTCGACAAAATTTAGAGCTAAACTTAAAACTCATCTTTTCAGATAGTCCTACCCGTAAAATCAAAAACTTTTCACCTTCACAGTCCGCAACAGATTTTCTAAGTATTTTAAGATCATTTTTTGAATATATTGTCCTCTGCGAGTATAGTATATTTTGCAAACCTTACATTACAATAAAAGTGTGTTCATTCGATGTGACCTGCCAGGTAAATATTCTTTCTGAATCTGTTTTTAAATAATAAAATTAGATAGAGCCTTGAAAACCATGTACTGCAAAACTAATTGTCTAAGTGTTTCTATGAAGTTATATAATATACTTTTAATTTTTAGGCAGGCATGGGTACCGCCGCCCTGAAAACCATTTATTGGATATCAACACCACTGCCATGTCACCCCAAGTGGATCGCTACGTTTGGTGACTAAGCATGGATCCTGGGGTTCGTGTGGTGAGCTTTATCCAGGTCTTGGCGATGGATGCATCTGCCCACCTACAGCGTGACATGCCTACCCTTTTACCTCTCCAACATGAATCTATCGACCCATAGCATTGCACCACAGTGGGTGAAAAGAATTCGTATGTATGTCACTCCTGGACACACAGCCCCTAGATTCCTACCCACTCTCCCTACCTGTTTCCTTTCCAAAACTATCACTCCTTTATTTCCTTAACAGCATCCTCAAAGATGACATAGGCCATGAGAGAAATTTTCTTCCTCAAGACTTTCTGAGTGGAGCTAATGTAAAAAAACATATTTTATTATAACGCCTATAAAATGAATGCCAAAAATGTATTATAATATTATTTCAACAAGAAATTCGTTTAATTGTTGAAAGCAATATTAGCGATTCTTAAACGATAAATTGAAATATATCTGAAAAATATACGGTCGTAGTCCTAGATTTTCATTTAAGAATGGCTAGTATTGTCTTCAATAATTAAATGTTAGAGTGTGAGGTTGTACTCATTAAGTTATTCCAAAAAAATTAAAAATAAATTCGTTATTACTGACCGAAATCCACTTCGTGGGTATTGGAATGTATGGCTTCTATGTTTGCATTGTACACTGTGGGAAATCAGTATTATTGAGCGACCGCCTAAGCCTAAGGGATATTGCTAAACTATTAACACTTGCATACGTACATAATTAACACTATCAGTTGATTGCCTCCTACATACCTAATAGGATGTGTCCCATGCGCATCAATCATTTTGACACCATGTTGGTTATTACCATACGATAAAGAAGTGTTGTATTTCTTCAGTCGATTTAATAACCCTTTAATATTCAATAAAACAGGGCACAAGACAAATAAATGCCATAATAAGTTTTTCGTTACAAACGACTGCTTTTATATTGTATCATCCTGTATTGAATAGCGAAAATATGTTTTAAAATGCAATGCATTTATAAACCATTCACACAATGATTTCGAGGACGGTTTGTGTCACAGAATTTGAACAATTCGTCAAATTTCAAAGTTCTATGAAAGTTTTGTGAATGTTCTGTTATTGTTTCTGTTTTTAAAGCAACTGGCCCATAATTATATAATAACAGAATGAATAGAATATTCACAAAACTTCTTAATTAATGAAATTTGATGTATT
Source organism: Hesperophylax magnus (assembly GCA_026573805.1). Taxonomy (NCBI): domain Eukaryota; kingdom Metazoa; phylum Arthropoda; class Insecta; order Trichoptera; family Limnephilidae; genus Hesperophylax; species Hesperophylax magnus. The sequence continues at coordinate 4,427,415 of JAIUSX010000022.1, forward strand.
ATTCAAATTCTGTGAAACACCGGTCCTATTCCATTAAAGTTGGTTCAGTGGGAACTTTATTTTAAAATAAATAATTTATCGCTTTTAAAATTTCTTAAAACCGATGTGTTGTATCTTTTCATAATTTGGTAACCAGAATATTTCCAATTAATCGATTATTATGTTCAAATTTTATTAAAAAGCCTTGAAGATACGTTTATGAAGGCTGATTTGTTGAGGCATCCCCCATTGAACGTTTCCGATTACTTCAAAAATTCACTGGATAAAGACAGAGTTTTGCAGACACGACCAACATCGACAGTGATTAGTAATGTCAAGTTACGTCATTGATGCAATTGACAATTGCTGATCGACCGTTTACTGAGGCAATTGAAGCGGTTGATAATTGAGAATTGGAATAATGTGCATTTTGATTGAGCGCATAGATGCCATAGACAAACGCCACTGAGGCAGCGGAAAGATCATTTCGCTCGGCGGTAATCGTTCGTTCAATTACTCTATCTATCGAATTCAGTTTAATTAAAACCACCCGAGCAATTTTTAGCATATTATGCCAAGCGTGCAAAAACGTTTTGAGCGATCGCTTACCATAATAAGCCAAATTCATAGAACCTAAAAATATGGGATAAGCGGTGAAATTTATGTGGATTCATTGGCTTTATACAGTGATAAGCAATTTCATATGTTTCGATATTAATATTTTGAAGAATGGTATTAATTAAATGATATGGTACATGAATGTATATGACACCAATTTCTCGAGTGGTTAAGGAAGTAGATTTATTTTACATATTAAGCATTAATTATATCGCGATTGTTTATTTATTTATTTATTTATTTATTTATTTATTTTTCCATGTTCTCCGTAAAACGGTTATTCACCAATACATTATGGAGAAGATTACAAATTAGACAAAAAGTATAGCAAAACACATAAAAAGGTCAGTTTCACTACTTTGTGACATACGTCAAAAGATAATTGTTAAACTGCCTGTAGGTTACGTTAAAAATGTCGATGGTCAATTGTCTAGAGTTGTGGAAAGTATAATCAAAAGGTTATCACTCTTTCGCATACTTCTGTTTTCGCAGACGTCCACCAAGCCACCGAGGCAAAAATATAGACAAATAGGCTGAAGTTCCATCAATCGCACTTTAATAGGGTATTTTAACTGTTTTTTTTGTTTTATTATTCTCGAAAAAATTTACGATAGTGAAGGTATTTTTATGTTGACGAATAAATTTAAGACGATTGAAAATACACCATTTTCGATTTGCCGCCGAAACGAGATGATTATTTTCATTCCTGAATTCGACGGGATGATAATAACCCTGAATGAGATAATAACGTTGTAGCCAGTTGGAACCGTTTTGGAATGTGCGGTTTAAGATCATTTTTGAAATGTATGATTGAAAATATTATTTATTTTTATATTAGATAATAAAAAATAAAATTATACACTTTTAGTACGATTATCATAATCGTAAAAATTATCTTTAAATCTTTCCGCCCATTTTCAAAGGTATTCACAGTTTGAGAAAACACCTCCTTGGCGTCTGAATTTTAGTTAGCTTGCTTAAAATAAGTTTTTATTAGGCGAAATAAAAATTTAAAGTTTCTTGAAATTTTAACCGATGATTTTTTTTTTAAACGTGGAAGGTGACTAAATCAATTTTATTCGTTCTTTATTTGAAACGTATTAAACTGGCGTTAGGGTACTTGACAATTTGATGCCTACTTGTTCAAATACAACAGGGAATCGCATTTGGTACATATCTTGGTAGACTGTACCTACCTGCAATCGTGATTTCATGTCAATTAATCATTCTGAGCATATACCAATTTACATACCAGAGTGTATGCGGCCATTGGAACAATGCACGTATATTTGAATGCAATATTATAGGCATATATAGTTACATATTAAAGTATGTATTTAGGTATCAGTGGCGTTCAGAAACTATATTTCTGATTTCCTAAAAACATTGTTTAAAATTTGTGATGTTTGAACAAAAGTTATTTTGTTTCATCGTTGAGTTTCGTTGTAATTTTGTGTCGAAAATCACTTTGATGAAACAAAAATAATTATGCGTAGATGTGCACTTGTGCAGAGTGTCCGGGGGTAAAGTGCGCTAACTTCAGGGGGTTATTTCACGTGATAGAAGAAATAACTTTTTTAGAAATTTCAACTTTTTATGGTAGATTTCAGATAAAAAACCATGAATTATTTTTATAGGAAAATAAATGTTCTTCTTTCTTAAAATGTACATTGAAATTTCTTAAAGTGAAATATATTTTTACTTATACTATCATGTAGAACCACCTCTCTAAGTTAGCGCACTATACTCTCGGACACCCTGTATAATGAAATCATGTCATGAAAGTGAAATTAAATAACTTCTTGAAAAATTCATAAGATCCTCATTAGGAGCTCCTGAGGAAAATAATTGTCCTCGTGGGTAGAAATCTGGCGCTCAGTGTGTCCAGGATCGACAGACATATGAATTCATCCCTCCTGCTGCGATGCATGGCGGTGAGCTGCGGTGGCTTGAATCAATTATTTTTAAAGGATGTACATAATTAGTTAGTATGATATCTATTTACTAATAATTTCTCAAATTTTTCATCTTTTTATAATTCTCTAACTTCTCCATTCACTTATTGCAACCCAAACTAGCTATAAATCATTTTTCTTATTTTTTTTTCATATTATAGTAATGTTTACATTCTATGTCCGCAAACTGGAAAATTAACCCGCCATAACACAGGGTCATCCCTAGCATGGAGGGTGAAATATCACAAAAACCACATGTACCCTCCAAATCATTTATTAATAAAAAAAAAATTAAAAAAGCAATGCCTTCCGAAGAGAGTGAATGGAAAAAAAATAATGTTGCTAATTTATTAAAAAAATCTCTTGAAATTATTGGTAATCCGTCTAAAAATGGGATTGCAGGCCTTAATGAATGAACTAACAGGTTTCCTGACACAGCATTATCAAATCACGAATATATTATCACGATGTTCATGAAGCCAAATGTACGTGTTTCGATGTCGAATAATATATTCGTAATTTGCTAAAAGTTTACCAGAAAACCTGTTAATTCATTCGTAATGCCTGCAATCCCATTAATAAATTAGCAATATTCGTTTTTCTCCGTGTGCACTGTTTAAAAAAAAATGTAAATCTAGCCCAAAACATATTTTTCTATACCATTCAGCTTTTGCGAATTTGCTTTTTTTATGTAAATACAACACAAGAGTCCCTTGTGCTGCTCCCGATAGTTCGGAGCTAGGGAGACAATCGTTATTTAGAGTTAGCTAGTTTATTTATAGTTAGTTACTTTATTTTATCAGATAATTGTTTCGGGCCATGTCAAGAGTCAGAATAATAGAAGAGTATGTATGAGACGATGTATGAATGTGAATGAGATTAAGACTGAATTGTTTTGCGGTCCGTCCTCTCTGCCTACCCCTGCGGAGAAACGGCGTCATTGTTAGTTAGTTATTTTAGTTTATTTATAGTTAGGCAAAAGGGATTTGGGAAGCATAGAACATGGGGAGACTAAGGATCTGAATTACCTGACTATTCAGATCTGATCACCAAACACTGTTAAAGCTTTTCCAAACAGCGTTTTTATTCGGAACGCTGCTCTTCAACCAGGAAGATTCTGACTAAAGCTGGAGTATCTGTGGCGTCGAGAAGAATCCAGATTAACTAATTAATAATAAGCCGCTCGACCTTCTTAGTACCTTTCTACGAGTACTTACCTTCAGCTCGGATCGTAAACAAAGCAACCTACCGGCAACAATACGATCGCAAGTCGGTCTGGCATATTACGAGAACTCGTCAGAAGGTTCGAGTCTACCGCCTATGCATAATTGCCGCGCGGTCGAAGATTCCCGAAACACCCAGACTGTGCGAGTGCCTCGGATTTAGTTGCAAATAAATATAAATAAAAGCGTTAACTTTAGGAAAATATTTTTTTATTGCAATGTCATCTGTTAAAATACTGTACGTAATAATCTTGAGATAGTGAAGAGCGGTAGTTACTTTCAGTACCTCTCTGATGAAAGATCACCGTTTAGAATCGAAACGTTGCTTGAACTGGATTTTTCCGTGTTTGTTGATCAGAACCGAATAGCCAGGTTCTTCTCCATCTTTCTCTCCCTCATCTTCCTTTTTCCCATCTTACTCTTTCCCACCTCCTTCTTCTCCCCACTACCTTCAGCCCCACAACATACCCCAATTAATGATACCATAGTTTCAATGGCTCCAGATGGCTGGGAGCAGAGTAAGACTCTTATATGGCATTTTTTCATTTTTAAAGGGTGCTGTGTGAGTATTTAATGCTTATTTAAAGGTCATCAAAATGAATTTGCAGAGATTAATTTTTTTTATACTTTCTATTTATGTTCCGAAATATTATTTTTTTAGTAATCCGTTGGCCAAATCACATGGACAATGTCCCTGCCGTATCTACAGCCCTGCTTGTTAGTAGCTTTGCTTTCTCACAACTACCATTAAATTTGATGGATCATTATCCGAGTTGTGTTGCAACTAGATCTCATCCGCACAGCATCCTCCAGCATTGTCTCATACGTAATGCAAGCAATTTGGCCGACAGATTTCAAGTCTGGTTCATACAAGACTTCAAAACACGGCCATGGGTTATTATCGTTTAATTAATTCGGCACTTCTCCACTCTCCAATGTCTAAATTGTCTAAATCCGATGCAATTTCTTGTTCAGATTGCATATAACAGTCTTAAACCACTCGAGTGCTCGCGTCAATAACTGGAGTATGAGTTGAGTGATTGGCGTTCAAGTTGGAATTTTCTTGCCCTCATTTAAAAAAAAAAACATACCCCAGAATTTTAATACTATGACATATAGCCAAAAATTTTACCATTTATCCTATATTTAAGGGATTTATAAAAAAATATTTTAAAATCTGAAATGCGTGAATTGACATATTATGGCGTGCGATCACTCTTGACGTTTTGCAAACTCAGCGTAATAAGTTTTTTTATTTTTTATTATTTAATAAATGTTTACAAGTTACATTTTTAGACATTTTTTTTAACTACCATACTAGGCTAATGCCCGTGTTGTGGTAGTTATACGTGAAATAATAATAACAATGACTTAAAAGAACTAAAAAATACTTATAGTAACATAAGTATGTATGTAAGTATAAATCATAATGAAGTAATAATAAAAATATCTTAGAAGAACTAAAAATACTATTTTATAGAAACATAAGAAAGAATTAGAGAGTTGTCAGAAAGTTGTCAGAAAGCTTCGTTTTTTTATAGTTTTCAACTGCCCGGAACCAGTGAGACTATGGAATTTTTAATTTGGGTATTTGGAGTAACAGTGTATTCAAATGTGGTGACTTTTAATGGTTTCAAAAATGTATCTACTGAGAAATTCATTACGGAATTGCAAACAAATTTACCAGCCGCATTATTTTTTATATTCGTAAAAGTGTAAAATAAACCATTTAAAGTGTTTTTATCGACAGGTACCGGTTTACAAACCTCGATTGACATTGTCAAGGCAGCTGTTATTAACTAAAACATGGCCATCATTTCCATCGTTATATTAATTGATTAGTTATTAGATGGAAACTGTTTCTTTTATAAAAAGAAAACGAGAAACACAAAGCGTAAACCGAGTCCGGGTTACAAACGTCTTATCTTCTCTAATAATATTAAGTTGGATCTCCCTCTAGAGACTAAATGTTTTCAAAACATTTAAAAAACTTTGGTTGGGGCCAGTTTTTTGTTTGGTCAGGACCACAATATGTAAGCATAAAACATTGTGGCCTTGTCTCAATGTTTCATGTTTGCACAAACATTTTGTGGTAATATTGTCGCTGGAGCTTTTAGAAGTGATTTCTTAAAATTTTTTGTACTTGTCCGCTAATAATGAATACATACCAGTTTTTTTGTGGTTTCGTTGTTTGTTTATTATTTATTAAAAATAATAAATAATTAATAATAATATAATCAATTACTCAATATTATTATCTGGTCCATTTCATTCTAATTCTCCTCGCCCAAGTCAAAACGGGCCGGGTATGATAACTCACCTCACCGCCTTGGGTTGACATCCAATCAGTGTGAATTCCTTTGAATGCACGAATTCCTTTGAATGCACGCAGGACAGTACGCACGAGGACAATGCGTGCATACTTAGGTACAACGCTGAGCGGTGTACCTAAGTCATATGTCCCGGGGCAAGACAATGATTGTCTATTACTTGGCTGAAGGTAGTGCGAATAGACAGACGTATTCATGTGAGTTGCACTTAAGGTAAATAATTAACAATATTTCAACTTAATTTTAAATGAAAATAAATATATTGTTTTACAATAACCTCATACAGGCGGCCAGAAAATGATTTCCCTCGTGACCTATGTCATCTTTGAGGATTCTATGTAGACGGTTTATTTAAGGAAAGGAAGGAGAGGAAGTTCTGGGAAGGAAAAAGGTATGAGGAGTGTTTAGGAATCTAGGGATCAGTATGTCCAGAAGTGACGGACGTATGAATCAATGCGATGGATCAAGAATCCAGTTGGAGAAGTCAAAAGTCAGTCTCCCCAAACAAACCTGTTCCGATATGGCACGCCACGCAGCTGGTGGGCAGGCGCATCCTTAACACACCTCACTCCATGAACTTTGGGTTCGTATTTCATATTCCGTGTTCAATGGGAGGCAGTACTAGAGCTTAGAAAGAGAATTAATGTAACAAACCGGTGCGTGTTTCCAGGTGTAATACCGTATTGCCTCCTATTGAACATTTAAGAGGAAATTCGCAACCCGGACACCCCTTCCAAATCACCAAATATAGCAAACCTCTTGGGGTGACCTACGGCAGAGGTGTTGGTTATCCAACAAATGGTTCCTGGGGCGGTGGTACCCAAACCCACCTCCCAAATCGAAAGCAAGCAATAGTTAGAAATCGTCATTTCCGATACTTTTTTTTTCTTTGCATGTTGTGTTGATGATTGTCAGATCAGTCTCCCAGAAATACAACATATCCTAACACAAAATATCGCAAATAGTATGTATGTCACTCTTGCAGTACTCAATATAATCTATGTACAGTATATTTGATCAGAGCACTAAATTTTCTCCTACCTAAAATGTGCCATTTTCCTAGCCATTAATTCCGACGAAGCTTAAAATTTTATTTTCCTAATTAAATAATGAATAATGGTTTTATATAAAAAAATAAATAAATAAATTTTAAAAATCTGAATTTTCCGTTTTGTTTACGATTTTATTATATCTTAAGTTTTACGCAAGTATAAAAAAAGCGTAACATTTTTGTTAGAAAAACATTAGGGGGTTTGTTTTTGGCTCGTGATGAATTAAATAAGGGAGTTGGAATGACTGAAATTTTTTTATTTATAGAAGAAGATAGACTTAGAAAAGAGAAAAAAAAACTTTCATGTTCACAAAAAAAAAATGAAGTATCGCCGGGTCCCACAGACCCTACCAGGCACTACTAATGGTATAATTTCTCCAGGCATATGGAGGGTTAAAAAAACCTACATTCCAGCCCTTATTTACGAATAACATCACAACATTCCGCGTCCGAATTCCATCTCCTCCCTGACTTCTTTCCGCCTTTATTATAACTTAAAAGAGTCATACTAGAGATGTTATGTAAAAAACGTATCCGAAAATATAAGTGCTCTTAAAATGCTTCAGTAGGTAAAAATCTACATTGTAAAACATTTCTTCACAAAATGTATACAGATCAAACAATGTTTTTTTACGCTCGTTTTATCCAAACCAACTTTAATTTATTACAAAGAAAATTCTTACGAATCGAAAAAAAAAACATATCAACTAAATTTATTTTTAGTGGCCCTTGAAAATTCATGGAAACATAATGAATATAATATTTTGAAAAAACGTGCCAATCTAAATTTGAAAATACTAAGTCAAGTAATTGATTATTAACGTAAAAGCAAACAAACTGAAATTGACAGTTTGTACAAAAAAAATCCAATTACATATTATTTGAAATAACAACATCTTCCTTCCACAACGTTAACATGTCTTTAATTTGTAATAATAATATTTGGATAATTTTCATGGCGCCGTTTTTGTCGAAAATCACTTCAAGAAGACAATTTTTTCTTGCTGGGCGTATTAATTTTTATTTATTCATTTTTCTTGCTACATAGCAATCTTAATGAGTTATTAAATTCTTTCTGGGACGAGGTGGAATTTAAGAAATACAATTTTAATATTGAAGAATTATGAATTCCCCCAGCACACTGCTATAAGATAGTGAAATATGCATTTCAGGTTACTGTATATTACAGGCAATTTCAAAGTTTTGGTTAGGCATTTTGCATTTTGATTTTGCACTTGTTTTGTAATTATTTCATATTGAAATGTATTTTACCTCATATTTCGGGCCTTGGGCACAAAACCACTTAATAAATCAGCTACGTAAATTATGAAATTTTGGAAGTTGGTTAGAATAATTTTTTTTTTGCTTTTCTATCATTATTATTGTTTTACACCCAAATAAGCTTTCACAGTTTATTATCACGATGACTGTGAACTTATGTTTGTTAAAATATAGTTTTAAAATAAAATAAAGATACAAAATTGGTTAGCGTCAGAGAAATTGTGATGTGAAAAAAAGAATTATGTTTTCAAACAAATTATTATAAGCAATAATTATTAGCCTGAAACCTATTGTGCAGTTGCATCCTGCAGCTGGTGAAGGACGGAGGGAGGAAGGTAAGGCGACGGAAGGCGAGGAGAGGACGATGCAAGTCAAGGTGTAGGCAAGTGGTCGGCAAACTCATTAGTCGAAAGTGCTTAATATCAGCAGTACAACTATTTAAAGAGACTAAATAAAAAACTTTAAATTTACGAAAGCCCGTTTTAAACTTGGTATGCCTAGTGCATAAAACTATATTGTGTATCATACTTAATAATAAATTGAAAAAAAAATTAATATAAAAAATATATTTTTTTTATTTTTTCAATAATGTTTTTTTTTAATAACAAATTTATGTACTTATGAACCACTTATATCGATAATTCAAAAAAATAAGGACAATTATTTTTCTCATTTTTATTATTATTGATCAGAATTCAACATAAAAATGTCTGATGTGCAAATGTCAGAGAAATATAATTAATTGCCAAATAAAATATTCGCAATAAAATCATTAACCGAACCACGCCAACCACACACTATTTAAAATGTCTTCAAAAACTCTCAACCGTACCACGCCAACCACACACTATTTAAAATGTCTTAAAAAACTCTCAAACGTACCACGCCAACCACACACTATTTAAAATGTCTTAAAAAACTCTCAAACGTACCACGCCAACCACACACTATTTAAAATCTCTTCAAAAACTCTTAACGGTACCCTTCTCACATGAATGTTTTGACTTATTTAGTAAATACCTTCCGTAATTTTTACTTTCGATAGAAACATATTTTTTGATTTTCGAAATATTATTAGTAATTAATAAATAAAATGTATTACAATCACATCATTTGTCGAAGTCGAACAGCCGTACTCAAATGGCCAAAGAGCCGCACGTGACTCATGAGCCGCAGTTTGCGACCACTTGTACGGGCTGATTGTCCGACACAAGCGTGCATCTTCATTATGAATGCACCGGTGACACGTCTGTGTCGGTGTCTGTGTCGGTGTCGGTGTCGGTGTTGTGTTGACGCCGATAGTTCGAGCTATTGCACTTTGAATAAGCGCCAGTGCATTTGAACACTGATTGTCTTGGGTTGAGTAGGCCTTTATGGGAAACCGAAGCAGTTTGGCTATTGACTGAGTATTGATTACGTCGATTTAGTATATATGCAGATTTTACAACTTCAGTTTTAATTTTTTCCACATAATATTGTATTCTTTTATATATGCATGCATGCACTTTTAGTAGAAAAGTGTTTGTTTATACATTGCGTACTTTTGCTCATTACTTTACACCATTTTCAATTTAACATGTTTCCCCTTTAAACTTTTCTTAAATAATATTTTTGGGCAAATTACTTAAAATAGATATGTTCAATAATCATAAATATATAAACAAATTTCTGCTAAGAAGATACAATTTACAAAAACATAATTTTTCAAAACGCAAGTATTTGCGAAAATGGAGTCATTCGCGGGGGCTCGGCGTTCAAAATATTAATGTTTTATATTGTCTCGTTAATTACTTTATTTACTGTTAATTAGTTTTTCCTTAAAAGATAAATATATATAAGTAATAAAAAAACATCGTTTTGAACCTATGTTGAAAAACGGCGTAAATTCATCTGGACCAGTTTTCAATATATTGGCGACAAATTTTCGTTGAAAATTAAATTTATCCATCACCACAAAATAATGACTTTTTTTGTACCATTCACCAAGCATCCATCACCACAAAAGAATGACTTTCTTATGTTACATTCACTAAGCAAATACTTTCGTGTGTCACATTCACCAAGCATCCATCACAACAAAATAATGACTTTCTTACGTTGCATTCACTAAGCAATTACTTTCTTATGTCGCATTCACCAAACAATTACTTTCTTATGTCACATTCACCAAGCATTCATCACCACAAAATAATTACTTTCTTATGTCACATTCACCAAGCAAGTAGTAGACTCGAAGGAGTCGGTTTAAATTAAACATCGTATTTATTTAGAAGATTATGTTATTTTTCCAGAACTCCATTAAAATAGTAATTATATAGCAATAAGTATTATTACATACTTAATTCACAGAGGTATATAAAAACTCTGCTGGTAGTACTTTCCACAAAAGACGTCCTTACTTGAATTTTTTTTTATACAGTGACATGGTTATTACAATTATTTGGTATGTTTAGACCACCAAGCTAGGCACATGTCCGTGTTGTAGTGGTTGATTGATTGATTATCATGATAGTTAAAGTTGGCACCAAAACCGATTAATAATATGAACTAGTATTTGTAAAGATAAGTTAGTTAGCTAATGATACTAACTTTTCAGCGATTGTATTTATCATCATCATCAATCAAATATAATAATTTCAGTTTTTCATGCTGTGCGTGTGTGAACAGTGAACTCAAATTTGCTTTGAATTTAAGTATCATTTTTTAAATTGAAAGTGATTGTGTGTAAAATTGACATTTAGTAAAGTAGATACTTACCTACAACAATATAATATTTTGAATAGAAATAGTATATTAAAGTATAAGTGGATAAACAGGTCTTTAAAACACGCGCGATTTTTCGAGCACGACGGCGTAGCCGAGTGCTCGAAATAAAGCAAGTGTTTTAAAGACCAGTTATCCACGAATACTTTACGCTATTTTTTTTATTGGTACACTTTGAAAACATAAATATTGATATTATTATTAAAAATTTGGAAATAAGAACTATTAATGAATTCATGATGTGACATCACAATATCTTGTTGTCATGGAAATGAAAAACACAAACATTGATTTGCAATCTGTCACATAAGATTAATAGTTGACATCACAGTTTTTACTGACATCACAGTGTGTTGTAAAATGAGTTCTAACATTCATAATTTAAATACCAAAGCAGAATCGCGGTTAATACCTGAAAAATCCAAAGACGTTTATAAAAAAGAATATGAAAGGTTCATAACATGGATGGAGGAGCAAAACGTAGTAGATGTAGATGAACGAGTTGTGCTTGCTTACCTTCAGAAAATGTCGGAACAGTACAAAGCATCGACTATGTGGGCCATACATTCGATATTGCAATGTCTGTTGAGGATAAATAAAGGGGTTGATTTAAAATCATTTGTGAAAGTGCATGCATTCATGAAGGCAATTAGCAAGGATGACGTTGCTAAGAAGGCGTATGTATTCAAAGAAGATGATTTGCGGAAGTTTTTCACGGAAGCACCGGACATTAAGGACGGGTTGTTTCGGAGAATCTGAACAATTCATCAAATTTCAACGTTCATTTTCAAGCTCTGTGAAAGATTTTTTCAAGTTCTGTTTTTATTTCAGTTTTGTCAAGCAACTAGCCTACAATGATATAAAAACAGAACTTAAATAAGTCTTTCACAGAACCCGAAAATGAACGTTGAAATTTGATGAATTGTTCAAATTCTCCGAAACAACCCGTCCTAAGTACTTATTTTTGAAGGTGGTAGCCATTTGCGGAATCTTTGGCTCTTGCAGAAGATGTGAATTGTGCGATTTACGCTTATATTTTTTTTTTATTTTTTTTTTTATATTTACTCCACACAGGAGGCCCTGAAGAAAATAATTTCCCTCAGGGCCTATGTCATCTTTGGGGATGCTGTGTGGAGGGTCTTTTTGTGGAGAGGAAGGAGTGAACATGGGTCTTGAAGAGTCCCATGTTGTAGGCGGGAGGAAACACAGAGGCCGGCAGTTCGTTCCACAGCCGAGCTGTTGAACTTAAGAACGAATCGTAGAAGCGACCCGTTCTCATGTGACAAGTGTCAACTGTGTACAAATGTTGGGCACGCGTTTGGCGTGTATCCCGACTACGCACCGGTGCCGAAGGGATCAATGACGCTAGTTCCTCAGAGCATCTTCCATTGTAATACCGATAGAACAAGGACAGCATACCTACCTGACGCCTGTGCTCTAAAGATTGCAGTCCGTTTGTTAAGATTGGGGAATCTATCAAACGGACCGCCCGTTTCTGCACAGAGTCAAGGGTTTTTTTCAGGTATTTTGGGGCTCCAGACCAGAGATGGCTGCCAAATTCGACAGTAGGGCGCACTTGCGATTTGTACAGGGTGAGCAGTTGTGTACTATTAAAGTATCTGCGGGCCCTGTACAGTACGCCCAGCTTCTGAGAGGCCAACTTTACTCTGGCTTCGATGGAGCCCCCGTACCTGAGCTGGTCACTTGATATGGCATATGATATCAAAGAAGAAGGAAGTGTATTGCTTATTACCATCCGACCATCTAAAACAGTGAAGGCTCGACGTTTTACTGTTGCCGACTAAAAAAAAAAAACTCTGAATAAAATTTTTGAAACATTTGTAATGTTTTATTTGACGTTTAAAATATTCCTGTCAGATTTATAGTTAAAAGTTGACATTTAGACTTCACATTTTGTTGATTTGTTGATGTTGCCATGGTAACTTTAAAAAACGCGCGTTCCATAAAGTGCGTTTTAAACACGCTAGAGCGTACTTTAAATGAGTAAAAAAGGGCACCAATAAAAAAATTATACTAACTAACTTTTTCAGAACAGAAATTTAAAAAACTCAGACTTTTCCGTTATTTTTCAAAAATCTGTGTCAGTACATATTTATATAAACACGAGTGTCTTTGGGGGGATGTTTTTTGACAAAAGTGTATCAAAACGAGAAAAACGTCGCTGTCTGAACAAAATTTCTAAATCCACCCTTTTCCCATCCCTTAAAAGTAGAATAAAGCCCAAGCAACTTCAATTAGTTATTTAATATTATTTGCGTAATTTTGTAATTTATAATAATGATGTAAATATTAACTGAAAATAATTTAGAAGACCATTATCAGATCAAACAAATTTGCATATAAATATTCAGGGATAATGTTAAAGTACCTACCTACATCAATGTTATCATTTATTTCAGCTCCATTTTGCAAACCAATCGTCATCCACCATTTTGTGGCCGTATTCGATAGTAAATTAATTCGCATGATAAATTATTCCGTGATTCTGTTGTCAGACCAATTTTTGAACATATTCTTTGGTTAGATTTAATTGCATGAACAATGTTTACCGATCCATTAGGGCGCATCATTATTCTAACGGGTTTGCATTGATTTAATATTTTATTTGCGTTAATGTAAATTTTAACGATACGTACGAAAGTGTAATTCATCATGAGAGATTATAAAACATAAATTTCCACATTAAATCTGTATAGGAGTACGTACCTAATTTACTGCCTAGCCAGGAGTAGGCATAGAGAGCAACTTGGTATTGGTACTCATTCCTTGCCTAATTCACATTTATACACACTCAATCATTAAATATGTTTCATTTAATTGAATATAGGTCTTTAATCATCCCACTGACGTCATATTATCCTGGCATGTTTATTGGTACTATTTTAACAGTGACGAAATAGGTAAAATACCTGATCTCTTCGTCTTACATCCCTCCAAACTTCCCCTCCAACTTTGATAAACAATTTCGTAAAATCACACTTGTTGCTATGTAGCAGCATGTACCGAAGGGTAATGGTTTTTCTTCCTTTTCGTGCGTCCTTTTTACTGAATTAATTACATCGGTAGAGCTAGGAAATTAAGTCCAGCATAATCGAATCAAAAGGTATCTTCACAAGTCACGAGTCAAGGCTAAATGTACACCCTACGATGGAGGTACACGGGCAAGAGCATCTTGAGAAGATTGGTTACCGATTGTCGCTTTGAATTGACGCTTCTTATTTGTATAAACAATGTATGTAAATCTCTACTACTAATATAATCATTTTATTATATGCACTTTATCCACCCACCACGCGACGTAAACTATAACCTATTCTCATGTGAGTGGTGCAAAATACATTAATTAAAAGAAAAGATAAACTCTCAAAAAAATTGAATTCGGTTATCATACGTTCAAGAACAAATATTTGCAATGTTTCTGGTATGAAGTGGAAACTTTATATTTATTTGCCTACAACCGTGTTTCATTGAACACATATTCATTGAAAGAAATTGCAATAAAATACAAAATACACGGTGTCCGGAAACTAATTTTACACCAGCGGTAAATTGGTGAATATATCTATCTAAGTCGATTTTGTGGTATGATTTATTTTTATGGCGCTTTTGCTGCAGGGTAAATCGAGTTTGAAGTCGAGAAGTCTGAAGTATTTAATAGATCAAATTAAAAAAAACATCAGTTGCTAGGGTTAAATATCATCAGTTTAGTGACCTTTTTTAAATGAATAAGTCGAAACCCGGCTCCAAAAGTTTGTAACTCTTTAGTTGCCTAAAAAAATAAAAGGTTTAAAATATTTATTTAATTTTTCGTTACATCAGAGTTCCTCACCAAGTCACCATAAAGCTTGTCTTACACTTATTACACCGCTACCAGATCAACATTGCCTTAGCTCGAGCCAGTCAGAATTCTTTAACTCCATACTCCAAGCTAGTGAAATAAGGCGAGGCGGTGCCGATCCGACGCCGAGCTGATATACGAGTATGTGCGATAACCTTAAAGGTGTATATATTTCTGAACAAAAAATCAGCCAAATAATTTTGATATTTTTTTAAAAAGATTATACAAAAGTAAAGTGGAATGGAAATCCACCCAGAACTGAAGGAAACTATGGAGCATTTAGAATATATGGAGTTTTAAGCCCGGCTCTAGTACGGCCTGCAACTTTACGTTCTCGATAATCCGTCCGATCTCAGCGAACCGGAAAATCGGAAATCTCTCCGGACGAGGATTACGCCAATGTTTTTTTTCAAATATTTTGCAGGAATCATTTTACAAGAACGGTTACGGCTAAAATAATCCAGGATTTCTTGTTACGGATAAACGGGCAAATCTGATATATGTTACGCGTATATGAATAGAGGATCTATGATGTATTTTTGCTGGAACTCTTTCCTTTTAATACAGGGTCAGTTAGACACGTTCTGTTATATATCTGAAATCATATTTTTTTTAAATCAAAATAGTAGATATATCTGCGAAAAGAAAAAATCTTTACTGGATTTTTTTTTCTGCGTTTGAGCTAACTCGCAAACTTAGTGTTTAGAGCAAAACCACACGTTTCTGCTAAAATTAATCGGTAATTTTATAGACAGGGATGCGCGGTGACGCGGTAATCTCCTTTATTTGCGCTAAGGTGTGTTCAGAGTGCGCCAAGCAGATTTAAAAGCATTTTCAAATGCAATCATAGTATTGAACACTAGTGATTGATAAATCTAATTTATTTATATAAAATAATTAACAGTCGTCTTCATACTATATTGCGTATAGGAATATTGATGTTAATTAATGTTTCCAATTTCTATTGATTACGTCGCCATGGCATGTTTTATTGAGTACATTGCTTTCACCATAAAAATAATATCGCCTATTTTAGCTCTCTGACTCGAACGTGCCAACTACATAATAAGTGTGCTGAAGTTGAAAAAAATGTTCCGCTCTTCCTCAAAAATATGTAATAATTGTTGAGCTAATTATATGTTTTCTCTCTCTCTTCTCTTTTTGGGTATCTTGCCTCTCTTTTCGTTATTTGTTACTTAACTTAATTTTGTTTAGCTATTTGTATATTTTGAGTTTTTATAACTTGATTGTAGAATATCCGTAAGAACCCAGTAAAATAGATAAAATAAAACAAATCAACTAAATAATCGTAAAAGATTTGTTAAGATTTGATGATTTTTTCAGTCATCCAGAAGAGACGTGGCCAACTCAGTGCCAGAACTCGGGCGTGAAAAACAAGCACCTTATTGTAAGCTCAACTGGTTCTCTCTCTCTCGGCAGATGGACAAATATAATCTATAGAACGCATTGGAGACTATTTTCCCATTTACCAGTTTACTGGAGACATTTCTGTGCTGAATCAAGGGACCCCCGAAGCCATCGACTGGCTGAATAGGGTCATTTCCTAACTTTTTGTCGAAAATGCATCATATTTAAAGATTCATTCATAAATTAAAAATAGTTTATCGATATCTCCAAAAAATATGAGCTTTCATAGAGAACATTGGTAAAATGTATGCAGTTGTGTCCATGTAATCCAGGCCGCTCGCAATAGCCGTCGAAGTACATGCATTGGTCGGCGTTCTTATTCTTGAGTCTTGTCTTGTCTTGAGTACATACTTACATATGCCAAACGTCAAAAGTTATTTTTATTTATAACCACTCGTTGTTCGAGTGGAATGGCTTCGACGAGAATCGAGGCTCTGTGAAATCACACGGAATACAATTAATAATTCGAATGGCAGTGTTGCCGTACCGCCGCGCATTACCCGTGAGGTCAAAGGCTTTTCGGTTAGCCGCAAAAATCAACATTTGACTACTGCGCTAGTCGGTTATTTCAAAAATTCTAAAAAGTTCTGTTCTTTAATTATCAATATGACACTTTCGTAATGTCGTTGTAGGAGAAGACATCATTACCCCAGCATCTCATTTTAGCCTCCACTAAACAAAGTAGAGTAATTATTATTATTTTTGTATCGATCACCCTCTGGAAAATATGTCATTCTTCGTATTACACCCTGTATTATTCAAAACATTATTCCGTATATATTTATTTATTGGAGCGTATCGAATTAAATTTATTATATGTACAGATTTCACAAAGGATTGACTTTTGGAGCGTATAAATCACACAAAAAAAACAGTAAGATTTACGCTGATTTGTTCAAAGAAAGCTTTAATGGAAAAAATGGTACTACATAGATAACTTATCCGAGCGAATACTTTTTATTATAATATAACAATTGTGACCTTTGTTGTAAATTTGGCTTATTCACAAAAATTCAGTTGCCATGAGGTTCACCTTATTTTTCCAAGTGTGTTTTAAGAGACTCACAATCAGGAGTAAGTCAGATGATGGCTCCGTAAATGGAGTAATACGAAGAGGAAAAGAGTTGGGTAAGGTAATGAGGAGAAAAACACGATAGTAAGTACCTACTTACATACGTAATGTATTTTTAAGACGCGGTAAGCCCTTACATGTGTTTACTAAGCATAACATGTTCATAAAATATTGTAAGTCAGAATCTAATGATAGTTTTGAAGCATAGGAATCCAAATTAATAGACGAGCCGATCTGGGAAAGGAGAACTAACCAACTTGATGGAGCGCGGAAGGCTTTCCACTTTCCGATTAAAATCTGCTTAGGAATTACTATTCCTTTTTACAATGACGCGCAAATTGCTGGCTGGGTAAAAAAACTTATTTACATATTCCAAATCGGAAGAATAGTTTCCAAAGTTAAATATTTTGTTACTCTAGTTAATTTAGACACTTTTACAAATGTGTTATAATTTCATTTCACTCATCTTTTGCGTCGCTACGCCAGGCGATTTTTTTAAGAACGAAGATTCAGATCGTGCCTAGAAAAGTCCCACAATGGACAGCGCTGCATACCTTTGCCTTACTTTTCTGTGCGTGATCTGGTTATTTCAATGTGCGTTCCTTGTTGGTCAATATAGACTAATGTTATAGTTTATTCAAACCATTCTTGAACGCTCCTGTCGTAGGCCAAAGTGGTTTGCTACATTTGGTGACTTAGCGGGGGTTCATGGGGTGAGGTTTGTCTAGCTCTTGACGGCGGATGCGTTTACCCACGTAGGTGGGCACATTTACCACTGATCTGACCCACCACTACGTGTGGGTCAGATCGGGAGAGACTGGTTGACAGGGAGACCTTTTGACCTCTCCAGTCAGACTCTCTCTCGACCCACCGCCAGTGGGAGGGATGGATACATACGTCCTTCACTCCTGGACACATTGACCCCCAGATTCCTACCCACCCCTCATATATTTATTCTTCCCAGAACTTTCTCTTATTCCTTTCACTAAAAAGACCCTTTAAAAAAATATAAAAAAATTTTGTATCAGACGCAAGTCCTTTACATTGACTGTAAATAAGGGGTGCTGAATCTTCTAGTCGGTGAGCTGCTTTATGTTCAGGGCCTTTTCCGGTTGCTGTGATGTCGTGTATCCAAGGAGAGAGTAGTAGGTAGTCCAAGGAAGCGCAAGGTCAGAAGTCAAAGGCGGTTGTAGTGGTTCCAGCGGGAGAAGCAGTCCAGATTGAAGCGGTCAGAGTAGATGTCGGAAGAGAGAGAGTTGAGATCGCTTTACGCGCGGTATATATAGGACTAGCGGGGGCGTACACACATCGGTGTGCGCGCGTATGAAACGCCCCGCGTAAACGAGGTGCATCTTTGTGCATCTTCGTGTGTTTTCATATGACTTTAATAGTCAATATTAAAATTATTTATTCAATAGTACTCTTTACGCCGCTTCATCTCATGAAAACTGTTTTTCCCTAGCATTTTTAATGTTTTTATAATAAATTGTACAATATGAATCAGTGGGTCCTCAGACCGACATTGGTGTGAGGAAATCCTTATAACTACTTAATATTAATGTTTACATATTTCAATATTACTTTACAACATAGACGCGAGTCCAGCCTTTCAACCTGTATATTTTTATTTTGCATTATGGCGGCGAGACTCACGCAAATCATTAATTTGCGCAATTATGTATGAAAAGAGAAATATTTCTAGCATTATAGTGGCTTTGCGCTGATTGGCTGACCAACGCTGTTCAGTGTTTGGCGTTGCTTTGCCTGGGCAAAAGAGAGGGGATGCGACGTAAATACTGGGTCCACGGCTTGCGATGTGCCCAATGCTCTCCAGCCGGGGAGGGGATACCACGTAAATACTGTGTCCGAGCGCTTGTTGTGCTCAGTACTCGCCGGCCGGGTAAATACTAGCTTTCTTATCCTCCCATGGTCAGAAAGCTGCTTTGCGGCCTTCGGGTAACATTGCGTATTGCGTTCGATACATCCTCCCCCCGGTGCAGTATCGGCTGCGCCTAGCAAATTCGAACGTGACGGGATGCTTTCGTCCGGCGGCGATCCATTCGGCCGGTTCCTTTTTGGCGGCGTGGGGGGGCCTCTTGTGATTTAGGGCCCGTGTTTGGTGTCGTCATGAGTACGGCAATTTTGACCGCTGGGCGCACGTACACTCCGGTGTTGGTCTGGACCCGAACGGTCCTTACATGCCCATCAGCGGCGGGCATTGTTTCAATGATTCGCCCGCGGGGCCAACTATTGCGGGGCAAAGCGGGATCCACAATCACCACAAGATCACCCACTTTGATAGGGGTACCTGGCTGGTGCCATTTTTGACGTGCGGCTATAGTGGGCAAGTATTCCTTCATCCATCGCCGCCAAAACATATCTGCTAATTGCTGGCTGATTCGCCATTGTTTTCTTAGGCAGACCTCTTCTTCTTTTGCCGCATACAGTGACAGGTGTGGCCGCTTTCCTGCTGATCCCAGCAAAAAATGGTTAGGGGTTAGCGGTTCCTCATCTCTCGGGTCGACAGAGACATGAGTCAGCGGGCGATTGTTCACTATGTACTCTGCTTCTGCCAGGGCCGTGAGGAGAGTTTCTTCTTTCGGTGAGCGCTCTTTCATAGTTGACTTGAGGGCTCTCTTTATAGAGCGCACGAGGCGCTCCCAAGCTCCCCCCATGTGGGGAGATAGGGGGGGGATAAATTTCCACGATGTTTTTTGTGTTGCAATGTAGTTTTGTACTCTGGGGTCTCGACTGATTGATTCCAGCGCGTCTCGGATTTCTTTATCAGCGCCATGGAAATTAGTCCCGTTATCGGAGTATATACATTCGGGCTGGCCTCGTCTAGCTGACATTCGCTGCATTGCCATTATAGCTGAATCGGCACTTATTGAGGCCGCTAGCTCGAGATGTACAGCTCTGGTTGACAGGCAGGTGAATAATGCCCCGTACCGTTTCTCTCGACGCCTACCGATTGTTACTTCCATAGGGCCAAAATAGTCTAGGCCGCAGTGCGTGAAGGGACTCACGTGATGTGTAAGCCTGGCAGCCGGTAATGGTCCCATCAGTGGTGGCAATGGTTGAGCTCTCCTAATGCGGCATACTAGGCATTCATGCGCTATTCGGCGAAGGTTGGTGCGCAATTTCAATATAAAAAAGCTGCTTCTGATTTCCGCCATGGTTTTTTCGGTACTTGAATGGTCCGCCATTTGATGATAGTGGCGGATCAAGAGCCGAGTGTATGCCTCGTCACCATCCAGGATGACTGGTGTCCGTACTCCGCTGGCAACTCCTTTCAGGGCTTGTAACCGTGAGCCCATTCGTATAATGCCATCTGGGCCAAGGAAAGGCGTTAGCGTTCGCAAGCGACTGTCGGCGGGTAGTGTATCGCCTTTCTGGGTAGCGCAAATTTCGGCCGCGAAAGAGTCTGCTTGAGATTTCTTTACCCATAATGTTTCTGCTCCTCGGGTCTCTTCGGCACTCAGAGGACCTTCTGATGATCTGTTGGGGTTCGGCCGACATCTCCTTATGAAGCGGAGAACCCATCCAGTGGTGCGTATGAGCCGATGCCACGATGAAAATCGCTCAATAAGAGGTAATCCGCCTTCTTTTATTATTGTGAGGCCGACATATTGAGGCCTCACCTCCAAAACTTGGTTATCAGGTCGGATGACTGGCTCCTTTTCACGGGGCCATGTAGCTTCTGGGTGGGTAATAAAGGCAGGACCGCAAAACCACCTGCTAGTGGGCGAGAGGTCGGGCGGCTCGATGTCTCTTGTACCGATATCGGCCGGGTTTAATTTAGTAGGTACCCATCTCCAATTAATTATTTCACTTAAATCATCAATCTCTCCTAGCCGGTTGGCCACGAAGGCGGAGTAAGTCCTCGGGTCTGTCCTTAGCCAACACAAGACAGTCGTTGAGTCCGTCCAATATGTTATTCTTCTTATGTGAATTTGGCTTTCCCTTTTGATTGTAGCCGCCAATCGTGTGGCCATTAAGGCTGCTTGTAGCTCAAGGCGCGGTATAGACAGAGGTTTCAATGGTGCCACTTTACATTTACTAGCCAGCAATGTTGAGTGTGTGCCTTCCTGGGAGTTTTCGGTTAAATAAGCAATAGCGCAACACGCCGACTCCGATGCATCGCAGAACAGGTGGAGTTCAAAATAGCCGTTTTTATTAATTAAGCATCTTCGTGGTACAGAAACGCTACTCTGGCTGAGAAGTAGTAGCCATTCCGACCATTTATTCGCGTGCTCGGGTTTTATTGGTTCATCCCAACCTATATTCGATCTCCACACTGCTTGTAGAAGTATTTTTGAGCGGATTGTCAAGCATGATACGAAACCAATTGGATCAAAAATCTTCATGACAATACTTAGTAGTTGTCTTTTCGTTGGGTGTGGGATCATCTCGGCTGAGGCTGCCTCCCTGAAGCTGTAGAGAAAGTGATCACCTATGGGGTCCCATACGAGGCCTAGTATGCGCTCGTTTTCGTGGTCCCCGCTGCTGATAGGTATTGCCGATTTCGCCCGTTTTTCAAAGGGTACTTCTGCAATGGCGGCAGGGTCATTTGAAGCCCAATTAGTGAGCAGAAAACCCCCACTTGCAAGGATTGCGCTCACCTCCCGTACCAACTTGGCGGCTTCGTCCGATGTGTCCACGGCGTCGAGATAATCATCCATATAAAATTTTTCCTGTATGGCTGTTGCCGCGGCGGTATATTGCACTTTGTGTTGCTCAGCTACCTTGTTTCGCACGAATTGCGCGCTGCTTGGGGAACAAGTTGCCCCAAACATCATAGAGGTGAGCATGTAAGTGCTCGGCTCTTCATTTGGCGTTGCTCTCCACATAAATAGTTGAGAAGGCTGGTCCTCACTTTTTATTTTTATTTGTAAGAACATTTCTGCAATATCTGCCGCGAGCGCGATTTTTCCTTCGCGGAAGCGCAAAATGTTACCCAATAGCGACGAGAGCAGATCGGGCCCTGTTAACAGTTTATCATTTAATGATACACCTCGACAGCGGCTTGCTGCGTCGAAAACAACTCTTAGCTTTCCCGGTTTATTGGGATTAACTACCGCGAAATGCGGTAAGTACCATTTTCGAGGGCTTGGAATGGCCGCCTCTTGAATATTTAATTTGCGCGCGTATCCACGTTCGATCAGAGAATTAATTTTCATTTTATACGCTGCTGCTAATGTATCATTCTTTGTAAACTTTCTCTCCAATGCGTACAATCGTTTTAGCGCGCACTGTTTGTTGTCAGGCAGGCGCGTATTATCTTCTTTCCACAGCAGGCCCGTTTCCCACCGGTCGGTGTTATATGGCCGAGTGGTGTTTTCCATAAGAGCCTCTGCTCGCTGAATGGTCGCATTTACGCGTGTCGCTGACGTCACTCCAAGTGAATCGATCGCAAAGTTTTGTTTTATTAGCTCTGAGAGCTGTTGGTCTCCACTCTCGGTTTCGCCGATAATGCTCAGCGTTATATTTTCTACGGGATGAATGCCTCCATGCGCGATCCAACCGAGTGCAGTACGGGACAGCATTCTTTTCTCTGTGTCTTCGCGCACCTCTCTTGACACGATAAGATGCACGTTGTCCTGTCCCAATAATATTTTTGGTTTCACTTGGCACCGACCAGCTATGTTTTGTTGCGGTAGGTCCAGGTTTCGCACTGTATTCGCCGTAATAACATATTCGTCACCGTCCCCGCGCACTGATAGTTTAACTCGCCGGGATGTACTATCTGACGAACACATACCACTCGCCCCGTGAATACGGAGCCCGCGGGTCGGCCCGGTCGCTCCCACTTTGTCCGCTGTTTCACTGTCTAGAAGGGTCACAGTTGACCCCTCGTCTAGTAGGGCATAAATTGACACTTGCCCGTTTGGGCCACATATGGTTACCGGTATCACTTTCAACAGCACGGATTCATGTCCATACGATGTGGTATTGGTTACAGTTTGGTTTTCACTATCGCGCGAGGTACCGGCAGATGATTTCACACGCGACGGGTCGTGCAGTAGTTTATGATGAGGAAGTCGACAAGAACCCACTCCACACCACACACGATATTTGCACGCTCTCGTATGGTGTCTTGCGTCTAGACATTTATGGCAAAGTCGGGAATTTTTAACTTTTTCCCATCGCCCGGGGACATTTTTCCCCAAAAACACGGGGCACTCTTGAATTTTGTGCGAATTTAAACACTGTGAACACTTTTCGCTCTCCGTATCAGTTTGAGAATTTTGCGCATATACTTGTTCCCGTCGCGGTCGCATTGGAGCCCGAGCATTGTCAACTAAGCCCGAACGCGGGATCGCGTTTGTGAGCCGCTTTAGAAATGCGGCTAATTGTTGAATTGTCGCACTTATCACTTGATCGGCTATTTTATCCAACCACGCCACTCTGAGCACAAGAGGCATTTTCGATGCAATTTCACTTAGTAGCGCGGGGTTAGATAAATAATCACACTTAAGACTGCCGAGTGAGGCCACCACGTTTTGAACTGTACCCGAAAACTCAATAAGTGCGTCGTTTGATGCATCTTCGGGAAGCCGCGGCAACTTTTTTATTTTTTCAAACATCAGTGATGCAATAGTGTGAGCACCACCGAACCGATGTTCTAACACGTCCATTATTTCCGGTACTTGTGTGGGGTCCAATAGGAGTGGACTTACTGCTTCACGAGCCTTGCCTTTCAACGCTCTCTGAAGGCGCATTAGATTTTCTGATTGCGTCATCCCACATGTAGACGTTGATTGATAAAATTGAGCGCGCCATGCTGGCCATTCCACGGCGTCTCCGTAGTATGATGGGAGGTCCTTAGCGCTTGATTGGCGTGCGATAAGGGATGCCATGCGGTTTTCTTCTTCGGGCTGCTGCCGCGGAGTACCGCCATTTTGCGAGGCGCGGAAAGCCTCCGTCATAAAGGCCGCAAACTGTTGGAACGGATTTGCTGGCGCCGTTTGTTCCTTTCTATTATTGACCCAATCTTGGGTTTGTCGCGCCGTGTCATCCTCCGTGGGATGGCCCGGGAATGTCGCGTATGTGTTGTTTGCAGGCGGTGTCTGGCCGAACTGCGTATGTGGTGAGCCCGGCTGATATTCCGGGTTGTAGGATGCTGCGGGGATCTGCGAGGCCCCTTGAGCTGTAGTTTGGGTCGGCTGTTGTCCGGATATTGTGGCCGGATACTCCGTGTTGATGATAGCAGGCTGCAGAGGGGTTGTTTGGCCTCGCATCGTGGTGTTGGATGCTGAAGACCTGTACTCTGCGCTGTTTTGTTGTGCGGCACCTTGCATGGAGCCTTGTAGGGCGCCCTGCATGGCGCCTTGTTGATGTGCGGTTGCCTGCTCTATATGTGTGTCAGGTTCCACTAAAGGCGCTTGTTTTTTCGTAGGAGCCCCTATTGAAGCGATGAGGGCCTCCTGTAATTTCCGATTACGTCGCCTTTCTGCTCTCAATTCTCGCTGCAGTTGTTTGAGAGAATCTGCATTCGACTCTTCGCTGTCTGATGATGAGTAATGGATGGGTATCTGTACCGGAGAATTGTCCGATATCGCCATTCCAGTGACTTGTGGCTGGGCGGCCCTCACCGCGGCGGCCGCATTAGCGGGCTGCGTAATTGTAGAGGGACCGGCGGGGTGTGGGGTACTGCCAGCGTCTTGTGACTCATTCTGTCCGTTTCCCTCCAATGTATTCTTCCCGGAGCGTAGAGATGGTGTCATCTTGGCAGCTGGAGACTAGAAAATGCGGCTGCGAAGGACCACACAATGTATCAGACGCAAGTCCTTTACATTGACTGTAAATAAGGGGTGCTGAATCTTCTAGTCGGTGAGCTGCTTTATGTTCAGGGCCTTTTCCGGTTGCTGTGATGTCGTGTATCCAAGGAGAGAGTAGTAGGTAGTCCAAGGAAGCGCAAGGTCAGAAGTCAAAGGCGGTTGTAGTGGTTCCAGCGGGAGAAGCAGTCCAGAGTGAAGCGGTCAGAGTAGATGTCGGAAGAGAGAGAGTTGAGATCGCTTTACGCGCGGTATATATAGGACTAGCGGGGGCGTACACACATCGGTGTGCGCGCGTATGAAACGCCCCGCGTAAACGAGGTGCATCTTTGTGCATCTTCGTGTGTTTTCATATGACTTTAATAGTCAATATTAAAATTATTTATTCAATAGTACTCTTTACGCCGCTTCATCTCATGAAAACTGTTTTTCCCTAGCATTTTTAATGTTTTTATAATAAATTGTACAATATGAATTTTATAATAAATTGTACAATATGGGTTTCACCGAGGTCGAAAACTATGAATAGTAAACACCTTTCCATTCAGAGTTTTTCTAACCAAAAAAATATATGTTCAGAAAAACTAAAAAAACACATCAGAATTAAAAAAATTTCGTGCCATACACATCCAAGTACATCTAAAGGAAAAACCCTACTCTCTTTTATGTACCTAAATGTCAGAAGCCTGAGAGGTAAACTAGATGACATCAAATGCTTACTGAAATCCACTTACTCGAACTTCAACATCATCCTCTTATCTGAGACTTGGCTTAAAGAAGCGGACCTGAAGTACTTCAACTTAGAAGGATACAAACACGAAGCATCCTGCCGGCCACAGGGAGCTGGACTTGGTGGCGGACTCTCTATTTTTCTACAAAATTCTTTAGAATACAATGTGATTGATAACACGTGCGACTCTGATAACAACTTTTTATGGATTCATGTAAGCAAGCTCAATCTTAAAATAGGATTAGTATATAAAAAACCAAATACTGTTTTCAAAGACTTCTTAGAGACACTTTCCTCTCAGCTAGAAACATATAAAAGAGGTATTATATTTGGAGACTTTAACATAAATCTGCTTGATCCAACTAATACACACACTCGTAAATACACAAATACAATTAGTTTTAATAACTATATCATTTTGAACAAAATAAACAAAAAACACGCAACACGCATCACAAAAAATACAAACACAATCATTGATCATATACTCACCGACATAAAACTAGAATACTCATTAACGAACTGTGATAATTCAATATCCGACCACAATATCTTACTCCTTGATGTAATTCACACATATACTAAAAACACATCTATAAAGTCGTCCCGAAAATATACACATATTGATTTTGATAATCTAAAGAATGATATCATCCAAAATCCCTTTCATCTTAACATGGATGACGACTCGGTATTAAACTATGACAATCTCGTAAACTACCTCACAAATAAAATTAATTATAATAGCATCACTAAAATTAACACAAAAAACATAAATAACCCAGACTGGATAACCAAAGACCTTATAAAATTAATCAACAAAAGAAACAGATTACACCTGAAACTAAAAAAACAACCAAACAACACGTTATTGAAAACAGAATTCCTAGTAGTAAGAAATAATATTACTAAGAAAAAACGAAACTTAAAACAAAAACACTACGGTGATCTTTTTAAAAAATGCGAAAATAACAGTAAAAAAACCTGGAAGTTAATAAACAACATCATACAGAACCAATCGAATACTTTGAATACTTTTTGTAATAAATTAATCATTAACAACGAAATAATCACAAACAACGTAGAGATATGCGACCACTTTAACAATTTCTTCTGTAACATTGGCTCCTCCTTAGCTAATAATATACACAACAAAATCACACACAATCTAGCCAATGAAATAACATTAGTGCATGATAGCAAGGAATCATTATATCTTCAACCTACCACGGAATTAGAAATAAGTAAAATAATAAAATCCTTAAAACTAAATGCAAGCGCTGGTTACGATACACTCAAATGTAAGACAGTTCTAAGTCTCTCCACAGAATTGGTTCCTATTTTATCAAAGTTAATTAATCAGTGTCTTAAAGAGGGAACTTTTCCAGATAGTTGCAAAATTGCTAAGGTAATACCAATTCACAAAGGTGGGTCCAAAACGGATACCTCAAATTACAGACCCATTTCTATCTTACCAATCTTATCTAAAATCTTTGAACGTGTAATCTACGATAGATTAAACAACTTTCTATCAAAAAAATCGTTCTTATATAAAAAACAATATGGCTTTAGGAAAAAATCAAACACACTTGCGGCAATAAATGACTTAATCAGTAAACTTAGAAGCAACATTGATGGTGGGAATTATATTTTATCTATACTAATTGACCTTCAAAAAGCCTTCGATACAGTAAGCCATGACATACTTCTCAAGAAACTCGAGAAAATTGGTGTAGTTGGTCCTGCTCTTAATCTATTCAAATCATATCTTAGCAACAGAAAGCAATTCGTTAGCATCAATAATCAAAATAGCAACCACCTACCAATAAACTACGGAGTTCCGCAAGGATCCATACTAGGACCACTTCTGTTCCAAATTTATATAAATGATATCTCCCAATTAGATTTAAACGGTGATATTTTTTTGTATGCAGATGATACTGCAATTTTCTACTGGGGTAAAGATTTAAAAATCTTACTAGAAAATGCACAGAGTGACTTAGACAAAATTAACAGTTGGCTCCAATCAAATATATTAACAATGAATGTTAAAAAAACAGGATACATGATTTTAAGCTCAACTCGTAAAATAATTCCTCCTCATGTACCCTTAAAA
Source organism: Hesperophylax magnus (assembly GCA_026573805.1). Lineage (NCBI taxonomy): Eukaryota > Metazoa > Arthropoda > Insecta > Trichoptera > Limnephilidae > Hesperophylax > Hesperophylax magnus. Next base: position 4,455,598 of record JAIUSX010000022.1, read on the forward strand.
ATTGAAAATAACAACCTGCAAATCCTGATACAGGAGAAATATCTTGGGCTGTGCATTGATAAACACCTAACTTTTAAGCAGCATATTCAAGATATTAAAAATAAAATCACCCCCTTAATTAGCGTATTCAGCCGGATATCATATCTGTTACCAAATAAAATTAAAAGAGGTCTATATTATAGCCTCGTACACTCACATTTTAACTACTTGGTTGAAATCTGGGGAAATACATGTGAAACATATATAAACGAACTACAGGTAACACAAAACAAAGTAATCAAAAAGCTATTCCACTTCAAACCTAGAACATCAACAAAAAAATTATATATAGAAACAAAACTATCAAAATTAAGAAAATTATATGAATATAATACATGTCTCCTTATTTACAAAATAAATAATAAACTCATACATACAAATACAGAACTCATTAAAACGTCCCAAGTACACACACACTTTACACGGCAACACGATAAAATACATTTAAACACCATACATACTCATTATGGCAAGCAATCCATTGGTTACGAGGGAAGCAACATATATAATTGCCTCCCAGACGAAATTAAAAATGAAAAAAGTATAGGTACATTTAAAAAAAAATTGTTCAGTTTTATGCTCAATCAGCAAAACAATGAAAGTGAATAATATCGGTGTGTAATATATTTATGTGTAGTATATATATGTTATTTCTAGTTAAATAAGTGAAAATGTAATTTTCTTTTATCTAGAATAAAAATATAAAAAAAAAAATAAAAAAATCAGTGGGTCCTCAGACCGACATTGGTGTGAGGAAATCCTTATAACTACTTAATATTAATGTTTACATATTTCAATATTACTTTACAACATAGACGCGAGTCCAGCCTTTCAACCTGTATATTTTTATTTTGCATTATGGCGGCGAGACTCACGCAAATCATTAATTTGCGCAATTATGTATGAAAAGAGAAATATTTCTAGCATTATAGTGGCTTTGCGCTGATTGGCTGACCAACGCTGTTCAGTGTTTGGCGTTGCTTTGCCTGGGCAAAAGAGAGGGGATGCGACGTAAATACTGGGTCCACGGCTTGCGATGTGCCCAATGCTCTCCAGCCGGGGAGGGGATACCACGTAAATACTGTGTCCGAGCGCTTGTTGTGCTCAGTACTCGCCGGCCGGGTAAATACTAGCTTTCTTATCCTCCCATGGTCAGAAAGCTGCTTTGCGGCCTTCGGGTAACATTGCGTATTGCGTTCGATACAAATTTAATGCTTATATTTTGAGCTCTATCTTTTCGGTAGCTAGTCAAACAATCTAGCACGTTTTACGAGTTTTATGGACAAAAATTAAAAAATATTTCAATCTAATATTCAGAAAGCGTAGGTGTTATATTTTTCTTTATAATTAATCATCTGATTTTCCACTGAATGCTCTATTTAAGATGTGAATAGGTGTATTATAAAAATATTTTCACCAAACCTCGAAAAATTTACGCCAAAAAGTATCTGCATTACTCCAATTTTTTAGTAAAAAACGGACGATGATGAAATGCGTTATAGAATGATTAATGAGAACCCATGCTCTACTATTCACAAATGTAATTTAATGTGAAGCATTAAAAAAAATGTGTAAAAATTTATAAACTAACTAAATATTCAGATAATTAACTAGCCTTTGAAGCGGCAAATTGCGGGGAAAATTTTCTGCTTCAAGTCGGCTAACTTTTTGGGCCACATTTTTTTACGAATAAACTCTCAGCTAGAAATGAAAAAAATCGTTAATTTTAACCAAAATGGTGGCGAAAAACTATATCGGAACATTATAAAATAATATATCTACTTTAACATGCAAAAAAATTAATTTCCTTAAAATATGCCGGAAAGGTACATTTTTGTTTAAATGGATAACGTTCAAGGGGAATAGAAATGATGTGTCAACATCTGTTATTATTTCAAATTTAACACTTTCCAGGCCATGCCTGGACACTGTTCGGTATGCACTTTTCTTCCAGTTGGCCGGCTCTTCTCTTCCTCATCCGGCCGAGTACGAACTCCGTTCGTGTAGATATTTTCAGCTAATCGGCCGAGTCCGAACTGGGGTCGTGTTTGGTTTGCATATTTTTCCTGTCTAAGCTGCGTATCCTCTTCGTGAGGTGTTGAATTGAATAGAGTGGAATTCATAAGTCACCGTAAAACAAACCGTTTTTATACGGCGTGAGTTCAAGTGCTTCAGTTACCGCGCAATCTTGAACTATTATTCTAACATATTTTTATGTATCAGAATACGTCTATCTTGATACAGGTGTATCCTAGTGAGACAGATGTAGAAAAACACATGTAAAAACTTTATATTGATAAAAAAATAATAATAAAATAACCTAAATTTTAAATAATGGTTATTAAAATATGAATTATTGAATATGTGCCAAAAAGCCCAACAGGATGTGGTATGTTTACCTAAAAGAACCCGGCCAGTCGGGCAAAACTGCATCACGAACTGCATTCGAACGCAGCCGGATACGCTTGGCATGCGTGCAAATTCGCGGCCTACAAAGTGTTAATGGTTCAACCAATTATTTTGTATTTATAGATTGATCAATAGTCAAAATAATCAATTAAAAATTCAAACACGCACCACAAAAAGGAAAGATTTTTTTATTTTTTTTATTATTTTAATATAGATCATATGGGTTACATTAATACATACATATTTTGCAAAATATAATATTTAGGTTCATAATTGGTCATGTATACCTTATCAGAGAAGAGGAGCTCTTGTGCCTGATAAGGGAGCCACGATTCTTACTTAGATTCTTAAATGTAAACTATATATAATAATATATATTTATATTTTTTTACCATATATTTTTTTACTATAAATTTTTTACTATAATAATTTTTTTAATATAAATATATATTTTTTACTATAATTTTTTTTTTTTTTAAATTTGATTTTATTTATTTGTTCTTGTTGGTTCGTAATACAGCGCAATTCGCTGATAGTTTTCTTTATCATTGCGACACTAAATTAGGTCATCTTAATCTATTGCCCCTTCCTGAATAAAGCTATTTGTCCATCACAAATGTTATATTTGATTTCCATCCAACATTTTTTTATTGAAATGAACGGAAAACATTTGTTTGAGGATTGACTGTTTGGGTACTACGTACCTATCAGTTGGCAGGGGTTGTGGGGTAAAGCGATGATACTCATAGAGCATGGTTTATTTTGTTTTGAAATAATACGTACCTGCATAGTCGGCATCACAGTTCTTTCTAAACTGAGGGCCGGGGAAATACTTCGAGTAAAAACTTTCCAAATTTCTAGCTATTAATTGAGGACATCATTATACATAGTAATTTCGGTTCAAGGTCCGTCTGTGAGTGATTATGGTTCTGGTTTAATGAACTCGGAATTGATTTGAATTTAAATATCATTTTCAAAATTCAAACCGATCGTGTCAAGAATTCAGATAATAATTCCATATTTGAAATGAGTATTTCTTTTGTTAAATTTTCTCATTTTTCGATGGTCTTCGCATTTTTCTATCTTCAAGAAAGCGTTATTTACCAAGATAATATCCAATGATTTTTCATATGACTGCAGCCTGCGCTAGTATATAATAATATACTTTTTAAATTAGCACTACGCAGGTCATCATTATTTTTGGGAATACTGTGTAGAAGGTTTTTTTAGGGAAAGGAAGTAGAGGAAGTTCTGGGAAGAAAAAGTATAAGGGATCGTTAGTAATCTAGGGGTCAATGTGTCCAGAAGTAACGGACGTATGGATGGTTTGACTTTGAAGTAAAGTTCAGCGAATCGTGTTAATGTAGTTCCTCTTTTTACCGACGCACAATGGGGCCGATGACCCCGAAAGTTGGCATCAAATCAGTGGTTGCAATGACATCAAATCTTTTTCGATTTTTAGTTCAGTATAGACATGTTGATAAAAATAAGTGAAAAAAAATGTTCGAAAAGTCACGCATACTTAGTACAAAAATATAAAATTGAATAATAAAAGATAAATTAAATCAGTCAAAATGCTCACTTTATTTCTCGTGCAATTTATTGACAGTTATACACATAATAAATCGTCTTCATCATCTTGTGACAATATACTATCGTCATCACTACTTGATTCAACTATCGAATCATTCCTGGTAGTCGTATTAGGGTCTGGTGTCTTTAGCATTTTCAGTACTTTTGAAATTGTCTTTATTGTCCGGCTGCTGAACTTGTATTAAACCCTCAGCAGTGTGATCCAGCAATTGTTGCAAATTCACTTCCGCTGAAGATTCCGTGACCGTTATGAATTGACTTAACGGGTAACATTTTTTCTTAGCTCCTTGTACAATTTTGTATGAAGGAAATACCTTTTTATCCTTTTCTCTTATTAAATTGTATTGGTAGCGACTAAGTTTGGCATCTACAATCAAAGCGAGTGCTTCATCACCACTCAATACCTTTTTGTTTTGGGTTTTATCGGTAAAAGCTTTTCTGTACTTATTTGCTCTGGTCGGCGTACTTAACGTGACGTCTTTGACTACTAGTCGATGCTGCTGCTTTACCTGCCAACCGAAAACTCATGTGAGTAGCAAAGGCTAACTCAGTACTAGATGTTTTAGATCGCAATAGTATAGTTTTATGACGTTTCGTACGCTCAGACGACATATCAAATGACAGTGTGGGTCGACCTCTTTTCGTTTTTACTATTTCTGGTAAAGGTTTATAATTCTTAAACATAAGGAGGCTTTCGAGCCATTCTTTAAATAAAAATTATTATTTAATAAAAATAAGTCATGGATTCTGTGACATTTCAACCATTTGGTTTCCAATTTAGAACAGAATGAAGCTATTTCATTAAAAAATTATTTTTGATTAAAGAGTTGACAATGAGTAAGTTCTAAAAGGTGTTTTTTCAGGAATTTTACTTTTTCGTCAAATTTCTTGACGCCAGAATTCTTCATAATCATGTATAATTCGAATCTCGTAAGAACCACGTCAGACATTGTATCTAAAACTAAACACATTGATTATTAGACTACAACTGTTTTTTATGAAAACTGATAGTCCTCACTTTCAAGTACTATAATTAAAAAAATTGTGCATACTTGCAACTACTTATAATTAAATCTTGTAGCTAAGATACTAAACTATATAAAAACAATTAAAATATGATGGGATCTCGTGGAACTCTAATGTATATACCTCTATGTTTAATATATTTACAAGAAAATATTTCATTCAAATAGGTGTTTGTTTTAATTTAAATTTATGACATATAGTATGAGGGTATCAATAACTACTATAATATAATTAAAGTAAATACCATAAGACATCGTATCCATATTGAATTGGATCTGTACACTTGATAGATTTTGCTTTTTATAAACTTGAAAAGTATTGAAATTTACGCGCTTTCGAAAACTGACACAGTCACCCGCACAAAGGTCAAGTTCAAACTGATCTCTTCCCGTCAGTATCGCGATTAGGGCGAAACGCTTTGGGGTAATTATGCAACACTTAATGAACTTCAAAACTAGCATACTTGCTTTATTGTAAAGAACATTTGATTTTCTGAATTTCAGCCAACGCGTTACATGAAGTCGCCCCAATGTGCGACGGGTTGGAGGAAGAGTTCTCCTTTTTACCACCAGTGGTGAAAGCGGTATTATTGCACACTGGCATGAAAAACTAATGTAACCAATACTAGCCAAGTTTCGTACCTACCTTAACGCTTCGATTACACGTATGCTGGGTGGGTTCTTTGACTCTCAAGAGGTCATGTTATTTAACTTTGAACTTGACTTTCAATCATCGATCAAATTATTAAATTAATCTAGTCTGGGCAGGTAGTTTGTAACAGGTGTCTTACATAATCGGGTGTGTGTTACGTGTACTTCAATTAAAGTGATCACTAAACAACATAGACTTCATTCATAACAATTTAATCAGTGTTCCAGGAAGACATGTAATGAAAGTGGAAAATTTAATATACAGCTAGAATTTAGAGTATGTTTGGGTAGTCATTCATACTGTGGGTGTTTAATTTAAAGTATGTTTGGGTAGTCATTCATACTGTGGGTGTTTATTTTTACATGCCTACTTACCTATGTATTTATAACAGTCCGTACAAAGATTACATGTTTTTGTTACAATTTTCTCTGATGAAACAAATGTATGCCATTTGTACGGGACGTGTTTGCCTGCACAAGAAAAGACTGTAAATAATAAGCACCGGCACACATCAGCCCTCAACCTGGGTAATTATTTAAGTAAAACACCGTGAGGTGTTCAATCCAAACCATCATAAAAGAAAGACGATTCAAATCAAAATTCACATTTTAATTACAAGTATTGTACTGGTGTACAGAACGTACAAAGGGGTGTAGCTTATAGGTACTTCCTATTTTTTACAGCAAACCCAATTCACAAGAAATAGTTATATGTATTTCAATACAATTGGGTTTTAATACACAGATAGAAAACTGAAACAATCGGAATTCTTTCATTGATAATTTCAGATTGGAGCACATTGTGCATCTTCGCGCCATACGATACAGCAAATGGCGTAGGTGACTGCTGCAGAAGTGGCCAGTTCAATTGGTAGCCAACAGGAATCGGCCAGCCTCTAGGTTGTCAGCATCAATGGCTAATTCAGTCGGTAGCCAAGAAGAATTGGCCAGCCTCTAGGTTTTCAGCATCAATGGCTAATTCAGTTGGTAGCCAGGAAGAATTGGCCAGGTTCTAGGTTTTCAGCATCAATGGCCGATTCAGTCGGTAGCCAGGAAGAGTTGGCCAGCCTCTATGTTTTCAGCATCAATGGCTAATTCAGCCAGGAAGAATTGTCCGGCTTCTAGGTTTTCAGCATCAATGGCAGGGATTGGCTAGCCTTTAGGTGATTAGCGGCAGTGGGAAGTTCAGTCGGTAGCCAACAGGTATTCGTCAGCCTTTAGGTTGTCAGAATCTGTGGCTGGTTCAGTCGGTAGCCAGGAGGAATTCATCAGCCTCTAGGTTGTCAGCATCAATGCAGCAGGGATTGGCTAGCCTCTAGGTGATCAGCGGCAGTGGGCAGTTCAGTCGGTAGCCAGCAGCTATTCGTCAGCCTTTAGGTTGTCAGCATCTGTGGCTAGTTAAGTCGGTAGCCACGAGGAATTCATCAGCCTCTAGGTTGTCAGCATCAATGCAGCAGGATTTAGCCAGCCTCTAGTTGATCAGCGGCAGTGGGTAGTTCAGTCGCAGGAATTCAGCGGCTGCATGGTCGTTTGATTATAAGGGCCGGCACACGGAGACGCCCTATTATCGTAATGATGACAGATGCGTCTGGCTCAGCTGATAGAGTGCCGGCCGTAAACAGCTCGTTGCACATATTTGTAATCTTTAAAATGATTGTGCCGTGATGGAGGAAATGAAGCGACTACAGATTTCAGTTGACACACAGAATTTTATAATTTTAAATTATAATTAACATATCGCGTTTTAACTGGAGGTGTTCCGTCCACTCGTGGTATTTTTTGAAACTTGAATGCCCAATATTTTGTTTAAATGGCCTATTTATAATGACTTCTACGAGCTTTGGTGTGACGTCAGCTTGCAAAAATATGTTTACCTTTTCAAAAGGCAGGTATTTTTAGTGCCAATAATATTTCGCCCAGAGACTGACTTTGTCAATATTATAATTTCGTTTTAGAAAATAGGGGTTATCGAACTGTTTCGTGGTAGATTCAGTCTTTTGCCGCCTGGAAACAGATTGATATATTTTTCAACTGGTAAATATTATGATTTGGAAAAAGGGGTCATCAAACTTGCAGGTGTTCAACTTTAGCTGCAATTAAAATTAAATGCAATAAAATAATTGTTCATGTTCGATACACCATTGATTCAATTGGTTTTTTCACAGAAATCTTTCTTCTGAATATCATGTTCAGATATATCTTCATTATCATATGAGCACATTTTTTTACCTGAATACCGCACAAAAGTCCCAACTGTTCCCAACCGTCTGGAGCCAGTGAGACAATTGGGGTAAGTAAGGCTTAAGGTAGTGGGGAGGGGAAGGAGATGCGCTAGAGGAAGGTGCGCGAGTACCCGGCTTTTCAGATATGGTCACTAAACACGACTAAAGCCATTTCTAGCAACGTTTCAATTCTGAATATTTGTTTTATACAAGGGAGATACTGAGAGTTCCTCTCAATGTGGAACGTGCCACAAGTATACTTTATATTATTTTTAATTAATTATGAAATAACACAAATTAACTAACGCGACTCTCGACCACGGAGGCCATCAAATAATAATATATATATATATATATATATATATATATATATATATATATATAATATTTCAGTTGTTGTGCCAGTTTGATTTGCAATACACCATTATTATTGATTACTGGTGAAAAAATCTTCTGCCAGTGCTAAGCTACATATGTTGTGGTTTTGTAATAAGATGCGCTTGATTTTCTATATAGAAGTACAACACTTTTAATGAAACATTTATTGACTTCATTAAATAACTAAAGAATCTGGTTTTTGGTTCTCTTGCTCGTGCCATCTCTACATTCGTGTTATATATTCCACTTAAACCTCTCACGCCCAAACCTTCTAAGCGTCCTTTTCGTAATCTTACTCATCAAACTTACATCAACGTTGCATTTTTTGAGAATCTCTACATTTCTACAACTTTCAGTTTACTTTCATCCTCAGTTACTTGCATCACTGACATTCATCAGGGTTGGTATCAGCACTCCATTGTGGACTGCTAGCTTCGTTTCTTTGGACATTTTTTGGACTATTGGACACTCAAAACGGAGTTTCCTGAATTTAAAATTCTTTCAATAATTAGCCTTTCCATCTCTTGTTAACATACATATTTCCGAAGTACACAAATTTGTCTACATGCTCCAAGTATTTATGTTTTAACTATTTATTTTGCACATCGTTTTTGTACTCTCTCTCTCTTTCAAAAATGACTTACTCAGATTTATATGCATATGATTTGTTTATTTTTAATGCTTACCTTGTTACACTTATAAACTAAAGTCAGTTAGAGTAGTTTTTTTGTTTGCAACCTTTGAGAATACTTGCCTGCCCATCCTCAGTCGTACCCCCTTTGCGTTCCCCAAAAGGCCTTAGGCACTCCATAGAGAGGAATGCCGTTGAATTCCTATGTTGGGAAATTGTTACTTTTACAGTATTACAAATTTCCCATTATAAGTTATGCTAGAGAAATTTCGAACAATCCGATACGGAATTATTGCAAAGGAAAATGTTTCGCAACAGAGAATAGAAATTTCCGATTTGAAGATGGCGAACCCATTCAAGTCCGAATATTAAAGATACTCATTACTAAGCGAAATTTCAATCGGTTTGATGTACTGTGTTTACATCGTTTTTTTACAAAATTGTTGAACTATTCTATAGTATAGAGAAAGAAATATTTGTGTGTGGCAGGTATGTGCTAAATTTTTGACAATATTGTTTTTATAGAATTTGGTTTATTATTATTTAAATTTTTAAAACCAATATTTTTTTTACGTTTTACTTTTCTTCGTTTTTTTCTATTTTTTTATGGGAAACCCCACAAGAGTCCCAACTACTCCCAACCGTCTGTAGTCAGTGAGACTATGGCATCCCCAACTGTGGTATGTTGTAAAGCTGAATGTAGTCAGGAGGGGAAAGAAGTTGAAGAAAAATAAGGTGGGGAAGTACCTGGCTATTTCAGATCTAGTCAATAAATTCTGCTAAAGCCATTTCAAGCAAAGTTTCAATTCTGAATGGTGGTCTTACACCAGGGCGATACTGAGAGTATCTTCCACTTTGGAACGTGCTGCAAATGTACTATGTATTATTTTTAATCATTAAATTGTGAAATAACACAAATTATTCAAATAAAATTTACTTGCGCACGCTGGGATTTGAACCCCTGACCTTTGGCTTGCTCGTCGAGAGCCTTACCCCTCGATCACGGAGGCAGACCGGTTTCGCTGAACCCTTTTCATCGTAATACAAACATCTACAATATGCTTATGTCGGAAGTTACAATTTTCATGAAGAAGCTACGTTGTAGTGAAACCTGGTCGGAAATTTAAATATCTAGACTTACTTAACAGAATACAAAAAAAAAACACACAAGGATCTGGCTGCAATTTTTTGAAGTTGTAATTTTGTTACTGTACAATTTAATTACATCAATTTAGTCATAAAACTATTGAGAAGTCGATTTTGTATTTAGTTTTAAATTGTTTGTCTGTCTTGCATACTATAACCATGATATTATTAAGTCATTTACCATTAAAAAAGTCCTCCACAACAAAAGTGAACTCCTAGCGTTGACGACAAAATACATATATATGTATCATTAATCGTTAAGAATAATAAATAATGAAAAAGTGAAAAAAATAAAACCATATTAAAAAAATATATTATTTTATTTTAAATTATAGTTTCACATTGCACAGTGTCTCTGCTTCGTGTAAAATTAATAATTTTACTATTTAACCAAAATATATATTTTTTTTAAATAGTTTCAAAGAATTATGAAAGATACTTTGTGGACACAGAAAATAGTTTTAATCAAGAAAAATTAGAGATTTATTTAATAGTTTTTCAAAGTCAAAAAGTGGTGGACCAACTTTGTTTAATATTGTAATATAATTAAAATCTTCTTCGGTTTCTTAAGGAGTTAATTCAAAAAAATTCAACAATGAAATACGGGATGTTTCGAAATTTTTTTAAATCTATAATGTATGGAAAAGAGACCACTTCAGTACGATGCTTGCTAACAAAAGATGAAAGTCGGCCGATGACAGAGTTTCAAGGGTTTTGTATAAGGTTCTGTAATCGGAAAAATTAAAAGAAATTATCTAAATGCATTGCTTATTGATGATGTGAATAATTATATTCAAAATTCATCTACGACCCACATAGTGGGAACCTTTGCTAAACAATATCACAAAATTATTTGCTAAAAAATTAAAAAGGAAAAATTTAAGTTATTTTCAAAGCTATTTTATTCCATACGTGAGTTTTTCAACCCTACTTATTAAACATAAAAAAATCACACAAACGAGCTATTCCTTAGCACATTTATTAACCAAGTTGCTTTATAAAGGCTTATAAACATCTCCAGCAATGGGAGCTGTATCCCGATTTGTTAATTTACATTTCGTTTACCTTCATTACTCCCATTCTCCCTCTGATCTTGTAAAGGAAGGTTTCTTACATGGTGACCGGTAGTACGTTAGTAACGGTAGTACGGTAGCACAATATGCCAAATCAATCAGGCAACTTTTCAGAGCTTGTTTAAATTGATTCATTTTAGCCACTAGATTAAACCATAGGAGTGTTTAATAAATAGTATTATACTATTACACTTAAGTTGGTAAAACTTTACAGTGATTAATAATATACAACTATTCAATTGGAAATTAATAAGGGCGTTGGTAAACAAAAAACGAATTTGTCAGAAGAATTTCGTTACAAGCACCTATATGGAAATAATATAAACAGTTCTTTTGTATCACAACATCTGTAAGTGTTATCACCACGGTTTCGTAATGCCTTCACGAGGCAAAACAACTTTTACGCGTAATAATAATTACCTAGCAAATTCTGCTTTATAAATTCAAAACCGTTTTTTTTAAATTAAATGTAAAAAAACCTTAAATAAGGTTACTCAAAATTAGAAATGAATTAAAATTTGTTACTCAAAATTCGTAGTGCTATATGTAAATTCATTTAACAAAGAATCGTTGCTATTAACGGACATGTTGGCTATTTCGAGTTTTTAACCGTGTTTTACATAAATAATGCAACTTTAATGACTATCTACATTCCCAGTCATTAATTTGTCTTTGATGCTTTTATACACTGATATCCCGATGTTTGTCTATGATTGTGACGGATGGAATAATCATTCTTTAAAAAAACACAAGACGAAACAAAAGCTCTCGCCTGGTATGTTGCTGATGAATCAAGAACGTACGAGATGTAATTTTAAAAGTGGAGGACAATGCTAATCCGAAGTAATCGGAGTATCATATAGCCCTGCAAGGCAATTTCTAAAGTTGAGGACGATGCTTAATCCGAAGTAATATGAGTATCTTCTAGCCCGGCGAGGCAAATTCTAAAAGTGAAGGACAATGCTAATCCGTAGTAATCGGAGTATCTTATAGCCCAGCAAGGCAAATTCTAAAAGTGGAGGACAATGCTAAACCGAAATAATCGGAGTATCTTATGGCCGAGGCAATTTCTACCCGTAATACAATGGTCGTATTTTCATTTCCTTTCTGACATTTTGGTGAAATCGGGATTTTGTTAATGCCCTTTGGACATGCAGTATTCCTGTGGAGAGGTTTTGGCCTGAACCAAGGCCAATTTACTGCCTTAATCTTGGATCAAGGATCTCCAAGATCATTCACCAAAGCCTAGAATAATAACTGTCGCACCACCACATCGAGAAACCCGAAGTATCTACCCCGTTTGCTGCTTTGTGTAATTAAATTAAGCCCTGGTAGCGGGCCTTACCTTTTTAGGATAGGTTGTAGGTTGTAGGTTGGCTAAATAAGGAGTTAGCGCAACACGGCATAACACCCCAAAAACAGATAACTTAAAAAAAAAAAAAAGGTTGTAGGTTGTTTTTTAACATATTTTTATAATTTTTTCGCATCATACCTATTCGTTTGCTGATTGCAAATTTGCCATGTAATATGAATCCCGTTAAGTTGCAGTAGATTAAAGTTGAAGTTAGTTACACTAGGTACATGACTGAGTTAAGATTTCTCAAAGGTCATCCAGTTTTTTTTTATTAGAGAAAACACAGATACAGACAGTAATTAAAAGATAATTTTATAAAACAATAACTTGAGAATTCGCCTGCATCCTGACTATTTCTCACGGATTGACTTGGCATGTAACAATTTTAAATAATTTTACATGTAAATAGGAAAAAAGTACATAAGAAAATTATTTTGTATATAGACCATGCTCAATGTCAAATAAAAGTGTACAAATATATTTTTATACAAGTTTAGAGATAAATCATAATTAATATTGGACAGGAGTTCAAAAAACTACTTAAAGAGTATAGTGAATAAAGTATGTATAAATTTTCTTTTTTTTAAAGGAATTTCCTACCAAAAGCACCATATGTATCAAAAAATATGTCGGAATCCTTCAGGTTTTGGTTTTTATTATACAATTTGCACATTCTGATTGGATCTCTGACACCAGCATTTGTGCGTTTATGGCTAATATGGAATAATTCGTTAAGCCTAGTCGTTCTGGATGGTATTTTAAAGTTTATTAGATTGAGTAAGCCAGGAGAGTCGACAAAGTTGTTACAGATTTTGTACAAGGTCATTAGGTCAAGGTATGTTCGCTGGTTAGTAAGAGTGGAGACGTTATATTCCGAGAGCATTTTTTTTTATTTTTAAAAAGAAAGACAAACATTCCCGGGTTATGAAATAACCTGACAATATTTGAAAATCTCCTACTACCACCACAGTAAGCTGAAAATATTGCTTGTGTTGTGATGGAGGACTTAGCCAGCCGAAAAATTGAACACACTACGCCTGGGTGGGACCCAAACGCGATGTCAACTCGGCCACCGACCGGTATCATATTTGTGTATCCCCGTTTAGGTGCGCTCATTCTGTGATTGAGGTAACGCAGAAATTTCTTCTGGATATTTTCACGTTTCTTAGAAATTATTTTGAAATCCACTATACCTACACTAACACGTATTTTGTGACCAACTTTGAACATGCAAGTAAGTATTTACATCCAAATTCTCATATTTTCATCTTCTTTGGCTACGCAAGTATCCGATACTCGACGATTCCAGTTTCTTGGCGACTTCCACAATACATCAGTCTCCCGCGATAAGCCGCAGAAAAAGTTGTTCGCACTGACTTTAAATTTGGCGTCACTTGTGTTAGACTTTTTGTTTGTACTTTAGATCAATGCTAGGAACAAAACAGTCAACAATTAATGACATTATGTAAAAATGACAATTACCGCATATGTTTTTTTGTAAGCGAAAGATTCTAATTTTGACATTGAACAGGAACTTTTAGTTTAACCGCACGGATTTCCCGAAAATCTTCGTACAAAAAACCTAATTTTCAAAAAAAAGACGTTTTCGGCTACAACAACATAAGAAATTCCTTTTTTTGTAAAATCAGCACCAAAAGTCACTAGCCGCCACTGATTTTCAATAGCGACGTGTACTGTTCGTGACAAGTTGTTTTCGACGTGAGTACACAACATGAGTATCGGATAGTTGCATATCCCTGTGATAAAAGGGCTTCACCTTACCCGTTTCAATGAGCCTCACAACATACCCTAAATTTGCACAGAAATAATATTGATAAATATATTTTTTTAATTCTCTAAATTAAATTTAAGCATATGAACTACCAGTTCCAGTGTTTCGAATATCCGGTCGGGTTAAACTGGTAAAAACTAAATTACGAAATCGAAGTAATGCCTGAAGAGAAAGGGGCAAAGTTTTGTACGGCTTTAAATTTATGGATTCCCTCGAGGTGTGTGCCATGGGCTGGTTCCTCTCACATTCATCAGGACTACCCCCCTGGCCCGCACCTGCCGCCCGACTACTTCCCCCTGGTGACGTGGACCCCGCTCCACCCCTGGACTGAATAACTTTACTAAATAAAGGACACTACATGGACAGGGGTGCAATAATGGAAAACATTTCATGTACTTTTAAATTTTAAGAACTTATTAAGTTATTTGATATGACATAGTGTTCTTCACTCTCAAAGAAACTACATAAATTATAATTTGCTTGTGCATTTGTGAAATCAAACGATGTGGAGTTAGAAAGACACAGAAAATTATTTTAAGTGGTCAACGTAGAGTGAGACGACAACAGATCAACCTTCATATAGAGTGGCACGATCTCACTCACCCTCTTATACAAGACCTTCATCAATGTTAGACAATAGTTAGCCATAATGTTATTCTATAATTCGATTTATATATATTTTTTTAATTGTATATCACATATATTCCCTTAAACTTTATATCCCTTATTTTCTTTTATATTTTATACTTTGTTTTAATTTCTTCTTATTTTGTACTTGATTTATTATTTTAATGTAATGTACGAGTATATATAATCAACCACCACAACATGGGCATGTGCCTATTTTCGTGGTCCAAACATACCAAATAATTGTAATAACACGTCACTGAATAAGAAAAATTAAAATAAAAATCAATCGAATAAACTACAGAAATAGAAGAATTGAGTGCAATAATTGAAAAATTTTTCATAAACCAAAACCTAAACACTAAATAATATTGGCGCAGCCGGTAGTTATATATCTATTATATACTATGAAAACCATAACGTTATACAATAGTCTTTTCGATACCCATACATTTTACCAATTTTTCCGTATAATCCTAAATTACTCGGTTTTCATATAAGCAAGTATATTTATACCGTGATTTTGTAACTATACTTGCCAAGATGAAAACCGAGGAATTTAGGTTTTCATCTTTGCAATTATAGTTACACCGTGGATTTGAAGGGCTTAGTAGTTTGACTTCCCGGTTTCAAAAAATATATATATTCAAAACAAACAACAGTATGGTGCTTTCGTCTATTTTTAGACAATGCAAAATTTCATAGATTTTATGGGTAAGTTTTATTTCTAGAAAGATGCATACTCCGGCACTGTATTGCAACCTATTCCTATAGGTAACAGTTCTTTCCGATTATCCGGGAGCGGACGAGTAAAATGTCAAACTGTCTTAACTTTTAAATGGAAACACAATAGTAGCTCTTCCCGACCACTTTATTATATTGATAAACTGATATCTGGGAACGTTATATCCTTCAACAAGCCGACTATGTATTTTACTCAAGAAAAACATCCCGCCAACCGTATTTTGGACATCTAAGTGATTTAAAAAAAACTATGCTTTGTTTACGATTTTGAAGATTTATCTATATATTTATCTTGTTATTGTATCTTATATTATATATATTATTATTATGTATACGTATTATTTATATATCACTTGTGATTTTAATTGGAACAAACAAATAGTGAAACAAACTTAAAATATTAGTTATTATTAATATTTAACTTTTACACCTGTTGGCTGTCGCGGTTTATAGCAGTAAGATTGTCTACGCAGTCGGAAGATCGGTTCGCCCATTGCAAGTCATCCAAAACCGTAATCTTTTATATGATATATAAAGAAGAGTGTTCTGGTGTGGATTTGTTGTCTAAACAATTTTACAGTTTTATTTCAAAACATGATGAAGATCACGGTTTACATGAGATTTCGAAACACCACCCCACCCCATTTACCCACTCCTTAAAACAGAATATTGATTTTTCTTGATGATGAAATTTTGCACACTTTACATTCAATATTAGAGAAAAATTACGTCTGCATCTGCTCGTAAACCTCTGCTTACACCCGGGCAACGCCGGGGACTTTAGAATGTATTAACTATAAACCAGTTAACCGTTTGTATTCGGAAGTATTAGACTCTTACCTCTACGTACGTCAAAAATTATAAATTTTATCAACTCGTAGTAAATCTTTCCAAGAAGCTTAACCGTTCATAGTTTGCATCAATCTATCCCGTTTGAACTCTCTTCAAAAGTGTTAAATTCCTTTCTAAATCTTTTGACATATTGTTTCACATTCTTGATTTCTACACTACCTTGTAAACCCATATTGAGAAAAACGTTTTTGCGCATATTATTTTGTTTAGTTTTCTAGGTTAACAAAGTATTTTCCGTTAAGAGCTATGAAACATTTAAATATCCTCTTAAACGTCGAGAAATTATGTGAAATGTCATATTTTTTGGCTAAACTAACGCTGAAATCGGTAGAAACTATAATATAACTATTATTGCATCGGGCATCTTCATTTGATACATTATCCTTTCAGAAGTTGGCACTCACTAAAATAGGGAAAATAATCTGCCATCTAAATCTGCAGCCCAGAACAACTGCATGCATTAAGCAACGGCAGTTGTTTAGATTAGGTACTGAAGTTGTATCCGATCGAGCATATTTTCTTAAAATTCCAGCATAGAAAGTCCAGCTTCTCAATCATAATAGCAAACCCGCACGGGAGTGGTTGTGTGTACCTTACTATTGCTGAGTGCCGTTCGCCCGTTCCTGCGCTGCGTACAGATAAGAGATTATTGTTACATTTTATTTAATATTGTTTATCGTTTACCTATTTGTTTGCATTCCTGCTTACGGCTAACCCGTTTTTGTTTGTACAGTCAATGAAATAGACTGCGTATTATTTTTTCAGTTTAATTTTTAAAAGTTAAGTTTTTTTTATATAATGGAGGAAGACGAAGATAGACCTCCCGACCCAGGGTCGATATTGGATTTTTCTGATTCGGAATCTAATACGAGCCAGGTTTCTATTACGCTCCCATCTCGTAAACGACGACCATCGCAAAGCCTTCACATTCCATCGAAAGTTAAATCTATACCGCCGGTTCAACAAACCTCGACCCCTAACGACCTTAACACCAATAGTAACATCCAGCCAAGTACTTTAACTAGCGATAATGCAAAAAGTACTGAATTACTTTATCCTGCTTCAGCTTCCGGTCCATTTACCGTTAATGTTCAGAGAACTGAACAGGGAAAACTTATTCATCCTTTAGATTTTGGAAAATTCGTATTTGACTCAAAAAATAATAACCTTGGTATTGTTAACGGTTCAATTAAACCGGAAGGGCGATATAAATTATCGATCGAGTTTAACACTGCCGCTTCCGCAAATGGATTTGTAAAAAAAATTGACACGCTCTCAAATCATAAATATAAATCGTTCATCCCTACATTTAACCTTTCGAGAATGGGTCTTGTGCGAGGAATTCCCGCGGAGATCTCAGAGGCTGAAATTGTTGATGCTTTGAATAATTCTCACGGAACCCCAAAAGTATTAAAAGTACGTCGACTGAACTACAAGGATTCTACTGACGGAAACACGATCTGGAAACCTTCCCAGTCTGTTGTTGTTACATTTGAGGGACAATCCCTACCGTCTCGTGTGTTAATTTACTATACCTCGCTTCCCGTCGAAGTTTATAAATTTCCAACAATTCAATGTTTCAACTGCTGCCGGTTCGGACATTCGAAATCTGTATGCCGCTCCCCCCCACGTTGTTACTATTGCGGAGAAGCTCACCCATTTGATCAATGTCCGAAATCTTCCAATGATCCCATTTGCATTAACTGTTCGGGTGCACATACCGCGGTCAGTCTAGCCTGTCCGGAATTGACAAGACAGAAGAACATAAAACATAAAATGGCTACCGACAACATTTCGTACTTCCAGGCCTCAAAGTTAATCTCTCCTGCGAAAAAATCATTCGCAGAGATGACATCGTCCTCAGCTCCTTTCCAAACAACCACCTTTTTAAATTCAACATCATCTTCTCACAGAGAAACCATTCTCAAGCCAGTCAAACCCAACCCAAAATATACACCTTACCTTGATAAAAAACAATTGAATAATATTTTGGCCAGCCCGAATGGGAATGCCAAATCCCAGACGCCCAATGGGTGTGCCATTAATGGTAATTCTTCCCCTCCTGCTCTCCCCGAAATAATGAATAATAATTCTTTTATACACACTTTAATTACCCTTTTAATTTCTATCCTTACAAACAACAATACTGTACCGTCCAACGCTGCCGATTACATTAAATCTTTATTATCCTGCCTCCCCAATGGCTTCGAAACTGAACAAAATCCTTCAGTGGAACAGTAGAAGCCTCTTCGCTAACAAATCTGACCTAATTCAATTACTCGACGAACACGACGTTTCAGTAGCCGCCATTTCTGAAACGTGGTTAAAACCCTCCTTTCACTTAAGAATTCCAGGTTATTATTGTCTCAGACACGACAGACCGGATGGTAAAGGCGGCTCGGCTCTGATAATCCAAAATTCTATCCCTTTTAAAGAAATTAATATTCATACTCCCTCCGACGATATCCAGATAATAGCAGCTGTCTTATCTGATATCACAATATTGTCAATATATATTCCTCCCTCTACGACTTTTATTGAAATTGAATGGACACCAATCTTAAGCCAGATTTGTTCCCCTTATATGATCCTTGGAGATTTTAATGCACATTCCCCTTCTTGGGGTAGCGAAATAACAAATCGTTCTGGCCGCAATCTTTTAAATTTTATTGATACCCATAACCTATGTTTTTTAAATGACGGATCTCCAACCAGATTCACCCCCCCTCATCAACGGAAAAGTGCTGTTGATATATCTCTTTGTTCGTATTCGTTAGCATCTAAATGCTCTTGGGACATCCTAAACGATCCCCTCTCTAGTGATCATTTCCCAATTATAATCCGCTTTCACCATCAATTTAACACTTATTCCCCCCCAGTTAAAAATAATCTCAAATTTAGAACGAAAGATGCGAATTGGAGCACTTTCTCTTCTGAACTAGATAACCTTATTAATTTAACAAAATCGTCCCCGGGAGACATCAGAATGCAATGTGAGACGTTTCCTTCTATGGTTATAAATGCAGCAGAAAAATCCATCCCGAAACGCAAGGCGAACATTAAAATAAAACACTCTACTCCGTGGTGGGACGAGGAATGCACTCGCTCCGTCAACTCTCGAAAAATAGCAATTTCCTCTTTTCGTAAGTGTATGTCACTAGAAAATTTTTTATCAGTTAAAAAAGCCCAGGCAGAAACCAAACGAATTTTGAAAAATAAGAAGCGCGCTGGATGGCGGAAGTTCTGTGAGAACCTGTCTCCGGAAACTCCCCAGTCTTCAGTTTGGTCTAGCTTAAAAAAATTTGGATCATCGTATTCTCCGCCAAGAATCAAACATATATCAGAAGAAATTCTTATAGGATTTGCGGATAAAATAGCCCCCCCATCAGTTGCCGGATGTGAAGAAATGCCTTCTATTAAGCCGTATCCATCTCACTCTAACTGGCTAGATGCTCCTTTCTCCATTGATGAGATGAAACGAGTGATAAGAGCCCTTTCTGACTCTGCTCCGGGTCCCGATGGAATATTTTATAGTTTCATTAAATCATTTTCTGATATGGCGGTTGAATATTTCTTATCTCTTATTAATAATATGTTTGAAACAGGACTAATTCCGGATGTTTGGAAAACTCAAAAAATCATTCCCATTTTAAAACCTGGAAAAAATCCATCTGAAATTTCGTCTTATCGGCCTATTGCTCTTTCATCGTGTTTGATGAAAGTAGCGGAGCGTTTGATAAAAAACAGACTAGAGTGGTTTGTTGAAAGTCAAGATATTATCTCACCAAATCAGTATGGTTTTCGGAAAAAGAAATCTACAATGGATAATTTAAGTTTGTTCACAACTGATATCCGAGTTTCTCAATCCCTAAATTCTTATACATTGGCCACATTCCTTGACCTTTCATCAGCTTACGATGATGTTTTACTGAATGTTTTGAAAGAAAAGCTAATTAAAAAACAAATCCCCCCGAAACTAGTCCAATTTATTATTAATTTGCTCACAGATAGGTCCATTATTATTGAGTCTTCCTCTAAATGCTTAAGGCGCAAACTATGGAGAGGTTTACCCCAGGGTTCTGTTATCAGTCCTCTGTTGTTTAATATTTATATAAGCGACCTAGACTCAGTAATTCCTTTTTCTATCAAGCGACTTTACTTTGCGGATGATATCCTTATATATTTGTTACATAAAAATATTATTCTTGCAGCTAAGGAAATGAATTTGGCTTTACAATATATTAAAAGCTGGTTGTCAATAAATGGGATGAATCTGGCGGCATCTAAAACAAGGGTCGTAGCTTTCACGCGCAAAAGAAAAATTCCCCACTTCTCAATCTCTTTTGATAATGTGCCTCTACAAACCGCTACTCAAATCAAATTCCTTGGTCTTCTTTTGAACCATAAACTTTCCTGGCTTCCACACATTCAGATAATTTCTACAAAGTGTGAAAAGGGACTTAATATGATGCGAGCAGTTTCCAGAGTATGGTGGGGATCTCATCCTACCACTCTTAAATTAATGTATAATTCCCTAGTTCGGAGCCACTTGGATTACGGCACATTCCTTTTTGACCCCCTCCCTAAATATTTAGATAAGAAAATGGAAAGAATTCAATCAAAAGCCCTCAGAATGATTATTGGAGCTATGAAGTCTTCTCCAATTAATGCGCTTCAGGTGGAATGTGGGGAGCCTCCATTATATTTCAGAAGGCAATTCCTTGCCAATAAATATATTTTCAAGGCTTTATCGTTATCACATCATCCTATTAAACAAAGTCTTAATCTGCTAAGTGTTAATTTGAAGTCTAACAAAAGATTGAGTGAAAAAAAATGTTTTCCTCTCCTAATTAAAAGTTTTCATCTCTATAATTCTCTGTCATCTTCCCTCCAATATCTTCAAGAAGTTCCCAATCTTCCTATATACAATATTCCATTTAAGGCAATCACTTTTATGCCGAACACAATAACATCAGACTTTCGGAAGAATATTTTATCTTCCCCAAATAAATTTCATAATGTGGATGACTGTTTTAAAAGCATTGTGGCTTCAAAATTCCCTGGATTTTCCATCCTTTACACTGATGGTTCCAAATTTGAAAATAAAAGATGTGGAGCATCGATATATAGTCCAGAATTCAACATCAATCTCACTTATAAATTACCGAAAGAAGTTTCCATATTTACAGCTGAATGCTTTGCAATTGAACAAGCGCTAAATCAAATCCAGGTTCTCAACATTCATCGAGCCTTACTATGTACTGATTCGCTAAGTGCTCTAACTAAAATTATGTCAAATATTCTATGTTATCCCGAAGACAATATTATATGTAAAATAAAAAATCTTCTCAATTCTCTAAGTGAATCTGGGTTTGAGACGATATTGGCCTGGGTCCCTGCCCATTTGGGTATAGAGGGTAATGAGATGGCCGATTCTCTCGCCAAATCTGGTTCAGATTCCGGAACTATCCCACTAAATTTTAGAATCCCTATCTCCGATGTCTTCCCGATTCTTAAATCCAACATGACTCGTGCCTGGGAAGAAAATTGGGCAGGCTCCAAAATAAGAACTGGATCTTTCTATGCTGGAATTCAAAACCATATCCCTGCTAAGCCATGGTTTCACGGTAAAAAACTGTCAAAGCGATTCATTTCATGTATTTCGAGAATGAGAATTGGTCGCTGTTCAATTGCATCCCACTTGGCTAGAATTAGAGTTTTGGATGATCCGGTCTGCCAGTGCGGTGTGGAAGAGGAAACCCTCGACCACGTTTTCTTTAACTGTAAAAATCATTCATCTTTCAAGAACATATACCGCCGTCTTATTAAAATCACACACCAGTCCCCCCTTAACATTTCATACCTTTTATCTCTTAACAATTCTCGTGTTCATACAGCTTTATGTCAGTTTATTAACTTGAATGAATTCAACATTTAATTTGTTTTAGCGATCTAAATGAGTCCAATGATTAATTTGTTTTATTATTCTCCCAATAGATTAACCGAATTTTTTTATCCACTTTAACTGTTACCGGCACAAAGCACTCTTTTCAGGGTGAAATGCCTAAAACCAAAAAAAAAAAAAAAAAAAAAACCCGCACGGGACACAGATAATTATGCCCATGTACCCCATTACTGTGCCCGGAAATTGCCAGCATTACAACATTACAACTATTTCATGAATTAATTTAAAGTTTCGATAGCAATTATAGTCGGGGCCGCATCGCCAAAGACTTAAGTGTGACCGCACGCGACATTTTGGATACGTATGAACATTTAAATGAAACATTCGCGCAGCAAGAATGCGCACCGGGGGACAGCAATTCTAATAGAAACAAAAGCCTCGACCATTGGAACGGGCATTCCCGGACATTTTACTATGTGGCTAATTACTGCGGAGGTTTATTATAGAGGCGAATGAGGTAAAGTAAGGATGCAGTTTACAGGGAAATTATTTTAGTTGGGAGATAAAGCGATATTCAGCTTGCAGCGTTATTTAAGGTTAGGTTTTTCTGCTGGGTTAAAATATTTAAGAATAGTAACAAAATTGAACTTTTTATCTTGATACCAATCATTATTATTGTTTTTTTAAAGAAATACAAACATTTCCGGGTTACGAATAACCCGACAATATTCGAAAATCTCCTACTACCAGCATGGTAACCGGAAAATGTTTCTTGTGCTGTGATGGAGGATTAACCCAAACGCGAGGTAAACTCTGCCACCGACCGGTCAATTTATTTGTTGCTTTATGTTGAAGTGAAGTGGAGGTAAATTAAATCATATAAACTAGCCGTCTCGATGTGGCATGACCACTGTTTATAATAGAAGGGAACGCTGAAACAGCTGTCACAATAATAAAAAATTAATTTTTTTTTTCATGTTTCATGTGTGGCAGAACTTTATAATAACATTACTAAATTTGACGTAAGTTAATTTTTTTTAATTACCGTCTCTTTATATTCCATTTTGTCTTTTTCTTTTTTCATATTTTCATCGTGAATTATCAAAAACTTATTACTTGCCGTATTAAAAATTATAATTCGTTTTATATTACTTTTCAGGTTACGCACCAATATGAGGATGGACACCTAAACTCAAACTGATAAAAGTGTTAAAATCCTGCACACAGAAAAGGATTGGAAAGATCGAAGGCCAACAATAGATTTTTTTTAATTGTCTGATTTAGAAGCTGTTTTAAGGCTCTGGCCTTAGGCTACCGTAGGATGCCTAGGTAATTAGCTATGCTACCGAAAAGAACACATATTATGACCAACATTAAGCAATTAAATATTGATTACCAGGAACGAAAAAATCGTCTAAGTAACCTTCCTTAGAAACTTATCCCTAAATACTTTTTCGATCATATTACAAATCCACTTTATTTTTGTGTAGTGAGAACACCGCGTAGATGATCAGGACAAAACTTTATTCCACGGCCGTTTGTTCGGCAAAACAATGCCCGTTTGATAAATATGCCGAGTGGTAGGTTTCGAACTGCAGAAACTTCTACGAAGGCTACGCTTGCAATGAAAACGGGATGAGAAATTACACTTCACCTAAAAAGGGTCGCATATCAGAGATTTAAAAAAATTTAAACGTACTTGAAATTAAATAAACTTTTTGATTTAATGCTTTGTGACCAACCAACAACAACATTTGGATCATTTCGACGAGAATACCTGCAAATATTGTCAAACCTGTTGTTTCTACATAATCTGCTAAATAATAAAATAGATAGTCCCGAATTGCTATCCGTCATTGGTTTAAATGTTCCAACGAGGCGTACCAGGCACACTACACTATTTCATATTGAAGCCAACAATATCAATGCAGCAAACAACTCAGTAATTACTCGCGCAATCACAACATACACCCATTACGAAAAATTACTACATTTAGACATCTTTCATGATTCCTTTCTAACAAACAAAACTAACTTATTAAATTTCTTAGCATGACATATTTCAAAAATATTTTCACATCATTTTTCAAAACTCCTATGTATTAACAGTCAATTACAATTCGTGAGCTTATTATAATTCTTATTTTCAATTCACGTATTATTATGTATCCACACACTTCCTTCCTTTTATAACAATCTCAGGCGAAATTACGTAATGATATTTTATGGACATACGTAATAGGTACTACAACTATGTAATAACTAAAAATTTCTAACTGTATCTTATTGTACTGTGTATGTCTTAACAAATAAATAAATAAATATGTGAAAATATGTTCTCAAAAAAGATGGATTTAAAGTATTCTTAGCAGTTTTACAGTAATGAATGTTTTTTTTTACTTCAAACACAAATATTTGCAAGTGTTATTTACTATCAAGTCGGAAGAAAAGTAGTTCTTTGGATCTAGTACCTGAATCTTTTCCTTATGCTTTTCACTGGATACTATAATGTTATGGAATGTAGAACAATTTGATAAATAATACTACCTAAAGTTATTCATTTCATACACTTACTTTTAGTACATACAGTACATTTAGCAAACAGTGTAGATGAGCAACAGTAATTATTATTGCAATATTTCTTACGATTAATAAAGTCATGCAAACGTGGTTCCACTAATTTCACCGTAGTTTTGTCAGTTTCACCACTTGTTTAGTTTAGTGTTTGTTTTGTAACCCAAATAATTAAAACGTATAATACTGTTTCCAAATCCGGTGAGATAAATGGTGATTAGGTTTTGCTAATGATTCAACTTAGTTAAGTTTGAAACAGTCATAGACAATATTTATAGTAAAACAATATTTTTTATTTTTTTATGTTTTGTTTCCGCAGATTAGAAGCGCTATAGCCACCGATCACCGACTGCAAAACTACACGGCGAAAAATAATTATCGTTATTTAATTAAGAACCTCTTAAAATTATTGGTAATTTAAAACAAGATTGCATGCCTTACAAATGAATCAACAGGTTTCTTGATAAATACAATGTCAAAATCATGATTTCGCGTGTTCACGAAAATCATCAGTATCATCATTTTATATATGTGAGCTTAGGATAACAGGGGTCTAAATACAAAAACTGGTGTTTTGAGTTAAGATTAGTGTCGGTAATTTCATTATCATAATTATATTATATTCCATATAATATGTCGAGTTTTCGCTATAACCATATTTAACTTTCGAGGGGGCGTAGATTGCACATAATATATTGCGTTCTGGCTAATATGACTCGAAAATAGTGCGTATTGTGACATCAAAAATACGTCACAATACGCATGCATACGAATAATATAAAATACTGTCTGAAGTTCTAAGGAACTATTCTAACACAATTGGAGTCTTATTAATCAGCCTCATTAGTAAACATTTTACACAACTGATTTACTTATTTATTCATTTTCGCAACTTACCATACATTTATGTGTGGTAAACATGGTAACCATACATAATGAAACCATAAAATATGAACATTCTATACAACTGATTTACAAAATGTGTATATTATAATAATACATAAATAAATGGTAAACAGTTGTTTTACTGCAATATTTTGTAATTAAATCAATCACTCATGGTAACCATACATAAACGATTGATAAACAGTTATTTTACTGCCATATTTTGTAATTAAATCAATCACCCATGGTAACCATACATAAACGATTGATAAACAGTTGTTTTACTGCAATATTTTGTAATTAAATCAATCACTCATGGTAACCATACATAAACGATTGATAAACAGTTATTTTACTGCCATATTTTGTAATTAAATCAATCACCCATGGTAACCATACATAAACGATTGATAAACAGTTGTTTTACTGCCATATTTTGTAATTAAATCAATCACCCATGGTAACCATACATAAACGATTGATAAACAGTTGTTTTACTGCCATATTTTGTAATTAAATCAATCACCCATGGTAACCATACATAAACGATTGATAAACAGTTGTTTTACTGCCATATTTTGTAATTAAATCAATCACCCATGGTAACCATACATAAACGATTGATAAACAGTTGTTTTACTGCCATATTTTGTAATTAAATCAATCACCCATGGTAACCATACATAAACGATTGATAAACAGTTGTTTTACTGCCATATTTTGTAATTAAATCAATCACCCATGGTAACCATACATAAACGATTGATAAATAGTTGTTTTACTGACATATTTTGTAATTAAATCAATCACCCATGGTAACCATACATAAACGATTGATAAATAGTTGTTTTACTGCCATATTTTGTAATTAAATCAATCACCCATGGTAACCATACATAAACGATTGATAAACGGTTGTTTTAATGCCATATTTTGTAAATCTTTTTTATTAACAGATATTACTAGTAACTGTTCCCACGCTTATTCATATAACCATTGAAAAGTGGTTATGGTGTGGAAAGGTTATTTTTGTCTTACATTATAATATTGTGTAACAAGTGAAAATTATATATATATATACAAATATTAAATATGTTTTAAACGGTGAAGCCGCGCTTGTCTTGTTTTATTTTTTGCAGTTAAGTGGATATTTCAAAGCTCCATACTAGTGAAAAATTATCTTGTGAGCAAAAATATTTGATTTGACGTAGAAATTTAGGAATGAAATAGCTGAGCATATAATATGTGCCTTTATGTTTTTTCATACATTTTGTACATGTGAATTTGATTTTGAAATCAAAGTTTTAACTTTTCTACAGTACGTTCCTTTTCAAGTGTATAACAAAAGAAAATATAAATGCATGTTTAAAAGGGGTTTTAAATTTTGATGAACTTTACGGAAAAATAGTTAAACATATAATAATATCATGTATACAACACGGTGTAAAGCAATAAAAGGCAAATAAAGGCGGTGCAACCACGCCTATAGAAGGAAACTTTTTTTTTTAAATCGTCTTTTTTTCATTGGTGTCAAAATAAAAAAGTTGTTGTAAATTTATAAACTTTGTATGGTTTACAAAGCGTTAATATAAACACACATTTATAATTATTATTACTTCGCAGTCGGTCAGCTTTTCTGTTTTAAGATATGAAATGTGAGGGTTACCAGTTTATTATCCGAACATGTGCATTACTCGAAAAAGGTAAAGCTACGTTTACACTAGACATTTTTTTTTACAATTTTTGTGTTTTTGTTATTAGAATTTATTTGCTTAAAAACATTACTAGGATATCTTATTTTAGATTATCACCAATAAAACCCCTCAAAATTGACAAGTATGATCGTGGAACACGGTGTATATGACGTTGAAAGTTAAAAAGCTTTTTATCATTTTTGTGCGACTTATAATTTACGATTGCACGTAATGTATGTGGCGTGGAGTTTTGCCATCGCCGTGAATGTAATAGGGTGGTTTTCCATTCATCGCAAAATACAACAATTACCTTTCATTGAATCGCCATGTCCAGTAACCGTGCCACTGCCGTAATGGAAACTTCTACAATGGGAACTAAATTACTTTATCAATTCATAAATTCGGACGTCAATTTTTCAGCGATACGCAGTTCTATTGTTTTCCGAAAAATTCTCCACGCGAGCTTTTGTTTTCCGTCGTCATATTTCTTTTTTATATGTTAATCCTCCCCCCCCCCTCCCTTACCCCGTTATGGACTGCCCCATTGTTAGGGATATTTTTGTGTCCATTTTTTAATAAAGTACATTTAAATTTTGTCAGGGTAGCGCGAAATTAATTGGCTATGGGAATGATCAAAAATGAAATAGTAAGATTTTGTTAAAATGTTGATTATTGTCACAACAATAACTTTGAGACTTTGATAGAGTGGACATAAATACGTGTTTTTTCTAACTTTTTTGGCTTAAGTGCGGATGGAAGGAAGCTTGTCATTTACGTCAAAATTCAACAATATTTAAATTTAATAATAATAAACCTAAGCATGTTTATAATTGATATATTAGGTGTAGTTTAAAAGTAATTTACAAATAACTAGTACACTAACTAGTGTTTTTTCTAACTTTTTTGGTTTAAGTGCGGATGGAAGGAAGCTTGTCATTTACGTCAAAATTTAACAATATTTATATTTAATAATAATAAACTTTTTCTACATCAAACATGTTTACAATTGATATAGTAGGTGTAGTTTAAAAGTTATTTACAAATAACTAGTACACTACATTATATTATTTACTTATATACCTACTACTGGTAGTACCTTGTGCTTAGCGCTAAAACATCAATATTATTAAACTCGTCTTGTTAATAATAAATGTTAATTTAAACGGCTTAGAAAATGGTTATAAACGCCGAAACAACTATATCGATAATTCATTTTTTAAAATATTAATGCAATCCGTCTTACTAATTAGATTCTTATAGCTCGGTTAAACGTTGATATGGTAAAGCCGGCCTTAGGTCTAATTTAATGCTGATTTAACCATACAACCGCTATGGTAATAAGTCAAGTTTTTCACTGTTCCTAATGGCGTTTATAAGTAAGGTATATAATTAAATGGAGTTCTGTAAAATAAGCACCATATTTATAACAATAAATATATATTTTTTTTAATCATAAACTAATGTTTATCAGTTAATGTTTATATGAATGTTTACCGACGTAGATCAGTGGTCTCAGAGCACCTGAACGGACATCAGAAGGCGTGGGTTCAATTCCCGTTTATTTTTACTCCTCGTATTGTATTCATATTTGCGACTAATTATTTATTATAATTATAAATAAATATCATTATCCCTGTATCCGTTCCCCAATTTATGCAGTCTTGGCATTGGTGAAGGAGTCATTTATTGTCAGTTGTTGAAATATATTTACACAATTGTGATAGTTGTCCTACTAAACCGATTTAATATGATTAGCTAAAAAAATTACAGTATTGCGGGTCAACTTTTTGAGTTAAAAATTTGATGTAAATCAAACTATTATTATTAGCAGCAAAGACCATATTATTGTACATTGATTTACATAGTTTTATATTAATATATCATTGAAAATAAAGAAAATATTAAAAAATTTGAACGAAACATGAAACAGAACAAGACACAGAAAAATAAAAAAGTTAACAGTCTCAACTGGGAATCGAACCCAGGATCTCGGTTTTACCGGGAGAACGCCTCTAACAACTCATTTTAAATTCATCATCAATTATTTCGATGTATTTCATAACTGGTTAGTTGTATATTATCCTGTTATTTTATATTTCAGAAATAATAAAATTATTGATTCATTCTGATAGAAAAATACCTATACTGAGCCTTGTTTATGAATACGTCAAGTTTAGAGTTAGTTCTACACAATAAAAGAAAATAAAACTTCAATAGTCTTAATAAAACCATTATTGTAATGCACTTGAACTGCAGTGAGATGTCGCTGCACGCCACTGATCTTTTGGATTACATTTTCTGTCGGGCTAACTCCGGATATGATTTATTATTTTGATTGATTTAAAAAAAGAGAATACCAGGATAAGCCAATTTCCCCATTAAAAAGCCTATTGGGACTAGGAAACAGCCTTTGTTGGTTTACGCTTGAAATGCACTCGTATTTTATACTTATATTTTTTTATTTCTTTTTATTTTTTAAAATAAAGACAAACATTCCCGGGTTACGAATAACCTGACAATATTTGAAAATCTCCTACTACCACCACAGTAAGCTGAAAATGTTGCTTGTGTTGTGATGGAGGACTTAGCCAGCCGAGGAATTGAACACACTACGCCTGGGTGGGACCCAAACGCGATGTCAACTCGGTCACCGACCGGTCAAATAATAATTATAATATAACCTGTAATTATTCTTCCAAAAACATTATTTTCAGTATACTTTATTCAGACTGTTATGAATCATATTGAACGAAGGTGTTTCGCTTCCTAATTTACTAAAATTAATCAATGGACTCGTCCAAACACTCCATACACAATTAAGCAGTCACAATGGCAAAATGCGGTTTATAAAATATTCGTGTCTTTCCATGTGATATGTATTAATAACTCACTTGCTAGTTAGGAACGGCACACGTGCATTATGTGGAGTGACTGGACGAAACTAATCAGTGGTTGAGTGGACAAATTAGTCGTGTTACCACCCTGGCGTCGCAAGTTCAGTCGCCTGCTGGTCCTCCACCGTTTCACAAGCATTTTTTCCGCGTGTAACGATAGATACAAGAGGAATTCAAATATTGTCAGGTTATTCGGGGCCTAAGAATGTTTTAAAATGTAATAAAGGAAGGTAGGTCGGAGATTATGGAATAAAAGTGAAGGTACGAGTAGGTGACTATAACCCAGCGTCTGACCGGTCCTACACAGGCGTAGTATGTTCAATTACTCTTAATATCAGGAGATTTTCAAATATCGTCCGGTTATATGTTTGTTTATCTTTAAAAAAAAGTCTCTGATGAATGTGCGACGCGAATTTTCTACTGTCAGTAGCAGTTTTCCATTTTGATCGTTACCGGTTTTACTTTAAATATTAATATACTAGTCGTTTCGGAGACTATATTCTATTGCACCTTTTTATTAATTAATTTTAAAAACATTTTTCTTATTTCAGTTTTTTATTGGTTTGCTATTGATATGTAGATTAAATAAATTAAATAAAATCACTAAATATCTCTCGACATACATTATAAATTAAATTCTTTTGCAACATTTAGCCCATCGTCCGACTGGGTCAGTATCGGTAGGCAATCGACATAAACCCAAGACCCTGCGCAGAAAAGTAAAAATTCGCTATGGTTTGAAGGGCAAACATTGTGGGAATTTTCTGCGTGGGGTCTTAGGTTTATGTCGATATCAGGAAAATAATGACTATATTTTTAACTTATACAAACGGGTGTTTTATACCGAAGGCTGTTTAATTTTAAGTTAGTTCCACTTTTGTCTTGGCGAAGGAAAGGTTCTTCTGAAACTTAATCGATATTCAAAACACATGTGGTAATGGTTCTTCTGAAACTTAATCGATATTCAAAACACATGTGGTAATAATTCCGACACACTATTGAATTATTTTTTAATTTAATTTGAAATAAATAAAAACATTTTATTTTATGTCGGTACCTACACGAGGGAAATCTGACTGCTTTTTTCACGGTGTTACTTTATGTAGCGCATTAAACTTATGGTCGAAGACCGGACACATTTGGTTTGGACAGGAAATTAAGTATTAAATGGACCCTTCTTTCCGGAAATCCAAAAGGACTTTATTTAGTTTCTCCCCCAAATTCGTATCATATTCGGCCGGACGCCATTTTATTCCGGAAACATAAAGAAAGATGCCACAAATCAAATTATGGAAAAAAATATGATTTCGATTCCGGAAAACACAGTTTCGATGCCTTCGGGCCACTTTGGAGAATACATTTTTGTGTATTTCTATGATTTACCAACTTTTTTAAGCCCGCTTTTTTGACGGCCGGCATAGTCCAGTGGTAACGCATTGGACTGCCATTCCGAAGGTCGCGGGTTCGAACCCGGCGTGCGCAAATAAATTTTATTTGATTAATTTGTGTTATTTCACAATGAATTAATTAAAATAATATATAGTATATTTGCGGCACGTTCCAAAGTGGAAGATACTACCAGTATCGCCCTGGTGTAAGACCACCATTCAGAATTGAAACGTTGCTCCAAATGGCTTTAGCCGTGTTTAGTGACTAGATCTGAATAGCCAGGTACTTCCCCACCTTCCTCTTTCCCTTCCCCACTTACCTTCAGCCTCACAACATCCCCCAATTGAGGATGCCATAGTCTCAATGGCTCCAGACGGGAGCAGTTGGGACTCTTGTGAGGTATTCACTATAAAAAAAAAATAAAATAAAAAAAAGCCCAAAATGGTAAGTATTTTATTGAAAAAATTAAAAAAGATTTTTTTGAAGCACTGTGTTCAATATTAAATTTTGGCCTGCCCAATAGTTTATTTACTTCTAATCCTGGTAAGTTGCTAATTATCCAAAAAAAACGAAAAAAATATTAAAACGACGGAGCTGTTACAACGTACAAAATACAAAATTCAAAATAAATAAAAAAAATCGTAAAAATAATTATTATTCTTTGCTCTAAATTTTTCCAATGTTTGATTTGTTTGGTTTTTTCTAGAAAATTGTTTTTAAATCAATGTCAACTGTATCTTGTCATGACAACATTCTTATTTTTCTTTATAAGGTTACATCATTTAGGTATTTAGTTAAAAATAGATAGTATTTGACTTTCGTTTCCAATTTACGGGTTTTGCAATAGATACTTTTTATGAGTTTATTTTGTAACACTTCTATTGTTTTATATTTTGTAAATGCTTTACAGTTGTTAATTAGCTATCCGAAAAATGACCGAGTTGCATGATAGGGTATTTTCGCTGATTTTTTTGTTCTCGAAACGAATAAGAAAAAAAATTACGTAAAAAAGTACGTCGTGATCACTTCAAGATTGATACACTTAAAACTAGAAAGCAATTGACTGATCTCATATGATTACATAAAATTATTCACGGTTCACTTGATACTACATTATGTCTTAGCAATATTAAAATAAATGTCCCCAATTCGCATTGTTTAAGACGCCATAATATTTTTCACCTGAATACATTTATAAATAATATCGCCTACTTTAGCCCTCTGACCCAGATGTGTCGACTGTATAACAAGATAGAGTGTGCTGCAATAGATATTTTCGTCGATAATTTGTACGGATTCAGAAAAAAAGTTCTGGCACTATTAAAAAATATTAGCTAATTCATTGTGTCAATTTTCTCTCTTTGCATAGATCTCGTATTTCTTATGCCTCTTACCACTTGTAATAATGTATAATGTAATGTGTTACTTGAGCGAGCTTGTATCTGATTGTGTATTTTATTTTTATTTGTTCATGTTTTTGTTTTCTAATTGTATGTATCTGTATTTAATTGTATGTATCTGTATTTAATTTTTTGTATCTTTATTTAATTGTAGATTTTTGTAATTGTACAATAACCGAGTTTTTATAAGTGGATTGTTCTCACGTAAGTGTGATCATCTGTAAAACCCAATATAAATAAATAAATAAAATTACTTTATTTTTTTTTTTTAATAGAAAGCAATCACTTTGTGGTTTAACATTTTAATGAAATAAAAACAATATTTTTTGTTTAAAACCACGAATTTTTATTAATTTTAAGACCGACCGGTTTCGCTACACTCGAGCATCGTCAGGGTACAAAATTAAACTAATCAATAATATAAAATGTGTCATTATATATACATACAGAGGGAGATAGAAAGTAAAACCAAAATGAAACAACAATATATTAAAAGAAAACAATTAGTGTATATAAATATTATAATAATAGAGAATAGGCATTAATAATTGTAAGGTGATTAAGGGATACTGGGAATTTTACAGTTTACAGGGAATATTCCCAGTATTGGGCTTTTTGACAAATCTAATTGATTATTCAGAATTAAACTTTTGGTTTTAATGGCTTTCTTAATTTCTAGTGCTTCTAGGTTATTCAATTTGTTACTATGGTCTTTTCTATGGAGAATCAGCACCGGTGCTTTTATTGAATGTATGATCTTTTTCAATAAGATGATTGGCAAACTCTGAAAAGCCATTGCTATTTAGGCATCTAAGATGTTCTTTAATCCTAATGTTGACATTGCGCGTTGTCTTCCCGATATAAAACGCTGGACAATTGTTACAATTTAATTTATAAATTCCTGCATGACTAAGTGTGTCATCTTTATCTTTAGAATTGACTAAAAATTTACCTAAATTGTTGTTGGTATAAAACGCCGGTTTGACTTCAGAAGGAAGGTTAACTATACTGCAGGAAGAAAAATTATTGATGAATAGAATACGGCGCCATTGGAAAGGAAGATTATTATTATTAATATTATGTGGACTCGCGAATCAGAAGTTTTTAACTGCTAATTCTTTTAGTTTTTTACTTAAAATTCTATCAATAAAATCTGGATCGTATCCATTATTAGACGCTATTTTTTTAATTATTGATAATTCGTTAGAGAAATTAATATTAGTTAATGGAATCGTGACCAAGCGATGGACCATTGAGTAAAATGCTGAGTGTTTGTGTGAAAACGGATGATTGGATGTATTATGTATGACAATATCGGTGTAGGTAGGTTTCCGAAAGATGTTAAAATCGATTTTATTATTTATGAGAGATAAGGATAGGTCTAGGAAGTTTAAGGATGAATTAATGCCTATCTCTAATGTAAATTTAATATTTTTATGATAAGAATTTATAAGATTGAGGAAAGAATTTAGTTGCCGTTCCGTGCCTGTCCATATACAAAATATGTCATCGACATATCTTTTCCACAGAAAGACGTTTTTTATAAGTGGTGAGTTACCGGCAAGTATTTTACTCTCCAAGTTATTCATGAATATATCGGCAATCAAAGGGCTAGTGGGAGCACCCATAGGTAAACCTTCTTTTTGCCGATATATTACATTATTAAATTGGAAATAGTTTTGACTTAGGCACATATTAAATAACGACGTGAGATCATTTATAAAGTCTTTAGATAAATTAGAAGTATTTAATAAGTCTGATATTAAACATTTACTTTCCCCAATGGGAACATTAGGAAACAAATTAACCACGTCAAACGAAATGAGTTTACAATTATTAGGGAGAACCAAATCTTTCAATTCTTCCACTAATGTAAATGAATTTTTAATTGTGTATTTAGGAGTGAAAACATTGGTATTATTAAACACTTTAGTGATAAATGACGATATTATAAAATTTGGGGCATTACAACATGATACTACTGGTCTAATTGGGTTGTCAATTTTATGAATTTTAATAAAACCATATAATTTTGGAGATTTGGGGTTTTTAGTTAAAAATTTTACTTGGTGATATGAATCATCTTGGAATTTTTTAGTTTTACATGCCTTAAGTGTTTGTTTAACATTTTATAGGTACTTGTTAGTGGGGTCTTTATTCAGAATTACAAAATTATCACTATTAATGAAGTCTTTCACTTTTTCATTATATATATTTCGTGGGATGATTAAAACTGTATTACCCTTGTCAGCTTTCGTCAGTATAAAATCTTCATCGGCTAATTTTTTACGAATATTTTTCATAATAGTTGTCTCAGGATTTGGCATAGGTTTGAATTTGGGTATGAGTTCTTTTATTGTTTCAGCGCTCTTGTAGAAGAATTTTTGTGGATGATTATGTAAAGCTGAATCTATATCCACTGCAACTTGTTCTATTGCAGCATTAAACTGATTATTAGAATACTTCAGGTTATATTTTAATCCTTTGGAAAGTAGGGTTGTTTCTTCAGGAAGAAATTGTACATTTGACAGGTTCTGTACACGATCGAAAAATGTATATAATATAATAATACCAATGTTTTCACTCCTAAATACACAATTAAAAATTCATTTACATTAGTGGAAGAATTGAAAGATTTGGTTCTCCCTAATAATTGTAAACTCATTTCGTTTGACGTGGTTAATTTGTTTCCTAATGTTCCCATTGGGGAAAGTAAATGTTTAATATCAGACTTATTAAATACTTCTAATTTATCTAAAGACTTTATAAATGATCTCACGTCGTTATTTAATATGTGCCTAAGTCAAAACTATTTCCAATTTAATAATGTAATATATCGGCAAAAAGAAGGTTTACCTATGGGTGCTCCCACTAGCCCTTTGATTGCCGATATATTCATGAATAACTTGGAGAGTAAAATACTTTCCGGTAACTCACCACTTATAAAAAACGTCTTTCTGTGGAAAAGATATGTCGATGACATATTTTGTATATGGACAGGCACGGAACGGCAACTAAATTCTTTCCTCAATCTTATAAATTCTTATCATAAAAATATTAAATTTACATTAGAGATAGGCATTAATTCATCCTTAAACTTCCTAGACCTATCCTTATCTCTCATAAATAATAAAATCGATTTTAACATCTTTCGGAAACCTACCTACACCGATATTGTCATACATAATACATCCAATCATCCGTTTTCACACAAACACTCAGCATTTTACTCAATGGTCCATCGCTTGGTCACGATTCCATTAACTAATATTAATTTCTCTAACGAATTATCAATAATTAAAAAAATAGCGTCTAATAATGGATACGATCCAGATTTTATTGATAGAATTTTAAGTAAAAAACTAAAAGAATTAGCAGTTAAAAACTTCTGATTCGCGAGTCCACATAATATTAATAATAATAATCTTCCTTTCCAATGGCGCCGTATTCTATTCATCAATAATTTTTCTTCCTGCAGTATAGTTAACCTTCCTTCTGAAGTCAAACCGGCGTTTTATACCAACAACAATTTAGGTAAATTTTTAGTCAATTCTAAAGATAAAGATGACACACTTAGTCATGCAGGAATTTATAAATTAAATTGTAACAATTGTCCAGCGTTTTATATCGGGAAGACAACGCGCAATGTCAACATTAGGATTAAAGAACATCTTAGATGCCTAAATAGCAATGGCTTTTCAGAGTTTGCCAATCATCTTATTGAAAAAGATCATACATTCAATAAAAGCACCGGTGCTGATTCTCCATAGAAAAGACCATAGTAACAAATTGAATAACCTAGAAGCACTAGAAATTAAGAAAGCCATTAAAACCAAAAGTTTAATTCTGAATAATCAATTAGATTTGTCAAAAAGCCCAATACTGGGAATATTCCCTGTAAACTGTAAAATTCCCAGTATCCCTTAATCACCTTACAATTATTAATGCCTATTCTCTATTATTATAATATTTATATACACTAATTGTTTTCTTTTAATATATTGTTGTTTCATTTTGGTTTTACTTTCTATCTCCCTCTGTATGTATATATAATGACACATTTTATATTATTGATTAGTTTAATTTTGTACCCTGACGATGCTCGAGTGTAGCGAAACCGGTTGGTCTTAAAATTAATAAAAATTCGTGGTTATAAACAAAAAATATTGTTTTTATTTCATTAAAATTACTTTAATGAAGGCATTTTTATATTGAGGAATGAATTTTCTATAACTATCCAAAATGTGCTATTTACGATTTTCCGCAAAAATGATATCGTTGGCGACAGCCGTCGTCGTTTTCTACGTCATAATGACGTTGTAGCCAGTTGAAACAGTTATTAAGTGTGTAGTTTTTAATATCAATGATTGTTAATGTAAAAAATTTAAAAAAATATCAGAATCAGAAAAAATACTTTAAATTTTCCACACATTTTTAACTGTGTTCGTTAAATACCCCATTGAGTTTATTTGACTTAGCGAAGTGGACCACAATAACTTTTACATTTAAAGGGTTAAATCGTTCATTTAACCCCTTTGGTCCTCACAAGCCACATTTGTAATAAATGCCAGGAAACGTTTAGTACAATATAATCATAAACCAGCTTTCAAGGTCTGGATTAGGGGGAGTACAAAAGTGCAGGAGAGGTTCAGGATCTGTAAACTGTTAACCTGTACCCACACATGTATGGGCAACAGTATTTAACAAGAAATTAAAAATAAAATACTTTTACTCTACTAAGATGGCTGCCTGGATGGCTGCATGATAAATTGTTTAGGTTGAGTAAGTCCATAAAATGGGTTGAGAGTGAAAATACAATTTCTGCAATGGACAGATCGGTTGAGATAACCCTGAAATAATGAATATAAAAGTTGTAATGTAAGCCTTAAATTTTGAATTTGATGAAATGTAGATGTTTTTAATCGGTTGGTCCAAGAAAAAACATTTCAGCAATATCCTCCACTCTTGACGAATTCACTAACAACAAAAAGTGGAGGATGAAAACTGACAATTAGGAAAGAAAGTTTATAAATATCAATAAATCAAATATCACAAAACCCAAGACTTTTTTGGACAGAAAACATAATAAGCTTTGTTTAGGATTATTATAAGAAGGAACAAAACAAAACAACTTATGACAGATAAATACTAGTGCTGTTATCAGTAATTACTTACTTAACTAAATATTTGAACTTCAAATTGAAATCATACAATTAATCTTCTTACACCGGTACACCGTTTTCTACATTTGCTCTTTCGTACCCTAATAATAATGAAATAGGTACATGTATACAAAATCATCTGTGCAGATGGTCAAATGATTTTTTCGTTGGTTTTCCCAACAGAGTAGCAACACCACCGACTGACATATTCTGACAAGTTAGTGCAATAAAAGTATTTAATTTAGTCATTATGATGATGTACCTCAGCATGCAACATTCGAAATTGGATAAAATCACGCACTTCTTATGCAGATTGCGATTCCCGCTTATTACCAATAAAAAATTCGCTTAAATTTATTTATCTAAATGTTTTTAGATAATAATCTGAAGAACTTAATTTGCCACATAATACAATAAAACCATATCCGTGTTCGATTCTAGACTTTTAAAAGGCGCTCGATCATAGAGTTGCTGGTTGCAGCAACAAATTAATTACATATATATATTCTGGTCTATGGTCAGTACAAAAAGTTCATAATTACGTTTCCGTCGTCGCTGAACGTAGATTTAGTTTTACATTTAGTAGTTCCAGCCCGTTTGACGGAAAACAAAAGCCGGCTACAAAATAGTCGAACGAGAAATTTTCCGTAGGTTTATGGAAAATAATCCCAGTGGATCAGACTTTTGGACTGAAAATTTAAATTATTTTACCTACAAGAAATTTTACATGCTTTAACAACACAAAAACATTGATTGCTTTTATCTCTTTAGTAGCTGGACGTTGTTGTTGAAAATTTTGTATCTCTGGCATAGTGTAGAGTGAGCCAGATAGTATATCAGATCAGGTATTAGGTTTTTCCATACTGTCCAAGAGCGAGTCGGTGCGTTTTGAATGTCAGCGACTATGGGACTTCTCTTCTAAGAAATAGTTTATGCAAAACACTAGTGGCGCCAGAGCTGTAGACGTGCACTTGGTATTTAAGTTTTTACTATCTGATCATGTGCGCAGCGATAATGACAATTTTAACACCAATTTTGCACGGTATAGTATAAGTCTTTCTGTGATTATCGTGTAAATTATTATAATACGTTAATTACTGAAGATGTTCCTTTTTGTACAAAATAAATACAAGATTTTTGTGTAAACTGTGATTCCCGTATTAAAAACATATTTTTATTACCTAGGACATTATATTCCAGACACATTTTTAAAAATCCCCGAATCGTGTTTTGTTGCTAGGTCGCTAATCGCTGGTGCATTGATGTGATAATAGAAAAAACCAGCATCAATTTTTTTATGTATCTAAGGGATTTTTTCTCCCTCTTTCAATATCCGATTGAACTCTTAATTAGAAGGCCACAAACTGCCGATGATGATTCCCATAAAATGATTTGTAAATTTGAAATACCTGGAAATGGTTGATTGAACACAACCACTACAATTAAAATACCTACGTGAAATGTCTCATTGGAGTGATTTTTATTTATGCCGGATGGCAGATTTATGTTTGCAACTGTATGCAGCAGGGAGACACAAGTGCAATACAAATTTAAACAGTCAACATTTTTCACATAATAACTGGCCGTTTTAATGACTCGTTTTTTGGCTTTTGTGTTTCTTCTCTCCTTGGTAGGAGTAGGTAGTACGTGGGTCTTTTAAGTAAGACTTTTTTCAAATTACACACGGGAAACCCTCAGGAAAATAATTCCCCTCGGGGCCTCATCATGAACCCTATGTCATTTTTAGGGTTGCTGCGTGGAGGGTCTTTTCTACAATGAGGAGTTACATGGGTCTTGAAGAGGGCAGAAGATGGCAGCTAGTGGCCAGTAGTCGCCAGGGCCAGTGAGAATGCTCCCAGACAAACTTACTGTTCCCAGATCTCATTTAGCCAGCTTCTACTTCGGTCGACTATCGATTCACCATTGTAATACGCTAAGTATTAATAAATCCCTGATTTATCACAAAGAACCAATTCTTTATAATCTCCTTCCACGACAAGTTGGAGACGGCTTGTGGGAACACAACACCCGATTATACCGGTGCCAAGGGGATCAGTGATGCTAGTTCCTCGGATCATCTTCATCATCTTCCATTGTATTAGTGGTAGAACAAGGACAACATACCTACTTGATGCCTATTCTCTAAAGATTTCAATAAGTTTTTTTAAGATACGGGAATCTTTATCAAACGGACTATCCATTTCTGCACAGAGTCGTGGGTTTTTTCAGGTATTTTGGGGCTCCTAGCATTTGTACAGGATTATTATTATTATTATTTAGCAGTTATGTGCTATTAATATATCTGCCGGCTCAGTACAGTTAGCCAGTTTCTGAGAGGCTAACTTAACTCTGGCTTCGATGGAGACCCCGTACCTGATCTGGTCACTTAGAGTTACACAAAGTATATCAATGTGAGTGTATCAACCAAGTATATCAACCTCCGACCACCACGTGTGGAGTAATTAAAATTATTTTTTTGCAAATCATGCTGTCGATTCTAAACTCAACCCAAGTGCTAACTTGGACTGTTCTGTGGTCTGAAAACTATCGAAAGTACTTTACTTTGAGTCCTTACTAATGTAATTCCCTTCTCATTAATCAAGTGATTCCCGCATGTAAAAATTGGACCTGACCTCAATTTATCATTCCTTGGGATTTCTACATAGTTAATTACATTTACACCCGTGTAACACAATGAAAATAAAGGTACCGGGTGGCTACCTACCGTGTAGCCCGGTGGGTCAAAAAAAGTGAGCGTAATCGCCAAATCCGCACCAAGAATCGGCACCCCTGTAGCGAGGCTAATGCGATTCGGTCGGAACATTACACCATTAGCACAGACCTGTACAGTACCGGGCAAAAGTTCCGCAACACCACCCTACCCCACCAACCCGGCGCACATCCAACCAAAAGTTAAGGGACTACTGGATGTACGTATATACACGTACCTGGTGATGTAAGTGAGCGTTACGAGCAAAGGGAGAATCGTGAATCATAATGACAGACCATTTTTCAATGCGACATAAGAATTTTTCTTTTTTTCCTGTTTTTTTTTTGTTCAAAAATAGTAAAAAATAGAAGGTTATCAGAACCTAATTTACCAAAAAAATTAGGTGTATTTTAAAAATGAAATTGTGTTCTCCCAACAAATTTAAAACACAGCGTTTAAAAAAAAATACGTGTTTTTTCTTACCATACTTATCGAGTGTTAACCGTGTATTACAAAGAAAACAAGCCTTTCCTCGCAATAAAAAACTAGGCTCTATCTAGGAATATAGGCTCAAATAATAAAATCATGTTAGTGCATTATATAATAATCAATATCAAAAAAATAAAAAAGTAAAGCACAAGATTTATCGATAACTGAAAGAGAAGATATTTATAAAATGATAACAGAAATGCCCTCTTTTAGTAGTTGAGTTAATTTATTAATTTCGTCGTTGCTTATCATTGCTTATTTGTCGCCCTCCCCCCCCCCCACCTAATAGTTATCTGAAAACAATATAATTTATCATCCCCAATCATCGTTACAATTATTCGATGTACATAAACAATATTAGATGTACATCTATAAACTATAGCGCCCATAAAACTTTCAATACCTACATCAGAACTTCCAATTGAAGCAAAAACAAATTCACAGGGTAAAGACTTTCATCCCACTCCTATTTTTCCTTGTGATATACTCGATTGTTCTTTCTTATGTTCATCTTAAAAATTACAGTCCATTCGTCGAGTACCATTCGGTACGCAACATTTTTTGGTATTTTCTGCCAATATCCTCCAAATCAA
This sequence comes from Hesperophylax magnus, assembly GCA_026573805.1. Taxonomy (NCBI): domain Eukaryota; kingdom Metazoa; phylum Arthropoda; class Insecta; order Trichoptera; family Limnephilidae; genus Hesperophylax; species Hesperophylax magnus. Next base: position 4,497,829 of record JAIUSX010000022.1, read on the forward strand.
TGATAATATTAATAACAACGCATAAAATTGTTGTTATAGACAATAGTTCGCCAATACGTTTAAAGTATTATCAAATACATCCATATCATTTAAATATTTGTTCCAAGACTATACGCTAGACAGCGCGCTTGAGGTGATTTTTCGGAAAAACGGCGCTAATCAAATTATTAAATTATTATTATAATTTAAACGTTGTTTTGGTGAATGCAAACTATAGTTTGTGATGATCCTACCTTTCTGCATTTCTACCTACGTTAAAATAATGATGATTTCTTCTGTCTGATCTGTAAAATGTTGTAACATCCTGGTCATTGTCGTTATTTTTTTTTGTTTTGAAATTCATATGAAGGGGACTTCCCCTATATGAACGAGCTATTAATGCATATGTTTGTGGTAATGCAGTTTCGTTTAAATTAGAGTGAGTGATCTCTCTACCATTGAAATTTTCAAAACCTTTTTTATAAAACCGTGCGCTTAACCTACTCTCGTCCCTTGTATTTTTTTAATCTTTCCGACCTTAAATAAATCCAAGAACATGAAATAGTTTCGTTATTGCACAAATTAGTATAGTATAGTACCGACATGCATAGGGTGAATTCGGGGAATTCCCTGCCATCTCAGCTCCGGGGTCGCCTCCATCTGTTTTAATATATATTAGTTCTGTTACTCGACACTTAATCCTTTTAAAGGGAAGAAGTGAGAGGGGGGGGGAGAGGAGGAAGGAGAAGGGGTAAACTATATGAATGAAATATTTTTCAAACTACGTTGGCTCCTCCACTAACCAATACGATAACGGTGAATGGTGATCAGAGATCAAACATTGACTCCGACGCGGCTGGACTGTACCCCCCATAGCTGGTAACCCATTTCATAAAGGTACCCTGGCCTATGCGGATCCGTTCACGTCCGAGAGAAAACGAATTAAGTCATCACGCCATTCCCGAAATCGCTCCAACGCCCATACCTCCGGACGATCTACTGTACTGGCTCTAGATGGAGAAGGTAATTGCATCCCATATCATGATGCTAACGCGGAAAGTGTGTCATGTAGGTTTCGTCTGATGAAGCCCACCTACCACGTTAGACCTACATTCCACCTCAAAGAAGCTGTTGTAATTCCGCCAAGGGAGCGTTCCAGTTGGCTTACATCAGCTTCCCGGTCGACACCATTGGATAATGTAATAGCGCTACGGACTTATCCTCACGTGATATCACGACCATTGCTCTTGGGTGGAGCGTCCCGTAATTACTACTAGATTTATCCTGAGATGGTAACCTAAAATTTTATATCTTAATCCGAGATATCTACAATCTTATTTTCCTAATTTGATTGTATTATCCACACTACCCACCGTAATGAATGTACTTCGAACTTTCCTCCCTAACCTAGCAATTATTGAAATCTATCAGCTATGTCTTTTATTGTATTTAAGAAGACTTCAGGGATATTATTTTGTTTATCATAAATTAAGTTATAATAAAGCTTTGATCGAGCCTAACACTCGCGTTCCTATACAGTTCAAGAAGACATTTAGGTATATAAATTTATTTATAATCCGAGACTTTATCAAAATCCTAAAGGGAGATCTTAACACTTGCGTTTTATTTTGTTCAAGGAAGACTTTTATGTATATTATTTCAATTATAAATTTATTTATAATCCGTGACTTCATTAAAATCATAACAATTGCGTTTTATTTTATTCGAGAAAGACTTTTTAAGGTTTTTTATTATTAATTATAATTTTATCCTTAACCCGTGACTTTATCAAAAATCAAAAAACCTGCGGGATTGCCTTTTATTAAACAACAATTCATGGCCGAAACCACGCGTCGTAATTACACGTTCTGATCAAAACTCCGCGAAACTGCTAAAACTCTTTAAATTTAAGCGGAATACTTTACTACTTTGATTTGAGATTTTTTTTTTCTTGAGGTATCTAGCACTGAGTTCCAACTCTCCCAAGTCTGAATTTAATTTTTTATAATACCGCGACGTATTTACTCTGCGAATTTGCTTCTTAAACTGCTGATACTTTCCAAAACTTTTTAAATTAATTTGAGCACTTTTGTTTAAAATCTCGCGACGCATTTACTCTACAAAAATTGTCAAAACTCTCCCAAGTCTGAATTTAATTATTTAAAATACCGCGACGTATTTACTCTGCAACTAACTCCCCAAAAATTCTCCAAAACCTCTCCCATTTTTTCAAAGTCCGGACTATTTATAACTGTATTTTCCCATTAATCACGTTAAAAATATGCTATTCTAACCTTTATCGACTCGTATGTTCTTTTATATTTAGGTCATAGCCGCATCATGCTAATTAGGCCATTCTGGTTATCTCAAAAAGGTTGACACCCTGGTATCCATTTCATGTGATCAAATGATCAGGCGTGGACTGGAAAAGCAAGTCCCGATTCCCCTAGGGCGCTTTCTATATAATGCTTTAGTGAAAGCTGTTTTTTTGAAGTGTGAATACCGGACTTTTTATTTTAAAATGCTATTGTGTCCGCAAAATTGCTTTAATGACTGCCGTTTGCTACCCTGATAGACGAATGTCTCTGTATACTAACCAGTTCAACCCGAGAAATGCTCACTGCAATCACCCTTGACTGAGGTCACAATCTAACGTAGACTTGCAGCAGTATCCCCTACCATCTAAAGTTGTTTATGATATGGTACGCTTTGTTTTTAACGCTTTCACGAGCTTAGCTTTGATCATCTTCAATTTTCTTCTGATAATAATAAAATTATAACAATAATTGGATGACTTGCACAGCGCCGTTCCTGTGCAAAATCACCTCAAGGGCGCTGTACAAACTTATAATACATCTCTACAGTGATCTACGTCATTACTTAGCTATTTATGGAGACAATATACAGTACAATACCTACCTGGTAGGTCACTCGAGATTAGCACTCAAATAACATTATATAATTGTTTATTAGCGAAATAATTTAGATACAGGATTTAGGACATGATTGGAAAATTGAATATAACTGGACTGGACTTTCTCTTAGGAATGGTATATTTCGATGACTCCCTTTTCTCCTTTCTACGTGAACCCATCACTCTTCCGCGATTTTTTTTCTCCAACTTCCGATTTTTTTCCTGCTTGTGCGTAATTTTATTGCCAAATATTCTAGTACGCTCCTTCTTTTGGGCGTGTTTTTTTTCATTTATTCGGGGGTGTATCTTTGTTTTTGTCTTTTTCATTCACGAAAAGACATAAATAAGTTTTAATGTGCCAAAAATCACTTGAAAATGTTAACAAAAAAAGCTATAAATTTATTTTATCTCTGGCCATTAATTTTAATGAATTTTCTTCATCCTATACCCACCATGTAAAGTCTAGTGGGCACTTTAGACAAAAATTCTGTTAAATCTTTCCACTTGAATTTTTAAAGAAATCGGAAACCTTTTTTCTTGACTAACAGATCTGTTGCAACCCTATCTCGCATCGTCCCATGTGATGCTACTCGTCCAAAAGGGGTTGTGAACCCTCCAAAATGTCAAGTTAATCAGCCTTGAACCTAACAAGTGGGTTAACCTATCCATTTGGTGGGAATATTTTCAAGGTCGATGTCATATAAAGCAAAGCCCAACCACACCCCTCTCTTAAGATGTCCTTTGTCCTGTCAAAAGTTGCACCTCCCTCCTTCTCCCTGTAATCCGATTGGGCAATTCAATTTTTCTGATAACCCCTGATAGAAGATTTCTACCCATGTATGCAGTTCCCTTTAATTCATGCGCTCCTGTTCCGATAGATGTCTCTACTATGACAGTTTATACCATTTACCTTGGGAAAGACCTTGGTCCATCACAAGTTGGAATGAAATGTATTAAATACAAAATTTTAATGTTTTCCTAGTTGTTCGTATAGGTACATGTAGATTTAAGACAATCGAATTTAGGGTATAAAAGGATGGGTCGTTTATTTTTTTTTCTGTTCTCTAAAGTAGAAATATTTAAAATATTTACTAACGACAGTTAATTTATGTGCTCTAAAAGGATGTTAGGTTAAATAATTATGAAGCATAGAAATTTTAAACATATTTTATTATATATTATTCAATTGCTTTAAATACAAATATTTTTTAAGACTTACATACATATATAATAAAGACTATAGTCGATGAAGTCAATAAATAATGTTGTTCGTTTACCACTTATTTTACATATAAAAACATTTTTCAAAAAGTATAAAATTCCCCGCAGTAATTAGCATAGTAAAATGCCAGCATATATTTCCTCAAATATCCATAAACCAGAAGACTATATTATTTATAATATCAGAAACACCCTTAAATCTTTAAATGAATTAAATTTCGAGACAATATTGGTTTGGGTCCCTGGCCATTTAGGAATTGAGGGTAACGAGAAAGCCGATTCTCTAGCTAAACTTGGAACAATTTCTGGCTCTAATCCTTTAGATTTTAGAATTCCTATCTCTGACGTCATCCCAATTCTTAAATCCAACATGATCCGCTCCTGGGAAGAAAATTGGACTAATACGAAAACCCGAACTGGTGCTTTTTATGCTGGAATACAAAATCATATTCCAAGTAAACCTTGGTTCCACGGCAAGAAAAAATCCAAAAGATTTATATCCTGTATCTCGAGAATGAGAATTGGTCATTGCTCCATTGCATCCCATTTGTTTAAAATCCGGGTCCTAGATAGTCCACTCTGCCAGTGCGGCATGGAAAATGAGACTCTTGATCACGTTTTCTTTAATTGTAAAAATCATTCATCCTTCAAAGGCATTTATCGTTTACTTATAAAAATCACCCACCAATCTCCCCTTAGTATTCCTTATTTACTTTCTCTCAACAATTCTCGCATTTTCTCAGTTCTATACAAGTTCATAGACTTGAATGACTTCAATATTTGAGATTTCCTATTCCCGTATAGATTTCCCATAAAATTATAACCATCTCCCTTAACTTTATCGGCACATAGCACTCTCTTTAGGGTGAATTGCCTAATACAAAAAAAAAATGCCAGCATAAGATTTATTTTATAACGTACCTACTAGTTTTACTACCCGGTTTTGCTTCAGTTTCAAAAAGATTTTTTACCAATTAAACAAATAAAAAAGATGGATCAATCAATAAGCGTCATGTCTAATACTTTTTTTTTATATTTCAACGATGTGAAGTAGAAACAGCCCGTGATAGATATTTGGGAGTTGTAAGCAGTTACGATATTTTATTCACTGAATACAGAAGAGCTGTGAGATATTTCTACAACAATGTAGGAACCTATCGGAGAATTGATATGAAAGTTGGGTTAGGTAAGGTAAGGATTATTGCAATGCTTATTTTACACGTTTAAAGTAATAGTGTTGTATAATCGTGGGAGCAAATCCCCGCTTTAACATGTAAGTAGTACCTACAATTCAATTTGTTCCTAATTCCTAAAACGATTTATTTTTAATTTTGAACCACTTGGCAATTCGCAAATGCTCCGAATTCAGGATGCTCCCGTTACGTGCCCGTACATACACACCCCCGTTCTGGCGTAAAAGCATTATACCACCTCAAATCACTGTCGCGTGAAGTAACTTGGATTTTTCAGATTCACGCTTTTAATGTAATAGAATATAATGGGATTGAATTCCCACCGCAGTCGGAGACTGTATTTCCGTTACAGGGTTTACATGGAGCTGGAGAGACTGAAATTATATTGCCTCGTACACATTAAACACTCTCCTAGCGTATATTCTTGTCATCTTCGATAGATGTTCTTGTGCGGTGGGTTTCTTTTGCTGTCGTTAATACTAACAACATTTAAAACTAAAAATACAGGTACCTTTTTTTTAATTATGCATTTTATTGTTGATAATTTTTTCAAGTTCTAATTCTAACGGACAGGCGTTCCAACTAATAGTATTTATCTAATTAATAATGATCACAGCACAACATGCAAATGCAGCACATCTTTTAATAATTTTGTTTTCTTACCAATACTAGTCCATGTCCAAAGTTTAGTATTTAATTAGATAATTTTATTTAAATATAAGTTTTTATGAAGTCAGTGTACCTTTTAGTTGTAAGTGTTTACTATTTTGTCTAATAATAATAATAATATATTTCATTTACTTTACGGGTCAATTCCTAATTTTTTTATTAACTTTAGACATATTTCAGATTTTTTTTCCTCTCTATCAAGAGCGAATAAAATTGTTTTCCAATTGCTGGCATTACTGGCTTTGAGCACTATTTTTTTCATTTCAATAAGATAACAGTAAAAATGGATTTTGTGAGAAATACAAACAGGTACTGTTAGAAATATTGAATTTAAGGATATGAAAAAGTTAATTTCTTAGTTTGGACGGAATTTCTACTAGGCTTGTTGTGCATGTCTATAATATCAATTATGTTTTAACAATTCACTGTAATTCTCTTTATTCATTGGCCAATCTTATCTGTAATTTCACCTGTATTTCTCTTTGTATGATGTTTGAATTTCACCTGTCATCAGCGATGATTGATTAAATAAGTTATATTTCAGGCATACCTGACAATATCCAAATCCAACTTCCTGAAACTGAATTCCCGTTGTCCGAAATCCTGAATGGCGAACATCCGAAATGACACCTTCCAGAAATCGAGCTGGCACAGCTGTTATCCGTGAGTAAAGGGTATTTCGTTTTGTCTATTTACAAAACAAAAAATCGAAACCAAACTTCTATTGACATTTCATAATTGGAGGGTTTCATAATTATGTTTATTAAAAATTAATCAATACGTTTTTACAACCTTTATTACATAAAAAATCAACTTGTTTCAAAAATGATGTTTACACTTACTTCTTCAGGGTGTACTTAAAATTAAATTACAAAAATAGACAAAGATGTTAAAGGTTAGGCGTGATAGCGAAGAGGGGGTGGGGGGGGTATTAGGGCGTAATTTATAATGGGAACAAATTTAACAAAGGGTAATTATAAAATATTTTTGACAAGATTTTAAGAAAAGATTATTGATAATAAGCCCTCCTTTACCCTCTTTCTAATTTCCCGTTGTTTTTAGTTTCTCTTTGCAATCTCCGAGAATCTATTACTGTTTAAAATAATATACATATATTTGAGAACATCTCAAATATATAATTTATTTTTCAGGAGGCCCAGAAGAAAGTTATTCCCTCGTGGCCTATGTCATATTTAGGGTTGCTGTGTGGGAATCTCTTTACGGAAACAAAGGAGAGGAAGTCCTGGGAAGAAAACAGGATTGAGGGGTGGTCAGTGAGTTTAGGAGTGATGGAAGTATTCATTTAAAAGTTGTTTTTTACAACTTCTATTACGAATGTGAACTGCTTTATGAATTTATTTTAATTTATAAAATAGGGTCGTTACAGAATTCGTGTTATCATGATTTTAGAGAAAAATTTGATTATTTTTTGGAAGTTAGTGGTAATAACGAAAAATCTCTTTCCCAACCTACTACGTTAATATAATGATAACATTTAATATAAAACACAGTAAAGTTCATCTGGTTGTACGATATAACTATAAATGTAATGTAATCATTTTTAACGTACCTGTACCTACGTGAGTATTTAACTAGAGAACATTTCAAATTTTGGTTAGATTAATTTCAGCTGACATTATAAAAAGTTGATTTAATTGATTTTGAGTATTTATGTGTTCTATTAATAAATGCAGTTTTTTCGACAAATTCATGATAGTTTCTAGATTCTACTCGTACTTTTTGTATATTATAAAATGATTTACTGTATTTTTTGTAGAAAAACCATGAATGCGTGTATGAAATACATATTTCCATGTGCGGGCAGATGGCAGCGGGCAGCAGGCTGGGCGAGGGAAGGCTTCGCAAAACAGAATAAAGGGACGGACAGAAACTGTCACTCCATTTGGCGATGTAACTCCGGGTGACATTATTTTTGACAACCCTCTCAACTTAATGAAATATTTCATTTACAGTCTGACATTAATATTTTACGATCTCTCTAATTAAAATTCATGGTGTCCGGTGAATTAACCGAATTTCACAATAAAGAACAATTGTCCGAAAGTTCAAAGCTAAAAGACGGAACAATAACCATCCGCAAGGCAATTAAGTTGACTGGAAATATTCAATTAATTACGCTAGATGGAAAAAAGCATTACATGGAAAAGTCATTCGATTTGGAAATAAACATCATCAAACAAGTAATTGCATAAAATAATTAAAGGTTAATAATATTGTGTATTTTTAAAGACCGAACAGGCTTCTCTTTTGTCCAGGCTTCAGTGAAAAATATGTTCAATGGTATTCCCTTTGTTTTATTATTAAAATAAAATCCTGTTTTGCATTTTTTACGTATTCTATACTACCTGAAAGTCGCCATTAAATCGAGCAAATATTAATTCAATCAACTATTACCGAGAAATTCAATCAATTCGCCGGATCTGAATTCAACATGAGTACAACCCATCCCCGCGGCATCTGCTATGTTAATTGTACTGGCCTATAACTTACAGGGTTGTTTTGGTAGACGCCACGGTCGTAATTTGACTTTGAATTAAAATTACCAATTGCCGCGTAATTAAAAGGGATCCGTTTCAGACGAAGAAAATTGTTTCAGACGAAATATTATTCCTCTATTCATTTACGTCTCATTTTCATTCTCAAAGATATCAAAACAGGGATCAGAATATTATTTTAATGGTGGAATATCTCTTGAGACTTAGTTCTGATGATTTATGTACATAATTGTATTCGGAGGTTTTGTATTTTGTGTATGTTTAATATTCTAGTTTTCCACTTAAGTTATTCGATTGATGCTTCGTGGCAATTTTGCTAACCAATTCTTTTCAATGACAAAATACGTTAACCAGTGAACAACATTAGCTTCTAATACATAAAAAATATTTTTTTCCCTTGTAGTTCTTTTTTCCAGGCCGGAAAAAATCTAGTGTTTTATAGATAAAGAAATGGTCAAGCCAATTTTAAAAATTAGCCTCGTTATCAAATTATTGTAGATTGAGAAGTTTGAATGGAAAGTGGAATTTTTTTATTAATATCTGATGCCAACCTTCCACTGATCTTTAGATATCTCTGAATAGCAAAAAAATGTACCCATGATTTTTAATTAGTTCATTTCGATATTTAACATGTAAACGTTAGGTGCTGACTTGCCATAAAAACTCCTTAACTGGACTGCTTGTTTCATTTTAACACAACATGTCCTAGATACTCCGGTATTTTGATAGCGGTGGAACCGATAATTAATTTGATTCGATTACAGATTTTTTAGTTTACTTTCTGATATTTTTGAACTACATAGATCTTTCATAATAAGTGTGTTATATTACATAAACTTCAACAAATATACCTTGAAAAAAGATCCACCTGTACACTTCTGAAATAAATTTATTTATCCACTTCCAGTAAATACATTTTCCACGGATTTTAACCAACAATGCGTTTACGTTTCATCTATAATATTTGAATGAAATGCTACAATTTTTTTTTTCCTGGAAACCAATAAAAACTCTTTTTTTTCGATATTTTACTTTGCGATTTTTTCTATCGAGGGAATTTCAAATAATTAACGTTTCGGCATTACAAATGTATAGATAGATATTATCTTCAAATAAAACTTTTTTTTTGGAACTTAATAAATTGGGTATGCGGGGGTTTAAGACAAAATACTTATTTAGAGCTTTTTAATTCCAATGCTTGTAATATGGAGTTTGAAAGATGAACAATAAATGTACAATATATTAAATTAAACAATAAATATATTACTACGGTGAAATATGAACCCTCTTACGAAATTTGTTTTGCGAGGGTTTTGTTAACATAAAACCGAAAAGCGGCAATGTCAGTTTCTTGTCACGACGTGTTCACATTATATTGCGTTTTAACATAAGGCAAATTATTTTAATTAAATGAAATTTTGTTTCTCTTCCTTGCATGATTAATTATTATTTTCACTAGAAATTTATTAGTTTCTCAGAAATATTATTGTAAATTTCATTTAACCAAACTTATTCTGAGAAGCTGTTAAATGAGTGAATATACACTTACACACCATTCACCCGTATATAAATCTCTATTTGAACATTTCAAATATATATATTTAAAGTTTCTGATAAATTTAAAATTGAATGTTGCTGTGAATTGAAAACAAATTTCATTCGAAAACCGTGCACAAATTTACTCCGATCCTACCGATAAAGTGTGATATTTACTTTATCGTTGTGATATCTAGTAGTCTAGGCAATTCATTCCACCATTCTTTTCCGATGGAGGTATATAATATACGTATGAATAATGAAGAAATACGTGTGTGAAAACAACGAATATGATTTTTTTGATAATGTTAGTGCTGTTTCTACTAGTGTATTTATAACTGTTTTAGGTTACAGTATTCAAGGCATCCACAGTAGTTTAAAAATCTGAAATAAATAACAAAAATTACGTAGGATTACTATAAACCTAGGGCGCATTAATTTTAAATTGTTATTTTCTTTGCCATGCTAATTACTTTTCTTGGAGAGCGTGTATCGCCTTAATTAAGAATAAATTAAACTTGGTAAGGCCCTTGGATAAACACGAAATTTCCTACTTTCTGAATGTTGAGAACAAATTAAAATGAGAAAATAATATTATGGAGAAGCAATTGTTTTTTAATTAACATTTTTTTCTAAAAAGGCTTCAAGCAAATATTTTTCAAGTAGACTTTTCAGTAAAAACATTTCGTGTGAATTATATACTTTACCCATCTACTGGTAGGTACGCACTTACTACTCTTATACTTGTTTATTGAAAATTGAAAAATGTGGAAGGAAGATTTTGGCGATTTGATTTTTGGCAGTCCTGTAGATATTTCAAAGCGCACGATTGAAATGAAACATAACCATCCATTGCCTACAAAAATGCCACGGCAAAACTGTTCCCATCGTAAATAAGTTATTTACTTTAAATATAATGTAATAGTGATGTTTAAAATTATGATTGTATGGTTTGTGAAAGATATAAAAAAAATTATGTATTTCGGTTTTATCACTTCCCTTATACTATATTCTCAATTTTATATTCAAGATCTTCCTGTTTTGGTGGCGAATCTTTAGTCACTGTACACAACAAGTAAACTTCGACTTAAATTTTTATTAGCTTTTGCTCACTTGATATTATGAAACTTACGACTATTGAGCTTTAACGAATTTGTGAAAGTGCGCCTACTGTTTCTCAAGTAGGAACTCAGATTTCCATATTCATCAACATTATTCCCAAATATTCATTATTTTACGTTTTTTTTAATTACATTTTCAAGTGGGTTCGCATTAATGAATTATAAATTAATTTCAATATTAAATTCTAGGTCTTAAAAGGTCCGAAAATTAGTATTTTTCGTCTTAAAAAGATCTTATGTTCATAATAACCTTACATAATTTATATCATATTATAATAAATTGAGTATTCAGTTAAATAATTGTATTAAAACGTTGATAATTGTATTAATGTATTCATTTACAAATGAAAGCCCTAATAAGTCGGCTTTATGTTTTCTGTAAAGAAGTTTAGTAACTTGATTAACCATTATTATGAATCATAATGTCCAAACATATTTAGCATAAACTTTAATGTATGACCAAACTTTCTTCTCTTTAATAGCTTTTTTGTGCATACGTGATAAAATGTCTTGTAAAGAAAGGGATGCGTGCAAAGAACATTTATGGTGAATTGAGCAGTGTTTATGATTAATCTTTTAAATCTTGCGCGATATTTGAAGTTGGACTTTGAGAGTGTACAAATAAGGAAGAGAATCCTTTGAATGAGGAACACCCCGGGCCTACAAAATTGGCAGTGACTGATGAAAACAGTAATCGTTCTCACAGACCAACATTTTATATTCGACGGATAGTCAAGTAAGTAAACATTAGTATATAAAAAATTAGAGAGTTTTCTTCCACAGCCATTTAAATTCAGACATGTATGTACGCGTAGGGTGCCTAGAATGCTAACCTCATTTGGCGGACAGCGACTAGTGGAAACTTCTCATGCATTTCTCGAGATGTGTGAAGATAGTGGGGAAAACATTTGGGGTGAATTTGAACATGATGAGACTTGGATCTTAAGGAGAAACAGCTCCCAAGAAATTTACCAAAGCTCAGCGCGCCACCACCAAACTCATAAAAAGGTTTTATCTTTTCGCCTAAAAGGGGGGGTACATTGCGTCAGATCTGCTGTTTTGATTTTTTAGTGAGTTGTTTATGATGTTGGTTCAATGAATAATCCAAGTTTCCGATCTCGATCGCTGAACGCAACACTATCAAAAATCCAAACAACCTCGAAATTTTCTACATTTCTTCGGTTTTCGACGATTTTACCAATGAAGGACTAATTTTCGATTATAAAATTTCCGATATAGAAATATTTATAAATTTATAAAAACTTTCTTTTGGAAATTATTGGGTCTACAGAAACAATTTAAAGCTCAAATTGTAGAAAATTTAGTCTTCTTTGATTACGCACAACATAGTGATATCGAAAACAAGTCTTTCAGTGTTAAAATCTCCAAAAACTGAAGAAAGGTAGAAAATTTCGAGGTGTTTTGGATTACTGACAATGTTGGGTTTGGCGCTCGTGGTCGGAAACTTGGATTTGGACTATTCATTGGGCTATTATGATAAACAACTCATCCAAAATTCAGAATTAGCGGATCTGACGCATGGTCTGATGCAAAGATATTAGAAGAACGTCTGATGTATATGGTTAGTGGACTATAACCTCAATCTTTTCGAAAAGATGGTGATTTCTGAAGATAGAACTACCTAACAAAAAGGACTACCATACCTGAGGTCTACTACGAGAAATATATCGTTTAGCTGTGGAAAAACATATAAGCAGAAAAGAACGGGCAGTTGGTGAACGTTGTGATTTTGCTTCAGGATGGTGCGCCTGGGCACTAGGCGTAGGTTGCGAAAGGTGGTATTTTACCCTCCCTACAGCTAAGATTTGGCCACGCATGATTTTTATTTATTTTCAAGTAACTAACTAAACTCAAATTAAATTGCCAAATTATGTGAATACAAATAATTATGTGTAAGTATGTTTCTGTATCTATTTTTACATAATAAATAGTCGTACAACGCCCCTGAATTGATTCTTCCGATAATCCGATTTTTATAATTATTATGAAGGCTGTTGTCGAGGTCCATTTCTACGATACAACTTGTGACCTTATTATCAGTTTTTAGATGTTGTATCGGCGAGCTTTGACATTCAGAGCTTAAATTTAAGAAATATGTATTTTTAAATCGGTTAACGTTTTCTATCCTAGGCTCATTTTCCATCAAACACCTCCTGCAGCTAGTGCAGTTTCTCCACATCTAGAACTCTTGTCCAGTGATAAATAATAAGATTTTTTTTTAAATATTAGCAGTCAAAGTTTCAACAACTATAAATGAAGATTTTTTAATAGACATGTTAAAAAAAAAATTTGCATGTCATTACATGGGATCTTGGAAAAACTTCAGAAAAGAACAGTTATAGGTTGTAGGTATATTTACATAATGCATTCCGAGTGGAACCCCGGTACGGATACCAACACTCCATCAGCCGGAGAATCAAACACCCAAAGCCTACAGTCGAGTTCATGTGATCATTGCTACATTGCACGCATTTGCACAACAATAATAATTGTAAGTCTATATAGATGTGTATCTATCTAGATGTTTATCTATCTGTCTATCTATCTGTTAGATGATTTAGATATACTTATAAGTCTATCTTCATCATTTAACATCTACCATTACTGTTAAAATTAAACATTTTCACTTATACGCTTTTTATAATAATCTTTAAATCATCAAGTGAACGCAGTTATTTATTCTGGTTTTCATGTTTTTTTTATGTTCTATTTTGTTTTCTTTCTCCTTTTAAAAAAAGATTTTGGGTTAAAGATTAAATTTGCTTTTAAAAAGTTATAAGGATGTTTTTTCAATGACCATCTACTGGAATAGCCTTTTTGTTCCTTATCTTTTTCCCAGGGTGGTTTATTCTTATCAGGATGGTCATTTTACATTCCCCAAATCCCAACCACTTTCCTTCCCTCATTTTCCTGCTAAAGGACTAAAGAACCATTTTTTAAAACGAGGATTGCCAATTTCAGAACATTGCTTCGCATTAGAATTCTTTTGAAATTTATTAATTGAGCCCATTGTCAAATTCCGTTCTGTGCATGAAAAGAGGACAGTCTTTTGTATTCGTATATTCTCGTTTAGGTCTAAGTGCCTTATTATTTTTCTCCCCAACCAGAAATTCGGATTAATAAACGTGATTTTTAAGAATATTATGGAGATTTCAAAAACATTTATCTGTTTGAGTGGAATAACAGCACAAGTAAAAATATGTCAAATTAATATCTGTAAAGATTTGGCCAAAGAGTTTGGCTCGTGTTTCCGAAAGTAAAGCCGAAATCTCTGAAGCAAAAATAACGTTAATAATTCTCATTAACTACCCAATTATATCAATAGTTGTAAAAGAGTACATAGATAAGAAAATAATTATGTCATAAAACATTCCTTAAATACAAATATTTTTGTGTAAATGAAGCACACATTTTCGTAACTTTAATTAAACTTTGTTAATAATTAGCCAATACATTCAATTGCTCAATACACAACGGGCTACGAATAACCTAAAATGATTTGAAAATCTCCTACTTCCTCCACGGTAAGTGGAAAATATTGTGATAAGAGATTTAGCGAGCCAAGGAACCCAAAACTCTACGCTTTGTGGGACCCAAACGCGATGTCAACTCAGCCACTGACCGGTCATTTTCCTCGTCTCAATGTATTCAGAAATCATTTAAAATATTGTAATAAACAAGAGTTCTAAATAAAATTTTACTTAAGAAAATAAATTTACCCTAACCTGATCACTGTGACGTTTTTATAGACGACGTAGATTTTTCGAGTTCAGATTTAGGTATATGGGATCTTTTTACTGTTACAAATTAGGGTCCTTTTAATTAAACTCCGTTATTTTTGAGAGCAAACTGAATCACTTTATTTAACAATAAATATCACATGATATGACTAGGCACTTTTACAGTAAATACTCTAGATACAGGTTAGTTCCTGTGGTTCTGTAGGAAAGGTGAAACCTTTGGTTGTTTTTAAGCAAGAGAGAGTTTTTAAGGAAACCCAACCTTTTATATGACAAAGACAGTTGACAAACTTCTAATTCAAAAGGCCGCAAAACAGGAATCGGTCTTGCCGACGCGACTTAATTACAAACAAATAGCAGAGGCGAGAACCTTTCATAAACAATATAATCTAACCTTCACAGGTGGCACCAGTGGTATATAATTGATCGAAAAATAAGACCTTTACCGAAACTTCGATTTAGAAAAGTTATCATTAGATATTTAACACAACTAACAGTCAAAAATGATTTCATGTAAACAAAATCATTAATTTATTTTGACTTACGTTGATATTACCAACGCTCATCCAATTTAAAATTGAAATTCTTAAGTGCTGTCATTGACTAAAAGCATTTACGCACAAAATTTACAATATAATATTAACGTACCTATATCCTACTTAAATATATCTACTCTTTATATGTTTATTTGTATTCTTGCTGCAGAAATTGTTACTCGTATTTTTTGTATCATTGCGCCAATTAAACAATTAGGTCCGTTATATTAATATTCGTGTCAAAAAGGTGCCTCTAGTTTAATCTACAAGAATATATATGAAATCAAACACAAAACATCTCCACAACCTCCTCAAAGCCAGGCACACGCCAAGCCCACCCCAGAGTTGTTACGAAATCGCTTGGGGTTTTTAAAAGCGCCGATGGGACAACTCGCCAAGGCAGATACGACAGAGATGGGTAAATGATAACGCTATTGTGTTTTGCTAATGATGTTTGCCGAGATAAAGACGAGGTTCCTCGGGACCAAAGCAAAACGGGATGGCGGCGAAGGGATGGGGTGACGCAATTAAATAAGACATCTCCAATTTCGCTTCAAGCTTTTATATTCTTTATTAGCTTTCTAACATCAAGCAGTGAATTGTTCTTCTACTCGCAGATTCTCATCCAAGAGCAAACCCACTTGTTTATTATTTTTTTGGCCTCTGGGAATGTCAAAAGAATTTCCGCAAATAAATTTAATTATAAATCTTTTTAACAGCGAGTCATTTGATATCTATTCGAAATATCGTAGGAATTTGATAATGTTGTGTAAAGATTTTTGGAAGTCGTTTTCGATGGTAAAAGAAGGTATCATGTTGTAATTATTTTGTTTTTTTATTATAATATTGTAATTGTTAAGTTTTCGCCCTACCTACTACTCTTTCAAATAGAAATTATATTAGGCATGATATATTTGTTGTTCCACCAAACAACATGAAAAAATGTTGTTTATATCTAGATAATAACAATCTTCAAAAAAATTTACAGATATGAATTTCATAAGAATCTTAAAAACTGCGAAATGTGGCGTACGATTTCATATCACCGCAAAGCTCAAAAACTTTGTAAGTGCCATACCTATATATTAACAAACTGTTCAATTAATTATTAAGACATCATCATTTGAATGTTATAGAACCTATTCGGTCGTCTTCCATTTCGATCTTTACGGGATCGGTGGTGAATTTGGAGAATAAACAATAATCCGTGTATAAAGGAGTTCAAATAATTGCGTTAATTCCATCTCGTTCCACAGAGTTAATGGTTGGCCCGAAACCATACTGGTATAAATTACTCAAACAGAATTTTGTTCAAAGGACTTGGATGTCTTTAGGGATATTATCTCTCAACAGAATTGATAGGAGTGTGGGAGGAAATTTGTTTTTGAATTCGGGACGCGGCAATTTGATGGCATGATTTTCTTGCAAAATAGAAGACTTAATTATTATATGGAAAGATATTCAATTTATCATTAACACTGTTGACATAGAGACCAAAATTCTTTATATTTCTAAAATCTATTTTACCAAACCTGCAGTTCCTACGTGTCAAAATTTAACGTTGTACCAAATCCTCTCCGAGATGCTTATGCAACCAGTCAAGAAAATTAAGAACCTACACCATAATTGTGGTCCCAGATAGCACTCTGGGCATATCTCCTAAGCCGTACTAACAGCCATGAACAGATAAACAGATTTATTACTCATAATCATACTTTAAAAAAAAACACAATGTTCCAGTCATTTTGTACTTACAAACGCGGTAAGTGGTTGCTTAATTTATTAGTATGGAATGGCAGTGTAATTTGGATAAAAAATTAAAAATTCAAAGTCATTGTTGTTGCATGAATTTCAAAAATCTATTTTTAATTTTGAATTTGGTTCTAGTCATATCCAGTAGAAGATCCGCATTTACTTCCAAGAAGTTAATAATTGTAAAAGGTGCCCATAGCTACGATGGATTGATCTGCCAACTAAATGGATGTTTACAAGCCTTACTATTTGCAGGAAGGCATCACTTTCAGGTAAGTGCATCCATCGAAATTTCGGCAATTCCTGATCACAGTCCTCGAGAGTCCTCATAAAGTAGTTATTCTTTTCTAAGTTTGGGGCTAGTTACACGTCTAGCTTTATTTATATTATTTACCTATTGTGCGTTCGTCGATGCTGTTGATAATAACAAATTTGGTTACTAAAATACATCTAACGATGACACTCTCATTTACAATAACAAAAATAATTTTTAACCAACCAAAAAACATTTAAAGGTTTTATAAACATTTCAAACCATCTTTATGCTACCCATCCCGTGAATTCTTCTTAAATATCTCACTGCTAGCAAACCATCCTTCAAGATGTATTACAAAGCTTTACTCTAGGCAAATATTTCTATAAGTAATTCACACAGTGCGGCTTCTAGCGAAATTGTCCGCTAGCAAATAATGACTTCTTGGTACGAATTCTCAAGGCATAACTCCATTTCATAAACATAACGAAAGTCTGCTCTTCTGTTTGAATTGCGTTATTCTCGGGAATTTTCTAAACGTTTAACATCGCACAAAAATTCGGAAAATCTTCCACTCTAAATTAACAAAATATTGTAAAAGCTTTACATTCAATATTGGTTTAGCGACGCCGATTTTCTTTTGGGTCGTTTCTCTTAAGAATTATTAAAGTATTTCGGGACGTAAAGTAAATATCTGCATTTTTTATCTCCAACTGAATATTCTTAAGGTTAAGGTGATTGTTTTTTTAACCAGCAATTATATAATTTACTGAAGAAAAAACTACTGCGAAGAATGGATTAAGCTATTCTATTGCGATTTTTCTCAAATTTGGTTTGTGTGCAGTCTGGAGGAACAAAAACTCTTGTAGAGTGAAACGCCTTGCCTCATGAAAAGTTCGATTTTGTAATCGATTCTTATATTGTCAATATAAGTGACCGTTGAACCGAGAAAACTTACTGATATAAAATATTCCTAATATATTGAGAGTATCTTCCACTCTGGTTGCAATGGAAGATTGACTGATAACATCATTATCATTTTCTCGGTACACCGAGAAAACTTACTGATATAAAATATTGCTAATTTATTAAAAATCTGCTCAAATCATTCGTATTCCTGTTAAAGTTACGACAGGTTTCCTTATAAACTGTCGCTAAAAAAAATATGTTATTAGGATGTTGGAACACGTGTTCATTGAAATTATAATTTTGTCGCATTTTGTCATTAAATTTATCAGGTAAAGCACAGCAACATGAACACGTGTTCCGATAAATTCTGAATGGACTAATATTTTACAAGAAAATTAATTGAAATAACGTTTTTAACAAGATTTCAATAAATCAGCCACACTCAATTTTCTCCGTGTGCTACGAAAATGAGGTTTTCTTATTTATTATTGTTAGACAAGAAACAAGTTTGAAATTTTGAATTCAATTTCCTCTCTCTATCTGTTTATTCTTTAAGTTTTTGACAGTTAGAATTTCTTACCTATTTTTTGAGTATTTTTTTATTGAGTCTGTACTTGGAAATACGAGGTCCATCCAGAAAGTAAGGTTACAAGGGCTCCGGAGACCGGGTGAATTTTTACGTTTCAACGTTCTACCTGATATGTAGGTGGGATCCTAACGGTCAGTTTTTTTGGTCGCGCATGTTTGTCGGCCAGTCACAGTTAATTCTTCCGATGGAGAGGTCGTCGCGCGTTCCCGCCACCTCCTGTCCGTGCGAAATCCGCGCGGTAATCCGTTTTTTTACTTTGCAGAACAATACCGCCGCGAACATTCATCGGAAGCCAGTGGAAGTTTATGGGGTATGAGACGTGTATGGGTCCCTACACCCCAGAATCCAAAAGACAAACACCTTAGTGGGGTCATTCATCTTCCCCAGCCACCAAAAAGTTCAAGACGACCCATTCTGCCGGAAAAGTAATGGAATCTATTTTTTGGGTTCTTTGCCTAAATGAATGGATGTGGATTTTATGCCTAAAGGGACTACAATTAACGCAAAGGCTTACTGCAATACCCTAAAAAACTTAGAAGAGCCATTCAGAAATGCAGAAGGGGAATGCTGACCCGAGGAGTCAGCGTTTTGCATGACAACGCCAGACCCAAAACTGCTGACATCATTTGGATGGGATATTTTCACACACTCCTTATTATTCTTTTTATTACATTTTCTAGGGTAGCTTTTTTCCAACGATCAGAAAGTCGAGAAAGCTGTGATGAAGTGGCTAAAAAAGCTGGTGGCGGAGGTCTATGACACTGGCATACAAAAGCTGGTGCCTCAACTAGAGAAATGTCTTTTCGGCGATTACGTTGAACAATATTTTTACATATCTGTATTTTGGAGGTCTTGTTTTGAAACTTTAAATGTAGACTCGTTATATCAAAAAAATTAGCGTCCTTGCGAGAGCTCTAAAGGGGTACCATCAGTACCTAAAACAGGGCGGGGAAGTGGTGGGCCTCCTCCAGAATATCTGTGAAATATCCTGTGAATTTCAATTATATAAAAGCATTTTTTATCCTACATAGATGTTGTAACCTTACTTTCTGGATGACTTTCATATATATTTAAATTCCGTTCTAACGATTAATTTCCTATTATTAAAAAAAATATTTGTTTTATTTTATTGTTAAATTAAATAAATGTTAGTTAAATTATTAATGTTTTATAATATATAAATAGAATGTGGATAATATTATGCGGAGTCAAGTAAGAATAGTATTTTGCATAAATTTATTAATTTAGTTTTTAATAAAACAGGATTGGGAGGATAATGCAATCCCAGTCTGCCACAAAAATGAAAAAACGTCACAGGTAGGTAGCTAGATACCTAATGATAAAGTTAAATAAAATTATAAACAAGTTAAATCTAAAGTAAATTAAATTATGTTAAAATGAAAGGATCGTCCATCAGGGAGGTGACCGCATCATCTTCATCCATCGCTCATTGGGTGGAGAGCTGAGCTACTCGGATACAGGCACAACGATGACGTGTCTAGCCTCAGAAGCCGGCTAGTCGGTGGCAAATGCGGAAATGAGTGCACCATCCCTTGCCATCATAGTTAATTTCGTGGAGGCACTGCAGAAACTTTGTTGTTGCTTAAGTTGCTGTATGCACTGTTGTAGCACAATCTCAGCTTGTCCCACTGCGCTACAATGATTTAACAATATTTTAAACGATTTATTTATTTAATTAACAATAATAACTTTGTTTACACCACTATTTAATTAAAATAAAACAAGTGATTGGAGTATTGATTTGTATATTATGTTTTTTATCGTAAACTTCCCTCTAGGAGAACCTGTCCTGAGGTGTTGACGTGTGTGTTTTTTTTAATACATTGTTGAAAGAAAGAGAAAAAATGGAAAGTAATTTAAATTATTTTGATTTTTTTTTTTTTTTATTATATAAGTACATTTTTATTTATTTGTTACAATATATGATCAAATATTTCAAGACCCCTCTTCCATAGAAGCATTAGCTTGTGGCTGGAAATGGAGTGTACATGGTTTTATTACAGTATGTAGGTAATTAAAAATAAAATGATTTTAAACTTATTTGAAGAATGGAATGTTACGGAAACTAATTGAGATGAGTTTTTATGCTTCCGATTTTGTTGTCCGAGTTAAATCTTCCCCATAGGAAAAACTAAACCCTTCCACTCACTTTTCCACAAATGATCAGCTAGTCAATCAACACTATGCAAGTGCATTACATAAGTAAAATAAATACAAAACAATACAAGAACAACAACACGTCAACTCACCAGAGATCAAATGGGAAAAAAAATTCACCGACTCCAGATATTTTCATATCAGAGGGTTCGGCTCGGTAGAACTTCTAACAGGGCCTATAAATCCTACTGATCCCTCAACATAAATATTTAAAAAATCTTTCGTTATCCTACATGTATTCAAAATGACCGACTTTTGCATCTTTATATATAAATTTTTTGATAGATCTAATACGCCTAAATTTTTTATGAGAGAGCTAGGTATAATGCCAGTAGCCGAAATAACGAATGGTAATATTTTTATAGTCTGAGAATGCCAAATTCTTTTTATTTCGTTTCCTAAATCTGTGTATTTTCTTATTTTTTCATTAACAGATTTTTTAATGTTACAGGAATTTGGAATAGCGACATCAATGATATAAGTTATTTTTTTAATTTTGTCATGTAAAACTATATCGGGTCTATTATGACTAATCGTTCGATCTGTCAGTATACTTTTATCATAATATATTTTATAAAATTCGTTTTCTAAAAATGAATTTGGTTCGTATTCATAATATGGTACTATATTACGGCAGTCAATCAAGTTATGTTTAATTACCAAATTTTGGTGAATTATTTTTAAAACTTGATTGTGCCTAAATGTATACTCGGACGGTGCTAATATAGAACATCCCGATATAATATGTTCTATAGTTTCCGGAAAAGCCAAACATTTTCTACACAAATCATCAATTTGATTTGTATCTTTGATTATATGCTTTCTATATTTTTTAGTATTAATGACTCTATCCTGAATGGCAAGCATAAATCCTTCTATTTCTGCGCTCAACTCTCCAATACTCAACCATTTGTTTGACGAAAATTTGTCAACATACGTTTGGTTGAGATAATTGAAGTGTTTTGCGTGTAAAATTTTATTTGACCAGGAATCTAATAGTTCCTGGTTGGGATTTATAAAAATGTTGGTATTCTCATCGTATAAATTTAAAGGTGTAATATTTCTATCTGCCTTGCAAATTATTTTGTGCATTTCTGAGCTATGAGCTTTCCTATGGAAAAAAGTTCTTAGCATTTCTACCTGATTATGTTTCAAAGAAGTTATTTTGACTATGCCTCTACCTCCTAAATTTCTAGGTAAATTAACTAGTTCTATAGCTGAATTTGGATGATGGCAATTAAATTTTGTTAGTGTAGTTCTAATTAATCTTTCTAAGTTATCTAAATCTGTATTAGACCATTTAATTATGCCAAATGAGTACGTTAATAGAGGTATTGCCCAAGTATTTATTGCTTTTACTAAATTTTTAGCAGATAGATTGCATTTTAAAATTTTCCTGATCCTAGTTTGAAATTTAATCCTAATATCATTTTTAATACTAGTATGGTCTAATCTATTTGATTGTGGGTATCCTAAATACTTATAAACCTCATCCCTTTTCATACTAGTAATTTGGAAATTTCTAAATATACTCTCGTTCCCATCTACAATTTTGCCTTTCTCTATATGGATCGTTCTACATTTATCTAAACCAAAAGTCATTTTGATATCATCTGAAAAGTTTTTAACTACCTCGATCATTTTCTCTAAATTTTGTTCAGAATTCGAGAATAATTTTATGTCATCCATATATAATAAATGCGAAATTGTACTACTCTCCCTTGTATTACCCTTAACTTTTATTCCAAACTTGCTTTTAATTAACATTTTAGATAGAGGATTCAATGCTAAGCAAAACCAAAGAGGACTCAATGAGTCTCCTTGAAAAATTCCTCTTTTAATTGAAATGCCCGGTATTACTATTTTCTTACCTTTTAAATTGATAAGTAAATTGGTATTCCAAAAGGACATAATATTTTCCAAAAAGCTAATAATAATGGGGTTAATTTTATATATATTTAATGCTTTGATCAGCCACGAGTGCGGGACACTATCGAAAGCCTTTTGGTAGTCTATATAGCAAGTATGTAAATTACGTTTTCGAGTTTGAATCTGTTTTAGAATTACAGAATCGATAACTAATTGTTCTTTACATCCCATATGTTTTCTGCGACAACCTTTTTGTTGTTCAGATAAAATATTTTTTTCATCTAAATGAGTATATATTAAATCTGTTAAACAAGAGGTTAAAATTTTGTATATTGTCGGTAAACATGTAATGGTTCTGTACTGAGAAGGATTATTAATATTTTCGCTTTTGGGTAACATATAAGTAATGCCCTTAGTTAGAAAATTTGGAAAATTTTGAGGTTGACTTACAAATTTTGAAAGATTTTTTGCCAAAAGAGGATGTAAAGTAGTCAGACGTTTGTACCAAAAATTATGTATCCAATCGCAACCCGTGGCTTTCCAATTATGAGTATTTTTAATAATTTTGGTTAACAATTCAACCGATATATTAGAAAAACTCATTTGTTCAATACCTGAAAAATTGAGTTCTTCATTTTCTATCCATGGAGTTGAATCGTTATGTTTTATATCTTTACTCCAAATTTTAGTCCAAAAATCGCGCATATCTGATTCAGATGGCAACGGAATATTATTATTCGAAATAATATTTTGTTTATCGTCAAGTTTGGAATAAAAGATTTTTTCATTTTTCTGGAATAATCTATTATTTTTTTTTTATTATACGTATAATTATATCTTTTTAATCTACTAGCTTTTACGCCTAATTTTAGTTTTAATAAATCCAATAAATCATTGATTATATTTTCATTATTATGACTATCAATGTTATAACCAAATTTTCTACCAATTTCATCTACATGTCTCAAAATTTTCCTACTTCTATTTCCATTTTTATATTCTATTACTCTAGCTATATTACTTCATAAAAATACTACATCATTTTCTAATCTGATCTGCCATTCTGGTTTACTATAACTATATGATCTATCGTCAGAGGATGATAATTTAATTCCTAACTTATTACAAACAGTAATCGCACTAGCGTATACTATTGTATGAAGATCTAAAAAACTAATTTCGTCAAATATGATTTTTGGTAAAATTATGTTATTTAATTCAAAAATTAATTTAGATAATTTCTTTGACGTATGCAATTTCGGTAATTTTGGTCTAACTGTTGGCTCTATATCTATATATCTGTTTATATTATTATCAAGTAAGTTAGCTAATTCTACTACATTTTCATCAACAAAGTTTAAATTTGCAATGTTGATTTCCCTAAGATTATAAATAACGTCTAAGTTATTTGAATCTACTGTAATATCATTGGATATTTCGACTAGAATATTATCCAAACTATCTACATTCAATGCATCTGATATGACATTATTACTTGTGTTAATTTGTTCTAAATTATTTCCCCTTTGCAATCTATCTGCTACTTCCCTTTTAATCTGTTCTAATGTGACTACAGAAATTAAATTGTTTTTGAAAATAGCTCGCTTTTGGTCTGCTAATCTTTGTTCGCTTACTTGGGCAATCGGATAATTTTGTGAGAAAAGTAAATGTAATTTTTTCCTGTATAACAACATATCTGTTTCTACTTTGATTACATAAAAATATGAACGAACAATGAACATATTGACATCGTTCGTCCATTTCATACGCTGTCTAGGAATACCTGCTTTTGTTTTTTGGGGTCTTAGACTATCCATGTTCATCTGTACAGATGACATAATAATCCCCTGTTCATCTACGTTGGTTGCAAATGACATTGTTGTCATTTTACAAAACAACTTGGAGATGATTGTATCTTTACTACTACATTCCAGTAACCAAATCAATAAATAATTTTCAATGTGACCAAATTAAATATTCTAATCAAACTACCTTTCGACATAACAAATCTATAATTTCCAATTCAACTACCTTTCAACATTACGAATCTATGATATATTATTCTTAAGATTAATTCAATTGGAAACATTTTTTTTTTTTTTAAGTTTGTCTTTAAAATATTTTTTTACAGTGTTTATTATTTGGATGTTATCATTAATGTTTCTAATTTCTTCAGGTAGTCGATTAAAAAATTTGATTTGATTGTATTGTCTTTGATTTCATGTTATAAAATTACGAAAAAAAATTATTTTTTGTTGTTCTCCATTCTGAAACGTTGTGTGTGATTTTATGTATTGGTGTATTCTTTGTAGATGTTTCATTGATTCCGTCTTCACGATGCCCGCAAAATGCACTGAGGAGCTCTCAACTATTAAATAAACAATTATTTTACAAGCAATAATTATTCGCCTGAAACACTCATCCACATTGAAAAATCTCCTGATAAAAGATACATGACGCCAACGGGACTCGAACCCGTGTCCCTTCGATTTCCGGTCGACAGCTCTGACCACTGAGCTATGGCGGCTTATCTCTTACCCGCGAAATGATTCAATATATACTAGTGTTTCATTCAACAATTACTGCTTGTTACATTTTTCACCTGAAAACAACCAAATTGTTACCCTTTGTGCTATGCATAAAAAATCTTGTCTTAAACGTTAGTTTACCAAAAAAATAATTATTAAATAAACAATTAATCAAACAAAAGGGCAAAATGAAGCGAATGAAATCACTTGTGGCCATTGTAGTATTTAGGTTTTCCCTTCAAATGTTCAAGTACGTACTCACTTACTTGCAGGTTATGAACAACTAAATTCGTTGTGCAGGCATCGTGTGTATGGAACCTACAATGTAACTTACTATAGAGTTTAATGGGGGTGACAGATTACCATATACGCATCAAAGCGTTTTACGAGAGTATAACACCATATCGTTCACCATACAATCACATACCTGACAACGATGGCGTGGCGACGATGATACGCCGTGATCTGCTAACCAGGCGATATTTGAAAATTATGCGACCTCTTCTCCAACATATGGCAAGAGCGGGGTCAGATTAATGAAATTTACGTGAAAGCGCCGTGATCACGCGCCTATCACCTGTCAAGGTGACAGATCCCATACAAAGAAATGACATTCCGCGGCAATTCCCCAATTGATCTGACCCCCCCCCCCTCCTGAGGAAGATTATAGCGTAGTGTGATACTTCAACTATAATCTGCTTAGGCCACTCTCAAATAAGCGTTGATGCGTATAGCATAATATGTCTTTATCCGTTTACTTCAATTGAGTAGTTTATTTTAATAGTATTTCGCCACAGAATATATATTTTTCAGATTATTTTATAAAACAAAATTTGAGTAAAATATTCATCTCACACAATATTTTCGTCCGTCTCTGTACATATACCTACATAAACCAAACAACGGTATGTTTTTGGCTGGTTACTAATTGTTGGATTATTTCGCTATCCCCTATTTTTTACGGTCAGCCTTTACATTCAGACCAAGAGTCTGGGCTGTATTTTTTCCCCACCGCAGTCCACAATTCCAGAAATAACTCTGCATCGTTTCAATCTGCAGTTTGCAGTATTTACCTCAGAGACGATCTGATAAGACCATTGCCACAAAACAGACATCAAAAACAGGTTGTTGGATTGACCCCCGGCTATGGTTGGTAAAGGGGTGGTGTGCGTGGGGGGATTGGAGGCTGTTGATAGCGCCCGTCTTGACCATCCCAGATCTGCAATGATAAACCACGTGACCGCAGAAGCCTTCCAAAGTTCTTTAGACAAACTGAAAAGCGAACTGAACCCCCGCAGCAGTTTCTTTGAGAGTTATATGCGCGCAGTCTATGCAGTCCGGATCCAGTCGCGTGCCGGATTATTGCTGAGGGGAAACTTTTTTTGCTTTCAATCTATAGTTTTTTCTTTCTCCGTGATGTTTTGTCATAAATTAAAAAACTTCAACAATGTATTAGGCTGATACGGTTTTAAATTATAATTCCTCTTATAGAATTAGATAATTGGAGGAAAGCGGATATGTTACAGGTTTTGACTTTTGGTTGACTTTTATTTATTTATTATACAAAAACAAAACATTACATTTATTACGGTCATGAAACAATTTACAGATATTAAATATTTCATATTGGGTAACTGTGATATGTTCATTGTTTATGGTAGGTACATTTTAAAATTACGTATTTATTTATATGAATACAAACGGCGCAACATATTATGACATTAACATAAACATTAAGTGGTAAAAAAAAAAAATTTAGAATAACTAATAATACAAACTTTTTTTTTGTTTTGTTTTGTCAAAGAGTGCTTTGTGATAACACCAATTTAATAAAGCAATAATAATCCCAAATAAAATTATGATGCCAAACTGTATAAACTCTAAGATAACCTAAATGATTATCAAATTTAAAGCGACTAATAACGTAGTTACTACTGTCATAATAACAAGTTATTTTTGATCATTCAAGAAATGACAAAAAATAATTGAAAATCAATTATCTGATAAATAAAAACTATATTAAGTAACGATATAAATGTCACACTTATCAAATCACAAACAAAATGCCTGAATTAATAAAAAGAAAAACAAAAGACTTCACAACCATTATCAAATCAAACAACTATACGTTTGCATTCGTCTGAAAGCGTTTAGAGTTGCGTCGACTATGTGGTCTTCATAAATGCATATCAAATTATATACAAAGAAAATTGAATAGGCACAGAAAAAATCATGAAATACATTTCTTACAAATCGCACGATTGATTTTATATTTATCTTCCTGCGACTGTATTTTTTCTTTGGGTGATTTGTATATGAGTGTGTGTGTATTAGTATGTTTGTAAATGTGTTTTGTTTTGTTTTTGATACAATATATTTTTTTAGTATGAACTAGCAGTCTTTTTATAAAATTTAAGAACCAGCGTATATTATTAGATTATTCTATGAAATTGTATATTTTAAAGTCTGTCAACCATGTAAAAGTATGTAAGTAACCAAAAACATAATAAATAAATATTAAAAATTTATATGTTTTATAATTTTTTATATATATTTTTAAGTTCAATTGTATTTATCGTGTGAATTCAAATCTGTACCTCTCAAAAAACTGCCAAAAGTAAGTACCTATGTCTAAGTGGTACCGAATTAAAACTAAATCTAATGAAAAAAACTGCAGTGGTGCAAAATGGTGCTGTGTCCATCGACGCGCGATAAAGCTCCCATCGTGCGCCTTGGTGCGAGTGAGACGGCTTCCCCGACGTCGGTTTCGCCGGGAATTTTAACGGGATTAACGTGTTACGGATAACTACCGAAACGTTAACAGCTCCCTCACCCCCTCTCCCTTCCTAGCCCCTGCAGAGTCCTGGGTCTCTTCTGCACCCTTTATCCATTAGTGAAGCTTTCCTAGAGGTTTAGGGAGATCTAGGCAGTGAATAAGCCATATTAGCTGAGGTTCTAAAAATATCAAACTTTGAGGCGCAGCCATTTTTCGATTCTTACAATATTTTAGATTGATTATTAAAATTGACGAATGGCTATCATTTAAGCAGTAAGCATTATTTCAAGGCTTTGATAAGCTTTAAAATGTGTTCTGCCGATAAATATAAAAATTGTGCAGTCACATGTTTTCAGCACGTAGAACAATGTCAACCCATGACCTAACCTAACCACGTATTGTGCCTGATATCTTTTCACTACCGACAAAAAACATGGTAAAGAATGTCCAAATGATTTAATATATGTTTTTTTCTCGCTAATATTTAAATTGCAATCCGTTTGATTACTTATCGATCAAAATAATAATAAAAATTAAATAACAATCTGATTGTGTTTCTGAAAAGGTGAAAAAAGCATTTATTTAAAGTTAAAACTTTATTTAGAAAAGAAAATATTACATTCCAGTTTATTAAATTTTATTAAATAACTAGCACAGACCGATGAAAAATCGCAGGGAATAATTATTTATTTTTAAAATATTTGCGAAGTGATTGAGAAAGGATGGGGGGCGAAAGAATCATTGCCTTTCAAAAACAAATATTGTGATGATCCGAAATGTAAACAAAAGAAACACCTATTTCGCCTATAGAATTATTTAAAGAAATTTTTTTTTTTAAATTAACGCCTACTTTATTGCTTGTCGGAATTGTTCCCACAATTAGTTCCAAAAATATTTTGAAAATCAAAGCAAACCCAAGTTCTAGAGTGTATTGAACCGGAGTTACAACCAAATTTGTATTTTTGATTCTCTAAGCAGGAAGGTTATAGGTAGGTACAGTTAATTAATTTCAAAAAAAATAACTTAAAGTTCCAAGTCATTTATTTTTTTCATTTCACACATCTAAATAACCATGTGTTGTATAGGCCGCATTATGGTAACACAGGAACGTCCCTATTATGAAGGGTGTAGTGAAACGAATGCAGTTTTGTTACATCTGTTGTACCTAAAATTTATTTGGTCAATGTTGTTTTAGCGAAAGGGATAAGTAAGCCTTTTGAAAAAAAATAAGTTTATTTTAAATTGTCCCGCGTTTTGAGGATCTCTGTTCAACGTATAACGAGCCACATGAAACTGGAAGAGCAATTAAAGTGGAAATCATAAAATCTGAAAAACCTCTTCCAGTTTTAGATTCGGAATTTCGCATTTTCTTTTTCCGTTTCTTTACGGTTGCGACGAAGATATCAATAAATGTTATTTATAAAGCTTTATGAAAATTCATCCACCAAGAATATTTTTTACCACTACGAACCAAAAAATTGATTTCGTTTTTAATGATTTAAAAAAAGAAGTAGATGACCTGATATAATTTCTAATTTTCACGGTCAAAACTATTCTCGTGATTATGTTTTGAGTTATTATGCTGTATTTCCCCATAATTAACAGTTACACCAAAACTAAACGCAGAAAACCACATAAAAAGAATTTGCGCTTGCAACAAGGTATCACTGCTACATACATAAACATATACTTCACCAAAATCTACATATTTGTCTCGACGGTGGATACTGTAACGCGGGCTAAAGACGGAGAAAACGCAATACGGAAAAGTAACCCAAAAATTAATCACAATGAAAGTAGGTCAAATACATAGTAACATTTCAAATTTGTAGCTAGAAAAAATAACTAAATTTCAGTTTATAAAGCATTAACAGCACAATCCACTTTGAAAATACTACTAAACCTTAAAAAAACTATTTTCTTTCAAAGCTTTTACGTTTGGAATAAACTTCAAAACAATTTCGTTCAAATCCTAAGAATGTTCGTTTTGACAATAAATTGTTATTTTTCACCAGGGTATTTTTTGTGAAATGTTGTATTTTTCAAGAAATAATAATATATTTCACAAACACGCGACAATTACAACAGATTACTTTTTCTTTTCGACAATCGAAACTTCGTTGTTAACACCATTGGCCCAAAGCGCGCTAGATTTACTATCAAGTAACCTAGTATCAAAATTGAGAATCTTTTTGACACAATACCCGTTGTCGTTCTCTAGAAAATAGAACCTTTTTGTTAAGTAAGCAGTATTTTGCAGTACTTTCTGGGTTAAGTTACGTTAGGTTGATAATAGCCTAACTAGCCATATCCAGTGGGACTATTGCAATTTCTATTATTTTGTGTGTAACGGACCACGTCCATTTAATATACTCATAAACAGTAACAAATATGCAATAAATTTCATATAAGTGGTGCCTTAAGCCTTAAACCTAATCAATATAAAATTATAATATGAATTAATAGGAGATGTTGTTTGCATATCACTTGCAACCTTTGAAGTTTATACAGGGTGCAGCGAAACAGACAGTGCAGTTTTGAAGGGTTAATAAAAAATAGGATTTATTTTATTTTATTCGGTACATCATGCCGTTTTATGCATCAAATCCTGAATATGACATCAGAAAGATGATGGCCTCCAACAGCGGTACATATCTGTTTTCTGCCGCATTTTGGCACATCTCGACGGGTATAGCGGCGATTTCCACCCGAATTCGATCGTTAAGTTTTTCCAAGGTTAAGGTTAAGTTTGAGGCCGATGATTAAAAACATTTTCCTTCAGGTAGCCCCACAGGAAGAAGTCGCAAATGCTTAAATCAGGTGAGCGTGCGGGCCACCCCACGTCACCCCTCAGAGACACGAGGTGCGCAGGAAACATCTGTCGCTGTTTCGTCATTGAAACTCGAGCAGTATGGGACGTAGCATCGTCCTGTCTAAACCAGATGTCTCTCAGATTTATTTTCTCTGTTAGTTCTTTCAATTGAGATCCAAAACAAAATTCCAGCATGGAAACATAACTTTGAGCGTTGACAGTCACGGTTCGTCCATTCTTCTAAAAATAAGACCCAATCACTCCAAATTTGGAAATCGCACACCACACGGTCACGGTTGCACACCACACCAGTTTGGGGAGTGAAGGTCTCTCGTGAAATTGCCTTGGGTTATTTTCAGCCCAGTACCGAAAATGTTGTTTATTCAACGCTCCACAGAGAATGAAGTGGGCAACATCAGTACTGAAAAAACGGCCATTGTCAAGAAACATGCGGACGTCGAAGCCCTGGTATTGCGTGGACCAAACCATGTTAACGACTGAAAACGGCACGACCCTCCCCACAAAACATAACATGAGACCCCTCCTAAGTTCGTATCCCCAACACACGGGAAGTACTGGCCCTTCAAAACTGCATTGTCTCTTTTGCTGTACTTTGTATTTAAGATAGCAAGAAAATGTTGCTTAGCAGCACCGTACGCCATGTCATGCTGTGCTGAGCCAAAACGTGTTTTGTTTTGAGGTATGCATTGTAGATTGTGGTGCCGCTCCTGGCGGTAGTTGTTTACTACAAATGACTTACAACATTCTAGGGGGTATGAACTATCCATCAAATTGTGCAAAATTTTGTACGCTGTTACTGCAAGGGCCCCACTACTTCTCGACTGGATACTTTGGTAATGCGTCTCAGAAAACAAATCTTCTGGATGCATATCTCGCCGCGCATTCTCTTAAATAGATCGGTAGCTGGGAATTTTTTCCTGAATTGTTCCAATATTTCTATTTTTTCTGGTGTAGAGCCCATGCAGCAGAAACATACTCTAATTTGGACCTTATAATGCAGTTGAACATAGAAGTCATGGCTTCGGGTTTGGTATTTGCTATATTTTTTGGTTAACGCTGTAAAGTTGAAAGAAGAAGGGGAATGAGAAGATGCAGAAAGAAGTTGTTTGATTTATTTTGGCTATCCATAACTAGTTACGTAACACAAATACAGCCATGTTAAGCACGCTTTCATTTCGGAATGGTTTTTTAACCTGTGGACACTGAGAGAGGTGCAAACATACTTCCATCATTTTTCAGTCTGGGTGTTATAATGATGAGTCTTATGTTTGTTGGACATATCAAAAATGAATTTAAAAATAATCTTTTAAGCGTTTTTTTTTTTTTTTTATTTATTTAGTAAAAGATTATACATTTATATACATTATTTAAGAAATGTTTTGACTGCCCAACTAGGAGGATTCCCGTTTTAGGACAGTCAAATTAGGATGAGTATTAATATTTTGATAAGTTGTTTGATAAGTATAGTATTAAAATAATAGGTAATTTGTAATTATATTATTATTATTATTATTATTATTTATATTATTTATTATTAACCAGCTCATGGTATTTTAGTCTTATTATCAAACTAACTAGACTTGTCGATGATAAATCAAATTCTGTACCTTAACGCCCTCCGTGTGAACTTTGTACCATTGAGCAAACACGTATACAATTTCACACGGCGACAGTTCAAAGTTGACGTTATTATTTCCACCATTTTCACACAAATTATAACTATTCCTCGGTGAATGTGAACATTTCTGGTGTTGTTATTCCGTCCCTTGAAAATTACATTTTCGCAGTCACTGTCCCTCGGTAAATAGAGAAAAATGTTAATAATTTTATTTAGTCGCTTTGTTTTGTTTCTGGATTGCCCCTACTCGTTTCGGCATATCGTTTTTTGTCGAGGGACGGCCATTTATTTTAAAAACTTGTAATTCTCTCACGAAATTACATTACACTTTTAAATTAATAAAAATATATGTATTTTCTTTATTTCTATAAAATTCTACCTGAAGCATTTAACCATCGAGTTTAATGATGATATTTGATCAAATTATAATAAAACTGTGTATATGGTTGGTGGGAATCCACAAGCTAACGCTGGAAATAATGCCACGCGTACCGTCGGTTGACCGACGAAGTAGTACTGACGAGCTGGACTGATGGTTCTTGTACGCAGCGTGTAGCGAATCGCGTGGCACAACAGCTCATCATTTATTTACCGAAATACTAATACAAGTGACAGACGCGACGTATGCAACCGATGTACCTACGCGTGGCACCATCGACATTTTCAATGTCACTTACAGACAGTTCAGCACCATCTTTTGACAAATGTCACTAAATAGTATAACTCCCCCCCAACTCCACTCCACCCCTGAATCTAATTTTTCTTGTATGCTGTCTTACGAAGTCGATCCAGTCTTCACCTCTATAAATGTCAAAAAATCTGAAAAAAATTACCATTCACTTAATTATGTCTGTGTAGGTAAATACCTATAATACAGTTTGGAAAAACGGAACACGATATTGCAACACGAGACAGAAACGAATCCTAAAATATTAAAATAATTTGCCGGGTGGGCGCGCGGCGCTCCGCTAAGCAATTCCCTTTCGGTGTTGCTATTAAAATTACTCATATATTCCCTATTTCCCTTTTGGCGCGCTTTTATTCCCCGATCCGGGAATTACGGCGCGAACGTGGAAAATGTGTTCTTGTTAATTGCGTTATTTGTATGAAACAAAGCGACCGTCGTTATTTAGGGACATTAATACAACAATAATTCTGGACCAGCAAAACAAATAACATAAAATGAGGACGTTTGCTGACGGCAAACCGAAAATTGATTGGACGACCAATAATTTATATATTACAGAGGTAAATTGAATCCATGAATAATGATTCAAAACATTATGTTGCTCATTTGTAGAAATCGTGAAGATAAATATCAGACTTCATATATCTCTCGAAAAATGAAGTCTGACGTTATCAAAATTTAATGTCTTTTTTGTTCCAATTATTCAGTTTAATGCCACTGTTTTATGCTTGATTAGTTGATGTTTTTTGTACTTTTGTTCGCACTCAATACATTGATCAGGCGTAATAAAGGGTGGATGTCATCGATACGAGATGGATGTCATTTATTAGCCCTTCAAGCTAATTTATTCGCTTTTGGGAACAAATCACATGGTTTCATAGAAAACGTTTTAAACGTCTTACTGTCATGACGAGAAATATGATCTTTTTTTTTTTTTTTTTTTTTATGTGTAATACCGCACAAGAGTCCCAACTGCTCCCGTCTGGAGCCAGTGAGACTATGGCATCCCCAATTGGGGTATGTTGTGAGGCTGAGGGTATTGGGGAGGGGAGGGATGATGGGGAAGAGGAAGGTGGGGAAGTACCTGGCTATTCAGATCTGGTCACCAAACACGGCTAAAGCCATTTCAAGCAACGTTTCAATTCTGAATGGTGGTCTTACACCAGGGCGATACTGAGAGTATCTTCCACTCTGATTAGAAAGAAAAAACAACCCGCTTTATATTCCAATCCATAAATTAACCACAAAATAGTTCAAATGTGTACCTTTATGAAACCACAAGTTTCGAATGCATTTGAAAAAAAATTATGAAACTTTATGAATTTTTATTAATTATTTTATATATTAATACATTTGTCTAAAAAAATTCCTTTTTTTTATTAGTAATTTAAGTTATAAATAATGTAAGGTGAGCTACAGTTCATTTTTATTTTTCGCAATAAAAATTTGAAAATATCAAAAATTATATTAAAATTTGAAATAATGAAATTTGAAAACGTATTTTATCACCTTTCAAAAACATTTTTTGGTTTTCCGATACGTTCATAAATATTCCATTTATTTGGATTGCAAAACGTAAATATAAGCTAAGAATGTTCATGGTTGATGCGTTCCATCTTGTTCTATTATAACAACTGTTCATCTTTTTCATTTTAATAATATACATTCCTGTAATTTTAACTCAATTTTTAGCGTGATACGAAAATCTAAAATTACACCTCACCCCCAACAATCATTTTTTTAATTTAATTAATGTCTTTTCTTTCCGCTCACTTTCTTCCTTCTTTATTACCCTCGCCTAGTTAGCTAAAAATCCTTCTCATTCCAGACAAATAGGCAATACGAACAATGGTATTAAAATCGTATTTCGTTTAGTTACTGAAATAATGTAAAGTTAATATATCTACCTAATAAATTATAATAATCACTTAGATACTCTGTATAGTTTGCATGACATTAAAAAGATGTTTGTCTGATAGCTAACAAAAAATACTTTAAAATCACTACGTGTATACGTTTATTGTTTAATTAACAATTATTATGTTGCTTTGTGCAACTTTACGTAACTACTGTCAATATATTTATTACATTATATTAAAACCCTGAATATAGACAAAATCAAGTTTTTAACATTTACTCGGCCACCGGTCGGTGGCCGAGAACATCGCGCTTGGGTCCCACTCGGGCGTAGTGTGTTCAATTCCTCGGCTGGCTAAGTCCTCCATTACAACACAAGCAACATTTTCAGCTTACTGTGGTGGTAGTAGGAGATTTTCAAATATTGTCAGGTTACTCGTAACCCGGGAATGTTTGTCTTTCTTTTTAAAAAAGAAAATAAAAAATAACATTTCGAATATCAAATAAGCTCTTACCGTCTCAACAAAGCCTCAAACTGCATAGCTGCAACCCCGTAATAACCCCATGTACTTGTCCTTCTATAAGTAGAGTTGATACTATTAAATATCTTGGTATTAAAATAGACGATCTTCTTAAATGGAATGTACATGTCGCAAACCTAATGACAAAACTCGTCTATTTCTTTGAAAATGTTAGGGATATTTTAAATAGAAAACAAGTGAAAGTTTACTGTTCTCTTGTTCAATCGTCTCTTGAATATGGTATTATCAGTTGGGGTAGTGCCACACATACTTGCCTGGACCCATTAGTAAAGATTCAAAAAATAATTCTGAAGGTTATTCTAAAAGTCCCATTAAGAACGAATACTGATTTTATTTTTAAGACACTAAGGACGGGTTGTTTCGGAGAATTTGAACAATTCATCAAATTTCAACGTTCATTTTCAAGTTCTGTGAAAGATTTTTTCACGTTCTGTTTTTATTTCAGTTTTTTCAAGCAACTAGCCTACAATGATATAATAACAGAACTTGAATAAGTCTTTCACAGAACCCGAAAATGAACGTTGAAATTTGATGAATTGTTCAAATTCTCCGAAACAACCCGTCCTAAATGTTCCAAACCTGAAAAAATTATATTAAAAAAATATCCTGCTTCATCAATTTAAAAATACCCATATGTATGAAGAACGAATAAGCACTAGAGTCTTGAGACATTCACATGTAAAATCTTTTAATATCCCAGTTTGTCAAACCTCCTATGGATAAAAAAGCTTTAAATACAATGCTATTAAGCTATTCAATTCTCTACCTATTGACATTAGAAACACACAAACCAAAAATTTCTATAAAAATAAAATCATTGATTACCTCCAATAAAAATATACATTAGAAGAATTTCATAATATACTCAAAATTGTGCCTACTGTGTATATATATATATATTATCATTAAATTTGTTTTTTTCTATTACTTCTTTCTTATGTTTCTATATAATAGTATTTTTTAGTTCTTCTAAGTTATTTTTATTATTATTTCATGTATGATTCATACTTGCATACTTATGTTTCTATAAAATAGTATTTTTTAGTTGTTTTAAGTTATTTTTATTATTATTTCATGTGTGATTCATACTTGCATACTTATGTTTCTATAAAATAGAATTTTTTAGTTCTTTTAAGTTATTTTTATTATTATTTCATGTATGATTCATACTTGCATACTTATTTTTCTATAAAATAGTATTTTTTAGTTATTTTATGTTATTTTTATTATTATTTCATGTATGATTCATACTTGCATACTTATGTTTCTAGTTAGTTTTTTAAGTTCTTTTATGTTATCTTTATTATTATTTCATGAATAACTACCACAACACGGGCATTAGCCTAGTATGGTAGTTAAAAAATGTCTAAAAATGTAACATGTAAACATTTATTAAATAATAAATAAATAAATATTTATAATATGCCTCTTGGTCAAACTGAAACTTTATTAATTAATTACTTAAAATTATTATCGCTTCGCCTTCATCTTCTACATTCATTCTTGAATTGTATAATTAAAAAAAATATACTGATTTTATTTTATCTGGCATTTTCACAATAAAAAACCTAGTTAACAACCACTCTGTAAATTGCCATCTCAACACAGGCGTTACACACCTAGTGAGATGGGTAATACGTCACTATTGTAACTAATTATAATATTAAAATAAAATAAATAAATAAAAATAAACTGTTTATAATGTAGTTTTTATGAAAAAGCCCTGTCATTAAGCCCGTAGCACGTAAATAGCCCAAATTTCACGGGCTCTCTACCCTTAAAGAAATGAAATTAATTTAATACACGGCGTATTTTGCCTAAAGGATTGTGATCATTAATTACCTAAATGTATATAAAAAGATGCACAAACCTGAAAGTGATACCTTCATCCAAATAGCAAGGCTGATGGACAATTCTCACAATTATATGACGGTTTTTTAAAGTAAATTGGGATATGAACTCGACCCGACGGAAATTCATGTGACAACAATACATTTGAATTTTTGTCGAAAGGGACATGGCCATGCCATCTATTTATTACACATTTCAACATGCACTAAACATTTTAGTGATTTTTTAAATGCGCATATTTGTGCATATATTTATATTTAAATATTTGTTCATATATATGTATTTTAATAGGCATGAAAATAATAATTCTTGAAAAAGGTATATTAAAAAAAATGTGTATTGTAATGTATAAACAAAACAAAAATAAATAATTATCTTGCTACTAAACCACACTGTTTAGGTACTCTACCTCTTCCAATAAAATATGCTTTAATTATGTTAATGTGTTTTTATATATTTTTTTAATATGTGCAACATTTTATTCTTATAGGAACCTATGTTTTGAATTAAAGTTGTGCGGCATAAAAAAATCGCTTCTGTGAGTTGTGCGTATGAGGAGAGTGTTAATTTTAGTTTTAATTGTTGAAGATTTATTTACTATTGAGGTTGTTTTGGTTTAATTTTTTAAACCTATATACTTGTTTTACTTATATCCTATGGGTTGCTTCCCTACAACTTTGTTTAAGGTTTCATTTTTGCTATTTAGAGTAAAAATAATCTATTTAAATTAATTTATTTCTACTCTCCCATTAGGAATTGTAATATAAACTAAGCTGCATGACGGCAAGGCGATTAAATACGCAAAATTAAAGTGGAAAATTAAAACATAATTCCCGAAAACGGTGTTTAAGTTCTTACCCGCGAAGTAAATATAACGTGTACTCTTTAAAGTAACTCGAACATATAATGTCAAAACGTCTAGAATTTTGTGAAATCCGTTTTCATTTCGTAGTCAAAAATCCGTTGTGGCAGTTTCGCACCAGTGGTGCCAACAGACCGGCGGACCGAACCATCTCCTAGTGTTAATTAGCATTAGTCGGCCGACCGTCCACGGGACATGGCTGCTGCGGTCTACTACTGTCACAACTTCACAATAAATCTGAAATTAGTCCGCAAGCGGAAGCGTTCCAGTTAAAACTGCCACGTTTTGTCGGGTGTAATTAAATATTTATTTTGACGGCTGTTCTTGCCAGAAACTTTTGGAGAAAGATTTGGGTTGTTTTTGTAGTAATTAATAATCTCTCTTAATCTTAATATAAACACAAGTTTATTTTAAGCGGCTTTGCCCGAGTTCTAACAATCTTTTTATTATTTCTCTTCCTTCTATATGCCTCCGTGGTCGAGGGGTAAATCTCTTGACTAGCAAGCCGAAGGTCGCGGGTGCAAATCCCGGCGTGCGCAAGTAAATTATATTTGATTAATTTGTGTTTATTTACAATTCAAAACAATCTGTATATAATATACTTGTGGCACGTTCCAGAGTGGAAGATACTCTCAGTGTGCTTACGTTGCTTGAAATGGGTTTAGCCGTGTCCAGATCTGAATAGCAAGGTACTCTCCGACCTTCCCCTTCCCCTTCTCCTTCACCTCTTCACTACTATCAGCTTCACAACATACCCCAATTGGGGATACCACAGTCTCACTGGCTCCAGACGGTTGGGAGCAGTTGGGACTCTTGTGCGGTATTCATATTAAAAAAATAAATTAAATGGTCAGTATTATCGAACCAATAAAATGGCACATTGTATTATTTGATGAAAGTAAAATTGATATCCCAAAACTCTATAGCTTATGATGAAAATGAGGTTGTTGGTTAAAAACATACGTTGACTTTCGTATTCCAGATAGTAAAAAGTATTTTCTTGACCCACAATAATCATAATAGAATACATTTAAAAAATAAGATAATAATAATTGGAATAATCGTAATAGAATATGTATAATATAAAAATAATGATCACCGTATTCATAATAAAATATATAAATTCTATTATCACACAATTATTCACACATCTGCCCTGATGATGATTACATTAATCATTGTCTCAACAAAGTCTCAGTGAAAATACTAAAGAGATAAAGACACAGAAAGTAAAAAGGGAACGGTCGCAAATGGTACTAGAACCAAGATCCTTTAGTTTTAGCCTTAGCGGGACTAGCATTTACCAATAGAGTTAATGTTGACCTAATTAAATTTCGACATTTTTATCAATCTCAAATATGTTTGTGAAATACCGCCTCAATAAATTAATCCTTATGAACGGAAATTATTAGTACCTTCTGGATATTATGACAACCAATTATGAGCATTCAACCTAACTTGTCAACATCTGCTTTGACATGAATGGTAAGCGAAAATACCTTCCATAGAGCCCTAGCTATACCTCGGCCTTTGCACAACTGTTGGGAGAGAACGGAAGTGGGAGCGGGGCACAGATGTACTTCCAGGGGGAGGGGGAGTGGGTGTAACTTTACTCAAATCACCATACTATAATGTATTCCAATTTCTGAATTATTCAGCATAAGTTATCAAACGTCAACCAAAGTATTTACAACACAATTAGCGAGTAGCCAAATGCATAAGTGAAGCTGAATGATTCATTATTGAATTGTACGAGAATTAGACATCATTTCAGATGTTACAGACACTTGAACAATGTAAGCACTCGGCTAATAAATTTTGAAAAATTCCTTGTAAATCAATATAGCAGTGGCGGTTGTAGACTTTTCATTAAGCTAGGGTGGTAATATTAATAAATTACCACATTATTGATGTTGCTGTAGCTGAATATAAAATTACTTTTTAAATTTCCAATGCTAAAAATATATATACTCGTATATATATATTTATATATGTTTTCAGCTACAACAACATCAATAATGTCGTATTTTTCAATCTTATCGCTTAAAAGTCTAGAAATACGCAGGTCTAAGAGCAGTTGATTAGTTCTCAACACAAGATTTCCTGCAAAAATGTTTTTTTTAAGACGAATAAATAACCAAATAATAAAAAACATTCATTCACCTGATAATCAAGTAAATCTTGGACAAAACATTCATAAATTGTTAGCCAACAAATCCGTCATTTACTGCGGACAGGTACACAGAACTTATAACACTATTATAATATAACAACAAACTTGACGCTTATATTTTTCACTTTTTTCTCATTTTCTTATATTTTGGGATAGTAAAATTCAATTTAATTTCTACCCCTAAGCAACAGGTTCAGCTATGGTGGTTTATACCAAAAAAAATATCTTCTATAAAGTTTGCGCATGTATTTTATTTTCATGTCAAATTATATGTATTTTTGTTTATATAATAATAAATTAAAGCTAAAATTCACCACCCGGCCCAGTTCCCAGAAGTCTGATAGTTGATAGGAACCTTGCCTATTGAAAACACTGTTTAATCATTGAAGAAGATAATTCTAATATTCTAAATGAAACATTAAACAGAACAAGGCACAAAAACGTGGCGTGAAAAATGTCACGATCGCAAATACGAATCGAAACCAGGATCTATCCACTGTTTGTTTATGACGATATGTATCACACCTAATGGGTTTCACTAATAACTAGCTAACTTATCCGGCTTGCCCGACTGTATTCCGATTTAAGGGGTGGGGAAAGAGGAAGGGGTGGTTTTTCAAAATTCATGTTGACAGTGATCTTCTTCTTGAGTTGATGGTCAAGTCATACAACAATAACATTGCTTGTAACTACTGTCAAATTTTGCTCTTCCTTTGTTTTTCAATAATATAATAATAAAAAAACCCATTTTCATATAAAATAACAATGATTACACGTTCAAACTCCAAGTCCACCAGTA
The DNA here is from genome assembly GCA_026573805.1 of Hesperophylax magnus. Classification (NCBI taxonomy): domain Eukaryota; kingdom Metazoa; phylum Arthropoda; class Insecta; order Trichoptera; family Limnephilidae; genus Hesperophylax; species Hesperophylax magnus. Next base: position 4,539,352 of record JAIUSX010000022.1, read on the forward strand.
ACCTTAGTCCGGAACTACTTCAAATTCTGGATAAAAAGTTCGACGACTTAAAAGTAGAATTCCTAGAAAAATCGTTTGCAGACTTTAAAAAAACTATAGTTGAAGTGATAAAAAAGGAGTACAAGGAGGAAATTGAAGAACTTAAGAAGAAAGTAACACAATTGGAAAGACAAATTGAAAACAGTGATCAATATAATCGTTCAAACAACGTTATAATAAGTGGTATTCCGGAAAACAAAAATTAAAATGTTTATGACATTCTCTCTAAAATCGGTGCTACAGCTGGATGCAAAATTACCCGAAATGAAGTAGAATTCGCCAGCAAAATTTCCCCCAGAATAAGTCGTACATCTTGAAGATGAACTATTAGCTGCAATAAGGAAGAGAAAAGGGATGTTTGTTTCAGAATTGCAGCTTCCTGGAGTCAGTAGAATTTACATTAATGACCATTTAACCTCTAAAAACCAACATCTTCTAAAACAATGTCGAGATATAAAAATGGAAAAAAAAATTCGCTACTGCTGGGTAAAAAACTCCAAAATATTCGTTCGTGTAAGTGATTCAACCCCTATAATTTTAATTGTTGATCAAGATGATGTCAACAGACTCTCCAAATTGAAGACACTTCAACCTGCCTTTCAAACGCCGGCCCCTTTAGAAAATTAACCTTACATGTCAAATATAATCTCTGGCAAGGATGGAAATATCTGAATATTGTACACAATTTGTCATTCGCTGCAACACACGAATTATCACCATTTGTTAAGTACAAAATACAACCAAATACTTATGAAATAATGTTAAGTCATAGTAATATTATTATTTTTAGGGCTTATTTACAATTCATTAATCATGTGAATATGTCCATAGATATACCTATCAATCTGTCAAAACTAAAGCCTCTTGGAATCATAGACAATATAATTTACCAGAAACAAACACATAATTCAGATGTTCAAAATTACCCCCAGTCACAAAATAATTATTTTATATTTATAAAATATTTTCCAGCTAATTTCACAAACATAATATATAAAATGCTTAACGTATATTTTAAAAATGTGCGAGGTCTTCGCACAAAAACTCATAACTTCTTAAATCAGGTCCTTTTGAACAATTTTGATATTTATCTTATATGCGATACTTGGCTAAAGGAATTTATCCATGAAAATAATTTTTTTGACAATATGTACGAGTATTTAGAAAAGATTGTGATTACTCTTATTTTTCTCACTCTTAGTATACTGACAGATCTTTTAGTTTACAGCAAGTACTTAACCGGTTTTTTATCTTTGTATCAGTCTATTGCAATCGCTACAAATGTGTATTATTATTGTAACCTTGAAAATGTAATGTTTTGGATTTCTAAACTTAGGATCCCTTTAGAATTTTTTTAATACTATTATACATTATTCAATACCAATATTTCAATTATATCTCTACATATTCAATTAATCTCTTCTATGTTTTCGAAACTTGACATATTCCATTATTATTGTTTACACATATGTTTGACCTATATGCTCCATTCAAATGCATGTTCTCGGTGAATTGAATATATAATATCAAAATGTTAGAGGTCTGCGAACTAAGACTCATGTATTTCTTTCCAACGTTCTTAATGCCAATTATGACGTGATATGCTTGACTGAGACTTGGCTTCTGACAAGTATATTTGACTCGGAATTATTTGATAACCGTTATGTAGTGTATCGTTGTGATCGCGACTATGTGCGGTTGGGACAGGCGCTCGGTGGTGGATCACTGATTGTAGTGCGCCGCGAACTGCCGACGTGCCCCTCAACCTCTTCCCTCCTGTCCAACGCGTAGAAATAGCGACAGCAACTCTTGCACTAGGCCCTAGTGGGCATTTTTCTAAACTACGTATATACTGTTCATACTTCGTGCAGGGCGCGGAGCAGATTAAATCTTTAAGTGACTTTTTTGAATTTATATCTGCGTTGTATACAAATTTCCCCAATGATGAATTCCTTATATTAGGAGACTTCAACATATCACATGCACCATGGCTTCTGCCTTTGACCGCAGACGGTGCTCTATTACTTAACGGATCGTCAATCGATGCACTTACTTCAACTCTCTCTGATTTCTTAGACTTTACTGGCTTCCGTCAATTCAACAACCAGCTTAATATAAACGAACGTATTCTCGACCTGGTAATCTCGAGTATCGTGTGCACGGTAAGTGGGTGCAACACTCCACTAGTGCCAGAAGATATCCCACGAGCCTTCCCTCCAAACCCCGCGCTCGCGCACGGTCCGCTCCTATCACCGCGCTGACTATGTACTGATTAATAGCGCCTTGGCAGCCGTTGACTGGACAACGACCTTAAACAGCAGTAATGTAGACTCACTCACAGCGCGTTTCTATTCCGAATTAAATAAGGTAATTGACGCACACGTACCATCCAGAACAGTTAACATAGACTCTAGATATCCTCCGTTGTACAGCTCTGCCTTAAAAAAAGTAATTAAAGAAAAACTTAAATTTCATAAAAAATACAAAATTTATAACCTTTACTCAGACTATCATACTTTCTGTCTTCTTCGAGAACGACAAAAGTGCATGCAGAAAGTATGCTATGACAATTTCATTAATATGGCCGAATCTAATATTAATACCGATCCCAAACATTTCTGGACATTTGTTAAATCTAAGCAAAAAAGCTCTGAACTACCTAACAATATGTATCTTAACTCTCAGCATGTATCGGGTGGGGAAGCTATAAGTAACTTATTCAATATACATTTCCAATCCTCCTTCGAATCCCACACCCCGTGCACCTCGTCTACCACTCGAGTATATAATCCAAACACCTCAGTACTCAATCTTAGTAATGTTAATATGGACGCTGAATCAGTTTGTAAATATCTTAAATCATTAGACCCTACCAAAGGCAGTGGGCCTGATGGTATACACCCAGTGTTTTTAAAGAATTGCGCTGGTGTTTTATGTTATCCGCTAAGTCAAATATTTAAAACCTCACTATCTTCTGGCATTTTTCCGCAGCAATGGAAAAGCTCATATGTTGTACCTATATTAAAAAAGGAGACAAGCACAATATTGAAAATTACAGACCGATCTCTAAACTAAATGTAATGGGTAAGCTTTTTGAAAAAATTGTTTATGATAATATTTTTCCTTGTATACGGCCACACATTATTCCGAATCAACACGGCTTCATGACCAAAAAATCAACAGACACTAACCTTTGTGAGTTTTTTGACACAGTCCTTGTTGCTATGGATAACGGATATCAAATAGATGTAGTCTACACAGACTATTCCAAAGCCTTTGATAAAATCCCACACAGCATTTTAATTGAGAAAGTCGAAGCAATGGGTATACACGGTGACCTCCTTCGTTGGTTAGCCTCTTACCTTTACAATCGTACACAAGCTGTACATGTTCAAGGGTTTTGCTCTAGTTTCGTGCCCGTAACCTCAGGAGTACCCCAGGGATCTCACCTTGGCCCCCTTTTATTTAATATATTTATGAATGACGTTAGCAAAATTATCCGTAATTCTCAGCTATACTTATAGGCTGATGACAAAAAGATAGTCAAAATCATAAAGTCTGAGATGGATTGCATAGAACTCCAGCATGACCTTGACTCTCTGGTGAATGAATATTGTTTAAAAAATCACCTTCTTTTGAATGCAGACAAATGCAGCGTCATATCTTACTCTCGAAAGAAACACACAATATTATATCCCTACAAAATTAAAAACAAACTCTTAAACAGGGTAAATGTGATTAGAGATCTTGGAGTCCTAATGCACAGTAAGCTTCTTTTTCAATCTCATATCGAGCATATCACGTCGAAGGCTTTGAAAATGCTGGGATTTATACTTAGAGTATGTTCAGTTTTCAAAAATCCACAAACATTTAAGATTCTATACATATCTTACGTCAGAAGCCACCTAGAGTATGCATCAACAGTGTGGAACCCTCATAGTTCTACATATAAATCAAACATAGACAGAGTTCAGAAAAAGTTTTTGAAATATGTCTCTTATCGCATGCGAAATGATGAAAACAATGTGTCCATGAACCTTAAAACTCTTGATCAACGCCGAGATATCAGAGACCTAGTAGTGCTATATAAGATAATCCACTATTTTATTGATAGCCCATACCTTTTACCAAATATTCATTTCAGATGTCCATTAAGAGTAACTCGATCTCCGGGCACATTTTATATTCCTAAGAGCAATACTAATTAACTTGAAAATGTATTTATAAGAAGAAGCTGTAGCACCTTTAATAGATTATGCACAAATATCGATGTGTTCAATACGAGCCTCGCAGGATTCATAGCATTCCTAAGAGAGTAGCGTTCGATCGTTGCGGGAAACTTAGTAGTGTTAGTGTGTGTATTGTTTTTGTATGGGTTGAATCTGTAGTCTTTTTTATGTTTATTTTTTTGGAGATTTTCTTTTTCTACTAGTTAGTATTTATATTGTTTTGTATTATTTATATTCATATGTTTTTCTACCTCTATATAAAATGAATCTTCTGTGGAAACTTTACTGGTTTATGCAACTTGGTAAAAATGATTTGTATTAAAATATATTTGTATAACTGTTTGTTTCCCAAATAAAATAAAATAAAAGGTAATTATTCGGAATCGCTGGACAAGGATTATATGAAATATTTTTAAATAAAACCTTCTGATTTACCTTAATTACTATAAAAGGAATCTGACTGGATTTGGGATATTTTTAATTATAGCATTTTAATTTTTAATTGAGTAAATCGAAAATTCACTTTCGTTGTATGGGATGACAGCTGGAATGATTTCTGTTGATAAAATTTTCTTTTGTTGATTTGCTGATACGAGTGACTATATTTTTTACCATGTGCAAATACTAGGTAGGTACTATTTAAGCCAAACTCGAAAAATAAAATAAAGATATTTAGTTATGTTTTATGGGTAAAATTCGGTTTATGGGAGTCACTCGAATAACCGAAATGGAACTTGATTTAGACTAATTTAGGGCTGGGGAATCCGAATCTGTAAGAATTAGGTGGGGGTCGGCACTATTAACTGAGTTATAGGGTTTTGAAATTTCGTACGCGATACATAAAAACCATGTTTTATTTATCAATTATGACATAAGAAAATCAAATTAGTGACGATTTATTAGTCTCACATTTCAGAAGTGCCAACCAAAAAATAAAAAGTGTTGCCATATAATGATAATATTTTTTTACAAAATAGGTTAGGTTTTTAGTTTGGGTTAGAGTAGGCAGAAGAACATGGGAAAAAGGTATTATAATTAAATCACAAACCAGTCTATACAAACCTAGCGTAGCCCACAAACTACTTTAAAACTGGGATATAACTCTAAAGGGGACGCGAGCAGGCGTTATTAAAGGGGCATTTTTTTGTAACAGGAAATACCATGGAAAAAAGGTATTAGAATTAAATCACAAACCAGTCTATACAAACCTAGCGTAGCCCACAAACTATTTGAAAACTGGGATGTAACTCTAAAGGGGACGCGAGCAGGCGTTATTAAAGGGGCAATTTTTTGTAACAGGAAATAACATGGAAGAAAGGTATTAGAATCAAATCACAAACCAGTCTATACAAACCTAGCGTAGCCCACAAACTACTTGAAAACTGGGATATAACTCTAAAGGGGACGCGAGTGGGCGTTATTAAAGGGTCATTTTTTTGTTATAGAAAATCACAGTTAGGTTAGGTTATATATATATATATAAATTTAATATTTACAAGATTTTAAATAATAAACTACAAATCTGGCAAATGATATTTAATTTTCTGAATTTTCCATGCATTGATATTATTATTATATGGCAACACTTTTTATTTTTTGGTTGGCACTTCTGAAATGTGAGACTAATAAATAGTCACTAATTTGATTTTCTTATGTCATAATTGATAAATAAAACATGGTTTCTATGTATCGCGTACGAAATTTCAAAACCCTATAACTCAGTTAATAGTGCCGACTCCCACCTAATTCTTACAGATTCGGATTCCCCAGCCCTTAATTAGTCTAAATCAAGTTCAATTTCGGTTATTCGAGTGACTCCCATAAACCGAATTTTTTCCTGTTTTATAAAATAGAAAAATTAAAAAAAGGTGAGGTTATTATAGGTTAGGTTGGTTTATTGTTAGGATTTAGGTTAGGTTAGGATAGATTGGATATTATAGGTTAGGTTGGATTATTATAGGTTAGGTTCGATTATTATAGGTTAGGTAGGATTATTATTAGGATATAGGTTAGGTTAGGTTAGGTTGGATTATTATAGGTTAGGTTAGGTTGGATTATTGTAGGTTAGGTTCGATTATTATAGGTTGGGTTGGATTATTATTAGGATATAGGTTAGGTTAGGTTGGATTATTATTAGGATATAGGTTAGGTTAGGTTGGATTATTATTAGGATATAGGTTAGGTTGGATTATTATAGGTTAGGTTAGGTTAGGTTGGATTATTATAGGTTAGGTAGGATTGTTATTAGGATATAGGTTAGGTTAGGTTAGGTTGGATTATTGTAGGTTAGGTTCGATTATTATAGGTTAGGTTCGATTATTATTAGGATATAGGTTAGGTTAGGTAAGGTTGGATTATTATAGGTTAGGTTAGGTTGGATTATTATCGGTTAAGTTAGGTGTGTTGGGTAAGGTTTGGATATAGGTTAGGATTTAGGTTAGGTTAGTTTAGGTTTGGTTATTATAGGTTAGGTTAATATAGTTTAAGTTAAATAAAACAATAATTATAATAATACCTAAATATAAATAATTTAAGTTTTTTTTTTAAGTAACATAGAAATATTTTATTTTTCGAGTTTGGCCAAAACAGTACCTAACTAGAATTTGCATTCTGAAATGATTCAAATTCTAGCTACTCGTATGTATTCTAGCTACTACTACCAGAGAAAATGTCATCAACAGAAATCATTCCAGCTGTCATCCCATACAACGAAAGTGAATTTTCGATTTACGTAATTAAAAATTAAAATGCTAAAATTAAAAATATCCCAAATGCAGTCAGATTCCTTTTATAGTAATTAAGGTAAATCAGAAGGTTTTATTTAAAAATATTTCATATAATCCTTGACCAGCGATTCCGAATATTTACCAAATAAAATAAGTGTGCAAAATGTCTCAATCTCGGAATATAACTGCACATTTGTATAAAAAAATATAACTGCAAACGCTCTTCTTCGCTAAAAAAAAACGCCATTCGTAACGTAAGTTAAATTCTGTACTGTAATACTTAGAGAGTTATCTAAAACTATTGCGACTGAGAAGGAAATAATTGAACTAAGTACTTCCTAAGACGTGCCAAACTTTTGTTAAATATAATAGTCAAATTCTTAGAAATACTATAGTTCCCCAGTCCGTGCATTCGCTCGATCGCATTGCACAAGATTATTTTATTACCGTGATTTGGCGGAGTGAAATACTTGTTTTTGTCGAGTTTGACGGAGGGAATGGGAAACTTTACGAGTTGCAGTAATTGGAGAAATCGAATTCAGAATTTATAATCTTGTTTGATAATTTTATGCCGTTCATTTGATGTCTGTTATAGCGTGCAGTTCATTTGTTGAGTAATTGGTCGAGGTTTATGTCTGCAGTTGAGATGCGTAGTTTAATCGCAGAAACCTACGCCGCTGTAAAGCCACAGTTTTTGGCAGTATACGGCAGTATTATATATTATGTCATAGTTGTCAGTCATGTTGCAGTTTTATGTATTAGGCCATAGTTGTAAGTAATATACCAGTGTTATTTGATTTTATTCAGATCCACTTGATAAAAATTGTTTTTGTTTTAAGTCACAGCCAAAAGAATTATATGTAATGCCCCGTCCAGAAAGAGTGATTTTAGTTGAACGACTTTAATTGAACGATGAAAATTGAACATATATATCGTTCAGACGTTTCAATTTAACTCGAACCGATATTGTTAATCAAGATGGCGTCAAGTGACGTTACGGCTGCGTGCGTCCCTATGATTTCAGACCTTTTACGGAACGATCTCTAGAATATGAAAAAGCGCAAAAAACGTCGTATGTCAGCTAAAAAATGGATTATAAGAAGAAACGAATTGGGTGCCTCTAATACTATATTGAGAGAGATGGTATTAGAAGATACCAAAGGCTATCGCAATCATTTGCGAACTTCTGAAGAACAATTTAATGTATTGTTGTCTAAGATTCAAGAAAAAATCCAAAAACAGGTCGCAGTTATGCGAGCGGCCGTCCCGGCAAAAACTAAGTTACAAATTACGCTAAGATACCTGCCAACAGGGGATATTTTTTCAAGTCTGGCTTATAGGCACAAAGTTCCAAAAATACGATATCATTGTTTATAAAAGAAGTGATCGTTGCAATAGATTTGTTATGAAGGTAAAACAATACTTTTTTTTTAAACATTCAGAGAGGTGTTATTTAATAATAATAACTAATAAGTTACAGTAACATTTCAAAAATAATATTATTTTTGCAGCGTCACGGGCATTTTTATTTTTGTAAACTTCTAGCTTCTGATCCCAAAGACAGGGATGGCTTTGGTATAGATCCATAAATCTGAACATCATGTCGTCCGACCACTGAAAACGTTCTTTAATTTAAGTATATGCCATGATGGTAGGTACTAGGTACACATAAATAAACCACTCACTAGGTACGTCTTACGTCTACTTTCGACTGCAAGGAACTAAAAATCGCAAGCGACTTGAAACACATGTTCATTCGTTTCGATTCTGCAGGAAAATCGAACGATGACTCATACTTGAACAACAAAAGTAGACGGACTTTCAACTTTCCTCGCTCAACTAAAAACTTGATCAACTCTGTTGAAAAACTGTTCACACTTGTCGATTAGCTTTCAAGTGTCACTCAACACAGACTTGATCAACTAAAATCGCCCTGTGTGAACGGGATATAAGCTACTAGTAATAAATCTTAGCTGTAAGTTATTAGTCATAAGTCCACGTAATATGTTAAAAGTAATAATCAGTGGCGGTTCGTGGACCAAGTTCAACATTAAAGCAATATAAAAGAGGGAAGAACAAAGGCTTTTTGTTATCAGCTTTTCTGTTTCATGGAATATATGGAGCCACGTCATTTTAAAATTCTGCAGTAATAAATAAGAAGACCGTTTCGAAAAGAATTAGCACAATCATTTGAGTATGAAATTTAATAATAATCGTGAAAAATATCAATGAGTGCTACCTATATTAGGAACTAGAAATAATACATCCATTTACTAATGTATTTGTGAATTGGAAATAGGTTTAACAATTGGCATTGAATAAAGTCATTTAAATACGAAATGTGAGCTTTTTTATGGTAAGCTTGTTTACCGTAAATTTCATTGTTGCTTAGTATACTGCAGTCAAAATCAAAAAGGCATCTGGGAATTTGCAAAAGTATCATTCTGCTCCATGAGACTTTTCACTTATTATATTAAAAAGAATATAAGAATATGACTTTTGCAAATTCTCAGCTGCCTTTTTGCGTATGACGGCAATATAAGAAAGTTCTGCTTTCATCAAAAAGGACCCCTAAATTTCTATTTCCTGAGGATATCGCACACCTAGATGAAGAGTAGTACAACTCAAAATACCTCTTTTTTTAGGAACAGCAAAAAACATTTTACTCGATTTTTATGTGACCGATTAAAAATATTTTTATATAATGTTGTATGTTATTTTACTAGGATATTTATTTGCTCAATTACTTATCATGAAATACACGTATCACTTGTTTATTAATTAATTTCGTGTTATTTTAGTATTCGTGACTAAATCATTGTTTCATAATTTTATCAACTCAAATTAATCAACTATTATGAATTAGTAAAATTAAAATTACTTACTTTTGTAAACAAAACTGGAGTATGTGGAGTTGATATGTAGAACGCCCGAGAAATAAGACAGGTTCAATCACGAATACCAAATCAACTAAAATAATTCACGCTTTATGACTGCAGTTAATCACGAATACAAAACTAAGTCGAAATAATCCAGTCTTTGTGCGTATTGACAGCACCTTCCCCTACAGCTGGTATGTCGTAACTGGTGATGTGTGTTGTTGGTGGTGGGTGTACGTGGAGCAACTCAGAAAGACTAACTTACATCGCCATCACATTATTATTGATGGAGATTTTAAAACAGGTGTCTTTGTAGTTTGTGTAGTTTTCGACGCAGATTCCGAAAATCGCAATAACTCAATTTCGAATTATTTTGAGTTGTGCTACCCTTTATCTAGGTGTGCGAATAATATGTAGGAAATGTTAGAAATAATAATATGCGATCTATATTTGTAATAATATTTTGTTGTGAAAGAATGATAACTGTGTTCTGGCCAAACTTATATTACTTTCCTTTGTTACAAATAATAATACCTTACCAAAATAATAATACATCATGATGTTAACCAAAAACCATTATTCTTTAATGTTTAGATATCAGAAATCCATCTTAATTAATAACTAACATAGTTCCTTTGAGTACTCTATCATTATTATGAGAAGTAATTCTTCGAAGCAACATCTGAGAGAACGTTGATAAAATTGGGAAAAGTCTTTCTAACTCACTAAGGTGAAAGTAAAGGTTAAACTTGTTATTTGTTTTGTGTTTTCTTAACCAATCTCCCCTTGTTCTCGTTATCTCATCTCCGTCAATCCTAATAATAAGCTGGGCAAATTATATCTGTAAATCGAAGCAAAATTAATTGCTCAGTTCAAGGCTATATTATTAGATAGACAATGGTAAAATAGGCTAGAGAAGGACAAAGAGAAAACCATTGAATTGTGGGTTATAAAATATAACAAGTCAATATACAAGTCTAGGTAACAGCTTGAGATGAAGATTGTGTTCGAAGATGATCTTATTATTTGGAGCCTTCTTCATCTGACGATAACCTAACCACGGCCTCCGTGGTTGAATGGCTGCGAATTCGAAGGTCACGAGTTCGTACCCCGGCAGGCACAACCAAATTTTATTTGAATGATTTGGCTTATTTTACAATTTTTAAATTTTAAATAATGTTTAACTTATTATTTTAAATTAACCTGCCACAAATAATATATTTAGAACACATTCCAGAGTGATATATACAGAATTTTCCTGATGAAACCAAAATTAGCTCTATTTTAAAGGAATTAATATTTTCAATGAACTACCGACAGATGTTAAAGAAGCTAAAAGTCTTGTTTTTCGTGGGTTAGGCCTAAATACCAAAAAGAATAAGTTTTAGATATATTGTAAAGTGTCCTTAATGTTATAGAAATAAGTGGTTAAAAGGTATGATTTTAGATTTTCACGGCCAAAAGTATTATAGTGATTTGTTTTGGGGTATAATGCCGTGTTGCGAAATTTATTTGCACGGCATAATACCCCAAAAACCAAACACTATAAAAGTTCTTTAAAGATTTATACTTGATATAAAAATATATTTTTTTATTACTAAATAAGAACTAAATAAGAAAAAAATAGCCTTACTCGCTCCAGGCGGTTTAGAGTAGTTGGAACTCTTGTGCGATACTCACATAAAATTGTAAATATATATATTTATCCCGGTAAATAAAATGTAATCGTAAATTAGTTACAATTTTGAAAATGTTAATTAAAATAATTTTCTGTTAAACATAAATTTTATAGGTCTATTCTTCTTATTCACTATCACGTGTCTGAATTCTCCAAACAAACACTCGCAATCTTGAAAATGACACTTAAATTCAAAGCAAAACCTCTAGATTTCGTTTAACCGGAGTTTTTTTTTTTTTTTTTTTTTTTTTTTTTTATTATTTATTCAGTGAGTTTTATGAATTACAATTTTTGTGTACTTAATAACTCCCACACTAGGCTAATGCCCGTGTTGTGGTAGTCATAATGCTATAAATTACAATAAAACCATAAGTTGTAGTAAGAAAAAATAAAACATAATATGGAAGGAAAAAAAAGAAAATAAACATATTTAAGGAAAATATAAAACAAAATATATGTTTTTCATACATGCAAACATACATACATACACATATATATATGCTCAGATATATATACATATACATACATACATAGACATACATAGATGCATACGTAAATACATTCATACACATCTATATATGAACACACACAAATGTAATGTGTATTCACATATAAACATATACAGATACATGGTTAATTTTATTATAATGGTTTAAAAGTTAGGAACTCATGTATTCTTTAAAAAAGGCTCGTCCCCTTTCAAATATCCAGTTTTGGACACGTATAATAAAAAGGGATATAGTATTAGTTGATTTTATGTCCCTGTCCAACGCGTTGTATATTTTAGGGGCGATAGACCAGAATTGTCGTTGAGCGAATGTGGTTCTAGTTTTTGGCACCACGCATCCCAGATTTGATGAAAAGCGGGTGTTTACTTGGTGTTGGGGAGCCACTATCAAGTCATTTTTTCGTATGTAGCATAAGCTTGTCTTAATGAATAGCTGGCGAATATCTAAGACCTTAATTTTAGTAAATAGTATTTTGGAGGGATAGGTAGGATGACATTTAAATATAATTCTGAGAATTAGTTTTTGTACTGTAATTATTGGATTAATGACGGATTCTGCACAGCCACCCCATCCCAGAATACCATATGTTGCTATCGATTGAAAAAGGGCAAAATATACGCATTTTAGAGTCGTTAGGTCTAAGATGGATCTAAGAGAGCAGAATATGTGGGAGAGTTTACGAAGTCTTTTTGTTGTTTCTTTTATATGGGTTTCCCAGCGTAGTTGGTCATCGATTATTATTCCCAAGTATTTAACTTCCTTTGAAGATTTAAGAGTTGAACACGTGCATTGAATGTTAGGTGAGGTTTCAGGAGTCTGTATGTTGAGTGAACACGAGTGGATGGTAGGTTTGGGGCAGTTATTGGGTAAGTTATGTTTGGGTATGGAAAACGTCATGTATTGTGTCTTGTCGATATTAAGTGTGAGGAGGTTTGTGTCTAGCCAATGTTTAACTTTTGTTAGGCCAATATTAGTTTTGTTTGTAACTGATTCCCATGTTTCATCATCAAATATTAGGACTGTATCATCGGCAAATGAAATTATCTTGCCTCCAATATTCATAGTGCATAGTGTGTTGATATATATGAGAAATAGAATTGGCCCTAGTACACTACCTTGAGGGACCCCATAGGACATGGATAATTTTTTGCTCATATATATTTTGTCAGAGTGGATAAGGGTTTGTTGTGTACGATTTGCTAAGTAGTTTTTAAACCATGTGTAGGCTATCCCTGTAATGCCGATCTGTTGAAGTTTTTTAAGTAGTAAGGGATGGGAAACCGTATCAAATGCTTTTGCGAGGTCAAGGAAAACAGCAAGTGGTTTGCGACCTTTGTCAAGATTTTGGGAAACAATTTTTGTGAGAGCAGCTATTGCATCAGAGGTATTCCTCCCTTTGCGGAAGCCATATTGGTTATCCGATATTATTTTATGATTTTCAAGGAACTTACAGAGTCTATGTTTCACCGCCTTTTCTATAATTTTAGAAATTGTGCTGAGTAATGATATCGGTCGATAATTATTAACGGATAATTTATCACCTGTTTTGAAGATAGGGATTATTGTGGCCTGTTTTAAAGAGTTGGGGAATATTCCAGTTTTAAAGCTTAAGTTGATAATGTGTTTAAGAGGTGGGGCTATACATTTTTGAATGTGTTTAGTAATTTTTGTTGAAATTTGATCTTTCCCTGCAGAGTTACTGTTTTTAAGAGATGAGATAAGTTCTATTATTTCTAGTTCAGTGGTGGGAGTGAAGTGAAAAGGGTTATAGCTGAGATTATTGACATGTATATTTTTTGCAAGATCTTTCTCCGAGACGGTGTTTTGGTCTAGAATATTTTTTGCTAATTTATGTCCGATATTGGAGAAAAATTGATTGAAATGGTCGGATATTTTTTCAGGTTCGGAATTGACGTGAGTTGTTTGGTCTTCTATGTTAATTTTAACAATGGGTGAGTCGATTTTATGAATATTGGCTATATCTTTTATGATATTCCAAATTTTTTTTTTGTCATCAGTAGCTTCACTGATTTGTTTTTTGTAGTAATCTCTTTTAACATTGTTAATAATTTTTTTGCAGTTGTTTCTATAATGTTTATAAAATATGAGTGAATCATAATCATTGGGATTTTTTCTACAGAAGTTATGAATCTTGTCACGCTTTCTGATACAGTGAAGAATACCTGTAGTGATCCATGGTTTGAGTTTTGTGTCGGATTGGTTTTTTTTAGTTTTTGTGTATGATGTTGCATCGGCCAAGTGGTTTTGTAAAGTATTTGTAAATATTTCGCATGCAGAAGTGGTATCGGTACAAGAATAGACAAGTTCCCAGTTTTCTTTAGAGACAGTATTTAGGAGAATGTCATAGGAAATTTTTTTTTGAGGGAGAGTATTTTGAGGTAGTTTGTGAATATATTGGTTGATGGAAGTGATGGTTGCATAGTGATCTGTGACAGTTGATTGATATACAATGGATTTGCTGCCTAGTTTACTCTTAACAAAGACGTGATCTATACAACTACTAATGTTTGAATCTGATTCTCTAGTTGGGGCTGTGACGGCTGGCAAATATCCTAATAAAGTTAGTGTATTTAGGTATTCATTCGCTTGTGGATGCATTCTGTTGATTATATTAATGTTGAGATCACCAATAAGATAGGTGTTTTGGCGGTGTTCTATATTTGTTAAAATTTCATGCAGAGATTGTATGAATGGGGTTATATTATGTGTGCTTGGGGATCTGTATACAGTAATGATTGTTATATGATTATCAAGTTGAATTTTAAGACAGTTTGCGTTCTTAATTGTGACCTCTTTAACTGAATGTATGATGTGGTTTTTAATGTAAACAATAACGCCATCATTTTGAGTTTGGTTTTGTAGTGTATTATAGTGATTGTAGTTTTTTATCGTTTTTGGGACGAAATTTTCTTTAATCCAGCATTCGCTCAAAACAATTACATCGAAATCTGAGGCAAGGTGAGTGAGAAGAATTAAGAGTTCATCAAAATTTTGGTTTATACTTCTTATATTCATAGAGAATATCGTAAGGGTAGAGTTCACTAGTAATAATTGACGTACTACTTCAGTGTCATTAGTAGTTGTACATGGAATCGGTGTTATGTTATCTAGTAAGTCTGTTATGTCTTCCATTATTTGTTTTTTTGTTTTGCATTAAATTTAAATTTCTTGATTTTGACACTAGCTAAACATGTGTGATAATTCAAGGCATAGGGGATACTATAATTATAGAACATAGTAAGAGATTTACAATTGGTTATGTTACGACAGTAAATGTTGTTTAACAAAGCAATAAATATAATACAAAATACAAGGTAATTGATTTTGACATCAGTAAAATATTTGTGATGCTTGAGTGCAAAAGGTATAATAAAATAGTACAATACAATAATTGATTTAAAGTTGGACATGTTAAAACTGTAATTATTGTTTAGAAAGGCAATGAAAAGAATGAAAACTTTTGAGTTATTTATGTTGACACCCAAATTCTTATTGTTTGCAGAACTAAAAACAATAAAATTTAAAAAGTTAATTTCATTCTTGTTAGTAATTAAAGTAATATTGCATTTAAGGGTAATCGTATCAATATGTAGAATATTATTAAAATAAGTTGTACCACTGGATTCTGTTGTTGGCAATAGTCGAGAAGGAGTTCGCCAGTTATTAAAAGCAATAACAAAATAAGCAATGTATATAATTGTATAAAGCATAGTAAGTTGTAATGGTTTTGGTGCAATTACAATAACACATTTTTTACATGTTAAGAAAACTAGATTACTGGAAAGAGGTGATTGTATTAAGTTATTTGATGGATTAAAAACAATGATGGGGTACATGCTTTTGTTAAATGTCTTTGGGCTAGAAAAATCCAATAATATGTTTTTTGTAACAGAGAGTATCAAGTAATATATAGATGAATATATAATAGTATACAGGAGAATCAAGTAAAATAAAAGTATACCAAAGGATGAAAATTGATTATAAGTTATTTGGTGAGGGAGATAAAAGGTTTTTGGTTTTTTCATTGATAAGTATGACGGGCGTCCCAACGTCTTTGCGTACATATACTTGTCCCCCTCTGGTCCAGGCAAACTTAAAAATATTGTCTCGTGTAGCCTTACGTGCAAGAAACCAATGATGTTTAGCTCGAAATGTCAAGTGTTCATTGATATAAATCTGGGAGCTCTTTCCTGCCATTCCTATGATATTTGTGTTTAGTTTATCCTCCCGATTTGCAGATCGCTTGTTAAATGTTTTTATGTTATTTAAGAAGATGTCACGGTCATCGTTTGTTTTGAATCTGAGGATTATCGGCCGTTGTAAATCCTTGTTGGTTTTTTGTCCAGTACGGTAGGCTGCTTCCACGTTTTTCACTTCTGTTCCGGCATTTGTAATTTTTTGGATATTGAAAACAACATTTTTTAAGTCTTCTCCGCTTATTTCCGGGATTCCTCGTATTTCTACGTTTTTCGACCTGTTTTCCCTGTCTAAATTTTCAAATTGTCCTTCTATTTGCTCTAAGCGCGCTTCTAGATCACAGTTTTTTTTTTCAAGTTTTTTGTTTATATTCTCGAGTTCGTGGACTCGAAGTAGAATATCCTCGTATTGTTTACTCATTGCTGAGATTGTGGCGAGAATTTGGGTGTTTTGGTCGAGTATTGCGTTTTGTTTTAATAGTAGTTCGTTGTCCAAAGTTGAGGCACCGCTGGCAGTGACATTGAAAGCCGGAGTGTCAGATAGGCATTTCTTACATTTAATTTGGGCGCGTCGCTCCTTAGTGAGTCGACGGTATGAGGTCTCTGCCACTCCGCTGCAGTGCAAATGGAATATTCCCTTGCACACGGCGCAGGTAAATACGGACTCGTCGGAGAGAGTGGGTTCTGAACAGGCATTGCAATTATTCATGTTAGTTAGGTGGTAAAGTTGTCCTTGCGCCTGTTGGCAGGCAAAATTCGTAACACGAGTGATAAATTTTGGTTCTGATGTTTTTGTCAGGCGATCTGTTCCAGAATAATTGACGTACCTACAGTACAGCACGCCTCGATTTGTAATCAAAACACAATCGTGTCGAGTTTTATTTTACTATTATTTTGATTATTAGGGCAAATTAAACGTAGATAATTATTCACTGGGATTGTATTTATTATGTACACTATATATATATATTTTTTTTTTTATTCCCGCAGGGTTAATTTTTAATCAAGGAGATGATAAGAGAGGTTATCTGTATGTTTTGAAAATGATTATTTAATGTACAAATGTTCACTAGAAAGGTGCTACTCAAGTTGAGATTAGTTCTGTTGGGTGGGCAAATGACACTTTATTAGGGATTATGACATGCACATGTCTCACTGCACTTTTTAAAGTTATTTAGTTTAATTTTTTACGTCCTTATAGAGACTGAGGTGTTTTGTTATTGTCAATGTCACTTTTGTCAGAAATCATTTCTAAACTTCCAAGTTTTACGCAGATAATACTTTCACAGAATAATTCTCTCACAATTTGTAAAATGGTTATACTTTTTCGCGTATTGGTTAGTTAATATGTTGTTTTTAAACTTAATAAACAATAGATTTGACAGGAGGCGAATCGGTTGACAGTTTGACCATGAGAGAGAGTTAAAGACAGACATAGAATTACAACCGAAATTAGTACTTTTTATAATTGGCACCTCAGAGTGGAAGATGATCTCAGTACTGCCCAGGTGAGAGCGCTATTCAACAAAACGTTACGTTGCTCGAAATGGTTTTAGTTAGGTTAGTGACCAAATTGCCTAGCGCGTTTCCAAACTTCAGTTTCTTCTACAACATTGCAATTACGCTCCCTTTTAACCTCAAAATAATATGGAAAAGATAGTTAACTTCTTTCCATTTTAAATATTGAAACATATTCAATAATCATCGTAACGTGTCTGTTATTATCTATGCTAAGATTTTCATCTTGGAACCCTTCGCCAGTCTGCAATCTATGCAAAAGTATCGCTACAACCTTCAGATCCTACATTTTTTTCAGTACTACATTAGAGGTGTGATTCCGGTCTGCGCGGTCTTTTTCATACAAAACTTGAATTTGGATTTGAGGCAAAATTTATATTTTTTTAATCAAAAGGAGTAGTAAATATCTAGTACGGATATGTATACTACTTTATATATTTATGTTTCAAATCATAAAATATAAGTCATTAAGGAATCAATTTGTCCCGATTTTTGAGGCAATTTTAGCAATGTGAGTTAAAAATGAATATTTAAAAAAATTATTTTACCCTACCTTCAATGATATAAAATAAAAAATAAAAATGTAAATTTTGATGTAAATGGCCTTAAATTTAAATATTTATTCACTATATTTGCGTAGTACGTTGGGCAATTTTTAAAAAATTACTATAATGAACTACATTGGACCACAAATTTGTAATTTTTAATAATTAGCTAATAATCACAAATATCAAAGTTTCCATGAAAATCGTGAATTTTTTTTTTAATGGCCTATATATATCATCATTTAAAATTCAAATAAATAAAATAGCACTTACCCATACTAGATATTGGCCATTAATTAAATTAATAAAGGAATGAATTATTCAGAATGGTCAAGTATACATCCGAGAGAACTGGAATCGTAGTTGATGAAAATGATAAGTTCAAGGACAATTCATTATCTTTAAGTAGAACTAAAATCTCTCCCACCCCCCTCGTGTTCTTAAAAGTTTTTTACAATGTTTTTTTAGGAATTATTGGCGTTGATAATAATTGATTATACCCGTTTGATATTCTTTTGTCTTGTTACTAGAACCAATTGGGTCTCGAGGACAACTTAAATTAAATATTTTCCTAACAAACAACTCGATATAAATACTTGGAACAGGGTGACAGTTTTAGTTAATTTTCCGTTTCTTAGAGTTTCATTACTGACCCGTTTAATCACTTAGGAAATATCTAATCTCAGGATAATTTCTACCATTAAACTTCATCCTTTGTTGTGTATACATAATGTAAGAATTTACCTACTAGTAACTTCAGATATTTAATGTTGAGGACGCCTACAGTTTCCTTGCGGGATAACCCGAAGGATACGCCATTATCCTTATCCAAAACTACCCAAGCAGTGATGTTGAGTTGAAGAGAGTGAGGGTTATTTTTAAAACAATAATATTTCATTTATCTTTCTAATATTTGTAGCAAGTAAATAACAAGTTGTCATTTTAAATTGTTTTTTCTTGGTCGTATTCGAATCGTTTATTTTATTTAACCAAACGTGATGTACAAAAGAATATTGCGTTTTTCGGACTTTAGTCTTCAGACTGAAGATTATTTAGATGATCGACAATCTACCATAGGTAGAAAAAATCCTCTCGTATATTTAATTCATATTAACAAGTTACAAGGCACAAAATCAAAATACGGGGGTTTTTAATATATTTTGTGTATGCCTGTTACAGAAAAATAGTTAATTGATAAGTAAGCATGTAAAACCTATGCAATAATCCATCGGATTTCGTTGTAAAATGTCCTCTGTAAAGTTGGCACTAAACGTTTATTCACATTTTTGGATTAGGAAGTTTCGGCTTTTTGCTTTAGTGCGCATTATGTCTAATTCCCGTGATCGCTTTCGCCAAATATCCGGAAACCCGTCTTCTAGATTGAGCAACTGTTCGGCAAGGCTAAGCCTAGAGCCTAGACTAAAGCACGCTTATGAAATTTCAAAACAAACGCACGGCCAAATAATTATGTAGCCGGATTGTTTATCCGGGCCGGTCTTAATTATCTATTAAGGGCCTAAGACCTCCGTTTCCCCGGGCCTAAGAATATTATCAGGAACGTAAAGGGGACGCCATCTGAAGGCCCCGGCCAGGCATTAGAGACCCTTATCTCGCTTTGTAGGGATCAAAGAATAGAACCTCGCCAGCCACCTAGATTGTGGAAGTGTAAACTTTAGGGTGACCACTTCTAAATAATTGTCGGGGCTTAATGCGTATTTGAATAGAAAACCGGACCCCACACACCTGCAAGGATTTCTGCCAACAATGGACGTTAGAAATTCTAATTTCGCAGTAACATATAATTAATTTAGTTTCTGAATATTTAGGCAACTAAGTTTTGGTTAACGTAACAAACAACTGCCTTAACCGTGATTCGGGGAACCTACGGAAGATAAACAAAGGAGAAAGGCCGCTCAAACTTTTGGCTAAAATAACTGCAAAAATAACAAGCCGACTTTTCAATAATAATTTGCCCTCCCAATCCAGTGACCGCCTTTTGTTGACCTTGCAAGTTGGCCAAACACAATATACCTGAAAAGCCGAAAGCGAATTTCCACAAAGTTAATTCCTCCCCCGCTAATAAATTACATTTACCACTCTACGAGAGTATATTATTTAATTATGTTTGATAATGTTTTAACGGGAGTCTGCGTAATTTGAAAGCTTCGCCATAGATAAAAATTCCAAATTGAAACCAATGCCATTATTAGAGGCAAAAAGTATTTCTCTTTGAAGGTGACTTGTAGGTATTGTCAGATTTGGAACTAATTTTATACAACTAATTTATGGGGATCGTTCAAAGAATCATCAGAAGCAAGAAGTTTACAAAAATAAGAATGCCCGTGACACTGCAATTAATAATATTATTTTTGAAATTTGAATTTTGCATTCATTAATGAAATGAGAGTAATAAAACTCATATTAGTAATAAAAAAATTAAATATGGGATTAATAAAAATGACGGAATTTAATTAGGTGGCAATAGCTGAATTGGTAGAGGCGCCAGTTTTAATAAGACTAGAGGATCTGGGTTCGAGTCTCTTGAGATGTGTTCTTTGTGAGTTATTGATATTATCTTCTTCAAAGATTAAATATTAAAAGGTGGTTTTTAAGTGTCGATAAGTCAATCCTAATAAAATTGAGTATTCATTGTTTTTTAAATGTGAACACCGGTCAAGTGTCCCAACTGCTCCCAAAAGCCAGGAGCCAGTAAGACTACGGCATGCCCAAAGATATTAGAAGAACGAGATGTGCTATGAGCAGTTCATACTGTGTGGAATTGTTTTGCCCAGTGTCGCCGGTTTTGTTCACCAATACTACTGCACACCTTCGCTTACGCTAAGGTATCCGCACTAATACATAGAACAGATTTCTGTGCGTACACGTCCCGATAGTATTCAAAGTACCCTAATTAGATAGTACTCCGCCTACGGTCGGGCGGCCAACATAGCATATCTCGTTCTTCTAATATCTTTGGGCATGCCTTATTTGGGTAAGTTGTGAGGCTGAAGGCGGTAAGGAGGGGAAGGAGATGGGAAAGAGGAGCGTGGAGAAATACCTGGCTATTCAGAGCTGGTTTCCAAAGCCACCTCAAGAAACGTTTCAATTATGAATGGTGATCTTTCAACAGGGCGATCTGAGAGTGTCTTCTTATAAAATGTACTTCGAGCACTTCGGAATTTCAACCCGCGACCTCCAGATTAATAACCACTCAACCACGGAGGCCGTCGTATTCTGTTCTGCTCCCTTCTGCCTTTTCATCGTCGATTGTATTACACGTTTCAAACAACAAAACTACATACATTCCAGCATCCTATCTAATCTTACTTAACTTCCATTCCCAAATATAAAACAATGAGCTACTGTTTTATGTAGATGGAGCAAGTCCCCGAGGAAGGTACTGGGAACTGGATGCTGGATACTGGCTAGGGGGGGAATGTTTGTGTTTAGGCGCTATACGAATACGACCTGACGCAAGACCATTGTTCTGGCGGAATGGAACTAAGCGAAATGAGATGGCTTTTTGAGCATCACTAAGCCGGTATTACATAGCCACCATATCTTATTATTGTCCATCCGACATTCAAAAATAGAACAGAAAATAAAAATTGTATTCATGATATGCCTAAAGTACATTATTAAGATTTCATTTGGCAGGTAACTGGTATTGTAACATTTCATACGTAATATTTTTATTCAATTTTTCTTAAATATGTTTAATAATATA
Source organism: Hesperophylax magnus (assembly GCA_026573805.1). Taxonomy (NCBI): domain Eukaryota; kingdom Metazoa; phylum Arthropoda; class Insecta; order Trichoptera; family Limnephilidae; genus Hesperophylax; species Hesperophylax magnus. The sequence goes on from JAIUSX010000022.1 coordinate 4,561,419, forward strand.
TTTATTCAATTTATTCCAAAAAGTGTATATTTAAGTACAAATTCTGCTGATTATTATTATGCGTGACAGCGGTTTCGCCTTTTGAATGCATATCTATTTTCTATTTAACTGTTGTTATGCCACTCACAGACGATCCTTCTAACCATAATAGATAATACGGGGGGAAAAGAACGGGTTAACTCATAACCACACGCATGCGTTCTGCGTATAACGGCCGTAATACCTACTACAATATTAGAAGATTTTTAAACCACCCGACCCCCGGGTGTAGAAACCTATAACGATTTGACAAACATCGGTCGGTCGCGCGATGTAATTGTAAAAAAAAACTGTAATACCCATTTCCAGCACTGTCAGAGGAATATTTTTTATCGAAATATCGATTTACCGTAAATTTGGAGCGCATAATCGAATTGGCCGAATTTCGAAGGAATTCAAAATAGACAGGTCAATTACATCGCAAATGTCATCTAAAGAAACGTGAAGTTAGCAACAAAACACGAAATGCGAAAATGACCGTGTTATTGAGGATTGGAAAAGTGATGCCAGTCTAAAAAAATCTTGCAACAGTAATGATTTTAACTCGAGCAGTATACGGCCTTCTTCACCGCATAGCTATGCCAACGCTGCAACGGCGTATTAGGGAATCTTTATATAACTCTGGATATTATCTTTATATTTTTTTCACATATTTTCACGGCCGGCGTGGTCTAGTGGTATACGCTTTTGACTACAGATCCGAAGGTCGCGGGTTCGAACCCGGCGTGCGCAAATAAATTTTATTTGATTAATTTGTGTTATTTCACAATTAATTAATTTAAAATAATATATAGTATATTTGCGGCACGTTCCAGAGTGGAAGATACTCTCAGTATCGCCCTGGTGTAAGACCACCATTCAGAATTGAAACGTTGCTTGAAATGGCTTTAGCCGTGTTTGGTGACCAGATCTGAATAGCCAGGTACTTCCCCACCTTCCTCTTCCCCATCATCCCTCCCCTCCCCAATACCCTCAGCCTCACAACATACCCCAATTGGGGATGCCATAGTCTCACTGGCTCCAGACGGGAGCAGTTGGGACTCTTGTGCGGTATCACACATACATAGGTACTAAAAATCAAATGCTTTTATTTTTTATTACCAAGTTTTCCCACTTATTTTATAGCTTAAATTTGGCTAAAGATCGTTGAAGTGCATAATTATGTAATTTTGTATCTATGCTTTAATTTAAAGTTGTACATCATAAAAAGCTGTGATTATAAAATTAAACAGATTATTAAGAACAATGATTTATTATTCTCATATGGTTTAAATTTTGTTACAATGCATACTTAAAGAAGGTACCCAACTGTCTACCCATGTAACACGTTTTTTTCACTCTCGCGTTGCTGCTTCACTCAAATGTGTAAATTGTTAACCTCTATACAGGCTTAGTCCTAGTGAGGTTGATTATTATGTCATAAATTTTCCTTTGGACACGGAGAAAAATGAGTATTGTTATTTATTAGAAATCTCTTCAAATTATTGGTAATTCGGTTAAAAACGTGTTCGCACACGTGTTCCGACATTGTGATAATATTTTCAAAATTTACTCAAAGTTTATCAGGAAACCTTCGTTAAAAAATTAGTTAATTCGTTCGCAATCCCATTTTTACCGGATAACCTATAATTTGAAGAGATTCTTAATAAAATAGCAAATTCTCTTTTTTTCTGCTTATTGTGTGAGAATCAAAAAATAAATTATTATTATTATTTTTGACAGTGCAGATTTAGTCGATATTTTTTGTTTAAATGTGATAATTTAATTATTATTTTTGACGGTTGCAATGTTAAGCATGTCAAGCAGCTTCAGGTAAGAATGAAAATTGACACACACAAGAAAATAATTTCTCGAAGACTCTATAACTTTTGCTTTAGAGAATCTCGGCTTTACTTCAGTAGTAACATTCATATAACGTAGGTAACATCTTCGTGCGCCAACTTGACCTACGGGAACCGTGAATAAATATCACGTAGCGCCAACACGCCGTCCCCATGCCACCCCGGTGCCTTCACGTTTACCGTAGCCGTTATAATCATCTATATTACACCCGAGACCCGTTACACGCAGCCCGACAATAATAACGCCGGTGTTACGGCCGTAACAACGATACAGAGAATAACATCATTGGATGGAAATGAAACTGAATTAGAGATTGCACGTTTATATCAAGAAAGAAAAATCTTTATAATTTTCTGTTTTTTTTACATTAACAGGGCCTATTTCATATTTTGGGGTGCTGTGTGGAGGGTCCTTTTTACGAAAAGGAAGAGGAATAAATTCTGCGAAGGTAAAATGTATGGGGGATGTGTAGGAATCTATGGATCAGTGTGTCCAGGAAGTTGTAGACATATGAATAAATCCCTCCCACTGCGGCGCAAGGCGATGAGTCAAGGGTTCCATGATAACTCAACACAGTGACAATTCAACACACTTTTAAAAAGTGATATAAAGTCATTAGAAACGATGAAAAAACAATTTTTTAACCTAACCTAACCTACTTAACCCAGTTAATAAAGTTTTTGTTTCATCCCTTTCCATGACTTGGTATAACTTTTCAAAGATGTGATGAATTATCCGGTCACCCAGTCAAGATACCAGTTGGAGAGGTCAAACCTGATATCTTTTAGTTCTCCAAGTACAAGAAATTTAGTAATTAAAAAAACGTGTGTACACACATATCCAATTGATGCGGTGGCTCTCAAAAGCCTAGAAATTATTTATAAAATCCCAGCTTACTTACTATTCGGTACTCGAAGCCATAAGTAATGGCTATGTATCGGATAAGTTAGTCGAGTTTTATTACTGTTTCGAATACTTATGTATTATACAGCATTGACATTTTTGGTAATAACCTAAAGAAATATCGATATGAAGTAATGCGTACGATCGATTATTAATATGAGAGTATGGAATGTATCGGCAGCATCTCCTATCCTCTTCCTATTTTCCTCTTCCTATCCTCTTCCTATTTTCCTCTTCCTTTCCCCTTCCTTTAACACCAAATTAATTTTAAGAAACTAAAACTTCATTTCTAATGCACTGTAACATAAGAAACTTCTGTGGCTTGACTTTAGTTAATTTGTATATTTATATCTATCACTGCATATTATATAAAAGCTGTTTGTTTCTTACAAAATAAATAAATAAATAATGGTTAGTTATATTGACTTATATCGGATAAGTTAGTCGAGTTTTATACCTGTTTCCAGTACTTAAGTATTATAATGGTTTAGTTATATTGACTTGTATCGGATAAGTTAGTCGAGTTTTATACCTGTTTCGAGTACTTAAGTATTATAATGGTTTAGTTATATTGACTTGTATCGGATAAGCTAGTCGATTTTTATACCTGTTTCGAGTACTTATGTATTATTTACTTATAACTTCACTATACACTATTGTAAACACTTTTTATACAAACCGCTTAGACAAAATGTTTTTTTTTTGTGTGTATTACAGACTGTATGTCCATTTACAATACACATGTAACATTAACTACATATAGATGATACGAAACAATGAAAGAAAAAAGAATAGAAATAACAAGTTATAAATAGTGATTTTTGACATTGAAATGCCTCTTGAATTCTTCAAGGCTACTATTAAAAATATCGATAGTCTTGGAGGCGTTGTTTAACAGCGCCATACCTCGTGTCATGCTATGCCGAGCCAGTACGTCCGTTCGTGGGATACATAGCAGATCATGGTGCCGTCCCTGGCTGTAGTTGTTCGGTACGAACAACTTATAGCATTCCAGAAGGTATGGGCTATCTATTAAATTATTAAGAATTTTGTACGCCGTTACTGCAAGGGCCCCACTCCTCCTCTTGTTTTTGTTTTATATGCTCACAGTTTGTTTATTTCTAGAGCAATAATAATAACTTAAATCTGCGCCTTAGTGGGTTCCCATTATTCGTATTAATTTATATAATATTGTATGTAATTAATGTAAAAATTGGGAAAAATAAAGGAATTAAAAAAAAAAAATTATAATGGTTAGTTATATTGACAGCTTATCGAAAGAATGGTGAAATACGCTCACAGAGTAATAATTTATGTGTAAATATTGTTATTTAATTATTGTAATTATGTACGTTTAAATATAAAAACTACTACTTAGGTACTTTTTTAGTTGTGTTTTGAATTCTTTAAAGTTATCATTAACGAGTATTATCTATTCTGGTTATTTACTAAAGCTTTTAGTTTCTAGGTGTTTTATTGACAAAACGTTTGTTTTTTGTATCGGAATAGTTAATATAGTTGAAATTTGTTGTGTTTGTGAATGGTTAATATTTTTTCAAATATTTTTAATGCATACTTGTAATTTGCTTGATAAATGAACAGAGTATTTTAATTTTCTTATATTCTTTATATATGAGTGCTGAAAGATAAAATAAATAAATTCTTTGAGATTTATTTAGTTATTACATTTTATGCAATGTGAAGAGAACGTATGTGAGTTTTATGAGTGCCACCAGATCCTATAATATCATTATATTTTATATGAACACTGCACTCAACTGACTATGGAATCTCGTGGATAAATATCACATAGCACTCAACTGACTAAGGCTAAAGGCAGTGGGTGAAGATTAGGTGCTGATGATAAAAGTTTTGAAGTACATGGCACTTATCACATCTGGTCACTAAACCAGAATAAAGTCACTTCTCAAAACAATTTCCAAGATTGTGGTTATCATAGACAATCCTTTTCCAAATATAAATAATGTCTTGAATTATGAACAGGTGAGCCTCCTGCGATTTAATGGCACGGAATTAATGCCTACAATCCCTCGGCAGATATCTCACCGTGATTTAATATCATCCCTGATTATTTATCGCGAGTCACTATTGAAGATATTAATCATGGCGGCTATTAGGTATCCAATTAAAAGACGTTTATTACGCACACATTTCATGGCCTTGACATTTGTTCTATGAATCAGTTTTGTAGCTCTAGTATCTGAAAGTATTTTAATATATTATATTTAATAACGATCTTATTTTACGTCATAGCTTAAAATTTCTCATGCATACACGTTACAAACAATGTTATCAACAAATAATTTAAATAAACACCAATGAAAAAGTCAGACAAATCAAAATGATCCTAGCGTGAAATTTGACAGAATAAACTTTCTTTCTCTTGATGTAATGTGTAGGAGAAGCAAAACAAAACATCTGATGAGAGACAAATGTTATTGTTGTAATCCGTATATTTCATTTCTCTTTAAATTGCGATAATTTACAACAATAATAAGAAATAAAACATTCTTATTATTCTGAATGAGAAGCCAATTATGAAGTTAATTATGTGTCTTACATACATATAATTTTATACTGTTGATCAAATAATATTGTTTCATTTAAGTGAAGACGATTGGAGTTTACGACTTGATTTTTTTAGTTCTGAAAATAATACTATCAACTCTAAACGAAACATGAAACAGAACAAGCAACAGAAGAAAAAAACACAACGGTCTCAACTGGGAATCGAACCCACGACCCAGGATCTCTGTCTTACCGAGACAACGTCTTTATCCACGCGACCATTGGGATCTAATTATTATTGTCATATATTTCGATCTGATATTTCAAATTCAGAATTAACAATATTATCTTGCAACTATTTTTTCCCATATTTTTGGCAGCTATCTTTTTGAATGATTATAAAGTACTAAATAATTGATTTGAAACCTAGATATTATCTCGGATAAACATTTCCGAAACGTTATATATATATCTTACGTTGTCCCGGTAAGATTGAAATCCTAGGTTTGATTCCCAGTTGAGACCGTTTGTACCTACTGTTTAATTTTACTTTTAGATTTGTTAGTATTATCTTCTTCTTTGATGATATATTGCATTGATGGGTATAATAAGATAAAGAAAAGTTGTTTTAATAAAACATAATTTATATATTAACTATGCAGGTACTTATATGCTGTACTAACCGGTATTTAATAATTAATATTGCTAAAAAAATGAGCAACGGTGTGTACTTTTGCATGTAATTTAGTGGCTTTATTAAAAAATATATCTAAAGCGGTTCATGTCTCCAACTTGATTAAGTGTACCGGACTCCTTCTACATGTTTTTTTTTCCATTTTTTGTGTCTAAACATTAGATCTTTCAAACTAGTGAACACATTAACCGTCTGACTTTATGTACCACTGAGCACATTAACCGATGCCTCTGTAATATACTCAGAATGCTCGCGCATAACAAAATGGCTCATTATTTTGAACTAGCCTCGCTGAACTCAAGTGTGGAACGGATGGGGGCATATTCATGGGCCACTTACCTAGTCTGGTTTCTGTCTGCCTGGTAATGAAAAGCCCGACCTCACGTCTGCTAATCCCACTATCACCGGGAGTCATTCACGAGCCTTGCATTTTATGCACATATCCATGAAATAAGTCTCCAGGCGTTCTTCTCACAATCAACATGATGATTTCATATCACCTAACCTAAGCTGAGGTTATATGCTAAAATTCCGATGGAGTTCATATATTTAGCAGCAAAGACGATCAAAAATTTTTCTTGAGACTTATAACCGGTACCGCTTAATATTTTTAATATATTTTAAAAATTCTAAATCATTATAATGAAGGTTTTAAATAAAGTGGTTTCATGCTAAAATGAGTTCGATTATATTACACCAAGAAAAATTTATATAGCCAATTTATTAAGAATCTCATCAAATTATTGGTAATCCGGTTAAAAAACGGATTGCTGGCCCTTAACGAATTAACATGTTTCCTGTTAAACTTTTAGTAAAATTTACTTGCTCGTAAAAATCAAATGCAGTTTCATGAACACGTGTTCCGATTTATAATGCATTTTAAAAAAGTTTATCAGGAAACGGCCTGCAATCCCGTTTTTAATAATGCCATCTGATTTCTGTTTAATTTGAATACCTCAAAGAATATTCTGGATATTGCCTAATTAATAATACCATTAATTTATAAATACCAACTATAGATAAATGACCTTAAATTTTAACCACCATTAAAGTTATGCGCAGTATATATTTATATAATCTCATAATATAATTCTCATAATTAAACCTATTGACGTAGGTACCAGATGTACAAAATGTACACAAATATTGATTGTCTACCTAAATTCACTCCTTTACCTTGATTTATTAATATCATTTCTCTATCTAGCAGCGCCTACAGCGATTAGGTAGAGTCGGTACCATCGCAGATTGCCATCCATTTGACGCGGTCCTAATAATTACTCGCCTTCAATTAATTGAAGTAAGGGCGCAGGTAGATACTCCCGTTAAATATTCATCGCCTCGTTAATAATGCCATCTGATTTCTGTTTAATTTGAATACCTCAAAGAATATTCTGGATATTGCCTAATTAATATTATATTAAGTGAATATCACTGTATTAAATTGCCCGCTGGCATCAAAAGCTAAATTCAATGGTATTTAGTTTAGGAGTAACTGCGCCAAAAACGTTAAATTTTAATAAAAAAATATTCAAATAGCCTGAAGCTTAACAGACTTTTTGTTACTAGGATCAAACTTAATTTTATCGCATGCAATCGGAGCGATACTGCTATTGATACTTTTCTTTGAACCGATCTCCTAGAATATTCTCGGATGAACACTTGTAGATTTTTAACTGGTACTTAACTTTATTCATTACAAAAGCTTAAGCAATAACGTGTTAAAATAAATCACTTGCAGATACTTATAAGTTTGAAAACGTCCATTAGTTCATCTTTCGATCACCGAAAAAGATTAACTTAAAAATATTGTATTTGTTGAAAAGTCTTAATACCCGTATTTGGTGACCAGATCTGAATAGGCAGATATTTCCCAACCTTTCTCTTCCCATTTACTTTACCTCCGTCTCAATTCAGTCTTAGAACATCCCCAATTGGGGATGACATAGTCCCCGTGGTTTCGGAAAATTGGGAGCAATTGTGTAACTTTTGTGTACATCCTCGTGCTGAAAGTTTACAAATGATTTAACGTGCTACACACCACAGGTATTCCCAAAATGAATTTTTTATGTGCAACACACCACAGGTATTCACAAAATGTATTTTTAATGTGCAACACACCACAGGTATTCACAAAATGTATTTTTAATGTGCAACACACCACAGGTATTCACAAAATGTATTTTTAATATGCAACACACCACAGGTATTCACAAAATGTATTTTTAATATGCAACACACCACAGGTATTCCCAAAATGTATTTTTAATATGCAACACACCACAGGTATTCACAAAATGTATTTTTAATGTGCAACACACCACAGGTATTCACAAAATGTATTTTTAATATGCAACACACCACAGATATTCACAAAATGTATTTTTAATATGCAACACACCACAGGTATTCCCAAAATGTATTTTTAATATGCAACACACCACAGGTATTCACAAAATGTATTTTTAATGTGCAACACACCACAGGTATTCACAAAATGTATTTTTAATATGCAACACACCACAGGTATTCACAAAATGTATTTTTAATATGCAACACACCACAGGTATTCCCAAAATGTATTTTTAATATGCAACACACCACAGGTATTCACAAAATGTATTTTTAATGTGCAACACACCACAGGTATTCCCAAAATGTATTTTTAATATGCAACACACCACAGGTATTCCCAAAATGTATTTTTAATATGCAACACACCACAGGTATTCCCAAAATGTATCTTTAATGTGCAACACACCACAGGTATTCCCAAAATGTATTTTTAATGTGCAACACACCACAGGTATTCCCAAAATGTATTTTTAATATGCAACACACCACAGGTATTCCCAAAATGTATCTTTAATGTGCAACACACCACAGGTATTCCCAAAATGTATTTTTAATGTGCAACACACCACAGGTATTCCCAAAATGTATTTTTAATATGCAACACACCACAGGTATTCACAAAATGTATTTTTAATATGCAACACACCACAGGTATTCACAAAATGTATTTTTAATGTGCAACACACCACAGGTATTCCCAAAATGTATTTTTAATGTGCAACACACCACAGGTATTCCCAAAATGTATTTTTACTAACTAACTAATAAGGATGTTTTCAGCAGTGAAAGCATCGTTCATTCCTTAATCTTTCGCATTATGATTACGATTACGTCAGGTCACCCAATTTGGGAGGCAAGTTTGGGTACCGCCTCCCCCGGGAACCATGTATTAGATAACCAACACCTCTGTCACAGGTCACCTCAAGTGGTTTACTACGTTTGGTGATTTAGCAGAGGTGCCCAGTTTCATCGCGTGAGGTGTGTTCAAGATGCGCCGGTCCACCAGCTGCGTGGCGTGCCAGAACGAGAGAGGCTGGTTTGGGGAGACCCGACCTCTCCAATTGGTCTCTCGACACATCGCATTGCCCCGCAGGGGGAGGGATATGTTCATATGTCCGTCACTCCTGGATCCCCTTACACCTTTTACCTTGCCAGAACTTCTTCTCGTTCTATTCCTTAAAAAAAGATCACCCATGCAGCATCCCAAAAGACGACATAGGCCCCGAGGAACATATTTTCCTCAGGGCCTCCTGTGTGGGGTCAATGTTAAAAAAAATGTCTTCGATTCCTTGCAAATCTCCACATTTTCGAAGTTGTTCAGAAAAAAATAGTCCTTATTAGGTGCTACATGCTTTTACTGAATATTAGAATTTTCTGGTAAAATTTCTTTGAAACTTTAATACGTCCTACACTATTATTAAAATGCAATATTTTTAATATTTAATAACTCACACGTCCTTGCATTTTTATTTCCATTAGAAATAGTGTATGATCGATTTCGCAGCATGATTTTACCTGAAAGCCGTTTTTTTAGGACGCAACGCTAAAATAATTTGATAAATTAGGTTCAAGTGAATTTTCATTCAACTGAAACTGCTGTGAAAAGTTTGCAGTCAATAGCTTTTTTCGATGGATACTCGATGAAACTTTAAACCACCGAGCAACGTATACAAAAGGAGCTCTGATGTGGAAAATCCAACCTAGCAGCTCATATGCCATGTCGGATAACCGGAACACGCCCTTTCAATGAAAATTTTTGAAAACGTATCATTTTTCTAACGTAAGTAATTATTCGTTTTCTTTTTTTAATTTCTTCTCTTTGAATACTTTTTTTTAATATCTGAAATTAGTGAAAATTTTTTATGGAAAAAACACCCCTTATTCTGAAAAAAATCAGATGATCATATTTATTTATTGCCAAAATTACATAACAAAATCAAAATATCTGATTTGGGCAGAGGTGAGCAGCTTCACAATTAAAGTGAAGCAATATACTTAATTAAGTTTTTTTATATGAATATCGCACAAGAGTCCCAACTGCTCCTAACCGTCTGGAGCCAATGAGACTATGGCATCCTAAATTGGGAAATTTGGTGAGGCTGAAGTTAGTGAGGAGGGGAAGGAAAAAGACGGGAGAGTACTTGACTATTCAGATCTGGTCACCAAACGCGGCTTAAGCCATTTCAAGCAACGTTTTCATTCTGAATGGTGGGCTTACAGTAGGCGATACTGAGAGCATCTTCTACTCTGGAACGTGCCGCAAATATACAACTCGTATATATTATTTTAAATGAATACATTGTGAAATAACATAAATTAAACAAATAAAGTTTACTTGTGCACGCCGGGATGAGAACCCCTGACCTTCGACTTGCTAGTTTCCGAGAGCCTTACCCCTTAGGTAAGGCTTTGAAAAGGACTAAAGGCTCTGAAACCTACATAAAAAATTAAAACCATTTTTTTTAAATATATAAAACTACAGCTACTCAAATTATAAATTCCTCTCATTATTATTTACTTATACGAGTGTAGTCTGAAAAGTTTCCGACCTAACAATGAAACAAGAATTTTTTAATGATAAACTAATGTTTATAAGACAAGGTTTTATGCATAGCATTATGGTTAACAAATAATTATAAGCAATAATTATTTGTTAAGAATTTTTTTCTTAAGTTTTTTTATTTATTTTTCCACATATAGTCTAGACTAATTTTGTTCATGTGGCCTATGGGATGGGATTTTTACGGTCATCGCTTGGACTAATAGTCTCCGCGTAACTCTACACTTCTCCCATCGGTGCTCACATCTCTAACCCGTCAATTATTACTCAACGTTTTTATCTGCAAAATAATTGTTCACAAAGGTATACTCGTAAAGTAAGCAGTACATTTTACAGTTCACAATAATAAAATTTGACAGAACCAAATATTACAGTACCTGTGTTGACTACCATCAGCCACAAGAATAGGGTGTCCATACTGTCCATACTGTCTGTGGCAGGAGGTAGCATGTATAGTAATCGTTAAAAAAAGTACTTATTGAATAATTACACTTGGGACACTTGGGAGGCGCGTATGGGTAGAGTAAGTTCGGGTAATATGGCACACCATAAGCTTCATCAGTAATAAAACACTAAACTCGCAAAAAATTATGTCTGCCTCTGCTCCAGTACGTTCTTCATGTTCCCAGAGCTTACTAGATGAACTTTGTATCTATGTTTTGCCCCTGGTGTCCTCAGAAAACATTCAAAGAGTACATTTGGCATATTTTTCATTACTTCTGCAGGTACTTTCATCTGAGCAGTCCTAAGAAAGTTCACTATCTTCTTCCTAGGAAAACATACTGAAAGTCTACTCATCATTTTTGGTATAAACTTGGTTTAAGTCATCATATAATTTCCTTTTCCTTTCGTTTTATTATGTTTCCCCTTTTCAGTCTTATTTATTTTGTCTTCCTTCTTTTTTTACGATATCTCAAGTTCCGATTTGATGAGAATGCAGTCAGCAACGTAGATTTGGCAGTTTTCGACCGCGGTTACCTGTTTTTCTTGGGAAAATTTTGGGAATTGGAGATATATCAAAAGGATTAATGTAGTTTTGTGCTGTTGAAGTCGAAAACTAGGGGGACGTTTTGTTCTGTTGAAGTTGAAAGCTGGGGGGAAGCGGCAGTACAGTGTTGTTCTGATGAAGTCGAATGCTGGGGGGGGGACGGGGGAGAAGCGGTTAGTAGAATCAAATTAATGAGTGATTTAATTTTTTTCTGCTTTATTATAAGCTAAACTCAGAAACTGTTCCAAAGCCAAGGCATAATTTACAAGCTGTGTCTCGAGCTCAAAGGGCAAAGTCGATTGTTTTCCTAACTTTGTACATGTAACCAATTCAGCGGGAACTTTTTTGTCTGCTGTTAAACATCTCAGAATTGTTATAGGCACCTTGTACTTCTTAAAAGCAATAGTTTCCATTTCTTGCTTTTTACATTTTCAATGGTCTTTCTCATGGATTCTGGGCTCTATGTTATTCGTTTTTTTTATGTGGAATCTAGTACAGTTTTGTATGTAATGTCAAAATAGTACGAGGGTAATATAGCCTACCAGGCCATATTGGCTCATCCCATTGTGGCCATATTACCCGCCAAGCTCATTTTATAAAACTAACCTCAATCCTTGAAGTAATCCAAAAATCTATATGCATATTGATGTGTCAAAACCATTAACTAGGGCTATCTAAACACATTGTTAAAGTTGAAATTGGAATACATATTGCAATAATATTTAATACAATATTTACAATACGCTATTATTAGTTGGGGATCCGCGTATAAATGTAACCTTCTTCCAATTGAAATTATACAAAGAACAATTATTAAAATTATTATTTTACAAGCAATATTTGTTCGCCTGAAACACTCATCCACATTGAAAAATCTCCTGATAAAAGATACATGACGCCAACGGGACTCGAACCCGTGTCCCTTCGATTTCCGGTCGACAGCTCTGACCACTGAGCTATGGCGGCTTATCTCTTATCCGCGAAATAATTCAATATATACTAGTGTTTCATTCAACAATTACTGCTTGTTACATTTTTTCACCTGAAAACAACCAACTTTATTTTTTCAATTCTCATTAATTTTCCCATTACCTATATTTGTAATTTAGTTTTAAGTAAACCCTGATGAGTGATGCAGTAAGCTTAGCTTAGCTCATTAAACATGTTTGTTGTATCTAGTTATGACAAACATGTGAGTTATTTTATAATATCAAATGTAGTTATTTTGTAGTTGTTTTCAGGTGAAAAATGTAACAAGCAGTAATTGTTGAATGAAACACTAGTATATATTGAATAATTTCGCGGATAAGAGATAAGCCGCCATAGCTCAGTGGTCAGAGCTGTCGACCGGAAATCGAAGGAACACGGGTTCGAGTCCCGTTGGCGTCATGTATCTTTTATCAGGAGATTTTTCAATGTGGATGAGTGTTTCAGGCGAACAAATATTGCTTGTAAAATAATTGTTACCCTTTGCGCTATGCATAAAAATCTTGTCTCAAAACATTAAGTTTACTAAAAAATAATAATTAATATTTGACAAGTTCAAGTATTTCACCTAAAAAATGTAGACAATTTGTCTCGACGCCATCTAGTGAGAGAGTTAGCACTTACAATGCCTTTCTCATATAAAAATAAAGTTGGTTGTTTTCAGGTGAAAAATGTAACAAGCAGTAATTGTTGAATGAAACACTAGTATATATTGAATAATTTCGCGGATAAGAGATAAGCCGCCATAGCTCAGTGGTCAGAGCTGTCGACCGGAAATCGAAGGGACACGGGTTCGAGTCCCGTTGGCGTCATGTATCTTTTATCAGGAGATTTTTCAATGTGGATGAGTGTTTCAGGCGAACAAATATTGCTTGTAAAATAATTGTTACCCTTTGTGCTATGCATAAAAATCTTGTCTCAAAACATTAAGTTTACTAAAAAATAATAATTAAAATTATGTTAAAAAAATCCTTTGACTACCCAACAGAACGCCTGTTTGACGAATTTCAAGTACCTACATTTAAAGACCTATATATTAAAACTCATTAATCCAAATTATAAAAGAAAAAGATAAATATCAATTTTTAAATGAAAACAGAACGCGACTTAGACATGTTTTTCTATGCCCAAAACTAAATACGTATTTTGCACAACATCATTATACTTACCAGGGAAGAACTTTTTTCAATCGTCTACCAGAAGAAATCAGAAGCATTAATGATAAAACCCGAATACTGCTCTCTGTCAAGAGACACTTTAAAAATATTCTGAAAAAAAAAACTACTGTCACTTAATTAATCTCACAAATATCCTTAGTTTTCCATAACTTCCTTTCTTTTTTTAAATTTATTATCTTCTGATATTATTAATACTCTAGCGTCTGGACGGTGTAGGCCCTCTGATTGGTCAAATTTAAATTGTCTGTTTCAGTTAAATTCCGCTAACTTGAAAATTAAGGCACGATTTGAAAATGACACGATGCTCATATAATTTTTGGATAATATCGAAGAAAATATGTTTTAGAAAGTTGACAATCCATTGGATTCATTACATTACAGAAAAATTATCCACAATTACGTATTAAAATTTGACGTTTATCATTATTCACGCCATATTCACGCGAAAGACAGATTGTCCAGTGTTGCCAGCGTATATGGATTTCCAATCATTGTAAAAAACTTTTATAGCCAGTTAGTGTCAAGCAATGTATGTTAATGTGAGATATATTATAATTATAAATAATAAATATAATTATAAATCCACCATTACCACCATTTAAAGCCGGCTGCAAAAATAACCAGCTCCACTCGATACTTTACGTAATTAATTATTTTTTGATATTACAACACCGACCCCATGCGCTATCATGTTTAATATCTAGGTAATTACATAATTATTGACGTGCTAACCTAGAAATTTGTTTTAAAAAGTTCCTGTGAGTCACTAAAAATAAATATTTTGTTTTCAGATTATTATTTCAATTTAATAACTATGGCTAAAAGGAATGTGGACAATATTTTACCAGAATTGGCCGAATTTCGGAATGTTCGAATGAGAGAGGGACGTTTACCGAGCGATCGAAGTGCCAGAAGACGAATAGAATATATGACTCATAATCAAATTGAACACAATAATTCCAGAAGGCGGTTTTCCACAGCAAATAGATGTAATGTATTCTTGAAGTGTGCTTTAATCAATAATCCAAATTATGTGCTTCCAGAACAGAATTATTTCGGCGTCATGTCAAAAGAATGTACAATCGAGCATTGCAAGGCGCTTCATTTTGAAGTTGAAAAAGGTAAACTGTTACATTCTTGCTGTCATAATGGAAAAATAATACCACAAATTTTAGCTTATCCTCCAGCACTTAACGCATTATTGACAGGAGATTGTAGTCAATCTAAAAACTTTAGGAATTTTATTCGTCAATATAACAGTGCTAATGGATTTGCCTCATTTGGAGCGCAAATAGCTAATATCCCAGGTAATGGTCCATATTGTTTAAAAATTTCTGGTGAGGTTTATCATTTGACTTCCAGAAGTATACATGTTGAAGGTGAAATACCTTCCTATGCTCAGCTTTATGTATATGATCCTGATGAGGCTGTTAGAGTGCGTATGAGTCATCCATCTAATGCCGATTGCTATCAAAATATAATGCAAATAATTGATAGCGAAATACGCCAAATAAGCCCTTATGCTCATCAGTATAAGAAACTAAAAGAAGCTGTCGAGGAAGAAGAATTACGCATTGCGGCTGACGGTGGGCAGGTGAGAGATATACGTCTATTATTTACACGTTCATCAGCTGATGACCAACGGAGGTACAATGCTCCAACCAGTTCTCACGATATCGCCATGGTATATGTAGCAGACAGAGACGGGAATTTACCATCGGGTATAGATATCGCTGTTTATCCTAAAAATGTTGAAGGACTTCAAAGGGTGGCAACTTTATCAAAGCATTTAGATCCTATGGTTTTCCCACTACTATTTCCATCAGGTGAATGTGGTTGGACCCCAGGCTTTCAGCATCATGCTGATTTCTGTACTGCTCAACGTCATACTGTAACTGCCATGCAGTTTTATGCAAGTAAATTAGCAGTGCGAAGAAACATATTTAATCCAATCCATTATGCGGGTAAACTTTTTCAACAGTATTTAATTCATGCTTACATTATTTATGAATCTGGTCGCCTAGATTACATAAGGAAAAACCAACGACAACTCAGAGTGGAATGCTACCAAGGTTTGCAAGACCATGTAAGAAATTTAGCCACTGATAGAGGAGTACGTGCAGGTAATATAGTCATTCTTCCATCTTCATTTACTGGTGGACCACGCCATATGAATAAACTTTATCAAGATTCAATGGCAATGGTACGTAAATTTGGTCGTCCTGATCTATTCATAACGTTTACATGCAATCCCAAATGGCCAGAAATACAAACCGAATTGGAACATTATCAATCGGCCGCGGACAGGCCTGATATAGTAGCCAAGGTTTTCCATCTAAAAGTCAAGGAATTTATTCATGATATGACTGAGAAACATGTTTTTGGAAAGGTAATTTGTTGGGTTTATACAATTGAACAGCAAAAAAGAGGACTCCCTCATCTACATGGCGTGTTTACACTTTGCAGCCAAGATAAGTTGTATACAGCTTCTGATATTGATAATGCCGTATCTGCAGAACTACCCCATCCGAAGAATTCGGCTTTGTACCATATTATTTTAAAAAATAACATTCATGGACCATGTGGCGTACTTAATCCAAGGTCAGTCTGCATGGTAAACGGTAAGTGCTCTAAAAAATTCCCCAAATCATTTAAAGATTCTACTGATAATAATTCCGCAGGCTACCCAGAGTACAGGAGACGTGATAATTTTTCTGAAAATCACGTTGTTCGGGATATACGTATCGACAATCGATTTGTTGTTCCATATAATGCATACCTTAGCAAAAAATATGATGCTCATATTAATGTTGAAATTTGTTCCTCAGTGGCCAGTATTAAATATATTCATAAATATATATCTAAAGGTTTTGATTGTGCTAGAATCGAAATAAGACAAGAAGCTGGAAATTTGGAGAGTGCGGTTATTCAATATGATGAAATTAAGCAATATATCAATTGTCGATATGTAAGTGCCCCTGAAGCTGTCTGGAAAATTATGGAAAATCCTATACATGATCAATCTCACTCAATTTTACTTCTGGCTTTACATTTACCCGACAGCCAATCTGTGTATTTTGTAGAGGGGCGGGAGGAACAGGCTCTCAGGGAAGCATCTACAAGGAACACCTCTTTAACAGCGTGGTTCCAATTGAATCTTCAAGATATTGAGGGACGCTCTATTCTGTATCAAGATGTACCAAATAATTATGTCTTTTCAGCTGGTAAAAAGTGGACGAGACGACAGCGGGGAGGTGGCAAAATCATTGGACGAATACCTTCAATTTCTCCTAGAAATATAGAACTGTATCATTTACGGCTGATTCTTATAAAGGTGGCTGGAGCTACATCCTTTGAATCTTTGCGAACTGTTGATGGTAATTTACTAGCTACTTTTCGTGATGCGGCGCGTGAACTGAAGCTCATTGATGACATAGGAGAATGGACGCAGTGCATGACGGAGGCTTCATTGTATTTGATGCCTAAAACTCTTCGACATCTATTTGTTTTAATTTTAATACAATGTATCCCTTCGGACCCGTTGCAGCTGTGGAATGATTTCAACAAATGTATGTCTGAAGATTTTTTTCATCATGGTGTTGCTGAAGAAACAGCTATTAATCTTTGTCTTTTAAACATACAGGATATGCTTATGAAGGAGAATTCATCTTGCAGAATGCAGGGCTTACCTGAACCTGATGAAAGTTGCAGTTTTGGACAAGCGACTGATTTTAATGTAATTTCTGAAAACACTTTAGGTGAATTGATGGCTGCCAAACTCAATGACGAACAACTTCAAGCATATAATTCTATTTTGAATAAGTTTTTTTCAGATGAAAATGATGACAATAAATGTTTCTTCATTGATGGCCCAGGAGGAACAGGGAAAACATACCTTTACGAAACTTTAATTCACACTCTAAGAGGAAAAGGTAAAAAAGTTTTATCAGTCGCTTGGACAGGCATTGCAGCTATCTTGCTTCCAGGTGGGGTAACGTGTCATACTGCTTTTAATTTACCCCTCAGTTTACAGGACAATACAACATGTAAGGTCACATCAAAGAACCGGAAAATTATAACAGAAGCAGATATTATAATATGGGATGAAGCACCAATGGCTCCAGGTGTAGCTTTAGAAGTAATTGAGCGTACTATACGTGATATCATGGGAAGTGATTCTGTCTTTGGTAACAAAGTTATTGTTTTGGGCGGAGACTTTCGTCAGATCCTTCCAGTGTGTCGACGTGCTTCACGAGGACAATTAATTGCCGCTTGCATAAAAAGCAGCATACTTTGGTACCATTTCAAAACTTTTCAATTAAAAACAAATGTCAGAGCTTTAGAAAGTGAAAACATATTTTCTAAATGGCTTTTGGACTTGGGAGATGGAAAACTTCCTCCCGTAGAAGGAACATTAGAGTCCTCTGTGCTTATTCCCAATGTAAATATTTGCCAAGATATTATTCAATGTATATATGGTAAGACACATACCACTGCTGATGCCTTAGTGATGAGTCAACGTACCATTTTGTGCCCCAAAAATAGTCATGTTTGTGCAATCAATGAGGATGTACTTCAACGATTAGAAGGACAAATGAAGACTTTTCATTCTGTTGATACCATCATTAATGAAGAAGGAAATTTAGATTATAACGAGCAGGCTAACTTTCCTGTTGAATATTTAAATTCTATAAACCCAAATGGCTTCCCACCACACATATTAAATCTTAAAATTGGTGCCATCATTATGTTACTTAGAAATTTATCTGTTGGTGATGGCCTTTGCAATGGAACAAGAATGGTTATTAAAAATTTCAGCTGTAACTTAATTCAAGCCGAAATCATTACGGGTAACAGAAAAGGTACAGTACATTTCATTCCTAGAATTTACTTAAACACTTTGTCTGATGTTACAATACAATTCAATATGTGCAGGAAACAGTTTCCAGTTAAATTAGCTTATGCAATGACCATTAATAAATCTCAAGGACAAACTTTTGAACGGGTTGGACTGTTACTTCCTGAACCAGTATTTTCTCATGGACAGTTGTACGTTGCCTGTTCCAGAGTACGAACGCAGTCATCGTTATTTATACAGATTATTGACGGTTCCAGACAAGGGCAAATTCTGACTGATTGGTATACGGACAATATTGTTTATAAAGAGATTTTTTCCTAATGAAAGTATATAATATTAAGTTGTAAATTGTAAAAAATAAAAGTATAATAAATTGTAGGTACTTGCTTACAATAGTTTGGTTTTTCAGGTCAATTTATCCCACATGTAAGGTTTTTCTGCCTAAGAATTTTTTCTTTGAAAAATTTTTAAGAGAGTTTTGTTGTATGAGTATTTACTTTGACAATCTTTTGGTAAGAACGTAATACTATTTCACCCAAATATGTAGATTTTTAGGAATTATTCCAATAAAATAATCCTTTATATTTAAAAAAAAAATTATTTACTTTGACAATCTTTTGGTAAGAGTTTATTATTTCAGCAAAGTTATATTTAATATTGTAATATGTTGATATTTTTTATTTCCGAATTACATATATTATATATATATATATATTTTTTTTTTTTTTTTTTTTCAATTTAACTTCGATTTAAAAATGAAATCATTTCGGTGGTATGGGAGAGGAAACATTTTTCTCATTGACGAGATTTATGTTGGGGTGAAGGGTGTTCCTCTCATTATCCGCGCTCGGATTGATCTAATATCTACTTATTATATGTAACTGTTGTTAGTAAACTGGGCGAAGCCCAACTAAGTGCCGCCCGCAGGGCCTAGCAGCAAAAACCCGCGGAGCGGGTTTTTAACTGCTAGTATTAATATATTATCCTTCACTACTATCAAAAAAAATACTACAGCAAACATACATTTATGTACAATGAATTATTTAAGTACTAACTAACAACAACATTTATGTACACTCCTCTTCCATACACAAGCAAATGCTTTCAATAGAAGAATAGTAAAAAGACCCAAGATGTAAAATGAATTATGTACCATGTAAACATATTATTAAAAATAAAAAATAATTACAAAAAAAAAATAAAAAAATAAATAAATAAGTTCCATTTAGTTATGTTCAAAAAACCAAAAAATTACATCGAAAATTGTGAAAATAGTTATCCATTCGTCACATACGCATGCACAGGGTCGCAAGTATACACTTAGGATATATGTTATATGTATGACTAGGCCATATTACCCGAACTTACTCTACCTCCGCCCTGGGAACCATTTATTGGATAACCAACACCCCTGCCATAAGTCATTCCAAGTAGTACGCTACGTTTGGTTACTTAGCAGGGTTGCCCGGGTTCGCGGGGTGAGGTTTGTCTGGGTCTTGACGGCGGATGCGTTTGCCCACCTACTGCGAGGCGGGGATAGGGAGACACTGGTTGAAGGGGATTTTTTGATCTCTCATCGTCTCATCGTCTTGCACCACAGTGGAAGGGAAGGATTCATACGTCCGTCACTCCTGGACACACTGACCTCCACATTCCTACTCTTCCCTCTTACCTTTTTCTTTTCCAGAACTTTCTTTCCTTCCCTTCCCGAAAAATGCACTCCACGTAGCATCCCCAAAGAAGACCGGAGGAACCTCCTGTGTGGAGTTTCTGTAAAAAAACGTTTAAGTATTTTATTTATAATATTTATTTGTATTTTTTTCGATTCTTGTATATCTTAATTTACAGTATACTTTGTATTGTGATGAAGAAACCACGTGGTTGTAACACATGTAGATATTTTTTTGTTAAAATATTGATTTAAACAAAGATTTTTTTTTTCATTTTTAATTAATAATAAGTAAATAAACATAAGTTTATAATCATAAGTAAAAAAATAATAAGTAAATAATCATAAGTAAATAGTAATAAGTATAAACAACTACGTAAATAATGATAACTAAACGTGGGGTATTCACACTGATTACGTGAAAATGCGCAACACGGGTAATTTGAAATCATCACACTTAGCTACATAACGTAGAATTTTCAAACATTTTTTTAAATTAATTTAATGAACCTACCTGTATTGAAATTAATTTGCGTATTTTAGGAAGACTGTGAACTACAGAAGTATCGAATACCAAACCGTAACCCAATTATGCTCTTCGCCTCGTGGCAGCATTTTTCTGGGTTAGGTACGTGAACCTATATACCCAAAAGTACGCCAAATACAAGGATTTACATTTGTTCCCCGAAACCCCGATTTACGAATTGATATATTAAGATTAATTTCCGTCAGTTTTCCGCCCCAGCGAGTCTTAATTACATGCTTTAGATTACTTACATCTGAATATGTGATTGGTCGAATTTATCGCGGGCTTTATCCTGAATTCCTGACGGGAGCGAGTTATACATAACCTTTAATTAGCGTTTAATTTCATGCTCAACGGGGCGAACGAAGAGTACATAACTGTAGAATTTTATACCTTATACCTTACCATAAAAATATATCATATACCCTAAAAATTACTTTTTTTCCATTTGCTTACTTTCTAAGTGGGTTGTGATCCATCAGAGGAACTATGTATGAGTTATAACAAATATACTGACATACTGATGCTGTTTGGCACATTTGCAACGGTGAATAAATATTATTACTTATTATTTTTTGGTAAACTAATGTTTTTAAGACAAGATTTTTTATGCATAGCACAAAGGGTAACAATTATTTTACAAGCAATAATTGTTCGCCTGAAACACTCATCCACATTGAAAAATCTCCTGATAAAAGATACATGACACCAACGGGACTTCGAAGGGACACGGGCTCGAGTCCCGTTGGCGTCATGTATCTTTTATCAGGAGATTTTTCAATGTGGATGAGTGTTTCAGGCGAACAATTATTGCTTGTAAAATAATTGTTAAATATTATTACAAATCAAAATAAATTACTAATACAAGTTTAGAGCTTTCATTTCTCTTAGGCCACTAAGGATAATGACGTTGATATATTCTGGTAAAAACTGTTTTTTTTATTTTATATATATATATATTTATAAATACATCGGGGTCACCACTGCGGTTATATTGGTGTACTAAATTCAAAATAAAAGTCACCGTTTATTTAGTTGGAGCGTTTATTGAAGGAAGTACAACCTCAAAAACGGAATTAAAGAAGATGCACAAGTTGCTATTACTACACAAACAATAGCGCGTTTATTTTACAAGATAGTGCGAGAATTATTTTTAGCTCGGAATGCGAGTGATTAATTGTGCCTTGCAAAATGTCTCGTACGTTCGCGGCCCATGCATTTTATACTGGCCGTCTTTCTGGAACATTCTAGGATCGTCGATCACTACATATATATAAATAAGTATATGTAGGGTAGAGGGGGCACCCTCCGAAATATATTTTTAAAGAGGCATAACTTTATCTAGTGAAGCCTTAAAAAGATTTTTTCTGTTCTTAATTTGAAGGTTGTGCATTTTTCAGGACATGTGCATTCTTTAAAATAAATTCAAATAAACAATATAAGAATAATGATTTTTTTAACAAACCAAATTGCCCTAAATAATCATTACTTTGGAACATGCCACAAGTTTACTGTATATTATGTTTAATGAATCAAAACATATCACATAAATAATATTTCCTTTCGCACGACGGGAATTAAAACCGTGACCTCTGGAATCATAGTCGAGATCCTTATCCCTCGACAATGGATATCGTATGACTGACGTTTACGATATGAGTTAAAATATATTCAAGAAGTGTTAAAAATGTACGAACCATTAGCAAAGTTCACCACCAGTTACTTTACAGGCTCCTGCCTAACACCTAGCGGTCAGGTAAAACTAGGGCTAACAGATAAAACAGATGTTTTGCCTTATTAATTGGCTTTCTTTGACAGTGTTTGTTTACAATTAGCTTGTCAATGTGGGGTAAGTTTTTAGATTCTCACGGCCAAAAGCATTTTTGTTGTTTGTTTTTGGGGTGTTATGCCGTGTTGCGCTAACTCCTTCTTTAGCCGACGTTTCGGACAGCGTTGCAGTGTCCATCATCAGGGCTACCATCTTCGGATCTACCGGATCTGCCCTGATGATGGACACTGCAACGCTGTCCGAAACGTCGGCTAAAGAAGGAGTTAGCGCAACACGGCATAACACCCCAAAAACAAACAACAAAAAAGCTTGTCAATGTGTTTTACTTGGTTAGATTATAAAAAGCCTCGCCGACTGGATTCCTTCTTCTTCTCTCCTATAAAATAGTAACAAGCAGTCATTATGGTTGTAATATTTTCACCTTTTCGTCATCCTTTTTATTATATTAAAACAATATAAAATTTTCTTCTCTCTTGGCTATGACCGATATTTCTTTTTTTTTCTATGGCTTTGCATATGTGTTCGCAGGGATGAACACATAAGCCTCCATGAAAATTGGACCCTTAATTTCTTTGATAACTTCAGAAAGCTACTTAAAGCTCTCTTGTACTGTATATCTTTATAGACATATGTACTTAACTAATTAATACGTTATTTACGATCTTGAACGCAAATATATTCGTATTTATATTGTAATTAAATTCCATCAAACGTTGTGTAATTTTTTTGGTTTATGATATAGGATTTTAATTACTTTCATTTTGTGGTAACCCTTTTGATTCTGATCAAGGCGTTGAATTTCAAAATTGAATTGGTCTTTCCATTGCAAGTCTAAATTTAAATGATTTCACTAATTGAGCTAACTTTCCCTATGTAACTATTCTGATTCCCTGCACCCTAACGAAGTCTAAGATAATCGCTGGTAAAGGATGTTATACATGTTTATTTGGACAGGTAATTAAATATAACTCAAATGGTTAATTGTTAGTAAATTTGATTTTGGTTAACTATTGTGTCTGTTCCTCGCCACTCCTTTATGATTCTGCTGCTATAAGGTACATGTAAAGATTGATTTAGTAGGTTAATGTAATTAGTTAATTGTATATTTGACGAACTCGGAATAGCCCTTTGCTTGCAAAATTTGGCTCCAATCCTCCTGCAACTAAACAAGGTGATCGGGAGTCGACTAGAAATTCGCACAATCTTTTGACACGATTAAATTGATTGGTACCTAAGTTACCGCGTCCCAATAAAATCTTCCATCTTCATCATGCACTGCCTTCAAGTCTTCCCTCGAGCCTTGAAACCCCCAAATTCCTACTCCTCCTTGGACTACAATTTACTTAGGGCGAACCGGTTTCGTCTTATATACAATCATATACTCACGGTTGGTGTGGACTTACGGGTCGTGAATCCTCATTCCACGTTTAAGAGAAAATGCGAGAGTGGTCCACAGACCTAAATGCAAGCTGTATGCAAGTCCGCATTCTCCAGTAAACAGTACATACGAATAAATATATGTATACATACAGTTTTGGAAAGGTTTATAACTTGCAATACGAGGCTAGCTGCTTCGCATCCCAAGCTCGGATCTCGTACCAAGAGTTCTGCGAAACTCTAGGCTTGGTGACCGAATAAATACGTAAGAATAAGGTGATACGAATAAATACTAGTAAAATAAGATCTTATTGATAGTTTGTTTTGGAGAGCTATCGAACTCCAGGCTTTTTGTTTGGTTTTTGACGTTTTTATTTAAGAGAATCGTCATCTCTATTTTGTTTGGTTAATGGTCTTGTTATAGGAGCGACCACTGCCTCCCATTTGATGAACTGTATTTATTTTAAATTTTTCCTCCAGGGTTCAACATTAGATTTAGTTCATCCTATCCCGTGATTTTTCAACTGTTTCATGTAATTGATTGCCATATAAGAGGGTACACGACTCTCAACTGTCTCAGGCAACTGATGGGATCTATGCGAACACTCCATCAATAATATTCAAATGTTTCTTATAATTATTCGATGTAAATCTTGCTAACCCGTGATTTTTCAATTGCCGTTTGTGAATGATAGGTATTTGTGAGCACGCAGCTTCCAGCTGTTTCAGGTTATTAATAAAATCCTATGCGACTATCCAGACAATGATATTTAAATGTTTCGTGCAATTATTCGATATAGATCTTGCTAACCCGATGATTTTTCAATTGTTGTTTGTGAATGATAGGTATTTGTGAATACGCAAGTCGCTACACATTGTTCTATGACATCCTGATGATTATCCTTATAACCCTGATAAATTATCTAGTTACGGCCAAGGTCGTTTTCAAACTATGCTGTTGACCCAGTTCCCCAGTGTACGCTTTATTTGTAAACAATTAATGTAAACATCTCCTGACACACTAACCTAAATGTGAGATTTGTTTATTTTAAAATTCCTTAAGAGTCAGTTGTGCCTCTTTACTTTTATTGTGCATTATTAGTTAAAACCTCACAGCTTTGGTATTTAATTCAATATTTTTTTATTCCCTTTTTTTTTTGTTAAACTATTTATTTCATTTTCCGAATTTAGTAAATTTACTCGAGGTTAAATGAAGAATAAATATATGTATATAAGTACACATATCTCGATTGCCAAAATATGTTAAATAAGAGTACATATATTAAAAAATAAATATAAGATATATGATTCTACATAGACTTGAATATTAATAAATACATATTTTCTTTTTCAATAATATAGATATGTCCATGGGTAGGTATTTAAAATCGCTACCATTTCGATGTTTTCATTAATAAATAAAATGCATATATATAAATACATTACTCATATATATATTCTTTATATACAATATTTTATTTTATATTTATATATATATATATAAATACACAATATACATATTTTAATGTGTAATTTCTTTTGTAGTTTTAATAATTTAATTGGGATACCATAATCAGCTGTATCTCCTCACTCCAAGGGCCTGAAAATTATTTATAAAAGGAAAACTCACCCTCTTCAAGATTTTTCCGGTTGGGATCTACACAACAAATCTTGCCGAAGAAATCCTACCTAATTAACTGTATTTTCCAACTAATTTCAAAATAAATCTTTTCGACTATTTATTCCTATTTAATATTGTATTCTTGCCTGATTCATATAAATTAGCTGATATTTAATATTTTGTGATATAGATGTGCCGGAAAATTATAAATTATTTAGGTCGAACTATTTTTGTTATTTTCACTCCTTTTTAATTTTTTATAAAAATTTATAAGAAAATTCATTCCGAATTGCGCAAACTTTTAATTATTTAGATTCTGAATAAATTAAATATCTGTTAAAACTTTCTTCTAAATTGCACTGGTTTCATCAATATTTTAACCTATCCACAATTTTTTTTTTTTTTTTGAACTGTTTCTTTTTGAACAAAGGTTTGAGAGTTTATTATTATTGAATCCTTTTTTGTTTTTGTGTTTCTTTTAAACTAAGATGAAAGTATTTACTATTAATATTTTTAAACAAAATTGATGCTAAATTATAATCTATTTTTAAATATTAATTCGCGAACACATTCACTCTAGATTAACGATAAAACTCTCAAATGAATTTGAATTTTTTTTTTTTGCTTTGAATGAAATAATTATTTTAAAATTTAAATAATTCACTAGTAACTTTGTTGCACTTTTCACTTTACACTTTTAAGCACTGAGTTTAAACTCTACCTATTTATTAACACTGTTTGATTAAATTAAACTGACTTATTAAAATTTCACTGATTTTAGCACTTGTACTTTTCCCGAAAGTCCAGGGACTTATTAAAAATTTAACAGTTAGAGATTTTTCACTGTTAATTTTTACCAAGAAACGTAGTACTGCGGCGTATTCACCTTTTCAAAAAACCTCGACTGACTGTCCCAAAACTGGTGTGCACCGTATTTTATACCCCTCTCAGGTTCCAAAAGACGTATCTGAATTTCCTTTGATAATCAATTCTATCTTTTATCAACTCGTAAATCCGAACACACCTGCCCCTAATTTCAATTGTGCCTACATACGATTTTTTTTCAATTCGCGATAGGTCAGTCCTCAGTAACATATATATAGATCTCAATTTTATGCATCTCGTGCGAAAAATGCTTAAATCCATGTCGAAATCTTTACTATGCAGTTTTTAATTTCAATTTGTCTAAATTCTACTTAATTTTATTGTCACCTATGTGAGCTTTTCCATTTTCACCAGTACTTTCTCTCTTTATGTCGCAGACTTGAGTTTTCCCTTTTTCTTCTTGAATTTTCTTTATTCAGACGTTTTTCTACACAAATTTCTTCTTTATCCTTATGTCATTTCTCATAATTCTATAATTACTTATTCTCCAAGTCGTATTTATTAATTTCACGGATAAATTAGAATTGTATCGCTTTTCTCCACTTGGATCATTCCTTATCACCGTTCTTTACCCTTTCTTTATCTTTTCTTCACTTTTCCCGATGTGTGTGGTCTCCAGGAAAATTTCATACTTCATTTATTATTAATTAATATATAATTTTCCACACTTCTATGTGAGATATACCTAATTAGACTCTGGGATATCTGTCATTTTTATTGTTTTATTCAATCTCTGCCCAATTTTCTATCTCTTTCATACAAGATTTCACATAAAACATACGCATTGACACTTGTTTACGTCTCAGATTTTGGAACTACGCTCGTAAATTTAATTTAATTTCATACCTATTAATTTTAATATCTTTTGCTTTATATAAACATATCATAAGCCCTACGTTAAACTTAATCGCTTTTCTAATGGATTATCACCTTAACGTAAACAAAAATCATGTTCGAATTTCGATTGTTTATCCTCTAAAATACACATGAGACTGTCAACCTTTTATCTCATGTCACTTCTTCTGCAGTCTTGTGTAACTCTAATATCTATCTACCCTGATAATCATGTAAAATGCCTACGTTTCCTGAATTTAATCTATCGCTATATGTTTAGTTTTATTGCCTTCCTATGGTACTCAATTATCATGTTCTTAGGACCTTTGTAGCAGCTCAAAATCTCTGTATTATCCCTCCGTTCAGTCACTGCACTTTTCTAAAATGTCTATTTTTTCGCGAGATTTTCATTCAAAATTGATTTACCAATATGTCCGCTTCAACTAGAATCGATAACGATTAGTTTCTAATGTCCCTAACACTTTCGTTTTCCTTTATTACGACTTACATCGAACTCGACACCCTCCTTCTATCATAAATAATTGCACTACAGTTGAAAATTTTGCCAGTAACTTTCCTTCGTTTTTCCGCCCTTCTTTTATACTATTTCGTTTATAATTTTTCCATTGCATTTTCGCGTGTGTGTTTTTCAACTTGTAAGGTCCCAAAGCCCTCGATTTCAATGGTTCGCTATCTCATAAATGTCTCAGTTATTGTAAACATTCCCAGGACTTGTTCCCTTGAACGTCGATTGTTTACTCTATGTATAGTGCGTTCTGTGGGAATGAAGAAGCCATTACTTATTTCTTTAATCGCTGGGTCCAAAGTTCATTTCTTTGTCTTTCGTAGACACACGCCTTTCCGTTCACTGATTAGTTATTCAAAATTTGATAGCTTTCGTTTAGATCTAATTGGTTGACACCCTTCAATGTTTATTTTCAGGCCTAGACAAGGGGAATCCTAGTCGTCCTAGACGATTTTACGACCTCTCTGCTTTCGTCCTAGAACCTCGATATAATTCCGACTATTACAGGTGCCTACTGCAAACAAACTGAATCAATTTGAACTCAACAGATGTCGCTAGAATGACGGTTTTCATAAATAATCTGTATATTTTTAATCCGCGAAGTGGGAAGCAATGGTCTGTCTGTTTTCACTGTGATTTAAGCCTTTCATCACATGGTCTACAGACCATAACTAAAGTTTTGTCCGGGTCGGGAATAATTTAACTCTTTGTAACATTAAATAAAGTAAAAATGCAGTTTTGTGCAGTAAAATCAAAAAAACCATGCGTCTGTTATTGAAGACTTCATCAAGCCCAAACAAATCTTAACAAGAAGTGATATTTATAATTGTTTCTTCAATTAATTCGTTCAATCGTAAAATGCAACACCTCCTCCATATGTATTTGACCGTTGAGCGGGAAGGAGAACATGATCTTTACGAGATTCCATCTTGATTAACAAACGTCTCTTTCATCAATCGGCATCTAATTAATCTAGGCCAGAAATCTTTGCACGTGTACGACTTACTTGAATTTATATGACTTCTATAAGGATCGTTGATTTTACGCCTCACTTCACTCTGAGCCTTGAAATTACCCAGAAAATTATTATTACTTATTGAAAATTACGTTTAATTTCCTTTTTTAAGTTAGTTGATGAAGGCTTCTTTAAACGCTGATAATATGTTGGATTTAAAATGAAGCTTGATTAGTAATAAAAATTATCCACTCGTAAGATACTCAAACGTCTCTGGGAGGCTTAAAACTAATAATGACCTCATTTTTAACATCTTCCATATAAATATTTTAAGTCACATTAACATCGCCACTTCTATATTCAGAGTATTCAACAAAGGTCATAAACTCGGCCAAGTCGAACAAATTTTGTACAAATGTACGTTGGTCGATAAATTGTGCTAATAAATCAATTGTTTTGTGGGAACTTATGTGTTGTGAACTCTTTGTTTATTGGTAAACAATAGAAAGTCTATTAAGGCGATGCACTACGTAGTAATGCAAAATCATGTGTTTTTGGTTTGAAAATTCGGTCGCCTAGAAATGTTTCAGATGCTTCAATTAAATACTGCGAGTAGAACACATCTTGGCCTTTAAAATAATCGAGTATTTTTTAGATAAATCTTTTTATAAGCCCAGAAAAAAATAATACATAAGGCCTATGAAAACTGCTTTAAAGTTCAAAATCTTCTACTTACGAACCCATTTTCGGTTACGATTTTATTGTATAATGTGACAAATTAAGTTATTTATAAAATGGTCGGAAAAAAATTAAATATTTATGCCTGAACATCCACAAAATAAAAGAAAAGAAACTTTTTGGCCTTGCATAAATCAAAACAGGCGGATGGTGTTAAGCGGGAATTTAAACCTTATCGCCATCTACGTAAGGGGTGTTATTGAAAGCGGCTGGATTTAAAATATTACACGACGTAGTGCATCGCCTTAAAATTCTGCCTCAATACAGGTTCACCTAGTGAGGCAGGTTATGTATAACACAAATATTTAATAACTATTCAAGAGCTATTCAAAAGCAAATATAAACGGTAATTTTCCTCTTATTTGGAGCGTCAAGTGTAAAATAACATCAAGAAGTGTCAAAACTATGTTTAAGGGATGGGAAAGGTGATGAGAACGTGACCTTCCTCTTATTTTGAAGATCAAGAATGTAAAATTTCATCAATATCGGAATAAAACTGTAGATTTGTATGAAAATCCAATCCACGCATCCGGTGTCCGCCCACCGGCCCGACTCAAACACTCTTCTTTATATAAATAGATAGATAGACGTGCTATCTCTTTATAACTCTACTCACATACATTTGTTACTATTATTGTTATTATTACTAAATTTTAAAATTGTATTTTAGCTTTTAAGAAATCTTAAACATGTCATAAAATGAATTATCTATTTAATGTTAACCTATTATATTACAAGCATTTCTGTTCTTTATTTTTAAATAAATAAATAATTCTTTATTTTTAAATAAACTAAACTAAACTAAATCTATGCAGTGTTTTCTTAATCGAGGATAAGCTGCAATACAAGCGTGAATATATTATGGCCTTGTCAACATTAGTTTCTAACTAGGCAATGCCTGTTCTAGGAAACCAATCATGGGATTATTTTTTGTTGTTTTATACGTCATATCAAATTGTCAATTTAAAACAAAAACAAAAAAAAATTATAATTTGTATACTAAATAAATATACCAGAAGGAAAAATATGAAAAAAAAAATTTGAAAGAAAAGAATTTAAAGCGTAGATACAACTATGCACTCGTTATAAATTATTAGATGACATTTTTTTGATAAGGTTTCCAATCCTGCTCTTTTTTTTAATTTCGAGACTCGGTTACACATTATCTAAGACGAGTTATTTCACAGAATTTTAAAATTGATGAATTATTCAAATTCGGTTTAACAACCCGTTCTACCTGTGCACTATACGCACTCCTCGGGGATAGCTTTTCTTTTTCGTCAATTCTATACTATTTTTATTGCTATTTGTTACACATGCGTTCCTATCGATTAAGTACTCACGTCATGACTATTTCTTAAGTGTATCTAAACCAATTGTTGAAAAAACGTGCCTTAGTATCTCACCATAGAGTCGCTATGGCAACAAGTTACCTCGGTTCTCGCTCGGCGCACACAAGGCCGAATTATCAATTTACGACGCCAAAAATATTTTAAATTTGATATTCTGATCAGAAATGTTTAATAAAATCTTTAGGAAAAAACACATAATTAGGGTTAGTTGGCGTCAGGTGCTACGATTCTATTTTTAATATTTCACATTAAATTATTCCTGTATTTAGTGAAATTGGTAAATATTATGCTACGTATACATCCGCGAGCAGAACTTCCGAACTGAACCTCAACTTATGGGAAAGAAACGCTGCTTGCCGTTGATTCTTTCCTCTCCCGTAATTCGTTGTATGGTATGCGTTTCGGTTCGCAAATGTATACGTCCCCTAACATGTAATTATGATTAAACCGTAAAATGATGATAACTTGTAAAACCGTTATTTTTTAACATTGTAAATTTGTAGTTTTTTCTCTTAGTCTTCATTTCCTTTAGATCGGGGTCGTCAAGACTACCTGAAAAGAATGCGCTCGATTTAACAAAGTGGGGAAAGGAGGATATGCATTTAACGTTTTCATATTACATATAAGATATTTATTCGAACTAGTATGAAAATGTCGTAAAACTCGGTGGAACTCTTTTAAAAACATTTCAATTTTTTTTTAACAAAAGTAGTATTTCATAAAACATATACTATATCCGTCTTACGTTTAAACTGTTATGTTACAAATAATTGCAGATTAAACGAGATACCTGACGCTTCAATATCCATGTTGAAAACTTTCCGATTTTAAAACAGGGAAAACAGGACAACAGTAACTACCCCGTTCGACAACTAAATAATAACTCAACTATGCGTGCGTGCGCAGGCTATATTGTCTTGCGTTCACAAATGAAATTCTTGCGATTCATTTTAAACTGGTTTAAAGAGAACGTTTCAAAGGTATTTATGATTAGTTTGAAGACAATGTTCTACCTATTTTTGGCACTGCAACATCCTTTGGCCGTCTTTGTGTGCGGCGTCGATCTAAATACCAAAAACCCTTTGAGATTCATGTTCAAAGCTGAAGCCGAACTGTTTAAATGAATGTAAATGCTTCAAAACCCCATGAACTTATTTAAATAAAAAAATAAAAAATCTGTCGTATTTGTCACTATTTTTTTCAATTTGGGAGGCGAGTTTTCGTACTGCTGTTCCGGGAACCATTTATTGGATAACCAACACCTCTGTCAGGTCTGCATGGGTCACCCTACGTAGTTTGCTGCGTTTGGTGATTTGGCAGAGGTGCCCGGGTTCATCGGGTGATATTTGGCTAAACCAGGCAAGACAAAATAATGGACCCGACCTTAGAGTAGTCAAAACCTCACCCACCAAAACCGATCGTGATTCTGTTCACTCTTATTATTTTTTCTTTAAATTCTGATACAATAAATTCAATTGCCTTTAATATTAACCCTTCCTCTTTGTGACTACATCTGTCTCATCGTGGCTAGGATTATCCTTAATTCCGAAATCATAAAAGTCAAAACCCAATTTTCATTTTATCTACGCGTCAAACAGAAGGATAGAAGGTTGACGCCCTAAGCCTCCTCTCCGCCGGGACGTCCCGGTGACATCTCAAACGGAGGCTTTATGCGGGACAGAAGATAAAAACATTATTCGAGATATTACTTTTTATTAGGGTGAAATGTACACAGGATAACGTTTTAGTAAATTTGAATCCGTAATCATGGATTACTGAATGTTAGGAAAGAAACAGATTTATTTCAGTATTTAGCATTTACCAAGACATTAATTAATACGATATTATTATGTTAAGAAATTTACCAGCTGAGTGTGTGGGGCCTTTTTTATCTACAAGAGTTATGCCCTTTTCCACAGGAGTACGAAAGTCTCCGATACTCGTCGATTCAAGTATCTTGGCGACCACTGCCATACATCTGCGCGATTGTTCAAACACAAGCACAAGTTGCCAACATTTTATAAATCGATGACGCCGGTCTCTCACGATCAGCTATAGGCGAATTATTTAGACTCGCACCGTCGAGACGTTCAACATGGCGTTTCTCACACATTTTTGTGCTTGCGCTTTCGATCAATTCAAGGAACAAAACAATAAAAAAATAATAACATGAAATAAAAATTTCTAAATATTTTGCTTAGTGTGGATGATTGGGTATCTCAAATTACGCTTCGTTATAAATACTTATTTATGTATTATAATGAATGCGGAGATTACAGAGTCTTTACAAGTTGACAGTAGATGAGAAAGACCGAACTACCTACGTTACTACATATATTGTCTTATTAGTATTGCCATAGTTACCATTTTTATTAGCCTACAACAATAGAAAGTGCCAAACAGGAAGTTTTATGGGTACGCATAGATCTCACCGGTACGATGCAAATATATGCGTGCCTATATCGCTCACCAAACCTTGCCGAATCAGACATTGGATTGCTAAATTGCCTTCTCCGTTAAATCCTCTGGAGCGGGCACAAAGCCATGGTTTGACCATCACTATTCAGAAGCGGTCAGACTAAAAACATTGTTTATAATACCTACACTCCGGAAAATTGACTCCGTGGATAAACTCTCGGAATACCAAAAACAAGCAAAGGATTGCAAGAGAACTCTTAATAGAGCTAAGACTGACGACGATCACGCTTTTTGGCAATCATTCGATCGCCAATAAGTTGGCAGATTGCTCCACCGGTTCTGTCTGGTTGCTCGCTGGTTCGATTTTGAAAAATTTCTGCAAAACCCACTATTCCACCTCTGACCAACCCCGAAAGCCGGCTGACTAACTCGGCCCGCAATAAAGCTGAGGCACAATTTATCGGGCAAAATTTTCGCGAAAAACTAGACTCTTCAAGATAACGGTGACACTCCACCTTCCATTTCGCACTGCGGTTTCCAAATCAAGGAATCGAAGATCCGGAAAAAGGAGGTTCTGCGGGTCTTGAACGAGTTGAAAATCGAGAAAACCAGCGGGCCAGACGGAATACCTGCCCTGGTCCTTAAGAGTTGTTCTGCAGAATTAACCCCGGTGATCTCAAAATTATTTAAAGTCTCACTCAAAAGCGAAAAAGTTCCAGATCTTTAGAAGGGGAGATCGTCCAACCTGTTCCTAAAAAATCCTTCCAATTACCGCTACATAGTTATTACTTCCATACTCTCAAAGGTATTGTAAAGGGTAGTTACAAGTTGCTCACAGACCTCGAGAATAACAACATCCTTAGCGATATGGATATGTAACGCATATTTAGGGGCGGTACTAGGGACGTTCTGGAGAAACTGGTACCGGGCGCTTGTAGAAAAATTACCATCGTATAGGATCCATCCAACCCTGCATAATTGGGTTGTGGATTTTCTCAAAGGATGAACAGTTTAAACCGTAGTTGACGGCTCTTCTTCCTTTCCGCACCAAATCTGTGCTGTCGCAGACGCTGTTTTTGTTGCACATCAATGACCAATTAATTGCTACGCTGACGACAGCACCGTTCACGAGTACGTGTACTATGTACGTACAGCTCGAAAAGTTTTGAGACAAAAAGTTGACCACCATCTCGAGAAGGTTCATGCCTGAGGTATGGCCAACCTGGTCAGTTTTAAAAACACAAGCGTGTCCGATTTTGGCAATGAGGAAGATCAATAACCGTCTGATGCAATTCGATAGAAGCACCCTCCCCAATAAGGACTCTATAGAAATGCTTGGAGTAAGTACACAGACCGGCTTAAATATCGAGCTCTATAACACATTTAAATAGATTAATAGCAGCCACGTTATTATTAAAAAATTAAGTTAACATTAATATGGAGAAAACAAACTTCAAAATACCCCCACAGAATATAAAATCTATTGTCACAATCATTTTATCAGTAAATCTGTTTAACCGGTAATAAATCATTTTAAATTGGGAGGAGGCAAAATAGAATCATATAACTAAGTTGTCTAAACGTGGTTATAACCACAGTTTGAAAATGGCCTTGAAAGCCGAAACAGCTGTAACAATAACAAAAATCAAAAAATACTTGCAGAACTTTATAATTAATATATTAAATTTGATTTAAATTAATGTTTTTTTTAAATTAAACGGAGTTCAAAAAAAATTAAAAACAATAAATAGTTATTGTTTGCGACGCGGGTTTCATGATTTCAATACCTCGTCAGACTGTGCGCGACAAGTTCTTTGCGACATAAGTACACAACATGAGTATCGAATGCTTGCGTATCCTGTGGAAGACCTTATTCTTCGTGAAAAGTTCTGTAATATAATGAATTATTAGGTTTATGGCACAGAAGTTTCAATTGCCTGAAGCCAGTGGCATTTATGTGACATCTATGGCATTCCCGTTGGGAGATGTTGTGAGACTGAATATAATTAGGCAAGTGAAAGAGAAGTGGCAAAGAATGGTTATAAAGTACATACCTGAGTATTCAAATTTATCCACAACACGTCTAAAGCTATTTTAGTAACTGAATCGTGGTCTCACGCCCGCCGGGGAAAATTGAGAGTAGATCGGTGGGCTACTATGATCATCGCGGATATCTGCATAATTCTCGCCACTACTCTGAAATTACTTTAAGATCTTCTTTTAAAGTTTTATTTTTTTGGGTTTGGGAATCGTTGTAATAAGCTTAAACAAATGGTATATCAAAGTTTCCCTTCTCCGAAAAGAAAGCTTTTTTTGACTCACCAAACACATAAACATTTTTTTACAAATATTCAGATAGTAATTTATTTTTGAGGTATTATGCCATACCATGTTGCCGGCTCTAATCATCCAAGAGCTGGTATTACAGTATAGTTTATATGGGTTTTCTGCGTTTATTTCCGATGCAGACGTCAATTACCGGATACCAGGACTATTGAGATTAGCCCTGTCGTCTTTATTGATATTAATGGGATATTGCCTCTTTAATGCAATATGCGTTTTGGGTCTTTCCAGGACCAGGATAGGAAAAAAAAGTTTAAACTTGAAAATTGATCAATTGGGTCAATCAACAGGGTCCAAATACACTATATTAGTATATTAATAATGCGTATTGTTGATAAGCTGAATTGAATGATTAATTTGATATTAAGTTTATGAATTTTTAATTTTTTAAATCTTTAAGATTTTCATCTAGTGACCTCTCTGGGTAAGGAATCTATCACTTCGCAAAGGAAGTCAATATAATTTTAGCTTTATTAATAAGAATTATCATAAAAACTCTTAAACGGGTTGATTATTCTGTCACCAAACAGAAAAATTAGAAATCAAGCCAGCGTAATAATCAAATTACACAAAATCACAAAGTATCTCTTTAATATCCTATACCAGGGTTAAATGCACGTACGCGCAATCTTCGTAGCACTTAAAATTACCTCTACTCGCGCATCAGCAAAAATTCTCCTAGAAGTCCTGCCACTCGGACACCCCACAGTGTCAGCAAACCAATTACCAACCCGGTGTCCGACTAATTTGTTTTCTTCGTGTCTCTATTAAGGTGAGCTTTGGCCGGAATGCCTCCAGACGGGGCGAGAATAAAAAGCTTCAATTCTGATTAAACAAATACGTGCTGCACACGGTTCTCTAAATTGGCCCGGCGTGTCAACAGAGACGTGACATGCAATAAATCTTCTACCGAGATGAGTTTTCCAGGGTGGTTTTTCAATTCTGTCGCCATTTCTGAAAATATAGTACCATTATTTCGTTACATCACTGTGTCGAAATAAAAACATATGAAAAGTCATGTTTTCACAGTAAAAGCAATCTTCGTTTAGCGCTTTTACAAAAAAGACATTATCCAGTTTTCGGAAATAACTTTTTTATTTGAAATTTTGGTTTTATTTTTAAATAATACTACCTTTGGCAAAGAATCCATGAATTTTTAATCTGTAACGTTGTTGTACAAAAAAAAAAACTCCCACCTAGTATCAAACAAATTAAATCAATTGATAACTACATTAAGTCCATAATGTCCCAATAATAATATTGGTTTAAGAAATTGCCAGGAAAAAAATCTGATTAGTATTTATAAAAACATCGTCAAAGAACTGACAATACCGTATGTAGTTAGAAGTCGCTGAAAACCCTCTACCCAAAACATAGTTTGCCTCAGCACAGGCAGCCGGACAAAGCGGGCGCAATTGAAGCAGTCCGCTCCAGGCGCTAAATTGCCAAGGCCCTGATAATACCTAACAGTCCTAACACATCATCCTGGAGATTATGTTTTAAGAAATCGGCGCTACACAAAAATACAAATCATGTAAATATTATTGATTTTTTTTACATCTAATCCACACAGGAGGCACTGAAGAAAATATGTTTCCTGATGGCCTATATCATCTTTGTGGATGCTGTGTGGAGGGTCTTTTAAAGGAGAGGAAGTTTTGGGATGGAATAGGGTATTAGGGATGGCTAGTAATATAGGGATCAGTGTACAAGAACAGCGTATAAATATATCTATCCCCCTGCGGCGTAAGGCGATGGGTCGAGGGACAAGTTGGAAAGGTCAAATGGTCTCCCCAAACCATCCTCTCCCGATCTGGCACGCCACGCAGGTAGTGGACAGGCGCATCCTGAACACACCTCACCCGATAAATCACAGCGAACCACTTGAGGTGACCTATGGCAGAGATGTTGGTTATCCAATAATTTTTTCCCGGGGCAGCGGTACCCAAACCCGCCTCCTAAATTGTAAATTATCATGCTCACCTACCTAGGCGTCTACTGGCTTTGACAAGGGGCGCCAAAATTTTACTCGTGCCAGGCGCCCGCGCCGTTTGCCTCAGGACTGACCCTAAGAACAGGATCTCTTCATGTAATATATTCTATATTTATTTGTTTTGTTTGTGTCTTACTTAATCATCATCTTTAAATGTCAAAATTATATAGTAATTTACATAATGTGTGAACATTTATCACAATTTTCTTCAAATGTTAAACAATATGCACCAAAACTTTCCATAATCCTTTCCAAAAAACCAAATTAACCTTCTCCCGACCTCTCGTGCGAATGTAGCGACTACATAACATCCACTGTAGTGGCAAGAAACCGGACATGTTTAGCGATATCTCCCAGAATGTAGCGACTACGTAACATCCACTGTCGTGGCAAGAAACCGGACATGTTTAGCGATATCTCCCAGAATGTAGCAACTACACAACATCCACTGTAGTTGCAAGAAACCGGACATGTTTGGCGATATCTCCCAGAATTTTCCATTATTTATAGAATCTCTTATTTTAACTTGACTTCACTTGACTCGAACTTTGTTTTATCTTGTTTCTTTTGCTGTTCTACACACTTACCCTCTAATAAACGTGTTTTAATTTCATTTAATTTAAAACACTTTTATTAGTAAGGCCCTTATTGTTTTATGTTTACATATTGTTGTACACCGTTAATGGACGGTTGGTATTTATTATTAAACATCTGTGTTTTGTGTACGTTAATAAACTTAAAAAACTAATGAAAATATTGTCTCTTTTTAATGATAAAATAATATTTAAAAGACAACATTTTTTATGCATAGCACAAAGGACCACATATTTTTTTACGCAATAATTAATAGCATGAAACACTCATGTAAATATTTTTACGGGTTTTGAATAAGCGGAAGTAGTGCAATTAATAGAATACTTGTATATGTGTTTCAGGCTTGTAATTATTGGTTAAAAAATATTGTCTGTTCTGTTTCTATTACGATTATTATTAGACCATAATTTAAATTTTTTGCACTACATCGTTGTATGGTCAGAATTTGAACTGTGTAGTTTAAATTCACACACGTCAGCTATAACCACGGAGTGCCGTGAGCCGCACAATCGCACAAAAAACGTTCGTCCTGTCAAAACCAATGAATATACTATCGCCGGTTATTTATCGGAATAATCCCTTAATACGTATTTTATCGCAATCCAATTCAAAATAACGAGTGCTACCGTACAACGATCACCGTTCCAGTGATGACAGATGATTCTCGAGATGCAGATTTCATTCGCCACCAGGTAAGTTGATTGTGAATTAACCTTACGAATTGTGTTTCGCATTCGCCTGTCATAAGCCATAGGCTTCATCCATGCTTTATCTGTGTGGAATAGCCCTTTAAAGTACGGCTATCCCAACCCTTGTTCGTTCCTCGAACAATCGTTTTTAAGGATTTATTTTTGAATCCCTCAAAAAGCTATTTTTCACTACCATTTACTTATCTTAAATAAAAAAAAGATAAGACCCCTAGGAAACTACAACAAAGTACCCAGAGATATTTACTGACAGTTTGATGTAACAACAGAGTATAGAATTTCCCCAGAGCTGCAAACAAGGGTAAATTAAGGGAGGAGGGTAGGAAAACATGCGGTACAAAAATCAGCCATTCGTGAAAACATGCATTCGATGGTCGAGAAATATGAAGCCACGATTGTACGGAGTAAAACTATTCGAAAAAATCTCCTAACAAATGGTACGTTTTTTAATGATTATATTTCGTGCCGTTCTCTCCGACATAAAATCTAAATTTGGAGGTCTAGCTTGGTCAATCGATAAAGCCCTATGTCAATACGATATTGACTAAATTCGTGATCTATGGTCAGTTAGCAAAATTCCCTATCACGGTCAACGATTGATAAGAAAATCCCGCCTATTGATATATGCAACTTATTTGATAATATCGTTCTTTATGCAAAATTACTGTTTTATTAATGAACTGGGGCAGATTAACGAAGCTCGTTGGATTAAAAGACTTCATTTATGCGATCAATTAAATCATTTTGAACTTGGAGAGACAGACACTT
Source organism: Hesperophylax magnus (assembly GCA_026573805.1). Lineage (NCBI taxonomy): Eukaryota > Metazoa > Arthropoda > Insecta > Trichoptera > Limnephilidae > Hesperophylax > Hesperophylax magnus. The sequence continues at coordinate 4,601,447 of JAIUSX010000022.1, forward strand.
GTTTTGTATACCTCGTATTAAGGCTAAATATCCCATTGACCAATTAACTCAGTTGTGAATAAAGACCTCATTAACTAATCAACTCCCTTTTTAATACCAAAACTAAATACGGACTGCCAATACATATTTAGGTAAGTATTTCAATTCGAAATTTCGCAATTTATTAACATTGTTACGTAAATGTGTTTGATGATTCGGAATGTCAAAGTACTCTAGTGTTGCCAGTACATATCAATAACTTTACAATATCGGATTGCTAGGTGGAAGTACCTACGAATTTGTAGTGAATTAACTAGCACGGTCGAACTATTGATATGCCAACCGATAACGGTAATGCAAATCGATATACGCTAGCAATACTGGCAGCTGGCAAACGAATTAACGTCAGACGGCTACGTAAAAGTAAAAAAATAATACTTATAAATTGACAATGTCGAATTGACATAACAACTTTAATATACATTAAGTCAAACAGAACATCAACACAAGATAATAATAATTTTAAGTTAGTTTTTAAAAACCATTTTAGTTGGTTCCCCGTCCGAAGTATTCCAGCTTTAAGCATATTGCAACGCAAGTTATTGCTGAAGTTTGAACAATGCAGGAATTCATGCTGACAAAATTCTCGACAAGAAATATCTGTAACTCCTCCCGTAACATTAGCAACTCCGTGTATTTGTACCGCCGAATCATTGTTGGTATGCTTTTAGTTATTTTGCTTGTGTTACATACATATTATTAAACTTTGTCAATGGAGAACAATAATTCGCCGAGTTATATACGGCTCATTGTTCAATTGTTTCACTCTCGAGGCGGGGAGTTTTTTTTACTTTGTTTCTATTATACATACCAAGACAATGCAGGAAATTTAATTAATGGAGAACTGAAAAAAGAAGACGAGTAAAAGTTTTAAAAGATTCAATTTTTCGTCGAACAGAGATCGTGAAGTTTCTAGCCATCCTTCACAAATTTTTCGTTTAATGTCGAACACTTCCCCTTTTACACAATTCAACATGAATGAACACAGTACATCCGATTTTAAATCATTTTCACGCATAATTTAAAATTTTCAAAGAAAAACATTATTATCATGGTTATGATTTTTTTAAATAATGAAATCTTTCTTATTATATTTTAGGTGTTTTTTCACAAAAAAACGTTTGTAAAACTTATACGGGATGTCCGGGTGTAAAATGCACTCACTTCGGGAGGTGATTCGACATAAAAAAGAAAAAAAAACTTTTTAGAAATCCTTAGTGTGAGGTACATACTTACCCGATAAATTTACTGTGAGCTTGCCGAGAACCAGGTGACAACGTTATGATCGGCCCGTATCCATTGAAACCGAATGTTAACAATAACATTAGGCCGAGAGTTTGACGTTTACAATGCCAATATATCGTATGTTTTTAATCAAATTCAAAATGATAACTCTACTAAAATTAACAAAATGTATTTACACTATAAACTATGCAATTATTTAACTATTAATCACTTAACTAATGTGTTGACTTATTTAACGAATTTTCAAAATGTCCACAGTCCATGTATATTTACATCATGTAGACCTTAAACCTTATGAATATCTGCCCATTCTTTGTGAGTGAAGCCAGGCATTATCACAGTTATTGAATAACGCACAAATAAATGCAATGTTAAAAGTAAATTTTTATAGAAAACACTCACTTAATAAAGGTTTTATTTTAAGTAAGTCTTAATAAATGCACGCTAAGATAAATACACACTACATTAGCAAGTTTTGATTAAAACAATAAATTTTTTAAAGTATTTGTAACATGTATGAAGCAATGAATCGGTTCGCCGAGCATGACTTCATTCGTTTATTTATTTTTTTATCCTAGATATCAGATCAAAATTTCCCTATATTGCAGAATGAGATTGCATGAGGTACTCAGGTAGCGAATTCCCCCTGAGTATTTTCGTATCCTGGGAGGGATTAGTTTCAGGTTCTAGAGAATTTTTAAGTCTCCGGAAATTTTCCCTTTTCTTTTCCGGAAATTTTCCCTAAAAAAATATTTTTTTTATTTGTACTATCACGTAGAATCACCTCCTGAAGTTAGTGCACTTTTTCCCCTGGACACCCTGTGTATAAGGTTCTAAACACGTGGTATCCCATGATTTCATCATGCGTCTGAGGAAGTCTATGACAGCTCTCATGGAACTGATTAATCGGAGATTATTGCTAGTTAATAGTTCAATTAAATTTTAACATCTTTCCTTATATATAAAATTAATAATATGTATCTGCAAGTACAATTTTATAACTTGGTAATCTTACAAAAAAAAATGTTTACAAATTTATTTTTTCAGAATTTTTAATTTTTATCTTTATGAAATTCGACAATAACAAATACGATTTTTTCATATAAAAGAGGACCTGAGAGAAATAATTTCCTTCAGGGATAGTATTCCAGGAAATACCAATACACGTGCAAAAAATTAAGCGATCTTGTGTGTGTTGATTTCACAAATTATATTTACGACTAATTTTTAAATTAAACATTTGTTTAATTTTTTCTTATTAATGAAATATGTAATGTATTTAATTAATCGTTGGTATAATTGTTTAGGTTATGAGTGATACTTTTTAGTTAGTGTACCGGACAGCAGATGGGTGTGCCTAAATAATAATTTTTATAATTAAGGAAATGAATATTGATCTACTATCACACATTTTACGATGCCGAATCCTTTATGAGGTTTATCATTGGACACGGATCATGTGTCAAATGGGATTTAACTGTAGTAATTAAAATTCCATTTTTTTCTTGGTTCTTTAATGCTCTCATGCATCCCGTTTAGAAATAAAAATAATTGCTGCACATTAACACGTGTAGAAACTGCTTAATTTTGTACCAATAAATATGCAAGCAACTGGCCCAATCAGTCAGTTGTCGGAAGACATTCGCGAAGTTGTGTTTCATTGCAAAATCCTTCCCCAAGGTACCCCCGAACCGGCATTTTACAGTCAATGTCACTGGCGTAGGAGTCCATTACAGTTGGCTACTATGATATAGATACATTATGATATTGGTCCATTAATGAATGACGTAAACATAAGATTGTAATCCGTAATATCATAGGTAAAATAAAAATTGAAATTTTGTTAATTTATTTATAGATTTGATAGATCATGGGGGAAGAGTACTCCTCATAGGAGATCCTATGGAAATATTTTTCGATTACGTAACTGTGTAGAGGGTCTTATAAGAAAAGGAAGGTGCGAACCGTGATGTTGAAGACACTTATTTTGTAAGAGATAAAAAAAATGTCGGCATATCGTTCATTTTACTGTCAACACTTCCTCATGCGTCTCCGATATTCTTGATCAATATTACATTAAAACACTAATATTTCTACTCCTCTGTGATTTATCCCACCTTCTAACGCTGTACAAATGGTTTGTAGTCTTAAGATAGTATTGTTTCACAGTGCTTTCACAAAAAGTATTTAATTCCGTAATTCAAAATTTAAACTTTAGGGCGCTCAGTGTAAGCGGGCGCAGTGCTGTGTAAGCGGGTTCCCTACAGAGCCCCGGACCATCCCTAGCGTGTAGGTCTCATGCTGTGCAGTATTCACATAAAAAAATTTCAATCTATGACACTGCACTAATAATGGTGATAGACCAAGCATAACTAAGTTCCTTGAAGATTTCATCAAAACTTGCTGTCCATCAGAAAAAAAGATTTATTCTCCAAATGACGACTGGGAAAACTACAAAATTGTACCCCTTGCTGCTAGATTCCCTAGAGTGCATCTTTTTAATGTTACTCGTGACTCGTAACACAGGCGGGAAGATTTTAGAAACTGCAAAGATCTCTATTCTTTGACCCAGAGATAGCAGGCCACTGCTTGTCCCAATGGAGCACCACACCTCAGCTCCTATCTGTCTCGTGCAATATTGAACTCGCCATTGGTTTTATAAGGTGCTTGCTAGGCTAACGCACATGCCAGTGGAGCGACGGAAGATATTCTTGAATTCAACCTTTCGCCTTATCCGTGACTTCATCGGGCTTAATGTATGTCACAAATGATTGAATTAGCGCCACTCTAGGTGTGATAGCACCATACCAAACCAGCTACTATACTGCAGAAGGGCATCTCTTGGCGCTCTAATGCTTGATACACACGAGGAATATAATCTACTTATACAGGGTTTTCCAATAAGAGGTGTTATTTTGATATTCAATCGTAAAAGATCAATGGTTTCGTTGCTTGTGTGGCACGTAGCGCGGTCTTGTTGCAAGTAAACGTTGTCCAGATTAATATCATCCAATTCCGGCCATAAAAAATCACTAAACATCTCTTGATAGCGCAATCCATTCACCGTAACTGTTGCTCCAGCTCTCATTTTCGAAAAAGTAAGGTCCAATGACTCCGCCGAACCATAAACCGCACCAAACAGTCACACGTTGAGAATAAGGAGGCTTTTCAACAATAACTCTTGGGTTTTCCGAGCCCCAAATGCGACAATTTTGCTTGTTGACGAAGCCACCGAGGTGGAAATGGGCCTCATCACTCAAGATGATTTGAATTTGATTCACTCAAGTGAATTTTAATAATTTCAATGCGTCGTAAGCGCGTATCGTTCCATTTTTATTAATGGCGTAGTTTATACTTGTCAAATGTCAAAAAATAACAGCTTTAAAAGTAATATCTACCGAAATAGCGGGCTATTCAAAACAACACCTCTTATTGGAAAACCCTGTACATGTGAAAAGATCAAGTGTTTAAAAGGTGTAATGAATTATAATTAAACAACATAATTTCTATAACGTTCTAAAATTTATTTCGGTAGGTACCTGCGTAACATTATTATTACCACTATTTCAAGTAGCTAACTACCTACATAAATTAATTTATGCCACGCACCATTCTGTAATGGTCAGCACAGTTACCATGCAGTTGATCAGGGTACGATTATCGGCAGTGGCAATTATTTATTTCAGTGAATTTTTGTAATCTTTTTGAGCACTATTTTTTAAACTTTATATCCCGTGATTTTTTACAGGGCGTCACTAGTTAAAATATAAAATCGTCTTTTTTTTCTATTTTTTGGTACAAAATTGCGCGAAATAAAAATGGTAGGTCCGCGAATTCCGCGAAAAGCTTCGACTTTATTACAGCCTGCTTTATTGCTGAACGCTTTTCTTAAGCTCTCCAAAATCTTAAGCAATTGGCTTGTTTTCTCTAAAGATTTTTTCCATTTCTGAAATTCTAGAAAGTCGTGTACCTACTTAACCCCGCATGATCCCAGATTTAAATTAATTCAAATTTAGAAATATAAAACTGGCGCGTCGCGCGATCGCAATTTATTGGTCGTAATTTCATCCAATTCCGCCTTGAGCCGCGCAAAGCCCGCCAATAGGATTTGGGAACATCAAGTCGGCTGCGTTCTGCTATCCCGTGTTATGTTTTCCACGATAAGTGGGTAAATGCGAAAGAAATGAGATTTCTTCCTTTCGCGGCAAACGTCACGTTTCGCCGTGTTATTGGAACCAGAGTAATGTTGGTGAAAGCGAACGAAGCTCGCCTGGAAATGGCGGGAAACAGTCGCCGTATTGAGAAAAGTGTGCTGCCGAGATAATTTCTTAAAAATATCAAACCGTAATTCTGGCAAGGAATACATAAATTGTTGATTTTTGCGGAGCACGTTGGGAAAGCACCATTATGTAATGTGTGTTTTGTTTGATTAGAAAAATGTTGTCTTTGGTCCTACCTATTAAAGTCTGTGCTAACAACATGGACCCATTTTTTAATATTTTTATATTCACTTATCTTCAATATGGCGGGGCATTTATAGCAAAGGTACCTTGTTGTTTTCGGTAAATATTGGATATGAGTTTTACCTTATTGAGTTTTGCTTCCTGGTGATGATATTTATTTATGTAACACGTCCATACGGGCTTTTACAAACATGTGATATACATAATAATATTGTGGAATAGTAATCATAAAATAAAATATTAAGTTATTTAAACTTTTTATATAACCCATGTAGAAGGATAGTATTATGCTAAGAATATTAAATTATTATTGAGGTATGTTATGGCCTACTTTCAACTACATTCCGCGCAATTGAACACGTCTACTATTTCTGCGAAAGTATTGCCAACTGCTTTCAATCTAGCGAGTATTTAAATGTATCAGTCCTAATATTGTTGTTGCAATCAAAAATAATTTTAGATCGAGTAGTTCTAGTTGGTCTATGGAAGGTATATCAGGGCTGTCTATAATACCATTAACAATTTTAACAATAAAAGTCAAGTCTCGGAAACATATGATACTTGTTTCCGAGACATTCGACACTTGTTTGACATGTCAGAAAATTTTAATAACTTTAATTATTTCATCAAGTGATTGTAATTAATGGTTTCTAAGATTTTTAATGTTGATTTTTTTTTAATTACGGAAGGTGAAGCCAATCATTTTTAATCCTGATTGAAGTTCTCTGGCCCAACGGACTCGGCTGGCCGACAGGCAGAATCCTTTGCCATTTGCTACGGATTAGAGCAACTGGTACAGGAGCCTACAAGGGTTCCTGATGTCCAGACTCACCGTTCCAATCTGTTAGACCTATTCTTAACTACTGTGCCACACGGTTATAAGATTGACGTCACAGCGCCTCTGGGATCATCTGACCACTGCCTAGTGACGACATCAATCCCCGTTAGCCTCAGACCAACCAATGAGAGGCTGAGGAGAAAAGTGTGGCACTATAGGTCAGCAGATTGGTTCGGTATGCGGGCCCATTTCAACTCTTTTCCGTGGTCAGCTGTTTGTTTTCGGACTTCGGACCCTTCAAGATGTGCCCAGGAGATTGGTGAAGTCATCAAATCGGCGATGGATGGCTTCATACAATCAACTACTAAAGAAACTGGTGTGGGCTCAAAGCCGTGGTTCAGTCGACAATGCTCCGAAGCAGTTCGACGAAAAAACGCGGCTTACCGAGCCTACAACACATCTCGAACGCCCGAAAGCAGATCAGCAAACAACAAATCGGCAAAGGAATGCAAGAGAATCATTAATAGGTCAAAATTCGAACACGACCTGCAGATCAGCAAAAAGCTGGCTGCCTGCCCGCATGGCAGCAGAGCATTCTGGTCCCTTGCGGGCTCAATAGGTCGGAATTTTTGCAAACCCAGTTTGCCACCTCTAACCAGACCTGACGGCTCACTAGCAAACACCGCCACCGAAAAGGCTAACTTATTAGGGAAAATGTTTGCGGAAAACTCGACCCTCGATGACGGAGGTGCTGTTCCGCCGTCGGTTCCTCACTGCGGCTTCTATATGAAAAAGCTGAGGATCCGGCATCGGGATGTACTCCACGTTATACGGGGGCTCGATGTTAACAAAGCTAGTGGACCTGATGGAATACCTGCCCTGGTATTGCAGAGGTGTGCTGCGGAAATAGTTCCAGTTTTGACAAAGCTCTTCAAAATGTCCCTGAAGTGTGGCACCGTGCCCTCTGGTTGGAAAAAAGCGGTCATTCACCCTATTCCCAAGAAAGGTGACCGCTCCAACCCGGCCAACTACCGCCCCATAGCGATCACATCAGTTCTGTCCAAAGTGATGGAACGTGTGATCAACGACAAACTGCTCACATACCTCGAGAAGAACAAAATTATCAACGACCGTCAATACGGATTCCGGCGGAACCGCTCGTGCGGTGATCTTCTCGCGTATGTGTCGCATGTTTGGGGGCGGTGCCTGGAACGTCACGGTGAGACCCAAACGGTCGCACTAGACATATCCAAGGCCTTTGACCGGGTCTGGCACCGAGGACTTGTCAACAAATTGCCTTCTTACGGACTTCCCGCATCCCTGTGTACGTGGATTGCTGACTTTTTAAGGGATAGGTCGATTCAGGCAGTTGCTGACGGTTTCACCTCATCCTCACACTCTATAAATGCTGGCGTCCCACAGGGATCGGTTCTGTCTCCGACTTTGTTTTTGTTGCACATCAATGACCTTTTGACATGTGCACCGATTCATTGTTACGCAGATGACAGTACAGTTCATGATAGCTTCTTGTTTGACAAGCCCCCAAAGGGCACACAAACTCCAACGGCTCGGAGGGCTTTGAAGCAGAGAATGGACGGTTATCTCGAGAGTATTTCCTCCTGGGGTAAAAGTAATCTCGTCGAATTTAATGTTTCAAAGACCCAATCCTGTCTGATTACGTCTAAAAGGGATCTAAATGATAATCTAGTCTCCTTCAACGGAAGCAATCTTCCGAACAGGCCTTCCATTGATATGCTTGGTGTAACTATAAGTGACCAGCTCAGGTATGGGGGCTCCATCGAAGCCAGAGTAAAGCTGGCCTCTCAGAAGCTGGGCGTACTGTACAGGGCCCGCAGATACTTTAATAGTACACAACTGCTGACCCTATACAAATCGCAAGTGCGCCCTACTGTCGAATTTGGCAGCCATCTCTGGTCCGGAGCCCCTAAATACCTGAAAAAAACCCTCGACTCTGTGCAAAAACGGGCGGTCCGTTTGATAGATTCCCCAATCTTAACAAACGGACTGCAATCTTTAGAGCACAGGCGTCAGGTAGGTATGCTGTCCTTGTTCTATCGGTATTACAATGGAAGATGCTCTGAGGAACTAGCGTCATTGATCCCTTCGGCACCGGTGCGTAGTCGGGATACACGCCAAACGCGTGCTCAACATTTGTACACGGTTGACACTTGTCACATGAGAACGGGTCGCTTCTACGATTAGTTCTTAAGTTCAACAGCTCGGCTGTGGAACGAACTGCCGGCCTCTGTGTTTCCTCCCTCCTACAACATGGGACTCTTCAAGACCCATGTTCACTCCTTCCTCTCCACAAAAAGACCCTCCACACAGCATCCCCAAAGATGACATAGGCCCTGAGGGAAATGATTTTCTTCAGGGCCTCCTGTGTGGAGTTAATATAAAAAAAAAATAAATAAAAAAAAATCCTGTATTTGTGAAAGAAAATAAATTTGGAATCGAAAATAATGAAAGATCGTTAAGTTCATTGACAGAGGAGAAAACATTGTTAATTTTGCATGTATAGTTGATTTATTCTGAAAACAAAAAAATTTTTAGACTATCATTATAGATTACAAAATTCTGACAATATTTCATTCCCTATAATATATAATCATAAGCGTAAAATGTAGCTTTTGCAATGATGGATTGCTAATTTTTTTTTTTTAGTTTATTGGGTAAGCAAACAGTTAGGTATATATATTTTATATAAATAATTACATTTTACATGTTTGCATGAATCAGTAAAGTTTCCACATAATTGGATTGAACCCGCGATGTCACGTTGAAGTGATCGACAAGCTAAACAATTTGTTTGATGTGTCCACTAGATCTATAATAACGATCCACTTATTACTAGATTTTTACTACCTCGGTTAAAATACAGCTTTATGCAAGGAATGCAAATGGTTTTTTATTTTGTACATTTTGAATAAAATACTAAATTAATACTACGAGTCTCTGTGAAATAACAACATTATTGGTATCTTGCACCAAATAGGTAAGTAGTGAAATTTAAAGTGAATTCGTCTAGCTTCATTTCAGCTTCTGTGACTTCCAACCATTCCGGGCAGCCATTGTCGAAAGATCAGGAAAAAATCCTCCCTAAATTGAATTCAGAGTGACAAAGTTTTCGCGGGAAAGCTGCGAAGGGATGTTCAGATACACACAAAATGTTTCGTGGAAGGAATAATATTAAATATATAAATTCCAGGTATTTTGTTTTATCGATTGTGCTTAAATACTTGTAATGTTTTCGGCCTTTTCACCATTTTCTTTTACTTGTTTAAAACAATATAAAAGTTTCTTCTCTCTTGGCTATGATCGATACTTCTTTTTTTTTCTAAGGCTTTGCATATGTGTTCGCAGGGATGGAAAATTCCTCCCCTACAACACATAAGCCTCCATGAAAATTGGACCCTTAATTTCTTTGATAACTTCAGAAAGCTACTTAAAGCTCTCTTGTACTATATATCTTTATAGACATATGTACTTAACTAATTAATACGTTATTTACGATCTTGAACGCAAATATACCCGTATTTATATTGTAATTAAATTCCATCAAACGTTGTGTAATTTTTTTGATTTATGATATAGGATTTTAATTACTTTCATTTTGTGGTAACCCCCTTGGTTCTGATCGAGGTGTTGAGTTTCACAATTTAATTGGTCTTTCCATTGCAAACCTAGACTTACATGAATTCCCTGAATGAGCTAACTTTCCTAATGTAATTATTGATTCCCTGCACCCTAACAAAATCGTAGTTAAACGCTGATAAAAGATATTATACATGTTTATTTGGACAGATAATTAAATATAACTCAAATGGTTAATTGTTAGTAAATTTGGCAATGATTAATTATTGTGTCTGGTTGGCGCCACTCCTCCATGACTCAGCTGCTATAAGGTACATGTAAAATTGATTTAGTATGGTAATGTTATTAGTTAATTGTATATTTGACGAACTCAGAATAACCCTTTGCTAGCAAAAATTTGGCTCCTTCCTCCTGCAAGTAAACGAGATGATCGTGAGTCGACAAGAAATTCGTACAATCTTTTGACACGGCTTTTTGATTGATACCTTAGTTATCGCGTCCCAAAAAGCCTTCCACGTCATCATGCACTGCCTTCAAGTCTTCCCTCGGGTCCCGAAACCTCCAAATTCCAACACCTCCTTGGACTACAATTTACTTAGGGCGAACCGGTTTCGTCCTATATACAGTCATATACTCACGGTTGGTGTGGACTTACGGGTCGTGAATCCTCATTCCACGTTTAAAAGAGAATGCGAGAGTGGTCTACCGACCTAAATGCAAGCTGTATGCAGGTCCGCATTCTCCAGTAAACAGTACATACGAATAAATATATGTATACATACAGTTTGGGAAAGGTTTATAACTCGCAATACGAGGCTATCTACCTCGCATTCCGAGCTCGGATCTCGCACGAAGAATTCTGCACAATTCTTAGCTTGGTAACCGAATATATACGTAAGAATAAGGTTATACTAATAAATACTAGTAGAATAAGAAATTATTTGATAGTTTGTTTTGGAGAGCTATCGAACTCCAGGCTTTTTGTTTGGTTTTGACGTTTTTATTTAAGAGAATCGTCATCTCTATTTGGTTTGGTCAATGGTATTGTTGTAGGAGCGACCACTGCCTCCTGTTTGATGAACTGTATTTGTTTTAAACTTTACCTCCAGGTTTCAACATTAATTTTGTTCATCCTATCCCGTGATTTCTCAATTGTTTCAAGTAATTGATTGCCACATAAGAGGGTACACGACTCTCAACTGTCTCTGGCAACTGATGGGATCTATGCGAACACTCCATCAATAATGTTCAAATGTTTCGTATAATATTTCTATATAAATCTTACTAACCCGTGATTTTTCAATTGTAGATTGTGAATGGTAGGTAATTGTAAACACGCGGCTCCCAGCTGGTTCAGGTAACTAATAAAATCTATATGACTATCTAATCAATGGTATTCAAATGTTTCATGTAATATTCGATATAAATCTTGCTAACCCATGATTTTTCAATTGTAGATTGTGAATGATAGGTATTTGTAAATGACCCATATCGCTGCACATTGCACAATGACATCCTGATGTTTATCCTTATAACTCCGATAAATTATCTAGTTACGGCCAAGGTCGTTTTCAAACTATTCAGTTGACCCAGTCCCTCGTACGTCTTTATTTGTAAACAAATAATATAATCATCTCCTGACACACTAACCTAAATGTGAGATTTGTTTATTTTAAAATTCCTTAGAAGTCATTTGTGCCTCTTTACTTTTATTGTGCATTGTTAATTTAAATATTTTTAAATCCTTTTGAAGTTAAACTATTTATTTCATGTCCCGAATTTAGTAAACTTACTAGAAGTTAGGTGAAAATTAAATATAAATAAATATATATATATATATAAGTACACATATCTCGATTGTCAAAATATGTTAAAAAAAGAGTACATATATTAATAAATAAATATAAAATATATGATTCTACATAGTCTTGAATATTAATAAATACATATTTTCTTTTTCAATAAAGTAGATATGTCCATAGGTAGGTATCTAAGAATCGCTACCATTTCGATGCTTCGATTAATAAGTAAAATACATATATATAAATACATTACTCATATATTTATTCTTTATATACAATATATTACTTTATTTTATATAAATAAATACATAATATACATATATTAATGTGTAATGCTTTGTTTTGTTGTTTTTAATAATTTAATTGATATACCATAATCAGCTGTATCTCCTCACTCCTAGGTCCTGAAAATTATTTATAAAAAGAAAACTTACCCCCCGTCAAGGTATTTCCGGTCGGGTGTACACAACAACCTTGATGAAGAAATCCTACCTAATTAATTGTATTTTTTCAACTAATTTCAAAATAAATCTTTTCGACTATTTATTCCTATTTAATATTTTATTCTCGCTTGAATCGTATAAATTAGTTGATATTTAATTTTTCTTCCGAACGAAATCCTAATTCAGAAAACCCGTTGATTTAATAACACTTTTCTAGTTTAGGCTTTTGAATGATAGCTGTTTCAAATTCCTTTTCGAAATGATAGACTGATGATTAAAATTCCGGTTAAAACGACAAACACTTTTAACACTGTCGCTATACGCACGATGGATTTTAATTGAACAATTTATTAATTCTAAATTTCTTTTTATATAAATTGATAAGAAAATTTATTCCGAATTGTGCAAACTTTTAATTAAACTCGACTCTTAATAAATTAATTTTTTTTCTAACTGTTAATTTTAGAACAAAGGTTTAAACGTTTATTATTATCGAATCCCTTTTTTTTGTTTTTGTGTTTCTTTTAACCTAAGATGAAGTATTTACTATTAATAATTTTAAACAAAATTATAATCTATTTTTAAATATCAATTCACGAGCACATCCACTTTAATTTAACGATAACAAACTCTTAAATTTAATTTGAATGTTTTCACTTTGAATGAAATAATTATTTTTAAATTTTAGTTAAATTCTTAATTCCGTAATCACTTTCTGCACTTCACTTAACACTTTTAAGCACTGAGTTTAAATTATATTTATTTTCACTGTTTAACCAAATTAAATTTCACTGACTCTAGCACTTGTATTTACCACAAAATTTTCCTAAGTCAGGGACTTATTTAAAATTTAACACTTAAAGATTTTTCACTGTTAATCCTACCAAAGAACGTAGTACCGCCACGTAACAACTTTTCGAATCCTCCGCGCGACTGCCTCCTGACTGATGTGTTCCATCTTTTATATCCCTCTCAGGTCCCAAAAGACGTATCTGAATTTCTCTTGATGCTTAATTCTATTTCCTATCAACTCGTAAATCCGAACACCCCTTCCCCTAATTTCGATCGTTCTTCCATAAGATGTTCTGCTTTCCGGCTCAAGGCGGTGGCCAGTTTCCATCTCACAAATCTAAATCGATAGGGTCCGAATCGGGTAAGTCTGTGTTAATCGCCCAAGCTTCCTTTGTCCTGTGTTCATACAAAATGTAGTTAAATTCTCATGATTTTGTGTTCCTTTTTTTCTCAATTTGCGATAGGTCCGTCCTCAATAATATATATATACATCTCAATTTTATGCATCTCGTGCGAAAATTGTTTAAATCCATGTCGAAATCTTTACTACGCATTTTTGAATTTCGATTTGTTTAAATTCTACTTAATTTTATTGTTACTTATATGAGCTTTTCCATTTCCACCCGTACTCTCTATCTCCCTGTCGCAGATTTGAGTTTTTCCTTTATTTTTGAATTTTATTTTTATCCGCGACGTTTTCTTGCACAATTTCTTCTTGATTCTTATGTCATTTCTCATAACTCTTATAATTACTCATTTTCCAAGTCGTATTTATTAATTTCACGGATAAATTCGAATTGTATCGCTTTTCTCCACATGGATCATTTCCTATCTCCGTTCTTTACCCTTCCTTTTATCTTTTCTTCACTTTTCCCGATGTGTGTGGTCTCCAGGAAAATTTCATACTTCATCTATTATTAATTAATATATAATTTTCCACACTTCTATGGAAGATATACCTAATTAGACTCTGGTATATGTGTCACTTTTATTGTCTGACCCAATCTCCGCCCATTCTCCATCCCTCACTTACAAGATTTCACATAAATTATACGTCTGGACATATGTTTACGTCTCAGATTTTATGTACTACGGCCGTAAATTTAGTTTAATTTTAGAGCCATTAGTTTTAATATCTTTTGCTTTAAATAAATATTCCATAAGCTCCACGTTAAATTTTATTGGTCTTCTAATGGGTTATTACCTTAACGTAAATAAAAACCATGTTCGGATTTCGATTGTTTACCCTTCAAAATATACATGAGACCGCCAACCTTTTATCTTGTTTCGATCCCTCCGTAATATTGGGTAACTCCAATATATATCTAACCTAATAATTATGTAAAATGTCTACTTTTCCTGAATCTAATCTATCGCTATATGTTTTAGTTTTTCTGTCTTCTTCTGATACTCGATTTTCACGTCCCTAGGACCTTCGTAGCAGTCCAAAATCTCTATATTATCCTTCCATCCGGTCGCTGCACTTTTCTAAAATGTCTATTTTTTTTGCGAGATTTTCATTCAAGATTGATTTACCAATATGTCCGTTTCATCTTAAATTGATAACGATTAATTTCCATTGTTTCCAACACTCACTCCTCTCTTTAGTACGATTTTTATCGAACATGACACCCTCCTTCTATCATAAATAATTGCACTACAGTTGAAATTCCGCCAGTAACTTTCCTTTGCTTTTCCCGTCCTTTTTTTATACTATCACGTTTATAATTTTTTTCATTGCATTTTTGTGTGTGCGCTTTACAACCTGTAAAACTTCCAAGCACCCGATTTCAATGGTTCGATACCCCATAAATGTCTCAGTTATTGTAAACATTCCCAGGAGTTTGTCACCTTGAAAGTCGATGTTGACCCTAAAGTGCGTTCACCTCCAATTTCTGTGAGAATCGAAATGTCGTTAATTATCTTTTTTATTGCCTGATCCACAGTTCATTCCTTTGTCTGCATTTGATGTACGCCTCTTCGTTCACTGATTGGTTACTCAAAATTTTATAGCTCTTTGTTTAGATCTATTGGTTGACAAAATTCAATGTTTATTTTGAAGCCTCAAAAGGGGGTTCCTAGTCGTTCCTAGACGATTTTAATGACCTCTGTGTTTATACTATAGAATCTCAACATAATTCCAACTATTGCAGGGGCCTACTGAAAAACAAACTGACTCAATTTTAACCTCAACAGATGTCGCTAGAATGACGGTTTTCATTAATAATTTGCATATTTTTTGCAGCTATGGTTTATCTGGTCTCACTGTGATTTTAGCCTTTCATCACAGTTCCCCCCTCTGAACTCAATTTGCTGTGACTAACGTTGTATACTACTTTAGACATCGAAATTGTGTTCAAATGTAGTCTAGCTATTCTCCCCCCCTCGTTCTGTTATTCCTTTTCCTACATCACTTCCTGTTATTTCCTTTCTCTACCTCACTCTATCATTCCCTATCTCTCTCTCCATTCTGTTATTTCCTTTCTCCCCCCCCCTCATTCTGTTATTCCCTATCTCTCTTTCCATTCTGTTTTTTCCTTTCTCCCCCCCCTCATTCTGTTTTTCCCTATCTCTCTTTCCATTTTGTTTGGATTGTTAACAACCTTGACTCTGAATCTCATTGTATTTTCTATTTTCTTTTCGCGTAGATTTTATTTTATGGAATTTCTCTAATTTTGATAAACTCAAAATTAATCTCTTTTTTTTTTCTGGGAAAAACACGCCCCTCGACTCGCGTGTTTAGGTGGTCCTCAACCTGGTTGGACTAAGACCTCCCTTACAATGATTCAGATAAAGATTGTTTGCAATCTCGCGGTCTATTGACCAACTGAAAAGTGGATGGTCTCTTGGTGTGCAAATAATTTTTCGTTTTGTTTTTGTTTTGTAAGTATGATAATTTTTGTGAAATATGTATCTTTGCACGACCTCACCCAATCCAAAAATCAGTGGTATACATGTTTCATTTAAACTTTTCCAGCATTTTTTTTTTCTTATTCGCAAATTTTTTTTTTTTTTTGTGTAATTTCTAATTGTCTTTTCATAGATCATTCAAACAAGTTGTTCTAGCCTAGGTGTTACCCACCCTAATTTTTAAATTTCATAAATGTTCTTAACTAAACTCCAATTTTCTCATCGTTCCTGTTTCTTGAACGTACTCATTTCACGTTACGGATCAGTATAAAAAGGCTTCACCGAACGTTGTGTTGGTTTTTTGTTTCTCGGTTTAGAAACCTAGTTATCTGTGTATGTGTGGTATCCCTTGGTTCTTTTGAGATAGAGTGAGTTGAATCGATTACCGCTGTGTTTTAAAACCATTTCATAAACCTTATCTTCTAAGTCGCCTGCTCCCCCAACTAGCTACGTGATTCTACCTGTCATAGAGTAATGTGAGTATAATAAAGTGTTAGATTTTATATATGTGATATACATACGATAAATTTATGGTGTTAGTTGTCGGCGCCATCCATGTATATATTTTGGGAGGGGAAGGAGAGGAAAGGAAATGAATTTTTTTCAAGTTAAGACTGGCTCCTCCGCTTACCAAACAAAACTGATGGATGATAATTCGAACAAGGCAATCGATATCTGCGTGTCTGGATATCACAACCGGCCGGGTCTCCCCTTGTTCCAAATCGGCAACCTTCACGCCAGAATAAAGAAAACCAGGTCTCTTCACCAATTTCAGAATTGCCCCAATCTCAAACACCTCCAGGATAATCTACTTTACTGAGTGTAGAAGGGGAAAACCATGACATCCCTTGTCACGAATCTAGTCGCGAAAATGTGACACGCAAGGTCCTAAGTTACGTGCCACCTCTAGAAAACGTTGTAACTCCCACGCCGTCGGGGATTTACATCCCTTTCTAGGTCAATACATATATAACACACGACGATCTTGTCGACATTTTGCCCGCTTATTAACGATAGGTTGTGTGCCTACCCATTCAGCCAATTATCATGTGAGATATATGTAAGGTCTACTCGATATGCCAAATTTGGGATGAGGACTGTCTGTATTTTAATATTTGGTTCCAGTATTTATTTTATGAGGTTACTAGCATCCTCGTGTATTAGGTATGGGTAACTTCTACTGAATACCTATCCTCTCAGGTAAGGTATAAACGGATAATTGGTTTGATTTTTTGCATTTAATTTAAAGAGGCTGCCTACCTCTCGAAAGATACCTGTTGAGAAAAGTTGTTCGGTTGGTAGTTTTATTTCGGAGATTACCATCTCCCTCTTTCGACTTTAGATTTGTTTTTGTGCATCCCAATTCGTAACTTAGAAAGTCAAACAATAGATGAAAAGTATTAAATTAGAAAAGTCAAATAACAGAAGAAAAGTTTTCATTTTGTTCCGTCTGGTTGCATCCGAACGCTTTCAATTCGGGACGGCATACGCTAGCAAAACTTCCCCTTTGACTGACTGTACCTGCGTCTTGTCCTATATATGAAAAGGTCGTTGACTCGTCTCTCGCTCACAGCTGATTGACGGTTCGCCTAGCACATCCCTGTTAATGATAACATTATTTGGGCGGCAGGTGTAGTAAACTTAGTTGTATCCGTCTTTAAAAAGGGTCCTCTGATATTTAATAAATAATATAAAAAAACTCACCCGGTTAGTCACCTCTCATTCTCAGCGTGAAGCTTACCTGGTTACACTATATAGCTAAATCACTTTAATTTTCGACCTCCTCCCTACGCTTATAAAAGGGTAATTAAATATTCCTGTAAATAAAATTGTACCTCCCTAATCTGTTAGGATTCGAACCCACAGTTAATAATCTATTTGATTCTCTGGTTTTCGGTCTCCGTGGATAGAATGCCATCTCGCCAAATCAATAACTTAGCCCGATTAAACACTTCCTGCCTTTAAGTACATTCACTCTATTTTAAAAACGCAATCATTATTTTTATTATTTTCATGTTTTTAAGACAAGCAATCTAGTTCGAACTGTATACGAAATCACGTTTAAATCAACACAACTTTATAACACAATCGCGATTGCACAACACCTGGCGCCCCTGAGGTGGGTTTTTACAAAACGGCGCTCTAAAAATTATCCGATTGTTCCTTACTGTCATTATTATTAATTGTTTTCTCACTGAGTCCAACCACTTTCACTTCACACAAAAACCGGTTCAATAATATTTCACTTTAGTTCAAAATTCCACAATACTATTAACACTATCTGAATCCACTAATTCACTGCAATTTCACACAACACTTCTCATTTGTATCGATTTCATGGAGATGTCAACGTACTCAAGTTCCAAACCTGACTGCCCGTCCCTGCGCCCTGTCCCGTGTGAATGTGTTTACTCCAGGCCTGTCTGTCCATAAATCTCCCGTCGTTGTCTAAACAAAAATTTTTTTTTGAGCACGTTCGTTTCGTTTATTTTATGTGAGTGTCCAAAACATCACAGCCTCCCTTTAGTTCTAAGCCCAGCGGGTAATCTCGCTTCCTCGTGTTAGTCGATGGGATTAGAAATAACTATAGGTAATTTACGTTTCTCGAATACCTCTGTATTTATTTTTTTATTTTTATTTTAAATTTTATTTTAATTCTTCCAAAATGTTGAGCGCCCCTGTTCTTCGTTTCTAACCTAGCATCTGTTTATTTTTTGGTTCCCGTGATTATCGGCTTGTTCTGCTGGTGAGTTTTTTTCCGCCCTCACCTTTTTCAAGTGTTTTTGTGTCTCTATGGGTAGAAATTCAATATGTCATGTCACACTTATTTATTTTCGAATTTTAAACTCCGAGTTTTGTTTATTACATAATAGTACTTGACTTAACTTTGTGTTTTTTCATCTCAATGCGTTATTTGTATTATATTCGAGTGTTATTTATTTCCATGTTGATTTGTTTTTATTTTGTGTCCTCGGCTGTGATCCGATGGTTTTTTGTCCGTCTGTGTTATTTATGACTTAAACATTCTCTGCCTTTTAGATCTGGAATAAACAATAATTGTTTACAGTTATTCTAATATCAATGGTATAAAATATGCCATATACTTCACGATATCCGATGCAATGTTTATTTTAGATTTGTCCCAGCTATCTTATTCTTGTGTTATAATTAATCCGATTTCGATGTTTGTTTATCCTTTGGCTTCGTTGTTTATGAACATTTTAGATGTTTTTTGTCGTCACAATGAATTCAATGTTTTCCGGGTCTGTCTGTTTATTCTATTTTGCCTTTGAAGTACGATGTCTCTGTTATCATTTTTGACGATAGGTACCATTTCTTTTGCTGTTAATGTGAATTAATAAGGTTTATGAAATCCATTTTTTTTCTCAACAACAGTAATGAACTCAAGCCAGCTTTTATATCTATCTCTCCTGGTTTGCGGCATCAAATTTTCCCTTGCGCAAATATCCGAAAATTTCTCCCAAAAATGTGTCTTGTTTCTGTAGTTCAGTTATATTTTCTAAGTGTTTCCGAATCTGTTGTCTACCTTTAACTGCAAAAGCTGCTATCTCTGGGCACGTGTTTTTCTCCTCCTGTACATTTTTTGCATCACAAGAATAACGAGATAAAATATCAGGCCCTATATTTTCCTTCCCTTTGACGTACTCTACAGTGAAGTTAAATTGATTTAAATATAAAATCCACCGTGTTAGTCGGCCACTGTACATCTTCCAGCTCTTTAAAAATGTCAATGCTTGATGATCCGTCCTAATTATTAAGTGTACTCCTCTTAAGTATGTCTCAAATTTGTGTAAAGCATATATTATCGCCCATAACTCTTGTTCTGACGTGGTCCATTTCAACTCCGGTCCTCTTAAAGCTTTGCTAATAAATCCAATAACGTGGTGATTTCCTTCCTCATCCAACTGATATAATTCTCCTCCTATGGCGAACCCCGAACTATCTGTCTGTAAATAATAAGTACTATTTGGGTCATGATGATGTAAAATAACTGTCTCTAAAAATAATGTTTTCACCCTCTCGAATGCGCGCTGTTCTGAGTCACCCCATCGCCAGGTTCTATTTTTCTGAAGTAAATCGCACAAAACCCGTGTTGTTTCCCCATATTTATTCGCGAATCTACGGTAATAATTACAAAGTCCTAGAAAAGCTCTAACTTGTTTTATTTTCTTGGGTACCGGAAAATTTTTTATAGCATCAATCTTTTCCGGATCCATTTGAACTCCCAAAGGCGTTATAATATGTCCTAACATACGTACTTCTGTGAATAAAAATTGACATTTTTCAAGTTTACAAGTCATGTTTGCTTCCTTTAACCTCTCAAGCACTGCGTTTACATGTTCAAAATGATCTTCTTGACTACCACACGTATATATTATTAAATCATCTAAGTAATTAGCGCAGAATTCCCTCACCCCTGGTCCTAGAATTTTGTCCATTCCTCTTGAAAAACTCCCTACTGATGTTTTTAACCCCTGCGGTAATACCTTGTATACGTAAGATTTTCCATTGTATACAAATCCAGTATACTTGCGACTTTCTGGACTGATAGGTATTTGAAAGTAAGCTGAATTTAGATCTATTGTGGTTATGAATTTTACACCATGAAAACGCTGTATAATTTCTGAAGTTAATGGTGGTTTTTCTACTTCCGCCTGCATTCTGGTGTTTAAGAATCTAGCATCTAAGAGTATCCTGACTGTCCCATCTTTTTTCAAGGTAAATGTTAGTGGACTAGAAAACTGTGTGGCCTCTCTACTGATAATTCCTAATAACTCCAATTCTCTAATTTTCTCATCAATCTTATCCCTGTAAGCAAAAGGTACTGGGTAGGATCGCTTAACGAAAGGCGTCTCGTCCGTCATTCTTATTTCGTGAGTGTACAAGGTAGTTAGACCCGGTTTGTCTATAAATACATTCTTATGTTTAATTAAAATCTTTTCTAACCCTTCTTTTCCTTTTGAATCTAAATTTAATTCGGACACAAAGGTCGTTATTCTACGCTCGAGGCACGCCGTATTATTTATTTCAGGGTTTACTTCAATACTAATTATTTTTCCACTTGTGAAATTTTGATTTCTAACCTCCTGTTTAGGTTTCCTATGAATTACGGTTGAATTTACTAACTCTATTTCCTTCTTCCCATTTCCTGTTTTTATTTTTAACTTTCTGTTTTCTCCACATTTAAATTCAGCTGTATATTCGTCTAACCAGTTGATACCCAATATAATTGGTCTAATTAACTTCGGTATTATTAAACACGGCGTATTTATTATAACATCTCCAAATCGCAATGGTACTAGAACCAACCTAGATATTCTCTGACTTTTATGTCCTATCGCTACTTTAATCTGTATAGTCGTTACAGGCATAATAGGATAAATTGTTTGATCATTTAAATAATTTTCATAAAACTCTTGAGAAACGCACGTGATTTGACTTCCGGTATCTATTAAACAGTGAACTTCCGTGTTATCTATCTGTGCTTTGGCTTCCGGTAATAACGGTAAAGTGCTACCCTTTTCTACTTCCTCATAATCTCTGTCTTCGAAAATGTTGTTGAACCCACTAATTTCCCTTCTTGTTTTCTCTTCGTTCACTTTCAATTGATTCCATTCATCCGTTATTTGTTGTAAAGAATTGACACATACTTCCACATCTATTTCCGCTTCCGTTCTCGTTTCTTCCGCTCCATCCTTTCGTCTTCTCACATTCCTTTCTGCTTTTATTGGAACAGTCATCCCTTGTTCATTTCTTCCCAATCCTTTCATTGGATTCCACCCCCATTTCATCATAATCTTCAATGCAGTGTTGTGTTTTGGTGCCGGCGTCCCTCTCCCTGTGTGAGTCGTATTCATGAGGGCTAATGAATCAACCTTCGGCCGTTTCCCGAATTGTTCGCGATGACTAGCTCCTTGCCGCTTGTAGTTTTTGTAGAACCTCCCTGTGAAGATGTCGTAGCTTCTGCACACTTACTGCAGCTAGCGCCTCCTTCCACACTCTCTATTGCGTGAATTCTCTTCTTTATAGCGTGATAACGGTCACGGTATTTGTCCTTCTTGTTGATCTCCTCCCCACTCCTTTTCTTTGTGTTCCGTTCTTCCGGTGTGCAAACCATTGTATCTAGTTTTCGAAGAAACTCAGCAGCGACAATCTCATCTCCTGACTGCCCTGAAAACCATAGCGATTGAACTTCTTTAGGGTAATGTCTCATAATCTCGCCAACTACGCTCAACGGTGTCTCGGTAATTTTTAATGCTTTCGCTAAATCCCAATAATTTGCGAAATGAGTGAGCATGGATATATCTCTCTTGGAATCATATACCCCTTCCGCAAGACGACGGCGAACCTCATTCTTCTTTATATCTCCCCAATAGGTAGCTAAAAAATCTCTTTCGAAATCCAACATTGTTTCCCATCGCTTGTTGTATAACTTGGCCCACGTTTTTGCTTCTCCCTTCAAATTTTCCCGTACGACAATTAATGGATCTGTACGTTTAACTTTTCTAGTGTATTCTTTTAAATCTTCTAAGAAACTTATGGGGTTTTGGTTTCCACCGGAAAATGAAGGTCGTTCCTGCTGCGGTAGCATTTCCACTACTTGGAGAACGTTTTTCGGCGCACTATCCTCTCCTGTCACCGCCACTGTTGTTGGTCTTCCTAATTGTTTCTCAAGTTCCTGCATTTTATCAACAAGCGGTGCTAAAGCTGCTTGAATTATTGTAGTAATATCTCCGATGTTCACTGCTGACGTCCCAGCTGTAGCATTTTCCTCGATTGCCGTCACTAAAGCTTCTGTTTGCCTCCCCATTCCACGTTTTCCCACCATTTTCTTAGATCTTCCGAATGTTACCGGCTTATGTATCTATTTTTTTTCTTACTAAGCGACAACCTCAATATTCCTATTTTAATTTTCTTAATTATTTATATATATGTTGCCTTTCTTATTCTATATATCTTTTTTCAAATTTTCTCGTTTTTCTTATTTTTTTTTCTTTTTCTAGATTTTTTTCTTGTATTTTATCACCTGGCTGTTCCTGTAAAATTTCAAGTTCGTTTATGATTTTCACATCATCCTCTTGTATACACTTGCTTTGTTCGATATCCGACCTATTTTAAATTTTTTTACAATACCTATCAAGATGTTCCGTTTATCTATTTTCAATTTACAAAATCTATTATGATTTTTTCAATGCCTAAAATGAATTTCCTTTTAATAGGTATATATACACATATATATAATCCCATCATAAACATTCGTCAACGACATTAAAAGTCTCGAGCCGACTCTGAATTGTATTTTTTTTCTTTGAGATTGAAAGTCGAATTCTCAACTAACACTTTGTCTTTTCAAAACAACGTTTATTTGTTTGGCCTATACTTGAATTCCTTATCGAATCCATTGACTGGGTTCTCTGTGTCTTAAAATATGCCTCAATAGTCAACAACCTAACCTGAATGTCAACAAACTTATCATGAGTAAATCTTACGTTATTTCAACTTACCCGTTTATATGGTAAATTATATTATGTAAGATTAATCTTACCTCACAAAACAAAACATCAAATGTTTCACCCTCATTAATGACTCTGTCGATTATCGAGATTTGTGATCCTGACTAAATCTATCTACATTGGCGGCACGTAGCGCGACCATTTGAATCTAACACGTGGTCCTAATGATTAACTATGATGTAATACAATTACACTTCTCTATTTTGATATTATTGTTTTCATAGATCTACCTATCACACGATATGGGTGTAATATTTCCGTTATTTATTATGTTACAGATGGTCATAATAGATAACACCCCAACATGTCATAATAATTGTTTTTTCTTTTGTTTTATAATGATATTAATGTTAATCAAAAAAAAAATATTTTTTTTTTGTTAATCAATTGCTATCAATCAATTTTATATTTTAAGTAATCATTATTTTTGTAAAACCAATGATATCTAGTAAGGTACATTGGGTGTTGTAATACATTAATCAATTTAATTTCTCTAAACCTTTCTATTCTTCTAATAAATCTGTCGAATGTCTAGTGATAAAAATAATAATATCTTTTCCTGACTTTGTGAATAATTTGTTAAGTACCACGGCCCGCCGCTGGTCTGTATTTTTGAATATAAGATAAACAATAATTGTTTACGTTAATACTCCACGATATCCGAATGCAATGTTTATGTTATATTTGTTCCAGCTATCTCGTTTTTGTGTCATTGTTTATTTAATCTCGACGTTTGTTATTTAATTTTTTGTTCCTCGGAGTGATACGTATTACTTAACGATGTTTCCGACTTTTAAGATATATAGATGTTTTTACGCCCGATGTTTATCTTATCAATTTTTTCGATGTTCTTTGTTTTCACAATAAGTTCGATGTTTTTCGGGCTTGTCTGTTTATTAAACTTGCTTCATATCAACATTCCGATCTGTTCGGTGAACCCAAAACATAAACAATGTTTTTGTTTACAGAACGCATTCCTTTTGACTGAATGACATCATTAACCTACATATCCTTTGTTTTTGTTTACATTATCGTATGAAAGGAATTTTTTATTGACTCTTAAGTTCACGGTCATTTGAATGAACACATTTTTATTTATAAGGACACTTTTTGTATTATAAGTTTATTCGTTAACACATTCTTTTTGGATTTATTGTTTATTTACGTTAATCTATTATTATTTTTTTTTATTTCACTGTGTATTTATGTAATGTCGCACTTTTCTGATTTTTTTTTTTTTTGTTAATTCTTTAATTAATTACGTCCTATTTATTATTATTATTTTCTCCGTTTTTGCAATAGGTTGACCAATAAAACCTTTTTTTTTCCAATCTTATAAAACCTGAACCTCCTGGTCACGGCACCAGTTGTAATGTTTTCGGCCTTTTCACCATTTTCTTTTACTTGTTTAAAACAATATAAAAGTTTCTTCTCTCTTGGCTATGATCGATACTTCTTTTTTTTTCTAAGGCTTTGCATATGTGTTCGCAGGGATGGAAAATTCCTCCCCTACAACACATAAGCCTCCATGAAAATTGGACCCTTAATTTCTTTGATAACTTCAGAAAGCTACTTAAAGCTCTCTTGTACTATATATCTTTATAGACATATGTACTTAACTAATTAATACGTTATTTACGATCTTGAACGCAAATATACCCGTATTTATATTGTAATTAAATTCCATCAAACGTTGTGTAATTTTTTTGATTTATGATATAGGATTTTAATTACTTTCATTTTGTGGTAACCCCCTTGGTTCTGATCGAGGTGTTGAGTTTCACAATTTAATTGGTCTTTCCATTGCAAACCTAGACTTACATGAATTCCCTGAATGAGCTAACTTTCCTAATGTAATTATTGATTCCCTGCACCCTAACAAAATCGTAGTTAAACGCTGATAAAAGATATTATACATGTTTATTTGGACAGATAATTAAATATAACTCAAATGGTTAATTGTTAGTAAATTTGGCAATGATTAATTATTGTGTCTGGTTGGCGCCACTCCTCCATGACTCAGCTGCTATAAGGTACATGTAAAATTGATTTAGTATGGTAATGTTATTAGTTAATTGTATATTTGACGAACTCAGAATAACCCTTTGCTAGCAAAAATTTGGCTCCTTCCTCCTGCAAGTAAACGAGATGATCGTGAGTCGACAAGAAATTCGTACAATCTTTTGACACGGCTTTTTGATTGATACCTTAGTTATCGCGTCCCAAAAAGCCTTCCACGTCATCATGCACTGCCTTCAAGTCTTCCCTCGGGTCCCGAAACCTCCAAATTCCAACACCTCCTTGGACTACAATTTACTTAGGGCGAACCGGTTTCGTCCTATATACAGTCATATACTCACGGTTGGTGTGGACTTACGGGTCGTGAATCCTCATTCCACGTTTAAAAGAGAATGCGAGAGTGGTCTACCGACCTAAATGCAAGCTGTATGCAGGTCCGCATTCTCCAGTAAACAGTACATACGAATAAATATATGTATACATACAGTTTGGGAAAGGTTTATAACTCGCAATACGAGGCTATCTACCTCGCATTCCGAGCTCGGATCTCGCACGAAGAATTCTGCACAATTCTTAGCTTGGTAACCGAATATATACGTAAGAATAAGGTTATACTAATAAATACTAGTAGAATAAGAAATTATTTGATAGTTTGTTTTGGAGAGCTATCGAACTCCAGGCTTTTTGTTTGGTTTTGACGTTTTTATTTAAGAGAATCGTCATCTCTATTTGGTTTGGTCAATGGTATTGTTGTAGGAGCGACCACTGCCTCCTGTTTGATGAACTGTATTTGTTTTAAACTTTACCTCCAGGTTTCAACATTAATTTTGTTCATCCTATCCCGTGATTTCTCAATTGTTTCAAGTAATTGATTGCCACATAAGAGGGTACACGACTCTCAACTGTCTCTGGCAACTGATGGGATCTATGCGAACACTCCATCAATAATGTTCAAATGTTTCGTATAATATTTCTATATAAATCTTACTAACCCGTGATTTTTCAATTGTAGATTGTGAATGGTAGGTAATTGTAAACACGCGGCTCCCAGCTGGTTCAGGTAACTAATAAAATCTATATGACTATCTAATCAATGGTATTCAAATGTTTCATGTAATATTCGATATAAATCTTGCTAACCCATGATTTTTCAATTGTAGATTGTGAATGATAGGTATTTGTAAATGACCCATATCGCTGCACATTGCACAATGACATCCTGATGTTTATCCTTATAACTCCGATAAATTATCTAGTTACGGCCAAGGTCGTTTTCAAACTATTCAGTTGACCCAGTCCCTCGTACGTCTTTATTTGTAAACAAATAATATAATCATCTCCTGACACACTAACCTAAATGTGAGATTTGTTTATTTTAAAATTCCTTAGAAGTCATTTGTGCCTCTTTACTTTTATTGTGCATTGTTAATTTAAATATTTTTAAATCCTTTTGAAGTTAAACTATTTATTTCATGTCCCGAATTTAGTAAACTTACTAGAAGTTAGGTGAAAATTAAATATAAATAAATATATATATATATATAAGTACACATATCTCGATTGTCAAAATATGTTAAAAAAAGAGTACATATATTAATAAATAAATATAAAATATATGATTCTACATAGTCTTGAATATTAATAAATACATATTTTCTTTTTCAATAAAGTAGATATGTCCATAGGTAGGTATCTAAGAATCGCTACCATTTCGATGCTTCGATTAATAAGTAAAATACATATATATAAATACATTACTCATATATTTATTCTTTATATACAATATATTACTTTATTTTATATAAATAAATACATAATATACATATATTAATGTGTAATGCTTTGTTTTGTTGTTTTTAATAATTTAATTGATATACCATAATCAGCTGTATCTCCTCACTCCTAGGTCCTGAAAATTATTTATAAAAAGAAAACTTACCCCCCGTCAAGGTATTTCCGGTCGGGTGTACACAACAACCTTGATGAAGAAATCCTACCTAATTAATTGTATTTTTTCAACTAATTTCAAAATAAATCTTTTCGACTATTTATTCCTATTTAATATTTTATTCTCGCTTGAATCGTATAAATTAGTTGATATTTAATTTTTCTTCCGAACGAAATCCTAATTCAGAAAACCCGTTGATTTAATAACACTTTTCTAGTTTAGGCTTTTGAATGATAGCTGTTTCAAATTCCTTTTCGAAATGATAGACTGATGATTAAAATTCCGGTTAAAACGACAAACACTTTTAACACTGTCGCTATACGCACGATGGATTTTAATTGAACAATTTATTAATTCTAAATTTCTTTTTATATAAATTGATAAGAAAATTTATTCCGAATTGTGCAAACTTTTAATTAAACTCGACTCTTAATAAATTAATTTTTTTTCTAACTGTTAATTTTAGAACAAAGGTTTAAACGTTTATTATTATCGAATCCCTTTTTTTTGTTTTTGTGTTTCTTTTAACCTAAGATGAAGTATTTACTATTAATAATTTTAAACAAAATTATAATCTATTTTTAAATATCAATTCACGAGCACATCCACTTTAATTTAACGATAACAAACTCTTAAATTTAATTTGAATGTTTTCACTTTGAATGAAATAATTATTTTTAAATTTTAGTTAAATTCTTAATTCCGTAATCACTTTCTGCACTTCACTTAACACTTTTAAGCACTGAGTTTAAATTATATTTATTTTCACTGTTTAACCAAATTAAATTTCACTGACTCTAGCACTTGTATTTACCACAAAATTTTCCTAAGTCAGGGACTTATTTAAAATTTAACACTTAAAGATTTTTCACTGTTAATCCTACCAAAGAACGTAGTACCGCCACGTAACAACTTTTCGAATCCTCCGCGCGACTGCCTCCTGACTGATGTGTTCCATCTTTTATATCCCTCTCAGGTCCCAAAAGACGTATCTGAATTTCTCTTGATGCTTAATTCTATTTCCTATCAACTCGTAAATCCGAACACCCCTTCCCCTAATTTCGATCGTTCTTCCATAAGATGTTCTGCTTTCCGGCTCAAGGCGGTGGCCAGTTTCCATCTCACAAATCTAAATCGATAGGGTCCGAATCGGGTAAGTCTGTGTTAATCGCCCAAGCTTCCTTTGTCCTGTGTTCATACAAAATGTAGTTAAATTCTCATGATTTTGTGTTCCTTTTTTTCTCAATTTGCGATAGGTCCGTCCTCAATAATATATATATACATCTCAATTTTATGCATCTCGTGCGAAAATTGTTTAAATCCATGTCGAAATCTTTACTACGCATTTTTGAATTTCGATTTGTTTAAATTCTACTTAATTTTATTGTTACTTATATGAGCTTTTCCATTTCCACCCGTACTCTCTATCTCCCTGTCGCAGATTTGAGTTTTTCCTTTATTTTTGAATTTTATTTTTATCCGCGACGTTTTCTTGCACAATTTCTTCTTGATTCTTATGTCATTTCTCATAACTCTTATAATTACTCATTTTCCAAGTCGTATTTATTAATTTCACGGATAAATTCGAATTGTATCGCTTTTCTCCACATGGATCATTTCCTATCTCCGTTCTTTACCCTTCCTTTTATCTTTTCTTCACTTTTCCCGATGTGTGTGGTCTCCAGGAAAATTTCATACTTCATCTATTATTAATTAATATATAATTTTCCACACTTCTATGGAAGATATACCTAATTAGACTCTGGTATATGTGTCACTTTTATTGTCTGACCCAATCTCCGCCCATTCTCCATCCCTCACTTACAAGATTTCACATAAATTATACGTCTGGACATATGTTTACGTCTCAGATTTTATGTACTACGGCCGTAAATTTAGTTTAATTTTAGAGCCATTAGTTTTAATATCTTTTGCTTTAAATAAATATTCCATAAGCTCCACGTTAAATTTTATTGGTCTTCTAATGGGTTATTACCTTAACGTAAATAAAAACCATGTTCGGATTTCGATTGTTTACCCTTCAAAATATACATGAGACCGCCAACCTTTTATCTTGTTTCGATCCCTCCGTAATATTGGGTAACTCCAATATATATCTAACCTAATAATTATGTAAAATGTCTACTTTTCCTGAATCTAATCTATCGCTATATGTTTTAGTTTTTCTGTCTTCTTCTGATACTCGATTTTCACGTCCCTAGGACCTTCGTAGCAGTCCAAAATCTCTATATTATCCTTCCATCCGGTCGCTGCACTTTTCTAAAATGTCTATTTTTTTTGCGAGATTTTCATTCAAGATTGATTTACCAATATGTCCGTTTCATCTTAAATTGATAACGATTAATTTCCATTGTTTCCAACACTCACTCCTCTCTTTAGTACGATTTTTATCGAACATGACACCCTCCTTCTATCATAAATAATTGCACTACAGTTGAAATTCCGCCAGTAACTTTCCTTTGCTTTTCCCGTCCTTTTTTTATACTATCACGTTTATAATTTTTTTCATTGCATTTTTGTGTGTGCGCTTTACAACCTGTAAAACTTCCAAGCACCCGATTTCAATGGTTCGATACCCCATAAATGTCTCAGTTATTGTAAACATTCCCAGGAGTTTGTCACCTTGAAAGTCGATGTTGACCCTAAAGTGCGTTCACCTCCAATTTCTGTGAGAATCGAAATGTCGTTAATTATCTTTTTTATTGCCTGATCCACAGTTCATTCCTTTGTCTGCATTTGATGTACGCCTCTTCGTTCACTGATTGGTTACTCAAAATTTTATAGCTCTTTGTTTAGATCTATTGGTTGACAAAATTCAATGTTTATTTTGAAGCCTCAAAAGGGGGTTCCTAGTCGTTCCTAGACGATTTTAATGACCTCTGTGTTTATACTATAGAATCTCAACATAATTCCAACTATTGCAGGGGCCTACTGAAAAACAAACTGACTCAATTTTAACCTCAACAGATGTCGCTAGAATGACGGTTTTCATTAATAATTTGCATATTTTTTGCAGCTATGGTTTATCTGGTCTCACTGTGATTTTAGCCTTTCATCACATACTTTAAGACGATCTCCGTGGCAGAGCGGTAAACTCATTGGCTCTTGGATCAGGTGGCCATGTCTGAATAAATATAATGAACGAAATGCGATAATATTATTATTTTGAGGAACATGTGTTCCGACTTCCTCACAACATATTCGTGATTTACTGATAGTTTGTTATGAAAATTTTAAAATCATGCGGTATAGGCCTCTAGTCATGTTTTTAAAATGAAATCGAAAAATTCGATCAGATTTTTAATAAATTAACAATATTTTTGTTATTTGTTTTTGGGGTGTTATGGCGTGTTGCGCCAACTCCTTCTTTAGCCAACGTTTCGCACAGCATTGCAGTGTCCATCATCAGGGCAGATGTGTTATTTGAGGTTGTGGTGAAATGTGAGCTTATGTGTGAGGATGTGACACCGTGTTGCCAGCTCCAACCCTCTGAGCTAACATTAACGTATAATTTTTAAAGTGGTTTTCGTCGTTTAGCTCTGGTGTAGCCGTCAATTACCGGATAAAAAGAACTGCTGAGCTTAGCTCCATCGTCTATATGGGATTTTTATGAATTTCAATGGCCTCCGTAATCAGCCTTGCTCTATAAGTTTTGGGTCTCCCCAGGACTTCAGGAACAAATCCAAAATAATGCCCGGTGTCAATCAAATGTTCGGCAATTGCCGATTTGTCAGGGTAGCCGAGTTTACAAGCTCTGAAGTGTTCTGAAATCCTTTTGGAAATAGTCCGCTCTGTCTGGCCTACATAGACCTTGTCACATCCGGAACAGCTGAGTTTATATACTCCATCTGTTTCCAGAGGAAACTTAGTCTTTGCAGACCTCAGTAAGTCTTGTATCTTGGTCGTTGTTCCGAAGATAGTGTTGATACTCTCCTTTCTCAATAGCCTGGAAATTCTGTCTGTCAAAAAGGGAAATCCCAATGAGACCGATTGTCAGCGCTATTGGTGCTCCTACATACAAACTTACGGTTACTACGGTTCAGGCTGTAATTCGGTTATAAATCGATTACACACCGTTGGTAACTGTGATGCTAAGTTAGCTGATGTTTTTTCATGATTGATGAATTTGGCACTATCGAAGTATAAAGCTTTACTAATTAACCATTTAAGCAGTGCATATTTTAATGAGGTCACTGCATAACAGGTTTTTTGTTTTTGTTTCTTCGTCACTTTCATTAACTTTGAACTAATGTATTTTTTTCTTGTCTCGTTTACTTACGCAATCTTATAATTTGAATTTTCTGTATTCTTTCTAGATTTTACTACTAATGTCAATAATTATCAACTATCATGTATGTAAAAGGCATTTGTGCCGTTAATTCTAAATAAATAAAGAATATAACTAGTCGGTTAATAGCACTGTCTTCGTCTTAACAGCATGTACTTGTGTTTCCCAAGAGGATGTTCCGTTTATCCACGTATCCATTGTGATATTACGGCGCACTGCTTGTATTGCCCGACCAGAAAATAATAAAGGGGAATAATGTTATTTCAGCACAGAAATAATACGTTCCGATGATAGACGTATTGATTATTAAATTGTAGAGAAAACCACAAGCGAAGGATTCATTGTCTATCACATAGAAACGCTATTTACAGACTTCGGGGTGCCCCGAGTAGAAGATATATTCAAGAAAAATGCAATTATCCAAATTTATAAAGATAATATAATCAAAAAATTTGAAACCCACTTATCTAAAAGATATCAATACAATATCAAAATTCCATAATGTAATACCAAACAAATGCAAAATAACTATAAATATTTAGGAATAAAGTATTTCAACAACCTTCCGATTGAAATAAAGAAATTAAAGGATATTAACATACTTAAACTAAAACTGAAGTTACTCTTTCAGAAATAATTAACTAAATAATTGCCTGTTTTTTTCATTCATTGTTATTTTATTATAAGGAATAAATTGTAAAATTGTACAAACTAATTAAATAAAATGTATAAATACGTACGACGGTATTTGAATCCCCGACCTCCGGATTCATAGAAAAGGATTGGAACCAATAGACACACAGTGCCAATAAAGAATAATTAACTGTGATAGGAAAATTGCTAGCGAATAATTCTCAGCATGCCGTTTACCAATTTGACAGATTTACACATCCAAAACTGTACGTATACTCTAATATTAGTGTGTACATGTCATGTCATAACTACATGTCAACATGTCATTTAGTGCACATTGTTCGACAAGGCAGAATATGGAAATTAGAGACTACTAGGTGCCTACCTGTCTACTTAGTAAAATTTATGAATTGTGTATCCTGAAATTAATTTGGTAATTGGAACATTCTCTCGTGAATGAGAATAACTTGTAAAACTCAGTAGGTATTAGTCGTGTTATATAAATTATGTGTCTTATTTCCAATGATCAATGAAACGTTCTCGATTTTTCTTACATCAATAAAACACGATTTTTTAAATCTCGAGTGATCAGAGGAGAACTCAATATTATGGTAAAGTCGTCGGGACCTTAATAGAAAAGTCCGAAGAAATAATATTCGCTGACCTTTGAAGAAATAATCACGAGAAAGAACTCATTCCTAAAAGGTTGCGCTGTAGGAATGTCTATCCTGGACTTAATGTTTTTTTGATGATTCAATATTAATCTTTTTATTATAATGTTCAGCTAACAGACATTTAATATAAGGAATGTGTTATATATTCGCCTTCGAAAGTAAAACAGTTATCACGAGTCAAAATAATTACCTATCAGATTATAATTTTTTACTGCCAAAAACCATAAACCATTCAGGCAAACAAAAACAAAAAAATTAAGGATTTTGCTAATTTATCGTCATTATAATAGAAAAGATGATCCTTTTTAAAAACCAATTACTCGTTCTTGCTTGAATAAAGTTATTTTTACTAAAACTTTAAAATTAGATATAATATATATATATATATACTCTGAAAATTAGATATAATATTCAGTTAGTATTTTCCGAAAGTGGCACAGCTAAAAATTGCCATGTAGGTATTATATTATTTTACCAATAATAATTATATTGGTTGGATAATTTGTGCAGCGCCGTTTTTTTAAACTTTAAAGCAGTTTTCATAGGCCTTTACATCATTTTTTTCTGGGCTTATAAAAAGACTTATCTAAAAAATACTCGATTATTTCAAAAGCCAAGATGTATTCTACTCGCAGTATTTAATTAAAGCATCTGAAACATTTCTAGGCGACCAAATTTTTAAACCAAAAACACATGATTTTGCATTACTACGTATGGCATCGCCTTAATGTATTTTGCCGCAAACGTTCTTTGCGATGTGCTTGAGATTCTTGTGTACGTCTCTCTACTGCGCTGATTCTGTGTTCTTTATTTATTTTACGCAGTTTGTGCGTGCGTTCTATTGTCTCTTGCGTTTCGTTGGCGTCGTTGCTGCGTCCATTATTAAGGCATTTTCTAAAAATAATAATAATACAAAAAATGATACACAGTACAATTAAAATAAAATATAATTTAAAAAAAAAAGATAAACAAAAAAGGTAGAACACTATAGCATGAGGGAAACGTTTAAATCAGCACTGAAAATTAAACGGTGTTTAAGTGTGGTATTTTCTCCATGTGCGTAATACAGTTGTCAACAGATTTTTTTACGCTGCCATTTTTTGAAAGCTTATACAACTTACAAATTAATTACGAGAGTTTTCCCCATAAAAAATCCTTAAAATATATTAGGGGGGGGGGTGTAGGGAAGTTAAAAATTATGGTTGTATGTATTGTTGGATGAGAAATCTGAAAAAAAAATCGTTCAAAACTGTCCTATCTTTCAAGCTGGAACCAATCATACACATTCACAGAATTTAATTGAAATCGGTTAGGCGGTTTCGGAGATTAGCGTGTACGAGCACAGTGACAAGTAATTTTTATATTACGTTTCCCAATTTATTTATATTTTTAATAGACAACTAAGATGTCTATATTACGCTATCACTAATTGAGTCGTTGCTAACTTAGACTTATACAATTTGAGACTGCATACTAAAATTTTGTCAAAACGTGTTCCACTATTTAAACGTGATCTTCTGTGCGGGTTGACCGGATATTGTAGTTTCCGGTCGTTCGTCGTTAAAACGTTAGGAGCGTTGTAGACCAAATCGGACTAATTGGACCTACAAAAGTGGAATCAATGGTCGATAAATGTTTAATAGTCCACTGGAAAATAACGATTAGGACTTATGAGTTTCACATTTAAAATAATACTTAAAATCTACATAAAACTTAATCTAGTCTTGACTTAATTTTAAATTACTTCATCGCTTGAAACGAAAGAGTGAAATTTTGGAATTACTTCATTGTTTGAAACGAAAGAGTGAAATTTAGGAATCACTTCATTGTTTGAAACGAAAGAGCGAAATTTCGAAATCACTTCATTTTTGAAACGAAAGAGTGAAATTTCGGAATTACTTCATTGTTCAAAACGAAAGAGTGAAATTTCGGAATTGCTTCATCTTTGAAACGAAAGAGTGAATTTTCATGCCTATTATATGCTCCTAGTATGCTCGTTGCGTAATAATTTCTAAAACTTGAGTAAAGGATTAAATTGGACCCTTTTCTAAATATTGCGTATTAAACCGTAAATCAACGATACTGTCAACTTGACGGGTAAACTTTCCTCTTCCCGACGCCAACAGGAACGAAAAAACAAACTTTTCATTATAAATTTTAAATAAGAAAGCCCATAAATCCCAACAAATCGAGGACTTTTTACGAAAATTCTTTGTTTACTTTATACATCATGAGAGGGCGTCCGGACTTCTGCTTGTTATTTAGTCAAATTTATAAATTTCACAGATTTCTAGGAAATGGTACAAAAAAATTACTTTTAATTCAATTTTCCATAAGAATCTTGAAATGTTAACCATAGATAATCTTAAATTTTTTCTAGAGACTTTTAATTTTAGCTTGTTCGTGAATTATTGCTAACTATGATAGATTTAATTAATATTTCTTATAGAAATCGATAGCGTCTCACATGTAGTAAATTTAATTGGTTCCATGATAACTCAACAAGGTGACAATTCAACACACATTTAAAAAGTCATTAGAAACGATGAAAAAAAAATTTAAATCTAACCTAACCTAACCTAACCTACATAACCCAGTTAGTAATTTTTTTTGTTTCATCACTTTCCATGACTTTACATAACTTTTTAAAGATGTGATTAATTATAATTTTGATGATTTATCCGGTCACCAATTTAATTAACTTAGAAACTGTAAATGTGGAAATAATACGTTAATTAAATTCAATATACATTAATTTTCTTAAAATAAACCTTTTTCTCTCTACAAATAATAATATTATTTATTATTATTTGTAGAGAGAAATTATGTAATGAAAGGCGTTAACAATGGGTAAATGATTTATTTAAAAATTATGATTATTAATTAATGTAATTGGTGTTTCCTTATGTTTGGTTTGGTGTTGTTATTGTCCTAAAAAACTTGTGTGTTCCTAATTTTATTTTTAATATTTTTATCCAGACTGAATAACTTATTAAACAATATATTTCGGTTTTGTACCTACGTAACATTCAAAAATAAAAATATAAAAAAACAATATTCAATATTTTGTGGTGCGATGGTCACATAGTTGTCTTCCAAGCAGTTAATTGTGGTGTGATTCTCGGACGTAAGATTTATTTTTAAATTTTAACCTTTTTATGATGTTTTCTTCTTTTTTATGTGATTTTTCAGGGGTTGATTCTTCGCTGGTTTTAAATAAAAAGAGCACCTATATGTAAGATTTCACATAAGTAACTATACCGTATAAAGCGCAATAGAGTTGAAATATCAGTCATTTGCGCTGTATAGTTAAAATGTTAGTATTATTTGAGTTTCCGCCGCGAGATGTGAATATAATTCTGTTTCCAACGCTACGCTTGCCTTTAAAATCAGGTCTTCAAATAAGGCTCGTGGGAAACCCAATTTTACAGCAAATTCCTATTTCTCGATGAAATTCTTTAGACCCTGGAATATAAAATTTAGCTATGAACCACCGCAGACAACAAACAGCCCTGCTGAAAGAGGAAAATGCGACGAATGTCTTTTTTCACAGTAAAATGTTATAAATGTGATGACTCTATAGCTCTATAGCGAAATCTGCTGGGAGAAACCAAAAATCAAAAGGATTATTGTCAGCAGTAAAAAGTCAAAACATGTCAAGGTATGTAGTTAACTATTTAACATTAGTTGCTACCCGGTTTAGCCGGACGTTTAGCACTATTTCATAAACGCTTATTTCCATTCAAGCAAGTAAAAAAAACAGTTCAAGCGTTGTGGCATTTTGCCTTAATTTCATGACTCCATACCTCGTGATTGAACAACATATACGTTTAAAACCGGGTTCTCTTTCTGCAGTATTTATTTCCAATGCTGTGTGTGTTTGCAATTAAATCCTTGCTCACTTTCGGACCAAATAAACGAGAAAGTTCGTAAATTATGTAAATTATCACCGTCCGAGTTGGCCACTATTTAAAAGCAAATTGGAGAGATTAACCGGTCTTTTCTCACCTCATAAGGAGAGCCATACGGCCGAACTTTGTTAATTACAAAGTCATTTACAGGAGCACGTTTTCGGGTCATATCGAAAAGAAAATTCGCCAACAAATCGCACATACAATCTGTCGAGAAATTATGGGCAAAAATGGAGGGCAATGCGATCGGTTTTAAATGGAAATTTAAACTTGATTTAAAGCGGGAGATACTCTCAGTATCGCCCTGGAGTAAGACCCGCCATGCAGAATTGAAACGTTTCTTGAAATGGCTTTATGTGCGGTTGGTCATCACCTTTATCTTCCTCATCTCCTTCCCCTCCCTATACAGTCAGCCTCACAACATTCCCTAATTGGGAGTGTCATTGGTTCTCTGGCTCCAGGATATTGGGTGCAGTTGGGACTCTAGTGCGGTATACATAAAAAATATAAAATAAAATGTTCCAAGTAAATATTTTTCACATCAAACTTCTAACGGTGTTCAGTAATTAGTGGTAATTCCTGAAAGATGATTGTATATTATTTTCCAAGGAAATTCAAAATTTAAACTTTTTATTTTTTTAACACTAACCGAGATGATAAAGTTTGAATAAACTTGTCGAATTCTGCTTGACGCTTAGTATGCAAAAAAATAGCACTTGGTTTCAACTTAATTACTACAAGAAACAATTATTTATATCGGGGGAGATGGTAAAAGATGCATTAAAGTTCCATTTTTTCTCACTCAATGTTAAGTTTTAAAGGTTAGAATATACGCATATATTTTTTAAATATCCCAAACTAACAACCTAATAACCTATTTTGTGCAGTAAACATGTTCACTTGAGCCCCGTAATGGTTGTCTCCATTAAATTTTCAATTTGAAATCAAGATTAATTACGTCTGAAAGGGATCGAAATGATCTAGTCTCCTTCAACGAAAGCAATCTTCCCAACATGCCTTCCATTGATATGCTTGTTGCAACTCTAAGTGACCAGCCCAGGCACTCAGGCTCCGCCGAAGCCAGAGTCAAGTTAGCCTCACAGATGGTGGGTGTACTACTTGCTAGACAGCTCGCAGATTCTTTAGAAGACGCAGACCTCTGGTCTGGAGCCCCAAAATACCTTAAAAAAAACATTTTTCAAGGTATTTTGGGGTATTACATCTCACTCCTTGTAGAAACGGGCGGTCCGTTTGATAGATTCCCCTATCTTAACAAGCGGATTGCAATCTTTATAGCATAGTCGTCAGGTAGGTATGCTGTCTTTTTTCTACCAGTATTACAATGGAAGAAGCTCCTAGAAACTAGCATTAATTAACATTGATCCCTTCGGCACCAGTGCATACTTGGAAAAAACACCTAACGCGCGTTCAACATATGTACAAGGTTGACATTTGTCACTTGAGAACGAATCGCTTCGGCTGTGTAACGATTTGCCGGCATCTGTATTTCCTCCCTCGTAACACATGGGTCTCTTCAAGACCCATGTTTACTTCTTCCTCTCCTCAAAAATACCCTCCCATGCAGCACAACAGCATCCCCAGAGATGACATAGAGTAGTATAGTTTTTTTAAATAGCCTTTGCATAAGGCGGAATTCGACAACTTAACCAAAGTTTTTTTTTTAAATGTACGTTATATATCGAAGGAGCTATTTACTATGCAGATGTAGAATCAACTGCACTTCTCAGTTTTTCAGTTCATGTCAATCTGACAGATTCGGAAGACAAACATAACCTCGCATTTGCATCTACAGAGTTTTCCAATAAGAGGTGTTATTTTGAATAGCCCGCTATTTCGGAGGATGTTACTTTTGAATCTGTCATTTTTTTGACATTTGACAAGTAGAAACTACGCCATTAATAAAAATGGAACGATACACGCTTACGACGCATTGAAATTATTAAAATTCACTTGAGTGAATCAAATGCAAATCATCTTGAGTGATGAGGCCCATTTCCACCTCGGTGGCTTCGTCAACAAGCAAAATTGTCGCATTTGGGGCTCGGAAAACCCAAGAGTTATTGTTGAAAAGCCTCTCTATCCTCAACGTGTGACTGTTTGGTGCGGATTATGGTTCGGCGGAGTCATTGGACCTTACTTTCTCGAAAATGAGGCTAGAGCAACAGTTACGGTGAATGGATTGCGCTATCGAGAGATGATTAATGATTTTTTTATGGCCGGAATTGGATGGTATTGATCTGGACAATGTTTACTTTCAATAAGACGGCGCTACGTGCCACACAAGCAACAAAACCATTGATTTTTTACGATTGAATATCAGAATAATACCTCTTATTGGAAAACCCTGTATTATAATTTGCTCTATAATCGGTGTTACTCAGTGTTGCCATGGTAATAAAAAAATGTCCTTTTTATTACTTTTCTAGAATTTGTTGATAACCTGAAGGTTCTCATTACCAATGCCAGACAGGCAAGCCGCCTTATTTCCGGCCCTGAAATAAAAATAATCATAAGAATACCGTCCCAAAATTGGGAAAAATAAGTAGCGAATATAGAATGTCTTACGAGATGCGGGGTGTGACCTGACTACGTAGCACACACTCCTTTAGCTGTGATGCCGCTAGGCCACTAGGCCATGGGCCACGCCGCGTTGCGGGCCTAATAGAATATCAAAATCACGGCCCCTGGTGTAAACCACGTGAAATAATAAACACGTGTTCCGTTGATTGCCGACAGACAAGATTGGCCTCGAAGCACGTATTGTAATAATATAAACCCTCGTTATACAAAAAACAGTTCTTAAGACCTGCTGAAAAACCAATCTGTTTCTCACAGCTTCATGAAAATGGTGGGTTTGGATTTCTATAATTAATTTGTATGAATGCTGTGATTGCTTTTCCAATCAAATTTTAGCCGTTCATTATTGTCAAGATACCTAAATAACATTTTATACTCTCCGTAATAGTGCTCGAGAGATAAAGATTGATTGGTACGATATAACAATCGATAAGAGGGGAGATAAAGAGTACTTTGTACGACATAACATTCGATTCAAGCGGAGATAAAGATTATTTTATACTATATGTATAACATTCGATAAGAACGAAGATAAAAATTGTTTTTTTACGATATAACATTCGATTAGAGCCAATCAAATTTTATCCGTTCAATATTGTCTAGATACCTAAATGACATTGTCTATTCTCGGTAAAAGTGATAATAGTAAAATTACTTAGTACTATATGATTAACATTCGATAAGAGTGGAGAAAAAGATTACTTTGTAGTATATAACATTCGATAAGAGCGGGGATAAAGATTACTTTGTACTATAAATATTTTTTTTTGTATTACAAATAGTCGAAGATAACGCACCGTGTCACTTTTGCTGCAAATATAGATATATTGTTTTATATAACTCTTTAACTGTTTAAATTTGGAACTGTCTAATAATGACTGTGGACGTCCGTTATTTTCACATCTGAATTATAATTATAATTAATTAAATTATAAATTTACTGACAAATTCGTATAATATAGAAAAATATTTTTGTTCAATCTATGTGATATGTTTTTAATTTTAGTTTTTTTTTTAAGTTTTAATTTGACTTAAGGTATGTTTTATGTGTACCTACTAAATTTGAACAAACGCTTAGAAAAAACAAATTTTTGGAATAAATTAATGATTTTTTTATGTGAACACCGCATACGAGTCCCAACAGCTCCCAACCGTCTGGAAGCATTGAGTCTATGCCATATCCAAAGGTAGAAGGGAAGGGAAGGAGATGGGGAAGAGGAAACTGGAGAAGTAACTGGCTATTCATATCTGGTCACCAAACACGGGAGGTGGGAGCTGGAAACTTGGGATCTGTTGGGCAATACAAATTGACCCGCAACCTCTGAATAGCTAGTCGAGAATCTTAACCCTCGATCACTCGAATTGAGCAATCTTTCACTGTAATTAAGGAAAAACGTGTACATAACTTAAAAACATCAGTTTTATTTTGTAAAAGCGGCTGTAGTGGGCCTGTCTAGTGTATTTCGTATCTATGAAGTCTTCAATTATTTGGTGACCATAGACATAATCTGATACGTACATAATCTACACAGCCGCCATAAATGTTCGATTCGTATCCCTTACCTGTGTTGTCTCCTTTCTCGGGTTTATCAGTTCGGCTCACGACCTCTGGACCATCATAACAATACAGAGGATCAAATTGTCCGAAGTTCCCGGAGTTGACCGTAATCTGTGGTTTTATAATACTATAATAGTACCTTATTTCTGACATTTCACCCCTGTATCTCCGTGTACATATGGAGGCTGTCACGAAATTAATAAGGGTTGACAAATAATGAGGTCTCCACTGTGTTTCAAATTGAAATCATCTAATTTGACAGGTGAATTAATAATGTCTACAGTAACACCCCAATTTACATAAATTTTCGTGTAGAAATAATGTAGGTACATAAGTCACGAAATTTAATGAAAATTCTACAAATTACTTGCAGACGTGGAAGCTTTCTGGTACACCGATGCACCAAAACAACCTCAAACCAGGCCAGCACACTCTCATTTGTAAAAGATATCTACATAACCTTTAATAATGTTTTAATGAAGTAGTTATATAAGGTAGAGTGGCTTTTGTAGCCATTTTATATCTTGGGTAAAACTTATCTGTTTAAGAAATTATATTACAGATATAAGAAAACTTTAATTATTGTCCTACTAGAGAGAATTTCAGGTCAATCAAATAATTCACAAGCTTGGTTCACATCGAGATCTATTTACATACACAAGCTAAAAGAAACATAGCATTAAATGTGTAAAAAGGAATAATTGTAATATATTCAAGCAATGAAGAATAATGAAAAAATAATTTCGCTTTTTTTATATATGATAATATTTTTATTACTGCTTCGTTATTATTATAGTAATAATTAAGCAGTAATAAAAAGGAGAAAAATCGGGTCGATATTATTTGATAAGAGATATGTTATTTATTGAGTGAAATTTGATGTTTGGGTATTTGGTATATGCCGTGAAAATGCGTTTAATATTTAGTAGGCATCAAAAGCCGAAACATTTATCAAAAATTGTGCAAATAAAGCCAAATTAATGAATATTACGTTTTAATTACGAGTACTTTTATAATCTTAAAAAATATTATGTCTAAATCTCTAATTATGTTGAATTCTTAAGTTTTTTTTAAGTTATTAATAAGTTGCCCTCTCCTAACCACAAGCGTAAGCTCTTGTAGGAGAGTGTATAAAAAATGCTTTAATATGTTATATTTTGTAAAAAAAAAAAGATAAATAAATAAATAAAATAGTTATTACGAAAATAGAATCAGCTGGAGGATCAATACATATAGGTATGTAAATAATAGGCCAACTTCATTCAGTGTTTGGCCTGGGTTGAGGTGGTTTTGGATGCAACCGCGATCATTACTTAGTAGTTCTTCTTGCATGTTTGGGTGTTGCAAATAACACTTTCTTCCGGTGTAAACGTTCCGCATAAAATATTACAGTTTTTTTATGAACTTATAGTAAAGTTTCTGCAATCGACTTACGAAAAATGCGAGTTAAGCAAAACTTAACCATTTCTTAATTAAGTCGATGTGTTATACTTGCACCAATGCACCTTGTGCTAATAATAACAACAACAAAAAAGTAGTGTTTCATTCATTCTGCCTACCAAGAAGTTGTGTTTCATTCACTCTGCCTACCAAGAAGTTGTGTTTCATTCGCTCTGCATACCAAGAAGTTGTGTTTCATTCACTCTGCCTACCAAGAAGTTGTGTTTCATTCGCTCTGCCTACCAAGATGTTGTGCTTCATTCGCTCTGCCTACCAAGATGTTGTACTTCATTTACTCTGCCTACCAAGAAGTTGTGTTTCATTCGCTCTGCCTACCAAGATGTTGTGCTTCATTCGCTCTGCCTACCAAGATGTTGTACTTCATTTACTCTGCCTACCAAGAAGTTGTGCTTCATTCACTCTGCCTACCTATGCTAGAAATTTCATTACTATCTAAATGGTGTTACTAACTAACATTGTATTTTGTCGAAATACAATTTAAGACTAAAAAATGGAACAGGAAAACTTATAAATCGTCCACCATATAACTTTTCGCACGGAGGGGCGATACCAAAAAGAAGGTCAAATAACAAGCAGTAGTAGTTAAGTTGCCAACAAATACAATATCCGATATGGCTTTCAATTTCCCCGACGGAGTTTGCCGGCCGCCGATACAGGGATACTGGGGAAGGATTGGCGCACCAACAATTGAAAGAAATATTAGCGAGGATTACTTTCCTTTGGCGAAAGTTCCGGGAAATGACAAAAGTTTCTCCGCCGCCATTCCGTCCTTTCAATTAGCCACCCTGTACCGTGACGGGATTGCTGATGGATATAACTCTACAGAGTGTCCCTTATCCCGACATACCTACCCAAGAATTATTCGTTAATTTATATGTTGTGGTAATCAGTGACAACAACGAAGACCCGAAGTCAATGTTCAATGAAAGCTAAAGAATTTTAAGATCACTCGAGCTACAAATACTACTTCCACATAATCATCAACAGAACATCCATAGATCTTGGGTTTATTTCTAAAACAATTAAAAGGAATTCAAATCAGAAAAAATA
The DNA here is from genome assembly GCA_026573805.1 of Hesperophylax magnus. Classification (NCBI taxonomy): domain Eukaryota; kingdom Metazoa; phylum Arthropoda; class Insecta; order Trichoptera; family Limnephilidae; genus Hesperophylax; species Hesperophylax magnus. The sequence goes on from JAIUSX010000022.1 coordinate 4,645,230, forward strand.
GGATGAACTATCATACCTATTTTTTTTTAAATCGAAAAACCCGATCTTATCGGAAGAGTATTTATTCACACTTATTTACCTCACCTCTGCTGCCTAAGTGGTCCATCACTGCATAAGCAACATTTTGTGCTTAGTGACGGTAGTTCGATGTGCATTCTTGTAGGTACCTATTTCATTTACTTCAAAATCCATGTTACATTTGAATCCCTAAACTTAGCACAACAACATCTTAACACCATTACACACTCAGCCATAAAATGTTACCAACTCCCTAATGAAATACAACCTCCAAAGGGGATGAAATTTTTATGAATAAACTTTAAATACTGTTTACCACAAACTATGTTTAGTTTTGTAGAACATATTGATTTTTAAAAAAATGTATATTAATGAAAAAATATCTCCATAACAACGTGACTATCACAATATGACCATCACAACACGGACATGTGCCTATAGAGTGGTGCTAGTTTATTGATTGCACTCCCGAAATTATATTATGTATAAAAATGTATCGTTCATAACAGTCTCTCTCTAAACACGAGAATTTCTCAGTTAGGCACAATCACGTAACTATAAGGATTGCATAAAAAACATTATTACTAATTTACCAACTGTTATTATACAATATTTTAGGGTCAAAAACATATCCAACAAGCAACTACAAATACGACATTTGGGCAAAAAAGCTTCCTACACTATGGTACTAAACGCTACAGCAAAATCCCACTTTCATTAAAAACTCACAACAATATTTTAACATTTAAATATCAAATTAAAATATGGATACAAAACATAGGGAGATCAACAATAGATATATATACTGACACCAAATACAAACTGAAACTGAACAAATAACACCTTGTAATATATTTATAATTATTTCAGTAAATTATATAATACAAAATAAACATTAAATTTTTAAAACATTAAAAAAACATTGTTAATTGGTGGGTTTGCCACTATCGTAAATCATAGCTACAGTAGATGGGTAAAGAACTAGCATGTTAAAAATGTCCGACAATGTAGTTGACTTTTCAAATCTTGTCATAAAAATGATTTCAATACAAACGAAAACATTTAATTTATTTTTTTACGCGCTTAAAACGGAACTGCCTGTGTATTTTATATGAAATAACTTCAGCGATATCAATTTGTAAAACTATCGGGGATTTACGATTAACTCTCGGGAAGTTGAAGCGCGATCGGGGGGTCCGCAGCGCAGAATTGTCTCCTATCAAAACAATGGCCAACAAAAGGAAACAATGATTTCCCGTATTTCCCAGGCGGTCTCACGTTTTTTCATCATCTGAACTTTTTGTATCCGAAATATATTTGTGACAGGATCGGCCGGGGTCAAGGAAATTCGTGTGTGTCTGTTAGTTTCCCTTCAATTTTTAAAGTAGTATTCAATGTCCGTTGTAATCTACATAGTATGAAGTCCACGGGGATTAGATTCCCAACATGGAAAACAACTCACGTGTTTCACCAATGTAAGTGAAAATTTTCGATATTTTGTCTCACATATTTTGTAAGAAAAAATATCTACATACGTTAACATAGATTGCGCAAGATTGTCATTATTTTGCCTACTCGACGTATTGCCCTGTTTTGCCAAGTTCACTCGGCTACCGATATTATTAGGTACGACAATATAGCCAGGCCAAATCTATTTCCTTCTAGCTCTGTTACATATTATAATATGTGCATCTCTGTTCGCCACCTACCCACTACCATAAATATTACAATTTAGACTTAGGACGGGTTGTTTCGGAGAATCTGAACAATTCATCAAATTTCAACGTTCATTTTCAAGTTCCGTGAAAGATTTTTTCAAGTTCTGTTTTTATTTCAGTTTTGTCAAGCAACTAGCCTACAATGATATAAAAACAGAACTTGAATAAGTCTTTCACAGAACCCGAAAATGAACGTTGAAATTTGATGAATTGTTCAAATTCTTAGTGAATGATTTTGCACAAACAAAAGCTACTCTATTACAGTCGTCACCGTGACTGAAATGGAATAGGCTTTGGAAATAGTTGTTCACAAACAAAAGCTACTCTATTACAGTCGTGACTGAAATGGAATAGGCTTTGGAAATAGTTGTTCACAAACAAAAGCTACTCTATTACAATCGTGACTGAAATGATATGGGCTTCGTAAATGTTTTTGCACACACAAAAGCTACCATATTACACACAGTTGTCGCCGTGAAAAGGTATAGACATCGTAAATGATTTTGCACAAACAAACGCTACTTCAATAGGGTCGTCATTATGACTGAAATATTATAGGCTTTGTAAAAACGCGGAAGATACGCAATTTTTACGGCCAACACCTTGTCCGGCAAGGCCATTGACGACCAAGACGATAGGCGATAGGCAATCATAGACAATTAATCTTACTCGTTTTCCAGCACCTTTAGAAGACCAACTAAGTCTCATTATAACATTTCGATGTAGCCGCCTCTAGGAGCCCCCCTCCGCAGCTAATTCGGAACCTAACATCATGAGAGACAACATCATTCAGAATTGAAACGTTGCTTGAAATGGCTTTAGCCGTGTTTGGTAACCAGATATGAATAGCCAGGTACTCCCCCACCTCCCGCTTCCTCATATCCTTTCCCTCCTCACTACATTCACCCTTATACCCTAAATGCAGAATTCGCATTTAAAAAAATTTTAAATTTTTGTTTTAGTAACGAGATCTGAATAGCCAGCACTTCTTATTCAAACTCTCTCATAGAGATGATATTTTAAACATCGGTCGATTATTATACATAATGATTCGATAGTGGCTCTATATAAAGGGACTATATTAATCACTAGTAGGTTTTTTTTATGATGGTGACCATTTAAACATTTTACATACAAAATATGATAGTGAAAACATGTATATTAATTTATTTTTTAGTCCTCACCATCACTAGGGTGACCTGTGCTGAGGCGGACTAAAGTTATTCAGTCCTCCTCACCAGGGTGAACTGTGCTGAGGCGGACTAAAGTTATTCAGTCCTCTTCACCAGGATGAACTGTGCTGAGGCGGACTAAAGTTATTCAGTCCTCCTCACCAGGGTGAACTGTGCTGAGGCGGACTAAAGTTATTCAGTCCTCCTCACCAGGGTGAACTGTGCTGAGGCGGACTAAAGTTATTCAGTCCTCCTCACCAGGGTGAACTGTGCTGAGGCGGACTAAAGTTATTCAGTCCTCTTCACCAGGATGAACTGTGCTGAGGCGGACTAAAGTTATTCAGTCCTCCTCACCAGGGTGAACTGTGCTGAGGCGGACTAAAGTTATTCAGTCCTCCTCACCAGGGTGAACTGTGCTGAGGCGGACTAAAGTTATTCTGTCCTCCTCACCAGGGTGAACTGTGCTGAGGCGGACTAAAGTTATTCAGTCCTCCTCACCAGGGTGAACTGTGCTGAGGCGGACTAAAGTTATTCAGTCCTCCTCACCAGGGTGAACTGTGCTGAGGCGGACTAAAGTTATTCAGTCCTGGTCACCCTGGGTGCTTGGGCTTGCTGTGGCCAGGCTGCTCGCCAAGCTCATTCTTGCCGGGACTGCCCCGTGATAGTTAAAAACATTTTTAACTACCCCAACTCACATTTTTCGTCGAGGCACAACCGGTTTCCTGGCTCAAGGGCGCGGAACCTGGTCCCCGTGAAACCTATCCAATGCCCTGTTTTCTCTCCCTAGGTCTGCCTGTGAGCGGGCGACGACACCCCCCCACCACACAAAGAGGCGCACACTTTACCAATGTTGCAGGTGGCTGTGAATTATTATTTGATTTGTTGATACTTTGTACATATGATTTGTTTAAACTAACAAAATAGAATAGATCTTATTAACAAGTTACTAATACGCAGCACTTGCATACTGCAAATAACATTGTATGCATGGACATTTTGGAGGTCTTGTTTTGAAATTTTAAATGTAGACTCGTTATATCTGTAGCGTCGATATTAATCCATTGAATAATTAATAATAAATCGCTCGATCTACTTAGGTACGTACTTGCTACTTAGGTACGTATTTGCAGCCGAAATCAAAACAAAGCAACCTACCTGTTTCAAGACCTACTTGCATACTCGCGACAATACTAACGCGCACTCAGTCCGGGATACTACGAGAACTCGCCAGAAGGTTCGAGTCTACGGCCTATGCTTAATCGCCGCAATGTCGAAGGTTCCCGAAACACACAGTCTGTGCGAGTGCCTAGAATTTAGTTGCCATCCATCTACCTACTGCCGCCGTCGGCCGAGTAGTATAAATAAGCCCGACGCACCGAGCCAGTCAGTCAGTCATAATTTTGCCGCCAGTCTACAAGGTTCAACGAGTGATCACCCGCGCTCTTCTTACTAGCGCGAGGGACAACGTACCCGGTTTCGCCCCTATCATCATGGACTCTATCGGGACATCATCATAGCGCCTCGGCCACGTCCGCGGCCAGCGCTACTCGGATTACAAGCGCCCTGGTTCCAGCGTCTCTGACCAGCGCTTCTTCCACGCTACCATGACCACCACGAGGACACGCAGCATCCTCACTGGTCACGCCGTTCCCGTTCAACTGCCCACAAGGTCCGCCGTACCTTCGGCCGTCTCGTCAGCACTGGAGTGCCTGAAGACCTACGTTCTTCGCCAGTGCCTGACCTCCATCGAGTCCCGGTCACCAGCGCCCGGCGTCGACTCACTGACCCGCGCTTGACCTGCCAACACATCACAGCAGCAACCGGAGTATTCTACATCTGTCCTTCATCATCTCCTTGTCACGGCTACTGACTCACCAATAAAACACATGTGACCTTCACAACCTTCTTTCATTTCGTGCCTCACCATTGATCCCCAAATATCAAAAAAATTAGCGTCCTTGCGAGAGCTCTGAAGGGGTACCATCAGTACCTAAAACAGGGCGGGGAAGTGATGGGCCTCCTCCAGAATGCCCCGTGATAGTGTTGTAAACTGCCCTCGATACGCGGCTTATATATTTTCATGTTTTAATCATACTTACACCTGTACATACTGTTTTCTGTCTTTATTATTTCACTTTAGATGCCAATGTAAGTATGCATACATTATTTTGTACTAACAATCATGCATGCAGGGACATTAGAGGGTGTAGAATCGTTGTAAAAATATATATGACTTTTTTCAAAAAAGTAGAGTCCTGACGTGGGCCGCTAAACAATCAGTTTCCTCACACAGCCGTTGGGAAAGGGTGGGTCCCCTCCAATGTGCTGAGGCGGTCTTAAGTTATTCATTCTATTTTATTTGTTTTCTATGTATTTTCATGGAATTTTTCATTATCTGACACTACGTAGGTATCTATATATGTAGGTAGGTATCGACAGGAAGATAATGATAATGATAAGATATAAAAAAACGAAAACGTTTAAAATATTTATTGTTCGACTGTGGATTTCGAAAACAATTTAAGCTTGTTTTAAAACAAGATTTAACTGTTTTTGCCACTAACTTTTACATTATTTGCCACTTACCACCACCTTACCTATAAATAGGAATCTAATAGTGCATTTTTTTTAAATAACACACTCAAAGTATCAAAGAGTGCTCATAAAATATTTGATTAAACAGGTAGGTGTCAATAAAATATTATATAAACCAAGTAAAAAATAAAGGATTGTGCGAGTGCTCCTGTAGCGTAGGCAATTTCACCAATACAATTAGATTGGATGGCATTATCAAAGTGCGGTGCTATTACCTAAAAAATATTTATAGGTGTTTGTACAAAGTAAAAAAACTTTATTCCTCCAGGGTTCTCAATATTGTGAAGTAAGAAAACGATGATTTCAGGATCTGAAAAAAAAACAAACAGCTTAAAATATTTATATCGCATTAAATACCCGTATAGGTACTACACAAATTTCCACCATCCGGAGGTCAGTAAACCAAAAAAATAGTTGCTCCTACAACTCAACTAGTAAACTTCTAGTATATTTCCAATCTATTCATTTTAAATAAACATAATGTGTAGTGTGGCACGTTCCAGAGTGGTAGATATTTTCAGTATTGTGGGATAATAAGTAGTGAGGTTGACTCTGAAAATACAGTCAAATAGAACACAGTATAAACAGTATTTTAGTTGGTAGTTCGATCTCTCTTACATCTCAACTGCTAGATAGTCAAGACGTTTCCTCAATCCTGTACTCGGTATAGTAATTGTAATTATCTACATGTATCGGAGTATTAATTTAAGGCTACCTGATCATCCACACACAATATTAATTCAACAGAAATACAATCGTGGCGCGCGTTTATTCCTAGAAATTTCGTTGAATAACGGAATAATATAGTTATAAATAATAAATTTTAAAGAATGTAAAGCAAAGTCAAATGAATCAAAAGAAACAGTATAAGGGTAGAAATAAATTAGATTTAAATATTGTTCAGAATGTGATGACTAGGGATTTTAGATCTCAGGGAAATAGGTTATGGGTTCCAGGTATAATTGTTACCAAAAGGGGTAGTAAAATTCATTGGAATAAAATTCATAATTCGAATATGGTTTGGAAAAGACACTTGGATCAAGTGAAAAATTGCATATTTCTTGGCATAAGGGAAATAGCCCGAGTTTCAAAGCGTCTGAGACAGATGAACTGAATGCGGACGAGTTGAATCTTACAGGAATGCTGTGCAACCGAGGTATTTCGAATCGGATTTCTCCATGTTTCAGATCCAAGTCTGATGGAATGGAGATGGAGTCAAATAGAACACAGTACAAATATTATTATAGTAGGGAGTTCGATCTCTCTTACATCGCTGCTAGCTAGACGAGACGTTTCTGCAATCCTGTACTCAGTATAATAATTGTAATTATCTATATAGCAGTATTGATTGAAGGCTACCTTATCATCCATCCACACACAACAGTAATTTAACAGAAATGCAACAAATATCGCCCTGGTAAAGGACCACCATTCAGAGTTGAAGCTTTGATTGAAATGGCTTTAGCCGTGTTTAGTGGCCAGATCTGAATTGTCAGGTACATCCCCACCTTCCTCTCACTTTTCCCTTTCTCTCTCATTCAGCCTCACAACATACCCCAATTGGGGATGCAATAATCTCACTGTTTCCATATGGTTGGGAGTAGATGGGACTCTTTGCTGCCGTACTTGACTACGATACTTTCATTTATTTTTAAATTACGTAATTGTAGTCGGCCACAGTTCCACACAGCGTATTCAAACACAATGACTCGTGACTTTTGAGTAAGCTAGGGTGGAAAAAATTAAAAATTCGACTCTCCTGACCAGTCTTTCTCAAAGTGAGCGTTAACGCCCCCTTGTGGGCGCTGGGGGCTTTCAGGGGGCAGTAAAAGGCTTAAAGAAAATTAGGAGGTGTTAAGGAAATCTAGAGGGGCGACGGAAGATAAATGTATCTATAAAAATATGACGGAATCTAGCTGGATTAAATAATAATAGTTTGTTTTACTTACTCGTAATATATATTTTTTAAATATGTCAAAACTGGGTATTAGCCATTTTATTAGTTAGTTTTTAAATTAAGTAAGACACTAATAAAGTAATCATATATTTTTTATGACCGTCATTGATTCCTCAGAGTTTGTATGGAAAACTGTATCGGTCTATCCACCTTCAGTTCGTGTCGCATTTGTGGCAATCAAGTTCTAAATCGAAATCGGCTGCAAATCACTGAACGTGGCAACTTACGGCTGTTTTAGAGTGAATTCGAGACTGATATTAACAAACGAATTGCATCAGATTCATCCTTCACATTAGATAAGTGTTAAATTGAAAGCCTTCTTTTAATGTTAATAAAAAATACTTCTAAATATGATTAAGTGTGAGTTTTATTTCCTTTCATTGAAACATTATTTAATCTCAGAAATAGGATATGGGTCAAACCTTATCTATCATATCCATAAAATAATGCATGTTTAAAAATTATATTTGCAATAACTGTTTTTAAGGTACGTAAGAGATGGTAGTGTAAAGTGGTAAGTTAAAAAATATGGGGGACACTAGATTTTTTTTAATCTCAAAGTGGGTGGTGGTCGAAATATATTTGAGAACCTGCGCACTTAACCCTACATGATTTTTTTAATTTTATTTTTTTTTGTGAAGATTTTCCGCATTCTTTCAACCATAGAAAAATTTTAGCTACAACAAAATCAATATTGTTGTTTTGTTGAAAAGTCACGAGCCGCCACAAGAGGTGCCTCATAAAAAGGGGCATTTCTTACAAACACTTACAAAAAAGTTTTCAATCCAGGAGATAAATATTATAAAGCCATGGAGAAGAAGATCAAGCACTGGTTCAAGTAATAGTAGTAAAAATATATTGTTACCGATGACATAGTCTGAACGGACGCATCAGCTAAGCCCAGGGCGGTCATCTGCATTGGCTTCTGGGAGCGGGCTAACAGAAAGATCAGGATCCTCTTGGTCCGGATAGACATAGAGGGCCAGTCGATATCGTATACTTGCTGGGCCACCAGAAGACTCTACAAACAGCCATCTTAACTATGACAAACTTGTGATAGTTTAAACTACAACACATAGATGGGTCTAGTATAGATAGTTCTTAGAGGTTATAGACTAATCCGACAGATGTCGGTGGTGTACAGGTTTGTCGCTCCATGTTCAAAACTGAGGTAAGCTAGCAATTAGTTGTCTAGTAGCAAAAAGATTTTGAGAGCATAATAGAGTGGACGTTAGCCTCCAGGCCGTCACACGCACTCGTTTCTGTTTATAAGAGTTTTGCGTTTAAATAAAGACGCAGTGTTTTGTTATGATGAAGATGTATTTTTAAAAGATTCATTCGGGAGAAACTGGCGCAGTCGGTTGGATCCTATGGGAGATATATAATTAGATTAATATTACAAATTAATTTCAAAATCTTCCTCAATCTGATCTAGCTCTAAAATATAGCAAAGAATAATTATTACTGTTCCAGAGCAAACGAGGGAGTATTTGAAAATTAAATGGATTATTTACAAACGCCAGCTAAAACAGTAAAAAAAATGAATTTGTGTTTCTTTACCTTGTCAGCAAGCGAGTCACTGAAGTAACAGATGACCACGAGTTGTCCAACACAGCCAAGAAAGAACATCCCAAAACGAATCACCGTTTCCCAAGACTGGTGGACACAAAATGCTTGCATTATTATTTACTCTGTGATGTTCGTAATGAAAACCAATATAATGACCATCTTGATGGGGAATTTATTGTATCAATGTTCATTCTGTAAATCACCTTTAATCACCCACTTTTTAGAAGTGGGCCTAATGCACAGTCTTGAGGTACGCCACAACAGGATTTATGTTATAGGTCAGCGGAATCAGTTTTTAGGTTATGAATAATTTAGAAGCATCACCTTAATTCCGATCCAAATGAGTGCAGATTCGTGATTTATCGATTTTTCATCACACCAATGCATTGTTTATTTTTTTTTTTTTTACTAAAAATTAGTTTCGAATAATATTATAAAGGATTTTTTTTAATATATAATATTTACCGATGCAGTCAATTGGAATCCAACAAGACAAATCAAAACCATATCGTAGAAGAAATTCGTCAGCAACACTACTCCCCAGGCCGATTGCAGTTTTTCAACAAAACTAAAAGTCAGTCAATTTAATAAATTTATTACGCAATTTCTAGTACGTAACTCAATTGCTTATAAATGTTATCTACCTAGTCAAATGTTGGATAATAATTTATCTTAACTTAAAATTTCACAAAATTAATATCAAACCAAATGAGAGCCCCATCTTTGTTTAACTTCTCGAACACCGACGCTAAATTTAATAATTCTAAATCAAAATTTTCACGGCAAGCCAACTGATTATATTTTCGTAATAACTTGTTTTTGCAAAATGACATTATAGTTAATTTATTGTAGAAGAATTGTAGTGGATTGTAGTAACTTAACAGATAGTATTTAAATATTTTTTAAATAGTATGCAATCTATCATAATATGTACTTTCCTGAGAATATTATGTTAAGAGAAATGATTTGTTAATAGTATAGCATAAGGTTAAGTGATGAGAGAACTCTTTTAATCAACCACTCCAAATCATTCATACAATGCAAGCATCCCATTTGGAATGAGCTGCCATCTGATCTGTAAGTCTAGACTCTTTGTGAGAAATTACCACCAGACAAAAAGCACCATTCTTCAATAATTATTACTTAAACATATACCTAGTATTTTATATATTTACCTTATTATTAACTGATGGTGTTCAATACACTTTTTCAATTTGCCATAAATGCGCATCTCTTCAGCGTTTGAGAATGCAAAGCATGCTTCTTCTGTCTCACTTTTGAGATTCATTTTCATTGCGTCATCCTGTTCTCTTTCATCTTCTTCGGAATAAGACAAATTCTTTAAATCATTTACAAGAATATCTAATTGCCCTTTGGTGTGAAGCACCACATAGCAGTAAAAAGCATCTTGGCAGAGGGTCGTTCCGAGACTTATATATCCGTAAATAAATTCAATAACGAACATGATTGACCAAGTGACCTTGTGGAATCCTGTGTCGAAGGGCAAGGCCAAAGTTAAAGGCAAGACCATACGAACCTCGCTACCTTTCTCATATGCCCCATTCATCCAATTGACTAATATAGGCATTGAATAGAATACGGCATAACCAACCATATAAATACTGAAGAAGCAAATTAGTAATAGTTTACCGAAGACTTCGCATTCATCAGTAACCTGAAAATTATATACTTAAAAAAATGATATACACTGCTGAAAAGAAATATCAATGGAATGCATGTCCGTGAGCTCGAAGTAATCTCAATTGTTCCTTACTTTTGACGAAATTTATTAAACATTTTCAAATGTCGTTATTCTTTATCGGGCAGATAAAAAAATATCAACCTATAGGGCCTAAGAGTTGAAAGGTCTTTTATAGGTTTTTTTTCAAATCAGATCACACTTCCATGTATTTCTCATTTCTTCGGTGATTTATCCCAAACTGGGATTTCACAATTTATCATAAGATATTATAAGATGATCGTGAGCTTAAATAATAATGTAGTTCAGGTCACAAAAGAATATTAAAAAATTATATATATATCAGTGTCCGGCAAGGGATAAAAAGGATACCATTCAAGAAGATACATACAGAAATTCCTGAAAATAATTAGAAAATATAATGGTGCGCCAATTAAAATTAAATATTTTGTGAGAACAATCGAAACAAATAAAGTTATTTCTTCTTATGGACGAATTTACAAAAGATCGGGATCTTTTTCATAAATTTAATAGTAAAAAAGACGATGGAAACTTTTTAACACCAAATATGAACAACGCATTTGGCCCAGTAAAGTTAGTATTGGATTAAAAATTGTGGGAAATACGTTAAATTAGGGTAAATAAAGTAAATCGAATTACAAATTTTGTTTTTGAAGAGTTTTATCTTTCAATGTGCTTTAATTTGGTTTTTATTAATCACTACCGGTTTCGACACATCCCCGTCTTCACTGGCATTTTTAAAACTACACTTCAAATTATACGATTACTTTAATTAGATTTTGTTACATGGGGGAAGTGATGGTGGTGATTTTGAAAGGGGGAGGATGGAAGGATTCAAAATAAGAAAACATGGTTAGCGAAGGCGATTTACAGGGTGATATTATTTTGTAAACTAGGTATATCATTTAAGATTAAGGCAAAGGCCTAGGTATGTAAATGACATGGACATATCGAAACAGGTAGCGAATTGAAAAATAATTTTAAAAAATATTCATTGAAAAATAAAACTCTTCAAAAACAAAATATCTAGAAATTGTTTGTAGTTAATGCTCAAAAAATACAAACAATTGATCAAAAATACAATGAATTAAATCACCTTCTTATAAAATGGAGTTGGATTTTTCTTAGAAACCATGCAGATTTTATCTCGGAAGCATTTAAGCATATCGCAGTAAGTGGGCATTCGAAACAGAATATTTGTGATGCGAACTTGATACAGACAACCCGTCAGGAATATAATGAACATCTCTCCCAAGGCGTAGAAGTTCCCGGTGTGATTGCAGATGTACAGAAACTCTAGGAATATCTTCAAAGTATAGATAAAGAACAAGAACCATCGGAAGTAATGGTAGCGAGAATCTGAATTTCCTTCCAGTTCATATAAAGGCCAGCATCCCACAGACATCTGCTGCAATCTTATATACTGCAGGACGGGACTGCATTCAGACGCCATGATAGAATTTTAATAAAATCCTGAAGAGTTGAGTTCTGTATCGTTTGACGATTGTGTAATGAATAATAGCACAACGTTATGGAATTTATCGTTTTATATTAAACTGTATGTAATATCGGCACATGTTTTCCAGTGGTTTTCAACAATAACAATTTATCTAATGTGACGTTCTGTGTGCATTCAACATTATGTATAATTTTATTTTTATTGGTGGTCAATAAAGTACAATTTATAATCACATCAACGAGAAATGTTTCTAATTAAAATAAAACCCACACTATACACGGTGTCTGGAAACTTGTGGTACAAGCGGGAAACTAACAACTAGTTTCTGGACATCCTGTATATACTTACAGGGCTAACAAATATTCAAAGTTTTATACATAATATAATTTATTGTACGTAGTATTTGAATGCTTTTCGACTACCACACTAGGCACATGCCCGTATTATGGTAGTCGAAATATGTGTATATATATACACAGATTTCGACTACCATAATACGGATAATACGAAGTTTTGCAAATGCAAGAGAGAAAAATAAAGATGTTAAAAACAAAAGTTGTCATTTTTATCAGTGCATTTGCAGGTGCAATAAAATTAATGTATTGGTACTTTTGCTTTCATTGTTTATTTTTTAAGTCTACTGATAAACAATTGGACTAGTTTGGAGTTTAAACAAATTAAAATTGAAACTTTTAATAGGAAAAGATCTTTAAAAGAAAAAAATGTATGTGTAAATAAATAATCTTAAATTAAACAACATTCGGGGGGAGGGGCGTCGCAAAAATATGGCAACTTCCCAAGGGCGTCACAGTTGAAAAAAGTTTGGGAAGCCCTGCATTAGATGTTGGTTTTAGGCATTCGGCATCTTTCAGTCCTGCTCGGAATGAAAAAAAATGAAGCATCTGAACACGGAATGAACGTTCATTCATTTTTCAGTACAATTTGCAGTTTTATTCGTGAAGGAATACCAAGGCGCACAACTTCGTTCAACGTCATCATTGTGGGAAAGGACGGATGAATGTTCATTTCTATATCATTCTGTATGTGCCGTGTGAACGCGAAATGAAATAAAAATGAAGATTACTCGTAAGAACAAGTGTGGGTACGGGGCATTAATGCTGTCATGATAGTTTAGTGATCAGAGCAGTTAGTTGGAATATTCTAGTTCCGGCTTCGATAACAACATGTTTTTGTGTGTTGTTCCAATGCATAGAACTTAATATTTTATTTTCAATAATATTGTTTTAATGCACTATGCATTACTAAAATCTTGTTCTTATGGCATTTTAAAAAATAATTATTGTAAATAAAATAATATTATTATCAGTTTCAGAAGAAGTGAACGGTGACATTCATGAAGTTTCAAATAAAAAATACATATAAGGAATCATAATATTACATAACTGCAGGAAACCATTTTCAGGAATTGTACCAAATTGCTTTCAAATTAAATGGTTGTAAAAATGGCTCAGATTAAAAGTCAGCACATTCACTTTGTCAAATTTGCTTTGCAGATATTTGACCTGTAATCATGGTAGCCATTAGCCATTCAGGGCCTTTTAGTTGCAAACCTGTCATTACTAAATCCACCATACCAACCTCACATTTTCTCTAGGGAATGTGAAACATGTGAAAAGGTGTTTTTTTTCGTACTTTTATACACAATATAAATTCCTTGTGTGTACATGTGACATTTTCAAAATTGGAATTGTTTTGCGATACGCATTGAATCTGTTCAACATCGGTTCTTAAGAGGGATTGCTAGGAGGCTAGGATTACAAAAAGGCAAATACTCATATGATGAAATTGAACTAACTCTAAACCTCTCTCCTTTGGAAGTCCGTCGGGAAAGAAATGACCTCATTTGCTTCTTCAAAATTATAAATGGTATTATTGATTCACCTACTCTACTGCACCTCATTCCCTTCAATATCCCCTCGCACAGACTCAGAAATAATGAACTGCTCTTCCTTAACCATCACTCGACAAATTATGGATAGCGCCCTTGAGGTGTTTTTGCACAAAAACGGCGCTATACAAGTCATCCAAGTATTATTATTATTATTATTATTATTATTATTATTCACCATTGTCAGAATGTGTAGACTGGTCAACTCAAGTCAAAACCTTAACTTTTTTGGGATAAGTCTGAATGATTTTCGCCAGTCGCTAAACAAGTGACGGAATATTATAAGTGTCCTGTGGTCCTGACCCACGGCGTAGTCTTGACTTGATTCGACTTGTCACTTTATTTTCTTATATTATATCTTCCATATGTCTTTGCTTTCATGTACTTTTGTCTACTACTGTATTTTTCATTTTACTGTATTCGTGTTATTATTTTGTAATTTGGACCGATGTCCGTTAATAAATAAATAAATAAATTATCAGATTGTAAAAATAATCTTTACAAATCCGCACAAGGGATAAAGGAGATACATACCTACAGTTGTTTTACAAAACAACTATTTTTATTTTATATTTGAAATATGTAATATTTTTTTGATTCTGTAAAAACAATTTCTCATCTTGGCAAGTCATGTTACATCCAGCAATTTTTCACTGGTAACACCTGGTTGTTTTATAATAGACTAGCTGACGTGTACCCAGCGTCGCTGGTGTTATCCTTAGGAGATTGATATACACCATCGCGGACTTTTCTGTAGGCCTCATTAAGATATGCAATTCCGTTATCGTTAGCGCCCGAAAATATTTTTTTTACCCGTTGATTACAAAACATCGACTTTTCTCTGCTTTCTATAAATACAATCTACATGTAATACATATATATAAACATTCTGAAAGAAATTCTCTAAATGATAATGAAAACCCTATCAAAATCTGTTACATTGTTTAGAAGAACTAAGCGCACAAACAGACAGACGCGGAGAGCGACTTTCTTTTATACTATTTAGAGAAGTGGGAAAATGCCAATTTTTCAAAGTTATCAGGTACAGGCAAAGATATTATTTTTCTAAATATATTTGGGTACAGGCAAATCATTTAAAAGAGCGCACATCTTAATGTATTTGTGTACACCGGTAGTGCTCCAAATAGGTTTGAAATGCTTCTGAATACCCGCCCGCATTTCAATTACCCAGCAGTAGTTCTACGATACACTACACCCAGGGCCGGTCCTATGCAGGCGGAATTAGAGCAGTCGGAACTACACCACAACAAAAGCAATAATTTCTTTTAAATGATTATAAAAATTTGTCAGATTTTTCAGATCAATTAGATTTCCGTGAAGGATTATTTTTTTTAATTTCAGTAAATAACAATAATATTCATTTGTTTAATAGATAAGATGATATTTTAACCTTTGATTTACCCGGTAGGTCCCTGGAACTCCATTGAAAACTTTCAGGGCTCATAAAACCGTTCATTTTGGAATTACAAATTGTGCGTTCCAGTACCTTCACACAGTGACGCGCCAAACACGAGGGAGAGCAGACGTCGATATGCGTGGCTCTGATAGGTGAGTAATCACGCTAGTGGAGTCCGTGGGACTCCACCGGGGTATTAATGTTACAGTTTTAGCCTATTTATGGTATTTTTTTTTATTATTTTTTTTTCCCCGGAATGAGAGCAAAATATCTTGTAACATACGGAGTAAAACAGGTGGGGTAAAAAAGGTGCTAGTTATGTCAAGCACACTCACCGTTTTCCCTTGTAAATATCTGGCCCTTTTTATCAATCAGCCAATCTTCCCGTACTTTTCAACACGTTGGTTGAAGTAAAAACGAACCTCACAGGAGGCCCTGAGGAAAATAATTTCCATTAGGGCCTATGTAATCTATGGAGACCCAGACACACCTCACCCCATGAACCCGGGCACCCCTGCTAACTCACTAAAAATAGCGACTCTCTTGGAGTGACCTATGGCAGAGGTGTTGGTTATATTAATTAAATATGAAATAACAAAAAATTAATGAAATTAAATTTACTTGCGCACACAAACGCGCGACCTCCTGATTCGTAGTCGCGGACCTTTTTTCAACTGCTTGCCATCAGTGGCAGCTCGTGACTTTTCAGTGTACTAGAGTGCTAATATTACAAAAAATGGCATTATTGATGTTATTGTAGCCGAAAGTGTTTTCTCTACGGCTAAACTGAATTTTCCTGAAATCTTTTGAAAAAAAAAATTGTTTTGGACTAAACAACACCAATAATGTCGATTTTTTCAAACTAAGCACTGTATCACACTCAAAAGTTACGAGCCGCCACTGCTTGCCACTCCTAAATTATTATGTTTTTACCTACCGCCAACTCCTTAATTAAATATATAATTAGCAAAGTTAGCTATTCAGAACTGGTCACGATACACGGCTAAAGCCGTTCCAAGCTGGGATGCGGGAAAGGGTACCGCCGCCCCAAGAACCATTCATTGGATAACCAACACCTCTGCCATAGGTCACCCCAAGTTGTTCGCTACGTTTGGCGACTTAGCATGGGTGCCATGGTTCAGTTTTGTCTAGGTATTATCGGCGGATGCGTTTGCCCACCTACTGTGTGACGGGTCAGACTTCACACCTGTCCAAGACCAGATTATTCCTGTAACTGCCCAAACTTGGAACAAGTAACCAATATAAATTATCAGCAACACAATGGCATAACAGCAACGTGTGGCCATTATACCGCTAGTATAAAATAATAACTAAATTAGAATTGTATAGTTTATTAACAATTATTATGAAAAATTCCAATCTGTAATCTTCACCCGCCATAACACAGAGTCATCCCTAGCATGGCGGGAGAAATAATACTAAAAAATGTACCCACTGTAATTTATTTTTAAATTACATAAAAAATTAAATGGGAAATAACAATAATTTAATTAAATTACATTTATTTGGGCATGCCGGGATTCAAACCTCTGGACTAGTCGGGGAGTCTACCTCTACTCATTATGTAAAACATAATAATTTGAATCTTCTCAGCCTTACTGCCATCTAGTAAAAAAATACCTTTACTTTTAAACCAATGATATTAGAAGAAAATAATTATATTTCATTACTGCCAGATAATCGGCAAACCTGTGTTAATCCATCGGCATACTAATTTTTATCTGTTACATCTGAGCATACTTCAGACGGATTCTTACTGTGCATTCTTACTGATTCATTGCACCTTAAACGAAACACTTTTCGTACATTTATATAGATTTCATAAAAATTGTGATTTTATTATAATTTACCCAAGTGAGGTGAGTTTTGCAAATGCAGCCGCCCGATCTTGGCGGCTGGTATGCCGATGGGTTAATTAGAATCTAACTAGAAAAATTATTGTTTCAACAGAGTTCCTAGTGTAGGAAATAATTGACTTTCTGGGGGTCTACTTTCCAGCTTAACACACTTCAGGCGGGTATCTTTTGCGCCGGCGGACCGCTAGCGACGGACAAAAATTTGTTTTAAACTATATCTTCGAAAATAATAAAAATATTTTAATAAAAATTTCTACTTACTAACTCAGCATACCCAAGCTATAAAACGACTAACCGAAAACCAAATATTATTTGTAATTCAACTTAATTAATCCAAAACAAAGTCAGTGTTGGGTAATTTGGTTCAATTTTTTTAGTATAAACCTGGTTTCTATTGTATAAAAATACAAATTATTATCATGTTCACTAAGCCCAAATCATCACAAACTTAAAACAATTGCCACACCTCTAGTTGAAAAACCCTTGTTCCAGGAATTGAATTACAAGAACATGTTATCTAAATTACTTATTTCATTAATCTTCAAACGCATTGCTTATCAAGTGTCAGGTATTCAATAATAAAAGGTCCCTCTGTTGAAATACCGATGTACACGAAAGACTCGAATATAAATATAAAAAGAAGAATTGTACTGCGATTTGATACTTATGTACATATAGTTGGAACCTTTAGAAAGAGATTGGCATATAATATTCATACAAAAACATTGGATAATTTATTCTTTTCTGCCATTGAAATGAAGCCGGCGCAAAAGGTAGAACTACCCTTCCCGTCCTTAGGCAACAATCGACCGAACGGGTAGAAATACCTTTCCCGTCCGTCCGAAGTGTGTTAATACGAATATACTGTGAAATAACAATTTGTTCCACCTTAATTACCATACATCCTATTACTTGCATCCAGTACGTGAAAAAATACTGCATTAGAGTTCCATTTTTTTCCAATCAATTTTTCAAAATTTCATTCCATTTGAGAGTTTGGCAAAGTTTTGTCTTGTTTGACGTATTTGTATGTAGCGTGGCCAGCGATTCCAAAAGTTTACCAAAAACAGTTTTTTTGTGTAATCTGAAAACTTTACAAACATTCTATAAAATAATAACGAACAATATATGTAGTTAAAAATTCAATTTATATAATCGAGAGAGTACAAATAAATTTAATGTATGTAATTACAAAATATTGGTTTGAGTGGAGCCAAATCACACAATCATCTCCAGTTCACTGGCATAGGAGATGGTCTGCTCGGCCAGCTCCAGGGCAGGGAAGGGGGCCTTCACTTCCTCCTTCTCTGAGGCAAATTGGTAGAAGTTATCCGTGTTGAGTTTCCAGTTTTTCTGAAGGACAGAAATACATGACAATAATAAAAAGTTATAATATAATATAATAATAGTACTTTTAGAATCAAGCCTCAACACTCCTTCATATGTGACAGATCTACCATAATATGTACGTAAATGTGAGTATGTACATGATAAAGATGTACATTTCTGTCTCCTTTCCCGTCTCACTCCCTTCAGCCTCAAATCATACCCCAATCGTGAATGTCATAGTCCTACTAGCTCTGCGAGCAGTTTGAACTCTAGTGTAGTATTCATTAAAAAAAAAACGAAGTTGACAGCAGGGACATGACAGCTGCATAGTACCTTACTTCTTTGTCCACATTTGTGGAAGACAACTATGATGGTAGTAGGAGATTTTCAAATATTGTCAGGTTATTCATAACCTGGGAATATTTGTTTTTTATATGGGAATATTCCCTAACATAATATAAATTCCCGTGAATTTATTTTTTATTCTGAATGAGGTTTTCTTTTTTATGAAAATGTATTATATTTAAAAAGTTAATAGAGACAGAAAAATTAATTTTTCGATATCTCAAAAAAAGACAAAGTTATGAACTTTCAAAGTGAACTTGGGAAAAACCTATACAATTGTGTCTCGTGACGTCATACGAGACACAATTCATAATTCAAATGGCAGTGCTGGAGTACTAATGCACCATTCATTGTATGTACCTTGACATAACATGCTTAATGGCCAGCCGCAAATATCAACATTTTAGCAACTTATAATCTTCGGTACTGCGGTGAAACACGCTTTGACTTAAGAAGTCTGATTAAAACAGTCCCTTGAAGACTGAATTTCGAAAAACTGTAAAAAGTTCTGACCTCGGCATGCTCTAATTAATATGACACATTGTAAATAACATGAAATTTAGCTGTGGAAGACAACCTCATGAGGATTGGCCGGTCAGTGGCTGAGTTGGCATCGCGTTTGGGTTCCACCAAGGCGTCATGCATTCAATTCCTCAGCTGGCCCTCCACCACGACACAAGCAACATTTTCCACTTACTGTGGTGGTAGTAGGAGATTTTCAAAAATTGTCAAGTTATTCTCCTTTCTTTTTAAAATAAATTAATTTCACCATTTATATGAAAATTCCAGCAGTATGTCCAATATCGGGAATATTCCCTATTTTAGGAATAATGCCTAAAAATAAATTTGAATTGAATGAATTTATCCATCGCTAGTCAGAACTAACCCAGTGACAGGTGGAAGTCATGCATCAACTAATGGCATTGTCAGTTGGAAAAGAGGTCCACAGGTAACCAAACAATTGTAACAGGTAAGGGTAAAGAGAACTCAGAATGAGATGAGTACTGGTGACATAAAGAGAACACTAGCTTTAGAGGGGCTGCTAGCAATCGAACAAATTTTATAGAGGTCTGTGTTCAAAATTAGATGATAGAGAACAAATAAAGAAGGACCTGTACAAACCTTTGCGCAGTAGGTGGTGATAGCTCCGGGGGTGGAGATGTTTAATCTCCTGGCAGCTTCATTAATTGACATTTTGTTGTAGGCCTTCTCCAAGCAAGCACCGATTTCGTCCCTCACGGTGTCCAGCAGGATGTCCATAAAGAAGTTGTAGCTCTCAGCAGGTACGTTGCCCTGGGAAACAAAATATACTATGAAATATACTTTTTGAAAATTTGCTGCTAACGAAAACTTTCATTCTTATATTGTAAATATTATTTTTCAACATGGTTAGATAGTCAAGAAATGCCCAGAATCCCCACATTTTCCTAAAGGTTCTAACCGCAAAAAAAACAATTCTTTAAAAATCTTATAAATTCCCCGCAATTTGGGAAATTCTCCACTGATTGGCAACCTTAATGTGGATTTTATAGGCCATAGATGTATTACTCACGTAGACTGGTTGTGATCAATCGGCAGTTCGGTCGTACCAACCAAACGGTATGTTTTAATGAGATGGTGTCTTATTCGTTTTTAAAAGACGATTTATAAATTCCACATATAATAATGTATAATAAAACTTAGGTATATATTCAGAATAAGCTCTTGTTGATCAATATGAATGTGCAAAGTCAACTTTTTAATAAAAGTATGTTTATCTGAAGTGACCAACCAGGTAAGTATGTTTTTCTGTATCTGTTTTTAAATAATAAAATTAGATAGAGACTAGGAAGTCATAACAAATTGTGCAACGCCCTTGAGGTGATTTTTCACAATTATTATTAACATTAATTTTTTTTTTTAAGCCATAATATTTTTCAGTGCAGTTCCGAATCGAGGTGGCTTGGTCATGCAATGGCAACCCTTACCTCGAGTCAATTAATATCACATTCCCAAAATTATAGGTGACATAAATCATAATATTAACTCTACTATCAATATATTCGCGAATGTACAGTATATTTTCAAAATATGAGTAGGTATTACTTATTAAATAAGCATATTAGAAAAATACACTTTTATTAACAAAATTTATAATCAAAGACTGTTTTAAAGTTTTCACTTTCAAGTTCTCGATTTCCCCCTCAAATTAATCAATGCATTGTAAGTATCATCACCTGGTTCAAGGCTTCCAAGAAAAATATCACTAATGTTTCAGTCTACAATCTTACACAGCTAGTGCCATAAACATATGAATGCGTTCCCAACGGAATGGGAAATTCACGCCAGCCGCCCCTTTTTAATTGTTAATACTTACTTCAAGAATAATTCCCAATTACATGTTTTTGTTTTAGACCCAACGACCCATTCATGTATTCAGAAATTGTGTTGTAAAAATTATTTACAGGGTATATCAGTGAACCAACCTCGTTATAACAGCCAACAATTATATTAAGATAAGTCTGAACTAAAATATCATTATGTAATTGCTCTTTATAGCTGTGAACTTGCTATTGCCGTGATCGTTATAACCAACTTCGACTGTATTATACAAATCAAAATAACAACTGGTCTTAATCTAATTTATTTGAAAATGTACCGTGAGACAGCGGGCAGTGGCGAGTATAATAATACATAGACAGGCACAAAAAATGCAGAATTTAAGTGAGAAAAGATAAATTAAAAAATGTGTGTAAGCAGCCGTTTATGGAGGATATTTGGACATCTCCCATTTCCAGAGGGCCATCAGGGGGCACTCCATCCAGGTAACCACGGCAGTGATGATTGTGTTATTTGATTGGCGTAGTCTGCGCCATTAGCTTCCCATGTGGTGGCGGAGAAGCGCTCTGAAAGAGTGCACTCGTCCCTCCAGGAACATTTCCGTAGCACTGCAGTATCTCAGTAGGCGAAATAGTTGACGATAAGCATTATTGTAAGCGACTTTTAGCTTATGCCATTGGGATGCAGTGCAATCCACCCACAGTTCTAACGTGTACAGCGATGTGCAGAATGAGTTGAATAGTATCTTTTTCACGTTTGTACTGCAAAAGTGAAAACGCCTTGACAGCATACCTGCTCTAAAGAATATTGCTCTTCTTTGCCTTTCCATATCCTCAATGTCTTTCAGGTCGTCTGTGATAATATGTCCCAGGTATTTGACGCTATGACTAACATCCATTTTCCTTCCGTCTAGCCTTACTGAACGTGTTAGCATGTTTTTGTTTTTACATTTGAAAACCATAATGATTGATTTGGACGTTTTATATACAAGGTTATGATTTTTTGCTAAGTGACAGTGCTAGAAGAACCATTATAATATTAATGCATAATTAATATTATTTACACATACTCCTTGAATATGGCAACCTATTTTAGTATTATGAAGTCTTTGAATTAGTTCATCAGTGTATTTATTGAAGAGTGCTGGAGACATGCTTCTTCCTTGCCTTACGCCACTTTTCAAATAAAATGGGATGGAAAACTCGCCAGCCCATTTCACCACATTTTCTTGCTGCGTGTGCTAAATTGAAAGAATCGCTATTATATCTTTTAAAACTGCTCTTTTCCTAAGTTTTTCCCAGAGTTTATTGTGACAAACACGATCAAATGCTTTGCTTAGATCTAGAAAGCAGGTATAGATTGGTGTTTTCCTTAGTTTATAATAGCTGATGGTTTATTTTAAGGAATATATTGCCATAGATGTTGACAGTGCAGATTTAAATCCGAACTGGTTATCCTCTTGTCTTTAGGGTCTGTTACGACCGTCGATAAAATTTTTTCGAATAATCTTGCCAAGGTGGTCGAGAGAGAAATTGGTCGGTAGTTATTGATCACGGATGGATCAAGTATTGTTGATTTAATTATGAGAATAATTACTGTCTTCGTCATTTCATTCGGGATGTACTTATAATGCATAATATTTGAAAATATTCTAAAAATTCTATATGTCGTCTAGTAAAAATGCTCTCGCATGCTGAATACAATTTGGGTCGTTGCCGTGAAGGAGACAGCACAATTTTTATTTTATTTTTTTTTTTATATATTAACTCCACACAGGAGGCCCTGAAGAAAATAATTTCCCTCAGGGCCTATGTCATCTTTGGGGATGCTGTGTGGAGGGTCTTTTTGTGGAGAGGAAGGAGTGAACATGGGTCTTGAAGAGTCCCATGTTGTAGGAGGGAGGAAACACAGAGGCCGGCAGTTCGTTCTACAGCCGAGCTGTTGAACTTAAGAACGAATCGTAGAAGCGACCCGTTCTCATGTGACAAGTGTCAACTGTGTACAAATGTTGGGCACGCGTTTGGCGTGTATCCCGACTACGCACCGGTGCCGAAGGGATCAATGACGCTAGTTCCTCAGAGCATCTTCCATTGTAATACCGATAGAACAAGGACAGCATACCTACCTGACGCCTGTGCTCTAAAGATTGCAGTCAGTTTGTTAAGATTGGGGAATCTATCAAACGGACCGC
This sequence comes from Hesperophylax magnus, assembly GCA_026573805.1. NCBI lineage: Eukaryota > Metazoa > Arthropoda > Insecta > Trichoptera > Limnephilidae > Hesperophylax > Hesperophylax magnus. The sequence continues at coordinate 4,668,825 of JAIUSX010000022.1, forward strand.
CCGTTTTTGCACAGAGTCTAGGGTTTTTTTCAGGTATTTAGGGGCTCCGGACCAGAGATGGCTGCCAAATTCGACAGTAGGGCGCACTTGCGATTTGTACAGGGTCAGCAGTTGTGTATTATTAAAGTATCTGCGGGCCCTGTACAGTACGCCCAGCTTCTGAGAGGCCAACTTTACTCTGGCTTCGATGGAGCCCCCGTACCTGAGCTGGTCACTTATAGTTATACCAAGCATATCAATGGAAGGCCTGTTCGGAAGATTGCTTCCGTTGAAGGAGACTAGATTATCAGACTAGATGAATATTATAGAGACTAGATGAATATTATATGTTTGAAAGAGATGGTTTGATAAATGTAGGTTGGTTATGAAATTTGCACGCTTGTCACATGAAACAATGTTCTATAAAATTAAATTTGCCTTTGGAATTCATTGTACCCACAAATGTATAAACATAATTTGAGCATATAGCACAATATCAAATAAATATCAGTAACATGTATTTTATTTTCAAATGACCTTCCACTTCTGGACCCCTAGAGCTGCCTCTGTGATCACTTATTAAGTGCTATTGCAGGTGTAAAGCGTCCAGTGGGTCGCCCCAGACGTAATTGGGAGAACCAAATGCAGAGGATGGACCTGCAACCAAAGCAGCAGAGGACAGGGTCACCAGGAGGCGCTGCATCGATGCAGCGTGTCCCTGACCCGTATAGATGGGATTAGGATGTATTGACAAAGTGTAAAGATAATTTAGTCCTGTACCTTTGCCAGGAAGATCTTGTTATAGCTGCCCTCCATAAGGTACTGCTCGAGGGCCAGCGGATGACGCACATACAGGTCCTGCTGGATGCTTTCCGGGGGCAGCAGCTCCAGCTCTGTGTGGAACTCGGCCACGCGGTTCAGCGACAGCAAGAACAGCAGGTTGAGACCCAGCAGCTGGTACGTGTAAGGAGACTCGGGGAGCTGGTTCCTACAATTATAAATCACTTTTGGAACAAACCTTTGCAACCTAAAGAGTGGCCATCATTCAAGGAAATATACCTACCAAAAGCATATGTCTGATAAGTCTATTAAAACCTCCACCACTTTCTCATAAACAATGCACGTAGCAGAAAGAGAGATTGCGAAGGAGCTCTCAGTGGCCCCAACATAAATACATCCATCCTTGAACCAAAAAATACACAAAGATTTGGACATTTTTTCTGGCAATAAATGTGTTCTTTATACACATTCCTACTATTCTTAACCAAAAAAGAGGAAGAATTAAGTTGCGGCTGGTAAAAACTTTGCAAAATAGTTGACTAGGTATTAGGTTTTTTAACAGTGTCTAAAAAACTGTAAATGAAGCAGCTCCACAGGAAGTGATTTCCCCTAATGCACATTTAGTAAACAACACACTTACTTGTAGTCATAGTAATATGTTTTCAACTGTGCCATATATCTTTCAAAGGCAGCAATGTCTTTGACAGCTACCGCCCATTGCACTCCAATCTCCAGTATATCACGAGCCACTAGTAATTCCTTCTGGCTAGCATCATTGTTACATGTTGGAAGAAATGTAACCTCTATTAGGCTAACCTGAAAAATAACAGAAAACTAATTGTAAGCACAAAAATTATATAATTTTAAGAAAGTTCACAGCTTATTACTGCTATATTGATGCCAATATAGGTTTACGCAAGTTTTACTTGGGTATAAGCCCAAATTTGCGCAAAAATGCAAGTTTTGACAGATAGTCCAACCAGTGAAACAGTAAAAACTTTTACTCATAACCATCAAATTTAAGGTAAAGAAAATCATAACAAAGAATTCAATATAGATGCTTTCGTAAAGACACTTTAAAGTAAATGTTATCTCGTCAACAATGAAGAATGATAGTGCAGAATCGATGACAGATCACAAAAACACAGCTAAAAAGAAATGAGATTTTTACCTTTAGTTTTTCAAGAATTTCGCCGCATTTGTCTAATTTCTGGGGTTTCTTATTCCATTCAACTTTTAAGGCTTTGTAAGCTGTTACAATATCATTAAGGGCAGCCATCGAAGAAGCTGTTGCTTTCGGTTCAACTTTTGAACGTTTTGATTTTCGTTGTCCAGTTCCAGTTTCAATCGGCGCACTGGTCTGAAGTTCCTTCGGAAGATGGCATTTCGGGCAAGAGACTTTTTGACAGTCACTCTTCTTCTTGCGGAGGGTCACTTTGTCTATGCTATAAATATAGAAAGAGTTCCTACCTGATTTTTGTTTTCATTAACCCAGCACAGGAGGACCGGAGGAAAATAATTTCCCTCAGAGCCTATGTCAACTTTGGGGATGCTGTGTGGAGGGTCTTTTTAAGGAAAGGAAGTTATGGCAAGGAAAAAGGAATGAGGGATGAGTATGAATCTAGAGATCCATGTGTTCAAGAATGACGGACATGAGACATTCATGAGAGATCAGTTAACGAGGTCAAAGGGTCTCCCCAACCAGCCCTTCACGATACGGCTCGCCACGCAGCCAGTGCGGATGGGCAGGCGCTTCCTGTACATATGTCACCCAAAGAAATCGGACACCTCCGCTAAATAGCCAAAGATAGCAAACCATTTGTGGTGACCAATGGGAGAGGTGTTGGTTATCCAATAAATGGTTCCCGGGGCAACGGTACCCAAATCGACCGCCCAAAAAATGAAACAATGCTTTGGTAAAATAAAAGAAATTTCGAACATGAACATAGAAATAGCAATATTATTTTATTTTATGAAGTCCCTTCCTTCAGTTCTTCCACAACCCGCCTCACAATGATGCCCTGCCAGTGATGGTATAGTCTCTGTAAACCTGTATAATCGGTAAGCCGTGCGTTATAACTTAGGTTAACAAATTAACAAAAAATAGAGACACACTTAAATATGCACTAAATAAATTAACATTTTGCACTAGTTAGTAAAAGAAGTAAAAATTTCAGTTTCCGGAAATGGAATTGAATGCATTTTGATAGTTATTTCGTTGAAATTAAAATCGATTTTTCACTTGATATTGTTATTGATGTGAAAGTTTTAAGATTAGTTTTTTCTTCTCTTTTTTGACCCAAAATATGAACTTATGATCCTAAAATAGTATGGGTTGTGTGGGTTTAGTTTGGTATGGTTCTAGCATAAAAAATATTGTAATATTACTATGTCAAAGCATGGCGTGAACAAAGACGCAAAATTATCTTTTTTTTAACAAAATAGCTACTAAAATGCATTTTGATCCATTTCCGGAAACTGAAATACTTACTTACTTCCAATCACGTTACAGATGTATTGTTACGTCATTGCTAACGTCATTGCTACATTACGTCATTATTATCTAACTGTTTTTTTTTAAATAATAGTAGGTACAGTGTGTCTTTTTTTCTGTATATTTACCAACATTTAATTTATTTCCATTGCTAGAATCTTTTGAATAAGGTTCAATTTGTAAATTCTATAAGTAAAGTGAACTATCATGTGACAACAAAACGGTTCCGTGATATAAAAACTCATCACCTGATATAGTGTTAGTTCACATGAAAACTAACTCATCACAACATATCAAAAATTATCCATCACATGATAATATTTCAGATCATGATAATAAAAGAGCAAATAATAAATAAAAAGCAAACTTGTCGAATTGCGCTGCATGCAGACGCTCTTTAAAAAGCAACACTTGATTTCAACTTAAATATCTAATGGAGACAACTATTTAATTCGGAAGTTTAAGTAGCATGCACAAAAAAGGTTAGTTAAATGTTAGTTTGGGTTATTTTAATAATTTATGCCTATTTCCAAACCTTTTCAATTTTATTTTAATTGAGAAAAGATGTAGCTTTAATGCATCTTTTACCGTTTCCGACGACATAAATGAATTAATTAAGTTGAAATCAAGTGCTATTTTATTGCGTATTAGACGTTCAGCGGAATTTGAAAAGTTTATGTCAAAGAATATATTATCTTGTCGAATTCCGCTATTTAAGTGGAAATTAAGTGTTGTTTTTTTAAATAGCCTCTGCATGCAGCGGAATTCGACAAGTTTACCAAAAAAAATATTTACTAACCTTGTTTCTACAATTTCTGCCATGATAATGCTGTATAACTTTTTTATTTTCGGTTTCACTACGAAATTTATTTTCTAATTTCAGTTATGAAATCTTTTGTTTTTGTATTCCAATTTTAAACGGGAGTCGCTATATGCACAGCGACTAGTCGACAGGGGGCGTGGCCAACATATCCGAGCATACCCGAAGTGAAGTGTTTCGGCGCTTTATTTGAAATTGATTCTCCGCTCAGATTTTTTTTGTAACGTCACGGCCGAGCATTTCCGAATATTGCCGAGCAGCCGATAGCTAATTTTAATCTTTCGTTTAATACGATTCTTGCACCTTGATTTCATTTGGTTAGATTACATTACTATAGGGCCAATATCATAAAGTCGATTCTAAAGCCTTAATAAAGATTGTTTGGTATGGCAACCACATTCTAATTCATGCAAATATAATTAACTTTTGGACAATAAAAGACTTGTGGTAGGCCCTATGTTCAACTTTTGTACAGATTCGTACTAGGCCTATATATGCACAAATTATCCAATCTTTTTACATTACAAAACAGTACACCTATGGGAAAGTAAAACTAGCATTATTTGGAGTCTATGTGAAAATTTGGATGCCATATAGCATGTTGAAGGATAAGTGAGCAATGAAGGAAGTTGGGCAATTCATTGATATGTATTTGATATTATTTTATTAATCGAAAATAATACATTACACCACACAAAGGAAATATAAACATTGAGGGAACAAACCCCTTTAAAAATATGACAGATAAACCCTGAATTGAGCCGATCAGGTTCTGCCCCATCCTGAAATTGATGTTTAATAAATTGCTCCAACAATAGAGACACATCTCGTACTGAGGAAACTCCAGCTTCAACAAGCCTGTTGATCTCCTGTATCAGGTCAGGATGAATTTGTTGGGTCATCTTGGCCGCGTCTCTGCTGTGGTTGTGGCTCGCTTCTCCGGTTGCCGAGACGTAATAACGTAGCACACATTTAGGTGGGCTGGTGGATTGAAGGGTTGCCTTCACTTGTTTCAGAATCTGAAAACAAGCCACAATGTTTTACTATAAATAAAAATAACAGAACCCTACAAAAACAGTAATTATTGGTTTGGTAGGCAGTAAAAAATATAAAATAATATTTACAACAAAAAAATATCTGATTTCCTGAAGGGCACAGGGAAGTATGCTTCACACCTTCTATTTTGCAGTGTTGAGGCCCTGGGAATCATATTTCCGGCCATAGTACTGTGCTGACATCTACCATTGGCCTTACAGTAAAATGTAATAGATAAGAATGTTGAAAATGTGTTTAAGTAAGCGATGGGAAGTTGCGTATTCCCGCATGTTCCCACCACATTTCCTTCTAAAAAAATGTGTGTTGTCCAAAACGGTATTTGTATAACCTTGCATCTAACCAGTGTTGTGTAGTATCTAGATACATGTATGCCTACCACAAGTATGTATATCTAGATACATGTATCTAGATACATTTTTGTGTATAACTATAACTGTATCTGTATCTAGATACATTTTTACTAGTATCTGACACCTCAGATACTTTATTTTCGAAGTGAACTTCTATACCGATTTTCACTAGTTAATTTTTTTTCTATTTTGCTACAAAACGCTAAATTATGCCTCAAAATGCTATAAAACGCTTTCTACTTTACTTTACCATAGGTGTACTGTTTTGTAATGTAAAAAGATTGGATAATTTGTGTATATATAGGCCTTGTACGAATCTGTACAAAAGTTGAACATAGGGCCTACCACAAGTCTTTTATTGTCCAAAAGTTAATTATATTTGCATGAATTAGAATGTGGTTGCCATACCAAACAGTCTTTATTAAGGCTTTAGAATTGACTTTATGATATTGGCCCTATAGTAATGTAATCTAACCAAATGAAATCAAGGTGCAAGAATCGTATTAAACGAAAGATGAAAATTCGGAAATGCTCGGCCGTGACATCGCAAAAAAAATCTGAGCGGAGAACCAATTTCAAATAAAGCGCGAAACACTCCACTTCGGGTATGCTCGGATATGTTGGCCACGCCCCCTGTCGACTAGTCGCTGTGCATATAGCGACTCCCATTTTAAACAACATTATTTTTTTAAATAATTTGTGATGTGAATTAATAATTGGACAGTGGTAAGTACTGGTAACGATTTGTAAAAATTAGTGTCGATTCGATAATTATTAAAAGGGCTTAATAATAATATATCTTTCCCACATATTTTAATTACACAGTTTACACAATTTATTAAAAAATAAGTCACTAAAAATACAAACATAACACGGAGAGTTATAAAAACATAAAAGCTACGCCTGTGTGGTAGATATTAATAGATAATTTATGGCTTATCCCGGCGTTGCCCGGGCTTTGTGCAGAGTTTTTCTAAATCAGATGTAGACAGTAAATTTCATTTTATTGAAATTGTCAAGCGTGCAAAATAAGAAGACAAGTATAAAAATACTGCTGTAAGGGTTGGGAAATGGGGATGAGGGTGGTTTTTCGAAATCTCATGTACACAGTGACTTTCCTCTATTTTAAAGGTCAAGTGTGCATATTTTATTAACCTTGGAATAAAACGGTAGATTTTTGTACAAATCAAAACGACGCCGCCCGCTACAAATATACAGTTAACTTTGTATATTAGACTTGCTGACGTGTACCCGGCGTTGCTCGACCTTTCTCTACTTTCAATAAATATAATATCCATGTTTTATATTTATAAACCTTCAGGAAGAAAATCTTTAAATGATAGTGAAAACCCTATCAAACTTCGTTGTATAGTTTAGAATAAACTAATCGCACAAACAGACAGACGCGGAAAGTGACTTTGTTTTATACTATTTATTTTATTCTTAGATAGTGGACCCCGCAACGCTATTGCTAATGTTTTTCTCTGGAGTCTCCAACTTGTTCCAGCATTCACTACCGTGTGTCACAATGTAACTTTAAAAAATACATTACATCGACTTTCATTCGACTCCGTATTTTATTTCTGTTAAGAGATGTTGCATTTAGTATTCATCGGGGATCCTCGACTTCTTCTACCATTAAATAAACCCTCCTGGCACTAAAAAGAACAAACTTTGAAATTTTCAGCGATATCGGTCGACTACTTTTCGAGTTTTGCCAGCGCAAACATACGCAGGCTGAATCTTTATAAAATAAAAATATATGATTACAATGGAAGTAAGAACCGTACTTCCATAACTATTACCTGCCTACCTACCATACTGCGAAAGAAAAATAATCCTGGAAACATATATTTTTTGGTTGTACACACTCGTTCATAAATTTGACAGCTTAGATTGAGGTTATGTTCGATTTTATGAATTCTCGATAGGTTTCGAGGGTTTCAATCTTCAATATTCTAATATTGGAAGAACATATTTCTAAATATCTACAATACCGATCAAAATGTTATCCAGAAATTCTGCCCTCTTAGTAAAATCGATATGTAGATTCAAAGGCTGCCAAGGTAAAACAATAAATAATAGTTACTTGATCAGACATATTTTTAATGTTTATAATGCAGTAAACTATTATTGGAATAATTCTAACTTAGAACACTGCACACCGATCTGGACACCTTTCATTAATCTTGTGGAATTCCGCTGCACGCTTAATACGTAAACAAATTATTAACAGAACTTGGTTTCAACTTAATTACTACAAGAACAAACTATTTATGTAATGGAAGATGGTAAAAGTTTTCTTCCGTTTTTTCTAAATCAAAATTAAGTTTGTGGGTTCTGAAATACACACAAATTATTAAAATAACCCAAACTAACAACCTATATACCTATTTTTTAATGTAGTTGTCTCCATTCGATATTTAAGTTGAAATCAAGTGTTGTTTTTGTAAAGAGCCTTTGCATGCAGCGGAATTCGACAAGTTTACCCACCTTTCTTCCAAGCCCATCATGAATTGAATGGAAACTTTTAAAGAATGTAATATAAATAAAATTTACACTTTACAAATAGCGCTGAATCCATTTAATTCCACAACTTCAACTCCCTTCAAACACGAAGTTTAATTTTTTTTATCAAATCCCGTTGTTTAAAATTAAGCCTGGTCTCGCCTGAGCTCATCAGTTTTCTAAAAGTTCACATACATAATTTTTAATTTGCTCGCATGCAGACTAACCTTAGGAAATATTTCCCTTATACATGCGCAAATTAATATATCGACATTTTTGACAATATCCTTCAGAAATACTGAACCGAAGTATTGGTTTAAATCACAAATTAAAGCTTGAGTATAAAACATATCGAGACCATCTCTTATCTCCACCCAATCCTCCCCTTCTCGGTCCTTTGTCGTCTTATTAATTTAATCTATAAATAGTATAAAATAAAGTAGCTATCCACGTTTGTCTGTTTGTGCGATTGATTCTTCTAAACTACGCAAAGGAACTCCTCGGCACAGGTTCTCCTAGTGAGGTGTTCACAGAACATTACTTCCTAAGTTTCAATCATGTATATACAGTTGCATATCACATTTCGTTCTACTACCATGTTTTTATATATGGAACATCTATCTGTATTACTCGCACCCAATGTCAATATGTATACCTATAAATTGTATGTATAAGTGACTAGATAAATAAATAAATAAATAAAAATAAATTGATAGGGTTTTCATTATCATTTAGAGAATTTCTTCCAAATGGTTTACATATGTAATACATGCATATTGTATTTATAGAAAGTAGAGAAAAGTTGATGTTTTATAATCAAGTCGTAAAAATATTTTTTCGAGTACTACATTGCTAACGCTGGCTTAACCTTATGAGATACATCAAAATAATGTACTACGGAAATGTATATCTTAAAAAGGCCTACATAAAAGTCCATGGTGGTGTTTGACTATCTTTTAAGGATAAAGGATAACCCCCAGCAACGCCGGGTACACGTCAGCTAGTGTAAAATAAAACATCTATCTCTAATAAACATAAGAATAAGAACCTTTTTTGGCTTAACCTTTATGTACCTGAAGGTAAACATCACTTATCACCCGAAGGGGGCCACTAGGATCCTCCATATATTGTGTTTCTTTATATTCCTTTTGTCCTTTCAGATAACACTCCAATATCAATAAATATTTTCAGGGGTAATTAATTACAATAAATAATTTGTATATCTCAACAATATTTATTATCTTGACGCCTATTCATTTCTACAAACCACTCCTATAATAAATATGAATTGGTAAGGCAACGTTATGTGCCGACGCCCTGCATTTGCAGTGTTGAAGAATAGTGCCCACGCACATCACGTCATTCGAGTTAGCCTTAACAAAAATGTATTTTTATTTATTGAATATTCTTGCCGGCTGCTACTTGTTAATGTACTTAAATTTTATTATTTTATCATGACAAACATTCTCGAGTAATTTGAAAATATTTTAAAATCTCCTACTACCACCACAGTAAGCGAAAAATGTAGCTTGTATTGTGATGAAGGACCACCGACCGGTCAGTTATTATTTGTAGAACATTATTTTAATATTCTAGGTATTGCCAGTCAAACAGTCAAATGGGATATTGTAGCTGCAGTTTGTGTTGAAAGACTACCTCATGTAACTCCTCCCTTAAATAAGTTGGAAAAGGAGTACAAAGAAATGCTCACTACAATCGAATTGGAGAAAAGTATGAAGTCAGATCACGAAATCAGAGACGCAAATGATTTGTAAGTAATTCTGCAATTTTATTTATTATTTTTTATAACGTCACTTTGTTTTTTTATTGTGATTAGCTCAACTTTCTGAATTTTTCAATTCTCTTCCGCCATACTAATATGGAATATTATTTGACACAAGAAATACAATTGCATTCCTTGCACAATCAGTTGCGAGTAGATACTCGAGGAGGTAGTACGCATGTTTTGATTTCATTATTCCTCTGCACCTCTCTGCAGTCATTCGAGGGATACTCGAGGAAACGGGTACCTAAAATATCTAACGGCGGCGAATGCACAGTTTCAGAGCCCGCTCTTTAGGTATTCATCAGCCTTGTTTATGAAAATATCCCGTTCTAGCACTTTCTTCTTCAAAGTTTGTTTATTCAAATATTGGATATCAAAAAAAAATTCCTTCTGCTTCCCCAGTCCTATGTTCTTATCGCTGAAGCGATATCCGATAAAAGTATGGTGTTGGCGTGTCTGCACGTAAATTGGTGACCTCAGTTTCCAGGGATTTGATGTTCAGTGGTTCTTAAGCAATTACTTTTTGTGATTGGTTATTACCAACCTTTTCAGGATTTATATGGAAAAACTCAAGAAGAATGCAGCCAACGTTGACATGGATGAAATAAGCACAATAACGGCACAAGACTTCGAGGATGCTTCCACAGACGAACTGGCCAACTTCAAGGTAGCTCCAATCGTGACAGGTATATTGAAATAAATACTAGTGTTAGAAATAACACAATAATAGGACCAAAGGTACCATGGTTACTTATGTACGTAAGTATCTGGTTCACTTGATCGTGCCATGTCTTCCTCGGGCATCCCCGATTTCTTCTTCCTCTCACAATCGCGTCACATATTCTCCTTACACTCCTTTCTTCGTTCATTCCCTCTACATGCCCAAACCATTCTTCCATTCTTTGCGAATCTCCACATTTCTCACACGATCATACACGGTTTTACCACACACATGCCTCAGGGATCTCATTTCTACAGCTTTCAGTCTGCCAATTCCATTCCTCTCTGCTATACACTTCATTGTGGACTGCTAGCTTTGCATTTTTTGATAACTTTTTGTTATATGTGCCGATCGCATTCATTCCTCCATTAATCGAGTTTTTCTGCATTTACCCTTCTTACAATATCCCTATCAGCCTTTCCATCTCTCGTAAACATACTTCCCAAATACACAACATATCCACGTGCTCCAAGTATTCATCATTCACACATATTGCACACTGTTTTCGTACTCTCTCTTTCAAACACTGTGACTTTAGACTTACTTACATTCATCATTAACTCATTCTTCATACATACTTTTTATTTATCATAGACACGAGACTGTAGATCTTTCATATTGTTAGAAATCATTATCGCATCATCACCATACAACAGGCAGCATACTTTCAGATTATTCAATTTCGCGCCCAATCCCACCTCTTTCAATTCTTGCATACAATTATCGATTATAGATTGAATAACCAGTGACATTACACAGCCTAGCTTAACACCTTTTGTGATGTCAAACCACCACGCAAAACCACCGTTCACTCACATGCAACTCTTCCCTCAGAGATGCAATCGCCTGTATTAGATTCATATCCGCTTCATACTTTGACAACACCTTCCATAGCTTTTTCCTATCCACTCGGTCATATGCTTTTTGTAGATCAACATAGACACAGAAAAGTTTCTGGTTTTTTGCCAGAAATTTCTCTGTGAGCATACGCGATGAATAAATCTGATCCAAGCAGCCCAACATCATTTTGCATATGTACATATAAAATTATTCGAGCATCTCCCAACGAACCTATGAACATGAATAAATTACGAAATTTTCAACAAACAATTAAAATATTTTTAAGACACCCATCCGAATTTATTGCGTGGTAGCAAATTATAATCTCTTATTCTTATGTTTAAACTATACTATCTATACTTGGTTGAAATGTGAGATATACTATTTTTAGTTGGTTTTATAAATTATGAAGATGATTAATTAAATCTGATGCACCGATGAAAAATAACTAGCACAAAAGATTTCTTTTGAGATATTTTATATCATGCATATAAATATTATTTATCACACTCATTATTATTTACATACTTTTTTAATTGGTATTTTTGTCTTTTTATACTTATCCGTCTTTGTTTAAACATAATTTTTTAATTTGTTCTCACTGTAAGTACAGTTTTTTTTTCTCATATATTAACACTCCTTTCCTAAACCACAAGCACCGGCTTAAATTAGGAAAGTATATAATAATGCACAATTGTACACTGCAAAATGATCTGTAATTTGTAAAAATAATATAATGCTACCCAATAAAGAAAAAAAAATCTAATATAATAAGTGTGAGCCTCGTCTGATAAAAATTTAAGAAGAAGTTACAAGCCAAAAATTTGTATATTCTTGGTATACCTTATATTGTAGGTAATAGGTATTAAAATCGCTTGACAAACGGAGTCTACAAACATTCGATTTCAAGCACAGAACTGGTTTTTATTTATTTTGTAAATAATTTTATAAGAAAGCAAAAAAGTTAATCAAGTGAAACAGTGTCACTGATAATCTTGGCTATAATACTATATTTTCTAAAAGTTGTTTCCTTTACGCTCTAATACATTTCAATTAAAAAAATATATATCTTTTTTAGTGGTTTACATTTATATTTTTTATGGAGTAATTTATTATTTTATTTGTATTCTACTCAAGCGAAACGATAGGAAAACCTTCAATTTATCTAAAGCATATTTTTTGGTATTCATAATGTACACCGATTCGTTATAAAGATTAATCAAAATAGTGATTTAGTAGCTTCGCCTTAAGTTGGTATTTAAATTATATCTACTTAACTCTTGACAGGCCAAGATGCCAAACAAAATGTCTGTAACCAAGTGGGTCTTCCGACGACCCCATGCATTTTTCTGTCTTATGGGCTTTTAAACTATAGAAATCCCAATTATTCAGTCAATTATTAACCTTCCAGCGGGCGCGTTGAGAAATTTCCCTTGAGCGGGCGCTTGTCGTAAATTTTACGTCATCGAGTTTTCTCCATGTAAGTGGTGTTTTCTTTATACAAATGTTAGGGAATTTCTTTAAGGTTATGAAAAATGATAATAGGCAGCACTTGAAAAAATATATACAGTGAAACTCTCTTAAGAAGTTTTCCAAGGGACCGGGGAAAAAAAACTTCTTAAGTGGGAAAACTTCTTAAGTGGGATTCAATTTTAGCCATTTAATAACTCGAGTCCGGGGCATACGTCATTCCTATGTCTACCTACGTTAAATTGTATTGAAAACAAGCTCATATGATCCAAGCGGTCATAATAACTCGAAAAACAGTGGAAAAGCGGTGGGTCGGCGGTTGAGATAGGACAGTCAGTGGAAAATAGCGTTGGTCAGAGAGTTCAGTAGGTAAAAAATCGAAAAAGCGTAGGTCAGCGGGTGAAGAAATGGAGCGTTGGTGGTAAGGTGTAGATGGTGAAACGTTAAAATCGAGACTAAACATTACAAATCAAAACAAAACCATCCCATGGACAAAGTAAACACAATTTTAAAACTGTTAAAGTACATCCCTCGAAAAAGCCACTCGAATTCGGATAGTAAAAGTTGCAGCATTCCAAAAGGTTCATACTGTTGATCTTATTTTAAATTGGTGTAAAGGCAATGGATTATACATATTTACTTGTTAGTGATTACTCACTCTTAACTTGACAGTTGAAGACAGAGCTGTGGATATACGCCGTCTCTTTTTTACGCTTTCGTTTACTATATGAATTGAGGGAGAAAGAAAGACTTGTTGTGGTTAATTTTACCAAGCGGTTTGATAAAAGGACACCGCAAGTAATTTTGTTAACCGCAAACTAATGATAGCGGGTTCTTTGCCTCAGAACCGTTTGCGTACTGCAACCCTGCCATGGCACTGCACAGAAAAATCTCACAAAGTCTACGCGGCAAACTGCTTATTAGTTGGCGGACTTTAACTTTTTTGCACGCTTGCTGCTTGCTCCAATGGCATTTGAGATTTGAGAGACTATTGTTATGATGTATTTTCGCCAGGCACAGTCGACTATCGTATATTTTTAAAGATATTTTAATCCTTTTCTAGAAATTTCTTATGAAAATAATATGCGCAGCTCAATATTATGTCCTACCTGTAGGTTCATTTATGGTCCTACCTAACTAGCAGACATCGAATAGCTACGATTTCGCACATAAATAAATGGCTTGATGCTTGAATCAGAAAGTTATATCATACAAGCTGTTTGACGCTGGAATTATAATCTGTGAACGCATCCAAAAACTACAAAAATCATTTGCGAAGTTTCGTTTCAATCTACATTTTAAATTTATGCATATGTATTTCCTAACCTTCAAACTTAATTTACGACAAATGTCAGATGAAACATGATGCACTGCAATTTTTGATGTTTGAATGAAAAAAACGTAATTATAATGCATATTTTACCATCTCCCCCGCCATATAATCATGTTGTTATGTATTTAAAGGTGAAATATTCCGTATTAACCGTGATCCGATAGATTATCAAAAGTTTTTCGTGTTTTACAAATTCGATGGAATAAAAATTTTATACAATAATATTACGAAACATCTCTATGTTCATTATCAAAGGGAAGATTATTGAAGGAGGCGTCAAATGTATGCAAATGTAGATCTAGCCCACGTTGTCATTAAGGTTGAGTTTAATATAATCTTTCATGTTATTTCGGCCTTAAAGACGCTTGCATATTTGTTACATAATTCCGCATTGTTTATTCGTTCCATTGCTATTTTACCTAGTTAGGGGATTAGGAGACGGGGTATTTGGTTTATTTATTGGATGTTTATTGGTTACGGCAAGTTACGGCTTACGGCCCGGCGCACAGTGGTCCCAAATCCCGATCTAGCTAGACAAAAATATTTTTTCATGGCATTTGATACAAAAGGGTCACAATGTAATAAAAAAAATACTTAAAAAAATATACATTTATTTTAGCCATTGTTGCAGATTTTTTAAAACAAAATTAATTACTAATAAAATGTCCATAGTATAATAGTTCGGTTAAGTCATAACGAAGCACTTATTTTAAGTTATTAGTTAAAAATATTTTTTTAACATAATATAAGAACAAAACCGAATGACATTTTTTTGTTTATGAATTACTTGCCGAGTCGCTATCGTCACTATTATTAAATGCTAATGTTCCAACATTGGCTTTGTTAACAGACTTCTGTATTTTCTTCGCTAGAACTTCTGGAATCCATAATAATTTTAAGACACCAGTAGGTAAGACATTGCAATGTGTTGTTGATATTTTGGCAGCATCCCGTTTTCCATGTGACCTCAAGTTGATTTGTGTAGTATAAGAGAGTTCTTGTGGACTTCGAGATTTTCTTGTTTTGCTTTTTGACGAGCATAAACCAAATTATTTTTCTGGTCTACCATGTAGTCTCTCATCACGCGTCTCTACAGGAAGCATAAATACTGTGTTAAGCCATTTTGCGTGTTTAAACTTCAATTTTAAAGTACTTCTTCCGACTTCAAACCATTTTCAAAATATTAATATAAACGAAGGGATTTTTTTCTTAAGTAAACTATCCTCGAGACTTTAAAAACTGTTTTTCTTCAATAAATATTTTAAATGTTCATAAACACACTGTCGTATTGCAGCACAATTCAACTTTGACGTGCCCTTTACTTCTAGAATGTCCAAAATATCTAAACGATAGATTGTAGGTAGAGGCTCTGTAAAAGACAAAAGAGCAAGTTTGAGCAAACAAATTTTATAAGATATTATACATAAAGAATGGTTTTATATGAAACTTGTTTCGTTTGGTGGTACAAATCGGTACACGATTTTGAAAGTTTAATTAAACTTTGGCAAATAATTTTAAATATTGATACTTTTTTCACGATTTTTAATTAATAATTAAGTAATGTTGAATAGGCAAATTATAAAAAAATTAAATTAATTTGAAAGAACATACCATAGACTTCAATTTTTGTATTTACATAATTTCTCTCCGATTTCAAATAACAACACTAACGATCGAACAGCGTGCACACCCAAAAGCGTCCGACCGCTGGGCGAACGATTGGCACATCCGAAGTGTCGTGTTTACAACGTCGCCACGTATCGCGCGTATTGTTTTAAATTTTTTATCGATGTAAACATAATACTATGGACATTTTTCAATGTTGTGAGAATATTTTTGTACATAAATAAAAACATCGTTGAAATCTTTTTGTCTAGCTAGTTTCCTCAAAGGGGACCATAGTGCGGCGGCCGACAAAGGGTTTTATGGTCTCAGGTACTAGGTATGGGTTTCAGTCAACGTCTTTCAATTTATGACTTGGAAAAAGGTTCATTTTAGATATTTTGCGACACAATATTTCGTTTGTGTTGATTTTACTGCCGGATTTCTAAAACCTCTTAAGCGGGAAGCAGTTTTAGCTCTAAAACTTCTTATGTGGGAAAAAATCGTGTTTTTTGTATGGAATTTTCAAGGGACCAAAAATCAAAACTTCTTAAGCGTGAAAACTTCTTAAGTGGGAACTTCTTAAGCGAGTTTTACTGTATTTGACTTTCTCAAAAAAAAATGAAGCAACACTCTAAACATGTTAATATTTCAAAACAAATATTTTATCGACTTATTTAGTCAGAATCAAAATTCTCATCCTTACAATTGTTACAAACCACCTCGTCTGAATAATGGTTCTTGCACGTAAAGGACTGGCAACGGCAACACTTTGATGCTGAGGATCTTTTCTTATCCAATGCACATAACCGACAAACACCGCGTTTTGGAAAGCTTATATTTTGTTCTTCTGTTATCGGTTCAACTGCCTGACCGTAATTCACTTTGATCCCGTAATTCAGCACTTATATATTGCGGTAAATGATTGACATTTGATTTGACTCTAGCATACCTCGAAGCTCGACGCTTACGACTAAGTGGTAAGAGTGGGGGAAGCGATAAGGCGCGTTTGTCGTAAATTTTATGACAGCGCGCCCGCTGGAAGGTTAATGGTAACTTATGTATTTGTGCAGGAATACGTAAAATACTAAAATGATATGTCAAGTATTTAAGCTAATATAAGGAGGATAGTAATTTTGGGTACTACCTAATCCCCTACATGGCTGAAGGGTAGTTAACAGAAAACTGCAATGTGTTGGAATTTTTAACATATTTCTTGATCTGCCTATTCCATTTATTCAAGCAATCGGATTATTGAAAATAAGTTTTGCTGATATTTCCTATTGTATTCTTATTTCAGAGGCTGATAAGGCTAATGATCAAACTTCGTTAGAAAGAAATCTTCAGAAACATTTGATCTTGCTTGTTGAACAAAAAATTGGCTCTGAAAGAAAATTTATTCTACCCCAGGGCAAACACAGCGATGGTGAGACCTTAAGACAAGTAAGTTTTCCAAATAGATCCAATGGCCCTCTACATTTTGCAACTTAGCCCGTTGTCCCACGGGTCCGCAAACAATCGACATAAACCGAGTGCTGTTACCCTGCCCACAAAATTAAGTTCTCTATAGTAAGGTAATGCTCTGCAGCTCAGTTCAGTGTTGAACTTTTCTGCACAGTCTTACAGCATTTGATTTTTGTAGATTGCTTACCGACCCGTGGGTCGATGGGCTAACATTATATAATATATCATTGGCACCTACAGGACTGACTATGTGCAAGATTTCACAAACCACTTTTTATACTTGGCAAAAGCAGTTGTTTGTTTGTGAAGTTTTTGTCCCCATAAAAAATATGATAAAATGTGCATCAACAGCGACTTTATTGATGTTGTGGATTTTTTTCAGACTGCAGAAAGAGTACTGAAAGAATCTTGCGGGGAAGAAATCAATGCGCAGATATATGGCAATGCTCCCATGGGATTCTATAAATACAAATACCCAACAGAACAAAATGGAAAATCAGGCGCCAAGGTATGTAGAAAAAACCAAATCTAATTTTAATCAGTGTATTGAAATGTGATCTGCTGTATTAATTTCTCTCGTTAATTCTTGCGATGTACACTTTGTAGATAAAAGTTAAAAACATTTAGTTTTTATTTTTATTCTCTGTAATATATCTTACTTCATACATAATATTATATTATTATTTAAAAAAAAAAAAAAAAAAAAAATTAAAATCAAATTTAATAATATAATTATTAATTTCTGCAAGTATTTTTTGGAGTCCGATTCGAGCCGCGGTCAACAGTGGTTGTGTGTACCTTACTATTGCTTAGTGCCGTTCGCCCTTTCCTGCGCCGCGTACAGATAAGAGATTATTGTTACATTTTATTTAATTTTGTTTATCGTATACCTATTTGTTTGCATTCCTGCTTACGGCTAATCCGTTTTTGTTTGTACAGTCAATGAAATAGACTGCGTATTATTTTTTCAGTTTAATTTTTAAAAGTTAAGTTTTTTTTTATATAATGGAGGAAGACGAAGATAGGCCTCCCGACCCAGTGTCGAAATTGATTTTTCTGATTCGGAATCTAATACGAGCCAGGTTTCTATTACGCTCCCATCTCGTAAACGACGACCATCGCATAGCCTTCACATTCCATCGAAAGTTAAATCTATACCGCCGATTCAACAAACCTCGACCTCTAACGACCTTAACACCAATAGTAACATCCAGCCAAGTACTTTAACTAGCGATAATGCAAAAAGTACTGACTTACTTTATCCTGCTTCAGCTTCCGGTCCATTTACCGTTAATGTTCAGAGAACTGAACAGGGAAAACTTATTCATCCTTTAGATTTTGGAAAATTCGTATTTGACTCAAAAAATAATAACCTTGGTATTGTTAACGGTTCAATTAAACCGGAAGGGCGATATAAATTATCTATCGAGTTTAACACTGCCGCTTCCGCAAATGGATTTGTAAAAAAAATTGACTCGCTCTCAAATCATAAATATAAATCGTTCATCCCTACATTTAACCTTTCGAGAATGGGTCTTGTGCGAGGAATTCCCGCGGAGATCCCAGAGGCTGAAATTGTTGATGCTTTGAATAATTCCCACGGAACCCCGAAAGTATTAAAAGTACGCCGACTGAACTACAAGGATTCAACTGATGGAAACACGATCTGGAAACCTTCCCAGTCTGTTGTTGTTACATTTGAGGGACAATCCCTACCGTCTCGTGTGTTAATTTATTATACCTCGCTTCCCGTCGAAGTTTATAAATTTCCAACAATTCAATGTTTCAATTGCTGCCGGTTCGGACATTCGAAATCCGTATGCCGCTCCCCCCCACGTTGTTACTATTGCGGAGAAGGTCACCCATTTGATCAATGTCCGAAATCTTCCAATGATCCCATTTGCATTAACTGTTCGGGTGCACATACCGCGGTCAGTCTAGCCTGTCCGGAATTAACAAGACAGAAGAACATAAAACATAAAATGGCTACCGACAACATTTCGTACTTCCAGGCCTCAAAGTTAATCTCTCCTGCGAAAAAATCATTCGCAGAGATGACATCGTCCTCATCTCCTTTCCAAACAACCACCTTTTTAAATTCAACGTCATCTTCTCACAGAGAAACCATTCTCAAGCCAGTCAAACCCAACCCAAAATATACACCTTACCTTGATAAAAAACAATTGAATAATATTTTGGCCAGCCCGAATGGGAATGCCAAATCCCAGACGCCCAATGGGTGTGCCATTAATGGTAATTCTTCCCCTCCTGCTCTCCCCGAAATAATGAATAATAATTCTTTTATACACACTTTCATTACCCTTTTAATTTCTATCCTTACAAACAACAATACTGTACCGTCCAACGCTGCCGATTACATTAAATCTTTATTATCTTGCCTCCCCAATGGCTTCGAAACTGAACAAAATTTTTCAGTGGAACAGTAGAAGTCTCTTCGCTAACAAATCTGACCTAATTCAATTACTCGACGAACACGACGTTTCAGTAGCCGCCATTTCTGAAACGTGGTTAAAACCCTCCTTTCACTTAAGAATTCCAGGTTATTATTGTCTCAGACACGACAGACCGGATGGCAAAGGCGGCTCGGCTCTGATAATCCATAATTCTATCCCGTTTAAACAAATTAATATTCATACTCCCTCCGACGATATCCAGATAATAGCAGCTGTCTTATCTGATATCACAATATTGTCAATATATATTCCTCCCTCTACGACTTTTATTGAAAATGAATGGGCACCAATCTTAACCCAGATTTGTTCCCCTTATATGATCCTTGGAGATTTTAATGCACATTCCCCTTCTTGGTGTAGCGAAATAACAAATCGTTCTGGCCGCAATCTTTTAGATTTTATTGATACCCATAACCTATGTTTTTTAAATGACGGATCTCCAACCAGATTCACCCCCCCTCATCAACGGAAAAGTGCTGTTGATATATCTCTTTGTTCGTATTCGTTAGCATCTAAATGCTCTTGGGACATCCTAAACGATCCCCTCTCTAGTGATCATTTCCCAATTATAATCCGCTTCCACCATCAATTTAACACTTATTCCCCCCCAGTTAAAAATAATCTCAAATTTAGAACGAAAGATGCGAATTGGAGCACTTTCTCTTCTGAACTAGATAACCTTATTAATTTAACAAAATCGTCCCCGGGAGACATCAGAATGCAATGTGAGACGTTTCCTTCTATGGTTATAAATGCAGCAGAAAAATCCATCCCGAAACGCAATGCGAACATTAAAATAAAACACTCTACTCCGTGGTGGGACGAGGAATGCACTCGCTCCGTCAACTCTCGAAAAATAGCAATTTCCTCTTTAAGTGTATGTCACTAGTTAAAAAAGCCCAGGCAGAAACCAAACGAATTTTGAAAAATAAGAAGCGCTCTGGATGGCGGAAGTTCTGTGAGAACCTGTCTCCGGAAACTCCCCAGTCTTCAGTTTGGTCTAGCTTAAAAAAATTCGGATCATCGTATTCTCCGCCGAGAATCAATCATTTTTTTAAAATTTTTTTTTTATTAACCAATATACATATACATGGTGTCCGGAAACTCGTAGTACAAGTGGGAAACTGGTGAATCTACATCACATTTGGAGTCGATTTTGTGGTATAATTTTTTTTGATTTGAGCTTTCGTTTTCGAGTAAATCGAGTCAGAAGTTGATTTTTTTTTTGATCAAATTCTTATAAATTATTACTGAAGATCAAAGTACCCAACTAATTAAAACTATTTAAAAATTTAAAAGTAAAACAAATAATGACGAAAAAATTTGAACCCTGAAATAGCCGAAAAATATTTTTTTTTTGGTTTTTTTTTTTTATAAAAATGCTCAAATCAAAAAACTTTATGTTTATTTGGGTTCCCCGTGTGGTATACATTCTCCAGTTTCCGGCTTGTACTACGAGTTTCCGGACACCATGTATAATACATAATATATAATATTAGTGGTAACAATACCTCCCTAATTGAGAAATTCTCGTGTTTAGGGAGGGAGCACTATCAAATTGACAGTACTATACATACTTATCAGTTGTTACAATTTGGATGCATGAAGGACTACTTTTTTTATACATAATGAAAATATAAGTTGCAATTTTTTATATATTATAACATATATCAGAAGAAATTCTTATAGGATTTGCGGATAAAATAGCCCCCCCATCAGTTGCCGATGTGAAGAAATGCCTTCTATTAAGCCGTATCCATCTCACTCTAACTGGCTAGATGCTCCTTTCTCCATTGATGAGATGAAACGAGTGATAAGAGCCCTTTCTGACTCTGCTCCGGGTCCCGATGGAATATTTTATAGTTTCATTAAATCATTTTCTGATATGGCGGTTGAATATTTCTTATCTCTTATTAATAATATGTTTGAAACAGGACTAATTCCGGATGTTTGGAAAACTCAAAAAATCATTCCCATTTTAAAACCTGGAAAAAATCCATCTGAAATTTCGTCTTATCGGCCTATTGCTCTTTCATCATGTTTGATGAAAGTAGAGGAGCGTTTGATAAAAAACAGACTAGAGTGGTTTGTTGAAAGTCAAGATATTATCTCACCAAATCAGTATGGTTTTCGGAAAAAGAAATCTACAATGGATAATTTAAGTTTGTTCACAACTGATATCCGAGTTTCTCAATCCCTAAATTCTTATACATTGGCCACATTCCTTGACCTTTCATCAGCTTACGATGATGTTTTACTGAATGTTTTGAAAGAAAAGCTAATTAAAAAACAAATCCCCCCGAAACTAGTCCAATTTATTATTACTTTGCTCACAGATAGGTCCATTATTATTGAGTCTTCCTCTAAATGCTTAACCCTTTCACACCCGCATTATTGTTTCCACACATATAAAATATGTAATGCTTGATAATACCTCAGAAAATTATTTGAAAATTTTTGGCATTTAATTTTTTTTTTTTTTTTAGAAATTTTTCTATGTTAATTTGGATTAACATTGGGCGTCAGAGGGTATTTTTTACATAGTAACGTAAAATAAACATAACACAAAAGTAATACAAATAACTGTTTCATATCAAAAATGCACATTGACAATGTAGTGATAATCACTAAGATACAAATAAATAACATTTTAACTAAAATTCATTCATAAATAAAGAAATAATCTAGGATAATAAATCTTTAAAAATTCGCCATACTAGTCGAAAACATGTCCCTCACTACCAGTGTTAATTTGAATGAACATTGAGATTCATTTACAATATTCTGGGAAATGACTGTGATCAGTGAATTGAACTGATGTTATTATTATAGAACACATCTTTATGAGTGAAAATATTTGTAATTCGAGTAGAAAATATTGATATCTCTTGATATCTATACCTTCAATTAAGTAATCAATGACGGCAGAAATTCGATGAAACTTACAATCAGCAGATGTCAAAATATTGATCGTTGTTGTGGCGGGAATAAGGATTTCAACGGAGCGGAAAAAATAGACGCCACAGAAAAGACTACAAACTATAAGAAAACGAAAACATGGCTTTTCTAAATCGCTACAGTTACGGTAAAAAAATTCACAAAGTTCATGTTAATTTGAATTAACACTGGGGCTGAAAGGGTTAAGGCGCAAACTATGGAGAGGTTTACCCCAGGGTTCTGTTATCAGTCCTCTGTTGTTTAATATTTATATAAGCGACTTAGACTCAGTAATTCCGTTTTCTTTCAAGCGACTTTACTTTGCGGATGATATCCTTATATATTTGTTACATAAAAATATTATTCTTGCAGCTAAGGAAATGAATTTGGCTTTAAAATATATTAAAAGCTGGTTGTCAATAAATGGGATGAATCTGGCGGCATCTAAAACAAGGGTCGTAGCTTTCACGCGCAAAAGAAAAATTCCCCACTTCTCAATCTCTTTTGATAATGTGCCTCTACAAACCGCTACTCAAATCAAATTCCTTGGTCTTCTTTTGAACCATAAACTTTCCTGGCTTCCACACATTCAGATAATTTCTACAAAGTGTGAAATGGGACTTAATATGATGCGAGCGGTTTCCAGAGTATGGTGGGGATCTCATCCTACCACTCTTAAATTAATGTATAATTCCCTAGTTCGGAGCCACTTGGATTACGGGACATTCCTTTTTGACCCCCTCCCTAAATATTTATATAAGAAAATGGAAAGAATTCAATCAAAAGCCCTCAGAATGATTATTGGAGCTATGAAGTCTTCTCCAATTAATGCGCTTCAGGTGGAATGTGGGGAGCCTCCATTATATTTCAGAAGGCAATTCCTTGCCAATAAATATATTTTCAAGGCTTTATCGTTATCACATCATCCTATTAAACAAAGTCTTAATCGGCTAAGTGTTAATTTGAATTCTAACAAAAGATTGAGTGAAAAAAAATGTTTTCCTCTCCTAATTAAAAGTTTTCATCTCTATAAATTCTCTGTCATCTTCCCTCCAATATCTTCAAGAAGTTCCCAATCTCCCTATATACAATATTCCATTTAAGGCAATCACTTTTATGCTGAACACAATAACATCAGACTTTCGGAAGAATATTTTATCTTCCCCAAATAAATTTCAAAATGTGGATGACTGTTTTAAAAGCATTGTGGCTTCAAAATTCCCTGGATTTTCCATCCTTTACACAGATGGTTCCAAATTTGAAAATAAAAGATGTGGAGCATCGATATATAGTCCAGAATTCAACATCAATCTCACTTATAAATTACCGAAAGAAGTTTCCATATTTACAGCTGAATGCTTTGCAATTGAACAAGCGCTAAATCAAATCCAGGTTCTCAACATTCATCGAGCCTTACTATGTACTGATTCGCTAAGTGCTCTAACTAAAATTATGTCAAATATTCTATGTTATCCGGAAGACAATATTATATGTAAAATAAAATAAATAAAGTGAATCTGGGTTTGAGACGATATTGGCCTGGGTCCCTGCCCATTTGGGTATAGAGGGTAATTGAGATGGCCGATTCTCTCGCCAAATCTGGTTCAGATTCCGGAACTATCCCACTAAATTTTAGAATCCCTATCTCCGATGTCTTCCCGATTCTTAAATCCAACATGACTCGTGCCTGGGAAGAAAATTGGGCAGTCTCCAAAATAAGAACTGGATCTTTCTATGCTGGAATTCAAAACCATATCCCTGCTAAGCCATGGTTTCACGGTAAAAAACTTTCAAAACGATTCATTTCATGTATTTCGAGAATGAGAATTGGTCACTGTTCAATTGCATCTCACTTGGCTAGAATTAGAGTTTTGGATGATCCGGTCTGCCAGTGCGGTGTGGAAGAGGAAACCCTCGACCACGTTTTCTTTAACTGTAAAAACCATTCATCTTTCAAGAACATATACCGCCGGCTTATTAAAATCACACACCAGTCCCCCCTTAACATTTCATACCTTTTATCTCTTAACAATACTCGTGTTCATACAGCTTTATGTAAGTTTATTAACTTGAATGAATTCAACATTTAATTTGTTTTAGCGATCTAAATGAGTCCAATATTTAATTTGTTTTATTATTCTACCAATAGATTAACCGAATTTTTTTATCCACTTTAACTGTTACCGGCACAAAGCACTCTTTTCAGGGTGAAATGCCTAAAACCAAAAAAAAAAAAGTATTTTTTGGTTTTTGTTATTTATCTGTTTCGGCTGACACAGACAAACTGACAGTTTGAAAATGGCCTTGAAAGCCGAAACAGCTGTAACAATAACAAAAACCAAAAAATACTTGCAGAACTTAATAATTATATTATTAAATTTGATTTAATTAATTTAAAAAAAAAAAAATTAAATGGAGTTCTACGAATTAAACACAAAAACAATAAATATATTATATTATTAATTTATCTGAACATAATTATAATATGTACATATTATGTATTCTACTGTAGTAAAAAATTAAGTAATTGAAGTAGAAAAGACACATTACAGAGAGTAAAAATAAAATGTAGTTGTTTTTAACATTTATGTACAAAGTGTAAAAGTTAAAAAAACAATAAAATTTTATGTACAAAGTGTAAAAGTTAAAAACAATAAAATTTTATGTACCAAGTGTAAAAGTTAAAAACAATAAAATTTTATGTACAAAGTGTAAAAGTTGAAAACAATTAAATTTTACTCTCTCTGGCATGTTTTCTTTTACTTGATACATAATATAATATTATGTTAATTTATCTGTTCAGGTGTTCTTCTACTACAGTCGGCACCAGGGGGGCCAGGTTAAGAAAGAAGCTCAGTACAAATGGCTCAACAGGAAGGAGCTGGAGACCGCCCTCCCGCACTCGTACTTCTCCTCCGTCAATAACTTCCTCGTAGAAGAGCGGGTGTAAATAGCATTACATAGTATCATAATGTAGATAATTAATTTCTAATGTTGGCAATAAAATTTATAAACAAAAAACTATTTTTTAACCCTCATCAATAAATAGCCGGCAGTACCCAGGAAACCCTATTGGACCAAAGGCGAAACTCTGTTTCTATCACGATACACCCCAAAAGTTGTGGCGAACTCAGTGGAAGACTTCGGATGTGAAAAACGAGCACTTTTTTTGTGGATCCAACTATTAAACTGGCAGGGTTCTCTCTGCCTCGGAAGACGTGGACCTCATTAAACCACATCCGGTGCAGTCACAGCCGTTGTGCGTAATGATACATGGGGCGTAAAGGATTCTGAACCATGCGAATGTGAAAATAACAGAACACATTAAAGAAGAATATCCCCTTCATCAGTTACCCTGTAGCACATCCCTGCTGAACAAGTGACTCCCGATGCTGTTGACTGGCTGAATAACCTCAGCATTCCACTTTGACTTCCACCATACGAAGAAAAAATGGAAGATCGATTAATCGCGCAGACTTTTGCAATACCAGACGTTTCTGAAGACTTCTTTCTCACAAAGTTTGATCGTGGAAGTCCGAGTGGAAGTTCTGGGAAAGAAAAGAGTTTGAGGAGTGGGTAGGAATCTAGGGATCAGTGTGTTCAGGAGTGATAGACGAATGAATATATCCTTACCGCTGTGGCGGGTCGATGGGTCGAGAGACTAGTTGGAGAGGTCAAAGGACTCCCCGAACCAGCCTCTCCCGATCTGGCATGCCACTCAGTTAATGGGTAGGCACATCCTGAACACACCTCACCCGATGAACCCGGGCACCCCTGCTAAATCACCAAACGTAGCAAACGTTGGTTATGAAATAAATGGTACCCAAACCCACCCCCAGATTGGAACCTAAAGTGTACAGGGAAATAAAACAGCGGTATTGGCTTTCATAGCATTTTATTTTCATTTTCCTTAACAGTTTCATAAATATGAGAGTTGACAACACAACAGTGTTTAATTTAATTAATTGTCAAAACATTTAGCGATCTCGGCAATCATCAATTTTATTGCAATTAAAACAGCACGATGAAAGGAAGGCATTTCTCATAAAATACGTTATATAATATAATGAACTAATATATAGATAAATTGTCAGAATGCTTCCTAATATAATATGTATGTTAAAAGTTAAAACATTTTTAAAATTCAATAAGTTCGACAAGGAGACAAATAATGGAGACGAGGCAAACTGGGACAAGAACTCCAGGGCAGGAAACCATGTCCACTTACCTACCCTCAACCTATGTCCAGCCACACCACCTGTTGTCACAAGCTAAAAGGGCAAGGGGCTGTCTAAGTGACAATATATTATATACTTTATAATAATGAATATCTGAATTAATATTTTCACTTACATTAAACTCTAAAATCGTTTGGTGAGCAACATTTTGATTTTTTTGCTTGTTTTCTTTAGCGGAAGTTTGACCTTACCGATTGATTGGCGTGAGGGAAACATCTAAGTGAACCATTTTACAATGCCCGACTATTTTATCAACTTAAATGTTTTATTACGATGGCACACTTAATGTTAAAGTTGATCTTATATATCTAAAAAAAAGTTCTACGCCGAAATGTCAGCCAATGGCGCTACATTCTCCTAACGACGAATTTTCAACAATAAATAGTAAATATTAAAACCTTAGTCAAGCCTCAACAGAAGAGTGGATTAAGTATCAATCGCTTCTTATATAAGACAAATTCGGGAGTAAATACAGTATTGCTTTTTGCCGTGAGTTGAGAATAATTTTCATTATTGTCATTTTTGTATTTACTTGTTATAATATGATTGTTTAATACCAAACTACCCGGCAGACCATGCAGCACATAGTACATAAAGCATAGTCCTTCAGAATGAGAAACAGGTATACCCTATGATAGTATTGCACGCGCCGCGTTCCTCGTTCCTGCCTCCTCTTAAGGAAAGTCCATTCACTTGTAACGCAATAAACAAAGCAACACTCGGTACGTGTGTGCACTATACAAACTGCACACAGGTATACCTATATTCTCTTTTGCCAGCCACCACTCGTTCTAGCCAATCAAAGTTATTATTATTATTACAGTTGCCGATGTTGCATGAAAAAAAATGTCAAAACACCCACCGTACACTAAATAGACTCGCAATAACAATTGTCGGGGTATTTACAATAAGAGTGATTAAGTATGTGTGAGATTCGGGTGTTGAGGGTGTTGTGGGTGTTGCGGGTGGTGGTGTGGGTGGCGGACGGGTGGACGTGGGAAGGTCCACAGGGGGGAGGGTCACAGGGGCTCCCGCTGCGGTACCCAGATGCTGGGCCCGCTCTCGCCGGCGATCACCTCCTTCACCTTGGCGTAAATGTCTTCGGGTGTGTCTCCTGTCACCACCGCTGCAAAATAACATCACAGTTAGTCAGACACTGCGCAACATAAGAGTTCACTTCTTTTTGAATAGATATATCCAAAGCATTTAAGTTTTATTCTGCACTTTAGCTGAGGGATTGTTGGTCGGTCCGGATACACAAATCAAATCACAAGTGTGCCCCCATGGTTGAATTTGGCAGCCACCTGTGGTCTGGAGCCCCAAAATACATGAAAAAACTCTCGACTTTGTGCAGAGGTGGATGGTCTGTTTCATAGATTTTCTTATCTTAATCAACGGATTGCAAGAGATTGCTTTAGAGCGCAAGCATGGTTGAGAATGCTGTCCCGAGCATCATTGATCCCTTTGGCACTGGTGCACAGTCGGGATACACGCCAAACGCACGCTCAACATTCGTACACAGATTTGTCACATGAGAATGGGTTCACCAGTTTGTCTGTGGAATGATTTGACGTACTCTGTGTTTCCTTCCTCCTGCAACATGAGTCTCTTCAAGACCCAGGTTCATTTCTTCTTTTCCTAAAAAAGACCCTCCACACATCATCCCCAAAGATGACATAGGCCCTGAGTGTGGAGTTAATGTAAAGAATTTATTACCGATGTCAGTTTGCACAGGATAAATACAAGCATACATATAAGTATGAACGAGAGAGGATCAGAAAAAAAAAATAGATTCATAAGTTGAAAAACTCACCAGTGAAATATTCAGCAAATTCTTGCTCCATTTTGATTGCACGTTCATAAGTCTTACGGGCTTGTTCCTCTGTCATTCTCTTGTTCATTTCCCTGTAAAAATGCAATCAAATAATAATCACAACTTCACTAAACATTAATAAAATAATGTACATATGAAGAACTCATTCAGATGAAAAAAATAACAAATTTTCATGTTTTAGGAATGAATACAAATGTAAGGGGCAGTTGTTTCAAAGAATTTGAACAATCCGTCAAATTTCGAAATTTCTTTTCGAGTTCTGAGAAAGTTATTATGAGCCATTTGCTTCACAGAACTGAAATAATAACAGAACATTCATACAACTTGAAAAAATTGGTGAATTGTTCAGATTCTGTGAAAACCCATCCTTAATAGAAGGTAGGTATTTGAATTTGACTTACATTATGGATTCTACACTCTTTGGTTTGAGGAATATAGCAATAGGATATAGCTGCGCCACCTGAAGCCTTTTGATGGCATTTCCGCTGACATCAAGAATGCAATGTTTACCCTGGAATTAATTCAAATAAACGTAATTAATTTATTGTTTGTTTACATAACATTAAAAATCGACACCAGAGAGTAACAAAACCAAAAAACCCAACATTAATGTACAAAAGCAATGACGTTACAATATATCTAGACTTGTTAGTCTCACAAAATTAAGGGCAAGTAAGAAACACTCTTATGTTTCCAGTAAATTCTTAATTCAAATGTTGCTCATGTATGACAAAGATAAAAAATAGAGGGCCTGGGTGCCTGACAGATTTCGAGGTGCCAAGTGATTACATCAGTGACGTGCCATAATAGAGCAACAACAGTTTGCAAATGACGGCGATCCATGTTGATACTCATTGTTCCTGCTGATTTGTATGTTGTATTACCACAAGCATATAAATAAACAGGGTAATTAGACTATTTTAAACAGTGAACTTTAGTTGGCCACAGCACTGACTTCGTAAGCGCCCAGTCCTTTACTCTAGTTGGCTTTGCATTTTCTCTATAACACTTTTCGATTTATTTATAATAATCGAAAAAAAAGTAATTTGCGTGTATGTATTTTGAAATGAAATGTTATTGCCTGGCTTTTACTAGTGTTTTCCGAATAATTAAAAGATTTTCTCATCACACACGAGGCCATTTTGGATCTTTTTTAAGGCAATTTACTTAGCGGTAGCACACAACCTTACGTGATGCGTGATAGTTTAGTGCTAAAACTACGAAAACACTACAGTTGACATACTCTTCGTTTGCCTCTTTGAAATTTTTATAGTTTATCGATATATATTGTACAAAAATAAATATAAAACAAAATTATAGCAATATTAACAAAGAACTAGTTTTCCAAAACATTCAAGGCTTTGCTTGAGTTTCAAGAGTTTTTGGAAAACAATTGAAAAATGTGAAACAAAACAAGATAGCGTCTTATCTTATTTTTTTACAGTTAAACAAACATTTCAAAGCTCCATAACTCATGATGTAAATGAAATTGCGAGCTGAAAGAAGTTGCGTTGACAGATTTTGTGCGTAGAATTTAAGATGGTGTAATGAAAACAAGTTACCTTTTCCGCCACCTGTTTGACGGAGGCTACGGAGGTGCCGTACAAGTTCTCGTT
This sequence comes from Hesperophylax magnus, assembly GCA_026573805.1. Lineage (NCBI taxonomy): Eukaryota > Metazoa > Arthropoda > Insecta > Trichoptera > Limnephilidae > Hesperophylax > Hesperophylax magnus. The sequence continues at coordinate 4,699,127 of JAIUSX010000022.1, forward strand.
GTACTGGCCGGCCTCGATGAAGAGGTGGTTCTGAATGTCCCTCTCCATCTGCTCCCGGCTGGCCACAAAGTGGTAATCCCTGCCGTCCACTTCGTATTCACGTTTTGGTCTAGTTGTATCTGTAAACAATCAATACAGTATTTAAATAAATACACAAAAACATATTTTCCTCTACATAATATGTATTGTCTTTCCAATAATGCATCTGTCAAAACTTTCTTTGTTTTTGTATACACTTAACTCGTCAGGCTAATTTTTTCGGTTTTGGGAACAGCATATAATCTCATAAAAATTGTTGTGTCTCCCTTACTGTCACACATATGAACTAACCGGTTTTAGAAAGAGAAAACACCAAGCTTTATATTTAAATGTAGAAGTTCACTACGGGAGAATTAAAATGTTCACCTCAATGAAATAAAAGTTCTGACCACTTGAGAAAAATTTCAGAATTTTTCAATAATTATTTTGTATGAAACAACAAAAAGCAAGGTTGCAGTAATGTTTATACATAATACATTTGTCTAATAAAACATGGGTTTTTTTCGTTATCAGTAATTTTAGTCAAGTGTTCAGACGAAAAAACTTAAGGCGAGTCATTTTTTAAACTTTTTTATGTTTGAGTTAAAAAACTTTGATATTTCAAAAGATATACGAGGGTTGTCCCAGAAGTACCCGACCTAACAAAGAAAACACAAACATTATGGGAAAAGCTATCTTTATTTCTCAACAGTCTCTATTTAGCTCGATACACTTTCCCCAGCGATGTTCAAAAGCTTCGATACCCTGTTAATAGTGAGAACCGTCGAGCTCCTCAAAATATCCAACAACCGCAGACTCCACCTCTTCGTTGTCAGCAAATCTTTTACCACCGAGCAATTTTTACAAGTTTGAAAAGAGAAAATAATCTGAGGAGGCTAAATAGGGTGCGTGAGGATGGAATTCGAACTTTAACTTATTGATATTGGTCATTGCCAAAACAGATGTGTGAACTGGTGCATTGTCTTGATGAATAACACTTTTTTTTTTACCAAACGCGTCCATTTTTTCTTGATTTCATCATTTAAACACTGCATTAAGTTCGCATGATTATTTTTTCTTTTTGAAGATAATCAACGAAAATTATCCCACGCGCATCCCAAAAAACTGATGAAAACTAGCTATGACCTTGCCAGCATATGGAACCGTTTTCGCCTTCTTTGGAGCCGATTCGCACCTTTCAGTCCATTGTTTTGACTGTTCTTTCGCCTCAGGAGTGAAGTGTTGAACCCATGTTTCATCTATGGTTATGAATCAACGCAAAAACTTGGCTTTGTAGCGGCGAAATATCGTCAAACACTCAATTGAAACATCCTCTCGCGGCACCCATTTTGCATCGATTTTAATTTTAAGGAAATAACGATTAAAATGGATTATTTTCTATTTCCATAAACTGAAATACTTACTTCTCATAATAATGTAACTACTACAAAGTGTTTTTTCAGTTAAAAAAAGTATGTATTGCGCGTGTTCCTATTTTGTGTATATTTTTCATAATTATGAATATTAAGAATGAGTCTGAATATTGCATTTTACCAGATCGAAAATCCATTACTACAATGTAAGGGTGTAAATGTTAAATTTATGTTTGTAAAAAAAGATGTATGTGTTATTTTCGTTAATTAAAATAATACATACATAATAACCATGTTATTCCAATCTTTCTTTGAGCCTTCTACTATGGAAATACACCAGCGGTACCTACCCTCCTTACACTGGAAAATAGTCTCTAATGAACATAATATTACATTGATTTTACTTACGCGGGACACAGCTTCCAAACTTTTCGGGGAACTCAGAGATCAGGTCATCGTTCACCCTGTCTTTGAGAGGGCCCAGTATTATCACGGGCCGCGTGTAGCTGATAGTCAGTTGCTGAACCGATTCATATGATAATACGGCTTCTTCTTGACCTGCAAGCATTTGGGAATACATCAACTAAATAGACTAACCAACACCTAAGTATAATAAATTACGACATTCAACAGCTTGTGGTTATGTTTTTACTGTTAATATTAGTATTTTTTTTACATAAGCTCTTGGTTAGGAAGCCTCTCTTAATCATTTAGTGAACAAATTGTATATATTTATTATTCAGAGCGGATTCTGTATTATTATTTTTCCACAGAATTTTTGCCTACTTGTAGCAACAGTATAAAAATTAACTTTTGTGTCAAGGGTTGAAGTAGAACCCAAGTTTTAACCATTTTATAATGGGAATGCACAAAATCCAGTTTGTATTACATTTTCCTCCTTGTTTAAATACACAATAAATTTTAATTATTTTTGTACAGAATTTACATTACAATGTAGATTTTGATAATGTGTGTTGTGTAGTGAGAATAATTTTAGACATGTAATTCTGTTTGGTTTAATTTTTAAAATTAATAAACAATATGTCATTACAAAAAATGTGATATTTTCAAAAATCTGTTAGTGCTATGGTGCTATCATATTGTAACACAATCACTATAATATACAACTATATTCTAGGTAAAATAATTAAATTTAAAAGGAAATAGTTAATATTTCCTGTCATCAGGATCAAACCCTCAGCATTTTGATTGCCAATGGATCACATTAGTCAAGTTCATATTATTATTGAATGATGGGTAATTTCATAGTTCCCTAAAGGTGTCAAAGAGACCCGATTAATTAATAATCTGTCAATATGTTGTTGTCTATTGTTGTGTAAACAAAATCTGACAAAAATAGTTAATCTATAAAAAATACACTGAAAGCTGAAACTACCAGAAAAGCTTCCGGAGAAGTTGGTCTACTGAAAATGAGGTAAACGAAAATCAAGAACTGATTTGAAGATTAACAAAAGTGATGAATGATAACTGATAACCAAATGTATGTGATGTAGCATGCACCAACATTAGGACAAGTGAGAGCGAATCTAGCAACTAAGAGCGCTGCTTTCCCCGTCAAGGGAAACACCCATACAAGCAGAATGCAACTCATTGGAAGAGAAAGAGAAAGTAATGTTTGATGAAGTGTTTGTTTGTTTGGAGCGGTGCTGGGCGTGCTGTGCGGCGCATGCAGATGGCGCTCAAGACTAAACCGGGAGGTGATTGTGGCAGATGGCTGATGGCTAGTGGCAGTGGCGTGGCGTGGCGTGGCTGATGGCGTAGCTAGATGAGGACTAAAAGAATGAACTTTGCCTTGCAGTGCTTCCAGTGGCCTCAGTACCTTTAACTCAGTTACACAGTGAGAAACAGTCAGTTTATATTCCAAACAAGATAAGAAAGATATTAACTTTGTAAACATTACGAATACAAATGCAGCATGATAAGAATGAAGAAGAAGTTAAGAACATTAGAATGCACAGAGAGAGAGAGAGAGAGATGGGAGAGCCGAGCGCTGGGCAGTCAGGCCGGATGGACCACGTAGACGGATGGAAGATGTAGATGCGGAGTGTTTGTTTGGGCAGAAGTTAGTCTGCGCTAGTCCGCTACCGGAAGAGAATGCGGTGGCGGTACCGGTCCAGTAGCGTGCAGGCCATTCGGAAGACGTGACAGTTACGAGGAATGAATAAATTAATTGTATCGAACTGTTATTCAATGAGCATCTACTTGATCTAAGAATAATGACGGGACATGATAACAATGCGGGAGTATTTCTACGGCACGCGCAAACTACACTTTACTCCCTGTCACTTACTGTCTTCTAGATATATGAGCGTAATCTCCTCCATCAACGGAAGTTCCACTCGATACAAGATTTCCCCTACGTACAAACAACAGAGTTACATCACTTGCAATAGTGGTCCAATCATTACCCATGGTGGATACACTACAGGCAACTAGAAGCACCGACTGTATGGAGACTACCGTACAGTGTCCCTGCATGTGCATGCACCTCCCCACACACTTCCTCGTCACTCTTCACTCCTCCCGGAGCTCCCCACTTCCTCCACCGGGATCGAGCTACCGTACGAGAAACTTTACAGAGGAACGGAAATAAGCAAAAGCCCGCAACAATGCATAATAAGCTGATATGAAGTGTAGACACAAAACCAGTTCATAAATTAATATCTAAGTCCAGCAGAAAATTGGTGGTAGTTTTGTTGAGAATTCTATGAATAGGGTTAGAGTCAAACACTCTTCAACAGTACATGGTAAATGGTACATCTTTAGCTTACAGAAACACTGACATTGTTGCTCATATGCAATATATTCATTTATTATTTCAGAAGCCTAAGATCTTAATGTGAATCCACTATGGAGAAAAAAGCATTTAGTTTTTTTAGTTAATTATGTTTCTCCTAAAAAGAGATTTGGTTATTGCAATTTTAAAACAGGTAGACCAAATGATCTATGGATACCTAAATTGTTGAGAAGTACACAGTTACATTATTGAGACACCGAGGTTTCATTATCTGACTCTATCACAAGATAATGTAGGTGAAAAATGTAAGTCTATTTTATAATTTGGAATGATTCTAAAACAATAATTCTACAACATATAATATTGATAGACAATTTGCTACAGTTCTATACCATACAGGTGGCCATTTCTAAATAAATATCATCACAAGAACTAACACACATTTATAAATATGAATTTTCCTTTTGCTCTCGAACCTCATCCAGAAAAGCCAGGATAAAAAAAATGGTGGGGAATCTACTTTATTTCTGTGTCACGGGGAACATTATTCTTGCTATGGAATATAGAGAGACTGAAGAATTTATCTCTATATTCCATAACAAGATTTTTTAAAGTTGGTGGGGAATCTTTGTTATTTCTGTGTCATAGGGAACATTATTCTTGCTATGGAATTTAGAAAGACTGAAGAATTTATCTCTATATTCCATAACAAGATTTTTTAAAGTTGGTGGGGAATCTTTGTTATTTCTGTGTCACGGGGAACATTATTCTTGCTATGGAATATAGAGAGACTGAAGAATTTATCTCTATATTCCATAACAAGATTTTTTAAAGTTGGTGGGGAATCTTTGTTATTTCTGTGTCATAGGGAACATTATTCTTGCTATGGAATATACAGAGACTGAAGAATTTATCATCAATCGTCTAATATTCAACATGGAGGAAAATTATAAAAGGCAAAATAAAAATAGCAAACAGAGTTCCATTTTGATTACATATTCAAATTTCTTAGACGGTTGTGACATTTACATGTAAATCACAAAATGATCCTCCTAAACTTATTTAAAATAAACTCAACAACAAAATAAAATCATCAAAATGGCATGATTTTCCTATTTTTTGTTGTCTAATTGACTGAACATATCAGGTATGTGCTAATTAACTAGAAATCTACAATTTTTTGGTTGAATTTCATTGAAATAAGTAGTACAGTTGTAATATTGTATTAAATATGAAATAAATATGTAGAACATACCTTCCGCATTAGCGTCATCTTGAGTGTAGCATAGCATGAATGCTAAAAATAAATACAATATATTTGCAAGTGCGTAATTTCCCAGATTTGTTCAATTATACAATTTATAAAACTAATATAATTATACTTAGGATTGGTTGTTACACAGAATTTGATCAATTCATCAAATTTAAATGTTCATTTTCGGGTTCTCTGAATGTCCTGTTGAAGTTCTCTTATTATATCATTATAGGCTAGTTGCTTGATAGAGCTGAAATAATAACTGAACTTGAAAAAATCTTTCACAGAACTGAAAAATTAAATTTGAAGAATTGTTCAAATTCTCTAAACAACCTGTCCTTAATGCACTTTGATTTACAGTGACTTTATGAATATTACGCTTTCAATAATGGTTAACAATCCCAAACATTTTGTCATTTTACAGAAAGGAATCCTTGAAAATAAATATTTAATCATTTCGGTAAAATGCATTCCCAGAAATGCCATTTATGGCCAGTACAGTTAAGTCGGTTCCTTTGTGCAAGTATAATCACAAGAGATCATTTTACTGTCTTTTTTTAAAAGTCCCAGCTCTAGTAATACCCACCATGCATTGACAATAAAAATATTTGCAGTGCGTATGAGTATCCCAATAAAATTAATTAGTCACAATAATTAATAGATATCCAATTTGGTGCAAAAATAATAATAGTCCAGTGCATGCATTAAGGTGAGAATATCAAAAAAAAATAAGCCCCACATATTAATAATGATTTGTATATTGACAATAGAACTTCTCTGATATAACCCCATCCCGGCATGATTGCATACTTTAGCAAAAATATATGTTTGTTTTAGTATACAAAGTATTCATCTGACTGTAATCACCATTCATTTATTTATCAATGTTTATGACAGGTATAGGAGCAATTTGTAAAAGGTTCCTCATCACATCACATAAAATTAAATGAAAAATTCAGGTAAATATATTTTGGATTACGCTGGAATGCAACCCACTACGCTGTGGAGTGTTTTATAGTAAGTTGAGTGTTTGCAATGTTCAATCTCAATGTTCATTGCAGTACAAGCAATAGGTGTAAGAAAGAACCCAAAACAAATGGTAAACTGATTATTCTTAACAAATCATCAAATCATTAACCCATCTACTGCCAACCGCATCACATGATGCGCAAATAAACTATGCTTCCAGCGCTAGTTGTGATCATTTCCAGAATGCGGTGTAAAAATGACCATGTTACACCAATAGGCGTACCAGCCAGTAACCAAAAAAGGCTCATAAAATAATATTCAACAAGCATCATTTGTGCCATATTGAAAATTATGGTGTTGAAATAAAATTTAAAAAATGTTTTGAGGTTAAATTTTAATATTCCATTGTCTGTGGATTACTATTATCGAAGAACCTCAAAACAACTTAGTAAGCCATGTAATTTAAAGTATTTTGAGCAAAAGGATGGAAGAGTCCGGTAAAGAGTACTTACGTTCTTGGTCAGATCCGTCTTCGGATTTAGCATCGTCCCGACTCTTCATGAAGGGAAACCGTCTGCTGAACGATAATGTCTTCTTTTTTCTTTCTAATGTTGACTGTGATTGCTGAAAACAAAAAAAAAATGTTATTCCATGTGGAAAGGATGGAAAGAAACTAGAATCTGGCAATACTGTACAAGTTTATAAACTTATCTGAGAAATGTATCACAATATATACATTATACCCTGACTGCTTCGATAAGTTTGTACATATTATACCCTGACTGCTTCGATAAGTTTGTACATCTGTACCTACACAATATATGACAAAAACAATAGGAAACCTAAAAATACATGTCAGGTGTGAACTTATACAGTAGAACCCCGTTAATTCGAACCCCGTTAATTCGAAAAAACGCGTAATTCGAAATTTTCGCCGAAAAAATATCCCCAGAAATTTTTTTTCATACAAAATGGTTTTTTAATTCGAAATTCGTTAATTCGTAATTCGAAATTTATTTTTGTCCGCATACGAAAATTAATTCGTGTAATTCGAAAAAATCCGATTTTGGCGAAAATAAATCTTAAAATTTCGTAAATCGGAATCTGAAAGACAGCCATGGCTGCAAAACGCTGAAAAATGTATTTCTATCTGGTTGCGGTAGATGTTAATCGGTTGCGAAATTTAGTTCGAAAAATTGTCCCATGAATCAAATTGTAAACAAAGCCGTTTTTACAGGAATTCCCAAAATTTTGCCACCTGTAATATCGTACCTCATATGTACGTACCCTTAAATCAGTTTATTTTCTGCAGTGATCGAGTGTGGTTAGAGCTTATTTCTTCTACAATAACTTCCCGAATTCTAATTCTAAAACGAGTGTTTACCTACGTTTTCGTAAAGTTTAAATCGGTGTTACATAATCGGCGTTTGCCTACAAACTTTTTGTGTTCTATTTTTTTATACGTAAATTTATTGACAATATTTGTGTTTTGTATTGACATTTTCAATTGTAATAAAGTTTTTCTGTGAAAGTTTGATATGTAATAATATTTCAATAACACTTGCATCTAATTAACATGGCTCCGCCTATTGCACGCAATGCATATAAAAGTTTAACAATCGCGCAAAAAGTACAACTAATCAAAGACATTGATAATAAAGTGGACAGCAAAGGGAAATTGGCAGTAAAATATGGAATCCCCAATTCCTCACTGTCAACGATAATAAAAAACCGGCAAAAAATCGAAGCTGCTTTCGACAATTGTAAAGCCAGCGGTTCTCAACAGCGCGTGCGACTTCCAAAGCATCAAGAAATGGAAGAAAAACTTTTCGAATATTTTTCCCAAATTCGTTCCGCAAAAATTCCTACTTCTGGGCCGATGCTTATTGAGAAGGCGAAATCAATGGCAAATGAGATGGGAATTGAAGATTTCAAAGCTTCCAATGGGTGGTTTGACCGCTTTAAGCGACGCTACAACATAGTGTGCCTTGCCGTTTGCGGCGAAGCTCAAAAAGTTGATGAAGAGGAGGTGACAAGTTGGCTGTCAGAAAATAAACACATTTGGGAAAAATACCACCCAAAAGATGTCTATAATATGGATGAGACTGGAATATTTTACAACATGATGCCGGACAGGACACTAGCTCTCCGTGGCGAGAAATGTCACGGAGGGAAAAGAAGCAAGGAGAGATTAACCGCCGCCCTCTGCTGTAATATGAATGGCTCCGACAAGATGAAGCTGGTTGTAGTAGGAAAGTTTAAAAAACCGAGGTGTTTTAATGGCCTTACATATTTATCGTATCCTGCTGTGACCTACGAAAACAACAAGAAAGCGTGGATGACGCGGGAGATTTTCACAAAATTTATCATCGCCGTGCAGAGGAAAATGGCAGCACAGAATAGAAAGATTTTAATGATCCTCGACAACTGTTCGGCTCATTACACTCCCCAAATAAATATTCCCAATGTGGAAATTCTTTTTCTGTCGCCAAATACCACCAGCATCCTCCAGCCCCTTGATCAGGGAATAATCCAAAATTTCAAATGTTTTTTCCGAAAAAGTTTACTACATTCATGCATTGTACAAATAAATAGTGGTACAACGTCTGACAATCTTAGAAAGTGGTCTGTATTAGACGCCTGCAGAGCAATGTGTATGGCTTGGCAGTCGGTGACGCCTGAGACCATTAAAAATTGTTTTCGCAAAAGTGGGATTTGTATAGAAGAAAGTAGCGCCCCCGTGGAAGAAAGTTGCGGCCCTGTAGAAGAAATAACAGCCAGCGAAACGCTTCTACTCGGGGATGCTAACTTTATCGATTTTATAAATGTCGACGAAAATCTTCTAACGTCCGAAATGCACATCCCGGTGCCTTCCAGCGAAGAAAACGAGATCAGCGACGAAGAAGGCAGTGAAGATGAAGCAACCACAATCTTGCCCCAATCTTCTGATGTTTTCAACGCCCTAGATGTTCTCCAGCGGAGCATATCGGGGAGCCCGCAGTTGCCATCTGCCGCGTTTATGCATTTAAATGCCTTGATGAAAATTATTGTTCGTCATAATGACGATACAATGAATAAAACGAAACAAGGAACAATAAAGGATTACTTTAATTGAATCTGTGATGTCTTTTTTGTTGCTGATTTAATTTTGTGTTAAATGTTTTTATGTTGTAATTATTGAAAACAGACATTATTTTTTTCTAATATTATAAAAACAAAATAATTTAAATATTCAATTGTTTTTGAAAATTCTTGTTGTTTTATTTCATATAATTTGTACACCAATTGCCCATAGTTATTATGTTATGACTTAAATTCATATTAACGTTTAATATTGAAAAAATAATGTAAATATTGAAGGTTAATAATAATTAAAATTTAATATGTTAACGACTTCGCAGGAAATTCTAAAGTTGTGAAAGTTGGCCCATCAACATGTAATCAAATTTTTATGAGTTTAACTACTGGCATTCCCCATAATCTATTGTTATTTAATGTGTTATGTCAATATTGAATATAAACGGAAAACATTAACAGTTTAAATAAATACTGATGCTAATAGGTATGTAATAAAAAATTTACAACTTTAACTACTGGCATTCCCCATAATCTATTGTTATTTAATGCGTTATGTCAATACTGAATATAAATAATGGAAAACATTATACATTTTAACCAAATACTAATGGTATTATATATTAGCAATGATAATTTGAATGTTGAAATACAAGTTAATTTTAAATATTTTCATAATATATCATGGATTATTTGATATACGTAAATCTCTGTCACAATCATACATGTTATAAAAATAATTATACATAACTGTAAAAATAGTTTTTTAACAAAATATTAAAAGTATATTTGAGAAGCGCTCTCTGCTAACAAGTTAAGTATGTAGTGGGGAACACGTGTCCAGTGAGTGGGCTAGCTAGAGCTTCAATTGTCAACAGAGGATAGTTTACTTTTAGTAGGCAGCAGACCTTTGGGGAAGGTGGTCTTCTAATACCCGACCATGTCGTTGTGGATTACGTTAAAATTTGCAGACGAAAATGAACACAAATAATTGAGACAATTCTTTCTGGTAATATTTTCATATTAAAAAGATTGTTTCTACCAGCCGTATCTCAACTGTAGGCGAAGGCAATAGCTTACCCCGTTTGTGAGTGTTTACTCGTACGGCTTTACTTGACAATAAATTATTCAATGCTTTCTGGTAATATTTTCATATTAAAAAGATTGTTTCTACCGGTCGTATTTCAAGCGTAGGCGAAGGCAATGGTTTACCCCGCTTGTGCGTGTTTTGCACGGCTTTACTTTACTTGACAACTTGACAATAAATGGTTTGAGAAAAACAAAAGAAGAAAAAATAATAATATCATGCCCAAAAAAGGAATATGCAAATACCTTAACCGCCGAAATAAAAAAACTGAATACCGATTTGGTGGTAAATGAAATTCAAAAGAAAAGACCAAAAATAATAATAAAAGGATTAAAATCCAATCTTACTGAAGACGAAATATTTTGCGGAATAATAACCCAGAACGAAGGAATTGAAGATGTTTACAAGGAAAGTGAAGACAACAAAATCACACTTATAACGGAGATAAAAAACACAAACATAAACGAAAAGCAGCGCCATTTCACTAGCTACATCATGGAAACCAGTGGCAAAATGCGAAAAAGTCTCCTTGCACTCGGTAAACTAAATATACAGTTTCAACGAGTAAAAATTGAAGATTGCGATCCTTTAACTCAATGTTTTCATTGCTGTATGTTCATGCATACGGCTAAAAGATGCCTACACCGAACCAGCCCTCCAATTTGCCCACACTGCATGGGCGACCACATCCTTTCAAAATGTCCGGGAAGAGGAAAAACAGTACCAGCATGTGTAAACTGCACCAGACAAAATTCCAAATATGGAGAAAAAAACACCACGGACCACGCAGCCAACAGTATTAGGTGCAACTATAGAAACAAAATGCTGAAAATTGCGAGGGATCGCATCGATTACGACTAATGATGCATATTATTAATTACAAGTCTAACGAAAACCTAAATAAATTGCACAATATTTCAAAAAAATATTTCGAAAAGCCCTCCCGCAAAGTGTTAACACGCAGTGATAATATACAAGTCAACACAAGTAATATTATAATTGCAAATGTGAAGTGTATTCCCAGCGCCAACATTATTGTTAATTTTTATTACTACCTCAAAATGAACGACTTTATAATAAACCCAATAGATAATTCATATAAAATAGACGTAAGGATTTTTGACACGGTAAAAAATACAAACGATCTTATAGATATAAAACCTACAGCCAGCCTAATAATAATACACATGAACGTTAGATCTTTGGAAAAAAATTTCGAAGAATTTCTAATAACTATTAAACAATTAAATAGACTTGACTGTATAATATTATCAGAAACGCATTCATCGAGTGAAATTAATTATAATATACCGGGTTACTCGTACTATACAACAAATTATAAAATTAACAGAAATAGCGGCGTTGCCATATTTGTATCAAATATTTACGCTGTCACAAGTGTAAATGAAATAATGGTGAATATTGTCAATATATTAAACTTGGAGATAAATTTTATAAATTATTCATTTAATGTCATTACTATTTATCGGACACACTCTTCTGCTATAACCACATACATATTTTTATTAATTTTCTTGCTGAAACTAATGTTTCACTCGGCGAACACTTTTTCTCCTCAAATACATTTTTTTCCTACAATTATACTTCTACAATACAATAATGTAAAAATCAAAAATTTATTTTTCTATACTCTTAATACACTCCCATGTCTGACTCATTATTTGAAGAGATAGACTCATCTTTTAATATTACGGAAAATATTTGTCTAACTAGTGTCGAATGTAATAACACATTATTAGAAATAGATCCTCTAAAAGCATTAACAATCCTTCACCTAAATATTCGAAGTGTCTCGAAAAATTTTGATCATTTTACACTTGCATTAAACGAACTCACTAATAAACCGGATTGTATTGTTTTGTCTGAAGCCAGAATTAGCGGCTACTCAGGTACCTATAATTTACCTGGTTACAAATACTTTGTCACAACTTACAAAATAAATCAAAACAGCGGAATCATTGTTTTTGTAAAATCTATTCATGAGAATATTTCCGTTAATGAAATTCATATCGATCTTGTAAATTGTCTTCATATTCGAATTATTATAAAACACACGTTTTACGATATAATAGCATTATATAGAACACATAACTCGAGCATTAGTAATTTCACCGAGAATCTGAAATCTATTATAAATACTAATTGCTCTCAAAATGCTTTTATTGTAGGCGATATTAATATTGATATATCTAATGAATTTGAAAACAATAGAAATAAAGAAAAAACTGAATATATCAACACATTAACGGAACTAAATTTTAAACCATGTATAAAAAAATATACGAGAGAATTTCATGGACAAAGGCCATCATGCATAGATCATATCTGGTGTAATTCTAATGAAACTGAAAAAATAAAAACAATTATTTGGAAAAATAACATTACTGATCATCACACATGTATTGTAGCTTTTAAAACTGACAAAATAGATGTGAATAATTACTCCCGCAATAATTTTCCAAAAACTATTATTAATTACGAAAAATTACAACAAAACCTTAATATTGAAAATTGGGAAACTGTTCTATCCTCTAATAACACCGACTTATGTTCACTAAATTTTGAAGCAATCTTGAATAAGCACATCAAATCTTCCTCTTCCATTATAAAATACTCTCCAAAAACTAAATTAAAAAAATTAAAACCATGGATCACTCAAGGAATCATAATTTCAATTAGACACAAAGAAAAAATTTATAAAGAACATAAAAAGTTTCCAGAAAACTATAAACTATACGAATATTTTAAAAAATTCAGAAATAAACTATGCCACATTATTCGGAAAACCAAAGAAGATTTCTATAAAGAAAAAATCAATATTGCTGGCAACAATAATAAAAAGATATGGCAAACTATAAATGAAATTATCAATAAAAAACCAAAAAAATCTAACATAAACAAAATCACAGATATTGATAACAAACTTTACGATGTAAACACGGATCCAACGAAATGTGCAAATATTTTTAACAGTTATTTTGGGTCAGTTGGTGAAAAATTAGCACTCAAAATAAAAAACACTGATAATAATGAAAAATTAGCACTTAAAATAAATAACACTGATAATAAAGATCTACCGTCACCATCCAATATTTGTAACAACTTGAGTCAATTTCAACGAACTAATGTTGATGAAATTAAACAAATTGTTAATGAATTAAAAGGTAATTCTTCCCCTGGTTTTGACAATATTTCTGTAGAAATACTTAAAAAAAATTCTGACTCACTCTGTAAACCATTGGCTCACATCATAAATACAAGTTTTGAAAATGGCAACTTTCCCTTTACCTACAAAAAAACTATTATTTCCCCAATTTTTAAATCTGGGGACCCCAATCTAAGTAGTAACTATAGGCCAATTTCTCTCACCTCAAACATTGCCAAAATATTTGAAAAAATTGTAAAAAAACAAATATTTAAATTTGTAAAAGAAAATAATATTTTAAATGCACATCAATATGGTTTTAGAGAAAATATGAGCACTCAAGATGCTATCGTTGACTTAACATCTGAAATATACAAATCTTTAGATAATAAAAAAAAATGCATTGGAACATTTGTCGACTTAAGAAAAGCATTTGATAGTATATCACACTCTAATCTTATCTCGAAACTAGCGAAAATTGGTATAACTAACAATGCTTTAACGTGGATCGAAAATTACCTATTTAATAGAGAGCAATTTGTAAAGTTAAATGGCTCTCTGAGTGATTCGCAGACCACAAATTTTGGCATCCCGCAGGGAACTGTTCTAGGTCCAATTCTTTTCATCATTTATGTCAACGATATTTTTAAACTCTCAATTATGTCAAAACTTATTTCATACGCTGACGACACAGCAATTTTAACTGAGGGATTAACTTGGAATGAAACCCAAAGAACAGCAGAGTTAGATATAAACATACTAAAAAAATGGTTCGATAAAAATTTGTTAACACTTAATACTGAAAAAACTTTTATAATACCTTTCACCATTAATAAAAATTCATTCCCTGATAATTTAAAGATAAGTATACACTCATGTAATTGTAATAGAATTTCAAATTTATGTAAACCTGACTGCTCTGTACTTACTGTTAAAACTAATGTAAAATATCTAGGTGTAATTATAGATAGTAACATAAAGTGGAAATTACAAATCAATGCAATAGTAGAAAGGTTAAGAAAATTATTGTACATTTTTCTTAGAATACGAAACATACTAAATTTTAAATTATTAAGAACCATCTATTTTTTCACTAATTCAATCAGTATTACAATACGGAATTGTTGGTTGGGGTGGAGCTTTCAAAACTTCTCTCTTACCTTTAGAAATCATCCAAAGAATATTAGTAAAAATAATTTTGAAAAAACCGTATGATTACCCTACATTTAGATTATTTCAAGAATTTAAAGTCCCTTCACTTCATATTATTTATAAAAAAATAACTCTTTTTCAAATACATAAAGATTGTTTCAACATTGACAACTTAACAACTTTTTCGAACAGCAATAGACAAAGTATTCTTGGCTCTATAACTATCCCGCGCTGTAACACCACCACAGCCCAACAATTTTATAAATATTTTGGTGTCAAATGGTTTAACCAATTACCTCTTAACTTAAGATTGGAAACGAATTATAAAAAATTCAAAAGCTCAATAAAAACACTATATCAATAGCATATTAAAATCGTTTATACTTAAAAATACAATATAATCTCTCAATTATTATTATATTGAAATCCTTTTCTCTTATTTCTTATTATTATCTCTTTCCTTCTTCTACATTATTTTCTCTTTTCTATTTGATAAAATTTTGTTGCATATAAAATTTTTATTTTGTTATATTAAAAAATAAAAATTCTTTTCATTATCTTGATAAAAAATATGTTAAATTACTATTTACACGCAATTCTCCGCCTTTTTAACACGAGCATCTGCTCTATAAAAAGGTGTATCACGATGTACTGTAATAAAAAAAAAAAAAAAACTTTATGTAATGTAATAACATGCAATTGTAAATTTAATATTAAATATTAAATAAATAAATTATTCAATGCTACCTGGTAATATTTTCATATTAAAAAGATTGTTTCTACCGGTCGTATTTCAAGCGTAGGCGAAGGCAATGGTTTACCCCGCTTGTGAGTGTTTTGCATGGCTTTACTTGACAATAAATTATTCAATGCTTCCAGGAAATATTTTCGTATTATGCAAAAGGGTTTTTTCCACCGGCCGTATTTCAAGTATAGGCAAAGGCAGTGCTTTACTCTTCTATTTAATATGCAAGTGCTAGCTTTATTTGACAATTCGATGCGAGCAAAGCGCTCGCGCCTGTTAGGTTTTTGTCTTCGAATATCTTCCGAAAGGATAGTGTTGTATTCTTCACTCTTCTTCATTTTATGTAGGAGAGATAGAGATACAACTCTTTCCGGAATTACAATGTCATTATGATTTACCTTCGGTTTTGGCATTTTGGTTGCCGCATGTGACAGCAAAGAGTGAACAATCTTGATCAATGAATAGTGAATGTAAGTATGTATTTTCAATTCGCGATCTTTGTTTTGTGTGTTTGTATATCGGTTTCGAATGTAATTAATATAATTACGAATGTGATAATTTCGCGGCCATCGACAATGAGCGTCTTCTATAATATTTGAAAGAGATCTGTAGTTTGTGGGGGAATATGCTCCGAGGTCTAAAATAGAGAGCTAAAACAGCGGAAAATTGGATATATAAATTATTTATAAAAATTAGTTTTACTGTTACATATTATTATCACCAAGACGTAAACCAATATTTTTTTCGTCCTCTATGTAAAATACAATAGGAAAAACGATAAATTAAAATTACGTCCGCCATTTTTTTTTTGCCAAAATTTCGAATTACGTGGGAATTCGTTAATTCGAAATTTGATTTTTTATGTCCCCTGGATTTCGAATTAACGAGGTTCTACTGTATTTATTTTTAAAGAAAGACAAACATTCCCGGGATACAAATAACCTGACAGTATTTGAATTATTATTACGACACTTGCAATTTAAAACAGAAATCAGTGAAAGATGAAACTAATTTAGGTTAGGACAGTTTGTAAATAAATCAAGATTGGTTTAATGTCTTGGTTTAATTTCATAATCTTGGCATTCCATGTAATATTATGATCCCAATGTTTTTGACACCTGTCTCACAATTGAGGGTGTAAACTAGTCTCAGTGAGAGTTTGTCTTCTTCCTTCTCACGAGTCTTGTTTGAAAACGAAAAAGATACTAGAATGATGATGTCACATATAATCTTTCACTGGGACTAGTATAACACACAAGGGCCTCACTTCCATCAAGTTAATAATGCAATCAAAGTTTAGTACCTGAGTTGGCTGCCCCTGGAACTTGACTTGACGATCCCTGGCCCTCTGTTTGCGTTCCCACCTCCTCTTGGAGGGGACGATTCCTATCACTTCTGATTCTCCCGTGCCATCTCCCGCAAGCCTTCTGAAACAAGTCACAACTCAGTATTTAATGCTACGAGCTAACATGTTCATTTCATCAATCAACAAGCAAAACCATGTATGGACGAATTTAACAAGTCGTCACAGATTAACATGACCAGACTGTGGATGTATGAACTCTTTTAGTACAGAAATGCCCATCGGCCAATAAAAAATTATACCACATTCAAAACACACTTTCTTTCTTTTCATGGGATTTTGCATCCTAAAAAATGTCGATAGCTTACTAAAATAAATCTTATTCGATTGGCAACTGGCAATTTTTTGTTTCGTAAAGAGCAGCCATTTGAAAATAATAACGAAGTGACTATTGCGTCATTCTTCAACGTGCCCGTCTATCGCACAGTTTGTGTAGTTTGGTTTTCTTCATTTTTTTATTGTGAAAATCACTATTTAGCTTTATGGAAAATATAATAAAGCTTCAAGAATATTGTCATATTTCTTTATAACACGAGAGAAAATTAAAAATTTCTGAATAAAAATAGCTATTCTGGAGAAACTACTAAAGATAGATTAAGAACAAGTTTTTTGAATATATAGACACATAATCTGTGACAATAATAAGTAAGGTTTACCCATACTCATGGGTTAGGGTGAGTCTGTTTATAAGAAAATGAGAGAAACAAAGGCACATGAGATGTCGTAAAAATTATAATTGAAAAGTTATCAATTCAAAATTAATCGAGAAATATTATAACAAAGTTACAAGAAAAATTAGATGAAGTGAATTTTTTTTTGAATTATCGAAAAATACAAAATTATCTAGTTGATGCGGAAACAAATATTGACGGCCTGTAAATGGGAGCCAAGTGAGTACATATTTGAAATATTGAATAAAAAAATTATTTTGTAAATTGGCTGCACATGAAATATAAAAGACAAAAGTTTCAACGGTTAGTTCATTTATCGATCTACTAAAGATTGATTAGATTGCAAACTATTTTTTTTAATTTGATTAAAGATAAAATCGCCATGGTAGACTTTTCAGAAATTCCATTTTGTGTATAAACGGCGGTCCATATTATTGTTGTGAACTTAGTTGCAATGAATTTTATATTATTTTTTAGCAGATAGAAAGAGAGAGGAGTACCTGGCCTGCCACCATTCATCGTCCGAAGCGTTGGTCACATGGAGAATATCTCCGTATCTGAATGGCAGCCCTCGGGATGGTAATCCGTCGTCTCTAACAGGGTCATAATCAAATAGTGCTCTGCAAATAACAAACAAATAATTAATGCAATTATCTACGAATTATGCATTGCTAATATATATACCTGCCAAAATAATACTTGAAGGATAGTAATAAATATAGATAGAAAAATCTAACCATCATCTTTTCTCCGCAGGGGTAGGCAGAGAGGATAGACCGCCAAACAACCCGGTCTTAGCACAGACTCTTTGCCACATTCATACATTGTCTCGTACACACTCTTCTGTTATTCTGACTCTTTACATGGCCCCACTCAAGTATTTGGTTAATTTGATAGTGTCATGTCTTTCTCAGGCGTTCCCTCACCTCTTCCAACATTCACATTCTCGTCATATATTCTTTACATGGCCCGACTCAAGTATTTGGTTAAATTGATAGTGCCATGTCTTTCTCGGGCGTTCCCTCACCTCTTCCAACATTCACATTCTCGTCATATATTCTTTACATGGCCCGACTCGAGTATTTGGTTAATTTGATGGTGCCATGTCTTTCTCAGGCGTCCCCGACCTCTTCCAATATTCACATTCTCGTCATATATTCTCCTTACACTCCTTTCTTCGTTCATTCGCTCTACATGCCCAAACCATCAAAGCGTCCCATTCTTACTCATTAGGCTTGCATTCTTCGCTAATCTCAGCATTTTCACACAATCATACATGGTTTTACCATACATTCGCCTCAGGGATCTGCAGCGTTCGGTCTACTTTCAACCTTCCTCTGCGAATTCTATGCCTCACTGCCATACATCAGGGTAGGTATCAGCACTCCATTGTGGACTGCTAGCTTCGCTTCTTTCGACAATTTTTTGTTAGCGCCAACCGCGTTCAGTCCTCCAATAACGGAGTTATCTGCATTTACCTTTCTTTCAATATCTGTATCGGTCTTTCCATCTCTCGTGATCTCGAAAATTCAATATAATTCATTTTATAAGCAATTGGAAAAAGCGATGGGCTTAATTGAGATTGATTGAAATCCACTTTGAAATAATCCATTCAACTGAATTAGTAATCAAATTAACCTTTGGAAATGATCAAAGTCATTCAGTGGAAATGTCAGAAAAACTATCTCAAAGTCGATATCCTTGAGAAAAACCATAACACAGGGATATCCACAACATGGCAGGCAAAAATATACTAAAAATGTACAACAATCTGAACATTAAATTGTCTGTAATAAAAAAAAATGGGAGTATTTTTTTATTACAAATTAGGTATTCTTTGGGAAACGTCACATGATAATAAATAAATATGGTCAGTAAAATACATTAAGTAGTAAAAAGAAAACAATTGCAAAAAACTTAAATCATAGTTTTTATTCCGATATTTGAGAATTCTCAACTGACAGTCAGGGGGTATTTTGAGGATTTTCTGCTACGACAGCCGAGAGGTCAAGCTGTAATATATATTTATAACTTACAGGAGAATAAATTGTATAAACTAATTTTCAGAACTCATTACGATCAAAGACTTTTTATTAAGTAAGAAAAGCAACAGAAAGAGTAACTAAACAATTGTAACCGTTACAAAGAATATACTCAATAAAAATCTCGCGGAAAAGGCAATACGACGAGCTAACTCAGAACTAGGTTAAAAAAAATAATAATTTCTCTAGGTACTCTTCAACCTTGCTGAAAGGGACAACGCATCTCGCTATCACATGGCCTTCGTTTGTAAAAAAAATGTTATTTTGGGAGTCTCATTACAAAGTCAAATTATAGAAACAGGTGAATAACAGTGTGAATCTCACCTGACATAAAGGGTTTTCTTTTGTGACGTTCTAAGAAGTGTGTTGTGTTGCTTCAATTCATTAATACGTGCTTCAAATCTGTTGTACTCTTGTGGGCTATATACTACGGTCAGCTGGACGTTCTGACCAGTGCTCTGAAACAAACATTATTGCATATTTTAAGTAAAATATTATTGCATTGTATGTCAAGTCAAACAAATATGAATAGTGAATAATGACAGTCGTAGAAGCTGAAGTAAGTAGCATAGACAGGTATTTGTTTGTTTTTGAATCTTTATTTAGATGTACGCAAATTTTTTCATAAATCTAGTAGGAAAATATAAAAAATACAGAAAATAACAATTACATTTTAAGAGAAAAAGATAAATACACAAAATTACATTATATAAGATATCTAGGTGACTAAAATAATATTGGTGAGTATGTTCAACAATCAAAAATTATTTTTTACATATAAAGCACATGTCCTACGAAAAGTGCTAAGGCTTGGGGCTTCCTTCATGACATTTGGTAGGTTATTATAAAGTTTTTGCCCTTTTGCGCGCTGTTTTGTGTGCATGAAAGTTTAGTTTTGGGAAGCCTAAAATCTCTGCGTCTTCTCGTAGGATAATTGTGAACATTTTCATGGTACATAATATTTTTTTGCTGATAATTTGGGAGCATATTATTTTGAAGCTTATACATCATTGTTAACGTATTATATATTATATGTTGTTTGGTTGTCATCATATATAAATTTTGTAACATAATTTTAACTCTAGTAAAAATGTTGCATTTTAAAATCATCCTCATCCCCCTATTTTGTATAACCTGTAGTTTATTATGTTAGGTATATAGCTTACTTGACCCTTTAGAGCTTTTAATAGCAACCTAGACAATAACAAATTGACTGCCAAATAGTGTGGGGTGTCAAATACATTACCTGGAAGGAGTAAAGCTTCGTCCTACGCACTGCGAGGAATTTTCGAGACACCCGGGTTCTAACAGTGCTATATATTGCGTTGGTTAGGATTAGGCTTGAGAGTGGGTTGATGGTTTGGAGCCCGCATCAGGTGAAGTATTCCCTCATGTTGGAGAGAGTGCAGAAGAAATTTCTGAGATTCCTCTACCTGAGGTAGTATGGTTCTACCCATGGCTCTATCCTACTGACTTTCTCTTGGGCATGCTCGGTATGAACCATCTATGGGTCAGAAGAGATGTGCATATTGTATCACACTTCTTCAAACTGATTCGTGGATGGTTTGAAAATCCGACTATCATGGAGAACATTAGTCTCTATGTTCCTGATGGTTATCTCCGTCACCGACAGCATAGACTGTTTTATCTCCAGGCCTGCAGGACTAACTTGCCGATGGTTATGCCGGTGGGGAGAGCAGTCTTGCTGTTGAACAGAATCAATTCGGATATAGACATATTTAGCTGAAGGTGCCTTTAAAAGGTAAGCTCTATTGATGCTGGTATAGTTGATACACCGCTTATTTATTATGTAATACCATTTTAAAAATGTACATAAAAATGAATTAAAATGTAATTTTGTAATGTTTTTAAAGGAATAAACAAATTGAATTGAAAAAAAAATTGAATTAAATCATATCATTTTAAAATTATATCATGTTAATAAGTGACGCTAGTTCCTCAGAGCAGCTTCCATTAAAATACCAGTAGAACAAGGACAGCATTCTCCCTGAAGTCTGTGCTGCAAAGATTGCAATCCGTTTGTTAAGATAGGAGGAACTTCTTGCTTCCCGAGAGAAATAAAACAAACTATCAAATCACCTTGAGTGCCTGCGCGGCCTGCTCGTGCGTAGCACCCAGCAGGTCCGTAGTGTTGACCTTGAGCAGCTTGTCGCCGCGGCGCAGGGCCCCACCGCGCTCCGCCGGCCCTCCCCCGAGCAGGAAGGACACAAAGATGCCCTCGCCGTCCTCACCGCCCACGATGTTGAAGCCCAGTCCCGAGGGGCCCTTCTCGAGCTCCACCACGCGCACGGGCTCCTCGCCCCCGTCCACCGTGTGCAGGGCCAGGGAAGACGCACGCGCGGACTCTGGAATAGTGATTTAACATGTTGTAGTAATGAAAAATAAATAATTTTATTAAAAGCGTGTATGGTAGGTTTAATGAGATAATATGTATTGTAAAATGTTCAATAACTGGGGCTCAACTAGTACAAGGAGTATAATGCAGTCATGGTGACGTAAGTTATCCTGGCAAAGCTCCATCGATACAACCCTCTCTCTGTGTTACATATTCTTGTAACATGTGTGGTTTATGAGAAAGAGGGAGAGGTTACAAGCAGAGATATCAGCGGTAGTGCAAAATTTGTGGGCGAGTAAAATCAAACAAAAAAATAATGCTACAAGTATCTTAGACTTTCTATGCAAGTACAGTGAAACTCGTTGAAGAAATTCCCACATAGAAGTTTTCATGACTAAGAAGAATTTTTCGGTCCCTTGAAGCCTAAATCCCACATATTTTTTCCGCATAAGAAGTTTTTCCGTTTTTTTCAAAGGTTCCTTTGAAAAATTTATTTCACCAAATATTCAGAGAACGATTTAGTTTTAAATTGTAGCAAATTTAGTCTATTTAAAAAAGTATTGAACATTCTTTGCTGAAAATTAGCAAAAACTTAAAAAAGGTAAAAAAAGTCACTGTTTTTTGGATTTTTGGACAAAGATCCTGATGTCCGCCAAGGTCGAAAAGTTGATCATATGCGACATTGCAAAAAATCAGAACTACCCCCATTTGATGCAATGTAACTCCCCTTTTAGGTGATAAATTTACTAAATTAATAAATAAATTGAATAAGTTTTATAGTAAAATGTCACCATCGTTTATGTGATCATGATCGTTTAGTGACTGAGTTGACAGGCCTCGAATCACCACCCAGATGTCATGGATTCAATTCAAGCAATATTTGTGCTTAGTATGATGTTAGTAGGAGTTTTTTAATATTGTCGGGTTATTCGTAACCCGGGAATGTTTCTTTTAATAAAAAAAAAAATTATATGGGCAAAACCCCAAAGAAAGTCAATCTTATAAAAAGATTCTTAAACCATATTGAGGAATGGGGACAGTAAAAGGGTGTGGTAACTTACGTGAAGGTGAGTGTGCAGCAGAAGAGAGTAGAGTGGTAGGGGCGGTGGTTGGCTGGACCATCAGCAGCACTCTCTCCCTGGTGGCTTTCAGGGCGCTCACCGCCTCCTCATGAGTCACATTCTCCAGGTACATGTCACCGTTCTGCAATTAATATCATTTCAGTAATAACAAAGCTTTAATAAAATTCATTATTACGATGCCAAAAATTATTATATACATTTGTGTACAGCTTGATTTAGCAATTTTTTTCATGTGTCAGCTTTTTGACATTTAAAGATGATAAATACAGTCAACTTATTTAAATGCATTTCATTATAAGTAAACCGTTGTGTGTGTAGTTAGAATGAAATGTTTTAGTCATTTACATTTAGTCATGTTAGATAAGTTATTTTATTGAAACCTATTGTGTAAGTTATGACTCAATATTTAGTTAGGTTAAACCAATTTTTGATTATATTCTCGAGGTTCATTCATTAATATTAGAGTCAACGTTTTCCCCATTTGTCAATACTTACATACTGATAATTTGTTTATTAATGATAGCGTAATTGTTTTGTAATGTGTTTACACTGTAGTTGAATTTACGAACTTCAGACGGTTCAATCATTAAATCACCAAAAAATTTACCATCTTTTAATTCAAGGATCTTTTGCTGAAATGGGTTGGGTTTTTCTTCCACTGAGTCAAAAGATTAGCTTAAATGTTACAATTACCAATGTGTTCTTAACAGTGATTCACAAGATAAGCTTAAATTTTATAATTACCACTGTGTTCTTAACGGTGATTCAAAAGATTAACATAAATTTTATAATTACTACTCTGTTCTTAGCGGCGATTCAAAAGATTAGCTTAAATTTTATAATTAGCATTGTGATCTTAATGGCGATTCAAAAGATTAGCATAAATTTTATAATTACCACTGTGTTCTTCACGGCGAGCAGCTTGTCCCCGACGCGCAACCTTCCGTCCTGGTGCGCGGCGCCCCCGGCCATGACCTTGGTCACATAGATGCCGTTGTCGCCGGGGATGTGCTGGTTGCCCACGCCGCCGGCGATGCTGAAGCCCAGCCCTGCGCCACCCTTCACCAGCTCGTACTCCAACACGGCCTTGTCGGACCCCGCCGGAGCGCCCCCTGCCCCGGGGCCATCCGCAGCGTCAGCGCCCATTCGGCGGCAGACGCGCTAAAATTTTAACAGTATTAGAGTACTGTTGATGGGACATAGCCAAAACAGCTGGATAAACTAACAAGTATGTTTTTAAAATTATAAACTCCAAGATTTATAGTAAACGGCTTTCCCTAAGTATAACTTGTGTCAAAAAGTGACTAAGTTAAGTCAACATCCACTGGGCTATCGACCACCAATGGGCCCGCGGGAGCTATGTAGACCTACCCAGTATCAATAAAATGGATGCAGTAATATTTTTTTACATATTTACGTCACACTTGGTGATTTACATAATCTGCTAATATGGAATGTAATCTATTATTATCAAAATTAAGTTTTTTACTTCAACACTGAGTGTAAGGTCTAATACCCATCATTAAATAGTGTATTTTTTAAATTAATTTTAATTTATGATCGTTTTGAGTAACATGTCAAATTGGAAGTTTTAAATAAAACGGGCAGGTGGGTACTACCTGAATTGTGTTTTAAAATTAAATTTTCTGCAATTCTTCGAAAAGTATGAGAACTAGTTTCACAGATAATTTATTGTAATCTATTGGATGTTTTTATGAATCTACTGTTTTTTGGTAAATTTTTATATGAATTTATAAATATGAATGATTTAGATGCTTTTTTGTATTGTTTTGAATGCTGAAAAAATCTGCCGTGTAACGTCCAACAGTTTTTCTTTGTTACTGATATAATATATTTATGTGCCAATCAGTGACAGTTATTATTGTCAAACAAACTGAGTTATAATAATACTGGCTGTACCCCGCCACGCGTTGCTGTGGCTCAGTCTGTCTGGGCAGATAGAAAAACAATAGCGCTTGTTGCTTTTACGTCCAACAGATGGCCCTGTTTTTCAAAAAAGCGTGTTTGTCCAACAGATGGCGCTGTTTTTAAAAAAGCATGTTTTTACCTGTCAAAGAAAATACCCTAAGAGGTCACAGGTGACATCTTTATAATACAGGTATATAAAAATACATGCATATTCAAATGCAACTTTTATCAAAATTTCAAAGCAATTGGTGAAGATCTTTCGGAAATTTAAGATTTTGAACAAACATTTACATTTTTATTTATGTAGACAATTCATTAACCAGGTCCATGAATCTGCTATTTTGTAAAGTGAAATGAGTTCCAAGATCAAATTAAAGTCTTAATTATTACGCTTTACTGAATTAAAAGACTTAATTGTGACTACTGTGGAGAATAAACTAGACCATTTCAATTAATTAATTGTGGAAAGATCAAGGATTTAAGAAGTCATTTAACGTTTTAAATGAGTGTCTGCAAATTAACTAAATTCTTCCTACTCATCGTAACTCGGAATACAAAAAAAACATAGAAACTGTTTACGAGTTAAAAAATTTATAGAGTGCAAGTTTGCATAATTAAACGCTTCTAAACTTTACGATAGATTAGCTCTATCATTTGGTTTGCGCTTGTATTGTTGATTTCTGATGTACATTGTTTTGATTGACTGGTTTGCCTAAATATTTACACAAAAGCTGTTTTAGTCTGCAGCAAAACATCCGACAGCATTACAATTAATTTAGAGTATCGGTAAGATCCACAGACAAAATAATAAGGGGTAACGTTGAAATTATTGTTCTAACAATTCACGATTTAAAAAAAATTACCAAAATATTTAAAATTCTATCAAGGGATGCAGATTTATTTACCAACAATCTAATAAACAGGTAGATGCAGTAATATGGAGTTATAAACATGGGAATTTTATATAATATTTTAGAGTTGGAATTTAAAGATTGATAAAACAGCGGATGTTTGCAGAATCACCTAACAATAAAACTACTTCAGTTATTCCATCAATTAAATTTTAAAAAACATATATATTGTTTGAAAATTTAACAAAATGATTGGATCATTTAGGTTCCTTTCAGATTCACAAGAAACAGAAAAAGAAATTATTGTAGAACACAAAATTTGAAGTAATTCTTAATAAATCAGGTTTAAAAAAAACATAAAACTTTGTAATAACAATGGTTCAAATAAACAAGGAAAACAATTCATCTAGCAAGCATCAAATATATAAACAAAAACACAACAAATCAAGACATCAATAACAGTTTGGCCAATAGATAAGAAAAAAATGGTGAAGTAATGGAATAGTTATTGGTTTGTGCAGTGCACGGTGATTGGAGAAGAATGAACGAAGGATGAAGCGCATTCAACAAGCAAATAGTATCAACAGAGGCATGCGGGCAACCATCACCTCATGCGGGGCCGGCGCGTCTAACTCTTCACCAAACAACACAATCAACCAACATGGGGAATGGTACAAATGAGAAAGCTTCGCACGAAAGCCAATTTAAGAGGAGGAGCGCCATCCACTAAAAAAACCAGGTAAATAATTAGTACATTGTAAAAAAAAAACTATACAAGTTTACTACAAACATGACAAATTCCATAATAGTATAAGTCCACAGCTCCGTATTGAACTCCGCCAACTCAAATTAATTTAGGCTGAAATGAGTCAATAATAAAGTTCTTTAATAGAATGTACACTCCTTAATGATTCAAAAATGTAATCATATATTTTTTAAGTCTTTTCTCTTATTATAACATTTCACAACTTAATCAATAAAAAAAATCATGCTGCAAATTGATTGTATTTTTTATAAATTCAATAGAAGAATGAACGTTTTTATAATGCTGAACAATTATTGAGAGTAAACAGTATAGTTCAATTTGGAGCAGTCGAAATATAAACAGATTTATATATTATTCATGTCGATCTTCTAAATTATTTGTTTCATTGTTAATCGGTAATAAATTATGTATCAAAAAGGTTAACTCTACTAGAAATATGAAATATAATAATAATACAATATATGAAAGGGTTGAACGAACGACAACAGCTAAGAGTTTGTCACTAATAAGGACGACAACAACAAGGGCAAGTGGGTGGGATGGGTGTACCAACCAGTTTGACGACGGTGCCGGCGCGTTTGAGGGCGTCAACGGCTTCGGCGTGCGTGACCCCGACGACCTTGACCTGGTTGACCTTGAGGATGACATCGTTGATCTTGAGGGTACTGGTGGCAGCCGCCCCGCCTGGGATGAGCTTGGTGACGTAGATGCGGGTGTCCCCGGCCAGGTGCGGGTTGTCTACGCCGCCCGCGATGCTGAAGCCAAGCCCCGCCCCGCCGCTACGACTCAGCGTCACGCTTTCGTGCTGCCAGCCCGCTTCCTCTTCCTCAGCCTCGCTGCCCGCATCCGTGTTGCCGTTCACCTGCTCCAACACCACGCAGTCAGGGTCAGCTACGTCCCAGTACGCACCACACGCCTGATGCGAGGTATGGCAGAAATGGGAATTCGACGACAAGTTCCAAACATACACTGAACGATATCGGTTCTAGCTGACAAAATCTATTTCTTTTCTAAAACCAACATGAATTTATAGAAAACAGCATTGTAGTTTTCACAAAAAACATCTTTAATAATGGACATTTAATTTCACCCTCTTAACTTCTCACCTAGTCTGCAAAAGCCTCAGTGCCCCGATCGGTAGTAGTAAATTTTCTTGCATCATATAAAAGTCAATGACCCAAGAAATAAAAATTGTTCCCGAGAGTAACTTTTCGTAATCTAAATAAATCTTTTTGTTAAAGATTACTATTTTTAAGCATTTAGATTTTCTTTTACTGAAAAGGTCCGTACAGTAGATACATTTAACTGTTGTAAATAAACAGATACCGTGTCGATAAACGAAATTAAACAATTTTAAAAACTTTTTCCTTAAAAACTTACATTAGGTATTTTTGAGGCTTCTTACAATGCGCTTCAAGTGTTTGCAATCTGAGATCCAAAATTGAACTGAACCGATTCCAAATTGGCAGAATATTAATTATATAATTTCCAGTAATGAATATCAAATCGAGGTTTAGTGACATGTTTACTTTCAAAACTCGTTGTTTTATCATTTAGTCGTTAAAAAAATTTAAATGTAGGCCATTTGTATGCAGTTATCCGGTACCTTGAAGATACTTTCATAATATGAAACCTCAATGTTGGAAAATTTAAATCGTTGTCATTGAAAATGCAGCACACAATATTATTTATTCAATTCGTTCATTCCCATTTCTGTGCATACCTCACATTCTGAATGTTGGGTTCATTCATATTGAGATAGTGAAAATTGTTATAGAATATTGAAGATAGGTGGAGAAAATTCTAAACTATTGTATCTCTGATTTTTCAAGCGAGTGGAGCTTTGAATCTGTGAATATATTATACAACTCAACTTATATTTTACAGGTGACTGAAATTTGATGGAAAATATTAAAGCCCTCAAAAAACTGGCCAAAATTATGACAATCTTTGGGGAAGAGATTTCAGGCTTCCATTTTTAATGGAGGTGGTGGGGTGTAGTCCACTACAAAACAAAGTGAAAATTTTACTTTTATAATTCATTTAAAACTAGCTGTACCTTGCAACGCGTTGCTGTGGCTCGGTCTGTCTGTGCAGTTAGAGAAACAATAGCACATGCTACATTTACGTCCAACAGATGGCACTAAAAAAGCATATTATTACCTGTCACGGGTGACATCTATATAATATAGGTATATAAAAAAAACGCGCGTATTCAAATGCAACGTTGTGTCAAAATCTAAAAGCAATCGGTGAAGAACTTTCGGAGATTTAAGATTTTCAACAAACGAACATTTACATTTTTATTTATATATATATATAGATGTATGTGTTTACATTTCAGAGTCCAGAGAACAAAAAATGATTCGTAAATGTTTTCTCTATTAAATACTTTTCTCAAATACCAGTCAACCTGAAAAACCAAACTAGCAATTGAAAAATTCAAGATCAATAAATGAACTGACATTTCCAACCTCTTTATGTAACGTATTGAATAAAAA
Organism: Hesperophylax magnus; assembly: GCA_026573805.1. Lineage (NCBI taxonomy): Eukaryota > Metazoa > Arthropoda > Insecta > Trichoptera > Limnephilidae > Hesperophylax > Hesperophylax magnus. Next base: position 4,728,286 of record JAIUSX010000022.1, read on the forward strand.
TACACTTTCCATTAAAACTCTAATCATTAGAAATAATAATAATATTAAACACTTGCTGTGGCTCAGTTTGTCTGCAGAAACAATGGAGCGTGTTGCTTTTACGTCCAACAGATGGCGCTGGTTAAAAAAAAAACATGTTTGTCCAACAGATGGCGCTGTTTTTCAAAAAAAGCATATTTTTACCCGCGTATTCGAATGCAACGTTGTGTCAAAATTTTAAAGTAATCGGTGACGAACTTTCTGAGATTTTACATTTTGAACAAACGAACATTTTTATTTATATAGATTACTAGAAATACATATTCCATCATAACTGAAATAATTTTAACAAAATTTGATTAAAAATATACTTTTGTAAAAACTGAAAAAAATTATTATAAAAACTTGACTAAAAATACAGTTTGAATCAAAACTGAAAGAATTATTACGAAACTTGCATAAAGTCAATTAAAGGAATCATCCTTATCAATTACCTTGGCACTCAAATCGTTCAGTTTAATTAACCTTTATGTACATAAGCCAAGGAATCATTTGTACAGAATGAAAATGCACTAATTAAACTAACGATCTTGACACTTGCTTCTTTGTCGCTTTCCGTTGCTGGAAATGATTAACGACATTGAATGTAAATGGGACGTAGTTCTTTTAGTTGATCTAATGAGAAAGGCTTCCATTTGACTAGACTGATCAAATCATAGGGCTCGTCAATTAATTAAAGTTATTTTGAAAAATATTCAAATTAATAACTTGTAATGATTATAAATAACTAATGCTAGTCTTTGACAGATAAATGGGTCTGATAATAATTATTTTTAATCGTGCGAGAGAAAGGTGATAACCTCAGTAGTGTAATGGTATTTTACTACTAAGCTTAGCAATTCCCAATTATATCTTCTCATGTACCCCTTGGAAAAAAAAAGGGTACTGTTGGTCTAGATGTTGTGATGCATTTCGCAAAGAATGTTGAGCCTTACAAAAATTACTTTATAGCTGTCTTAACCCTAGATAACTAATCGCTCGTCGAGGCGACGACGCGCTACTCGGCGAAATTCGAAATCACCTACTTTCCCCCGCTCCCTGACCTTGACTCTTTCATTACCTTCCTAATTTGAGTAAACAGTGCAGCACGTGACGCGGTTGCAGCCACACATATCTTGCTTACTAGGATGTGCCCTATGACCATCTCGTCGTCCGCTAGATGAAAGTTTAGTTATAACAACAACTTTTATTTTTAAGGTACGTACATTCATTTATTCTTATATTTATTGTTAATGTTGGCGAATCTTCTACAATAGAAGCTCCGGTTCCATCTACGTCAAACGTGCGTAAAATTTGCTACCTGTGTCCATCCAAAGCCCGGAGGATGACCAAACACCGTTGCACCAGATGTAGAGGGGCTATTTGTGGTCCACATAATGTTGACATGTGTGGTCACTGTGTAGACTGATATTTTGATATTAATTTGCACTTAATTTGTTCATTATAAACCTTACTTTTGTGTCATGTAACAAGTTCCTATCTTAATTAAATATTTTTGATTTATTTCTAGTGTTTTATTGCGTAGTCCACTCGACGAAAGTGTAGTAACAATGAAAACAGTTTAGTTATCTAGGGTTAAGAAACGTTGACGCAACTCTAAAATACATCAAACATTTTCGTTTAAAAAGGTAATGCGGTTTAGTAATGTACAGTACAAATAGAAATCAGTAGTACTGAACTCTGAATAAGGAATGTGTTAAATAATACAAGTATTTTTATACACTGTTTGAATAGTTTCGAGTGTGTAATGAATGTAATGATGGTGGGTCTTATAATATGTGTATCAAGATCAAGCAAGGTATGTAGGTGGACAGGTAGGTTACCTGGGTTTCAAAGGTAAGGAGTGTTTAATCTGTTTGTATGAGTCCCCTTATCAGTTAACTTTTTATGTCAAGTTGTGCAATTTTCACATTGAAATTACCTACCATACGTCATAATCGAGATAATATTAATGAGAATAGTTTTTTTTTAATGGTTTCGGATAAGAAATATTTATGTCTTTTCGAACAATGAGCAGGATGCAAAATTTATTTTTATTTATTTATTAGCTGTTTGCCGCCACGCGTTGCTGTGGCTCAGTCTGTCTGTGCAGATAGAGAAACAATAGCGCGTGTTGCATTTACGTCCAAAAAATTGCTCTGTTTTAAAAAAAAAGCATGTTTTTACCTGTCACAGGTGAAATCTATATAATGCTGGTATATAAAAACACATTATGTCAAAATTTCAAAGCAATCATTGAAAAACTTTCAGAGATTTAAGATTTTGAACAAACGAACATGTAAATTTGTATTTATATATATATGTATATATATTATTAATCAATCTCAAAAAAATTTGGAAATATTTAAATAGAATGTCCGTTTGTAATATTTTTGTCATATCCAGCCAAGAGACAAATCATAATTTCTAGTTTAATTATAAATTTGGGTAAATTATGCAAGTTAGTTAGTAAGTAAGTACTGAAGTAATTGATAGTAGGCGGTCGTAAAAACGTAATGTTTACTTTGGGTCAGACGCACCTTCCTCTTGATATGAAAAACAGCTTATCTTAAAATAAGTGTACCTACCTAGTTCAAAACCGGTGTGATAATAATTTTTGAGTTAGTATAATATGCAATATGATAAACAAAAATACTATCTCTGTAAATTCATCAAAAATTCATAAATTAATTATAAAACTTTTAAAATTTGACTGCAACTGGAATGTCTAACTAACTAACCATCACGCCGTTTCTCCGCAGGGGTAGGCAGAGAGGACGGACCGCCAAACAACTCGGTCTTGAAACACACCTCTGCCTCATTTACATTCATACATCGTCTCATACATACTCTTCTATCATTTTGACTCTTGATATGGCCCGACTCGAGTATCTGATTCACTTGATCGTGCCATGTCTTCCTCGGGCGTCCCAGACTTCTGCTACCATTCACATCATATATTCTCCTTACACTCCTTTCTTCGCTCATTCGCTCTACATGCCCAAACCATCTACGCTTACATCAGCCTTGCACTCTTACACGATCATACATGATTTTACCACACAAACACCTGTAATGAAATAGTAATATTACATAAATATAAATATAGGTAGTTATGTACTACGACCTACGACGTATGTAGCAATGTTTAGTACTTTGGCCACCATTGAAATGATGAAGCGTAACAAATGGTTAAAATTGTTAACTACATTAGGAAGGTCATAAATTTATGAGTTTTTTATAACAAAATACTTTGATTTCAGATGTGAATCCATAATTGTAAATGTCAACTGTGTAACTTGCGGAAGGGGAAGTCATTAAACTCTACAGGAAATTTTAAAATCTAGGTACGTTACAGATATTTGAACATGTCATTTTGTGTTTGAGGTAGAAATCCCATGCGATTTTTTATGCTCCGAAAGCGGGGGAGTGCTGCTTATCAGAATGTATATAGTAGTGAATGGTGGAAGAAGTCGGAGACGCCAGAGAAAGACATTAGCAATAGCAAAGCAATGAAATTGCAGTCTTAGTCGTTAGTAACAAGGTTTTAATCTCGAGTTTTCCCGATGTCAAGGATGTTAGTGTTATGTGATTGGAAGTTAGCCATTATTATCAAGCAGCGGTTATATAACTTTAACAATACAATAATTTATGAATAATTATCTTGCCAGCCACGTTAAACAAGTTAATATTGTGAACATTGACTGTTTTCGTAATTCGATACTCACTGGGTCATGGAAAAGCATATTGCCTATTATTGTATTGTGGAGATGAAAGAACTATCGGATATTACATGTTACACGTACGACGTTACATAGGCCTTAAGGGTAATGAATATTGGATGAAAGTAGACTGATTGCATTAGAAGTGATATACCTGAGATTTTTCATGTGTAGTTAAATTTTGAATGTTTGAATTGAAAACGAGATGGGAAGAATTATTTGTGCATACACAGATATTGAATATTGAAATCTCTTCAGTTAAATAACCTAAGTGCCATTGTAATGTGGAGTTATAAACATGTTTCACGTTCAGCGAAGTACGAGGTAGTTATTTATGACAGTATCAAACAATGGGGTCACCTAGTACATATTTTCAAAACATACGCGATTGAACAATGAGAGAACAATCCATAGGAATATGCGTTATTATTGTAAACATAAAAGCAATTTTCAGAAATATACAAATACAAATGCTTTGGTTAAAGTCAATACATCAGGGGCATGCCGTGGCTTTTTATTTTACTTAATTTCTGGAGAGAATGGCCTTATATCATGGACATCCAAAGACTAGCCATTTAGGGAAAGGGGGAACAAACAAAGTTGCGCGGATCGTGAAGGAGGCGTGACCGTCTACCTTTCTGTAATTTGTCAATAAATGAATCTGATAGTATACAGGCAACTCACATTGTAATATCACCATTTAGTATGCGAAAATAAAATGTGCTTATGAATTACTAGTCTTTTTTACGATAGCAAAAAAAAAACTTAATGACAAATTCCAAATCGGGTGAACTGAAGTACCGGCTTGTTTCCAAAACAGAATATTTTGTTACACTGTTTAGTTAGACTTTTACAAATGTGTTGTAATTTACCCACCTCACTCATTTTTAGAATCGCTACGGAACCCCATTTGAGGGCGGTTAATTTTTTAACTGTTTTTACAAACATTCCCTTCCATTCATTCCATCCATTCATTCCATTCCCATCGTGTACAAAAAAGTCCCACAATGGACTGCATTGCAAACCGTTCTGGTTATTTCAATGTGCGACTGATGCGGTAGATTATTCAAAGCATTCTCAAACCTTCCTGATGCCAAAAATATGGTCATGTGGTTTGCCTCCAACTCGGCAAAATGATACCCGGATTTCTTGTTAGAACAAGTCTATCAATTTGGATGTCTATGCCTTAGACGACACGTGGGCGGCCCTGCATAGAAAGATTTAAAAACTTTAATATGTTTCTTCTGTAATTTGTAGGAAGATGTCGAAGATTGTTTTTCAAAGCATTCTCAACCCTCCTGATGCTAAACATTTGGTCATTTAGTTTGCCTCAAACTCGTAAAAATTATACCCGGATTTCATGCAAGGGCAAGTGTATAAATTTGGATGTCAAGACAACAAGTGGACCTGCCCTGCTTAGAAATATTTAAAAAAATTTTAAAAACTATTATGTTTCTTCTGTAATTTGTAAGAAGTATCACAACATTTTATAAATGGGTCATTCCCCCGAGCAGATCTAAAAGTGTTTGCTCGATTTTCATGTTAAATATTTACTTTATTACTAGCAGAAGTGGCCTTAATTTGTCGCATTACTAAAGAACTAGCTAAGTTTAAAGTTTCATTTGAAAATCTTTTAAACTTTCCGAAATAATCAAAATTTTGTTGTAGGAAAATCACTTCTGTGGACTGTTCACACCGCAGGTACCAAAGTTTATAGTCATTAAAAAAATATAAAATTTAAGATAATACTCAAATCCATGTTAGAAATCTGTAAATATTATTGTAAACATTACGTTACGATTGTTTTTTTTTTCAAACGCATTACCTTTAAACATGACGACCTCTATTCGCGGAAATGCACTAAAAATCTATAGTATCGAGTGTCTAGTACACGTCGCTACTTGTTCCGATTGTGAGATTACGAAGTCAGGGACGCCCGAGGAACACATGGCACGATCAAGTGAATCAGATACATGAGTCGGGCCAATCAAGAGTCAGAATAATAGAAGAGTATGTATGAGACGATGTATGAATGTGAATGAGGCAAGGAGTGTGCCAAGACAGAGTTTTTGGCTGTCCGTCCTCTCTGCCTACCTCTGTTAGTTAATTAGTAACTTAAATTTCGCAAAAAAAAATAAAAAATTTACATGTCTAAACAGTATAAATTTGTGTACTAAAAAAGTCGCTATCCGCGTCTGTCTGTTTGTGCGTTTAGTTCTTCTAAACTACGCACCAGATTTTGATAGGGTTTTCACTATCATTTAGAGAATTTCTTCCGGAAGGTTTATATATATAGAACATGTATATTATATTTATAAAATGTAGAGAAAAGTCGATGTTTTGTAATAAAGTCGTAAAAAAATATTTTATTGCGCTTACATCGCTAACGCTGGCTAAACCTTGTGAGATATATCAAAATATTGTACTACCGAATGGTATATCTTAAAAGGCCTACAGAAAAGTCCGCGACGGTATATGTCTATCTCCTAAGGATAACTCCCAACAACGCCGGGAGCACGTCAGCTAGTTTATAGTATACGGTAGACTGCTTTAACAGATGGAAAGTATAATTCTATAATCAAATCGTCACATAAAGAGATTGTATTTAAGACTAGTGATGCAATACTTACAGCGCATCTTAACCGCAGATTATTAAAATCTTTAGTGATTGTAATAACCAATTTTCCGCACAATCATTAAAAAAACTTGTTTGATCAAAACTAGGATGGGAATCCCGTTTTTTTATATCCAATCGCTATCAATGCTAGCTTTGTATTTTCGAAAAATAATTCATCAATGGTGTTATTTGACAGTATTTTGAAGAACTTTTCAAAATTATTGTTAGCTAACCAACAATGTCTGTGAAATGTAAGACAAGTGATAGCTGGATGCCTTTTATCAAACATTACAATTTAAAGTAAATAAAATCGGTTAATATTTTTATGTTAATAGGTACTTCCCCAATTAGAAAAATCTTATATTATTTTTTTAAATTGTATTCAATAATCCTGTATGCATTTATAGATTGTACATATCATCGTAGTAGGCAAAGTAAGAATCGTTGCATCACTAATAATAATATTGCTGATTTTTAAGAATGAAAATAAAACCAAATAATTAATTGCTATTATTTACAAATTGCTAGAAAAGGGTTCCTTGATAACTCCTCAAAATGACAATTCAACACAACTTTAAAAGGTGATATATTGGTCATTAAAAGTGATGAAACAAAAAGTAGGTTAAATAGTTGCATATGTAGCAGCTGTTTAATTAGAAAAACTTTATTACTACATTACATATACACTTTTTATATGTGTGTTGAATTGTCATTTTGATGAGTTATCCGGTCACCCTAGAAAAGATATTATTTCAACTTTTGAATTTAAATCAAACATAAAACTTGACCTCTTTGAGTAACAATATCGTATTATTATTATCTTTAAGGTCATGTGAAAATGAAATGCTTTCTCTATAAAGAGATATTCTCTGCTCATTAAATTGATAAATATACAGAGTATCTAATTAGAAACAATCTATTTAGGGCATACTGCAAAATGTAAGTTGAACATTTTAAATGTACCACATAAAACTGTTTTGATACATGCCAAAGGGAAGAAAAAAATATTTAAAAAAACTTAATTTGAAATGCTAAAATAATAGCAAATAAATATATCTCATTCCTAAGATTACCATATGAATGAGAAAAATATTTATTTTTGTATTTTAATCTCTCAAATAAAATTTTGGTGATGTTTTATCTCTCACTCGATATAAATACAACACAAACAGAATAACAATATGTAAGATGACAATATATGCGTCAATGTCTGTTACAATACCTGAGAAGCTGTGATTAATAATACTACATATATAGAAAATTGTGTTTATATTGTTTAAGTTAATTTTAATGAAATCAAAGTCTTATTTGCAGTTGTGTTGGTTGTTGCAGTACGCCCAAAAGATAAATGGCATGATTTATAAGTATATTATTTACTCGAGCGATGGCTACTCAAATTTTGGTATGTGATTTTGATGAATTTTGAATTTAATATTTTTTTTTATAGAACCTAAAAATATGGGATGGACGCTGAAATCTAGGGGGATTCATTGGCTTTAAAGCGCAGTAATCTGTTCATATGTTACAGTATGGAGATATGATATTAATTGAATCAAATAGCAGAATCGAAAATCATACACATGGAAAGCTCCATCGCTCGAGTGGCTTTAACATAAAACATTTCAGTTCAGAACAAAAGTGAAGAATATCACACCTGTTTCATATTATCCCCAGCCGGTGAGAGGTGGGCCTGAAATCCAATACATTGTTTAAACTCAATATTAAATAATTCCAAGTGTCAAATTACCTTACACTAATATTCTATTTATGTTAATACATGGACATGATTCATTCATCATTAACTGTTGTCTAAAATAATTGACTTGGCAACTGTGGGTATGTGTGCATAGAATTTCATTAGGAATGTGAGTCAATTCCATGCCCAAATTTGTATGAACCCTAATAAGGCTGCGTTTACCATTTGTGTATGTAAATTCTAGTATAGTAGCATAATTAATTCACTAAAAAAACACTAGACAATAATTAGTGAGTCTATATGAATCGAAATATTTGGCAACATTAATATTATTATTATTCTTAAAAGTAGTAGCACTGTAGAGATTAAATAAGTACCGAGAAATCTTTAAATTAAATATTGATTTCCATCTGCATTACAATTTGCTTAGTGATATTGTATTGAAAGTTGTTAATCATTACATTATAAATAAAAACATATTGTGTCATTATAACTACAAACTGTAAATAAAAACGATCAAATAGCAGATTATGTTCTTTCAGGTTAACGGTTAACTATTACTTGTAGCCTGTCAAAAAATTTGCAAAATTCAGAGCATGTTCAATTTCAATGGCAACTGCTGTCCACTTTACGCTGTTTTGTAGTTATGACTGTAGATAATTATAATTTTACGTAATGACTGGGGTAAACAACAATAAAGTTGCTAACATTATGAACCTACCAAGGCCAAAATAAAAATCTTCAATTTATATAATAGAACTCATAATTTAGTCTTTTTTGTATTTTTTTTATCAAAACTTTTACCCATATATTGCATATTTTTCATAGCATACACCTTACAGTACCTTTAAAGCAACTAATTAAAATATATTTATATATATTACAATAAAGTAACCAGAATACATTACTTTTTAAAGTAAGAGAATGCTTAATTCATAATTATTTTCAGGTCTTACCAAACAGAAAATAAATGTACAGAGAAGAGAAGAAAGATTCTAACGACTAGATCAACTTGCTTAGAATTAGAAATGATATAATATAAATGGAGAGAGAAGAGATTTGGAAATGATCTAATGAATATAAAATTAGATCTTACATCAAAAAAGATAGTGGGAGACAGTAAAATATTAAAGCAGTGTTTGCGCAATTTTGCAGGAATATATTGTTGGTTTAAACATTGTAATACTAACTAAATTCTTCTTGGTAATTTATGAAGTTAAGGCTACAATTCATACTTTTACATGGATACGGTAATCAAACTCACAACTTGATAACTTGACAAACTGATAACTTTTATGAAGAAATAGTGACAACACAACCATACAAAAAAATATTAATATATTGCAAAAAAAAAAACTATTTGTTGTTGGAAAAAACAGATATTGTTCGAAAGTAATTTGAATTAGTGAATGGCATCCATCATCACCACCTACGGTAATAACTCTCTATTTTGAATCATTTAAAGTGGAACGGGTGAAATTAAGGTAATCATTTTGGGTGCATGAAAGATATTTCAAATTTGGACTTTGTAGAATTGCCTGGTTTAGAGATTTGTCCGTGGAACTGAGAGTTTTGACTTCACCTCTGATGCTATTAGCAATTTATAATTTTCAATTTGTATTGACAAAAGGAACTCACCGTTTCCAAGTTAAACAATGAGGACACCTTTCTGAGGAAGCCATTATGCGTGGGCTTCTTCTTGCGTCGTTCCGTCATGGTGCGTGAATAGTGTTATGGGTGATATATTACATAACCCCACTTCCGCTGAGCAATCAGCTATCCTGTGAAGCCTGAGCCTGGGTCGCGGTCAGCATGCGTGTTAGTCACAACCACAACATGGCCTCTTCCTCGGGCCGCAGTCTCTACCTCATGCAACCTCCAATCAATCACCACGCACCAACTGATCCATGTCTACTGGAACGCGATCCACGACCAGGGTTAATCCAAATACCATTATTGTTTATGTTAACACTAGGGTGACTTTTAAGGGATGAATGGATATATTTGTATGCCTACTGAAGGTCTGCCTATCATGCAACGAATGAGATGAACATTTTCACATTTTTACACTTATTGTTTACTCGAATCAGTTCACCTATCTGAAAAAATAACAATATTTAAACTTTACTAGATGACTGATAGAGATATCTTTATAACTGATTTCAGTCATGGCAGCGTTGATGTAACAATTGAAGACCATTCACAAGTATACTATTGGAAACTAATTCTTAGTAAGTAATTGATAACGACAGCACATCAAGAATTTAACTTTCTAATGCAGCCAAATGTTTTGATAAGGTATCTTCAACTTTGATTTTGAAAGTAAAATTATTCAGCATAAAACATTTAGTACTTTACAAAGACTAAACTAATCAGCTGATAACTTCAAAGATACATATATAGCAGATAAAAGATCGTGGAATGTCGATGACTAGTAAAGAAACTGATAAAGAAACAATCTTTATTTAGTATGTAATTGTACACTGTGAAGGAAGTATATTCTAAGAAAAGGAATGTTCATGGAATAGAAGAACGTGTATGAATGAATGATGTTCTTACTTGTTTCCGCTAATCTTTCAAACAATGTGGAAAAGGCCGATAGCTAATAATAAACATCTATTAGAAGCTATGACTAAACACTGCCAGGCTATCAAAATGTTATAAAATCTATTCCTGTTGAGTTCTAATATTGGATATCCGTTAAAGGTTTAAATATCAAGTCATATAGCAATCAATATTTCACCAAAACTGCATATTTTATAGAACAAGCGATAATTTACAACTTCATGTAACCAGTCCCTTGATGGTACGCCAATGATTCACACCATTAAAACTATGTTATTATTTGAAATAAATAAAATAATAAGCACTTATTTACCGGATGAAAAGTCATTCTGTTGGTTAACTAGTACAGTATCGATTTAATTAAAGATTCCATAAATAAACTCGTAAACGGACATCGAAAACACCAAACGTCAAACGCGAAAGAATTCGTTAAAAGTGTATTGACAAACATACCTATCAAGAGCGAATTTTAAGTACCTACTAAGTTAATGTCTCTGAAACCGGCGAATGAGTTTCCTAAATTCTCGTACGAATAAAGACCTCGCAGCAAACTGAACTAGAATATTTGACGTACACATTTCCCGAACTTCATAGTATATTTTAGGTTATAAATAGGTCGGTCTGCTTGACGCGGAGGAACGGCCAGCCGCCATTACAAACCACTTGTGGCGTTCACGCGCAGTGTTGCCAACTCGAATTTTAAAGTAGAGCTAGGCGAAACCCAAAAAAGAGCCAAAAAGGAGCTAAAATTTTGAATGTGACATAAAGCATGGGGGGGGGATTGTTAGAGAATTTCAGAGAAGAAAAATTCGGGGGCGGACTGCAGAATTTTTGCCGCCGCGCAGAAAAGTAAAGATCGATAGGTTTACAGCGCAGTTCACTGTGAGACTTGCGCGGCGGCCTGAAGTGTCGCGGGACTCGGTCGCTCCGAAGTGTGCGTGTAAACGGTGCTATTTTTAGTAACTGTTTACTTGTGCAGTAGTTCGGGGAATCTCTTTTTTTGGGAAGTCCTCGTTATTTTGGAATATTATTTCAAATTTAATTTTTTTTTAATATTATTTCACGTGAATAAGAGCTGAAAAATCTGAAAAACGAGCTAAGAAGCTAAATGACTTTTTTTGGAGCTGACGACCTCGATTTAGAGCCAGATCTAGCTCTAAAGGAGCTGAATTGGCAACACTGTTCACGCGAGTTCACGTCATCTGCCCAAGATGCCTCGACCGGAGGAGCGAGGGGTTGATTCATCATACTTCGTTAACGCCCATTTCCTTTACATTGGCTGAGTTTTAAATTATCTCGTGATTTTTCTGACATAAACTTTTCATTTTCATCTATTCATACAAGAAATAAAAAAAGAAAGAAAAGTCTTGAGATTGATTCTTTTACAACATAAAATGTTTTTTTGCGTAACATTTCGTTTGTTATATTATATTGTAAATTAAATCGCATTGAAACATAAAACTTTTCATCTATTTTAACCAAAATTTTGACTTTCGTCAAAGTTTTTAAATCTTAACTAATAATAACGGTTTTTTTAAGTTAACACAATGTGACAGAAAATGAACCCGCTATCAAAATATTTTATTTTCTCAAACGAATCCAACCAGTAAGAACAGTCAATCTTATTGACTAATCTGATCAGATCAAACCTGTGCGCTATTAGGCCCCGTCTCCTCACTCTGTGTGGGTGATAAATTTTTTGAGCAATAGTGCATACAACTGTTCGGTAGATGGCACTAGTCAACAATGTTATGAAAAAATTCAAATCGCGAAATCTCCCATTGAAGTTTCGAATATAATAGGTAAATACCTTTTTGGAAACCGGAATTTAAAAAAACTGCATTTAGGTACTAAAACAGCACATTATTTTACATTTATAAAGATCCTATATTATTATTGTAAGATCAGTGAGATTTGTCGTATTTTCAAAAACAGGGATAGATACCATTACAAATTTATGGAAGATGAAAGAACTAAAAAATATTATATTATTATACTACTATATTATTATACTATATTATATTATTATATATATTATTATATTGTACTATTATATTATATTAATATTATGCTATTATATTTTTATATTCTACTGTATTCTTCCATACTTCCTTATATTACTATAGTCATTTACATTATTTTAAATATGTTATTTTATTTTATATTCCCGCACAATCTTTATGTTAATGTATAGAAAATCGACCACCATAACACGGGCATGTGCCTAGCATGGTGGTCGAAAAATTCCTCAATGCATGTAACTAATAATTTTATAGAATAAAGAAACTTAAAAAAAAAAAAAAAAATGTATAAAGTTAATTTTTCTAATTCTGTTTGTCGTTCTAAGAATCTGTAATGTTCATTAATAAATATAAATGATTTTAAAAACCACCTAAAAACTGGCAAACTGACCACGAAGAAGACTTTATCGATGTTGGCCGGTGTGACGTCAACAGCGCCATATTATTCACGAACAAAAACAAACATGTCGTTTTGGGCTTTTATGTTATTTTTTTGCCCTATTCCCACTTTTCTTGACTTTGAAAAACATTAATAATACCAACGGTCAATCTAAGCATAGACGTAATGCAGACATGCTGAGTCTGTTCTGCTGGTATTTCAAAGAAACCTGCTCAAAGTAGCTAGAAGCATTGATCCCCTGTACACGGGTGCAGGAGCATGAAACTCGACGAGCACGAGCGGAACACCCGTTCACAGTTGCTGTTGGCTTCATGAGAACGGGTCGTCTCTTTCAATGTCGGTTCCAGGGGAGATAGTTTAATCTAAAACTTAGTACATTTACCTACATGTGTGTACCTATGCCAATAATCAGGCAGGCGGAAGCAAGGTGAGTACAAGTGTAGTTAGTACAAGTACAACCATTTTAAAGAGTGTCTCGCTTGTGTAGTGGTATACAATAAAAGTGGGACAAGGTTAACACACACTTAAAAAATGCATCAGTTAGATAATAATGAGAAGTAAGTATTTCAGTTTCCGGAAATGGAAAATATTGCGATTGTTCAGCGTTACGTTCAGTTTTTACGATGTTATAAAATTTAAAAAAAATAAAAAAATTAACAAAAGATACGTTTACGGTAAAACTCATCACTCATCACTTACATTTTTTACAAGTACTTACGTAGAATAATAATATTGATCGTTAACGACACTTGAGATTTGGTGTGTTGTGAAAATTGGCAAACGTTATTATTATAAGTCGGAAGAAATTAATTTGAAACGACTTTCACATATATAAGGAAATCCAGTGAAAAATATTATTGCTTTAAAAATATATTCATATAGAATACATCAACAAAAGCTGATTCTTAATATGTTAGTTTTTTATATGTAATTATACGTACAATGTATAAATCATCATTTGAAAATGAATAAAACAACCTATTTGGCACGACTGAATCCGTTGATCCTGACGTCACGAATCACGAATTTCATTCTGGTTTTGTGTGTATTTAAACTAGTTCGTTGTTGTTGTTTCACGGTATTGACGGAATGCAAACGTCATTTAGGCGCACGTTACGATTTGTATAAAATTAATTATAGTTGTAGGTTTATTATTTTATGAAGATAATTTTGAGGTTAGTGTCAAAATTAGACGAGTGGCATTATAAAAAAAAAACGGTAATCTTTTTACGTAATATTTATTATTTGTACGATTATAATTGATTAATCATAAATATATTCTAACATAATAGGTAACACAAAGGAAAAAATCTAAAACTGTCAAAATTTAAAAAGAAAATATGCAGTTGGCAAACGCCAGGGTCTAATCAAACTTAAAAGTACAATATAGGATAAATTTGTATCAGAAATCACCTAAATGAAACTATTGTACTTGCATCAAAATGATCCCCACAACAAAATTAAGTTGAATTTTTCATGGTTAGTTTGATGGCGTCACACCATTTTCTTCGTAGTAATGCAGGTTTTGGAAGACTGAGTTTGTTTATCAGGAGCGGTCACGGATGTGTATTCGCACTTTGGTAGAGTACAATAACAGTTGTGAAGAGATGCTGACATTTTATCTACTGTTCTTCAATATTAAAAGCGGTTAAACTTCAGAATAAAAAAAAGCTTTGACTCTCGACGCCGCCATACAAAATACAGTGCCTGTTGAAATAAAACGTAGGCTTTTTATGACTGGTGACGTCACATAGACAAACCATAGATTTGGGAAACCCGAAAATTGGAAATTATTTATACTATTGAAATAAACTATATTAATAAAAAATGGACCGAAGTTCTCTGTTTCGTATTTGGTTGTAGGACTGGGAAGGTATATTTTGTTGCACACCCTTTCTTAAATAATATTGTATTATAACGAAGGTTGCAGTTTTCTTTAAAATCATTTTTAATACTGTAAAGATAATTAAATAGTTCATGGACCTACCTCCAAACATCAAACTGTATAAATAAATAACGTGGCACCAACGCTGAAAAAAACATGTCCCCTCCTGTCGTTAGTAAAGGAAATAAGATTAATTAAATTGCGGTGTCTGCGTTGATCGTGCCAACAACGTGAAATGCCATTGTAAAGTTACGTGAACGTGAATTAAATAAATCCAATAAGTATGCAAGTCTTCATTAGTAGGTAAGTACGTACTTACTCAGTACCTACCTACCTCCGAGACAGAAGAAGACAATGCATAATTTTGGCTCGAAGCCCGTGTTTGGTGACCGTGTGCCTAACCGTGAAAAAATCCAAGTGCAATAAAGTGCGAAGGGGTCGCACAATGTTGCCAACTCTGAAATATACACACCAACGTGTTACAACAATAAAGAAAGCGTGTACTTTTACACACAGTTACTAGTTACACACCAACACCAAAATAAATACTTATTAAAATAAACCCACCCGTCAAAATATTGTGTCAAACGGTTGTTCAACCAAATCAAAAGCTGTCATGCAAGTAAGTCGGTATGTAGGTACCCTTGGCGTGAAAAGCGGGAAAACTTTTAACAAGATGACAGACTCACCGTTCGTTCTTCTTCCGTTTCCCGCGCCGGCGACAGCCTCTGGCTTGGTGCATTGTTCTGCTACAAAACACAACAAGATACAGATTATTTTTCCAGTAGAGATGACATAAAAATACTATCACAACACACTCGTTTATTCTGCACAGATTCTAGAATGTTGTGTTATTTTTTATACAATAATAATGTCGTTAATGAGATTCTAGTTTAAAGTACTAATGATTATATTGCAAGATGATAAAGCACACCAGCAGCCATTGAAGCACCAGCATTATGTTCGCCTTTTAAATACACACTAACAGGTACAATCATAAATCTTTATCTGTATGTGCCAATTTTATTTGATTTACCAACATGGCCATTTATTATACACACAATGGAAATAGGTATCAAGGAAAACGTTAACAAAAACAGATTTGATAACCTAGATTATTTTGACAGCATTACAAATTTATGCAGAAAAATGTTTTTTTCTTTTTTTGTCGAAATTTAGGCCTTATTTGGCGCCTCGACTCTCGAAGGTTTTATATCGAGTGGGTAGGTACCTATCAATTTTATTTCAGATACCAACCTAGCCAATTTTAAATTCAAATAATTACATACCTACATAGCGGGTAGGTACCGAACAGAAAAAGTTTTAAAAACCTATATTTTTTAATTAAATTCGATGTGCGACTGGTGCATGTGAACGCAATATTAATTTAAAAGTATTTATGATTATATATTACGTGCAGACAATTTTCCGGTTCTATTTCAGGCGCCAATTATTTAATTGGCATCTTGACTCCTTGGGTTCGAGGCGCCCACGGCCAATCTGAAGAACTGTGCATTTCATTTTCAAATAAACAATCAATAATCAGAATTTGTGAGTGAACGCATTGATCGGGACCCGCCAAAGTACGAGTGTCTATCACCAACAATACTAAACAAAACACTAAATATTGATATAAACGCTAAGCAGAATTTTTAATGAATCTACCTATTTTCAGAAAATCGGTACCGCGTGGAATTATCTAAGTTGGGATTGTTTTAAACTGTGTTGAATGAAATCATAAAAACGTTTTTTTTTTTAAATTATCTCACAGATACTGAACTAGCCGAGAGGCGTATTTTTATAATAGGTGTGTACTATATTTAAACAAAGAAAAATAAATAATGATTTTGACTTAGTATAAGATACACAAGACATTAATTTGTTTGTGTTTCTAACAATATATACAAATACTAATAAAATAACT
Source organism: Hesperophylax magnus (assembly GCA_026573805.1). Lineage (NCBI taxonomy): Eukaryota > Metazoa > Arthropoda > Insecta > Trichoptera > Limnephilidae > Hesperophylax > Hesperophylax magnus. The sequence goes on from JAIUSX010000022.1 coordinate 4,745,134, forward strand.
TTGCTTATTATTATATAATACGGGTTTTTGGTGCAAATCAAAAAAAAATTCCAACTGTTAAGAGGAAAAAAAAACAAGTGATTTCTAAATACAATTACTATTTTTTCTTTATACACCTGTGTACCCACTAATGGCAGATCCAGGGCAAAGTTTGTCGAAGGGAATTAAGTCTGAAACGTCTCTAAAAAAGACTTTCAGGAAACGCCCCTGTGACTGCTTGTTAAAAACGTGTGTCGCTTCATGTTTTTTTCTTTAAATAATAATATGCATCAAAGTGTAAGTAAGAAAAGTAGAAAGTAAACAGTAGTTCTCTTAAAAAATGTTATACGTCCGATGTTTGAGAAAAACGTTTTGTTCGTCCCTACGCTTTAGAATAAATGCCAAATTACCTCTCACAGGCACTGGAAACAATAGGTCTTCTGTGAATTGGTATTTCAGATGTTCATGATTTCACATGTGACAATATTTTACAAATTCCAGATTTGGAATCGAAAAAACAACATTTCGGAAATTTATAATTTAATACTCATCGTTCAAAGCTAAAAGTTTTAAAATATCACGACTTAAAATATCAAACGTAACTTAACTTTTTGTTCAGGAAAACCGCGAAAATCGTTAGCATTAAAATCGGAGCCAGCCACTGGTAAGTTCTGAACCACATTTCTCCCTGACCGGAAATACCAGCGTGCACAATAATGCTTCATTATTTTCACTAGATATTACAAAAGCGTTCATAAATAATGGAGATCGCTCAACAATATGACGGAGCTTCCGGAAATGTTTTTGTTTATCTTCCAAATCCGATATTCAGTAGCCACAGATTGGTTGGATTAATATCATGGCAACAAAGAGTCTGTGTTGCCATACATTTTGTGTCAAGGTTAGGTAGGTTAAGTTGGTATTCTGTATTTTTAAGTAGATAGGTACTTTTCTACAGAATACCTAGTGGGAATATTTTTAGCCATAAAGTTCACCAAGGTGCTGGTACAGTAGTCAAGAGTATTACGGCAATAATGTGTAAGACAAATTCACAACTCAAAAAAACGAAGTCCCGCAATGACTGCATTAAACTTTTAAAAAAATCGTGAAATTATGACAGTTTTGGTAGCGGGTAGGTGGCGAACAAAGATACACGTGTATGTAACAGAGCGAGAAGGAAATAGATTTGGCTCGGCAATATTGTCGTAATTTCGGTAGCCGAGCGAACTCACCGCCAAGACAAGGCAATTTACGCCGACAAGGAGGCTTAGGAGGCCTTACAAATAATTTCCCTCAGGGCCTAATGTCATCTTTGGGGATGCTGTGCGAATGGTCTTTTTAAGAAAATGAATTACAGAAAGTTCTGGAAAGGAAACATTTATGAGGGGTAGGTAGGAATCTAGGGGTCAGTGTTTCCAGGAGTGATGGACCCACCCCTCCAGCTGCGGTGGAAGATAATGGGACGAAAGAGACCAGATGGAGAAGTCAAAGGGTCTCCCCTAACCGGCCTCTCCCAATCCGGCCTGCCACGTTATTTGGTGGGCTTAGTCACCAAACGCAGCGAACCACTTGTGGCAGAGGGGTTGGTTATCCAAAAAATGGTTCTCGGGGTGGCGGTACACATACCGCAATTTAAGACAATATTGCACGGAGAAACCTTACTGATATAAAATATTGCTAATTTATTAAAAATCTCTTCAAATTATTCGTATTCCGCTTACGGGACTGCAGGCCATTGAAGAATGAATTAACAGGTTTCCTGATAAACTATCAGTTAAACATGAATGTGTTTTCTCCGTGTGCCGGCGTTTTTGACCGGCAATACGGAAATCCTTGCCGGAAAGCTTGTCGTAAAAAGATGCTCGTTTACCAAAGCCCTCAGACTAGGAAATAGAAGAAGTTTAAATAGTTTCAGTATATGGAGGGAAACAAAGATTGATGAGCATTCGAAATTCTTATGAATTTGTCATGATCGAAGCGCGGCACTTCATCATAATATCATCTACTAATCCAATGGGGACTTAGGAAAGTGATCAATTTACTTGAAGTCGATAATTCTTCATTTCACAGACAGCCTGTAGGTATGTATTTGGGCTATCAGAAATAAAAGAGCGAAACATTTTATCTATCCATGCGTTCATGTTTTAAATTCATTTTTATTTATAAAGAAAAGAAGCCAGTACAACTACAATAAGGAATTCCAGTGAAAGTTGTTGTTTGTTTTTGGGGTGTTATGCCGTGTTGCGCTAACTCCTTCTTTAGCCGACGTTTCGGACAGCGTTGCAGTGTCCATCATCAGGGCAGATCCGGTAGATCCGAAGATCACCTATGGCTTTAAAATATTCATTTAGAACAATAAACGCTGATTTTGAATGTACACGCGTTATTATTGTATTATTATACACAGAATTTAAAAACGAATAAAACACCATTAAAACACACTTTTTGGTTAGAACGTCTGAATCCGCTGATTCTGAACATACAACCAGTCTATGGGAGTAATATATCTGTGGTTTATAAGTGTGTGGTTAATTATGTTTGAATTGATGAAAATGTTGTTTTTATTTTATTTCGTTGTTGTTTCAGTGTTGATAGAATTAAAATGTTATTTGGATGTCAATTAATGACAGTGATTGGCATTGATGTACAATTGAACGATGGCGATAGGTGTATTATTTACAAAGGCTATTTTGAAGCTATTTTCAAAATCAAAACACGTTAATATTTATATAGTAATCTGCTTACATAATATTATGTATGTATGATGTTGTCATTGTTGATTATAATAATTATAATAAAATAATGCATACCGCACATTGAGATATAATATATATATATATATATAAGGGAAAAACTCTCTCCGAAAAATTTAAAAGAAAATTTGCAGTTAAAACACCAACGTGTAATCAAACTTACAACTACAATACAGGTTAAATTTGTAGCAAAAAAATATTAGATCACCTAAATTAAACTATTGTGTTTGCATCAAAATGATCTCCGGATCTCATTCAGTTGACCTAAGTGATAAAGAAGCATTTTTCTAATGGTTAGTTTGATGGTGTCGCACCATTTCTTTCGTAGGTTTTTAAATACAGGTAAATTGTTTATCAGGTGCGGTCAAATATGTATTTTTGCACTTTGGTTCAATACAATAACATTAGTGACAAATGCTAACATTTTACCTAGTGTTCTTCAATATTAAAAGCTGGTAATCTCGACTCCCGTACAAAAGATAGCGCCGGTTGAAAAATAAGTAGGCTTTATGAGACTGGTGACAGGTCCCATCACACGTATTAGATTATTAGATTACACCATAGATTTGGCGAAATTTAGGGAAATTCGAAAAATTTTAAGTTAAAAATATTGTAACTATTCCAACTATTTATGACAGTTAAAAAGTTTACTTGTGTTAGTTATAAGCATTATTGATAAAGAAAGGAGCTGAATTCTTTATTCACTCGTTCAATTTAATGGATGACCCCACTCTATTCATCAAGAGGGAGTCATTTATGTGATGTGCAGTGTGCACTTATGTGCGTTATTGATTTTTGTTCAGGTTTCTCTTTACAATTTTTATATTTTATTCCAGCAGGTTATTAAACTTATTAGTGACTAAATATTGTTATAAAAAACTGATAGCAGACTTACCGGGCTCCCTCACGGTTGGTAAGGAATCGACATAAAAAGGGTGCGGTAATAAAGCGTGATACTGAGAACGCTCCGTATACTGCGTCCGTACACGGATCGGTGCGGCAGGTGATGAAAACGGTGATGCGTACTTCCACTGTCCGCAATCTTATTGTACCCGGTTTATACCGATTTCTTACCGACCTGTAAGGGGGTGGGGTAAGATCAATACGAGTAGGTAACCACATTTGCTTCATATATGTAGCTACCTTTCCCTACGTCGACATTTTATCAAAATCTTTTAAAGTATCGTTCCAGATCTCTGCGGAAAACGTTCATTTGTTAATGTTAACGTTTTCTGACAGAGAGCTACTGTGTTTTCTCGGTGAAGAGGGTTACAGAAGCCTATCCCGAAGTTAACAATGTCATAGATAATATAATCTACTATTGATTACGGTTAAAAAGTGTCGAACTTTTTTGGCACAAAACGGCCTCTCCAACATCTCTCTGAAGTCTGTAGTTGGCAGGGGCCAGGAACGCAAGCATTCACTCTAAATTATTCCAGCAACACTGTCTGGTCCAGGGACAGAGGCAAAAAGAGGTAACTAAGCAAACAAAAACTAACTTGCTGATCGTTTTCTGGGGTCCTACAGCGTTCATCCTCAAAGTTGTTGATGATACTCTGTGCTATGGGCATGAACGCCCCATCCGGGAAGGCCTGAAAACAAAAGGCGGCCCTGGAACATGCTGGGAGAGGCAGACCCGCATCGGGCCCACAGAGGGAAAATTACAGCCCTTACAAAATGGCGAATGGCACAAATTGACAGCCCTTTCAAGATGGTGGAAAAAGAAAATCAATAACACATAATTTGAAATGATATAATCTACTTACTGATTATGTCAGATTTTACGTTATTATTTTGAGAGAGTACCACCCTCTAAACATGGGTGTTCAAATTATAATACAAAAGCTTATGCTTAAGGCAAATTGATTATTGATTAGAAGTCACTTTCTTCTCAATTATATCATAATGGCTTGTATTTTCAATCTTCCTATTTACCAGCAGATTCCAGAATAACCTGTACACGAATAAAGCGCCCACAACAGAAATACTCCATAAAACATTTAACACACAAATAATAAGAGCTAATATAAGAAGCAGTGGAATTTGAACAGGAATAAATGATTTTAATGGAATGATTTTATGTTCATGAAGAAATGGTTCAAGCAGAAACTATTTTTTACATAAGTTTTGTAGTATACATAAAACATTGAATAAAATAAATAATTTTAAGTTACTTGATATTTTTACAAAATACTACATAAGCAAAAAGGAGAAGAAAACTTAATTTTATTATTTTATTGAAGAAATATGGATTAATAAGTTATATTCAAGAAATTATAGATGTGTTCAACTACACGGAATGTAGTTACAAGAAGGCTATTATAACATACCTCGATAATAATAATAATTAGAATAATACTATTCTTTTGCAGGGGTTCTATATAATTTTAACAGCAAATTTTACTTCATGGTTACTGTTCCAGTAAATTATTATGCATGTCACATGTTTGTAAAAACTCGTATGGGCGCATAATATAAATAAATAAATATTTATATTTTCATATTTCAAAATTTAATTATGTACATATGTTTTGAGGAATAACAGCCACTAATTTAAATATGAAGGATTAAAATAATAACATTTATTGTGTGGTTATAATTTCACAAACATCATCGTGGAAATAATATTTAACTGCAAATTACTTTATATAATCAAAATAATTACTAACTATTTTTAAGAATTGAAAGAAAAGGGGGAAAAATTGTCACTACTCCAATTATTGAAAATATTGTAATAAAAAAATATTTTAATTAAGATAATTGAATTTGACAGTTTACCTGGATAGCATCTAGGACCTAAGACAATACAGAGGACATAACATTGGACTTGTATAATATTCAAAATGATATGATTTTAATGCAAAATGTCTAACTACGTTAATGGTTTAGTTTTACAATGAGAGATGGCGTTATAATGAAGGGCCCCCTTTCTGTAACAAGCATTTGAATTATATACTCATAGATTAAGTTAAGAAAACACCAATCTCAATTCAAATTTGCCATCTGGAGATGTCACAGACGACATTTGTGAAATTATTAAATTTGGAAAATCTCCAACTAAAGTGTTAGGTAAATAATCACGAACAGCGCGAAAGATGTCACAGAAAGATACTTGCTGACACGCAAAATGTCATGGCTTTTCCTAGTCGTCCACCAAGTGCATAAGCTCTAGCAAAGGTGGGCACTCTTAATAAAAGACATAATTTATTGCTTATTGACTTTCCATTTAGAATAGGGTTTATGTTTCGTGTTAGGGTAGGTACCCGTAGAAAACTATTTTTAACGCGGAAACATTTTGATCTCTTCTATTGTACATAAATAAAACATTCCTGAACACAATACACTATTATTAGTTTGATCATCTGAACTATTTATAATTCAGGCATATAAATAGTGTTTTATGGCTCCTCATTTCGATATAGTAACGGTTTATTATTAGTGTTAGGGTAGGTAGGTACCCACGGAAAACTATTTTTAACGCGGGGCATTTTTGATATATTCAATTGTGAGCATTCCTGAATACCACATTAGATTTTCAAAGCATTCCTAATGGTTCGGTTCCATTTTACCCAAGGTGAGTTGTCATGCTCTTGAGATCCAGGGTCTCCACTACTTCATTACGTCATTCGGACAGAAATTCTGACGCAGGAACATTATTGTGAAGGGAAAAGCGCCAGCTGTTTTTTTTCCATCGTGACTTTGCTGAAACCCTGGGTTCTAAAGTAAATGGTGGGAATTTACGAGTCAATTACATGTAATAAATGGCATTGCAGCATTTAATCACGTAGATTAAAAATGTATATTCATAATTATTGATATGTACGAGCGATTTTAATTCAATTCAAAATAATCATTCAAATTTTAAGATAAGAAACTTCAAAGAGTGTATTGTGGGGTTAATTTAATAATTTAACAATAGTTTATTTGGTTAAATATCTACATTTATAACGTATGATGCATTATATACCTTAACTGCTTCTTTGAAGTAATTTGCATTTTGTCCGGAGACATTTATTTTCAATAAAAATAATAATAATAAAAAATTACCATGGATACACGGTAATCCTCTTGCTTCTCAAACGTCTTGCGTGAAAACGAAAAAGACTGAAAATACCAGAACGACAATGTTATGTACGACCTCTCTCTTATAAATCGGTGAGAACAGGCTTTCCACGCGATAGAAACCCAAAGTTGTAATGTCTTCAACTTTCGTTCAATGAAATAGAACAAAGAATAAATAAGGTGGGAACCCAGCATTAGGTTGTAACAATTGGTGACGTGTGTTATAATTTATTATTATTCTATTTCCATCACACTGCGATGTATTACAACTATTTTTTGTAAAATTTACTCGGGAAAGCGATAAAAATAGTTATCTGTTTGGGTACCAGTTATCCTCTGAACTACTGCGTGTGTCAAATTCATGCGTGTGTAATCATGTAGTTATATCACCCAACTATGTTCATATACATGGTGTCCGGAAACTCGTAGTACAAGCGGGAAACTGGTGAATCTACATCACATTTGGAGTCGATTTTGTAGTATAATTTTTTTTGATTTGAGCTTTCGTTTTCGAGTAAATCGAGTCAGAAGTTGATTTTTTTTTATCAAATTCTTATAAATTATTACTGAAGATCAAAGTACCCAACTAATTAAAACTATTTAAAAATTTAAAAGTAAAACAAATAATGACGAAAAAATTTGAACCCTGAAATAGCCGAAAAATATATTTTTTTGTTTTTTTTTTTTTTATAAAAATGCTCAAATCAAAAACCTTTATGTTTATTTGGGTTCCCCGTGTGGTATACATTCTCCAGTTTCCGGCTTGTACTACGAGTTTCCGGACACCATGTATATATCATAATAGTAGGTACTCGAGCGTCGTACGGCAGAATGGTTTTTTGCAACAAAAACTATCATTTCATTTCACATTAACACTTTTGTGGAAAGTGTTCATTAAGATTGCTAGAATATCATGAAATGTATTTCCTAAATAACAGACCAATTACTTTTCATAAAATTGATTGTAAAGGGCACTTATGAGCTAAATGATTTCGAAACAATTATTTTACAGTACCTACCCAGATTAATATTTTTTTCTGATCAAAATTGCTGCTTTTCATCTTTAATGAATTTTAATTGTTTTTTCAGCATATACGGGTTTCTAAATTTGAATATAATCAATTGATAATAAAATAAATGGTTTGTTTTACTTTGACTCTGTTTTTAGTAAAATCAATGTACACTTGATGCTGAACCGTATCATTATATATCATTCCGCAATGTATTTACATTCAATTATATTTTGTATTTAAAATCATATATGTACCTATGTAACAAAGGCGGGATATTGAATATTTACCACATAACTTGATTTTAATCACTTTATTCCATTCCGCGGAACAACGCTCAAATCACCTTGTGTTTTATGTACATTGTAATATAATAATAAATTATTATTTTTTATTATTACTTATATTGCTATGCAATACCGTGTAAGCGACATGAATCAAATTGTTGAGAGAGAAAAACAACGAGGTATACGCAATATTGTCGTCAAAAATCACAGTTACGCGATGTGAGGTATTTTCCATACAAACAGAGAAAATATTTCTAAATCGAATGGTATAATTATGTACCAAGGTAAGAGTACCTATGTAAAATTGTCGCATACGCGGTATTGCATGTTAGTATTTATGTAGGTACAACTTATGTCATGTTATTTGTAGGTAACACTGTGTAATATGTAAAGTAATTAGATGTGGACGACATTGAAAGCAAGTTTGGAATCCATTGACAGTTTGCGCGCAGTGCGGGAGCGTGCTCCCTACTCACATGGGACAGAGCGGCCACCTCTGCGCTCACCTCCCATTTGTTCGCTATCCGGATTGTCTCTACTGTCTTCTGTTGAACCGACTTGGATTCGTCGAGAAGGGTCAGTTCGTAAAACTCTTGAATATCTGAAAACAAATAAAATGTATAATTAGAAACAGAAAATAGAATTTAATATCCGAGAAAAATATATATATTAACGAAATCTCGATGTCTGTGAATACTAGAATTTCTCGTCTTCTAGTCTAATATTTGAGAGATAACTAAAATCTTGATTAAACACTAATCACGATGACACTAATCAGTCTATCAATCACACAGATCAATAAAGATATTCAATTCGATAGGATCGATTGTTTATACGTCAAAATACTTCAATTTTGGAAGAACTAATCACCGTAACTTCTTAACTTATATTTAAAATTCGACAGTGTATTTGTTTGTTTGTCCTTCTTTCACGTCGCAACGGAGCAACCGATCGACGTGTTTTTTTGCATAGAGAAATTTGGAGACTGGGATACGACTTAGGTTACTTTTTTCCCATTCAAAAATTCTTTGAACAGTAATTTCTCCCCGATACCACGGTAAAAGCCAGTCATCTATAAATTAATGCCTATATCATTTCACCCACGGAGGCGACAGTAACATAGTAGGTTTTGTTTGAACAACAATCGCTTTACAAAGCCTGTACCGTTTCAGTCACGGTGATGACTGTAATGGCGCGAATACATTTGCGAGCCGAAATGGGAAAGGAACAAATCAACAGCAAATGGTACGAAACACCACTTGTGGTTGATTCCTTCTTTTCCCATAATTCGAGACTCGGCTCACGTTTCGTCTAATAATATAGTAGCTTTTGTTTTTGAAAACTCATCTACAAAGTCTTTTTTTTTTCATGTGACTCCTCCACGCACAGAATCAAGTAGTTTTATCAAGAATTGTGGGGCTCCAGTCCAGATGTGGTTTCCAAATTCAATTGTTGGGCATACTTGAGATTTGTACAGGGTTAGCAACTGTTCACAATTGAAGAATCTGCTAGTCCCATAAAGTCATCATTTATTTTTACTGGGATTTTACAGACGATCTCACTTACGTGAGAACAATCCAGTTATATAGAATCTCAGACGTATAATACATCGAAATAAAGATTAAAATATAAAATAAATGAAAATACAATTATTAAATTATATGAAATCAATTTTTTTTAAATTTAATTAAAATCAAATTTAATAATATAATTATTAAGTTCTGCAAGTATTTTTTGGTTTTTGTTATTGTTACATGTGTTTCGGCTTTCAAGGCCATTTTCAAACTGTGGTTTAGCCACGTTTAGACGACTTATTAATATGATTCTATTTTACCCCCTCCCAAATTTAAAATGATTTATTACCGGTTAAACCAATTTACTGATAAAAATATAAATAAATACCCCCAAAATATTTTGAAGTCTTCAAAATACCCCCACAGAATACGAAATCTATTGTCACAATTATTTTTATCAGTAAATTGGTTTAACCGGTAATAAATCATTTTAAATTTGGAAGGGGGTAAAATAGAATCATATTAATAAGTCGTCTAAACGTGGCTAAACCACAGTTTGAAAATGGCCTTGAAAGCCGAAACAGCTGTAACAATAACAAAAACCAAAAAATACTTGCAGAACTTAATATTTATATTATTAAATTTGATTTTAATTAAATTTAAAAAAAAATTAAATTGAGTTCTACGAACTAAACACAAAAACAATAAATATATGAAATCACACTCAAATGACAAATAATACAAAAAGTAAGAAACACAAATAGAGACGCTAGTAATACATAATATAATCAGCCCAATATATATTTTTAGCAATATCAGAACATGTTTTCTGAATCCGTATAAATTATCGACAAAAATGTCTACTTCAGCATACCTTATTATCATACCATCATACCATTTCAGTCATTGTGACGACTGTAAATAATGAATAGAGCAGCTTTCATTAATTTGTGCAGCATCATGAAAGCAACTAGTCTATTAGAATACAGAAATGAATTTAAATCGCAAAATACGACAGCAAAGTCTAGTCTAATGCAGTCTAGTAACTAGTTTTCATTACCACCTAACCAACTTAAGATAACCATCAAGCCGTTTCCTAGGGAGTAGGCAGAGAGACTGGACCGCCGCTCCCAAATTACTACAGTCGTCAGCGTGAAGAAACGGTATAGGCTTTGTAAATACGCATCAGTGTACTACATAAGAGTAATCATACCTATATCGTATTCCTTCAAATATTTTATGTGTTTAATTCTAAACCCAAAATTTCTCGGTCTTATGTATAAATTTCAAGGCCCGAAATATTAAAGTTGTAATCACAAAAGTTTGGCGAAAACTCATAAATCATATCAAGCAACCGGATAAATCATGACTTATAAACTTTTTGGGCTTAATTTACTGGAAAGGGGACCATACATAGGTAAGCATGCGTCTATGCGGTGTTATATAAATTTTAGGTACTAGTGTTTACACACGAGCTATTTAATTAATTTCGTTATTTAACACGAACACTGGGAGGGTCGATGGATAACAACCTATTTATAGGCTATTAAAGCCTTTGTTACAAACTGTTGCAGACCTCTGAGGGCAATATTTATCTAAAATTTACAATAGTATATTGTTAAGGGGTTAGATTAGCACATCAACATGCGCTTTGAAGCCTCATATGTGATTCATAGATTTATCGTTATTAACGACTTAAAATGGATAAATTGGCTCTCCGGCTAAAAAGGTTGATCATCTCTGCATTAGGTACTAGTCAGGTTCCTACTAAATAATACAAAGGCATTCTACGGAGTTAAGAGTTATGGGCGTTTTACTCTAAGTTTTTTTCATACCGGTCCCCATATGAAAACTCTCTCGGGACCCATATGAAAAATCTTTGCCCTACACAAGTATTTTCATACTTACGATTGCATGCGGATTGTTATCGTTAGAGAAGAAATAATATTTTGGGACGGTACCTACTAAATCAACAAAAATAAAACAAAACGTAATTTTTTTTAAATTTACGTGTACGCATAATATGTAATACACCTATTTTCAATTTCCGACCTAGTTGCGCCATCTCTTGGGACGGCTAGAAGCTATTTCAAAGATTTTTTTTATTTTGATTTGACTAAGGAATAAGCCTTCCTTGCCAGGGACTGGCTAAAATAAGTAAAATAGAAAAACCGCCAACGGCGCTGAAACTTAAGTCAAATCCCAATTGGATTGGACCGAGATTTACTTAGCATATTAACTGCTGTAATTTATTAAATATAATGTTATCCAATTTCAGAGAAATTCACATATGTCCACGTGTATATGTGTAATTATCATCAAAAGTTGATATAATGCCTTGTCATCAACAACAAATCTATCTGCCGAGTTTCAATTCGATCGGATGTCAGTGGTTAATTTTCACTTCAAATTTTCCATTTAATAAATTTATTCATTTCTTCAATCAATCAAGAAAACAAAATCGACATTTAAATAGATTTTTTTTATGGCAACACTTTGCGTAATCATAGCTTACATGAAAGTATCTGTCATTTCATTATAAAAAAATAAACGCGAAATTCACAATACTGGGCTACTGCCCTGTGTGTTATTAGACACGTTCACAATCATCAATAAACACAACACACTGTAGTCTTTTTAACAGTGTTTTAAATATAAAACGAACTTAACATGCAACATCAAATTGGTTCCATGATAACTCAAGACAATAAAAATTCAACACACCTTTAATAAAATAATATAAAGTCATTAAAACCGAAGAATTTTTTTTTACATTTAAACCTTACATACGAAACCTATCTAACCCAGTTCATCACTGTTCATGTCTATATATCACTTTTTAAAGGTGTTTTGAGTTGTTATTTTGATGAATTATCCGGTCACCCGTTAAATTTTCTCATAATATATACGTACATACAGTACAGTTACATACGTAAAACAATGACACATGTCAAATAATATCCGCCATCTTAAACTGTACGAAAATCGGTACCAGAAGAGAACACGTTTTTTTTCATCGATAATTCATTTGAAACGTATGAAAACTGGACGAAAAAAAGCATCGTGTAAAACATCCAATCTCATTAGGAGTTAAGAAATACCTTTTACTGTGGGCTTCAACCCAGGAATACGTGGAAACAACTCGTATAAATAAAATTATATTGTATTATAATCATAACCACTTCAGGTATCCTCCACAATCGAATATATTTTTCTTAATGAACGCTGAAACCATAGACATCCAAATTTAAAGACTAGCCCTAATCTACGTATAATTTTGATGAACTGGAGGCAAACCACGTGTCCATATTTTATCACCAGGAGGTTTTGAGAATGCTTTGAATAAACTGCGACAGTTTTGTGTGGGGTTAATGAACAAAATTAAATAAAGCTTCCTTCAAATCAATGAGATTCATTTTACAAATTAGATTTTAAAGAAAGTGATTTAAGATTAAACATTTATACACAATTTAATATTCTTCTTCTTCGATGGCGCTACAGCCCATATCGAGCTTTGGCCTCCTGCAACAGTCGCCTCCAACTCCTCCTGTCCTCAGCGGCTGACTTCCAGTTTGTCACCTGGAGAAGCTGTGCTGCATCCCCTCTTACCTCATCTTCCCACCTCAGTCTGGGTCTTCCCACTTTTCTCTTTCCACCTGGGTGACCAGTCAGAATTCTTTTTGGGACGCGTGTATCCGGCATTCTCTGTACATGCCCAGCCCATCTCAGCCTGAGGAGTCTCATGTGTGCAGAGATGCTAGGGGCCTTATATATATCGTACAATTCTATATTGTGCCGAATACGCCACTGTTCGCCCTCTTTCACGGGTCCACATATTCTTCTCAGCACCTTTCTTTCAAAAGTATCCAGCATTTCAGCCATCTTTACCGTCAGTGTCAGCGCCTCACATCCATATGCCAATACAGTTTTTACAATGGTCTTATATATGGTTATTTTGGTTTTTCTGTGGACACTACGTGACTTAAACACTGGCAGCAAAGAGAAGTATGTTTTGTTGGCTGCTGTGATTCTCCTTCTGATTTCTGCTGGATCCTCATTGTTCTCTGTCAGGCTGGAGCCCAGGTAGGTGAATTGATCGACCACTTCGCATGAGTAGTTGTCTTTAAATAGTGCACTACTTCTTCTTCTGTGTGAAGGGTTTCTGCTCTGTACCATCATTTTTGTTTTGTCAACATTAACTCGCAGTCCTACTTCCCGCGCCGCTGTTTCTAAAGGGTCGAAGACCTCCTTAATGGCTGAAATTGATCTTCCGACAATGTTGATGTCATCCAATTTAATATTAGTTCAAAAGAATTTTTAATATCACTTTGCTATCTTTTATTATAAATATATATTTTTCACAAAATAAAGGTTTACACTACAACCAATAAACGTTATAAAATATAATAACGCATCGATACCTTGCGGAGGATTTTCTATCCTTGGTCTCCTGAAATAATAATTTTTTATATATATAAAAAGCATTATTTTATGGCTCGCCATAATGTACAATATAAACACATACATCTGTTTTTGACCACTTTATTTTAATTACACTCAACCGTTTTCAGAAGTATATATACATATTTGTATGTGTTGGAGTGAGAGGTGAGCAAAGGGGAAGGGTTAATTGAGGGATTACTGGAAAGAATAGAAATATGCCTAGAATTGGACTAAAAGATTAATTTATTTGATTATTCAATAAACAAGAGTTTTTGTTTATGGATTTTATGATTTCCAGTGCTTCTAAGATAGCTAATTTTTGCATTTGTTGTTACGGTGAAGAATTTTAACCCCTGTGTATTATGATTGCCAAATTCTTATTATTTTAACATTTTAAATGTTCTGTGATTTTAATATTTATATTTCTAGCAGTCTTACTTATGTAGAACGATGGACTATCATTGCAACATAATTGGTAAAATCTTTATCTACATGGTCTTACTAAAAACGCGGTGAAAATTTTATTCATTTGATAAATGACCATATATGTGAAAACCTTATTAATTGAAAAGTAAGATATAAAACATATTAATTGAAAAAAACACACTTTGTAATACACCACTTTTTATTTGAATTAATAATGACAGCCAACCGGGTTTCGCTTATCTCAAGCTTCATCTGGGCTTATTATATTAACCAAAAATAATTACAAACAGAGACATATATAAATAAGAAAATACAACAATGAGTTAAGTAGATACAAATAGGAAAGAAGGAACCTAATTGGTGACAGAAATAGTTAGAAATAGAATAGAGAGAAACAAGAATATTCAGTAAAAATAATACAAATAAAAAGTGGTGTATTACAAAGTGTGTTTTTTTCAATTAATATATAATGTCATACCCCAAAGTGTTGCTTCCTTCGTAAATAAGACATAAAATAGTTCATGAAAAGATACATAAGATATATACATTGCCTATCCAATCACAAGGGGTTGATTATCTGTTGAATAAACTGGAAATAATAATAATTTATCTTAGAATTTCGGAAATTTTCAAATGTATTTTAAATGTTCTATATATTTCTTCATTTTGAAGATATCGTAAAAACGAATACCATTTTAGAAACTAGATAAATTTTTCTATTGGATTTTTGCATATAAAAATTCACTTTAATTTTGAACTTGCTTTTAATTTTCTGGAAACAACAAAAAAATATTGAAACGTTTATTTCTTCGATACATGGTTAAAACAACACGTGCATTAGGCATTTATTTAATAAAAAAAAACAACACCTTAAAGAATTTCTTGTAAAATAAAGACCACAAAATTCAATTTGAATAATGGCATAATCGTTAAAACTAACTTTATGTCATAACATGAAAGTAGATTTTACAAATGCTATTACTATATAATTACTCGTCTAAAACTGACGAAAAATAACAAAATTAAGTTGTAAATATGTTCGATTACAAGAATATTATAGTAAATTGACCATTTTACGAACAAAACATTATTTGTGAAGATATTTCAAGAAGACATAAAAACAGCTGTAAACGCGAAGTGGTTTTTCTTACGGAAGGCTGTTAGTTTTTGAGTAATTTACCTAAGATGCTATCAGTATAGAACGCGGTTTTAATGTTACAATTTTTCACTTACAATAGGTAGGTACAGAATGCTATCTCACGTAATAGACTAAATTAGATTTTTTTAATTGTTAAAAGATTTGAGGTTATGTAAAATGATTGATTTTTCCAGCAGCTGTCAGGGTTCTCATCCACCCCATTTTGATGTCTCACACAGGTCGTAAGGGTTTCCCATTTTCACCGCCAGGATCGCTGTTTTAATTTGTCTTAAATTTCTGACGTCACCTGTTCCTCAAATTCAACTAATGCAGCACACGTTAAGGAGGTCTGGCCGATGTATTCGCGGCCCGAGTCCGGTTCGATAGAGCGCAGACCTTGCTCCACATACTCTATAAATAGCCCTCGGGTGACGTTTGGGCGGCAGCACCCCTCCCGGCGAACCATTGTTCGCCCATAATCAATCCGCACTTCCCGAGCAAGATGTGCACCGCTGGAATTTCACGTCAACGCCGCCTTTATTAAGCTTTTCCACCGTAAACCAAGTTTCCCGCCCTTTCCGAATATAGCGGAGAAAAATCTGGAAATAGATTGGTGATTCAGTTCTGGCAGATTCGAGCGCGGCACCCACCCACGATTTTATGATGAGCACCACGGATTTTCAATGATAAAAAATCTATGTTATTACATAATCTTACAATGACATAGTACTATAGTAGGAAAACACTACGAAGTTATTTCCATTTTTTTCGGTTTATACAATTAACTGGAATATGTGTTTTTTGTTAAATTAAATAATTTGTTATGTTCTGAATGAATACAGATACATTCATTAATTAATAACTAATTAGGTAGGAAGTTAGGGAGAGTTTCCACAATGCTAAAATCTTCATATGTGTTGCGTTTTAGAATTATCAGGATATTAACGATTTAAAATTTGAATGTTCTTTTTTATATAATTTATAAATTTAATATGAAATCAAGGAATCTAATTATAATATTTTAAAGTTTGGTAACATTTTTAAATACTAGCAGCCTTACTTAAAAAACGTGGTGTAAATATTACGCGGTACGTAAGGTCAGAAATTTTTTACTTATTACCATGGCATTTGTTTGCTTATAAATAGGCTCGAGGCTGGTTTTACAACACCAACTTTGAACGGGCGTGTAAGTATATAATTAGTAAGACGGTCTGTATTTTGAGGTACTACTCGTAACTAAAAATCTAAAGCTCATAAACTTATAATAAAGATTATCCTCAAACTACCAATCACAAGCAGTTCGGATGAAATCTTTAGGAAAATCTGTGTTATGAACATTAGGCAACTTTATGCCAAAAACATACTAGCATACCTCTTCAAACACAAAACTACTTTTGACAATAACCAAACTGCTCGTGATACTAGAACCAAATGACATAATCTCTTACAAATCCCTTTCGCTAAAACAACTTTTGGCCAGAGAAATTTTAGATATTTTGCAACAAGGCTATATAATGCTCTCCCACTAGCCATTAGACTGAACGATTTTTTTTTTGAAATATAAAACAGACATCAGAAGATCAAAAATTTTATAAAAATCCCTTCATAAGTATGAACTCCAACTAGATGCTGATTAACAAATTAATCATTTATTATTATTATTTATTATTTTTTATCATTTTCACAATGTCATTTAATGTAATGAAATATTATATGTATCAAAAAATATTTAAACATTAATTTATGTATCAAATACGTCTGTCTCGACACAGGTTTATCCTTTATATTGATAATAAAAAAAAAAATTAAAAAAAACAAGGGGTTCCAAACTTCAGTGGTTCAGACATACATTAAAAGAAAGTATAATTAGTCACAACAAACCAATTAACAGTGTTCGCAAGACAATGAAAACTAGCCTGAGAAAAAAACGCAACCTCATAACAGTCATCTAGTGACGAATGCCTGGAAAGCAAAGCTTCGACTTTCGAAGCAAAGATCGACCCGTCAACATTTTATTCACAGTTGCTTTATTGTCTGTGTTTATATTTTGATTTTGCTTTCCATAACTCTGGACAATCGCGATGTAATGAAAATATAAGTCAAACCAATGTGGTTCCGCCTGGGAATTAAATTCCAAAGGGCTCGATAGATCAGTTGAACGAAATATTATAATTCGTATCTTGCGTATGGCGTCTATGCGTTCAATCTAAATATGTATAATATATATAATTTACCCCATCAATTGGAAGTCCCAACATTGTGAATCGCTTCAATGACCTCAGTACACGATAAATTATTGTCAATCGCATCATTTACGAAGATTGACGTTACGACTATCCACAACTTGTCTAAGCCACTTGTTTCTAGGATAAATGTAATGCTGCGTATACACTTGCGAGCCGAATAACCAATCGCTGCTTGCGGTTGGTTCGTTCCTTTCCCACTATTCGTATTTCGGCTAGCGCTTTGGCTTGCAAGTGTGCACGCAGCACTTTTTATTATTTTTTATGTGAATACCGCACAGAGACCCAATTGCTCTAAACCGTTTAGAGCCAGTGATACTATGGCATCCCCAGGTGGGGTTGTTGTGAGGCTGAAGGTAGGAGGGAGGGGAAAGAGATTAATCAAGGAAGGTGGAGAGTACCTGGCTATTCAAATCTGGTGAATAAACACGGCTTAAGCCGTTTCAAGCAATGTTTCTATTCTGAATGGTGGTCTTGCACCAAGACGATACTGAGAGTATCTTCCACTCTAGAACATGAATAACTTGTGAAATAACACAAATGAACCCTCGACCTTTGGCTCGCTAGACGAGAGGTTTACCCCTTGACCACGGAGGCCTTTCTTATGTACTCTTACGATGTTGTAAAAATGCTTTTCCATATTTTTATCCAATAAATCATTCACTTTATCAGAATTGAACGTGAAAGTGTATTCATACCGTAAAATTTTATTTCCGTAATAATTTAATTTAGTATTATATTACAACCAGATGTTGAGTTTGTAATCAGTATACAAAACAGAACGATTTACGAGTATAATATTCCTGTTTGCAAACTCAACATCGGTTCGGTTTATTTCAAGTATTTGATTGAAACCTGAAATATGGTATTCCGGTACCAATTTCTATAAACAAACTCGGAAACGTTAAAGGTTACTACTCACTAGGTTAAGCAGAGTAGGCTCCTGATGAGTTCCTTACACTTTTACAGATACATATGTTGTATACTACAAAACCTAAGGGCTAGTGGCAGTTTGCTCTCGCGGCACGTGTTGTGAAATGTGAAGATTTTTTTTCATATTAAGTACTGGGTGGTATTGCTTTCTTTAAGGTGTAAGCATAGACATATGAATATTAGTAGACCTGCCCTAAGTGATTAAAAGCGTATTATCCCCACTCCCCATACCGGTTCCATTGGAGCCGGCTGTGCTTGCGTATGGCCTCAAGTGAAATTTAAAACGTGACGTCATCATTCTTGTGCGAACTATGGTCGAGGCATAATCGGTTCATTTTACGAAATAACACGGCAAAATGTTGACTTGTGCTATGAAAACTTGTAAAAATAGATGTGAAAAAGAGAATAAACCCAATTTTCGTATTACATTCCATATATAAACATTATTTTACTTTATTTTAAGCATATTCACATCGTATAATATAGATCAGTTTTAGAAACATATACTATCACATCGAGAAACGTCTGGACGCGAAACACAAAGCTGGTTGGTTGCTGGGAAGTAAATTATGAACATTTATAAAAGTGTCTTAACTAAATACTTAAACGAAATATTCGACTCTGAAAATAGAACCGAATTTTTTTGCCGAATTTGGACTTCGCAAATTTGTTCATAACGTGGCGAGTAATTTGCGCTCCCATGTAAAAATGTCTATTCATTCAAAAGCAGATTTTACTTTTAAGAAGTAAATGGTGATATTATAATGCGAGATGCCTATTTACTGTCAGATTGATTTATTGACGAATCACAGTCAGCCTTACTCCCTTCGTTCTTCAACAGTTGATTTTACCCCTCGCCATTATCTTCTCGTCTATTAATTCCTATGTCTGTGGGTGTAAGGTATTTTAGTTAAGGAAAAAAACAGCGTATTTGAATTCACATGACGTAAGAAAAGGTTCCAAATTTGATGTACTTTAAAAACAGAAAGAATCATCAAAGTTGTAACAAAACTGAATATGAAAAATGATGTGTAAAATATTTATTCTCTGAATAATGATACATATAAAATTTATAATGTTCGAAATTATTATTACTTGTAAAACAGTAATTTACACGAATGGCTCTATTATATCTACAGTATTAATGATTTGAAATATCACGATCATGGGCAAATTTAAAAATGGTGCCATGAATTTTAAATTTAACTTACTAACCATAACGCCATTTCTCAGCAGATGTAGGCATAGATCACAGACCACTACACAAATCTGTCTAGGCAGTCGTTCTTTGCTTCATTCTCGTATATATGTTCCCGTACATAGGTACTATTCTCTTTTTCTGATTCTTGACATTACCCGAGATTTCATTTCTACAGCATTCAGTCTACTTTCATACTTCCTCTGCCAGTTTCATGCCTCACTGCCTAACATCAGGGTCGGTATCAGCATTCAATCGCGGACTGTTGGAGTTAGGTAATTGGACAATTTATTTTTTATTTTTGAATTTCCCTAAAAGCCTTTTCATCTCCCATAAACTGATAAATTTCCCAAATACACAAACCCATCCACCTGATCCAAGTATTCATAATTTACAACTATATTACACGCTATTTTCATACTGTCTATTTCAAATACCATTACTTTAGACTTACTTATTCACCCTAGACACGAGAGACTGTAGATCTTCCACACTCTTAGAAATCAAGCATCATCAGCGAACAGTTGACATTCTTTCAAATTGCTCATTTTTGCGCCTAACCCCAGCCCTTTCAATTTTTGAAATTCATGTACTCGTAGCATATTATTATCCACTAAATTCGTCCAAAATGCTCGAGCATTCCATCCCTTAAACAAAAATTCTACCTCTATAATATATTCAGCTATTAAAATTCATTTTGACATTATTAAATACGTAGCAACCATATTGTGTTTTATTAATTTTGTGAGTTTACCTGGAAAATATTCGGTAAAGTTTCCGCCAAAAATAATATCAAATGGGTATTCTCGTGAAGCTAACGAATTATTGTCCTCGAAAAGGTTTTAAGGAAAAGGTTACGAGTTTTTCGGGTATCTTCGTTTAAGCAAAGGGCAGTCAGGCCTGTGTGTAGTGAACATTGTGAAATCTTTCAGGTTAAGACTTTCTGGACCCCCGACATCGCATTAAATACGATTCATTTGCGACGGAAAAAGGAAATTAATATACCTAGGGTTTGCAAATCACGCACCTTCGATGCTGCAGGATTGCGGGATAGAATTCAGATATCCCGCGGGATTTTTACTAAAGGGCATTAAATTGAAATAACGTACAACTTTTCATAAACATTTAAAAAAAAAATTTAGTATCAATTATCTTTTAAACTAGTATATTATAGAAAAGACATTAATAATGTAAAATAATAACTTAAGAGGACTTTTCATATTGATCATATTTGGTACAAATAATATTATATGGAGATTTTGAAAAATTGACTATTTTAAGAAAGCAACTTATGTTTTAAAAAAATTTTTTGACAATTATGTTTTAAATATTAAAAAAAATATTTAAAACATAATTGCCACGACAGGACTCTCAACAGTCATTTGAGATCAATCACCTTTAGTGCTAGTAATAATATAAAAAGACGTTTAAAATGTAACGTAATAAATATTTATACACTTTGATAAAAAAAATATGGCCTTAATAATTGTATATATATTTATAATATACGAGTATATATCTATTATTATTAAAGATTTTGACTTTTTGCGATAGAATTCTGGCGTCTATTATCGTGTATTAGCGCGTATCACGTGATTTGCAATTCGCAAATGCACGAATTATTTTTTTTTTAAATCCCTCGATCCCGCGAATCAAATATTGCTGAAATCCTGCGAGATTGTGGAATGCGGGATTGCAGGATGGCAAACTCTAGATATATACCGACGGAGCTGATTATCTCGCGTTGCCCCGTATTTACATACATTTATTTATTTTAATCATTTAAAACATATATTAAATGCATACTTTTGCCAGCAACATAAACGAAAGAAATATGAACTTATATAAAATTTAAGTATTTAGCATAATACATACTTATATAATCACTAAAGAAATAAAAAATATATGATCAAAAATGGCACTTACAATATATAATCGAAAACCTTTAAAAAGGCACAAAGTTAAATCAAATGCAATATTAAAAAAATCAACTATTGACTACCAAAACTACCAAAAAATACCACATTTTTACACCAAACACATAATTAATTCTTATAATTTCACCGTCACACATTATTCCACATATAACAAGCAATACAACAAATATTTGAAGCAATGAAGGTAACAAGACAAGCTTCTGATGTAACATATGAAATTAGTCGCGTGCGAAACGATTTGGTGTTAAGAATTAGAGATAAATAGTATTTTCTTATGGTAGAAGTACTTTTCTTCGAGTTTTTTTTCATCGTCTAGACTATATTGTGGAAGCAGTAGCGTAATGTAAAACTGGGCACAACTTAAAACCAGTGGCGTATTTTTTGTATATATAGATGGCAGAAAATGAGCAAAAGAAACCCACTTTCCGGTACATTTAATCCGAATCCAGAATATATTATTTAGTCTTTGTATTTACAGAAAATCTATTATGCCTCAATCGTTAAAACATTTGTTTTTTGTGTATAATAGGAATAGTGAAAATACGGGTTGTTTTGAAAGAATTGTGAGAACTGGTTGATTTTCTTAGTATAATCGTATTTCTCAATATTCGATAACAGTTATTTCCATTTTCTTTAAATGAGGATTGCTCAATAAATAATAAGTTTATTTTTTAAAGAACCTGAGCCATTTAATTATTTTTAAATTCAAAGGATCAAGGGTAGTCTCGCCTATCCACGGTCATAACGTATAAAAATATTTAAAAAATCAGTTTACATCACCTGAAATTCACCCCGTAACCGCCGTTTGCTTTTATCTATTTTCATCATCAAAGAAGCGCAGACGCGTGAAAAATCACGGGATAGTCTGTAATCCTGATGCAGCCGTTTCAATTTTGAAAATGACTAACAAAATAAATTTGTGTCAAAATATTATAGGTGAGTACTTCAATTTTTAAAATGAAAATTAAAATCAAAACAAATTCGAGTTCATTGAACTGGAATTGAAATCACAGACAGACAGATAACCAAAATTTGTAAGTTTTATGACGATAATTATAAACAGATAGAAATAAACTGCCGTAGGTAATATTTATACATCGTCACAAATTCATACAAAGACAAAAGTATACCTGTGGGGTTTAAATAATTCGTATATTAATTTGTTTTCTTTCGTTTTAAAGATAAATAACTCTTTGTTATAATAAAATTGTATCGTAGTATTATTATTCTTCATTTGTTGATATTGGTGTCATTTACACAGCGCGTGGCGTAATTCTAAAACGCATTTATTCCTCACTGTTAATTTACCCACGATTCTGATAAAACGCAACATCAAACTTTACACAAATGTAACAAACACACAAACAAATTTATAATACAGCATTCGGCGCCATAATAATGGAAACGTTAATTGTTTTGACAGAGGCATGCCAAGTTTCATTATCATAATCAGAAAATCTATTTCTGTTTACTATTAGATAAATAATCTGCAGTATGGTAGGTTGGTACTGGGAATGAAAGCTTGCGTAGGAAGGTAATCACTATTACTTACGTTTTTCTATTTGTTTATCATTAGTATTACCCGGTATTGAGTGCCATCTCTTGTCTAGCTAGCTAAGCGCCGTCTCTGTGGAGCTATTCTAGATTGGAGCATAATGGGAACCGTTTGGAACAGTTCCAAAGAGCTATAATAAATGTCATGGATAGGTCCGAGTCTATCACGCCCGCCGGGAATTATACAACTGCTGCTTGTGGTGTAAACACAAGAGTTCAAAGAGGACGCAAACACAAAAGCTAAGGAATGCATTGACATTGCATAAGAGGACGCTTAAGGCTTCGTAGTAAGCGTTTAAAAAGAAGAAGAAGATGGTCTGAAAGGAAGATATGTAAATACAGATGTTGGAGGGGGCGTGTCATTATTAAAAATGATTATACTTAATACGCGTAAGCGAAAATATTTAATAAAGCAATAACTATTTAAAATAGATAAAATATCTCTCGACACATGTCTAAAGCAGCATTTAAAGAAACACTATATTTTTTAAATAACAGAACCCAACGTGTTTTTTTATAATTGTAGGAGCATAATTTGCGTTTTTTTTTATGCAGGAAATTTCATACGATTGCTTTTTAGACTCGGAAAATGTATAGAAATTATCTTATATTTTTATAAGATAATTTCTTAAGATATACCTTTTAAGACCGTAAATTTTAATGTTCAAGGGAAAATATTTTATAAAGTCTTGAACATGGATCGTTTTGGTGTTACGGGAACTGGAATATGACACATAGCGATCGATTATTCGCTTTGGGCTGGAGAAGTTCGGATATTCGAGAAAAGTTTGAGTTAGTTCGTAATTGTATTTGAATTTGACTCATAGGTTCTTGGTTCGATTCCTGTTACCGCAGAAAAAGAAAAGTGTTTCGATTTCACAGTAGACAAGTATAATGTTTTATTTTTAAATATTACTGCCGTATTAAAAATAATTTTAAGTTTACATTAATTGTTTAATACTAGGGTAGACCCGCGAAAAATCATGGAATATTGTAAATGTAATTTGTGAAGCTGGAAATATTTATAAAATATTTTGCCTCGGGATTATTGCCTTTCAAAAAATAATCAGAGAGACGACCAGAAATTTACCTTTCAAATGAACACCGTTAGTAAACGTTAAAAATCATTAGTGAATCAGTTTCGGATCTGCCAATTTTTGACAGAAATAGATTTATCAAAAACTTTAACAAAAGAAGTACACTTTTCACATCACAGACAATCGAAATTAGAATGTTTGATTATCAACCACTCACTAAACCTACCTACTTGGTACTGGGAAATACTTAAAAATATCGTCCAAAATTATTGTTTAAAAGCTTTTGTTAGTTAACTGCTCTTATGTATGAAGTATTTCTAAGGGCTAAACATACTCTGCAGCCTGCATAGAACACATTCATAGCTTTTTTTCCACAGCCAAGAAAATGTCAAGACATGTTCCTAAAGGGCAGTAATACAGGCAAAATGATTCCTTTATCATTTTCTCCAACAAAGAGTTTGAATGGAGAAGAAACCTGATGACCATTCCACAAAAAGTCTACAATCGGATACTAATGTCTGAATTCATACACACATTCAAGGTTCATACATACATTCAATGTTCATACATACATTCAATGTTCATACATTTATTCAATGTTCATACATACATTCAATGTTCATACATACATTCAATGTTCATACATACATTCAATGTTTATACATTTATTCAATGTTCATACATACATTCAATGTTCATACATTTATTCAATGTTCATACATACATTCAATGTTCATACCTACATTTAATATTCATACATACATTCAATGTTCATACATTTAAAAAAAAAACATAAATAAAGTAAATACAGGATAATTTTTATTATACATGATATTCATTGAATAACCTAAATGCAATGTTCATACATACATAACAAGTAGCCTTTTACAGCTATAGATTGTTTATCTGCATTCATTTTCTCTTTCTCCTCTATTTACTACTAGCATTAACTATCAGAAGTAACTATCATTTTTCAAAAAATTTGTTATTTGCCTAATGTAGTGTCACATAAACAGTGGTCCAATGAAAACAGACCAAAATTTATCTAAGTTTACCTGGGATCCTTAGAAACAGTGATAATTAATCCTTTGCAATACATACCCAATTATTTATAATGGTACATGTAAACAAGTCCAGAACAATATACTATAATAGCCTACGTATACTAGATCGCACAATTAGAGTTAACCCGACCTACACATACTTAGGATGGTACGTGTTGGTGCATATGTATACATTTCCGACAGTGACGAAATTGCGAAACGTCACTGAGAAACAGCATTTTTTTTAAATTTATTAATTTATTGTTTTTTTAAGCGAAAACGGATAGCAAGTGTAAACGTTGATCGAATTAGAATATTCGGATTTATTTTACACTTATTTGAAAAGTTTTACAAATTTAAAATTAGATTTTTCTTTCATTTTTATTCGCTCAGTTTTGATTGGTGAATAATATCCAATTATTTATAATGGTACATGTAAACAAGTCCAGAACAATATACTATAATAGCCTACGTATACTAGGTCGCACAATTAGAGTTAACCCGACCTACACATACTTAGGATGGTACGTATTGGTGCATATGTATACATTTCCGAAATTGCGAAACGTCACTGAGAAACAGCATTTTTTTAAATTCATCAATGTAATGTTTTTTTTAAGCGAAAACGGATAGCAAGTGTAAACGTTGATCGAATTAGGATATTCGAATTTATTTTACACTTATTTGAAAAGTTTTAAAAATTTAAAATTAGATTTTTCTTTCATTTTTATTCGCTCAGTTTTGATTGGTGGAAGCATTTGTGAATTCATTAAAAATTATGAGATAAATAATTACTTATACTTACTCGAGTAATTCAACTGGCAAACGCTAAAAATCTTGATTTGATCTGTTTATAAAAGCTCTTCCAATCATCGCTACACACTTTTTTGTATATGAAACGTACTCTTCAATACGTACAAACTATCCTATAAATTCTCCTTTCCGTCAAAATATTGTTATAAAATCCGTTTTTAGAGCATAAAACTTCGTTTGCTATACCTTTTAACGTAAATCATATTCATCAACCCGTATGGACAGAGCTTACAAAAACTCTCATATCAATAATATGCAATCTGGTGGAAACGAAAAAATATTATGTTTACCAGAAAAATAATTCCATTAAATATTTAAAAGTGCGTGCATGGCTCATAATACTCTCTGGTCATCGACCATTATTAAAATGGGACAAATATCCAACATTCAACAAAGGATATTTTTATTGCTAGTTGGAGCATGATATTTATGAGAATGTCATCATACATATATTTGGACCTTTTCAGACATGATGTAAATCATACCCTAGAAGCTGATAGACTAATGTGCGAAAATCGAGTTTAACAAAAAGCACATCTATCAGGCATTGTTGACGCAAACATTGTGTAGGTACACATTATAATTTTTTTACATATTATTTATCGAAAAGTAGTTTTCAAATAGTGTTGGTACTAATTATCTATCAAGCAGACCGGTATGGAGCCAGTGAGACTACGGCATCTCAAATTGGAGTATGTTGTAAGGCTGAAGGAAGGCAGTAGGAAGTGTAGATTCCCCAGGAGATGGGAAAGAGGAAGGTGGGGGTAGTACCTGAGTATTCAGATCTGGTCACCAAACACGGCCAAAGCCATTTCAAGCAACGCTTCAATTCTAAATGGTGGTCTTACACCAGGGAGATACTGAGAGTATCTTTCACTTTGGAATATGCCGCATATATGTTATATAAATTAAATGGGTAATTTATGAAATAACACAAATTAAATAAATAAAATTTACTTGCGCACCCCGGGATTTGAACCCGTGATCTCCGGCTTGTTAGTCGAGAGATTTACACTTCGACCACGGAGGCTTTTTTATGTACTCTTATTTTGTACCCTTGACCTTCAAAACATTGGGAAGGTGACTGTCTACTGTAGATATTTAAAATAACTACCCCCATCCTCTTTTCACCCCTTAATGCAGAATTTTTAAACTTCTTGATAAAATTTTCCACACTTGACGTTCAAAATAAGAGGAAAATTACTGTTAGGATGGGTTGTTCACAGAATTTGAACATTTGAACAAATTTCAACGTTCATTTTCGGGTTCTTTGAAAGTCCTATTCAAGTTCTGTTATTATTATTATATCATTATAGGCTAGTTGCTTGATAGAACTGAAATAATAACAGAACTGGAATTTTTTTTAACAGAACTTGAAAATCAACTTTGAAATTTGATGAATTGTTCAAATTCTCAGAAACAACCCGTTCTTAATTATCTAATTTACAAAAAAATCTGCGTTATACCCGAACTTGCGTGAAAAAAATATCACTTAATATGTTATAACCTATCTTTATAGTTTTTTTTTTTAGTAATTACTTCGGGACAGAGAAGGTCACCTATTTTTTGTTTCATTTTTGGGGTGCTGTGCAGATGGCATATAATTGAAGAAAAGGAAGGTGTGAATCTTCGTTCTGTGAATGAAGAGCCATTTTGTAGGAGTAAGGAAATACAAAACCCTGCAATTCATTCTACTGCTGAGCTGGCTGGCACAAGAACAAGACGTAAAAACGACCCGTTGTCATCAAGAAAATGAATTTAAGTAAAAAATAAAAACAAAACTACTTTCGCAACGAAATTGCTAATATTAGAATACACTATTTGACGTCGAAATAAAGTTGGTAGGTAAATCAACGTCTCGTGTTTACGAATAGGAAGTAATGTTGGTAAAATATTGTTATGTTATTTTTATACTTTAAGTCATTTTAGGGCTATATCAGAAACGTGCGTGTTCGCGAAATTTCCAGTCCATTTGTAATGAAAACCTTGAATTTAAGTATTTTCGAGGACGCACGTGTAAACGAAAATTTTGGTATTTTTCACATACGACTATGGAGGTCTGGGGGTGTCCGAAAACGATCGGAACCTTCGAAGCATGCTCTGAATATTGGGACTTTTTCGTTACATAATGCTGCGTATACATTTGGGAGCCGAAACGCGATCCGAGCCTTGAATTGTGGGAAAGGAACGACGCAACAACAAATGGCGCGAAACGCAGCTTGCGGTTGCTTCGTTCCTTTTCCATAATTCGAGGCTCGGCCCGCGTTTGTGCTCGTAAATGAATACGCAGCATAAAACACATTCAAGTGACATTTGAATGCAAAACCATTTTTACAACCAAAATAATTTCCAAAATAAATATGACGAAGTTCTAACATCAACTTTGTAAAGCTTCCATTTACTTTACAAGGTTCTAACATCACTTTGAACTTTTTGCAATTGCCATTTTGTTTGTATCTGACAGTTAATTATGACTATAATCTTATAAACTAAGGGCATACTATTAGTTACATCTGCGCTCAGTAGGTTTGTCGTAAACCTGAATTCAACATTAAATTACATGAATCCAACACTAAATTACATGCATACAACACTAAATTACACGAATACAACACTAAATTACATGAATACAACACTAAATTACATGAATGCAACACTAAATTACATGAATCCTGCACTAAATTACATGAATACGACACTAAATTACATGAATACGACACTAAATTACACGAATACAACACTAAATTACATGAATACAACACTAAATTACATGAATACAACACTAAATTACATGAATACAACATTATGTCCCATCGATAATACAGACTAAAGATAGTACGACCATCGATCATTTCACTATGAATCGATACTAAAATATTCAATTCTCATAATTTTTTTCTTAATGCCTACATATACTAACTTAATTGACAGTTCTGCCATCGTTGCCACTATTAAATTCCATGTGCTGACTAGGAGCACAAAACAAAATGTAACATTCTTCTGTAATGCATACACAACAGACACACTCACTAACCAATAGGATGCTTGATCTGGGCAACAAATTTTGGGGTGCAATTGATATATTTATTGAGTTCATTTATAGAATTAAGCGTAATGTATGCTAGCATTTTGTTGAATACAAATTATAGTAGCGTTGGTAATCTAGTTTTAGTGATTTGTCTTACATGTAGTATTGTTCTAGTTTCTATATTATTTTGTGTTACGGTGACATTTTTTACTAATATTGTTTCATATTCATGCTTTAAATTTTTTGTATAATTTTCGATAGCTCTCTAGTTATAATTCTGTTCTTAAAATCCACGTAAAAGCCCGGCTGGGCGTAAAACCAAATAATAAATAAATAAAATATATACTACAGACTTTGAACTATTTGCGAATTATCTTTATAGTACACGAACGAAACGAGTTTATTAAGGTTATAAACACACAGTTTGAGTTAATTATAACCGATTTAAAACTATAAACATGATATTTTTATGTGAATAATTTTAGTGCTCCCAGCCGTCTGGAGACTATGGCATCCCCAATTAGGGTATATTGTAGGGATGAGGGTAGTAGAGAGAGGAAGGAGATGGGGAGAATAATATTGGGAAGCATCTGATTAATCAGACCTGGTCACCAAACACGGCTAAAGGCATTTCAAGTAAGGTTTCGATTTTGAATAGTGATCTTTCACCAGGCTAATCTACTACATGGAACGTGCTGAAAATATGCTGCATATAATTTTAAATTAATAAATTGTGAAATACGGCAGTTAACCAACTAAAATTTATTTGCGCATGATGGGTTTGCGACCTCCGGTTTCCTAGCCATGGATCGTAAACACTCAACCATGGAGGAAGTTTATGTCTGTCCAAGTACATTGATGTACCGACTTACATTATGTGAGTAGTCTCAAACATTTCAAAAGTTAATAATAAACTTACAATAATCTCGACCAAACATTTACAAAAACATATTTTGAGTGAAAACCGCGACATATATACTATAGAATGTCTCCAAAACATAAATTATCGCAACATTTGAAAGCTAAAGCTTGAGCAAAAATTACTCGATGCTTAATTGTTCACACCGAGATTGTGTATTGAGCAAAATTTGAACATAGCGATCGCTCAGTTTGATTTGCGAAAGGGGCGTTAAGTCTTTCTATAATAATTGTGTACTGATTCAACTCGATCACTTTCCATTTTGTCTGTCTGTGAATTTGTTTATGTTCCGGGTCCGGTCAATACTGTCAAGATGGTAGCCGTGTTTGATAGTACCTTTTTTATTCCGCATGAGCTCTCTGGTGTACGAGCTCAAATCGGAATGACTAACATTACGCGAAGTATACTACTGTTCACAGAGCTACTAGTAAAGATAATTGCTCTGTCATTTATTTACGGTTAGCACATATTTCCTTGCAATAAACATTGTTTACGATTAATCGTACGAAATCACTCGGTGGTCATACAATAGCTGCAATGCGCCTACAAAATATCCCCGGGTATACGTAATAATTTTCCACTTCTGCTCTCGTTTGCCCTTACTCCTTACTTAACATTCAAGCCACATTAGCCACATACATCCGCGTATATCTTGTCACGTTGGAATGTGCAGAGTGTAAAAAGGTGCCCCTGTTCTTTTGTGACGTAACAAAGAACTTAGAAAGGAATCTTTCAAGAATATTTTAGTATAAAAATCTTTCGGTGTTTTTGGAAAGTATTTAAAAATATTGTATATTAATAATAATACAAACGTTTTAGTAAAAATAATATATTTGCGGTTTTCAATTGGTTAATACATAGTATAGTAGTCCTAATGCAACATAGTTATGACTTGATGGTAGTGTGGTTCATAATACCGCATAAGAGTTGTAGATTGAGTCGTAAAAACTAGCCCTTATTGTTCGACAAATGAAAACAGTGCACACATGTTGGATATGCGTTTGGCGTGTCTCTCGGCTCTCCGAATTAATCTACAAGACGAACTCTTCGGTGCATCTACCATTTAAATAACAGCAGAACAAACACAGTTTAGCTAACAACTTATTACTCAATATTGATAAATGTAAGACATTAACATTTTGTCAAACAAAGACCCCACTATTATTCACAAACACAATAGCAAGCGAAATTTTAGAAAAAGTCAACGAAATTCAGGACTTTGGAGTTATGTTTGGCACTCAAGTAAATTTTGTAATTCACATACAACAAATAACTAAGAAAAGTATGAAGACATTGAACCATCAAAGACTTCGACTCGTTGGAGGTTATAAAAATCGTGTATCTGTCGCTAGTACGCAGCTTGTTAGAATATAATTCAATAGTGTGGTCCCCATACAACCAGATTCATATAAAAAATATTGAACATGTGCACCAAAAATTTTTACGATTTATTAACTTCAAATTACACATACCTATTCAACACATAAACTATACATTCTTACTTAATACATTCCCTAGATAACAGAAGAAAAATAAATGACCTAACTTTTTTATTTAAGATTATTCACTTCAAACTAGACTGTTGTGAACTCCTGCAATTCATAGATTTCAGAGTACCTACTCGAGCAACTAGGCAAAATATATTATTCTGCAACAATAACTTTAGTACCAACTATCACACACATGCACCTATTTCTCGCTTTCACACACTTGGAAACAAATTCACCTCAAATATCGAAATATTTAATATAAGTTGGCATGTGTTCAATAGATACCTGAATGACATTTTATGGAGCATATTTAAAGAGCGATTGTATATATTTGTTGTTTTCTTGTAGATGTGTTGTGAACTTAAAAAAATGTTATTTTTGTGTTGATGTTTTAAAAATAAAAACCTTCTGTTGTCACTGTATTATGCAGTAAATTATGTAAAATATGTATAATGTAAAAGCCCATCATTGCGTTTAAATTAATAAATAAATAACCATCCAACTTTTATGTAGAATAGATTGCAATTTGTTCACTTATCACAGTGTCAGGTTTATGTCAGGTATTCAGGAACTCCAGACCAGAGGTTGCTGCCAAACTCAAAAGTGGGGCACACGTGCGATTTTTACAGGGTTAGCAGTTGTATACGTAACTCTACAGTATAATTAATCCCTGTACAATACGCTGAAGCAAGAACTGTTTGTAATTTTTACACATTTATTGAATAAAACCTCAGAGACTGTTACATTAATAAAATAATCCTTTTGTCTTTCAACATAAATAATGCTTACATCCGGAAGCAAACTGCTGGCTGCTCGGATGAAATAAATAGGTCCTTTTACAATGCTTTAACAAGATGTTTTATCCATTTTTCCATTACTCTAATGACATTTTAATGTGCTTTGCAGTGTTTTCTTTATGGGTTCATAGCACGAACAAAGAAAATACAAATGGTGCGTAGAATTTTATAGGAAAAACCCTTCAGCCCTTGAATAATAAAAACCGGAACGTCTAAAATAGCCCGCATCGATGCTCGTACATTTTATCGTAAGTGGGATTCGTTAGAAAACTTTTAAATTATTTAGCAAACTTCAAAAGGGTTCTTTTTTGTGATTGCTTTTATTTGAATTTCTGTCGTATGAGGAAATACTTAATAGCACCACATGGTTTCCTGAATATGGAGAATATTATACTGAAGACCTCAGCCCTTCTGAAGTATGTAAATATGTTTTAATAAAAATACATTTCAGTAACAGTAACTAACATTGATTTAACATCACTTTAATTTTAACTTTTTAGAAGCCATTCTTTATAACGGAACAACACAGGGTGTTTTCTTTCTGAAAAACACACAAAATATTTTTTAAACACATACTTGTATTTCGAGGAAAAAGTAGTAGTAACACTAATAACATTGTTAACCTCTTTATCGATTTCTTCAAAAATGTTGTACATCCCCAACGACCAAATTCTACCCTTTCATCTAACGGAATCGGTTCACATTTCTGCTTTACATATAAACGTTCCGGATGTTATGCCCAAAATAAAATCACTTGACGTAAAAAAAAAAGGCAAACCCTGACGAAATGAATTCAGCTTTTCCAATTAACTTTGTATCAATACAGTCCGAGGCACTATGCCAAATATTAAATCAATCACTGAATTCTGGCTGCTTCCCTAATCCATGGAAAAACTGTTATCTAGCACCTGAATTTAAGATTTCAACTGAATGGAATATGGTTTTAAGAAGAATACAATAACATACTTCACTAATAATAACAATTAAGGTTAGTATAATACAATATAATTCAATACTAACTTGGCAAGTTTTGTGGATCATTCAAAACATTTATTTCAACAATACTCCTAAACACATCATGTAAACCTACAAATAGCTGTAATTTTCTGTTTTTGTTTCTTGTGTTTGTATGACTTGTTGCATAGCTTTTATCAAATGTAATTTTATTCTTATTTTTTATGTTTCAAAGTATCTGTCAAATCAAAATTATACTACCAACCATGTAAAAGCCCTCTGGACGTTAAATAAATAAATAATTAAAAAAAATACTGTTTATCAACATGGATTCTATATAATTTTAAATGCAAATTTTACTTATGATTACTTTTCCTCTGAATTAATATAACATGTTTGTAAAACCCATATCGGTGTATAATATATAAATTATGAAAAAAAAAAATTTTTAGTGCATTCATAAAAAAATATCGTATCGTAAAAAGCGTATCGATAGTCTGAACAGAAAGAGAATAAAAATCTTCATATCTAGTGACGGTAACGAACTAAGCGAAAACGGGTAGAAATATTGATTATAATATAATGATTATATCTTACAATAAACCAAATTACTAAAAATATGTAACAACGTCAAATTAAACTGAGTTTTTTAGGAAAAGGTTAATTTTATCTTACTCTATCTTAGAGACCCCTTCATCCAACGAGTTTTTAGTAAGCAAAAATGATGAATTTAAAGTAGTCTACTACAGTAAACGATATTTTAATTTTAACTCCCCAGGCCTATTAACTTACTGATAACGATAAATTTATTAAAACATACTTATTTTATTAGACAACTATATTATAAACGTTAGTGTCACCTCACTTTTTTATCATTTCATATCAAAATCTATATAAACAAAAATGTAAATGTTCGTTTGTTCTAAACCTCAAATCTACGAATGTTCTTCACCGTATATTATGTAGATGTCAGTGACATCATGTCACCTGAGAGAGGTAAAAACATATTTAAAAAAAACAGCGTAAGATGTAAAATCAACAAGCCATATTGTTTTTTCTATCTGCATAGACAAACTAAGCCAAAGCAACGCGTGGCGGGGTACAGCTAGTTTTTCATAAAAATTCACATAGTCTCTAAAGTTTTTTTCAAATTGCGGTCGGAACCTTTAGTTTCATAAAATATTTGTACATAAAGCGTGGTGGTTTTTCTTTCTAACACTGTTTAGATCATATTTCTCACCACAATGTAAGGGAGATACAACGATTTATTAGAGATCATAAAAGTTGTTCCCAAAAGTGAACAATTTTTTTTTTTAAATCAGTAGAACTGTGTGGATAGGTCAAACCCAATTACATGATAGTATAAAATAGTATTACATGGTATAATCTGAAAATTAAATTTTATAAACAATAAATAATAATAATGTACAGCATTCCCAACAAGTCTTAGTTACAACAAGATATGATTGTTGTAACCATTAGTTACCCGTTCTGGCGTAAGCCTCTCAGAAGCTGGGCGTAAGGTACAGGGCCCGCATATACTTTAATAATATAGTACACAACTGCTTATACTGTACAAATCGCAAGTGCGTCCTACGATTGAATCCAGACCTCTGGTCTGGAGCCCTCAAAAAACTCCCAAATATGTGCAGAAGCAGGCGGTCCTTTTGATAGATTGCAACAAACGGATTGCAATCCTTAGAGCAAAGGCGTTGGGTGTAAACGCTGTCCTTGTTCTACCAGTATTTCAATGTAAGATGCTCCGAGGAATTAGCGTCATTGATCCCTTCGTCGGGAAACACCCCAAACGCGCGCCCATCATTTGTACGCAGTTAACATTTGTCACATGATAACGACCTTGGTAATATTCGTTTCTTCGACTCGTTCTTGAGTTCAACAGCTCGCCCATGGAATGAATTGCTGGCCTTCGTGTTTCCTCCCTCCCACAACATGGGTCTCTTCAAGACCCGGGTTCACTCTTTCCTCTCCTCAAAAAGACCCTCCACACAGCATCCCAAAAGATGACATAGGCCGTGAGGGAAATTATTTTCCTCAGGGCGTCCTGTGTGGAGTTAATTTTAAAAAAATATAGGGTGTACCAGCAAGTAGTTTATTTGGATTAAAAATATAGATATAATTTTTGTATCAGGACTTCATTTTTATCTAAAAACAGTATTGCTAATTATTTATTAAAAAAAACTCTTTAAATTATTGGTAATTCGGTTAGGAACGGGATTGCAGGCCGTTTCGTGATAAACTTTTATTATATTCCCAATACATCGTAACACGAATTCATGCGCCTACATTTGCCTTGATAATATACAATGGCGGAATGCGGAATATCGTGATAATACATTCGTATTTTACTAAAAGTTTATTAGGAAAACTATCAATTCATTCGTTAAGATCTTGCGATCCCATTTTTTAACAGGATTGCTGATAATGTGAAGAGATTCTTAATAAATTTGCAATAATCAATATTCGTAATTTATCTCCGTGTGGACAGTAAGGGTCGGGGAAGAGAGGTCTGGCGGTTACTCGGCAGAGTGACCAGTGACCATATTTGAAGGATTTTTTTTTGCTTTGAATTTGTCAATAAATCACCGGGTACCAAAATTTTGTGTACATTTTTGACTCCCATTGTGATTAGGAATCACTTGTAAAAGTTTTTTCGGGTACGTTCTTGTATACTGTATAATGTTATTATGTGACCTGAGGTGAAGTTAGGTTAGGTTGCGTTAGGTTATATTGATGCTTTTTTTTCACTGTTCCATTTTAACATGTTCTGTTTTATTATGGCACCGTGTCATAACCTCCACAAAAGCACACTCAAAGCGCATACCACTGCATGCAAAAACTTGATGCAGTTTGTTGCTGCAACCGCAAAGCGGGGTCTGACAGTGGGGAAATTCGACTTCACAATTGAATTCAGCAGACGAATTTCACATCAACCATTTTTACGTGTGAAGCTCGTTCCATTAAATCCCAGTCGATGGCCAATTACAAAGTTGAAATTTCGTACTGCTGGCAGAGTATCAATTTGTCACGAGGCGTATCGGCGCTTTTTTAGAAAATGTTCAAATGGGTTTCCCAACAGACCTAACAAATGTGTCGGTTAGAAGTGAATTTGATATTTCCAGAGGATTAACGGGTATCGTGTCTCCGTCAGGGCGAGCAGAGAAAATGTTGTCTCGTTAATTTCCGTTGCAGAAAAAAAAAATTGTGAAGGGGTTCTTATTTGATGTTCATTTTCTTTGATTCACAACGTCAAAAAATATTATCAAATTATTATAAGCAATAATTAGTCGCTGGAAATATCAATACAAATTGAAAATATCTCCCGAGTAAAAATAAATGCCGCCGACGGGAATTGAACCCGCACATTCTGATGTCCTGTCAGATGCTCTGGACCACTGAGCCACGTCGGCTTATTTCCATCACGCCAAATAATTCAATATGTCCTAGTAAGTACTTCAATCAACAATTACGGATTATTATATTTTTTGTCACCTGTAAAAAACCAACTTTAAATCGAGTCAATCGAGAACACCCTTAAAGCTATCTGGCTATGTTATTATTTAATTAATTATTAAATAATTTTACAAGTAATTTAAATTATTCATATAACCAAAAAATGCATTTATTTATTTTCTTTCTTAACCTTTTTACAAACACTTAAAAGCACCACACTTATCTTGATGAAAAACAAGTGTGGGTTTTTAGTGTGTTTTATCGGTAAACATTTCTTAGAGCTGACTTTTACAAAAACAGAGCACCTTATCGACCGGGAATATCAACCAGTTATTTATCAAGTGGCACGCACCACCTAATAATAATAAACCATACTTAGTCTAAAGCATTATTTTCTTTCAGTGACGAATTCTTACGTGATTAATCACACGAATTTCACTAAATTCTTTCAAATAAGTTTTATGAAAAAACTTTGTATAATTTATTATGCTGCCCTTTAAAATTGTTTTGATATTATGTATTTTGGAAGTTGTTTTTTATAAATAGAACTGATCGCATAGGTTGTTGAGAATTTTTCGGCTAAAAATTGATTCATCGAAAGAAAAAGAAACCCTGATATTTCGTTCGGATTTGAATGTCTTTGATTTCACGGTGGAGTTGTTCAATTCAAAGGACCCCATTGAGTTATGCTTATTTCCGGAACATCTTATAATGATCCTAATAATAAGGAAATCAAACGACACACAGATACACGCAGATACCAGATATATGAAGTGAAGATTATAAACCAATTATTCGGATAAATAAATGTACATAGGTACTACTTAAGTTAGGTATTCCAAGATAATCAAAACCACTTTTAGGTAACTAACAAATAGCAATCAGATTTGAATTCAAACATATAGTTATTAAAATGCATAATTTTATGAGTGTAGCAAAGTTCTGTTTTACCTCGGCCACTTTGCATTTCATCTGTTCCGGTTCAAGATGGTGGATGTGTTGGATACTGTCTTTTTTATCCCGACAGAGTTCGCGTGATCGTGGTTCTTACAACGAGCACTAGCTTTCACATCTGAATAATCAATACTAAGGTATCCACCGGCCAGAAAAAAGTTTTAAAAAAAAGATTGTCATTGAGATGGTGACATTGAATTGTATAATTCCTTATTTGAAATAAAAATGTTACGTTAAATATTTATTTAGTGGGTAGGTATTTACAAATCTTATGAATTTTGGTTTTGATTTATCAAATTAGAAACAAACATTTAAGGGAGAGGTCCACTCCATAAAATACACGGAGAAAAATGAGTAGGGCTTTTTTATCACTTTACTGTTAAAAATATGACTACATGATCATTTCCTAATAAAATATTAGTCAATCAGAACATATCTGAACACGTGCTCAACGCCGGTGGCCTTTCCGAATAAATATGCGGACGAGATGCTAACTTATTATTATGTTGAAGAACACGTGTTCCGACTTCCTCATAACATGTTCGTGCTGTACTGTTATTTTGTAATTAAATTTGACAATTCATTCGTTATAGGTCTCTAGTACCGTTTTTAACAGGAAAACAAATAATTTGACCAGATTTTTAATAAATTAAGAATATTTCATATCTGTAAGTTTTCTCTGTGTACTAGTTTTATGATCATGTTATTTATTATAACAAGGTGGCAAAATGTAACGCGAAATCATATATATTTATTTAATTTGTATTTTCTGGTGAAAACATTAGTTCTTCGTTATTACATTTTAGCTATTCTCTAAACAAAATTATAAATAATTTAAGTATGTCATCTATCTATCTATAATAATCTATAATATTATTGTCCTAGCGTCTGGACGGTCTGGGCCCTCTGATTGGTCGAATTGAAATCGTTTGTTTCGGGTAAATTCCGCTAACTTTAAAATTAAGACCCAATTTCATACTAAAATAGGATCGCCAGATTTCTTCAAAAGCATCGTTTCTACTCATATAATTTTTGGTTAATATCGAAGAAAAAATATTTTAGAAAGTTAAATCCATTGGATTAATTACATTACAGTAAAAATTATTCACAATTACGTTTTATATATTTGACGTCTGTCAAGAATCAAACATTCTAACGTTCCTTAAAAATGTCAATCCCTTCTTTACCGGCCGCTGGAGTAGTTTCCCTATTGGCCGACAGAGCTCATAAGAGCGATACACAAATACGTACAATTTCATTTATTCAAACAACGGTAATTATTTACGTAAAACTACCGTTTTAATACCATTTACAAATAAAACAAACATTTGATTCAACTTAATGACAATAAAAAACAACTCTTTGCATGAACGATTTTGAAAAATATTGATATTTTATATTATTTACGTAAATATTAATTTCGCATTATTTTGACAGAACACCGACATGAAGTTAACGCATAGTACACGTGTATTTGTAGGAAGTATAGGCACTGCCAACACATGAAACAAAATCGGAAGATAGAAACGCTTCGTTGATTGTAAAATCAGCCAACAAATTTCTAATCTGACATGTGCTTATATGTATAATAAAACAATCATTTTGCCAGGTATATATATTTATATATGGTAATTATTTGGTAATTATTCGGAATCGCTGGACAAGGATAATACGAAATATTTGTAAATAAAATCTTCTGATTTACCTTAGTTAATATAAAAGGAATCTGAATGCATTTGGGAAATTTTTAATTTTAGCATTTTAATTTCAATTACGTAAAATGAAAATTCGCTTTCGTTGTATGGGATGACAGCCGGAATAATTTCTATTGATGACATTTTCTTTTGTTGGTATTTCTGATATGAGTGGCTAGAATTTTTACCATTTACTCAAAGATATTAGAAGAACGAGATATGCTATGTTGGCCGCCGGACCGTAGGCGGAGTACTACCTAATTAGGGTACTTTGAATACTGTCGGGACGTGTACGCACAGAAATCTGTTCTATGTATTAGTGCGGATACCTTAGCGTAAGCGAAGGTGTGCAGTAGTATTGGTGAACAAAACCGGCGACACTCGGCAAAGCAATTCCACACAGTATGAACTGCTGATAGCACATCTCGTTCTTCTAATATCTTTGCATTTACTCTATGCAAATACTAGGTAGGTACTATTTTAGCCCAGCTCGAAAAATAAAATAAAGGTATTTAGGTTTGTTTTATAAATAAATAAATAAATGTTTAAAAAAGGTTATTATAGGTTAGGTTGGGTTATTATAGGTTAGGATAGGTTAGGTTGGGTTATGCTAGGTTAGTAAAGGTTAAGTTAGTATATAGGTTAGGTTAGATTAAGTTGGATTATTATAGGTTAGGATAGGTTAGGATAAGTCAGGTTATGTTAGGTTAGGTAAGGATAGCTTGGGTTATTATAGGTTAGGTTAGGATATAGGTTAGGTTGGATTATTATAGGTTAGGTTAGGTTGAATTATTATAGGTTAGGTTAG
Organism: Hesperophylax magnus; assembly: GCA_026573805.1. Lineage (NCBI taxonomy): Eukaryota > Metazoa > Arthropoda > Insecta > Trichoptera > Limnephilidae > Hesperophylax > Hesperophylax magnus. Next base: position 4,785,619 of record JAIUSX010000022.1, read on the forward strand.
GATATATGTAAGGTTAGGTTGGATTATTACAGGTGAGGTTAGGTTAGGTCAGGTTGGATTATTATAGGTACAAAAGAAAATGTAATTATTATAGGTTAGGTCCTAATATATAATATATCCTAATATATGTAAGGTTAGGTTGGATTATTATAGGTGAGGTTAGTTTAGGTCAGGTTGGATTATTATAGGTACAAAAGAAAATGTCATCAACAGAAATTATTCCGGCTGTCATTCCACACGACGAAGACGAATTTTCATTTTACGTAATTAAAAATTAAAGTTAAAATTAAAAAATTCCCAAATGCTGTTCGATTCCTTTTATAGTAATTAAGGGATCTCAGAAGGTTTTATTAAAAAAATATTTCGTATTTTTCCGTGTCCAGCGATTCCGAATATTTACCTATATTAATTTACCTTTTCCCATTTAGGCAATTATTCGGGAAAGATAAAGTTTTACCCGAACAACTGTCATCCTTATTATGCCTAAACTCCTTCCTGTTCCGTGTTTTAACTATATATACTCACCCTCTCTCTGTGAATGATCTAATATCTACCTATTAAATGTAACTGTAGTTAGTATCACTTAAACAGGGCCAAGCCTAACCAAGTGCCGTCCGCAGGGCCTAGCAGCTAAAAACCCGCGGAGCGGGTTTTTAACTGCAAGTCTGATTATTACGCCAGCGTCTGGACGATCTAGGCCCTCTGTTTGGTCGAATTAAAATTGTCTGTTTCGGGTAAATTCAGCTAACTTGAAAATTAAGACACGATTTCATAATAAAATAGGATCGCCTCATAATAATACGAGATTTCTTCAAAAGCATCGTTTCTGCTCATATAATTTTTGGATAATATCGAAGCAAATATGTTTTAGAAAGTTCATAATCCATTGGATTAATTACATTACAATGAAAATTATCCACAGTTACGTGATTATGTTTGACGTTTATAAAAAATCACGCGTTCCTTATTCAATATGGCGGATACGCACGGCTATAGATGGCCGACAGAGCGCACCTCTGGCGGTTTAAAAACGAACCAAATGAATGGCGCGAATATTTAAATATGCAGCTCACAATATTTGACTACTTTCGATTAACAAGCATTTAATAAGAAGATTTCTTCTGGAAGCTTATCACTTTGTAATTGGATTTTTCATTATTATTTATATTTTTTTTTTGCTTATTAATTATATCTGATTTTATATTGACATGTTTTCTAATTTGTAAAATTTCAAAATTATTTATTTGCGATGCTTTATATCCTGAGTGAAGTATTTTAAGACCTGAATTTTTATCGAAAGTGTGATCATTATTCAAAAGATGATTTGCAAACTCAAATTCACTATTTCCATTTAGAGCCCTGCGATATTCTTTAGTTCTGACTTCAAAGTTTCTATTGGTTCTACCTTTGTAAAAGAAATTACAATCATCCCAATTGAGTTTTTAAACTCCTGATTTTTTGTTTGAATTTTGCTATCTTTATTATTAAGAATATATTTCTTCATTGTTATTAGTGTAAAACGCCAGTTGAATAGTACCAGAATTGTTTTTATATATAATTTTAGAAGTATCGTTATCCACAAGCAGAATTCTCCGCCATTGTTTATTTCTATCTTTAGAAAGACCGTTTGAAGAGAATATGTTTAATTTTTTTATTTAGTATTTCAACTATCAATTTATTAGAATAACCGTTATTAAATGCTATTTGTCTTATGAATATATTGTTTTATGGTTATATTCTATTTGTTTTTTTCAGGTCTTAAAATACTTCACTATAAATAATTTTGAAATTTTAGAAATGAGGAAACATGTTAATATAAAAGCAGATATAATTAACAAGAATTTTTTTATAAACTCTCTTTTAAATATTTTCCCACTTAACTGGTCTTTCCCGTCTAACGATATTGTAATTCCTAATTATTTTAAACCCAGCCTACTCTTACCCCTCCCCCCTCCTTCCACTTATTCTTTCCCAATTGCAATCTATATTTAATTTTTGACTTCGGTGTATACACAATAAAACATTATATTTATTTATTTATTGGACAATTTGCATAGCGCCGCTTTTGTGAGATATCACCTCAGGGGCGCTATATTGTAATAATCTACCTTTATATATAGATTTTTACTCTGCTGATGAAGGTGTATATATAATCTAACTTTAAACTTTATTAGATACAGTAACAGTTGTAGGTAAAGAATTACTAAATGATTACCGAAAATTATTACCCTCCTTTTATTCATAAACACGGGTACAATTAATCAATATGTAATAATCTATTATTTAAGTCAACTTTGTTATAACTATCTTTAATTGTGACAAACTAAACGATATTGATTAAACTTATAGACATTGACGGTTGTAACCAAAGATATTAGAAGAACGAGATATGCTATGTTGTTCGCCGGACCGTAGGCGGAGTACTACCTAATTAGGGTACTTTGAACGGTATCGGGACGTGTACGCACAGAAATCTGTTCTATGTATTAGCGCGGATACCTTAGCGTAAGCGAAGGTGTGCAGTAGTATTGGTGAACAAAACCGGCGACACTCGGCAAAGCAATTCCACACAGTATGAACTGCTGATAGCACATCTCGTTCTTCTAATATCTTTGGTTGTAACACATATTTAAGCACTGCAAGTCTCCTATGAGCTAATTATATTAGGTACGATAACAGTTAATATCAGTTGTAGACATGTAGTCAATAATAGTGTTTCATTTGAAATAATCCATCACAAATACGTAAAATTTCATTTATTCAAACAACTGTCATTCTTATTATGCGTAAATTTAGCATGTTATTATTAATTAACTCCCTCCTGTTCCGTGTTTTAACAATATATATACTCACCCTCTCTCTGTGAATGTCCTAATATCTATCTATTAAATGTAACTGTTGTTAATATCACTTAAAATAGGCGAAGCTCAACTAAGAGCCGCCCGCAGGGCCTAGCAGAAAAAAACCCGCGGAGCGGGTTTTTAACTGCTAGTTAGTCATTATTACAACGATAATTACATTCAGAGATCTACTACAAACAATGTCAGGGTCGTTAGTAGCAATGATTGTTAACTGGTATAAATACACGATTCAAAATATACCCGGACATCGCTACAGACCACGCTATAAGCGCGCTACATTTCTACATATGGTTCGCCATACATTCCGATTGGTAATGTATGGTGAGCGATATGCTAAAATAGACTAAGCCATGATGCTTATAGCTTAATTTGTCGCCCACCTTAATCGATTGAAATTAAACTGTCGTCCGATACGTTTTCTAAAATAGTATCTTGTGCAAAAAAAATCACGAAAAAGCGTGATTATTATTTTTTGTCCGCTTCTAAGAAAAATGAAGTGATTAATGAAATATATTTCTACATGTTTTAATTTTAGTTTAGAGAAGAAGTTATTTTAAGTTCAAAATATTTTATTAGAGAAATAATAAATTAATGAGATCATATCAACAAAAGTGTGTCTTCTTGTGAGCCTGTGATTTTTATTGTGTTAGCAATCTTATTATTGGATAGTTTTATCTCGGTGACCGAGTATGTCATCAAAATGACAATTCAACACACCTACAATATAAAGTCATGAAAAGTGATGAAATGAAAACAAGGTTAAATAGGTTACATAGGTAACTATTAAACCTAGTTTTTATTTCATCACTTTTAATGAATTTATATCACTTTTTAAACGTGTGTTGAATTTTCATTTTGATGAAAAATTTAAATACAAAAAAATTAAAATTAGACTCATGTATACCGTGTATACTTGAACATATGTATTAGTTAGGTGTTAATAATAAATTGATAAGTTATAGCATTTTCGCTGTTGTTTTAATCATGCATATTCTGTAATGTTTCGACAACATTATGCAAGCAAATAATATAAATATTTCATGTATAGTAATACATTAGTAAACATTCCGTGACATGTGCACGAATCAAACAAACACTCCACTCGAACCGCCCTCTTTCAATCGGTTAATATCCATATTAAATATCAACGAATGCATTGTTATAAATTATACATCAATTACTAAGGTAATAAAATAACAACTCAACTAGGACACTGGTTGCCAAAACAAGAAATAAAAATCTACTTTAAAAATAATAATAATAATAAAATACTCTTTTAAAATTTTAAAATAAATTCTTCGTTTAGCTCAGGGTTGAACCTTCCTACCCAGGAACTGGAGTCGGCAACTCTACCAATCTTTCCAAATGCCGATCGGAATAACTGCTTTTTAATAAATAACGATTTCAGATAAATGCGCATGTGTCCGCGCGTGTGTACGTAATTTCCGACAAAAGTTGATCCGAGTGTCCGACGAAATGCATTGTCTTCGACAACGAGTCTATCCGTAGAGTTTCAGCTCTGTCGGATATCGTAAAGTGTTTATTAATTTCCACTCCCAAGTTTTGCAATCTTTTATTCCTGAAAACAAAAGTGAATTTCAAATAGTTGTGTTTAAAAAGAAAAAAAAAGTGGTACTGCACAAATAAATTTTTGTGTTTATAAAGATAAAAAAGAGGTACCGCACAAATAAATATTTATTTTGGCAATAAGGTGCAAATAGAAATGTGATTCTTGAAGAATTCCCATTTTGATTATGACACACTTTACGAGTTTCAATCAATAATCGTAAAGTAACGATCAAACTGTAATTTTTAAATCAAAACTACGATTTTTTCAATCGATACTAGTCGTAAAAATTAAAGTTTAGAGTAACGAAAACTACTTTTCAATCAATAATCCTAAAATTACCATCACTATTAATAATATTCTAGTGATTAACCTGATCCGTATATACATCCTTGTTCACCATACTTGTATGTGGTGCCATTTTATGTACTAGGTACGTATTATTATCATTATAGTTTAACAAATCTTTTTGTTATGGTGTCTTATCCGATGCAAGAATTAACAAATTATATCAAAAAGTTTGAAATAAAGCAACTCGCAAATAATATATTGCAACCATCGACTAAATACAACTAGACAAGCCATAACTATTAAAAAATAACCTCAACACAACTAGACAGGGCTAATCTAGTATAATACATCAATGATTGCAACACTAAACTTGATTCCAACGGTTGGTCGTTGAAAATTGCATACTTTTCGGACATTGTAATAATTAATCTCATGAAAACTCCGTAAAAGAGTGTATATTTTCATCCCCAAGTTAAATACATTAATTAAAGTCATGTGGTGATCCCAAAACAGTTTGTCTTGTGGAAACAAGAATGATTATTAGATGTACATCTATGAACTAATAATAGTGCCACGGAACCTTCCAGAAACCACCAGAACTTCCAAATGAAACAAACATTATTCACAAGGTAAATGCCGGGTTTTCCCACTCCTAATATTCCTTGTGGTAAATAAATACAATCGTTTGATTCTTTTTTTCTCGTTAAAAATACAGTCGATTCATCCAGTAGGTACCAATCGTCGATACGCAACACTGATGAAAATACTAAATAAATACGTTTAAGTAACCTTGTGGACGATTTCGTCTAAAGGTTTTGTTTTTATAGCGGAGAAGCAGAGTTTGAATGGTTCGCTTTCTAAGCAAAGTCATATTTTCTTATCTGAGTTAACGGGCTGTTAAAAAATATCTACCCTTATCCAACGATTAGATCGTTTATTTTCGTGGTTATTTTTGTGGATACAATAACCTATTTGGGGCCAAATTGCGCGCGTGGGTCGTTATGACATCATGCTGATAATACTGTGAATGTCACTTCCCATTTCCTACACTTAGCCGAGTTCAGTGAAACCAATCGAAATGTATGCTGATCTGTACAAACAGCCCTGGATTTAAGTGCAAATGGAACGTCTGGTCGGTTAAGTAAGTGCGAAAATACATAGAATATTTACTATTGCCATAAATAATCAGCTTTGGTATTAAAATACCTTATTATTTATTAATGCAATCCAATGACGAGAAGCATGAAAAGGCGCATCTTCTAACACCAAAATCTGACGTGTAATTTCTTTAATATTGGCAAATGGTAGTGAGGTAGCTTTCAAGTATGCATGTATACTCAAACATGAAGAAACAAGCGTGATCCTATTTTTTCAATAATGTTGAAATTCTAACTAATAATAATAAATACTAATACTAAACCTATTTAAGAATAAAAAAAAATTATAACAAACAGTTTGAGAAACCTATTTTGTTGAATTAAATATGAGTTTGCTCAACCTTATGGTATAAAAACAATATATTTATTCACGTCGACGTATTTCAGTATTAATCTTATCTGAATAAACATTTCACAACTTTAGCAAGATGGACTTCGACATAGACAAGTTTAAATTTCTCCGTTGTCTTGATATGAATTTCTTGACCCTGTCCATAGCTGGTCTTTGGTGCCCCAGTTCGGTGTATGGCACCATGAAGGGGGACCTCTACAACGTATATTCAGTCTTTGTTCTGGGATGCGGATTCTTCATGTATCTTACTTCTGAAATCATCTATGTGGCTACGGTAATATTTTTTTCCACCTTTATATTACACCAATATTTATCACTTTGCAAGCCAATTGGATCAATGATAGAAGGAAAACCTAACTTAGACCGGACGCAATTATAATACATTGTTTGACCCGCTAGCAGACGGCTAGACATCAAATCTTGTATGCATCTCAGATATCCTAACATGGACTCTAGATTTCTCTTGGCCACCTGGACAAGTTAATGATGACAAAGCTTTCCGCAAGATTTAAAACGACGTTCTATTAAATAAGGTAGTTTCGTTTTGTTTTTCCACAAGATAAGTACGTTTAGAAAAACGAGTACGAGTACAACATACGTACGAGTACGTTTTCGATAAAGGTTTCTAGTTCTGTTTCTAATTCTTGGTTTCTCTTGATTTTTCAATGGTCTGCCTTGGGTCGGCACATTTTCCTGGTTTTCATTAACGGCATAGTTCTGCCATCACTCATTCGCAATGTTTAATGTTTACAGATGACTTAGATTATACAATATAATTGAGAACCTTATCGACTGCGTCCTTCTGCAAATTGATATAGATTCCATCGAAAAGCAAAAACAAACTAAGCTTCAGTACACCAAGCTGCAATTTTGTCTGATATGAAGCCGATCATGTTTGAATATTTAATCAACGGTAATATTTAAAATATCGACATAAATTAATCTAGGCAGTGTGTCGAGTGTTGAACCACTTCAGTTTGGTCACTTTTTCAACAATTGTTAGTTTTATCTGCTGATGGGTCTAGCTTATTGTTAAGTGGTTCCCTAGCAATACTATCCTTCACCCCATGCCTTCGTGGTCGAGGGGTAAAACTCTCGACTAGCAAGCGGGATGTCGCGGATTCAAATCCCAGCGTGCGCAGATAAATTTTATAAGATTAAAATTCAAAATTCAAAATTTAAAATTCAAAAAAAATATTTACCGCACAAAAAGAGTACAAAGGGTATAGCTTATAGGTTACATCCTATTTCTTCCATGTTAATATGTGTTATTTCACTAATTACTAATTTAAAATAATATGTAGTATATTTGTGACACGTTTCAGAGTGGAAGATACTTTCAGTATCGCCCTGGTGTAAGACCACCATTCAGAATTGAAATGGCTTTGGCCGTGTCTGGTGACCAGATCTGAATAGCCAGGTAATTTCCCACCTTCCTCTTCATCATCTTCTTCCCCTCCCCGCTACATTCAGGCTAACAAAATATACCCCGATTGGGAATGCCATAGCCTCACTGGCTCCAGACGGTTGGGAGCAGTTGGGACTATTGTGCGGTTTCACATAAAAAACCCACCTTTCCTTGTGCTACATCAAGTTTATGTAGGGGTTACCTGAATAGGCCAAATCATGTGAAGCCACAGTTGAGACCAAGCAAGATACAAGCATCGAAAAAAATATCCCTTTTGAATTAATTTTGACCAAGTTTGTTTATTCTTCTAATAGAATTTTAAGGAAAAAAAATTGGTTTGTAACAAACTTTTTGCTATTTTCTTTGCTCCCATAGCTCACTGAAATTACCTACTATAAATAGTTATAATAAGTTGCGTAATTAATATTTGGGTTATAATGCCGTGTTGCACTTCCTCCTTTATCCTTCTTTAGCCATCGTTTCGAACAGCGTTATAGTATCTTCTGGTACTTGACGGTTATGACAAAACTAAACGCCGAAAACCAAATTAATTTCACTAATTATCATACTGAAATACCGGCTCTTAAACGATTAACGCTTGCAACACGGTATCGCTATTTTATACATAAACAACCAACAAACTTCACCGCAATCTACACATTTGCCCTGATGATGGACATTGTAACGCAGTCCAAGACGTTAGCTGAATTAGGAGAACCAACACGGCATAATAACCCAATAATTATTCACGGTAATACTTTTGGCAGTGAAAATATCAAATCATTTATTATTTTTCAGCTAAGATTATATTATGAAGAGGTGCATTTCAAATATTTTGTAAAAAATTTAGCTCTACATTGTAATGATCATTATTATAGAATGATTTATAAACAAGCGTTGTATAATCTACCGGTTGAAAGTGTTTTAACCTAACTCTGCTATAAACCTTAATAAAACCATCTATTTGTTATGTTTTCGGCCACGTGTAAACACCATTTTGATAGCTTTTGCACATGCTAAGTTCTAACCCCAACACGTCTGTTATCTCAGGTGATCGGGGAACTGGAGAAGGTGGTGGAGGTGTCCTTCCTATTGGTGACTCATATGGGACAACTCTTCAAGATCATTGAATTCCTGAGGAAAAGAGAAAAAATAAGGGAGTTGGTCAACAAATTGGATGGTAAAATTTAAAACGTATTGCCTTTTTTTATATTAAATATTGACTAATCTATTAGATTATTGACTTTTACGAGTATATAACCGATTTTTTTTTATATTTAAGCCTTAGACACATTACGCTATATTATCCGCGCATAACTTGGGCGTGGTGTGTACGTATTATATGTTGGGCTGACACACTACGCTATATTATCCTCGCATAACTTGGGCGTGGCGTGTACGTATTATATGTTGGGCTTACACACTACGCTATATTATCCCCGCATAACTTGGGCGTGGTGTGTACGTATTATATGTTGGGCTGACACACTACGCTATATTATCCGCGCATAACTTGGGCGTGGCGTGTACGTATTATATGTTGGGCTAACACACTACGCTATATTATCCGCGCATAACTTGGGCGTGGCGTGTACGTATTATATGTTGGGCTAACACACTACGCTATATTATCCGCGCATAACTTGGGCGTGGCGTGTACGTATTATATGTTGGGCTGACACACTACGCTATAATCTTCCTCAGGAGAAGGGGTCAGATCGATCGTCAGGGGGACTGCAGCGGAATATCGTAGAAAGTTAAAATTATAATGCTGTAATATGTTTATCTTAACAAACGGGTTGCAATCTTTAGAGCGAAGGCATCAGATGGATGCGGTACTACCGATATTACATTTGAAGAAGCGCTCCGAGGAACTAGCGTCATTGATCCCCTCGACACCGGTGCATATTCGGGAGACACGTCAAACGCACGCCCAACATTTATACACGGTTGTTATTCACCACATGAGAACGACCCCTTCTAGAGTTCAACACCTCAGTTGTGGACCGGTATGCCGGAATCCCTCTCACAATTTGGGTATCTTCAAGAATCCTTCCTATCATCGAAAATTGCTTCCACAGAACATCCTCAAAGATGACGTCATAGGCCACAGGAGATAAATTTTTTTCAGTGACTGATAACCAGCACCCCTTTCATAGGTCACCCCAAGTAGTTCGCTATGTTTGGTGACTTAGCAGAGGTTGCCGGGTTCATGGGCTAAGATTTATCAAGGTCTTGGCGAAGGATGTGTTTGCACTTCAGTGGGAAGGATGGATTCAGATTTGTACTCATCACTCATACCTCCTTCCATTCCAAATCTTCCGCTCCTTCCTTTTCCTAATAAGATCCTACACACAGCATCTCCAAAGATGACATATTCCTTGAGGAGGATTTTTATGGAGCTTATATAAAAAAGCTGATAAAAAATGTACCGAATTAAAAATATGACCATCAATTCAGACAATAAACTTACACTTTACAAAGCTCTTTTTTATAACCAATGACAGGTTGTCATTGACAGCCACGTTTCCTCATTTTATCGAGTTTGAAATCGATCTTAAACCGACTTACTGTCTTCTCAAAACGAGTTATAATGGGGTTTATGTTTTTTTTTAATTAAAAAGAGGTTTTTATATTGCAGATGACATTTTCAACCGTAAGATCCCCTCCCACACTGCGATAAAGCTGCGCACCACATACGTAGCGGAGCGGGACACCAAGTTCTTCTTCTACCTGACCCTGACCACTGTGGGCATGTGGGGACTCCTGCCTATGCTGGACCGCGGCGGACAGCGCTTCTTGCCGCTCAAGGCCTGGTACCCCTTCGACATACAACCTTCACCCAAGTAACTAATTCTCTTCATTACTGACACTCATAAATAACATTCAATATCGCATTAATTCGCCCAAAATACTATTAGTTAGTAATTATTTGGCGTAACATTGTTTTCATATGAACACAATACAATAACATATTATATTAGTGCAGATCCGTGAAAAATCACGGAATTTGAAATTGTATGCTAACAACGGTGACCGGATAAATCATCACAATGATAATTCATCACATCTTTAAAATAAAATAAAATAAAATACTTTTTGTTTTAAAACCACGAGTTATTAATAATTTTTAGAACCGACCGGTTTCGCTTTACTCAAGCATCTTCAGGGTAAAAATTATTATGTAATAATTTAATAATTTGTACCCTGAAGATGCTTGAGTAAAGCGAAACCGGTCGGTTCTAAAAATTATTAAAAACTCGTGGTTTTAAAACAAAAAGTATTTTATTTTATTTTATTAAATATGTCAAACCACAAAGTGATTACTTTTTACAATAATACATCTTTAAAAAGTTATATAAAGTCATGGAAAGTAATGAAACAAAAACTTTATTAACTGGTTTAAGTAGGTTAGGTTTAAATTTTTTTATCGTTTCTAATGACTTTATATCACTTTTTAAAGGTAGGTTGAATTGTCACTGTGTTGAGTTATCATGGATCCGCTAATAACACATCAGAATAAGGACAATTTATTTATGCAGAATGATAAAAAAAATTACGGCAGAAACTCTTAATGCCCCGTAGTAAGCGTTTAAAGATGGTTTGAAAGGGATATATATAAATACGAATGTTAGAGGGAGCCCGCTAATATACAAAAATGGTAATAATTAAGCGAAAAGGTTGAAATTTTTGATAAAATACGAATCGTTTGAAATAGAGCAAAAATCTCTCGACAAATTCTTTAGTTGCATTTAAAGATACACTGTGCATATTTTCATGCCTATAACATATTAAATGACAGAACAAAAAGTGTGTGATTTTTTTCTATTGAGGGAATTTCATATAATGAGGGTTTCGGCATTTATCTATACAAATGTATAGATATTATCTTAAAAATAATTATTTTTTTTGGGAACTTAAAAACTCCTTATTATAATTCGGTAGAAATTAAGTAAGCGGGGCTTAAGGTTAAACCCAAAGCTCGTTATAATCTACGTGTTAATAGATGGAGTTAATTAATTAATTTGATTAAAATACGCTTTTTGCAACAAATTGAAATACAATATTAAGACAAATTATTTGTTTGCGCACGTACACACGCAATGTGAACATGAATAAATAGTTTTGTCCGTAAAAAAACACAATTCTTTCAAGAAAGGCATACAAATACAATATTGGATTGCATCATCGCTAACATAACATAACATGGAGAGCTTTGCAATAATAAAAAAAAAAAAATTTAGTTGGTTAAAAACGTTTAAATAGTCAAAATATTTTTTCCTGAAATATTGAGAAGTATAGAATAAAATGTACTTTTCCGAGAATTACTTTTACAACATTAATCCCAAATTTCACAGAATATCTTTTTAAAGTACCTCCTTTGTTTACAAATAAAATGCTTCCATTAATACAATACTGTTTACAGCGGAATGTTGTTGTATTCTTTTCAGGATTATTATATTTGTTATCTGTTGGATCACATTTGAACGTTAATTTCAAAGGAATTCATTCTTTAAAAAAAAATTTCGGGATTGTCATTTAAAAAGCATTACAACAAACAACAATGGCTATTGAAACAACACAAATATACAGAAACAACTCACCTAAAGAATATGCATGACAAACATATTTGATAATTTCGCTTTCACTCTAATGTAAAAAATAAACATATATTTAGCGACTAATGTCGGTAAATATTTTTTTTCTAAACAGTAAATCCTAACATAATATGAATGCTTCATATTTTTTTTTTTTTTTTTTTAATGAACCAAATTCTCGACATCCGATCGAGCTGAAACTCGGCAGATAGACTCGTCGATGACAATGCATACACACGCGGACATATATGCATTTCTCTGAAATTTGACGACTTTACAGCGGTGACTCCAGTCTCTTGGTAGGACGGTTCAATCCTCAGTCAATACAGAGTAAGATATATTATAGTAATAACATTGTTCTTTATGGGGTGTATAGTATATATCAACCCGTAAATATATATTTATTTTTTTACGTATCCAATGCATCGTAAAATTTGTCAGATAATATAGGCGATCGTTCCCTAACGAATATTAAAAAAATTTATGTCTGTATATAATTTCATATTGAAATATTTGACAGATAACCTTGTCAGTATCTTTTGAAATAATTTTCTTCTTCTTGAATCATAAGACATTTAAAAAAACGTACATAATCTATAACAACCAACAAAAATTTGGTAGGCGGGTTTGGTTACTGCCGCCGCGGGAATTATTTATTGGACAGCCAACACCTATGCCATAGGTCACCCCTATGCCAGTGGTTCGATTCGTTTGGTGATTTAGCAAGGATGCCCGCGTTCATCGGGTGAGGTGTGTTCAGGAATCGCCCGCCCACAAGCAGCGTGGCGTGCCAACTTGAGAGAGGCTGATTTGGGAAGATCTTTTGACCTCTCCAACTGGTCTCTCAACCCATCGCCTTACGCCTAGTGGGAAAAATCTATTCATATGTCATTCTGTCTGTCACTCCTGGACACACTGATCCCTAGATTCCTACCCAACCCTCATACCTTTCACCTTCCCAGAACTTCTTTAAAAAAAAAAAAATCCTCCACTCAGCATTCCAAACTATGACATGGCCCTAAGGGAAGTTATTGTCTTCAGGTCCTCCTGTGTGGGGTTAGTGAAAAAACAAAAAAAAACCAAACAACCCCAAATTCTACTGCATAAAAATTTATACATTAATCAAGTGTCTATTGTTGTTGTGCAAATATCGTTTTAATATCAATTATAGTAAATTAACACTATGTACTAATGAATCACTAATCAACGCTATTAATAGTAATGAATCACTAATTAACGCTATTAACAGTAATGAATCACCAATTAACACTTTTAACAGTAATTAATTACTAATTAACATTATTAACAGAAATAAATCACTAACTAAGAGTAATAAATCCCTAATGACTAATGAGTAGCGAGTAATTAGACAATGAAAAAATGTATTAAAATTCACTTAACAATAATTATTATCAATTCATGCAAAGCAAAAAGGTAAACCAATCTACCTTATTCAAAAATAGTAAATGAAATTAATGTCTAAAGATAACCAGATGGGTTTTAAATATATTTTGTCCACTAATATGGCAATATACACTGCAAAGCAAATAATAGAATTCTACAAGAAACGAAAAACTACCGTATACGGGTGCTTCTTAGACCTAAGTAAAGCCTTCGACAGGGTCTGTCATAAAACATTATGGGAGAAATTGAAAGCTAGGAATATACCTACCATATATATATATATAAACACACAATCTCGAAAGCACTCCTAGCAGGAAAATGTACGGTGGGCAATTACATACTCCCATCAGATATACTTGCGGTCAGGAGTAAGGCAAGGAGGGTGTATGTCCCCCATCCTGTTTAATGTATACATGGACGAGTTGTCAAGTTGCGTTGATATCAGAGTAGGCTGTTGTATTAACAATGTATGCATAAACCATATAAGCTACGCGGACGAAATGATCCTCCTAGCTTCGTCGATCAAGGGATTAAGATTACTGTTAAATATTTGTGAGAATATGGAAAACAGCACAATATGATGTACAGCCCGAAGAAGACGGAATTGATTTTTTTCCAACACAGATACAAGTAAGATGCTCCCCATGCACCTTAACGAGACAAGAATAAATACATGTTCAAAGGAAAAATATTTGGGGCACATTATTAATCAAAACCTATCGGACGATGGCGATATCTAACAACAAAAGAGAAGCCTAATCATAGTATCTAATATGATTGCCCACAGATTTTGCAAATGCAACAATACTATTGCATTTAAACACTGTTCAACGCATTCTGTATACGTGTGAGACATGGTGCCACTACCGAATTTGCTCGATGGAACGACTAAGAATCCAATATAATGACGCCTGTAGAGTCATATTTGGATAGAGAAGATACAGCAGTGCATCGACAACGTTCACGGAATCAGAAATAAATGGATTTGCCGGCCTGATGAGACACCGGGTCACTGGAGCCAGGATACGGCTAATGGCCTCCGCCAACACGGTGGTGACCGCAAACTACCAGCACCAAGCGCCACTCCTGAGTGAGCGCTGGACCCAAGCTCACTCATAACCACGACATGCATAGTTTTCCTTAATTTATAATTTATTTTTCTTAATATATTTTTTGCATTTTTCACATATCTATTAAACAAAAATATGTATATCTACATGAGACTTGTGGGATTGCACTAACCTCCCCACATCCTAGAATAAAAAATAAAATAAATAAATCGACATAAATTAATCTCAGTGGTACTTCTGAGACAATTCAAAAGGAATTGTACACTAGACAAAATGGTTCTACTGTTTTATTAATTTAGGCGAAAGTCTGCTATATCGTTCTACATGCAGTATACAGTTCGCTCTATAGCTCTACAAGCAGTAGACAGTTCGCTCTGCTCTATATGCAGTATATAAGTCTGTGCACTGGCGACGCGATGCACCATGGAGTAGGTATATTATATGGCATAGAGCACAACTTATCGATTTGTGTAAACGGGGCCTAAATAACATGAAGCATTTCAGAGGGGATGTAGTTTGTTAACGCGACCACTCTATGTTATAAAGCACTGAACTATATATTTTATCTGTTTGAAAAATATGGTATCACTAAACGGTGATATGTCTTGCTTTTTAAGAATATTCCAAAGCTCCATATCTCGTGAATGAAATTTCAGTAAATTTGATGATTCTAACTCACCTTTTTTCTGATGTATGTATAGGTAGGTACATATATTTAAGGTGCTCTTTTATTAAACGCCTATTTGGGTTTTACATAAATAGACAAAATATTCAAGAATACCTATAAGCAAATAATATTAACAATAATTATAATCATAATAAAAATAGTGCGAGAAGCAACTACATTAAATTATGGATTATGTGTTGTGTGTGTTGTACGGAGAAAAAACATATTGCTTATTTATCAAGAATCTCTTAAAATTATTGGTAATCCAGCTTAAAACTAAATAAATTAAAATATTACCATTTGTTATTTCGGCTACTGGCATTATACCTAGCTCTCTCATTCAAAATTTAGGCGTATTAGATCTGTCAAAGAATTTATACATAAAAATGCAAAAATCAGTCATTTTAAATACATGTACGATTACGAAAGATGTTTTGAAAATTTATATTTAGGGATCATTAGGATTTACAGGTCCAATTAGAAGTTCTACCGAGACGAACCCTCTGATATGAAAATATCTGAAGTCGGTGAATTATTTTCCCATTTGATCTCTGGTGATTTGACGTGTTATTTTTGTATTATTTTGTATTTATTACCCTTATATAATGCACTTGCATAATGTGGATTGACTAGATGATCATTTGTGAAAAAGTGTGTGGAAGGGTTTACTTTTTCCTGTGGGGAAAATTTAACCCACACTTAAAGTCGGAAAATTAATAACAATAACATAATATCATTTTTTTATTAACAAACTGATCAGAGCTAAGCACACAGTAAGTTTCATTCCCCACACGATGCAATCTCTGAGAACAAGAATTGTACATAAAATTAGTGCGAGAATCAACTACATTATATGGATTATGGAGACTAGTGTTGTATGTATTGCGTGCAGAAAAAATAGTATTGCTTATTTATTAAGAATCTCTTAAAATTATTGGTAATCCGGCTTAAAACTAAATTAATTGATAAGTTTCCAAATAAACTTTCAGTAAAAGAATGAATTGTTGAACGTGTTCTGACATCGTGATAATGTGTTCGAAATTTACTAAAATTTTATCATGAAACCTGTTAATTCATTCGTTAAAGGCCTGCAATCCTGTTTTAAAACAGATTACCGGTAATTTTAGGATATTCTTAATTAATTAACAAAACTGATTTTTCTCCGTACAATACTAGTGTAAATAAATCATTTAATTTAGTTGCATCTTGCACTAATTTTATGCGCATTTCTTGTTTTCAGAGATTGTATCATGTGGGAATGAATCTTACCGTGTCGAAATATTTAATTTTATAAAAATTGCTAGCTTTAAAAAGCAAATCTAAATGCAGGTGTGCAATTATTCTTAACTGTGATCAATTTGTTATTATTTTATTGTTAGTATGATTATAATTATTTTTACTTTTTCTCCGTGTGAGTACACGATAATTCATACTCACCAGGTTAGGGCTGTTTAAATATGACTTAAAAAAATAATTAATCACAAAATTTTCTTCGCTCTTTGATTGCAAAATTCGAAAATTTAAATGATTTCTGTGATATTTTAAAATTTTAAATAAGTATTATTAAAAAACTTGATAAATTTGGCAAATCGCTAAAACTTTTAAGCAATTAGCTTATTTTAGATAATTGAACTCTCACTTATTAATGTCAAATAGCCTACATATTTGACTATTGAGTTTAGGGTGTAACATAAACTTAACCTTCTTCATAGGCACGCGAATAGTCGAAGATATCACTTTTTGAATTAATTCCAAATGTTTGCGTGTCAATGTTGAACCTATTACAAACTTTGATTGCTGATTTTCGATAAAGTTTTCGTTTTGTGTACCTACTTTTCGTATTTTAAGATCCTTACCAATAAACATGTTACAAATTTTACACAACTGAACAACCATTCATGTGGGGTAAATGGTTGTTTAAAATTGAAAGCACGTTTATAAGTATACGGTAAGAATAAAAAAAAGAATTGTGGTTTAGTTTTAACCATTCATGTTTTTCCCTGAGATATTTGATTCCTTAAAAAAATGAATCAATGCGTTTTCTCTCATATCTTTTGGGTTTCCCGCTTAATTGTTTTCCAGATCTTCAGACCTTTTTAGCACCATTCTACTTATTAATCCATTGCACTATGATACCTTTATATGCACTGGTATACCGCTATGTGGAAGCAAGTGCAAAGGCGTGAAATGTATAATTTTTCAATAAAGTATTTTTGTGTGATCCGTTTTTGTCATCATCCCGAAGTTCTTAAATGTTAATTATGGTTTTCATTTGCAGTGTTTGAAATTCATATGTACATATTTTGTTCTTCCAAGTTACCAGCTGGTGTATTTGTACCAGATGATGACGGTGATGGTGAGCGCCAACTGCAACCTGAGCCTTGACTGCCTGACGTCCGGCATGATGGGCATCATTGGAGGCCAGCTTAACATCCTCAAGCTGGACCTCGTTAGCATTTGGCAGAAGGCAGTCACCCCGAAAGATAGAGGTAAATAATGTAGGGGAGACCGAGGGGTTTTGAAACAAAGGTGAGTTGAAACAGTACCGATTTCACCGAACTTAAAACCGTTGGCGAATTGGCAACGTCGCTTTTCAACCGTTTACCTCCGCCTGCTGGCTCGTCAGTTCGCTTCGGTGCCGCGAGTCGAGCGGCTGTGGAGTTGTGGGTGCCGTGTCTCAAAATTCGTTAAAAGTAAGTTTTTAACGTTTTTTTACGATGCCTATATTTTGATAAGGGTTTTGTATTTTGGTTTAAGTTATATGTGTTTCGAAAGCTCATTAACTAACGATTTATTACATATGTTTGGTACAATTGATTTTTGTGTATTTGCTTCTTGATTGTGGATTAAATAAAAAATGGGAGGTTTTTTCGTACAGAGGAGATTTGAAACAGACTGTTTCAACTCTCCTCGTTTTCAATTTTATTTGTTTATTATTTTACGGGCACAAAATAAAATGTTTTTTTGTTGATTTAATTTGTTTATTTTGTTTCAGAATGCCTACTTTTTATAAAAAAAATACTGACGAGTATGACGAAGGTATGACGAATCTCGAAATATATGATCTCGCAGCAGAAGAAGTAACTTTGCGACAGAAAAGTCTCCGTGACGCGGCTTCGAGTTACAACCTGAACCATACCTCCCTCTACAGGTATATTAAAAAAAATTGCATATGAAGCTAAGGAAATGGCGACTGCTCCAACGGTTGGATATCCCGAAAAGACCGTTTTTACAGCTTCGGAGGAGAAGGTACTCTGTGACTATCTTTTAAATTGCGCTCCTGCTAACTTTGGCCTAAGAACTAAGGAAGCCAGATCTTTTGCCTATAGGTTAGCTGTAGAATATACTAAGAAAATTCCTTTTTCTTGGACCGAGCATAAAATGACTGGAGAGGTTTGGCTACGATCTTTTATGAAACGTCATCCTGTTCTTTCTCTGTGACTACCTCAACCTACAAGTATCGCTCGATCTACTAGTTTTAATAGAACAAACGTGCAACTTTTTTTTCTAAATTATACCGCAGTAGTTGACAAATACAAGTTGCAAGGGAGGGATATATGGATCGTTGACGAATCTGGCATCACAACTGTTCAGAAACCAGACCGCGTCATTGCCCGACGAGGACAGAAACAAGTGAGTGCCATGACTTCCACAGAGAGGGGAACATTGGTTACTATAGCACTAGCAGGAAATGCCCTTGGAATCACATACCCCCGATGTTCATCTTTCCGCGGAAAAGATTTAATGATCATTTTATACGCGATGCACCAACTGGATCAATTGGCACTGCAAATGGGTCAGAGTGGATGCAAGAAGAAGACTTCTATATATTTCTTAAATTTTTCAAAGACCAAATTAGGCCATCAAAAGAAAATAAAGCACTATTGTTATTAGATAACCACGCTTCACATACAGCAGTTAAAAATATCGAGTTCTGCAAGGAAAAATGGCATAATTCTATTGACTTTTCCACCTCACTGCACCCATAAGTTGCAGCCAATGGACAGAGCCGTTTTTAGGCCAATGAAAAAAACAGTTAACACTAGTTGCCACAATTGGATGCGGTCTAATCCAGGAAAAGTAATGTCCATTTATGATATTCCTGGGATAGTGAAAACATCGTTTGATACAGCCGTTACACCGCGCAATATGTCTTCCGGATTCATCCATACCGGACTTTGGCCAGTTAACACTGAAATATTTCAGGACGCTGATTATCTTAAAGTCAAATTACTGATCGATCTTTGGCAACTTCCGTTAGTCCTGGTCCATCCAACTCTTACTTGGTGGGAATTTCAAGAAGTGAAGAACCCGCGCCATGTCCTACTTCTAGAACAAGTGATGAACGTCCCCTTGGAAACAGTATTTTAAATGATTCTAGTACACCAAGTCCATCAATCTTCAATTTACCGGCTACTCTTCCTCAAATCAGCTACGAAACAGAAGACGTACCCAAGTCTGCAGAAAACTCCGATAAGAATTCACCTGATCTGGCGATATCTGAAGTAATGCTTAATACTATCACGATGCCTTCAACCACTGAAGATATAATACCTGTAGCATCTACATCACGAGATACTTCAGTTACTGTGACAGCAATTCCATTCTCACCTGAAACTCTTAGACCCTTGCCAAAAGCTCCACCAAGGAAAAGAAATCAAACAAACAGACGCAAAGTGAAATCCGCTGTCTTAACCGACACTCCCGTAAAGGATGAACTAGCTGCAATCGAAGCAGCTAGAACGGCTAAGAAAAATGTGAAAAAATCTAGCGTTAAAGAAACAAAAACAACAAAAAGATCAAAACCAGGCAATAAAATTAAAAAGGTCAAGGTTGTCAAGAAACGAAGAGGAAACGAAGACAGTGCAGAAGAAGAAGATTCCCTTTGCCTTTGTTGTTTGAAGCCATATTCAAATAGCAGAGCCAAAGGAAAGTGGGTGCAATGTCTGGAATGCAGCAACTAGGCTCATGAAGCTTGCACTAGTGGGGAACTTTCTTATGTTTGCCAGAACTGCTTTTCAGACTGACGTTTTTTATTTTCATAATATTTTTATTTTTGTCACTTTGTTTTGTACTTTAAAAGTTTAATTTTTATTAGTAGGAATGAGGAACTATCTTATGTTTGCCAAAACTGCTTTTCAGATTGATGTTTTTTTTATTTTTAATAATATTTTTATTTTTGTCAGTTTGTTTTGTACCTACTGGAAAAGTTTAATTTTAATAAATACCTTTAAATTATATCATCATTTTTATTTTACAGCCCTAAATACTTCTCAAAAATCATATGTTTCAACTCTCCTCGACACCTGTTTCATCTTACCTCGGTATGAGGGGAGTTGAAACAAGTTGACTTGTTACGGTTAAGTCGATTTTTTACCACAATATTTAATGCTTACAATTTATTTATGTTAGTTATTCGCAAGTGTAAAGAATGACTTATCGATTGGTACTAATATCATACGATTTCTGTCTATAGTATTTGGTGTATGAAACAAAACGTGAAAATTGTTTCAGCTCCCCTCGGTCTCCCCTATTTATCGAAATAATCTAACCAATTATGTATTTTTCCAACTGTCAAGAAACCGGCTCGAAGGACCTATCAGCATTGATCCCCTGTGCACCAGTGCACGAGTGGAACACCCTTTCACAGTTGATGTCGGCTTCAAAAGAAGAGTCACTCTACGACATCTGTTAATCCTTCTTCATGCCTTCCTAAATCTAAATCCCTTCCTTTTTTTACCTTATCCTTGCACAGGAGGCCCTGAGGAAAATAATTGTCCTCAGGTCCTATTTCAACTTTGGGGGTGCTGTATGGATAGGGTATTTTTGAGGAAAGGAAGGAATAGAAATTCTGGGAAGGAAAGAGGTATGAGGGGTAGGTGGGAATCTAGGAATCGATGTAGTCAGGAGTGACTGACGAATGATCTATCCCTCCCGCTGCGGCGCAATGCGAAGTGTGGTTAAGAGAGACCAGTTGGAGAGGTCAAAGCTGGTGGGCAGGCGCATCCTGAACACACCTCATCCGATGAACCCGGACATACCTGATAAATTACCAAACGTAGCAAACCACCTGGAGTGACCTATGGCAGAGGTGTTGGTTAACCAATAAATGGTTCCCGGGGCGGCGATATCAAAACCCGCCTCCCAAATTAGCCCAGCCATTACCTTTACGGCACGATGCTGCCAAACCGGGTGGCAACAGCGTTCCCTCTACACCAGGGGTAGGGAACATTTTCGCCGTGGCCATTTGAATGTTTGTAGTATAGCCTGTGGATCGCACGTAGATTTCGGCGGGGGGGGGGGGGAGTCGGAATTCTCGATATATTATTAAAACCTCATTTTACAAGAATCTTCGAATAAAAAAATGGAAATTGCGTGATCAAATGTCAACGTGGAACAATGAAATGATTTTCCTCAGAATTTTGAAGCAGATGGTGTAAATTTGTGCGAGTTCCCAGCTTTGATTAAAACCCATCTTAGATGTGAACACTATCTGCACATACGATTTTATAACTGCACTTCGAACACGACCATATTTTCCTTCAACATGCGTCAGCAGATAAATATACTACTGGAATTTTATCGTTACATTCTGAAAACAAAACTGGTTTTAACTTAAGAGTTAATCCTTGTATGAGTTCCCAACTTTTATTGCAAACTACATACGGAACACGAAAATGGTTTTTCCAGTTTTAGCAGCACACAGTCGGCAAACAGATTTATAAAACTTCATTTGAAAGGCGATAATAGTTTCCTTCGCATCTGCAGATGAATACGCAACTGTGATTTTATCTGAAAGCGAGTCCCCAGTTTAACTAGTATTACATTGCACATTTATTTTTTTATTAGTAAAATAATTAGAAATTAGTATTTTTTATATTCTTTTTTTGCGGTCCGCAGGTTCCCCATCCCTGCTCTACACCATACAGGCATCGGCTCTCTTGTGAGGAGTAAAAATATAAAGACTAAAGTCAAACTAGCAGACATGGCAGCTTCTTAATTTTCACGTATTTTTTCCATATAAATCAAAAGACAATCATCAATGATTGCAGCAGTTTACAAATACAGAGGGCCGTTATTTTTTTTTTTATGTTCAGATTTTTGTAATTTACTTGTAGTATGATTAGTAACAATTATTTTTAGGGAAGTCGGGTATAATTTGATGTTTTTTTAATGATCATTAATCCAGAAATCGAAGCATAAATAGAAATTCCACTGAGTTGGTCACGCCCACTGCCTGCACAAAATGGAAAAATGACAAAGTATTCGATTTCAAAGGAAAACAGGAAGGAATTTGTTGTTTATGTAGAACAGTGTTAGATACTCTAACTCTAGGACAAAGTGGCTCGTATTTCAGTGGTTTAAATATGGTAAGCTTAGTTGTTCTACAAGCTGCAAGCATAACCTTCAATTTTATTACTGCAGCATTAAAATAATGATGTATGTAGGAATGCAGGTATGTATATTAAATTATTGTCAGCTTATTTTTAACAGAAACTAGGTATAGTTAAGAAAGTCGAGTTGAAATACGACTGTGCTAAATAAGCACCGGGTACGAACGTAGGTACTGACCTCAATCGGCAGTGTGAACTTTTATGAATTCATATTATTTATGTAATATTATGTGGGCATTTTTTTATTTTGTTAACCACATAACAGAAATCCAACAAGGGTTTACAAATGTAGGGATTTATAATTAGGTTAACTAGAAATTCAAACAATATTAAGTGTATTAAACTGCTATATTTTGCCTTTGTTAGAAGTCAACTCGAATATAATTCTCTCGTCTGGATGACATGATTTTTTTAAAAATAGTGTCATCTATTGGACGTAAAAACAACACGAGCTGTTGTTTGTCTATCTGCATAGACAGAAAGAGCCACAGCAACGCGTGACGGGGTACAACTAGTGTTTTATATAGAATACATTAATGAAACATGGTACAAAATTAATTTCGAATAAAAAAACGTCGGATAATCGGTTCTTCTGTTTATAGATAAATAAATGAAAATTAATCTCATCCTAAAATTCTTAGATTCTAAACTTATTGAGATAAATGAAAATTAATCTCTTCCTAAAATTCTTAGATTCTAAACTTATTGAGGTAATCAATTATAATTTTATTTTCAGACTTAAACAAAACTGGTGTATCACAAATAGAAGATTTTCCCGATAAATCGAACACTGAAAAGTTAAGAGATTGCATCAAACATCATCAGGCAATTATCAAGTAAGTAATTCTAATGATTATTATGAATAACTTATAGATAAATGGCAAATGGGCTTGAAAACGAGCTAAAACAAGCAAAATCGAAAAGATAAACAATAGGTATGGAATCAAGAACTGTAAAAATAGCTTTCAATCTACTTTCATCGTCGACTAACAATATTATATGACTTTCATCCTTCCTCTGCCAGTTTCATGCCTCACTGCTATTCATCAGGGTAGGTACCAGCACTCCACTGTGGACTATTAGCTTCGCTACCTTGTACATTTTTTTGTTAACGCTATCATAATATTTATTGTATCACTATTTTCCATAATTGCATTATAGGCCAGTGCAATTAGCGCCAAGAAGGGGGTCGCGATCTTAATTATTCCGGTAGTCCCAACTTTTTATACGTTTTAAACTGATCCCCTGATGTAAAATCTGAGTTTCTGACCTTGGCGCACTTGTGCTCGCGCCGTCATTTTGAAAAAAAAACGGCTGAAATCGCGCCAAAATCTAGTTTTTAGAACATAAAATTACCTACAACTTTTGTTAAAACAATTTTCTTCTATCTCTAATAGGTACCGAGGTAGAAAACATATAAAAAAATTGGGACTACCGGAATAATTACGACCGCGAATCGCTAATTACACTGGACCATTAGTAGCCAAAAATAGTCCATGAAAGGTTTTTTTTACAAAAATTGATTGTCTCTAACCTGAATATAGTGAACATATTTCTCGCAAGTAGATACGTTCTGGGAAAAATAATTTGCTACCATATTTCGTGCACGTAAAACCTTTCTGGAATGGATTGTTACGAACTCGGTGGATAAGAATAAAAAACATGGCTTTCGTTTAGTGTAGTTACTCAAGAAAATCAAATAAAAATATTTAAATAACCTTCATACATCATTTTGAGATACCTAATTAGGGTTTCAACTTTCCTTTGCGTGGAAATGTTCGGTAAAAACAAAGAAAAGGAAAATTAGTTCTTAGCCATCCGTTGTAATGAAATTAATATATCGTTCTATATTTTACATGATTGTCTTCACGTCGTTGAAACAAATTTCACCAATTAATATACCAGTCGCATTTCTACACAAATGGGAGCAAGCTTTTAAAAGTTTCAATTATTTCAAGCTGTGTTTCTCGCTAGGTCAATCCTGAAGATTATTTTTAACAGTCTGAAATTCGGTGAAATTACAAGTTTCGTTCGTGGATGCTATCAATATTAATTGATATTATTAACATTTATTTTTTATCCGACTTTTTGTCCGGGTTTAAATCTTCCCCACAGGAAAAACTAAACCCTTCCACACACTTTTCCACAAATGATCATCTAGTCAATCCACATTATGCAAGTGCATTATATAAGCATAATAAATACAAAATAATACAAGAAGAACACGTCAAATCACCAGAGATCAAATGGGAAAATAATTCACCGATTCCAGATATTTTCATAATTAATATTTTTAGTAGATATAGAACATTAAAATATAAGTTAGTAAATTATGTAGGGAAAATGAAACTCCTGAGTGATCCAAATATTAATTTGGAGACATCCTTAGCGACAATTAGTCAAATTTAAACAATACAATCATTGGGAAAACTTTAAATAATAAAACCGTAATGGCATAAAAATTAAAACAATTTGTTTTTTCACTATGCGTACCTATATGGAAATAATAATAACATATAATATGTGGCCAAATCATAGATTTATAATGCCTTCATAATGCGAAACAGTGGCACGCGCAATAATAATTACATAGCAGAATTTGTTCACAGATAAACTGTTATTGTATTTTTATATAAATTTAATAATTATATTATTGAATATATGAAAGAAAATCTATCGTCCTTGTTTGTAAATCTCTCTTACGTTTTTAAAAATATTACTAAAGATCCAAAAAAAAGATCTTTCCACCATTTTTCATCCATAAATATAAACCCTCGGTTGGGGCCAGCGCCGCAACACATTAAGTTACTCGTGCTTTCAGATTTTTGGTGAACTACTTTTGTTGAACACAAAAGTACTACATTTTTGTGTACAGCTACGAAGAACAGATCTCCGCAGGCGAATACAAAATTACACTATATGTACTTCCCTACGAATATGTGGAGTACTCGACTATTCCAGATATTTTAAAATCTGTTTTATCTCTGTCTTATTTTGTATGTGATGACAACACTGAAGTCCCAACTGCCGGGGGCGCCAGTAGAACTATTATACCCCCAATATTTGGTAGTTGAATGTAATGAGGGCAATGGGGGGGATGAAAGGTCCGTTAAAGTTTGGGAGGGGGTTTAGAGGTAGTTTAGATTAGATCCTTGAATATTCAGGAACATTTCAGTTTGGGTTTTGTGAATGTCGTGCACAATGTTGAATGATGAAATTTTGGAATATTATTATTTGGTTTGTTTAGCATTATTAGGTTAGGACATAATGGATTAACTCCGGTACACTTTTAAAGCGAATATTTTGAAATGGATTATTTAAAAATGGATTATTTGCAAACAGAACATTCGACCTAGGACATCCGAAAATGTAACAATTTTAAATTTGATAATGCACATTAGAACATACATAAAGCATTCGAAAATGATACATTCGATATTGTAAAATTCGACAAGAGAACATTACTCGTCGAATCAGTAAATTTTTGCCAATCTCATAATACTAGCTGACCCGGCAAACGTTGTTATATAAATTATTTATAGTGAATATTTCGGTTGTTAAATAAAAAATAACGGATGTATTGTAAGTGTGTGGGGATGGGATCTATGGCAGAAAGATGAATGGAGCACTGAAGACGATGACCGCCGATAAAAACAAAAAAACACCAACTATTAATTTTCTCAATTCAATGTGTCCCATTAAAGTAACGGACATATTCATTGTTCGATCTTTGAAAAGTGAAAAAAATCAATATATTTTTTATCCTTAAGTAGGAAAATGAAATAAAGAAAATCAATATTAATTTCGAAGAGCGATTGAGTGTACAATATTTTTGTCAGTCCGTCGTTATCTAAAACAAATAAGCTCGATGGTTTGCCCACGCGAGAACATGCCAATTATAATTGTCCATGTGAAACACATGGTGTGCTGAAATTTAAGCAAAAAAAAAAGGAATTGATTTCGTTCAGCTCGTGCCTCTTAAGATTGAGATTTACGCAATTGCGACATGCTAACACGCACATTCTCGGTATCTTGTTGGATTTGTATGTCTGTTCTTTCTGCTCTACTATTTCGCAGGTTTGTTGCTTTATTCGTTCGACGGTCCAAATGGGCCCCTTTGCGTCTTGCTGGCATTGTTCACTGTAATACACACACACAAATATATAAATTAAAATAAATCGTACAAAATTATGCACGCACTGCGTTGTGATAAATAACAAATGCCAAATGAAATGTCAAACTGTCGCGACGCTTCTCGTGAATGACTTGCGCATGTGTGGATGAATGTTTGATGAGGCGAACGCAGCGCCATCTGTTATTCAACAACGTAAATAATTTCGTTTGCTTTGAAATATGAACGACGGTTAAATTTTTTCATACATAAATAGTAAAATCACTATTAAAAATGGTAGGATGAGGTTAGGAGGGTGAAAATTTAAGGTTATAGATATTTTTTGATATCAAATAATAAAAAAATTCAACAAATATTTTTTGTCAAAAAAAACAGAAAAAAAAATCTGGATAGGGACACCCTATTTACCTAACGGTATGAAACAATTATACATAAAACAAATCATAAAAATCTGCCGAGCTGTTTCGGAGGAGTGCGACCACCGTGACACGATATTTATATATATACAGGGTGTATCGGCACGTACCCGACAAAT
This sequence comes from Hesperophylax magnus, assembly GCA_026573805.1. Taxonomy (NCBI): domain Eukaryota; kingdom Metazoa; phylum Arthropoda; class Insecta; order Trichoptera; family Limnephilidae; genus Hesperophylax; species Hesperophylax magnus. The sequence goes on from JAIUSX010000022.1 coordinate 4,813,055, forward strand.
TTTAACCAACGATTCCTGAGCATATATGGAGTAAAAAATGTTATAGTCACTTTGCTGTTTGGTAACGTTTTTTTTTAATAAAAAAATTATTATTCATATTTTCACCACATGTCACCACTGTTTTATCCTTTGTCAAAGTTTGAAAACGCATCTGGCAATATTTTATTCGTGTTTCGCTGAATAATGTACGTATGTACCTACATTGGCTCGCTTTTACAATCACAACGAAATGACACGGCGACATTCGTCTCATTTTTAACTATTATTATTTAGTGTGTACGAAAGAGCGAAGACGCTTTTTGACATACTTGCTGATAACAGCTGATGAACACGAGAAGCAATGCCAATGACAGTGACGGCGTGTGGAATTTTTTTTTTTATTGAATAAACAATGTTCCCAGACAGCAAAGTGCCCATAACATTTTTTACTCAAAATGTGCTAAGTAATAGCTGGATAAAGTTTGTCGGGTACGTGCCGATACACCCTTTATAGATTTAAAAAAATACTAATTTCTATCTGTAACTCAGGTTCAATGAACTTTAAAACTTGGATTTGCTTTGAATTTAAGGGGCATAAAAGTTTCAAAATTGGAACTGACTGTTGGTACAATTCAGCCAATCGATAAAGTAGGTACAAAATATTTATTTATAACTCTACACTTTAAATGTGTATTTCTTTTGTTTAATTTTTAAATTTTACTAATGGTGTTCATTTGAAAGAGAAATTTGTGGTCATTCAATTGACAGTGATTATTTTTGAAAATCAATGATCCCGAGGCAATATTTTGTTTTCATAATTACGTTCAGTCTTTAGTGCCACAATAAAATGATTAAAAATACGAATAACTCCTTTTAAATATGAATACCGCACAAGAATCCCAACTGCTCCCAACCGTCTGGAGCCAGCGAGACTATGGCAGTGAGGCTGGAGGTAGTGGGGAGGGAAAGGCGATGGGAAAAGAGGAGGAGTACCTGGCTATTCAGATCTGGTCACCAAACACGGCTAAAATCATAAAAAGCAATGTTTCAATTCCGAATGGTGGTCTTACACCAGGGCGATACTGAGAGCATCTTCCACTCTGGAACGTGCCGCAAGTATAATATGTATTATTCAAAATGAGTATATTGCGAAATAACACAAATTAATCAAAATATTATTTTATTTTATTAAAGACAATATTAGCGATTCTTAAACGAAAATTTGAAATGATAATATTGTCTTTTTTTTTTTTTTTTTTTTTCTTAGGTTTGTCAACAGTGATTCATATCAAAGCTCTCGAAATACAATTACATTAATCAAACTTGGTTGATACTATCACTAATTACAGACAAACACAACATTGATGAACACAACACTGTAAGTAAAGAATAATGTACATGTATGCACCTACATGCACACATGTATACACACATACATACGCTTACTTATACATTTCATAACAGCAACAGTAATTATTTTTTTGATCAACACGATAGGTAGCTTTAAGTCTTGTTTACCTTTGATTTGAAGGTGGTCTTCAATAATTAAATGGTACGATTTGAGGATTTACTAAATAAGTTATTCCAAAAATAAATAAAATTTACTTGCGCACACCGGGATTTATTTCCGCGACCTTTGGCTTGCTAATCGAGAGCCTTACACCTCAGCCACGGAGGTGATAAAAATTGCCTTGAAACCCCCGTGTTCATCTCAACCCTAACCATAACATCGACATGCAATCTACCGAATACTAATAGTAATTTCTCGACCACATAAATAAAAACACAATTTTAATGTTATCAAGAATCAACTATTCTGAATTTTACACGTAAGTAAATATTTTCCATCTCAAACCATTGGTTTTATTACTTACTAAGGAAAACTCCAACAAACTTCAAGTGTTTGCTTGTATACGAAGAAAATTTATTACCGGTCCAAAACGTTGGATACGATTTACTTCTATCAGAAGTTAGCCAAGAGGAGAACCATTTCAAGCCATTCCCTAGTAAGGGAATACTAAAATATTTTGTTTACAGCGGGAAACGTACCGCGGATTGAGTAATTATTGTTAGCCGGAACGCAACCCAATCATAACCGGCCAAATAAATTGGGAAATTCGGTTACTCTTTAACCTGGCCGGGAAAATGTTTGTAAACAGGTAAATTAAATTTTGAATTGGAAACCACGGAACGAAACGTATTGTGAAAAATTAAGCTATTTTAGTAAGTGTTAAATAAATATGCACAAAATACGCACATATCGTTTTAAAAATACTTTATAGTAGTTAGATAATGATGAGAAGTAATTATTTCAGTTTCCGAAAATGTAAAATACTGCATTTTGATAGTTATTTCGTTAAAATTAAACCCGATTTTTACTTGGCGTCCATTGTTGTCGATGTCATAATTTTAAAGATATTTTTTTAACCTCACTTATTTAAACCGAAATATGAACGTATGACCCTAAAGTAGGTTCCTATGTTGTGAGATTGGGTTTAATTAAAACATAAAAAAATAAATTTAAAAAAAACTAGCTTAAAAAAACACTTTAAAATTATTATGTGAAAACATGACGTGAAGAAAATATGACAAATTACTATTTTTTTTTTTACGAAATAGCTATTGAAATTGGTTTATTTTATTTTCGGAAACTATTCTACAAACTAAGTACTTACTTCTCATTGTTATCTAATTGATACACAGTGGTTTTTTTTATTAAAGGTGCCTGTTGACCGTGTCCCTATTTTCTGTAAATTTACTAATTATTGTGAACACAGAAGTATATTTAAACGATTTTTCACGAATTCATTACAATATTACAGTTTATATAATTAGTAAGATTTAAAGAAACCGAGAGAGTGCCGTGTAATCGGAACCGGGCGATGTACACTCACAGCAGTGAGGCTGTTTACGAGTGTTCCTGGCGTTGAAAGCATAAGATGGCTAGTGATTGTATAATTATTCACAATAGGTAATCTCTACCAACTAAACCCAGTCATAAATTGAACAACAATTGGCAAAGTTATGTAGATTTCTGATTTCGTTATACATTTCTGTACAATCTTTGTGCATTTTGTACAAAGGATCATTATTAACCCTTTGGGACTTTATGCTGAACGCAACAGCGGGGATTCGCGAAAACTACAAGCTCATCATCAGCTTTGAACAACACCAAGATGCCTTCCACCGCCCTCACGCGATGTCAAATACAGGGTGCGTTTTATGTTCCAGGTCGATATTTTTTTTTAATAAAGAAAGAAAGACAATTTTATAATTTATATTTTATAGATTGATTGTATGGTCTTTTACAATATGTTCGAAATATGATGTAGGTCAAGTGGCCGCCTCTGGTCGTGGCGCAAAGGCGAGCTCTTTTAAGCACATGTTTCATAACATTATCGCAGACTTCTGGCGATATTTCAGCAATTTCGTTTCAAATGTTGTTCTTAAGCATCGAGGCTGTGGTTGGTTTATTAGTGTATACATTTTCCTTCGAGTACACCCATAGGAAGAAATCAGGAAGGTCAAATTTCAAAATTATTATTATAATTATTAAAATAAATAAAAAATAACAATTTATTTATTTTAAGTCCTTGTTGTCGTGTTAGATGGTCCATAGTAAATTGCTTTGCCTCTCTATGAGTGTCAAATTCCAACTGACCACAGACATAGGAAATAATAGACGAGAAGATAATGGCGAGGGGTAAAATCAACTGTTGAAGAACGAAGGGCGTAAGGCTGACTGTGATTCGTCAATAAATCAATCTGACAGTAAATAGGCATCTCGCATTATAATATCACCATTTACTTCTTAAAAGTAAAATCTGCTTTTGAATGAATAGACATTTTTACATGGGAGCGCAAATTACGCGCCACGTTATGAACAAATTTGCGAAGTCCAAATTCGGCAAAAAAATTCGGTTCTATTTTCAGAGTCGAATATTTCGTTTAAGTATTTAGTTAAGACACTTTTATAAATGTTCATAATTTACTTCCCAGCAACCAACCAGCTTTGTGTTTCGCGTCCAGACGTTTCTCGATGTGATAGTATATGTTTCTAAAACTGATCTATATTATACGATGTGAATATGCTTAAAATAAAGTAAAATAATGCTTATATATGGAATGTAATACGACAATTGGGTTTATTCTCTTTTTCACATCTATTTTTACAAGTTTTCATAGTACAAGTCAACATTTTGCCGTGTTATTTCGTAAAATGAACCGATGATGCCTCGACCATAGTTCGCACAAGAATGATGACGTCACGTTTTCAAACTTCACTTGAGGCCATACGCGAGCACAGCCGGTTCCAATGGAACCGGTATGGGGAGTGGGGATAATACGCTTTTAATCACTTAGGGCAGGTCTACTAATATTCATATGTCTATGCAACTGACAAATACCATCCAAACATAAACAACGACCAAACAAAATCGACCTGAAACATAAAACTTACCCTGTATCTAATTAGTATATTTTATATTATCTTTTTTAATTTATATTTTCGCAATACGAGTATATTATGTATTTTGCTTCATATTTAATATTCTACTGTCTATTCTAGGTCGCACAGTTACACTTTGTAATTTGTGCATAATAATATATGAATGATTTAATTGCGAAAAATTATTGATGAACAGCATTTTATCTTACCCACTTTGTTTTGTTTGATTTTGAAGATTTGAAAAATATTACAGTTGGTAATTTTTATTGTATTCAAAATTAACCTTTTTTCAATTCCATTTGTCAGTCGAATAACATACCTACGAATAGCAAGCAACGTGCTCGCTGAAATCAACCATCGTAATAAAAAAATAGCTCTTTTATCTCGACCAGTTATTTCCTATAAATATAGTGAGCAAATACCATAGGTCGTAAATTATTATGACCGCACGTTTAAATTAGTTAAATATTCTCTTGTGCCAACTTCCGATCGATCAGAATAACACAATTGTTTAGCATTTGGCACTGTGAGTAACAGAAGTTATTTAATATTTACGGTAAATGTTTATATCCGCATCAAATGAACACGAGCAGACCTCGAATTCCACACAGCCGATTTTCGTACAATTAAATTTGTTGTACATTCATTTTACAGTAACCAATCATTTTTTCGTACATTTAATCGACTATACATCGTGTTCGGAAAATAGTGGCACAAGCAGGAAATTGGTGAATCTACATAACGTTTGGAGTTGATTTTGTGGTATAACTTTTTGATATCGGGTAAATAAAAATCGAAGATGAATTTTTTTTAAACATATCTGCAAAAAAAAACGGTGGCTGCGCGGTAATTATCAGCTTTTAACTGTTTCGAATTGCGTTTAAATACGAAAATAAAAAACAAATTGTATTTTGGGTTCTCTACAACTATATGATGATGATTTTCCTTTCCTGTTGTACCAAAAGTTACCGAACACCGTGCATTTCAGTGAATCTAAAAATCACCCTCATTCACAAAATATGTAAAACAGAAACAAATAGTTTTTTCATAGAAAAATAATATATGTTAAATATGATCGAATGCGTCGATACAATAGTTTTAACTTATATTTAATAGAGTGCGTCGATACCACATTTTTATGTTAAATATTATCGACGCATTCGACAATATTTATCGAATGCGTCGATACCAATACTTTATACCACTAATAATATTAAATATGACAGAATGTGTCGATACCACAGTTTTATGTTAAATATGATAGAATGCGTAGATACCATAGTTTTGTGTTAAATATAATCGAATGCGTCGATACCAATGTTTTATGATAAATATGATCGAATGCGTCGATACCACAGTTTTAGGTATGTGTTTATAATTATATGAATGATCAAAAAAACAGTAAATGTACTACTTTGGTTACAGCTTCTTGGAAGAGATAGAGATTACCTTCATGAACTTGGCGCTAATACAGTTTGCCACTGGCTGTTTGGTTGTATGCATAACTGCGTTTCAGCTGACTTTGGTAACTACCTAACTATAACTTTAAATATATTTATTTATTGAAGACACACTTTTTCATTTTATAACAGACGAAAAACCAAGATTTTTATAAAAGCAGTGGAAAAGTTCAAACTAAAAATCAAAAGAAAAAATAGATTACATATTAGGTATTGACTAAGCGCAGCGATGTCCCGTTTTAACTCCACAGTTTTACATTTCGTCTGTCTGTAAATTTGTTTGAACATTCCGTTTCCGTTTTAATCGTTCAATAAAAAATATTTTTGCTAATGTGAATTCGTCGTGTTTATTTGAACTGTCAGTAAAAAGAATTGAGATAATGCGGCATCTTTGGAAAAATTATATAATTACTCTTTTAAAAATAATAAATGTAAAATAAGAAAAAAAAAGTTGTATAAAATACATGGTTTATAATTAAGTATCTTAAATAAAAATAAAACACAATATTTGTTTAAAAACCACAAATTATTGTAAATTTTACTAAGACCGACCGGTTTCGCTTGGTAGAAGTATGTCAAATAATATGTCAAACCACAAAGTAACTGCTTTTTACCAAAAAAATATGTATCTACTTACAAATCTTGTGGAAGCAGAGGACATTTTGGTTTTGATTTAATAAGAGAAAAATTACAAACATGCTTTTTCAACATGCGTATACAAATAAATAAATCAATTTTACGACTTCATTGATAAGAATATATTTTTAAAAGCCAATTTATGATTTATTATTGCATAATATGGTGTGTTATTTATGTTGGCAGCTTAGTGTGACATCGTTCCCGTTTTTCTCCATTGTTCTCTACCAGTTCTGTATGTTGATAGAAATCGGACTGTACTGTTTCCATGGGAACGAGGTCATGTTAAGGGTGAGTAATGTACTAATATTTTAAACTTTAAAACGTTTGTTTCTTTTTGAACCGAAATAATATTGAATCTATCTCTAATATTCAACGAAATTATTGATTATATTATGTTTTTGTACATATTTTTTTAAACTCATTGCTACGGATTATCATATTTTTGGTGAGTCTAATTAAGTTTTGAAAATAATATTTTCCTTGTATCAATAAAATGCCTGACGAGCGAGAAACTTGTGTCGCGTATTCAAAATTCAAAAAAATATTTATTGCACAAAAATACAGAGTACAAAGGGTATAGCTTATAGGTTACATCCTATTTTTTCCAGCTAACCCAACAAATACAAATTATATTACATAACCCAACAATTACATGTTAACAAAATGTATGTAAATAATAAATAAAAAACAGAGGTATTTAATGTATGTAAGGTATTCATTGAAGGTGTAGTGACATTTGTTTAAAAGAAATTTTTTAGTGATGATTTAAGTATGTCGGTTATTTGTTTGAAGCTACGTGGAAGGTTGTTATATACTTTAATGGCCATGTAGTGTCTTCCTTTTTGAAATATAGTTTTGTTTGCTTTTGTGAGTTTTCCCAAAAAACTATTCTGTATTTTATCATTGTGTATACGTATCCATAGTATGCGGTGATTATTGACTCAATGTTTAAGATATTTTTAAGGGTAATAATAATATAATTCTTTATTTTATATAAAACATTTCAAATCGAAATACGCATTAAACTCTTTGCTCTGACGTATCTTCAAATCTTACAATACTCGAGATATGTATGTTTTCCACCGTACCCTTAAAATTTTTAAAATCAAATTAACTTTACAATGTACTTAAATCTAATGCCTTATTTCTTTATTGTTGTATATTCTTTATATTCGTTTTTGGCTTATAAGATGTAATATTATAACACTTAATATCAACTTGTTGCCTAATCTGTAATCATAACGATTTTATTGTAAATTAAGCTGATTTTTCACCATTAAATCTAAAGTTAATATCTTGATACATAAAAATCACGTGTCACTGTGACTTCCATATAAGGCGGTCTGTGGCAGGACATCGTCATGTGTTATGAAATTCATTACAAAAGGTTGAGTTAAATTCTACCTGATTTCTAATCCTAATATATAAAAATTCAGTCTGCATATGTTTGTGCTCGCAAAACTCCAAAAGTCGATGTCGCTGAAAATTTGAAAGTTTGTTTTAATTAGTGTCAGAAATTTTTAAATGCTAGAAGAAGTCGCTGACTCCAGAGGAATACTTAACACAATATCTCTACAAGATACGGAGACGAATTAATGCTAAATTACTATTTTGATTAATCTTTATAACAAATTGGTGTACATTATGAATACCAAAAATATGTTTTAGATAAATTGAAGATTTTTCTATCGTTTCGCTTGAGTAGAATACAAATAAAAAAATAAATTACTCAATAAAAAATATAAATGTAAACTACTAAAAAATATTTTTTTCAATAGAAATGTATGAACGCGTGTAGGAAACAATTTTTAAAAAATACCGTATTATAGCTGTGACAGTATCACTTGATTACATTTTTTGATTTCTTATTAAATTATTTACAAAATAAATAAAAAACGGTTTTGTGCTTGAAATCGAACGTTTCTAGACTCCGTTTGTCAAGCGATTTTAATTCCTATTACCTACAATATAAGGCATACAAAGAATTTACACATTTTTGGCTTGTAACTTCATTTTAACATCCATGTAATGTAGTTGCAGTAGTATTTTACAGTAACATTTGTTATACACTAATGGTGGAAGAAGTCGGAGGCGCCAGAGAAAACATTAGTAATAGCGAAGCATTGCGGGGATCTAACTGTAAGTTTCCTGAATAAACTAAAAAATATTACGATAACGCCGCATTTAGCTTCAAGTTTCGTGAACACTATCAGACTATAAATCCCGCAGAATCTTCGAATTTCCCAATAACAGGTGCCGCGGACGAAAAAGTCACAGCAAAGAACAATAATATAATTCTAGAAAACAGACAGAAATTGGAACAAAGCCAGTTCCTGTAATTCTGTGTGGCAATAAATTCAGACATATCTCCGTTGGCGGATTCAAGTTTCGCAAAATGACCCAATGGTCTCACACTGTGATCTGAAATCTATTTTGAATGTCCCATTGTTTGCGTGTTATTGGTTTTACAGAAATCAATATCGGAGTTAGGCCCGGCGCGGTTTGGGGATAGGATAGGTTTGGTTACATAAGGTTACTTGTCATCTCTATTTTCTTACCATATCTTTGAACCACTAACAACACCCCCATTTATGATTCTTTGTTACTTTTTTTACAATTTTTTTACATGAATAAGGATGACTTGGAATCATATCGGTTGAAGTGGCAGTAAGAGATTTTTAACAATGCCTGTTTTTTATACCCCTACAAAAAATGCATATAATTTTTTGTATTAACCTTTAGCGTGCCAAGAAATCCACCGTGGATTTCTGACGTTTGTACTGACGAATCTACCATGGATTCGCGAGTAGTTCACCGCACCTGCCCCGTATCTATGTATGGTGCGGCCATGTATTTTAAAACATAATTGCATACTTAAATATATTTTAATCGCCTGGCAAGGAAATAATATAGCCTAATATTATTTTAGACTCTCGTTTTGTCACGTGCAAATATAACAATTTTATTTTTTTTTAAGTTTCTTTATTCATTGAAATTATTTGTTCCATGCATTGAGGATTTTTCATAAAAAAAAATTCAGTACGAATAATGAATTTATGCTGCCGTTCTTACTATAGTTGGTACTTTAATGGTCGGCGTTTTAGCCTTCAAATCAGTTGATCGGGGCTCGATTAGTAGTAATAATTCAGTAGTAAGTAGGAAAAATCAATAAAATGTAACAAAAGTATGTAATAATATAATAAACTGTAATTCAATATTTCAATGAAAGCAGATTGTAATATCGAAACTGAAAACTGAACTTCTCGACGGTGGCAATTTTTTGTTTTTTAATTTTAAAAATATACAAATACCTATATTCGTTTTTATCATTACTTTTTTAATTCAAGGTTTTTCCACGTGCATATTTGCATTTCATTCGGGGAAAACGAAGGAAAAATCCATGGATCTTGCGCTAGTTCTAAATAAATTTCAATGGTTTTTTCCAGCGAAAGCATAAAAAACACATTTCTCTTTCAAATGAAATCATCCCTCAATGCATCTTGTGTCGAATAAAGATTTCTCAAATCATCCATAAAGTAAAATATCCACCTTTTTCATAAATCCGTGTATTCAATTAATCATAGTTTAATTCCACACAGAGCATTTCCATAATGGACGCGGCCTACGAGACGGGCTGGTACGAGGAGGATACCAACTTCAAGCAGATGCTGACCATCCTCATGGAGAGGTGCAAGAGACCCCTGTCTCCCAGGGCCGGGATGATCTTCCCTCTTTCACTAGCCACCTTCGTGGGAGTAAGTTAAAACACATAATAATTTAAAAAAACTAATTTTAACATTTAATTGTTTTAACCATGTTTTGACGGAAATAAGATAACGTATTTACATTACTTGCTGAAGCCCCGGCGTCGCCATGGCTTTATTCTGCTTTACGGGATGGGAAAGGAGGCTAGGAGCAGTTGTTTTATGGCCTCCGTGGTTTCGACTAGCAAGCCGAAGGCAGCGGGTTCAAATCTTGGCGTTTACTTGGATCATTTTGTATTATATCACAATTTACTAATAATAATAAATACTATATTTGCGGCACGTTTCAGAGTGAAAGATACTCTCAGTATCGCCCTAGTTTAAGACCAACATTCAGAATTGAAAGGTTGCTTGAAATGTATTCTCCCGTGTTTGGCGACCAGATTTGAATAGCCACCTTCCTCTCCCCATCTCCCTCCCCTCCCCACTACCTTCAGCAGGATAATTGATCTCTCTTTTGCTTCGAAGATGAAGTCTTCAAAACTCATAGACACTCTGCTTTATATATAGATAGATACAGGTATTTTATATATTATCCTGGTGAACCTGTTGAACGGTTTTTTTTGTTGTTTGTTTTTGGGGTGTTATGCCGTGTTGCGCTAACTCCTTCTTTAGCCGACGTTTCGGACAGCGTTGCAGTGTCCATCATCAGGGCAGATCCGGTAGATCCGAAGATGTGTGAATTTTGGTTGTCGAGTTTGTGCTTATTTATTTGTGGCCTGGGCCCATCCAAGTGCGAAATGCCAACGGAAGTGGCGACATCTTGTGGCGAATTCTGAAAGCTCAGTATTTATGTTAGCCTGGGTCCCGTCCAAGTGCGAAATGCCAACGGAAGTGGCGCCATCTTGTGGCGAATTCTAGAATTAGAAAACCGATTGACAGCGATTAGAGTAGATGTACCCAGTATCAAGGTATAAATGCAATGGTTTTATATTGTGTTATTATATGGTATTGGAGTATACTTAGACATGTTATTTGCGTTTAGCTTTGGTGTAGCCGTCAATTACCGGATACCAAGAGCTGTTGAGCTTAGCTCCGTCGTCTCTATTGATATTAAATGGATTTTTGTAGATTTCAATTGCCTCCATAATCAGGCGTGATCTATAAGTTTTGGGTCTTCCCAGGACCTCGGGAGCAAATCCAAAGTAATGGCCGGTTTCAATTAAGTGTTCGGCGATTGCCGATTTATCAGGGTGGCCAAGTTTACAAGCACGAAAATGTTCTGCTATCCTTTTGGAAATCGTCCGCTCTGTCTGGCCTATATAAACCTTGTCACAACCAGAGCAGCTGAGTTTGTACACTCCATCTGCTTCCAGAGGAAACTTAGTCTTTGCAGACCTCAGTAGGTCTTGGATTTTGGTGGTGGTTCCGAAGACAGTTTTGATGTTTTCTTTTCTCAATAGCCTGGCAATTCTGTCTGTCACATTGTGAACGAAAGGCAGGAAAGCACAGCCTTTTGAGTCTTGTTCAACTCTGTCTTCGTTTGTTGTAGATTTGGCTCTTAAAATTTGCCTTGTCTGACTTGCCGGGTAACCGTTGCGCTCCAGTGCATCGGTCAGTTTTATAAGTTCTGCTCCAAGTTTTGTTTCTTCACATATTCTGGTCACTTATAGATCACGCCTGATTATGGAGGCAATTGAAATCTACAAAAATCCATTTAATATCAATAGAGACGACGGAGCTAAGCTCAACAGCTCTTGGTATCCGGTAATTGACGGCTACACCAAAGCTAAACGCAAATAACATGTCTAAGTATACTCCAATACCATATAATAACACAATATAAAACCATTGCATTTATACCTTGATACTGGGTACATCTACTCTAATCGCTGTCAATCGGTTTTCTAATTCTAGAATTCGCCACAAGATGGCGCCACTTCCGTTGGCATTTCGCACTTGGACGGGACCCAGGCTAACATAAATACTGAGCTTTCAGAATTCGCCACAAGATGTCGCCACTTCCGTTGGCATTTCGCACTTGGATGGGCCCAGGCCACAAATAAATAAGCACAAACTCGACAACCAAAATTCACACATCTTCGGATCTACCGGATCTGCCCTGATGATGGACACTGCAACGCTGTCCGAAACGTCGGCTAAAGAAGGAGTTAGCGCAACACGGCATAACACCCCAAAAACAAACAACAAAAATGCTTTTGGCCGTGAGAATCTAAAAACTTACCTGTTGAACGGTTTTTTAACAAACAAAAACTAAATATAAAATAGCACCTGTTTGCATGAAGCAGTGAAAAAATTCGCACAATTTTTTTTTAAATGTGACTAAACATACCTAAAAAATATCTATATAAATAATCTAGAAAATACGCACAGTAATCAGAACGATTGTGAAAACAGTCTACCTGAAATGCATTAATTCTCATTTAATGTTCCATCCTTATTCCAATCAGCCGCCTAATAAAAATAGATGTTCCCAAAGCTCCACACGTAAAACGAATCAATCAAAAGAGCTTTTATTGGACAAAAAATATTATTTGGATCCTGCCCCCAAATTGGAGGAAATGTATGAGGAAATTAGAGACCATTTCACGCATTTTATTTTCTACTCGACTCTGAAATACAGCACGGAAGTAAAATACTTTCTGCAAAAAGTGATTTGGGAAAAGCGTTCTTCGTGTCAAGCTTTCAATCAGAGGAGAGTTAAGAAAATCCGTCGTTTTATTTTTATTTTTTTCAAGTTCGCCAGAATTACAGCTGACTCAATTTCTTTTCACTTCCCTGACCTTTGTTCGGAATTGAGTACAGGTTACATTTACTTGATAGATTCTTGACACTACTTTACAGCGCAAAAATTGCTCGTTTTTTGCTACAAGTTTATTTTACCTTTGTTAAAAAAAGTTTTTAAATTTGTGACAAAATAATGTTGTTAAAATTGAGAAAACTTTGCTTACTTACTATCAAATTATTATACCATTTCCCAGCAAAGATAAAATTAATAATATATAACCGTATTTCATAAAAAATGTCGCTATCCAAATTACCAAAGTATTCTGATTATACAGGTTGTCCCTTTATGATATGGATCAAACAAAATAGGGTGAAACGGGAGGATTTTTGTCAATCATTATCAAAATGACCGGATATGTTGTGGTTCAATTTTTAACCATTTCAATACTCAAGAACATGATCAGTTGATTACGCCATGTATTTCAAGGGGCGTACCAAACTTCTTTCATCCATCAGTTCATCTAAGTGTCCCTTTCGTAATGTTGTTCATTTCGCTTTCATTAGTCTGACATTCTTTTCGGATCTCCTCATTGGTGATACGGTTGTAAATAGTTTAAGCGTGCATACGCCTCAGATATTAATCATTCATTCACACATTAATTAATTTATTCATACATTCATTAAATCATTCACACATTCATTAATTAATTAATACATTTATTTATTTATCAACGCCCTTATCAGGCTTTTTAATGGAATAAATAAAAAGAAAAAATTGAAATTCAAAAAGTAAAATTACTATTAAAATAATACAATTCTATAACTATTATACAGTTATGTGCCTTATTGTTATTAGTAGAATTCCGTTGTGTCGTATTACCTCGCTTGCTTTGTTATTTTGGATAACTTTAATGTAAAATTCTGAAAACGGAACACGTCGGGAGCTCGCTATCACTCGAGAGACCAAAGTTCATACAAAATTTAGAGCAAAATATATTCTAACGTGAACATTAATTCCCTAAACTGGTTGAAACTCAGTCCTGGGTATGGATTCTCCAATTCTGGCGGCCCGCAATCGCCGCCGAAATGGTCGACATTCTTATTCTCGAGTCTCGTCTAAGGTACATAATTACATACGCCAAACGTCAAAAGTCATTCCACTCGAACAACGAGTGGTTCGACCCACTCGTTGTTTGAGTGGAATGACTTCGTCGAGAATCAAGGCCCTGGCATTAAAAATTTATACTGCTACCGAGTAAACTGAAACTCGAACGAAATTATTGCAACAATAAAAGCACAAGTTATAAGGCAAAAGCGTTACAGTAAGTCAGTAACAAATTAAGTTTATTTACTCTAAATTCGTATTTCGTAATACATTTTACGTAATTGATGAAATGCATGACTTATTTTCTCATTGAAATCTACCCTCAATTTGAAACGGAATTATTTTAAGCGATGGGTTTAAAACCTTGGTACGAATCACAATTCTTGTTAAATTCGCATATTATTACTGAAAATTTATTCATTTAAAAACTGTATCTTTGTTGATTAAACATTTTATAAGAACATTCCAATCGGTTATGTACATATTTTACTGAAAAAACCTATAAATTTTGCCTAATTTTTTGTACTTGTTTATTTCAAAACTCGCTTACTAATAGTAAAGACCTTTTCTGTTAGCTTTTGTTGTCAATGGAATCATTAAAAAAATAACAACATTGGCCTGACTACCAACCATAAAATTTTTAACTGTAATTTTATAAACGTCACTTTTTTCATAACTTGCAAACTGGTTTCGGTACAGGTGTGCCAACAAAGACGAAAACACGGCTAGGCTAAAACCGATTCACGTGTTGGAAAATAAAATGATATACATATGCAAACTAACAGCATTCCATTAAATATCAAATACGTATTTTTTTGTGTTTATTTTATGCTTAAGATTTTCTTTATCAAATATCAACGAGACATAAAAAAATGAGCATTATAATTCATAATTTTATCACGTAAAATAATGTTTTCCCAATCCCGACCTATCTTCATCTCGTTAAATGGTGTTCAATAAAATGTGAAATATCTCTCGGGGAATAGGTACCGTGAATAGCCAAATGCTACTGAGATAATACGTTTAGTAAACACCCTTTCAGAAAAGCTCATCGGGAGAATATCGTGGTTGGCAAAGTCAAAGGAAATAAAATCATCCACTTAAACAGCGTGAACGGGCGAAGGGAATAAGTTAATAAAGTTTGAGAAATGAGTTTAGTCGCTAGATGCCGTTTTCTACGTGCATTTTACGGCAGGGCAATAAGCGATAATCCAAACTATTTATGGTTTAGGACTATCAAACTCGTCAAGTATATGACTGAAAACACTACTAAACTACATTTTTGATAAAAAAAACAAATTTCAACATACACAAAATATCACTAACAAACCAGTTAGACAAGCGTACAAAGAAAACATAAAAACTCCGACAGTAAATACAAGCTTTGGACAAAGACATGTTAAAGCATTCAACACTTGAAAATAAAATTGAGAAAACAAAAATAAATTCAGACACATAATTACAAAATGGATTAAAGAACAAAAACGACAATATTACCAAAATTTCATAACATAAAATAATAAAACCCACACGTAACACACAAAACCAATATAAAACACACAGCACTAACAAACACAGAAGATTATATATATTTCTCTTCAAATGTATTATGTATATTATTTTTTTTATATTATAAAATGAAGGCCTCAGCGCGTGTAAGCCACCCAGTGAGGCCAACATTACTGGATAAATATGAAATGTAAAAAAATATGTACCAAAATAAAAATAACAATAATTTTTTTTTTAAATTTCGCATATCTCAAACAACCGTCAAATAATTATACACAAATATGTAATAAATTTTATTGGAATAACTTGTGAAGGTTATACACATCAATTGGATATATCATTGAAGAAGAAGATAATAGTAATAAATCCAAACGAATCATGAAATAAGATACAGAAAAATAAAAAGCTAACGGTCTCAACTGGAAATCGAACTCTGCCCTACCGGGACAATGTCTCAACCAACTCGGCCATTGGGATCTGATTATTTTACGTCATTTTTGTCGATCGCATAATTCACATTTGTTTCCCAGTTGATACCGTTATTTTTTTTTATTTTTCTTTGTCTTGTTCTGTTTCATGTTTCGTATAGATTTATCAGTATTATCTTTGTCTTAAAAGAGATATATTATTTTGAGCAATAAATGCCTAAAACTTCTATATAAATACCTACCTTGGTAGAGTTTATCATTCAAAAGTAGTTTAGTGTAGTTTATCATTAAAAAGAGAGATATATACTTGTATATATATTATTCCTTAAATTCCTTGTACATATTCCTAAATTCCATTCTGTAAGAGTTTTTATGCATTTCAATTAATAAAAAATAAAAAAAATTAACGGCTTCCGTGTTTGAGCGGTTACGATCTTCGGCTAAGAATCCGGTAGTCGCGGGTTTAAATCCCGGCGTGCACAAATAGATTTAATTGGATTTGTGTTATCTCATAGTTTATTCGATTAAAATAATATATAGTATATTCCACTTTCCATAGAGGTAGATACTGTCAGTATCGCCCTGGTGAAATACCAACATTCAGAATCGAAACGTTGCTTGAAATGGCTTTCGCCGTGTTTGGTAAGCATATCTAAATGACCAGGTTCTTCCCCAACTGCCCCACATCTCTTTCCCATCCCCACTGCCTTCAGCCACCCATCAACCCCGATTGGGGATGCTGTAGTCTCACTGACTTCAGACGATTTGGAGCAGTTGGGCTCTTGTGCGGTGCTAATATGTAAAAATTACATTACATTTATTATGAAGCTTAATTCTCTTGGGTTTGCTATTTTACAGTCAATATCCAAGCAAAAGTTCAGCATTAATAATAATAATAATGATTTATTGTCTTCTTTTCTTAGTAACATATAGAGATAATGATATCCTCACTGGGATCTCCCGTGCTGAGGATTTCATTTAATATTATAATTTAATTATAAGAAATTAATATTACAACAAAGTAACATATGAATTTAATTATAAATATATATCATGTATTATAATTTTTTTTTTAAATAATTTGAAAAAAAAAATAGTATAGCGTTTTTTTGTATAGTTCAGTTTAGTAGATTCGGTTTTAGCCTGTGTTTGATATCAGTATATTTTCTATTTCAGATCTCCCTATATTAAATACCCAGCTTTTTATTTGATTTTTAAATGTTACAATGTTGATGTTTT
Source organism: Hesperophylax magnus (assembly GCA_026573805.1). Classification (NCBI taxonomy): domain Eukaryota; kingdom Metazoa; phylum Arthropoda; class Insecta; order Trichoptera; family Limnephilidae; genus Hesperophylax; species Hesperophylax magnus. The sequence continues at coordinate 4,830,313 of JAIUSX010000022.1, forward strand.
TGAGTGAGAGTGGTATTTTATTGTAGAGTTTAATACTATGATATAAGAAGCTTTTTTGCCCAAAAGTTGTATTAGTAGTTATTTGTTGGATAAGTTTTTGACCATGAAATCTAGTGTTTCTAGTGTACGTGTTTGTTGTTATTTCTTGGGTTTTGTACTTATGAATTTAAATGAGAATAGTTTTAGAATATAGTTGTTTAATTGACATGATGTTAAGATTGGAAATAAATATTTAACATTAACTACTTCCAGTGGCATTTTTTTCTGTTTGTTCAAGTCACATTGAATATGTATTTATTTATTCACGCCTTGAAGGCTTTTACACGTAGACATTGTTATAGGTAAGTCGTGCAGGAGCACAATAATAAGCGTATAGTACATACCATAATAAACTGAGTAAAACTTGTACTTGTAAACTTGTATAAACTCTTGTACTTGTAAGCTTGTACAATGGAGTTCAATAATTGTTTATAATAACAAGAGTAGAAAATAAGTACTTAAGGTACCTACTATGAAAGTAGTTGCAGAACAATGAGTAGTAACTTTGTTGATATTTTTAAAAATAAACATGAACAGTTTCTTGTAAAGCATATTTATTACGCAAGATTGGGTGTTTTACGGAACACAGATAATATAAATACGCCGATAAAATGTACCTACACATAAAAAAGTATGAAAGATATATTGAAAGTTGTACAAATATAATAGTAGTAAAATAATGTAGTTAAAGTTTATATATATTATTACCGGTCGGTGGCCGAGTTGACATCGCGTTTGGGTCCCACCCAGGCGAAGTGTGTTCAATTCCTCGGCTGGCTAAGTCCTCCATCACAACACAAGCAACATTTTCAGCTTACTGTGGTGGTAGTAGGATATTTTCAAATATTGTCAGGTTATTCGTAACCTGGGAATGTTTGAATTTCGTTAAAATGAAAATAAAATAAAATAAAATAAAATATCTACACTTCTGCAAGAAATCATTGGAAAAAACTACGTGCGAGTACAGTGAGAATTTTACTCTGCCTTCTTCGTGTAGAACAAATTGAAACAAGGAACATATTTTTTTATGGTACAATGGAAATTGCATCCACCCACAGTAAGTTTTAATGATGAGCTTTGAGAGCTTAAAACAGTTGTGATGATCTATTTAACTGTTCAGCACACGATGTGCTTTATAGTCAAGATTTTCAAATAGCGTTTGAAATTAAGATATACCCTTATTAGGAGCACATAAGTTATCAGGCTGAAATATCTTATCTAGCACTTTGTGCACATTCACCGGTAAAATAGGGCATCTTTGGAGTGAGACGTTCCAGGAAAAGTATCTAAACCCACCTCTAAAACACACCCGACTTGCCCATCGTTTTTAAGAAAACTTGTCGAAAGGAATCGATCAATGGGCTTGACTTTGGGAAAGGACGGTCGGACGGCCGAGGATATCGACGCGGTGGCTTCAGTTAGTATATACTGGCCAGTCGAGTATTAGGGAATACTTGACCCACACTGGATCATTTAGTAGATCTCCGATAAGATTATCCGCCTTCAGGAAGTAACGGGGGTTGGGAATTATACATTTTAAATGAAAATCAAATGGGCGGTTGGTTAATAAGGTTTTTACTCTCTCTGAACCAACTTTCGATATCTGACTCGATTTTCAATGTTCTTTTATATATTTATTTAATACATAAAATATTTTTGATATAAAAGGCTTATCCAATAGCTATTTGGTTTCGAATTTAAGAATGACTAATGTAGAAATATTACCCTTAAGGGATTATTGAATTTGTTCAACTAATATTTTTCATTGTCAAATCGTATCCGAGTGACAAATTTAAACGTCACCCACTGATTCCAGGTACTATAATGATCCTATTGTACTAATTACTTGCAATGCAAAATAATGCCAAATCAAGTGTTTTTTATTTATTTGGTGGCCTAGAAATATAATAATTGCTTTAATTAAATACTGCTAGTAGAACACATCTTGGCCTTTGCTACAACTAACATTTTTATTTGTATAAATCTTTTTATAAGCCTAGAAAAAATAAAGTAGGTAACAGGTCTATAAAAATGCGTTGAAGTGTAAAATATCCAACTTACGAACTTTATTTCGTGTAGGGTTTTATTGTGTACTGTGGGAAATTAAGTGCTTTACGTTATTATCCGAGAAAGTTTTAATATTTACTTCTGAACTTCACAAAATAAAATAAAATATGACTTATATGTTTCTTTTTGCTTAATTCGAAACGGTGTTAAGCGGAAATTTCAAACTTATCGCCAACTGGGAATAAAATGCGTGTTCGCTCGATTTCGAATTTGAAACGCCAAGGTAGCTATTTTTAATCGATTATCTTAATAATATAAATAGCCAATTATTTCGTAATGGATTTCTCGATTATGCCAATTCCGAAAACTCGATACAATTACAGTTTAAATAAGAATTGATTTACTACGTATCACACCGCGGGGTGACCGACCACTCTAAATCCAAAATCACAGTAATTTTCCGTTCAATCGCGCTTCCCCTTCATCAGGGGGTAATATATCCCTTTAATATGCCCGTTTCTCATCCCTATCGTGAGGGTGATGGAGGGGGCCAGGGTATGTACCCTGGCCAGGTGAGGGTAGGTACCGACGACCGACGCGGAAACGGCATGAAGCATTCACTATAATCTCATTACGCGGCACGCGAGGCGCTTGGAAAAGTCAATAAAATACAGCGGCTATGGCTCTTCTACTGCCAGTCAACTGGCCGCGTTCAGAGTCTACTTTTCAAGGGTCGCGGATCGCGTATCGCCTGCTCGGAGATCGTTGAGCTTTTACGCTTTCTGTTCCCTGAACGCCTATTTCCACATCGGATTAGATAGGAATCGAGCTCGTGCTACGCATGAAATATTATCTTGGAAATGATTTTTCGTCCATTAGCACGTTTTGTTATTTTTGTCTAAAAAATACATCTAAAATTGCTGACTGCCACTTAGATTAAGTTAACGTTTTTAAGGTTAAGTTAAGGTTTATCCTTGCAGTAGTTTCTCACTCCTACTGAACCTTTTTTTAAACGTTTGTCATAGCCGTAAGTTTTTTGTTATTGCTAATTTAATGTGTTCATACCTTCATTATGAAAACTGTGAAAAGCTTATAATAAAAATCCTTCAAATTCTTACTTATGTTTCAGATTCTACGTTCTTCATATTCGTACTTCGCTGTTCTGCAGCAAATGAACAATGATGAAGAATGAGCCCCGATAGCAAACAGAATTAAGATAATTCATTTTTTACTGAGATATTACCCATATATAGTTTTGTTCGTTCGGTACCAGTGGCGTGCAATCCATAAAGGCTAACGTGCTGGATCTAATTTAAAAAAAGATTAAAAACTTACTGATATAGAATCTCACATGAAATCGTTAGAAATATATATATTTATACATTGCTTATCCAGTCAAAGAGGGTTGTTTATCTGTTGTATAAACTTGAAATAATACTTATATCCATCGAATTTATAATTTTCCAAGGTGTTTTAACTGTTCTATATATTTCTTTATTTTTAAGATGTCGTAAAAACAAATACCGTTTTGGAAATTTCATAAAATTACTTTTTACATTTTTATATTTGAAATGTACGTTAATATTTTAATTTCAAATATGAAAAAAATTCAGAGAATTAATAATTCCAATAACACAGTCCTTTTATTTAAGGACTTTGCAATAAAATTTCACTTCGCTTCTTATCTCGTTCATACAATTAAAAATTGTATACCTATACGCGATAATAAAATCAGACATTTTGACACGATCTACGTTGTTTTTTTTTTAAATTTGTATTTACCTACACATGCATAAGGCATATGGATACGCATAATAAAATTTTATTAAAAAAACATCACTATCCTTGAAGTTTTATTAAATTAATGCGGTAAAAGTAAATTAAAAAATACGAAATTATATAAGTCCGAAATGGCCTCGTTTTTTCCGATAACATGAAACTATATTCACAACATGACATTATTAATGCATTGAAACTGACGAAAAATAACACAAATAATAGTAAATATATTTCATTAATCTAATATAATAGTAAATTGGTAATTAGAATAGAAATTAGTAACAAAAACAAATGAATCACAATTCACAAATCATAAATGTAATTTTCCGTGAAGGACACGCTCATGGCGGAGCAGGCGCATGCACCGGACTGCCAAAATTCCAATTAGAGACATTTTTTATTAGTAATAATTAGAAATAGAAATTGCATAGTATTTGTACAATGTGTAACAAAAACACCGTTTAACGGTTGTAAAGTGTTTTATTTATTAATAAGACTCTATGTATACTTGGTGTGTAAAACAAATAAACATGCGTACTTTTTCTTTTCTTTATTTAATAATTTTTTAATGCTCCCGAATTACGAATAACCCCAACAGTATTTGAATTCCTCCAACTACCATCCTCATAAGCAACAAAATAATGAGTATTTTCCTTGCAGATCCGCTGCATTTAAATGCTGCGTATAAATCACTAATAAATAATAATACTGGAATATGCAGGAACTAGAAACCAACCAGCATCATGAGCCAGTCAGTGGCGTGCACAAAGTTTTGGATCAGGGTAGGCTAAAAGGTAAGCAGCGGGTTCATTGAAAAAATTGAGACACTCAAGGAAGACACTGTGTTTTTACTTACCGCGGCTGTATATTTGCTGGCAGTCACAATTTACTAAAAAGGTCTGCCTTACACAAACACAAACACACATGTAATATTTTGTTTAGTACAAAGTAAATATTGAATAAATGCCGTATGCGATATTTGGCATACCTACTTAGTTTCTGCTTTTAACACTTTTAAGTTTATACATATTCTGTATAGTGTATAATAATAACAAATGTTTTGTTATCTTTCTTTTTACTAACAAATATAGATAATGATATCCTCACTGGGATTATAACCTCTATATTTGTTAATAAAAAAGGATTTTGTTACTAAAGTGTGTATAGTATTTTTCTTTCTGAAATAATTATAAATATATTCCATAGTATTTTTTCAGTGCAGTTGAGCGGTTTCGGTTTCAGTCTGTATTTTGTGTCAGTATATTTTCTATTTCTGTTTTCCCTATGTTTTGTATCCAGCTTTTCATTGGACATATAAATGTTATAATATTGTTGTGAATTTTTAATGGGAGTGGGATTTTGTTGTAGAGTTTAGTACCATAGTATGAGAAGTTTTTTGCCCAAATGTTGATTTTGTAGTTGCTTGTTGTATATGTTTTTAACCCTAGATCTAGTGTTTTTAATATACTTGTACGTGTTAGTTGTTATTTCTTGTGTTTTGTATTTTGTAAAGGAGTATCTTTTTAGAATAGAGTTGTTTAATTAACATGATGAGATTGTTGAAGATTTCATCAGTTCTAATTCCTACAGGGACTTTCAGAATAATTTTCATGTCCGAATAGTGTGCGGTCGGTATGGTGTGCTAGGAGCTTTGATTCGTAGCTGGAACTTCGCGAATACAAATATTAGTATTGTTATGTAAGTAAGGTAGAGAAGGCAGTGCTTATGCGCCAATATGGAATGCACGCCTCTGGAGCCAGTATACGGTGTGCGGCGAATGTTTTACTACAAACGAGTGTCAGTGTCATGTTCGTGTCCGTTTTCAGACAGTTGCACTGCCGCTAGTGGCAGCTTCCGCTAGATTAAAATCCCGAGTTGCTCGATGTAAATGCATTCAACTACGCTAAACATGGCAACACTTCGATAGCACAGGGAAGGCGCCAATATTAACATGCTTAACACGGATAACTTTGCAGTCTAACCATATTTATTAACTAAAAATTAATTAAGATTCAGCGATCAATTAAAAATACTACACATTTTCATATAACGCACACCTGAAAACACTTTTTAAAATGGCAGCAGTTCATCCTAATACTCGAATAATTTATTTTATCTATTATTTTTTGTCGCAGACACTCGTATTTCCTTTTACAAAATTAGTAAAATTTTGTTACATAATTTTTCATTGCAATATTTAAAGCTGTATTTTGATTGATCACAATTTTCATCAATACATCGGATACAATCCACGTATTCATTTGATATGCACAGCCGTGATTTATTTCATAAGAGGTGTTATTTTGAATAGCCCGCTATTTCGGTAGATATTACTTTTGAAGCTGTCATTTTTTAACATTGGACAAGTAAAAACTACGCCATTTATAAAAATGGAACGATACACGCTTCAACATCGCATATAAATTATTGAAATTCACTTGAGTGAATCAAATGCAAATCATCTTGAGTGATGAGGCCCATTTCCACCTCGGTGGCTTCGTCAAAAAGCAAAATTGTCGCATCTGGGGCTCGGAAAACCCAAGAGTTATTGTTGAAAAGCCTTTCTATCCTCAAAGTGTGACTGTTTGGTGCGGTTTATGGTCCGGCGGAGTCATTGGACCTTACTTTTTTGGAAATGAGGCTGGAGCAACAGTTACGGTGAATGGATTGCGCTATCGAGAGATGATTAATATTTTTTTATGGCCGGAATTGGATGGTATTGATCTGGACAACGTTTACTTTCAACAAGACGGCGCTACGTGCCACACAACCAATGAAACCATTAATCTTTTACGATTGAATATCAAAATAACACCTCTTATTGGAAAACCCTTTATAAATATATATAAAAAGGATTGTTCCTTTGTTTGTCCCCTACGCGTTCCTATACTATTGATCCGATTGCAATTAAAACAATGTTTTTTCTTATGCCTTTAACTTACCAGGAGTGTTTAGAGAGTGATTTGAATGTTAGAAGAAGTCGGGACGCCCGGGGAAAACTAACACATTATCTCTGCGCTGGAATGCGATACTTGGTCTAATTAAAGTCGATATATTGTAGATTATATCTACTGTATACAATGCTCTATACAGTAGGTAGTGAATGGTAGACTTAACGTTATATCTGTACTGGAGTGGGATATCGAGTCAAGTCAAATTAGACGTAATGTAGCTTTTTTACAGTAACAATGTGGATTTAATGACAATAAACTGAAAGGTATAAAATATCTCGGACGATCGAAGAAAACGTGAATCACATCATTACTTGTGGTAAAATGACACGTAAGTAATGAACAAAAAAGAGGTATAAGGAGAATGCATGACTTGGAAGGGAATGGTTGAAGGGGTCAATGACGCCCGAGGAAGACATTACACGATCAAGTAAAACAAATACTTATTACAATAAAATAGTAATATTTCCATCTAAAACATGAAACTTTACCCCAAACGATTGATAAGTCCCCGAGCAACCCCGAGTACATGTCAACGAGTTATTAATAAAACTATCTTTCGTAGGCCGATACATAAAAAATGATACTGAAAGATAATTCGTAAATGATACCTACTTCAACACACATGAAAAATTGTGTATTTATTTAGTGACTAGCTGTACCCCGCCACGCGTTGCTGTCGCTCAGTCTGTCTGTGCAGATAGCGCTGTTTTGTAAAAAAAAGCATATTTGTCCAACAGATGGCACTGTTTTATAAAAAGCATGTTTTGACTTGTCACAGGTGACATCTATATAATATAGGTATATAAAAACACACGAGTATTCGAATGCAAAGTTGTGACAAATTTTCAAAGTAATCGGTGAAGAACTTTCGGAGATTTAAGATTTTGAACAAACGAACATTTACATTTTGTATGTATATAGATAACAAAACGGTGACCGGATAAATCATCACAATGATAATTCATCACATCTTTAAAAAGTTATATAAAGTCATGGAAAGTGATGAAACAAAAACTTTATTAACTGGGTTAAGTAGGTTAGGTTAGGTAAGGTTCAAAAGAAAAAAAATTTCATCGTTTCTAATGACTTTATATTACTTTTTAAAAGTGTGTTGAATTGTCACTGTGTTGATTTATCATGGAACCTACGAAACAATATAAAATGTTCATGTTTTACTTTACCCCCCACTCGACCAACATTCATATTTTTATTGTAGTTTTCAAAATTGGAATTACATATAATATTCAATGATTTTTCATGGGTCTTTTTTGTGTAATTTTTCGCTAGAATTTACATAAAAGATGACAAAAGGGAAATTTCGATACCTTTTTGTACCCTAGCGAATACCCGCGACCCTCCTAGTAAAATATAATACAATGTTTAGAAAAAGGGGTAACATAAATATTATGCGATGTTATTATTTAAGGTTATGTTTTATGTTTTCCCGCCATGTAAGAAAGTAGCTACATGGCCAACCTACCAACCATATTGCCTGTTGCCCTTTCCACCCTGGCATACCTTTGCAGCAGGGTAGATACTAGATACTAGCCTTGTACATAATATATATGTACATGTATTATGGATACGGCAAGGTACTGGCAACACTGAAAAACAATAAACCCTTTGAGCTTCAAGGTTTAGTACCCTCGCGTGCAAGCCAAACATAATTCAATTCTTCGGATTGATTCGTCGAGTTATAATTCAATATTCGTATCATAACCAATTAATCTACTTTTTTACTCTAGGCCATAAAACACATGTAAGGTGAATAACAAAAAAGAGGAAATCATTGGAAATGTTCAAATATACGGAAATTTGATTTATAAAAAAACGAACTAAGTAACAATTGGCGCCATTATTAACTTGTGTATCAACATTAGCAACGCCACCGACAGCGAAGATATTTGTCTGTAATTTTATGTATTTATTATTCAAAATAAGGAAAGTAAAAATTATTTTCTCTTTATTTAAATGGTGACGTCAGAAATTATCGGAACTTACTGTAGGGTAAATCTGTTTTCGATATCCTTTGTAAAACCATTGTTCGAGTGGTATAAATTAACGGCATTGTTTTGATTTAAATTTTTTTTGAATGACAGCCCCACAATACGACAAAAAACTTAAATTTTTATTTTTGAAGTGAAACTTCTTTACGCGCGTCATGCAATTTCTAGGACCGGAGTAAAACCGACTCATGACCGAAACGAAAATGCGGGACCACCGATTAAAGTTCATTTGATCTAGTCAAAGTTTTGAAGTAAGATATAAATGCTTCTTAGCTCATCCCGACAACTGGCGTTGGTGGTGTAATGGTCAGCATAGTTGCCTTCCAAGCAGTTGATCCGAGTTCGATTCTCGGCCATCGCACATTATTTTTTTGTTTTTAACGCCTTTTTCATTCAATATCTTATTTTTTAGTAGGTCAGAACATTTTTTAAAAGAAAATAATATTGCAAAATAATAAAAACACTTATCTCACTGTGATAAAACATTACTCCGCTAGAGCGCGCTTTGCGTTATTGTGTTGGATTAAAATTATTATCTAATCCGTATATTATGATAATTGTATTACATTTATTTAATTAATTTATTTATTTTGATAATATGTAATAATTTTACAGAAAAAAAAATTAAAACTATCTCCCTCTGATAAAATATCCGTTCGCTAGAGCGCACTACGCGATCTTGTGTGGGATTCTATTTCTGTACATTGTACATTATTTTTAAAAATATATTATATTTTGGGTGTGATGTAGGTAACATTATAAAACATAACAAGCTCTCATATTTTCAGAACCTACATAATATAATCAATTTATGCGGCTTTGCTTACAGTTGGTGCTCAGCGTGGTTGGCTTTCAATCAGTTAAGCGAGGTTCGATTCTCGGCTGTGGCATTTTTGAAGTGAAACCTTGTTGAGGTGGGGGAGCCGCTCACGAACGTTCTCTCTCTTCTCTTCTTTCCTCTCTCTCAGACACCAGCGAACTGCGCCACGCCAAGCATCAGCTGAAACTAGAAGTTTCACTTCTGTCTTGCGTAGGCTTGACACACCCACTTTTTTTATTTTATTTGGTACAATATTTTTTACATTTTAAGTTTTCCAGTAATGTAGGCCTCACTGGGTGGCTTGCCCGTGCTGAGGCCTTCATTTTATAATATGAAAATATAATCTACATAATACGTTTAAACAGAAAATAATACATTTAAAATTAAAAATACATAATAATATATTTAAAATTAAAATAATACATTGAAAATAATCTTGTGTGTTTGTGAGTGATGTGTGTTTATATTGGTTTTGTGTGTTACGTGTAGGTTTTATTTTTATTTTATGCTATGACATTTTGGTAATATTGTCTTTTTTGTTCTTTAATCCATTTTGTAATTTTGTGTGTGAATTTATTTTTATTTTCCTCAATTTTAATTTCAAGTTTTACACTGTTGAGAGCTTTTATAGCATGGTATTGGTAGTGTTTTTGTCCAAAGCTTGAATTTACTGTCGGATTTTTTATGTTTTCTTTGTACGCTTGTCTAACTGGTCTATTAGTGTTATTTTTTGTATGTTGAAATTTATTAATTAAGAATAAAAGTTTCTAATACGGACAATTTAAAATGATTCTAGTTTAAGTCTCTGGCGGTACCCGGGCTTTACGCAAAGTTGGTCGAAATTTGGTGTAGACAGTGACCTTTCTCTTGTTTTTTTAAGTATATATATTTAAATATATTTTAATGTGAATATTAACTGCTCCCAAGCGTCTAGTTCTATAGCATCACCAGTTGGGGTATGTACTATGTTGTGAGGCGGAAGAAGAATGTGGGGCAGTACCTTGCTATTCAGATCTGATCACCAAACACGGCTATCGACATTTCGAGCAAAGTTTCAATTCCGGATGGTGGTCTTACACTAGGGCGATACTGAGAGTATCTTCCACTCTGAAACGTTCCGCAAATATAGTATATTTATTTCAAATTAATAAATTGTGAAATAACGTATAAATATATTTACGCACCACGGAATTTGAACCCACTACCTCCTGGTTGCTGTTTGAGAGCCTCACCTTTCGTCCGGGGAGGTATGCTAGTGTGTTTTGAAGGTCAAGCGAATAAAATTTCATCAATCTCTGAATAAAACTGTAGATTTGTATACAAATCAAAACAACGTCGCCCGCCCGCCCTTAAATGTGATTGCTCTATTAACATGTTAATTAACTATTCGACTAACTAACTTCTTCCTTTTTTATTAGGTGGATGGTTTAATTTCGTAGGTGAACAACGGCAAAACGTTTCGCCTGTGACGCAGTCATCATTACATGAAAAAATAATCTACGTTTTCGTATTCATCGTCCAATTAATTTCGCCCAGGGGGGCAGGAGTTTTTTGACACGCTACCAACAAGTATGTCAATAAAACTAAAAAATGCATCGCTGAGAACTGCAAAACTTCTTGGATTTGTTGTTTGCGTTTTTTTTAAATGTCTTATCTATGTTTGCAGTCTATAAAATCGTCGTTGTTTTACAAATTGTCGCAATAAGAAAATTTTATGTAATTTCTTAAAAATTGTAAATGGTCTTTTGGTATCACTTCAGCAAAAAAAAATGGTTTTTTGAATTTTGCTTAAGTTCCTCGCTACGGGTAAATTTTATTGACATTATGGGTCGCTTAGCTTTGATTGGTAAAATCGATCGCAATTATTCGATTTGCGTTCAATATTTTTGTGGCGTTGAGAGAACAATCCAAAATTGTCTTATTATTGATAAACAGCTCGACCTACTTAGGTACTTGCAAATTACTACCGATACTACCGAGCTAATCGTAAACAACGCGACCTACCTACGACAATACGTTGCGAGCAAGTCTGGCACATCACGCCAACTCGCTAGAAGGTTCTAGCCTATCGCCTACGCGTAATTGCAGCGCCACCGAAAGTTCCCGAAAGGCCCAGACTGAGCGAGTGTCTCCGATTTATTTGCGAATTCATCTACCTACTGTTGCCGTCGGCTGTACAGTATAAATAAGCCCGATGCAGCGAGCAGTCAGTCAGTCATAAATCTGCCGCCAACAATTCACAAGTCTCGCGAGTGATAAGCCGCGCACCTTTGCGCGAAGGACAATATTCCCGGGTCCGCCTGGTTTCAACTATGGACTCCATCGGGACATCATCCTTGGCCACCGTCCCTGGCCAGCGCTACAACGGATTACAGCGCCCTAGTTCCAGCGCCTCTGACCAGCGCTTCATCCACGCACCATAACCACTGCGTGGACACGCAGCATCCTCACTGGTCTACGCAGCTCCCGCTCAACCGCCTACAAGGTCCACCGCACCTTCGGCTTTCCCGTCAGCACTGGAGTACTGATTCCCAAGATCGCCAGTGCCTGACAGTCAACGAGTCCGGTCATCAGCGCCCGGCGTCGACTCACTGACCCGCGCTTGACCAGCACATCACCGCCTGCATCCGGAGAATACAACATCTGTCCTAAGTCATCTCATCACGGCAAACTGACTCAATAAATACTGTGACCTTCACGACACGTCTTTCATTTCGTGCCTCTCGCCAGATCCCCAAATTTTAATAATGATCAGACTAATGTCAACATTGAAAAGAATATCCCTTAGATATGGACTTTTATAGAATGGTGTAACGTTCCCTCTTTTGAGAGGACGGGCTTAATATAGGATGTATCGATTTCAGTACACCCCTCGCGTTGACGAGTTCAACGTAAATGAGTGCAGAACAGATCAAGCATCGCCAACCTTTTCTTAAACTCGGGCCTGATTCTGAATAATCGAAACACTGAGTGTCAAAAATAACTAGTAGTTTTGTGAATTGTAAACCCTCGCCCAAAGAGTATGTTTCTAATTTTATCTTATATAATGATTATATATGATTGTGCATTTTATTTTTATTTTTTGATGTTTTTGTTTTCTAATTGTATGTATCAGTATTTAATTTTTTGTATCGTTATTTAATTGTAGATTTTTGTAATTGTACAATAACTGAGTTTTTATAAGTGGATTGTTCTCACGTAAGTGTGATCATCTGTAAAACCCAGTATAAATAAATAAAATAAATAATAAGTCAAAACCAACATTTAATCTGAAATCATAAGATTTTAAGTAGGTACTTAAATACCTATCTACTTGATTTATTGAAAACCGTATATTTTAGGTAACAGTTTTATATTTTCAAATACGGAATAATACAATTTGGGAAAAAGAAACTTCACTATCTTTTCACAAAGATAATTATTTTTTAAACATTCTTCAGGTAGGTAGGTATCGTAATATTGACAAAAATTCCAAATAAACACGATGATTTCACATTTGAAAAAATTATCTTAGCGGCCATTATCTTGAAACGGAAGCGGAACGTACAAACAAATTTACAGATAGACGAAATGAAAAACCGTTGAGTTAAAACTGAACTTCTCGTAGAAAATAAGCATTATTTTTCCCATACTAAAGGTAATTACACCATTATAGAAAAAAGGTTTGATTATATATTGCTCCGATGATAGCCAACATTCGGTGGGAGAAGGGACCAGAAGAAGAAAAAGAACGGAAGAAAAATTCTTACCGTTTCATACAACTTATTTATAGTAAATAATTTCAAAGAGGGCACCTTTTAATCTATTATTATTTTAGTATTGACAGTTTCAAAAAAGTTTTTCGAACTAGTTTGGAACATTCGTCTACAGTACTCTCTTACTCCGCAAATGCCCAAAGATACTGACTGGGTGCATAGCAAAATTGACGCACGAGTCAAATCGACCAATGTTCTTTTTATGTTTTCTTTTGATTTCGGGTTCACCCATACAACGAAATAAATGTTAATTGAAGGGCATTCGTTGCCGCCAAAAATGTCAAATTAACTTTTCTTTTTCAAACTCAATCCACGCTTTCATTCTAAATCCTTTCTAACATATTCCGGTAAATTTAGTTATGTAAACACGGACATTTTCCCACCTCCAGAACAAATTTAATTTTCAAACCATGTTCAGACGCCATTTCTGTCAAACGAGTATTAAATGCAAACGCAAGTCGCGTAGCATGTTACCAGCACTGTCAGTAGCAACTGCAACTGAGCATCGTGCAACTGACGGCAAACCCGTTGTCGACGCATCGCGTCGCGTACGAACACTAATAATAATAATAATATTTGGCTAGTGTAAAATCACCTAAAGGGCACTGTACAAATATATCCGTGAGCGAATGGCCTTAGGTATAGTGAACTTCATCACCAAGATTTTACAGGAAATCAAAATAATAAATTAGTCACAACCAAATATGTCCAAAACACAGCCATGTAATTAACAAGCAAGGCGTATTATTATTAAAGATAATATACTGCTCACTGAAAAATAAAGCATTTTCTTTAGAGATAATTTTTAGAAAAAGTACGCGTTTCGCATATCAAAAGCCCGCAGACCATTGGTTGTCAGTTCTGGTGTAGGCTGTATATTGTATGATCGTGTAGTGGTAGACAAGGGTGGGGAGGGATGGCTCGCAGGCTGTAGTACGTAGCACCTACATGGTGCTATAATTATGATTGAATGGCAATTTATAGCATGGAACGGTCGAAATTAAACGTATAGGTACCCACTAAAGCTATCAGTTTTTTTTTTTAATTATTATATTTATTCATTGATCCCGAGGAAAATAATTTAGAGGTCTTGGCCCCTGGGGACGCTGTATGAAGGGTCTTTTTGATGAAAGGAAGAAGCAAACCTGGGTGTTGAAGAGACCATGTTGTAGGAGAGGGATCAATTACGCTAGTTCTTCGGATCATTTTCCATTGAATTACCGATAGAACAAGGACAGCATTCGCACCCGACGCCTGTGCTATAAAGATTTTGATCCGAGTCAAGGATTTTTTCACGTATTTTGGGGATCCAGACCAGAGGTGGCTGCCAATTTCAACCATGGGACGCACTTTAGATTTGTACAGCGTTAGCAGTTAAACATGTTTTTATATTACAATGTGTTTTCTAATTTTATACACCGCCCTGTTTGCAATTGAGGAGTGTTTTCACAAAGAGAAATATCTTCCCCAAACGGGATTTTTTATCCTTATTCTGTAAGAAATGGGAAAATCAGCTTTGTGAAGAAAAAAAATTCAAATGAGTAGATATTTCTCTTTTATCTAAATTCGCAATTTTTTACCTCTTTTAAAAGAAATCACAGATGAATTTTTACGTTTAAAGATTATCATAAAAATTTTATTATTCACTTAATTCCATTCCTGAGAGAAAATTATGTCCTAAATCCTGTATCTAAATTTTGCTAATAAACAATTAGTTAATGTTAATTAAGTGTTAATCTCAAGTGACCTACCAGGTAAGTATTGTACTGTATATTATCTCCATATATAGTTTGTAATAACATAGTAGAAATGTATTATATACTTGTACAGCGCCCTTGAGGTGATTTTGCACAAAAACGGCGCAATAAAAATCATCCAAATATTGTTATTATTATTGTTATTAAAACTGTCTCACGGGAAAAAAAGCTCCTCAATCAAGTATGTATAAGATTTTAATTAAATGAAGCCAGTAAGAAGATGCTTATTCCAGAATGAATGCGACAATACCTATTGTAAATAATTTAGACACAAGACAACAACATAATATAATAACATAATATTTTTCTCCAAATCTACAAACAAGTAAAATCCCAAATAAAATAATTTCTCTAACAGCCTGGTATTATATAAACACAATGTCCTTCAATGATGTCACGAATCCTAGGATTAAAAAATATTACTCACTGTAAAAAGTAAGTTTTAGTGTCCGTCAAAGAAAGGTCGGTCGAAAAAAGGCCAAGAAAGCCTATAGGGAATGCTAATCAATCAACCATAAAATAAGTCTGTCATAATTATAAATGATCGCTTGTAAAATCGCTCCTTCGTAAAATATGTTGAAGACAAAATCAATCAATAAAGCTACAAAATCTGCTTATTTTTCTCGTTAACTAAAATCGTTGTAAATTACATAACATTGAACACACCAATATAAACAAATCCAGTTTTATTTAAAACGTGTTTTCAAATTTACACAACTCATAAACAACCCCTTTTTAAAGCTTTACTAATTAACGGTACATATACTAAAATGATGTTTAACGACCGTACATGGAAGGTTACATATTGCATACATAGAGGAAGGGGATTGTTTATCTGTGTTTTAACATTGACTTTATTATTTTTGTGATCGATATATTTTCGTGCTTGTTATTAAAAGTTGTGCAAAAATAAAAAAAATAACGATGTTACTACCAACCTATTTCTGGAATAATGTATTTTTTCCATCCACACATTGAACGCCTTTTGACTAAACAGATTCTTGCCATACATAATAACAAAAATTATTGTTCATGACGATAATTAATTTCACGTTACATTTCAGAAAGTGGACGGTTTTTTTGACGTTATGGGCGCAAATGATAACTCGATACATATTTTAAAACAGTCATGTATTTAAGGAATAAAATAAATTAAAAGGTAGATTAGAAAATAAGTTTAGTAGACTTACCAAGTAATGCCTGAAACAGCCTAGACTTGAATATCCTGATGACCCTCTCGATGGCTATCCTCAGCTGGCGGTCCTGTGCCTTGGTCAGCTTGGAGTGGTAGTCCTCCAGCAATTCTAGCGCACGGTGCGCTTCTGAAACCAAAAACATAAGTTCCTGAGTTACTGTTAGTAAAGTCACACCTTGATCTGAAACGAAAACAAATGTTCCTTAGTGTATTTCACACTCACCACTATAGTCTACAGAAGGCCTTGATCACAATATGCTCATGAGTCTCATGACTAAACACGTTGCAGGGTATCGATTCTCCGATCCAGGCCGCTGGCAATCGCCGTCGAAAGTACATACATTGGTCGACGATCTTACTCTTGAGTCTCGTCGAAGGTACATAATTACATACTCCAAACTATTACATACTGGGTTATATAATTACATACTGGGTCGAACCACTCGTTATTCGAGTGGAATGACTTCATCGATAATCGAGACCCAGATGATCTGTGGTACAAAGTCACAGACTCCGTGTAAGGGTGCATGTCTAAATGACGTATGAACGAGACAACCGAGTTTGAGTGAGACAGCATGATAGTGAAAATGCTAATAAAGAGTATGCCTGTTGTGTTTTCTCATCTTTAACCTATCTTCCGAGCGCGAACTTCTCTTAGACGTTTTAATTATATCCGTTAAATTCTACCATTGTAAATTGCTTGGCGTTGATCACATTATCCAAAGTCGAACAATCACCGCACTCCATAACCAAAACCCTAGAGTATCTGTTGGACCAAGTAAATCTTGTTCTAATAACGAAACCTACTTTCCTGAAAATCCGTTGGACAAGTAACACCTAACTTTTCTGGTGATAACTAAACCTCGTCTCTCGCAGAAGCAGAAAACAAATTGAGGATTCAGGTCGAAGAACGACACAACAACCTAAAATCGTGTTTGGAGATGTTAATTGCTAACGTTTTTTTGTTAAAAGTTCATTCATTAAGTCGAGTTGTACGTTCATCCATAAATCAATGAACCAAGTAAATGAAATTTAGTACTTGCATAAAAATGGCAGAGAACTAGCAATAGAAAATAAAAATAATTTTCGAACGTCACACTTTTCATATAAATTAACTTTTTTAACTAAACCAACCTCTGTTAACGACAAAAACAAACATTTGGCGTGAAAATAGTAGAGGCTTAAATTGTAATATATTATACTCGTATTATCGAATAAGAAGAACGGAATAACGCCATATTTACAAAGTTTTACTGGAAGTGAAAACAAGTCTTTACGTTTTGCAAGGCTCAGATATTTCGTATTCAGACGTTAGAGCATCATAAATCACTTCAACACTCGCACCCTAAATTAGTCGAACTTTTTTTCTGATCACGGGATTGGGTAACAGCATTTTTTTTCAGATAGTGTTTTGTTTTACTTCAAAATAATAATAATACATTGCATAGGTAAATTAAGGGCTTTTGCTTTTACGAAAATCGCTTCACAGTTTGTCTTGGAAATGGTTTTAAAACTGTGAACTTTTATGAACCCTTCAAAAATCTAGGGTTTCCGTCAAGCAACATGCAGCTACCTCATTGATCTATGAGGTACAGGTCGACAAAATCTAGGGTTTCCTTCAAGGAACAGGAAGCCACTTTATTGATCTACGAGGTACAGGTCGACAAAATTTAGGGTTTCCGTCATGTGACAGGCAGCTACCCCATTGATCTATAAGGTACAGGTCGACAAAATCTAGGGTTTCCGTCATGTAACAGGCAGCTACCCCATTGATATATGAATTACAGGTCGACAAAATCTAGGGTTTCCGTCATATAACAGGCAGCTACCTCATTGATCTGTGAGGTACAGGTCGACAAAATCTAGGGTTTCCTTCAAGTAACAGGCAGCTACCTCATTAATCCATTAGGTACAAGTCGACAAAATCTAGGGTTTCCTTCAAGTAATAGGCAGCTACCTCATTAATCTATTAGGTATAGGTCGACAAAATCTAGGGTTTCCTTCAAGTAACAGGCAGCTACCTCATTAATCCATTAGGTACAAGTCGACAAAATATAGGGTTTCCTTCAAGTAATAGGCAGCTATCTCATTAATCTATTAGGTACAGGTCGACAAAATCTAGGGTTTCCTTCAAGTAACAGGCAGCTACCTCATTAATCCATTAGGTACAAGTCGACAAAATCTAGGGTTTCCTTCAAGTAATAGGCAGCTACCTCATTAATCTATTAGGTATAGATCGACAAAATCTAGGGTTTCCGTCAAAAAACAGGCAGCTACGATTGAGGGCGCTGCGATCGTTAAATATGCTTTAAATGACATCATCACAGAGATGGCTCATAGGAAAATGAATCTATATGTAGCAGCCGCATCACCGCTGCTAGGATCACCATTTCATAGATCAGACCGCACGTGTAGGAAGGCGAAGAAAAGCTGAATCAACAATCAGACTACAATGCATTACGAAACTTGAATTGAAATATCGACCTTAGATACCGCGATACGTAAACTGCTGATAAGACGAACGTGAAGGAATGCAGGGTGATGCAAAACATTCATACAATCAATCGAGTCTTTGCTCCAATCCGTGGAAGGCGAGAACAAATGAATCAGCACCTATATAAGCGGAGGAGGACCTAAGTACTCGCATTACCCAGAAGACTCCATGTCTTCACCAGTGCTGAACACATCCACGAGTCTGGTCTCCACCAACGCGGTGTCGACTCACTGACCCGCGCCTCGACCACACCATTGCCCTTATCGCCGTCTACACCTGGTGTCATCGTCATCGGTCCAGAGCCATCTCTCAACTGCGCAACTCAACTGACTCAAAATAAACGCTGTGACACAACTCCATCATTATATTTCATTGTCACACTACCAGATCCCTACATATATAAGAATAAGTATAAAAGCACAAAGGTACAAACACATACCTTCAACTTTAATGTTGTGTTCAGAAATTAGTGGAAATATTACCGAAAAAAGATGATTCTGTGATCGTATTCTAAGACTATATTATTTACTTTTATTGGGAAACTTGTCGAATTCTGCTCCATGCAAAGGCTTTTTAAAGGAACTTAAATATGTAATGAAGACAACTATTGAAGTCGGGGGTTTACGTAAGCATGCATAAAATAGGTTTTAGGGTGTTAGTTTGGGTTATTTTTAATATTTTTTTCCGTTTTTCCTCATCTTCAAACTTGACATTGATTCTGAAAAAATGTTACTTTAACGCATCTTTTACCATCTCCCACGACATAAATTCTCTTGTACTAATTAAGTTGAAATCAAGTGATATTTATAATTTTGTTCCACACTAAGCGTGCAGTGGAATTCCACAAGTTTGTACTTCTATATTTAACGCTTTGCAAGGAAGATAGTTACACGAAATTGCAATTTTAAAGAATTATTTTTTATTATCAATATAAAGTTTTTTTACAGGTTTTTTTTCGATGTCTGTCTCACTAGGATAAACCTGTGTCGAGACAGACGTATTTAATACATAAATTAATGTTTACATATAATTTGATACATATAATATTTCATTACATTAAATGACATTGTGAAAATGATAAAAAATAATGAATAATAATAAATGTTAAATTAGTTAATCAGCATCTAGTTGGAGTACATACTTATGAGGGGATTTTTGATCTTGGATCTGTCTTGGCTGATGATCCAAGACTTGATGTCTGTTTTATATTTTTTTTAAATATCCGTTCAGTCTAATGGCTAGTGGGAGAGCATTATATAGCCTTGTTGCAAAATATCTAAAATTTCTCTGGCCAAAAGTTGTTTTAGCGAAAGGGATTTGTAAGAGATTATGTCCTTTGGTTCTAGTATCACGAACAGTTTGGATATTGTCAAAAGTAGTTTTGTGTTTGAAGAGGTATGCTAGTATGTTTTTGACATAAAGTTGCCTAATGTCCATAACACAGATTTTCCTAAAGATTTCATCCGAACTGCTTGTGATTGGTAGTTTGAGGATAATCTTTATTATAAGTTTTTGAGCTTTAGATATTGGATCAATGGCGGCAGCGTTTGCTCCTCCCCATGCTATGATACCTACTCTATTAAAGATTGACAAAGTGCATAGTAGATTGTTTTGAGCTGGCTTAGGTTGAGAAAGTTGCGAGTTTGTCTAAAAAAGTAAATGAATTTTCTAAGTTTGTTTGCTGTAGTGGTTATATGTTGTTTCCACTTCAAATTACTGTAAAAAATAATACCTAAGTATTTTATTTTAGTTACCTGTTCTAAATAAGGGCAACCACATGTTATCGTATTTGTCAGGTTGCAAGCACATATTTTAATTTGATTTTCTGGGTTTCTTAAGGAAGGATTAATACTAAATTCAATGTATTTAGTTTTGGTCACATTCATTGTTAGTGTATTATTGTTTAACCATCTTTTAACCACAGTTATGCCCCTGTTAGCTTTTATGTATACATCATTACAATTGCTTGATTTGAAGAGGAGAATCGTATCATCAGCGAAACTTACAATTTTGGCATCTATTTGAAGATTACATAATTCATTTATGTATATTAAGAACAAGGTAGGACCTAAAACGCTTCCTTGAGGCACGCCGTAGCTAATTGGTAATTGATTGCTATTGCAGTCGTTGATTTTCATAATTTGCTTTCGGTTTGACAGGTAATCGCTAATAATAGTAAGTTCATCACCATTTATACCAATATTAGATAGTTTTTGTAAAAGTTTAGAGTGAGAGATAGTATCAAATGCTTTGCACGGGTCTAAGAATATTGATATGCATTTTGATCCCTTGTCTAAGTTTTCATTTAGAAAATCGGTAACTGTTGCCAGGGCTTCGGAGGTGCCTTTATTTTTCCTGAATCCAAACTGGTTGAGTGATAGTATGTTATTTTGTTCAAGGTATTCAATTAGTTTATTTATTTTTATTTTATTAGGTACAATATTTTTTACAATTCAAGGTTTTCAGTAATGTAGGCCTCACTGGGTGGCTTGCCCGTGCTGAGGCCTTCATTTTATAATATAAAAAAACTACATAATACATTTAATGAGAAAAATTATACATTTAAAATTAAAAATACATAATAATATATTTAAAATTTAAAAAAAAAATAGTACATTGAAAATAATCTTGTGTGTTTGTGAGTGATGTGTGTTTATATTGGTTTTGTGTGTTACGTGTAGGTTTTATTTTTATTTTATGCTATGAAATTTTGGTAATATTGTCTTTTTTGTTCTTTAATCCATTTTGTAATTTTTTTGTGTGAATTTATTTTTATTTTACTCAATTTTAATATCAAGTTTTAAACTGTTGAAAGCTTTTATTGCGTGGTATTGGTAGTGTCTTTGTCCAAAGCTTGAATTTACTGTCAGAGTTTTTATGTTTTCTTTGTACGCTTGTCTAACTGGTCTGTTAGTGTTATTTTGTGTATGTGGAAATTTATTTTTTTTGTCAAAAATGTAGTTTAGTAGTGTTTTAACGTATAATTGGCGTATATCTAGTACGTCACAGCTGTTGAATATTTGGTCTGTATCAGTCAGTCTATGTTTTTTTAGTATTACCTTTAAGATCGTTTTCTGTGCGGTTTCTATGTAATTGATTGCCGAGTTTGTTGCTCCTGCCCAAGCAATAATTCCATATTCTAGTATTGATTGGCTAAGTGCCAAATATATTGTTTTCAATTGTTTTATTTTATATATGTTTCTTATGTTTAGGAAAATGTGTATTGTTTTGAGAAGTTTATTTGTGATTTGTTTGATGTGAGGTGTCCATCTAAGGTTATGGTCAATTACGATTCCTAGATACTTTATTTGTTCTGTTTTATCTAGAGGAGGGCAATCGCAGATGTTGGTGTTTAAACATTCGTGTATTTTTATGGTGTTTGTGTTGTTTTTTGGCTGTCCCGTGCTATTTATACTGTATGTTGTGAATTTTGTCTTTGATATGTTAAGTGTAAGTATGTTTGAGTCTAGCCATGTTTTCACTTGCGAGATTCCCAAATTCGCTATGTTATATACACTATATCAATCCTTAGATTTGAAGAGTAAAACTGTGTCATCAGCATAGCTAACTATTTCGCCGTCTATTTTCATGCTGCAAAGTTCATTTATGTAAATAGTAAAAAGAACGGGCCCTAGTATGCTTCCTTGTGGAACTCCATATGTAATCGGCAGTGGTTTACTAGTATCGTTGTTAATTTTGACTTGTTGTGTTCTGTTACTCATATAACTTTTTAATAGTTGAAGTTCCTTGCCTTTGATACCCATGTTTTCTATTTTTTTTAAAAGTGAATTGTGGCAGATTGAGTCAAAGGCTTTAGCTAAATCTAGATATATAGCTATGCATTTGTACCCTTGATCTAAGTTG
This sequence comes from Hesperophylax magnus, assembly GCA_026573805.1. Taxonomy (NCBI): domain Eukaryota; kingdom Metazoa; phylum Arthropoda; class Insecta; order Trichoptera; family Limnephilidae; genus Hesperophylax; species Hesperophylax magnus. Next base: position 4,852,983 of record JAIUSX010000022.1, read on the forward strand.
CTATGTATATAATCTATTGTACGTGCCAAAGCTTCTTTTGTGCCTATTTTGTCTCTAAATCCATATTGGTTGTCCGAAATTAATTTGATTATTAATAGTTTTTTCAAAGACTTTAGATATTGAATTTAGTAATGTAATTGGACGATAGTTAGTTATGTCCGCTCTAGAGCCTACTTAATGTATTGGGATTATGATTCCGTGTTTTAGTTTGTCGGGGAATCGGCTTTTTAGGATGCTTAGGTTAATAAGATTTGTTAAGAGAGTGGTTATTTCTGATACAAGTTTTTTTAAGGCAATATTTGATATATCGTCCAAGCCAGATATGTATCAAATAACCATTTATTAGTATGTCAAATCGAAATAAAACGAAATCGAATTCTCAGATTGAAAGAATGAATCAAAAAAATCAAGACATGTGTTCGTTTGTTTAAAACGAACTGTCAAATTCGAATGTGAAGGAATCTTAATGTGGAGAACAAATTTTAGTGTTGCCATAGTAATTTAAATTTAAGTTCCTAATCGTATAATTTATACAATATTATTCCAAGCCCATGGTCATTTGATTATTTTTGTAATGTTCTAATATAGAAAAATTAACTAATTAATGGTGCATTGCTTAAAAATGCAGTCAGAACTGGTTGGAACAGATTCTCTGTATTTGTCAAATTTTAATCCTTTTTTGTCGGCCGATTTTTCCCTCTTCAAATATTTTGCTTGGGGTCACACGAGTCCCCAGGTTGACCTCTTGCCCCGGATTTGCTCATAGGTAGACATTAAAACGAATGCCTGGAATGTATGCAGGCCACATAGCGCTGTGCCTGAAAAACGTGCTCCGGTAGTTCGAATTTTCTATATTCTGAAAAATGGTTGGCAAAACCACTCGAATGAAATAATGCAGTTTTCGGAAGCAAATAGAGAAAAAAAATTTCACTACGCACCACGCATCGTTCCAGTAGTGCCGTATAGATGAGGCGGAGCGTGTATCAGAGTGATCAGTGGCGACGTGTGATATAAAAAAAAATTATGATTTGAAAAAATGTCAGAGGAATGCAAAATGACATACGAGTATACATTTTTATTACAAACAAGCTGTACCCCGCCACGCATTACTGTGGTTCAGTATATCTGTGCAGATAGAAAACCAAGAGCGCGTGTTTTTTTTTTAAGCACGTTTTTAAAAGCTGTCACAGATGGCATCTATATAATATAGGTATATAAAAACACACGCGTATTCGAATGCAACGTTGTGTCAAAATTTCAAAGCAATCAGTGAAGAGCTTTCCGAGATATAAGATTTTTAACAAACGAACATTAACATTTTCATTTATCTATAGGGTTTTCCAATAAGAGGTGTTATTTTGAATAGCCCGCTATTTCGGTAGATGTTACTTTTGAAGCTGTCATTTTTTTACATTTGACAAGTAAAAACTACGCCATTAATAAAAATGGAACGATACATGCTTCAACAACGCATTGAAATTATTAAAATTCACTATAAAAATGGTGAAAATTTGGCAGAGACGGTTCGTAAAACTCGAACATTTTTGGGTCGTCGTGAAGCACCTTGTCGGACCGCAATACAGAAGACAGATTGGTGGAAAATTTCGAGCTATTGGGACAACTTAGTGATGTGAAGAATAAAACCCGTGCACGTCGCTCAACAACAGCCGAGAATATTGCTGCTGTAGCCGAAAGTGTTGAAGAAAACCCAGGTTTGTCCATTCCTCGTCGTTCTTTGGAATTAGGCATTCCACAAACGTCATTACACCGTATTTTGCATAAAGATTTGTGTCTTAAGTTCAGTTAACACAAGAACTCAATGCGGCCGATCATCAACAACATCGTGTCTTTGCTGATTGGGTCCTTGAAATGCGTGAAAATGATCCGGAATTCCATCGAAAAATCATCTTGAGTGATGAGGCCCATTTCCACCTAGGTGGCTTCGTCAACAAGCAAAATTGTCGCATCTGGGGCTCGGAAAACCCAAGAGTTATTGTTGAAAAGCCTCTCTATCCTCAACGTGTGACTGTTTTTTTCGACTGTCCCGACTGTCCCGAGTGAGACCCAAGCGCGATGTCAACTCGGCCACCGACCGGTTTGGTAGGCCTGGTTCCCACTATGCCGGACCGGCAGATCTGCCGGGCCGGTAAAACTGCCGGAAGGGCTAGTGGCTGTACAATTTATATGTAGCTATTCACACTATCCCGGGTCCGGCATTTTTGCCGAGCCCGGCATTTTTACCGAGCGTTTTGTCACTGCGAAAGTGCCGGTAGAACCACCGGACCGGAGTAGTGTGAACGAGTTTGTGCCGGTATCCGGCTGTCCCCGCTCGCCGCGCCCGTGCTCCGGGCTCCCCTCGCGTCAAAGTAGACGTGTTCGCCCTGTTCGTTTAAACCTTTTTATCAGTATTCAAATGTGTACCTCCATACGGACGTAGGAGATTAAAGCCTTCAGACACTCATTTCCATAAATCCGTCATTCTATCCAAATATTTCTTTTTTTCATTTTTTTATACTGTAATTGTTACATTATCTAGCGATTCCGTTCATTCAATTTTTCTATTGACTTGCCTACCAATGGACAATGGACAATATCAGCGGGAACATAACAAGTCAATCGGTTTAATTGTTGGCAGATGAATCATCTAAATGCGTTTAAGATTGACGATTGATTTTATTCTTTAATTTCATTCATTTAACATATATATCCAGCTAACAATAAAAAACACCCTAATATAATAGAACTTCCTTCTTCTTCTGGCGTTAGTAAGATTAGATTGTTAATATTAATTTTAGTTGTAAGTTGCTAAATATGTAAATACTCGTATATATGTCGTTAATATAGTAGTTATAGGCCTTAGTCGTAAGTCACTAGATATAAGTCTTAGAGATAAGTCAGTAGTTCTAGTATTAACTATTTAAGAAATATATTTGTACAGCGCCTTTGAGGTGATTTCTCACGAAAACGGCGCTATATAAATCAGCCAAATATTATTATTATTATTAGTTTAAACGGTGATTCCTCGTGCAAGTTTTCATGAAGCGGTCTAGGCTTTGGTACATTTAAAGTACCATCATTGATCTTTTGCCAAAATTTACTATCCTTTAATATAGTAGAATCGCATTCCTTGCCGTATGAGCCCACACTAATAAAAATAAATCGGTACTCTGAATCAACAACTTCCATTAATACAAAAGAATAATATTCCTTGTAATTAAAGAACATAGAACCACCCTCGGCTGGTTTCAAAATTCTAATATGTTTGCCATCTACTGCTCCAACACAGTGAGGAAAGTTGGCTTTTCTTTCGAATCCTGAAGCGATGTCCTCCCATTATCTCTCCGGCTCCGGTGTAATGTGAACACTCTTGTCCGGTATCCGGTTTCCGGCAGATCTGCCGGTCCGGCATAGTGGGAACCCGGCCGTACGGTTTATGGTCCGGCAGAGTCGTTGTGTTTAAGTCACGTAGTGTCCACAGAAAAACCAAAATAACCATATATAAGACCATTGTAAGAAATGTATTGGCATATGGATGTGAGGCGCTGACACTGACGGTAAAGATGGCTGAAATGCTGGATACTTTTGAAAGAAAGGTGCTGAGAAGAATATGTGGACCCGTGAAAGAGGGCGAACAGTGGCGTATCCGACACAATATAGAATTGTACGATATATATAAGGCCCCTAGCATCTCTGCACACATGAGACTCCTCAGTCTGAGATGGGCTGGGCATGTACAGAGAATGCCGGATACACGCGTCCCAAAAAGAATCCTGACTGGTCACCCAGGTGGAAAGAGAAAAGTGGGAAGACCCAGACTGAGGTGGGAAGATGAGGTAAGAGGGGATGCAGCACAGCTTCTCCAGGTGACAAACTGGAAGTCAGCCGCTGAGGACAGGAGGAGTTGGAGGCGACTGTTGCAGGAGGCCAAAGCTCGATATGGGCTGTAGCGCCATCGAAGAAGAAGAAGAAGAGTCATTGGACCTTACTTTTTCGAAAATGAGGCTGCAGCAACAGTTACGGTGAATGGATTACGCTATCGAGAGATCATTAATGATTTTTTTATGGCCGGAATTGGATGGTATTGATCTGGACAACGTTTACTTTCAACAAGACGGCGCTACGTGCCACACAAGCAACGAAACCATTGATCTTTTACGGGAAAAATATCAAAATAACACCTCTTATTGGAAAACCATGTATATAAATATAAATACGTTTTTTTTTAAACAGCTCCATCTGTTGGACTTAAAGGCAACACGCGCTATTGTATTTCTATTTGAACAGACATACTGAGCCACAGCAACGCGTGTTGGGGTACAGCTAGTATATAATATAGATACATTTTTATTTATATAAGATAGATATGGTCATGAATCGCTGGTTAAAATCCTTTGGGTACGAACTGATACACCCTGGAGGGCGATTCTCGTTCTTTTAGCCTTAAGCTAAATGATAGCATTCGTCAACGACTGCTATCGTTTGCGAAAGATAGCTGTCCGTCGCTTGTAACATCTTTTCTTAACTATTAAGCGATTCTCGTTCTTCTGATAGCCTTACAAGATCGATTTTTGAGAGACCTAGTAAAAAATCCTAAAGAAGCGTGGTTAAGAGCATCTACGATATTGTTAAGAGATTATTGAAAACACAAATTGGTGAAATATAATTAAGTGACGCAAGGTTTCTAACTAAAACTTAAAAAAACAAATACTTTGTATTATAATGCATTTTATTAACTGCTTATTTTATTTATGAATGACATAAATAAGCCATTTATCGAAGATTTACGTTTTGTGAAAAGGTACTTACCTCGCTGGATAGTAATGACTTTTTTACAGATTCACCACTTCTAAAGTGACGTTTGCTGTCAAACTAACGCTGCCGAATGGCGCTAACTGTCACCCAAGTTGATTTAAGAATGAAAGGGATTCTTATTTCGTTGTGGTTAACTTCAAAACCCACAATTTCGAGCGCCAGCCAGAAACTTATTATTATTTATGTAGAAATCCTCAATGGTATGTGTAGTTTATTGTAAATTAAATCACTTATCTGGCTTTCGACATGTTACGTACTTTACAAACATCGCAATTACCTGATTCAATTCATTTAATAGCATTATTGTGCCACAAACAAGTCACTAATCATGTTTACAGTCAATACTTACGATAATATTAAGTTTTCTCTTGTTAAAACTACGCAAATATTGCTAATTGTCAAAACGTCACAATTAAATGAAGCAAATTCTCCGCGAACGCTAGCGTTCGGCCGCCGAATGACAGGCCTAGGGGTACCCTTCGCGTAAGGCTAAAAATTTTGGCGCGCAATCGAAAATCTAAGGATTCCATCTGTCAACGAGAGAACCGGAATCGCTTCATACGAATAAACCGAGAAAAATCGTTAATTTGAATGTAAGGACGATTTTAGTGTCGTTAAGTAGAACGAGAATCGCCCTCCTGTATGCATATATCGTTAGAATACACGTCACGTAAATACGTAGGTACACACATATATTATGTAACCATCTACATATTCCCGTACGAGCCGGGATGTTAAGGTTCAGTTTCCACAAGAGATCTTTTTTTAAAGATAGCAAAAAATCAAAGAAAACAAATAAATGATTCGAAATTTCTCCTAGTAGGTGACGCCTTGTTACAAAACCACATTTAAAAAAAGTCATAATGCTTTAGCTTGTAACCTAAGCAAAAGGCACAACCGAATGCTGTTCAGAAAGAACAAAGGGATCAGAATGGTAGATACTCTCAGTTTTGCCCTGCTGAAATAGTACCATTCAGAATCGAAACGTTTCTTTAGCAGTATTTGAGTAGCCAGTTACTTCTACTTCCCAATGTTTCATCTTTTCTATCTCTTTCTATTCTCTAGTCCATTCATGCTATATGATTCACGATATATGCTATTATGATATATAGCATAAACACACCCCAAATGAGAATTCCAAAGTCCCTATGGCTCAGGACACGTTATCGACGACGCTTTTGCGGTATTCACATTATATAAAGAAAAAACTTTGTGTTTTATTTTACAAAAAAATATAGTTAGGTACTTACCTATTTTTCTCTGCGTGGGCATTTTGTGTGCGCGCTGCCAATTTATATATTACAGATTGGCATACATTGTTCAGGCGGCCAAAGAAGAACAAACAAACTATGTTTCAATCCATCGATATTTTCGTATTCACAATTTCTACAGTAGCGACGTCCCCGACTGCACAAGTTTTTTATAAGCTTATATCAAATTTGATCGATTCAATCCCGGCTTTGCGACTTACTTGATGAATAACACATTTTCATTTACAGTTTTTTTTTTTTATATTCATATTATGATGTTTTCGCACATTTTAAAAGAGATCCGTTGTTCGATTCCTAGTTGTGACCGTTATCTTATTATTTTTCTGTGTCTTGTTCTGTTTCATGTGTAAATTAATTAGTATTATCATCTTCGGCAATATAAAACAAAATAATTATTGATGAGGATGAAGATAATACTAATAAATCTTAAGGCGATGCACTACGTCGTGTAATATTTTAAATTGAGCCGCTATCAATAACAACCCTTACGTAGATGGCGATAAGGTTTAAATTCCCGCTTAACACCATCCGCCTGTTTTGATTTATGCAAGAAAAAAACATGGTCAAAAAGTGCCTTTTATTTTATTTTGTGGATGTTCAGGCATATATATTTAATTTTTTTTCAATCATTTTATAAATAACTTAATTTGCCACATTATACAATAAAATCATAACCGAAAATGGGTTCGTAAGTAGGAGATTTTGAACTTTAAAGCAGTTTTCATAGACCTTTACATTATGTTTTTCTGGGCTTATAAAAAGACTTATCTAAAAAATACTCGATTATTACAAAGGCCGAGATGTATTCTACTCGCAGTATTTAATTAAAGCATCTGAAACATTTCTATGCGACCAAATTTTCAAACCAAAAACACATGATTTTGCATTACTACGTATGTCATCGCCTTAACGAAACATGCAACAGAACAAGACACAGAAAAAAAACAAAAAGGTAATGCTCGCAATTGGGAATTGAACCCAGTATCTCTGTCTTACCGGGACAACGTCAACGACTCAACCTACTCGGTCATTTGGTCCTAATTATTTTACGTAATTTTTGTCGATATCATATTTCAAAATTCAGAATTATCCATTTTATCTTTAACTATTTTTTTCGCATATTTTTTCCATGCGAGTTCCAACGAATTTATTTGTAACCTAGATAGTGTATCGGATAAACATAACGGATTTTTTCAATGTTTTAAATTACGTAAATAATTTTAATTCTGACTTTGAATCCCGAAGTCCCGGTAAAACAGAGATGCTGGGTTCGATTCCCAGTTGAGACCTTTACTTTTTTTCTGTGTCTTGTTCTGTCACATTTCGTTTAGTATTATCTTTTCCTTCAATCATATATTACATTAATGGGTATAACCTTCAAAAGTTATTCCAATAAAGTTGAAGATAATTATTATATTATTGCTTCTTCAATGTTCATGAATAGAAAATACAAGCTATCTAACATTGACCTTCTCCCTGCTCTCTATTAAACCGCTTAACTCTCGATTCGACTAAATTAACCTATCTCTCCTGTAAACCTTCATTCGCGGTGTTGGAATATATAAATACCCGCCCAAGAGATCGGTTAACAAAAATAAACCCAGCCGACAAGAATTGGGTTATTTTGTGACGTTCATAAACTGTCCCACTTCTGGCTCATTTCTTGTCATTGGCCATTGCTATCGGAGATTCGAATGGTTTGCTAGCTATTATCAGAGAATGCGAACCAATTTAGCAGAAGTCTTTAGAAGAAGGGGTTTTGGTAGCAGACGTCTGGGACGCCCGAGGAAGGCATAGCACGATCAAGTGATCAATAGTAAATCAGATACTTGAGTCGGGCCATGTCAAGAGTCAGAATAATAAAATAGTATGTATGAATGTGAATGAGGCAAGGAGTGTGTGACAAGACTGAGATGGTTAGTTAGTTAGTGTATAGGGAACCAATTTATTAGAAATACATATTACATTTTTAAATATGTATTATAATATCATTGACCATTGCTATCGCAGATTCAAATGGTTTGCTAGTTATTATCAAAGAATATGAACCAATTTAATTTAAATATGTATTACATTTTTTAAACATTATAATCATCAAATGAAATAATTACTGACGAAAATATTAACAACTCTCTAGAACTATCTAGGAAATGATCCCAACACCTCTTCCTTGCCGGAGAAGTGCTCTGACCACTGACTTGTGTTTGGATTTATGTGAAAAGAAACATCGCCAAAATATTAAAAAAATTGAGGTTCAAATACATTTTTTTAAATCCGATCAAAATCTAAATATCACTTATAGGTAAATACTTAATGTCGACCGGGTTTCACTACAACCGTAGCTTCATCAGGACTGTATAATACTAACCTAGACATCTAAAATATAAATTAACATGTGTTGACATCACGGTAAGTAGACGGTCTGAGCTACAGTGGAAGAGGTAGGGATAGGTGGGAGATTGAGATGCGAGTGCTCTTTGTCAATAGGGAACAATCTGAGTATAGGGCCTTATACTCTATATATACTCTACGCCCTATACTCAGATTGTTCCCTATTGACAAAGAGCATTTTTTGAGGCCTGATACTTTATTTTTTTTCTTGGCTTATCAGGGTTATCAAAAATGCTCTATAATAGAAAAGGCCAACGTGTGTTCTACTCACAGTATTCAAATCATCTATAATATTAATCCCTAAGCGATCAAATTTTCAAAAAAAAAAACACTCGATTTTGCATCGCTTTAAAAAAACATCAAATAATTAGGGACCTAATTAATAATTCTTTAAACACTTGCAAATGAATGTATTTATTTTCATAAATATACTTGTATAAAAACGTTGATATCTTTATTAGAAGCTGGCACGAGTGTGCAAAAAATTGTAAAACCATCAAAGAGATTTTTAAAGTTGTGTTAAAAACACATTTTATGTTTTTTTCGCTTTTCAATAGGTGTTCAAGGTCTTATTTTTTTTTTCTTAATACTGATGTGACATCTTTGACACGGACATCCTCGAACATAAAATTTATTTGATCTATCGTGTCACTCATTTCGTCTGCCATAATAATTATCACTATCGTAGTGTGTATTAACAACATCTACAGAGCGATAAGATCATTTTGTCTAAGACCAGAGATCGTGGGTTATAAAATAGTATATTTGCGCTTCATTCCAAAGTAAAAAGAAACTTTAAAAAGAGACTTAATACTCTTATCGATACGCTGATTAAATGGCTTTAACTTTGATTCAGAACCGGATATTAATATTCAGGCAAATACTTCCCTACCTTCCGCATCTACTTCTCATTCCTCTAATTTATTTCCACCTCAAAACATTCCCCAATAAAATGGCGTCAAACGGACAGCTCCAGAAGGCGACACAAGACTCTAATAAAGGGGATTTGCTTGAGGGTCACATTTTAATTAATTCCAACCAATTTGTAAATATAATATTTTTTCAGACCCATACCGACGGATGTAAGTCATTTATATTTAAGATATTCGAATTCGATATCTTTTTATGATTTTTCAGTTTTAAATTTTCTTTTGAGAATCTCTAATGTTGTTTCCAATGATTAAATAATACAATTTGATGTTTTACTCATTAAGTTATTCCAAAAATAAAAATAAATTAATGAACGGCCGGGTTGCCGACAATGACAATGATAATAATATTTAAAATACACCATGTTTTCACAGTTTTGAAATCAGCTATTCGATCTTCTTCTATTTGATAAGTTCCGAGTTCCTTACTGGCCGACTACTCGTTGCCAAGAGCGCCAGACGGAGCTCTGGGGGCGGAAATCGCAACTAACCGACTTTACAAACCGTTTCAATCAAACTGAACCGTTTCTTCAAGCGGCCACTACTAACAAATTCCCTTCTCTACGATTAATCTTCATCTATCCCTTCTCCCTTGCCTCCCTATTCCTCCCGCCTTATAACAGATTCAGGGCAGTGTACCTTAGAGGCAGTGTACCCAATACTACCTCGGGAATTCTCAATCTGTGGGTCACGAAAAGTTTTTATAAATTAAAAATGATGTTTTGAAGCTCACGTATTTTTTTAGTTATTTTTTATTTCTTTTTTCCATATTAAAAATAATTTCCCTCTTTTTGGGGAGAGGAGGGAGTGAAAATCAGTCTTGAAAAGAGTGCACAGTTGTCGAAGGGTTAAATGACGCCAGTTCTTCGGATCATCTTACATTGAAATACTGGTAGAACGAGGATAGCATTCCCACCTGATGCCTGTACCTCACCAAAATAAAAGAAATTTATTTATTTATTTATTTGTTAAGACATACACAGTACAATAAGATACAGTTATATATTTTTAGTTATTACATAGTTGTAGTACCTATTACGTATGTCCATAAAATATCATTACGTAATTTCGCCTGAGATTGTTATAAAAGGAAGGAAGTGTGTGGATAGATAATAATAAATGAATTGAAAACAAGAATTATAATAAGCTCGCGAATTGTAATTGACTGTTAATACATAGAAGTTTTGAAAAATGATGTGAAAATATTTTTGAAATATGTTTTGCTAAGAAATTTAATAAGTTAGTTTTGTATGTTAGAAAGGAATCATGAAAGATGTCTAAATGTAGTAATTTTTCGTAATGGGTGTATGTTGTGATTGCGCGAGTAATTACTGAGTTGTTTGCTGCATTGGTATTGTTGGCTTCAATATGAAAAATTGTAGTGTGCCTGGTACGCCTCATTGGAACATTTAAACCAATGACGGATAGCAATTCGGGACTATCTATTTTATTATTTAGCAGATTATGTAGAAACAACAGGTTTGACAATGTGCGTCTTTTTTGTAAAGTTAGCATATTATTTGTAGTTTTGTTGTATTTCTTGAGTAAATGTTTCGAAAATTTTTTCTGTATACTTTCTACTAAATCTATGTATACCTTATATTGAGGATTCCATATTGTGGAAGCATACTCCAGTGGACTTCTGACCAATGAACAAAACAAAAAGTCTTAGCACTTTTGAAAACTTTGCATATTCTTAATAAGAAACCTAGCATTCTGTAGGATTTTGAAATAATGTGTTCAATGTGCTTGTCAAATTATCTAAGTAAACACCTAGATCTTTACACGTAGACATAGGTTATAAAGGTTTGTTATTCAAGTTGTATGGATAGATGATTTTGTTTTTATTTCTAGTAAATGTAATCGAATGACACTTAGATATGTTTAAGGACAATAAATTTGATTCACAATATACGCACAAATTATCAAAATCGCTTTGCAATTCCATACAATCGGGTAAACACTGTATAGCTTTATAAATTATCATGTCATCCGCGTATAAAACAAAGTAACTATTTTTAAAGCATACGTAAATGTCATTTATATAAATATTAAATAAGAGTGGTCCAAGATGCGACCCCTGGGGCACACCTGAGACGATTTCCGTTAAGCAAGATGCAAAACCATTGACAACCGTGATTTGGTGCCGATTATTGACGTATGATGCGATCCATCTATAGAGGTCACCGTGAATTCCTAGACCTAATAACTTTTGTAAAAGAATATAATGATTAACATGGTCAAATGCTTTAGAATAATCCGTATAAATGGCATCTACCTAGCATCGCAAATCCATTTGAGCATGAAGAAAATTTGTAAAAAATGCAAGATTTGAAGTTGTGGAGCGATTTTTCATGAAGCCGTGTTGATTATTTAAGAGTGAGGGTGAGATAGTAGAATATAATTGATCGTAAACAATTTTTTCCAATACTTTACTTAGTATCGGTAATTTGGATATAGGTCGATAGTTAGAGACATCATTTTTACTGCCATTCTTATATATTGGGGTAATCAAGGCTGTTTTCCACTTGTCGGGAAATGTTCCTTCAGATAGCGATAGTTTGAAAATAACAAGAATGGGAGGTGTCAATTGTTTACTACAATAATTTATGAAGATCCCTAGAAGTTGATCATCCCTATACATTCATTGTAATGTGACTTTCATTTTCCCCATAAATTATGCCCCATGACGAACGAAAAACATCTTGTCGCAAAAAGTAACGTTAGATTTTGTATTTGTAAATTATTTTTCTTGTTTTTTTTTTATAAATAAACATAGATATTTAACTGCCTTGAAAGATTTTTTTACTGATGAAATAAAATTAAACGCTGTGACATATTGTTACTATGTCCGTGTAGGTTATCTATAAATATACGTCCAAAGATAAAAAACACAGTTCAAAATATGAAAAGAGAATCTTTATTTAAACTTACTTACATGAGCGTTTAAGGTAGGTACTACACACCTAGAGAACCTCTGATCTTAATTCTAAATATTTTAAAGCTTTTTCCAATCCGTCCCTGCCGTGATCTTGATCTGCTAACAATAAGGCATAAATTATCAACATGTCGTCTGCTGAATCGAATCAGTGTCGTTGGTAGTGGCAATGATGTCGCTAAGCCAATATTTGGCAGCAGCCAAGATGGCTAAGGGTCCACACTGTGGGCACGATCGACTCGATGAGCAATAAACCGCCTCACTTCTGGTGGGCAACGGGGCAACTACATATATGTACTATGTATTCCGTCACCCTTCGGAATCTTCGAGTTTCGAATTGCTGAGCCATTCGCTCATTTCAATTTTAAAATACTAATCGATAACGACCTGTTTGCAGTTTCGTAAAGTAAGAAATGAATAGTCAAATCTAATGTAATCTAATTTATTTATTTTTATTTTATTATGTTTATAATTGTATTGATTATTTGTTTGTGGCTAGGTAACCAGCTGGACATTCTGTCTGCTGTTTGATTTTAAATAACAAAGCATTTCGGATATAAACACTGTTAAATAGAACCACAGGATCGTTATTCAATTTAGAAAGAAAAATTCCTGTAGCATCCTGAAATTAACTTTTGTAGAATTGAAAAGTTGCTAGAATAGAAAAAATACACTCGCAGAATTCAAAAGTTGCATAGATTGAAGCTACCAGTTCTAGAATTATCAAACTTACTAATTTCGGTTATCTGTTTGTTGTCCCTGTGAAATCTGGTTCAATGAACTCAAATTCACTATAATTTTTTGTGTCATTTTCGAACTAGGAATTAGTTCTGTGAAGTATTCAGACGAGCAATAAAGTACCTACCTACCTATAATTAATTATTTTATTATATAAAAATTACAACTGATTTTTGTAAAGAATCAAGAATTCAGACTATCCCGTGTTTTTTAACGGATTTGAGCTAGTCATAAACATTTAGATTATCTGTGGTGTGCTTTAGTTATTCTGATTATGTGAAGAATAATTCAGACAAGCGACAAAGCGGTGCCTATCTATAGTATAACATTTTAACAGAAATATATTTGAATTGTCGTTTTCAAAATTGGAATTATAATATCCCGTGATTTTTCACGGGTCTGCGCTAGTTGTAACATAATTAAGACTCTTATGTTGTGAATACGTAACTTTTTTTAATATTCTTTAAAAAGCCTCATTTCGTATATGTAGGCCGATTAGGGCTATTACATTAAAAATGCAATAAAGAAAGTAATTACGAACAGAAAGGTTTCGCTATAAATTTGTTCTAATGGGACCAATGGCTAATGAAGACAAAACTGTGGGAAGGTACCTGATCTTATTTATTCTTGTAGCTGCGTAGAGCTGACATAGGTAACGTTTCAACAATGTTGGCTACAGTTACTTTTGGAATTATTCACTTTAAAATCGTTGAACGTTTTTAGTCGATGGGTAAAGAATATGTTTTTTTGTCAGTTAAATGAAAAATTACTTTGTTTTAAACTACTTTATAATACAATTTTACAAAAAGTCAAATAGTAACGGTTATAACCTACCTTATAGAGAGGGTCAAAGAAAAAATATCTTAAATAAAGACATTTACATATATATGAAGAGTTAACAATAAGAAGAGAGAAAGAAAATATTATAAGGGTAAAGAACATCAGAGCGTGGTAAGTAGAGGGGTCAATGAAATATATAAATACAAAATTATCCTGCAATTGTGTTAATATAAAAAAAGGATTTAACAAACTACCCGATTATAAATTCACTTTTAAAATTCGTGCAGATTCGTACGGTAATATTCCAGTGCCATCTAGAGCTGGCTCTACACTCGCGCGCGAAGTCGCGCCGTGAATTCACGCCGTGAATATACGCCGCGATTCGCGCGTGAACTTTGTCCATCCACACTCGCAAAGCTTCAGTCTTGTTCGCGGCTTTAAAACGCAAACCCTTTGTCGCGGGCCAAAAAACCGACAAAAATCGGGGAATGGCGCGAAGCGCGAACGCGAAGATTGCGAAGGCGTGAACAAGATCCACACTCGCGTTTCGCGGCCTTCGCGGCCGTTCGCGCCGCGAGTGTAGAGCGCGCTTAGCGTGCAAACGAAAAGCTATTATATCGTTGGTAGCTACCGTTGGTCACTTTAAATTTTGTTCCAAAACCATCTCCTTTCTTTCTCTTTGCTATACAGACAAAGGAGGTAAACACTATCATATCTGATGTATGCTTAGTATCATACAAGCATTATTTTAAATGGGTTTTCGGACATGACCGCGGTGACATAGAGATAACTACTACCTACGATTATTAAGGTATTAGAGAGAGATGTGAAAAAATGTCAGTCGAAAGTTTTTTGTGTGATAAACGATAGCCATCTTAAACATGAATATTAGTTCGCGAAATTATGTTCATTTTTGACATAATTTCCATGCAATAATTTAAAAAGTAAAATTCTGTGGATATCGTATTGAGAGAAATCGCAAACAATTAATTAAAACATGACAATGGCCAAAAGAGGTTAATTTGATATTTTAAAACGTAAAGTTATAATTTTTGTCAGTGGATTTGTGGGTGCAATAAAATGAACGTATAAGTACTTTTGCTTTCATTGTTAACTTTTTAAAACTACTTATAAACAATGGACTGAGGTTGGAGTTAGTGATTTAAAAACTTTTAATAGGAAAAGATCTTTCAAAAGAAAAAACATTAATTAGTTTATATGTATAAATAATTAGATAAATAATCTTAAATTAAATAATATTGTACTGAATGCTTCGGAATAGGTGTGTACGGGTAAATTAAATGCATACATTGCCGTTTTTATAATATTCACTACGCATTAGCAATATGTATTATAATTTCGTATTAATATTTTTTCAATTGATCTTCCACTTCTGGACCCCTAGAGTCGGAGGTAGCACAGAGAATGGTGAGAAAAGGAATATCTTTAATATTAGACTTTTGGATATATTTTTTTGTTTATTTCTCTCTCTCTCTCTCTCTCTCTCTCTCTCTCTCTCTTCTTATTTATACTAGTACGAGAGCCCACGACCAAAACCATGTCTCATAGCAATACGGCAAAAACCCTATAAAATCGTTAGATTGTATGATTCTGAACCCGACTAGGTGTGTAGTAACGGTCGAAAGTGTAGCAACTGCGTGGGAGGCCATTTCTGCTGTGTCAAAAAAAAAGACAGTCGGTATTATAGCAATACGTCTGATAGTGAAAATGTACATAGATTTTATAATTGTATTACGAAAAAGTTTGTTTTCAGACATTTTGCGCGTAGCATATAGCCTGAGCGCATTTTTGAAAATGTCAACAAATTTAGCCGACCTGTATCATAGCAATACGGATAAATTTTTTTTTTCAACTTTTCGTATTGCTGCCATGATTACCAAAAACCTGTTTTCAGACACTTTAAGTGTAGCATATACTCCCAAAAACGAAAATAACGTTTCGGAGTCGCCTGGCCGACGCCTCTGTTAAATTTTTTTTTTAAATTTACAGCCTTCATAGATATTCAAGAATCTCCCTTGTCTATTATATGTACTTTGACAGATGACAGATATTATATGTATTTGACAGATGATAGATTATTTTACAGAAGAGGACGTTGAAGATCTCCCGAGCGACGTCGAGAGTGATTTCGAAGACGACGATTCCGAATCCGACAGCGATTGAATACGAGAATATTTTGTAACTTTGAATAAACCGTTTTTTTTTCAACTTCATCCCAGTTTCCTTTTGTGCGATTTATTTCAGTCCTTCAACTTCAATGTTACGGTTTCGGGTAAATTCTTTGTTAATTATCATCTAATAAATTCAGGGTCGCAACGTATTCATTGGTTTGTAACAGAAAATTCAAGATGCCTCAATACGATTTTTAAATGATATATGAGTATCGAAAAGTTGTCTGATAGAGAAGGTGCTACACTTAATTTGTCTGATATAAATTTTTTGCACATGTGGACAACTTATTTTATCATGTCCAACAATTTTCAGACATATTGCTATGATACCGATCGGTAAAATTTGTTAACATTTTCAAAACGGTCTCAAAATTTAATGCGTTCACATTTCCGTCTGAAAATTGTTTTGTTCGCATCAAATAACCAAAATTTACTAATAAAAAAGATTTTCAGACGTATTGCTATGAGACATTTTTTTTGTCTCATTTTTAATATTTTTAAGTGATTTTACGGGTTTGCGCTACACCACTAACGTCTGAAAAATATGTTTCCGGTATCTCAGAACTATCATTCAACTACAGTCTGCAAATCAGACATATTGCTATGATGCAGTTCGGTCAAATTCTTTGACAATTTTGAAAATTCGGTCAGATCAAACGCTACGTGGAAAATGTCTGATATTGGTATTTTCGAATTCAGGATAATCGTATCTATCGATTTGATGCGGTTTTGGCCGTATTGCTATGAGACAAAAATTTTGGTCGTGGGCTCTCGTACTATATGTAAATGTCTGTACATAATTTAGTTTATATTATTACAGTCCTGAAGAAGGTTAGTTATAACCGAATATAGTTGACTATTTGTAAAACTGTACCGTAAAGTGATTTAAAACAAAGTAATTTTTCATTCAAATTATAGTCGAGTCAGAAATATATTGCTTTCTTCGATATGCTTTTTTTATATATTTTTAATTCAGTAGAACTGGGTGGATAGTACAATGGTCTACCATATTACATGAGATTAAAAAAGAAAAAAATAATAATTAAAAATAAAATCATAATAATCAGGTAATAATAACATACATAAATAAATAAAATTTTAATAAAAACTTGAAATGTAAAACGAAAAATTTGTTATAAATATCTATTTTTAATAAAACTTCTACACCCGAAAATATGCCAAATTCCATAAGTGTGCTGCGACTTATTTCACATTTAATAATATTAATTTACAACAAACTTTTTTACGGTACCATCTTAAACCCTTTAGAAATAATTTCCTTCTTACGGAACCATCCCCAACCCGCCTCCCAAATTCTTAAATCCTTTGGAAATAATTTCCTTCTTACGGTACTATCCCTAACTCGCCTCACAATTTTTTTAACCCTTTGTGAATAATTTCCTTCGTATGGTACCATCCCTAAGTCGCCTTACATAATTACCAAATTGGGTATCAAGAATTTCCCTAGTTTTAAATAGTAAAAACTGGATATTGCTTATAAAGTATCATATTTGTAATATAAACAAATTTAAAAAAACTTTCATAACAATCAAAACCTTTATTACGGGAAATCTTTAAAATGGAGTAGAAGTTCTCAATGCGCAAATGCTTTTAAATGCATCTTCCAAAAGCATGAATAACTATAAGTCAAAAAATGTTATCAAAACAAAAGAATCGAGAAATTTTTATTGAAAAAAAACTTTTACTTTATGACATACAAAAATTGAACAATGCGGTTAACTTTTAACGAAACAAGAACTTTACTAATCACTTGCGTTTTTATCAACGTGTCACATTACCTGTACTTACAGAAAGTTCCCAGGCTGGGTTAATATTTCTCACTAGCGAGCCACAGAGATTGCAGTTCAGATAATCCGGATTTAAGTAAATCCGGATTTTCGGATTATTGATAGTGGAATCAGAATCCGGATTTTGAAAATGAAATTCGGATTAGAAATATCGAAATGAAATAAATGAGTTCAAAGACTAATAGATATATAATGTAGACATTTCTAAGATATGAATAAGTAAATTTGTAATTTCGGTTGTTAACCGAATAACCAAATTTTCACACCATGTACAGATTTAGTAGAAATAAGTTTATTGTGCATATTATTTAGCCAGAAAAATATTGTTTTATTTATTTACTATTTGTATTATAAAACATAGAACGTTAAAAATTAAAATTAATATTAAAGGTAAGAAAGAGAAAGTACATAAACAAGGATATGAAAAAAAAATTGTTTTGTGTGAAACTAAATAATATACAAATACGAAAATGCACCCTAATAAGAGTTATTGAAAGTGTCACCTTTTTTTTTAAATTTTCACGTTGCAAACAGAGCACCCTCTTAACATTTTCTAATAGATAGAAAAAAAAAAACAAATTAAATTTTCTTAGGTCTAAGAAATTTTTAAGTTTTAGAAAAAAAAAAAAAAAATTTAATTTCAAGAAAAACGACAATCCGGATTTTCCAAAACAGCACTGGATTTGCAACCCCTAGTTCCCTGTGTATATTATTACATCATGGTCCAATTTGTATAATGGGTCGCTTAGGAGGATTTCCCTGACGGGCAGAAGAAAATGTGCGAATTCACGCTCCGTAGCGGCCACGAAGTTACTACCATATTATATGCATCAATCTTCGTATTTCTGACACAACATTAATGCAAGTTACATTAATGAACGATTAACCTTTTCCTAAAACTGTATCATCTTTGTAAAAATACCCCTACACAGCATCCCAAAAGAAAACTAATTTTAAAGCAAATAATGTGGTTAATCTCCCGTGTGAAGTTAAAATTAGACTTTAGTCTCTTATTTTTAAATCTATTTGTGAAATTTTCATAATCGGGTATTTTCACAAAACTTTGAATACCTTTAAAAATGTGCGAAAGATTTAAAGTTAGTTTTTCTTATAATAAAATAAAACGATATAAAACCGCACATTCCGAAACGGTTCCTACTGGCTACAACGTCATTATGACATAGAAAACGCCACTGACTGGTAAGACTGCTGTCACCAAGTTGCCAGACGTGACGTCAACGCCGCCGAACTCAAGTATAACGACGAACATGTCTTTTTGGTGGAAAATTGAAAATTGCACTTCAACAAAGTCAACATAAAAGTACCCTAATTACTTTAACTTCACTCTAACTTCAGTTTCTTCGAGAACAGTGGAAATTTCCTAGTGATTTTATATACAAGGCTATTAACAAGCTATTATTTTTTTAGTAATAGTACCCATCTCAATTGAGAAATCTATTCTCGTCTTTGAGATAGGAAGTACCATTACAGTTTTAATTTCCGTGTATTTTTTTTTATTTTGGTTCAATATTTTACATTTCTTAGTAAAATTTAGTATTGTTGGCCTCACTGGGTGGCTTACCCGTGCTGTATTATAATGTGATAATAATTTTATGGAACATAAACGAAATAATAAGCCACGCAGATAGTAATATAAAGATAAAAACAATAAATATTGCATTATGACAGTAAATGCAAGGTTTTCGAACGATGTGCCTTTTTTACTTTAACTGACCAAATACATAAATAAGGAATAGAATTCACTAGAATTTATTTATGTTATAATAAATCACTATATAAATTTATAGACTTTAATCTGCACTTTTAAATCTTCATAGTGCATTTGTTCTTTTAGTTTATGTTTGTTAGTACACAATAATTTACTGTGCTACTTTATACAATGGGAGAAAAACGAGTATTGTTGATTTATTAAAATCTTGTTTCCTAATAAACTTTTAGTACTTTCATAATATATCGGAACACATGTTCATGCACCTGCGTATGTCCTGATAGTACACAATGACGAAATGCGAAAATATTTGAAAAGTTTTCAACATGTGTTCCGACATCGCCATAACACTTTCGTGTTTTACTGTTGACCAAATCTGAATAGCCAGATACTTCCCAACTTTCCCCTTTCCCATCTCCTTCCCCTCACTACTTCTTTCATCCTCACAACATACGCGCAAAATATATCGCACTTTGTAGAACGCCCTAACGTTAGAAGGAGATAACGCAATAACTGCATGATACCACAAATTAAATCTATAGCTCTAACGTTTGTTTACAGTGGACATTAGTAATTTACTTAAAAACAAACATTAAATTATAGACGCCACATAGATTTCGTTGGCGAAAATTTTTTAATATTACCTACAAGTTTTCTTCGAATCCCGGCGTGCGCAAGTAAATTTTATTAGATGAATTTGTGTTATTTCACAGTATATTAATTTAACATAATACATAATACACTTAGCGGCACGTTCCAGAGCGGAAGATACTCTCAGTATCGCCCTGGAAGACCACCATTCAGAATTGAAACGTTGCTTGAAATGGCTTTAGTCGTGTTTGGTGACCAGATCTGAATAACCAGGTACTCCCCAACTTTCCTCTTCCCTGACTCCATCCCATCCCCACTACCTTCAGCCTCACAACATACCCCAAATGAGAATGCCATAGTCTCACTGGCTCCAGACGGTTGGGAGCAGTTGGGACTCATTTGCGGTATTCACATTAAAAAAAATTAAAAAGCAGTAATTCTGTTTTTGTTAAATGTATCACTGGCAAACAGTGAGCTGATGGCAACACGAAATTCGCATAACTTTTTCGGTTCACTAATCGCATTTCCATTCCATCACGATCGACTTTTGAAAAATCTATTCAACTCAAAAAAATACGAGAAATTCCCATACTGCGAACTCGGGCAAAACCTTCTAACTGTATAAAATAAAACAACGTTTTCGTTTTGAGCAATTTTTTAAAAGGCAAACTTTTTATAATTTACATCGATATGAAGTGCGATTTTTCTTTGAAATTCGCAGTAAATTCTGACACATTCATGGAGGAAATATATTCAATAAATGTACTCACCACTTGTACTAAAGAAATAGTCATATTTTCATTATAACATTAGTTTAAATTAGTAGTTCTGTGAAGAGTAGCCATCGCGTGCAAAAAAGTATGTTTCTAATTTTCTCTTTCTTAATAAACCTAGAACAAAATTTCTTCTGAAGACGTTAGCTTTGTATGTAAGTACTTAAATACCTACCCACCTAATTTAAACCATAAAATATTTTGTGTAACATTTTATTTATTTCAAATAAGGAATTATACAATGTATGCAAAAGAAACGTCACAATCTCAACGAACATTATTTTTTCTAATATTCTAGTCTTTACAATACTATTGAAAAGCTCGGTCAAAGTTAGTCACCTAGTCAAAGTTAGCGGTCTAGTCAAAGTAAGGCTTGCTTGAATAATAAAGTTAATGCAGCAGATTTTCAAAGCCGGTAACTGAATGTATAAACAAATTTGCTGACAGATGAAATGCCAAACGGTCAAATTAATACAGTATTACTGTTATTATTTCATTGCTATTTTTATTATGTTACCACAATAATACGGGCATTCGCCTAGTTTGGTTCTAAATTTAAAAAATTGGAAATTTGTTTTCCTTCGCTGCAATCTGCCCAGCGATATGCTACTAAAATTGTATAACCACAGGCGCTAAAAAGCTGTGAAAAAGCACTAGATTTTATAATTGTGAAGTTAAGGCAAAGAATACATCAAAACAAGGACAATTGGTGCAGAATAATAAAGAAATAATATTCACGAAAATATATTTTCAGCAAACATTTAAATGCTACACTTTTTTTACATTTAGGAGGCCCTGAGGAGAATAATTTTCCTCGGGGCCTATGTCATTTTTGAAGATGCTGTGTGGAAGGTCTTTTTGAGGAAAGGAAGAAGAGGAAGTTCTGGGAAGGTAAAGGGTAGGAGGGGTGGGTAGGAATATAGGGATCAATGTATTCAGGAGTGGCAGACGAATGAATATATCCTCCCACTGTGGCGCAAGACGATGGGTCGAGAGACCAGTTGGAAAGGTCAAAGGGTCTCCCCGAACCGGCCTCTTCCGATCTTGCACGCCACGCAGCTGGTGGGCAGGCGCATCCTGAACACACCTCACCCAATGAACCCGGGCACCCCTGCTAAATCACCAAACGTAGCCAACCACTTGGGGTAACCTATGGCAGATGTATCGGTTATCCAATAAATGGTTCCCAGTGCGGAAGTACCCAAACCCGCCTCCAAAATTGGAGATAATAATGAAAACATTTTTCTTTAAAATATCAGTTAAAATGGCCGCTTTTTATTTTTTTACTTTTCTGCTGATTTAACACAATTCTCCTTCACCTCCTAGGGCCTGCTAACCCTAGAAAAAGTACATTTTACATAAGGCCTGTGTGTCAGTAATTTTTAGTAATGGTATCACTACGCTTATCTTGCCAGGACTCTTACCGGAGAGCAACTTAACGGACGTAAATATCTCTCGTAGCGAGCATAAAGAGCAACAACTGGTATAATATCGGCCCACAATAACCAAAGAAATTAGGTAGGTTCCTACTACAACAAATGAATCGGACATTTATTCACAGATTCCTGATTTATGGTTGGGATTTGAGATTAAACACGAGAAATTAAATTGATTTCTTCAAAGAGAGTAGAAGAATACACAATGCTCGACAATTCCGCAATGACGTCACATTACCGACAGAGCTTAAAAAAGGAATATACAAATGTGTGTTTTACATTTTGAATAGCTATTTGGGATAATATAGGAGATGTGTCTCGCCAGGCGTGGGCGGCCACTTTTCTTTTCCGTTCCCATCCAATTATTACGTGTTCCTAGCCAGATCTACTACAGAACTTGGGCTACTCGAAAATCACATGTTTATACGTCATAGACAAATCCAAACGAAGATTGGTCCCATCATATTATATGTAGGTATTCATAATTATATATTTTCGTGGGAAAATCACCTCATGGACGTTTTACAACTTAATAAGATGTAATTTATTTAACCTATAACGTATCACTTAGACTAATAACTAATAACTTACACCTAAGATTTATTACTAATAATTTACAACTCAGATTTATAACTAGTAAGTGACTTACAGCTAAGACATATATCAGACAACTAAGTACTGATAACTTATAACTAGTGACTAAAATCTAAGACTTATACAGTTGGTAACTTACAACTAAGACTAACTTATAACTAGTGAGCAAAATATACATATTTATGAACGAGTGAGTCTTACGTAATACTAGGGACGGGCTGTTTCACAGGGTTCCATGATAACTCAACACAGTGACAATTCAACACACTTTTAAAAAGTGATATAAAGTCATTAGAAACCTAACCTAACCTAACCTACATAACCCAGTTAATAAAGTTTTTGTTTCATCACTTTCCATGACTTTATATGACTTTTTAAAGATGTGATGAATTATCATTGTGACGATTTATCCGGTTACCGTTTCACAGAATTTGAACAATTCATCACATTTCATAGTTTTTTTTTTAAGTTCTAAGAGGGTTCTATTCGAGTTTTGTTATTATATATCATTATTGGCCAGTTGTTTCTCAAAGCTGAACTTGACCTTCACAAAACTTGTAAATCAACTTTGAAATTTATGAATTGTTTAAATTCTGTGAAACAACCCGCGCTAAGTGTAATTATGAAAGTGGAATTTTAGAAATAGTTCGTTCGTTCATTAGTTCCTCATTTGTATTTCACTGTATTCAAATCAAATCACTAAAAACATTGGTTTGAAAAATACACATGTCAAAATATGAATCATTTCAATTTTTAACATTGCTAAATCGTGGTGGATGTCCATTGTCCATTGAAACGACATCATGTATGTTCAGTGTGCAAATCTGAACAGGTGGGTACATCCCAAATCCCAACCGTCTACTACCTTTCTTTCAGTCCAACGATATTCTGAATATTGAAATGCCATAGTCCCACTGGCTTCGGGCAATATGGCATAAAATCTCTCTATCTGTATAAATAAAAAAATAAATATTCTTTTGTTCAAACTCTTAAATCTCCGAAAGTTCTTCACCGATTGCTTTAAAATTTTGACACAACGTTGCATTCGAATACGCGTATGTTTTTGTATATCAATATTATTTAGATGTCCCCAGTAACAGGTAAAAACAAGCATTTCTTAAAAACACAGCGCCATCTGTTGGACAAATATTGTTTTTGAAAAACAGCGTCAACTGCTGGAAGTAAATGCAACATGCGCCATTGTTTTTCTATCTGCACCGCGGCGGGGTGCAGCTAGTAAAATATAAAATTATATCAGAGAATGAAGATTAGAGATGGAAAATGAATTCCGGGGTGGGGGGCCATATACGAGTATATGTATATATATATATATATATATATATTATTTTTTTTAATATTAACTCCGCACAGGAGACCCCGATGGGAAATAAGTTCCTAAAGGCATTATATGTCGCGTCTGAAATTTTATTTATTCCATCGAATATGAATCCCGTTTGGGAACACCATAGAAAAAAATTTAGCTGCGGCATTTGCCGTTTCTTTGTGAGAGTTGTAAGATATTGTAACATACGAATATACTCCAGTTGGGGATGTCATAAGTCCACAGCGCTCAGAGATCATTGAGGAATCGGGACTTATATGCGGTGTTTGCAAGTCTTTTTTCTACATCTATTAATTTAACCTTTCCAATGGAAAATAATATTTTAAGCCCCTTCACGACTTAAAACGACCCTATTCATTACCACGAGCAACGCCGGGTACACGTAATCTTGTATGTAAATATGTGTAGTTTGTTCTGACTACTTCTTTGTTTCTCCCTGTAAGCTCTATTAAAAAAATTCTCCTTCAAGACCAAAAGACCTCTACGCATTTTATGGTTACATAGACCTTTTTTTAAAAAAAGGACAAACATTCCCTGGCTACGAATATATTTGAAAACCTTCTATGAGGATCGATATATCAGTTGCTATTTATGCTCGCTAAGAGAGATATTTACGTCTGTCAAGTTGCTCTGTGGTAGGATACCTGGCTAGAAAAGCATAGTGATACCATTACTAGGATGACTGGTGGATGACTTAGCTAGTAGAGGGTTGAACGCAGGACGTTGGACTTGGGTGGGAACTGTGAACACGATACACTAAGCCTCCTAGCCGCTCCTAGTCACCACTAACCAGTGAACCTTTATCTGCTAGTCTCCAATTATTACTTCGAAATTTATATTTCTACATGTTCTCCCTTTTCCCATTTAAGTTATACAATTTTTTGCAATGTCATTGAACTAACCACTGGATCGATTGGTGAAATATATATATATTTACGACAATATTGAATTACCACTCCTCAAAATATTCATATAAATCTGCTTATTGCAGCTTAAAGCCAACGAATCCTCCTAGATTTCGCCATTTACCCCATATTTTTAGGTTCTATAATGACAAGCGATCGCTCAAAGCATTTATGAAAAATGGCAAAAAATTCCAAAAAATCACTCCAGTGGAAAAGTTATTAATTTGTTTGTGATCTAGAGTTATCATTTCTATTTTTTTCATTGACACATTATAATTTTTTGCTAGAAACATATTTAAAAAAGCCCATAATTTATTTTGCCAGAGAGGATGACTGGCAAAATACACTGTAAAATTTAGTTGTAATATGGATAATTAGTTTTTTTGTGTGAATATCATTTCCATCGAAGGCTTTCATTTTGTAATTAGTACTTTGCTTTTCTCTGGGTAGCACTAAATCCTGGCCATATTTAAAACTATCTTTCTGAAATATCTACTTGATCTACAATATCTATCCCACATTAAATGGCGATTCTATATTGAGAATAATGATAATTATTATTTGATTTTAATTTCACACTCATGTAGAATTCTAAATCAATTCTCCAAAAAGCTTTTTGTTTGAGCACAGTTTGCAGATCTTCGGGTACCTAATAATATTTGTGAAATAAAGGTGTTTTGTAATATCAATAATTTCCTTACCTAAGCTCTTCAAAATTGTTTAGAATAATGCCTAGGTATCTGAATATACCTATAGTATTATATATTTAGAGTGGAAGATACTCTCAGTATTGCTTTGGTTAAATACCACCAATCAGAATTGAAATGTTGTTTGAAATGGCTTTAGACGTGTTCGGTGACCACATCTGAACAAAGAATCAGGTACTTCCCACCTCTTTCCTCTTCCTACTACCTTCAGCCTCACAATATACCCAATTAACTATGTTGGGAACAGATAGGACCAGTGGCGGCTCGTGACTTTTGGGTTACTAGAATATTACAAAAAATGGCATTATTGATGTTGCTGTAAAAAATAATAAAATAAAAAATCGTTTTCAGCTACAATAACATCAGAAATTCCATTTTTTATAATAATAGCAATCTAGTACACCCAAAAGTCACGAGCCGCCACTGGATGGGACTCTTGTCCGGCATTCACATTAGAAGTAGGTACCTAATACCTACCCATTAGTGCTGTAATTAAACTTATTTCCCCTTACGTAAGGTCGGAATAGTGAAAAAATTGATTTGTTACCAAGGCACGGCGTAGGTGTGCTTAAAACGGCCTAAAACCAGACTATAAACTATACCAACACTAAACCGGTGCGTAAGAATCGAATAAATGAGAAATATATAAATAGTACACCTAGCAAAAATGCCTTCACAGCTGCTTTGATTGCTTGAATAATTTATTGAATTAAAAATTTAATCCTCATAAATAAAAATGTCTAGCAGCCCTGGTTCAGAATCCCCGCCAAGAACATTTTTAGAGTGTCTGTCGGCCTTTGAATAAGTCCCGGCAAAACTATTTGTTACAATAGACTTAATTTATATCTACGACTCTACCGAAATAACCAAACGTGATTCATAAAGCGATTTTTAAAAAAACTACGCGAAACAAGAGCTTTTTTCATCAAATCACCATCTTTATTACCATTAAGCCATGATTAGGCCTTTGACAGACCACGCTTAAGCGCGCTATATTTTCGTGGCTTGGCCTTTTTCAGCGTATCGCTCGCCATGCATTCCCATTGGTAGTGTATGGCGAGCGATGTGCTGAAATAGACCAAGCCATGAAGCGTATAGCGTAATGTTTCGCCTACCAATTCACATTACTTTTTTTATTAAATTAAACGGAACCAATTTTCATCTGTCATATTTTAATGCGGGATTGCAGAATAAATTGTGCCACAATGTTTTTTCTTTGAAATGTTATGTAGATGGGTAAGAAGTTGCTAGGAACGTTATCATAATGAATGCACTCGTTTTCATAATGTATCTTATTTTATAACAGAAGCTGAAAATAGGCTCTTATATGTCTATCTTTGCATCGGAAATGAACTACTTAGAGTATTTTTAACCAAAACAAAAGCTCACATGAAAAGTCTCAAGTTGAAGAAACATGGGAAACACAAAATTCCTACTAGGTATGACATAATGATTATTGTGCAATAAATCATCACGTTTATCGCACGTTGGTCGCAAAATCGTGATAATGTGGTGCAAAAGAAGGTTTCGAGTATATGTTTATCCTAATTATGGCAACACTTTTTTTATTGATATCCCCAATACTAGGGCAAAGCACCCCTGCTAGGACTAGGGGTGAACATTGGGGGGAATGTACGCTGCTTGCGTATTGACAAGGTATGACAGGTGACGTAAATGAAAGCCACTGCATACGTAAATATTCGCACGCATGCAAAAGATCTTATTTCTAAATAATTGGACAATCGTATCACCTTGCTTGCGGACTGGCATTCCTATATGTATTGACGATTTCCCGGATTATTTTCACCTTTTCACTAAAATCATAAAATAAAACTACACATTCGCTGGCACAGAACGCGCTAGGCGTTCGCACTTATTTAAACGTTTAGGTGATTGTCATTATTTTTGTGTTTTAAATTAATATTTACAGAGACACTAAAAATAATAGTAACCGATAAAGCCCGAACTGTAACGTCGCGAGCAACGAAATACAATTCGCGCACGAGCAGAACCAACCACGAATCAGAGCACACTGGGGCATATGGCTTGAGCAGGGCGAGCCTGAGTCGAGGGAGCTGGCAAGTAAAACAAGCCACCGAATAACAAAACCACCATCGAGTAAAAGCTCCCTTATCGATCCTGCTTCTCCGCCGTCTTTTTTAACGAAGAGCCATTCACTATCTGGAATATTCGCCACGGGTAAAACCAACGGGGCCTGACGGGATTGGTCGATCGCCAAAATCGAGACGGGGTTGTTCAGAGAAAGAAAACTTATTAAAAATGTATGCAACGCGCTTTGGGAAATAATGTTGTATTTTTATTTGTTATTTTATCCGAAAACCTTCATTACTTAGAATGAGTGATTACTTGGAATTGCGGAAAAGTATACTCAAGGCTAAAACACTTTTACTGAAACAAATTTTTGATACTTTCCTTGATTATGTTTAAATCGAGAACAATAAAAATGATTTCTTATTATGAATTAAACTCTTTTTGACTGAATACTCTGTGAGATAATTATTTGCATTTGTATCAAATGTGCACATACAGACCCGAGCAAAGCTATTTAATTTTAATATCACCCCATTCAGAAGAGAATATATCTCTAAAATGTGAACATTGAATTCTTGAATTTCGAATATCCCGCCCATTTTTTCTTAGTTTTCCCAATATTTTAGCAACGGCAACACCAGACTATTGCGCGGCAAAGTTATTTTTGACAAGAAACAACACGAGAACTCGCACCAACTGACACTTTGTTAGCCGGCTTAAATGTCACGTCGATCTGCAAAGTGCTTAGTGTATTTTTTTTTACACTGTCAATACAAGAAGCGAACATTATCGTGTTTTTATTAGATGCCTGTATAGTGCCCTTTCAAAATGGCTAATATCAAACAGCTCCTTATAAGTGGTATTCGTAGTTTTGGCCCCGACGAAAATGATAAACAGTTGATTGTGTTCAAAAGACCGCTGACATTGATCTTGGGTGAAAATGGTTGTGGTAAAACCACCATAATAGAATCATTGAAGTATGCATTATGCGGTGAACTGCCACCAAATTGCAATAAAGGTCAGAGCTTTGTCCACGATCCCAAGGTGAACAAAAGTCGTGAAGTTTTGGGACAGATTCGCCTTCAGGTAAAACTAGACTCTTTCATAATAATCTACATAACATTATGCGCATAAATTTGATATCAACATTGATTACTTCTGGTACAGGCAAATTATTACAAAGAGCGCACGTTTAAATGTTTTTGTCTACACCGATTGTGGTTTGAATTAATTTTCATACACCCGCCCGCAGTCAGTCCCCTTGCTGTATTCCTATGATACAGTCATAAATAAACCACTCTCGATACAGTACACCACTACATAAGCAAGAATCTCTTTTAAATGATTCTACTGAACATGTCAAATAAATTATTGATTGTAAGCTAAATCTGCCTACATTACATAAAAAAAATAAACTGTATGATGCTGTGAAAATGCAATTTCCATGCATTTAAATAACAGCCATCTCACTAACTGTCTTTTAATGCGTGTCAATATTCATACATTATAAACCACTGTTATTTTTTAACGTCTACCAATGATTTTGATTTTAGGTCTACTTCATTTCTCTAAATTATTGTATGAATCACCTCCAAAAAGTTTGTTATTTTCGTTCTTAATTACAAATTTTTTATCATATTAGTTAGTGGCTTAGATGTATTTTTCATTGCAATCAACAATGTCAGTATTTGGTTAACAAAAATCAAATGGTAAAGCAAGGAACTGCTTCATAACCCTATCAAATGTTTCCATGTGGGTTTGACTAAAGTAAACAATGTATAGCGATGTTGTCTCCTGCAGTGAAATTTCATGCTGTTGACAAATGTATCATATTAATTAAAGCATGTTGGGGACAGAAATTTTAAAATTTTAGGAAAATACAAAAGATATAGACTTCAAAATGTTGATATTTTAGAAGAATCTTGTATGTAATAGTATGCCATATATACAATAGTATGCCATGTATACAATAGTATGCCATGTATACAATAGTATGCCATATATACTTCAATTCGAATTGTGAATTGTATTGAATTGTGTCTCATGATATCACGGAGCCGTCGTTTTTACTTTGAAAGTACATAATTTAATTTCGTAGAAATCGACAAAAAAATTTAAAATTTTAGTTGACAAAATAATAGCACCCTGTAAGTCACCTTTATTGACAATGTATCCCTGTTTTGTTGACTCCTCCCACCTTTCTCGCCCCCTTCCCCCACCCCCAAATCACCCCACCCACCTAATAAAATCTAATCTTTCTGTACTTGTATAATTTTTTTTGTTAGTTTTAAGATTGCTAGTTAATGACACATTTCTGTCGAAAACGGTACTAAAGTTTTTTTTTTTGAATTATTGGTCCTTGATGAAATCTATCCCAAATTAATAAAATTAATTAATCAAAAACAGCACGGTTTTATCAAAGGGAGATCCACCGCAACTAACTTAACGGTATTTCAAAACTTCATTATACAATCATTTGCAGAAAATACAAGTCGACTGTATATATACAGACTTTTCGAAGGCATTCGACAAAGTATCCCATAAACTACTAATCCAAAAACTATTTGCTCTAGGAATAAGGGATAACATGCTAAAATGGTTTAGTAGCTATTTGTCAAATCGTAAACTGTTCGTTAAAATAAAATCTTGGATGTCGAAAGCTTTCCGGGCTACCAGTGGCCTACCGCAAGGTAGTCACCTTGGCCGGGTTTTGTTCCTCATTTTCATCAATGATATAACGAATTGCTTCAACGATGTCGAGGTATTGCTCTTTGCAGATGACATCAAACTATACAAGAAAATAACTGACATAAATCATTGCCATATACTACAATCAAATATTAGTAAGCTTAGAGATTGGTGCATTCAAAATAATTTATTTTGTAGTAAAGTGCAAAACCTTGACTTTCTTCAGAAACAAAAATCCTGTTTTATTTGAATATTCCATCAATAACATAGCTTTAGAAAGAGTCACGGAAATGAGAGATCTTGGAATTATTTTGGACGAAAAACTAAGTTTCACCAATCATATCCATCAAATTGTGAACAAAGGTATGAAAACACTAGACTTCGTATTAAGAACAACTAAAAACTTTAATTCATTACAAGCCATTAAACTATTATACGTATCTCTAGTAAGAAGTCTAATTGAATATAACTCAGTAGTTTGGTCTCCATCTTACAAAATTCACATTAACAACATTGAGCGAATACAAAAAAAATTTCTACGTTTTATAAATTTTAAATTAAACATCCCTGTCGAAGACTTAAAATACAATTTCTTATTAAATACTCTAAAAATACATACATTAGAAGATAGACGTAAAATAAACGATTTAACGTTCTTATTCAAAATACTTAACTCTAAATTCGACTGTTGTAAACTCCTGCAACTTATAAACATACATACACCCACAGTAACAACACGACAAAATACAATATTCTACAGCAGCACACATAAGCGTAACTACATTGCCCACTCTCCGACACAACGACTTCACACCATGGGAAATCATTACTTGGGTGATGTTGACATATTCAATACCAACTTGGCAAGTTTTGTGGATCATTTAAAACATTTATTTCAACAATACTCCTAAACACATCATGTAAACCTACAAATAGCTGTAATTTTCTGTTTTTGTTTCTTGTGTTTGTATGACTTGTTGCATAGCTTTTATCAAATGTAATTTTATGTTTCAAAATATCTGTCAAATTAAAATTATACTACCAACCATGTAAAAGCCCTCTGGGCGTTAAATAAATAAATAAATAAATATTAAAATAAAGTTAACAAAATTTAAGTAACAAATGACTTTCGTCCTGAAAAGGACGTTATTGGTACATACACAACTTTTGTGCAAAATTGTGCAAAGTGAAAGATTGCCTTTAAAAAGGCAGTTAAGTATGTTAGGGTCTTTGCAAGTCTCGTGGTTCCCGCCGGATAGTTACTTCAGTCGATGAGGGAGAAGGGCCAATAAAATTGTCAGAACTCAGCAGAAAGGGGGCTGCAGGTAGCTGGTGCGAAGACATGTCCGAGGCGAGGGCGACCCAATGGAAAGAGAGACTTTAATATTAAAAATAGCTGCTTTTTGTTAAAATTGCGACTCTACAACGGCACATAAAAAAAGGTCGGCCAAGGTCCGGCGGCCCGTTTATGGCTTCTCATTGGTCGGATTTCCATTGCCGTTGGAGCATACGAGCCAGCCTCGGACTACCCACACTTTCTACCCGCTGCCCGCTGCCCGCAGGCCATTTGTTTATTGTTTATTTTTTACAAGTTATTTTCAGGAATGTGTTAATCTTATAGCTAGGTACATAATGCAGGGTTCCGTGAATGTGGACAATTTCAAATAGTTTATTAATGTCACATCCGCGGATTAACATTATACACAAAAACAATATTTATTTAATTCTACAAATGTAACACAGTAGCGTCAGATATAAACAAAAACAATATAAAATTTATTCTTAAAATATAACGCACAAGCGTCCGATATATGTACATTGGAAAATAAAACTCAATAAAATAAAAATGTCTCGAAATTGTTACATAGTTAATGCCCAATACAAAATAATTTAATATTTTTGAGTTCGAAAAACTAATTATACTGCCATTTACATCTCGTTAAATATAATAAATTTTAAAATAGAAAATAAAACATTTTTTAACTTATTTCCACTTGTTTATTTTACCAGTCACCGGTTTCGTCCTATTATGGACATCTTCAGGCTGGCAATTAATTAAGATGTCCATAATAGGACGAAACCGGTAACTGGTAAAATAAACAAGTGGAAATAAGTTAAAAAATGTTTTATTTTCTATTTTAATAATATATAATTCCACCAAGTATAAAAGTGTAATAAATAAACTCATAATAAATTTTAATCAAAATAAATTTAAAATATGGAAATGACCTCTTTCTCATCAAGTGGATTTACATAACATTATGTATTTTTATTTTTCAAATAACTTAATGAGCAAAACCTCAAATTTATATATATATTTAATCATTGAAGACAGTTCCTAGCCCGTATCTTTTTCTGATTAATAATAATGATGTTGGGTGTTGGTTATTCCAGTTTGTGAGCCCAGATGATGTCCGCTATCTGATAGTGAGATCCATGCAGGCGCAGATCAAGCAGAAGACCATGCAGTTTAAGTCCATCGATTCAACCATACAGATTATTGATGACCCAACCAAACCCATTGAGATCAGTGGACGCTGCGGGCAAACAGATGCAACCATTGCTAGTATTTTAGGTAATATTCATCAATTGTCTAATTTTACATTGCGCAAAATTCCCTACTGTTAGACATCCTCAATTTTGTGAGGGAATGTTGTGAAGCTGGTTTGGAAGTACCTAACAATTCAGACCGCCGTGAGTCGATTCAAGATCCTTGACTACGGATCCAGAGGTCATCTGTTTGAGTGCCAGAGAGCGCAAATAAACTTTATTTAATTAATTTCTATTATTTCACAATTAAATAATACACATAATATATTTGTGGCACAAATCCTTGTGAAAGACCTCCATTCAGAATAGAAACGTTGCTTGAAATGGGTTTAACCATTTTTGGTGACCAGTGTGGAGCCAGCTAATAATCCATCTATTTTCAAAAATTCAATCATTTCATCCGCATCTGTGATGGGCGTGGCGCGCGACCATAGATGCGTAAATTCTATAAACCGGGCGTCTCGAATGTCATTCTTGCGACAGATGGTAGGTACCTGAAATAAACTGTCATTTAATAACTCAATTCGTCTATAAACTACTTAAATCATCTCGAAACGACTAAAAACGACTAAAAATGCCTCAAAATGACTCAAATCAACCCTAATAATTCAAAACACGCCAGATTAATAGACCCTAGCGCAGTATGAGACAGGGAGTGAAATTCAAATGATTTGAATTGTGATGTATTTTTTAAATTGTACACTATTAAGCGCACTTGAAGTGAAATGACACTAAACTGCGCTATATAAATGCCATGTTATTATTATTATTACCCACTGTATAAATAATTATCTCACAGCTAATTTTTTAAACATAGTCTTAAAGAAAACTGGAAAGATATACTCATAATTTAGACGTGAAACGTTTTTAGAAATTTCGTGTGTTTTCAAGTTTTGAAAAGGGGCGGCAAATTTTTTACTAGTGCCAGGCGCTGTTTGGTTTAAGGCCGGGTCTAATTA
This sequence comes from Hesperophylax magnus, assembly GCA_026573805.1. Classification (NCBI taxonomy): domain Eukaryota; kingdom Metazoa; phylum Arthropoda; class Insecta; order Trichoptera; family Limnephilidae; genus Hesperophylax; species Hesperophylax magnus. Next base: position 4,887,168 of record JAIUSX010000022.1, read on the forward strand.
TATCGAATAGTAATAATATTACATACACAGAGACACCATAACTAATTTTATTGAATTATGTAGGTACGGCTATTTGAACACGTGTGTATAATATTAGTATTACCAGTGCCAGGCGCCGTTTGTTTCAAGGCCGGGTCTAGTTATATCGAATAGTAATAATATTGCATACACAGAGACACCATAACTAATTTTATTGAATTATGTAGGTACGGCTATTTGAACACGTGTGTATAATATTAGTATTGCCAGTGCCAGGCGCCGTTTGTTTCAAGGCCGGGTCTAGTTATATCGAATAGTAATAATATTACATACACAGAGACACCATAACTAATTTTATTGAATTATGTAGGTACGGCTATTTGAACACGTGTGTATAATATTAGTATTACCAGTGCCAGGCGCCGTTTGTTTCAAGGCCGGGTCTAGTTATATCGAATATTAATAATATTGCATACACAGAGACACCATAACTAATTTTATTGAATTATGTAGGTACGGCTATTTGAACACGTGTGTATAATATTAGTATTACCAGTGCCAGGCGCCGTTTGTTTCAAGGCCGGGTCTAGTTATATCGAATATTAATAATATTGCATACACAGAGACACCATAACTAATTTTATTGAATTATGTAGGTACGGCTATTTGAACACGTGTGTATAATATTAGTATTACCAGTGCCAGGCGCCGTTTGTTTCAAGGCCGGGTCTAGTTATATCGAATATTAATAATATTGCATACACAGAGACACCATAACTAATTTTATTGAATTATGTAGGTACGGCTATTTGAACACGTGTGTATAATATTAGTATTACCAGTGCCAGGCGCCGTTTGTTTCAAGGCCGGGTCTAGTTATATCGAATATTAATAATATTGCATACACAGAGACACCATAACTAATTTTATTGAATTATGTAGGTACGGCTATTTGAACACGTGTGTATAATATTAGTATTGCCAGTGCCAGGCGCCGTTTGTTTCAAGGCCGGGTCTAGTTATATCGAATAGTAATAATATTACATACACAGAGACACCATAACTAATTTTATTGAATTATGTAGGTACGACTATTTGAGCACATGTGTGTCTTGGTATTCCAGGGGTCTCCAAGGCCATCCTGAACAATGTGATATTCTGTCACCAGGAGGACTCCAACTGGCCACTGGAGGAAGGGAAGAAGCTGAAGGAACGCTTCGACGCCATCTTCGACGCCACTAAGTACAACAAGTGCTTCGAGAGTATCCGGAAGATGACCAAACAGTACAAGCAGGACATCATCAATTTAGGTTTGCCCAAACACAAATACAGTAGAACCCCGTTAATTCGAACCCCGATAATTCGAAAAAACGCGTAATTCGACATTTTCGCCAAAAAAATTTCCGCAGAAAAATTTTTTCATACAAAAATTTTTTTAATTCGAAATTCGTTAATTCGTAATTCGAAATTTATTTTTGTCCGCGCACGAAAATTTGTTCGTGTAATTCGAAAAAATTTGATTTTTGCGAAAATAAATCATAATATTTCGTAAATCTGAATCTAAAAGTCAGCCGTGGCGGTAAAACGCCGAAAAATGTATTTTTACGTGGTTATACATTGTCCTAATAAGTATTATTATTTTGTAAATCTGAATCGATTTACACTGGAATGTCGTACTTTTTCAAATTTATTTCGAATTTGAAGGGCCGAGAAAATACGTTTTACGCGGATATTTGTCGTAGTTTTACGAGTTTACACCAAATATCTGAATTTAATGGGTCGGCCGCGACGAAACTCGGCCGCGAAATTTCGATTTACGCGTAAATGTATCGTATATTTACGAATTTATTTCGAATATTTGAATTTAAATGGCCCGCTGCAACGGAAATCGGCCGCGAAATCTCGACTTACGCGTAGATATATCGTATTTTTACGAATTTATTTCGAATATCTGAATTTTAAAGGGCCCGTCGCGACGGAAATCGGACGCAAAATTTAAATTTACGCGGAAATATATCGTATTTTTATTAACTTTACTTCGAATATCCGAGTTAAAAAATATGGCGCGACGGAAATCGGCCGAAAAATTTCGATTCACGCCGAAATATGACATATTTTTACGAATATACTTCAAATATCTGAACTTAAAAGGCCGGCCGCGACGAAAAACTGCCGATAAAATTCGATTTACGCGGAAATGTATCATATTTTTACGAATTTACATCAAATATCTGAATTTAAAGGGTCGGCCGCGACGGAAATCGGCCGCGCATTCTCGATTTACACGGAAATATATCGTATTTTTGCGAATTTATTTCGAATATCTGAATTTAAACAGTCGGCCGCGACGGAATACTGCCGCGAATTCTCGTTTTACGCGGAAATATATCGTATTTTTACGAATTTAAATTCAGATATTTGAAATAAAGGGCCGGCCGCGACGGAAAATTACCGCGAAATCTCGATTTACGCGGAAATATATCGTATTTTTACGAATATCTCAATTTAAAGGGTAGGCCGCGACCGAAATCGGCAGCGAAATCTCGATTTACGCGTAAATATATAGCATTTTTACGAATTTATTGCGAATATCTGAATTTAATGGGCCTGCCGCTACGGTAATCGGCCGCGAAAATAAAGAAATAATTGGTATTAATACGAATTTACGACTAAAATACCACCCGGATTTGAAGAGGCGGCCGAGAAAATCGATTTTCGGCATTTTTTTTTTTCATAAAATTTCGAATTACGTGGGAATTCGTTAATTCGAAATTTGATTTTTGATGTCCCGTGGATTTCGAATTAACGAGGTTGTACTGTACATGCATTACATTCATGTACAGTGAAACCCAATGTAGTTTGTTTCATATTTTTCAATTGCTTAGTAAAACAATGTTTTTTCATATCAACTACGGCTTGACAAGGTTAACTTTGCAATCGGTGGCATTGCTAGTGTAGATTTGACATGATTTGGACATGAAGATATCATTAGATGTTTTAGCTCCTCCTCTGATCGCCCGCAAAGTTATCTGCGTCAAACTGTACAGAAATTAAAAATGGTTTTACCATCCAAAAAATTAACTGTTCGTATACAGAAAACTGTTAACAAAATAAATTCTTTAATCACAATATTTTTTTTTGTAATCTTTCAGAGTCGACTGTCAGTTACGCATTGGAAAGAAGACAAGATTATGATGCTAAGAAAGTAAAGATTGTGGGTGAGGAAGAGAAGATCAGGGATGCAGTAGCCACACAGGAAGAACTGGTGCAAAGGCTGGTCCCTCTGCGACAGAGACTGTCTGAAATAGATGAAATCGAGAAGAACATCATGACTTTCATTTCTAAGAAAGAACTCGCCAAAGCAAGGTAGTACTAAAGCTTCTGTTCAAATCAACATCAGCAGCCATTTGAATTGAATCATTTCTGAATAATTTTAATGTATTATAATCAAAAATACAAATTTCTGTTGTGTGTCTGCCCTGTGTAATCGTAGAATAACACAAAAAGCGCCTTGTGGAGATTCGTGATCCAAATATAAGCCCAATTTGGCCTTACAAAACTGTATATCCCCATGATTACGAAATCCAAATGTGTAGGTGATACACAATTTCAGGCAAGAGAGATAGACCATGTGCAAAATGAAATGGTCTAGAACCAAAGGTCTAGTTTTCTACTTTATTCTATCGGCCTTACCAATAATGGTGGTGTTTTTATAAAATTGATAAACAACAGTGTATGTGAAAACCTCACTAATAAACTAAAATTGTCTAAATTGATATTTAACAGCCATAAAAGTTAAACACATTGCACATACGTCAGAAGAGGGTAGTTTATTCATTGTATACTGAAGTCAACCGCGCTAACAACTGAGCCAAATCCCGATTAGGTAAGACCGTCATTTATTTTGCATATTAACTACAGTAATGCCATCCAATTTCAGAGAAATTAGTATATATCCACTTATACGACGACGCTCTTGGTTGCGTCACCGTGATGGGGCAGAGAAAGGAGTTCGATCCTCTCTCTGTTCTAGGGAGACTTGTAATTCGGTAGGATCGCAATGCCCCAACCAACACACGGAGTAAATAACGCAAGATTTCTGCACTTACCAGGTTTGATGATTCTTCAGTATACTTGTATGTTGAAAATCAAATTGGGGCCCGCACTGTTCGATAATGATTAATCACAAGTCACTTTACAAACATGAATTAATGCACACACAATCTGCATTCCCTTGTTGCAAATAATTATGTTTAACGGTGATATCTCTCCTCGGATTAAGATTAATAGGTACTCGGTACTTTCCAATACGTCGTGTTAGAATGCGTTTCTCAATTACGGCGGTATCTCTATTCACGTGAAGAGGTGACGGAAGTTGATCAATAACTTGGTGCATTGAACTGCGTTCTGTTGCACAAAAATTAAGCGTAGATTCAACATTTAATATTTAAATTCTGCTCTATGGTTGGCGGAAGCATAACGAAACAAGTCTATCTGCCGAGTTTCAGCCCGATCGGATGTCGGGAAGTGGGTTAATTTCCACTTCCAAGATTCCACTTCATTCATACATTCATTCAAGTTAACCAAATTGAAATACAAATAGATTATTTGAAAATTACTTGTAATACGAATTTTTATTGTTATTTGGACGTTTACGAAGAGATTGATGTACAATATTCACATATAAACACCTTTCCTGTTGTTGAAATAAGATCTGTGTAAAAGGTAGAATTACCCTTCCCGCCGTTAAGCAACAGTCGGTTGAATAGGTAGAACTACCTTTCCCCGTTTCTACCTTAAGGCGATGCACTACGTCGTGTAATATATTGAATCGAGCCACTATCAATAACACACCTTACGTAGATGGCGATAAGGCTTAAATTCCCGCTTCACACTATCCACCTGTTTTGATTTATGCAAGAAAAAAGCATGGCCAAAAAGTGCCTTTTATTTTATTTTATGGATGTTCAGGCACAAATGTTTTTCGATCATTTTATAAAAAACTTTATTTGCCACATTATACAATAAAACCATAACCGAAAATGGGTTTGTAAGTAGGAGATTTTGAACTTTAAAGCAGTTTTCATAGGCCTATTATATAGGCCTATAGACTTATCTAAAAAATACTCGATTATTTCAAAGGCCAGGATGTATTCTACTCGCAGTATTTAATTAAAGCATCTGAAACATTTCTAGGCGACCAAATTTTCAAACCAAAAACACACGATTTTAAATTACTACATAGTGCATCGCCTTAATCGCTTGTGTGAATTTGAAAAGATTCTTTTTAATTTGATCATTTCAACCGTTATCAGTTCCAATTAAATAAAGTTCATGCTCACACGGACGGATGAACTCACAAAGGAAATTACATCATATTATTTGTGCAATAATTACTAGTTATTGAAAGGCTATTATTTTTGTAGTGGTAACTTTTGAATCAATGGTTAAACTTATCCTTTCTAGGCTGGAAAATATAATACGGCAGCAGCGAGAACTGAAGCAGACCATCAAAACATTCTACATCGGCACTGATGAAGATCTGAAAACTGAAATAGGTCAGTATCATTCATATCACCAAATAATTATAGTCTTATGTGTACATACATACATCATCTGCGCTAGAACCCTTGGAGAGTCTTGGTCTCCTGTATGTCTGCTGCTGTTTCCCTCCAGTTCCGCGTGCCTAAAACTGTGGTGTTTGCCAGCACACTATCCAGCCACCTGGATTAGACCTCCCTAAACTCCTTCATCCTGCTGAGTTTATTAACCCCTAAAGCCTCTGGCATTTTTCATGTGCTCTTCTCTTAAGTAAACTGTCAGAATGCAGGTTGCGTAGAAAATATTTTCGCATTGCATTCGATTTCAGATAATTTCTCTTGTTTTTAATGTATTTCAAGATAAAATACTGTTTTAAAAGCATATTCTCTTTTATTTTTTTTTTTTGTATTAGGCAATATTCTCTTAGAGCTCTTTAGATTTTAGTATAACAAGTCGACATATTAAAAATATTCAAATTTTGAATGCAAACATAGTTTCAACCTAAAGGAGGTCATAATATTTGGCTAATTTATATAGCGCCGTTTTCGTGAGAAATCACCTCAAGGTTCATGTCAATGAAAAAAAAAATTAGGGTGCATGAGATGTAAATAAGGGTCCACGAGAGAAAATTCTGCACATGGTCTACGGGACAAAAAAATTTGGGGACCCCTGGTGTGAACTGTAATTACCACTTTATGCGAAACTAAAAACATGTTTAATTAAACAAGAGTTTTTCATTTTATATTAAAAAATTATTAAAAAATTTTCAAACCTAAAATTCAAATTAGGGACAGTTCTACAAACATTTGGTTTAACTCATTGATTATTTGCAAACATCGAAAGGAAAGATAAATTCAGTGGTTATGAATTTTTGAATTAATTTATCCCACGTTAATTAACTGAAAATTACTTGTATGAATATTGCAGATACATTTGTGAGCAACCTGCGTGACAAAGAGAACCAGATCGAAGACTCCATGAGGAAGCTGAATTCTCTGAAGAACCAAGACGCCGAGACTGCCAAGAAGATTTCTTCCTTAGAGATCAAGAAGAGCGAACTCTTCACACTGGAAGGGCAGCATCAGGAGAAGATTTCCTCCAGGAATAATCAGGTGTTGAGGGCTGCTGAATTTGCAGGTAAAATATATGTATTAATATTTTATAAATGGCATTAACCGTGTAAACCAGATCTGAATAGCCAATTGCTTCACAGCATTCCTCTTCCCGTCTCGTTTCTCTCCCCAATTCTTATCATCGTTTGCTAGGACAAAGTGCTTCAAAAACACGTGGCAACAACACAAGCGATTTATAATACAGGGTTTTCCAATAAGAGGTGTTATTTTGAATAGCCCGCTATTTCGGTAGATGTTACTTTTGAAGCTGTCATTTTTTGACATTTGACAAGTAGAAACTACGCCATTAATAAAAATGGAACGATACACGCTTCAACAACGCATTGAAATTATTAAAATTCACTTGAGTGAATCAAATGCAAATCATCTTGAGTGATGAGGCCCATTTCCACCTCGGTGGCTTCGTCAACAAGCAAAATTGTCGCATCTGGAGCTCGGAAAACCCAAGAGTTATTGTTGAAAAGCCTCTCTATCCTCAACGTGTGACTGTTTGATGCGGTTTATGGTCCGGCGGAGTCATTGGACCTTACTTTTTCGAAAATGAGGCTGGAGCAACAGTTAAGGTGAATGGATTGCGCTATCGAGAGATGACTAATGATTTTTTATGGCCGGAATTGGATGGTATTGATCTGGACAACGTTTACTTTCAACAAGACGGCGCTACGTGCCACACAAGCAACGAAATCATTAACCTTTACGATTGAATATCAAAATAACACCTCTTATTGGAAAACCCTGTAAAAACATTAAAAATACTTTCACGTGAAAAATAATGTCACCCCTAGTTTTTAACTTTCTTCCTTGTGGTTTTTACAAAATATAAGAGATTTTGAATGAACGAACATTTACATCTTTATTTATATAGATAGATAGCTGAAGGAACAGTCTGCTCACGCTGGGCGGTGAAATCATACTTGCCTGTTGAGTTTGTTTGATGTGTTGTGCCCATTTCTCTAGTGCCATCGCCTCTCCCTTCCTTCCTCCGTGGTAGGGACCTTTGTTCTGGAGCAAGTAAGGTATGCAGACTTCAAAAACCCTCTACATTGTTAGGTTTGGATTCTGCAGGTTAAGGGAGACTAAAGCCAAAGCTCTTACCGATTTCTCAAAAAGATCATCCCCTATTCACTACATTTTTACACTTCAACGTGAAGCAACCCCAAAGTCAATTATTTCGTGCATCATTTTGCCATAGAGACAAAGATGTTACAGAATAGTGAATTGGATTAATCTTCTCTTCTGTACTAGAATTAGAGATCTCTGGTGACATAGAAGATGAAGATGAAGCAGGGAGGGTGATGGACCGCATCGAGAAGAAGAGAAAAACCCTCGCCAAAGAGCTCAAAGACTTCCGTGAGAAGTGTGAAGCAGATGTGAAAGATCTACAGAAGAACGTCGACAGTTGCAGAGATGCCTCCGTAAGTACACTTTGCTTAAGCACAACTAGCATTGCAAAATAGAATTCCGATACTAGCCCTGATGTAATTAGCAGATGGAGGAATCTCAGAATTACATATACCGATAGTTTGTCATCGACTGGTAAAAGAAAGAAATATTCAAGAACAGGTTTATGTCACACAAATAGAAAAAAAAATATGTAAGATGACTAAATTCTTTAGAACAAGGCTGCCCAACCTTTTTAGCAGTTGGGCCAAATTGACGATTTTGAATCACTGGCGGGCCACTGAGTCCTATTTCCATATTTCCATGGGGGGGGGGGGGGGGGGGGTTGTTAGAGAATTTCTATAAAACATAATTCCCCACAAAAGAAATCTAAATAAGTGCTCCCCACAAAATATTTGAAATCCATGGGGGGGGGGGGGGGGGTTGTTAGAGAATTTCTATAAAACATAATTCCCCACAAAAGAAATCTAAATAAGTGCTCCCCACAAAATATTTGAAATCCATGGGGGGGGGGGGGTTGTTACGGAACTTCGCTGAGAAAAAATTCCGCACACCCGAACATCATATGTGATACCCCACAGCAATTTTTCAAATTCCATGGGGGGGGGGGGGGGGGTGGCTACAGAATTCCATTTCGACGCAAAGAATATTATGTCGAAAACCGGTGTATTTTTGTTTCAAAAGTAAGTTCGACAGGTTAAATTTTTTCGTCGCTGATTCTCGTTCTGAGTAGCCTAAATAGCGATAAATCGCCGTCTTTGGCAACACTGGTGACCGCGCGCAAGCTGCATTGTTTGTTTTACCGCGGGCCCGCGACACTTTTTCAAATTGGCGGAGATTGGCGGGTTTTTTGAAAATGTTTCAGGCGGGCCACTTATAATTCGTTCGCGGGCCACATTGTGGCCCGCGGGCCTGGGGTTGGGCAGCCTTGCTTTAGAATATAGTCATCTCACATGTCAGATTTATGGAGTATGCATGACTGTAGATGATGTAAAAAGATTGCCAGAAGAGATTGGTATGACATTCAATCTGCTTTGAAATCCCTGCAATGAACAATATATAATTGTTAACAATCAGTCACATATATCAGGGTATTTTTTAGGGAAGCTACTAAATGAATCATTTAATTATTGGTATAAAAATATAATATTATTTATGACTTGTAAATTTCTATTTCACTTCTAAAAGGCGCGGCACAAACAAAAAATAATCTGCAGAAAACAAGAGACCCAGGATTTGGCCAAAAAGGTGGACAAGCTAAAGAGCGAGATTAACATAGCCAACCAATCCAAGAGCAAACTGGACAAAATTCAAGCTGATCTGGCTGTGGCTGAACGGTTCGTTGAGATCACCATAAATATATTATAATGTACTTACTTATTTTTTATGGGTAAAAGAATTCATAATCTGCTCTTACACAGATGACACTAATTTAATGCTTTTAGGAAAAAACACTTCTTGCAAGTTATGCTTTAAAATATTAATATGAATTGTTTTTTTGCGACCGTACACGCAGAATATGTAAATAATAGGCATACAAATACAATATTGAATTGAATCACCCATACAATAATGTATGCCTTTCTTGATAGAGCTAAGTTTTTATACGGATTAAACTATTTATTATTATTCATATTGAGTATGTAAGGGTGCAAACAAACAAGTCATCTTAATATTTTAAGGCACAACTAGCAAAATGTGTTTTTTTCCTAAAATCTTTGAATTAGCCCCATCTATGAAAGAGCAGATTATGAATTATTTTAAGTATATGTATGTACTCTTAAACTTTTTATTTGGTCTGTTTGTATAATTCATCTAACACATTTTTTAAATATTATTCCTGTTCTTTTTCCAGAAACTTGGAAAGCATTTCTGGCGAATGTGATGTATCAGCTCTGCAGGATTCCATCAACACTGATGATGCTATTATCACTCAGTTTGAGAAGGATCTGGAGGAACTGAACCAAATGGTAAACATATTTGACCATAAGTAATAAGTTCAATTGGATTCTGATTAGCAATCTTCCCCTACTAAATTTGACTTGCATTTCTCACCTTTCATTAGTGGGGTCATTAGACACACAATGCCTATCTTGATTCTGGTACAAATCAACCTATTTGTGCCAGAGTCTTGGGACGTTGCCACAACTTGTATCAGAATTCAACCATGGCAAGAGCGCCTCACTATATCTAAATACAGATAGATGACAGATTTAACATATTTTTTTAAACCTACTGTGAATTTATAAGATTTTTGGCACTATGTATTAACCAATTAGGTAATGTTATGTAATCTGTAATGTTGTAATAGATGGATAAAAAAATAAAATATAATACTCGTGTTGTGTACTCTCGTCGCGCACAGTTCGTCCATGTCATTACTGAAATCACAAGACCCTCACCAATCATTAGTGAATTCTCGAAACTTCAAAACTAGAATGTTTCATCACTACAACCAAACAGTGTTATAGCTGTCGTTTTTATATCCTGTCATTCTTTGTTGACTATATTGTTCCTAGGACGGGTTGTTTCGGAGAATTTGAACAATTCATCAAATTTCAACGTTCATTTTCAATTTCTCTGAAAGATTTTTTCAAGTTCTGTTTTTATTTCAGTTTTGTCAAGCAACTAGCCTACAATGATATAATAACACGAAACAACCCGTCCTTAGTATTGATCTAAAACACATGAAATGTCTGACAAAAGTGACACCATGTCTAATGCCTCGACAACATGAGTGGCGACATCCTCTCCCAGCTGGTTGCAGAAGACTGGCATCGCCCACAAATATACAAAATGTCGTCAATGTGTGCCTATGTACAAACCTTACTGCAGATTTCTGGCGGTAGTCACCAAGATACCTGAATCCTCTAGTATCGGATACTTGTATATCCATATGGAAGATGGACCTAAATGATCATTAAAAGTAATGTTGAAACTATAACTCTTTGGTGTTAAGCAGGAATTTAAACCTTATCGCCATCTATGTAAGGGTTTTTTTATTTTTTTATTTTTTATTTATTAACATTCAAACCTGCTAAACTACTTATGTAGTTTGTCAGCAGGTACATAATGACAACATTTTTGCAATAACATGGTACAATGGTAAACAGTATGTAGGTATGTATAATGTTGATGATAAATTAACAATAAATGATAAGTTGGTTAAATTACAGAATTGTATAAATATAAATATGTAAGAAGCAGTATAAGCCTCATATAACAAAACAAGCACAAATGAATTTAATATGAACAAATGAATATAATCAACAAGTACTTCTATAGTTTTAATATACATAAGTTAATACAAATTTATAACGATTTTCCATTTCCCTATTTCTTGATTAGAATGATGTTGTAAAAATTTTGAAAGCTGGAGAAATCTATGTCAAAGATGTTTTATGCATAGAGCTACAAATAGAGGCGCTACTGCGTACTATCTGCGTAATATCTTGTCGAAACTTTTCCACTATTGGAACGCGATAAGCGGTGCGCGTAGACAGGAATCGGTAGATTTAGTTCGAGCGTTGGAAGAGTTGGAGGTAAAAAATAGGAATCTTTTTTTTTTGCTTCATGTCTCATCTAAATATAATACATCAATATTTTTATATGATTCCGGCAAAATTGATGGCTGGAAGAATCAGAAACCTGAAGAGGTATGTTGTGTAAGCAGGAGACATTGTCAAACACCCATTAACAATCCTGGTGAACTTTATTAAAGAAACTGCTCTACTATCAGGGGAATGAGGTGAAACATGGCAGCACAATGAGTGCTAGAATGCCAACTATGCAGACTGTATATGAATCAATAATATCTAATATTTTGGCATTATGTACTACAGAAATTTATCCTTTCTCGAGTCTGTATAAATGTATGTGACGGTAAAATATATGTATAATTATTCATTGTGTAATGTTGAGTTAATCTCTGTAATCGAAATACTTGACCTAGGCATAATGTTTGATCAGAAACTCTGCTTTGTATCTCACATAACTTCTATCGCTAACAGGGCTATGAAAATGTTAGGTTTTATAATAAGAATTTCCAAGGATTTTAAAAATATCAACACATTAAAAATTCTGTTCACATCTCTCGTTAGAAGTATTCTAGAATACAACTTTTCAATTTGGTCACCTGTCTTTAATAATCACATTAATACCATTGAAAGAGTCCAACGCAAATTTTTGAGGTGTATTAATTTTAGGCTTGGAATTCCTTTAGAAACAATAGATTATGATTTCTTATTACATTCATTGAAATTGCTTAAGTTAAGTGATAGAAGAAAAAATTTTGATCTTATGTACGTCGTGAATTATCAAGCGTTATACTACCACACGAAAACAAGTACTTGGAACAAATGTGGCTTAAAATTAAGGCTCCGAATATCGATATATGTTTAGGCACAGCATACAGAATTAGTAAAAACCTCGTCAATGACGCAATCGATTGTATCAGTGATAACTTATCTGACCACATGTTTCAGTGTGAAACACTTTTTTTACTCGGCGATTTAAATATAAACTTATTAAACAAACAGGAACCGGATGCAAAAAAGTTAATAGATGCATTGCAAGCATTTAATATGTCGCCAACTGTAAACGAACCAACAAGAGTAACAGGTACTTCCTCGACACTTATAGATGTGGTATTCACTAATAAACCTGAAATAGTTACACGTACACAAATTTACCATTATAAAACTATAAGCGACCATGGTTTAGTTATATGCGACTTAAAATTTTCAAAACCAAAATATATACCAAAAACAATAACTTACAGAAACACTAAAGACATAGACATGAATAGGCTAAATGCCGATTTGGCTAACGGGCCATGGCAACACATAAGCGCTTTGAATGATGTTGACAGTATGGTCACACACTTCAATGCGTACGTATTGAATATCTACGATACGCATGCACCAAAACAGACAATAACCATTAAAGACAAACACAAACCTTGGATAACAGATGTCATTAAATATATGATGAAAATTCGAGATCGCGCGTATATCAGGTATTTAAAATCAAAATTAGACTCACACTACACTTATTATAAACAATTACGAAATCTAGTAACCTCTTCCATGAAAAGAGAAAAAAAAGCATTTTTTGAATATAACATCAATAATAATGTACATGACTCAAAAAAACTCTGGAAATCTTTAGAAAATTGCCTTCATGTTAAAGACAAAGTCGGAGATATACCAACACATTTAAATGACCCAGAAGCCATAAATAATCATTTTATTAATCACAGTCAAAATCTAGAACATAGTCCAATTTTAGTCAACCATTATAATACACAATATCACTCTATAGCAAAATCATTTTCACTTCAAATAGTTGATGAAACTACAATATCAAAACACATTCATAGTATCAAATCAAACGCTATCGGTTGCGATAAAATAAGTATCTCAATGATTAAACTCATTCTTCCGTATGCACTCAGCACTATAACAACCATTATTAACCAATCATTACGGACAGGTATAGTTCCAGCACTGTGGAAAAATGGTTTAGTCACACCAATTCCGAAAAAGAAACCAATTTCAAGTATTAGTGATCTCAGACCGATTAGCATATTACCAGCATTATCCAAGGTACTCGAAAAAGTTGTGTTTGAGCAAACAGTAGTCTACGCTGAAACATGCGGGATTATACCTCGTCATCAATCGGGGTTTCGTAAAGGCCACAGCACTACAACAGCTCTGCAATGTATTACAGATGATATTCTTGCCTCCACTGATGCAGGCAAAGCCTCGATACTAGTTCTGCTGGACTTCTCTAAGGCATTTGACTTACTGAGCATTCCATTACTTATTGCAAAGTTGCGTTACTTTGGTTTTGACGATGAAGCAATAAAATGGTTTCAAAATTACTTCAAAGATAGAACTCAGCGCACAGTTTGCAAGGATAGTAATGGGACTCTAAAATATTCATCTGACATTATAATAACGAGAGGGGTACCCCAGGGATCGATACTAGGGCCATTGCTTTTTGCTATATATACCGCTGACATGATGCAATCTATTGAACACTGTGGTTCGCACATGTATGCTGATGACACACAATTATATTTATCGTTTGACGTAAGTAAAACTCATGTGGCAGTGGATATGGTAAATGGTGACCTACGTAGAGTTTGCAGTTGGGCAAAGGAGCACGCGTTACTTCTCAATCCTCAAAAAACTGTTGCTTTATTAATGGGAACTAAGCAAAAAATATCATGCGTAAAAAATGGAGGACATGTTGTAAAAATACATGAAACCACCGTTCCCTTTGTTGATGCTGCGCGCAACCTTGGAATAATGGTGGACGGTAGATTGAGGTATGAGGAACATGTTAAAAACAGGTCTCAGTGGTGCTACTCGAGGCTTCGTCTATTGTACAATATAAGAGATAACATATCAGTGAAACTACGCAAGATTATTACTGATAGTCTTGTTCTCTCAATATTGGACTATGGAGACTCAGTTTACGGTCCATCTTTATTGAAAAAAACCCAAAAACAAGTACAATGAGTCCAAAATGCATGTGTCCGATATTGCTATAATGTCCCGAGACGCGAGCATATCTCGCCTTACCTCTATCGGCATCGAATACTGAATATGTCGAACAGAAGGAAGTTACATCAAATGTGTCAACTGTTCAACTTGATGAATTCAAAGGTTCCTTCCTATCTGTTTGACAGACTGCAGTGGTCCCGTGACTCACATGCACATAGTACACGCCAAAGAGACCATTTACTTGTTCTCCCCAAACATAAAACTGCTGTTTTTGAGGGTAGTTTTAGCTACTCATCGTCAAAACTTTGGAATAAAATACCACTGCCTATTCGAACAACAACATCGTTGCAGTGCTTTAAGAAGCTCTGCAGCGAATGGTTGCTGACAGCACAGTCAACCGCACAACATCATAATTGATCGAATTTAAAATGAAAGGGACACCTACTTGTGATTATTTTTTTATTTTTTATTTTATCTGTGTATTTATAACATGGATTCATGAAAAAAAGATCAGTTGTCTCTAATCTTGCAACTTTCACTGAAAATATATCAAAATATATGGATTTTTGTTGTTTGTTTTTGGGGTGTTATGCCGTGTTGCGCTAACTCCTTCTTTAGCCGACGTTTCGGACAGCGTTGCAGTGTCCATCATCAGGGCAGATCCGGTAGATCCGAAGATGTGTCACACACATCTTCGGATCTACCGGATCTGCCCTGATGATGGACACTGCAACGCTGTCCGAAACGTCGGCTAAAGAAGGAGTTAGCGCAACACGGCATAACACCCCAAAAACAAACAACAAAAATGCTTTTGGCCGTGAGAATCTAAAAACTTACCTAAATATATGGATGATCAAATCCAAGTTGACGTAATCTATACAGACTTCTCCAAAGCATTTGATAAAATTGATCACAGTCTTCTTTTATCTAAACTACTAGCTCTGGGAATCCACGGGGATTTGTACCGATGGCTGGTCTCCTATCTTAATGGGCGCACTCAAGGAGTAACTATTAATGGCTTCATATCTGAGATTGTAAATATACCTTCAGGTGTGCCCCAAGGATCTCACCTGGGACCGTTGCTGTTCACAATTTTCATCAACGATATTATAAAATGCTTTAATTATGCAAATATTCTACTCTTCGCCGACGATATGAAAATATTCTTTCCTATTAATTCTATTATTGACTGTTATAAATTACAAGAAGATCTATATAGACTTGATGACTACTGCATTATCAATCATCTCAACATGAACACCTCAAAATGTTATGTGATTACCTTCACTAGAAACAAAATAAAATTTGAACATAACTACTACATAGCCAGTCAAGTACTTAAAAAGGTTACACAAATTCGTGACCTAGGTGTTCTGCTTGACAGTAAACTTACATTCGAGGCGCATGTTGACATGATTGTGAAGAAAGCCCTTAGAATGTTAGGATTCTTATTCCGTATTGGAAAAGAATTCAATAATATTCAAACACTTAAAATATTGTATTTTTCTTATGTTCGTAGTCATCTTGAATTTGCTTCTCAGATATGGAATCCTCAATATAACATTTATGTAAAGCGCATTGAAGCCATCCAAAAAAAATTTGTCAATCATTTAAATTTTAAGATGAATATTGGTAACCACGGGATTAACAGCTCGATGGAATATTATGGACTAATACCATTAAAAACTAGAAGAGACTCCGCAGATATAATATATCTCTATAAAATTATCAGTGGCCTTATTGATTGTTCGCCCCTTTTGTCTGAGATTAATTTTAGAGTCCCTAGCTTTAGAACTAGAGATAAGTCACTTTTTCATCTTCAAAAATGCTCTACTAATCTCAGACAAAACGCTTTTATTTTCAGAGCTTGTACCCTATACAATAAGAATTTTAATTGTATTGACATATTTTCGTGTAGTTTAGGAACATTTAAAAAAGATACCTTAGCTATTATTAAATAATTATTAATAACATACTGCAAGTTATCATGTTGTTGATATGAACCCTGTCCAGTTACAAGTGACTCATTTTATAAACATCTGTTCAGTTTAGTTGTAGGTATATACATATATTGGTGATTATTGGTGTTGTGTGAGGATAAAATTGATATTTTGTAATTTACTTGTGTTCTTATATCCGATGTTATGTTTACTTTATTTAGTATTTTGTATTTTCTGTAAATATTTTTTGCCCACGGGTACTGGACCCTTAGTTTGTTATTATAATTATTTTTTTAAGTGAAAACCTATCATTAGATATTATTTGTATTTTTTATAAGTTAATTATTTAAAGATGTAAAAAATCTGTTGGTTTTCCTAAATAAACAAAACAAAACAAAACAAAACAAAACAATTTTATGTAAATTTATTCCTGAATTTATATTTTATTTTATTTTAAAGAAATTTGTATTTATCGATTTATAACACATTATATTAAAGGCACTGCTGAAAACCAGCTACATTCCCGGAGAAATCCGGAATGTACAGCTGAGCAGTTGCCCTTTTGGCAATATAATCATCTAAATGTATGTGTACAAACTATATGCAAACATGTAAAAAATTATTGTCAAATAAACGTTTTTATTATTATTATTATTATTATTATATTTTTATACAAAATTATAAATTATCAGTTGGATAGCCCTGACATATTAATGTTGATTCAATTTCATGTACCTACCATTAGATCAAGGTCCTCTAGTATGTATTATTGTGACAATTATACCACAGTCTCGGGATATAACTCAGTTATAAATAGATTGCACACAGTTGGGAACTTTTATGCTAAAATCGCAGATACTTTTAATATTCCCCTTGTAAAGTATAAAGCTTCACTAATAACACATTTTAACGCCACTTATTTTAATGAGGTCACTACATAACAGGCTATTGTCATTGCTTCTTTCTTTACTGTTATTTTATTTGTTATGTTTTAACTAAATTTAATTCTTTAAATTTTATCATCAAAATTTAATACTGCACTATGTATATGTAAAAAAATAAAATAAAAATTTTATATGTAAATGGCACTTGTGCCGTAAATTCTAAATAAATAAATAAAAAAACTCATCACTCTTAAACTTGTAACTTGAGCTGACTTGGTTCACCTCAGTGCTATTGATTTTCAGTCCTGTTACCTAGTATATGTACAATCTTTAATATTTCTTTTAGACTTTTTTTTTTTTTTTTTTTTTTTTTTTTTTTTTTTTTTTTTTTTTTTTTTTTTTTTTTTTTTTTTTTTTTTTTTTTAGGTTTGTCAACAGTGATTCATATCAAAGCTCTCGAAATTCAATTACACAATTTAAACTTGGTTGATACTATCACTAATTACAGACAAACACAACATTGATGAGCACAAAACTATAAGTAAAGAATAATGTACATGTATGCACCTACATGCATACATGTATACACAAATACATACACTTACATATACATTTCATAACAGCAATAGTAATTACTTTATAGATAAACACGATAGGTAGCTTTAAGTCTTGTTTACGTTTGATTTGAAAGTGGCCAGTGATGACATTGACAAATCAATGGGATGACTTTTATATGTCTCGTTAAAATAACGGCACATTCTTGGTAAAGGTGAGTCATACCCCAGCTTAGTTTTATATTTTTTAATATGTAACGGAATATAATGTATGAGTCGGGAACCAATTCTAGGAACGTTGAACATAATTTTATAGAGTAAAAAAGGGCAGTTTATTAGAGCATTAACAATTTTGAAAAGAAAATTTAAATCGATATTTAGTCTTCTCTGTTCAAGGGTGCGTACATTGTAGAAATTTAGTCTATCGGTGTAATGAGGAAGTGATCGAGCTCGCTTATCACAATACGCTAGGTGGTACATAAAATGTTTTTGAACCCGCTCTATTCGCTGAATATGAACTTTGTAGGTTGGACTCCATATAGAACTTGCGTACTCCAACACGTTGCGGGTCAAGGAATTGTATAGCGTTATTTTTGATTTGGGATTCTGAAAATTTTTACTATTTCGTTTGATAAATCCTAGCATTTTTAGGGATCTAGAAATAATGCTGTCGATATGAGGTGTGAAAGTTAGTTTTTTATCGAATATTACGCCTAGGTCCCGAATGGTTGTGACTTCCTGGAGTTTAGTACCGTCGATAAAATATTGAGTTGAGATTGAGTTGCGTTTACGTGTAAAAGTTATGTGGACACATTTTAAAGAATTCAGAAACATTCTATTGTCAGTGCACCACTTAGAAACTCTGTTGATATCATTTTGAAGGAGTATTGAATCAAGTAATGTGTGGATAATTTTAAAAATCTTACAATCATCGGCGAACAATAAAATTTTAGAATCCAAAATAACATCGCACAAGTCATTTATAAAAACAAGGAACAAGATCGGGCCCAAATGAAAGACTTCATTATGTAATATTTCTTTTCAGATAACCAAAATGCAGGCCCAGCACGCCAAGCAAACTGCCATTATGTTGCAGAAAGAAGAGTTGGGGAAGAAGGAAAAGATAGCCACTCGTTACAAGAATAAAAACAGGGACGTGATGGTGGAAGTTCTGGGCAAGCTGCCGGATAGCAAGTACAAACAGATATTCCAGAATTGCCAGCAGCAACTCAAGAATGAAGTTGATCAACTCAATAAAAACCTCAAATTGAAGCAGCATGAGGTAAATATCATTATGTGTTGCAATTTTATTACTATCAAAATTTCTGTTTTTGCAGAGGTTTTTCTTACAAACTCTAAAATTATTATAATCAAACTCGAAATAAAGTGTTCTGTATTAATGTGTGTGTAAAGAATATTTATGTATTCTTGTATGAATATGTCACAGTCAGTGAAAGCTGTAGATTGATAAAAACCAGCTGGAATATTCAAATTATATTCAGTACTCTCTCACTAATACACCACCCCAAAATCTGGGCAAGTTTCCAATTAGTGAAAGCGGCATATTACAGTGCATATATACTAAATACGCTCAAAATTAAAACCTATTATATTTCCTATAAAAAAAAAGAATTGCGTTATGTATCTATCTTTTGTAAAATTTCCATTTTTTTTGTTGTTTAAAGTAAGTTAAGTTTATTCTTGCTAGAACACTTCATTTTGTAGTAAATGTATTAACAGAATGGCTGACTCCGCACTGAAACAGAAACACATGCGACAGTTGCTAGAATACACTATCACTAATAACACCGACTAATGGAAAACAGAAATGTCTTAAATAAACAATAATAAACCCCGGTGATCTGTCGTATTGGTATATAAAGCTTGGCTCGAGTCGTAGTATGCGTCAGTCTACTGACTTTGACATACGAATTATTATGTTTGTGCTTTCAACTAGTAATTAACAGTGGATTATAGTACATAGTTATCGGATAATTAAGCAACAGATTATTGAGAGAGTACTGTATTATAAATGCACCCATAATAATTAAATCTGTATGAATCGCAAATGCCCCCTTCTATTGGTTTTTTTTTTTTTTTCAATGTATTTTGGTAGCGACGTCTGGTCTGGAGTCCCTAGAAACCCTCAATTTATATTTTTCCATTCTACCCCTAGATCACCTCTTTAGAATCAAAAAGAACCCACCAGAAGGAAGAGTTGAAGAAGAAGAAAAATGAAATCACCACTGCCGAAGAACAACTCTACAACTACTGCGGGAAACTAGCTCTTGAAGATAAACTGTCCAAAGTGGATGCAGACATTAATGGTTTACAAGTAAGATGCTTTGATCAATAACCTCTCCATCCCAAACGAGGTTCCTGGAAAAGAAGCTGGCGCCTAATTTTTACATTATTGTTTCATTGTTCCATAGTGCTTTCATAGAAACGAAGTATTTAATTCCGTCTATACTTAAACTTAAGGGTGCACAGTTTACACCCGTGCTGTGCAAGCAGGTTCCCTACAGAGCATCGGACCATCCCATTATGTTCAATATGATAATCATTATTCATAACTTTGTTATGTATTTCTTTTCCTGCAGGATCAAAAGATGGGAGTGTCATCCTTTGAGTTTGTTACGAGAAAATTTGTTGAAAAGCTAAAAGAGGAATCGCCGTGCTGCCCACTCTGTCACAGGGGATTTGAGAGTCAACAAGAGGTAAAGTTCAATTAGTTTGCTTTATCAATCATCTTGGTATGTTATTTGTAATGAACATGCAACTGAAGTCTTGTAGGAGAGAGACAGCATGAAAATCAGACAACTATAGGCACATAAAGAGTTTGCATTGTTGTCCGGCTCTCTTCATTTTCATCTGTCATCTGAGATAATACATTGTATTAATTACAGTGTTTAAAGGGTTTGCATAGTTGTCAGGCGAGTTACGAGTTCCTAGGCTCTATCTACTTTTATTATTTATAAACAGATACAGAAAAAACATACTTACCTGGCAGGTCACTTTAGTGACAGTGTGCTTATTAATATTATTATGTATACAATGTGACTTTTTAAATTCTGCCGTTATATGAAATTATTTTTAATTTAAATAATTATATCAAATATAGAAGAGGTGGATATTAAAATATTATGAATGATATCTATGTATATATTATTAATTAGACATTACATATTATGTATTGTAAAATGTGCTAAAAGAAGTAATTAGATGTGTTTTTAATTTTTACCCTTTTGACTGCTAAAATTTTTTTTGTTGGTTGGGAACTGCCACCATCTATACAGCTCCACCGTCTTTGTACTGTATATACAGAGGCACTGTTGTGAGGTGTCACATAATTCTTTTTAAATTACCTTGTAAATTTTGAAATTCATAATAGTTTAAAAACTTTTTTGTGCCTATTGTAAAATTTGATAATTGTGAGAAAGGTTTTAGAGTCTGTTTTGACTTCAGTAGTATATGTGAGAGAGACAGAAGATGAGGGAGATAGAAGCACATATATAACCCGCTGTAGTAGGTAGTTGGGCTCTCTCTGTCCACAGCTCTAGTTATATAATAAACTCTTTAAAATACTCGTTGTTACAATATAACATTATCAGCACCAAACCGTGTACCTTTAATATAAATATCTGTGAATCTCGGCCAGAAGATTAACAATAATTAAAGTTATGCATTCTACGAATTAAGCCGTTGTCGTATGAGTTTTATGGTTTATGTATTTTGATAATCTATATAAATAAAAATGTAAATGTTCATTTGTTCAAAATCTTAAATCTCAGAAAGTTCTTCACCGATTGCTTTGGAATTTTGTGACAACCTTGCATTCGAATACGCGTGTGTTTTTATATACATATATTATTTAGATGTCACCTGTGATAGATAAAAACAGCGCCATCTGTTCGACAAACACGCTTTTTTGAAAAAACAGCGTCATCTGTTGGACGTAAAAGCAACACGCTCTATAGTTTTTCTATCTGCACACACAGACTGAGCCACAGCAACGCGTGGCGGATTAAAACTAGTCCTAAATAATTATTTTATTTTATTAATTTTGGTATTTTAGACAAATTTTACCAGTGTGCGGTTAAGGCCGTAATTGGGAATTAACAGGTTTGACGGTGGCTCTCTTTTTATTGGTTGTTAAGTATTTTATAATCCCTCATAAAATGCCAGGCCCCTCCCGATTTAGAAATAATTTTTGACTAGTGGATCGCCTTAAAGAGTTTGCATAGTTGTCCGGCTCTCTTCATTATCATCTATCATCCAAGATATCTTTGACTATTATTCTGCCATCCCTTTAACACAACATATCACACTAAATGTAAAAGGCAAAAATATTACATTTCCTTTAATTTTTGGAAGGAATTGAATTAATACGTCCATCTGAATGAGATATGTAGTAACAAAATTGTTTTTTATATTCTGATGATCATTCTGAAGAATATTTTTTTGTCCAGATAACTGATCTGATCTCAGAGCTCGGAGACAAGGTGCGGGATGTTCCGAAGAACCTCGACTCCGTGATCAATAGTCTCTCCCGGCAAGCGGCCACTCGGGACCAGCTGGTCAGCATGAGGCCCCTGGACAAGAAGGTCAAGTCCCTGAAGAATGAAGAGATCCCTGCTCTTGAAAAGGCTCTAGATAAAACCGAAAAGGTATGTAATGTTTTTGCTATTTGTTTTTGGGGTGTTATGCCGTGTTGCGCAATAACACCCCAAAAACAAATAGCATAAATACTTTTGGCCGTGAAAATCTTAAATCAGGTATGTAATGATACAAAGGTATCATCATTATTAAATTTATTACTTTCTTTAGCATTGTTACTTTAACTAACCTTGGGATTTTATTTGACAAAAATAGGATATTTTTATAAACTATAGATACCGTTAAAAATGTTTATTTTTGTGGTTTTGGTCATTGTACTAAAAATGTGTAATTTTAATATTTTCACTCATTATTGAATTTAAAAGGCACATCCTTAGATGGTTCCAACTGGTTACAATGTCATTATAATGTAGAAAACGCTACTGGCTGGTAAGACAACTGTCACCGACGTGACGTCAACAATGTCATATTCACGAACAAGTCATTTTAGCAACAAATGGCACATTTTAGATTGTTGTAGAAAATAGTTATATTCAGTTCAGTTTACCTACCCATGGTGCGGCTGCTTTGTTTTTCCGCTCCTTATATCATCACACAATTAAGAATCGAAATAAAAGAAGAAGATTGTAGTGTACGTGGAGTTCTTTGAGAGTTCTTTCACCCAATACCCTGGTCCTCCTGGTAACTCATCGGAAGGCTTTACAAAAAACATTTAAAAAGTGTATAGTTTATCTGTCAAACGGACGCCATAGTGTTAATGTTGTTTTATCGTAGTTTTTCTCCATTTTGTAAATACAAGTGCTAAAATTAGTGTTTAAGTGTAGTGTTTTGTGAGGGCTTTCGCCCCGTAATATATTTTTTTTACCAACAAGCTTCACAAAAACAGTCTAAAAGTGTACACAAACAGTTTCGCAGACATGATAATAAATTGTGCCATTGGATTTTTTTTTACCAACAAGCTTCACAAAAACAGTCTAAAAGTGTACACAAACAGTTTCGCAGACATGATAATAAATTGTGCCATTGGATTTTTTTTACCAACAAGCTTCACAAAAACAGTCTAAAAGTGTACACAAACAGTTTCGCAGACATGATAATAAATTGTGCCATTGGATTTTTTTTTTTCCTAGTCTAAAATTTAAGGTTTAAATGCGTTAATAAAGAGAACAAATCCGTGTGTATAGTGCAGTCAAAGAAAAAACAAGTTAAGTGTTTTTTTTTTGATGATAAATAAACCTAAATGCTCTATTAACCAAGTTAGTCTTCCTCTTCTGGCATAATCTTTTATCGGAAGTTAGCAAACTTGCCGCCCGGAATTGTACTAATTGTAATATCTCTCTCTGGTTTCAATCCTGGGATTGGTTTGCAGCAATTTCATCTAATCTCCTCTTCCATTCTTCCTTGTCTTGTGCGGCTCTTTTGACTTGTGCATATGATGAGCAGCGCACGTCCACCAGCAGGTCCTCCAGGTACTCTCGTACTACCTAGAGTTGGTCCCCTCGGTCATACCCTCCATTATGACATGCAAGAGGCCTTCTTGTCGTATAACATGACCGATCCATCTTGCACGCCTTTCGGACAAGGTCCTGAGCAGGTGCCTTCCTCCTTCGATTCTTTGGAGAACCTCCTCATTTGTAATATGGTCTCTCCAGGAAATTCCTAACAGTCTTCTATAGGACCACATCTCAAAAGCCTCTAGTCTCCGTTTATCTCTTTCGGATAGGCACCATGTTTCGCAGCCGTACATCAAGATACTCCATACATAGGTCTTGATGAGGAGTATTCTCAGTTTTAGGTCTATATTATTCGATTCTATTATTTTCGACCTTTTATTGAATGCAAGCCTAGCCTGATGTATATGGCTGTCGACCTCGCTCTTAGACCGACCGTCCCATGTTATTTTGCTCCCGAGGTAGACAAACTCCTTGGTGTTCTTTAGTGGAATATAATAATTTAATTGTAATATAGTCACGTAGATTTCAAAGCCATGAAATAAGGTGTCATCCATAAATCTTACTATGCACTCGGGTAATCTTGTATTTCGTAATTGTAAAAAGCATTCACTTTGTGGCTCATCATAATTTTCAATAAAAACACATAAATTTGTTTTTGACCACTATAGTTTTAATTTCACTCTACCGGTTTCGGAAGAACCCTTCCTTCGTCAGGAGAATATTAAAAACAAATATTAAATTAAGAAAATATTAAATTAAGTTTTTAATATTCTCCTGACGAAGGAAGGGTTCTTCCGAAACCGGTAGAGTGAAAATAAAACTAGGAAGAGGAGATTAGATGAAATTGCTGCAAACCAATCCCAGGATTGAAACCAGAGAGAGATATTACAATTAGTACAATTCCGGGCGGCAAGTTTGCTAACTTCCGATAAAAGATTATGCCAGAAGAGGAAGACTAACTTGGTTAACACATAAATTTGTTTTTGACCACTATAGTTTTATTTTCACTCTACCGGTTTCGGAAGAACCCTTCCTTCGTCAGGAGAATATTAAAAACTTAATTTAATATTTTCTTAATTTAATATTTGTTTTTAATATTCTCCTGACGAAGGAAGGGTTCTTCCGAAACCGGTAGAGTGAAAATAAAACTATAGTGGTCAAAAACAAATTTATGTGTTTTTATTGTAAATCTTGTATTTGTCACTCCTTGTGATATTGGAGTTTTATAATTTTTGTATTTAGGAAAATTTCTCAATTTTTGGCCATTCAATAAAGAAATTCTAATTTAGTAATTTCAAAGATTTCTTCTGTGTTCCTGATCTATGCTGCTGTCACATATTATTTATTTTTTTAAATTTTATTTAACACTTCTGTGGTCTGCATTCTACTTACATTTCTGTATCCATACTGTGTATTTCTAAACGCTTTGTATTTGTCATGTTCAGGATCTCCAAGAAGCTCACGATGAGGTGGACGAACTGCAGATGTCGTTATCGGAGCCGGAGCGCAAATTGGAGGCGGTGGTGTCCATGCTGCCTGACATGTCCCTACTCGACCAAACTGTGCTGGAAATCGCCGCCCTCACAGCCGAGGTTTGTATGTCTTCTATGGTAGAGGGATAGAAAGCTCTGGACCCTGGTTAAATAAGAAAAAAAATTCTGGGATTTTTCACATTTGACACCTTGCACATGCACCTTGGTTTAGAGTGTCTCATAAGAAATAACTGCAACATTTTTTTAGAAACCAGATCTGAATATTCAGGCGCAATCCGACCTTCCTCTTCCTTCATCCTCATTATGTTCCCCAGATTGGCGATGTGTGCGTCTCGAAACACATTTAAAAAAAAATTGCCATGTTCCCCGGGTTTTAAAAACAATAAAGTGAATACATAATACTTTTCAGAAATAAGTAAAAGGTGTCTCAAAAAAGGAATATTAATTGGTCTTCCCAACCCCACTTCCATCAGACTCGAATTGGGGATTAAACTTTTATGTTGTATTTCAGGTTGCAAAGTTGGAGTCCCAGATAGACACCAGCGAATTCACCATGAACCAAGACGAGGCGGTAGCCAAGCAAAAGGAGACCCGCCAGGAAACCAATCGACTGAGAGCCGTAATCAAGTCAAGCCAGACCAAGCTGAATAAGCACAACCAGAAGCTGCAGCAAGCCAGGGACAAGAAGAACCAGCTCACAGGGGAGTCTTTAAAGATACAGGCCAAGGTATATAGTGTACTATTCATTTAAATTATAGAATATCTGTGTTCATGTTGAAATTATGACCAAGTGGCCAGAGGCAGACCAAGGAAGAGGTGGAAAGACTACATGGAAGAGGATGAGAGGAGCAGAACGGGACGGGAAGGATGAAGGCAGTGTTTCTTTCAGGTACCTATCCGGGGGGGCATTGCCTAACCGGCCTAATCCAGTGAAACTCTCATAGGAATATCTCATATCTCTTGCGGTCGGAACCTTTGGTTCGTAGAATTGACCATTTTCATTCTTGCTGAAACTGCCGAGTTTCAGCTCGATCGAATGTCGAGAAGTGGGTTAATTTCCACTTCCAAGATTCCACTTCGTTCGTACATTCTTTTAAGAAAACAGAAGTGAAATTCAAATGTGAAATATTAAAAAATAAATAAAGTATCTTCTTTATACATTTTTTAAGTTGAGTGGTTATAGGAACAGAGTATTTAATTTTCTTTTTAATATATAATTCTTTAAACTTGAGTACTTAAGTAATATTTAAAGTTTTGTGATTTTGTTTAGTTCTATATTATATTGAGTGAAATGTGTATGTTTGATTCTAGATACAAGAGTTGTGTTCCCTGCAAGCCCAGCTAGACTCGTGCGAAAAAGAGAAGGAGAGAGGGGAACTGGATCTCAGAACTCTGATCGAGTCCTCTAATGTTTTACAAACACAACTAGATGGTGCCGAAAATAAGAAAAAGGCTTTACTTGATCAAAATAGGTTAGCAAATGAAACAATATCAACATACACATTAGAATTATTGGAAAGCCTACAAAGAGCACCATGATGAGATTATATATTGAAACAATATTAATTATTATATGTGGAAGAGAGACAGGTGGTGAAGGCTTTAACCAGCCACCTGTCTCTCATAACCTAATTAATATTGTTTTTTTTTAATGATAAACTTATTTTTATAAGACAAGGTTTTTATGCATAGCACAAAGGATAAAAAATTATTATAAGCCTTAATGCTATGTGCTATGCATAAAACCTTGTCTTATAAACATTAGTTTATCATTAAAAAATAATAATATTGGACACGTCAAAATATTTCACCAACAAATGTAGATATAATATATCTCGACGCCATCTAGTGGGAAATTCAGCACTAACAAAGCCTTTCCTACAAAAATAAACTTGGTTGTTTACAGGTGAAAAATAATAAGCAGTAATTGTCGAATGAAGTACTTGTACATTTTGGTGGTCCAGAGCACCTGACCAGATATCAGAAGGTGCGGGTTCAATTCCCGTCGGCGGCATTTATTTTTACTCGGGAGATATTTTCAATTTGTATGGATATTTCAGGCGGATAATTAATGCTTATAATAATTAATTAATACTAGCTTTTTGCCCGTTGCAGGCAACTAATGGGTAAAAATTAAGCAAGGAGTGTGGGTCTACTAAAAATTTAAAAAAATAAATGTATATTTGGAGACAAAAAAGTGCCAAGGAGCTTAATAATCATTTTTTCACTGATCCGTTCGAGTTGTGTAGGTCGAGACGCGTAATTTGATATCCATATCGTATGTACGGTTTTTGTCACCAACATTCTTCAAAAGTTAGTTTGGAAAAAGAATTGCTCAATTAACACGCAAAATTTAAAAACTTTTAAAAATGTAATATGTATTTTGGCATATAAATGAAACTATGAGTGTGTGACCACAAATATATTAAAATATATGTAGGGATAGAAAGAAATGGATATTTTGAGAAAAAAAAGTGCCAAGGAGCTTTCTGATCATTTTTTCACTGCGCCATTCGGATTTTGTAATTCGAGACGCGTAATTTGATACCCATATCGTATGTACGGTTTTTGTCACCGACATTCTTCAAAAGTCCCAGCGAGTTTTATTTTGGAAAAAAACATTGCTCTATAAACACGCAATATGTAAAAACTCTTATTGGAAATTTTTTTATTTTTGAATTTTAAATCCATACGTTATAAAACAACACTACGGACATAACCTAGAAAACGGGCTTAAACACGCTCTCAGTACCTGCCTACCAAGGACCTCTACCCGGTACCATCTGTGTAGGTTCCTGCACCTACCATTAAAAATTTACCGAAAAAATATATACATAACGCAATAAGGTACCTACACATTAAAAAATAAAGAGATAAAAACTTTAAATATGAATGGCTCCCAGGCTAACCTTACCCAACTTCTGCGCTCTGGGTACAATTTATAAATTTGCGTGACGCTATTGATGTAGTTTTTCACTACGGGGCGACGGTACCACTACTACTACTACAACTACAACTACAACTTTAACTACTACAACCACTACAACCACTACAACCACTACAACCACTACCACCACTTCAACCACTACAACCACTACAACCACTACAACCGCTACAACCGCTACAACCGCTACAACCGCTACAACCGCTACAACCACTACAACCACTACAACCACTACAACCACTACAACCACTACAACCACTTCAACAACTACAACCACTACAACCACTACAACCACTACAACCACTACAACCACTTCAACCACTACAACCACTACAACCACTACCACTACCACTACCCTACTACTACTACTACTACTACTACTACTACTACTACTACTACTACTACTACTACTACTTGGTACAATTTATAAATTTGCGTGACGCTATTGATGTAAATTTTCACTACGGGGCGACGGTACACGTGCCAAATTATTTTTACCAAACTTTATTTTATTTCGTTCAAATGCACTATCGATTTAAAAAAATATATACTGCCAAAGTAAGTACCTACACATATTTTATTGTTTCTTTGAATTCCATCTGTGTAGGTACCTGCACCTACTATTAAAAAAATACCGAAAAAATATTTACATAACGCAATTAGGTACCTACTCGTTAAAAAATAAACACATGAAAACTTTAAATATGAATGGCTCCCAGGCTAACCTTTTCCAATTTCTGCGCTCCTGGTAGAAATTAAAAATTTGCGTAACGCTATTGATGTAGTTTTTCACTACGGGGCGACGGTATCCGTGTCAAATTATTTTTACCGAACTTTATTTTATTTCGTTCAAAAGCATTATCGATTTTTAAAAATATACTGCCAAAGTAAGTACCTCTACAAATTTTATCGTTTCTTTGAGATCACATCCCTAAAATAAAAGCACATCACTTCGGTGTGTCTATGATTGGCTGATTTCTGATTGACCAAAAGCTGACTGTTGACATTTTTTGTTAAAATAGCAAATGTCAAAACTTTGGCCGGTTACTGTGAAACATTTTGAACCGAACGCCATCTGTGGGACGGCCGAATAACGTTCCTTAACCTTCGGAGGATGAATTTTTTCGATAATATTAAAGGCAGACGGCGTGTTTGCTGCGGATTGCAATCATCAAGTTGAGCGTGTCGATTTTATAAAAAAAGCACACCGCGTGGTTTTCGCTTGACCACGTGATTTTCTCTTTCGCCGCGAAGCTCTCCCTATTAAATCATTTTTTTGCGTGTCGGGCGAACCTGGCGGCCGGAGAGAGAACTGCGCGCTTTCGCATGGCGCGCCGCGAGCGCTTCCAGTTTCCGCCGCTAGATGCTACTCAAATTTTTGTCGACAAATTACCACGAACGAATATTTTAGTAAACATTTTCATACAAACTTATACTGAATTTCGCCCAAAACGCGTCCCGCCATAGTGAACCTCGAGTCGAAGCGGCTCCGTGAGAGCGGCGGTCGATTTTCGCTCGCCAGGAATTCGGCAAAAAAACAATTGAATGGGACTTTTTTTTCTGGCACGCCAAAACGAACCTCGAGTTGTTTGAACTTAAGGGGGAGAGTGGTCGATTTTTGCCTAAATTTCGGCGAGCAAAAAAAACAAAGAAACTGAGTATTAATATATGTATTACTTCTATATTTAAATTGAGGACTGCGACCCATTAACACAATGCTTTCATTGTTGTAAGTTTATGTATACAGCTAAAGGAAGCCTACATCGAACCCATCTGATTCGATTTGCCCACACTGCATGGGAGACCACATCTTTTCAAAATGTCCGGTAATAGAAAATAACACCCCGCGTGTGTAAACTGCGTCACTAGAAATTCAAAATACGGAGAAAATAACACCACACACTACAAATGTCCAACAGCGACGATTGCAATTATAGAAATAATATTGTTAGGCAATAGAGCCATTAGAAATCATCCAAAAAATATAAATAAAAATATTTTTAAATATGCCTTATGATTACCCCACTATGTATCAAAGTATTTCGGGAAATTAAAGTCCCTCCACTTCAAATTATTATAAAAAAATAGTTCTTTTACAAATTCACAAAGATTGTTTCGATAGTAAAATGCCAACGCCTTCATAGATAGTTTTATAAGTTGATTAAGAGGTCCTGTAATCGAACTAATTATTCATTCTTATCAATAAATTATACCATTGGAAAATGACACCAGAAAAAAAGATTATTGCTGCAACTGACATTAGCTTTTTTTTATACATTATATTTTTTTACAGAATTCAGGATGACAAGCAACAAAAGCAAGTTGTGGAGTTTGACAGGATGTGCAATGTAATCGCCGGCTACAATAGGGAGATCTCCGCTCACAGGGTCAAGGACATCTCGGGGCAGCTGGACAAGCTAAAGAAGCCCCTGCTAGAGCTGCAAGAGAGGAAGGAGCAGCTCTCTGGGGATCTGCAGTCGCAGACCAGCATGATTGACTCCATCAAGGATGATATATCCAACCATCAGGTTTGTGCGAGATCAAACAGTCATATGGGTGTTTCAAAGCTCCGTAGCTCAAGCTGGAATTGGCATTGAGAGCTGAAAATGGTTACATTGATCTAGAAATTTCAGACTGAAAAGGTGTACAAATTTCATGATGCCAGAGCTCATTTAAAATCGCCTTTGCAGCTATGTATGCATTGCGATGGTTGTTAAGTTTGATGAACATTGCAAAAATAGATTTACAACTATTACAAAGTAGTAATGATGATAAATCAATATATTTGGGTCTTTTCTCAGGCCAAAGTTTTCAAAGTCCACAGTCTGATTTTATTTGTTTGACACCTCTCAACAGCTCCCCTGTCTGCTGTGTAAAGCCAGAGGAACTATTTTTCCACCCGATCAAACGACATTGCTATGTTGGTTGGGGAAGGGATTTGTTAATGTAGATCTTGATAAGGATTGATCTCCCGGATCCGGAAGAAAAGCCAATAGTGCATTCCGTTCGTTCTGTACTGTTTTGTGTAAGAACGAGTCTGTAAAACAAGAGTTTCTAATATAATCATATACAGTTGACCCGCGGTAATCTGGCCCCTTTCTAATCTGGCACCCCTATAATCCGACAAACTTATAACAGTACATAAAAAGCACATTTATTACGGCAAGTCTTCTACAATACATGCTTAAACATGTTGTAACTTGTTTGCGGCACCGTGATTTTTGCCCTACGTGTATTTTTTCTTTATGTAATTTGTCCAATTACAAGGTACACTAAAAAGTTCTGGACTACAATCGTACATCATCCGACATCTCCTTGCAGAACGTTTGTCGGATTACTGCATATCGATAACTGTATATCGGAAAATCCGTCCACATTTATTATATGTGTAAGTATTTATATGCAAGTTAAAAAATAAAATGTTACCAGATTATATGTTAAGTGTTTTTAGTATTAATAGCACAGTCCATGGCTATCAAATTTACCACAACACGAAATTTTGTGAAGTCCAAATATTAGTATGTAGGTAATAGAATATTTTTATTGTAGTTTTAGAAAAGTTGTACACTAGATATAAAATGTTAAATTTTATAACTAAATAAAATAAATAAAAAATCCCAAAGGCCCAGAAATAAATATTAAGGTCAAAGCACCAATAAGAATTTTTTGACCACCATTTAAGGATCTGCTATTTATGAAAATATTATTTAAGGTGTATTTTAATTGTTTCGGGTTTTGAGGAAAATAAGAGCAAATATTACAGACTAAACTCCATAAATTAATTTTATCAAAATAAAATCTGAATTACATTTATGTATTATTAACATTGAAGAAAAAATATTCAGAATCACCGGTAATTGACCACCGCATCTCCAGTAAATGCAGAATCACAAGTAATACTAGACCACCACATCTCCAGTAATTGACCACCACACCTCCAGTAAATGCAGAACCACCAGTAATTGACCACCGCATCTCCAGTAAATGCAGAATCACAAGTAATACTAGACCACCAAATCTCCAGTAATTGACCACCACACCTCCAGTAAATGCAGAACCACCAGTAATTGAGCACCACATCTCCAGTAAATGCAGAATCACAAGTAATACTAGACCACCACATCTCCAGTAATTGACCACCACACCTCCAGTAAATGCAGAACCACCAGTATTTGACCACCACATCTCCAGTAAATGCAGAATCACAAGTAATACTAGACCACCACATCTCCAGTAATTGACCACCACACCTCCAGTAAATGCAGAACCACCAGTAATTGACCACCGCATCTCCAGTAAATGCAGAATCACAAGTAATACTAGACCACCACATCTCCAGTAATTGACCACCACACCTCCAGTAAATGCAGAACCACCAGTAATTGACCACCACATCTCCAGTAAATGCAGAATCACAAGTAATACTAGACCACCACATCTCCAGTAATTGACCACCACACCTCCAGTAAATGCAGAACCACCAGTAATTGACCACCACATCTCCAGTAAATGCAGAATCACAAGTAATACTAGACCACCACATCTCCAGTAATTGACCACTACACCTCCAGTAAATGCAGAACCACCAGTAATTGACCACCACATCTCCAGTAAATGCAGAATCACAAGTAATACTAGACCACCACATCTCCAGTAATTGACCACCACACCTCCAGTAAATGTAGAACCACCAGTAATTGACCACCGCATCTCCAGTAAATGCAGAATCACAAGTAATACTAGACCACCACATCTCCAGTAATTGACCACCACACCTCCAGTAAATGCAGAACCACCAGTAATTGACCACCGCATCTCCAGTAAATGCAGAATCACAAGTAATACTAGACCACCACATCTCCAGTAATTGACCACCACACCTCCAGTAAATGCAGAACCACCAGTAATTGACCACCACATCTCCAGTAAATGCAGAACCACCAGTAATTGACCACCACATCTCCTGTAAATGCAGAATCACAAGTAATACTAGACCACCACATCTCCAGTAATTGACCACCACACCTCCAGTAAATGCAGAACCACCAGTAATTGACCACCACATCTCCAGTAAATTCAGAATCACAAGAAATACTAGACCACCACATCTCCAGTAATTGACCACCACACCTCCAGTAAATGCAGAACCACCATTAATTGACCACCACATCTCCAACAAATGACTGCTTTAATTTCGTATGCATGGGTTTTTTCACATTAACCCCTGGAAGAGAAGAGGAAGTTCTGGGAAGGAAAAAGGAATAAGGGGTATGTAGGAATCTAGAGTTCAGTGTGTCTAGGAGTGACGGATGTATTAATCCATCCCTCCCACTGCGGTGCGAGACGATGGGTTGAGAGATACCAGCTGGATAGGTCAATGGTCTCCCCAAGCTGGCCTCTCCTGATCAGGGCCACCACCCAGCAGGTGGGCAAGCGCATATGTAACCAAGACCTAAAGGTCACCCGATGAACCAGGACACCCCTGCTAAGTCACCAAACGTAGCGAATCACTTGGGGTGACTATGGCAGAGGTGTTGGTTACCCAATAAATGGTTCCGGGGCGGCGGTACCCATACCCGCCTCCCGAATGAATTACATTAATTTTATAATTTTTTACATGTCGAAAAGAATGTGAACTTACTGGGGTACCCCGTCCTAAGGTTGGTTTTGTGTGAGAATTATAAGTTAGGTAATTTTTTTTGTAAGTGTATTAATTTTTTAATGCATCAATTAAACAAAAACAATTTTAACAAATAATTATAAGCAATAATAGTCGCCTGAAATATCAATACAAATTTAAAATATCTCCCGAGTAAAAATAAATGCCGCCAACGTATTTAAACATAAACAGTTAGTTTATCATTAAAAAAAAAATAATAAAAAACCATTTTAATGATAAAGTTACTTTAAATAAAAAAATAATAATAGACAGAATCATTTTCTTCTAAAATTTTATCTTATTTCCCCCTTTCACTTTTTTTCTTTTTTGGAAATTACTGCTCTTCCTAATGTTATCTGCATCGTAAACCAGTCTCTCATACCTTCCTGTCACTGATACCCTTTTTTACATCCATAATTTTTATATATAAAATATTTTATGTAATGTAACTAAGTAACTAACCATCACACCGTTTCTCCGCAGGGGTAGGCAGAGAGGAGGGACCTCCAAACAACTCGGTCTTGGCACACATTTCTTGCCTCATTCACACTCATACATACTCTTCCATTATACTGACTCTTGACATGGCCCGGCTCAAGTATCTGATTCACTTGATCGTGCCATGTCCTCCTCGAGGGTCCCCATTTCTACTACCATTCGCATTTGCTTCATATATTCTCCTTTTGCTCTAAATGGCTTTAAATGCCCAAACCATCTAAGCGTTTTGTATAATGTAATATTTTTATATTCAGATACATTGAAACAAAATAATAATAGCTCTCTCATATTATATATCTACATAGTTATTTAACTTTTTACAGATGTAGGTATGTAGATGTTTGTGAATATTTATCATTTTCTATCACACATAAAGCAGGTAAATAAATTGTTTTTTTTAAATCTGAATTAGCCATTTCGTAGTCACCTACTTAGAAAATAAGAATTAAAAATAAACTGTTTTGGGAAGATAACTATCCTCAATTAACGGATCGTCTCTCAGGGTGATGACGTTGGTTTATGTTTTGTTTGTTGGGCTTTAATCTTAGAGTTTCGAGGTCTTAGCTTTAGGATTTATGTTTCAAGCTTTGAGCTTTGGGCTTCGAGCTTTAAGCTTCGAGCTTTGAGCTTTAGGACCTGAGTTTGGAGCATTGTACTTTACTCTTTGAACTTTGTTGTTTTCGGTCTTTGAGCTTTAGGACGTGATTTTGGACTTTGAACTTTGCTCTTTGAGCTTTGGGACTTATTTTCGAGCTTTGGGCTTGGAGCTTTGAGCCTTTGTAGGCGAGCTTTGGGACTGGAGTTTTGAGTTTTATTCTTTCAGCATTAAGCTTTGGGAATGAAATTAGAGCTTTGGGCTTTGAACTTTAAGCTATCAGCATTAAGCTTAGGGCTTTAAGCTTTTAGTATTAAGCTTAGAGCTTTCAGTTTTAAGCTTTCAGTATTAAGCTTAGAGCTTTCAGCATTAAGCTTGGGGCTTTAAGCTAGGGGCTTTAAGCTTAGAGCTTTAATCTTTCAGCATTAAGCTTAAATTATTAAGCTTGGAACATTAAGCTTAGAGCTTTAAGCTTTCAGCATTAAGCTTAGAGCTTTTAGTATTAAGCTTAGAACTTTTAGTATTAAGCTTAGAGCTTTCAGCATTAAGCTTAGAGCTTTCAGCATTAAGCTTAGAGCTTTAATTATTAGGCTTAGAGCTTTAAGCAATATACTTAGACCTTTAAGCTTTCAGTATTAAGCTTTGAGCTTTCAGTATTAAGCTAAGAGCTTTAAGCTTTCAGCATTAAGCTTAGATCTTTAAGCTTTCAGCATTAAGCTTAGAGCTTTAAGCTTTTAGTATTAAGCTTAGAGCTTTAAGCTTTCAGTATTAAGCTTAGAGCTTTAAGCTTTAATATTTTTTTTTATTATCAATATAAAGTTTTTTTACAGGTTTTTTTTTCGATGTCTGTCTCACTAGGATAAACCTGTGTCGATACAGACGTATTTGACACATGAATTAATGTTTACATATTTTTTGATACATAAAATATTGCATTAAGCTTAGAGCTGCTTTCAGTATTAAGCTAAGAGCTTTAAGCTTTCAGTATTAAGCTTAGGGCTTTAAGCTTTTAGCACTTAGCTAAGAGCTTTCAGTATTAAGCTAAGAGCTTTAAGCTTTCAGTATTAAGCTTGGTGCTTTAAACTTAGAGCTTTAATTATTAAGCTTGGAGCTTTAGCATTAAACTTAGAGCTTTAAGCTTAGAGCTTTAAGTTTAGCGCTTAGAGCTTTAAGTCTTAAAGCTTTAAGCTTTCAGTATTAAGCTTAGATCTCTAAGCTTTCAGCATTAAGCTTAGAGCTATAAGCTTTCAGTATTAAGCTCTAAGTTTAGAGCTTTTAGTATTTAGCTTAGAGCATTCAGTATTAAGCTTAGAGCTTTAAGCTTTTAGTATTAAGCTTAGAGCTTTAAGCTTTCAGTATTAAGCTTAGAGCTTTAAGCTTTTAGCATTAAGCTTAGAGCTTTAAGCTTTCAGTATTAAGCTTAGGTCTTTAAGCTTAGAGCTTTAATTATTAAGCTTAGAGCTTTAGCATTAAACTTAGAGCTTTAAGCTTAGAGCTTTCAGCATTAAGCTTAGATCTTCGAGCTTTGTTGAGCTTGGACCTTTCGGTCTTTAAGTTTGTTAAGAAAGTCAAAGAAAGCTTTATGTTCCTTCATGCAGAGTTTTTCAGACCGTAAGGATGCTCTTATTTTGAATCTAAATTCAAAATATGCAAACGATGTATAAAAATATGGGGTGGGAAAAGGGGATGGGGTGGTTTTTAGAAATCTTATGTAAACAGTGAATTTCCTTCACGTAAAAAACAAAGCCTCACTCGACCACATATAAAGATAGATACATAGCTGAATTTCCCAGCGTTGCCCGGGAGTTTTATAGAGTAATCGAGTTGCATCAAGTATACGGTGAAAAGGGCGTGTTCGTCCAACAGATGGCGCTGTTAAAAAAAAACATGTTTTTACCCGAACTGGTGACATCTATATAATATAGGTATATAAAAAGACACGTATTTGAATACAACGCTGTGTCAAAATTTCAAAGTAATCGGTGAAGAACTTTCGGAGATTTAAGACTCTGAACAAACAAAAATTTACATTTTTATTAATATAGAAGATAGATAGATAGATTTAACATTAACGATGATTATTTGACGACATATTTTTTCCATAGTTCTATGTAAAAAAGGATTAAAAAAAGCATTTTGTCGGGCTTAAATTTAAATTACTAAATCAAAAAATTTTTATGTTGCTTTATTTTATATTTTATTATATTCTTAACACACTTCATGCGGGCGAAAACATGGGTGCCATTTTAGAAATGGATTTTATCTTAAACAGCTATATAAAATAATACATGATTGGAATGACATTTTTTTACATAGTACTTACTCACCACATCCCAACTATAAAATTATTTTCCGAAATTAAAGCCTACTTTTGTAATAAACTCAGTATAAAGTCAGTGTTAGGCAATTTAGTAATGTTTTATGTGTAAAAAATGTATGTATTACAATACAAATTTCTTTTTTTTTCATTTTCGCATAAATCATTACCAAAAAAAATCTCCAGTGTGATAAGTGTAAAAATGTATTACCCGATCTACAGGTTTAAATACAGTTATTTAAAAACATATTCTTCCTCACAAAAGACAAGAATTTGAAGATTGGGAAGACTTAGGACGGGTTGTTTCGGAGAATTTGAACAATTCATCAAATTTCAACGTTCATTTTCAAGTTCTGTGAAAGATTTTTTCCATTTCTGTTTTTATTTCAGTTTTGTCAAGCAACTAGCCTTCAATGATATAATAACAGAACTTGAATAAGTCTTTCACAGAACCCGAAAATGAATGTTGAAATTTGATGAATTGTTCAAATTCTCCGAAACAACCCGTCCTAGTTGACATACGCCTTTGAAAAAATTACAACCAGTTCTGTACCTACCTTCTATTATTTCTTACCCAATAATTATCTTTTTTTATTTTCTTAATTATATTATGTTATTTAAATTTGTCATCTAGATTTATACCTATTTGTTCATTTTTATGCACATCATTTCATGAAATTTTACACTTTATAAACCATGATGACGCCACTCCCCAATTCAAACACGAGAAATAATTTCTCAATTGAGTTGGGCAGTTTCAATCAGCCTCGAAATATCTACATTTGTAATTTATTGTAATTTGTTTCTATTTAATAAAAAATAAATAAAACTAGACATATAGTTCCTTCCAAAGCGGTTGATATTAAATTATCAGACAGCAATACCTTTTCTTCCCGCCCTTACCCTTCCCGCCAGTTCATTAGGCAAGATTATTTTTTAATAATTACTAATAGCTCACAAAAAATTGCCAAAGTTGTCTCTAAAATCATGAAAAATCGAATTACTATATATTTGCTGTACATTTTAATTATTCAGTTTGGTTGGGTATGTTGGCTGCGCAGCTATTCCTCTTACAATTATTTGGTTTCCATTCTGTGACATTATCCCCCTCACATTACAGGTCAACAAGCGCGACCTGGACGACAACCTGACTCTCCGCAACCATCAGCAGGAGCAGCGCCTCAAGGAGCAGGAGATCCGAGTAGTGGATGAGAAGATCGGTGAGATGAACTACGTCTCCCTGTCCACCGAGAAGGACAAACTCTTTCAGACACAGGACGAAATCAGCCAGAAGAAAGCTGAGACTGTTGGCATCATCAAAAAACTACAGGTGAAGCATATATCTTTAGTCATTTTCTCATTGCTGAGGATTGTAAA
The DNA here is from genome assembly GCA_026573805.1 of Hesperophylax magnus. NCBI lineage: Eukaryota > Metazoa > Arthropoda > Insecta > Trichoptera > Limnephilidae > Hesperophylax > Hesperophylax magnus. Next base: position 4,926,066 of record JAIUSX010000022.1, read on the forward strand.
CTCCACTCCAATTAACCCTAACGGCTCTCTCTGCTGTAATCTCTCTGTCACATCTTATGAGAAAAAGGGAAAGATGAGAACAGTTTGGCAAATATGCATTTAGAAATGTTTGTTGTTTTTTCTTCAAATATAGACCTCTTTCATTGTACATAGATTTATATTATGAAAGATAATCTCAGTATCAAAATGTTACTTAAAATGACTTTAGTGTTTGATGACTAGATCTGAATAGCCAGATACTTCCCAACCTTCCTCTCCCTATCTTCTTCACTTCCCCACTTCCTTCATCTTCACAACACACATACCTCAATGAGGTTATTAACCCCTACTGTGCGGCTGGCTACAGTTACAGTCCGTTTAAATTATAACTACCTTGAGGTTCACTGCAGCGTGCAGTGTATACAGCTAGGTTTTAGAAATTTTTAATACATTTGTTTATTGTCCAAGAAAAGTCCAAAGTGAAAAAACTAACTTTGTAGATGCGTTTCTATCATTTCACATCTAATTTTCAGTATTAAATTTTTAAAAGTTATTTACATTTACTATTTTTTAGTCAATATATATATATGTATTTATTTATTTTTTAAAAGAAAGACAAACACTCCCAGGTTACAAATAATCAGTGGCGGTTTGTACTCACAAATGGTAGTGCGCTAAAAATATTGCCATGGTATCTACGTAGATACCCTGACAAGGGTATGAGACACGTAGGCATTCCACATATAAAGGCGAACACTCATCGGTCATACAAAAAAATGCCTGAGATGTACAAAATTGAAATATACGCCAAATTGTACTTAAAATAGAATGAAACCCGTTACAATTTCAATAATTATCTAAAAACACAGAAACTGCAGGATGACCTAACACTGAAATTAACTAAGTTAGATCCGGACATTAAATTTCTTTACAACAAGCGTAACTGAATTTAATAATGAATTAGGCGTCAAGATATGTGTGTGCTTGTAATAAATTTCAATTGTCACTTGTGTTTTATTATTGTTTTAATTTTATTCTACTTAATTACATTTTCAATTTGTGTTTTGTAATAATTTCAGTTATAATATATGTATTAGAATAGGTTTTATTTAATTTCATTAGGGGTTCATTTGTTTACAAACATATTACAATATAATATGATTTGAAAATTTACCTGCTGTTTAATTAAAAAAGATACCGGTGGGGCATCTGACTTTTGAAAAGAGTATGGTGGGGCATGGCATAAAGAAGGCTGGGAAACACTGATCAATCCCCTACGCCAGGTCAGGTAAAAGATACTAGCAATTTTGAAGCTTATTTCGACGTGTTGGAATCATTGCTATTCGAACTGTGAACAAAAGTTGCACCATCTCGCCGAAGAGTTGTGAGGCACTGGTAAGCACCGTTCATGTTTTGGAGAAATTTCGATACTATGGTCAACATCCACGCTCTGCGCGTATATATATAATTGATGTTCCCAGGTGATGTTTCTCAATGAGCAGAGATGTGCAAAATGGGTACCCAAAACCATTTGAAATGCAAAATGGAAATGGGTCAAAACTTTTCCATTTGAAAATGCAAAATGCAAAATGGTTTTTAGAAAAGCATTTCAAATGCAAAATGCAAAATACCTATTTTCAAAATGCATTGAAAATGCAAAATGGTTTCTCAGGTCAAACAATCAAAATAATTATAGAATTTTTAAACAATTTTGTCATTTAATAATGGACATCAATACAGAACAAACATATTACATGATAGTAAATCCAAAAACACCACGACAACAGATTATGAAACCATGTTGACTAATGTTGCCAACGTAAAAATATATAAACTGCTATCTAACAGTTAATATTACAGCGTCATGGCCCCATGTTCAGTATTTTTTGTAATGGTATCACTCAATTGCCAGGACTCCTACCAGGGAGCAACTTGACAAATGTAAATTATCTCTCATAGCGAGGTTGAGGACCGACTGATATTTGGGGCTTATGAAAAAAAGATGAGTGGAGATATTAGGAAGAATGTTGCAAAAAAGCATTTAAAATCGAAAATGCATTGAGAAAAGCATTTAAAATGCAAAATGCAAAATGGTTTTTAGAAAAGCATTTAAAATGCAAAATGGAAAATACCCATTTTGCATTTCCATTTGAAATGGATTTATTTGAAATAAAGCACATCTCTGTCAATGAGCAATGTGGAATCTGCTCGCACCACGTGACCTATGACAAGTGATACAGAGAACGATAATTCTAATCTGTTGAATTTAACTTAATACTTTTATAGTATGTATTATACATTTATTACTGTTATTTGCTTTGATTTTTGGTGGTATTATTATTTTTTGATAGAAATGTTGGGAGTGCATTGCTCCAACGCTCTTTAGCGCTAGCCGCCACCATGAACAACCCGTCAATATTTTTAAATCTCCTACTGCCATTACTGTGTTGTGATGGAGGACAAAGCCAGTCGAGGTATCGAATTCACGACGCGGGTGGGAACCAGATGCATACAATGAAATTTCAATGCAAATGAACAGTTTCAAACTAATATTGTGGTATCATTCCAGGAGTTTGTGAAAGAAGCAAAAGCGGAGCTGAAGCAGCCCAAGTTCAAAGACGTCCATGAGGAGTACAAGAAGAAGCTGTATGAGTTGATTCTGCTGAAGTCGGCCGACCGCGACCTGCGCGACTACAGCGTGGCCATGGACCTCTGCCTGATGCAGTTCCACAAGGAGAAGATGACAAAGATTAATAACATTATCAGGTAAACATAAACCTCTTGATAATTAATACCTTCCTAACCAACCGCTTAAAATTAAGAAAAAAAAAAATAGTATTTTTATGTAGATGAATATATTTTCCATAATGATTTAACATTTGCCGCCGAAATGACATCTTCATTTTTATCCGTGAATATGGCGGCGTCAAGCCGGACTACGTCGGTGACAGCCGTCTTACCAGCCATTGGCATTTTCTATGTCATTGTAGCCAGTTGACTTCAAATCTTCCACACATTTTATACAGTATTCATTATTTGTGAAAATGCCCCATTGCAATTTTTTTGCCTGTGTTAGAATTAGAAAATCTGTCCCACTAAAAGCTCTCAAATGGCACGTACTGGCATTCAAATTTATAGGTCAACGTAACAATAATTTTTAGTGCACAATGTTATTTCCATCATGAACTATGGAGCTGTGAAATATCTAATTTAATTGTAAAAAAATAAGACAACAACCTTTCCTTTCTCATCCCCTTTCCCTCTGATGATTTTCCTGTACAATTTTTTGCTAGCGCCGATTCCGTTCGTATCTATACGAACATGTACGGGCATGTACCTAGTATGGTGGCTGTAGAAAACAAAAAACTGTAATCATTAAATTTTTTATGAATAAAGAAACACCAAAAACAATTTTTTAAATTTTTTTTTAGTTTTGACAAAATTGAAATCTCCATATGGTTTGTTAAATAAGAAAAAAGAATATTTAAGTCTCAATATATTAACGAATTGATTCATAAAATTGTTGCAAAAACTAATTTGATTTTTATTGCAGAGATATGTGGAGGAGCATCTACAGAGGAAATGATATTGATTACATAGAAATAAAAACCGATGAGAATGCAGACTCTGCCAGCAGTGGGACTAAAAGGGTATACAATTACAGGTAAATAAGACCTTTGTACGTAATATCCTCATATTGCTGCCGCTGAGAGCTGCATTGTAACCTTTCCCTCTTTCTAACAAACAGTTCATGTAATAAAGCTACCAGCAGTACACCTTTAAGCTTTCACTCTATACAAAGTTACTCAAGTAGTCCTAGAGAGAGGTTGTACATGCTTCATCGATGATTGTCCTCTTCCTTCTCGCACGTATTGCACGAAAACTAAAAAGTGGGTCGCCGTGGGTCCAGTTTTTCTGGTAGCCAAGTCCTCCATTGCAACAGCAACATTTTCCGCTTACAATGACAGTAGCAGGCAATTTTTAAATATTGTCAGGTTATTGCTAGCAGGAGTTTTTCAAATATTGTCAGGTTATTCATTAATTAAAATAGAATTAGCTTTTTTAAAGTACATAATATCTACTCAATGTTTCTGTTTTTATTTTGTAGAGTTGTGCAGAAGAGAAATGATACAGAGATTGATATGAGAGGGCGTTGCAGTGCTGGACAGAAAGTACTGGCTTGCCTCATCATCAGAATGGCTCTGGCTGAAACCTTTAGTAATCGGTAAGTTCCACATAACATAAATTTAAGTAATCAGTAAGTTCCACCTACAATGCATTCAGTATTCGATAAGTACCACCATTGACATAAGAGGCGCATCCAGAAAGTAAGTGTACTGAATTTTTGTAGGTTACAAAATTTTTTATTGAAACAAAAAATTACATGGTTACCGTAGTACATATGTAAGCTATTTTTCGACATAGTCGCCATTCCCCTCAATGCAGGTGGTGAAGCGGGGTATCAACTTTTTGATGCCTTCCTCGAAGTAGTTTCCCGCCAACCCCTTCGTCCACTTCTTCACCTCCTCCTTTACCTCCTCGTCGGTTGAAAACCTTTTTCCACCCATGTACAGCTTCAGGGAGGTAAAGAGATAATAATCTGAAGGAGCTAGGTCAGGGGAATGCGCGGGGTGGTTCAGGACATCCATGCCATGATTTTCTTGGCTGAAATTGTGGTTTTGAACTTTTTGGCGGAGGGTGAAGAGGTGTGACGCCACTGTTGAGACTGCCTTTTGGTTTCAGGCGTGTAGTGTACAACCCAAGTTTCATCTCCAGTAACGATGGAGCGGAGAAATTCATCTCCATGGTGTTTGCAGCGCCTCAAAAACTCTTGTCCGGCTTCCACTCGATTCAACTTGTGTTGGTCTGTCAGCTGTTTTGGGACCCACCTCGCGGACAGTTTCCGATATCCGAGGGTTTCTGTGATGGTTTTGTGTAGTAGAAATCTGGAGATTTGCGGAAACATCGCAGAAAGTTCTTCCACAGTCAATCTGCGATCGTCACGGAGCGTTTTTTCGATTTCTTCCACAATTTCGTCAGTTACAATTGAAGGTCCTCCGCTCCTCTGATCATCATGCACGTACAACCATTTTTAAACTCGCGGTACCACTTGTACACACTCGTACGATTCATAGCTTTATCACCATATGCAGTTTTCACCTCATTATAAACCTCAAACGGAGATTTTCCCTTCCAAACGAGATAACGGATGACGCCACGTATTTCGCACTTGGCGGGAGATTGGATAGACATTTTTCACGAAACGTGTTGTCTTGTCGAAACTTCTCAACTTTCTGACCTTGAACCGGTCTCGTTGCGGAGGGGAAGAGTCAGGCTACATGTAAGTGTAGCCAACATGTCGAAAATAAAATTCATTCAGTCGTGAGAGCCTCAGTACACTTACTTTCTGGATACGCCTCGTACAATCAGCAATCCAGAAGTTCTACCTAACATAAATTATGTAATCAATTAGTCCCACCTTACATACATTCACCTTTACGAAAAAACCTAACCTGACCTAACATTCTATAATAAATAGTAATTTCCACTAAACACACATTTAGTAAATGGTAAATTTAACTTAAGAAGAACGCCTGCGCGGCTTTTTTCGTATAAAACTTAAATTTGGATTTGAGGCCAAAATACTCGACCAAACTGAACAATAATTTTTTTAACTAGTCGACTGTTTTCAAGCACATATGCACTCCAATTTTTATGACCGTGTTTGGGACTCATGCTTATGTGTGAGCTCTAATATCGTCGATGCTGGAATTTTTCCATACAATTGTCAGTATGAAATCAACATTATGTACAGCAAGAATGCGAGCAGTGGAATTAGGAAACAATGCTCCCACGCCGCTCCGACCCGTGCGGAAATAGAAATATATACCGGGTGTGTAGGAAATCGTGATACTGAGAGCGCTCTTGTGTTTATGTTGATAAGTGTGACGTAAGAAACATTTAGTAATCAGTAAATCGCCCAAAACATACATTTAGCAATCTGCAAGATACACCTAACATTAAAAAAAAAATCATCAGTTTCACTAAACACAATATTTGACATAGTTCTACCATTCAAATTCCTAACCCCCATACTTTAAAAATATTCTAGATTCGGAGTATTAGCCCTTGACGAGCCCACCACCAACCTAGATAAGGAAAACGTGACCAGCTTGTGCAATGCCCTGGGAGACATGGTGCTGAGCAGGATGAACCAGAACAACTTCATGTTCATCATCATCACGCACGATGCGGAGTTCCTCACAGCCCTCGGCAGGATTGACAAGCTCACCCATTACTACAAGGTGACTAGAAATCAAGACGGAAGATCCAGAATTGCCAAATTGTCCATGACATAAACATAATTTCTCTTATTCATCGAGAAAAAAATCATTTTCAAAATCAAAAAATAAAGAGTGCTCTGCAATACTAAAAGCAGTTACTAGTGCGAGCAGCAATGCCCCATACGCGGATATCATAACGTCACTTACAGAGAGTTTAACGACTATCTTTTGACGCGTGACACAAAATAGTAACCCCCACAACCTTTTTATACTTTGCTCTAGTTCCTATAAACCTTTTCTATTAATACCAACATAACGTAACACAGTAATGTCACCTCTTGCATGTTTATTTGATATTATTGTCGTTGGTATTATTGTTTTAAATCATCAATATACAAAGGGGCCTTACTATTAAACGTGTTTTAAATTTTACTACACAATTGATAAACAACCATAAATATAGGGTTAATGGTTTGTTTTAGTTGTGTAAAATCTAAAATAAAGGTGGTCTATACTTAGTTCTACTATTTTTTATTACATACTATTATGAACTTATAATGTAATTTTTTTTTAGCATTTCTCATTCACTGTACCTTTATGTGTTTTACTAAATTGTATTTTCTGTAATATATTGGTGTACAACTGTTATGGAGACTGAAAAATATACATAAACACTTGTCTTGTGAACACAATGGGGGACTGTATGCGGAACATTAAACATCACACATTTAATAATAAATAATTCATTTTTGGTCATTTATCCTATTGGAATACAATGTATTACAAGATAACTTTGGATAGAGTGGAATATACTCTCAGGATTTCCCTGGTGAAAGACCAGCATTCAGAATTGAAACATTACTCGAAATGGGTTTAGCCATGTTTAGTAACCATCCGAATAGCCAGGTACTTCCCGACCTTCCCCTACCCACTCCCTTCAGCTCCACAACATACCCTAAATTGGGGATGCCATAGTCCTCGTGGCTCCCAGTTGGAACACTTGTGGCGGTACTCACATAAAAATATATTACTGCACTTTATCAATAAATTGCAAGCTTTTATGAGGAATGGATGACAAATGAATCATACTAAAGGGGTATTTCACCATCCTCTTGATAACTTATCCATAGGATAACGTATAATAATAAACTCGCTGTATCCCGCTAAACCTATTCATAGGTTCGAGTACCAAATAGTAAACTCGAACTTTATAAATAAATAAATCGTAAATATAGGTTATCCTATGGATAAGCTATCAAGAGGATGGTGAAATACCCCATAAGTATTAGTAGACCCTTGAAAAGTTCTAAATTGTATGAACGTCACATTTCATTAGTCTCTTATGTGGATTTTATTTTAATTATGTATTCTCAGTGAAAGTACACATGTATCGAGTTTGTATTGTATTGTCTTTAGCTATTAATTTTGTTACCTTACTGTGCCAGAAAGCTATTGTGATATTGTATTGTCTTGTGTGCTTAAAACTCTACATTGTTGAAAATAATTTTAATTTGTTGTCCAGTTTTATAATTTTATTATTGGTATTTTAATAATTTTAATATAGTTTTGTCTCCATTTTAAAATTCCTAAAACATTATCTTTATGAGACCTTTCTTTGAAAATGCATTTAATTAAAATATGTACATTCTGTGTACATAAATATTGTTACAGTCAATTTGCTTTTGTAATTTAAAAATAATTACATACTTATATAATAATTTTTATTAATAAATAAAATTGAAAATTATGTGTATTTTTTTTACAATATTTTATCTATACATAAACTAGCGATGGGCATAATTGAGATAACCATTTCGAAATAATCAATTCAAATTAGTTAAAAAGTAAACAAACCTATTCAAAACATATTGATAATCATTATAAGGTGCTCATAAACAAGCAAGATAAATTGATAATCATTATAAGGGTGCTCATAAACAAGCAAGATAAATTGATAATCATTATAAGGTGCTTATAAACAAGCAAGATAAATTGATAATCATTATAAGGTGCTCATAAACAAGCAAGATAAATTGATAATCATTATAAGGTGCTCATAAACAAGCAAGATAAATTGCCTATTGCTGAACAATTGTCTTATCGGGCAAGGTGTTGACTATCAATATTGTCACGTACCACCAGGGATAGCCAAAATATACAAGACTAATCCACAACCCCAAAATATGATTACACCAAACTTGTATAAACTTGGAAGCAAAATGATGAAGTTCGAAATTATGACAGTTTTGGCAGCGGGTAGGTAGCAAGTGAGAACTCATCTCGCTCTTTTGTGCAAGAGAGGACAATACATCAAACAAGAATAGGTATTACATACATGACAATATTGGGCTGCATTGCCCAACAATACGGAAATCTTGACAGCGATACATTGCCGTAAAATCTTGTTCTTTTTCGGGCACTTTTAGAATTGAGATAGACCCTGACGACCTCTGGGGCAGAACGGTAAACTCCCTGACTCTGGTGCCAGACTTTGCAGGTTCAAAATCCAGCGTGAAGAATAAATTAAAATATTGTACATTTGTACCTCATTTTAGAAGGAAGATACTCAGTATCTCCACGGTGCAAAATAGCGATAGCTATGTTTATTGACCAGATCTGAAAAGCTGGGTACTTTTAAACCTTCTACTACTTCCCTTCCTGCACTGCCCTTAACCTCACAACATTTCCCAATTTGGGGGTGCAATTAAAAATCTAATGCGGTATCACAAAAGAAAATTCATTAGAATGAATTACACAGTGCTTAAAAATATATAACCTCAGCGGGAGGATGAGTTGAATAAACATCTAATAAAATCTCGAACATTAATTTGATGCACCAATAAAATTAATCATTAAAAGATTCAATTATGCCCACCATTAACATAAATTCTATGATTACTCTTCTATCAAGAATTCAGCATGGACAATATCTCATTTACAGGGGAACAAATCATTTCCTTATCGAAACTGAGAAGTTTTTCTTCGTGTACTGCAGCGAGAGAGATGCCCAGCTGATCAGCCAATGTTGCAGGACTAAACACTTGATAGATACACTTCTGAATGTATGGAATCAACTCATCAGTGAATAGATTACAACTGGCTACAAATAGTTCTTTTTCTTGCGCTGAAAAGGCCTGCTGCTCTTTGTGATAGTAAGCTGCAAGCACTTTAGAAACGGACGACAATGATTGGTACATGTCCGATAAGACTTGACGAGCCAAACAGAATGGCGCAACAACTCTTAATCCATTCAAAGCCGTCAGCAATCCATTGCAATACTCGGCCAATGGATAGAAGTCTAGCAAACTTTCTGGTGGGGCATTCTGATTCGGTTCGCCTTCCGCCGGAGGCTTCCTCCCCATTTTACGATTCACCAATTTGTAATGCTTCATTTCTATCTCGAACTGGCTGTCTGTCTTGCATAGAGACTTTGTGAAATCGTTAGCGATAATGTCCCGGAATAGCGGGGACATGACGGCTCTCATGTCAGCGCCCACTCGGCCAAAAGACAAGCAGAGATACATGCACTGGTTTATGAGTGATTCCAGAGATGCTTCATCTTCTTGAGAAGCATTCTGCTGCAGTAGATTAATCAATCTATTCACCTGAAATTCAACAATATCAGACATAAATACCTTGCATTTTATCATTTTGTTGTGGAAAATTTTGTACAAAATCTGGCAGGATTACACAAAAAAATGTAAGCAGTTTTCACCTTGTTATATATAGACTGGGTACATAGCTAATGTACGTCTTTGTTCAGATTCCATCTTGGCTAATATTTATATATTATATATTTACATTCAAATGACACAATCATCTAGGCACTTTTGTAAGCTCAAAAATCCATAATTAAAACAAGTGTCACCTATAATACATACTAAATAACAAAAAATGCAAGATTATAGTCGAAAATAGTATGTCCTAGTGTGCTAGCGCGGTGGCGACGGCGGGTGCGAAATATCATTCATATTGAAATATGAAATCGCCATTTGCATCCGCAGTGTAGTGTGTGGCCTGTGCGTGAAGCGATGGGTCTAGGTAGGATTACTCTTGTCATTTTAAAATATTTCTATCCTCTCGTTATGGCCGTACTGACAGGTCTAGCCAGCATGTGACATTCTCGCTACTGGTAGGGGGAACAAACCAGTTTGGTCTTGTCGCTCGGCATTTGCGCTACAAGAACTCGTGGCGCACTGTCGACAGCTACAAGCTCCCCCCACCGTGTCAGCATCCGCACAATTCGCTGTGCATTCACTGTGGACGTGCACCTAGTGTCAACTCCTGCGCTAAGAGTTGTTGTCTCGGTGCCGATTATTTTACCTCTTTCTAGATGAGGATTGACTACCATAAGAACAACTAAAAATTAAATAAACTATGTACATACCAATGACTATAAAAAATAATGCCTTACTTATGCTGATTGGAATTTACATTACGACTTATAATTTTACTATACCATCCATGAATCTATTTATATAACTGTTCATTTATACTGTTTTGTTATCATTATTATCTCTAAATAGTATAAAACAAAGTCTAATACGCTCAAAAGAGTGTGCGCTTAGTTCTTCTAAACTACGCAACGGATTTTAATAAGCTTTTCACTATCACTTAGAGAATTTCTTTCAGAAGGTTTACGTACATAATCCATGCATATTATATTTATAGAAAGTAGAGAAAAGTCAAAGTTTTGTAATCAAGTAGTAAAAAAAATACTTTCGGAAGCTTACATTGCTAACGCTGGCTAAACCTTATTCGATACCTTAAAATAATGTACTACGGAATTGTACATCTTCAAGAGGTCTATAGAAAAGTCCAACGGTGGTATATGTCTATCCCCTAAGGATAAATCCCAGCAACGCCGGGTACACGTCAGCTACTTAATAATAAAAGAAAATGTAAATATGTATTAATATCGAAAGTAACCTTGTCTTTAAGCCAGCACGACAGGGCAGCCATTCCGTTGAGGTCGTCAGACTTGAGTTTAGTTCCCTGGGTGTCTGACAAAAATATCGCCTTGTGTTGAGTCAAAATATTGAACAAATTAATTCTATGAAGTTCCACTATTTTGCGAAGATGTTTCTCATCTGAAAGAAAGCATAATTATTAATTGATTAAAAGTTCCTTCAGACAGTTGTAATACTAGTTTTGTACAGCATATCAAACTTAGCAAGATATCTACACCCAGAGTGGAAGATACACTCAGTATGGCCACGGCCGGTTCTGTGCAGGCGCAATTGGAGAAGTCCGCTCCAGACACTGTTTGGCTCAGGGCCGGCCTTAAGTATCGCCCTGGTGAAAAATCACCATTCAGAATCAAATAATGGTGAAATGATGTACCACATATTGTCACCGATGGATCACATGCGACAGCCGCGTAGATAAAAAGATATAAAATTCTTACTGTCTTCATTAGTTGCCTCGGTCAGGGCGGTGTTAAACCAGGCGCCCCGGGCTTTCAGAAAGTGCAGCTGCAACCCATCTCCGACACTCCTCATCCTGTTCTGTTTCGTGTGGTATCCGGAATCAACGTCTGATATTGATTCGTCCATAGCGGATTCATAAACTGCATTGGCTCTCCGCAAATAACCCAGAACCTAGAATTAACCATTTATGATTCTAGCTTGAGTGAGCTTTTTTATTCTAATTTCTGTAGCAGTACAGACATTGAAATTAAAGAAGTTTTTTTGCAAAACAACACAAGCAAGAAGGAAACCAGAAAATCAACATAAAAAAATATGCAACAAATAAAAAATTGATTATTGTAGGCATTGTAACAATACTACATATTATATGGCATCAGTAATAAACTGAAGTCTTTGAAGCGTAAATTTATCTAAGAAAACTAATTAAATGCAACAACAAAAATAACATGGCTATATTTTTCAAAAAGTTAGGCTAGTTTTTAACTCGCTTGTATTCTTTTGTGTAATCATGTCACAATACAACATCTATGAACTAGATTCACAAACTGTGAACGGCGGATGGAATTTTGGTAAATGAGAATTTATGAGCATATTGCTTATACATATTGCATATATATAAGATGTGAGCATATTGCCAGACGCACTCACATCGAAATTATAGCCTTTCACGACATATTATGTAATATTAAAATAGTTTTTTAGGCCAGTTTTTCAGTGCGTATTAAGCGTGTCCCTATTTTCTGTATATTTATCCTAACTTTTCCCAAACAATTTGAAACTCCATGGATTTATATGTTATACTTTGTTATAATAAAAGTCGTATGGGAAAAAACTAAATGAATAGGTGATAATAATATTTTTAAATACCTGAAGGCACTGCGGCAAAGGAAGATCATATCGCAACTGATTGAAGAGATGATGAAGGGTTTCAAACCAAAGCCGCGTTACTTCAGCTGTGATATTCTACAAAAAGATTGTACAATAATAATTAAAAGCATTCTGCTAAATAATACATTTATGCATCAATACCACGGTATTCTCAGTGGCGGGAATATACTATATACGTGTGAACTGGATAAATATTTTTACTTGTATAGCATCGAGATCGTTGTATCTTCTGGACAAATTTCTGATGTAGGAGTACAGATCCAGGGCGCTCTCGTAGTCCCCCTGCTGCAGCGCCGTCTGCATGATGGCCGGCAGTTCCAGAATGCTGAGCAGCTGCTCACTCTGGAACTGGATCTGGTCGTTACATCTGGAAGTTTCACCAAAAAACATTAGTATTTTACTGGTCAGGGAATTGCCTAGGAGTCAAATTTTTTTTTTTTTTTTTTTTACTATCAATATAAAGTTTTATTACAGGGTTTTTTTTATCGATGTCTGTCTCACTAGGATGAACCTGTGTCGAGACAGACGTATTGAGTACATAAATTAATGTTTACATATTATTTGATACTTATAATATTTCATAACATAAATGACAGTGTGAAAATGATAAAAAAATAATAAATAATAATAATAAATGATAAATTGGTTAATCAGAATCTAGTACATACTTATGAGGGGATTTTTATAAAATTTTTGATCTTGGATCTGTCTTGGCTGATGATCCAAGACTTGATGTCTGTTTTATATTTCGAAAAAAATTCGTTCAGTCTAATGGCTAGTGGGAGAACATTATATAGCCTTGTTGCAAAATATCTAAAATTTCTCTGGCCAAAAGTTGTTTTAGCGAAAGGGATTTGTAAGAGATTTATGTCCTTTGGTTCTAGTATCACGAGCAGTTTGGACATTTTCAAAAGTAGTTTTGTGTTTGAAAAGGTATGCTAGTATGTTTTTGGCATAAAGTTGCCTAATGTCCATAACACAGATTTTCCTAAAGATTTCATCCGAGCTGCTTGTGATTGGTAGTTTGAGGATAATCTTTATTATAAGTTTCTGAGCTTTATATATTGGATCAAAATGGCGGCAGCGTTTGCTCCTCCCCATGCTATGATACCATACTCTATTAAAGATTGACAAAGTGCATAGTAGATTGTTTTGAGCTGGCTTAGGTTGAGAAAGTTGCGAGTTTGTCTAAAAAAGTAAATGAATTTTCTAAGTTTGTTTGCTGTAGTGGTTATATGTTGTTTCCACTTCAAATTGCTGTCAAAAATAATACCTACGTATTTAATTTTAGTAACCTGTTCTAAATAAGGGCAATCACAATTATCTTGTTAACGCTGATAGCTCCGTTGTAATCTCTTCATCTTTATCATGAAGGTAAATATCCAGAGATATGCCTCATCCTTAATACACACAAATTATTTAAAAAATACTTTGTACCAGTTTAATTAAAATGAGGATCTACTATTTCTGTCAACGCAGAACGAAGAGAATGCATTTTAATCAACATTTCATAAAATTTTAAGTTTTACAATTTGTCGTATTCACTTTGCGGCCATCTTGAATAAATAAACATAATACTTGGCTGATTTATACAGCAATGCTTTTGTTAAAAATCATCCCAAGGGTGCTGTACAAATATTATAAAAAAATAAATACAATTAAGATTTATAGTAACTAGTGACTTACATCTAAGACTTATGGCTAGTGACTTACGTGTAAGACTTAATTTAGAATAATGGCTTAAGGTTAGAGACTGTCCGTGCTGTCAGTGATAAAATAAGAAAGATAACTCTGTGAAAAAAAAAATTTCATAGAATAATATTATTGACATATAATAGTAATTAAACTGATGCATGTTTTAAAATAATTTGTGTGTAGATTAAGGATGAGACACCTCGGGATATTTACCTGCATAAATGCCACATATAACAGAAAGATAGGTTACAATGGAACTCTTAGTGGCACAACTTTATGTAATTTTGAATGTTAAAAACAAGTGGTTAAATGAATGCATATTTGATGCTTATTTAATATTAAATTACTTGACTTATCTTTCACTAAACCACAGGAGACTAACAAATCTGACTTACCCTCTGTCTTTAATAATATTTTTGGAAACGCTTGCAAAATTTTCACATTCTGAAATAAGACACGGCATCTTGGTGATGACTTCATCCAGAGAAGTTTTTGAAGTTGTGAAGTCTTTCAGGATTCTGTTGGAGCAATCCGCAGTCTCGACAAAGGTCCGGTAGTTTGCCAACGCCAGCTCTTGGGTCTGTTCCGTCAGTGCCTTAGTTTCATCATTCAGGCGGAGAGGCTCCGACACTATTTGCTCGAAGGTGCACTTGCCCAATTTGCTAAAGTACTCTGCATTGACTGGGTCGGAAAAATCTATAAAAATGGTAAAAGTAAGAAAGCAGTCAAACATATCTGAAGGGTAATTACTACACCTAAGTAACTCCGAATCAGCGTCAACGTCAGCGTGAATCAACGTAATTTCCTCACCCATGTATGCTACAACACATATTATGTGTTTGTGGCATAGCAAGGAAATAAAGAAATATTTTTGTGTGTAACTCGAAAACGTTGATTCGGAGTTGCTGAGTTGTAGTAATTATTATACTAAATTTACTTATTCCGTTGATCGAATGTTTGTCCTAATATAAGGCGGGGATTTGATTTATGTACAAATCTTCAGTTTTATTCTGAGGTGGATGAAATTTTGCACAGATAACTCATATAAAACTCTGTTCAAAGCCCGGGCAACGCCAGGGACTTCAGCTAGTACAATAATAAATTACATCTTTATTATTGTACTTGTAGTTACCTTACTCTGCTTACTTCTAAATTATTGAAGGAACGCTTCATTTAAACTAAAGGTAAATATGGACATGCTTAATATATACATTTTATTTAAAAAAGCTTTTGTATCGAAAAGATAATAATGAGAACTTAGTATTTCAGTTTCCGGAAATGGAAAATAATGCCTAAGTAGCTATTTTATAAAAAGTGGATTTTAATTAACGAAATAATTCAAATGCATCATTTTCCAGAAACTGAAATATACTTACATCTCTTTATTTTCCAACTATTACTAAGTGTTTTTTTTAATGTTTGTATTAAGTGTGTCCCTATTTTCTGTATATCTACCAAACATAATTAGCATAATAAACAACTATTTACATAATGTACATGGACAGAATAGGTTATTAGGTTCATAGTTTGGGTAATTTAAATAATTTGTGTGGCAAACGTCCCATCTACTAACTAAATAAGGGAAATTTTGAGCAGAGGATACACCGCCACACATAACTCTCTGGGCACACTATACTTCGTTCATATTCATAAATCATCTCATTTTTATACTCATATGCTGTCTCTTCACATACCTACATATTCTACTTTTATGAAACCCCACAATAGTCCCAACTATCTGGGACTATTGTGGGGTTTCATTTTTATACTCATATGCTGTCTCTTCACATACCTACATATTCTACTTTTATGAAACCCCACAATAGTCCCAACTATCTGGGACTATTGTGGGGTTTCATTTTTATACTCATATGCTGTCTCTTCACATACCTACATATTCTACTTTTATGAAACCCCACAATAGTCCCAACTATCTGGGACTATTGTGGGGTTTCATTTTTATACTCATATGCTGTCTCTTCACATACCTACATATTCTACTTTTATGAAACCCCACAATAGTCCCAACTATCTGGGACTATTGTGGGGTTTCATTTTTATACTCATATGCTGTCTCTTCACATACCTACATATTCTACTTTTATGAAACCCCACAATAGTCCCAACTATCTGGGACTATTGTGGGGTTTCATTTTTATACTCATATGCTGTCTCTTCACATACCTACATATTCTACTTTTATGAAACCCCACAATAGTCCCAACTATCTGGGACTATTGTGGGGTTTCATTTTTATACTCATATGCTGTCTCTTCACATACCTACATATTCTACTTTTATGAAACCCCACAATAGTCCCAACTATCTGGGACTATTGTGGGGTTTCGTTTTATACTCATATGCTGTCTCTTCACATACCTACATATTCTACTTTTATGAAACCCCACAATAGTCCCAACTATCTGGGACTATTGTGGAGTTTCATTTTTATACTCATATGCTGTCTCTTCACATACCTACATATTCTACTTTTATGAAACCCCACAATAGTCCCAACTATCTGGGACTATTGTGGGGTTTCATTTTTATACTCATATGCTGTCTCTTCACATACCTACATATTCTACTTTTATGAAACCCCACAATAGTCCCAACTATCTGGAGCCAGTAAGACTATGACATCCCCAATTGGAGTACATTGTGAGGCTGAGGGTAGTGGGGAGGGGAAGGAGACGGGGAAAAGAAAGGCGGGGAAGTACGAAGAGGGATATTGGTGTAGGACCATTGGTGTAGGATTAGATCGCAATTATATCTATGTATTATTCTAAATTAATAAATTGTGAAAAAACACAATTTAATCAAATAAAATTTACTTGCGCATGCTGGGATTTGAACCTGCAACTTCCGCATTGCTAGTCGAGAGCCTTACCCCTTGACTACGGAGGCATTTTTATTTATTTTATTTTAATATTACATTTAGTTACAATAGTGACGTATTGCCCATCTCACTAGGTGTGTAACGCCTGTGTTGAGATGGCAATTTACAGAGTGGTTGTTAACTAGGTTTTAGTTTATACAATATTGTGAAAACTGGAGATAAAATAAAATCAGTATTTTTTTGTTTTTTTTTTTAAATTATACAATTCAAGAATGAATGTAGAAGATGAAGGCGAAGCGATAATAATTTTAAGTAATTAATTAATAAAGTTTCAGCTTGACCAAAAGGCATACTATACATATCGTCACCTTAAAGCAATAGTGGGATATCTTCGAAAAATACACTTTTGAGATAAGTATGCAGTTCGATGTAAAATTTTGAGCTCTACATGATGCATTACTGGGATATTTTGTAAAAAAAAAATTGCCAGTGTTACAAGTAAAATCTCAGTATTGAAATGTTCGGTCACTCAAAGCAACACTGAGATATTGATGTTGTCCCACTGTTGCTTTCAAAAGGTCGTTTAAAATACTGAAATAAATTTATTGTTTCACTGTAGCTCTATAGTTTTCAACAAGTTGGGTGATCTTGGAAGAGAAACATAAAGAAACTGAAGGTGAATACTGGTCAGGAGTATGTAGCAAAGTCAGGAAAGATACGCAGAGCAAAACAAATTAAGCCTGTACTGTGTACTAATTGTAAATACAAATGTTCTGAATCTGTTTTGGAAGTTGATCGATTAAAATATTTTAATATTTATGATTCCATGAATGCTAGCTAATAGTGGTTATTATTTTGAGAGAGATGGACATAACATATGTATATGTAAGATTTTTTTATGGCAACCTTAGATGTAAGCAATAATACCATAAGCACTGCATTAAAAAAGAAAACAGACAGCTTCCTGCAAAAGGATGATTTAGTTGATGGTGTTATGAATCACATCAACAGTTTTAGTAGAGTGGAATCGCACTATTGTCGTGCAGGATCAGCTCAGATCTCCAAATATCCAAAAGATGTACAATTTGTACAAATAGAAGTGTGTCTCGGTAGGTAATCTCTATGTTACACACTCTACATACAGGAAAATATTCAATACCAAATTCAATATATTTTTTTTTAAACCAAAAAAGAACCTTTGCGCATTTTGTGTACAATACAACTATAGTACTGCAAATCAGATATTAGAAAAAATAATAATATTCTGAACACATTCAGAATGTAAAGCTATCTCAACAAGAAAAAGATAAAAACATTACCAAGACCACTGATGATACTGTAGTTGCCATTTATGACTTTCAAGCTGTTATGCCGTTGCCAAATGGCAATATATCTATTTTTTTATAAAAGCAAGTTAAACGTTATAACTTCTGTATTTACAATACCAAACACGACAGGGCCATTGTTACATGCGGCATGAGGGTGTAGCTAAAAGATGCGCAGTTGAAATGTCTACCTGCGTGTACACATTTTTAAAAGACCTTTGCCAAGGGAAACGGGAAGTGATCTTTTATTCTGATAACTGTGTGGCACAGAATAAAAACAATTTTATTTATTTTCTATGTACATGCATGCACTATGAACACTTGATATTCAAATCATTACCCATATATACCTAATTGTTGGGCACTCCGAGAACGAAGGAGACTCCATTCATTATTGCATCGACAGAGAAAAGGTCAGGGTTTTAAAACAAGGCCTAATATTTATTCCAACGGAGTTAGCGATGATCATAAAGTGTTCCAAGAAGAATGAGCCTCGTTATAAGTTAACAGAAATGGAAACAACGGACTTCATTGACTGGAAGAAGGTATGTGAGAAGACTGGAAAAAATTTCTCAATAAACACAGACAAAAATAAATGTATTTGGAATAAAGTTAAGATTTTACAGATCACTAAAGACGAACCGTCAGTTATCAAATACAAAAGCACCTACATCGAGGATCCATTTAATCAGAGTATTAATGTGAGAGAGCGACTAAAGAATGTTCGGAATGAGAATAGTATAATAAGGAAGTTGAGTGAAAAATATTTTGACTTATAAAAAATATGTTCATGTAGATCAAAAAATATCCATTCTAAATATATAAATATATTTCTATATTATTATTCTTAGAATTAGTTAAACGTTCTTGAAAAAGCATTCAATAGCAATAAACTGAATACGCTCCACGATTGGTCGAAAGAATTCTGACGTCACATGTGTCGTGGCTTGTACGTAAAACAGATCACC
The DNA here is from genome assembly GCA_026573805.1 of Hesperophylax magnus. Lineage (NCBI taxonomy): Eukaryota > Metazoa > Arthropoda > Insecta > Trichoptera > Limnephilidae > Hesperophylax > Hesperophylax magnus. The sequence goes on from JAIUSX010000022.1 coordinate 4,945,473, forward strand.
GCAAACGCAATCGTCTATGGTGCATCTCTTTCTATTACATGAGAGATGGTCGGTTTAGATGAGAGAGGTGTATAGACTGTATAGGCCAAACGTTTATTTGGGCCAAATCACAGCCGGTCGTGGAGTTAAAGCTTCCAAGTAAGTATATCAAATTATTAATTGTGTTCATTTGTACGTTACGATAAATATAATACATTTTTACAGTATAATAATCATTGCGTATCTACCCATCTGACATTTCGCCATAACCACTAGTTTTGTGCAGGTATATTTATTGATTTCGCATGATATGATAATTATTCTCTACTCATTATAATATATATTATAATGTGGTGATGGCTTTTAAATATTTCATCTTTTGTTTACCATATAATAAGGCACTGCTGAAAACCAGCTGCATTCCCGGAGAAACCCCTTTGTCAATAGGATCTATGTGAAAAAAATAGCTCCCATCTATTGTCAAATATTTATGTAGGTATTTGTTGTTATTATTATATAAAATGGATTTCTAAAGATACATATTCGTATAGTGCTTTATAATAATATGTTGTTTATTGCATCGCTGAGAAGTTTTTATTATTATACATGTCACATTACATGTGATGACACTTCAGGCCTCCGCGCAGAAAAGTCTCACAGTGAACTGGGCTGTAAACCGTTATTTTACTTTTGGTCTTATTTTTCTGCACGGCGATCAACAAATAGCGTCTTCAATACCGTGCGGGCGGGAGAAGCAAATATTCTTACTTAAAATATTAATTTAACTATGAAATCTTAATCAATTTTCTTTTTTTTTAATAACATCAATTCTAATAGACGGTTAACATTGGTAAAAAAATTACTGGAATTCCTTATTGAAGAATTAAATTTTTTTCCATACAAAATGTTTAAGCGACGTGGTTCTCACAGTTTGAATGACGTCACACCCACACCCCGCCTCTTACCGCTCGGATTCCGCTCGTATTGGCGGGCTTAATAAAATTTAAACTCTGAGAATTAATTTAATTATGAAAACAGACTTTAAAAAAAATATATATATACCAGTATTTAAGTTTGAATGCGAACATTGATAAAAAAAAATTTAAAAAATGGACTCAACTTCCTTATTCTAGGACCAGCTTATACAGTTCCACCTACAATTCCACCGAATAAAAATCGTGATTTATTATTTGTTTGCCAAAGTGGTGTTATACCAAAAAAACCTCATAATTTGTTTTGAATTAATTAATACTGCTAATACAGACTGCGATGTACAAGAAGAAAATAACGATGAAGGTTCATTGTAGGTTTCCAGGGAATCAACACATATTTGTTTTATTTTTTTGTTCTTAAAGTTTTCTGTAAAAAAAATTACATACTTTTTATTCTAAAGGTTTTCTGTTATTTTTGATACATACCTACTTTTTATTCTTGGTTTTCTGTTAATTTTGTTACATACTTTTATTCTTAAGGTTTTTCTGTTATTTTTGTTACATACATTATATCACGCTTCTCGTAAATAAATTTATAAGCACAAATATAATTTTTTTTCATTTTTATTCCACCTTACTATCGTCAATTGTCGTATTGACAAACTATAGGAGTGAGTGGGTGTGTACTGTTGAAAATGTATTTATGATTATAAACATCATGGAAAAACATGCAGAAATAAGAATTATTAATTATTTTAAGCAATTATTAATTATTTTAAGCAATTATTAATTATTTTAAGCAATTATTAGCCTGAAACAGTCGTCCACATTGAAAAAATCTCCCGAGGAACAATTATTAATTCATTTATCCATCTAAACTCGTAATATTATTACTATGCTACACTGAGATAATTTGAGATGATTACCAAACACTCCACGCAACAGTGAGATATTTCCAGATTTACGTATACTTTGTCAAAATTAGTATGAAAAAATTAATTATTTTTCTATTATTACAATTTTGTGTTGATGTTAAATAATTTACCTCTTTTATACCATACCATCATCTGCAAGATTAGTTAATTTGATGCTGCTAGAGCTCACGCAAACCTAAAAATCCTATTTTCTCAGAACAGCATTTTTTAAGATATCCCACTATTGCTTTAAGGTGACGATATATATACACAGTAGGCACAATTTTTAGTATGTTATGAAATACTTCTAATTAAATGTATATTTTTATTGGAGGTAATCAATGATTTTATTTTTAAAGAAAGTTTTGGTTTGTGTGTTTCTAATGTCAATAGGTAGAGAATTGAATAGCATTGTATTTAAAGCTTTTTTGTCCATAGGAGGTTTGACAAACTGGGATGTTAAAAGATTTTACATGTGAATGTCTCAAGACTCTAGTGCTTATTCGTTCTTCATACATATGGGTATTTTTTAATAGATGAAGCAGGATATTTTTTGAATATAATTTTTTCAGGTTTGGAACATTTAGGACGGATTGTTTCGGAGAATCAACAATTCATCAAATTTCAACGTTCATTTTCAAGTTCTGTGAAAGATTTTTTCAAGTTCTGTTATTATTTCAGTTTTGTCAAGCAACTAGCCTACAATGATATAATAACAGAAATTGAATATGACTTTCACAGAACCCAAAATTCTCTGAAACAACCCGTCCTTAGTGTCTTAAAAATAAAATCAGTATTCGTTCTTAATGGGACTTTTAGAATAACCTTCAGAATTATTTTTTGAATCTTTACTAATGGCTCCAGGCAAGTATGTGTGGCACTACCCCAACTGATAATACCATATTCAAGAGACGATTGAACAAGAGCACAGTAAACTTGTTTCAGTTTTCTATTTAAAATATTCCTAACATTTTTAAAGAAATAGATGAGTTTCCTCAGTTTTGTCGTTAGGTTTGCGACATGAACATTCCATTTAAGAAGATCGTCTATTTGAATACCAAGATATTTAATAGTATCAACTCTACTTATAGAAGGACAAGTACATGGGGTTATTACGGGGTTGCAGCTATGCAGTTTGAGGCTTTGTTGAGACGGTAAGAGCTTATTTGATATTTGAAATGTTAAAAATTTTGTTTTGTCTGTACTCAGGGTTAATATGTGAGCATCAAGCCAATTTTTAACAGTACGAAGGCCATTTTCTGCCGTTTTACAGACTTCATCCCAAGATTTATCATTGGCAAAAGATGTGATTTGTCCACAAATTTGTAGGTTGCATAGATCGTTAATATATATTAAGAATAATAAGGGTCCTAAGATGCTACCTTGTGGGACGCCACAAACCGTTTTTTGAGGACGACTATAGGTGCTGTTTATTTTAACGCATTGCGTTCGATCTGTTAGATAACTACAGAATAATTGCAGGACTGAGTCTGATAATCCTATCCTCTTAAGTTTATCTAAAAGTATTTTATGATTCACAGTGTCAAACGCCTTTGCACGATCTAGGAAAATTGCTAAACATTTATTTCCTCTATCTACATTACTTATTATGAAGTCTGTGACGTTGGCGATGGCATCTGAGGTTGATAAGTTTTTGCGAAAACCAAACTGGTTTGCTGATAATATTTTACTAGAGTCAAGGTAACTAGTCAGTTAATCTCTTAGTAGTCCTTCAACAATTTTTGAGAGTGCACTTAGAACACAAATTGGTCTGTAATTAGTAATTTCAGTTTTTTTTCCACCTTCAAAAATTGGAGTGATAATACCTTGCTTTAATACATTAGGGAAACAACTTTGAGTGAAGCTCTTATTGATTAGAAATTTAAGGGGAAAGGCTATATGAGACTTCAGCGATTTTAATAGTTGGCTTGGAATTTTGTCATGTCCAGGTGATGTCCTCTCTTTCAGTGAGTCTATTTTTTTGATAATATCCTCGATTAATACCTCTGTTAGAGAAAAAATTTTTACAGTTTCTTTTGGGAGATCATCGGATGATGGCATTTTAAAGCTGCAGTTGATGTTTTCTTTTATTTTACCGGCCAGTTTCGATCCAACGTTTGTAAAAAAGGTATTTGCATGATCGGCAATAGTCTTCGGGTCCGAGTCAAAAGTCACACTCTGAGTATCAATTGTGAGTTCCTCAATTTGACCTTTAAATTGTTTTGCATAAGTTATCTCTTTAAGAATTTGCCAAATCTTTCTGGAGTCATTATTACATTCCATAATTTTTCTTGAGTAGTATTTATTCTTTGCATGTTTAATTAGCTTAGTACATATATTTCTATATTTCTTGTAGAATGTAGTAAGTAAGCACAGACATAGGAATTAATAGACGAGAAGATAAGGGCGAGGGGTAAAATCAACTGTTGAAGAACGAGGGGAGTAAGGCTGACTGTGATTCGTCAATAAATCAATCTGACAGTAAATAGGCATCTCGCATTATAATATCACCATTTACTTCTTAAAAGTAAAATCTGCGTTTGAATGAATAGACATTTTTACATGGGAGCGCAAATTACTCGCCACGTTATGAACTAATTTGCGAAGTCCAAATTCGGCAAAGTAAGGCAGCTTCTATTTCAGAGTCGTAGTTAGTTTCAGAGTATTTAGTTAAGACACTTTTACAAATGTCTCATAATTTACTTACCCCAGTAAACAACGATGAGCACACTTGAGAATCGCTACATTGTGATGTGATAGTATATGTTTCTAAAACTGATCCATATAATACGGTGTGAATAAGCTTAAAATAATGCTTACTTATGGAATGTAATACGACAATTGGGTTTATTCTCTTTTTCACATCTATTTTTACAAGTTTTCATATCAAAAGTCAACATTTTGCCGTGTTATTTCGTAAAATGAACCGATGATGCCTCGACCATAGTTCGCACAAGAATGATGACGTCACGTTTTCAAATTTCACTTGAAGCCAAATGCGAGCCCAGCCGGCTCAATGGAACCGGTATGGGGAGTGGGGATAATACGCTTTTAATCACTTAGGGCAGGTCTACTAATATTCATATGTCTATGTAAGTAAGTAATTATTTGGATCATTCCTAATTTCTTTGTATATTTTGTTTCTTTTCCTAATACATTTTAATAATTCAGGTGTAATCCATGGTTACATTAACGGTTTCACCTTTTCTTTTATTTTCATTTCCAACTTCCAATATTGTAGAGTAGTGGTCAGTTACTGTGGATTCATATAATATAGTATTTATGGGTAGTTTCGTTCTACCTATTATATGGTTGATGCAAGAAAGAGTTTCTTCAGTGACTCTAGTACGTTTGTTGATGTAACTAAGAAGACCGTAGTAGCTTATTGTATTGAGGTAATCGTCTCTTTGAGGATGACCATTTTTTAGAATATTTATGTTTGTGTCTCCAATTACAAACAGCGTACTACAGTGTTTTAGTTTTAATAACAAAGTTTCAAGTGCATTAAGGAAGTTTGTAATATTGGGTGCGGATGGGGATCTATAAATAGCTAATATATTAATCCCTGAAGTAGTTTGTAAGTGTAGACAATTGGATTCATTGATTTTAATTTCTTTGGTAGTAGTTTTCAGATTGTTTTTATCGTAAACTACAATTCCATCATTTTGTTTAATATTATACGAAGTATTGATGCAGTAGCCTTCTATATTTTTTGATGTGTAAGAATTTTTAATCCAACATTCTGTTAGGATCATAATATCAAATTCAAAGTTTAATTGTTTTATGTTTTTAAGAAATCCTTTGAAGTTTTTATTAATGCTTTAAGAAGCAGTGGTTTATTTTGGTGTATTATTTTCAAATTATTTTTTAGACATTGTTTTATGTTTCTTGTGTTTGTAGTAACAGTTTAATTTTCAAGTAGATGGTTTGTGAATTCATCCAGATCGGTATCCATTTTGAGTAAATTATGTATGTCAACGATAAAGTTAGGTTTTAAATTGTAAGTAAATCTCTTTCGTGTTTTATGTTTATTATTTTAGATTCGGTTGTCTTCCTTGTGAAAACGATTGCATTGCACACGAAGTTTCATGGGGGTCCTTCCTCTACTCCTTCGAGGAAAAGCGTGGTGATTAGATAGTTAGATGATTTAAAAAAAAAACGGCGCTATACAAATAAAATTGTGCAACTATTATTATTATCATTCGTCGGTTAACCACTCGCTTATCCCCGGACCACAGTACTGGACTTATGCAGGAAATCCTTAAAGCATTGTAGTCCACTTTTTTGGACTTGCAATATCGCGCAATAACCATCCTGAGTTACTGTTCTATTTATTTTTTAGCATTTTATGTATTATAGCTATAGAAATATAACTTATTTCTCCGTGTAATCACTGACTTGGACTTTCTTTTACTAAAGATTTTAGAATGACCCTGATATTTAATAAGATAAGTTGTTTAACTCTTTGCACGCGGTCGTATCAACTGTTGTTACGGCAAAAAGTCCACACTCACACGCGGCTGTATCAACAGTTGATACAGCCGCGTGTGAGTGTGGACTTTTTGCCGTAACAACAGTTGATACGGAAACTTTGAATGCCGATATTCCAGCGGTCTTTCGTCATAAATTTATTTCCCGCTCGCTTGAACATTCGTAGAACTATCACCATGCTGACATCTGCAAGAATTTCTCGAAAATAAAATTGTATTTCATAAAAAAATCAAGTGAGCCTCTTTGCGCCTTCGAGTGCTATAGTTTACAATTTTGTCAACGGATGGCGTTAGTCCAATTTTGTTATCTGCGCTTGCGAGCGCCGATAACATTCTTTGTTCTTGTAAGATTAAATTATTACGAAAAATTCAACTTTATTGGTTTACTAGAGATATCAATACATATTTTTTTAATATCTCGTGTTTCGTCGAACGAATTTAATTTTACTGTATCCGCGAGTGACTTTATTGTGCCGATTGCACGTATTTTTTAACGTTTTATTTTTTACAAAACTGAGTTGTTGACTTCACTATATACTTTATTAATTTCAATATATTTTGTTATATATTACTAAACTGCGTGTTATTTTCGTGTTTTACATATTATTTCAAAAATTGTTAGGAAACGTTCACAAAAAGTTTTTAGTTTTTTAATTCATTTGATTTTTCAGAAAAAAATGGCCCATAGTTTGGAAGATGATGAAATTGAAAATAAAACATTTTAGATTCTGATTATGAAATGTCCGAGGATGAATTTGAACCTTCAGAACATTCAGATGCAGAAACTCAAGCGAATGAGTATGTAAGTGAAGAAGTGTTACACTCCTGGGTGTATGGACCTCATATTCCAATAGTACACGAATTTGATGATTTTCAATACGGCGTCTCTGTACAATTTAACGAAAATTCAACAGAAAGTGATTTTTTTAAACATTTTTTGAATCGCTCGATTATGAATGAAATTGTTCGAGAAACAAACGACTACCATACTTTTCTATGCGGAAGACAAATATAAAAAAAAGTGTTTTTTCACATACTTGACCTGTATTTGTTGAATTTGTTTATTTTGTACACCCATGTGACAGGTCTCTAGCAGATTTTCAATTGGCGGTTATTATGCAACTAGTTGAGAAATATAAACCAGAGATTTCTCAAATACCAGAGCCTAATACATCAGCCCACCTCAACCCATTTCGGGTTTTGCCTAAATATGCCACTAAGCATATGGCCGAATTGATTCCATCAACCGACAAAATAAAAAAACCGCGCAGACGATGTCGTGTATGCCGATTGAAAAATAAAACAATGCAGTTAACGAGATACATATGTAAAGAATGTGGTGTGTCTTTATGTATCAAACCCTGTTTTAAAGTTTACCATAGTTCCAAAAAAATGTGACCGACAGAGATTCCTCTAAGGTGCTTTAATAAAAAACAATATTTATTTAGTGACATAAAATTTATGTGTTATTTTAAAGTGTTGAGTTTAAGAAAAAGTTTTCATAACTAAAAATGATAAGTGATCATGGTGTCCCACTTGTGTCTATCACCTAAGTACACACACGCCGAGTGAATGGCGGGACCACATTCAAAAGATACGGTACGTCTTTGTATGAAATTTTATGTTTTTGTTTTTATAAACATCTAAGAGTGTTGACACACGAGGATTTGTTTTCATATTGTGGAGAATAATCTGTTCTGTCTATATAGTCCAATAAATCATGCCAGAATGCTATAATTTGACATTTAATTTCGTGCATAGGTAATTGAAAATATGTACCGCGTACGGGTATAGATAAAACGGAGCAAATTAACGCATTCAAAAGGTTAAGTGTCAAAGTTCATTGACGATTTATGGTTATTTTGTGTTTCTGACGATTTTTCCTTACATATACGAATATATATTTATTTTTTGTACATTAAACCCAAACCCAAACAGCCTATGTCAGCTTTGGGAATGCTGTGTGGAGGATCTTTTTAACGAAATGAAGGAGAGGAAGTTATAGGAAAGAAAAAGGTATGAGGGGTGGGGATCTAGGGATGAGTGTGTCCAGGAGTGACGGACGAATAATCTATCCCTCCCGCTGCGACGCAAGGCGATGGGTCAAGAGAGACCAGTTGGAGGGGTCAAAGGGTCTCCCCAAACCACCCTCTCCTGATTCGGCACGTTACGCAGCTGGTGGACAGGAACATCCTGGACACACCTCACCCAATGAACCCGGGCTCCACTGCTAAATCACCAAACATTGCAAACCACTTGAGGTGACCTATGGCAGAGGTGTTGGTTATCCAACAAATGGTTCCCGGGGCGGCGGTACCCAAACCCGCCTCCCAAATTGAAAATTTATATAAGCATTATATATTAAATTGTTACTTATTCTTTTCCGCTTACATTGGTATAAAAATTATTCATATGTTTTGTATTTTAAGAGTAAAATATTAACGAATATCTTCACACATAACTGAATCTTGTTTCAATGCGGTCAGTTGTTTGTTTACATAAAACAACAATAAGGACGGGTTGTTTCGGAGAATTTGAACAATTCTTCAAATTTCAAAGTTAATTTTCAAGTTCGGTGGAAGTTTTTTTCTACTTCTGTTATTATTTCAGTTGTGTCAAGCAACTAGCCTATAATGATATAACAGAGATAATAACAGAACTTGAATACGACTTTCACCATTGACTAAATACATCAATGACTTCCACAGAACCTGAAAATGAAGGTTGAAATTTGATGAATTGTTCAAATTCTGCGAAACAACCCATCCTTAGTAAATAATGATTATATTTTAGTATGAAGATTGTTTAAACACAGTCTCCTTATTAATGTGATACCAAAAACATAAGAATTGTTTAACTTTTGAGGTTTCGACCGAAATTATTTGCACAAATCATTATAAAGTCACTAGACTGCTCTACACTAATCCCGACAGAATATTTAGTAACAGTATGTAAATAAATAAATAACTGCCTGTTCTTAAATCTTTTCAATTTCAATCCACGGAGAAGCAAAATAATGTATTTACATTAACATTGAGCGAGATAAATCATCTGGGATAAATTTGATTAAGTCGTACTTACCAAATTGGGAATTTGCAAAAATTGTGTTGAGGATATCAGACGACTCAACTTCAGAATCCGCCATGCTTTATAATAAAGCTATGAATTTTAATTTTTCGAAATATGCACAATGTTTACAGCCACGTCAAGTCACTTACAAAACCTTGCCAACGGTATTATCATGGTATTATGAATTGTGCGACATGGTTTGACAGATGACAGATAACATCATAGATTTATCCATAGATTAAGAAATGTTTCCATAAACAAATTTACCCATAAATAAATAAAGATATTGCTATACCATTCATAATTTAGCGCTGGGCACAATCGATGAAACATCAACGATTTACTCGATCTTTTTGACCATCGAAATATTTCGATTCGTTGACAATCGTTTTAAAACATCATCAATGAAGGAATCGATTCTGTCAAAAATAATTATAAACTTAAGTCCAAGACAGTCATTTTGAAACGTCATCGAACAAGGAATCGAGTTTGTCAAAAATCATTCGAAATCACAATCCGAGACAATCGTTGTAAAACGTCAGTCACGTCATTGGTCAGAATTCATCAATTTCCAAATCCGAGATACGTCAAAAATATCTCGGATTGCTTAACAAATAAAATATTATTCCCGCAGGTAAACTGTATTACGCACTACCTAATATTTATTTATTTATTTCTATACATACATTACAGTGTCTACCAAATATTTACATTTGTATATAATACATAAATTTAGAAGTGTTGTTAATATGGTGTTTTTTTTTTTTTTTATGCTGGGTGTGAGGTAGGTTTGAGTAGGTGACACTGTGGTGGGTAATGTTATATGTTTCGCGAACACCTCACTGGGAAAACCTGTGCTATAATTTGATACTTTTAATTAGTTTACATAATTATTCTTTGCTACTCGTAATTGTCAAATATAGGCAATGGTAAGTGTTAGATATTATTTTTTTAATTACGATATTATCTACCAACCGAAGAAACTACGTGAAAAATTCATTAATATTTTAGTTTTGAATATACGACTGCCGTACATTTTAGTGTGTGTAGAAAATGGCATTCTGATTTATTATGAGTTAGGATAGTTGATTATTTCCATTTTTTATGAAAAAGTCGCCTCAAGGGCGCTCTATGAAAAATCTAAGATTTACATTTATTTTAAGATTATGGTGTGAAATATCTAATCGGACCGATAAATAAATATTATATTCGATATTTCTTTAGTATCCAAGTTTTTATGTCCGAGGGGATGAAATATTTTCCTTATTTCCACTATTGAAAAATTACTTTACGGAACAACGGAATAACAAGAAATGTGAGAAGATTTCAAACCTTCAGTAGAAATATTCAAGAATATTATTTCCTTATAATTGGAAGTAGGTACGAATATTATGCGGATTATTTATTTATCCCCCCAAAAATCTACGGTGAGGGGAAATTGCATGGCAGCTATCGTGTATGATTAACTTTTGAACTAATTTGTGTTAAAAGTGGTGAACAATTACTTATTAAGACTTTATTTTTGTGTTGTTAATGCAGTTATATCAGCTTATTATTTTTTGGGATATTTGATAATACAAGGGATGGGATACGTCATTAAATAAATTAGGAAGGATTTTGCATTTTCCATACATCTTCCCCTTCACCCCGCTGCTTCAAATAGGTCCATGTATCTAATATCTATGGGTATATCTTATCTATGATCCGAAACGTCAAAGAAGTCAAACAATATTATTTCGTTTGGCATTTCTGTTTGTCTGATAGTTTCAATGACTAAATAATAATATCTTTATTAAAAGGGTAGTTTATTTCAACATGGATCCAGCTCTACTTCGTGAACGAGAGGCCTTCAAGAAAAAGGCCCTCTCCACTCCAACGTAAGTTAAACAAAATATTATCAATGTCACTGAGATCATGCAAACATACCTTTTTATTTATTCAAGTTTTCTCTCCTAATTTGGGTAAATGCCTATGCGGAAGACTGGACGATGCACTCATTTGTTAGATATAATATTATAAACACTAGCCTTATGTAAAATATTTTTGCTTTTTGAGTTTTATTTTCCAATGTACATTTGTTCGACACAACCGTGTCATCTAGAAATCTTAAAACTGGTTAATGCCCAAGAAATACAAAAAATGATGTAAAATAATTGATAAAGTTGTCTAATTCTGCTTCTTGCAAAGGCTCTTTAACCTTCGGCATGCCAAGATGAAAAATAAAACGTTGGATACCATGAGGGGTTGACTATGTAAGCTCGCGCATTTTATCATTTTAATGACATTTATTCCTAAATTTTATTACAAATTATTCTTTAGGGATATATTTTATGAAAGCAATTATTACCTTGGTATCTCAAGCCGTCAGGATGGGATTTTGCCTCCACAAACTCTCTCCAATGGCTGTGGTCCCTCGCAATTTATCTCCAGTCTTCATTCCGATTTGTGCTTCATTCAGGAACCTAACCAACATTTACAGCTATCAAAACAGAATGTATAAATATAATAAAACAACGGTAAAATTTCTGTACTTTCTAAATATGCCCAAAATTATTTAAACAACACTTCGTTTCAGCTTAATTAGTACAAGGGGTAAATAGGGCATGCTTAATACCCACTTTGTAGTAATTACATAATAATTAGAAGTAAGTATTTCAGTTTCCAGAAATGGAAAATAATGCATTTTGATGTTTCTCAGTTATTTCGTTAATTAAAATCGATTGTTCACTTGGTGGCCATTGTTATTAATGAAATTCTTCTCTTATTTAACCCAAAATTTGAACTGTGATCCTAACATAGTATAGTTTTAAAACCTTAGTTTGGGTATAATTAAAAATAAATAAAATAAAAACCATTTCAATATTATTATGTCAAAACAACACGTGAAGAAAAGACATCAAACTTCCGTTTTTTTAACTAGTAAAATGCGTTATTTTCCATTTCCGAAAACTGAAATACTTACTAATCATTATTATCTAATTGATACAAAGTGTTTTTAAAATAAAATGTGCGTGTAAAGTGTGTCACTATTTTCTGTATATTTACTGTACAAGAAACAAATATTTACGCTGGGGGAGATAGAAAAGAGAGGGCCGGTCCTGGTTGAAACGAAGTGTTATTTAAATAATTTGTGCATATTAAGAAGTATGCAGAGTGTGAAAATTTTTACCAAAACTACTTTTGTTCTGTTTTAACTTTGATAGCTAGCCTTATTATCAGTAATCCAACTTGTCAATATGCCCACAAATGTGTAGATTTAACAGTATGCACTTAAAATGCCCAAGTATTAATATGTTCTTTATATTTTACAGAGTTGAAAAAAAGAAGAGAAAAGAAGAGGATGCACCGTCCAAGGATGAATCGAAGGCGAAGAAAGCGAGACCACCACCTCCTCCAAGTAATGTACCAAAACTCGATGCCTCAAAGTAAGTTTTCATTTTATCTCTGAAGTTTACTTATAAAATGATTTTTTTTTTACATGAAATCATCAGCGATCAGCACCATTTTTAATTAACCTCCGATTCTGGAACTCCAGCATTTGGTTAAATATTACCAACTGTTATGCTTGGCGGTTTAAACACCGGTTGATTAAGCATCCTAACTTACAATTTGATATACCACTTTCCGAGAATCTGCAGATTTACTGGGACCGGTCAAATGTCAAAAATTCAATATGGCGCTGATCGTCGATTAAAAATTATTATTATTTAATAACAATAATAATTAATGTTTTATTTTATTTTTTTATAAGTTGAGATAATGATATTCTCACTAGGATCTCTCGTGCTGAGGATTTTATTTACATTGAGGAACTACAGTTCTTTTTATTTATTTTTTTTATCTTACCTTCTAATAATTTTAAAAGTTTTTATTTTTGTTTCTCCCCAAATCGCAATAAATCTCCGATCACAAGGAGCCTACATTCTATTCCAACAGGCACTGTATTTTGTATGGCGGCTTCGAGAGTTGAGACTTTTTTTATTCTTAAGTTTAACCACTTTTAATATTGAAGAAAACTAGGTAAAATGTCAGCATCTCGTCAGTACTGTTATTGTATTGTACAAAAGTGCAAAAACACATCTATAAACAACTTATTAGTGTTCCAAAACCTGCATTACTATGAAAAAATGGTGTGACACGCAGGGTCAATCCGCACCAAATCATCCAGAAAATTTTGGATTTGTCACCCACCATCTCAGATTTTGATGAAACTTTAAATTTTTAATCCTTCCATATAGATAAGAAAATATACCAAATTTTACCTTCCTACCTCAACTCGTTTTTTTTTTATGGGCAGTTGAAGTTTGGGCAAAATAAGCGTTTTTACATATTCCGAGCACTCCGGAAGAGCTTGTACCTTCAATGAAAAAAAATTGTATCTTTGTCATTTATAGTGCAAATGCAATGAAAATTTTCAATATTATCAAGAAAACTATGCTGATTGCAGAAAAAAATAAATAAACCCTTTACATTTATCTACTTGACTTTAAAAAATTACCAAAAGTAATTTTTTAAGTAATTTTTGGGACGGAAAAGGTACTTTACAAAAAAGCAATATCTCGGGAAGGTACAGTGTTAATGAAGTAATTTTTTTTTTTATTCATATCTACAAATAGCATAGAATCACATACAAAAATAAAATTCATGGCATTTTACTTGCTTCAATAAATAAAATCCATTTTAAACTTTTTTCAAACTTTTTGTAATTTTTTTTTATTCTTATCTACAATAAACATAGTACAACCTAAAAAAATAAAACTCCTGGTATTTTGTGTGCTTCACAGTGTAGAAACGTTTTTAAAATAAGAAATCTTTATCATACAGAATTGTCCTAGGTTTTTTTAAATCTAGATACAAAAATAAATAAAATCCATTTTAAACTTTTTTCAAACTTTTTGTGATTTTTTTTATATCTATTTTTAGTTTGTAATTGGGCAAGTTATAGTTTAGGTATATAGCTAGTAATATAGGTTGAATGAATGGACTAATATCAAAGAAACAGTCCTAGAGACAAGTCACTACATGGAAATGATGTATCTGCAACAAGAACAAGACAGAACATGAAAATTACTATCTGCCTCATCACTAAGTTTGCAGGATACTACATGCTTTGTTTCCTCTGACATGCTTAGTTCTGAGTCAGCTTCAAAGCAGTGATCATCTATATAAATACAGTAGTTGTTTCATGTTATGGTGTACGTTGTTAAAATGTCTCTAATCGAAACAAGTTTAGTTAAATGTAGTGTGGGACAACATAATGGTACTGAATGTCACAAAAAAAGTTATACTAAGTCAGAGAAATTAACGAGTGTGGATTTGTTAAGTGAATTTGAAAAAAAGCTTATTCAACAAAGAAGTTTTGTATCTACAGACTTGGTTTTCAACATTTGTGAGCACCACAGAATATTTAACTTAAATAAATATGAAACATTTCAAAAAGCTTGTTTTGACCCGTTCCAAAGCCACAAAAGGAAAATTACAAAAACTTTAAGAACAGTATCCTTGGAATTTTCAGAGAACATTAATACCATTCTAAAAGTAACTAATAAAGCAATCCCTGGACAAAAAATTTGTAATGCATGCAGAGCAAAAATTAGTAAGAGCCAAAACCTTAACAATGAAATTGAAGAGCTTAACACTTTTCAAGAAGACATAAGTGAAGTTGAAAATGTTTTAAACAAAGAAATTTTTTTACAAGAAATCAACACTTCTTTAACTGACATTGGAGAATCTCCATTTAAACTACATGCAATACCATCCCACAGTAAGTCTAGTTACGCTAAACGGAAGTTAGATTCTGCTTGTTCAACCTTAAAGAAAAAAGTAAGTAAAGTTTTAGAAAAAGAATTTTCCCCAGTAAAATGTGATGCAAAAATACCAAGATGTATTCAAGAAAAAGCTAATGACATGGACAGGCTTGTTGAGTTGGTTAAAAAAAAATTGGAAACACAAGTTACACGCCGTGAGAGAATTCAGCTTCTAACTCTCGCTCCAACTTCGTGGAGTAGAAAAAAGGTTGCTGAAGAATTCAGTGTTGGTGAATACTCAGTTCGTAAAGCACGAGAGCTACTAAATGAAAATGGTATCATTGCTTTACCTGATCCAAAAAAAGGAAAACCATTAGACCAAGGAACAGTTACTTTGGTTAAAAATTTCTACCAAAACGATGAATTTTCTCGTGTTATGCCAGGGAAAAAAGATAAAGTTAGCATAACCAAAAATGTTTATGAACAAAAAAGACTATTGCTTTGTAACCTGAATGAACTTTATGCTACCTTCAAGTTTGAATACCCTGCTTCAAAAATTGGGATTTCGAAATTTTGTTGGTTGCGTCCCAAATGGTGTGTGCCAGTAGGTTCTCCAGGCTCTCATTCTGTCTGCGTTTGTGCAATTCATCAAAATGTAGTGTTGCTTCTTAATGCTTGTGACAGTGAAGAAACGTACAATGATTTAATGGACTACTTAGTGTGCTCAAAGAACAATAGAGACTGTATGCTTCGACATTGCGATAAGTGTTCAACATCTAGTGAAAATCTTAAGAAACATTTGTTAGAAAAATTTGAAGAATGGAACCAAGAAGATGAAATTACATACAGTGCATGGGTAACTACTGATAGAACACAGCAGGTTTCAGTTACAGTTCCCTTTCATGAATATGTAGAACATCTTGTGAAGAGTCTTGTAAAACTTCTTCCTCATTCTTTTATAACAAAGTCTCAATCAAAATATCTCAAAGAGTCCCTAAAAGCACAGCTTCAGATAAATGAAGCTGTTGTGTTATTAGACTTCAGTGAAAACTTCTCCTATGTTATCCAGAATGAAGTCCAGGGTTACCACTGGACGCAAGACAGTTGTTCACTCCACCCAGTGGTAATTTACACTTGTGAAGAGCCTGGCAAAGATCTCACAGTGTCAAGCTTGTGTGTAATTTCAGATGACTTGGAACATGATGTAAGTTTCGTTTACGAAACTCAAAAAATTGTTGCTCAATTTTTAAATCAAAAATTTCCCCAAATTCAAAGTGTTCATTATTTTACTGATGGTTGCGCAGCGCAATATAAAAACTGCAAAAACTTTTTAAATCTGTGTCACCATCAAAAAGACTTCAACTTGAAAGCATGTTGGTCGTTTTTTGCTACGAGTCATGGGAAATCTCCCTGTGATGGAATAGGTGGAACAGTAAAACGTCTTCTAACTAGAGAAAGTTTGCAACTTGGCCCTGGCAACACTATCACAACTGTAGACAAAACTTTTAAGTTTTGTCAGTCGAGAGTAGAAAATATATATTTTTACTTGCTGAGAAAAGAAAGCTTATTCACTTGCAGGCAACAATTACAGCAGCGTTTTTCACAAGCTAAAACAATACCAGGCACTCGAGGTTTCCACTGCTTTGTTCCTCTGTCTGAAAATGAAGTTGGCACAAAAAGGATAAGTTCAGATTCAGATTATGCTTTGATTTTTAACTTCAGTGGGGAACGAAATCGCTCTGAGCAACTAAGTATGGTACAAATTTGTACAAACTCTTATGTAGCTTGCGTATATGACAACCATTGGTTTTTTGGACTTGTGGTTTCCAAAGATGAAGACGAGTGTGATGTATCAATCAAGTTTATGCATCCTTTTGGCCCAGCTCCATCCTTTTACTGGCCACATCAAAAAGAAGATATTTGTTTTGTTCCACTACAAAATATTTTTAATATCGTTGACCCTCCCACAACAAAAGGTTCAGGAAGAGCTTACTACTTTCTTGAAAAAGACGTTCATCATGCTGATCAAAAGTTCAACCATCTTATGGGTCAGATCAAGAATAAAAGTAAAAAATGAACTTGAACATTTATTTGTAAACAATATTATTGTAATGTACTTTCATTTAACCTAATCCTACATTGCCTGTTTTATTTTTATTGTATTTGTTTTTTAAAGAGTTAACTTTGTATTGAAAAGAGTTAAAAAGTTGATCTTGTTATAAAATATTGCTATGGTGTATGCATTCAGGGTAAGGAACAAGGTACATTATTTTGTTGGTGCCTTAAGCTTACATTGCAAGCTTACCAGCATGTTGTAAAGGACCGAATAAGTTTGACTTTTTTTATTTGCAAATACAGTATCTAGATTTTAAAAAACTTGGAACAATTCTGTATGATTAAGATTTCTCATTTTAAAAACGTTTCTACACTGTGAAGCACACAAAATACCAGGAGTTTTATTTTTTTAGGTTGTACTATGTTTATTGTAGATAAGAATAAAAAAAAAATTACAAAAAGTTTGAAAAAAGTTTAAAATGGATTTTATTTATTGAAGCAAGTAAAATGCCATGAATTTTATTTTTGTATGTGATTCTATGCTATTTGTAGATATGAATAAAAAAAAAATTACTTCATTAACACTGTACCTTCCCGAGATATTGCTTTTTTGTAAAGTACCTTTTCCGTCCCAAAAATTACTTAAAAAATTACTTTTGGTAATTTTTTAAAGTCAAGTAGATAAATGTAAAGGGTTTATTTATTTTTTTCTGCAATCAGCATAGTTTTCTTGATAATATTGAAAATTTTCATTGCATTTGCACTATAAATGACAAAGATACAATTTTTTTTCATTGAAGGTACAAGCTCTTCCGGAGTGCTCGGAATATGTAAAAACGCTTATTTTGCCCAAACTTCAACTGCCCACAAAAAAAAAACGAGTTGAGGTAGGAAGGTAAAATTTGGTATATTTTCTTATCTATATGGAAGGATTAAAAATTTAAAGTTTCATCAAAATCTGAGATGGTGGGTGACATGGCCTGGATGATTTGGTGCGGATTGACCCACCATCAAACTAACCAATAAGAAGAATAGGTCAACTGCATTTTGTTGCGGGGATCATTTTGGTGCAAGTACGATATTTTAATTTACACTGAGAAACAAGAACAAAGAAATCTTTTATATATAAACAAAACCTGAGTTTCATTGGTTCATTCCGTGAACCGAGACGTCAGAATCTGCTGATTCTGTCGTGCCAACCAAACTGGTCGTTTTAAAGTGATGGTGATTTATTCATTTTTAAATTTTATGTATAATAATATATTCAGAATCAACGCTTGTTGATCTTTATGAATATATATTTTTTAAGCCATTATATTTTAAACTAGAGTACCTTTCTGTAACCATGTCAAATGTGGTGAGGATTCAAACACTATGTAATTACATATTATAATCCCACCTTAGAATTATTTACAAAAAACACAAATACTCTGTTATTGTTTTTTTTAAATACTTTTTGACTTTCATCCGGGTGATTCAGAATCAAGTGGCAAAATTTAAAAAAATATTTTTTTCTCAGCTATAAATCGATGTCAGGAAGTTCGGCGTACAGATTTGGAATACTGGCCCGAATAGTTCGCCACATGAAAGCTCGGCACCAGCAAGGCGACGACCATCCCTTGAATTTGGATGAAGTCCTCGATGAAACCAATCAACTGGATGTTGGAAATAAAGTGAAGCAGGTAAAAATTCCCAATAAATGCGTAAACTGGTATCAAGCTCTTACCTAGAGATAAGTTTTGAAATTATGAATAATATTCTAGGGTATTTGATGTAAGTACATTGTTATGTTTTGAATAGGTATTAAATAATATTAATATTAATAATATGAATGAATTGAGGAACAGTTTTGATGAGTTCAATTTAAAGGGTCTGGTAAACGAGCAACTTTTCACAATTTCTTGCTGGCAAGGTGTTTCCATAAAGGTATACGTATTCTCGCTTTGTGGAAGATTTTCATGCATTGCCTATTCTTGTCGACGTATTACCGTATCTTGATGGTTAGTTCGCTTAGATGCCGATATTACGACAATATTGCCAGGTCAAATCTATTTCCTTCTCTCTCATTTACATGTGCGGGTCTCTGTCCGCCACTTATCTGCTACCAAAACTGTCATAATTTTTTTTTTTTTAGACAAATGTATTCGTATAAACATTATTGTTACCTCACTTTTTTTTGTCTTTTTCATAAATTTTTCTCAAATTGCGGTCAGAACCTTTGGATCATAAAGGTGTACATTTTAATTCTTCTGTGGTTAATTTTTATATTTGAATGTAAAGAGTGGTGTTTTCTCTTTCTAACACCGTTTAGATAATATTTCTCACCATGATTGTAAGGGAGGCACAACAAATTCTATGAGCTGTTTGTTCGCAAAATTTTACTAATTAGCCTGAGGGGACAGCATCCAATTTATACTTCTACTTAAACGATTTAAACCACCCAGCGACAAAAAAAGAACCACCCTGGTCCTCCATTTTTTACTATTTATCATTATTCATTAGTAAAACCGTTTTTTTTTTTCAGCTACACCTGCCATACATAGTGTTGCCAATTTAAAATTTTAAAAACATAAACACAATCGTTATGATCCATAAATTGTTGTTCTATTCAAAACTCACTTATGGCCAAAGTGCGCCATTCATCATTGTTCATGCAACGTCTTCAATTGTTCAGCAATCGCTATATAGTATAAAGTAATGTTGCTGCCGCGTCTGTCTGTTTGTGCGCTTAGTTCTTCTAAACTACGGAACGGATTTTGATAGGATTTTCACTATTATTTAGGGAATTTCTTCCGCAAGGTTTATATATATATATATAATACATGCATATTATATTTATAGAAAGAAGTGGATGTTTTGCAATTAGGTCATTGTCTGTATACATTGCTAATGCTGGCTAAACCTTATGAGATACATCAAAATAATTTGACCGGTCGGTGACTGAGTTGACATCGCGTTTGGGTCCCACCCAGGCATAGTGTAATTCCACATCTGGCTAAGTCCTCCATCACAACACAAGCAACATTTTCCGCCTACTGTGGTAGTAGTAGGAGATTTTAAAATATTGTCAGGTTATTCGTAACCCGGGAATGTTTGTCTTTCTTTTAAAATAAAATAAAAATGTACTACTTTTTATTTATTTAATACATGTTACATTATTTTGAAATTTACATAAAGTAGATATATGTAATGAATCACCATACTAGGCGGCTGCCTGTTTCATGGTGACCAATTGAGTGTAATTACTTTGTATGAAATATGAAATCTAGTGTAAACATATGAAATTAGTAACTATAGATGAAGCTAAAATTTTGGTAAATTGTAATAAAAAGTAGAAGATAGAAATTAGAAAGGAGAAAAAAGTAAATTAGCATTAGATTGTAAAAATGTACATAATTATATATATAATTTTTAATATGTGTGCATGCAAGCACACATGTGTGTATAGCAGCATACATACCTATATACATATAACAACACATGTATACATACACCCATATGACGCATCCTCACGCATGTAAACAATAAACTACTGAATTGTATATCTTAAAAAGGCCTACAGAAAAGTCTGCGACGGTATATGTCTATCTCCTAAGGATAACTCCCAGCAACGCCACGTACACATCAGGTAGTAGGTAATAACAGGCAATTTATCTTGCTCATTTACCATCACCTTGAGAAAGTGATGAGCGGTTGAAAATAAATTGTTATCGATAAAAAGAACCAAATAGAAAAATGCAATAGGTATATACTTGCATATATGCATTATGTAATAAAATATTATTTCTATTTTACATATTTACTTTTTCATTAGATGAATAACATTTTTGTTTTGTTTTTAGTGGTTGCAGACCGAAGCACTTTTGAATAATCCCAAAATAGATGTAAGCCCAGATGGAAAATTCAGTTTTAAGGCTGTATATAAAATTAAGGATAAAAAAGCACTGTTAAGGTTTGTTGCAACTTACTATTAATATCATATTTTGTAATATATTTTCTATGGGCAATTTTTGCATGTGAGCAAAAAATATCGACTATAATACATAGTATATTATGTACTATGTATATACCGCCCCATTATAACCTATCCTTCTTTTATAAATGACGTATTTATCACAGAAAAGGAAGTTAAAATGGAGCTCTCAACGGCAGAATTAATTTTATTTCCTGTAATATTATATATTTAAAATACACTTTCGTAAGGGCCAGTTGTTTCTCAGAACTTGAAAATTCATCAAATTTAATAGTTAATATTCAAGTTCTGTTATTATTCCATTATGGGCCAGTTGTTTCACAGTACTGAAATAATAACAACTTGAATATTAACTTTGAAATCAATTGTTCAAGTTCTGTGAAACAACTGGCCCTTAGGGTGTTTCAAACTTTTGTCACACTAAATTTGAAGTCCAACAAATCTGTGCCCCTTTTTGACATTTGATCGGTCCCCTTGTAATGCTGATTCTCGGCCAGTTGTAGCTTTTGATCAAATTATGATCAGCTGACAAGCGTAATGAAATGTTATCCCAATTTGGCCTACTATGTATAGCGTTATTCGTTGATTAGATGGTCATCAAATATAATGGAGTTTGAAATGCCTAAACTTAACTTTGCAGGTTACTAAAACAACACGATCTGAAGGGTTTAGGAGGAGTGTTACTAGAAGATGTTCAAGAGTCCCTCCCGCACTGTGAAAAGGCGCTAAAACAAATAGCCAATGAGGTTCTTTATATTATACGGCCAACAGATAAGCGAAAAATACTGTTCTACAATGATAGGACAGCTAATTTACCGGTATGTTTCACTTTATCACTATAATGGTAGGACTTTATTTTAAAGTGTTTGATCGGGCTCTTAAAAATGTCTACATCACATTATTAGAGCAGTGTGTAGTGTGACAATTTCTTAATGTTCGCGGTAAAATAGAGAAATATGTATCCTGTTTTTTGTGTGGCAGGCTTTAATTTTTTAATGTTCGTGCTAAAGGAGAGAGATATTTTATTTTATCCTCCTAGTTGATTTTCTTGATGTTTTTGAGAAAGATGTTGAGGTTACAATTCAGCCATCAGCAGAATGCCAAGAATTATTTGTAATCATTCGTTGAGTGCAGTTCTTATTGAGTTTGTCCGGGCTGCAGCCTGCCGGATGAAGGTTGCCTTAATGATAGTCAAGCTCCGACAGGAAGGGGTACCAGAAAAATATGAATAATTAAATATCTTTCATTAGTGAAACCCACTTGAAGTCTGAAGTTAAAAAAAATAACCTATTCCTAACCCTTGGATAACCTCATCACCATTACTAATAAATGTGTTTTAAATTTAACATAACCCATTTACCCTACATTAAGGGTTTTTTTTTCAGTTCTGTAAATTTTCATGCTTAACAAAGTATGCAAAGTATGGTACACAAGAGGTGTACCGCCGTATTCAATATATACAATAAAAAAAATAGGGAAACTGCTTATGTTATTTTTTTATAAATATATAAACACATTATCTGGTAAGACTGTACAATTTACAAAAACTTCTCTCTTCTTCAAAAAAAAAATTTTTTTTACGAAAATAGAATCAGCTGGCGGACGGCGAAAATTCAGCATCGGCACACCAAGCGTTAATAAGTTTGGTTTTTTCTGTCCCTCGAATCATGAAATGAAATGTTTGCCCATCTATCCCTTGGAAAACCTTTTATAAGTTTCACTGTAATAATGAAATAACTAATGTATTATATTTGTAGGTTGACGAAGAATTCCAAAAGCTATGGAGAGCTACAGCAGTGGATGCCATGGACGATGCTAAAATTGAGGAATATCTGGAAAAGCAGGGCATCAAGTCCATGCAGGACCACGGGCCCAAGAAGCCACTGGCCCCCAAGAGAAAGAAGTCCTCACAGAAGAAAAGGCAGTTCAAGAAACCCAGAGACAACGAGCATTTGGCAGATGTCCTGGAAGTGTACGAAGATACCTCTCTCACAAACAAGGGCCCAGCTATATCCAAAGCAACTTAATGCCTTTTTATTTATTGTGATAAAATTAGATGTAATAAAAAAATTATCCAAATTTAAATTGTTTTGTATACCAATGCTGTTAGCTAAAATCTGGAATCTTAACTCCTCATCTATCCAATCAACTCCTATGGAAAATTAATAAAAATGTTTTCATTGCCAAACTGAAAATGCCGCCTAAACATGAAAAATGTAATGTAAACACTCCTTTATGAGTTTTCAAACATAAAATGGTATTCCATCCCTTGAAAACTGAAATTAAACTATCATACAATGTGTAAGCTTTTTAAGATCATAAAAGTTCTCCAATCCCAAATTCTCAGGTTTTTTAAAATAAATATCACCTCTACTTACTAATTTTCTAGTAAATCGTCGGTGCATACATAATATGAACAATGTAAGCTTTAGTACATTCTGAGATAATCGATAAAAACTGTTTAAAAAAATAACGAAACGGAAAACGAAAGTTCTATTTATGAACAAAGTAGGAAATATACATTTTATTCAGTAAAATAAAATGTTATTTGCAAATATTAATTATTTTGTATCAGAAAATCACATTTTAATGCGATTTTGCTCACATGGTTCATATTCTGTGCACGGTTTTCGTCACATTGTTCATTTTCAATAGCAGCTGTCAAAATATTTCATTCAAGTCTTGTGTTTAAAGTAGAGATTTAAAATGGGAGACTATTATCACAAAATATATTATGTGAATGTAGTGGTGTGCAAAGGATATGACATTTTGTTTTATTATTTATATCAATTTTTGTATAATATTTTGGAAAAGTATAAATTATGTGAATGAAACTTTTTATTTTAAGATTCCCAAGTTTTAACGACACACATCTTTGTCATCACAACACCCATATTTACACAGAAGAAAATCCATCTCTAAAATATCTTAAAGATAACTAACTAACTAACCATCACGCCGTTTCTCCGCAGGGGTAGGCAGAGAGGACGGACCGCCAAACTACTCGGTCTTGGCACACATTCCTTGTCTCGTTCACATTAATACAACGTCTCATACATGCTCTTCTATTATTCTGACTCTTGACATGGTCCGACTCAAGTATCTGATTCACTTGGTCGTGCCATGTCTTTCTTGGGCGTCCTCGCCTTCTTCTACCATTCACATTCTTAGAGCTCTGCTAATTAAAACTAGTAACCTCCTGACAAGTTCAGTGAGTGGACCATTGCTCTCATTTTTCACACTAGTTTTAGTAAGTTTATTCTTTAAGAATAAATTTAATAACTCGATTATATTAATAGCATAAAATCATACTTCAATGAAATACATAATAGTAAAATAAACACAATATTATATTTTTTAATGATGTTTTTATTGGAATATAATTACTAAAAAAGAGGAAACATAATTCACACTTAAATTATTTGTTTTTTCTCCCACAATTCTACACATAAGTTAGAGAATCATAAAATGGGTGATGATCCTTATCTATTACCAGTTTTAACTCTTGCAAATGCCTGAATTTAGAATCTGATAAAGCAAGGGGTTTGGTGTATAGAGGCAATGGGGGAACATAGCCAGTCTTGCGGCGTTGGAGCAATTCCAGCCAATCCTTCGACTGGTCTAATTTATAGAGGATATCCCCCGACGATAAGTATTTAAGAGCCCTCAAATCTGTGACAACGGGATCCCCTACTTTCTTTCCCGGTCTCAAAGATGTTAGGTTTGTATTCAATGATTCGTAATTTAAAAAAAAGTCGAAGTGGACATTTTTTATATTGTATGGCTGTTTGGGTCGAGCCATTTGCATGCGAGATAAATAATCACTTGGAGAATATATTGGTGGCTTGAAGTAATGCTCCAGCACCGAATGGACATTGTCGGCTTCCATCATAGTATGGCCCTTCTCCAGAAAAATTTGATCTATTGTGACTGACGACCTTTTAGAGTAATCACTCAATGCACTTGCCAGTATTCTGTTCCGATTTTGGTAATTGCAACCATCGGAAATAAGGATGACATTCTTATACTGTAGGGGTAAGCTCTCCAGGTAGTTGATTATACAACTTGTGAATTCATTCGCGGTCACACCTCCATCTGCTTCATGCCACGTGTAGAGAGTGACATCTGCATTGTTTAGGACGTATAATGTGAAGTTGTGGAGTTGAAGTTTCTGCTTGTAGTATACAGCAGACGCTAGTAATTTGGGACATAACAGTACACTCTGCAAGTCCATAGTGACAACTAATGTAGTCTCACTGGCAGATTCTTTTGCTGCATTCTTAGCAATTTTCGCTTGATCCTTGCGTATAATATGAAGTTTCTGTTGACTTTTGGCACATTATTTTCAGTGCACCAAATACTGAAGACTGAAAGCATGTGTTGCTTCGATAAAAAGAACGATTCCACATATCGTCTATTTGTTTGTGATCTGCAGTAGTGACTCGGAACAACTGGCAGAAGATTAAGCCATTTTTTAATACTATCCACTGCTTTAGTATGCTTGGCAACTTTTTTACTTACAGTGTTAGGGGATACGTTATCCTCGTCATTGACAACTTGATTATGATAGCTCCACCTCCTGAAAGTGCTTTTTGTAATGCTCAACGTATTCATAAACATTTTGTGACACACCTTATATTTATCCCCGTCCTTGGTAAACAGATATACATCACGTCCTTGTGTCTTTTTCGTGCAATCTGCGCTTTCACGACGACGCTGTCTTATAGCACGTACTGCTACAAAGCCCAGGAAATAAGCTCTCTTCTCCGACCAAGTTTTCAATTTCCAAAAACTGTTGAATGTGTGCAGGCGATCCTCTTTCGTTATTTTATGACAATAAAAAGAATTTTTAAGTGCAAATTTGGGTTGTTCGTGTTCACATCTTATTCCCATAGACTTTTCTGACTTCAATTGGCTTTGCTCATATTTCCCGCAATGCTTTTTATATCCGACATACTCTTTGCCCAAGACTCTACATCTCTTATTTTTTTTAATCTTCTGAACAAGTGAATCAGAATCTAATGGTAAAGAAACATTTGTATTATCATTTTCTGGGATCCACTCTCCAGTTAATTCACACAGACTTTTGTCTCCAGAGATAACATCGTTCCGTGTGGAGCCAATCTTATTCGACAGGTTTGGAATAAATTCTCCAGTCACAGGACATAACATCATGTTGTCATACATTTGATTGACTGGTTCAAGATCTTCAACATCCATTTGATTGACTGGTTCAAGATCTCCAACATCCATAACCTCTGATACAGAACTACGTATCGTACTTAAACGTACAATCTCCCTCGTGCGGTTTCGGTACATTCTGGAACAAAATCAAAATTAAATACATAATTCAACATCTTTCCTGCTACAGTACTAGTACAGTAATAAAAATATGAACTCACATAAAAATTTTTGAACTTGTCAGCAAACAACAGTGATTTCTCTACACGTTTCTCTTATTATAGTCAAAGATATATTTATCTGTAAAAGAAGATACACAGATTGAAATATACATTACATAGTACGCACAAATATGACAACAATATAGTAAAATATAGTTAAAAGACAGACAAATACTTACAGATGCCAGTCAGATGATAATGACATGTAATGCTTAGAATAATCATGTATTTCTCTTATTTTTGAGTTAAATTTTAGTATTAAACTTTCCCTGAAACATAAAAACAAAATAACTTTAATATTTTTCCACATTGTGTCAAAATTCGAAGTTTATCACAACACTGGACTCAAATTATTGACGCTTCAAAGGGCAGCCATTTTTCATAAATCCTCGGATGACATTTTGTTACTGTTTTTAGGAAAATACGTGAAATTTATAAAATAAAACATAATAACTTACCGCTACTTTATAAACCAAATGGCCACGAACCGTCAAACAATAATATTATGTCGGATTTATTTATTTATTCACTTCAAAAACAGCTAGAGCGTGTACAAGGTAGAAAATATGCGGGAACAACTTGACAACTGTCAGTGTAATCATAGATGTAGAATAATATGAACAATGTGACCAGTGTTACCGAAACTAAAAATTCAAAATCGGGAGAATTTTTGCCTAAAAATCGGGAGAAATTTAAAGAAATCGGGATATGACTAGAACTATTATAATAAAAATTATCCCTTATCAACAATCCGAATCCCGTTTACTATTTCCGAAGCAGACCATTAACAACGATCTAAAAAATCAAGAAGCAGCATAATTGTAGATGTTGCCCATGGAATGACGCAATTTTCCGTAACATTCGATGGAGACTTATTTTTACGTCTGTCAACACAGAACATTTTTTGTGAAATTTGAACTGTCAGTTCAAGAGACGTCAAAATTTATTGAATACCTATCTATGTACATTAAAATTGAGCGGCATTCAAACAAGTAACGATTTTTGTCCTCGGGATGTGTCTACGATTAAATGAAACGAAACAATCTTTTTATTTTCAATTTTAATAAGCAACCATCCAATCACCTCAAGAGCTTTTTCTTCATATCACCTGGCTTCACATGTAAACATTCCGCTGTCACCCAATAGTAAACTGTTTAGCATTCTTTATTATGAAATACCTACTAATTTAGCAGATGAATTAGCAAAAAAAAAATACAATGCAAGAGCGAAAATAAAATTGTGGAAATTGTTACTGCTATGGAGTAATTAGGAGTTATATTAGATTAAGATTTAATTTTTATAAGCATGCTGCGCATTTACAATAGAAACTTGGGTACAAGTATCTCTTTTCTGGGAAGAATTATTCAAAAGTTGTTCCAATAATCTGCGATTACAGTATATACTCGTAACTCCAATTTTAGCCCATATTTTAACAACTGTCCAACGATTCTTTTCTGGTGAAATGACAGAGAACAAAGTAAGTTGCAAATTGTTCAAAATATAGCAATGTGAATAATACTTAGGCGAAATAGATTTTTAAAGTAGCTAAAATGTTACAGGAGCTAAATTGGCTAACAGTAAAACAGAGATGACGTTGATATTTATAAAGAAAATTTAATAATACACAATGTGTTATCGAAATAATAAAGATAACTTTAACGTGTTTCGATAGAATATTACACCATATAGGAATAAAAAATGTCAATGTACTGCCAGAAAGCATAAAAATAACACCTATCGGTAAATGGAAGAGAGAATGCAAGAACTATCTAGTTATCTTTAAAGATAACATATAAGAATTCAATATTATAGTAGTATAGAGATATTGATGACATTGATATTTATACATAAAACTTAATATTACACAAAAAAAAAAATTATATGTACGAGGAACGAAGAACCAAAAAAGCGAATCGAGGCGTTACGTAATAAATTCTAAACTCTCGCTCGTAAAATTCATAGATTATCGGTTTGTATAGGTCTAAAGGCTCGTTCGCATTGGTCGAGTAGTTTAGTCAAGTAGCTCGCTACTCGCCATTTGACTGACCAAAAAGCGTTCGCATTGGTCGAGTAGATTTCACGAGTGAAGTGTCAAATTGTAAGATGAACGGGCTGCAACGCAACAAAGTAAATAGGCTAATTAAGCTGATTGTAATGGATATTTTAGAAGAGGTGGAGGAAGAAATTAGTGAGACGAAAGTGAAAAAACTATGGATACGAAAATGGATTAATAGAAGAGATGCATTAGGAGCTACAAATTCTCTTCTGAAGGAAATGGCATTTGAAGATCCGAAAGAATACTTCGCGACTTTGAGAATGACTGAAAGCTGTTTTAATTTCCTTCTAATGAAAGTGCAGTCACAAATTCAACGCACGGATACCCTTTTCAGAAGTGCAATTCCCGCAAAAACCAAATTACAGGCAGTTCTCTACTTTTTTGCTACAGGATGTAGTTTAAGGACAATCACACATCTCTTTCGACTTGGAAAATCAACTGTTTCGGAATTCATTATAGAAGTTTGTGAAGCTATCTATGAATCATTAAAGGAATTTATCAAGGTAAGATTAAGAGCTGTTTCACACAGCTACAAATATAGTAGATGGCTTATTTCAGCATATCATTCGCCATAAATTCCCAATGGAACGACCACTGAAATAGCCACTAAAATAGGCCATCCCGCTATAATTATAGCTGTATCTAAAACGGTTCTAAATAAATTATAAATATAATTTGAGAAACATTTATTAATTTTCACATGGTTTAAATATTAAAATTTACATTAAAGTTATTCGATGTCATGGTTTTCATGTGTTTCAATTTCATATGTGTCTTCTGGGGCTCATCTAAATAAATTACATCATCATAATACGAAGTATTACTACATGGAGAGTCTTGCGAATCATTTGATACTGGTGTGACTATCCTGGTGAATCTATTTTGCTCAGTTGAATTTTGAAGGTGTTGGCGTCGAATTCTGTTCATGTACAGTTGAATATATTCCTGGGTTTCAAGTGCCAATAGCAAGGGCAAAGATTTCAGTTGTAAGCCGACGTGTCTGCCGAAGACCTCAAACTCGTCTTCTTCTGTAGAGTTGGCAACCTCAGTTATCTCCTTTAGTTGACTCACCATACTCGAAAGTTGGGAAAGCCGCTTTTTTTTGTAGGGGGTTTAGATACGGGTTCACGAAAAGAATTCATAGTAATTCTGCTTTCCTCAGTATCTGTATCCGTGTGTATAATGTCTTCCTGAAAATAAAGTAGAATGTTGTTTATATCGAATGTATACATTATTATAAATCTTTTTTCAGGTTCCCGCCACCACAGACTGGAATATCATTGAGAACGGATTTCGAAAAGAATGGAACTTTCCTGGATGCTGTGGAGCAATCGACGGCAAACATGTCGTCATTAAAGCACCTCCTGAATCAGGAAGTTTATACTACAATTATAAAGAGACAAACAGCATTGTTTTAATGGCAGTTGTAGATCATAAATATTGCTTCAGTTATATAGACATTGGCTGTAATGGGCGGGTTTCTGATGGAGGCGTATTTCGAAACTGTAGTTTGTATCAAGCATTAGAAAACGGTATTCTGCCAGAAGGGCATGTACTAGTTGGAGATAATGCATTTCCCTTGAAAGAATACCTTTTAAAACCTTTCCCAGGAAATCGATTAACATCAAAGCAAAAAAAATTTAATTATCGATTGTCTCGGGCCAGAAGAATAGTTGAAAATGCTTTCGGTATACTAGCTGCCAGATTCAGAGTGTTTGAGAAACCGATGCCCTACAGTCCTGAGAAGGTTGTTTGCATTGTAAAGGCGTGTTGCGCTTTACATAATTGGCTCAGAGAGACAAAATTACAGAACAAGCAGTTGGAATATACAGTAGACAAAGACAATTTTGATTCAGGAACTGTTATCCCTGGTAATTGGAGGGTGGAGCCAGAGCCTCAAGGATTGGAACCACTACCAAGTTGTCTGTCCAATCGTTCATCCCGAAGGTCTACAGATCTTCGAGAAAGATATGCAGATTACTTTGTGAACGATGGATCGGTACCTTGGCAGACAAGAATGGTACATTAAAAACTGATGTATAAACGATAGAATAGAATTGAAATGTACTTGCCAAATTGCTTTCACTTTCTGTTAACATTGTATTAATGTTTCTGAGGGATCCATCTAATAGATTGAACCATTTGACTGATGGTGAATATACTGCGTCAGTTCCGGCACCGGAGGGTTTTGACTCCTTTATTTTTTTTAACTCCTGTGAGTAGGTAGATCTGAAAAGAAATTATTAATGATTAATGATTCTGCTACTACTTTAACATAAATTTATAATAATACAGGCACTTGTAATATACCATATAAATAAAAAAAACTTCACTAACCTGATGCTTTTAATTTTCGCTCTTATCTCCCTATCACCAAATCCAGGAATATTCATCCCTTTTTCTAATTCAGCGTATGCTGATTCCCTGATTTGTTTGATCTTATATCGGGGCGACTTTATATTCCACAAGCATTCGTGTTGTAAATACAACGTCACGAATTTGACAGTAGCGTTTTCGCTCCAACGACAAGACATTTTGGCGTGTTTTGACGGCTACTAATGCTATACTCGCTATACTGATCACCATAAATATACCACCTGATCACTGACTAATGCAGCCAGTGACAATAGACCATCGATAAACTCTATAAATCTGCCATAGACACATGATGAGGGACGCTACTCGCCCGAAAAAATAGAACAGAATGGATTGACTTGACTAAATCGCTGACTAAACTACTCTACTAAATTTATGGTGTTCGCACGTGTCCAGTTACTAAATTACTCGCTACTTGACTAAACTACTCGACCAATGCGAACGGGCCTTTAAGGCCTTACATACATACATTTAAGTCTAATACATACATACACCGGTCGGTGGCCGAGTGTGTTCAATTCCTGGGCTGGGTAAGTCCTCCATCACAACACAAGCAACATTTTCGGCTTACTGTGGTGGTAGTAGGAGATTTTCAAATATTGTCAGGTTATTCGTAACCCGGGAATGTTTGTCTTTCTTTTAATAATCAGTATTCTCTAATTATTCTTGTTAATACCCTATTCGGGGGAATTTTTTTTTTTGCCAGAGACAATTTTTTGCCTGTTTAGCAGACCATAAACAAAGAATCGTCGAGTGACGACGATTCGCTGCTTGCTTTGAAAAATCGGGAGATATTGATGCCATTCCGGTAGATCGGGAGATGAAGTGAAAAATCGGGAGATCTCCCGAAAAATCGGGAGCTTCGGCAACACTGAATGTGACCATAGATGCGGAAAAAAGCGCACATTTAATATGAACCATGTAAAATAAGTTCACATGGTTCTTATTGAGATGCAAAATTTTGACTGCCTGCACATGATTCGTTTTCTATCTCCATAAATATTGGTTATTAGGACATGGTTCATATTGTAGAAGGTGGAGAAAAAAAAACTAAAAAAAACTGTATATTTAGTTCATTTTCGTCAAAAACGTTACATTGTTCATATTATGTATGCACCGACGAAATGTAATATCAATTATCAATAGTAATGGAGGGAAAAATAGCAAATGTGAAATCAACATCCAGTTTCTTTACTGTAGTGTCCTTCCTCTTCGTGCAAAGCCGTAAACTTTTTAACCCTTATTGTGCAACTGGCTACATTTGCAGTACAGGGATATTATGACTACCTTAAGGTGCCCTGCAGTGTGCAGTCTGTTGAGCTAGATTTTATATGTTTTTGATACACTTCGTTAATGTCCATGAAAATTCTAAAGTAAAAAAATTGAGTTTGTAGAATTGTGTATATTATTTCAAATTTAATATTAAATTTGGATTTGAGATATTTTCAAAATTTATCCTATCATGAGATAGGATTAATTTATCCTATCCTATCACTTTTATTAACCCCTATGAAGGGGTTAATAAAAGTGTGTTTATCTAAAGTGACCTTTCAGGAGTTTTTTTTTCTTCACAAAAACGGCGCTATACGAATTATCCAATTATCATTATACAAGGTCCTCCCCAAGATGTTGTTTTTTCCGGTCCCTTGAGGAGAGCCTGAGATTATTTCACTGAAAATTTTGTCACGGAAGAGCCAAAACGATTAGGATTTAAAAATGAAACCAATAAAAATAAAACCACGTGACCCAGATGGACAGTCGTAAAAAATCTTTTTATGACTCTTTTTATGGTCGGTATGATGCGTAAAATATAGGACTGAATGTTTGTATTTTTGCTGGTACAAATTGTTGATATTTTATACAACGTTGAATATAAACAAATTAAATAAACAGTTTTTATTATAATTAAAATATTTTCATAATGTGAGTTACGAAGGAAGTAAAAATATTGAGAAATTAAACTTTGTTAACTCTCCTGCAACGGAGGGGGTATAATACACATTCCCCAAGTGACATTTAGTGCAATATCTAAGTTGTTTTTTCATTGCATACTTTATAATTTAGGTAATCCTAGAAAAAGTATTCGGTAATCGATCTGCATTTAAAAAAAAAATTATCCCGTCACTATTTTTTGAGATATTAAATAATATCTATCCAATTCTGATGAAATTACTCTCCTCTCCGGATCCCCATTACTTTTAAAAAGAAGTGAGTGTGGTCGTAAAATCGCTCCGTGATATATGGGGGACCCAAGTGACCCCCTTTTGGGTGATACATGATTTTACCTTTTTTTACTTTAACCTCACACTCCTGTGTGGGAAATTTTTTCTCAGGGCCTATGTCATCTTTGGAAATGCTGTGTGGAGGATATTTTCAAGGAAAGGAAGTTCTGTAAAGGAAAAAGATATGAGAGGTGGGTAAGAATCTAAGTATCGGTGTGTCCAGGAGTGACAGACTCCTGCTGCGGTGCAACACAATGGGTTGAGAGAGCCCAGCTGGAGAGATTAAAGGGTCTCCCCAATCTGGCCAGCAGCAGGTGGGCAAGCGCATCCGTCGCCAAGACCTGGACACACCTCACCCGAAGAAGCCGGGCAACCCTGCCCGCCAAATGTAGCTAACCACTTACCGGGTGACCTATGGCAGACGTGTTGGTTATCCAATAAATGTTACCCGGGGCGGCGGTACCCATGCCCGCCTCTCAAATAAAAAAGACCTTCAGTTATGTAAAGGTTAAAGACACAAAACATAATTTTAGAAGAAGAAAAAAGTTGAGAACCTTATAAGCTACAAATGATTAATTATAAAAAAATATTTATTGATAAGATTCAGCACCGGTACAGGATTTTTAAAAAAGTACAAGTTTTTTTTTTTTTTTACTTGCTACATGGTGTCATTTTATTGTTACATGATTTTCATTGTAAGTTTGAGGAAAATGGGGTCATAAAACACTTATTAATCAAGGGTAGGTATAAAAAACTAAAAAAAATTAGAACAATAAATTCAACTTTGTTCTTACATAAAAGATTAATTTTATTAGTGTAAGTTTCGAGCAAAATAATAAAGAGTATGGTAAAGGCAAATAATTAGGTAGGTATTATAAATAATTAAATTAATGGTGGGTTATTATTATGCTTAATTATAGGAATATTATATGTATTGTCACTTCATTGACTGACAAAATAAGAATCATTGTTTTTTTTTAATACATTCACATTTTTTATAAACATGTAATATTGAATTGGCACAAGTGAATAAATAAAAATAAAACTATGTTAACCAAGATGGCAAACAATCACTGAGTTACCCCGCGCATTTAATTATTATTTAACACTATCTAGTGCGATGGGATAGAAAATGACTCGAAAATGGCAGAGTTGAAAAGGTTGAGTTGTTTTTAAGAGAATTATGATGGTGGGGTTACTCAGTTACAGTGGCTGCTCGTTATTTGTGGGTGTACTAGAGTAATATTACAAAAAATGGCATTATCGATGTTGTTGCAGCTGAAAATGTTATTTTTTTTCTAAAAAATTCAGTGTTTTGTATGAAGATTTTCAGGAAAACCGTGCAGCGCACGGGGAAACTGAAATTTCCTGAAAATCTTCATGCAAAAAATCGAATTTTCAAAAAAAAAATCTATTTGTACTAAATAATGTCGAATTTTTCAAACTTAGCACTCTATCACACTAAAAGTCACAGTTATCCCTCATGGTTTCGGGAGTGTTAATATAGAAATATTTCATAAGCAGGTATTATGAAACCGTAAAGAGCATTTTGTAATCTTCTTTCTTTTCAATTTTCAAATCCTTTCTTGAAAATTCCTTTTCTAAAAGTTGTTTGATGTCTCCATCACCTGCAATGAAGGGAACGTGTCATAAGATACGATTAAATACATTAACTATACATATAATAAGTATTCAATAAATCTGATTAATGAAAGAAATAAAAATGAATCTACCTGTTTTATTGATGGCTAATAAATGATGTACTATATGTCTAGCGGTTGCTTTAAAAAGTTCTCGGGATGCAATCATTCCCTTTTTGTAATAAGGTGTCATTTGTTTGACTACAAATCCAGCTATATCAACTTTCACTTTACCCTTTGAACTATTATCTAGATCTTTATTATTCGCTGTTTTATTTGAAGTACCACTTTCGTCTGGAGCGATTTTGGGCTTATTATGGACCTCCATTGCTTTATTTGAAGGATTACTGGATTCTGAAGCTATTTTGGGCTTACTAGCTTCTGATGACGTTTTATTAAAGAATTTAATTTCAGAAGTCAATTTGGACTCTTTGTTAATCTCCAAAGTGCTAACTGTTTTTACTTTAGGGATAGATTTTTCATTCCTCGTTAGAATGGTAATCTCAGAACTAACCAATAGGGATGATGATGAATTATCATTTTGTTCTATATCTTTTTCAACTTTGTTTGATATCGATTGTTTATTTTTTTTTGTTTCAAATTCATCATCAGATGAATCTCCAAAGAGGTCTACCACTTTCTTCCTCTTTTTGGTAATGGATGGTGTATTTAAAGGTGATTTAACTGCTTGTAACTTGTCTGTACTCTTTGAATCTTTGGTAGTTTTTTCAGCATCACTTTCATCTATTACTAATTTTTCTTCAGTATCCGAATCGCTTTCTTCCATATTTTTTTTATCACAGGCCGGTTTCGATAAACTTGGTTTTTGTTTTTCGGGTTTTACACAAAATCCATCTAACAATGATTGTGTCATCACCTCTTTCTTCATACTGAAGGGTTTTCTTTTATACGCTTTATCACTTTTTGATAAATTAACAGTTCGGTTTTCATTTTCTATAAAACAAATTTAAAAAATTAAAAAGAGTATCTAATCAAAACAAATTAATGTTGATCCAACAATCAAGAAAATTCACATTACCTGAAAATTCCGATGCCGTTATAAATCCACTAAATTTCTTATCAGCTATTTCTTTCTGAGCTTCTTTAATAAGCTCTGCCAATGTTTCTTTCTTCCGAGGTTGGAAGTTTTTCAGTGTGGGGTGAAGTGTATTTATGTTAGATTTTACTGTAGATATCTGAAAATATATTTCATTCGTAGAGTTATCACTTGTAATTCTTTTAACAGTAGACCTTGCGTCCAAAAAAGTAGGTTTCTAATTTTGTCTTATTTAAAACAAAACCATATAATATTATTTTATGCAACATATTTTTTTTTTATTTCACATAAGGAGATCACTCTCACAGTGGTAGCACTGTTTTAACCGACGATTTCAAAAATGTAATCAATGGTATCTGACATACTGTTTCAAGTAACGAATGGTAGGTAAGTGATGCAAGATGACGCATGGCCGACACATACCATGTTCTGTGTCAGTGAAGAAGAAGATAATACTAATAAATCCAAATGAATCACGAATTAGAACAAGACAAAAAAAAAAAAATGACATAAAATAATTAGGTCCCAATGACCGAGTTGTTTGAGGCGTTGTCCCGATAAGACAGAGATCCTGGGTTTGATACCAAGTTGCGACGGTTACCTTTTTAGTTTTCCGTGTCTTGTTCTGTTTGGATTTAAATGTATTATCTTCTTTTTCAATAATTAAATATATTTATCCAAATAAATGCCTAATGAAGATTTTTTTCTAATTCAACTAGTACATATATCCAACTCCAGTAAAATATTGGCAGTATTTATTTGTGTTAGTTGGTAACTTCGGCCGCTAAAGACGCTAGTGTAGTATGGCATAATCATGCATAAAATCCATTAAATCAAGCATCACAACTTGTGCCACTAGGAGGCGCTAGTGTAGCTAGTGTACTGCCATCAGAATGTGTGGGAAATGTCAGAAGTTGGGGGTATTATAACTGTTCTACGGTATTTGATATAGTTATTATTGTCATTACATGTATTATGTATGTGGGTATATTACTCACAGCTTTAGCCATTCCCCGCCTGTATAAGCTGACCACCTTGTTTGCAGAGAAAACCTCGTATTCCATATCTGCAGCACAGCATTCATAGTCATGCTTTGTCAGCGAATTAACGGGACTATCGAGGCCATCACAAGTAGCTACACTTCTGGACAAAGCTTCGGCCAAAAGCGAATGGTAATTTTCCCTTATTGTGACTGTCAAACCATTCACTTTGATCCCGGTGCTTTCTGAAGCGCGAACCTTCATAGATTTACTTATTACTTCTTTAGTGTCTTGCTTCTTTTTGTCCGTGCTACCTCTTCGTAGAGCCAGTTCTTTGAGGATTAACGAAGTGGTTTCCCTTTTAACTGCTATGGATTTTTGTTCACCATCGTCATCATCGCTATCGTCCGCAGCAGGATCATTAAATTCTCTGAAACATTGGAATTAAAGCAGAATAAAATGTCAAAGATGGCAAAGTTGCTAATTTTCTAAAAAAAAACTTAATAGGTATTTTAATATTTTCCTCTTAAAGGTCAGCACTCTAAAATACACACTTTGTAGTCTGCTAACGAAAATGCCTTCACTGCTTTTCAAACTGCACCTTTTACAGACTTTTTGTAAGTAAGTAATTCATAGAATTTAAAAGAGTAGTTTTACAATTGTAATATTATAATTATTATAATCTATATAAATAAAAACGTATATGTTTGTTTGTTCAAATTCTCTGAAAGTTCTTCACTGATTGCTTTGAAATTTTGGCACTCATCAAAATTACAATTCAACACACCTATAAAAAGTGTTATAAAGTTATGAAAAGTGATGAAACAAAAACTAGGTTACGTATGTAACTATTTAACCTACTTTTTGTTTCATCACTTTTAATGACTTTATATGCAAAGCAGGTGATCTGTGACCATAAAGCTCTGAAATATAATATTGTAAACAGAACAAGGCAAAACTGAAAAAGAACCTTTATTTCTTCAATTAAGTCACAAGGGTCAAAGACATGTTTAACATTGGATTAACTTCTTGATCCCCGATGCAAAATTTTCGCCGCGTGCCAGCTGATTTTATTTTCGTAATAACTTACTTGTTTTTAGCAAAATTATGTTACCGACTTACCAAATATTATATAATATACCATAAGTAGTTTCCCCAGAATAGCTTGTAATATTCAGAGAAATGATAGTATCCTTAAGGACACGCTGATTATGTTAAAGAGAGGTTATGTTTTAACGAAAAATAAAATTATTTACTTTTTAATTCCATTCCTGCCTCCACCATATAGATCTTCGTCCATCGCACCATTTGAAATAAATCCTCCGCTTCTTTGCAATTGTGCATTCATGGACAGCTTGAAAAACATTTCTACATTCTTCTCAACCATTTTGCGGTCAGTGCAAACATCACATTGTGTCAAGCATGGAGTTGATTCATCTCCAAAATGATCGGAGAAACTGCAGTGACGACACCTAAGGTCAAAAGCGTATTAATCAATGTAACATTAATTATCATAATCCAACCATGGACCTACATTTTATAATAATCACAGCTTATCTTGTTTATCGCATTTCTACAAAAAAATTAAATATGTGTTACTGATATAATGTTTGTTTTTATTTATCGGAGATATACCAAGAGATAAATTTGAGATATATTTGTTTATGTAAATCATTTTAAAAAGGACACGTTTGAATGTAGGTATTTATGCAGACCGATAGTATTGAAAGAAAGTTTTTTAAACTAGTTTGGAACACCCACCCGCAGTTCCTTCTTACCCGGCAAATGCCCAGAGATAATGGGCGCGTTGCGAATTAGAAAATATTCTTTTTATGGATTTTTAATTCAATCAATTTCAGCTTCCTACAAAAACAAAATTATTATTAAGTTGATTATTTTTTCATCCATCAAGTACACACTACACAAGCAAGTTAACGACAGAAGAATGTGTGCATGTTTATGAAACTAAAGGTTCCAACCGCAATTTAAAAAAAACTTATTAAAGATTGTAAATTTTTTATAAATTATTTTTACATGAAATGTCAATAAAGTGAGGTGACAATGACGTTTGTAAAACATTTGTCTAATAAAATGCGTGTTTTCATAAAAAAATTTGTTGCCAGTAATTTTAGTTACAAAAACGTAAAGTGAGCCATTTTTATTTATTTTTTATGTTAAAATTGTAATATTTAAAAAAAATATATGTCTATTTCCAATAATAAAATTTGAAAGCGTATTTCATCAACATTCAAAAATAGTTTTTAGTTTTCAGATACATTCAGAAATATAACATTTATTTGGATTTTATTGCGAAGTGGAAATACTCCGGCCTTTGACAGAATATACCTGAGACCTGAGGAGTTTAAACGATTCACCTGTAGCTGTACACATTTACATAAGCAAAGGGGGAGCTATTTGCAATTGTTGATTTTTGAGATATGTAACGCTCACATGATTTTCAATTTTTCATGAATGTTTTGGTTTTTTATACTAAATATTCCATGCATTTTTACACATCAATAATCTATCAAACTTCACACATTAATTAAATTGTCTATTATATAGGGTTTTCCAATAAGAGGTGTTATTTTGATATTCAATCGTAAAAGATAAATGGTTTCGTTGCTTGTGTAGCACGTAGCGCCGTCTTGTTGAAAGTAAACGTTGTCCAGATCTATACCATCCAATTCCGGCCATAAAAAATCATTAATCATCTCTCGATATCGCAATCCATTCACCGCAACTCAACCGCAGCTCCAGCCTCATTTTCGAAAAAGTAAGGTCCAATGACTCCGCCGGACCATAAACCGCACCAAACAGTCACACGTTGAGGATAGAGAGGCTTTTCAACAATAAATCTTGGGTTTTCCGAGCCCCAGATGCGACAATTTTGCTTGTTGACGAAGCCACCGAGGTGGAAATGGGCCTCATCACTCAAGATGATTTGCATTTGATTCACTCAAGTGAATTTTAATAATTTCAATGCGTTGTTGAAGCGTATATCGTTCCATTTTTATTAATGGCGTAGTTTCTACTTGTCAAATGTCAAAAAATAACAGCTTCAAAAGTAAAATCTACCGAAATAGCGGGCCATTCAAAATAACACCCTGTACAATATATATGTACTTTTTATCTTCTCTTTATTATTATATATTTATGTACTATGTTTCTTTTTTCTTATATATATAAACGGCGCTTAATATAAAAGCTTGTCAATCTTAGGGGGTATTTCACTATGTCGGGCTAAATATCTGACTAGCTAGCCGTTGGCTGGCTTTAAAGATCAGAATAACTTCGTTATTCAACGGCGACCGTTTCACCATTGTTGCCGAGCTTCCGGATAGATAACACTCGAAATAGTCTGGCAACATCGCAAAATGTTTGCAGTTACCCCATCTACTGCCACGCCTGTCATGTTTTGCCGCAATGTCTATGGAATGCTAGCGTCAACGCCAATTGATCTGTGGTCAACGCCGTCATCCAGTTTCCCGCCACAGTCCGCACACCGCAAAGTGTGCATTTTTTTGGTTATTTTATGTTGATTATCAGGTCATTTTAGATAGATTCGTGTCGAATTAATACATTGTTTCTTATTTTGAACACAATCAAATAATTCAGGATGGATCATACAAGCATTCAAATTTATTCGAGCTCTTAAAACTCGCGGCCTTCGCATCGCCGCCCTTTCACCTGCTTCTGTAATTCAAAAACCTCGGTATCCATAATAATTCGCAACAAAATTCGACTCACTTCTCCGCTGTCAAACTCGGAATGTTTTGACGCCATCTTTGATTCGAGGAATAGCGCCTAACGTGAGGTTCGAGCACTGATTAGTCAAATCGAACTTTAACCCGAGCGTTAGCGTTATTCAGATATAGTGAAAACGAAAAAATGACTAATCCGCGGATTAGTGCTTAGTCAGAACATAATCAGAGATAGTGAAATACCCCCTTAGTGTGCTAAAGCAGGAATTATGATAGTTAAAAAATTTCTGTATTAAAAAAAAAAATAAAAGTAATTGAACCTACTTGACACCTTCACAATAGTTGACCATTTTTTCAAAACTCTTGTAAGCAGCTTTTGCTCTGGCCTCTTGCGAGGGGTTGTGAGCTTTGGAAATATCGCTCTTCAGGAGGAAATCAATTGCGTTTCTTTCTGATTTGCAATAATATACTCGGCAAAATGACTGCTTCCCATCCCTGCCGGCTCTGCCAGATTCCTTGAGAAAATATTTCGAATAAAAAATTATAATAATAAGGAACTCCAGTCTTTTAAAACTTTTAACCTAAATGCAAGTAAATATGGTTATTGTAATAGTTAGTATTAATAGTTTAAATAATCTTTAAAGAATTAAATTTTCAGGTCTTTTCGATTCGTGACCAGAATCAACAGATTCAGTCGCGCCAACCAAACAGGCCGTTTTAATGTAATTGTGTTTTATTCATTTTTAAAGAAGGCTTTATAAATTCTATGCATGTTTGTTGATCTACATGATTACATATATTTTTTTACATTAACCATGAAGGAGAGGAAGTAAAGGGAAGGTAGAAGAGGGTTGGGTAGGAATCGAAGGATCAGTGTGTCCAGGAGTGACGGACATATGAATATATCCCTCCCACTGTGGCGCAAGGCCATGGGTTGGGAGACCAGTTGGAGAGGTCAAAAATTCTCCCCAAACCAGCCTCTCTCGATCTTGCAAGCCACGTAGGTGGTGGGCAGGTGTATCCTGAACACACCTCACCCATTGATCCCGGACACCCCTTTTAAATCACCAAACGTAGCGAACCACTTGGGGTGACCTATAGCAGATGTGCTGGTTATCCAATGAATGGTTCACGGGGCTGCGGTATCCAAACCCGTATTTTTTGAAAGCCATAATAGTTCCTTATTGGTAGACAGACTGCGTGAAAGACGATTGGAGCAGGACAGGATGAACTGAGGACTGGAGGCAAATGTGCGAAGGACTGTAGCCAGTGGAGAGCATTTGTGGAAGAGGGCAAATCTCATCCTGGACGTAGAGCAGTGAAGTGTGCATATTGCAACATTCAAAATGAAGTGGAAAGTTTTCTAGTAAGAGGGCAATCCCAAAAGTAAAATCTCCAAAGCGCTGGGGATGCATGGAAACTTTTCATGTGGCTGTTGTGTTTTGTTGCTTCCCTCCCTCCCAAACATGCCTACGCGCACTTCACTGGAAAGCTCAGTCTTGTCTTGGCAGTCATTTGTAATGGAGCTCTTGATGTGTTACCGCCAAGTGCAAAGTTCCCGCAGTTATTCGGTTTTTAATGCAACCCTCATATTTGCCGCCACCTGGGGCTTCTGCTAAACAAGTGACTTCTCCAACTCCTAAGATATAGTGGCAACTTTCAGACCCTCCATATTAATTACCAAATTATTGTAAATGTAAAATAAGTATTTATTATAATACCTGATAATAAGCTGCTACATTTTGCGGTGCCCCCCAGTGGACCACAGCTCTCACCGTGGCCTTGTCGACTCCCATGCCAAAACTGACAGTCGCACTGATGCAGGGACAGAAACCTCGCATCCACTCATCCTGCACCGCCATTCTGTCGGCTGCCTTCAATCCTTTGGAGGAACAAATGATAAATAAGTTAACCTTTGAGGATTGATAAAGTAGTATAAACCAATAACATCACATACATGCTTCAGACACATTGTAGCACTCTACAAATGGAAAGCTTAGATGTGGTAACCTGAAGGCAATGTTTCATGGCGCCATTGGTTGTCAGTGGCTTTGTTTTGTTCTTCACAGCCAGGATAGAAATAATTTTGAATCCGCACAATTAGTGTTCAAGCACTTTTTGCTGTCACAATGTGATTACTGCAGAAAAGTTACCAAGTACCTATTGCCCTGTATCGGTGGTACTTGGCTATACATAAGTTCGATGTAACCGCCGTGGAAAATGCATAATCATCTCAAGTGTCGTTCGCCGAGAGATATTATTGTTCTGTGCCTGTGATCTTATACTAACTGTATTATAGTGCAAATCATAGCATAGTGGGGGCCCTCCTAAAACCATCATCCGAAGAAAAGCTACCATGAGTATGCTTTACTCTGCTTGGTGTGGGGCATTCAAAACTTCATCAGGTATAACAATCAATTAGGCAGAGAGGAGAATCAATTTCCTTTTCTCTGATCCATGAGGGATCACAAACAACAGCGTCATCTTGCAGGTAAGGTACGGTAGGCTCACACTTACCAAATAGCCCAAAGATTTGAATAAAAGCTTCACTGTCAAGCATATGTATACAAATATTGAATCTAGATATAATACGTTTTTGGAGAGCATGTTAAAGAATGGACTTTTCTAGGAATACTGAAAAGTTTTGGAAGAAATAAAGAATAAGTGATAGGATGATGAATAACCTGCATGATAAGCAACTGTGTGCAATCCTTTTCTGGTGAGGACATTGGCCATTTCTTCGGTTGCTTCCCTTGTTCGGCAATATATGATAGCACAACCTCTGTCTTTCTAAAAACAGGAGTGAAAACACTAAAATAGATTAACGGTTTTCACAATTGATGATAAATTAGACAGCCTACGTAGTAAAACAATAAATATATAGTACTTTTTTGGGTATAGGGCTTAGCAGTTTGTATAAGCGAGTTGTTCTTGTTGAATGCTACTTACGGGTTTTGTATTTTCTTCCTTTTCACCAAGGCACTTGAAAATGAAATCCTTCAAATGATCATATTCTTTCATAACTGAATTCAGAAACAGAACATCGTAATAGAGATTGCTCCTGAAACAAGGTGTCTTGAAAGTAAGATATGACTGAGATAGCTTCAGATTAGCGACAATGTCTTTGACAACTTCTTTGCTAGCAGTAGCTGTTAAAGCGATCCAAGGAACTGACATGTATTCTGTCCGGAGCGAACCTAGCTTCAAGTAATCTGGCCTGAAGTCATGGCCCCATTGACTCACACAGTGAGCTTCATCAACAACTATGTATGACAGTTTATTATGTTTAATTAAATGCTCCAATATATTCTTAAATTTATTCGTAGCAGCTTGTTCTGGCGTGATGTATAAAAATTTTGTTGTTGGCTTTAAACTTTTCAGGTCATTAACCACCCTTTCGTTTTCTT
Source organism: Hesperophylax magnus (assembly GCA_026573805.1). Taxonomy (NCBI): domain Eukaryota; kingdom Metazoa; phylum Arthropoda; class Insecta; order Trichoptera; family Limnephilidae; genus Hesperophylax; species Hesperophylax magnus. The sequence continues at coordinate 4,989,476 of JAIUSX010000022.1, forward strand.
TTACACCCATTTTGGAGTTGATGGACTCTGCACAGATTTTGAGTTTGGTTAAGTGATCAAGCTGATCCTTTATTAAGGCCAGTAAAGGGGAAAAGACAATGGCCAGTTTATGATCATGTAACATCGCTGGCAGTTGAAAACAGAGCGATTTTCCCGAGCCTGTTGGCATGGATACAAAGACATCATTTTTACCTAAAAACGAAACACATCAGTTAGTCTTCACCAAAAGATAAACGATTTCAGAAATGGTAATTATTTCCCTTACCGCCGCACTTTTAGGCACAGATTATGGAAATAACACTTTGTTTCAACAATTACTACCAGAAAAAACAATTTACATGCACAAAATAGGTTATTAGATTCTTAGTTTGGGTTGGTTAAGTAATTTATTCGTATTTACATAATAACAAAGCATTCGCAAGTTGAACGGCGGGAAAGGGATCATTTTATGAGGTAAATTTTGAACTTTGATTGACTAAAAATGAAACTACAACGCATCTTTTACCATCTATCCCGACGTATATCGTTGTTTCTTTTAGTATTTTTAATCAGTGCATTGTTTATTAGTCATTGAGAAGTTTTGACCACAATGTTGAAACAATGTGTACTTTCCATAATCTTTGACTATTAAAAGGGAAATATTTATCCAAAAATTAACTAATTTATATATTTTATAACACAATTTAATTTTTTTAATTGAATGGTTATGAAACAGCACCTTTCGCGATTGCTCTGACAGCTTTTTCCTGTAAAGGACTTTTGAACTTTTCATGGCCGAAATGTTTTTGAAGTTTTTTATAAACAACATCTAAAAAGTTCTTGTTTTCCGACATGTTTTAAATTTATTTTCAGCATCAAGCGCATCAAAGTTAAAAAATCTAAATAATATCTACTCAACAAGACTCAACTGTCAAAATTATTTGACCACAGATGTTTACACTGGTTTACACATTACAATTATAATAATACCTATTTCTATTTCTATACCATAGATTTTGTGAAATATAATACGTAATGTAGAATGTACCTACTGGGAAAAGGTGTTTCGACTAGTGATCGGCAGAATCGAAACATTTGAATGATCGAAATGTTTTGATCTAAACTTCGAAAGAATCGACTTATTAATCGATTGAATTGCTCGGAGTTCAGCGGAACAAAATATGGTATATAGGAATAACAACATTTTGGTAGGTTAGTACTTCATTTGCAATAAATGGGCAAAACCAATGTTTTCACAATGTTTCAATAAATCTTCATGTTTGGCACAATATATAAGTATGCCCGTTTTCTTTGACTACAAATTTGAATGCTTATACTTCCGCGAAGTCATTCTTCAATAGAAGTAATAATACAATATTTCACAATGAATGAATTGTTCACATACTCGTAGCTTCTCAGATTGCTAGATAATATCTTAGCTAGATAAAAGACTAATAATATCTAATACCTAACATTCCAACATTTGACAGTTAACAAAGAATAATTGCGAAATCCCAAATCCATATCAACTCATATTAGGTAGTACTAACACAATGTACGAAGGGAATAATATCTCGCTTGTCAAGCAATCTGAGATATTTTTGACGTATCTCGGATTTGAGAATGGATTTGATATCGATGAATTCTGACCAATGATGTGACGGCTGTGGTTTCGAATGATTTTTTACAGAATCGATTCCTTGTTTAGTGACGTTTCAAAACGATTGTCTCGGACTGCGATTTCGAGTAATTTTTGACAGGATCGATTTTTCCATGACTGTGAATCGAAATATTTCGATGGTCAAAAAGATTGAGTAAATCATGATTCATCGATTGTGCCCATCGCTAGTTTTGACTGTTCGAGTTTCATGTTTCGATATTCATTCCAAAGAAAAATACATTGTTGTAAAATATAAAATAATGATTTTTTTAAAACTTTGAACAAGTAAATTTTGCTATCGTTACCATTGTGTCGTAAAGTCTATAATGTCTAAGTATGTTGTGAGGCTGAAGGTAGCCGGAAGGGGAAGGATATGGGGAAGAGAAAGGTGGGGGAGTACTGGGTATTCAGATCCGGTAACCAAACACGGCTAAAGCCATTCAAGCAACGTTTCAATTATGAATGGTGGTCTTACGCCAAGGTGAGACTGAGAGTATTTTCCACTCAGACGTTGCCACAAGTATACTAAATATATATTTAAGTGAATAAATTTTGAAATAACATAAAATAATCAAATAAAAATTTACTTGCGCACTCCTGGATTTGAACCCGTGACCTTCAGCTTGCTAGTCGACCCCTAGTTTACCCCTTGACCACACCCAAAATTGCCTTCGCCTTTCGCTGTCCCCATCCCTCCTCTTCCTGACACCTTCCTCCCTCCCGGGTCTCACTGTCTCGGTCCCCTCTCGCCGTCCCCATCACCCCTTCCTGTCCCTTTCCTACCTCCCCGGCCCTAACTGTCGTGGTCCAATCTCACCTTCCACATCCCTCCTTCCCGACTTCTTCCTGGCTCATTCCCCCCTTCTTGTATCCTACATCTCTCCCCGGCCAACACTTTCGCGGTCCCCTCTCGCCTTCTACATACCCGCTTCCCAACCCCTTCCTCTCCCCCCCTTCCTTTTAAATTCCTCCCTTCGGTCCTCCAATCCGTCCCCTCTCTCCGTGTCCATCCTCCCTTCCCGACCCCTTCCCCCTTCCCGGCCAATTCCTCCCCTTCTTTCTCCTTCCTCCCTCCCCGGGCTTCACTGTCGAGCTCCCCCTTCCCAACCCCCATTCCCGAACCTTTCTCTCTTCCCGACCCATTCCCATATTTAATGTATATTATTAACTTGGGGTAATAATTCATATTGTTACAAACTTTTCAATAGATTCATTATTACGAGGGGCAAAATATATTCAACTATATGCGACGACGACGAAATTCAAACATAACAAATCAAATGGGCTTCTATTTTTTTCAAATCTTCACTCTAGCTTTTTTCGAAGGTAAGACCTGTAGGAAATGGAAAAAAAACAAAGGATAAGGCAATTTGGGTAGGAACTGGAATTTCGGGATAGTCGTAAAATTGTTTCAATATTAAGCACCTGACGATTTCCTCCCTCTCCGGCCTGCACTGTCACAGTCCCCTCTCGCCGTCCCCATCCCCCCTTCTCGACCTCTCCCCCTTCCCGACCTATCCTCCCCTTCCTGTCCCTTTCCTCTCCCCCTTCCCGTCTCCTTCACCATTTGAACAGTGAACGTCCCTACATATTAAATAAAATACCAATAATTAATAATAGAGACACCGTGCGAATCAAGAATCGTGAACAATTTCCAACACGACCCACCATAACACGAGGGACCGATTTGATGGGAAACAAGCAAATTACGTTTGAAAATAATACCTACATCGAGTGTGGGAATCATTACACTCATGTAAATGTTTACAATTACTATAGTTTTAAGTTATTATCTGACATTGAATAGCGCCCTTGAGGCGATTTTTGGCAAAACAATGGCGCTATAAAATAGTATTAAACTAGTAGGAACCTACCTTATTAATTACACCCGAATCGTCCGAGTTTTAACATATTTCTATTGATTTGTTTTTGCTTATTTTAAAATATGGAACAATCTAAATTGGGTCCTGATTTCATTTGAGAATTAAATGGCTATTTTTGGATGGAAATGACATTGTTAGTGTGATTAGCGTATTTCTAAAGGTATGAAAGAGACAAGTGTAAGACAGCATGATTATGCCGATCATTTAAAAGGGCGTGTCTGGTTTATATCTTGTCTTTTTACTTCCCCAAAATTTGGAAACACGCGCATGTTATTGTCATCCCAAAATCTGGGAAGAAACTCAAATTCTGTGAGAATCAGCCTTCTCTAAAATATTGGTAAAATATTCGAAAAAATTCTCCTCATCCGGCTCTTAAAGCACAATCACGAGGTGGCAACCCTCCCTGGTGAGCAAAATGGCTTTAGAACTCAACACTCACCCCAACACCTACTGTCTAGAGTCTCCGAACTGATCCTTGATGGCTTCAACTCCCAGCAATCCAATGGCGCCATTTTCCTGGATATAGCCAAAGCCTTCAATAAAGTATGGTCAAACGGCCTGATTTTTAAACTGCATAACACGGACATCGATCGCTAATCGTGTCTTAAAATCATATCTTCGGCTCCGGACTTTTCAAATAAAGATCTGAGGCGCACTCTCAAAGCCCAGATTCATGTCAGCAGGCGTCTCCCAAGAATCCCTGATTTCTCCCACCCTCTTCAATGTCTACACAGATGTTCCACTCACGAATAACCAACATTATTAAAAAGCCTCGAACGGAGACGAAACAACCATTATGATTCGATACAGTTCCCCCAATATGATAACACTCCGCTTACAATACAACATAAACAGTCTCCAAGACTGGTATAACAAATGGCGGATCGACGTGAACCCTTCGAAAAGCACTGTCATTTTCTTCACACGAAGAAAGGTTCGCAGCACTCCTAAGGGTTGCGTCTCCATGTACGGCCAAGCAGTACCCGGCATTTACGCCTCCCCAATTTGGGCCACAAGCAACACTAAGAGACTTCAAATATGGTTCGTCCGAAACAGCATTTTAATTCAGGCACAAAAATCCCTCTACTTAAAAATACGTAGTAAACCTAGCCAAATCATTTTTCTCCAAATTTGCTTCAAATCCGAACCCAAGCATCTCATGCCTCGGGGATTCAAGTCCCAATGACAACCCCCTCCACCGCTTACCTTATATCTATCCTTCATTTTCCTGTATTTGCGAACAAAATTCCTTTATTTGCGAAATTTGTAAAAAAACCCATCAGGAGACATTTCTACAGTTTGCAAGACAAAGGGGTTAAGTTTTCCCTATAACTTGATAATAAAACTATTAATACTGAAGAAAAAAATAACCTGACATTATTTCAACATCTTCTACCACCGCCACCATATTAAGCGGAAAATGTTTGTGTCGTGATGGAGGAAAAGCACGACGCCTGGGTAGGACCCAAACGCGATGCCAATTCAGCCATATCTCCTTTTCAAACCATCTGCACTAGTCTTCTTCTTTTAAATGCTTTTATCAGAGCCTTCACCATCAGTGTCGTTTTGGTGAAAGACCACCATTCATAATCAAATAGTTGTTTGAAATGAATTTAAGCCGCGTTTTGTGACCAGATCTGATTAGACAGGTACATCCTAACAACAGCTTCAGCCTCACAACATTCCAATTGGGGATGTCATAGTCCCACTGACTCTGGACAGTTGGGAATCTGTTGTAGTACTTAGATTATTAACTAGCTAGGTATATCTCGAAATATATGAATATCAAGGTTTAAAATCGTTTTCAAAATGTTTAATATGATAGCTGCCTAAGGAAAGAGATTTTACTTCATTTTCCAGTTTGATTCTGAATGGTGGTTTTTCACCAGGGCAATACTGACAGTATTTACCAGTCTAGTAATGAATATTATGAGTGGTGAGAAAGTACTTGCACGGTAGTGAGTAATATGTGGGGATTGTGGGGTTATCTGCGGACAATACTTCGGTACCAGAATTATTATGCGCCTACGTACAAAATAAAAAGCCGCTTACGGCGTTTACTTTATCCACGGGTACATCAAAAGTCATGCCGACAACTACTAAAAAATATAAAAAAAATAAATATTTCTCCTTTTAAATATTGGGTTAGCAAGAAAAACATATTAAATAAACAATTGAACATCATGCCTACCATGTTTTTTGTCGTCGGTGACCGGTTAATTTATATAAAAGACAATTCAACACACCTTTAAAAATTGATTTAAAGTCATGAAAAGTGATGAAACAAAAAATAGGTTAAATATGAGTCAGGATAGTTATTGCATATAGCTGCCGAACATCAAACACATTCATAATATTAAAAATTAGGTTCGAGTCTGTAATTATAGGTAGCCTAAGAATTATTTTTAAAATTGTTTTCTGAGCCTTTATGTCTAGTGCAGATGAAGTGCCGCCTCCCCACACTCAATAATAGATTAGTCTCTAATAAAGAGGTTCGCTCGGCGCTCACATTTTAATTAATTCTGATAAACATTTTACTAAAATCTCAAATATTATAGAGGGATCCCTACTGATGTAAGTTATTTATATTTAATATTAATAAAAACAGGACCTTACCATTACAGTATTTTATGCTAAACGGTTTTAAAATTTTATAAAATGTTTTATCTATAAACTTAGCAGTAAACACCAGACTTAATTTTTCTAGACGATGAATGAGTAACTTTACGAGGGTTCTCTCTAGAAACATTTACGAATTTAGTAATGCGTTTATCAGAAGTAATTTAAATAAACCCCACGGAAAGATCGATCTTCTAGGTCTGCTAGCGCAAAGTCGACATTAAAATTTCACGAAAAACGAAAAAATTTGTAAGTCGGAATCGGACCCAACATTTGGAATATCTACAGACATATTATAATAGTACTGCTAACGAACCAAGTGTATATGCAACACAGCATACTACCCTTGAACACCTTAACTTTTAAGCCTCTAAAAATATTATTTTAAAATAATTTCTTCTTAGATGCCGAGTTGTAAAAGTTATTATAAATTCTCTTGACAAAATAAAATCGCAAAGCGTGATTCGAAAATTATAAAAACATATCTGGTTCTGTTATTTAGTATGAAAAAAACTCGAAGTACTTCTTTTAAATATCTTGTCTTTATTTAGGACGGGTTGTTTTGGAGAATTTGAACAATTCTTCATATTTCAAAGTTCATTTTCAAGTTCTGTGAAAGATTTTTTTGAAGTTATGTTATTATTTCAATTCTGCCAAACAACCCGTCCTAAGTATTTTCACAAGAGTTGCTTAGGCCTATTTATTATAATCGTTTTTTTTTAAATGTCAGCGCTCTCCCTCTATCATTAGTATTTATATACCTCTCTTTCAAACCGTCTTCAGTAATATTCTTTGATTTTTTTATTAAAAAATATAATAATATATGTATATCTATCTTATATTGGCCGAACTTTCGTCGTGCTGTATAAGCCATTGTAAGCAATAATATGCAGGTGATATCCGTAACACGGGTAAACGATACTCGAGCCCACCTCAGTCCCCAGTTCCTCCGTTCCTCAGTTCCCCAATGGTTAGTGGTTACCCAGTTGTAGACCGATCGCCGTGAACTGCGGAGCCAGTTGCGCGTACGCCGTAAACTGCGTGTGCGCATGTCGCTACTAAACTACATACATTATTGAATTAAATCAATATTATTCGATTAATACGATTATTGGCGTGGAAAACTTTTCGGTGAAGTGTATTTATACCTACTGTGTTGACTTTATTTGTGAATTTTTATTTTTGCGTTAGCTTTAGCGTCTCTTAATCGAATTAATATTAATTTTGCATTTACGGAATTTATTTAATATAAGGAAATCAATACATCGAAATAAGGTAAAAACGTTTTGTAGTGAAGTGTTTCTTTTAATAGGTATATAATATATGTATATACGCACACAGGGGTTTGATTTTAATTAATTATCTGTAAAACATATATTTTTTTTAAATTTGCAATATTTATCCTATCCATTAATTTGTTATTCTATATACATATATTCATAATTTGAAAGATTATACGTATGGTAGTATTCCCAAAATTATTTAATGTACAAAACTCAAGACAACACTCCCTCCCTAAACACGAGTTATTCTCAATTTGCGAGGTATTAATTAATTAACAGCTTGAAACATTTTTTTTTTTTTTTAAATTTTATTTTTTTATTTGAAAACAATATATTTTTTTTACATAGATAAGTATACAGGATATAAACAAGATATAAAACAATAGAAATTAAAGTAGCCTTTCCTCACCATAAAGAGACAATGCTCTTGTGTTAGTGAGGGAATTCTAGTTCAATTATTATGTTAGTATTAAGGTAAATAAACTATTAAGAAACAACACAAGATTTAAACAATATTACTTCTAGATGTAAGTAGTGAACGTATTTTGGACTTATAATAGTTTAAGGTAATTTTTTAATTTAAGGTGAAATTCCTGTATATTTTATATATTTTAAAAAGTGCATATATGTACATGTAGGTATTACTAAAATGTTAAAATCATTCATATTATATTGAATTACGACTTTATTGTGTTATTTGTAGGGAAAGCGGACAATTCAATTGAATAAAACTCTTTGTTACAAATAAATTTTGTTATTGACTAAAAAAATATCGTATAAAAATAATTAATAATATTACTTAATTGATTAATTTTAAGATCTTAAATCGTAGAAATATGTAAAAATATTTTATAATATTTTTCCTTTGTGGGGTTTTCTGTTTAGATTTATTTTTTTTTATATTTCCGGGGATTTTGTTTTATTAGTAACAAAAATTACAAAAAAATAATAATAAAAATAAAATAAATCAAAATCGTATACTGTGTCCAAGTAAGCAGTAATCACCAATCAGAGTGGAGATTCACCACTTCTATGGGACAACACAATAGGTACAATTTTAAATATATTTAAAAATATAGAAAAAGTGCCGTTTTTATAATATAATCTATTGAACAGAAATGGATATTAATGGTATTTTAAAATTTTGCTAAGCCAAATTTAAAAAACAAAAGCATGAACGCCCTCGTAGACGTTGTGGGCCATATGTGGCCTTTTGCGGCTTTTGCCTTGTTCAGAACTGGAATAAAAAGATTCGCTGCCGAGCTTTTTGACGTGGAACTAGCACTCCGCCATTCTCACGCAATCATCTGCAGCTTTTCCTACAGTCATGCTGTCAGTTTGACGTTTACAAATACAATGTACATGATCGTTTATACACGAGTAACATTAGATAAAATTCTAGCACTATTTAGGTATTTACTTTCCAACTTAAAAAACACGAAATTTTGAAGAATTAATCAGATGACATTCAGTCGCAGGTAGCACCTACGCGGATGTAGCTAATGTTGGCCTCCAGAGGTTTCAATATCCAGATACAGAGACGGATACGACTCCTGTGAGAACACTTAAGTCCGATTTACGATTCCATACAAAAACAGGAAAGGCAATAATTGCAATGCGCCTAAAAAATCCCTTTCTGAACGGTACTTTACGGACGCTTTTATAGCTTATTGGTTTTTAAAGTACGAAAAATTTTACTATGCATCTTTCTTTCCGATACTTCATTCATCATGGCTTCGCAATAATTAATTAAAGACAATGTGTGTAACATTTATTTCCTGCATTTCTTGGAACCTCGCTTCTGTCGAGATCAACGAAATATGAGATTAACCCAGATGAGGGAATACATTATTAATTTTAATTTCGCTATCGCCGACCAGGTATCGCTTATTAAAGTTTGCATGGACGTGGGAAAATGCTATCAAATAATGATAAAATATGCCGCTGAAATAATTACTTACTATAAAATAGTAACTAATTCTAGGTACGTCTGAATAACTGTAGTTTTGTGTATTCATAGGCAATACATTCTCATAATAATACACCTTTCCTATTACATCATATATATATATATTTACCTGTGTATCCATACCCACACCTATAGGTTCTGCTATTTAATATTTATATCTTTTCTGACGCGCTATTTATCACAATGTTATGTGATTTCTATCATTTTATTTAGTACATTTAAAGTGAAACTGGCTATCGTTTTGAATCAATCAAAAAGTTTTAAGAAAGTCGATTAGATGTCGGTATTCAAAATAGTTTTGTAAGTTAGCATTTATTGGAAGATTCTATTTTTTTAAAACATGTCGTTTGGAAAATTGTATGATTGTATACTCATTAATTAAAAACGAAAATGTACATCGATATTTTTAGATAAATATCAACGTATACCACATACTTCTATAATAATAATAATGATTTATTGTCTTCTTTTCTTAGTAACATACAGAGATAATGATATCCTCACTGGGATCTTCCGTGCTGAGGATGGCATTTACATATTATAATTTAATTATAAGAAATTAATATTACAACAAAGTAACATATGAATTTAATTATAAACATAATATCATGTAGTATAATTTTTTTTAAATAATTTTAAAATAAGTAAGATAGTGTTTTTTTTGTATAGTTCAGTTTAGTAGATTCGGTTTTAGTCTGTGTTTGATATCAGTATATTTTCTATTTCAGATCTCCCTATATTAAGTATCCAGCTTTTTATTTGAGATTTAAATGTTATAATGTTGAGGTTTTTGAATGAGAGTGGTATTTTACCGTAGAGTTTAATACTATGATATAAGAAGCTTTTTTGCTGAAAAGTTGTATTAGTAGTTATTTGTTGGATAATATTATTTATCGCCACTTCTGTGGCGATATTATTAAACTTTTGAAGCCTTAAATGTGCTTCGTCAGACTTAAATTAAATCAAATTGCGAGTATGTTTTTAAACATTTGAGTTTTGATTTGATATATCTTTACAAATAAGTAATGTTAATGTTACTTATTGAGAAAAAAACACACTTTGTGTTTTTTTTTGTTCAGCACAAATTGTAATGTCCTTATTCCCCATCGACAATTATTATATTACTCATCAATAATTCAAAAACATTGTTGGCAAGTGGAAGTTTATTATTGACAAGTTTCCGAATTTTAAACAGTGGGGTTCCGGAAACCTGAAAACCCGTTAAATAACATCGCAGTGCTCAATAGAATAATGAACACAGCGCATTAGCAGAATATCTGCAGCTTAAAAGCTTTATATAGATCAAGAGTAAAGGTTTGGTTTAAATTTTACACTAGGTACGTACTCAAGAAATTCACAGTAAAATTAATTCCAAGTCTGTCTGTCTATTCCATTTGTTAAAATTAATCTCGAATAGTCACGCACTTGAAATTAAATCCATGGACAGATATTCTCGTATTTTTTTTTGATAACGGACAACAATGATGTAATAATTATTACCTTATGAGTTATGAGGAACACAATTAAAAGTGGTTGGTTTTCTTGATTGTTCTAAAACAACTTTAAACAGGTCCCTCCTGCGCGCAGTAGATTGTCGGTTAGTGTTGTTCATTCGGTGTCTTCAGTGATGATAGGACTGAGGACTATGCCCTTGGAGGTTCATGGTTCGCTGGGCACAGACTGGTCACTGGAGAGAGTTCAGTTTTTATATTCAAACACAATTATGACTTGCTTCGTGGTGCTTCAGACAAATAAGTCTGAGCCATATTTTTTATGAGTTTCGGTAAATGACTTTTGAACTTTCGTGTACGCGTGTTTTGATGTTGAAAGAAAGTGTAAGCAGTGTGCATAGGATGTTAAGGGACGTACGTGACTATCTTTAACCATTGATTACTGACATTATAAGAAAGTAATACATTATAAAAAGTATTTTTTTCAACAATAAGTACGTATTGAACAGTTATGTAAGAGGTTGGGTTGTTACTCGACTCGTTACCAGTGACGATGTGGAAGAATTGTTTTGATTGTTTAAAAACAATATTGCAGTCACGGGATACCAAAATTTAATTTATATTTTTTACGTTTATTTCAAGTACGTCGCTCAACACCCTGTATACAGGGTATATATTCTTCAGATAACAGATACATTAAAAGAAAACGAGCCATATAATATGTAATTTTAGGGACGTGTGCCTCGGTTGGTGATTGTAAGAAAATATAGTAAACTAGCTGACGTGTACCCGGCGTTGCTCGACTTTTCTCTGCTTTCAATAAGTATAATATGCATGTATTATGTATATAAACCTTCCAGAAGAAATTTTCTAAGTGATAGTGAAAACCATATCAAACTCCATTGCATAGTTTAGAAGAACTAAGATCATAACAGGACGTGTTTAGTGACTTTGTTTTATATATCTTTGCGGACTTTTTTGTAGGCTTTTTAAAGATATACAATTCCGTAGTACATTTTTTGATATATCTCATAAGGTTTAGCCAACGTTAGCAATGTAAGCGCCCTAAAATATTTTTTTACGTCTTGTTTTAAAACACATCAACTTTTCTCTACTTTCTATAAATATAATATAATGTTTTATATATATAAACCTTGCAGGAGAAATTCTCTGCATTAAAGTGAAAACTTTATCAAAATTTTTTTGCGTTGTTTAGAAGAACTAAGCGCACAAAAAGACAGATAGCCACTTTGTTTTATACTATTTAGAGATACTAATGTATTGTCGCGATTGCGAATCTACTAAAAGTTTTGAGGAAACGTCTTGAAATCCCGTTTTTTTTTTAGTTCATTATGATCTTGTAGGTTCTTGGATGTTCCCGAACATTCCACCATATTCCAAAATGTTCCGGGATGTTCTGGAATATTGTGGAATACTCTCAAATACTCTCAAATGTAGACGGTTCTAGAAATGTCTAGCGTGCGAAACTTCCAGCCCTCATATCTTCAAAAAGGCGGATGGGGGATAGAGGGCTACCTCATCATATAACTCCTTTAATCGTACCGGGACTCGTTTTTAAGTTTTAACGGCGCATTGTTCACTCACTTTTATAATATATATTGATTATTTTTTTTTTTTTTTTTCGGAAATCGACCGTTTATATTTTATCAGTTTGTGCATGTATAGTACAGCCAAAATAAAACAAATTATTGATTTTCTTTGTGACTGTATCTCTAATAATACAAAATAATAAAGATTTATAAAGATTTATAAGATAATTATATAATACCAAAATATTGATATAATGAAAAGTAAGAAAAACATTTGGTTTGTGAAGCTTATTCTGGTGTATTGAAGGTGTCATATCAACACAAGAAATCATATAATAAATATAAGACAGGATAAAACATTAGTTAAGTTCAATACAGAATTACATAAAACTACGACACTAAAACTTTTTTTTCAATGTGCATACCTATGTTCACGGTTGTCATTTATTGGTAACCATAAGAAGATACGTTGTACACAAAACAAGTTCAATTCACAATATACTTTAAAATATAAACAACAGAAAAGTTATGTACTCATGAAATATCGGAGAAATACTCGTTTTTATATTTGTTAAGTTCGCAGTTGAAAATGTCCACTTTGGTAAGACGTTTTTGTAAATTGTAATTGATACATAGTCTGTGCAAGCGATTATTTTGTTTATAATTTGCTTTGCATTGATCTACTTTGAACAGGACAGAAAAGCGTGTGGAGCGTGCAGGTATATTATTGAATTTTATTTAGCAGTATATTATTAAAGCGTAAGTCGGGATGAGATTGAATTACGTAATACCTACTTCATCTTAGATGTAAAAGATCTATTTTTACATAATTTACACAATTCTAATTGCATGTTATAGCTCATGTCTTGTACTATAAGTATCATAAATAAGTATGTAAAAGCCGAAAGACTTACAAAATATAAATAAATAAATATCACTATTTTCAGATCGCAACATCCACGCAAAATCAGATCGTTGGAGCATAGAAACACATGTACATAAAATAAAACATTAAAAAACAGCAATTTTTTGGTAACTTAATAGTAACATACATTTTTTTAACTTTTTGGTAATAATAATAATAATTTTAAAATTTGTATAGAGTAAAACTAAAAAAAAAATACTTTTTGGTAAAAAATCACCTCAAGGGCGGTTTAATTTTTCTTCTTTTTCTGTTTTTTCTGCTTTTCTTCAATATAATTTTTTTTTAACCATGTACATAGGTATTCAGTCAATTCATCCCAACAATACAACAATTATTATATTTCGATTTTTGTTGTAATAATATGACTAACCGTTTAATTATTTTAATTTATGAAAGTCATTGAGACATAATATCATCATACGTTTAGCAAAAAAAATCACCTTTTTATAATTTTTAAAATTGTTTAAATTATCAAACAGCTGTCTTTCGTGACCTTCGTTTGTTCCAAACTTTTAATGGATTTTCTAGTTTGCGATATTCGTGGGAACATTGTAATAGCTTTTTCCATGTGTTGGGTATTTTCTAGCCATGAATAGGAAAACAGGCCTAGTAAGTAGTGTGCGTTTCAATAGTTGTATGGTGAAATAATGAAGTATGTATACACACGCAACTACACCTAGCACAATGCAAAACTCCCAGGAAATACCCTCCGGTGTGTTTGTGCCGAATTCTAAAACAATTAAACCGTCAGGCGCTTGAACTCAATTACCAACAGAATTGCATACGATTAAAACAGTTTTGATGAAGAAGGTCACTGGACCGAAACTGCACTATTTGAAGAAATCTTACGTATGGGTGATCAAATGTTATGGGAGTTTTCGTTTTTTAAATATGTAATTCAACAATAGGGGAGTGTAAGAGAATGAAGGAAACCTGCGCAATTATTGGTAGATTATTTTAAAAATCGGAAAATTAGTCCAAATATTTCAGACAACATCAAAAAAAACATTTTTCCGGCGTACCACAAGGATCAATAATAGGACGTGCACTGTATATTATAAAATATGTTACTACAAAAAATGATTTTCTCTCATGTAAATATTATGTTTAAGCCAACGACACAATGAAGATTTGTCGATTGTTAATATTTAATTGATTGTTACTCTTCAAAAGTGGTATGATGTAGGATTAATAAATAATGCTGAAAAACCAAGCTTATTCATATCAGATCTCCTCATCACCTACATCACCATAAATCATAAAATTTATCTAAATCATAATTCTGTAATACAGCCATGCTCATGTCAGAAATTGAACTTCTTAAACTAAATTTTTATCTGGGCTTAATAATTGACTGTAATTTCAAATGGGATATTCATGTACAACAACGTAGCACACGACCTAGAACCTTTTTTGTTCCACCAAATACATTTAGAATAATATATCTATTATTGGTGGAATCCCTAATAAGATATGGAATAAATGGTAACCGGATAAATCATCACAATGATAATTCATCACATCTTTAAAATGTTATATAAAGTCATGGAAAGTGATGAAACAAAAACTTTATTAACTGGGTTATGTAGGTTAGGTTAGGTCAGGTTAGGTTAGGTTAAAAAAAATTTTTTTTCATCGTTTTTTAATGACTTTATATCACTTTTTAAAAGTGTGTTGAATTGTCACTGTGTTGACTTATCATGGAACCGGAATAAATATATACAC
Organism: Hesperophylax magnus; assembly: GCA_026573805.1. Classification (NCBI taxonomy): domain Eukaryota; kingdom Metazoa; phylum Arthropoda; class Insecta; order Trichoptera; family Limnephilidae; genus Hesperophylax; species Hesperophylax magnus. The sequence goes on from JAIUSX010000022.1 coordinate 5,004,520, forward strand.
ATATTTATATAAATATCGCACAAGAGTTCAAACAGCTAACAACCGTCTGGAGCCAGTGAGACTATGGCATCCCTAATTGGGGTATGTTGAGGGTGAAAGTTGTTGGGTGGGGAAGGAGTAGGAGAAGAGGAAGATGGGAGAGTACTTGGCTATTCAAACCTGGTCACCAAACAAAGCTAAACCCATTTCAAGAATGGTTTCAATTCTGAATGGTAATCTTACACCAGGGCGACACTCTGGAATGGGGATTCAACAAAAACAAATCTTTATTTAGTTTAAAATATACAATATACAAAGCTAAATATAAATAAAGGCATGATGTGCCTAAATCATTGTTATACAATTCTATTAATTTATTATCTGTTCTTGATATATTGTGGCTAAAAATTGTGAGTCAGCACAAATCTCAATCTGAATATAACAAAATAGTGGAACATGCTCATAATACAAGACTAACTGCAAACGATGGACTAGTTATTCCCAAATATCTAAATAAATATGGTTGAAAAACCTTAGAATACAAGAACCCTAAAATTTACAAGGAGATACATGCATACATGAGACTTTTGTACTGATTTTCCTTGTACTTTTTCTGATTTGTATATTTACCATTTTGTTGTTTTAGTTTTTTTTTCATACAAACCAGCATAAAAGTGCCATAGAAAAGGCATGCGTCATGCCCATGCTAGATATATTTTCATGCGAGATAATATAGTGGATTACCGACGTTACCATATTATTCTCCAACCTTAGGTTGGACTATACTGGGAACGTGGCACGACTAATAGACGAAATTCAGAAAATCGTGTTATACCATCGGATGGCGTTATTAGTTGGAAAATAATCAAAGGTCCACCACACATGAAGATCTGAAAGAACTGTCATCTTCACATGGGTGAGAAAAGTAAAAAATCAGCAAAAAAATAGATTTTCTGTGTTCAAGGCTGAGCCCAAAAGAAGACCCAGGAAAAAGAAGACTAGCTATTCACACTCAAAGGTAACTCGATACCCTTAATAACTTAAGAGATACATACTACACACTTATCAAGAAACACGATATGAGATTAAACAATAATCTTTCTTAAAACTTTTGAAGCCTTAGAAAGCTTGCGATACAGTTTTACTTTAGAACGTTGTCATTTGCACAAAGGTTTTTTTTATAAAATTGAGAATATTTTCTAGTTATGGGTATTTTCAAAAAAATAAAAATTGAACTTAACAAACAATTCCCACAGATAAACGGTTCAGATAAACTTTCTATTCGAAAGTCTATTGCGAAAGATCCATCGAATAATTGACGGGTTCAAACAAAAATAACAATAGATTTACCTACCTACTCGAATATTTTCACATGGATCGATCGAATCGAACTTGCTGTGATGCTGAATCACATAAAACGTTTAATTCCAGTACTTTGGTGGGTACGTCGCGCAGATTTGGCGTGATGAGCAGTTTTGTTCAGTTTCGACACAATAATGGAGAGAATAAACACATTGTTTGGTGGCGTCCAATTTGTTCCATAGGCATTCAATAATGATATATAATGAAAGTGAACTTCTCACGAGTTATTTGATTTTAAAAAATGCACGTATTATTCTGTATTCCTAAAAGTGAAGCCCAAATATTCCGCGCTTTTTGTGCTAGATAATATCTTTAAATTGAAGTTAAATTATCTACACTATACTTTAAATATCTAAATTATACTTTAGATAAAACATCGTCATAATAATAATAATAATAATATTTGGATGATTTATATAGCGCCGTTTTTGAGCAAAATCACCTCAAGGGCGCTGTACAAACATATAATACACTTCTACAATGATCCACTAACTATATATAGTTATAATATACAATAACATACTTACCTGGTAAGTCACTTGAGATTAACGCTTAATTAACATTAACTAATTGTTTATTACCGAAATTTAGATACAGGATTTAGGACATAATAATTGGAAAATTGAATATAATTGGACTTTCTCTCAGGAATGGTATATTTAATTTAAGGGTATGACAGCTTAAAAACGAAAGTTTTTAGTTTAGACCTGAATTTTGTTGGACTTGTTATGGATCTTAGTTCCGAAGGGAGTTTATTCCAAGCCTTCGGCCCAGATGTTCCGAAAGCGCGATCACCAAACTTAGTATTTGGCTTGCGCTTAGGTTCCATCAGTCTGCCTACAGCTATAATGGCTTCCATATTTAATCTTAAGTCTCATTTGGTAATCTCAAATAAGGGATTGTTGTGATGCCGAGGGAAGGAGTATCTGGTTTTCCCGATCTGGTCACTAAGCTTATTTAAAGCCATTTAGAACAACGCCTTGAATTTGAATGGTGATCTATTTCCTGGTCAATATTGAAAGTATCTGGGTATACCACAGTTAGGTATATGGTTTTATGTAAAAAATTATATGTATTGGATTTGGAACCATGATGCTTGCTTCTAAGTCATGGAGGTCGTCAACACTGTTAACATTTTCACACAATGGTGGTTGATTGTTTCTTCTTCTAATCATATCTCATTCTATTCTAGTCGCATTGGCGCTGACATCTTCTCTGTGGTCACCACATCTTAATATTTACAACATCCGCATTCCCCTCGTTTAACTGCTTTCAACAATTGTACTTACTAATTACTTACGATCCATACGACTTTTTATCTAGGTACTAAAATTCATTACCGGATCTTTCTTTGTGGTGATGACTATTCATTAAAAACATGGAATTTTGTAAAAAAAAAATTGTGATAAATTTCTTATTTTGTGTGATTTACAAAGCGTTCCTATAGGTACACTTTATTTTTGTCTAAATTTTATCTCTCTTATAACTCCGTTTTGTATAATTCTTCCTACAAAACTAAGCCTTTGTGTAATACTTAATATTTTTTATAATCTTAAAATAATCACATACTTATGTCAAAATTTATTAAAATACCCACGCACCCTTTGTGGAATTTTTTTGTTAACACTTATATTTTTGAATAGTTTTTGCGTTTTTTTTTTATTACCTTGTATTTTATAACTGTTCCAACGTAACAAACATTTTCAGTAAAAAATAGAATTTTATAATCATTATTTCTTCCCACTCGGTCAACTGTTCTATTTAAGATTTGAAATGAGAGGGTGACCATTTTGTTATCCGAACACGTTACATTGCTTAAAAAAGTAAAGCGGCGATTACACCGAACTTTTTTTTTCTAATTAGGTTACTTTGTTTAAAAAAACTTAATGGGATTTTTTCTCAGATTATCAACTAGCTGACAAGCTGTACAAGCCTTCCGAAATTAAATCTCTAAATGATAGAGAAAATCAAATAAAATCCGCTGCGTAGTTTAGAAGAACTAAGCTCACAAACAGACAAACGCGGATAGCGACTTTGTTTTATACTATTTAGTTAGAGATTAGAGATAACCACCAAAAGTTTCGCGGCATGACCGTGGAACACGGTGTATAATTCTGTCTGTAAATTTAAGTGTAAAAATCTAGGTTCCGAAGCTTGTTGGTGGGTACCAAACGAAATACCGGGGGATTAGCACAGTGCAATCGATAACATTACAACTACCTATTCATAAAGCTCTGTGTCCATACGATATTGACGAAATCCGTTATCTATGGTCAGTTAGCGAAGTTCGCGAACACGGTCAAAATATGTTTCCGACAGTCGGTAGTGGTCGGTAGACAAAAGCCGCTGCTTTGACGAGGCCTCCAAGGTGCCGGATAAGCTGTCAATATGCACCACATAATGGATAATGTCGTTCGTTACGCAAAATAAATGGCTAGTTAATGACTGGAGGTGAACTAACTTAGCCCTAAGAATTGAAAGAAATCGTATACACGATCGAAACCCGATCAACTGATTCCGTTCCAACTTGGAGGAACAAAAGTTCATAACTAAAGACCATATTTATTTATTTATTTTATTTGGTACAATATTTACTACATTTTAAGTTTTCCAGTAATGTAGGCCTCACTAGGTGGCTTGCCCATGCTGAGGCCTTCATTCTATAATATGAAAATATAATCTACATAATACATTTAAAGAGAAAATAATACATTTAAAATTAAAAAATAATACATTGAAAATAATCTCGTGTGTTTATATTGATTTGTGTGTTACGTGTAGGTTATGACATTTTGGTAATATTGTCTTTTTTGTTCTTTAATCCATTTTGTAATTTTGTGTGTGAATTTATTTTTATTTTCCTAAATTTTAATTTCAAATTTTACACTGTTGAAAGCTTTTATAGCGTGGTATTGGTAGTGTCTTTGTCCAAAGATTGAATTTACTGTCGGATTAACTAATTAACTCCCTTTTTGACTGCCAATGTATATTAATGTTATTATTTCAATGCGCATTATCAGCTAATCCGACACCTGAACGTGCTCGCAAATATCGCTAACTGACCAAAGAAGGCGGATTTCGCCAATATCGTAATATCATTGGGCTTTATCGATCGTCCGTGCTAGACCTCCAGATATTTTCTCAATATTATAAATTTGCATTATTACGTTCATTTCAACTTTCCCAGAATGTTACGAAGCGATTTTGATTGAATAAGATAACCTGGTGAATGTTGTCGTTCCGGTTAACTCAACAGCGGGGGAGTTTTCAAATATGCATTATATTTGCATTTCTTCAAACTACAGTGTAGTTGCAACTTGCAACCAGATGTAGCTGTAGTTCAACTTCCTGATGTATTCATTAATATAAATAGTTCTTGTTTATTAGTGAGGAGGACTAAGAAAAACACTATCTTTTAAAAAATATATTTTTTCTTCATGATTTGTTATCAATTATACACACTATTTAATTAATTAAATTATTTAACAAAATTTAAAATAATGTATCGTGTATTTGCGGCACGTTCCAGAGTGGATGCTCTCAGTATCGCCCTGGTGAAATATCACCGTTCAGAATCGAAAAGTTTGCTTGAAATGGCTTGTATTTTCATAAACTATGAATACCGTTAAAAATATGTGGTAGATTTAAAGTTTATTTTTCTGATTATGATTATAGTACTAAAAATATATAATTTTAATACATAATAACTATTCATTTTAAAAACGATCTAAAACCGCCTATTCCGAAACGGTTCCAGCTGGCTACGATGTCATTATCACATAGAAAATTCCAATGACTGGTAAGACAGGTGTCACCAACCTCAACCGGCGTGACGTCAACACCGCCGAATTCACGAATAAAAACAAACGTGTCGTTTTATATTATTATAATCATGTATTGTATTGTAAACTTGTCATAGAAAATTTATTTGTCAATATAAAAATACTCTGATTATCGTAATTTTTTTCGAGAAAAAAAAACAGTGTAAATATTGGGGCTGCCATAGTTTCAATGGTTCCAGACTGTTGGGAGCAGTTGGGACCCTTGTGCGATAGGTATTCATATAACATTAAAAAACCTTATTATAATATTGATTTTTATCTAGATTTATCGATTGTAGATATAATATTATTTATCTACCAATCACGGCAAAATATTCCATAAAATGCCCGAGAGTCGCGGAAGCAATGCTAATTTATTCTAACCAGTGTTAGTTACTTAGTCTCTATGTGGAGGATCTTTTGAGGAGAATAAGTGAACATGGTCTTGAAGACACCTATGTTGTAGGAGGGAGGAAACACAAGAGGCCGACAAATCGTTCCACAGCTGTTGAACTCAAGAACGAGTCGTAAAAACGACCAGTTTTCATGCGTCAAATGTCAACCGTGTACATATGTAGGGCGCGTGTTTGGCGTGTTTCCCGACTATGCACCGGTGTCGAAGGGATCAATGATGATAGTTCCTCAGAGCATCTTCCATTGTAATACCGGTAGAACAAGGCCAGCATTCTTACCTGACGTCTGTGCTTTAAGGTTTAAATAAGGCTTTAAAGCTTAATTCCAACTCACTATATTGATTAATCTTTATAACGAATTGGTGTACATTATGAAAACCAAAAAATATGCTTTAGTTAAATTGAAGGTTTTCCTATCGCTTCGCTTGACTAGAATACAAATGAAAAATAAATTACTAATTAAAAAATATAAATGCAAACTACTACAAAAAATATTTTTTCAATAGATATGTATGAACGCATTAAGAAAACAACTTAAAAAAAATACAGTATTATAGATAAGATTATCTGTGACAGTTTCACTTGATTAACTTTTTTGTTTTCTTATAAAATTATTTACAAAATAAGTAAAAACCAGTTTTTTGCTTAAAATTAAACGTTTCTAGACTCCGTTTTTTAAGCGATTTTAATGCCTATTACCTACGATATAAGGTATATCAAGAATATACACATTTTTGGCTTGCAGCTTCCTCTTAAAGATTGTAATACGTTTGGGGAATCTATCAAACGGACCTCCCATTTCTGCAAGAGTCAAGGGTCCAGATTAGAGGTGGCTGCCAAATTCAACATTTGTACAGGGGTCAGCAGTTGTGTACTATTAAAGGGTTACATGATAACTCTTCAAAATGACAATTCAACACATCTTTACAAGTTTATATAAAGTCATCTAACCTAGTTTCTGTTTCATCACTTTTCATAAATTTTCCTCAAATTCTTAAGTTGTATAAATTTTAAAATAGGTATTCCAGCAATTGTGTTGAACTACAACACTCACTAAATTATATGAATAAGCTCAGATTATCAGACAGAAGAATTTTCACTGACTTAGTATTTCTATATAAAATTCTAAATGATTTAGTTGATAGTCCGGCATTGCTAGAATTGATAAGCTTCCGAATTCCACAACGTAATACTAGAAGTCAAGATTTATTTCAGTGCAGAAATTCTGGGACTAACTACCATATGTATTCTTCTTTGCCCAGGATACTAATGGAGGGAAACAATTATACCAAGTCCGTTGACATCTTCAATTTATCTTTAAACAAATATAAAATGTTGTTAATGAGACAATTTAGTTATGTACAATAAATAATGTTTATTTCTTAATATTCATATGTTAAAGCCCCGAAAAATGGCGTGAATTAATAAATAAGTAACTTTATAACACTTTTTATAGGTGTGTTGGATTGTTATTTTGATTAGTTATCTGGTCATTCTATTAAAGAATCTGCGGGTTCTGTACGGTACGCCCAACTTCTGAGAGGCTAACTTGACTCTTGCTTCAATGGAATTATGTTCTAAAGAGATTATAAAGATGAATGTATTTACCCCCGACTAATGATCATTTACCATGGCACGACGTGAAGCATTATTTCAGAGATAAACAAAAAAATTAAAAGCACTCTACATTACCATTACATCAGAATGTATAACGTTCTGCGTTGTATAATATCTATGTTTTATGTTATTATCTTTTTCATATAACATATTATATTTATGTTCACCAATAGCTAATAGCACCACGTATTACAGAAGCGTCTATTCATTAGAAAGTAATTTGTTCAATTTAAAAATGCCAGAACGTAATATTGTGTTTTGTTGGTAACAATATTATAAAGAATATCAACCTAGAGCCATTGATGTAGGTATTATATTTAGATGAGACATGAAGCGAAAAAATGAGTTCCGCTTTTTTACCTCCAACTCTTCCACCGAATCTGGTCTACGCGCACCGCTTATCTTTCAAAGAGATATTAAGTACGCAGTAGTGCCTCTAATTGTAGTTTTATAAAATTATAGATCCAATAAAACTGATTAATTCTCCCGTTCAAAGTGGCAAACGTTCGATATATGTACCATTAATCAATTATTTATATATAATTGATGTACCTACCTACTAAATTATATATTTTTCTTTTCTCTTTCATATTCTTTTCTATCTTCATTTGGTACATAATATATTTTATCGTAAACTCTATGAATGTAAGTTAATTCTTTTCTTTATAAATGATTATACTACTTTTTTCTTTACGAGCTCTCATTGTACTGGGCCTGATACCTGTGCTTTTTTTAATTTTTTAATCGTTAAGGTTTGTTCGTTTTCGTTTTGTTCGTATATAAAAATGGTTGTAACACGTCATAAAAAATCATTGTAACACGTCATATAAAAAAATCTTTGTGTGTTTTGAACCTTCTTAAGATTAATAAAGAAATTTAAAAAAACGTTTTCAACAGGAAATATAGAAATTTCATAAATATCCAGTTACAATAAGAGATTTCTCACGCGTGGTTTTTATTGTTAGCCGGCCATTTCCGTAATTTCAACTGAAATAAATAGAAATATCATTAAATTTCATCGCGAAAATTCTTTTGTCTATTTGAATAAAAGCGTGTCTTATTTGGTCATGCGAAAGTTGCTATCAGAGTGGATAAGCAATTGGATTGAAAGATAATTGGCTTTGGCTTTGGTCACAATATTTGCAACAAATGGGTAAGATGCCACAGATCACAAACTTAGAAGAATGTATATATTACCTTCAAGTTCAAAAATTAAAGTGTAAGGTTTTTAGACAAAGTTTAGTTTAGTTTAGTTGTAAGGTGTAAGGATTCAGAGGGCGGGGAACCGTGGTACAAAACCCGGGCGTGATTTATATAGGTGCGCAAATATAGAATGGCGGTAAAAAAGTAAGTAAAAGCAACGCGAAAAAGTTAATATTCTAGTTATTTCATTATCGTGTATCACGTTTAATTTTTGTTCTAGAACCCACGTCACGACGTGTACCTACCGTGGGAAGGTAAGTAAAGGTGGGGACCCGAATTTATAGAAAGTAAAAAAGTACACAGTAAAATATTAAGGCGATGCCATACGTAGTAATGCAAAATCATGTGTTTTGGTTTGAAAATTTGGTCGCCTAGAAATGTTTCAGATGCTTTAATTAAATACTGCGAGTAGATTTAATTAAAGCCTAATAAATTTAATTTAACGGCCGGCATAGTCCAGTGGTAACGCATTGGACTGCCATTCCGAAGGTCGCGGGTTCGAACCCGGCGTGCGCAAATAAATTTTATTTTATTAATTTGTGTTATTTCACAATTAATTAATTAAAATAATATATAGTATATTTGCGGCACGTTCCAGAGTGGAAGATACTACCAGTATCGCCCTGGTGTAAGACCACCATTCAGAATTGAAACGTTGCTCCAAATGGCTTTAGCCGTGTTTAGTGACTAGATCTGAATAGCCAGGTACTTCCCCACCTTCCTCTTTCCCTTCCCCACTTACCTTCAGCCTCACAACATCCCCCAATTGGGGATGCCATAGTCTCACTGGCTCCAGACGGGAGCAGTTGGGACTCTTGTGAGGTATTCACTATAAAAAAAAAAGATTACATCTTGGCCTTTGAAATAATCTATTTTTTTTAGATAAGTCTTTTTATAAGCCCAGAAAAAAAATAATGTAAAGGCCAATGAAAACTGCTTTAAAGTTAAAAATCTCTTACTTACGAACCCATTTTTGGTTATGATTTTATTGTATAATGTGTCAAATTAAGTTATTTATAAAATGATCGGAAAAAAATTAAATATTTATGCCTGAACATCTACAAAATAAAATAAAAGGCACTTTTTGGCCGTGTTTTTTTCTTGCATAAATCAAAACAGGCGGATGGTGTTAAGCGGGAATTTAAACCTTATCGCCATCTACGTAAGGGTTATTATTGATAGCGGCTCAATTTAAAATATCACACGACGTAGTGCATCGCCTTAAAGACAATATTTTCGAGAGGGTTTGTAAAAAGTCATCTTTTGAGGGGCGCGTTTTCATTTTTTTTTAACCCTAATAGTGCGTTTACAACCCTCTTTGTGTTCCTGTTAAAGGTTTGTTTTAAGACTTGACTGCTGTATTTATTTACTTGTGCGGTGCCATTGCAATTGCAGATACGAGTGAATATAGATGTGTTATAATTTTGTGTTGAGAATGTGTTCTATATATTTTGCTACCTATCGTACCTGCCTGTATGGATTTTCCTTGTGTGTTTGAATGTCCGTAACCAAGGAACCAGACTTGCTACTTACTTCCCCTATCTGGTTACAACTGTTCAGTGGCGTGTATACTTTCAAGTTCGGATATAATTCATAGATTTTGCATTGAATATTTGATAATGGCCATTTCATTATTTTACTAAAAACTGTAACGATTTATCAATGCAGAAAGATAGTGAAGTGAAAATATTCATAAATTTATGGACAAACAGAATTTAAAAAAAACATATATTTATTTTAAAGTGTTTATTTTCCTTAGGGTAGGCACAGCTTTTCAGTATTTACAGATGCAAGCCACTAAGTTCTTTTGAACGTAGGTACCCTATTCGCAGGTGAGAAATAGCGTAATATTACTGATTGAAGGATTTAATGAAAACGGCTCTAATAAAATGACCTCATTTAGGTACACCCTATAATACGTTACATGCTATCTGGTTTTATTACTTTTCTTACAATTTGCTAATGCTTATTAAATGTCCTCCTGTAGAAATGGCTTGCATGCAACAGAAAAAATGAATCACCGGTAAAATGAAAAAAAATAAAGTAAAGTGGGAAGTAGGTACTTAATGAAGATTGCTTATGGCGGTCTTATATTAAAGTATGCAATTTAGCATTTAACTTGTTGTATTTCATTTAATTCGCAAAATCGGCAATGTTTCACAAGATACCCAGGACAAAATCAAAATACAACCAATTAATTACCCAACTAAGCCAATTTATTTCCAAATCGTAAGAAATTGACCTGCAACATCGTGCATTTTTTAAATGTTAACTTTTATAATTAGTTCAGGTTTCCGGATTGCATAGTGATGTCATTGTCATTTTCTGTCTAAATCAATTTATTTGCAGTTTGACAGAAGTTGAACTGCAACATCATGCTTTTTTTATACATCAAATAATTAATTCACGTTTTCAGTATGACCATGCCGCTGCTAGATCCGTTATTACCTCTCCAACTTTCAACATAAATAACGCACGTGAGCGAAAGAGAAGTTCCAACGGAGCTCTTACCGTACAAGAGTCCCGCTGCCTGGAACTGATGGGACTATGGCCTTCCAAAGTTGATGTTGTTATGGTTATGACGCTGAGGAACGTGAGGAGGAGGAGATGGGAAAGGGGAAGGTTTGGAAGTGTTCTAATAAATCACACAACAAACGGAACTTCGGTAGTAATTACACATTGTTAGGGAGTGAACCAGAGGGTGAATAATATCACCATCACGTACACTAAAATAAAGGGGAAGTGCAGTGACGTCATTTCCGGTCTCGCCCGGGGAGGAACTTCCGGTCTGGAGGCGCCCAAGCGGAGACGTCATACTACACTACACTTAGCACTTGGAACTTTACCCGCCATACGCCATAACCCCGCACAGTTTATAATTATGCAGAAGATGTCAGCAGGTGTTGTCAGTCAACCTATCAGGAATCCGACATATTGTCTGTTATGTTTTTTAATGACACTGTCTGAATTGCGGGTGAATTTGTGTGTATTTTCGCGTTGCAGTAAAATCTAAACAATTAAAATATTTCTGAACGTATCCAAAAACTGAAAACTGTTATTGAAAGCTGATGAAAGACGCATTCACATTTTATTATTTGAAATAAATATATTTTAGAATATTACAATTTTTAATACATACATAAAAAAGTTTTAAAAATGGGTCACCTTACGTTTTTACCTATAAAAACTAAACGAAAATAAGTGATTATTAAAAAAAAATACAAAAAATAATTATTATCACCTAATTTTTTTATCGTTTTGTAAAAAAATAATTAATAAAAAATTCAAAAATTTATCTCAAATTGCGGTCGGAACCTTAGTTTCATATAGGTGTTTTAATTATTCTGTGGTTAACTTCAATCAAAGATATTAGAAGAACGAGATATGCTATGTTGGCTGCCGGACCGTAGCCGGAGTACTACCTAATTAGGGTACTTTGAACGGTATCGGGACGTGTACGCACAGAAATCTGTTCTATGTATTAGTGCGGATACCTTAGCGATGCCTTAGCGTAAGCGAAGGTGTGCAGTAGTATTGGTGAACAAAACCGGCGACACTCGGCAAAACAATTCCACTCAGTACGAACTGCGCATAGCACATCTCGTTCTTCTAATATCTTTGACTTCAATATTTAAATAAGAAGCGTCGCAATTTTTCTTTCTTAAACCGCTTAGATCATATTTTTCACCATGATAGTTAAATATCCATGAGACATAAACAATTTCCATGAGATCATATGAGCAGTTCATAGAAGCGAACAAATAGATTGCGGCTACTAGCTGTTCGTTCGCTAAACCGAATAAATTAGCCTGAAGGGTTAACCGGTTTAAAAAAAATATATCACTCAGAAAGTGATCTGTTAATTTTATATATCTAGATGTGTTTGAATAATGTGTGTTATTTCATAATTTATTCAATTAAAATAGTAAATTTCCGGCACCTTCCAGAGTGGGAAGATGCTCTCAATACCGCTCTGGTGTAAGACCACCATTCAGAATTGAAATGTTGCTTGAAATAGCTTTAGTCGTGTTTGGTGATTAGATTTGAATAGCCAGGTACTTCCCCACCCTTTCTTCTTCATTTCCTTCCCCCCCCGCTTCCTTCAGCTTCACAACATCCCCCAATTGAGGATGCCATAGTCCAATGTCTCCAGATGTTTGGGAACAGTTGAGACACTTGTGCGGTTTCACATTAAAAAAATCTAAAGCAGCAATTATTAATTAATGTGTTTTATTTTTAACCTTTTCAGCGCGTTTAAGCGTTTTCAGTCACGGCTACAGCTTCAGCCGGAAAAGTCGTGTAACTCCCGGCCCATATATCCAGTGAACTTTTTTTCGTATTCTTTTTAATTTAATCAAACGATTACTTTTAAATCTATTAGCCAAATTTTCTGTTTTTTTATAATTTGACTTCTATCACAAATAAGTTAAGGTTTTTTGTATGTTTCACCAACATAAAAGAATACATTATTCTTTAAAAATAATTTGTATTTTGAATGTGCACAGTGGTCACGTTTCAGATAAATTTGGATATTGATAAAAAAATATGAAAACAGTTTGTTTTGTACAATTTATTTTAATTCTTAAGTTGCTTTTTATAATATAGTTAAATATTGACTTAAATTTTTTTTTCAATAAAAAGTTCCGCTCTTATGTGTGATTGATATTTGTAATTGTCACGTGTAAAAATTATTATAAAGTAGAACTTTTTTTTCAGATAAAAAGTATTTAAATTTAATAATTATAAATAATGTACACATTTCCTTTTTACATGTACACTTTGTTATTTGGCTGTAAGTCACGCCAATTTTTGAGTACTGAAAAATTAAATAAAAAAAAACTTATTGTGAAGAATTCAGACATGCCATAAAGTAGCTACCTGTCTTTAGCAAATATAATATTTTAACAAAAAAAATCATTACTTTAAATTGAAAAATTGGAACTGATTTGTCAAGCATTCACACTGATCTGCACTAGAATAAGAAATTACACAAAGTAACCGACATAAAATTTTAGAAATTGGTAAGTTTTTTTCCATAAAACAAAAATTCTACCTCGAAAATTTTTCTCCATACAGACAATTAGACATATATTACCTGTGAAGTACCTTAAGTCATTCGAATTTTAAAAAGAGTTTTTCATCCTTTAAATTGTATAATTGTGTAGATTATTAGATCATTTATTGTAGATAGAAATGTACAATTATCTCCCCAAGTTACTGCACGTAAAAATGATTTTCAAATTTAAGGTAAAATTTAACCAAGTAATGATCTCTTTGATGATATTTCATTTTAGTTTCCGATGACATATTTTTTACACTTCAAAGGAAAAAAAAATCATTAGACGGTTAAGATCTTGGCGGACTTCACCGAAGATCAAAAACTTATAATTTTTATAGCAAAATAGCAATTGTACCCATTAACTCCCACCTATGTATTGTAAGTTCCTCCCGTTCTACATTGAGTTATGTAACTCATCGGGATTGCTCTAGCAAGAAATAAATAATAGTTAAATCTAAAATCTGAGATGTAAAATTAACTGTAATATTTAAACTATTTTTTATGTAAATGTTTTATTAGTAAAAAGATTATATTTTACAATTTTTCTACTGTTTCGTATGTGAAACTTATAATTTCGATATCGAAATACCAATGTAAAATTGTACTTATTAACTCCCAACTATGTATTGTAAGTTCCTCCAGTCCTATGAGTTTAACTCATCTGGATTGCTCTAGCAAGAAAAATAAAATAATAACCAAAAAAGGATTTGTGATTTATGATTATTTGGCACCCATACACGCCGCAAATGATTATATACTGTACGTAGATACCATGAATTTTAAAACACCATGCAAATTATGCAATTCATTATCTAATGCCAACAATATTGAAAATGATTATTATCATTTGAAATTTATATTTATAAAACTTGTCCGTGTGAAGTCAAACCATGTCACACTGTGCTATAATGGCGCGTAAATGAAATGACTTCCTGATATTGTTTTTACTATTGTCCTAAATATCAGTATCTTACGTTCCTTCCTCCGTAAAATATTTTCCAACATTTAACTTTTTGCTGTAAACATGCCTCTGCCTGTCGAAATTTTTGCGCGGTCATCAAACAAAAGGAATATTGTCCTTACATCTAAATTCATTTAATTTTTTTGATTAACGCTGTTGTTTTTATAAAAAATATTAACATTTCGTCTTCACATTAACTACATTCTATGGAAACTACCACAGACATAGGAATTAATAGACGAGAAGATAAGGGCGAGGGGTAAAATCAACTGTTGAAGAACGAAGGGAGTAAGGCTGACTGTGATTCGTAAATAAATCAATCTGACAGTAAATAGGCATCTCGCATTATAATATCACCATTTAGTTCTTAAAAGTAAAATCTGCTTTTGAATGAATAGACATTTCTACATGGGAGCGCAAATTACTCGCCACGTTATGAACTAATTTGCGAAGTCCAAATTCGGCAAAGTAAGGCAGCTTCTATTTTCAGAGTCGTAGTTAGTTTCAGAGTATTTAGTTAAGACACTTTTACAAATGTCTCATAATTTACTTACCCCAGTAAACAACGATGAGCACACTTGAGAATTGCTACATTGTGATGTGATAGTATATGTTTCTAAAACTGATCCATATAATACGGTGTGAATAAGCTTAAAATAAAGTAAAATAATGCTTACTTATGGAATGTAATACGACAATTGGGTTTATTCTCTTTTTCACATCTATTTTTACAAGTTTTCATATCAAAAGTCAACATTTTGCCGTGTTATTTCGTAAAATGAACCGATGATGCCTCGACCATAGTTCGCACAAGAATGATGACGTCACGTTTTCAAATTTCACTTGAGGCCAATATGCGAGCCCAGCCGGCTCAATGGAACCGGTATGGGGAGTGGGGATAATACGCTTTTAATCACTTAGGGCAGGTCTACTAATATTCATATGTCTATGGAAACTACATATTATAAAACTTCGTAATGCAAAGATGTCCTACCATTTTCCAGAATTGTCCTACCATTAGGGAGATAAAGTTTTCAAGACTTCAATATTATATCGGTATGCACGATTTTTTACAAAATCTAGAATGGCGTTGCTGGAATAAATTAATATATAATCAATCATAAATTCTGCTTGCAGGACAGCATCTTGAATCGCCAACCGATTTATTATTATTCAACGGCCCGACACAGGGAAATAAATAATAATTCGGCTGGCGGTTTTGTCTACTCACCATCCGATTTGCAAAACCCCAGCATGCTGTCCAGCAAGTTGTGCCGCACATTGGATCGTGAGTAGTTTTCCGAAAGCTGTGTAGTCTAAATTATAATTGTTTTCAATCGTCGCTTTAGTACATATAACTATAATGAGGTCGTCCCCTGCAACGAAATTTCAAGAATAGTAACGAAGATATAAGCCGTCAAAATGTACAGGATTTTCCAATAGAGGTGTTATTTTGAATAGCCTGCTATTTCGGTGGATGTTACTTTTGAAGCTGTCATTTTTTCACATTTGACAAGTAGAAACTACGCCATTAATAAAAATGGAACGATACACGCTTCAACAACGCATTGAAATTATTAAAATTCACTTGATTGAATCAAATTCAAATCATCTTGAGTGATGAGGCCCATTTCCACCTCGGTGGCTTCGTCAACAAGCAAAATTGTCGCATCTGGGGCTCGGAAAACCCAAGAGTTATTGTTGAAAAGCCTCTCTATCCTCAACGTGTGACTGTTTGGTGCGGTTTGTGGTCCGGCGGAGTCATTGCACCTTAATTTTTCGAAAATGAGGCTGGAGCAACAGTTACGGTGAATGGATCGCTATCGAGAGATGATTAATGATTTTTTATGGCCGGAATTGGATGGTATTGATCTATACAACGTTTACTTTCAACAAGACGGTGCTACGTGCCACACAAGCAACGAAACCATTGATCTTTTACGATTTAATATCAAAATAACATCTCTTATTGGAAAACCCTGTATTAGCGGTCGGCCGAAAAAAACATGTGACATCACGATACACGCGCGGCGGTACCGCAGCACTGACATTCGAATTATGAATTGTGCTGAATCGTGTTTCGTGTGACGTCATAAGGAACCATTGCACGTGATATCGAAAAACAAATTTTACTGTCGTTATTAACTCTCCCTTAAAAATTAAGAAACGACCTTATTTTCCAGACTAAACCGTTTCAGACATTTGGATGGTATTTAAAATTCACGCCACAGTCATACCAACAAGTAATAAATACGGATACGTGTGTGTCTACATATTAGTACTGATTGTAATGTTTATCGCTCTAATCTAATACAAACGGAAACCTAATGCGGTCCTGTTACAAACTAGGTAGCTTTTAATTTTATGCAGTATTGTCCTCGTATTATGTAGATGGAATCCTAGAACACTTTCCAACGTGACTCTTTCACATGTCACACATATAGGTGTCGGGTATCGGCTAACAAAAGAGGTAAATGTTTGCCCTTGCTCCGAATAAAAGTATGTTGATTGACAGACGATAAGTCTTCGGGGCTTCTCACACTTTTACGTGTAATATGCACATCACATTAAAAAAAACACAATTTAATGTGTGAATATGGGCCGGACTATCAGTATGTTTTAGTAATGGTGTCACTAGATTCATCTTGCCAGAGTTCTACCAGATAGTAACTTGAAGGAAGTGTAGGTATGTCTCTTCATGTATTTTACGTGTATTTTTCCTTCTAAAAACCTTAAATATTTTAGCTCTTAAAAAAATATTATTTTGAAGATAATATCTATACATTTTCCGAGCCGAAACGGTAAATATATGAAATTTCCTTGATAGAAAAAAATTTGCTTAGTAAATATTTTAGCTTTCGCGCTTATATTATAATCTTTTTTATTTTAACGCGTTCCTCCTAACACTTGTATTTAAATTTCTTTTTAAAACAATCTTTTTGAACGCTTACTGATGCGGAGACTCAAGGGTAGCTGAAGTGTTTCGCAGAATGAAACCTTAGTTTAGGTGTGGGTTGGTTTATTTTATGTAATATTTATTTATTTATTTATTGCATCTCACTATACATAAAACACTTTTTTTTCACATAAAAATCAACCTCACTAGGATTAAGCCTGTATCGAGGTTAACAATTTACATTTGAGTGAAGCAAACATAAGAGTAATCACAAACATAAAGTAATTCTACATACAAACGCAAAATATTTCAAAATTAAAGAATAAATAAGTATTAGATGTGTTACCGGATGGGTAATTTGACAGTATATTGTAACAATATTTGAACCATAACTAATCATTAATCATTATTCAAAAGAAGAAGCAAAGTAGATAATAAAGACAGATAGGGTGACATTCAGTTTTTAGCAAATGGGACTTATATAAAATCTTATTATTTAAGAAAGGACAAGGATGAAAAAATATTAAGACAAACGTCTGTCAATACAAAAACCTTAATTAACTTTTTAAATTTAACTAAGGAATTGGTAGACTTAATATGATTTGGAAGAATATTAAACATAAGTGGTGCCTGATATAAATAATTTCTTTTACCAAAAGAAGTTTTAGTATGTACCGCCACAAAGTTCAATGTATTGCTAATTCTAGTTGTCCGCATTTGTTGCGTTCTTTCAGCAAATTTAATATTGATAAAAAATCGACAAAGTATTTGAGTGATATATAGCTGTTTTATGCACATAACATTACATTCCTTATAAATATTCCTTACTAATATTAAATATTTAGGAAAAATTTTAACATTTAAAAAAAAATTGATTCCTAACTATTTCTTACTAAAATTTCGAGAAGTTATCAGAATCAAATAAGTGTATTTTTAATGAGATTTAAATAGATTAAAAATACGACATTATCGTTTAGATTTAAAACTTGCCTACGCAAAAAGCAATAAATAGTTCAAAAAAAATTTCATATTTTCACTTAAAAAAATATTAACTTTATTTACAACCATTTTCAATCTTGGCACAACTTTTTACAGAATTATTATAAAATTTACGTTAAATTTTATTCAAAATGTAATAGAGATATGAACGATTACATTGATTACTTACCTACACATAATTAATTTGTGGATATTTTTCCAGAAACCAAAATCAGTATAAAATCACAATATCCATAGAATTTAAACTACCACGTGATTAAAATAAAGTAAATATTTTATGTCGCCATTGTTAAGTGAAGACAGTCACGCTATCCAAAAAATATTTTTAAATATGCACGCAAATAAACGATCACGCCACCATAAACAAAAAATAATATTACCTATTAATTAAGAAAAACAATTGAATATTTTTTATCACAATTGATAGTTTGTCCCTGTAAACTGACCATTAAGTATGTAGATAATGGGCGGTTTATCTGCATAAGAAATCGGTAAATATTATATCCGTATTCATGCGTTTATTTCCATTGTTTAGAAGTGTCAATGGCCCTGAATAGAGTTAGTCTTCCTTCCATTTCATATCTTGCTGCATAACTTCTTGTTTTTCAGGCATCAGTTCTTTCGACCTTGACGGCATACACGAACCTACTTTTCGGTTGACAAACATACAAATTGCTTCCAATTTAAGCAGGGATTGGAAGCTTACTTCCTTAATATCATACCTAATTATGCATATCCATTATTAAAACAACAAAAACATATTAAAATGATATACTAATTAAGTACCATAACATGGATAATATGACTTTTGTGATGCTAGTAAACGATCAATCGCTGTACTTGGGATAGACATCTGCCAGTAATGATCGTTGTTATTTGTGAAGTCTTTGGACATGCACTTTTTTATTGGGTAACAAAAGTAGTTTCCAAAGGTATAGCCTTATTAACCTTACGATATATTTTTTGATTAAATCTAAGAAAACCGACGCGACTTTCAGTAATGCATGGACGCAAATTAAAAATCCAAGATGGCCGCCCAAAGCATAGAATATAAATAGATGGAGGAACCTTGTGGGCGTCCAACTAGAGATGCTGCATTAAAATTGTCATTAGTATCGACGTGGTTTTAATTTACAAGATATTGGTGCCTACCTACCTTCTAAGAACTTATCATTTTATTTATTTTCAGACTACTTAAATGATTTTTGGTACTTATACCTACTTACTGTTTTACGGTATATTGCACCCGCACTTCAGTTATACCCTTTTACAATAAATTGAACATAATGCTTTCTATTTTCCAATTAGTTTTCTCTGCTGTCGACAGAAAATTAAATATTATTATTTTGCGTTTCCTGCCCGCCATCTAAACGCTAACATAAAGTAGTCTTTAGATTGTGTTGATAAATAACTTTGAACACTGTAAGTTCGAATAACAATCCACGCTTACCGATCTACGCTTTCTGTGAGAATCACAATATTATTAGAAAACTGTAATGTACAAAAGGTTTTGGTCGCATTTCTTAAATTTATATTTTACGAGCTTTATCAATTGTTTTCGACAAATATTCTATTACTATTATTTTTCATAAGGCATCACAATTGCACAAATAATATTGGGGAACAAAAGTAAGTAGTTTAAATTTCTTAACAATTTTGTAGATAAAACATATTATCACAGAGTATTTTCCCCTGTTCTAGGGTGAGCGGTACGCCAGAACCAGGGCCATGTATTTTGGGAGCTAGGGCCAGCTGCACTGAGATATATAGGTGGGAAAAGGAAGTTATGTTACATTCAACAGATATAGACAGGGGTTTGAAGAAGGAGTGAGCGTTTGGATGAACAACCAGATGATGGTTGTCAATGACCCTTTCTTATATTGCCTTGTTTTGTTTGCTTTATTGTTACTATCTCTGAATCAATGCTAATGCATCGCTGACCTCCAAGTCTGTTTCACTCATGGTACCTAGATTATTTTCCCTTGAATTGCTTGGCATTTATATGTTTACTAAAGTTACATTTCATGGTTCTTTCAAAACTTTGGATCTAAATGTACCATTCAAACATTAAAAATCCTTCAATTTGGAATTGGCTAGGATGACCTCCTTATTCTCAGCTAAGAATCAAATGGTCGCAGGTTTGAATCCCTGCGTGAGCTATTTTATTTTTTTATATTAGCTTCTCACAGGAAGCCCTTAGAAAAAAAAAAATCAGGGCCTGTGTCATCTTTGGGGATGCTGTGTGGATGGTCTTTTTAGGGAAAGGAAGGAAAGCGAAAATTCTGGGAAGGAAAAAGGGATGAGGAGTGAGTAGGAATCTGGGGGTCAATGTATCCAGGAGTGACTTGCATCGCAGTGGAGGGATGAATTCAAATATCAGCCACTTATTTACCTACTGACCCCCAGATTCTCACCCACCACTCATTTCTTTTTCCTTAACAGATCTTCCTCTCCTTCCTCTCCTTAAAAACACCCTTTACACAGTATGCTTAATTACGATTTGACTTACTTACTATTTACTTACGAGTTGATTAAAATACATAAAACGTGTTGTCTATTAATTGAAATACTTTATTATAATTCAATGTTTACATGCTCCCTACAGTCAAATGAAATGTTTACTTGTTCACTACAGTCAAATGAAATGTTTAAATGCTCACTATAGTCAAATGAGATGTTTAATTGCTCACTACAGTCAAATGAAATGTTTAAATGCTCAATACAGTCAAATGAAATGTATACATGTTCACTACAGTCAAATGAAATGTTTACATGCTCACTACAGTCAAATGAAATTTTTTACGTACTCACTACAGTCAAATAAAATGTTTACATGCTCACTACAGTCAAATGAAATGTTTACGTACTCACTACAGTCAAATGAAATGTTTAAATGCTCAATACAGTCAAATGAAATGTTTACATGCTCACTACAGTCAAATGAAATGTATACATGTTCACTACAGTCAAATGAAATGTCTACAAACTCACTACATTCAAATGAAATGTTTACATGCTCACTACAGTCAAATAAAATGTTTACGTACTCACTACAGTCAAATGAAATGTTTACATGCTCACTACAGTCAAATGAAATGTTTACGTACTCACTACAGTCAAATGAAATGTTTACCTGCTCACTACTGTCAAATTAAATGTTTACGTACTCACTACAGTCAAATGAAATGTTTACATACTCACTACAGTCAAATGAAATGTTTAACAGCCAATATCTCAGTATTCACTTTTTCAAGGAACGCATTTTTTCCGCATAAGGCACTTGCGCGGTTTTCATATAAAAAAATATTAAGCTATATTGTTTACAGAGTTGACACTCCGCTCCGCACTGTCATCACCAATAATTTCAATAAAACTCCACCTTTGTATTTATCTCAAAACGCAATTTATGCACATCTTTCCTTTTATTTCTGGTAAGGCGATATCGTGTTGTTCAACAACTAGGAGTGAGAACATCTAGCTAAGAAAACGGCATTAACGGCACGTCATGATACCCCAAAAGTTGGTCCCCATTACAACAATGTTAATTACTGCAAATTAAATTGAGCACTCGGCAATTAAAAAAATAATTAAATAACGCAGAGCCTGAGAAGCACTTGTTATTATTCTTCTCGGCAGTAGTTAAGTGGAACAAAATAAATTTCCCAAAGTAAACCATAACACAAGACAGTCTCTGGTCTCTGTCACCGACATTGTTCCATGGGTGGTATTATAATACTCATATTATAATATATCATAACTAATTCTTATTCATGTATCTTTTTAGCACCTTTTTTATGTGAATACCGCACAAGTTATTCGCTACATTTGGCGACTTAACAGTGGTGCCCCATAAACTATAGAAAAAATTTAAGTCTTTTATAATATTAGGTAAGTTGGTACCTCTTTTACGCTGCAACTACGTTGGTAGGTAGGCACTCATAAAATATCCTAAATTAGTGATAATACATTCTTTAATCTTATTAATGGCAGATCATCTGTAAAAAACTTCTATTTAAATGAGATAATACTCTACTAATTGAATAAACCTAGATTCAAAAAAGGTTTCATCAAAATTTATGACCATCATCCGTGCATTCCTTATAAGAGTAAATGATTGCCGGCGTGCCTCCAACATACACCTGGTGGGCTGGAGGGAAACTTCTATATTGCAAGATGATGTGATAATCCAATGCTCCCTGGCTTTCTATTTTAAATTGTAATGCAGGTAGGATACCAAAAATTAAAATAAGCTTCTCTTTCTAACGAGTTTTTAGTGATCATTTAAAGGATTGCATAATTTATCACCCAACATCTACCTACTAGGTATGCAGTAGATATTTTGTCATCTTTAGTCGGATAAAAAACCTTCTGAATCATTAGGTAATTGCGAAAAACAGTTCCTGAATTTGCATCACCGCACCGTTACGCTACGTTTCGTTAAGTTTTTCACGAATCAGTTAAAATATGATTTTTAATATTCTTAAAAAAAATTTCAGAGCTTGACCAATCCGACCGAACCAAAAGCCGAGAAAATCTCAATCATTTTCATAACAATCTAATTTTGAAACCTTTAAATCATGGTGGAATGCAGTTTGTGAATGATTTTTTAAGGAATCAAATCTAATATGGATTTTAATCGAAAAAGTAATGTTATTCTTGGGATAATGATCGAAGATAACACCTTTTGAACTATTTAAAGATGTCGCCACTTCCGTTGGCATTTCGCACTTGGACGGGCCCAGGCCACAAATAAATAAGCACAAACTCGACAACCAAAAATTTACACATCTTCGGATCTACCGGATCTGCCCTGATGATGGACACTGTAACGCTGTCCGAAACGTCGGCTAAAGAAGGAGTTAGCGCAACACGGCATAACACCCCAAAAACAAACAACAAAAATGCTTTTGGCCGTGAGAATCTAAAAACTTACCTATTTAAAGATAATTTCCTCAACTTTTGGAATGTCTAATTTTAATGATAAGTCTTTTCTGAATGTAATCCTTACATAATCCAGATGCAGCATGCAAGAATATAGTGCAAATAGTTATATCTTATAATTTTATATAATCATAATTATTTACATCTGTACGTTTGCTACTAGATGAAAGATTCCCATCAAACCGTTTTCAATTATATATTACGGTATCCTAACCAAGAAGATTTGCTCGTCAGAAGATCTGAAGCAACAAAAACTCATGAGCTCTGGCGTCGTGATATTGACAAAGCTAGTTTGTAAAAAGCGAGTTTTATGTAAAATAATATTTATTATGATAATAATTACAAATTTCACGAAAAGTTTACAAGTTACTCCACCAAAGTTTAACAATGGAAAAATACACCTCTAAAGATGTTCATACTAACTTGGAAGCAATCCATCACGAATCACGATCACAATAATGCTTTCTCTTCACAATAGGTAGGTTTTTTTAAACAATAAAACCACTTTTTAAGTGATTTTGGTAAAATAATTTGACTCAATAAAGTGCCACACTTTCCGACCACTTTTCTGTACCACCATCCATCACTATTACGATATTGACCACTAATATTTAAAAATACAGTGGTCAAAATACGGTACCGATGTCCGGTTTGAGAAGTCAATGTGAGTCAAAAGTTGTGACTTTGTAACAAAAATTATAACGATTCATGTACAAAGTAACCGCAGTAAAAAATATTGTAGGCCACCGGAATTGTAGTGAAATCATCTTTACAATAATTCTAAGAATTATTTTTATCGTTCTAGTGTTAAAAACATAACTGAAAATAACATTTGAAACCGAAAGATTTCAGCTGAAATACCCAAACAAAAATTCCAGTTGCCAGTGTCCAGTATTTTCTGAACGAATTTTCTGAAGAAAAAAGTTTATAAAAGTTCTTTCTTTGCGTTTTGTTTAGTTCATTTTGTGTACTTCTTATTACAATAAACGATTATGTTAAAACAATGTTTTATGATATTAAAAATAAAAATATAATAACAGAAAAACATACCTCTACTTACGTAGGTGTAAACGTTAAACAAAAAATTGTATTATTTTGCCCTGTACATGTGAAATTATTTTAAGTTATGGAATATTTTTAATGGTAGATTAGAAAGGATTTATTTAAGTACCTACGTGAGGTAAACTAAATGTTAAGCGACAAGTCCCGATTTAGTAAAACGTGATATCAATGCGGAACGTATTAGAAAATTTTAGGTACCTACCTAGGTACCTAAAATTTTCTATTATTTTGTTTTCGGTAAATATATTATGTACCAACATTAAAGTTTTTGCTGGATTTGATTTTTTTAAAGTGAAAAAAATGAGGCATTGTGCATGATTTGCGACTATGAAATCTAGGCTGTTCTCGTTTATCATCTACAGGAAATAATGTTTAACCGTTTTTCGCGGTGATTTAATTTATAATCTCACTACTTGAAATTTATCAATATTTAAATTCGATCATATTTTTTTTAGATGAAATCTTTTAATATGATGACTCTTTTTCCTGTTTTCCGCAACAAGAGTAAGATGAAATCTTTAAATTTGGTGACTCTTCTTCCTGTTTACCGCAACAAGAGTTAGATAAAAATCTTTAAATGTGGTGACTCTTCTTCCTGTTTTCCGCAACAAGAGTTAGATGAAATATTTAAATGTGGTGATTCTTCTTCCTGTTTTCCGCAACAAGAGTTAGATGAAATCTTTAAATGTGGTGACTCTTCTTCCTGTTTTCCGCAACGAGAGTTAGATGAAATCTTTAAGTGTGGTAACTCTTCTTCCTGTTTTCCGCAACAGGAGTTAGATGAAATCTTTAAATGTGGTGACTCTTTTTCTAGTTTTCCGCAACAAGAATTAGATGAAATCTTTAAATGTGGTGACTCTTCTTCCTGTTTTCCGCAACGAGAGTTAGATGAAATCTTTAAGCGTGGTAACTCTTCTTCCTGTTTTCCGCAACAGGAGTTAGATGAAATCTTTAAATGTGGTGACTCTTTTTCTAGTTTTCCGCAACAAGAATTAGATGAAATCTTGAAGTGTGGTGACTCTTCTTCCTGTTTTCCGCAACAAAAGATATATGAAATATTTAAATGTGGTGACTCTTCTTCATGTTTTCCGCAACAAAAGTTTGCTGGTAGGATTTTGAAACCTTCTTCGTTTCTTATTCTTCATCACAAAAGGGGAAATAAGTTCCTATCCGTTCATGGATGGACAACCTTATTTTTTGCCGGTACGTAGTAAGGTCGCCAGTTGATATTATATACCAAACTACCAAACAATATAGGTAATAAATGTCAATTTTAAGAAAAATATATCATCAGGTTCACTGAGTCACGTCATGGTCGTTAGTTGGGTCATCCGCAAGCTCTTAAAACAGTTCAGTGATTTAATAAGTACCTTTAAGAGAATATTGCGAACCCATAATTTTATCGCCCGGTGGTTTCTAAACATAGGCTGAGCTTTTTTGCTTTGTAGCTGGGAAATGAGGCATCTTGTAAATAGTGTGTAAATGTAAATGCCTTCCAATTGCTCGTGCATTATTTTTCATCAAGATTCGAACGTAGCCATTACGCAACAAATAATGTAATTGAATCAAAATAATTATGATTGTTTGAACCAGAAATTTAGACAGATATATTTATTTTCATTTAATTGTGATTTTACAATTATTGAAGAAATAATATAATTGATTAACTATATCATCGCCCGCTCTTTTCTTGCACAGGTTCACTAGATGGCCACAGCCTCAGAAATTTCGTTGTTGCCAGTATATTTCAAAGTGAATGTACCTACCCGTGCGAAATTTAGAGTTGTTAAAAAAAAACTAAAAAATTCACGGGACGCCTGGTAGATTTGAAATATCGAAATTGATTTTATTGAAGAAATTGAAAATTAAAGTAAACAAGTATTTATATTTTTGATAATGAAACAGTTATTGTATTATAATTAAAATATACACAAAGAATAATATCACAAATGAAAAATTCATAGTAATTTGGAACGCCAGGTTTAGTCAGAATAAAAGCAAATATACCGCACTGTTTTGACGACGCACAGTGAAGTTAAAGTATTTAAGCATTAAAATGAATCATCAACATAAAAAAGTTTTTTTTTCAACTTTGAGGATTTAAAAAAAAAATCGCAAGTTGCGCCACAATACGAAGTATGTCAAAAAAATACAAATAAATAGTAGTATATCTGTGTGTAAGGATATAATGGTCAACCTTATGATTCCAGAGATAGCCTCATTTTTAATGTCAGTGCCATACAAATTTTTCTTAAAAAAATGATGACTCCTTCATTTGTACACGCAATTGCTTCATACGAAATTTTTATAGCATAGTAATGATCAGCAGAATCCATTTCTAGCCAAAAAAAATACCCTTGAAAATTCAAGTCTCTATGTCTATGAAAGGCGATTTTCACCACACTGTGCGACGGCCGGGCGGTAAGAGCCGACGAGTCACGAGGATGGCTGAATAATGCGTGCAAGAGCGTCGTCCCGTCTTGCCACGTTTGATCAATAGATAGAAAACTTTTTTAAAAATAAATCAAAAAACCACCAACCACAATAAAAATAGTAAAATCTTCTAATTAAGTAAAGAAATAACACTCATCCCCTATACACACAAGCATAGATTTGTATGGAGGAACATCTAAATAAATATATATATATATACATTATTATGAAAATAAAATGATACTATATAATTAAACATAATATGATTTATTACTCTGTTATCAAAAAATTATCTCGCTTGACATAATGGTATTTACGCAGTGTTCGATCCGTGCTGCACATAGAGTAAGCATGCATAATGTTAAACTGTTTTTAATCGACAAATGAAAACTTTAAAACGTTTGGTGACTGACGTTAAATTTTCGCCTGATTCTATTTTCGTTACCTGTTAATTTTTTTTCCCCGGTGAAAGAAGAAGACAGCAATATATTGCGGCAAGAAAATGCCGTAAAAAGTTGCTCGTTTGTACATGCGGAATGGATTTACCTGTGTAACTGCTTTTTCTGTTTTTTTTTCTATTTTGACTTTGCACTTAATTTTCAATCTCACTTCGGATCGTTCCACATTCGAAACCCGGGGTGTTCATAAATATTCCAAAACGAAGCCGTTCCAACGCTCGAATCTTCCCATCCGTGGCTGGGTACCGTACCAGCATAATAATATAGTATCTACCTATTTGCCAGTGGGTGATGGTATAGTGATAGTGATAGGTACCTACTCGGTCCTGCACGGTGAACATCCCGCCCCAGCGCCGGTCAATCGCCTCGATTGTTTTCGGCCAGTGGTCATAACAGCGCTTCACTCAACAACGTTATAATATTTTTTATTGTTGTCGTCATGTTGGTACTCTTTCTTTACGTCTTGGTAACCATAGAAGCGCACAACGCAACGCTGCGTCTATGGTCGGTGGAAGAGCGCGCATGCATGGATTGTCGCGGGATTTTCCAAAGATTAAAATTTGGTTTTGATAAAACTTTTTTTTTTCTTTCCTTTATTCGTAAAATATATTTTTATACAGTTTTTTTACATGCTTTCGACTACCATACTAGACACATGTCCGTATTATGGTAGTCGAAATTTGTGTATAATTATATAAATGTAATACATGTTCATTTGATAATATATTATTTTGTGAAATGCAATGTATTTTAAAATAGGTAATACTTTAACTGGTTTTCTAGTGTAAAAATGTGTGTATAAAGTCAGGTATCCAGCGACCAAATGTTATCAAAACAAAAACATTGGTCGGGGCTAAAACGTTCGTTATATTACCATTTTCCAATGATTCATGTTTGCACAAACATTAAGTTCAATGTTTGTGGTAAAATAATGCATTTACTATTTCAGTTCAGATGTCATAGAATTACGGATAATTGTGTGGATTAACTAAGTATGTACTAGAATTTCCTATAATCCAATTATTAGTACAAGCTTATAATAGATGCCGCGCTTAGTGAATCATGGAATTATTTCAACCGATACGACCTCAATAACTACACGACTTTTACGTTAAATTACTTACAAGCTAACAAGTAAGGCGCGACAACGACCCGGATTATGGATTTAAAGAAATCCTGTATTTTTAATTAGTTCTTAAACATTCGTTACCTGATTACGGTTTACGTAAAATTAATTAATAATAATTTGTATAGCGCCGTTTTTGTAAAAAAAATCACCTCATTATCATGAAAGATTAAAGATTAGGTACCCGGGTACCTTACCTATTGTCTTTCATTTTTTTATTCGGTTGCTGATGGGTATTCAATCGTGTAATTGGATTATCTACATCTAATGCCTACAGCCGGTTATCTTCTGTCTTAGACCAAAAATAATCATCGTCTGTCCGAGAGGTGGTCCTTTCTGCTCCAATTCTGTTTTGTGGACCAAAATGGTCATGTTTAATCATTGTTGTTCTTACTTTGCAGAGCATCCCGTTAGTTTCAGTTAGGCATTTATTTACATAATAAATATGTACAAAAGGAATTTGTTAATATCTTCATGGTACATGATCACATATATTAAAATATTTTTTCTTCTTTTGAACCTGGATGGTGGAAAGTAATTAAAATTAATTACACTTCGAGTAATTTCGCACAGATTATGCTATGTAGCTTCAAAATGGCATTAAGTTAAAGAACAGTTTTATAGTATTGCATACATTCGAATAATATCCAGCATTCAGTATATATAGGTACAAGAAGATATTAAAATTTTTAGAGGGAGTATTTTGCGATCCCTTAAGTTAAAGTACATATTTCACTAACGGGGGTACCTACTCAAATCGTTTTGCTATAATAGTAGGGAAAATTAGGTTAAATGAATGGCGTAAAATACTTTTACAATTAAAAAATCATCAATCAATTGTTTGATATTATCGTTCCGTTTTTGATCTCACTGTGTATGAGTATCCCGGTGTAGGTTTGTTTTTCAAACAAATCTACGTTTTTATTCCAAGATTGATGAAATTTTTCATACTTGACCTTCAAAACAGGAGGACGGTCACTGTCTATGTGAGATTTCGAAAAAAACACCCCAACCCCCATTCCCACCCCTTAAAGCAGAATTTTAATTTTATAATTGATGTAATTTTGCACACTTGACGTTCAAAATTGGTTTTCACAAACCATGAATACAGTTAAAATGTGTGGAAGATTTAAAGTTTAGTTTTCTGATTCTGATCATTGTGATAAAAATATGTAATTTTCATTCGTAATTGATTCGAAAAACCGCGCATACCAAAAACGGTTTCAACTGGCTATATTGTCATTATGACGTAGAAACCGTTACTGGCTGGTGAGACGGTTGTCACCAACGTTGCCCGGTATGACGTCAATGCCGCCGAATTAACGAATGAAAATGGAAACTTTGTTTTGGCGGCCAATCGAAAGTGGTACATTTTAAATTGTTATTGAAAATTTATTCGTCAACATCAAAATGAAATATTATACCGTCATTATCGCAATTTTTGATAAATTTGTCGAATTCCGCTGCACGTTTAATATGCAAAAATATATAGACAGGATTTAGTTTCAACTAAATTACTACAATAAATAACTATTTATGTCATGGGAGATGGTAAAAGATGCATTAAAGTTACATTTTTTCTCAATCAAAGTTTAGTTTGAAGGAAAGGAAATATTAAATTATTAAAATAACCCAAACAATCGTCATAAAAACATTCGACAGGCTTGCCCAATATTTTTCGAGAATAAAAAAATGATAATACACTATCTATCTACATGTGATAAAACCCGGGAAACGCCGGAGACGTCAGCTTGTGGTAATTATTTTGATGGTATTTTTTCACGCTAAACGTAACACAAATATACATATTTCTGTGTTCTTTTAAGAAAGTATGAATTTTCTTGCGTTTGTGAAGAATGCTATTCAAAAGTAAGGTACTCTTTCCTTGCGACATTAATCGGTAATATAGTACGATTTCGCAAAATCATTGACCCACATCTATTTTCTCGGTCATGCGCATAATCGGTACATGAGAAATGCATTTTTCCATAAAGCGCAAAAAAGAAATAACTAATCTAACTCCGTGTTTATTGTTTCAGATAACTCCGCTACTACGACTACACAACTTCAGTGAGTAGTGAGCATCATCAGCACCCGCCAACTTTCATCTCCTTTGTCTTCAACGCAGCCATGACATACGCCAATTACCGAATGACTTATACGTAACTTTCCACATTGTGCTAATGCCGACCATTATAAATATGGGAATTGATATCCAGCAACAAGGGCGCCTCGTCAGCCGAACGCTGCCCCGAGTTAGTCTAGATTCTAGATAGTAAACAGCCAGACAATGCTCGCAAGAAAAGAAATCTGAAGGTGGCACTGTATAATGTGTGATGGAGTCAAACGATGGACCTGTGCGAAAATTCGATGGTTTTTACGACCGATGGCGCGGTCGCTAAAGTGAGATTAAAGATGCGGAAAAAACTTCGTTCGGAGACTTTCTTAAGTGATCAAGAGCAACGCGGAATAATGCTCAATCAAACAGAAAATAAGTTTAATTTTAGTTTAGCGTTACCTTTTAATGTGCACCACAGACTGTTGGGGTGGGGGAGAGCGTTGTTAAGCTGCAGGGTGTTGGTGGCATGCGTGGTGCTGAGCGTGGTGGCAGGATTAGTGGAAGGAGCTGCAGCTAACAAGCCACCGAGGTTTCTCATTGACGGGCAGACGGAAATTGTTATAAGACTGAAGGAAGGGCCAGAAACGCCGATCGGTGAGTTTTTTTTAATAACTTACGTGTTCTTGTAGGTACAGAACTATATTACATTTATAAAGGTGGGGATTTGAGCTGCTTTTTCAGAATTTGCTAATCGATTAATCACGCTTAATAATTATTAAGAACAACATTAATATGGATCAGCTGATAATTTTGTGGCCTTTAATAATATAAAACCAAAATCATAACTATTTTGATTAATCTTTATAACGAATTGGTCTACATTATGAATACCAAAAAATATTCTTTAAATAAATTAAAAGTTTTTCTATCGTTTCGTTTGAGTAGAATACAAATAATTTAATAAAAAATATAAATGTAAACTACTAAAAAAAAATTTTCAATATGTATGAACGCGTAAAGGAAACAACTTTTTAAAAATACACCATTATAGCTAAAATTATATCTGTGACAGTTTCCCTTGATTAACTTTTTTGCTTTCTTTTAAAATTATTTACAAAATAAATAAAAACCAGTTTTGTGCTTGAAATCGAACGTTTCTAAACTTCGTTTGTCAAACGATTTTAATGCCTAAATGCAAGATTTTTCAGAAATTTTCTGTAAATTGTAAGTTGTGGGGTTTGGGTTTAAAAAATGCATATGGCAGCTCTTATGCGGGAAATATTGTAATTTATGATTTAAAGGTTTGAAATCCCATTAATAGTAAACATTTTTAATTAATTTTCAAAATGCGTCGACAAATAATAATGACATAACCAGGTATACCTAACTAACAATTACCACTGTCTTACGACGCGACGAAGGAACGTAATAATGGCTAATGGTTATGCCCTGTGCGTTAAATACAAAAAATGTCATTGTTGCCAAGAATCATTCTTCCGACAAGAAGTAATGTAAATTGCAATTTCTTCATTATCTTTTTATTCTTTAAAAAATTGAAATACAATGAAAAGTGTACACCTGCTCACAGTGTTACTTGCAACCTACCTCAGTGGTTAATCTCTAATCAGTTAAACATTTAACGTGTGGTTGTCAGTTTCTAGTTACTTCATAACAATGCAAAGACTATTTTTATTTTAATTAATACTATTTTTCAACGAGGAATAATATTATATACTTATATGGATATCAAATTTTCACAATTACAAATTATTCATAAATTCTGTTTTTATTTTATTATTTCAAGTAGATAAGTTGTTATATAACTGTTAAAGCCATATAATATACTATAGGTGTGTTACACAAATAGTCATCGCCGCACAAGCCGGCGGCAAAGCTTGATACTCCAATCATTCAGGGTGTGGATTATAGTCAATTTCCCAATTAAAACAAGTCTCTTGTGATGAAGGTTTATTATACAGGTAATACAGGTTATCAACAGATCTACAAAGGTTACATAGCTTTTTAAGGCCTAACTAGTTACTTAGGCAATCTATTGACTCTAAGGGCTCTGATTGACAAGGTATATTATGCGCTCACGTGTAATTTACGGCGGATGCGGTGAGACGGTCGGCAGGGGCCATGGCAGGTGCCAGGCAGGGTGCAGGACGAAGGGCGGCACAGAAGCGGATGCCATAGCACGGCCTAACTGATGCAGTAGGGCGGGAATACGACGAAGGGCGGCACAGAAGCGGCCTGAGGCGGCCAGGGCGGCGCAGAAGCGGCCTGGAGCGGTGATGGGCGGCTTACGGCAAAAGGGCGGCGCAGAGATATGGCGCCATCATATCCATGATGGTGTAGTCGGCCGAATTGCCTGGACGTGATAACTGAGTCTAGGGACGCGGCACATTATAAAATGTACGCACGCCGGTCCCATTACGGCGACACTGATTTGGCGGTAAATAATAACTCGGAACTAATACATAGTGTTGAACTCAACGGGGGCCGGCCGTGAACTGGCGCGTGGGCCGCTAGCCGCAAGTACTTGACCTGCGTTGGTCCTCGCTGGGGGGGGGCTTGTCCCACTCTTTGGCGCGTGTCCAATGCCCTTATAAGGACACGAAGTACATGATTGGCTGTTAACCCGCGTGATCGTGACAAGCGGAGATATCGCGGATGTACTTGTATGTATTGGTGATCTAACACGCCATCAGTGCGTGGTTCGTTTCCTGCAATCGTGTGGACATACATAACTTTGCAGTTAGTTCTAGCCAGCTTTGTGCAAACATAACACTACCCTCCTTGTCGATGAAAGAAGATCCCAGGCAACGTGGCTGAAGCAGGGCAACGTCCTCTTGTTTGCCGTACGAGAGGTACAGAGCTACCTCCTTTCACAAAGATTTAAACACTCCCTAACGAGCCAAAACAAAAATTTAACTACCTGAGAGCCAAGTTGAACAATCCCTAACAAATACACTGAACAAGGGTTGCCAAACCTCTTTCAAAAATAATTGCAGAAATGATCTCCAAGGCGCGATACAAAACACGCTATGATTTACATACTCAACTTTTTTCCAAACAAAAAAAAAAAAAAATACACCTGGCTTGCTTTTTTTTTTCCTCAAAAAAAAGGACAATACCAAAACAACAAATGTAGCATACAATGTGGTATTACCGAATGGATGTACACAATTTACCACCAGGCCTACACTTTCCATCAAACCACAAAAGAAGAACAATTAACAATGTTCACAATTGTACAATGTTATACAAAATGATATTCTGGTTAGAGAATATTATACGCTTATGCGATTGACCAAAATCAACCCATATTTCGCGTTTTTTACAATGAAATTCTTAAACTAAACATGTTTTTTTTTTTATACACAAAATTCCTGTTATGGAATGTGTACGCTGATTATATCATGCGATTGATCGAAATCAACCCATATTTGCGTCTTTAACAATGAAATTCTTGACACTATACAACACAAGTATCAATACACATGTTATGTTATTTCTTATTATCCATTGATAATTTTGAAAAACGGAAAAAAAACATACAAATTTTACTCAAGATTTTAACAATATATTCTCATTTAGTCATGGTTTGTCTGGTTGCTAATAATTCTTAGGCATATAGACCAATCCTCTCGTATCGCATATTGATTATACAGGTCAACGCTACCAAGACCTACCATGTAATTAATTATAAGGCTAATATCATCCTATAACATTTAACGATTTACTACCTGTAAACCGTACAGCGCTGTACCAGGTGTTAACAAGAAACACCAGCACGTCGTAACGAAAACGTTCGACAAAATTTTCAGAACACTCATAAAGTGTTCTCACCAAATGACCAGACAAAACCCAAAATGACCTTAAGTGCAATTATCAACCCAATTCTTTGGTTAAGATTCAATAATGTCCCAAAATGACATAAATATGCAACCACCATTTGTCCTTAATGACCAACAATTTTAGATTTCCAAATCTAAGACATAATTACGTTATCTTTACAAAAACTATTTCTTCTTACCGGGTATATATTATAATTCATCTTCCTATGAGAACATACACACCACACTTGACATGGCGTAACACATATTACAATTACACAATTTTATTTTGTCACGACTTTATGAAGGACTTTACACGTTATTTCTTTTTATTGATACCGAGGCAATCAAATACGTGTTTACAACAAAAAAAAAATCATACCATAATTGACATGGCATAACATATAATATAATTACACAATTTTATTTCGTCTCAACTTTATGAAGGACTTTACACGTTATCTCTTTTTATTGATACCGAGGCAATCAATTACGTGTTTACAACAAAAAAAAATTCACACCATAATTGACATGGTGTAGCATATAATACAATAACACAATTTATTTCGTCTCAACTTATGAAGGACTTTACACGCTGGTTTTTTTTTTTTTTACCATATTGATACCGAGGCAATCAATTACGTGTTTACAAGAAATTACAATACACAACCCATAACCAATTAATAATTAGTTAGGGAACAATTTACACAATTATAATTTACAAACATATTACATACCACTCAACAACTACTGTGTGTGATAATTCATTTCTGTTATATAAGACTTATTCGAGTCTTTTTAATTTAAAAAACGAGAACTACATAATCCGATTTCTAGAGATTGACTTCCTTAAAAATAACGACACGTATTCACTACGCAAGAAGGAGAAAAGAAAAAAAAATTCCAGAAAAAAAAACAAATAATTGGTATGTAACCAATTAAATACAAAAACATTTGACATAATTTTCTATATAAGAGAATGTCTGAACAAAAACCACATACGGGGTTTCTCATTTGAACTATACAATTTATGTAACACAAGATATTTGAGTTATATTTACAAAATGGGTTCCTAATCTACCACTGATAACTTTAAGTGATGAAGAACGAAATCATCACTTCAAAAGTACAGGACATTTCTTACGCCGTTTCCTGTCAACGAAAAGAAGATTATATATACAAATATAACCTTAATTTGTACTAAAAATTGGTATATATTCTTAGTACAATAATTCCACGAAATATAAATTAAGTTTATTTTTCGGTCCCGGGCAGGATATTGAATGCTTAAGGCGGTTTTTTCCTTACTATAATAAAAAAAAAAATTCCACTAAAACTTAAGGTTCTTGAATTTAACCCTCAATCAATGTAACGTGTCGTGTTTCGTAACGAAATATATACAAAAATGTATATTTTTAAATATAATTTTATATAACTTATGTAGTTACTTCATAACTACAACTTATATCTTCTATATCACAATACTCATTTATTGTGATAAAAGTGTCTGAGTTTTGATTTATTGTTATTATTACTTTAAAACGAGTTATAGTTATGGAAGAGAGAGAAGAAAAGAGAGAGAAAAAAAAAAAAAAATTATATATTGTATTTCATAAGATGTCTGCTAGCTAGTCAGAATCTCACAGAAACACAATAAAATAAACAGAGTGACTATTATGTCAGCCAAAATAAATGTACTCAAAGATTCATGACGTCTTTGAGTTATAAACATTGAATGACACATAGCACCTTGTTCATTTAAATAATATTATTAGAAATGCACGAAATATGTATTATAGTTTACATATTATATCGCCTTAAACTGGGTGCGAGAATAAACAATATACGTATCAACATGAACGCGGCGACCTTTGACGAATTCATATTTATTATTATTATGCGTAAATATTGTCTGTTGCGACGCGGGAATGGATCCTTTGTCGGTATTTTTAATAGACGTGACTTATTAAGATATCTCAAGTTACTGCTCGTAGCGTGTTTTATATTTTCTACCAACAATTTATTTTCTGTGTAATATTATTTTCTGTTCTAAAAGTTATTTTACTGTTTTACCATTTACTGCGAAAAATGTTGAAACAACTGCGTATTCCAACCAACAATCTCTTTACTGTGTAAATGTTATTTCTACTGCGAGTTTTTTGCTGCGAGTTTTTATTCTAACCAACTATTATTTTCTGTTATATTACTTTTGCGGCAAGTTAAGATTTAACTGTCGCAACGTGATTGTATTTGTAATGACCGCCGTTGTCTTTTCAAAATTTAAAATTCTACCAATATTGGGAGGATCCATGATTTAATAATGGTAATAACCGGTAAGGTCTACGGATCTTAATTAAAAACAACCAATACGTTATTTATTTAATAATGTGAATTAAAAAACGATAACTGAATTTAATCCGACGGAGAATTAATACTTGGAAGTTCTTTTGAGTATTTGAATTATTTCAACTTATTACAATGAAACAGATAAGCAAAGCTTAACCTGACAAAAAAAATTATTTCTTATAACGAAACAATTAAATTGCATTCCAAAATTGAAATAACACATCTATCTCTCGGAAACATCCACATTTAACATTCATTACGTCGTAATTTCTCGTATTTGGTTTATTACGTATTTAGTAACAGAATGTATTTGCTTCACGCTTCCGACGGCACATTCGTATCACAAACACTCCCGGATCAGAAATTGAATTATAACACACAGCTGTGGGAAAAAAAACATTAATATTAAAGCAAAACATAGCAACAAAAGACGTATTTTATCGGGCTAATTGACTATCCATGTTGTGGCGCCAGTGTTATATAACTGTTAAAGCCATATAATATACTATAGGTGTGTTACACAAATAGTCATCGCCGCACAAGCCGGTGGCAAAGCTTGATACTCCAATCATTCAGGGTGTGGATTATAGTCAATTTCCCAATTAAAACAAGTCTCTTGTGATGAAGGTTTATTATACAGGTAATACAGGTTATCAACAGATCTACAAAGGTTACATAGCTTTTTAAGGCCTAACTAGTTACTTAGGCAATCTATTGACTCTAAGGGCTCTGATTGACAAGGTATATTATGCGCTCACGTGTAATTTACGGCGGATGCGGTGAGACGGTCGGCAGGGGCCATGGCAGGTGCCAGGCAGGGTGCAGGACGAAGGGCGGCACAGAAGCGGATGCCATAGCACGGCCTAACTGATGCAGTAGGGCGGGAATACGACGAAGGGCGGCACAGAAGCGGCCTGAGGCGGCCAGGGCGGCGCAGAAGCGGCCTGGAGCGGTGATGGGCGGCTTACGGCAAAAGGGCGGCGCAGAGATATGGCGCCATCATATCCATGATGGTGTAGTCGGCCGAATTGCCTGGACGTGATAACTGAGTCTAGGGACGCGGCACATTATAAAATGTACGCACGCCGGTCCCATTACGGCGACACTGATTTGGCGGTAAATAATAACTCGGAACTAATACATAGTGTTGAACTCAACGGGGGCCGGCCGTGAACTGGCGCGTGGGCCGCTAGCCGCAAGTACTTGACCTGCGTTGGTCCTCGCTGGGGGGGGGCTTGTCCCACTCTTTGGCGCGTGTCCAATGCCCTTATAAGGACACGAAGTACATGATTGGCTGTTAACCCGCGTGATCGTGACAAGCGGAGATATCGCGGATGTACTTGTATGTATTGGTGATCTAACACGCCATCAGTGCGTGGTTCGTTTCCTGCAATCGTGTGGACATACATAACTTTGCAGTTAGTTCTAGCCAGCTTTGTGCAAACATAACACTACCCTCCTTGTCGATGAAAGAAGATCCCAGGCAACGTGGCTGAAGCAGGGCAACGTCCTCTTGTTTGCCGTACGAGAGGTACAGAGCTACCTCCTTTCACAAAGATTTAAACACTCCCTAACGAGCCAAAACAAAAATTTAACTACCTGAGAGCCAAGTTGAACAATCCCTAACAAATACACTGAACAAGGGTTGCCAAACCTCTTTCAAAAATAATTGCAGAAATGATCTCCAAGGCGCGATACAAAACACGCTATGATTTACATACTCAACTTTTTTCCAAACAAAAAAAAAAAAAAATACACCTGGCTTGCTTTTTTTTTTCCTCAAAAAAAAGGACAATACCAAAACAACAAATGTAGCATACAATGTGGTATTACCGAATGGATGTACACAATTTACCACCAGGCCTACACTTTCCATCAAACCACAAAAGAAGAACAATTAACAATGTTCACAATTGTACAATGTTATACAAAATGATATTCTGGTTAGAGAATATTATACGCTTATGCGATTGACCAAAATCAACCCATATTTCGCGTTTTTTACAATGAAATTCTTAAACTAAACATGTTTTTTTTTTTATACACAAAATTCCTGTTATGGAATGTGTACGCTGATTATATCATGCGATTGATCGAAATCAACCCATATTTGCGTCTTTAACAATGAAATTCTTGACACTATACAACACAAGTATCAATACACATGTTATGTTATTTCTTATTATCCATTGATAATTTTGAAAAACGGAAAAAAAACATACAAATTTTACTCAAGATTTTAACAATATATTCTCATTTAGTCATGGTTTGTCTGGTTGCTAATAATTCTTAGGCATATAGACCAATCCTCTCGTATCGCATATTGATTATACAGGTCAACGCTACCAAGACCTACCATGTAATTAATTATAAGGCTAATATCATCCTATAACATTTAACGATTTACTACCTGTAAACCGTACAGCGCTGTACCAGGTGTTAACAAGAAACACCAGCACGTCGTAACGAAAACGTTCGACAAAATTTTCAGAACACTCATAAAGTGTTCTCACCAAATGACCAGACAAAACCCAAAATGACCTTAAGTGCAATTATCAACCCAATTCTTTGGTTAAGATTCAATAATGTCCCAAAATGACATAAATATGCAACCACCATTTGTCCTTAATGACCAACAATTTTAGATTTCCAAATCTAAGACATAATTACGTTATCTTTACAAAAACTATTTCTTCTTACCGGGTATATATTATAATTCATCTTCCTATGAGAACATACACACCACACTTGACATGGCGTAACACATATTACAATTACACAATTTTATTTTGTCACGACTTTATGAAGGACTTTACACGTTATTTCTTTTTATTGATACCGAGGCAATCAAATACGTGTTTACAACAAAAAAAAAATCATACCATAATTGACATGGCATAACATATAATATAATTACACAATTTTATTTCGTCTCAACTTTATGAAGGACTTTACACGTTATCTCTTTTTATTGATACCGAGGCAATCAATTACGTGTTTACAACAAAAAAAAATTCACACCATAATTGACATGGTGTAGCATATAATACAATAACACAATTTATTTCGTCTCAACTTATGAAGGACTTTACACGCTGGTTTTTTTTTTTTTTACCATATTGATACCGAGGCAATCAATTACGTGTTTACAAGAAATTACAATACACAACCCATAACCAATTAATAATTAGTTAGGGAACAATTTACACAATTATAATTTACAAACATATTACATACCACTCAACAACTACTGTGTGTGATAATTCATTTCTGTTATATAAGACTTATTCGAGTCTTTTTAATTTAAAAAACGAGAACTACATAATCCGATTTCTAGAGATTGACTTCCTTAAAAATAACGACACGTATTCACTACGCAAGAAGGAGAAAAGAAAAAAAAATTCCAGAAAAAAAAACAAATAATTGGTATGTAACCAATTAAATACAAAAACATTTGACATAATTTTCTATATAAGAGAATGTCTGAACAAAAACCACATACGGGGTTTCTCATTTGAACTATACAATTTATGTAACACAAGATATTTGAGTTATATTTACAAAATGGGTTCCTAATCTACCACTGATAACTTTAAGTGATGAAGAACGAAATCATCACTTCAAAAGTACAGGACATTTCTTACGCCGTTTCCTGTCAACGAAAAGAAGATTATATATACAAATATAACCTTAATTTGTACTAAAAATTGGTATATATTCTTAGTACAATAATTCCACGAAATATAAATTAAGTTTATTTTTCGGTCCCGGGCAGGATATTGAATGCTTAAGGCGGTTTTTTCCTTACTATAATAAAAAAAAAAATTCCACTAAAACTTAAGGTTCTTGAATTTAACCCTCAATCAATGTAACGTGTCGTGTTTCGTAACGAAATATATACAAAAATGTATATTTTTAAATATAATTTTATATAACTTATGTAGTTACTTCATAACTACAACTTATATCTTCTATATCACAATACTCATTTATTGTGATAAAAGTGTCTGAGTTTTGATTTATTGTTATTATTACTTTAAAACGAGTTATAGTTATGGAAGAGAGAGAAGAAAAGAGAGAGAAAAAAAAAAAAAATTATATATTGTATTTCATAAGATGTCTGCTAGCTAGTCAGAATCTCACAGAAACACAATAAAATAAACAGAGTGACTATTATGTCAGCCAAAATAAATGTACTCAAAGATTCATGACGTCTTTGAGTTATAAACATTGAATGACACATAGCACCTTGTTCATTTAAATAATATTATTAGAAATGCACGAAATATGTATTATAGTTTACATATTATATCGCCTTAAACTGGGTGCGAGAATAAACAATATACGTATCAACATGAACGCGGCGACCTTTGACGAATTCATATTTATTATTATTATGCGTAAATATTGTCTGTTGCGACGCGGGAATGGATCCTTTGTCGGTATTTTTAATAGACGTGACTTATTAAGATATCTCAAGTTACTGCTCGTAGCGTGTTTTATATTTTCTACCAACAATTTATTTTCTGTGTAATATTATTTCCTGTTCTAAAAGTTATTTTACTGTTTTACCATTTACTGCGAAAAATGTTGAAACAACTGCGTATTCCAACCAACAATCTCTTTACTGTGTAAATGTTATTTCTACTGCGAGTTTTTTGCTGCGAGTTTTTATTCTAACCAACTATTATTTTCTGTTATATTACTTTTGCGGCAAGTTAAGATTTAACTGTCGCAACGTGATTGTATTTGTAATGACCGCCGTTGTCTTTTCAAAATTTAAAATTCTACCAATATTGGGAGGATCCATGATTTAATAATGGTAATAACCGGTAAGGTCTACGGATCTTAATTAAAAACAACCAATACGTTATTTATTTAATAATGTGAATTAAAAAACGATAACTGAATTTAATCCGACGGAGAATTAATACTTGGAAGTTCTTTTGAGTATTTGAATTATTTCAACTTATTACAATGAAACAGATAAGCAAAGCTTAACCTGACAAAAAAAATTATTTCTTATAACGAAACAATTAAATTGCATTCCAAAATTGAAATAACACATCTATCTCTCGGAAACATCCACATTTAACATTCATTACGTCGTAATTTCTCGTATTTGGTTTATTACGTATTTAGTAACAGAATGTATTTGCTTCACGCTTCCGACGGCACATTCGTATCACAAACACTCCCGGATCAGAAATTGAATTATAACACACAGCTGTGGGAAAAAAAACATTAATATTAAAGCAAAACATAGCAACAAAAGACGTATTTTATCGGGCTAATTGACTATCCATGTTGTGGCGCCAGTGTTATATAACTGTTAAAGCCATATAATATACTATAGGTGTGTTACACAAATAGTCATCGCCGCACAAGCCGGTGGCAAAGCTTGATACTCCAATCATTCAGGGTGTGGATTATAGTCAATTTCCCAATTAAAACAAGTCTCTTGTGATGAAGGTTTATTATACAGGTAATACAGGTTATCAACAGATCTACAAAGGTTACATAGCTTTTTAAGGCCTAACTAGTTACTTAGGCAATCTATTGACTCTAAGGGCTCTGATTGACAAGGTATATTATGCGCTCACGTGTAATTTACGGCGGATGCGGTGAGACGGTCGGCAGGGGCCATGGCAGGTGCCAGGCAGGGTGCAGGACGAAGGGCGGCACAGAAGCGGATGCCATAGCACGGCCTAACTGATGCAGTAGGGCGGGAATACGACGAAGGGCGGCACAGAAGCGGCCTGAGGCGGCCAGGGCGGCGCAGAAGCGGCCTGGAGCGGTGATGGGCGGCTTACGGCAAAAGGGCGGCGCAGAGATATGGCGCCATCATATCCATGATGGTGTAGTCGGCCGAATTGCCTGGACGTGATAACTGAGTCTAGGGACGCGGCACATTATAAAATGTACGCACGCCGGTCCCATTACGGCGACACTGATTTGGCGGTAAATAATAACTCGGAACTAATACATAGTGTTGAACTCAACGGGGGCCGGCCGTGAACTGGCGCGTGGGCCGCTAGCCGCAAGTACTTGACCTGCGTTGGTCCTCGCTGGGGGGGGGGCTTGTCCCACTCTTTGGCGCGTGTCCAATGCCCTTATAAGGACACGAAGTACATGATTGGCTGTTAACCCGCGTGATCGTGACAAGCGGAGATATCGCGGATGTACTTGTATGTATTGGTGATCTAACACGCCATCAGTGCGTGGTTCGTTTCCTGCAATCGTGTGGACATACATAACTTTGCAGTTAGTTCTAGCCAGCTTTGTGCAAACATAACAAAGTACCTACCTATAATCGTTTAAATTCAATAAGTGTATAAGATTTGATCAATGGAAATTTATTAATCTTTTTCCCGCCTGATATTCTAAGGAGTATACATAATAATAATATTTGGATAATTTATATAGCGCCCTTTTCGAGAAAAATCACCTCAAGGGCGCTGTACAAATATATTTATTAAATTATTAATACTAGAACTACTGAC
Organism: Hesperophylax magnus; assembly: GCA_026573805.1. Classification (NCBI taxonomy): domain Eukaryota; kingdom Metazoa; phylum Arthropoda; class Insecta; order Trichoptera; family Limnephilidae; genus Hesperophylax; species Hesperophylax magnus. Next base: position 5,047,597 of record JAIUSX010000022.1, read on the forward strand.
TTAAAACTAGTGACTTACATCTAAGACTTATATCAAGTGACTTACGACTAAGGCCTATAACTACTAGCTTAATGACATATATATTTACATATGTAGAAACTTTCAACTAACACTAAAATTAACAATCTAATTTTACTAGCGCCAGAAGAAGGAGATAATATTAGGGTGTGTTTTTAAAATGAATTTTAGAACACGGGTGCAAAATGCGCCCAACGAATTAGCTGGATATCTTAAATGAATGAAGTGAATGAATGAAATTAATCATCGATCTTTACCGCATTTAGATGATTCATCTACCAACAATTAAACTGATTAACGTATTCTGTTCCCACTGATATTGCCCATTGTCCATTGGTAGGCAAGTCAATAGCATTTCATAAGTAGTTGAACGGAATCGCTAGAGAATTTATGTATGTGCATCAACAATTACGGTATAACAAAACCTAAAGATAACAACATTTGTTTAGAATGACAGATTTATGGAAATGAGTGTCTAAAAAAGTGTGTTTTTAGTTTGGATCTAAATTCTCCCAATTGCAGATGATGTCGCTGATCTAAGAGTTGACTGCCTTAGACCAGTATTTTCCGGAATGCATAGCTCATAAATATAGTGTGGCCCTTGATGAATACATCGCATTGTGATGCTTAAAAAAAAGTTACTTGAATATTTAGTTTTACTTTTTATAAATGATTAATTTGAAAATAACGTTCTACTGTTAATTCCACCAAAAATTATCACAGTATTTTCACGGTATTCGAAAATGAATTGATGTTTTAAAACTGTTTTGAAATTAATTTACCGATAAGTAAGTGTTTTTAATAAACCACGTGAACAGAAGGAACTGTTTCCAAATTTTTATTTTTATTAAAGATTTTATCAAATGGATTTCTAAGTCGATAAGTAAATACACTCGTAAATTATACTTATATCAAAACCTTCAATCTTAATTTTTAAACCATCCCGGACACGCAGTTTGACCTCGAATTATGACAATATTTTAACCAGTTGGTCAATGACAGATTTTGATCTAATTTACATTCTTGAATAGAAAAGATAGAAATTAATCTGAAACCGCAGAAAGTAACATCGACTGCTTCTGACAGCTGCGACAAACCACAACTCGATTTGAACATTATTATTTTTTTAACATTTTAATTGTCACATGACTGTGATTAATAAAAATGAAATCATTTTACAAGAAACATAATCTAAGTAGTGAGAGGTGATATTTATTGATATCACCATCAATCATTGCTAACAAGACGATCATAAGACCTCAAAGATAATCATTTTTTTTGTGGGTGACATCAACAACTTTCGTTATATTATTTTGTATACATACTTACAAAACTTAAGCTAAATAGCAGGATTCAATTATTTCTCAACAGCGCCAATGGTTGTAAGTATAACATCATCGGTACATGTTGTGACAGGTCATTTGCATAGACGTTCAAATTGGTCAATCGTCTACAAAGCTGTTGGTATCTTCACGCACCAAAAAGCTTTCTATATTTGTTTGAGGAAGGTATATTTATCAATCTTTATGAAAATAAATTCTCCATAATGTGTGCGTCATTTTTTAAACATGAAAAAAAAGTTGGTTGTAAGAAATTGCTTCGTGCACCGAGTAAAATGAGTGTTGCTGATTTATTAAAGTCCTGTTAAAAACGAGATGGCATGCTATTGTCTAAAAAACTTTTAGTACAGTCATGATATATCGGAACACGTGTTCACGCACCTGCGTTTGTCCTGATAGTACACAATGACGAAATGTGAAAATATTTTAATTTTTATGAACACATGTTCTGACATAGCCATAACACATTCGTGTTTTACTAATAGTTTACTAGGAAATCTGTCAAATTCATTCGTTAAAGTCCTGCAGTCCGGTTTTTCAAATTTATAAGAGATTCTAAATTAATTAGCAATATATTATATATCAGTACATGTTCTTCGAGTGGCAATAAGCCCACCTTTATACTATAATTAAGTATTATATTAAAACACAAATAACTTTGTTTACATCACTTTAATATATATAACCTCTACATGTTTTATGAACAATGTTCACCTCATCGGTAGCAAGTATATACCTCCTGATGAGGTGAACATTGTTCATGAAACATGTATAGGTTAAATATATTAAAGTGATGTAAACAAAGTTATTTGTGTTTTAATATAATAAATAATGACATCACAAAGTGAAAAGCTTTCAGAAGAAATTTTCTTCGGAAAATATATCGTCCATATTAGCGATGTGTAGGTTCAGCCGGATTGAGTCCTTGAGCCCGAGTCCTTTGCGGGAAGCGGGTCCTACTCCCACTCCTTTTCGTAATCAACCACTCCCAGAGAACTCGGTCTGGGACTCGGACCCGAATGCCTCCAATCAACGACTCCCAGAGAACCCGGACCCGAGAATGCCTCTAAGGACTTGGACTCGGACCCGAATGCCTCTAATCAACAACTCCCAGAAAACTCGGACTCGGGGTCTCGATTCGAGATCTTACTGATTTTATTTTTCAATGCTTTTTATGTCTTATGAATAATACGGGGGGATTTTGCGATATTGCTGATTCTTTTAACTGTTTGTAACAATTTGTATAATTTAATTTTTCAATTCGCAATTTAAAAAAAAAAAATTACATTTTTTTATGTTTTATCTTGATTTAAAAAATTCAATACGAAGATATTTTGAGTTTATTTATGATTCTTTTGACTGTTATGCCTATTTGTACATTTTTTTTTCGGATTCAGAATTTAAAAAAAAACTTACTGATTTATTATTTTTATGTTCAATTCTTATGTTTCTTTTGTTTCATGATCTTGTTTTAAAAATCAACACGTTGGCATTTTGAGATATTGCCGATTAGTTTAACGGTTTTTATGTAAAATCTCAATGATTTATCGCAATTCTTTGATGTTTTATATTTTTATTTTAGCCCCTCATATTTGTAGGCGCTAGGTACCTACTGTAAGTAAAAATTATTGTTTTATTTTAAAGTTTTATTTTAATTATCGTTGACTATTTTTATTTTTTGTGTTATTAAAAATACAAATTTCAGTGGTGTCTGTCTGTGTATCCGTAACTCTGGTTCAGTGAACTCTAGAATATGGATTTGCTTTGATTTTAAAAATTGGAACTGATTGTCAACTGGTATTGGAAAGATTCAGACAAGCGATAAATTAGGTACCAAGATTATTTTATTCAATAATTGTTTATTTAAAATGGCTATCTTTTGTTAAAATTTTTTAGCTATGTCGTAATAGTGTTCATTCGAAAGGCAAATTTCTGGCAAATGTTTATTTTTAATGATCCTGAGACATATATATGTATATATTTGTGAAACCAAAAGGAAAAATATACAAATCAATTATATAATATACACAAATCCTACAATAATATATTGAACAAAGTGTGTATGTATTGTAAAAGTAAAAAAAAATGGACTGGAATAAATAGATATTAAAACATGTTGTTAATTGTTAAAATTTTAATAGTTCAATGCTGTACCTAACTACTTCCTGACTTTGTTTTTAAAACATCTCGCCTTTACTGAGTTTCATTTGATAGAGGCTTCGACCAAGTACCTTTATCTATATCGATGGACAGAGATTATGAAAACGACAAATTCTCAACGACAACCGAAATTTATGTTACCACATTTGATTTATTACTGCTTACGCGTGTGCTAAAATTATCATCTGGAACTTGGAACCTAATACTACATCCGTTACGGCCTCGCATTAGCCGTAGCCCAATCAGCTGGAACACGACAAGACACGAATGGATTTCGTTGAACTTCGCCAAAATGTAAACTGCACAACTCGCGACTCGGGTGCGATGGGTGACGGGATTGACTCCGTGTTCTCTTGTGGGTCCGAGTTCTTGTGCGGGTCCTTGTCCTGCTACGGGTCCGAGTTCTTTCGCGGGTTCTATCCGAGTCCGAGTGCCGAGTCCTTGGCCGGACCCGTGCGTCCCGGTAGTCGCCCAGTACCCAGTCCGCACCCAAGAACTCGGACCCGGGACCCACTCCAAGAACTCGAGTTCTTTTAAAAGGAAGCAGTCCTCGGATGCCTCCGGAAAAATGCAGAACTCACCCACCTCTAGTCCATATATCGTCTCATACATACTCGTCTATTGACGTGACCCGACTCAAGTATTTGATTCACATTTCGTGCATGTATTATTTATAGTTAATTTATTAATTTATCGAGTATCGTCGTCTTACTTATTAGATTCTTATGCACCGGTTTTATAAGTCACATGTTTCACTCTTCCGACCTTACGATTATAAGAGTAATGGTTAGTACATAAATTACAAAAAAAGTTAATTATTAAAATAAACTTTTTTTGAAAGAATAAAAACTTTGTAAATTTCTACCAACAGTGGCAACCTGCGTCCCACTCTAAAATCACCCTAGTGGTTAAAAGAGTAAGTAGTTAGAAGAGTTAGTTAGAAGCAGAGATGTGCAAAATGGGTACCCAAAACCATTTGAAATGCAAAATGGAAATGGGTCAAAACTTTTCCATTTGAAAATGCAAAATACAAAATGGTTTTTAGAAAAGCATTTCAAATGCAAAATGCAAAATACCTATTTTCAAAATGCATTGAAAGTGCAAAATGGTTTCTCAGGTCAAACAATTAAAATAATTATAGAATTTTTAAACAATTTTGTCATTTAATAATGGACATCAATGTAGAACAAACTTATTACATGATGGTAAATCCAAAAACACCACGACTACAGATTATGAATAAACCACAAAAAAATTCCGCGGGACTAATGTTGCCAACGTAAAAACATAGAAACTGCTATCTAACATTTAATATTACAGCGTCATGGCCCCATGTTCAGTATTTTTTGTAATGGTATCACTCAATTGCCAGGGCTCCTACCAGGGTGCAACTTGACAAATGTAAATTATCTCTCATAGCGAGGTTGAGGACCGACTGATATTTGGGGCTCATGAAAAAAAGATGAGTGGAGATATTAGGAAGAATGTTGCAAAAATGCATTTAAAATGGAAAATGCATTGAGAAAAGCATTTAAAATGCAAAATGGTTTTTAGAAAAGAATTTAAAATGCAAAATGGAAAATACCCATTTTGCATTTAGCATTTCCATTTGAAATGGATTTATTTGAAATAAAGCACATCTCTGGTTAGAAGAGTATGTATGTATTTTATTTTATCTTTGAGGACGATCTCTAAATAATATGAGATATAAACCCAGAGATCTAGATCATTCAATTAAAGTAATTGGAAGACCCAAATCTCTGAAACCGCAAAACTCCATTCGTCCATTCCACTTCTCTAAATCAATTTCGTCTAATGTTCATTTTTCTTTTGGACGTGAAACTAATTTAGTGTGAACAAATAATGGCTCCTATCTGTGTGGCATCAGAAGTGTCAATTATCGACTAGTACTGAGCAACCTGGCCGATCTAATTGAATAGGCTTTTGGGTCATGCATTGACTTGTTGCCACCAATATTGTATGGCTATACCATTGAAGAGGGCCGGACCTACAACATTATTTGCACCTTTTTTATATGATTAAACCTAACAAAGTGCTAGTCCTTCGCCGGAATAAAACTTTGTTTTAAGCCCCTGCATACCCGATTTCTACCAATTTATAACATATTTCTCTTTAACTATTTTTGAAGATATTCTATTCATTTGTTATGTCGAAACGGTAATTAAATGAAATTCCCTCGATAGAAAAAAATCGCAAAGCTCCGAAAATTATTAAAAACACGTTTTGTACTGTTATATACAGGGTTTTCCAATAAGAGGTGTTATTTTGAATAGCCCGCTATTTCGGAAGATGTTACTTTTGAAGCTGTCATTTTTTGACATTTGACAAGTAGAAACTACGTCATTAATAAAAATGGAACGATACACGCTTCAACAATGCATTGAAATGATTAAAATTCACTTTAGTGAATCAAATGCAAATCATCTTGAGTGATGAGGCCCATTTCCACCTCGGTGGCTTCGTCAACAAGCAAAATTGTCGCATTTGCGGCTCGAAAAATCCAAGAGTTATTGTTGGAAAGCTTCTCTATCCCAACGTGTGACTGTTTGGTGCGGTTTATGGTCCGGCGGAGTCATTGGACCTTACTTTTTCGAAAATGAGGCAAGAGCAACAGTTACGGTGAATGGATTGCGCTATCGAGTGATGATTAATGATTTTTTATGGCCGGAATTGGATGGTATTGATCTGGCTAACGTTTACTTTTAACAAAACGGCGCTACGTGCCACAAAAGCAACGAAACCATTGATATTTTACGATCGAATATCAAAATAACACCTCTTATTGGAAAACCCTGTATATGCAACACTTTGAAATTTTTAGGCGGTTTAAAACTGTGTTTTGAAAATACACAATAATATGAATTGGATAATTTGTGTAGCGCCGTTTTTTGGGAAAATTCACCTCAATGGTCATACTGCAGTCTTTACGTACACGTGCATAAGAATCGATCAGAATAAAATAAATGTGTATTTGGATGTTCCAAACGCTATTGCGATGGTAGATGCGGCGCTGGCTGTTACTGGGTGCAGTCACCAGTCTCATATCTTCACCCACAGGTGATGATTCTAGGGACTAGGTTAATGATCAGGGTAATGTTCCTGCGATTGCATTAAAAAATTAAATGATTGATATATAATTGCGCCTGATCGTTGCACCTGATGAATAAACCTGATTAAAAGCGTGTTCGTTATAGAAGAAATATAAAAAAAAATAACTTGAGCAATATTGCAATAATTAGTAACGTTTGAAATAAATATGAAGTTAGAACCCACGAAAGTGTGAAGTAAGAACCTGTTGGTAGGACCCGTTGTTTGAACTTTTTATGCCAATTAAGTTATCGTTAAATTTCTACTTATTATTTTATCGACTGTAACTGTAGACATATTCTAATTACCCAGGTAGACAATCTTGTATAGTGACTTTGTAATGATGGATGATGTGTTGATGGAATGATAAATTTATGCATTATTTTTTAGATAATTTGTACGTAGACGGAAAATTAAGAATTTCTAAATTATATTACAACCAGTTTTTCAAATCTTTTTCCTTGAAAATTTTATAAGAAACAATATATAATAATATGGCGTCTTGTGTTATTTGGGTTCTTCTTAGGTGTAATGGAACGCTGTGAGTTGAAGTACATAGTTGCGTTGAGATTCTGACATTAAAAGCTGTGCAGATTTCACGACGCCAGAGCTCACCGTTCGAGATTTTCGCTGCCTAAGAAAAACATATATCTGCTTTAGTGTTATCTTAAGTTTAGGCCATCATATATGTCAATGTTTTTTTTATTGTACCACAGATTAATATATCCATTTTATTCCAAGATTTCTTATTTCAACATTCTTAACATTTGAGAAGATAGGTACCTATTACCTATACAATTTTTTTTATACTACCCCACTAACACCAAAGTGAGAGGAAGATGTTACTTGTGTTGGCATGAAGGACTTTGCCAGCTGAGGAATTGAACACACCACGCCTAAGTGGGAACAAACTCGATGCCAACTCATACATACGAATGCCTACCCACAACATACAGCTATATTGTTTTGGGCTATGTGCATATACACGATGTAACAGCACTTACCCGAAGGATTTTAACCAGCGATTCCCGAGCAAATTTGAAGTTAAAAACAAAGATATCATTTTGCTGTTCGAAGACTTTTTTTTTCAAAAAAAAAAACAAGTTGTCCATCACACCTCGCCACAAGGTAGTCTCGTTCCACCTGCACGGTAACATACGAGACAGATAGTGTATCACGTGATCCGTTGCGAAGTGCCATGTGGTCAGTGGCGACGTGTGGTAGAAAAACAAAGGTTAAGGTAAAATCTCAACAGTCCAGAACCTGTGGAACTTGGCATCTACAATCCGGGGATGTTGTGAGGCTGAAAAAAGTGGGAATGGGAAGGAGATTTTGAAGAGGAAAGTCAAGAAGTTACCTGGTACCTGTACCTGGGTACCTGGATCTCAGATCTGGGCACCAAACACGGCTAAAGCCATTTATTTTTTAAATTATAAAGTTTGTGTGTTTATGAAGATAGATATTAAATTTATATCAGTTTATCATTTAAAAGAAGTTAAAATAATATGATAATAATTATTTCAAACAGCGCATCTCAATTCTCTGCCATGGCGAATCTTATAAATCTGGTTCCCGTACAGACTGGTCAATTTCCTGTATTGCTGAGAAATATTGTTTTGTACGACGTGCGTAAAGAATTTAAAGAAGAACTGAACGTCTTATAACATGGTTCGAGCATTTCCTATAATGTGCTAGAATGCTCCAGATGTGAACTATAAACCAGTTCACAATATCCTTCCTTTGAGAAAACGATTTGCGTCATGACTCTCTACTTTCAGTGGGGATAATGTTGTACGATATAATACGATAATTTATCAACGAACGTCGTTATTTACAAATCACTGAGGGCAAAAAAACTCAAGAAATATAAGCTCTTTAATGAAAAATGTTGGTTAACTTAGTCAATTCCATTAGGAGTGCCTTCCATGTTCTATACAAATTTGAAAGGAAACAAATGTTCCATTTTCCTAATGGCACAGCGCGTTGTCTCACTTACACTTAGATCCCCATCCCATTTGAATTTCGTAAACATAGTTTTGTTTTCTAAATTTAAACGAGGATTAGGCAAATATTTGGATCACGAAAAACTTCCATTCTATGATTCCATCCAATAATTATTTTTAATGGCATTGTCATTTCATTTATAGGGGTTATTTATTTATTTATTGCATCTCACTATACATAAAACACTTTTTTTTTTCACATAAAAATCAACCTTACTAGAACTAAGCCTATATCGAGGTTAACAATTTACATTTGAGTGAAGCAAACATAAGAGTAATCACAAGCATAAAGTAATTTTACGTACAAACACAAAATATTTGAAAATTAAAGAAAAAATAAGTATTAGATGTGTTACCCGATGGGTAATTTGACAGTATATTGTAACAATGTTTGAACTATAACTAATCATTTATCATTATTCAAAAAAAGAAGCAAAGTAGATATTAAAGACAGATAGGGTGACATTCAGTTTTTAGCAAATGGGACTTACATAAAATCTTATTATTTAAGAAAGGACAAAGGTTAAGATTAATTTTTATTTATTTTATTTATTTATTAGATAATTTGTATAACGCCGCTTTTGTGAGATATCACCTCAGGGGCGCTTTACAGTTGATGCAGGAAAATATTAGTTGTAAATTTAATAGTTTTATTTGAAAGATAAAGAACCTCTCATTGTTATGTATAATAAGGAACTACAGTGAAAAATATTATGTCTTAAAAATATGTTCATATAGATCAGGGATTCCCAACCTTTTTATACTCTAGAGCACATTCTAAAATATCGGTAGGGTGGCGGGCACCACTTATTTTTAATCGACAAACTCCTTCCATAACTTCTAATTAAAAAATTTCAGAAGGAAATCAAAACTCCCAAATTGTGTTTCGTCAGACGAAGATGTCTCCTAGCCTACAACAACGCGGTTCCAGGCGGGGAATGCTATTTGCATATTACTCCTTGTGCACGCCGAAAACCCGAAGTGAGCCGATGATCGCCGAAGCAATCGGGACGGTACGAGCACGTGACTTTTTTTTATTTTTATAGTGAATACCTCACAAGAGTCCCAACTGCTCCCGTCTGGAGCCAGTGAGACTATGGCATCCCCAATTGGGGGATGTTGTGAGGCTGAAGGTAAGTGGGGAAGGGAAAGAGGAAGGTGGGGAAGTACCTGGCTATTCAGATCTAGTCACTAAACACGGCTAAAGCCATTTGGAGCAACGTTTCAATTCTGAATGGTGGTCTTACACCAGGGCGATACTGGTAGTATCTTCCACTCTGGAACGTGCCGCAAATATACTATATATTATTTTAATTAATTAATTGTGAAATAACACAAATCTGTCAACTAACTACTGTCAGATTGGCTGTCGGGCCATGCTTATTGCTTTCACATATAGACAGAGATGTCAGAGTCATGTGCCATGTGTTTTGGCGCCTTCCGCGTTCATCGGCTCAGTTCGTGGCATTCTTTCTCTTCGAGTTTTCTGCATGTACAAGGAGTGATGTGCAAATAGAACTCCCCGTTCCAGGCTAGCGTGAAGAGTGCAGTCTGGCTCGCCGCTAGACAAGTTGCGACAAGTATTGTCAGCAAAGGAACCACTCATACATACAATATCGCAAACATAAAAACGAATTTAATAAACCTAGGCACTCAAAAAAATTAAAACTCTAGCAAAAAAATTAATTAATTCACATTTTTAATTATTGTTTATGAAAACATTCTTTCACTGTCGAATACCACCATGGCGCCCGCGGGCACGGGGTTGGGAACCCCTGATATAGATCAACAAACGCTGATTCTGAACATGAATGTTTTATTATTCATACAATTTATAAATCATCACATTAAAACACCTGTTTGGTTGGTACCACTGAATCTTTTGATGCTGACGTCATGGGTAAAGAATCACATTTCATTCTTGTTTTGAGTCTTGAATTTGTAATTTAAAAGATTTAATTGTTGTTGTTTGTTGTGAGTTGACGAAATTTAATATAACTTGGGCACCTATAATAATTTATAATCTAATAATTTAATGATAGTTATAGGAGGTTATCGGTCTATTATTTTATGAAGCCATTTTTAGGTTAGTAACAAAATAGTATTTATATGATAATATGTTTGCATAATAATATATGGTCAGTGGCTGAGTTGGCGTCGCGTTTGGGTCCCACCCAGGCGTAGTGTGTTCAATTTCTCGGCTGGCTAAGTCCTCTGTCACAACACAAGCAACATTTTCTTTTCACTGTGGTGGTAGTAGGAGATTTTCAAGTATTGTCAGGATATTCATGGGTTATTCGTAACCAGGGAATGTTTGTCTTACTTATAAATATAAAAAATAATATAAATATGATATTATGATTGTTGATTATAATGATTCTAACATAATAATTGGTAGCACAAATTGAGAAACAAAGGAAAATGTCTAGACATTTATCTAGAAACTCACATGAAAATTTAAAAGAAAATATGCACCAGATGTAATCAAACATGCAATTTGCAATATGGGTTAAATTTGTAGCAAACATTTATTAGATCACCTAAATTAAACTCTTGTAGGTATTTGCATCAAAATGGTCCCCGCAACAAAATGAAGTTGACCTAAGTGATAAAGGAGATTTTTTCTTATTGGTTAATTTGATGGCGTCACTCCATTTACTTCGTACAGGTTTCGCAAGACTAAAATTGTGTGTCAGACGTGGTCACGGATGTATTTTTGCACTTTGGTAGAGTACAATAACTGTAGTGAAGAGATTCAGACATTTTACCTAGTCTTCTTCAATATTAGAAGCCGTTGAACAGAAGAATTAAAAACATCTGACTCTTGACGCCGCCATACAAAATACAGTGCCTGTTGAAATAAAACGTAGGATTTTTGTTACTGGTGACGTCACATAGACAAAATTATTTGATGCGTTTTCGGGAGACCTGAAAAATTAAGAGGAAGCTACAAGCCAAAAATGTGTATATTCTTGGTTTACCTTATATTGTAGGTAATAGGCATTAAAATCGCTTGGCAAAAGGAGTCTAGAAACGTTCGATTTCAAGCACAAAAATGGTTTTTATTTATTTTGTAAATAATTTTATTAGAAAGCAAAAAATTTAATCAAGTGAAACTGTCACAGATAATCTTAACTATAATAATGTTTTTTTTAAGTTGTTTCCTTTACGCGTTCACACATTTCTATTGAAAAAAAATTTAATAGTTTACATTTATATTTTTTATTGAGTAATTTATTTATTAATTTGTATTCTACTCAAGCAAAACGATAGGAAAACCTTCAATTTATCTAAGCAGATTTTTTGGTATCCACAATGTAAACCAATTCGTTATAAAGATTAATCAAAATAGTGATTTAGCATTAAGCTTCGCCTAAATATTTTGAAAATTAACTATTAAAATTAACTATAAAAATAAAAGGGATATTCTGGGGTTTATGTTGGGAGTTCATTATTAATAAAAAAGGACTGGAGTTCCTTATTGGAATCTTATTTTCTTCACATTTCTTATACTTATAAAAAAATTGTAGGTTTCTTAATTTGCTTACTAAAAACAAATAAATTAAAAACACCGATGAGACGATTCTAGATTTTAGAACAATGACAGTATAATTCATCTAAGTTGCAGAAGTAGAAGCATCAATGTACCACCTACCTAATAATTTAATCAAAATTTAATTTGTTTACCATTTCCACATTTTTTTAAATTGGCGTTAATTTTTTCAGGAAGTCTAATTTACCGTCTTCGAGGAGTGGACCCTGATGGGGACGACCTTCAGTTTGGGATCCGAGACCAGCACAGGAGTGATATCCTTAGGATAGAGTCCATTTCATCCAACGAAGCCAATGTCTTCTTGGCCAAAGAACTCGACAGAGAGGTAAGTCCATAATGCTCAACGGCTTTTAGTCTATAGATCTGTCGAACTATATTACCGATATGCCACCGAAAGTCGATTATTTACCAGCTGATGTGAAACATCGACATTGATTTTTAATTGAAGGAAGTGAAAATGTAAGTATAAAACGAGTCTTAATATTTTTGATAGTAAAACAATTCTTTTACTAAAATATAAAAGATATATTACAATTGAAATATATTACAAATTAAACCCATGACCCATTGCCAATTTTATTCAGAATAGAAACAAATATATCGCACAGGGTTTTATCCCCCGCGAGGAGATGAATGTCCGAAATACTACGTTGCGTTGGTCCGACTTATACGCTTTAAATTATTTAAAATCGAGAAAGAGAGCGCATTGTTTATCTTTGTTATGATAAGTGATTATTTTATTCATATTTATGATAATTTTGAAGTTATCTATCCCAAATCTCAGAAGAAAAGCAGATAGGAAAGCAAATGGCTTAAATATTAGACGACCCGAGGAAAATTAGTTCTTACAGTTATGATTTGTAGTACCTACACACAATATATTATGTAAGCTTCGCCCCGTAATAACATTATGCAGCGTTTAGAGTTTTCGCCGGCTTTTTCTGATGAACCTGGCAATTCCCGGCCCCGGACAATTGAAGCCATATATAGGGTGAGGGGAAATTGCCTGGCGGCCATCCTGTATGACAAACTTTTGAATAATTATAGTGTGCAAAGTAGAGCATAATGAACTATTATAATTTTATTTGTGTGTTGTTAATGCGGTTATAACGGCTTATGATTTTTTGGGGTGTTTGATGAGACAAGGAATTTGATGTCATTAAAAAATTTAAGTAGGTTTTGACATTTTTTATATATTTGTCCCCTCACCCCACGGCTTTAAATTGTTCTCGAATAGCTCCGCCCAGGGCTTTAGGTTCATACTTTTTTCTAGCAAACAGGCTGATACACATATTCTATTCATTTATTGACGATGTTTTAAATTTTCGTATTTTTTTCTTATTCTTAACAAGTTAAGTGTTACACGAATAGAAAAGCTATGTACCTGCTAACTACTATCTACTAAAATTCCAAAAATATCTGCGTAAAGTCCGTTTCATCGATTTTCATTACATGAAAAAGACTTTTAATTTACGGGTCACCGACTTTGCCCCTTAATCTCTGCTGCCCTATGGGATGTGCCCATTGTGAAGTTTCGTAACTGAGTCGGTATTCTAATCGTGATAATAATAGTCAGTGGTGATTAACTGGTAACTTGTAGGTGCCTAAAACTATCGACTTTCCTTTACTTTTAATAAAGTATAAACAACATTACTTGTGGCTAAATTAACTTGACCTAACCCTAACCAGACGATCGTTCTAAGTCACTGAGATATACAAACAACCCAGGCCGCATTCGACATAAATAACTTATTAAATTTAATTATTAATTTATTGCTGTCTCAAGTTTTATCAGAGACCTATCTATCTTAATTTATTGGTATTTGACTATATTATCCTAATTGGTATCTCAGTAGGAAAGGAACCTAAATAAAGGTTAGGTATCTACCTAACTGTTTAGAAACCAAAGTTGATGCTTAACCCTTCCGAGATAACGTTCCTGTAAATTCAAAAATCTTACTTGATCCCTTGAACCTAAACATCCCTGGGCGGAGCTATTGAAGAACAATTTGAAGCCGTGGAGTGAGGGGAAAGATATATGAAAAATGCCAAAAACTACTTAAATTTTTTAATGACATCCCATTCCTTGTCTCATCAAATAGCCAAAAAATCATAAACCGTTATAACTGCATTAACATCACAAAAATAAAATTATAATAGTTAATTATTCACCACTTTGCATCACAAATCATTTCAAAGTTTGTCATACAAGATGGCTGTCAGGCAATTTCCCGTCACCCTAGATTTAACCCACCAGGAAGATGGAGAAATGTTCTCTGGAACAGTTTACTATCCGAATGCTACCATACCAGAGGCAGGGGATAATAAATTGTATACGTCTTAGTTACCTAAATTTAATTATTAGCATGAATATTTTCGTATTTCCCAAGGACTGGTTGTCTTTATATTATTTAATTCATCACACCAGTGCAGTATAACGCGACCAGCACATGTGGATTTCCGCTCGCCGCGCCGAGCTACTACACAACGCAGTACAATAATACGCAATGAGGCGGAGATAGGGCCCGCCTCCGAGAGCGGATGATTTCATGTAGGCAGAGGGGAGTTGGGAAGTCACATTAGTTCTAAATGAACGGTAGCCGATATGATCTCGCGTTTTTAGTTTTATGCGCGCCTCATTAAACGAATACCTCCGAAGTAAAACCGATCATTTACGATAAGCTCTAGCAACCAAATTTTACTGGGTTTTTTCTGATTATTTGTGATACTAGGTACGCGGGAGCAGGTGCCTACGGAGTGTACGGAGTGCGGCTATTTGAATTAATTTAGTTCAGAGAATTTTCAGTTGATGGTATATCTTGTATTTGTGTGTCTATAGTAATTAACTTGATCATGTCCGCGTATTATTCTTACTATTATAGTTTGACGTAGGTAATAGTTCTATTGTTTTTCTAGGTATAGGTATACATAACACTTACTTTAAAAAATTACCATACGATAATATACATAATATGTAGGCACATATATAATGTACTGCCTATGTTCAGAGCAGAAAAGTGTGATTTCAAATTGTTTTTTTTTTCAGACAAGGGACGAGTACGCCCTGGTGCTCACTCTCACAGACGGCCATCTTGGAGACGGCAACTTCATCACGCAGAGTTTTCTGCTCCTCGTGGAGGACGTGAACGACAACGAACCTGTATTCAAGCCATACCCCTCTGCTATTACTGTCAAGGAAGATGCCTCCCCGGGCATACTCACTTCTGTCGAGGCCACAGATTTAGACGAAGGAGCCTATGGACAGGTAAAAATCCACCCAAAAATAAATAAATAAAATTGTGGGTAGAAACGGAAAAAAATGAGTATTTAGAGCTAATTTATTGAAATATTGTTATAAACGGGATTGCAGGCCGTTTCCTAATAAACTTTTAGTACATTCTTAATACATCGGAAAACGTGTTTATGGACCTATGTTGGTCTTGATAATATACAATGACGAAATGCGAAAATATTAGAATTTTTATAAAACACGTGTTACGACATCAAGATAACACATTCGTGTTTTGATGAATGTTTATCAGGAAACCTATCAATTCATTCGTTAATTAAAGGCCCGTTTTTAACTGGATTGCGAATACTTTAATAAGATTCTTAATAAATTAGCAATATTTCATATCAGTAAATTTTCTCCGTGTAATTTTAATTAGCCTCAATAGCCCTCCATTGTATTTTATTTAAATTGTGGGATTTTAGTGGTAGGTTAGGTTTTACCTATAGCTATTCCATTGAGAAATCGAGAAATACATATCCCTCTGCAGTCATCGGATCTATGGAATCCCATTTTAGGTCATGTCTGGGTCTGGATAATCAAATCTAAGCTGTAAACATAGCTAGGTAATTTAATTTTAGTCAAAGTTTCGAATTTCGATTAACAATGGTTGCCTTCCACCAGAATGGCAGGTACCGAGCATATCTTTCACAGAACAAGTTCGCAATATGTTTTTGTAATGAAGTAAAATCATGGGTGATTCAGATATTCGAAAAATATAGGTCTCCGCAATCGGTCCATTGTGTTATCGTTATCAAATGCAAATAATTCCAAACTATCTTACTTAATTTCCTCTCAGAAAGTTCTTGACTCTTATAAAATGTATTATTCTTCGGGTATTGTTCTTATTCGACGCAAAATCAACGGAATCAAATTAGATTCTGCTTAGATTCCGTTGAGTGATTATGTAGTCGTAAATGGAGGTATACACTAACTCTCTGGTAATACTAACAGAATTTCGCAATGTAAATGAGTACGCACATACTGGCATACATAATTAAAAATAATTTGTTTTACCAGAAGAAATTGAATACCCTACCCACAGTATAGAAAAGCATAGGTACAGAAAAGAAAAAAGATTAAATTGGATCAACCGCTGGGTAATCG
Source organism: Hesperophylax magnus (assembly GCA_026573805.1). Taxonomy (NCBI): domain Eukaryota; kingdom Metazoa; phylum Arthropoda; class Insecta; order Trichoptera; family Limnephilidae; genus Hesperophylax; species Hesperophylax magnus. The sequence goes on from JAIUSX010000022.1 coordinate 5,064,175, forward strand.
TGTTCCCAATTACATACACCACCTCATCTCTTGTCCAACCATAATATTTATTATTGGAAGATCTTTCAATTTTTTCCCGATACTAAATTTGTCTTTTTACAGGTTGTCTACAATCTTCAAGAGCTTGACGGCGATTCTGATTTATTCTCCGTGCAAACTCAAAACGGCAAAGGAATAATACGTCTTGTAGGCGCTTTAGATTATGAGAAGAAGTCTTTATACCAGTTAAGAATTTTAGCAACAGATAGGGCCAACCAAGGCCGTGTGAATACGGGTACAGCAGCGATATTAGTTAAGGTACAAGATATAGAAGATCAACCACCTGAGTTTGTTGGAGTTACCCCAGTAACGAGAATAAGCGAGGATTCGCCAGTTGGGACATCAGTTTTGCAAGGTAGTAAATACTAATCCATTGAATACCTTGAAATCAACAAATCCAAAAATCTATGACTGAAAGACAAAATAATTTTTACATAGACCTTTTGATTTCAATATTTTTCACGATTGTAATCGCTATTCTTAATTTTGCAGTCAATGGCATCGCAAGTGCCAAAATCCCACGGATTCGAAAAAAACGTAGTTTACTCGGTCGTTAGTTCCTCCTTCGGACTCCGGCAAAGATTTTGAAACTGATCTGAATTATTTAAATACCTAAAATAATGCATTATAATTAGCAATTCGAAATTCCCTCCAAGACTCAAGTAAATGACTAAACATTATTCCAGTATGATAAATAAACTCTTAAATTCTAAAAATTACTAAACTAATAATATAATATTTGTTGGTTTTAGATATTAACTTTATTATCACTTTGTACAAATGCATTTAAAAACTTTCATAAGTGGGGAATACACTCGATTCTTGTAGTACGTAAAATGCGCAAGCGCACTAAAGTCACAACATTTTGATTTGACAGTTCATCAACATGAAAATCAATTTGAATCGCCGATTTATTTACCAACAAAACGGTACTTTTAAGTTTTTAGATTCTCACGGCCAAAAGCATTTTTGTTGTTTGTTCTTCGGATCTACCGGATCTGCCCTGATGATGGACACTGCAACGCTGTCCGAAACGTCGGCTAAAGAAGGAGTTAGCGCAACACGGCATAACACCCCAAAAACAAACAACAAAAAAAAAAAAACGGTACTTTGTAATGGTGACTAATTTGTGGGATGTATATTTTCAGTGCACGCAGTGGATGGCGACCGCGGTGTCAACAATCGGATATCTTACAGTATTATTTCCGGTGGAGAAGATCAATTCGATATCGATGGAACCTCCGGTGTCATTTTCACAATTAATTCGTTGGACAGAGAAGACCCCGACAATAATAACGGGGCCTACATTTTGGAGATACTTGTTAGTAAAATTACTGGTATTTTGGAACTAATCAATAATATTAATTATGCACACGAAGTTTTAAGAATAAAATATGATCACAATAATATTATGATCATATTTATTATTAGAAAACCATTATAATGTGAAGACTTGGAGATGACAATGTTCTGAAAGTATGTACACATCTTAGCTCTTTCAATCTCTACTTCTTGGCAGCGTTGTAACATCCATCAGGCATTTATTTTTCTTACTCGATTGCTTAATTGGTCCAACGATTATCTGTTTTTCTTCAGTCTGAAAGTTTTTCAATCAATAAATTGATGAACTTAATCACTACCGTAAATCGTGTGCATTGACAAAATGAACTAGAATCTTCGAGAACTTTTGAAGAACAGAAGAGAATGAATGATTATAGATTCTCCAAGGGACCTTTGTCCATCTGTAATTTTACAGCTGCTGGCAATTTAGTGCAATTAATGTTCTAGTACAAGGCTGCCCAACCTTTTTAGCAGTTGGGCCAAATTGACGATTTTGAATCACTGGCGGGCCACTGAGTACCTGACGGTTCCTATTTCCATGAGGGGGGGGGGTTGTTAGAGAATTTCTATAAAACATAATTCCCCACAAAAGAAATTTAAATAAGTGCTCCCCACAAAATATTTGAAATCCATGGGGGGGGGGGGGGTTGTTACAGAACTTCGCTGAGAAAAAATTCCGCACACCCGAACATCATATGTGATACCCCACAGCAATTTTTCAAATTCCATGGGGGGGGGGGGGGTGGCTACAGAATTCCATTTCGACGCAAAGGATATTATGTCGAAAACCGCTGTATTTTTGTTTCAAAAGTAAGTTCGACAGGTTAAATTTTTTCGTCGCTGATTCTCGTTCTGAGTAGCCTAAATAGCGATAAATCGCAGTCGTTGGCAACACTGGTGACCGCACGCAAGCTGCATTGTTTGTTTTACCGCGGGCCCGCGACACTTTTTCAAATTGGCGGAGATTGGCGGGTTTTTTGAAAATGTTTCAGGCGGGCCACTTATAATTCGTTCGCGGGCCACATTGTGGCCCGCGGGCCTGGGGTTGGGCAGCCTTGTTCTAGTATGTCTTATTAAAAACAAGACTATTTATTTATTCTGCTTATATTTAGCACCGTGAAAAGCTGATATTCAATATAAGTACCTGCTTAGCAGAGCCAAGAATATTGAATTCATATTTAGAATAACAAAGTGTTGCCATTAGAAATAACCTTTTTAAAAATCTTATTTTAGGCAACCGAAGAATCGCATGAGGTGGACCCTCTCCCCACGGCGTCAACTGAAGTAACGATAATTCTGACTGATGTTAATGATGAGACCCCTCAGTTTCGCAGCAAGAGATATATCTGTGAAGTCGTAGAGAATGCTCAACAGAATACTCCTCTCACATTCTTACAGGATGCAATACCAGAAGTGTTTGATTATGATCAGGTATGATATAAAAACTTTTAGAAAAATATTTAGTTTGTAATCAAAATAGAGGTTACAGCAGAGATCCATTAGAACTATGTCAATTAAATTTTCGCCGTCTGCCAACTGATTCTCTTTTCGTAGTAACTTGTTTTTTGCAAATTATGTTTTTTTAAATTGTACCATCTTACCAGATAATGTTTTTATATATTTATATAAATAGTATATAATCTACCATAAGCAGTTTCCCCAGAAGAGAAATGATTCTTCCGACTGTGCCTATTGATTACGACGGCACATAAGAGGTCACTAATGTTCCCTTCCAAGATAGAGATACTAGAAAAAGTAGTAATATTAAGAATTAAACTAATGTGATTTCAACACGTTTTCAGGGTAAAAATGGAACCTTTGAGCTGTATTTGGAGGGTGACAATGGGGTGTTTGAGGTGACTCCCGCCCGCGGTGTGAATGAGGCCTCATTCCTTATAAGGGTCGCCAACCCCTCGTACCTGGACTATGAACAAGTTACTGTCATGAATTTCTCGCTGATTGCCAAGGAAACTGTTCTATTACAACCCAAAAAGAGGTAGTTTTTAGTATTTTATAATAATTTAGTAATAAAGCAATACAATATGTAGTACTGCTGTGACAGACAAAATTTAAAATTGTGTTACTTTTTAAGCAGTGGTAATAAATTATTAATAGTACTGGCATTTGTTCTTTTAGAATTAAGAGTAATTCCAACATATCCGTACATTTTCAAGTAAATATTCTATTCCTGTTTAATGTAACATTTTTAACCACTCCATCGACAGCTATCCAAATTTGGGCGATTTTGTGAACTAAAATTTATTTATTTTGAACTACCCGCTAATTTATTCAGACACTAGCTTGAGTTTATATTGAATACCAAAAGATGTCGCTAATGTTCCTGTCATGGATTTTTCTAAATAATGTTTTGTATAGTGTATGCATGTAGATGCCATTTTAAGTTGTTTACTAAAAATTAAATATCTGTTTACGTTATCCTGGTTTATTTGTGGGATTTTATGCCGTGTTGCGCTTCTTCCTTTACAAATCCCAAATTGCATCTGTAAAGAATTAAAGCGAACAGTTTATATTAATATTTTGTTTTATGCATAGCATAAAGGATAACAAATAATTATAAGCAATAATTAGTCATCCGCATAAAACCAAAGTCATGCATAAAACCTTGTCTTATAAACGTTAGTTTATCATTATAAAAAAATAATAATATTTGACAAGTCAAAAATATTTCACCAATAAATGAAGATATCATATGTCTCGACGCCATCTAGTGAGAAATTTAGCACTAACAAAGCCTTTCCTACAAAAATAAAGTTGGTTGTTTACAGGTGAAAAAAAATAAATAATAAGCGGTAATTGTTGATTGAGGTACTAGTACTTATTGATTCATTTGGCGGGTTGGAAATAAGCCGACATAGCTCAGTGGATACAGAGCACCTGACCGGACATCAGAAGGCACGGGTTCAATTCCCGTTGGCGGCATTTATTTTTACTCAGGAGATATTTTCAATTAGTATTTCGGATGACTAATTATTGCTAATAATTATTTGTCATAGTTTATATTAAGTTTCCGTAATTAATATTCGGAGGTACGATTTTTGCAATGAGCGCGGCCAAATCTATTGCTCGATGCTTTTTTTTTTTTTAAATATTCTGTTGCTCGAGTGGTTAAAACATAATATTGTTTATTTCAGTGTTGTTCCCATCACGGTTCACATAAGGGATGGGAATGACAATTTCCCCGAGTTTACCGAACCAATGTATGATGTTTCCATTCCTGAGAACTGCGGGGTTGGCACCACTGTTGCCTGGGTGCAGGCAATGGACGAAGACTCCGGAAATTACGGCACCAGGGGCATCCGGTACACTAACCTGGGAGGAGGCATTGCACATCTGTAAGTTCTTCATAACATAAGCCCCCCTCAAATGTTTTGCCAATTCTTGATTCTTTCATCTTTGTTGGTCATCTGTTGATATCAAGGATGCTTGAATTTCACTTCATCCTTTCCAATCATCCTTTAAGCCTCGGTCACACTGCTATTCAAACGGTACTATTTCAAATAGCAGCGTTGAAATCGCTCGGTGTGACAAGGTATTCGCTGCGAGTAACTCAATTAGTTTAAACATTTCACACATTACTACATGTATAGTTTGCTTTTATCTTGCTTCCAATCCACTAGTTAATTTTTGCTGTCACTCATGAAGTCGCCTAGCAAGCTTTGTGACAATCTGTGAGCTCCGCTGTAATCTTTCATTCTGTTGCAAGCCTAGTTTATTAGAATGAGGGAGAGGTTACAACAGAGCTATCAGTGATATACCCTTATTGAGGGTCTGGAAATGTTTGAAATGATTCTTACGTTTGAAAATGCTGATTATGCATTGTAAATTAATTTCGAACATGGAACTTGTCACTATTGTTTTCCCTCATGCAGTAAATAATTCCACACTAATCTTTCACAGATTAAATCTTAACTCGGTGTCAGGAATCATAACCGTAAAACTTCCCGGTGGCAATAGTTTCGACAGAGAACTGGTCTCCCGACACTATCTAACTGTTGAGGCGAGGGATGACTTGGGACAGGGCAACAGGAACACGGTACAGCTGGTAGTCAACATCGAGGATGTTAACGACAATCCCCCAGTTTTCCTACTCAACAAGTACGAAACCAGACTCTTGGAAGGAGAGAAGGATTTCGAAAGTCCGCTTGTTTTGGAAGCGAGAGATGCAGATTTAAATGGTAAATACATATTCAATTTTAAAAAGAATAATAATAATAATTACTGTATTGCTTTTTTTATCAGAAATGTATATATTGTTTTTTTTACCATGTCAGTAAAACCTGTTTTTTCAATAGGTACGAGAAATAGTAAAGTCGATTACTACATAGTAAACGGCGAGTACAAAGATAATTTCACCATAGATGTCTATTCTGGAGTGTTGAAACCCATTGGTCCAATGGATTTTGAACAGTTACCCGGAGATAATAGCAATGTTCGCCCCATACAATTGACGGTAAGATATTTAATTTATCTCAACAACATTATAAAAATATTTCACTAATATGCATCATACTGCTTATAAAGTATTTCACATACTGCTAATAAAGTGTGAAAAATATCAGGATTGAACTACACATTGTAATTGTTCCTTGTTGAACCTCAAATTTTTGTTGTGTTTAAGGTTCGCGCAAGAGATTTCGGTGTTCCACCATTGTCTGCAGAAGTTCCAGTGACAATATATGTTCAGGATGTGAATGATCACTCTCCCATGTTCCAACAAATGATCTACAAGAGGTCCATACCTGAGGACATGCCAGGAGGTACCCCCATTCTAGAGGTACATTGACTTAAACTAAACTAAATAATTTATTCTAAATTATTAATTCAATATTCACTTTAGCCTCTGATATTTTGCAATGTATTTCACTTAAATACATTAGTATTATTTAATAACTCTTTAATATTGTTCGCACACTACTGGACCTCACCTTTTGGAGTAGTAGAATAATTAGGAAAAAACATTGTATTATTTTGCATACTGTTATGATTTGAAATTATATTATTTTGTATTAAATAAAAAATAATCAATATATCTCACCATAATACAAAACGAATTTTACCAGTTCTTATCAGACTGGTAGAAATATCTCCCCAAAGACTCTACTGGTGTTTAAATTCTGGGAGAAATACCTCCCAAAATTGCTCTAGGGGTTAAACTTTTGCATGTGATTGTATCAACAGTTGATACGGCGAGAAATCAGCATTGATACTCAGCCATATCGGTTCTTGATATGGCTTTGGTTGCCAATAATTTTCCACATGGGGGTATTGTAGAACCCGACCTAGTTAACCTGGCCCCCGACCAAAAGATTTAATATAAATGAATTTTGTATGTTTATTTTAATTCATCAGGTGAAAGCATTTGACAGTGATGGATCAGCCCCCAATAACCAGGTGGTGTACAGGATACAAAAGGGAGCGGGAGACAAGTTTGTCATTGGTTCAGAGAGCGGAATCATCTCGGTGGCTCCAGGATCCACATTGGATCCTGATAGAACTGATCCCAAGAGCAACATATATGGACTCACTGTGGTATGTATCTGAATATGTACTTGGAATGGAACAGCAAAAAACAACACTTTTAGACTATAACCAATGATTTTTTAATGAGTCGGTTCATGAATCCCACGATTATGCACTTTTTATAATATTTACTAAACTTCAGTCGTATTAATGCAATGTGAAAAAGAGTTTGATAAATCTGATGCTACATTATTTTTAAAATGCCTTTCCGTGTTATGAGATAGTCAAATCTTTTTCAGATTGCATTCGATGGGGGTATCGGCGACCAACAACTGAACGCAGCCGTGCTCGTCAATATTTCAATTGTCGATGTTAACAATAAACCGCCAATGTTTGTGGATCCCGGAACTATAACTGTCAGGGAAAATACACAAGTAAGTTCAATAATAAAAAATACCTTTAAGCAATATATTACAATAATAAATTTACAATTAGCAGAAACCAACTGTATTCGGTCCTCCATTCACATTTCACAGATAAAAAAAATCATTTTCAATACAGAATTTTTTGCTATCGCAAATGTAATACTAATGTTTTCTTTTTTGGTAGGTGGGAACATTTGTCTTCCGAGCCGTTGGTAATGACCCTGATGATATGCCAGTACTCCGGTACCATCTAGATCCCGAGAACAGTGTGGCCAAGAACGAGGAGGGAACAGTGGTGAAGACAACTGAATACGACTACATGGCTCCCTGGGACTTGAACCCTCTGGACGGAATGCTCCGGGTGATTCGCTTGCTTGACCGGGAAAAGGTTGAAGTTATTCGGTTGGGGTTAATCGTTGAAGATATTGCTGCGGTAACGGGAGGGCCGAAACAAACTGCTTCTGGTAAGCTAATTTGCTTGAATTTCTGTATTAAAATAATTCATATTTATGTAACTCTTCAGCTACAAAATGTACATGTTTAAAGTGTACATGTTAAGGATGTTTTGTTTGTTTTACTGAAATTTATAATTCTGTCTTTTAAAATTTTGACTCTCTGTTTGAACCTAAAATCTTTACAATCGCAGTGTAAATATTACTCAGCACGTAAAGTCAAAGTAGTGAAAAACCTGACTTATTACCGAATATTAATTAGCCCGTAATTAATAAGTAAGTTAGTACTTTTAATTCAATAACTTCTCTTTATAGCTACTCTGATTATTGTAATTGACGATGAAAATGACAACAATCCTAAATTCAGGAGGCCTTTCTACAAGAAATCAATAACGGAAAACACAAAGAATGGTGCAACCATCGCTAACATTATAGCAGATGATGTTGATAAAAATAGATCAATCACATACTCTTTAGAAGGTAAATACAATTATTACATAATTATTATAAAAGTTCCTCGTTATGTATTTAGACATAGATTACATACATTTTTTTGTTTTTCATTCATCTTTATTAATTAAATTTACATTGGTGATGTGCTGCATGTGTACAGCACATGTGTTGACAGCAGGCTCTATTTGAATGAATGAATATAGTTATGCTGTTAAGAGCAGGGACCGCGGAAGTACTCTATGACGGGGGGGGCAAACTTGTTTAGTCACCCTCTTCCTTCAGTCTCCTCTCCAGTCAATCAACTAGTTATAAATAAGACAAAACGGAGATGACTAGGTCAAACAAATAACAGGTTCAGTGAATAAAAAACCTTTTTTTTTAAATATTGCTTTATTGCATTCATTGAACGATACCAAAAACGTTGCGTCTCTCAGCCGTCTTTGAAGCAAATTCCCTAAGAATTTAATTTAAATCTAAACTAAATGTTTCCGCCTTATGCACGTGCAGTATTGCTAGATAAGTAAGTCTTCTCTGCTTCATTGGTAGTCGGAGGAATGTTCCGATGCGTCGGAGGGCACTCAGAGACCTTTCACACGACGTAGATGTAGCTGGCACAGTGAGGAGCAAGACTACTAACTTTTCTACTTCATTAATCATTGCTCTTGAAACTTTAGGTAGATTAGCCAGTTCTCTTGCGTACTCTCGGACAGTCGAACACTTTTTCATTTATGAAAAAAAGCACTGTGAAGGATACAGATAATAAGATAGAGAAGGATTATCTTTACCAGCACAGATAATCCTTCTTTACCCAGGTAGTAAAATTGGAGGGGGCGCGGCCCCCCACATTTGATTTTAGGGGGGCATTTAGCCCCCTCTGCCCCCCACTTCCGCGGTCGCTGGTTAAGAGCTCTGTTATAATCTCTCTTTCTTGTTACATATGCTTTGTTTATGAGAAAGAGGAAGTGGTTATATCGGAGCTTTAAGCGGTATATATTTATGTATGCCTTTAGTATGATTTATTATCTTATTATGAAGTTCTTTCTTTGTAGGTCCAGCTGAGATGATGAAGTTGGTACATCTGGAAGCCGATAGCGGAGAAGTATTGGTGGCCAACAAAATAGACCATGAAACATATCCCTGGATAAACCTAACGGTCCGGGCAACAGATTCAGGAGTACCAGCAAGATCTTCCCTTGTTGATTTATTCATTCAGGTAACCATACAAAAATTTCAATACATACCAACCAGTGGCGACTTGTTCACTTTTGGGTGTACTAGAGTGCTAATATTTAAAAAATGGCTTTATTGATGTCAGTGGTGGCTCTTCTATGAGGGTCATTTGGTCAATGACCTCCCAAAAATATGCTGCAATAGCATTAATAGAAATAAGAATTTAACAAACTACCCGATTATTAATTTAGTTTTAATATTTGTGCAGATTCATACGTAATGAAAAGCTATTGTATATACCTACCGTGGGTCACTTTAAATTTTGTCCCCAAACTATCTCCCTTCTTTCTCTTTGCTATACAGACAAAAGAGGTAATCACTATCATGTCTGACGTATGCTTAGTATCATACAAAAATTATTTTAAAGGAGTTTCCGTACATGACTGCGGTGAGATAGAGATATCTTCTTTTCTTTTTTCATACTCAAATAATTGCAAACAAAATAAGAAAAACCACACACTTTTTCAGAATCATAGGAAACTTTCTCGGCTTACAACACCTGAAAATGATTTATTTTGCAGTCTACCAATCTATTATTGAGTATGGTATCATAGCATGGGGAGGCGGCACTTCATCTGCACTAGACCCAATCATGAAGGCTCAGAAAACAATTTAAAAAATAATTCTTAGGCTACCTATAATCATAGACTTGAACCTAATCTTTAATATTATGAACTTGTTTGATGTTCGGCAAGCTATATGCAAAAACTATCCTAACTCATCTGTACACAAATATACATAATTACTACGAAAAAAGTTTAAATACACAATGTACTCGAAGCAACAACAAAAACTTACTACAAATACCGATAACGCATACTATTTTTGGTCAACGAAACATTAAATACTTTGCGACAAGACTCTACAACATTCTTCCAGACAATATAAAACAATGAAATTCACAAAAAAATTTCAAAGACAATGTAAAAACTTGCATCAAAAATAAGAATAGGGCCTTTACCAGTGCATTCACCCAAATTCGCAGTTATTGAAGTCACCGCATTATTGAGAGAATACTTTTTTTTTTAATTTTTTTATATTAACTCCACACAGGAGGCCCTGAAGAAAATAATTTCCCTCAGGGCCTATGTCATCTTTGGGGATGCTGTGTGGAGGGTATTTTTGTGGAGAGGAAGGAGTGAACATGGGTCTTGAAGAGTCCCATGTTGTAGGAGGGAGGAAACACAGAGGCCGGCAGTTCGTTCCACAGCCGAGCTGTTGAACTTAAGAACGAATCGTAGAAGCGACCCGTTCTCATGTGACAAATGTCAACCGTGTACAAATGTTGGGCGCGCGTTTGGCGTGTATCCCGACTACGCACCGGTGCCGAAGGGATCAATGACGCTAGTTCCTCAGAGCATCTTCCATTGTAATACCGATAGAACAAGGACAGCATACCTACCTGACGCCTGTGCTCTAAAGATTGCAGTCCGTTTGTTAAGATTGGGGAATCTATCAAACGGACCGCCCGTTTTTGCACAGAGTCAAGGGTTTTTTTCAGGTATTTAGGGGCTCCGGACCAGAGATGGCTGCCAAATTCGACAGTAGGGCGCACTTGCGATTTGTACAGGGTCAGCAGTTGTGTACTATTAAAGTATCTGCGGGCCCTGTACAGTACGCCCAGCTTCTGAGAGGCCAGCTTTACTCTGGCTTCGATGGAGCCCCCATACATGAGCTGGTCACTTATAGTTACACCAAGCATATCAATGGAAGGCCTGTTCGGAAGATTGCTTCCGTTGAAGGAGACTAGGTTATCATTTAGATCCCTTTTAGACGTAATCAGACAGGATTGGGTCTTTGAAACATTAAATTCGACGAGATTATTTTTACCCCAGGAGGAAATACTCGAGATAACCGTCCATTCTCTGCTTCAAAGCCCTCCGAGCCGTTGGAGTTTGTGTGCCCTTTGGGGGCTTGTCAAACAAAAAGCTATCATGAACTGTACTGTCATCCGCGAAACAATGAATCGGTGCACATGTCAAAAGGTCATTGATGTGCAACAAAAACAAAGTCGGAGACAGAACCGATCCCTGTGGGACGCCAGCATTTATAGAGTGTGAGGATGAGGTGAAACCGTCAGCAACTGCCTGAATCGACCTATCCCTTAAAAAGTCAGCAATCCACGTACACAGGGATGCGGGAAGTCCGTAAGAAGGCAATTTGTTGACAAGTCCTCGGTGCCAGACCCGGTCAAAGGCCTTGGATATGTCTAGTGCGACCGTTTGGGTCTCACCGTGACGTTCCAGGCACCGCCCCCAAACATGCGACACATAAGCGAGAAGATCACCGCACGAGCGGTTCCGCCGGAATCTGTATTGACGGTCGTTGATAATTTTGTTCTTCTCGAGGTATGTGAGCAGTTTGTCGTTGATCACACGTTCCATCACTTTGGACAGAACTGATGTGATCGCTATGGGGCGGTAGTTGGCCAGGTTGGAGCGGTCACCTTTCTTGGGAATAGGGTGAATGACCGCTTTTTTCCAACCAGAGGGCACAGTGCCACACTTCAGGGACATTTTGAAGAGCTTTGTCAAAACTGGAACTATTTCCGCAGCACACCTCTGCAATACCAGGGCAGGTATTCCATCAGGTCCACTAGCTTTGTTAACATCAAGCCCCCGTATAACGTGGAGTACATCCCGATGCCGGATCCTCAGCTTTTTCATATAGAAGCCGCAGTGAGGAACCGACGGCGGAACAGCACCTCCGTCATCGAGGGTCGAGTTTTCCGCAAACATTTTCCCTAATAAGTTAGCCTTTTCGGTGGCGGTGTTTGCTAGTGAGCCGTCAGGTCTGGTAAGAGGTGGCAAACTGGGTTTTTCAAAAATTCCGACCTATTGAGCCTGCAAGGGACCAGAATGCTCTGCTGCCATGCGGGCAGGCAGCCAGCTTTTTGCTGATCTGCAGGTCGTGTTCGAATTTTGACCTATTAATGATTCTCTTGCATTCCTTTGCCGATTTGTTGTATGCTGATCTGCTTTCGGGCGTTCGAGATGTGTTGTAGGCTCGGTAAGCCGCGTTTTTTCGTCGAACTAATAAGAATACATCTTAATACAAGTATAGGTATGTTCAAAGGTATTAGGAACTAACTTGAAAAATTCTGCCTCAACACAGGCTAGCTTAGGAAGGCGGTATTTGAGAAACCCCAACTAACTGTACTTTTATTTTCTTTTTACCTTCATCGTAATAAGGAAGTTGAGTCCATTTTTTTTATCAATGTTCGCATTCAAACTTAAATACTGTTTTTTTTTTTTTTTTAAAGTTTGTTTTCATAATTAAATTAATTCTCAAAGTTTAAATTTTATTAAGCCCCGCCAAAACGAGCAGAATCCGAGCGGTAAGAGGCGGGGTGTGGGTGTGACGTCATTCAAACTGTGAGAACCACGTCGCTTAAGCATTTTGTATGGAAAAAATTTTAATTCTTCAATAAGGAATTCCAGTAATTTTTTTTACCAATGTTAACCGTCTATTAGAATTGATTTTATTAAAAAAAAAGAAAATTGATTAAGATTTCATAGTTAAATTAATATTTTAAGTTAGAATATTTGCTTCTCCCGCCCAGCACGGTATTGCCGTCGCTATTTGTTGACGTGCCCCGCGCCAATTCAGGACCACCACGCAGAAAAGTAAAGACCAAAAGTAAAATAACGGTTTACAGCCCAGTTCACTGTGAGACTTTTCTGCGCGGCGGCCTGAAGTGGCGCTATTGACAAAGGGGTTTCTCCGGGAATGCAGTTGGTTTTCAGCAGTGCCTTGTTATATGGTAAACAAAAGATGAAATATTTAAAAGCCGTCACCACATTATAATATATATATTATAATGAGTAGAGAATAATTATCATGTCATGCGAAATCAATAAATATTCTTGCACAGAACTAGTGAGGTTATGGCGAAATGTCAGATGGGTAGAATACGCAATGATTATTATACTGTAAAAATGTATTATATTTATCGTAACGTACAAATGAACACAATTAATAATTTGATATACTTACTTGGAAGCTTTAACTCCACGAATTTCAGCACTAATGTAATCAGTATTATCTCTTAGATATAAAATCAACATGTCAGAATCAACTATTGGTAGGTTGTCAGACTGGGCTTGAATATATCCGATTTCTGACATGGTATGTAGTTTTTTAAACAGATTTTGTATTACATGAACTTTGTTAACTAACTATAAATACACCAAACCATCCACTACTAAACTTAAAAAGTATTTTACGAGATAGGAAGCAAAACCGTTTGTACTGAAGACCGGCTGTGGTTTGACCCAAATAAACGTTTGGCCTATACACCTCTCTCATCTAAACCGACCATCTCTCATGTAATAATGTAATAGAAAGAGATGCACCATAGACATTGCAGTGATATACAAGCTACGACACATGTGACGTCAGAATTCTTTCGACCAATCGTGGAGCGTATTCAGTTTATTGCTATTTAATGCTTTTTCAAGAACGTTTAACTAATTCTAAGAATAATAATATAGAAATATATTGATATATTTAGAATCAATATTTTTTGATCTACATGAACATATTTTTCTAAGTCAAAATATTTTTCACTCAACTTCCTTATTATTATTTTTGTATTTTTATATTAATTTTATAACCTTGAAAAAAAAAGTTACAAATTAATGTACAATATACATCATAATATGCATTTTTAGTTGTAATGTGCAAACTTTCTTAAATAAAGATATATGTTATTATTATTAACAGTGGTATTAGAAGGAGATGCAAAAAAATGTCAGTCGAAAGTTTTTTGTGTGATAAACGATAGCCATTTTGAACTTGAATATCAGTTCGCGAAATTGTTTATTTAAGGAATAATTTAAAATGTCAAATTCTGTATATATCTTATTGAAAGAAATTGCAAACAATTCATTAAATCATGACAAACTTTTTAAAAGAAAGTGACAATTAGTTTATGTTACAAGAGAGAAAAATAATAATGAAAAGTTACAATTTTTTCTGTGGATTTGCGGGTGCAATAAAGTGAATGTGTAGGTACTTTTGATTTCATGGTTTACTTTTTAAATCTACCTATAAAAAATGGACTGAGATTGGAGTTTAAAAGCTTTCAATAGGAAAAGATCTCTCAAAAGAAAAAACATTAATTAGTTATATGTGTAAATAATTAGATAAATAATCTTAAATTAAACAATATTGTACTGCCGGCTTCAGAATAGGTGAGTACCGGCAAATTAATTACATACATTGGGGTTTTTATAATATATAAAATAGATTGATTAATTGTAAAAATATTATCTTTGCAAAGACATGACACGGAGAATTGAAAATTTTCTCTAGAAAAAATTTATGCTATTTTTTTATTCAAATGAGTTAAAAACATGATTATATAGATAGATATTTCAGTTACGAATGCACTGCTATTTAAATATGTAATATACATTGATTATAACAGATACTTACAACATTTAGACACTCGCACATCCTTAAACAAAACCTCTGTAAAGAAACGTTTTATAAACAAAAATCTATGATTTTAAAATGGTTTCATAGAGTAATCAGGAATGGTGATATCTATTGATAAAATGGGAAAGTATTATATAAGCTGTGTGATTGAAAGAAGCGTACTCGCAGGAACGTTTGATAAATTAAAATATTTTTTTTTACAAAAGTGAAGAAAATCGGCATATTATGACGTGCAATCACTCAAGACGTTTTGAAAACTCGGCATAATATGCCGAAGATTACTCGAGTGGCTATACAACATCAATTATGTCCAATTTTTCAAAATTAGCACTCTATCACACTCAATCACAAAATCACGAGCCGCCAGTGATACCAACATTATAATCTTGCTTCATACAAGTATCAAAGTATTGCTGAAAAATCGTTACTATTAGTCAATACAGCTATTTAAAGATCATATCATTTCCATAATGAGCTTATGGAGCTTTAAAATATACATAATATGTAATAATTTTATAGCTATTTATATAAATATTTTCATTTGTTTCAGGTATTGGATGAAAATGATAATAATCCTTACTTCATCTTTGAATCTGGATACATCAATGTTCTGGAAGACACTCCACCCGGTACATCTCTAGGGATCATAGCAGCACGGGACTCTGACTCCGGAGAGTTTGGTAAAATCACATATCTGATGGATCGCATCTCTACTCAGGTACAAACTTTCAAATGGAATTGATTGTTTTCCAGTATTTCACGTGTGACAAAGTCATCAAATGGCCATTCAGCAACATTTTGTTTTTTTGACATTTGAAAGGTCTCTTGAGAAAAAATTGTAATAAGCTGACGATCTAAACAACGTGATAGGTGTCCTCTTATGCTGATCACAATTTGTTCAAAAGCTTAAATGGACTTAGATTCGGCATCTAACGGTGACCTTTCAACTGTCAAAAAACTAAATGGTGCTGAATGGCCATTTGGTGAGAATGTTGCATTTGAATTTCTTGTATGTCCTAAGGACAGGTTGTTTCACAAAATTTGAATAATTCATATATCAAAATTACAATTCAAGTTCTGTGAATGTCCTATTCAAGTTCTGTTATTATCCTGAAGTACTGTGAAACTATCGTCCCATATTGAAATATTAACCAAACTTGAAATTTGATGATTGTTCAAATTCTGTGAAACAACCTGTCATAACAATTAATGTCTGACGGGGATCTTCTTCAATCTTTTTATTTAGGTTTAGACTGTCCAAGTTCAAATATGATCCTTCCACTGAGAGCTCCGTTGTAAGAACATTTAATAGAAACAACGGAGATGGGCCATGAACCATTATTAGTACGAAACCGCGTGCACAAAAGTATTGCAAACATCGTCCACCCTGCCTCTATTTCTAGTTTCACCAAATGCATAACTTTCATTGGCCACGGCGCTTTGATAGTCTGTGCAATTTGGTCATAGTTGGCGGCAGTTGGCACGCTTCCATATCGATATCTCCGTTAGCTTCTATTACCTGTGCTTTAACCTTTCTTTCTGTTACAGGCATCGTTTATGAAAAATTAGGTGCGGTTAAAACTGAGCTATCAGCAGTATGCCTTTGGCTGATGTGTATTCATCCTATTTGCTAACACTTTGGAATGTTAATATTTTTTCAGGGTAAATTTTTAATCAATGCAGAAAATGGGTCTTTGACTGTAGCTGATTGGCTTGACAGAGAAATGCAACCTTCCTACACTCTGGTCATAGAGGCTTGGGACAACTACCAGTTTGGGTATCTGAGTGGAGAAAGCAGGAATGCCTTCAAACAAATAGTGTAAGTTATTTACTCAAATTTTTTGAACGATTGTGATACAAATCTCACCTGAGTAAAGCTTTCAGACACAGAAAACATTCATAGTCATCTAGCACAAAAGCTAAATGTAGTAGTACCAGAAAGAAGTTGTACGTACATCATTGACGAAAAATCTTGTATGAAAACGAAAAAGTCAGCTAGAATGTTGTCATCACTTACGATCTCTCTATATGACTACTACTATATATTAAAAAAACAGTAGTTTGATATCGATTTTATTTGACGTTATATTTTATAGGATAAACGTTGAGGATGTAAATGACAATGCCCCATTGCTGAATTTGCCCAAAGAGTGTTCCACAGTAACAGAATTCCATTCAACCCGAGATTCTATTGTCTCAATTCATGCGTCCGATGCAGACGATCCGGAGACAGGGAATGGACAGATCAAATTCAATATTGTGGGCGGCACAGGCTTTGGTAAGCTACATAAATGTATTTATCGATTAACTAGCGTTGCTGTGGCTCAGTCTGCTTGTGTAGATAGAGAAACAATAGAGCGTGTTGCTTTAACGTCCAAGATGGCACAGTTTTTAATAAAAATCATGTTTTTTACCTTTCACATGTGACGTTTATATAATATAGGTATATAAAAACACACACTTATTCAAATGCAACCTTGTGTCAAAATTTCAAAGCAATCGGTGAAGAACTTTTGGAGATTTAAGATTTTCAACAAACGATTTGATTTATATAAGGTCAGCCGGGGTAAATCCGTCTACGGGGCTATTGCGTATATCCATCCTGCTTCGTTTAATGTTTACAATAAGTGTAATTATTGCCATCTAGCGGTTTTCTTGTGTATTATGTCATAACTCAGAAGTCTGCAGGCAACGCTTTTGGCGACAGGTTGGAAGTAATTCGCCATTTTAAAAAAGTGACTGAAAAACGAGTGACGTGTCGCATTTTGTGGTCTTCTATATTCTTGAATATCTATGTGATCACTAGAGTGTGGAGTTTGAATTTACGGTGAGTTAAGAAAAAGTAATACTGTTTTCAATTAAAATAATTATTTTAAAGAAACCATTGCGTATTTTGGAGATACGACAACTGAAAAAATACGATTTATTAGTAGTGACCCGGGGTAAATGCGACTATTTTTTTGAGGCAAATGCGTCTAGTAGGCGCAATTACCCCGTTTCCAGATATCGACAACCATAAATGGTATATTTTTTCAATTGTGCATTGAAGCATATTCTTTCATTATTTATTTATTTACTTACATAAGTAAGTAAATTATAATACATCTGTAATATAAAAATTAATATTCGTTTGTTTGTTTGTACCCTATGCGCGGCCATACCGTTCATCCGATTGCGATGAAACTTTGGAAATATGATGTGCGCATACTCGGGATGGTTATAGGATAGTGAGCTCTGGCGTTATGAAATTATTTCCAACACTTTTCATACGATTTCGATTAAAATTTCATCCGATTGCTATTAATTTTTTTTTAATTGTTGTCTACTTGCCCTTCTATAAAAAAATATACCTCTTTAAGCAAACAAACATTAGGTTGCCTGTTTAATATTGTCAAGTTTATTTGTTGAAACAAAAAAAAACTATTAATTTGTTATTGTTTACAGGTTCAACTATCTTCTACGTATAACTTATACAAAATGGTGCGTAATTACAAGAGAAAAACAAATGATCCTCTTTATACAGAAGAGACATTGCAGAAAGCGATAGAAGATGTACGTAATGGTACTTTAAGTGGCTATCAAGCCTCCAAAAAGTACAATGTGCCACGGATGACAATAATGGATCGAGCAAATGGTAAGAGAGGGGTATTCAAAAATAAAAAAGGTCGGCGTACTGTTCTGGCGCAGGAGGTGGAGAAGGAACTGGCGTCCAACCTACTAGAGAGAGAGACATGTGATGGAAAAATATGGTGTCGGCCTTTCAAAGAAAGAAACGATTTTATTAGTGTCAAATTATATGGAAGCCAATAAAGTGGAAACCCCCTTTAAAGATAATATTCCGGGGCATGATTGGTTTTCAGGCTTCTGTAGAAGACATCAACTCTCTATTAAAAAACCGCAAGCAGTCGAATACGCCAGAAAACTTGCTTGTGATCCATTTATCATACAACATTATTTTAGCACTTTGGATCAAATTGTAAATGATCTCCACCTAACAGATAAGCCAAAACAAATATGGAATCTTGTTGAAACCAGTTTTTCCAGTGTACCTAACCAGACCAAAATTGTTGGTAAAAAAGGGTACGCCAGTATTCGAACTACAGCTTCTTGTGGGAGAGAAATACAACAGCTTTGTTTGCGTGCAATGCAAACGGTGACAAAATTCCACCACTTATTATATATCGTGGAAAAAACATCTGGACCGAGTGGACTTCAGAAAAGGCATATATTGATACAGCCTATGCTGCAACGAAGAACGGCTGGATGGAGGCGAATGTATTTGAAAAATACTTTACTTCGACTTTTTTGAAACATATTGGCGCAGAAAGGCCAATTCTTTTGATTTACGATGGACATAAAACACATATTCAGTTGTCATTAGTAGAAACAGCCCGCAAAAATGGAATCACTATTTTGAAATTACCCGCTCATTCTAGTCATCTTTTGCAGCCTCTCGATTTGTCGGTATTTAAATCGTTGAAAGTTGATTGGGACAGACGTCTAACCCTATGGCAAAAATTAAACGTCGGCACTAAGCTTGGAAAAAGTGAATTTAGCAGAATATTAGGCGAAGTCTGGGCCGGCGTATCAACACAAATAATAATAAATGGTTTTAAAAAGGGAGGGATATTTCCATTAAATAAAGAAGTTATATCGGAAGACAAATACGACCCAGAAGCATTATCGAGGTGGAAAGATTCACAACAAAGAAAGATCATGCATTCTCTAAGGTACTTGTGCCTTCTTGCATTAACCAAAAAAGAGACCATAAATGAGAGGGGAATTCATAAAGATTGTGAACCAAAAAAGTCGCGTGTATCTCCATTTAGAAATATTCCAACAACTTCAGTTTCCAACTCCAAGATTCCTAGCAGAAGCGCAGAAACAAATTCAATTTTACGTGATATATCTAATATAAATACCCCAACAAATTCTAAAATAATTACTATAACCGAAAACCGAATCTTGAATGACACTGAGAAAATTTCTTTTGAGTCCTTGTTGTTAAAAAATTTAAAAAGAACTTATATTTTTATTATTATAAAAGGAAAGAAAACTAGAGTTGCTAAAGGATGCGAGGTCATAACTAGAGAGGAATTTATTAAAAAAATAAAGGATGAAGGGGAAAAAAAGGAACACGATATGATACAAAAAAAGATTAATCAAGAAATTGCTGTTAAAAAACGCGAGTCTAGATCGAAAAAAAAATTGTGTGGGGTTAATAATAAAAAAAAGAATTCAAAAAAAATGTTACAAAGAAACACTTTTCTAGTGATACTGAAGAATCTGACATTGAAAATTTTAAATTGAATACTGACTCAGACCACGAAAATATTAGTGACTTTTGCAATGACTATTTAAGCGATATTGACGACATGGATGAACTGATATTTAACACAAATACCGAAGTAATTAATGACGATAACATTTTTCTGATGACCAGAAAACCAGATGTGGGCGACTGGGTGTTGGTTAAATTTGCCTCAAAAAAATCAATAAAATATTACGTAGGCAATGTGACATCGATACTTACTCGTAGGAATATCCCTGTTGTGAAATATGTCAGAAAAATTCTAACCTCCGAAAGAAAATATGAAACTGCTTTCCATTATCCTGTTGTGGAAGATATATCTGAATTAAAAGACCTAGGAGATATAGTTCGGTTTCTGAATAAACCTATTATTGCTAGAAGAGGTCAATTAAAGTAATATTTAAAGAAAATTTCGCTGATTTTAATATACAATTATAAGTTAACTATTTTAATGGCGTTTCAGTGTCACTTTTTTTGCTGTTGTTGTGTTTGGCTAGACATTCACTCCCTTCGAAAACATCATTATTTTTGTTCTCACAAGACCATGTTAAATTTTCTCTCACGTAATCTTACATTCTTTCTTTATCAGTAGTAGTTATGTTGTAAAATAACAAGGTAATTATAATGAATGTTCATTTGTTTAAATAAATATTTAATGAAAAAGAACTGTGTTTATATTTTTTTCACTTCTATATATATATTATATTATGTATAGGTACCTTTGACAGGATTTGCCTATATGTGTGTGTTGTTACCGACAGTCACAACACGGGCTAACCTAGTCTGATGGTCGAATAATACTGTAAGCCTGTATTTAAGCTATTTTGTTATATTACAAACTCCAGAGCCAGTTATTTGATCGGTGGTATGCATAATAATACTGTAAGCCCGTATTTAAGCTATTTTCCTATTGCATAAAGCCATAACTAAAATCTCTGGTAATGGTTAAAAATTGCCAAATTACCTTTAAATAATATATATTTTTAAAATTATTATAACAATAATTATTGTAAGAAAAGAATAATGCAAATTGAAAAATCTCACGAGAAAAGATACATGCCGCCAATGGGACTCGAACCCACGGCCTTCTGCTTACCTTATTTACTTATTTTTTAAAATACCAAAGGTTTTAACCGCTGTTTTTAATATACCGCGTGTGTTTGAAACAACTCAAATTAGAAAAAAAGTCAGTCGCAATATATTTAAAGAAGATAAGTTCCCTATACATATTCACTTGATATATATATAAATATATATATATTTTTTTATTCATATAAGATAGGTACATAAATTACAAAATTTTATAAAATAATTAATAACATAATATGTATATATCTAAATATTTGATTTACCCCCATAAATAAGCAAGGCTTGTGTGTATGAGGGGGTTCCATCTATCTAATTATGTAACCACATAACTAAAGGTTGGCAATGCATGTTTAGTAGAAGGGGTAAATGCGGCATTCACTAAATTGACGCATTTGCCCCGAAATTTCTAAAAACAATATATTTCGGCTGTCATTATCTGGAAATATATTGTTATATTTTGATCAGAAGTAAAAATGTATGAACAATTAAGATAATAATATTTGTTATAGGAATTTGAAATTTAGGTATGAAAAATACATCTTTGACGCATTTACCTCATAGAGGGGCCAAAAGAGGGGCAAATGCGTATAATTTCCATTTTTTACTTTCACTTCATTTTAACGAAATCAAGAGGATTTTGTTAATTAAAGCAAACATTTTCTGATAAACAAATTATTGTTGATGAGTTATTCACAAAAAAAACAAATTAAAATCCAATGAGTTGCAGTCAGGTGATCTGTAAAGATGACTGTCAAAAAAAAACAAAAAATATGACGCAATTGCCCCTACTGACCTTATATATATTATTTATATAGATTAATAGATTAATTACTGTGAAATCCTATGATAATAATGATGGGGCTGACAGACTTGCGCTATACTCTCATGAATTGGCTTATTTGAGCATATCACACGCCATACATTCCTATGTCTGAATTCTTGACACATCAGTTCCAATTTTAAAAATAACAATTATATTAATTTTCTGTTAAAATATTATATTATAGGTAGCTTTATCACTTGTCTGAATTCTTCACACAATCAGTTCCAATATTGCAAATGATATTTAAATTCAAAGCAAATTCGAGTTCATTGAAGCAGAGTTACACAGACAGACAGACCCACAACCAAAATTACTATTTTTTGATGATGATACTAAATACATAAATTAAATTAAATTGTATAATTGCAGAATTATTCCGAGTGAACCAACTG
This sequence comes from Hesperophylax magnus, assembly GCA_026573805.1. Lineage (NCBI taxonomy): Eukaryota > Metazoa > Arthropoda > Insecta > Trichoptera > Limnephilidae > Hesperophylax > Hesperophylax magnus. The sequence continues at coordinate 5,086,653 of JAIUSX010000022.1, forward strand.
CCGAACGACTACACCAGCGCCCACATAACTGCAGGGAGAATATTGAAAGATCGTTATGGGAATTATTCCCTCATCATTGAGGCACAAGATCTCGGCGAGCCTCAGAACAAAGTGACTGGAGAGATGTCCATATGCGTCACAGATTACAATGATCACGCCCCACTCTTTGTCAGTCCACCGCAAAATGTGACAATTAGAATTCCCGAAGTAACTATTATTTTTGTAGTACTTATTCAAATTTAACCTATTAACCACTAATTGTGTCATATAATGTACAAATAATCCATGCATCTATTTACACAAGGTGGCGCAAAAGTCCTTGCTCGATTTCCTACGGCAGTAACGTTGTTTGTGAATAAAAATAATTATTTTAACACAATTATTCCACGGTCTTGAGGAGTGTGGCGATCCATGGTTTATCAACGTTTTTTTCTGCTTCTGTTTACTTTACAAATATCAAAGTCGTGATGACCTAAGACCATTTACAAAAATCATCTTCCAATGGGGTGATGACTTTTGCGCCACCTGGAAGGTGTATCTAAATATATCTAGATGTATATAAGTCTGTATCTGTTGTGTTAAATAACATAGGTTAAATCAGCATTAAATGAGTTGTGGGGCGAGTTTGTAAATTTTGAGAATATGTTTATGTATATGTTACATGCTACTCATTTAATGCTGATTTAACATGTTAGCTAAAACAGGTTAAATCGGCGTTAAAAAGTCTTGGGACGACCCAAAACGCATACAACACGACTAATTACGGAGGCAATACCAGCTCTTAGAGGATTGGAGTTTTTTCATGGTATCGCATCTACATGCCATACCATTTGCACACACTTCACCACAATCTTCGATTACACGTATGCCCTGATGATGGACACTGTAATGCTGTCCAAAATGTTGGCTAAAAAAGGAGGTAATGCACGGCATAATAACCCAAAAATAAATCACTGTAATACTTTTGGCCATAAAAATCTCAAATTATACCCAGTATTAAAATACTGTCTTCAAAAATAAAATCTGTTTATGAACAAGACATCCTTTTTACAATGGTGTGCAAATAATCCCTCACTTAATTTATCGTCTGTAGCCGTAACTACGTATCCCAAAAAGGTTTGGTTTATTACAATAACTGAATATGTATTTTGAAATTATTGAGTTTGACCTCTTTACAACTGTGTTATAGTTTACTTACCGCAGTAAACAATCTCTTTGCATTTGCGTCCTGTATATTTCGCTTTTAATATTTCATTATTAAAACTGTTCATTATTATATATTATTAAACTTAAAATTAGGTAAAATATCACTAATCTATGGAATTTTATGTGGTATTAGTGATTATTCCTTTACCATTTCTATATTTACACCATTTGAATGGACAGGAATCTATAATAATTGCTGTATTATTTCGTAAAATATTCCAATGGACGCAGGACGCCGTTCGAAGTAGGAATGACAACATAATTTATTAAAAAAATGCACAAATCCCGCTGGTGGCAAATAGGTTGTCACATGGTTTGCCTCCAGACAATCGAAATGGTATTCATATTTGACTTTAGGGCAGGTCTATTTATTCTGACGTCAGTGACTATGTATAATTTAACTGTAATGTTTAAAAGTATGTAGAAATAAATGATATTGGGGTTAAATAATTTAACTTGAATGTATTTTCTCTTCTCAGAACGCAACTATCGGTAGCAATGTCATAGAAGTGCATGCAATAGACGGCGACACGGGGCCAAATGGCGCAGTCAGATATCGGATGAGACAAGACGTCATGGGAAACTGGAGGACATTTTCAATCGACTCAATTACAGGCATCATCCAACTCAAGCAGTCACTGGACAGAGAGAAGCAAAAGATTTATGATGTGAGTATGACTCATAATTCCAGTCATATATTATGATATTTAAATACGTATTGGTGTTGTACAAGGCAGTTATGTGATTGTACAGATACTGTAACGATAGGGGAGCTGGACACAACATGTCACGAAATCAGCCTCGGGGAGTGTCGCGAAAAGATGGAGTGAAGCTACGTCAAAGTACAGAGAAGAACTGAATTAAATTGGAAGGGAACCTCTCGGCTGTTGGCCTGCCTAGGGAAAGGCAACGTTGTGGGGCCATACCTCTAAATATGCCAGTTCAACTTACCTAAACTATCACCCTAAATCTCGTTTATTCATTTTACAATAAAATACACAGTTTTACATATTGGCTTTGATGCTTGATATTTTTGGATTGAACATTTTTTCAAAGTGCAGAAAATACAGTTAGCTGTAAGTTTTCAGGATATTATTTTAGCGTATAGTCATTTTTTAGTGTTGATATTTATTTCTTTGTCATAATTATGACCAGTTTCCCGTAATTTCATCCGACATTATCAGAAATAGTTATTTAGAACTCGTAATTATGCAATTTATTTCCACTTTGCTGTGATTGGCTGTAGGTTTCGGCCATTGAAATTCAAAATTCCATCCGGTGAACAGTGGAAGGGAACAACGTAAATACTGCGGTAGTTCTTTGGGGGTGGTCATTTCCTCGTCTGGTGGCTCCGGGTGAAGAGATAGACGTTTCTTTAGATTTGTTTCAGGTTCTGTTACTATATCAGCATGTAATTCTCTTTACTAATTACATGCGGCATATTATTTGATAAAATTAATTGAATTAAAGGATCTTTTGTGTGTCGGCAACACGGTATCTGAAGATTTCGGAGTCTGTGTGTTTGGTATATTTCCAAGCGTGTGTCGGCGACACGGTATCTGAAGATTTCGGAGTCTGTGTGTTTGGTATATTTCCAAGCGTGTGTCGGCGACACGGTATCTGAACATTTCGGAGTCTGTGTGTTTGGTATATTTCTGTGCGTGTGTCGGCGACACGGTATCTGAAGATTTCGGAGTCAGAGTGTTCTTTCAGTTTTACGTAAATATGAATTTTATTGAAAATGCTGGTATGGTTCTGGACACATATGATACAGGTGTGTCTCTGCTTATATATGAATTTGCGACAAATTTGTTTGGTAATGTGAATTATATTATCTTGAACATATACTACTGAAATATTGCTACCAGAAATCTAAATTCTAGCAGCACAAAATATGAGCACTGGCTTATAATTTATAAGTACTAAAAAAATATTGTTATACTGTGTTTTAGATAACTTAATATAATACTAATGATTGCATTCTGGTATGAAATTCATATTCTTGATTGCCTAATCAGGATTTCACGGATCATAATAAGTTGATTTGTAAGTCTCTAATTATCTCTAAATAGTATAAAACAATGTCGCTATCTGCGTATGTCTGTTTGTGTGTTTAGTTCTTCTAAACTACACAACGGATTTTGATAGGGTTCTCACTATCATTAAGAGAATTTCTTCCGGAAGGTTTATATATGTAATACATACAGATTATATATATAGAATGTAGAGAATAGTCGCATAAAGCCGGGTACACGTCAGCTAGTACTAAAATAAAGTCACTGTCCGCGTCTGTCTGTTTGTGCGCTTAGTTCTTCTAAACTACGCAACAGATTTTAATAGGGTTCTCACTATCATTAAGAGAATTTCTTCCGGAAGGTTTATATATGTAATACATACAGATTATATTTATAGAAAGTAGAGAAAAGTCGAGCAACGCCGGGTACTCGTCAGCTAGTATGTGCTAAGAAATTAATTTTTTGGTCATTAAATGTATTTTATATATAATTGCATTTGTATTTGCATGGTGCTCATTTATTATTTTTGGTACCCATCCAAATGTAATTTAGATGACCAATTACTTGTTATAATTATTGTTCAATTCTTTTATTTGTAGATAAGAGTGGAAGCGTACGACCTGGGAGTTCCAACCCCATTGAGTTCAGACCTGGATTTAACCATATACGTTCAGAATGTGAACCATTACAAGCCGCGGTTTGTCCAGTCACGACTGCTTGTGAACTTTACGGAGCACTCAACCCCGGGGGAGGAGTGGGTGGTGTTACCCCCTGTCATTGAAAGAGATGAAGTGGACATGCTCGATGATCCAACAGTTCCCGTGTGCTACTTCCTCATCAGGGGAAACCATAAGGATCTATTTGATTTGGATCAAAATTCTCATAAGTAAGTACTGACACAATTTTCTCTACCTCGCTCTGGCTATCGCTAACTCAATTTTTTTTATATTTCTTGGCTTCATAAATCTTTTTGTAAGAAATATAGATAGTGATATTCTCACTGGGATCTCCCGTGCTGAGGTTTTAATTTAGATATTATTAAAATTTAGTAGTATGGATAATGTGAAATAACTAATAATATATCATATAGTGTTTTTTTATAATTATATTTCATGGTGTAATTATAAATATATGGTATTTTTGCAGTTGAGCGATTTATGTTTGTGTCTGTATTTGGTGTCAGTATATTTTCTATTTCTGATATCCCTGTGTTATGTATCCAGCTTTTTATTTGAGATTTAAATGTTATAATATTGTTGTGAGTTAGAAAGATAGTGGGATTTTGTTGTTGAGTTTGTAGTTCCTTGTTGGATGTGTTTTTGACCCTGTGATCTAGTGTTTCTAATACAGGGTTTTCCAATAAGAGGTGTTATTTTTTTTTTTTTTTTTTTTTATGTAATACCGCACAAGAGTCCCAACTGCTCCCGTCTGGAGCCAGTGAGACTATGGCATCCCCAATTGGGGTATGTTGTGAGGCTGAGGGTATTGGGGAGGGGAGGGAGATGGGCAAGAGGAAGGTGGGGAAGTACCTGGCTATTCAGATCTGGTCACCAAACACGGCTAAAGCCATTTCAAGCAACGTTTCAATTCTGAATGGTGGTCTTACACCAGGGCGATACTGAGAGTATCTTCCACTCTGGAACGTGCCGCAAATATACTATATATTATTTTAAATTAATTAATTGTGAAATAACACAAATTAATCAAATAAAATTTATTTGCGCACGCCGGGTTCGAACCCGCGACCTTCGGATCTGTAGTCAAAAGCGTATACCACTAGACTACGCCGGCCGTTTTGATATTCAATTGTAAAAGATCAATGGTTTCGTTGCTTGTGTGGCACGTAGCGCCGTCTTGTTGAAAGTAAACGTTGTCCAGATCAATACCATCCAATTCCGGCCATAAAAAATCATTAATCATCTCTCGATAGCGATCCATTCACCGTAACTGTTGCTCCAGCCTCATTTTCGAAAAAGTAAGGTCCAATGACTCCGCCGGACCATTAACCGCACCAAACAGTCACACGTTGAGGATAGAGAGGCTTTTCAACAATAACTCTTGGGTTTTCCGAGCCCCAGATGCGACAATTTTGCTTGTTGACGAAGCCACCGAGGTGGAAATGGGCCTCATCACTCAAGATGATTTAATGCGTTGATAATTTAAATGCGTTGTTGAAGCGTGTATCGTTCCATTTTTATTAATGGCGTAGTTTCTACTTGTTAAATGTCAAAAAATGACAGCTTCAAAAGTAACATCTACCGAAATAGCAGGCTATTCAAAATAACACCTCTTATTGGAAAACCCTGTATATGTGTTGCATAGTTGTTATTTCTTGTGTTTTGTATTTATGAATATAAAGGTGGTATTGTTTTAGAATAGAGTCGTTTAATTGATATGATTGAGATTGAAAAACAATGCCTGTTATTTTTATCGGTTTTACACAACGGTTTTACAGATGTAAAATGTTCTCCACAACACATGTAAACTCCTAGCATGGAGGACATTATACATTTCTTTTGTAAAATAAAAAAAAAAAAACATGAAATGAAATTAAAAAAAAAAACAGACAGTGAACATACTTTAAGACTTGGTAGTGAGTTGATGAAAGAATTGTACAATCAGAGGTCCAGAAGTGGAAGATCATTTCAAAAAATATATTTGTGACTAATCTTTAATTGATATTCCAATGAATTTGTAGGTACCTCATCAAGTCAACTTAAATTATGCTTTACATACTGCTAAACATTATTTATAATTTTCATTAATATACATGTCACTTAGCAACTTCGTATGAGTAGTAATTATCGAATGAATTAGGAATATAGAGTCATCCTGTAATATTTATTTGTAAATCAATATACAATATATTTCCCTGCTTAAAGAAAAATGTGCAGTATATTACATTTATTGAATCTTTAAATTTTTTTTAAATCAATCTATTTTTCTATAACCGCCGAGAAGTGGGCAGTATGACAAAATTATTTTTGATTTTAATATGACATCAACTGATTTCGAAAAATATAATGATTCGTTATTTTTTTTGTTATTAAGTTTTATTTGTAGAACTCCATTTTAATTTTTTAATTTTTTATTTTTTATATATTCAATAATATTGTTATTGGGTTTATAAAAACAGTTTATTTTTAAACAAGTTCTGCTGTGTAATTATTATTAAGACAGTTTGATAATGCCTTCAGAGGGCGAAACAGCTGTCACGCGTAATAATAATTACACAGCAGAACTTGTTTAAAAATAAACTGTTTTTATAAACCCAATAACAATATTATTGAATATATAAAAAATAAATAAATTAAAAAAAAAATTAAAAAATAATGATTCGTCACAAATTACAAACAACAGCAAAAGAATATTCCAAACTATCCATATAAGTCAAAAAAACATTTATTTTACGCGTCGTTTACACTTTGTACAACTACCTGTCCTACGTTTATAACTATCTCTTTCAAACACTTATTCATCGTATTGTCTCTGTCAGTCTGTCTCAGACGTGACCCAAACCTCCAGTTAAGGAAATTTCGTCTGCGTAATATTAGGCCATAGGACTATAGTGTCATCTCGTTTATTTTATGGCGCTTATAGAGACAGAAGTTGGGTCAGCGGGCTTTTTGGGCGAGCGTAGGTACTGCAGAATGGGTAGAGCTTCTTACTGAAATGTTAGATGTCGCTACTCATCAAACGCTAATACGTTGCTGCTCGTATTATTCAAATCAATTATGGTCAGTGTTATTTTGATTTTTATAATCTTAATATATAAAAATCACGTGTCACTGTGTTCATACACGCTAATCTTCTTAAAACATAGGGTAGTTTTGGACCCGATAGGTGGCGCTGTTGTCGATATCAAATTTTTTCAACGAATTTTGTTTTTTTTTTTTCTGTTTTTTCATCCAAAAATACATACAACCACAATTTTAGTTCTCTTCAACCCCCCCCCATAAATATTTTATAATGCGGTTTTAAGGTTTGTTTATAGGAAAATAAATCATTTTTAAGTTGTGTAAGCTTTATGTATTCATATTGGCAAAAGACGGATCGGCAAAAAATAATGTTCACCAAATCACTACATTAAATTTAAATTCATTACTATAATTTTAAACCACAATATTGTTTAGACTTGAGAATCATTTATGATATTTAATTTTTAAAAATTACCGCTTGAGAATTTTATTTTCTGTCACACTGTGAAAGACATATAATACTTCAAGGCAGTTTTAAAAGTATAGCCACTAATACTGCGGTATTAGGTATTACGACCGGTATACGCAGTACGCATGCTTGTGATTATGAGTAACGTTTTCTAATCTGATCTGATCTAACCTGTTCTTATTCCTCCGAATTATCTATTATGAGTAAGACGGATAATGTATTAAACCTTATAGTAAAGTTATAAATTAATGCTATTTCTTATAAGATCCTTATTTTTATTCTACAGACTTCTCCTGGCCAAAGAAATAGACAGAGAAATAGAGCCTGGTCACTCTCTGATCGTGCACGCAACGGAAGATTGCATAGTCCCTCCGAAGGTATCAGACTCGGATGACCTGGAGCTATTTGAAGACACAATCATCACCATCTACGTCAACATAACAGACATCAACGATAACCCGCCCAAATTCGTCAGTGAAGTGTTCACCGGGGGAGTGACAACTGCTGCTGATTTTGGGATGCAATTTATGCATGTTAAGGTGAAAAAAACAAAATTCTATTTATCTATCAATCTAGATATAAAACCTACATCTACTTACCTAAAAAACTACGGCTTACTCTTGATTGAAACATACCTAATGTACTCTATTGTCATAGGATTTGTTTTTATCTGAGTACCACACAAGAGTTCTAATTTGCCTGGATCCTATGGCATCATCTTCAATATTGCGAGGCTGAAGGAAGTTGAGAGGTAGGGGATAGGAAAGAGGAAGGACGGTACGTTGGTTTGTGGCTATTCAAATTTTTTGATATGGAATGGTGACCTTTCACCGGGGCGTTACTGAGAGTTCCACCCAAAAGTTTGTACATACATGTATAATATATAATTTTTTTACATGACACCTCACCTTCTCCTGTCTTAACACTGTACACTGTAACTGGTGACTGGTTATCTCATCAAAATGACAGTTCAACACACATACAAAAAGTGATACATATAAAGTCATGAAAAGTGATGAAACAAAAACTAGGTTAAATAGGTTACAAAGATAACTATTTAACCTAGTTTTTGTTTTTCAACTTTTAATAACTCTATACATATCACTTTTTAAAGATGTTTTTAATTGTTATTTTGATGAAATATCATGGAACCGCTGTAACTATATCACCCCTCAGTTGGGCAGTGTTGTCAGGCGGGTTAAGTTAGGAAGGGATTTATTAAAGCAGATCTTGACTAGAGGCCTGGTTTAAATGAAGGAGGAAAAACAGATTCAAAACAAAACTCGTTCCACATGCAAGCTGACTAACACAAAAACGAGTCGCAGAAATGGTACCTTCTCATGAAGCCAACATCAACTGTAAACGGTTTTCCACTCATATCTGTCGAATTTTTATTAATTTATTTGTGAAATATCGAGCATCTAAATACAATGTTCACTATAAGCTATTATTTACAAATATAAATTAAAATATTAATATCAATAGAAAATTTTTTCATAATTACGTTGGGGTAGCAGATTTGCCTTTTGATTTTTTGTAATTAATAGTTTAGATCTTCGACTGAATTGGGCAATACTTTTACTAGTAGTGGACTTTGGTTCGCTAGCGTGGAGGGGTGTTAATACCATTAATTGGGTGTGAGAATATGAAATCATATCTGTTATGTTTATGTTTTTAGGCTCTGGATCCTGATGATGGGGTAAATGCTCAAGTGACTTATTACCAAATAGGAGAAATTCAACGCACCCTGTCTGAGGGTTTGGACAGTTTGCAGGGAGCACCCTTTCTAGTCGACGAAGCAACAGGAGCAGTGAAATTGAATTTTGACCCGCAGAAGGGTATGAAAGGATATTTTGACTTTATGGTGAGAAAATTGTTTTTTTTTTTTCTTTCAATAATGACAAACATTCCCGGGTTACGAATAACCTGACAGTATTTAAAAAATCTAGTAGTAGGAACTACCATCACAGTAAGCGGAAAATGTTACTTGTGTCGTGATGGAGGACTTTGCCGAGGAATTGAACTCAACCACTGGCCATTCCAACAATGTTTCCAACAAACCCAGTTTCAAACAAGTTTCCAACATTAAATACATTTCATCATTGAAAATATATTGTTAATACATAATTCCATTAGAATCTAGTCCAATAACACATAATAAGCATTTCCTTTGTGTTGAGAAAGTTGCATAAATATAATATCAATATATGAACGCATCACTTTAATGGAAGTACATATATGCAATGTTATTGATTTGCTGCATCAGCACATACTCTCAAATGGTGGAATCATGGAAATTGACGGGTTTTACTGTCTGTAATTACCGGAATATATTTTCAGCTTGTAAATTAATTTCCATCATGAACAATGAAGCTTTGAAATATCCATTTAAAGTTAAAAAGCTTGGTCATTATGTTTATTGCAAAACTATGTGCTCCTTAAAAAAACACTCTCATTTAGAATAAGTAATTTAGTCTCATTAAGGAATACTGCTAAATGTTTCAGGTGCTCGCCAATGACACGGGTGGCCTGCAGGATGTTGCTCGGGTATTTATTTACCTACTTCGCGAAGACCAGCGGGTGAGGTTCGTCCTGCGCCAGCACCCTTTTGAGGTCCGAGACCGAGTTCTGCCGTTCCGGGAGAGTCTGGCCAACGTCACAGGAGCCATTGTCAATGTGGATGAGTTCAAAGTCCACGAGAACAAAGACGGGTCAGTCGACGGGACCAAAACAGACCTGTACATGCATCTCGTTAATGGAAAAGACCATTCTGTACTCGAGGTGGACGAGGTTTTGACTCTGGTGGATAAAAATATTGAGCAATTGGATTCCCTGTTCAAGGTAAATCTCATTTAACTTTGTTTCACCTCTTATTAAAAGATGTAAAATACAGTAGTCTCGATAATCCGTACCCAGGCTGATCTGAACTGCCATACGACTCCTATCTCCTCGTAAGTTAGCAGCTATTTTTTTCTGTAGTTATAAGTTAAGAGCTCTTGCACTGTGTCCACACAACTCTGTGCTGCAAGTGGTGTTTTAGGTTATAAACATGGTTCCTATGCCAAAACGAAGACAAAAATTTAACAATAGTGCAAAAATGTGCGTAAATTGAGGAATAAAGCTTTTTCTTGGTCGATAAATAAAACCTGCCAGACTAACAGGAATGAGCTTTAGATACTACCCGTGTTAATGTATAGAAAATCGACCACCATAACACGGGCATGTGCCTAGCATGGTGGTCGAAAAATTATCAATGCATGTAACAAACAATTCAATGAATAAAGAAACTTTAAAAAAAAAAAAAAAATTCTCTTGTGGTTCGCCCACTATAATTCCACAGCCTAGCTGTTGAACACAGGAATAAGACTTAGATGCTACCCATTCTCTTGTGGTTCACCACTATAACTCCACAGCCTAGCTGTTGAACACAGTAATGAGCCTTAGAAGCTACCCATTCTCTTGTGGTTCACCACTATAACATCACTTGTCATCCTGGGCATGCATTCGGCACGTCTCGACTGTGACCTATACCTTTTTCTCTTAAACAACATACGTAACATAAAAGGACACTACAACAGAGATCTTATTGTCGAGACTATTTCCGGCGTTCACAATAAAATTATCACAAAAACTCTTTTTTTCTTCATATTTTGTACTGTAAGCATATTTTTTGGTATTCATAATGTACACCAATTCGTAAGAAATGTTAATCAAAATAGTGATTTAGCATTAAGCTTCGCCTTAAATGAAAGAATGATTTTTAAAGAACAAATTTTTAATAGGGCAAATCAAGGCCAACCAAAAACATTTCGTCAATGTCAGAAAGAAATAAAATAATAAAAATAAGTATATAAATCCCTCTTAAAGTATCACAAATCATAATTCTGGAGCCAAGAGAAAGAAAGATAATTTTAATATTATTTTTTTTAAACAACCGATCTCCTTTCAAGGAAGTAACTTCAACAGCCAACTGTGAGGGACTTCCAAAGGTTCAGGCACTCAGGCTAACTCGGAACCAATGAATCTTCAGAATGCCACCGGCAACGCGCCTATCTTCAAGTAATGGCTGACCAATTCACGTCTCCTGCCATCTTGCCTTTTTTTTGCCGCTTCCGCTCTAAGCGGCGCTGCCAACTAAATAAATATTCGCGAAGAAAAAAAGTACAGATTATTTAGTACCTACCCGTAATAAATAATCAATAAATTCGCATCAATTACTTAACAATGTATGTACTTCAATACTTCTTCTGAGCTTTCTCCAAAACAAGAATGAAAGTACATATTTTCTTTTCCAGGAATTCAACGTCTTGGACACCCAACCTGCCGAATATCAACCTCTGTCTGTGGACATGGTAACAGCGAACCAGACTGTATTCTGGCTGGTGTCAGTCAGTCTGTTCCTAGGAGTCTTACTGGTGTTGTGCCTCATGCTGTGCCTCACGCAGAGGGCCAGTTACGTCAGAAGACTGAAGGCCGCCACTGCCACGGCTTACGGTAATTGATAGTCATAAATTGAATATTATACAGGATCATTTTAAAGAGGACATATTTAACATGGACCTATAAAGCTTTGGACAGCACCAGTGCGATTTTGTTCGAATGGCATTGAAGCCAAATCTAGGGTGAGGGAAAATTGCCTACCAGCCATCTTGTGTGACAAACTTTTGAAATGATTTGTACGCAAAGTGGTTCATAATGAACTATTATAATTTTATTTTCATGTTGTTAATGCAGTTAAACGGCTAATGATTTTATTTTTGGGGTATTTGATGAGACAATAAACTTATCTTTTAATACATCCAGTTCACCACTAGACAAGCTTTTTAGATGATTTACCTGTACTTGAATGAAATTCACGGGGAGAAGTTGATTTACTTTTCTTACGTTGAGGTGATTCAAACTCATCATATTTGATTACTATCAAATGGACGATCAGCGCCATTTTGAATATTTGAATGATTCAGATTCCCGACCCGTTTTAACTTTTTATCAATTTGTGATGAGCTAACAAGCACAGCAACATAATATTTGACAGCTGATCACAATTTGATCAAAACTGGATCATTATTTTAATCAAAATCGCTTTATCTATAATAATAATAATATTTGGCTAATTTATATAACACCGTTTTCGTGAAAAATCACCTCGAGTACCTATGTCCAATAAAATCAATAAATAGTCGCGTACTTCCAAAACACACTTCCCCTCTTCCTTTTTATTCTGCTTCCTATCATTCAATTCAATTTTATATCGGTCAATCCAATATTGTATTTGTATGCCTTTCTTGAAAGAATTGAGTTTTGTATAGACAAAACTATTTAATCAATTCATATTGCGTATGAATATGTTTGCGCCTGTACATACGCAATATGAATATTTTTATCTGTATAAAAATTCACTTCTTTCAAGAAAGGCGTACAAATACAATATTGCATGAGTTCAATCAAATACTGTGTTTGTATGCCTTTCTTGAAAGAAATGAGTTTTTATACTTACAAAACTATTTGCGTATGTATGGGCACAAACAAATAATTCTGCTTAAGAGAAAACGTAACATACGTTATAAACTACGCATTGATAGATGGCGTTAATTTAATTATTTTAAGACAGTACACTTAATACATGTTATGCTCTAAAATATGAATATTATTTGTTTGCACCTGTACTATACGCAATATGAGTAAATAGTTTTTATACGGACAAAATTATTCATTCATATTCATTTTGCATATGCACAAACAATTTGTCTTCGTATTTTAAAGCATAACTTGCAAAAAGTGTTTTTTCTTAAAATAATTAAATTAGTGCCTAATCTATGAAAGAGCAGATTAAGCATTCTTATTATTGGGAGTGTCCCAAAACTATATAAAAAAATTCCTGACCGATGATAAAAAATGTGAATCATTTATTGATATTAATTTAATTTTTCCGAGAATGAATATTTCCATCACTCTGACTAGCAAATTTACAATGTAAATGACTCAATAATTAAAATTTTGCATCAATGCATAATTATATGCTCGATAGTTTAGCCATGGAATCAGAATATCAAATGAAGACAGTACCTCCATGCATATTTATTTCTGGCTCATCTTTTAGAATCTACCGTTCCCGGAGAATCAGATATGACGATACGCAGCGTGGGCGGCCGAGTGCCCAACACAAACAAGCATAGCACCCAGGGCAGTAACCCCATATGGCTGCGGGCCTACGAGAATGACTGGTACAAGAATGATGAAGACCAGGACCCGGATCAGGCCAGCCAGTCAGAGAGGGACTCCCTGGACGAGAATGTGGTCGGCGAACACCTGGCCACAGAGAAACCCTATTTCATCAACACGGAGCACTTCCCTTCACCGGATAATTCCCTGTGTAGCGACCCTCAAAGAAATCATTCCAAATATAATGTTTACCAGCAAATAGAACAAATTAATAATGCCAAAAATCTTGAAACAACCGAATTGTAATATTATTTATAGTTCTTATAATAAAACTATTTAAAAAGTCGCAGTGTTATTATTATTAGCAAACCTACATGCAGATAATATTTCTTATCTACGCGGTCGGGGTGGTCTACCGCAAATATCAGTTTTTTAATCCTATTTTGGCACACCTACATCCTACACCATTCATCAATTATTCCTCTTTAGGTCGTCGTCTGCACATACAAGTTTGTAAATCTGGAATATATTTGGTTGATCGAACTTATAGGAACCTGTTTCCCTTTGTTATTTGTGTGCCAAAACATCAACAAAGAAAAAAAAACACATGTAAAAATTAATCCCTGAAAATTTTGATGTTTGGAATATCTCTGTACACGCCTAGACCCTTTTCATGATTAATTTATGATTGATGTGAATTTAGTAAACAAAATTCCATCAAACAGCTGCTGGCTATTTCCGTATGTCCAGACTACCATAAACAACTGGGCATCGAAGCCAAAGTGCGAGTACATTCCTACTAATCTAAATAAACTTTAAAGATATAGAACACTTCAACAAAATAATAATTACTGAACTCTACCACCCTGATTGTTTAAACTTTTTAAGAAAAATGGTTACTTTCACCAATGAAAGAATCTTCCATCGCTTTTACAAATTCTGTAAAATGTAATAGAACCAAAACGTGGCTGCCAAGCCAAGCTTGAGAAATATTTACATTCAAGTTACTATCGTATAGGTTTCCATACCAAATTAGGCTTGGAAACAATCTGGCAACTGGCCCTAATGGCTTGTCCACACGATGCCAGTATTTAGTGGTAACTAAAACGTCCAGTAGAATTAGTATGAACTGCCACGTTGTCCCTGTTGGCCCTGCTCTGCCACATGTGGGCAGAGCAGGGCCAGCGCCGCGCACGCGCAATTGGAGTAGTCCACTCTGGGTGCAGACTTGCCAAGGAGTCAAGGCGCTGATTATACCTAACACCTAATAGAGCACCCTTCAGGTTTTTACTAGCGCCAGGCGCTGTTTGGCTCCGGACTGGCCCCGGGACAGAACGCTTTGTAGTTAGTAATTAGTAGCATTTTACTGGAATAGAATTTAATTCTATTTTAACAGGCGAGTAGCCCCCACTACTGACAGCGCGCATATCCTTGTAGGTAGGCGGGGCCACTGTCAGCGTATGGACGCACACCTCTATGTGCATCCTTGTAGTTGGTGAGGGGGAACCAACTTACTGAAAACACATTTAGATAGCACTGGCAGGACAGTGCATCAGTTACAACACTTACTCGACTAAATACTAGCACTGTGTAAACAAGGCATTAAATCTTTGTAGTTTTATTGCTATTTTACATTTGGGCATCCTTAGGGGATACATTTTAACAAAATATCAATTTTACCAGTGTCTTCGATTTTCCAAAACAAATTCTATCACTTTACAAAGGCGAAATTGAAAAGAAATGCTTTCATCCACTCGTTCACTATCGAAAATCCATTTCAGCAAACCTATTGAACTGAGAGGTGCCTGTTTTAAATGACAAAAGAACATTATTATTTCTTTCTAACTTATGATTGGAGACCAACATCAAATCTTAAAACTAGTTCATGTGAACCAGTGCAAACCAGCTGAAAGACACCTCAGCGCTTCAGTCATATCCACATATTGATAAATCCAAAGATATTAGAAGAACGAGATATGCTATGTTGTCCGCCGGACCGTAGCCGGAGTACTACCTAATTAGGGTACTTTGAACGGTACCGGGACGTGTACGCACAGAAATCTGTTCTATGTATTAGTGCGGATACCTAAGCGATGCCTTGGCGTAAGCGAAGGTGTGCAGTAGTATTGGTGAACAAAACCGGCGACACTCTGCAAAACAATTCCACTCAGTACGAACTGCGCATAGCACATCTCGTTCTTCTAATATCTTTGGATAAATCCAATATTTGAATATGACCATTACATGTTATTGAAAGATATTAGTACTTAAGATTAATATCCATTCAGACACTAATACTTTAGTTCTCGTCTTATTATTAATCTCCATTTATTGATTCATTCAATTATCATTTGTTGGTATGCGACTCTCAGTGATGAAATATATTGATTATGACAGGAGATAATGTAAATCTGTAGGATGCACATAAACAATATAATCGGTGTTGAATAATTCAACGTAAATAAAATTTGGGCTATTTTATGGCTTACAAACACAATGCTCCAAATAATAAAAACAACTATGATTTTAATATCAACGATGTTGAACTGAACGTACCGAACGACCATAAAGTGTCGACAAAGACCTTTTGAGAAGGAGTAAATAAAGCTTTTCTAATCTTAAATATCAACAAAATATAATATAGTGGTATTATATGAATTGATTTCTTCCGTTGAGTGCAAGCAAGTTACCGTACTGGTGTAGGGGCTTGCTACAGTATTTTCCCTTCACAAGTTTAGTGGAATATATGAATTGATTTCCTCCGTTGAGTGCAAGCAAGTTACCGTACTGGTGTAGGGGCTTGCTATAGTATTTTCCCTTCACAAGTTTAGTGGAATTTTTGTAGAAAGGAAAACAAAATCATAATCCAATAACAAATCATAAAAATTCAAGCAAAATTAATTTTGCATTTTATTATTGTTAATTAATAATTCTTACATAAATATTTATGCCCACTGATCAGCAAAGACAACATACATATTTTAAATATATATTACAAAAAAATCAAAACTAATATTGTTCAAACGGTTTTATTTTAAAGTACAAGGTTTAAACTCTCATGTAATAATCTGTTTAGCGAATTTATTATTTAACATATATAGTAGTATCACAAGTGAATTTCCTATTTGAGCAGAAAAAAATAAATAATTTCACATAAATCCTGAGTTATAATATTAATAATCATCAGTAGGGTGAAGGTTTTACACAGCAAATGCTACTGTTGAAGATCAAATGCATCTCCAAACAAAATATTCAATACTCATTTTACATTTAGAAAAAATCTTATACGCTACTTCAAGACAGACGAGTAGTAACTAGTTACTCCAAGGACAACTTCTTCGGATAGTACTTCTCCAACCAAACTCTCGGACATTCAAAACTGTGATTTGACAGGGACAAACAACTTGACTGCCTTTTATGTACACCCGGCGGTGTTGGTTAGCGGTGGTTGGGTGGTAGGCTGTTGGGTCATGCTTGCTTGCTACGGGAGTCAGTTGATTGAGTGGGCATAAAAGGAAACAATGGTTTGTTGTTGTTTTGGTTGGTTGTGTTGAGGCGGTGCCCCTACACCAGTACCAGTACAGTACGGTACAGCAACTCACTGGATGCGGGTGCCGGTGCGGAGCGCCTCAGGACCCTACTCAGCCCCACTCCAAACAGGCAGGGGAGGAAATCAATACTCCAGTCTCCTTACAACCACAATATATTAAATAATATTATAAGAATGCCATAATGAAAAAAGCTATTTGATACTTAATACATAAAATAGAGCTAAATGGTAAACAAGTAGTAATTTAGACTGTCAGAAGCGTACGGCGGGTGGCGAACTCGGCTTGTCCATATACCGTACCGATAAATAGAACGAAATGTATCTTTTTTAGTCGTACACACGCAAATGCCGTGTCCATTTCGAGGTGTCCAGGTATCCAGTGGGCGGGACACTTACACCAACACTCGCAAGATCAATCAGTAAAATCCACAACTCAGAAAAACTTGGGCGACCGACGCAATACGTTTATTTGTTTAACCGCTCAAACGTTCCGGCAACAGTGTTAACAAAATATAGAGTACAAGTGGTGTGGGAGAGGGAGGGGGGCTGGCTGGGGTGCGGTTATTACGGAGCCAGCTCATCACATGGCGTATTTCCTCGTCCACTCCCGAGCTAATTCGTTATATTTTTCACGGTCCGTTTTGTATATCCTAGCGATTTCAGGTACCAGCGGATCATCGGGGTTTGGATCACAGAGCAGTGAGCAGATGGACAGCAATACTGCAACAAGCAAACATCTCTTTAATACACTACCAATAAACAGAGCACTCAATCAATAACCCACTTTATTCGGGGGGAAACAGATTAGATAACAGACAACAAAACTTATTCACGTCATTTATATTATTAATACACACATTATGATATTTAAATAGAGCCAAATTAAGAAACATATCAAATAAATCTAAGCCTTTTGTGCAAAATCAATAACTCTAATAAAACTAGATTTTTACTCGACCTTCAAAGCAACTCTGCTGGTAGCATATTTTAACTAATTAATCTACCAACAAACTATAAACGTGATGACAATGCATTTTTGGAAATACTATTGAGCTATATATTTATTTTAGAGAAAGAGAAAATGTTATTCCTAACCTTAGGACTACAAAATCATATTAGGCCGTTACATTTCACTTGATCTATTGATTATTGATTGACTGACTAGTGACTAAAAAATTTATGCGGTAAACTTCATGACAACATATCGTCGCCGTAGATGTCAAGAGAGTCAAGCCACAAATTTGGCGAAAATGAGTTAAGTATGCAGAAGTGTTTGAAAACCTTCAAAGTTGCCGTGGTCAAAAGATTTAAGCCATAAAACACTCCGTTATTGAGTATTTTGAAATTTGCCAATAGATCTAACACACATCGATGAAAACAATCAAAGCAGTCAAAAACTACAAGCCGCATAGACTTTTGACTTTCGAATAATTTTACACAAGTTAAAGCAGTCTATGACGACAAGCCACATAGATCTTTTGACTTCCCAATAATTTAATTTTATGCGTGGCTTGACGCCATTGGCAACACAAACTTCTCTCGAAAGCGTGCGCACCTCTACTCACATTCGACAATGATTTATAGTGTTGTCTTCCTCTAACTCAGCAAAATGCCTATCGTGTCGGTTTGTTCACGCTTGCACATACGTCTGCGCCCACGACAGTATCGCGAATCGCGAACTGTCAGTTCAGTGTTCAGTGCGTCGGTCAGTGTTATTTTAATACAACATCAGTTCGGTTCGTTCAGCGATTCTGTGCTTTATTTCGTTTTGTGCCTACAAACGTTTGTACTTTCAACTTTATTTAGTGAAACAGTGATAAGAAATGAATCATTCACGCGGAAAACAAATGGTTGCAGCAGCCAGAGCTGCTTTAAATCCACCGGTTCGACATAACATATTGGAATCTTCACGTGGCAAACAAATGATTGCATCAACTAAAGCTGCTAATCCACAGAACCTAATGAGTTCTTCACGTGCTAAACAAATGGATGCAGCAGTTTTAAATCCACAGGATCAACATAACCTCAAAGGTAAGAATCTAGTTAAAAATGTTGATTCCGATTGTTTGAAAACAATGCGACAATCTGACAGTTTTACTTGTTTTGTAGATTCTGAGGGGAATGCTGTACAAGCTGGACGTGCAGAACACGACCTGAACATGCAAAATCTGGACGTCTCTCGAAGCATGTATGTGGGAGGTTAGTATTTTTATTTGTTATCAATACAATATGCATACTAGTTATTATGTTGGCTGTGTAAAACCTGTGACTATCAGAGAAGCATTTGCTTGTAAAATTCAATGTTTATCTCGGTGTTTCAAAGAAGTAAACTACTTTGTTTTGTTTTACAGGCTCTCCTCTAAATGGTGTGCAAGCTGGATGTGCAGAACACAGCCAGAACGGTGGCATGCAAGTTCCGGATGAAATTGCTGTCCCAGCATTATACGCAGAGCTCCGAAGCTTCGCTTCAAGCACGCATGCGGGAGGTCAGTATTTTTATTTGTTATTAATACTAATGCATACTAGTTATTATGTTGGCTGTGTAAAACTGTGACTATCAGAGAAGCATTTGCTTGTAAAATTCAATGTTTATCTCGGTGTTTCAAAGAAGTAAACTACTTTGTTTTGTTTTACAGGCTCTCCTCTAAATGGTGTGCAAGCTGGATGTGCAGAACACAGCCAGAACGGTGGCATGCAAGTTCCGGATGAGATTGCTGTCCCAGCATTATACGCAGAGCTCCGAAGCTTCGCTTCAAGCACGCATGCGGGAGGTCAGTATTTTTATTTGTTATTAATACTAATGCATACTAGTTATTATGTTGGCTGTGTAAAACCTGTGACTATCAGAGAAGCATTTGCTTGTAAAATTCAATGTTTATCTCGGTGTTTCAAAGAAGTAAACTACTTTGTTTTGTTTTACAGGCTCTCCTCTAAATGGTGTGCAAGCTGGATGTGCAGAACACAGCCAGAACGGTGGCATGCAAGTTCCGGATGAAATTGCTGTCCCAGCATTATACGCAGAGCTCCGAAGCTTCGCTTCAAGCACGCATGCGGGAGGTCAGTATTTTTATTTGTTATTAATACTAATGCATACTAGTTATTATGTTGGCTGTGTAAAACTGTGACTATCAGAGAAGCATTTGCTTGTAAAATTCAATGTTTATCTCGGTGTTTCAAAGAAGTAAACTACTTTGTTTTGTTTTACAGGCTCTCCTCTAAATGGTGTGCAAGCTGGATGTGCAGAACACAGCCAGAACGGTGGCATGCAAGTTCCGGATGAGATTGCTGTCCCAGCATTATACGCAGAGCTCCGAAGCTTCGCTTCAAGCACGCATGCGGGAGGTCAGTATTTTTATTTGTTATTAATACTAATGCATACTAGTTATTATGTTGGCTGTGTAAAACCTGTGACTATCAGAGAAGCATTTGCTTGTAAAATTCAATGTTTATCTCGGTGTTTCAAAGAAGTAAACTACTTTGTTTTGTTTTACAGGCTCTCCTCTAAATGGTGTGCAAGCTGGATGTGCAGAACACAGCCAGAACGGTGGCATGCAAGTTCCGGATGAGATTGCTGTCCCAGCATTATACGCAGAGCTCCGAAGCTTCGCTTCAAGCACGCATGCGGGAGGTCAGTATTTTTATTTGTTATTAATACTAATGCATACTAGTTATTATGTTGGCTGTGTAAAACCTGTGACTATCAGAGAAGCATTTGCTTGTAAAATTCAATGTTTATCTCGGTGTTTCAAAGAAGTAAACTACTTTGTTTTGTTTTACAGGCTCTCCTCTAAATGGTGTGCAAGCTGGATGTGCAGAACACAGCCAGAACGGTGGCATGCAAGTTCCGGATGAGATTGCTGTCCCAGCATTATACGCAGAGCTCCGAAGCTTCGCTCCAAGCACGCATGTGGGAGGTCAGTATTTTTATTTGTTAACAATACTACTGCATACTAGTTGTTATGTTGGCTTGTAAAACCTGTGATTATCAGCGAATCATTTGCTTGTAAAATTCAATAATTATTTCAGTGTTTCAAAGAAATAAACCACTTTGTTCGGTTTTACAGACTTGAACGTGAACCTTTCCGAAAATGAAGACAATAACAGGCAAGAACATTCAAATCAACACCACGTTAATGCCTCAGGAACATCCATTTCTGAAATATTGGAAAGCAACCAACAGACAGATGATTTAAGTAGGAAACGCAAGAGAACCCCAAACCAATGGAAAAGGAATTCCCAAAAGATATTGAGAATGGCAGGTAAAGAATACCAAAGCAGATCCGGAAAGACAGTTCAAGCAAGGACAATTAGAGATGTTAGCTGTAAATGCCATTATAATTGCGCATCCAAAATAGGAAAATCTCAACAGGAGCAAATGTTGGCTGACTATCTGAGTCTGGATTCCGACAGAGCGAGATGGGCCTTCATTGGTGGCAATGTAAATTGTATTCCAGTAAAACGACGATACCGTAGTGGAGACACCATCAAACGACAACATACATTCGAATATACGGTAATGTTAAATGGAGAGAGAGTCCAAGTGTGCAAAAAATTTTTTTTGGCCACCTTTGTCATCTCGGGAACAAAAGTTGAAAGTGCAATGAAAAAGTTGACTCCTTCAGGTGTCACTGAAATAGATCAGAGAGGTCGCAAGGAACCGCCAAACAAAAAATCCGAGGAAGTTAGGAATATAATCAGGGACCACATCAAGTCATTGCCCGTAGTTGCCTCGCATTACTGTCGGAGCAGCAGTAAAAGAAAATACTTGCCATCTGGTTTGAGCGAGACAAGAATTTACTTAGACTATGTTGAGTATTGTAAAGAACGTAACGTGGTACCAGAAAAGCTCGGCTTCTACAAACAAATATTTGTGACAGAATTCAATTATGGATTTCACACACCAAAAAAGGATCAGTGTGATTTTTGTACGCAGTACAAAAATAAGTCTGACGAAGAGAAGTCAAGAGACGAAGATCAATTTAATCTTCATTTAACAAGAAAAACAGAAGCAAGGGAACACAAACAAATTGACAAAGCCCAAGCTATGAATGATCCTAGCATCAGTTGCTTCACTATGGATCTGGAAAAAATATTATTGACTCCGAGCTTACAAGTGGGACAGTTATATTATACAAAAAAATTAAAAACGTATAACTTCACGGTGTATGAGCTGGCTTCCAGACAAGCAACGAATTACATGTGGCACGAAGGTGTGGGCACAAAGGGTGCTTCGGAGATCGCTACGTGTCTGTGGAACCTCTTGGTGTCATTAGGCCCCAAAAAAGTAGTGACGCTGTACTCGGACACGGCTTCTGGTCAAAATCGGAACTCAGTAGTATCCGCTATGTTCCTACGTGCAGTGGAACAGCTGCCGATTGACGTCATCAATCAAAAATTTATGGAATCAGGGCACTCAGAGATGGAGTGCGATTCTGTGCACTCCACAATAGAGGCCCGAGGAAGAAAAATAGACGTGTTCACACCAGATGGATGGTACGTTGTTGCCCGTACTGCAAAAACTTCTAAACCATACCACAAGGTTGTGGAAATGGATTATGCTGACTTCCTTAACTATAAAAAATACAGCAATAAAGTTATGACAAACAAAAATATATCAGAAAATGGAGACAAATTAAAGTGGCTCAAAGTAAAGTGGTTTCAATACCGAAAAGGTGAACCCACTACTGTTTTTTATAAGTATCAATTGAGCCGAAATGACTTTGATACCCTTAACATTCAGCGAAGACGGCTTCGAACGTTATCCTGTGCAAGCGTAGAAGTAGAAAGACTGTATTTTTCAAAGCCAAAAATAGGCCAAGACAAATTAAAGGACCTACTCAAATTGTGTGATAAAGGCAGCATTCCGTCCACCTATCATGATTTTTATAAAAATTTGCAGCCTGAGGACGGTCCATCTCGGGAGAATGATGGCTCGGAGAGTGACGGAGAAGATGGAATTTAAAAATTATTATAACATTTTTGTAATAAATATTTTCTTCAGAATCTAACTTTGTATTAATTTTTTTTATGTACCTCAGCCAACTTTATTTCAACAGGTATAAACATAGTAACCATACGATAGATTGCTTGACTATGGACCAAATTTTAAGGGATGATACAGTAGTACATTCACAGACTTAAAATGCAAAAAATGGAATGCTGATACCAATCTTAATGTGTATGGCAATGAGGCATAGAACTGGCAGAGGAAGTATACTATGAGCGTAGAATGATAGATTAGCCTGATTTATTTTGGGTTTTATGCCGTATTGCGCTACCTTCTTCTAATAATGGACACTAACGCTGTTCGACACATTGAAGAAGGTCGTAGCACAACACGGCATAATACCCCAAAAATCAATCGCTAATACTTTTGGTCGTGAAAATCTCAAATCTTGTCTGAATGAATTTTGGACAAATAAGATCTCTGAGGTGTATGTGTGGTAAAACCATGTTTTTATTGTGTGAAAAATGTGGTAATTTGCAAATAATGTAAGCGTGATGAGAAAAATTAAGAAAAGGATGGTTTGAGCGTGTGATCGGAATAACGAAGCATGTAGAGTGGATGAACAATGACATGTAGGAGGACTCCTGAGAAAAACTTGGCGCGATTAAGTGAACCAGATACTATTGTCGGGCCGTGCCATGAGTCAGAATAACTGAAGGGTTATGTATGAATGTGAATGAAGCAAGCAGTGCCAAGCTCTGTTTGGCGGTCCATCCTCTCTGCTCAACCCTTAGAGAAACAGCGCGGTGGTTAGATAGTTAATAGACTTTCCTTTAGAGTTTAGAGTATAGTCCAAAAAAAGTTAGTAATTTGTCCGCAAATTCTCAGTAGTCAACAGGCGTAAGAGGCTTAACTCTTTTGACTACCACACAAATGTACCATCTGTTTATTTCAATATTCAGTGGTCAAGAGATATAACCCAAATAACTTTTATAATACTGTTTTTTACATTTATTCAATCTAACTAATAAAAAGATAACATCACAAAATATCTATGTCTAAAATTACACTCTTCTATCTTTAAAAACAAAAAAGTTATGACAAAAAAATGTGATTTTTTTGTAGCCAAAAATCTTTGAGGGCCGTTTTCTCAGCTTTCTGGTTTTGTGGCTTGACTCTCTTGGCATCTACGGCGACGATATATTTAAATAATCACCTAGTGAGCATCAACACCATCACTAATTAATCATTATTGATTTTAAATATGTTTTCAACCATAAATTATTCGTCTTATTTATGGGGATATTTATCATCTTACGCTTATTTGTATAAGTATCTTTCCAAAATCATATAAAATATACAATTTTGATAGTTGCAAGCACACTTATATGAATATGAAAAATAATTCATTATTACCTTTTGAAATTGTGAGTGCGGGTGACCACTGAGAGCGTAAAATGTCAAGGCAGATGGACCCATTGCTGTTAATATTGGGATGATAAATCCTCGTTGTGAAAGCTACTTTGGGTGGCTTAAATGGGTAGTCTGTTGGGAAGTGTATGGTGAGGAAGAAAACGCCTCCCTGGTAAGGGCTGTCCACCTGCAAACAAACAATTAACATATCACAACCGACCAACTAACAAACCTAACAAATACAAGACAAACTATACTACACTGGGCGAAGGTTGTTTAAATGTATACCCTTCATAAACAATGCATCTAACAGAAAGAGGTTATGGAGCTCTCAGCAACAAAACCATAGATATTCACATAACTTCAGCACATCGGGCCTTTGGAGCAATAAAGTTCCATCAGAGAACAAAATGTTCCGAGATGACCTCTAAAAAGATAGGAAGAGCTACTTAGTATATTATCACAGAACAGTGGTCTGATGGAATCTTGTTTTGTTGCAAGGGGCCAACATGGCAACCAACTTCACATTTGAATGGATCAGAAAATACTTCCAGATTTAAATAGAATATTATCAATGGATTGATTGTTCTGATAAGCGCCATTTGGCAAATCATTGATTTTCAAAATAATAATTTATAAGATAACAATAAGTTCCGCAGGATGATATCACATAAATGTAATTCTATAAGAAGTACTTCAATCATTTCAGATTGTCTTCAGTTCAATTTGTAGTTTATAAATGGAGTGAAAAGTCAACTATTTGCAATGTGAATCAATGACATTTGAAGTAGGTACTGCTACTTTTTTCAGTCTAAAACTGATGAATATTTAGTTCCCACACATTATTCATTGCTTTATCAGATTAGTGCACGGTAAATATAATAAATAGGAAAATCTGAACTTACCGGTCCCATTATTGTGGCTTGCCAGTGGAATACTGCAAAATAGAAAAATAGTAATTAAACAAAGAAAAATTGTGCAATTACAGTGAGTTAGAAAAATAAAACCATACAGAACACAATTAAATTTAAAAAAAAAAACAACTGTAACACAAACTTATGTAAATTGAAATGTTCGGTGGGTTATGAATTCTTACACTGACTATCGATCAAAAAATAACAAATGGGGTAAAAGAAATTCAAACAGTAACTTATAACTGTTTACCCGAACACTAGTTCAGTGACTCGGTGAATTCTTTAAAATTATCTCTATAATATATGATTTTCTCAAAGGTAAAAATTACATGTTACATTAACAGTTTTCAAGTAATTTTTATTTTGAATGTAAACAACACTATACATAAATCATCAAAAATACGAAATATGAATAACCCGTCAGTTATTTGTTTTGAAAAAATGGCAAAAGCAAACACTCGCTAAATGAAACAATTTTGATAAAAAAGAATAAATTCATAAAGCTATGGTCCATTTGTGTGTTATTTGTCATATTTAGCTAGCCTTAATCCTCACGCAGGTTTTGAAGTACGTTTGCGTAGAAATATGTTGGAATTTCTCATGGAATTTTACATCGATTCTGAGGTATCTTAAATTTAATGTCCTATAATATGTACCTTTTACTTATGTTCTATGTTGCCAAACTACACTATTTTGGAAACTGGATAAAAATTATCTTTCAGGCGTTTGTATTCGAAAAAAACATCAGTATTTCTAATTAAAAATAATAATGACATTTGAATATCAAACATCAAAAAAGTTTACTCGTGTTTTTTTACAGAACGCGAAATTTAGAAAACGCATTAATTTTGTTTAGGAAACTGTCCCTTCACATTTTATCTCGTTTAAGCCTGTGACAAACAACGCTATAAGCACACTATATTTCCGCGGCTTGGCCTATTTCAGCATATCGTTCGCCATACATTCCTATTGGTAGTGTATGACGAGCGATACGCTAAAATAGGCCAAGCCATGATGCATATAGCGTAATGTGACACCTACTTTATACAATATAAATCATTTATCAGTCAAAGAATTCTCAAAAAAATAACCCATACATGCATAAAAGGCATTTATTTTATTTATCACTTTTACGAATTTCTGAATAGACAAATACTGTAAATTTCAATTATATCAGATGCGAATAGTGATGTAGACCCGGGAATATTTCCCGGGGAATATTCCCGGGGACAGCAATATTCCCCGACCTGAAATAAATTCCCGAAAACGGGGAATTTATTTTATTTTTAATAAAATGGTTTCTACACTTCTCTTGGATGCTTTATTGAGTGTTATCATGTAAAGTAAGCCTGCAAACATTTGCAGTAAACGAAGCTGCCTCATCTTTACATCGTGGTATGAAGAACAGCCTGTTGGACGATGATGTTTACTGGACAAGAGCGACATCATTAGCCGATGTTCTGCGACCGATTGTTTCCTGGATTACACAGCTAGAGGGAGACGATCCACTAACACACAAAGCATTGTATGCTTTTGAGGATATTGAGAGCAGTCTAAGTAAAACTCTTCCAGCGTCTCTACTGTCACATGCCGAAGAGAAGCAAATACTGAAAAAGGCGGCGCAGCGCAAAGAATTTGCTATTGCTCCAAGGACATCTGCTAAGCCATGCACAGCAACTTGAAACACTTGAATTCATTGACCAAGTAGCAAGTCATATGGAGACTGTTGATAGTGCAAATGTTCTTGTTGATTTAGCCAATTATAGGGCTAAAGAAGAATCATGGAGCAAGGCATTCCTATGGAAGTGTGTCGATAAAATCACGCCAGTGACCTGGTGGAAGGGGATGTGCGGATGTTCTGATTTGTCACAGGTTGCCATAAGAATATTGACTGCTCCCATTACTTCAGCAGCCACTGAGAGATCTTTTAGCACGTTTAGTCGCATTCATACAACACGGAGGAATCGTCTAACAACTCAAAGAGCAGGGAAAATAACATTTGTGGCACACAATTGGAAACTTCTTTCCTCTGAAAGAGGCTCTCAAGTTGCTCCCAAGATAATCCTGAGTCGGCAACAACTTCGTCCGGGTCGGATGAAGAAGAATATGAAGGTGAAAGTGGAAGCGAAGTTGATAGTGTCAGTGTCCAATCGGTATCATCAGATGAACAGTAACGATCTGTGAAGTTGTGTCATTTTTACAGTTTTATGATTGATTTTTATATGTACCGTTTACTAGCATAATGTGTATATAGGCTACTAATACTGTACAGTATACAATTATATAGAGATACTACTCACTTAAAAATAATTTTGATCGGTGTTTTTTGTTATTTTTCTCTTGGATCCTATTCCTATATATATGGGAATAGTTTTTATGGATCTATTCTGCTCTATATGTGTGTATATTTTATTTTTTAATTAATAAATATTATTCTTTTTGAGGTATTATGTTGTTAAAATCAAAATTCCCCGTCCAGGGGAATATTCCCCAGAAATAAATTTCCGGGAATTTATACATCACTAGATGCAACATAACCACACTTCAATTTTCAAAACAAAAAAATCATAAATATGTATGTAATGATATACAGAACAGCCGGTGCTGTTAACTGAGTGGACATCGTCTCTAATTACTAAAATATCTATGTAAATACACTAACCAAGAAGTTCATGTTTTTGGAATTCCTCCGCAATACATTGAAATAATTACAATATATAAATTTTTACTGAGTGCATATCACCAGAGAATGAGGAAATTTTTTACACCATAGGGGGAGGGTTAATACGGGTTTGTGACGTGGCTAAACAACCGGCCGCACAGACGTTTTTAAAAATACCATGTAGGCCCCCTGAACATTTAAAATAAATTATGACCAAAACAAAATTATATTTTTATATGAAAAGGGAACTTTTGACAGAGAGCCGATAATGCTGCAAATTTGGAATTCTTCACTTTGGGTATTTTAAAGATTTTATTCTTGGTATCTAGAGTACATATTTAAAACAAACAGAAAAGAATTATTACTTATCTTTATAATGGCAAAAAAAATTACAACATGTCTCCCCCCGCATTACAGAGAAAAGATTCAAATATTTTTATAATTATGGAAGCCAGGTCAAGAAGCATCAAGTAGCTCTAATGGCTTATGGTGACTGTCCAGAAAAATCCTTCCGAGGCAAGGAAAGAAGTGCTAACCTGATTGCTAGGTGATTACTAAAAAAAACAACCACAAAATTTTCAATATAATCTAGGTAATGTTAGGTCAGAATTTTAACATCACAGTAAAAAAATTATATAAAGATTGAGGGAACAAAATTCATGATGTACACAATGTATAAATAATCTTTTATCAGTTCTTATTAACTTCACTCCCATCATAGGTCTAGCAATTGCGCAAAATTTAGAGCACATGCAGAATTGTTCTGGGGTTCAATGCAAGAGATTCCGATGTTAGTTTTGGTAATTTTATTTAGGTACCAGAAAGCAATGAGGTTACAATATATACTCACTGTAGAAATTTCAAAGTGTCAAGCAAAAAGTATGTCAACTGTAGTTCTTTCGATGTCGTAGTTTAAGTCACGTAAGGTTGTGTGCTACCTAAGTAAATTTTAGTACTAAACTGTCACACATCGCCTAGTTTTAGTACTAAACTGTCACATGTTGCATAAGGTCGTGTGCTACCCAATAAATTTTAGTACAAAACTGTATCATATATCGCATAGTGTGCTACATAGGTAAATTTTAGTACTAAACTGTCTCACGTTGCATAGTTTTAGTACTAAACTGTCTCACGTCGCAGTTTTAGTACTAAACTGTCTCACGTCGCATAGTTTTAGTACTAAACTGTCTCACGTCGCATAGTTTTAATACTAAACTGTCACACGCTGCGTAAGAATGTGTGCTACCTAAGTAAATTGCCTTAAAAAAGTGCCAAAATGCCCCAGTGTGTAATGAGAAAGTATTTTAATTACTCGGCAAACAAATAAAAGCCAAGAAATAACATTCCATTTGTAAGTACACGCAAATTACTCATTATAAATAATACAATCGCATCCAAAGATGGGAAACAATTGCAATTGGAAAGAAAGTGCAAGGCCGACTAGAGTACAGGTCTGGGCCTAACTGCCAAATTACAAAGTCACTGCTGTCGCTAAGTAAACCTTTTCTGTTTAAAATAGTCTAATCACTATGTTTATTTATATACTTGAGGTAAAACAACATACACATCAGTAATAATAATAAGTATAACCTCTCGTTGCCCTATCACAGCACGGCACTGACGATCACTTGACACCTCAAAATCCATCTACTCTAGTCGGTCTCGAGGTAGTATTTCATTCATACATAGAATTTATTTGTGTCTATCTTTGTCACTTAAGAACAAGGTTTGAATTGAGAATTTACTGGAAACAAGCGTTTCTTACTTGCCACATTTTATATTAATTTTTTAAGACAATAACAAGTCTAGATGTATTGTAACATCATTGCCGGAGAGTACTCTAAGATTTCACTTATTTGAATAGTTAACTTAGGGCTTTTTTTAATTTAAAAACTGCAAAATGAAAGAAAGGCCATTTAAAACATAAGAGAAAAAGATTAGATAAACAATGAATCATATCTTTTGGTCGGGTGGGTACCTACCCGCTTTATAGTCAGCTAAGGCAATAACCAGATTTCTGAATTCGTAGGGGTTTCCTAGTAATTCTCAGTTTAATTTTAAACTGTCACACCAACTTAGTGGGTCACTAATGTTGACATAAACAGCCAACATGCACTAGAGATGCTTTTTCTAAGTACTATCAAAACGGTAATTCTTACAGGGTGTGGTACCTACTTGCAAAAACTGTACGAAAAATATATGTTTCGGTCATCGAATCCGATACATGTCAAACAATGCCTACTCAAAACGATAAACAATAAGCACCAAGGACGTGAAAGGAACGATATTTGGAAAAAGAAAATAATTATGACTCATGATATAGTTCATAATCAAGGAGTGATGACTTTGAACTTGTTGACTGCATGGTAAAAAAAAAATTCGGTGGTACTATTTCATTCCATGGAAAGCATTATAGGTATATTTGGATTAGCAAACAGTTGACCTGATTATTTTAGGATTTCACAAGCAGCATTATAATGAATCACACCAAAAAACCACATCATGTGTACAGTTAGAAAGTGTTACAGGTTTTATTATTAAGTTATGGATCCAAAAAAAGTAAATGTTGTGATCTATTTTTATGTTTATCTTTCTTTATTACCCGTTGTAGGAACATGCATCTTTACAAGAAAAAATAATGCAACCAGCATTTTGTCCCAAACACACAAATATACGCTAAATTGATAACAAAATAAGAGTGTATTTAACTATTACATGAATAATACATGTATCTGCCTTTGTGTTGCCCTCACTCAGCTGTAGGTTATAGGTATATTGTCACAAAAACTTTTTTTTGCATTCTACAGATAAATATGGAGTCATGTGAAATGGAACTTACAATCTTCTCCATGTGGTCCTGCGGAACATTGTGCAGGAGGATCCCTGCCAAGGTCCTGTAGTTCCTAAAAATTAAAACAATAATTTAGTCAGCTTGATAGTTCATATAAGTTTGCAGTTACAGAAGATGCATTCAATTTTAGCACAAAGAATTTCGTATTTTGAGCACTGGAAATCGTTCCATCGCGCAGATGTCACTCGAGCTTCCAGAAGCACTCCAAGAATTGCCAATTACATCAGAGGGAACAAAATGAAAATAATTTGCCACATTTCACATTAGAAACATAACAATATGCGATCCGCATATTGATCGTTCATCGCAAGTTGGCTTAATTCGATAAACCAATTACGAAAACTTCGTAAGAATCGAAGACAACGAATTAATCATAAATTGTCGTTATACTTCAATTCCGACATTTTAGAATACGGCGAGTGCCTCGCGACAGTTATTTCCAGTGTGAATAAGATATGCATTCCCAACATTTGAGTAAAACTATGATTGAAACTTTAATTTTAAAATGACAACTTGTCAAGCCACGACATATTATGAGCCATACGAGTGCTCGGAATTATCGAGAAGGAATTTCAATGTTATTCACATCGGTAAAACAATCAGCAGGGCGTAAAATAGATGTAATCTGCAGCCGTTGAGAACTGAAAGAGGATAAAATTTGTGCAATATTGAAAGCAGAAATTTACTGTACCTTATTAATTCGTTTTAACGCCATTTGATAATAATATACTGTAATAAACTGGCTTTACACCAGACAATAGGACCGCGAGCCGAAGACCTTTGATTAGAGATTGCAAGATGGCTCCCTTCTAAACGCAGAACTACTACTCAAGTCGAATGTCTTTTCTTGATGTACGAATCGATCAGATTATGAAAATCGCAATTCACCCAAAAATATTAAATAATTATATTATTTACGAAAACAAGCACAGCTCTTTCAAACACACAAACTTTATCGTGTTTTAAAGAAACGTATTTCCTGCAGCCACTGCGTAGCTCAAACAGGGAAATCGACTGGTCCTAAAAATTGTTCATAAATGCTACTTAAATGGCAATGACTTGTTCGAAAATTGCACAAGTCAGTATTCCATGCTGCAAATTAATCTTTCTAAGACGGAAAATTAATTGCTTTATTTAACAAATTTTGTATTTTTAGAAGACTTTAAATAAACAATAGATGATATTTTTATGATTATTCAACTAGGTAAGTACTTTTAAGAATGTACGCTAGTTGTTGCCATCCGAAGAAAGATATGCAATATCATGCGGAAATGACGTCAATCGCGTAACAGCGCTATTTTTGGTTCGCTCTTGAAACTGTATTCCTTGTATTTTTGGCACTAAAGGAAACACGCGGTTTTGACACGAAAAACTTTACCGAGTGCACAATCTTCGATATATTTTCACAGGCAAAAATGTCTACAGTATCAACTTAATAGTTTTAATATTGTTTTGCTTTATTTCAGATTTTAGGCCAATTTTTCTGTTCGGTTTTACACCTAAAAAAATGTATTAATTTTATTTATAGGTCGAATGATTAAATTAATCTTGTTATTTTCAGGGAATAAATTTTTAAAACGCTACCAATCATTACATTGCCATTGTAATTAAGGTAAAAATGCTTCATTCAAAATGGAATGAGTTTCTAAACAATCTAAGCTGTAGTCTGTAATAATATATACTATCAACTACTTGGAATTTTTGAAAACTTATTTAAAGTTATTTTACACTTACATGTATTTAAATAAAATAAGTTACATCGAACAAAAGATCTAGCTCCGAATTTCAAAAAAACAGTTCATTATTTTGATACGCTTATCTTATAAACTATTTCTAGAAACTTCCATTGAAAATTATTTTTTTTGTTTCATTGATTGAAAGTGTTGTTTTATTTGTTACCTAGTACATTATTTTGTCTGGGTTTCAAGTTATTATTATCTCGTTATTCCACAACGAAGTTTATGTTTGAGCCAACAACGCCAAAAAATAGTCTTCAATAAAAATAGAAAATATTTTTAATTTTTAACAAATCAATGTTGTGTGGATAATTAATAATGTTATTTGGGACATAAAATATTTAATGTAAAATACAACTAATTGATTGACAAAGAATACAATGATCGAGGCACACAATATCAAAACATTAGTTTCAAAATAACACCTGCAAGTCAGCGCCCTTTACAACAGATGATCGTGATTAATAATAATAATATTATTATGTAAATATCACAGGTTATTCAAGTAGGTATCTACACTTCCAGATATTCGGAAATTAGGCGATTTTGATAAGGTTTGCGTCCTGACTATAATTAGTGAAAAAAATCAAACACCAAATAAATAATAAAAACAATTTTGTTATTTATGATATTGAACGAATTTTTGGAAAAAAATTCACATGTATTAACTTTTGTGTTACAGAGTCCAGAGAAAATTTATTTTATTCTATAATGTGCTATCATTCTAGTAGTCGTGCATGTTGTCATGATATGTGTTGGAACGTATGTAATATCTGCCCGCGGTAATATCCGGAACTACAGATATCAACGTAATTTTTAGTAGAAAATAAACTGTAGTTCCTAATTTTACCGCACCCAATCTCGCGGTTTTAGGAGAATATACGAAATCGTGAGTTGTGGTAGGCGAGGAAATTATATTTCTAAAGTTGTGTTTATGTTTGGTCTCTGGGAATGTGTATAAGTACTAGATCAATTTCTCAACTTCTCAAATTACTTCTCTCCACAACTCTTTCCCTG
The DNA here is from genome assembly GCA_026573805.1 of Hesperophylax magnus. Taxonomy (NCBI): domain Eukaryota; kingdom Metazoa; phylum Arthropoda; class Insecta; order Trichoptera; family Limnephilidae; genus Hesperophylax; species Hesperophylax magnus. Next base: position 5,120,293 of record JAIUSX010000022.1, read on the forward strand.
CCCACTACATTCGGCTTTACGACATCCTCCGAATAGGGGAAGTCATCCGTGGGGATTTCATCAACCCCAGGCGGTTATAACTTCCTTCAAATAAAAAACCTTTCGGTATTTAGCTTTTATCACGATTTATTTATTGCTTAATGATGTAAATAAATCAGGTTACCTATATAACGAGATTTATGTATACAGTTTTTCACCTTTTGTGCTTATGGACAATTTTGTACATGCACGTTTTTAACATTATGTGGGTAGGAACTTACACAATATACATTACAAGTTAGTGTTGACAGAAAATCAATCTTTTGAGGAAAAAAAATCTTCGATGAAAAAATATTAATTTGTAAACTTATATTGACCACATTTAGAATAACTCGTAAGTTTTGTATTATTCAGAATTAACAGGAAAAATAAATTTACCATCGATACACACCTTGAACTGTGGTAGTAATAAAATTCGCGATCATATCAATGTTGTTTATTCTCTCAATATATTTTTATTTCGCGGTTTGTTATTATGTATTATAACATAAACAATAATCTATATACATTACCTTGTAGCAAAAAAACTTATTATGTGCGATATACAATGTATACATGGGTATGTTGTGTTACCTACATAATATTCTAACCTAATTAGGGTATCTTGTGAGGCTAAAGGTTTTGGTGAGGGGAATGAGATGAGGAAGAGGAAGGTGGGGGAGTACCTGGCTATTAAGACATGGTAACCAAACAGGCTAAAGCCATTTCAAGCAATGTTTCAATTTTACTAATACTGATTATTACTATTTAACTATTGATATTTTACTGATACTGAGCAATTTTATGATGTGTTATTTAACTTATTAACCTAACTAAGCTTTGATTTTTATTTATGAATCTAATCAAATTGTTAAAGAACATGAGAGTATCTTCCACTCTGGAACGTGCCGCAAGAATTCAATATATTATTTTAAATTAATAAAATATGAAATAAAATGAACTTGCGCACGCCTCCGCCGGGATTTGAACCCGCGACCAGCGTCCTTCGGCTTGCTGGTTCGAGAGTTACCCATCGACCACGGAGGCCGTCAACTGCTTTCTTATTTAAACATATAATAATGAATAAACAAACTAATATTCGAAATACGAATTGTGTTTTGTGATGCGTTTGCTTACTTATTTACAATTTTCTCTTTTGCTTGCATTGAATTGACATTTCAGGTCTTCGCGGAAAACATACCTACCGTTGAAAATCGCAGGCATTGATTGATGCAGGATATTGCAAAAATGTCTTGTCGTACTCATTGTCTGTAAATTACTAACAAGTTAGTGATTATTTTTGTGATACGTGGGCTTAATTTATATAATGTACGGTTGCCTTTTTTGCTAGCTGGAGCCGACTATCATTGCACAAAGGCTGTGTTTCTTAATAAGTTGATAAACAAGTTTCAGTTCGGAGTAGGAATCCATTGGAGTCGTTCGTCGCGTGGTAACGTTTTGACGTTCACCCACATTCCGTACTCGTGCCAAACTCAATTTGTAAATAAATCAAAGCGGCCATCATTTGATTGTTACTAAACAAAACTAATAAACGAATTGGGTTCCTCAACCATTGCAAAGACCCGAGTGCGCCTATTTCTTTATAAGTTAACTGTTTTAAAAGTGACATATTAATTACCGATATTCAAAGTGTTCGACTTCATTCAACCAGTTAATATAATCTAATGTATTAAATTGTTGAGCGAAACATTTCAGTTATTTTTGTTTTATTTACGCCGCTTAATATACGTAGGTATATTACAAAGTAGAGCGTAGTTAAAAGGCTTTAAAATGTCTATTACCAAAACGGTTACCAATGAAGTGCAAGAATGCTCAGAGGAAATGAACTTCTCTCCATTTGATGGACTTTTCGGAGAAAACGTAAGTTTATACGTAAAACATTTATCTCCATGTTTTTCAAATACTACCTACATTTTAATATAGTTAGATATCTACCTACATGCTTTTCTACTACCTTCTCACCCGTAAGGATGTTTTGATTTTGAAGATCCCGATTAGGTTAAACGAATAATGGTTTCTTCTTGTATGACAATAAAGGATTACCTAATTGTTTTTTTTAAGTTTGTTCTCGTACTTAGATATTTTTTACTTGTAACCCCGTTTACTTTTAACGTTTTTAAGTTTTCCACGTGCCTGTAATTATGCCTGTTATTTTTTTGTCTTTATGGTATGGAAAAACACAAATAAATTAACCAGAAAAATAGTTTATTTACAAAATACACCAGTAATCAAAAATGACATTTATTTATTGTCATAAATATTTTATGTTTGCTGTGAAAATTAGGCCTAGAATATTTCAAGCATTTACAGTGCGGGGGGGGGGGGCGGGGGGCTTGTTTTACTGTTCACATTTAAGGTCCTTGTTTTGGGAAATCCCACCCTAATCGGGATATTTTCATTATTGTATGCTTTTTTACCCTTTATCTTTACCGAGATGCGGTGAAACAACTTTATCTAAAGCAACGCTAATAGGCGATTCAGCGCCCTTGAGGTGATTTTTCACAAAAACGGCGCTCTACAAATTATCCAATTATTATTATTATTATTATTTATGAACTTTTCCAGGCAAAGTGATTGCAAGTAACTAGTAACACAATCCTTATTCTTATTACCTATACGCATTACTTTGCCTATTGTAAACGGTGACCAGAAACTCGTAGTACAAGTGGGAAACTGGTGAATCTACATCACACAGAGAACCCAAAAAGACTTTTTTCGATCAAACCTTTTCTTTTTTCTGTCAAATTTGACCTAAAGAGCTCATACATTTGAACTCGATTTACTCGAAAACAAAAACTCAAACAAAAAAGTTGCACTACGATGTCGACTCCAAATTTGATGTATATATATTCACCAGTTTTCCACTTGTACCCACTCCGCACACCAGCTCACGAGTTCATTAAGTAGCTTTTGAAGTAAGTATTCGCTGGCGTTTTTGTGGAAAGTAAAAAAACAACAGAATTCTTTTTGATCAAGTTTAGTGTGGCCATCTTCGATATTGGAAAATTTCGAGCAGTGTGATTGACGATTGACCTTGACAGACCGAAGGTGGAAGGAACTATTAGGACAATCCACTAACACTGGTTTAATCATGTCATTATATTTATTTCTCCTGGATGCCAAAGTCCAGAACAGACTCTCAACAGCTGAAAAATAAGAACTAGTCGTTAAAAATTCAAGACGTCCTGACTCCTGACAAACAGTTTTAGCTGACACCGAAGCACAAGTATTTATAGCAGGATATTTGTGTACATTGGTGGTCATCAGTCTGTTTCCATTTTAAAAAGATATATAAATCATGTCTGAAATTTAGAATGGTGCTCCATATTTCTTTGACTAACATAAAAGATTGAGTCATTTTCTGCTATTATACCTAATAATTTTCTAATTATTGATTCCTTTCAAAAGGAGAGTTTTCTTCCTTTTAAATGATTTAAGTTGAACAAACTGTTAATTAGAGAAGTAGTTTTGTGATAAAGTTGGTATTTTAACAATGTGGCTTCCAATAGGGCATGTACCTACATCGGTATCGAAATCTTACGTTAGGTATACCGATACATATTATGGAGTCAATTTGCAGCAAATTCATGTTCCTCAAATTTCAAAGGAATGTCAAAAGCGATGATTCGGGTTCTGTTACAAATTTAAAACATTTTCCCGTTCAACGTTAAGTGTAAACGTAATAATAGCGCATGAGTTTCAATTGTGTATTTGTTCTAAACTTTTTGTTCATTCAGTATTTCGAAAGTTTTATGATGGAATGACTAAATTACGAAACGAACCAAGCAAGTACACTCAACACTCATGTTGCAAAATTTGAATAAATAATGTGTTGGTTGCGAGCATTGATTCTTCTTCTCGGTCTTTGATGGTTTTGTAAACATCAACCAACCTAATTATTTTTCTTGACTTTACTGATTATTTTTCTTTCTCGTTGGATTTCTGACCTACGCAAAGATCTTCGTGCTCATTGGATTGAAATAAGAATGAAATCGAAAAGAGGTACAAATATATTTACAATAATACAACATTATATTTTCCAAATCGGGAAAAATTTGAACCTCTTTTAGAAATTTAGCAGTCGGTAACCAGTTCTAATAAAAATATATTCTTTCACATACACTGTTTATCTTTTAACATACACATGACGCAAGCACCTACCACGTTTATAAGTTTATCTTTTCACATACACTGTTTATCTTTTAACATACACATGACGCAAGCACCTACCACGTTTATAAGTTTATCTTTTCACATACACATGACGCAAGCACCTACTACGTTTATAAGTTTATCTTTTCACATACACATTTCTCCAGCACCTACCACGTTTATAAGTTTATCTTTTCACATATACATGACGCAAACACCTACTACGTTTATAAGTTTATCTTTTCACATATACATGACGCAAGCACCTACCACATTTATAAGTTTATCTTTTCACATACACATGACTCAAGCACCTACCACGTTTATAAGTTTATCTTTTCACATATACATGACGCAAGCATCTACCACGTTTATAAGTTTATCTTTTCACATACACATGACGCAAGCACCTACCACGTTTATAAGTTTATCTTTTCACATATACATGACGCAAACATCTACCACGTTTATAAGTTTATCTTTTCACATATACATGACGCAAGCATCTACCACGTTTATAAGTTTATCTTTTCACATAAACATGACGCAAGCACCTACCACGTTTATAAGTTTATCTTTTCACATATACATGACGCAAGCATCTACCACGTTTATAAGTTTATCTTTTCACATATGCATGACGCAAGCACCTACCACGTTTATAAGTTTATCTTTTCACATATACATGACGCAAGCACCTACTACGTTTATAAGTTTATCTTTTCATATATACATGACGCAAGCACCTACCACGTTTATAAGTTTAATACTAGAAATTGCTATTATGTAGTTATTTTCTTGTATTCATTAGTATTTTTTTTCTTGAATTTTCTTGTACCATGTTGTGGTAAAGATAATTACAAATTTAATAATGAAAGCGCATAAGCACCATTAATATAGAATGTGTTTAATTGTGTAAAACAATTAGAATTACGAGCGTGTCAATACATTTTTTTTTACTTGCAAAAATATTTGGATTTATTAATGTTAATCTGTGAGACCATCTGTTTTGATTAAGTGATGACTGTTGATTTTTGCGACTGGCGTTCAATCATATTTATCTAATTTTGTACTAATTTATCGCAAACATAGTCATATCTCATTTAAAATTTATTTTAATGAATGTTATACTCAGATATTTATTAAAAAAACAATATTGCGAATGTCTTGAAATCTTTTCCAGCTGTTACTTTCGAACAGAATATCTAGTTTTTAATGTAATAAAAATGCTTTTAAAAATAATTATGGTACTCGTCGATTGAGTGTGTAATAATATGTCTTGTGCTTAATCCACGCTTCATCGTGCAAATTAATTTAATTCGCTAACATCCTATATTTGACTTCCGATTCAGCCCCTCGGCCAATCGTGTGCCGCGACAGATAGAATATTTGGTGACCGGATAAATCATCACAATGATAATTCATCACATCTTTAAAAAGTTATATAAAGTCATGGAAAGTGATGAAACAAAAACTTTATTAACTGGGTTAAGTAGGTTAGGTTAGGTTAAAAAAAAAATTTCATCGTTTCTAATGACTTTATATAATTTTTTAAAAGTGTGTTGAATTGTCACTGTGTTGAGTTATCATGGAACCGAATATTTACACGCGAAGTTAAATGTTGCGGATCTCACAAACAAGATAGCTCTCTATGCGTGTCAAATCAAATCAAATCAAAAATTATTTATTGTAAAAATAAAAATTACAAAAGGTGTAGCTTATGGGTAGACCCCATTTCTTCCAGCTAACCACATTTATTTAATTACAATGTTTATATAATATTATTTGTTTTATTATAATAATTACAATGTTTATACAGATAAAATAACAATATACCAATGAAAAAATAAAAAAAATACAAATATATATACCAATAAAAATAGGCGTTTCATTTACGTGAGTACAAATACAAACTCAACGTGTAGTGACGTTTATTAACAAGGAAAGTGTTTAGTGACGATTTGAATTTGTGTGTATCTTGTATTTGTTTAATGTTATGTGGAAGGTTGTTATATACTTTAATGGCCATGTAGTATGGTCCTTTTTGGAATATTGTTTTGTTTGCTTTTGGTATTAGTAAGTTTTCTGTGAGCACAAAGTCGTTATTAAAAAGACTCCAATAATTGTTCAGTAGATATACTTAAATTCCACGATTGTCAGCCATTCTAGGTATTATTTTGCCTTTCGCAATGACAGTCAATCCATTGTACCTAATGGTATCTGGGTTCATCAAGAAAGTGAAACTACTTGCATTTTACCCGAGTCCATCATTTCGAGCATTAATCATCGTACCGTCTAATAATTTTATCATTAGTCTCAGTTCAGTGTATTACTTTTTCTTTTATCTGATTTTAATCGTTGCGCCAATGACGAAGGCATGTTTAAATACGGGCTGACATTGAAAATAATGGTTGACAAACATATTCAATTTCTATTTAAAATTTTATGTATAAAGTTAAAGAGGACACACTGGGCCCAGGTTCGCAACCAGTGTTCCCGAAGCTCCCGATTTTTCGGGAGATCTCCCGATTTTTCACTTCATCTCCCGATCTACCGGAATGGCATCAATATCTCCCGATTTTTCAAAGCAAGCAGCGAATCGTCGTCACTCGACGATTCTTTGTTTATGGTCTGAAAAAACAGGCAAAAAATTGTCTCTGGCAAAAAAAAAATTCCCCCAAATAGGGTATTAACAAGAATAATTAGAGAATACTGATTATCTAATCATATTTTTTTTTAAAGAAAGACAAACATTCCCGGGTTACGAATAACCTGACAATATTTGAAAATCTCCTACTACCACCACAGTAAGCCGAAAATGTTGCTTGTGTTGTGATGGAGGACTTAACCAGCCCAGGAATTGAACACACTACGCCTGAGTGGGACCCAAGCGCGATGTCAACTCGGCCACCGACCGGTGTATGTATGTATTAGACCTATACATACCGATAATCTATGAATTTTACGAGCGAGAGTTTAAAATTTATTACGTAACGCCTCGATTCGCTTTTTTGGTTCTTCGTTCCTCGTACATATTATTTTTTTTTATTGTGTAATATTAAGTTTTATGTATAAATATCAATATCTCTATACTACTATAATATTGAATTCTTATATGTTATCTTTAAAGATAACTAGATGGTTCTTGCATTCTCTCTTCCATTTACCGATAGGTGTTATTTTTATGCTTTCTGGCAGTACATTGACATTTTTTATTCCTATACGGTGTAATATTCTATCGAAACACGTTACAGTTATCTTTATTATTTCGATAACACATTGTGTATTATTAAATTTTCTTTATAAATATCAACGTCATCAATATGTCTGTTTTACTGTTAGCCAATTTAGCTCCTGTAACATTATGGCTACATTTAAAAATCTATTTCGCCTAAGTATTATTCACATTGCTATATTTTGAACAATTTGCAACTTATTTTGTTCTCTGTCATTTCACCAGAAAATAATCGTTGGGCAGTTGTTAAAATGTGGGCTAAAAATGGAGTTACGAGTATATACTGTAATCGCAGATTATTGGAACAACTTTTGAATAATTCTTCCCAGAAAAGAGATACTTGTACCCAAGTTTCTATTGTAAATGCCCAGCATTCTTATAAAAATTAAATATTAATCTAATATAACTCCTAATTACTCCATAACAGTAACAATTTCCACAATTTTATCTTCGCTCTTGCATTGTATTTTTTTTTTTGCTAATTCATCTGCTAAATTAGTAGGTATTTCATAATAAAGAATGCTAAACAGTTTACAATTGGGTGAAAGCGGAATGTTTACATGTGAAGCCAGGTGATGTGAAGAAAAAGCTCTTGAGGTGATTGGATGGTTGCTTATTAAAATTGAAAATAAAAAGATTGTTTCGTTTCATTTAATCGTAGACACATCCCGAGGACAAAAATCGTTACTTGTTTGAATGCCGCTCAATTTTAATGTACATAGATAGGTATTCAATAAATTTTGACGTCTCTTGAACTGACAGTTCAAATTTCACAAAAAAATTTCTGTGTTGACAGACGTAAAAATAAGTCTCCATCGAATGTTACGGAAAATTGCGTCATTCCATGGGCAACATCTACAATTATGCTGCTTCTTGATTTTTGTCTGCTTCGGAAATAGTAAACGGGATCCGGATTGTTGACAAGGGAGAATTTTTATTATAATAGTTCTAGTCATATCCCGATTTTTCCCGATTTCTTCAAATTTCTCCCGATTTTTAGGCGAAAATTCTCCCGAATTTGAATTTTTAGTTTCGGTAACACTGTTTGCAACACATGCAATACTACGCTGCCAGGTGGGCTTTCACACTTGTCAAACGCAAATTTGAATCGTAGTATTGCGATATACAATGAATTTTACGTCTTACAAAATCTATAAGTTATTATTCACCTCCCATTTTAACGACAAAACGAACAGTGTCAATAAACGCCAAACGTCAAAGCAAACATAACCTTAAACGTCAAATCAACTCATTGGAACGCCTTTCACCACCGCCATCTTTTTTTCACACGTCCCATGGGGAGTGTAGGATTGCGTTGCGTGTGACAAGTGTGTTTCTAAAGCATATATTATCATAGAAAATGTATGGAATGTAAGTTGTCCAGCTATCTCAATGCGTTGCCTACGTTGCGTACGTAGGTCCAGTAACAGACTACTTAAACAAATGCTTATCTACGTTTATGTCTACGTTTCTACAATACATGAAAATCAATTTAATATATTTATTCCATAAATCCGGTTACCATTATAATATTCTGATTAAGTATATTTTTTTGATAGATTCACAGCCCGCAAAGTATTCAAATATACAAATGCCAGTAATCATGTATTTCTGTGTAGTGCTTAGTGATTTTTACAGTTGCTTAACTTTATTTTTGTGACATTTTTTTCTTACTTTTTATAGCGCTTTTGAAGTAAAATTTTAAAACATGATATTTAACTGTTTAGAAAACAATGATAATTCAATGGCATTGGTGCAATTTTCAACAATTTTCCAACTTTCAAATATAAATTCAATGGATAAAATACACAATAAAAATGATTTTCAACGTGAAGCTAAAAATCCACTTATTATGTTAAATCATAACATATGATATGTTTTTTTAAACGAGAACTTTTTTTAGCATTGCGAGTTTAGCTGTGAGCATTGGATAGTTGCATATTATGTTAATATTGTACAAGTAATTAATCGATTTTCAGAAGCGAAATTGATAGCTTGAATTGATAAATACAAATTGATAGATACAAAATGTACATAACTACTATCGAGGACACAGTTTTTAAAAACAAAAACCTCTGGAAATTTCTTTAAAAACATCCTGATCACACCTCACTCGATGAACCCGGGCGTTGTAGTGAAATTATTATCGATTGGTCATTTAAAAATATTTAAGGCAAACGAATTGACGGTTATCTATCATACAAATTTCACCGTCAAAGAGAATGTGCAAATTGCATTTCAGATGAAATTTCTGCGATCTCAGACAGCTCAAAGATCCAAGGTAGAAGTACCCATAGATCAAAACAAAACTGTAAACTTTCACAAAGTTATTACACCCATTGAGAACTTGAATAATTTCTAGTACCTACCTGTCAGCTTTAAATTGCACATTAATTTCATGGTCATGATAAGTAGATAATAGTATCATTTATCGCGACATAAGATACAACTATTTCAACTACCCAAGTAAGTAAGCATTATACTTTATTAAAATGAAAAAAAAATATTTATGCTAATCGTGCATAAATTATTCACAAAAAATTATTAAATATTACCTTTATGATTATGGAATTTTTTTTGTAATATAGATAACGAATATCTCAGCATTATGTCTTCTAATTTTTTATTTACTAACTCATACTATTTTAAAGTCAGATTTGAAAGAGAAAACTGTTTATATTAAATAGTAGAAAGGAATTTCCACTGCTATGTAACTGATACATTTGATTAATTGAGAATAAGTGATCATTTTTTGTTCGTGAAAATACAGGGTTTTCCAATAAGAGGTGTTATTTTGAATAGCCCGCTATTTCGGTAGATGTTACTTTTAAAGCTGTCATTTTTTGACATTTGACAAGTAGAAACTACGCCATTAATAAAAATGGAACGATACACGCTTCAAAAATGCATTGAAATTATTAAAATTTACTTGAGTGAATCAAATGCAAATCATCTTGAGTGATGAGGCCATTTCCACCTCGGTGGCTTCGTCAACAAGCAAAATTCTCGCATCTGGGACGCGGAAAACCCAAGAGTTATTGTTGAAAAGCCTTTCTATCCTCAACATATGACTGTTTGGTGCGGTTTATGGTCCGGCGGAATCATTGGAACTTACTTTTTCGAAAATGAGGCTGGAGCAACAGTTTCGGTGAATGGATCGCTATCGAGAAATGATTAATGATTTTTTATCGTCGGAATTGGATGGTATTGATCTGGACAACGTTTACTTTCAACAAGACGGCGCTACGTGCCACACAAGTAACGAAACCATTGATCTTTTAACAAGTTTATCGTTATTAGTGCCAGGTGTGTTTAAAGATATTAAAATGATAGAAGAAGTCAGGGACGCTCGAGAAATTAGCAACAGCAAAGCATTGCGGGGGATCCACTAGTTTTATATAAGTTTCTAAAGAGATAACAAGGAGAAGGTCAAGAATGATTACTTTTTATTATCGTTATAACATAGAATAGTTTAACTATTATCATTGAGATTGGTTGATCATACCCAACAAATACTATGTAATTTTTACTTATGCTATTTCAGTAGGTCCCATTTATCTAAGAAATATTTCGCATTCTCTCTAATCGATGGGTAGAGAGAAGACACATGTGTTTTGGCCAGCCAAAACGCAGTATCTTCCTTGACACTCTCAAGGAAGACATTGTACTTTTAGCTACCACGGCAGTATAGATATTCAATATAAAATTTATAACGCGAGTCTAAGTTAAAATGTTTACTTTACAAAACACATAACTTGCGTTCTGTTAGCAAATGCGATAATCCCTGATTATATAATAACAGGCAATTATTGAAATGTAAAATTATATAGTATGCGTCAATAAAATAATTCTTTGCAAAATGGTTGACATTGGAAAAGACGCTTTGCAGTAGATACGCAATACCATACATATATAATCATACTTATTAATGATCAAAACATTATATAGTTCATATATATTATAATAAACTCGCATAGATCCGTGAAAAATCAACGGATTTTGTAGATAATTCCAATTTTGAAAAATCAACAGATTTTGTAGATAATTTCAATTTTGAAAAATCAACAGATTTTGTAGATAATTCCAATTTTGAAAAAACACAATTAACCCTTCTGGCTAAATTGTTCGCTTTTGTGAACAATTCATACGGTCTCACAGAAATCGTTCTGTCTTCTTTACAGTTCTAGTTAGAAATATAATATAAACGGTGTCAGAAAGAAAATAATACCACGCTATTCTAGAAATTAACCACAGAACAATTAAAATGTGCACCTCTATGAAACCAAAGTACCGACGGCAATTTAAAAAAAAATTACAAGTAATTTTATATATTTTATTGATCTTCTTCTTCTTTAGTATGATGGGGGGTCAGAGGGGGACATATAGGTCTGCGAGCCATTCTAGGGCCTCAGGCGTCGCCATGTGAACCTCACCAATCCCGCCGGGGAATGAATGGAGCGGGCATTCGTTGACCACATGTTTTTATTAATTATATTCATTAAAAGGCAAAAAGTGAGGTGACAATAACTTTTGTAATAAATTTGTCTTATAAAATAAGGGTGTTTTTACGTATTTTTCGTAATTAGTAATTTTACTTTTTAAAATGTAAAGTGAGCCATTTTTTCAATGTTTGAATTTAAAATTTATGTATTTCAAACAATATATGTTAATTTGTAATGATAAAATATGAGAGCTTATTTCATCACCTTTCAAAAACAGTTTTTAATCAGATACGTTCAGAAATATTCCATTTATTTGAATTTTATTGCAATGCGGAAATACTCAGACCGTCTGACAGAATGTGGCTAAGGTCATAAAAATAATTTTCAGTTAGTAAATTGTAGGTAGGTACTTTATATTGTTCAAAAAAACCGTTCCAATTTTGAAAATAACATTTCAAATCAAAGCATGTTCGAGTTCTATGTAGATTTCATCGAACCGGAGTTACAGACACCCAACCGAAATTAGTATTTTCAATAATGTTAGTGTAAATTGATTTTTTGAGGGAATGTAGAATTGATCTTGCAGCACGCCGCAACGTAAGTTTAAATTTTAAGTAGGTACCAGTGGCGGTCCGCGACTTATTGAAAAATACGACACTAACGATGTTGTTGTAGCTGAAATATATATATTTTTCAAAATTTTAAAATATTGCAGAAAAATCTTGAAAAAAGTCGTACGAAAAATTACTACAGCAATAATGTTTTATTTTTCAAACTTACCGCGTACATTTCAGCAGTCCTGTCATAATATACATGATTTTAAAATTAGAAGGATACAAAATAGCGCTTGGTGTATGATTGAAATATCACCACAGTAGTCTGCAATTTATTATGAATTAGCTGTACCCCGCCACGCGTTGCCTCGGGTCAGTCTGTCTCTGCAGAAAGAGAAACAATAGCGCGTGTTGATTGGTTTTGAGTCCAACAGATGGCGCTGTTTAAAAAAACACACCTGTCACAGGTGACATATACAGGGTTTTCCAATAAGAGGTGTTATTTTGAAATTCGATCGTAAAAGATCAATGGTTTCGTTGCTTGTGTGGAACGTAGCGCCATCTTGTTGAAAGTAAACGTTGTCCAGATCAATACCATCCAATTCCGGCCATAAAAAATCATTAATCATCTCTCGATAGCGCAATCCATTCACCGTAACTGTTGCTTCTGCCTCATTTTCGAAAAATTAAGGTCCAATGACTCCGCCGGACCATAAACCACACCAAACAGTCACACGTTGAAGATAAAGAGGCTTTTCAACAATAACTCTTGGGTTTTCTGAGCCCCAGATGCGACAATTTTGCTTGTTGACGAAGCCACCGAGGTGGAAATGGGCCTCATCACTCAAGATGATTTGCATTTGATTCACTCAAGTGAATTTTAATAATTTCAATGCGTTGTTGAAGCGTATATCGTTCCATTTTTATTAATGGCGTAGTTTTTACTTGTCAAATGTTAAAAAATGACAGCTTCAAAATTAACATCTGCCGAAATAGCGGGGGTATTTCAAAATAACACCTCTTATTGGAAAATCCTGAATAATAAAAACACTTGCGTATTCGAATGCAACGTTGTCAAAATTTCATAGCAATCGATGAAGAATTTTCGTAGATTTATGATTTTGGACAAACAATCATTAACATTTTTATTTATATAGATTATATACCTAATACGCTATTAATTTAAAATTATAGTGTTCTGGCAATGTGAGTCAGTTGTAATGTCTCAATGTCGAATCCTTTTTGTCGAATTATTTTTTTTAATTAATATGTATTTCCAACCTTTCGGTAGTAATTATTAAATATTTTTCAAATAGATATTTCCAGACTACTCCGGAAAATCTTGCTTATTAGATTGCAACACACCTGTTGAATTTCATTACACACATATTAAAACATTATATTTAACAAAGAGTTCTTTGTTTTACTTGCTAGTAAACCGAACTATATTATGTATATTTGTTTTTTATTTACACGTTGTGGTCTCGAGATAACCCTGGAATTCGCTTCAATCTGGATTATTCCATTTAAATACCTTTTGTTTACGTGTTTTTTTAGACGTCTTAATTTCAAATATCATAATATTTGTACCTGCACTGGCCATCACCGGTGACCAGTGGTTGGTGGTTACCCACCCATATCAGCGTGGTATAATTCCACCTTTCTCTCGTCTTGGCGTAACAAAAAGCAACCGCACGCACGCTTCTCTCGAGATGGTGCATGGGCCGCGGAGGCCCAACTAGTGCGGAGGTTGCCAGTTGCCACTCGGAGGCACTGAACACAAAATCTAAAGGCGTGTGTCTACACCGATTTGAAAGAATACTGAGTGCTGTGGAAATTACAGAGGAAGAGATCCGAAACAATATAAAGCCAATACGTAATGAATAAGCTGTAGAAATGAGATCCCCGAGGCATATGGTATGTGAAACAAATGCGGAGATTCGGACGGAACATGAGGCTTGTGTTAGCGTATGGTTTGTAGATAATATGGAACGGATAAACGAAGAAAGGTGTTAAAGAGAGTACATTAATTTGACGCGAAAATGAGAAGGAATGTTGAAGGAAGTCCGGGACACAAAAATAAGGCATAATCAAGTGAATCAAATAAAATAGGGTCGTGTCGAGCGTCAGAATAGAGTAGGAATTGAGACGATGTATGGATGTTAATGAAGCCAGGATTGTGTGCAAAGACAGGGTTGTGCGGCGGTCCATACTTTCTGCCTATCCCTGCGATGAAACTAGTAAATTTACATAAAATCTTTCGACTCCTAGGCCCCAGACAGCCTGACGAAATTGATCATATTTTCAATATTTGACCAATTTCACCAGAAATGAGATAAATTTAACCATACTTTGTTCACACACTTCTATCGGCTTATGTCTTCAGTGCAAGCAGCCGTCAGCCGCAGACATCAGCTGGCAACCGGCTTTCTCTTCTTCTGACGGAGAACGGGACATGGCACTCAGCTGGTGGAGGCGAAATTAATCGCACTAATCTCTCAACGTGAATGTGAGTCGCGGTAGGGACATTGTGGCATTGGCATTATAGGCAACGATCGCTCTAGGATGATATTTTATGCATGTTTAAATTGTTTAACATAGACCTTTCAGACCACGGCTTTAGTATCTTGGTTAAGTAATATTATGCTAATATTGAAGGAAAAAGAGAAATTACGAGGTGGTAGATATTCATACTTGATTTGGTGAAAATATGACTCACAATTCGGTACATTTATAATACGTTTTGTACCAATGTTCTGCAGTGGTATAAATATTTAAGAACTAGCTATACCTCGCAACGCGTTGCTGTGGCTTAGTATGTCTGTGAAGATAGAGAAACAATAGCGCGTGTTGCTTTTACGTCCAACACACAGCTTTTTTTTTCGAAAAAAGCATGTTTGTCCAACAGATGGCGATGTTTTTTTTTAAAGCATGTAATTACCTGTCACAGGTGATATTTATATAATATAGGTATATAAAAAAAACACACGCGTATTCGAATTCAACGTTGAGTAAAAAATTTAAAGCAATCGGTGAGTAACTTTCTAACATTTAAGGTTTCTTATTAAACGAACATTAAGGACAGGTTGTTTCAGAGAATTTGAACAAATCTTCAAAGTTAATTTTTAAGTTCTGTGAAAGTTCTTTTACCAATTTTTTTATTTATATAGATAATCGAATAATATATCGTTTAAATTGAAGCTACGTAAAATTTTAATTCTAACGAGGTTCTGAAATTATAGTAGATAATATTAGTGACATCATTTGAGATTTCTCTTGTACGTCATATACTAGTAGTTCTGTGACCAACAGGTACCGAGATCTTGCGTCTAAAAAAGCATGTTTCTATTTTTCTCTTCTTTAATAAAAACAAAAACAAAACCAAATAAGATTTTTAAGTAGGTAAGTAAGTAGGTAGGTACTTACATATTTAATAATTAACCATATATTTTATGCAATTTTTTAATTATTTATTTTAAGTGAGAAATTATTCAATTTGTCCAAAGATATTCAAACAATTCTTTTTCAAGATTTCTTCTGGCAGATATGCATCAATTATTGAAAAAATGCTCTTTAGTGAATAATTAAAATGGCAACCATCTCGAAACGGAAATGGAACGTACCAACGAATTTGCAGACTGATTGCAAAACGGCCGAATTAAAACAGGACTTCGCTATGATCATTAAATTAAAATATACACCGTATTTCAGGGAAATAACGTGAAACTTGACGTGATTCAATGTGATTAATATCTGTATATTTGGCGATACTGAACTACTGACCTGTTTATAAAGCAGCGCCCGGCGAGGCGAAAGTCCCGGGTTCAAGTCCCAGATGCGCCCGTTTTTTTTAATGATATTTCTGTTTCAAATTTTCGTTTGAGAATCGCTAATATTGTCTTCAATAATAACAAAATATTTCAATTTATCGGTCTGTTGTATGATTTTTTTCTGAGAATGTCATGAATAATTAACTTCTGAAGTTTCGCATTTCGCTTTGCCACCCTGAAACACGGTGTACAGTAGTAACAAGTAATAATGCTGTTAGGTCAATAAGGCAACATTCTGTTTACCATCTAAACTTTTCATTTATCTGTCCGAAAATAAGACGAAATGTGGTAATATTAATTATTCATTTTTTTAGTTTTATTATAAAAATTTATATTAATTTTAACAATAACAAAAAAGTAGTCACGCAAATCTGCCACAAGGCAGCTTGTTTGCAGGTTCTACCAATTTTCTTAATTTTAATAAACTCAACAAAATATAAACATTTTGTTGATAAATTTAATTTCACGACAATGTCTATCCGTAATGCCACTGGTGGTCTCTTTTTTGATTGGGGCTGCTTCCTTTATCAAGCTTCCAATATTCCTCTCATGCCTTATAATTTGGCCTCAAATTCAAAAACAACAACATGGACTCGCCCAAAACACATTTGGGCGAGTCCACTTTAATGAATTTTTGAATTCCTCCTAGTCAGTTTGGCGAATTTTGTATCTCACATACAAATTATGCAATTGGGCTAGTTCATTTTTAAATTGCTTGAGTCAATGGCAATAATAGCATCCACGGTGATTTTTTTAACCAGGTTATAACACTTTTAAATCACTTCCCGGTAAGATGCCGTAGAAAAAAAACTGTAGG
The DNA here is from genome assembly GCA_026573805.1 of Hesperophylax magnus. Taxonomy (NCBI): domain Eukaryota; kingdom Metazoa; phylum Arthropoda; class Insecta; order Trichoptera; family Limnephilidae; genus Hesperophylax; species Hesperophylax magnus. Next base: position 5,137,362 of record JAIUSX010000022.1, read on the forward strand.
GACTTTGTCCTTAAAAAATTATAGGTGTTTACGCAAAAAATAAACAAACGCACCCCTTTCCTACATTTATAATTTATTTAACAGAAGCTATCGTCAACACAACCGTACTTTACAAATTTAAAATCATAATGATATTATATTTCTTAGATATTTTCAATACAAATATATTATTTTACAAGCAATAATTATTCGCCTGAAACACTCATCCACATTGAAAAATCTCCTGATAAAAGATACATGACGCCAACGGGACCCCAACCCGTGTCCCTTTGATTTCCGGTCGACAGCTCTGACCACTGAGCTATGGCGGCTTATCTCTTATCCGCGAAATAATTCAATATAATAATCGAAGGGACACGGGTTCGAGTCCCGTTGGCGTCATGTATCTTTTATCAGGAGATTTTTCAATGTGGATGAGTGTTTCAGGCGAATAATTATTGCTTGTAAAATAATTGTTACCCTTTGTGCTATGCATAAAAAATCTTGTACTAAACATTAGTTTACCAAAAAAAAAATAATAATTAAAACAAATATAGAGGAAAGATAGTACAGGTATTCCCGAAGAACCCTGTGGAATCATAACGAGAGTGAGTTATCAAGACATATTGAATGTATTCGTAAGGATAGCCAGCCGGTAGAAGTACCCACGTCACTGAATAGATAATGAACACTAAAAATGCATTCTTTGTGGATTTGAATGGAAACCGTGTCATTTTTGTATATTCGTTGGCTGAACTATGCAGGTGAGTTTGCTTCATAATTTGTTTATGAACGGTGACATTGAAAGAAGTCCTTATGTCTAGTGTGTCGAGTAGGTACTCTTATGTTGAATAGACTCGCACCAGTCGAGCTTCGAATGTACAAATCAAAATTTTATTGTTTTGGCGTTAATTTGCTTATGAAACTTGTTTGTCTCTTGGTTTCATATGTTTCCGGAGTTGTTTACGAAAAGAACCCTCACATTTACGTCACTTTCGCAATATACGCGGTGTTATTGTACCATATCTGAAGAAGTTAAGTTGTTCTCGATATGTTGAAATGTTTTGCTACTCGACAGGTGTTGGAATTCGTACCAGCTAAGAAGTTAATACGGATATGAATATAATACGTATCATTCTACTACACTTCGTAACACATAATTCCAATGAATAATTGTAATTAATTTGCAAATAGTGATAATTATTCACGCGTTTCGCAGCAGGTCAACATAGTCTATAAAATAGAACTAAAATGTTTTATTTTGATTTAAAATTTAATAAATTCCTCATTCAAATTTTCCATGCAATTATCTCCATAAGTGATATAAAATAGCAAGTTCGCATATTAATTTTTCTTAGAATATGATGAACAATCATCTCCTTTCTGGAAGTACCACTAATTTCTGAACACCGCTTGATATTGATGTGAGAAGTATTCACTTGGACCATGATGCATTGATATTATGTTACAATATTAAGATGAGATACGAAGGTATAATATATAATTGGTTCCACTTCCAAAGATCTAACCGTGAAAGACCGGCAAACAACGAAAACTACCGAACCAGGCCGCCGTACGGTGTGTACCTAGGGTTGCCAGATGTCCGGTTTTGGACCGGACAGTACGGTTTTTTGAATGGCTGTCCGGTCTAGAAAATTTTGGAAAACCGGACAATAGAATATCCGTTTTTTTTTTAAATATTCGACTTACTCGTATATACCTCACGAGATAATTTACAGAGCAAAATCCGTGAGCGATTCTGGCGGGTGGTATCAAGACTTCCTCAAATCTGTTGAAAATGGTACAAAATGTGTGCAGTGTTCTCGTCTCCAATGCCTCCGTAGAAAGAGTTTTTAGTGTAAAGGGTAATGTATGGACTGACGAAAAAAATCGACAAGGTGTGAATACCGTAAAAAGCGAATTATGTGTTTTCTTCAATTTAAATGTCATTTGCACTGAATTTAAAGATACAATTTCAGGTAATAATCGATTATTTAAAACAGTAGAATCTAGTGTCAAATATGTTAGAAAGTGATTTTTTGCTTACCAATAGTAATAATAAATATAAGTTTTAATGTTTACTAAGTTTTTCATTGTGTCCACCCTCAGAAATTTTCGGTAATTTTCTCTGTTTGTTTTAGTCAAAATCAAAGGGGTTTATGATTAATCAAAAAACCCTTTGATTTTCCACAAATTGTACAAAAAAAATCATAGGGGGGACCCTTTGACCATCTAGAAACCCTATGAGTACCACTCCTCGGGTGCTCACAGTGTAACTGAGGTTTCGACGAGATATTATGCAATTGAGCCTCTAATAATTATTGTATAACGCTACGGAACCGTAGTGCTTTTTTTTTCAACCATCTTGGTGTTTTCACCATTCAAACGATCATAGCGCCCTCCTTTTTTGTCGACTATTATTTGAAATTCTTTACCTACTGCGAGTCTCGAAGTAATTTATTTCGGATTTTCCTTGCGACTTTCATCACTCTGCGAAAAATGAAGGAAAGATATGTGTCAATTTACACTTCGGTTGGTTATGTAATTTATTTGCACCTCTGAGCTAATTCTTCAATATGGTAGACTATTATAATATCTCTTGCCGTGGATTAAGTAGAGATAAAATTGTCGTGATTCGGAAAAGACAGGAAATCGAGCTCATAGTGCATTCACTTTCTACAATATAAACAATGGATTTTAAACAGAATGTCTCCACATAACTTCTTGGTGAAATGACACTCAATAACCAGTTTTACTGTTCCGTCAATGACGTATTGCCGATTACGTTGTATATATGAATTTGATATTTATACGAAGACATCGTTCAAAACACCGTAATATCATTGTAGGTACTGACAGGTGATGCTTCAAGAACTTTGTACTTTTTTTCTGTGAATGCCTAATGCTACGTATACATACGAACTGCCGAGCTGAACCTCAACTTATGGGAAAGGAACTATGCAACCGCAAATGGCGCGAAACGCCGCTTGAAGTTGCTTCGTTCCTTTCCCCCGATTCGTGGCTCGGTTCGCAATTCGGTTCGCAAATGTATACGCACCATTAGAATTAATAAGTTTGTTCCAATAGTGTAGTGTTTTTATATACCTCAATGTGTTTTGCTAAATTATTCACTACCCCCTGTTTATATGAATGTAAGTTATTTTAACACCTTAGTACTGAATTTAACAGCTATTTCTTAAATTTTATAAAACATGTACGTATTATTATTATTTTTAATTACTGTACGAAAAATCCAATTATAGTGCAATCTTCTGATTATACACTCTTAACATAGAGGAATTAAATACATCCACTGTTTCAGAACTTTCATTCAACAGCACCATTGTTCGTGTCATGCTTTGCTGTGGTAGAACATCTGTCCTGCCATGTGGTATCTTCGTATTTTGAACAAGTCATGGCGACGACTACGGCTGATGTTTTCATGCACGTACAAGCCATAGCATTCCAAGACGAATGGACCATCAATAGAATGATGAAAATATTAAAACTAAGTATTGCTAAATTGCATAAAGATCTCATATAACAAATAATTAATTGACTTAATTTTTTTGTCATTTCTTTTAAACATAAAATATAACTGATTAATCTGACAACAAATAGGTAGCTACGCTACTTAAATCACACGTAATTTGATATTTTTTCTAATTTGAAAATAACGATTATTTATGGGTTTTTACAGATTGGCATCGATAGAAAATAATTAATTTATACATACATTAATTAATTTTTATATACATTATAATTTTTTTTTCCGACTTTATGTCCGGGTTAAATCTTCCCCACAGGAAAAACTAAACCCTTCCACACACTTTTCCACAAATGATCATCTAGTCAATCCACATTATGCAAGTGCATTATATAAGCATAATAATTACAAAATAATACAAGAACAACACGTCAATTCACCAGAGATCAAATGGGAAAATAATTCATCGACTGCAGATATTTTCATATCGAAGGGTTCGGCTCGGTAGAACTTCTAATTGGACCTATAAATTCTACTGATCCCTCAATATAAATATTTAAAAAATCTTTCGTAATCCTACATGTATTTAAAATGACTGATTTTTGCATTTTTATAAATAAATTCTTTAACAAATCTAATACGACTATTGTACTTATTATTTTGTACTTATAACTTTTAAACTTATATCTATGTTAATGGCACATGTTGTGCCGTATTTAAAAAAATTACATAATAATAACGTCTGGTTTTTAGGCTAAGTCTATTGTTGCCTCAAGTAAGTCTATACGGTGCATGAACCACGGATAAGTTCTATCTTTTGTTATTATAAACTGTTGAAAGTGTATTCGATCGGTTGCAAATTGCATTATTAAATATATTATAAACGCTTCACACTCATAACACTTTCAAGTTATATATTGGATTTGTTGAAAAATATTGAAGATTAGGTATTTTATTTTATGAAAGGTTAACAACGGCCAACCTTGACCTCACTGGCGCCCTTAGCGCTCACTTTGAGAAACACTGCATTAATGTTTTCTCATCTACGTCTAATTTAATACAAAGTCGTATGCAGGAACTTTCTAATGGCTGTAAGTTTTCCACGCAGTAAATTATCAACACTCCGCAATTCTGCATAATGATAGTTTGTTGCAAACTATCTACGATTAAATATTTTGAAATGTTTCCAGAGACAGTATAATTTACTACAGGGTTTTACAATAAGAGGTGTTATTTTGATATTCAATCGTACAAGATCAATAGTTTCATTGCTTGTGTGGCACGTAGCGCCGTCTTGTTGAAAGTAAACGTTGTCCAGATCAATACCATCCAATTCCGGCCATAAAAATCATTAATCATCTCTCTATAGCGATCCATTCACCGTAACTGTTGCTCCAGCCTCATTTTCGAAAAAGCAAGGTCCAATGACTCCGCCGGACCATAAACCGCACCAAATAGTCACACTTTGAGTATAGAGAGGCTTTTCAAAAATAACTCTTGGGTTTTCCGAGCCCTAGATGCGACAATTTTGCTTGTTGTCGAAGCCACCGAGGTGGAAATGGGCCTCATCCCTCAAGATGATTGGCATTTGATTCCCTCAAGTGAATTTTAATAATTTCAATGCGTTGTTGAAGCGTGCATCGTTCCATTTTTATTAATGGCGTAGTTTTTACTAGTCAAATGTCAAAAATTGACAGCTTCAAAAGCAACATCTACCGAAATGGCGGGCTATTCAAAATAACATCTCTTATTGGAAAACCCTGTAGAAGCTAGATTGAATTTAGTGTTTCTTTATATCGATATTTTTTCATTTATGAATGGGTTGAAACCACAATCGTCGATATATGGACGATAAAAAGAATATAATATATATTTAGAATTACTAAAATGCACGTATGTAGGTTACTAGCAGTCGAAGACACTTTGAAATAACTTGTTTTTTATACAAAACGAAAAGAAAGCATCATAAAATCACGAAATTTCATGCTTGCTTAGACTCGCTGTTCATAATGTATGTAAAACGGTTTTTCAAATATAAGTCATTTCTGTGACTGATGTTTCTTTGTAGTATTTTAATCTATAAAATAAAATGAAATGCTTACGGAACATGTTTTCAGGGTAAATAATTTAGAAATAGAAATAGAAAAATGTGTGTGATTTGGATTGAGGGTAATGGGGCGACAGAAAAGAAACGAGGGTTGGAAGACCAGGCGTTGTTGCTAGAAACAAGCTTAGTTTTGACGGCCTCCGTCGAGGGGTAATTAATGTTCTCAACGCTTCCATGATATTTCATCAAAATGAAAATTCAACACACCTTTAACAAGTGATATAGAGTCATTAACCCCTTCAGTAATCATTTAAAAATTAAAAATTAAAAAAAAAAAAAACACATTTTTTTATCAATGAATTTATTTACTCAAAATATATATCCTCATATAAAAGTTATTTCGGGGCCAAAATGGGACTGAATATTGATGTTGTGGTGCATAGTGTGAAAAAATAATTAAACAATTTTTTTTTTAATTCCACATAATAGCCGCCCGAGTATACTCGGGCTGGTCCTTAAGAGGTTTAAAGTGATAAAACAAAAACTAGGTTTTTCAGTTATCTATGTAACCTATTTAACCTAGTTTTTGTTTAATCACTTTTCACGACTTTATATCACTTTTTGTAGGTGTGTTGAATTGTCATTTTGATGACATACCCGGTCACCGTTCTCAACTAGCTAGCCGAAGGTGGCGGGTTCAAATTCCGGCGTGCGATTAATTTGTGTTTTTTCAAAATTTATTCATTCAAAATGATATATAAAGCATATTTTCAGCACGTTCCAGAGTGGAAGATATTCTCAGTATCGCCCTGGTGTAAGACCGCAATTCAGAATTGAAACGTTGCTTGAAACGGCTTTGACCGTGTTTGGTGACCAGATCTGAAGAGCCAGGTACTTCCCACAAGGTCCCCTTCACCACCTCCTTCCCCTTTCCGCTACCTTCAGCCTCACAACATACCCCTATTGGGGATGACATAGTCTCACTGGCTCCAGACGGTTGAGAGCAGTTGGGACTCTTGTGCGCATTCACATAAAAACATCGAAACATTTTTGAATATGCCATAAAACAAGAATTTTAATTTCCGACTTTAATAAGAATTATTAGATTATGTTTCATTTCCCGCAGTACATTATGTCGAAAACAATCTCATCATCTTCGTAAGAAAGTTAGTCACTTAAAGTTAGCCTTATTTAAAAAAAAAAATCGTATTTGCTAGAGATTTGTTCCTTAATTTGGTTGCTATAACCAATGGAGCAACACCAGTTGTTGTCGTTGGAATTTATAACGATGGAAGATAAATACATTTTTTTAAATTTTTACATTTTATAACTTTAGCGTATCGCACTTAACACCAGTTCGAGGAAATGGAACCAGGAATCAACAAAAAAATGTGTCTCTTATCCTTTCGTTGGTCTGTGGATATAAAGTTGTCTTGTCAACTTATATATGGTATATTTACAATATATGGGTACTGCACATACATACATACGGTAACCGGATAATTCATCACATCTTTAAAAAGTTATATAAAGTCATGGAAAGTGATGAAACAAAAACTTTATTAACTGAGTTAAGTAGGTTAGGTTAAAAAATATTTTAATCGTTTCTAATGACTTTATGTCACTTTTTAAAAGTGTGTTGAATTGTCACTGTGTTGAGTTATCATGGAACCCATACATACATAGTTTCTTGCATGTCCAAGCACAAGGTAATAGTTATTTTTAATTTAGTTTAAAAAATGTCAGTTATATTAAAATCTTTTTGTTCAACTTCTTGATCAAAATCTTGTTTATGTTTACAGATAAGTATTATTAGTGAAAAACGAAAGAACACCAATCTCTTCTAATATTTCCCCACATCGTTATAATAATAATAATAATAATAATAATAATTGGATAATTTGTAGAGCGCCGTTTTTGTGAAAAATCACCTCAAGGGCGCTGTACAATTTATTTCCTAGGATCTACATTTTTTATTTAGAAAAGATACCAAAACATACTTACCTGGCAAGTCACTTCCAACAAACACACTTATATTAAAAAGTTTATGCTTATAAAAGATAGAACTGCACGCAGAGGACACTATATCAAAAAACACTGGTCGTCGCATGATCTTAAGTCTGCTATAGTTTTTATTTTAATTTAAATGTATTTTAACTGTCTTAAAAGCCTACAAATTGTTACTTGTTATCATTTTTATTTATTTATTTTTAATTATTATTTTTATTTATTTTATTTTATTTTTAGTATTTTTAACATTTTGTTAATTTAAATTTAAATTTAAATTGCCGTCAACTGTGAAAGTGGAGGTTTCTGAAATTATGGATACGACTGTCTGAAAAGGTGCGTTTTAAGTTTAGACCTAAATTCTGTCGAGTCTGCGATCATTCTTAAATCATGTGGCAGTCCATTCCAGGCTTTAGGTCCTGACACGGCAAAAGCACGCTCACCGAACTTAGTATCTGGTGTGCGCTTTGGTTCCTTCAACCTTCCGATAGCTGATGACGTTGCTGACCTAAGGGTTGACTGTCGGGAATTGGAATCTTCTGGAATACACAATTCTGATAAATAAGCCGGAGCCATTCCGTTAAGTGACTTAAATACCATCCAGCATACCTTGAACTGGATTCTTTCAGGACATTTGAGCCAGTGCAGATTTTTGAGATGCTCTGAAATGTGGGAGTATTTAGATACTCCGGTGATAAGCCTTGCCGCGGCGTTGAAAACGGATTGTAATTTGTTGATTTGACATTTAGGGAGACTTGCATATATTCCGTTGCAATAATCTAGACGTGAAACAACATAGGAATTGACTAGCAATTTAGTCGCCTCTGTTGGCAGGTTTCTCCGCACTGCTTTAATTTGCCTTAATTGAAAGAACCCCGTGCTTACAGTTCTGTTCACCTGAGTTTTAAGGGAAAAATTAGCGTCTAGATTGACACCCAGTAATTTGATGCACGTTTTTGGAGTGATGTCACTTCCGGAAATGGTTATTGGGGAGTTTTCAATGTTATGCTGACGTCTGCTTGTAGCAGTCCACAGAAACTCAGTCTTTGTGGGATTCAGTTTCAATCTATTTGAGGTCATCCAGCGAGTAATTGCTTCTATACACTCAGTTATACGAATTTTTAAACTGTTTATTTCTTCTGGTAAGCAGTAAAAATAAACTTGCTGGTCATCAGCGTAGCAGTGAGATAGAAGGCCGAATGATTCTATTATTTTAGCGACATCATTTTTGAAGAGGATGAAGAGTAGTGGGCCCAGAACGGACCCTTGGGGTACTCCAGATGAAAGGGTTGCATAATTTGATTGGTTTTTTCCCACTTTTACGGCTTGTAAACGGTTGGCCAGGTACGATGTCAGCCAGGTCTTAACATCACAATTTAAACCAAATGATTCATCTAATCGTTTAATAAGAAAGTCATGGTCAATCGTGTCAAATGCAGCACTCATGTCCAAGACTGAAAGAAGTGCCAGTTTACCCGACTCAATGGCAGTAGTTATGTCCGACAAAACACGTAGTAACCCGGTTTCTGTGGAGTGGAACCGTCTATATGCAGATTGGTATTTAGTTAATAATTCATTTGAATTTAAGTGACATATGACCTGTGAGGCAGCGATTTTTTCTAATATTTTTGATATAAAAGGCAGATTTGAAACGGGTCGGTAATTTGAAAGATCTTCAGCGTCCAGTTGTGGTTTTTTTAATAATGGAGTTACGATAGCTGATTTAAGGGATTTTGGAAAGTCACCCGTGCTAAGTGACTTATTGAAAAGATGAACTAAAAAGGGAGCAATTTCATTGCAACACTTTTTCAGTAGCCACGTTGGAATAGGGTCGAGCGAACACTGCTTGTTCGGTGAAGTAAGAATTAATTTCCTTACTTCTTCTAGGGATGTAGGTTTGAAGGCAGAAAGGTTTTCTCTATTGCATTTAGTAAAATACGGTGGTGGAGCGTAGGTTGTTAGGGCTCGTATTGACTCAATTTTGTCAAGGAAAAACTTGGAGAAGATTTCCAGAGCTATGTCGATTGTATTTGGTGCATGGACATCAGCAATGACTGTCTTAACCGAGTTCCAAAGACTACGTGGATTTTGGCGCTCTGAAGTGATCCTATTTGTCCAATATTCAGACCTTTTTGAACGGATTAAGATCATGTACTATTTTTGAGCCTGTATCCAATCGTTCCGTGATGTAACCCCCGAGTGTCTGTAGGACCTCTCCAATTTACGCATCAATCTCTTCTGGCTCCGACATTCTTCGTCAAACCAGGCATCAGATTTTCGTAGACGCCGAGTTTTTGTAGAAATTGGAGCATATGTATTTAAAAGGGTTGAAAGGATGGTGTTATAATCTGCTGCTAGTTTGGTCGGCGACTCTGTTTCCCATGCGCTATGTGTACAGAGCGGAGAAGCTTTTAGTTCTGACAGGAAGTCGTCAAAGTTAAAACCGCGCCATGCTCTTGATGTGATAGTAACGTAAGGAATTTTCGGTGGGTTAAAATCGATTTCTGCGCGAATAAGTCGATGGTCTGATAGTCCTACATCCACACTATCCGCTACCAGAAACGGACCGCTTGACTTTGAGATAAAAATGTCCAAAGTTCCGCCAGCATCGTGAGTTGGGGAATTAACCCATTGACGGCATCCGAAGCAGTCTAATAAATCAGTGAATTTAAGAGTATTTGGTGATTCTAGACGCTCTAAGTGAATGTTAATGTCGCCTGTTATGAAAATATTATCGGAAAGTCCCACAACCCGCTCGAGAAAACACGAAAAGTCATTAAAAAAGTCCAAAGTGATTTGTTTTGAACCAGGCCGGTATAGGGTACATAAAATGAATGATGCTCCTGCAGACGAAACTCAGCATCCCAAGTGCTCAAAGGTTCGGTATGCACCAATTGACACCCTTGTTAAACGCAAGCCCTGGCGACCTAAAATCACGATACCCCCGTGATTTACGCTAGCGATGTTGTCATCCCGAGAAATTGTTGCTTTAGGTCGGGCTTCTTCTAGCACGACATAACCTAAAGCTCGGAGTCTCTTTATTGAAAAAGAGTCACTATTTTCGTGCCAAGTCTCAGTTATGGCCAGGACATGAAGATTCTGTTCGTTGAAAACCTCCCCTACCTCCTCTATCTTGTTATTGAGAGATCTAACATTCCAGGATCCTATACCTAGTTGACGGCTCTTAAAGTTGGCATGCCGTTGTATACAAGCATTAACTGTGTTATATTCTCTCTCCGAATTCGGGAGAATTTGAGTTGCTACTTTTCCCTGTTCTTCTGTTAGCGGTGACGTAACTATTTCGATGCTGTGTTCCAGATGTTTTTTCCTACTGCGTCCAGCTCTGCAACCACGAAACCTAATTTTACGGGTAGTTGTTTTAGTAATAACGCGTCCAAGGTTATACAGCGATATCTTTGCAGCTATTACAGGGTCCAAATAAACACTATCACTATTAAGTCTGAGTAGTGTGGCCCGGTCATATCCGACATTGTTTACAACCATCATAGCCCAAAGGATACCCTCATAAATCACTTACACGCACTTGAAACTGTTCACTAGTCTATCACCGTGCACATGTGGTAAGCATTTAAAACCGACGACCGTTGCTTTGCCTTTCACTGTGCACTTTTTGGATAACGTGGCAGATTTGAACTAAAAATATGTAAAACTTTATATTAAAACTTGAATTAAGCCCGAAGGGGCTACAGAAAAATTATTTTACTTTTATACACGTAAACTAAAACTTAATGTGGTTATTTTATGCTAAATTTACACCTGGAAAATTGAGGACTTCCCAGGATTTCAAAAATAAACTCGGAGCGCTTCCAAAAAGCAGCCGGCAGCCCCGAAGAGCGCCGAGAATGTTACCTACCTGTATATATTTATTTGTAAACAACGTTTTTTCGGGAAGAAATTATCTTACAAGTAAACTACATAGTGCATTATTTTTTGCATACCTGCAATATTCCATAAATGCATACATCAATTTGATTAAATAAACTTTTAATTTTGTAATTTTGCCTTGCCGAACCCCAATAGTTGGGGAACGCTGGCTTATAACTTTTACGATATACACGGTATTTTTATTTGCGTTGATATGGATATTTTTTTCATTCGTGAAACGCGTTGCGTTTAAATTTCTAGTGAACACAGTACGAAGAGTGAACAATTTTCCAGCTGGAATGATTTTGGAAAATCTATACCGCCGAGAAAGTGATAATTACCCTGAAAACTTGATTATCCACACTTTACTACGTGTTTGCAATGTACAATAGATTATTTGTAATTAAGTAGGGATAGACAAAACACTAAACATTCGAATAACATTCAAAATAACTGCCTTTGAGCAGCAAAGATTATTTTTTTGATAACAATGAGGTGTTTTTCACCTTTAAATTAAAGCGAAGGGCTACGAAGTAAAGCAAAATCATATGTTTTTGATTTGAAAATTTGATCGCTTAGAAATATGTTAGGTGATTCAATCAAATACTGCAAGCAGAACCAATTGCATCAATTAATTGATATTATGAAGTTTACTGTTGAAATGAAATTACCCCAGTTAAAATGAGATCAGTGCCAGGGTATTCGTAACATCACAATGTGTAACCAATGTATTAGTATATTTTGTACATTATCTGAAAAATTATCTCCATGCAACAATACGATTCATCGTGTGGTAAATAATTACTGCAGGTAGAAAGAGGAGTTTTTTTTAATTCTTCAACCTTAAATGCCTTTAATAGTTAAATATACATATTAAATTATGTTGGCATCACTTACGTATACTCGTTAAATTATTTTTGCATCACGTGGGTATAATTATTACATTATTTTGGCATCACTCATTAAATTATGTGACGGCCGGCATAGTCCAGTGGTAACGCATTGGACTGCCATTCCGAAGGTCGCGGGTTCGAACCCGGCGTGCGCAAATAAATTTTATTTGATTAATTTGTGTTATTTCACAATTAATTAATTAAAATAATATATAGTATATTTGCGGCACGTTCCAGAGTGGAAGATACTACCAGTATCGCCCTGGTGTAAGACCACCATTCAGAATTGAAACGTTGCTCCAAATGGCTTTAGCCGTGTTTAGTGACTAGATCTGAATAGCCAGGTACTTCCCCACCTTCCTCTTTCCCTTCCCCACTTACCTTCAGCCTCACAACATCCCCCAATTGGGGATGCCATAGTCTCACTGGCTCCAGACGGGAGCAGTTGGGACTCTTGTGAGGTATTCACTATAAAAAAAAAAAAAAAAAAAAAAAAAAAAAAAAAAATCACGTGGGTATACTTATTATATTATGTTGGCATCACGTAGGTATACGTATTAAATTATTTTAGCATTACGTGGGTATACTTATAACATTATTTTGGCATTACGTAGGTATAGTAATTCAATTATGTTGGCATCACGTGGGTATACTTATTACGGTGACCGGATAAATCATCACATCTTTAAAAAGTTATATAAAGTCATGGTGATGAAACAAAAACTTTATTAACTGGGTTAAGTAGGTTAGGTTAAAAAAAAATTTCATCGTTTCTAATGACTTCGATAAAAAGTGATATAAAGTGAATGAATTGAATGAATATTTTAATGACTTTATATCACTTTTTAAAAGTGATATAAAATGAATGAATTGTCACTGTGTTGAGTTATCATGGAACCACTTATTACATTATGTTGGCATCTCATAGATATACTTATACGTATAAAATTACTTCATATTTTTTAATTTTTATTTTCATCAAAAACTATTATTCGTAAAAACAATGGTACAAATAATTGATCTAACCATAATTATTTGTGAGGAAACGCCAAATATACAGTGTTTTATTTTATTAAAAGAATTTAAAACAGATGGTTTCAATTAAAATTTGCTAGATTTATTTAACAACTCCTTTATCAAGAAGCATGCAAAGTTTCAAAAGATATTTATTTATTTATTTTGAATTTTGCCGCTTTTACACGTAATACATAAATTTATATAATAAATCAACAAGATCCTTATAATCATTACCCAAATTCTGTATACGACGAACGGGAGTATACAATTGTGTTTCCGTGTAAATATATATGTATAAAGAGGACAACATTTTGTCCTCTTTATCCGTAGCATTATGTGAACTACTTATCTAAATTTAAAAAAATCTTTTATACCAATATATTCTATTAAATCTTATAATGATGTTGTTTATATATATAGATTAGGATACTTTTAAAATAGAAAGTCCATAAAACGTGGATTAGACACATTTCTTGGACTCATAAAATGTGTCAGTTAAATGTGTGTATCACACGCTCCAAAATCATTGGCGTCCTATTTGAATCTAGAAAGCAGCTAGAACTATCGGGAAAAGTATCTTGAATTTGTTGTGCACAAAATTTAATCAAAGTTAATAAAAGTAATCAATATATATTATAAAAGTAAGGGTACAACGTGCTTGCCGCTAAAAATCAATAACGGGTCCCGGTACGATCAAAGGAGTTATATGGTGTGGTAGCCCTCTATCCCCCATCCATGAAGGTTCCCATTTTTACCCGAAGGGCGTGCTTTTGAAGATATAAGGGCCGGATGTTTCGCCCTCTAGAAATTTCTAGAACAGTCCAGAACATTCGAGAGTATTCGAGATCATTCCACAATATTCCAGAACATCCCGGAATATTCTGGAATGTTCGGTAACATCCCGGATCATAATGAACATAAAACGGGATTACAGGCCGTATCTCTAAATAGTATAAAACAAAGTCACTATCCGCGTTTGTCTGTTTGTGCGCTTAGTTCTGCTAAAGTGTGCAACGGAGTTTGATAGGGTTTTCAATATTATTTATAAAATTTCTTCCGGAAGGATTATATATATATAAATATATAACGAATGGATATTATATTTATTGAAAGTAGAGAAAAGTCGAGCAACGCCGGGTACACGTCACCTAGGATAGTTAATCAAAAATCAAATTTAAAAATTGTTATTCGTTTCTCCAATGAGTTTACTGCTTTCAGTGAAAGTATAATTGATTTAAGATTTGCAATCCTGATGTTCTGAAAAAATTGTCACTTTATGTTCCCGATAACTTCACCAGAGCGAGGCAACACAGGCTGTTCTGCTGCCTCTAGGGAGAATGACCTCACTATTAAACCTTTCTTCCGAAATTGACATTTTTCAATCGAATCCCAATCATTTCAAAAGCGAAATAATGGTATTCTTTAGCACCTGTCATTATTAATGTACCTATTATATTATATAATTAATGTTTTTATAATTAAGCTATTGACTACAGATTGTGGAATGTAATTGGTTATACTGTTTTTGTAAACTGTTTTTCACAATAAAAATAAAAATAAAATAAAAAAATAAAATATATTAGTCATAATAGACCCGATATAGTTTTACATGACAAAATTAACAAAATAACTTATATCATTGATGTCGCTATTCCAAATTCCTGTAATATTCAAAAATCTGTTAATGAA
The DNA here is from genome assembly GCA_026573805.1 of Hesperophylax magnus. Taxonomy (NCBI): domain Eukaryota; kingdom Metazoa; phylum Arthropoda; class Insecta; order Trichoptera; family Limnephilidae; genus Hesperophylax; species Hesperophylax magnus. The sequence goes on from JAIUSX010000022.1 coordinate 5,152,366, forward strand.
AAAATAAGAAAATACACAGATTTAGGAAAGAATTTGACATTCTCAGACTATAAAAATATTACCATTCGTTATTTCGGCTACTGGCATTATACTTAGCTCTCTCATTAAAAAATTAGGCGTATTAGATCTATCAAAAAATTTATATATAAAAATGAAAAAATCAGTAATTTTAAATACATGTAGGATAACGATACATTTTTTTAAATATTTATGTTGAGCGATCAGTAGGATTTATAGGCCCTGTTAGGAGTTCTACCGAGCCGAACCCTCTGATATGAAAATAGAGTCGGTGAATTATTTTCCCATTTGATCTCTTGTGAGTTGACAAGTTGTTCTTGTATTGCTTTGTATTTATTTTGCTTATATAATGCACTTGCATAATGTTGATTGACTAGATGATCATTTGTGGAAAAGTGTGTGGAAGGGTTTAGTTTTTCCTATGGGGAAGATTTAACCCGGACATAAAATATCGCAGTTAGTGTTATAAGACAGAAATTAATGGGTTTTTATTGCTGAACGTCACATGAATATATATTTTTTTTTGCTTTGATAATTAGTTATAACCAGGGTTACACGTGCGAACAAATTTTAATAGACCAACCTTAATTGCGTAGCTATCTTAAAAACTAATGTTAGCTCCAGTAAATGCGAAAACAATGGCTGGAGAGAATGAGTGCAGAGCATATAAAATTCTTGTTTCACCGATTTCTTTGATCACGCTCCTATTATCAACAACCTCTAATTGCATTTTTGTTCAGCGTTTGTTGTAGCGTTTGACACGCTAAGAAACAAATATTTTTTATCGTATAAGTCGACTAGCAATCACGTCAATTTATTAAATCCAAACCTCTGATTTGATCGAAATAATATCTTACCTAACGGTAACGATTAACATATTTTTTTTACTTTTATTTTATTTTTTCATTTTGTCAGCAGGTCAGTCAAACAATATTGATATATTACTAAAGCATACATATAACGAGAAATCACAATATTTAAAATAGATACAGAAGAATAACTTAAATAACTACAAAACAGAGTCATATATAAAAAAGATACAATAGAATAACTTTTAACTTACTGCAATACAAAATAATAAAATACAAAGACAGTCAGTTGTAACACAGGCAAATTACTCATATTCATATATATACATATGCATAAGATTATAAAAAATATCAGTATAAAAAAGCTTGATCTATTAACCATTTTTTAATTTTATTTTTTAATTCGGTAGTGCAATTTGATTGAATTTTTATGTCCATTGGAATCTTATTAAATATGGTAGGCACAAGATAAGAGAAAGTCCGTTGTCTGTATTTATTTATAATTTTCGGAATGGACATACCTTCATTTCTATTGAATCTCATGTCATATGCATGATCTACTTAAACTCAATATATTATATTCCTTATTCTATACTTAGAAGGTGTTTGCGGGTGAAGTGCAGTAACTTCAGAAAGTGATTCTGCATCACGATAGTGTGGGGTAAAAAAGATAAATGATTTTTTATGAAATGACATTGCCTTTTTTCCATAGAAATGTCATACCAACTAAAAATCTGTAACGTAATCATTGACGTAAATACAAAGACGCGTAATCGAACAAAAATATGGCACGTTCCTATTTCTAGATTGAAATCGAATAACGAAAAGCATGAGAAAACAACGAATTTGTGTGAATGAATGAAATGTCTACAAATATACATAGCGAAATGAACGGAATGCATTAGACAGAGATAGCCATTCAAAGAATATGTGTACGGGTGAAACGGATATATTATTATGAACGCCCCTCGTTTATCTTGCCTCCTCGCGACACCAGTTGCGAGGTTAAAGCGGCCCACTGACGGGCGAGCATTTCCGCGGCAAGCATGACGTCACAGGCGAGCGACGAGCATTCTTGTATGGACGTCATGCTCAGACTGCTCGCCGCGTACATGCTCGCCCGTCATTCGGCCGCTTTTACCCTAGTAGTAGAACACGATGTACTGTCACTTGGTTATCCTTCATGCTCTTATGTGTTTCTGCGTTCGCTGTCTCACTTTATTTTATTCGAAATGCATTATTTATAATTGTATTTATTGAAATATTAAATGATTTTTGAAAACATGCGAATGGAAAGAAACTCCGTCAGATTTGGTTTTTGCTCGAGAATGCTTTGTGCACATCCCAAAAGCACAGTAAGGCCTTTTTTTAAAGAGCGTAGAGCAATGTATTTGTGTCAGCCGGTCTGACCGACGGGCTTATGTGCGATACTAAGGGGGTATTTCACTATCTCTGATTATGTTCTGACTAAGCACTAATCCGCGGATTAGTCATTTTTTCGTTTTCACTATATCTGAATAACGCTAACGCTCGGGTTAAAGTTCGATTTGACTAATCAGTGCTCGAACTTCACGTTAGGCGCTATTCCTCGAATCAAAGATGGCGTCAAAACATTCCGAGTTTGACAGCTGAGAAGTGAGTCGAATTTTGTTGAATGAATTTGAATGCTTGTATGATCCATCCTGAATTATTTGATTGTGTTCAAAATAAGAAACAATGTATTAATTCGACACGAATCTATCTAAAATGACCTGATAATCAACATAACATAACCAAAAAAATGCACACTTCGCGGTGTGCGGACTGTGACGCATGACAGCCGTGGCAGTAGATGGAGTAACTGCAAACATTTTGCGATGTTGCCAGACTATTTCGAGTGTTATCTATCCGGAAGCTCGAAACAATGGTGAAACGGTCGCCGTTGAATAACGAAGTTATTCTGATCTTTAAAGCCAGCCAACGGATAGCTAGTCAGATATTTAGCCCGACATAGTGAAATACCCCCTAAATGCAGTAAATCACTAGTTTGTCCACTGGACCCAGTTCAGTGCAACCACGCGCATTGTCTCAGTAACCTATCTTTCCTTTTAATTCATATAAGAGTGTAATATCGATCATACCCGGAAAATAAGGCGAAGTATAAAAAAAGGTCAGTAATAATAACAAACAACATAAGTTTTGATGTTTATACATAAACATTACATGTAGATACCTCCGAAGCATAGTAGATGGAATATATTATTTCACAACAATAACTTCGTGTTCAATTCTGTTAAAGAGAGAATAGGGCTGGGCAACGAGCTTGTAGATGTCGCTGATATGTTCGATTTAAATCTGAATGATTCAAAGCCAAATTAGTCAAAGCACTTTTTAGATAACATCTGTAAATAACGAGTTATCATAATTTATGCATATGCATAAGTATTCACAAAATATTTTTAATATATATTTTTTTCTCGTATATAAATTTCAAGACCCCTTTAAACCTATATATTGTATTTCATGCTTTATTCATTTTATTTATTTATGTTAAACTGTTGTTTTCAATTTCAATTATAATCGTTATGTAAAAGCTTAATATGGCATTAATAAATAAAAAAAATCAATGAATTTTTATCTGAAGTGTAACTTAATTTCGAAAAAGATTAGTTATCCATCATTTTTGATTGTACCGCTTTTACTACAAAATAGCAAAAGTTAATACGCCTACGTTAATATACCTACGGATCCGGACTACTACAAAATTGTTTGATTAGTGTTATAATGATCAGTGTATCGTGTATATTTACCATAAGTACCCGAAGCAAGCAACGATACGTTATAAAAAAAATAATTTGAAGTTCACCAGTTACTTTACTGCGAATGGTTTTCACTTTTCCAACCTAATTTCAAAGTTTCAAGTTGCACGAACGGCAACAAACACAACATTTCCGTGATGCCTACAAAAATGAAGGTATCATAACTCATAATATTGTACACATATTCATATTCAGGATATTTAGCACGGTTTATCGACAAATGTTTTGTCGATAGTGTCGGTAACTTGTCATGCTTCCCGAGCACCACTGCAGACCGATAACGTAAAAACAAAAGTCCTCGTCGAATAAATTAAGAACACTTAGTCGTTGTTAACTGTTTTTTTTCGTTGGCGATCTGCAGTCATACCCGGGAATGACGAGTTCCACTTCGATCGAGCGTGCAGATACCCGGATCCTGGAGGAAATTAATACGTACCTACTCGCCGAGACTACCCGAGGGGGCCCAACTTCTGGAATATAGGTACGTAGTTGGCACGCTCACCTCGCGTACTCTCCGTTTTTAGGTACTTGTTGGGAATAATATGATTATTTTACAGAGAACTGTAAAGTACCTACCTTAATACGAGATTGTATCTGCAGTTAGGTAAATTGCTGTTTTTCATCGTGTAAAGTAATGAATTAATTAATAACGATTCAAAGTAAAATCTTATGGTCATTGCCCGTACACACTTTCGTTCCCTTTTCACTTAATAGTACTTTTACGAGGGGAAACTTGTCGAATGATGAAAAATTAATGTACTGAAAGTCGTATATTGATTTTTTTTTTATATGTTATATTATTACTAGCACAGATCCGTGAAAAATCATGGGATAGTCGCAATTCTTGATACATCATTTTGAATTTAGAAAAAGGCAAATTAATTTTCTTATAAAATATTATATTACAGATAGGTAGTTTATCTTTTTTCTGAATTCTTCAAACAATCCGTACAGATTTAAAAAAATACACTTAGTTTCAAAGCGAATCGAGTTTATTGAACCAGAGTTACAACCACAGACCCACATCCAAAATGAGTATTTTTATGGTGTCAAAAATATTTAACTAACTAACTAACCATGATGGCCTTTTCACAGCAGGTGTAGGCAGAGAGGACGGGCAAGCCAAACATCTCGGTCTTGGCACACACTCCTTGCCTCATTCACATTCATACATCGTCTCATACATACTCTTCAATTATTCTGACTCTTGACGTGGCCCGACACAAGTATCTGATTCACTTGGTCGTGCCATGTCTTTCTCGGGCAACCCCGACTTCTGCTACCATTTTACATTTGCATCATATATTCTCCTGGTATATATTTATGGTATTACGTTTATGATATCCATATTTGCGAGTGTACCTATGTAGCAACGAACTATTGCATCAATGATTTAAAAAATATCAGATGGGAAAAAAATCAATATCCGACTTGGGTCAGTGGTCCAGAGCACCTGACCGGACATCAGAAGGTGCGGGTTCAATTCCCGTCGGCGGCATTTATTTTTACTCTGGAGATATTTTCAATTTGTAATGATATTTAAGGCGACTAATTATTGCTTATAATAATTTAAAATCCTCACGTTTACACTTTGCACAGGCAAGCTACAAAGATATACCTACATCGTTCTTCTTACACCTTCTATAAGACGTCACGCAAGAACTGGCAGCTATCCGCTAGTAAAAACACTCACTAAAAGTATCCGAACACACAATAAAAATATTGAAAGACTATTTTGTAATTCTAATTCACAAATTGGAATATTTCCTACTTCCAAACATACATACTCATTGCTGGTTTAGTCACATGTGGCTCGTCGGCTCGGCTTTTCTGTTGGCCGCTTTCACCATCAAATTGAGCGAACGCTAAGTTCGTACACTTTTTCCAGGATCTAGCTAGTTGTAAATTAAAAGTACAATAAAATTAGCACAATATTTTCAGGAAGATTTCTGAATTGAGGAATTTCTTTATTTTATTTTTCTTGTTTATTCCAGATCTCGGAATATATTAATAATCTTTATGAACACGTTGCTTTAGTTATCTACGGTCGCACTGCAGATAAGTGCGAAGTAAAGATGTAATTTTCCTAAAAACACGTTTCTTTATAGGTACACAAAAATAAATCCTATTATTTTTTACCTTTTTGTGTGGACTGATTCCAATCTGCAAATTGTAAATGGCTCATTTTTTGCACCAAACGGTATTTTTAAATGGTTTTGACAATTGACTTATTTTGGCGGAACACATAAAATAATGTTTTTTTTTGCTGGATTCTGTCTGTAGAACGACGATCAAATAATAATAAGTAACCATAATTACTAATGTCTTGGGTAGGTACAGATTTCATGAAAACTCGAAATTTTCAACAACAACAAAATAATGTTTTTTATTCCGGCATGAGGATTGGGGAAAGTCGTGCAGTTCCAAATATCCCATACGGTTTCTAATGAAAATTATAAATTTGTAATATTATAGGTACAAATTTATTGTCCATTTATAAATTGAAACTTTAAAAGTAGATGTTGTGATTTTTCTCCTATAAATATATAAATAAAAATGTTAATATTCGTTTGTTCAAAATCTAATCTCCAAAAGTTTTTCACCGATTGCGTTGAAATTTTTACGCAACGTTTTTTTTACATTTAATATATGTATATAAGTGGGTACAATGGTGTTAAATAAATTTCATATGGGTACAACATACTTTTACAATCGCAATCTCACTAATGAAGAAACGGGTTCTTGTGTTTGGTGAGAGAGTTACACTAATTATAATTATCTATAGTTGTAGCTGTACATATATGGGATTCTGTTACATACTAAATGAGAGTATTAGAAAGATATAAATAAAGTAGAGATGAATATAGACTAATGATAAATATAAAGAAAGGGAAAAACAGGCAATTATTTAGTTAATTATTCCTGACAAGCATAACTTCAGTTTTAGTTTCAGTTTGTTGATATCTTTTAATTTCTTTATTTCAATCGAATATTTCATTCGTATACGCGTGTGCTTTTCTATACCTATATTATATAGATGTCACATGTGACAGGTAAAAACATGCTTTTTTGAAAAGAAGTGCCATCTGACGGGCGTAAAAGCAACACGTGCTGCTGTTTCTTCATCTGCACGGACAGACTGAGCCACAGCAATGCGTGGCGGGGTACAGATACTAAAAAATAAATAAATATTCTTATATATTATTTATTCGAATTTAGGAGGGATCTCGTAGATTCGTGGATGCATTCTCTTTGAAGTGGCATAAAGCAAGTGTGGAAATTTGTAATGACATAATCATGTCAAAACTAAAACGTACCATTTTTCCCATAATGTGTGACCTTGACCTTGATTGTCTCACAATTCTTTTATAGATGTGTAGATACTCGTACCATAACACTTTTAGTTTCTTAGGGATTTCACATTTGTACATTTACACCATTTAAGTATGTAGTTAAATTAAACCTCAGTTATTATTTTGGTGTAATACCAAATGAAAGTAATGCTATCATGTAGCTGAATTGATTAAATAAAATTAGTTTTAACAGTCATTCACTAGTTAATTTCTATTCATAAAACACAACCGACGCGGTGAAAGTAAACTTGCTCATGAATAACACAATATTTTTTTAATAAATTGTGATTACGAATATTTCCCGAAAGGATTTGTATTCTCAAATATAACGTATTTGTAGATTTACAAAATTGCCTGGAAACTTTTCTTATTTCTAATGAAAATTGGATTAAAATCATACGGATTGACCATTGCCATGCATTTGAGTTCAACAGGGATAGATAACTGAATAAAAAATACGTATATAATACAGACGATCGATTTTAAGCCTTGAAAATATGATTATATTGTATTTCATTGTTTGGAGGAAGGTATACAGGTAGGTAGGTACCATACATTATACAAAGGGAAATGATTTTATTGTTATTCTTCACATACAAGGAAGATGCTTTAGGAAAATCATATTTGAATCCATTGTTATTTTATTGATCGCATTCGATAAAAAGACTACACGCTATCATTCTGGAAAATTTATGATAAACAATACGAATTTACCAATTTATTATTTAAATTGTTGAGTTACTGATGCGTAATAGTATACAACTGTGGTGCACGCTACCATAAATGGAGGAAATGTACTTTTTCGAGTGGACTTTATTCTAACCAACAAAATTTAACCTGCTGTTTTTTCCACTACTTCTTGGTGTCAATAGATACTCGTTCAACCACTTTGAATCTTTATTTTAAAAGAAAATCCTTACTTTATGATGTCAGAGCAAATGTCCATGTTTTATTTAAAGTAGACTGAATGCTGTAGAAATGAGATCCCTGAGGCGTATCTGTACGCCATAACGTATAAATCCATTCATGATCGTGTGAGAAATGTGGAGATCCGCAAAGAGTGCAAGGCTGATGTAAACGTGAGTAAGATTAAGAAAGGGACGCTTAGATGGTATGGGCATGTAGAGCGAATGAGCGAAGAAAGGAGTGTAAGGAGAATATACGATGCAAATGTGAATGGTAGCAGAAGTCGGGGATGCCCGAGGAAGACATGAAACGACCAAGTGAATCAGATTCTTGAGTCGGGCCATGTCAAGAGTCAGAAAAATTGAAAAGTATGTATGAGACGATGTGTGAATGTGAATGAGGCAAGGAGTGTGTTCCAAGACCGAGTTGTTTTGGCGGTCCGTCCTTTATTCCTACCCCTGCGGGGAAACGGCGTGATAGTTAGTTTATATCTCCGCATTATTTATTCTGTGTCACAGAGATCAAGGGCATAGCTACTGCACTCACAAAGGGGGATCGATCGTTGGGGGTTAGGGGCGGTGGCAAGGGAAAAAATAAGGGATGGAGGGAGGGGGGGGGAGGGGTTGGAAAACTAATTAGTAAGTTTTTTGAGACTTCTGCTTACCACAACATATTGTTTACATCGTATTGGTAAAAAAATGCAAATAATATTGTTTTATTTTCCAGGAATGTAATCTACGAGTACCTACTATTCTCTTTTTTCCTACGCAATAACCACCTTAACCCTCCCGTCTTATGTACTTCTTTGATAGAGATACAATTTCTTTATAGGTATCTTACAAAATTTTAATGAATTTGGTTTTTTTTCTGCTAAATTATTATTTCACACGTGACACCAGTTCACCTTCAAATTCTACGTAAAAATAACCGACTAGAAGTTGACGGTATAATTTTAAATATGATTGAATAGATAGGAATGAACACATTTTCAAAGAGTTTTCCCTTAATAAATCAAGTTTTTGTACTCTCCAACCTTTCACTGTAAGTGCAAAGCATTAAATATGATAATCATTACGCCAGATGAGTTTGCCATCGCGACTTGCGTTATACGTATATTTATGTCAGATTACAAACACGTTTTGCGTAAAGCTTTTTGCGAAACACTTCCGTTAGTCACGTTGATGTTTGTACATATTACTGTGGACTCACGCATCACACAGCTAGACTCTAACTGGGTAGTCGACAAGTAATTCCATTTTAATTTCACCTGAATTTTAAAGTAACACCAATCATTAGTATTCAATCGATACACGATGGATAATATTCATTGAACCAAATTCAAATCAAATTATTGTCGACCTAGACCCCATTTTTATGAGGAAGCTCACCTTACCAAAATTTCAATTGGATTGTTTTTTTTTGCCATGGATTTGTAGAATTTTGCAGGTTTGTTGACAATAACTATTCAAAGGTGATTCAAATTCAAGGTGTTTGGGACGATTGGGTTCTTATTTAATCGATTTGCGTAAATTGTTGTCGTAGTAAATATTTGCCTTCGAACTAATAGTCGATTTTACGGTATTTTTTTTCCGCCGGCATTTCTAATGTCTAACCTTCTTTTTATTTGGAAACTCCAGAGTTCGCTAATTTCATTGCAAAACTAATATAATTGGGAAGTACAGGGTTTTCCAATAAGAGGTGTTATTTTGATATTCAATCGTAAGAGATCAATGGTTTCGTTGCTTGTGTGGCACGTAGCACCGTCTTGTTGAAAGTAAACGTTATCCAGATCAATACCATCCAATTCCGGCCATGAAAAATTATTAATCATCTCTCGATAGCGCAATCCATTCACCGTAACTGTTGCTCCAGCCTCATTTTCGAAAAAGTAAGGTCCAATGACTTCGCTGGACCATAAACCGCCCCAAACAGTCACACGTTGAGGATAGAGAGGCTTTTCAACAATAACTCTTGGGTTTTCCGTGCCCCGATGCGACAATTTTGCTTGTTGACGAAGCCACCGAGGTGGAAATGGGCCTCATCACTCAAGATGATTTGCATTTGATTCACTCAAGTGAATTTCAATAATTTCAATGCGTTGTTGAAGCATGTATCGTTCCATTTTTATTAATGGCGTAGCTTCTACTTGTCAAATGTCATAAAATGACAGCTTCAAAAGTAACATCTACCGAAATAGCGGGCTATTCAAAATAACACCTCTTCTTGGAAAACCCTATATATGTATAGGTGTCACCTGTGACACATAAAAACAAGCTTTATTTGAAAAACAGCGCCATCTGTTGGACGTAAAAGCAACACATGCTATTAATCTCTATTTGCATAGGCAGACTTAGCCACAGCAACGCGTGGCTGTGTACAGCTAGTTACTAAAAAATAAAAATAAATATTTTAGCGTGATATAACTTTAAATTTATGTATAATTATAATTAATTCAATTTTATTGGAATAACTTTTGACATGAGATCGACAAAAATGAGGTCACGATGACCGAATAGACTTAAGGCGTTGTGCCGGTAAGACAGAAATCCTGGGTTCGATTCCCATTTGAGACCATTACATTTTTATATTCTGTGTTGTCATGCTATTTATATTTATTAGTATTGTCTTCTTCTTGAATGATTAATACTAGACTTAATTTTTTATTAAACTTTTATGCTTTTCTAATTTTAAATTCGTGAGCGTGTAATTCTTTATTGCATATACTTTCTCTACACTTTTTTACATGTTCTCTCCACATACTGACTTCCTTTTTGTTATTATTACTCAGACTTGCAATTATTGGTAGTTCAAGCCTTCTTATTTAAATATAAAATTATATTTTATTGACAATTGACGTATGTAAAATTATGTGCTATAACTGTGAATACTTACAGAGTATTTAATAGAAAAAATATTATTTTATTTAAATATAACATACTAACTACCTCATAATTTGTCGTAATGTACTGTGAATGTCTAAATAAATCTGTCTTTATTTACGGAGTTTCTTGTCATCAGTCATACCTATTATTTAATTTGTTTCATTAAGGAGCAGTGAAGCAGTTAGAGATAATGCCGTAGTGAGTGGTCTCCGGTCGTGTGGCGATGCTTGTTTGTTCAAAGTCTGCAGAAATAAAGAGACATGACATTTGCTCCCTTGTGGTAAGGTGACTAATCCGACAGGGGTTGTGTGATGGTTAAGAATGAACATTGAATCAAATTGCATATTCCTAATTCAATTTAGTATATAAAATTGAACGAGACAAGATAAGACATTTTTATACAAGAAAGGAGTTTTGGAGAGTTTGGCGGCTATTTTATGGCAAGCGTCAAAGATAGTCAGGGAATGTCTGCATTATTATGGTGTTGAAAGTCAATGGTCAGTAGTCAGGTGAATCGTTGTAAATTGGTGCGTTCTTTGTTCTAAGGTCAGTCCAAAGAATGTCAGCAAAGCGGATGAGGAAATCTTTGATTTACGCTTTCGGTTCACGTGCACATTGACTCAAACGTATATTACGTAGGTATCCAAGGGCAACATTACACACCTTTCTTACTCACCCGTATCACGCACAATACGGCATAATGATGCGATGCTTGAAACGGTCACCGAAGACTATCAATATTTACGCAGGTATCTAATTATTTTTTTTGTTACACTAACCCTACACTAGAGGCATAACGTTTATAGTTGTCGCATGTCTATTCATCAGTCTTTCAGTTATTTAAATTCCAACGACACTGATGACTTTGGTATTGATCTAGAAATATAAACATCACGTCGTTAAACCGCTTTAAAAAAATGGTAAAATGCACAAAAAAAACAAAAACTACACACAGCATTTTCTCTCGTTTTTCAACTATAATCAACGGCTTACTTACAATATTAGATACCTATATTGATAAAGAGGACATAGGCCTTGAGGAAAATATTTTCTCTTAAAGCCTATGTCATCTTTTGGGATGCTGTATGGAGGGTCTTTTTAAGGAAAGGAAGTAGATGATGATCTGGGAAGGTAAAAGGTGTGAGGGTTGGGTAGGAATCTATGGATCAGTGTGTCCAGGAGTGACGGACATATGAACATATCCATTCCACAGCAGCGCAAGGCCATGGGTCAAGAGACCAGTTGGATAGGTCAAAGGGTCTCCCCATACCAGCCCCTCCCGATCTGCCACACCACGCAGCTGGTGGGCAGGTCCATCTTGAACACACCTCACCCGATGAACCCGGGCTCCCCTGCTAAATCATCAAGCGTAGCGAACAACATAGGATGACCTATGGTAGAGGTGTTGGTTATCCAATAAATGTTTCTCGGGCGGCGGTACCCTAACCCACCTACCAAATTGATAAATGAATTCTGAATAAGTAACTAAAAATAAACGCAGTGGATATAAAATTACTGGTTGATGTAAGTCAACTTGACAAGACGAAATCTGAAAAAAAAATCAAAATTTTATATATTTCATATAGAATAAAAATAATCACCGGGTAAAATTAATGAGGTAGGTACTTGAAATGATTATATAAATTTTATTTTTATTTATAACACGTTTTCTTCAGTTCTAATTTCGAAAATGTCACATTCATACCCAAGATTCCTTAGAATAGGTACCTTGATTCTTACCCACGAGGAAATTAAGTACCTAGCATGATTTTTTTTCTTGTTTATTTGTCTCAGTAACATTTTTATAACAATGGCGTTTGCTATGCCCTTGGCCACCGGGAGGACTTTCCGTATCGAACTTTATGATAATTTTGCAACTTATAAGTTTAGTTTATGAATGGTTAATTATTATTCATTACAAGTCGTGGATCAGTAACGGCTAGACCGTTATCGGATTTGACCGGCCGATATTAACATACTGTTAGAAAATTCACAACACCTTTGCTTACAGATTTGTATATATTCAAATAAGCAGTAAATACTCATTATGTCCATCCATTACAATTAAAAACGTTAGTAAATTAACAAATGAAAGATTAGTTATATTTGTCGGAGATTGCATAATTGAAAAACTTTTTATTAAATATCTTTATTTGCTACCCGCCTTCGACCCGGATTTCGATAAGAATAATAATGAACTAATAATAATCTATTGTACGATTTGATAAGCCAGACAATAAATCTCAGAAGATTTCAGTTCTTGTTTCTCTTTTTTTTCTATTTGAAAATAATTAGACGAACAATATGACTTCGCATATTATAAAACAGCTAATTATAAAAATAACGTTATGAGCGGAAAAATTAGATCATTAACCTCGAAATTCTAAATAAAAAAGTTATGTTGTTTTTTTGTCCAGAGGGGCAAAGGAATTAATCCTTAACCTTATAATGAAAAGGGTCCAAGAGAAATCTTCTTCATGTATATATATATATATATATATATATATATATATATATATATATATATATATATATATATATATATATATATATATATATATATATATATCTATATAAGTTTGTTAAAAATCTTAAATCTACACAAGTTCTTCACCGATTGCTTTGACATTTTGACACAGCGTTGCATTAGAATACGCGTGTGTTTTTATATACCTATATTATTTAGATGTCACCTGTAACAGGTAAAAATATGTTTTTTTTTAAATAGCGCCATCTGTTGGAGAAACATGTTTTTTTTTAAAACAGTGACATCTGTTGGACGTAAAAGCAACACGAGCTATTGTTTCTCTATCTGAACAAACTTTAATTTGTATTTTTTTACAAATAATAGTGAACAGAATGTAACCTTACAGGGTTGGTTGATTGATTGAATTGATTCCAGTTCTCTCATAGATCCATATCATTCGTGATTAAATCCAATATTGTATTTGTATGCCTCTCTTGCAAGAATTGAGTTTTTATACAAATATAAATATATATTCATATTCGTATTACGTGTGTACGAGTGCAAACAAATAATTTGTCTTAATATTTTAAATAATAACTTGAAAAAAGTGTATTTTAATAAAATAATTAAATTAATGCCACCTATGAACGCGTAAATTATAAAGAACGTTGTGTTTAACTATTGAAGACAATATTAGTGATTTCTAAACGAAAATCTGAAACAGAACAATCAGAAAAGGAAACGGTCACATCTGGGACTCGAACCCAGGACCCTTGTCTTTCCGGGACAGTGCTCTACCAACTGAGCTAATGGGACCCTATTCCCCTCGGTCACTTTTAACTGTATCATACTTCGAATAAGAACTACTAACATTGTCTTCTTTAAAGACATTTCCTTATTCTTAAGTCGGAATTTTCCTATCTGTTTTACCTTTTCTTCCTAGTTTCCTTTTGTCACACAATTATTCGATACTAGAGGTTCCATAATTGGAGTAGTTGAGATTTAGTAGTTTAGGTTCAGTAGTTTAGATTGAGTAGTCATCACACAAGAACACCATCCAGCTTTAGTAATTCTGGTACCTACCTTACAGAACTTACAAGTCTTCTGTTCTATTACGTTTTTTAACATGCATAAAACAAGTTTCGATACCGCAGATCGGCTAGGTACATAGGTAATATAATATTTACTAAGCGGTCTATTGCAATGACTTTGATCTAGTTGTCTACCGGTTAGCACGCAGGTAGAACAATAATTTAAAGGTATTAACTTATATTTCCGTTTATTCAGAATTAACAAAATTATGAAATATGACGTGCAGGTCTATTGCATGTATAGTATTATATTGCAAAAAACTACAACCAATTCTTGCGAGTTAGTGAGTGAGTATTGCTGAGTTATTAAATACCTGTTAAAAAAAGGGAAAGCATTCCATTATTTTTTTTATTTTTTTTTTATTTAACGGCAATTTAAAGTAAAGTAAAAAGATACAATATTAAGTAAAATAAAGATATAAAGTGATGTAGTTTGTTCTCAGTCCTCCTCACTAGGTATTCCTGTTCCGAGGCGGACTGTAGTTTGTTGTATTTGTGTTGATCATGATTTCCTCATCTTCTAATTTGTTGGTTCCCACAAAATATTAAATAAATTTAGCCAAAAGTACTTATGTTTATTATCTGTAGGTTGCGTTGGGGTTACTTCATAAATTTAATGATTTCCTCATCTTCATGTTTAGTTAGCCATAATCTGATTTTAAAACTTTTCTATATCCATGGTGATTTAATTTCAATAGGAAGAGCATTATATAATTTTATAGCATGAAAATAGTGGTTTTTCTGGCCGAAAGATGAATTTAATATTGGAATGTTTAGTAGATTTGAGGATTTTGTCCTTTCGTGTAGGTGTGTTGTTCAGCAAGGTACTTATATTTTTCTTTAAAATTGAGTAGTGCATTTTTTGAGTACAGTTTTATAATGCTGAACACGTTAAATTTTTTTTAAATTTCTTTTGACGGAGTCCTTATGGGTACTTTCAGAATTATTTTTATTATTACTTTTTGTGTTTTAACGAGCTGCTTCATGTGAAGGTTTGAGGCAGATCCCATATTCTATGCGTGATTGGCAAAGAGCATAGTAGACTTTATATAGATCATTTTTATTTAGTATATTGCGTACGTTTCTAAAGTAGTACATGAGCTTTGTAAGTTTCCTTGTAATGCTATTTATGTGAGTGTCCCATCGAAGATTTTCATCGATTTCAACGCCGAGATATTTTATGTTTCTGGAGTGGGTTATGGTGGGGCAGTGACATGATTGCGTTAAGTTTTTTCCTTGACAATCATGTATTTTAAGAGCATAATCCTCAGCTGGTTGTCCTCTGGCCGTTATAGAAAATGTATTTCGTTTTGTTGACATTTAGTGTAAGTGAGTTTTGTTTAAGCCATTTTTTCAGAAGTACAAGCCCATGTTCAGCTTCTTTGTAATTGGTTACCCAATCACTTTCATTAAATAAAATAACGGCGTCGTCGGCAAAACAAATTATTTTTCCTTTTGTGTGTAAGTTGCAGATATCGTTAATATAAATCACAAATAATAAAGGTCCTAAGACACTTCCTTGCGATACACCATATTTTATTGGGAGAGGTTCACTTTTATGCTTTTCAATTTTAACACACTGTGTACGTTCTGACATGTAACTTATTAGCAGGTTTATAGTTGTGTTTGACATCCCGATTTTTTTAGCTTCTTGAAAAGGATTTTATGGTCTATTGTATCAAAGGCCTATAAATAGGTCTATAAATATCGCCAAAGATTTATTTACCCGTCTAAACTTTTCATAATAAACTTTTAGTACATTCATAATATATTGGAACACGGTTATGTTAGGTTAGGTTGGTGAGGTGTGTCGTTTGTTCCTTTTCTTCAACATTATGTTTTATTGTTGATATTGTTACTATTATGATGTATGTAATTGCTTTAACGTTCCCACACTACTAAATAAAAAATAAGTAAATAAATAGAATGTTATATTTCTGTTTTTCCAGAATGACGGCAGCAACATCAAGCAGCTCCGAGAGCGGCGATGCTCCAAGGTGTGCCTCTGCAAGGTGCAGAGATGCAAGAAGGACGATGATGCTCTCAGCACCCTAACAGCCGAGGACCTGGAGTACTTGAAATTGAGGCAGCTGACCGCCTACGAACAGGCCCCCGCCTACCTCCAACACAACCCCTTCATCAGATCTGGATACAGGAAATTCTTGCCGACCAAACTTTGCTGGGAAAGGTGAGCAGAATTGACAGTAACCTGTATTATTAAATTGGCCTCTTGACTATAGAGCATGAGCGCAAGAGTGTTGTCGTGGATTCTTATGATCTGAAGTTAACATAATCCCTTCATTAGATATGAGTATAGGAAATTTTTGCCGACAAAACTTTACCGGGAAAGGTGAGCAAAATTAAGAGTAACCTATTTATTGGCCTCTTGACCTAGTGCTTACAGATAGTGTTATAGCCAAATTTGTTATATCTACACAATGTTATCTAGGACGGTGTACTTGCGTATGCGGTGCAGGGCCGGAATAATAGTAATGCAGTCGGGGTAGTGGCTCCGGGCGTGATGAATGAAGGACGAAAAGAAAATGGCATTTTTTTATATTACCGAGTCGGTGGGTAATGTTGGTATGCCATTAATTTAGTAAAAACTAAACTAAGTGTAACAGGAACACCTGCTTTTCAAACAAACAAAAACAAACTTTTCATTTGCAGAAAGTTCGACTGCTGAACTAGGAACATGCCCACGTTATTGTAGTCGAATGGTTGGTTAGTAGTTAGATACACAGAGCCCAGTTGTTTTCTGTCCCTGCCATATAATAAGTTAATCTTAAAGTTCCCTTAGAAACAAGTACTGCAGATATATTCTACTATTCCATGTATTAGATATTCTACAAATTTACACAAAAATTATCTTAACTCATCTGTTTAAAAATAACATACAAAATAACAAATACATTTTATGAAAATACCCAAAATATTTTAAACACGAGGCACAAAACCAAAGAACTCATACAAACACCTAAAGCAAACACAACAAATGGTCAAAGAAATTTCAAATACATTGCGTCTAAAATATACAATAACCTACCTGAAAAAACAAGAAAATCGAATAATATTAACAAATACAAAATCCTGATCAAACAATGGATCATCGAAAAAGGTCGTGCAATAATTAGTTATCTCACCCAAATACAGGGTTTTCCAATAAGAGGTGTTATTTTGAATAGCCCGCTATTTCGGTAGATGTTACTTTTAAAGCTGTCATTTTTTGACATTTGACAAGTAGAAACTACGCCATTAATAAAAATGGAACGATACACGCTTCAACAACGCATTGAAATTATTAAAATTCACTTGAGTGAATCAAATGCAAATCATCTTGAGTGATGAGGCCAATTTCCACCTCGGTGGCTTCGTCAACAAGCAAAATTGTCGCATCTGGGGCTCGGAAAACCCAAGAGTTATCGTTGAAAAGCCTCTTTATCTTCGACGTGTGACTGTTTGGTGCGGTTTATGGTCCGGCGGAGTCATTGGACCTTACTTTTTCGAAAATGAGGCTGGAGCAACAGTTACGGTGAATGGATTGCGCTATCGAGAGATGATTAATATTTTTTTATGGCTGGAATTGGATGGTATTGATCTGGACAACGTTTACATTCAACAAGACAGCGCTACGTGCCACACAAGCAACGAAACCATTGATCTTCTACGATTGAATATCAAAATAACACCTCTTATTGGAAAATCCTGTATAATCCTCTTTCTCATTATTGTTACCACTACCTACCAACCTGAAATTTTTTGTCAAATATTTTTGCTTTATTGAAAAATGTACTTTATTTTAATATTATAAAATATTTGTAAACTAGTCTGTCTCAGCAAAGGATTTCCTAGTGAGACAGGCAAATCCAAAAAAAAATATGTAAACCTTTTTATATAGATGCACATAATAAAATAAATAAATGAATAATAAAACGCCGTATGTAACTAGCTTTATTGCGGGTGAGGCATTTTCAAATGGATGCTCCAGAAACCAAAATACCTTGTTACCTACCGCTCTGATACGTACAATATCCTCTGATACAGAAATAAACAATCTTTTCAGTGGAGATGTGCTATAGTAGGTAATACTCAAATCACTTTAAAAATAGACAATGCGTGTGCGTTTCTATTTATTATTATTTTTCTGCTATTGTCTGAGATGTTCTGAAAAGTTGATACTTTTCTCCTCGTTTAAAAGGTCAGCATTTGCGAATGAATTATAACAAGTTAGCTTAGCAACGCCGCAGTTCTGGACCACGAGGTTGGCTCTATTATACAATGATCAAACGGGATACATAATAAATAATAAACTATCTGTGTCACGATTCATTCACTCGATAAACCGTTGCGTCGGCCGCAAACTTTATTATTTTAAAACACGACGAAAATGCTACGAGAGTTCCTTCTTAGCTCTGGACTCAGAGGTCGCTTGTTCTAAACCCTGAAAATATATACCTATTTTTATTTCATTTTAGTTGATTATTTCATATACCTAAAAATGAAGTAAACACAACACTATAATGCATATATTTATTTATTTATTTATTATTTTATTTACGCCCTAATGGGCTTTTACATGAAAATATACATTTACATTGATTACAATAATTGAACATAAGAAGATAAATGGAGTTAATTGTAAGAAAGCAACACATATAATAAAATTTTGTGCAAATTAGCAAAACACTAATAAGATGGATTCAATATAAAATATACCCAAGCATGAAATAGTAAGTAAAAGAAAGTTCAACATAAAAAGTAAGTAAGTGGGTGTGTTTAAACCCAGTATTAATTGTGTGTTTAACAAATCGATAAACCAATATAAATTAGAGTGTAACTTACTCGTGAGGTAAAGAACATTATAACAGAGATTTAAAAAAAAATAACAAAATAAGAGTTGCACCTGTAAAAAGCAAAAACTAATAGAATTTAGCAATATCGACATGAATAAGAAATAATAAGATCTGAGATGGAACATAGTGTTATGTATAAAAAGTAGTTAGTAGGTATAAGCATACAATTATAAGTGTATAGTAGAGCAAATAAAAAACAAACAAATATGGATATAATTTACTTGAAAGGTTTCGAATGGGAGAAGATGTAATAAAATTATTAAAGCTATAAAAGTTAATTATTAGCCGATAGAATCGAAATAAGTTGCCTTTTAAAGCTCACAAAATTGTCAAAACCAAATATATCTATAAGTTCACAGTATTTATTCGCAAGGTTGTGAATTCTAGGAATTGGTGAAAAAATAGAATAATTAGTGTTGAGGTTCTTGTTAAATTTAAAAGTATCTTTACTGCGAGTTTGCCTAGCAGGAACATTAATGCAAATAAGTTCCAACAAATTAGGGCTGTCAATTAAAGATTTAATAATTTTGAATAAAAATAGCAAATCAATTAACACTCTTCTATCAGATAATTTAAGAAGTTTAGTTTCAGCAAGCAAGTTATTGTAATTTATAAATTCGATTGGAATTTTCATTTTAAAATTAATGTACCGAAGGAATTTATTTTGTACCTTTTCTAATGATTGAGAATGGACCTTGTAGTACGGTGACCATACGGTGGAATTGTATTCTAATTTGCTTCGTACTAACGAGCAATACAGATGTTTTAATGTTGACATACTTCTAAAATTTGCTCCCATTCTCAAAATAAAACCTAGTATTCTCATCGCATCGCTTGTTATTTCATCGATGTGTTCGTTAAACTGTAGACTCTCGTGGAATATAACACCAAGATCACGAATCTGTGATACACGAAGAAGATTAGCACCATTCATAAAATAGGAAAAATTAAGTGGATTTTTGCCTTTGTAAAAACTGATAATCTGGCATTTACCTAAATTTAGTTGCAAATCATTGACAGAACACCACGCACATAGTTTATTAAGGTTCAACTGCAAAATTGCGCGATCGTCATCGTCTTTGATTATTCTGTATATCTTCAGATCGTCGGCAAATAACAGGACTTTAACATTAGTAAAAATATTAACAATATCATTGATAAACAAACAAAATAATATTGGGCCCAAGTGAGATCCCTGTGGTACTCCGCTCGAGGCAGCAAATGTATAAGAAGTAAACGAATCTATCTTGACTGCTAAGTACCTTCCTAATAGATAACTCTTAAACCATTCCAACATACTCCCTCTTATTCCCAACAATTTTAGTTTACGTAATAATATTTTGTGGTTTACTTTATCAAATGCCTTACTGAAGTCAGTATATATGGAATCAGTTTGATGTGATGCATTAAGGGCATTAACAATATCATTCGTGTACAATATCAAATTGGTAAGAGTAGATCTACCTTTAATGAATCCATGTTGAAGGGGAGAGATGGTTCGATTGATTCGGGATATCAACTTATCTAGTACTAGGCTTTCAAAAAGTTTGGGTAAAGTAGACATTATACATATTGGCCTATAATTTGTTACTTCGCTCTTATTACCTTTTTTGAAAATGGGCGTTAAAAGACTAAACTTCCAAAGGTCCGGGAATACACCTGATGAGAGTGACTTTGTAAATAACTTATGAATAGGATATGACAAGGTATGCATACAATTTACTAAAAACCTGGGCGGAACATTATCAGGTCCTGCGGATTTTCGGGAATCAAGACTCTTCAGCTTAGATATAATATCGTCTATGGTTACATTACAGTCAGATATATCAAGAGTTTCAACCAAATCAAAGCACGAAATATTGCTGTCTTCACTTGCATTAATGTAAACGCCGCTAAAAAAATCAGCAAAAAGATTAACAGTTTCCTGAAGATTTTGGGATAATTTAGAATCGAATGACACACTACTAGGTATGTAAGTACCATTTTCTTTTTGGGATTTAACATATTTCCAAAAGAAATTTGAGTCGTCCATGATAGAGCCTTCGACATCACTAATGTAATTTTTGTAACATTTTGCGGAGAGCTTATTGCACTCTGCCCTCAATTTTTGAAACGCAGTATAATCGATGGCCAGGCGACTTTGTTTGAATCTCTTATGAGATAATTTTTTAAGGTAAATTAAGTCTATCAGGTCTTTTGAGAACCATTTTGGGTATAGAGTTTCTCTGTAAGTCGTTAAAGGAACAAATTGTTCAATTGCAGAATTAACGATGAAGTAAAATTTTTTAAGGTGTACATTAATATCATCGTCGCTATCAAAGAATGACCAGTCAGTCTGTTTAAGGAAATTTGAAATTTTAACATAGTCAGCTTTTTTGAAATTTCGAGTTTCTACTACCATTTTTACGATAGGAATTGGTTTAAGATTAGACATGCATATTTCTAGTGGTGGATGGTAAACATCGACAGGTAATAGAATTTCGGTACTTCTCACAACACAGATGTCAGACACATTTGACAGTGCCAAATCCAACGTACGACCTCCTATATTATGAACATTATTACACTGTGTTAGACCTAAGAACAGTGCCATATCTCTAATAACACGAATATTAACATTAGAACAAGAATTGACAGAATTCATATTACACCAATCATAATGTGGCAGATTGTAATCACCAACTAGAAGTAGTTTAGTATTAGGATATTTAGCACAAATTGATTCAACCTCGTCGCAGTGATTGCTGTAGCTTTGGACATCAGAATTCGGAGGTAAGTATGCACATCCCACTATTATTTTACCTCTAGAAGTGTTCACATTGACAAATAGTTGCTCGATGGATGTGTTTTATTCGTTCCAGAGTAGAAGGTACCAGGTACCAGGTACCTTCCTACGCTAAGTACAACCAAAGTGAGATAACAACGATTCAGGTCAAAACATCTTTCAAAATGATTTTAGGCATGTTTAATGGTTTGTAATGGGTAAATTTCCGGGAATTTATTTTGGGAAATATTTCAGAAATGAGGAAAATTGCGGGAATTTTCATCTAAGATCATCCCAGACTAACCAATGAGATTGTTTCCTACGAAATTTCTTCTTATTTATAAAAAATAACAAATGCTTCACTTAATTATAATTTTTTTTTAAATATCGAATAAGCCGTAAAATATTTGTTATATGTTAGGCCGCCCGATAAGCGTGTGATGTCACAATACATACGATTGGCTCAGCAATAGATCCTCTACATACTGCAGCACTGCACAGCCATTTGAATTGTGAATTGTACTGAATTGTGTCTCGTGTGACGTCACGGGACACGATTTTATACCTTTTACCCAAGTTTACTTGCGTAGGTCCCCTACCTACTGTAACACTGCACAGCCATTTGAATTGTGAATTGTACTGAATTGTGTCTCGTGTGACGTCACGGGACACCATTGTATACCTTTTACCCAAGTTTACTTGCGTAGGTCCCCTACCTACTGTAACACTGCACAGCCATTTGAATTGTGAATTGTACTGAATTGTGTCTCGTGTGACGTCACGGGACACGACTGTACACGCTTTACCCAAGTTTTTTTATTTATTAGTACATGTTACATGATTAATACATGTATTTAGAGAAGATACATTAGAACACCATACTAGGCAGCTGCCTGTTTCATGGTGCCCAATGGAGGAATGATTAGTTTGAATTTAAGTCTAGTGTAAACATATTTTGGTAGAATTATAAAAAAAATTGAAAATTGGTTTTTACCAATTTTTTTAAATGTTTTCATATAAATGTTTTTTATACTTTGACTTCACCATTTTTGGAGATATCGAAAAACTAATTTTACTGTCGTTATTGACTCTTTAAATATACAACATTTTCATCAAATAGGAGACAACCTCATTTTGAATAATTAACTTAAAAACACAAATATTCTGACTTTGTAGAATTCATCTTATTATTAGTTCTTGGAATATTCCAGATATTAATAGAATAATAACAAAGTACTTACCAACCATTCCCTTATTCTTTTCATTTCTCTGCCACACTCCGTTCAGTATCACGACATTTCCCAAAAACAAGGATGCCGTCCTCCCGATGACTCTTTGAAGTGGAAAATTGTTTTGAGATTTTTTCTTAACTTTATGATTCTTATCTCCATTTTAACACATGTTTAAAAATTGCAGTGTATTTTGGTGGACCAACGAGACGATCAACATCTGGTCACACATCTTCGGTTGGTTCCTGTTCCTTGGACTGACCATCAATGATCTGATCCTCCTCAACATTCACGCCTCCTTCACTGACAAGCTGGTCGTTGCTGTTCTTCTGTCATGTTTCCAGGTAAATATAATTATTTCCGCATGGTTCTCATTTTTTTTCCTATTATAATATTCTTTTATGAAACATTCAAGTGTTTAAAAAAAACATCAATAAACCCTAAAAGCCGTTTTCTGTAATTTACCATCTTCCTTGATATTGGAACCTTTTCAAGTCAATCCAAAGCTTTGTCGCAGGAAGGAGGTATGTAACAAAATGGCAGAGCCGTATTTAGGTTCTGTAGACCCTAAGCTGAACTTGTGGTGAGTCTGGGTGATAGTTCAAATACCTACAATTAACCATTTAAAGATTATTACAGAACTGTAAACAAAATTAATATACCGTATTTAGAAGTTGATGAAATAAAAATTAAAAGAATTGTCAACCCTATTTGTTGAAATTGCCATGAATATACATGATGTCCAGGGTTAAAGTGCACAAACTTCGGGAGGTGATTCTACATGACGGTTGAATAAAAAAGACATTTAACCTTTTTCGACTTTTATTTTTTCCTTACATATTTACCTTACCAGAAAACTACATTGAATTTCTAAAAAGTTATCCATCTTTTTTACTCGTAGGTAGGTACTATCATGTAGACTCACCTCCCGAAGTTTGTGCACTACACCTCCGGACACCTTGTATTAAAAAAAATAACACAAGTCAAGAATCATGTCTCTGTTCCCAAATATGCAAAAATCGGTAGTTTATTATTTAAAATAATTGGACATAAAATATGTAGAAATGATAGTCGTCCTGAAATTGTAGTCACTACATAATATAACTTAACGAGTAATTAGTTTACGTCTACTTTTCATACTGATGATCTACTAATAATTTATAAAATCTTTACAGCTGAATTTTCCTGAACGTTTCTCCAGTAAAATTATGCTAACTACGCATTTTGTTTTTTATAGTCGGATGACCCACTTTTTGTTTATCAGGTGAAATATTTCATTGTATTTCGTTGAAGTTGGTGGAAATGAATAATAATTAATTCGCAAAATTTTTGGAGTAAACAAATTATTATTCTTTATATAACAATGATTGACGTAAAAATAGGTAATAATTAAAATACATTTCATATTCATATTATGTATAAATGGAACAGTTTTCAATATTTTTGCATTCTTTCGATGAGACGTCGTGCGTCATTTTTCACGAGTCTTACTCTATGGACTATAATAATATACCTAGTCACAACTCAAACCAAACAAAAAAATGCAACATTCATTGTTCTTCAATTTTTATTATAAATGTACATATATATGCAATCATCAGCAAATAAATTTATATTTGGTAAGCCAGGATCATCTATTCAGTTTGTTTTTTTCTATGGAATAGTTGAATCGGCGTGATTGGTTTATTTATGGGCTCTGCCTAGGGTTGCCAGATAAAAAAACGAACATTTATTATCAAAGGGTCCTTTGATTTTTTTTGGTACAATTTGTCAAAAAATCAAAGGGTTCTTTGAAAATCATAAACCCCTTTGATTTTGGCCAGATCAAACAGAGAAAATTACAAAAAAATTACTGAGGGTGAACACAATGAAACACTTAGTAAACGTTAAAACTTATATTTATTATTGCTATTAATAAGCAAAAAATCACTTTTTTACATATTTGGCACTAAATGCTACTGCTTTTAATAACCGTTTATTGCCTGAAAACTGACATTTAAATTGAAGAAAACACATAATTCGCTTTTTACGGTAGTCACACCTAGTAGATTTCTTTCCTCAGTACATATATACCCATTACACTAAAAACTCTTTCTACGGAGGCATTGGAGACGGGAACACTGCACACATATTGTACCATTTCAACAGATTTGGTGCTGATTCATCGTTAAAAAACCTACACCACATATCAATGGTTTTTTCTTCAAGTGAAAGAAAAATACTTAGAAGTGCAGCCAGTTCCTTATAAAGCTCTAACCCGCAAGTCTTGCTACCACCCGCCAGAACCGTTCACGGCTTTTGCTCTGTAAATTTTCTCGTGAGTGAGGTAAATATATATGGCGTATTTTAAAAAAAACCGGACATTCTATTGTCCGGTTTTCCAAAATACGAACCGTACTGTCCGGTTCAAAACCGGACATCTGGCAACCCTAGCTCTGCCACACGTATATTTCACAATGGACTGCGCTGCAAACCGTAACCTTACTTTCAAACTTTACTTTTCTGCGCGGCGGCCTTTCGTTCTTATAGATCCGGAATTTTAGGGATCGGCATCCCCTCGCCTCATTTTACTAGCTTGTCCCGATGCGAGGACTAGTGTGCGTTGCCGTATTAAGTTTCATACAAATCATTCTGAACGGCTCGAGCTGAGGCGATGCTGATCCGGTGCCGGGGTGATGTGTGCGTCAACATTTATTCGATTTATCAAAATATAGTTATCCACACAATAAACATGCATGAAATAGACAGAAAACACATGTTTTATATACAACAATGTTACTGTTAAAAACCATATTACACCGACTTCAATTCGAATCCTATATCTCGGGCGTCCCCGAGATCTTCTACCATCCAAACCACTCTTAAGACTCTTGGCATTAATAAGAACAAACTTTGAAACTTTCAGCGATATCGGTTGACTACTTTTGGAGTTTTGCAAGCGCAAACATACGCAGGCTGATTTTTTATATCTTAAGATTATGTTCAACCCAAATTTTTTTCTTGTGCCATTTACTTATACAATATTTATGTGTTTGAATAACTAGAATGTTACGAAACGTGTTCACTGTTCATAGCATCATACGGAAGAGAGAAAGTATAAAGTAGGTTTCAGAAGAAAACATTGTCGAAATATACGAAGCTGT
The DNA here is from genome assembly GCA_026573805.1 of Hesperophylax magnus. Lineage (NCBI taxonomy): Eukaryota > Metazoa > Arthropoda > Insecta > Trichoptera > Limnephilidae > Hesperophylax > Hesperophylax magnus. The sequence continues at coordinate 5,178,679 of JAIUSX010000022.1, forward strand.
ATCAATTTTATAACGATTTCGGTACTTTCACTGGAAAACTTCTTTTTTAACAATAAATAGTAATCCTTCATAAAATAAGCAACTTTAAATAAAGAATTTAATTTGTAAAAATAATCATATCTGTAAAATAAGTCGCAAAATACTTATAAAACATTTTTGGCTTATTTCTTTACTTCACCACTTTTTTTGTAATATCAGCTTAGTGGGTATTTAAAGACCTAACTTAAGCTTTTATTAAGTTGAATTACACGGTGTCCGGAAACTCGTAGTACAAACGGGAAACTGGTGAATTTTTATCACATAGAGAAGGAACCCAAAAAAAAAAAATTGTATTTCTATTACTTTTCTCCCTTTTTCGGCAACAAAGGATTTGAAAAAACCTTTTCAGCCAGGTCTTAAAATACATTAAACAGCCGGCATTAACCCCTTCCCACCCGATTTTTTTCAAATATGACACAAAAAATCCAACTATAAAACAAAAAGATCAAATCAAAAAGGTTAAAAATCGACTCGAAGTGTGATGTAGATTCACCAATTTCCCGTTTGTACTACGAGTTTCCGGACCTTGTAGAGCAAGTTCAACTCACATTGAATAAACAAAGCAGAATAAAAGAAATATAAACTTCTATTTGTGTAATATTAATTTATTACGTAAGGACTCAAACTTAATACCTAAAAAAACATATTTGTACGCATAATAAACTCTAATACCAATAATCAGTAATCCCATTTTCTATGAATATAAAAATATTATCTTTGCACAAAAGGAAGAAGAGGATATTTTTAAACCTCTTACTCACATAAATTTATCAAACAAAAACACCATCTTATTAAATTAGACTACAAACTACAGGTCAAAGGACGGGTTATTTCACAAAATACAGGTCTAAGGACGGGTTTTTTCACAAACTACAGGTCTAAGGGTGTGTTGTTTCACAAACTGCAGGTCTAACGATGGGTTGTTTCACAAACTACAGGTCAAAGGATGGGTTGTTTCACAAACTACAGGTCAACGGATGGGTTGTTTCACAAACTGCAGGTCTAAGGGCGGGTTGTTTCACAAACTGCAGGTCTACGGACGGGTTGTTTCACAAACTACAGGTCTAAGGTTGGGTTGTTTCACAAACTGCAGGTCTAAGGATGGGTTATTTCAGAAAATTTGAACAATTTATCAAATTTAAAAGTTAATTTTTAAGGTCTGTGAAAGTTCTTTTCAAGTTCTGCTATTATTTTAGTTCTGTGAAGCAACTGGCCCATAGTACATAGTAACAGAACTTAAATATGACTTTCACAGAACTTGAAAATAAACTTGATGAATTATTGTTGAAATTTTGTGAAACAGCCCGTCCGAAAGTATTATCAGTTGAGGCTTTACTGTTTTTAAGATAATCAATCATCAGCTTTAAAAAAGATTTTTATATACTTAGTAATGCAAAATCATGTGATTTTGGTTAGAAAATTTGGTCGCTTAGAAATGTTTCAGATGCTTTAATTAAATACTGCGAGTAAAATACATCTTGGCCTTTGAAATAATCGAGTATTTTTTAGATAAGTCTTTTTATAAGCCCAGAAAAAAATAATGTATAAGGCCTATGAAAACTACTTTAAAGTTCAAAATCTCCTACTTACGAACCCATTGTCGGTTATGATTTTATTGTATAATGTGGCAAATTAAGTTATCTATAAAATGATCCACAAAATAAAATAAAAGGCACTTTTTGGCCATGTTTTTTTCTTGCATAAATCAAAACAGGCGGATGGTGTTAAGCGGGAATTTAAACCTTATCGCCATCTATATAAGGTGTGTTATTGATAGCGGCTCAATTTAAAATATTACACGACGTAGTGCATCGCCTTAAATAGAATAATAAGAAAGAATTTTTGCTCACATCCATGTAATTGAATTTTTTTATTCTTTCAGGCTTGCATGATACTTTCAAGTCTCTACCACACATTTTCCTGCCGTTCCGAAGACACGTTTGAGTGTTTCTTGATGTACGATCTGTTTGGGATTGCCCTTTCATTGTTGGCCATTTATACTTCAGGAGTTTACTATGCCTTCTGGTGTCACCAGGTAACCATTTTACTAACATAATATAAATCTAAACCTATCCTAATCAAATACAGTATCGGCAATGAAAAATCAGAATCCACAATTGAAATGTGATATATCTCGAACTGTACTAACTGTGTTTATTGACTAGATCTAAATCTACATGTTCTCCAAACCGTTATCTTACCCATTTTTAATGGTATGCTAATGGAATTGATATTACTTCTATATAAAAACAGCAAATTAAGGTTTGCAATCTTATAAAACCCTCTACAATGAGACTTAGAACGGGTTAATGTTATAGACACGTTTTTTTCTCTCAAAACGTGCAAGACTAATGTAAGCGCAATGAGTAAGATTAATAAAGAGACCCTTAGATGGTTTGGGCATTTGAGCATGAGCGAAGAAAGGAGTGTAAGCAAAATATATGACGGAAATGCAAATGGTAGCAGAAGTCGGGGATGCCCGAGGAAGACATGTCACCATCAAGTGAATCAGATACTTGAGTCGGGCCATGTCAAGAGTCAGAATAATAGAAGAGTAAGTATGAGACGATGCATGAATGTGAATGAGGCAAGAAGTGTGTGCCAAGACCGAGTTGTTTGGCCCTCCGTCCTCTCCGCCTAACCCTTCGGAGAAACGGCGTGATGGTTACTTTAGTTTTTTTTTTGTTATTTTCTCTTTGTTGCATTCTCATTCCCAAAATAATAAATGACGACGACATCAGATTTATTATTTATTGTGAGTAAAGGTCCAAGGATATCATTTTATTATTTAAATGATTGCAATTTTAATTGAAGTGTAAGTTGAGCTAAACCGGTAGAACGATGGATACCCATATTTAGGTCTCATCGCTCTAGGCCTTGAGCGATGGCTGTCTAAATTTAGGTACTTAATTTAGGTATTTTCCTGTAAACTACTTAATTGTAAAACCTACAAAAATGGAATAGACGATGAAATAATGGATTCATTGGCAAGAGATTGAAATGTTTCCATATTAATACAAAGAAGTATAATTATATTTATGAGCATGGCCGAATCCAAAATGGAATGCCCGGAAATCTCCATTGCTCAAGGCATTTATTTTGTAAATACCCCATCGCTTGGAAGGTTAGTTAAATTTTACTAACTTGTTTACACTGCCCCGTGATCAACACAAATTTGTGTTTATTGACCTATCATATCTACTTTTTTATTTGTGTCCTCAAAAATGTCATAATTTTTAATGCATGCACCTCTTGATGTAGAGTAAATAAAAATAGCTTGAATAGGAAAATGTAATATAATTAAGAAAATAGGTAAATCCTCATAGAAAATATAGTGTTACCTGCTTAGAATCTATTAAAAATAACATGTTTTTGACCGTGAACTCTTATTAGCATAAATGTATTTTTTGTTTTGTTTATTGTGACGTTTGAACTAAGTAAATATTTACATACACTCTGTTTAAGGCCAAGAGTATTAATAAAACAATTATGATGCTTAGTAGTATTATATTGTGATTAAAAATTTGGTGTATTTTGAAATGACTACTGGATGGTAGCAGTGTGTCGGCCAGAACGAATTCAATGAATCTGATTCAGGAGACGTTTGAATTATTCCGAGTTCGTAAAGTATAATGGAACAAATCCAGATTTACCCTCACTCATTCCGAACTGAGGATGGATTTGAAATTGATGCGGGAACCAAACATGTTCGTGGACGAAAACACTTTTCAAAAAGAAATCTCGTAGTCAAAAGATAGATTTTGTTGTTCTGCATGGAGCAAATTTGCCTTCCAGCAAGCTCTCGCCAACGGCATTCCGTGCCAATTGGGGAAGCCGTAGTCTCACTGGCTCCAGACGGTTGAAAGCAGTTGAGACTCTTGTGCAGTGTTCACAAAATATTTAAACCCCCCCTCCTCACCCCTCCTTTCTCCCTCCATCCTCACCATCTCTCTCTAACTCCCTCTGTAACACCTGTGATTCCTATCATCCCCCAACACCATGGCGTTCCATCGGGTCCGGTGAGTTCAGCTGAACAAACTCAAAGAGTTTTGTTTTAGCTGATTCGATAAGTACGGCAGAATGACAAAATGAGTTTGATTCCAATGGATTCATTGAGTCCGGCGGAATGACACAATGAGTTTGATTCCACCGGATTCGGTGAGTCCAGCGGACCGAAAGTAATAAAAGGAGACTAGTCCAAGGAATCGAGTCCATTCGGCTAAACTCGGAATCGGATTTGTGTCTTTAAAATGAGTGGAACATTTTAACTGTTCTTAAAGGTACATTAAAAGTAGTAAATTATAACTAATAAATGAATAAATATTAATCATTTTGATTTTTTAGTTTATATTTATATTTTTATACTTGTGTAAAAAAAAAAATGGTACATGCTTACCTATGCAAATAATGGATAAACAGTTTATAAAAACAATACATGTACCTTGAGCCTATATCTTCTCAGTTGGCAATCTTATGATATTTTTAATTACTGATTCATGTGAGAGTTTGCTTGGAAATAAAAGTAATTACTAGGATTTAATTGTTTATTTGTAAACATCTACTAGCTCTTTGCAAATAGACTACAGTGAAAATAATGTGCTCAATTTAACCATTGCCACTAGACAATCACTGACTTAATCATTAAAGTGTGCAGGAACACTTATAAATCCCATGTTCATCCGTCATGTGTACAAGCTTTAAAAATCTGAAAAAAAATGTTTGCCATTATGTTAATGTACTACATAGTTAACCCTCAACATAGGTCTTTGATCTCTCCTCGTTAAGTGGATGTGTTTCCCTCTAAAATTTAATGTAATTAATCGTTATTATTAGTGAGTAAAACCTCAAATTGTAATATTTTATTATTGAAAACACTATAAGCGAATCCTAAACGAAAATCTGAAATGGAAAAATCAGAAAAAGATACGGTCACATCTAGAACTCGAATCCAGCACCCTTGCCTTGCCGGGGCACCGCTCTACCAACTGAGCTAACGGGACTAAGAACTACCGACATTGCCTTCATTTTTATCACCGCACATTTTTATTGGCAACTATCGTTATGTATGATCTCAAGATTCAACCCGAACTAAATGCAATCTAGACTGTGTCTTTAGACAAACATATCTTATTTTTATCTTGCCCCGGCAAGGCAAGGTCGTAGGTGTGACCGTATCTTTTTCTGATTTTTCTGTTTCAGATTTTCGTTTAGGATTGCTTATATTGTCTTCAATAATTAATTAATTATTGTACTTTCTCTCTTTTTAGGAATTGCAATTGTTCTACCTTATAACAGTCACCCTCATATTCGTGGTGGCAATGTTGGCTCAACTTCCTCAGTTCAAAATCAATGCCAATATCAAGATGATGATCTTTGTGGCCTGGGCAGCTTATGGAGTGTTGCCAACTTTCCATTGGGCAGTTGCAATGGGAGGGTTTGATAACCCTATGGTTCAGGTTAGTTTCTATCCACTCTTATTTATTAATTAACGCCCTTTTTCGGGGCTTTTACATATGAATACATATTAAGAAATATACATTATTTATTGTACATAACTGAATTGCTTCATTAACAACATTTTATATTTGTTGAAAGATAAATTGAAGATGTCCACTTACTTGGTATAATTGTTTCCCTCCATTAGAAAGGAATACATATGGCAGTTAGTCCCAGAATTTCTGCACTGAAATAAATCCTGACTTCTAGTATTACGTTGTGGAATATGGAAGCTTATCCATTCCAACATATAAATTAAATCATTTAGAATTTTATGTAGAAATAACAGGACTATCAATCAAATCATTTAGCATTTTATATAGAAATAACAAGTCAGTGAAAATTCTTCTGTCTGACAATTTGAGCATATTCATATAATTTAAAAGACTGTTCAACATAATTGCTGGAATACCAATTTTAAAATTTATAAAACGTAAGAATTTGTTTTGTATTCTTTCAACAACTTGTGCATGTATATTATGTATAATGTGGGTTCCAGACAGGAGAATTGTACTCAAGTTGACTTCTTACATAGGCGAAATATAACAATTTAATACACTTTATATTGTTAAAATTTCTTGTTAGCCTAGTTATAAATCCATGTTTAAGCCCTTATTAGAGATTTCTGTTATGTGGTTATGAAATGAAAGATTTGATTGAAAAGTGATACCTTAGTCTTTGATTTGTGTTAATGTCTCAAGAGCATTGTTATCAATATTGTAATAAAAAATTACTGGATTTTTTATTTATTTATTTAACGCCCAGAGGGCTTTTACATGGTTGGTAGTATAATTTTAATTTGACAGATATTTTGAAACATAAAAAATAAGAATAAAATTACATTTGATAAAAGCTATGCAACAAGTCATAAAAACACAAGAAACAAAAACAGAAAATTACAGCTATTTGTAGGTTTACATGATGTGTTTAGGAGTATTGTTGAAATAAATGTTATGATCCATAAAACTTGCCAAGTTGGTATTGAATATGTCAACATCACCCAAGTAATGATTTCCCATGGTGTGAAGTCGTTGTATCGGAGAGTGGGCAATGTAGTTACGCTTATGTGTGCTGCTGTAGAATATTGTATGGCCTGTTTTTACTAGTGTGATAAGGGGTAGCTAAACCACTGTTGTAAAATGCCGTCCAAATGTCCATAATGCAATTAATTAGTGGATTAATTAGTCAGAATATTTGGCGACATTCAGACTGGTTCGATACCACTTGTGAACTGGAATGATTAAGTAGATTAGCGCATGTCCATACGTGTACACTACGAGGACAGCAGCTTCCACCTACTAAAAGGATGCACGCGCAGCAGTGGTGAGGGATAATAAGCTGAAAAAAAGGAATTTCCAGTGAACTAAATTGCAATTAAATGATTGATGAACTTACTACTTAACAATAAAACGCACTGTCAACATGCGGACAGTGCCTCCAAATTAACTAATTGGTTTAGTTACCACTAAATCACTACTAAACACTGGCCTTATGTACCAGGCCATTCGTTTCATTTAAGATTTCATAGCCAATAGTGATATGTTATTTGACTTTCGGGGAGTTGTGCTTCCTTCTGTAGTTAAGTGTTTCTTGGAAACTGGCTATCTCTTTGAATTTGATTCTGTAGCACAGGGAAAGCACACAACTTAAACACAAAGGCTATGGAGATTCACAAAACCCAAATAAGTAACATTAATAGGGATAACAGGGTTGCATTCAATATTTCATAATTTCCAACTTTGGTGGGTTTTTCCTAAGCTGACTGCAGAAAACCATGTAAAAGAGGATTAAATATTAACATTTCTAGACATATGAATATACTTTTATCAACACTCAACACATATGCCCGGATGATGGACACTTCAAGGTTGTCAAAAATGTTTGTCAAGAAAAAGGAACAGCAACATAGATTATTAGTTATTACATATATTGTTATTACCCAACTGGTAATCGGAAGGCTGCGGGTTCAATTCCCGTCGGCTGCATTCTTTTTTCTTCGAATATTTTTTCAATTTATGTAGGTGTTTTAGGCTAATAATTATTGTTAATAATAATTTGTTATCCTTTGTGCTTTGCATAAAAACCTTGTCTTGTAAACGTAAGTTTAAATTTAAAAAATAATATTAGTTATTACTTATTACCCCAAGGTCTAACAACATGCTCTTAGTTTTTCACTCTCTAATGATTATTGCCACATTACATTTACTTTCTATTTTACTGGTAACTTATGGGTAAACAGAGAAGCAAAATCAACATAAGTACCTAACAATTTAGTTTTCCCTAGTGTTAAACAACTTATCAATGATATTCGGTGTTGGTAATGTATTCTTTCAGGAAAATTAACAGAATTAATGAGTTATTATCGATGAAACGAATCTTACACTGATGGTTACGGTAATGATTATGTATTACCATAATTGGGGAACTAAAGTTACTGTTAAACTTGTCAGTGTTTCAATGCTGGATTCAAAATTAGAGAAATCCCTACAGTGAGTGAATATGGGAACTTATTGTGTGATACGGGACGGAATTTGGTTGAAGTACCCTAGTTGAGTTGAACGTAAAGTTGAATCATGTTGACATACATTGTATGTATCCTGTTATCTCTGTTCGAGATACCAGGAACGAGACTCTTGTGTTCCTTTTGGAGCAGATTGAATGTGTTAAAAAGGATCCAATGTATGAAAAAGTAAAAGGCAAAATTTTGGTAAAAAGCAAAATAGTAGTTAGAGGGATCACAAATTTTTCATTTTTTAATAAAGTACGAGGTATGCTGCGTGTGTTCAAAGGGGCAACTGACGAAATTGAACCAACCATCTCTTCGTCTGTATGCAACACTCAACGGTTGACACACAATGGTTGAACCATCCAAATTAAGTGATCTAAAGGGGATTTTTTGAGTTCTATCCATCATTTTTAGCCAATTCCCCCTTTTGAGGGAATATGGGAACTTTGCTTCTTCAATACTACTTTTTGTTGTTAGATTTTGGCTTTGTGAAAAAATTAAGATTACCCACCCAAAAAACCATAAAACTTCTCATGACCTGCATTTATGGTGTTGCTTCAATAGTGATAATATCTGCAACAACATGCAAAACAAGGTTCCAAAAGAATTTTTGTTGTCAAATTACTTTCTTTGCATAAAAAATGCCTTGTTGGATATATATATTATCGAAGTAGCACAAAATAATACACGTAATAGTTGACATGTGCATGTTTTAATAAATATTTTTATGACATGTTATAATATTTGTTTTGTTTTAGTTGCTGTTCCCCCGAGTCATTGGAATGTACGTCATCAGCGGGATTGCATTCGCCATCTACTTGTTCAAAATCCCGGAAAGGTGGTGCGCCGGAAAGTTTGACTTCATCGGCCATTCGCACCAGTGGTGGCACATGTTCGTGGTGCTTGCCCTCTACTACTGGCACAACTCTGGCATGATGTACGTCCAGTACAGGATGAACCACGGCTGTGCCAACACCATGAGGATATTCTAATTATTAGAAAATATAAATTATGCTTCTATTCTGTGATACATTTTTATCGTTACAATCTTTAAATTGCTCGAAGCAATGTTAAAATGACCTTAAGGAGGTGTGAAAATCTCACATTGTTTGTATATAGATAGACAAATCAATTCATTTTATTGATCTTCTTTGTGAGTGTTGTAGAATATGTACCACTTTCAGTATCGTTGAAACCAGTAAAGTTTGTGACGTTTGATTGGCTCGATGTTTAATGAAGTATTTCAGAACCAGATAATAAAACATCAATCAATTCACTTATTTCAATTTGATAATGGCTCACGAATATTGAGAATACAGGGTAATGATTATTATTATTTCGTTAATAAGAATTAAAACACCTGACTAGGAGTTACACTTACATCTCTACCATTAAATGCTGTTTTGATAGTTAATAACGGTCACGATAAAAGGTGTTCAAATATGGAGAAGGTCAAAATGCCTAAAGTCGCAGCAGTGTTGTAGTTGGGTGTAGTGTTCTGTTATTTGATTATTATCATTTATCTCTACAATGTAATGTTACCTATTATTTGGTAAAGTATGACAATGTTGCCAATAATTAATAACATGTGGAAACTAAGTGCCTATGATATGGGTACTCTATTTGACTATATTTTGTCAGTAGTGTATAAGTTTTGCACAAATCCTGCCTCTACGGAACCCTGCAGTACCGTTCATATTCCTTCGTTAATGTTCGTTGATATTTTTACACTAATAATACATTATTATATAAATATAACAATAATTGATAAATAACATTCCTTTATCAAAAGACAATAAATAATGCGTAGGTGCTTTTGATGGGTGATTTTACTGGTATTTTATGATTAATATAAGAATAGCAACTAAATATTATTTTTTTAGCCTTTGAAATTAATTACAAAGATATAATGCAATTTTAACCAGAAAAATCAATTTACGTCTTCCCTGTTTTATGGGAAACAATAATTTTGCGGAAAAACAAAAACAATATTCAAATTTAGTGTTAAAAATACCAATTTTAAACTTTTATGTATTGTCATTTGAATTTAAGTATTAAATTTGAGCACTTGTTATAAATTAAGAAAACAGATGATTTTTATTTTTTATGGATATTTTTTACACATTATTATGTTTTTATTATCTAATGCAATGTTATAAATATTTTTTGTTACATTAAATTTTATTGAATAAATAAATACCTTTATTTCAATCCATGAAATGTATACATATAACCTTTCTGGGTACAATAAATTTAATTATTGAAGACAATATTAGCGATTCACGAAAATTTGAAACTGAAAAATCAAAAAATATACAGTTGTATCTAGGACTTGAAATCCAGGAACCTCGCCTTGCCGGGGCGCCGCTCTACCAACTGACCTAATGGGATCCTATCTCTACTATCTCTTTTGGATAACTGTATCAAACTTCGAATAAGAACTACCAAGATTATCTTCATTTTCTCACCGCACATTTTTATTGGCTGCTATCTTTATGTATGATCGCAAGATTAAACTCTAACTAAATGCAAACTAGACAGTGTCTTGGATAAATAAATGCTAATTTTTATTTTAATTTGTGAAATCTATTGACTTTTTTGCAAGTCTAGGAAGAATATTTATTTTTGGAAATAACCCTCGCCTTGCCAAGGCGAGGATCCTGGGTTCAAGTCCTAGATGCGACTGTATATTTTTCTGATTTTACTGTTTAAAATTTTCGTTAAAGAATCGCTAATATTGTCTTCAATAATTAAATATTACAATATGAGGTTTTACTCATTCGGTTATTTATTCCAATAATTAATAATAAATTTAAATATGATTTAAAAAAATAATTTTCTTAGCAACGGGGCTGCATGCACGCATGCCATCTATCGAATATACATACAAGAAAAGTTTTTCTACGAACTGTTTATGTTCTGACTCTTTTTTAGACACGAATGCTTTCTGGCCATCTTTAATAATGTTTTGATATAAATTCCACAGATGGCACTTTTCACCAAAATGGACGACATATTTATTAGAAAACTCGGTGAAAATAATTAAAAAAATAGTAAATTGACGCCTTGGGTATAAATTGTTTTCTCTTTTAACAATAATTTTATTCCTCATAAGAATTGTATCAACCCGATCTCGTACTTCTCCAAGAAACCGCGAACCGGAGCGGTAGAATGTCACGAACCGGAAAAACGTTTTGTTAATAGTTCCGGCTGAATTTTAGCACTGCACATGACACATGACGCACACGTGCACAACCGTTTATTTTCGCAAAATTTATTGATCGTCAACTTTTTCGTATTATTATTATTTATTTCTTTGAAAATATGTAAAAATAAGTACTAGATAGGATTACGAATCGATTTTTCAAGTAACAAAATCACACAATAAATTTTTTAATAGGTATTTTGCTAATTTAACAAGGTGTTCGTTTACGTTAAGACATGGGTATTTTGTGTATATATTACAAAGTTTGTTTACCTTTGTTAAAAAAATAAAATTACAATGCTTTCCGTTCGTGACCGAATGTACCTACTTAACTTTGAATGCACACAATATTTTTATTAATGGCGTTTTTTTCTGTTTACAAAAACCTATTTTTAAATAATTGCTAATTAGGAAAAATATTGAATAAATTTTAAGAAATTGCTTGCTTGCCAACAATACGTCAGAAAAAAATCGTTTGGTTGTAAAAAAAACTCTTCTGTCAATTTTTAGAAATGTGTAAAATAGCGCCTTTTGAAAAAATGAACCTGACTTACCTATTTTACTGTGCAAGTAAAGGTTGTTATGTATTCGCATAGGTGTTATTTAAAAATAAACATAATTATGAAAATAACGAATAACAAGGACAGTAGCAAAATGCACCCCAAACTCTGATAATAATATTCACCTTCCTATAAGTTTAGTAATTATGTTGTGTAAAACAAAAATATCATCTGCAATCAACTGTTGAAACATCACGGCTAGAACCGTCGTTTGCGTTTGGTTCGTTCCTTTGCTATGATTCGTGGTTCAGTTCGCAAGTGTAACCGAAATTTATAACCGACTCCAAATATTGGTACCTACCTATCATTTCAAAATCGGCACGTTTTTATTTAAAAAAAAACAACAAGAATCTAACTATAATATGATATTATACCTTCAGTCCGCGAAGACATAATGACCTACATTCCACAACAGTAGATAGACGGAGTATATAAGAGAAATGAGTGCCTCCGGGACGGGAGGGCAGGTCCTGAATCCAGAATGATGATTAACGTCCTGCTCGCCGTTGATCTCCTGATCCCTTCCCGTAGCTTGTGTATACCTCTCCGCCCAGAATGTACCTCCAATGTTCCTGAATGTTCCTGCGATGTACCTTGGATGTTCCCAGGATTCCAGGATAAGGCGGCGAGTTTCCTTTTACCAACCATAACTCTTTTTTATTGCCCACTGCCGCCCGCGCCGGAAAGCCACTCCATGTCCCAGCACCACTATAGTCTCTACAGCCACTAGCAGTAGATATAGCCACTAGGTTCTTAACCCAACTTGAAACCAAAACAACCACTTACATATTGCGTAGATAACCCATTTAAAACAAAGTTTTTGGTGTTTGCGCGTGTAAATCATATGTAAATGATATGTTTTTACAATTTAATATTAGTTCTATGTGTTAAATTAGAATATTACGGAAACACGATAAAGTATTGGTAGGAAATGTATTTTATCCAAGCCTCTTATTCGTGTTTGTACTATTTATCAGGGCTTTTTGTACTATTTCTTGGCCTTTTTAATTTTAGGGCAAGTTATTTAGTTATTTTAAGGTAACCTACGTACCTACGGAATTTCTATGTTTGTTTTATGTAGTATATAGAAGTTACTTACCAACAAAAATATTTCAATTTTTTTTGTTTTTTACTGATTAATTGAGAAATATGAAACGCTCTTTTCGGTTTATTGTCTTATTCTTCGAGTCCACGGAAATTCCAAAGCTTCATAACTTATGATTTATGATAGTTTTTACTGAGGCGAGCAAAGGGAATTAACATTTGCTCGATGAGAAATTATTTAATTATTGAAGACAATATTAGCAATTCATTAACTAATATTTGAAACAAAAAATTAGAAAAAAATACGGTCACATCTAGGACTCGAACCCAGGACCCATGCCTTGTCGGGGCACCGCTCTACCAACTGAGCTAATGGGACCCTATCTCCTTCGGTTATATTTAACTGAATCATACTTCGAATAAGAACGACCGATATTGCCTTCATTTTTCTCACCGCACATTTTTATTGGCTGCTAGCAAGATTCAACTCGAACTAAATGCTATCAAGATAGTGTCTTAGATAAATAAATCTTATTTTTAATTTAATGAGCGACATCTATTGACTTTATCTGCTAGTCTAGGATGAATATTTTTTTTTTTGAATAAACTAATGAGTAAAACCTCAAATTGTAATATTTAATTATTGAAGACAATATTAGTTCTAAATCTGTTCGCCAAACATGGCAAAAGCCATTTCGCCTACAATGAGAAAATCTCTCGACCAATGTCTTAAGTAGCATTTAAAGAAACACCGTGATTTTTTTCATACTTTTATCATTGTAAATAACAGACCCAATTTTTTTCTATCGAAGAATATACAATTCAGATACCTTTTCACCTCGGCAAATGTGTGGAGATTATTTTTAAAAATAACACACATTTATTTAAGAGCTTAAAAACTTAAAGTTTTCTATGGAATTATGTTATAATACGGTAGAAATTCTGAATGCAGGTTTTGAGATACGCACATTTAACTTATGTTAGTTGAATAGTTTGGTTTTATGTGTCCTGGCGAACGCTGTGAAAATTTCTTCAGCAACAAATTTCCATTAGACCTTCAATTTCTTAAAGAATTTCTACTTCATTAATCAATTAGTTAAACACGAAAATAAATTAATGTCCGTGATTTTTATTTGCGTGCCATTAAAAAAGATCTGGTGGCGTGCGGAATTATTTGAAATAAATTCTGTTTTTAATTAGGCACCATGCTCCTCGCTTTCCCCATTTCACTTTATTCTTTTTAATGGTATTTTTTAATGTGCGTCAATTAATTTACCCTCGTTCTGGGGTTCTTACCTGCCCCGACCCCCTACCCCTCCCCACATTGCCTTAAGATCTATTGCTTACAAACAAAGCGGTGAGCATTAATTTAGAAGCTAACTATTTATGCGGTATTTCTAAAGCTTGGGATGTTTCCATTTTATGTTGTACTCTGTGGAAAAAGGCTCTTCGTTGTAGGGACTTCTTATAATTTGTAAATAACCTATTCGCGGAACAAATTATGCATAAAAAAGGTTACAGAATATATTTTTTCAACATTAACATAAAAAAATAAAGACACCCTACAAATTTTAATATCAATTTAGCAGTATTCTAGTCACAGCTAGACACCACACAGGCTCGACGAATAACATTACACGGAGTATTGATTTTTTTTAAATACATCTGTTTTAATTTCGATTTCATTTTTCTAGAATGAATGAATGTCTAGGAAGAGGAAATTAACCCACTTTCAATGCATTCTATCTCTTGGTGGCAATCAAATCGTACACACGCGGACATGTAGGTACCTACGCATTTCTCATCATGAAATTGGAAGACATTATAGAAGTTAATGTACGTAATAAATGTCAGTCCCACCCGATCGGCATTTGGAGAGGTTGGTAGATTGTTTGACTTCAGTTACTGAGTAGGAAGGTTCAAACCTCTGTCAAACAAAAAAAAAAAAAAAATTATATTTTTTTATACAAAAATCTCGTCGCTCACATTATAACACCGCGTATCTAAAAAAATACGAAATTACTTTTGTCGACTTTTTGTATATGCATATTTTTTACTTTTTTATTATGTAATGCGCGTTGTTGGCAAACTTTTTACAAAATGATTGGTCAAATTGGTCATGCGTAGTTTAAAAAAAGTCGTATTTTTTTTTTAGATACGCTGTGTTATAAAATACGTGATGAGATATATTTTAGTAAAAAACTTTATTTTTTAGAATAAACCTTTACGCTTGAAACATTCTTAGTCACAGTTGTTAATATAAGCATGTATTTACGGATCAAGTAATTTTAAATACAAAATAAAACTTTTTTTACAAAAAACGGGTTACAGAACAATTATACAGTAAAAACATGCTAATATAATATAAATTAACTAAAATTTAGAATCGGGCTAAAAGAAACAAAATTTAAACTAATAACGATGGGTTCTTACAAAGAATTTGAACAATTCATCAATTTCATTTATTTTATCACTGTAGGCCAGATACTTGAAAGAACTAAAATAATAACAGAACTTGAAAATAACTTTCACACAACTTGAAAATTAATTTTGAAATTTGAAGAATTGTTCAAATTCTCTGAAACAACTTAGGACGGGTTGTTTCGGAGAATCTGAAGAATTCATCAAATTTCAACGATCATTTTCAAGTTCTGTGAAAGATTTTTTCAAGTTCTGTTTTTATTTCAGTTTTGTCAAGCAACTAGCCTACAATGATATAAAAACAGAACTTGAATAAGTCTTTCACAGAACCCGAAAATGAACGTTGAAATTTGATGAATTGTTCAAATTCTCCGAAACAACCCGTCCTTACTGTTTTAAAAAAACATGTTTTGGTGCTATTAAAAATATCAACTACTTATACTTATTGGTGAGAAAGATTGCAGTGAAAGATATTTTTAGTTCGTGTGATTCTATTAGAAACATGAAATGAAATTAATTGCAATAATGCAAGGCCATTAAGGGAAATAATGATTTTAAAAAGAAAGAAAAAAAAATTACATCAGATACCAATCTTTTGTCGGAGAGCTTTAATAATTTTAGATTTTTCTTTAGAAAGTTACGGTTTACATGTATTCAATTCTTCAAAAAACGCAGCACACATTTTGAAGACTTACATTTTTATCTTAATGCTCCTAGTATTCAATACGAGTATTAAGATAAAAATGAAAGTCTTCAAAATGTGTGCTGCGTTTTTCTCAATGGTATCTGAGTGAGTCTTTTAAAGCGGTCACCAAATAGGTGAGTTATAATCAGTTCAGCTCCGTGCTAGTTTTATTATATTTTATTTGATTTTTCGCCCTATATATTTTACGGAAAATATCAAATATCTTGGTATATACTTTGACCGTTATTTAAAATGGGACAGACAGACAGACAGAGTCGGTTAAAGGAAAGCTAAACAAGTTGATTTACTTTTTCAAAAACGTGAGAAATATACTAAACATATATAATATAAAGAATATATACTTCGCAATAGCACAATCCATAGTGAAATACGGCATTATTGCCTGTGGCCATGCCAGCAAAAAATACATTGACACACTGTATAAAGCTCAGAAAACCTTAATAAAAGTAATACTTGAAGTACCAATACTAACACCCACTTCAACCATATTCAATGAAATTCCCAGTGCTAAAGATTCAAAACAAATACTTACTTTCCTTTACAAGAACCCAAACACATTGAAAACTTCATAAATTTCTCGCAATAATAGAACAAGACATGCACACCAACTACTAATACCAAAAACCAACACATCCTTTGGACAAAAACACCACAGATTCCAGGCTATAAAACTATACAATTCACTTCCAACACAATATAAAACATCTAATCTTAAAGAATACAAAAAACACATATGGGACTGGCTATAATAATTTTAACATTTAATTTTATTATATTTCACATTTGTTTTTGTTAAAACTATGTAAAAATCGATTTTATTTTTTAATTTTTATTCACTCCACTGTATTGTTTACTATTATATAACTTTACAATTGAAAAAGTCCTCCACAACACAGGTGAACTCCTAGCGTGGAGGACAATATACTATACCTTAATAATATAAAAACAAAATAAAAAAATAATAATATAAAAACTAGAATAATACTACATATAAGACAAATCACTAAAACTACATTACAAACGTAACTATAATTTGTAGGATTAAATATATCAATAGTACCCCCAAACTTGTTGCCCAGATCATGCATACTATTGGTTAGTGAGTGTGTCTGATAGTTGGTTGTGTATGTATTACAGAAGAATGTAACATTTTGTCTTGTGTTCCTAGTCGGCACATGGAATTTAATAGTGGAAACGATGGCAGGACTGTCAATTGAGTTGTTAATGACTCTGTGTAATGTGTAACACAACCAGGGCTGATATAATTCTCCTGTCAGACAGTGTTATTTGATTTATTTATACTGGGTTTTTACAGACGATCTCACTTACGTGAGAACAATCCAGTTATAAAAACTCAGTTTACATACAAATACATATACAAAGAGACATTAATTCTCATATACCTAAATAATGATTAAAATATAAAACAAATAAAAATAAAAAATTCAAAATTAAAAATAATTATGAAATACAAATATTACAGAAAAGTAAGAGACGCAAGTAATACATAATAATAATCAGTGCAACATATTATTTAACAATAGCAGAATTTTTTTCTGAATCCATACAAATTATCGAAAAAAATATCTACTTCAGCACACTCAATCATATTATACAGTCTAAACATTTGTTTTAATTTTGGGTCAGAGGGCTAAAGTAGGCGATATTATTTTTGAAAATATTCAGGTGAGACGCAATTGATTCATCAAACTGACATAATTAATGTATTGAACTGGAATTTTGATTTATTTATTTATTGGACAATTTGTATAGCACCGCTTTTGTGAAATATCACCGAGTTTAAAATTTACGTACTTAAGAAATTTGAATGAACTTTATACAAAGAAGACCAAATAGGTGAATTATATTCCAGTTGACTTCTGACTAATGACATTTAAAGGGTTCTCGTACAATCTGAGGACTTAAAATCACTTAAAGTTCTGCAAAGGAAGCCAAGCATCTTTAAAGCCTTATTAGTTATATAGTTACCGTGTTCAATGAATGTCAAGTTTTCGTCGAATATTACACCCAAGTCGCGAATTTGTGACACTGGTATTAATTTAATACCGTTTAATGTATATTCATGTAAGTTTTGGAAAATCGTATTACTTGAAATTTCTGAATGTTAATAAAGCATTTTGTTCACACCATTGACGAAATTGATCTAAGTTAGTTTGTAAAGTTTGGCAATCGTATACATTTCATATTATTTTATGTATTTTCAAATCGTTGGTATATATTAGGCTTTCTACATCAATAAATTAGTTAACAATGTCATTGATGAATAATAAGAAAAATATTGTACCGAGGTGGGAACCTTGAGGAACCCCACTTGTGGTCTTAAATATATAAGATTGTACAAAATTAATCTTTACGCTTAGCACCCTATTTCTAAGATAACTATCAATCCGACACAATAATTTACCTTTGATGCCCAACAATCGGAGTTTATATAAGTATGTGATGTCGAAACTTATAAAAAACTTTACTAAATTCAGTATATATACTGTCCACTTGTTGTTTGTGACCAAAGGATTCAGATATATAGTTTTCATAAATCATTAAATTACTTAAGATAGAGTGACCTATGATGAAGCCATGTTGGTAAGGAACAATAATGTTGTTTACAATGGTTAAGGTATTACAATGATATCTATCACTAATTTCTCAAGAAGCTTCGGTAAAGCAGCAATTATACAAATTGATCTATAGTTTGATATATCGTTTTTATACGAGTAGTTTTTTTTTTTATATATGAAGTATGCACAAATTTAACGAAGTATACAACTTTTTAAAGTAGAAGTTTTACGAAGTACCTAGCCCTATTCAATATGCATCTCGACTGTGCGTTTTGCTTGGCAGCCAAGCAAAATGTAAAGTGTGTGGAATTGACTCGCGTCAAAAATCGCTACCGGGATGTATATTATATATATAATCGATAGTTGATTTAATTCAATTTAACTCACCGAATATCTGCCTCAAAGTTCAGATGAGCACGAAATGGCGGAGAACTACTATTTTATAAAATAAGTTATGAAAATTGTATTCATATTATTTTTATTTTTTCATTAATTACTATACACTTTCAACATTTTAAGGAGATTTGTAAGCTATAAATTTGAAAAAAACCAGATACAGAATATTTCAATAATCCTCTTCACTAGGAGATCCGGCTCTGAAGGGAAATAGATTTTGGATATGTGAATAGGTTTTCAACGGATCTAATTAGATTTGATGTTTTTTGAAAATGATTATATATTATTTGGTAAAACAAGATTGCATCGAAACCGGTTTGAGTTTTGTAATAAATCAAAGTGGTGTACCAAAATGTTAATTTTTTCATCATTAAATATTTAACTGTTTCGTGAAAAAATGCACATTTAAACAAGAGTCGGGGCTCATGAGAACATATATATTAATTTTTATGAAGAGTTAGAAGTGTGTTCCAAAATCCGGTGTCAGAACGAAATTACACAGGCGTGAATTTCACGTATACTAATTATCAATATTAATTACATGAACGGAATCAGGCATGGAGAGAATTACACCTACTTGAAGTACGCTTCTTCTAATTACATGCGTTAATATATTTTTTATCATAGGTTTTAAATTTAAATTGTTGCAGTATGTGCTAAACAAATTTCATAATTTAAAAGAAAAACAAAAGTTTTGACCAGCGAAATTTTTGTAATTTCAAAATTTTTTCGTTGTCGATTAATTTGCCTCGACATTATTACGACAAAAATTACGACATTTAAACAAAAGAACACATATTTTAAATAAAGAATTATTAATTATGAAATAATTTTGGTGCCTACTTTCGTACTTATGATCGCTTATCGAATATGATTTATACCTACTTGTCAGTTCTAATTTTGAAAATTAAAATTCATTGAACTTGAATAATCTCACGTATTACGCATGAATAGTAAATTTTTATATCACTTAACGTGTACACCCATGCACCGAGAACCGAAATTAGTGAATACCGCACAAGAATCCTTGGGATATGTTGTGAGGCAGAAAGTAGTAAGTAGGGAGGGGGAGAGAAAGGTGGGGATGGGGTTACCTGGCTATTCAGATCTGGTCACCAAATACGGCTAAAGCCAGTTCTAGCAACGTTTCAATTCTGAATGGTGATGTCTTAAACCAGGGCAATACTGAGAGTACCTTCCACTCTGGTAAGTACAATATATATTAATAAATCGTGAAATAACACAAAGTTATATATTATAATAAAATTTACCCGTGCACGCTGGGATTTGAACCCGCGATCTTCGGATTGCTAGTCGATAGCTAGCCTTAACTTTCGACCACGGATGGTTCTGGCAGCGTAAGTGAAACTCATGCCTGTGTAATTTCGTCATATAGCCTTCTCTGCATACCATGTTAGTGAGATGGTTATGAAAAACATTTTTTTATGCACTCAAATTTTATGTATGTTTTTTTATTTCTTATTTGTTTAGTAAAGAATTAATCGGTCTGCCTCATTCCATTATTATTTGATGGCGATTATCCATATCCACCCCTAGCAATACTTACAGCTCACGCACCGGCAAAGTGTCTTACCCTCCAGGACAAAATGGCGCTTAGAGGACAGAGGGAGAGGGCTCTCGCCCGCGCCGGGAGGAGGGCCGTTGCCGTGGAAACACTTGCAGCGCAGCCTGCACTTCGTAGGGGAAAGGTTACACCTACGTCAGTATTATATTATTATACGGAAGCGCTTTTCTCGTAGCGCCTGCGAGCGGCGTAGCTGGTTGCTACGAGAGGTTAGAGGCAAGATATTGCATTTAAACATGTTTAGAGAAGGGTGGAAAATGTATACTGAACGTTTTGTGCGAATTAGCAACGTTGCATTTTCTTCAATCAAAACTTAAGAAATGTTTTTTTTTAATGTGTACACCTCACAAGAGTCCCAACTGCTTCCAACCGTCTGGAGCCAGTAAGACTAGGTATGTCTTCTCCAATTGGGGTACGTTGTGAGACTGAAGGGAGTAGGGGAGGAGAATCCCATGACCCATGAATCCTATGAGGAGAGTACCTGAATTTCCAGATCCCTTCACAAAATATGGCTAAAGTCATTTTAAGCAATTTTTCGATTCTGAATGGTGGTCTTTCACCTAGGCGAAATAAATTTAATTTACTTGCGCACGCCGGGATTTGAATCCGCCCCCTCCGAATACGTAGTTGAGAGCCTTACCCCTCCACCACGGAGTTATCAAGTTTTTGAGTCAAGAGTTTTATAAAAAAATGTTTTTTTACACAATATCGAATACATCACGATATTTAATATCGTAATGCTGTATCCAACGACATCGCATTTAAAAAAATATATTAATTATATTTTTTAAATAATTTAATGAGCAAACACAGATTGAAAAATTTATTTATTAAAAATTATTGAAGACAATATTAGCGATTATTGAAACTAAAATTTTAAACAGAAAAAATAGAAAAAGATTCGGTCGCATCTAGGACTTGAACTCAGGACCCTCACCTTGCCGGGGCGCCTCTTTATATTATTATTTAGCTATTTATAAAATATACGAAATAAATTCTATGGTAATGTAATCGTACAAAAATTTACTTGTTTTAAAATCAGCACCGGGAAGCGGCCAATAGACAGCTGCTCTTGGAAAGCGTGAATCTTGGAAACTGAAAGCTTCCCAAGGCTTTGCGTTCCGTTGGCTTTGAACATCGCGCCCTAAAGCCCGACCAGTTGGCATCAGGCAAGAACTTTCAGATAAAATAGACACATCTGAAAAGTTCAGAAGCTCTTGAGACGGTCGAAGCTCGAAGCATTACTTTTAAAATAATGACAAATTGGTAAGTAGTACGTACCTAGTGGCCAGATACCCACAGGCTGAAGGATTCCTAAAATGTTGAAATATTATTATATTAGTGTTTTAATTTTCATAGATTTGAACCCAAAGATCCCGAAATCCTAGAAATCTTTCGAGTACAGATATTTATTTATTCATTTACACGGAGTTATTTCATAACCGCACCGAGAAAAATGATCCTGTTAAAAAAGTGACAGATTGCCAACTTCTTGATTAATTGTAAATAATATTAGTAATATATTAATAAATATTTGTCTTTCTGAATATATGGAGAACACGTGTTATTTTCCTAATACATTTAATGACGGAATGCGACAATATCAGTGTGTCAATATCAATATCAGTATTTGCATGATCACCTGTTCCGCCGTCCTCATAAAACATTCGCTTACGACTGATATTTTGTTTGGAATTCTTTCATTTCATTCGATGTAGGTTTGCAGTCTCATTTTAAAAACTAAAAAATGAACAGTATCAGCAAGTTTTCTGAGTGCGCATTTCGTTCCAGAGTGGAAGATAATCGAACCCCAAATAGGGGAAGCCATGTGAGGTATCAAATTAAAAAGTATGGTACCTATTAAATATTTTTATTTTCACCTCAAAGATTATCCGTAATTCCAAGGACTCCCACTGGTTTGGTTGAAAGAAGTTGCCATCTGACATTAAGTACGTCTATATTACGAAAATGTTCTTTCTGGTGAAAACCCAACACTCGAGTGCTGATATTTTATTGTGAAATATCATTGGTTTATAAGAGGTAATTGAACCAATATGAATTTAATTAACCAATATGAATTTAACCAAATTTATTTAATAAAAATAAATTCACACACAAAATTACAAAATGGATTAAACAACAAAAAAGACAATATTACCAAAATGTCATAGCATAAAATAAAAATAAAACCTACACGTAACACACAAAACCAACATAAACACACATCACTCACAAACACACAAGATTATTTTCATTGTAATATTTTTTAATTTTAAATGTATTATTATGTATTTTTATTTTTAATTTTAAATTTATTATTTTCTTTTCAAATTTACTATCTTAGATTTTCATATTATAAAATGAAGGCCTCAGCACGGGCAAGCCACCCAGTGAGGCCTACATTACTGGAAAACATAAATTGTAACAAAATAATGTACCAAATAAAAAAAAAAATAAAAAAAAAAAAAATAATAAAAAAAAAATAAAAATATTATGGAAAAATAATGGACTTTTTCCCCTTTTTCTTCGAACCCACCTGGTTGTTGGATTTAGTTCGGTAAAGTCGAATGTTTTGGGTGGCTGAGAAGCCAAGGAATCATTATGCGAAAACTCTACTCAATTGAAGTCGCGGGTTTTTTTGGAATCCCACTTTAAATCTGTCGCAAATCTGAAAATGGTGATTTGATAATGGAGATTCGACAGGTATATAAAACACCTTTACTTGAAATCGATTTCTAACAACCACTTTTCGACTTTTTAGCCATAACTAAAATCTCTGCGTTTTAAAGGACTTTTTATGCCCTTTAATATATTTTTTTTAATTAGCAACTTCTTGGTGATTTTATTATAATATTTGCTTTCTACTAAACCATTATTAACTACTGAATCCTCTTTATATCGGTATTATGCTATCATGAGTGTTTAGTAATATTGAGTTTGTGTATATAAAGACACATCATAGTTGTTTCATATAAAGTTAAATTTTTACGGAAATGTTTGATAGTTAATTTAAACAGATGCACAGTTAATCGGGCGTATATTTTTTTTCTTCTGTGTCAAATAATAAGCGAACGCATCCGCTAATGTATAAAACACCCAATTTTTATGTAACTATGAAGTATTATGTAATTTGAAAACATTGATAATATTTATTGAAAAAATAATCGAATTTCGAATGTTTCAATAGTAAATTCTCTCAGCAATCATTTAACCTAAATTAGGAAGGATAAACATTCGAAGTTTACAATAAATTGACTGTAGGGGTTGCCTTGCAAGAAAACTTCGCCTAAAATCATTCAGAGCTACAATCTAACCCATCGTTTTGATTCGCCTCGAGTCTTCACTGAAACTAACTCAAATTATTCCAATTACCCTTTGAGAGGCAAGTGTTGGGGTGGGGAAGTCGCTCAGCCTCCGCAGTGTCTTCAGTCTTTAGTTTAATCGGGTCATTACAATCCGCAAGAAAATGGAAATGTAATGTCCTACCATTTTGCACGCACCCTTTGCCTCAGCTCAGTTCTAAACTTCATCGGAAGGGTACAAATGGAATCGCAGAATCATTCGAGAGGATTACGTTTTGTATATTTTTCAAATTTCTTAAATTTTTAAAAAAGTTTGTCTGTTAGTGTTATATAGCCTACACATTAACACAGTTGTAAGGAAAGCTGAACGGAATATTAAAAGTCCATCAGGATAAAATATTATATATTCAGGGTCAACTTTAAAATATTTATAAACTCGTTTATAGGTGGAGGTAATTTAATTATTTTAGGAAAAGCACTTACTAATGTATGAGTTACACATTAAAATATTAAGATGATTTTTTGTTTGCGCCTGTATGTCAGATCTTCGTTTTTTTCAAGAAATGTATACAAATACAATATATTGAATTGAATCACCGATACAATATTGTAGTATATATTATGCATGTGCTTCTTGAAAGAATTGAGTTTTCAGACAGACAAAACCTTGTAATCACTTTGGCAAAGTATTACTTCGATAGGTAAGCATTGCAAAACATATTTGTTCATATCAATTTACCTATCAATATGATTTGGTAACATAATACCTTCCCCACTCCATAAAGTTGGTACACAATCAGTTTTAGTAATCATTTAGTTTATAAGATGGATAAACCTCTGATTTAATTTATTGGATTTGAAGTTTTAGAAGCATTTGACTAATATTGTAAAGTGATTTATTTGATTTGAAGTTTTTGAATTTTTTTAAATTTTTTTTTTAATGTAATATATATTTATTAAATTAATCAATTTACAGAGTATAATCAATAATGTTAACAAATATAATTCATACAATTAGAACAATTAGTTTTCACTGCTTTTGATTTTTTAATGATCCTCTTCTATAGAAGCTGGCGCTTGTGTCTAGAAGAGTGGTGAGTATCAAGATGTAGAATATTTTGTGTTTGTAATTATGGCTAATATTGTACAGTGATTTTTCGCAAAGAACAAAACTCTTCAAAACTTTAAATATTATTAAAGAGTTATAAAATTCTACGATAACATCAATTCTCAATACCTAGATGCAACAATGTAACAAAAATATAGCAAAACCCATTCTCAATAAACAATTGTCAGTCAAACAAAAACTTTATACATCTTGTGGCTTCGAAACCTACCTGACTTGTACGAGTGCATTTCGCTGAGTTATTCTGAAGGACTGAAGCCTTCAGGATAAGGACTGCCTTGATGATATAACCTCTGCTAGGAAAGTTTACAGAAAAGAAGATTGCTAGTACACGGAAAAAATGAGTAATGCTGATTTATTAAAATCCTGTTAAAAGTAAGATAGCATGCAGTTTCATAATAAACTTTTAGTACATTCATAATATGTCGGAACACGTATCATGCACCTGCGTTCGTCTAGATAGAACAGAATGATGAAATGCGAAAACGTTAGAATATTTATTAACACGCGTTCATAAAAAAAGCCCATCAATTCATTCATTAAAGGCCTGCAGTCCCATTTTTAACAGGAGAACGAATATTTTTTTAGAGTTCAAGATTTTTTAATATATTAGTAATCTTTTTAAGTATCAGTAAGTTTTCTCCGTGTAAAAGTATTTGAAATCTGAATAGAAAATAGATCACGGTAAAAGGTAAGTAAGTACAGGTGCGCCTTGGCTAGGTAACAACTCCGCGTTAATATTTTTGTATCGTTGCCTAAGTGACTTTGTACTCTAAATCGCCGCATTAAATTCTGCCCACCGAGCAGCTAACCCTTTTAGACCTTATAATTTCTCAGCAAGTGATTGCGCCTCCCCTCCCCCACCTTGAGTTGGGGTTGAAGAGGGGGCGCGGGGCGCGGGGGTGCGGTAGAGCCTTTAATACCCCCCGGGTGGAGTGGGGCAAGTTAATTATGTGAATGGCAAAGGAACAGCGCAAGGAGCGGCTAGGAGAAACTTGGAAAGGGGGAGACGGGCAAGTTTTGTGCCGGGTTGTGTTGTAGCATTAATGATAATTTAATTATGTAGATGTGTTTTGTTTTTTTTTTTTTTACTTTTTAATTAACCTTAAAATAATGGAAGAAAATCGTTCCTCACTGAAAGACAAAAATACAACAAAAAAAGTAGAGAGAACTTCTATCTAAATTTGATCGCATTATAGATTGAACTGTTGCACTCTTTTGATGTAACTTAGTACAGAAACTGAACAATAAAGATGGTAAGTTACATTTGGTTTTGGATCAAAATAGAGTTATTTTTTTTTACATATTTTTTTTGGGTTTATTAAAACGTGATAGCTTCATTTTTTACTGCTGGGATTGAGTACTTTTTCGACGACCCACTGGGTTCAAAAGTACACAAAATTAGTTTGAAATACCTACTTATCACAATGTTAAGGAAAATAAAATGAGTTTGAAATACTTACTGATCACAATGTTAAGGAAAATAAAATTAGTTTGAAATACCTACTTATCACAATGTTAGGGAAAATAAAATTTGATTGTTGAGTAAGTTGAAAAAATACTGTTGTATGTGTCTTAAGCAGATAGGCACTATTTTAAACCTTTTTACATTGGAAATAATTTAATTCCAAAGTAAACATCTGCCCCCATTTCCCCAATAAGACTTTGTTAGCTAAGAACGTTCCACCACTATCTATTGTTTCTCATTAAGGTTACATTTAGAAAAGGTGGTCTGTTTTGAGTTTGGGGGCATTTCATCATTTGATTTTGCTAAGTGAATGTTTGGACTGTACAAAAAGGATTCTATTATCTTTCAAAATATCGAATTGCTTTAAGGTGACAGAACAAACATTTTCTTATTCTCAATGAAAACAAATTTAATTCCAATTATATGGCAGAGAGATATAAAAATATTGGATGTATTAAAAACGAAATACTTTTTTTTTGGAGTTGGTAGAATTTTTAGTAATACTTATGTTGCACTACAGCAAAATCCCACTCAAAAATCACAACAATATTACCTTTAAATTTCAAATAAAAAGCTGGAGACAACACACAGGAAGATCAGAAATAGAAAATATACTCACAACGAAACCACTCAACTGCATATTTATAATTACTTCATATTATTCATACTACTTAAGACACTGGTTTGTTTATTATCATAAGTTGTTTCAGAGAATTTGAACAATTCTTCAAATTTCATGTTCGGTGAACAATTTTTTCAAGTTCTGTTATTATTTCAGTTCAGTCAAGCATCTAGCCTATAGTGATATAATAACAGAACTTGAATAGGACTTTCACAGAACCCGAAAATGATCGTTGAAATTTGAAGAATTGTTCAAATTCTCCAAAACAACCCGTCCTAAGTTTATGAATAAGTAAATGAAATCCTCAGCACGGCAGATCCCAGTGAGGATATCATTATCTCTAATTGTTATAAAAAACGAAGATAGTAAAACATTTATTATTAATATTACTATTTATTTTTATTGTATGTCTAATTATGTCGGCCTAGATTAGTACGTACTGTATTATGTTTTTGATCGAATCGTTGCGCAAAATATTTTAATCTATTTTTTTTTCACTACACAGTGGTGATTTTTAGATTGATTCTCTTAACAAAAATGACCCTATGTCGGCAAGGAATTTCGATAGAAAAAAAAAAAGTAGGTAACCTACATAAATCTTATTATTTTTGATACTAGGTAAGTTTATCCACTTCTATCAATAATAAAGAGGACATCAACGGCTGTTCCTCAATTTCTTCTTGGATTTGTGTTTTTAGTTCACATAGGTATTGCAAATTTATTTTACATCATTATATAATTTTGAAAAATAAAATAGGAATAATCGAATGGACTCGTACAGGATGCTTTAACCAAAAACGGAGGTTTATAAAGCAGTACTTAATTGATCACAACCCACAACCATTATCTTTTGAGATGTATGGATTATGAATATTGCCCCTGAATAGTGTTAGTTGCTACTAACATATTAATGTCTAAAGAAATACTAAAATATCAAGAAATACTTTGGTTTGTACAGTAAGAATATAGTTTGAATACAGTTCGATAGCCTAGAATTTAAACAAGCGCAGCCTTACCGCTCGGTTGGTGCTCGCTGTAAATCTCTGGGGGAACAATATTGCTGCGCTGATACTTCAGGTGTAAGACCTCCTCGGATAGAACAATTAGGTACAGAGCCGCGAGGATTACTCCCAAAGCCCTGACGCTAGAACCGGAGTTGTATCCTGTATCTTCAGGCTCCTATTTACCTCCTTTCCTCCTTGGCCCAACCATTCAAATCACCGAACCGGTTCTAATTAATAGAAATCGCAAGTAAGCTTCCGCAAAAGACGCCGGGAAATTTCTAATACGTTTAGTAAATGTTATTATTACTGGTTTTGTGAAATGAGGTAAATGGTAATTGGGTTTACGTTTAGTTTTGAAGCTTAACTTCTGAAGGGGATATTGCTTCAATGCTAAATGTATTGTAATGAATCTGAAATTTGCAAACTATATATTGAGCTAGTCTGTCGTATTCTAATTCAGATGTAAGACATTTTAGACAATAAGGGATAGGTAAACTAATGTATGTTTTAGTATATTCACTATCTACTGATGGTGGTAGTTACGAGTGGCATGTGGAGATTTTTTTCTTCTCCCAAAACATAGTAAGCACTTCTACAGCTGAAATAATTTTATAATACTCGACGCATAATAAGCTACTTATTAATATCGCACATAAACGCACGGAGAAATATGAGTAGGTACGGCTGATTTATCTGGTTAAAAACGTGTTATCCATTTCCCAATAAAATATTAGTTCATACAGAACATGTGATCATGTAGCTGTGATTTTCCTGATAACTTTTATGACAAAATGCGGCAATGGTAGAATTTTTAAAACACGTGTTCCAAAATCCTAATAAAAATTCGTGTTTTACCGACAGTTTGATAATAAACCTGTAAATTCATTTGTTAATAACCTGCAGTCTCGTTTTTTCACAGGAATACGAATAATATGACTAGATTTTTAATAAATTAACAATATCTTTATCAATAAGTTTTTTCCGTGATTTATTCCTATTATAGTAGGATGTTATTGAAAAACAACAACAAAAAAATCAAGTCATCATCAAATTTCGAGCTATTATTTGTGTGTTCTGTTAGGTCAGAGGATCCCAACCTTTTTGGCCTCATGTCCTCATTTCAAATATACTTTTTTTTCTACGTTCACCTCCTCCCCCGCTTTTATACGTTAACAACATTTCCTCATGTACTTAACCTTGTAAAACGAAACCATTTTATTTATCAATCATAGCCCTTACAAAGAACGTAAGTAACGATTCTGATCTTTCGGGAATTCACATTCCAAAGAAAATTTAGTATTTTGAGTATTTTAATTATCTTCCGAAGAAAATTTAGTAAATAGAGTATTTTTCGGGATTGTGTTAATTCATGTTTTTACTTTAAATTGCATCAAACTTGGACCTAAACAAGAAATTTCCCAGATATATCCTAGTTCACATAAACATGGTGTCCGGAAAATATTAGTACAAGGGGGAAACTGGAAAATCTCTATCATATTTGTAGTCGACTTTGTGGATTCACTGAGGATTTTTTGAGTTAAGCTTTCTTTTTCGTGTAAATCGAGTCGTTGGAATTTTTTGGGTAAATTTGAAAAAAAAACTTGCTGCGGGCGGGGTTAACTATATTCTATTTATTGTATTTTTAAATTCATCGAAACGTAAACCCGTCTCTAAATGTTTTATTCAACCCTTTATGCCAGATAAGGTAAAAGTAAAATTTAAAAAAATCAAAAAATTTGTATATTTTTTTTTGTTCTCTATAATCTATGTCAGTGGTCCCCAAACTTTTTATTGCCGCAGACCGGTCAACGTTCCGGGGGAGGGGGGAAGGGGAGACACGTGATTATTTTGATTTAATAAATTAAGATGATAAATAGAGGACGACTTTTGAAACCAAATGGTTGAATAGTTTTTTTCTTATTTAAGTTAAGGCAAGACCGCGTTTGGTGTCAAAGAGCGATCAATTTGACAAAAAAAGACATTTTTTGTTTTTTAATGAGTTTTATTATTCACAATGTACATTTGTTACGTATAAATTTTATTAATTAGCGACCGGTTTCAACACGTTCGTGTCATTAACTAGCTATTTTAAAACTTTTAAAATAGTGTAATTAATCAGTTTTAAAATAGCTAGTTAATGACACGAACGTGTCGAAACCGGTCGCTAATTAATAAAATTTATGCGTAACAAATGTACATTGTGAATAATAAAACTCATTAAAAAACAAAAAATGTCTAGAAATTGTTACATAGTGAATGCCAAAGAAATGCAAAAAAAAAATACATGTTAGATTTTTTTAAACATAATTTTGATTTTTTAGCAGGCTCTTGCGCAGCGGCACGTACCATTTGATCTACGGCCCGAAAAAGGGACGCGGTCCATGGGGTGGGGACCACTGAATTCTATGTGATGTAGATTCACCAGTTTCCCGGTTGTACCACTAGTTTCCGGATATAAGTGAAATTTCCGGAAAAGCTCGGTAGTCTAAGTAAAGAATTTCGAATATCTGGGTTTAAAAATCGACAAATCATTGTATAATGCTATTTATATTCAATTACCGAAAAGCATATAAAGACAGACAAAGAAAAGGCGGCCAATAATAAGAGAATGACAATAAAAATAATAAAACACCGCCATTACCGCGGCTGCGGCTGGCTGCGAAATAAGTTAGTGCACGGAGCAGAGGCAATCATGCAAATTGGACTGAAGTGGAAAGAAAGTTGTATTAAACGCCCGGGATAATGCTCCTTAATGACCGCAGCGTTAGCCGACCAAATCCCGTACATCTCTATTGCTCCGCGGTTATTTCATTAATGGGAAGATTTCTTTACAAAGGAATGAGAGAAAAATAGATTTCTTCCTCGAAAATAGATTTGAGTTTTTTACTACTTTTGTGTGGGTGTTTCTAACTGGAAAATTAAAGAAATAATTGGTTAAATTGTCGATTTTACTTGATTAGTCACAGGTAGATGAATTAAATAAAGTTTAAAGAACTTTATCAATCAGAAATCAATATTTGCTGTACCCACGTGTGAGAATTAATTTTATGTTTTTATGGACTTGAGATTTTGAAATTCATAATCCTTTTTTATCATTATCTACATTATATTATAATGATAAAAAAGGTGAATGGATACTTTAAAACTTAGACTTTAAAAGACTTTGCCTATTTCAGGATATCACTCATCATAACTCATCGTTCGATAGTTTTTCTTGCTTTTGAAAACAGTTTTATTTATACTTAAGGGTAGGTAGCCCCCGATATCTTCCAATCTTAAAATATATAATTAATTATTGAAGATAATATTAGCGATTTCTAAACGAAAACTTGAAACAGGAAAATCAGAAAAGGATACGGTAACATCTAGGACTCGAACCCAGGACCCTTGCCTTGCCGGGGCACGCTCTACCACTGAGCTAATGGGACCCTATCCGCTTCGGTCATTTTTAAATGTATCATACTTCGAATAAGAACTACCAACAATGTCTTCATTTTTTCACCGCACATTATTTATTGGCAACTATCTTTATGTATGATCGCAAGATTCAACCCGAACTAAATGCAATCTAGACCTATTGAGATCTATTGACATTTCTGCAAGTCTATGATAATATTTATTTTTTGGAATAACTTTATTGAGTAAAACCTCAAATTGTAATATTTAATTATTGAAGGCAATATTAGCGATTTCTAAACGAAGGCAGGGGTCCCCGAGGTGCCCCGGCAAGGCAAGGGTCCTGGGTTCGAGTCCTAGATGTGACCGTATCCTTTTCTGATTTTTTTGTTTCAGATTTTCGTTTAGAAATCGCTAATATTGTCTTCAATAATTAAATATTACAATTTGAGGTTTTACTCAATAAAGTTATTCCATAAAATAAAAACTTAAAATATATATATTTTGATTTTTAATGTTTCGATTGGCCTAGATATTCCAGCAAGATTTTCCGTTAGAGAGTTTGTCCTGTTTTAAATATCATAAGTACTATAAATGATGACGATACGAGGCAAAAATCCCTCGGACCCATGTTTATTGGAGATATTATTTCTGCGGCATATTTTAACTCAGTAACCAGGAAGCATCTCCAAGTGATTAAGAATTCACATCTTGCAGAAATTTTTTGATTCCAAATTCAAAATCGCTTTCCCGCCTCGGCTTTGTTTAAAAAAAAGTATCTCCCGTTGCCGTGGAGACGGAGCCCTTTAGCGAATACAAATTGAGTTGCAAAACTGTTTAATCCTCAAATTAGTCACAGGGGCGGGTGGGAGTGGGGGCTAAGGGGGGTGCCGTCAGCAACCCGGCTAATGTAAAACGTGTTATGTGTTACAAATAATGTAGCATCCTCCTCTACACATACCGTGTTATAGTACCGAACCCCCACCTCCCCCCTCTCGCCACGTCGCTGCAGCGCATCTGACAGGGAATATCATTAATGCCATTAATGGGAAACTTTATCAAGCGTGAGCATCGTTAAATATTCCTGAACGCTTTGGTTACCAACCCGGCTACATCTTCAGGTGAAAGCTCCCAGGCGTGATTCTAACTTTCAGAGAAATGAATGTTTCCAGGAAATATCTAACTACTGCGAGCTTTTAAAAAATTACCATAAACTTTAACGAAAATCTGTGACGTGCCAGAAAGCGCTGGAATAGTGTTATGACATTTATTTACAGATTTCCAGAACGGTACATTTCAATGCTGACTCTGAGGTTGAGCTAATACGAATTACGAGGTCACAATTTCAAATACCGGCTTGCGCAAAAATAGTGCTATTTAACATTTGATTAATAAATAATAGATTAAAAAAAATACATACTGCGTTCAATCGTTTAATCGAACGTTACGTGATTTGGCTTAAGCGTGCTTGATGACCAGATTTAAATAGCCAAGTAATTTCCTATATTCCCTTTCACTTCCCTATCTTCTTACCTTCCCAACTCCATTTAGTCTCACAACATACACTAATTGGGGATGCCATAGTCCCACTGTTACGGACTGTTGGGACCTTTATACCCAACACTATTATGTAGGATAAATGTACACATTATAAAGGAAAGACATGGAAAGCGTTTTTTTGAAAAGTAATTAAAAATTCGAACAAGTAGCGTGATGAACACGGTCGTTCTGGGCATTGGGACTTTACTGTGCGTTCTTATATCTTTTAAGACGAAGCAAAATCATTTGTTTTTGATTTTGAAAATTTAAATGGCTTAGAAACATTTTAAATGCTTCATTTATATACCGCGAAAAGAACACATCTCGGCCTTTATTTGAAAATAATCGAGCTTTTATAGTTGCTTGACAAAACTGAAATAAAAACATAACTTGAAAAAATCTTTCACAGAACCTGAAAATGAACGTTGAAATTTGATGAATTGTTCAAATTCTCCGAAACAACCCGTCCTAAGTACTAGGTCTATAAAAACTGCATTAAAGTTTAAAATCTCCTATTTACGAAACCCTTTTCGGTTATGTTTTTATTGTATAACTAGCTGTACCCCACCACGCGTTGCTGTGGCTCATTATCTCTGTGCAGATCGACAAACGTGGTGCTTTTACATCCAACAGACGGGGCTGTTTTAAAAAAAAGCATTATTATCCAAGATGTGTTGTTGTTTTTCAAAAATATTTTTACCTTTCACTGGTGATATCTATATAATATAGGTATATAAAAACACACGCGTATTCTAATACAACGTTGTGTAATAATTTCAAAGCAATCGGTGAATAATTTTCGGAGATTTAAGGTTTTGAACAAGCGAACACTTACATTTTTATTTATATAAGATATATTTGGCAAATTAAGTTCTTTGGAAAATGGTCGTAAAATATTTAAAGATTTGTGCCTGAACTTAAAATAAACACACTTCTCGGAGATGTTTTTCTCTAACACAAATTTAATTAGGCTTCTGGTGTTATGCGGGAATTTAAACCTTATCGCCATTTGTATAAGGATTGCTATTGCTAGCCACCCGATCCCAAATGTTACACGACGTTGTACATCGCCTTAACACTTGTAAGATAATTTTTTTGAGTGACCTCACAAGCGCGCCTCTGACTAAATAGTTTTTTTAAAGTTTTATTTCCGTTAAATAATATACACAACATCATGAATATACTTTTAACTAGCTTTCCGTCACGTAGTTTAATATTCACTCTTGCATAATTGATCTAGACACACGCGGTCCAAGCACGCGCTTGATTGGTTCACGTAACAAATAATTAATTTCCTGACCAATTTTCATAATTACCTCTCCTGCGATATGAGCACGTTTTTAAAAACCTTTTCAATAAAAATATCTGCCGAGATAAATATTAGTTTTTCAGTTTACAAGTGAAATAAAAATAAATTGTGTATATAAGAAGAAAACTGGTTCATTGTAAAATTGACTTATTTATTAATGATCACAAACAGGTAGAAATAACAAAATTTCACAATAATTTTTATCTAAAAGAATAAAGTTTTAAAGATCATTGTTTTGAAAACTTTATTTGATTACTAAACGCTTTCACTGCATTTTGAATGGAACTGTAAATGCAAGAGTGGAAAATTTTTCTTTTTTCTGATGGTCTCTTCTGTAGGAGTTTGGCTAGTGCACTTATACCAGTAGTAAGAAGCGGCGTAAATATCTACCACTTCTCTCATCAATCTATCCCTACATTATCAGATAGGAAACCATTCTCTTTTATGACAATTGAGTTATTTGAAGGAGTCCCAATCTCGTAGGTTTTGAAGTCAAAATATGGAGCATCTTATAAATCTGATAGTATTATTATGCTAGCGTCTGGACGATCTAGGACCTCTGATTGATCGAATTCAAATCGTATGTTTCGGGTAAATCCCGAATAGGGGGTCTGAAGGCAAAATTCGACCACTCTGCCCCTCTGGCAGTATAAGAACGAACCGAATGACTGGCGCGAATATTTAAATATGCAGCTAACAACACGCATAGTTACGCAAAATTACTTGACCATTAACAAGCGTTTAATAAGAAGATTTCTTCTGGAAGCTTATCATTTTGTGATGGCATTATTTATTTTATTGAAACATAAATAACTTTGTTTACATCACTTAATTACATACAACCTCTACATATTCACCTCATCAGGAGTAAGTATACATTGAAGTCAAAAATTAAATATAGATTACAATTCGAAAGAAGAAGTGGAAGGAGGAGGGAGGGGTAAGAGTGGGCGGAGTTTATTAGAATTGGCAATTACAATATCGTTTGACGGAAAAGACCAGTTGAGTGGGAAAATATTTAAAAGAGGGTTTATATTTTTTTTGCTTATTAATTATATCTGATTTTATATTGACATGTTTTCTTATTTCCAAAATTTCAAAATTATTTATTTGCGATGCTTTATATCCTGTGTGAAGTATTTTAAGACCTGAATTTTTATCAAAAGTGTGATCATTATTCAAAAGATGATCAAACTCAGATTCACATTTTCCATTTAGAGCTACGAGATGTTTTTTAGTTCTGACTTCAAATTTTTTATTGGTTCTACCTTTGTAAAAGAAATTACAATCATCCCAATTGAGTTTATAAACTCCCGGTTTTTTTTGTTTGATTATCGCTATCTTTATTATTAAGAATATGTTTCTTCATTTTGTTATTAGTGTAAAACGCCGGTTGAATAGTACCAGGAATGTTTTTATTTATAATTTTGGAAGTATCGTTATCCACAAATAGAATTCTACGCCATTGTTTATTTAGAAATAGGGTAAATATACCATTTGAAGAGATTATGTTTAATTTTTTTATTTAGTATTTCAACTACCAATTTATTAGAATAACCGTTATTAAATGCTATTTTTTTTATGAATATATTGTTTTATGGTTATATGTTATTTGTTTTTTCAAGTCTTAAAATACTTCACACAGGATATAAAGCATCGGAAATAATTAATTTATATTTTTAGTAATTAGAAAACATGTTTATAAAAGCAGATATAATTAACAAGATTTTTTTTAATAAACTCTCTTTTAAATATTTTCCCACCCAACTGGTCTTTCTCGTCTAACGATATTGTAATTCTTAATTCTGATAAACCCCGCCCACTCTAACCCCTTCCACTTCTTTTTTCCAATTGTAATCTATATTTAATGTTTGACTTCGGAGTATACTTCATGAAACATGTAGTGGTTGTATATAATAAAGTGATGTAAACAAAGTGTTTAAATGAAATAAAGTTTAATAAAATTACATTATTTTATATATTTCCGTTGTATATCAATGCATATGTACGCAATAAAATGTAAACATTATATTTATTTATTTATTGGTCAATTTGTATTGCGCCGCTTTTGTGAGATATCACCCCAGGGGCGCTATATTGTAATAATCTATTTACAATATATACTCACCCTCTCTCTGTGAATGACCTAATATCTACCTATTAAATGTAACTGTTGTTAGTATCACTTAAACTAGCCCAACGAAGTGCCGTCCGCAGGGCCTAGCAGTTAAAAACCCGCGGAGCGGGTTTTTAACTCCTATATTTATTATTGAACTTTTTAACATATTTGCCACTAGATGATACTGCTTTAAATAATGGTTTATTGCCTGAAATTGTATTTTTAAATTCAGTGCAACTGACATTTAAATTGAAGAAAACACCTAGTAATAATAATGATTGGATTATTTATATAGCGCCGTTTTCGTGAGAAAATCACCTCAAGGGCGCTATTTACGGTATTTACATCTAGTCTAGTGTATATTCTTTTATCATTCATCAATTTTCCCCTGAATTATTGAGACATAGCGTTATTACCCAAGGTATTGTTATTTGTGGTTGTTGGTAGATTATATAATTGTTTATAAAATATTCTAATCAAATGAGATATGGCATGTATAGTTGTATAGGTATATTACTTACCGCTTCAAGACATAATAATTTCACGATCGTAAACAATCTAAAATAAGTTGGGCAAGTCAACCTGCAGTAGAAGCACAAGTTCTATGAAGTTAACCGTTCTGCCGCTTCCTCGTCGGCAATAATAATCTAGTTTCTGCGCCATTAATCCCAAACTAGCGCCATCTTAGGGAAGAACGGGGAGGAGATGGTTGTAGGGGGAGGGGAGAAGGAAGATGGATGAATAGACGAATCGGAGATCTTTGGTAATGGGCCGTTGATTGAGATAATTTTCCGGCCAAACAAATATGATATTATTTACACGGACGCGTGATGCAGGTACTTATTGAGTAAATAATTAACTCAAATTCTTGACATAAATAAAATGGAAACATGTGTGAATACAAATCTTAAATATAAATCTAACAAGTCCATTTTCAACATATAAGATATGATATTCTAAATACCTATGAAATATCTTTGTACCTTCATCCATGATCTTAGTTTAGTAAGTGCAAAATGGTTATTTCGTAATAAGTTTGCAAATGGCTCTATGATGGAACCAAACTAACTAACGTTTGGATTTATCCTGAGATTGATTCGTGTAAAAACAACAAATTTACTGAAAAATTCGGGACTTAATAACTTCGGGGCGAAATTAAAAGTTTTTTCAGGTTCCATGAACAAACTGAATTTTATTTATTTTTAGTACCTACACACATCTCAGCGGAAATGTCATTTCGGTATCATCATATTTTGACCAAAGATTAATAAAAAAAATTCTTTATTTGCTCCTTCATAAACAAACAAAAACATTCTTAAAATTTTATTTTACAAGAACAAAAAGCAGATTGGCCAAGATGCTGCAGTGTTTATTCACTTCTTAATTCTCATGTTTTCAAGATGCTACTATTTCCCTATATCCGGAGCACATGAATATAAGGAGTAAACTTAATTTACATTGTTCACTAAGCCGAGGAGATACCCGGCAGTCTCCGTGCCCCATTCGAGTTTATGTACAAGAAATAATAATATCTAATCCCTCGCTAGAACATGCGCGTCTGGTAGATGGTTCCGCAGTTTCCAGGTTCCGCACAATGATTACGAATCAAATTGGATCTTGATAGCTGCGTGACGCGATTACGGTCAATGTTTGCTTAACTTAGTGAAAAAATAATTGAAATTATACGCTCCGCGCTATGCGAACTTAGGTCGGTGGAGTTGCGAGGTACCAGGCGGTCATAAAAGTTAGGAGTACAGTCAGCCGGAGAATTAGTTCTTGCGGGGATAGGGCTGTGTGGATTTAATTATATTTTGCAGACTCACTGGAACTCAATGGAAAAGCGAATGAATGACTTAATGTGTATTGAATCTCCGCGCTTTCTTGTTGGTTGTTTCAGTCATCATACCAACATTAATTGTACGAGAATTTATTATATTTCAGATGAAAATGTAGTGAGGATGACGCTGCACCACGTGATTTCGAGCTTTGTTGTTTTGTGAAGTTAGCTAACTTCCACAATGAATTTGCACAGTATTTTTTTTACTAATATATTGTGAAATAAAGCTTTTATTGGTGGCTAAATTAATATTACAATGAAAATAATATAGTTTGTATTTTATTGGTCAATAAAAGTGGGCAAATCGATGAACCCTGCGGAGTGGTTTAACTCGCAGTTACCCGGCGCACAGAAATCACTAATGGTGGGCTATTAAAGTGAAAATTCCTCATCATTGGTAGTAGCGGCTCGGGGTCTTTACGGCGCTCTCGAGGCGAGGTACTGGGGTACTTGCCTACCCTGGTGCTTGGGTACTCGGGTACTCGCCTGTCTCGTTATGGCAGCCTCATAAATCTCCATTCCGTCCTCTTCCTTCAATTCTTCGTCGCTGTAGGGCTGGCCGTTGTGATTTTACATTTTCTTGTTTTGGAAAATCAGGGGAAAAATTTTCGTTTTTGATAATTTTATATACCAACGAAAACGCTTTCCACAATATTTCTTGTTTTACTGAATGCTCATAGTCATAATTATCAGTGAATCTAAAAAATATTTTTCAAGTTTTTGATAATGAAGAGATTGCATTTTTTTTTACATTTGCTTCACATATAATACAATAAATGGTTCCCGGGGCGGTGGTAGCCATACCCGCCTCGCAAATTTTAAAATTTTTATGTATATTTATGTATAAAGAAAATGTTCTATATAGAGTAAATAATTATTCAATCTTCCTGTTTTAACAAACCTTTAAAAAATGATTTTTATTTTTCTTTATTTTAACAAATAATCAATAACGAGAAATTTAACAAGAGTGAATGTAATTTTTCATTTTCAGCAAATTATAAATAATTTTATTCGTGCTTTTTTGTTAGTTATTCTAGAATCTCATTATTAATTAAACTATGGTATAATAATTGGTCTGATATCGGCATCAATTATAACACTCAATTTTAATTTCGCCTTTGGACATGAAGAAGGTATAAAGATTTAAAATAATTAATTGTCCACTGTATTATGGTGCATAATTAATATTATTTAGGGATCGAAAACATATATACACTTTTGGGGGTGTCGGTTCGGAAGATATTGTGGAGAACATAATTTACAATTTTATTTTATTTATGTATTTATTTTATTTTCTCTATTTATACGCCCATGGGGCTTTTACATTTGGTACATTGAAATGCTTACAATTTTCGCAAATGTTTACAAAGTTGTCCAGTTGTCCAGTTCCCGGGGGCTAAAATATTTAAATTATAAATATTAGATAAATGTACGGGACGTGTTTGCCTGTACAAAAAAAAGACTATATAATAAGCACCGGCACACATCAGCCCTCAACCTGGGTAATGATTTACGTAAAACACCGTGAGGTGTTCTATCCAACCCATCATAAAAGAAAGACGATTCAAATCAAAATTCACATTTTAATTAGATGTATTGTACTGGTATACAGAACGTACAAAGGAGTGTAGCTCATAGGTACTTCCTATTTCTTACAGCCAACCCAATTCACAAGAAATAGTTATATGTATTTCAATACAACTGGGATTTAAAACACAACTGGGACTTAAATTCCGGTGTGATAAGAGCACACTTCAACCATCCGGATAGACACCTTCTTTTAATGAGGATTGAAAGAGCAATAATTGGAGTTTCGAGATTATGTTGCTACATATTTTGATGAAGTGTGCCGGAACTTTATCGCTACCTGCACTCAATGAGCAAGAAATAATATCAATTATATTTTCTATTTTTTCTTTGGAAACTGATACTAAAAAGATGTTTACTTGATTGTTTGCATGATAGTTGGTAGAGTGTACATCGGAAATAGTGTTGTGATTAAAGGTGGAGACGAAATGCTGTGAGAACAATTTGCACATTGCGAAAGGATTTATAGCAGTTACGTCGCCCAGTTTCATGGTATGCGGTAAGCCAGAATAATTTTTTCCTTATATATTGAGTTCCTTTGTTAAAGATTTTTTAAGACATTGATATCCTGGTATATTCATTTGCTTAACTATGTAGGCGAGGAATTGGCGAGTTTGCTACATAATTTTTTTGTGAATTGTGACATTGAAATAGGTAATTATGAATAGTAGGTACTCTTAAATTGACCAGACTCAGAAGTTCGCAAAAGTTGAGCTCTAAATTTAAAATTTTGAAAACGAAACACACGTCATTTATCCTATGCCGATCCGAAGTGTAAGGATTTTTAAGGTATTTAATACAAAAGTGTAGTTAATTTGTTCTGAGAGGATTTTTAACTTATTTAAATTTCTCTGCGAATTTGATGGTGAAGTGACCAAATAACGTAGTTATACTGTAATTGGCTACGAACTAATGAGACAAATAAAATTTTCCTGACAGGGGACGAATTAAATTTTTTAATAAATCGTTTATTTCTAATGTGATTTATGCGGTGTACAATATTAACTTTTTCATGAAACATAACTATTAGGTCTCTAATTTTAGTTAATAGTATTGGAAATTAGTTTCAACAGAAAATTAATGATTTACCTTTGTTAATATATAAAAATAGATTTTTCGTTACACACCAATTAAACAATTCATTTAAAAGTAGGTATAAAATGAACATTGTTGAAGCGGAATGTTACATCGCTAATAAAAAGTAGGAATAGTACGGGACCTAAATGGCTACCTTGCGGTAGGCCGCTAGGTACGTATAGCTCTTTAGCTTTGTTTGTTTTCAATTTTACAAATATTTTTCTTTCACTCAGAGATAATTAGCGAACCAAATGAGCTTTTTTTCTGTATCCCTAAGGCCTTTAGTTTGCGAAGAAGTAATTTATGTTATATTTCTTAAATATACAAATGCCTTGGTAAAATCTGTATACATCCACAAGAGTGATTTTTTGGCATATTTTTCCACTTTGCCACATAATATGCCATATTTATAGAACTTAAAAATATGGGATAAACGGCGGATATAATCTAGGTGGATTTATTGGCTTTAAGCCCCGGTAAGCAGTTTTATATGTTTTTTATATTAATATTTTGAGGAACGGTAATAATTAAATAACATGCTAAATGTATATACATGACGCCAATCATTCCACTGTCAACTTGATTTTTTTTAATGATGAATATTTTTTACGTTACAAAAAACCTGAAAATATTTGATAATCTCCTGCTACCACCACAGTAAGCGGAAAAATGTTGCTTTTGTTGTCATGTAATGACTTGGTAAAATTTGTGGTTGTTTTAAAGATAAGTATGTCCATATGTAATCGGTATTCCATGTTTTATAGATCGATTTGTATTTCCGTCTTCAAATTTCATTTAATTTTCTGAAATTTCAAACTTGAAAATAATTCCAACCCCTAGCTCTGTGAGCGGCAACCCAGCAGTAGCACCCTCCCCTCCTCTTCCCAGATTTCCCCGTGCAGTCTGTTTCTTGAACAATATATCTCCTGAGTGTGTAGTGTTTGCAATAAATCTATGTCCTCCTTCATTTATTTCTCCTTTCTTATTCCTTCTCAGCTGTCGCTAAGGACGACAATAGAACTATGGCGCAACTATTTCACTTATATAAAGGGAATTGGTTCAGATCAAATGGAAAAAATCCTTACACAATCGTTTGTTTGAGTTTTAAGGAAGATTTTTTTGTATTATTGAAGACATCATTTTAAATCTTTAAATTTAAACATCTTTTAAAATATGTTATGAATTCCTAAGAAAAATAATGATCAAATCAATGAAACCAAACTTTGAACCTCGTAACTTTAAATTTTTTTAGTGTATAACCTCAATCTTAACCGCCTGGAGCCAGTGACACCATGCCATCCCTAATTGTAAGGTAGTGGGAGAGGTAGGAGATTGGAAAGAGGAAGGTGGGGAAGTACATAGATATTCAGATCTGGTCACCAAACATGGCCAAAAACATTTCAAGCAAGATTTAAATTCTGAATGGTGGTCTAACACCAGGACAAGACTGAGAGTATCTTCCACCATGGAACGAGCAAAATATCATATACTAACTAGGTGACGTGTACCTGGCGTTGCTTGGGGTTATCCATACCATCACGCAGTTTTGTAGGCCTTTTTAAGATATATAATTCCGTACTACATTATTTTGATGTATCTCCTAAGGTTTAGCCAGCGTTAACAATGTAGGCGCCCGCAAAATATTTTATTTACGACTTGATTACAAAACATCGACTTTTCGCTACTTTCTGTAGACATAATATGCATGTATTATATACACAAACCTTCCGGAAGAAATTTTTTAAATGTTTAGAAGAACTAAGCGCACAAACAGACAGACGCTTATAGAGACTTGATTTTATAATATTTAGAGATTTCAAAGAGTAAATTGTGATTCACACAAATTAATCAAACAAATTTTACTAGCGCATACCGGATCCAGAATCGAGAGACTTACTCTTCTACCAAGGAGGCCGTCATTATCATTTTTAAAACTTAGCATTTTCCGAATAGAATAGATAGAAATACAAGAAATGCTATGTGGGCGTTATTCGTGACCTAAAAGTCTGACCATCTTTGCTTAAATTTAAAATACAGAAATTCGCTTCATCACCATTATGAAAATTTCATTTCGATCAAATGGAATGGCGAAATACAATATCAGGCAGTGTAAAAGAGAGATAGAGAGAAATTGGGAGAACCATAAAGTACTAAGTCAGTGATGATAGGTTTCCATTAAAATCTACTTGAAAAGCATTTCTAATGTGTATTATTACCCATCGAGTGATTTTCCCAGTGATTCTTTCTGATGTTACATACTCACACCTTCCCTACCCTTAAAGTTTGTGTGGTATTAGTAGTTTATTGATTAGAATATAAAACATTTTTTATCATATATTTTTTAAAGTAAGAAAATTTTGTTTAAAGCCTGTGACAGACCACGTTATATTTGCGTGGCTTGACCTATTTCAGCATATCGCACGCCATACATCCCCATTGGCGAGCG
This sequence comes from Hesperophylax magnus, assembly GCA_026573805.1. Lineage (NCBI taxonomy): Eukaryota > Metazoa > Arthropoda > Insecta > Trichoptera > Limnephilidae > Hesperophylax > Hesperophylax magnus. Next base: position 5,222,048 of record JAIUSX010000022.1, read on the forward strand.
ATACGCTGATATAGGCGTATGAGTAAAGCGTAATGTATAACAAGCGATGCTGAGTATAGCGTAATGTTTCGCTGACCTAATTCTTAATTCGTTGTTTAACCGCCTTGAATAACAAGATTGATAAATAAATATAGTAGCGTAGACTACTAAAAGCATTAAAATTAGAATAAAAAACCCATTAAAATAAAAAAAAATACTCTAATATATATAAGGCCCTGTTAGAAGTTCTACCGAGCCGAACCCTCTGATATTAAAATATCTGGAGTCGGTGAATTATTTTCCCATTTGATCTCTGGTGAGTTGACGTGTTGTTCTTGTATTGTTTTTTTTATTTTATTTATTTTGCTTATGTAATGCACTTGCATAGCGTTGATTGACTAGATGATCATTTGTGGAAAAGTGAGTGGAAGGGTTTAGTTTTTCCTATGGGGAAGATTTAACCCGGACATAAAATCGGAAGTAGATTAAATGGATTTTCTTGCTCAAAGACAATACTCTTACTTAGGGCCAAAAATGTACCACGTACCCGATACATGGAAATAAAAAGTGCACGCGTTCTGCGTAAATCGGTCAACGATTGGTTTCTGGATTTAGGAAGAGTCGAAAGCGAACATATGCTAACTTACAGATAAACAACAAATGCTTAGTACGTTCATATAAGTATTTAATATTTTTGACTTCTAGACCTAAAATTCCCACCACGCTTCACAAACTCAAATAATATGTTCTATAAACACGTCTTAAACCAGTTAAAATAATGATTCTTACACATATATTATTACACATCATAGAAACAATGAAAACAAAATATGCTTGCCTAAATTATCTCTTACATTGTAAACATGGAAGTAATATCCAATTTCTCCAATGATATGAATTTATTGTTATCTATTTGTGTTACATTACCTACTTCATACGAACTAAACCTATCAATTTGATTGTCCTTAAACGGGAAGCCTTCGCAGTTGGACAGTCAAAGATTGATTATTCTGCAATTGTTTTTTTTTAATAACTAATAAATAAATAAATAATAATAAAAAATAATAGATGTTTTTATTGTTTAAATGAGGATTGGATCTTACTCCCCGAGGACGTTATTCCGTATATTAACTGCTGTAATGGCTTCCAATATCAGAGAAATGCGTATATATCCGCTTTTGTATGCGTGATTGCCACCAAACGTAGATTGAATATATTGTCATTTTAGTCTAAGGTTGTCAATGACAGATGTCAAGAGTTATTCTGCTATCTTTAAAATAGTGAATTTTAGTACAAACAGTTCAATTAATCATTGCACTGAAGAAAATACTGTATATGTGAGTGTGCTTTCTTAAGGTTAAACGCAACGCTCGTTATGTTCCACGTGTTCGTAGATGTCGCTAATCAATTTATATTATTAAAATATGCTGTTTACAATATTAAGACCGGTCGGTGGCCGAGTTGACATCGCGCTTGGGTCTCACTCGGGCGTAGTGTGTTCAATTCCTCGGCTGGCTAAGTCCTCCATCACAACACAAGCAACACTTTCAGCTTACTGTGGTGGTAGTAGGAGATTTTCAAATATTGTCAGGTTATTCGTAACCCGGGAATGTTTGTCTTTCTTTTAAAAAAAAAAAAAAAAATCATTTTTTTGGGTTCGTACGTCAACACAGTGAAATCATAAATATCAACGAATGGAATTAAAATAGGCATAATCAAAGATGCACTGATAGCTATAAGATACATATTAGTTTCATTAATATATTAATCTCTGTTAAAGGGTACTATTCCGCATTTGTGGAGACTTTGGACCAATAAATAGATTATCAAAATACAAAAAACTACTAGAATTTTTGGTTAAAGAACAGATGAGTAAATTTGTTGAAAAAAATAACACTCAAGTAAAACAACAATCTGAATTTAATAACAAATATTCCAGAGAAACAGTAATAAATGATGTGATTAATGAATGAAAAACACAAAATTGGATCAGAAAAATCTTGGGTTTTAGACGTCTTTTTGAAACGATGTACAGAGAAAGACTGATAATAAAATTGAAGGACATATGAATTCATGGCAATGAACTGCAGTAGTTTATTGATTACCTAAAAAATATAAAACAAAGAACTGAAATTGGAGATGATGTCTCTGAAGAACAGAAGTAAATCTTGGAGTTCCTCGGGGATTTGTTTTGGGACCACTATACAATATATATGTATTGATGATATAGTGAAGTGCCTAAAGTGCTGTTCAATCAATCTTTTTGCAAATGAAATACTTTTATACATTATGGTGAATAATTTTAAAGATGTAATGAAAAGTGAACTTCATGAAATATCTAAAAGGTCTGCACTTAACTCGCTACCTCACGAGTTGGTAGGCCGCATACATTAAGAAAGTGGACACTTTTGTGCCAAGTTGCGTTGCATAAACTCGCACACTGGTTACTACTGCGGTTAAATAATTATTTCAAAAGAATTCATGTTTTTTTGAAAATATTTTTCTAAAATTTAAATTGTTTTTTTTTTCTTTTCATACCGACCCGAGAGGTATTAACCTTACTATCAACCGACTAAACCGAGGTACGGATGACGTCATGAGTACCCCGTCAGATTTCGATCGTTTTGGCCGGCTTTGAAAAGTAATTTATTAAATATCATTTTAATTATGAAATCGACATTTTGTAAAAAAAATAAATTAGAAATACAGGTACTTAAGTTGGAAGGTGAACATTCGTAATGTATAATTAAAACCAAGAGATTATCCAACACACCTAATTTTTGAAGAATTTAAATTATTCAAATTTAATGATCTTGTACAAAAAAAACATAATAACTCAAATAATAAAAGAAAAACAAAATCAAAGCTTTTTAACTGAAAGTAGTATTCGTCAAATACATATATTTCCAACACAAAAATGTAACACCACTTTTGCTCAATATCATTACATATATGTAGGGAAAAAATACTTCAACAGCCTACTCGAAAATATCAGAACAACAGAAAACGATAAACACCTACTAAAAGCAACTAAAGAGAAGTTCAATGTAAACCTACCAAAATGATGAAACTATCTTTTTAATTAATTCAAAATTTTAATATTCATAATTACAAACACTAAGGGGGTTTTTCACTATCTCTGATTATGTTCTGACCAAGCACTAATCCGCGGATTGGTCATTTTTTCGTTTTCACTATATCTGAATAACGCTAACGCTCGGGTTAAAGTTAGATTTGACTAATCAGTGCTCTAACCAGACGTTAGGCGCTATTCCTCGAATCAAAGATGGCGTCAAAACATTCCGAGTTTAACAGCTGAGAAGTGAGTCGAATTTTGTAGAATGAATTTGAATGCTTGTATGATCCATCCTGAATTATTTGATTGTGTTCAAAATAAGAAACAATGTATTAATTCGACACGAATCTATCTAAAATGACCTGATAATCAACATAACATAACCAAAAAAATGCACACTTCGCGGTGTGCGGACTGTGACGCATGACAGCCGTGGCAGTAGATGGAGAAACAGCAAACATTTTGCGATGTTGCCAGACTATTTCGAGTGTTATCTATCCGGAAGTTCGAAACAATGGTGAAACGGTCGCCGTTGAATAACGAAGTTATTCTGAACTTTAAAGCCAGCCAACGGATAGCTATTCAGATATTTAGCCCGACATAGTGAAATACCCCCTTAATATTCTCATCTTGATGCTCACCACTTTTCTAGACACAAGTGCCAGCTTCTATAGAAGAAGAACAAAAAAAAATCAAAAGCAGTGAAAACTAATTGTATAAATTATTTTAGTTAACATTATTGATTATACTCTGTAAATTGATTAATTATTTAATAAATATTTTTATTTAATAAAAAAAAAAAAGATTTTTCTCTCCTAAAACTCCTTTCTCTGAAAATAGTAAACGTAAATGAAAATAGATTAATGTGTTTGTTCTTAGTTGTAACCTTACATAATATCATAGTTTGAGATGTTTGGATCTGAAAATAGAAAAGAAACCAAACAATTGGTTCTGGATTAATTTAATAACACAGGAGTGTTACCAACGTACTATAGGTACCAAGTGGATTTCAGCATTTAATGAAAAAAATCTGGCTTGGTATGAATAAGTTTAGGAAAACTTTGATATTTTTAATAACATATCGAATACTTGCTCAATGGTATGTCGGAAAACATGCATTTTCGTAAGACTGACAAAGATTTAAGACTGGAAGGTCAACCCAAAGTCGTTGTAGCGAAATCCAAACAGCCGCGCCACATCTCATTAAACAGAATTCGGTTATCTTACTTATTACAATTGCAGTACCTCGGGGCGGCAGACCAGACAATCAGAAGCGGGTAGATATGGAAAAGGGACCACCCTAAAGGCTCAACTAGGATTAGTCCAACGACAACCAATCAAGGATAACTGGACCGTACATTACGATCTTGAACGCAAGAGACAGGCTCGAATTTAAGCCAAACTCACCCCTAAGAAAGCGAAGCAAATAACCGCCTTTCCCTTGCAAATCTACCAACTCAGCGCAAAACCAGTTTTACGAGGGTCGCGAACACTGGGTGAACTCTGGAGGACTGACTATTCAGTCGCAGTAAAACAGGGGAAACGCAGTCATTAAAACTAATCCATGTAGTAGAAATGTATAAAACATTACAATTGTAAAAAATACAACACACCCAACACGAAGCGACCTTTCTCGCAGTTATATAACTTTATCCTATCCAAATTGTAGCGGGGTTAAAAGAAAATTATTATAGTGTGCGTCCGGACATATTATTTCGTGTGTTGTAGCGACTGGCGACTCCTAGATTCGGCCTGTCTGAATCCTGCGGGGAAATTTTACAAAGGAAAAATCTGCCAGTTATTTATGCCTGAAGGCGCTATTTATTATTTGTGAAATGAAATACTTTTGTATAAATGAGCTGATTTACTGATGTACAAATGTGCGTTGAGTTTTCATGAAAAATCTAACCAATTTACACAAATAACCTAACCTTTTTTTAAATGCATCTATTTGAATTTCCCTTTAGTTTTTTAATTGAATGTACAGGGTTTTCCAATAAGAGGTGTTATTTTGAATAGCCCGCTATTTCGGTAGATGTTACTTTTCAAGCTGTCATTTTTTGACATTTGACAAGTAGAAATTACGTCATTGATAAAAATGGAACGATACACGCTTCAACAACGCATTGAAATTATTAAAATTCACTTGAGTGAATCAAATGCAAATCATCTTGAGTGATAAGGCCCATTTCCACCTAGGTTGCTTCGTCAACAAGCAAAATTGTCGCATCTAGGGCTCGGAAAACCCAAGAATTATTGTTGGAAGGCTTATTTATCCTCAACGTGTAACTGTTTGGTGCGGTTTATGGTCCGGCGGAGTCATTGGACTTTTTCGAAAATGAGGCTGAAGCAACAGTTACGGTGAATGGATTGCGCTATCCAGAGATGATTACTGATTTTTTATGTCTGGAATTGGATGGTATTGATCTGTACAACGTTTATTTTCAACAAGACGGCGCTAAGTGCCACACAAGCAACGAAACCATTGATCTTTTACGATTGAATATCAAAATAACACCTCTTATTGGAAAATCCTATATAAACTAAATGGAATCGTAAATCGTAGTGGAAATTAACTTACTTCCCGACATCCGATCGAGCTAAAACTAATAGTACTAATATATCATTGAAACATGTTGTACTATGGCCACGGGAGTAACAAGTGGACCAATTTTTTTTGCACCGTGTCTCTACTAAATATAATTTGGACATGGTCTGCATCCTCGACAAATGCAATTTTGAATATGGTAATTAAAATAATTTTCTGTTAAAAAAGTTATACCATAAGCAGGTACTTTATAATTCTCTGAATTCTACAAAACAACTTTTTAAGATATGACAAAGCAAATCGAAGAGCTTATTGAACCGGATTTATAGACAGACAGATCTATAAATATTACACAACCGAAATTAGTATTTTTATAATATTATGTAAAATACTTTAATTGAAAATATTCGACAAAACCAACCGAAGTACTAGTATGACAAGAAAATGTATTCAATCATTGAATCTTCAAATGTACATAGATATACACGTGTCATAAATACACACGAAAGCAACCCTTGCGTCGTCCGGTGACGTCATCACGTTAATCCCACCTCTAAAAACGAGGGAGGCTCAGATAATACACACAACATCCCCTAAATGAGGGGCGGAAGGATTCCTTCGCAAGGACTTGTGTACCGTGGTACCTACTATAAGAGTGTATGGGCGTATTCAAACACTTCCCTTCTAATGGAGCGTGTATTTTATACAAAATTTTATCGAGGCTTTTTGCGTGAGTATGACTGATACAAACTTCTTTTCAAGAATAACATCGTTACTTTTACCGTGTAATATATTAATATTCATATCAGAACTTGTAGTAAGGATTTTAGAAGTTAAATTACATTTTATAACTGCTCCGTTTTCAAAAATAATCTCTTTAATGATAGGTACCTACAAACATCATCAAACCTCCCGAACGGTGAACACTGGCTTCATGAAATTCACAGTTTGTTACGAATGAAATTTTTAAGCCTGCCCAATTATTTTCAGCTTACAAGGTTATTCCATCATGAGTTACGGAGCTTGTAAAGAAAAATAGAATTTAGAAGAGAAATCCGCTCTACGAAGCTACGTAATTCATGGTGGAAAAGAAATTGTCAAATGCAGATATTCTTGTTGGCCTAGCTGTAACTAGAGGCGCACAAATTTCGAAGTCACCTTTGACAGTTCGTGTGACTTTAATGACACAAATTTTCTGCTATAATAAATTAATGTTGCCACGTAATAATCAGGTACTCATATAACTACGCGGTGTTCGGAAAATCATTGTACTGTAGCGGGAAACTTGTGAATCTCCATCACATTAGGAGTCGATTATGTGATGCTTTTTTTGATTTATGCTTTCGATTTCGAGTAAATCGAGTCCGAAATAAGAATTTTTTGTTCAAATTTAAGAAAAAATCGATCGTTTGGGTGTTAATATCAGCTGTTTAAGGTATTTTAAAATGCGTCGAAAAAGTGGAAAAAAAAATTAATCGAAATGCTTAGATCAAAAAAATAAGTTTTTCTTCGAGTTACTAATGTGATGTAGATTCCTGAGTTTCCTGACACTGTGTATAAATCTCCATCGTCCTTCATATTTAGTTTGAAAGAGGCTTTTAAATTCCAGAGTCCTAAGTGTGGCAGCACGTCCTTTGTTTAGACTAGAGAGAGGAATACACAAGTGAATTATGATGGGTCGAGGACACACGACTAGATTCTTTAAACGTCTTCAAAATGAAGGCTAATTTTTAAGAAGCATTTTGAGAAATAGCCATGTCTAATGGTTTAAGACATTATCATACTAGGTATATAAGCCGCGCTGTATTATGTTATATTGAGTTACCAAGATATTTATGTCCATTTTCCAATAATTGAACGTAATTTGTTTTTTTTTTTTTTTTTGTAAACTAATGTTTAAGACAAGATTTTTTTATGCATAGCACAAAGGGTAACAATTATTTTACAACCAATAATTATTCGCCTGAAACACTCATCCACATTGAAAAATCTCCTGATAAAAGATACATGACGCCAACGGGACTCGAACCCGTGTCCCTTCGATTTCCGGTCGACAGCTCTGACCACTGAGCTATGGCGGATTATCTCTTATCCGCGAAATAATTCAATATATACTAGTGTTTCATTCAACAATTACTGCTTGTTACATTTTTTCACCTGACAACAACCAACTTTAAAAAAATAAATTAATATTTGTCAAGTTCTAGTATTTCACCTAAAAATGTAGACAATTTGTCTCGACGCCATCTAGTGAGAGAGTTGGCACTTACAATGCCTTTCTCATATAAAATAAAGTTGGTTGTTTTCAGGTGAAAAAATGTAACAAGCAGTAATTGTTGAATGAAACACTGGTATATATTGAATTATTTTGCGGATAAGAGATAAGCCGCCATAGCTCAGTGGTCAGAGCTGTCGACCGGAAATCGAAGGGACACGGGTTCGAGTCCCGTTGGCGTCATGTATCTTTTATCAGGAGATTTTTCAGTGTGGATGAGTTTCAGGCGAATAATTATTGCTTGTAAAGTAATTGTAATTTGTTTTGATGTTTTGTGGGTGTATCGTTGTTAGAATATTACGTCTGAGAATAATTGTATAAAATCATAGGAGATAGCGGTTTGAATTAAAAACATGAAGACAAGGATGAATATCATTATTTTACATTAACCCCAAACATGAGACTCTGAGGAAAATAATTTGGCTTAGGGCCTGTCATTTTGGGGGGTCTTTTTTAAGAAAAGGATGTTCTGGGAAGATAAAAGAATTGGGTTGGAATTTAGGGATCAGTTTGTCCAGAAGTGACGGACATGTGAATGTATCCTACCCACTGTGGCGCAAGGCGATGGGTTGAGAGACCAGTTGGAGAAGTCAAAGGGTCTCTTCAAACAAGCCCCTCCCGATCTGGCACGCCACGCAGCTGGTGGGCAGGCGCATCCTGAACACACCTCACCAAATGAACCCGGGCAACCCCGCTAAAACAACAAACGTAGCAAACCACTTTTGGTGACCTATGTACGACGGTACCCAAACCCGCCTCAGAATTTTCAAATATCATTAATGTAAGCACTACTTGATAATTGAATTTGGTTGTTTCTTGTTGTAATCTGAATCTGCTTGACTGCATGGTAATACCTTTTCTTTGTGTGAGTAGTGCACACGAGTCCCAACTGCCCCTTTACTGCCGTCTTTACCCAGTTATATTAAGGCATCCTCAATAATTGATGTACGTTCTGAGGCTGAATATAGTGAGGAGGGGAAGGATATGGAGAAGAGGAAAATGAGGAAGTACCTAGCTATAAATATGGTCACTAAACACGGGTAAAGCCATTTTAAGCAAGGTTTCGATTCTGAATGGTGGTATTTTGCTTGAAAGGTAGGTATATGATAGTACATTCGACATTCTCTATCTCCTTCCTTTCCCCACCTCATTCAGTTTCCACAAACTTGGGATGGTTGGGACTCTTGTGCCGTAACATATACCAAATGAGCTTTTGTGTGTTATATAAAATACGAGATTCATAATTAAGAACCTCCATACAAATCTTATGATTTCCGAGGAAATTTTGGGTTTGATTTATCAATTAGCATGAGAATTTTTTTTGGACACAAGCTATATGATTTTTCACACAACTACTAGTAAAAATACTAAACTTATCTATTTTTTTATAAATATCACCCTAAAGCCCATTCACAAAGCTAACCATATTTTTGACGAAATACAGTGACGCAAAATAAAAATGAATGAATTCACGGTATCACACACAATTTACACAACATAAAGATAACCTCTTGTACATACAATATTGTACATTGATTCATGAAGCAACACTTCGGTGAAGGCAATCCCCTCGATTAATTAAAAGCGACGTATACATTTGTCTGGAAATGTCACAGATATATTAATTTATTATTTGCGCCGCCACTCGAGCGCAATGTCTACAAAGGTACACAGAAAATTAATATAATTGATTTATCTAGAGTAGAATGGGATCTACCTGGTGCTTACAGGTACAGAATTTATTATAATCTCTTGCGTTTGAACCGCGGTGGTAAATTTGTTATTATTACACGGATGTTCTTGTTTGCATTATTGAGAAACAATATTAGTTACCTACTACTATTTATTATACATAATATTGTGATTTTTATCTTATTTGGTTATTGCATGTGAAACTTGATAATGGTAGAGAGAATTTTATTTCGGGAATCTGACACATTGCAAATTTGAATAAAGAGTACAATAAATAACTTTGCATACAAAATTGTTTAATTAAAATAATCGATGTTTTCAAAAATAATGGTTTCGTTTAAAAAGAAAAATTAAAAGAATAGACAAACAAGTATAGGCAAATAAATACCTACATCAGTGCCACAAGTGCCAGAATCGAGAGAGGCTGGTTTAGGGAGACCCTTTGACCTCTCTAACTGGTCTCTCGACCCATTGCTTTGCGCCGCAGTGGTAGAGATGTGAGTATATGTCCGTCACTCCTGGACACACTAATCCCGAGCTTCCTACCCATCCCTCTCAGAACTTTCTCTCCTTCCTTTTCTTAAAAAAGACCCTTCACACAGCATCCCAAAAGATTGGCCCTGAGGGAAATTGTTTTCCTCAGGGCCTATGTCTTCCTTATAAGTAAGTAAGTCGTTCATTATCATATCAGATTAACGCAATTTGATTTGTGTAGTTCAACTGCCTGCAAAGTTGATGATAAACGAGAGAAAATGATCGACTTAAATAGTTATATTTAGTTTTTGCTTTTTTGTGTATTCCACCAATTTTTTTAAAGAGGTTGAACGACATGATGTTGATATTTCATGATTGATACCCAAGCCATTAGTGTCGTTGGAATTTAAATAAATGAAAGACTAATGAATGGAAATACGACAACTATTATCAACATATATTATTTGACTAATTTATATAGCGCCGTTTTTGTAAAAAAATACCTCAAGGGCGCTTTACAAATATAATTATTAAATGATAAATACAGCTGACTTACAACTAGAATTATTATTTCGGATATAATTTCGGTTGGGTTAGGTTTTTCACTGCCAATTATATATCTTTTATAGTGGTTTATTTTTGGGGTACTATGCCGTGTTGCGCTACCTCCTTATTTAGCCAACGTTTCGGACAGCATTGCAGTGACCATCATCAGGGCAGATGTATAGAACATATGTGTGTGTGTCACATATCTGCCCTGGTGATGAACACTGTAATGTTTTCCGAAAAGCTTGTTAAAGGAGGAGATAGCGTAACACGGCATAATATCATAAAAATAAATCAATAGTAAAATTTTTGGAATTATTATTGTAATTTTTTAAACTTTTTTTTAAAAATATGTTAATTAATTTATTTGTTTACATTTCGATAACTGTTGATTTTTCACGGGTCTGCGCTAATTCCAAAAATAAAATAAAGGTAATTATTACAACATTGTTAAGTGTTGGAATGTTTCTCCACCACATTTTGTTATACAAATGTAAACCAAGTTAGGACTCTGGATGTGCAAAATGTAATGATCTAATGGTATTTATTATATGTTCTAAGGTATTAAATTTCTGCGTTATGTTATATGTATTAGGTATGTATGTAAAGCTCTAAGGGCATTCATTAAATAAATAATGTTATATTGTTAAAAGTGAAAAAGTTCCAAATTGTTTTAATGTGTCATCATACAGAAGAATCAAAATGAGTGTAGTATTTCATTTTTTTATTATTATTTTTATTTATTTATTTTATATATATATAAATTACAAATAATACAAAAGAAAATGAACCTTTGTCTATCCACCTGGGAAGGATTCCCGTTTCAGGACAGCCAAATTGTGTATTTAGTACATATTATTCTTACAGTGGAATGGCGATGCTGTCAAAACAAATTTTGAGAACATTGTTGATTGCATTCGAAGTGACAGAATAGTTTCTTTATCCTTGAAAGAATCGCAAAGACTTAAGCACTACATTGTCGTTTAATATTGTAGTCAACTTGTCCGTTGTCTGAATATAATATATTATAATTATGATCCTAACACCTGACCTGAATCTGAACTGTTTTCCATTGAGATCAACTACCTTGCGTAGATACGCTAAAGGAATCTTGTAAAGTTCTTAGTATAGGTAGATACTTCCACCTTTCATCTTCCCCTACCTTATTTACACCCACCTCACACTCGAGTAGCCACCTGCGTATCTACATGGAAAATAAAGCACAATTATATTCGACAACCTATCGTTAATACGCCTAATTAAGCAGATAAGGTAACAAGTATTGACTGAAAATGTATACTCAATTTCCACACTGAAATTAATTAAATATTTTACTAAGTAAACAAGGTGAATTATCACGATCGGTTTTCCTTTGATTTAAATAATTGTTATTTACTCTCGATATTTATTGTGTTCTGAAAGTGAACAATTTTGAAGCATTCAATACGTAGTGCTTGCAATACCGATAAAATATATTAGGAACTAGCTTTGTATAATATGAATGTATTTCTCTGGCAAATAATGTGATATAAATTCCGTAAATCCTTCTTGCAGAGCTATTTCTGATGATAACTTTTTGCGTGTACGTGTTCCTTTCAATACACAGGTTAGTCGATTGTATAGAAAATCGGTCTGTGTGCTGAAACGTGTCAAAGAATCCGTCGGAAAACATTTGTTATCTCAAAATATGTTCAGCAAATAGAAAATTGAAAAATAGGGAAATATTCCCGAGGGGACCTGGGAAAACAAAGATGAAGTCTAAAACCAAAGAAAAGTTAGCTAAAAAGGTACAAAAAACTGGTACAAAACATCAGTGGGGACTATTCACGAATCTAATAAGTAAAATGCCAGAAATTCAGTCTCCCCAAACAATAAAAAAATCTTCACAGGAAATGTCGTAGATATAGGATCTTAAGGCGATGCACTACGTCGTGTAATATTATAAATTGAGCCGCTGTCAATAATAACCCTTACGTAGATGGCGATAAGGTTTAAATTCCCGCTTAACACCATCCGCCTGTTTTGATTTATGCAAGAAAAAAACATGGCCAAAAATTGTATTTTATTTTATTTTGTGGATGTTCTGGCATAAATATTTTTTTTTCGATCATTTCATAAATAACTTAATTTGCCACATTATAAAATAAAATTATAACAGAAAATGGGTTCGTAAGTAGGAGATTTTGAACTCTAAAGTAGATTTTTTATAGGCCTTATACATTATTTTTTTCTGGGCTTATAAAAAGACTTATCTAAAAAATACTGAAAAATTTCTAAGCGACCAAATTTTCAAACCAAAAACACATGATTTTGCATCGCCTTAAAATATATAATTTTCATTATAGTGTAAATATCAAATGCATTAATTTGATAAGGGGGACAATTATTATTATGTGTCAGGAAGAATGATATTCGGCTTTCTAACCTCTGTTGACACAAGAAAAAAAAATGTACAAAATAATTACGTTGATTAGACCGAAACAATGATTAGACCGAAATGTCATATGTGACGGTTATGAATGAGAAAGAGTCGCAGTCGGTAATAAAGATAATAGCAATATTGTCAGTTTCTTTGAAATGACGCAATGTTTCTTGCAAACTGTTCTTTTGCTAATTTATTCCAGCAAAAAATGGACATTGCATTTATGTGATAATGAGATCAGCATAAAAATTCACTTTTAAAAAAATACAATCTTTTGGGACTGTTTTGGGACTGAGTAGGTACTGTATAATTGTACTATATAATAACAGTTTTGGGACTGAGTAGGTCCTATATAATTGTACTATATAATAACAGTTTTGGGACTGAGTAAGTACTATATAATTGTACTATTAATAACAGTTTTGGGACTAAGTAGGTACTATATAATTGTACTATATAATAACAATTGAAAGGCTGAAAAAACCTAAGCGAAATCCGAACACTAAATTTGGTGATCGGGTATTCATAGCATCCGGACCTAAGGCTTGGAATAAACTCCCTATGGAATTAAGATGTATAACCAGCCCAACAGAATTTAGGTCCAAACTAAAAAGTCACCTTTTCAGATACTCATTTCCATAAATCCTTCATTCTATCCAAATATTGCAATTTTTTTCCTTTTTATTGTACCGTAATTGTTGACGCACATACATACATTCTCTAGCGATTCCATTTAACTATTTACGATAAAATCGAAATGCTAAGTATTAGACGTAAGTCACTAGTTTTAAGTCAGTAGTTCTAGTATTAATTATTTATTAAATATACAGGGTTTTCCAATAAGAGGTGTTATTTTGAATAGCCCGCTATTTCGGTAGATGTTACTTTTGAAGCTGTCATTTTTTGACATTTTACAAGTTAAAACTACACCATTAATAAAAATGGAACGATACACGCTTCAACAATGCATTGAATTATTGAAATTCACTTGAGTGAATCAAATGCAAATCATCTTGAGTGATGAGGCCCATTTCCACCTCGGTGGCTTCGTCAACAAGCAAAATTGTCGCATCTGGGACTCGGAAAACCCAAGAGTTATTGTTGAAAAGCCTCTTTATTCTCAAAGTGTGACTGTTTGGTGCGGTTTATGGTCCGGCGGAGTCATTGGACCTTACTTTTTCGAAAATGAGGCTGGAGCAACAGTTACGGTGAATGGATCGCTATCGAAAGATGATTAATGATTTTTTATGGCCGTAATTGAATGGTATTCATCTGAATAACGTTTACTTTCAACAAGACGGCGTTACGTACCACACAAGCAACGAAACCATTGATATTTTACAATTGAATATCAAAATAACAACTCTTATTGGAAAACCCTGTATTTGTACAGCGCCCATGAGGTGATTTCTTTACGAAAACGGACATAGAACAATATTATTATTAATTATAATACCTCTAACTCGCCTAACTGTAAGACGATGACCTTACGATAAAAAGTGTCATACCTATTTAACAAATGCAATTTTTACATATTTTGATCTAGGACCACAGCAGAGTTGTTACTATGTACGAGTATTTAAAAAACTACTTCACAAACTTGTTATTCTTAAGGGCCCGCTTTCCGCGTAAAGAATTTAGATTTGGCAACACCCACAAAATTTAGTGTTAAAAGAATCCGACAGAGGTGTCTGAATTCGTATTAGGAATAATTTTGGGGATTATGAAATTAAATTACCGACATCTATTGCAATTTTAGAAAAACAGAACCATTTTTAGTTAGCACCGACCTTAGAGTAATAATGCACCGACCAAATGAGAAGGAAGTCGAAATGAAGATGGTTCTCAAAATATGGGTTTTATTACGGATTTAATTAATTATTTTTTTTTTTTAATTTTACAAAAAACATTTACGAAAGTTATTTGTATAGGTATAAAAATTACTTTACTTTACTAAAATACTATTCTCACTTTTATAAAAGTAATTTATAACTTTTATAAAATCAATAAATATATTTTTACATCAATAAGGTTTTAAACTTTTTTACTCGAAAACTATCTTAAAACGTTGGAATTCCAAAAAAAGTTTTTTTTTCTTTTTTACTTGTACTATCAATTAGAATCACCTCCCGAAGTTTGTGCACTTTACCCCCGACATCTTGTATAATATGCGCAATATAATATTTATACACGTGTAATATCTACTTTTGTACATTTATATAAATTATATACACGTTTACATTTTTATGCTCATCAAATTTATTATATTATAAAGATAGATAGAAAGATCCTTAGTGCTTCCTGAGGACTTACAAATCAGAAGACTTTTTTGTAATTATTTATTTATTCATTTAAACAATTCAATAATTATAAAGAGTAATAAAACATGTAAGCAACATAAAATTACATTCTAAAATGTGAAAGGGGCTCTATTTATTTACATTTTTATGAAATTACTACTTTTAATAGTTTTAAGCTTTCAGTGAACTTTCAATTTTATTTTTAACTTCTCTAAATATTATTTGTTTAAATCGTCAAATATAATTTAATCACAAACACAAGATTCACTCAAAATGAAAGATTGGTGGTTCTGAAATGTTCCCATAAATACGGTGAAAGAACCCTAAACTATAAACTTATTACCCTAAACATGCTTCGAGCGAAATGCGGATCTGGAAACCTTATCGTCAATCTGAGCAAAACATACCATGAACGTCAATATAGCAACAGCCTTTGTTCTGCTGCAGTTTCATTAAATGCCGAGAGATCCGTTTACAGTCTCCAAAAAGCAATACTGGGGCACAACCCTAGAAGCAAAGCTAAATGATTGGAATACAGAAAGATAAAAACACACCATTGTCAAAAATATCTTGGCCGTAAATGATTAAATAAAATTAGATTTATTCAGGAAGGCAAGCTATCGATCAAATGATTTGCGAATTCGGAAAAACCGTTATTATTGAGGTTTTATTGATGTTTTGTTTCTCCCGATTTATTCGTATAACCCATTAGTCTACATAATTATCTAGCGGGTTTTCCATTACTTGTGCACTTATGTTAATGTATTTTATGACCGTCTTTGTGTTGCTTATATTTGTATCATGTTGTCTCCCTCTATATTTTGTTATATATATGCACACATTATGTACTTCTTGTTTAGTATTAATTTGTACCCTGATGATGCTTAAGTAAAGCGAAACCGGTCGGTTCTTAAATTAATAAATATCGTGGTTTTAAAACAAAAAAGTATTTTATTTTATTAAATTATATTCCCCACAGTTTCAGAACTTTCAATAGCTTCTTTCGCTCGCATGTTCATTATTATTCTGAATTCCACGTTCGAGTATTGTTATTTGAAACAGATGGCCCGTATATTATTATTACATATTATATTATATTTCGGACATCGTTGCATTGTGAATTAATAAGAACTTGCCCTGTAATTTCTAATGTTTTGGAATTAGTTTTATTTCCCAAAGTACGTATTCTGAAAAAAATAAAATAAAATTTTTTATAACTTTTTACTACACAATACATAAATAAAAATAATAATTAATTTTTATAATAAATTATCGTTTATCGTATTCTGAAAAAAATAAAATAATAATTTTTATAACTTTTTACTACACAATACATAAATAAAAATATGAATTATTAATTTTTATAGTAAATTATCGTTTATAATAAATATAAGCTTATAAATCAAAAATTGTATTTTTTTCTTCTCACCTATTAGATAGGATATAATTTTATGAGATATCATTTTTTCTTTGAAATACGGGATATCTTTCGTGTATTTCCCATCTTTGAAAAAACAATATTTATTAACTCATAAACTTTACACGCGTAAAAATTATCTTTATAGATTCAAATATTTGCACGTAATCGCACGTCTGTAGATCATAGAACGTTGAACGACATGTCTGCCCCCAAAGCCCTCGAGTTGGCGAATGAACTTTTCAAAGAAGATAGGTTAATCTTCAAGTCGGAGCGAGCGCGCTATAATAAATATGATTTAAAAGCAATAGGCGTAAGCGACAGTTGTGAAAATGTTTAATAAATCACGGCGTATTTCAAAAATAGCAAAAATCACTTTTTGGGTCTATTGAGTAGCATTAAAAGAAGCATTGTGATTTTTTTCATACATATAACTTGTAAAATAACAGAAATAAACGTGTTAATAATATTTTTCGGAGCATACTTTGCGATTTATTTCTATCGAGGGAATTTCAAATAATTACCGTTTCGGCTTTTGGAACAAATAGATACTATCTTAAAGAATAACATATATTTTTTTAAGAGCTTAAAAACTTCAAAATTTTAAGGAAAGTATGTCGGAAATTGGATGAAATTCGAATAGTGGGCCCTTCCATCACGTGGAGTGAACTCAATATTATCAATGCATTAGTAGCGGATGCGTGTTTAAATCAATAATTAAAAAAAAAATTACGTCAACTAAAAAGAGACTGCGCGATAATAATAATAAAAATTACCAACCCCTATTCCTATTTGAAGTATTGAAATCGTATGATAAAGTACACGGGCGAACAATACGACTTTAAGCGCATTCAAATTCAATCGCAACCAACCGTTGGGGATCCGGAGAGAAAAAAACGAATATACCTTATATCAAAATCCTTTCGAATCCCCAGAGATTTTCGAAGGCGAACCTCCGTTATATTAATATATACCCACTGGCCCGAAGGCTTGTTGGGGAGGTAAAGGTGTTTGCAAGCAGCCTGGCTACCGGGGAACCAACCGGTGGGAGGAGGTAGCAATAACAATGTACGGCTAGCGGAATAAGAGCGAAGGATGCAAACGCATTTTTCTTTAATTTGTAAGAATTTTAATTTTTTTATTGCACGCTAAATGTTATCGGGATATAAAAGGCGATTACTCTAATCCCCGACTTAAGCTGCTGCAGCTACTTTCAGAGAAGCCGTGCTTTCAGATAACGTGTAGCATGTAGGTAGGTAATACTTTGCATTCGCTAGTGTAAGTTTGGTGAATACAGTAAATCTATTGATTTATTTATTAATCTTTCTTAAATAAACAGAATTTTTTAAATTTTTTCATGCATTATACCAAAAATATAACTAACTAATGGGCCTCGCAATTCTTTGGTATTGCTAATGTATTTATCGTGCGTCTCCGACATCTTTCACCATTCACTACTGTATACCACAATGTTACTGTTATAAAACTACATTACATTGACTTTAATTCGACACCATATCTCATGCTATGAGGCAATATCTCATCGATATTGCGTTAAATATTCCTCGGGTGTTCCCGACTTCTTCTACCATTCAAATTACTCTCAAAGCACTCCTGGTACTAATAAGAACACACTTTGAAATTTTCAGCGATATCGGTCGACTACTTTTCGAGTTAAGCGAGCGCAAACATACACAGGCTGAATTTTTATATATTAACGCGATGCACTACGTAGTGTGATATTTTAAATCGAGTCGCTATCAATAACACCCCTTACGTAGATGGCGATAAGGTTTAAATTCACGCTTAACACCATCCGCCTGTTTTGATTTATGCAAGAAAAAAACATGTCCAAAAAGAGCTTTTTATTTTATTTTGTGGATGTTCAGGCATAAATATTTAATTTTTTTCCTATCATTTTATAAGTAACTTAATTTGCCACACTATACAATCAAATCATAACCGAAAATGGGTTAGTAAATAGGAGATTTTGAACATTAGCAGTTTTCATAGGCCTTATACATTATTTTTTTTCTGGGCTTTTAAAAAGACTTTCTTCCCGCGATAGAAGTGAATGTAATTAACAGAACAGAACTATATAAAACGAGAACCATAATTTGATAAGACAAGATGTAATACAAATTAAATTCATTACAGAATTATATAAATAACAGCACAAAAGTTATTCATGACACGTCAAAAAAAGTCATTTTTCATATTAATTTAGCTCGCAAATTAAAGATAGATTGATATCAAATTATTATAATTATTACATATTCTGTTCAAACAAGAATTTTGCTCTCAGTTTGTTTTGCATTGATCCTCTTTGAATGGGACAGAAGAACATAAAACTGAATCTTATTTGGCAACTCCGGACATTGAATATCATTAAATAATTTATTCATGAATAATGGATATATGTGATGCATTTGTACACTCAATGAATAATCTTAATATATTATTCCTTCACACAGCATCCCTAAAGATGACATAGGCCCCTCTTGGCCTCCTGTGTGGAGATAATGTAAAAAAAAATATCTTAAAGTTCCATCATTGGTCGTGATTTGTCGCATACGAGTATCAGGTTGTATTCAGGATATTATTTAAAAATTAATTCGCATTTTCTCCGCTAGAGTCTTCGATGTTGTACTGATAAAATGTCGGTAGAAAAAAACAACTAAGTAATCACCCTAAAGTGACTTGATAACTAATTTAGCTACATTAAAATATCTTACTAAACCGCAACTACACTTTTTTATGATTATTAAAGTAATTGTCGTAGTGTTTAATGCACCAAGGAACTTGTTATGTTAAGACGAAAGAATGTTTAAAAACTCTTAAAATAAGACTTGACATGAAATGGCATGATCTTTAACTAACCTGATAAAGTCAGTGTTTTTCAAAATACGTTTTTTGTAATACTTTGATGTTCATACATTGTCAAAGAACTGTTAAAATAATTTCTCACTTTAGAATTTTTGAAGCCCGCCAAAACGATTGAAGTTTTGCGGAGTAATCGTGACATCGGTATGAAATCAACAAATCCAAAAACAAGTAATTAGCAAGAATTAAAAGAATAAACATGAAAACCTAATTTTGAAATAATTTGTGGTGACCCATGTACGAGTTCATGCAGTGCGACATCGCGCGTGTATATCCGGCCGGCCAGTGAAAGAGCGATCAAAGCTCTGTCATAACTCGCCGACCAATCACAAGGCGTTTAAGTGTCTTGTGATTTAAATCGTTTATTATTTACGATTTATTAATTCTACCTATACGTTTATTCAGAATCGGCGTTTGTTAATTATCATTTTTTTATACGATATTAATTATATTTTTTGTTGACAAATTAGAGAGACATCAGAAATTTACCTTTCGAATGAACACAGTAAACTAGAAAAATCAACTGTGATAAAATTTAACAAAAGAAATACACATTTCAAGCATAGAATTATTAATTAAATTAATAAATTTTAAAAGCCTGATTGAAGGTAGGTTAGGTACCTACTTTATCGCTCGTCTGAATTCACAAACAATTTGGGAGACGGTTATATGGGTACCGCCTTCCCAGGAACCATTTATTGGATAACTTACACCTCTTCAATACGTCATCCTAAGTGGTTCACTACGTTGGGTGACTTAGGAACTCTGTCGATTCATTCGCTGAAGGCATGCAGTCCCGTTTTTAACAGGAAAACAAATAGGTTTACCAGATTTTTAATAAATTAAAATATTTTTTAGACAACCGAAATTAAAATATTTAATAATTGTTCTGTTAAATTATTACATCAGTGTGCGTATTTTCACGAAACATTTTCGTTCGGCGTACGGAATCTATTGGGCTGGCCATACGCCGACGGGACGGGGGCGCAGGAATAGGGAATAGGTAAGTAAGACAGCAAAGCTACTGCCTCATGTTGTATACGAGAATAATGTGCTCGGGATTTCTCCGCTCGTTTAGCTCTACTCCAGACGAATCCGAGAAAAGCCGAATGAACCCGAATGAACCCGAGCCCTTGCTAGCCCCTAACCTCACCTCATTGATTACATTATTGTAGAAGAAGCAGTGTTATAATGGAAGCTCGTTAAAAATATATAGGGTTTTCCAATAAGAGGTGTTATTTTGATATTCAATCGTAAAAGATCAATGGTTTCGTTGCTTGTTGTCTTGTTGAAAGTAAACGTTGTCCAGATCAATACCATCCAATTCCGGCCATAAAAAATCATTAATCATCTCTCGATAGCGCAATCAATTCACCGTAACGTAAGGTAAGTATTGTAAGGTCCAATGACTCCACCGGACCATAAACCGCACCAAACAGTCACACGTTGAGGATAGAGAGGCTTTTCAACAATAACTCTTGGGTTTTCCGAGCCCCAGATGCGACAATTTGCTTGTTGACGAAGCCACCGAGGTGGAAATGGGCCTCATCACTCAAGATGATTTGCATTTGATTCACTCAAGTGAATTTTAATAATTTCAATGCGTTGTTGAAGCGTGTATCGTTCCATTTTTATTAATGGCGTAGTTTCTACTTGTCAAATGTCAAAAAATGACAGCTTCAAAAGTAACATCTACCGAAATAGCGGGCTATTCAAAATTACACCTCTTATTGGAAAACCCTAACAATAACATTGTTTGTTGATTGAAGGTGGTGATGTCCTGATTTGACTCGACCACTTTGCGTTTCGTCTGTCTGTAAGTTTGTTTGTATGTTTCGTATCCGGTAAATTCTTATAGTACCCTTTTATTCCGCCAGAGCGCATGAGCGTTGCAACTGTTGCTAGTTGTTAGATCGAACGCAATGTCTACTGTTCACAGAATTTCTAAATATATTGTTATAATTGTTTATTTATGATTAAGATCTTCGAAGAATCGGGAGCCACCTCTGGGATGGAGTCCTACAATACTTGATAAACCTACTTTTTAATCCATTGTTTACAGACCGATTGACATCTTTAATGCACAGACGCAATGTGGGCATGCTGAGTCTGTTTTACATGTATTTTAATGAAGCCTTCTCTAAGGAGCTATCATTGATCCCCGGTGCACCGGTTCATGTGCGTGAAACTCAATGTACCTGAGCGGATCACCCGTTCACAGTTGATGTTTGTTTCGTGAGAACGGGATGCTGCTTCGACTCGTGTAAGACGTATGTGGAACCAGTTACCGGCATCTGTTTTTCTCCTTCATATATTCCGGGCCTCTTCAAGACCAATAGCTACCCTGCCTTTACACTGTACAGACGGCGCTCTTGTGAAGTGTCACATAAAAAAGAACCATTCTCATCCTGTAGACGATATTAGTTAGATATTAAATGGACATAAGTAACGTGTGTAAAAGTTAATATACCTAACTTATCACTTGAAATATAATATATTTTGCATTTCTAAATATATAAATAAAAAAATGGCTGTAACAATTAATAGTTTTTTTTAGTCGTCACGTCGTGAATTATTTCTTCATGACCATAGTTATCTATACATTAAAACTGACCATGGACGAACATTTCAGTATAGGATTCTCAGAAACAGAAGCAAGGAATTATAGCGGTGGGTTTCTGATGCAGAACACGTGGCTAAAAATATTTATAATATTTTCCATAATGCCGGGATCACACGAGAACAATAAAGGATTTAATATAATAGTTTCCTGTCTCTCCTTCGTGAACAGCCTCGACCGCGGAGGGTAAGACAGTGGGACAATACAACACGCAAAATCACGGAATGCTGTCAAAATGGACACACGACGACGCGCGTTACGAGCGAGTTCGTGAAAAATATTATCTTTCTATCGGTCTTTTATACCAAGATGTATTGTAGTGTTTTATTTTTGCTACATTTTAAAGCGGAAATAAGAGATTCGTGCGCCGAGAGACGAGAGCCGAGAGCTGATATACGTACGCGCGGAGCGACTGGCTATTGTCCTACTGCTTAGTCAAAACGCGTTTACACGCATAAAACGTGGCCGGGCGCGAAGGTGGTGGTGAGACAATATCCTGCGGATATAGCTTGCCCTTCTATCTGTGAGTCAGATGCTTGGTTCATTGTTCTGTCATCCAAACTCTTACACACTAGGGCAGTGTGTCCGGAGCTGGGACAAAACAGTATTGTACTGTCCTCGTGTGATCGCTGCATAAAACAGAATTTCCAAAGCAATTTTTGCTGTTCAGAAAAGGTTTTAATTATGGAGTAGTTATTTAACTGCTAAAAGTAAGTTATTTCGCTACATTTTTTGATAATATTTTTCTATAGTTCAATATGAAAATAGGTCTCCCAGTATTTACGGAAAATTATTTCAAATTAAGCTCCGAAGAAAATATTATTTGAAATATGAGTTAATTTTTTCATGAATAAGTGAAAAAGTTTTTTTTCCGTGATCAATGTAACAAGACCAGTTAGAAGCTTTCAGTTTTTCATCCCTACCTTACCTATACACACATAATATTGAATATTATACCCGGAGCCCAGAAACCGCTAACATGTTCGGGAAAGTGAGAGTAGAAAATGTATCGGGAAATCTCTCGCTGCCGTCGGCATTGGTGAGCCGGAAAAATTAACTGGAATATACTAAAATAAGTATTTTAATTTAGTTTATTAAAATAATGAAATATTACCTAATTGTGATATATATATATAAATTCGCTATAAAATTCCGAAAGAAATTGATCGTGCATATACGAAATAAAGCTTAATCTCAAAATACCCTGATAAGGTGAACGAAACAGGAAAACATGATTTCTAAGCATCAGTAAATGGTACAAATTTTTCATTTTAAATTCGTTCAGTTCCGGACCGCAGATCAAGAGGTCAAGATTTTTATGATGATAGCCATTCTGCGATAGGAGTAGGCACCAGGGAAGCAGAATGTGTGTAAGTAATTCCTGCTTCGGCTTTGTTCTAAGAAAATATTTTTAAGTATTTTTTTTACTGATACACCTTATTTTATTTCAGGGCGTATAATAAAATAAATAAATAAAATGAATATTTTCAAAAATAATCAAATATATATATATATATTCTATTATTAACTTTAATTTTTAAATCTCAAAGATTTTTTTTGATTATTTATATATATAACTGCAATAGAAGACATAAATCCCACCCATTTAAAAATTAGAATTGCTGATTTATTAAAAATCTCTTCAAATTAGTCGTAATACTGTTAAAAATAGGATTGCAGGCCGTTTCCTGATATTTTTTTAGTAAAATTTTAATAAATCGGAACGAGTGGCCATGCACCTGCGTAATATATAATGACGAAATGCAAAAATATAAAAAAAATTGTGTATTGACATCGTGATAATACTATCCTCTTTTACTAAAAGTTTAACTAAGAAATAAATTGTACAGCGCCCTTGAGGTGATTTTTCACAAAAACGGCGCTCTACAAATTATCCAATTATTATTATTATTATTATTATTATTATTTAACATGAAACCTATTAATTAATTTTTTAAGGGCCTACGATCCCGTTTTTAACCAGATTACGGATAATTTGAAGAGATTCTTAATAAAAAAGCAATACTCATTTTTCTCCTTGGAAACCTAACAGAAATCAGAATACCTCTCGAATAGTGAGCTCTGGAACAACTAAACTTTTTATCTTTTTAAGCCTGGGATTAAAAATATCGCTTTGAATAGTGTCTTGTCAGTAACCACAGAATAATTAGTAAAAATCTAATGGTTTTGTGAAGGAATAAGTTCTTTTAATAAGTCCTTAAAAACTCACAGGTGTGTATCGTCTGGGAAGATGTCATCAAGACAAAAAAGCGATCCATTCATCTCTGTGACATATGAGAATAATGTAATTAATCATAGGCTCCGATGACATTGGTAATAAAGAGCCAAAAGCCCGCACCGTCGATAAATATCGCAAACAATCAGCGCGGAAGCCTTAATTCCGGCAAATAAAACAGATTGCCATTAAGCCGGCGGAGAAAAAATTGAAAAAAAAAAACTCGATCGAGAGCGTTCGGTAAAGCGGCAGGTAAAAAATGAAATTATCGCGTTAATATTACCGTTACCGTTAATATTACCGCTCCGTGCAGAGATGTAACAGTACCGTTATCGGTCTATAATCCCGCCGCAATTACAATAATTCTTACTGGAGACAACTGTTTGGGTTTTGGTTACATTTTGAATACAGCGGCAAAATTTGTTCAAAATTTTATTTTAAATTTTTTCGTGATTGTACGCGTGTGTTTGAATATACAGAATAATCGTTTAAAAATATTTTTTACACGTATGGTAGGCTTTGGTTGTGGTAAAGAAAAAATGAGATGAGTCAAAATCAACTCTCACTAAAACATTTCTCGTGGTTGTGATCTTGAAATGCTGAATAATATCATAAATTATTTTTCAGTGTATTTAATATTAAAATATTAAAATAAAGAGTGAATTTGAGAAATTTAGAAATATCTTGATTATTTGACTCTTCGGCTTAACACATAAATGATTTCCAGAGAATTAACATATTATTGAACAAAAATCTTTAACATCTTTAAATCTATTTTGTAGCGTTTTAAATTGCTATGGAATCATGTAATTCGCACGGCTTTTCTGTCTGGAATTTATTTCTAGGCTATTAACTGTTTTCTTCATTGAACTTGATAATACAGCAGTAAAAAAAACAATTGCAAACCGAATTGAATTTAAAACACATAGTTAGGTTAGGTTGAAAAAAGTTGTAAAAAACAATTCGTAAACCGAATAGAATATAAAAGGCATAGTTAGGAACCTCCGCTCGCACCTATTGGAACACGGAACAAATAGCAGTCCATAAAGCCGGCAGAATACGCAGTAACACACGCCAGAAAGTGACTGTAAAAGAATTGCGATTCGATTCGAATTTTCCAGGTGGATGAAGCGGTGCGATTTAAGGATTTAGTCGCGGATTTGCTTTCAATATTAGCCCCCGCCGCCGGGAAGGTATTTCGTGCCCCCGGGTGGGCTTTACGGGGCGTTTGTGCCCGCTAACTGTGTTATAAGGGCGCCATCTGCATTTTTATTTTTCAATTGTGTATCGATTAACCAGATTACTGTGGCGCCCGACGCCGGAATAACCGACGCCCGACACAGGTGAGAATGGAGCGTCGCCGACGCGCTACGCTCTGCGGCCGGATGCGGAGGCGGTAACCGGCAACTAACTAACTACCATTCGACTGAGCGATAATGGAGTGTTGCATACTTGTTAAATTATTTGAAAAGAACGATTGCTTTATGTTTGGTTTTCGATGATTTTACTCCAGAAAGGCGGGGATTATATTTTTATGAACGTGATGATAATAAAAATAACTTGCAGATCAAATATCTCTTAATTTGGTCATATTTTGTTAACGTCTCGGATGGGTACCTAATCTATACTGAAATTTTCATCAGAATTTTAGTGTCTATGTTATGATAATTTATTTGTATGACGTACGTTTGATGAAACTTATCTGCTGAGTTATGATATATTTTATTTTTATTTTCATGAGTATGGTACCTGTAAGCCATAGATTGACTCAAAATGACGTAATATTTATTTGTTCTCGTATGTGTAATCGTAACATTTGAATCGTATCTCTTTAAAGCAGACTGTCATTTTACAGAATTAATGACATTTGAATTGTATCTAAATAACACGCCATGCACTTGTCAAAGGGCCGTCACGCGTCACGCGTCACGCGTCACTCGTCACGCATTACACGTCAATCGGCAGTGACGCGAGCAGTCCCAAGTCGCAGTGTCTAGCGTCTCTCAGTAGGACTAGGCGTCAGCAGGCAGGGGCCAGATCGCCAGGTGGCTAGTCAGTAAATTCAAGGTGGGTCCTCTCCTGTCAGCTCGCAGGCCGAGAGCGCAGGCGAAGGTTTAGCAGGATCAGTCGGCTCTTAAAGGCTTTCCCCGGGCGGGAAGGGCACGCTTAAAAAGATTAAGACTTAACTCCCGCCACGCAGTCAGGAGTCTTGAATAAGTCGATGGATCAACGAAGCCAACACTCGTCTTTATTGAAGGAAATTTGTAAAAAAATCCTTTCTAAAACCATCAAATAACAAACCCTTTAAGATATAAGCTTGTATTTTTTTATTTGAGGGTTTTTACTGTTTGGTATGCCTTATTCACTGTGTTCAGGGCTGAGTTCATAGATTAACAAGCAAATTGTAAGCATAAAAAAGTAAATCCACTCTACAAAAGTAAATAAGGATTTTTCGCTTTTTGGAGCGCATGTATATTAAATCAAGGCTTTTCAATTTGACGATGAAGTGGTTTTAGCGGAATAAGGTCTAAATGTTATTTCCACGTGCTTAAACGTCACACACTACATAAAAAAAACCTTTTTATTTCGCACTTTCGTGATTGTATCGGCCTATCGTATGTAAAGCCATTTACAACCAACAATAATAATTGTTCTATGATACAGTTAGTAGGTAAATATTTATATTTTGGTAGTCAAATTAATTTATGTACCGCCTTAAGCTTAGTCAATATAGAAATCAGTTTTAAGTACCACTTAGC
Source organism: Hesperophylax magnus (assembly GCA_026573805.1). NCBI lineage: Eukaryota > Metazoa > Arthropoda > Insecta > Trichoptera > Limnephilidae > Hesperophylax > Hesperophylax magnus. The sequence goes on from JAIUSX010000022.1 coordinate 5,249,275, forward strand.
AGAAACATCATAGCGCTCCTTGAGCATAATTGGTTTGAATTTATAAATATCCGGACACTTCTACAAAGTGCACTAAAGTTATGTTAATCTTGCTGAAGCACTGGATTTGTCTGCTGAAGTTTAAGGGATTAAAGTGCATGCACTCTGCTCATTACGCAGAGAATCTTTATCTCGATGTTTTCATTAAGTCAACGTTCCAAGTATTAACTGCAAAGTGATTGAAGATTTTCATTGGATTTAGTGATTAAAACTTCGCTTCTAAATTTATAATATTTTTAGTTTCTTCACCGAAGACATGTCTGAACGACTCCCTATGAATACTTCTACGAATTTTACACAAAATCACATATGTAAAATAATAAATTATGGTAAACTAATTCCATCTCAACTTTAAAGTAGAAATAATTAGCTGCTATAGCTCTTTCGGCATTCAAGTGCAATTTAATTGTGTCTTTGAACGCTTAAACATCTATTGCATTAACAATAAGGAATAATAACACTAACAGAACACAATTTAAAACATTATTATAAATGATTGATTTAAATATATTAAGGCGATGCACTACGTCATGTAATATTTTAAATTGAGCCGCTATCAATAACAACCCTTACGTAGATAGCGATAAGGTTTAAATTCCCGCTTAACACCATCCGCCTCTTTTGATTTATGCATGTAAAAAACATGGTCAAAAAGTGCCTTTTATTTTATTTTGTGGATGTTCTGGCATAAATATTTAATTTTTTTCGATCATTTTATAAATAACTTAATTTGCCACATTATACAATAAAATCATAACCGAAAATGGGTTCGTAAGTAAGAGATTTTGAACTTTAAAGCAGTTTTCATAGGCCTTTACATTATTTTTTTCTGGGCTTATAAAAAGACTTATCTAAAAAATACTCGATTATTTCAAAGGCCAAGATGTATTCTACTCGCAGTATTTAATTAAAGCATCTGAAACATTTCTAGGTGACAAAATTTTCAAACCAAAAACACATGATTTTGAATTACTACGTATGGCATCGCCTTAAAAAAAATAGTTACAAAATATGTTTCGGCAAATAAGTGCTTTCTGAGTTCTAATCAACTTAAGTATTTAAATTTTGTGAGAGTATTCATTTTTTTAAATTCCATTGCCTGCAACCAGACGTTTATCGACATTTAATCTAAATATTTACAATAACGTTTTTTACCTCATCAGACGACGTCTGTTCTAAGACAAGTAAGATTAAAAATTTAAATATATTATTTCCCTTTCTTCCTCTATTCACATATCAGTTAACGATATATTGGATTAATACATAAATAAGAGCATTAATATTTTTAAAATAATCTCATTTTGGAAGTACTGTGAGGGTTATAGGCTACCATAAGATCTGGATCTACGAGATAATCAAATTTGTCGGAAACACGTGGCAACGCAAAACTAGGAATCGATAAGAGTAAGCAACTTCATCAAACTGAAAATAAAGCCTGACTGACGATAATTTTAAATTTACAGGTTGTACGTAAAAATATCATAAATAAATTAAGTCCTGTGGAAGTGAGATTAGGCTACCGGTACCTACATTTTGAAAGCGTTTCCAATGTAAGCAAGAATATAATAATTCCACAAATAGCATTATTTCCATCTCGTGTTCGGGTAAGCTCCTTCTTAAAATGTAATATTCACCGCTCTGTAAATCTAGACGCCATATTTTTCAACACGTCTAAGGCGAAATAACATTTTTTCGGAACGAGTTCGTGACTTTTTTACGATTCGCGCCGCACTTGTGTTCCCCCATTTCTTGTGGAGTATTTTACCATTGCTTGCGTTTTCCATTAAAAAATGGCATAAAAATTCTTCTCCGTGTATATTTACTTATTGCCGGTGCCAAAGTAAACGTGTGCTCTGAGCTACTTCTACGGCGGGATGCTCGCGGGAAATGAATATACGGTACGGAAAAAAATATTAAATTAAAAATGAATCCCTGTTCACATAGACAATTTTCACACCAAATTGCTGTGCTTATCGAAACCTGAAAGGTTTTTTTTGTTCCAACAGTGGATATTTAATTTGATATCTATTAAGATACGAATGTAAGTATTTGTGTTTTGATAAAGGCAACGTAATAAAAAGTTACATTATTAAGTAAATGGAGTACATATACCAGCAAATTAACGACTTTTACTGAAAAAAATATGAGGAACCGCCATTTTTTCAACAATTTTCATTGATTATGTATTTTTTGGTAGGACATGAAGTAAATATATTGATAGCCGTGGAAGATCCTTTGTAATTATGCCTACGTTAAACAGAAATGACGATATATCTAAATTTAGGTAGTTAGCATACAATACTGGAGGAAGACAGAGTAAGACCGATGGAAGAAGTGGAGTTTCCAAGAAGTGGCGATACGAAATCTTTAATGTAGTGCCAATGAAGGTGAGAAAGACGATGACAGATAAAACACTTCGACAAATATTTTTATTCAACTTGTATTACACCATTCTCTCGATAATATAACTATTAATTATAATAAATAACTAAATATTTTTAGGGAAAAAATTGTAACAATTAGCAGTTTGAAGAATTTTCCAAATTAAAAGCAACCCACACAAATATTCCCACTGAAAGTTAACTAAGATTGTTCCAAAATTAATCAGACATTTTATAGTGTCACCCTACCGAAACAAGACGCCTTCGGAAAATTCTCGAAAAATCAAGATAAGAAAAGTGTGCGAAAGAGAAAAAAATATGGCAATATAATCATGCCGCGAACCTGTCTTGTTATAAATTTCCCGCCCGACCCTAATTTCCGTTTCCTCCTTAAGTCCGCCATTTTCATGTCCTTCGTCTTTTGTTTTTGCCCTCGATGTACCGGATGTATCCTGTACATGTGTTGCTAGGATGGGTGTGACGTCATTTATTTCCAGAATAAGGAGCTTATTTCATTTTCCTTAGTGGATTGAATTCTCAGAAAAATAGTTAAGATTCAAACCATATTATGAAAGCGTACATAATTTATTTTTTAGCTCGGAGTATACGAGTATTGTTTGAACAGAATTACCAACGAAATATAAACATTATATTAAAATGGATTCTTTGATTTCGGTGAGAAACTCGTAGTTTCGGTTTAACACTGATGTTTTTTGTTTTGTTTTAGGTTTTGTTTTTTTACCAGTTAATTTTTTTATTCTACAAAGTTTTTGTTTTTTTTTGTTCTGTTACAATTTTTACATCTTGGGATATTAACGTTTATCGGGGATTGATACATAACGGTTATTGATTTTGCTTCTATGTATGGAGAATCTATAGAATCACTAGCCTTTATCTATGTATCTTCTTGCGGTTCTAGTTATCTTTCAAGTACTATTTAGTCATTGTTATTTACAAAACATTTGACACTATGTAAACGTACGTGCAATATATTAGATAGCTCACAATTTCAATGACTACTAGAGCATTAAAAAAGAAAGCAAGAAGAAAAATAATAAAAAAATTATAGTAATAAAATAGGAATGGTAATAAAGGAACGAAAAAAATATTACATATATTCAAAAATAGAAACTTTTAGCTTCTAGCTTTTTTACGGTACCTTCATTAATAAGGATTTAGGATAATGTGGACGTGTTGTTTCACAGAATTTAAACAATTCATCAGATTTTAAAGATCTATTCAAGTTCCGTTATTATTTCACAACTAGCCGGTTGCTTCAAAGTACTTGGATAGCAAAATAGAACTTTCACAACAAGAATTTTAGCTTGAAAATCAGAATTGTAAAAATTCAGGTTCTGTGAAAGTACCATTCAATTATGGTACTTTTTCTTCATGGGCCGATTGTTTCAAAGTACTTGTATAGTAATATAACTTGAATATGACTTTCACAGAACTAAAACCTTAACTTTGACGAATTGTTCAAATGCTGTGAAAAAGCCCGTCCTTATAAAAAAGAAAATCACACAAAAAAAAACAAATAATTACAATACTATAATGTGGATACATAAATTATAAGAGTCCCCAAATTGAAATTATGGCAAAAAATTTGGAGTTTTGTTTGTTTTATCCTAATTTTAAGGAACAACACAGTATTAAAGACTTCTTTTAAGTAAGGGAAACGTCGGTTTTATGGTCGCTCGCATTGGGTGCTTATTTATCCGAGAAAGTGTCCCGTATTTTACAATCTAATCATTCCATATGGGGACTTTTATCTACAGACGCAGGGCGACACAGTACTAAATAGATACACTTAGGGAATGCCCGCACAGTCGGAGGCGGATCAGCGTATCAAAACAATGTTAGCTTTTTATTACGTATTCCTGCTATAGGGAAATTACCTTTTTTCTGAGGATTGGTTGTGTTGTTTTAAAAAAGGTAGTCTCAGTGCAACCAGATAAGTCAGTCGCTGCAGAATCAAAAATAATGTTATGGTTATTAGTGTTTTAGGTAAATCTGAAATTTGTTGTGGGGGTTGGTTGGCTTTAAGTCTCATTACCAACAGATGTCTCTCCCTCTCTACTGATGCTGTATTGGAGATAATTATAATCTGTGTATTTTGCGCCATGTGCAAACAAATTAAAATGTTTTTGTCTCTTGAAACTATTGGCATGCGAAATACATCATAAAATCATCTTATAAGCTTATATTTTTAGAAGAAAATAATGCAAATAAATATAAAACTTGTTTCTAAACTATATTTCTTTTTTGTACCTACTTATGGACAGCCACTTATATAGGAGATAAGAGGAAAGGACTTGAAAAATTAAATCTGGTCACTTACACAACATAGTTCAAAGCCAATCCTGGACCGGATGAAGGCCACACAAACGATGTTTGAAAAAAATTAAAGACTCCTGAAATTTTGATTGAAATATAACTGAAAACGATAAAAAATAATCATTTCTGTTATGATTCTGTCTGAGGTTGTATTTGAACTCAGGTTCAAATAACTCGGATTTGTGTTGATTTAAAGTATCATTTTCATAATTGGAACTGATTGTGTCAAGAAATCAAAACAAAAGAAATAAAAATTCAACTATAATATAATATTTTAACATTTTTTTTAATTCCACATTTGAAATGCGTATTTCTTTTGAGTAAATTTCTCAGGGTTAATCTTAACAAGTAAAGTCAGATTTTGTGATTTTTCGAGGTAGTGTGTTCTTTTTTTAAGAAAGCGTTCTTATGTACTAAGGAACGAATTAATATTATTTTTTTTATTCAAAATTGTAAAAACACATTTTTATTGGCCTAGACTAGATGTGACCGAATTTGTTTCTGATTTTTAATTGTTTAATAACGACGTGGCTGCTATTAGCTCATTTAAATGTGTTATTTTAATTGTTTAATAACGACGTAACTGCTATTAGCTCATTTAAATGTGTTATTTTAATTGTTTAATAATGACGTGATTTCTATTGGCTCATTTAAATGTGTTATTTTAATTGTTTAATAACGACGTAACTGCTATTAGCTCATTTAAATGTGTTATTTTAATTGTTTAATAACTACGTGACTGCTATTAACTCATTTAAATATGTTCTTTTAATTGTTTAATAACGACGTGATTGCTATTAGCTCATTTAAATGTGTTATTTCGTAAAGGTCTTGTGAACATACTTAGAAATAAATAATTTTCCTTAATTTATTAATTGATCTTAAATTAGGATTATTCTTTTTTTTTTAAATATTATATAGTTTTTATTCCAGATGAAATAAAATTACATTTTCACTTATTTAACTAGATATAACTAAAATAAACAACAATAGTCAGCTACAAATTAGAACAAACTAGTTTTCAATCGAAAGATATATTTCCGAATGTCTGTAAGTGAGTGTGTGTCTCTAGTAAGTAAAAAAAATGCTGTAAAGAAAATTGACATTAATTTGTTTGATGGATCCTGAGGCAAATATTTTATCAATGCTTCAAAAAACCTACAGTTATTATAATATCCCGTGATTTTTTACGAATCTGCTCTAGTGTCAAATAAAATACTAAAATCGTAATTATCCCTACGCACAATACAATTTTCTTTGACTGTACATTCTTCCCAACATATTGACGCAATCCGGCACTCATAAAATATCTAAGTAACTGTACTGCGTACCTTCGCTTCCCTATCTCTTTCTCACCCTCACCCACTGCGGGGCTTTCGCGAATTGTTATTATTGTGCTACAAAATATCAGGAACATCCTTACTTTTCATAATTTCTTTTCATTTTCTTCTAACGGCGAGTTCACTTGATCTGTTCTATGAGTCTATATGGTCAATTTATAGAACGAAAGTTGAAATCCAATCAACTTCGGGTTTCCATACCATAGAAAATCCTGTTCTCACAGATCTGTTTTCATAGATTCTTTAGAATAGTTGATCTACGCGATACTGTTTTATTTCTAAATCATTTGTGACACTATTTCTTTAAGACGTTACATTCCACTTTATTTCATGATTAATACTCGTAAACGCATATGCGATTAATTTAATAAATTGTATTTGAAAATCATAGGTCATATCAATAGTGATGTACGCAAGGAGAAAACTTAACTTTGTAAAATTTTGCTTATTTATTAAAAATCTCTTCAAATTATTCGTAATCTGCTTAAAAACGGGACTGCAGGCATTACACGAATAAATTGATAGGTTTCATGTTAAACTTTTTGTAAAAAAGGAATGTAGGTATTAACGCGACATTGGAACACGTGTTCATAAAAATCATTACACTGCAAATGCAGCTTCATAAACTCGTGTTCCGATATATTCGGAAAGTTTTAACATTTTATTAGGAAACGGTCTGCTGTCCCGTTTTTAACAGATCAACAATATTCATTTTTCTCCGTGCGACCAAGGTGTAATCTGAAGTCTTTATAGATATTATATCTTTATAGATAATAAATGCTTAAAATTGTATATATTTTTTCCTTTGAAAAGGTCCGTTTTTATTGATATATTTGATTGATGGTTGTAAAAATAAATAAAAAGAAAATTAATTTTTATATAAATCAAACTTAAAAGCAGTGAAAAAAGCCATCGGCCATTGAAAACAATTTCAATAATCCGCTATCCAGTGTTTGGGGATAAACATGTGGTTATATAAAGTGTAAATAAACCATCCGCCGTAATCCTAATTATTAACTGGTATTTTTCGCTTAAGTCAAATAATTTCCTTTAAATAATTCAATAAGCACTCCGATAGCAATAAATTCACAGAATGAGTTTGCCCAGAGTTTAAAACCCGAAATCCTCGATCCGCCATTATTATATTCATTCGCGCGCTTTTCCCGAAGTCTTCGTTTTCATATGGCAAATTTGCGTTTCGCTCCGGTCTTTTTCATTTAAATTTAAACCCTCATCTCACTTTTTACGACCATAGAGGATAGCGCGGGAAAAAAGAGCGCGTAAATATTGACATGGCGCGCTTTTATTGTGATTTGATTACGGTAGATGGCAGTGCTTCCTCTCGCTACAAATATCTACGGTATTTGCGAAAGCTCTCTAATACGCGAGACTAATTTATTCTTCATCTAGTATTCTCTCCGCTTCTATTAAAATGTTTATTCGCGAAATTCATTATGGTGAAAAGCAAAATATTACCTTCCGAGGATCTCTTCTGGGGAATGGAGTAGTAAACCGGATTTTAAGACGAAATAAACAGAGACTTTATGTAAAGTACGTTTTTGATGGACGAAATATTGTACCTCAAAAATACGGATAAACTTTATTATTATTATTGATGTGAAAAGGCGTTTGAACGAGTAGGTAGGTACGCTATTACCCTTTTTATATGTATATTGTAAGAAACTTCAGAAGCAAGGCGCAATACAAAATATACAAGAGATTAATCGAAAATTACAATTCGTTCCCAACGGAATTCAAGAATACCTGCTACATTTGAATGAAATTAGAATTTTTTTCGTTATTTTCTTCAAATAGATTTTCTAATTAAAAGAGATCCTGATCGAAGTGTATATAAATTAAATGCAGAAATCACTTCACAAGGGAGAACTTCTTACAGAAACAGCAAAAAAAGTAGTCACCTTTAAATAGCACATTTTTATAATCCAAGAGATTTTAGGTCACCAACACCTTTTTAAGCTGATAACGTGATTTTTATTGAGAGACATAGCTGGATTTTAAAATATCCATTTAGCTATAACCAAATTAGATAGTCAAAACTCTGACTCATGAAGATTGAAACCGGTCTGGTCTATCACAAAACAGTGGAACGCGGTTAAAACAAATATTTGATTAAATCATTCAGTAGTAAGACTAAGGACGGGTTGTTTCAGAAAACCTGAACAATTCTTTAAATAAAATAAATTTTAAAGTTGTGTGAGAGACCTATTCAAGTTTTGTTATTATATCATTATAGGCTAGTTGCTTGAAAGAACTGAAATAATAACATAACTTGAAAATTAACTCTGAAATTTGAAATATGCTAACTCAAATCATCTGGAGACAGATAACCTTTGAAAATTAACTCTGAAAATTGCAAAATGTTCAAATTTTCTGAAACAACCCGTCCTTATTAATTTATAAACTGTAGTCGTCCCCTCACTATGTATTTATATGTAGTTTGTGAATAATTGTCGACATTGTATATATATGTTTCTTAGTTTTAAAGGTTCTCCATTCAATCACTGCTAATCCGTAGAGCCAGACTCTGTAAACGGTACGACAAAGTACCCTCTACGGCGCGGCGCGGACCCTTGAAAGATGACCGCCGACCGGGGCGGGATAGGTGGGTTGGAGAGGGAAACTGAGGGGGTGGGGTCGCCTAGCAACGAGTCATCAGTCTTCCACCCTGTCGGCTCATGATGTAATGCAATCATGTCTGCAGCGCCCTCCCCAGCGAATAACGTGATACATCCCGAGGTATTCTGTCTCCGTACGACATATTATGAAGCTGGTCAGAGGTACGAATATGTAAACCATAAAGAGTTTGAATTTCACTCCCGTATAATCAAAAAGAATGTGTTTTTGAATCGCGAAAATGAGTACAACGGTTATCCAACTTCCAGTCTTTGAGTAAATCATCTGAGTAACTAAGTCTTTGGGTTCAGTGTTTCATTTGTGGATATTTTACCCTAGAGTAGTCATAGCTGTTTTTCAGAAAAATTTTGAACCTGAATGTTATTTTTTTAAAATAATATTTCTAACCCTTCAAACCAATTGCTGAGTAGGCACGAGTAGGCAAACCAATTGCTGAGTAGGTACGTAGGTACCTACTCAGCAATTGGTTTGCCTACACATCCTTGGTGATGCTTGCCTTCATGCAAAACGGGGTCGGCTATGTGGAGTGTGTACTATCAAAATAAGTGTTTAGAAATTAAAATTGATGTAAATATATATTTTTTTAAATTATTAAGTTATTTACTAATAGTAAAAAATCTCGATAAATCCAAAAGAGACATGTTTTTTTATTACTGGTCATAGAATTCATATTAATTATTTCATCTAAAAGAAACTCAGAGTTGATTTATTATGTTGTAATAACGAGCATTAATGCTATACTTTGACAAGTTATTTATATTAGTTCTCAAAAAACCATAATATTTCACTGTGAAAATAAATAATATTCCCCATTAAATAAGCGTTGATATTACCCGGTGCGGTTTGGTTTCATAATATGTCTTCACCCGCCGTCGGAGATAATGACGATATTATATGAAAAATTGCATCGTGTCAGAGTGACGTCACGCCCCTCGAAGGTTCCAGTTTCCGAGCGGGGCGGCGCTGCCGTCGCTTCGGACAGGTTTCCCGCGGGAAAGCGGCATTTTGTTTGCTTTATTTCCCTCCATTTTATTTGTTTTTTTTTCGCTCCATAATATTGCCGCTATCTTGTCGACAGTCATCCATCATTTTTTAATATTTCCATGAGAAAGCAACGATGCGTTACTTCAAGGCGCGGTGAGTTAGCCTTCATTGCTTTAGGTACTCGCGTACCTACTATAACGATTAGGATAAAAATACACGTGTATGCAATATTTTATCTTAGTAACCGTGTTATCTAATAGATAGTTTTGATAACTGAAGACCAGAACACTTTATTTTTATCATAATGTTGAGACATGTTCGTTTAGCGCGGATGGGCGAATAAAGGAATTTCAGATAAAAATATGACTGGTAAGTTAACGAAATTAGAACTTGAAACACCCCGGAAAGATACCCACTCAGAAAGATCGAGCAAATAAAATATGACTGGTAAGTTAACGAAATTAGAACTTGAAACACCCCGGGAAGATACCCACTCAGCACGATCGAGCAAATAAAATATGACTGGTAAGTTAACGAAATTAGAACTTGAAACACCCCGGGAAGATACCCACTCAGCACGATCGAGCAAATAAAATATGACTGGTAAGTTAACGAAATTTGAACTTGAAACACCCCGGGAAGATACCCACTCAGCACGATCGAGCAAATAAAATACTTGAACTTCAGTCGGGTCACGTCAAGAATTGAAGACAAACTGATGTCACCAAATAGATAATCCATAAGACTTTTCGACTCCTAGATCACAGGCATGAAAATGTGCAAATGTGTTCACGAAAGACTTTCACTCCCCCCCGGATCGATATATTTTATTATATATTCATTTCTGATGTTCCCTCCTATTAACACCGTGAACACCGGGCAAGAATTTCAACTGCTCCCTAACAACCGGAGCCAGTATAACTAAGGCATCTCCAAACATGTCTAAAGCCATTAGACATACACTTCACTTTGATTTTTGTTAAAGATTTTGTTTATAATAGCCTGCCTCTAAGTCTGAGACAGGGGTATGAAATCGTTGGACCACGACACAATAGAAGTAATTGTAATTTTTAATTTCTTTGTTGGATTTTTATTTTATTTAAGTATTAGAGCCAGGAAAGGGTCTAAAGGGGTCGAGAAGGTGCAATAAGTGGCATGAATAGCTAAGAAGTGAATAGAAGAGACTAAAACAGACTAGGAGAGATGAGGCGATTTAAATCGTCCAAATATTATTATTATTATGGTGATGCCAAAGTCTGTTATCTATGTGAGGATATGGTTTCAGCGCTTTATTAGCAGCACACACATACCTGGACGGATGACAAACCTCGTGCTGGCACTGTTGGTGGACGCGGTAGACTCTCTTCCTGCAGCAACTAGTCCAGTTTCTTCACCACCTAGGATTCTTGCTGCAGAGTCTCCATCTTCTATATTCGTCGAACGTCACAGCGGTGCTGCCAAGGTATGTTATCCATGTGAGGATATTGTGTCCGCGCTTTATTAGCAGCAGACACATACCTGGACGGATGACGAACCTCGTGCTGGCACTATTGGTGTACTCTCTCGCTGCAGCAGTTGGTCCAGTTTCTTCACCACCTAGGATTCTTGCTGCAGAGTCTCCATCTTCTATCTTCATGTCACCTGTTCCTGTTCTTCATTTTACTTAACTTCACTTTATTTTTGTAATATTTATATTTTTTGTAATACCTGCATCAACTGTAAAGCGCCGCTGAGGTGATATCTCACAAAACGGCGGTATACATATTGTCCAATATCATTATTATTATAACCAACATTTCAATTCTGAATGGTGGACTTTTACCAGCGATACTGAGTGAATCTACCTTTATATAACGTGTACACATATACACGGAGAAAAAATGGTGTTCGAACACGTGTTCGTAAAAGTTTAATCAGGAAACCTGTTAAATCATTCATTAAAGGCCTGCAATCCTGTTTTTAACTGGATTACCAATAATTTGAAGAGATTCTTAATAAACTAGCCATAAGCATATGTTCCGATAGCCAGGCAGCCCTAATGGCACTGGGAAGTAACCGATGCGACTCCAGACTGGTGATGGAATGCAGGACTGTTCTTACAGAACTCGCTACCATCTGGATAATCTGGATACCAGGACATAAAGGTATTGAGGGCAACGAGCGGACTGACGAACTTGCAAGGAAAGGGGCGAAAGCACCACTTGTAGGATCCGAGCCGGCTGTAGGAGTAGCAGCTTGCCACACAAAATTACATATTGATGGGTGGGTCAAATCCCAGCACCGCAAAGAATAGGAGAGGGCACCTGGAATGAGACAATCCAAAGTACTCATAAAAGGACCAGACCCTAGACGAACCAAGAAACTACTCGATATGGACAGAAACTCAGTGAGGGAACTGGTAGGACTACTAACGGGACACTGCCATCTCAGGAGACATATGCAGATATTGGGAGTAGAAAACACCAATAGATGCAGGAAATGTGAAGAGGATGAAGAGACTCCAATAGGCCACTTGCATGGATTTCATAACGACTTGGAAAAAATCGTGTGGATAGATCTTTTTACTAAGATTACGAAAATGTTAGTAAAATTTTGTAGAAATTTATTTATTTTTATTTTTATTAGGTACAATATTTTTTACAATTCAAGGTTTTCAGTAATGTAGGCCTCACTGGGTGGCTTGCCCGTGCTGAGGCCTTCATTTTATAATATAAAAAAAACTACATAATACATTTAATGAGAAAAATTATACATTAATGTACATTTATTTTTATTTTTAAATAAATAAATCCATTATTTGGGCTCGTGTCGTCACTACATGAAAATGTCCCGTCTACTGAAAATGTTCCTATTAATTTTGTAAAATTCCACACTGATTTAATTTTTTTATATGGTATCACTTTCATTTCAGGCGAATTTTTGAATTCGTTCACTAGATTTATTGTTTGTTCTCTGCAAACTTTTCATTTGGTTTGAATTTTTGACAGATGTGAAGAGAACCCCGTAGATGTCGGTACGTGTTTTAGAGGTATAATGGTTATGGTGCTGATTTTATCAAAATCAAATTTTATAATATTCTTATTATTATTATAATTTACAAGTACAAGTATATTACATTGGATTTATTAATATAGACGTTGTACATTATAATGATTTATGATCAATAAGATGGATCAAGGAAAAAAATATTTATGAGATGTAATATTTTTTGTATGCCTCGTTATTCAGCTGTGTCATTCGTGTGGAAAACGTTCTTTTTTTTTAAAAACGATTTTCTGCTATGTAATCATTGTTTTTTCTCACCTATAAAATTATGTCCCGTCTTTCCGGTTTATAAAAAAAGGTCTGATTTTTCGGATTGAAATTTTCAAAAAATCCCCAGGGTTTCAAAAATACGATTAAAAAAATAATAATAATACAGAATGTCTTAGAATATTTTCCTTAACCGGAAAAAAAAATAAAAAATATGATGCAAGTGGCCTATTCACCTATGGTGCCAATGTCCTGCCCTGGTGGGAACTAGGCTCAGATACCTGGGGAGACATACAGTAGAACCAGAAGACATAGCCACATACCCAATGACAACCCTGTTGAACTTTATTAAAGGGACCGGGTTGTTGTTAAAGGATTGAGGTAAAATGGAAGATAGCACAATGGGCCTATGGCCTAAGTGCTCACCGCATTTAAAAAAAAAATTAAATTAACTAGCAACTCATTTCTCACCTTACATAATTTATTAAATAAATGTGATATAACACATGTTGATTCAATTACTTGCACACACCGGGATTCGAACTTGCGGCCTCCGGATTCGTAGAGAAGGGTCTTAAATACTCCACCATTGAGGAAGACGTGGAACTATCTTATCAAATTGTAACAAATTTTAGGGAGATCTTTTATGTTTCATAAACGGAGTAGGTAATTTTGGAAGGATTATTTGGAAATAAAAACATTGTATTTGATTATGTTTGGTTTTATTCTGACTAGACGATTCGATGGAGTTACAAACGATATGCAAAGAATGAGGTTTTTTTATTTAATTATAGGTATGTGGTCTTAATTAACAATAAGTTCATATTTTATTATCATTAATAAATCCTAGCAAATACATATAACCTATTATTGAAAATTCGTAACATTATATGTACAAAAGTGATATTACATATTTATGATTACAAATTATTTGGTGCACAATTGTATCAAATTAATCTAAAGAAAATAACGATTCTTCATTTTAACATTAAAATAATAAATAAAAAAAAATGTTAAGAGTATTCTACTCAGACGAAATCTTTACTGTATGAATATAATCTATAAAAAAAAAAAAGTCGATAACCTTTATTAATCTCAGTTCTCTTTAGCTGTTCTGCTCGCCTGGTAGATTTACAAAACAAAAAGTATTGTTTTATGAACATTATCGGCACAACCTTGCGTGATGAGTAGCGCCCAAAAATTGATAATATATTATTATATTAGCCATACGTTAGAAACTCTGCGTATTGAAAAGTAAGCTCAGGCGTCATAAAATTTACACAGAATATTTTTGGAATAGAATTATTTTTACCAAATTGAAAATCACATATCTAGCGTGAACTTTGTTTGCGAACATAATATCGAGAAGCCACATTGTGTGTTCAATTTTTAATTAATTTTTCAAGAAGAAAGATTTCGTTAAAAAGTATATTAAGACTCGGGCACAGCCGGGTAGTAACTACTATTTGAAAAATAAAAAAAGACTTGCAAAATACTGTACTTTAGCTCAATAAAGTAACAGATTTGGGACGAAATAATTATTTGTTTTACCCGTTAACCATTTTAAAAAATCTCTACAAAATAAATGTAAATATAATTTATTGTAATAAATATAAAATTGTTTAATCAAAGGCAAAAAATAAATATGTACTGTAAATAAATATTATTTACACGATATTATTTATCTTTGGAAATAAAGGTTTAAGTCAGCGATGTAATTACCTATACACTGATTTATTGGTAACAACACCCATCCTTTTGGGGAAATTCTTAATTTTAGAATATTTAACATTTTTCATTATCTTATTTAACTTAAGAATACATTTTTTTTACAAATAATCACCATTCTAAGATAAAATTATCACTAGTTTGTAACTCTTACTAAATGTTACATTGGGTTTAACAACTTAACTTTATAAAAAAACTAATAATTTCAGTAATGCATATATAGTAAAATAATATGTACACGATTCAGACTAACTGAATGAATCCGGTCGAGTTCTACTTAGAAAAAAATAATCAATTATTACTATACGCGATAAGTTCGTAGTTAAAATTGCACTGTTATTTATATCAGCTAAATTATTTCAGTAATAGACAGTTTGCTGATTGCAGATTCAGGAAGTTATAAAAAAACTCAAATGATTGTTAGAGATCGCTATTACTGTTACTTACAAATTAATATTTTGTTGTTTTTGTTTGGGAACTAATTATGTGTGCGAAAGGAAAAAGGAGATGAGTTTGTTTGAACTCCAATGAAAATAATAAACAACCTTTTCTCCTTGCAAAAACTGAATACTAACATAGTAAGTATGTCGTTTGCTTCTAAGAAATTTAATTTATTTAAAATCCATACCTATCGGTATCTACAGATCGTAACTCATTAAATTTTTCTTGCAAGACATGTAAGTAAGGGGCGACTTTGCGTATTTAAATAAAGAACTTGATTCTTCGACTCATCCCTTTCTTCCTTTCGAACACTGAATTAAAAAGGATTGTCATTTATTTCCTAATTGAATATTCGTACATAAACAACAAGCAAAACAAATGATAGAAGAGAATAAATTTGTGATTTTGATACAATTGTTGAAGATTTTGTGATCTTTGTTAAAAGTTTGATTGAAAGTGAATTATTATCAAAAAGTTAAAATTTTCATTCCGTTGCTAAATGTGGGATATACCGATCTTAGTAAAAAAATAAATACTGCGCTGAGGTTTCGTTCAAGGATCGTGCGTCGAATGCCTCTCCATGGAGGACAGGGGGCTCCTGTCCCTGCGCCCCCCAGGGGCGGAGTCCTCTTCTCAGACGGTCCTGTCCGCCCCCACGCCCACTCCCGCATACTGGCAGGCCGAGAGACCCGCGGACCCCGCCCGAGACACTACGGGGCTGGTCGAGGAATACACGAACCCTGACGAATGCTGCTTTGCCTTCAAGCGGAGGCTGGCTATGCTGGAAGACATAGCTGCACATGGCTCTGTGGGACCTCGGTGGTGGTACATGGAATAAGGGTTGGGAGGGGTTGTGTACGGACAAGGGGGGGCGCTGGTCCCAGACCCACCTCCCATCCCTCCTGGCAACATTGTACCTGAGCCCATACTACTGACAGAAGACGCCGCGTTGAAACAGTTCACCGATCCTTGGTGATGGTTACTGGGAACCACTGAGCCTAGTGGGTTCACAGGCCAGGGGAAGGACTTGGTGCCTAGCGGGCTGGGGACCTTGGTTGCCCAGTTGTTGTAGGGGTAGGATGAGTACAGCGAGTCCGTGTCAGGGAAGGTCTGCATGAGGCCGTTGAACTGAGAACCGAAACCGTTCTTGAAGTCTGCCGCTGCGGCCGCGGCGGCGTTCATGGCGTTGCGCTCGCGCTTTCTCCATTTCGCGCGCCGGTTCTTAAACCATACCTGCAACAAATAAAAGTCACTTATTAGATATCATTCATTTCAAGTAAAAAAACTTTTAGGGAATAACATCGCTTCTTAATGGTTTGTACATAGAGAGCAGATGGACGGAGGAGAGAGTATCAGGAGAATATATGAATGAAGGAAGAGCAGTACATATACCCATTTACACCGACTGGTATTGCATTTGACAGTCGAATGATACACTCCGCAAGACTCGATGAAATATCACCATTTACCTGCATTTTATTAGCTATTCTTATTGAATAATCCCATAGCAATATTATCAATCATTTTCAATTCTTCCACACACTTTCTTTCACTTCACAGTATTTCCCAGTGTGATAATTCCGAGTAGAAACATGCATGCATAATATTTTGTAAAAACCTGTATTCGCGTTCATAATTCGTAAAGAAAAACATGCATAAACCAAAAATGCATTCAAAATTAATGACTCGTACAAATCAGTGGAAAACGAACCCTGTAATATTAAACTCTGAATGCGCACCACCGACTCCAAATGGTGATTGAATCCTTACTGCAAACCGTTTAGAATATTCCCCAGCTAGAACTGTCATTTTCCCATCGCATTATTGCACCGATTCATCTGACGCTCCAACCCCACCCAGACCACCCCGACCCACCCTCCTCGGCAGCCAACGACCCGTCTAATTGTGGCGTTGGAATGAAGATAAACGACCCCTGTGATTGGTCCCGACGTTCTCATATACTTTGACTTCCCCACCGAAATGGCGCTACACCGGTAGGTTGCCGGGACACCCCCGCTGCGACGCGCCCCCCGGCACCGACCTCTTCGCTCTCCTGAATTCCTGATACGTCTTTGTTTGCGACTTTATTGTTGAGGGTCCGTTTCCCATGAAACTTTAGGGAATCTACTTCGTCGAAGTTTATGATTGTGCGATGGCTTTCCTGCGGATCTTTGTCGACGGATTTTGTGGGCTGGTTGCTCAAGTTACTGGAACGAATCTAACATAATTAGTGACTTACGCGAGTTATTATCCGCTAATGTTCTTATTTTTGTAACTAATCAAAAATTTTACAGTTTACAGTAGCATATTACATACGTGGGTACCAGGTGCGGTTCCATCGTACATACTTTGGATGCTGCGCTTCCCTTGTTTTCCCTTGTTATAATAATTATCTATTTATCCCGAAGTAAATAAAAGTTTTAGACTTATTTTTTATAGCCATAAACCGCACTAAGTAATGCAATTTAATGACACCATCCCAACCTCAGCGACAACACACGCAACAATAACACGACACGACGCACGAAGCGGGTCGAAATACATTCTAAAATTCTCGAATATCGCGTAAACACACAGACAGCAGCAACAGTGTGGATTAGATTTTCTGTTTAATTCTGTATTTACGAAGCTGGAAAGAGTTTGATATTCACGCATGCGCTTCTGTCTAAGCCGAATACGTATTCGACAGGAGCGTCCAACGCACAAAAAACGACTTTAAAAGTGATCATCCCACATTAAACGGCAGAAAAATTAGGTATTTTTGAAATTTTTGGTTCCTATAAAAGATATTGATAGTATTTTTGGGCTTCATAAAATATCTTCATTTTATTTCTTTTACATAAATTATCTATCCCTGGTAGCAGCATCCGCATAGCCTCTCGAAAAAAATGCAGAACAGAATCAGCATGACTACATTGCGTCTGTACATTAGAGATAACAATCGGTCTGTTAACAATGGATTATCAATGAGATGAACCGCCCTATTTTGCACAGAATCAGGGCTCCAGCCCAGAGGTGGCTCCCAAATTCAATTATTGTGCGTACTTGAGATTTGTATACGGTTAGCAACTGGTTAATATTGTTGAATCTATACTAGCCCTATACAAGACGCCCAGTTTATTGGAAGCCAGATTTACCCCGTAGAGCCATGATATTTCTGTAGCCGGTCTGTAATACTTACTCTAACAATTTCAAAAAAGTCTTTATTGGGGAGGGTGCTTCTATCAAATTTTACAAGACAGTCATTGATCTCCCTCTTTGCCGAAATCAGACATACATTACAAAATAATTCTATATTTGAAATGTTTAAATTTTGACAAACGACAACAAAATTAATTAAATTTGAAAAAAAATTGAAGATATGGAAGGTCATGTGATCCTGGGGCAAATATTTTATAAAATACTTTCAGCTTCTCAAATCCTCCATTTATAATTTTTCACGGATATATGGAAATTGTAATATGCATTCTAAATAATATTCACAAAAATTTAATATGTATTCACATCGAATGGAAATCAAAACATCATAAGTCAAATTTGAATTTAAACCACATAATAGTTACTCAATAAATCCCTGAAACAACTTTTCCCGGAAACCGAAACATTGATATGTACGAGTACCCTGGCCGCCATCAATATTAAGTGTTATTACATCTGCGGTGAGATTCGATCTCTCGCGGAATACATGAATACCGTTAGAGCGCCATATTTACACGAAATTACCATTATTATCCAATAAACGTTTGGTCACGTGATGCACTCTAAGCCCACTGCACAGTGCACAGTGCACAGTGGGATGAATGGATTATGCGCCGGCCAAAATATCACGCGGAAGCTTTGCGGGAAGTTTATAATGAACAACTAACTCCCTTTAATAAAATTAATAAATTACAATGTGCGAATGTGTTTTGACGGTTGCAAGATGATTTATAAATGTTTTGGTATTCGCGTCCAGAGCGAATCTTCTGAGCTTTGTGGTAGAACCATGGTTTTAAGTTTGAGCCTACGTACCTAAATCAAAATTACTAAAATGGCCTACCGAAATAATAAGTGTATCAAACGTTGAAATGCGACACAGGGCTAGATGTTCAGTTCAAGTTCTTACAGTAGTATGTCATATTTTCCCATAGCTAAATATACATTTAAAACAAGTAGTTGTAGAGTCGTATTCAATAAATCAAAACCAAAATTTCCTGTGAAATCATTAGATATCTAATTAGAGACTTAAATACCTATCAAATTAATTAAATTTTCTTCAGGTAGGTGCCGTAGTAAAACAAATTGAATAAGACATTCCAAATAAGCACAAGGATTTCTTGAAACAGAAAAACAAAATCAAATGAAATCAATTTAAAGAAATTCATAACGGCAGAATTGAAACAATGAAAAGCTATATTTAAATACACATTTTTAAATCAGGCCTGATCGCCCCCGCTGGTACTATATCAATTTATCAAATAAGTCAAAAATATTATTTTCTAAATGATAAACTAATGTTTATAAGACAAGGTTTCTTATGCAAATCACAAAGGATAACAAATTATTATAAGCAATAATTATTCGACTAAAATATTTTGAAATTATTGCTTATAGTAATTTGTTATCCTTTGTTCTATACATAAGAAACCTTGTCTTATAAACATTAGTTTATCATTTTAAAAAATAATAATATTTGACAACTCAAAATATTTCACCAAAAAATGTAGATATAATATGTCTCGACGCCATCTAGTGGAAAATTTAGCACTAACAAAGCCTTTCCTACAAAAATAAAGTTGGTTGTATACAGGTGAAAAAAAAAATAAGCAGTAATTGTTGATTGAAGTACTAGTACGAGTACATATTGAATTATTTGGAAATAAATAGTCCAGACCACCTGATCGAACATCAGAAGATATTTTATGGATATTTCAGGCGACTAATTATTGCTTAAAATAAGTCAAAAAGAGTTGTAGACGCTCTATTGCTTATAAATGTTTATAATTAGTGGAAAATTATGATTTCAACCACTCGGATCAGATATAATCTAATAAAAGATCATTGCAACAGTTCACCCACGAGTAGTATCAATATGAAATATCTAAAAGTTCTTCCAACTCCCCTAGACAAAATGTCCCCTTCTTTGATGACCCTAGTAACCTAGGGTAGGATTAAATCACCGTCAAATTATCTCAATTTAGCTAAACATTACCCCGGATGACTGATGAATAAATAAATTATTAGATTTAATGCCCCTTTATTTTAGTAGCTCTAATATATTTGATTATCATAATTTTAGTTTCTACTGAGTCTTTCTTATTTAACGAGTAAACTAAAATTGAGTGCGGTGGGTAAATTTTAATATATTTGTAAAAGGTATCTAATTAAATAGTGCATCAAAATATAAAGTTTTGAAAAAAAACCCGATTTAGGATACGTAGTTAGCAGTTAGGTTTTTTATGCAGCCTGAAATTTGCGCGCCATTGTAAAAACGGCAAGTAATTCGTAAGCATTTTTTTTCGAGGACTGAATGCTGATATTACAATGCGAGTTACTTTTCTACTGTGAAATTCATTGTTGAAAGTGAGACGTTCACGCCGCCTCGTCTCTCCGAGCAATTTGGCTTGTTCCCCTTTCCATGTTTGGCTCATCTATTTATTTAAAAGTCAATGAATATCAGTATTCTGGTAAACATCTATAAGCTTTACGCAATGGCCAAGTACCTAAACAATTTTGAAGAAAACAATAATGTTAGTCAACAGTAGGAACAATAGTCTACGTAACAAACATTTTGGGATACCTTACTAAAAAAAAAACAAATAATGAAATAGGATATAAAACCGTGAGATTTAAACCGGTCGTAAATGCATCTAAACCAATAATGTCACGCTCGTAAAAGTCCTGTTTTCCTGTTTATTTGTGGGTACAAGGAACATGTAATTTTTTCGAATTTCACGGTACATTTTTGAATTTGGAATCCGTGCAGTGCCACGTCCGGCACGCGTCCGTTTCCTGAATTCTGTACAAGCGTGTGATTGGATTACATCGCGGTGCTGCGTTCACACGTCACAACCGGCCAAATTGGTCATTCGTCTCCAATCAGATGAGTATACTGTGTACTATGCTTCGTGTGAACACATCTAACGGTGGTTCGTGGAACCTTTCGGAGCCAAAAGATATCAGTAATTTTTTTTTATACATACTATGTTATATTTACGTAGGGTATATTGTTTTCACAATACTTCAAATAATATCAATGTAATTGATATATTTATTATACTTTGTTTTTGCAGATGTTTTCACTTGTGGGTGAAAAACACAGGATACATAATGCATAATTATTATGACAAATTGCAAACAATATATTGCTGCGTGGAGGGTATTTTTAAGGAGAGGAATTTC
The DNA here is from genome assembly GCA_026573805.1 of Hesperophylax magnus. Classification (NCBI taxonomy): domain Eukaryota; kingdom Metazoa; phylum Arthropoda; class Insecta; order Trichoptera; family Limnephilidae; genus Hesperophylax; species Hesperophylax magnus. The sequence goes on from JAIUSX010000022.1 coordinate 5,270,813, forward strand.
TGGGAAGGAAAAAGGTACGAAGGGTGGTAAGGAATCTAGGGATCAGTGATCAGTGTATCCAGAAGAGACATATAAATATATCCTCCCGCAGCGGCGCAAGGCGATGGATGGGTCGAGAGAAAAGTTGGAGATGTCAAAGAGTCTCCCCAAACCAGCCTTGTATAAAATATAACTATAACACCAAGTACCTACTTACTTATTAGATAAAATAAATAGGCTTATTGTCATTAAATTATCTTAATATCCATTTGCATTATTTAAGCTTCATAAAAATAAAAATTATTGACGGTTGTTATTTTTATCCAATGGGTCAACTTAATATTGAAACGCTTTTACTATAAATTTATTGATTCTTTCTACAACCCACTTGCTGAAACTTTATAAACTATTGTACACAACGTTTTCTCTTTACTTTTTATAATAACTATAAACAAAAAAAACTTTTTCTACTAATGTATATTATACTTTAGGTACTTGAAATATAGTAATCGTTTTATATTACCCACACTCAGGCAGTGCCTTAGTGGGTTTTCATTTCTTGTGTATACTATTTGGTATTATGTATTATGTTATTATATACTATCTATTAATATGTATAATATATGTAAAGAAATGAAAATAAATAAATTAAAAAAAAAAAAAAAAAAATTAAAATTACTGTCAAACAATATTACTAATACGAATCATTCAAGATAGAGTATTTAATAGTAACACTTAAGCTAGTAATCTATAGCTTAAGTATTATTTAATAGGACACCTTCAGTTGATTAGATCATGTCATTAATAACTGAGCCCTGACATTATTAAATTTGCGAAGCTTTTTCTGTGTATTATTTTAAAGTTCAAGCATTTCTTTAATATTCATACTGACCATAAAGAATATAGCCATTTAAATACATTAGTTATATTATTTAGCTACTCAAATATAATAGCCTTATTATTTAGCAATTCTATAATAGCACAATTATTTAGTATTTTAAATATAATAGCTCTATTATTTAGCGATTCACATAAAATAGCAATATTATTTAGCTTTTCAAGTCTTGTAGCTCCATTATTTATGAACGAATAATCTGCCACTTAAAAATAGGACAGGCTGTTTTTTTAACTGTTCAATTTCAATTTTTAATTGTCCAATAAGAAAAATAGTCTAAAAAACGTAAGTCATAGTTTTGAGCAAACTTTAGTTTGCAGTATCATTTCTTCCATGATCTATGCAATTATTATTTTATTATTAAATATGACACGATTTCAAAATATTTGTAACGCATTTTTTAATTCGTATGGCGAGCAATAGTGGATAATAAAATAAGTTATGTGTACTTTAGCTGTATTTAGTCACCAGTTACGTATAGCCAGGTGGGTACTTACCAACCTTTCTTCTCCTTCCCTTCCCTACTCCCTTCAAACTCACAACATATCCCGACTGGGGATGCTACACGGACAAAAATGAGTATTGCTGATTTATTAAGAATCTCTTTATATTATTGGTTATCCGGTTAAAATGGGATTGCAGGGCTTTAACGACTGATTTAACTTTTATTAAATTTTGTGATAATATATTCTAAAAACAATGTATTGGCGTTTTAATATTCTAATGGAAATCTTGGAAACATTACTGACTGAAATAAAATGGGACGTCCCTGCGCGCGCCCCTAAACCAGGAACTTTTATTCACGCTACCTACTAAGTTCAGAAATAACATTAGGGCAATACAGTAACACGCGTCCGGTGCGCCAAATGACAACTTTATTGCCTTATTATACTACGCCTGCGTAAATGTTATACCCTCATTAAATCCATATAAGATTAAGCCCAGTAGGTTGTTTCACACAAATATAAACCGTGTAATGCCCGTACTTAAGGATTATATTGATGCGGCGCCGCTATCAAACATAAATAACACCGTGGGGAGAATCTTGTTTGATTTAGTTTTGATTCGCGTATCGTTGAGATTGGACACGAATTTATTTGGAGTTAATGACGTGCTACGTAGATTGCCTTAATTAAGGGACAACATTGAACGTCCTTACAACATCATAATACTAAGTATGAACTAGTTACTTTTGCCGAGTTTATTTTATGGATTTGAGGTTAGCTAACAAAGATTTGGATTAGATAGTATTGAATAAATAACTGTCAAATTTTTTACAATTTCTTATACTTTTTAATGGAGCGTGAAAAAAATTATAGAACGGGCGTAATAAGTGTTGCACTGTGTTATGCATTCTAGAGCTGTTAAAGTTGCATGACCCCAGAGAATGTTGCTAGTTAAATTTCTACTTTGGAGTTAAGTTATAATAATTTTGATAAGTGTCTTAGAAATATTTTTTTAATACACGTTTGAAACTCATATACAGCCTTGCTGTACACGTGGCGTAAATATTACGCGACGTGTAAGGTCAGAACAGTGAAAAACTCGACCCATTACCGTGGCTTTTCTTTGGTTAAAACTGTCTCTAACTAGGCACGGCTTTACCACCTCAACGTTGAACTAGCGTTTAAGATTCTTATTTGTAAGACGATTACAGGTTACAAGTAAAGCTTCAAGGAAAGACCCAATTCATATCGTTTATGATAAATGTAGGTATTTATTAAAACACTGTAAATTTAATTCCGGAAAAGGAAGTCGTAATTTATAATCTATAACTATTAATGTTCTATGATTTTTCTTTTTTTTCTTGGATAAGTTCTAATTAACGACCTGCTTAGATAACCTACATTTTATAATGCCAAATTCGGTGAAGGTTTCTGCCGAAACTGCAACGTACTTCTTGGAAATATTTAAAATGGAAAATAATTATTCAATTTTTGGATGCATGCAATAATAAATAACTTACGTACCATTGTTTTACCGTTCCTTGGCAATAATCAATAAACGATAATGAAATAATCCATGGCCGATTGAGGATGGTTGCAATTCAATTGCAGTCGACATATATATGCCCGTATGTTCTTTATAAAATATGTTGTACAGGTAACAACAGAAGCTGATCGATCTAAGCAGGGCATAACTGCTGACCCGTATATCTGAAATCGTAAGTGCGCCTCAAAAAATATTTGATAAAATCCTTGACAAAATGTCCAGTTCCTTTGAAAGATTCCCCCTTCTTAAAAAATGGATTGCAATCTTTAAGCACTGGTATTTCAATCTTAGATGGTCTGAGGAACTATCATCATTGATCCGAGAAATTATCCGAGAAACGCGCGCCTCTAATCTGTACATAGTTGACATTTGTCACATGTGAACGGTCGCTTGAGTTCAACAGCTTGGTGAACGATTTGCCGGTCTCCTACAACATTGATCTCTTATAGATCCATGTTCACTCTATCCACTCATTAAAAAGATCCTCCAATCCTCGATGGCGACATAGACCCCGCAGGAAATAATTTTCCTCATGGCCTCCTGTGTGGAGCTAATGTAAAAAAGTCAAAGTAAAAGCCCAACTAGCGAATAAATACCCACATATTTAAAAAGACAATGTCCTTTTGCAACCTGCACATAATGATTCGGATTCAATTTAATACTATTTCTAAACCTTTTTTATAAATTTACACCAAATACAGACTGAAACCGAAACCACTACAGCATTAAAAAAAACAACATATAATACAATCAATGATATTAAATCTGAGTAATAAAAGCGTATTTTTGAAATTATTTTTTTAATAAGTAATACCAACTCATATTTTGAAAATGTCTTTTTGTGAATATATTGATAGTAGAGGCAGGCATGTAGGTAGGTACATACGAAAAAACCTATTTTGAATACAACGATAAGGAGCAAAAACGGCTGTATTTATAATTATTTCAGAAAAAAATACAACATAATATATTTATAATTACTTCATATCATATTATTCATACTGAAAAATTTTAGTAATAAGTAAATAATATACTCATTACAGAAGATCCCAAGGATATCATCTCTCATCATATATCAGCAAGGATATCATTATATCCATTTGTTACAAAAGAAGGAAGATAATAAATCATTTGTTATTATTATTATTATTTGACAAACAAAACACCTAAAATTCACATTTAAAAAGATTTTTGCCAAAACTTTTAGTGTGTATTTTTCATCAATTCAGCCCACAATACTGAATGAAAAGAAATATACACACCACAATAAGGACACCCTATGCAAACTGGGATAAAGGGTGCTGGGTGTTGGGTGTTGGGTGTTGGAGTTGGTTGGACTGTGTGGTTATTAAAAAGCTCCTGCTGTGAGAACAGAGGGGATGATAGATCACAAGCCTGAATAAATGTTTGTAGAAAGGAGCCCGACCCATTGAATTGGACACACACTATTGCTTCTGTGAATCATTGTGTGCTTTAATTGAATTGTTTAATACTATTTACTACTGAGATTTTGAATGGAAATCTTATGATTTAAAGTTTAAAGAAATTTGTAAAAAGTTGAAAATCATCGTAAATTATTAAATTATCTTCCTATTTTGTTACAAATAAAGAAAATGATATCCTCATTGGAATTTCTCGTGTAGATGATTTCATTCACATATTAAGCCCTCAGGCATCTGGAATTGTAAGTATATCAGCTTCGCAATAAAATCCAAATAAATGGAATATTTCTAAACGTACCCAAAAATAAAAAATAAAAAAACTGTTTTTGAATGGTGGTGAAATAGGCTTTCAAATTTTATTATTAGAAGCACTCATATAAATTTTTTGAATGCAAACGTAAAAAAAGATTTAAAAATGATACACCTTCTAAATACTGATCTAAAATAGCTGATAACGAAAAAAAAACAACTCATTTTAAAACAATGTTTTATAAACATTACTATTTTCTGGCAATGGTTTTATATAACAATTTTCTGGTGATAATAATTAGTAACAAATTCACAAAGATTCATATTTTTTTTAATAAATAGCTTTTGGAACCTTTGGATTCATAGAGTTGTAAATTTAAATTAGTTTTGTGGTTTACTTCTAGATTTGAATATGAAGCGTATTTTTTTTCTATTTCTAACGTTAAAACCTGAATACCTTGTGGAATACTTCATTATTTTGTGTCGTAGGGTGAAAGGCACGAACCTCACTATGCAGTTCCGAAATAATCGTCTGTTCGGAGCACCGAATTTTACAAAATTAGATAGCAACCACGAACTGCTTAATTAGTTAGATAAATAAATTCACCTAGGAATTGGGAGATGTCGCTAAAGGCCAAGATACTTTTAAAATACACAGAGAAAAATGAGTATATCTAATTTATCAAGAATATTTTCAAATTATTATATGCACGTGCTAATATAAAATGACGACATATTCGAAAATATTCGGATTTTCATGAACACGTGCTCCGACATTGCGACAATATATTCGTAATTTACTAAAAGTTTATCAGGAAACCCGTTAATTCATACGTAAGGCCAGCAATCCTCCCTTTAACCGGAATTAAAATAGACCTAAAATTTAAATAGACTTCTAATAAATTAGCAATGCTTATTTTTCTCCACATACGATACGTTGGCGCAACGAGAATAATAAAAACTAATACATTAATTATCCACCAAGTTAGTATTAACTAGGTGAAATTATTACTAACTTAGTGGTTAATTAGTGAATTAATAATAAATACTGATACATTAATTAACCACTAAGTTAGTATTAACAGATGAAAAATAGACATTCTAAGAAGAATATAATGTTTAATTGTTATTTTATATATTTTATTCATATATTTTGTATTTCCATATGGTGGATTGTGTATTTATATCAATCGCATACAGTTCAACCACACTAAATAAAACATATTATTAACAAGATTATGTATTATTGACTTGCTAATGAAGGTAGGTTTTTATAATCAGCGCGCATTGCAGCTAACAGGTAAAAACACATGTAACATAAAGAAATACGTGACGGAACATGAGTTATCAGTGAGCACACACCCTCACCTACAAACCATGTCACCTACTAAATATAGTGAGATACTAGAATATCAGGGAACTTGTGTTTGTAGGAACTATCTACATAGATATATCTTTGGGTTAATTTTCAAAGAACACAAAATGCCGTTGTAAACTAGATTGAAGAACATAATCTGTTTAAATAATATTAGTTTTTTGGTTTACTTTATTCTATTTGTCAGGTCAGGAAGGCTGTAAGAACACACACATATATTAAAAATGCATTTTTTATAGTAATCAGTACCCGGCTTCGACTGAATTTAAACATGATTTATTTCAAGGCTCAATAGGTGGAAATAATATATTAAAGAACGTACAATTTTTTGTAGTAACTTTACATTGCAAAGCCTTTGGAATCTCTCTTGCTTAAATGTGCAATTATTCATTATAATTATCATGTGGCTGATGTTTACATTGAAGTATAAAGCTGTATTTTTTACTAAACACTTCAATTGTACATTTTTAAAGAGGGCCATTGAATAAAAAAGTTAAAAAATATTTTTCTTCTTCATTGATTTAATTTACTTTGTAAAAATATATACTACATAAGTATATACATTTTATTTTGTTTTTGATTACTTAGATATATAATAAAAATTATAATTTTTATCTGTCTATATTTTATTTGTACTATGACTGTCAATAACTATCATGCATATAAATAGCACTTGTGCCATCAATTCTCAATTAATGAATAAATAATTAATGTATGATTGTTAATATTAAGCATTAAGAGACTCTTATAAAACTTAGGAGATGAGATTTTAGTCAAAGGATCCATTTTTATTTCCAAAAATAATAATAAATAAAAGGTTTCAAATTTTGTAAAACTCTTCAGTTTAATCAACGAGTTACAGGCACCACCGCGGTTTTTGAGTGTTCCTTATCTTGGTCAAATAATAGTTAAGTTGTCTATTTCCAACGGGCGATACCTTGACGTAAACGCCGCACTGCAGCTGTTGTAAATTCATTTTCGCGGACTGACAGTTTTCCCGGCTAGTTGTGTTTCATTTGAAAAATAATATTTAATCAGAGAGTCAGCATTTGGGAGTTAGGAGGTGTAAACACCGTTTTAATGATTCCCTTTCACTCAATAATGCAAACATTATTTTATTAAGAAGATCATTTTTTTTATTTCTAGTAGCTAACTTTTAAGATCACAACGTTTTAACTTCTGGAAATATGATAATTTGATTATTTTAGCAAACAGTGCTTAAAATTCCTTTTTTTAATAATATAAGCTACCTTTAAGAGAACTTAGACATGTATTAGCTACTGGATGTGACATGATTAAATGAATTGTAATTTAACTCTATGTTAAACAAGTATTTAAATACCCGGCTCCGTTTTTATTGCATTTTAAATTTTTTTTTATGAAAACATTGAAAATTAACAACACACAAGAATGTGGCGTCTTACCTAATTAAACTTTTATTATTTAACAATTGAATTTAATATTTGAATATCAATAATCGACATTAAATTGTAAATCTATTTGATCACTGTAATTTAATTTTGTTTGTTGTATTTTTTACCTATTGTAATTTTATTTTTATGTTTTAAAATTATCTGTCATTTAAAAGGTGTACTACCTTCTTGTAAAGGCCCCCTGGGCGTTAAATAAATAAATGACTTTAACGAACTTTTTTTGACATACTACCAAACGCTACTGTCTGACTTTGCCCAAGTTTCTACATCTTTTTCTCCAGTTGAACAAAACTAAAATATGAAACATACAATATTATGTATTTTCAAATCACTAAAAAAAATACTTTGGGATGTTGAAATATTTGCGTGAACATGTTAATTATAAGCAGCAACACATGCATATTTCATGACGCCAAACCTCACTGTTCGAGAGTAGATTCGAGTTAAGTGGAACATGCGAACATATTTTCTGAATTTTAGTTACCATGCAAATACTTTATAGCTTTGCTAGGAAAGTATTTTATCGCAAAGAATTGGTACCTACTTAATGTTAGAAATAAAACTATTTTATCGCAAAGAATTGGCACCTACCTATTGTTAGAAATAAAAACATTTTATCACAAAGAATTGGTACCTACTTATTGTTAGAAATAAAAGTGTTTTATCGTAAAGAATTGGTACCTTCTTATTGTTAGAAATAAAAGTATTTTATCGTAAAGAATTGGTACCTGCTTATTGTTAGGAATAAAAGTAATTTATCGTAAAGAATTAGTACCGTCATATTGTTAGAAATAAAAGTATTTTATCGTAAAGAATTAGTACCTTCATATTGTTAGAAATAAAAGTATTTTATCGTAAAAAAATGGTACATACTTATTGTTAGAAATAAAAGTATTTTATCGTAAAGAATTGGTACCTACTTATCGTTAGAAATAAAAATATTTTGTCGTAAAGAATTGGTACCTTCATATTGTTAGAAATAAAAGTATTTTGTCGTTAAAAATTGGTACCTACTTATTGTTAGAAATAAAAGTATTTTATCGTAAAGAATTGGTACCTACTTATTGATAGAAATAAAAGTATTTTATCGTAAAGAATTGGTACCTTCTTATTGTTAGAAATAAAAGTATTTTATCGTAAAGAATTGGTACCTGCTTATTGATAGGAATAAAAGTATTTTATCGTAAAGAATTAGTACCTTCATATTGTTAGAAATAAAAGTATTTTATCGTAAAAAAATGGTACCTACTTATTGTTAGAAATAAAAGTATTTTATCGTAAAGAATTGGTACCTACTTATTGTTAGAAATAAAAGTATTTTATCGTAAAGAATTGGTACCTACTTATTGTTAGAAAGAAAAGTATTTTATCGTAAAAAATTGGTACCTACTTATTGTTAGAAAGAAAAGTATTTTATCGTAAAGAATTGGTACCTACTTATTGTTAGAAATAAATATTTAATTATGTAAAGAATTGAGGGTATAATTCTAATTGAAATGCCAGAAAAGAGAAAGAGAATCTCACCACCATGTGGGCATGTACATACATATCTTTACACCGGTGTGTACCTCTGATATCTTTACTACATTAAACACCATAAACGTTAATTGTACTGAAATATAAACAATGGAATAATACATATTGTGAATAGGACTGACAAAGCAGTTATCATAACGACATACGATTCCCTGTGTACACACATTCTGTTGATTAGTAATTTTTATCAGTTTTATGGCTGCGAGGTGTCATACATACTTGTTATTATTACTCCAAAGTCTTTGCAGTAAATAATTGTAGGTCAGACTAAACTAGAGGTGTATTGCTTTTAAAATATATTTATTTCAATCATCTTTAGAGGATATAACAAGGCACTACAACATAAACAATTTAGTTCTTTTATATTTTGCATGCTACTAAGTCGGTAAGCTTTTTGAAGGTTTAGAACAATATCAAAATATGGAACACATCATAATAAGGCATCTCGTCTTTTTTGACAATTCTGTTATATTTTATATGTACTTTCCCATAACGGGAAATCTTCTTAGTTGGACAGCCAGACCTCTTTTTATTTTTGAAATTTGTTTTATGTAAATACAAAAAAAATAATCAACTTTATTGGAATAACTTCAGAAGGTTATTCGCACCAATGAAATATATCATTGAAGAAGAAGATAATACTAATAAATCTAAACCAAATAAGAAATAGAACAAGACACAGAAAAATCAAAAAGGTAACGGTCTCAACTGGGAATCGAACCCAGGAACGTTGTCTTACGTCTTACCAATTCGGCCATTGTGATATTTTTAAGTTCATGTTTGTCTTTACATTTTATTATTACTATCTTCTTTTTAACGATAAAAATATATAAGTTTAACCTCCTTGGTTTAATTGATATATTAAATCCACTGATAATATTGGAAACGAAGTGTTAACTTGAACATATTAAAACACCATTATAATTTCCTTCCAAAAACAAGTAAAATTATGAAGAAGTTTAAAAAAAAAGTAAATATTAAAATGAAATTTTTCCGCGAATTATTAACGGATTTAAAATTTGAACAAAATATGTTGAATATTGCGTGACGTAGAAATTGCAGAAAAAAGCTGTGCAATTTTTCATAATTCCGAAGTCCACTGTTAAAGACTATTGCTGTTTCAGGTGAAGAGACTTTCTGTAAAATTAAGAGATTGTAGAGATTGGAGGTCTAGTAACATCAATTGTCCAGTGAATTATCACAGATCAAAAAGTCAAATTGAGAATTATATTTGAATTACATTCTACTCACCCCTCGGGTAATCTCTTTTTGCGGTTTCGGTTAATCAGTTTTCGAGTTTTAGATATTCGGAAGTTGTTTACAAAGATAAGCTGGTTCTATGTATGGACGACAACCTCTTGAAGATCCACTTATCAAAGGCACATGAGCTACTCATCGAACAAAGGATGCTTTCCATTATCCCCACGGCAACGTTAATTCTGGTTCTTCGCCCAAAAAATGTCATCGAGTAGTTTGTCCCAAATTGCTGTTGGTGTTCAGAGTTAGTTATTTGAAAGGGAACGAATCTTTCTTAAAGAGTTCAAGACTCTTCATATCTTCTTTCTTCCGTATTTCTCTTTTTACGTTTCATTTTATGTGATTTTATTTTATTTTATGCTATGAGATAAATTATATTTTCGTTACCTATGTACCTATAGGTTAAGAGGTGTTTTCTCAGTTTGGTAACTGAAGACAAGAAAACACTATTGCAAAGATATCGACGAAAAAAAACTATTGAAGTATGAAGTAATTTTCTCTTTTTAATAATTCTGTCGTAGTTTGTTCTAAAAAACGGCAAAAAAGAGTATTATTTACTTTTTGAAATAACTTTATTGGGTAAAACCTCAAATTGTAATATTTTTTATTTGCAACTATCAAATGTGCGGTGAAAAAATGAAGACAATGTTGGTAGTTCTTATTCAAAGTATGATACAGTTAAAATGGGATCGAAGGGGATAGGGTCCCATTAATTAGCTCAGTGGTAGAGCGGTGCCTGTCCTGGGTTCGAGTCCTACATGTGACCGTATCCTTTTCCGATTTTTCTGTTTCAGATTTTCGTTTAGAAATCGCTAATATTGTCTTCAATAATTAAATAAAATAGTATCAATTATTAAATACGTTAATCAATTTTTAAGTAATTTAACAAATAGTAATAAATTGTTTTTCCGTCTTTTACAGTCCAGTTATCTAAGGCTTGTTCGTGCATGTATGGGGTAGACCATTCAGTTGAAATACAGTAATATTAGTTTTACAATGGATATGATTGCAATAGTTTCATAGAATTATCTTTATGGCATTGGAAAAAATCAATCAAGTTTTATGGCGTTAAACCCGAACGTATTAACGATAGCGATGAAATAAGTGGAATTATTGGTGGTATTTTATTTTATGGGTCAAAAATCAGTCCAGACATTCGTGTGCACGTAACTCAAAAGTACTAAATACCTATTTTAAAAAGTTGCACGTAGTAAAACATTATATTTGGCTAACAAAATTACTTAAGGCGATGCACTACGTCGTGTAATATTTTAAATTGAGACGCTATCAATAATAATCCTTACGTAGATGGCGGTAAGGTTTAAATCCCCGCTTAACACCATCCGCCTGTGTTGATTTATGCTTGAAAAAAACATGGCCAAAAAGTGCCTTTTATTTTATTTTGTGGATGTTCAGGCATAAATATTTGTTTTTTTTTTCAATCATTTTATAAATACATTAATTTGCCACATTATACAATAAAATCATAACCGAAAATTGGTTAGTAAGTAGGAAATTTTGAACTTTAAAGCATTTTTTATAGGCCTTATACATTATTTTTTTCTGGGCTTATAAAAAGACTCATCTAAAAAATACTCGATTATTTCAAAGGCCAAGATGTATTCTACGCGCAGTATTTAATTAAAGCATCTGAAACATTTCTAGGAGACCAAATTTTCAAACCAAAAACACATGATTTTGCATTACTACGTATGGCATCGCCTTAATAAATCTGACATTTGTTTTCCGAACCAGTAAAAACTTTTCAACGGTGAACTCTGGCCTTGCAATTACAAAGCTTTACGTCACTGTATTTTCTGTATCAATGCCACTGCGTGCTTTCATTTTGAAATGTCATTTAAATCAAGAGCTTAAATATCCAGAAAACTATTGAATCATTATTACCGAACACTGTATTATTTTAAGATTTTTTAAAATATTATTTTAAAGAATCTTAGAGCGTGTCATAGCCGGTAGTTTTATTAGATACATTAATGATATTGCATGGTGCCTAAAGTACTGTTTAGTCAATCTTTTTGCAAATGATACACTTATATACATTATAGAAAAAAATACTGAAGTTTTAATGTCAAAAATACAAGGTGAACTTCTTGAAATATCTAAATTGTTAAACATAAATCCACTGAAAGTAAATTCGTAGTGTTAGGTAAAAAAACTAAACGACCTTATTATCTTAAATATAGACAGTCAAATTCTTGCGAATTATAATCGATAACAAATTAAAATTTAACACTAACTTGTAGCATCCCACCTGAATAAAAGTGTAATTTTTCTGATCAAGTCAAAATAATGAAAATAATTCATGAGATCTATATTCTGCTCTGGCAAATATACTAGGATAAAAACACCGCAACGCAAACTCAATATTCTAAGTGTGTGACAACGTTTAGTATTTAATTACAAGTTAAATAATAAAATGTTATCAGTTTACATGTTAAAAAGTATACTACGAAAAACTGCAACGATTTTAGACTAATATCGAGAGCACAAAACAATGTATATTATAAAGAATTTAAAATGTTCAATGAACTCCCTTTAAATGTTGAGGAAGCTAAACGTTTTCCAGTTTTCGTGGGTTATGTCTCGATGTTTTGAAGTCCAAATTTGAGTTTGTAGGAGATTTGAATATTATTTTAATAGTTTTAGAATAGATATATAATGTAAAAAATTATATATTACATAAAACACACTACTATCGATTCATCAAATTGATGTAAAGTTGTTAATTCATTTTTGAAAAATACGTGTAATATTAAAATAAACGTGCAGGTAAAACAATAAAAAGTTGGTGATGTTAGAAATTCTTTCAGATTAAATGTCACCAAAGACAAAATGTACTTTGGTCGCATTAGATTCAAAATGAAAAAAACACTAAACATGTATTTCTATAAAGTGAAAAAAATATATTTTGCAAAATAAATCAGAACAGTTCACGCTACATCAATTGCTGGGCCGAATTAGCGAGTTGGCCGTGGAAATATAGAGTTTGGTGTTGAAATAAAAGTCCACCATATCAATCATCGGCGCTGCAAAAATGTTTGCAGGAATTAACGCTCGTTTTTTGTTCAATATTGGGACGAGCCGTCGCGAATGGGTATGGAAAAAAGTGCAGTTATCTGTTAAATCGGCTACAGGTAGTGCATACTGCACCCCCCCCCGCCCCTCAACCAAACTACCTTTCAGCGCTGCTCTCCGCGGACAGCCCGTTAAAATATTGCCGATATTTTATATATTTGCGCTTACATTTCACGAGGAAATAAAATTGTCGATGCATTTTTGGTGGAAGTTTTTTAAACGTACATTTTGTAATATTTTGTGAAGTTTGCTAAAGTAAAAATAATATCTGCCTTTATTTAATACTAGCGTTTTTAATAAACAAATATTTTACGCTGGCGTTTGATTAACCCAAAGTTAATTAAACAAACTATATTCGAATTTCTAATATAAAAAAATACTATACTGAGGCATTTTAAATTAAATACCTGCATACTTACACAATACAAAAAAATACTAAAGAAATTTATGCAAAAGAAATACGCATTTCATAATTTTCTGCTCTCATATATAAAATTATATTATAGGTCTTGTGTAAGTTCTTCATATAATACGTTACAATTTTTAAAATGACACTTACATTCAAAGCCAAACGAGTTCATTGAACTACAGTTACACAGACACACAACCGAAAGCAGTATTTTTGATAATGCTTAACAATACATCATTCAACTAAAATCTGAACTATTTCGACAAAACGCTAAACAGGATGTTTTCATTCGTGTGTTACTTGAAGACTATTATGATAACACCACGAACAAAAAATATTAAAAAAATTATGAATTGAAAACATGGGAACTTTCACTAAGTCAATAATCAAATCGAGTGACTTTTTAGTTCAAATTTGGCACAAACATATGATCCAATTAGCTAATAGTCCAGCGCTCTATCTCACATATACCCACCTGTCATAGTTATCTCCATCCCATTGAAATTTTGCAAAAACAATTTTGAATTGGAAATTAAAGCTTCTATTGGGCAAATATTTGGATCACGAAACACGCCCACAAGGCATTTCTTGTGTTATTCCTTATTCTATGATCTTATCCAAACACTTAAAGTTAAACCAAGTTAATGGACGCAAATTCACTAAAATAAAATTCGTAGCTTAAAAATTAGTATTCATTTGTGCACTCTACAATGTTAAATAAAGCCTAAAACCCAAAGCCTAACTAGCCTAAAGCCTAACTAAAATACTTTCACTTTTTGTCCTTTTTAAATATCAATGGAAATTCCAGAAAATCTAGGTAAAACAATGATTGAATAATAACTTACAACTCTAATATGCCCACCGCGTATGACAAAAGTTGTAATAGGTTTTCTGGTCACATGGCACACGCAGCCAGTGGCGTCCGTCACCCGCCAGTCCCGGGGCTGCGAATTAATATGCAACTGCCCTAATCCCACCCTGATTTATAGTCTTAATTGCGGATGGATTAACTGCATCCGGCCGGCAATGACTACGGTGTGATGACTGCAGACTTGTAGAGAGTTTATGTTACTACGTTGCTATGTTTCTACGTTTCTACGTTACCCCGTTAACGCGCATGAGCTATTAAACCGTAGAGGTGTGAGTTCACGTGCGCGGTGTAGAGTGTAGATTTGTAGGCTATATAAATTGTAGAATTGAAGAGAGTGTAGGTTACCGGAGGCTGTAGGTGGTAGGCTGTGTAGCGGAGATAAAGCTGGAAGTGAATGGTGAGGGATAAAGCGCTGTGTTTGAATAGGATGACACTCTAATACAAATTTCTGACAAATGTAGTTTGCATGCCTCAAATATTCCAATAATGTTTTGAGCACTTTTACGAATCGATACATAAAAGAAATAAAACACCTTTTACTGGATAAACTCTGTTTGTGACTGACCAAAATTCTATTCGTGAGAAAACAAATCTGTTTAAGTGTACAATCAAAAGCAAACATAGAAAATTTTATGAATAATTCATAATTACAAAATGGAACTTTAGCAATCGAAAATTACCTTATCCTGCAACATTTCAAATATTTCGAGTTTTTTAAATGGTAGCATACAAAGGTTCTTGGAGGAAACGAAAGGTTACTATTTATGGTATCTGCCTTTAATTTTAATCTAATCAAAGTGATTGAATTAATGTTTTCCTGTGATTTGTCATTTGAATTTGTTAAATTAAAATTTTATAAGATTACATCGAAAATAGCTGGATTGAAAGGGTCGTAATTTTTCAAGAACGAATCTTAATCCCTGTTTCCTCATTTTATTTATATTTCTAATATTTTTTTCTAATCTTCTCATTATTTTATACTTTTCTTATATAAAAATTAATTTTTATATTTATTCACGCCTTGGAGACTTTTACGTGCATACATTTTTATAGGTAAGTTGTGCAGGATTACAGTAATAAGTGTATAGTAAAAAACGCAATATACTAAGTATGAACGATATAAGCAGGTATAATAAAAGTTATCATAGAGAATTCTGTTGTAAAAAGGAGTTCAATAATTGTTTGTCTTGTGAGTCCATTGATAACGAGTAATTAAGATCTTCGACTGAAATTCCTAAATAATAATTAATAAATCTCAGAAACATTTGCTGCACTCTCAATTTTTAATTGGTGAATAATATAAAATGGAGGCCAGATTATTGAATTATAATCTGATTGCTTTTTACCAACCCAGTGACTAGTAACCAAAAGGAATTCATTGATTCAATATCTTTCCCTGTCTTCAAAATAGACCCCAAACCTTTATGCCCTCGTTAGTTATTTTATTTATACTAGAAACAAGAGATAATTTATTGTCACAAAAAAGGTTAAATATGTACCTCAATTCCAATTGGATTAAACCATTGTAAGATTCTGTAAGTTCCAAGGAGAGGTCAACTGGAAAACATGCTAGATGATATTACAGGGCACCACAAATTTAACCAAAGAGGTACCCCAGTGGAAGCGAACATTGGAAGAAGAAGATTCAAGGCGTAAATATATATTTTTTTGAAATAACGTTGCCGATGGTTTAGAAATTAATAACAACTGTGTTTAAATAATGACTGCACAATCGGGGCATTATTATACCAAAAAATATTTCTATGGAAAAAGTTAAAATCCACGAATATATCTACCGCGGTTTTGCGAAACCCTTCAAGCCAGTGTCTTTGGCTTCGTAAAGAATAATTTTTAAAATACATCATTCTAAAGTAATATTTGCTGATTTAAGGCATTTTTTTTTTAAATTCAAAGTTATTTCCAGAAAACTCTAGATGAAATTACTGAACTTAACTCAATTATAGAATATTTCTGAAAAATATATAACCAATTTCACATAATATGTGTTATGATTTTTAAGTACCTTTACGAATCCGTAAACATTAGTTGCTAGCGTCTCTTATAAAGTTTTCAATTTGTGGCTTGAAGGGTTTTATCAAAGTGCAGTCAATATATTCACGAATGTTTGTTTCGTAAATGCATATTTACGATTTGTCTGGCAATCACAACAAATATACTACGAGGAATCCTGATTTTATTAGCAAAATTATATTTAACACGGTTCAGATTACGCATTGAATGTTTGTGATTTATTTAAGAAACTGTTTACATCAATAATGTGAAGTTTAGTTTGTTTTCTAAATGGTATTAAATAGTGTGCGAAAAACTGCACAAAAAATAAACATAATTTTTATTCTCATTACTAAGGAGAATCTTATTAGTTCAGTATTCATTACTCAATTAACTCCATGCTACGCCTCATATCCGGTAAGTTCTTTTGGACTAATGGTTATGGTTGATTATCCCAATGGTAGAATTACCCATAAAGTAATGTACAGTTTATGGTGAATCCATTTTCTGTTGTAATAAATTTCAAAACTACCTTAGTAATTGTCGTCTGAATATTTTACTAGAGCAATCCATTATCTATTTCTACGATGTCACATATTTAAGACTTGCAAATTCTAGATGTATAACTATGGATTAACTGTAATTTAACTATCGGAAGTATAGGTGAACACGCGGAAACGTAAATTATTAACAAAACTAAGGAATAAAAATTACCCAAGGCGTAGGTATGGATTGTTTTTACCTATTTAGTGACCATTTAAAAACATATCAATGGTAATAATGACTGTTTTATGATACTGTAAAGCAATAACAACTATAACAATGCCGCATTTACAACTAAATTACTGAAAACCTGATGACTAATTGACACATAATTTTCTTTTAAATCAGCACACTCAGAAACTAGGGGTAGATAAGAACAAAAAAAGCCTTTATCAAAAAAAAACATAAATCTATGTAGGAAAATGTTGCTGCCTTTCAATACTGACCAATAGATCATTTTTATGATATTTAACTTAATTTAGATGTCTGCTTTGCGGTACATTTGTCTTCAAAATAGTTTTCAAACCAATAAAAGACGTTAAAAATATTTTGTGTATCTTTTATTCGGGCCAAACAACGAGTCTGCCTTTACAAATCAACAAGTCTCAAGCCCACAATCGTAAAGCAGCTTTGAAATAAATAATTACAAATTATTGAAAAAAGCTCTTCTCGGCCTGAATCATGGAAGTATTTCGGTTCCGCGCCGTTTCTGTTTTCTTACCGTCCATCTCATTGGATGGCTCGTGAATCTGGATTAGGGCTAATCCAGCGGGGGCTTATAAGTGTTTACAAAAACTGAAAGTATTCACCTCGACGGAGCATTCTTTTAGAAGAGCTCTAATAATGCAGGATGAAGAGTTCATTTGAGGCCATTGCATTGGTTTGCTAAGTGGGGCAGGAATGCAGTGCTGAAATGTTTCACCATATGCTTTCAATGCTAGAAAATTTATCAAAATGTTAACATCGTTAAATTGAACGATGCTATCGAGAATCTATGAGGATAAAACTATTGTAAGATTTTGTAAGTTTCAGGGAGAGGTCAACCGGAATGTACGCTAGATGATATTACAGGGCATCAGAAAATACAACCAAAGAGATACCCCAGTGGAAGCGAACATTGTAAGAAGAAGATTCAACTGGTGTTGATGATGATGAATTATACGAAGCATTGCTAGTTAACACGACATAGGAAGTTCAATGTCTGGAGTATAAGACATATAATAGGTAATAATACAGCATATAAGTAACATTTTTAAGGTTGAAGCAAATCCGTTTAGGAAAAGGAAGTGACTTGCTATTTATTTGCTAAACATAGCAAAAGAGTTATCTATTCTAAATCGTCCAACGTCTATGGACGTGATAATTTGTGGTTCGAATTGTGTAGCGACGTATCTATTCTATATTGTGGTCCTTCACCTAGATGACCCTACAACACACGAGTATCGATCTACTACTCGTATTTTCTATGTTTGTATAGGGTACAAATTATTTCAGTGAATGCTTTGTTCGTACCTTTCGAAGCAATCTTTGTCTTTTGGAGGATTAAAGTTATTTTTGACACAAACTTTCTCGAAAAGCTATAGTGAAGACTTACATTTCCAATACGAAATTCAAATGGTGTGAAGATTCAGAGCGATGGGCGATTGCGCTAAATGGAACATTTGTTTCCATTAAAATTTGTATGGAAGGTACTTCTAGGTTAATTATTTATTCTACCATGATTATAAACAAGAGTGCCTGTGGCAGCGTGACTTTGTTTATAACACAAATCTACAGTTTTACTCCAAATATGATTGAATTTTACTAGACCATCAAATCAAGAGGAATATCAAAGTTCAAAAAAACACGAGATTTATAAAAACCTCCTCTTTTCCTTTTTTCCACCCTTTGAAGCACAATTTTGATGCTTCCTGATGAAATTTTTGCACACTATTTATACAAAATAAGAGGAAAATTATTACAATTAACATCTCATTTTAAAAAATCTCTGCGTAAAGCCCGGGCAACTCCGGGGACTTAGGCAAGATAAAAATAAATCTTACTGAGCAAGTAAATAATGAAAGAAGGTAACTCACCCTAACTCTAGCTTCAGTGAGGTTCGTCCACATTGCGATCTCCTCCCTAGTGGACATGTCGGGGTACCGGTTCCTCGCGAAGGTAGCCTCCAGCTCCTGCAGCTGTTGCGAGGTGAAGTGTGTCCGCTGTCTCCTTTGCCTCTTGTTCTTCTTGTCGTTCTTCTCGCCCTCCAGCCCGCCCCCGCCCTCGTCCCCGCCCAGCCCCGGGGTCGTGGATTCCGTTTTGATGGTGGTCTCGGAGTTTAGGGAGCGGTTTCCTGCAAAAATATGGCCGGTTACGTACTTTGTTGGAGGCTTTTCAACAGATATTTAAAAATCTTTATTTTATGACGACATAACAGAATTTTTAAGAAAAGTAAAGAAAAAAACAAACGACATTGAACCTATGCTCATTTAATTTAACCTAACCTAACCTACGCTTTTAAAATGCTCTGTTTCGTTTTGTAAACATAAAAGCATTTGCAAAGATAAACAATAAATTGTCATTATTATGGATTACCTTCAAGGAAACTACGTAGATAAATACGTAGCAAACAGTGAAAATACCAAACATGTGTTTTTACTATCTACATTGTACAATAACTATTAAGTAACTCAAACACTTGCTTGTAATAACTTAAACTAATTAAAACACCATTACGCAATTATTTTTTTTCCTATTATGTTTAGTTAATCAAGCGATTAGATTATTTTTTTTATATCTACGCACTAGTTAGTGCGCACATTCAAAGCATTATTTTAGATTGCAATCTGGCAAAATACATAATAACCTAATCATCATAATAATAGTTTTATTTAAAATCGTATGTAGATAGGTACCTACCTGGCGGGTCTTATCAAAAATGGCGAAAAGGAGATAGGATCTCAGTTTGGTTTATATTCAGGCAAGGGCAGGTGAAATTGTGGTGCCGCCTACTTTCGGTAGCAAGATAAGAAATATAATTTTATTGGCTCTTCAATAAGGTAGCGTGCATCCACAATCTACAATCTGCGAACAAAATACCCTCCTCCTTTGACATGGAATCAGTTCGTTACGTGTGGACAATTTTTTTCAGTGCAAGCAAATAATAATATCACGCTTGGTGATTATCTCCATCGTACTTCGCTTTGATATCTAATAAATGTAATAATAAACGTAATATCTAATAAAGATAATATCTCATAAATAACATCACCTTTTGTGACATGTGGTTCATTAGAAAAAAATGTTTTTATTTTTATTTTAATGTTCTCAAAACTGAATTAGTGTCTATAAATTGCATTCTCAGTGGCTTCATCCCAGGTCTAACCTGTACTGAAATTGCAGTACTTTCTGCATTAGAGAATTGTTTTCCTCGAATGTCAATTTCAAATAAACTAGGAATAATAACGGACCAAAAACGGTGCCTTGTGGAACCCAATGTCTACAGTTTCTGGTTTACTAATATTAGCACCAATTTTTGTGCGCTGTCATCGATTATGTAAGAATGAAAATCAAACGTCTTTTGTTAGGATATATAATAGGTACCTAAGCAATGTGAAACCCATCATTTGGTTCATGGTCAGTAAGAGCTTGGAGTCAGTTGGACCTCCAATATAGAGAATTTTGTGGAACAAAAAGTATGGAAAAGAGCCATAAGATGATAAAACCGGGTTTATACGATCAGGCAAAACATGGAAAAATCCCGTTTCAAGCATAGTATCCATGCCTCTGGGAAATTGATAATTGAAAGTATAGTTTGCAAACCGTTAAATTTTGTAATATCTGTGGAACTACTTATGTAACATTTAATCATCGTGAACGACAAGTGGACAAGTTTTATGACAATGTCTAAATCAAACAACGTAAAAGTATGAATAAAGTACCGTAAGGTATTATTATATTTTACTTTATTTTAAGTGCCCTGCTAACATTGACCAAAAACGAACAGCAACAACAAAAAGTTTGTATTTTTGGTATAATATTAAATAGGTACATCTGTAAAATGTGGTAGGGTTACTATTGGAAAGGCCTCTATATGGTTAAAAATATTAATATAGGTAGGTGTGAATGTACGACTATCTGTGTTATGCATACGAGTATGTAGGTAGCCTGATATCCGTCATCACTTTCATAAACATTATTAGTCAATAGAGAACGATAAGATTATTATTGCGCAGTTACCAAAGGGCCAAAAATCACACAGATAATAATGGTCTAAATATCTGGTATTATCTAGTGAACGCGAGATTTATTCGTGATTAATGATTTTTAATTTTCTTTATGATAATTAAGGAATGTTCTTTCAACATTTTCTAAGCGGTAAAAGCAAATTGGGAAATATTTTA
Source organism: Hesperophylax magnus (assembly GCA_026573805.1). Lineage (NCBI taxonomy): Eukaryota > Metazoa > Arthropoda > Insecta > Trichoptera > Limnephilidae > Hesperophylax > Hesperophylax magnus. The sequence goes on from JAIUSX010000022.1 coordinate 5,292,282, forward strand.
TTTTTGATAAATATTTGAGCTGCGAAGGGAAATCAGCCAGTTACGGAAGGCTACTTTAGCAATATCATTATACCACTAATAGCTCCGTTTTAATCAACGCCTCGCTTTCATAAACGATGAGTTTCTGTCTTTCCCTACCACACAGGAATAACCCCCCCCCTCCTTGGGGATGAACCACCCCCCTCCCTATGAGAATGCTATAGCTACGCCCTTCGTATTGTCCACTAGTGGGAAGATATCATTAATAGTTTTGATGAAGTCTGAGAAACCTTGGTCAAATAAATATCATTTCCTTTTAAAATTTCAACACAATTCAAAAATATGCATACTTAAACAAATAAATCTGAAGTAACCTCTCCCTCTTCCTCATAAAAAACACATCTAATAGAATAAATCACTAGTTTTAAGTGAGTAGTTATGAGCCTTAGTCGTAAGTTACTAGAAAGAAGCCAGCTGTATTTATTATTTAATACATATATTTGTACAGCGCCCTTGAGGTGATTTTTACGAAAACGACGCTATATAAAGTAGCCTAATATTATTATTATAAGAAGTTAGAAGGGAACTCACAGATGCAAGACTATATTAATTTGGATGTTTTAGCAGAAAACGTTTTTCCATTTCTTAAAAGTATAATACGTATGTACAGGTAATCTTTTCCAAGTAATCTTTATAAAGTGAATCATAAAAAGTATTTATCAGAGATGTGAATAATTTATGACTGCAGATTATTATACTATTATTGATAGCGAGTGCCACTTTTTGGATTTTGCTACCGAATTTTTGACGACGGAGCAAAGGTCAAACTCATAAATAACTCTTTTCGTACAATTAAATAAATTTAAGAATACTCAATACCTCTGACTTAAGTAGATAAAAAAGTCATTGCTGGTTTATTCATCTATGCTAGAAAGATAAACGTTCAATAAATGACGAATATTACCGACAAATATTTCAAATGTAATAAATACTTTGTTTTAACCACTTGTTTTTAAACTAAAGAAAAAACAATTTTTAAAACTTCAATACAAATGACTGAGGGATATTTATAGATTTAACGTTAGAGGCAGTTCCGTGGTATGTACATTTGTGCATTGTACTGCTTGTCTTTAATTTTATCTTACTTACTTACAACGATATCTATGCCCTAGTCATCGATATACGAAAGTAGGCTCCAGACACAATTCCCGCCAGGTCATTATTTGAGCTATTTTCTAGTACAAGACACTGAGCCCGCGGAAGCACAAACGAGTCGTGCATATTTCGGTGTGCACAAATCTTTGTTTTACTATGTACTTTTACATTTATTTGTATTTACTTTGGTTTTATAATACTACACGGGGACAGCATCGGGTGGTATTGAGACAGCTCGATCTACCGAAACGATGATGAGAGCGAGACATATTACGCTCATAACGGCTAATCACGTGTTGGAGCAGCGCAGATATATAACTCATCCCGTGCACTATTGATGCATGCGCGAATCTCCTTGAAGGCAAATGAATTTTACACCACTCTGGTCATGCGAATCCAATACGTCTAGAAGGAATTCGTTTAGGAATATCAACTTACAATGTTAGCGCTTTTACATTCACACATTGGCACTCATGCGCGGTTAATTTCAATGGTTTCGAGAGATTTTCAGCGATGAGTAAATGCGTGTCCTTTATTATTGAGACGAATTGGTGAATGCTCAATGCGCAGCATTATTATTGTATTATAAGATTCTAGGTATATTTTGAAAGCAAAAAGCACTGCTGGTAATTTCAGTCACGAGCCTCCTCTGGTTAACAGAGGAAAAATATGTTTAAGAGGAACCTTTGAAGAAAAGGAATTCACAGTACAAATATTTTTTATATTATTTATTTGTGTTTCTCATTAGCAAAACATAAATAGACGGCAAGAGCTTTTAACACACAAATTAGTAAGGAAATTACTTACTAATGCCTGTAGTACTGTAATATTCAAGATTGTTAATTAAATAATTTGTTTTCCATGGAACTATATTTCATATCCAATCGTTTATTGAGTAGATAATTAATAATGAATATCGACGCTGTGTTTTATGTTTAATCCAATTTGCTGGGTTATCAATAACATTATTATATCGATTTTACGAGCCAATATCTGTGCTCGAATATGACTTCATCGATATTTGAGTATCAAATGTCAAATACAAAATTATCTGCAAGTCTTATCTTTATTTTCCGATAAGAAAGTATCTTTATTTTTGTGTAAAACACGTCGATATTGAGATACGAACTATGTTATCATTTGACGAAGTGGCGAATAAGGAATTTAAACTATAAATAGGTAGATGCTATCATTTTTGAGTGTGGAGATATATGTATTCGGGCATTAGGGAATTATTTTTAATCATTTTAATTGGTTGCTGTATCTGATAAATTTGGAATAAGCTGAATTTGAGGAAGAGAGAAAGTGTGCGGCTTTCCCAAACATCCTCCACTCTCTCCTCACGTTTTGGCCGCCTCCGATTTTATTGGAATTGCCAATATTGTCATAGTCCTACATGCATCACGATTACATTATGGTGGCATTAAACATTGTTATTTGTAAACATGATATAGATACTTGAGATAGATACGTATATAAAAGCATGTCAAATATCATGCTAACAGTGCAACTGTTATTTTCTTTGAAAGTATTGCACATAAACATAGTTATGTATATGTAGACCCCTGCGAACAGATAACAGATAATCCAACAATTTTTTTACTGAAAAAACAAAAGTACAAACCTGTGTTTTAAATTTAAATAGCCTGATTTTGAGTAGAAAATTGTACGTCACGATTCCAAAATGGATTAAAATTTTGTATGGACAATTCCTACAGGAAAACATCTTTCTTTATTATTTTCTAAGGATTTCTTTATTAGGTGGGCAGGAATATAATTTACCTATTTCATGACAACGCAAAACAGATGAGCTGTTAGAAATTAAACCCGTTCAACGTTTCCATAATAATTTTAAAGAGTTACCATAAATTATGCCGTTTATATGTACATAAGGCTAAATCCTCCATCACAACACAAGCAACATTTTCAGCTTACTGTGGTGGTAGTAGGAGATTTTCAAATATTGTCAGGTTATTCGTAACCCGGGAATATTTGTCTTTCTTTAAAAAAAAAAATATATATCAACCTATTCCAAATGAAAAGCTTAGCATTTTTCCTTGACGCGACTATAAACAGCGTTGAAGGCAGGTTTTTTCGTGTAGGTATCCATTCCAGTTTGACCCTGGTTATTTAGACCAGTGCTAACACCAGTGTCGGCATGATCCGTCGATACCGGAGGTGTCACCAGCTCATGATGGATGGTCGGCTGTGGACAAACTCAAAGGCTTATCGCAGCACACCTTTCCCAATAATCGCAGCGAGCTCTCGTTACGCCAAGATAAGCCCAATTTCATCCAAATACTGACTTCTCGCCAGTAATGGCGGTAGGCATTTGAAGTGCTTACATCGTACGATACATTTTTATCAATTTCGGGATAATTTTTTACATTTTCGCCAGGCTGTTATGTAACTGAAATTGGTTTTTTAACTAACACAAGCGATTTTTTAAAAATATTTGAATGATCTTTGAATAAGATAGCAATAATTTGTATTGAAATATGGAAAACATATTGATAACGTTATGAAATTTTTTTTAAAGTTTCATCATTGTATTATCAGCTATATGAGAAAAATCAGGAAAATTGCCCTAGTTAACGAAAAAATTAGTTATTACCTACTTAAAAAAAAACCATAAGGGAGGTTTGCGAGACCAATAAGTTCTTATCGAACAAAAAGGTCTTTCTTTGATAAATGCATAACGCGATTTTTATTCAATGCTATAAATTTTTCAGGTTGTGAATTCTAGTGCATCTGAAAACTTATTCTACCATTCAAACGACCATTTAAACACTCCTGATACTAATAAGAACAATATTTCAAATTTTCGTCGAAATCGGTCGAGTTGTTTTTGAGCCGATGCGGTGCGCACATACGCAATAATAAGATTTGATGCTTTTTGTAATTCATTAGTCTTATATTTATACAGTTAAGGACCGCTGACGACTGCTTAAAATGTTTTATTTTTATTTTTAAATAAGAAAGTGACCAGCTATGATAATATTAATAATACATTCAATACCATTAAAAAACTGGCACGATCACCAACGCTCACCGTTATAGAGCTAGTGTAACATATTGATGTTGAAATTCCTTTAAATGGCGGCAAATTGAATTTTTATATAACTTGGAGGTGGTGATTTGGGTTTTCCAATTTGTTTTTTGATCAATATTGATTACATATATATAAAAAAAATATATATATATTTAAAAATGTTGTAAAAAGTAGATTCTGTGTGTGCAGTTTACGGGTATAATAATTGCAAACAACAAGAAGACTCTAAATCGTTTTTCAGGAGGCCACAAAACGTTGGCAGTTGGTGGAATATAATAGCGTACGTTCGATAAATTCTTTACAAATAGTGGATTGATATCACCGACATAAAATGTTATTTGTATGTAAAACTAATTATCAATATTCGGTATATATACATGCGATAATTAACAATTAATCTTAATGAGTCTAGTTTTTGCACTGTTAATTCGTGGTGGTTTTGCACGGATGAAAGCAAACTAGGCTGCACTGTTGGGAAGCACTAGGGTAGCATACTGCCATCGGAATGTATTGGAATTGTCCGTAGTTGGAGGTATTATTAATGTTATAGTCCATTTAATTACAGAAATATTTTAACTTGTTAAATTTGTAGGTATACACGGAGAAAAGTGAGTATTGCTAATTTATTAAAAATCTCTTCAAATTATTGGTAATCCGGTTATTGATACTTTGATTGTGTAGGTATGATGGTATGGTATGTAAGTTATAGGTTTTTAATCATTTATCCACACACGAGGACAGAGATCGAATCTTTTCACGGCCAAGTGGTAAGTACTGTAGAACTTCAGATTCAAAATATCCTGCTGGTGTCACTTGGCTTTGAGCCTTCAAGCAAACGATGGATGACCAAAAGCACTACCGCAGATTGAAACATAGCTAACCATACGTGTATTGTTTTTAGAGCATAATATATAAATATTTTACTATAGTGATAATAGCTGGGATCTCCCGTGCTGAGGATTACATTTATACAGGGTTTTCCAATAAGAGGTGTTATTTTGATATTCAATCGTAAAAGAACAATGGTTTCGTTGCTTGTGTGGCACGTAGAAACGTCTTGTTGAAAGTAAACGTTGTCCAGATCAATACCATTCAATTCCGGCCACAAAAAATCATATCATCTCTCGATAGCGATCCATTCACCGTAACTGTTGCTCCAGCCTCATTTTCGAAAAAGTCAGGTCCAATGACTCCGCCGGACCATAAACCGCACCAAACAGTCATACGTTGAGGATAGAGAGGCTTTTCAATAATAATTCTTGGATTTTCCGAGCCCCAGATGCGACAATTTTGCTTGTTGCCGAAGCCACCGAGGTGGAAATGGGCCTCATCAGTCAAGATGATTTGCATTTGATTCACTGAAGTGAATTTTAATAATTTTAGTGCGTTGTTGAAGCGTGTATCGTTCTATTTTTATTAATGGCGTAGTTTACTTGTCAAATGTCAAAAAATGACAGCTTCAAAAATAACATCTACCGAAATAGCGGGCTATTCAAAATAACATGTATTAACATTATCTTCATTTTCTCACCGCACGTGCGATCATACGTATAAGTAGAAGCCAATAAATATGTGCGGTGAGAAAATGAATTTTCTATTTATGATCTTTTCATCTTTTGTAACAAGCTTTTAAGATTAGCTCAGAAGATGCCTCAAATGCCTGATTCCTCCATAACTATAACGCCAGGTATAGGTAATGCATAATACTTTTCATCATAATATTGTATTATCTCCTATTAATGCATTTTAAAAATGCTTTATCATTATAATATGTACTTATCAATCCAATGAACTATTATTAGAAATATATATTTAATTTAAGGAAAAACCATTTTATTAATCTAAATCCAAATAATTAATATATAATTAAATCGATCACGAAAAGTGTTAATCTTTTAATCCGACACTTCATCAAAGATAATTGTTTAAACAAACTTGAACATGGAATCGGAAATCAATGGAAATGGAATTTCCACCGAGAGCCAGGACGTTTAAGATATAATAATAATAATATTTGAATGATTTCATGGCACCGTTCTATCTAAAAATCACATCAAGGGTACTGTCCAAATCATATACAACACTAAAATAAATATTAATGTCTTACAACTAAGATTAATAACTAGTGACTCACCTGCGACTAAGACTTATAATAGCTAGCAACTACTGAGCATTATAGCTGTTGACTTAGATATATATATATATATATATATACATTATATTAAATATAGGTTTGTTAACATTCTATATGACAGGTTCTGAGGGAAATTATTATTCTTAGAAATTTTTAAATAATTATATAAATATATCAGTAACGTTTTTTTATAAAACACGACGATTTTACCATAAAATTATATTATGTTCCTTAACGTAAATTTCTTCTGTGGTCACACTGAGGAACAGTGTCACGATCAGTGCCTTCGAGATAAAGGGTCGCACTGAGGAACAGTGTCACGATCAGTCCTTCGAGATAAATGGTCGAACATTGATGATTTATTAAAAATATCTTCAAATTATTGGTAATCCGGTTAAAATGGGACTGCAGGCCGCTTCCTGATAAACTTTTTGTTAAATTCATAATAATATCGGAACACGTGTTCATCCATCTTTGTTTGTAATTAACAATATATTTATTTATTAATTTACGGACAATATGTCCATTAAAACCATATTATTGACACGAATAAGAAAACATAGATGACAGTGAATGGAGAGTACATGTATGTGAAGGGAAAAGACAATGTAAAATAGAAAATGTATATATAGAAAATAACTACAAGTCAGAGCATCAATAACGATTAAGTTGTGAAAAATTACACATTACGTATCGCTTTTTGAAAGTCATTTAGACTTACACCAAAAAATTCAATGCTCTGACTTGAGTTTACAAGTCTCGACATTCTGGACAAAGAAGAATGGTACCCATAGTTAGTTGAGTGGTGATTGAGGAACAACAATTCATTATTTCGGAGTCTACGGGAAGGGATGTTGAATTGAATGAGTCGTAACAGTTCAGGTGAGTCGGTTATACTGTTGATTATTTTAAATATGCAAATTATGTCGGAGTCTTTTCTACGTTTTTCTAAAGAAGATTGGTTTAAAGTTTGTTCAATTTCCTCATATGAGTAATCGCCTCTTTCGAGTCCTAACGTCCAAGCAATTCGCCGTAGGAAGCGATGCTGGACAGATTCGATGTGACTAATGTGGACAGCATAGAAAGGAGACCAAATGACACTGGCATATTCAAGGTGAGGGTTGAAGGTGAGGGTTTGGTCATCATGGTGAAAATAAAAATGAAATTTGGTGAAAATGCTACATGTTAAATGTTATTTTCATGAATACGTGTTACCAAATCGTGACAAAACATCGGTATTTTCGTCCCGTTTTTAACCGGATTACGAATAATTTGAAAAGATAGATTCTTTATAACTTAGCAATAGTCCATTATCAATTAGTTTTCTCCGTGCATCTTGGAGTATTTAGACCTTTCCCCAGTACTCAGGGTAGTGCTGGGGTGGACCTTCCATGTCCCAAGATACTCGTGGGACCAAAACTAGGGGCCTTTGGAGAACCTAACCAGGAGTGGAAAGGAGAGCTGAGGCCACCTCGTGAAGCCTTTAGGGAACCCAAACAAAGAAGGACTTCCGATGGAAAAGCTCTGCTACAGAATTCTTCAAAGAATTCATACGCGGGAAAACAGTGACCCTCACGGGGCCTGGAACTCAAAAAAATGAGGCGAAATGGGATATAGAACAATGGACCCATGACCTGAGTACTCACCGGAACAATCCGTATATAATTTAATTAGTAAATAAATAAAATAATATTAATTTGTTACTGATCATCATGGAGAAAACGGCTTTTTACAATTTTCCGATGAGCTTAGAAAAAAGTTCACTGAACAGATTAGAAAGCTCAAACCCACTAAACATCTAATGAAAACTCAACCGATCAAGCGTGAAGAAAACAAAGTAAGCTTTTCTAATTCCGAGACAATAATTTATTCTGCGCCAACAAATTAGTAGCCAGAATATCTCTTGCATTTCCTGTGCTCCTGTTCTGTGTATCGGCCCATAACTTCTAGCGAGCCTCATCTTGCTCCGCTCCTCAGACTAGAGATTAGCAGCGGACAGTTTTAAATGATCGGGAGGATTTTGTAGCGAGCTGCTTGGGCGGAATATCTCCCTCCCTCCACCCCGCCCCCGCCCTGATATGTTTATGTGGGCCCCTTTGCGGGATCGAGTTGGAAGTTTGCTTAGTTGGAGTTATTTATCGCCGGGCGGGGGGAGGGGTGGGAGGAATTTTTGAGACAGTTTCGGCCGAGGTGTTTCTTTAAAAGTTCCCGCAGATGTGTTTCTTATTACACATAGTAATTGCTTTACTCCACAGATTTTATTAAAACCTATTCTCAATAATTCACTATAGGTAATACTGAAAACAAGAATATTTGTGCAAAGAACATGGCTTAACAATGAATGTATAATGTCAATCACCCAAATATAATTATTGCTATTTGAAAAAAAAATTCATATCGAAAAAAATTTCTTCGATGTGCGTAAGTTATTCCTGCGTCAAATTTTTCACGATAAATTAACTCAAAATTCTTTTGAATTTAAGGGTCATTTTCTAAATCGGAACTTAGAATTGATCAGACAAGTCATTAAGTATATACTACCTTCTTACAATCATAAAATTATTTTATTTTTTTAATTAAATTACTAACTGAGTTAAAAGTTCTTTTGATCGTCTGTCAAATGACAATATTTGTTTTTTAAAGACAATAATCCTCAAGAAATATATATAAATATTTACCACGTAAAGGGACAAAGATGTATGGATTTCCCAGCCACATCACCCTTGGCCATAGACCGAAGAATCTTATTAAAAAGTCGCAATAAAAAGCTTGACATTAATTGCAATTATTAATGAATTATATTTGTTTGTCCGCTACTTGACTCGTGTCAAACTGAAGCAATTACAATGTTGATTTTGAAAATGATTGAGGTCGTGTCTGAGGAATAAATCACATTCCACTTTGGTGAAAGAAAATGACTTCGTCGCAGAGAAATAAGACTGTAAAATCTATTTTCCTCGAAGAAACGTGACTTTCTTCGAATAGCGGGAAAGCACAAATCAATTAGTTGACAAAGCGCTCCGGAGTCAGGAGGCGAAAGCTCTAGCTAAGATTTGAACCTTTTGCCATTGCGGAATTACCCGAACCTCGCCCCGTGCCAAGTAGTGTCAACAGTTAAGACAATATTTTCCATTTGATCCCGTAATCCGCATTTTATCCCTACCTTACAGACGGACTTAGATGATTAGTCGTGATTTACTAACCTAGTAGATTTGCTAATAATTTTACTTGTTTTCATAAAGTCAATTGATTACCTATCTCTTTTCTAAATAATGTTAGATTAAGAATATGCAGACTGAGGCTCTCAAAAAATGCTCTAGCTCAAAAAATTTTCCATTCTTTGTCATTAAATTCATCATCAAAATACTAGCTTACTTTAAGAGAAGCCATATATACATACATCACCCATCACTTTTGTTGTGCAAATTGAAAATGTGTATCTAACAGTTTAATAAAACAGAAACATAGTGCAGAAACTTGTCAGTTCACAATTAACTAAATGATTTTGTTGTAAATAATAAGAAAAATCAAATGCATTATTTATATGTGTCAATGATCAAAATGTCGGCGGGAAAGCCTCTGGGAAATCTTCCGTCCATTCATAGTTCGCCAGCACTTCACGCTAGACTCTGATCTCGCTAGCCAGACATCTCCTGTCTCCTGTCCACACATTATCCCCTGGTATCCCCCCACCTCCACCACTGTTCAGTGTCTGGATAAATCTATCTCATTCTATCCCTCCTTTGATCGCGGGCCATTGGTATAAATCTGATGGTCGTTATAGGTATTTCTCCGCGCATTAAGGTAACATTAAAGTTAAGAAGCAGGTATTTACTCCGAATCGGACGCGGCGAGACGGGAGCTCGATCATCCGGACACACATTGTGGTTCACTTGTCGGGATTATCTGCATTTTACGAGTCTGTTTCCACAAGGAGCCGATAAATAATTCGCAAATCCCGCGAACTGGCTCGGATCTTTAAATATGTTCATCGATATAACGAGTCTGCGTGGTTTAATTGTCGGAATTGTGTCTCGCTGGGATAGGAGCAGTCGCTAACTCTCTGTTTATTGCACCGAGTCACAGCTGTAGTCGTAAATTATTGTGTTCTTTGTCTAAGAATGACACTGTAATCTGGTAAGAACATGGATTAGATGTCGCAAACAATCTAAAGCATCTTTCAAATCTAACTTTGAACTATGATACGGAACGTTTGGGAACGACTTCAAAGGAACACTCCAATAATCGTGACGCATCTATTTCTTTAGTAGTTAAGCAGATTTGAATAAATACTACACTTCACGCAGTTTTAATGCAAACCAGAAGTAAAATTAAATACTTTACAATTTTCGTTCAACGAGTAAGCATCGCTTAACCAGTAAATATTATGGTCTGAATATTAACAAGAAAAAGACACAATTAATCAAGTAAATTACTAAGCCAGCAAACAAATTAACTCAATAAATGAGCATGTTTGAAACTGGCCAACAATCAATATACTGAAAGGTAGGCAATAGAGGAAACTAGAAAACATTTCTCCAAAATAAAGAATGGTTCAAAATGTCGTGACCTGGAAACAAGATTACCATTTCTTTCCAAACCTTCTTTGAAAGGCAAGAAAACATTAATAATGATGAATTTAAAGTGCGTGAGAACAGAAGGCTTTTTAAATTTTCTTGGTCAGTGTACATATCACCAAATAATGAATGGAGAAGCGAGTAAAGTTCTGATTATGATAAAAATAAGATAACTAGAATTATGTCACTTAGCCAAGCTAATGAAAAACCTATAAAATAAGCATGTTGTAATGGGCTTAACCAAACCTTATCTAACCTAACCTAACCAAAGAAAAAATGTTCCGATGATTGGTGACTTTAATTATTATAAAAAGGTCTAGGTACCTGATCATGATATAAAAAGATAACTAGACTTATGTCAATTAGCCAAGTTATTTACGAAATGCAAAAAATCCTGCGAACTTGGTGTAAAAAGAGTAATAACCTAACATATCTTAACCAAAGAGAAAATTGATGTAGGTATGCAGTTAAATTTATAAATAAAGAATATTACCCGCAAGAGAAAATGTATCCTGTGACCTTTTCGATCGATCACAAAAAACAAACAACGTCAACATTATAGAGAATCGCACAATATGTTAACAGCCGGAAAATGGGCATTATCAAACAGAACATACAAGCATTGGAGCAAACCACAGATGCAGATAACAAAAAAATCTAATAAGATACATTACCATCGTCTGTACCTTTCCGATCGCGAGGTCTGCTCCTAACTGCAGGAGCGTAGGCCAGCTGGTGCGGGGACAGTCCGGCGTGTTCGAGCGCGCTGGACGACGCGCCGGACGTGCCCGACGTGCCTGACGCGCCGGATACCGACGTCAGGGAGCTATGTGCGCTGTCTCTGAAGTCGCCGGTCTCTGCCCATACTGGAAATATACTGATTTATTGCAGCGTTGTTAAGAATATGTTTTCGGTGTGATTGAAATAAGGGATGAAATTAACAGGAAACATTTAGGAAAGTTAGAAAACAACTAGACCAAATGAATTTTTTATTTGTTGCGGGAAAGTCATCGATCTCAAATAAATATCACAAATCTATCTGTTTTCATACAAAATGTTGTTTTATTTTTATCTATTTTATGCTTATGTGGTTGGGACGAATTGAGTTTTTCTAGGCTGCACTTTTCATCATTCATTCATTCCAAGCTTTGGAAATAAAATGGCACCAGAAGGGGTTATTGACTGAGCGTGGCATTTCGATCTGTCTGTTGGTAAAATTGTTTGTACGTTCCGTTTCCGGTTCTAGATGATGGCCCTGTTGATGGTTCAGTAAAGATCTTTTTGAAGTTTGAAATCGTGATATTTATTTGGTGTTTCTCATTCGCGTTTTTTAATTTTATGGTACCTACTTACCTAGCTGCCTGAAGAAAGTTTGGGAAACAAATTGTAATTGAGATAGTGAAGTTTCTTAGGACAAATAGTATAAATCCGTTTTTGAAAATTGTTTAAATGTATCAAAAAATATATTGTTTATGATTGTATTTGTATTTAGGTAAGGTTTTTAAGTACTTGGGTAGGTACTTAAAAAAACATACGAATCTTATGATTTTTGTAGAAAGTGTGGTTTTGATTTATTATATAAGAGAAAATTAGAAACATGCTTTTAGGATGTGAAGTCCACTGTTCACCGAACTACTAGCAATATCTATACCAGAATATTTCGCGTAAGATGTCATTTCTCTATTGCATTTTTTTCTAATTTTTATTAATGGCGGCCAGAATTATCTTGTCTACGCGGGAAACCGCTAATAAAAAAATGATATACCTTTATAATTATTTGTCTATACAATCTTAATATCCCACAGAATACCATTCTAAATAAAAATAATCCAGCACCGCGAAACAAACAAAAAAAATAGGAGACAAATCGCTTTTGTGTCACATAAAAAAAGACGGGGTCGACGATCATATAATTTTCGCTTCTTCCACATACGTGCACATCCGACAGCTGTGGCTGTTCTGGCATAAATCTGACGTTGAAATAGTTTTTGAGTTGTCATAGGGGATTAAAACGTGTCTCGCCCGCTTGAGAAATTAATTATTCCAATGCTGTGGTACCGCAGTGTGGTGTTCGGAGGACATCTTCCATCTTCCACGTCTCCCGAGTGGGTGGCAGCCCTGGCCGGGTGATTTATGGCACAACCCTGTTTCAGGGCGTCGCAACTTGGAAATCGCTGCTAAAGCTTCGATTATTATGTACGCCGGTACACGGCCTGATTTATTAGATAGCTGGGGGAGAAAATTCACGGAAATTATTGTGGGAAAGGTTTCAAATAATGTGCGTTTATCTTTATTAGTGCTGGTCTTTGGAATTTTCTTAGGCACCTACCCAAATGCTGCTATACCCGGTGCTGTTGCGAGTGCGCAAACTCGCAATGTCTGAGACACTCAATAATGCTAAACTTGTAATGTGACAATAAAGCGTTTATGCGACACACGATAGCAAAATCTGTAGGTAGTGCTTTTCATTCCCTCTCATTTTAAAAACAACTGGGGCGTTTACTTAATTAAAAATTAGCCCAAAAAATCAACCTCTATAATCTTCACTAAGACGAAAATATTCTTATGAGTAAGCACCTAGTCATATGTAATTAGATAAATATTTATTTTTTGGAATAACTTATATAACCTCGAATTGTAATATTTAATTTTTAAAACAATATTAGCTAATATTAACAAATATTAATCGTAGACTTGCTGAAAAGTCAATAGATGTCGCACATTAAAAATAAAAATAAGATATGTTTATCTAAAGACGCTGTTTAGATTGCATTTATTTCGGGTTGAATCTTGCGATCAAAGAAAAATGTGCGGTGAGAAAAATGAAGACAATATTGGTAGTTCTTATTCGAAGTATGATACAGTTAAATATGACTGAAGAAGATAGGGTCCCATAAGCTCAGTGGTAGAGCGGTGCCCCGGCAAGGCAAGGGTCCTGGGTTCGAGTCCTAGATGTGACCGTGTCCATTTCTGATTTTTGTTTTTAGGAATTATTAATATTGTCTTCAATAATAAAATATATTTAATTGATTTCTAGACCCATAAGCAGAATCAAATGGGGAATCTAATACCCGACTCCGTAAATATTTAAAAAAAGCGGTTGGTTAATAAACTATTACTAGTATCTGTCGTGATTATTGTTTGGGTTATAGTGCCGTGTTGCGCTTCCCCTTTCTTTAACCAACGTTTCTTTAGGGCAGATGTGGTTACTGCAACTCAGTACGAAATGTTGGATAAATAAGACTGAAACGAAACACTGAGAATTAAGCCAGAAATTAATCACTATTATGCTTTGGCCATAAAAATCTAAAATCGTTGTATCGAGCAGTACTTATCCTAACTTAGATTCTATTTATTATGAAGCTTCGCCAAAGATTTACAGTAAAAAGGCCTCAGCATGGGTAAGCCACTCAGTCAACAAGGTCAACATTACTAAATTGTACTAAGAAATGTAAAATATTGTACCAAAAAAAAATAAAAGTAGGCATGAAAGACATAATACGGATTTTTGTTCAAAAAATATACAGTTAAATAAAACACATATATATTTTTAACGTTCCGTGGCTCGTTCGTCTGTATTACGACGATCATTGTTTAGCCACAGTTGGTATAAAACAAATTGAAAAGCTGAGCGAGGAGAAATTACACGCACAATGGGTTTAAAAAGTTTCAAGAAAAGCATCATCGGTACAATATTGTATTTGTATGCCTTTCTCGAAAGAATTGAGTTTTTAGACGAAAAAAAAAATTATTCTTATTCATATTGCACATGTACCTACGGGCGCAAACAAATAATTTGTCTTAATATTATAAAGCAATACCTTACAAAAATTGTATTTTAATAAAATAAATTAACTAACGCCCTCTATGAACACGAAGAAAATGGATGCAAATTTCGTTGTTTTCTGATGATACTCGTATAATGTTCAACTTTATAAGATGGGCGACTCATTACGCTATATGCGTCATTGCTTTGTTTATTTCAGCATATCGCTCGCCATACACTACCAATGGGAATGTATGGTGAGCGATATGCTGAAATAGGCCAAGCCACGAAAATAGAGCGCGCTTATAGCGTGGTTTACAAGCTTTAAACATTTATAACTCATAAGCAACCCACCAAGGAATGTAGTTAATAGTTATTTAAAGCGTGTGACATTGTAAAACGTAACAAGGAAATGCAATACAATCGAAAAACGAAAAAAGCAACACTAGAAAATAATAAACATTTTTAAGTACCGCATAAAAGAGACCATACAAATTACCAGTGACAAATTAATTTTATGTCTTCGCGTTAACACATTAACAGGCCGTGAAGATGTCTTTTTGTTCGGAAGTAGCAACCTATTAGTGATGTGACGGCGAGCAGTGGGGTGCCCCCGCTCGCGTGACGTATTGGAACCGGCGTTCGCTAACTAATTGGTCCCGCAGTCACTACGGGAAGGAGAGCGACTGCATTCTCAAACGTTTAGCGCCTGTCACATTGGTCATTAATATGCACGCTACTCGCGGGGATATGTACGAGGGTGGAGATAATATTAAAAATTAAATACAAAAAATTGGTTGTATTTCAACAATAAAAGTGCTTAAGAATGGTGCAACAAAATAAGTTTGGAATATGATTAATTCAAACTTAGGTGAAAGCCCTCATGATATTTTTTCATCCAAGAAGTTTTTATCAACTATTTTGTTAGAATATTTTAACATGTTAGTACTAAAATACATAAAACTTGTCCAAAGACGTTGTCAGAACCAAGAGATTCAATCAAATAGTTTTGGTTTAATTAATGTCGTTCGTGGTGTATTGCCTAATCTTGTTACCTACAATCAGATCGTTACTCTCAAAAATTGGCCATTGAACTTAGTGTTGTATTGTGGAACTGTTCAACCCCAAATTGAGTGTTGTATTGTGGAAAAATTAAATTTATAATTTATTTTTATGAGGTGTACATCTAAGGGCTTAAAAGATACATGTGTCGTGATCTCTTCTCCTTCTCGTGATTCTTCAAGCGACAATTAATGGAAAAGGCTTTATCCTTCTCTCTTCTTCCCGCCCCCCTTTAACCCGATCGAATAAGCTTCCAAAATCGATTGCAATTTACAGTCCATCTAAATTCATTGCCGTGAAACCGCAATTGGGCGTTAACAGTAAGAAAATGGCAATTTATATGAAATAATCCGTTTTTTGCGATTTTCTCATTTCATTAATAAACTGATTTCAATTAATCAATTGAAGTTAAATATCACTTCCACATATAAAATAAAACATTCTTTAAATGACAAATAATTGGTCAGATAGTCAGGTGATTTTTTTTCCATGTTTCTTTTAAATTTATTTTAAAGGAAGACTCTGTCAGTTAAAGGTATTTTATCCGTAACAAAGTCATATTAAAATTAATTAAGTTTTGCATACTTTTCACCACAATTTAATGTATAAATAATTCACTGAATAAAATGTGCAAGACGTTCGTTTTCGAATCTTCTTCTAACGAAGAAAAAACAAGCAGTTAAATAATAATTAACTACTGCTGCTTTATGCCAAAGCGAGCCGATTCATCTTGTAATTTAATGCTTGAACGTGTTCAGTTTTTGTGTTTTACAATATTTTATTTCGACAAATTCAGAGTCGTAAAAAACAGGAATAGCGATGAGAACAAAAAATCCCCTCCGTTTATTTTACATGCGTTTATACGTGCCTATTTTTCCATCAGTTTTTCTTGCAACTGATATACTTTTACAACATAGGTACATACACATTAGTATATATATCGCAATGCTATCCAACCACAATAAAAATCTCTAAGAACTAGTTTTCAATAACAACCATTCTATTTATTTTTTAAATTAGTGTGAGTTGGTCTTTCAGGTTTCTATGCTGTAATTCATTCTAACTTTGTAATAATTTACAAGATTTGTCATTAATTTTAAAGGCAATGACGGTTTATTCTTGCGCATTAATATAGCGCATAACTATGTTGCACTCCATTCCTCTTGGAATGCCATGGCTTTAAACTTTAGCCATAGTCGTCGCCACAACTTGTTCAAAATACCGCACGGCTGGAGATGCCAAATCTGGTAGCTACTGGAAATGGATGATTAATCGAGGAGCTAGAATATTGTACGCGACAAGAACCATTATTTGTGCCTTTTAATGGAAGAATGTCGTCGGGCTGCTGACATTACAGAAGCGGTTAGGTATCTGTATATGATCTTGATTAGGAAATTATTCCGCAATCGCTTTATTCTCCTGATCTCTTCATCATTTTCTCATCTTTCCTGAATGCAAGCTGATTTTCTAAGTAGTAAAATCACTGGATTTCTTAAGGGGGTGGCTTAGAAAAACTGACAAAACTTAATCTTAACCAATAGAATATAAGATATAAATGAAAGTATATAATGTTCCTCTTCTATAGAAGCTGGCGCTTGTGTCTAGTAAATAGTAATCAATTCATAAATATGGAGAAAAGACACAACGAACCTATGCAAGAGTCCAATACATTTTTGGTTACACTTCCTAAGAATTAATTTAGTTTTGGGATAACGATTCTTATAAGTACATCTAAATTATATCATTTTTATCACACTTTCTAAGAATTAATTTAGTTTTGAGATGACGATTCGCATAAAATAGGAAAGTGCATTCTGATCAAAACCTTATACTGTGGTACCGCCAAGCATAAAATTTGCTTTTGCTTTCATAAAAACGCTCATTAAAGAACACAAATATTTATGATCAAAATAAATAACGGATACTCCATTTATGTCGTACGTGCGAACCGTATCTAAATTTCGCTAATAAACAATAAATAGTGTGACTTACCAGGTAAGAATCGTGCTGTATATTATTTTTTATATATAGTTAGCAATAACATTGATCATTGTAGAAATGTATGATATATTTGTACAGCGCCTTTGAGGTGATTTTGCACAAAAACGGCGCTATACAAGTCATCTAAGTTTATTTCATTTTTATCACACTTCCTAAGAATTAATTTAGTTTTCAGATGACGATTCAAATATATCAAACTTCCTAAGAATTAATTTAGTTTTAAGATGACGATTCAAATATATCAAACTTCCTAAGAATTAATTTAGTTTTGAGATGACGATTCAAATATATCAAACTTCCTAAGAATTAATTTAGTTTTGAGATGACGATTCAAATATATCAAATATCCTAAGAATTAATTTAGTTTTGAGACGACGATTCAAATATATCAAACTTCCTAAGAATTAATTTTGTTCATTAGTAGGTATTTAATTATAGTGGATATTAATAGATAAACTCTATCCTGCGGAATCCGAAATTATCTGAAAAACACACAATGGAATGTTTTTTAATTAGATTATCTTCAAATATATTTATTTTCTAAGTTGGTCATATCAATAAGTATTCGTATGAACCTACGTCATTAGTAGGATTTATCAGCGTCCAATATATTCAATAACGTTTCTTGTACATTTTCAAAGTGTATTCTTATCTTCTAATAAAAAACCAAGTTAAAGACAAATCGTAATTACAATATATAAAACACAAATATTTTTTTAAACCACTTCATTTTGATTACATAGTTTTACTGGTTTCGAAAGCGCCCTTCATCACTGGGAGAATATTAAAATGAAAATGAAGACCCAAAATAATGACAGACACCTATGTATAAATATTTCGGTTTTGAAGTGGGAGGTCCACAAAGGTTAGGGGGTAATTAGGAGGATTTAGGGTAGAAAAAAGCGGCTTACTGAAATAGGACTAGAATAGCACCATAAGACACATTTAATTGGTTATTCAATTTACTAGAATTATTTTTAACGAATATGTAGAAAGGTATAACTTTATCAATTATGTATTATGTATGATACTACAGACATTTATAATAAAAAGATCTTCACACAGGAACCTCAAAGATGACACAGGCCCTGAGGAAAATAATTAGGTGTGAAATTAATTAATTTAAAAAACTTTTTATTTATTTATTTATAATCTTTATATTTATACCTACCCACTCGGTATTAATTATATTTTTTTAGTTACTTAGTTAATTGATTTTCTTTTTGTTTTTCAAGTAATTTTTTTTTCAAAAGCTTCTAATATATAAATAAATGTCTTCAAACAGTTGTTTGTCATTTGGATCAGATTCTTTTACATTCGCCTAATCTTTTAGGTTGTTAGAGAGGTGAGAGTTATTTATTATTTATTTATTGAAGAGTAAAAAACAGAAATGATTTTGTTAATTTTAAAGTGAAGTTGTTTACGATTTTTTTTTTGATATCTCCAATTAAATATGATTACTTATTACCTGTCATGTATACAATTTTAAAGCCATTACTTCGGATGTGGGTAGCGAGTTTATTGGTTTTTAATTTACTCGTATTTTATGGAGTTCTAATATAACCGACTGTATATTTCGATATTTTATGCAATTAATAACGAATTATTTTCTTTACTTGGTTCGTAATACCGATCAAGAGGCCCGACTATCCTAAAAGAGGGGAACTACGGAATCGTGCATGCTTTTTCATTTCTGAAATCTTGTGATTAGTGCATGTAGCCATTGCACTTGTAACACTTTAAAAGTGAAATGTTGTCGAATACTCGACATCTATCCCATCCAATATTTACTCTGCCCTCTTGTAACATTCTGCGGTATGTTTTTCCGTCAATTTCCGCGAAAATGAAGTAGTTAACGTCACCTCGTTTCGTTTTGAGTTCTTTTATAAATTTTATTTCAATTTTCGATTCAATTGTTTCTAGGTAATCATTTTGAATTTAAATTTTCTATATAATTTCTTCCGGGGTGAATTTATCTGCTAAACCAATTATTTTCAGTTTGAAATCGGCCGCGCCGATTGCCGTTCCTTGTAAGACCAAAACACATTTTTCTGAAATAACTTAGATTTTTGGACATGAAATGTTGATCGGGTATTTATCATGCATGAAATGAGCAAATAGGTACGAATATTCAATTCATAGGATAAATACGTGGAAATCATATTCTAACTGTAAGCACGCTAAATATAAAAAAAAGGATAAAAAAAACAAATAATACTTGGAAAGAATTAAAATGATTTCCATACTTGACACATTTTTTGCCTACTTGGAATCCACCCCTGAATTATAAGGTATTTGACAAAGGCTAAGCGCTGAAATAAGAAGTCCTTTAACCGTAACGGAAACACGTGTAAGGCTGTTGGCTGATAGCGGTCACACGTGGGAATAAGGTCAGAGGGAATATCAGCAAAAAATCTTGATTTGGGTTTGCTTATGGCGTATCGATTTTTCATTTTGCGTTGCAAAGCATATTTAAAATAGCTTTAGGATACCTGAATTCTAATCGCACCGTTTCTTATTCATGCAGATTCCTACGATACGATAAAGAATTTTTTTTACATTAACCCCATAAAGGAGGCCCTGAGGAAAACAATTTCCCTCAGGGCGTATGCTGTCATATTTTGAGATGCTGTGTGGAGGGTCTTTTTTAAGGAAAGGAAGAAAAGGGAGTTCTGGGAAGGTAAAAGGTATGAGGGTTGGGTAGGAATCTAGGGATCAGTATGTCCAGGCGTAACGGACATATGAAAATAATAATAGTTTGGCTTTTTAAACTATGCATAGGTACAATGTGGGTATACTTAGCGAAATATTCCTACGGTAGGTATATACTATGTCATAATACCTACATATCGTTTAGTCTAGAATATTTAATATAATACAAATTAAGCTTAGTTTTGCAGCCTTTCCAGCTCTTAAAAACTAATTGATGCAATATTTCACAAAATTAGCCCAGTATTATTATTACTAGAAAAAGACGAAGAACCCACAAATGCAGCTACAAATCCGGCGTGAAATTCTATACTTCCAGCAATCCTCGTGATATATCGCCGGGCAACTCACGTGACATGATCTCCGAACCGCAAAATTATAGTTTAACTGGCGGTGTCGAGTTTCCGACACTTTCAGACAGTTTCGGGTTTTACGAGGCGGAACCGGCCCGTGCTTACTCTATACTTACTAGACTTTATAGTTCGTAGTGTGATATTATGGGAATGCCGATTGACGGTCCGGCTTGAAACGGTATCCGAACCGGCCAGACATGCTGGCGACATAGTTCGTTGTGTGAACTAGTTGCCGTAAAGGTTTGATTTATGATTTGACAGAGGAATTAACATGTGATATCGATATCCTGAAATGCTGGAATCCATTCTACATCCTAATTTGTTGTAAATAGTAAGAACATGTAGATACTTTATGCGTAGAATATTTCCTTATTTATTATAGTACCTTTATGAACACATTTTTGTCTGCACTTCCACGGGCTTCTCGTTTATTTATAAATAAATGTTAGATTTTCAGAAACTGGTAGGTACATATTTTAGTAAGGTACAACTAACTCAAATTTTGTGACATAATTAATTAGTTTGGACAGTCAATAAGATGTGCCAAATTGTCAAGTCACTAGTCAGATTTAGTTTGGGCAGTCAAAAGTTGTGACAAACTGCCAAGTCACTAGTCAGATTTAGTTTGGGCAGTCAATAAGTTTTGCCAAACTGCTATGTCACTAGTCAGATTTAGTTTGGGCAGTCAATAAGTTGTGCCAAACTGCTAATTAAAATCTTTATGTCGGTAAAATAACAGAATAAAAACGTCCAATGTGTTCTTATTAAAAAATACAAAATTCGATTTTTGCTCTGTCTGTAACTCTAATTCAATGAACTCTTGAAGTTTTTAAGTTTCATTTTCAAAACTAGATTTATTTGTTTGGAGTAATAAATAAAGTACGTACCTATAATAAAACATAATATTTTGAACAGAAAAAATATTTTATTTAATTGCCTTTTCAAAATGAGAACTGATTTTTTCGCTCGAATGAATTTGATCCCGCGCACTTCTACTCGCTTGATAATAATGGAACACGTTTCTAGAAGTTGTTATTAAGTAGTAGCACCTAAGTGATTATCTTGTGTCAGTAGGTACCTACTATTTTTATAAATGGATGCATTAGTCGTCCGATCACATTTGGATGCATCATTTTACTGTGTGGGTGTTAGTATAGATTGCTGAGGACCTCCGTAGTGATACTCCACATTTATAATACATCCGGAAACTATTAACTTACTAATGTACGCTAAACAGTTTGCCTTAAAAACAATCGAATTACATGCATATAAAACAGCACCCTTTAATACCTAGATACTTAACTTAAAACTGCGTAGGTAATGTTTCATTTAAAGCCAGTTATGAAAATGTGTCATCTAAAGTAGGAAGTTAGCCACATATACAATAAGTACTGGAGTTTTAGATCGAAGCTCCAAAGGGGAATCCTAAAGTAGGTAGTATGTTCCCTGTTCAGGCCACAACACAACACGACCGCCCCATAAATATATTAAAACTAACAACAATCTTCTCAGTGGCTAGGCGGCGTCCCTTCACGAAAGCCCTGGACTAAATCTCTTTATGGAGATCATTATTTTCATTTCTCCTGTACCGCTACATACACAACGTGAGAGGCGCCAGTATATACATTTGTAGAAATAATGTAAAATTTGTGTTAAAATTCAATAAATAGAATTCTAATTTGGAAGCTTGGTTAAACAGTTTTCCTAATAATTACATCTTATTTAATTGATTTGAATGATTAAATAAAAATATTTAAAACATACATAACTGAACTGCCTCAGTAATAATCTTTTGTATTTGTTTAGTGATACATTATTGATATAATAATAATATTGATAATATAATAATAATATTAATTATAATGTTTGATATAATAATAATAATAATAATTGGCTAATTTAAAAATCACCTCAAGGCCGCTGTACAAAATATATTTATTAAATAATTAATACTAGAAATACTGACTTAAAACTAGTGACTTACATCTAGGACTTATATCTAGTGACTTACGACTAAGGCTCATAACTACTGTCATGCAATCGCGCCCAATGGGTTAGCTGGATATATATCTTAAATGAATGAAGTGAATGAATGAAATTAATCGTCGATCTTTACCGTATTTAGATGATTCATCTGCCAACGATTAAACCGATTGACGCGTTATGTTCTTACTGATATTGTCCATTGTCAATTGATAGGGGAGTCAATAGCATTTTGATTTTATTAACAATTGGTAGTTAGTACCAGAATTTCTGCACTGAATTAAATTCCTACTATTAGTGTTACGTAGTGGAATCCGAAAGCTTATCAATGCAAGCAATTCTAATATCATTTTTTAGAATTCTACATAGAAATACCTAGTCAGTGAAAATTCTTGAAAAACTACTTATTTTAAAACCATTGACAAGAAGATTTTTTATGAACATATTTGATGCTTGATAAAATCTTTTTATTAGAATTATTATTTAGAATTAAGAAGAAAAAAATTGGGTAATTTTATTAGCGTTTTTTCAATAGAAGGTACCTAGCTAAATTATAACTACATTCATAAAAGTTAATAATTATATATTTTAAAGAACATTAGTTCTCCTGGGAAAGAGATTAAAACCAAAAAATAGCTTTTAAAATATAAATGTGCCTACCGACTGAAGAAACTAAAATCCAATTTTAAAAAAAATAGCACGACAAGCCAGTAATGCCTCTCGAAAATCATATCGAGAAAACCGAGATAATCTCAGTAATATCTCTCGATAGGAAGGAAAAAATCCATGTATTTTCAAATGTACGTACTATTTTAAAATTAACTCTACACAGGAGGTCTTGAAGAGACCTATGTGATCGGAGGGAGGACACACAGAAGCTGGCAAATAGTTCCACAGCCAAGCTATTGAACACAAGAACAAGTCTTAGAAACGACCCGAGATAGGAGAATATATCAAACGGACTGCCCATTTCTGCACAGTCGAGGGTGTTTAGTATTACACGAAAGGGCTAAAAAAACGCTGAACGAAAGCAATTAATTTTCTTTTTACCTACCGTATATAATAGTTGTCCAACTATATCTGAGTTGATGCTTCTTTTCCTATCCACTAGAATGCAGTAGGTATCTAATGTAACATTTGATTTTTTACTATAATTATGCATATCTCATTCCAAAGTTGTACGCTTTTCCTCAAAACATTAACGAATTGGGGATATTACAATTCCACTCGGGTTGTGGGACACTTTTGTACTAACTTTTTAAAAAGTTTATTGATGGAAAGGAAATTATTTACTTGTCTATTGACAATTTATTAATTAATTCTGTAAAGAAAATATGTAGTAGCTACCTACTTAGTTTGCAATCCTTTTTTATCATACCAAGTAAATCTTAACATCCCTACGAGACTGTAACCTTATGGAACGGCAGGCCCCACGTGATATAATGTACATCCACTCGGCAACGTTATGAATCCGCGAATCGCAACGTAATGTGTTTAGTGTTTATACGCCGTACGGATACTACAGCCAGAGGTTAGTCATGGGGGGTACCTACCTAGAGTGCTCCCGTTTTCCCGGCTGTTGGTTGCTGGGGGTGGTCTGCGGGGAGGTTAACATAATTTATTTTTTTACTAACGCCCCTTTTAGGTGCTTTTAAATATGAATAGTAAGAAATATACGGTATTTTTCATACATAACTGAACTGCGTCAGTAACAATCAATTGTATTTGTTGAAATTATTTCCCTCTATTAGTATTCTGGGTAATGCGGAATACACCTGGTAGTTGGTCCCAGAATTTCTGCACTGAAATAAATCCCAACTTCTAGTATGACGTGGTAGGACTCCGAAAGCTTATCATTGCAATGCAAATTCTGGACAATCAAATGCATCATTTAGAATTTTATACACGGTGAAAACATACTGATATGAAATACTGTTAATTTATTAAAAATCTGGTCAGATCATTCGTTTTCCCGTTAAAAACACTTGTGGTTCTGCAGGCATTTGATGAATGAAATGACAGAGTTCCCAATAAATCTTTTAACATCTGTTCATATAAATATTGATATACTGATATTGGAGCATTCTGTCATAACATTTATTAGGAAAATAACACATGTTGTCCATATATTCTGAATGACTAATATTTTAACAGGTTCGTTTTTCTCCGTGCAGAAATATTAAGTCAAAGAAGATCCTTCTCTCTGACAATATAAGCATATTGCTGTAGTTATTCAAATTTGCTGGAATACCATTTTTTATACTGACAATTCGATTATAATAATAAAATAAAAGGTTTTAAATATAATACATTACATCCCCTCCCCCAAATATAATGTATTATATCAGTCATAGTTTAAGAAATATTTGTACCAGTCTGAAGATGGCCTTAACAGGCTGAAATCGGTTACAGTCAAAAATAAAATATAGTGGAATAAAGTTTTAAAACCTTTTATTATATTATTATGTTGGATATACCCATGAATACACATTTCTAAACATAGAAAATTGCAATGGAAAGAGATGTACTCACTGGTTTATTTTCATATTAAATATAACTGTTTTTTGCATTTCTGCACGGATAGAACATACAAATTTTTGAAAATTCAGAATTCCTACTTTTTGCATGCAATTGTGTGACGTTGTGCGTAAAGTGAATTACCTGCCAAAGTTTATACTTGTGGGTCTGCAGCAATAACCGTGAAAATTACCAAACCGGGAAATATTTTTTCTATGGTGCTTTTTTATTTGACGACGCTTGTCATGCAACTGTGGGTACGGCTTATACACAGTGTCTGGAAAATCATTTTGCAAGCGGGAAACTGGTGAATGTATCACGTTTGGAGTCGATTTTGTGGAATTACTTATTTTTCATTTGAGCTTTCATTTTCAAATAAACCGAGACCGAATTTGAAAATTTTTATGACAAACTTTAATAACATCGGTCGCTAATGTTATAAAAAATATAATATAGCAGAGAAAAACTAAAATATATTTGAGTTTTATTACATTTTCACCAAAATAATCGTTCTTTACCATTGAGTAAGTAATATGAGGATTTCCTGTAAATAAATATGACTAAGTATGACTTTTTAAAATCGGAATTACGACGTTTGACACAGAATTTTATTACATTTCCAGCAAAAGAAGCGTTCTTTACCATGAAAATAAATAATATGAGGATTTCCTTTAAATAAATATGACTAAGTTTGACTTTTTAAAATAGGAATTACGACGTTTGACACAGAATTTAGAGACTCACTTTACACAGATAAAAAAGCAATGATTTTAAAGTGAAGAAAAGACGAGCTAGAATACAAAATACATTAATTCCTTGCCAACGAATATAATTTAGCGTGCTACTAATATTTTTTATGGTTCAAAATACCATAACATCAAGGCAAGTGCGGTGAGCTACTAGAATTTCTTGGAACACTGAGGGTTCGTAAAGCTTCAACTACGTTCAGTGGACAGATCAATACTCTCTCTCACCTTTTACTCGACACAATCATCCCACAAGACTTCTCAATATTTAGTATATTGTGCCTTCAATGTATTATGTATACCTTAATATTGAGCACCTATACAAAATAAATAGAAAATTAATTTAAGGCGATGCACTACGTCGTGTAATATTTTAAATTGAGCCGCTATCAATAACAACCCTTACGTAGATGGCGATAAGGTTTAAATTCCAATTCAATTTTATTTTGTGGATGTTCAGGCATAAATATATTTTTTTTTTTCGATCATTTTATAAATAAATTAATTTGCCAAATTATACAACAAAATAATTACCGAAAATGGGTTCGTAAGTAGGAGATTTTGAACTTTAAAGCAGTTTTCATAGGTCTTATACATTATTTTTTTCTGGGCTTATAAAAACACTTATCTAAAAAATGCTCGATAATTTTAAAGGCCAAAATGTATTCTACTTACAGTATTTAATTAAAGCATCTGAAACATTTCTAAGCGACCAAATTTTCAAACCAAAAACACATGATTTTGCATCACTACGTATTGCATCGCCTTAAGTGTAAATTAACTATCCACGTAGGTTATCAGTAAGTTAGGTAGGTATGAATGTAGGTAGACTCGTCTGGCTAAAGGCTTACAAACTTCCGGTGAATGATTCTAAACCGTGTTATTTCGACCAGACATGGGATTATCAAGAAACTTGGTGGGATACTCCCTCGTCGGTACCAATCTGCCAAAATACTGTGCAGTTATTTTTAATACGTCCGAAAATTAAAAATAGTACCAACCGCGGTTAAGATTGTAGATAAATCATCAAACATTTTTTTTTTTTTTTTTTTAGATTCTCACGGCCAAAAGCATTTTTGTTGTTTGTTTTTGGGGTGTTATGCCGTGTTGCGCTAACTCCTTCTTTAGCCGACGTTTCGGACAGCGTTGCAGTGTCCATCATCAGGGCAAATCCGGTAGATACACACATCTTCGGATCTACCGGATCTGCCCTGATGATGGACACTGCAACGCTGTCCGAAACGTCGGCTAAAGAAGGAGTTAGCGCAACACGGCGTAACACCCCAAAAACAAACAACAAAAAAACATCAAACAATTGATTAAAAATAATTTTTTATAGTTACATTTTTTCATACATATAATATTATAAATGGTTCCATGATAACTCAACACAGTGACAATTCAAGACACTTTTAAAAAGTGATATAAAGTCAGTTAGAAACTATTAAAAAAAATAATTTTAAACCTAACCTAACCTAACCTACTTAACCCAGTTAGTAAAGTTTTTGTCTCATCACTTTCCATGACTTTATATAACTTTTTAAAGATGTGATAAATTATCATAGTGATGATTTATCCGGTCACCGTTATAAATATATCTGATATCTATCCATATTTTTTTTCTTCTACGTGGTAGGTTTATTTTTATTTTTATGTGAATACCACACAAGAGTCCCAACTGCCGAGTCAGTGAAACTATGGCATCCCCAATTGGGGTATGTTGTGAGGCTGAAGCTAGTGGAGAAGGGAAGTAGGTGGGTAAAAAGTAGGCGGGGGAGTTCGTGGCTGTACAGAGCTGGCCACCAAACACGGCTAAAGCCATTTCAAGCAACGTTTCTATTTTAAAAAACCAGGGCGATACTGAGAGACAAAAACTTTGTGGTTCGACATTTATGAAATAAAACAAATAAATTGTTAAAACAACAAAAAATTTTAAAGTTATTAATACCGACCGGTTTCGCTTACGAGAAGCATGTACATTCTAGCACCACGTTCATCAATCAAATGCATTGTACATATAGCTTTGTATTAATGATCGACGAACTGGTAGATGCAATCTGTTAGACATAAATTGATAAAAGTTTCACTAGTCTATAGTTAGTAATAACATAGATCATTGTAAAAATGTATTATATATTTGTACAGCGCCCTTGTGGTGATTTTCCACAAAAGCGGTGCTAAACAAATCATCGAAATATTATTATTTATCAGGGCACAAACTAAACTAATCAAAAATTTATTATGGCTGCTTAAATTATGTGTATCTACATTAAAAAAAACAATTAACGTATTATTAATTATTTTATAGAGAATTTTTCAAATTCACCCAATTTTATGACCCACCCTATACTTAGTTTACCTACTTGGTATACCTACCATGACGTGCTGTGTTTTAAATTTTGCAGAAATTTTGTTTTGTAAGGCTGGAAATATTTAAGTGGATGGGAACTACTTTATCAATTTCTCAAAGTAGTTGCTATTATTTGTTTGATAAATACATTTACGTCATTAGTTTTATTAGCCAGGAACGTTACTGATTATCTAAAAAATGTATGTGTCACTACTTCCACTTATAAAGGTAAAAATAGAATACTGTGGGGGTATTTCACTATGTCGGGCTAAATATCTGAATAGCTATCCGTTGGCTGGCTTTAAAGTTCAGAATAACTTCGTTATTCAACGGCGACCGTTTCACCATTGTTTCGAGCTGCCGGATAGATAACACTCGAAATAGTCTGGCAACATCGCAAAATGTTTGCTGTTTCTCCATCTACTGCCACGGCTGTCATGCGTCACAGTCCGCACACCGCGAAGTGTGCATTTTTTTGGTTATGTTATGTTGATTATCAGGTCATTTTAGATAGATTCGTGTCGAATTAATACATTGTTTCTTATTTTGAACACAATCAAATAATTCAGGATGGATCATACAAGCATTCGAATTCATTCTACAAAATTCGACTCACTTCTCAGCTGTTAAACTCGGAATGTTTTGACGCCATCTTTGATTCGAGGAATAGCGCCTAACGTCTGGTTAGAGCACTGATTAGTCAAATCTAACTTTAACCCGAGCGTTAGCGTTATTCAGATATAGTGAAAACGAAAAAATGACTAATCCGCGGATTAGTGCTTGGTCAGAACATAATCAGAGATAGTGAAAAACCCCCTGTACCTATCCATAAATGTGTGCGAGTTAGGTAATATAATCTACATTGTGTAGGTGTATTGTGTCGCTACACAATCTCAAAGAATTTTTTGTCACAAAAAGGAAGGACAGCAATTATAAGGACTTTATGATCTTGTTACGTAAGCACATGTGATATTCTGTTAGTTGTGCCCAAGGATGCTGCCAGATACCTGGTTATATCAAAAATAAACTTCCAACGTTGATTTCTACGTCGTAAATCACAAATGATAAAACGTTAAGACGATTTTTTTCGTTTTAATTTCTTGCATCGTTCTTGTGACAATAAAATAAAAAAACACACGTTTCAACAATCATCGTAAAGATACCAGATAGTGACTTTTCATATGCAATTTTACCCAGAAACCTTTGTTGACAGTGTGGGCCTTGTGTGTGCCGTGTTTTTATCATTTGTGTACAATGGGCACGTGTTCAACATGCTTTTATTTGTCAAACAAAACATCTCGTCTGTCTCAAGAATATCAGAGTATCTGGTGTGTCTTACTACAACGGTCATTATACACAACAATCATTACAAGAATATCTTACACTGTTTCTTGTGATATTCTATTGATGTCGTCAAACCCCCAGGCCTTTGGCGTATTGAACGTTATGTTTCGCTCTCAGAAAATTGTAAAATATGTGTTTATTTCCGCTTTGAATAAAATCCTAATAAATAGAATATTTCTCAACATATCCGTAAAATAAAAATAAAATATTTGTTTTTATTTAATTTTTATGTTTATTAGAAATAAACATGTACAATTTGAAATATTGAATTTTTGATATCAAACATAAATATGTTTCAGAAATAGCTCAGCTTAAGTTTTTTCTTCTAAACACTGAACTAAAATGACTGAAAACAAAATTTACTAGACAAATATATTAAAAACGGTTCCATGATAACTCAACACAGTGACAATTCAACACACTTTTAAAAAGTAATTAGAAATGATGAAAAATTTTTTTTTAACCTAACCCAACCTAACCTACATAACCCAGTTAATAAAGTTTTTGTTTAATCACTTTCCATGACTTTGTATAACTTTTTAAAGATGTGATGAATATTGTGATGATTTATCCGGTTACCATTATAAACACTATCGTAACCTCACTTTTTTTTTTCGTTTCAAACAACTCACAAAATTGAATAACTTTTTCTCAAAATGCGGTCGGAACCTTTAATTTCATATAGGTATATATTTTAAATCTTCTATAGTTAACTTCTGAATTTGAATATAAAGCATGGTGTTTTCTCTTTCTAACCCCGTTTAGTTCATATTTCTCAATATGTCAAGTAGGGGAGACATGAGACGGTTTCTATGAGACCACATGAGCCGGTACCAAAAGGGAACAAATTTACTCCACGCTGTTCACAAAAGCGAACAAATTAGCCTGAGAGGTTAAATATACATTTTTTAAGGAATACAGAAACATTATTATGACAGGCGATAAAACCCTGCTTCACCATGAACCAAAACAAAACAAAAAAATAAAATGAATTCATTACGATTCATTTTAAATCTCTCTTTATTTTTATATGAATTAAACATTATACTTACACACATTACGATTAGTTATATGTCTACTGGGACTGCTAAACCACTCACATTCTGAAATTAAATATGTTTGGGCATCCTTGAAAGATGCTTCCAATTCTATTTTTACAACAACTGTATAATCTCAAGTAAAGAGTGATATCATTATGAAATTCTATTTTGAATGCATCAAATAAAAGGTGAATTGAAATAAAGCATTAGACTTTATACCTCCAATTTCTCTAACTAATGATACTCTAACTCTTTAGTTTAAAATGTCATTAGTTAGTTTAGGGTTAAGTAGAAATAATTAGAAAATATGATACATACCTTTTTATACGTCCGGCATAATCATTCTATCTCATTCATACACGAATGTCTCTTTCATACCTTTAGATATACGTTTATTACAAATACCTATATAATAACTAGACAAAACACAATGGGTCGCTTATGCACTCCATTAAAGCATACTAGTTTTGCACAATAGTACTAAACCTATATTAGAGTTGTGTGGTTTAATCAAATAGCGACAGAGCTGAGATTAGAACCGTGTGATAAATTTTAAAATAAAATAAACAATGTTACCTTAAATAATTTATCCAATTTTTAGTATTACATTAGTTTTATTACACTAAATATAATTATATATAATACATTACTTACCGTAATCAGGTAATCTTAATCAACGGTGTCTTCTCAAAATCTATCGACGTAAAATCTGGTGTCCCCCAAGGATCCCACCTAGGTCCGCTAATGTTCAACATTTATATAAATGACATTGGATCATGTTTTCAAAATTACAAAAATGAACTTTATGACATGAAAATATTCAAAGTTATTCGTTCTCTTTCTGACTGTGAAGCGTTACAGAGTGACCTAGATAGGCTTTGCAAGTATTACAAAGTTGACTGTCATATTATAGATTGTATAGATATAAACGTTTCTAAATGTCACACTATGACATTCACCAGAAATAATATCATGTCATGTCAATAATTTATTTTGTTCAATACGCATACATACAGACACACACACACACACACACACACACACACACACACACACACACACACACACAAACAAACACTCACTTTTACAATACACACACCTATATACTACACACGTCACCTGGTAATTAAGGAATAAATATACCACCTAGCAGACATTACAAGGAAACATCATAGGTACCCAACATGAAGTATCTTACTCATATATATTGTTTCATATCTGTAAATCATGTACTGTTTGTTTCTATAATATAAAATAAAATATTCTTAGTAGCTACATTATTTTTTTTAACGATAAAATAATAGGGGAAATATTATATAATATAGATACCTGCATATCTACTTATGTGTTTTGAAGCAGAAAAATAATCTTAGGGTTGAAAATTGATTAAGGAAAATGTGCGTTGAAATCTTTTAAAAATATTATTACTTTTGGGTGAAATCACTACTAAGTAATTTAAGTAAATTAATGGATGTTCTTAAATGTAAAGCCTTCTTTCAAAATTAGTGATCTCTCTAATAACACTACTCGACCTACTATTAGAGAAATATGATAAAATCTTCTTTACATTCCAAAGAGAATTCATTTTGTACCCCTGAAAACATTAAAATTGTCACACTTTTCGTAATACTAAAACCATGCCCCAGTAGACATCGGAAACCGTTTAAGTTATTGACATTTGAACTAAAATAATTAGTGTTAAACCCAGCTCAGTGTCCCCTTGTTGGCCTTTGGACCTCTCGCCTCCAGTTTACACGGAGTCGTCAAACAAAACGTTAGGAGAGGTAAGAAAGAGTCTAGCGGGTCATAAATTAGAGGGCCTTATCATCTGTATACTGTACACACAGTGTTGGCGGGTCGCAGTACATCGTCTTATAAACAAACCACGGCGTCCAGCCCATATTAAACTAGTTTGTAGGAAGATTAAAGATTTATAGGACTGTTTTTTTAGTTTTAGAAGTGGTAGAAATGCTCTACAGATAAATGTGAATGTAAATTAAGCGATATTGTCTAGGTTTGCCATATACAGAGATCAATGAAAAAGTAAAATAAACTATAGTAGCTAAATAAATGGTTTTTGCAGGATGCATTAACATCTCGAAATTCTTAACTGACATTGTTATTGTAAAATGTTATACAGATTGTTGTGAAATAAGACGTTTTACTCTTAATAAGTTAGTAAAGAGGTGAGTCACAAGTCACACACAGCATTGACGATTATAAAATATATTAGACTTTTTTAAATATAATATAAATATTTAACTTTAATAGTTCCAGAGCGGTAAATACTCTCGGTATTGCCCCGGTAAAAGACAAATATTCAGAGTCGAACATTGCATGAAATTGCTTAATAGTGTTTGGTGACCATATCTGAATATACAACTTCCTCTTCCCTATCTCCTTCCCCTCCCCAAACTTCACTGACCTCATAACATACTCCAATTGGGGATTCCATAGTCTCACTAGCTTCTGTTAACAAGGAGCCGTTTGGAATCTTATAAGATTTTATGAATAGAGCACACAGAGAAAGAACGAGAGAAAGCTAAAAGCAGCAAACAAGAGATCCTGTTTTAACATAATCAATAAGTTTAAGGTATGGATGTATACATGTTTTTTTTATATTAGAGACGCAGTGAGAACGAACGGATAAATCAATATCAGGAGAAAATACATGACGCCCAAATAAATGCAATGTGAGTCGGGGAAGTCACAGGAAAACATAGCACGATTAAGTTAATCAAATGCTTAAGTCGAGTCGGGCCAAGAGTCAGGATAAACGGAGCCGACGAATAAAATTTTGTATTCAGTAATAATTGTTTTATGGGTCAAATGGCTATCTGTATCTGCCTTCATCGATCGGCATATTGAAATTAACGTGGTGCTTGGTCAGTTTCTACACTAAACCAGCAGGTATCATCAGCTATTCTTGTATAGTTGAAATCTTGAACTATTATTAACTTTTTTTCTAATGATGTCACGTAGAATTTTTCCAAAGCAATTTAGATTACAGTGCGTATGAGTACAAAGTTTTTATCTCTCTGACAGTAGACAAATACAACGAATTTCCTGAAACCTATTCATGTCTGCCTTAATCATTTTATGTTTTATTCTCAGAAGCATTTTAAGTATTATGAATACATATAATTGATATCTTTTCTTGTTTTTTTATTTATTTTTTGTACGTTTTATCAGAAAACAAGATGTTATTACATTGATAAAACTGCAGTCCTTTATTGATACGTTTTTGCCTTGTCTGTACAATTTATACATTTAGATGGTAGATATTCTTTATCTTTATCAGACAAGAGGTAAGCACATTGCATGTAATATGATTTACTATTTATTAAAATGAATATGCTTGCATTGTATTGGTTGGTAAATATGAAAACATCTCATTAAGAAAATTCAATGAAACAATTAATTAAAGATCAACTTTATTCGCAAAATCCATCAATTATACAGCACGTGTGTTCCCAGATATCTACTCTAATTGATGTGTCAGAATAATGAGTTTATTAATTTATAAATATTTTTCATATTCTTAAACAAAACACAAATATTCCTACCTATTTTCCCAATGTTCTCAATTATTGAAATTGTACATTTTAGTGATCTTTTGTAGTTTGCAAATACAAAAGAATCTTTCTATTTTATTAATAACCGACGTATCTATTGTAGTTTAAATACACAAGATTGTTTGTCTAAAATATTTATCATATTTAATATTGTTAGGATTTAGTTAAAAATGCGAGTATTCCAACGTTCTTGTTGGATATGATTATATTATGTTTGGTAGCGGCAAATACGAGTGCATATGGAAAAGTTTTTACGAATTTAAAATCATGGGCATTTTCGGAAAAGGTTGTAAATTACGTTTTTTTCATGTCCCACGATTAATTGAGAATATTGGAAAATAGTATATTTTTAATATGCTAATTAACTAATTAACAACCATCGAACCTCTACATATTTTTAATTAATTATTTAGATAAATGGAAGTATGTTTTTTCACGTCCCATTTCTACATTTAATTAAAGAAAGTCTGATTTCGTATTAAATTTAGGTATGTAAGCCTAATTATGCGGTTTTTTAAATAGCTTATATAACATGTTTTTAAATTATACAGTTTTTACAAAAAAATTGGAAAAACAACCAAAAAATCAAGTACATTATGTTTGTTAAGGAATCAGTTAATTCACTATTAAATGTTTTTATATTGGACATAAGTGCCTCAGCAACATATTTGTATTTATTGAGTGATAAATTGAATATTTCCACTGAAGAATCCACATTATTACCCTCCTTTAATATTCTGGTCAATTAAGGAGTAGGTACATATTATGATATTTAGTCCCAAAACTTCTGCACTGAAAAAAAATCCGACTTCGAGTAATCTGGTATTGGTGAAAACATTATACTTACATATACCTTATATTTGCAATCGTCTCCGTAATATATTGGTGTATTATAGTAGTTTTATGGAGAACATGACTAAATAAATACAAATAAATTCTTTAAGTAAGAATGTTAACTAACTTCTATCAGTGAAATAAAAAATAAGACAAGAAATCCTTTTTTCGATTCCTAGTTGTGCCCGTTTTTCTGTATCTTCTTCGGTTTCATGGTTCATTTAGATTTATTAGAATTCTCTTCTTCTACAATAAAAAAATCCTTTTTCGTCATCTTGTTTTTCAGCTATACGTAATAATTAATTTGCTACTCAACACCCTAATTACTCTGATATGTCATTTCTCCCCATGTCATACACTTGTTTCCTCCACCATATAATATTATTAATAGCGCCAGCATAAATTCCAGAAATTTTGAAGCTGTACATTGCCTTTGAAACATAACGCGTGCGCTGCGCGAGTAAAACATTCCGTGGGAGCCTCTCCACATGTCGGCTAGCCTATCAATTCACATTAGGCTCGAGTGAATGGCTCCTGTATATTATGGTGTCCCTCAGACCTCAGCCCCCAGCCGTGGTCTACGGGACACCATTTCCTCACGTCGCGTGGTCTGTGCCGTGGTCCAAATGGCAGCATCACGCGCCACGCGAACAAACTGAGCAAATATTTGAAATGCAAAAATACTACGGAATTTTCTGCTATCGAATGACAGGGATATTACTAAATTTGTGCTGTAGTTGTATAACTAACAAAATTGTTCCTACAACAAACAATAAAGAGAAAAATTTATAACGTTTTAGAAGTGCGGTCAGTTTAGTCTGACTTTAAATAAACATGATCAAATATTTTAAATTGTCGAAATTCTTTCTTGAGCCAATCAACGTTTTTATTGGCCTGTCTGAGATCTAGGAGTTAACATGTCTTATATAAATTTGCCACAAACCTAGAGCTACAATTCGAGTCGCTACTGCGTACTAACTCGTCGAAACTTGTTACACTATTAGAAGGTGATAAGCCGTGCGCGTAGATCCGAATACGGTAGTTTTTGTTAAAGCGTTAGTAGAGTTGGAGGTCAGTTGGAGGTAAAAAACGCGAAACCTATTTTTTTCGCTTCATGACTCATCTAAATATAATAGATCAATGGCTACTGTGAATAAGTCAAGTTATTACTGTAAAGTAGGGGAGAACCACCATGAAGAGAACGTTCCATGAAGAGAAAATTGAACATTGTGCCAAAACTAACAACTTTATTGACACATAGATACCCATCGTATGCTTGTAGTGGTGCCGCGTTGGTTTGCGGGAAGCATGGTTACAGCGTTGTCAGTTCGCTGGCGACAGTCGAGGTGTAAAGTGCTGAGCATCGTTTTTTTTTTTTCTTCGTGAATTTGTGAAGTCTGTCTACGTTTAACGAGTGCAAGTACACCAAAGGTGATCCTGTCTTATCACACTTAGCTGTTATAACTTACATATCGTGAGTACAATGATGCATCATATTAATCCCTTATTGCCATTTTTAATTTTTTCAAAACCAAACTGCCGTTTCCATGAAAAGAACATAACAAAAGCCCATGAAGAGAACGTTCTCTTCATGGGCTTTGTGTTCTCTTCACGGAATATCTAGGCAATGCATATTTTATCAGTCTAGACTTCTTCTCCAGGTGGATGCCGTCGCGTTTTTTTATAAATGATTTGAATTAGTACAAGTCAAACTATATTTAGAGTCGAAGTAAGAAAGACATAACTTATTCATTTGGCTACTTATTCAGCAGTTTAAGAATCGAATCCAATCGTATATCCTTTTTATTTTAGATCATGCCAAAAATAAATCGCAAGACTGACGATGAATTCAAGAATGCTATAGATGATGTCATCATAAATAAGAAGAGCATACGAAGTGTGGCGAAAGATAAAGGTATTGCGACCACATTACTTTGGAAAATTATTCAACGAGCGAAGCAAGCACAGGAAACTGGTGAAAGTTTTAGCTACACTCGCAATATAGGGAATAGAAAAATATTCTCTCCTGAACTTGAGGATTTATTAGCATCGTACCTGAGCACTGCTTCAAAAATGTGCCATGGCTTGACTAAACTTCAAACAAGGGTACTGGCTTACCAATTTGCTGTAGCTAATAATATTATCATTCCATCTTTTTGGAGAGTCAATGAAAAAGCTGGAATACACTGGCTCGATGGCTTCATGAAGCGACAAGTCAAGCTTTCAGTACGTCAACCAGAAAGCACTTCACTGGGCAGAGCTACAAGTTTTAATAAAACAAACACCAGTAACTTCTTCAACAACTTGGAAAAGCTTCTACAAAAGTACAAATTTCCCCCAAATATGATTTGGAACTTGGATGAAACTTCTTGCACAACGGTTACAAAGCCACCGAAAGTTATAGCTGTTCGAGGTTCCAAGCAAGTAGGCCAAGTAACGTCTGCTGAAAGAGGAGATTTGGTGACTGGTCTTTTCTTCATCAGTGCTGCTGGAAATACAGTTCCACCTGTTTTTGTTTTTCCAAGAGTACACTTTCAAGAGAGAATGTTAAAAGGGGCACCGATAGGCAGTAAGGGTCTGGCCCATTCAACTGGATGGATGACTGAAAACTGCATTGTTGAGTCACTGAAACACTTCAAACAGCACGTGAATCCTTCGGAGAACAATAGAGCTTTGATTATAATGGACAATCACGTAACCCACGTAAATATTAAAGTCGTGGAGTTTGCACGAGAAAACAACATAATTATTTTGACTCTACCGCTACATTGCAGCCACAGGATGCAGCCTTTGGATGTATCAGTTTATGGTCCATTTAAAACTAGATATCGCCAAGCCATGAACAACTGGATGACTACCAATCCTGGAAAAAGAGTAACTGTAATGGAAATAGCAGAACTTGTGAATGCAGCATACGGATATTCGTTCTCCATATCAAATATCTGCAGTGGATTCGAGAAAACTGGAATCCATCCTTTCAATAATAATATTTTTTCGGAGACCGATTTTCTTTGTTCGTCGGTTACTGACCGTCCGATTGTGGAAAACGAACAACCAGCGTTGCCATTGAATTCTTCTGCGAAGGACAACGTTCAACGTGAACAAGAGCAGATAATGGATGTGCTGACTTTGGATTTGAATTTGGGAACTGATTGCATTGCTAACCAAGAATTAGAGTCTCTACCATCGATCAGCTCAATCACAACTGATCTGAGCCGTAAGCAGCTTGGGATTGCAGTTGTCTCTCCCCATGTTATAAGACCCTACCCTAAAGCATCTCCACGGAAGAATATTAGAAGAGGTGGAGCACGGAAGGGGAAGTCTTGTATCATAACAGATACTCCTGAAAAAGATGAATTGATTCGGATCAGTGACGAAAAAAATAATAAGAAAAAACCGAAAGGAAAACAAACTCCAGGAATACCAACGAAAGGAAAAAAACTTCAACAGAATACAGATAAATCAAAGAACGTTAGGAAAACGAAAGTATTTAATAAAGAAAAGTCTACTAAGGAACGAGACAGGAGTGACTCTGAATCTACGGATACGCAAATATCTATTCACGACGATTCATCAGAAGATCTTGAAGATATAATCGATAACGAAGTCTGCCACGTTTGCAGTGGCAGATATAATGTAAGCTTTGAAGAATGGATCCAATGTAAAGTATGCAGAAAATGGAGCCACGAATCGTGCGGTGAAAAGGGCTCTTTGAACTTTTTCTGCAGGAAATGTTTCTGAGCGATTTTTTAACTACCGTTTTCTGTATTTAAAAAAAATAATAAATAATTAATGTCCTTGATTTCATTCGTTGTTTTACTTTGCATTATTAAAATTATTTTTGGTATCGACAGATAAACAACATACCTAATAATGGTCGAAGTCCAAGACTGTTCTTTTCGTGGGGACCCGTGTTCTCTTCATAGTACACTATACCTTGAAAAGAACATTTCCCATTTTTTAGAAAATTGGTATTTTCTCTTAATCCGAAAGAATTACGTGACTTCCACTCTAGGTTTAATGAGAGGATAGAATAGGGTCTACATAACAACATTTAGTTATTTCAATATTGCATAACTTTGAAAGTTACAGCACCAAGAAAAAAAATGTTCTCTTCATGGTAGTTCTCCCCTACCATCTTATGATTTTGTTGGTGGAAAATGTTTGTAATGTGTTTTTTTGCCATTTGGTCGTCCTACATAGATGATATTTTTTCCGTTTAGATAAATTATGCACAAAATATTGATTGATCTAAATTGTTGATATAAGATAAACCAAAATGTTTTTACGGAGCTCTCTGATGCATGGTACAATGAGGTTAAAAGGTTAATATACTTGCATTATCGTACTAAAGTATTCATCGGTGGTACGGGAAGAGATAAGACATGAAAAACGCTACTCTGAGGAATTCTACAACGCAATATAATGAACTTTATATCTATGATTATACATGCGCGATTAATTACATATCCTGGGCATATTGGCAAAAAACCTTAATTAGGAAATATGACATTTTAACTCACTAACGCAGAATTATATATTAAAAATGAAATAATATTTGAAGATTAAAAATAAGCCGACGTAGCACAGTGGCTCCGTGCACCTGACCGGCAATGAGACGGTGCGGGTTCAATTCCCGTCGGCGGCATTTTTTTTTTTAAGTTTTTTTCTAATTATATTTGTGTTTCAGGCTAGTAATCACTGCTTTTATTAATTTTTTATATTTATTTATTAACGCTGAAAATATTATTATTATATCATGAATTTATTTGCGCTCTATAAACTGACAGAAATAAAAAATTACTAAAATTAAAAAAATAAATTAGCGTTAAGTTGAAAACGAATTCCTTTGAGATGGCAAAAAACGTTAAATCGATATAACATCCATGGATGTGCACTTGTATCTATCTGCCCTTATATAATATTAAACAAATACCTAACGAACAAAAATCACTTACTAGTTACATTGTGTTTTTTGCAAGAACAAAAACGTCTTGCAAAATGTGCAAATCGATATCATTTTGGAAATAAACTTAAAAACAGGCTATTCGTATATTAAGATATTTTTAAATGAACACATATCACGATATCATATTTTATATCAACACAAACAGCAATTTAATTTGATATAAATGTTCGATGTTGGTACAAAACTTAAATGCTTGTTTTCTTTAAACAGCGATTTTAGAGTTAACGTTTTTTGCCAATATGTCATATTTTGTGAGTGGCTTAATGCTAATTCTCTTCA
This sequence comes from Hesperophylax magnus, assembly GCA_026573805.1. Classification (NCBI taxonomy): domain Eukaryota; kingdom Metazoa; phylum Arthropoda; class Insecta; order Trichoptera; family Limnephilidae; genus Hesperophylax; species Hesperophylax magnus. The sequence continues at coordinate 5,332,707 of JAIUSX010000022.1, forward strand.
GTTACATATCAAAAGTTTAATTTGATAATCTGTTTTCCTGTTAAAAACAGGATTCCAACCCAATCGTAACGAATGAAGCGACAAATTGCATAACAGACTATCAGTAAAGCACGAATATTAATTACAACTTTATTAAAGGAACATACGCTGTATTATATCACTCACCAAACCAAAGCCATTCAAAATTCTTAGATTTTTTCGAAAGTTGGTGTAGTAAAAACATGAAAAATCAAGATATGTTTTATGTAACCGGTGACTTTAACATTGACATGAAAGTCAAGAATACCTACAGTAATAGACTTCAGAGTTTAGTGAATTATCTAGGAATGAAACAACTTGTGACCAAACCAACTAGAATCTCAAATACATCAGCAAGCATTATTGATTTAGTCATAACAAATCATTTTTACTTGAATGTTAATGTTATGGATACTCCAAAAATATCTGACCACGAAAACATATTAACAATATTTGAAACGACCACAAGTCCGAAGTCACAGGGAATACGAAATATAACGTATAGAAAAAAAATAACTATAATAAGGATACATTGTGTACAGCATTACAAAACAAAAAATGGATCTGCGATACCCAAGGAAATTTAGACGGAAAAGCCGATGAACTAGTAGGACATCTGAAAACAGTAGTAAATGAGCTTATGCCTTTAACTAATATTATATTAAAAGATACAAATAAATGGTATACGAAATCCCTACATATTCTACAAAAACAAAGGGATACAGCCTATAAAGCCTGTAAAATACAATTCACTGAAGAAAGGTGGGAAACTTATAAGAAACTTAGAAACATGTACAGTACAGAAATAAAACATACCAAAAATTCGTATATCAGGCAAAAAATAATTACCTCTCAAAGTGACTCAAGAAAAATGTGGACTACACTTAAAGAAATTATAAGCGGCAAACAGAGGGAAAACATTAAGGAAGTTCGGTTTCTAGATGGAGTTGAAGATGATACACTTAAAATAGCCCAAAAATTTAACACAAATTTTGTACTTAGTGTGGAAAACATAAATAAGAGTATTCCATTAGTCGCAGATACCTCTTCTCAATCATCGGAAAAAAGAGAGAATAAAAATATATTCAGGTTTAATAAAATTGACAATGAGTATTTAATGAAAATCATTAAAACAATGAAACCAAAATCATCGCCGGATGGAATTACTATAAGCATAATCAAAGATGCACTGCCAGCTATAGGAGACAGATTAGTTGCACTAATAAATGAATCTCTGACTAAGGGAATTTTTCCGCAGTCATGGAAAACCTCCATAATAACACCAGTGCCCAAAATAATAAATGCTAAAAATTTCGAAGACTTCAGACCAATAAATGGATTGCCTAAATATGAACAATTACTAGAATGCATTGTGAAAGAACAGATGAGTAAATTTATAGAAAAAAATAACATCCTAGTAAAAGAACAATCTGGGTTTAGAAATAAATATTCCTGTGAAACAGCAATAAATTATGTGATAAATGAATGGAAAACAGCTATGGATCAGAAGAAAATCACAATAGCAGTGTTCTTGGATTTTAGACGTGCTTTTGAAACGATAGACAGAGAAAGACTAATAATGAAATTGAAGGACATAGGAATCCGTGCTAATGAATTGCAGTGTTTTATGTTTTATATCCTACGAGAAACTGCAACGATTTTAGGCTTCCTAAAACACACTTATCAGAAACACAAAACAATATTTATTATAAAGGTTTTTAAATGTTCAATGAACTCCCGGTAATTGTTAAGGAAGCTAAAAGTCTTGCAGTTTTTCGTGGATTATGTCTGAATGTTGTGAAATCTAAATTTTAGTATGTAAGAAGTAAATAATATTGTAGTAGTCATAGAAAATAATATATTAGGTATAAGATGTAAACTCTTATAACTAAATAAAATATACATTAAAAAAAAAAAAAAAAAAAAAAAAGAATATGTTATGAGGAAGTCGGAACACGAGTTCTTACAAATTTTAATATTTTCGCATTTCGTCCATTTTATTTATTCGGACAAGGCCACCTGCATAAACACGTGATAAAATATATTCTTAATGACTAATATTTTACTAGGAAATGGTAATGCTGTCACATTTTTAACAAACAAGCCGTACTTACCTTTCTCCGTGTATATATTGGTTCTTTGTACATATTAACTGGGGTCACCTTTCGTAACTCCTTATAAATGTCCAAAATAGAATCAAATAATTCAAGCATGGTATGCTGGTTCAAATTGGGTTTCAGTTTAAAGGAAGCAAGCTCTTCACTCACAGAGCACCTAATATCAAGTTTCGTTGCATTCCTTACCATGCAGAACACAACACTGGTTAAATTAGTTCACCAGAGATGAAGATATTTCAGAACTTTTTTACAGATCTTTATTATTTAAAATATATATTTAATCATTGAAGACAATATTAGCAACTCTAAAACGATAATTTGAAACGGAAAAATATTCGGTCGCATCTAGGAATTGAACACGGGATCTCTTTGCTCTACCACTGAGCTAATCCTACCCTATTCCCTTCTGCCATATTTAACTGTATTGAACTTTTACCGAGAATGTTGATAAAATGAAGATGATGTTGGTAGTTCTTAGTTGAAGTATGGTACAGTTAAATATGACCGAAGGAAATTGGGTAGGATTAGCTCAGTAGTAGAGTAAAACCTCAACAAGGCTAAAGTCCTGGGTTCAATTTCTAGATGCGACCGAATCTATTTCTAATAAAAAACAAATAAATATGTTTTCAACCATTTTAATTGAATTTAAAATTTCGGAACAACCGTTCCTTCATCAGGAGAATACTAAAAACAGTTTTTGATTTTAAAACAAAAAATGAAAACAAATTTATGTGTGTTTTTATTGTAAATTATGACGAGCCACAAAATTAATGCTTTTTACAAAAATACGAATCTATTTCCGATTCAAATTTTCGTTTTAGAGTTACTAACATTGCATCAATGATTAAATAATAATAGTATTGTGGGCCTAGTGCTTAGAGAAAACAAATGTTTGAAAGTATGACATTTTGTAACTTTCCGATTGTAGTTTCGAACATTTTTAGCTCTGTGAATGTAATTTGTCACTATTAAAATGTAAAAAAATAAAAGTAGGCCGAATAATGCATCACCATCACCATTAGATCGCATTCTCTTCACTACTTTCTCCCCTCAGAGTGTTCCTGAATACAAAATGTGTGAATAAGAATTCATAGAGGCGTAAAAAGATGATGAATAGGATATTACTCTTACAAAGGGACGTGTAGGTGTTGCCTACGAGGAAATACATCACGAGCTAGTGACATAAATTGAGGTAACGGAGACCTCCTCCTTCGTTCTGCACTCCTAATTCAATAGTCCCCTCCTAGAAACATTAATTATTTCCAGAACATTAAAAAACTGAAGACAAGCATCCCACTGCTTTTGTATTCAATATTCACAGGCTGTCAAATGTTGTGTAATGAAAATATCTGACAAGACTTTGAACGAAGAAATAAAAATTCTATAGCCGAAAGAATGAATATTTTTATTTTATTTTTCTTTTTCATATTTTGTGATTTACAGGTGTTAAAATTTCGCTTTCGTTACTTTGAGGTTGTCACAATATAATTAGCTTATAATGTACCTACGTTAGAATTCATTATAATATTGTGAGATAAACGCGTGATTAATGTTTGTGTCTCGTGTGAGAACTTTAAATAAATCATTTTTAAATACTCGAGGAAAAATGCTCGGAACGTCTCTTGTTAAATTGTCACCGATATTAATGTTTTACTAGACTTAAAATGTTTTAAGTGCTTGTTCATGAATGAAAGTCAAAAGTTATGAAAAATTATTAAAACGTTGACATCGCGAAAAATAGGTATTCACAAAAGACATTATATTTATAATAAAGTTCCCAGAAAACCTTTTTCACTTCAAAGTTGACGAACCTTCCCGACAGCTTTTGTTCATCCTCTTTAGAACCTTGAGATTTTTGTATTATTTATTTCAATGGAGGAATGTAAGGATCAGGCGAAAGTAATAATAAGTCAGCGTGCGTAGGTATTCAAATGCTTCGCGTACAATTCACAAGGCGATAAAATGATGAATATTTCAGAGTGAGCTCTTTATCTCCGAAGAAAATATTTTAAAGTCCTAGAGATCCTTTACGAAGTGTGGAAACAAATAAGAAATATGATTTGAAAAGGTTAGGAGTTAGAATATATAGAGAAGAGAAAAGAAGCGGGAGGAGAGAGGAGAGACTGAGCGAAGATTCTTCTGCAAATCCCACCTAAGCTTCAACTTCCTTTAGGATTTTCGGAAGTCATTTATCAGCCGTGTGTTTTATGTCCTTTCGCAGGGCATTTTGTACATGTATTACTCTTTATCTACAGGCTACCACACATTCCCGTCATCTGACATTCTGCTTTTGGTGGACTAACTTTACGGGCGTTGGGAATTCCGATTGTCGAAGGAAAAGGGTTTTGCTATTTTATTATTTATATTTAACACACTCTCTCGACTTGCCCACTGATTCGAGAATTTCATGCTGCCGAGAGATACCTAAATGTTAAATGCGAGTAAATTGTATACATATATCTTTTGTTCATTCCTCCTAATCTTTAGCATATAGATAGTGAATTCACTACTGAGGGTAGAAGAAAATCATAAAAATATCAAGAAACGCTACATTATACCCCACGTTATAAATTGTTATTATTTACGATAATTCTCAAAGTCATAAGTATTTTAATAAACAATTAAATATAGATGTTTTGTGATTTTTAAAGTATTTCTATTTTATTTTCCTGTCTTCGATATAAGGCCTTACAAATATTATTGTTTATAACAACCCCTGTGTAAGCTTGTTATTACATTATATATATATATATATATATCTATTTTCCAAACTCGTTTAGCTTCAGAACAAAATAATAATATAACTTCTCCCGCAAAGAAATGAGTCGGCATTTTCAGTGACCTCTTGGGACGACCGAAATGTGTCAAAAAACGAAACAAATTGACGGCGCATCCCAGAAACAAATGAAAGTATGTCTGCCTTTCTAAGGGAAGGGGTTGACCGCAGCCAATTTGGCTTTGCAAATTATCTGAGGGAAGAAAGGGGAGGAAATTGGTCCCATATGTGTCGCTATATTTGGTTAGGGGTTGCTTAACAGTGTTCTGAGGATTGTGTTTAAAAAACGACTTCATACAAAACGAAAATCTATTTTATGTAATGTGTTTGTGGATTAGATAACCACATTTTACGTGGTACTATTTCGATGCTTAAATTATCTAGTAAACTAATTGAGCTTCGTTCTAAAAATAGGGGTCAGCTATTGCAAAACTCAAACCTACATATGATAACTTTATACAAAAGTTACAAACTATACAAGCTTCTCAACCATAATGTTATTTTTAAATGATATGTTTAAGGGCTAAATGTTTCCTGCAAAAAACCTTTGTTACTTACGTTCATCCAAAAGATAGCAAGGCCAATTTCATCTCTAACTGAAAAAACATTTCAAACTATCATACTAAGTATTTGTCCTAAAATTATTTTGTGCATTTATTTATTTATTAAGATATTCTAGTAACGCAACAATCGGCCTCCTCGGTCAAGGAGTAAATTTCTTGACTAGCAAGCCGAAGATCGTGGGTTCAAATCCCGGCGTGCGCAAGTAAATTTTATTTGATTAATTTGTGTAAATATATTATATGTATATTTGCGGCACGTTCCAGAGTGTAAGATACTCTCAGTATCGCTCTGGATTGAAAGTCGTGTTTGGTGACCAGATCTGAATAACGAGATACTCCCCCACCTTTCTCTTCTCCTCTCTTTCCCCTCTTCCCAACCTTCAGCCTGACAACATACCCCAATTGGGGATGCTGAAAATGTTGTCCGAACGAGATTTTAATATGAATAACAGATAACTGACTGGACTAACTTAATGGAAAAATGGTGAAATCTAAAAAATTCAAATAATTTTCTACAGAAAAATCAATTCGAGAGTTTAATACAGATAGCTTCAATAATGATAAAACGATTATTAACGTAGCACCATCTGCTAAGGGATGCTATTACACCAAACATATCACCCCTGTTTATCCTAGTGCCATCCCTTGAGACATAGGTATTACTAATCTCTAACCAGGACTATAATGTTATTGCTTAACATCCCTCCCAGGAATATTTATAAAGAATCACCCTCTCAACGGGGCGTTTAATGATTTTAAGCCTTAGTTATTGTGATTTGTTTTTGACCATTGATAGGGTAAATAGTGCAAATAAAATGTGAAGTAATAAATCTCTTTTTTTTAATATAAAACATTGTTATCAAAAAAAAATCGGTAAGTATGAAGGTAGGTAGGTAAAAACATTAGCTAAATGAAGGTTTCAGAGGTTTAATAAAATCAAACGACGATATTGTTATTTTAAATCTTATAAAGTAGGTACTTCCTTTCGCTTTCTGATGGCATGATTAAACTGTCAGACATTATCAAGAAAGCGATACAGCTGTCACGCGTAATAGTAATTACATAGCAGAACTTGTTTATTTATAAATAAAATGTTTTGAAAAATTAAATGATAATGTTATTGAATACGACAAATAGGGAATATTTAAAAAAATATTATGTATAAAAATAAACCATCTAATACATAATACACAATTTATATAATACGTAATACATAATAATATATATGCCGATTATTTAAATTTTTATCCGTTTTCGCCTTTATTATTGTATTCATTTTATCCCAGTTATATGTTATTTTATTTCATATTATCTTTTTATTGAATTCTATTAATTTTTAAAATGGGGACCTCAGCACAACCAAGGCACCAATGAAGCCTACATTATCAAATAGTGTTTAAAAATATGTAAATGTGTAAAAAAAACTAAAAAATAGTAATAATTACACAGCCAAACTTGTTTATAAATATACTGTTTTTATAAATTGAATGGTTACATTATTGCCTCTGTGTTTCCTCCCTCCTACAACATGGGACTCTTCAAGACCCATGTTCACTCCTTCCTCTCCACAAAAAGACCCTCCACACAGCATCCCCAAAGATGACATAGGCCCTGAGGGAAATTATTTTCTTCAGGGCCTCCTGTGTGGAGTAAATATAAAAAAAAAAAAAAAAAAATTGGAAATATAAAAAAATACAACAAAAAAAATAAATAAATGTATTTTTTAGTGCCTAACTTTCTAGTCAATAAATTATTTTATGAACCTACCCTGACTTACCTAGGTGTTGTGTGAATTTTAGTACATTTTATAAAATACCTACTTAATACATTATGCCAAACTTTTTCTTCCCTTATTTCCATTACAAAAATATATTTTTTCATCACGCACCGGGCTGAACAGTGTCAACAATATCAACAATAATATTTATCATTTGTTTGCAAACTTTTGTGTAAATATAAACAATCATTACGCTTTGTACTGCCCAGGGTTGCACCGGGGAGCATAAAGCTCCGGGTTAGAGCTTCCACGGGGCGGTTAACAGCGAGACAAGGCACTACACATACCCCCTAAATCATTGCCTTCCACTGGTCATTGTGACACACAGACAAAGCAACCGAAATATAAATACTCCATATTTAATCGTCATTGCGGCTAACGGAAATCTGGATACAAACGCATTTTATTGTTATCCTACTGTATCATTGAGGAAAAGAAGGAATTTATATGTAATTTATTAGTATTTTTACGTTTGTATTCTTTCTGAATCACACGATCTAAGATTTTTTTTAGGAATGAATTTCCTAACAGAACCTAATAAAATATGGTGAAAAATTATTATTTTAACTCGACCCCTTTTGCATTTCGTTTGTCCGAACGTTCCGTTTCCGTTTCAAAATGGTGGCTGTTTTAATGGATTACTAAAGATTATTTTTTCAAATGTGAAATCATTGGGTTTATGAATTTCGTATTTGCATTTTTTCAATATTATTATACGTATCCACCTGAAAGAAGTTTGAAATAAGAATTGTCATTGAGAAAGTATACAAACACTATAATTCCTTATTAGAAATTTTAAAATGTGACATAAAATATATGGTTTATGATTAAGTGTGATTAAGTTAATTTTTGGACACGTGGTCTACACTGTTTACAGAACTACTAATTTGGTAAGGTTTATTTTATAGTCCGATCCTAATGGGTATATAAGATACTTTTATTAAAAGCATAATAATCTCTGATATGGAGGTACTTACTGTGGCATTTTCATTTCCTATAATAGGAGTTTATTGATAAATAACGCATTTTTAAAGTGATTTCTGCTTTCTAAACGTAGAATAAGAATGGTTTTTTTTGTTCTTAACCGCATTGTAGCTACATTTAATATGTGCCTAGCTTTCTGTATAAGAGTACCTACCTATTAAAGAAAATAGAAAAAAAATATTTTTATGAAAAACCGGTCAAAGGGCAAAGAACGTTTTTCATCGTAATTTTACAAGATTTATATAAACTTTGATTTCTGCTTAAAACATACGATATTCTTTTTTAACAATACGTTTGGCCGTCCGAAGACATTGTTTTTGTCAATTGATAAAAATGTTGTTATTTTATTAGTCACCATAGCAGAATTCTACAAAATAAGTCATTTATTAATTTATTACTCCTAGCACATTAAATAATATTATAAATATACACAAGCTTTTCCTGTTCAACTTATTTTGTGTTTTTATAGTAATACTCATTTATTTTGAAACTGACAGATAGCAAAAGATGATTTTCTCCATCGATTAATCATTTTTGCATCCATTTTATACAAATTACTTTAATTCTGTCAATACGTACATACACCTACCCATCCATCTATTATTTCTTCCTTATCCAGCTACCATCCAGGCAGCTATATAATAAGTTGAATGCGGACATTGACAGATCAAATTAATTGGAAAAATGCAGTGACAGATGTGCAGCTCATCAATATTTCATTGCACAGCCGACAGGAAGGGGTGTCAACGGGTTAAATAAGTCAAATCGACAATAAATGTTTGCACTGCGAGGGTTGAGGGACCAAACTCCCAAAGGGTCAGTAAGCTATTACTATTTTCACCAGTTTCCTCATTATGGTTTAACTAGATTGATCACTTTTGGATTTAAATGTATTAGATCCTAATATAAATCACTAATATGTTCCTTTAAAAGAAAAACATCACTGAATGGCTAATGAGAAAACATTACAAAGAAATTGAAAATCCTGTGAAATGGAACCAGTTATTGTTTATAAATTTAAAATCTTGTGAAATGGAACTTGTTATTGTTTATAAATTGAAAATCTTGTGAAATGGAACCTGTTATTGTTTATAAATTTAAAATCTTTTGAAATGGAACTTGTTATTGTTTATAAATTGAAAATCTTGTGAAATGGAACCTGTTATTCTTTATAAATTGCTAATAGTACTGTCCTGCATTTTTAATGTATATTATTTTATGTATTATATAATGGTCATTTTTTTAATCATATATCTAAAAATGTTTAAATTTTTAGGTTGATATGCATGCATTCTTCTTCTGCTAAAACATCATCAATCGTATATCGTTTCTCTTTTCAGTAATTTTATCATGTTTTTAAAATTAATCTTTCCTATAATTCTTGCCATTAATATTTTGCAATAGTAAAACTTTTAAATATTGTTAAAATATACCTAAGTGTACCCATAAATATTTTTTTTAATTTATGGGACTTACACAACATATGGGGTGACGCATCATTGTAATAAAATATCAACTGAAATTGACGGCAGATACAAATGCAAACCAGATTGCATTAGGAGCTGTGAAAAAAATCCCGTTTGTTATTGGCGGGCGTGGTCGCAATAAATCGTGACGAAGTGTCCGTAAAGCAAACATCCCGCCCGGTGATCCTTCTCGCCTTCTGGTACCCTGATACCAGATTTCTGATGAGTAAAACGGTTAAATACTTTCATAAATAAAATAAACTGCTACAAATGGCTGTAAGTAGAAAAAAGAAAACTAGCAATTCCCGGTGAAGATGTGCCTTAAAAGTTCATTAAACTTCTTCATAGAAAATATATTCCTGAGTTTGTAACTATCAATTTAAAATTGACAATTTGATTTTCCTGCCTTCTGATACCGGAAACTAGTTATTGTTTTCTGATGAGTAAAACCGTTAGTTATATAAATAAAAATGAACCACCAAAAATAGATAAAAGTAGAAACGGAAAACTAACAACTATCTATTGTTCCCGTTTTTTTTCTCGAAAGCTCATCAGAAATTGTTAAATTTTTTTTTTTTAACAATCGTAACGGTTCATTTAAGATTGATCATTTGATATTCTTGTGATCCATCTCGCCTTCTGGAACCGGATATCAGATTTAGATTTCCGTTGAGTAAAATTGTTAAATGCTTTTATAATAAAATAATCTGCAACAAATGGCCAAAAGCAGAAAAGGAAAACCTTGTTAAAATGTTTCATAAAAGCTCATAAGTTTGTTTTTTTCTTGGGATCGTAAGGGTCCATTTGAGATTGACCATTTGATATTTCTGTTTCCCTAAGACCGGCCGTCAAATAAATTTGCATGGCACCCATCCTAGTATTCCTGGTATTATTTTCATGGGAATCTGTGTTTTTATAAAGATACTTTATAGAGTAGGTTTGAACACCGCGCCAATATGTCTGTCGGCTTTTTCTTTTACGGCTGGCGACAAAGATTCAAACGTTATTCTTGTGTCAATAAATAACTAAGTTTTATTTTATAGTATATTTGATGTTTTCATCCCCCACTGATCATGTAAATAAAATCATTTTAAGTAAAGTCTTACTAAAATTACATTTACTAACCTTGAAAACTCACAATGCTTTTCTTTCATGGAAAGTCGTGGGAGACTGTATTCGAAAAAGGGATGAATAGGGTAAAACGATGGCTTGATTCAAATTCGCTAACATTAAATGACACAAAAACTAAATATATTAAATTAAAAATCCATGATAAACAGATAGATAACTTTAATACAAACCTAAACATAAAAATTTTTTGAAAGTGAACCAAGAAGATCCTTGCAACTGCCCTAAATTGAATGAAATACAAATTATAAAGTACCTAGTAGTAGGAATAATTATAGTTAAAAAATAAATTGATGAAAATATAAGCAACAAATTAGAATAACTAACCTAAGGCGTAATCAAAATTTATTACGCCTTAGGCCAATCTCATCTACAATATGGTCCTATCGGATGTGAAAGTTCATGCGATTCCATTCTAAAACCAGTACTCACAGCACAAAAGGCAATTTTAAAAATTATACTTAGAATCCCTACCAGAACCAATACATACTATGTTTTTAATTTTTTGAATGTAATGTCTCTGAAACAATTATATTCAAAATATATTTTAATTTATGCATTCAAAACCAGGATAACTTTTCACACACAAATTCGAGTCAATTCACAAGATCCTCATTACAACATACATTTCACCAACCTACAACTAAAACGACTTTTGGGAAAAGAAATTTGCAATATTTCTGTATAAAACTATTTAATATCCTCCCTCTTTCATTTAAAAACCATTAAAAATAACCGAATTTGAATGAAGTATTAAGACATGGATTATAGACACGGGAAGGAAGAATATAGATAAAATGTTGCAACTTAACTAAGATTAACCTTATATTATGTTTTTCTTCTGTATGTAACTAAAGGCACTAAAAAACAACCACACTCTACATGACCATGTAGAGTGTGACCTCAGAACGGGGTACCCCAGTAAGGTCACGTTCTTTTCAACAAATGTAAAAAAAAATAATTAATATTTAAAAAAAACATATTTATATATATATATATATATATATATGTGTATAATATCGGATATCAGTAGAAAGCATTTATTCTATTTGGGTTTGAATTAATATTTACGTGATACATTCTGGTTTGGCAACAAAATAACATCAGATCATTAATTACTATCTGACGTGTACCCGGCGTTGCTTGGAGACTTTTCTCTACTTTCTATAAATATAATATGCATGTACTTTATATTTAAACTTTCCGAAAGAACTTCTCCAAATGATAGTGAAAACCCGTAGTTCAAAATAACTGAGCCCACAAACAGATAGACGCGGATAGCGACTTCGTATTAAACCATGTATATTTTTGTCGGTTCCATTGAATCAACACAGTAATCACAACACATCCTCAACACAGTGACAATTCAACACACTTTTAAAAAGTGATGTAAAGTCATTATAAACGATAATTTTTTTTAACCTAATCTAACCTACATAACCCAGTTAATAAATTTTTTGTTTCATCACTTTCCATGACTTTATATAACTTTTTAAAGATGTGATGAATTATCATTGTGATGATTTTTCCGGTTATCATTTTTGTCTTGTCAATTTTGTTTAATAATATAGTTATATTTTTTGGTTAACAAGATTTGCATTAGAGAGATGATCAGAATTACCTTTCGAATGAATACCATTCATAAACCTTAAAAATCCTTAGTGATTTAGATTTAAACCAGTCAACGTTTTAAGAAAATATATACATATTTGTTTTTATCTTCTTTATAGCTTGTCGGAATTGATCAATTCCAATTTTTTAAATCATTGAAAAATATTTGCGTATTTTAATGTACTAATAAAAAGTTTCACTATGTACATAAACACGGACAAAACTTCTTGATAAAATATATTGATAGTTTATTAAGAAGCTCTTCAAATTATTCGTATTCCGGTTAAAAACGGAATTGTATCCTGCTAAACTTTTATCCTAAATATCCTAATGTCGTCATGATATATTTTTAAAACAAACGCAAGTGTATGAACACGTGTTTCGATATTATTATGAATTCACTAACACTTTATCAGGAAGCAGCTTACAGTCCCGTTTTTAACAAGATTGCTAATAATTTTAAAAGATTTTTAATAAATCAGCATTTCTCATCTTTCTCTGTGCACTATAAAATTATTTTGAGGATATCTCTGTATTATTATTATTTATAATACAAGTTATAAAATACAGGTAGGTATTATTATTAATAATATAAACCGTAACTCTTTCTAGCAATATTCTTTGAGCCAGACAGTTAATGAAACACTCTTGTAGAAGTAGTATTAAGATAAGCAATACCGATCGAATCGAGTGAGAATTCCCGGATAGTTTACCAACCCACTTTACAGATTTATCCGACCTGAGCCCGACTATGTGGCGGCTGATAGCAATTGAATAAATGAAAAATAGCGGATCCAGGAAAAAGGTGCTTTCTCTAAGGCTGTAAGGCAGGTACAGGCTATTATGAGCTCTACGGAAGAGGCTCAGACGAATCATTAACGGAGGCTTAGTCCTGATCCCCGGCCTAAGGCTCAAGTGCTCTGCGAATAATTGGCTAGAGGATAGAGATTACGGACCCGAGGTGTAATGCAGACCTCGATGGAGGCCATCAATTCATCGCCAGCATCGCGAGGACCAGGTGAAACTTGGAAAAAGGAGGTAGAAACCGGAGTTACGTAATATACCTACAGATAAAAGTCGAAGGACATTTTCTAATTTTAATTTGCAAAAATGACTAATGATTCTTTTAATCATGAGAACTATTTTCGGAATCATTTTAGTAGGTAAGAAAATGTGAAAGCTCAATTAATTTCCTTCCGATGGGAGATATCTGACATCACCTTCATTAATCTTTCATTTTTCGACCCGTTCTCTGATTATTAAATGATGAAAACTGATCAGAATAGATTATAGAATTATTTTAATTAATAATTCAATAGAAAATAAAAATCAATTCACACACAAAATTACAAAATGGATTAAAGAACAAAAAAGACAATATTACCAAAATGTCATAGCATAAAATAAAAATAAAACCTACACGTAACACACAAAACCAATACAAAACACACATCACTCACAAACACACAGGATCATATTTTAAATGAATTATTTTCTCTTTAAATGTATTATGTAGATTATATTTTCATATTATAAAATGAAGGCCTCAGCACGGGCAAGCCACCCAGTGAGGCCAACATTACCGGAAAACTTTGAAATGTAAAAAATATTGTACCAAATAAAAAAAAAATTAAAAATAATAATTTAGATTAAAAAAAGGTAAGCCCGGCACCCCCTTTCACCACTTTAATAACCATTGTTATTTTGATTCATCTGATCTTTAATTAGGATTCCTATATTTATAATTAATAAAGATTTAATGAGGGAAAAATTTACCTTTAAAATATCACGTAGGCAGGTATTAACGTCCTGCATTACAAACAAAAGGCATGTAAGTATTCGTTTTCAAATATCATATTACGATAGGTATCATTACTTGATATTTATTTATTTATATTATAAGAGCTTTTACAAATATTTGATTTACATAATAATTTTGTGGAACTATAATCGTGAAGTAAATTTGCTATTTAAATTATATAGAGTCGTATGTAAATAATAGTATTAATATTGAGGTATTTAACATATTATTATTAAATCAAATAAAACTCTTTGTTTATTAACCGGTAGATGTAATAATAAAAAAGTCGTGGTTAATAAACAAAGTGTTTTATTTGATTTAATATATAATGTCTAACCACAAAGTAATTGCTTCCTACGAAAAAATAACATATTATTATTGAGGTATGTTATTATAGCCTTCTTGTAACTATATTCCATGCAGTTGAAGACATCTATAATTTCGGCGAATGGATTTCCATCTGCATGCAATATAGATACTAGTGAGAGAAGTTTTGTGAAAATCTTTTATTATTATTGGTATAAATTTAATATTGTAGGTAAGTAAGGTAGGTACCTACCCACTACTATTGACTACAGTTGATAAATCTGTGATCCCACCTAATCTATCTTATGATCCATTTCACAGAAATAACCGCTTGAAAAAGCAAAGTAATTGTTGCACTTTGACACTTGCTCTATTATGGCCGATTCTACATACACACCGATGTACATCGAAAAATATTAGTACCTATATTTATTTATTGAACGCCCGTATGGCTTTTACAGATATAATACAGAAAACAAACATAATAATGCAGAAATATAATATATTTATAAAAAAAGAGGTTCATTCAAATTGTTAGGAACTAGGTAGGTATTTAAAATCATATTGGCTTTCATTCGCCATTCAATAGTATTTTGAAACGATTAAAGCATTAAGTTAAGGAGACACATTTTGAGGAAAACAATATTTTAAAATACCCGGTACCAACGTAACTATTTTTTTGTAACAAACAAAAATATTATGTTGGTAATTTAACATTTTATAAAGAGCAATGTGTAATTTTGAAAGTGTGAGTCAAAATATAACTTTGATTTCGTTCGAGACACCAATAAATAAAAGCTGTAGATTTGGATTATTTTTCATAATTAATTAACAAATAAAGAGGATTAATAAATTATTTTATTGTATTTAAAAATGATATTACATAGGTAGAACCATAATTATATTACATCTTCAGCATTATTGATGTAATCTGCATTCAAAATCAATTACTTCTTTATTGTCACACTAATAATGCACTGTTAGAGTGATGGACCGAGTAATAAAGCAATCTCCATACGTTTATTAGAGGATTAACAAAAAGCGCAGTGTATGTTACAATCACATTAGCTATATTCATTCAAATCGACTTAAAGGTTCCCCCTATTGCATGTGTTAAATTACAAACCATTATGCAAGTGCAGAAAGTTGGGTACATCTATTGCATAAAGATGCTCTTGCTCATTTAAACAAAAAATAAATAACGTGTTAAGTTTAAGAGCTTGGTGAAATTTTCTGAATTTTAAATGTGAGTGTATTTTAAAAATAAATACTTGCACTAAAATGTCACTAGGTGGGTGTACATTCCGGATACATTTTATATTAAATTGTTTCGTGTAATTATAATTATCTGACATTATAACCACTGTTAATTAATAGTTTTATTTTAACCATTTATTGCATAAGATAAGTGTCATATTATATGAAAAAACACACTTTGTAATTCACCACTTTTTAATGAATTAATAACTGACAGCCATCCATTATATTAACTGCCCTGATAAAGCTTGAGATAAGCGAAACCTGGTTGGCTGTCGGTTAATAATTCAATTAAAAAGTGGTGTGATACAGAGTGTGTTTATTCCACACGCCAAAGTATTTGAATCCTTCGAAAAATCATCATATTAATTTTATAATGCTTAAGTTATTTAATAAACTATTCTAAATTTGAAAGTACGCGCCAATTCAAAAGTAGCTTAGCGTTTTCCAGTTTTCTGTTATAATCCGTGAAGGATTTGAACTTCGATGCATTTGAAATTATTATTAAATATATTTTTTGACAATGGAAACTATATACGCAGGATTTTTGATACGTTTCAAAAATATATAAATTTTAAAATTTGTTAAATTATTCGTTTATTAGGCGAATAAATTATAGAAAAAATTGAATTTCAATATATTTAAATTAAAACTTTCGGTAAAATTGCAATATAATATTATATGTATGATATTAGGAGCCCCTTTCTGAACCATCGCCTGCACACATGCGCGTCACACCCCACGGCTAATTGCACCCCCAAAACAGTTGTTCGGCTAGGTACGCCACTGAACCCAGCACTGTACTGACAAACGATACGTACCACCCCCGGGGGCTTACGCCACTGCGTACGAGATGACAAAGGTGCCACAGATAATAGTATGTTCATGTATCTGCAGCCCCGTACGGACGCGTGTTGGAAGATAAATTACCACTGAAAATGTATACGCGAGATTACAGAATCATTTCAGAGATATATTTCATCTATTATGAAATACCTACTTATTTTAGAAATAATCATTCATTTTCAATTTTCTCTATCTAGACAAAACCTTTTATAATAATTATGTATGTAGGTACTTTTTTCACGGTCATTGCTTGACATCGAACAAAAAAAAACACGTTTGAGATTGTGACTGTTTCTTTTGATTGTTTTTTATTCATATCAAAACAAATCATTCTTTTGTTGATAATTAAATAATTTTTGATTTTTATTTTATGACGTTTAGGAATTAAACAGTTATTCATAAGATAAACCAACAAATAATTATATATAGGTACCTAATCATCGATATTTAGTTGATGCATGTAAATGTAAATAAAAATAAAAGAAAAATATATAGCACAGAATTAATAAATTAACAATGAGGACTATGAAAACAGTATTACAAATTTTGCAGCAAGATATAGATTCAGTCAGTTTGATTTTACACTGAGAAAAATGAGGATTACTAATTAATTATTTTTTCACAACCTTAAATTATCCACAATGTCGCAATACAAATCTACAAAAAATTTGAAATAAATGTAATTAATGTTGTAAGTTTTTTATCGATTGATTGGTTCATATATTTGTTATCTGAGCCCGTTTCTATTTGCGTAATATGTGTATTCGTTCCGACGACCAGGTTATAAATGGCGGAATCTTTCGCTAATCAGGTGACTGTTCTAACTACTGTAATCCCGGTAACCCTCAAATCTGCAAGGATCTTCAAATAGACAAATAAATTAATCAAAACATATCAATTAAGATACCAGTAAAATGTTTTAACCAATTGAAATGATTACAAAAGCCAGAGAAATCCAATAACGCGATTAATCGTGAGTAAAAACTTTATTATGATAATAAAGGATCATTATCTCAATTTCAGTTCCATTCAAGTGTTCTCCACATTATTACCCTTTTTGATAAAATATCTCTGAAAATAAATTTGTAATCGCAACTCACGCATATTTGGAGGGGTGGTAATTTGTACCGCTTTAACGCGATAGTGTATGTATTAATATTATGCATTGTGCCCCGGGTAATTTGTTCCCCATAGTGTCTCCCATAGTGGGGTGACTCCCTTCCCCTAAACCAACACCTACACGCTTTGTTAACTTTGTAAAAGGGTCTACTTTGTTCGATGTTCTTTTTTTAATTTAAGGGTGAAAAAATATAAGGGTAAGTTCGTTCCAACTTTTATTTATATTTTTTTATGCGATTGACGTAAAATAAAGGTGAACTTATCAATACTGAATTTAAAAATAATGATTGATGAAAATATATCTTACCTACGTATATTTCAAGCACTACTCTTATTTTACTTTAAATAATGTTTTAGTAGCATTGTGAAAAAAATGCCGAAAGTAAGTATCTACCATTTTTAGATTGGATTCATAAAATGATAGAAACGAGGCACCTGATGTTGGGTTCCCATCTCATTTATTTTACGAGTATCTTTGGTCAATCTATACAACGAAAGTTAAATTCGATTCAACTTTGAATTTCTGTACCATAGAAAAGCGTATTGTCACTGATATATATATATTTCTATCTATCTCTTGCTACGATATTACTTAGTAACATTAGTACGTAGGTACCGGCCTACTACACTAGTTATTAATATCAATCATGGATAGGTAGGAGCCGAAGATTCTGTGCAACAACGGAATTGGGATATATTATTATAATCTAAAGAACTTCAGCAAAATCCATTATTATTCATTTGTGACCCATTCTTACCTTTACATCAAATATCAACAAGGTTTTCCAGTTACAGTGTTATATTATTGTAAGTAGAATATTTTTGTGTATAGTGGATTCTTCAAGAATAGATACCACCTAAAGAAAAGAAATATATAAAGTAACCGAGATGAACGTCACTCACCACGTTTCAGCTTCTCGAGCGGCTCGTGGTGTGAGTGGTGCGAGGGGTGCGATGGGTGGGCCGGGTGCGCATGCTCCAGCTGCGGTGCCCCCATCAGTCCCGAGATGGCTGAGCTGACGGACACGACGGGGTCGTGCAGGTGGTGCAGGCCGTGCGCGTGGGCGTGCGCGTGCTCACCGCCCACCAGGTCCTGCAGGCACAGCCCGCCCTCACCGAGCGGCTCCATGGGCCCGCCCGGCAGGAACGAGGCCAGCCCGCTCGGGAACACGTCCTTGTACACGCGGAGGTGAATGGTTGGGCTGTGTTTTTCTGCCCACGAACTGTCCACAGCGATTGGCTCCTGCAGCCAACCCCCTTGGTATATCTGCGCTCCTGGTATTTTTATAATAATTGTCTCTGATTTATTATGATTCTCTGCCCGAAAACTGTCTACTGCAATTTACTATTGCAGTTAACCCCTTTAGTATATCTGGGCTCTTGGTATTTCTAAACTAATAATTATGGCTTCTATTTGTTAGACCTCTTTACTCAAAAAAGCGATTGACTTTTGCAGTCAATAATTCTTGACACTGCTCTGTTTCTGATAAGTTTTAGTTTTGTCAAGTGAGAATTGAACTGAGAATTGCTCCAAAATTGTTATTTAATATGAGCTTTGATTTGATTATTTTACTAATACATAATTAAAAAAAATCACAACAAGAAACTTTTATAACCATTTGCTTTAAATCCGTTCTTTTTCACTTCAATAGCACCAACATTAAGTACCTTATACAAAAGTTTTAATTAATTTGTTTATAGTATTGACTAATTTAAGATGATTTTGATCACTACAAAACACAACCGTTGCATATTATTTAATCATCTCAAATCATTTGTTCGAAAGAGTTTTACAAAGAGAATTAAAGATTTTTTATTTAAACTAGTTTAAAAAATGTTTTTAATTTTGTGTTCATGTATAAGCTGGTTCCTTTGATGTAAATCGGTATATCCATATTGGTAGGAATAGTTGGATATTTTGACTGCTTGTCGCATCTGGAATGAGAAGGAAAATAAACAGATTATTTTAAGATATCACAATCATTTGCCAAAATTGCAAGAGATTAAAACGAGCATTTAAACCGTATACTCTTGTAAGTAATTATCTACTACTTCTTGCTCACCTCCTAACTTTCATAGTGTTATCAATAATGCTATAAAGTAAATTGTTCAACTAAGTTCAATTATTCAATCTGTATTACAATACATGGCTGTGAGGGAACATATGACAATATTATATATCCACTTAAAATAATTCAGACATTGATAATTATTAAAGTAATCTTGAACAAATATCCACATTTTCTACCGAAACTCTTTTTACAATGTTTAATTTACCTACAATACATAAAATTTGTTAAAAGTATGTATTCAATAATACCAAAGATATTAGAAGAACGAGATATGCTATGTTGGCCGCCGGACCGTAGGCGGAGTAGGTACTAACTTTTTTTTTATTTTTTTTAATAATATGTTTACATGGTACATAATTCATTTTACATCTTGGGTCTTTTTACTACTCTTCCATTGAAAGCATTTGCTTGTGTATGGAAGGGGAGTGTACATAAATGTTGTTGTTAGTTAGTACTTAAATAATTATTTACTTACATAATTAGGGTACTTTGAATACTGTCGGGACGTGTACGCACACAAATCTGTTCTATGTATTAGTGCGGATACCTTAGCGTAAGCGAAGGTGTGCAGTAGTATTGGTGAACAAAACCGGCGACACTGGGCAAAACAATTCCACACAGTATGAACTGCTCATAGCACATCTCGTTCTTCTAATATCTTTGAATAATACAGATTTTAAAAGAAAATCGGTTAAAATACATACGATTTAATATTTCAGCGAAAATATCATTAACATTTAAAAAGTGAATATCAAGAATATTCAAAATAGCTAAGGGCGGGTTGTTTCTCAGAATTTTAACCATTCATCAAATTTAAAAGTTAATTTACAAGTTCTGTGAATGTTTTATTCAAGTTCTGTTATTATATCACTATTGGTGCCAACTGTTACGCATTACTGAAATAATAACAGATCTTGAATAGAACCTTTACAAAACCTGAAAATTAACTTAAAAATTTGATGAATTATTCAACCAACAACCCGTGCTTACTCTATCTGGGAATTACTTACTTAAGCAACCTTCCTTTAAATCTAATAATTTTTGAAAATATTATTGAATTTAGCTTAAATTGAAACTTATCTGAAATTACTACAATAGTCCATATTTGTTATCATTTTTATTAATTAATAATAATATTGCGTTTATCTTATTTTGTTCTTTATTTTTTTCTTGCTATCTTTACTTGCAATATTTTATTAATTAATTGACTTTATTATTTGAGCATGAATTCCCTCACCAACACAAGAGCCTTGTACTTTAGGGTGAGGAAAAGTTGTTATTATTTTTCTTTATAATAAATACATTGTGTAACATGTAAAATAAACTATATATTTATTGTCAAAAAACATATATATATTAAGTAATTTAAAAAAAAAAACATAATTTCTTTATTTATTTGGTGAACTTAGAGGTAGGTAGGCGTGTAGTATATAAGTAGGTACTTGTATAATGCTATTTAATAAATACCGATAAAAAAATCTGTCTCCGAATTGCCTCATAACGAAAAATCAGTCTCCGAATTGCCTCATAACGAAAATACCTGTCTCCGAATTGCCTCATAACGAAAAATCTGTCTCCGAATTGCCTCATAACGAAAAATCTGTCTCTGAATTGTCTCATAACGAAAATACCTTCACAACACTCTGTATTTTTTAAGTACCATGGATACATAATATAGGTAGGTATAGATGTATAGGAACATATTTATTTATTTATGATGCTACAACTATGAAATATTATACCATTAATTAATATCATACTATTAATTAAAATTATACAATAAAATTATTACAACTTTAAATTTATACAACGAGAATGCCAAAATTTTTATAAATCCCATCCAGGAATCATTAGATTCTTGGTCAAATAAAATTATTCAGGCAAAACACTTCAATTATCTCAATCAAACGTATGTTGACAAATTTTCGTCAAAAAATAGTTGAGTATTGGAGAGTTGAGCGCAGAAATAAAAGGATTTATGTTTTTCTTTCAGGATAGAGTCATTAATACTAAAAATTATAGGAAGCATATAATCAAAGATACAAATAAAATTGATGATTTATATAGAAAATGTTTGTCTTTTCCGGAAACTATAGAACATATTATATCAGGATATTCTGAATTAGCGCCCTCCGAGTATACATTTAGGCACAATCAAGTTTTAAAAATAATTCACCAAAGTTTGGTAATTAAACATATCTTGATTGACTACCATAATATACTACCATATTATGAATAAGAACCAAATTCTTTTTAGAAAATGAATTTTATAAAATATATCATGATAAAACTATACTAACAGACCCGATATAGAAATAATATAACATGAAAAAATTAAAGAAATAACTTATATCATTGATGTCGCTATTCCAAATTCCTGTAATATTCAAAAATCTATTTCTGAAAAAATAAGAAAATACACGGATTTAGGAAAGAGATTAAAAGAATTTTTATCCATTCTCAAACTATAAAAATATTACCATTTGTTATTTCGGCTACTGGCATTATACCTAGCTCTCTCATTCAAAATTTAGGCCTATTAGATCTGTCGAAGATTTATATTTAAAAATGTATTTATTATGCTTATATAATGTACTTGCATAATGTGGATTGACTAGATGATCATTTATGGAAAAGTGTGTGGAAGAGTTTAGTTTTTCCTGTAGGGAAGATTTAACCCGGAAATGAAGTGGAAATAAAATATAAAAATATTAATAAACCAAACAGATGGTGATCAGTTACACATATTTGGCTTTTCTTTTCCGATCATAAAAATAAAGGAACTTTTCCAAATGACTTAAAAGCCATAAATTCTATATCTGAACTTGAAAACAGCTCTCATAACCTAGAAAAATGTTTATTGACAACTTTGACATTGATCACCTTGAAAAAGTTGGACGAAGAACGAGCAATGGGATCCGATTTGTCCCGCGAATTAACTCTTAAAGTCGCTGCTTGGCGAGGATTCTACATTTAATTGTGTGAGTGAACTTGCTCCAACTTTAAGCTTTCGAAATTAATGTCGGAAACAAAGCATAGAGAAATCACATATTTATAAAATATTAGAACGAACGATTAATGTATTTTTAAAAAATACAGTAGTTTTATACGTATAAAATGAAAATCTTTTGTATTTTAAATTTCTTAAAATATCGACTTTAAATCGTTCTTTTTTTGTATTTTAAAATTTTCGTTTTGACTTTCAATTTAGTAAAATTATTTTCGACTTGGTAGTGTTCTTCAGGTTATTTTTTATATTAGCATAGGAAGCTCAGATGAAAATAATTTCCCTCGGGACTTGTGTAATATTTGGGGATGTTTTTTGGAGGGTCAATTGTCAATTGAGGAAAGGTAGGAGTGAACCTGGGTCTTGAAGAGACCCATGTTATAGGAGATACCAAATACAGTGGCCGGCAAAGGATTCCACAGCCGAGATGTTAAAATCAAGATCGAGTAGGAGAAACGACCCGTTCACATGTGATATTTAATACTAACATTATTATTTAAGATTAATGCTTTAATTTATACATAAACAATCTAATTATAAATACCTTTAATAGGTCTGGCTACAAAATCCTACCTAAGCACTAAGCAGTCAATGAAAGGTCCATTCATCGAACAGATCAATGAGTCGAAACTACCAAAGAAGAACCGAGCCTAAGCTGGGGGTAGTAGGTGAGGCTGTATGGCTCTATGACGAGGAAGGGATGAAGGGGGTTGTGGTGGTGTGGGGAAGTGGGAGTGGGAGGGAGTGGGGGCTTACGGCCAAGACGCCTAAGCTACAAATCCACCCCGTATAAAAATCACTAAGCACAGTCCCTTAAAACGTGCTAAAACCTCGATTACTCGACTTAAATCCGCAGTCTTTATTGAAGGAATCTTCCACTCTCTCGCAGGTGAGGCGACGGAACTAGGATAAGGTTTTATCGACGATATTCTCAATCGGGGTTTAAGCGTCCGTTAAACCTTGTTTATTCTGTAACTTAGGTGCTAAATCACAACAGTGGTTTCGCCTGCAATAGACCTTCACCAAAACTATTGGTACATGATTATGACTATGGTTTATACCATAATAATTAAATTAAAAGTAGATACACTAGGCAAAATACTATACATTAAAATAATGATCAAATGTATTTTAACTATCTTTCGACCTACTTTCTTAACATAATTAGACTGCTGGTTAGGTTATTTAACTAACTTTAACGTATGGGTATATATATAACGTTAGGTATTGAAAATAACTCTCGACCTATTTCTTTAACATAATTAGACTGCTGGTTAGGTAAGGTTAGGTTATTAAACTAACTTTAACGTATGGGTATATATATAACGTTAGGTATTGAAAATAACTTTCGACCTACTTCTTTAACATAATTAGACTGCTGGTTAGGTAAGGTTAGGTTATTTAACTAACTTTAACGTATGGGTATATATAACGTTAGGTATTGAAAATAACTTTCGACCTACTTTTTTTACTCTATTAGATTTTTGGTTAAGGGTACCAAAATATGTCATAAACAAGTTATATAATTACATGGGCACAAAAGTATATTTAGGGATATTTAAGCCTACGTAGTAAGTAAGAAGAATGTAGTTGTAGGTATTATTTGAAAGGAAGATATTTAGTACGAATGTTAGAGGGAGCCTGATAATATAAAAAACTCTAATTATTATGCTAAAATTGTGAAAATATTAAAAAAAAACACAATTCATTTAAAGTAGATCCAAAAATTTTCAACAAATGCCAAAGTTGCATTTGAAGATATACCGATTTTTTCATACCTACGATATGTTAAATAACAGAACATAATAATTTTCGGAGCATAATTTTAATATTTTTTTACTATCGAGAAAATTTCAAATAAAAACGAATTCTGCCGTTCAAATGTACCTATAGATATTATCTTCAAAAACATTTTTTAGGAACGTTAAAAACTTAATTATTCAAGAAAAATATGTTATAAGTCTGTAGATATTCAGAATGCGGGGATTTATACTTTAGATATAAAATATGGGTGTTATTAAACCCCCTTCCAAAATTATATTTTATATTCCTAATGCGAAAAGGCTTTATCCGTAAATTATTATAAATATACTACCTAAAAATTAATACCCAATGTTACTATTCTCCCTGTCCACACATAGGATACAAATATGATCAAAATTCGATGCATAATAATTTTGATTTTATCTAAAAATTAATATATTTTTTCATTTCGTTATTGTGCCTACGATAGACATAAAGCTAAGTTTGAGATTAAACTTATTAATTTTGGTTGACTGTGTTGTGCGTTAGTCTTGTGTGAAATCTGGTTCAAGTATCATTTTTGTATTGAAGAATTCAGAAGAGCAATGAAGTAGGTAGGTACCTACGCATAATGTAATGTTTTTAACACATTTTTAAGTAGCAACTGATTTGTCATGATTTCAGAGTATCCCATGATTTTGAACGAGTTTGCACAGTATTTCTACTAGTTTTACTTTCTAGTTTTGATATGAATATACACGTATGTAACATTTAAAAATAAACAATTCCTGAATGTAGCCGCCGATGTAATGGTCAGCATAGTTGCCTTCCAAGCAGTTCATCGGGGACCACTGCCGGGATTTTTTTTTTTAATATTTGTGCATGTATACATATTTATTTATTACTTTTATTTTTTTTATTAATACACACACGGAGAAAAATGAAAATTGCTGAGTTATCAAGAATCTCTTCAAATTATTCGTAAACTGGTTAAAAACGGGATTGCAGGCAGTTTCCTATTAAACTTATAATAAATTCCTAATATACCGGAACACGTGTTCATACACATGCACCATTTCTTGATAATATTACGATTTTTATGAACACGTGTTCCGAAATCGCAATAATAGGTACATTCATTTTTTATTAAAAATTAACAGATCACCTATCAATTTATTCATATAGTCCTGCAGTCCCATTTTTAACCGTGTTTAGAATAACTTGAAGATATTCTTAATAATTTTGCAA
Organism: Hesperophylax magnus; assembly: GCA_026573805.1. Lineage (NCBI taxonomy): Eukaryota > Metazoa > Arthropoda > Insecta > Trichoptera > Limnephilidae > Hesperophylax > Hesperophylax magnus. The sequence continues at coordinate 5,358,546 of JAIUSX010000022.1, forward strand.
TATTTTATATCAGTAAGTTTTCTCAGTTTTAATTAAAAAATTAGTTTTAAAATATATTTAGTTACCATTTTATTTAGGTATGTTTATATTATATCTATCGGTACCTCTGTTTCATTTTTTTTTAACTTTACAACTATCATGCTTACATAATAATATAGTACAAATGTATTCGTAGGTCAATAACACTATACTGCATAGGTGTTTATTTAAACATTAGAAATGTGAAGTTTGCTAGCAAGAGAGCATTGTAAATAAAGCTATCAGCCTTCCTGAGCCGGAATGTACACAGCCTCTGTAGCTGCGTCCTATGCAGCCGAGGGTAAGGAAACACAGATCAATATCCTACGGCTGCCTCTCTCAAGGGTTGCTATAAACTATAGCCTTCCCTCCACCTACAACCTACTACAATAGGATATAGAAATACGGGTTCTTGGAGGGTATAGGCTACCCAATGTACCCCGCGTAGGCTATACTACGGGAGATACTAACTTGGGAACAAAGACGTGAACTGCTTTACAATAAACCTTCAACGGTATTGAGGTTCCTAGTTCCTATAGCTATATTGACGGCGGTCTTTTTAGGTAGAAATACTATTTACCGATGAGACAGATATGTAGGTATGTAATATACCTATGTATCAAGGTGATTGTAGTAGGTGTAAGATATGAAATTTGGGTAAAGTCTAAGGTGACAAGGTTTGTATTAAATGATTTATCGGATACTAGATGGATGAATTGACTAGCAGTTAAAAACCCGCTCCGCGGGTTTTTTTCTGCTAGGCCCTGCGGGCGGCTCTTAGTTGGGCTTCGCCCATTTTAAGTGATATTAACAACAATTACATTTAATAGATAGATATTAGGACATTCACAGAGAGAGGGTGAGTATATATATTGTTAAAACACGGAACAGGAAGGAGTTAATTAATAATAACATGCTAAATTTACGCATAATAAGAATGACAGTTGTTTGAATAAATGAAATTTTACGTATTTGTGATGGATTATTTCAAATGAAACACTATTATTGACTACATGTCTACAACTGATATTAACTGTTATCGTACCTAATATAATTAGCTCATAGGAGACTTGCAGTGCTTAAATATGTGTTACAACCGTCAATGTCTATAAGTTTAATCAATATCGTTTAGTTTGTCACAATTAAAGATAGTTATAACAAAGTTGACTTAAATAATAGATTATTACATATTGATTAATTGTACCCGTGTTTATGAATAAAAGGAGGGTAATCATTTTCGGTAATCATTTGGTAATTCTTTACCTACAACTGTTACTGTATCTAATAAAGTTTAAAGTTAGATTATATATACACCTTCATCAAGAGAGTAAAAATCTATATATAAAGGTAGATTATTACAATACCTATAGCGCCCCTGAGGTGATATCTAACAAAAGCGGCGCTATGCAAATTGTCCAATAAATAAATAAATATAATGTTTACATTTTATTGTGTATACACCGAAGTCAAAAATTAAATATGGATTGCAATTGGGAAAGAAGAAGTGTAAGGAGGGGGGAATTACAATATCGTTAGACGGGAAAGACCAGTTAAGTGGGAAAATATTTAAAAGAGAGTTTATAAAAAAAATCTTGTTAATTATATCTGCTTTTATATTAACATGTTTCCTCATTTCTAAAATTTCAAAATTATTTATAGTGAAGTATTTTAAGACCTGAAAAAAAACAAATAGAATATAACCATAAAACAATATATTCATAAGACAAATAGCATTTAATAACGGTTATTCTAATAAATTGATAGTTGAAATACTAAATAAAAAATTACACATATTCTCTTCAAACGGTCTTTCTAAAGATAGAAATAAACAATGGCGTAGAATTCTGCTTGTGGATAACGATACTTCTAAAATTATATATAAAAATAATTCTGGTACTATTCAACTGGCGTTTTACACTAATAACAATGAAGGAATATATTCTTAATAATAAAGATAACAAAATTCAAACAAAAAAATCAGGAGTTTAAAAACTCAATTGGGATGATTGTAATTTCTTTTACAAAGGTAGAACCAATAGAAACTTTGAAGTCAGAACTAAACAATATCGCAGGGCTCTAAATGGATATAGTGAATTTGAGTTTGCAAATCATCTTTTGAATAATGATCACACTTTCGATAAAAATTCAGGTCTTAAAATACTTCACTCAGGATATAAAGCATCGCAAATAAATAATTTTGAAATTTTACAAATTAGAAAACATGTCAATATAAAATCAGATATAATTAATAAGCAAAAAAAAATATAAATAATAATGAAAAATACCATTACAAAGTGATAAGCTTCCAGAAGAAATCTTCTTATTAAATGCTTGTTAATCGTAAGTAGTCAAATATTGTGAGCTGCATATTTAAATATTCGCGCCATTCATTTGGTTCGTTTTTAAACCGCCAGAGGTGCGCTCTGTCGGCCATTATAGCCGTGCGTATCGGCCATATTGAATAAGGAACGCGTGATTTTTTATAACCGTCAAACATAATCACGTAACTGTGGATAATTTTCATTGTAATGTAATTAATCCAATGGATTATGAACTTTCTAAAACATATTTTCTTCGATATTATCCAAAAATTATATGAGCAGAAACGATGCTTTTGAAGAAATCTCGTATTATTATGAGGCGATCCTATTTTAGTATGAAATCGTGTCTTAATTTTCAAGTTAGCTGAATTTACCCGAAACAGACAATTTTAATTCGACCAATCAGAGGGCCTAGATCGTCCAGACGCTGGCGTAATAATACTATCAGATTTAATCACCTATTTAAACTCTCGGAAAAACAATGTTCGAAATGGGTCAAACCATTGATGAATTATCAATAAATAAGCGTTTTATTAAAGCTTGTATTCCAAGAGAGTGTATTTTAACTGGTTTTTATAGTTTTTTTAAAATAAATTTTACTGACTGTTCTAGTGTATATTATATGTTGATATTCTACTCGCATATTATTGTTGGAACGCATGTTATTAATTTCATGTTAACATTTTTCAATAGGTAGTGTTATCAGAATATACTTATATATTTTATTTATATTACAATATTGTGACGATAATAAACATAATATATAATGGCATTAAAATATAGTAAACCTAATGTAATATACGTTTATATTCTATAATAATTATGTCTATGCAAATGAATGGCCCTTGATTTTGGTGAAAGAGTTAAACATAATGCAGTGCTGTACATTGTGCAATGTATCTTACAGTAAGTACTAGCACGAGGATACATTAATAAATACATATAAACATGGTTTTAACTTATAAAGTTTTACTTCTTCAAGAAGATTCTTATCTTCTGTGTGTAAGATATCTCAGTTATGTTCATTAAGATGTTTTTCTGTTTATTTACGTTTTTTTCTGTATGTAACATGAATTTTATGTGGAAACTTCACTGGTGAATGCAACACGTTATATAAAATTGTAAAACTGTTTTTTTCCCCAATAAACTAAAATAAAATATTTTAACCCATTTCAAAATATAATTATTGTGTAGAAAATAAATGAACATAATATTAATTTATGTATTGATTAATTTAGTTTTGACTTTTTAACGGGTTATCTTGAAATACGTAATATTAGGTCTTTTTTTAAAATGTCTTCAATTTTTGGAGCTTGGAATATTATGAACTAATACGAGTGTAGAGTTTTTTTTCAGTATTCCTTTAATAATTAGGCTTGGTACCACCTTTACAGGGCTTACAATTTTTTTTCATTTGCACCCCCCCCCCCCCCATCCAGTAATTATATACCGTACTGAATAAGTGAGTGAACTAACGCGTAATAGACTGTAAAATTATCTTTTTTTTTTTTTTTTTTTTTTTTTTTTTTTTTTTTTTTTTTTTTTTTTTTTTTTTTTTTTTTTTTTTTTTTTTTTTTTTTTTTTTTATTTTTTTATATATACAATAATATTATTATAACAATAACAATAACAATAACAATAATAATATTATTGTATATATAAAAAAATAAAAATAAAATGGAGTTCTACAAATTAAACTTAATAACAATAAAAAAAAAAAAAAAAAAAAAAAAAAAAAAAAAAAAAAAAAAAAAAATGTAAAATTATCTATAATAAGAGTATTTCTTTATAATTTATTGCCTAATTGCGCTTAGCAAGTTTATAACGTGTCTGTTCCTTTTCATATATTGGTTTACTTTTCATATATTGGTTTTAATTAGTCAGAAGTACCTGATATGTTTTAGAATGGTGCATCAGCTATTACAGACAAAATTTGTCAATTTTTCTGCCGTATATAATTATTGCAATGTTGGCTTTAGATCTGAACTCATTTATTGGGAAAGGAATTTAAAAGTTTTTTTTTGCATTTGTTAAAAGCAGGTTCAGCTATCAATTTCTAGAATAGTAATTACTTACGTAGGTTACTAACATAGATACATTTTTCAATAATATTATGTAGGTAGTTATTTGGACACGCAGAGCGAATCTAACTTGGACATCCCAATTTGGATGTCTATGGAAATAACGAAGAATATATTATGAGGCAAAGGTGAATGGCACGATCAATTGATCCAAATAATATTTTTTACAGTCGGGGTCAAAGAGAATAACAGAAATGCATGTATGATACTTTGTATGAATGTAAATGAGGCAAGAAGTGTGTATCACAATCGCGTTTTTTGGCGGAACATCCTCTCTGCCTACTCATTGCTTGAAATGGTCTCATTAGGTTAGGTTAGTACCTACAGAGGTTGTTAACTACTGACAACAACTTGTAAATATATAAATATTGTACCAATGTTTGTAATAAGCTGAGGTTACCTAAAGCTTTTGTTAGATGCCGTAGATAATAATACTAATTTATATTTTATTTAAATAACTTGAAAACAAAAGATTATAAAAATATATAACTATGTAATACAATAGATTTAGTTATATGTCTGGACTTTTAAATATATATTTTATAACCGGTGTAAAGCTATCATTTGACCATCCGACTTAACAATTAGCATCACAACATCCAGACATAAATATAGTAAATCTACTATAGTATACAGTTTAAATTCTATAATAATTATTTCTACGCTAATAAATGGCTCTTGACTTTGGTGAAAGAGTCAAACTTAATACAATTTGCTGTCTTTTTTCACTGCGACAGGAATCAAACCAGATGTACATTCCGACTCCAAACGTAGATCAAAAACGTAAACGTTGTCGAAAGCCGACGGAGGCTTTATTGTTATTAAACTAAATCCACCTGCTTTATATGCACAGACAATCCCAAAAAAATAAGAGAACAACAAGAGTAAGAGGATATTTTTATGTTTTTGAACGAGTATAAAAATGCAGTAAAAATAATAAATTATATCATATTATAATTTGTTGGTGATTTAGAAGAGAGAAAATTTCTTCATTTAGGCAATTTCAGTAAGCGACGGAGAATGTGTATTTACTCTGTTATCACTGCGGTGATGTTCTTTGTAGGCCTAAAGTACCTGTTTTATTTCCTGTCAAGATACCTATCAAAAGAATTAAATGAACTGCTCTGATTTTCTGAAACCGATTCTTTTTTTTCTTCATTTTTATGAAATATCGTAATATTGTTAATGAGATAAATGTTTTGTCACTTGCAATTAATGACATTTGACTTGTACCAGAATTATTGTCCTAAAATGATTTAATTTCTAATGAAATATCTCAAAGAATTGTTAAGGTAGGTACGTAGCTACTTAGTACTTGTATTAAGTTCGCCCTTGATCTAGATAAATCTGGCTAAGAAGGTACCTACTATTTTTTTTTAATTTTCCGAAACATTTTTAAAATATTGTAATCATTAGTTAGCATTATGTAAAAATCTTTATATGCAGTTTTTAGCTTGGTTTTTCGTTCACTAAGCTTTTATTAATTAGACAATAATTTTTTTTTTTATCTACCTAATTGATTTTTTTTTCTAAAACTTATATAACCAACTATGTATTAGAGTAATTTAAATTGTTTTAGTTTTTTACTGTCATCTAGAAATTAAATTGAACATGTTGCAAATGAGGTTGCTTCCCATAACGAAATTTCATGTTTTTTTAAATGTAACGTATTAATTAAAGCATTCATTTTTTAATACAAAACACAGTTTCAATTGACGTTATTTAACTCAATAATGCATTTTCATTAAAAAATAAAAATAAATTGAATACAACCTAGTTGTGGATTCTTAGGTACCTGAAGTACCTACACTTTGAACCTACCTACCTTTGTATTATAATATTATACAAGTGCAAGTAGGTCCTTGGTTACGTAAGTATATAGGTACCTACCTGTCATACCAGGTAGGTACCTATATAAGTTGTGCTTTTAAATATGTATGTCCTGCTTATCAATTATTTATGAATGCTTCACTTATCTAATGTTGCATTTTTATGTCTTTTAAATTGTTTACTTGAAAATATAAATAATAGCCCTTCCACTTACCAGTTTGATTTCAGGGGATGTCGAGTGAAAAAAAAAGTTGATAACTTTTGCCAACAAGTACTGTGCCAAAAAACACCGTTCTTCACATCAACATCTTGCAGTCAAAGAGTATTACACTTGATGAAATCCGTGAGCTCAGATATGACAAAATATTCAGCAGTCCTTTGCACAACACGCTTACGATCCACTCGAGAAGTATTGTCCGGATTAACTCGAGTCGGATTTATTTCCCACTGGATGACAATAATCACTAGAAATTATGTCAACACGTTTAGCGAAGCCATACTTCAAAAGTTAGCTAAGCTGTGGCGGACTTCGATTTGTTTACAATAATCTCTTAAGTCCTCGAGGTAAGGAAATCCTCGGAAAAAAAACAACACCGGCTGCGAACAAAACAAACGCCACTGCGACCGGATTACGTCAGGATCTCTTCAAATAAATAATAAATTCCACACACAATAATAAACCGAACGGTCGCGCTATGATTTGCGGCGATACGGGGTTTAGCACTAAATCCCGCATAAAAGTATTAAAAAAGTCTTATGTGAGCTTATGCGGCCCAGCGCTCGGCGGCCTCTGACGGCCTGACTCTAATCTCGTCCACTTCCCACCGAGCTTTGCAGCTAACTCCAATATTCTATATATCATCCGGCTGCTCTGCGCGGCGGTGCTCCCCGCGCCCCTAGCTGCACTGATAGACTGAGGACCTCTCGCTGGGCCTGTCTACACACACAAGAGCCTGAGCGGGACGACATCACCCTTTATCTGCAGCTCCGTCCTGAAACGCAGATAACGGTATCAGATGGGAGATAGGAGTTCGGCAGTCGCTTTTCCGCCTTGCTTTTGCCATACGAGCGGGTGCGCTGTTTCCTGCGAGAGCGAGACGAGCGGAGGGTGTTGCGCGCGGAGGACGGGGCGCGGAGATAGGCCCCGCCCCTAGCAGATAATGAAGACGAGCATGTGATGTTTTGGAGTATAATGCATGAAGACGCGGAAATAAACTTTGACTACACTTAAGTCACGTCTCACGTCTCGTTCTATCTTGCAGTTTTCCCGGCGTGGGTGGTGGTTTTGTCCCTATCTCGCTCGTAGTTATTATTGGTATATTGCAGCTAGTGCAGTAGACGATTGAAAGTCAATGCGGCCGGCTGAGGGTTTGTTGGTACAAGTCTGGCTAGATGCTGTGCTGGGTGCTGGGTGCTGGGTGCTGGGTGCTGGGTGCAGGGACGTCACATGGCTTCAAGACCAAGACGGGCTAATCTGATAAGCTGAAGCTTCAAACAATTGAACAACTATTTTAATAAGGGATATATTTCCCAGACTATTTGCTAGCGTCGAGCCCTGTGCGTTTTCATGAAACTTCTGAAAGATTCTCTCTTGAAATTTAATTTTCTCACTATACTAAGAATTAAATTTGCTTCATTTTGAATTGTACAATGCACATATTGCACGTGCTGTGTTGTTCTGCTTTTGAGCCAACGATTCTGATACTTGATTTGGATATTGGTTATCCTGTAAAAAACTGAAATGCAGACCTTAAGAAATGAATTAACAGGTTTCCTGTTTTAGTAAAATATGATTGTATTATTACGATGTCGGAACACGTGCTCATCAAAATAAATTAATCCTATTTTTTATGTATTTATTTATATATCAAGACGTGCATGAACACGTGTTTTGATTTATAATTTTGATAAAAGTTTATCAAGAAACGACCCTCATTCCCGTTTTTAACCGGATAACCAATAATTTTAAGGGATTTTTTAATTAGCAATACTTATTTTTCTCCTTGTATCTACCATCTAGGCAGCTTGTGTAGAGCGTAGAGAGCATATCGATTGAAAACACCTTCCTACTAGTAGTACCTACACATGAGGATCTTAGATTTCTCTCGGGACCATGTCATAATTAGGGATTATGTGTGGAGTGTTAAGAATAAAATAGGTATAACAACAAGGTTAATCACCCCTAAAACTAACAAACGTTCATAAAATATCAACTAGATACTTACTCAGTACGCATCATTGCACTACTAAATTAGTTTCGTCATTACTAGATTTAAAATTCCACTCGTTTATAATGGAAAATACACCTTTTACACAATTGTACGTACATAACTTTAGATTACCTTACTGTGCGCATAATGTACGAGTATATACGGAATAGTACCAACTATACGATCACTTGATCTAATTGTAGATATAGAATAGTCCCAACTATGCGACCACTTCCTCTAATTGTAGATACAGAATAGTCCCAACTATGCGATCACTTGCTCTAATTGTAGATACAGAATAGTCCCAACTATGCGATCACTTCCTCTAATTGTAGTTACAGAATAGTCCCAACTATGCGATTACCTGCTCTCATTGTAGATACAAAATAGTCCCAACTATGCGATCACTTGCTCTAATTGTAGATACAGAATAGTCCCAACTATGCGATCACTTGCACTAACTGTAGATACAGAATAGTCCCAACTATGCGATCACTTGCTCTAATTGTAGATACAGATTAATCCCAACTATGCGATCACTTGCTTTAATTGTGTTCTTTAGTACCCACCTTCATAAAATAAAAATAAATATCTAGTAGATAATTCTAGTGGCTGTCTACAACTTACAAATATATAGATCCTATAATTATGTACATCACGTGTACATTTTAGAAAGGGCGATACGTTTGTACTTAAAAAATCGGATAATCCATCATTTGTCTTCTTATTATTGAATAATATAGACTTAATGCATTTTCAGATTTGTCTTTCGTGAAATGAATTAAATATTACAACTGATCGATTATTTATTGTTTTTTTTTAAAACACAAAGTTGTTCAATAAAAATATGACGAAAAAAAATGCACTAAAAAAATATTATTAGATACTATTAAAAACACATCATAAATTGTGTTTTTTAAGAATTAATATGAAAAAGTTGCTGCGTAAAATGATTTAGCATTCTCCATTAGTTTACGAGATTCAACCAGAAAGCTCCAAAATATAAAATTCCAGGCATCCTTTCCAAGCGCTGAAAATCAGGAAAACTCCCTAATAATTTTTTTCAATAGTCCACCCTTTAGGGTTGCTTTTCCAGGGGGCCCCCTCCACTTCCCGTCGACCAATCACATCGCTCGGGGGCGTGACCCGGGACAAACAACATGGCGCCCGCAGCCGAACTGAAAAGAGCTTTTTTGTTTCCACACCCGAAACTATTTTCGCACTGACGTTTGTTTCTGCGTCGATTTCTTTCAATGTTTTAGAGATTTTAGACAAATCAATGTAATAATTATGTGTTTTTGATAATCTAATGATAAGTTCGTATCATTTTTGTTAGTATTTTGTGTTTGTGGATTGTGACGTCTAGTTTAAATTGTATTTTTCATCGATGTTTTGTTGCCGTTCGTGCTTACGTCTGTGTTGGTACCCGCAGTAGGTACCTGTTTTAAACGTCAAATTTTGTTGTTTTTTTTCTGGATCAGTTTCTTGAATGAAAATTCGGAATATATTAATATTATGAATAATATTGATATGGTGATTGTAAATCAACGTAACATATCGCTTAAAATTATTTTGAAGAAAGCTTTAATAAAATTGTCAAGTGCAGTGAAATATTTGTGAAATTTTCATAGGTGTCATATTATATATAAAATAAGGTATTACGAAAATAGTTTTTTTACCTAGTAAGTAGGGTTATGCGGTGCCTTTATTTACTGGGTTAGTATCTAATTAAATACTGTGCCTAATGTTACCTCCAGGTGAAAGTTTTGAATTTAAAATAACTTGTTTATTTTACAGTGTGTAACTGTGTATACAGTAATAAATTAGTACCCTGTCATAAGGTTTTACTAGTGTTTTATTCTATTTAATGTGGATGACTTTATATTAAAACACTGATTGTATTTTATGAGATAGACTTTTATTCTTGTGACGGTTATACCGAGAGCTTGTTAGCGTGACCACAGACGACAATACAATGTGTTACAATCACCTCTAGCACTAGTGATGTGCGACACCAATAGTGATGTTACATCCCCTTTCTTTATTTATAAAAACAATAAAAATTCAAATACATTGATATTAGACATTATGCTTACATACAATACAATAAAATCTTAAATACACTGACATTAGACATTATACCTATCGGGTTGTTTGACCACTCTACCATATCTGGTAATGTAAGGGTTGTTCAAATTATTATATTCTCCCACCTGTCCCTCATCTCCAGCTTCTGCCTCTTCAAGTGCCGGATCAGATCGCATGGACAGATGGTCATTATTAACATTTGTATTATATCTCATTTTTAAGTGAATTCTATTTCGTCTGTACGTGTTACCATAATAATCTTCAACAATATAAGACCTGTTACATTTTAATTTTTCCTTGACCACAGCTGGTAACCAATTACTTTTAGGGTTTTTCTTAAAATACACATAATCTCCTGTTTTAAATATAGACATAGGTTTTGCATTGACATTATAATATTTAGAATTTTTTGAATTATTTTTTTCAACGCAGTTTTTGTAATCTGAGAATCTTACAACCTTTGGTTTTAATTTAATTTGAGTTGAAGGAATATTCATTCTTAAAGTTCTAGACATTAATAATTGAGCAGGTGACGGTAAATTGGCTTTAGGTGTGTTTCTATAATGTAATAGAGCTATATAAGGATCTGTATTTGTTTCTTTTGACTTTTTTAGAATATTTTTTATAATTTTAACAGAACTTTCTGCCTGACCATTAGATTGAGAATGATATGGACTAGTAACTACATGTTCTATATCCCAATCGTATAAAAATGATTTGAATTCAATAGCTTGAAAAGGCGGACCTCCATCAGAGACTAAAGACATTGGTATACCATGACGTGCAAAAATAGATTTTAAGTGAATTATGACATTTTTTGCAGTAGAATTATTATTTAGGAAAGCAGTTTCAATAAACTTTGAATAGTAATCTGTTACAATGAGGTACGTTTGATTATCAAAATACATTAAATCAATACCTACTTGTTGCCATGGAAACTTATTAATTTCATAATTTATCAGTGGTTCCTTCTGATTAGAAACTTTAAATTTATTACATATTTGACATTGCTCAATTAAATTTTTTATATCTACAGTGATACTAGGCCAATATAAAGTATCTCTAGCTAATCTTAAACATTTGTTTATTCCTTGATGTCCTTCATGTATTTTGTTTAACATTTCTTTTCTCATAGTTTGAGGTACTAGCAATTTATTACCCTTAAATATTAACTCATTAATGACATGAATTTCGTCTTGAATATTATAATAACATTTTAAAGTGTAATGAACTTTATCTTTGCTATTCGGCCAACCTTCATAATAATATTTTTTTAATATTTGCATAGTTTCATCCAAAGCAGTAGCATTACTCAATTTTTTACGATATTCTTCACTAATAGCTAAGTTCATATATATTGAATTTACATGACAATGTAGATCAGACTCATAATCGGGTATATAATGATCTTTTAAAGCTGCTCTAGATAAAGTATCTGATATATACATTTCTTTACCTGGGACATGTATAACATTTAAATCATAAGATTGAAGAGCTAACATCATACGTTGCAATCTAGCTGGTACATCATGTAAAGGTTTTTTAAATAAATAGACTAAAGGTTTGTGATCAGTTTGTACTGTCACTTTGTTACCATAAATATACTGATGAAACTTATTACAACCAAATTGTATGGCAAATAATTCTTTTTCAATTTGAGCATAATTTTCCTGCGACTGTGTCATTGTTTTTGAACTAAATGCAATTGGACGGTTATTTTGCATAATAACTGCTCCTATAGCTGATTTTGATGCATCGACTGATAAAGTTAGTGGTATTTTTGGATCATAATGACTTAAAACTGTTGCATTTGAAATAGCCTCTTTCAAAGTTTTAAAACATTTTTCACAATTTTCATCCCATGACCATATAACATTATTTTTTAATAAATTTCTCAAAATTTGTGACTTATTTGATAAGTTTTCAATGAATGGGCCCAAATAATTTACCATTCCTAAAAATCTTTGTAAATCTTTGACATTTTTAGGAGACGGCAACTCTAAAATAGCTTTGACTTTCTCTTTGTCAACTTTTACTCCTTCCTTACTAAAAATATAACCTAGGAAACATACTTCCTTGACTAAAAATTTACATTTCGACTTATTTAATTTTAAGTTGACTTCTCTAGCCCTTTCCAAGACTTTTCTTAACCTAAAATTATGAATTTCTTCAGTTTCTCCATAAATTAAAAAATCGTCGACAAAAATTAATATACCTTCCAGATCTCCAAACAAATCTACCATAATCCTATAAAAAATTTCCGTTGCTGCGTTTATTCCAAACGGTAGTCTTAAATACCTGTACCTTCCAAATGGAGTTTGAAAAGTACATAAATCACTACTTTCTTCATCTAACTTCAATGACCAAAATCCAGAATAAGCATCTAGATGTGAAAAATATGCAGCACCTATAAGTTTTGATCTAATTTCATCGATGTTTTTTAATGGAAAATATTCTCTCATTATGCAGTTATTTAATTTTCTAGGATCAAGACAAATTCTTAATTTACCTGACTCCTTGACAGTTATGACAACAGAATTTACCCAAGAAGTAGGTTTAGTAACCTTTTCAATGACCTTCATCTTGTCCATGCGATCTAATTCCTCACGAAGTCTGTTTTGTAAGGCAAATGGGACTTTCCTCGGAGGATCAACGCACGGAACGGCATCTTGACGAAGTTTGAGATGAACGACAGGTGGTAAACATCCGAGACCCTGAAAAATGTCATTATATTCAGTAAATAAGGTGTTATGATCATATTGAACATTAAATATTCTTTTTATAATTCCAAATTTCTGAATAGTTGGAAGACCTAAGACTGATTGACATTCTATATTTGTGACAAAAAATATTATTTTACTTATGACATTTCCATTGATTTGACATACAATATCACAATGACCAATAATAGGTATTTTATTACCTCCAAATCCTGACACTTTTGTAAAAACTTTTTGTAAAATTGTATTACATAAATTTAACTTTTTAAAGTTTGTCAATGACATTACATTTATATCAGCTCCTGTATCCAAGATACAGTCTAATGTTTTATTATTAATTATTATATCTATGTGCCATGCTTGACTTGAATAATTGTTATTATTAATATTTCTGATTGTTGCAATAAAATGACCCTCAGTGAAATTAGCACTGTCATCATTGGGTTTTGATGACTCTAAGTTTAAATTTCTGACTTTATTGTGACAATTATTTTTAAAACAATATTTAGCAAAATGACCAAAAGAATTACATGACCTGCATTTGACATTGACTGCTGGGCACTTGTAGCGATGATGCTGACCACATCTTCCACATGGATTGATATGACCACTTGACCTTGGCTGTGATGATGATGATGGTGATCCATGACGACTTGAAGATCCAAACTGACTTGATCTTCTTGAAGTTGACCCTCTTAGACTTGACTGACATGATGCTCTCGACTGTCTTGAAGTATTTTTATTATGACTGATTTGAAGAATATTTTCTGTGTGTGTTTGTTGGTTAATTTTCTCTGCATTGCTTTGTGACAATAAGATGGTTTTTGCAATTTCAATCGTTTTTTGTAATGACAATGTAGAATCTTGTAATAAGCGTTGACGGATATGATTTAAATTTGCACACATATTTGCAATAAATATGTCTCTTACCAGAGATTCTCTTAAATTTCCAAATTCACAATCCAAACTTAAATTTTCCAAGTCCAATAGAAAATTATTGATGTCTTCTGAATTATTTTGTTTTCGTGTAAAAAATGAATTTCTTATCATTGTTAAGTTTTTGTGAGGTGCAAAATATTCATCAAACTTTTTCTTGACTTGTCGTAGCGTGCTTGATTCCATGTTCATGTTAAATGATTTGAAAATTTCCATACCTTTGGAGCCAATTGAATGAAGCAGAATTGCGATTTTTCTTTGTTCTGTGGCTTCTTCCAAACCTGACGCTACCAGGTATATTTCGTAGTCTTGCCACCAATTTTTCCATTTTGAATCATTATTCATATTATTTGACAACACTTGCAGATTTGACAGGGCATGAAAATCATGTTGTATGTGCGACTTTTGCGCGTCCTTCGCCATTTTAAATTATACTTAATATTTTTCAATTTATGTTATTAACATCCAACTTCCAGTATTATTATTATTTATTATCGAGATCGCACTTCTGACACCATGTTTTATTCTATTTAATGTGGATGACTTTATATTAAAACACTGATTGTATTTTATGAGATAGACTTTTATTCTTGTGACGGTTATACCGAGAGCTTGTTAGCGTGACCACAGACGACAATACAATGTGTTACAATCACCTCTAGCACTAGTGATGTGCGACACCAATAGTGATGTTACAACTAGGATTTAATAACGGATTAAATTAACTATTTCACTGTTTAAACGGTGTGATTTATTATAAAACTTAACTTGTTTTGTTTTCTAACGAAAAATGAAAGCTTTTAAGCTCTGTATTATTAAAATATTGTTAAACAACACAACATACACGGATATAATTTCTGAGGCTGTATGTACAGGAAGGGTGCCGTTTGCTAGTAAATATTTACGCAGAGAATCCCGGCTCGGCATGGAAGCGTTGTAGCATTTTCTTACCTACCTACTTATTATTGAAAATTAAAGTCTTAACTCAGGTAGGTACCTATCAATGGGCAATGTTTTTCATTTGGTACTCTTTCTATTGGACAAATACAAATAGTAGATTAGCTTTAACGACAAAAAATAGCAAAAAATATTTAATCAGGTTTTAACTATGCAGAAGTAAACCTTCAAGATCTTATCTAAAAAATAGAATAAAACTGTATCAAATAAGTACCTACATATTGAATTTACAATTTGAAAAAAAAATTGCAAAAAAGATATTTTTAATCGATAATGGTACCTACCTACCTATCCAAAACAAAAAACATTTTTTTGTAGTACAAGATCTGTTCATAAAAAAATCAAGAGTTTGGCAGGTAGGTACCTACCTAACAAAAAATCAAGAGTTTGCCAGGTAGGTACCTACCTTACAAAAAATCAAGAGTTTGCCAGGTAGGTACCTACCTAACAAAAAAATGTATTTTTTATCAGATAGGCTTAGGGCTTAATTATGTTAAATTATTATCCGTTTAACCCGTCAAGCATATAAATATGTTTACCTACAAATCCAAACGACGTTCAATTTCTCATGGAATTTCGAAATGCTTCAGAGGAATTTCTAATGTGCGACAATTGTTTTAAGTTGTCGTATAAACAAATACCGAATTAGAAAATAAAATAAAAATTTACTATGAAATTTTAGTATATAAATAATAAAATTTTAATATCAAACATGTAAATGTTAAAAAAATAACGGCCATAATTTTGAGAGACTTCGATATTTAGACACATTTTTTGTATCAGGAATTAGTAAGCGAACTATCCTTTCACTTATTCTACAGTTTACACAATAAAAAAACCTAATTTTTTTTAAATTTCAACTGTCAATTCCCGCCAATTTGTAATTATAAACTTAACTTATAATGTTGAGGTTTTTATCTGTAGAATCAAGTATAAATATTTTATTATAACTAAGAAGAATAATTATTTCTATTTCCAACGATGAGCAAATTACATATCTTCGCATTATCAAAAACATAGTAAAAATGCTTTATTTAATAATATAATTATTCAGCAATATAATTACCTATTCAATTGATAAAAAAACAATTTTGTAAAAAAGTTCTGTAAGTTGTATAATTATTTCTATGCGAGACAGCTATTTCGACTTTAGAAGGCTTTATCAAACTGTCTCGATAATGCCTTCAGAACACAAAACAGCTCTCACGCTTGATAATAATTACACAGCATCTGCTTTATAAATAGAATTTATTTAATGAAATTTAAAATAATGAAAACTTTAAATTAAAATGAATGTGGTTTTTGTGGCTATTAATGTCCTTCCGAGATTGAGGAGTTAAAAACTAAGATTTTACCAACAGCTTAGGTAAGGTAGCCAAATAGATAATTACCGATTTCATTTGTTGTAAACAAATATGTATTCCAATTAAGTTTTACATATGTCTGTTTTTTTATTTATTTATTTATTTCATTCTCCATAAAACATCTTTTCTTTCCATCGTGGGTTCTGCTGGAATTAAAAGGTGAAGGTTAACCTTGCAAACCAAGCAGACATTTTTTTTAATATCGCACTCTCGTAGGTATGTCTAATAAGTACCTACTTTAAAATATTTAAAATTTATTTAGACATTTTTAAATATATTTCTCCAAATTCCGTAGGTAAGTACCTCCTTATTTCTTACCAAATCTATTTGAGGTAGGTTCCTGGTCCGGTCTTCCATCTTCCCTAGCTTTCCGAAGCTTCAAGCTAGGTAGGTACCTCCTTATCCAGTATAAATTCTACGTAAAATACGTTCCTATTCTCATTTATACTTACTACATCTATCCGATCTTCCATCATCCCCAGTTTCCCGAGGTTTAAAACTTACTATCAATCTAAGTAACAGGTATATAGGTATGTGTAGTAGGTTCCTACCTATAATCATTTAAACTATCCCATCTTCCATAATCTCCAGCTTTCCGAAGCTTAAAGCTTATTATCAATCTAAATAACAGGTAGGTAGGTACCTCCTTATCCTGTACAAAATCTATGTATATTAGGTTCCTACCTATAATCATTTGTACTTATTTTATCTATCTGATCTTCCATCATCCCCAGCTTTCCGAGGCTTAAAGCTTATTATCAATCTAAATAACAGGTAGGTAAGTAAATAACCTTGTCTTCGTCCATATTAATATAAATTAATTATTGTTGATTGTATGCATTATTTTTTGATAAATTATAATTGCATAGATGTCATGTAGATAAAAAAGACACGATAATAAGATTTGATTAATTACAGTTGTAGATAATTTCAATGCAGGCCACAATACCGAATGATGAAAGTAATCGTTGATTCACATAATACATAATGTGACTTAATTTTACGGTTGTCAACTGCTCAGGGCTGTTATCTAAAATCGTCAAGGCGATCCAATAACCAAGTAATGCAAAATCAGGTGTTTTTGGTTCGAACATTTCTTAGAGGAATAGTTAAAACGTTGGCATAATTCGACAATCACTTGAAATAATAAATAGCTTCTATTTCCTTTTTATGAAAATATATTTTTTTTTATTAATTCATAATTTTGTAACTTCAGCTTTATTATTTCAACCTTTTAACTATAAAGTATGTATAAAATTCATATCATTAACATCTTTTAAATTTAAAGCGTTAATAAATACAAAAAAAATTACGTATTAGAAATAATGGACATTTTACACGACGCTATTTTTCATTTCTTTCCCCGTATGAAAACTGTATAGGGACCTCTATGAAAAATGTTTGCTTTGCACGATCATTATTTTCATACTTACGACTTCGTATAGATGGTTTCCATTAGATAAGAAATAATGTTTTGGGAAGGTACCTAATAAATCGTCGAATGGCACCACTTTGAAAATAACCATCGATCACATGAAAGCATCCTGTTGTTTGGCTCTGCCATTACCGACAAGAAATCATTAGAAATACACGTTATATTTACAATAGCGAACAGTAATACACGTTCAGAATCAGTGATAAACACATTGTTATAATCTTTATGTCAATATTTTAAATTTGGAACGAAATAAACTTGTAACATTTCCACAACAGTTACGAAAAACAATGACAGGTGTCAGGTGTCAAATAATATCCGTCATCTTAAAGTGTACGAAAATCGGTACCAAAATAGGACATGCCCTTATTTTCATCCTTGAAACGGGACGGAAAAAACATCGTGTAAAACACTCATAAAAACGGTTTATTACATTATGGCGCGAATACGTTCTCGAACCGAAACGCGAGCCGAGCCTCGAATTATGGAAAAGCATGGAAGAAAAATTATCGAAGCAACAACATATGGTGCAAAATGCTACTTGCGGTTGCTTCGTCCATTTCCCATGTTAATCACATTACGAAGAGTGAGAATTCCCGAAAACCGTGAAAAGCATCTTCATAACTTTGCACTTCACCAAGAACTGCGACTGCAAAATTTAGCAACTCCATCGAGATGAAATGTTCGAAAGCCCGACGGGTAGGACGATCAGCTAACTGTCGAACAATTCGAGTTCGACCAAAGATATTAGAAGAACGAGATGTGCTATGAGCAGTTCATACTGAGTGGAATTGCTTTGCCGAGTGTCGCCGGTTTTGTTCACCAATACTACTGCACACCTTCGCTTACGCTAAGGTATCCGCACTAATACATAGAACAGATTTCTGTGCGTACACGTCCCGATACCGTTCAAAGTACCCTAATTAGGTAGTACTCCGCCTACGGTCCGGCGGCCAATCTAGCATATCTCGTTCTTCTAATATCTTTGAGTTCGACACTCATATCGGGGACCGACTTCTTCAATTTTTAGATTTGCCTTGTTACATCTCGGAGAACATCTCTGTAGATACTATTAACCTCAGTGTATAAACACACCTAAAAGCTATAAAGCTTCTAAAACTAAATACTATTAGGGTGGGTATATATTGTTGGGCCACTGGAAGCCACTATTCGGGTAGCTTTGCAGTGGAATATCTGAGCATTGCAAGGCTGTTTAAAACGTTGGCTCAAGAAGGGGGAGGCAGCAGAACAGTCGGGTTAAAAACGGGACTGGAGGTCTATAACGAATGAATCAACAAATTATCAGCAAAGCACGAATATGTAATGAGGCAGAAGGAACACGTGTTCTTAAAAATAATACTAAAAATTTATATATTTTTTAAAGAAAAACAAATATTCCCGGGTTACCACAGTAAGCGGAAAATGTTGCTTGTGTCATGATGGAGAACTTAGCCAGCTGAGGAATTAAACACACTAGGCCTGGGTGGGACCCAAACGCGATGCCAAAGCAGCGGGTAGCGCGGTCACATTTTTGCATGTCGTCCAACATATTTATTCGGACAAGACCACCTGCGTTAACACATATTCAGATATATATTATTCTAAATGACAATTTTTTATATTGGGAAATAGTCATGCAGTCACATTTTTAACAGTAGATATCTTGAGAAAAAAAGCCGGAGTTACTATTTTTTCTCCGTGTAGATTAGTGTATTAACATTGTATTTGTTCAATTTTTTAAAAATCAATACTTTTACTTAATATCGATTTTTCCATCTCTGTGCCTACTTTTTCCGTAGTGTATTTATATAAGCACTTTTCACGATATTGTAAGTTAATTCTGACATTTTAGTATTTCCTACTGTTAATAATTGTGACACGTTATTAATTCTGACGTATTGTTAATCATAAATATTATTGAATCACCTGTTCAAAATATGAAAAAACATACAATTTTTTGTATGGAGGTAAAAACGTAGGTATATGGGTCGCTTGCTAATTATATTTTCCCAGTGTTTTCATAGCCCTTGAAGTCTAATGCGATCCAGACAACACGATAACTCCACGGTATATTGAAACGGTATCAATTTTACTTGACAGGCATTGACGAATCATGATTAGATGTGTCATTATTTATAAAAAAATATAAAACGAAAAACTTGAGATATCTACGCTTAGCTAAGTACCTACCTACAGTAGTAGATAGATATCTAAGAATATGTCAAAAGTTGAAGTAAAAAAAATTATAGAATATTTTGACCATTTTTATTCTCCAAGCTGAAGTCACTATCGTCCATATGATTTACTGCTGTTTGTCTTACGACATTTGGTGAATTTCTACGAAGTCGTCTTTATCATCGAAGTCGTAGAGTTTCTTACCATTTCTTATTTGTTTTACGGCGTTTATCATAAAAATATCTTGTTTTGTGAGCGTCCCGGGACGTTTTTTCGGCGACGGCTTATGGAAGATTTTATTTATTTGCTGTGTCAATACCGACGACGTGTTTGAGGTCTCTCTCAAACGACTAACTAATGTTTTATTCGTCTGTTTCAATTGTGGGAGTACTTGGCAGCTTAAAATTAAGCTGGGCTATAAAATGTAAAAAAACCAACAAACCTAAATCACTCCTCTTGCCTTTCGTGAACCTACCTGAAATTTTTAACAGTACTAAAAACAATTTGAGGGGTAAGGCTCTCAACTAGCAAGCCGGTGGTCGCGGGTTCTACAAAATTTATTTGATTAATTTGTGTTTTTTCACAATTTCCTCGTTCCGGAGTAGATAATACTCTCAGTATCGCCCTACTGTAAAACCACCATTCATAATTGAAACGCTGCTTGAAATGGCTTTGGCCGTGTTTGGTGAGCAGATCTGAATAGCCAGGTACTTCACCACCTTCCTCTTCCCCATCTGCTTCTTCTCTTTCCACCCCCACGACCTTAAGCCTCACAACAATTCAATTGAGGATGCCATAGTCTCACTGGCTACATATGCTTTGAATCTTGTGCGGTTTCGTATTAAAAAAAGTTTCGAAAATTTTCAGTGCTATATTATATCTATTAATCAACCATTGAATGAAATTTAATTTGAAATGTGATATAAATCCGGACAGAACTATCAAGTCTTATACAACGTTATAGTCTTGTGATGGGCTAACAATATCTATTAAGTCTTATACAACGACTAATGATTAATGAAAATCAAGTCTTGTACAACTAATGACTATCAAGTCTTATGCAACGACTAATGACTAATGAATAGCAAGTCTTATACAACGACTAATGACTTATGACTATCAAGTCTTATACAACGACTAATGACTAATGATTATCAAGTCTTATACAACGACTGATGACTATCAAGTCTTATACAACGACTGATGACTATCAAGTCTTATACAACGACTGATGACTATCAAGTCTTGTACAACGACTGATGACTATCAAGTCTTATACAACTAATGACTATCAAATCATACGTTACTATACAACGTTATAGTCTTGTGATGGGCTAACAATGTCTATCAAGTCTTATAAACCTACTTATCATTATTTCTTATAAATATTTCAACATAAAATCTCTAATTATTGGTGATGCCAACGTAAAAAAAAAATAATTTACGGTTGGTGTTTTATAAGTGTCCTTAAAAAATTACTACGAAAATGGACATCATAAAAAAAGTGCACAGTTTTAATATCTGATTTCGGTACTGACATCTAACGCCCAGATCGTATCTTATAATGTAATATAATATAATATAATATTATCAAAACTTATATAAATATGAGGCAACATGGCTGCTTTGATATTGTGCCGTATCATCGCTAACAGCTAACAGTTGGCCGAGCCAGATAACAAATAGGTTGATAGATATCAAATCATATTTTGATTCGTCCAAAAATTACGCATTTGGTAAAAAGATAGGTTCGGAACTAATTTTATCACCAAAGCAAACACACTGGTCGGACCATTTTAAATTGGGCGCACAAATACGTGTGCATTACGTGCACGTACGTCAACATGTATTTGGACACGCTTACATTACTTCATATTAATATGCTAAGTACAGGCACTGGGTACAGAGTTTCCCAAAAGTTTATATTTTTGTAATAGATATTCATTATCTGCAATCACCCCGAAAAATAATTCCAATTGAATATTTGCATATTTGCATTAAAATATTAATATCAAAACAATTAACATATTCCATACTGGTATAATATCATTATTTGAACTCTGATGATATCGGGAAGTCACCATTTAGATTTGAACTGTTTTTGTAAAAATAACAATTCTCACCTTTGATGTCAACTGGTATTCTTGAATAATGATACCGTGCATGTCTCTAAGTCACTGTCTCACTGTGTGCCATTTTTTTTGCAAAAATAATCGTTGAACAAGTCGTAGATGTATATTTTTGCTGTTAAAATCTTACAGAAAAGATAATTCACATGAAGGAAGGCTATGATCCTGCTACTAAGTTCTCTT
The DNA here is from genome assembly GCA_026573805.1 of Hesperophylax magnus. Lineage (NCBI taxonomy): Eukaryota > Metazoa > Arthropoda > Insecta > Trichoptera > Limnephilidae > Hesperophylax > Hesperophylax magnus. The sequence continues at coordinate 5,380,993 of JAIUSX010000022.1, forward strand.
CTTTCACGAATACATCGTTTATGGCGAAGAGGGACAACGAAGCTGTATCAGTATGACCGCGCACCTAGATTTATAACATACTTCCTTTGAAGTTGTTAAGCTCTTAAAAATATATATGTTTAAATGGGCAAACGTACAGGTAATCTCCGATTTATTGCTGAATTATGGGAAATTCATTCAATAGAAAAATATTGCAAAGTATGCTCAGAAAATCAAAAAACAATCTATTTTTGTTATAGGTAAGAAAAAATCACAGTGATTCTTTGTGATACTTAAGACATTTGATTTTTGCACTGTTTTAAGTGAGTCATCGTGTTTTTTTTTAAATATTAGTGCGTCCCTCTAATATTTATAAATACATATCTCAGTTTAAAAAGAAAAAAAGAAAGTCACAAATAGATATATCGTGAAAGTGTTAAGATTTTGTTATGAGGAACAGTTTGAGAAACGTTCTTCATAGATCAATCCATCATGTTTCTATGAATGATATGAAGTTATGAAGGATTGGTAGTGAGAGCCACTCACGCCGTGAACTATTTCGCAATGAATGGCCGTGTGTTCCCCGCGATCAAAGAGGGTTTACAAGTTACCGTAAGATAGGGTCCTCTGTGAGGCACCGCTCCACTCCCATGGATTATTATTATTATTTACTGGAATCGTAATATCAAAGTACCTACGCATATTGTGCTACTTGGAGACGTGAAAAATTGACGAATGAATGGATCAGTTTATTTTACAAGGGTCAATGTCACCGCCTTTTAATCAAAGTAACAAGGTAAGGGAAGCGTACAGGGTGCATGGTAGCTCGTGAGTATCGCCTTGGTGTGGGGTCTGTGAAACCATTGAATTGGCTTTAGCCATGTTTACCTAACAGATACTTTTTAGTCTCACGGACGATGGTGGCTTTTGAGTGTTCTAGAGTGATAAGATATTGTTGAAGCCGAAAATATATAATAATAAGTCTCGTGAAAAATCACGAGATATTATAACTGTAGGATTGATTTGCATGTTAGCTAAAAAGCACGGACTTTTATAAATCATGAAATCTGACATTATTTGCTTGTCAAGATTAACCCTAAGAAATTTAAACTAAAGAAATACACATTACAAATAGAATTAAAATAAATTTCTAGTATTTTTTAATATTATAGGTAGGTACTTTTACACTTGTCTGAATTCTTGACCAATCAGTTGCAATTTTGAAAGTGACACTAAAATTCAAAACAAATCCGAGTTAATTGAATCAGAGTTATAATCACCGAAATTGGTATTTAAATGAGAAATAAGTAATATGTTTTTATGAGAATTTTGGTACTGAAGAATTATAAAAGGAAGGAGATTACTCAATTATATGGACACATCTTTACATCCAGCTGACACCGGTAGATGACTCCGAAACTTACTTAACTAATACAAGTACAGTTGTTCTGGATTGCAGTCTTCAGGGCAAAGGTTGCTCGAGAAAAGAAGAAGAAGAACACATTTAAAAGATACAGATTTAAAATACGTGAGATTTACCTATCTACCTTTTTTACGTTTGCGTTCCATTTTCATACTTCGATGAATTTATGGCAAAGAGCACCCAGTCCCTTGTGTTTCAAAGTTTAGTGTAGGGGTTGAAAAAATTGTGTTTTTTTAATAAATAATGTATTAACATGACTTTGGGTTGTTGCGACTAAATGAGATAACTCAGGCTGAAAATATTGTACTTTTAGAAGTATGTAGGTACCTACTTGTATCTGTTATATAAATGAAAACGTAAATCATCTTCACAAAGATATATACCAAATTTGACCTTGTGTATGGAAGAATTTTTTGAAAAAAAAAAAAAAATACCATAGTGTTTTCTATTATATCTTCCATAGAAAACTTAAACTTATAAAGTAGATATGTATATAGTTAGGCATATCTTTATGGCTTAGTACTTTTTAATAGTCTCAAAACGGAAAATATGTTTCTGCGCAAAACTTTTATAACTGTTACAGCAAGAGGATACTAATATTGTGATTTGAGAGAAATTAATTCGCAAATATATATTTATAAATGAAAATACAGGGTTTTCCAATAAGAGGTGTTATTTTGATATTAAATTGTAAAAGATCAATGGTTTCATTGCTTGTGTGGCACGTACTGCCGTCTTGTTGAAAGTAAACGTTGTCCAAATCAATACCATCCAATTTCGGCCATAAAAAATCATTAATCATCTCTCGATAGCGCAATCCATTCACCGTGACTGTTGCTCCAGCCTCATTTTCAAAAAAGTAAGGTCCAATGACTCCGCCGGACCATAAACCGCACCAAACAGTCACACGTTGAAGATAAAGAGGCTTTTCAACAATAACTCTTGGGTTTTCCGAGCCCCAGATGCGACAATTTTGCTTGTTGACGAAGCCACCGATGTGGAAATTGGCCTTATCACTCAAGATGATTTGCATTTGTTTCACTCAAGTGAATTTTAATAATTTCAATGCGTTGTTGAAGCGTGTATCGTTCCATTTTTATTAATGGCGTAGTTTCTACTTGTGAAATGTTAAAAAATGACAGATTCAAAAGTAACATCTACCGAAATAGCGGGCTATTCAAAATAACACCTCTTATTGGAAAATCCTGTATAAACGAACTTGTTCGTCATGATCAATCTATGTGTTGGGAAATATGTTGGCTGTCGAAACAAAAACATTATATAATTTTGTGAAATGTATATTATATGTTTTAAAATTCGCCGTTAAAATTATATATCTAATTGGACCGGCTAATTTAGCTTAAGCTTTTGCTTTCAAAAAATATTTTTTATTTCTTTTCTTGAAGAGAAAAGTTTTTGAATACATGATGCACTTTTGCTTTTGAGGCGAGCAATGCGATGTTCAAATACGGACTATATTTTTCAAAATCTCACCGCGCAGATTTTATTGGTGTCATATAAGGTAAGATTTAAGTATTTAAGTATTTTTCTAGAACCATTTTGGTTTCTTAAAAACATTGTTATACTTGTTGCTTTTTTAAATCGTGACAAAAATTAACAATATTTTCATGTTGAGATCATACAAATACATACGAGTGCAATATGCTTGCTTGCTATGCAATTTATATTATTATAAATTCCTTTGATCTAATTATCATAATTAATTTTATCATTGGTTTTTACGCTTCATATCTAATATAATACAATACATAAAATAATAATACAAATATTATTCCGGATTATGACAAAAAACACAACGAGAGACCCCGTATTTTTCCAATACCTATTTCTGATTGGCTTCGAAGAGACAGCAATTTCATTTTCTCTGATTGCAACAGATAGATAAAGCAACAATCAATAATGAAAATGAAATGTCATGTGTTTTATATTATGCATTCTGTAGTTTTATCTGTGTTTTCCCTTAAGAATAATCTTTCATTTATTTTAATATCGTATCCAAACAAAATCTATCATATTTTTGACACGTTCAAACTGTGGACGTATCTTTTATTCTAAATGATTGATAGGTCTTTGTTGGTTTTGAAAAAACTGACATCGCAAAGTGAATAATTTTCATTCGATTAATAAAACGGATGACGTAAAAAAGCGTCACCCCCTCGGGTAGGTGAATCTATCAATGGGAACCAGCGGGTAAATGAAATTGCTGATGATCGTTTGTTGGCTAAATAAAAGATCGTTACTCTCATATTTGGAAAGGTTGCTTTGTTCTGAATTGTAAGCTAATACGTTTATGGAAACAGTAAAAAGCTCGTGTATTCTGTATGTGGAATAAATTAATTTATCATTATGTATTGAAGGCTCTGGGTAGTATGTTAGGTTGAGAGTTAAACATGTTACTTTACTAGGTATTTATTTCAATTAATAAGATAAACTATGCATTTAATCTCTCCCCGCAAAGCTGCCATATGTTCCTCGAAAAACGTGACATTTTATTTTATGTATTATTACTTATATATATTCGTTTGGTGTGTCCGTGTCCTGGAGTAGAAGAGCCTTCTTCGCAATGGAAACTGGAGTGGGCATCACAATTCTCAGCAATGAGGAACCGATTTAACAAGAAGATATATCTGTGTCCGCCAAAGAGCCACAGGCGCCGTTAGTAGAGTATATTGGTTGAAGTCCCCGGCGTTGGTTGTAATTTTCCTCTTATTTTCAGAGTCAAGTCAGCAAAATTTCATCAAGAAGAACCAACATTCTGGTTTGAGGAGTAACAAAGGGGGTTGGTGATTGTTTTTCGATATAGCATATAGAGATTCACTTTCCTCTTGGTTTGAAGAAGAACCGAAATTCTGGTTTAAGGAGTATGAAATGGGGTTGGGGATGGTTTTTCGAAATATCATATAGACCTTCCTCTTGTGTTGAACACTGAATCTCCTAACAAAAAGTGTAGAATTGTAGTAAAAGAGCCACCCCGTTACAAACAATCTTTCTATTTAAGCATAAATATTTGTAAATTTAAATAGTTGGTAGTTAATTTATTATTTTAGTCCCTACATTCAAGTGAAATATTTCGATGTAACAAAAAAAAATTAAATCAAAAAAAATTGTAACCATACAATTTTTTAACAATTCTGGACTAAAATGAATTAATTTACTGTTATTCAAATTTACAAATATACTAACCTGTTATAAAGTGATTTTTTTTAAAAACATGAGTACCGAATGTTGAAAAATGTTCACATTTTAAAACTATCTATTGTGCAATGCCTGTCTGGAAAACTGGTTACATTATATCGATGAATAAATAGAGTAGTTAGTATTGAGGTTATTGTTACATTTAACAGAGTCTTATTGTTATTAAGTATTAATTATTAGTATTTATTGTTATTAATTTATATTATGATTTCCGACAATTTTTACACTATGCAGCCCCTTTTTCCGTCATTTTGGTATTGTAAGGTTTGTCAGAAATTCTTTCGCGATACACCTTTCAATACTGATCCGAACTTAAAGTCCTTTCCCATCGGCGAAACACAGTTTTACGTAATGTACTTATTTTATGTATATAATATAGCATATTTGTTGGTACCCTGGTTACAAAATACACAATAATAATAATAAAATTGTATAATTGATTTAATGGCGCAGTTTTTGTGAAAAATCATCTCAAGGGCGCTGTTCCAACATGTTGATAAAATTAACCTATATTTTAATAGATACCTATATTATGCAGGGTGTTAATTCCTGACATCATTTGGTGTAAACAATCTAAATCAAAATTTTGGCCATCGGTTTATTTTTGACGTTAATTTAAATTTCTTATTTTTTTCCAACAACAAACAAAAATAATTAGTCACTCGGCCAAGTAATGCACTTAGTATATTTAATATTTTGATAAATATTCAATTATCTTTTTTTAGAGCTGACACTGCCATATTATCACTCCATTCCATATCTAATAAAACTAGTATTGGTCTAAATTACTACGCTATGCATAATACTATTCTTTCGGTGTATCAATTTTAAAATTAATACTATATTTCCATCAAATTTATAAATTATAATAACTTATGTACCGAAACCAGACTTATCAAACCATCAGAGAGTAGAATTTTGACGGATAAATTATTTTCATTGAAAATTATTAAATCTCTAATTGACAGACCCGAATTATTGACATTCATTTAGATGAATGTACCTGCCAGATTAACTCGAAGCAAAGACACTTTTAAATGTAACAATAACCTCAATACTAACTACTCTTTTTATTCACCAATTCCAAGAATTCATCACCTTGCAAACAGACGCTGTGAACTTATTGATATATTTGGTGTTAATAGTTTTGGGGGTTTCAAACTAATGGGTAACTAATTTCAGACCTATTTACTCTTTATTAACTTTTATCATTTCTTGTCTTTTTTAAATCTTGTCTCTATACCTTCCTACAAGTACATGTCATACTCCATGCATACTCTTTTGAGTTTTATTTTGTTTTTAACGCACATATTAAGGACTGTATGCATGTACGTATATAAAAACCTTCTGTTGACACTGTATTGTGCAGTAAATGATGTAAAATATGTTAAAACACAAATAACTTTGTTTACATCACTTTAATATATATATAACCTATACATGTTTCATGAACAAAGTTCACCTCATCAGGAGATATATACTTATTCTAAATATACTTCTACTAAGTATATACTAACAAAGTTATTTGTGATTTAATATAATAAATAATGACATCACAGAATGATAAGCTTTCAGAAGAAATTTTATTCGAAAAATTTTAAAAAAAAGTAAAATATGGATGTTGTTAAAGCCCACCAGGGCGTTTAAATTAATAAATAAAAAGTAACGCTTTATTCTTCAAATATGGTAATTTTAGCATTGTGACAACAAAAAAAAATACTGCTACCTTGTATTTAAATATTAATTTACTAAATTATTGACATCTGGGCAACATTTTTGATGTCATTAAAAAGAGGGGAAACTAATGCACACAAGACTCTCTATGTTGAAAGTACGTAGATACCTACAAAAAAAAGTTTTTTACATTGTTTTTTGCAACACTCAGATAACTGGGTTATGCAAATCAAACCTGGCCATAAACTAAAAGGGTTTTTAAGAATATTAGACAATTTTAGCGATTCTTAAACGAAAACTTGAAACAGAGCCCGGGTTGCCGGCACTGAAACTGAAACTGAAAAAAAAACTGAGAAAAATCATCTAGATGCGTATCTTTTTCTGATTTGTCTGTTTCAAATTTTCGTTTAAGAATCGCTAATATTGTCTTCAATAATTAAATATTACTCTTTGAGGTTTTACTCAATAATTTATTCCAAAATAAAATAAATTAAAAAAATACTGCTTATTCTGTTTGCATTTTTTAGCGCGTGGATGACACGTGCATCGTGCAGTGTGTGGTGTAATTGAAACAACATTTATTTAAATGTGGGAGCTGTTTGCGATTTTGGATTATCGGTGACCGAAACAATGGGTCTGCGAAATCCATGTGACCGATGATAGCTAGAATAATAAGTACCTTCATTAATATTAGTTTGGTAAATTTTTGCGTAATACAACGATAGTTGATTTCTCCTGTGAAAGTTCTATGAACGAAGACATCACATCGATGCATTATTCTGTATAAATTAGTTTAGTTACTTATTTACTAACTGACCTTTTCGAATTTCAACACATTACATATTACACGAAATTAATACAAGAAAAAATTTGCAATGTAGGATAATTAAAAAATATAGCGTTGACAAAATTAGGGCACAAAAAAATAAAGATAATGTCGAGACAAGACAGTGAACAATAACTATGGAATGTCTGGAGTTGCTAAATAAGATTCAATCTCTTGTTCCTGCGCGCTCCATACGCTCTTCTGTCCTATTCAAAGTGGATCAATGTGAAACCATAACAAAAGTCTTGCTTGAACAGTCTTTGTAATAATTACAAGAACATGATATCAAAAGTGAACATTTTAGATCGTAGAAGAATACATATGAATAACTTTTCTGTTCTAATAATTCTGCTATGATCTTAATTGGTTTTATTTCCATATTGTCTTTTTATTATATTAAAATATAGTGGTTTTTGTTTTATCCAATTCTGTTCATTTTTTAACAAATGGAGGAAATCCATAATTAAAGAAATAGAAATGAAATTTACCGTATTATTCATAGTCGATGCGCTCTCTAGCTAGTTGAAGCATTTTTTGCCGATAGAGACATTTCAAAATAATTGGTTTTAATAATTGGTTTTACTTTTGGTATAATGTGAAAAAATGACATAATTTAACTGTTAATTTCCTATAAATAAATATATTTTTTTATTAGATTCTAGGGAGAACTGATAATTATACGGAAAAGAGATTAGACATCAGAATGTATAGGCAAACTAAATGTGTTATTTAAAAAAAATACTGGTAGAATAATATACCTACGGTTCATAATAAATGTTACAGTATCAGATTTACACATGTCTCAACATATTAATTTTAAGCCTCTGTAGAAACTTTATATAAATCACTTTGAAATATTATCGAACCTGTTGATATAGATTGTTTAATTACTTATGCCTTCATATCCCATAATAATCGCAGTACTTTAGTAAAATAATAAAATAAAATTTGTAAATATAGGTTTTTTCTTTTCCTATCTGATAACTTTTAAATATAATTTAACAGTTACAATAAATAGATTAAAATAGAAACAATAAAACGAGTATGTTTTTGAATTCCTATAATTATTGCGATATTTACCGATATAATAGTATTAATTCTGTATTTTCTATTTACAAATGTGTTTCGTATTGTGTGCATCAGGTAATAGGTTTTAATAGCTTAGAGGTGAAAGCGATATCCCGGTAAGAAAAATGATAATGTGTTTGATATAAATTTCCCAAATCAGGTTATGGTTCGATCCCCATTTACAACTACAGTGATTTTTGTAAATTATCTACTACAATCTGATGTGTACCCGGCGTTGCTGGCGATTATCCTTAGGAGAAATTCTATAAATGATAGTGAGACCCATATCAAAATCCGTTGCGTAGTTTAGAAGAACTAAGCGCACAAACAGACATATGCGGAAAGTGAGTTTATTTTATACTATTTAGAGATGGATAAACTAATTTAGAAAAAATAAATTATCTGGGCATAGTTACGATCATGAGTAACTCTTTTACTATAAGTATAATTGTCTGGTAAATATGAAAAGAATATTTTTTTGATGTGACGGAATTTATTGTTATTTTTTTAAACATTATTATCTAATATTATGGTTTAAAATATACCACTTCCCGACATCCGGTAGAGATGAAACTCGCAGATAGACTCGTCGTCGATGACAATGCATTGTTTCAATGGTGACAATCACACATACGTATGCAGACATATATGCATTTCTCACAAATTGGTAGTTATTAATTAAATGTCGGTCCTACCCAATCTGGATTTGGCTCAGTTGCTAGCGTGGTTGACTCAAGTCCCTGGAAAGAAAGGTTCAATCCTAAGTAAAACCATTTTTTTTAACTTTAAAAGTTTATAGCAGTTAAGAACCAGTCCCTGTGGAGAAAGTTTCAATCCTCAGTCAAACGAAAAGAATGAAAAAAATTTAATACATCTGTCGATGAAAATAGACGTATTTAGTAAAAAAATCTTATTTTTACGGTTGATTTTTTTAAACATAATTACGATACATAATTAGTTGGACATCGTGATTCAAAATTAATACTCATAATTGTAAACGGCCTTGTTCTTAAAGATTTGTTTCTCCGCTGAATGTGCTGCGAAAAGACAACAGAGGGTGAAGACACCCCTTTTCGTTCTCTGTCTGCCCCGGCGGGCGTGGGGGTCAAATTTTGCATGACGGGTCGCATATGATGATCGGGACATAAATATCGCATTATCCCACTGGGAGGATGGGGCTGCGGAGGGGTATGGGTGTGGGGTGACCCTCAGTCCTGTAAAATAACATCTTTAAAAGAATTACATTAGTGTAATTAAACTGTTTGCAGTTTGAGTTTACACTCTACAGCCTTAGTAATGAAAAACTCTTCTCAATCGTTATAAAGTGTTTAGACATTTAATAAAGACTAAAAAAGCTCACATTCGATTTGGCACTACTAAAAATGTGTTTAACTGTGCTTCGAAAGACCTGAACACATTTCAGAAATTCTTGAATAAGTGACGTTATTTCGAACATAATATTTTTGTTATTAAATAACACTAATTTAAAAAAATCAATGAAGTGATTTTTTTAAATTACATAAACGTCTTATTCATTTGTAAATAAATATAAATTTCCAGAAATCAACATTTATATTACGTAAACAATGAATCCAAAGTGCAATTTTTTTGTTTGTTGAATTCTGGGAATTATTATTTTTTTAACAGATTTCTTTCAAATTCCCTAAATAAAATTTGTTTTCTAAATTTAGTATTTTCTACATTTTTTCGGAGTACAAATATGTGTTTATTTCTTTTAAAATTAAAATATTACAATTAATATATATCTAATACAAAGATTTAATAGGTAATTTTATCTAGTTTATAAAACGGTATTTATTTATACGACATTTTTAAAAAGAACAAATTATCTCACATTTAAAATATTTCGAAATTCCATGAGAAATTTCAAGTTTGTGTAACAAAAAACCCTCTATGTCTGTATAAACAATGTACGTACATTTCCATGAACTATTTTATGACCGTTTCTATTAGTAAGGTTTTCACATACACTGCTGTTTATCAACTGTTTAAAATTTTCACCATGTTTATTAGTAAGGCTGAAAGTGATTAAATTCTTCTACCCTTTTTCGTGTTTATTTTTTTTCCTTAGACAGATAATGATATCATCCGTACAGAGACAAGATGTAAGGAATTCAGGATGTGAAATGGTTGAATAATTTAGCAGTTCCATAATAAAGCAAAGTGTGTTCACGCATTATTTAGCAAAAACGAGTACAAAGGGCTGTCTCACCCTCGTCCTTCCGAATGACACGAGCGAGCGGAGGACAATGCTCACCAGTGATCCTCAATATGTATTTTTATATTAGCTTCCACCTGTTTGCTTTTTTAAGGTAAATTATATTAAAAATACAACAACTTACTATTTAAGAACATAACATATCAAGGCTTAAGGTAGATATATAACTGATATTATAATGAAGAATTCTACTGAAAAATATTATCGAAAATGAACAAAATATATATTTTTATTTATTTATTAATCTTAAGTTGTCTCACATCGTCGTGTGTGCTAATAGTTTTAGAAACATATAAAAAAAATTACAGTAATTGGCAAACAATGGATCTTTAAATATTTAAATGTAAGTACATATTTATATGTCACAAAAAAACATCATTATTTGAGGAAAATATATTTTCTCAATTCCTCTTTAAACTTAACCATCTTCTCAATCTTAGTAACTTCCTACGAGATGTTGTTATACATTTGGACGGCCTGGTACATGAGAGATTTCTGGGTGCTTGATTTTTTATTGTTGGCAATCCTATTTTCCTTGCATTTCTCGTCCGGTGTCCGTGTCTCTCGTTGTTGAATTTTATTTTTCTATTCAGTTCCTTAGACATCATCACTATTTAAATTTTATGCATAAAAATAAGTACATTAAAATATATAGTTTGTTTTACCGTCATAAAACTTTGCTCATTTAATATGTCTCTTATCCGTGTGTACCTATATGTTGAGCTTGAGTTTTATTTGCATTGCTTTATTTTGCAGTATTTGCTTTTTTTTCTTTTTAATTCGTTACAGAGGAAAAAAATACATGAGTTTTTAATAAATAGATTTAGTTGTTAATGGTAGTTCGTACAATTATTCGTTTCACATCGATTTCGGGTAATGAACGGAGGAAAATGAGTATTGTTGATTTATTAAATTCAATTTCCAATTCAATGATGAAATGGGAAAATATTATAATTTTAATGAATACTGATAGTTTATCAGGAAACCTGTGAATTCATTAGTTAAAGGACTGCAGTCCCGTTTTTAACTGAAATGTGAAAAATTCAAAGAGATTCTTAATAAATAAGCAATATTTTTATCAGTAAGTTTTCTCCGTGTGATTGAAAATCATCTCAACTTGACCGGAACTCAATTGTGGAGCGATACGAAGAAATTAAAAGTGACTTATCTGATGTCAAATCGTTCACCAAACGCATGGACTCATAGAATTCCAATGATAAAAAATCCTGGTATGAATCCGCAAGTTATTTACAATATGTTTTCGTTAAGCAGGGTATTTGCCAAATAATTTTCTGTTTTAATAACAAAGCCATTTTTAGAATAGTTTATAAATGATTGATTTTATTAAACTTCATTGTAATAATTATTATTTTAATAAAGAGAGCATATCAATGCTTATATGTGTTTTATTAGCCTTATTACCATTACCTGATGTCCGTTAAGATCAACTGCATTACGCATAATGTAGTCTGAATATTTCTATACCTTGGGTACAAGATATAAACTGCCTGAATTCATATTTAATTGGACAATATTCTTCAAAATTCAAAAAAACATTTATTGTACAATTATATAGATTGTACAAATGGAATAGCTTATAGTTGTATCATATTTTTTACAGCTAACCCAATTCACAAGAAATAGAGTAGATACCAATGTAAAGTATTCGTCGAAGTTAAAGGTCTAATGACATGAGGAACCGCACTTGAGTCCGGTGAGACTATGGCATCCCCAATTGGGGTGTGTTGTGAGACTGAAGATAGTGGGGAAGAAGGAGAGGAAGGAGATGGGAAAGAGGAAGATGGAGAAGAACCTGATTATTCAGATCTAGTCACCAAGCACGACCGAAGCAACGTTTATATTCTGAATGGTAGTCGTACACCAGGACAATACGGAGAGTATCTTCCACTCTGGAACGTGCCAAAAATATACTATATATTATTTTTTAATGAGTAATTTGTGAAATTAATAAAATAAAATTTACTTCTAAATCTGTTTAAAGGGGATGTATTTTAATATTAGTTTTTTTTTTTTTTTTTTTTTATATTAACTCCACACAGGAGGCCCTGAAGAAAATAATTTCCCTCAGGGCCTATGTCATCTTTGGGGATGCTGTGTGGAGGGTCTTTTTGTGGAGAGGAAGGAGTGAACATGGGTCTTGAAGAGTCCCATGTTGTAGGAGGGAGGAAACACAGAGGCCGGCAGTTCATTCCACAGCCGAGCTGTTGAACTTAAGAACGAATCGTAGAAGCGACCCGTTCTCATGTGACAAATGTCAACCGTGTACAAATGTTGGGCGCGCGTTTGGCGTGTATCCCGACTACGCACCGGTGCCAAAGGGATCAATGACGCTAGTTCCTCAGAGCATCTTCCATTGTAATACCGATAGAACAAGGACAGCATACCTACCTGACGCCTGTGCTCTAAAGATTGCAGTCCGTTTGTTAAGATTGGGGAATCTATCAAACGGACCGCCCGTTTTTGCACAGAGTCAAGGGTTTTTTTCAGGTATTTAGGGGCTCCGGACCAGAGATGGCTGCCAAATTCGACAGTAGGGCGCACTTGCGATTTGTACAGGGTCAGCAGTTGTGTACTATTAAAGTATCTGCGGGCCCTGTACAGTACGCCCAGCTTCTGAGAGGCCAGCTTTACTCTGGCTTCGATGGAGCCCCCATACCTGAGCTGGTCACTTATAGTTACACCAAGCATATCAATGGAAGGCCTGTTCGGAAGATTGCTTCCGTTGAAGGAGACTAGGTTATCATTTAGATCCCTTTTAGACGTAATCAGACAGGATTGGGTCTTTGAAACATTAAATTCGACGAGATTATTTTTACCCCAAGAGGAAATACTCTCGAGATAACCGTCCATTCTCTGCTTCAAAGCCCTCCGAGCCGTTGGAGTTTGTGTGCCCTTTGGGGGCTTGTCAAACAAAAAGCTATCATGAACTGTACTGTCATCCGCGTAACAATGAATCGGTGCACATGTCAAAAGGTCATTGATGTGCAACAAAAACAAAGTCGGAGACAGAACCGATCCCTGTGGGACGCCAGCATTTATAGAGTGTGAGGATGAGGTGAAACCGTCAGCAACAGCCTGAATCGACCTATCCCTTAAAAAATCAGCAATCCACGTACACAGGGATGCGGGAAGTCCGTAAGAAGGCAATTTGTTGACAAGTCCTCGGTGCCAGACCCGGTCAAAGGCCTTGGATATGTCTAGTGCGACCGTTTGGGTCTCACCGTGACGTTCCAGGCACCGCCCCCAAACATGCGACACATACGCGAGAAGATCACCGCACGAGCGGTTCCGCCGGAATCCGTATTGACGGTCGTTGATAATTTTGTTCTTCTCGAGGTATGTGAGCAGTTTGTCGTTGATCACACGTTCCATCACTTTGGACAGAACTGATGTGATCGCTATGGGGCGGTAGTTGGCCGGGTTGGAGCGGTCACCTTTCTTGGGAATAGGGTGAATGACCGCTTTTTTCCAACCAGAGGGCACAGTGCCACACTTCAGGGACATTTTGAAGAGCTTTGTCAAAACTGGAACTATTTCCGCAGCACACCTCTGCAATACCAGGGCAGGTATTCCATCAGGTCCACTAGCTTTGTTAACATCGAGCCCCCGTATAACGTGGAGTACATCCCGATGCCGGATCCTCAGCTTTTTCATATAGAAGCCGCAGTGAGGAACTGACGGCGGAACAGCACCTCCGTCATCGAGGGTCGAGTTTTCCGCAAACATTTTCCCTAATAAGTTAGCCTTTTCGGTGGCGGTGTTTGCTAGTGAGCCGTCAGGTCTGGTAAGAGGTGGCAAACTGGGTTTGCAAAAATTCCGACCTATTGAGCCTGCAAGGGACCAGAATGCTCTGCTGCCATGCGGGCAGGCAGCCAGCTTTTTGCTGATCTGCAGGTCGTGTTCGAATTTTGACCTATTAATGATTCTCTTGCATTCCTTTGCCGATTTGTTGTATGCTGATCTGCTTTCGGGCGTTCGAGATGTGTTGTAGGCTCGGTAAGCCGCGTTTTTTCGTCGAACTGCTTCGGAGCATTGTCGACTGAACCACGGCTTTGAGCCCACACCAGTTTCTTTAGTAGTCGATTGTATGAAGCCATCCATCGCCGATTTGATGACTTCACCAATCTCCTGGGCACATCTTGAAGGGTCCGAAGTCCGAAAACAAACAGATGACCACGGAAAAGCGTTGAAATGGGCCCGCATACCGAACCAATCTGCTGACCTATAGTGCCACACTTTTCTCCTCAGCCTCTCATTGGTTGGTCTGAGGCTAACGGGGATTGATGTCGTCACTAGGCAGTGGTCAGATGATCCCAGAGGCGCTGTGACGTCAATCTTATAACCGTGTGGCACAGTAGTTAAAAATAGGTCTAACAGATTGGAACGGTGAGTCTGGACATCAGGAACCCTTGTAGGCTCCTGAACCAGTTGCTCTAATCCGTAGCAAATGGCAAAGGATTCCGCCTGTCGGCCAGCCGAGTCCGTTGGGCCTGAGAACTTCAACCATGGTTCGTTATGAACATTGAAGTCCCCCAGAACAATAAACTCGGCCGAAGGGTAGCGGGGCAAGAGATCATCAATAGTTTCTCTCAAATGTTTGAAGAGCTCGGAAGTGTCTGATTCGCTGTGGTTCGGTGAGCGGTATAGACATGCGTAGAATCTTGCCGTACTGGCAAGATTGACGCGCACCCACATTACGTCGAATCTGGAGTTTTCCAGACTCAATAATCGTACACAGTTGACGTCAGCTCGACTATAGAGGCAGACTCCTCCTTTGAGTCGGAACTTGCTTGCAAGGGTAAAGCCCGGGCAGTCCAGATAGGAGGAGTCTGGCGGCTCGGCTATCTGAGTTTCGGATAGGAAAAGAAGGTTGGGACGTTGGGACAAAAGATGGTGATGAACAGAATTTAAATTAGTATGCAGACCGCGAATGTTGGCAAAATTTACCAACAGTTTTGGCCCGCACCGGGGACGCCTGCTACTCGCCGCTGTAATGACGTTAAGTTTGTTTTTATGTATATTCATGATTTTACTTTTTTTTTTTTTTTTTTTTAAATGGTATGAAGTGAAAGGAAGGTCTGGAATGGAAAGGTATGAGGAGTGGGTAGGAATATGGGGTTCAGGCTGTCCAGGAGTGATGAGCGTTTGGTTCCAGCCCACTCACTGCGGTGCTAGGCGATAGGCTGGGAGAGTCCGGCTGGAGAGGGCATCCAATGCGCCCCAAACGCTGCTGCTGGGTCCCCTCCGGTCACGAACCGGCACAACAGCAGTGGCAGGGTTTTAGTGATGCATTAAATAACGTAATATGCCTGATATATATTTCAGTTTTTTTTTCTCACATTTTCTACACACGGAAGTCCCTGAGGAAAATGATTTCCTTTAAGACCTATATATCTCCCATCCTGCAGAACTAACTTGCCAATGGTCATGCCGGTGGGGAGAGCAATATTGCTGCTGAACAGAATCAATTCGGATATCGACATTTTTAGCATCAATGAGGCTGCCTTTAAAAGGAAAGCTCTTTCATTACTAGTACGAGTTCATATACCCACTGTTCAATTAAAATGAACAATTTTGTAATATCGAATAAAAAACTGAATTGAATTGAAAACCTCTGAGGATACAGTGGGGAGGATTTTTGAGGTGAGGAAGGAGTGAACATGGGTCTTGAAGAGACCTGTTAGGTTGTGGTAAGAGGGATGAAACAGAGGCCAGAAAATTCATCCATAGCTGAGCTGCTGAACTCAAGAACTGAAGTAAATGTCAACCATGTACAAATGTTGAATGCGCGTTTGGCGAGTTTCCCGATCATGCACCGGTGCCGAAGGGATCAATGACGCTAGTTCCTCGGAGGATCATTGTAATACCAGTAGAACAAGGACAGCATACCTACCTGACGCCTGTGCTCTAAAGATTTGCAGTCCTTATATTAAGATAGGAGAATCTATCAAACGAACCACTCTTTTCTACACAAAGTCAAGGGTTTTATCAGGTATTTTGGGGCTTCACACCGCGATTTGTACAGGGTCAGCAGTTGTGTACTATTAAAGTATCTGCGGACCCTGTCTAGTAAGTAGTACACCCAGCGTCTGTGAGGCTAGCTTGACTCTGGCTTCGATGAGGCCTCCGAGCCTGAGCTGGTCATTTAGAGTTACACAATATCCGGGGGGTCCTTATTTAATTAGCCACCAGCTGATTGTCAAAGAGAGACAGAGAGAGATTATGTTTACTGTGTTATACTCCTAAGTGCTTTTATATTTTTTGTAATAAATTACTAGGTAGGTATTTGCTACTTAGTAATTTATTACTAAAATTGGTGGATAGATACATAACAACAAATCTCTTTCATTCTCCACAAAGTGACACTTAAGAGCGCAGTTCTGGGAACAATAAAAAATTGCATAATTTTAGAAAGATCGTGGCATTTTTGTTTTATTTTAATGCTAGGGTTGCTGTAGGTATTTTAGTGTTTACTTTATTATTTACAAAACTCGTGTATTTGAATGATGTTATCTGGGTTTCTAAACACATCATTAACTCTTTGTTATTTATATACATATATGTATGTACCTACCCACTTATCAACCTTGCGTATTTGAACATAACAAAATACATATTTTCTGGAGTACAGTGTTTTCGGAACGTGATTCTACCACACAAGATATTAATTTTGAAAATGTCAAACATTATCACCACACTTTGAGAATCCTTTCAATTTTGCACCCCCTCCCTTTGGAGGAAACGCCGGGGCAGGGGGTAATGGCGTTTGCAGTTATGTAATCTTTATAATATTATTAGAAGTTGGGGTAGAGAGGGCAGACTTTTTATTAGGGACAAAAGCGTTTGTAAGTACGATTTTACATATTAGGTGGCGTATTTATATTATGGCCGCAGCTTCATTAGACGCTTGAGGCGCGGGAGAGTAATGCTACTGGAATAGGTTTTCAATTGAACATTTTTTTCCTTTATCGCGCTACTATGATGAGAATATTAAAGTTTTGAAGCAATTTTTTTTATCAAACGAAAGTACGATTTTTCGCACCATATTTTGGCAAAGTCGCTTCTAACTACTAAAAATAATGTTTCGTTTTTCTAGAACTAAGAGCTGTTTATGTACATTAGTTTCAGACGTACAATATGGCTGTAACTGAACACATACAAATCATAATCACCGAAGAAAAATATAATTCCAACATTTTTTTTTGTAATCTACATTATATTTTTTTCGTTGTCCTATTTCTCTCGACAGTTTTTTTTTTTTTTTTTTTTTTTTTTATTAGTAGCTATATTATACATTTTTTTTTA
This sequence comes from Hesperophylax magnus, assembly GCA_026573805.1. NCBI lineage: Eukaryota > Metazoa > Arthropoda > Insecta > Trichoptera > Limnephilidae > Hesperophylax > Hesperophylax magnus. The sequence goes on from JAIUSX010000022.1 coordinate 5,398,744, forward strand.
CATTTTTATAAGAATATATATATAAAAAATAGATGTTGATTATATTCGTAGTCCTCCTCACTAGGAGATCCTGTGCTGAGGGGGACTAGGTTTTGGATAAGTTATACAGCGACTTCTATGGTATGACTCCATGTTTTGGGTAAGGGTTTCCAGAAACTTCTACGACCATGTTTTAAATATGCTAGTAAGTTCTTTTTCCGGTAATTCCTTAAGCCAAGATTTAATGTTCTTAATGCAGTTGTTTTTTGTTTTGATTTGTTTGATACTAAGTGGGAGTTTGTTATATACCTTTACTGCTAAAAATTCAGAGCTTCTTTGTCCAAAGGTAGAGTTACACTTTGGTATAGTTAGTATCTCTGTTTGTTTGGCTCTGGTTTTATGAGTATGTGAGGTGTTTTCCTGAGAATTTTTTTTGAGGTGTTGTACCAAAATGTTTTTGGCATAGATTTTCTGTATGCTTGGAACGTCAAATTGTTTAAAAATTTCTGTTGTTGACGTCCTTATGGGAACCTTTAGTATGGTCTTTATGATGCAATTCTGAGTTACCTTCAGCTGTTTTATATGTTTTGATACTGCTGAGCCCCATCCTATTATTCCATATTCCAATTTGGAGTGGCATAAAGCATAGTAAACTCTCTTTAAATCCCTAGCTGACAAAATGTTCCGTATTTTTTTGAAGAAGTAGATGAGTTTAGTTAACTTTTTTGAAGTTCGATCAATGTGTGAATCCCAGTGTAGTTTATCGTCAATTTCAATACCAAGATATTTTATGCTTTTGGTTTGAGTTATAATCGAGCAGGAACATTGAGGAAATTTTTTTTGACATTCATGTAGTTTGAGTATATGCTCATTCATTGGTTGTCCTCTTTTGTTTTTGGAGAAAATTAAATATTTGGTTTTATTCACATTTAATGTAAGGGAGTTTGCTTTAAGCCAGTTTTGAAGAACAGTTAGGCCATGTTCAGCCTCCTTATATGTGCTTGTCCAATCTTGTTCATGGAATAAAATTACAGTGTCATCTGCAAAGCTCATTATGTTTCCTTTGATGGGAAGATTCATAAGGTCATTTATGTAAATTAGAAATAGTATAGGTCCTAATACACTTCCCTGGGGGACACCGTACTGAATTGGTAGAGTTTTGCTCCTTCTTTTACCAATTTGTACAAATTGTTCTCTTCCCGTTAAGTAACTTCTAAGTAGGTTTAGGGTTGTTTCGGTTATTCCATTTTTTTTTAGTTTTAAATACAGTATTTCGTGGTCAATGGTATCGAAAGCTTTTTGAAGATCAATGAAAACTGCTAGGCATTTTTTGCCTTCATCCAATTTTCTAATAATTGTATTTGTTACATTAGCTATAGCGTCACCAGTACCCAGGTTTTCCCTAAAACCATACTGCGTAGATGATAGTATTTTATTGGAATCCAAAAATGTAAGCATTTGTTTTTTTATAACTTTTTCTAATATTTTTGATAGTGTAGTTAAAATACTAATTGGTCGATAGTTTGATACATCATTTTTGGGACCGTTTTTATATATTGGAATGATCGTAGCAATTTTAAGACAAGCAGGAAAAATACCATTTGATATTGACAGATTTATAAGATACGTTAGTGGGTGGATTAACTCATTTTGTAGATATTTAATTGATTTGCTTGATATCAGTTCATTTCCCGATGAAGTATTTATATTTAGGGAGGCTATAATATTTCTTATTTCATCACTTGTTATCTTGACAATATTGAGGCTGTTTTCTTGATTTACATCGTCAATCCTCACTGTATTTTCGATAGTACTAATTGAATTTTGTTTAATTTTATTTGCTAAGTTTGAGCCTATATTGCAAAAATAGTTGTTTATAAAGTCAAGAAGTTTGTCCGGGTGTTCTGTAAAAGATGTGGGAATCTCATCAATGTTTAATTCCTTAATGCTATTGTCATTATGTGAGGCTTTAGCATTAGTTATTTCATTTATGATCTGCCAGAGTTTACGTGAATCATTATTACATTCATCAATTTTGTTTTTATAGAATGTTTCTTTAGCATAACGTATTACATTTTTACATGTATTACGATATCTTTTGTAGAATCGAAGTGTTAGGATATCATAAGGGTTGTTTTTGACTTTTTTGTGCAGTTCATCTCTTTTTCTGATAGAGTTTATAATATTCTGACTAATCCAAGGTTTAATGTGTAAATTTTTATGAGATAACTTTTTTTCTATGGTTTTGGTGTTTGATAGGATAATGTTCTGTAAAACTTCTATAAAATAACTCCAAGCAGTATCAGTATCATCTTTTTCCAGAAGGCTTGTCCAGTCATTCACTGTTAACTCGCATTTGACGTTTTCCCAATTTGTTTCAGACTTCGTTAGGAGTGATTTCTTTTTTTGGTTTACATATGTATTTTTTTTTGTAATAGATAGAATTATTGTATAATGGTCTGTCAGTGTGGTAGTACAAATAATGGCTTGAGTTTTTCTATTAGTTTTACAAAAGATATGATCAATGCAAGTTTTGCTTTCATTATATACACGTGTTGGTTCATCAATTAGGCTTTTATATCCATGGTATGCTAGTGTTTGCATATAATCAAATTTTTTTGGATGGCCATTTTCAAGAATATCAATATTTATATCACCGATGATAAATACATCTTTAGTTCTTTTTAGTAGACTTAGTTGATTAGATAAGGAGTTGAGGAATGGTTCTAGATTTTGTGTAGAAGGAGATCTATAAATTGCGAGTATTGTTGTGTCATTACCGATTGATATACTTAGACAGTTTGCATTATTGATACAGATCTCTCTGACATCAGCTTCTATATCTTCTTTAATATATACGATGACACCATCATTTTTTGTGTTGTTCATTATTGTAGAGTAAGGGACATAATTACCAATTTGTAGGGGGTAGTATTTATCAGTTAGCCAACATTCAGTAAGAATAATAATATCCCATTTTAAATTTAAACTTTTCATCAATATTTGTAGTTCATCAAAGTTTTTATTGATACTTCTAATATTCTGATGCATTATGTTAAAATTATTGTTTATGGATGATATGTTTGGTATGTTTGTTGTTAGTACGTTATTCATTTTCTCAATTTAAATTATTAAGTGGATTAAGTAATGTTGTTCATATTATTCACTAAATTATTTTCACCATATCATCAAGGTGCTTAATGTAGATAATTTTATCATCTTGTTTTTTGCGTATCATAACTTTACCCTGTTTGTACCATACATATTGGTAATTTTTTTCTTTTGATAATTGTTTTGTTTTCCATAGGATTTCTTTATGATACTGGCTTAATTCTTCCCCGATGAAGATTCGAGATGTCGCCAGATCCTTGATTTCATTATAATTTATTTCCTTTTTCTTATCAAGGAGGGAATCTCTTTTTCTTTTATCGGAAAAGGTCACAAGAAGTTTAGGAGGGGCTTCATTTCGTCTGTCTGAGACTCTCGTGACGTCAGTTATATCAGTGTGTAAGAGGTGGATTCCTGCTGCGGCAGCAACTTTTTTAACAATTTCCACAGGTTGTTCGCGGTTTTGTTGTGGAATTCCTGCTATTTCCAAACTATTAGATTTTGATAACGTTTCCAAATCAGAAAGTCGGATTTCAAGTTTTTTAATTATCATATTTTTTTCCATTTGGTCTTTTTTTATATTTTCAAAATCTGTTTGAATCGCTCGATTTAAATTATTTGAGACCTCAATTTTTTTTAACATCTCATCGTATTGAGTAGTTGTTTAGTTTCTTTATTTTTATGTTCTATTAATAAATATACCTATGTATGTAACGAAAATTTGTAAATAAATAAAAAAAATTAAAAAGCAACAAATCTCAATGAAGTAAGAAACAGAAAAGATACAGAAAATTAAAAAGGTAACTTTCGCAACTGGAAACCGAACCCATATCCTCTGTCTTACCGGGCAACACTAGTTATTCGATCACTTTAGCGATCTCATATTTCAATCAACATTTACCACTACCTTTAATTAATTAACATATTTTAAGGCTGCCATCTTCATAAATGATTACAAAGTCTTTTCTGTTTCATATTTTATAATGAATTTGTTAATCTATCTTCTTCTTCCTGTGACTTTTGTGTACATATGCCCCAAAAGTTATTACACCAAATTGAGTTCAAATAATAACACGTCACCAGAGTGTTAAAGGTTTTTGTTTGTCTTCCTATCTTCCGAATTATATTTAAATTGTAGAGGAATCACGAGCTTTTAATATTTTTATGCTGTATTTGTAACAACTAGGAACCCTCTTTTTTCTATATCATATTAGTATGACAAATAACGTTCGTCACATTTTCATAATAATTTTTTTAAATGCCTAAAAAATGTATACCAACTCAAAAAAATGATAAAAGAAAAAAAAACAATGGAATGGTTCGGAAAAATTCCATAATAAAATACATTACAAAAAAATACTCAGCAGTAAATAGATGGGGTACCTACGTAGAAAAAAAACAAAGCACCAAATTATAAAAACCAACAACCTACCCCTAGTGTTATTTTAAATAAAAGGCTAATAAATAAATCTGGTATTCCACACAGGGCGGAGTGATGGGGTGAGCAGTGAACACCCCCAGCGGGTAGGGTGCGAGGGTTGATCGTTTAATAAAACGCAATGCATTTGCGCCTTATTTGAATAAAGTTCATCACCAGTAGCTACCCTTTCTGCTATGTGTCGTAACCGGTCTATCCAAACATTAACAACGTGCTACTCGATTACCCAGTTTTATTGAAAGCTTTTTATCATTACAAGAGGCGCTTGATACGTTAAAGCTGTGTTTTAACAGCCACTGAAAATGCCGTATCCGCCAATACGATCTCAGTATTAGATCGGTATTTTGATAAAGTTTATGTAAACATTATTATTGGTAAATATATGACGTGTTTGGGAAAATAGGTGGCCAATTTTCCAAAAAAACACACATTGGTCAAATTTACCCATGCTGAATATACAGTGAGTGGAAAATTATTAGTTACACTAGAGTGTTTTCTTATTATTTATGAATTTACAGCTTTAATGAACATATAATTTTATTGATAAATTTGATAGATACATACCTATTTAAACAATTCACTGTGCCTTGAAATTATCGACAAATTCGTTACATTTTACTAGAGTTAGGAATGCGAATCACATAAATTATCAATGAATCCGGAATTTCTACTTCTGCTAGAACAACCAGGCGTTGTGTTGTAGAAATAGGATAAATGTAACTGACGACAAGGGAGGTGCTACGAAATATTAAGAGATTTTTCTAAATACAAATATAAATTGCACTTTTTAACAAATATTATTTAAAATATAATAAATATTTTTTATAAGTAAGAAATACCATATTTACCTAAAAAACAAATAAAAGTATAAAATCACTACATAAAAATATTATACAGCTTCAAACTGATATAAATGTAATTTTTTCACTTGTGACTAATAATTTGATCAGCCACTATATATCCTTATTCTTCTATATATCTAATGAAAAAAAATACATCTAATGGGTTTCATCTAATCATTTATATATTAATCACCAAATGAACTGCTCATATTTTATTTTCGTTATTGTTCTTTTCTTATTATGTTTTTTTAGAATTAATAATATTACTTGTATTTAAGATGTTTTCCTCCCTGGAATACTTTATTCGAATTCAATATGATGTTTTGTCCACAATTTTCGCATAATATTATCGGTGTAGGTATACGTGGAGAAATACCAAGATATATGACCTGAACTACGATACAGAGCGTATAATAATACGGTTTGTGTGGTATGCACGGCGCTATATATCGGATGTTATATAATTCCATGTCCCGACTAGGAACACAAGACAAAATATAACATTCTTCTGCAATACATACACAACCAACTATCAGACACACTTACTTACTAATCAATAGGATTCATGATCTGGGCACCAAGTTTGGGGGTAATCTATTCCAGCACTTTGTTGAATCCTACAAATTAGAGTATCGTTGGTATTGTAGTTTTAGTGATTTGTCTTATATGTAGTTTTGTTCTAGTTTCTATATTATTATATGTTACTTTTACATGTTTTACTAATATTGTTATATATTAGCTTACTATTATATCACGCTTTAATTTTTTTAAATATTTTTCTTAAGCTCACTAGGTATATTCTGTTTTTAAAATTCGGTGTAAAGCCAAATAAAACCATTTTAGAATTAAATGCCACGATAACGATATGAAAGCGTAGAAATAATATACTTACGAGTGAGTACACAATGTACACATCCCATCCTACGATGATTACTTTCGCGATGGTGATGTTCTGGCTCTCTTTGTTGATTTTTCAGCCTGAAATTTCAGTAATTTCACGTCCTACAAGAGAAAAATCGAGGGAAAATGTACTTTTTTGTATTCTTATAAAAAAAATCCAAATTTTAACATTGCAAAAAAACGAGACACCTGCCTCCTCTAGACGATCAAAAAATGATCCAAATATTTCAAACGCGTTCGGAACATGACATTGACTAATTGCCCTTTATTACGATGGCGTTATTTAATCTCGTTAATTAAGATGAAACAATGGAGTCCCCCCCTCCCTGCTACTGACAACCCCACTCCTTCCAGAACAATTGGTGGGAGAGGCAAAACAAAGCGCCAAGATTTATTTCCAAAGCGATACTAATCTTCGTTCATATTCATGAATACTTGGCTGCTTGATACTTCACTACCCTTGTACGAGTTTACTATACTATGGCTGCCTACTTCGCTAGTTCGCCCCAGGGCTGTAGGGTGGGAGTAAGAATGCGTTGGGAGGAAAAGCGTGAAAAACTATTTCCTTTGATGGGCTAGGGATTAGGCGGTCTGTTGGAAGTGGTAAATTATATATTTTTTGTAGTTCGTAGTTGAGTTGAATTGTAGTTCTTAAATTTATTAAAGTGATAAAATATTTAGTCTCCGTGGTTTTCTTTTTAAAAGCAGCTTATTGTTTTGTCATAAATATATTTAAATCTTGTAGTTGTTAACATCTGTTCTTATAAAAAAATTTCCCGCTCTTGAAAATTCGAATGAAATTGAATGTACGATTCGTATTGCTTATTGACGATTAAATGTAAAGAAAATTTATTATAATATTTTGGCGTCTCAAAGATATTTCATAAAAATCAAAATACTTTCTGTCTTGAACTAGTACTTTCTTTGTTGGCAAATCCTGAAATTTGAAATGGTTTTATTTATTTGTCCAGAGTAGGTGTATGTTAATGTTCGCGGTGCCTAATCTTTAAATATACATTTCCAATATATTACAAAATATACATATATATCATATGTAAATATTTATCACAAAACTTTGAAAACGCTCGAAAATGGATCCATTTTGTAAAGTTTAAGGGAATAAAACAATGAAATTAAAAATCATTACGTTACCGCTAAAATTATTTTATTTATTTACAGACTATTATCGAATAATAACAAACATAAAACACGAACTGAAAGCAATAGAAGTTACAGAAGAGAATGTTACTTACCTGAACATAGCAATAACATAGATAAAAACTTACTAATAAAAAATGTTGGTAATTTTTTAAGAATTTTTTTAAATTATTCGTAGTCGTGTTAAAAATGGGATTGTAGGCCATTTATGAATGAATTGATAGGTATCCTGATAAACTTTAAGTAAAATATCAATGTTTTGTCAAGATATCATTACAGGTGTTTATAAAAATCCTAACATTTTTGCGTTTTGTCAAGATATATTTTTATGACAAACAAAATACGAGTCCCGATATTATTATGAACACTTTATCAGGGCCTGCAGCCCCGTTTTTAACAGTATTACTAATAATTTGAAAAGATTTTTAATAAATCAACATTATTCATTTTGCTTCGAATAAATTGCACAATAAACATTCATGGAGATAATATATAAACAATGTTTTTATGGAATCATGATTTAAGCAATATCATACATTTTTAGTTACATTGCAGACCTGATGATGGTAAGGCTATACGAGGTTAAAAAAATTATAAATTAATCTTTATAATTTTTCAATCCAATGTAACAAATTTTCAATATCGCGAACATTGCGTTTTATTTTTAATTAAATGTGTACAATTGTTTTGTCAGGTCGAATAATTAATTAATTCCTTGCAAGGCGGATTGTCTGTTCTAATGAACAAAATTCTTATGAGTTGTGTGTAAATTATTCAGTAATTATATTTAATATAATATCTATCTGCTTCCATATTTTCCAAGAAATATTTTTTCGTATTTAATTTGTGGAACCCAATGGGGTTAGGTTAGGTTAGGTTAGCTTTCATGATGTACATAACTTTTTTCCGTTTTAGAGGCAAAATTTAAAATTTTAGTATTTACCGTAATGCTTTTCCCCGTTACTGAAAACCAAATTCACAATAGCTCGCTAAATATAAACACTTAGAATAACAATAAGAGAACAGACGCCGCGGATGGATGCGACGCCGTGGCCCTAATGCCTGAATGCCAAATACCGAATTGTCAGAATATGGCAGGCGGAACAGTTGGGGCGAATAGCGAATAGCGAATATGATTATGTAGAGTTGAGCTATCGGCCAATCTTTGGCAATGGATTTGAATAAGACGAAGGAAGTGCGCAGAGCCTTGGCTCTGGAGGTGAATGGGAACAACAAAAGCTTAAAGCTCCTTATTCTTCTTCTCTCCTAATAATGAAAAGCTTTTAGTCCCATTTTAGGACGTCTACTCTACGGTGCGTTCAATAGGGTGCCTCAGATATTATTATATTATTTATTTCAAAACAACAAGACATATTATAGACATATTATATTTCATATTATTCAATTTACAACAAAGGGATTGTAAACTCTATAAATCAGTAGAGAGTATAATAATGTTAGGTTTTTAACGATTTTTAATTGTTGTTTTGCATAGCTCTTGTGCGATGAAGTGAAAATGTCTTTACTGTAATTTTTTTTTAAATTAACTCCAAACAGGAAGCTTTCAGGAAAAAAAAATCCCGCAGGGCCTCTGTCACCTTTGGGGATGCTTTGTAGTGTGTACGGGAAAGAGTGAAAATGGGTCTTGAAGAAACCCATATTGCATGAGGTAGGTTCAGGAAACACGGAGGCCGTAAAATCGTTCAAAAGCCGAGTTGTTGAACTTAGGAACGAGTCGTAGTAACGACCGTTCTTTTGTGACAAATATCTTCCGTATACATATTTTGACGTGTTTCCCGACTATGACCAGTGCCGAAGGGATCAATGACGCCTGTTCCTCGGAACATCTTCCATTTTCCTACCGATAACAAGGACAGCATACATACCTGACGCCTGTGTTCTAAAAATTACAATCCCGGATTTTCAGAGTTTATTCAAGTATTTTGGGGCCCCAGACTAGAGGTGGCTGCCAAATTCAATAGTGGGGCGCACTCGCGATTTATAACTGTTAATCGTTATTATCGTCATTGGATTGGAGGGAATATATACATTTATGAGATTTGTACAATAATAAATTTTGAGGCATCCTACGATATAATACCTAACTGGAAGCCTAACAAGTATTAGACCCTTGTATAACTAATTTTATTATTTTATATTCTTACCATCAGTAAGCATATTATAATAACCATCATGTAAGCATATTATAATTTTTTCATACCTCAAACAGTACGCGTTTCTTAATTTATTTAATAAGCGACAATAATAAATTCACAAAAAGAATAATGAATTAATCTCATTTAGCAGCACAAAATCTCTACAGTTTGGTTAACTGTTTGCGTCTATTACGGCAGTGCGCGCCAGAACCTTTAGGTAGGTATTCTCCATTAAATAAGGACTTAATCCTTGGAATACATTGTAGCCTTAAAAAGGTATCAAACAATTAAGACTGCTTCTTCGTTTTGCGCCTTAAATTATTAATAAAAAGTTCCCAGTTTGCTTTCACGGGAGCTTTCGTCACTTAGCGAAGGAAAGTTAAGCTTAGCGACTGGCGAAACCTTCATTCTTCCTCCGCTGGAGGTCTTTCTGATTCAAAAATAATCGGGAAGTGACCTGTTGAAAGTTGAAACCACTTTGTTTTACTTCGTGAACAGAATGTTTTACTGTAGGTTGAAAAAAAACATGATGATGTTACTTTTTTATTAAGTGTGTGTACATAAATATATGATTATTTATTATTTTCCCTGTTTGTAATATCGGAATCCCTTTGGGTTTATTCGCATCTAGTACTAATTGCTTTTATTTTATTCTAACTGCTTACTGAAAATGTTGCAATTATTATGGTTTTTAAATGTTTGTTTCTTGACATTAATTCTCTTTTATTTGGGACGGGTTGTTTCGAAGAATTTGAACAATTCATAAAATTTCAAAGTTATTTATCAAGTTCTGTGAAGGTTCTCTTCATGTTCTGTTATTGTATCGTAATTGGCCAGTTGTTTAACAAAACTGAAATAATAACAGAACTTGAAAATCAACTTTGAAATTTGATGAATTTTTCACATTTTGTGAAACAACGCTTCCTTAGTTTGTGCACTTATTGTTCGTTTATTTTTAAATATTTATTATAATTTTGTAAGCCAAGAACATCTTAACTATATTTCATTATGTACTTATATTTTATTTTAGATGTGTTTTTTTTTTCTTTCCATATTTTGAAAATATCAGTTTTAATTTTAAATATATATATAGCTGCGTTAAGTTAAAATATTAAACAGATCAGCAACATCAGCAGCTCTGTGGGTAGACTGATGGAACCTAAGCGCACGCCAAATACTTTAGTTACTAAGTTTGGTGATTGCGCTTTCGGAGTATCTGGGCCAAAGGCTTGGAATAAACTCCCTCCGGTACTAAGATCCATAACAAGTCCAACAGAATTCAGGTCTAAACTAAAAACTTACCTTTTAACCTTAAATTAAATATACCATACCTGAGAGAATGTCCAGTTATATCCAATTCTTCAATTATGTCCTAAATCCTGTATCTAAATTTCGCTAATATACAATCAGTTAATGTTAATTAAGTGTTAATCTCAAGTGACTTACCATGTAAGTATTTTACTGTTTATTATCTCCATATATAGTACGTAATAACATAGATCACTGTAGAAATGTATTATAAATTTTTAAAAAATATATTAAAAAGAGTTTAGCATTTTAATTTATTTATTGCTTTTCGCTGTGCATAAATCATCATTTTCACATAAAAATCCACCTCATTAGGACTAATAGAATGTATTAAGGTTGAAAAATTAGCATATTTGAATGAAGCAAACATACATACACAAAATATTACAAGAAGAAAAACATCATATATGGCCAAATGGATATTTTGAGAGTGTATTATAACAACATTTGAACCATAAATAAATCATTCATCGTTATTCCTAAGAAGAAACAAAGTGAATATTAAAAAAACCTGACTTGCAATCTATTTTTAGCATATAAAGCATTATAAAAAAACTTTTGTTATTTAATGAAGGACAAGGATTAGAAAATATTATGACAATCCTCCGTCAAAAAAAATTTTAGCAATCTTTTAAAATTTAACCAAGGAAGTGGAAGACTTGATATAATCTGACGTGAAACATAAATGGAGCCTGATATAAATAGTTTCTTTGAATAAAATATGTTATGTTTAGTATTTAAACATTACTATGTGGGTAGTGATAAGAAAAAGCGTCCCGCAGTTTATTTTCAAATTAAAGCTGCATTATTTGTATACAGTTGTAAAGCTATTTAAAGGAAAGCGTACATGTGTTAAAATGTAACAAAATTACTCAATATTAATTAATTTCAAATAAATGTATTTAAAAATATATATTCATGTTTTACAATCGTACTGAGCTTTAGATAAGAAAATTAAGTAGCTACTGTTCAATTCTTATTTTTTTCACTTGTCAAGCATTTTGTCGACCCAATCTGAGCTGCTATATTTTTTTTTATTATCAAACGTGTACTTAATTTACTATCGCGCTCGTACCTACTATTACGGCGTATTAAACATTTTTTATTCCTGGAAATAATATTTAAAATTTGCCTTGCGTGATATATGCTTTATCGCTTTGATAGAAAGCTGCTGAAAATAGCAAGACAAAAATAATCAAAAAGGTTTTTTTATTTTTTATGATAAACTAATGTTTATAAGAAATTGTATTGATATTTCAGCAACTAATTATTTGTTACACTTAATGCTATGCATAAAACCTTGTCATATAAACATTAGTTTATCATGAAAAATATATAATAATAATATTTGAAAAGTCAAAATATTTCACCAACAAATGAAGATATAATATATCTCCACGCCATCTAGTGAGAAATTTAGCACTAACAAAGCCTTTCCTACAAAAATAAAGTTTGTTGTTTTTAGGTACGGGTTCAATTCCCGTTGGCGGCATTTATTTTTACTCGGGAGACATTTTCAATTTATATTGATATTTCAGGCGACTAATTATTGCTTATAATTATTTAGAAAGGTTTTCGTTTATTTTGAAACTTGGAAAAATAAATATAAATTTTGTTCTGATTTTAAATTGCAGGCTCTATATTAAATTTACTATGAGAGCTAAGAGGGTAGAATGTACGTATTTCCTAAATTGTTACGGTTGCAATTTCGTTTATATTTATTTACGTCGACCTTAGTTTAATTACATGATACCGCCCTTAAACTGTGAGCTACAACGACCAAAGTGCCACCGTACTTGTAGATTTGTACCGGTATTTTCTCGCTTGAAGGGTTGAGGAAAATTCCGAATACACCAAACTAGCAGCATTGAAACACCTGAAAGAAAAGCAAATAAATTAATCACCTAAATGAAAAAGTAAAACTATATTCACAAAATGAAAATAAAATACGTACATTGGCTTATGCCCTTTTTACGTGGTACCACTAAGGCGAAAATTCTTTTACAACAAATAGACGGTGAAAACAACATTCCGTGTTCAAATTGGCGAACAGCTAATTTGAACACACTCTTAAAAAGGTTGTGTTCATAGTTTTGTCAGCTTTTAGTCTTCTTAGTAAAAAATGAGTTATTTTACTGGGTGTCTTTGCTTGGAGTTCTGTTTTTGAAGTCTTGGAGTGGACCTTAGAATCAGAGGTTTTCCCAGGGTGGTCGACACCGGGTATAAAGTATCCCGGGAAGCAAATCCCGGCCTAATCCGGTGCAGCAATTTAGACCGTTGGAGTCTCCAGTAGGGGTAGGTACTCTGGTAGAAGTCGGTGGGTACCTACCGAAGCGGTAAGGAACAAGGTACAAGTTGCCAAGTAGGTAGGTACTCAGTAGTACCAGGTACAGTTGGGCCAGGAAGTTATTGTTAGTATGGGTAGGTACCGGAGAATAGAATAACTTTACTCGCTGCTAGCAGTGTGGACACTTAACCAGCGGCAGTGAAATTTACCAGCGGCTGGCGGCATCTGGCGGCAGCTGACGGCGAGGATGGAAGATGCCAATATTGTTATTGTTTTGTTGATTGCCAATAGATGGATCTAGAGATACGAGATAAGTAGGTTTATTTTCGAAACAATTATTTATTTTACACAACGTGTGGCTGTTATTAAAGCATCCCTGTTCATAAATTAATGTTAATTTATACAAAATAACTACACACATCTTAAAAAGCACACTAATTTAATGTCGAATAATTTAACAAATCTTAACCTTTAATCTAAGAGTATAAAAGCTTTAAATCGGATGGTTTTCTATCTTAAGCACAGTGAACTTATGAGTAATGAAATTTACATGATTTTTAACTTCTCTATTTTCTAGGCAAACACAAAATTTTCATCTCACCGTGTCATTAACTAAAAACCTTTGAAATTACCATTACCTAACTTTAAATAAAATAATAAATTTAAATAAAATTTAAGAGAAAAATGTTTCACATTTGCCCGAAACCGGATAGCAGCCACTGATATTTTAAATGTGATAAAAATTGATTGTTAATTTCAAACGATAAAATTTCATGAAAAACAGTTTACACAATTTTCCATGTACCTTATCCAATTAATTTCGTCTTTAATCCGCATTAAAAAAATAAAACTCAATATTTGACATCTTCACTTATCAACCTCCTGTTCGAATATTTTTTTTATTTTTTCGAATTCAACGCTGAAATTCACAGCCACCAGATGAAATATAATAATTTTCTCTATCCAAGAACCTAACCAATTTAAAATTTATTCCTGGAGTTCAACTCTGTTTAGGCGAAAGAAAGATAACCCAAGTAAATAGGTAAGTTTAAAGCAGTGGCGTAGAGGCCTCACGGTCTGGATATAGGAGGGCCTGGAAGATTTTATTTTTATTTTTTATTTAATATCACGGTCTCATTACGGGTCAGAATTTTACATACGAGAGCTTAAAAATGTAGATAGGAAGATTAAAATGGCGAAAAAAAATCCGCTTTTATCGCCTGCTTACTAACTTATTTATTTCAAATTATTCATAAGAAAAATCACTGTTGCATAAAAATTAAAAAGTGAATAATAAGAATAATAACAGAAAAAGTAAAGATATTAACCATTGTTTACATTGTAGATATTTACGTGCAGAGGCGGCTCTAGGGATTCAGGCGTGGAAGGTCATTTGAAAAAAATCTTTATTGGATATTTAAAAAATGCCCTTATATTATTATCTATATCAATTTGTAGATAGGTAAGTGACGAGTCCGCAACTCAAAGTACATATTATGTTAATATAGTAAATTATAAAAATATACACCATACATAAACTTACAGCCATATACATCACTGCTTACAGCAAATTATTTTAAAAAGATTAAGTCTTAATGTAGTTGTGTACAACATTAAAGTAAATAGAATAAGAGTTTGAAACGCCAGTCCAAATGCTCAAATAGAAGGAATAAAACAATATGCAATAGGTCCCACGCCATGCTCCAAAATAATAATAGTATACTATAAAAACATATCATTCAGATATATATTAAATATGTGTAATCAAAGTATGTCGATGATTTGTTATAGTACATAATTTACTCGTTAACAACCATACCTGGGCATCTCTACACCAATATATAAAGGAAATGTTTTTTAATAGACGGAGTGGTACGTCGTTGAGTTTACCTGGCAAGTTAATAAGCATACCTGGGCGTCCGATCATCTGTCTCTACACCAATATATAAAGGAAATGTTTTTGAATAGACGGAGTGGTACGTGGCTGAGTTTACCTGGCAAGTTAATAAGCATACCTGGGCGTCCGATCATCTGTCTCTACACAAATATATAAAGGAAATGTTTTTGAA
Source organism: Hesperophylax magnus (assembly GCA_026573805.1). Lineage (NCBI taxonomy): Eukaryota > Metazoa > Arthropoda > Insecta > Trichoptera > Limnephilidae > Hesperophylax > Hesperophylax magnus. Next base: position 5,413,989 of record JAIUSX010000022.1, read on the forward strand.
TAGACGGAGTGGTGCGTGGCTGAGTTTACCTGGCAAGTTAATAAGCATACCTGGGCGTCCGATCATCTGTCTCTACACCAATATATAAAGGAAATGTTTTTGAATAGACGGAGTGGTACGTGGCTGAGTTTACCTGGCAAGTTAATAAGCATACCTGGGCTTCCGATCATCTGTCTCTACACAAATATATAAAGGAAATGTTTTTGAATAGACGGAGTGGTACGTGGCTGAGTTTACCTGGCAAGTTAATAAGCATACCTGGGCGTCCGATCATCTGTCTCTACACAAATATATAAAGGAAATGTTTTTGAATAGACGGAGTGGTACGTGGCTGAGTTTACCTGGCAAGTTAATAAGCATACCTGGGCGTCCGATCATCTGTCTCTACACAAATATATAAAGGAAATGTTTTTGAATAGACGGAGTGGTACGTGGCTGAGTTTACCTGGCAAGTTAATAAGCATACCTGGGCGTCCGATCATCTGTCTCTACACCAATATATAAAGGAAATGTTTTTGAATAGACGGAGTGGTACGTGGCTGAGTTTACCTGGCAAGTTAATAAGCATACCTGAGCGTCCGATCATCTGTCTCTACACAAATATATAAAGGAAATGTTTTTGAATAGACGGAGTGGTACGTGGCTGAGTTTACCTGGCAAGTTAATAAGCATACCTGGGCGTCCGATCATCTGTCTCTACACAAATATATAAAGGAAATGTTTTTGAATAGACGGAGTGGTGCGTGGCTGAGTTTACCTGTCAAGTTAATAAGCATACCTGGGCGTCCGATCATCTGTCTCTACACCAATATATAAAGGAAATGTTTATGAATAGACGGAGTGGTGCGTGGCTGAGTTTACCTGGCAAGTTAATAAGCATACCTGGGCGTCCGATCATCTGTCTCTACACAAATATATAAAGGAAATGTTTTTGAATAGACGGAGTGGTGCGTGGCTGAGTTTACCTGTCAAGTTAATAAGCATACCTGGGCGTCCGATCATCTGTCTCTACACCAATATATAAAGGAAATGTTTTTGAATAGACGGAGTGGTGCGTGGCTGAGTTTACCTGGCAAGTTAATAAGCATACCTGGGCGTCCGATCATCTGTCTCTACACCAATATATAAAGGAAATGTTTTTGAATAGACGGAGTGGTACGTGGCTGAGTTTACCTGGCAAGTTAATAAGCATACCTGGGCGTCCGATCATCTGTCTCTACACCAATATATAAAGGAAATGTTTTTGAATAGACGGAGTGGTACGTGGCTGAGTTTACCTGGCAAGTTAATAAGCATACCTGGGCGTCCGATCATCTGTCTCTACACAAATATATAAAGGAAATGTTTTTGAATAGACAGAGTGGTGCGTGGCTGAGTTTACCTGTCAAGTTAATAAGCATACCTGGGCGTCCGATCATCTGTCTCTACACCAATATATAAAGGAAATGTTTTTGAATAGACGGAGTGGTACGTGGCTGAGTTTACCTGGCAAGTTAATAAGCATACCTGGGCGTCCGATCATCTGTCTCTACACCAATATATAAAGGAAATGTTTTTGAATAGACGGAGTGGTACGTGGCTGAGTTTACCTGGCAAGTTAATAAGCATACCTGGGCGTCCGATCATCTGTCTCTACACCAATATATAAAGGAAATGTTTTTGAATAGACGGAGTGGTGCGTGGCTGAGTTTACCTGGCAAGTTAATAAGCATACCTGGGCGTCCGATCATCTGTCTCTACACCAATATATAAAGGAAATGTTTTTGAATAGACGGAGTGGTACGTGGCTGAGTTTACCTGGCAAGTTAATAAGCATACCTGGGCGTCCGATCATCTATCGCTACACCACTGTATATACTTTTCCCTATTTACATGTAAAAAATATTTTAAATTGTTATCAAGTCAATCCGTGAGAAATAGTTAAGATTGTTTGATATTCTCATGTTATTGTTTTTAATTTTTTCCGCCTTTATGTCCGCACAGGAAAAACTAAACTCTTCCACACAGTTTTCCACAAATGATCATCTAGTCAGTCCACACTATGCAAGTGCATTATATAAGCATGATAAATTCAAAATAATGCAAAAACAACACGTCGGCTCAGTAGAACTTCTAATTGGACCTATAAATCCTAGTGATCCCTCAATATAAATACATTTTTAAAATTCTTTCGTAATCTTACATGTATTTAAAATGACTGATTTTTGCATTTTTACGTATAAATCCTTTGACGGATCTAATACGCCTGAATTTTGAATGAGAGAAAAATTATCTTTTAATTACTGTCTGTATCTGTGTTTTCTCCTTAAATAAATAAAAAAGGAAATGTTTGTGAATAGACGGAGTGGTACGTGGCTGAGTTTACCTGGCAGGGCTAAGTTTTATTATGTCTAGGATCTTGCCATATCCAGACGCGACCTTCCTTAAAGAATACAATACTAAAGTCTGCTCCACATCAACACTTTTAAATGATACATCTGTTTGCGTGGCTCTGTTGGACGAAAAAAAATGAGGTGATTATAGCATATTTCCGTGCACACGATATTTTTTTTTTTATTGAATCAACATTAAATTCATTTAGGAATTTTTTTTTTAAGAAGTTGCAATGCACGATTTGTTTTCCTAAAAACAACCATTCATCTGCTTCCAATATTAATTGTCGATATTACACAGAATTTTGCAAATTTTTTTCCACTTTTGCAAAAATACGATTTTTTTAAATTGACGTTGTAGCGAAATACAACATCTCTTTTAACATTTTAATATATTATATCTACTTACACATTCACACCTTCAATTCGATGTGCAATATTCTTGTCCTCTACAGCTGACAACTTACTTGCAGTATCTTAGCTTAGCGATACAATTGATAAATTTCTATTGAAAATAAAATGCACGTTTATTATCTACACATTTTTTTTAATCCTTTTGAATTTAACATTGTGGGTGTATCTTACAAAAAAATTTTAATCTTGTCTCGGATAATCTAATAAGGCAGGTATTTTAGTTTTATTTTTATGATTTAAATTGTGTCATTTGTGCCAAAATGTGCCAAAACGACATCTTACCAGTAATTAGCGTTTTCTATATCCTAATGACGTTGTAGTCAGTTGGAGCCATTTCGGAATGTGCGGTTTTAGATCGTTTTTGAAATCAATAATTATGAATGAAAATACCATAATGATAAATTTTATACACAATCATGAAAAATAAACTTTAAATCTTCCACACATTTTTAACGGTAGGTATTCGAAGATTGTTAAATTACCCCAATAACTAAAAAAAATATCAACTCACTATAGAGAACCCTTCGAAATGATTCAACTGCATTGAGTGTGTACCCCTTCTCGGCAGGATCATATATTGTCAAGAAAGGGTTTTCGGATTCAGGAAAGTGACTTTCCGATGCTAACAATTTTGATAAAGAAATACTTTCATTCCTCCCACCGAGCTGCGTATCCAGAAAGGTCGGCACTAAAAATTTGGTCAGGTAATTGGATTATCTCAAATGAACGAAGGAAATTGCTTATTTACAAATAATAGATATTCATAGGAAAGGTAAGAAAAATTCTTACTACACCGTATTTTACTAGACTTGATATTTTTTATGTACCTACACAGTATTTTCTCCTTCATTTGGAAACTAACTGATAAAAAGTTTTGTTTTAATCTGTCAACAAATCAATAAAAATGCTAAATTAATTAATTAATTAATTAATTAGAAACATGAATGCAAATATAAACGAATTCAAAAGCCACCTTAAAAAGTATTCCGAACAGTTGAACTGAATCATATCAAATATAAACCAATATAACAACACCCCCATACACACAAGCCCTGCTTATTTATGGGGGTACATCAAATACTTATATTATGTAATTAATAACTGTACTATATTCAATATTGTGTAATGTAATTCGTATATCTTTTTATACTAATAAAAAAAATAAAAAAAAATAAAAATCATATTCTGCACGAAGTACGTGGAATGTGGATAAGTAACCCAATAATTAATAACAAGATTAATTAATATTATAACATTCGGGTTGTAAAGCGATGAAAAAGAATATTTCGACTGTCTAAATGAACGATGTCCGAAGTATAAAATTGTAACTTAGCATCATGTAAGACGTATAAAATGGTAACTTAGCATCAAAGTTCCTTAAAGTTTCGTGTTTACAATTTTTTTGTTTTTGGGAGCAAGAAATATAGGTAACATTGATTTGATATAACTAAAACCTTATTTTTTTCTTTAGAAATAAACATTAGATATATAAATTGCAGTGCTTGTGCAAAGTTACCAATCAACAAAAAATGCTAAATTAATTCATATTCTGCACGAAGTACGTGAGATGTGGATAAACAAGCAAAATAATTAATAACAAGATTAATTTATATTATAACATTCGGGTTGTTAAACGATGGAAACGAATATTTCGACTGTCCCAACGAACGACGTTCGAAATATAGAATTGTAACTTGGCATCATGATAGGAGTATAAAATGGTAACTTAGCATCAGAGTTGCTTAAAGTATATGGCTTGCAATATAATTGTTTTTGGGAGAAAGAAATATACATTGCCCCTGAGGTGATATCTCACAAAAGCGGCGCTATACAAATTGTCAAATAAATAAATAGCGTTGATTGATATAACTAAACCATCATTATTTTCTTTCAATATTATTAGATATATTAAGTGCAGTGCTTATGTAAAGTTACCAATTGGTGAATTCGACATTGTTCGTTAAGATAGTCGATTTTGTTTTATTTTTCACAAATATCCCAGGATAGCATTATTGGCTGTAATACCTTAAAAATACTCTGATACATTGCGTACAAGAGCAGTGCTGTCTGTTATAGTAATAATGCTACCGGAACCTACATCTAATAATAATTTATTTGTTTGAATGGTTTAAATTTCTTAAAGTCTATCCTTTCTTCTGTGTGAGGTATCGATCACCGTATCAACCCAGGAAGTGGAACTGGGGTAGTTGGGGTTCCAGATTTCTAGAATAGTGTCGTAGACTTCCGTTAGGGAACGCAATAACCGTAGACCTAAGCTCGCTTTAATTCCCCCGGTGTAAGATCGGCCTCTCCAGGAACATAAACTGCCCAAAATCACTTCAAACCATCCACCCTACGGTTACCAGGCATTTTAATTACAGTGACTTCCTTCCACTGCTACTGACACGATATATGCAGTGCTTGGATTCAACAAGAGAAAACCTGAACTCCGCCCCGGTTTTTGAAATCCAATCCATTTTGAAGTATTAAAAATAATTGATTAGATCAACTTGGGAGTTGGATATGGGAACGGCCACTCCCGAAACCTTTTTTTGATATCCATAACCTCTGCAATAGGTCACCCCAAATGGTTCGGAACTTTTGATGACTTAGCAGGGGTGCCCGGGCTCATGGGTGCGTTTGCCCACCTATTGCGTGAGGGAGACCCTTCGACCTCTCCAGCAGAACTCTATCAACCCATCACCTTGCACCGCAGAGGGAAAAATGGATTCATACGTCTATCACTCCTGGACATACTGACCCTAGATTCCCACCCACCCCTCAAACGTGTTTCCTTCCCAGAACTTGCTCGCCTTTACTTCTTTAAAAAGACCCTCCACACAGCATCCCAAAAGATGACAAAAGCTACGAAATAAATTTTACTCATGAACTCCTGTGTGGAACTAACGTAAAAAAAGATTTCTTTTAAAAACCCCAAATATTTAATACAAAAATAAGCTAAGGTTTTTTTTTAATTTGTGCATTCCGGTTGTAATTTTCTTTTAATATACGTGTTCTGTACAATATACATTTATATAATAATTGGTTGTTGTATAGATCAGTTTAATTTTAACGGATGCATTAAATAGATAAGTTGAAATTTAAAAAAAAAATGTTAATCCCCGTTGGCAAACTTGACAGACCGCTAATTTTAACTCCTGATAAATACATTATACATATATAACTAATATATTATTTAATGCTTATCTCAAAAACCTATTTTATAATATTGTCATTTAAAAAAAATAAATACCTTTTGAAAGTTCATTGCAGTCGCTCCGTAACGTGGTTAAAATGGGTCACGTGGGCGTAGGTACCAAGTTCAATTAGTTGAAGTAAGTTAACAAGTTGTTAAGTAATTTGTATTGTTACTGTTTGTATTATTATGGTAAGAGATAGATCACATGATTATTTTTTAATAAGTCCCGCCTTCTAAATGAATGACTTTCTTCAAATCTATATAAATAAAAGACAATGTCGATCAGAGTCGATCAGTTCGTTTCAAATTACCCTATCATTGCAACAATACAGGATCTAACGCTGAACTCAATTTCATAATGAATCGCCTACATGTACTTGGTAATAAATATGTTTTGGATGAATCTATAAACATTGTTAGTTTAACCTCATACAAACACTACTTAATTAAAACTGTATGTCAGAGCTTCTCAGATTGACTATAATCAAATACAGTTTTAAAGTATTAATTTATCCGGGATTTATTGTATATGAATTGTTTATATATATATATTGTTGTATTGTATTTATAATAACTATTTCTATTGTTCTCTTTTATGTATTTAATATTTATATTTTTTTATCTATGTATATTCTGTACTCATATGTAAAACAATTGTTATTCTTTTGTAAAAGCCGCTATAATCGGCGTTAATAAATAAATAAATAAGTAATTGACAATGGTCCGTTAGTAAAAAAAAAACAAAAAAAAACAAAAAAAAAAATGTCCATCTGTGTGAAACAAGAAGAAATAAAAAAGGAAACAGATAGGGATATACACATAAGCACAGAGCCAAGGTAGGAATTTAGAAGAAGTTACTTACCCACTAATACATTGGTAAAAATAGATTATGCTCGATTACAAATACAGGGGAGAGAAAAGGAGAGAGAGAGAAACAAAACAAAGTACAACACGACAAGTAATACGTATTTTCGTATTTATATGTTTTTAAAAAATATTATTTTAAAGCCTTACTTTGAATTTTTTGTATTTGCTGGTTGTTTTTATACTTATCTGGAAGAGAGTTATAGAGTATGTAGGTAATATAGTTAGGCGGATTTTATTGTTATTGTAAAGTATTGGTAAAGGTATTGTAAAGTAGCTTAATGTTAGTGTTAGAAACTGTGAGACATCATCAAAGAAATCGCACAAGCAAAGAAAGCTGGTTCAAACAAAGAGCACTGCATACTGCATAGTCTGCGCGATTACAAGAATACCATCATCACTGTCGTGGCCGCCTGTATGAAGTTCCCCTGATGAGACGGTCAAATATCCTTCATTAAAGGACTATTGAATATTTTTTCACCCCTTTTCTGTTTTTATTGAAATGGTTTTTTATTTTATTTTTTAGTTCAAAGAGAAGTTGGTTGACTCCCATCTTACCTCTGTAATCTCCCATTTTACCTCATTCCTTTAACAGTAGCCCGGTCCCTTTTATAAAGTTCACCAGGGTTGTCATTGGAAATGTAACTATGTCTTCTGGTTCTGCAATGTGTCTTCCCAGGAATCTGACCCTTATTCCCAACAGAGCGGGACATTGGCACCAAAGGTGAATTGGAGTCCATACATTCTCTTCACACTTTCTGCATCTATTGGGTATTAATTCCACTCCCAACAACTGCATGTGTCTCTTGAGATGGCAGTGTCCCGTTAGTTGTCCTACCAATTCCCTCGGTTAGTTTCTGTACATATTTAATTCTAATTAAGATAGAAAACTACCATCAATTTACTTTTAAAATTAAAAATTTCCTAAAAAAAACTTCATCATGAATTACATTTATTTGTGTATGTTTAACATGTCCCCAGCTACCAGGCTGGCATAAACGCATCCGGATGACATACTCGGATATCTAATAAGATTTCTTTCGGACAATTATCCTTTGTACACAACAAGCGGCGCGGCGATGGGATTTCCCCGCCCGCCGGCACACGACCGCCACGCGGCTAGGGCTAATGCAATATTCCCTTCGTCGCCTGCCCTTTTGTTTGAACCGCTTATTTTATGACATGAGAGTTCTTCCGTTTTCTGCTCCCCTGGTTTCGCGAGATGTTAAATATTCCCTTTGGCCCACTTTTGATTGATTTGACATGAATTTATATGACGCAGTCACACGATATCTCTGTTAGGACGAAAACTGGTTTATCTTTTGAGTTGTAATGCCGCCTATATAGTCCTGCCTTTGGGAGCTTCATTTCATCAACTCTAATATTACATGCGTTGTTCAGAAAGTGAGAGGAGGCAACGGAGCTATCAGCGGTTTTTCATGAGTGTGGCTGCTGTACGAAACAATGCAACGCAGAAAACAAAAAATTAAGCAGGCAAAAATGTGAAAAAATGATCCTGCATTCATAGAAGCAACTATACGCTTCAAGGTTAGACAACAAAACAGCTAGATAAAGATTGCCTAAACTAGTAGTTTTCTGAACAGTCAACCTCGCGCCCAAAAAGTATTTTTCTAATTTTCTCTTATTTTAAATAAAACCAAAATTTCCTCTGAAATCATAAAATTTGTATAATTGAAGTTAAAACCTGCCAAATTAATTATTAAACATGACGATTTCACATTTAGAAAAAAATATCTTTCCTAAATCATTAACCCGTCGTATGTAGACGCTAAAGTTTCGCCATGCGCCATCTGTTTCTATTTTCGTAATAACTCCCTTGGTTTTTGCAAAATTATTTTTTTGTAAATTGCACCTTCTTATCAATTAGTGTGTTTATATATATATTTATAAAAAATGGTAGAATTTCATCAACTTTAAGTATTTTCTCCAGAATAGCTGAAGATATAATATTCAGCGAAATGATTTTTTTATCGGGCCCATCGGCTACTGAGGCGAAGGACAAGTTAAATATGTCACCATCTTGAAACCGGAACCGGAACGTAATAAAAGAATTTACAGACTGATGAAATGCTGTCAAATGGTCGAGTTAAAGCAGTACTTCGCTACGCAGTCAACTAATAGTCATCGATACATCAACTTATTTAACAGTTCTTTCTAGAAATGGTGAAAACACATTTCGTAACACTATTTGAGCACGATCTAAAAGTGTTCTAAAATGTAAATTATCAAATATTTATAAGTACAATTGAAAATTTCCACCTGTAAAAGCTACCTACTTCATGAGTTCACGTGAAAAATTACTTTGTCAGTGTATTTAATGATTTCAAAAGGCGCGAAAATTCAACGCTGCCGTTGTACTGAGACACGTATTTAATGATGAGCAAATATGCAAAAATGTCAGTGGCTGAATTGGCATCGCTTTTGATCCCACTTAGATGTCGTTAATTCATTTCCTCGGCTAGCTAAGCCCTCTATCACAACACAAGCAACATTTTCCGCTTACTGTGGTGTTAGTAGAAGATTTTCAAATAATGTCAGGTTAATTGGAACCCGGGAATGTTAGTTATACTAAAAAAAATGCAATAAAAAATGCCACTATGCTTGCGACTTTAAATCAAGGAAACAATTAATCCATATACATGGATACCTACTTATTTCCTACATACCTATATTTGACATCACATTGACAGCTGAGTACGTGACTTATCTACCTGTATTAATTATAGGTGCGAAAAGCCCAATAGAGTAATATAGGATACCCGCTTTCTAAATTGACATCCAGGTGAGATTACAATCGAATTATTCACCTTTAAGAAAGTGGATTGCAACAGTATCTATTGCAACTGCTATTTATCAAGGTCGTAAACTATCCATTCAATAAATTAACTGCGATGTAAAGCTGATGAAAAATGTGTCAATTTCTTTGATCCGCCATGAACCATGATATTTTCACTATAATTTCCATACTTGGAAATTATAATTTATTGTTGCTCTTAGTGAAATTCTTGCGGTACTGATAGAAGATTCTGCAATCTCTAATTTGGGTATTTTAATGCGGGGTAATTTATTTTCGTTTTTTTCTATGTGCTGCTATGTTTTATGACCGAAAACAAATTATATTGTTTATCATTTTGACGGTTATTAACACCTTTTATAATGTGTTAATTAAATAAAAACGCGTGAAACCAATTGATGGGTAGGTAGGCACCTACCTAATAACTAATAATACATTTCATAAGTATCAAGTCTATAAACAATTACGGTAAATATACAGATAATAGGGACACGGTTAAAAGAAAAATATATTATGTCAGTTAGATAATTATCAGTATTATAATAGAAAACATTTAATTTTAATAATTATTTCGTTAAAATTATAATCGATTTTTCACTTGTTTTTGACTCTAATGCTAGGGTTAGTTTTGTTTTTTTCTCTTATACCCAAAATTTGAAACTGCAATCCTGATATAGGTTAGAAGGTTCGTATTTTGTGTTTAATTAAAACCAACCTAACTATTTTAAGATTATTATGTCAAAACTTTACATCAAAAAGACGCCAAAATAGCTATTAAAAAGCTTTTTTTCTTTTTCTGGAAATTTAAATACCTATTACTTATCATTGTTATCTAACTGACTTAATTTGTAATGAAAAGTAAGTGGCTATCCGCTGTTGCTTATTTTACAGTCAAAAGTTTGTACTGTCCATGAAAAAATACACTACCAGTGCTTGAAATGTATTTATAAAGATTTAGTAGCCAGATCTCATATCCCTACCAACTAACCTCACCTGTTCCTCCCTTACTTCCGTTTGCCTCACATTCCCAATTATTGAGGATAGAACAATTCTACTGAATCAGAACATATAACTCTAATCTTCACAAAGAAAACCCAAAAGATACAACATGCAAGTATATAAGCATGAATCAAATGCGGTTCAATTTGAGAGTTAACCCCTCGATATTATTTAACCGCCCCTTACCCGCTCGTGTCCGTGTTCTACCCGCTGTTTGTCCACCCCCGCCCTGTAGCACGTGTAGGGCGGGCGCCGCCCGCGTGGCGCGGGTTACCCGAGGGCGGGAGACGATATTTATTTTACATTACCATCCTACTGGGCGTAATAGACGTGTCAATATTAAAAATCGTCGTTTGTACAGGACTCAAAATTCGGGGTGCATTTCTCATCAGGCGAGGTTAGGAGGTCGAACGTAATTTCAAATTACACTATGATAGATTAATGACCTTTTTGTGGAGCTTGGAATTTTCTACCAGCCTCGAGGACTGTGCTATAACGACTGAGCAAACCGCATCTGAATACAATGAATGTCAAATTAATTAATTTTATTTTTTCTATTTTATATTATAGAAACAAACGGTACATGATTTACAGAGATGAAACAATATACAGGAATAAGATACCTATGATATGTTTCCTTGTATTGTCTGCTAAGTGGTATTTTTATTCCTTAATTACCAGATGACGTGTTTAGTATATAGGTGTGTGTGTGTAATGTATGTGTGAGTGTTTGTGTGCGTGTCTGTATATATGCGCATTGAACAGTTCACATTATTGACATGATGCCACGTTTGAATTTGGGCAGTGAATTTGAAAAAATGTCAATGTTAGAGTTAAGACAAATATTGTTTAAAGTACGAAGAGTTCGGTTAAGAGGAAGTTACAAGCCAAAAATGTGTATATTCTTGGTATACCTTATATCGTAGGTAATAAGCATTAAAATCGCTTGACAAACGGAGTCTAAAAACGTTCGATTTCAAGCAAAAAACTGGTTTTTACTTATTTGTAAATAATTTTATAAGAAAGCAAAAAAGTTAATCAAGTGAAACGGTCACTGTAGCTATAAAACTGAATTTTTTAAAAGTTGTTTCCTCTATGCGTTCAATATTTTTTGTAGTAGTTTGCATTTATACTTTTTATTGAGTAATTTATTTATTTATTTGTATTCTAGTCAAACCTTCAATTTAACTAAAGCATATTTTTTGGTTTTCATAATGTACACCAATTCGTTATAAAGATTAATCAAAATAGTGATTTGGCATTAAGCTTCGCCTTAATTGGCGAATTCGATGCTTCATTTGTTTTATAATTAAGCGTGTGGAATAAGCACTGTATGTCGTGTACGTCTCAAAGATATGTTAAAGTTAATAAGGGACAGAAGTTCGGTACAGTCAATGTTATTGTTTAAAATTCTGTGCATAAATATTGAGTCAGCTACTGCTCGTCTTTGCTGCAAAGTTTCAAATGTACACTCAAAGTTATTGTTGAATTTGTAGGTAATATATTTTATAAATTTGTTTTGGATACGATCTATACTATCAATGTATTATATTGTGGATTCCAAATTGACGATGCATATTCCAGTGTACTTCTGACCAATGCGAAATATAACATTTCGATTGTACGCGGATTACTGAATACTTTACTTACGCGTAGCACGAAACCAAGCATTTTATACGACCTATTAACGCCCTGTAGTTTATATTATGCGCCCATATGGGCTTTAACAAACATGTGACATCTCTAAATAGTATAAAACCAAGTCGCTTTCCGTGTCTGTCTGTTTGTGCGCTTAGTTCTTATAAACTACACAAGGGTTTTCTCTATCATTTAAAGAATTTCTTCCGGAAGGCTTACATATATAGTTCATGGATATTATGTTTATTGAAAGCAGAGAAAAGTCGAGCAACGCCGGGTGCACGTCAGCTAGTATATAATAATTTACTGGAACATTATCATACAAGTAAAATTAGTTAAAGAATTTATAAAATAGAATACATGCAAAGAATAATAAAAGATAACATTCATGAGGTATGTTATTATAGCTCTCTTGTAACTAAATTACGTGCAGTCATCTACTATTTTCGAGAAAGTATTGCCAACTGCATGCAATCTAGATACAAGTAAATTCCGTGCAGTCTTCTACTATTTTTGAGAAAGTATTGCCAACTGCATGCAATCTAGATACAAGTAAATTCCGTGCAGTCATCTACTATTTTCGAGAAAGTATTGCCAACTGCATACAATCTAGATACAAGTAAATTCCGTGCAGTCATCTACTATTTTCGAGAAAGTATTGCCAACTGCATTCAATCTAGATACAAGCGAATATCTAAATGACTCAGTCCTGATATAATTGTTGCAATCTATCTATATAAATAAAAATGTAAATGTTCGTTTGTTTAAAATCTCAAATCTGCGAAAGTTCTTCACCGATCATTTTGAAAATTTGACACGATGTTGCATTCGAATACGTGTGCATTTTGGTAAAAAAAATGCCTTTAAAAAAACAGCGCCATCGTTTTTGAACGAGTATTTCTAACATATGGAAAATAAAAAATAAAATTTCATTATCATCCCGTACGCATTCCTATACAATTCATCCAATTTGGCAAAAAAAAATCAAATTTTGTTCTTATTAGTACCGGGACGGTTTAAGGAGTGGTCTGAGTGGTAAAACAAGTCGGGACCCTCGAGAAAGATTTAACGCATTTTCTCTGCACTGGAATAAGATACGGAGTCAAATTAAAGTCGAAGGAATGTAGTTAAATGGTAGAAAAAGTCGGGGATGTTGAGGACGAAAGTAATGAACGAAGAAAGAGGTGTAAGGAGAATGTATAACTTGGAGGTGAATGGTTAAAGAGGTCGAGGACGCCCGCAGAAGATATGGCTCGATCAAGTAAAATAAATACTTATTACAACACCATATTATTATTTCCACCTTAAAAATACACCCAGTTGTCAGGTACTATAGAATTCACTAACTCAAAACTTACTCCAAACAATTTTTGCCCTTGCAACGACGGAAACAAGTCAACTAGTGGTTAATATATCAGAGATTTATGCTGAATGTTTTAATTGGAATCGAAGTGGATTTTAAAGTGAGGAAACCAAATAGATTTTTTTTTAAATTTTTTTTTTTATTTAATTATTAAATATATAACATTAAATAAGTAGTTTTCTAATATTGTTCTAATAACTTAAGATTAAAAAGTTTTTTTTAAATACATTTATACTCTCCGTTTTAAGTTTATCTGGAAGGAGATTGTATATTTGTACACCCTCCTTAATTATATTATTACAATGCGACGTATTCTTCAAAACCTACAGTACGTATGCAAGGTTTTCAGCACTACATATCAGCAGTGTATTAAGTATCAACAGTGGTTTCTTTTGTAACTAATTAAATAATATGTACATTTTTGTAATGATATAATAAATGTACCTTATGTTATAATATCTTGTAGGTTAAGGTACCTACATATTATAGGAAAATCAAACATACTAATTTTGTGACGTGATTTGAAATATTCCTGATTTTATTTTTATTCTGACCAAAATGATTTTTTTTAAATAAGTAATTCTGTGCTTGGATTGTGTATTTGTTTTGTTAATTTTTTTACAGGTGGCTTTTAGATATACATAATAATAATACAGTTTAACAGTAATAGTCGAGTAAATTCAGCCAATGTGGAGTGAATGGCAGGAATGATGGATAGGTAAATGGTAATTATACCTATCACAATTTGTAACGTCATTGCCCATTATATTGTTTGGTAAACACCTCACTAGGAGAGCCCCTGATGAGGTGTTTCAGATGTGTATTAGTTATTTCATTAGGTAAAGCATTGACTAAATAAAATGATTTAAGAAACAGTAACATTTAAAAAAATTATAATGTAATTTGTATTGCGTTGTGACTCATGAACTCATGAAATTTAATTTTCTTCGAGTTAATTTGAATAACAAGTTACAACGGTGTCTGAGATGCTATTTATTAATTAATTAACGACATTATAAAGGCCTTTTCTTTACAGTTATTCAAAATTTCACTTTTTTTCCCTTCTAACAAAGACAGCTATAGCGACACGATTTTTTTTACAATACTTACACACCTACTAAGCCTTACAAACACACAGATGTGTATAATAGTAATGATAAATTGACAAACATACATTATGGAGAATTCCTTCGAATTCACTTCAAAGTTTCCGTTTAAATACATTATCGAGATATTACACTTCGAAAATTCCGTTTAAATATGTTGTCGCGAATTTCTTCGAATTCACCTCGAAGTTTCCGTTTAAATACATTATCGAGATATTACCCTTCGAAGATTCCGTTTAAATACATTATCGAGATATTACCCTTCGAAGATTCCGTTTAAATACATTATCGAGATATTACCCTTCGAAGATTCCGTTTAAATACATTATCGAGATATTACCATTCGAAGATTCCGTTTAAATACATTATCGAGATATTACCCTTCGGTATTTCCGTTTAAATACATTATCGAGATATTACCCTTCGAAGTTTCTGTTTAAATACATTGTCGAGATATTAACCTTCGAAGTTTCCATTTAAATACGTTGTCGAGATATTAACCTTCGAAGTTTCCGTTTAAATACGTTGTCGATATATTAACCTTCAAAGTTTCCGTTTAAATACATTGTCGAGATATTAACCTTCGAAGTTTCCGTTTAAATACATTATCAAGATATTACACAGATTGAAGTTTCCGTTGAAAATAACAATTAAGTACGGGTACATAAGTCGAGAATAAAAATAAATTAATTTTTTAGCAAAATTGTGTTGAGATGACAAGAAATTTTCTCAACGAAAATCTCGATTTTCGAAAATCGGAAGCCAATTGTTGTTGTAATGAACTAACGTTATAAAAATACACAAAACAATCAACAACCACGAACGTGTCAAAATTTATTTTGTGCAGATATATTTATAAATTTGAAAGATACATCATTATTGAAGTTTGCACATCAGTAAAGCTAACTGCAGAAACTAGAACCTCTGCTTGTTAACCTCTGATGTTATTTTATGTTAACTATTTATTAAAGATAATTGATGCTTACTCGTTCATAAACTGGTTTTATCCACTGAAACATCCGGTGATTAACCTCAAACCTTTTCATCTTACAAATATTATTAAAGATGCGACAACTGATCATGACGTACAATTAATGTTAACCAATGCTTGAAAAATTCTTTTAACCATAGACATATGAATATTAGTAGACCTGCCCTAAGTGATTAAAAGCGTATTATCCCCACTCCCCATACCGGTTCCATTGGAACCGGCTGTGCTGGCGCATGGCCTCAAGTGAAATTTGAAAACGTGACGTCATCATTCTTGTGCGAACTATGGTCGAGGCATCATCGGTTCATTTTACGAAATAACACGGCAAAATGTTGACTTGTACTATGAAAACTTGTAAAAATAGATGTGAAAAAGAGAATAAACCCAATTGTCGTATTACATTCCATATATAAGCATTATTTTACTTTATTTTAAGCATATTCACATCTTATAATATAGATCAGTTTTAGAAACATATACTATCACATCGAGAAACGTCTGGACGCGAAACACAAAGCTGGTTGGTTGCTGGGAAGTAAATTATGAACATTTATAAAAGTGTCTGAACTAAATACTTAAACGAAATATTCGACTCTGAAAATACAACCGAATTTTTTTGCCGAATTTGGACTTCGCAAATTTGTTCATAACGTGGCGAGTAATTTGCGCTCCCATGTAAAAATGTCTATTCATTCAAAAGCAGATTTTACTTTTAAGAAGTAAATGGTGATATTATAATGCGAGATGCCTATTTACTGTCAGATTGATTTATTGACGAATCACAGTCAGCCTTACGCCCTTCGTTCTTCAACAGTTGATTTTACCCCTCGCCATTAACTTCTCGTCTATTAATTCCTATGTCTGTGCTTTTAACTTATTTTGAAAGGTAGGTTAAGATTCTAGCAATCAGATTTTATCAACCAAAACCTTAAACTTTCTTATTTTTAATGGTTTTGAACTATAATAATTTATTATTGTTTAGTCATTGTTGAATCTGCCTATGTAACCACAGCGTCTGCATTGTCCGTTTTTCAATGAATACCGGACCGCGTTCTGGTTTGTATATAAACCGAACGCTAGAATATATCATACGGAACGGGGAATAAATACGGTAACCGGCCAAGCAACGCCATCGTTGCGGCCTCCCGGAACCAAGTCCTATTCTAATGGTAATTTCATGGATTTGAGAACTGCGAAATGTATGAATCATAGCACTGTACGTTAACCGGGGCTTATCGGAGGACGTTTATTAATTTTGTTACTTTTATTCGGTGCTCCACAAGTAATTCTTGGCTGATACTAGGTATATAGGTTAGCACCGACTTGATAAAAATCAGAAAATTCGCTTCAAAAGTTGTGAAGATGTCACTATGAATATATCCATCTCATTCACATTATAATACCTATAGGTTTAACTAATACCTAATATCACATTACTAATTTAGATATCGAGCATTTGAGTGTACATTTTTTAAGGAGTTTGTTGTAATTTCGTTTTTCTTTCACGATAAAAAATATTGCTAATTTATTAAGAATTTCTTCAAATGATTCGTGATCCAGTTGAAAAAGGGGATCGCAGGTCCTTAACGAAAGTATTGATTAGTAAGTTAACTGATAAACTTTTAGCAAAATATCAATTTATTATGACGATGTTGGGACACGCGTTCATAAAAATCTTTATCATTTTCGCATTTCGTCATTATATATTATCACGACAAACTAAAGAGAATGAACACGTGTTCCGGTATCATTATAAATTTTCTTAAAGATTATCAGGAATTTTTTATAGTTTTTAACCGGATTGCCAATAATTTGAAGAGATTCTTAATGTTCTTTATTTATATCTTATTTTTCTCACAAATAAATATAGTTTTTTTTTAATACAGAATCACAACTTCATAACATACGTTGAATAGAGAATTTAATCACGTCAGATACTTCCCAGTACAAACCCATTATTAATGTAATTATTACTCGTATATTTTTGGTAAAACACAGCGTTGATATAATTAAAGTACACTTATTTTATATCAAGAAAAGTAAGTTTTGAAAAAAACATACATGAATGTTTGATTATTTTTGTCATTGTTTCATTTTTCTAAATTGCAATAATTACTAATGGTTGTGGTTTAGAATATACAGTGACTGTGTAGTGCAAAGTAATACAAAAATTAACATTTTAAACTGTAAACCAATCAAGTTTGCCTAATAGTGGTCATTGGTGTACGTACATGTGTATCGATAGATGATAACGCTTGAGATCCCAATGGAAATATTGTTTCCCAATTTTTTGAAATGTGTGTCTTAAAAAAAGTGGGAGTAGGCTGAAAAAGATGTTTAGGAATTAAGCCCCCGTGTACACAATTTCTACCGTTTTATAAGAAGTTTCTCGTAAACTCTTTACTCTTACTCTTTAAAAAAATGTTCTTTTTGAAGATAATATCTATACATTGTTTTTGTTTTGTTTTGCCGAAATGTTAATTATGTGAAATTTTCTCGATAGAAAAAAATCGCAAAGTAAGCTCAGAAAATTATTAAAAACACGTTTTGTTCTGTTATAGAATATGTTATAGGCATGAAAAAAATCACAGTGTATCTTTAAATGCAACTAAAGCATTTTTCAAGATATTTTTTGCTCTATTTCAAACGAGTCGTGTTTTATTAAATATTTTCATAATTTTCGCTTAATTATTATCGTTCTTTCAAATCATCTTTGAACGCTCACTACAGGGCCTCAACTGAAAGTAAACATTTTTGAACGCTCACTACAGGGCCTCAACTGAAAGTAAACATTTTTGAACGCTCACTACAGAGCCTCAACTGAAAGTAAACATTTTTGAACGCTCACTACAGGGCCTCAACTGAAAGTAAACATTTTTGAACACTCACTACAGGGCCTCAACTGAAAGTAAACATTTTTGAACGCTCACTACAGGGCCTCAACTGAAAGTAAACATTTTTGAACACTCACTACAGGGCCTCAACTGAAAGTAAACAATATTGTTTAATTTGAGGTTTTGTCCTTGTATGTCATAGGTGTGTTGTTCGGAAAGAAAATTACTTTTAATTAGAGTTTTTTAATACTATAAACATTGAGAGTATTAATATTTCTTTTTTGCTATTGACAATTTGTGGTAGAATTTAATCAAAATGATACATTTTAATTTTTGCGTTACCGGTTTCAGCTGATTGTAGCCATCTTCAGACTGGTACAATAAGTATTCATTAAACTATGGTTTATATACACACCATTTAATTTACAAAGGTGTTGTCTGGTGTGCGTTTTCTTTCGACCAGCCCAGATCTACAATCGGAATCGATATGGTGTAATATTTGATTTTATGTTAGAGTGGAAGTGTAACATCAAGCTGATGAGAACTGAGTTTAAAATGTAATTGATGAAAACAGAAAGCGTATCATTAATTTTGACTTGAAGTTAGTGTTTGAGAGGGCACCTGTATGTTACCACCGTTTCACCTATCTACAGTACCTAACACCATTATTTAGGTACCACCTCAGTACAGTTGAAGGGACCCAATGTTTAACAAATGGTTATTCCTTCAAGGTGCAAGGACCACACTACAAGAATTTTATTTTTTAAAATTAAAATAAACTAAATCTAGACCCTCAAGTATCCTTGTACAACAGGAAATAGTAACAAGTGTAAATGGATGATGGGTTAGTACCTATATATAAACTAGTGAACAGTAATGAAATTTCAGCTGAAGATAACTTGAAACAAAGACACATTATTAAAATATCAATTTTGGAGGCGGGTACGGGTACCGCCGCCCCAGGAACCATTTATTTGGTAATCAATTCCTCTGTCATAGGTCACCCTAAGTGGGAGAGGTTTGTCCTGGTCTTGGCGACAGATGAATCTGACCATCAACTGCGTGGTACGCCGGGTCGGGAGAGACTGGTTAAGGGAGAACTTATGACCTCTCCAGCAGAACTCTCTCGACCCAACGCCTTACACCTCAGCGGGAAGGATGGATTCATACGTCCGTCACTCCTGGACACACTGACTCCCAAATTCCAATCCACCCCTCATACATTTTTCCTTCCCTGAACTTCCTCTCCTTCCTTTCCTTGAAAAGACCCTCCACACAGTCTCCCCAAAGATGACGTAGTCTCTGATAATTATTTTCCTCAGGCCCTCATGTGTGGAGCTAATGTAAGAAAATATCAATAGATGGAATAAAAGGGTAGAAAAACATAAGCACTAACAATCTAAACTAATTGAGATAATAAAACCTAACAATACCTAAAGCGGCATGATGTTGTCTTAATAAGAAAAAAAAACATAAATCCCAACTTAAAAGCAAATATTTCACTATGTAGTAAAGATATAAGACCCACATAGAGAAAAAAGAAAAGAAAAAAATGGAAGTCTCAAAGAAAATCAAAGAATAGAAGCAAGTCTAGAATAGAAAAGCGATGCCATACGTAGTAATTCAAAATCATGTGTTTTTGGTTTGAAAATTTGGTCGCCTAGAAATGTTTCAGATACTTAAATTAAATACTGCGAGTAGAATACATCTTGGCCTTTAAAATGATTGAGTATTTTTTAGATAAGTTTTTTTATAACCACTGAAAAAAATAGTGTAAAGGCCTATGAAAACTGCTTTAAAGTTCAAAATCTCCTACTTACGAACCCATTTTCGGTTACGATTTTATTGTATACTGTGTCAAATTAAGTTATTTATAAAATGATCCAAAAAAAATTAAATATTTATGCCTGAACGTCCACAAAATAAAATAAAAGGCACTTTTTGGCCATGTTTTTTTCTTGCATAAATCAAAACAGGCGGATGGTGTTAAGCGGGAATTTAAACCTTATCGCCATCTACGTAAGGGTTGTTATTGATAGCGGCTCAATTTAAAATATTACACGACGTAGTACATCGCCTTAAAATGAATCAATAAAACTACGCAAGGAATAATAATATATACCTCAGTGCAGTAGGTACCACAGCACAACGCCCAATGGGTAGGTGGTAGTGGGTAGTTGGCTAACTGTTAATTAATATACTGCGTCGCCGTCGCAGCGCTTAGTTAATGGATGAATGGATGGGTGCAGGTATTAAACTATTTATGAAATTACTCAAAGTAAGATTTTATTATAATAATTCGGTCTGTTATATGGTAGGTAATAAACATTGAGCAACCGAATTGCCATAAACGTTAACTCGACTGATGATAGCACTTTTCAAGGTGATAATAATATTATCTGTATTATTACATGCGTACGACGAGCCCCCATAACATATTATGTAGGTAGGTAGATAAACATTTTAAGTTGTGTCTGTGGTGGCAGGTTCGGTTCAAACGGCGCTTTAAATTAAACTAAATATTAAATTAAGCAAGTTCTCTTCATTGGTGTAGAAATAAATAAAAAACATATATTTCACAGTTTGTTCTTATGCCATTTACTATGTATTATTGTAGCAATATTATAAATTAAAATGTTTTATATGTTATTATTTTAAATGAATAAATTGTGAAAATACTTAATAAAAATTAAAAAGATATATAAATATATTGTACCGAATGTAAATTTACAGGTTAATAACGTAACATACATAAATTAGGTTATTACCAATAATTAATGTAGCGGCAGCTACTAGTTGGTTCTAGAAATTCAATACATGCATCGCGCATCACATTGGAACCTACGAGTAAGTACGCGACAAAATATCAACATCGATACATTTCTTGTAATGATTGGCAAAAGCATACATGATTGCAAGTTCTTAAAAAGAAAGAATTTTACCTGAGACTCAAAGAGCAATTTCGATATGAAACAATGACTTGTCTCTAATTTTTTTACTTGGTACTCATGACAAAACAGCTTGACAGTCAATATAACCACTCAAGACTTAGTATAAGTACGAGTAGGTCATATCCGCAATGTTTATTTTATAATATCTTAGTAATGTGATAGTAGTCCTTAAATACCAGACCAAATGCGTGAATTGCTTACGAGCAGTTCCTGCTGCTTTATAAACATTTAAAACTCGTACATACTGTTTATTGTTTACTTTTATTGTTTACTTTTACATTACAAAATATATTTATGTTCGCAATCTCACCAATGAAGAAACTGGTTCTTGTGTTTGGTGAGAGAGTTACACTAATTATAAGAAAAATAGAATCATTATGCTATAAGTAAGTATATATATATGATAGGAACAATATATAAAGAGACAAAATCTAAATACAGTGGAGATGAGTATAGACTGATAATAAATATCAATGAAGGGAAAAACAGGCAATTATTTAGTTGATTATTTCTGAAAGAGTAACTTTAGTTTTAGTTTAAGTATGTTAATATCCTTTAATTTCTTTATTTCAATCGGAAGGTTGTTGAAATACTTTATTCCTAAATATTTATAGTTATTTTGCATTTGTTTGGTATTACATTTTGGAATTTTGATATTGTATTGATATCTTTTAGATAAGTGGGTTTCAAATTTTTTGTTTATATTATCTTTATAAATTTGGATAATTGCATTTTTCTTGAATATATCTTCTACTCGGGGCACCCCGAAATCTGTAAATAGCGTTTCTGTTGGATACGTGGAGGGTTTCTTGAGGATTACTTTGAGGATTAGCTTCTGGACCACTTTGATCGGGGTCAGAATCTTATTGTATGACCCCCCCCATCCAATAATTCCGTATTGAATTAACGACTGGATTAGTGCGTAGTATACTCTTTTTAGGTTATTTCTTTTTAAAATATTTCTTAATCTTATGAATATGTATACACACTTTCTGATACGCTTGACCAATTCACATATATGTCTTTTCCACTTCATATGTTGTTCTATTATCACTCCGAGATATTTAATTTCTGATACTGAGTTCAATATTGAACAGCCTTGGATACATATGTTTTTATTACATTTGTTATTGTGAATAATTATTTGAGTGTTAGGGAGTGTTTGTAGTTTGTTAATTGAGTAATGTATATAGTATGTCTTGTTAGCATTTAATGAGAGAAGATTTGTATCAAACCATTGTTTCAATGTGTTCATGCAATTATTTGCTTGTTCGTTAACTATATTCCAGTCGATCCCATTCACTATGATAGCTGTGTCGTCGGCATAGGATATTATGTTTGCGTTAAGTGGTAGTTTGAAAATATCGTTGACATAAATTATAAATAGTAGGGGGCCTAGGACTGTGCCTTGCGGTATCCCGAAATTACTTGTTAGCGGTAGACTAAGTGAGTTGTTTATCTTGACTACTTGGCATCGTTCAAATAAATAGCTTTTTATCCATTTTAGAGCTTTATCGTTTATCCCAACACAATTCAATTTTTCAATAAGTTTATCATGAGAAATACTATCGAAAGCTTTTTTAAGATCTATGAAAATTCCGAGACATTTCAAAGATTTGTCTAATGTGTCCTGGATTATGTTCGATAATTTGGCAATTGCATCTTGGGTACTTCTATTTTTCATAAATCCATATTGGTTGCCGTGAATTACGTCATTTTTGTCAATAAATTCAGTCAATCTTTTTTTGATAATTTTTTCAAAGATTTTCGCAATGTTTGAGATCAGCGATATTGGACGATAATTTGACACTTCTTCTTTCATAAAAATATACTAAAAGTATGTTTTTGTTAACTTTTTTAATGGAAAATATTCAATGAAACCAAATTACATAAAAAGAAAACCGAATTCCATGTTTACCAAATAAGTCGCACTTTAAAATGTGCTTTACAAAATATACGGAGAATAAAAATTTTTTCAGTAGAAAAACATGCAATATTTTTTTCATTAT
This sequence comes from Hesperophylax magnus, assembly GCA_026573805.1. Taxonomy (NCBI): domain Eukaryota; kingdom Metazoa; phylum Arthropoda; class Insecta; order Trichoptera; family Limnephilidae; genus Hesperophylax; species Hesperophylax magnus. Next base: position 5,437,544 of record JAIUSX010000022.1, read on the forward strand.
TGCCCTAGCCCAATTTCTTACTTAAACCATTCAAGTAATAGTCAATCGCGTTGCAACTATCAATATTTTTATGAAATAACATTTAGTTCAGAGGTAATAATATGCTCAATATTTTTTTTTCTTTTTTCTGGTTTTCACTCTCGAAGGTGTTTCTAGGCCATCATTGTGGAAAGGTCAATTTATAGTATATTTATTTTATTTAAAAGGGAAAATTTCATAATTATATGGAAGATTTGAGTCGAGTTCAGACTTAGAAGAAATGAGATGTTGAATGGAGGGAGTCAATTTTAGATAAGGGTCGATAGAAGAGAAAATATTTGTTTAGAGAGGAACAGCCTAAAAATATGTGATCTAATGTTCCCACTTCTAGAACAAACACGGAAAAAAATGAGTATTAATAATTTATTAAGAACCTATTCAAATTATTCATAATCCGATTTAAAACGGGATTGCAGGCCCTTAACGAATGAATTGATGGATTATCTAATTAACTTTTTTTAAATACCAATGTCAGAATACGTGTTCATAAAAATCCTAATTTCAACATTATATATTATCAAATTCCAGTGCACGAATAACAAGTGTTTAATTTACTATATATAAGTTTATCAGGAAACGGCCTGCAATCCCATTTTGAAGCGGATTTTAATAAATCAGCAATACTCATTTTTCTCCGTGTATATGAAAGATTGGGGTCAAATTCAGATTTAGAAGAGATGAGATGCTGATCGGAGGGGAGGCAATTTTAGATAAGGCTCGATAGAAGAGAGGATATTTGTTTAGAAAGGGACAACAAACAAAAGTGTGATCTAAAGTTCTCACTTCTAGACAACAGAAAGTACAATCTGGGGTGTCTAACACGTGATTTGAATAAAAAAGGTGGGAAGGAACGGAACAATGTCCAATTCTCATTCGAATAAGTGAGGAAATGTCACAAAAATCACAATGCGCATTGTGCGCGCACTTCTCATGTCACAAGTTTTATACTGATTCAAACTAGTAATGGTAATATGATCAATATTTACAATCCACGCCAGAACACTTCAACATCTTACACCGCCCCTAATATTGAATGTATTATTTAGAAATTTGGTCAAAACACTGATAGCAGCCAACTGGCCTCTGTTCACGGTATGTGTATGCGGAACGTACTTAAAGCGCATAGCGTACAACGGATATAAAGTTAGTTGTACATTAGGGGTATTTATTCAGTGACCACCCGCGGTAACGCAATATATCACATGGCATTGTGATGTTAATTTTCCGCGGCGGCAAACAGTGCCTCGCTACAGCGCTGTGATATTATTAAAGAGAGATATTATAGTACCACAGGTACAGGGGGGGAGAGATGAAGACCACACATCTCGAAAAAAAATATTAAAAACACGAAAACAGTGGGAATTAATTAAAATATGATTGGTGGATCAATCTTTTAGCTATGTGATATAAGTAATAAGTCGCGGTGAGCAGAGGTTACGAACGATCTTTTTTTCTGAACTTGAACGGGAATGAATGTTTGTGGTTCAAAAACTATTATTTAATATAAATACAGCTCTGAGACTATTCCATTGAGACCCAGCTGAAATATTGTCATCTCCCTTGTTCCTCTTTTTCATTCAAAGTCTTACCTTCTACATGAAAGAAGAAGAAAGAATTCAAAAACTGCTAACTCCGCCAGTAAGACGACAAATTATTTAAAACACGCATGTAATTCGTAATACCGTCTTTATCAATGGTGGTTCATCTTATCTTGTTACCTACTATCATATCATTATTCTCGATAATTGGTCATTTGGAATCTGATAAAATTCATCCCCAAATTCAGTGTCGTTTGTCGTATTGTAGAAATTAACACTAATGGTGCTGTGAGATGTGCATCTAAAATCTAAGAATTTAAAAAGTGACACCTATATCTGGCGTCGTACAAGAAGAAAGCAGCAATCAGAATAGTTAAAAATATCAATCTCTCCACTTTTCCCATTTTTTTAACCCTATCGAATAATCTTTAAAACTCGATAACAAGTTACTGTCAATTTTAAATATATAACCGCCACTTCGTAAACAACCACTCTTATTTTGTCCTTAATAATTTTACCCACTTAATAATATTTAATCAGCCGACCAGATTTTTTGAAAATTATATTTTTATCTGTTCACGGCTCAGGGTACTTACCACAACATATGACTTACTAACGAACTGGTTTACTTATAGGTATTTCTTTTATGTTTTTTTTAGAAAATTTTCAATTCGAACTATTTAGTATTGTATTCCCAAGAATTAAAAAATAAAGAATCTATCTCTTTCTAATTTTTTGGGACATGCACAGATGTCGATCTGCTATTGATCTTATATTTTTATCTGATCACCCTGTAGTATGCGGCCGTAGTAGACACCGACCGTTGCATTGTGGTTAGTTCACTAAACGAATACTTTAGAGGGAATACTGCAGGGGAATCCTAAACGGATCATTCCGGATCATGCGAGTCGATTTAAAACAGATTATTAGTTTGATTCTTGTTTGGTCGTATCATGAAATGTTTAAATAAAAACAGACAAAAATGAATATCACTGAATTAAACAAATATTACAGCGAAACCGCTGAAAGATCTAACCTAACCTAACATAACCTCTTTGTATGAGGTTTGTCTAGGTCTTTGCGGCGGAAGCGTCTACCCACCAACTTCGCTTTGTGTTGGATCAGGACTTATGCAGCAGGACTCTCTTGACCCATTGGTTGGCACCGCAGTGGGAAGGATGGAAGGATTCGTTTTCAAGTAAATGAATCAAAAACTATTTATGTCGAAAATGGAAAAAAAACACACAAAAACGTGTGTATCAAGTACACAATATAAAAAAAAATAATACTAGCGCAGACTCGTTGAAAAAAAATTAAAAGTTGTATATCGTAAAAAAAATTACATTAAAATTTTAATAAAATTGCAACGGCCGAGAATCGAACTCCGATCAGCTGCTTGGAAGGGAACTGCGGATCATTACACCACCAATCATTGAATGAACGAAAAAGAAAAATATCACAGAAAATGAGAATTATGTATTTTTGAATTTTAGAACCTACGCACATAATGCTTTTGATTAATAATATGATTAGGTACGAATTTTCGTAAATTATAGGTAAGTACCTATCTACTGAACCCATTATCTAGAAAGAAAATACTTATTAAGGCGATGCCATGCGTAGTAATGCAAAATCATGTGTTTTTGGTTTGAAAATTTGGTGCCCTAGAAATGTTTCAGATGCTTTAATTAAATACTGCGAGTAGAATACATCTTGGCCTTTGAAATAATCGAGTAGTTTTTATAAGTCTTTTTATAAGCCCAGAAAAAAATAATGTATAGGCCTATGAAAACTGCTTTAAAGTTCAAAATCTCCTACTTACGAACCCATTTTCGGTTATGATTTTATTTTATAATGTGGAAAATTAAGTTATTTATAAAATGGTCGGAAAAAATTAAATATTTATACCTGAACATCCACAAAATAAAATAAATGGATTTTTTTGGCCATGTTTTTTTCTTGCATAAATCAAAACAGGCGGATGGTGTTAAGCGGGAATTTAAACCTTATTGCCATCTACGTAAGGGTTGTTATTGATAGCGGCTCAATTTAAAATATTACACGACGTAGTGCATCGCCTTAAACAAGTTTAAATAAAAATATTGGTCACGTGGGTAGGCAAGTATTTTTAAAATAATTTATGTCTTATGTATTCTCTGAATTGAAGACCATAACTTGTTTACAGTTTAACGGACCGAAAATCTTTCAGATGGTCAAAAGAACTAACTCTTTTTAATGATCCAAAGGTTTACAGAAGTCCGTGACAGCACGAATAATATCATCGTTCAGTGAATTAAGAATTAAAACCACCAGATAAGCGGATATCTCTTCAATTCCATACACATTTGCTACATTTACCTCAGAAGAATTATTGTACAACAAAATAAAAATGAATTATTAGAAAGTTTTTCAAACGTGAATGCCGAATGATTATCCATATCGCGCACGATTGTTACAATACGTGTCAATATCAGCGCGATTGCGTTTCAAAGGCTTTTGGAAGATTAGACCGGTATCTTCTTACGGAAGATAATAACAATATAAGAAATGGTCGTCTCAATGAAGTTTACGGTAAAATTATTATTTTTTTTTTTGTGTAGTTTTTACTAAAGAAAACAAAAATAAAAGAATAAATAAAAAACAACACAAAAGATGGAAAAACACACAAGCGTCAGTGAGACTATGGCATCCCCAATTGGGGTATGTTTTGAGGCTTAAGCTAGCGCAGATGGGAAGGAGATGGGGTAGAGGAAGATGGGGAAGTGCCTGGCTATTTAGATCTGATCACCAAACACGGCAAATCCATTTTAAGCAACGTTTCTATACTGAATGGTGGTCTTACATCAGGGCGATACTGAGAGTATCTACCACTCTTCTTGTCTGAGTTTGCAGACAAGTTCTGACGTCTCTTTCTGGAAAAACAAAAATAGTCTAAATACGATGCAATTCATTTATTTTATTTAAATATTATTAACATAGATAATGTATGAAAGAAAAAGTTACACAAAGGTTAATTAAAAGTTAAAGGATACTTAGTGCTTAAAGTTGTTGAAGGACACGTTGAAAATACCCACATTTCCTACGAGGCAGTTAATTAACCTAGGGACTCTTCTAACCTAAGGACTTCTTCACAGGGACTTCAGCATTGGTAAGTTAGTTTGGTTATGCACCTGGTAAGTATCAAAACTCTGTGTTGGCGGCTTCACGTGAAATTATCCGATACATAGAATCCTATTTTAGCCAGAATGTCTGCTATTGATAATATTCTTACAAGCCATCAGCACTAGTGCGACATCCCTCCTGAAACTAAGGCTGTAGATATCCAGAATTCCTGAGATATCACGAGATGTGGAGCTTTGAAATATCGCCGCATCATTTGCTCCATATAATATTTTAACGAGAAAAATAATTTACTGTTACCAAGTATAATTTGTAGTACTACATTTAAATAACGCTTTTCTGTTGTTCATCCAAAAAATATTGCCAATGGATAATGCTTTCAGAAGGCTAAAAAACTTTCACACGTAAATATAATTACATACCAAAACTTGTTTATAAATAAACTTTTTTAGGGTGAATTGTTTTTGGGGTATTAAGCCGTGTTGCGCAACCTCTTTCTTTAGCCAACGTTTCGGACAGCATTGCAGGGTGTAATCAGGGTGTAATGTTGACAGGGCAGATGTGTAATCTGAATCTGATGATGGACCTGATGATGAAAACAATTCACTATAATACTTTTGGTCGTGAAAATCTCAAATCATAACCAAACAATATTAGGTATTAAATACATAAAGTGAAAATTTTTAAAAAATGTCATAATTTTTATGTGAGAAATTGCATAGTACATAAGAAAATTTAAACGGATGTACATAATTTCGTGCATGTACTAATAAAAAAAGAAATGTAAGTAGGTAACGTTTTACGATTGTTATGCGCGGCGGTCAGCGTTGGAATAGTTGGAATGGTTTTATATAAAGTTTTTCACTTTTCCTATCTTCTTCTCTCGTATAAGAAAGGCTGTAGTGTATAAAATAAGCAGTAGCTTAACAACAACCTAGTTCATAATATGTTTATGAGCAATATGTAAATATGTGACGAGAACAGCCTCCAGTGTAATAATTTCGGCCCATGACTCTGGCCGGATTTGTCGCTGAAATATGGAGGAACATCCGCTTAGTGTCGGCCGACGAAAGGGTCTCTATTAATACAATAATTTCACCGAAACGACCGTGCCACGGCTCTGTTAAGCTGGCCGTGATACACAATAAGATGGTTTCTGAGCGGAATATTCAGCGAAGGTTCCTTACAGAATCCTGGGGATTGAGGGTGACATCGCCCGCTCTAATAATTCTCATGCATATTCATTAAAGACTAATTAATCATGTCTTCCCTTCATTGCTTCTGCCTGCTGCCTGCTGCCTCCTTCCTGCTGCCCTGGGAGAACGTTATTCTAAGACTGTGTACATCGTTTAACCCTTTCAGTGTTCTAGCCAAGTCATTATATTACTAAATTGTAATAATATGTCACAGTAAAATCCCGAAATAAGAATATCAGGTTACTTTTCCAGTGTTCGTATACGTCCAACTCCAGTAAAATATTGTCAGTTTTACTTTGTTGGCGGTGGTGTAGCATGATATAATCATGCTTAAAATCCATTTGTATAAAATTAAACCAAACCTCACAATTCATGCCGCTAGGAGGCGTTATCATACTGCATTTTCACACATCAGAATCTAGAAATCAATCAGAAAAATCCCTCTCTCATTCAAAGATCACAACAATATTTTAAAATTTCAATCTCAAATAAAAAGCTGGATACAAAACAAAGGGAGATCAGAATTAGATAGTACAGCCTGAAACCTAAAATACTCAACGGCACTAAAAAACACCATGTAATATAGTTACAATTATTTCATAAAATAATCACATAACATATAAATATAATTACTTCATATTATTCATACTACAAAATTTTAATAATATGTAAATTAAATCCTCTGAGGATTAAAATCTCGTGAGGATTTTATTATCTATATTTGCTATAAAAAAGGAAGATAATAAAACATTTAATGATTGTTAAGAAATGTCAGAAGTCTATTATTCTTAATTATGTTAAAAAAAACTAAAAACTTGAAATCTTAGGTTTTACCTGTTGATCAAAAATAAAATGGAAAATAAAGAAGTTTAACTCTTCTAGTATTCTAGTCAAGTCATTCATTATACCTAATACTGGAATATAAATATGGTATAGTACAATACCGAAAATTGGTAAAAGCTTGTGTATGTCGTTTAACTCTTCCAATGTTCTAGTCGAGTCATTATACTACTAGGATATTTTTTTTTTTTTTTTTTACAGTAATACCGCACAAGAGTCCCAACTGCTCCCGTCTGGAGCCAGTGAGACTATGGCATCCCCAATTGGGGTATGTTGTGAGGCTGAGGGTATTGGGGAGGGGAGGGAGATGGGGAAGAGGAAGGTTGGGAAGTACCTGGCTATTCAGATCTGGTCACCAAACACGGCTAAAGCCATTTCAAGCAACGTTTCAATTCTGAATGGTGGTCTTACACCAGGGCGATACTGAGAGTATCTTCCACTCTGGAACGTGCCGCAAATATACTATATATTATTTTAAATTAATTAATTGTGAAATAATGAAATAACACAAATTAATCAAATAAAATTTATTTGCGCACGCCGGGTTCGAACCCGCGACCTTCGGATCTGTAGTCAAAAGCGTATACCACTAGACCACGCCGGCCGTCTAAGGATAATAAAAATGTGTTCCGGTAAAATTCCGAAAAGTTATAAATTTTTGCATTTACTGAAGTCAATTGGTAAGAATTTGCGTACCTACGTGTCGTTAAACCTTTTCAGTGAACTAGTCAAGTATTACTAGAATATAAAAATCTGTTACAGTAAAATATAGAAAAATTGTAAATTCTTGCATTCACCAAGTTTAAAATAATTAGGTATTAATATATATATATAAAAATGATCTTATCTGATGACACACCAATACCAAATTATTGATTCGTATCCGTAAAATTGTACCAAAGGAAGATTATAATATATTATTATCATACCAGAAAATAAGTAGGTACATACATAATATATTATTTTAAATAACTAACGCCTGCGGCATACATTTCTTATTTTCCTGAATAGATTCGATCTTTAATAAATGAATGTCCATTATAAAACAAAATTTTACAAAGCCAAAACCGGAATAATGCATTGTCCACAAAAGAATTCAGATAAATCTTTGTATATGGCCTAACGAACAACATATAAATCATTCGTTTTCGTAGAAATATGCAATCTGTCGAAATAAAGTGTGTAAGTAGGTACTAGATATCAGTGACGTGCGGTCCATAATGACTGAAATGCTGTGCCTAAGAAAAATAAATTTAAGAAAAAAGTACGATAATTTGTGAGTATTTTTCAAACTCATCGTTCTACGAGTTTATACTTTTTGGTTGCAAGTTGCAATCTGCCATTTTTCAATGCTTTTTCAGTCTAGCTTTTTAACGGGATGCATAACATATGGCTATGCATCCGCACGCACATTGCAATAAAGGATATTTATGAAACATACTGCCTAAGTTTTGCACAGTGATAAGTTCGTTTTGAAATTAGGTACATTATGTTTTCCACACACTAAACATTTTAACATTCAAACATACAAACCGACATGTTTCAAAACTATCACTCAAAATGCTGAAGTGCCATTGAGAGAATACATGTATAAATAATCGAATCTCACAAAACATTCCTCTTTTCTTTCGTTTTTCACGTGATTTTGTTTTCTGGGCAAGTATTCTTTGCTTATTAAACATCATAATAAATAATTTACAAAAATAATTAAGTAACTCATACGTTGAATTATCCAGTTGGCTACAACAATCAGTAGAAGATAATAATAAAAAGGGCCAGTATTAAATATCCAATACACAATAATTCATAAAACTTCACACAGCCTACCGTGGCCGTAGAACGATGCACACCACTGCTAGATATAAACTTATCGACGCGAGAAAATCGTGATAAATAATAATAATAACGTAAGAATAATTCATCACGGTGATAAGATATTTTAGCTGAGCTTGGTGCTTATGGAAATAGTTGGATTAAATCTGCTTACATATTCACTGAGAAATAAATACCTGTTTCTTCGGAAAAGGTAACCGGCTACACAAGATTAATTTAGCGTGGTTTATGAAAGTGAGATTTAGAAAAAGGAGTGTCGACTTGAAAAAATGAGTTTATTATGAATAGAATCCATTATGGCATTATCACTTAGAAGAAATTGGTAATGGTATTTGGAAAGAAATATCGGATTTCGAAACATTGTGGTGTATTACGGTAATCGAAGCGAAAGATTATTTATACCGATCTATTTGTGTAATACAAAATTTTGATAGGGTCGACCGTATATAAAAAATTGTGATGTCTAGACGAATTTTGAATCAATTTTTTGGTTTATAAGAATAGATTATCTAGTAGATTGTTTAATTATCATCCGAATCTAAATATTTTGAATTAATTGGAATCATTTATTTTTAGAATCAAGAGGTTGAAATACAACTTGTACCTTAGTAGTAGCATTACGAACGGTTCGGGTGAATAGACCGTCTGCGGAATAATTTGCCAGCTTCTGTGTTTCCCTGAGTCAACCGGCGCCTGGCTCTAGTAAAGACCTCAAGGACAATGTGTTAGATGGTAGATTATTACCAGCGCCTTGGCTCCTTGGTAAGTCGGCGCCCGGACTGCTCCAATGGCTGCACAGGACCGGCACTGCGCCCTATCATAAAACCTTAATTTACTAAACTACGTCACTCCTTTTTCATAAAAAATACCGTCCACATAGCATTTGAAAAGATGAAACAATGTGCATCCAATCTGGAAAAAAACTTGATTATCTGCGCATATTTGTCGTAAACTATTTGATATTATTTTTTTTATGAAATTATACAGGGTGTCCGGAAACTCGTAGTACAAGCGGGAAACTGGTGAATCTACATCACATTTGGAGTCGATTTTGTAGTATATTTTTTTTTGATTTGAGCTTTCGTTATCGAGTAAATCGAATTAGAAGTTCATTTTTTTTTTTTTTTTTTTTTTTTTTAATCAAATTCTTATAAATTATTACTGAAGATCAAAGTACCCAACTAATTAAAACTATTTGAAAGTAAAACAAAAGAAGAAACTCGGATTTGAAGCATTATTTTGAAATCACCCTTCATTTAATCCGGTGTAATCATAAAATATTTCTGCTCTGCAGGGTTAAAACATCTGTTGTTCAACCCTAAACACCAGAAAAAACTTTAACCCAAAAATAGCCGAAAAATATTTTTTTTTGGTTTTTTTTTTTTTTTTTGTGAAAATGCTCAAATCAAAAAACTTTATGTTTTTTTGGGTTCCCCATGTGGTGTAGATTCTCCAGTTTCCCGCTTGTACTACGAGTTTCCGGACACCGTGTATATAGTGTATATTATTAAACACTACACAGATTCTGCTGTTTCGCAGAGTAATGGCACATTGATAGTCCATTCAAATGAGCCTGCTACGCCTCGATACAAAGGATTATCCCATCAAAACCGTGGTTTCAACAATTCACTCATTTTTGCAACAACAAATTTCCTCGCTTATTGAATGAGAATTGGAAATGGTTCCAACTGTTCCAACATTGGAAATGGTTCCAACTGTTTCCGTGGACTTCCTCGGATTTTACTTTCTGCAGTCTAGAAGAGGTAACTTTTAACATATTTTTTGATTGTCGATCTTTAAACACATATCCTCTCTTCTGTCAAGCCTCATATAAAATTGCCTCCTCTCCATTCAACATCTCATCTCTTCTAAATCTGGACTCGACCCCAATCTTACATAAAGTTAATTATGAAATTTGCTCATAATTTTTTTTTTTTTTTTAATTTCTACTTCCCTCTTTCCATAATTTGTAACGATGACCTACAACACCCTTGAAGAATGAAAGCCAGAAACATTTGGAAAAACAAACTACCGTGTACCGTTTATTTTAGAAATAAATAATATTTTTTGCGTAATCCTTCTTATATTGGTTATGTTAGACTGTCTATTAGTGTCATCATCGAAATAGGGGTGAGAGATGCCACAATCGCATTTATATTATTTCACCGCCCCCTTCAGAGGGAATTCTTTCCAATTCCAACAGTATTACGATTCTTTAGAATAGTTATCCCCAGTGTAAACACGCGCTTCATAATAATAACTCTGGTACAATGCAAACATATTCTCGGGCCGAGCATAATGCTATCTGCCATCCCTTTAGTTGAGGTTAGGGGTGGCGAGATTGAATTGGGGATGCACCAGATGACAAGGCTTATTGAATATTATTTTATTGCATTTCTAAAATCGCATTATTATACATCATACCATTTACATCACCCTTCCAGAGTTATGATTTATGTACAAGAATGAGAAATAAATTTTGCCATTCTTAAATGAAGATAATGACGATGTTTCATTTATAGGTACATGGCACAAGGAATATTTATAAAGCATTCTATTCTTTTTGGGACAGTGGAAACCAAAAAAAGTTTAATCGCTGCGAGGAAAGACGAGCATTTTTTGCGATTCGAAATTACAAGAGCCAAAAATAAAGAAACAATAAACAGAAAGGAAGTTAAGAAACAATCAATATGTGCCAATTTGCTATAACCTAACCAAGCCGACCTGCGGATATTCACATAGTAGTGTGTTTTATTACTAACATCGCTTCCAAATATTTCTACATCCCTACTATCGTTGCTGTGTTTATTTTACAACATTTTTTAACGTGAAACATTTTTAGGCGCTCCTACGGGGTACGGAACGAAGCTTGGCTCTTTCCACCCGCCCGCCAAAACTCTGTGCATTATAGTTGCTTCTATTCTCACTAAAATTGGCAATGGACCTATTCTAAATTATGATGAATTTTTAATTTGTAAAATATATCTTTAATAATAGTAAAATAACACTAGTTTTAAGTCTCTCTCTATCTATCAAACATAGTTATAAGCCAAAAGTAATTAGTTATAAGTCTAAGTGATCAATGCATAAATTAAGTTGTTAAGCGCCATTGAGGTGATTTTCTCACGAAAACGGCGCTATATAAATAATCCAATCAATATAACTGTTTTAATATATTTTTAAATTATAAAGACTTGTTTATTTTCATTTTAACTTCCTTCAATAAAAAAAACATCTTTTTTATATCCGTACAATTCGAATACCGCCACATTATGATTCTATTACGAAAGACTGGGAAATCAAAATGTGTCTGATTTAAATTGATCGCACACACTACACACTACCTATCGTAGACATTACCAATTTAAATCAGTTTAACGGCATTCAAAATATTACAAATTTCACATTTTAAGGGATTTTTAAAGATTTCACAATCTTTCTATATTATTATTATTAATATAAATAAGAATGTCTGTATTTTATTTATATACAAATCTATTTTTATACAAATTTATTTATTTGGAGGTTGATAATATTTCTCATACTTGACCTTTAAAACAAGACGAAGGTCACGTGTTTAAAACCCCGGAAAAGCATAATAATAAGTAAATCGACATAAACAATGACATAAATAAAATAAATATACAATTTAACAACAAAGCTTGCGCATGATAATCCTATCTGCCTAACTACGATTCTACAATATTTATACATCACGAAATGTACATTTGTAAAGCATGGTGCGTTTCCTTCGATGGTAATAATCACAATATAATTGTGGATTCAATCGCATTTACATGATTTCGGGTATATCATTAGGTATATTTATTTATTTAGGTTTTGCACGAGATCACGATGTAGGAGAACAACCATCTTTTCATATTTTATTTATACCTAGACGTCATACTAAGGAATCTCTCTTTGATATTTAAATAATACATCTTACTTCCCAAATGTCAGAATTATACGTGATGGGACCGTAACTGGAATAATAATATGTTAAGTATATAATTCTAATAAAAAAAACTTTCTAAATAAATAATAAACAAAATAATTTGCCCACTGATAGCGCGTACGTTTTTTTAAATGAATAACAATTATAAAAATAATTGCGTTTCTTACAATATTATTTCTGGATAAAGATTTGTAAATAAGAACTTAAATAATTAATTAATTTCAATTGAAATTTTTTTTCAAATAAAGAATTATACAATTTTTCCAAAGAAAAACTTTACTGTCTCAATGACAGTGACGTTCATTCAATCTTTCTTCCTGCAGGTAGGTACCGTAATATCGAAAAAATACGAATTAGAAAATCCAAATAAACACGATTATTTCTCATTTAAAAAAAAAATCTTTGCTCAACTGTTTAAACGGCCACCATCTTGAAATGGAAAATGAACGTGCAAACAAATTTACAGACAGACGAAATGCAAAACAGTCGAGTTAAAAAAGATTATAACGTTATTATTGAAATTATGTACAGATTTTCAAAGTATGTATATACATATCGAGTAGAAACAAATCGCTTTATCAGGGGAATTTAACTAGGTGTGTCTTAATTTCAATACATATAAATTATATTAATAATATATTTAAATAAATTTCAATAATTGACTCAGATTATACAAGAGATTAATTTCCATACAACTAAGCTTATTAAAACCGAGTATTCAAATCAAGGTCAATGGAAAATGTTAAAAGATGAGATTAAAATAATCTAATAAATTTAATGCGGTGACAGAATGCAAGTCGCGATAATTACCATAAAAATCGTATGACTCCAGTTTGGTTGCAACGCCCACCAACAGATGTCACCACGTCAGGAGAACATAAAACCACATGTTAAATGGCAACAATAATAATATTAATATGTAAATTAAAAACTACCCCGAATTGTGAACGCAATGGTGCTATAAAACTAATTCATTTCTAACGATACAGAATTAGCATAAACCAATGATATCAGATCATGTCGCATTCCCAATGTATTATGTTAGCTATATTTTGTCAAAACGAATGAACGTAGAAATTCTAGCAAAAAAAGTCTGAAAAGATGATGATCTTTGGGATATTTTATGTCTGCAAACATGATGTCATGATATAACTCGTCACGACATAATATATTATATAATAGGAAACGAAATAGGATGTCTTTAAGGCGAATTTGGTTAAATTGAAAGGTTGAAGATTAAAAATTCTCTTAGTTTCTCTTAGAATCTTACTGATTTTTTTTCTAAACAAATAACTTTATTCATTCATTATATTTGTAAAACATTTGAAAAATGTTTTCTTCTCGCATTTTGGTTTTCGCTCTTAATATTGTTATTCTAAATACTTAAGCCTCTGTTACGTGATGAAATTAATTAGATAGTAGTGAATTTCATATACCAATAGAATTGCACATGGAAAGAATAACACCTGCATAAGTTGCACCTAGTGGAATTATACTCGTCAAAAAATCTAACCTAACTGTACACGGATACATTATTCGTAATCCAGTTAAAAACGGGATTGCAGGCCCTCGGGGAATGAATTAATAGGTTCCTGATAAACTTTTAGTAAAATACGAATATATTATCACGATGTCGGAACACGTGTTCATAAAAATCCTAATTTATTTATTTATTTATTTAGACATACACAGTACAATAAGATACAGTTAGATATTTTTAGTTATTACATAGTTGTAGTACCTATTACGTATGTCCATAAAATATCATTACGTAATTTCGCCTGAGATTGTTATAAAAGGAAGGAAGTGTGTGGATAGATAATAATAAATGAATTGAAAACAAGAATTATAATAAGCTCGCGAATTGTAATTGACTGTTAATACATAGAAGTTTTGAAAAATGATGTGAAAATATTTTTGAAATTATGTCATGCTAAGAAATTTAATAAGTTAGTTTTGTATGTTAGAAAGGAATCATGAAAGATGTCTAAATGTAGTAATTTTTCGTAATGGGTGTATGTTGTGATTGCGCGAGTAATTACTGAGTTGTTTGCTGCATTGATATTGTTGGCTTCAATATGAAATAGTGTAGTGTGCCTGGTACGCCTCGTTGGAACATTTAAACCAATGACGGATATATTTTAATAATAATATTTTCGCATTTCGTCATTACACATTATCAAGCCAAATGCAGCTGCATGAACACGTGTTCCGATATATATGAAATTTACTTAAAGTTTATCAGGAAACGGCCTGCAATTTGAAGAGATTCTTAATAAATTAGCAATAGGTATAATGTACTTCCGCGTATTAAAAAAACATTTTTTTCACGTGCATAATTCCAATAGATTTATTTTTCTCTGTACGTAATTTCATCAATGTGTGTGTAATTCAGTTAAGTGACGGTCTCCGTCAAAAAATTTGGATTCGTGCATGTATTCATATAATTTTCTTTTTTTGATAAAAAAATGCATAGTTACAAACTCAGGTTTGGCGGAAACAAAGTTTCAACGTAATCATAGTTTTGTGGCTGTATGTGGCTCTGGTGATATGAAAATGTAATGCATTATTTTGCATCTAATGAGTGCTGTACTTAATATCTGGATCAGAATTTTTCATAATACAAGTATCGGAACATTGAAATTTCAATGACTTCGCGAAAGTGCAAGAATATTTCTTCACAGATACATTGGTACCCTATAAGCTTTCACACCAGCCTGACTAATAGCTTTGAACAATGATCGCATTCCCAATATATTATTTACACATTTATGGCACACTAATGGGGCATGTTTCACCACACGCCCGTGACACGACATTGCCAAAATAATTTCACTCTTATAACGGAATACACTTCACAACATTGATACCAGGTAGTGGGAAATATATACTAGTTGAAGCCCTGGACGGGTTTCAACAACACAACGATTGCTGGTCTGTTAGAGACATCTTCACCAATTGTATCCAAATGACTGTGGCGTGAACACCACGAAAAAGCTTGTTTATTATGGATCACAATTGATCATTCGTTCGTCTATAATTTGGGCTAAATCCTTCAAGCAACATGTCGGTAATTTTAAAGAAAGTGTATTATTTTCTCGGAGGGTTGTGGCCGAAGTTTTTGCCAAGTTTTTCCCCGGTGGTGACTTTGTCTTTACTTGTGATTGTGTTTTCATTGTCTTTTTATAACTGGAAAAGAAGGAGATTAGTGAGGTTAATTTCTAAAATACCAGGACCCTGGGCTATGCCTTTTATTGGGAATTGTGTGGAATTGCAATGTGATCATGACGGTGAGTACCTTACATTTAAATTATTAAACTATTACAATCAATATTAATAGTTAAATTTTTCGACTTACGTGATTGTTTACATTTGATTTTTATTATAATATCCTTTATTTTAATATTTTTTTAGGGTTATAGCCATCAATGGTTTATGTTTGCACTTATATTATTATTTTCCAACGTTTTTGTTTATTCGCAACAAAAATAATCCGTTGATCTGTTGTTATCAACATTTTTTTAATTAAGGAGTTTAACAATAAGCTTTTGAATCTGGAATAAATGTAGTTTAGATGCATTTTAAAAGCGGCGAAAAATTAATATTTTTAAAGGAAAAAGAAAGCTTAATACTTAGGACGGATTGTTTCAGAGGATTTGAACAATTCTTCAAATTTCAAAGTTAATTTCCAAGTTCTGTGAAAGTTCTTTCCAAGTTCTATTATTATTTCAGTACTATCAAGTAACGTACCTATAATGATATAATAACAGAACTTGAATAAGATATTAACAGAACTCGCAAATAAACGTTGAAATTTGATACATTGTTCAAATTCTACGAAAAAACCCGTCCTTATTTTCGTGTTAACTGATTTTTTATACTTTTTAAACTGTGGTAAAGCCATTAATAATCGACTTGATAATATCATATATCAGTACACTTTTTATAAACTAGCAATATTGTTCGGTGGCCGAGTTGACATCGCGCTTGGGTCCCACTCAGGCGTAGTGTGTTCAATTCCTCGGCTGGCTAAGTCCTCCATCACAACACAAGCAACATTTTCAGCTTACTGTGGTGGTAGTAGGAGATTTTCAAATATTGTCAGGTTATTCGTAACCCGGGAATTTTTGTCTTTCTTTTAAAAAATAAATAAATTTGTCGATCTATAAACTAAATACAAAACCATAAATACACTCGTTTATGATCCGGATTACATTGTGTTTTACATTTTATACATGCGTTTAAATATATTTAACATTTTCCATCATAGATATGAAATAAGTGTTATATTTTACATAAATTTTCAGAGATGTATGAAAGACTGACAGGGATTCGAACCCTGTGGGGTAGACGCCAAGGCCTCAACAAGGGCTGGATGGGAAACAAACCCTATGTCCTCGTCTCAGAGGCTTCTACTGTTGAGGTAGGTAAATTACACTTATATTTTGAATTCCAATCAGCTGATTTCAATAGTATTTTATAAGGCAGGTGTTTCTTAAGGTTTGAAAGTTTTAAATTATTTATTTATTTATCGATATAAAGTTTTTTTACATAAATTTTTCGACATCTGTCTCACTAGGGTACACCTGTGTCGAGACAAAATAATAAAAGTCAATACCACGTAATATTTTTTTCACGTGTAGCAAACACTTTGTATATACACAATTGTACTAATTAGAATAAAATTACTTTATTTTTAATTCCACTTTATTACATATATTTTTAATACATAAAACCAACCCATTTCGGACCCTGAACCTTTATCAGGTTTATATAAAACCATAAACTTTAAATTGAATACTTCTTGGCATTTCCGGTGAATCGTGTTTGCTCCTACTGTATATCTACAAATAAAATAACTAATTATCTAATCACGTTTCTTTAAATTTTTGTAGCCAATCCTCAATAGCTCCAAGCACGTCAACAAGAGCTCTGAGTACATTTACTTGCGGCCCTGGCTGGGAACGGGTTTACTCACGAGTTCAGGATACAAATGGAGACACAGACGAAAGGTACATATTGTAATCAAACAAAATTACTATTTCTACTAACAATTTTAAGGCAGGTGGGTAATCTTTTAATTCACGAAAACAAACCAGAAATATGTGGAAATGCAAGAATGTAAAACAGCTTATTCGATTTATTAATATTAAAAACACACAATCCAATAACCAACGACATAATATAATAACTATACAGTTATAACAGTAACGCCCCCGATTGCAAAAAACAGTTATATCAGTATTTAAAACATGTTCTTTTCCGTAATAGGTATTACAACATTAGGTATTACAGAAATGAAAAAATCTAAAATTGTTTCTGTCAAAATAGTTTACTGAAAACAGTGAGGACGAGTTGTTTCACAGAATCTGACCGATTCATCAAGTTAAAATTCAAGTTCTGTGAAATATGTATTCATGTTCTGTTATTATTACATCATTGGCCATTTGTTTCTCAGAACTGAAATAAAACAGAAAGATGAATTGTTAAAATTTTGTGAAACAACCCGTCCTAAAACAATTATATTTCCATTATAGCAGCTTTAAAAATTTAGACGTAAAGAATTTACAAATAATACTACTTTATCCTTATTTATTATTTAATTAATGATCGAAACACAATCGATACTCAGATCCAAAGTGTATCAACTCAAAAAATTGCCGCTTTGCGTTAAGTAAAATAAAATTGAAGAAATTCTAGAATACCGATATCTACCAGTTCTAAAATGTAACAAGTGGTAATCTACTGTTATTATACGAGTAGAATCAAATATGATTAATATTCTTTATAAATACAAGTTTTACCATCATACACTAAGGACGTGTTGATTCACAGAAATTGAACAATCCATCAAATTTCACAGTTGATTTTCAAGTTCTGTGAAGGTTCTATTCAAGTTCTGTTATTATTTTAGTTTTGTTAAACAACTGTCCAATTAAGATTCAAGTTCTGTTATTATTTCAGTTGCGTTAAACAACAAATTACGATACAATGTAATTAACAGAATGTGAATAGAACCTTAACATAACTTGTAAATCAACTTTGATTTTTGATGAATTGTTCAAATTTTTTGAAGCAACCCATCCCAAATCTTTAATATCTATCACAATTTATTACTTTATATCCAAACTATAACAACAACGAAAATATCTGAAAAAAATAAAATAATGTTTAAAATATTATATGATCTATCACGAAAGGGAGGTGCAAAAAAGCTATACTATCTTTTCTTTTCAATCAATATTAATTTAACCTAACTCTACTTATATGTGTTGTATATACTTGTATCTCGCACTTCTGTATCCTTCAAGAGGGTGTATTAATTTTCATACTTTCTGATGTCATTGTTCGATCTAATGCCACATTTAATTTTTATTCAAAAAATATATTTGTAGTATTTTCTAATGCATTTATATTTGACTGTGACATGCAACTATTGTTTATGGTGTGTTTATACCGTTGATATTAAATAAATAAAAAATATTTTTACAACAAAAAATATTTGTAGATAAAAAAAAATATTAAACTAAAATATTATTTAATAATCATCTCAGAACTATGCTTTTTGAGATGTTGAACTTTGGAACTAAGCTATCGATTTTTTTTTCTTTTATTAAAGTTAGGTAACATGATCAAAATTAGCTTGACCCCAATAATCATACGGTTGGTGTAAACAGATTGATTAAAATATAAATAATTGCAATAAAATATATCAATTTGTTTTAGACCACTTTAATTTTAATTGCTCTCTACCGGTGTTTTAGACCACTTTAATTTTAATTGCTCTCGATCGGAAGCACTCTTCCTTCGTCAGGAGAATATTAAAACTTTTTAATAGTTCAAATCATTCTCCTGACGAAGGAAGGGTGCTTCCGAAACCGGTAGAGTGCAATTAAAATTAAAGTGACCTAAAACAAATTGATATCTTTTATTCGAAATTATGACGAGCCACAAAGTAAATGCTTATTACAAATATATAAATAATTGCATTTCTTAGTTCTGTTTGATATGTCGGACTATACTAGATGTTTATCGCCATAAATGTCATTACCTCATTAAACCAGTTTTTGCACACATAACATTTTTTTTGCATTTCCTGAAGCAGTGAATTTGATGACATTTTTATGAAAACCTCTAACACCATTTATTGCAGATTCTCACGCCGGCATTTCACTTCAAAATATTGGATAACTTCATAGACATTTTCTACGAACACAGCAATATTTTGGTCAATAAGATGGAGAAAGAAATCGATAATGGACCATTCAATATATTTCCTTATGTGACCCTATGCACACTTGACATTATATGCGGTAAGTAAATCATCACAAACTTACCTATCTATAAATACAAAATTTTAATACTGTTACCTGAAGCCAGTAAATCTATGGAAACTCAATTGGGTAACTAAGTTGAGTAGATCTATGGAAACTATATTGGGGGAATTCAATTGATCTGTGGACACTCACTTAAGTAGATCTACCTATGGAAACTCAATTGGGTAACTCAGTTGAGTAGATCTATTAAAACTATATTGGGGGAATTCAATTGATCTCAATTGGGTAACTCAGTTGAGTAGATCTATGGAAACTATATTAGGGGAATTCAATTGATCTCAATTGGGTAACTCAGTTGAGTAGATCTATGGAAACTATATTGGGGGAATTCAATTGATCTGTGGACACTCACTTAAGTGGATCTACCTATGGAAACTCAATTGGGTAACTCAGTTGAGTAGATCTATTAAAACTATATTGGGGGAATTCAATTGATCTGTGGACACTCACTTAAGTAGATCTACCTATGGAAACTCAATTGGGGAACTCAGTTGAGTAGATCTATGGAGATATGATTTAAGATTTTAAAAATATTCATAAAATATCATGTAGGTATATAGTATAAGTACATGTTCCAAGCTGTTATTACCTCCCTAATTGAGAGTAACTTGTGTTTATGAAGGGTAAAATGGTGTACGTGAAAGGTTCCCGTTAAACGCCGAATCTCGGCCCGTTTTAGCTTTTGATCAAAGACACTTAAAGATTTGGCATTGTACCTTTAAATGTAAAAATAATCAATTGGCGCTGTTCGCCGATTTGATAGTCGTCAAATAATGTGATGCGGTTTGAACACCACTTCTTTAGCACCGATGGCGAAATTGTTATATCATTAAATTTATTAGTTATTGTAAGAGTCGTGTTTTGGAGCCCTCAAAAATATTATGCAGATTCTAGACCTTTTTTTCTTCGTTCCTTTCCCATAATTCGCGGCTCGGCTCGCGGATATTTTGTCCTGTTTATACGTAGCATAACACATCGCCCTTCAGTTTATTTTTCATAAAAACGGCGCTACACGAAAATACAAATCATCAAAATATTATTGATTACAGTGATCAACCAGAGTCAGATAGGATCCTAGAGACAGGTAGGAACTTAGAGTCGAGTAGGAACCTAGATTCAGGTAGGAACCTAGACACCTTGGCGTCTTCTGGTTTTGATTTTACATGCGCCATGTGCCATTTGGCTCAGGTCCGGCCCTGGGTATATTATCACATTAACTTTTATTGTAGAAAGCTTAATGGGCAGAAAGGTGATTTTTTTCACTTCCGGAACTTTACCACTACACGATTGAAAAATCGATATGAATACATGAAGCGGAATATTGTAAAATTGTTTCTTTTGACCTTTTATTATAGAGACTGCGATGGGAAGAAAGGTGAACGCGCAGAACGACAGCGAATCTGAGTACGTGAAAGCCATCTATGAGTGAGTATGAGAAGTTTTAGCCAAGTTTCGCTCCAAAACACAAGAAGCTATCTCGCGCACGCACCCGGCTGCGAGGATTGCCTGCTCCCAGGCGCACTATATCAATTTATTTAACCATCCACTCGGAAAATTGGGCACTCTCGCGTTTCATTTTCTAGAGATACTATTATTATTTGTGCTCCCCGTGTATTTCAGTTGGTGTACCTTATGATTGAAATATCTCGCCGGATCGTATGAATTGTACAGACACGTGATAGGTAATCATGATACGTCAGTCAAATGTTCATTCGATCATAATCTAGCAATATGGAAAATATTTCGCTCGCTGCTATTATGTACCTTTTCCCAATATCTCCGCAAAACGGTATACATTTTGAATTGAATGGTTTTCTATTTTGTGAAACTTTTATAATACAGAGTTAGTAGGTATTTAACACAATAAAAAAATACAACGATTCTAATCTGTTAATTAATTGATTGGCTGCACTTTGAAGACAGACTGAAGTTTCTACCTGTGATCAATTATTACATTTAAAGATATGCTGTTTTACTAGAGAAGAGAGTTCATTGCCAGCCCTTGTTAACCCTTAGTCAAGCACTGTATAAGTTTCCCCTTGGATTTTTTTTATTCTCTTGACGCCTAAAAATGAGTCATTAGAATAAATATAAGTAGGTACAATATAGATATTTTTGTGGTTCTACAAAAGCATGTAAGTAGTACCGAACTAGAGATGCAAAGCACAAAATAATATATGAACAAGAAATTGTAATAAGTACTTATGATTATTATTAACTTTACAGAATGGGTAGCGTCATTCTTAACAGACAGTCCAAACTTTGGCTCCAGATCGACTGGATCTTCAAGCTGACGAAAGATTACGCCAGGCACCAGAAAAGCTTAAAGATTCTGCACGATTTCTCATACAAAGTGATCAGGGAACGCAAGGAGGAGATTGCCCGCGATAAACTGTACGAGGAGGGACAGCAATCAAAGGACGATGAAGGACTGTTCGACAAGAAGAAATTGGCCTTCCTGGATTTACTGATTGAAGCCTCTGGAAACGGGGTAGTCCTGACGACTGATGATATCAGAGAAGAAGTTGATACATTCATGTTTGAGGTAAGTAGATTTCAGGAGCGGTCCGTAACTTTTCAGTGAGCCAGAGTTCTAAGATTGAACAATACATTACAGCTAATGTTGTAGCTGGCTAAACCTCCCTAAAAGAAAAAAAATCTTCAAATAAATAACTGAAATTTAAAAAAAAAACACATCAATAATTTTAGCAATGAAAAGTCACAGACCGTCACTAATAAATTCAACGTGTTTGTTTTTTATTGGTTTATGTTTATTTACTCATTTAGGTGCTCTCATATTTTGGAAACTAAAGAAGTGTAGCAAGGGTCAGGAGATGGAGAAGAGTAGATAGGTACTTATGTAGGGCCGTGATGAGAAGTTTTAGAGTAGTTAAGTACACGATCTTTCAGATATTGTCCTTGGAAACAAACCAATTTGTTTTGATATTATAGTGGGTTGTTGTCCATTTCATACATGACCCCAATGAGAGCAACGAGAGTCAGCTTGGGTTCTCACAAACTCTGGTCCTCCATCAATAAGATTCGGTTAGAAAGTTCGCCGTGCCCGCGTGATGCGAATGAGAGTCCGTGATGTATGAAGTTCATCGAACGTGTTGTTAACGAATGCCCGCTCCATTCATTCCCCAGCGGGATTGGCTGGCTCATAGACGTCCCCCTCTGACCCCCCACCATTCAAAAAAAGAAGACCCATTGATGCCGACAGCAAAAAATTTTGAAAAAATTTCTTTCAGCGATATAGTTCAAAATTTTCCATATTCCAAAAATTGAAGTCATCTATATGTATAAAAGGCTAAATATTACGAATATCTTAAAATAATACATTGAAACAATTAAAACTTAATTCATCATTAATACATAAATATAGCGTTAAAATTCCTCTATTTTCTACACAAACAATTGCTTAGTATTTATATTTACAAAGGGATAAAATATTTGAATAGTCTTCCTGAAGAAAGGAACTTCATTTCGAACCACAATTATTATTTATTTTAATGTTGCCACATTCTATATTATTATACACTCTACGATAATACTTTTTATTCCTACACCAAACGTTCTCTTCACTGGCGTAGAAATACTTACAATTATCAAGATATATATTTTAGTATTTGTACTTATGCCATTTATAGCGTATTATTATAAAATATTATAAATTGAATAAAATTTAAAAAAAGCTATTTCACTCTCCTTGTGGTCTATTTTTAGGGTCACGACACAACATCGGCCGGCCTGAGCTGGTGTCTCTACCTCCTGGGGTGTCATCAGGATCTGCAGCAGCGGGCCGTAGAGGAACTGGACCAGATCTTCGACGGAGACCTCAGTAGGAAGCCCTCCATGAATGACCTGTTCGAGATGAAGTACCTGGAATGCTGCATCAAGGAAGCACTGAGATTGTTTCCGAGTGTGCCCATTATAGCGAGATATTTGAAAGAAGACGTAAAGATAGGTAAGTACAGTGACGTAACTATTATATTCACTGGGGGGATTCGACTCCGGTGGGGGGAGGGCAAGGGAGAAGAGAGGGAGGGGATTTTACTAAATTGATTTTATTACATTCTACAATGCTCTCATCATGAATCCCGCACCGAGGCTATTAAAAAAAATACTTCTGGTTTACATATTTCTTATCAATTTATTTTTCGAAGGCACACTGGATTCACTACTTTCCTCCGACTGACCCGATATTTAAGTAGAAACTGAAAATATTTATAAATATTATTCTCTTACCTTTCCATTTTCTTTCAATGACATCCCGAAAACAACGATTAATCGTTTACTGGCATCGAGTAGGTTAATCAGGGCCGGCCCTACGCAGACGCAATTGGAGCAGTCCGATCCGGGCGCCGAATTGCCAAGGCGTCAAAACACAAATTATCAAAATATTATTGCTCACAGTAATCTCCTATCAAGGGCCTCTACAGGTTTTGACAAGGGGCCCCAAAATTTTACTTACGCCAGGCGCCGTCCAGCTCGGGGCCGCCCGTTAGGTTAGGTTAGGTTCTTAGGTTAAGTTCTAAAAAATACTTCCTTGAATTTCATCGAACTGTCAGAATCTAGGGAGCCGAAAGGTTTTTTTAAGTTATTTTTTTTTTTTTTTACATCAATTTTCTTTTAAGACAAGTGTAAGTAGATCGCACTTTTTGAGATTTTCTGTTCAGGAACTGAAAATGGCGCTAATTTGAGTTAGTTTGATGACGACGTCAAATAATAATGTGAATGGGGTTCAAAGAAATAGGCCTAAATGAGTATTTTGACTTATAGGAGAATATTTAGTACCTGCCGGCACAACAGCGATGATAGTAACCCACATGCTGCACCGGGACCCCAAGGCATTCCCCAATCCAGAAGTATTTGATCCTGAGAGATTTTTACCAAACAACTGCAGAGGAAGACACCCATACGCTTACATCCCTTTCAGTGCAGGACCGAGGAACTGCATAGGTAAATACTTGAATAACAATATTATTTCGTTGTGTAGGTACTAAACATTTTCAAATTTGGAACATGTGTGTGTTAAAAATTATTATTCATTTTTTTTTTAATAATCTTCAGTTTCAGAGACAAGCGATGAAGTACCTACGTATAGTATTACAGTGCGATTATTTTTATTCTGTATTTGAAATTTGCTTTTACTTTTTTGATTGTGTAAAAAAAAATCTCAGTTTTCATCTTGGTTGGGAAGTCAGTTATGTCAAAGATAATAATTAATATTACACATTTTACAGGTCAAAGGTTCGCCATGCTGGAAGAAAAGGTGGTTCTCTCAACAATACTAAGGAAATATCGAGTAGAGTCCGTGGATAGAAGGGAAGACCTCACGCTATTGGGAGAACTGATATTACGGCCAAAGGATGGCTTGAGATTGAAGATTTACCCGAGAAATGTAAAGTGATAAAAATTTTGGAAAACCTAAATTTCATTTTTATTATTTCACCCTGTCTGATGGGAGTTCTGGTTTCAAAGAGCAGGTAGCCAATGTATTGTAATTATGGATTTTACATAAAACAATTACCTGTATTAAAATTTACCTAATAATAATAAAATATAATGATTTTATTACCGGCTGCATACGTGGTATGTGTTGTGCAATGTAATCCATATTGGCATTATATCAAACAACAGAATATAAAAAATAAGGAAGGAAAAATAGCGATGCTCGTCATATTCTATGTGTTAATATATGGCGTTAATTAATTAATTTAATTAAAATACGCTTTTTACAAGGTATTGCTTTACAATATTAAGACAAATTATTTGTTTACGCCGGTACATAAGCAATATGAATATGAATAAATAGTTTTGTTCGTTTCAAATCCCAATCCTTTCGAGAAAAGCATACAAATACAATATTGTACCGATGATTCAATCCAATATTGTATTTGTATGCCTTTCTTGAAATAATTGAGTTTTTTATGGACAAAACTGTTTATTCGTATTCATTTAGTATGTACGGGCGCAAACAAATCATTTGTCTTAATATTGTAATGCAATACCTTACAAAAGCGTATTTTAATCAAATTAATTAATTAACGCCATCTATTTATTTTTTTATTTTTTTATTTATTCTTATATAAATTAGTTTTACAAAGGTAAAGTACATTGTCCTCCACGCTAGGAGTTCACCTGTGTTGTGGAGGACTTTTTCAATTGTAAAGTTATATACATAATAGTAAACAAAACAGTGGCGATTAGTTACACAGAGAAACGATAGAAATTAAAATATAATATCGATTTTTACATAGTTTTAACAAAAACAAATGCGAAATATAAAAAAATTAAATATTAAAAGGATTGTAGCCAGTTCCATATGTGTTTTTTGTATTCTGTAAGATTAGATGTTTTAAATTGTGTTGGAAGTGAATTGTAAAGTTTTATAGCCTGGAATCTGTAGTGTTTTTGTCCAAAGGATGTGTTGGTTTTTGGTATTAGTAGTTGGTGTGCATGTCTTGTTCTAGTATTGAGAGAAGTTTGTGAAGTTTTGAATGTGTTTAGGTTCTTGTAAAGGAAAGTAAGTATTTGTTTAGAATATAATTTTTGAATCTTCAACACTGGGAATTTTTTAAATATGGTTGAAGTGGGTGTTAGTATTGGTACTTTAAGTATTACTTTTATTAAGGTTTTCTGAGCTTTGTACAGTGTGTCTATGTATTTTTTACTGGCATAGCCCCAGGCAATAATGCCGTATTCAATTATAGATTGTGCTATTGCGAGGTATATATTCTTAATATCAAATATGTTTAGAATATTTCTAACGTTTTTGAAAAAGTAAATCAACTTGTTTATCTTTACTTTAACCGACTCAATATGTCTGTCCCATTTTAAATAACGGTCGAAGTATATACCAAGATATTTGATATTTTCGGTTTGTGTGATTGGAGGACAATTGCATGGGGTGCTCGCTGAGTGACAGGAATGTATTTTAAGGTAGATGTTTTTGGAGGGTTGGCCTCTCGAGTTTATGCTAAAGGTTATGAATTTAGTCTTATCTATATTTAAAGTTAATAAGTTAGAGTCAAGCCATTTTTTTGTAATATTTAGGCCAACTTCAGCGTTTGTGATTAGTGTGTTCCAGTCAGTGGCCTTAAAAAGTAACACAGTGTCATCAGCAAAGCTTATAATTTCCCCGTCTATTTGGAGCTGACATAGATCGTTAATATAAATAAGGAATAGGATTGGGCCAAGTACGCTGCCTTGTGGTACTCCGTAGGATATTTGTTCCTTGTCACTACATGTGTTTTCTATTGAGGTATATTGGGTGCGATTTTCCATGTAGCTTTCAATTAATTTGAGTTCTGTTCCCGTGATTCCGAAATATTTAAGTTTATTGAACAGGTTTTGGTGGTGAATTGTGTCAAACGCTTTTGCCAGGTCTAGGAATATTCCAAGGCATTTTTTACCCTGATCTATATTTATTTATTAAAACGAGCGTCGCGTTTAAACTAAAGGCAACAAATAAAAAGAAAGAGAAAAAGTGTTGGCACCTAGAAAATACCAAAAATCGACATTAAGGACATGTAAAATTTGCCATCTTAGTAAAAAATTCAATGTTTTGTGTTTTTTTCAAAGTACAATTAAAGGAATATTTTTTAATATTGAAAATTCGTAATTTTCCTGTTGAGTTTTGTTTTTCTTTGTTATTTTTTCTCTACATTTCTTTTCCCTGTATTTGTAATCACCCATAATTTATTTTTACCGACGATTGACTGGATACGTACCTTAAATATTGTACGTACCCTGGATACGTAAATTCCTACTTTGGATTTGTCCTTATAACATAAGGACAAAACAAAAACAAAAACAAACAAGGAATTTCATATTTTGTATATATATGTATATAATTTTGTTTCACTTACTGTTTCTAACTACATTTAATTACATTTAAAAATGAAAATATGTAACTGTGTTGTCATTTCTTGTTGTATCTTATCCATGTTTTTTTTCTTTCTGTACTTGTTTTCTATTGTTGTTTGTTCTACTTAACGTGTCATTATTTTAATTTTTATTTTTTATGCTGTATTGATTGTGAAACTTATATTTGATATCAAAATACCGTTGTAAAATTGTACCTACTACCTCCTACATATGAATTGTAAGTTCCTCCTGTCCTAAAATGAGTTCTGTAACTCATCGGGATTGCTCTAGCAAGAAATAAACACAATAAAAAAAAAATTCAAAAAAAATTCTTGTGCTTTATTGTATGTGAAACTTTTATTTTTAATATATATAAAATTGAATTGTCTTCCACTTATGTATTGTATTGTACTGTAATTCCTCCCGTCGTAAGTTATACATTGAATAAAGCGGTACCATGATAACTCAACACAGTGACAATTATACACACTTTTAAAAAGTGATATAAAGTCATTAAAAACGACGAAAAATTTTTTTTTTAACCTAACCTAACCCAACCTACTTAACCCAGAGTAATGTTTTTGTTTCATCACTTTCCATGACTTTATATAACTGTTTAAAGATGTGATGATTTATCCGGTCACCGAATAAAGCATATTATTACGGAAGATGTAAAAGAATAATGTCACAGTTTTCATAATCCTCTACCAGGGTTTCCTAGGCGGACTGTACCTACTAGTTTTTGTATTGATTATCTTATATTGTATTTGTAATGTTTGCAAGTTGATTGTCACTAGTTCTCTCAGTCATGTTTTGACTTTAGTTTTTAATAAACTAGTTTATAAGTACCTAGTACATTATGCATAGTAAGTGGTTTGTAAAAGGAAGATGACCTCTAAAGAGACCTCCGTGGTCGAGGGGTAAGGCTCTCGGCTAGCAAGCTGGAGATCGCGGGTTCAAACCCCGGCGTGAGCAAGTAAATTTTATTTTTTTTTCAGTTTCAGTGCCGGCAACCCGGGCGTTTATTTAATTTTATGGTTGTTTACATTGTTTTCTTTTCTTTTACCCGCCTCACTAGACAAAGTCTGTTCCGAGGCGGGTAAATCACATATTATATTTGTTCCAAAAGAAATGTATGTATTTAAAAAATATATATATATTTGTATGTAAAAAGACATAAATACATTGATTAGTTTGTTTATGTCACAAATTACTACAATATACAACATACCGCAATTGGGTCTCACAACATACATCACTTGCTCCAGAAGGTTAGGAGCAGTAGGGACTCTCGTGCGGTTTTGCATAATACTGTATTGATTGATATTCCGAATTAAAACCATGACATGAAAAAATAAAATGAGTACACAAACTAAAGATATTCTTTGCAACCTCAATACTGACAAGGTACACAAATAAATTTGTTCATCTTAACACGAATTGCATTTTGTCATTATCCTAAACCGGTAGACAAAAAATCTAAACAGAATTATAAATTATTTTCAATCGTCAATTGATTTCCAAATATTGTATCATGCATCTAAAAGCGGACCACATACAACATCAAACATCAAATCGAGTATTATGGGCCCTACGGACGACTCAACTTGGTTGAGCGGTTGTAACAATCTGGTTGAGTTCAACGTTAAGCGCGCTCTACACTCGCGGCGCGAACGGCCGCGAAGGCCGCGAAACGCGAGTGTGGATCTTGTTCACGCCTTCGCAATCTTCGCGTTCGCGCTTCGCGCCTTTCCCCGATTTTTGTCGGTTTTTTGGCCCGCGACAAAGGGTTTGCGGTTTAAAGCCGCGAACAAGACTGAAGCTTCGCGAGTGTGGATGGACACAGTTCACGCGCGAATCGCGGCGTATATTCACGGCGTGAATTCACGGCGCGACTTCGCGCGCGAGTGTGGAGCCAGCTTAAAGCGGCCGCTACACTACTCGCTGCGACGCTTCGACGAAGTTAGCCGAAGTTCGAAGTGCGTGCCCACACACTCGTGCAACTTCGCGAGTAACTCAGTCAGTGATTGGTTTATTTATGCCGTGACGCTTCGAGTCCTTTGACTCGGGCGCATTTACCGACAACAATCGGAAGTCGGGCGAAGCGAAGCGAAGTTGCCCGAAGCGAAGCGAAGTTCGTGCCCACACTATCGTATTCGGTCAACTTCGATCAACTTCGCGAGTAGTGTAGCCGGGCTATTAAGTTGAACCGTGTGGAGATGCTTTGTACGCGATAAGGGGGCGTGACTATCAAATTAAAGCGGCCGCTACACTACTCACTGCGACGTTTCGACGAAGTTAGCCGAAGTTCGAAGTGCGTGCCCACACACTCGTGCAACTTCGCGAGTAACTCAGTCCAACTCAGTCAGTGATTGGTTTATTTATGCCGTGACGCTTCGAGTCCTTTGACTCGGGCGCATTTACCGACAACAATCGGAAGTCGGGCGAAGCGAAGCGAAGTTGCCCGAAGCGAAGCGAAGTTCGTGCCCACACTATCGTATTCGGTCAACTTCGATCAACTTCGCGAGTAGTGTAGCCGGGCTATAACACTACCCAACCACCCAACCGCCAACCAAGTTGATCGCCTGTAGCAACAACTTGAAACAACTTTACTCAGATTGCGTGCGTGGTTGTGAGTGTACATTTAACATAATATAAAAATAAATTAAATGACAGGTATAATGATTGTAAAGTTTTGATGGACTTTTTAAAATTATATGAGGATTTAACTTCCTTATATTATAAACTTACTTGGGATACCACACGTAAGATATACCTATTCTGATAGATATATCAGGAAATAAACTCTATTTGGAGCAGTTCAAACGCAACAAATGAAACCGTAAAAAGCAAATTTTTTATTATTTTAGTAACATCATATGACTGTTTTTTTTTTGTTCCATGAGCCATTTTATGTCCACGTTTGTTGTTTTTTTTCTTTTCATCTTTAGTTAACGATGCTACTAGAGCGATATTTTTTTTTTATAAAGTATGATGCACAGAGGAGTAACCGACGAAATTGTACCCAACACTCACAATAGTTAACACATAACCAAATTGAGTGGTCTATAGGATGTTTCAGTTATCATTTAAGCAGAATCGATTAGCACCTCCAAATATCAGAAATAAAAATCCATAAATGTTGTAACATTTTTCAGATTTCTCTTATCAATTAAATTTTCAATAATCTGTGCGTAATTAGTGTGAGGCGGAATACTAAAATTTTACTCTTAAAAGTTTTGTCCTCACTAACATTTGGATGAAATTTAAATGATCCAATGAAAAAACCCACGGGTTTCCGCATAATAATATGGACTTTGTAAAACTTATAACGGCAAAGTGCCTGTATTATTTTAATACAAAGATGTGAACCGTCATAAATATACCACTCTTGAACCGTGTTCTACACCTACACCGCATGCTGGCTGACATCTTCTGGTTACCATACTAGGCACGTACTATTTTTGTACAAACATCTATCTATATTGTATTATAATATTATTGACAAATTTTATTTTTTCTGCTTTGGCAAAAACGTTCTGAAAACTTATTTCAATTTGGTTCCATAGATGGCACTGCTCATCGGTTTGTTTATAAACTTCCTTTTATTATCGTAAAGATTGTACCATATATTGAATGTACCACACATATTGCAGCCAATATAAATATTATTTTTATCAATAAATAAGTACCAATAAACGAATATCACCAAAAAATAACAAAATAAAATTATGCGTTATATTTTGGAAAATCTTTTTATCATTGTGATATTTGAGCAATTTTAAAATAAAGTTTAAATGCGCACTGCAAAATTATTATTATACATAATACGTTAGTGTATCATAATATTAAAATAGGTACATATATTCAGTAATTTTTCAAATTTACCGCCTTCAATATTCCAAATCTGGTACGGAAACGGTTGCTTGAACACGACAAATAACTGATGCATTTCTTTAGTTCCATAAGTGTCAAATTTCTAGGTAATATATCAATATTATAGGGTATTTAGTAATACTGAATAGTATTCTCATTTGTTAAACCTGGTAAACATTTTAAGCGTTTCTGTAATAATAATGTATTTAATATTTTGTCTTTGTGATGTTTACGAGCTTAGAACCATCTTAGAACATATTACCAAATAATACCAACATTCCAACAGCCAATGACGGAGCAGTAATGCAATCAGCTGACCCGCTGGCCGCTGACTTGACAAACTTGATAATAGTTGGTGATAAATAAATTATTCTGTGAAACGCGTAATTGACTAGTGTCAGCAAACCGACGGACTATTGTGTTTTAAGTTAACAAAGATAAATCTTCCAACAGAAAATAGAAGAGAGTTGCGATGGCGAACGTGCAACTTGTTTGCCTAGCGATTTTAGCAATTTGTTGCGGTAAGTTCTTGAACAAAATACTTAAAACAATGTTATCCTTACGTTTGACGTTTTGCGTCTTTGTTCGTACAAAGCGATGACATATTTGGCCTTGAATACTAGTGTTATTGCTTTTTGTCACTGATATTTCAAAAAATATTATTATGGGAAGTAGAAAATCTTATATTTTTGTAAAATATTAGTTCTGACGTACTGGATTCAATATTCATTAGGAATCAGGATTCTTCCTCTTGTAAACAACGCTCAAATAGTTCGGAAATTCTGTTTATATAAAATTTTGTTTTCGTGGGTCGCTTAGATATATAAATAACTCAAAGTTTTAAGAGTCACTCAATTCTTTGTGTAAATTGCTTCGATATTACTTTATTAGGTGTACCTTGTCCTTATTGTACAAAAGAATTTTTTTTATTGCAACAATTATCAATTTGATATACCAATAAATGAGTAATTTTGTATTTTAATCGGTCCATATCCTAAATAAACAACTAATCCGATGCTATGGATATGAACATGCATAATTTATAAAATAATAATTCAGTACCATAATATTAAATTGACCGTTTGTATTTTCTTCACTTCCTAAACAATTTCTAAAAACAATGAAACCTTATCAAAACTGATTGTAAAAGTACAAGTCTGTTTTGCCCTCCAGAAAGGAGCCATAATCAGTAATTATTCATCAATTATTTTGATTAAATCAAAATCAAGTAGAATAAATTGATTTGACATTTTTCTATAATGGGGGGTATTTAAAAAATATGTTATATTATAATTCAATTTAGCAATTTAAGTAGAAATAATAATATCACAACTAGGTCATATTTTATGCTTTGTGATAACCTCACGCTTTACATCAACTTCTGTATATTACTAAATTAAATGTCCTTCTGAATAACATTTTTAATAAGAGCAAGCCGTTTATGGAACGTAAATATTTTTGTTATTTATGATGTAAAAAACAAAAACGCAAAAGAAGTCAAATAATGGTAGGTAGGTATACTAATTTATATTATTATTTGTCATGCCTATTAATCACTTGAGCGCCGATGAAGTCATATGGATACGGCGGCAAAAATAAAAAAAATCATTTTTCTGAGCTACTTTGGGAAACTACTTATGGTACATTATATACTATTTTTATCAATGTATAAACAAGTTATCTGGTAAGACAGTACAATTAACAAAAACATAATTTTCCAAAAAAAAAACAAATTAGTTACGAAAATAGAATCAGATGTGGTGAAAGTTTTGCGTCTTCACACCGAGTTAAGGAAATTTTCCCAAATTATTTTTGTTGAATTAGGTTATAAAATGTAATAATTTCTTCGTTCCATTTATTATTTAATTTGAAGCATTTTGTCTTGCAACAGACCATGTTGAATTTTTATCAGTAATGGCTTAGACTTGTGAAAGTTTGTTACAAGTTATTTTGTTAGCAAATATTAGTGTGCAAACATCCATGTCGCAGAATCAATACATGCATACCAAATTTATTTTTATACTCTTCTTTTGGTTGTGGTTATATAATAGGTACTAAAAAAGGAGAGTGGTTATCACGCTGTATGTATTTAGTAAAAAAACAAAAACAATAAATTGTCTTTACTAATATTTAAGGTAAATGACACGACTCATAATATGACTCGAAAATCATGATATTTATTTTTTTATTTATTTTTTTTTATTATTTTATTAATACAAGACTTATAGGGTACATATAGTTTTTGTGATATTTCACCCTCCATGCTAGGGATGACCCTGTGTTATGTCGGGTGAATTTTACACTTTGAACATCTATACATTACTATGATATGAAAAAGAAAAATGATGAAAAGCTAGTTTGGGTCGCAAGAAGAGAATGGAGAAGTTAGAGAATTATAAGAAGATTATAAGATCTATTTACTAATAATTTGAGTAATTATTAGTAAATAGATCAGACTAATTATTTATTTACATACTATACCGCTAAGTTAGGGAATAAGGATATGTTATGTTTTGTCTGAAAGGTGATTAAATTGATAGAGTGTAGAATGAATGGGTATTGTAATTGTAATGTATTCCGTGTGTAAGGATCCTTTTCGTAATTTGTTTTTTAAAGGAATGGGGTTGACTCACAGTTTTTAGGTTTTCAGGGATAAGGTTAAAGATTTTAGGAGCTAGGAAGAAAAATTGTCTTTGAGCTGACGTGGTATGTAGTGAAGGTACTTTGTAGGGACCGTTGGTTATTGTTCTGGTGGTGTAGTTGTGTTGTAAAAGAGTTTTGTTTTTATATTTGAACAGGAAATGTATTAGCGAAAATTTAAGGTGGAGTTGTCGTATGTTTAAGACCTTATACTCTATGAGGAGTCGAGTTGAGGGGTATCTTGTCGGTCGCTTGTTAATGACACGTATTACCATTTTTCAGGCTTTTAGAAGAGGTTCGATGATAGATTGTGCACAGCCACCCCAGATTATAATGCCGTAAGCTAGTAGGGATTGGCAGAGAGCGTAGTATACAGTTTTAAGAATTGAGGTGGTAAGGATATTTCTTATATTTCGAAAAGCATAAGAGAGCTTGCGGATGCGTGGGGTTAGACTGGCCAAGTGTATGTTTTTAAATCCTGTCCAGTTATGTAGAGGTTTACTAATAAAACAAACATCTATTGATATTAAGACAAACTGCATAGCTTCTGTAAGGCCATATGCCAATCATATAATAATTATGATTTCTCCTATTATCAATATAACACTGTTTAGTCCTACATTGACAAACATTCTCTTGATTTTTTTATTCTGTTTTTGGAAAACCCTACGTCTTTTCACCCCAGGTCTGGGTTGTCCAGATTCTATAGCATATTTAAACTAATGGCAATAATGTTGCTGCCATCAACTGTCTGTTTTGATTTATGCAAGAAAAAAAACGTCGCCTAAAAGTGTACTTAGAAAATAAGTACAATTATTTTCTAAGGCACAACTATTTAAATATTTTCTAATAATTTTTTAAAGAACTTAATTTGCCACATTATACAATAAACAATACCCAAAAAGGGGGAGATTTTTAATTTGAAATAAGTTTTAATAGGCCTAATACTTTATTTTTTTTTTGGCTTATCAAAAAATAAATTCGATTGTTTCAAAGGCCAAAATGTGTTCTACTCGCAGTATTTAATTAAGGCATTTAAAATATTCCTAAGCGATCAAATTTTCAATCAAAAAAAAAAAAGTTTTTTCATTACTTTCGTAGTGCTTTGCTTTAAAAATGTTTTTTTTTTTTTAGGATTTGCGTTGTCCACCCCACTCTTAGGAAAGAATGAGTGCACCTGGGGTCCAAGCTACTGGTGTTCTAATATTACGTGAGTGTATATTTCCATTAATTTATTGTATGATATACATGTTTGTTCATTAATTTATTGTATGATAACATGTTTGTTAATTTTCAAATCGTTGAAGTTATCAGTTACTGAGAATTCACAGATAATTTATACAGCTATTAGTAAATTTGATAATTAATTACTGGACCACATAATATTTAATTACAGATCGAATAATAAATATTAGTGCTCTGACATGTTAACATTCAACAATATTTTATATGTAGAATATGAAAATGAATCATAGCATTAATCATGCATAATAGTATTCTCAAGAATAGCTGACACATTAACAACTACGCATTTTAATTTTTTTTATTATGTTGTAGTCATAAAATAAATACTGTTAATAAAGTAGCATGTTATTGATTGCTTCTTGTGGCGATGTGTATTATAAAAGTTTAATTAAATTAAAAAATAAGGGCTTCATTGTTTGAAATTACATAAACTAAAACGGTAAACAAGTAAAGTATACGTTGTTTCCTATTATTTGTTAAAATACTGGTTGGTAATCCACCCTTTACCAGCATTATTATAAAATACTGGTTGGTAATCCACCCTTTACCAGCATTATTATAAAATACTGGTTGGTAACCTACCCTTTGCCAGCATTATTATAAAATACTGGTTGGTAACCCACCCTTTGCCAGCATTATTATAAAATACTGGTTGGTAATCCACCCTTTACCAGCATTATTATAAAATACTGGTTGGTAACCCACCCTTTGCCAGCATTATTATAAAATACTGGTTGGTAACTCACCCTTTGCCAGCATTATTATAAAATACTGGTTGGTAACCCATTCTTTACCAGCATTATTATAAAATACTGGTTTGGTAACCCACCCTTTGCCAGCATTATTATAAAATACTGGTTGGTATCCCATTCTTTACCAGCATTATTATAAAATACTGGTTGGTAACCCACCCTTTGCCAGCATTATTATAAAATACTGGTTGGTAACCCATTCTTTACCGGCATTATTATAAAATTTAGTATCTTTCCTTTTCATTAATGCTTCATCATGCTTCATTCCTATCAGAGGATGGACAACATAGTGAACACTTGATGCATTACACTATAATTGAACCACTCACCGATTCCTAAGCCAAATATTATCATTTTACCCAGTATTTATAGGCTAAAGTGATTCATACTTTTTCACATCATATTTCAAGTTTTGCTGGTGTTGACAAATCATGAACTCTGTGTTAGTTATTCAATTCAATCTGTTCAGGGAATTCTCAGCATACAATGATATTCCAAAAGTTGAAAGAAATGATGTTAAAATACTTAGACTTGTTAATGTCTCACAAAATTAAGATAAAATGTGGCAAGTAAGAAACACTCTTTAAGTTTCCGGTAAATTCTTAATTCAAACGTTCATGTATGACAAACATACACATTTAAAAAATAAGTGTATGAGAACGAAATAACAATAGGACCGGGCAGCATTTTCGTATTCAAAAGATGCATCGAATACTATCTCCATGCCGATTAGAGTACAGGCCTCGGTGCCTGACTGATTATGAGGTGTCAAGTGATCAGCTCAGTACCATGCTGTAATAGAGCAACGATTGTTGTTGATACTCATTGTTACTTCAGATTCGTATTTTGTGTTACCGCAAACTTATAAGTAAATGTGATAAAACTGTTTTAAACAGCGACGGCAGTGACTTCGTAATTTGGCAGTTGCGTGCCCAGACCTGTACTCTAGTCGGCCTTGCATTTTCTCTAACGATGCATAAAATCTTCAGACGGGAAACAATTGTACATATTATTTATAATAATCGAAAATGATAAGTAATTTGCGTGTATTTATAAATGAAATGTTATTCCCTGGCTTTTTATACTAGTCTTTGCCGAGTAATTAAAACACTTTCTCATCACTCACGACGGCATTTTGGCAAACCACGACAGTTTAGTACTAAAACTACAAATTCGAAAGCACTACAATTGATATACTTTTTGCTTGCCACTTTGAGATTTCTACAGCGCTTACAATAACATCATTGGTTCAAAGTCTTTCTGTTGCTTCTGTCGAGGTCCTTGCTTCTTCTATTTCCTACAGAAGTTAAGAATGAATTCCATTTATCTTAATAGTGTTCCATTTTCAAATTTAATGTTTTTTTTTCATGCTACATAAACTGACAAACGAACTTATGGTATTTAACTCCCCGGGCCCTGCCATATTTTGACAGAAGGTCAGAGTATTTCCGCTTTGCAATAAAATTCAAAGTATTTGAATATTTCTGAATACATCCAAAAAATAAAAACTGCTTTTAACCTTCCAGCGGGCGCGCTGTCGTAAAATTTACGACAGACGCGCCTTATCGCTTCCCCCACTCTTTCCACTTAGTTGTAAGCATCGAGCTTCGAGCTATGCTAGAGTCAAATCAAATGTCAAACATTTACCGCAAGATATAAATGTTTTTCTCAAAGTGAGTTACGGTAGGGCAATTGAACCGATGACATAAGAAGAAAACATTAGCTTTCCAAAACTCGGTGTTTGTCGGTTATGTGCACTGGATAAGAAAAGATCCTCAGCATCAATGAAGTGTTGCCGTTGCCAGTCCTTTACATGCAAGAACCATTCTTCAGTTGAGGTGGTTTATAACAATTGTAAGGATGGGAATATTGATTCTGACTAAATAGGTCGATAACAAATTTTGTTTTGAAATATTAAAATGTTTAGAGTGTTGCTTTGTTTTTTTTAAGAAAGTAAAATTTTTTTTTTTAAGTACTGCCTATTATCATTCTTCATATCCTTAAAAAAATTCCCTACCATTTGTATAAAGAAAACACCACTTACATGGAGAAAACTTGATGACGTAAAATTTACGACAAGCGCCCGCTCAAGGGAAATTTCTCAACGCGCCCGCTGGAAGGTTAAAAGGTGATAAAATACACTTTCAAATTGTATTATTACAAATTAAAATATAATTTTTGTTATTCAATCAAACTTGGTTATAACGAGCACGAGGGGACCGACTAAATTTGCTCCTTATAGCCATTACTTGTTATATCAAAAATAGGTTTTTTTAAAGTCGAATGTACCTACCTACCTCTACTATCGATATATTCGCAATTGTACAGTATATTTTCAAAATACAAGTAAGTATTACTTATTAAAAAATACACTTTTATTAACCAAATTTAGAATCAACGATTTTTTAAAGATTTTCCTTTCATGGTTCTCAATTTCCTCCTCAAAACAATCGAAGCATTATAATTATCATCACCTGGTTTGAGGCTTCCAAGGATAATATCACTAAATTGTTTTATTGTCACTAGCTTGTGCATATTGTACCGCTTGTAAAATCTCACTTGTCATAAATAACTAGCTTGCCAGATTGTTATGGTTTTCGGCTGTAAAATTTTACTTGTCACAAACCAGTGATGCACAACCCGCGGCATATATGGAGAAAAATTAAAATGTTTGGGGTAATTCTTGAAAACCCTGACTGAGAACATTTTTTATATAGTTTTGGTTAATTTACGCTGCATGTCCTAAGTGGAACTAAATTTGAAGAACCGGTTTGCATAACACCAAATTCTAAAAAATCAACAGAAACCATAAATCTGGAATTTTGCTGTCAACCTCTTCCCCCGCAACGAAAACAAAAAAAAATCCACTTGTAAGTCTCGGGCTTTTTGAAAAATAGGCAAAGCGGCCCCTCTGCTGAAAAAGTTGAGCAGCACTATCATAAATTTACCCCCCCGTGCAGGTATGTAGGTACTCGTAACTAGGTACCTTCATAAACATATTAATTAGTTTTTAAAACAAAATTGAGGATGAGTTGTAATACAAAAGAAGACGTAAAAAGGGAACAAATTTGTATAGCTTAAATTTCGCACGCTTTCGCAGATTTTATGACAATTTTACATAGTGCCCGATGGATAGCAATGTTTCACATTGCCGTCAATCTTACACGAATTGGGCCATAAAAATATTAATCCGTCCCTAACGGGCTAGGAAATTCCCGCCAGCCGCCGTTGTGCGCAGTGCGTTGTATACCACCCCTTTGTTTGTTACTACATACTTCGAGAATAATTCCCAATTATTCACTTTTTTTTCAGACCCAACGACCCATTAATGTATTCAGAAATTGTGTTAACAAAATTATTTGCATGGTATATCAGTGAATCGACCTCGTTATAACAGCCAACAATTATATGAAGATAAGCCTGAACTAAAATATCATTTTGTAATTGCTCATTATAGAGTGAACTCGCTTTTGCCGTGATCATTATAATCAAGTTTGACTGTATTAAAATTTTGAATGTGAACATAAAAAACAATTAAAAATGGCTAATCTCACGTTTTTGTAACTAAAATTACCGATAATGAGAAAATGTACAAAAACACTTGCATTTTATTTAACAAATGTATTACAAACGTTAATGTTACCTCACTCTTTTATTGTTTCATATAAAAAATTCACAAGTTTTATTTTTTTTTTTAAATTACGTTTTTTAACCTTTGGTTTCAAAAAGGTGCACATTTTAATTTGTCTGTGGTTACATTCTATATTTGAATATAAAGCATGGTGTTTTTTCTTTCTAATACCGTTTAGATCATATTTCTCAAAAGGACAGATATTTGTGCGCCCTTGAGAAGATTTTGCACACAAATGGCGCTATAATAATCATTCAAATATAACTAACTAAGTAACTATCACGCCGTTTCCCGCAGGGGTAGGAAGAGAGGACGGACCGCCAAACAACTCGGTCTTGGCACACACTCCTTGCCTCATTCACATTCATACATAGTCTTCTATTATTCTGACTCTTGACATGGCCCGACTCAAGTATCTGATTCACTTGGTCGTGTCATGTCTTCCTCGGGCGTCCCCGACTTTTGCTACCATTCACATTTGCATCGTATATTTACACTCCTTTCTTCGCTCATTCGCTCTACATGCCCAAACCATCTAAGCGTCCCTTTCTTGATGTTACTCACTACGCCTTCATCAGCCTTGCGCTCTTTGCGGATCTCCACACTTCTCACATGATCATACATGGTTTTACCACAAATACGCCTCAGGGATCTCATTTCTACATCTCATCTCATCATACAAATATTATTATTATTAAAGAAGACCGTATGAGTTGTTCCCAAAAATGACCAAATTAATAATCCATCTTTTTTCTGTAAATTTCACGCATACTCCTGTAAAAACCACAAAAAAAAAATTGTTGGTTCTTATCTGATATTAAATTTTACATCCGTTAGTGCAGTGTCATATATATTATCTTCTACAAAAGGTATAAATAAATATGGAAAACATAACAAAGAATTTTTGACATTAAAATTAATTGATAATATTTGTGTGCCTAAATTTTCGATTAGAAAAGCACAATCTTTATTATGTTTTAATATTGACCCACATGATATTTGAAACGAGGGTAGCCTTTGAACTGTGATTATGCGACCATTATACCTACGATGCTAGAGTCCCTACTAGATTCCTGAGTAAATAAATGAGACATTGTTCCATCATAATTGGATAAGAATTTAAAGTACTCATCAATGTTTCCAAGGTTACAGACATGTGCCTTTTGAATATAAAATGATATTATAATCCACTTTATGTTGTTTCTTTATAAATTAATTTTGTAATTTAAGATTTTGACACTGTTTAGTGTATGGCTGTGTTTATTCTTTTCCAACCTCATCACTCTGTCGGTTTGGGCAAGCACCGCAGTAATTACAAATTTGTACATATCTTTGATATCCTACTGTTAAATTAATGTGTACTTCATTAGTTCTATGTTAATTTTTTCTTCAGTTCTGTGAACTCTGCAAAATAAAGATCTTTAAATCATCACTTTTAGTAATATACATAAAGATTCAATAATTTGTAAACAATTCAGTTGAGCTCCACACAATAATTTGTAAACAATTCAGTTGAGCTCCACACAATAATTTTGAAGACAAGTTACAATTTGGGAGGTGGTTATGGGTACTGCCGCCCCGGGAACCATTTATTGGATAACACCTCTGCCGTAGGTCACCCCAAGTTGTTCGCTACGTTTGGTGGCTCAGCAGGGGTGCCCGGGTTCATGAGGTGGGGTTTGTCTTAGTCTTGGCAGCGGATGCGTTTGCCCACTTACTGCGTGACGGGCCAGTTCGGGAAAGACTGTCCCCTCGTACTTTTTTCCCTTCCTAGAACTTTCTCTCCTTCCTTTACTTCAATATACCTCCTTACTGCATTCCAAAAAATAACATCGGTCGTAAGGGAAATTATTTTCCTCAGGGCCTGTGTGAAGCTAATGTAAAAAAGGCAAAGAATAATTTTTGCTAAATGATTAATTTTATTAGAATTTCGAAACGTTCATGCATATGTGTACAGTGCTGAGATTTGCAGTCCATTATTTAAAAAATAAAACAAATAATATTTTTTTATTTTTGAAATCCTTGCAGTTCAGTCCATGAAAGTCATTTTAATTTTTTTTAAATTTTTTATTTTAAAAAGAAAGACAAAAATTCCTGGGTTACAAATAACCTGACAATACATATTTGAAAATCTCCTACTACCACCACAGTAAGCGGAAACTGTTGCTTGAGTTGTGATTTGTGATGGAGGACATAGCCAGCTAAGGAATTGAACACACTACGCCAGGTGGGACCCAAACGCGATGTCAACTCAGCCACTGACCAGTCATTGTATTAATACATATATTGTTGTATTATATTAATAAACTTATTTGTATGTAGGTATTGTCTCAGTGATGTGTAGAACACATAGATAATCTGAACAAGTATGACTGTTTCTTTCCAAACAGTTGTTTTCATTATTCTTATAATAATAATCATGGTGTGTGAGTCACTGATTAGTCAGGGTTCAATCAAACTGGTGAAGTGCAACTGACAAGCACAATATTTAATATGAGTATTGTCATTATCTAATTTAATTTTTCATTTGTGTTGATTAATAGCCGCTAGGTAGCTTTTAAATGTGATACTGCAAGAGACCCCTGACACCCCAAATTGGGGCATGTTGTGAGGCAGAATGAAATATATTCTGGTTTTTAGATGTAGCTGAAGCCATTTTGTTAGTGGATAGTGGTCCTTTAATCTTTCTATGCGTAACGTGATTGCTCCTAGCAACTCTTTTATTTCAGAACAAAAAATAGAACCTGTTTCCCAATGACAGCACAATCTTTCCCTTGCCCCACTTTAACCTGAGAGGATCTCAATAGCCCCGGCAATAGTTCATACATAAAATTTAATACCCCGTGCCTCATATGTTATAGTGATGCTAAAAAGTTTCCATGCTCCGCCATAGAATTTTTTGACAAACTCATTGACAAAGTGGCATACTTGTCTTAACCTGTATGCTGTTATATGCATGAATAAAATATGCGTCCAGGGCTACGCGCATTCATTTATGCGTTGGACATTAGCAGCTGTATACTAAATACTTGACGAATTTAACAGATAATTTAACCAAAAAATAGTTTGATACTCCATCTTGCATCTGGCATTCACTGATTAAAATATTCTTATTCATTTACATAAAACAGTTTGAAGATGATGATGGTATAACAGTATGGTGGTGTGTGAGTGGCACTGAAGTGATACTTGATTTCAGTTTCATATTACATCAGTGTCCTACACTTATTGTTTATGTATTTCAACACACTTCAGGAGAATTAATGAACCTTTTGAGATAAGCAAATCATAAATCTGTCAAGAAATAAGAGAGTTATAGCCGTTTAAAAAGATGAGTTATGAATTAAATAAATCTGTCCAGAAATTAGAGAGTTGTAGCATTTAAAAAAGATGAGTTATAAAATGTCAAGAAGAGTGACACACAATATTGATATTATTTTATATGCACCAAAAATGCAGTGAAAAGATTAAAGTTATATTTTTTTTGTGGCATAAATAAAATAGTCATTAAAAATTTTGTCTGATGAAAATAGTGGTTTATTTTCGATAACTTAATCACCTTGTAATGCGAAGAAATTATTTCATACTGATGAAAATTTCAATTTTAACTGAAAAAAACATTAACTAATTCTCACTACAGCAATTCTGATGGGCCAAATATAAATTTTTTAAATCCCTAAAAGTACAGCTATCAGATCTAAAGCATCCAAATTCAAAGGCATCGCTCCTTACTTCTGTACTATAAATAATGTCAA
This sequence comes from Hesperophylax magnus, assembly GCA_026573805.1. Taxonomy (NCBI): domain Eukaryota; kingdom Metazoa; phylum Arthropoda; class Insecta; order Trichoptera; family Limnephilidae; genus Hesperophylax; species Hesperophylax magnus. Next base: position 5,481,173 of record JAIUSX010000022.1, read on the forward strand.
TTAAAAAAATCATATTGATTTTTGACTCGCCAATAGTTTACCACTGACTTTCGATATCTGCATATTATTTCAACAATTGTTATTATATTATTGTATCGAACGCATTACGCAATGCTACCCAAAGGCCGCAAAGCAGATGTCTGACCATGGGAGGATAAGGAAGCTGTATTTACCCGGCCGGCGAGTACTGAGCACAACGCGCGCCAGGACACAGTATTTACGTAGTATCCCCTCCCCGGCTCGAGAGCACTGGGCACATCGCAAGCCATGGACCCAGTATTTACGTAGCATCCCCTCTCCTTTTCCCAGGCGAAGCTAGGCCAAACAGTGAGCGGCAACGGTCAGCCAATCAGCGCAAAGCCACGATAAACCTAGAAATATTTCTCTTTTCATATATAATTGCGCAAATTAATGTTAGATTTGCGTGCGTCTCGCCGCAACAATGCTAAATAAAAATATACAAGTTGAAAGGCTGGACTCGCGTCTATGTTGTAAAGTAATATTGAAATATGTAAACATTAATATTAAGTAGTTATAAGGATTTCCTCACACCAATGTCGGTCTGAGGACCCACTGATTCATATTGTACAATTTATTATAAAAACATTAAAAATGCTAGGGAAAAACAGTTTTCATGAGATGAAGCGGCGTAAAGAGTACTATTGAATAAATTATTTTAATATTGACTATTAAAGTCATATGAAAACACACGAAGCTGCACAAAAATGCACCTCGTTTACGCGGGGCGTTTTCAGACGCGCGCACACCGATGTGTGCACGCCCCCGCTAGTCCTATATATACCGCGCGTAAAGCGATCTCAAGTCTCTCTCTTCCGACATCTACTCTGACCGCTTCACTCTGGACTGCTTCTCCCGCTGGAACCACTACAACCGCCTTTGACTTCTGACCTTACGCTTCCTTGGACTACCTACTACTCTCTCCTTGGATACACGACATCACAGCAACCGGAAAAGGCCCTGAACATAAAGCAGCCCACCGACTAGAAGATTCAGCACCCCTTATTTACAGTCAATGTAAAGGACTTGCGTCTGATACATTGTGTGGTCCTTCGCAGCCGCATTTTCTAGTCTCCAGCTGCCAAGATGACACCATCTCTACGCTCCGGGAAGAATACATTGGAGGGAAACGGACAGAATGAGTCACAAGACGCTGGCAGTACCCCACACCCCGCCGGTCCCTCTACAATTACGCAGCCCGCTAATGCGGCCGCCGCGGTGAGGGCCGCCCAGCCACAAGTCACTGGAATGGCGATATCGGACAATTCTCCGGTACAGATACCCATTCATTACTCATCATCAGACAGCGAAGAGTCGAATGCAGATTCTCTCAAACAACTGCAGCGAGAATTGAGAGCAGAAAGGCGACGTAATCGGAAATTACAGGAGGCCCTCATCGCTTCAATAGGGGCTCCTACGAAAAAACAAGCGCCTTTAGTGGAACCTGACACACATATAGAGCAGGCAACCGCACATCAACAAGGCGCCATGCAGGGCGCCCTACAAGGCTCCATGCAAGGTGCCGCACAACAAAACAGCGCAGAGTACCGGTCTTCAGCATCCAACACCACGATGCGAGGCCAAACAACCCCTCTGCAGCCTGCTATCATCAACACGGAGTATCCGGCCACAATATCCGGACAACAGCCGACCCAAACTACAGCTCAAGGGGCCTCGCAAATCCCCGCAGCATCCTACAACCCGGAATATCAGTCGGGCTCACCACATACGCAGTTCGGCCAGACACCGCCTGCAAACAACACATACGCGACATTCCCGGGCCATCCCACGGAGGATGACACGGCGCGACAAACCCAAGATTGGGTCAATAATAGAACGGAACAGGCGGCGCCAGCAAATCCGTTCCAACAGTTTGCGGCCTTTATGACGGAGGCTTTCCGCGCCTCGCAAAATGGCGGTACTCCGCGGCAGCAGCCCGAAGAAGAAAACCGCATGGCGTCCCTTATCGCACGCCAATCAAGCGCTAAGGACCTCCCATCATACTACGGAGACGCCGTGGAATGGCCAGCATGGCGCGCTCAATTTTATCAATCAACGTCTACATGTGGGATGACGCAATCAGAAAACCTAATGCGCCTTCAGAGAGCATTGAAAGGCAAGGCTCGTGAAGCGGTAAGTCCACTCCTATTGGACCCCACGCAAGTACCGGAAATAATGGACGTGTTAGAACATCGGTTTGGTGGTGCTCACACAATTGCATCACTGATGTTTGAAAAAATAAAAAAGTTGCCGCGGCTTCCCGAAGATGCATCAAACGACGCACTTATTGAGTTTTCGGGTACAGTTCAAAATGTGGTGGCCTCACTCGGCAGTCTTAAGTGTGATTATTTATCTAACCCCGCGCTACTAAGTGAAATTGCATCAAAAATGCCTCTTGTGCTCAGAGTGGCGTGGTTGGATAAAATAGCCGATCAAGTGATAAGTGCGACAATTCAACAATTAGCAGCATTTCTAAAGCGGCTCACAAACGCGATCCCGCGTTCGGGCTTAGTTGATAATGCTCGGGCTCCAATGCGACCGCGACGGGAACAAGTATATGCGCAAAATTCTCAAACTGATACGGAGAGCGAAAAGTGTGCACAGTGTTTAAATTCGCACAAAATTCACGAGTGCCCCGTGTTTTTGGGGAAAAATGTCCCCGGACGATGGGAAAAAGTAAAAAATTCCCGACTTTGTCATAAATGTCTAGACGCAAGACACCATACGAGAGCGTGCAAATATCGTGTGTGGTGTGGAGTGGGTTCTTGTCGGCTTCCTCATCATAAACTACTGCACGACCCGTCGCGTGTGAAATCATCTGCCGGTACCTCGCGCGATAGTGAAAACCAAACTGTAACCAATACCACATCGTATGGACATGAATCCGTGCTGTTGAAAGTGATACCGGTAACCATATGTGGCCCAAACGGGCAAGTGTCAATTTATGCCCTACTAGACGAGGGGTCAACTGTGACCCTTCTAGACAATGAAACAGCGGACAAAGTGGGAGCGACCGGGCCGACCCGCGGGCTCCGTATTCACGGGGCAAGTGGTATGTGTTCGTCGGATAGTACATCCCGGCGAGTTAAACTATCAGTGCGCGGGGACGGTGACGAATATGTTATTACGGCGAATACAGTGCGAAACCTGGACCTACCGCAACAAAACATAGCTGGTCGGTGCCAAGTGAAACCAAAAATATTATTGGGACAGGACAACGTGCATCTTATCGTGTCAAGAGAGGTGCGCGAAGACACAGAGAAAAGAATGCTGTCCCGTACTGCACTCGGTTGGATCGCGCATGGAGGCATTCATCCCGTAGAAAATATAACGCTGAGCATTATCGGTGAAGCCGAGAGTGGAGACCAACAGCTCTCAGAGCTAATAAAACAAAACTTTGCGATCGATTCACTTGGAGTGACGTCAGCGACACGCGTAGATGCGACCATACAGCGAGCAGAGGCGCTTATGGAAAACACCACTCGGCCATGTAACACCGACCGGTGGGAAACGGGCCTACTGTGGAAAGAAGATAATACGCGCCTGCCTGACAACAAACAGTGCGCGCTAAAACGATTGTACGCATTGGAGAGAAAGCTTATGAAGAATGATACATTAGCAGCAGCATATAAAGTTAAAATTAACTCTCTGATTGAACGTGGATACGCGCGCAAATTAAATATTCAAGAAGCGGCCATTCCAAGCCCTCGAAAATGGTACTTACCGCATTTCGCGGTAGTTAATCCCAATAAACCGGGAAAGCTAAGAGTTGTTTTCGACGCAGCAAGCCGCTGTCGAGGTGTATCATTAAATGATAAACTGTTAACAGGGCCCGATCTGCTCTCCTCGCTATTGGGTAACATTTTGCGCTTCCGCGAAGGAAAAATCGCGCTCGCGGCAGATATTGCAGAAATGTTCTTACAAATAAAAATAAAAAGTGAGGACCAACCATCTCAACTATTTATGTGGAGAGCAACGCCAAATGAAGAGCCGAGCACTTACATGCTCACCTCTATGATGTTTGGGGCAACTTGTTCCCCAAGCAGCGCGCAATTCGTGCGAAACAAGGTAGCTGAGCAACACAAAGTGCAATATACCGCCGCGGCAACAGCCATACAGGAAAAATTTTATATGGATGATTATCTCGACGCCGTGGACACATCGGACGAAGCCGCCAAATTGGTACGGGAGGTGAGCGCAATCCTTGCAAGTGGGGGTTTTCTGCTCACTAATTGGGCTTCAAATGACCCTGCCGCCATTGCAGAAGTACCCTTTGAAAAACGGGCGAAATCGGCAATACCTATCAGCAGCGGGGACCACGAAAACGAGCGCATACTAGGCCTCGTATGGGACCCCATAGGTGATCACTTTCTCTACAGCTTCAGGGAGGCAGCCTCAGCCGAGATGATCCCACACCCAACGAAAAGACAACTACTAAGTATTGTCATGAAGATTTTTGATCCAATTGGTTTCGTATCATGCTTGACAATCCGCTCAAAAATACTTCTACAAGCAGTGTGGAGATCGAATATAGGTTGGGATGAACTAATAAAACCCGAACACGCGAATAAATGGTCGGAATGGCTACTACTTCTCAGCCAGAGTAGCGTTTCTATACCACGAAGATGCTTAATTAATAAAAACGGCTATTTTGAACTCCACCTGTTCTGCGATGCATCGGAGTCGGCGTGTTGCGCTATTGCTTATTTAACCGAAAACTCCCAGGAAGGCACACACTCAACATTGCTGGCTAGTAAATGTAAAGTGGCACCATTGAAACCTCTGTCTATACCGCGCCTTGAGCTACAAGCAGCCTTAATGGCCACACGATTGGCGGCTACAATCAAAAGGGAAAGCCAAATTCACATAAGAAGAATAACATATTGGACGGACTCAACGACTGTCTTGTGTTGGCTAAGGACAGACCCGAGGACTTACTCCGCCTTCGTGGCCAACCGGCTAGGAGAGATTGATGATTTAAGTGAAATAATTAATTGGAGATGGGTACCTACTAAATTAAACCCGGCCGATATCGGTACAAGAGACATCGAGCCGCCCGACCTCTCGCCCACTAGCAGGTGGTTTTGCGGTCCTGCCTTTATTACCCACCCAGAAGCTACATGGCCCCGTGAAAAGGAGCCAATCATCCGACCTGATAACCAAGTTTTGGAGGTGAGGCCTCAATATGTCGGCCTCACAATAATAAAAGGAGGCGGATTACCTCTTATTGAGCGATTTTCATCGTGGCATCGGCTCATACGCACCACTGGATGGGTTCTCCGCTTCATAAGGAGATGTCGACCGAACCCCAACAAATCATCAGAAGGTCCTCTGAGTGCCGAAGAGACTCGAGGAGCAGAAACATTATGGGTAAAGAAATCTCAAGCAGACTCTTTCGCGGCCGAAATTTGCGCTACCCGAAAAGGCGATACACTACCCGCCGACAGTCGCTTGCGAACGTTAACGCCTTTCCTTGGCCCAGATGGCATTATACGAATGGGCTCACGGTTACAAGCCCTGAAAGGAGTTGCCAGCGGAGTACGGACACCAGTCATCCTGGATGGTGACGAGGTATACACTCGGCTCCTGATCCGCCACTATCATCAAATGGCGGACCATTCGAGTACCGAAAAAACCATGGCGGAAATCAGAGGCAGCTTTTTTATATTGAAATTGCGCACCAACCTTCGCCGAATAGCGCATGAATGCCTAGTATGCCGCATTAGGAGAGCTCAACCACTGCCACCACTGATGGGACCATTGCCGGCTGCCAGGCTTACCCACCACGTGAGCCCCTTCACGCACTGCGGCCTAGACTATTTTGGCCCTATGGAAGTAACAATCGGCAGGCGTCGAGAGAAACGGTACGGGGCATTATTCACCTGCCTGTCAACCAGGGCTGTACATCTCGAGCTAGCGGCCTCGCTAAGTGCCGATTCAGCTATAATGGCAATGCAGCGAATGTCAGCTAGACGAGGCCAGCCCGAATGTATATACTCCGATAACGGGACTAATTTCCATGGCGCTGACAAAGAAATCCGAGACGCGCTGGAATCAATCAGTCGAGACCCTAGAGTACAAAACTACATTGCAACACAAAAAACATCGTGGAAATTTATCCCCCCCCTGTCTCCCCACATGGGGGGAGCTTGGGAGCGCCTCGTACGCTCTATAAAGAGAGCCCTCAAGTCAACTATGAAAGAGCGCTCACCGAAAGAAGAAACTCTCCTCACGGCCCTGGCAGAAGCAGAGTACATAGTGAACAATCGCCCGCTGACTCATGTCTCCGTCGACCCGAGAGATGAGGAACCGCTAACCCCTAACCATTTTTTGCTGGGATCAGCAGGAAAGCGGCCACACCTGTCACTGTATGCGGCAAAAGAAGAAGAGGTCTGCCTAAGAAAACAATGGCGAATCAGCCAGCAATTAGCAGATATGTTTTGGCGGCGATGGATGAAGGAATACTTGCCCACTATAGCCGCACGTCAAAAATGGCACCAGCCAGGTACCCCTATCAAAACGGGTGATCTTGTGCTAATCGTGGATCCCGCTTTGCCCCGCAATAGTTGGCCCCGCGGGCGAATCATTGAAACAATGCCCGCCGCTGATGGGCATGTAAGGACCGTTCGGGTCCAAACCAACACCGGAGTGTACGTGCGCCCAGCGGTCAAAATTGCCGTACTCATGACGACACCAAACACGGGCCCTAAATCACAAGAGGCCCCCCCACGCCGCCAAAAAGGAACCGGCCGAATGGATCGCCGCCGGACAAAAGCATCCCGTCACGTTCGAATTTGCTAGGCGCAGCCGATACTGCACCGGGGGGAGGATGTATCGAACGCATTACGCAATGCTACCCAAAGGCCGCAAAGCAGATGTCTGACCATGGGAGGATAAGGAAGCTGTATTTACCCGGCCGGCGAGTACTGAGCACAACGCGCGCCAGGACACAGTATTTACGTAGTATCCCCTCCCCGGCTCGAGAGCACTGGGCACATCGCAAGCCATGGACCCAGTATTTACGTAGCATCCCCTCTCCTTTTCCCAGGCGAAGCTAGGCCAAACAGTGAGCCACGATAAACCTAGAAATATTTCTCTTTTCATATATAATTGCGCAAATTAATGTTAGATTTGCGTGCGTCTCGCCGCAACAATGCTAAATAAAAATATACAAGTTGAAAGGCTGGACTCGCGTCTATGTTGTAAAGTAATATTGAAATATGTAAACATTAATATTAAGTAGTTATAAGGATTTCCTCACACCAATGTCGGTCTGAGGACCCACTGATTCATATTGTACAATTTATTATAAAAACATTAAAAATGCTAGGGAAAAACAGTTTTCATGAGATGAAGCGGCGTAAAGAGTACTATTGAATAAATTATTTTAATATTGACTATTAAAGTCATATGAAAACACACGAAGCTGCACAAAAATGCACCTCGTTTACGCGGGGCGTTTTCAGACGCGCGCACACCGATGTGTGCACGCCCCCGCTAGTCCTATATATACCGCGCGTAAAGCGATCTCAAGTCTCTCTCTTCCGACATCTACTCTGACCGCTTCACTCTGGACTGCTTCTCCCGCTGGAACCACTACAACCGCCTTTGACTTCTGACCTTACGCTTCCTTGGACTACCTACTACTCTCTCCTTGGATACACGACATCACAGCAACCGGAAAAGGCCCTGAACATAAAGCAGCCCACCGACTAGAAGATTCAGCACCCCTTATTTACAGTCAATGTAAAGGACTTGCGTCTGATACAATTATGTAGCATGGAAATTTTTTTTTATTTCTGTAAAAAGATTATATCAGCATTAGGAATGCTGAGATTCACAATTATTCACTCTTTAGTGTGTGATTTCATTGGCTTGTCCAAAATAATATTCTATAATATAATCATTTGGTGAATACATTATTATCAAATATATTATGCAAATCAGCTTTGAGGCAGGAAAAACGTGTTTTTTAAACTCTTCTATTGGTCACAGATAAATACTAGAGAAGCGATAAAACAAACAATATGAGAGTTTTATTTTTAAATGCTTTGTGAATTTCGCGCTTGGATTACAAACCATGATAATAAAATATTTTTTATAAAATGATTTTAACATTAATAATCTAGGTCTCTGCTTATTTAAATCTTAGACTTGAAGTAAATTGTTAAAATACGCTTTACAATGGTGTGAATGCATTTCCTTGATTACAGTAGAGAAAAAGACAGTAATTTATCTTAATAATTGATCACTCGTTTTTTAGTAACGAGACATCTAAGATTTTTTAAATGATTTTACAACTATGTACACGCTGCAAGTTCTGCCACAAAAATGGTTAATGTGTGGCGTTTTGTCAATGGTAGCACTGACTACCACAAAAATTAATTTGCATGGGTTATTCAATGTGTTAATATATTTTTCGTAATATCATTATGTCATCTTAATTTAAACAATTTGTGTTATAAAACAGATAAACAATGATAAATAAGAATATGCAAAGTTTTTTTAATGTACAACAATTAATTCACTTGGTTATAAAATAATATTCTTGGTTTTTATCCCGACTCAGTCATATCCATTTTGTCAAGAGATTGATGAATGCATATTTCATTTGTATATTAGTTTAATTTATTAGACGCATATATATATATATATTATATACTGGTCGGTGGCCGAGTTGACATCGCGCTTGGGTCTCACTCGGGCGTAGTGTGTTCAATTCCTCGGCTGGCTAAGTCCTCCATCACAACACAAGCAACAATTTCAGCTTACTGTGGTGGTAGTAGGAGATTTTCAAATATTGTCAGGTTATTCGTAACCCGGGAATGTTTGTCTTTCTTTTAAAAAAAAATAAAAATAAATATTATGATCGTGGATCTGAGAGCTTTGATTCCACCTCTTTTTCTGTTAATGTTTCATTTCTGAGCAACAGGGAGAGTATGTGTATACGTCACTGAACATTACCAGGTTACGAATGACCTGACAATATTTGAATCCCTCCTACTCCCATCATTATAAAGAACAAATAACAAGATTTCATTTTACAAAGCAACGTTATGCGATAATAAACTCTAAAGTAGCTTTCTCTGGAGCCTGTGCTGAGAAAAATCGAAAAATGTTGCTTGTGCAATGATTGAGTATTTAGCTAGCAGAGCATAGAAACTGTGATGCCTAGTTGGGAATCCAACGCTTTGAACCACTCAGTGACTAGCTGGTCATGTTTTCTATGTTAAAAAAATAATTATGCTTTTAGTATCATTTCAATGGTTATTTTGATGATAACTTTGTTTGTAGGAACGCAAAAGGATGCCAAGCGGTGACTCACTGCATCAAGGCCGTGTGGGAGAAGCAGGTGTTCCCCAAGGATGATGATGACATCTGCACCATCTGCACCAACATGGTGCAACAAGCCAGAGACCAGCTGGAAAGCAACCAGACTCAGGTTGGTTAAACATTGGGGATGGTAAGGTGATGCAAATGAAAGATGATTGTAGTATCCTTGCGGCGGCTTTATTAAAGCAGTCAGATTACAGAGTCCAAATAGAGTAGCTAGAGTAGTCACAGTTGTTGCTGACAATGAATGTCACTGTAGTAGTTGATGTGCATCACGATGGGACGCATGTAGGTCACATCTCGGTGGTATGTGAATCCGTGTCCACTGATCACGGAGATGATGGAGACCGGACTTGTGGGTGGTGTTCAGCACTGGTGAAGACCATGGGTCTGCAGGTACTCCAGTGTGTAGTAAGCCGAAGGTAGGGTAGACCTGGTTGGGTGATCATGGGCTCGAATCACGGGCGAGGCCGGGTACGCTTGTAGATACCTGCGGCTTGATACGGGAGTGGAGCTAGGTGCGTGTGACGGCGCGCGGGGGCAGCACCCGAATGGTCGCCCAGTTTAGTTAGCCGCGGGCGCTTGCCTGGGACTGACCGGATGTGTGCTAAAGATTGACTAAGTACCTCGACATAGCCGCTTTATATAGGGTACACTCATGCCTGGCAGAATTGAGAAACTTCCCATCCTAGTAGGTCGGCGCATATTTCACCACTCGTGTCATAGATTCCAATGTGATACGCATTGTATATATCGACGTTCTAAAACCTACTAGTAGCTGCAGCTACAAAATATTCTAAACTATTTCTTTCAATATCCTACCACAAGAGCCGTTTAAAAAGGTTTGACGAGTGACATCTTCAAAACTTTTAAAACCCCTAACATCATTTTATTTATTCTTGGAAAACCAACAGATTTTTTTACATCTATAAATAATAAACAATACTAATAAAATTTAAAGACAGATTTTCACACAAACATAAATTTTTATCAAAAAACTAAGGGTCCCAATACCCTAATATTTACAAAAAATACAAAATTGTGTATATTAAATAAAAAATAAAATCAGATATAAAAACACAAATAAATGACAATGTATAAAAAAAATATCCTCACTACAATAACAACAGCAATGATCACTAATATAATACCTGCAACTAAACTGAACAAATGTTTATAAAATTACTGGTATGCAACTGAATGGGATTAATAGCAGCAACATGATAACTTGATGTGTGTTGATGGATGAAATGGCTGGCCGTAGTTCAAGATAGGAAATATTGGAAAGACAGGAAGCCTTCCAATCATGTGTAAGATCAAGGCTGAAGAAAATACATAGTCATATCGGTGACCGGACAAATCAGAATACTTTCAAGAAAAAAAACCAAGTTAACTTAGTTGGTTAGGTTTTTCGGGTAGTTTTTTATAAAAAAAATGTTATCACTTTTATGACTTGATATAATTTTTATAAAGTTTTCTGATTTGTCATGGAATTATCAGATCAATAATAGCACAGTCTTCGTTAGTAATGTGGGACATTCGATAATAAAATGTTTTACTTCATTTAAACAAATTTTGATGCCCTCCACTATTGTTTGTTTCATAATTCAAATACATGTATAGTAGGCTTAAAATTGCAGATTTAGGTTAGGCTTATAGAAATTGTAGCTCAGATCGGCTGTGGTACAGCTTGACACAATTACAATTGTAGTCGGTTCCATTGTTAGTGTATATTTTGTGAATATAAAACAAAAAAATCTTTCAACAATGATTTATGCTGCCTATATTTATTATGTTTTTAGCTGGTTTTGTGAATAATTGCTGTTTTTATCTAACTAATTGTACCATTTTTATATTTATCGCTGGATTTGCACTCTTAACATGATTTCATATTTAACATTTGAATTATCTTAGTCAGTAGTTTACCCTTGACTGCCCTCATTAATTATCCTAATAGAATTATATATGCATGTAATAATATTATATATATTCATGTTTGCAGTCATAATGCATGCGTAATACCTAAATCTTCATCAACACGCGTAATAGCATATATGTTTGGATGTTATTCATACATCTATCTAAGCACTCACAATGCTAAAATAATAAGAAAAGAACTTATGATTTCTTTATTAAAATCATTAAAAAAATTGTTTGGTTGACCTAGTTATTTCTGACAGAAATTGCTGTGTAATTTTATTGAAATCATAGATGATGGTTTGAGAGTTATTTCCGCTTCATAATACACACAGATTTTCTGGTTTAGAGTTATTAAGATGTAAATTACTGCAAGCAAGGATACATAATTTCATCAATACTTCTACCACTTAGGTTGGGGTGTTTCAATCTCTTGTCACATTTGATGAACATCAAATCCTTAATCAGTGTTCATCAAAATGTGAAGAGAGTTTGAAACAACCCAACCTTATTTAGTACATACGCAACAGGTTCGCTGTTCCCAGTCCCCACTGGAACCATTTAAATTTAATTAGTTTACATCTTATACATTTTGTGGCTACAAACCTAATAGCTTAACATGAAACCTTATAATACAAGGTATAGAAACCAATGCAAATTGAAATAATATACCTGGATATGATGTGCAGATATTGGTATGTACTAGTGGCGGACCGTGACTTCATTATGCCGTATTGCGCTACCTTCTTCTTTAGCCGACCATCCAAGTGTCCATCATCAGGACAAATGTGTGATGCATCTGCCCTGATCATATCTGCCCTGATCACATCTGCCCTGAAGATGGACACTGTAATGCTGTCCGAAACTTTGGCTAAGGAAGGAGGTAACGCTACACGGCATAATACCTCAAAAATAAATCACTGTAATTAATGATGTAGTTGTGGCTGAAAAAAAAATTGTATGGAGATTTTTGAGTTTGGGGATGGTGCCCTTCTCCAAACTGAAAGAATCATGAAAATCTTCACAAAAAAAAATTGAAACATTGAAAAAAAAATTCAACTACAACCACATCAATAATGTTATTTTCAATCAACCACTCTATCTCACTGGAAATTCACAGATCGCCACTGGTATGTACATATTTTTAACAATGAGAGTATAAATTACACCTTCTAATGTGGATTGCATTTTTTATTGTTTACAGGAAGACCTGAAGGCTGTTTTCGAGGGATCTTGCGAGTTGATTCCGCTGACTATCGTATCCAAAGAATGCATCAAGCTGGTGGACCAGTTCATCCCAGAGCTGGTGGAGACCCTGGCTTCACAGATGAACCCTCAGGCGGTCTGCAGCGTTGCCGGCCTTTGCAACAATGTTGCCATTGACAAGATGCTAGCGGAACTGGTAAGATTATCATTGAATTAATTTGTTGGGCGTTGGAAAAATAGCAATTAATATGAGAGCACCATCGTCTGTCCTGACTTCCTCTAGAAAGAGTCTTGTCTTGTGTTGTCTCCCTTCAGTTTTGTATCTTCCAAAGATGCGGTGTTAGCCACCTAAGTGGTCTCCTTGCCTCTTCTTACGTGGGAATGGGATGTATAATTATTTGGTTATCTCAAAGACCGTGCATACATTATTATTTTGAAATAATTAATCTCCATTTTCTAAAAACCCTGAATACAGTTTATTTTCATAAAAATCAAATAATATATTTTTTTTACTTTAGTTCGACACACAGGCAGCCCTGAGGAAAATAATTCCCCTCGGGGTTTATGTCATCTTTGAAGGTGCTGTGTAGAGGTTCCTTTTAGGAAAGGAAGGAGAGGAAGTTCTGGGAAAAAAATCTGGGGTCAGTGTGTCCAGGATTGACGGAAGTATGATGAATATATCCCTGCGGTGCAAGGCGATATTCCGAGAGAGTCCTGCTGGAGAGGTCAAAAGGTCTCCCTCAACCGGTCTCTCTTGATGCATCCTGCCACGCAGTTGGTACTCAGATGCATCCGCCGCCAAGACCTGGACAAAACTCACCCCATGATCACAAAACGTAGTGAACCACTTGTTGTGACCTATTTCAGAGGTGCTGGTTATCCAATAAATAATAATAAGGTTCCCGGGATGGAAGAATTGCTTATATTCTGTTGTATGCCAAATTGTAATGGAAATTTGTTTTATTTTTGGACAACATTGGCTGTCAGTGTCTGGACATTTATTTATTTATTTAAGAGGGTGCTGGATAATTCTAATGTTTCGATCACTGTAATAATCGGACTTGTATGTTTTTTTTTAGAAACAGAGGCAGCTAACCAGTGGAGCCCCAATTGGCACAGACATGTGCACCGGTTGCTACTCGGTTGTTGGAAAAATGAGGAATAACTTCGATAGATTGACTTACACGGGATTCCTTCAATCAGCATTAGAGGTACGTGTTGAGCCTTCCTATTCAGTTAGTTTGGAGCAAGAAATTACATTTGATCAAATGTCTATAAAATATACAAATACAGCTTCTCTCCTTCTGGTATCTTCTCTTATTGAGTTTGGCTATCATCAGAGCAATCTTCAACCTGCAGTCTGCAATCTGGAACCAGTCAGCGGAACTGAAATTGTACCATTCCCATTGGTTTGAAAGCCGTGAAATGTGGCTTCTACCTCTTCCTTACTAGTCCTGTAAATATATTCTTTAATGTCTTATTTCAGGTTTGCTTCAAGCTCGGCAGTTTCTCCGACAGCTGTGCTACGGCTGTTGTGAGCCATTTCGAGGACCTCTACTCCCACCTGCAGGAGAACTTCGACAAGGAGAGCGTCTGCCACGTGGCAGGAACATGCACCGAACGCTTCCACGAGCACAAGGCCGAGGGTCTCGAGATTGCCAAGATGACCGAGGTGGAGATTACACCCATGGGCAACGTCGGCATGCTTCCGGTCAAGGGGTGAGGATCCATGACACCTTATGTTTTACAATTATGTTCTGTAACCTTGACAGCATTAGAACTAGGAGAAATTAAGAAATAGTTTCCTTTGGGTAAGTCAATTTAGCATGTAAAGGAGAGAATGAGTTAAAAAATGGAGTTTTGATTTAACTATGAAAAGTTGATTTGTTCCGGGCTGCAGCCCACATGGTGAAGATTTCCCTGATGATAGTCAACCTCCTAAAGGAGAGGGCATCAGAAGAACAATGCAAATTCTCTCCTTAGTTACATATTTTGCTAGTCATGATGTGATTCAATATTTTAAAATCACCGCCCGGTAGGAGAAAAGGTTGAATTTTCTCAATATACTTTTTTTTTCATTCTCTCCGTTCTTTCATTTGTATAGGTACAGCATTTTTACTATAAATTATCTCTTCTTGTGACACGTTGACTGTTATTGGTCATTACCGTAGCCTATAATGAAGAGAAATAATATCCTGGGTGTTTTCCAAATGTGTTATCAAACACCAGGATATTTATCACTTAGTTCCTCTGTCAATACATACAACCCATAATCTGTTTTCACATGCCATACTTTCTTATCCCACAGTTTTGAATAATTTGTGTTGTTTTGAATAATTTGTTGACTTCGAAAGTGACCTTTAGTACATCTCTATTTGCACAACATTTCACCGATAACCTTCATTACTTTATTCAGAATTATTATTGAAGCATTTATTTATATAAAATGGATTAAAATACTCACATATTGAAATGCTTTATTTTTAGAAATAACATAAAAAATAAATTCTGAATCTTATATGTGTAATGGCATTTACATGTGAATGTAAATATTTTTTTAGTGTTAATTTTCTAGAACAAAAGTATTTTGAATGGTCAAAGATACAAACTTTTAATTTAACTTTATAAAGTATTCGCCATCTCGAAATACTTACCTAGTATAAACGTCGATGAAGCCAAAAAATCTTTGATTTGCTAATTTGCGGAAAATATTATGACTCACCCCATTTATCACTCATAATGGTCTAATCAGTATCATTGTCCTAATTTAATCACCTGTAAATTCTGATGTATTCGCTTTGAAATTTGCGTTATCCACTCGAGCGATACCCAAATTTAAGTAGGTAATTTTTATAAATTAAAATTAATTATTTTTTTTTTATTATAAAATAAATATTTATAAAATTATGAAACTTGAAAATGGGAATAAATAGTGAAACGTAGGTGGATTCATTGGCTTTAAACGTAGTAAGCACTTCATAATATGTTTCCGTATTAATATTTTTAGGTAAAATATTAATTAAATTGAAAACCGAACACCCGGAAATCTCCATCGCTCGAATGAGAATAATAATCGTAGTAAATTATTTGATTCATGACTTTTTATCGCAAAAGCATTTAATGACATGGTTATTCCAATAAATACTTTAGAATGTCTAATAACTGTTGCAGTTTTTTTTCATATAAATTAAAGAAAACTGACTGGTTTTTTGTAATTTTTTCAGAGATGATGTGCCGTGTCAACTGTGTGAGCAACTTGTCGGGCATCTGCGAGATATTTTGATTGCCAATACTACTGAAACTGAATTCAAGAGGGTACTTGATGGTATGATAGAAATCTCTTATTTGTTTTTAAATTTACCTGGCACCTATTGTTTGCAAACTTTAGGGCCTATGTCATATTTGTATTTGAGAATGTTCTGAGTGACCACGGGTATTAAAGAGATTGAGAGCAGTACTATCTGCTCAGGAGAAAACACAAAAGTTGGTGAGTGGTACGTGGTAAGTGGTTGGTAAGTGAAAACACAAAGGTGATTCCAGCACCTCATGTGGAAAATGTTAACGATTACGAATGTTGGGCACACATTTCATTGGTGTCCTAACGGTATATATATTTGTGTTAGGGATCAATAGCATTAGTCCTTCGAAGAACTTTGCATTGAAATTCCAGTAGAATATACAAAGTATTACCACCTACCTGAGGTGTCACAGAAATGGAGACAGCGCCTGTTTTTGCAAAGTGAGTTCTTTTTCAGACGTCGGGATTCCAGACAAATAACACCAAAACATCACAATCTAATTATCTTTTTCACTACTTTTTTTAATAAGTTGTGTATTTAAATAAAATTATCCAACACCTCTTAAATCAATGTCCAAACACTGACAGCCAACATGGCTGCCAGATTCCAGGTCGGTGAAAGCAATTAGTAGAGTACATATTTCATTGATTTCAGGTCTCTGTAAGCAAACTGGTGGTTTCTCAGGAGAGTGCCTCGCCATCGCTGACCAATTCTACCCCGTCATTTATAACTTCCTCGTCAGCGAGCTAGACGCCAACGCTGTCTGCAACATGGTTGGCGTTTGCCACAACACAGCATCCAGTACCTACGTAAGTACCTCACAAAAACAGTCATATTAACAATAAAAAGAAAAAATGTTATGCTTAGAATGGAAGATGCTCTCAGTATCGCCACAGTGTAAGACCACCATTCAGAATCGAAGAACTGCTTGAAATGGCTTAAGCCATGTTTAGTGATCAGATCTAAATATAGCCAGGTATTTCCCCACCTTCCTCTTTTCATCCCCTACTGCCCCCCCCCCCCACTGCCTTCAGCCCCATTTGGAGGTTGCGTAGTCCCACTGGTTCCAGACAATTGTGAGGTATTAACATTAAAAAAATATATTATAATTGCAGCATGCAGCTGATGATAGCCAATCTACAGTAGGAGAGGGACCAAAAGAAGAAGAATTG
This sequence comes from Hesperophylax magnus, assembly GCA_026573805.1. Lineage (NCBI taxonomy): Eukaryota > Metazoa > Arthropoda > Insecta > Trichoptera > Limnephilidae > Hesperophylax > Hesperophylax magnus. The sequence continues at coordinate 5,498,118 of JAIUSX010000022.1, forward strand.
AATTAAAATTTTCTTGATATTTTCTCAGACATTTTGGAATTTAAAAAAATTAACTTCTTAATTGTTCTCTTTATAGGATGCTCCTATTGCTCCATTGATCCTGACATCCTCAAAGAAAGTAAAAACTACCCTGAACAAAGCACTTATTGGTAATGATGAGGCTAACAGCTACAAGGTAAATTTACTCCTTCAATCTGCCCACTTACGTAAAATTTCTCTAATCCCCACTGTTTTCTCATGTGTTATCCCTCAAACTTACCGCCAATAAATTCATCTAACAAACCAACTTGAATTTTTGATATTTGAAACCGGAGAACGTTCAAGTGTCAAAAATCATTTTAGAGTTGCTTGTGAATTTGATGGTCATCAAAGGTGGCGGAATCTCAAACACTCCAACCTAAGTACATACTTAATCCTTTGCATATTTTTAATGTTGGTGACCACCGAGGATTCTCTTTAAAAGTCTGCAGCTTGGTGAAGGGTTTTTACAAACTAAAATTAGATGGCTTGAGAGGGAGGATGCGAACACTGCAAAGGCACGAGGAACTGGAGAGATTCACCCTTGAGTGGAGCCAAGCATGCCAAGTTGCAAAACAGAACTTGTGTTACCATAAGGGGTGACTCAGTTACCCCACACATTTTATCATTTTAATGCCAGTTTTTTTATTAATTTATACTTTTATTGCAAATTATTCTTGTGGCTTACATGTGTATTACACTGACTTACCTCTTGTATGAACATTACTTGGTACCTTGCTTTCGTACCTCACCCCCTCACTCAGCTCTGGTAACGTCCTGAGTGTGAGTGAGATAGCGCGCATCACCCACTGCTGGGTGTATGGTTCCAGCACACAAGTAATATTTTTTGTAGCAAGAAATAAAAATACATTTTTTTCTAGTATTTTCGTTTATTTTTTTAATGGTAGATCGTGTTTATAGTTTTGTAGGAATACAAAAAATACTAAAACTGTGATGTCTCTTTTTAAAATTATAAATAGAGGATAGTAATTTTTGAGATTTTTACTACCCCTGTCAGCAACAGAAAGGTTAAGCACTAGGGTTGATAATACATTGCATTGTTTTTAAAAATAATTTGTTTTATTTTCTCCCACAGCCCAGCGTCAAGATTGGAGAAAGTCAGTTGAATGTAAAGGTGGTGAAGCCTGAACTTGGTCAGCTGCCCATCGACAGGATGATGATCACCCTCCCCCAGAATAAGGAAGTGTGCACCTTCTGCCAGTACTTCCTGCATTTCCTGCAAGTGCGCATCAGTGACTCCAACACGGAGGTAATAATTTATCCAAATTAACTATATTCGGTATATTATTTTAAAAGATAACCTTATAAGATTTTAAATGAACAAAAAGTAATTATATAAATATAGTTTACATAACAAATAATACCTATTAGGTACAAAACAAATTGCATACATTCTTTAATATCATCAATTTTTTTACTTTCCATTTGAGCGCCCTTTACATAAATGGCGCTAAGACACTACACGTTCAGTAGTATCTTGGCGGCTCGTGACTTTTGAGTGTGATAGAGTGCTAAGTTTGAAAAATTCGACATTATTGATGTTTAGTCCATAAGGATTTATATTTTATTTTAAAAATTTGATCATTAATATGCCATCTTTTGTAATACAGTAGAACCCCGTTAATTCGAACCCCGATAATTCTAAATTTTCGCCAAAAAAATATCCACAGAAAATTTTTTTCATACGAAATGGTTTTTTAATTCGAAATTCGTTATTTCGTAATTCGAAATTTATTTTTGTCCGCACACTAAATTTGTTTGTGTAATTCGAAAAACTTCGATTTTTGCGAAAATAAATCATAAAATTTCGTAAATCTGAATCTAAAAGACAGCCATGACGGTAAAACACCGAAAAGTGTATTTTTACGTGATTATACATCGCCCTAATTAGTATTATTATTTTGTAAATCGGAATGAATTTACACTGGAATTTCGTATTTTTTCCACTTTATTTCGAATATCCGAGTTTGAAGGGCCGAGAATATTCGTTTTACGCGGAAATTTGTATTAGTTTTATGAATTTACACCAAATATCTGAATTCAAAGGGACGGCTGCCACGGAATTCGAACGCCAAATTTCAATTTATGCTGAAATACGACATATTTTTACGAATATACTTCAAATATCTGAATTTAAAAGGCCGGCCGCGACGAAAATCTGACCAGAAAATTCGATTTACGCGGAAATATATCGTATTTTTACGAATTTATTATAAATATCTCAATTTAAAGGGTCGGCTGCGAAATCTCGATTCATGCGTAAATATATCGTATATTTACGAATTTATTTTGACTATCTGAATTTTAAAGGGCCCGCCGCGATAGAAATCGGACGCGAAATTTCAATTTACGCGGAAATATATCGTATTTTAAACTTTACTTTGAATATCGGAGTTGAAAAATACGGCGTGATGGAAATCAGCCCAAAAATTTCGATTAACGCCGAAACACAACATTTTTTTACAAATTTACTTCAAATATCTGAACTTTAAAGGCGTGCCGCGATGAAAAACTGCCGATAAAATTCGATTTATGCGGAAATATATCATATTTTTACGAATTTACATCAAATATCTGAATTTAAAGGGTCGGCCGCGACGGTAATCGCCGTGCATTTTCGATTTACACGGAAATATATCGTATTTTTGCGAATTTACTTCGAATATCTAAATTTAAAGAGCCGGCCGCGACGGAATATGGCCACGAATCCTGTCGATTTACGCGGAAATATATCGTATTTTTACGAATTTAAATTCAGATATTCGAAATAAAGGGCCGGCCGCGACGGCAATCTACCGCGATATCTCGATTTATGCGGAAATATATCGTATTTTTACGAATATCTCAATTTAAATGGTAGGCCGCGACCAAAATCGGCCGCGAAATCTTGATTTACGCGTAAATATATAGCATTTTTACGAATCTATTGTGAATATCTGAATTTAAAGGGCCGTCCGCTACGGTAATCGGCCGCGAAAATAAAGAAATAATTGGTATTAATACGAATTTACTCCTAAAATACCACCCGGATTTGAAGAGGCGGCTGAGAAAATCGATTTTCGGCATATTTTTTTTTTTTTCATAAATTTTGAAATATGTGGGAATTCGTTAATTCGAAATTTGATTTTTGATGTCCCGTGGATTTCGAATTAACGAGGTTCGAATATCCTTGAATTAATCATTGCGGTGTTACCATTAGTTATTAATGTTTTCCCCAAACTACAAATTATAGTCACAGAAAACAAACATTTTTATTGCATTTCAGAAAACATATAAACACTGGTTTTTAGCAACATGCATACTTTTCTTTCCCCCTATGATTATATTATTTTCTGTGAGCTGTATGGCTTATTTTAATTCAATTGTGTTTAAGTAAAGCCTCAGTATTTATCAATGTTTTACGATATGTAGATTCATTTTTGTCAGGTCATCAAATGGCAATAATTAAATGAAGTATCCAAACATATTTGTTAATGTGAGTGTTTGTGCGATTTTCAGATTGAAATTAAGGAGCTTGTTGAGAAAGCCTGCAATAAGCTCCCCAACACCATCAGCTCCGAATGCGATGCTTTCGTAGAGGCCTATGGAAATGCTATCATCGCTCTTTTGGTCCAGGAAATAGACCCATCTCAAGTGAGACCATCTTTCGATTATATCTCAATTCCACATTTCCATTATACTTCAATGTGAATCCCAGCATTTATACCATGTTCCTAATTTATTTATCAATCACCCTTACCCTGGTTACCCTAATAAATGTGTTTTAAATTTTACACAACTAATAAACAACCATTTACCATATGTTCAATGGTTGTCAGTTTTGTAAAATTTATAACACGTTTATTAGTAAATTTAAAGTAATTTTCATATTGCGTAGGAATAAAAACTACGACCCAGAACGTAATATCTAATCTTCTAAAGCAACGAAGGTCACTGCCCTAGTGAGGTCGTTAAATACTAATGAATAATTTTATGTTTTTCTTAATATTTTGCATGCAATAATAGCGTGACACCGTACAATGAAGTTAGTTAATTATTTTAAAATCAAAATCATCTTTTAAACACTCCGTTATGATGTTAATAATACGCATTTGTCCACTCACCCACTAATTTATTTATTTAGGTGTGTCCCCTTCTGACTCTCTGCCCCAAGGAAGAGCTGGTAGTCACCAACGTTGAGATCCTGATGACAAGTGGAAACCAGGACAAACCTAGCTGCCCACTTTGTCTCTTTGCCGTTGAACAGTTGCAGTCTATGCTCCAGAACAACAAGACGGAGGTAAAAATAATATGTCTTTTGTGCTGCATCATTTCTATATGATATTCACTAATCAAAACTTAAGATTACGCAAGATCATAAATGTAATTGGCCTCTGTAGAAACAATCGGTGGTGTCGCAAACCTATTTCATTAAAAAAATCATAGACCGTAAAAACAAAGCTCCACAGCTGAAAATTGTTCGACAATAATTAAGGCCGAACCAAAATACAATGAAGAGACTGAAGCTTTCCGCTAAACCTTTTTACAAAACAGAACCAAAACCGTTGAATATTTTTTGCTGCTAATTTTTTTATATTTTATTTAGCCAAGACAGTGGGTTGAGTGAAAGGACTCGCGGACCGTGTGAAATGGGCTGAATTGTTCTTCACGATTTAGGACGGGTTGTATCAGAGAATTTGAACAATTCTTAAAATTTCAAAGTTAATTTTCAAGTTCTGTGAAAGTTCTGTTATTATTTCAGTTTTATCAAGTAACTAGCCCATAGTGATGTAATAACAGAACTTGAATAGGACTTTCACGGAATCCGAAAATGAATGCTGAAATTTGATGAATTGTTCAAATTCTATGAAATAACCCATCCTTGGAGTATGTTTAAGCAAAACCATGCTTAACTCCGCATACGAGGTTGTTAATTCAATGGGTCACTAGGACATCATTTGAATAAGCATTTTATTTAGCTGAGCGTTGATTTAAATGACTGTGAGATAACCTTGGAAAGAGTAAACTAAGACAAAGTCAAAGTACACCACGTAATACTAATATTTTATTCTGTAAAAACAAATAGCCCAGGCTAAACCGCTTAACAGCGGATGAGTCTGACCTTTGCTTTTGTAAGTAACGGCTTTTGATTGTATTGTTGAATGTTTTCTTCATTCCTTTGTGTTAAAACTAAAACTAGTTTTTCCTAGGATATGAATTTTAAAATGTGGAATAATATGACATCTTTTCTTATTGTCTTCTCATTGTGAAAATGACATTATGAAGTGCAAATATTTTTGTTGACAGAAAACTTAGCACATTTTAACGTACGGAAAATACAATGTTCAAGTGTTTTTGCTGCTTCAGACGAACAGATTTTCTACTTTATCGTTTATATTTTGAAGTCTACTTCTTTCCTGCCGGAGGATTATCTGTTGAAAGAAACCCTAGTTTGGCTTTCTTTTCTTCCTTGGCCCATTGACTGAACTGAGTAAGCTAGGGATATAATATTGTGCTCAATACATCCACGCCTTCAAAGCCTATTTTTATGAATTACATAATTTCAGTATTAAATGAGTTTGGCTTATATCCATTATTCAATATGCTTTGGGAACAGTGTGAAAAGTTTGGAAATTGAACAAATTTGAATAAATATTGAAGAAAAGTCCATAATATCTCATTTTTGTTACAACAATATATTTGGTTGCTTACAGGAAAGCATTCAGAACGCTCTGGACAACCTTTGTTCTCATCTCCCCGTGAAGCTGAAGGCGGAATGCACCGATTTTGTGGACACTTACTCCCGGCAACTCTTCGAGATGTTGGTGGCCGACTTTACGCCCCAGGAGGTGTGCGTTTACCTGAACCTCTGCCAGGACCAGATGCCGGACGTGTCCTCCCTGGAGACCATTATCTCCAAGCCGATGACTCTGACCGACAAGTTCCACGCCAAGCAGGGCCTGATGGCCGATCACAACAACCACAGGAGGCCGATGCTTCCCGAGAACATGCTGGAGGTGGTGGATGACAAGGCTGCGCAAATCGGTGAGCCTTTATTTTGAAGTCTATTAGGAAATTTATCTTTTTTATTGGTTTTAATTTCTTCCACAGTTAAGTGGATGGAAGAAGAAGTCGGTGACCGCCTGGAAAGACAAAGTATGATCAATCCTTTCGCTCTGTCGATATCTGTAGAAAATGGCCCGTTGGCTGGTTTTTTCTCACCATTCTATTAATTGTAACTTTTTGGGTGAGAAGTAGTTGATTAAAAATGTGCATAGCTTTCAATAATATGGTTGGTATTTTGTAGTAAATTTGTATATCCTTTCTGTTGAGCAATAATATTTTATTTATTTTCGGGAAATCAACAGTTTATATTTTATAAGTACACGTGTAGTATAGCACAAAAAAACAATTCTGGATTTCTTTCTTGTGACTACCTCATATGATAAAACAACATGATGAAATTTGCTTGTGAAAAGTAAGAAAAACATTTGTTTTATGGAGCTTATTCTGGGATTGAAGGTGTCATATTAAAACAAGAAGGTGAACACATTGAAGGTGTCATATTTTTTTTTATTTTTTATTTCTATATAATATTTACAGTGTTCACATAATTATTTATATTTTTACATGATATATTTCAAACTTATAACTATAATATGTTGTGTGTAAGGCAGGTTTGAGAAGGTGAAACTGTGAGTGAGTAAATTTTTTTTTTTTTTTTTTTTATGCTGGGTGTGAGGTAGGTTTGAGTAGGTGACACTGTGGTGGGTAATGTTATATGTTTCGTGAACACCTCACTAGGAGAACCTGTGCTGAGGTGTTTAAAACAAGAATTATTATTTTTTTGGTAAACTAATGTTTAAGACAAGATTTTTTATGCATAGCACAAAGGGTAACAATTATTTTACAAGCAATAATTATTCGCCTGAAACACTCATCCACAAAAATGTAACAAGCAGTAATTGTTGAATGAAACACTAGTATATATTGAATTATTTCGCGGATAAGAGATAAGCCGCCATAGCTCAGTGGTCAGAGCTGTCGACCGGAAATCGAAGGGACACGGGTTCGAGTCCCGTTGGCGTCATGTATCTTTTATCAGGAGATTTTTCAATGTGGATGAGTGTTTCAAGCGAATAATTATTGCTTGTAAAATAATTAAAACAAGAAGGTGAACACATTGAAAGTGTCATATTACTATACAAATTTCAGTGAAAGTAGGAAAAAATGCAAAGATCTCTCTAAAATCTGTTATAAAATATATATAAATTCTATCGAGAACACAGCCTTAAACTCGAACAATCTCTGGAAATTTATTAAAAAAATAAACAACCACAGCACAGACTATCCTCCAGAAATGCACATGGACGACAAATACGCCAACAATACGCAAGACATCGTACATCTTTTTTCTGATTTCTTTAAAAATGTTTATGATGATGAAACACCAGAAGAAAATATTCCTTCATACACATTCAAAAAACCACACATTTAACAGACTGCTACATCACCGAAGAATCTTGCAAAAAAAAACTAAGTTCCTTAGACATAAACAAGTCTGCAGACCCGGACACCATCCCGCCAATTTTCCTAAAACATTTCTCCTCCGTATTGTCTAAACCACTAACCATTTTATTTAACCACTACTATCTTCTGGATATTTTCCCGTCTACTGGAAATCCAGCTATATTATTCCAATATTTAAAAAAGGTGACGAGACTGACATTTCAAACCATCGACCAATATGCATACAATCTGTATTACCCAAAATCTTTGAATCTTTAGTTTTGGAAGAAATATATCCCACACTAACAAAGTTAATAAATGACAAACAACATGGCTTCATTAGAGGTAGATCAACTACAACAAATTTACTACTGTTTCAAAACTATATATTGGAGTCTTTTTCTAAAAATAAACAAGTTGACTGTATATATACTGATTTCTCGAAAGCCTTTGAAAAAGTGTCTCACAAAGTACTGATCCAAAAACTTCATGCTATAGGAATCAGAGCAAATATGTTAAGCTGGTTAAGTAGCTACATATCTGGTAGAACTTTACTTGTTAAAATAAAATCTTTTTTATCTAAACCATTTTTGGCCACTAGTGGCGTACCCCAAGGTAGTCATCTTGGCCCAATTTTATTTATTGTTTTTATAAACAACATAGTCAACTGCTTTAAAAATGCCAATGTACTGCTATTCGCCGACGATATTAAATTATATAAAGAAATAATCTCCTTAAACGACTGTCAAGCTCTTCAATCTAATATAGACATGCTAAATAACTGGTGTTCACAAAACAATTTATATTTAAATGTAGAAAAATGCTAAATTTTGGCTATTCAATAAATAAAACAAATTTAGAAAGAGTAAAGGAAATGCGAGATCTTGGCATAATAATGGATGAGAAACTAGACTTTACGGCCCACATTCAACAAATTGTGAATAAGGGTATGAAAACATTAGGTTTTATATTAAGAACAATTAAAAACTTTGAATCTTTACAAATCATAAAACTATTGTACATATGTATCCCTTGTTAGAAGCCTGATAGAACATAACTCCATAGTTTGGTTGCCCTTCTATAATGTACATATGTATTCATAATTTTTTATTTTTTCATTTATTTATTTTTTTATTATTTTAATATAGATCATATGGGTTACATTAATACATACATATTTTGCAAAATACAATATTTAGGTTTATAATTGGTCATGTATTGCTCTTGTGCCATAATGTTGAAAGAATTCATAGAAAATTTCTACGCTTCGTCAATTTTAAACTTAACATCCCTTTAGAACACATAAATTACCTGTCATTATTGAATCTTTTAAATATTCCGACATTAGAAAACAGAATAAAAATAATAATTAAAATTATTGAACTCTAAATTCGATTGTTGTGAACTCCTGCATTTAATAAATCTACACATACCTACATGAACAACTAGGCAAATATCAACATTTTACATACATACATCTCATTCCAACTACAGTAGAACCTCGTTAATTCGAAATCCAGTGGACATCAAAAATCAAATTTCGAATTAACGAATTCCCACGTAATTCGAAATTTTATGAAAAAAAAAAAAAAAAAAAACGCGAAAATCGAGTTCCTCGGCTGCCCCTTCAAATTCGGGTGGTATCTTTGCAGTAAACTCGTATTAATACCAATTATTCCCGTTTAAATCGAATTTTTGTAGCCGATTTCCGTCGCGATCGGACCTTCATGTTCAGTTATTCTAAGCAAATTCATAAAAATACCACACATTTCCGCGTAAATCAAATTTACGCGGCCGATTAACATCGCGGCCGTTCCTTTAAACTCGGATATTCGAAAAATACGGTATATTTATGCGTAAACTGAAATTGTTAGCAATAATAAAACGCTAAGTAAATTGTTATGATGAAATATTATATTGTCTTCACGGTCTATTACAATAATAACATCCAATATTCAGTAAGGTAAGGTTATATCGCGCATTGCGCTGTTCCAAGTCCCAGCCGCTTGCCGTCCTCGTCCCGCGGGTGTCCGGTAGGTAGCGGTGGAGTCGCTCCCGCCTTCAACCAGCAGCGCCTCTGCCGGCCAATTGGTGAACTAAACACTGTGGCGGCAGTATTTGAATGCGCTGCTAACAGTACATATGTATTCATAATTTTTTATTTTTTCATTTATTTATTTTTTTATTATTTTAATATAGATCATATGGGTTACATTAATACATACATATTTTGCAAAATACAATATTTAGGTTTATAATTGGTCACGTATTGCTCTTGTGCCATAATGTTGAAAGAATTCATAGAAAATTTCTACGCTTCGTCAATTTTAAACTTAACATCCCTTTAGAACACATAAATTACCTGTCATTATTGAATCTTTTAAATATTCCGACATTAGAAAACAGAATAAAAATAATAATTAAAATTATTGAACTCTAAATTCGATTGTTGTGAACTCCTGCATTTAATAAATCTACACATACCTACATGAACAACTAGGCAAATATCAACATTTTACATACATACATCTCATTCCAACTACAGTAGAACCTCGTTAATTCGAAATCCAGTGGACATCAAAAATCAAATTTCGAATTAACGAATTCCCACGTAATTCGAAATTTTATGAAAAAAAAAAAAAAAAAAACGCGAAAATCGAGTTCCTCGGCTGCCCCTTCAAATTCGGGTGGTATCTTTGCAGTAAACTCGTATTAATACCAATTATTCCCGTTTAAATCGAATTTTTGTAGCCGATTTCCGTCGCGATCGGACCTTCATGTTCAGTTATTCTAAGCAAATTCATAAAAATACCACACATTTCCGCGTAAATCAAATTTACGCGGCCGATTAACATCGCGGCCGTTCCTTTAAACTCGGATATTCGAAAAATACGGTATATTTATGCGTAAACTGAAATTTCGCGGCCGATTTCAGTAGCGGCCGATCCTTTAAATTCAGATATTCGAAGTAATTTTTGTAAAAATACGTCAAATTACCGCGTGAATAGAAATTTTGCGGCCGATTTCCGTAGCGCCGGATCTTTTAACGCAGATATTCTAAGTAAATTTAGTAAAAAATACAATATTTTCCGCGTAAATTAAAATTTCGGAGCCGGTTTCCGTGGCGCCGGATCTTTGAAATTCATATATTCAAAATAAATTCGTAAAAATTCGGTATATTTATGCATAAATCGAAATTTCGTGGCTGATTTCCGTCGCGGCCGACCTTTTAAATTCAGATATTTGAAGTATATTCGTAAAAATATGTCGTATTTCCGCGTAAATTGAAATTTAGCGTTCGAATTCCGTCGCAGCCGACCCTTTGAATTCAGATATTTGGTGTAAATTCATAAAACTATGGCATATTTCCGCGTAAAACGAATTTTCTCGGCCCTTCAAACTCGGATATTCGGAATAAATTGGAAAAAATACGACATTCCAGTGTTAATCGATTCCGATTTACAAAATAATAATACTAATTAGGGCGATGTATAACCACGTAAAAATACACTTTTCGGCATTTTACCATTATGGCTGTCTTTTAGATTCAGATTTACGAAATTTTATGATTTATTTTCGCAAAAATCGAAGTTTTTCGAATTACACAAACAAATTTTCGTGTGCGGACAAAAATAAATTTCGAATTACGAATTAACGAATTTCGAATTAAAAAATCATTTTGTATGAAAAAAATTTTCTGTGGATATTTTTTTGGTGAAAATTTCGAATTACCCGTTTTTTCGAATTATCGGGGTTTTACTGTATAATACAACGTTTACACAGTCTTCGTAAAAAATACTCAAACAATATTAATGTATTTGACAATAATTTGAACTTGGCAAACGTTAAACGGAGTATGTGCGAACTATTTTTACCTAATTTGTAAACTATTGTTATACTTTCTTATTATCATTATGGTTGATTTGGAGGATTTTGGCAGATTTTCTATTTTTCGTCTCACTTATTTGTACTCTATCCATACCTATATTTTTTAAACTCTTATATTTTATGTAACATATTTTGCTAACTCTGATATTTTTTTTATGTAACCTGTATTTTGTTAACACTGATTTTTTTTAATGTAATCTGTATAACTAAAAATATAAAGATGTACATTATTATGTATAGGTAAAAGCCCCATGGGCGTTTAAATAAATAAAAAAAAAAAAGATATGAGTATTATAATAATATACGACAAGTTATAACGTCCGTTAAGTTCAATATGATTAAAAAGAAAAATATATATGTATATATATTTTGCCCTCTGGATTTTACTATTGTTAAGCTTGATTAATACTGCAAAGATTCCTTCCCAGCTCTAATTAATTCACAATAATTCATTGAAAATTTATTCGTTAAATAATGTCGGCCATAGTTGAAATATTAACAAACATCGATTTTCTAGAAACTAACGAGATCCCCGACAACACGTACAACGGCAAGCCCCTGATCTACGCCAGCGCCGCGCCCAAAACCAGCACCGTTAAGGCCTCTCCCCAGTGCCTCATCTGCGAATTTGTCATGAGCCAGATCGAAAAGGAACTTCAGGACAAGAGCACCGATGTGAGTCTTTGTTACATCTTTAATTCAATACATACTAACACAAACACAGCAATAAATTAATGTAAATACTAGTAATGTATCAAAATATAACAGCTGTTGAAAATAACAGCTAGATGTCGACAATGCCCAATGCTAATGATGAAAATTTGCATAAACAGTTGGATATAATCGAAACTATCATTAACTTCCAACGCACATATGTAATTCAACAGAACTCAACGCAGTTCTATTACTGTGTACAGCTTTAGCAGTCTTGATGCCAAATAAAAAAAGGTATACTAAACCAGTATTATTTAAGAGCTCGGTTTTCATAGACTGTCCTATCATGACATCTTTAAACGATGAAGTACAGTGTGAAATTTTGTAAAAACCATTGTAATAAGCCGACCACTTAATAATAATAATATTTGGATGATTTTTATAGCGCCGTTTTTGTGCAAAATCACCTCAAGGGCGCTGTACAAGTATATAATACATTTCTACTATGATCTATGTTATTACTAACTATATATGGAGATAATATACAGTACAATACTTACCTGGTAGGTCACTTGAGATTAACACTTAAATAACATTAACTAATTGTTTATTAGCGAAATTTAGGACATAATTGGATATAACTGGACTTTCTCTCAGGAATGGTATATTTAATTTAAGGGTATGACAGCTAAAAATGTAAGTTTTTAGTTTAGACCTGAATTCTGTTGGACTTGTTATGGATCTTAGTTCCGGAGGGAGTTTATTCCAAGCCTTCGGCCCAGATACTCCGAAAGCGCGATCACCAAACTTAGTATTTGGCTTGCGCTTAGGTTCCATCAGTCTGCCTACAGCTGATGATGTTGCTGATCTAAGAGTAAAAGCTCCATCTGTTTCAGCTATATTTTGAGATAATGGGTTTTGAAGAAAGTTACGTTTGCACTTGCAATGGCGTGATGGTTAGTTAGTTAGTTAAGAAGTTGAAATCTTTATTATTTTTAATTAGTGCCATCTCTTGCTCATTTGACTAACACTTCGCCAGTATGCCGCTAGATAAATTGGCATGTTGATTTGAAATTTGACTTTTGACTCCAGACTTCTCTTAGGATATATTCGTATTACCGCTGCCCCTGATTTCATGTGATGAACTAACATTATTAATATTACAACAGTTGACAATTACCAATGATAACTGTGTTTTTTTTTTGTGTTCCCATTTCAAAAAAGCATTAATGTTTCTATATCCATAGGACCAGATTAAGAAGATAGTGCACGGTGTATGCGGCATCATGCCAGAGTCAGTGAAGAAGGAGTGCAATGAGTTTGTGGACAAATACTCCGACTTGGTCATCACCCTTCTCTCCGGGGGATTATCTCCAAAGGAAATCTGCTCATTCATTCACATGTGCGACGACCAGAAGATGATCATCCAAAGTAAGTACTATTTTTATTAACAACCGATGTTTTCATTTTGAAATAAAATATAGTGCCGCTACTAAGAAAATTCGGGCTGAAGAATCCTCTAGAATAATTAACCTAATAAGAACCTGCAACAGAGCACTGTTTGTTGGTTTTGTGCAGCTCATGTATACCTATTAATGCCCAATGTTGTGTATCTCTAACTATTGGTTGTTGAACAACTACTATATAAAATAAATTTAAAAAATACAACTATATGCAACTAAAATTGCAGCTTACAATATGTAATACAATCTGAAAGTGTTATAGTGCCTACAGAATATGTACAACAATCTGAAAGTGTTATACAGTAGAACCTCATTAATTCGAAATCCACGGGAAATCAAATTTCGAATTGACGAATTCCCACATAATTCGAAATTTTATGAAAAAAAAACACCGAAAATCGAGTTCCTCGGCCGCCCATTCAAATTCGAGTAGATCTTTGTAGTAAATCGAATTTTCGCAGCCAATTACCGTCGCGGTCGGCCCTACAAGTTCAGTTATTCAAAGAAAATTCGTAAAAATATCACACATTTCCGCGTAAATCAAATTTCGCAGCTGGCCCTTTAAATTAGGATTTTTGACATAAATTCGTAAAAATACGATATATTTCCGCGTAAATCGAGATTTCTCAATCGATTTCCGTTGACACGGCCTTTTAAATTCATATATTCGTAAAATAAATTTGTACAATCTGAAAGTGTTATAGTGCCTACAGACTGCTGTTTTCACACATACTAACTGAAGCCACCGCATCGAGAGGCTCAGCCGTCCGACCCTTCTTTCCGTCAAACCAATTGTTGCATTTTTTCTGCCACATGTTCTCCGAAAGTATTATAGTGCCTACTGGCTACTGTTTTCGCACATACTAACTGAGGCCACCGCATCGAGAGGCTCGGCCGTCCGACCCTTCTTTCCGTCAAGCCCATTGTTGCATTTTTTGCTGCCACATGTTCTCTGAAAGTATTATAGTGCCTACTGGCTACTGTTTTCACACATACTAACTGAGGCCACCACATCGAGAGGCTCGGCCGTCCGACCCTTCTTTCCGTCAAGCCCATTGTTCCATCCTCTCATGTCTGAGGATTCATGTCTTCAATCTATTTACCCAAAACCTCTATATTACGAGCCCTGCTATTAAACATGTTTTCAATTTTATACAACTGATAAACAATCATAAATGTATGGTAAGTGGTTGTTTATGAGTTATATAAATTAAATGTTTATTAGTAAGGGTGTTAATTTTTAGTGTTGTTGCGGGGGCTGTCTTAATTATTATTCAGAAGTAGAATCATTGCCTCATACATGAAAATCCATGATGGTTCATTATTTGAAGATTGTCTTATTTCATCGATGAACAGCTAGCCCATGGTGACGGAAAGGTCCAGAGAACTTCTCACATGGCCCCAGAACAGGTTGAAATATTCCCCCCAACTCTGGAGACAAAGACGTGTGTCTTATTGTTAAATGGCTTCGCAAGTTACATCGAGTTTAATTTCTAATAAATTGTACAGCCGTTCCAACCTCCAATTCTAAAATGCAATAATATATTGTTGTTTTTAATATAAATTTTCTCATCCCTTCTGCGATTTAATGATTTGATGCTGTCGAGACCGCTAACATGTGTATTGTCAAATTATTATAAGCAATAATTACTCGTCTGAAATATCCATGTACTAGTACTTCAATCAACAATTATTTAGCTTTATTTTAGAATTATTTGGCGTGTTGGAAATAAGCCGACGTAGTTCAGTGGTCCAGAGCACCTGACCGGACATCAGAAGGTGCAGGTTCAATTCCCGTCGGCGGCATTTATTTTTACTCTGGAGATATTTTCAATTTCTATGGATATTAATATAACTTTGTCTTATAAACATTAGTTTATCATTAAAAAATAACAATATGTATTTTCTTTTATCTTCCAGATTCCGTAATGGAGTGTGCAGTTTGCGAAGAAACCATTGATGTCGTTGAACAGCTTCTGAGGAACCCCAACGTGGACAGGAAGATTGAACACATTATTGAGAAGACTTGTTATGCTCTGCCTGCTAGGTATTTGGATAGGGTAAGTTTTTAATGATTGGTTTGATTTTACATTTAAAAAACAATCACTTCTACCACCAACTTATCATTAAAAATATTAATTAAGCAGTACAGTAAAACTCGCTTAAGAAGTTCCCACTTAAGAAGTTTTCACGCTTAAGAAGTTTTGATTTTTGGTCCCTTGAAAATTCCATACAAAAAACACGATTTTTTCCCACATAAGAAGTTTTAGAGCTAAAACTGCTTCCCGCTTAAGAGGTTTTAGAAATCCGGCGGTAAAATCAACACAAACGAAATATTGTGTCGCAAAATATCTAAAATGAACCTTTTTCCAAGTCATAAATTGAAAGACGTTGACTGAAACCCATACCTAGTACCTGAGACCATAAAACCCTTTGTCGGCCGCCGGGCCGTAAGCCGTAACTTGCCGTAACCAATAAATAAACCAAATACCCCGTCTCCTAATCCCCTAACTAGGTAAAATAGCAATGGAACGAATAAACAATGCGGAATTATGTAACAAATATGCAAGCGTCTTTAAGGCCGAAATAACATGAAAGATTATATTAAACTCAACCTTAATGACAACGTGGGCTAGATCTACATTTGCATACATTTGACGCCTCCTTCAATAATCTTCCCTTTGATAATGAACATAGAGATGTTTCGTAATATTATTGTATAAAAATTTTATTCCATCGAATTTGTAAAACACGAAAAACTTTTGATAATCTATCGGATCACGGTTAATACGGAATATTTCACCTTTAAATACATAACAACATGATTATATGGCGGGGGAGATGGTAAAATATGCATTATAATTACGTTTTTTTCATTCAAACATCAAAAATTGCCGTGCATCATGTTTCATCTGACATTTGTCGTAAATTAAGTTTGAAGGTTAGGAAATACATATGCATAAATTTAAAATGTAGATTGAAACGAAACTTTGCAAATGATTTTTGTAGTTTTTGGATGCGTTCACAGATTATAATTCCAGCGTCAAACAGCTCGTATGATATAACTTTCTGATTCAAGCATCAAGCCATTTATTTATGTGCGAAATCGTAGCTATTCGATGTCTGCTAGTTAGGTAGGACCATAAATGAACCTACAGGTAGGACATAATATTGAGCTGCGCATATTATTTTCATAAGAAATTTCTAGAAAAGGATTAAAATATCTTTAAAAATATACGATAGTCGACTGTGCCTGGCGAAAATACATCATAACAATAGTCTCTCAAATCTCAAATGCCATTGGAGCAAGCAGCAAGCGTGCAAAAAAGTTAAAGTCCGCCAACTAATAAGCAGTTTGCCGCGTAGACTTTGTGAGATTTTTCTGTGCAGTGCCATGGCAGGGTTGCAGTACGCAAACGGTTCTGAGGCAAAGAACCCGCTATCATTAGTTTGCGGTTAACAAAATTACTTGCGGTGTCCTTTTATCAAACCGCTTGGTAAAATTAACCACAACAAGTCTTTCTTTCTCCCTCAATTCATATAGTAAACGAAAGCGTAAAAAAGAGACGGCGTATATCCACAGCTCTGTCTTCAACTGTCAAGTTAAGAGTGAGTAATCATTAACAAGTAAATATGTATAATCCATTGCCTTTACACCAATTTAAAATAAGATCAACAGTATGAACCTTTTGGAATGCTGCAACTTTTACTATCCGAATTCGAGTGGCTTTTTCGAGGGATGTACTTTAACAGTTTTAAAATTGTGTTTACTTTGTCCATGGGATGGTTTTGTTTTGATTTGTAATGTTTAGTCTCGATTTTAACGTTTCACCATCTACACCTTACCACCAACGCTCCATTTCTTCACCCGCTGACCTACGCTTTTTCTATTTTTTACCTACTGAACTCTCTGACCAACGCTATTTTCCACTGACTGTCCTATCTCAACCGCCGACCCACCGCTTTTCCACTGTTTTTCGAGTTATTATGACCGCTTGGATCATATGAGCTTGTTTTCAATACAATTTAACGTAGGTAGACATAGGAATGACGTATGCCCCGGACTCGAGTTATTAAATGGCTAAAATTGAATCCCACTTAAGAAGTTTTCCCACTTAAGAAGTTTTTTTTCCCCGGTCCCTTGGAAAACTTCTTAAGAGAGTTTCACTGTATATTATTATTTAATATATCACTGTAAGTAATGTAATTGAAAGAGCTTTTCTTCTTCAGAGATCAACAATATTGATTACAGAGCTAATAACATGGGTTGGTAAAGAATGACCATTGTTGTATTCCGAGAAGGAGATGTCTTCCTTAAAACCTCCAGATATTAAAAAAATTGAACATTTAATTGGTTATTTATGTAAATTTAACTCGTGGTTGTGCTGCAAAAAGTCCACATTTTTGTTAAGAGTTGTTAGATATGAATTGTCTCTCAACAGGAATGTCTGTCTGAATAGAGTTTTAAGTCTTTTGATTGGCAGTAACTCCACAACATTATTCAAACCATCTATCTTCTATATAAATAAAAATGTAAATGTTTGTTTGTTCAAAATCTTAAATCTCTGAATGTTCTTCACCGATTGCTTTGAAATTTTGACACATTGCATTGAAATGTTTTTATATACCTATTTTATATAGATGTCATCTGTTGGATAAACAAGCTTTTTTGAAAAACAGCGACATCTGTTGGACAAACATGCTTTTTTGAAAAACAGCGCAAACTGTTGGAGGTAAAAGCTCGCGCTATTGTTTCTCTATCTGCACAGACAGACTAAGCCACAACAACGCATAGCGGGATACAGCTAGTAAATAATAGAAACAAGCAACAATGTGTGTCGCCAACATCGTTCACCCATACTACTGAAAATCGGATCTACCCACAACAGCTCCCCGCAATGTATCTTTAATTTTGTCATAGCTCGGCAACAACCCATGTCATATCTCCCTCTGTTTCTATTATCTATGGTTTAAACATGGTTTTAAGAAAGATAGTATCCAAACAAAACCAGTAGATTTATTTTCATGATTTTAAACCAGGTACATTTTGTTTTAAACTTAATACGATTGCTTTTCCATTGCAGTGCTTGAAGCTCATGTCCATCTACGGTGAGAGCATCATTCACCTGATCTCCACGCTGGCTGACAGCGGAAAGGTGTGCACCGAGATCGGCATGTGTGGGTCCGACAACCAACACAGCTACCTGGAAATGGACACTTCCGTAGAGTCATCCCGGGAAGTCAGGTCTGCGGAGCAGAAACTGATCGGAGCTAACAAGTGCACCCGGGGACCAGTCTACTGGTGCCACAGTGAGGATCACGCCAACGAATGCAATGTAAGAAACTACATAACCAACTAATCACTCATTGGTCCGCACTCCTTGCTTCATTCACATTCATACACCGTCTCATTCACCCTTCTGTTATTTTCACTCTTGACATGGTCTTGACATTACACTCCTTTCTCGTTCATCTGCTCTACGGAAATAATTCAACTTTTTTTTTTTTTTTTCAATCTGCATCCACACAGCATACATAGGCCATGAGGGAAATTAATTTCCTCAGGGCCACCTGAAGGGGTTAATGAAAAAAAAAATTCTAACCACTTTTTAAACTGTAGGGAGTTTTAAATTTGCACGATATGTTGCCGTTTCCAAGATATGTATTTACATTGATCATCAATCTCATTTTTTACAAAAAATGATTTTTTAGTCTGAAATAACCTTTTCAAGTAAAAAATTTAGTGTTGTCTCTTTTGGTGGCCGGATAACTAGGTTTCAAATGTAAATATTTAACCTAGTTTTTCTAACTTTATAGCACTTTCTATAGGTGTGTTGAATTGTCATTTTGATGAGTTATCATGGAACCTTCTCTTTTATATGTCAGAAAATAGCTTATTGGATGATTGAGCTATATCTTTATCATATATGCGGATACAGTGAAACTTTCTTACAAGGTTTTCCAAAGGACCAGAAAATAAAACTTCTTTTTTGAGTTTCACTCTTTGTCAGTTAGATTATATATATATATATATATTTTTTTTTTTTTTTTTTTTTCAATGCTGCATTATCAGTTGGTAAAACCAAAAAGATAAGCTAAGATTACAAAGTTATCATACCGTCTATTCATCACGCATTATCAATTAAAAATGCAGTATGGCATGTAATAATTGCAATACTCTAATTAAGACAAAATTAGGGTTTTTCGTGTTATCATTTGGTATTTCATTTCCACTTATCACCGACACTTGTCTATTGTCTATTCAGGCCATTGCCCACTGTCGCGAGAAGGTCTGGCTGGGGGACAAGCCCTCCGAGGACAAGACCCGGGTGCAGAGAAACACCAAGCTGCTGGGGGCCAAGAGGTGCACCTGGGGGCCCGCCTACTGGTGCGAGAATGAGGACCAGGCCAACGAATGTCATGTTAGTGAAAACCTTTGTTTCTCTGTTTGCTTGCATGCAGATTTATCATTTATGATGCCCTAGGTAAACTAGACTAGTTTATAGTCACAATGGTGGGAGATTAAGTACCAGGCCAACGAATGCCACGTTATTTAAAACCTGTCTTTCTCTGCTTGTTTGCATGAAGATTTACCATTACAATACTTTGGTTGGACAGGGTTCTAACTCCACTTTACCTTATTTTGAGATACGAGGTGTCAAAGTTTGCAAACACAATTTCTCATAATCTATTTACCTATCTCTGATTTTGAGTTTAAACCTTGTTCAAAGTATTTTAGTTTAACATATTTTAAAGGAACATATTTAAATAGGACCTATACTTACCATTCTATCTGCCTAAACGTGCAGATAGAACAATATGGACATAATAATTCATTACGTTAGGTTCTAACATACCTTTCCCTAATGTCATTCTGAGCTAAGTCCTTTTTAAATATTTTTCTTTATGTAAACTGCAGTGAAAAATATTACGACTTAAAAAAAATATATTTATGTATGTACATTTACAATCGTTGATTCTGAATATATAAAGTTCTATTATACGTAGAATTTATAAATCGTCATTTAAAAACGAAAAACCACCATGTCATTAAAACACAAAACTGTTTGGTTGGTATGACTAATCTGCTGATTTATAACAACCAGTTTAGTTTTTGAACACCGGTGAATTGTTTATCAGGTGCAGTCATGAATGCATTTTTGCACTGATTCAATACGACAACAGAAGTGACAAGATGCTAACATTTTACATAGTGTAGTGTTCTTCGATATTAAAAGTGGATAATCTTAAGAATAAAAAACACCTAGACTCCTATACAAAATATTGCTTCGGTTGAAAAAAATACCTAGTTTTTTACTGGTGACATCACAGGTCACTATGATGCGTTTTTGGGAAATCCAAAAAAAATTAAGTTTTGTATATTATTTTTACTATTAACCTTTACCACTCCATTATTTTTTAATATTTTTTGTCAGCCAACTCTAATTTAAATTATGGCAAAATATTAATTTATTTATTTATTTATTGCATCTCACTATACATAAAACACGTTTTTTTTTCACATAAAAATCAACCTCACTAGGACTAAGCCTGTATCGAGGTTAACAATTTACATTTGAGTGAAGCAAACATAAGAGTAATCACAAACATAAAGTAATTAATTCTACATACAAACACAAATTATTTCAAAATTAAAGAAAAAATAAGTATTAGATGTGTTACCAGATGGGTAATTTGACAGTATATTGTAACAATATTTGAACCATAACTAATCATTATACAAAAGAAGAAGCAAAGTAGATAATAAAGACAGATAGGGTGACATTCAGTTTTTAGCAAATGGGACTTATATAAAATCTATTATTTAAGAAAGGACAAGGATGAAAAAATATTAAGACAATCGTCTGTCAATACAAAAATCTTAATTAACTTTTTTAATTTAACTAAGGAATTGGTAGACTTAATATGATTTGGAAGAATATTAAACATAAGTGGTGCCTGATACAAATAATTTCTTTGACCAAAATTGAAAAAAATTAATTTATTGATAGGCAGTTACAATAAAAACCGTTAAAAATTCATTTCTTATGATTTATTCTTCAAATAAAAATCAGTTTACAGAAAACATTATGGACTATGTACTTATATTTTTGCATAGTATGGTACTTTTTAAAACATTCTTCAGGATGGAGACCAGGTTTTCTGGAACAGGTTCAAACCAAACTGTTTTGTGACTTTCAACATTTGTTGTACTGTCATCATTATCATTGTTATTTTCTGTGCTGTTAACACTATCATCATCAGGATCTTCAAAATCACAACATGCTCGTACTCACTGTCACTATCATAAGATTCATCTTCCGAAAACACTTGGTATTCAGATGCCATATCACGCCAAGTTCCCGCCATTTTTATGGTAAAATAAAAACGGAAAACAGTCAAAATCTTATGAAAATGTGAATTTAAATGTTTTTTTTATCGAATAATCACAAGAAACAACGTCCCATGTCAAGTTTTGCGAACGAAAATACACCGAGCGCGCACGTCTTATCTTGTCTGCCTCCAGCCGACAACTGAGCGAGGCAGAGAACAACAACAACAGCAACCCGACAACAGCCGACATCACTAGCGTACAAATAGTGATGTCGGCTGGCACCCGAAAAAGGAATGGTAAGGGTTAAAATTAACTATAATAATAAAAAAATATACAGGTAAGTTAAAAGGTCATTTTTAATAAATAAAAAATTAACTGCAGTTCCTCATTATGTTAAATTAAAACACAAGATTCAACCTCAAAATCTGAAATTGGTGAATAAATTATGAGAAATCGTCTTTGCAAAGACAATGACACCTGAGAACACGGTAAGGTGAAGTTAGAACCGTATCCACCCAAAGTGACCAACTACACTGCGCCAATCAACTGACAAAATAATACAAACACAATGGTAATACATTTAACATAATTAGAACCTTGTAAAATAAATGGAAGCTTTAAAAGCTTGATGTTAGAACTTCGTCATACAATTATTCATGGAAATACAACACAGATGACTACTGGAAATTATTTTGGTTATAGAAATGCGCAAATAGTTAGCATTTTTTTTAAAAATGCCATAAAGCTACGTTAGATTATGGAATGGAATATACTTATAAGATCATACTCGTAATATTGCCATGGCTGGAAGTCCTAATGATGGGAGTCTGAGGTTCGATCCAACGAATGCCATGTTAGTTGCGAGCTCCTCTCTCTAGTTGTCTGCATGCTGGTTTGCCAAGGCCGGCCCTGTGCAGGCGCAATTGGAGCAGTGCGCTTCGGGTGCTGACTTACCAAGGAGCTAAGGATTGAGATTTTTAGTAGCACCAGGTGCTCTTTGACTCAGGGCCGACCCTGCGATTTACCATTAGTAAGTAAGGTTAAGCTAGGCAACGAAGTGAAAGAAACTTTTAGTACTGCCGTGGTGAAAGACCAAAGTTTAAAATTGAAACGTTGCGTGATTCAGTCTTAGTTTTCAATTCAAGTAACTTTTAACTTTTATTTAAAATACTAATAAAACTGCATTCATAAAGCCTGAAAGAAAGATACTTTTGACACATTGTTCATTCTCATTCAGCCTCTCTTTAAGTTTCTTTATCAAATATGATACGCTAAAAAATTATGATATCTTGTAACCTCTCCCTCATTCTCATAAGCGACGCACATAGCAGAAAGAGAGGTTACAAGGAAGTTCTCAATGTTGGATACGTATTCAACGCGTCCTTTTGTACGGCAGGCCATGGCCCACTGTCAAGAGAAGGTGTGGAAGGGGGAGAAGCCAGCCCCCCGTGTGAGCAGGGCAGCCCAGAAGCTGATCGGGGCCGAGAAGTGCACCTGGGGGCCCGGTTACTGGTGTCAGAATGAGGATCAAGCCAAGGAATGTGATGTAAGTCGCAAGCATTAAATGCATTGACCTCATTTCGGACAGCTAAAAATATATAGATTTTGTTGATTCATCTTATAAATAGATCTACACGTTTGTACAGTTTGGTTCCTCTTTTCAAAATGATGAATCTGGATAGTTTGTACAGCGCCCTTGAGGTGATTTTGCACAAAAACGGCGCTATACAAGTCATCCAATTATTATTATTATTATTATTATTATTAATTCATTTTGAATGTACCTATAAAAATATGTACCCCTCGGGTTGATTTGTTCTA
Organism: Hesperophylax magnus; assembly: GCA_026573805.1. NCBI lineage: Eukaryota > Metazoa > Arthropoda > Insecta > Trichoptera > Limnephilidae > Hesperophylax > Hesperophylax magnus. The sequence continues at coordinate 5,521,806 of JAIUSX010000022.1, forward strand.
TTTTGGGAACAGCTCATATGGTCTCATAGAAATCGTTGTGTCCCTTCCTGTCATGGTGAGAACTACGATTTAAACGGTGTTGGAAAGATAAAATACCACGCTTTATTTACAAATCTCAACAATTTTCCACAGAATAATTCAAATGAACACCCTATGAAACCAAAGGTTCCGACTGCAATTTGAGATAAATTTATGAAACTTTGTGAATTTTTTATTGATTATTTTTATATGAAACGATAAAAAGTGAAGTGACAGTAATGTGTATAAAACATTTTATAATTCATCGTACTTTGTTATGAGAACATTATTATTTTGATCTCAATATTATTATTTAAACAATGGGAGAGGAAGATGTAGAACGACACGTTTTAGAGATTGATTTGGATTTTACTATGAGTGACGATAATGAGTATACGGGGGAAAAATATAGAGGATTCAGATGATCCTTCAGAAATAAGTGATGGTGAAATTAAGAAATGGGATTTATTAGAAATTGATCCCCCGACAGAAATAAATGGGTAGATTTTTGGCTGGCGTGGATAAATGGTAGTAGCTTTTGTCCGATAATACACGAATTCAACCAGCAAACTGGATTACAAAATTGCGAATTGATTGAAAAAAGAAATTGACTTCTTCGATTTATTTCTGAGTCGCGATGTTGTAAGCGGGAGTTGTGGGTGAAACCAACAGATACTTTGATCAAGTCAAGACCACTAAAGCATTCCTCCCGCAGTCACAAATGCATAAATGGAAGGATGTCATTATTGGCAAATTATACATACTGTACAAAGTGATAAATTTCAGAAGAAATTTGCATGGAAAAATTTTTTTTTACATATTCATCGCATTGACTATGCTGATGGTTCAGAGTAAAAATGGTCGAATCCATCATTACTTGACAACAGATAAGTTAATCGCGTCGACAATTTTTGGAGAGACAATGCCACGAGATCGCTACATGTCTATACTAACTATGCTCTATTTTTTAGACAGTGAAAAGCAAGCAAAGTACGACACCATCCATAAAATAAGAGACTTTGTTTATTTAGTGTGGAAAAACTTTTAAAATTATTTTTATTCTTCTAAAAGTTTGTGTATTTATGAATCATTGGTTTTATTCAAAGAAAGGCTTCAAATAAAGCAGTATCAATATGTGCTGTTAAATGCTCATTTGATGTATAAATTCCAAACAAAAAAACCGTTATTATGCCCCACTTTCAAATCGAAGTAATTCAACAAATTCTGCAGAAATACCACAAGCAGAGAACAGTGCCAAGAGTTCGTCAGAGTGACGATCATCCTCTCAGACTCTGCTCGACATTTCGTCTTGGATATTCCCCTACCAGTTAAATATAAGAGACAAAGTTGTACCGGCGGTGTTATCTTTGCAAAAACGTGTTCAGACTCGTCATTGGTGCAGTGATCATAAAGTAGCCTTATGCCCTCGATCTAAAAGAACTCGATCTACCAAAGTAATGTGTGGTCACCCTCTTTTTTTTTTTTTTTTTTTTTTTTTTTTATTATTATTGTACGACAGACAGGTAAGTCCAATTATGGTACAATTTTATTAAAACTAACAATACATGTACATATATTTTTTAAAACATGGTATAGTGATATTAAACACATCTATATCCGCTGGTAGGGCATTTAGTAAGGTCATACCTCTTGTCATGCTATGTCGGGCAATGACATCTGTCCGACCCTGCGGTATACAGAATAGGTCGTGGCCACGATTTCGACAGTATTTATCAGGAACGAATAATCCACAGCATGACAGGAGATATGGGCAATCGATAAGGTTTTTTAGTAACTTTAATTCAAATACCATGAGTCCGGCATTACGCCTAGTCTCCAGGCTTTGGTAATTTGTCTCCTTTAGCAGTTCCACGTGATGCATGAATTTCGGATATATTCCGTATGATCGCATGTAAACATACCTTAGGATTTTTTTTTGAATTTGTTCAATCATATTTATGTATTTAAGTTGATAAGGTATCCAGACAGTACTGGCGTACTCCAAATACTCTTCAACGCGGACGCAGCGTCCCGTGAATGTGTGTGGGTAAGAGGGACGAATTATTTTAGTGTCTAGAAATTCATTTGTTTTTGATTATGTGTTGAAAAAAAAAAATTTCATGCTTTAACAATATTTGGAAAATTACATTTATGACCGACCCTAAGTAAGTTTTACGATAAACCTTACAAATTACTATTTTGTGAGGGATATTTATTATTTTATTTTCAGGACACCTACATTTTTGGGGTAAATTCAAGTTTATTTATTTATTTCTAAATTAACCACTGATCGTTCTGTTATATTTATTTTTTAAACGTATACGTTAAACAATTGGTCATATTGCCAAATTTATTGTTTTTCTTCAAATCGTCAGATTGCAGAGTTATAGATATTAATAAATAAGTTCCAACACTGTAAATTCACGCCATTTCCGAGGAACAATCAGCAAATATCTGACCCGTCATATGGTCATAGTAGAAAGAGAGGTTACAATGTTCTCAATGTTGGATACGTATTCAACGCGTCCTTTTGTACGGCAGGCCGTGGCCCACTGTCAAGAGAAGATGTGGAAGGGGGAGAAGCCAGCCCCCCGTGTGCGCAGGGCAGCCCAGAAGCTGTTGGGGGCCGAGAAGTGCACCTGGGGGCCCTCCTACTGGTGTCAAAATGAGGACCATGCCAATGAATGCAATGTTAGTTACCTTCTGTCTTTTTTGCCTATTTTCTCACCGGTTTACCAATATTTTGAAAACATATTGCAAGACTTCCTCTTGAGTGGTGCTATTTGTTTGTTGATCAACCATAAAATCCTTAACCCATAGATTATAGATACATATTAAATTTATTAAAACGAAAGACCAACATTCCCGGGTTCCGAATAACCTGACAATATTCGAATGAAAAAACAACATTACCATCATTATAAGCAGATTATGTTGCTTGTGCAATGATGGGGGACTTATCCAGAAGATGATTGATCCCACAATGCATTTGTCAACTCGGCCACCGACCGGTCATATTGATATACTAACATCTCTGTCATACACACTCACTTAATGATTTTTTACTATTTTTATCAACCGGGTGTGAAGAACCAGGTTCTACCTACATTCCCTTCGCGTACCAAAATACACCTTCTAATTAGTGACAATATTGGAGGTACGTTAGTTCCACAGGCTCTAGACGCTTAGGACTAAGTATTGTCATCACAATATAAAGAAAAAGGTTACGAAATACAAATGGCATGATGAACCATTTTCTTTTAGGATTAAGGCGAAATAGGTAGACTTGACCTGAAATTTGGCATTTTTGAGGCCACTTTTAGAAGTATGGACACTTTTCTAGAAAAAAACACAAATTGATTTCGAAAGATCGTTATTTTATCTAGTAAAGTAAGATGTTAAATTTTAAAAAATAATATTATTTTCATATCATAATAAAGTGTTACCGTTGGACGATGCCCAGATTTGTTGCATTTTCAAAGGTGAATTTGTATTATACAACAAATATTTCAAATCATATAATAATACAGTATAAACAATCAATAAATTATCTATCATAAGTATGTATAAGAATTTTGTTTTTATTTCAAATAAAATTACTAATAAATAAATCCGAGCACGCGTTTTGTGACGAAAATCCCTCAATTGGACTATTTATTTATGGTCTTACATATTGGTATAATTCAGATTTTTTTACAAAAATAATTTACCAAGACATTATTGAAATATTAGAAATAATTTATGACCAAAAAATATATTCTTAACCACTGGAACGATTTCGGTCGAAAAATCGACCACTTTTATTTTTCTGCGATTGATATCGGTCCAAAAATGGACCGATTTTTCTACCATTCGTAAAATATTTATTGTAATTATTTAAAACGTTTCCATGGCCAGCTACTTGTTTTATCGAATAGCTGATAATATATTCTCTGTCTATGAACTTATCCGTTGACTTTGAAGTGTTATTTAACGAGTTTTCGCGGTTTTTTATGGCGTCCTGTCAGAAAACAAAATAATAACTTTTCAACAGAAATATTATAACTATCCCCCTGAAATATTGGCAATGTTTATATCTATGATATATATCTCATTTTAAGCCTTATTTCCTCGTTTTGCACGTTATATAAAAACATGGTTACAAATCTCCAGTTCTAATTTACAATTATTTAAAAAGTAGCATCATGATTTTGATATCGTGAAATAGGCTCTCTGTATAATTCATCGAATGAATAAAATAAAGCCAACACGGCGACTATGCTTATTAATAATTGTAGACAGTTAATGTATCTTCCTAACGTTATACCAGTTTTTGTGGTAAATTTATTATATAGTATAATACAGTGATTTCAATTTTGACACGTCACGCACTCAAATTTTACAAAATCATTTTCTGACCAAACTTTTGAAGAGATCATAACATACAAAACATTATTTTTCTGTTATATTCTTGCATCTGTGGTTATCAAACAGGCCATAGAGAACATAAAAACGTAGAAAATATTCTATAAAGATATTTAAAACTGCCACTGGCGGCAATTTCAAATCACAAAAACGCAAATTTCGCGCATTTATAAAGTTTAAGATTTTTTAATAATTTATCTATCAATTGTAAAAATATAGAATAATTATTAAAATATAGGTGAATTCATTGGCTGTATAGCACTACAATCAGTTTTATGTCTCCATTTTAAAATTCGGAGGTTTGATTTTTTTAATGTTGGCGGAAAATATTCAAAATCGTCGCCAAAAAACCGCGAGCAATCGGAGAAAAAAGTTTTTTGACGCGCGATCGTTCGAGTGGTTAAAGTATATAATAGTAATTAATTTCGATTCGCGTTTGTTGTTTGTTCGTTGTTTGTGATTACCACGGCGCAAGCCGAAATTTTATCATTCCCCGCTGCGACAGGGCGGCGAGCGGACGTCTATTCCACGCCAGTCTACTTGATAACATTTTAAAGAAATTCCTCACTTAAAAATGAGGAAAATACACTCGGAAAAAAGTTTTATTAGATAGCACAAATTACGACATCAAAAACGTACGTGGGAGATATATTTTCAGAAAAAACAAAGGTTAGTGATATTTAATTATCCGTGTACATTGTACGTACTTATATGCTACAGAGTCGTTCGAAAGAATCAGTGAGAATAAGCACATATTTTTTATAACATTTGGCGATAATTTTGTGTTGTTTAATTTCCAGGGAAAAGAATCAACTATGGACAGGAGTTTATGTCTGTCATCATTTTTTTCATGTATAAATGTTAAAACATATGCCAAAGTATGTGAAACTGTTTGTGATTGGTAGTCAAAAAGTGCCACGAACCAAATGAATTTCGATTCGTGATGTGCGATTCAAATCATTTTTTTGTTCATAATTTCTATTTTATTGTCCAATTCACTATTACATTGGTATAATTCAACATATTTAATATTTTTTGTGTTACTTTTTGTCAGTTTCATAATGTCATATTGTGAATTGAGCTTCTTGTTTTAGGAAAAAAGACAAGGTTATTTTTGACATATTAACCTATGATTTTTCAATCGAAATTTACTCGTGAATTTAATAACATTTCGAAAATTAGACGAGTCAGGTCGCTCCGTTGATCATGAAAACAAATACATGAAAGCGATACAATATTATGCAATCGCATAACTACATATGTAGGTAGGTACCGTAGAAAATAGTTGGAAATAAAACCTAGTTTTAATATATATACTACTTCAGTTGTAAGGAATAAACCCTCTTTTCAATGTCATACATATCAAATCAAGTAATACTTTAAAGATAAGTATTAGAAATAAAACTTACCGGTAATACCTTTCGGACAAACGAATAAATAAGTAAAACAAAATATTTTTACTCACCTTTGGAAAACTCATGTAAAATATTTAAAAAAAACAAATTAAACAAATATTTGAATTTTTTTTAAATGTATATTCATATACCTACATATTTTATATCTACCATGTCAACAAACTGCATTTGTATTTATTTATGTTTACGCACTCCGACGTATAATTTACAAATATGTATGTAACTACTTATCAGGAAGAAAGCTACAACCAAGAATTTAACAACAATAATTGTTATTTCATCGGAACCATGCTGTAGTTTTCGTCAGCCGCGCGAGTGTACGGCTCGCAGCGGAATGAATTCGGTATTTCTGTCTCGGTCTAAAAAAACGTCCGATCGCGAGACCGTCTTTTAACGAAATTTGAATTCTCGTCCGCTGGTTAAACCGCCTTAAATAATGGAGCATTTTGGGGTGAAACAAGTTTTGTGCTAGTTGCACATATTAATACACATAATAACGCATTGTTGCATTAAGACATTCCACTGAGAGCTGTGTTGTATCCCTCATTTTCACAAACGCATGTAATATGTGCGACCATGAAGCTATTATATTAATTTAATATATTATATTAATATTAATTATATTAATATTAATTATATTAATATTAATTATATTAATATTAATTATATTAATATTAATTATATTAATATTAATTATATTAATATTAAATATATTAATATTAATTATATTAATATCGCACTAAATGAGTCTGGGATTTATGCATAAAGGCATTCTTCTGATATCTCTGTTGTATCCCTCATTTTACATTCACAAACGCATGTAACATGTGGGCTAATGAAGCTCTCAATAGTGGATAAGCAAATCAATGCATCCTTTTGTATGGCAGACTGTGGCCTACTGTCAAGAAAAGGTTTGGAAGGGGCAGAAGCCAGCTTCCCGTAAGCGCAGGGCTGCCCAGCAGGTGGACGGGGCCGAGAAGTGCACCCGGGGGCCCGGTTACTGGTGTCAGAATGAGGATCAAGCCAAGGAATGTGTTGTAAGTCGTTAGCATTAAATTCATTGACCTCATTTCTGACAGCTAAAAATATATTGATTTTGATGATTCGAAATTTTTAATTTTTAATAGACTTTCAAATTGAAGTAATTCGACAAATTCTGCAGAAATACCACAAAGCATAGACAGTGCCAAGAGTTCGGCAGAGTGGCGATCATCCACTCAGACTTTGCTCGACATTTCATCTCGGAAATTCCCCTACCAGTTAACTCTAAGGCTGCCTTTACACTTGTTAGTTTTTTCCTGTTAGTTTCTCACGTAAGCGACTTACGACAAATTTTCCAATGTAAATGACACCATAAGTCGCTTATCGTAATTTATACCATGTTAGTTTTTGACAGGTCTAATCGCTCACGCGGGAATTTACGGCTCTCTCACAGCTTATCAAAATAGATTGATAAGTTGAGAAGCTTACAGTAAGTTTTGACGTCACAGTCGGGATGGTAAAACAGAAATCTGCAACACCAACAGTAAGATTCGGTCTTTCTGCCGTTGCTCCTCGGGACTTGTTTACTTGTCGCCATGAACAGCTTTATGAAATAATTCACTGCAATAATCTTATGGAGACTAACATAACATTATTTATCATTAACACAATGCAATGCCATGTTTAAAAAATGCCTGTGTAAATGTGTGATAATGATTCTAATATTCGGCTTCACGAACTGATAAATCAGCTATCAAACTTCACAACAAATTAATATCTCCAATGAATGCATACAAAAATGCAATATAAGAATACATAGAAAACATTACCTGACGCCAAAATCCAAGAGTCACCATTAATTTTTCTAACTAACTAACCATCACACCGTTTCTCCGCAGGGGTAGGCTGAGAGGACGGACCGCCAAACAACTCGGTCTTGGCACACACTTCTTGCCTCATTAACATTCATACATCGTCTAGTACATACTCTTCTATTATTCTTCTTATTGACTCTTGACATGGCCCCACTTGAGTATCTAATTCACTTGGTCGTGCCATGTCTTCCTTGGGCGTCCCCGACTTCTGCTACCATTCATATTTGCATTGTATATTCTTCTTACACTCCTTTCTTCGCTTATTCGCTCTACATGCCCAAACCATCTAAGCGTCCCTTTCTTGATCTTACTCATTACGCTTACATCAGTCTTGTACTCTTTGCGGATCTCCACATTTCTCACACAATCGTACTTGGTGTTACACACATACGCCTCAGGAATCTCATTAATTTTTCAGCTGCTGAAATAGCATTCCGAAAACGAATATCATTCTTTTTAATTAGCGGTCCAATCATTTCCAATATGTATTAGAAGTCAGTTGCTGTTATTTGAATAAAATTAAAGGATTGTTGTTGATCCTCAATTCTTAATACTGCCATTAAACGAACGAAAGCCCCATCAGTACTTCTTCTTTGAAGCCAACTCCTAATCCAACACTCTCTACGGGCCCTTACGTATTTGTTTGACAAAATTGTGCATATTATCGCAGCGGAAATCCGTTGTGTGCGGAAATGGGGATCCATGATCTAACCGTAACGTAACGCATTGTCGGCGGCAACGCATTGTTGTCAGGATGCTATCTTACCAAAAATAGAATTACTGGTGTAGCGGTCTATGTGAGAAGTTCGTAAATTAAACTTCTAAACAACTTCCGTGAGCATTATTTACGATAGGTTGGATGCATATGTAAGTGCTCCCGTGAGTAACTTATCAAAAATTTACGAAAGTCATAAATTTTACTCACAAGTGTAAACCCAGCCTAAGAGACAAAGTTGTACCGGCGGTGTTATGTTTGCAAAAACAAGTTCAGACTCGTCATTGGTGCAGTGATTATAAAATAGCCTTATGCCCTAAAAATGTTTTAAAATATATCGCAGGATCCGAAATTTTTAACACTCCTGAAAAAGAACTCGCCCTACCAATGTAATATGTGGTCACCCTCTTCAATGAAGACGCAGCGTACCGTGAATATGTGTGTGTGTGTGTAAGAGGGACGAATTATTTTAGTGTCAAGAAATTCATTTGTTTTTGGTTATACGTTGAAAATTAAAATTTCATCCTTTAACAATATGTGGAAAATTACATTTATGACCGACCCTAAGTAAGTTTTACGATAAACCTTACAAACTACTATTTTGTGAGTGATTATTTCCAGGACACCTACATTGTTGAGGTAAATTCAAGTTTATTTATTTATTTCTAAATTAACCACTGATCTTTCTGTTATATTTATTTTTTTAACGTATACTTTAAACAATTGGTCATATTGCAAAATTTATTGTTTCTCTTCAAATCGTCAGATTGCAGAGTTAACAAAATATTAATAAATAAGTTGCAACACTGAAAATTCAGGCCGTTTCTGGTGAATAATCAGCAAATATCTGACCCGTCGCACAAGGGTTAACTTTGATTAAAAACTTCTAAAAAAGCTGCATTCTTAAAGCCTGAAAGAAAGATGTACTTTTGACACATCTTTCTTTCTCATTCAGCCTCTCTTTAAGTTTTATTTATCAAATATGATACGCTAAAAAAAATATGATATCTTGTAACCTCTCCCTCATTCTCATAAGCGACGCACATAGCAGAAAGAGAGATTACAAGGAAGTTCTCAATGTTGGATATGTATTCAATGCGTCCTTCTGTACGGCAGGCCATGGCCCACTGTCAAGAGAAGGTGTGGAAGGGAGAGAAGCCAGCCCCCCGTGTGCGCAGGGCAGCCCAGAAGCTGATTGGGGCCGAGAAGTGCACCCGGGGGCCCGGTTACTGGTGTCAGAATGAGGATCAAGCCAAGGAATGTAATGTAAGTCGGTAGCATTAAATATATTGGCCTCATTTCTGACAGCTAAAAATATATTGATTTAGAATATTCAAAATTTCTAAATTTTAATGGACTTTCAAATAGAAGTAATTCGACGAATTCTGCAGAAATACCACAAAGCAGAGACAGCGCCAAGAGTTCGGCAGAGTGGCGATCATCCTCTCGGACTTTGCGTTCGTCATTAGTGCAGTGACTATAAAGTTGCCTTATGCCTTACGAAATGTTTTTAAATATATCACACAATTCGAAATTTTTAATGGATATAACACTTCTCGCCCTACCAAACTAATGTGTGGTCACCCTTTTCAATGCCGACGCTGCGAGCGTACCATGAATGTGAGTGCGTAAGAGTGACGATTTTTTTTATTGTCTTAAAATTTGTTTACATTTGTTCGTTGAAAAAAAAAGTTTTTTATGATTTAAAATTATGTGGAAAAGTACATTTATGACCGACACTGAGTAAGTTTTACGATAAACTTTACAAATCACTATCTTGTGAGTGATTATTTCTAGGACACCTACATTTTTTAGGTAAATTCAAGTTTATTTATTTATTTCTAATTAACCACTGATCGTTCTGTTATATTTATTTTTTCAACGTATACGTTAAACAATTGGTCATAATGCAAAATTTATTGTTTCTCTTCAAATCGTCAGATTACAGAGTTAACAAAATATTAATATATAAGTTGCAACACTGAAAATTCAGGCCGTTTCTGGTGAACAATCAGCAAATATCTGACCCGTCCAAAGATATTAGAAAGAACGAGATGTGCTATGCGCAGTTCGTACTAAGTGGAATTGTTTTGCCGAGTGTCGCCGGTTTTGTTCACCAATACTACTGCACACCTTCGCTTACGCTAAGGCATCGCTAAGGTATCCGCACTAATACATAGAACAGATTTCTGTGCGTACACGTCCCGATACCGTTCAAAGTACCCTAATTAGGTAGTACTCCGGCTACGGTCCGGCGGCCAACATAGCATATCTCGTTCTTCTAATATCTTTGGACCCGTCGCATAAGGGTTAACTTTGATTAAATAATTCTAAAACAACTGCATTCTTAAAGCTTGAAAGAAAGATGTACTTTTGACACATTTTTCTTTCTCATTCAGCCTCTCTTTAAGTTTTATTTATCAAATATGATACGCTAAACAAATATGATATCTTGTAACCTCTCCCTCATTCTCATAAGCGACACACATAGCAGAAAGAGAGATTACAAGGAAGTTCTCAATGTTGGATATGTATTCAATGCGTCCTTCTGTACGGCAGGCCATGGCCCACTGTCAAGAGAAGGTGTGGAAGGGAGAGAAGCCAGCCCCCCGTGTGCGCAGGGCAGCCCAGAAGCTGATTGGGGCCGAGAAGTGCACCCGGGGGCCCGGTTACTGGTGTCAGAATGAGGATCAAGCCAAGGAATGTAATGTAAGTCGGTAGCATTAAATGCATTGGCCTCATTTCTGACAGCTAAAAATATATTGATTTAAAATATTCATAATGATTAAATTTTAATGGACTTTCAAATAGAAGTAATTCGACAAATTCTGCAGAAATACCACAAAGCAGAGACAGCGCCAAGAGTTCGGCAGTGTGGCGATCATCCTCTCGGACTTTGCACTCGTCATTAGTGCAGTGACTATAAAGTTGCCTTATGCCTTACAAAATGTTTTTAAATATATCACACAATTCGAAATTTTTAATTGATATAACACTTCTCGCCCTACCAAACTAATGTGTGGTCACCCTTTTCAATGCTGACGCAGCGAGCGTACCATGAATGTGAGTGCGTAAAAGGGACGATTTTTTTTATTGTCAAAAATTTGTTTACATTTGTTCGTTGAAAAAAAAAGTTTTTTATGATTTAAAATTATGTGGAAAAGTACATTTATGACCGACACTAACGGCCGCTGTTCCCAATCCTAATAATCAAATTCTAGACGAATCACCACTGCACTACGTAATTCCAACACACAATAATTGCTTAAGCAAGCCGCTCAGTCTAAGCCAGCCGGACAGCTGGATTAGCTATTTAAGCAATATGTAAGGAAAAAGCTAGTTACAAAAAGTGTCGACAGAGTGAAAAAATACCGCGAATCAATGATCAAATGTCACTCTGACAATCGACAGTCGCGCTCCTTTCAGTTTTTTGTGTTGCATTTGTCATTATCGTTTTAAAATGGATAGAGAAGTTTTAGACATTTTAGATATACTAGATATTGCGGAATGGGCCGAAGTAATTGATGAAAACATCGGGTTATACAGGCGGCGGCAGGGTGTGGATGTCAATTACATCGAACTATTTATTTATTTATTAATTTACGGACAATATGTCCATTAAAACCATAATATTGACACGAATAAGAAACCATAGATGACAGTGAATGGAGAGTACATGTATGTGAAGGGCAAAGACAATGTAAAATAGAAAAAGTACATATAGAAAATAACTACAAATGAATTAAATGACAAAGAATTTTTTGACCGTTTTCGTATGACGAAAACGTGTTTTTTGTATATTTTGAACCTAATTGAGGAGAATTTAACTTATGCAAGCGAAAGGTAAGTTTTTATTTACGCAAGTGTCATTTTTGCGATGAATGTGCGAAATATTTTGCCCTTACCTCATGTCAGATCTGAAAACCTTTCTATTCTATCAATTTAATGTTATTCTTCGCACGCTTTGCTTTGATCTCCATTTTAAGGTTTGTTTGGGTTTGTTTTGCTGTCGCACGGAGAAAAAACTTACGTCGATCTGCCAAATCAAATGGGAAGTTCCGATTGTGGCATCACGTTCAAGTTGTCACTTTATTTTTAATATATTATATACGTTAGTTTAAAAAATATGAAATACCAGTTTATGAATAACGGTATTTAAAAGAAGTAATGTGTATTAATAAGAGCTACAATAATTAACTTTTTAATATTAATTTAACATAGAAAGTTTTTAAATTGATGTCATTTTATTGTTTTTGTTTTGTTTATTTAGGAAACAGATTTTTTACATCTTTAAATAATTAACTTATAAAAAATACAAATAATATCTAATGATAGGTTTTCACTTAAAAAAATAATTATAATAACAAACTAAGGGTCCAGTACCCGTGGGCAAAAAATATTTACAGAAAATACAAAATACTAAATAAAGTAAACATAACATCGGATATAAGAACACAAGTAAATTACAAAATATCAATTTTATCCTCACACAACACCAATAATCACCAATATATGTATATACCTACAACTAAACTGAACAGATGTTTATAAAATGAGTCACTTGTAACTGGACAGGGTTCATATCAACAACATGATAACTTGCAGTATGTTATTAATTATTATTTAATAATAGCTAAGGTATCTTTTTTAAATGTTCCTAAACTACACGAAAATATGTCAATAAAATTAAAATTCTTATTGTATAGGGTACAAGCTCTGAAAATAAAAGCGTTTTGTCTGAGATTAGTAGAGCATTTTTGAAGATGAAAAAGTGACTTATCTCTAGTTCTAAAGCTAGGGACTCTAAAATTAATCTCAGACAAAAGGGGCGAACAATCAATAAGGCCACTGATAATTTTATAGAGATATATTATATCTGCGGAGTCTCTTCTAGTTTTTAATGGTATTAGTCCATAATATTCCATCGAGCTGTTAATCCCGTGGTTACCAATATTCATCTTAAAATTTAAATGATTGACAAATTTTTTTTGGATGGCTTCAATGCGCTTTACATAAATGTTATATTGAGGATTCCATATCTGAGAAGCAAATTCAAGATGACTACGAACATAAGAAAAATACAATATTTTAAGTGTTTGAATATTATTGAATTCTTTTCCAATACGGAATAAGAATCCTAACATTCTAAGGGCTTTCTTCACAATCATGTCAACATGCGCCTCGAATGTAAGTTTACTGTCAAGCAGAACACCTAGGTCACGAATTTGTGTAACCTTTTTAAGTACTTGACTGGCTATGTAGTAGTTATGTTCAAATTTTATTTTGTTTCTAGTAAAGGTAATCACATAACATTTTGAGGTGTTCATGTTGAGATGATTGATAATGCAGTAGTCATCAAGTCTATATAGATCTTCTTGTAATTTATAACAGTCAATAATAGAATTAATAGGAAAGAATATTTTCATATCGTCGGCGAAGAGTAGAATATTTGCATAATTAAAGCATTTTATAATATCGTTGATGAAAATTGTGAACAGCAACGGTCCCAGGTGAGATCCTTGGGGCACACCTGAAGGTATATTTACAATCTCAGATATGAAGCCATTAATAGTTACTCCTTGAGTGCGCCCATTAAGATAGGAGACCAGCCATCGGTACAAATCCCCGTGGATTCCCAGAGCTAGTAGTTTAGATAAAAGAAGACTGTGATCAATTTTATCAAATGCTTTGGAGAAGTCTGTATAGATTACGTCAACTTGGATTTGATCATCCATATATTTTGATATATTTTCAGTGAAAGTTGCAAGATTAGAGACAACTGATCTTTTTTTCATGAATCCATGTTGGTTAGCAATTATTACAGACTGGACACAGTCATACAGTTGTTCATGAACAATTTTTTCAAATATCTTACTGAATATCGGTAATTTAGATATTGGACGATAGTTACGGACTTCATTTTTCGCCCCAGACTTAAATACTGGTGTAATATGAGCACACTTCCAGCGATCCGGAAAGACACCTTCTTTCAATGAGGATTGAAAGAGCAATAATAGTGGCTTCGAGATTACCTTGCTACACATTTTGATAAATAATGCCGGAATTTTATCGCTACCTGCACCCAATGAGCAAGAGATAGTATCAATTATTTTTTCTATTTTTTCTTTGGAAACTGATACCGAAGATATGTTAACTTGATTGTCTACGTGATAATTGGTAGAATGAACATCGGAAACAGTTTTGTGATTAAAAGTTGAGACGAAGTGTTGTGAGAACAGGTTGCATATTGCGAAGGGATTCACGGCAGTTATATCACCCAGTTTCATAATATGCGGTAAACCAGAATTATTTCCCTTTCCTTTAATATAGGTCCAGAAATGTTTCGGGTCACGGGATATATTAAGTTCGGCGTTTATTATAAATTGTTTAAGACATTCCCTAGACATTTTCTTTTGCCTTGATCGAAGAACACAAAATTCACGGTAGTCCAAAGGATTTGACCACTTTTTCCACATTTTGAACACTTTATATTTTTCTTTAGTGAGTTTTATCAGGGCTGGATTAAACCAATAAGGATAAGAGTTGTTAATATGAACTTCCTTTGATGGGACGTTCAAACGAATAATTTCATTTAAAATATCATAAAAACGGTCAATGGCATTATTAGTTGATAGGTTTAAAAATTCTGCATCCCAATCAATATTATTGAGGATGTTATTGATCGTTTCAAAATTAGCATTCCTGAAGAGATAGATTGTCCTTTTGTTGTCCACCATAGGGGTTTCCAGAGCTATATTGATGTCGAAAATAATGGTTTTATGATGTTTACATTCAGGTATGAGATAATCATCAGTATTAGACACATTAACAGGGAACGAACTAAAGACAAGGTCTAGGAATGTACGATTATTATTCGGGAAGGTGCAGTATTGCGAGAGATCAGTAAAAGAAAGGGTGTCTGATAGTTTGGAAATAATTTCAGATTGATAACCATTCATAATTTGCATACTGTTACCGTTACCAATAGACCAGTTAATTAGTGGTAAATTGAAATTAAAATATTTTTCCGTATTTGATCCATCTGAATTTAAAGTTTTTATCCTTGCTTAAGTCTCTCACTGTCTTGAAGAGCGCACGGGTTGCAGCAGTCAGATGCTCGTTGACATAAATTTTGGAGTCCCCGGGAAGCTTCAAATCACTTGAGTTGAGAGTGCCTTTCTTCCTTATAGCAGCAAGAAAGTTATCTCTACTGCGGCTGGCTGTGAACTTTACTACAATTGGACGAGTAAATTTAGGATTTTCTCTGGGTAATTCCTTGACCCTTGTACGAGAGATTCCATCAATATCATTTGGGAGAACATCAACACCTGCCTTGGCTCCTAGCAATTTTATGATATCTATTAAATTTTCATTTCTTTTTTCCGGTATGCCAATAATTTCCACGTTGTTTTTTAATGAGGTTTGCTCAAGACGGTTTAATTTGGACAATACCAGATTATAATTAGTTTGAAGTTCATTGTTTTTGACTTCGAGGTTATTAATTTTGGAGTGACACTCTCTTAGCGCATCATTCATTGTTTTTAATTGCATAAACACTTTATTAATTTCTTCTTTAATTTCGTCCTTAAACGAAATTAGTAAATTACCAAAGTCTGGCTCTGAACCAGGGAGCAACTCGGCAGCGGGGCTCTCCACGGCAACATTACGTTTTGACTTAGTACCCGCTTTAGTAGGTAGAACAGACATTATGAATAGGTACTGAACTGTCAAGGTAATGAAACAATGAATTGTAGCACTCTGTAGAGACAACGGAATCACACGATCACTTACGATGTACAATATACAAGTGGAATAATTAATTAGGCAACAACTTTTTGTGGAATTGATCACTTTTATAAGCCCAAATAAACATTAAATTAACAACGATTTTACAGTCGACCACTTGGTTCAAGAGTATTGTTAATATGTGTCTATGGTAATGTGCGCTAGTGTGTGGGGCTACTTAAGATTTTCAAAGATAAAATGATTGGGAACAACGCAAATCGAACGTTCCCTACAAAATGCTTAAAAATCGCTTGGCTGAGCAAAAACAAAGATTTGAACTTAGATAACGATTAAAAAGTTGGGAACAGCGGCCGTAAGTAAGTTTTAAGATAAACTTTACAAATGACTATCTTGTGAGTGATTATTTCTAGGACACCTACATTTTTTAGGTAAATTCAAGTTTATTTATTTATTTCTAAATTAACCACTGATCGTTCTGTTATATTTATTTTTTCAACGTATACGTTAAACAATTGGTCATATTGCAAAATTTATTGTTTCCCTTCAAATCGTCAGATTACAGAGTTAACAAAATATTAATATATAAGTTGCAACACTGAAAATTCAGGCCGTTTCTGGTGAACAATCAGCAAATATCTGACCCGTCGCATAAGGATTAACTTTGATTAAAAAATTCTAAACAAACTGCATTCTTAAAGCCTGAATGAAAGATGTACTTTTGACACATTTTTCTTTCTCATTCAGCCTCTCTTTAAGTTTTATTTATCAAATATGATACGCTAAACAAATATGATATCTTGTAACCTCTCCCTCATTCTCATAAGCGACGCACATAGCAGAAAGAGAGATTACAAGGAAGTTCTCAATGTTGGATATGTATTCAATGCGTCCTTCTGTACGGCAGGCCATGGCCCACTGTCAAGAGAAGGTGTGGAAGGGAGAGAAGCCAGCCCCCCGTGTGCGCAGGGCAGCCCAGAAGCTGATTGGGGCCGAGAAGTGCACCCGGGGGCCCGGTTACTGGTGTCAGAATGAGGATCAAGCCAAGGAATGTAATGTAAGTCGGTAGCATTAAATGCATTGGCCTCATTTCTGACAGCTAAAAATATATTGATTTAGAATATTCAAAATTTTTAAATTTTAATGGACTTTCAAATAGAAGTAATTCGACGAATTCTGCAGAAATACCACAAAGCAGAGACGGCGCCAAGAGTTCGGCAGTGTGGCGATCATCCTCTCGGACTTTGCGCTCGTCATTAGTGCAGCGACTATAAAGTTGCCTTATGCCTTACGAAATGTTTTTAAATATATCACACAATTCGAAATTTTTAATTGATATAACACTTCTCGCCCTACCAAACTAATGTGTGGTCACCCTTTTCAATGCCGACGCAGCGAGCGTACCATGAATGTGAGTGCGTAAGAGGGACGATTTTTTTTTATTGTCTAAAAATTTGTTTACATTTGTTCGTTGAAAAAAAAAGTTTTTTATGATTTAAAATTATGTGGAAAAGTACATTTATGACCGACACTAAGTAAGTTTTACGATAAACTTTACAAATTATTATTTTGTGAGTGATTATTTCCAGGACACCTATATTTTTGAGGTAAATTAAAGTTTATTTATTTATTTCTAAATTAACCACTGATCGTTCTGTTATATTTATTTTTTTAACGTATACGTTAAACAATTGGTCATATTGCAAAAATTATTGTTTTACTTTAAATCGTCAGATTGCATAGTTAACAAAATATTAATAAATAAGTTCCAACACTGTAAATTCATGCCGTTTCCGAGGAACAATCAGCAAATATCTGACCCGTCATATGGTCTTAGTAGAAAGAGAGGTTACAATGTTCTCTATGTTGGATACATATTCAACGCGTCCTTTTGTACGGCAGGCCGTGGCCCACTGTCAAGAGAAGGTGTGGAAGGGGGAGAAGCCAGCCCCCCGTGTGCGCAGGGCAGCCCAGAAGCTGTTGGGGGCCGAGAAGTGCACCTGGGGGCCCTCCTATTGGTGTCAAAATGAGGACCATGCCAATGAATGCAATGTTAGTTACCTTCTGTCTTTTTTGCTTATTTTCTCACCGGTTTACCAATATTTTGAAAACATATTGCAAGACTTCCTCTTGAGTGGTGCTATTTGTTTGTTGATCAACCATAAAATCCTTAACCCATAGATTATAGATATTAAATTTATTAAAACGAAAGACCAACATTCCCGTGTTCCGAATAACCTGACAATATTCGAATGAAAAAACAACATTACCATCATTATAAGCAGATTATGTTGCTTGTGCAATGATGGGGGACTTATCCAGAAGATGATTGATCCCACAATGCATTTGTCAACTCTGCCACCCCACCGGTCATATCGATATGCTAACATATCTGTCATACACACTCACTTAATGATTTTTTACTATTTTTATCAACCGGGTTTGAACAACCAGGTTCTACCTACATTCCCTTTGTCTACCAAAATACACCTTCTAATAAGTGACAATATTGGAGGTACGTTAGTACCACAGGCTCTAGGCGCTTAGGACTAAGTGTTGTCATCACAATATAAAGAAAAAGGTTGCGAAATACAAATGGCATGATGAACCATTTTCTTTTAGGGTTGAATAATGGAGCATTTCTGGGTGAAACAAGTTTTGTGGTAGTTGCACATTTTAATACACATAATAATGCATTGTTGCATTAAGACATTCCGCTGAGAGCTGTGTTGTATCCCTCTATGAAGCTATTATATTAATTTAATATTTTATATTAATATTAATTATATTAATATCGCACTAAATGAGTCTAGGATTTATGCATAAAGGCATTCTTCTGATATATCTGTTGCATCCCTCATTTTACATTCACAAACGCATGTAACATGTGGGATAATGAAGCTCTCAATAGTGGATAAGCATATCAATGTATCTTTTCGTATGGCAGGCTGTGGCCCACTGTCAAGAAAAGGTTTGGAAGGGGGAGAAGCCAGCCTCCCGTGTACGCAGGGCTGCCCAGGAGCTGTTGGGGGCTAAGAAGTGCACCCGGGGGCCCGGTTACTGGTGTGAGAATGAGGATCAAGCCAAGGAATGTAATGTAAGTCATTAGCATTAAATGCATTGACCTCATTTCAGACAGCTAAACATATATTAATTTTGATGATTGATCTTATAAGTATGACTAGCACTTATAAGTTTATTTTATTTTTTTTATTTTTTTTTTTTTTTTTAACAATTTTTTTATATAAGATAATGTGTCCTTACTGGGGTACCCCGTTCTAAGGACACATTATCTTATATAAAAAAAAGTAGATCTACACGTTTGTACAATAGGGGGCTTCGCTTAAGGATACAGTTATCTACCTCTTTTCAAAATGATGAATCTGGATAATTCATTTTGATATGTATGAATGTACATAAAAAAATATGTACCCTTCGGGATAATTTGTTCTCTTTTGGGAACAGCTCGTATTGTCTCATAGAAATCGTTGTGTCCCTTCCTTTCATGGTGAGAAATGTGATCTAAACGGTGTTAGAAAGATAAAACACCACTCTATATTTTCAAATCTAGAAATATTTCAACAGAATAATTCAAATGAACACCTCTATGAAACCAAAGGTTCCGACTGCAATTTGAGATAAATTTATGAATTTTTACTAATTATTTTCATATGAAATGACGAAAAGTGAAGTGACAATAATATGCATCACACATTTGTATAATAAAATGTGTATTTTTTTTCAATATCAATTATTTTAGTTCGGTGTTTAGATGAGAAAACGCTATGTGAGCGATTTTAATAAATTTTTATATTTGTGCACAAAATTTTAAATTTCAAAAATTATTTGCTATTCCTAACTAGCTGACGTGTACCCGGGGTGCTCGACTTTTCTATACTTTCAATAAATATAATATCCATGTATTATATATATATATTACATGTTTAGATTATATTATTATCGCACTAAATGAGTCTAGGATTTATGCATAAAGGCATTCTTCTGATATCTCTGTTGTATCCCTCATTTTACATTCACAAACGCATGTAACATGTGGGCTAATGAAGCTCTCAATAGTGGATAAGCAAATCAATGTTTTTTTTGTATGGCAGGCTGTGGCCCACTGCCAAGAAAAGGTTTGGAAGGGGGAGAAGCCAGCCTCCCGTGTACGCAGGGCTGCCCAGGAGCTGTTGGGGGCTAAGAAGTGCACCCGGGGGCCCGGTTACTGGTGTGCGAATGAGGATCAAGCCAAGGAATGTAATGTAAGTCATTAGCATTAAATGCATTGACCTCATTTCAGACAGCTAAAAATATATTGATTTTGATGATCGATCTTATAAGTATGACTAGCACTTATAAGTAGATCTACACGTTTGTACAGTTGGGGGCTTCGCTTAAGGATACAGTTAAGATACGCTTAAGGATACAGTTATTAAAAAGTCCTTTTAAGGACTACGTTACGCGGGTAAACCGAGAACATCATTCTACATATATATAAACCTTCCGGAAGAAATTCTCTAGATGATAGTGAAAACTCTATCAAACTCCGTTGCATACTTTAGATTTTAGAAGAACTAAGCGCACAAACAGACAGATGCGGATAGTGACTTTGTTTTATACTATTTAGAGATAGTAAAATTACAAAGTGTATTTCAACACCTTTCAAAATCAGTTTTTATTTTTTAAATACTTTAATAAATATTAATTTATTTGGTTTTTATTTCAAAGCGGAAATACTCAAACCTTCCTACAGAATTGCCAAAGGAGTTAAAGATACTTGTACCGTAAATAAATAACCTACGTAAATAGGCTTTCTATACTTGAGCCGTCTTACTTATTAGATTCTCGATCCTCAAACCCTACTGTTGCAGACACAGTAACCAGGCTCAAGGGTACCCAAGGGCTATTAGACGTCTAGCGAACCATGTCCACACTACGATTTTTGGTTAGAGCTCGCTGATAACAGAAAAAGTAACCGACTTTAGCCGCCTATTCATCTTTGGCATAGTTAAAGCACACTTAACCATGCCTACGCCATGGTAATAAGTCAAGTTTTCCACTATTCCGACCTTACGTGCAGCATAATATTTACACCCCGTTTATAAGTAAGACAGAAGGTTTATAGAAGTCAAAGGTGTCAGTTAAATATCTGTTTTTTTCATAACTGAGAAGCTGGATGCAGTATCAACTTCTGATGAATATTTTATTCAAACTTTTCCTTGTATAACCTACAGAAGTAAATTTACACAGCAGATCAAGAAGGGATTGGATATACCAAAAAGGCGATGGCAGCAATAACAGCTTGTCCGCTTTTAAGTTGTTATTGAATATGGCTCCTCAATTGATATTGCTCCATTTATTAAAAAATATTGTGTAATTGATACTAATTTAATGTGTTTTTTTTTCTTTCAGGCTCTCCAGCATTGTCAGGAAAGGGTTTGGAAAGCATCATCGCCTGCACCCAAAAAGTAATCCATTTCTCAGCTATAGAATGCTGCAGATGGAACTGTATCAAGTTATGTTAAATAACCATTTGAGATCTTAGAATTTTATTGTTTATGCCTTAATAACGGAGACTATTATTTCGTAGTGCATTATATTTTGAAAATCCCTGAGGTTTCCCATTTAGTTAAATTAGATTTCTTTTAAATTTTTGTGTGTTTCGTATTATTATATTTTTTTTAAAGAATAAAGATTTTTTAGATCAAAAATCATTGAAGTTTTAGCTGTTTTCTGATTTTCAAAACTGTGATAAGCGTTTTTTTTTTTGTTTTTTGTGAAGGTACATTTCATAAGAAAAAGTGTGAAGCAAATAATAATTTTATGTAATTTCTTACCATTTTCTTTTGTATGTTCCAAGGAAATAATAAAAAACTGAATATTATACATTGGTACAATTTTATTTGAGTTTGCATTGAAATTTGATTGCATTGAAACTAGAGCACAGTATTCATAGGTAAAAAGTGCTTTGCACCCTAATACCACAAATAAAAAAGATAAATAATGAAGAACATCACTAATATAAACATATTTCCGAGAAGATAAAATAATCAAAAATGTTTGATTGCATTCATAAAAATATATTTTTATAATAATTAGAAATTTTGAATTACTGACTCAATTTTGTAAATGAACATTTTTAATTTTGATATGTATTTTGATATTAAAACTAACCTATAGCTGTTGAGCAGCTTTCACAAGAATTTCCCTGTTTAAACTGTTTTAAAATGTGGTAGTTTATTCGACTAACTACACGTGGACTCGGTTGACGACATGTTCGTCACGATATCTGTCTCAGATTCCTCGGTTAGAGCAAGTGACCTCGGGCAGTAAGGGTTGTGAATGAGGAGCCAGTCCGCTAGCCAGACCAGGGGGTCTTCAGGTCTCTCCTTGCACAGCTCCTCGAGACCCTTCAGCAGGGTGGAATTCACGTTTCCCTGCAGATACTCGTTGATCTGCCAGTCGCGTAGCACTGGACCAACCACAACTAACAAAGTTACATCAATTATATTATGTTCACTTCTACACCTTCCTACAGACTCACAGACTCATAACGCACCCTAATTGGGGATGACATAGTCCCACTGGCTACAGACCTTGGGAGCAATTGGGAATCTTGTGCTGCATTCATGTATAAAAAAGTAAAGGGGCGGAAGCACTACTTCAAACCTTGCAAAGAGACCATCCAAAGTATTCATAAATACTTGTTCCCTTCAGCGTTTGAGGGTCATATATGACCGGGTGTCCATATTTTATAAAAGTATTATTATCTTTTTTTCTATCATGCGGAAATACTTAATTTAACCGGTCAGCAACGTAAGCAGATATACACGATAAAATAACGATAGCAGTCAAGTACAATAAGCGTGTTTACACGTCAACGCGTGTGTTTCCACAAAAATCGTCATAACTCCGTTATTCTTCTAGTGACATCCCTAAAACAAAAAGTAGAATATTCGTATTGAATGAAGCTTCACATCTCTATTCAAAGTTATCCATAGAAACCCGTAAAAAGACCTACTCAGTGGAAGCAAATTTTACCCGCCAAATCGTAAAACCCGCCTCCCACATATCCCAGTTTTAATTATTTTTTTAAAAATATATTTTGTATGAAATGGTCAAAAAGTGAAGTGACAGAATTGTTTATTGTACATTTGTACGATGAAATAAGTGTTTTTTTTTACATTATCCGTGATTTTAGTATCGTTTTTACATAAAACATTACAGGTGAGTCATTTTTACAATTTTTTCATGTTTCCATTCTAAATTTAAATATTTACAAATGTTAATATTTATTTGTGATACAACAATTTGAAAGCCTATTTTGTAACCTTTCTAAAACAGTTTTTACTATTCGGCTCCGTTCAGTAATGTTTCATTTATAGAGCTTTGATTGTGAGGCGGTAATAACACAACGTTTTCGTGAAATTGACATTTCGGTAAAGACATTTTAGCTTCAAGTTCGCGAAAAGTCGGAGGGGTTAAAAGAATTTGAAAGAGAAATAATAATTCTTTTCAGTTTGCCTCAAATATTTATACTAGAATCCATTAATAAAATTATAAAAATAGCCAAAATTAATAATTTATATTTCGCCCTGCTATCGTAACAATCGGTTTAACTTTACCATAGGTCGGCCCAAGTGGTTAGGTGCGTTTGGTGACTTAGCATGGGTGCCCAGTTTCATGGGGTGAAGTTTGTCTAGGTCTTGGCAGCGGTTGTGCCTGCCCACCATATGTGTGGCGGACCAGTTAAGGGAGGCCCTTTGACTTCTCCAGCTGGTCTCTCTCGACCCATCGCTTTTAGGGATGGATTTATACGTCCGCCACATGGACACACTGACCTCCAGATTCCTACCCACACAGCATCTCCAAATATGATATAGGCCCTGAGGGAAATTTTTTTCTTCATGGTCTATATCATATTTGGAGAAAACTAGGCAACTTCTCAATACTGGTAGAAACTCATCAACGGAGCTGCTAAGACTAATAACAGGATACTGCCACTTTAGGAAACTCACGCAGCTAACGGGAGTGGAAAACAGAAAATACATATAAAATAATGAATCACCATTGCACTTACACTGCATCATTGAATTGCACCACTGCATTGGTTGCCAATGTCACGCCTTGATGGAAGAAGGCTTAGATACCTGGGGCGCCACATTATGGAACTAAGAAACATCGCCAAACATCCAATAATAACCCTGTTGAACTTCATTGAAGGTAGGACTGGTCTATTGCTAAAAGGTAAGGTGAAATATGGGAGATAACACTATGGGCCTATGGCCTAACTGTCTCCTTATCCTTATCAATAATAATGAAATGTTAACATAAAAAGTGTATTTCTGTCACCAGTTTTTCTCATTAAGTTGAAATAAATAGAATCTACATTCCTTGCAAAATCAGTGTGAAATATTGTTCCCGTTCTGGAAGAAGGAAGGGGGGTGTGGTGGCTGTCAATGTCGCCCAAATCCTTCCGCAAATGAATAAACTCAACGAACGGAGTCCCAGATGAGCGGCAGCCGTGCGCCGCCGCTCTTTGGGTTACCGGCGTGCCAACTTCAAGTGCTCGTTGAGTTTTTTAACATTAAAAAGCCAATTTACTTGACTGCTGATTATGGTAAAACCCTATTTACAGATGAAAGGTTATACCATTGCTTTCTCCATCTTTTCCAGAACGACTTGTATAATATCTCAGCATGCGTGTCGGCATTTTGAAGTTATTGCCAGAGACCTGTGCCCGGCGAGCACTTGTAACGAACTGAAGCGAAACGAAGTATCACACAGCGGACAATCAACGAATGTTTTAGGCCAATACTTCGAACGCCAATGTTAGCTCTATCTATATACCTCAATGGTTTTTCTGTGGACTTTTCAAAACATTTTTCCGATAGATTATATTGTAGATTTTTGATCATTTCTTGCAATCGTTTGGTGAATTTTAATGGTAATGAGATGACAATTTGAAAATAAATTTATTTTGTATTAGCTGGTGCACCGTAGAACTATTAACAGGACACGGTCACAACAGGAGACCTTCTCTGGTTAATTGATAAGAGCATCTGTTCTGGACATGCTGGCTTAAAACTGTGCAAAACCATGTTGACAGCTGAAAGATGTTTACATATTTATTATTATTCAAATATGACCTATCTAGTGTTCTTACGCTCTGGGAAGAAGTAATGGATCTCTCGTAAGGCGGCAGCATGATCGTCACTTCCGTGCACTGCGTTGTTATACTCATCCTCCTCACTTGCCCGTATTCCATAGCTGGCCCTTATAGAGTTGGGCCAGTATGCCTGAGCCTCCAAGACACTGAAAGATATTTCAAAAGGCCATTAAATAATCAGCATCAGACAATAGTTATTGATTATTGTTGATGTGATGTAAGCTGGATTCAACATTTTCCAATCCAGAACCAAAATCAAGTATAGCATTATGCAGGGCTTTTTTTTTAAAAAAAAGGTGCCGGAACTCACTTCATGTCAAGCTTTTTACTAAATAAAATTATATTCAAATGTCACTTAAATGAAATTTAAAGGAGCTATGCCACGAAGCGAACAAAAAAAGGTTGATTTTTACGATATATTTTTTTTTATTTTAGTCATGACTAAGCTACAGAAACAATAAAATACACACATTATATTTGAAATATATTGTACAAATAAGACTAAATTTAAAATATAATTGTAAATACATATGTAATGTATTTATTTATGAACTTGAATAAAAGTTTAGAGTGATTTCCAAAGTTTTTTCCAATTCTCGTCTGATACATCATCTCGATTCCTTTTCTTAGTGTTAGTCTAAGGCCGAATGTGTTCCTTTACCTATCAACATATTTTGAAGGATCGAAAAGTGTCAAGGGTGGTCCCACGAGTTTGATGAACAAGAGTGCCGAAACTGTTTTAGTGTTTAACGAAGCTCTGGATGGGGTAATAATAAGATTCATTTGCGAAAACCCCCGTTCGCATTCACTTGAAGAAATGGGAATAGAATTCAGAGCATATACCAAACGCAAGAGTTTTTCAGAATATGTCTTTTCGAGAATGTGAAAAAAGGTGCCGGAACGCCGTTCCACCGTGTTAAATGGAAAAAAAAGCACTGGCATTATGTATTTTGAATGTGGAAAATACAGCACTGCTCCATAACACTGCAAAATAAATCGTGGTTTGGTAAAACCCTTCAAGCTGCAAAATGAAAATTTGACAGGAAATGATATAATCGAATATTTTGAAATTCGTAAAACTAATTAAAAATCTTGAAGTTTATATGATTGTGGTTATTTGTTTTCAAAAGTCTGATGTAAAATAATGCAATTCTGAGAGATTTAAGGGTTATTATTTAATCTAGTTTGGATGCTGTACAAATTTGATGTGGGAGTTGTAAAAATATGTAAGCAGCATAGACATATGAATATTAAGCAGGTTTTTTTCATTTATTGTAACTCCTTTGTGCTGTGTGAACAAAATAAACTTTAAACTGCTCTCTTCAACACTCAGGATTTTGTAGATAAGATTGTTTACGTAGAAGGGGTCGATCATAGGTATTAGAAACAAGAGATGGGCCATGAACTATTATTAGTATGAAACTGCACTCGTAAAAGTGTGGTAAACTTTGTTCACCCATACTACCGTAAATGGCGTATACGCACAGCAGCGCCCATGCTTAGTGTGTCTACCTGCACACCAAACATGAAAAGAGTCCTTCGCCGCTTTGATGGTCCGTTCAGTCTAGTCGTAGCTTGGCGACGGTCGGCACTCTTCCATGCCATATATCCCTTTGTTTCTATTATCTGTGATAACGGTTTTAGCATGTGTGACCCCCCACAGAAGTGGAGTAAAAAAAAGATAAATAATCGCTGAGCTTACTTGGTGGGACCCATGATCCTCCTCCACTCAGCGATGGCATTGGGCTTGGCTATGCAGAGGGCCACTATGGGTGTGCTGGACATCCTCACCACAAGGTTTGGGAAGTAAATTTGCCCAAAGTGCTCCGAGTAGAACTCTGCTGCCTGCTCTGGTGTAAGGTGAACTGTTCTTTTCTGAATGCAACATGGTAAGTATCTTAAATTATTACAGCAACCAAATTTTTTTACAAAAATTTCATTATACATAATTTCCTCTGCGAGTGGTGGAGTGGACCGAACCTCGGACAGCTCCGTACCTTGCTTGGTCTGCCTTGCTCAATCAGTTCCCGTCGGCCATCTATTTAAATATTTGTTAAGCTTTTTTAATGCAAGGCATAGTAAACATCTTACAGCCAGGACATTGTATTTGTGATGCGGAGAGACAATGAGTATTTTAATGCGAGGCATAGTAAATATCTTCCAGCTAGTACATTGTATTTGTGATGCGGAGAGACAGTGAATGTTTTAATGCAAGGCATAGTAAATATCTTCCAGCTAGTACATTGTATTTGTGATGCGGAGAGACAGTGAATGTTTTAATGCAAGGCATAGTAAATATCTTCCAGCTAGTACATTGTATTTGTGATGCGAAGAGACAATGAGTATTTTAATGCAAGGCATAGTAAATATCTTCCAGCTAGTACGTTGTATTTGTGACGCGGAGAGACAATGAGTATTTTAATGCGAGGCATAGTAAATATCTTCCAGCTAGTACATTGTATTTGTGATGCGGAGAGACAGTGAATGTTTTAATGCAAGGCATAGTAAATATCTTCCAGCTAGTACATTGTATTTGTGATGCGGAGAGACAGTGAATGTTTTAATGCAAGGCATAGTAAATATCTTCCAGCTAGTACATTGTATTTGTGATGCGAAGAGACAATGAGTATTTTAATGCAAGGCATAGTAAATATCTTCCAGCTAGTACGTTGTATTTGTGACGCGGAGAGACAATGAGTATTTTAATGCAAGGCATAGTAAATATCTTCCAGCTAGTACATTGTATTTGTGATGCGGAGAGACAGTGAATGTTTTAATGCAAGGCATAGTAAATATCTTCCAGCTAGTACATTGTATTTGTGATGCGGAGAGACAGTGAATGTTTTAATGCAAGGCATAGTAAATATCTTCCAGCTAGTACGTTGTATTTGTGACGCGGAGAGACAATGAGTATTTTAATGCAAGGCATAGTAAATATCTTCCAGCTAGTACATGTATTTGTGACGCGGAGAGACAATGAATATTAGACAAAGAAAGAATATTTTTATTAAAAACAACTAAAAAGCGATTTGCGACATTTCGTAAAATGTCATTCCTATGTAATCGATCAATGATAAACATATATACATACCAAAGATATTAGAAGAACGAGATGTGCTATGAGCAGTTCATACTGTGTGGAATTGCTTTGCCGAGTGTCGCCGGTTTTGTTCACCAATACTACTGCACACCTTCGCTTACGCTAAGGCATCGCTAAGGTATCCGCACTAATACATAGAACAGATTTCTGTGCGTACACGTCCCGATAGTATTCAAAGTACCCTAATTAGTTAGTACTCCGCCTACGGTCCGGCGGCCAACATAGCATATCTCATTCTTCTAATATCTTTGATACATACCCTTTTATAAAACTTTGAAAAAAAAAAAAAAAACCCCTAGGTATGAAACACGTTTTGTTCTGTTATTTATTATGTTATAGGCATGAAAAATTGCAGTGTATCTTTAAATGCAACTAAAGCATTCGTCGAGAAATTTTTGCTCTATTTCAAACGACCCGTTTTCACTTAATTATTTTTTTTAATATTAGCGCGCTCCCTCTGACATTCGTATCTACTTACCTCCATTTCAAACCATCATTGAACGCTTACTATGGGACCTTTAACATGGACCTAAAAAGCCCTGCACAGAGCATTCATGCCATTTTGTCTGAATGGCATTGAAGCCAAATCTATGGTGAAAGGAAATTGACTGGCGGTCATCTTGTCTGACTAAATTTTGAACTGCACCAAGTTGTGCATAATTAACTTTTATTATTTTCTTTTTGTGTAGTTTATGCAGTTATAACTGCTTAGTTTTTTGGGTTATTTGATGAGACAAAGAATGTTACGTCATTAAAAATGTAAGTACGTTTTGGCATTCACCTTCATCACCTTCACCCTCACCACGCGGTTTCAAATTGTTATCGAATTGCTCAGGGCATTTTAGGTCCACGATTAATGGATTTTATGCCATGCTACACTAGCGCCTATAGTGGCCAGAGTTGCCAACCTATACAAGTAAATTATGCCAATATTTCACTGGAGTTAGGCATATTATTGATATTCTAGGATTCTAGGGTTTTTACTACTACGCATTTTCCTTTACGTAAGTACCTACTTATAATACATTTTAGCCGGTAACTGGACAACTCAGAACGGTGACAATAAAGAATTCAATTTTTGTTTTAATTTCATGAATGTTTACCTTCTAACTAAAATACCAATGTTTTTCAAATTTTTTTTACAAGTGTCCATTTCATAGTTAAAATGTATATTTTTTTGTTACATTTTATTATTTTTCCTAACTTGCTACACTAGCTTGCTTGTGTAAGACTTCATTTTAAATACGATAAAAAATATATACACGGTGTCCGGAAACTCGTAGTACAAGCGGGAAACTGGAGAATCTACACCATATGGGGAACCCAAAAAAACATAAAGTTTTTTGATTTGAGCATTTTCACAAAAAAAAAAAAAACCAAAAAAAAATATTTTTCGGCTATTTTTGGGTTAAAGTTTTTTCTGGTGTTTAGGGTTGAACAACAGATGTTTTAACCCTGCAGAGCAGAAATATTTTATGATTACACCGGATTAAATGAAGGGTGATTTCAAAATAATGCTTAAAATCCGAGTTTCTTCATTTGTTTTACTTTCAAATAGTTTTAATTAGTTGGGTACTTTGATCTTCAGTAATAATTTATAAGAATTTGATTAAAAAAAAAAAAAAAAAAATGAACTTCTAACTCGATTTACTTGATAACGAAAGCTCAAATCAAAAAAAAATATACTACAAAATCGACTCCAAATGTGATGTAGATTCACCAGTTTCCCGCTTGTACTACGAGTTTCCGGACACCCTGTATATAGGTATATATAATTGTAAGTGCATATTATTTTAATGATACAAAACATTACATGAATAATGTTGAATTAATCAAAAACATAGGGAAATAAAATAAGAACAGATAAAAAAATTATTTACACGTGATTTAGTATAATTAATTGAATGGCTAACTACCCAATTAATCTGAATACATTTAAAAAAAATAAGTAGGTATTAAAAGAGAAAAATATAACAAAAGTAGGTACTTATCTGTCCATAAATTTATTATCTGTGAGTAAAAAACTAAAATAAATTCCCGTGTAAATTCGATGCATGATTTTTTCAGCAAGATCACTCAATATGCCTGAATTACACCTGACGTTTGCTCGGCCGAGACCATAAATAAACCACTCACGCCGAGTGCTCAGCTGATGTCAATGACCAAACAAAATACATAACCGGCGTGATCAGTACAGTCAGTAGGTACTCGGCCTCGTAAACCACTCACCTCGGTCTAGTAGCGGACGAGTGATTCAGGCGAGACAGTGATATCTAGAATGGGATTATGGGATAGAAGCAACGCCCAATGACTCGGTCGAGTAAGTAAGTACCCCCTCCACCTGCTTACTCAACTCGGCGTGACTCGGCGCTTCACTCGCTCACTCGCCCTCCACTCGACCAGCGCAACAGACGAGTCAGTCAGTGAAAGAAAAATATACGAATTTCAAATATTTTGAATTTGTTTTATATTTATAACATTTTAGAACTGTGTGACGTTTGTTATCTGTGCGAGTTCATTTGATTTTACAAAAAAACATGGCTAAATGGGATAGTGAAACGACATTGAAATTTATCCTGCAATATAAATCACACGAATGTTTGTGGGATTTTAAATCGGCCGCATACAAAGATAAAAGTATGCGAGATGCTGCTTATCTCAAATTGATAGAAGCCATGAATTTGCCTACCTTTGGTATAGCAGATGTAAAAAATAAAATAAAAAATTTGAGATCGACATACAACCAAGAAATTAAAAAAATCGAAGATTCTAAAAAATCTCGTTGCGGAGAATCTTCAGTTTATAAATCAAATGTAAAATGGCTCAAGGAACTGGAAACTACCATGAACACCGGAGAAAAGAGGAAAACATATGACAATGTGAGTTCAATTAT
The DNA here is from genome assembly GCA_026573805.1 of Hesperophylax magnus. Taxonomy (NCBI): domain Eukaryota; kingdom Metazoa; phylum Arthropoda; class Insecta; order Trichoptera; family Limnephilidae; genus Hesperophylax; species Hesperophylax magnus. Next base: position 5,553,119 of record JAIUSX010000022.1, read on the forward strand.
TTATTAATCACAACATTATTTTAAATATTTAACAGTTAATGAACCATTCTGTTCTGCCGTGACACCGCTGCAGCGTTATTAAAATAGTGGATATAACTTTCTCGAAGCTCTCTCGCTCCTCTTGATGGATGATTTAACCCAAACCAGTTATACTTGGCAATTGGTGGTTAACTTGTTTGTCTCCCCAAAGTATTATTTCTCCTGTATCTACACTTCAAGATTTAAGATGCTTTGTGGGAGAAACACTCTCAGAAAAATATGCAACGCGCAGTACAAATAATTTTATTTGTGACTTGTACTAGTCAATATTAGTTTCAGAAATATCCTAAATCTACTTGCAAGGATGCCGAAGTCGTTTTCAACTATTCTTCGAGCTCTTGACAGTCTATAATTGATTTTTTTTTGTTGTGACGTCAAAGGTCGATGTAAATGTGGTTTCAATAAATAAATCTTCAGAGGAAAATCGTCATCACCTACAAAAAACCCACCACAAGGCAACAATTCGTTTTCAAGTTGTGCAATATATTAAAGACTTCCTAAAAATACCGCCATCTGAGTTTTTTCCATTTGTAGTTGATATAAGTTGATTAATAATACAACGCTATTGGATCCCCTTGTAGTTCCAAAATTCGCTTCCACAATTTGGAGGTGCTTGAATGGTAACGTGTTTACCGTCAAAACTATCATGAGAGAGGCGGATTGGGTACCGCCGCCCTGGTATTGGATAAATAACACCTCAGCCAAAGTGGTTCACTACGTTTAGTGATATAGCAAGTGTACCCGGGTGCATATGGTGAGATGTGTTCAGGATGCGCCTGCCCACCAGCTGCGTGGCGTGCCAGATCGGGAGAGGCTGGTTTGGGGAGACCCTTTGACCTCTCCAACTGGTCTCTCGACCCATCGCCTTGCGCCGCAGCGGGAGGGATTTTATACATTACTCCTGGACATACTGACCCCTAGATTCCTACTCATCCCTCATACATTTTTCCTTCCCAGAGCTTCCTCTCCTCAAAAATACCCCTAACACAGCATCCCCAAAAATGACACAGGTCCTGAGATGAAAAAATAATTACATCCTCAAAATTCAAACTTTTCTATAACTTTCCACTCTTGATGATATGACACCTGAAAATAAATAAATTCTATCCTTCAGTTTATTCTTGTTTAATTTAATTTTATTTGGTTTTACGCCCAGCCGGGTTTTTACACGGATTTTAAGAACATAATATACCCACTGAGACTTCGAAAATTTTACAAAAAAAAAATTAATGCGTTATATCACAGTAAACTAATAAAGTGTATTCGAAACAACATTAGTAAAATATGTAATAGTTACATAAAATAAGATAGAAACTAGAACAATAATTCATTTAAGACAAATCACTAAAACTAGATTACCAACGCTACTATAATTTGTAGGATTCAACAAATTGCTGGAATAGATTACACTTAATTCTATAAATGGAGTCAGTAAATATATGAATAGTACGCCCAAATTTGTTGCCCAGATCACTATTGGTTAATGAGTGTCTGATAAGTTGGTTGTGTATCTGTTGCAGAAGAATGTTACATTTTGTCTTGTTTTCCTAGTGGCAACGATAACAGGACTATCAATTATAATTTATATTTACGTAACTCTCCTGTCAGACAGTGTTATTTGATGCACAATTGATTCATCAAATGACAAAATTAATGTGTTCGATTGGAATTCTGTGCTTAAGATTTCCCTACTTAAGAATATTACTTACTTCCTATTATTCTTATATTAATAAACTTATAAAAAATGTCGTTTTAATGTTTCATTATATATACTTTTCAGATTAACAACGAGCAAGAGACCGTGTGGGAAAATGTTAATAATGACGATCCTCCCTCGTCAACATCAGCCCAATTCAATGCAGAAGATTGTACGCCCTCAAGAAAAAAGAAAGCTAGAAGACTCAGTAAGCATTTATGCGCATCTATCAACCACAAGGATGACGAAGAAAATGCATTCGACGCATTTGGAAAGAGTGTTGCAAAGCAATTAGAAAAGTTATCGGAAGAACGAGCACTTTTAGCGCAGAGTGCAATCCAGAATCTTCTGACGGAATACGGCATTCAGGATTTGAGAGAAAAAAAGAGTTCCATGTCAAGACAACCTTACACCCATTCATCATATTATGTAACTTCGCCATTATCGAATCCTGAACACCAGTCTGCAACGGAGTCCAGTGATTTAACATTTGTCCAGCCGGCACCATCGCATTTTGTACTGACCGAGTACAAGACATCACCACAGACATCACCGTAGACATCTCATTTTACAAATTACAATCCACCATTGAGTTCAATTCCACAAACTGCACCTACAGACGGTCCTAAGTTATTCTTCCACTCTCGATTAGATTTCTATTTAAAAAAAATTACGTGTGTGTACGTACATACGTGTAATTTCAACTGTTAATAAATATCTACTAAAATGTAAATACTAGTTTTAATTTATTTACCTTAATGCAATCCTAAATAGCTTCCAAAACTTCTGGGATAAAATTACAATTAAAACATAAATCAACTTATAATTTCTGGAATTTGTTTTTTGTATTCCCAATCTCCCGAAAGTTCTATATTCAATTTGAGAGGCGGGTATGGGTTACCGCCGCCCCGGGAGCCATTTATTGGATAACCAACACTTATGCCATAGGTCACACCAAGTGGTTCGCTACGTTTGGTGACTTGGCAGGGGTGCCCAGGTTCATCGGGTGAGCTGTGTTCAGATCTTGGCGGTTGTTGCGCCTGCTCACCAGCTGCATGGCGGGCCGGATCGGGAGAGGCCGGCTTGGGGAGACCCTAGTGGGAGGGATGGATTTATACGTCCGTCACTCCTGACACTGACCCCTAGATTCCTACCCACCCCTCATACACTTTTCTTTCCCAGAACTTCTTCTCCTTTCTTTCCTACAAAATACCCTCCTCACAGCATAGCCAAAGATGATATAGGCCCTGAGGGAAATCATTTTTCTCAGGACCTCCTGTATGACGTTAATGTAAAATAATATATTCGAATGTAAGAAAGCGAGTGACTCGGTCGAGAACTCGACAGGTGTAATTCGGCTGATTTTTCTTAAATCTAGTTTTGACTACCTTTCGTGAACAAAATTGTATTAGTTAGGGATATATCCTGTTATATATGAAGGGACCAAAGAATGTATGGGATCATTTTTTTTATAATTCTACCAAAATATGTTTACACTAGACTTAAATTCAAACTAATCATTCCTCCATTGGGCACCATGAAACAGGCAGCTGCCTAGTATGGTGTTCTAATGTATCTTCTCTAAATAAATTTATTAATCATGTAACATGTACTTATAAATAAAAAAATAACAACATATTTAGAATTATAATGGATGTATGCCGTATGATTAATTCCTTGAAACAAACCGTAATTGTTTTATATGTGGTTTTACCTTCAACCCCAAGTAACACAGATAACAAATAAATTCACACATAATATTTAAATATAACTATAAAATTATTTGTACACCGCTTTATTTTTTCGGTAAATTTGTCAAATTTCGCATCATGCAAAGGCTATTTAAAAAAAACAACACTTGATTTCAACTTAAATATCTAATGGAAACAACTATTTAATAAGTAGGGGGGGACGTAAACATGCTCATAATAGATTTTTGATAGTTAGTTGAGTTATTTTAATAATTTTATCGTATTTCCTAACCTTCAAATTTAACTTTGAGAAAAAATGGAACTTGAATGCATCTTTTACCATCTCCCCGACATAAATAGTTATTTCGGTAATTATTCGGAATCGCTGGACAGGGATAATACGAAATATTTTTAAATAAAACCTTCTGATTTACCTTAATTACTATAAAAGGAATCTGACTGCATTTGTGAAATTTTTAATTTTAGGATTTTAATTTTTAATTACGTAAAATGAAAATTCGCTTTCGTTGTATGGGATGACAGCTGGAATGGTTTCTGTTGATAACATTTTCTTTTGTTGGTATTCCTGATACGAGTGGCAAGATTTTTTACCACATGCAAATACTAGGTAGGTACTGTTTTAGCCAAATTCGAAAAATAAAATAAAGATATGTAAGTATGTTAAATAAATAAAAAAAACTTAGAAAGGTGAGGTTATTATAGGATAGGTTGGATTATTATAGGCTAGGTTGGTTTATTATTAGGATTTAGGTTAGGTTAGGTTAGATTGGATATTATAGGTTAGGTTGGGTTGGATAATTGTAGGTTAGGTTCGATTATTATAGGTTAGGTCGGATTATTATTAGGATATAGGTTAGGTTAGGTTAGGTTGGATTATTATAGGTTAGGTTCGATTATTATGGGTTAGGTTGGATTATTATTAGGATATAGGTTAGGTTAGGTTAGGTTGGATTATTATAGGTTAGGTTAGGTAAGGTTGGATTATTATAGGTTAGGTTGGTTTATTATTAGGATATTAGGTTAGGTTAGGTTAGGTTGGATTATTATAGTTTAGGTTAGGTTAGGTTGGATTATTATAGGTTAGGTTAGGTTAGGCTGGATTATTATTAGAATATAGGTTAGGTTAGGTTGGATTATTATAGGTTAGGTTAGGTTAGGTTGGATTATTATAGGTTAGGTTAAGTTAGGTTGGATTATTGTAGGTTAGGTTAGGATATAGGTTATGTTAGGATTTAGGTTAGGTTAGTTTAGGTTTAGTTAGGTTGGATTATTGTAGGTTAGGTTAGGATATAGGTTAGGTTAGGATTTAGGTTAGGTTAGTTTAGGTTTGATTATTATAGGTTAGGTTACTATAGTTTAGGTTAAATAAAACAATAATTATAATAATACCTAACTATAAATAATTTAAGTTTTTTAAGTAACATAAAAATATTTTATTATTCGAGTTTGGCCAAAACAGTACATAACTAGAATTTGCATTCAGAAATGATTCAAATTCTGGCCACTCGTATCAGGAATACCAACCAGAGAAAATGTCATCAACAGAAACCATTCCAGCTGTCATCCCATACAACGAAAGTGAATTTTCATTTTACGTAATCAAAAATTAAAATTTAAAATTTAAAATTTCACAAATGCAGTCAGATTCCTTTTATAGTAATTAAGGTAAATCAGAAAGTTTTATTTAAAAATATTTCGTATTATCCCTGTCCAGCGATTCCGAATATTTACCGTTATTTCTTATAGTAATTAACTTGAAACCAAATGCTATTTATTTTGTTTTTTGCGTAGCGTGAAGCAGAATTCGATAAATTTATGTTTTTCTCCACCGTTGACATACAACGAAATATTATGAACCCTGTCCACAAAAATCTAAGAACATTTATTTAAATTTAAAATTTTCGAAATATTATTGGGAAAAAATATGGTAGAAAATGCAGTAATCTCTAACCCCAATGTTATCATTCGTAAACATGGCAACGTTCTATTTACTTTTCATTCAATATTGTTGAAATTTTTGAAACATTCAATGTGAAAACATCGAAATTATGAACGCTTTCTTACCGATAAGATGTCATAGCCATTCTTTTTGATAATGTCTTCAATTTCTGGAGCAAATTTCACAGCTTCTTGTTTGATGAGTGCCAACGTTTTCTCAACCCTCAAATCATATTCACTATTGTCGATCGTGTCCGACGAACAATCCGACATTATTAAATAGTATTTCTTTATGAAGAGCGAACTGTGCAACGACTGTACCTGGGTACTCTCGGAGCGAAATAATAGAAGGCGAAAACCAAATTAAAAATCAAAAATCCCAAGTGAAAAGTAATGCTAAACTAACACATGCACAATAAGTACTAATTGTTGTTTGGCACACTTCTCGTTGCCATGACAACCGAGTGATTCCAAAGCTAAAGTATTTATGAAAGGCTACAGCGGCCCAATTCTTCTATCGTCTATTTTCAGCTATTACCAGTAACTGATTATTGGTTTTATGATTTTTTTAGCAATCAATTAATCGATTTTATGAAGTTATTAAAATCTTATTATGTTAATTAAACCCAAATAAACCTTATTTTTCGGAAGCTGCTTGTTAAGACGCATCGCATAGTTTTAATAAAGTAAATATAATTCATTTCTCATTCTCATAACCAGATGAACAGCAGGTACCTACAGCTTAAAATAATACATGCAATTATATAATGTATTAACCGATCTCAACACGATTTAATGATGTCTTAATCGATCTCAACTTAGATTTAATAAAGTCTTAACCGACCTCAAATTAGATTTAATAATGTTTTAACTGACCTCAACTTAGATTTAATAATGTTTTAACCGATCTCAACTTAGAATTAATAATGTTTTAACCGATCACAACTTAGATTTAATAATGTCTTACCCGACCTCAAATTAGATTTAACAATGTCTTAACTGACCTCAACTTAGATTTAATAATGTTTTAACCGATCTCAACTTAGAATTAATAATGTTTTAACCGATCTCATTTTATAATTAATAATGTTTTAACCGATCTCAACATAGATTTAATAATGTCTTAACCGAATCAACTTACATTTAATAATGTCTTAACCGACCTCAACTTAGATTTAATAATGTTTTTACCGATCTCAACTTAGATTTAATAATGTCTTATCCGATCTCAACATAGATTTAATTTGTCTATTTTTATTTATTTTTTTTCTCTTGTTCCTATCGATCTTGAACCTATTCAACAGATGAATACGTAATCGATAAATGGCTTATTATTAGTAAATCTCGTATGGAAACCAAAACGAAGGTAGGCTTCCATAGACGGTGTCCTATTCAGGATTAAAACGCTTTCATTATAATATAATATTACTGTCATACAGGAATGAGGATATTCCAACTCTTTGAAAAAATACTTTTATCTTTCGAATCGCAATGCTCTGACAAAAACAGATGAATACGTAATCGATAAATGGCTTATTATTAGTAAATCTCGTATGGAAACCAAAACGAAGGTAGGCTTCCATAGACGGTGTCCTATTCAGGATTAAAACGCTTTCATTATAATATAATATTACTGTCATACAGGAATGAGGATATTCCAACTCTTTGAAAAAATACTTTTATCTTTCGAATCGCAATGCTCTGACAAAAACAGATGAATACGTAATCGATAAATGGCTTATTATTAGTAAATCTCGTATGGAAACCAAAACGAAGGTAGGCTTCCATAGACGGTGTCCGGAAACTCTTAGTACAAGCGGGAAACTGGTGGATCTACATCACATAGATAGGTAACCGATGTCGATTTTATTTTATTTACACTTTTTTGTAAAACGGTCATAAACATTTGGAGCCGGGTCTACACTCCGATTCATTTGAAAGGACATTAAACAACCGATTTTTTTCAAATTTGTCCAAAAAATCCATTTTTGGACTCGATTTACTCGAAAACGAAATCTCTAATCAAAAAAAAGGTGTACTCCAAAATACACTCATGTGATCTTGATTCATCAGTTTTCTACGTAGTAGTGAAAATAACATTGCGAGGCTCTCGTTCCCATTTCAATATAAAGATGAAATAATTATAGCTAGATGGTGCAAACCTTTGTACACTATTCTCCGAAAGAATTTTATCTAATCATTAATACCTGAAATATTACCCCTCAAATTTAATATGTAGAGAAACAGGTACAAACTGATTCATAAAATACTAAAATAGTACACGTACACACATCAGCAATAAAGCCGTGACTCGTAAGTCACCAGCAATATTGTCGAGATTCAGGATTTTTCAGATTCCAGTTGGAAAACTGAAAGAAAGCATGAGAATTATAAACGGTGGCGTTATATGAGAACTCTCTTTTTTTATGAACTAAATCGTAGTGAATCAACCATGTCATTTTATTACAAGGAATTACAGATTATGAAGTCCGAGAAAATACTCAATACATGCAGTGTCCGAGAACGCATAATTAAAATGACCGAGCGTTCAACTCGAACAGTCGTCGTGCGTGTTCAATATTTTAGTTCCGTCTCTGTTCACAGAGAAGGAACCGAGGAGGACGGAAAGGAATTAGGTGGTTAAAGGGTAGTCGGACAGGTTGCTCGGGTAGAGGGTTGATACAAGGGGGAGCTCGCCACCCTTTGGATAGTGCGAGAGAGAGCGGGAGGGAGGGTAGCTCCGTCGCTCTCGCCTCGCCACCCCCAGCTAGGCCAGTTGTGGAGGAGCCAGTCGATAGCGGGCGGGCATGCGCACCCCCAGCACCAACCCCCAGCCCCCAGCCCCCGGCCTAGCGCACCCGCCCGGCCCAATGTGCCCCGTACTGACACTCATGTCAACACGCCAATGGCCGAAACAGAATGCGCGCGTCAAACATAATATAATCGTGCGAATCCGTGAAACATTCGGTAATCCGATCATTGTTTATTATCCAAATGATATCGTAACGGGAGTGCGTCAACGTTAGAACAACGTCTTGTGTCGTAAGCTACCTATCTATGGACAATTCGTGCGTGCTGGATCTTCTCATACGGTGCTTTGCCATGACTGAGCCAGAGGACCTCAACTTCACCGCCTTCACAGACCTCTGCAGGCTGTGCTCTCTCAAGAGCGGCCCCAGACTGCACATCTTCGACAAGGACGGCGAACAGAGGCAGATACTCTTCAAGATCAGATCATGCCTGCCCACCATGGTGAGTTTCACAGCACAATGCGCAAGCTTTCTGTTTATGTAAGATTATCAGTATTGTCACGTATCGTGTACTGATAGTACCTACCTACCATCCCTCTTCATTTCTAGTGTATCTACGTTACTTGCTACTTACTATCTTGCTTCGAGCTCTGAGGTACCTACTTATAGTGACATTTCCTTTGTGCGAAAATATTATGATTGATTTCCAGACAAATATAAAATATTATGCTTGATTTCCAAAAGAAAATAAAATATTATGGTTGATTTCCAGACAAATATAAAATATTATGATTGATTTCCAGACAAATATAAAATATATTGGTTGATTTCCAAACGAATATAAAATATTATGATTGATTTCCAGACCAATATAAAATATTATAATTGATTTCCAGACAAATATAAAATATTGTGATTGATTTCCAGACAAATATAAAATATTATGATTGATTTCCAGACAAATATAAAATATACCTCTTAAATAAAATGGAATGTGCACACATAACAGTAATAATAAAATATACAATCATACAGCGAATATGTTGTGAAATTTAAGATAGACTCTGCATTAAACTGATAAAAACAAAATGATATAAAACTATAATAATAAAACATTAATCTGATTAAATCACTGTGGACAACTGACTTAATATTAAAAATTAAGATAGATTCAAAAATTAATATTTAAGATTGCATATTTATTAAATGAATAATTTTGAATCCTTTCAAAAGCATCGCCATGACAACGATTAAAAGCGCTATTGCACAAATGATGGTCCACGTTTTACAAAAGGGGGGAGCCCGAGCACATGTGCCCGAGGGGGCTCCCTCCCCCCTCCCGCCCGTACTATCACGACCCCTGCCCCTGTCCCCGTGGCGCCCCCCCTCCACCCGTATCACTGCCTTCCCCTAGCGGGGGACACCCTCGCCTTATCACGGAAAGGGGGCACTGCTATCAGTCGACAGCGCAGTTCGGTGACCCCCGAATCTGACCTGTCTTGCCCTACTTAATGGAATTGGCTTGCACTTGCTGCGTGAGTACTGGGTATCATTAGATACAATTATTCCATACCTATTGTTTAATTAAAAAAAAATTATCCACACATATTTTTTAAATTAATATAGTAAGTTTATATATTATGTGAAATCTGGGACAACTTCTGGAATTATACCAGTGGCGGCTAGTGACTTTTGGTTGTACCAGAGTGCTAATATTATAAAAATGGCATTTTTGATGTTGTTGTAGCTGAAAACGATTTTTTTTTCTAAAAATTGTTTTTTTGCATAAACATTTTCAAGAAATTTAATTTTTTTAAATTTAGATTTCCTGAAAATCTTCAGAAAATAATAAAAAAATCATTTTCAGTTAAAACTAACTAACTAACCATCACGCCATTTCCCCGCAGGGGTAGGCAGAGAGGACGGACCGCCAAACAACTCGGTCTTGGCACACACTCCTTGCCTCATTCGCATTCATACATCGTCTAGTACATACTCTTCTATTATTCTGACTCGTGCCGAGGCATGGCCCGACTCAATTATCTGCTTCACTTGGTCGTGCCATGTCTTCCTCGGGCGTCCCCGGCTTCTGCTACCATTCACATTAGCATCGTATATTCTCCTTAAACTCCTTTCTTCGCTCATTCGCTCTACATGCCCAAACCATCTAAGCGTCCCTTTCTTGATCTTACTCATTACACTTACATCAGCCTTGCACTCTTTGCGGATCTCCACATTTCTTACACGATCATACTACACTTACGCCTCTGGGATCTCATTTCTACAGCATTCAGTATACTTTCATCCTTTCTCTGCCAGTTCCATGCCTCACTTCCGTACATCAGGGTAAGTACCAGCAATCCAATGTGGACTGCTAGCTTTGCTTCTTTGGACAATGTTGTGCCAAAATAATGCCATTTTTGTAATATTGGCACTCTAGTAATCCAAAAGTCACGAGCCGCCACTACATTAAACCTCATTAATTTGTTTTCTTATGTATATGTGTTTACTAGTTTTATGAATTAATCGGTGTCCGGAAAATAGTGGTATAAACGGAAAACCGTGAGGAATCTGCATCATACAGAAAACCCAAAAAACATAAGTTTAATCAACAAAACATGTTTGTTTTTTTTACTTTTTCCTTTTTTTCTGAAAATTTTGGGTTAAGATATTATTTAAGTAAAGACAAATAACAATCCTATAACACATTTTTTCGAATTCAACCGATAAAATTCCCACTTTAAACTCGAGTTACTCCAAACCAAAACTCATATAAAATAAAGTTATACCACAAAATCGCCTTCAATTGTGATGTAAATAAAGTTAGAGATGTTATTGTAGGTATTATCGGCTTTTTTTATAAGTATTCATCTTTTATGTGAGTTCCGCACAAGTGTCGCAACCGTCTGGAGCCAGTGAGACTATGGCATCCCCAATTGGGGTCTATTGTGAGGTTGAAGATAATGGGTCGGGGAAGGATGTGGGGAAATACCTGGCTACTCAGACACGATTTTATCTTATCCATTTTAAACAACGTTTCAATTCTGAATTTCTGAATAACGATTTGCCACGGCGATACTGAAAGTATCTACCACTCTGGAGGAAGGTGCCGCAAATAATGCATAAATTATTTTGTAAAATATTTCACTTTATGTTAATTTTATTAATTTTACGTATTTTACATAATTTAATTTTCATGATTGTACTTTTTTAAAGTTTTGCTTATAAAATTGAATATTACGCTAGTACATATTTTTAATAATGTTGTTCTTTAATAAGTACCTAAGTAATATTAATAATTTTTTTTTTTGTATTAGGCAATTCACCCTAAAGAGAGTGCTATGTGCCGTTAAAGTTAAGGGAGATGGTTATAATTTTATGGGAAATCTATACGGGAATAGGAAATCTCAAATATTGAAGTCATTCAAGTCTATGAACTTGTATAGAACTGAGAAAATGCGAGAATTGTTGAGAGAAAGTAAATAAGGAATACTAAGGGGAGATTGGTGGGTGATTTTTATAAGTAAACGATAAATGCCTTTGAAGGATGAATGATTTTTACAATTAAAGAAAACGTGATCAAGAGTCTCATTTTCCATGCCGCACTGGCAGAGTGGACTATCTAGGACCCGGATTTTAAACAAATGGGATGCAATGGAGCAATGACCAATTCTCATTCTCGAGATACAGGATATAAATCTTTTGGATTTTTTCTTGCCGTGGAACCAAGGTTTACTTGGAATATGATTTTGTATTCCAGCATAAAAAGCACCAGTTCGGGTTTTCGTATTAGTCCAATTTTCTTCCCAGGAGCGGATCATGTTGGATTTAAGAATTGGGATGACGTCAGAGATAGGAATTCTAAAATCTAAAGGATTAGAGCCAGAAATTGTTCCAAGTTTAGCAAGAGAATCGGCTTTCTCGTTACCCTCAATTCCTAAATGGCCAGGGACCCAAACCAATATTGTCTCGAAATTTAATTCATTTAAAGATTTAAGGGTGTTTCTGATATTATAAATAATATAGTCTTCTGGTTTATGGATATTTGAGGAAATTTTCAACACTGCGCTTAGTGAGTCAGTGCACAGTAAGGCTCGTCGAATATTGAAAAGCTGGATTTGGCTCAAAGCTTGTTCAATTGCGAAGCATTCTGCAGTAAATATGGAAATTTCTTTAGGCAATTTATAAGACAAATCTAAATCGAATTCGGGAATGTGTACCGCAGCTCCACAATCTTTGTTATCAGACTTAGAACCATCTGTGTAAATGAGAGAAAATTCTGGAAACTTAGAAGATGTAATGTTTTTAAATTTTTCCTCAACATTTTGATTAGATGAGGTTAAAATATCAGTTCGGAAGTCTGAAGTTATAACGTTGGGGATATAATTGATAGAATCAAATGGGATGGTGAAAATAGGAAGGATAGGATCTTTTTGTAGATTTTGGAGGGAAGAAGACAGAGATTTGAATGAAAGAAAACTTTTTAGAAGGAGAGGAAGTCGATTTTTATCTGTCGATCTTTTTTCGTTATTTAAGTAATTGAACAAATAATCAAGGCTTTGTTCTAAAGGGTGACGCGATATAGAAAAAGATTTAAAAATATATTTATCAGCTAGGAATTGTCTCCTTAAAATTAAGGGGGGATCAACACATTCTACCTGGAGAGAATTAATTGGAGAAGATTTCATCGCTCCAATAATTATTCTGAGCGCTTTGGACTGAATTCTTTCAAGTTTTTTGTCCAAATATTTAGGAAGAGGATCAAAAAGAAATGTTCCATAATCCAAATGGCTTCGCACTAGAGCACCATACATTAATTTAAGAGTAGTAGGATGAGATCCCCACCACACTCTGGAAACAGCTCGCATAATATTTAGCCCCTTTTCACACTTAGCCGAAATGTTTTGAATATGCGGGAGCCAGGAAAGTTTATGATCCAAAAGTAGTCCAAGAAATTTAATTTGCTTAACGATTTGAAGAGGGACATTATCAAAGCAGACAGAAAAGGGGGGTATTTTTCTTTTGCGCGTAAAAGCCACTACTTTAGTTTTAGAGGTAGCTAAATTCATCCCATTTGTTAACAACCAAACTTTAATATTATGTAAAGCCAAATTCAATTCCTTCGCAGCGCGCGATAGATTTTTGTGTGATAAATATATAAGGAAATCATCAGCAAAATAAAGTCGCTTGATAGATGAAGGAATTACACTGTCTAAATCACTTATATATATATTAAATAATAATGGACTGATTACGGACCCCTGAGGTAACCCCTTCCATAGTTTGCGATTTATAGTTTTTGAGGAAAAGTGGATAATAATGGATCTGTCTGTTAGTAAATTAATAATCAATTGAACTAGTTTTAAAGGAATTTTTATTTTAATTAATTTTTCTTTCAAAATGTTAATTAATACATCGTCGTAAGCTGACGAAAGATCAAGAAATGTGGCCAGAGTGCAAGAATTAAGGGACTGAGATATACGGATGTCTGTTGTTAACACACTTAAATTATCTATGGTTGATTTCTTTTTCCGGAAGCCATATTGATTAGGAGAGATAATTCTGTGATTTTCAACAAACCATTCCAATCTGTTCTTTATCAAGTGTTCTGCTACTTTCATTAAACATGACGAAAGAGCAATAGGACGATAGGATGAGATTTCAGATGGATTTTTGCCAGGTTTTAAAATCGGAAGGATTTTTTGAACTTTCCAGACTTCCGGAATAAATCCCGTTTCGAACATGTAATTAATTAGGGATAAAAAATATTCAACCGACATGTCTGAGAATGCTTTAATGAAACTATATAAGATTCCATCAGGGCCAGGAGAAGAGTCTGGAAGGGAATTGATTACTCGATTTAATTCACTTATTGAGAAAGGAGAGTCCAGCCAGCTAGAGTGAGATGGATAAGAAATAAAGGAAGGCATTTCCTCACATCTGGCAACTGACGGAGGAGCTATCTTATCAGCAAAACCTATAATAATTTCTTCTGGAATATGTTTAGAACGCTGTGGAGTATATGACGAACCGAATTTTTTTAAATTGGACCATACGGATGACTGGGGAGATTCAGGAGACAAGCTTTCACAGAATTTTCGCCATCCAGACCGCTTTTTGTTTTTCAAAACGCGTTTCGCTTCTGCCTGGGCGCGTTTCACAGAAAGGTAATTTTCGAAAGACATACATTTACGGAAAATAGAAATTGCTTCTCTTCTGGATTTAACGACACTAGTGCATTCTTCATCCCACCATGGGGTGGAATGTTTTATCTTAATGTTAACATTACGTTTTTTAAGTGTTTTTTCTGCAGCTTTTATTATCATGTTAGGAAATAATTCACATTGTAAACTAGTGTTGACAAGGGAAGACTTAGATGCTTGAACAATGGAGTCTAATTCTGAAGAAAAATTTCTCCAATTCGCGTCTTTCGTTTTAAATTTAAAACTATTGTTTATCGAAAAGGAATGCGTGGAAGATAGATGGTGGAAGGTAATTATTATAGGAAAATGGTCACTGGAAAGGGGATCTTTAAGAATGTTCCAAGAACATATGGGAATCACCGAAGATGAGCAAAGAGATAAATCGACTGCACTTTTCCGATGTTGAGGGGCAGTGAAACGAGTTGGAGATCCATCATTTAGTATACATAAATTATAGGTATCCATAAAATCTAATAGATTATGGCCAGAACGGTTTGTTAACTCACTGCCCCAAGAAGGAGAATGAGCATTGAAGTCCCCAAGTATCATATACGGGGGACGAATCTGGGATATAAATGTTGACCATTCGTTTTCAACAAAAATTGTAGAGGGAGGGATATATATTGATAGTAATGTAATATCAGATATAACAGCAGCTACTATCTGAAAATTATTGGAGAGAGCGTGGAAAATAATTTGTTTAAAAGGGATAGAATTATGTATAATAAGAGCAGTGCCACCTTTGCCATCCAGTCTATCATGTCTTAGACAATGATATCCAGGAATATTAAATTGGTATGAGGGTTTTAACCACGTTTCGGAGATGGCAGCAACTAAAATATTATGTTCATCAAGTAACTGTACAAGATCAATTTTGTTGGCGAATAGACTTCTACTATTCCATTGAAGTATTTTGCTCATTTGCGGATACATCGGGAAGGCTAGAGAGTAAAGATTTCATATAATCGGCAGCGTTGGACGGTACTTTATTGTTATTTGAAAGGATCGTAATTAATAGGGTAATTAAAGTTTGAATAAAAGAAGAATTTTCAATCGTGACTTTAGGGAAGATATCGGAAGTGGAACAGTTTTTTAAGGCAGTCCCATTGGGAGCCTGGGATTTATTATTCCCATTCGGGTTAAGTAAAAGTTCATTATGTAGTTTTTTATCGAAAGAAGGAATAAATTTTGGATTAGATTTTATCGGTTTGAAAATTGTTTCTTTGTGGGAAGATGATAGAGGGAATTTAGGGGAAGAAAAATGAAAGAGAGAAGCGTTAGACGTTATCTCTGCAAAAGATTTTTTCGTAGGAGGGAATAATTTAGAGGCCTGAAAGTAGGAAATATTGTCTGCAGCCATTGACTGTTTGATATTTCTCTGTCTAGATAACTCTGGACAGGCCACACTAACAGCAGTATGGTTGCCCTTACAATTAATACAAATAGGGTTATTCGTTGTATTTTGACACTGTTCAAAGGGATGATCCTCTCCGCAATGGAAGCAACGAGGAGGGGAACGACAAATAGGTTTTGAATGGCCAAAACGGCAACAGTTGAAACATTGGATAGTCGGGAATCTGTATATTTCAACGGGAAGAGCGTTATAATAAATAAATACACGGGATGGTAATGTTTGACCTTCGAAAGTAATAACAACGGATTGGGAAGGTTTCCATATAGTGGTTCCGGTGGAAGTATCCTTAAAATTCAAACGACGTGCTTTTAAAACTTTTGGAGTTAATTGAGAGTCATTAAGAGCATCTACTATTTCTGTTTCTGATAGATCGGTTGGGATACCTCTTACTCTGCCCATTCTGGTTAAATTGAATGTAGGTATGAAAGATTTAAATTTATTATTAGAAAGAGAACCTATTTTTTTAACAAAATCATTAGCTAATGTGGCTGATTTAAATTCTATGGATAGTTTGTATCGACCTTCCGGTTTTATTGATCCATTTATAATACCGAGGTTATTGAGTTTTGAGCTAAAAATAAATTTACCAAAATCCAGGGGATGAATTATTTTCCCCTGTTCAGTCCTTTGGACATTGACAATAAATGGAGCTGAAGATGAAATAGAATACATAAGCTCAATGGCTTTTGCTTCTGGAGGAATGGTATCATTATAACTTCCATGAGAGATTGGGGCTTCGTTTGATTGTGAAAGAGATTTAATTTTAGGAGGTACATTAAGGCAAAGCGGAGGACGTCGTTTTCGTGAAGGAAGGGTTACAGAAGTCTGGGTATCATCAGTATCGTAGTCGTCTACAATATTAGAAATGGGTTCAGGGTCCGGAGGTCGATTTTCATCTTCCTCCATTTCAACAAATTTAAAAAAAAATTAAACAATAATTATTATTTTAGAAATAATAAATGATAGAAATAATACACGCAACTTCGTCGCAAACCAATAACACAAACAAAAATAATGAATACGAAAAGGTAACAATAAATAAATCTTATCTGTACGCCGCGCCGCCGTCAAAGTAAGCCGTCAAACACAGAGCACTGGTAAACACGACTGCACACTACGGAGGTTCGGTGACTAATCAATATTAATAATGCTAATACGATAATAGTACACAACTACTGATCCTGTACAAGTCGCAAGTACGCCCGAAACTGTTGAATTTAGCAACAACCACCTGGATATCGATTCTCCAATCCAGGCCGCTCGCAATCGCCGTCGAAAGTTCATACATTGGTTCGTATTCGTGAGTCTCGTCGAAGGTACAGGGTTTTCCAATAAGAGGTGTTGTTTTGAATAGCCCGCTATTTCGGTAGATGTTACTTTTGAAACTGTCATTTTTTGACATTTGACAAGTAGAAACTACGCCATTAATAAAAATGAACGATACACGCTTCAACAACGCATTGAAATTATTAAAATTCACTTAAGTGAATCAAATGCAAATCATCTTGAGTGATGAGGCCCATTTCCACCTCGGTGGCTTCGTCAACAAGTAAAATAGTCGCATTTGGGGTTCGGAAAACCCAAGAGTTATTGTTGAAAAGCCTCTCTATCCTCAACGTGTGACTGTTTGGTGCGGTTTATGGTCCGGCGGAGTCATTGGACCTTACTTTTTAGAAAATGAGGCTGGAGCAACAGTCACGGTGAATGTATTGCGCTATCGAGAGATGATTAATGATTTTTTATGGCCGGAATTGGATGGTATTGATCTGGACAACGTTTACTTTCAACGAGACGGCGCTATGTGCCACACAAGCAACGAAACCATTGATCTTTTACGATTAAATTTCAAAATAACACCTCTTATTGGAAAATCCTGTACATACATAAAAAGTAAAGCCAAACGTAAAAAGTCATAACACTCGAACGAGTGGGTCGAACCACTAGTTGTTCTAGAGGAGTGACTTCGTCGAGAATCGAGCCCCAGGTCTGGAGTGTTAGAATGCTTGAACGAAAAACCCTCAACTCTGTGCAGAAACGGGCGGCCCGTTTGATAGATTTCCTCTTCTTAAAAAACGGATTGCAATCTTTATAGCACATACGTCAGATGGGAATGCGGTTCAATGGAAAATATTCCGAGGAACTAATGTGATTGATCCCTTCAGCACTGGTGCATAGTCGGGAAACATTCAAAACGCGCGCCGAATATTCGTACACTGTTGAAATGGTGACCGGATAAATGATAATTCATCACATCTTTAAAAAGTTATATAAAGTCATGGAAAGTGGTGAAACAAAAACTTTATTAACTGGGTTAAGTAGGTTAGGTTAGGTTAGGTTGAAAAAAATTTTCATCGTTTCTAATGACTTTATATCACTTCTTAAAAGTGTGTTGAATTGTCACTGTGTTGAGTTATCATGAAACGGTTGAAATTTGTCACATGAGTACAGGTCGTTTTTAAGACTCGTTCTTAAGTTCAACAGCTTGACTGTTGAATGTTTGCCGACCTCTGTGTTTTCTCACTCCTGCTACATACCTCTCTTATGCTAATACTCAATATTATATATGTGTAATATCTGTTAAAAATTCAGAATATTTTAGTAAATCAAATTTATTTTTTGTCCAATAATCTCAATCAATTAGCCTTTAGTCGAATGATGTAAAATACTACAGATCGTCGATACATGATAAACATTGGTACCTAATCTTCATAAACCTTCATGTAAACTTCAGGTATACAGATCATCAATCATCAATATGTATACCTTTATATACATGATGAAGATTAGGTACCAATGTTTATATATGATGAGGATTAGATACCAATGTTTATCGTATATAAACCTCATGTACACAGATCATCGAATTTTTTTTTCAAGTAATGTTGCTTCAAAAAGTGAAAAATTAAAAATATTTGTTACGTCAGATAGCCTTTCTACCGTCGATATAATATTAATGTTAATTTTATTTATTAGATAATATTTTACCACTGTTGTTTTGAACAAAGGCGTTTTTAAGAAGAAATTAAATGATTAATTCAAAACTAAATATGTTCGTAATGTTTATATTTTCATTCCCTTGCTAATGAGCGAGTTTCGGATTATGTGCAGCTGAGAAACAACCATCACTCAACATTAAGAGTTGGTTTATTAAAACATGTTTATTAGTAAGTCCCAAAATGTAACATTATATTGATTAACTATAATGTATTGGTCACCATGAAACAGGCAGTTACGAAGTATGGTGAATCAATGTATTAATATCTTCTGAAACTTGAATCACAACTGAGAATAGTTTTACAAAATAAGGCTGGGTTAGGCAAGGCTAAAAAACACCTTCACCTAAAACGTATTTTTTGAAATAGTTGATATACGTTGTAGGTTGTAGGTATATCATCAAACATTCTAATTTCGGATGTCTGTAATGATGTGCGTGATGTGAAATATTCCTGTGTAATCTAATGGGTAAAATTATTCACGTTCGTTGAACTTTCAATTTTCAAAATTGGAACTGATTGTAGTAACATGGTGTTAAGTAGTTAACACAATTATTTCATTGTAATGATAATTCTACATTAGACATGAGTATTTCTTTTGTTTACATTTTTGACAAGTCTAAATAAAAAAATGAATTTTAATGTTTACTAACGGTGTTCATTGTAAATTTTCAAAAAAATTCTGATCGTCTTTAATAATTTTTTGATGGGCAATGATGATACTGAGGCAAATAATTAATAAATACTTTCAGCTCAAACTTTGTAATTATAATATCCCGTAATTTTTCGCGGGTCTGCGCTAGTAACAATAGTCCTGAAAATTAGAGATATTCATGATTTTGATGTCATTTTGTTTGATTTTCTCGGAAAACAAAATATTATCCTTGTTAGAATTATTTAAAGCGCCCTTGGGGTGATTGAATCACTAAATTGTTCTAGGTATTCATAATTGAAGTCGATCTTGATATTTTTCCCATTTAAAGTGGATGATTTATTAAATACTTAATATAACTATAACGTCTGATTGGTAAGCAGTGTGGATAAATGGATGAATTAGGCTATGATATTTGAATGTGCACCTTAGTGATAGTTCTTTTTATAGGAGACTTGTAACATAGTCAATAAATGCCGCATATTAAAAATATAATGGATATGTTTATCCAAGACACTATCTAGATTGCAATTAAATTCGGGTGGAATCTTGCAATTACGTATAAAAGTATGCGTTTTGCAAAAGTTTATAGAGAATATATAGGGTCAAATTAGCACAGTGGTAGAGGTAAGCCTCGGCAAAGCGTAGGTCTTGGATTTAATTCCTAGATGCGACCGAATCGTTTTATGATTTTTCTATTTCAAATTTTTTGTTTGGCAGCTGTTAATATTATCTTCGGCCGGCGACTAATTATCGTTATCACTATTTTTTTTTACTTATTATTATGTACATACATATGTTTATGTCGAACTTATATATTCTATTTTGTTATGTTTTTATTAGTATAATATTAATTTATTAATTCGACCGGCAACTTGTCGGCGACTTTGTAAATTTCTACAACGTCGCTGACGTTAATGTATCTGCCAGTCATTATTAGAGCAAACCCCCATCATTAGAGTTTTATGTCAAGTCTCCTGGAGATGCTGTGTTGGTGCTAAGCAAAATTCATGCGCGTCGTCACCCATGAAGCATGACTAATTCCCTGACTAATGTATCTGTACATATGTTGTGTAGATATCGAAGGACGACTTCCTGCCCAAGAAGATATGCGAGCGCTGCGTGTCGCGCTTGGAGACCCTGTACGAGTGGCGGCAGAACGGCCTTAGCACGGACACGGTGCTTAGGAACTACGCTGAGTCTATGCGCGTCGTCACCCATGAAGCATGACTAATTCCCTGACTAATGTATCTGTACATATGTTGTGTAGATATCGAAGGACGACTTCCTGCCCAAGAAGATATGCGAGCGCTGCGTGTCGCGCTTGGAGACCCTGTACGAGTGGCGGCAGAACGGCCTTAGCACGGACACGGTGCTTAGGAACTACGCAGAGTCTATGCGCGTCGTCACCCATGAAGCATGACTAATTCCCTGACTAATGTATCTGTACATATGTTGTGTAGATATCGAAGGACGACTTCCTGCCCAAGAAGATATGCGAGCGCTGCGTGTCGCGCTTGGAGACCCTGTACGAGTGGCGGCAGAACTGCCTTAGCACGGACACGGTGCTTAGGAACTACGCAGAGTCTATGCGCGTCGTCACGTCCACCATCAATTTTCAGGTGAGTTCAAAATAAAATGATGTCTTTCAGGTTTCATATATTTTCTATAGTCCTTTATCAGTGGTTTATTTGAAGCATCTGTCTAATTCTTAGCGGTATTTTTTTTATGTAGGAGTGAGATTTTTTTTAAACACGCAAAAGAATAAAATTGAATATCATAAATAATTCAAACAAACGAAGGCGTCGTGAATTTAATTCCTCGGTTGGCTAAATCCTCTATACTACACAAGTAATATTTTCCGCTTTCTGCGGTAGCTGTAGGAGATTTTAAATTTTTGTTAGTTTATTCGTAACTCGAGAATATTATCTTTTTTAATCTCATTATACATAAAATGCAGCCTAAACGTGTTCTTATTAGTGCCAGGATTGGTTAGAGAGTGGTTTGAGTGATAAAAAGAGTCGGGGACTCCTGAGGAATACTTAACGCAAAATCTCTGCACCGGAATAAGATACTTAGCGAATTAATGTCGATGTAATATATATTTTTTTTAACAGTAACATCGTGGTATACAGTAGTGGATGGTGGGAAAAGTCGAAGACGCCCGAAAAAGACATTAACAATAGCAAAGAATTGTGGGGTCCACTAGTTTGTTATAAGACACCATCGAATCGACGATAAACTTTGAACACCATACGCGAAAATTCTATAAATTTTCAGAATAAATCCGGTCGATTATTATGAAAGGATTTATTATTATTATTATAATGTCAGAATGATAAGTAACTAGGGAAAATATTTTAAACAAAAACATTTCGGTTATTCGTCAACACTTTTTCTCACTCCATCGTCCATTCGATATCTGGTTTCCACCTATTCTAATGCCTGAATACATTTGCGAGCCGGAAAGGAAAGAAGCAACAGCAACGGCGCGAAACGCTGCATGCGGTTGATTCATTCCTTTCCCAAAATTCGAGGCTCGGCTCGTGTTTTGACTCGCAAAGGTATTCGCAGATTAACACCGTACAAGATACGTAAAGGTGCGTATAAACAGGGCTAAATCTCCGCAATTCGGGGCACGAATTACGGGAAAAGAACATAGCAACCGCAAGCGGCGTTTCGCGCTACGCACCTTAAGGTGTCACCAACCCCCAGTTGATTTATTTTTTTCTCTATGATATATTTAGAAAACATGCAATCAATAATTGATTAAATCCAGTATAATTTCTTTAGTGAATATGATCGTCCGTTCGTGTAGAAGAAATGATCAAATTAAAAAAGAATTTACTCAAATTCAAAAAAACCATTAATTAGGTACCCACCTATAATTTAACTGTTTTAACAACTGCAACTGTTTTAATATTCTTCTATATTCCTATTTTTGAACCGGAACCTCATTTAAAAGGGTGAAAGCTAAAAACCTGTATGGCTTCTCCAAATTCTGGTGAAAATGTTTGTCGTCATTTGAGTGGGGAAGTGTCGATCGGTGCGTAAAAATCATTATGATTTAACAGTCACATTATATAAAAATAAATACTTCTAATATAAAGATTCATTCATAACAGGAGGTGTAATTTTTACGTATTATTATCCTTTTTTTTACCACCACATTACATTACATTAGCTCCACACAGGATTTTATATCACACCTTGGGAATGATGTGGGGAAGGTCTTTTTAGAGACTGGAAGGAGAGGGAGTTCTAGGAAGGAAAAGGGTATAAGGGGTGGGTAGGAATCTGGCGGTCAATGTGTGCAGGAGTGACGGAAGTATCAATCCATCCCTCCCACTGCGGGTAATGGGTCGAGAGAGAGTCCGGCTGGAGAGGTCAAAGGGTCTCCCTCAACCAGTCTCACCTATAAATCGACATGTTTAAAGATTCCGTATTAGTGATGAAAATAAATCTTCATAATAACTTTTCCGAATTGTACGAGTTTACCTCTCCGTAGTGAATATATATCTTTTTCTGTCTCTTTATTTTTAATTATACAAAAACAAAATTTAATTCTTCCATATTTATTTACAATTGAGACTATTTAATTAAATAAGTTGATCATATTTCTTATTTTAAAGAAGTGAGTTGTTTATATTATTTGAAATGTACTAAACTTACACGTGATGTAACTTTATTTATTTTAAAAATCAATACCATGTACTGCTTACCTTACAATATACAACAAATACCGAGTTAACACAGCTGTATTACTTACATTTATATTTACTTTATGTAAAAACTCTCTAGGCCTAAATAAATAAGTAAATAGTACCGTAGAGTAAAATCATATTACCATAATACAACTATTGCTTACATTTTCATACACGCTCGCGCTTGTCAAACCAATCTGAAGTTCGCGAACATGACAATAACAGAACTATTACCTTTTCCTAGCTACTTCTTCTTCCACGTAAATGTCCTCTGACTTGACGGATATAGGGTGGGGCCGCGCAGATTCCCGGGGGGAAGGTAGTTGCGTGGGGTTGGGGTGCAAGGGGGGAGGGTGCAGGGTAAATGGGGGGAGGACATCATTCCTAGCCACTATTGATCCGAAGCCACCGAACGAAGAAAACCTGCATTTGAACTGAAATAAATCCAATAGACATGTCAGTGGATATCTCGCATGGAATACATTCATAATATAAATTGAAGCGCCCTCAATATGCTTTATCACATAATATTCGATACATGACTTTCCAATTATTATTATTGATATTTTTAAATCTTTTTATAAAACTAATTAATTTAACTTTGGACTGATTGTATTAAAAACCATTACATATATATTATCAACATATAAAGCAGATAATTTGTTTTATTGTTTATCTAAATCGGTATAAACTCCTAAACGGTAACTAGATCTAGATCCATAACTAGATCAATTCAACCATTTTAAGTTCGCAATTAAAATTCCATTCTAACCTACAGTTTATTTTTTAAGTTCATTTAGAAGAATCAAACAAGAAGCAGTTTTATTTCTCAAATAGAATCTCAGGAATTGAACTGTTTTTTTTAATGCATAATTTTATTCGACTTACACCAGAATTAAAATAGGTAGTTAAATTAAATAAAAGTTCAATTTAAATATAAACAGAAAAAATATCGGTTTTGTAATTTAATTAAATGGATATGATGTGTCATATAAAATGAATAAATGAGTCTTAGGACGGTTTGTTTCAAGTTCTGTGAAGGTTCTATTCAAGTTGTTATTATTTCAGTTTTGTGAAACAATTGGCTAATAATAATATAGTAACAGAACTTGAACAGAACCTTCACAGAACTTGAAAATCACCTTTGAAATTTGATGAATTGTTCAAATTCTGTGAAACAACCTGTACTAAATCTGCAGTATTTCATAAGGAATAAATTATTTCACGAAAAGCGTGTTTTTTTGAGCAGCTACAATTTTCATTCATGAGAATTTGTTGAATTGAAGTGTGGGAGAATTTACGTATACCGTACTCACTGCTTTCGGGAAATGAGGGGAAGCACAACACTAGCCTTGAATTTCCTGACTACCGAACCAAGAATATACATTCTAGGAACCTTATACCCAAACAATAGTATTTTTAACTCAGAATAAAGACCCGTTTCGTTTGTTTGTTTTTTTTTTTAAATTAGATATGTGACTAATTTCTAATTATTCAATTCATATAATACAGATAAAACAATATAGATAAATGAAAATAACCATAATGCCCGATAAACACGAGCAAGGATAACAAACTACTACACCGGTGTCCTATTCTGGCAAGATCCAGACTTAGTATCCTGGCTCGGTACAAGCTAGAGCGATTTACACTATGCTAGGAAATTTAAAGCCATTATCATTGCTGTGATTAAAATATCAACATGTCCTCAGGGAAAAATACACAACACTAGCCTATCATGCACTAGGTTCGCCGGCCACACGAAGCTAAACACAAATCCAGGATAGTAACTTCAGTTTAACCCTATTAAATTAGCCTGGCTTGAGACGCTGTACTACTAGCTTTCTCAATAACTTAATAGGTTAAAAAAAAGCTAGTTCTGTTTACACGTAACCAGCGTTACTATCCTAGCTTGAAATACTAGTCTCGTGTGGTTCGTGCATAAGGGAATTATTTCTGACAATTTTAGAGAGAAGTTTATATGAAGTCGAAAAATTAACTAGAATGGTGAGTTCTAACGTCATAAAGTCAACAAAAAAAAATCAGTTTGCTACGTTATCTCCATCATTTGCCACGGAGCTTTACGTAACCATGTAAAAAATATGTCATGACACACAATATTCTTTTGTCAATATTTTCATATGGTCTTTGATAAAACATATACACATAATACACAAATACACACGGGCGAAGCCGGATAGAATTTTTTTTTTCCTATTTTGGACATTTTTTATTATATTTCGAAACAAATAAAAAAAAAATGGGTTTTGGTGGTAATACAAAACTAAGAAAAAGTAAAAAATAGGTATTAGTGATTTACTAAATCTTGCTGTATTATCAAAATAGCAAATATCTTGCAATATTTGAATAAGGTCCGGTAATTCAGTTGCGTTTTAAGCCCCTCTTAAGAGGTATCTACTTTCGTCAATTGGTCGGTGGTAGGAATCCTGACAACTGATTATGTTGAAAAACCGGCCGTAAAGCATGCAAAATCGTACAATCAATAAGTTAGTCTGCAATTCACATCGTGGAAATGGATTGCCGTGTAATGTGTGCTGCACAAGATGGCCGCCGGTGGAATTTCCCCTGGCGGGCGTTCCGAGAACTTGCCAACCTTCACCCGTCCTCCCCGCCCGCCCCTTCCAGTGGCATTCCGTTACCTCTTGCCCGTGATGTCGGTTGCCCCCTTCGCCCCTGACCTTCAAAGGAAAACTCCCTCGGGGGATTTTGCACCGAGCCGGAGGGAATGGGGAAATGCATGGAAAACGTTTGAGTAGGAGTCTAAATAAATACGCCGGTATCTTATTTCTGCTTTTTCGAGAATTGATCACCCGATGTCACGATCCTGTTTTTATACATCGCACCTGATGAGCGTATTAAGTGAGGAAACTAATAATTTTTAAATTTAATGACGGTATTTTGCTTTTTTTCGTGTTAATCAAATGTATGTGAATTTTGATAAGCCTTCAAAATGGTGGACTCTCTCGGCATTTTCCTGAATCATTCATTGCTCTGAGAATCGAAACATTGCTTTAAATGGCGTTAGCCCTATCTGGTGACCAGATCTGAATAGCCAGGTACTTCCCGACCTTCTTCCAACACCATCGAATTCCCATTCCTACTCCCTTGAGCCTTGCAACATACCCAATACAGGAGATAGTTGGCAGATAGACAGTTGGCGTATTATATTATGGAATGTAAAATTTGTACTGTGTAACCTTTTGTTATATTATGGTTTTTCGATACACCGAACCCATGCTGAGGTGATCACGTGTTTTTGATAAAATATCGTGAATTGCTTAAATTTTCATAGTAATGGGATATTTCAACATCTTCATGCTTATCCATAGGATAACATATATTAATAAAATAAAAACAAATAAATTCTCACAATAGGTAGAAAACTCATATAACTTTTCCGGTATATAGCCACTTGTTATATACAGCTGCTTGTTATATCGATATATAGCCACTTGTTATATAAAGCCAATCGATATATAGCCACAGGTTCGAATACAATAAACTCGGAGTCTATAAAGAAATATATCAAAAATATACGTTATCCCATGGATAAGCTATCAAGAGAATGGTGAAATTCTCCGTCAATAATATTGTAAAATATTATAAGAAAGATAATAATTATATTAAATCATTTGAATGAGATTAACATTAGTATGGTTAATTTTCATCTTCACTCTTCTATGGAAAATCTCCCCATTTTATAATTATTTTATTTAAGTGGATTTTGAAGAAATCTGTACCAAAAAAGGAATTTCCTTCAATATTGGCAAACATGTTTAAGTGATTTAATACTGATTTCTTCATTGACCAAGATGAAAAATATTGTTTTTAGGTAGCTGCTTTCATAGTAGATTTTCTGAATGTGGTTGATTTTTAAGTGAATTTAACCAAATAATTGCAAATACGGGGAAAACGGAGAGATTAGAAATGGGTAAATTCGGATAAAATAAGGGTAACAAATAAAAATCTAGTATAAACAATTTAAAATATAATACCGTCATTCGAATCAATGTCAATCCCGTCGTCATTTGAGAAAGTTTTTTTTTAAAGAAAGACAAACATTCACGGGACAATATTTGATAACCTCCTACTACCATCACGGTAAGCGGAAAATGTGGCTTGTGTCGCCGAGGAATCGACCTCACGACGCCTGTGTGAGAACCATAAATATCCAACATTTACTCGTATAAAATATCGCAGCATGATGGTGTTAATTTTCATCCCTTACAACGCTTGTGTCGCTTTCATTTTTCTCTGTAATTATGTAGGCTTAGAGCAACACACCTCACGTAAAATGTACTACTACAATAAGTATTTTATGAAAAGGGTTAGATTAAATAAAATTTGGTATGAAATACGTCTGTATATCTAGTCTGATTTGTTACGGAGTGTCTCCAGGATTTGACTGGACAGACTCGCCCGGTTAGAACAAAGGTATATTATATCGCTCACGTAGACGGCCGCGGCGTCACTTCCCCCTACAGCACCAGCGCCAGCACCAGTAGCAGTAGCAGTAGCAGTTAGTACCCAGTACCCAGCGCTGCTGACGCCGGTAAAAGAGAAAGTTTTATCGATCTCCTTCGCCCTCTGCGCTCCTCGCCGCTCCGCCCCTTTCACTTTTACCGTTGCCTGTCTGTGTCACACCAATGGGTCCACCATCACCGATGCAATTCGGATGCTCAAACTGTTATCATTTTATATTTATTTTATTGGTAGCAAAATATTTCCCTTTATGGAAGGGCGATAAGTAGCTACTTAGCCACTTGAAGTTAAGTTCACCGCTTTACAAACCCACTGTAGCAAATGAGTATCTAGGATTTTTCCTCAGTTAGAAAAATAAGCGTTTTAGGATCATGTGCAATACCGCGTATGCGACAATTTTTCAAAAATGAAATTTTAATACCATTCGATTCGTAATCATTTTCATTCACAATTCATTTCAATTTCAATCACGGAAAGTCGAGTATATTTTGTTAAAATTGTTATTCTTATAGCCATAGAATGAAGAATATTTTTTACTCTACGGTTATAGCTATAAATATTTCATATAATAGCTTCCAAAGAAAATAACGCATTATATGCTTACTTGTCGTGGTTTTTTCCCTGTCTCCTGAACTATTTGTTTCGTGTTACATTCGCAGAATTCCATGCTGAACGATGATATTTGTACCTCGTTCTAATAATTTATTAACCGAACTGAAAATTTCTTCAATTTAATGGGAATAGAATAGACATCTTATGTATGATTCTGTAATGCCAATGAATGTATGATATTAACCGCCACGGTCTCTGGGGTCTATCTATTAGGTTTAGAAAGGAACCTTTATGGAAAGCTATATAAATTTGTTTTCCAATAAACAAGGATACATCCATATGCTACACTTACAAAAATGTAACAATTGAAATTTGTCGGTAATGTGAGAAATAGAAACGCCGGTGCTGACTGAAAATCTGTGCAATTTTCAGAGAAATACAAAATGATTTTCTGTAATAAACTGGAAAAAATGCCTAAAAGTTGTGGAAGCAGAGTGTCTAACAGACGCTCCCGCACTTTTCCCTCTGCGGGGCTGCGGGGCGCAGAGGTGCAAGGGGGTGCACCGCCCCCGCATTCCCTCGGAGTTACTTCCACGGTGCAGTGAGAAAAGCTTTTCCCTTGCGGCCGCCGCGATAACCGTCGCGCCAGTCTGCTCTCCTGGCATATCCTGCCGATACCTCGTACCTCCACTGCCTCACCTCTCGGTCCTTCCGCCTTCCCTGTACCCTGCACCCTGCTCTGTGATTTCATTATTTTAAGTTGACCCGTGAGCGTGTGTGGTGGCTTAGTGCGTTTTATCGTACCATTTCAAGATGCACTATTATTGGGTAAGAATTATTGCTTAATTTTATTGTTTTAAATTGTGTTTTTATATAAAAAAAGCTTACAGTTTGTGAAAAGAGTGTTATATTGGGGGTGAAATGTCGTGATCTTAAAATGCTTGAGCAGACTAGTGATAAAAACAGATCAGGCATGTGGATTGTGATTGCATGGTGATTTAATAATATTTTAACTAATAGGTAACGATTTTTAGCTATGTGAGATTAATACCTGATAAAAATATGTATGTTTTATTTACTCTAATAATTTATTAGAAATACAACGTTTTTAATGATTTTCAATCGAAGTGAAAGTTTACTGGTGTTATTACAAACAAAATATTTATTTATTATTATGAAGTGAAGGATGCTGATATCATATTTTATTTTAATATTGCTAAATTCATAGTATAATTTTTGTATAAACAATAATTGAAAATATTCGTTTTTGTTTTTTGCTCTCATTTGAGCTTCTAGATATTTTATTACAGTGATATTAATTTTACGTTGGTGCATACAATGTTGTAATGTATCTTTGGCATCGTTGGAATAATTTATATTATTGTTTGTACAAAATAATATATTATGAGTAATGGGTGCGTAGCAACGCAAAGCATTAGCATAAAAGTGTGGATAACTCTTGCATATTCATATATGTTAATGGCAACCCTCCCCCTGCCTAGTGCGAGCGTCTTTAGTCTAATGGGGTGAGTGGCCTCCCTTACGCCAAAACTATACTGCCCCAAGCTTTCCAGCAGTCACCACTGTCTGCGTGACTCAATAAATAAAACAAACCATCCTAGCTATTTCGAGCCGTGAGTGAAAATGATGGAGTCATTTACACGGCGATTCAACCCGATTAGTACTTTTGTATTACACCTTTTTGTCAGTAAAGGAATGCTTGCCGCTTTTCACGTGCGTGTCGATATAATCGCGCGCACGCACCGTGAAAACCTTTACGAGTGTGTGTTTTGTGCGTGTATTGGCGAAAGTCGGAACATGCGCATTTTCTTCAATCGGATCGAGTTGAGCCTCATCTCCGCAGAGACAAGTCCAAAGTCAAGTTGCTACACACCCCCCAAAAGGACTGTAGATGTCACTGCACTACTTGGAACGTATGAAAATAGATGATCAGGGTGTTTTTACTCGGGAGCTGTGTTCACTGGTAGGTTGTTGGCTCGGGGGGTTGGTCACGTGGTCTGTTATGGTAGTTGCAATGGGATTGTTCCGATATCGGATTTTCACTTTCACTCCGGGTTGAATGCACTCTGACGGAGGATGACGTCCCTCCCTCTCTCCTTCCCCCTCCCCGTCATGCCCTGGCGGCACCCCCCCACCCACTCCCTTAGCCCATCAGAGAATAGTGGGGAGGTAACAGGCTGGTTTGTTTTTGGTAGTAATTTAGTTACTGTTACTATTCCAGCCCCTGTAAATTAACATTATGGAACTGTGTTGTTATTTCAAACGCCAAAAGATAATAAATAATTAACTAATAGTTCTATGAACTGTAGTCCTCGCGCCCAAAAAAATATGTTTCTAATTTTGCTTATGTAATAAATAATTTTAAAATTTCCTCATAAGACTTTTGAGTAGTAGGTACTTTCATAAATACCCTCCTTCTTAATTCTAATCCATATAGTTTATGTAATATTTTATTAAATTTAAAATAGAATTGAAAAATGAATATCACGACAATAATTCTTTTTTCATGGAGGTAGGTACCTACCATGATATTGAAAAAAATCGAATAAAAAGTTAAAATAAACACGACGTTTTCACATTTAAAAAAATCTTTACTGAAGCATTAAAACGGCCACACGGTTGTTGACACGGAAACATAATCTACAAACAGAAAAAATTCAAAATGGTCCAGTTTAAATAGGACTTCGCTAAACTCAGAAAACAATATTTTTTATTGATAATGTGATAATATTCTTATTATCATTAATTTATTTTCCACTAAATAAAAAAAATTTGATTTGATTTGTTTATTTTTAAAAATCGTAATATTTTACTATTTAAAGTTTTTTTTCCACGATCAGATCAATTATAACATAAGTCTACAATGTGTAGATAGGTACTTAATACTTACTTAAGTTAATTTCTAGGAAAATACAATATTGCTTTTGGTAACTATTTCACGATTTGTCAAGAGATTATGGCTAGCGTAACATTTCAGAATCGGTAGGTACCTACCTACTTAAAGAAATTATTTTTCAAGATGGGCAATAAATTCTGCATCATAAATGTATATTTTTCAAAGTGTTTGACTAATCATATCAGTTTCTTCGGCTACCGATAAATATAAACATTGTTTTCCAAAACCGTTCCCTTAAGCCACTTGCTAAAATAACCTTATTCCCTGAAGTTATCTACTTATCTCACGAAATACGCATGTAAAATAACAGATTAGTTACAGCACGACGATATTTGAAGTCTACGGCCTACGGCCTACGCAAAACAAATGCTACGCTATTTTGGTGACGATGAAATTATAGCTTTACGCAGAAAATTACGGTGTTATTTAAAATAAGGAGCGTTTTCACAAGGAAAATCGGCAAAAAAAAATTTCGTGAGTTAATTTTAAGTGAATAATCAGTCGGGGTCCATATTTTGTTAAAATATTTATATGCAAATGCAATTAAATAGCTGTTTGACAACATGAATAATAAGATAACTTAATTCAATTATGAAAAGTCATCTTTATTTAAAAAGAAGTCGAAAATCGGGAATTTTGACAAAAGAGAAATATCTATATATTATTAGAAAAAAAAGTTTTCTCAACGCGAAATACCAATTCATTGTAGTTCTACAATGAAATTATTTTTTTAATTTAAAAAAATCATGTTTGCTTTTATCTTTCAAAATACCTAATTCCACCGTCAATAACTTCGTCATATTCTGTCAAAAGGCCGGAGTATTTCCGTTTTGCAATAAAGTCCAAATGAATGAAATAATTCTTAATAATAACGTATCCGAAAACTAAAAACATTTTTAGAAAAATTATAGAAAACGCTTTAAAATTTTATTATTATAAATAAACATAAAATTTTAAAAAAAAATAATGCAAACACAAAAAATGACTCACTGTACGTTTTTTCTTCTAAACACTGAACAATATTAATGATAACGAAAAAACACTAATTTTATTAGACAATTGTATTATGAATAAAAAAATTTACGAAGTTTCATCATTTTTTCTATAATTGGTGTCATATAGTTGAACATTTGAATAATTCTGTAGTTAAAATCTGGATTTGACTATAAAGCATGGTTTTTCTTTTTCTAACACCGTTTATATCATATTTCTAAACATGACACGTAAAAGAGACACAGCGATTTCTATGACACCACGTGAGCTGTTGCAAAAGCGAACAAATTATTCTGAGGGGTTAATGAAACTTTTAAATTATAAGAACCACTCTTGATATATACAAAATGATATATGCAAAAATGCATAAATAATACCTAGGCAAAACTTTTGATAGGAAACTAGATAAAAAAAATTATCTCTTTCTCATCCCATTATCCCATAAAGCAAGTAAATAAATTGATTTTTGAAAATTGGGATTAGCCATTTCGTAGACACCCATACAATAAACACATAGAAAATAAGAATAATAAAATAAAAAGTTTTTGGGTAGATATTTCTCTTTGTGAAGACGCTTCTCAACTCGATCGATGTTCCCAAAATGATTTTTGTTGACATACTAGGAACACGGTTAAAAATTTGTTGTAAAGTTTATTTTTCTAATTCTGATCATCGTAAGTAAGTACTAAATATGTGAAATTTAAAAAAATACTATCTACGAGACTTTTGGTATTGCTTGCGAAGATAGCTTTCACCGGGACACTGGACCGCCCCTACGAGTACAAACATTGGCCGTTGTGTCGTCACGAACGCCCTACTGTTATAATATTCATATCGTTGTAGAAAATTTTTTCTTCAACATTGAAATAAATTATAAAATTCAATATTTGCGTCATTCGTTTTTTATTTCGACAGTAATAAAAAGTTAAATTAGCATACTAGTTGACTGATCGTAGTAGAGTTCCTACTGTTTTAACTCCACCGTTTTGCATTTCGTCTGTCTGTAAATTTGTTTGTGTGGTCCGTTTCCTATTCATGTTCAGCAAAGATTCTTTTTTCTAATTTGAAATCGTCGTATTTGTTTGGACTTTCTTATTCGCATTACTTTAATATTGTGACGTTTCTTTCGAAATTTTTTAGAACTTATTTGATTTTTTTTAAACGTTCTATAAAATAAATATTTTAAAATTAAGTAGGTAGGTATTTAAGTACCTATTTTCAAATCTTGTGAAATGATATCAGACGAAATATTGATTTGATTTATTAAAGTAAAGAATATTAGGAACATATTTTTTTGGAACGCGAGGTCTACTTTTCACAATACTAATAGTTATTGTTTTCCCAGGATGGCACGGTGAACATGGAAAAGATGACCGAGGCGCAGAAGACCGCCTACCTGGAGGCGCACGTGGCCGTGCAGCAGCACATGGCGGCAGCCGCCCAGGCGGCCCGGCGCGAGGCCGCGGGGCCCGCCCAGCCGGGCCCGCCTTCGGCCCCCGCCCAACAGCAGCAACACCACCATCAGTACAGCGCTGTGGGATCTCCCATCAAAGTGAGGCCTCATTCAACCACTTACTGGTTACTGGCACCAAATACTGTACAATAATCATAACGCCTCCAACTTCTGACATTTCTCAGATGTCAGTATGATGACAGTATGCTACACTAGCGCCTCCCATTGGCACGAATTCTGAGGCTTCTTTTACTCTCATACATTTTAATGGATTTTATGCAATACAAGTGAATGCTGCCAATATTTTACTGGAGTTGGACGTATTATTAATATTCTAGGGTATTTGCTGGCTCATCCCGCTCTGCATTCAATAATGACATGATCATCACTCATCACGCACCTTAATCACGTATTATAATATTATATTAGCACAAACCCGTGGAAAATCACGGGATGTTTAAACATTTGAAAAAAGGAAATTATAGTATTTTTTTGTTAAATATCATATTATTGGTAGGTACTTTATCTTTTGTCTGAATCCTTCACACAATCAGTTCCAAATTTGAAAATGGTGCTTAAATTAAAAGCAAATTGGAGTTCAATCAGGTA
Source organism: Hesperophylax magnus (assembly GCA_026573805.1). Classification (NCBI taxonomy): domain Eukaryota; kingdom Metazoa; phylum Arthropoda; class Insecta; order Trichoptera; family Limnephilidae; genus Hesperophylax; species Hesperophylax magnus. The sequence goes on from JAIUSX010000022.1 coordinate 5,587,247, forward strand.
TAGATTTTAGCTATTTTATTTGTTAGAAACGGTAAGATATGAGCCATTAAAGAATAGTTTTGGTGGCAACTTAAAAATCATTTTAAGAAAATCAGTTTGATGATGTATTTTAAACTCAAATCGAAAATTAAGTATTGTATTTAAAATATATATTAATATTATTGAACCAACGAGTTGGGTGGCATTGCAGTGTGTATCATTGGGACATAAGACAGAACACGGCTGATTACTCCAAAAATCAAACACTCGATTATCTCAAAATACCTATACTTGATATATGAGAAGTCATAAACGTGTAATTTTCCAGGTTCCCCAGGTCAGTTCAAGCACTGGGGCCACAGACAGCACCTTCACGGTTCCTGATGACGTAGGACTTGGATATGAAGGAGGCGTCAGGGTTCTTCAAAGTCTTGGAAGCTGGTGAGTCCTTACTACTAAATCCCAAATTTAACCCTCTCTCATCTCATCATTCCCCTTGTTCTATAACTTGGCATCGTTCTTGAGAACCACTGCAGATATCTGCATACCGAAAACAGTTCACATGGAATTAAGATCACTTAGTCGTTGTAAACAGTTTGTTCGTTTGCGTGCAGTCATGTTCGGGAATGATGACGAATTACCGACATTATCGATAAAAGCCTGTATCTATCGACCGTACTAAATAGCCAGGCATCCGGTCTTCGGCGGCCTTCGTTCATTATATGCCCAACCTCTCCTAGCACAACCTCTGGAGTTGCTTCTTCCTACTTTACCCAGAGCGGTCCACTGGACACCCTCGACATCGTGGAATTCGGTCTTCTTGCATTCTGAATACTTGATCGAGCCACCTCAATTGCGACTTGTATATATATGAAGTTCGAGGAAATGATATTAGGCCCATTTCTCCTTCTAAATATTCCAAACTAACAAATATTTACTATGTATTCGCTTAATTTGTAAAAAGTACAGGGTTTTCCAATAAGAGGTGTTGTTTTGAATAGCCCGCTATTTCAGTAGATGTTACTTTTAAAGCTGTCATTTTTTGACATTTGACAAATAGAAACTACCCCATTGATAAAAATGGAACGATACACTCTTCAACAATGCATTGAAATTATTAAAATTCACTTGAGTGCAAATGCAAATCATCTTGAGTGATGAGGCCCATTTCCAACTCGGTGGCTTCGTCAACAACCAAAATTGTCGCATCTGGGGCTCGGAAAACCCAAGATTTATTGTTGAACAGCCTCTTTATTTTGACTGTGTGACTGTTTGGTGCGGTTTATGGTCCGGCGGAGTCAATGGACCTTACTTTTTTGAAAATGAGGCTGGAGCAACAGTTCCGGTGAACGGATTGCGCTATCGAGAGATGATTAATGATTTTTTATGGCCGGAATTGGATGGTATTGATCTGGACAACGTTTACTTTTAACAAGACGGCGTTACGTGCCACACAAGCAACGAAACCATTGATCTTTTACGATTGAATATCAAAATAACACCTCTTATTGGAAAACCCTGTAGTTAACAATAATATTCAATGCCCAGAGTTGCTAAACAAGATTCCATTCAATGTACCTGCGCGTTCAACACGCTCTTGTGTTCTGTTCAGGGTTGATCAAAGCAAAACGAACTCTAAGCAGAATTCTTGCCTGAACAGACTATGCAATAATTTAAACAGCGTATTATCCAAGGTTTATATTTTCAGTTGCGAACTTACCAAATACAAGAGGTCCATAAAATAATATTTCTCTGATGGTTTGTGAATAATGTTTATGTCTCTATTGTTTATATCTCTATTATAAATTGATTTATATCTACAACCTCTCTCCATGGCTATAAATGTATTGTTTTGTAAATTTTTCGTTTTATATAATCTTTTGCTTTGTATAATTTTTTTAATTCATATTCCTTTCTTTTACTTATTCCATATTATGCTGTCTCAGTAGAGGTAAAGTCACAAGGAGGAAATCCATAAGGAATATATAATACTTATGAACAAACTCATGTAAACTATCGATTTCCTCGAAAATTAATAAATAAATAAATACTGATATCTTCTAGTTCGCAGTCTATGAATTCAATACGCAATGTCAAGTTCTCAATTAAATTCGTATTAAAATCCTTTATTCCCAATCAAAACAACAACAGAATTGTTTCATTTCTCGTCATTGTTAACATGAATTACAGAATTATTCTAGCAGACCACCATTGTGTAAACGTCGTATTTAATTCCACGTTCAATGCCGTAAAATAATTGTGTTTTTTTTTTAATTTGTTTTGTCGCATTGTTCTAGCAAACATCAAGAAACTAATTTGATTTTGTAATGTCCGTTCATGTCTGGAAATAGATTAACAACTTAATAATATTTACATAATTATCTAATGTGAGCTATATCTTGTTATTGCTATATTTCAATGATTCTTGCGGGTATTGCGGGAATGCCAGAAATTTTATAGAAAGGGGTTAACATTGTTTTAATTAAAGCCTTTTGTAATGAATAACTTAATTAAGAAAATTGGTTGTTTTTAACGCTCGTCTATTGAATAATTTGCCGAAATTCGTGTTTAAAACGAAATATTCGAAACACAGATTCACTCCTACCTCTTCAAAGAACACGCTCATTAAACCATAAGCCCTGATATAATGAAAAGTTGTCATTCCAACATTCCTACGGTATTATGCGTTATTACCTGAAAAGCAAGGTGCTCAAAGCACTATACCACGTAGACAATAGTTTTCGGCATACTAAATTAAAATATACTGGTATATTATGTAAAAGATTGGTTCATGTTTTATTTGGTTTCGTACAACAATTACTTTTTGTCTTGCTATTAAACATGCCCTGGTTATGTATGACATGAAGAATTATTTATTTTTTCTATTTTTATTTTATTAATTTAAAGCACTTAATTTTCCACCTATTACAATAAAACCTTATCAGAAAATGAGTTCGCAGATAGGAGACTTTATGTATATATATTCATGCAGCTGCGCTTATCCTGATAAATGTAATGACGAAATGCGAAAATATTAGAATTTTTATAATTTCGTGTTCCGGCATCCTCATATAATATTCGTGTTTTACTGATAGTTTGTTAGGAAATCTTTCAATTCATTCGTTAAAGGCCTGCAGTCCCGTTTTTAACAGGAATGCGAATAATTCGACTAGATTTTTAATAAATTAGTAAAGTTTTATATCAGTAATTTTTCTCGGCGTGCCACTATTTTACGGACACCATGTGCGCATACATATTAAATTAAACAATTAAGTTTAAGAGATAAACGGTACACGAGAAAGAAAGCAAGGGGAAGAGATGTGACCCATCCATGTAAAGGGTCGCGAATGACTTTGTTATTTATTACTACAACACGTAAAACCTTTTAATTTTATTAATTACTTATAAATAACTACAATCATGTACTGTACACTCCTCTTCCAAACACAAGCTAACGCTTCTATGGAAGTTAAAACTCTACTCTTACAATCTCAATCTAGAAACCTAATTTAAATACGTTTTTATATGTAATTTCTTTATTTTTTTTAAATAATTGTAAGTTTTTAGGCGTTTTTGATTACACTATCATTTAGTAAATTAGTCATCATTATGCTCGTATGAAGTAAATCAAACATCTAATTGTTCTAGGTCCCCGGAGGTATCCTCTAACATCCCCCGACCCAATCTGATCCCCTTCACGGAGCCGTACGCCGAGGGCGGCAGCATGAACCCGGCCAGCCGCCTCAAGGCGCTGCAGGGCGGCGCTGTGGGCGGCCCGGGGACGGGGACTGGTGCGGGCGGAGGCGGCACCACGCATCGCAAGCACACCACCAACTCCAAGCCCACGAGCTCCAACAATGATGGTGAGGAAATTATATTAGATTCCCTCTCCTTGTACTAAATTCTACAGATCATTTTCATTAAATACGAGTACATCCACTTAATTTTCGATTTTGTTTTTTTGAATGAATTAATAATAAAAAAAAGTACTTCCTGAAATCCCATTTAGCTGAAACTCGACAGATAGACTCTGACAATGCATCCTATCTACTTTTGGTATGAGTCACGCACACCCACACGCACTCACGCATTTCCTCTGAAATTGTATTACTGATAAATAAATCTATGAATCTATAATAAAATAAATCTCGGTTCCATTCAAGCGTTCAAAGATGCTTTGAAAGGAAGATATATAAATACGAATGTTTAAGTTCACAGCAGTTTAAGAGCCAGTCGCTGGGACGGAAGGTTCAATCTTCAGTAAAACCATGTTTTTATCAGTCGAAATTTTTAAATTGGATACTAGCCGGGCCAAGAGACGGCGCAACTAATTCGAAAATTTAAAATAGATGTATCACACACTCACATACAAAACAGTATGTGAGTGTTTACTATGCAATATCCACCTAAAAACTGTCGGTTGCTTAGAAAAACTTATAAAGTACACTTAGAACTGTTGTTTTCTGGCATGCTTTAAAATTTTATTTTTATTTTAGAATCATGTTTTCTAGCGAAAGTATCGTAAACTGAACAAGTGATTACACTGATTACAAATGAACAGTTTTTTGACCAACAAACTGACCTGCAACTCGATGTTTTGTAATTTTTATTTCTTGCTAGAGCAATCCTGATGATTTACAAAACTCATTTTAGGACGGGAGAGACTTACAACATATAAGTGAGAGTTAATAGATACAATTTAGGCTTTATCCCAATTATTTTCTATCTCAGCCTAGGTATTATTTTTTATCTCAGCCTAGGTATTATTTTTTATCTCAGCCTAGGTATTATTTTCTATCTCAGCCTAGGTATTATTTTCTATCTCAGCCTAGGTATTATTTTCTATCTCAACCTAGTATTTTCTATTTCAGCCTAGGTATTATTTTATATCTCAGCCTAGGTATTATTTTCTATTTCAGCTTAGGTATTATGTTTTATACAAGAACAAATAAATAAAATCAAATTTTTTTTCCAAAAAAATTTATAGTCAAAAATATATATTTATAGTAAAAAAATTATTATAGTAAAAAAATTATAGTAAAAAAAATATATAGTAAAAAAAATATGTATATTATTATATATAGTTTACATTTAAGAATCTAAGTAAGAATCGTGGCTCCCTTATCAGGCACAAGAGCTCCTCTTCTCTGATAATGTATACATGACCAATTATGCACCTAAATATTATATTTTGCAAAATATGTATGTATTAATGTAACTCATATGATCTATATTAAAATAATAAAAAAATAAAAATAAAAAAAAAAATCTCAGCCTAGGTATTATTTTCTATCTCAGCCTAGGTATTATTTTCTTTCTCAACCTAGGTATTATTTTCTATCTCAGCCTAGGTATTATTTTCTATCTCAGCCTAGGTATTATTTTCTTTCTCAATCTAGGTATTATTTTCTTTCTCAACCTAGGTATTATTTTCTATTTCAGCCTAAGTATTATTTTCCCTCTCAACCTAAGTATTATTTTATTTGATTTCGAAATTAATTTTGCTGATTTTCTAGCTTTTCTCAGCAACATATCTACTTATGGTATTCAAAGTCTATTCCTTTTTATTTGCAAGATAGAGCACAAGAAAACTGTACTTCAATGGGCTCTGGATGTGATTTTTCACAAAAAACGGCGCTAAATAAGTTATCCAATTATTATTTTTATTGGTATTAAAACCTTTTTTGCGCTTTTTTTGTTAATTAAATTGAATTCTCTCAAATAATGTTTTAAGGTGTTTTCTATAAACGATATTTTTTTACGAATTTTTCAACGTTGTTTATTATTTTCAGGAAATAAAGCGTTCGAATGCACAGTCTGTGGGAAGGGGTTGGCGAGAAAAGATAAACTCACTATTCATATGCGCATACATACAGGTAAAATACAAATTATTCATCATTACAAATATATACCATATATCCTTTAAAAAATCTGATGCTTTTAAAATTTAAGAGAACTTATTTCACACACACTGAATTACATTTTTGGGACATAACCAATGCAATTTTAGAGGCGGGTATGGTTACCGTCGCCCCAAGTACCATTCATTCAATAACCAATACCTCTAAGTCATCCCAAATGGTTCAATAGGTTTGGTGACTTAGCAGGGGTTCCCGGGTTCGTGGGGTGAGTTTTGTCCAGGTGTTGGCGGCAGATGCGTCTTTCCAATGGAGGGCCGGATTTGGAGTGACTGGTGGAGGGAGATATTGTCCCCTCATACCCTTTTCCTTCCCAGACCTACCCCTCCTTCCTCTACTTCATTTCCTTTTTAAAAAACCACTACACAGCATCCCCAAAGATGACATAGGCCATGAGGGATATTATTTTACTGAAGGCCTTCTATGTGGATGTAATGTAAAAAAACGACCTCAATTTCATAAATACAAAATTTCCACATAGAATTTAAGTCCAATGGGCTATGGGTAATGTACGATTATTGTATATGTATAGTTTGTTTGTTGACTCATCCCATGGCTTTATTTGCAGGAGAAAAGCCATACATCTGCGAAGTGTGTAACAAAGCCTTCGCGCGCCGGGACAAGCTAGTCCTTCACATGAACAAGCTGAAGCACATCACTCCGTCCAACATCGCGCCACTGGGCAAGAGGAGCATCACAGTCACCCGTAAGTTGCAACATGTAATGTCACAACGATAACAACATGTCATGTCACAACGATAGCAACATGTCATGTCACAACGATAGCAACATGTCATGTCACAACGATAACAACATGTCACGTCACAACGATAGCAACGTGTCATTTCACAACGATAGCAACATGTCATGTCACAACGATAACAGCATGTCATGTCATAACGATAGCAACATGTCACGTCACGACAATAGCAACATGTCATGTCACAACGATAGCAACATACAAAAAATTTATCGCAATATATATATAATACGTCCATAAATATCAATGCTACGAAACGACTGAAAAAACCAACAGTAGTTTCTATTACCTGTTTCAAAGTTGACAATAGGATATTTTCACAAACCATGCACGAATACAGCTAAAGTAGATGGAAAATTTAATGTTTATTTTTCTGATCATGAGTATAGTATTAAAAATATGTAATTTTAGTATTTTCTTTCATAATTATTGACTTCAAAAACGATAAAAACGCACATTCCGCAATTGTTCCAACTGGCTGCAACGTCATTATGACGTAGAAACGCCATTGGCTGCTAAGACGGCTGTCAAACAGAAAAATAAAACTAAAAATACTTTACCGACCGTATTTTTTTTTCGAGAATTAAAAAAAACACTCAAAATACTCTTTTTTGTGCGGAAATGGGAATGCATTGAAACCAATACTCAAGATGTCAAATAATTTTTTTCATTTTGGGAATTGAAATTTTATTTTACTTTATCATCATAAGAACAAATTTTTCCTTTTTTTCACATTTCCATTGGAAGTCGTCCCTTTTCCCTCGCGAATAAACCGAACCCCTACTTCATGGGTACTCATACTAGATTTTAGAAAATATCGTAAATCATTCACTGAATTCATGTCCACTACCAGATTGAAAGAAAGTCTTACGGTCGCTTGCACCAATCGAACTGAGTGAACCGAATTTGGCTTAAATACCCAATAGTCATCATAATGTTATTTTATTCATCAAGCAGAGAACAAGCCATCACAGCGTTTGAAAACGTGTAAAATGCTCTGTAACAAGACCTACTAGAAGATATAAATCTATGTTTTTTTATGTATCCATTCATTGTCCAATTTGTATTATGTATCAGAGCAACAAAAAGGCTGGATATCTAAACCTCCACTCTTTCGTTGCAGCGTTGAAACTAGAAGATGTGAAACCTCTAACCATGAATCACGGTACAGGCGGCAAACAGCAACAACAGCAGCAACAGCAGCAGCAACAGCAGCAACAGCAGCAGCAACAGCAGCAACAGGAGGACACCAAACCCAGCACGGCGGATATGCAACAGCAACAGGCGCAGCAACACTCAGCAGGCAACTCACATCAACAGCAACAGTTGCAGGTGAGAGTTTAAAAAAATATTTCCACTAAGTACTACATTTAAGTTTCCACACTATCGTTAAACATATAGGCGAGGTTATAAAACTAAGATACGATAGTCAAGTTTGTTCTACGAGTATTGTGCGCCAGACGGACGGTCGTCTACCGATAAGAGAATTTGAGAAATAATGTTTCAACAGCCTTTTTCATTTTTGTTGTTTGTTTTTGGGGTGTTATGCCGTGTTGCGCTAACTCCTTCTTTAGCCGACGTTTCGGACAGCGTTGCAGTGTCCATCATCAGGGCAGATCCGGTAGATCCGAAGATGTGTAAATTTTTGGTTGGATTTTATTTACACATCTTCGGATCTACCGGATCTGCCCTGATGATGGACACTGCAACGCTGTCCGAAACGTCGGCTAAAGAAGGAGTTAGCGCAACACGGCATAACACCCCAAAAACAAACAACAAAAATGCTTTTGGCCGTGAGAATCTAAAAACTTACCAGCCTTTTTCATGTTGGATAAACGAAGAATATGGCACACCAACAAATACGAAATTTAATAAAATAATTTTTCTTCTTGGTAGACCGTATCGCAACGGAGAAAGTGGAAAAAACGATAGAATTCCACGCAGTTTCAAGAAAAGAAATATTAACAATTTAGCGTATTTTTTGTGACAGTTGTGCAGATATTTGGGTCTCAATAGTTCACGCGTCGAGATTTAAAAATATTCAAATTTCAAACTGTGCAAATTTCACGTGTTTGGGAGTTTTACTGCTGGGGTACATAGATTTTAATGGTTGGAGCTGCATTTCGCATAAACATTCTCGGTTGAACCTATAATATTCAAATCGTATTAAATTTAAAAGACGATACGAATATAATATATCAATCATTCTTGTTGTTTTGCTGGTTCTCGGCGACTCTGACCAATTTGAAATCGGCATTTCTTTTGTGGTCGTCTGCCAATCTCTCCTGTTGGCGACCTCTGGTTGCTTTTTCTCAATCAAGAGCTCTATGGCATGGCCCATCAATTCTCGATGTGTACCCAGCATTTTACAATTTTAGTTTGGAGATATCTGTTTCAGTTACCGTTTTTTTTGTTGTTAAAACTACCGCCAGTTCAACGATTTTTCTCATAATTCTAAAAAATAATGGCCCACATCTGAAACTTTTTTCTTGTCCCCACTCCTTCTCTCATTAACAAAATAATTGAGAACATATCTAATTAGGTTACTATTGATAAAGCAAACAGTATATTCCATCTGTCAATGTCCATAATAATTGAGAGAAAGTTTTATTTGTTTTGTAGTTGATCACGGTCACGAATTTCGTTCCCCTTGGTTGATGAAATATATTTTGACGTAAATGTGTTTGAATTCGATCTGGGTATTGTTGTTATTGCAATGTTTTTGTAGTCAATGTTGCAAAAGAATAATAATTAGCTCTTGTAAAATATTCTGTTTGTTTCAAAATAACTGTTTCAAAGATTGTCGGGTTAGAAAATCTACTGGATTAGTGATAAAATATGTTACGTTTAATTTATACCTAGTAACGATTTTGTGGGATTAAAAGTCTTGTGTAGGGGAGGACAGTATTTAAATTATTTCCTCAACATTAAAGTCTTTCCCCATATAATAACATTATTTGCTGATATGAAACGGCTTTTTATCAATAACACTAAATCAACCATTTTCCTCTCCTTGTTGTGTTAAAATATGCTTGGCTTGTGGCTGCTGATGTGCTTTTAACCCTTTGAAAGCGCCCGACTATAACAGCAGTTCACGAAATTTTGCTTATTTTAAGGTGAACTGCAATCTATTTATAGAATTTATACAATTTTATATATACTTCGTTTATCTCTCGGTAAATGGTATTTTTCAGTTATTTTGTGGTAGTAAATCGATATGGGGCTTAAGGCAGCATATCAAAACTCAATCAAAGGTCGATTAAATGACAAAAAAACACTCCCGATAAGAAAAATTTACTCTGCTAAGAGAGGGGATCTTTACTATTTGTAATTTGCCCACATAAATATATAAAATTTTGTATATTTTTTGTTCAGTATGATTTGAAACCCAAATAAGCACGATAGCCAAACCCTATATAGTTTCTATTCTACTAGCTGCACCACCACGCCGGCTCCAACTCCATGGTGGTGAGCTGGTCGTGCGAGCTGTGCGGCCGCATGTTCAGCACGCGCGAGGAGTGGACCGCGCATGCCAAGTCCCACCTGGGGGATAAGATGCTCCTTGGCCAGGGCTCCAGCAGCGCCAGCCCCCAGCAGGACGGCAAGATGCAGCAGCAACAGCAGCAGAACCACCAGGTATTGGGATCTGGATCTTACTTTTGGAACGACCTGCGCAACACTACGGCGGCCAGGAGGGGATCCTGGTTGTGTTAAAACCTCAGAGCCAAAAGAGGACCTTGTTGTGTCAAGATCAAAGAACCAATTCTGTCTTTCGTGATCGGGGAACTTGGATCAAGACTTGTTTCTTTCCTCCCTTATCCTTGTTAAGTTGAGACAAAAGAAGCAATTCGTTCTTCCATGATCGAGGAACTTAAATCAAGACTCGTTTCTTTTCACTTGATCTTGGTTGCGTTGAGACTAAATAATCAAATCTTTCTTCCGTAATCGAGGAACAAAAATTGTTTCTTTTCACCCGGATGTTTGTTGTGTTAAGATTAAAAAACCTATTCCTTCTTTACTAACCGGAGCGTTTATGTAGATTAAGATCCTGATTGTTTTGAAACTAAATAAACAATCATCCGTGATCGAGGCACAATATTTGTTTCTTTTCGGCAAAATTTTCTCTGTCCTTCATCTTCATTTGAACCACACTCTATTTCAACAATATCCGTATTGTTTTTTTTTCAAAATTTGACGTTATTTTCTAATACTGTATTTCATGTGTAATAAATGGTCAAACTCAGTCTTGATCTGACGCTTCTCATTGGGGGTGTGTTTTTTCGTAGTTTTTCATGTTTTCGTTTTGAACACACCATTTACAAAATAATATATTGTGCCTCGAAAGATCTCTCATCTGCATGCATGAATGTTGTGTGTCGCACCATCCTACATAATTGCACCACTATCATTTGTAAAAAATGTCTATTTTTGTAAGTAAGCCAACTGTAAGCCAATCATGTCCAACATGTATTTAAAAAAAATTTAAACGATAATTATATTTCCTATGCAGCCTTGATAATATTATTGTAAATTCCGCGAAAATAGTCAAATATAAAAATAATTAAGAATATTTTTACTAATCTGTTCCAACAATTGGACATAATTGGTAGAATTCTTCCTTTTGTACAAAATTACAGAAAGCACTTTCTTGACAATAAACTTTGTTGGCCATTATCAGTGCTTTAAGAATTTAAGCGAATATTCAATGCATAAGTACCTTGAAATGTACATTCCAGATTTATATAATATAATTAAAAACGAATCATAAATAATATACAGAATATATATTTTTATATTTATTAGGTTAATAACAAGATCATAAGCGAATTATTGTACTAATGCTCCAAAAATGCATGAAATCACCCATAAATATTTGTAATTCATATGGCATTTGATACTTTAAAGAACTCACCTGGTCTGGTTATGCCAAGGCATATAACCAAAGGCAGCTGCCGCTCAGGATTGCATAGTTGTTGAGAGTAGAGTAGGAATTAAAATCCGATGAGATCTAGTGTTGGAATTGTTATGATCAGATAGTTGGCACTTTGGCTGCGCACGTGTGGGTGTCCGTGAAGGTGGTAATGTGTTCTCAGGCTCGGCTTCTGTGCTCCCAGCAGCAGCAACAACAGCAGCAGCAGCTGGGCGGGCTGGGCGCTCTGGGAGGGCTGGCCGTGGAGCAGGCCTACTTCACGCCCGCCTACTCGCACGCCGTGCACGTGCCCGCCCACCAGCCGCACCACCTGTGCCTCATGTGCCGCCAGGAGTTCTCCGGCAAGGCCGAGTTCATGTTCCATGTGCGAGGCCACTTCGAGGGGAAGGTCACGGACCTGACGGCCGCCGACATGCTAGCACGCAGCCTCATGGACAACTCAGGACTCTGCACGTAAACGTAAGGCATAAACGTTTAACCACCCAGCGTTGACTGCACCGCATATTATAAGACTGCGGAGTTTAACCACCCAGGGTTAACTCTGCGCATAAAATAGCAGTGTTTAACTGCGCAGGGTCGACTATGCACGTTGGTCATTGACGTTTACCCGCCCATGGTCGACTACTCGAAAGACAACGGTGTTTAACCACACTTGTTTGATTTTACGCATATGAATGCGATGTTTAACCATACTGGGTCGACGTTTCGCTTAAGACAGCGGTATCTAATCACATAACGTAGGGTTAACTTTGCGCATAAAATTGTGGTGTTTTATTTCCTATGGCGGACTTTGCACTTAAGGCGGTGGTATTTAACCACCCGGTGTCGACTCTGTGCAAAAGACAGCAGTGTTTAATCATACTGAAATGCGGTTTTTTACTGTGCATGGTCAACTTGGCTCATAAGTCAGCCAAGTTACGTTATCAGGGTTATTTTTGCACACAAGACGAGGATGTTTTACATCTCATGGCAATGGCACTCTACACACTTAAATTATCAGTGTTTTTCACCAGGGTCAAATGACCTGTAATAGCGCGATACACTTGAGAGCCGCGGTTCACGCCGTTTGAGGTTGGATCGTTCTTTTCCCGTGATTCATGGATCGGCTCGCAAGTGAATAAGTGCCATAAGGCATTTACTGGTGTCTGCCGTTCATTGTGGTCCCCGTATTACGATAGTTACATACCACCTGCCGCACACGTTACATGCACTTAAACTAACAAGTTCGAATATATGTGATTATTATAATCGGACTGAAAGCGGAATAAAAAACCAGAACAAAAATCGATAAAATAGCACCCGATTTAACACTGTTTTCTTAAACAAGGATCTCTTCGAAAGATTATTCTTATACATTATATATCTGAAGTTTCTAAGAAATTCCCGAGACTTCAATCAATACTGAAACTTTTTTATAAGGCTGGTTATGAAATGTATAATTTGATTTAAAAATACCCAACGATTCTCGTAATATAAATCCAATTAATTTATATTATAATGTAAATAAAGCCCTTGGCTTGAAGGTAATTTCTTTGAGTGGAAAACACAAAATGGTGTGCAAATGTCCTAATTAATACGAGTGTAAATATAATTTAATTATGTATTATCAGTGACTGAATCGAAATCAAACTCATTTCGTCCTTCTGCGAGGGAACTGTCAATAATTATACAGTGCTCGCCATTGCAACTACTGTATCAATAATTGATTTAGTGTAGGCGGAATGCTATGTATTTTAATTGTCATATATGTTCAGTACATTTATTAATTTATTTTTTTTAAATTAATTTAGTTATATTCAATGAGAAAAATATTCTACATATTCCTTTAGTTGATGGTCAGAGAGTTGAAAAAATAAAATTGATAAAATCCTACGAATAGTTGGAATTAAAAATAAATATGTTTGTATTGAACCCAAAGAGTTAAATATTGAAAAGTACTATCGGTATTGAGGTAATGTTGGGGGCGTGTGGGAGATGTTAGTTGAATGTTGTAATTGGAATGTGACATATATTACTTAGGTTTGCTGAAAAGACTTTGAGCTTCCGGCTATAGGTGGGGACACGAATGCAATATTAAATAAATAATAAACGTTTTTCGGTTGACGCTTTTGGAGACGCCGTTAGATTCAATTCAAATCCTTAGATACATTGACTTCTTTAATCAAATGTAAAAAAAAGAATTTTAAATAGGAATAGGAATGAAGTAAGACAATTATGATTGGTATCGACAAGAAAAAGAACTGCTGTTTATAACCAAAAATCATCGTTCGATTTTAAAACGTCGATGACCACTCTGATCAATATAAATTTGTTAGAATTAATTATTTATTTATTTTGTTAACTGATTTGAAAAGTAGGTATCGATATGTCGAAAATATCGCCTTAAAAATAATATGTACATAAAAATGACTTAAGAAATTACCTGATATTTTTTTACTACTGAAGAATTAATAAGTAGTTACGATAATGTTTTAAATTGTTCAAATCATAAATATATATCTACAATTGAATAATATGTCATTATTTATTTACGATTGAATAATATGTCATTATTTATCTATGATTGAATAATATATCATTATTTATCTACAAATGAATAATGTGTCATTATTTATCTACGATTGAATAATATATCATTATTTATTTACGATTGAATAATATGTCATTATTTATCTACGATTGAATAATATATCATTATTTATTTACGATTGAATAATATGTCATTATTTATCTATGATTGAATAATATATCATTATTTATCTACGAATGAATAATATGTCATTATTTATCTACGATTGAATAATATATCATTATTTATTTACGATTGAATAATATGTCATTATTTATCTATGATTGAATAATATATCATTATTTATCTACGAATGAATAATATGTCATTATTTATCTACGATTGAATAATATATCATTATTTATTTACGATTGAATAATATGTCATTATTTATCTATGATTGAATAATATATCATTATTTATCTACGAATGAATAATATGTCATTATTTATCTACGATTGAATAATATATCATTATTTATTTACGATTGAATAATATGTCATTATTTATCTATGATTGAATAATATATCATTATTTATCTACGAATGAATAATATGTCATTATTTATCTACGATTGAATAATATATCATTATTTATTTACGATTGAATAATATGTCATTATTTATTTACGATTGAATAATATGTCATTATTTATCTATGATTGAATAATATATCATTATTTATCTACGAATGAATAATATGTCATTATTTATCTACGATTGAATAATATATCATTATTTATTTACGATTGAATAATATGTCATTATTTATCTATGATTGAATAATATATCATTATTTATCTACGAATGAATAATATGTCATTATTTATCTACGATTGAATAATATATCATTATTTATTTACGATTGAATAATATGTCATTATTTATCTATGATTGAATAATATATCATTATTTATCTACGAATGAATAATATGTCATTATTTATCTACGATTGAATAATATATCATTATTTATTTACGATTGAATAATATGTCATTAGTTATCTATGATTGAATAATATATCATTATTTATCTACGAATGAATAATATGTCATTATTTATCTACGATTGAATAATATATCATTATTTATCTACGAATAAATAATATGTCATTATTTATCTACGATTGAATAATATATCATTATTTATCTACTATTTGCTAATAAATCCTGAATGATGTACATTTTTTTAAGTAGGAACTATATGTATTAATTTCTGTTCGTTATGTAATGTGGTAAAATGTGATACTATTCATTTTAGCTCTAAGAAATATGAAGAAAAAAAATTGTTTTGCTTTTTAATTCATTTGTTATAATAGCATATTCTTTTTAACGTAACATCAAATTTGTGTCTACTCTCAGATCTGAATATAATTTGTAAAATATAATATCATTGATTTCAATAAGCAATAAAACTCAGTCGAAATCATTTGAATTTTATTTATAAGTGGGTAACTATACTTATTTACACACATATTCTTATCATTATTTTTCTTTAATTCTTCATTGTGTATTTATTTGGTTTTAACCTCAACGCATCTAGTCCATATAAATATTTAATCTATAGCGTATTATTTTTAATACAAAAATGAGTACTTCATATAATGTAATAAATATTTAAGCAGTAGCTTATCTTAATGATCGTTGTTGTAAATTATTTTTGTTAGTTTGGATATTCGATAATAGACTTATGTATGCCATCAGCTCATAGCTCAAATAATCAAAATAAAGATTAAAAAATTAAAAAGTGTTTTCATATTTTATAAAAATCCGTGTTTCACTCACCATTTTCGAGAGGTATTTTTTAACAATTTTACTGGTATTGCATTCTGGCTATTTTCAGAACAACATGTTTCTATTTAGGCAAGTTTTAAAATGTAAAGGTATTGAAAATACAGCTCTTAAACCATGGTAGTATTATGGAAAAGGAAGGTATTTTCCGCAGTAATTTCAAGACACTTTTGAAATAATTCAATTTCTTCACGATTGTCGTCGATCTACAATATACATCATTACCTACACTCATAACAATCTTCCTAAATTTTGGAAATCGATCCATGGTAATTATCCACGGAATACATCGAAAAATTCCGTGCAGGTAGCAAATATCTCTCTTCGGGTTGTTAATATTATTTTCACTTAATTATTATCAATAAAAAAATTATTACATAATAAAGTTAAAATAAAGAGAGAAAATATGAAGGAAGGAAAAGGCAAATTTGCTGATTTAAATGTAAAATACTGAATTTCATAATATGTTCTTGTAAGGTTAGTCGAAATTTCTATTTCTTTTTTTAGTAAAAGTTACCAAAATTTTAGTACAATTCTGAAAACAAACAAAAAATGATACTTGGTTTGATTGAGGATTGAACCTTCCTTCCTAGGAAGTGGAGTCGACAAGTCTACCAATCGAGCCAAATCCCGATTGGATAAGACCGACATTTATTGTATTTATTAACGGCGGCAATGTCATCGAATTTCAGAGCAATGCGTACATATCTACATTGAAGTGGGTTAATTTAATTTCCCAGATTTGAAAATAAAAATGAAATTCAAAAAAATGTATTTAAAAATCGTTTGCACTACCGCGGATTTCAGCAATTTTGTAATGAAATATATACAATTGTGTACTTGAAATTGGATAAAACTATATTAAAGGGGTAAACAATCAAAAGAGTAGGGAAACAGAATACATATATGGATAGTAAAACGACATTTTTGCTCAAAGCGAAACAAATCTGTAGTGAGATCACTGAAAATATTACATTTCTCAACAACATAAGAGAAAGTCTCAACTGATATTGGATGCAGATTCACTGTCTTAAAGTCGGCAGTTGGCTATTGAGATATTCATTAAATTTAATTGATTCTTTAACGGTAGAAATAAATTAATGACGTTTGAAAGATGAGGCCCGTTAATTTGTTGCTTTGTATTATGAAGCTAAGCATTACTGACTGAATTCGAATGCGCGTATAAAGCATCGATATTATGATTTGGCATAAAGATTACTTGGAAGAGAAATTTTGAAGCTAAAAATAAGTTTAATCAAAAAATCGAATTGGTGTAAAAGTGGGGGGAAGTCAACAATCCACTGAAAAAAGTCACTAAACTCTGTAGATTTAGTTTTAAGTTTGGATGCAAAAAGTGTCCACGATAATTATCCTCGTCACCTTTCAAACACAAGTACGTCATATGAACTATGTTCATAATCATTAGTCACGTGACCTATTAGTAATATAAACAATTATTATGGTGTGATAACGCAAAATAAACAAGATATTTTGTTGAAATAAATGCTTTTCTATAACACAGCATTACATTGCAAAAGAACACGGCTAAAACAGCGCGAATGTCTTCTAGGTTTGTTCCAAACATTAACAAGCAGATGCGACTAAGATAAACGCATTTTAGCCTAATGTTTGTGTACGACCTGGGGAACAATATCGCCAACCGACTTTTCGAGGACGTTGAAAAGTGGGTTAGGGATGGAGCTATAGAATGGATCTTGATTCTCCTCCATGTTAAATTAGAAAAGAAAGACGTTAACCGCTATCTCATTAGTAATGCAATCCATTTAACATAAAAAAGACGAAGAAACTACCCATTCTCATGTAGACAAATAACAATCAACTAATGGCGGTGGAAATCTTAAATCATTGCCCATAGAGTTAGGTTAAGTTACAGAATGGGTTATCTAGAATTTGGCAGCTCGTCAAAACGTGACATGAGCCAGTTAACATTTTCCACCATGCGGCATTTGGCATCGCGACGTCTCGTGACGTCCTCGGAGCGTCGCGTGAACCATGAACGTAGAACGTAGCAGGTACTGTTCAGTTCATGAAGGTTTGGCACTGGTCCGTCGGTTAGCTGGTACCAGCTGGTCCCGGCGTCGCCCCGCCATGCCACCGTATTTGACTTAGTTCAGTGCTCCAGTACTATCGCCACTCTCTAAACGCGATGACATGAAAATCACAGCTGCGCGATTTGCACGTTTTTTCTGCGGTGCGCGGGGCCGAAAACCAAACCGATAACGTTCATTGTTCGAAGTTAACACGAGTTTTAAAAATCGAATAAAAATAAAGAGTTTTTCAATAACACAATTTTTTTTGTAAAAAAAGTGATTGGTGTTGTTCGTTAAAATACAGTTCAAGAGTTTTCGATTTGTTACTTAATGAAAGTATCTACCGTAATTAGTTGAATGGCTACAAATTAATAAAAGTTAAATTTTCATCTTAGAAACACAGTTGGTGCTTTGGTGTTTTTGCATTAAACTAAAAGTAAGGACTGAATAAAACACACTTTTTATATGAAATATGTACTTTTTATATTGTAACAAAAAATAACCCAATTACTTGGGTAAAATAATGGTAACGATAATACATTTTCATTCTAACGTAATTGTGTGGGGTGTGCATTAAACAACCCGCCAAATCAATTAAATACTAAAATATTTTTTTTTTAAATATAGAAACCTAAAGTAAAACATATTAATTTATATATTTTCATTTTCTGTTCTTGTAAATAATACTGGGTTCGGTAAAGCAATGTGAATTAAGTGTGCGTTCGAGTTATTGTTCGAACAAAAAAGTTTAACCTAAATGGAAAATAGTTTAGTTCCGCTCGCTGAGCGCGTGAAATGCAGAGTGGTAACATAATAAAAAATAAAACATTGCATGTGAAACTGAAATTGGCCGATGAGCTTGCCGAGAGACCCGCGACCTAAACTCTTCCACGATGTAAGGATCTTCCTGAGGACCGTCAAGAGAGAGGTAGGACTTTTATTCAAATTCATTCAAACCAACATAGTAAACCCTTTTTATATGCTTACGGTAGAACAACACACAAATCAGCATTGACTAGATGAAGTGATACTTCAAAATCCGTTACACGCGCAGGCATGTTCTCTAGTCGCATTACAATCGTCTTAAAATGCTTACATAAAAAGCTTCTCTCAACGTCTTGTATGAAAACAAAAAAGACGGAAGATACTATATTGATGTGCCATTCAATTTTTCAATTTCAATAAAAAGGGACTTTCGATCTAAATAACATTCCA
The DNA here is from genome assembly GCA_026573805.1 of Hesperophylax magnus. Classification (NCBI taxonomy): domain Eukaryota; kingdom Metazoa; phylum Arthropoda; class Insecta; order Trichoptera; family Limnephilidae; genus Hesperophylax; species Hesperophylax magnus. The sequence goes on from JAIUSX010000022.1 coordinate 5,606,458, forward strand.
TTTTCTCCAGTCATTGGCACGGTATAGACGTGGCTATCACATTTTACTGTACTGGTGGTTTCGGGGGCATTAAATTAACATTCAACATTCAACGCTACTTTACGAGGACTTGGGGGCGCTATAGGAAGTTATCAATGCCCCTTATTTCTTAGTACTTAAAAACCATTAAAATGTTGTACCTACCAATATTTATTTATTTAAACACCCCCTTATTTCTTATTACTTAAAAACCGTTAAAATGTTGTATATTTATTTATTTATTTAAACGCCATAAAATCGCTTTTACAATAGAGTGATTACAGTACAAGTAATGTGTACACAAAAATATTGTTGCAAGTGATACAGTTGTTAATAGAAGTGCAGTTAAACAATACATAATTAAAAGAAATATTTACTAGTGTAGAAATAGTTGAATAAATACTAGGTTTGTATAAGACCTGAAGTAAATCGAGGTATGAGGTGTTTATGATAATGAATAGTAATTAATATAAAGTAAATTCTATTAAAGCCTAGAATGTTATAATAACAGAGAATATTTTATTTGAGCAGAATATTAATATGTATAAAAAAGTGACTTTTTCACATGTATATGATATATGATGTTATATGTAATATTGCTAGAAAGCGAAACTTTATATACCTAAGATAATTAACAGAAAGTGTCCGGAAACTGCTCAAGAGTCCCAACTGCTTGCCAACCGTCTGGAGCCAGCAAGACTATGGCATCCTATTGGGGTATGTTATGAGACTGTAGGTAGTGAGGAGGGGAAGGAGATGAAGCAGAGGAAGGTTGGAGAAGTGCCTGGCTATTCAGATTTGTTCACCAAACACTGCCAAAGACATTTTAACCAACGTTTCAATTCTTAATGGTGGTCTGGGCGATACTGAGTGTATCTTCCACTCTGGAACGTGCCTCAAATATACTCTATATCATTTTTAATGAGTATTTTGTGGAACAAATTATTCAAATAAAATTACCCACCAGCTTGCTTCCAGCTTGCTAGTACCCCTACTTGCTAGTACTTGCCTTACCCCTCGACCACAGAGGCAGTTAATGATTCGAAGTTTCCGAAAAGCCTTGGAAACCTTATTGAGGTCAGCAATACACGAGGGTGGAAGAAAAGTATACCTAATCCATGGGATATTGGGCAGATGTACTCGAAATTGTGAAGTGATACCGAGTTTTTAAACTATTTTTTTTCATTGGTATATAACTGCGCCCTTGAGGGGATTTTTTACAAAAGCGGCGTTATATAAATTATCCAATAATGTAGGTACTACTATTATTAATAAAATATAAAATGTTTCAAAAGAAAATTAAAGAAAAAGAACATTATAAACACAGTGTAAGTAATAATTTATTCATTCACTAGCTGACGTGATAACAAATAACATTGTTGTATTGTAATAAGTATTTGTTTAAGATGCCATATCTTCCTCGGGCATCTTCGACTTCTCCTGCCATTCACTTCCACGTCACACATTTTCCTTACACCCCTTTCTTTGTTCATCACAAACGCCATAATTTTCCAGACATAAGTATATGATTCATTTGATCGTGCCATGTCTTCCTTGGGCGTTCCTGAATTCTTCAACCATTACTTCCATGTCATATATTCGTCTTACACTACTTTCAACCATTACTTCTATGTCATATATTCATCTTACGCTTCTTTCAACCATTACTTCCTTGTCATATATTCGTCTTACACTTCTTTCAACCATTACTTCCATGTCATATATTCGTTCTACACTTCTTTCAACCATTACTTTCATGTCATATATTCGTCTTACACTTCTTTCAACCATTACTTCCATGACATATATTCGTCTTACACTTCTTTCAACCATTACTTCCATGTCATATATTCGTCTTACACTTCTTTCAACCATTACTTCCATGTCATATATTCGTCTTACACTTCTATCAACCATTACTTCCATGTCATATATTCGTCTTACACTTCTTTCTTCGTTTATTAGGTACGTCTCATATTACCATGTCTTCTTCGGACGTCCACGACCCTTTCTACAGTTCACCATATTGTTACTGTTAAAAAAACTACATTATATCGATTTTAAATAGACTACGTATCTCATTCCAGTGCAGACATATTGCGTTAAGTCTTCCTCGGGTGCCCCCGACTTTTTCTACCATTCGCTACTGTATACCATGTTGTTGCTATTAAAAAACTACATTAGATCGAATTTAAGTCGACTCCGCATCTAATTCCAGTGCTGAGATAATGTTATGTCTTCCACGGGCGTTCCCGACTGCTTCTACTATTCAAACCTTATATTATATTTAAACATACCCGTAACTAATAAGAACAAACTATTAAATTTTCAGCGAAATCTGTCCAGTAGTTTTTGAGTATATATGGGACAAACAAACAAACATTCATTTTTATATACATGGATTAGTGAAACAAAATAAAAAAGAAATTTATGGAACCGAATTTATTTCTAATATAATAATACGTTATACGTGCACATAATATCATTATTTGAGAGTGAAACTCGACCATGATGTGATTAACTTAATTTAAGTAAATAATTATATAATCATGTTACTCATTTGTTGGGTTTATATTAAAATTAAATGATTGAAACATATCTAATAAATAATTCACATTCTGTTTATAATTCAATCATATTCACAAACAACAGTATTAAAACTTGACTTATGGATTAAAGCCAGCAATATTTAATTAAAGGCTGGTGCTTAAAAACTTTTTCAAACGAATGCATCTGCAATGTGTTGATATAAACATAATTAAAGCATCACACGACGACACAACACGACAGCATACGAGTACATTATAATAGATTGTTGCGTATTCGCATCAACAGCATTCACTAGGTGGAAAAAATAAAGACGGGTGTTGCTTATGTGGTGTTATTATTACGTGTGTTGCTTATATTGAATTTTGAATGCATATTCACATCGACAGCATTCACTATGTGGAAAGCGTATAGACCAGTGATTCTTGTGTGGTATTGAATTTTTACTGCGTATTCACACCGACAACATTCACTGTGTGGAAAACTAATACACCAGTGTTTCTTGTGTGGTATTGAATCGTTACTGTATATTCACAACGACAGCATTCACTGTGTGGAAAACTTATAGACAAGTGTTTCTTGTGTGGTATTGTATTTTTACTGTGTATTCACACCAACAGCATTCACTGTGTGGAAAACTAATACACCAGTGTTTCTTGTGTGGTATTGAATCGTTACTGTATATTCACAACGACAGCAGTCACTGTGTGGAAAACTTATAGACAAGTGTTTCTTGTGTGGTATTGTATTTTTACTGTGTATTCACACCGACAGCATTCACTGCGTGGAACACTTTTAGACCAGTGTTTCTTGTGTGGCATTGAATTTTTAGTGTATATTCACACCGACAGCATTCACTGTGTGGAACACTTTTAGACCAGTGTTTCTTGTGTGGTATTGAATTTTGAATGTATATTCATATCGACAGCATCAACTATGTGGAAAGCTTATAGAATAGTGTTTCTTATTGGTATTAAATGTATATTCAAATCGACAGCATTCACCACGTGGAAAGCTTATAGATTAGTGTTGCTTATGTGGTATTGAATATAAATGATTATGTACGTGATTATGACTGATATAACCTGAAAAGTAAAAAAAAAACATTAGTTCATAATAGCAATTTATTTTATGTGAGTAACTACCGTACAAGAACGACCGTCTAGACTCTAGAGCCAGTGACACTATGACATCTCCACTTGGGGTAAGTTGTGAGGCTAAAAGCTGACGGTAGAGGAGAGGGAAAGGAGATGGGGACGTGGAAGGTGAGTAAAGACCCTGGATATTCAGATTCAGATATAAAGGTTACAGTTAATTCATCTGCTTGTGGGCTTGTACTAGGTATTATCAATTTAATTTTCACACTTTACTTTACTTTGCTTTCTGCGCATAGTCTGGTTATTTCAGTGTGCGCTATTCGGCGGTCAGCGTAGTAATTATTATTTAACAATAATACTAATAAAATTGTTTTGACTCGACTGTTCGGCATTTCACGTCTGTAATTTCTATTTGTTTGTTATGTACCGTTCCGGTTCAAGATGGTGGCTGTGTTGATAACCACCTTTTTATACCGACAGAGTTCACTTGAGCGTGAATCGTACTACGAGCTGTCAAATAGGAATAGTCAAACTTATGGTACCTACCTGCGTGAAGAAAGTTTGAAAAAAGAATTGTCATTGAGATAATAAAATTTCTTTAGACAAATCGCATTATTCCTTATTTGAATTAATTAAAATATTCATGTGTATGTGATTAGGTAGGTAGGTATTTAAGTACTTTCCTAAATGATTTCGAGGAATTTTTCTTTTCATTTATTAAATAATATAAAATTTAAAACATACTTTTAAGACGCATGGTCCACTGTTCACGGAACTACTGGTTTATTAACTAAGTAGAAATAGTTCGCACATATGACTTTTTATGTTTTCTGATTTCAATTTGTTTGTAAAGCATTATGAAAGCGTGAAATTTGACGAAAAATCGAAGAAAAATTAAAATTCACCGGGCGCTACTGGTGTTCAACACAGCTCGTAGATATTTTATTTGTTGCATGGTTACCCATTCAGCAAGCCAAATGGTGCATGACGTTTTAGAGAGGAATTTTGTAAAACTTTGTAACGGACTATCCACTAACACTACAGGTTTTAAATTATATTCAAATGTGAACAACGTAGGAAACTGTTGTCACCCAAAATACATAACTGAAGTTAGTGTATCGACCATTTTTCGCTTGGCCGCATAGCTTCTTGTATTTGTTTAGGGCGGAAACTATCAAACAATATACCTTCGCTGACCTTCTCCTTATGACCTTCGCTGACGATACAGTTCTTCTGTGTCAAGCAGCCACATGGAAAGATGTATTTATAATAGCCGAAAAAAGTTTATCAATTGTCAAAAAATGCCTAACAGTAATACTCTTACCATTAATACAATTAAAACAAAATACATCACACACAGTATAACACACCCTGTCCAACCTCCAACTAACATAGACCTATTACTACACGACTGTGAACAAACTTCATTTAATTGCCAATGCGAACGTTTAGAAAGGGTAAAACAAATAAAATACCTAGGGGTTATTATCGATACACACTTACGCTGGACTGACCACATTACTTTCATCACTAACAAACTAAAACGAGTCATGTACCTAATGAAGTCCATTAAAAACATTTTCCCTCTAACAATACTCAGATCCATATATTTTGCACTGTGTCAATCAATTGCCACATATGGAATATTAGCTTGGGGAAGTGCTACAAGAATGACAATTGACCCAATTCAAAAAATTCAAAAGGCAATAATTAAAATAATCCTAAAAGTAACATTCGACACAGAATCAAGCGAAATTTACAAAACATTAGAAGTCTTGTCAATAAGACAACTTTACGCCAAATCTGCATTACTACACCTCCTCCAACACAAACTCCATATTCCAATTCAACCAAAAACCTCGTTAAAAACCAGATCCTTAACAAATAAAACACTAAACATACCGATAACACACACCACACACGGACAAAGACACTTCCAATACTACGCTACAAAACTGTTTAATTGTATGCCCATTACTCTGAAGCAACTACTAACTGCAAATACATCCGCAAACATTCACAAAAAACATATCACAGCCTGGATCAAAAACCAAGATATTTTATTTTTTCAAAACATTATAACTCCAAACCAAACATAACTAAACCATAAAAAGTGTATAATAAATAAACACGTTTTTCGAGATTTTACCAACTATACTCACACTTACAATACAAATATATGCACTTACATATATGTTAATATATATTAATATATTTTTTTTACATATTTATTATGAATATTCAATTTACAAAAACCATTAAAATTTTATGAATATTCAATTTACAAAAAACCAAAAAATTAAAAAATTAAAATTAAAACTTATAAAAAATAAAAACTTCAACAACACATAAATACTTGTCACACCTATACATAACCACGTAAACACCTCAGCACAGGTTCTCCTAGTGAGGTGTTCACGAAACATACAATATTACTCACATACAGTATCACCTTCTCAAACCTACCTTACACACAACATATTATAGTTATAAGTTTGAAATGTATCATATATAAATATAAATAATTATGTGAAACTGTAAATTATATATAGAAATAAATATTAAAAAAAAAATAGTATTCTTAGCGGAAAGATAATTGGGCTAGCCTTAAATTACAGAAGAAGCTTAAATTTGTACTACCATAAATATATATTTGTTGATGCTTCTAAAATAATAGCCAACCTGATGATAGCCAACCAACTGATATTAGTCCATTATTGGGACATCCTAGCACCAGAAAAAGATGATTTTATATCGGGAGCCAAAAACCTCTGGCTAGTTTTTGTTAGCCTTCTAAAAGTATCAACGCTGGGAGATTTTTAATTTGAATGTGAACAGGGCATTAAGGTAATTGGTTTAGATAGTGGAAACTTACCCCGTAAAACGACGTCAAATTTACAGGAAAAAAGCCGAAAACGGAAATTTCTGCTTTTTGCTGCATTAATTGGAGACCACAAATAGCCAACTAAAAAAAAATGAAAATTATATGTAAACATTATCATTCAAGAAATGGTATACATTCAAGAAGTGGTATACATTCAGGAAGTGGTATACATTCAAGAAGTGGTATATATTCAAGAATTTGTATACATTCAAGAAGTGGTATACATTCAGGAAGTGGTATGCATTCAAGAAGTGGTACACATTCAAGAAGTGGTATACATTCAGGAAGTGGTATACAGTTAAGTGGTATACATCATGAAGTGGTACGTTTTAAAAATTTTTAAATTCTTTTCACAAAATTTTCAAATTTTAAAATCAATATTTTGACTACAAGAAAACCAATTTGTAACTGTTCTGAAAATTCATCTAATTCTAGCAAATAAGTCACTGCATATGACTGTCTTTATTCTTTACACTTCAAATAAAACATATAGTAGGTACATAAATATACTCGGCACTTACAATTCGCTTAGATTTTTCATCACATACTCTCAGCGTGACTTTATTAAAGAGTGCTGCGCATCGCTCAGCCTGAAAAAAAAACAGCATTAGGTACTCTTCTTACTTTGTTGGTTATCAAACACCTGTAAGTAAGGGTTTGCTAATACTGGAGTTAGGGAAGAACCTTGCAAAAGGCATAAGGGAGGACAAGTTGAATGTGAATGGATGAAGTCATGAAAATGAGACCATCATGCCAATTGTGGAGGAACGGAAGAACTTTGCACAAGGCATAAGGGAGGACAAGTTGAATGTGAATGGATGAAGTCATGAAAATGATACCATCATGCCAATAGAGTACCTAAAGTTGACTGCGTATGACAGGAAAAGTTCGATCGACGTCGCGACGAACGGATAAGAGAATCATTTAAAGTAACGATTGACATCTTGCAGATTGACAAACTTTTGGGGAATTGTTTTCAAAATATGTTAAGGGTGACAAATTCGTCAAATATTCTTATTACTACTACCGGACTGCCTTAAGACAAATTGCTGGTAATCAAATTCAAATTGCAAACATTACTTGATGATTATGAATATTATTGGTGAGATGTTGAATTCTCTTGACACAATATTTTAAAAAACCTCCGTGAGAAGGAAATTATTTGGGATGATTGTTAGTTATGTATCCCTGTATACAGATTAAGTTATTTTATGTATCCTGGTACACAGATTTAGTTATCTTATGTATCCCGGTATACAGATTTTATTATTTTATGTGTCCCGGTATACAGATCTTGTTATTTTAAGTATCCCTGTATCCAGATGTAGTTTTCTTATGTATCCCGGTATACAGATCTTGTTATTTTAGGTATCCCGGTATACAGATTTAGTTATTTTATATAACATTGGACAGATTTGCATTAATTCAATCACGAAAACAAAATCGAAAATCAAATACTTGTATTTAAAAAGAAATAGCAATACCTCTCTGAACACCCTTCCTCCCATGCTATACTGGAAGTAAAGCCACCAGAGTAGGGACACGTTGCGGTACAGAGTGAAAACAAGCCCCAAGTTGTTTCCGCTTTCGAACTTATTTTCAAAGCCAAGGTAAAGTTTGAAAAAGTCGAATGTAACCACAAAAAAATATCCGAATATTTGAAACATTATAGGGAACGAGAAAACAAGAGTTAAATCTTCAATGATGCCACACAAATCCCTGTGTATTTTGCATATTTCACATGCCATGGCCGCTTTTCTTACACAGTCATCTGGACACGTTTTTTCTTTGTAATAATGTGGGTATTGAAAAGTATCATTTCCCAATTTCTTAATCACGTTCCCTAATCTAAAAAATCGGTTAAATACTGACATTTCCCAAAAAGTAAACTGCACCATTATTAAAAAAGAGAGAATGCTCGATAAGCACATTACAAGAGCATATATAGGCATATATACTGATTCAAATACTTGTTCGCTGATTAAGTAATAGTAAATGTCGTTAATAAAAACTGTTAGTATAACATAAAATATCATTCTCCACGTATTGATTCCAGTTTGGTAATAATCGAAGATATCGCCTAAGCGCTCTATGGAATGACTAACGATTATGGTAGTAGTGAAAAAATCTTCTACTTTTTTCCAATAATAGACGCTGTTCAATACAAACGATGCCTGTAGAAATGGACCAGTAATGTAAACACATAACACCAAACAAAACCTAGAGATGCCGTGTAATGTCCTGAAAGAAGCATTGTAATAAGCCTGTCGTCCCACTTCGGAGACACCAACCACGAAGATGAGAACAGTGACATTGTAACAGCGCCATAAAATTTTACTTCTTGATTCAATGGAGCCGTTGGGACGTCGAAAAGCTTCTATTGAGCATAACCCAAGTAATCTAAAGAACCGAAAAAAGGGCAAAAAAAACACGTTAAAGCCAACCGTGGTATTCGACATGTTTATGAATACTGACACGTTGGAGGTTTTGTCTGCCAAGAGAAGTATCCATCCATTACAGATGATTAACATTGATTTTGTTCTTCATTTCTAATATAATCGTTCCCATATTAAAGCTAGAGGAAGAAAATTAGAAAGACGTATATTAATCTATTATTGTCCATTAGCAAATTTAATGTGTCCATGCGTGAATAATGGTAGACGGGTTTTAATAGCCCTTTTGGGGATAGTATTAATAAAACATTAGACCGGTTAATTTAAATATTGTCAGGTCACTGTGTAGGTACTTTTCATACAATTTGGCAAATACCCATAGCAATTTCTTTAAGTTAAATGCCTCGCAAGCTAATCAAGCAATAAAAGGTCTTGATTAAGGTATGATTGATGATTTCCGATTGAAAAAAGGCTTAACGTTATGTCAAAACAAAAAAGGTAGGTACCAAATGTATTAAGACAGATTAGTTAATCTAGTTAGTTATTTATTGTGTTAAGTAGAAATTATTGTAATAATGATGTCCACTTTAATTTCGAAAAGGCTGTCTGTCAGGTAAGTCAATAAATCAACAAGACTGTAAAGGTAAATCATACGGCGTATTCCAAAGATATTGGCCTGCAATATTTTTATTGACATGTAATTAAGAGAATAATATCTAATATTTAGACATAAGTCACTTTTACGTAAAATTATTCGTGTTTTAATTTCAGCATAACTACAAGAAAGGGGAAGGTCAATTGCCAACATGCTATGTTATACAATACATTCAAATAAATGTGTATACGTAAGTAAGAGAATAGTGGTGAAAATGATATTGTAACAACATATAAGAAATTCAAACAAAAGTATATTAAACATTGTACAGGTTCATCTGCATTTAGGGATACTGGGAGAGGAAAGGGATATCTCCAAATAGCCTTGAACATCGAGTTTGGTCACGAATTATAAATAGAGCTCTTGTAGGAGGTCAATGTCAAATTTTAAATGAAAATACTTATTCATTTGAATAACTCCCTTTGAAGGAACAAGTCATCTACGGAGGAAGGAACAAATCGTACCTACGGAGGGAGGAACAAGTCATACCTACGGAGAAAAGAAAGAGTCATACCGAACACCTAACATATTTACAAATGCCTCTGCGACAGTTCGTCCTTAAAATGTCTCCCATATTAATGAAGATGTCAAAAAAGTGTAAGAGAGACGGAGTTAAAAAGTATTCCAGTCAAATCTGTCCAGCCGAATCTCTTGGCGTAGGGCTGAGTCTCAACGGATCGCAGCATGACGCTGCTCTACCGGGCACAACACCCTGCCAGGTACGAAGGTCGTCTGCGGACGATTCCGAGTTCCGACGTCGAACTTAAGCTTGGTCAGAGGCGGAACTCACATCACGTATCACCGCCCGATTTGCCTAGGCGGAATACGGCCTTAGAGGCGTTCAGGCCTAATCCTGTGGATGGTAGCATCGCACCACCGGCCGGTCGACCGAGTGCGTGAACCAAATGTCCAAAACTGTCGTTCCTCTCGTACTGAGCAGTATTACTATCGCAATGATCGGTCATCAGTAGGGTAAAACTAACCTGTCTCACGACGGTCTAACCCCAGCTCAAGTTCCCTTTTGATGGGTGATCAATCCAACGCTTGGCGAATTCTGCTTCGCAATGATAGCTACCATAGTAGGGCAAAATCGCGGAACCGGATGAAACTAGGTAAGTCTGTGCAGCGTTTTCGCCTTTTTAAAACCTTAGGTAAAGCTTGAAAATGTCTAAGAACAGGTTGTTTCACAAAATTTTAACAATTCATCAAATGTCAAAGTTAATTTGCAAGTTCTCCTAACCGTCCTAAACTAACTACACAAATATGGTTAGATTATGATGTGTAAAATTTGCAAATATTTCAAATATTATTGGGAATGAGAAAAAAGGTTAAATATTCAACGACATTATACAGATCCCTGTGGATTTTGATTATTTCACGTGCCATGTTTGCTTCACCGCTATTCGGACACGTATTTATTTTGTAATAATGTGGATTTGGAAAATCATTGTTCCTAATCTATCCATTCGAAATTAAATACTGTAATTACCTATTTGAAAACCTTTCCTGCCATGCTATAGAGATAGTGAAGCCACCACAGTGAGGACAAATCCCGGGACAGGCTGAAAACTAGGTGAGTCTTGCCAGCGTTTTCGAGGCCTCTTTCAAACTGAACGTAAATTCTGAAGTAGTCATTTATAACCACAACCAAATGTGCAATATTGGGAATAAGAAAAAAAGCTTACATATTTAACGACATCACACAGATCCCTGTGGATTTTGCTTATTTCACGTGCATGGCTGCTACACGGCTATTCGGACACGTTTTAATTTTTTTATAACGGTGTTATTGAAAATCTTAGTAAGTTTCTTAGTTAATTTCCCTAATCTAACCATGTATCTATGTAGCATCCATAGGAAAATTGATTTTACATAAATTTAGTCTCGCTAGCTACCTACGGGTCCATTTGGTAGATGAACAATATAAGTGTATTTAACCTCGTAAAAATGACACGCAGCAAATATGAACATCTGGACTTTGATCATTTTAAAATAACCTACAAAGATATAAAAAAAAATAATTGCAAATGCCGCACATTAGTCCCAGTTTCTCAATAGTCTTGGATTCTGTGTAACTGTTGCAACAACTCTCGTCATTTACCAACAAGATTGTGGAATTTTTAAAAATTTTAACTTGGTATCCCCTATTGAGGTTCACATATGTTCTGGGAAATGTGAGTGGAAAATGAATTTTAACATTCACAAAGACACAAATAAAGCCCCGTAGGCGATTTTTTTTCAAGTCGGAGAGCAAACCAATAAATGCGTTCGATTTTTACAATACGAAATCTTTCAGTATTTTCTTGGATGGAAATCTTTTAGTATTATTTAAAACGGAAGCCTTTAAAACACATCAACTTAACCAGATGGGAGCCGAGTGGACAAATGCGTCCGATTCCCACTCAGGCATCGCGATTTAAATCTAAAGCTAGGTCCGTCATTACAAAAGCAACATTTTTCGTTAAATATAGACTTCCGTCTAGTGTTCTTAATGTGTACTATTTTCACAGCATCCCCAAACCTGACATCTCTCCCTCTCGCCCCGCATGCCCAACATTTTATAAAATGCTGATCCGCCCCTGGTAGCCAACAACACAACAACATACAATTGGTAGGAGCAGGAGTTTCCACACTCTCAGCGTCAGGGTGTTGTTAAGAAGGACGTCAAAGAAACTCCTGCCCATCGTATATGTTGTTGCGTTACTGGCCATACCAAACAACAACATGTCATCGTGATTCATTTAGGGGCTATTATGCCATATTGTGCTTCATCCTCCTTTAGCCAACCGTATAACACGGCATAATACCACAAAAATTAATCACGATAATATTGTGAAAAAATACTTGTCTGAAAATATGAAATCATTTTTATTGCATTGATCAACGCCCCGTTGGGACAGTGCGGCTTTGTTGGTACGAGGGAATATAGTAAATTAAAATGTTGAGTGGTGCAAGAAAAGCTCAGTTGATATTTAAATAAGTTAATTACCTCTTTAAACACCTTTCCTCCCACGCTGTACTGATAGTAAACCCACCACAGAATAACGATATCGCGAAACAGCGTGAAAACTATAGTAGTATAGTCAACGTTTACGAAACCTTTTTCAAACCCAACGTAAATGTTAAAAAAGTCGTATGAAAGTACAAAAAAGTTTCCAGATAATTGAAAAATTATGGGGAGTGAGAAAATAACACTTAGATTTTCAACGACGCTACACAGATCTCTATGAATTCTACACAATTCACGTGCCACAACCGCTTTGCGGGTACAGTTATCCGGACACATACTTATTTTGTAATATTGCGGATATTGAAAATCATCGTTCCCCAGTTTCTTAAATAATTTCCCTAATCTAATAAATCTGCTTACTAAAGACATTTCCCAAACAGCAAACTGAACCATTACAAAAAATGTAAACGCACTGGAAAGGAATATTAAAAGGGCGTGTATGGGTATAAATAGTGATGTCAATTTATAGAAGATAAACACGTAATAATAAAAGTCGTTAATAAAAATAATCATTAAAATTAAACACATCATTCTCCTCATTGTGACTCCAACTGCATTATAATCGAAGAAATCGCCTAAGCGCTCCATGGAATAACTAACGCGAACGAGAGTACTAAAGAAAATCTGTACTTTTTTCCAATTGTAGACACTGTTCAGTACAAATGAGGCCTGCAACAGTGGGCCTGTAATGTAAACCGTTAACACCAAACACGTCATGGGAATGCTGGTTATTATACTCTCGTAATATTGACCGTAATAAGCTTGCCGTGCAAATTCGGAGGCACATACAACGAATAGGAGAACAGCGACGCTGTAGCAGCGCCACAAAATGTAACTCTTTGTTATAATAAAACCATTTGGAAGTCGACAGACCACAATTGAGCATAATCCAACTATTCTAAAGAACCGACAGAAGGGTACGAGAAAAACTAAAAACTCAACTGGGGAGTGCGACATGTCTATGAATAATGACAAACCTTTAAGGAAAATATCAAAATAAATCCTTATGATAGATGATAGTAAAATAAATATTCATTCCTGTCTCATAATATTTAACCAATTTTAAGTAAAATAATTAGATTGGTAGGTTCCTATCCACTAGGTTAATTTAAAAACTATCACGAAAGCGAATAGGTTTATACAAGTATGAAGGAGGGTGACAGAAAAGTAAGTTACTGACAAATTACATCACACTGGGAACGACATTATCATGTTTATTGGAAAGATTAATAATTACCATTAACAAAATATAAACAAATCGTATGTGATCAACTCATTATTTCTTAATATTCAAAAGTGCCAAGTTATTTGTTTTCGTAAAATCCAAAGTCATGTTACTTATGAATACTTTAAATTATGTACTATTGACATCAGTCACTCAGATCAGGGACTTTAATTTGGACAGATGTTATATTTGATGAAAAGTTAACATTTAGGACCGGTTGTTTCGGAGAATTTGAACAATTCATCAAATTTCAACGTTAATTTGCGAGTTCTGTGAAAGATATTTTCTATTTCTTTTATTAATTCAATTCTGTTAAGAAACTGGCCTATAATGATATAATATCAGAACTTGAATAGGACTTTCACAGAACTCGCAAATTAACGTTGAAATTTGATGAATTGTTCAAATTCTCCGAAATAACCGTTTGTAAATTATATAAAAAAGAGAGCTATAAAAATGCTGGGTTTCAAATGCAGAACAGCGAGTGAGTCACTTGAATGTTTGAAAACATTGTATACTTCTTTAGTAAAAAGCCAGGTAGAATATAATTCGCCTATTTGGTCCCTATTGTATAAAACGCATTCTGACAATATATAAAGGGTACAGCACCAATTTCTAAGATTTACTAACTTTAAACTGAATATTCATCTCATCATCATCTCTGACCTTGTACTATTAAATAAAATTATTAATAATTGAATTGACAACCAAATTTTAGTACCGACCAGAAATACGAGGCAAAGTTCTATGTTTTTCTGTGAGAATTTTAAAACCAACTCTGAAGCTCATACACCTATAAGTAGACTACAACATTTTGGCAATAAATTTGGCAATATTGTACACATGTTTAAAGATTCCGTATTAGTTATAAAACGAAATCTTTTTAATCACTTTACAGAGATGTATGAATTCACGACATTCATTTAGGCAGGCCGTCACCAAAATGGGAGTTCATGAGATTTAAATGGCGGTCAACGAGTGTGGATCCCATTTAGGTAGGCCGTGGAGTTCATGAGATTTAAAGGGCGGTCCACGAGTATGGATCCCATTTAGGCAGGCCGTTGCCAAAATTGTTGCTTCCCGTAAATGTATTAATCGGTCTAGATCCTTATGACTAATACAGATAGTACTAACGTAATACTTTATTTCAATAGATTTATTAATTTCCTAATTATTATATCTATATTTCATAAAATTAAACGTGTAACTTGTGCAAACTTGCACATTTTGATTCCAGTAGCAACGCGTTCTGCCAAACTTGTACTGTTGTAATGATTGCTTTGCAATGATGGCGCAGACTTGAACCAATTGTCCTTGCAAAGACTTCTTTATTTCTTAATTTATAAACCCAAATATCAGAGTCAAACACTGTGCATTTGTTTCCCAAATTCTGAGAAGTGTTAATAGTTGTGCGAGTATAAATATTTTCAATAATACAAATAGTTAATCAGTGTTTCGTTGTTGCATTACGAGTATGTATGCTACGATAGTTAATTTTGCAATAAGTATTAACATATCAAACATTATAATATACAAAGACTTTCGACACTTTAATTTGATTATTTATTTAAATTTTAAACGTTCCAACTAGAAAGAAAAGTGAATTAATGTCATGTTGTTTGGGTGTGCGGAAGAAAAGTAAGTATTTTATAATATTAAATTTTCCTTTTTTGTAGTCGATTGGCACCTGATTGCAGCAATTACGGCCTGGTCTGAAGCCAGCTTATTCTACGTTCTGCACAATTGGAGCAAGCCTACGGAGCACAATTAGCTCTAGGCGTAGCGAGATGGGCCGGTAACTTATCGGTTTCTCTGGTGGATTATTGGGTTTAAGGATCGCAATGCCTTTAGTCTTTTTGTAGTCGCCTGGCACCTGGTTGCAGCAATTATGGCCTGGTCTGAAGCCAGCTTGTTCTACGTTCTCCATAATTAGAGCAAGCCTGCGGAGCACACTTCGCTCTAGGTGTAGCGAGATGGGCCGGTAGCTTATCGGTTTCTCTGGTGGATTATTGGGTTTAAGGATCGCAATGCCTTTAGTCTTTTTGTAGTCACCCGGCACCTGGTTGCAGCAATTACGGCCTGGTCTGAAGCCAGCTTGTTCTACGTTCTCCATAATTAGAGCAAGCCTGCGGAGCATACTTCGCTCTAGGTGTAGCGAGATGGGCCGGTAGCTTATTGGTTTCTCTGGTGGATTATTGGGTTTAAGGATCGCAATGCCTTTAGTCTTTTTGTAGTCGCCTGGCACCTAGTTGCAGCAATTACGGCCTGGTATGAAGCCAGCTTGTAATACGTTCTCCAGAATTGGAGCAAGACTGCGGAGCACAATTCGCTCTAGGTGGAGTGAGATGGACCTGTAGCTTTTTGGTTCCTCTGGTGGATTTTTGAGTTTAAGGATCGCAATGCCTTTAGTGTTTTACCAGATATTTGGTATATCTCCGGTTCAAAAAACTTCAGTAAATAGTTTTGTCCGTGGCCCAGAATGTTTCAGAAATTCTGGGAGAACTAGTATAACTACGTAATTAAGTTTTTAAAAGAACTGTACCTGCCCAGTAGTAAGGTTTTTGGCATTGAACGCCGGGGAAAAATTGCCTGTTTTTATTTTAAAACGAATCGCTTTTACATAATTACTTATGTATAATTTATTAAATTTTGCAATTGTTATTGGTCGGTTTTAGTTTCTCTTTTCATGCTCAAACGAATTTTATAATAGTTTATCATTCATTTTTGTGGTACGTGTACCTATACATTGGTTTTCTTTCTATTTTAGAGACAAGGTTCTACGTTACTTGCATGATTCCTGTGATGGTTTGAACACTTACGTAATATAAACGAAACGAACGTACTCCAAAAAAAAATTTGTTTAGATTAACAACATAAAATACAACAGGCAGGCCCTTCAAAGAGAGTTATGAGTTCTTTACCACGGAATTGTAGACCTTGCAGCGTGTTTGAAAATACGGACAGTCAGTGTTTAAACTTCGATAGAGATACAGTGAGTATTTAGACTTGAATATAGATAGAGCTCCGAGAAATCAATTAAAATCAGTGGTGATGTGTGAAATTACGCTTAGTTAGTGAATTTAGATGGTGTTAAAAATTATTGTTAAATATTAAATTAAAGTGAAATATTATTGAACCGGTGAAGTGAAAATGATTGGACTCAGGTGTTGTGTTTATTTCGAGTAAACCTTGCATATATCTCACATGATAATTGGCTGAATGGGTAAGCACACAACTTATCCATATAAGCAGACAATTTCGACAAGATCGTCGTGTGTTATCTGTGTTATTGACCTAGAAAGGGATGTAAGTTCCCGACGACGTGGAATTTACAGCGTTTTCTGGAGGTGGCATGTAACTTGAGACCTTACGTGTCACATTTTCGCGACTAGATTCGTGACAAGGGATGTCATGGTTTTCCCCTTCTACATTCAGTAAAGTAGATTTTCCTGGAGGTGTAATGAGGTTGGGGCATTTCTGAAATTGGTAAGAAGACCTGGTTTTCTTTATTCTGGCGTGAGAGTTGCCAATTGGAACAAGGGGAGACCCGGCCGATTCGGATATCCAGACACGTAGAGATCGTTGCCTTGTTCTAATTATCATCCATCAAATTCATTTCCGTTCCTCTCCTTTCCCTCCCAAAATATACACATGGATGGCGCCGACAACTAACACCATAAATTTATCGTATGTATATCACATATATAAAATCTAACACTTTATCATACTCACATTACCCTACGACAGGTAGAATCACGTAGCTAGTTGGAGAGCAGGCGAGACAGAAAATAAGGTTTATGAAATGGCTTTAAAACACAGCGGTAATGGATTCAACTCACTCTATTTCAAAAGAACCGAGGGATACCACATACATACATACATAATCAGGTTTCTATACCGAGAAACAAAAAACCAACACAACGTTCGGTGAGACCTTTTTTATACTGAACCGTCACGTGAAATAATTACGTTCAAGGTCGTAAAACACGTAGACAAACTAGGATGCACACACTTGAAGGGGTGTGTAATAAAGAGAGGAGCAAAGGCTTGTACAGACGGCAGGGAGGATATTCCTACCCCGGATATATACATAATCAAAGCCTCATTCATCGCAGAAAAAAAAGTTTGAAAAGTGCAGATCATTACATTCCTCTCTAGCAAATCCATATAAAATATCACTGAAGGTTAAAATAAGGTTTTACACTGGGAATCAATTCCGATTGCTATGTGTTATAATATTTAAATAGCTTAATTTTAGTCATCATAAAAATGCCACTAAAGATGGTCGAATCTTAAAAAATGTTAAAATTACGGCATTGATTATTTGAAGTTTGGCTTCATTACATCATTGTCAAACAAACACCTGCCCGTGTGCATTTTATGCAACAAAGTATTAAGCAATGTCGCTGTTAAACCATCCAAGCGGGAGGATCGTCTGCGAAGGATACCCAGATAAAACAGACTAAGATTTGTAATCAGCTAAAGAAGAAACAGATTGGATATCACCCGCCAAGTAGATAAAACCTGGCTAAATTGAAGCCAAACATTAAAATGTTGATATCGAAGCATCTAGCTCATCCAACTCATTAAAATAAATGTTTTTTTCGTATATTTAATATAATGTAGTAGATATTTATTTTATATTTTACTCATATATATGTGTGTATTTTTTTTTAATTTTCTACCATAAAGTAAGTCGTATCAAAGCGTCAGCTCCATGTCTGCGACATTTGCAAAATATCAATATCAGGAAAGCAAGGGGTCCACCGAAAACAGGAAAAAATCGGCACGTGGTCTACGGGACAAACAAGTTTGGGGATCTCTGGTTTAAATTAAATAGAAAAGTGTTGTTTTGTTTGTTTAAAAAACATGTACATTATATAATACAGGTACAGAGGTATCTTCATTTAGTTTTAGAGCATCTTAAGAGAAACGTCTATGTAGCCCTTTTCGTACAAAATATAATTTTAGATTTGAGGACAAAATTCTCAACCGAACTGAATGTATTTTTTTTAAATCAAAATTATACCATACAGACATGAGTTATTTTATTTCATTTTGTTTTTATTTTTAAAAATGAGCCATTAAAAAATTCGATTATTCATAATTTGAGATACAATGAGGCATATTTTTGTGAGTTAACAGCAAATCTTCTATATAAATAAAAACGTAACTGTTCGTTTATTCAAAATCTTAAATCTCCGAAGGTTTTTCAGCAATCGCTTTGAAATTTTGACACAAAATTGCATTCGAATACGCATGTGTTTTTATATACCTATATTAATAGATGTCGCTTGTGACAGGCTTTTTTTAAAAATAGCGCCATTTGTTGGACAAACATTATTTTTTTTAAACACCGCCTTCTGTGGACGTAAAAGCAACAACGGCAACCATAGCAATGCGTGGCGGAGTACAGCTAGTAATGAAATATAAAAAATAAAAATAAAACATTATAAAATAACAAATTTCTCTCATACTCAATGTTTGTGGGTGCAAGAAAGAAAGGTGCAATTTTGGTATTTCAATACTAATCTAATCTTATTACCTCTTTAAACACCTTTCCTCCCATGCTATACTGATAATAAAGCCACCACATTAGAGCGAAATCGCGAAACAGCGTAACAATTATAGTAGGGTTGTCAACGTTTACGAAGCCTTTTTCAAATCCAATGTAAAATTTGAAAAAGTCGTATGTAACCACAAAAAAGTATCCAATTATTTGAAACATGATAGGGAATGAGAAAATAGCACTTAAATTTTCGGTGACCCCACAAAGATCCCTGTGAATTCTACTCATTTCACGTGACATAGCCGCCTTTCTGGTACAGCTATCCGGACACGTATTTATTTTGTGATATTGTGGATATTGAAAAGTATTGTTCCCCAGTTTCTCAATTAATTTCCCTAATCTAATAAATCTATTTAGTAATGACATTTCCCAAAGAGCAAACTGGACCATTATAATAAACGAAAACACGCTGGAAATGTACATTGCGAAAGCATATAACGGCAAAAATGTTGATTTAAATTTGTGGACAGTGAAAAAGTAACTATAAAAATCGTTAATAAATACAATTGTTAAAACAAAACCCATTATTTTCTTCATTTTGACGCCAACTACATAATAATCGAAGAAATCTCCAAAGCGCTCCATGGAATAACTAACGCTAACAAGAGTGCTAAAAAAAATTTCCACTCTTCTCCAATAGTAAACGCTGTTCAGTACAAATGAAGTTTGCAGCAATGGGCCTATACTGTAAATTGTAAACACCAAAAATAACTGGGAAATGCTGGTTATGTTCTTAACACTTGTACTGTAATGAGCCTGCCGTCCAAATTCGGAGAAACAAACGACGAAGAGGAGAACAATGATACTGTAACAGCGCCACGAAATATAACTCCTTGTTGCAATTGCGCCGTTAGGAAGTCGAGAGACTACGATTGAGCACAATCCAACTAATCTATAAAACTGACAGAAGAGCACGATAAAAACGAAAAACTCAACTGGGGATTGCGACATGTTTACGAATAATGACACAAATTTTAGGGAAATACAAAAAAATGGTTATTCGGATAAAATACCTACCTACGTGTTTTTTGATGGATGATAGTTAATTATTCTTATTTTATAGGAGTGAACCATTATACATACAAGTAAAAAACAGATAGTTATAATGGTGGGTTAATTAGGCTAATTCGAGGATTATCACGAAAGCATTTGAATTTATAACAATGAAGGGACTGTTCTAACCAATTCAACTTGATTGAGGTGATTGTTTGTAAGTGTAGGTTAAAATTCAGTAGTATACTAAAAAAAGTTTTATTATCTTTCTTTTTTGTAACAAATAGAGAAAATGATATTCTCACTGAGATCTCACGTGCTGAGGATTTTATTCAAAAAAACCTATCAAATTCGCCAATCGTTTGAATTTATTTGATGACCATCATTTCTTGTGAATTTCAAATGGGCTATTTGAGTATCGTATTTTTTTTACATTACCTCCTCTCAGAAGGCCCTGAAGAAAATACAGAGTGTCCGGGGATAAAGTGCGAGAACTTCGGAATGAGATTCTACATGATGGTAGAAGTAAAAAATATACATAAGTTTTTTCGAAATTACAATGTTTATTTTCCAGCACAAAAATATTTTTCAATGGAAGAATATTTATTTTACCAATATTTTAAATGATAAAAAACCTTAAAACATAGAAATTTTGTACATGTAGAATCACCCCCCGAAGTTAGTGAACTTTACCCCCGGACCAGTGGTGGCTCGTGACTTATGTTGTACTAGAGTGCTAATATGACAAAAAATGGCTTTATTGATGTTTTTCAGGATATTTCAGTTTGGTCGTGCGCCGCACGGATTTCCTGGAAATATTCATAAAAAATATAAAATTTTCAAAAAAAAAAAAACTTTTTCAGCTACAACAACATTAATAAAACCATGTTTTGTAACATAAGCACTCTCGTACACCCAAAAGTCACGAGCCGCCACAGTCCCGTTCCTCTGTAATTGCCCTCAGAACCTATATCATCATCGTAATGAGGTCAACTTTAATTTGGAACAATCCGTGGAGTAATATGTATATATTTCCTCCAAGGTGCTTTCTGTCAACTAAGTCAATAATAAATCAACAAAACTATAAGAGTAAAACGTACACAATAAGATATCGGCCTGTAATATATCTTTACGGAAAAAAATATTAAAAAAATAAATGACGTCAAAAATTGAATTAGCAATATCTTTTGAAGTGAATTTTAAGAACTTTACTATTACGTAAAAATATTTATGTTTTAATTTTCACATAGCTAAAATAAAGGGGAATGGACAATTGTCTTTTTATTGAAATTGATTACATACATTCCATAATTCAACTACGTATAATTTAAGTAATTATATTTTAACAAATATAAAAGAAATTCAAATTAAAAACGAAGGTTTATAAAATATTGCACGGGTTCATCTGCATATAAGAATACTAGGGGAGGAAAAAGATATCACAAAATAACCTTGAACATGTAATGATCTGCACTTTTCTTTCTCTTCTTTCTACGATAAATTTTCTTTAAGTCCCAACGTAACTTTTCCATAAGGCTTTGGTTATGTATATATCCGGGGTAGAAATGTCCTCCCTGCCGTCTTTACAAGCCTCTGCCCCTCTCTTTATTACACACCCCTTCAAGTGTGTGCACCCTAGTTTGTCTACGTGTTTTACGATCTTGAACGTAATTATTTCACGTGACGGTTCAGTATAAAAAGGTTTCACCGAACGTTGTGTTGGTTTTTTTTTGTTTCTCGGTATAGAAACCTAGTTATCTTTGTATGTGTGTGGTACCCCTCGGTTCTTTTGAGATAGAGTGAGTTGAATCCATTACCGCTGTGTTTTAAAGCCATTTCATAAACCTTATTTTTCTGAGTCGCCTGTCACCTGTCATAGGGTAATGTGAGTATAATAAAGTGTTAGATTTTATATATGTGATAAACATACGATAAATTTATGGTGTTAGTTGTCGGCGCCATCCATGTATATATTTTGGGAGGGAAGGGAGAGGAACGGGAATGAATTTGTTCAAGCTAAAGTTGGCTCCTCCTCTTTACCAAACAAAACCGATGGATGATAATTTGAACAAGGCGATCGATATCTGCGTGTCTGGATATCCGAACCGGCAGGGTCTCCCCTTGTTCCAAATTGGCAACCGTCACGCCAGAATAAAGAATACCAGGTCTCCTCACCAATTTCAGAAATGCCCCAACCTCAATGCAACTCCAGGAAAATCTACTTTACTGAGTGTAGAAGGGGAAAACCATGACATCCCTTGTCACGAATCTAGTCGCGAAAATGTGAAACGTAAGGTCCTAAGTTACATGCCACCTCTAGAAAACGCTGTAAATTCCTCGTCGTCGGGAATTTACATCCCTTTCTAGGTCAATAACATAGATAACACACGACGATCTTGTCGACATTTAGCCCGGTTCTATCGATAGGTTGTGTGCCTATCCATTCAGCCAATTATCATGTGAGATATATGTAAGGTTTACTCGAAATGCCAAATTTAGGATGAGGACTGTCTGTATTTTAATATTTGGTTCCAGTAATTATTTCATGAGGATACTAGCATCCTCGTGTATTAGGTATGGGTAACTTCTATTGAATACGTATCCTCTCAGGTAGGTATAAACGGACAATTGGTTTGATTTTTTGCATTTAATTTAAAGAGGCTGCCTACCTCTCGAAAGGAACCTGTTGAGAAAAGTTGTTCGGATGGTAGTTTTATTTCGGAGATTACCATCTCCCCCTTTTGACTCTTGATTTGTTTTTGTGCATCCCAATTTGTAAATTAGAAAGTCAAACAATAGATGAAAAGTATCAAATTAGAAAGTCAAATAACAGAAGAAAAGTTTTCATTTTTGTTCTGTCTGGTTGCATCCGATCGCTTTCTATTCGGGTGGTCATACGCTAGCAAAACTTCCCCTTCGACTGACTGTACACCGCGCCTTGTCCCGGCTGGTGGTGATCGCCGTTTTAAATGGTACGCCAGTGTTTTGATAGGTACTCTGTAGGTAGGTGTTTTTTTTTATACTGCGAGTTTATATTGGATGGCCTAATTTGTAATAAGTATTTAATGTTTTCGTCGGCTATTCAATACCCATCACAGGGACAACGCCACGATTTGATTCGTAAAGTTTTTTTAAAAGAATAGCAGAACGGCAGTAGGTAAATTCTCAATATGACCCTCGGTCCGAAGCGCCCTTGAGGTGATTTTGCACAAAAACGGCGCCATACAAGTCATCCAATTATTATTATTATTATTCCCCTAAAACAAATATTATCGGCCTACATATGAAAAAGTCATTGGCCCGTCTCCCTTTTTCAGCTGATAGATAATCTGATTGACACATTCCCTTTTGAAACATTACTTGGGCGGAAGGGGCTAGAAAATTTGTTTCTGTTGTTCTGTTGCATCCGTCCTTAAGGTTCCTCTGAAATTTAATAAATAATATTAAAAAACTCACGCAGTTAGCCATCTCCCACTCTCAGCGTGAAGTCTACCTGGTTACACACTAAATAGCTAAATCAGTTTAGTTTTACGGTCTCCTCCCTACCGGCATTCCTTCCTCCTTTTAGCGAAATCCTTGCAATTTGTTCAATTTTGGTCCCCTCCCTACGCCTATAAAAGGGTAATTAAATAATTCTGTAAATACAATTGTACCTCCCTAATCTCTGTCAGTATTCGAACCCGAGTTTTATGATTTGTTTGATTCTCTGGTTTACGGTCTCCGTGGGTAGAACGCCATCTCGCCAATCGTTAATTCCTCCCTAATCCGATCAAACACTTCCTGCCTTTAAATACGTTCACTCTGTTTTAAACGCAATCATTATCATTATTATTTCCATGTTTTTAAGACAAGCAATCTAGTTCGAACTGTATACGAAATCACGCTTAAATCAACACAACTTTATAACACAATCGTGATCGCACAACACCTTGCGCCCCTGAGGTGATTTTTTCACAAAACGGTGCTCTACAAATTATCCAATTTTCTATCCTCACTGAGTACAACCACTTTCACTTCACACAAACACCGGTTCAATAATATTTCACTTTAATTCAATATTCAACAAAGCTTTCTAACACCATCTGAATTCACTAATTAACTGTAATTTCACACAACACTTCTGATTTGTATCGATTTCTCGGAGCTGTCAACGTATCCAAATTCAAAAACCGACTGTTTTCCTGCGATCTCTGCTCCCTTCCCGTGGGAACGTGTTTACTTTAAAAAAAGCCTGCCTGTCATCTTCTCCTAGTCTAAACAAAAAAATTTTTGGGGTACGTTCGTCTCGTTTATTTTATGTGAGTATTCAAATCATCACAAACATTGAGTTTAATCACAAGTCATAAATGGAGCTGTTCCAGGAAGTCATTGTCAAATTTTCAATTGGAATGTTTATTCAACTAACTCCCTTTTACGGAATGTCATGGAAACACTTACCCATTGTACGTTGTTGGCAGAGATGTGCTCTATTTCAAATAAATCCATTTCAAAAGGAAATGCAAAATGGATATTTTCCATTTTGCATTTAAAATGTTGTTTTTTTTCACCAATTTCCATTTTCATTTAAAATGGGTTGTTTTTTACAAATTTTCACTTTTTTAAATTTTATGTTGTTTTTTACCAATTTTCATTTTCATTTAAAATGGGTTGTTTTTTACCAATTTCCATTTTCATTTAAAATCGATTGTTTTTTACCAATTTCCACTTTCTAAAATTTTTTGTTGTTTTTTACCAATTTCCATTTTCATTTAAAATGGGTTGTTTTTTACCAATTCCCACTTTTTTTAAATTTTGTGTTGTTTTTTTACCAATTTCCATTTTCATTTAAAGTGGGTTGTTTTTTACCAATTTCCATTTTCATTTAAAATGGCTTGTTTCATACCAATTTCCATTTACATTTTTAATTCCTTTCTCAGTGCATTTTTATTTTTTTTGCAACAATCTTTAATCTTCACCTCAACTCATCTTTTTTCATAGTATTTCGGTCCTTATCCTCACTATGAGAGATATATGTCAAGTTGCTCCCTGGTAGGACCCCTCATAAAATATGTGATACCATTACAAAATATACTGATAAATTTTGGATAGTAGTTTCTAATTTTTTGAAGCTGGCAACATTAGTCCCAACATTATCTGTTCACATGTAGATACTTGCAGCCCCTTACTTGAGAGTTACTACGTCAATATTTAGTTAATAATAGATACATAATTTTATATTCCATTCAAATTCAAGGTGTTTTACACAGAACATATAAGTATCTATGATTTGTTTTGAGAATTGAATTAGGTCCGGACTTAAGTCGAATTCCAAAAGTCGCTCTACTTAGATGTCCATTATTAAAGGACAAAATTGTTTACAAATGCAATAATAATTGTCTTAATAAAAAGCTGTGTGTTTTCACTCTTTCAATGTTTGACCTGAGAAATGATTTTGTGTTTTCAATGCATTTTGAAAATAGGTATTTTGCTTTTTTCATTTGAAATATTTTTCTAAAACCTATTTCACATTTTTATTTCAAATGGTTTTGTGTACCCGTTTTGCTCATCTCTGGGTGTTGGTCATGCTGTGAACATGTTACCAAAGCTTAAAGTTTTTTTTATATGTTCAACAATTTCTTAATATATATTATTTTTATTTTTTTCTTGATAGAGCAATCCCAATGAGTTATAAAACACATTTTACAACGGAAGGAACTTTTAATACATGACTTGGAGGTATTATTATAAACAGTTTGATAGTGCCTTCAGTCACGCGTAGTAATAATTAAATTCATAAATAAACTTTTTTTTCTTCACAAATTTAATAATAATAATATTGAATAAATGAAAGAAAAACTTCAAATTGAAATGGAGGTCTACAAATTAAACTTTATAACAAAAAAATATATTACCAAAATATGGAATATGTAATCAAATTTCAACTATTTGAAAGTAATAGCATCCTTGAACAAACAATCTGAATTTAGGACACTATATGTCATGCGATAACTTGAGTAGTTGAGTTGTTGGGGTGTTTTTAGAGATTTTGAAAAAATAGATATGAAGAAATTCAAGAAATGTGAAATTAGGGAGAAAGAATTAAAATAGACAGTGAACAATAAAAATTGGTAACAATGTAGAAAATCCGAATGAAAATACCCTATTGTTTATATTCTACATAAATGATACGTAAAAAACACAACTGTTTGTTTATATTGCAGAAGTTAAAAATGTGGAATCAATCGGTAAAATTATTGATTGGGATATTTTGCCAAAATGGCTCTAACTAAATAAATAAAAATAAATGTTAAAAACATAAAATACATGAATACAAGCCAAACAAAAACATGCACGATGGGCCAAAGGTTTACAAATGAAGAAATCATAAAAATGGTGGAAGATATTAAATATCTACGTGTCATTATAGCTTTATAATAATAATAATAATATTTAGATGATTTGTTTTTTTGAATTTATTTTTTGGGTATTATGCCGTGTTGCGCTACCTCCTGCTTTAGCCAACGTTTCGGACAGCATCACTGTGTCCATCACCAGGGCAAATGATGACACATCTGTGTTACTATTGATACAAAACTAAACTGGAAATCGCAAATAAATAGAGCCATCTCTAAACAACATATTTTTCGTACCAGTTTTATAGACTTAAGGAAGTACCTACTCAATATTGACAAATTATTAAAATCGCACATTATTAAATTTTTATATTATAGAAAGAGAACATTTCCGACTGACTTATCTTACAAATATATTATTTATCCTGCAAAAAACATATTATTTAAAAAAACAAAAAATATAGAATAAATAAAAGCATTGATGATGTATTTTACAGCCCCCAAATCAATGTCAAATTAATGCCCAATGCAAATTAGTTGTAGATTTTATTGGACTGCTTAAATTCAATCTTCTACTAAAACAATTACAAATGGCTAATAAAATATCATATTATGTAAAAGAACTAATCTTATTTCTGAATGATTTTGGTGTTGAAATAATGTTCATATAAATTCATTGAATTTTATGTTGTTTATAAAGTTTATTTTTAATCTTACTTTATTAATAATTATTCATATTACCCACTCACAGGCAGTGCCTTTGTGGGCCTTTTTTTCCCTCAACTTACATTTTTTAAACCTTTATGCTTTTTTTTTATTCTGATAAAGTGTGTGTAACGTATGTGGAAAAAATAAAGGATAATATTTTTTTAAGTGTAAAAGTGCACGTGTACATGAAAGGTATTTGTGTGTTAATTTTTCCCGGTTTGATTGTGAACTACACGACTACCTATCAGCAACCAGGTCCGGTGATGGTAAGGCGATCGACTATAGATGTATACATTTTGTAAACTGGACATCTCGAATCGCGTTCTCGTTACAGATAAATAGAGATGATACGTGGAATCTAGAATGAGCTATCATTAGGTGACGGGTATTTTCGACTTGGGCTGGCGGAGCGCGCAACAATCTCTCTTCTTTACACTTGGTATTTTCCCATACGTAAGAACACGATCAAAGAGCGGGTACTCTCTACCCGATCACTTCAGTGTTTCGTGAGCGACCCGGGTCGTCTAAAATCGATCGACCCAGCTCTTCTTAGTATTAATAGTTCCGTTGGGAGAGCGCGACTGTGAATTTTCTGCCATGGTGAATTAGATACATAATTATAATTAAAAGTAAGTACAATATGTATCCATATCACATTGTGATTCTGTCTGTAACTCCAGTTCAATGAGCTTTGGAACTTGGATTTGCTTTGAATATAATGAAACCGATTGTGGGGAAAAGTATGACAAGAGTTCTAGTAATTATTCGAGTTAACGAACGGTGTTCATTAGAAAGGTAATTTTAAAAAAATCACATATAATAAATAAATTAAATGGTTGGTGAAAAAATTGTGCAGTTTAAGATATTAAATACATTAATTACCTCTTCGAATACCTTTCCTGCCATGCCATACAGATAGTAAAGCCACCACAGTGAGGACAAATCGCGGGACACGCTGAAAACTAGGTGAGTCTTGTCAGCGTTTTCGAGACCTTTTTCAAACTGAACGTAAATTCTGAAGAAGTCACTTGTAACCACAACCAAATGCGCAAATATTTGGAACATTAGTGGGAATGAGAAAAAAAAGCTTAAATATTCAACGATGCCACACATATCTCTGTGGATTTTGCTTATTTCACGTGCCATGGCCGCTTTACGGGTACAGTTATCCGGACACGTATTTATTTTGTAATAATGTGGATATTGAAATTCATCGTTCCCTAGTTTCTGGATTAATTTCCCTAATCCTATAAATCTATTCAATAATGACATTTCCCAAAAAGCAAACTGAATCGTTACAAAAAATGAATACACGTCTGAAAGGTACATTATAAGAGCACATAAAGGCAAAAGAACTAATTCAAATGATTCAACTGCTTTGAGGAAATAATAAATGTCGTTCATAAAAACAAGTCCTAAAACAAAACCCATAAGTTTGCGCAATTTGCTGACAATTGCGTTAATATCGAAGATATCGCCTAAGCGCTCCATGGAACAACTAATGCTAACGGTAGTGCTGAAAAATATCTCCACTTTCTTCCAATTGTAGACGCTGTTCAGTACAAATGAAGCCTGCAATAGTGGGCCTATAGCGTAAATCGTTAACACCAAACAAAACTTGGGAATGCTGGATATCATAATCTTGAAATGTTGGCCGTAAAAAACTTGCCGTGCACATTCAGAGACACATACCACAAATAGGAGAATAGTGACACTGTAACATCGCCACAAAATGCAACTCTTTGCTACGATGGAACCGTTTGGAAGTCTAGAGGCCACAATTGAGCACAATCCAATATTTCTAAAGAACTGACAGAAGGTCACTAGAAAAACGCTAAACTGAACCGGGGAACGCGGCATGTTTATGAATAATGACACATTGGAAGACACACATAAGGAAAAATGTTCATTTATGATTGATGTTTGAAGTTATTCTTTTCTAATGTGATAGTTCCTATACACAGTGTCCGGAAATTCGTAATACAAGTGGGAAACCGGTGAAGCTATAAAAATAATAATAATAATCGACTAATTTATAAAGCGCCGTTTTAGTGAAAAATCACCTTAAGAGAATCACAAAAGAAACCCGAAAAAACTTATTTTTTTCTACCTGATATAAAAACGATTAACAAAAAAATCAAATATACATATTCCCCTGACTTAACTCCAGTAGGCTTAACTCCATAATGTTATATATCTTTGATGGGCGGACATAACAGTATAACTGCATTTTTGACCATTTAACGATTTATATGAGAAAATGCTTCTTGTGTATGCCGGCATCAATGGTATTAACAGTATAGTTACACCAGTACTCAAAACATATTATGTTTTGAGTACTGGTGTAACTATACTGTTAATACCATTGATGCCGGCATATACAAAACACATTTTCTCATATAAATCGTTAAATGGTCAAAAATGCAGTTATACTGTTATGTCCGCCCATCAAAGATATATTTCTCGATGTTTGTTTGTAACAATGCGATGTAACGATGTATGTAAAACCTATGTAACTTTATTTATTATTTTTTTTTGACTAATGTTTAAGACAAGATTTTTTATGCATAGCACAAAGGGTAACAATTATTTTACAAGTAATAATTATTCGGAAATCGAAGGGACACGGGTTCGAGTCCCGTTGGCGTCATGTATCTTTTATCAGGAGATTTTTCAATATGTGGATGAGTGTTTCAGGCGAATAATTATTACTTGTAAAATAATTGTTACCCATTGTGCTATATGACTTTATTAGGCAAACAAACAGGTATACTTATGTTAGTAAAATAATTACATGTTACATGATTGCATGAACCAGTAAAATTTCCGCATAAAAGTCATATTATAAATACAGAAAAACTTTGAAAATAATGTAATAATACATAAAAAATTTCTATTTTAATGTGAATACCGCACAAGAGTTCAAACTGCTCCCAACTGTCTAGAGCCAGTGAGACTATGGCATCCCGAATTGGGGTATGTAATGAGGCTGAATGTAGTGGGGATGGAAAGGCGATAGGGAAGAGGATGTTAAGGAAGTAAGTGGAGAAAGTGGAGTTGACACAAAAGAAAATAAAAAAAACACCGATTAAAATTAAGTAGGTAGAAATGTAATATTAAAACATAAAACAAGTACCTACCTATATATTAAAGACGTATTTGACGATGTATGTAAAGATGTTTGTTAGACCATCGTCCCACGGGTCTGTAAGAAATCTACATAAACCGAATGCTGCAATACCCTGCGTAGAAAAAATCCACACACCAAAATACCTACTCACTAGTGGTAAAATGAAGCGCACGTGATGAACGAACGAAGAAAGGGTATAAGGGGAATGTATGACGTGAAAGCGGGGAGTAGAAAAAGTCGAGGTCGCCCGAGTAAGAAATAGCATATTCAAGTGAAGCAAATACTTGTTTATGGTAAAATGGAGGGTATGTTATGAACGAAGATAGGGTGTAAGAAGAATGTATGATGTGGAAGGGAATGATAGAAATCGAGGACGCCCAAGGAAGTCATGGCGCAATCAAGCGAAACGAACACGTGAAAAAAATAAACTCTTTCAATTACTAAAGATAATATTATTCTCACCTTGAAGCTCCGTAGTAAGCGTTCAAAAATGATTTGAAAGGGAGATATGTAAACACGAATGTTAGAGGGAGCGAGCTAATATAAAAAAAAACGATAATAACTAAGCGAAAATATTTAATAAAACACAACTCGTTTGAAATAGAGCAAAAATCTATCGACAAAAGCTTAAGTTGGATTTAAAGATACACTGTGAATTTTCATACCTCTAACATATTAAATAAAAGAACAAAACGTGTTTTTTTATAATTTTCGAGGCTTACTTTGCAATTTTTTCTAAGGAGGGATTTTGATATAACTACTGTTTCGGCTTTGCAGATGTATAGACATTATCTTAAAAAAATAAGATATTTTTTAGGAGTTAAGGCGATGAACTACGTCGTGTGATATTTTAAATTGAGCCGCTATCAATAACAACCCTTACGTAGATGACGATAAGGTTTAAATTCCCGCTTAACACCATCCGTCTGTTTTGATTTATGCAGGAAAAAACCATGGCCAAAAAGTGCCTTTTTTATTTTGTGGATGTTCAGGCATAAATATTTAATTTTTTTTCGATCATTTTATGGATAACTTAATTTGCCACATTATACAATAAAATCATAACCGAAAATGGGTTCGTAAGTAGGAGATTTTTAACTTTAAAGCAGTTTTCATATGCCTTATTTATTATTTTTTTCTGGACTTATAAAAAGACTTAAGACTCTAAAAAATACTCGATTATTTCAAAGCCCAAGATGTATTCTACTCGCAGTATTTAATTAAAGCATCTGAAACATTTCTAGGCGACCAAACTTTCAAACCAAAAACCCATGATTTTGCAGTACTACGTATGGCATCGCCTTAAGTGTTAAAGAGAAATATGTTACGAATCGGTAGAAATTCTTTTTTAGGAACTTAAAAACTTTAAGTGTTAAAGAGAAAGATGGTACAAATCGGTAGAAATTCGGAATGCGGGGGCTTAACTACATCCAATTTTCGCGTAGCTACATTAGAATTCACAACCTCAAAACTTTACTCCAAACCGTTCATAACCCCGACCAACGCCGGGTACACATACGTTAACATAAGTGGAACCGCAGTGGTGGTGGAACACTTTTCGCCCTCGCTTCCCTTCAGAACTACATAAAAAACCAAGGACTTTACTTGCTCGAAAATAACAGATAAGTACGAGTAGGTACCATGTTAATAAATATCTTATGCGAATTTATTTAGGCGAATTAATTAAAAAATATTTCAAACAAATTCTTTCGAATTAGCCGATCGTTTGAATACTGTTTGACGTCTGTAAATTTTCTGTGAATTTCAAACACGCTGTAAAGCAAAATTACAAAGAAAATATAAATAATGAGCCGTCGAAATGACAATAATTTCATATATATAAATTAAGCCTCGCAATGACCCTAAAATGAAAACAGTGTGCTGGTTATTTGAATGTTAATGTTATAATCTGAATAATATGTCGGAGAAATGTAAAAGCTCTTATGGAGAAGTGAATTCAAACGGTATATGCGTCATCCCTCTAGTTCTTCAGTTCTTCAAGAAGCCGGAGTCAACTTTAGAGGTGTGTGTCAACAGTACAAAGTCGGCTAAAGTAGACAGAATGATGAAAAGAAGTTACAAAAACGAAACGCCTGTTGCTCAATCAAATTCAAGGGAGATTAGGAAAAAATCAAAGATTTGTGAACAAAGATCGAAGAGTTCTGTTCGAGGTAGCAATGTGAAGAAAATTGAAGCAAAAGGCAGTACTAAGTCATGGCCAAAAACAGCCGAGAAGGAAGTTAGAAAGTCAAAGGAATATACTAGGCCAATTCCAGTTCCCAGTGAAGGAAATTACGATGTGAAACTGGAAGTCTGTTCTACAAAGTTCTTCAGCTTCTCGGAAGAAGGTTGGCCACATTACACCAAAACCCTCGTCACAAATGTTGTTTTTTTCAAAATATTTCATTTTGTTGTCAATATTTTGGTACTTGCAATGTTTCGATGGCTTCTAAGCTTAGAGCAGACATTGTATTTTCCGCTTTAACGCAAATGGGTTGAGAATCTACTACGTGTTAAAACAATATGGCATATCTAAATATAATATACATCAATACAATAAAAGAGATTTTGTTTCAAATGATGCAGATATTAATCTTTAGTTTTGTCAGAATAATGGTTTATGATAATTGCCCATTTGATATGTGATTATATTTATTACAAAAGCAAAAAAATAAGCGAGTTAAACTTATTTAAAGTAATTGCGACAAAATCTGGAGGGAATCTATTATTAGGTTTTTTTGTCATAATATTTTGTGCTATTTTTATTCCATCTTATATATGAATAATCTTTAATTTATGTTAAAGTTTTTCCAGTTTCGGAGGATTATGAAGCTACTAAAAAAGAAATGGACTATTCAGATATTAGTTTCGACAAGCCGTCTCCAGTGAAATCTAGTTGTACCCAGAATGAATCCAGACATTGTCCTTCAAAAAGCAGTATTGATATTGTTTCTGATGAAGAGGATTCGCGGGTATGAATTATTATTAAATAAAATATCTATTCAAATCGAACAGACCGATTTGTTGCCCCTGTGGATATACTATAATGTGGAAGTCCCTGGTATTTGGCTTTATTTGAACCAATTATACATATAATATTATTATGTGTCTAAATATTCTAATTTATTTTAGAATTTATCAAATTATAATTACAATGAAAACATTAAAATGTCATGAAAACTGGTAGGGGGAAGTCCCCCAGTGGCGGACACTTAAGGTTTAAAAAAAAAAAAAAAAATCACTTTGAGAAAAATCACTTTATTTATGAAATAATTAACTCAACTAAGTATAAAATCAAAATAAATCAACAAAAATGCAACTTCTGCATAAACTATTTTATAAAAATAAATTAAAAGTTGGTGATAAAAAATGCAATTCTTGCAAGTGGCACCTACTACCGGACGGACTTAAGTTCGAACCCCCAGCTCCGGACACTTTAAAAACAATCTGCATCGATCACATATGTAGGCATCTACACATTCAGGGATGTCTGCACATGCTTCATGTGCCCACCCATTGCAGCTGGAGCACTGTATCCAGTCTTCGTTGTGGTCCTCTAAGCAAACTACGCAAGTCGTTTTTTCTGTGTCATGTTCAGATATTGGAGTTAATGGTTCCTTTTTCTTTCCACTTTTTCCTTTGACCATCAAGCCCTTGGTTTGTTTTCCCTTATCGGCCATTGTAGTTTTGAACAATTATTATAAAAATTATACATACTTACGAGAAAAAAAAACTTGCTCCTTGTCCGGTGTTAAGGGACACCTTTATGTCCGTTACTAAGGGACAAGGAATCGCCAAATTCTCAATCTACAAATAATAATGGACTACTATCTTTATTAATAATAACCATTAACATGTACACATTAAAACTTAGCAGTAACACTAACTTGGATCTTAAGTGACACACCCACCGCGGCCTTTCGCGTCACTGGCCAGCCGTGTCCCGTGACCCTGTATTGTTGCGCTCCACCGCACCCCTGTCGAAATTTTTGAATCGCACGGGTTGTAACTTGCCGAGATAGTACGAGTGTCTGGCGCTAGGTGCCGTCCGGCGTTACGGGACTTCCCCCTACTTACCTGCCTGTCGCTCAAACAGCACCTCAATAATTATATTGAGTTCTGTGAGTTCCTGCTTGAAACCAATTGGAATCCAATCCAATGAAATAAAAATAATTACCTACCCTAAAAGAAATAAAATAATCGCTTTACTCCTTTGTAAAACATGTTATTATTATACATATTATTTTAGGAACCAGAAAACAGTTCTTCTTTACAAATAGAATTCAGCGGAAACAGTCTGATAGTTTCTAAAAATAAATCATTGCCGAATAATTTATTGAACACTGAAAACGCTTCTTTGAAGTGGGTTTCGGGACTGTATGAGAGTGAAATGCTGAATTTACATGAGAAACTGGATGCCATTAAAAAACATATAAAGGAAACTAAATGTCCTAGTATGAAATGTAAGTAAAGAATGTTATATTACATTTCTTGGTAACAAAGTATGTTATATTAATTGTCGTTTCTTTGACACGTTACCAGCGTTACCCACTTTTGCCAAAATTAAAAGGGAAATGGGGCATACTGTAACACAATGAGACACAATTATCAATTATGGCTGTTCAAAGCCTTTTACATGCAGTCGGTAAATCTCTTCCTTGGTCTGTGTCTGGGTAGCTTCCTCTGGGGCACCCACTTGGTCATGATTTCCAATGTCCTGCCATCTAAAACTATTTTTTTCAATGTGACCAGCCATGGATCACCTTGCACTTGTACCAATGTCAGGATTTAATATTATTGTTTCTGGGTGACATTATTTACACGCTTTCGCCAGAACTTGATGTTAAACCTTTGTTATTCCAGTCTTGACTTAAACGTTAATAATTATTTACTTACCTACTTGTGAATAGAACAACTTGGTTAACTATATTATTTCTATGTGACCAGCCATGGAACACCTTGCACTCGTACCAATGTCAGGATTTATTATTATTGTTTCTGGGAGACATCATTTACACGCTTTTGCCGGAACTTGATGTTAACCCTTTGTTATGCCAGTCTTGACTGAAACGTTAATTAATTACTTACTTACTTGTGAATAGAACAACTTGGCTAACTATATTATGTACAGTATTTTGATTATTATTTAGAATGGTTGAACATTATATCAAATGTTTTTATGTGATGTTTTTTTTATTTGTAGTGCTTTCCTAATCATTTTATCAGGTATTTTCTAAGCCAGTTATGAATTAATGTATTATCGAAGAAAGCAAACACTTTGTGGCTTGACATTATACAAAAAAGGTTTTTCATTTTGTAATTAATGTATTACTTCATATTAAAAATTGCAAGTTAGATTCCCTTATACATAAGTATATGAAACAGTTATGACTGTGGAATTCTATTTTAATGTGACTTTTTTGTTTGATTTAGAGAGGAAAAAGTAATAAAAGTTTTTACCTTTTATTTTCACTAATGTGGAAAAAAGTTTTAAAGGTTTTTAATCAAAAAGGTCATAAATTTAATGTAAAAAACCTGTTTATTTGGTTTTCCTCTGCAAACCAACCATAAAATAGCAAAGATCATAATTATCATATGTATTTTGGGGCATTATGCAATATATTTATTCCATTATGCCATTTTTTCCTGCTTCTTTAGCCAATCGTCACCTCAGTGCTTAATTGTCCAAACGACCATTTGCAAATTTTACAGGAGGAGGTTTTCTTTGATTATTTCAATGAAACATTATGACAGGTGTTTAAGATGAAGATATTTCCGTCAAGCTAAAGGTCTGATCAGCTTAAATAATTCTTTGTAAATTGACTAAGGATAGTTTTTGATACTTTTTTTTACATTTTAAAATGGAGATTGAACAAAAACGCACCACCAGAATTTTGTAAATGGAGATTGAACAAACTGGAATTGGAGATAGGGAAACTTTTGCGTAGAACTTTACGTGCTTGTTTGTTCAAACGACCACCTTTAGTTATATACAGGATGAGTTTATTTTCAATATTTCTATTATGGATACTGACAATTCGTGGTGGAATCTATATATATATATTTATAATAGTGATTTTTTCTTTGTTTGTTCCTTCTTATTTCCTATACCTTTTCTATACATAAAAGTGAGCTCTGGCGTTATGAAATTTATATACAAATTCACATCTTATTTCCCATACCACTCTACCGACTGCGATAAAACTTTGTAACTTTGAGTTGTGCGCATGCCCGCGAAGGTTTCCCTATATTATATTGAACTATGGCGTTGTGAAATTTGTATAAAGATTCTCTTATTATTTCCTATATCATTCATCCGATTGCGATGAAACTTTGGTGAGTTGCTTTGCGCACGCCGGCGAAGGTTTCCATACATAAAGGTGAACTCTGGCGTTATGAAATTTGCATTCAGATTGTATAATAGGTGGCGATCGAGTTGTTATAAAAATGTGTGCATTATTTCTTGTAGCTTAGCAGTAGGGACTGAAAGAGGGAAGGGTGAGGATAATCCGTGAGGGGGGAGGGTTCGTGGGATGCGGGACAAATCTTTCTTTGAGTGGCATTGAAACGCGTGCCAGGTACTCGACAGTTCCATTATAATAATTTACTTCAATGATAATAATATATTAAACAATGTCCAACTTTTTTTTATTTCTGACCGTGACCGGGTTTAGCCTATCAACCATCTTTAGACTTCCATCTTCGTTGTTACGACATAGCAACGAAAATGGGATATCCATATAATTTGAATAAAATCATTGCATTCCACCCCTTTTAATCCCCCTCCCTAAATTTAATGTATATAAAGCACAGCTTAAGGAATATCTGTACCAGTCTGAAGATGACCGCAGTAGGCTGAATCTCTTACGATCAGATTTTTTTTTATGTGACACCTCACAAGAGCGTCCCTGCCAGTATACAGACAGGGGAACTATGTAACCACCCGGTTGGGCGGCGTTGTGAGGCGGGTTAAGGTAGGGGCTGTATGAAGGGATTTATTAATGCTGGCCTTGAAGAGGCTCGGATTATAGGAGAGAGATGCCGGTAGCTCGTTCCACATACGAACCGACTTACAAAAAACGACCCGTTCTCATGAAACTAACGTCAATCGTAAACGGGTGTTCCGCTCGTGTCCGTCGAGTTTCGCGCACGTGCACCGGTGCATCAGGGATCAATGCTGCCAGCTCCTTGGAGCAGGCTCCATTGAAATACCTGTAGAACAGACACAGCATGCCTACATTGCGTCTATGCATTAGAGAAGGCAATCGGTCTGTTAACAACGGATTGTCAATCAGACGGATCGCCCTCCGTTGCACAGATTCAAGTAGGTTAATTAAGTATTTTGGGGCACCAGCTCAGAGGTGGCTCCCAAATTCAACTGTTGGGCGGACTTGAGACTTGTACAGGGTCAGCAGCTGGTCACTGTTGAAGGTTATCCTAGCCGTGTACAAGACGTCCAGCTTCTTGGAAGCCTGATTTACTCGGGCTTCTATGGATCCCCGATACTTGAGCCGGTCTGATATACTAACTCCAAGCATTTCAATGGAGTCTTTATTGGGGAGAGTGCTCCCATAGAATTGCGCCTAAACAGTACGCGTGGCCAAAAAACTAAATCACTTAAATTATATGAAATTTATGCAAATTATTTCAGTGAATAATATACCTATACATGTTTTTTTGGCTAAAAATTAAAATCCTACCG
The DNA here is from genome assembly GCA_026573805.1 of Hesperophylax magnus. NCBI lineage: Eukaryota > Metazoa > Arthropoda > Insecta > Trichoptera > Limnephilidae > Hesperophylax > Hesperophylax magnus. Next base: position 5,644,721 of record JAIUSX010000022.1, read on the forward strand.
TTTTTGTTGGTAATGCTCAGAATCGTAATCAAAACCCCAAAACACACAAATGAGGAAAAAATCAGAATTATAATTTATTATATAACTATAATTTATTTCAACAAACTGCATAATCACTATAGATCAATTTGTAAATCTCAAACGGCTACAGACAAATACGGATATACTGAAAATTTCGAATTGAAATACTAATCTAACTACTTTAATATGAATCGTCAGTCAAAAAAACAATTTTGACAGCAAAAACTTTCGCGAAAACAGAAAAGTGAACACGCTGTATGACAAAGTTCATTGCAATGTAAAAATAAAACAAATTTGGTATTGATAGAGATATTTAAAACTAACACTTACCGCTCTATTTCCGCACTGCTGCGTATGTATGCACTTTTGTAATTAGTTATTGACATTTTCCTGTTGTTTTGTCTATCAAAAACTCCTTGGTATATATTTAAATGCTTTTTTACTTCCGCGTAACACCAGAAAACAAACACCGTTGGAATGTAAAAACTTAAGATGGCGGCATCACGTGATCCTCGCATCGTGCTGTAATTGGTCGGTTGGTGGAGTTTGAACAAACTAGCACGCAATTTTAATTCTCGACTCTAGGAGGTTGGCCTAATAAGGAGATTGGCCAAACAAGGACTCACTTTTAGAATATTGTTGTGGACATTGACATTTTAAAATGCTTATAATTAATTGTAGGAGGCTGATAAAACTATTTTTTCTTCATCGAACGACGCGTAATTTGATTCTTAACAATATTGCGTTAAAAACTCATTTTCGCTAAAATGGTCGTTTGGACAATTAAGCACTGGGGCGACGCAATGTTACAGACAGCATTACAGTTTCCAGCAGGGCTATTGATGTATATAGATGGAGGCTTCATCCATATACCTTGTCATGGAGCGAACATTAGTGTTCAAAATATGGGCCACTAATATCGGTTATTGTCCGCTATGATATATCACGGGCTTCAGCTGGTTTCAAGCGCTAGCCAGGTATGGGTCTCCAGCGATAACTGCAAAATGCCGACATGCACACTACCATACTGTACAAGTCGTTCTGGAAAGATAGGAAAAGCAATAGGGTAACCTTTTTCGATAAGTAGGGATTTACCGTGATCAATATTAGTGTAAATTGGCTTTTTTAATGTAAAAAAAACTCAAACCAGCGTGACGGGCTGCGAGTAAGTATACAGTTACATGGCTCGGGTGATTGGTCGGAACTGGCCGAAAGTTTTGGAAATGCCCAGCAGCAGTCCGTTTCTATGAAACTAACTAACTAACAAACTAACCATCACGCCGTTTCTCCACAGGGGTAGGCAGAGGATAGACCGTCAAACAACTTGTACTTGGCACACACTTCTTGCCTCATTCACATTCATACATCGTCTCATACAAACTCTTCTATTGTTCTGACTCTTGATATGGCACGACTCAAGTATCTGATTCACTTGATCGTGCCATGTCTTCCTCGGGTGTCCCCAACTTCTGCTACCTATTTCTACCTATATTCTGCCACCTATCTACCTACCTACCTTCTGCTACCTATTTCTAACAAATTAAAATTTCAGTCCTTTGTAGTGAAATTTAAAATAATCAATATTTGATGAAGTCGTCAGCATGCAACATCGTTATAAATAAAGCATTGTAGGAAATGTTTAATTTTCATTTGAATAAATAAATAATTATAAGAAAAGCATGCCCTTCTACAGACTTTCTTGCCAAAAAGTTACACCTATATAAAAAAAAAAGTAATAATGCTCTGAGGCACCGACCATACATACAATAAATTATTTATTTATCTAGATGTTAGTAAATAATATTTTTTTTGTTTAAATTATTATCTATGTATTTATTTTAAGCTATCGGAATAATTTTCCATATCGTCGAGTTATCCGAATCGTTCGATAAATGTGTACTATTCTCATTACAAAACACAATTTATATTCTCATTACGAATTAATAAATTGATGAAACTAACCTGAAAAATTGAATCTGAAACTGATTCCAATAAAAAATAAATAATATTAGTACAGTGCTTTACTCAAATACATTTTCGGTATCGAGGAATTCATTTTACAATCAATTGTTTGAATTTTACATTACAATTTGCTTAAAATATTAATTAATTATCGGAACTGTTTTCAATTCATGGGTTGCTGCTGAAGCACATTCTACTGGTTCGACTCGGTTAACTGAGCATGACAGAGATGATAGTTCGCCGCTTGCTACCGGTGTGTTCTTCCAACACCTCTCCTTCCCACTCCCCTTGATGTTCAAATAGGAACACTGTTTTCGGTTAATTTTGCCTATATTGCTGACTCTAGTTTTATTACCTCAATGATCAGGACAGATGTAACGCTGTCTGAAACGTTTTCTGAAGAAGAAGGAAGCGCAACATGGCTTAATACCACAAAAATAAATCACGATAATGCTTTTAGCCGTGAAAATCTAAAATCATATGTAAAAAGAAACATGCACTACCGTATTACAGAATTAATAAAAAATTGTTTCTTTTTTCTTTGAATAGGTCGAAAAAAATTGGACATGCTAACAAACCAAGTAATGAAAGATCAATCAAACAAGATAGAATTTATACTGAATCGTGAAAAAATATCCAGCGTAACAAACAATTTCTTTAATGACCAAAAATAAGCGTTCCCCAAAAGATATTCACAACTTTCATAAATCCATTATATTTATTGCATTATATCCAGTGTGTTTCCTCTAGTACCTACCAAAAGAATTGTTTTTGTTTCCAGTAGGTACCGATGTTTTAGAAAAATGTTAATTGTTACAAACTTTTTGAAAGGTCTTTGAAATAAAAGCCAACCAATTATTTTAAATAGATGTCATTGAAATTTCAAGTGTTATTAATTATTTTCCAATGTTGACCTATAAATTTTAAATATGTAGCCTCATAAAGAGAATGTAAGTATTCTATTAAATTAAACCACTTTCTTATTTAGTAGATAAGCAATATATTTATCCATGGTTTACAAAATTATAAAGATTTGAAGCAGATATGTGATGTATAATTTGAATTTAATACAATTCAATTACGATTATATTGGATTAGATAAACTTGTTGTAAATATGTAACTAAAGTACCTATCCCCTTAAATATTGAACAGTTATGTTAGATATAAATTTATGTTTTTCATCCCCAATATTGTGTTTTATTTTAGGTTTGAATGCACCTAAACGCTTCTGGCATCAAAATTCGCTGTGGAATGAACATTCTTTCAAAAACAGATCGTAGTGCAAGTTTGTTAGATAAACCGTAAATCAACTCTGAGGCTTCAAAATTAAACTGCGGTCAATTTAAGGAACGCATTGCAGTTAGTTTTATTATTGATCGAAGAAAGTATGCAACACACAGAAAACATGTTGAATAAAATCACGGGGCAACATAGCAAGTTCTCCGATAAAGTACATTCTATATCTCCAATTGTGAGAATGCGGGAAGATTATAACCGTCCAATGGAAAACTATTTGAATGGAAATAAAGTTCAAACAAAGGGTTTCCAAACTAATAGAGCTTTAGGAATTTATAAAACATCCAAGAAAGATGATAATCAAAAGAAAGAAAGGAAAGGGGTTCTCTGTGATTCAGAGGATTGTCTGTGCGATATTATAGTTGATGATCATCAGTTCAATTTTGATGACAATCATGATAATAAAATATATTCGTCCACTAATACTTTTAGTGCTAGGAAGTCTGTTGAACACAACATAGAACGCTGGAAGGCGCTGGAAGCCACGCTAAAAAAATGTGTTTCTATTGAGAATCACACTGACTGCGTTCATGAGCTTATAGACAAAACTGTGGATGTTGGCTCAGATATCAGCGAAGATTCAGATAGCAGTGCGTACAAAGAAATTGAAACAAACCCATTAGAGATATTACCAAAGAGCGTTTCCAAAACCTCCTTTACTTCAGATTGCCTGTGCGCACCTATATCACCTCCAGTTAATAATAATAACAAGTTACTAAATGTGTTAATCTATGAAGAGTCCTGTGTAGTTTGTCGTTGTAATCGAAAAGCAAGTAGACTACTGACATATGATTCTGATGACGCCATAGTAAGGAAAAGTATTCTCAGTGAACCTCAAGTCTCTGAGAGCAACAATATCTTTCCAGACCAAGATTTGGAATGTTATTGCAGTGTTGATGAACTTCCCACGAAAGAAAGCGAAAGCATACTAGAAATAAGAAGACTTATTAAATTACTGAAAGAAACCGATTGCAGTACTGATATTTACAATAAAGGAGATATGAATAATTTTTTGGAAATATTGGATGCAGAGAAGCCTTTGGTAAGAGCTAGTCAGGAAACAATATTCACTGGAGACTGTGATAAAAGCCAAAACCAAGCAGATTCTTTTTTAGAGTTTTGTAAAGCTAGTGATTTTGTTCATGGGATACTATTTTTTACTTTGGATTTCTTAATCAAACGGTGGAAATTAAGATGCATTACCATTATTATGTGAATTTTGTGATTAAGTAAGAACGGGTTATTTCATAGAATTTGAAAAATTCATCAAATTTCAATGTTAATTTTAAATATCTGTGAAAGTCCTATTCAAGTTCTGTTATTATATCATTATGAGCCGGTTGCTTCAGAAAACTGCAAGGATAACACAACTTGAATAGAACTTTCACTGAACTTGAAAATTAACTTTGAAACTTGATGCATTGTTCAAATTCTATGAAACAATCCGTCCTAAGACTCTTGTGGTAGATCTCTTATATTTAATGTAAATAATGATTTTCTGTATGTCATAGAAAGTTTCAAGCTATGTATTTTTTGTTTTACATTAATTTACCAATGAATTTTAATGTTATTTTGTCCTATTCAAAAAGGTGAAAAAATTAAATTTATTGTTTCTTAGAAATTTTTTAAACAATGTATGTGCTTCATTTAAAAGTCTTATTAAGTTACTCATCCTAGCATAAAATAAGATGTTAGATGCAATGAGAATTAACAAAACTAAATTATGCCAGATCCATATTCAACTTCTGAAAGAGTCCCAAGACTCTGAAGTAGCAATATTGCTATGGCATCTAGATGGGACCTTTCATGCAGCCACAGTCACCGCGCCAACCCCAAAAGACAACTGGATGGTGATGTATTTATAAAAGATCCAGACAAAGCACGACAGTGAACTAAAATAACCAGAACTCGTAATATTAAGAATTAAATCGCAATGACACCCGTAGCGCAGTGGTCTGGACATTTGACTTGAATCGAGTTGAGAAGTTGTAAAATTAATAACTAGTGTGAACTTGGTATGAATGTGGGTTTTCAATTTACCATAAGGTATTATTAGGTGTAGTGAAGTTGATTTTAAATAGATACCCATTATATTCTTATAACGTCATTGATTTTATTAAAGTTAAATGGTAATGAGATGAACTAAGGAAGTACCTACCTATTTTTTTAATAATCTATATAAATAAAAATGAAAATGTTTGTTAAAAATCTTAAATCTCCGAAAGTTCTTCACTGATTGCTTTAAAATTTTGACCCAACGTTGCAACAGTGACAGGCCAAACATGTTTTTTTTAAAAAACATCGCCATTTGTTGGACAAACAAGTTTTTTTTTTTAAACACAGTAACAGTATTACATAAAAGAACATGCTCTATTGTTTCTCTATCCGCACAGACAGATTGAGCCACAGCAACTCGTGGTGAGGTACAGCTAGTATTATATACAAAAGTGCTAAAAAAAGCTATGGACTCATTTATTTCTAGCCGTAAACATCACTAGAAACTTTTAATGATTTAATGATAACATAGACATATGAATATTAGTAGACCTGCCCTAAGTGATTAAAAGCGTATTATCCCCACTCCCCATACCGGTTCCATTGAGCCGGCTGGGCTCGCGTTTGGCCTCAAATGAAATTTGAAAACGTGACGTCATCATTCTTGTGCGAACTATGGTCGAGGCATCATCGGTTCATTTTACTAAATAACACGGCAAAATTTTGACTTGTACTATGAAAACTGGTAAAAATAGATGTGAAAAAAGAGAATAAACCCAATTGTCGTATTACATTCCATATATAAGCATTATTTTACTTTATTTTAAGCATATTCACATCGTATAATATGAATCAGTTGTTACTATCACATAGAGAAACGTCTGGACGCGAAACACAAAGCTGGTTGGTTGCTGGGAAGTAAATTATGAACATTTATAAAAGTGTCTTAACTAAATACTCTGAAACTAACTACGACTCTGAAAATAAAAGCTGCCTTACTTTGCCGAATTTGGACTTCGCAAATTTGTTCATAACGTGGCGAGTAATTTGCGCTCCCATGTAAAAATGTCTATTCATTCAAAGCAGATTTTACTTTTAAGAAGTAAATGGTGATATTATAATGCGAGATGCCTATTTACTGTCAGATTGATTTATTGACGAATCACAGTCAGCTTCACTCGTTCCCTCGTTCCCTCGTTCTTCAACAGTTGATTTTACCCCTCGCCCATATCTTCTCGTCTATTAATTCCTATGTCTGTGAATGATAACAACACGACACAATGCACGGAGCGGGTCGAAACACATAATATAATACATTCTCAATGCTCAAATACGGCATAAACACTCCACCAGCAACAGGGTAGAGTGGAGTGGATTTCATTCCGTATTCACAAAGCTGGAAAGAGTTTGATATTCATACAATTCAGTACCTCCTGCACAGTTCTGCTTAGGCCGAATATGTATTCGACAAGAGCATTCAAAGCACAAAAAACTGCTGCGTTCGGGCCGGGTCGGAAGAGGCCAGTTTGGGAAGACCCTTTTACCTCTCCAGCTGGTCTCTCTCAACCCATCGTCTTGCATTGCAGCAAGAGAGGGATCGATTCATATGTCCGTCACTCCAGGAAACACTGACCCCTAGATTCCTACCCACCCCTCATATCTTTTTCCTTCCCAGAACTTCCTCTCCTTCCGTTTTTAAAAATACCCCCCACACAGCATCCCCAAAGATGACATGGGCCCTGAGAAGAATATTTTCCTCATGGCTTCCTGTGTGGGGTTAATGTAAAAAAAATGCATAACGCACAGAATAGCACGCCTAAAGTGAGTGGATTTTTTTAGTACAATTAGAAATTGGTTCGCATGACAATTTCTTACAGTTTGGCTTGAATAACAGAAACCGATTCAAACATTGAATATATTTTAAAATCATTATTCATTTTTGATCTGTTTATGATTTTCTGGAGCAAACAGGATTTATCGAGCTAATATGTTGTATTTACTATTTTTGTCAGTAATTGCATCTTATTCGTGGGCTAGTCTATAGATTTGTACATTTGATAATAGGTATACATTTTACCATCTCTTAGACAAAGATTCACCGACCGCCACTGGTGCATACATATACCCGATCTACCCGATATACCCACGGCCATAGATTCTGATATAGCTGCATACTGCATAGATAAGTATGTCGATCTGTGCAGCTGTGGAACTCAACGGTTATAAATAAATTAATCAATCAAATCTCTTACAACTGAAATAAGCATAATTAAAGTACCTGGATATATTGTGTAAAAAAAAAACTCAAAAATGTTGTAAAATATTAATAAATATAATATGAATACTGCCAACCACTTGACTCAATTTGGGTATTGACAGATATACAGAAATTTGCTTTACCGACCAAGTTGAACGTCAAATCATGTCAATGCGAAAAAGAGACGGGTATAGTGCAAAATATTCATAAAGTCAGTTCAGTGGATCAATATAAATGTTAATAAAAAAAAATTGTGTGCTAGTATATATTTATTTTTATGACAAGTATTTAGAATTGTTATTAAAATACAATAAAATTTTATCCACACATTTTTAATATATTTTGCTGATAACATATTCTGTACTTTTTACTGGTTCCGTCTCCAACAGTCTTACTTTTGTAAATGTTAGAAAGAGACAGAAGATATACATATTTTATTCTACATGGAACTAGAATTTTGTAGTGCTGTGTTGCTTGATGCCTGTCATTAATAAAAAATGAATTAAGTCTTTGTAAAATGCACTCGTGTGTACGACTAAGCGTTTATCTTAGAAATATGTCATTGCGTAGCTAATTTCGCCCCTTTCAAGCAATCTCAGTTGTTAGTGAAACACTAAAAATCGTGACCTCTTTCCGTGACATTCAGTTCCATTGACGATTGACAAAAATTAATTAAATTGGTAATAACTCTCATGGAATATAAAATACTGTGGTTTCTTTAGTAATGTATATAGTAAAGTGTTGTCTGTTATTTATTGTGCATGAAGAAGATTTAGTGTTAAGTTCGATCTTTGTAAACACAGTTTATCTTTGAAGTGTCAAGATGAGCAGAAGTTATTACACCCCCGACTCTCCAGGCTTTCAATATACGGTAATTTTTTTTTCAGTTTCTACTAATATCATCATCAAACACTTAACTACCTAATTTATCTGCTTCCAAAATCTGTAAATGTTCAATATGATCAAAACGCTTTACAAGAAACACTTACAATACCTGTCTGAATTCTATGAAAGTATTACTTTAGGCCTGCTAAACTAATGGACTTTCTTGTTTTAATCAGAGTTAACTATCCCTCGCACTGATAAGAAACTAGGTGACTTTAAAACATCATCAAAATATATTTTAAACTTCTCTGCCTGAAATGAAAAGCAACATGGCTCCTGTTTTGTTTGACTTGTCACTATTTTTGCTGTTTTGTTTGACTTGTCAGTTGTCACGTTACCTTCCCACTTCCCATGTGAAATAACTGTGTGCGTATTTTCTTTTGAAAATGTAACTTCTGATTTTCCAGATGTTCATAATCTATATTATATCTACAAGTTCAACGCTGCCTGATTTTAGTGGGACTTTAACAAATGTGCTTTGAGACATAATATCACCCTGGATTCTACGATGAAAATGTTCACTTCAAAACAACACTCCTTTTTTGTGTTAGATATTCCTCATTTTTAGTTAAATAATATATTTTGAAATGCATTGCTTTGTATTTGTTTGTAACTCTCTAATTGGTGTGAATCTATAGATAGCTGGGACAACAGGAATAATATAAGTATGGGAAAATCGTTAGAGTGCTCGTTTGAATGTATTTGTGTATAGCGATAGTGATTCAAATTGGTTTAAAATAGTTTGGAACACCCGCACTCAGTCCCCATAGTAGTCCTAGGATACAGTAAATCACTACTCAAGCAAAAATCTCTTTAAAGTGAACCTATTGTATCTCTAATTGGAGGACAAAGTAAATCTGACCTTTTTTGTATTAATTTTCTTGATCGTTCTAGAAGCTTCCTTTGGTTTTGCACAGTTAATAGTAATATGGTCTTAGATTAAATGTAAACATCTGTGATACAATTGCATTTACATCAATTCGTCTTCTTGTTGTGTTTTTATTGCTTAGGATTGTTAATTCCATTCTAATATCCCTGATAAACGAGGCTGATCTACTCTTCACGGTCCTGCTCTGCATAGAGAGCCGCAATCACCGACACGTTTCCAACACCGTTGATTCTTGATCGGTTCCGTGCACCGGTGATCTTCGTCTGCTTTTCCTGCCTTGTTGCCAATGACTTTCAGTGACCTTCTCCAGGTTCGAGTTCTCAGTTTGGTGAGCAACATGCCCAAAATATCTTAGTACATATTGTAGGCAGACACTTGAAAGCCTATTTTGGATACCTAGCCTTTTCAGAATAGATAGATTAGTATGCCTGGGAGTCTGTAATAATGTATTAAGATGGTGCCAAAATCTTATTCCAGCATTCTTGATATTGGAACCTGGACTGCTACCACATTCCATATCTGTAATAATTACTTACAGGGATAATAATGTATCAAAGTCGTGCCAATGTCTTGTTCCAGCGTTCTTGAATATTTGAACCTGGACTGCTACCGCATTCCCTGTCTGTAATAATTATTACAGGGATAATAATGTATCAAGATGATGCCAATATCTTCTTCCAGCGTTCTTGGATATTGGAACCTGGATTGTTACCGCATTCCCTGTCTGTAATAATTATTACAGGGATAATAATGTATCAAGATGATGCCAATATCTTCTTCCAGCATTCTTGGATATTGGAACCTGGATTGTTACCGCATTCCCTGTCTGTAATAATTATTACAGGGATAATAATGTATCAAGATGGTGCCAATATCTTCTTCCAGCGTTCTTGGATATTGGAACCTGGATTGTTACCGCATTCCCTGTCTGTAACAATTACTTACAAGGATAATTGTGTGTTTAAGATGGTGCCAAAATCTTGTTCCAGCATTCTTGGATACTTGAACCTAGACTTCTACCGCATTCCCTATCTCTAATAATTACTTACAGGAAATAAATAATAATGTATCAAGATGGTGCCAGTATCATAAACATTTCTTACTATGTTATTACATTGGTTGCAATTGAACATTTATTATGTTATTATCATGTGGTTAAAATTTATATGAAATTTCTAAGATCACAATACCAACGCTCACCGTTCAAGATTTTTTTGCTTCATGCAAACCCATGTTCTGTGATCCTAGTCATATTTCGTAAATCACAAGCAGATATATGGGCTTAATCCTTGGATTCACTTTCAAGGGCTCTGTGGCAAGGATCTCATAAATAGATAATTAACTCTTTATTCCATTTAAAACCTTGTTGACCTCGAAGTGCCTACTCGACGTACCTACTGCATATTCGACTTCAACACAAAACATAATATACAGGGTGTTGTGGGATGTACTCGACAGATTTTTAACCAGCGACTCCTGGGCTTATTTGACATTTTTGTTTTTTCATTATTTATTTTATTATTATTCTTTTGCACGCCGTCACTGGTCCCTCAGCCGAGTAATGCGTAGAATTCACACACAGATTTGCTCGGCGGACAAATCCACCCGTGTATAGAGACAGATCGACTTGGTCCATCGGTCCGCTGTACTTCTGTCCATCACAAGCCGATCCGTGTCTATAAACGCAATGAATTGGCTCGCCGAGAATGACCTCATTAGCAGTCGGTGAGAATGACGTCATTCAGTGATACTATGCCCAAATTTTTTCTCCCTAGAATTCAGAATGAGTTTATATAAGGTGAATTTCAAAATCCGGGCAGATCCGTGTGTGAATTCTGCGCATAACCAACCAAACCCGTGCACCGACCAATAGACCCTTCACACGATCCGACTTGCAGAATCGGGTCTCTGCAATGTGGATCGCGTGTAGGCAAAACCGCCGACCGAATTATTATTATTCCCTTTGTCGGGCCGTGGGAACAGGCGTTCAACATGTTGGCGGTTCAACATGTTGGATTCGGCAAGTCAACTATCCAAGACCTACTGATTTTTTTTAATGTTTTAGGTTTAAAGCAAATCACCGGAGGTCAAAATCTCATACTCATTTTTTACTCCAAGTAAGCTAAGGAATGACCGGTTAAAGTTATTACACCCTGTATGTATAAATACAAATCGCAAGTCCTATTAAAAAATCTGTAATAACATAATATAATTGAATCCTTCCCAGACAGTATCCATGTCCAAAAGCACTTATCTGTTGTTTTCTATTTTGATTTCGTTCAGTCACCCGCCCCCGCCATTCGACCGAAGCGGTGGGCGGGAATGACGGCGGACGGCGGATGGCTGACAGTAGAGCCAAAGCCAATGATCTACCTGACCTTATCAAAATATATGTTTTAAGGCGCTTGCTGACGTAATTGTGGGAGCCTAGATTTATTATTGTTGATTTGCCTATTTTGTCAGTGTGTAGTTTTATATTTTATTTGCACATTTTAAGATGAAATAGAAAATACTCCAATAACCTGTTTTTTTTTGTAAAAATTCTCATTAAAGCGCCTTTTTTTCATTCTTCTACGCAAAAAAAAAATGATCCTGTTAAAATGATAGCATGTCAATTTCTTGATAAAATATTAGTCATTCAGAGTATATCGGTTAAGTGTTCTTTTCCTAATAAATATGATGACGGGTCGCGACAATATCAGTGTTTGTATGAATACGTGTTCCGCCGTTCTCATAAAAACATTCGCTTTTAACTGATACTTTGTTATGTCAATTCATTCTTTAAAGGCCTACAGTCCCGTTTTTAATAGAAAAACTAATAATTTTACCATATTTTTAATAAATGAACAGTATTTTATATTACTAAGTTTTCTCGGTGTAATTATCAGGCGTACAGAAGTAGTAGAAGTAAGTAAAAATTGAACAATGTGGCATTCTTGTTATAAGGTTAATTAAATATCTATACCAAAGATATTAGAAGAACGAGATATGCTATGTTGGCCGCCGGACCGTAGCCGGAGTACTACCTAATTAGGGTACTTTGAACGGTATCGGGACGTGTACGCACAGAAATCTGTTCTATGTATTAGTGCGGATACCTTAGCGATGCCTTAGCGTAAGCGAAGGTGTGCAGTAGTATTGGTGAACAAAACCGGCGACACTCGGCAAAACAATTCCACTCAGTACGAACTGCGCATAGCACATCTCGTTCTTCTAATATCTTTGATCTATACAGAAGCTGGTTCCATGATAATTCAACACACCTTTAAAAAGTGATATAAAGTCATTAGAAACGATGAAAAATTTAAACCTAACCTACTTAACCCAGTTACTCACTACAGAAGCTATAGCTATACATATCCGATTGTTTTCGAATACAGACTAAATAATAAATGCTTAACAACTGTTCAATCTATTAAAGACCTTGGTGTCTCTCTTGACAGCAAACTTTCTTTTCGGGAACATATAAATGTGATTGTTAATAAATCTCTCAATCTACTTGGCTTCATAACTGAAATCACTTCTGACTTCAAAAATATAAAAACCCTTAGAACTGTATACTGCTCCTTGGTTCGCCCCCATCTTGAATATGCTTGTGTTATATGGTCTTCTTTTTATGCTATCCATATTCGTCATGTTGAGTCCGTTCAACATCGGTTCCTAAAAGGGATTGCTAGGAGGCTAGGATTAGAAAGAGGCTACTCGTATTATGAAATTGAACAAATTCTAAACCTTTCTCCTTTAGAAGACCGTTGGAAAAAATCTGATCTCATTTGTTTCTTTAAAATTATCAACAATTTTATCGACTCACCTACATTACTAGAGCTCAACTCATTCAATATACCTTCTCGTAGACTCAGAAATAAAGAACTGCTCTTTCTCAATCAACACTTGACTAATTATGCTTATAATTCACCATTGTCCAGAATATGTAGAATGGTCAACTCACGTCAAGACCTTGATTTTTTTGGTATAAGTCAGAATGTTTTTTGTCGCTCACTATGCATTTGAGGATATTTTGTATCACTTTAGTTTTATCAAGTTCTTGACTTGACTTGACACTTCTATTTCATTTCTATTTTCTTATGTTTTCCCTGTTTGTCTCTGCTTTTATATACCATCCTTTACTCTTGCATTGTACATTGTCCCAAATCACGTGTCGCTTTGATATATATTGGACGTAAGTCCATATTATTATATTTGACTCAAAATACGTGTGTTGACCTAGAAATTCCAGAGAGAAAGAAACTATAGAAATTTAATGACACCGGAGCTCTTTAAGACGAACAGATTTTCTGTTGGGTTTATTTGTTGTTGTTTTTTTTTTAAATATTAAGTTTTTCGACTGTAAGATAGATATTTTTCAGATTTGTCAAGCTATGATTACCTGAATAACTTTCTTATTTCCCCTTGTCATTTTTGAAGAGCTTTCAAAAGTACCCCCAATTAGTTATAATGCAGAAGATTTATGAGATATCTTTATTTACTACAGTTTGAATATCTAGATCAAGGCTGCCCAACCTTTTTAGCAGTTGGGCGAAATTGACGATTTTGAATCACTGGCGGGCCACTGAATACCTGACGGTTCCTATTTCCATGGGGGGGGGGATGGTTAGAGAATTTCTATAAAACATAATTCCCCACAAAAAAAAAATCTAAATAAGTGCTCCCCACAAAATATTTGAAATCCATGGGTGGGGGGGGTTGTTACGGAACTTCGCTGAGAAAAAATTCCGCACACCCGAACATCATATGTGATACCCCACAGCAATTTTTCGAATTCCATGGGGGGGGGTGGCTACAGGATTCCATTTCGACGCAAAGAATATTATGTCGAAAACCGGAGTATTTTTGTTTCAAAAGTAAGTTCAGGTTAGATTTTTTCGTCGCTGATTCTCGTTCTGAGTAGCCTAAATAGCGATAAATCGCCGTCGTTGGCAACACTGGTGACCGCGCGCAAGCTGCATTGTTTGTTTTACCGCGGGCCCGCGACACTTTTTCAAATTGGCGGATTGGCGGGTTTTTTGAAAATGTTTCACGCGGGCCACTTATAATTCGTTCGCGGGCCACATTGTGGCCCGCGGGCCTGGGGTTGGGCAGCCTTGATCTAGATCAAGGCTACCCAACCTTTTTAGCAGTTGGGCGAAATTGACGATTTTGAATCACTGGCGGGCCACTGAATACCTGACGGTTCCTATTTCCATGGGGGGGGGGAATTGTTAGAGAATTTCTATAAAACATAATTCCCCACAAGAAAAAATCTAAATAAGTGCTCCCTACAAAATATTTGAAATCCATGGGGGGGGGGGTTGTTACGGAACTTCGCTGAGAAAAAATTCCGCACACCCGAACATCATATGTGATACCCCACAGCAATTTTTCGAATTCCATGGGGGGGGGGGGGTGGCTACAGGATTCCATTTCGACGCAAAGAATATTATGTCGAAAACCGGTGTATTTTTGTTTCAAAAGTAAGTTCAACATCAACAGGTTAGGTTTTACCGCGGGCCCGCGACACTTTTTCAAATTGGCGGATTAGCGGGTTTTTTGAAAATGTTTCACGCGGGCCACTTATGATTCGTTCGCGGGCCACATTGTGGCCCGCGGGCCTGGGGTTGGGCAGCCTTGATCTAGATACTCTAGAGTCTAGACGTTAGGAGAAAAATTGCAATTATGTTAGAAGCACATAAGCTACTTAATGGGCAAATTTGCAATCCTGATGATCTGGAACGTATTACTCCCGACGTTCCATTATGTTTCCGACAACTTCACCAGAGTAGGCAGCACGGACTGTTTATTTTTCCAAGAGGCAGGACCAATCTACCAATGATCAATCATCATCCCTTTGGAGAATGAATGGGGAATTCTGAGTTAGGTGATCGCAATAGATATATTTTTAACACAATGCAACTGATGTTGTCAGTGTTATGATTATTAATAATGTAATATTATGATGATAATTTTTTAATGTTATTGGATAATAAATAAATTTTAAAAATTTATTTGGATATGAATTGAAATTTTCACCTCCAAAAGTATTATAGTGATTTATTTTTGGGGTATTATGCCGTGTTGCGCTACCTCCTTCTTTAGAAAACTGATGCCCTGATGGACACTATAACGCTGTCTCAAATATTGGCTAAAAATGAGGAAGAGCAATACGGCGTTGTGTCCCTATAATAAATTCCATGATTATGATATTTGCTATTTTATGGTTGGATTGCACAGGAAAACCCATCTGCCCTGATGATGGACACCGTAACCGGCGCAACACGGCATAATACCCCAAAAATAAATAACTATTAAAATTTTCTTAAATTATTTTGATACTATTTCCAAAATTGGAACTGATTTGTCGAGAGTTCAGACTATATAGATGAGAACGGAGCGAAAAAATTGGCTCCACCTTTTTTTTACCTCCAATTAGTTTGACCTCCATTTTGACCTCCAACGCTCTAATGCCGAAAGACCGGAAACTACCGAATCCGGTCCCAACGCACGGCTGCTCGCGTGATAATAATGGAACACGTTTCGACGAGATATTAGTATCTACGCAATAGCGCCTCTTTGACTAGCCCTTGATTTTCCACCGTGTTGGAATGGTCTGCGCTAGTTTATTTCATAATTTTCATCACAAATACCCTTCAATACCTTAGCTCAATAATCTCGGACACCTTCCGCTGTAAATAGACTCCTCGACACATCGCGTTGATGGCTCAGGGGGCAAATTATTTTTTATTAATTCGATTTTCATACCGAATGGGGATATAAATAACGCCTGCACGTAGGTACTAGGACTTATAAGGCGGTGAGCGAACGAGACTTCATAGCACCGAACCCAGCAGCCAGTGGCGTGCAGTTCGTAAATGTTAACCCCTTGGGTCTTTTATGTCCGTTTCTCCAGTGATCACCGACAGCAGTTGAGTATTCTTTTGTGCGAAGCGACATGTTGCGAACGATTTGATTAAGTTTGTGATGTTTATATTAATATTTTAATGTGAAACGAAAAAAAGTTACGATAACCTTTATTGTATCATACGTATCCAGACCTCCAGAATTTTGCAAGAGAATTCATATTTACGCCAAAACCACAAAAACACTCAAACCCCGAAACCGCTTGATACCGTGTCGCCGACACAATTGGAAATCTTTACATCACGATTACTAAATCAAATGATGTGCTATATGTGATTAATCAAGATAATTACATAGCAATATAACAGCAGAACCTGAAACACATCTGAAAATAACCATCTACCACCTCACTCGGACACACCAACCCACGAAGTGACCACAGCTAGGAAGGCGACTTAGTATTTACGTAGGACCCCCTCCACTACTCCCCGGATGGAATTCCATGATGGCCGCCGAGTTTTCAACCAATCACAGCCCAGCATGTCACCTTGAATTTCTTATCAAACACTGATAACAGATTCAAAGGTGATTAAATGTGATATCATCAGACTGGATTTACGGGAAAATGATGCAAGATATAACTACGAAATAAATGTCAACATCAAGAAATGATTATATACTAATATAATAACATGAAAAATTATATCCAAATTTATTTGTTACTCTTTGGGAAATGTTCAAACCAAAGATATTTAACTTCAAACACAATATGAAAATTTGTATAATTATTTATAAAATAAATAAACGGGACTGGGGGAGATGGTTTTGGTGGATTGAACTGACTTGGTTAAAGGTATCATATTAAAATATAACTTTCCTCTCAACAAGATAATTGCAGAGAGGAAAAATACCTAACCATTTTACTCCTCACGAAAGAGGATAAAACTCCTCCGAGAGGGCTCGATTTGAAAACGTTCTATAAATAGAGAATCGAATCCCATACAAAGTCAGTTCAACAACTACCTCTGAAAGAGAATCCTCTCTCCTGAAGAACCATCTCCAAGTCTCCAAAGTCTCAAGAAATATTTTCAAGTGTTTTATTCAGTAGTAAATTCAGTTTTTGCCAGTAATAAATTCTTTTCGTCAGTTCAGATCTGGAATAAATTCCTCTTTGATCGTGGCATTAAACTCCACTACAAAAGCTCTACAACATCTACCGAGACTGAAAACGCTGAAAAGTGTACCCAGCTACCTTCGTATCTACAGTTATTGTACGGACAGTATATTGTTTCGTACATTTATAATACGTTTGTTTACGTAATTAAATGTGTTTAGTTTCGTATAAATTGGTATTTTTAAAGTTTTTTTTTTTTTTTTTATAGTGAATACCTCACAAGAGTCCCAAACTGCTCCCGTCTGGAGCCAGGGAGACTATGGCATCCCCAATTGGGGGATGTTGTGAGGCTGAAGGTAAGTGGGGAAGGGAAAGAGGAAGGTGGGGAAGTACCTGGCTATTCAGATCTAGTCACTAAACACGGCTAAAGCCATTTGGAGCAACGTTTCAATTCTGAATGGTGGTCTTACACCAGGGCGATACTGGTAGTATCTTCCACTCTGGAACGTGCCGCAAATATACTATATATTATTTTAATTAATTAATTGTGAAATAACACAAATTAATCAAATAAAATTTATTTGCGCACGCCGGGTTCGAACCCGCGACCTTCGGAATGGCAGTCCAATGCGTTACCACTGGACTATGCCAAGAAACAAACAATCGGTGAGCCAACAATTATAAAAAAAAAATGTTGCTTGACTGCTAATCTAGTGTTGTACTCGCGGGGGTACCGACACTTTATAATAGACAAGAATTCCTCATTGTTTACCTGCTTAAAAATCTGAGAAGTCCTGGTTGAATAGTGCTGAAATCAACAACAAAATAGCTTCATTGCCTGAGCGAAGTCCTGTTTTAACTCAACCGTTTGACAGTTCATCTGTCTGTAAATTTGTTTGAATGTTCGGTTTTTGAAAATCTGCTGCATTCACTTTATTATTCAATCAAAGCCTTAATGGCTAACTTAGACTATGGTTCAGTAAAGATTCCTTTTTTCAAATTTGAAATCGTCGTGTTTATTTGGACTTTCTTAGTAGATTTTTTTTCTCAATATTATTGTACCTACCTGAGGAAAGTTTTAAAAATTGCATAAAGTATATGGTTTAATATTAAGTAGGTAGGTATTTAAGTTATGATTTATTAAATAAGAGAAAATTAGAAACATGTTTTTTGGACGCGAGGTCTACTGTTCACAGAACTGGTGATTATACCCTTGATCACCGAGCAATGGACGCCACTGCAACCTGCAGGCTACCTAGCAGACAGCCTACCTTGGGAGATCCTTGGCCTGGCCGCTTGCACTAAACTCGGCTACCAAAGTCGGACTCCGTCTACTTACTACTTGCCACTACTGGGCACGCGAAGGAATGCACAGCCGCGGGCCATCCTTACCACTTTATTATATGTACTATGAATTATATTATGTATTATTTTTAATATGTCGCCGCTACTAGCCTTACCCATTAATCACGAAGGGATCACAACTCACATACGCCGCGAATCGTCGGTAAGCGCAGTGTGAGTGTGTGTCAGTAATATTTTTTTATCGATTATTGATTTCATGGTGAGCCTTGGCTTGATTATCAAATCTGTGATGTCCACACAAGTACTTCAGTCAGTGGTCTTCAAACTTCAATCGCAATCATGGGAGCTTCTTTTAGAAAATTATTTTATCGGGTGAGCTGCACATTCATGCTTTCTAACTATAATATTATCATTTCACGTACAGCTTGACACACTTAACTAACGAACGACCCGTTATATCGGGTCGGATGGCAACCCTAGACATGGCTCAAAAGACAAACGATTTGTATTTTGTATTATTAGTGAAAAACGAATACGGCCCAATGTTTACACACATAAAACATTATAGAGCCTTTTTAAAAAAATCTAGTAAACCTCCAATGACTTACAATACAATACACTAGACTTGTTGTTGTCTCACAAAATGAAGAAAAAAATGTGGCAAGTAAAAAACACTCTTTAAGTTTCCAGTATATCCTTGATTCAAGCGATGTTCATGTATGACAAAGATGGACATTCAAAGAATGTGTGTATGAACGAAATAGGGCGGCGTTTTCGTATTTTAAAATTGCGTCGAATAGTACATCCTACATCACGGGCGTCGCTGAGATGACAAAGATACGCTTACACAATATGGAACGCTGTATGATACGACCTACTGCTAGTAGGTTGTCCTTATACTCGTGTGTTGCAATAATCGTAATATTTATGAAATATTATTCCTTGGCTTTTACTAGTGTTTGCCGTGTAATGAAAACACTTTCTCATCACGCACCAGGGAATTTTGGCACCCATTTACGCAATTTGGTTAGAAATAGCCTACAACCTCACTCAACGCGTGCCAATGTAGTACTAACACCACTAAATTGAATGTACGACAATTACCGTGTCTTTCACTTGCCACTTTTGAGATTTCTATAACACGTCTATAGTTTGTAATGTCATTGATTATCTCTATTAAGTATTTTTAGTGCGCTGTGTGTCATAAACGGGACTGAACCAATAATCGAGCATTGGCCCAAATTAATGACTAATACTATTACAGACTCTCCTTGTCGGTTTTGTTACCTTATTCTGTTACGTTCTTCTATAGGCATCGTCTGTCTCCGATACGACAATCGTGATGTCTCCCATCGATATTAATCTATTTCATCTCAGACAGATGGCACTGCGGTTGAGAAAGATATGGCGAAACGTGGCCATGCAATAATTCAGGTACAAATTTATGTAAAATCGAATCATTCTCAATGTACTTATATGTAGTGTTGTTTCCTACCGCTGAGAGATCCTCTGTAACCTATGTGTGTTATTTTAACGGTATCTAATCTAAATTTTAAATGTACAGCCTACATTATAAATAACCTACATTAGGTTGCTTATAGGGTATTTTACCACCTCTGAGTAAACTGTCGAGAACTACTCATCGAGTAACTTTAATAATGGGAATAAAATGCCCGTATAATTCCATTATTTGATTTTTGTTTCAAATACATTTATTTGAATTTCATGTTTTTTTTACGGAATTGAGTGATTGCATATCTTGGAAACGGAAATTAACTCACTTCCCGACATCCGATCGAGCTGAAACTCGACATATAGATTCGTTGTCGATGACTCGACATAAATATTTTATCAACTTTCCTTAACAATTACAAACACACACGCGGATTTTTACGCATTTTTCTGAAACCAGATGACATTACAGCACTCAATATACGAAATAAATGTCGTTCCTACCTGATTGGCATTTGGCGAGGTTGCTATAGTTGTCGACTCCAGTTCCTTGGTAGGATAGTTCAATCCTCAGCCAAACATTTTTTTTTAAAGTTAAGACATTTGAAAAATAGATTTATCTATAGTTTATAAAAAAAACTTTGTTTTTTACGGGTTAATTTTTTTTTATCAGTGATATCTAACCAACATCGTCCACTTTAATAGTAAAAAAATTACCATTATTAACATAATTTATTGCAATTTTTACGAGTCCAAGGCTAATACTAAGAATAAGTAATGGGCCACGTTTTATGTATCGCTGCGTTCTGTTAAGGAATTCAGAAGTGAAATCGAAGTTTTACCTTACGATGTGTAACATCCCAGTAAGCGAGCAACCTGCATGGACGCTCGAGAGTACTTAACCCCTCAGGCTAATTTGTTCGCTATTGGGAACAACTCATATGGTCTCACAGAAATCGTTGTGTCTCTCTTACTGTTGGGGTGAGAAATATGATCTTAACGGTGTTAGAAAGAGAAAACACCACGCTTTATATTCAAATCTGGAAATTAACCACACAAGAATTTAGAAACCAAAGGTACCAACCAAAATTGAAAAAAGAATATAAATAGTGAGGTGTCGATAACGTTAGTACATGTGTCTAATTAAATATGTGTGTTTCAAAAAATTCCGCATTTTCAGTATTTTTTGTTACAAAAAAAGGAGTCATTTTATTTTTTTTATGTTTGCATTCAAAACTTTTATATTTCAAAAAATGTATATTTATTTCCAGCAATAAAATATGAGATTATTTCGTCACCTTTTAAAAATAATTTTTAGTTTTCGGATACGTTCATAAATATTCCATTTATTTTGATTTTATTGCAAAGTCGAACTACTCCGATCAAAAGAATACGCCTGAGGTCTTACGTTAACGTAAAACTAACATATTCCCCTTTAAGTTCTTCGAACTCTTTTACTGAGATTTGTGTTTCACGTTAGTTTCAGGCTAGGTGCATTTTTTTGTGGATATCGAATGAATTACTGTAATCGGATTAACATTGGAAGTTACATATTATTTACTTTGAAGATCTATGAACTTTTTTTACATTAACACCACACAGAAGGCCTATGACATATTTGGGGATGCTGTGCTGAAGGTCTCATAAGCTAAGGAAGTTCTGGGAAGGAAACAGGTAAGAGGGGTGGGTAGGAATATAAGGGTTAGGTTAGGTTAGGTTAGGTTAGGTTAGGTTAGGTTAGGTTAGGTTAGGTTAGGTTAGGTTAGGTTAGGTTAGGTTAGGTTAGGTTAGGTTAGGTTAGGTTAGGTTAGGTTAGGTTAGGTTAGGTTAGGTTAGGTTAGGTTAGGTTAGGTTAGGTTAGGTTAGGTTAGGTTAGGTTAGGTTAGGTTAGGTTAGGTTAGGTTAGGTTAGTTAGTTAGTTAGTTAGTTAATGTATGAATCCATCTCTCCCCCTTTCGATGCAAGCCGTTAGGGTCGCTAGGTTTGGGTGAATTCACTGGTTACTGTACACAGAGAAAAATGAGTACGGTTTTTTTTTATCAAGATACTCTTAAAAATGTGACTGCATGACCACTTTCTAATAAAATATGAATACGTGTTCATGCAGGTGGCCTTGTCCGAATAAATATAATGGACGAGACGCGAAAATATTATTATTCTTAAGAACACTTGTTGCGACTTCATCATAACTTTCTATAACTTTCTGACGTACCTACTTCTTCTACACAAAATTATACATGCATCACCAAACATTTTATCCCAAATTAACATCAATATACCATCAAGAAAATCAACAAGGAGGATGAAAGACATTATCTATATTAAAGCCTACCACACAAATAGAGGATATTTTTCCCCTGTACCGCGAACATTAAGAAATTATAACATTATACATGGCTCTAATAATGAAATAGACATTTTTAATGACCAATTTAAACACTTAAAAAAAACGTATTACCTTTAATGATATTAAGCTGATATTGTGATGAAGCCCTTTATTTAAAGAGAAGCAACATTGTACCTACCTAATCAGTGTCTCACCAGTACAGGTGTGACAATAACAAATCCTTTATGAACATATTTGTATTTACCTTTTACCCATTCTTATTTGGTATTTACTTCTGCATATTTAGCTTATTCATTTTGTTACTATTTTTGTTATTATTATGTATTTAAAAATCCATGTATGTAAATTTTTGGGCGCCATGCCTTTTTTATGTACTTAAATAAAAATAAAATAAAAAATAACATATTCGTTCTATTGATAGTTTGTTATGAAATTCGTCAAATTATTCGTTATCGGCCTTCAGTCCCCTTTTTAACAGGAAAACGAATAATATGATCAGCATTAGATCAATTTTAATAAATAAATAAACAATATTTCATATCAAAAGCGTTCTCCGAGACGACCTTTATTGAATATCCATTGTTTAGTAGCGAATTTAAATAGATTCAAATTTTATTTGTCCTGTTTTGTCAGGTAGTTCATTGTTTTATTTATGTTGATCATATTTATTCTCGTACTGCCTTCTGTACCGATGTTTATAATTTATAATTTATAATGATGTTGTTGTCGCTACGCTACTGCGGACCACCACCTGAAGTAACTTTCTTGACACAATAATAAGCCTTACTGTGTTGCCAACATGATTAGATAATTTGTTATAATACGTTCTGTACGTAGTATTAGCTAGTATTTTTAAATTGGCTCGAGAGACATTTAATTCTTATCATTAATTTTTAATTATTGCTATTTGCGAATTTGTTTGGAGGCTAAAACAATAACGTTTAAACCAGGAACACCTATTCACAGTTGATATTGGCTTCATGAGAACGGGTCGTTTTTGTGTAAGGCGGCTAGCACGTGGAACGAGCTACCGGCATCTGTTTTTCCTCCTTCGTGTAATCCGGGCCTCTTAAAGACACGCATGAATGAATCCCTTGAATAAAACCTACCTTAACCCGCCTCACAATGCTGCCCAAACGGGTGGCGATATAGTTCCCCTGTCTTTAATCTATGCAGACAATATAATGTAAAATATGTAAAACTTACTTGTACATAGATGCATACATAAATTACTGATTACATTAATAGGTGCATACTGTTAATTATTAAGTAACTAGCGCAGACCCGTGAAAAATCACGGGATATTATAACTGTGAGATTTGTAAAGCTGAAAGTATTTATAAAATATTTACCTAAGAATCATTGTATATTAAAAAAAAAAATAGTGAGACGTTCTGAAATTTACCTTTCGAATGATCACCGTTAGTATATACTTACAAAAAATCATTAGTGATTCAGATTCAAACCTGTCAAAAATTTTAACAAAAGAAATACACATTTCTAATATAGAATTATCTCTAAATAGTATAAAATAAATCTCTAAATAGTATAAACGCTGTCCGCGTCTGTCTATTTGTGCGCTTAGTTCTTCTAAACTACCCAACGGATTTTGATAGGTTTTTCACTAACATTTAGAGAATTATTTCCGGAAGGTTTATATACAGGGTTTTCCAATAAGAGGTGTTATTTTCATATTCAATCGTAAAAGATCAATGGTTTCGTTGCTTGTGGGGCACGTAGCGCCGTCTTGTTGAAAGTAAACGTTGTCCAGATCAATACCATCCAATTCCATAAAAAAAAAAATTAAAAAATTCCGGCCATAAAAAATCATTAATCATCTCTCGATAGCGCAATCCATTCACCGTAACTGTTGCTCCAGCCTCATTTTCGAAAGAGTAAGGTCCAATGACTCCGCCGGACCATTAACCGCACCACACAGTTAAGAAAGGCTTTTCAACAATAACTCTTGGGTTTTCCGAACCCCAGATGCGACAATTTTGCTTGTTGACGAAGCCACCTTGGTGAAAATGGGCCGCATCACTCGAGATGATTTGCATTTGATTCACTCAAGTGAATTTTAATAATTTCAATGCGTTGTTGAAGCGTGTATCTTTCCATTCTTTTTAATGGCATAGTTTCTATTTGTCAAATGTCAAAAAATGACAGCTTCAAAAGTAACATCTACCGAAATAGCGGGCTATTCAAAATAACACCTCTTATTGGAAAACCCTGTATATGATACATATATATTGTCTTTTATAGAAAGTAGAGAAAGGTCGAAGTTTTGTAATCAAGTCGTAAAAAAGTATTTTCGGGCGATTACTAACTTATTACTAATGCTGGCTAAAGATTATGAGATACATCAAAATAATGTTCTAGGGAATTAATTGTATATCTTAAAATCACCTACAGAAAAGTCTTTTTTGCTGTATGTGTATCCCCTAAGGATCGCCCCATCAACGCCGGGTACACTTCAGCTAGTTATTAATATAAAATAATCTTAGTACCTACTTTATCGCTTGGTTCCAGCTATCAGTTCCAATTTTAGAAATTAAAAGTTCATTGAACGTGAATAATTGTACGCAGAAACATATATTAATAAGCACTTCATCATAGACAACCGAAATTGGTATGTTTGGCAATAAAAATAATTTTGTGATTTTTTTCGCTACATTTCTCCGATTGCAATATTTGTTTCTGCAGTCTAAGCGGCTTATTCTGTGAACAGAAGGTCTTGTTATGACCTATACTTGCATATTATTATAATACTTGTAATATTGAACCCTGGCATACAAAATACCTATCTCCATCCATTCACCCATCATGCCACTCAAATTTTCTGTCTATTTTTTGCACACTGACATATCACATTATTGCGAACCTGGTACCTATTTCAGCAGGAAAAAATACATACCTATTTCGTGAAATTACGTAATGTATATTTCATTTGAAATGTTCGTGTCCGCAAAAAAACTTATTTTAGCACAGACAATGTTATTAGCCCACTACGTGTTTTTAGCTCAACACGAATCTTATACCAACATACTTTTATTCTGTATTTTAAACATAAAATCATTGCTTTAGTTGGTTGGTATTCCGACAACAAACTCGGATATTTTATCCCGTGTGCCGTTGTGATTTTTATTAAGATTACTCTGGTTTTTAACTAGGATATATTTTCTGATTGGATTTTCGGGGTTACCTGGAAATTTTTGTCAAAACTATTGTATTTCAACAATGACTATTATAAAATCATAAATTAGAAAATATAAAGCGAATGAACAAAGAGAGAGGTGTAAGGAGAATATTATATGATGCTAATGTGAATGATAGAAGATGCGGGGGACGCCTGAGGAAGACTGCACGTTCATGTGAGCCAAATACTTGAGTCGAACCTTGTCAAGAATAACAGAAGGTTATGTATGAATGTGAACGAAGCAAGTGTGCTAGTTCATCCTCTCTGCCTAGCCCTGCTCAGAAACGGCGTGATGTTAATTAATTAGTTTATAATATTTTAATTATAGTTCAAATGGTAAACAGATAATAACAGACCCTGATTTTTGTTTATTTTCTTCTTTGTTTTTTTTTGGCGCTATTCCATTTTGTCACGAAACCTGTTGAACAAATATACCTCGTTTTATTTTACCTGTGATTATTCATTATCTTTTCCACTGTCATCAGCTGACCAGTAAAAAAATATATTTTTTCAATTTGGGCAGAAACAATTTTCCCTTGTTAGATTTTGACGTTTATGGACATTACAAATTTAATAATTTTCCTGACACGGCATAGTAAACCTAGCATTTTATTCCGTCAAATATTTCGTTGCATTTTGACACAATAAAGAAAAGCACCAGACCGGTCAGTAGCTGAGTTGGCGTCACGTTTGGGTTCCGCCGGCTGGATAAGTACTCCATCATAACACAAGCAAAATTTTCTGCGTACTGTGGTAGTAATAAAAGATTTTCATATATTGTCAGGATATTAGTAACCCGACATTGTTTAATTAATTTGTTGTCAAGAGGTGGGAGTCTTATTTAAAAGATTGTCTTTTGGGCTAGAACTTTTGTTTCCGATTCTCTACTGTTTCCTACTACTTTTAAATAATTATTCAGGTATATTATTTTAAAAAAAGCTTACGCATGTTTTAAACGAAACACTTGATTAAACACAGAAATTATATAAGAAAAAATTACATCTTAATATCTCCGATTTGGCTAAACGATACTCTAACAAGTTTTCGATATTTATTTCCGTATGCAGGAAAGTCATTACTCTTACACACTACAAGTGTGAAAATGACTTCATTATTTGATTGGTTCACAAAACGTGTTGCTATTTATCGCTGTGTAGTGATGTAGTACTTATTTAATTCATTTTCTGATGCATGTAGCATGATGTAAGAGACCTTTATTTAAAATCTCAAGGTTAGACATTTCGGATTGATTACGTTCCATGAAATTGATCCAGTCTCGCAGCGACCGAAGTACGTCTATCAGCACTGCCACTCAAACAAACCATTGTCCGACACCCGATACTGGATACCACTGAGAGCTCTATTGAAACTTCTTTTTTTCTTTTGGAAGCGTCGATTATGACGAAGAGGGAGAGCTTGCAACGGATATATCAGCGGAACGCTTTTACTTATTCATCTCATTGGGATCGGATATGTTTGTCATGGGTATTTTAATCATAGTGTGCCCTGCAGCTGTTCAGGCCACGTGTTTAGCGTTTACAAGCATGCAGTTAATATCAACCACAAATTTATTTGATGGCTCTGTGAAACTTTGATTACTGCATTTATTGTGGTAGACAGAATGGAAACGTTGCTTGAAATGGCTTTAGCCGTGTTTGGTGACCAGATCTGGATAGCCAGGTACGTCCCGACCTTCCTCTTTCCATCTTCTTCCCTTCTCAACTCTCTTAAGTCACAGCATACCTCGTTTCGGGATGCCTTAATACCACTATCTCCGGACAGTCGACAGCAGTTGGGACTCGTGCGTATACAACCTGTCGCCATGGGTGAAACCTTGATAATCTTAAGGACGATGCTGTATTTTTACTTATGACGGTATACTAACACTTTATCTAAAACATGCTAACACCTCAGCACATGCTCTCCTAGTGAGGTGTTCACAAAACACTAGTAACCCATACAGTTACTGATTATTAAAAAAAATTAATTATAACTGGTATTATGTACAATATGTGTAAGAGAATATAAATGAGTAAAAAAAGAAGAAAAGCATACATACACGTATTATTTACAGAAATTTTTTCCATTGCGCCCGTCATTTAGGTCAGATTTTTGCATCGTAATTTCGTGGTTTAGCCAAATTTATATATAGCCAAAAGTATTAATATTTTAAACTCACATTACACTATTTATTAACTTAGTGTCATACTATCATGTATCATGTGTGACTTTAAATTTCTACAAAATAGCTTTTATTTTGATACTGAAGGGTAGTTGCGAAGTAGTTTTGGTTACTAACATCTGCGACTAATGAGGCATTGCAGGTGCAATCAATGTTTGTTTATTATAATTATTACTCGTGTCACTCTTTTGCAATCAATGTTTGTTTATTGTAATTATAACTCGTGTCACTCTTTTGCAATCAATGTTTGTTTTATTATTATAATTACTCTTGTTACTATTCAAATCTTCATCACGACATATAGTTACACAATAATTACCTGGTATGACTTGGAGAATGGAAAATACGTGCGAGTTTAAATAAATCAAATACCTCCTTATGTAGACATGTTTACTTGTTTTTTGGGGGGCCAGATAAATATTTAAAAAAAAAGTTTGACGTTCTGTGGCCTTTGGTATAAATAAGTTTAAATGTCTGATAGGAAATAAAATTTTACTGTGGTATATAATATACCTGTATGTATAATTCCATTGCGGTTTGTTTTCCTGAATGTATAATTCAATTGTGGTATATTATTATATACGGTATATTTACCGGAATGTATAATTTCATTGTGGTATATAATATACCTGAGTGTATAATTCCATTATTATATATAATATACCTGAATGTATAACTCCATTGTGGTATATAATATACCTGAATGTATAATTCCATTGTCGTATATAATATACCTGAATGTATAATTCCATGGTGGTATATAATATACCCGGATGTATAATTCCATTGTTATATATAATAAAATTGAATGTATAATTCCATTGTTATATATAATAAAATTGAATGTATAATTCCACTGTGGTATATAATATACCTGAAAGTATAATTCCATTGTGGTATATAATATACCTGAATGTATAATTCCACTGTCGTATATAATATACCTGAATGTATAATTCCATTGTGGTATATAATTTACCCGAATGTATAATCCCATTGTTATATATAATATAACTGAATGTATAATTCCATTGTGGTATATAATATACCTGAATGTATAATTCAGGGTGGAATATATTCTAATTTTTCTCGGAATTTCAGATTGAAAGATACTATTAGCATTGTCGCCATAACAATGTTGTTTTAAATGGCTTTAGCGGGTTTTATTAGCTAGGTACATCCCCGCTCTTCTTATTCCCTTATCACCCTTCCCTACCCTTCCCTTCGCGCCATTCAATACTACTCATTTGGGGTGCCATGGATCCACTAGCTCTGGGCAGATAGGTACGCTTGTATAATGTCATGAAAAGCAAATAATAAAAATTACAGAACATAATAAAACTACAAGGTATCCGGAATCTCGCAGTTCAAGCGGTAAAATAGAGAACCCAAAAACACAATTCTTTCGATCTGAGCATTTCTATATATATATTAACTTTTTTCCGTTTTTTCGGCATCTAAAAACCCTTTAGCGGTAGATATTTTTCAACTTTTGTCTTTAAATTCCAATTTCTGACTTGATTTTCTCAAAAACGTAAGTTTTAACGAAAAAAAATATTCCACGAAATCGACGTCATATCTGATCTGGATTCACCAGATTCCCACTTGCATTACTAGTTTCCGGACATTGTATACCGTTTTATAATTAAATTAAACGAATATTTTTTTATATCCACACAAGAATCCCAAATGCTCCCAACCGTCTAAAGCAGAGGTTCCCAAACTTTTTTGCCCCGTAGACCACTTGCCAAATTTTTTTTTTCCGGAGACCCCCTGCCTGCCGAATATTGAATTTTCCTAAAACTATTAACGTACCATGTGATAATCATTTATTTATTTAGTCAAAATATTCCCTTCCTTTGCCTGCCCAACTACCGGGTGGCGGTATAGTTGCTCTGTCTTTACATTGTGCAGACAGGGGCACCCTTGCGAGGTATTACACCAAATGAAAATGAAGCAGGATAAGCGACCGGAATTTCTTTTTGTAGCTGGCCCTACAGAACTGCCCCTTAAGCTCTTTGTCACTGCTTATTCCGGTCAGTTCTTCTTGTCACATGATATCCGATTCTTCAACGTTGCATTTCCATAGTCAAAATGTCCTCAAACTTAGTTTTGAAGTCCGTGTGAAGTGCATTTAAATGTTGAACGTCATTATTACCCTGGACGTTTTTCAAAAACAAGTTGGGGAACTAGGAAAATTCGCGGCTTCCAAGTGCAATGTTTTGGTTGAATATATTAATTCTGACGAGAAAATGAACGTAGACTTTATTTATATACCGCAATTAACAACTTTACGAAATATAAAAATACAAATATCAAATAAGTAATTTCTCAGTGTATTATGTTTGTGTTAGGTCTATTGTGTTATTTACGGAACTCCTAAATGTTGAGTTGAGGTAAATGGGGGTCCGCTCGTATGTACCCCCATTCGAATCTCGTGGACCACCAAATTTTTTTCTCGTTGACATAGACCCCCAGCATGCCGATATCGACCCCTGGGGATCAATATAGACCACTTTGGAAAACTCTGGTCTAAAGCTAGTGAGATTATGATATCCCCAAATGGTGTATGTTATGAGGCTGAAGGTACTTCGGAAAATGGGGAATATTTTTCATGCTACATCAAAGGTAAATGTGAACGAACTGCCTTTTAGTCAATGTTATATGTTTCATCTAAGTTTCAGTAGAAAAACTCCATAAATATTTTTGGTCCCTTTTCCGAATTATTTTTTATAAACGTTGAGTGCTCTTCGGCAAAATTTACCTAGTATCGTTTCTGTCATTTTACCTTTCTACGATATCAATGTGGATTCTGTGGAATGTCGTAGGTTGTAAGTAATGCTATATTATCTCTTCGCTTATGAAATACCGTGTGTAGATTATCTATGTACCGAATAACTTGGATGTCTACGTGCTACATGGCAGTTTGATATTATATTATGGTGTATGATATTTCATTTCACTTGAATATCCCCCTTCCATATCTACATTTACCAACTCCGCTATGGTAGCCGAAACCACCGTGACATGCCTTTTCATGTCGATAAAATCTCCCCGCACATCACATAGATGATATGCCTACTCGTTTGTGGTTTAGTAATACTCTGTACTTATCCCTAAGTTACGACATGCACGGTAAATCAGAAGTTATATCCTGAATAACTTATACTCCAACTCTAAAATCCAATGAATCGATAATAAATACACACGGAGAGATCGATGTTTTTAAATCTCTTCACAATATTGGTAATCCGCTAATGAATTAAAAAGTATGTAGTAAATAAGTGGTATAAATCCAGTAAATTCATAATATATTGGAACACAAAATGCGAAAATATTAGAATTTTTATGAACACGTGTTCCGACATTGCGATAACTCATTCGTGTTTTAATGAAAGTTTATTAGGAAACCTATCAAATGGAACAAAGTGGTGCCAGTCTAAAAAAATATTGCATGAATATTATTATGTGTAAATATTTTAACCTGAGCAGTATACGGCCCTCCACACCGTATAAGCTATACCAGCGCTGCAGCAGCGTATTGGGGAATCTTTATAAGTAAGACCAGTAATGTTTTGGGGAAGGACAAAGTTGGACGCCATATGACCGTGGAACTATTATTTCATACTTTTTACATAAGACTGATAAAATCCACGAAACTTTAAAAAATATGAAGTCATCGTTTGTAATTATAGCCGATGGTAAATTACATTGCAATGATGAATGACATTGAAAATTAATGTTTTGAATTCATAATTTGTACTTTGATTTCCAAAGAAAAGATTGATCACAGTAAATATTTCAATACGTTTCGAACGACTGTCTTAGCAATAGGTTGTAGCATACACGTGCTATTTTTATTCGCGAACGCATCAAAGTCTCCGACGAAAAGTTATGTAACTATTCTACCCCGTGCAATCAACATATTATGCACGAATAGAAAGTAGAATATACGCTAATGTTGCATCATTTTCCACGTTGGAGTGCTATTTAACTCAATTTCCATAGTTCTGTATTACGAATGAGGCGGTATTCCCACAATTCACTGTGATATCCATAGTAAATTAGCCGAAAGTATTTATGAAAATTGCCTTTAAAAATAAAAACGTTGTCAATTTTTGGGACGATCAGAAATTTACCTTTTCGAATGAACACCGTGAGTAAACTTGAAAAATTAGGACATCTGTCAAAAATTTAAATTAAAGAAATACACATTTCATATATTTAATAAATTAAAAGAATTTTGATAGGTTCCTTCCAAATTTAAAAATAACATTTAAATTCAAAGCAAATGCAAGTTCTAACCCGGGTTACAGACAAAATCACAACCAAAATTAGATTTTTTTTTATTATTATTAAAAGGTAAACCAATGCTCGTGTGTACCTACTAAAAATATTGTCTTTTTTTAATGAGTTATAGTTTATTTTTAAATATTACTTTATTTTTCGGGTCGAATTGAGGTTACTATTTTTAACATTAATTTAATGCTACGTAAACAGGACAAAAAACGCCGCTTGCGGTTGCTCTGTTCCTCTCCCGTAATTCGTGGCTCTACTTGCGGAAATTTTGTCCTGTTTATACGCACCCTTCTTCTTCTTCCTAGCACTATCCCAACTCATTGCCTAGGTGGGCTGTTGGGGTCGGCTCTTCTCGTTCTCACGTTATAGCTTCTTCGGTTCTGAGTGTCGCTTTCATCTAGGCCGTTTCTTTGTAGGATTTTAGAGCATTGGGTCATCCAGGAGTTCTTACGCACCCTAATATGTGGAATATAATAATTCGCGCACAATATTTATTTATTCATTATTCATTGACGCCCTGTTGGGCTTTTACATAGAAAATTGACAATCTATCTATGAAAATGTAACAGAATAGCATAACCATAATAACCACTGGATAATAGCATAACCATATACAAAAACAAAACAAAAAATTAAATGCTGATACTAAAATTAACATCAAATCCAAATAATAACCCCTGATATTGTAAATAAAGCACAGTTTTAAATATAAAGTAAGTACCTACATTGTACATTCGTATATGTATACAATTATTCATGTTTGTTGCAAACCAGTAAGACTGAAAACAGGAAAATAATTTACTCGTACGGTATATAAAAAATAAATATATAATATACTGATAAAACAGAAGTTAAAGAGGAAAAATAATTACTGTTTTATCTATAGAAAAAAAACTAATAAGTTATGGCAAAATACCAACGCTGTAATTAATATCGAATTTAAATAATTGTACTTGAAATGGTAAATAAATCAAAGTATAATATACCTACATATCAAGTATGTCAGTATAGAGACAAGACTGTTTTTTAAATCTAATAAATAATACAAGTTAATAACTAGCAAATAGGTCTGAAATTAGTTGCCTTTTGAAACTCACAAAATTATTAACATCAAATATATCAATAAGTTCACAGTATTTCTTTGCAAGGTGATGAATTCTTGGAATTGGTGAATAAATAGAGTAGTTAGTATTGAGGTTATTGTTAAATTTTAAAGTGTGTTTGCTTCGAGTTTGTCCGACAGGTACATTCATATAAATTAATTCCAATAATTCAGGGCTGTCAATTATAAATTTAATAATTTTGAATAAAAAACAATATACCAGTTAAAACTCTTCTAAATGATAGTTTGAGATATTTGAAATATTGTTCACATAATACCTACGTTTACTAGGAGATATTATTTACGAAGAGTAAATATTTTTTTAGTTTTATATGTGCATCTAGACCTTTCTGTGAATATGAACTTCGTCTTGGAGACGAAGACGAAGTTCACAGTTCATATTCACATTAACTTCGTCTTGGGCCAGCCAAAAAGTTGGTACGCCGCTGAACTATTAACCTACAAAAAAACTAGTTTTTGAATAAAATTGTCTAACGAAACAAGCAATTAATTTACTGTCTGCTTATTTAATACTGTGTTTACAAACACGACATACAGTGCTATGTGGATAGGCTGCATTTCCAACCTACTTATCTGGATTCTTGAAATGGTTACGAAAGCGAGATTCGTTGAATTGTATATTTTTTCGGAGATGGATATCGTGATAGTTTCCCTTGTTAATAAAGGTGTTCTAAATTTGAATTTCAAATTTTATTTAACAGATGAACAATATTATGGTTATTGAACAGTTGTGTAAAATTTAAAACATGTTTATCAGTAAGGCCCTAAGTATATAAAGTTAGTAGCTATCATAGGTCTCAATGAGAAAAGAAATGTCATAACGACATATTAATACAAAATCATATGACGCTCTTTTCAATTTAACATAACGTTAATGTCTGTGGTCACTTTAACATTTAATTAGATTTTTCAAAATTAGGTAGAAACCCTAAGATTTGTAGCAGTTTTAGGTATGTGCACCTGCTTTTCACTAAGAAAAAGGTGGTAAATCAGAGGTAAACCGTTCCGATTGTTAGCCTAGCGTCATAGCAACTGGGCTCTCTGTCTTTGACAATAATGTCCGCACATTTATGTATTATCTTTAAACGAGACGTGATGCAAAAAAATATTACACTTTTTTACCTCCAACGCTCTAACTAAAACTACCGAATCCGGTCTACGCGCACCGCTCATCGCGTTCTAATAGTGGAAGACGTTTCGACGTTTTAGACATAATAGCGCCTCTAATTGTACAGATCTACATGTCCACACGCTTTCCATGCAATTGCACTTTAAAAGCAAAAATACTTAATGCCGTAGTCATAAATAATAATACATTCTATATTCGTTTATTGCTGAAGGGAAATCGTTTTCAATGTTAATACACTCGGAGTCACGAAAATCGCACATCTTAGAAAATAAGTTTCAAACGTAAGTTTCCCCGAGCCAATACATCTAACCTAAATAATACGCATTTGAAATACACAGAAAACATTGCAAACTGAACAAATGTGACGAAAGTACTGAAGGCTTAATCCGATTTGATTTGAATTTGATTCGACCGGTTTTCCAACGATTTCAAGATACTGGTGGCTTCGTGGATTAGGGCGACGACGCTGCACATCCGAAAGAGACACACGCTTTATTATCTCATAAGATTTCGGTGCGATTTTTGTGACGCCGAGTGTAGTTTACCTTTCTCGATTTGCGTTTCACGTTTTATTATAATCCGCCCATTCTCGCTCCAGCTATTGTAATCCCATTTAGCGATTTAAATCCTCTATTATTGTATTATTTTCTGTCGTATTGTGGCCGCACGTCGTACGGTATTGTGCGGAAAGGTGAGTACCTACCTTCCGCATCCTGAGTCATAAGTGGAAACCTCTCACGTTTCCGCTTCGTGATGGAACATTTGCCTGCAGATTCGGTGCAACTTTCTCGCTGGTGGACACTTCTTAAGAAGTCGTTTTTTTATTGTTTGTTACTTTTTCACACACTGCCTTCGCTCATTTGCAATTCGTAGTGTCGTTAGCAGTACGCTGCATATTATGTCCGATGTCTGATTTTAAATTGAATCGCACTCCCGCAACTAGAGTGCCATCTACCAATCCTATGTTTTGAGTTGAGAACTTGCCAGTTTGATAGTGTATCTTTAAATTTAAGACAGTACCCACCTACAATGTCATATCTCAAACTCGAGAGGTCGCGGGTTCAAATCCCAGCGTGCACAGGTAAATTTTGTTTGATTAATTTCTGATATTTCACAGTTAATTCATTTAAAATAATACATAGTATATTTGCGGCACGTTCCAAAGCGGAAGATACTTCCAGTATCGTCCGGGTGAAAGACCAACCATTCAGAATCGAAATGTTGCTTGAAATGGTTTTAGCCTTGTTTGGTAACCAGATCTGAAAACTGAAGTACTTTCCGGCCTTCCTTTTCCCCATATCTTCTCCACGCTACCTTCAGCCTCAAGCTTACCCCAATTACTGGGGATGTCATGGTCCCACTGGTTGGGAACAGTTGGGATCTTTGTGCGGTAAACATAAAATAAATTGAATGTTCTAAACATTAGATAACATTATGAAAAAAATCGTTCTTTCTAATAATTGTACTACGCACATATTACAAAAATGCAACGTCTCAGTTGGACATATAGTATTTATTTGTCTACTTATTGCAGTTTAGTTGCGGGAGTGCGAATTGTGCATTTCTTTATAGTTTTGTATTTTTTGTATGACGTTATCGTATGGAAATGATTTAAGTTCATTACCATTGTTATGTTTACGGTATAACTTGTATTATTGTAATCACTTACCAATCGTGCGTAATCTCTGCTTATCTGAAATTGAAGTCTATGATAGGAAACTACTATTTTATTGATTTTTTATGCAAGACCGCTTAATATATTGTGATATAGAAAAAAATCTATTGTTTGTCGTTTTATTCAAACTTGGATGGATTTGTGAATTTATAAACAGACTAGCTGACGTATACCCTGCGTTGCTCGGGGTTATCCTTAGGAGATAGCCATATACCCATTGATGTATTGTTGTATTTAGTCTATGCATATACCACCATGGACTTTTTTGTAGACCTTTTTAAGATATACAATTCCTTAGCACATTATTTTAAGGTATCTCCTAAGGTTTAGCCAGCTTTAGAAATGTAAGCGTCCGAAAATATTTTTCTTACGACTTTCTTACAAAACATCGACTTTTCTCCATTTTCTATAAATATAATATGAATAGATTTTATGTATAAACCTTCCGAAAGAAATTCTCAAAATGATAGTGAAAGCCCTATCAAACTCTATCGGAATATAAAGATACAAATTACTATTGCTTTAAAGGAAGAAACAAAATAATGTGGTTTTCTCTTTCATTTTGATGCACGCTTTAATCAACTTAGCAATCACGCGTAGCCATTTTTTCTGAAATTGGATGACATGATATTTAAAAATTTACGGTAGTTAACAAACGAAATAAATATCGGTACTATCCAATTAGGATTTGGCTTAGATGTTAGTGTAGAGTTCAAACTTTAGTAAACCAAAAAAAAAACATTGAAATCGGCTACTAGCCGTCCCGCGAGATGGCGCAACTACACGGAGAAAACTTGCTGATATAAAAAACTGTTAATTTATAAAAAATCTGGTAAAATGATTCGTTTTCCTGTTAAAAACGGGACTGCAGGTGACGAATAAATTGAAAGAGTTCCTCACAAAGTATCAGTCAAAAGCAAATGTTTTTGAGGACGGCGGAACACGTATTCATAGAAATATCGATATTGACATACTGATATTGTCGAATTCCACAGTGATATTGATTAGGAATATTTTATGGTTTTTTTTTTTTTATATTTCTAATAATTAGATTCACGTGCAGACGGTACCGAAACCTTCGCAATTTCACTTAGGTTGTAGGTAGCTATAGCTAGGTACATAATGCAGGTTTGTGATTATTGTAAATACATATAACAATACACGCAGCTCCACCAGAACACGTGATTATTATGTATCTCGAACAAAACGTGCCCCGCCGCGGCCGGCAGCTTTCAAGTGTTCGTGGCGTGCATCAACCCGTGATCGGGCTCTGTAACAACGGCCGAACTTGTGAAGCTATGCTAAATGAAACGGAACGTCTGCTTTATGTAATGCTACGTATACATACGCGATCCGAACTGCCGAACTGAACCTCAACTAATGGGAATGGAACGAAGCAACCGCAAATGGCTCGAAACGCTGCACAGTGGGCTGAAAATCGCCTTTCATAGACATAGAGACTTGAATTTTCAATGGTATTTTTTGGCCATTCTATCCTTACACACAGAATGGCCAACCTTATGATTCCAGAGATAGCCTCATTTTTTATGTCAGTGCCATACATTTTTTTATTAAGAAAATGATAACTCCTTCATTTGTACACGCAATTGCTTCGTACGAAATTTTATAGCATAGTAATGATCAGCAGAATCTATTTCTAGCCAAAAAAATACCCTTGAAAATTCAAGTCTCCATGTCTATGAAAGGCGATTTTCAGCCCACTGTGCGCCGCTTGTAGTTGCTTCGTTCCATTCCCGTAATTCGTGGCTCAGTTTCTGTCGCGTTTTGGTTCGCAAATGTATACTTACCGTAAGCTTGCCAATAGCTGTGTTAAGTATTTAGGATTCCATGATAACTCAACACATCTTTAAAAAGTGGTATAAAGTTATTAAAAGTGATGAAATAAAACTAACCAATAAACCTTACCTGCACGGAGAGAAATGAGTACTGCTAATTTATTAAAAATCTCTTCAAAGTATTGGTAATCCTGTTAAAAACGGGATTGCAGGCCGTTTCCTCGTATTTTTTTAGTAAATTTCTTATATATTGAAACACGTGTTCATGCACCTGCGTTTTTCTTGATAATATATAGTGACGAAATGCGTAAATGTTATGATTCTACAAACACGTGTTCCGACAACGTGATAATACATTGGTATTTTACTAAAAGCTTATCAGAAAACTATCAATTCATTCGTTAATGGCCTGCAATCCCGTTTCTAACCGGATTTCGAATAATTGAAAGAGATACTTAATTAATTATTAAATACTCATTTTTCCGTATAAGTAACCTATTTTAACCTTGTTTTGTTTTTCATCAAAAGATGTGTTCATTTTTAAAGGTGTGTTGAGTTGTCATCGTGATGAGTTATCCGGTCACCATATTTTGGGTAATTTTTTCTAAAATATTTGCCTGTTCTTCCGCTGCCAAAATTGTGTTGCGTTTATGTGGTTGCTTTAAGTGCCGATTAGAGATAGGTAGGTACTTTTATTATTATTGTATGATAATTTACGTAAAAAAATGTAATTTCAGTTAGTTGAACATCAGAACACCCGTTCACAGTTGATGTTGGCTTCACGAGAACGGATCGTTTTTTCGACTATTTTTTGTTTGAGTCAGCTCGTATGTGGAACGAGATGCCGGCATCTGTTTTCCTCCTTCATATAATTAAATCCCTTCCTACAGCCCCTACCTTAAACCACATCTTAACGCTGCCCATATGGATAACGATATACAGGGTTTTCCAATAAGAGGTGTTATTTTAATATTCAATCGTAAAAGATCAATGGTTTCGTTGCTTGTGTGGCACGTCGCGCCGTCTTGTTGAAAGTAAACGTTGTCCAGATCAATACCATCCAATTCCGGCCATAAAATCATTAATCATCTTTCGATAGCGCAATCGATTCACCGTAACTGTTGCTCCAGCCTCATTTTCGAAAAGGTAAGGTCCAATGACTCCGCCGGACCATTAACCGCACCAAACAGTCACACGTTTAGGATAGAGAGGCTTTTCAACAATAACTCTTGGGTTTTCCGAGCCCCGGATGCGACAATTTTGCTTGTTGACGAAGCCACCGAGGTGGAAATGGGCCTCATCACTCAAGATGATTTGCATTTGATTCACTCAAGTGAATTTTAATAATTTCAATACGTTGTTGAAGCGTGTATCGTTCCATTTTTATTAATGGCGTAGTTTCTACTTGTCAAATGCCAAAAAATGACAGCTTCAAAAGTAACATCTACCGAAATAGCGGGCTATTCAAAATAACACCTCTTATTGGAAAACCCTGTAGTTCCCCTGTCTTTACATAATACAGACAAGAGCACCCTTGTGATGTGTCGCATAAAAATATCAGGTCTTAATTTAGTTACTTAATCTGTTTAAAATGAATTTGTCTATTTAAAAAAATATATTTTCTTTGTATAGCTAATCATTAAAAATATATATATTTTTAATTTCTACAAATAAAAGATAAAAAATGAAATATAGTGTTTTTTTTCTTATCCCTTTGTTTTTGAATAAAATTTCATGTTGTGACGCATTCCTACTATTATTATCTAAGTATTAACCCCTCCAGCATTTGAAGGTCATATTATATGACCGGGGTTCCATATTTTATATAAGTATTTTCTTTCATACGGAAATACTTAATTTTTTGACGTTAAAAAGAGAAATAAAAAATCCTTATAATTTGCCTCTAATTTTTATATTGGAATCCATTAATAAAATCCCAAAAATATCATTCCAAAAATAGCCAAAATTAATAATTCATATTTCGCGCCACCACCGTAACAATCAGTTTAGCTTTAAAAATTGTTTATTTTTTTATTATATGAATGAGATAAAAGTGAAGGTACAGTTTTCTTACAAATTCCCCAAACAAAACGAATGTGTTTTCGAAATATCGAGTTCTCTCAATTTTTCTATGAATGGACTACAAATTTAAGTAAAAATGTGGTTAGCGTTTTTGATACTTGTTGATTTTTCATGTTTGATATTAAAATTTTATTATTTAGAAATAGTAATGTTTATTTTAAATGCATACACCGAAAAGATAATTTTATCTAGTTTTCTAAAACAGTATTTGTTTTTTCGAAAATTTAAAAAAAGGTGTACATAGCATATTTCAAATACACAGAAAACATTGCAAACAAAAACAAAAGTGATGAAAGTACTGAAGGGTTAATAGTAAGTCATTGTTATAAGTCGGTATCCGCATGATATATAGCTTTTGATCATAAAATTAAGCAAGCTTTGGTATCACAACAACTTTGGAATGAGTTAAAAAAAGAGTGTGAGAGTTTTAGATTTTAGTGTTTCCTAAAAATAGCTAATACTCCGCCTTTTCTCTACCGTCCGGACATAAAAGCTTTCTTCGCTCCGTGTTGGTGCGGCTGGGCGGACCTTGACCCTCCCGCCCCGGGGTCGTGGCCGCCTAACTGCTTTTACTTGCAGGGGCTCTCAATTTTTTAAATTAAATTTATATAATTAATAAAAAAAATATATTTATTTAATTTTTCATTAATCTTAAAGCGCTTTTAAGAGCCTAGTTGTAACCCAAAATTATAGTAAGTACTTAAAATACTACTTGTTTACAATATGTATACCAAAAGTGTATCTGCCCTAACCATTTGGGCTAATTTTCTCGCTTTTGGAAACAACTCATATGATCGCGCAGAAATCTTTGTGTCGTCCTTACTGTTATGGTGAGAAATATGATCTAAACGGTGTTAGAAAGAGAAAACACCACGCCTTATAATCAAATCTAGAAGTTAAACACAAAATAATCAGAATGTGCGCCTTGATAAAGCCAAAGGTTCCGACCCCAATTTGAAAAAAAAAAACTTTTTTCATATGAAACGATAAAAACTTAAGGTGACTTTAACGATTGTAATATAGTCGTCTAATAAAATTAGTGTGTTTTTATACATTTTTTCGCTATCGGTAGTTTAAGTAACAAAAAACGTAGAATCAGCAATTTCAATATTAATATATATTAATCTATCTATCTGTATAAATAAAAATTTAAATGTTTTTGATTGCTTTAAAATTTTGATCAACATTGCATTCGAAAACGCGTTTTTTTTATATACCTATATTATATAAATGTCGCCTGTGACAGGTAATTTTTTTATTTTTTTATAACAGCGCCATCTGTCAGACGTAAAAGCAACACTCCGTATTGTTTCTCTATCTGCACAGACAGACTGAGCCACAGCAACGCGTGGCGGATACAGCTAGTTCTAATAATACAATTTGGAAGCGTATTTCATAACCTTTCAAAAACTGTTCTTAGTTTTCGGATTCGTTCAGAAATATTATATTTATTTTAATTTTATTACAAAGCGGAAATATTCCGACCTTCTGATAGAATATGGCTTAGGCCCGAGTTAAAAACTTATTTTTGTGCCATATTAAGGTAGATGGTCATAGTAAGTACGTAAAACACCTCGGATCATAGATAAAATCTAAATATATCTGCCCTAAATACGAATTGGTTATCCACTACAATGTGTATTGAGATATTATGTATGTCCGTCATTAGTGAAAAGATTTGAAGCGAGTCCCAGTGGAAAGCTGAATATTTGTAGTTGGTAGTAATCCATTTTTTGTGCCGTGCACTGTCCGTGATCTGATCAGATGTGGTGATAGACACTATGAAACTGCCTGAAATGCTGGCTTCAAACGATACAAAGCTCCAAAAACAACTAACATCACAGTTCATTCTCGTTGATATTAGGAATGCAAATACTAGCCGTGAAAGTCTTAATTTGATTCTAGACTTCCAAATCATAACGGGTTTGTTAGCCCGTAATTATTATAAAGTGCATTTCAGATGTCAGTCTTGTGTTGCTTCCAATACGCTTTATATTATTGTATCGAGGAGAAGATTTATTCGATTTCTACCACCAGATGACGATCTAATGGCAGATTCCATCATCAAATTAATAGGTGTGTCCTCTGCTTGTCTATCTATTTGTCCGGTGCAAACAATAGTGCCCATCCCTTTGTGGTACAGTTCAATTACCTGTTCAATTGTCCGCAGCTTTCCCATTACCTGATTATCCATACATTGAATACTTTATTTGGTGAATACCCTTGCTGTATCCAATATCCAATACCCAGAATCTATGAAACGTTTCGGATATGTACCAGAATGATTGTTACTATTGTAAAGAGATTCAAACACGCCCAGTTAGCTGGCTGCTGACGATGACAATGCACGTATACTAATTAATTAATTTATTTATTTATTATCAACCTTTTTAGGGGCTTTTACATATGAATAGTAATTATACATTATACAGTTACATTATATAGTTTTAACTTATATATATTTCATAATTATACATTAATTATACAGGTCAGTTACAAGCATAGACATATGAATATTAGTAGACCTGCCCTAAGTGATTAAAAGCGTATTATCCCCACTCCCCATACCGGTTCCATTGAGCCGGCTGGGCTCGCATATGGCTTCAAGTGAAATTTGAAAACGTGACGTCATCATTCTTGTGCGAACTATGGTCGAGGCATCATCGGTTCATTTTACGAAATAACACGGCAAAATGTTGACTTTTGATATGAAAACTTGTAAAAATCGATGTGAAAAAGAGAATAAACCCAATTGTCGTATTACATTCCATAAGTAAGCATTATTTTAAGCTTATTCACACCGTATTATATGGATCAGTTTTAGAAACATATACTATCACATCACAATGTAGCGATTCTCAAGTGTGCTCATCGTTGTTTACTGGGGTAAGTAAATTATGAGACATTTGTAAAAGTGTCTTAACTAAATACTCTGAAACTAACTACGACTCTGAAATAGAAGCTGCCTTACTTTGCCGAATTTGGACTTCGCAAATTAGTTCATAACGTGGCGAGTAATTTGCGCTCCCATGTAAAAATGTCTATTCATTCAAACGCAGATTTTACTTTTAAGAAGTAAATGGTGATATTATAATGCGAGATGCCTATTTACTGTCAGATTGATTTATTGACGAATCACAGTCAGCCTTACTCCCCTCGTTCTTCAACAGTTGATTTTACCCCTCGCCCTTATCTTCTCGTCTATTAATTCCTATGTCTGTGGTTACAAGACAGTACCTACCATATTATTGTAGCAATTCTATATCAACGTCCCAATATCACACTCCTATGCGACGGATTCAACAGCTAGGAAACAAATACTCCGATGTTGTTGATATATTTAGTACTTAAATTTCATTTTATAAGCATACCTTATTGAAGTTTTTTTCATCAAGAAGGGGAATATTTTGATAAAGCTATTTAAATTGACAGTATTACAGTATTTAAGAGTGTTTTGGCAGCTGAAAGAAAAAAATTATTTTGGATCAAATACAACAATATTTTTATTTATATATGTGTTTTAAACAGTCATTTCCTGCACTATTTATGAGTATAATTTCTTAAATATTTTTATATATGTGTGTAAAAGCATTAATAGGCGTAAAATAAATAAATAATTGAACTGCCTCAGTAACAACATTTTGTATTTGTGTTAGTGATAAATTGAAAATGTCCAATGACTGGGTACAATTATTTCCCTCCTTTGTTGTTTTTAGCAGAGAGGAATACATATGGTCGTTAGTCCCTGAATTTCCACACTGAAATAAATCCCGGGCTAAAATTCTGGGCTATCAAATGCATAATTTGGAATTTTATATCGAAATAGCAAGTCGGTGAAAATCCTTCTGTCTGACAATTTAAGCATTTTCATGTTATTACAACATAAGCAGGCAAAATTTGTATACATAAAGATTTCACATCGTAAATTGCGCGAGGCGAAGAAAGCTTGTCCTATGCAAATTTATAAATATAGTTATTATACATACTGAATATTATTATAATTATAGCAACTCGGAATTTGCATTTAAATTGCTCTCGTTTCACCAACGATTTGTGTATTAATACATCACGTTCAACCCACAGTATTCGATAAGAAATTTATTATTCTCAAAATTATTATACTATAGATATTATGTAGAAAATATCGACATTAATATTATGTAGAAAACAATATCAATAATTTCACTCGATTTTATGCAAGCACGGCCCTCGGTTTTTATTCAAGTTCAATGGTTTACTAAGGTGTTAAACCTGTTCGCAGGT
Source organism: Hesperophylax magnus (assembly GCA_026573805.1). Taxonomy (NCBI): domain Eukaryota; kingdom Metazoa; phylum Arthropoda; class Insecta; order Trichoptera; family Limnephilidae; genus Hesperophylax; species Hesperophylax magnus. Next base: position 5,688,845 of record JAIUSX010000022.1, read on the forward strand.
GTATTTTTTAAAGTATTTTGCAGCTTGATACCTATACTACTAACTAGCTAACTAACTAACCATCACGCTGTTTCCTCACAGGGAAGACAGAGTGGACGGACCAAACAAATCGGTCTTGGCACCTTCATACTGTTACCGTGGGATTAAATTTGCAACAAATGAATGTATGGATGGGTTTATATCTAGAAATAAAAAAATATTTAGAAATACTAAAATGTAATACAACAAAAAAAGAAATTGAATAACATCCTAGTATTAAATCTGTCTGGCAAAGGGGTTGCATAGGTAAAATGATAAGGTGTGATACCAGTTCGTTCTTGATGCGAAGTAGTAGATTCCGGTTCTTCACAGCAATTGTCCCAGTTTATATTTTATCCATAAAATAATGCTGTAGTCCATTGCAAAATAGCCTCGTTCAGCTGGTCTCCAAAAAGGTCCGTCTTAACCAATCAGGATCGGCAGATGTCATCCGATTCAATCAATACAATAGTCAATGCTCCATATGCAAAAGCTGATGCTCACAAATTGGCGAATGTGTTCGTCGAACCTCAATCAAGAGGAATGCCCACTGCTCTGGGTTGGTGATCAAAGAATGGCCACTGCTTCCAATGCAAATCACAGATTCTAGCTCCCTCAGGTTTGGTAACTCTCCAAGTCAAAATTCCAGGGCTGTCAATTTGACCAATAGATGCGATGTAAGTAAAGTGATGCACACACCTTGTTACAAATCTTATATGTAACAATACATACTCTTCTATTATTCTGACTGTTGACATGGCCCGACTCAAGTATCTGATTCACTTGATCGTGCCATGTCCTCCTCGGGCATCCCCAAGTTCTTCTACCATTCACCTTTGCGTCATATTTTCTCCTTACACTCCTTTCTTCGTACGTTCCCTCTACATGCCCAAACCATCTGAGCGTCACTTTCTTAATCTTACTCATTACGTTGCCTTGCATTCTTTGCGGATCTACACATTTCTCACGCGATCATTCATTGCTTTACTACACATACATCTCAGGGATCTTACATCTTCAGCTTTCAGTATACTTTCATCCTTCCTCTCTTCCTCCTCCTCGCCAGTTCCATGCCTCACAGCCATACTTCAGGGAAGATACCAGCTCTCCAATGTGGACTGCTAGCTTCGCTTCTTTAGACAGTTTTTTGTTAGCGCAAACCGCTTTCAGTCCTCCATTAATGGGGTTAACCGCATTTACCCTTCTTTCATATCTCTTTCAGCCTACCCATCTCTCGTGAACATACTTCTCAAATACACAAACTAATCCACCTTCTCCTAGTGCCTACCTATTCATCATTTACAACTATATTATAAACTAGCTTTATCCCGCCACGCTTTGCTGTGGCTCAGTCTGTCTCTGCAGATAAAGAAACAATAGCACGCGTTGCTCTTATGTCCAGCAAATAGCGCTGTTTTTCAAAAAAGCATGTTTTTACCCGTTACATGTTACATCTATATAATATAGGTATATAAAACACACATGTATTCGAATGCAACGTTGTGTCGAAATTTCAAAGCAATCGGTGAAGAACTTTCGGAGATTTAATATTTTGAACAACCGAACATTTACATTTTTATTTATTAAATATATATATATTTTTTTTTATGTTTATGATATTTTTTCAATTTATGGTATTTTTTTATATTTATGATATTTTTTATGTTTATGATATTGTTTATATTTATGATAATTTTTATATTTAATATATTTTTTAGTTGGCAAACTGCCTTTTTATTTTATTATTTTCAGTAAGTTTGTGAATTCCTGATGAAACTTTTGACAAAATCTTCCACAGTTGCTGTAGCCTGTTTCATTTTACGGCGTGCTTAGCAAACCACTCAACCGGCTTTTACGGACTGCCTTTTCAAGGCTGTTAAAACCCTTCGAATGTCCAACAAAATAGTGTCAAGTCCGTGGCGAAAAGTTAATAAATCAAAAATAAAATAAAAAAGCATATACGGTTTTGGCCATTTGTGTCGATTTCTAAGCGGCAGTTTTTTTAGTACGCACGGCAGTCGGCATCAGGTTTTCAAGTTGCCACTTTCTTTGACATCATTTTGTATAAACAGGTAAGTGGTCCGGTGTGACCGGTAACTGACAGTCGTACGTCTCTCTTCCTGCCGGTTTTTCTCATCTACTTCATGCACATGTTTAATTAAAAAAATATTAAGTAGTATAAAACATTCAGTTTAATACCTAAACCGCTGAACTTAATGTGTAAATCTTACGGCCTCGAGTTGAATTCGGAGTTCGAGGGTTCAAATCCTAGCGTGCGCAAATAAATTTGTGTTTTTTAAAAATTAATTTAAAGTAAATTAATGTAATTGCCTTATACATAAAAAAAATTATCAATCCCGCCGGGGAATAAGTGAAGCTGGCATTCGTTGATTATATTCACATATTCGGTAATTTACACCGCACTGCTCACATCGATCACATATGCATCATGTAGGCATAACAACCTTGTCCAATTGATGGAGGATCAGAGTTTACAAGACCCAAAACTAATAGCTGTCTCTCAGTGGAGTCATATACGAGATGGGCGTTTTTTACGTCAGCCGATTGCCGTCCATACTAACTGTTTTACTATATTTTCACATTTTCTCTCTGTCTTGACTGGAAAACTTCTGAATAAATAACGTAGTAGTTATGATGACTGATTTTGGAAATGGAGGTTGCTCGTTATTCCTGTCGATATACCGCTGTGATATAGACATTGATTTAGATGAAACATGTAGCGAAAAAATAGGTTTCGCTTTTTTACCTCCAACTGACCTTCAACTTTCCCAACGCTCTAACTAAAATTACCGAATTCGTTCTACGCGCATTGCTTATCGCGTTCTAATATTGGAACAAGTCGAGATATTAATTAGTACCTACGTAGTAGCGCCTCTAATTGTAGCTCTATGGGTATAGAGTGCTTTATCGTTTCCCGATGAATTTCAAAACATACTAAACTTTCTAAGCGAATCTCTTCTTCGAATTCTTATCTTAAACTTGTTCATTTTGCTTACATCTTCCATAATTTTCTGATATCCTCATCCGTAATACGCTCGTACATGGATTCACTTACAAATACAAACACTTATGTTGCCGGAAATAGATTTGAAAATCTGTAATAATGGCTTCACTCATGGCCGTCACCAGGAAAAATAAAACTGGACTTTCACCTTAGTAATAAAACAATGCAGCGTGCGTTTTACTGTTGGTTTTCCTTTGTCCAGTTATATCACTTTGAGTGTTACACGGAACGCGGTTTCTACCTCGCATTGCACGCATCATGCTGGGCGAGACGACTCAACAATGGCGCAAGTGCTTTTCCTGTCGTAAAATTATTATTTTACGTTTGAGCATTGGTCTCATCGAATGCACATGAATTTATGTTACGGGCAGACCTGAATACAGCAGTCATTGCCCGGACAGCGGAAGAAATTTGAGAATAAGTCACTTTTATGTTAGAAACATTTTTTCAACTACATGATTTCTAGATATCTACGTGACTGGTCCGAGTGCAGTCTCAGTTGGTCCGAGTTTTTCCGGGTTGGGATGAAGAATGCCGTGATGATAGCCAATCTCCAATAGGAGAAGACACCAGTAGAAGTTTGATTTTAATTTGGTGACCAAATTTTGTACACTTCACTTTTCAGTACGAAATTTACAGTTTTCGATGAACTAAAGACGTTAACGGCAGTCATTTTAATGTTTTAAGAATTTTCTCTATTTAACTGTTCTATCATTATAATTCATAGTTAATGGATTGTTTCTTTCTAAATGACACTATATCTACTCGGAGAAATCTTACTGATATACAATATAGCAGATTTATTAAAAATATGATCCAGTTATTCGTATTGCTGTTAAAAGCGGACCTTTTTTAACGAATTAATTCACAGATTTCCTAACAAACTATCAGTAAAACACGAATGTGTTATGAGGGTGTTGGAACACGTGTTCCGATATTGTTCTGAATGTACTAATATTTTATTAGGAATTGGCCTGATATCAGTATTTAAAAAATCAGCAATACTCATTTTTCTACGTGTAGTTATTAGTATCTAGTCTTTCTTAGTTTAGAAGGAGAAGACATGTATGAAAGCCTTTCGCAAACATCTTCAAAGAACTGCAAATGCAGGAGCCAACATGGGAACGCATGAATATATTGCGGTATACTCGTAGCTTATTTCTGCTCACGGGTATAAACTGTAAATGTTCATACGAAAGATTGAAATAATGTAATTTTCGAATCGACGAAAATGCCAGTTTCATCTCGGACCTTCAAATAGGTACAATATGGTGTACTATGCGCCTTGAAGGAAATAGAAATTTGTCCACATACCAACCAATGCTTAATGCTATGCTCCCATTTGTGTAAAATCATGCATGAAATCATAAAACCAATCGTTTCACTTGATTGTGTTATTGTATGAGAAAGTGAAAAGATTTACAAAATCGTCTTGAGCTTACTTTGATATTTTATACCTTTTGCCGGTGGTCGGCAAGTAATAATTTCTAGTGGAAGTCTGGATGTTTAAAAAAAATTGCTTTCCAAAGAAAGCTAAGAAAACCTTTGTACAGGTACTTAAAGTTTCTCAGTAAGGCACGTGAGTTATAAAAGCTCATGTCATTAGTTAGTAATATTTATTTCGCTGCCTAAAATTTCACAAAAAACAAATATGTACTTAGGTGGTTTAGTATTTAATACTCCTAACAACAACAGCTAATACTCATAATTCGGGGTTCCCGAATTTGTAACCCCAATTTTAAAGTAAACAAATAAATTGCGCCCCTTTCTAAATAATAATATGTGTTATATATGACATTGAGGCCGCTATTGTGAGGTCAACAGGAGGACTCAATTTATTACTTACATTATGGTATTCCATTATCTTCAAAGAAAACGCGGTAGATGTTAAATGTGAGATCAATTTCAGTCGAGACATGTATGGAGATGAAAACGTGCTCTTGTTTTCGAATTAAGGTTTGTTTCCATATGCGGTAACAGATCTGCAGCTGATTCTCCTTAGAGCGCTCTTGATTAAGGCGATTAAGTAGGCAGTATTTTGCCCGGCGCCATTGACCTACTGACACCTGCCTGGTTTTACCCTTGTTTCCATCTATGCTGTTCACTTTTCCCACCGCGTGCATTGTGAACCGTCTGCAGTCTGCACTGTCTGCAGTCTGCTTCTGCCTTCTGCTGTCTGAGTCTGGTACGTGTGAAGTGTGAAGAGCATCTGTACTCCGTGGCCCGATTCTTCGAACGGTTCACAACAAGTCGACATTATTGCCGTTGGCAAGTATTCAGTGAATACCTAAGAAAAAAATAATAATTCCTGTTATTTTTAAAGATGTTCGTGGTGACGTCACAACTCTGGTAGGTATGTCAGTCGAGATAATTTTTCTTGTCATGCGATTTACTTCGAATGGACAGATAATTAGCAACTGCGGCAAATTCGTCAAAAGTAACTCAAAATTGTTAAGTCTTTTGGGGTCAGGGCTGAAACGCCTGAACACTGATATGGTCATGCTAGTTGCAACTTCATATACACAGCATATAGCCAGACACTTCGGAAATCTTCCACCAGAATTACCTGTTGAACATAGACTTCCAAATTTTAATGTCTATGTTGTTGACATATTTTATTTTCTCTGTTAAACTAAATATGAACAATGGTATTATTATATTATTACTTGCGCAGATCCGTGAAAAATCACGTGATATGATCGTTATTGTAGGATTTGTGAAGCCGAGAGTATTTACAAAATATTCGCCTCAGGATAGCCTTTCAAAAACAAATTAATATTGTCAATTTTCTTTACAACTTAATAATATTTTTTCGTTGAAAAATTAGATAGACGATCAAAAAATTAACTTTAAAATCACGAAATCTGACTTTACTCGTCAAGATTAACCCTAAGAAATTTAAACAAAAGAAATATAAATTTCAAACGAGTCGTCGACTTTGAAATTTGGCAATTTGCTGGTTCTAATACATTCACAAAAAATGCTTAAAGTAAATTGAAAATAAATAAGTTTTTAATATTTTTCGCCAAATACCAAATGAATAATTGATAATTATGTTGATATTTAGCATAAAAGCTGCACATATATTCCTTTTATTTTCAAAGTGACCTAAACAGTTTTTCGTGTCATCTTCAGATTTCCGAAAAATTCCAGAGCGGGTTTTGCAAGTCGACGATTCAAATATAGAATTGAAAATTGAGATAATTTTCTTGTAAAAAGATACTACATTATTTATTAGGTACTTGTCTGAATTCCTCAAACAATTAGTTGTAATTTTGAAAATAATACTTATATTCAAAGGAAATTCGAGTTCATTGAACCAGATTTCACCGCGCAGACCCGCAATTAGTATTTTTGAAGATGATGATCGTTTTCATTTAATTAAAAGTTGGGCCACCAGTAATCCAAATTGGTACGTTTCATCCGCTCCATTGGTATGCTGGACCATTCCACATTCACTCACTTCATGGTACTTACTTGGTATAATATTAACTTAAGATGTTCTCTTAAAAAAATCAGAAACTTCGCCGACATGTTGTTGACATCTAATCAATTCCACTGCACTGATCACAATCAAACATAAATCTTGGTCAAAGCTTTCAGATAAAGATTTCAACAAATCCGTCTAACAAGTTTTTTTTATAAACTTTCTGTCTGTCTGCCGATTGTGTTAATTCGTTTGCCTTGTTGTTATACGAAATAACGACCAGGTGTTAAGCCATAACGTGAATCGATGAAACTTTTGTTTGGAGTACGCTATAAAAGAACTTTCTTTACAAAACACGTATGCTTTTAAATAATCAATCAGTCGAAGAACATTAAATTTTCCCGATATTCGATTTCGGCATTTATGTTTAAATTGCATGTATAACGAGGAAAGGTTAAAGAGGGTCGTAGACCGCGCAGAAAGTTGCTTCGTTAAACACTTTCTCGATGTATTGCTTCTTCGTTCGCAGCATATCTGATGGCCTTTAGAGTGACGTGCCTGTTTGACCTTGCGTAATTCAAGGTCGTAATGTCAAATGTCTGCACGTATCAGATGGGAAAATAACATGTAATTTCTCCAATTTCATCTCGAATGCTTTTAACTATACTAAGTGACCTGTGCAATTCCATCTGCCCTTCCATAGCCAGTGGAGCTATGGCAGCCCCATTTATGGCAAGTACCAATGCTCCCTACTGCCTGCGTCCAGTTTAGGGTATGTTCGTGTGTTGTGCAACTGAAAATAGTGAGGAGGGGAAAACTATTGGGAAAAGAAAGGTGTGGAAGTTCCTGACCATTCAGATCTGGTCACCAAACACGACTAAAACCATTTCAAGCACCGTTCCGATTCCGAATGGTAGTTTTTCACCCCGGTGACACTGAGAGTATTTTCAATAGGAGAGAGGTGCATATACACCATATTTTAATATATTTAAATGATTGTGCGTAATCACCGAACTAAAATATATTGTAAAAAAGTTTCTGCCTACGGCGGCATTTGAACCCGCAATATCTGGGTTCGGATCTAGCCGCTCTGCCACAAAGTTCTTCTATGAGTTTTGTTTATTTAAAAATAGTACATATATAATCAGTTAATTTAAATCTTCCGGTACTCATTGCATGATTTATTTTGTATTGAAACTCTTGTCCGGATTGTTTCAAGTGTTTCTGCAATTTGAATAATATTCCATACAACCCTGATTGATGAACACTCATATTACAACTTACCAACTCATAAATATTTAACTTTCTACAATAAATAACCTTATATTTTTTTTAATGTTCAGTGGATCGTGGCATCTTTAGTACTCCTTTAACCATAAACATTAAATACTTGTGCTGTGTAAACATTAAACAACAATGCGTTAGTACTTGATTACGTGTAGCAATGCAATATCTACCTGGCGCTATTTTAACCGACACGTTATATTAATTAGAATGGTCTTGCTTGATCTACCGTTTTCCTTGAATTACATTCGCAATATACGAATAGGAACTAAGAAAAGAATTGATTCGATTATCGAATTAATCTTAGGCCGTTTCAAAAATAGGCGTTACAACCCGTGATTTATTATTATTACGTATCGTATTATTATGATAGATGTTGGATCTAGACCAGAGTTTTCCAAACTTATTTGACCGAGGTTTCAATTCTGTATAAATGGTCTTTCAACATTATGAGAGTATCTTCCTCACCGATGATGATTTTATTAGTGCAAGATGCTTTGAAAAAAAACATAAGTATATTTATTTTTTTTTCATTATGTATCTACATCTGTTTGAATTAAACTTTTTTTAAATTAATAAATTTATGAATGAACTCTTGGAAGTGGAAATTAACCCACTTCCTTAAATCAGATCCAATTGAAACCCGCCAGATAGACTCGTTGTCGATGATAATGCAATCTGTCAATATTTGGTGCAATCACGCACGTACACACGTATATGCACGCATTTATCTGAAATTGGATGACATTACAGCAGTTAATATACGAAATAAATGTCGGTCCTACCCAAATGAGATTTGGCAGTTGTTGGCTCCAGTCCCTGGGGAGGAAGGTTCAATCCTCAGCCAAACCAAAAAATAATAGTTTTGAATTCATCTCTTTAAAAAATTAGATGTATTGTAGGAAAAAGAAAATGTTTTTTGTTTTTTTTTAACACTTCTTTCTAAAATAGAGCATTTCTATACATTATATTTCGTAGATGTGATTCTCGCGACTGTGTACTGTATATTTTAGACCATTTTTGTGCTCTTTATTGTTCTCACCGCCCCCTTACTGCCCTCCGATTCCTCCTCTGAAGTACCAACGCCCCCCCCCCCCCCCCCCCCCACTCCCATAATTTCTTCCAGGAGGTGTGATGTCGCCATAAGTAATACAAACAAGAGAGATAGGCAATAGGTAATGATCCATTATTAAAGTATGAAACCGGGCGCACAAAAATGTCGCCAACGTCGTTCACCCATACTACTGTAAATCGCATCTCCGCACATCATGTCCCAGCTTTTGGCTCCGCCCACTTTGACACTCCGTGCGGTTTGGTCGTAGCTAGGTGACAGTCGATGCGCAATATCTATATTTGTTTCTTTGTCTATTGATTTCGTCCACTTTGGGAATCACTGCTCCATACATTAATAAATGTGGATTGCATAATTTTTAACTTAGTGGGTACTTTTACCTTGGTATTTATGATTTTTTTTTCAATCACACTTAACCTCTTGGTCGTTAAAGGGTTTAAGGAAATAGGTGGGTACTGTGTGAACATATTTCCTTTGTTCGGAGCGAATACACGCAATCTATGAATTCTGGCAACAGACTCGGCTCCGCTGATTGACATCTCGTGTTGGTTGGTTAGTTCGGAACTAATTTAATCTTACACCGTTTAATTTCCGAGGTAAATACTGTAAAAAATGGTTGTATTTACAACCTACTAATCCACGATTATAAAACCATTGTTTAGTATTAATTATTGAAGTAAAATATATCAAGATTTATACTTATTCTTAAGTGTTGCTGACGACTTCAACGAGTTAATAAATATTTTTGAACGACCTCTATGACATTTTATACAGCAATTAGTACTCATTATTATTTCCTAATATTATAATTATACTCCTAATTTTTTTCTGACTTTATGTCCGGATTAAATCTCCCCCATAGGAAAAACTAAACCCTTCCACACACTTTTCCACAAATGATCATCTAGTCAATCCACATTATACAGGTGCATTATATAAGCAAAATAAATACAAAACAATACAAGAACAACACGTCAACTCACCAGAGATCAAATGGGAAAATAATTCACCGACTCCAGATATTTTCATATCAGAGGGTTCGGCTCGGTAGAACTCCTAACAGGGCCTATAAATCCTACTGATCCCTCAACATAAATATTTAAAAAATCTTTCGTTATCCTACATGTATTTAAAATGACTGATTTTTGCATTTTTATATACAAATTTTTTGATAGATCTAATACGCCTAAATTTTTAATGAGAGATCTAGGTATAATGCCAGTAGCCGAAATAACAAATGGTAATATTTTTATAGTCTGAGAATGCCAAATTCTTTTTATCTCATTTCCTAAATCTTGTGAATTTTCTTATTTTTTCATTAACAGATTTTTGAATATTACAGGAATTTAGAATAGCGACATCAATGATATAGGTTATTTTTTTTAAATTTTGTCGTGTAAAACTATAACGGGTCTATTATGACTAATCGTTCGGTCTGTTAGTATAGTTTTATCATAATATATTTTATAAAATTCGTTTTCTAAAATTGAATTTGGTTCGTATTCATAATATGGTATAATATTACGGCAGTCAATCAAGTTATGTTTAATTACCAAACTTTGGTGAATTATTTTTAAAACTTGATTGTGCCTAAATATTATAATTATATTCATTATTATTTAATTATTTCATTATTATTTACTTATATTATATTTACATAAATTTTTTTTTTCTTAAATAAATGAAAAATATTGTACAAACTATAATATATGAAGTCCTATTTTTTAACTAAATGGATATGTGAGCGCTCCCTTGCACATGATGGAAACGTTTCGAGCTGCTTTTTTTTATTTACCTAATCATATCAGACGGGCAAACCTGTACAAATTTCATGACACCAGAGCTCAACGTTGGAGAGTTTTCGCTACTTCAGACGAGTAGTTTATCGCTTTTGGTTAAGATTATACTTTTTTTATTAGAAGTAACTTTTTTGTGCTGTAAACTAGACTCCTAAGTACCTACTCTACGGAAGCATGTCTTAAGCACACTTTATTAACTTACCTATTAACCAGCAATTTTATTTTCCAATTTCAAACCCTTACGATTTCGTAACGATATTGCAAGCACTTAATTATATATGATCGATATTAATTTGATCCCCCACCCAAGCCACTAGTTACTTTGCCAACACATTAAAAGTATTCGAAAAAGATTGGAAGCCAAACAGCTCTGAAAGAACTCCAATCAACATACAATAAACAGAATCGCTTCCCACGTGATGGACTTATCCAGTCTCTCAAACAATGGCACCACATCCGATTGCCTTTTCCCGGTCCGATCTGCGGCGCTTTTAATGTATAAACCATTATGATGTATAATATTTCGTTATATAACTGTAAATATTGCACAACTATGTTAATAAAATATTCCCAAATCCATCTTCGGGCAGGTACCACAATTTATTAATCTACCTACTTTCATCACAGTGATCGACATTTTTTTCAAAATTATTTTTGAACGCGGTTATTGGATGACCTCAAATAATTTTATTTTATTTTATTTTTTTATTTTATTTATTTAAACGCCCATAGGGCTTTTACCTATAATAATGTACATCTTTATTTTTTAGTTATACAGATTACATATAAAAAATTAAAAAAAAAAAAATCAGTGTTAACAAAATACAGGTTACATAAAAAAATATCAGAGTTGACAAAATATGTTACATAAAATATAAGAATTTTAATAATATAGGTATGGATAGAGTAAGTGAGACGAAAAATATAAAATCTGCCAAAACCCACAAAATCAACCATAATGATAATAAGAAAATATAACAATAGTTTACAAATTAGGTAAAAATAGTTCGCACATACTCCGTTTAAAGTTGGCCAAGTTCAAATTATTGTCAAATACATTTATATTATTTAAGTATTTGTTACCAAGACTGTGTAAACGTTGTATTGGAGAGTGAAAACTATAGTTGGAATGAGATGTATGTATGTAAAATGTTGATATTTGCCTAGTTGTTCGTGTAGGTATGTGTAGATTTATTAAATGCTTGAGTTCACAACAATCGAATTTAGAGTTCAATAATTTTAATAAAAAGGTTAGGTCGTTTATTTTTCTTCTGTTTTCTAATGTCGGAATATTTAAATGATTCAATAATGACTGGTAATTTATGTGTTCTAAAGGGATGTTAAGTTTAAAATTGACGAAGCGTAGAAATTTTCTTTGAATTCTTTCAACATTATGAATATGTACATTGTAGAAGGGCGACCAAACTATGGAGTTATGTTCTATCAGGCTTCTAACAAGGGATATGTACAATAGTTTTATGATTTGTAAAGATTCAAAGTTTTTAATTGTTCTTAATATAAAACCTAATGTTTTCATACCCTTATTCACAGTTTGTTGAATGTGGGCCGTAAAGTCTAGTTTCTCATCCATTATTATGCCAAGATCTCGCATTTCCTTTACTCTTTCTAAATTTGTTTTATTTATTGAATAGCCAAAAAATTGTGATGTTTTTTTCTGGAAAAGGTCAAAATTTTGCATTTTTCTACATTTAAATATAAATTGTTTTGTGAACACCAGTTATTTAGCATGTCTATATTAGATTGAAGAACTTGACAGTCGTTTAAGGAGGTTATTTCTTTATATAATTTAATATCGTCGGCGAATAGCAGTACATTGACATTTTTAAAGCAGTTGACTATGTCATTTATAGAAACAATAAATAAAATTGGGCCAAGATGACTACCTTGCGGTACGCCACTAGTGGCCAAAAATGGATTAGATAAAAAAGATTTTATTTTAACAAGTAAAGTTCTACCAGATATGTAGCTACTTAACCAGCTTAACATATTTGCTCTGATTCCTATAGCATGAAGTTTTTGGATCAGTACTTTGTGAGACACTTTATCAAAGGCTTTCGAAAAATCAGTATATATACAGTCAACTTGTTTATTTTTAGAAAAAGACTCCAATATATAGTTTTGAAACAGTAGTAAATTTGTTGTAGTTGATCTACCTCTAATGAAGCCATGTTGTTTGTCATTTATTAACTTTGTTAGTGTGGGATATATTTCTTCCAAAACTAAAGATTCAAAGATTTTGGGTAATACAGATTGTATGCATATTGGTCGATAGTTTGAAATGTCAGTCTCGTCACCTTTTTTAAATATTGGAATAATATAGCTGGATTTCCAGTAGACGGGAAAATATCCAGAGGATAGTAGGTGGTTAAATAAAATGGTTAGTGGTTTAGACAATACGGAGGAGCACTGTTTTAGGAAAATTGGCGGGATGGTGTCCGGGCCTGCAGACTTGTTTATGTCTAAGGAACTTAATTTTTTTTTTGCAAGATTCTTCGGTGATGTAGCAGTCTGTTAAATGTGTGGTTTTTTTGAATGTGTATGAAGGAATATTTTCTTCTAGTGTTTCATCATCATTTTCTTCAATTGTTGTGCCTTGTTTTGTTTTTACGCACGCTTTAATAGTACACAACTGCTGACCCTGCACAAATCGCAAGCGCGTCCTGTTGTTGAGTTTGGCGGCCACAACTCATCTGGAATCCCAATATAGTTGAAAAATTCTCAATTCCACATAGGTATAACTTCATATTATTATGTTGATAGTTTCCCTTATACTATTCCCTAAAATAAAGCCAGAATCTTAACGACGTAAGTGAAGCAGACATGCACAAAAATATGCGACGCGCGGCCTTGGTGTATTGGACAGACCTGCGGTTGAATGTTCCCTATCAAATCTATTAAATAAAGTGGAAATCATAACGACATAAGTGATGAAGTCGTATAAAACAATATTCTGCGCGCGGCCCGACGTAATGGACGCATCTACGATCGACTTTTCCCTAGCAGGCCTAGAAAATCGATCTTTCCGTAGGGTTTATTTTAATTATTTCTGATGAATGTATTACTAAAATCTCATTTTTTTCGGGAAGTTACTAATTCATCGTCTAGAAAATAAAATCTGGTGCTTACCTCCTATTTTGTAAATGAAAAAATAATAATAATTATAAAATTTTCTAACTGATTTACATCAAATATTTTAATGCTTAGGTCCTATTTTTATTTCTTAAATATAAATAACTTACATCCGTAGAGATCCCTCTAGAAACACTAGAGATTTTAGTAATTTTAGTAAAACCTCCGTTATAGTCTTTTGTCGCCTTAACAAACGGATTAATTCAAAACAAATTGCGCTGAAAAACCAATAGTATTGAGCTTTTTACCACTCCTTGGATCCGACACACTTGAACATCAAACGCGTAACTAACATTTTGTACAAGGTTTGATGTTTTCCTCATTAAAACGCCCGTCTTTTGCTCAACGTCTCAGCTGTGTAATGGTGTGACGACTTTTATGTTTCCTCCAGCTGTTAAGCCCAGCTTCACTTACTTAATGACTTCATCCAGTCTCCACAAATATGACATAAACCCTGAAACAAACTCTGGGCCTCATTTGTAGAGTTGACATACAAATTTAAACTAAATCTTTTATTATTTTTCAATGATAAACTAATGTTTATAAGACATGGTTTTATGCATAGCATAAAGGATAACAAATAATTATAAGCAATAATTAGTCGCCTGAAATATCAATACAAATTGAAAATATCTCCCGAGTAAAAATAAATGCCACCAACGGAAATTTTTATATTATATTTAAATATTTGACAAGTCAAAAATATTTCACCAATAAATGAAGATATAATATGTCTGGACGCCATCTAGTGAAGAAATTTAGCACTAACAAAGCCTTTCCTACAACAATAAAGTTGGTTGTTTACAGGTGAAAAAATATTATAAGCCGTAATTGTTGTTTGAGGTGCTAGTAGGTACATATTGAATCATTTGGCGGGTTGGAAATAAGCCGCCGTAGTTCAGTGGTTGTCCGGACATCAGAAAGCACGGGTTCAATTCCCGTTAGCGGCATTTATTTTTACTGGGGATATATTTTCAATTTATTGCTTATAATTATTTGTTAAATCTTTTATAGTTCTTTCGCTATCTGTTACAAAGTTAGCATTGCGCTTACGTGCGTTTTGTCCACCAGGGGTACAGAAGAGATCGTAGATTGTTGTGCCAATGGCTAAACTTACACGGGAGTTACCCTACAGACTACATACAGTATAATAGACACGGCGGTGTTTACTCCATGCACATTGTTCTGGTAAATCGTACACGAACAAGGACATGGCCGCTCTTCCGTGAACACCGTGCCCTTTGGCTGCTTTTTGCAACAGAACGTGATCAATGATCAGTTGTACCTGTTACAATGGGGGATTGAATAATTGTTCAGACCGGAAACTGCCGTGTCATTAGATTATATATGTATACTTTTATATACCTACAAAACACTTCAATTATAAAAATATATGTTTTTTAGTGTTGGTACCTACAACACAAGAATACCAACTGCCTATCATCAGTGGAACTACGACGTTCCCAATGAAGAAAATTAGTTTATTAACACCTGGTCATTCAGATCTCATCCAAACTAATGACATTTAGAGCAGCGTTTCGATTCTGAGTGATGGTCTCTCACCAAGATTGTACTGAGATCATCTTTCACACTGCAACTATGTAGTTAGGTGCAAATACCAATATGTTTGCAAAACATAGGTTTACAAATATAGGTCGGTAGGAAGGTACAATACGGGTTCTGCCGCCCGGGAACCATTCATTTGACAATCAATGCCTCTCCCATGGGTCACTCCAAGTGGTTCGCTATGTTTCGTGACTTAGCAGGGGTGCCCGAGTTCAAGTGGTGAGGTGTGACCAGATATTGACGGCGGATGCGTCTGGCCACCAACATCGTTGTGGGCCGGATCGGGAGAGGCCGGTTGAGGGAGACCATTTGTCTCTTCAGATGTGCCCTCGACCTACACACTAACTCCTGGACACAGTGACCCCTAGATTCCCACCCACTCCTAACACCATACTAAAAAAACATCCACCACACAGCATCCCTAAAGATGACATAGGTCCCGAGGGGAAATATTTTCGTCATGGCCTCCTGTGTGGAGTAAACAATTTTCTTTTACAATCGTTTTCACCTGCTGATCAAATAAGGTTTATTTTCTCAATCATACGGTCGTAATCAAAATAATTCTGTCCCCTTTGTTGTATTCCTAACATAACAATATGCTACGTTTTTAGTGCTGTTTAATTGAGTGTGATATTCTGATTGGTGTTAGGATTCCCAATGCATTTATAACTATATTTCTTTCTAGTTATGACGTCTAGTTATATATGTTAGCCATATACTTGTATAGGTACCTATTCGTTACAAATACTATAATTATGTAAATAAATCCTTCCCTCACCATTGCACGCGCAAACAGTTGATGCAATGCAAAATATTCAAGGTTTCCCCTTTGTACTGCGTCAAATGGATTTTTAATTGTATTTCGTGTAGTACTGCGATGATACCTACTTTATAAATAATTTAATCAAAATGAGCGTTCGTATAGAGATTGCATTTAAATTAATTTGAATTCAATCTCTATTTTCATTCCTGAAATGGACAAACCAATATTGTGTGGGTATTTTTTTATACCACATTTGTAAATACATTTATTTTGACAGCATTGTCAACGCATCCCACGTTTTGAATTCATGTGAATAAATCTATTAACGTTATGTGCTTGATCGGGGGAAAATTGCGCTCAATCGCATTGGTGACATTCAAAAATAGCCTATGAGTCTACAAACTACTCAGTTTGATTGGAGAAAGCAGATAATTTAAATGATCACCAATTATTATATTGCGATTTCTATCAATAACGAAAATCTTTCTTGAAAATTTTCCGAGAATCTTCCCTAAACCTTCGTGAAATTTTTTTATCACTTAGGACGGGTTGTTTCACGGAATTTGAACAATTCATCAAATTTCGAAGTTGATTTTAAAGTTCTGTGAAGGTTTTATTCAAGTTCTATTATTATATCATTATTGGCATGGTGCTTCACAAAACTGAAATAATAACAGACCTTGATTGGAACCTTCACAGAACTTGAAAATCAACTTTGTAATTTGATGAATCGTTAAAATTCTATAAAACAACCCGTCTTTAGAATTACAAAATTTCAAAAAAAGTTTCAACTTTTCTCATTACAAAGATATTCAAAATAAACACTTTTTTATTTAAAAACTTTGTCTCGTTTTCAATAAAAAGCAAATTTGGCAATTTATTTTATCGTTAATAGCTAATTCGTGTCAACCCACCGTCCAAAAATAAATAAAAAATCAAATTTTGTTCAATTACACAATCAATAACATCAACCTCGAATCTTTTTCCGAAATTAATGACTTCGGTATAACTTTTGACACCAAACTTTAGCTTCATACCGCACATTGAAAATGTTTCAAAGAAGTTCTTAAAAATGTTAGGTTTTGTACTGAGAGTGGCCAAATATTTTATCAACATTAATACTTCTGTACACATCACTAGTGAAGAGTCGTCAGCTTGAATATAACTCAACTGGCCTCCCCACTACAACGTGCATTCTCAAACAATAGAAAACGTACAATTTGTTTTAAAATTATAAACTTAATATACCTAAAGAACACCTAAACTACACTTACCCGTTAATGTATTTGTTAAATTTGAGTATTATTTTTTTTTATTATTATTTAAAAAAGAATGACAAACATTCCCGGGTTACGAATAACCGGACAATATTTGAAAATCTCCTACTACCACCACAGTAAGCTGAAAGTGTTGCTTGTGTTGTGATGGAGGACTTAGCCAGCCGAGGAATTGAACACACTACGCCCGAGTGAGACCCAAGCACGATGTCAACTCGGCCACCGACCGGTCGAGTATGAAAAGAATTAGTGTTTTCGATTTAGTGTTTTTATTTAAAATTATCCATAATAAAATTGACATCCCTGATTTATGCAGCATTAACTTTAAAAAAACCTGCTGGCTTCCCCTGAATTACTCAGTAATTGAAGCAATTAGAAAACTAGGTGTCCTAATGACATTATCAATAATTACACTAAACCTACATAGATGAATTCATGAATAATAATTATCATTCCTTCACAGATCGTGGTCCCGATCAATATCTTGCTTTTATTATCATTCCTTCACAGACCGTGGTCCCGATCAATATCTTGCTTTTACGATCATTCCTTCACATATTGTGGTCCCGATCAATATCTTGCTTTTACGATCATTCCTTCACATATTGTGGTCCCGATCAATATCTTGCTTTTACGATAATTCCTTCACAATCTTCACATATTGTGGTCCCGATCAATATCTTGCTTTACTATCATTCCTTCACAGATCGCGGTCCCGATCAATATTTAATTTTATTTATTTATTTAACGCCTTATATCTTGCTTTTACGATTATTTCTTCACAGATCGTGGTCCCGATCAATATCTTGCATTTATTATCATTTCTTCACGTATCGTGGTCCCGATCAATATCTTGCTTTTACGATCATTCCTTCACAGATTGTGGTCCCGATCAATATCTTGCTTTTATTATCATTCTTTCACAGACCGTGGTCCCGATCAATATCTTGCTTTTACGATCATTCCTTCACATATTGTGGTCCCGATCAATATCTTGCTTTTACGATCATTCCTTCACATATTGTGGTCCCGATCAATATCTTGCTTTTACGATAATTCCTTCACAATCTTCACATAATGTGGTCCCGATCAATATCTTGCTTTACTATCATTCCTTCACAGATCGCGGTCCCGATCAATATTTTATTTAATTTATTTATTTAACGTCTTATATCTTGCTTTTACGATCATTCCTTCACAGATTGTGGTCCCGATCAATATCTTGCTTTTACGATCATTCCTTCACAGATAATTTTTAATCTAAATGTTTTCTATTTTGTATCTGTTATTATTGTTAGTCGCTAATATTATCAATAAATTGTATCAGTAATCCCGAGACATATTTTACTGCATTCTGAACGACAGGCACACCTTAAAGATGTAGGTAGGAAGGAACCTTTTAATATTATTCTTGTAAATAATTATTGCACTAATTCATTTAATTGTTTCCACTTTTACTAGCTGATGCAATCTACCTAGAAAGTATTTCAGTGATATTTTTTTACGAATCGGATAGACACCATAGCGCATTAAATTGGCGGCGATTAGCTACATCATCAATCATTCTCACTATTGTTATTATTATTTGATTGCTATAACCACTATTGGCTAGTTTTCAAGTAGTTTTCTCTATTCCTTTGTGTAAAAATAATGATTGTTGCCTTAGAAGTGCGTTCTTGTAATGTAAGAGTAATCACACTAATAACCTACGCATTTTATAAGGTATTACGAGCTTTCCCCTTTCGTAATATTTTGCGGCTGAAACATGAATGATTTACATTCCAACGAAATGTTATCGGTTATTATATGAGATTCTTTCAGCCTCTAAATATTTAAGGCACCGTAGTAAGCGTTCAAAGATGGGTTGAAAGGGAGATACGTAAATACGAATGTTAGAGGGAGCGCGCTAATATTAAAAAAAACGATAATAATTAAGCGAAAATTGTGAAAATATTTAATAAAACACGACTGGTTTGAAATAAAGCAGAAATCTCTCGATAAATGCTTTAGTTACATTTCAAGATACACTTGAAATGTAACTATATATACGAATATTTTCATGTCTATAAAATATTAAATAATGGAACAAAACGTGGTTTTAATAATTTTCGGAGCTTTCTCCAGGATTTCTTTCTATCGAGGGAATTTCATATAATTAACGTTTCCTGATAACAAATGTATAGATATTTATCTTAAAAAATAACATATATTTGGAAGTAAAAAACTTAAAGAGTTAACGAGATACTTAATGTTTATTAAGTAAGCTTCGTATTTTAATATTCTTTGACTTTTGAAGTACAACATACGATGTTTATGCATGATCGTATAATGCCGTGTTGCACTTTGGATTTCCTTCTCCATCTGGAGCTACATCTTCCTGATGAAGAACCAATCTCAACTTTATTGCAATTAAATAATTACTAAGAGTACGGCATCATTCCCTGATTGTAATATCTTTTCAGAAAATTCTATTTGGGGAGCGGGTATGGGTACCGCCGCCCCGGGAACCATTTATTGTATAACCAACACCCCCGTCATATGTCACCCCAAGTGGTTCGCTATTTTTGGTGACTTAGCAGGGGTGCCCAGGTTCATGGGGTGAGGTTTGTCTAGGTCTTGACGGCGGATGCGGGCCGAATCGGGAGAGAATGGTCGAGGAAGACCTTTTGGCTTCTCAGCCGGATTCTCGACCCATCGCCTTGCATTGCAGTGGGAGGGATTGATTCATCAGTCCGTTACTTCTGGATACATTGATCCACAGATTCATACCCACCCCTCATACATATTTCCTTCCCAGAACCTCCTATCCTTCATTTCCATAAAAAGTTCCTCCACACAGTATCCCCAAAGATGACATAAGCCCTGAGGGTATGTCTTCCTTATGGCCTCCTGTGTGGAGCTAATCTAAAATAAAAACACTTTGCCTTTATTTTAAATAATTACCATACCACTTTTCATTGAATAATCTATTTACTCTCTGATTCATGTGGATCTTTTTCCAATCACTTTTCAATGAATAAGAAATCATTCCCCTGCTATATAACATAATCATTGCACTGATTGTGTTGTCACATTTGATAATCAATACTCAAACGCATTCCGCAGTTCCTTGTTATTTATAAGGACTTATTGATGAATGATTTCATTTCTTCACATAAATCAGTCGCATTCATGTGAGCAATCATTTTCTCATCTCTTCCTAGGTTTTTTCAACTGCTCGCAGAGGCTTGCTCTCAATGAGCCATATTTCTTTATTATTTCATTACAATGGCGTTATTCGCATCATTTGCATCATTTGCGTCACGCAAACTTTATAACTACCATAATTTAATTAGTATCTAAAGTTTTTGATGTAATTATGTATGCATTAATGAATTCTCATTCAATCATCATTACTTATATTTTATATGGTTTCTATGACACTATTTCCCCCATGATGGTACTTGACTTCCTATACTACTACTACTAGTTTTTTTTTAAATGTGAATACTGCTCCCAACCGTCTGGAGCCAGTGAGACTATGGCATCCCAAATTGGGGAATGTTGTGATGCTGAATGTAGTTGGGATGGGAAGCAGATGAGTAAGAGGAATATGGGAGAGTACCTGGTCACCAAACATGGCTATAGCCATTTCAAGAAACGTTTCAATTCTAAATGGTGGTCTTACACCAGGGCGATACTGAGAGTATTTTCCACTCTGGAACGTGCCAAAAGTATACCACTTATTATTTTAAATGAATAAATCATGAAATAACAAAAATTAAACTTTTTTATTGTTTTTGTGTTTAATTCGTAGAACTCCATTTTATTTTAAATTTAATTAAAATCAAATTTAATAATATAATTATTAAGTTCTGCAAGTATTTTTTGTTTTTTTTTTATTGTTACAGCTGTTTCGGCTTTCAAGGCCATATGGTTATAACCACGTTTAGACGACTTATTTATATGAATCTTTTTTACCTCCTCCCAATTTAAAATTATTTTTTACCGGTTAAACCGATTTACTGACAAAATAATTGTGACAATAGATTGCATATTTTGTGGGGGTATTTTGAAGTCTATTTTCCCCACACTAATGTTATCTTAATTGTTTAATAATGATGAGGCTGCTATTATTTATTTAAATGTGTTATATTGTTTAGGTTTTTTTAACACACTCAGAAGCGGGGAATAAATAATTTTCCTTACTTTATTAATTAATGATATATTAGGGTCATTGGTTCTTTTATCGATTTCTAATTATTCAAGTAAAAAACAAATTTAACACGTTGGCCACGGAGGCAGTCAATGATAATAGATGCTAATGATTTGTATTCGATTTGCTTTGCATTATAATCTCCAGAAATATCGTACGACAAATTCGAGAGTGATCAAATTATGCCGTGTAGGTATATTTAATTTTCCCGTACATATGCTTTAATATTTACATTTATCGTCCGATAATTGTTTACTTGACGTTATTCGTTGTTTGAACATGTGTGGCTTCATACAATAATTGCTTAGGTAGACACAGATTTATTACAATGAATTCGATTGTGTCTACTTGCATCAAAGCAGCCAGCTCTACAAAATATTTTATTAAAATTTTAATCAAATGTTATTTTTTTTATTTTCCAAGAAACATACGTCCCAAAAAATAGTGTCAAACAGAAGTCCAGACTTTAGGGGTACCTAAATCACCCCCACGAATGTTCCGTGATTTTTTGTACTTAAAAAAACATGTCTTTGACTCTCTCTTGTAAGTCAAGGTGTCACAAAAATACGAACAAAATCATATATTGTATTTATATAAACTACAAAAAATCGCGGAACATACATGGGGGTGATTGGGTACCCCTAAGAGTGCTATATATCTGGACTTCCGCTTGGCACTATTTTTTGGGACACCCTGTATTTATTTAGTAGAAAACACTGAATTCCTTTTGAACAAAGTGTGGATATAAAGAAAATCTTACATCTGCCATCACTTATCTTCATAATTAAGGTCTATTCCATTATATCACCTAATATAATTTGAAAGCATTTCGTATGTTTCACAGGCGATATTGTGCGGGGGATTTATAGTTCAATTTCGTGATGTTTTTAACAATGTTCAAAACGGTACCTACTCTCGATGATCTTGGCCCACTTAGAGCGACTCATGTCACATTATTAACTTTTTACACTAATAATTGTGAGGTCCAAGCACGTAACCGGGTAGCCGGGGATCACTTTTTACGCCAAGAGGATTTATAAAGTTCAAAACTATGTCACAACAAGACTTTTCAACGGATTTCTACGTTAAAAATAATGGACCTTGACGAATATTTTTGCAACACTTAGTTTGGGTTGTTTAACAGAATTTGAACAATTCATCAGATTTAGATGAATTTAGATGAATAATCAAGTTTTGTGACGGTTTTTTCAATTTTTGTTGTCAAATCATTATTGGCTGGTTATTTCATAATACTGAAATAATAAAAGAACTTGAATAGAACATTCATGGAACTTGAAAATCAACTTTGAAATTTGATGAATTGTTCAATTTGCAAATTTTAAATGTAGATTCGTTTTATCATGTTGGGAAGTAAGAGCTTCGCAGTTGCACTCATAGAGGGCAGTGCATAGAGCTTGCGTGGAAGTCCGCAAGATGGCAGCCAGTGGCCAGTAGTCTCCAGGACCAGTGGAAATGCTCCCAGACAAACTTACTGTTCTCAGATCTCAATTAGCCAGCTTTTAGTTAGGTCGACTATTGAGTCACCATTGTAATAGCGAAGTATTAATAAATCCCTGATTTATCACAAAGAACCAATTATTTATAATCTCCTTCCACAACGAGTTGGAGAACTGTTTGTGGGAACACAACATATAAAAAAATAGCTTCCTTGCGAGAGCCCTGAAGAGGTACCTACCATATGTACCCAAAACAGGGCGGAAAAGTGGTGGGCCTCCTCCAAATGTTCAATTTCTGCGAAACATCCCGTCCTTAG
Organism: Hesperophylax magnus; assembly: GCA_026573805.1. Taxonomy (NCBI): domain Eukaryota; kingdom Metazoa; phylum Arthropoda; class Insecta; order Trichoptera; family Limnephilidae; genus Hesperophylax; species Hesperophylax magnus. The sequence continues at coordinate 5,712,195 of JAIUSX010000022.1, forward strand.
ATAACCAGAAAACTTAAAAAAATGGTTTTAATTAGTAATTTTGTGGTGAAATAAATATAATTTTATGCCTTTATAATGTTTGTGCAAATATACATGTTATTTAAAGCTGTTTTATTGTAGCACCGTAAAACCAGCTATCCGGTCTAAAATAAAAAGTTTTGAACTCTTTTTTTTTTTTAATCACAGTGAATTCCACCAATATTTAACATTTTATAAAATTAATATTGTGTAATATTCTTTGACACTTATAATAATTTATCTTACCACATCGGTATATTATAACAACTACAATTCCTACTTTAAAATCAAGCAGTTGCGGAGACATATATGCCTTCTTCAGGTCATAAATAATACTACTAATACAAGCGTAGATAAACTAGTCCCAGCGAGAAGTCATCTTCGTCCTCTTCCTTCTCACGCGTCTTGTTTGAAAACGAAAAACATAGAAGATACTCAAATGATGACATCACGTACGATCTCTCGCTGGGACTAGTATACTAGATACATGTAGATGAATATTAAGGAAGTACGTCGATGACTTCATGGGTACAAATGTTAAATCTCTTACTATGAATATTTAAACTATTTATATCTCACCAAGAACCAGTTATCAGTCACTTCATTGTGGTTGCTTTCAGCACAGATTGACTGACCCAGTTCCGTGAATGACATTTTTTGCCTTCTCTACGTGATTTTCGTAACATTTGCAATCATTATTATTTTATGGGAGCAATATCCGCCTTTGTGTTCAGCCTCTGATTAATCAGAAATCTCGCCAATAAAGCTTAGGCCAGGGGCAGATGGCATAACTTGACGATTATGTGATCAATTATGTATTCAATATTGTATTATTAGTTAGAAATGCATCCAATATTATAAGTTACCTTCGATGCAAACCAAATAAAGCAATTGGCAATGAGAAAGCTTAAGGACGTTTTACACGATGCTTTTTGATATGAAACATCTTTTCGTGCGCCTAGCTGGGTAAAATCGACACGGAACGAGGCTTTAATTATCCAGCCTCCACCAAAACTCTGTTTTATATTTTCTTCTATTCTCACTAAAATTGGCAATGGATGTTTTAAATGATGAATGTTTAATTTGTTATATATTTGTTTGTAAATTTTAATTCTATTAAAATAATTATACAAAGACTGGTTTACTTTCATTTTCACTTCCTTTAATAAAATCAATTTCGATATTTCACATCTGCCGGGCGTCCGGTGACAGCTATTATTTCTTTCATACAGATACCCAAGTGGGAACTATATCGGGACCCATATGAAAAATCCTTGTTTTACATGATCACTTACGATTTCGTACAGATTAGCCATTAGAAAAGAAATAATAATTTGGGACGATACTAAATCGTCAAGTATGCCAACAACTTGACCATAAACATAGATCATATGAATGCTTCCGTCATTTGCCTTGTTACCAAAATGGAAGACATCCTTTTTTTCATCCCGAATCCATACCAAAAGACGACCCATGTGGAAAATGGACCAAAAAAGGATCGTGTAAAACGACCACTGGATCACCTCGCTGGGCAGTGCACGTAACGAGGTTTAAGCTGGACATTCACGACGAAGCCGGTCCAAATTAGGGAGGAACAAGGAACCACAAACTCGAATTAAATGTAAGCGTAAATTCTTATATTATAGGTTATTTTCTTCACAAATATTCAACAAAGGTTTATTGAAAATTAAATAGGTTTTAAAAAAAATTGTATTGGTAAATAAAATAGTTTTTTTTTACAAATATTCGAAAAGGTTTATTACAAATTATGTGACGGACGTACTGCTCCGGGCTCGGCCGCAGTCACCCACGTTAGGATTATAAAATAAATTTAGAGAATATAGAATTATAGAATAAAATAAATCCTAAATTAAGAAATGTATGTAACTGAAATGTAAATGTAACTATGTATGAAAATGTAAAAAGCAATCAATAAATGAAACATCGGAGCTTGGATAGAGGTATACGGGCAGAGAAGTATTGTTAGAGCTGGTAAAATCATGAGAGCATTTAATTCGGGCACGATTATTAGAGTCGTGCTTATACGAGAGTGAACGCTCGGCCGCGACCCGAAGCCAAGGGCCGCGCGCCGTCGCAGCGTCGAGGTGGTTTGCCGCCCGAGCGTTCCACAAGCGCGACTCTGGGAACCGTGCCTGAACAAAGAGAGGCCGTGGTCGCGTTCGGCCATGAGCCCGAAATTACCGGCCGAGGGGCGGTAGCCAACCCGGCGGCGGGCCGCGGGCACGTAACAAACACGGGCCTCGATTCCAGGAATCAAAGAGAAAGCGGGCCCGTGTGAACGTCGCTCGGTCAGCGAAGGCCGCCGGGGTCCTATAAAACGGGCAACAGCCCCTTGGAAAGGCAGATAGCCAGCAACACTCACCAGCTCAACACCTCTCTCTCTGCTCTGCCCTCTACCTCGCTCCGACTTCTGCTTCTACTCGCCTTCTTTCACTCTGACCCCCGCCTCACCCTGGACCACGGACTTGCCTACCCCTTCGGACCAGACCCGGAATCAGCATCAAGGACGCGAAAACAGCATTCGGACCAGCTACAACGGCATCACAGACGGCCCCGCTCGACGCCCCGACGCCACTGAAGGAAGACGCCTTCAGCCACCACGGATTGGGATCACCGGCCCTATTTGCAGTCTTGTGTGTCATACACTCCTGTCTGATACAAATTATGTATTATAAAATAATTTAGGTAAATAAAATAGTTTTTTTTACAAATGTATATATTATTATATAATAGATTGGTATATTTATTTAAATATAATAGGTTATAAAAATGAGAACATGAAATAATATAGGTAGGAATATGTGTATAACATCCAGAACAAAATCACTTCCGTTTGAAGCGGCTATACTGCTATATTCGAGGTCTGAATGCAACTGAACGGATTTCGGCTCGGCAATCGCTCTCACACGACGGAGTCAGCGAGCCATCGGCGCGGGCCTGGGGACTTGCCGTATTCAGCGGAGCCACGGCTCGTTGGCTCGGTTCGGTGGATTTTGGACCAAAAATCCAAACGCCTGATGAGTTTTGGCTCTGCGCGGGGGCATTAAGCGCGTTGGCTCTGCCGTGTGTGTCCGGCTTTAGGAGCTCTAAAATGTTCTGGATTGCTGGATAGTTTAAAAACGAATATCACGTACTTTTAAGCGTAAACTGGTGAAATACAACAGAAGACCAAGTGGAGGTATTTACTTCGAGGGTTGTGCCGCAGACAATGATGATAAATATTCGGAGGACGGGCTAAATAGGTACCAAATAGGTTCAAAGTAATTCATGCCGGTGATTCGTCGTCAAAACGTGCTTATCTGTCGTCTTTATTGCTTTGAGTGTAGTTAAAAGAAAGTATGTTATTCTTATAAGGTTGATCCCTCTTTGTCCGGGAGAATCAAGTTGTTAATAATATGACTAATTTTATACCCGAGCATTTTGTCAATAAATCCATAATCAAGTTGCTGAAAAAACACATAAAAGTAAATTAAGTTTTAGTATCCTCACAATTTATTGGCAGCTATCAAAATTCGATGAGATTTCTGCCAATAGCTTAATCCACCTTATTGCCCTACAGTTTTACTGTGTAAAACCTTATTATTTTATTGCGACATTTTTGAATTAGATTTTCCTCCTTCAGAATAGCTCTGAGACCATTTCAAACATGATTGTATATTAAGTTGTGAAATTATTCTTCTTATTGCTTATTTGCGTGTTACATGAATATTTGCAAATCTTTAGGGAACTGCATATAAGGCAGCTTTTCATAATAAGCCGTTGGTTCAGACAATGTGTGTCAAGGGATGCATAAGAACGAGGAAGGCACAATGTGTGAGATAAAGAATGACACTGCCATATTGTGGTTCTGTGTTCTGTGTGAGCCACCTCAGTAAAATATCCATGAGATTTCCACAGTTCAAAGATAATAAAGAATGGTAATACCTTTGTTAATGTGTGAACCATCGGCTCTGCACGAGCACGATAAAATTTCGCAAACTGGATTAATTAATACATAAACCAGAAGCCGGCTTTAAAGGGAGACCACCAGAGCATAATACCTGGTGCAATTAATTATAAAGGCACACCGCTGATAGCTCCGCTACATCTTTCTTATAAACAATGCACGTAACATAAATAAGGGTTACAACGGATCTCTCAAAGGCATGACCTACCAGAGCATAATAATAATATTTACTTACAATGCATTATGAATGACACAATTCTTTTTAGAAGCATACCGCTGATTATTCGTTGTAACCTCTCCCTCATTGTTATAAAAGATGTTACAGAAAGTGAGGTTTCAATATAGAGATATAGTATATCAATGGGTTTTAACTGGATTCTCTCTGACAGGACCATAAAATAAAAATAAACAGCGAGCAAAAACAGGTTCCAACAAAATTAGAAGAATTGTTTTTGTGGTGTGCATTTATTCATGTTTATAATTATTTCACCCATTCTACGAGAAGCCTTCAGATATCGCGTGTTGGCGTTGTTGCCCAGTCGACGTGTTCACTCTTGTTTCTCATGGGAGATGTAAACATTGAGGTATACACTATTATATAAATAATACTCATTGTGCTTGCACAAATACACGCGCTCCTTGCAGCGTGTCCGTTTACTTTTGTTTATCCAATTTTGGAAATATTAATCATGGAGAATATTTACGTGTTAACTGTTCTAACACACTGCTTGCTATGTGATATTGAATAACAATCAAGTAAACGCGTAAATTGATTAACTTTGCACTTTACCAATTATAACTTTAAACTTATTTTCCTTATAGTCCGTTGCGTTGTATTTAGTTTTAATAGTATTTAATCTTCATTCAATTTTACTTAAAAAAACTTAGCGGTGATCACGTTCCTTTTCCGTGTGATTTTCCTTTAGTTTAATTTGAATTTATGTAATCTGGAAATTGGCTGAGATTTTTAGCAGCATGTCTACGTTGCCAAAATCGGGTTTTCCATTTGATTTGATGGTTTTGTTCGCTTTTGTTAGAAACCTCCGCCAGGAATTGCATTACAAAAGCTTGTTATCATCAAGGTCCACAGTTCTAGATTTCATGTGATAGTAAGCAGTTGGTAGCAAAAATCATTCAAGGTCTCTTGCCTACCTTGCGGAACTCAGAATGCACGGTTATCGAGAGATATTTTTTGCGATATTAGTAAGTACGTTTCGTTTAAAGAATGGGCCTTTTTGATTGACAGGGGGATATTATGGATTGATGAAATTTAAACGTGACGCTATTTGTTGTTTATTTTAAGCAAAAAAAATATGTGCGTGTACAGCGTGACTATTTGCCAGGAAACCTGAAAATTAATCGATCTAAAGTTTTTTAAAACTTTAAAAATACTATCACGGTTTTATACTCGTGGTTGGGCTCTTTCTGTAGTTGCTCGGTTGATTTTTATTTAGAAACCTCACCAAAAAGTATCCATTTAATTTATTTTTTCTCTAAAACATATTTCCTGTTAATTTTGAACTGTGAGGCAGTTTTTTTGTGAGCAACGATTTACAAAATCGCGGAATGATGGAGTCCATTTTGTAATCTATGATCAATTTTTTTCCAGATCAATTTAGGCCCTTAAATATTGTTGCGGAAACATGGAATTACCACAATTTTTAAGAAGCAGTAATTAATATCTTTTTTATAATTATGTGATAATGTTTAACATGTTTCTGGTAGATTTTTATTACCTACACACCAGAAATATAAAGCCGCTTCTAATTATTAACAGCGATCTTTATCATTTTTTTCCTTCTTGACATAACATATTATTTGAACAAAATTAACCCTAATACCTAATAACCGAAGCGCGACTTGTTTTTTCTAAAGTTTTAAATATCTCCGAAAGAATCTGTTCCGGGCGATAAAATCAACAAGCGAGTAGATGTAACCCAAACATGGGCACAAGATAAATATAAGTTGGTTCCCTTTACTTTTCTTTTACAACAGTTTTTAAATCACCCATTTCACGGATGCTGTTAGTTTCGTCTAAACTAAAGTTTAAAGAATAACATCTGGTTACCATCAAGGAGTTCAACTGCAGCGATCTGTGAGCGCTTGTGTTTTATGGGCGTAACTGCCGAGTAATTTTATTTCTTTCGGATTATCCTGGTGAACTTTGTTCTTTAAAGTTTAGCCGACAATTTAATTTTGTGATCCGGGATCTGCAATGAATTGAGTATGCAGCCTCGCCACAATAATTTGCCACCAAATTCTTGTAAAAAATACGCAATTGATGAACTAACCTCACATTTAGGGCTATCTCGCTACAATAATTTACCACCAAATTCTTGTAAAAAATACGCAATTGATGAACTAACCTCCCATTTAGGGCTATCTCGCTACAATAATTTACCGCCAAATTCTTGTAAAAAATACGCAATTGATGAACTAACCTCACATTTAGGGCTATCTCGCTACAATAATTTACCACCAAATTCTTGTAAAAAATACGCAATTGATGAACTAACCTCCCATTTAGGGCTATCTCGCTACAATAATTTACAACCAAATTCTTGTAAAAAATACGCAATTGATGAACTAACCTCACATTTAGGGCTATCTCGCTACAATAATTTACCACCAAATTCTTGTAAAAAATACGCAATTGATGAACTAACCTCCCATTTAGGGCTATCTCGCTACGATAATTTACCACCAAATTCTTGTAAAAAATACGCAATTGATGAACTAATAATTGGGTACCCAATTCATGTTCATTATTATTTATTTATTATTGACGAATATAATACGTCACAAGTACACGAACACTATACAAGACAACATAATAAAGTGTACACTGATACAGTAAATATTTATTAAAGGTAAACATATGTTTACCAGACAATGTTTTATGCAAAGCACAAAGGATAACAAATTATTACAAGCAATAATTATTAGCCTGAAACACAAATATAAATTGAAAAAATCTTCCGAGAAAAAATAAATGCCTTCGACGGAAATTGAACCCGCACCTGCGGATTGCCGGTCAGGTGCACGAAACCACTGTGCTACCTCGGTGAAATTTTGTTTTTGAAGATTTTTTCAACTTATATTTGTGTTTCAGGATAATAATTATAGCTTATAATGATTTGTAATACAGTAAAGGCTGAATGTGGTAAAAGAAGCACATAGTTCATGAGGATGTATACATTTACAATCTCCTTCACGATAACCTCAAAACAAAAATTAATGCGGAATAATTTGATAAGATGTTATGTATTATTGCTTTGGATTATGTAGTTAGTTAGAAAACGAAATATTTATAGATTTCTTCAACTATATTAAATAATAAAGTAAAAATATGTAATTTATAATTGAACATTATAAATTCGATAGACAACAAGACATATTTGTCTATTTGCCAGAAATGCATTTTTGATTTATTGCTTTGTGTGGATTGGCGAAGCTTAGTGCTAAATTACCATTTTGATTAATCTTTATAACGAATTGGTGTACATTATGAATACCAAAAAATATGCTTTTGATAAATTGAAGATTTTCCTATCGTTTCGCTCGAGTAGAATAAAATAAAAAATAAATTACTCAATAAAAAATATAAATTTAAACTACTAAAAAAAATTTTTTTCAATAGAAATGTATGAACGTGTAAAGGAAACAACTTTAAAAATATTATGTGTGACAGTTTCACTTGATTAACTTTTTTGCTTTCTTATAAAATTATTTACAAAATAAATAAAAACCAGTTTTGTGCTTGAAATTGAACGTTTCTAGACTCCGTTTGTCAAGCAATTTTAATGCTTACTACCTACAATATAAGGTATACCAAGAATATACACATTTTTGGCTTGTAGCTTCCTCTTAATACTTAAACTTCTGTCGTTAGTGTCGAGGGCCGTATGTATATTGAAAAATATTTATTTCTCAACTCTGTTCTTTCGGAACTGATTGACATTATTCTGCGTTATTATTATTTCGGTTTTGGTTGAAAGTTGTACCAACACATCATGAGAATAATAAGAAGTGAGTCTCGATGAAAATAATTTCACACAGTGCGATTCCATGTAATAATTTAAGACTTCCGTGACATGCAAATTTGCTTCTGGTCGTGTGATAATTTTGCGGCGCGGAGAGTTTCCCAATTGCCATATTTTGTGTTCTGTGGTACAGCATCGCGTAGAAAGTGTATTGATAATAATCAACGAAAAAATCTACGTTTTCACTTCATGCACGACCCAAAGGGCAAATGCCGTATGCGATTCACGATTTTTCACCACATGGAATACATAAACGTGTTAATAGTGTGAACGTTTTATCTGGGAATGTAAGGGCATCATCGGTTCAATCGTACATTTTCTGAATTTCTGAAATGATGATGGCTAAACCGTGCTTATCAATTTAGTTTAAAATATCAATAATTAAAGCACTACATTTATATTTCATTGTATTGTACCACAGCTGTAAATCATTAGATAAAGTTGTGATTTCAACTTAATTACCATTGGAAACAACCTTTTAAGTCGGCGGAGATGTAAAACATGCACACGATCTATATAAATAATAATGTATGTGTTCGTTTGTTCAAAATCTTAAATCTTTGAAAGTTCTTCACCGATTGCTTTGAAATTTTTACACAACGTTGCATTCGAATACGCGTGTGTTTTTTATATACCTATATTATATAAATGTCACCGGTGGTAGGTAAAAACGTGTTTTTTTGCAAAACAGTGACATCTGTTGGACATAAGAGCAAAACGAGCTATTGTTTCTCTATATGCACAGACGGACTGAGCCACGACAACGAATGGCGGGGTACAGCTAGTAGGTTTTTAATAATAATAATTTATGCCTATTTTTAACCTTCAAATTTATATTTGATTTAGGAAAATGGAACTTTAATGCATCTTTTACCATCTCCCCCGACAAACTAAGTTGTTTCTTGTAGTCATCAAGTTGAAACCGAGTGCTATTGTTTTTTTTTAATACTAAGCGTGAGGCAGAATTTATCAAGTTTATCGAACTAACTCCTACTATCATCATTATAAGTGGAAAATTTTGCTTGTGTAATGGATGGAGAACAGAAGAGGAATTGAACCCACTACGCCTGGTTGGGAACAACACGCATTTGTTCACTTAACCACTAACCTGTATTATATCGGTGTTTCATTTCTTTGCGTTGCTCGTGAATCAAATTTGCTACCTCCACACAAAGGCACAATCTCAAATTCGTCGTGAATAGAATAATCATCCGGAATTTCAGAATGAAGAACGGGAAGATCTGTGATAATTTTATATTGTATGGCTAAAAGATAGATACAAATGTGGCTTATTTATTAAGGCTTCCTACGTCAAGTTAGTTTTTTTATATTCATGTGTTTCTTGTACTAATGTTTTTCGTTTTATTTTGTTACAGGTAAGCAGACAGAAGACAATTTCCCTTTCCCTCTTCTCAATGCCAATGAGTAAGTCTTGAATATATTAACATAATGATTTCAATAAATTGTAGATGCACAAAAATTCACGAAATCGACAGCGTGTCTCTTTGCTGATCCAAGAAGAAGAATAAGTACCAATTATATTTGTAAACAGTCATTCACAAACCACAGCATTTAATCTTCACAACCGAACAAATAACGAACCAAGTAACTACTATAAATCTTTCTAACGAATAGCTATCGCATTTGCATGTGACATTTGCCATTTTAATAATAGGCTTAGCAATCACATCGCCTGCATTCCGGCAGACAGACAATCGAGACATGCAGGACAGGTGTTGGTAGTGGTCACCCATCCAAAACACGAGACGAATTTCTATTGAGAAAGCTCCCATATCAAAATAAATGTCTATATTTTCATTATTCGCGAATATCACTTTCTACGCTTTGGACGGACTCAATGATAGTTTTTCGAATTTGCATAATAATTGTGCGAGATATCAATCATTTTTGAAATTTCATGAAAGATCGTCGGCCTCTCTTGGTTATAAGTATTATAAATTATTGTGAGCAGGTAACTATTACCACTTTACTTTCTCGTGCTGGGGAACAAAATTATAAGTAGTTTGCATTATTATTTACAGGAAAAGTTTATATTGTGATTGATTGATTCAATAATCACGAGAGAAGATGAATATTACAAATATTGAAAAATCTGTGCATTCATTTTAAACAAGTAGATACATACGATATCTTATTTGACAAACACACACTTCAGTCTTATGATATGATATAGGTATTGGTTTTTTAACTGTCCTTTTAAAAAAAAAAAAACTCCTAGATTATGTATGCTTTTTCGGTTCTTAATAATTTTAAAGGTCTCTAAATATTTTTTTGCCAATTTAAAAAAATGTTTTTTCATTTGTTATTGAGATTATTTAAAAAGTAATGTCCTGGCATTATGTTGGCTTTATTTATTCAATTCCTCCTACTAAAAACCTACTTTTTGTTTCAATATTACAACGATAACTAAAAACTTCGCGACCTACTAACCTATTAAGTTTAGACTCTGTTTTTCCATAGAACCAGCATTTTTATCATGTCGTTAATCAGTTTAATTACTTAAAGGGGTCAGGGTTTTCGGGGACTTTCAGTACGTCCATACCATTTTGTCAATTGCGATTATGGTTTATTCTAACCCCAATGGAAAACTAAACAATTCCTTTGTTGCATAGTAGCAGGCTCTCTCTTTAGTTTTTTTCCATAAGTAGATAATTCCATTGTTGCATAGTGGTAGGCACTCTCTTTAGTTTTTTTTCCATAAGTAGACAATTCCATTGTTGCATGACAAAATATTTTGAATAATTGAAAACAAATCTTTCATTAAACTTTCAGTCTTATGCTACCAGATTCTAGAACCATCAAACTAAAATTTATTGTTCTATAAAATATCATAAATTGATAGAATGGCCTCTCATTTTGTAAGCAAGTCTTATTTAACAAATCATATTAATCATAATACTGCAGGGATTCAAAACATATGATATTATGCGCTAGTCATCATAACAAGTATGCTTTTGTTTCATACTGAAGAATTTTTTCTGTCATTGTCATATTTAATTAACAATGCTATTTAAATATCAAATAGAAAACACGGGCACCATTCTAAGTGCATTTTGCTTTTAATATTTGTTATCTTATTCAATTATCTATTACGTATCCCTTTCTAAACTTCATAATAACATAATGTGCGAGGAACCTGGGTTATCATAAAGGCATTTAAACATATTTCTGAATATCCTTATTTTTATTTAGGGTTTTATTGTAAAAAAACTACGTTAAGAAAACAACTAGAATTCATTACGTATTACTAATCATTTGCTTTTTAATTTCTAAAGACCCGGTGGGGTTTTCATTCTTCGGGTTGTTGATTTTTCCAGAAAAAAAAATTTTTAAGGTTGAAGAAAATATCTGGTAAATAGTTTAAAGTCAATTTACGTCAGCTGATATAAATAAGAACACATTTAGAAACAAAGTTAACTTTTAGTCCATCCGCTCACGGGGCAACTGAAAAAAAACCAGTTGGCAACTCAAGTTGCTATCCTCTGTATTTCAATGGCGGCCGCACACGGCGCAACCAGTTTTCAACGGCGACGCAACCAGTCACTTGCAAATCGCCTGCGCGTTTCAGTTGCTCATAGATATCTCAGTTTTCAAGAAATTTGCCATTTGTCAATTCCTCGAAAGCTGTCAGATGCTCTGCAGTTGATATTTCTTTCAATAAAAGGGTGAACCCAAAATCCTCTTTGTAGAGGATTCCGCTGATGGTCATAATAAATAATGGTGGCTTCATCATCACTTGATTCTGCAGACATTTTTTAACGCAATATGATAGTGACAAATGACTGCTGAAGTGTTCATCGTCATTCTATGGTTAAACAAGCTTAGATAATTTGTGAAATCGTAAACTTTAGTTGCGCCGTGAGGATAGCTCGATATCCAACCAGTTTCCAACCGGCAGTTGCCAACCAGTTTAGTTTCAGTTGCCCCGTGAGCGGATGGTAATTTTTTTTTTTTAAATCTTTTCATGTAGGTAATAATTAATAATATTTGGCTAATTTATATAGCGCCGTTTTCGTGAGAAATCACGCTATTTATATATCTTGTAGACAGCCACCTTGTACCATATTATCGAATACTGATTGTTCTGACTCAATCAGTAATTTGTCATTAATTGAAAACCATTGGTTTTGTCTATTCACCATTATCCTCGCTAATAGATTACATGCGTTAACCTTTATGATCAAATATTGTTCTGCGTCCTGGGTATTTTTAATTTGAATTGATCGTCCGAACGATAATATAAATATGTACGTTTATGATAACACTCATCGTAGCGATCCAATTTTAATATGGTTTTGTAACCAAATTTACTGTGAGTCGTAAATTGTTCACAATATCACCCATTTCCAACACTTTCCGCGGACTTTGCCTCATCTGTTTAAAATTTGCAATTACATTATTTATCTCGCTTTATAGCTCCCTTGACGTGATTTTATCGGAAAACGACTTTAAAAATAAAGCTGACTATATATTATATTCTTTAATATTTGGCTAATATCTAATAAACATATGTGTATCAAGCATAACATACTCTCAAACTGTGGGCTCTAGCGTCATGTATTGTGTCCGTCTTTTTCTCTCGAATTTCTTCTATTTTCAGCTCCCCACGGAGAATTTAAATATCATATTTCCAATAAATAAGACAGTCGTCAACTTGGTGGTTCCATATTTTTCATTAAAAAATAAATTGTCTTGAAAATCTGTCGAATCCGGGTAGTACCTACCTATCTACTAGTCAAGTTTTGTATGTACATAAGAAACTCATTTTTACCGATAATTTTATCACCGTCTGATTCCAAATTCGTTAAAAAAACTTCGTCCTTACCCAATAGAGCACCCAATAGCAAAGTGCTTCCATAGTCCACACTAAAGACATGATTACAATCGATGACCTCTGCGCAAGTACGGTGCCGTGCCGATGGCATTCCTTGAACGCCTTCAGCCAATGGGTAATTAATTCAATTATTTCACACCGCGCAATGAATAAGCAGTTATTACTCGTCGGAGTAATGGAACCGATGGCTATTAAATATGATTCATAGCCACTGTACGTACACTGTACAAGGTGCATTGAATAACGCTTTTGTTTCCTTGTGCGTACCTATTAAAAATGATTCTGTCATTGTCGTACGACTTTTTTGTGCTTAGGTTGGAAATATTGCCACGCGTACAGTCGGTCGACCGACGACGTTGCGCTGACGAGCTGGACCGATGGAGCGTAGCGAATCGCGTCGCACTACAGCTCTTCATTAATTCACATACATATTACAAAGCGACCGGCGTACATGTGGCATTATTTCCGGCCTTACTGTGAGACTATTTTTGAAATATGATATATTAGCATAGACTTAAAATATATAAATTCGGCCCTAGTCTTAAAAATTGTATTAGTTACTGAAAACCGTTACTACCTACACCTACTTACGAGTACATACTATAATCGGTACAGGACAGTACCCGTAAGTATCAAACATTTTAACGGTTTATCGGAGATAAAGTGTTAAAAATTGATTGGTAGTTGGTTAGATACAGAGTGTAAAGGCACGTATCTAACTTACTTTATTGTTAATTACCAGTGATTGCTGACATAATTTGGAGTAAAACTTGGTCACCGGTGACATTGATTTTTTTCTTTTAAATATTCACGTGTGGTCACTGGTACTCAGCCGAGTAACCGCTCAACCCCTCACCCTCGACCTTAACTGTTCAAAACCTAATTTTTTAGTTGAAAAAAAACATAAAAAATTTATATAATACCATAACAGGTCTGGAATCACTGGTTTAAGTAAATTAGCCACGCCCCTGTAGGTACCTACATGTAAATTATTTGCGATTTCAGCAGTTTCTTGCTAAAAAGTAAATAACCAGTGTGAGTATCTACATATAATCCTATAAAAAAGCACAATGCCAACCAATCTTTTTAAACAAATTGTCTTTTATAATGTCAAAATTAATTGTGAAAAAATTGATTCTTTCCCAGTTAATTGTAGGTTGGTACCCACTCATAACATATATATGCGACGTTTACACATAACCATGAGAATTTTAATTGTGCTTAATCGTTTATTTTATTTTTTTACCTCTTTCTATAATAACTCAATATTGCGTCTACCTTGTATAATTATATTAACCGACATTCTGTTTATAATCGTTAGTTTGAGCTATATAAAGGAACATTCACACCACCGCGGAGGTCAATTTATTACCGACAGAATTAAATTTTAAGTTAGGTACTTTACATGGAATCGAAGTTTGATGTTTATCATAACAGTTAGGTACCTACTGTTATTTAATAAATTACCTTTTATGATATAACAAATAAATATCGCTATGCTAAAATTAAATTTGACTTGCATTTGTCTTCTTTTTACTTTGGCAACTTCACAAAACTTGGTTGCACAAGCGCTTTGTAAATTGCAGCTAAATGCTAAGCTGATTGTTTGCGACATTGCTTTATTGTTTATTATTTTAATGGCACCTTACGGCCCGCAAACATTGACAATAATAATCATGATACCTCCCGCCATCCGCCCGCCGACAGGTAGGCACTGGAGATTGTCGGAAAACCGGAAATACGCCGTCACAATAGACAACTTCCGATCCGATTGGATAAACACCGGCGAATCTGTGCGCTCGTCCAAATTGCCCGTTCTAATGGCGTTCACTTCAACCACGCGTTTCATTTTCTAAAACCTGCACAATATTCATTGTATGCAATCAATTCATATAATACACATCCGCGTTGCATCACATTCTATTTGCGAGCAATCTTCTGTGAAAGGTTTAAAGTTCTCGACGAAAACCATTCATTTACTTACAACGCAAACGCATTGTGTAATGCCAAATGGATCTCTATTTGATTTGTATGAAACGAAGAATCAATTACTGAAACATTTATGATTTTCTTATGTGAATACCGCATCAGAGTCCCGACTGCTTCCACCCGTCTGGAGCCAGTTAGACAATGCATCCCCAACTGTGAGGCTAAAGGTGGTGGGAAAGGGAAGTAAATGAGAAAGAGAAAGGCAAGGAAGTATCTGGCTATTCATTGCGTTACAATTCAGAATGGTCGTCTTACATCAGGGCGATACTGAGAGTATTTTTTAAAAATTAATAAGTTGTGAAATAATACAAGTTAAACAAATAAAATTTACTTGCGCACGCCCGGTTTGGAACCGCGAATGAAAGTCTTACCCCTCGACCACAGATGCCGTCAAAATGAATCTGTATTTGATTTAAATATTTTTCTACAAAGATATAACATTTCATTGTTGTATCGAAACATAAACATCTTTTCAGTGCAGGACTTACTATGGGACAAAATATTGATTTAGCATAATATCTGACTCTGAATATAAAAGAAATTGGAACATGTATACAACACTAGGTTCACATATAATGGAGGCATGCTTGTTCCAAAATATAGCAATAAATACGGACAGCGAACTCTAAAATATAACGTGCCCAAAATATTCAACATGTTGCCACGTAACATAAAAAAATGTAAATTCCCAAATAGATTCAGATATATGCTGAAAACATGGCTCATAAGTAGAAATACTTTATACTAGTCATCACTATCAATCAATAGTTGTTATTCTATAACTTGTAGATTAAGTGTTATTTTAGATTATGTGGGCCAATAATAATAATCTGAATGTTTTTTTTTTTGATTTTCCGATTTTATGTCCGAGTCAAATCTTCCCCATAGGAAAAACTAAACCCTTCCACACACTTTTCCACAAAATATCATCTAGTCAATCAACATTATGCAAGTGCATTATATAAGCAAAATAAATACACCAACAACATGTCAACTCACCAGAGATCAAATGGGAAAATAATTCACCGACTCCAGATATTTTCATATCAGAGGGTTCGGCTCGGTAAAACTCCTAACAGGGCCTATACATCCTACTGATCCCTCAACATAAATATTTAAAAAATCATTCGTTATCCTACATGTATTTAAAATGACTGATTTTTGCATTTTTATTTATAATATTTTTTTGATAGATCTAATACGCCTAAATTTTTAATGAGAGAGAGAGCTAGGTATAATGCCAGTAGCCGAAATAACGAATGGTAATATTTTTGTAGTCTGAGAATGCCAAATTCTTTTTATCTCATTTCCTAAATCTGTGTATTTTTTTATTAACAGATTTTTGAATATTACAGGAGCTTGGGATATAAGTAGTAAAAATATTATATATATATATATATATATATTTATAATTATTATGCATACATATTTACATTGTTATTGAACAAACTGCTTAATTTTTGTTTAACGGGATGATATTTTAAAGAACAATAAATAAAATTTTAATAAAATTGAAAAAGGTTTTGAAGAATCTACCGCAACTTATACTTTTGTTACCGCAACTTATACTTTTCTGTTATTAAATGAATCCGATGTGATTTGTACTGGGAATAAGTGCACCACTTTGGTTTCATAATTTCCTGCCTTTCCTCACGTTTTCTTCTTACTTGAACTCATTATTTATTTCGTAGGAACATTATATATATACAATTATTCATTTACCACATTGATGGATTTACCCATATATGCATATTTGATTTCATCGTGTAAAACATCTTTCTATTAATATTACTGATATCTATGTAATACAGATATGTAAAAACATACGCGTATTCGAATGCAACTTTGTGTCAAAATTTCAAAGTTCTTCGCCGATTGTTTTGAAATTTTGACACAAAGTTGCATTCGGATACGCGTAGTTTTTTTTTAAACGCATGTTTTTCCTGTCACAGGTGATATCTGTATAATACATGTATGTAAAAACATACGCGTATTCGAATGCAACTTTGTGTCAAAATTTCAAAACAATCGGCGGAGAACTTTCGGAGGTTTAAAATTTCGAACAATCGAACACTTACATTTTTATTTATATAGAAGATTTCATTAAAAAGGTTTTAACGATTTTTTTTAAGTCTCGTACTTTTTAAACGGTAAGCTGTAATCTGTATTAAATGTAAAATCTGGTTTAGGGGGTGAAAACTTTGATTCTATCTAATATAGAATATTTGTAAACTAACCTACGTATGAGTGATTTAATACCCTTAAACAATCCTGTACATAAACAGTCCCTTTTATAGTAAAGCTTTAATGAACCGTTTCAGATAGAGAGCCTTCGCTAGTAGTATTTTCCTCAAGCTTTATTTATCTTTCATTGAGACCAATCAAGTGCCGATATGTTAATTTTCATCGATCTTCTTAACTGGAACAAAACTCTGCATATTTACCGAGCATTCACTGCATCAAGTCATCATTTCCCCGCTATCAAAACTACGATGAACCACATCCATGCACCGTAACCCCATCAAAATCGACCCGTGGTATATCTATATAAATAAATGGCAATCTCGGTATGCATGGGCCCTATAGACTCAAAAACGAATAGACTGATTTCACTGTAAATTTCTAACTTTGTTCTTATTAGTTCCAGGAGTATTTTTTAAATTATTTTAGGAGAATTCAGGGAGGCCCGAGGAAGACTTAACGCATTATCTCTGCACTGAAATGAGATACGTAGTTGATATAGAGTAGTTTTGAACAGTAAACATATGATTTACAGTAGTGAATGGAATAAAAAGTTAGAGAAGCTCAATGAATGAAATACTTACGTCTGATAAAGTGTGGCGTATGTGATGGAAGAAGAAAGGGAGTAAAGATAATGTATGACGCGGAATTGGATGCTGGAAGAAGTCGAGGCACGATCAAACGAATACTTTGAGAACCAATTGTTTCAATTATTTACAATAATATCATTTCCATTTTAAAAATTCATCCTTCAGGTGCACTACAATACATAACCTCAAAACTCTACTCCAAACCATTCATAACCTCGAGCATCGTCGGGTTAACGTTAGCTATTCTATAATATAGTAAGATATAGTGATCTGGTTATATAGTTCAGTGTGTACAGTGGTATCACCTTACTTACTGTGTGCATAGAGCGGTGATACGTGATATTATTATTTCCATTATGGGTGACTGGATTTCAGTCAGTTGGCGTTCGTTCTTCTCCACAAACCTAACCTTCTACTCGTGTTGCAGTACCGTGGACCATAAAATGCAGATTCCACGTCCGTTATTCGAGTGTCAAGGTCAAGTTGAGATGGAAACGAGATTCCAACCAGCCCTAGAAGTCGATAGGTATTCAAGCACTCTCAAATAGCCCAAGTGGTCTTGATAGCTTTGATTCACTTTGTGTAACTGAGCTTTTTATTAGGTTTCCATTTGTTGTTAAAACTACTAGGAAATTAATTATTGAATGAACACTGAAAGTACTTAGGAGCACCAATAAATTAATATTTTGCCACGTTTAGTTGCCTTATAAATATATATTTTTAACTTATATAATTATCATTAAATTCTTGATTAGACACTAAACAATGTTATTTTTAATATCAGGCCAAGATTACTGTGCATTATGTTAATACACAGAGAAAAATGAGTAGGTATTGCTGATTTGTTAAGAATCTCTTCAAAATATTCATAATCCAGTTAAAAGCGGGATAGCAGGCCCTTAACGGATGAATCGGTGGGTTTCCTTGTAATCTTTTAGAAACATGCGAATGTATTATCACAATGTTGGAACACATATTCATAAAAATTCTAATATTTTCGCATTTCGTTGGTGCATAAACACGAGTTCCGATATATTCGGAATTTACTAAAAGTGTTTCAGGAACCAGTCTGCAATCCCATTTTAACCGGATTACCAATAATTTAAAGAGATTCGTAATAATTTAGCAATTTTTATTTTTCTCCGTGCAGTTTAGTTAGGTTACTATTATTTCTTGTTACAAAATAATAATTTAATAATAATCATAATCTCAAGTAATTTGTATGCCGCCGTTCTTGTGAAAAATTGTTTCAAGGTTAATATAATTTGTCGAGTACATGTAACTAGGTGTCCACGTGTACAGCTCATTATGCTCACGTTTTACCGCTGAAATATGATTTCTGGTTGATCAGAATGATCAGCCACAAAAATTTCCATAATACCGACATATTTTTGGGGGCTAGTTGAACCTTTTTTTTCAAATTTCGGTGCTCAAATGTTATGTTTATTGGCAATAACTTCATTCATTCGGTCATTTAGATAATAGCTTTAAGCCTTAGATACATTATGCGCGCATAAATAGGGCGTGGCATGTACGTATTATATGTTGGGCTTACACACTAGACTATAATCTTCCTCAAAGAGGGGGTCAGATCAATCGGGGGACTGCCGCGCAATATCATTTCTTTGTATAAGAGCTGTCACTTTGACAGATGACAGCCGCGTAATAACGGCGCTCCGTAAATTTTTCTGACCCCTTCTCCTGCCGTAGGTAGGAGAGGGGGTCGCATAATTTTCAAAAATAGCCTGGCTAGCAGATCACAGCGCTTATCTTCGCCACGCCCACACTTATAGCACTTTTTAGATGTGACAGGTCTGTATGTAAATAAAGTAAATTCTTCAAATGCCACGGTGTCTACAAAAACTTCTGATAACTTGTCTATACTTAGCGTAGAACTTCCAAGAACAGTTTAATAGCTTGTCTAATGAGACGTTGATGGAATTCTAATCTCTCCATCTGCAAGTTGCCTAAATAGAATACTCTACAAATCGGCGAGGAGTGAAAAGTCGAAAAATCGATTCGTTATTATTAATTACACGAACATATACATATATAACCATATACATATAAGCATATACATCAAGGTCGATCATTTTCTGTTGCTATCGCCGCACGACTCATTCGTGTTTCATAAATCATTATTTACACGATATTTGTATGTAGATATAGGTAGCTATTAAATTTATAACAAAATCACATTTAACGTACTTTGCTGAAACTACCGGCATTTTTTTTTTATTTTGAAAGAACTAAATTACATTCTCTTAAGTAGCGAAGTTCCTGTTTGTTTAATGTCTCAACGTTGTGTGACTGCTTTTAAGCACTCATTCGCACTATTACGAGATGTTTAACATTACAAAAACCTTCCACTTTACTATTACTATATATATTTAGGAAATGTCTGCAAGTGCTTTATTTAGAACTATTTATTTCAACGATATATTTTAAATGGAAATTATCCGACTATTATGATGAGGCCCTTTTCATGCAAATATAAATTTATATTTCTGACCAAAAGACCAATTTAAACTGAATGATAGTTTTTTAATAAAAAGGTATAGAAAATATCTAGTACGTATATGTGCTATTTGTGTTTTAACTTATTATATATAGGCCAATAAAGAATTCAATTTGGCATGATTTTACAAGAAACTTTGGCATTTTTCGCGATTTAATCGTAATTATTAAAGAAAATAATCTTATAATCTATCATCTGTGTCAATGTACTGAAAATAAATTAAAACATAAAAAAGCGTTTTTTTAGGTAAAATTTTTCAATTTTTATTCGATAAATTTGTGTTCCTACTTAAGTCGGTAATTTTTAATTTAAATTTAAGCCCATCAAAATGCCTTTTTTAGCATTTTTATTTTATATTTCATCATATTTATAGTATGTAGAACAATTTTTTAATATAATTATAGCGCACAAATAATTGTCAAAGATACCTCTAAAATCTTGAAAAATTTATTTTTTTAATGGCCTATATTTTATAATGTAAAACATAAATAAATAAAATAGCACATATCCATACTAGATATTTGCTTATACAGGGTTTTCCAATAAGAGGTGTTATTTTGATATTCAATCGTAAATGATCAATGGTTTTGTTGCTTGTGTGGCACGTAGCGCCGTCGTGGTTTTGATTTAGTAATGGTGCCCGGGTTCATCGGGTGGGGTGTGTTCAGGATGCGCCTGCACACCAGCTGTGGGGCGTGCCAGATCGGGAGAGGCTGGTTTGGGGGGACCCTTTGACCTCTCCAACTGGTCTCTCGACCTACCGCCTTGCGCCGCAGCGGGAGACATGTATTTATACGTCACTCCTGGACACACTGATCAGTAGATTCCTACCTACCCCTCGTTTCCTTCCCAGAACTTCGTTTAAAAAAAACCTCCACATAGCATCCCCAAAGATGACATAGGCCATTAGGGAAAATATTTTCCTCCTGTGTGGAATTAATTTAAAAAATAAAAATAACGTCGGTGCCAGTCGTCTTATCAGTCGTGGCGTTTTCTACGTCTTTATGTTGTAGCCAGTTGGAACCGTTTCGGAATGTGCGGATTTAGATCGGTTAATCGATCGATCATTAATTATTATTTTTTTATTAATACATAAACTAATAATCATTCTTATTGTTTGTCCTTAATATACGGGAAACGCCACATATCCGCGTCCACGCGCTTACTTTTAATAACAACGGGACAGACCCGTTCACAGCGGGACGTATGGTCAGTGGTCACTCAGTTTCCGATTAATGCGGCAGATAGATTGGGAAAACCTTTACAGCCACATTTATATATTTTTTATAATATTTTTTTTTAATAGCTATAGGGGAGAGTATGGTATATCGTACCGGTCGGTAAATCGTACCGGTCGGTAAATCGTACCACCTCGATATTTTTGCTACGGGTCACTATTTTTTAATCCTGATAATATTCTGCCAACCGTTAGAAGCGTCATAGTTGTCCCGCCATTTTTATTTAGTGTTGGATCGTGCGTGCGCTGGCAGTGGAGTATTTTTGTTTTTTCACAATTTTCATCTAATTTTTTCGGATCCTGCGTAAGGTGATTTCGTGTTCAAAGGTAGGTATGTTAGTTTTTTCTCAAATTAAGTTCACTTAGCATGTTTACATTCTGCAAATTACGATTGCAAAATCATATTGTCAACTGTCGTTTACATGTTTTGTTGTCATTTTTTCATAAAAACTCAGAGTTTGTTAAATCGTACCACAAGTAGTTTGGTAAATCGTACCGGTACGATTTACCGTAATTTGTTAGTTGTTTTTTAAGTTAATTATTTTCTAGTTTTAAATTAAAGAGTTCAGTACAACAAACAGCAGAGATCTCGTCAGAGCCTTTGTTGCGACCACCACCACCAGTGACCTCGTCAGAGTCTTCCTTTTCACCACCAGATGCAGTTCAGAAAGTTGAATTGGGGCAAACGAATTCAAACGCGTCGACATCTTTTCAACTATCAATTCTTGAGATTTCTCCAATACCAAAGAACCAAGAAAAAAAGAACACGCGCACGGCACAAAAGGCTGCTGAAATAACAGCAAGTCCTTATAAAAAAGGACTAGCTGTCAAAATGCCCAAATTAAAAATTGAAAAAAAGAAAAATAAGATTATTAAAACTGATAAAAAGCCCATTAAGGGTGAGAAGTGTGCTCGATGAAAGAAGGCCAATTGCAGAAGTAGTGATAGTGAAGATGCTGACAGTATTGTCGTTTTGAATGATTCGGATACGGATATTGATGATGACGATAAAGAAAACGTATGCCACCTATGCTTTGACAATTATTTTGAAAAGGCACGACCCAAAGAAGACTGGATCCAGTGTGTTCGTTGCTATAAATGGGTGTATGAAGCTTGCACCAGTAACCCAGACATTTGCGATACATGCATGCCTTAAAAATGTCCATGTTTTCTTCGATATAAATTAGAATAATGGTCTAGGTACGATTTACCATACCGGTGGTACGATTAACCGTACCGGTTCGTTAAATCGTACCGAAAACCATTTCTTATAAAACGTTTAATTTGAAAACATTCCAGATGCCTGTAAAATATGATTTAAATAAATATCGTACCCAATAAAATAAGTATTTATTTGAACCTAACTCCAATTCTCTAACCCATTTCGATCACACAGTATTGAGAGTTAAGTGCGAAGTGGTACGATATACCATACTCTCCCCTATATATTATATATATATATATTTTTTACATTTTTACAAGAATATGTATGTTTATATATATGTATAAGAGTTTTTGATTATATTCGTAGTCCTCCTCACTAGGAGATCCTGTGTTAAGGGGGACTAGCTTTTGGAAGTTTTTCAGCGAGTTCTATGATTCGATTTCATATTTTGGGTTCCTAAGGATTTCCATAAACTTCTACGACGATGTTTCAAGTATGCTAGTAAGTTCTTTATCCGGTAGTTCCTTAAGCCAAGATTTAATGTCCTTAATGTAGTTATTTTTTGTTTTGAATTGTTTGATACTAAGTGGGAGTTTGTTATATATCTTTACTGCTAAAAATTCAGAGCTTCTTTGTCCAAAGGTAGAGTTACACTTTGGTATATTTAGTATCTCTGTTTGTTTGGCTCTGGTTTTAATGAGTATGTAAGGTGTTTGCCTGTAAATCATTTTTGAGGTGATGTACCAGAATGTTTTTGGCAGAGATTTTCTGTATATTTGGAACATCAAATTGTTTAAAAAATTTTGATGTTGACGTCCTTATGGGAACTTTTATTATGGTCTTTATGATGCAATTCTGAGTTACCTTCAGTTGTTTAACGTGTTTTGATGCTGCTGAGCCCCATCCTATTATTCCATATTCCAATTTAGAGTGGCATAAAGCATAGTATACTCTCTTTAAATCCCTAGTTGACGAAATGTACCTAATGAATTGGTCGGGGTCACAGGACAGCAGCCCAAATATGTATGTAAATTAAATTTTTGCATGTAAATGTATCAGCTGAAAAGTCGTATGTAATTCAATTATTCATTTATTATATTCCAATGTGCTATAGAGGTCGAATATTTACTTTTACCGATGAATCACCCGTCTACCAAGCCATCGATCTGTCTGTGATGTTTTATTGATAAACTGTACAGCTTCTACGTGTTCGCATAATAATTTTATGAGCGCGGTTTCCTTTACGTAGAAAATATTATTTTTCGCCTTACTGATAGCAAATAGTTTAGCCTTTGCTACAAAATCCGAGGTAGTTGCAAGGTGAACTGGTAGCAGCTTTATCAGTACGGGCTGCTGTAGAGTGTAGATAACATATTTGGGATTTTTCAGAGTTTACGTAAATTCTAATGGCGATAGTTTTTATTGCTAGATTTTGGGCCGTGCCCTAGCTCCATATTTTTCCAACTTTTCGGACGGTCGATCAAGTTTACATTCAGATATCCTTTTCTAATTAACTAACCTTATTTTCATTTATTCAGTGGATCATTATTCAATGAGTATATTCATTGTCGTCTATCGTGTATCATTAATTCTGTAACATGGTCAATTCCCGTCAATGTTGGCTTTGTTTCGATGATCTGCGGCTTTATTGTTATTGACACTTTTGTTATATACTCAACTATTTCAGACCACTATACAACATCTCTTTGTCTTAAAAACAAGCCTCCCTCTTCTTCGAAAATTAAATACGTTGCTAAAACTAATTTCAACAATTTAATTGAGGACTTGAGCGCAGAAAACTGGCTAAATGTTCTAGATAAATCAGATACTGACTTAGCAATGAAAGAATTTATTATCAAACTACACGAGTATATATCAAAACACACAAGTAATATAACCGTATCTAATAAACAAATTAAATTCACACCATGGATCACCCTGGGGCTAGTTAAATCGATTCACAGAAGAAATCATCTTCATGAAAAGGCAAAAACATATCCTGAGAATTTGGTATTACAATGTTATTATAAAAAATATAGGAATTTGTGTAAGAAATTAATTACATCGGCGAAAGAAAATTATTATAAAAAACTCATTTACGATAACAACTGCAATCCAAAACGTTTTTGGGATACCTTTCGCAACATAACCAAATCCAAAATCAATAAATCTTCTGAAATAAAATCGCTATACATTAACACATCAAACTCTGAAGTCCCCAAAGATATGGCAAACTTTGCAAACAGTTACTTTTCATCTGTGGGTGACACACTTGCGAAAAAAATTCTCGATAAGTGTAAGAAATCAGAAACCGCTCTCGCCAATTTAACTATCCCTAGGATCGGTCACAAAATAGACTCAATCACAACTTCAACTAACGAAGTCATGAAGATAATTGACGACCTTAAGTCATCAAAAGCATGTGGTCCCGATAAGATTTCATCAAATCTTCTAAAAATCATTAAAGTATACATAGCCATACCGATTGCGTTCATTGCGAATCTAAGTTTTAAATCAGGGAAATTCCCTAACCATTTAAAGCAGTCAATCGTCATTTTACTGCATAAAAGTTGGGACAAATCACTGATACATAATTACCGGCTTGTTTCCTTGCTCAACTCTGTCTCTAAAATTATGGAGAAAATTGTAAAGAACCGTCTCATCCATTATCTCGAAAATAACAACATCCTTTCTAGTAGACAATTCGGCTTTCGCAAAGGTTTAAGCACTGAAAACGCCATCGCTAATTTGACAAAAATCATCTCTAATAATCTAGATAAAGGTAGTAAATGCATTGCACTTTTTTTAGATCTAGCTAAAGCGTTCGACACTATCTCGCACAAAATTCTGCTGAATAAACTACAGCGAATTGGGATACAGGGTCAGATTTTCAAGTGGTTGGTTAGTTACCTAGAAAACAGGAGCCAAAGAGTGGATATTAACGGTACTCTAAGTGATCCAGCCAATATTAAATATGGCGTACCGCAAGGAAGTACACTAGGTCCCATATTGTTTAATGTTTATATAAATGACTTATGTAATACTTCATTTGCAGACCACATTATTACATTTGCTGACGATACAGTACTTTTATTCGAAGGCAAAACCTGGAATGAGTCTTACAGTAAAGCTGAATTTGGCATAAACAAAGTTAAACAGTGGCTAGATAGTAATCTCATCACTCTAAACTCGGATAAAACGAAATTCATCTGCTTCAGTTCAACTCAAGCGGGTCAACCACAAGAAATTATTAACATTAGAATACACCATTGTTACGACATTATTACATGTAAATGCAATACCCTAGAATGTGTGGACAATATAAGATACCTAGGAATTATCATTGATAAATTTCTGAGATGGGACAAACACATAGCCTTTACTTCCACAAAGGTCAGGAAACTTACACATCTGTTTATAGCAATAAGAAATATTCTATGTCTAAATGATTTGAAACGAATTTACTTTGCAATGTGCAATTCCATATTAGACTATGCTTCCTTAGGTTGGGGAGGTTGTGCTAAAACCATACTCGATCCCTTAGCTAAATCCCAGAAATCGCTTATAAGAGTCATACTGAAAAAACCTTTCAGGTACCCCAGCGATTCATTGTTCGCAGTGTTTCGTGTTCTTGATGTAAGACAATTATACATGAGGAAAATCATATTACATACTCAAAAACAGAGACACTACTTAGCTTCCGTAAACCACTGTCATAATACACGACATGCAAAAAAAAACCCAACAGTTCCGCCCACCACTTCCTCATCTTTAGCACAGAGACAATTCTCATACTTAGGCCCTAAACTGCTCAATCTCATACCTGATGCATGGAAGGCAAAGAGTACTAATATTCTGCGTATGCAGGTAAACAATTGGCTTCTGGTCTTGGGGAGAGCTGAATGCGAGAATATGCTAAAAAACAGTAATTGAATTGTAAATTTTGTTTTTCTTTACATTCTTCTTTACATTTTAATTTATATTGGTATTATATTAGCATTACAGGAACTGTATTTTTACATAAAGAAAGTTCGAAAATTGCTCAATTCTTCGTGATATTTTTCCTTAAAGGAAAAGTTCCTTCTTTACTTTCATTTTTTTTTTTTTTTTGAAAATTATTCATAATCTAGTATACTGAAAGTATACTAGATTATGAATATACATTTGTATTACTTTACCAACAGAATTTCTTCAATTCAGTTTCATTTTCAAATTCATTTTCTTGTTTTTATCTATTAATATTTCTTTAGTTTATTATGTCAGCTAAACAATAGTAAAATATGTCATGGTATAACTGAAAGTATTCTAGAATATGAATATACATATGTATTATTTTAACAACAGAATAGTCAACACTATAATTTACTTAATTTACATGTAAAAACATTATCATATTGGAATGTCCTAAAACGGGCAATCGCCTAGTTGGACATTTTAAGTTCATTAATTGTATTATGTAATATTTACAAACAAACAATAAATAAAAAAAAAATAAAAAAAATTTACCGGCATTTACTTGGGAATTATACCCTTCGAAAGCCCTTTTTTGCCTTCGGTCTAACTTACGCTCAAAGTCCCGTTATTTTGAGTTCCCCAATATCAACATGACCAATGGTGTCTTTTGATACATTGTGTCGTTATGGGGTTTTTGGCGTCATCCTAATAAATGTTAATAAAGTGCTTACGAATATCAATCGCCTCTGTAATTAGGCTAGCTCAATAGGTTTTGGGATTTTCAAGTCCTTTTTGAAAATGGAAACTTCGGTTCGAGAAGGAGAAGGTAGCCTAACACGACTCATTATCCTAAAAATTAATTAGCAGGCATACGTAAGGTTACCACATTGGTAGTGGTGCGGGGGTGGGAGGGGTAGAAAACTCTGATTTTGATTTTTAACCCACCACCCCCAAACCACTGGGGACATTTCTAGACTTTGGATCCACGATAGCCACTAAAGAGATAAAACGGTGGAAGTCTGTTGTGTATTATGTTACCAAAGCAAGGGCAATTTTATACTCCAATTGTAATTGATCCAACACTGACAAATATCGAAAGTTTTTTATGGACAATCTAATTGGCTACATCAGTTTTATTTCAAATCGGTATAGATTATACTTTTAACACTTATGATAATCCTTTGCTCTCTATTGTCGCGAGTAGCCCGCTATCTGAAAACGGGACATTTTCGCGTCCCCACGCTTTCCTTTTGGACAACGGGACAGGATACCTGAAAACGGGACGTACCCGATTACAGTGCAGCAAACAGATTGGAGAAATTCAGCTAAATTAGAGCCACGTTTATATTTACCTAATGAATTGGCCGGGGTCACAGGGCAGCAGCTCTGTCCCGGCTTCGCCCGGTCCGAGTCTCCAATCGCAGAAGTACTCCGGCCAAGTTGGACAAGTGGACCGCTTCGTGACCCTATTATTGCAATTATCATCATTGCAGTCCGGCGGAGCATGACCGCGGGAGAAATTACCTACAGCGGGCTTGCGGGACTTTGCTTCAGTTATCGACGCTAATCCGACGTCTAATTTGACCCACGTTTTATTGTTATGAAACAAGATTTCGCTTTTTCGCATATCTGGTACTTATCTACAGAATACCAACGTCTGAATCTTTTGATGGCTTTGCAATTTTATTGATTTAATAGTACAAAACTGCTGACCATGTACCAATCGCAAGTGCGCCTCACTGTTGAATTTGGAAGTCGCCACTGGTGCGGATTCCCAAAATATCTGGAAAAATCTTTAGAGCACAGGTCTCGGGTGGGAATGTTGTACTTATTCTACCAGTATTTTAACAGAATGTGCTCCGATGAACTAGTTTCATCGATTCCTTCACAATCGGTGCACATACGGCAAACGCGCTGAACGCGCGCCCAACGATTGACTTTGAGCGCAGTTGAAATTTTTCACATGAGAACGAATCGTTTCTACGACTCGTTCTTGTGTTTCCCCCCCTCCTTCAATATGGGTCTTTAAGACCCTGTTCCACTCCTTCCTTTTTTCAAAAAGACCCTCCATAAAGCATCTCCAAATATCCTCAGAGCCTCTTGTGAGGGGTTAATGTAAGAAAATATTTTTCAAATCAAAGTCTAATGATAAGTAAGCCCCTACATAAATAATTGCAATTCCTAGTATTTACCTACACAGTGGGTACTCCAGAAATAAAATGAACAGCTTACTAGCTACCTGCATCACTATCCGGTTTCGCCAGAAATTTATTCATGTATGACGTCATGTCTAAATAAATATTTTAAACCTCTATTGTTTATGATAGAAATGGCATTACGAGCTTAAAATTTGGTGTTGAACTAAAAATTTCCAATAGATAGTTGTACACGTGATGTCAGAGCAGGTTAATACATTTTTGTTAATTACTTAAAAATATGTGTTTAAATATATGTATGAAAAACTGTCAAACTGGAGAGAACGTTTTGAAGAGTGATTAACTTTTTTCAGGGTATTATCATAATTGAAAAAAATGACTATAAAAATATCGTGTATAACGCCAATAAATTCCTCATAAAGCCCTCTTGGGTTTCACATTTCACAAACTTAGTGGTTTTTAAACAATTTGCAATTAAGTAGGTACTGTTATTAAATTATGGAATATCTAAAACGTTAAGCTATTGATGAAATGATTGTATATGGGTCTATGTTGACCGACATCCTAAATCTCGGCAAGTTTAATTTGTTATTTGTGTATTAAACTTTTAATGTGTTAACAAAATTACCCTGAAAATTGTTTAGTTATAGTTTAAGAGATTTATTGATTTTATCATGAACTTGAATGTTTACAGCTACGGATGTCGTATATTGAATTTTGTTCGAAAAAAGGTTTAACTACAATAAGATTGTTACCTCATTACATCTTGAAATAATTGATTTTCTTCGGGATACAGTTCGTTCGAACGAAGCTACTAATTTTAAGGCAGCCAAAGTCTTAGCAAACTATGCAAATTATACTCCCGTATAATTTGCATAGTTATTTCTGTAAAAATCATGTTTTACGATCCTTCAACCTTCATGTCTGCCGACTTACAGTCACGAAACAGGTATTTCTCAAATTTAGGAGGTTGAGTTTTATTACACATTTGATAATGTTGCAAACACAGGTATTTATTTCAATTAATCAAGAATTAATCTTGTCAAGAAAATCAAATACAAGGCGAATATTAATAATAATAATAATGATTTATTGTCTTCTTTTCTTAGTAACATATAGAGATAATGATATCCTCACTGGGATCTCCCGTGCTGAGGATGTCATTTACATATTATAATTTAATTATAAGAAATTAATATTACAACAAAGTAACATATGAATTTAACATATCGTGTAGTATAATTTTTTGTTTTTTTTAAATAATTTTAAAATAAGTAAGATAGTGTTTTTTTGTATGGTTCAGTTTAGTAGATTCGTTTTAGTCTGTGTTTAATATCAGTATATTTTCTAATTCAGATCTCCCTATCTTAAGTATCCAGTTTTTTATTTGAGATTTAAATGTAATAATGTTGAGGTTTTTGAGTGAGAGTGGTATTTTATTGTAGAGTTTAATACTATGATATAAGAAGCTTTTTTGTCCAAAAGTTGTATTAGTAGTTGGATATGTTTTTGGCCATGAGATCTAGTGTTTCTATTGTACGTGTTTGTTGTTATTTCTTGGGTTTTGTACTTAGGAATGTAATTGAGTATAGTTTTAGAATATAGTTGTTTAATTGACATGATGTTAAGATTGGTGAAGATTTCGTCAGTGCTAGTTTTTACAGGAACTTTCAGTATAATTTTCATTATGGCTTTATGAGTTTTAATTAGTGGATTTAGTATATTTTTATTTGCACTGCCCCATCCGATAATACCGTATTCTAACAGATTGGAAACATGGAGAAAGACGCCGCACTTATTGGCTTAAATAAGCCGAAACTGCGCTATACAAATGTTAAGTTATTATTATGAAGGGTAAATATACAAAAAATAAGGACACGCTTAATTCGCACATTTTGTTTTAACCCTTCAGTACTTTCAATCCTATTGTTCAGTTTGAAATGTCTTCTGTGTATTTCAAATGCACTATATACATCTAATTTTTTTTAATCTTCCTTAAAAACAAATGTTTTAGAAACAACATAAAATTATCTTTTCGGTGTATGCAAGTAAAATATACATTACTATTTCCAAATAATAAAATTTTATATCAAACGTGAAAAAAGTTACGCTAACCACATTTTTACCTAATTCTTTTCTCCAATGATAGAAAAATTAAAAGAACTCGATATTTCGAAAACACATTCGTTTTGTTTTGGGGA
This sequence comes from Hesperophylax magnus, assembly GCA_026573805.1. NCBI lineage: Eukaryota > Metazoa > Arthropoda > Insecta > Trichoptera > Limnephilidae > Hesperophylax > Hesperophylax magnus. The sequence goes on from JAIUSX010000022.1 coordinate 5,743,129, forward strand.
ATTTGTAAAAAAACTGTACCTTCACTTTTATCTCGTTCATATAACTAAAAATAAGAAATAGTTTTTACAGTTAAACCGATTGTTACGATTATTCATTTTGGCTATTTTTAGGAATTTATTAATGGATTCCAGTAAATATTTGAGGAAAACTGGAAAGAATAATTATCCTCATGATACAAAAAATATAAAATTACTTTTATAGAATATGGACGCCCGGTCATATATGACCCTAAAGAACTGGATGGGTTAAAAATACTTTGTAGTATTATTATGTAATTGTTTATGATAAACTAATGTTTATAAGACATGGTTTTTTATAGATGGCACAAAGGTGACAAATATTATATATAATAATTTGTTACACTTTGTAGTAGTTAGATAATAATGAGAAGTAAATTTTTCAGTTTCCGGAAAAAAACTAGTCTAAAAAAAACTATTTAAAATTATTATGTCAAAACATAGCGTCGAGAAAAGACGTCAAATTATCCTGTTTTTTCACGAAATACCTACCAAAACGCCTTATTTTCCATTTTCGGAAACTGAAATACCTACTTACTTCTCATTGTTATCTAACTGATAAACAGTAGTTTTTTCTATTAAAAGTGCGTAATAACCGTGTCCCTATTTCCTATACAGAAAACTTTATTCCCTATTTTACCTTATTAAGTTGCTCTGTTCTTCTACATTGTGAAGATTGCCCCGTTGATAGCTAGCCTTTGATCGCAGAGGGCTTTAGAAGAAGTAACATTTCTTTGTTGACATAGTAATTTTATGGTAATTGAGAAAGCCTCGTCACAGTTAGAAAGCTGAGGAATTCAAATCAACCAAATCTCCTCACTCCTTAAATTTCTTCTGAGTTTAGTTTCCATTCATATTTAATCTATGTAGCTTTTTATTAGGGTCAGAGACCCATTGCTTCGACATGGATCCTTGAGGAATCCCTATTTTGCGCTATTTCATACACAACCTCTATTCGTTGCAGGTCTAGTCTCTTCTCATTCTGTCTCCGAATTTGTTTTTGCGAGCTTTATTAAAAGATGACTTCCCTCTGAAATTGACTTAAAAATTGTATTTTAAGAAAGAGCAAGTGTTGTCGACATTCTCAGCACATATTGTCCGAATGACAGAAACCATAAAGAATAAATAGTTGCGCATTATATACTTTGCGTTGCTACGTTTTCATTATATCAGTAACCGGTTACTACGCAATTGGTCTAAATCGACCCACCCTCCAATGCCCTGCTAGCTAAGTCCTCCATCATTGCACAAGCAACATTATTATGATGATGTAAGTAGGACGCATTCAAGGATTACCAGGTTATTTGTAACCTGGGAATATCATCTATATAGTATATCATTTCAAATGTCACTGAACTTTAGAAAGCTACCACACGCATTCTCTTTGTATTTATTCGATTTTTAACCCATAAAAAAGAAGCCATCGCAACATTCAATCAATTTAACATCATACAAAGTAGTTTAACAGTTCGTTCTAAGCCCGACATTACTCTTTATTATTTGATATGGATGGTTATTGGTTTGCCATGGGTCTTGCGAGACCAGTGGCGTGTCGCTACTCGGCTAACCGGGAAGGCAGGGGTAGGGCGTACCGGGCCGCGATGTCCCCCGCCCCAGCCAATGGGACATATTTTTACGTTCAGCGTGCCGCGTTCGCTGAGGCGCAATCTGAAATATCCGCCTACATTCTTCTCACAATATTACATTATTTACGAAAATAAATGTCAATGTATTTTATGATACCCATGTTTCTAAAAACTTTTGACACAGATGGGTCAAGGAGCAAATAAATTCCTAAAATACTGAACTTGAATAAATGCTAGAAATTTGATAAATTTTTCAAGTTCTGTGAAACAATTGGCCCTTAGTATCACATACTTACCTGTTTACACATGCAGCTTTACCCCTAATAATGATTTGTTGGCTTTTGGGAACTGCTTTGTCATGGTCTCATAGAAATTGTTGTGTCTCACTGTCACAGTTATAAATGTGATCTAAACGGTGTTAGAAAGAGAAAACAACACGCTTTATATTCAAATCTAGAAGTTAACTACAGAAAATTTTGAATGTACCTTTATGAAACCAAAAGTTCCGACCGCAATTTGAGAAAAAAATGTGTCTAATAAACTTTGTGAATTTTTAATTTATTTTTTGTATGGTGTCAAAAAAGTGAGGTGGCAGTAACGTTTGTAATACATTTTTCTAATAAGTGATGTGACAGTAAAGTTCGTAATACATTTGTCTAATAAGTGAGGTGACAGTAACGTTCGTAATACATTTGTCTAATAAGTGAGGTGACAGTAACGTTCGTAATACATTTGTCTAATAAGTGAGGTGACAGTAACGTTTGTAATACATTTGTCTAATAAGTGAGGTGACAGTAACGTTTGTCATATATTTGTCTAATAAGTGAGGTGACAGTAACGTTCGTAATACATTTGTCTAATAAGTGAGGTGACAGTAACGTTTGTAATACATTTGTCTAATAAGTGAGGTGACAGTAACGTTCGTAATACATTTGTCTAATAAGTGAGGTGACAGTAACGTTTGTCATATATTTGTCTAATAAGTGAGGTGACAGTAACGTTCGTAATACATTTGTCTAATAAGTGAGGTGACAGTAACGTTTGTCATATATTTGTCTAATAGTGAGGTGACAGTAACGTTTGTAATACATTTTTCTAATAAAATGTGTGTTTTCCATTACCAGTAATTTTATTTTATTTTTAATAATAAAATTTGAAAGCTTATTTCATCACTTTTCAAAGACAGTTTTCAGAAACGTTCAGAATTATTCCATTTATTTTGATTTTATTTCAAAGGGGAAATATTCCGACCTTCTGATAGAATATGCCAGAGGCCTTAAGGTGGTATTTTAACGAGGCAATACTGAAAGTATCTGCAACGAAATGATTTAGGTGAACTTTCAATTTACTAACTATAAAACCTTTTTATAACCCCTCAATCCATAACCATTTGGAATCTCATGTCTTTATTCAGTGTCTTCATCTAATAAAATTATACGATTTCGTGTGCTTTGCTGTACTGTCGCTGGATTCAACCTTGATTCTCAGCCTTCAATTATTGCCAAATTTATTCTATAAAACTATTAAAATGAATATCTATCGCTTCCTCTTGTACGCCATTCGACATACACAATAGTAAAGCAGATAAATACATTACATTATGTTAAACCGTTCTTTAACAATGACCGACATTATTTTGTTTTGCCTCTTTATTGCTGTTAGTAGAAAAACGATATCGATTTCGGGCCAGAGAATTTCAAAAACTTGCCTTGCCAAGAAGCAGGGAATCCCCAATTCTAATATCTTTGTCTTTTTATTTGTCTACTTTTTTACAGTTTGTCCCTAACTTAGATAACGGTATTTCTTCTCGGTAGAAAATTGTTCATCCAACAGTTGCAAACACTTACTTACTTGAGACTTACATTGTCAACTTTAATAACACGTTTGTCGAAATTGCTCACACGTTCATAATTCGAGTTTGTCGACTACATTTACTCGTAATTTCATGTCGTATTGTAGTTTGTACGATGTGCGTAATTTGTACGCACAGAATAGTAGGTAGTACAGTAATATTATAAAGGTAGTGGCAATGCTCATATCCACAGAAAAAAAATATCCTATGAGAGAGCCATGTCTGTAAAGTACATAGATAATTAATGAAATTAGGACGAGGGATCTGTTGAAACAAACTTACGACAGATTAGAGACACGATAATAGTAGGAAGTTATTTTATTTAATCGTCGTAAATTAAATCTTCTAATAAACAGAGCATTTCTCCTTATTGATCGATTTCATTTTTTATCAAATTTGTTGAATTAATACGCAATGAAGGTACCTGTCATTTTTTAGTTAAATTATAGATGGGTAGGTACTTACCTATTGCGCCTGTGATGAAAACGGTTCTTAGTCGTAACTAATAAACATATACGAGTAATAATAATAAAAAGGAAGTGTGTGGAGAGGTAAAGAGAAAGTTTGTAGTCATGAATTATATATATTATGTTAACGAATTGTAATTGATTGTAAAAAAAAATGTGAAAAATTATGTGTATAGGTATTTCAAATGTATTTAATGTCAAACGAAATTCTGCTGAATAACTGGATTTTTTTGTTTTTTTTTCACCTTTAGTTACATACTTATATTCTGTATTTATCTATCTGCCATCTCTGAGAATTTCGAAAATTCGAAGAAATTTTGCCTGTTCATATGTCGGTCATTTATTGTTCTGTGTTTAAGGCGATGCACTACGTCGTGTAATATTTTGAATCGAGCCGCTATCAATAACACACCTTACGTAGATGGAGATAAGGCTTTAATTCCCGCTTAACACCATCCACCAGTTTTGATTTATGCAAGAAAAAACCTGGCCAAAAAGTGCCTTTTATTTTATTTTGTGGATGTTCAGGCACAAATATTTAAATGTTTTTCTATCATTTTATGAATAACTTAATTTGCCACATTATACAATAAAACCATAACCGAAAATGGGTTCGTAAGTAGGAGATTTTGAACTTTAAAGCAGTTTTCATAGGCCGTATAGGTACATTGTTTTTTTCTGGGCTTATAAAAAGACTTCTCTAAAAAATACTCGATTATTTCAGAGGCCAAGATGTATTCTACTCGCAGTATTTAATTAAAGCAACTGAAACATTTCAAGGCGACCAAATTTTCAAACCAAAAACACATGATTTTGCATTACTACTATGGCATCGCCCAAAGATATTAGAAGAACGAGATATGCTATGTCGTCCGCCGGACAGTAGGCGGAGTACTACCTAATTAGGGTACTTTGAACGGTATCGGGACGTGTACGCACAGAAATCTGTTCTATGTATTAGTGCGGATACCTTAGCGTAAGCGAAGGTGTGCAGTAGTATTGGTGAACAAAACCGGCGACACTCGGCAAAGCAATTCCACACAGTATGAACTGCTGATAGCACATCTCGTTCTTCTAATATCTTTGGCATCGCCTTAAATCGAACTATTGTAGCACTTGAAAATAGCATACGCACGGAGAAAAATGAATATCGCTCATTTATGCATACAAAACGGGATTGCAGGCCGTTTCCTGTTAAACTTTTAGTACACTCCTAACATTATCAGAACACGTGTTCATGCACCTGCACTTGCCCTGTTAATTATAATGACGAAATACGAAAATTCGTTTGCTTGTTCCGACATCGCGGCGATAACACATTGCTCTTTTAATAAAAGCTTAACAAAAAAACTTTCAATTCATTGGTTAAGGTCCTGCAGTCCTGTTTTTAACCGGATTACGAATAATTTTAAGAGATTCTTAATAAATGAGCAACAATATATATCGATAAGTTTTCTCCGCGCAAGCATTTTATCCCGGCTTTAAAAATAATATTAGAAATTAACCTGTGTTTAATTTGATCTAAATAAACTACACTTTTTTGAAAATTACGTCGCCAAAGCTGTCGCTAAAAAATGTCTCATATTTTTGTCTTTACGTTTCTGAGAATTACATTCCTTTGTCTACTTCGCTATAAAGCCTTCCGTGCACGAATGATATTATTTACTGTCATTTCTCTTATTCTAGCGAATGTGTCTCTCTTATTTGTACATATCCAACCGACGCGAATTCTTACTTCTAATATTAGGTTTACGGATGTAGTTTGTGGCAGGTAGGTTGTATTAAATAATACATTTGTCTGTATATACCGAAGCGACGCCTTCTAGCTCTACAATAAAAACACCTTTATTTTTTTATACTTAGTATGTGAATTTCATTTCATTTATCATTTCCGCACAGTAGAGCTACTCGGAGTCACGCCTAACCCCAATGTTTCTCATCACGGTTTACGTAAAAAAACGTACATGGAACAGATCTCTGCATGATCTTATAATAATTATTTTGATATTATATTCATTTGGGTGATGTGCTCAATGCTTAGTTGAATAATTAATCTGCAGTCATTTTCATGGACAGGTACTTAAATGATGTTATTTGTATTTGATAGAATCGTTGTATTATTTCGTTTGTCGTCTCTCATACAAACAGTTGAAATGAGTGCACTCTTTACCCAGCAGCAACATATACAATTAATATACAAACTTAAAGATTTTTTCTTGTGAATACCGCACAAGAGTCCCCACTGTCCTATGCCAGTGGGACTACGACATCGCCAATTGGGTTATTATATTATTCATAATCTCAAACTTCTGACAGTGACGGACATATATATATAATGGAGTTATGCCTGTTAGTTCGATCATCTCCAGAAAAGTTCCCACAAAAAAACTCAGCACATAAACACGCTACAAGGTTCACAGAAAACTTATTAATCCCAAAAGCAAACAAAACTATATTTAAAAAAGGACCACACTACATGGCCATTAAAGTATATAACAACCTTCCACGTAGCATCAAACAAATAACCGACATACTTAAATTTAAATGAACACTAAAAACATTTCTTTTAAACAAATGTCACTACACCTTAAATGAATACCTTACATAAATTAAATACCTCTGTTTTTTTTTTTTATTATTTACTTACATTTGTTGGGTTATGTAATATAATGTGTATTTGTTTGGTTAGCTGGAAGAAATAGGATGTAACTTATAAGCTATACCCTTTGTACTATTTTTGTGTAGTAAATATTTTTTTGAATTTATGCTGAGGCTCATGGAAGTGGTAAAGAGAATGGGGCGTGGAAGAAAGTTGGGAATTACCTACATTTATATTCAGATCTGGTAACCAAACAAGGCTAGAGCTATGACTATTGACTAGGGCGATACTGAGACTATCCACCAGTTTTGTTGCAAAATTACTGCAATTACTTTGTTTAAATTGTATTTTACACGAAATGATAGTTGTTTGATCAAATTGTCTATCGTGCACAGAAATATCACCACATGTGTGGTCGATAATTCAAAGATCTCCCGGCCGCGCGATCCAAACTTCATGACATTTCAGTTAGGTAGGCGACACATTACGCTATACGCATCATAAATTGGCCTATTTCAGCATATCGCTCGCTATACAGTACGAAATGCTGAAATATGCCAAACCACGAGAATATAGCGTGGTCTGTCACTGGCATTAAACTTTTGTCTTTCTACCGTAAATGACAAACGAAGAAAATTGGCTTAATTAAATTCTTTAAATTATTATTTTTGCTTGCGGATCAAATTTAATAGTCTTTGTAATATTAAGTTACATTTTATGGAGACTTATCATGTGAAAGATGAGTCAAGCCGGTGAATCCCTGCGTGACAAAACCACAAACAAATCGATAACCTTCACAGGGCTCCATCTAACCGCAGCAACTACAAACTTCTGATAGAAATTCGATATGGGTGCATTTGCTTGTGGTTTATTTTAGATTATAGGGAATCAACTGCGATTCTGATAAATAATTTTAGTGTATTTTACGCTAAAGTATCGTAGAAATCAACCGTTAAAGGGTATATTTAAAATAATTAATGATCTGCTATTTAATTTTTTTATTTTATTTTTTTATTTAACAATTTTTTTTATATAAGATAATGTGTCCTTACTGGGGTACCCCGTTCTGATGGCGCTAATTTTATTATTTTAAGAAAAAAACACTTTTTGCAAGTTATGCCTCAACATATAGATGAATTGATCGTCTGCGCCTGTACATACAGTATATGAATATTATGAGCAAATAGTTTTGTCCGTATAAAAACTCAATTATTACAAAATAGCTGACGTGTACCCGGCGTTGCTCGAATTTTCTCAACTTTCAATAAATATAATATCCATGTATATATATATATATATATATATATATATATATATATATATATATATATATATATATATATATATATATATATATAACCTTCCCGAAGAAATTTTCTAAAATATAGTGAAAACCCTATCAAACGATTGAATCACCCATACAATATTGTGACAAATGACAAATGCATATTTTAGTTTTGTTTTAGTGAACGTGTTTTTTTATTTGCTGATTCATTATATTAGATTTTATGCGTGAAAACTATTTGCTTTTTGGCATACTCAGGCAATAAATTTAAAAAAAATAAATATTAAAAAAAAACTAACTGGATAATTTTTTTTATACATAGGTAGGTACATAAATCGGTGACCGGATAAATCATCAAAATGATAATTCATCACATCTTTAAAAAGTTATTTAAAGTCATGGAAAATGATGAAACAAAAACTTTATTAACTGGGTTAAGTGGGTTAGGTTAGATTATGATAGGTTAGGTTAAAAAAATATTTTCATCGTTTCTAATGACTTTATATCACTTTTTAAAAGTGTGTTGAATAGTCACTGTGTTGAGTTAGCATGGAACCACATATATCATAGCTACGCAAAATTTATACTTTCATCAGAGAGCACTTTAAAAATTGCCCAGCAATGAGCAATTTAAAAAAATTAAGCAACAATTGAGCAATTTAAAAAAGCGGAATAGCTGTATCGCCTTAAAATAAGTGCTTTCGGTGATTTTAAAATTCATCCTTTATTCATAATACATTTTTACCCAATTTTACGGAAAAGTTTTGATCTCAGGTAAACGCCATAATTATAATATTTACCCTCCACGTGTCTGTGTGCCATCTAAGAGCGGTTTAATAGCATTTCGGTCTTATCATTGTGTGAATTCTGTATTTAAAGAATGTTCTTCTATAAACTCCTAGAAATTCCGCTATGACGATTTTCCCTCGTGACTCAGTTGCTACGTGTCGGATCAGTGTTGTTTCCACCCTAAACTATTGTATTACTTGTAACGTGTATAATAATTCAAACACTTTTGTCGGCTGTCTCGGCTGTCTGCAAACTGTAATGGAACTATAATAACGTATACGAAACTGAAATAATGCTCGTTGTCTAATGCAAAACTAAATTGATCTTGCTTCATTCACTTGTAAAGTTATTTACTCGAGTTCTTACTAATGTCACTTACTCAAGTTCTTACAAACATTTTTTCACCAATATTGCATTTGATGTTTTCTTTTCGAAGCGGATATTTAGAATCTCCATGATGAAAACGCCATTTTGAGCTGAAAATAGTAGCGTTGTCGGTGAGTTTTGAAAAATGGTTATCTTGGTTCTATTGATTGAGTTTTAGTTAAGCATCGAGCTCACATTCGCTTGGCTGGCTACGTATCAAATTAACGATGTTATTTTTATTTAATTAAGTTTTTTCTTTGTTTTATCCAGCATTCTTATTAATGTATTTCTACTCCTTTTAATATCCCTTAAATTTTTGTTTTACGTCTTATTATATTAGTGTTTACATTAATATATTTGTGTAAACGATTTAATTTTGGTTCTTCCGGCACCCCCATCGAAGATTGAAATAACGGAGTAAAACTTTTCATTTGAAATAACCGCAACCTTCGTAGTAACTGGAATCATTTCAGTAGCGATCGCGTGCTCGAATAAGTTGTGTTGCTCTGTCGTTCCCGGCGTTAGCTCCGGTTCAAATTCGAGGAAATAATATATATGGGTGTTAACATTTTCCCCTAAAAACCAAATATAAAAACATAAACAGTTTTAATGGCGGAAAAATGGGGCGCGCCCCAGTTCTGTTTTTCCTGTCGCGTGTCGCAAGCAAGCAAGTCTTCCCTTAAAATGTGTCTTCTTCGGTATGATTTAGTGTTTGGTCAGAAATGTTTAAAGAACTGTATTGTGTTGTCTCACAGGGTCGTGGTTTTACCGCGCTTTAGCGTTAACCCACAAATGTTTCAGTGTGGAGCAATCGCCGTACATTTACAAATGCTCAGAGTTTAATACGAATATTAAAAACAATCTTTAAACCGGATAGCCAGAAGTAAAAAGATTCAACATTACAAATCTGTATCCCCTGACACCTGTCAATCCTGCATTATTATATTGACTCTATAAAAAAATTCAAATTTCCTTTTCATCGTCAGAGCGCGTGTTCCATGATGTAAAATTCTGTTTTTCCTGGAATATCGGTCGCCCCTTCTGGTTGTGGTGGTACATTGGTACATATGATGGTGTTGCATACATCTAAATAAATCTTCAAAAACAAGCAAACACTCGCATCTAGTGTAGTGTTAAAAATCTCCTTGAATACTATATATTTTATACAATGATTGTTTACAAAAGTGGAAAAGAGAAACATATTGTCTTTCCGTTTTTTGTATAATCTTGAAGATATCGCTATCATTGTGAAAATTTGAGTGAAGTTCTTACTACTAGTGTAGTGTTAAAAATCTCCTTGAATACTATATATTTTATACAATGATTGTTTACAAAAGTGGAAAAGAGAAACATATTGTCTTTCCGTTTTTTGTATAATCTTGAAGATATCGCTATCATTGTGAAAATTTGAGTGAAGTTCTTACTACTAGTGTAGTGTTAAAAATCTCCTTGAATACTATATATTTTATACAATGATTGTTTACAAAAGTGGAAAAGAGAAACATATTGTCTTTCCGTTTTTTGTATAATCTTGAAGATATCGCTATCATTGTGAAAATTTGAGTGAAGTTCTTACTACTAGTGTAGTGTTAAAAATCTCCTTGAATACTATATATTTTATACAATGATTGTTTACAAAAGTGGAAAAGAGAAACATATTGTCTTTCCGTTTTTTTGTATAATCTTGAAGATATCGCTATCATTGTGAAAATTTGAGTGAAGTTCTAACTAATAATAATAACGAAATTACCAATTCATGGATCAAATCATATTTGCGCCGGTCGCGTATGGCCCATGTCTTCAAAATATCACATCACACACAGCAGTGTTCATCGGATTAAACGTAAAATGAAAAAGTTGAATCTGTAGGGGCGAACGATGGGCGACCTTCACGACAATCGACGGGTTTCGGTACGAACAATGATAATTATTGTCAAGTTACAAAATTATCGTGAAGCTACACAATGATTCCGATCGCAGTTTCCACTCCGGGGAGCATCATAACAACCGGTTTCGCGAAAATTATGCTGTTTGTTTTGTTTTTCCTCTGTGTGTTTTTTGTCAACTGTTTAGTTGGATTGTGTTCTGCTGTGAGGACTAGGTAATGATCTAATGATCCTTGAGTGCCGGGCGATGAGCCGACCGAATCTAGGAAGTCTGGTAAAAACGTTTTTATTTACGTAGCCATTTTTTGTCTTTTTGTTTTCGTACGAATTTTTTTGGTTGACTTGTAATTTTATTAATTGTTTCCTCTGGAAGATAATGGTATTTTGAATTTCCACTCTTATAAAAATGCTTATTAAACTTAATTTGATCTTTTTAATATATTTTTATTTTATTTTTAATAGTCGTTAATAGATCTGCTGCCTTATGGTAGACAAATATTTTCATAAATGCTTAATTCTTTTTTTATTTTACAAGAATTATATCGAGATATAATTAATACATAATACATTCTTATACGTATATATAAATTTGAAAGTACTTATGTTTCACCACTGCAGTGAAAATGAGAACTACTTACATTTTTTTTTAAACTTTACCACCTCAAGATCTTTGGGACTTTGGCTTCCAAAATTTGGGGTAGGTATATATATCATGAGGCTGGAGGAATTGGGAGGGAAAAAAATGGAAAATGAAAGTCTGACAGATACCTGGTTATTTTTATCTGGTAACTAAACACCGCTAATATAAATATCATGCAACATTTTGATTCTAAATGTTAATCTTTCACCAGGGCCTTACCGAGCTTTCATGCATTTCAACAAATAAAAAAATTGATTGTGGTTTTACGCACGCATAGTCAGTTGCTCTGAACCAAGAATAATGTACTTTGTAAACATTCAGTTAGCCTTGAGACCAAAGCCTGTCCGTTTATAATCACAACCCGTTCAGTTCTGTCAAATGTTGTTGATACAACATTTAGACACGATCGCAGTTGCCCCCAGCTTAACTCTGTATTAAGGGGTCCAGAGACGATCAATGTCAACTGTCAATGTATTGAAGGAATTTTAATCCAACCTTCTACATTTTCGCTCCAGTTGCTTTGCTGTCGTCTGTGGAAACATTACACAAAGTGTGCGAATGTGCTGATAATCTTATGATTTTACTTTCCATAACTCTGGACAATCCCATAATGCAACTAAAAAAATCTCGTTCCTCGATGAAATTGAATTCCGAAGGGCTCGATTGAACGAACGATTGTCAATCGCACAGCGAAACGATCATTCCGCTTCGTCAATGGCGCTTGTCTACGGCGTCATTCCCCCCATCAACGGACAGTCTCAATTGTCAATCGCTTTGATTGCCTAAGTAAACGATTAATTAGCTATTTTCAATCGCATCAGTGACGTAAATTGAAGCAATAATATTTTATTGATCGTCTCCGGAGAGCTTTACAAATTATAACAAAATAAAATAATGCAACAAACGATTTATATAACTCGATACATGACGAAGTAATTGGACCGTTCAAGTGACAGTAGTTGGAAGTTCTAGACTGGCGATACTGACATGGCTGTACAATAGCAATAAACACGATGCAGTCAGCAGAACGACTTTCTGTAGCTTTAAAACATTAATTATTGTCACATTATAATATTTATTGGTATGCTGGTTGGTAAATCTGCACCGGTGTAAAGGTATGCAATGAAAATGTCGTTACTTCGGTTTAGTTTGATGTAAAACCGTGACACCTCCAAGTTTGCAATGTAGAATGTATTTTTGATCGCTTTGTGTACCGACTTAAGACATGTCTGTCTTATTTTGAAATGTTTTGAATCGGTCTCCACCATGGAGACATTATATTATAACACGTATCCATATTATGAATAAAGGATTATGTCGTTGGATGGCAATACCTATGGAATTGGTAGAAATTCTTATATCCTTTTCATACTGAATGCGGCGGAATTCCTGGTACGTAAAGAGGTGGAGATCCGATAACATCTCAAGGCAGTTGTAATCGTTATAAACAAGATTAATAAAGTGAAGCTTTTGAAGGGAATAGGTTGTCGAGATAATAAATGTCCACCTACCTAGACAGCCTGGAGAGTCATTGAAACTACTCATATTTTCATATTGAAGTCCGAGCAACCAAAACGATTTACCGGCGTGTTTTCTTCCTCCTCTAACAACACTGGTTTCTTCAGGACCTACGTTCACTCCTTCCTCTCCTCAAAAGACCATCCACACATCATTCACAAATATAACATAGGTCCTGAGGAAGATTATTTTCCTCGGGGCCTCCGGAGTGGAGATAATGTGAAAAAAAAATTGCCAGCACAGATGTAGTAACTGTAATATTAACTGCAAACATTTTTTGCATTCATGATAAAATAATCACAGTAGGTATTACCATTTAACTTCATCAATAATATTGTATGGTATCGGTTGAAAACATTATTATTGACTACCTGACGTGTATCCGGCGTTGCTCGACTTTTCTATACTTTCAATAAATATAACATCCATTTATTATATACATATAAACCTTCCGGAAGAAATTTTATAAATGATAGTGAAACCCTATTAAACTCCGTTGCATAGTTTAGTAGAACTTAGCGCACATACATTCAAACGCGGATACTTTGATGTGATGTGACGCGGTGACTTTGTTTTACACTATTTAGAGAAGCTGAACAATCCTACGTTAAATAAATATTTCTTTAGTCATTTTCACGCTGTAATCAGTGTTCACTTGTTCAAGTATTTCATATTACCGCAAGCCGTACTCTGACTAGCAACAAACGGCCAACTTCCTCGTCTGGAAATGACGACGGGGTTAAGTTCCAAAGTCAGTCTAGGGCCCTGTTACTGTTACCGTATCCCGGGAACGTGCACCCCAAGCCGCCGGTCACGTTGCAGCCGTTTGCCTGCATGTGCCACCCGACCTGCCCCCAACCCCACCCCCATCAACCCTGCGCCCCTACTACGTCATCGGGGTGGTAAACCCGTGGCTAAAATCTCAGGGAATATCAATACTGTTTATCCTTTGATGTTCGCATTGAAAAAAATAATTGGATTCGTCCATTCATATTGGAAATTGGAGAGATAAAATTATGAAATTTCAGACAACTAAACACGTCTCCAATATTATTAAGTACCTATTGCTTCTCTCAGGGTCATTTTTGTCGGAATATACCAAAATACCCAATCAGATTAATATAAAATAATTCAATGAAAAAACTTCCTCCTAGGTGGATTTTTAGATTTTTAATTTCAATACCGCACAAGAGTCACAACTGCTCCCACCCGTCTGGAGCCAGTTAGATTATGGTATCCTCAATTGGGTTATATTATGAAGCTGAACGTAGTAGGAAGGGAAAGGGAATTGGGAAGAGGAAGGCGAGGATGTATATAAATATTCATAAATGGTTACCCAACAAGGCTAAAGCCATTCCAAGCAACGTTTCAATTTTGAATGGTGATCTTACACCAGGGCGATACTGAGAGTATCTTCCACTTTGGAACGTGACGAAAGTATACTATATATTATTTTAAATAAATAAATTTTGAAATAACAAATTCATCAAATAAAATTTACTTGCGCACGTCAGGATTTAAACCCGCGACCTTCGGATTGCTAGACGAGAGTCTTACTTAGGCCGTCACGGATTCGATATAACAGGGTACAAAACAAGAGCCAGAATACAAAAGTTTGTAAATCAATTTAATTTGTATTTTTTATCACTTTAAAAAAATCTATGTATATATTATGTTATGCTAACGCCTTCCATAGTAGTCGTGGCGTACACTATCCCCCTTGTATCAAGTCCCCCCTTCGTAATTCAAGCATGTCGCACTCGGTATAAAACCGTAGGAAATACAAACCACATGTTTTGATTCGAAACTTTCATAGTTGGTACCAATCAAAGAGTATCCTAGTTCCATGGTACCAATATATTTTTTGGTCTGAAGTTGTGCACTATTAAAGTATCTGCGACTCTGTACAATGCACCCAGCTTCCGTGCCTGAGCTGGCCACTTATTGTTTTCCTTACATCTATGGTGAGAAATATGATCTAAACGGTGTTAGAAAGAGAAAACACCATGATTTATATTCAAATCTAGAATTTAACCACAGAATAATTAAAACTAGCTGACGTATACCCGGCGTTGATCGACTTTTCTCTACTTTCTATAAATATAATATGCATATTGTATATTATATAAATTTCTATATATATATACGCACAAATAGACAGCCGCGGGTAGCGACTTTATTTTAGTATAATAGAGAAGAGATGTACACCTCTATGAAACCAAAGGTTCCGACCGCAATTTCAGAAATATTTATAAAACTTATTTTATTAATTACTCGCCAAGCGTTGCTGTAGCTCAGGCTGTCTGTGCAGATAGAGAAACAGGAGCCCGTGTTGCTTTTACGTCTAACATATGGCACTGTTTAAAAAAAATACATAATTTTGCGTGTCATAGGTGACATCTACATATAAATTACAAAGCAATCGGTGAAGAACTTTCGGAGATTTAAGATTATGAACAAACGAACATTTAAGGTTTTAAACAAACGAACATTTAAGTTTTTTGTATTTAAAACGAAAAAATTTATGAGAAACGAAAAAAAATGATGTTACTAATATTTATAATGCATTTTTCTAATAACATGTGTATGTGTTTTTTTTGTCAGTTCATCATTAACTTTCGTGCAGTGTTTAGACAAAAAAACTCAATGTGGGTCATTTAAAAAATATAGAATTATGTATTTATAATTTTAATATTTTAAAAATTTTATCTTTATTCCAATAATAAAATTTGAAAGCTTATTTCATCGCCTTTCAAAAATAATTTTTAGTTTTCGGATACGTTCAGAAATATTCAATTTATTTGGATTTCATTGCAAAGCGGAAATACACACACATTCTGACTGAATATGCCAGCGGCCTGAAGGGTTGGTTGTTTGTGGATTGCTGCATTATAAAGTTGTAAACTACACGTAATCACGCGATAATGTCAAAATTTCTTTAAACTGCACGACCTGCAAACAAGTGAGTTATTATTATAAAAATAAATTATAATATCACAAATGGGTAAAATAAGTATCTGAATAAAAACTGTGTCAAATCTGAATTTCATTATTTTAAACGTGAAATAGTGTAATCATAATCTATCTGAGAATCAGTCGTAAAAACTAATCATAATCTATCTGAGATTCGGTCGTGAAATAGTATAATCATAATCTATCTGAGAATCGGTCGTGAAATAGTATAATCATAATCTATCTGAGAATCAGTCGTGAAATAGTATAATCATAATCTATCTGAGAATCAGTCGTGAAATAGTATAATCATAATCTATCTGAGAATCAGTCGTGAAATAGTGTAATCATAATCTATCTGAGAATCGATCGTAAAAGCCCCAAAAACACATTTGACTCATATTTTTTTAGCTAATAACATTAGTCATGTTAAATTTGTTTATGGATTAACGAAATTTTCTTTACATTTTCTGGGCTTTCTCGTTAAAGGTTAAGGCAATGTCACACGCCCAAACTTTCCATATCTAATCTGAAGAAAAATGGATTTACGACCTACGCACAGATAATATTTTAAATTACAACCTCACGTTTCAGGAGGATATAATATTATCGTCGAGGCCAAAATTAAGTACAGATTTGAGGCTTCCGTTTTACCGATGTCGGCTAAAGCGACCTTTGCTCGTATCCCAAAAATATTGTTTAAAAACTTTTCGCTATAGTTACTACACGGAGAAAAATGAGTACTGCTGATTTATTAAAATACTGTTAAAAACGAGACAGCAGAACGTTTCCTAATAAAATGTCAGTACTTTCCGAATATATCGAAACACGTGTTCATGCACCTGTGTTTGCCCTATTATATAATGACGAAATGCGAAAATGTTATGATTTTTATTAACAGGTGTGCCGAAGTCGCGTTAATACATTCCCTTTTTACAAAATGTTTACACCTATCAATCCATTCGTTAAGGGCCTGCAGTCCCGTTTTTGGCAAGATTGCGAATAATTTGTAGAGATTTTTAATAAATTAGTAATATTTAAAATCAGTATGTTTTCTCCGTGTTATTTTAGGTACACGTTTGAATATATTTATGCACACCGATAGTATCGAAAGTTTCTCTTTTTTAACTAGTTTGGAAAACTCGCCCATAGTCCCCTCTTACCTCGCAAATGCACAAATTTACTATTAAATTGTCGATTCCGTTAAAATGTTGATGTTCTTTTTTATGATATTTTTTTGTGTTACGTTCTTCAACTACCTAAAAAAAATATTTAAAATTTTTGTTTTTTTTATTCATCCATTAGAAAATTATTTACACGTACATAGTTAAGTGCCTTTGTTTTTATCTGTTCTAAGGGCCCGGATACATACGCGAGCCGAACTTCCCAAGTAAACCTCAGCTTATGGGAAAGGAACGAAGCAACCGCAAATAGCGCGAAACACTGCTTGCAGTTGCTTCGTTCCTTTCCCGTAATTCGGTTCGCAAATGTATACGTACCATAAATATCCGTGGCAAAGCGATACATTCCCTTCCTCCAGGTTTATTGTTGGGGGGTTTTTAAACCCGCCGAAGTGAAAATGAAAATTCGTTTAGTTTTATATATTTTTCCACGTGGACGTAACCACCATTCACCTTCCAAAATCTCACTGATTGTGCTATGTTTGTGTTAACTAGATGTGAACCCAAAATGTATCTTCTCTTTTTCCTTTCCTCGGAATACATGCATTGCCCACACTCTAACTGTGACCATTATCGGTTCGTGGTCTTTTCAACTGGGGGTCAGAAATTCGAGAGAAGATATATTTAATCAAAATGTACTTACTGTTGTTATGGCCTTACTGGAAAAAGTTCAACACAATATTGCATAACTACATAAACAATACGGCATTTGCCGAAACGTTCGTAAAAGTAACTAAGGAATATAGCATCTCATCTCAAAAGGGGTTGAATATTACATACGAGAACATAGGTATAGATACATTCAAATCTTTTTATTTTACTAGTAGATTTAGAGATGCCATTAAGCAAGATGTTGGAGAAATGCAGGAACAATAAAAAATTGAACAATTTACTACAACTCTATAGAAAGTTAAATACCAATACATAACATGAAAAGGAGAACATTTAAATTGCATCCTTATTGTACGCAAAGACCGGCCGGCCGCGCCATCCACCAATCTCCGGAGGTTACGTGGCATCAAACATTATGCTTCGCGGCGCACAAGGATAGACTTAATTTGGCATAGTTTTGCGATAACACCATCAGGTCGATTGGGTTGTTTTGATTTTTGTTTGAAATCACAGGATTTTTCGGTCGCGTACTGTTGTATAATAAGCTGATATTGCAATAATTCATGTTTAGTCTTAAATAAATAAATTTCCTCATCTTTTTATAGGGGATTCACCGCAAACACGGACTTTAGAGAAAACCGCCACTGTCTGTGACTAATATCTGTGTGGTATTTAAAAATATGCTCTGCTTAGCAATCGATATAAGTGTTAATAGTTCGTCTAATACATATAATCTGTAGGTAGCCGCCTTTTTACTCCTATCCATCTCAATCCGAACCCTTGGGTATATCTTGAAATGGATCCTATTCCGGTAGTTATTATGTAAATAATATTGCTTCGTTGGCGATAAACGCATTGCTTTTATTACATTTCATCTAATCCGGACATAATTTGGCTTTTCTTATTGATACATTGAGATATTTCGTGCTAAAATAGGCAAATGAAATAACTTGGAATTTTTGTGGCGTGTTCAAAACGTGCGTGTAAGGAAGCCTTTGAATATACCTTTTAAAAGCTAGACCGTTTTTCACATATACAGGCAATAGATAATAATATATTATATATCGTGCTGTTTCCGCGTAGCATGTCTTTAATAATAATTGCTTTGGCTAAAGTCTGAAGCTTTCAAATTATCAGAACTTTTGCCATGAGGTTTTGTTTTGGTCAGATGAATCACAAGTCTGCCCTAGCAAATAAAATAATCATAAATTCAATTGCCTTTAAACTGGAGAATTGTTTTGTTTTGTTCCCTCTTTATGGCATGTCCTTAAAAATACGAGTTTAAAACATGCTTGTTTAGACAGTGATGTCATAAGTTAGCTTTGCATATCACATATCTTAAAGAGATATTGAAATAATATAAAAAGAAACAAAGAAAAAAACCCATTTCTCAAACTTCAATTAGAATGTTTGGTCTTGTTGTTTCATAATTATTTTATTACCCATTGTTATGGCGCCCTCATTCCTCAAATCTATTTCACATTTCAAAATTTATTCAGCATTTTTGCTGTCAGTTTGACATATCTGTTTGGCAATATTTATTCTTCTGTCAAATAATTTGGTTAATTGAATGATGGTTTTGGGAAAACGTTAACTGAACGGCTGTTTTTACAGTGAATTCTTTATTTTTAATATCTTGTCAGTATTTCTCTCAGCATCATCAAAAACCGTTAGGATTGTAATAACGCCGAGAATAGACTCTAGTGTGAACTTGATAGTAACCGCTATTAAAATCTAGTTTACCCGTTCTACAATGCAGAGAATTCTATATCAATTTCTACCATTCATTGCTCAATATCGACACCTACAATATCCACTTCAATATGGATCTGACAGATTACGCTATGTGCACCATGGTTTGGTCTATTTAGGCATATCGCTCGCCATACATTCCCATTAGGATTGTATGGCGAGCGATATACTGAAATAGGCCAAGGCACGAGACTATAGCTCAAGCATGTCTGCCCCATTATCCGGTGTCGCGACGAAATTACACAAGCATGAATTTCACGTACCAATATTACACTCCAAAAATTACACACCGATGGATTTACATGTGGACAAAATTACATCGACTGGAATTACACATGACAAAAAATCCGTTTTTAATTGGTTTAAATTTTAGAGAACAAGTAAAAAAAACATAAACTTTTATTTATGTTTTTTTTACTTGTTTTAATTCCGGTAGGTGTAATTCTCTTCGCGTGTAATTTCGCCTATTTATAATTTCGTCTATGCGTATTTCTTGCAGTGAAAATTGGTACCTACTAAGTGAAATTGACGAGGCTTGTCTTCGTGTAAGCACATTATACATATCACGTTGTGGCTTCTCTATGTCAGCGTATCTTCCGAATAAGCCCAGCATCATTCAAGTACAGCTTTTATCGGTTGATTAGCCTTTTGAGGCAGTTCTTAGTAACGCCATCTTAACTTTCCATTTTAAACTGCACCTCGATCATCGGTGTAAAAACGTCTTGCTCCATTTCCAAGCCGCCCGGGGCGTGTCCGGTTATAATTCGTTGATTCGGCGATTAAATGATTTGCACTTATTGTGGGATCTCGTAAACACAATGTATTAAATAATTTGTTACCCGTGAACCACTTAAAGGTAATATATTATTTCACTCCTTTTTGATCAATTTACATTCGATTTTCTGTTGTGAAGATTCGCAAATCATGAAATTCGAAAAAATATGTTTTCTTTGCCACCTTGAACGCAAAAATCTAATTTATTTTTTATTTATTTTTATTCATACCCCAAACTAGGCAAATGCGTAGTATGGTGGTAATAAAAATAAGAAAATATAAAAACATGTAAAAGAAAATATTAAAACAATAATACAATGTTGTACATATATCGTAATACAAATGGTTATACAAAAACAAAAATAATAAATATACGATACTAGGGATAAGGTAGGAATGATTTCACTTAAGGCGATGCACTACGTCGTGTAATATTTTGAATCGAGCCGCTATCAATAACACACCTTACGTAGATGGCGATAAGGCTTAAATTCCCGCTTCACACTATCCACCTGTTTTGATTTATGCAAGAAAAAAACATGGCCAAAAAGTGCCTTTTATTTTATTTTGTGGATGTTCAGGCACAAATATTTAAATGTTTTTCGATCATTTTATAAATAACTTAATTTGCCACATTATACAATAAAACCATAACCGAAAATGGGTTCGTAAGTAGGAGATTTTGAACTTTAAAACAGTTTTTATAGTCCTTATACATTATTTTTTTCTGGGCTTATAAAAAGACTTATCTAAAAAATACTCCATTATTTCAAAGGCCGGGATGTATTCTACTCGCAGTATTTAATTAAAGCATCTGAAACATTTCTAGGCGACCAAATTTTCAAACCAAAAACAAATGTTTTTTTTGTTGTTTGTTTTTGGGGTGTTATGCCGTGTTGCGCTAACTCCTTCTTTAGCCGACGTTTCGGACAGCGTTGCAGTGTCCATCATCAGGGCAGATCCGGTAGATCCCTTCACTCCCTTCACTCGCTTCACTCCCTTCGTTCTTCAAACTTACCAAAAACAAATGATTTTACATTACTACGTAGTGCATCGCCTTAATGGTCTTTCTTCAGTCAGACAATAATTTCATTCAGGAAGCTTTCCGATTTCGTAAACTAATATCAATTGAAACTAATCTTTTGTGTGTACTAAGTATACAGTGTAAGTATCATAATGAAAGAAAACTTCGGTTCTAAGGCTGAAGGTAGTGGGAGGGGAAGGAAAGATGGAAGAATGTAGGAAAGTACCTGAGTTTTCAGATCTGGTCAACGTATAAGGCTAAAGCCATTTCAAGCATATTCAATTGTGAATAGTGATACACCAGGGCGATACTCCGAGTTTCTTCCACTATGGAACGTGTCGCAAATACACAATATGTTATTTTTTATTAAATCAATTGTGGAACAATAGTAAAATTTCATAAATAAAGTTTGCTTGCGCACACCGGGATTTGAACCCGCGACTTCCGGCTAATCGAGAGACTTACTTTATTATTTCTTTGTATATTTTGCTGCTTTAACCAGACATTATAAAAATACACGACACGTTATATTCATACAAATCAAACAAATATGTAGCACCGCTTATGAAAAGGAAATCCATTCAAAGAATACCATTATTATTAATTTGTTTATTATTTATTAGACATCTATATAGGTAGGGTTTACACATTTTTACTGTGATTGTCTTAATACAGATATCTGTGTCTAGTTTACAATTATTTTATTTTGACAATAGGTACATTTAAGGTTTATTTCAATAAGATTACAATAATGGAATCAGAAAACATTTAGATTAACATTTGGGCTAGTTAACTAATTATTTTACTACCTTTGTTGATGATCCAATGTTTAGCCAAGATTTTAAATATGTTTAGATTTTTCCAGGTCTGAAGGATTATTGTATATTTTAGTCGCAATGTAATACCTCAGCATGGGTAAGCCACCCCCCAGTGAGACTAACGTTACTGGATTGTACTATGAAATGTAAAATATTGTACCAACATAAAAATAAATTAAAAAATTATATTTGAACGGGAAGCTAATGTATGTCCACTGGACCTAGTTCAATGAAACCACGCGCGTTGTCTCAATAACGTATATATTAATTCATCAAAGGCTGTAACGTCCTTTGGCAGTGTTAGGAAAATTCATATAATATTTGTAGCACATCATTGGAAGTTGAGAAGTTTATAGAACTTGTTATTGTTTATGTTTTCATTAATTAATCATTTGCCTTTGTGTTATTTCCATAAATTTGTGCGACTACGTGAAAGTTGGATACATTTTTATTTATTTATAAAATAACAGATAATGGATTAGTTTTCATAAAATTAAAGTTATAAATTAGCCAAATAACCTGACGTTATGTGAATTTCAGCGTCATTTACAATGACACTCTGTGTCCGCTATTTACTTTGCTTTTTACTGTGTGAAATACAATGAAAGTGTTTTATCTGATTTTAGAGCATGCACGACACATTTTACGGCTAGTTTTTTTCACAGTTATGTCGTCCTTTTCATGAAGCACTTTCACTTGATTATCATGTTCACTATTGAGTTGCGTATCGCCGGTATTTTGACCTTAATGATTCGTTTTAACCGTTACTTTCATTTAAAGTTAAACCTACTTTTAACTCTATTCAAACATGAGCATTTGACGAAGCTATGATACGCCAGTCGGTCTATTATACGTTACAACTTTCAGATTGCAAGGTTTAGTATTTAATCCACAAATTTTAGGTCCATCGCCGCATATTTGACAGAATACGGTACCGCACGTCCGAACGAGACACCCACTCCGCACTCGGACAAATCTTTAGTTGTAATGATTGGTTAACTTTTCTTGGAATAATTCATCAGCTATATCTAATAACGCCCTGTCTGAAACCGGACGTATCGTTAATTTGTTCGCTGGCCACTATTTAAAACCTCATTTAGGTGTACCGTTAGTTTTCTCTGAAATTAAGTTATAACTCTAATTACAGCCAACGCCCGGCAGCGTTCTAAATAATCGCCAGGTCTTTTTATGCGGTAATAAATTCAAATGCAAACAATTTAACTCGGTTCGTTATGGTCTGTAAACGGTGGTTTCTATTATAAAGGGCGCTGCTTTTGAACGCGGAGCACTTCATCATTTTGAATAGTAATTTACTGCTGACGATAATGCAGCCCTGCCCAGTTCTATGTGTTTAGACACGGGAGAAAGAAATCATTTCCCTTGTAGACACAACGCCATCCCAGTATTTAATTATCTCCGTGGGTCCGTACAGGGAAGTGCCGGCTCTTCTAAATACCTAATATTAACGTCTATTAAATAAAACGCTAGGGAGTGTCGAAGTGTAAGGCTTGGTAGCAGGTTATATGAATCAATAAATTGTTAGTTTACTTTACTTTCCTGTGTTTTTCCAAGTTCCGGTGATCGTAGAAAACCTTCTAAAATTCCAAGAGATGGATAATACCTAAGTAATCGGTGAGACGACGATAAATTTTCGTTAATTTAATACCAAATTTTGATTTCGTGGAACTTGCCTAATAATCAGGGGTGTGCTGTTAAAGTTGTAAATAAAGTCAGACACAACGAGATTGTTTCCATAAAATCTTAGTTGAAGTAATTTTAATCTCCAATTGAAATCTAGTTTTTTTTTGTTGTTTGTTTTTGGGGTGTTATATCTTCGGATCTACCGGATCTGCCCTGATGATGGACACTGCAACGCTGTCCGAAACGTCGGCTAAAGAAGGAGTTAGCGCAACACGGCATAACACCCCAAAAACAAACAACAAAAATGCTTTTGGCCGTGAGAATCTAAAAACTTACCTGAAATCTAGTTATTTATTACAGCTTATCGTCCATGTGATATAAATTATGAAACAATTAAAAATAATAATTTCGGTGGTGTATCTTTGTGTAACTTCGGTTCAATGACCTCTAGATCTGTAATTATCTGAATTTCGCTGATTTTTAAAATTGGAACTTACAGAAGGCGATAGAAAAGTTACCAACATTATTTTATTAATTATTTGTTCTTTTTTAAGAAATTGTTTTTTTTTTCAAAATAATGGTAAATCCTGTCAGTATTTTTAAATGGAATGCGCATGACATTGAGTCTGCGGTAGTTTTAAAAAAATATATTTTAGTGAGTTACCAAGTTTTAACTTTAGTGAGCTATACGTTTAGAGTACAGTGGTAAGCTGTCTACAAAATTTTCTCGTAATCCCATAATTATTTCTCGAGTAAATTTGAAAGCCGACTTGTAAAGAAGTTGGTGTCTTACTAAAATCGAAAGACGTGTAATTTGGGCATTGGTATTGTGGTTTACCATCGTTACCACCACACCCCTACGTTTAAGGGTTTGTCCTAAGGTTGTCGACACCAGATTTCCCATATTTCTTTATGGATGTATTGGTATGTTGTTATTTTAACGCGGAAAAAACGTGCGGAAATTTGAATTTATTACGCGGTAAACCGATGTCTAATCCACACGCGAATACTTAAACTATTGTCTATTATTCTGCCACGCGGTTATTTGGTTTATTCTTCCACGTGTTATTGGTGAAGTCGATAACGCGATACAAAATTCATTACTTAACGAACGCGTTTCTGTGATGTGATTTTATCACGAGAAATCATCTAATATCTGCTATTTAAGTAGCTAAGTGATTTTGCTAGATGATTCAACATTGCCGGACTCAACGTTTATCAGATCATAGATTTAGTTTGCATTATGGAGAAAATGCATAACTCCGGTAAATTGCACGACTTACATAATAAATTATGACTTTAAATCACTTTATAGTCTGAGAAACTCGTGTACTTGCCATGTATTTTATCAGCCTGACTACCTATAAATAATAATTATGATTCGTCAACTTCAGTCTAAAGATTTTAAAACATTATGTTTGTATCTTAGTGCCTGCGATAATGTTTTGTTAATACATACGCTAGTTTTACTGGCCTACGATTAGAATAATAAATGATTGTATATGTAAATGAAAATTAAGGACGGATTGTTTCACAGAATTTGAACAATTCATAAAATTTCAAAGTCAATTTTCAAGTTCTGTTTAAGTTGTATCTAAGTTCTGTTATTATTTTAGTTTTGTGGAGCAACTGGCCAACAATGACATAATAATAGAACACGAATAGAACCTTTTCACAGTTTAAAAATCAATTTGAAATTTGATGAATTGTTAAAATTCTGTGAAATAACCCGTCCTTATCATCTCATCAGTATAATCACGGTCCCAATATATTTCAATTCTAGTTTTTTTAATGACATACTTGATATTCGCTTCATACAATTATATGTCTGCTCTATAGTTAGTTTGTAACTGATGTTAGCTATTATTAGTATGTAGTTTAGTTTGCCCTTTAAAAATCTCCAATATTGCACCTGCTGTAACAGAATCATACAATGAGTTAGTCCCCTCTGAAAAACCGACTTAAAGGTACCTCTTTCTATTTTCATAAACGTCACATATATCAGAAAGAGAGCTTACCACGGACCTCTCGGCAGCATAACCATTTTAAGTATGTATGCCTTCGTGGTTTCCGCTGCTGCAATAAAAATTCGCTCAATTAATAAAACTTCAGCTTAAGCACGAACAACTGTCGAGTCGTGATCTGCCAATTTATTGATCAAGGGGAATTAGCGCTCAGCAATAAGTGCAACATTTCGCCATTAGTTTCTGTCTGCTTTTATCATGGCTTATGGCGGTGATTATTAACATTATTATAGTATTACAATGTGTTCCGATATAGTATGTATGATGTAATTTATTTTCCTGGAATAGCGTTGCTTTCCTATGTGATTCAATTCTTTTGTTAATGCTCATGTATTGATTTACGCCAAAGGGGATCGTGATTAATTTTTGGGTTATTATGCCGTGTCTGTGCTTCCTCCTTCTTTAATAAACGTTTCGGTCAGCCTTATGGCGTCCATCACCAGGGTAGATGTGAATGGTACTGTAACACTGTTTGAAGCATTGGCTGAAGAAGGAGGAAGTGCAACACGACATAATAACCCAAACATTAATGGTACTGTAACACTGTTTGAAACATTGGTTAAAGAAGGAAGAATTGCAACACGACATAATAACCCAAACATTAATGGTACTGTAACACTGTTTGAAACATTGGATAAAGAAGGAAGAATTGCAACACGACATAATAACGCAAACATTAATGGTACTGTAACACTGTTTGAAACATTGGATAAAGAAGGAAGAATTGCAACACGACATAATAACGCAAACATTAAAGGTACTGTAACACTGTTTGAAACATTGGATAAAGAAGGAAGAAGTGCAACACGTCATAATAACCCAAACATTTAATGGTGCTGTAATATTGTTTGAAACATTGGATAAAGAAGGAGGAAGTGAAACACGACATAATAACCCAAACATTAATCACGACAATTCTACATTGTATTTATGTAATTGCGGTAAGTATATCGCATATTGGTTAAGTTTGAAACCGCATTGAGTGATTGATTTTGATTTTTTTGCAACTGTATACATTTATTATATAAAATAAGACTACAAGTGTAGCTTCAACGTCCAGATTGGAGGTAACCAAATACACGTGATTTTTTTTAAAAAATTACAAGCAAAAACAGTTGTTTAACTAGGTCAACTAACATTTCCCATTGAATATAGTAACAAATTAATGTTTATGCTCATCCAGCAATACTCATAATCGAATATAAGCATCTAATTAAATTAATTTATCGATTTAACTAGTGAAGTATTTTCAGCAGGCCACCAGTAAATAACATCTGTATTTTACTCGATCGGTTAAAATCTCGTATATTTACTTGTATATTGAAATAGTTAGCTATAGTTTTTTGTACATTGTAACCATTTATCTATTCTACGTGACATTGTATTTTATTTATTAATTCGTGTTCGCCATAAAACGGTTATGCACCAATATATTAAAGAAAACATCACAAATTTGAGGTACATCTAGTATAAGAGGTCATGGGGCAGTTTTACAGGGTGGCCACAGACCTGGAAAACCGGGAAAACCGGGAATTATCAGGGAATTTTACCGAACCGGGAATTATCAGGGAAATGTCAGGGAATTTTAAAATATTCTTAAAATATCAGGGAATTCCAAAAATAAAACGAAATTCGTTATTTACGATTTGTGAAGTCCCAAAGTTGTGTTTTATTACTTTTACTTGCGGCTTGTGTAGCAAAAGATATGCCGACAAAGACAAACTAGATAAGTAGGTATTTTTTATTATTATTTTCGTAAATAGCCCTTGCAACACAATCATGTCGTAAACCACCCGCTTTGGTTTTTACCCTATACTATGTAGGTGCGAATCTGTAAAGAAAAAGCTAGCAAAGTTACAACAAAGTGTCAAAAGGGTCGGACACCCAGTACGGTCGTAATAAAATTTAAAGATCATCATTATCAACATTTTTACAAAGAGTCAATACAGTAGAACCTCGTTAATTCGAAATCCACGGGACATCAAAAATCGAATTAACGAATTCCCACGTAATTCGAAATTTTATGAAAAAAAAAAATACGCCGAAAATCGATTTTCTCGGCCGCCTCTTCAAATCCGGGTGGTATTTTAGTTGTAAATTCGTATTAATACCAATTATTTCTTTATTTTCGCGGCCGATTACCGTAGCGGCGGGCCCCTTAAATTCAGATATTCGCAATAAATTCGTAAAAATGCTTTATTTTTACGCGTAAATCGAGATTTCGCTGCCGATTTCGGTCGCGGCCTACCCTTTAAATTGAGATATTCGTAAAAATATGAAATATTTCCGCGTAAATCGAATTTTATCGGCAGTTTTTCGTCGCCGCCGGACTTTTAAGTTCAGATATTTTAAGTAAATTCGTAAAAATATGTCATATTTCGGCGTGAATCGAAATTTTTCGGCCGATTTCCGTCGCGCCGTATTTTTTAACTCGGATATTCGAAGTAAAGTTAGTAAAAATACGATATATTTCCGCGTAAATTGAAATTTTGCGTCCGATTTCCGTCGCGGCGGGCCCTTTAAAATTCAGATATTCGAAATAAATTCGTAAAAATACGATATATTTACGCGTAAATCGAGATTTCGCGGCCGATTTCCGTTGCAGCGGGCAATTCAAATATTCGAAATAAATTCGTAAATATACGATACATTTACGCGTAAATCGAAATTTCGCGGCCGAGTTTCGTCGCGGCCGACCCTTTAAATACAGATATTTGGTGTAAACTCGTAAAACTACGACATATATCCGCGTAAAACGTATTTTCTCGGCCCTTCAAAGTCGGATATTCGAAATAAATTTGAAAAAATACAACATTCCAGTGTAAATCGATTCAGATTTACAAAATAATAATACTAATTAGGACGATGTATAACCACGTAAAAATACATTTTTCGGCGTTTTACCGCCACGGCTGACTTTTATATTCAGATTTACGAAATATTATGATTTATTTTCGCGAAAATCAAATTTTTTCAAATTTCACGAACAAATTTTCGTGCGCGGACAAAAATAAATTTTTGAATGAAAAAATTTTTCTGCGGAAATTTTTTTGGCGAAAATTTCGAATTACGCGTTTTTTCGAATTATCGGGGTTCTACTGTACTTACTTTTGTTTATTTGTCTATTTTTGTCTGGTCTTTTCATTTGTACACAAATTGTCTTCAGACGAAATATCATAAATTTGTAATAAGTGTATTTTGTTTTGAATAGATCATTGTGGTGCAAGGAAATAATAAATGCTTTAGATGACGGAATTCCCTTTATTTATGTATCTGTTCTAATTTTCTGGCGTAGATGAAAATCGTGTTTCAAAAATAAAATTTTAAACGATATGTCCTTATACCAAATAAAACATATCAGGGAAAAATATAGAAACTGCCCTGGAAAACCTGGAATTATCAGGGAATTTTGAAATCCGTTTTTTGTGGCCACCCTGTTTTACTATTTTGTGACATTTTATGTCTTATACCCTTTTTTCCTTATTTGTAACAGTTTGTAAATAGTAGTTTATTGTTACAACTCTATAAAAAATGGGTAACCATTTGCCATAAATATAACACAGTATTATAAGCAATAATTGGTCGCCTGAAATATCCATATAAATTGAAAATATCTCCCGAGTAGAAATAAATGCCGCCGACGGGAATTGAACCCGCACCTTCTGATGTCCGGTCAGGTGCTCTGGAGCAGTGAGCTATATCGGCTTAGCACGCCAAATAATTCAATATGTACTAGTACTTCGATCAACAATTTCTACATTTATTCCTATTTTAATTATTTATTGATATTTTCAATTTGTATGGATATTTCAGGCGACTAATTATTGCTTATAATAAATTGTTATCATTTGTGCTATGCATAAAAAACTTGTCTTTTAACATTAGTTAATCATTTAAAAAAATAAATGCCATAAATATATTCAATTTAATAAGAAGATTCATAATTTTAATGAATCTAAAAGGAACATGAAACAGAACAAGACACATAATTAAAAGGCATCAGTCGCGACTTGGGATCGAGCCCATGATCCCTGTATTACCGGGACAACGCTCTAACAACTAAGCTTTTGACGCATATGTGTTTGCAATTTCTACAATTGTAGATGTACACGCTATGCGCGACGTTGGTATTATAAACCAGGTATAAGGTGATGCCACTTTAGTAATGAGATGGTTGACCTCAGGAAAACGTCACAATTAGAAACAAAATTGTAATGTGAAGTTTCTCATCTCGACACAGCAATTCCCTAGTGAGATGAGCAACGAAGGAAAAAATAAAAATGCTATTTAGCGTCCATGACTTAGAATTAACGCTGCGCTGCATTTCTCGGAATCATTATAAATTAAAAAGCGAATAGAAGCTTCTTTCTAGAATCGTAGACAGTAATAATGAGTACTAATGAGTAATGACATTCGGTGTGTGATGTTGTATTTATATTATATTATTAAAATCGTACAGGTTTCCACTGCATCATTGTAACTTTTTCTTTCGCTCTAATAATCTATCTGTGTTGACTGGTCGCTTTGACCAAATCTTCGTTGCACGCCATTGAACAATGTTTACGATAATACTCCCTTTTCAATGATTTCCATTGCGAAATCACCGCTATGATGATTCAGGAAAGATACGATAATTTTCCCATTTATTAGGTTGCTCATTAAGGGCCCACTATTCGAATTTCATCCAATTTCCGAGATATTTTCCTTAAAAGTTTGAAGTTTTTAAGCTCTTAAAAAAATATATGTTATTCTTTAAGATAGTATCTATTTGTTCCAAAAGCCGAAACGGTAATTATTTGAAATTCCCTCGATAGAAATAAATCGCAAAGTATGCTCCGAAAAATATTATTAACACTTTTATTTCTGTTATTTTACAAGTTATATGTATGAAAAAAATCACAATGCTTCTTTTAATGCTACTCAATAGACCCCATAAGTAATTTTTGCTATTTTTGAAATACGCCGTGATTTATTAAACATTTTCACAACTGTCGCTTACGCCTATTGCTTTTAAATCATATTTATTATAGCGCGCTCGCTCCGACTTGCAGATTAAACTATCTTTCTTTGAGAAGTTCATTCGCCAACTCGAGGGCTTTGGGGGCAGACGTGTCGTTCATCGTTCTATGATCTACAGACGTGCGATTACGTGCAAATATTTGAATTTATAAAGATAATTTTTACGCGTGTAAAGTTTATGAGTTAATAAATATTGTTTTTTCAAAGATGGGAAATACACGAAAGATATCCCGTATTTCAAAGAAAAAATGTTATCTCATAAAATTATATCCTATCTAATAGGTGAGAAGAAAAAAATACAATTTTTGATTTATAAGCTTATATTTATTATAAACGATAATTTACTATAAAAATTAATAATTCATATTTTTATTTATGTATTGTGTAGTAAAAAGTTATTATTTTTTTTTCAGAATAGGTACTTTGGGAAATAAAACTAATTCCAATGCATTAGAAATTACGGGGTAAATTTTTATTAATTTAATTTTCTTGTTGTCTTGTCTCTTTTCTTGTTCCTATACGACCGTGATTTATTTGCGAATTAACTTTCTACGTACACAAATACACACGTCACTTTACATCTGCTCCTTAGAGTAATATTACTCTAAGATCTGCTCTAATGATTCACAATGCAACGATGTCCGAAATATAATATAATATGTAATAATAATATGGGCCACCTGTTTCAAATAACAATACTCGAACGTGGAATCCAGAAAAATAATGAACGGGCCAGCGAAAAAAGCTATCGAAAGTTCTGAAACTGTGGGGAATATAATTAAATAAAATAAAATACTTTTTTGTTTTAAAACCACGATATTTATTAATTTAAGAACCGACCGGTTTCGCTTTACTTAAGCATCATCAGGGTACAAATTAATACTAAACAAAAAGTACATAATGTGTGCATATATATAACAAAATATAGAGGGAGACAACATGATACAAATATAAGCAACACAAAGACGGTCATAAAATACATTAACATAAGTGCACAAGTAATGGAAAAACCGCTAGATAATTATGTAGACTAATGGGTTATACGAATAAATCGGGAGAAACAAAACATCAACTGGCAAGGTGGTAAGGAGGTAAGGAGAACTGGGAATTTTTTATGGGTTTATTGGAAACAGACTTAATATTGGACTACTTGATATGTCTAATTGATTATTAAGTATCTGACTTTTGGTTTTTACAGCTTTTTTAATTTCTAGTGCCTCTAAATTGTTTAGTCTGTTACCATGCCCGTTTTTATGTAAGATGTTAGCACCGGTGCTATGACAGAATGTATGATCTTTATCGATCAAATGATTTGCAAATTCGGAAAAACCGTTATTATTGAGGTTTTATTGATGTTTTGTTTTTCCCGATTTATTCGTATAACCCATTAGTCTACATAATTATCTAGCGGTTTTCCATTACTTGTACACTTATGTTAATGTATTTTATGACCGTCTTTGTGTTGCTTATATTTGTATCATGTTGTCTCCCTCTATAATATATTTGTATCATGTTGTCTCCCTCTATATTTTGTTATATATATGCACACATTATGTACTTCTTGTTTAGTATTAATTTGTACCCTGATGATGCTTAAGTAAAGCGAAACCGGTCGGTTCTTAAATTAATAAATATCGTGGTTTTAAAACAAAAAAGTATTTTATTTTATTAAATATGTCAAACCACAAAGTGATTGCTTTCTACAATAATATAATTTAGTTCAGTGATGTTATTTTTTATGTCGGAAGGAGGCCCTGAAGAAAATAATTTCTCTCAGAGAATAATTTCTCTCATCTTTGAGAATGCTGTATAGAGGGTCTTTTTTGAGGAGGAGGGAGTGAACCTGTCCTGAATGTCAACTGTACAATTTCTTCCCAGAATTAACTTTATTGTACGTTTTTTGACTAACCGTACCTTGGTGTTCTATTTTCAATAAACTCTTTAATTATGTTTCAGATGTGAAATCTATACTCTGCTACAGAATGTTTTGCCCAAGTCTTGTAAAGATGCAAAGGCACGGACGTAACAATAAAATCATTTGAGCCCTTTACTGTTATTTAAAAGGTCACTTGAAGTGCAGTTATAATCAATGATTTTATTTTTTTTCTAGCTTCCACGAATAATTTGAAAAGGCATTATCTAAGGATTATACTCTTAAGGAGAATATAGAAAATGTAGAAAGGTGAAACGGATTTAAGATTTTCGATGAAATTATTGTGTTGTGAAATATTTATTTTGTTATTTATTACTTTATTTTTTTTTACAGTTTTACCGTACGCGGCCTTGTTGTAGAGTGGTATATCTAACTGTCATGGAAAGTTTTTTTCTGAGCTTTAAGATAAAGGTTTCTTAAAGATACTGGAGTTATTCTAGGGCTATGTTAGATTTTTAACATCGATCACCGTAATGCTTGCCTTCCTGAATAAATCTAATTTTATTTAATCATTTACGGCCAAGATGTTTTTGACAATGGTGTGTTTTTATCTTTCTGTATTCCAATCATTTAGCTTGGCTTCTAGGGTTGTGCCCCAGTATTGCTTTTTGGAGACTGTAAACGGATCTCTCGGCATTTAATGAAACTGCAGCAGAACAAAGGCTGTTGCTATATTGACGTTCATGGTATGTTTTGCTCAGATTGACGATAAGGTTTCCAGATCCGCATTTCGCTCGAAGCATGTTTAGGGCAATAAGTTCATAGTTTAGGGTTCTTTCACCGTATTTATGGGAACATTTCAGAACCACCAATCTTTCATTTTGAGTGAATCTTGTGCTTGTGATTAAATTATATTTGACAATTTAAACAAATAATATTTAGAGAAGTTAAAAATAAAATTGAAAGTTCACTGAAAGCTTAAACTATTAAAAGTAGTAATTTCATAAAAATGTAAATAAATAGAGCCCCTTTCACATTTTAGAATGTAATTTTATGTTGCTTACATGTTTTATTACTCTTTATAATTATTGAATTGTTTAAATGAATAAATAAATAATTACAAAAAAGTCTTCTGATTTGTAAGTCCTCAGGAAGCACTAAGGATATTTCTATCTATCTTTATAATATAATAAATTTGATGAGCATAAAAATGTAAACGTGTATATAATTTATATAAATGTACAAAAGTAGATATTACACGTGTATAAATATTATATTGCGCATATTATACAAGATGTCGGGGGTAAAGTGCACAAACTTCGGGAGGTGATTCTAATTGATAGTACAAGTAAAAAAGAAAAAAAACTTTTTTTGGAATTCCAACGTTTTAAGATAGTTTTCGAGTAAAAAAGTTTAATTTTTTGTATAGAAAAAAAAACAATTTCTTCTACGGAAAATAAATTTTTGTGGAAAAAATTTGGAAATTCGAATAATTTCCATTTCATTTTTACTTCTTCTAGCATTTAGAATAACCTCCTGAAGTTTGAGCACTTTACCCCCGGACACCCTATAAAGATAACCATATAAGAAAAACCTTATTGATGTAAAAATATATTTATTGATTTTATAAAAGTTATAAATTACTTTTATAAAAGTGACAATAGTATTTTAGTAAAGTAAAGTAATTTGTATACCTATTCAAATAACTTTCGTAAATGTTTTTTGTAAAATTTAAAAAAAAAATTAATTAATTAAATCCGTAATAAAACCCATATTTTGAGAACCATCTTCATTTCGACTTCGTTCGTAGAGTAATAATAACTAGAGACCGCACTAATATTTGTACAAATCGTTGACATACTCGCAAAATAAAGCTCTCCCTTTCAGCTCGGTTCCATTAACGTACAAAAAACAGAGACAAACAATTTCTGTTAAAAACATACTGTGTAAACGGGAAGCGACTTTTTGGAGCGGGCGAAGTTCACGCCAGTGTGATTTGCTCGGTGCTAACTAAAAATGGGTCTGTTTTTCTAAAATTGCAATAGATGTCGGTAATTTAATTTCGTTATTTAAAATATTAAATAACCCCCAAAATTATTCCTAATACGAATTCAGACACCTCTGTCGGATTCTTTTAACACTAAATATTGAGTGTTGCCCAAATCTAAATTCTTTACGCGGAAAGCGGGCCCTTAAATATTTAAAAATTGTAATTCCGGAACTTCGTAAGAAAATTATTATTATTATGACCTAATGCAGTCCACCGATAGAAAGTCAGTTCGCACGTTCACTGTTATTATAGTTTTTACACTTTAAAATTTATATAACTTCTGAGTTACTGCTTATTATCTATGTGGTTTACAGGAAAACGTAACGCAGAATATGAATATACCTACAATTCTAAGGTCCATAATTATTTCTTAATTAGATGTTAAGTTTTTCTCCAAATTCGCCACTTTTTGAGAAAGTGACCGGAAAATCCACGTTTACGTAAAGTAAGTGATTGTTATTCACAGTGGCGGCTCGTGACTTGTGTGTGTACTAGATTGCTAATATTGCAAAAATTGGCTGATTGATGTTTTTCAGGTAAAAACTTCTTCTTTTTTTTTTCGAGAATTCGATTTTTTGAATGAAGATTTACAGAAAATCCGTGCAGCGCACGGTCAAAATGAAATTTCCTGAAAAACTGAATTTCCGAAAAAAATCGTTTTGGACTAAACAACATCAATGATGTAAATTTTTTTAAACTTAGCACTCACAATCACACACAAAGCCGCCACGTGTCATTCAGTTCTTACATTATCTTGAGTACCTACCTATATATTTTAAACTAACGGCATCTCGTCCTTATACTAATATTTTCGGGGTTTTTTATTGTTTTTTTTTTCCATCATGAATACCAAAACCATGAATACCAAAACCCAAAGCTAATGACACTTTGTGTATCACTTCACTTCACAAGTTCTCCCACTAGTACGTATCATTTTATGTATAAAACAAATCAAATTTGATGATACTAATATTTATTTAATCAGTCAAATAACAACAACAACAAAAACATGGCGTCTTCCTGTTTCGACTGCCTGAAAAGTTAATCATGTCAGGCTACCTACTTTAATATTGTCCGGAATCAATTCAAAATGTTGTGTTTAGATTAGGTAAGGTTAGTGTTTAAAACAAAATCCATTTGAAAAGATTTATCAGTCAAATAACAGTATTCCTTTTTCCACTGCCTGAAAAGTTAACCATGCCGACCTATAGGTACCTACTTACCGCTTATCCGGAATCAATTTGAAAAGTTGTGGTTAGGTTAGGTTAAGCTAGATTTTCAAAACGATTCCGGGTAATACGTAAGTCCCATCTATCTTCTTTCTATCTATCTATATAAAAAAAATGTTAATATTCCTTTGTTCAAAATCTTAAATCTCCGAAAGTACTTCACCAATTGCTTTGACAGTTTGACACAACGTTGCATTCGAATACGCATTACGCATGTGTTTTTTTATATACGTATATTATATAGATGATTGTTGTTCAAACGTGCTTTTTTGAAAAACAGTGCCATCTGTTGGACATAACAGCAACTCGAGCTATTGTTTCTCTATCTGCACAGACATACTGAGCCACAGTAATATATCGACAGGTTTGAACAATATGTTTTATTTCACTAGATACCATCAATAAACTGGAATTGATACCAATGATTGCAGATAATGGCACTTTTGCCCCACTGACTCCGATAGCTCACCGCAGACGGGTAATGTTCACATGTTAGTACCAGTGTATTCGCCTCCATCCGGATGTCCCGAGATGCCGGCTATTTATGATACTGATAATATATAGCTTTTATATATATATATACATATGTGTATGTTTATTTTATTCCTCTGACTTGTTTTACGACCTGGCTTTGCCCGAGTTTTCAATTGAAAAATGTGGAACATGCAATGTAAGTGTCTTGTCTTATTAAATGCATTCTATCAACTTTTGGTGGCAATCACTTCTATGTACGCAGGCATATATGCATTTGCTGAAATCAGTTGACATTACAGCAGTTAATCAATCTATATATATATTGTTAATCAATGTTATATATATTTAATAAAAGTAAGTGTACAATGTGTGTGCTGCTAAAACTCAGAAACGAGTCCTGGTACTATAATATATGGTGTGGTAGCCCTCTATCCCCCATCCGTGAAGAAGGTTCCCGTTTTTACGTGAAGGGCGTGCTTTATAAGAACATTTGAGAGTATTCGAGAGTATTTTTACAACATTCCAGAACATCCCGGAACATTCTGGAATTTTTGAGAATAGTCTATAACGTTTGGGAACATCCCAGGTCATGATGAACTAAAAACGG
Source organism: Hesperophylax magnus (assembly GCA_026573805.1). Classification (NCBI taxonomy): domain Eukaryota; kingdom Metazoa; phylum Arthropoda; class Insecta; order Trichoptera; family Limnephilidae; genus Hesperophylax; species Hesperophylax magnus. Next base: position 5,780,165 of record JAIUSX010000022.1, read on the forward strand.
GATTAGAGGCCGTTTTCTGATACACTTTAAGTAAATTCGTAATCGTGACAATACATTGGTAACTCTAAATAGTACAGGGTTTTCCCTTGAAATTCACTTGAGTGAATCAAATGCAAGTCATCTTGAGTGATGAGTCCCATTTCCACCTAGGTGGCTTCGTCAACAAGCAAAATTGTCGCATCTGGGGCTCGGAAAACTCAAGAGTTATTGTTGAAAAGCCTCTCTATCCTCAACGTGTGACTGTTTGGTGCGATTTATGGTCCGGCGGAGTCATTGGACCTTACTTTTTCGAAAATGAGACTGGAGCAACTAGATTGCGCTATCGAGAGATGACTAATGATTTTTATGGCCGGAATTGGATGGTATTGATCTGGACAACGTTTACTTTCAACAAGACGGCGCTACGTGTCACACAAGCAACGAAACCATTGATATTTTACGATTGAATATCAAAATAACACCTCTTATTGGAAAACCCTGTATAAAACAAAAGTCTGTTTGTGTGCTGAATTCTTATAAACGATGCAACGGAGTTTGTTAGGGTTTTCGCATAATTTAGAGATGGTTTATATACATAATACATGGATATTATATTTATTGAAAGTAGAGAAAAGTCGAGCAACGCCGGATACACGTCAGCTAGTATACTAAATAAATGTTGGTCCTACCCAATCGAGATTTGACTCGGTTTTCAGCGCGGTTGGCTCCAGTCGCTGGGGAGATAGTTCAATCCTAAAAAAATCCTCATATTAAAAGTTCACAGCAGTTAAGAGCCAGTTCCTGGGGAGGAAGGTTCAATCCTCAGTTAAACCAAATAAATAATATAGATCTGTAAAATCGAAGTATTAAAGTTTAAAAACACGTTGTTTTTTACAGTTTCAATTTTTTTAATGGATTTTTCAATTGCTAAAAGTTTTGGGTATAAAAAATTTCTTTTCAAAGGTGACTAAATTTTTATGACGTCATTGCAGTTTAAAACAGTTTTTCTGCTTTATATTTGTTGAGGTGCGCATTTTAATTATGGCACTTTAACGGCAGTTTTTTTTAGGTCAGAAACCTTTACCGATAGCTAATTGACAAACGTAAACATCTCTCAAGCCGAGCTCAAAAAACCAACAGAAAATTGAAGAGAATTTATTACTAGTAGTTCTGTAGATCACGCGTCCAAAACAGTAAGTTTCTAATTATCACTTATTTAATAAATCAAACCGGCTATTTGCTTTAGTTCGTCTAACCTTGATAATAATAAGAGTTTTACATTTAATCGATTTCTCTCGGTTACCTTTTCGCAGTCGATGCAAGTCGTTTCTTTTCAGCTTCGGATGGGTTTAATGTCATAATTATTTTTCTCAGGTAACTTTAACCCAAGAACACAAATCCTTATGCTACGGTGCCATTCTCTAATTCATTTTAATTTAGACTTCCAAGAGCGTTGTAAAGGGAGGGGAAGGGGCATGATGGTAACATGTGTATGCTCAACAGACAACAGACTATAACTGCTTGATTGCATACAGCGGAAGTGTAGGCACTCTACTCTATCCAACATGTAATTTTAAATCGCCCATAGACAATAAACTACTCGCGCTGATGAAATTATAATTATCCCACTCAATTCGGTCAGTGTGCTAAAATCAATAAATCGCACATTCATCCTTAATAAACTTACAACTAAAATAACTGTTTGATTTAAAGTGAAGAATCATTAATAATCACTGTGTTTTATTGGTTATATCAATTTTTCATATTCTCTTGTACTTAATAGTGGTACAGTACTAGCTTGTTTATCCGCCGTCCAAAACTTGGAGATTGGAGACGTCCAGTAGTCGAACATTTTTATACTTGAAGCTGGGTCGAAGAAAACAATCCAACCTTTGTGCATTACGTAAATTGAGGTTTACATCTTCTGAAATGCTCATGAAGTTAGATATTGGTCATAATACATATTCATTGCATTGGCCGCTGCGGGGTTGCAAATGCTTAGACCACACTGTCTCGAATGCCACAAGAAGTGTTAGAAACAGACTTAAGGCGATGCACTACGTAGTAATTTAAAATCATGTGTTTTTGGTTTGAAAATTTGGTCACCTAGAAATGTTTCAGATGCTTTAATTAAATACTGCGAGTAGAATACATCCTGGCCTTTGAAATAATCGACTATTTTTTAGATAAGTCTTTTTATAAGCCCAGAAAAAAAATAATGTATAGGCCTATGAAAACTGTTTTAAAGTTCAAAATCTCCTACTTACAAACCCATTTTCGGTAATGGTTTTATTGAATAATGTGGCAAATTAAGTTATTTTTAAAATGATCGACAAATATTTAAATATTTGTGCCTGAACATCCACAAAATAAAATAAAAGGCACTTTTTGGCCATGTTTTTTTTTTTCATTTTCAATGATTCAAAATATTACACGACGTAGTGCATCGCCTTGAAAATTCTTCATTTGTCATAAATCACACAGTTATCAAAGAAATCTTCATAAATACTTTTCCGAATTGTACGAGTTTACCTCTCCGTAGTGAATATATATATATATGTTCCAAAATTATTTTTTTTAAATACTTTTATATTTGTTTATAATTAACAATATTTAATTAAATTAGTTTATCTTATTTCTCATTTTAAAGAAGTGAGTTGTCTATATTATTTAAAATGTACTACACTTGAACGTAATGTAATTTTATTTATTTTAAAATCAATACCATGTACTTTCTTTACCATTGTTATATTGTACAACAAATACCGAGTTGACACGTCTGTATTACTTAAGTACATTTATATTTACATAAAATGTCTTGTAAAAGTCAATATATCACATTTACAGGCCTCTTCGTTTTTGTTTTCTATGCTAAGATAATATATTGATCATCGTTCTAAATAATTTTAGGTATTATTTCAGTCGATTAAAAATCTACACATGCAAACACCCTTAACCTTTTTTAAAGATTGTTTTTTGATGAATTTTTTTTAATGCTCATTTTGAGCACATTTGCCTTTTTTTCTTCATATTTTCCGGGCTTGTGGCTTACACTGGTGACTCCCTTACGATGGGGGTCATTATTAAGACGTCTTAATTAATTGATTCGATATTAAATTAAGTATGCTATTATTGTCGTAACGTTAACAGCCGGTTTCAAATTATAACAGCTACACTTAGATACACGAGCTGATAATGAACAACACGATACGATATGCAGATAATTAAATAACGTTTTGTTTTTAATATATTATTTAATGTGATTACTAAACGCGTTCAAGCGAGCTGTCATTCTCATGTGTTTGTTTTAAGAAAATTGAAATGAAATTGCGTGAGTTATTTTAGTACAAATAGAAATATGTATTTATGTATCGCTGAGAGAAACATAGTTGCACTGCTTTCTCACGAACTTTTATCTCACAGCCTCTCTTTTTTGCTTAATGATGGGGTAGACATTGGAATACATTAACATATTGAGATATGTACCAATTTAAGAAACTCCTCAATGATAATTATAAATTCATTAATATTAAATTACCCATGCTTTCCATGGCATAAAACAAAAGACATTCCACGTTACCCGCGGTTGTATCCTGTAAATAGAATTGATGCAGTTACGTAATAATTAATCTGTGCTTCACTTCATCCCTTTCTTTGAAAATAATCAGACAATTTTATCATAATCACTAAAATCTATCAAAATCACTTTATATTACATTCCCTTTCAACAAACCTGCCACATAAGCGAGTTTGTCAAGCATTAATGTTCTCTGCGATTTAAGATTAGACCTGCTTTTTATATGTTATTATACCAATTCACTTGCTATATGCATCAACCAGGGCTTGCGAAAAATCCCGGATCTTTTTCAAATCTCGCGGGGTTGCAGCATAAAATTAAACATAGGGTTTTTTTATTAAGGGGTATTAATTTCAAATAATGGCAACATTTTTATCTTATTTTGTATCAATTATAGTTAATACTGGTGTATTATAAAAAATCCATTGAACGGTAACATAGTAAGTCGTTTAAGAGGACTTTTCTTATCAATCATCTTTGGTACTGGTAATAATTATGACAAGATATTGAAAACGTAACATAATAAGTATTTCAAGAAGACTAAAAAAAAGAGATCGTATTAAAATATAACTGTCACTGACGAGTCACTCCGCAGTCATTTGGGATCAATCATACTTGATAACATGTAATCTGGGCATTCTGGCGCTTGCGTGTCACTTGATTCGCAACCCTCAAGCACGTACAAATCAAAACAGAATGTTTTTGAGGTAAATTAAGTATATTTTTCGATCCCGCACACGAAAATCCCTGGAATCAAATATTGCATAAATCCCGCGGTATTGCGGGATGCGATATTGTAGGATTGCAAACCCTAGCATCAACATATATACTATAATTATTATTAATGCGAACAATTTATCCATCAGACCTCGTCGACACAGACTTATAGCCCAGCGTTAGAATTATTCTAAAACTTGATCATTTAAGATTGTATTTAATTTACTTCACGTAGTGCGCAAAATATTAATTAAGATTGACTAGAGTGTTTCCTGCAATTACGGTTATAATCTTCATTAGTTACGTGAGCATTTACCTCATTGGATCATAAATATTACGCCACGTCTTCCGGGCCTGATAAATGCACGTTTTTGATTGGTTTTGTGTATTCGCTGTATACAGAATAGGACCTTCCCACTAATTAGGTAAGATGTAAGGTATCAACTGTTAAGGCTTAACCTAACATATTGATGAAAGTTGTTATGGGGTCTCCATGTCTTTCTAATTTCATAAAAAGAGCGCTGTAACTACTTTGTGATTTTTCATAAAAATTGAATATATTGAAATTCGAATAAAACTGCTTTCAAATATTTTGAAATGTTATGTGTGAATTATTTTGCTAATTTATTGGCATAGTGCTTATTCTGCTATTTAAGACGTTGTTATTGCAAATTTATAGGTACTCACCTTAGTCAAAATTAGAGAAATTTGTCTAAAGAAACTTAAGAGGAAGCTACAAGCCTAAAATGTGTACATTCCTGGTATACCTTATATCGTAGGTAATAGGCATTAAAATCGCTTGACAAACGGAGTCTAGAAACGTTTGATTTCAAGCGAAAAACTGGTTTTTATTAGTTTTGTAAATAATTTTATGAGAAAGCAAAAAAGTTAATCAAGTGAAACTTTCACAGATTATCTTAGCTATAATACTGTATTTTTAAAAACTTGTTTCCTTTATGGGTTCATACATTTCTATTGGAAAAATATATTTTTTTAGTATGTTACATTTATATTTTTTATTGAGTAATTTGTTTTTTATTTGTTTTCTACTCAAGCGAAGCGATAGGAAAACCTTCAATTTATCTAAAGCATATTTTTTGGTATTCATAATTTACACCAATTCGTTATAAAGATTAATCAAAATAGTGATTTGGCATTAAGCTTCGCCTTAAACTGAGAAGCTAGTCAAATTCTCGTCAATAGACGCAAAAAATCCGAAAGGATTAGCGGAATTTAATTTAAACTTTCGCTTTTGAAGATAATCTTATCTACAGTAGGCAAAAAAATAATGATTTTAAATATTCTAAGCGATTTTCTCTTCGGTAGATTAGTAAAAAGTTGTTTTTATAAGAAAGACAAGTATTCGCGAGTTTCCACAATATTTGAAAATCTCCTACTACTATTACACTAAGCGGAAATGTTTTTTGTTTGTGCTTGTGTGGTTATCCCGTATACATTTGCCACTAACCCAAAGTGGCTTCATTTCACAAAACTTTACACATCTGCACTGATGATAGGCACTGTAACGAAATCCATAACGTTGGCTAAAAGAATGAAGAAGTGCAACAAGGCATAATAATCCATAAATTAATCACCGTAAAAATCTCGATTCATAAAACAAACAAAAAAATCTATAGCAAAATCTGAAACATATTTCTGTCTCCCTCAAACTTCGCATTCAGAGTTAAGTTACTTAACTAGGTACTATTCCGCGGAAACTGTCAATATTAAACGGCAAGACAATAAAATGAGGAATCACGTAGTTCACGCGTAAACTCCAAAATCGTCATGTAGGGTATTGTGCCAATTTAGGTTCCATTAGACTCGCCTCTACCGGCGAATAATCATATTTTTCCGGCTGATTTTGACCACTTTCAACACTTTGCACTCGTGAGCTCGTAAAGGGTATAATTCATTCACAAAAAAATCCTTGCAATTTAAAATATTTTTTAATTCGACTCCATGCAGGTAACCTTTGAGTATTTAGGTCGAGGGTTCGAAATCTTGCATGGGCACTTTTTTGTTTTAATTAAATGTAAATAAAATATTACGTGTAAATTTTTTTGTTTATTTTTTAAATAAACCTTTTATGATTGAATATTTTTTAAAGACCTTATATGTTGCAAGGTCAAAGTATTCCGCTGATAGCTCCATTGTAACATCTCGCTCGCGATGGTTTTGGTGGCTTTAACTATTTTATATGACCTGATCCAAATGGATAGGTACTTGTCGATCATCCTCGTTTGTTTCCACTCAGTTTTCTACATCCTCTCAATATTCAGCAAACGGCTTCGAAGTTAAGACTTATAGTACGATTTCACAATAGGCAGTTGAATTCCTCTTTTCGAGCCTATTGTGAAATCACTTAAATATTCTTCAGTTGAATTCCTCTTTTCGAGGAATTCAACTGCCGAATCGAACTCGAATTCGACTTTTTTATTCTTAAGTTACATTTTACTGTTTTTCCATTATTATTCTATTTAATCAAGAAAATCGAAAGGTATTAAAAATACTCTTTGTTTTCCGCCGGTCCGATTAGTCCGGTTATTTAATTATATTTCCGGAATTCAGATTTCAAAATATTTATCCTAGATTTTTTAACTTAATCTATCATATCTTGGTGTTTTTTTATTTAATTTAAAGATCTAGTTTTACGGAGAACTTTCGCTCCTCTAGTGTAAATTTCAAAAATGCACTCGGCACTTTTATAAAAGCCGCAATTAATAACGTATCGACTTTTATATATCACTGCGGAGAAGAAAGTCTAGGGAAACGTTTACCGTCGTGTAGTTTTCTCCACATTACCTGACTGAGTATGACAAAGCGTACGATCGTAATATTTTTCGTTTTATTTTCTCCATGAATTGTAGTACGTAATACCTACCGGGAAAGCTTGAGAAAAGTATATTATACTCTCTAGAGCAGGGATTTCCAACTTTTGGCAGCCCGAGGACCACGCTAAAAAAGTCTATCCGAAATCCGAGACTTCATACGTATAAAATTAATAAAATTCATTCGACGGAAGCAAATACTTTGTGGTGTGACATTATATATTAATTGAAAAAACACAGTTTGTAATACACTTTTATTTTTGAATTAACAAAGATCGCCAACCGGTTTTCGCGTTTCCCAAGCTTCGCCAGGGTTTTTATGAACTAAAAATAATTAGATTCTGGCATATTTTTTTTTTATTTTTATTTTTTTATTGTTTAACTTGTAATATTGTTACATTGTACATAAAATTAGGTAATAGTGAAAAACATATGTTATTGTATTTCTACTCCAATGAAGAGTGCTCTTGAGCTTGGCGTAGGAGTTATTTCACAATTATTTCATGTTTATATCAGTAATTAACATAAATACAGTACAATAAATATAAACATAAAAGATGATTGTGACGTTAATTTTGGTTGTAACATGAATTGAAGTTATAACATTTGAAAGGTGATATTAATTTTTTTTAAAGATAAATTTGACCTTTTTTTAATAAAATAAAATCTGGTATTTTTTTCACTTCTTCGGGAAGACTATTAAAATATCTTATGCCTTTGTAAATAATAAGTAAATAAAACAATGAGTGATAGACATACAAAATAGAAAGAAAGAGACACACATCGAAAAGCAGTGGCCAACTCAGTTAATAATGAGCTCTGACGAAGCTTGGGAAAAACGAAACCTGGTTGGCGATTTTTGTCAATTAAAAAATAAAAGCGGTGTATTACGAATTGTGTTTTTTTCATTTAATATAAAATTAATATCGGTAGATATGTCTTTCTTGTATCTCTATTTGAAATAACACTGTTAAATTTGCTTTGGTATTATATTGAAAATGTGTAAAATATAGGTACGTTACTTAAGATTATTACGAAAAATTATTTTTTGTGTGTTTGTATCTTGCTATTACCTAATTAGCAATTACATACTTAAATATTCTTCCACCATTTATGCATTATCAATCTATTTAAGCCATGTAGGTAGATAATTATGAAGGTAGGTGTACCTGTTGACGATCTGCTATATTCGTTTAACAGGTTTTTTAAAAAAGGTTAAAAACAAGTAAATTATTTTTATTAATAGCTCTGCTGTCGTTGATTTTCTACAACCATTTTATAAATAGTTTTGTCTTGTTTGTCGTAGCCAATCACATAAATTCGCAAATTTAAAATGCCGGAGATGAGTAGCCGTTTGGGCAGCATGGTATATAGAGAATACGCAATTTAAATGATACCATAGCAAAATCGCGTGCTTTAGATTGATGATGTGGTATTGCGGAGACAGATTTCTTGGTATTGAGTATTACAGCAGTGGTAAAAAAAACATAGATGAAGAAGGCATACGCACAGAGATTACCAGAAGTTTTGAAGATGCGTCCTTCTATGTGTCACCCACAGATCAGTTTCTTATATCCGAGTTAGTCAATTTACATAGATCGATCTTGACTATCCTGTCGCTCTTGATTCCATTGTTAGAAACGTTCGCTAATGTGGGACCCAGGCTGAGTCGTGATGAACGTACCATAATTCATATCTGACCGCGATAATAAGAAAGTCAGTGTAATACCGTCAATGAAATCGGAATACCTATACGAAATTATGCATTGAACCGAAGAAGTGTCACGACTCGGAAATGGTAGTCGGCCGCTATGTGGATGAAAGTGTCGAGACAAATAATAATAGGGAAAGTGAATCCGATTGCTTGAATCATCGATGATTTGCGAATTATCGCAGGCTGATTAGTTGCAAGTCGGATGGGTTGCGAAGCCTTAACGTCGGCAAGGTCGTACGTAACTTAGCATCGGCTGCTGAAGCCTTTCAAAGGCTTTTCACCGCCAATAAAACCGCATTGTTGTTGGCTGACTCGATTTAAGGTACTTTGCTCTGAATTGGTTAGTCATGTCTTGAATATACCCTTCTGTAAAATTAGTGGTGTCATCTAATACCCGGAACAATGAGTTTTCAAAAAGCATAATTCATTTATAGGACTAAGGAATGTACAGAAATGATTTTAGCACAAATTGTTTTTGGGTTAGTAAATTTACAAAATCTAAAACATATTCCGTTACCAGTAAATAAAAATAACACTTTCAGACAAGCGGAAGTTTAACTATGGGGAAATGTATGAGAAGGTTTCGTGAATCGTGTAAAGGTTATAAGTAGATCCCAACAAAAGGACTGATCAATTGTCTAATTCCAAATGTTGAAATTACCTTCATTTAGGTCTTAATATGCTTTTACACAATAATGTTATTATATTGTAATAATTTATTACCTGTACGCTCTCATTGTTTTTGTCCTGTCCCATCAACATAATTCATAGCTTTCCCTATAGCACACAAAGCGTTCGAATATATCAAGACGTTTGTCAGGTAAATCTTGTATTAATGCGATTCTACTGTGGTTGCGCAACGAGCGAAATATCGATAAATCATAACAGTAATAATTTGTACGACGTTGCAGACAAATCTGCCCGTGATTTGTGCATATTTCACCCACGTGAATATCCTGCCTCGGTGTGTGAAACCTACGCTAAACCTTTCCTGTTAATAATGTTGCTGGAAGATTACCATCAATAATAATATGTTTCAATTGAATTCCATGTGCAGGACTTGAGTTGTTCTCCTTTGAAAACAGTTTCTTACCTGCGTCACTATCTAGGACAAGGTCGTGATTTTGATAAAAGCCTTCCTATATTAATTCTAAGACATCGAAAGGGTCTCTATTTGGTTATCTGTATACTATTTACTACCTTATGAAATTTGACGGGGTATGCGTGACGTCACATGTACCTCGGTTTTGTCTGTTAACAGTTTGGTCAATCCCACTTGGGTCGGTATTAAAACAAAAAAAAAACCATCAAGTATTTGGGAAGATTTCCAAAAACATTAATTCTATCGAAATGATTTGTAAACCGCAGTAGTGACCCATGTGCGAGTAGCGCATCTTGACACAAACTTGTCCCCATTCTTAATGCTCGCGGCTGGCCAGAACCCGCCGACCAGTCACAGGGCGTTTGAGTGTCTCACGGTTAATAGTTTTCAAATGACGATTTTTTTTAATTCTACGTGTAAATAAAATAAAGTCGCTATTCGCGTCTCCTCTGTTTGTGCGCTTAGTTCTTCTAAACTTTGCACCGAATTGTTATAGGGTTTTCACTATCATTTAGAGAATTTCTTCCGGAAGATTTACATATATAATACGTGCATATTATATGTATAGAAAGTCGATATTTTATAGTAAATATTTTCGGGCACTTCATTGCTAACGCTGTCTAAACCTTATGAGATATATCAAAATAAATTACTACGGAATTGTATATCTTAAAAAGGCCTACAAAACAGTCCGTTATGGTATATGTATATCCCCCAGCAACGCCGGGTACACGTCAGCTAGTTATGTATAATACTCAGAATCAGCGTTTGTTGATCTATAGGAATGTATGTTTATGCCAGAATATTTTCCACTCATTTACCTTATTGTAGGAAGGTGTTGGTTTCATTCATGTCGATTATCAGAAGTTAGTTAACCTTAATTTTTCTATTCACAATTTAATACTTAGACATCGTGCATCTCATTTCGTCTACTTTTCCAACATTTTTCTATTTAATATGTATCTCAAAGATTTCAATCAGAGGTAAGATGTACCTTTGTGTGCATCTTGTTCCCACGCACCTACCCATTCATTATTTTCTCCCGCGTTGGAAGCCCACTCTAAAATCCTAATTACCTTGTCTTGTTTGGTGTCAAACCGCATTTCTAAAACTTAAAAAATTGTGAAAGAATTGTATTAATTTAAATTGTTGTTATTTATGATCTGATGCCATTTCATTGATGATATATTTCTGCTTTTGCGGAAGTTGCTAGGAACTTCAACATGTTGAATGTTGAAACGCTTTTGCGGAAAATAGGAAAGCATTTCAACATTTTAAATGTTGAACGTTTTGCAGAAAAATAGGAAAGCATTTCAATAATTTGAAAATAGGTAGGTACTTCAACATTTTGAATGTTTTTTTGCGGAAAATAGGTAGGCACTTAAATATTTTTAATGTCATAACGCTTTTGCGGAAAATAGGTAGACACACATTTTGAATGGTGTAATGGCCAATGGCCCGATCAGTAAATTTGATAACCTTGTGATTGCCGTAATAATTTGGCCGATCGCACATTATCTAGAATTTTGACAGTTTTTAAATTAAGACGATATGTTCCCTGAAATTACCTTAAACTTCAGTAGTGGCTGCAATCTCTTTGCGCTGGTTACGAAATGTAGTCACGTCTACGTCGTCGTGGACGTTGAAATTGCTTCGTAACGCCTGTAATAAATTACGCAAAAAATGGTCTGAAAGCGTATTTTATTTTATAAAATTTAAGCCCAAATTTTAAAAATTTCCCAAATAGAATTCAAAAAAGTAAATTTGCCACATAATGCAATAAAATAAATTGGAAAAACGGTTTTGAATTTGCCAATCCGACAGTTCCGCAGAAAGCATCTTTACATTCATGGTGATATTTTTGTGCCATGTGGAGAATCTAGATCAATTCTATTTTCTTAAAAATGTAATTTCAGATGATTCATAAATCACGATGCTTGCTATTTATATGGTTCTGTATCTGATAATTCCGCTGTGTACATTATTTCTGATACATTCGTTGTTTATGAGAAAAATGGAGATTGTATCCCTTTCATCTGAAAAGGTTATCAAAAACGGTTCCATGATAACTCAACGCAGTGACAATTCAACACACCTTTAAAAAGTGATATAAAGTCATTAGAAACGATGAAAAAAAAACCTAACCTAACCTACTTAACCCAGTTAATTAAGTTTTTGTTTCATCACTTTTCATGACTTTATATAACTTTTTAAAAATGTGATGAATTATCATTTTGATGATTTATCCGGTCACCATCAAAAACTCAACCCTATTTAATTAGTTCGTGGCTCTTCTAGTATACTCTATGCCCATGTCTCACTAATCTAGTAAGATCTGCCGCCGGTGCACGTACCACTGTTAGTGACTAGTGTTGGTACGTGGGTTGCCTCCCATTCCCGCCACACCCCGGGGAGATAATGTATGCGGTGCCTTTTCCCTTTTAGTTTTTATTTTGATGCTATTTCCAACACGCTCGCAAGTCGCAGGCGATTGTTACGGGAGTTATGCGCTCGTGGGTGGGTCGCAGTCCACATAGATCCAGTCAAATTACATCTATGTCAAGTCGAGCATTAGGCAGAGTTAGAACTGGAGATGCTCGAATTAGAAACAAGACTAAAAGTGGATAAAACACTTTTCCCCTGTTTCATTAGGTTACCTACACTTTCATTCTTCGATTACATATTCATATAAATTTGGAATCTAGTAGCAGTAATTTTTATTTTGATTTTAATTGAAATACAGATAAAGGTACACGGAAAAAATGAATATAGCTGATTTATTAAAATCATGTTAAAAACGTGATGGCACCATAGAGCTATAATTAGAGGCGCTTACTCATATCTCGTCGAAACTTATTCCACTATTATAACGCGATAATCGTTAGTTTTATTTAGAGCGTTCGGAGAGTTGGAGGTCAAAGAGGGAAACATATTTTTTCACTTCATGTCTCATCTACATATAATACATCAATGGATGGCACGCCATTTCCTAACAAACTTTCAGTACATTCAAAGTATATCTGATATCATGTTCACGCAGCTGCGCTTATCCTAATAAATATAAAGACGAAATGCGAAAATATCAGAATTTTTATGAACAAGTTTTTACCGACATCCCATAACACATTCGTGTTTTACCGACAGTTTGTTAGGATACCTGTTAATTCATTCGTTAAAGGCCTGCAGTCCCGTTTTAACCGGAATACCATTGGACCAGATGTAAACAAAATAGATTTTTAAGGCAATATTTTAAATCAATAAGTTTTCTCCGTGTTAGCTGAATAATCGCTGTCAATGATAAAAAGTTTGAAGATAATTTAAAAAAAAAACTACATAACTTTGTTATTTGAGTTTGATACATAAATTGAAAAAATGTATATAGTTATTAGTTACAGGTAAATCAATTTTCAGAAAAATTCCTCAAATTAATTAATTTAATTTAATATGTAATAATTTTGTTTTTGTTAAGAAGTTGAAGAAAACAAGATTAAACAAAAAACATAAAAATAACAATGTCGAATATAATCGTGAGTCTAAATTTAAACGGAATGATTAATCGTCACTACGCAACCAATAGGGTATCTTTTAGCATTTGAAGGGTAAGAGAGGACTACAGGCAAAAGTAGTTGGATTTTCTTTAAACATTCAATTCTATCAGTGTGCACAAATACATTCAAACGTGCCCTCTTTAAAGTGATTTGCCAGTACCTTTATATAAAGCAAAATAAAATTGTAGACTGAAAGTTTAGTTGAACGCTCAATGGATTTTTTAAATTTTATTATTTTCTTGTTTAAATGAGCATAGTTGATATTAGATGACATCAATAACTCAAAATCAAGATTAACAGTGATATTTATTTTGAATCACCTTTCCGCTAAAATATGTTTTCCCAATAAGAAAAACTAAATTGCGATCATTAATAAATTCATTTATCTACATTATGTTTATGGCCATTTAAAACTCCCATTAAAAGAAATCAATACAAATTCTCGATAATGATGTTAGTATCCATGGAATTCATTTTAAATTAAATGATAAACGCACAATCAAATGTGTCTTTTAATTGCCATCCAATCTGAAATTTCCAAAAGTGAATTCGCAACGAAAATATCTAAATAAGAGTGTGGAAGTAGTTAGTTTATGGGTTTATTTTTATTTGGATTTTTCCTGATTTCGAAGGAAAAGCCGAACTTGCATTACCACGCATTAATTAAAACAATACAGATATCGCTAAAAGTCAAATATCCAATATGTAATTAAAATAATTTTATTCTGCATGGTGAGTTTTTTTTACATCGCGAGATGTAAAAAGTAAAACGTGTTTTCGAAACCAAGTCGATTTTCCTCAACTTTCTATAACTAGGTATATACTAACCTACCTGACTACGCGTTGGAAAATTGCAATGCACGTTGTTACCAGATTGCTTAATACAACTTTAACTGCTATTATTCAGTTAACTAGTGGTACCTGCATTGCTTCTTACATAGTTAACCTCGAGTTTACACGACCAACTTGCGTTTTTCATAGACTTTTCGATCAGACAGCAATGATCTAATTCGCAACTTGTAGGGTTTTGCGTCACTTGAAGTGAACAACACAACATTTCGTGTTTTCGTGTGATATATCATTATGATAATGCCTATTATTATAATAGTTAACTTACCACTATACAACTGTTGATCTCACTAGTTATTCAGAAAATTGTATACCTGCGCAAAATTGTTGAGCTTCAAGAACAAAATGCATTTTAATAAATTTGCTTATTCACCTACAACTGTGAATATATTAAATAGGAGTAGATTAGGAAAGTTTTGTTTTACTATAAAAATGTATAATTAATTATGTAGGCTGCCTACTTACTTACTCCGATCAGCTGTTGTAATAATAACGTGACCACACGTCTAGCTAGACATACTAAAAAACCCTACGATAACTGGAATTTACATCTTTAGAAATTTCATGCTGTGTATTGGTTCAGATTTGTGTTCAGATAAACTTTCAAGAAACAAGTAGGTAGTTGTCACACACTATCGAGAAAATAACGCTTACAATCATAATTCAGTACAAAGCGTCTCCAAAAATCACTTGAACCTTACCTGCGGGGAATGCGACGGACAGGACAACTGCAGTCTTTTATTTTCTTACCACTTTACATTCAAATCATTTCAGAAGTTGGTCATACAAGATGGCTACCAAGCAATTCTCCCTCAGCCCTAGATTTGGCTTCAATGTCATTCAAACAAAATTACACTAAATGTTTGTCCAGGGCCTTTTAGGTTCATGTTCTTTAGCGACTAAATAATTTGATCATTTCACTTTCACTGCCCGATATTAATTAGATAAACGCATTTACAATGCCACAATCACTAGGCGCTATCAATCTCACATCGTCATTCGGTATGAATGTTATTTTCAAATTATCTGCATAGCATTTGAGAAAGTTTCCATTGTGATCGACTCTTCCAACAAACTGTCGCGCAGATTGCAGGAATTTCATCGCGCAGTTGGGAGAGAACAAAAATCTATAACGTGTTATTATATTTTAAAACAATGATGCCTCGAATCTTTTATTTGAGTTGCCGTGGATTCCTGTTTTATTGTTTTTATTGTTAGTTAGTTAGCGTGGCGCAACTGTTTTCAATGTGCTACGATTATGTTGCATGAAAGTTTGCGCTTGTTTTACCGCGCCACTGGAGTTGGAGCTATTATTGATTGATGTGCATGCTAGGAAACTAATTGTTACATACATTCTGAATATCGACTGATTATGTTGTAATGTAAATTCCAACATAAACAGATCCAGATTCAAAACTATGTTTGTAAAAGTCTCGTTTCTTATTACCTCGGAGGATTTCGGATTTCACAGACCCTTTCCATCTCCGGGAGATTGTTAAAATCTTTAATAATCTCTTGAATTAAATCATCAACAATAATATCATCTTATCTAGTCAACAATGTAAGCCTGATTCGGTTTCAATTGAAGTTAAGACGATCTTGCAAGACAGTACAGTAGACATTTGTCTTCATAGCCAATTATTTTCGACTGCATGCATATTTGTTAAAAAGACTGATAATAATTACATAATTTTACTCATCGTATCCTGCAATCATACAACAACTTATCGATGAATATTTTCTATGGTATTTTCAATCCTGGCATCCCGCTATTCAAACAGAACAGCACATAATACATGTAGCTACCTATCATATTATTAATTTACAATAAAAAGATATAAATTTATATTAGACCACTTCTCACTTCACTTCCTTCGTCAGGAGAATATTAAAACTAAGCTATGATTCAAAATATTGATAGATATATACAAAAAAAATATAATTTATGTGTTTGAGTGGGAGGTTAACAAAGAGGGAGGGGTAATCGCGGGAATTCCGCCAATAACAGAGCGGTTTACTGGAAATATATCTAGAATGGAACTAAACGATAAATTAATTTGGTTATTCAATATACTATTGTTATTATTTAGGACGAAGGAAGGGTGCTTCCGAAACCGGTAGAGTGTAATTAAAATTAAAGTGGTCTAAAACAAATTTATATCTTTTTATTGTAAATTTTGACGAGCTACAAAGTAAATGCTTATTACAAATATATATTATTAATTACTTATAAATAACTACAATAATGTACTATACACTCCAGATGTATTCCAAACACAAGCTAACGTTTCCAATAAAGAGTAGATTCAAATCTCATGATATGTAGAAACCCAATGTAAATACTATAAGTAATTACCGTATAAAAAATAACAATTTAGTAAGTAAACTTGCACTGCTGAAAGCCAGCTTCATTCCGCTAGAAATCTGGAATTTACAGTTGAGCAGTGGCCCAAATAAATGGTTTTTATTATAATATTATACCTAGACAGATTTGTTATTATTTCTTCTGCTTACATTTTCGCGGTCACTTCTTATCGCGTCCTTCTGCCCGCGTAGCTCATAAACTCACGAGCTGAGAACTCGTTATAAAGTTGAAATGTGATTTTCCGTAAACAATAATGCTACGATCCCGGGTCGCGGGTAACGAAACACAATACACCCACCCTCGGCTTTCTGTTGTGAAATTCGCTTGGAGCCATAGACATATGAATATTAGTAGACCTGCCCTAAGTGATTAAAAGCGTATTATCCCCACTCCCCATACCGGTTCCATTGGAGCCGGCTGGGCTCGCGTATGGCCTCAAGTGAAATTTGAAAACGTGACGTCATCATTCTTGTGCGAACTATGGTCGAGGCATCATCGGTTCATTTTACGAAATAACACGGCAAAATGTTGACTTGTACTATGAAAACTTGTAAAAATAGATGTGAAAAAGAGAATAAACCCAATTGTCGTATTACATTCCATATATAAGCATTGTTTTACTTTATTTTAAGCATATTCACATCGTATAATATAGATCAGTTTTAGAAACATATACTATCACATCGAGAAACGTCTGGACGCGAAACACAAAGCTGGTTGGTTGCTGGGAAGTAAATTATGAACATTTATAAAAGTGTCTTAACTAAATACTTAAACGAAATATTCGACTCTGAAAATAAAACCGAATTTTTTTGCCGAATTTGGACTTCGCAAATTTGTTCATAACGTGGCGAGTAATTTGCGCTCCCATGTAAAAATGTCTATTCATTCAAAAGCAGATTTTACTTTTAAGAAGTAAATGGTGATATTATAATGCGAGATGCCTATTTACTGTCAGATTGATTTATTGACGAATCACAGTCAGCCTTACGCCCTTCGTTCTTCAACAGTTGATTTTACCCCTCGCCATTATCTTCTCGTCTATTAATTCCTATGTCTATGCTTGGAGCCCTCGTATACCCAACCAATTTTATTTATCTCATTTTACTTCATATTATAATCCCATTAACCAAGACTAACTATGTAGTTTATCTTAAATGTGGTGACCGGATAAATCATCGCAATGATAATTCATCACATCTTTAAAAAGTTATATAAAGTCATGGAAAGTGATGAAATAAAAACTTTATTAACTGGGTTAGTAGGTTAGGTTAGGTTTAATTTTTTTTTTCATCGTTTCTAATGACTATATCATTTTTCAAAGGTGTGTTGAATTGTCACTGTGTTGAGTTATCATGGAACCCTTAAATGTAATTGGCCGGTATCTTATGCGAGCTGTGGTTCAAATTTTGCACTCTCATTTCAAAAGATTTCCCTTTTTAATGATGTTTCTGTTGAAGATTTCATTGCGTACCAATTTTTTAAAGTATAATTGTGGTTTGTACTCGTTTTGAAAGTTTTCTTATGTGATCCCGCACAAGAGCTTACTGCCTGGAGCCAGTGTGATTGTGGCGTCCCAATGTCCCGTCTGGGGAATATCATAAGGGTGAAGGGTGTGGGACCGAGGTGGGGAATAAAAACGTACGGAAGTACCTACCTGGCTGTTCATATCTAATTGTTATACATAGCTACGGCCTTGTCATTTCAAACAACGTTTGATTCTTAACCGTTATCTCTCGCTATGAAGAATATCTTCCACACTATAACATGGCACAAATGCATTAAATTCCTATGTATCGTTATTTATTTTCCCTCTTCGCAATCTCTAGGACCAAATTAAAGGATTTGACCATTCTTTCGCATACGAATACGAATGTATTACTACAGCTGAAATTCGATAGCGGTATCTGCTTAATTTTGCAGCATCTTCGACTAGCGTGCTCAACGATCGTAAATAATAACTAACTAACTAACCATCACGCCGTTTCCCCGCAGGGGTAGGCAGAGAGTACGGACAGCCAAACAACTCGGTCTTGGCACACACTCCTTGCCTCATTCACATTCACACATCGTATCATACATTCTTTTCAATTTTTCTGACTCTTGACATGGCCCGACTCAAGTATCTGATTCACTCGATCGTGCCATGTCTTCCTCGGGCGTCCCCGGCTTCTGCTACCATTCACATTTGCATCGTATATTCTCCTTACACTCCTTTCTTCGCTCATTCGCTCTACAAGCCCAAACCATCTAAGAGTCCCTTTCTTGATCTCACTCATTACGCTTACATCAGCCTTGCACTCTTTGCGCATCTCCACATTCCTCACACGATCATACATGGTTTTACCACACATACGCCTCAGAGATCTCATTTCAACAGCATTCAATCTACTTTCATCCTTTCTTTGCCAGTTCCATGCCTCACTTTTTACATCAGGGTAGGTACCAGCACTCCATTGTGGACTGCTAACTTCGCTTCTTTGTACAATTTTTTGTTAGCGCCAACTGCGTTCAGTCCTCAATTAATGGAGTTACCTGCATACTTTATCGTAAATAATGATCCAACAATATAACGATGCTCTAATGCTCTCAATTTTTCAATAGTGCCGATTATAATACAATTGTTGAACTGTTTTGTGCAAACAAATCAACTATATTTCTAAGTCCTAGAGCCGTATATCGTGTGAACGGGCGGGCTGCCCCCAGTTGATAAAGACCGCCCTTATCGCTTAACGGCACGAGCCAGTACACACCTCTACATAATATTACTTTCTCACTTCGCTTTGTACGTACACTACATACTGTATTGTACGATTGTATGCTTTAAACGGACATACGTGTACATACTATGCATACAACATTATACTATATACTAGTTATAATAGTGCTAAGGTTAAGTCGTGATGAATATTCCCTCTCTTTAAATCAAACAGCTGTCAAGCTGGGTTTTGATTTTCAGAATGTTTTCTTTGTGTTCGGTAGTTATTTTTACTTACGTATTAAATTGCATGGCAATATCTAATAATCTTTTGGCACATCATATAATATTTTATTTGCTGATTGTGTCATACTAATTAAGAGCGTTTATTTTTATTTTTATTATTTGTTATATAATCTATCAGAAAAAAATGTGATTCAGTATTTATTCTCTCAATGTTTTGAAATCAAACCACTTTATAGAAAGTCAATAAATATAATCTTATATATAAATGTATATATTGGTAGATAGCCCTTTTCCGCACCTTAGATAAATCTCGCAATTGAGTCAACATCGGCCGCCGATCAAAGGAGTTTTTTCTCATGATTATCATTCCCGAGACGATTGACACGCTACACTTGTTCCCCAAGTGTCCTCCGAATGCGGCCAGGTCATATATTATAAAAAGAAACCCGTGTTTTCCTACCCGCATAATTTTCTTCACAACCAGCCCCTGAAACCCACCGGTGGTTATGGTGGTAGATAGATAGCCCTTGGTGTCACATCGAAACTAAGATAGTTTGGTTGGGGTGGCTGAGTTTTGGTGGGAGGGGGTGAAGAAAATGTGCTTTTTTTAAGGGTAAATAGTGAAGACCGCGAATGCTTCAGATTATTTCAGAATCGGCCTGCCGACTATGTCGGTGAGTCTGGAAGGTTCCAGAAAGTTCATGAAGGTTCTCGAATGCTCTAGAAAGTTCTGGAAGGAGAAAGTTCAAGAAGGTTCTATAAGATTCCAAACTGAGTGGCAGAATGTGTCGGTGAGTCTAGAAGGTTTCGGAAAGTTTGAGAATGCTCTTGAAAGTTCTGGAAGGAGCCACAGCAACGCGTTGCGGGGTATAACTAGTACTCGTATATTTAAGTAAGTATTGTAAATTCAATTACCCCTAAAGGTGCTAATATTAATTTCAAATACGAACAGCATTAACACAATCGCAGAGCTTTTGAAATATGAGTAAATAAGAACCAAAAGAAAATACGTATTTTCTCAGTTTTTTTCCTCTTCATAGGAAATTTAATATTCTGTGCGTGTTTCATTTTGTTTATTGTTTGCTGTTGGGAGGTATTGGCTTAAGCAATATGCCATTGTTGACATCTTAATATTTACCTGATATTCTTAATGAATATTTTTGTTGGATGGTTCCTCTCGTCGAATTCCTAAAGATGTAATACCCATATCTCTTATCTTCCATTTCCCGGTACCTTTTCCGTGCCTTGAATAAATCTCGCAATATCAACAACAATGGCAACAACGACCGCCGATCAAACTAGTTTTGTCATGAATATCTTCACGCATTCCCGAGACGATTGACACGCTGCACTTGTCGTTCCCCGAGTGTCTTCCAAATGCGGCCAGGCCATACCAAATCTGGCATCGGGTACTGCTGCTGGTATATATGTAATATGGGAGTGACCTCCGTGATTCCTGAAGCTGCACACTCTCTCTGTTCGGAATGCATTCTTGGTTTTTCTATCTTGGCACTTACATTTATTTTTAAAGTCCTATCAGTACGTTTAGTTCTTTATTGTGCTTCTTTGTGTTTCTCGCCGAGATTAGAATTAGAGTATATTTTTTGATGAATACTATTCAATTTTCAATTCTTTGAGTATGCCAAGAACCCGCCAAATTGCACGTCTCACAACGTTACCCAGCCGGTGGCGATATAATTTCCCTGAACGTACACTGTTACATACTGTTATTTTTTTGCGTAAGGCATTTTTGAATTACACAAATTGAAATAACTTATTGTTTAAAAACCTGCCAAAGTTTATTCTAGAAGTTCTGTGAACAGTAAACCTCGCGTCCATTCAATTATGTTTCTTATTTTCTCTCATTTTACAAATAAAACCAAAATTTCCTCTGAAATCATAAGATTTGTAAGAAAGTACTTTAATACCTACCTACTTAACTAATATTTAACCTTACTTAATTCGACGATCGATCACATTTGAAAAAAAGAATATTTACTGAACCATAAAAACGGCTACCATCTTTAACCAGAGCCGGAACGTAACAAACGAATTTACAGAAAGACGAAATCCAAAACGCTCGAGAAGTCCGAAGACTTCGCTTCGCTCAAAGTATGTTCCTGAAAACCAAAATGCTGAAAGACTATTTTGTTAAAAAATCATTCGATTCGGAATGTTGGCTTTAGTGATTATACAGATACCTCTTTCGACTTCGGAGAAGTTGGTTATTTGGGTTTTTCCGTTTTAGGGAAGATTCGAAAGTATTAGTAATATTACAGACCTTACACAGTCGCTAAGTAAATGTTTTGTTGTTCTGTGTAATTGGAGTAAATTTATTCTAATGTTCTGACTGCATGAATCGATAATAACTTCTGGTTTCAATATGTCACTATTTAATAATTTCACGGTCGCTTTAAATAATAAGGTGAATTCTTATAGGCATATAGAGAGCCACGTGTTTTGTACTTGTAGGAAAATTATATGCAATCAATCAGTCAATAAAATATAATCAAACAATCTATTGCCGCGTATCAAATATAACTAAATGGGTTATCTGTGGATGTGAAAGTCAATCGATCAAATAATACTGTTTATGGCCAAATGATTATTAGGTTCTTGCCATAAAGCAACCGCTTTAGTTTCTACAAATTTGTTCATTGAAACGTTAGTTTATATAACGTATTTATGTTGGATCGTGGCACAATGTGTGCCTATCCTGCTAAAAACTCGCGATTGGAACATTCTAGGGATACGACTTTTTCCAAAACGTTTTGTTTGCCAATTTCAAATATTTCTGCTTACTGCCACTACGTACTTTTCTGTTCAAAGAGTCACTTCCATCGGGAATAATTATGACCCTGTGAAGTTTCGTTTGAAAGCCAGAAAATATGGGATACATTTCAATTATGAGTTTTTTAGAATATTGTGTAAATGATGAATTTAAATTAAGTTTTGCCATTATAATACCATTGACAATCCGTTTAATGTGACAGGAATCGGTTCTTAAATAATTCTCTTATACCTGATCTAATAAAATAAAAGTGAGTGTGAGAGTTTTACCTTTACGACTCACCAACTAAGCGATATTCGTTTTTCTATCTTGTTAATGTTGGTTTATTACCTACTGGAAATTAAATACGTTTTTATCTGAAGCACTCCATTACCGAACTGCACTGTTTTAAAAAATATATTATGAATTATATGCAACCAATTGACTTAAATTACAACATATTTTATTGAAATAAAACAATTACTTTGTTTGTAACCACGATTGATTTAATTTATTTTTTTTAATACCGACCGGTTTCGCTAAACTAAGGCATCTTCAGTTTATAAAATTAAACCGATCAAAAATTTACAATGTGTCAGCTTGTATACATACAGAAAGAGACAAAACATATTATAAAGGAACCGTGAGAGAGTGAAATTAACATCTTACATAGTGATAGAGAGAAAGAGAGAGGTGATATCTAATTAGTTACCAAGTTAAATCAATTGAACAGGAGATTAAGGGTTTTTACGGGTTTATGGGAAATATCCCTAATATCGGGCTATTGGAAACATTTAATTGATTATTAAGTATGTGGGTTTTTGTTTTAACAGATTTCTTTATTTCGAGTGCTTCCAAATTATTTAGTCTGATGCCAAAATGTGTAAAATCTTAGCACCGGTTTTTTTGCTGAAAGTATGAATTTTATCGATAAGATGATTGGCGAATTCAGAAAATCATATGTTTAATTTATGAAAATTATACAGGTTGGGGCAAAAGTAATCACCCTATTGGAAAACGCTATAACTTTTTGCAAATGGCGCCAAATGTCAATTCGGTTTTGACATTTGTGAAGTAAACAAACGCAGAATACAAATCGACCAGACATAAATCGGTTTACAAACAATTGAATAAATTTCACAAGCATTACCAAAGTATCATTTACTTTAAAAAAATTACAGCAAAAGAACATCTTTTGATTACTTTTGCCCCATTCAACCCCATTTAACCTCATTCAATCTTCCCAGCAGACCTAGTAATAAAATGGTTGAGACAATGTCTGAATGAAGCGCTGAATTATAACCAGCTACACCACTGATAGCTCCGTGGCAACCTCTCCCTATTTTCCTTAACAAAGCTTATAACAGGAAGAGAAGATACAAGTTACAACAGAGCTCGCAGCTGCCATATTTCTTTCTTGTATGAGAGCGCGCCGGGGTTATCAACATTCAGCATGCACATCATACTGTGAGTGTGATTCATACTTCCATAAAACTAACAGAGCGAGTTGAGTGAGTTGAGTTCAGTGTGAATGCGGGGAGATCCTTGCCGGGGAGTGGGAGCTTGAGTTAAAAGTCAATTGAGTGAGTAATACGACCATCTGTTTAATTGTTGGTCCCACACTCTTCATTTACATCACATTGTATTATGCAATGCGAAGATCTTCTCAAATTGGAAGCTGCTGTTTATCATATTGTTGTTATTATGACTGACGATTTGTGTCAAGTGCTGCTTCCTTTTTTGTACGAACTCGCATGCATAAGTTCATATTAAAGTTCTTACTTGGTGTGACAGAAAACATCGTGTTAATTAATTAATAAAAACATCCTGTGATTTTATGCGGAAGTTAATTTAATGGGAGGAACTGTTTTGTCTTGGTGAATCATATGTGGATATATATTTTTTATCTTAATTTTTTTTAATTTCATCTGATTAATGAATGACTTAGATTTCTGTGAACAGAATCTTATATTTGGGTTAAATAATTATCTAGAAACGTCCTTAATTCCTGGATATACTAGCAGAATTTTAATTATCTAAGTTAAAATATGACGTGCTTCAAATAGAACACAAAAATCGTATTTTTTATGAATCTATTTCAATATGTTATTTTTTTTACTTTTTATAAAACAAACATGTTCTTCCATCTTGTTTCATTTGTCTTGCTTTCTGTTTAGCTGTATGTACCTACTTCTCTTTGAAAATGTTTATCCTTCTTTTTTTAGTAAATATTTTCTTTTTTGTTACAGGTAAGAAATCAATTTACCTCCTGATCCTACGTACGTGATGACGGAAACTAGCAGAAATGGGTAATCATTAATTCATTTTTAACCTTCTCACGTAACGTGCTTCAAAAAGACAACCCAAAAATTTCGCCGACGCATTATATTTATAACAACATGGCACCAGTGATAATAATTACGATGAAGAACCTACCATCTGAGCAATTGACCGCATTTTAAAAGGCCTATTTAAATTATGTACAAACATTTCCGAAATGGTCAAAACTTAAAACTGAAACCAATTTCTCATTATTATTGTCAATCAAAAACTTTGTACGTTTAATGTCTGCTATCCTGTACGAAGCAGTGGGAAGCTTTTTTTTAAATGTGTCTATTTGAATTTTGATTGTTTTCATGATTTAGTGAATAAATGAATGAATGAAATTGAATCTTGAAAGTGGAAATTTCTTTTCCCGACATCCGATCGAGCTGAAAACTCGAGAGATAGACATTGACAATGTATTCTATCAACGCACACACACAGATACACGAACGCACACATTTATCTGAAATTAGGTGACATTATAAAAATGTATATTCGTTAATATACAAAATAAATCTCGGTACCATCCAATTGGGATTTGGTTCGGTTATATCATTTTAGTCAGTCCCAGGGGAGGAAGGTTCAATCCTCAGTCAATCAAAAAAATGTATATTTTAAAAATGTAAAAAGCATTATTTTTAAGGTTTGATTTTTTAATGTTTTGTTTTAACATTTCGTTTTTTGTTCATTTCTTCTTAAGGGAAAGCTTGGTGATGATGATGATGAGGTATTCGTTCAATAAGAAAATGACTTTTTTCATGCGTTCAATTTAACATAGCAGCGTAATATTATTTTGCTGACATTTCTTGAAAATCGTCGGGTCACGCCCATCGTAGGTAGATGTGTTTATTATTTTTTAATTGACCCGGGAACCAATTTCAAATCGTACAGAAAAGTTTGAGCAAAACTACAACATAATTAAAATATTATTTCATTTCCTATTGAATTTCAAATATATGAAGCGCTTTCGTTTCGACTTTTCTATTCGGCGCCGCTCTTTGCTGACGGTCTTCAGGGCGTCCGGACGGCCGTAGATTGTAGATTCCGGTGCAGCCGTCAGCGGCGCTAGCGTCGACGTCGCTATCCCTCCCCTTCTGCGTCCCTCGCTACTCGCCCCTCGCCCAGTGCACCTCCGTCTGAGCCGGAGGTAGGACGTATTCTTTGTTTCTGCGCCGCCCCGTCTCTCGAGTCTCACGTGGCCGCCAACGTTACGTGTTGTGTATCCAGTATCTACGGTCGCCGTGACTCAGTGAACAGTGTCTAGGCGGCGTTGACTAATCGATCCCACCATAGTTCTCATTCTCAGTGCTGTGTAATGTGCATTCTATGCTCGTGTGCAACCTGTTCAATTTGGAAATCTTGGCGGACCGGGAAGTGTCAACACATGATTTGAAGAAGGTTAGAAAATAATAAATACAACCAACTACTGTTATTTCAATGCAAGTGCACGAAACGAATCAAAACGCCGATAGCCTTATCGATTTGATTTTCCAATTTTAACCTTACGTGTGTGACTTATCGGCGCATGCCACAGATTTAAATGTTGTATTATCATTAACCGTGTTTATAATACTGATATATCTATAGAAGTGATTATAAATCGCTGCTTTATTCATTAACGTGCTTACGTTTTTTTATCGTAACATTCAATCATACAAGTTTTCATATTCAAATCAATCTTTGTCTTTAATTTACTGTTAAATTGTTTACCTATTCAATCTAAATATATGATATATTTCGGTATATTTATGGTATTTAAACTCGTAGGTACAGATTTATTTTTGTATCTGACGTTTTCGTTTGACATCCCGAAATTTTAGTGGATTTTCACAATTTGAATTATACTCACTTTGTCTGCTATTATTGATAATGTAGATATATTATAATCCCCTAATGAATGTTGTTAATCCACCTATGTTTGCTTTAAAATTCCCAGCACATTGAATAAAAAATTGTCATTGAGTCAACAGACGAACACCGAACAGCAGAGCGTCGAACATAATACGTCTTTATTGTTTTTATTTGTTTAGCATTGATTCTTTACGTCAGTAGATTAATTTGAAGTTTGTCACCATTTATTAAGGATTATAAAGTGTTTAATAGTGCATGTCTAGCTATATTTTAGGATAGTTGGTCATGCTTATTACGAATATCTTTTTGCTGTTAGAAGTATTCGTATTGAGCGTATCCAGCGATTCTAAAAGTTATCCCCAGCTTTTTTTCCATTTGTTTCAGATTTTTATTTGAGACTGTTTATTCCATTTCACTCTTAAATACAACAACTAAAAACATATTAAGCTCACCCTTGAAATTAATTTATCCTCATTTCTCGTACTAACAGTCAGTGCCGGTTCGTGACTTTTGGATGTGTTTTGAGATTTTATATTTAAAAATGACATTATTAATGTCGTTGTAGCGGGATTTTTTTTTTTTTTCTAAATTCGGTTTTATGTAATAAGATTCAGGAAATCGGTGCAGTGCATTAAAAACTTCTATTCCAACTTGTCTCATATCACGAAAATTAAAATTAAGTGTTGAACATAAACATGTTGTCTTATAGATAATACCTAAGATAAATAAACTTGCACACAAACAATTATATGCATTAAACAATCTATATTATTTATGTTTATATTTTAATCTTAATATTTAATATTTTTAATTTTTATTTGTATCTTTTTAAATATACATATACTTTTCTTTATTTTTCAGTTTACTATTAATTTTAATATATTTGTTTTTAGTTTTATTTATCATTAAATTTGTTTTTTTTTCTCTAATTCTTTCTTATGTTTCTATAAAACAGTATTTTTAGTTCTTCTAAGTTATTTTTATTATTACTTCATTATGATTTATACTTACATACTTATGTTACTATAAGTATTTTTTAGTTCTTTTATGTCATTGTTATTATTATTTCATGTATAACTACCACAACACGGGCATTAGCCTAGTATGGTAGTTAAAAAAAATGTCTAAAAATGTAACTTGTAAACATTTATTAAATAATAAAAAAAATAATAAAATAAAATAAATAAAAACTGAAATTTCCTGAAAATCTTCATACATAAATTAAATAAACATCATCAATAATGTCGAATTTTTCGAACATAGCACTCTTATCACACTCAAAAGTCACGATCCGCCACTGCTAACAAACAGTACGTTGAAATCAATTATTGCAGTTTAATGTTACTTATACATACGGGAGCCGAAATGCCGAGCTGAACCTCAACATGTGGGAAAGGAACGAAGCAACCGCAAATTTATAAGTGCCATAACATCACACAAATACACGACGGGTGAATTTGACAGTCTGCAAAATGTTTCTCATTGGTTTGTTTATCGCCAAATTATTGATTTTGATTACAGATGCTTAAGTGATTATGAAATTCAGATTGGACTAACTTTTTTGAAACAATAACGCTTGTCTTTTGTAAT
Source organism: Hesperophylax magnus (assembly GCA_026573805.1). NCBI lineage: Eukaryota > Metazoa > Arthropoda > Insecta > Trichoptera > Limnephilidae > Hesperophylax > Hesperophylax magnus. The sequence continues at coordinate 5,808,327 of JAIUSX010000022.1, forward strand.
TTCAATACGCATTCGCCGAACGGCTTCTTACGCTATTTCACAAACAATTCATTGTAATAATCGTTGTTTTCTTCACCTTTACATAAATGTTCTTGGAGAAATGATTTCGCTTGTAATTATTTGCCTTTTCAAATATCCAACAAAAGAACGTGTGAAGATATCCCCGCATATTACCATCACGAATCGGCCGATCATGTTGTCTATGTTTCGAAGCGTTTACATTTTAACACAATCTCCATTTTCATATTTGCGCTATGATTTACTGACGATAATTATAATTTAATCTTGCGAATGATGGTTTCTCTTTTTGTGCTCTCAGCTAATCACCGGTAGGTCGTATGATGGTTGTGATAAGGCGGTTTGGAATAATTTATAGAAAGTTTTACTATGAATGGAGCATCAGATCAGCATGCTGTTCTTTCCAGCTCGTCAGATCTGTGGCATACTGTCCACGATAAATTAGCTCTGTTCTCATTGCTAATGAAGATAATACCCATCTTGATTAGCATCGAGCTACGTTTAACAGTTGTATAATTAACAATTGACCCTGTTTACCAACAAATTGAGAACGTCATAACACTAATGGTTTGATTGTGCCGTTGAGGTTTCCACTTCAATATTCAAGCGCTGAATCTTGCACAAACTGTCGGATTTATAGAAAAATTTCAGCAATCAGCAGGACCCCACATTTCCGTAAATTCATAAAAACCTTCATACAAACACAAAACTGCATCCATATCAATAATCGTGTTTTTCAAGCTAGCTTTCTCAAAAATCACATTGGTGTATAAATGTTCCCTGGGAAGGCAGTACATGTTACGGTTAGGTTAGGAATATTTTCAAGTTACGGTCTTCGTGGTCGAGGAGTATTGCTCTCGACTAGTTAGCCGAAGATCGCGGATCAAAATCCCCATAGCCTTGTTTGATTACCAGATCTGAATAGGCAGTTAATACCCCACCTTCCTCTTCCCATCTCCTTCTACCCACAACCTCCAGCCTCACATCATACCCCGATTGGGGATGCCATAGTCTCACTGACTCCAGACGGTACTCTTGTGCGGTATTCATAAAAAATAAAAGTAAATCGCAGTTGTTTTGTATACATTGTTTTAAAGTGCAACACGTTACATCACATCTTGCATATTATATCTACCCTTACGAAAGCACGATTGTGCCGAAACCAGTTTTCTTTCTGTGTAAATCAGGGTGTTGTAAAAAACAAGTTATATAAATATATATCAATTTTCTAAGAATAAATAAGTTATCTCTCTCTCATTTTTAAGGAATTAAAATAAATGGTTAACCTTTTACAGCGCCGCTTTTTGCTATTTTACAGTTGTTAGCCTCCTTTAATGTTTATGTTTTTAATATTCTTTTACGTAGCCTCTCTCAAACCTCAATTTAGTGAAAATCACACATCAAGGTCATTTTAAAGGCAGGCTTTAAAAAATATTTTCTATAGATCATATAACTAGGAAAGCGAACACTAACAAGTCAATAGGCTCTGCCACACGTACACATCGGAGCGGCGGTACCATGCGCCACTCCAGGCCGCCGCGCAGAGTTAAACCCGAAAGGAAGGTAACGGTTTACAGCGCAGTCCATTGTGAGACTTTTCTGCGCGGCATAGTACGGCGCGTGGTACCGCCGCTCCGAAGTACAGTTTTAAGTATACGTTCGTATATGTAATAATTCGTTCGCCAGGGTGATATTAAATCAATACATTGTTGCTTTTGATACACAGACAATTAAAAAAAATTGTAGTTTTATTTTTATATTTAACCCCTCCCAAGAGATTTCTCGGCTCTACATAGAGTTTAGAATTGCGAGGCGGGTAACATAGAATTTAAATGAACGAAGAAAACTAAATCCTGGACATTACAGTACAGCTTGACATTCTTAAGGCGATGCCATACGTAATAATGCAAAATCATGTGTTTTTGCTTTGAAAATTTGGTCGCCTAGAAATGTTTCAGATGCTTGAATTAAATGCTGCGAGTAGAATACATCCTGGCCTTTGAGATAATCGAGTTTTTTTTAGATAAGTCTTTTTATAAGCCCAGAAAAAAATAATGTATAGGCCTATGAAAACTGTTTTAAAGTTCAAAATCTCCTACTTACGAACCCATTTTCAGTTATGATTTTATTGTATAATGTGGCAAATTAAGTTATTTATAAAATGATGGAAAAAATTTTTTTATGCCTGAACATCCACAAAATAAAATGAAAGGCACTTTTTGGCCATGTTTTTTTCTTGCATAAATCAAAACAGGCGGATGGTGTTAAGCGGGAATTTAAACCTTATCGCCATCTACGTAAGGATTGTTTTTGATAGCGGCTCAATTTAAAATATTACACGACGTAGTGCATCGCCTTAACTGTGATTTCCCTCGGAAAGGAAAAGAAAGAACAAACTCTTTTTTAAATTCAATCTATTTGTATTTCGATTTTGTTTTCTTGATTAAATTAATTAATGAAATGGAATCTTGGAAGTTTAAATTTACCCACTTGCCCGATTGAGCTGAAACTCGAAACTTTATCTAAATAAAATAAAAATTAAATTAAATTAAAAATAGACTCGTTAACGATCACAATGAATTCTATTCTTTTGGTGGCAATCACGCATATACACAATCACACATGCATTTCTATGAAATTGGATGACATTATGTTTAAAATTTTACGGCAATTAATATAAGAAATAAATCTTGGTGCTATCCTATTGGGATTTGGCTTTAGTGTTAGCGCCATTAGTGATGTTCACTTATTTTGGTCAATTCTGGGGAAGAACGTTCAATTCTCAACCAAGTTTTAAAAGTTCACAGAAAAAAATATTGATGTTCGTGTATAATGGCAAAAAAACTAGATTTTGATTGAAAAAAACGTATTTTTTTTATATCTATGAAGTCTACATTTCTGTCATTAAATGAACCAACAATGTACACATCACTTCTAAGTACAATACAACAATACTAACACACGTTCAGCGGTCCCGAAATACGTGTTGTCACCTTCGCTGTCAGTGAGTGACTAACCATTTTTGAAAACGGTCTTATAGCATTGTTATCGTTCGCTTACGAAAAACCTCACCGTATGAGGGGCCGATGTTTAAAAGATATCCCGACCACGCGATTTATGAAGACGAAGTTCTCCGGATCCAGAATCCTGCCTGTGTTACCCAACCTTGCCACTATACTAGAAGAAGATGGACTGAAAGTAATTTAACTTTTAACTGCGCCAATTTTAAGTATTTAATAGTGTGGCTTATTTCATTCTTACGATGTTCCGTAATTTTCTTGAAATCGCTTATGTTATTCAATCCATATATGGTAATAATAACACTTTAGATAAGAGAGATTTACTTTGCAGTAGATGTAAATGTTACTTTACATCTGTTAGGACAGAACTAAGTGCATGCATCTAAGTACATATCTGCTAATTAACCGTCCGATCTACTTTGTATTGTTGCAATGTTTCAATTAACAGTTTATTTTTATAAAACACTACCGTTTCGGGCACGGTGTTTGGATTTTTTTGTTATAATTAAATGTAGATCTATGACGAAATGTTCATCTTAAAACAAAACCTTTTACTGTTACATAATTCATCAATTACTGTTGGTTGTTAAAACAACTCTAATATACTATTTGGCTTAGTTACGAGGGTTAGGGGTTGGGTTAGATATCTGGGGGTGTGTGTGTCTATATTTTATTGAGTCCTGAATTTGGAAAGGATGATAGGCAATTTGATACACATTTATGTCTGAGGGTGTGGCAGGAATAGCCCTTTGAAAATATACCCCTATTAAACACTTTTACTGACCCCTTAGAATCCTTTATTTCATACTTCAGTTCATGCAGACAGACGTACAACACGCCTACATTAATAAGTTTGTAGTTTTACTACCGCATTTTCCCGAGATTATAAATTTACAACAAACAATACAGCATCTTTTCTTGTTATGTGATAAGAAATACACGTTTTAAATCCCTATAGCTCGTGATGGAAATGACGTTTCTAGCCGATAGACCTGCGCAAATTTCATTACGACACAAATCCTGGTTCAAGATTTTTTACCTGCACAAAATAATGTTCTGCAATTTTAATCAGGAAGTGAACAATTTGTCTAACGCACCAATTGGGTTTAGTACCGAACTGGTCTGATTATTTGATACCCCGAGACTAAACTGCTTTGCCAAAATCCGCCGTGCATTGTTTTATGAACTATTTGTAACCGCGACTATTTTAAGTTAATTGTATTTATCGGATGATAAATTTATCGTTATCATTTTATTTCCGTTATCATTTCCAAGCCGTTATTTGTTGATTGCCTATAGACAATCTCTCGGATACATGATTACCAAGTCTTCCAGCCACCATCATAATGTATGAGAAGAACCAATTTGCTTTGTCACTTTTTATCACGCTTTTTTCCCCCTACCATTTACCATCTCGTAATGAGCCTATCGCTTCTGGCACTTAAATTATAAAGTATTACGTTCGTTTAAAATGGGGCAATAGAAAAAAAATAATACAATTTTTTAAACATTGCAAAACTTTAATTATTTAAAATGCTGGTGTATTTCTTAACATCCAAGTTTATTTTTGATGAATTATCTAATCAATCACTTTGTCAATTAATAACTCTAGCTACGTATGTTTAATTGCAACATAAAATTCTATCAAATTTGCCATTTATGTTAGTAACTAAATCATTTTAATATTATGAAACATTGACGATCTCTTTTGCATATCTGTAAGCTTCTTGACTTGGGTATGGATCCAGAGTTCTCGGGTAAATTATCTTATTCTAATATATAAAGGAAAGGAGAGTGTCTGTTTGTGGTAGGCAGCATGGATTCGATTTGTATACAAATCTACAGGTTTATTCCGAGGTTAATAAAATTTTGCACACTTACCTTCAAATACAGACAGTGACCTTCCTCATATAAGCATAAGATATCGAACATCCCATCCCCTCTTCCCGCCCCCTAAAGCAGAATATTGATTCTTCTTGATGAAATTTAGCACACTTGATGATTAAAATAAGAAGAAAATTACTCTCTACATATGATTTCAGTAAAGCCTGGGCAAAGCCGGCGACAAGTTATTAAATGTGTTTGAGTAATTTTACGTGCACATTTTATAAACATTAAATATAGTATATTTGCACTTCGTTCTCCAGAATGATATACAGGATGTCCGGGGGGTAAAGTGCGCAAACTTCAGAAGGTGATTCTACATGATGGTAGAAGTAAAAAAGATAACTTTTTTTCGACATTCCTTCAACATGTTTATTTTCCCATACAAAAATATTTTTCCACAGAAGAATATTTATTTTCCCATACAAACTTTACCCCCGGACACTCTGCATATTCTCAGAATTGCTCTGACTTTTCAGAATTAAAACTTTGCTCAAATTGGCGTAATCTACGTTAAGTTGATATAATTATTTGAATAAATAGATGCATTCTAATCTTTTCTCTCCCCCACTTCATTCAACCTTCCAAAAATCCTGAATGAAGGCATCCTTAGATTCACAGAGTTCTGTGCAAGAGGCGTAACGAGTAGAAAACACTAATAAATAATAAACCAAAACTTAATACTATCTCGCATGTAAATATGTGTAGTGTTAATGTTACAATTTCTTATCTCATTATGCTTATTGGTGCGGCAGTGACTCACCTTATTTATGTAAGAAATTTCCGCAATTCCAGAATTCTCGATATCTGCATTTCTCAGCACTCTATGCATGCTGATAAATTTGCCAGTGCGAGCGTCATCCGATTCTTGGCAGAGTATCTGACGGCTGACCGCAGATGAAGCCTGAGAACCGTATTACATACTCCGACCACATCTGCTTTAACCACTTCGCGTTAATTTTCATATAACAGCAATAGTAGCAGTAACGTGCAATGAAAACCAACTATTAATAGAGAGATTAGTTCGAACAAGAACTCTATTCCAGAGGCAATGTTCAAGTTTGCAAAAACCCTTGTATTAACTAAGTACTAATATTCAGAAGAGGGAAGTTGACCAAACTTATCTGATCAACTCCCTTTTCAATATGTTTAACGATTTACCTCCAGCAATAATATGTTTAAAAAATGTAAAAACATCGGTAAAACTCACTGGAAGTGATATTTTAAAGTTATTTTATAAAATAAAGAAAAATTAATATTTTTTAAAGCTTGTTTGCTAGTTTTCCCGTTAGAAAATCGATCAATTGTAATAAGTATGTATTTTGTACGTTCTCTTGGAAAATTAAGAAAGTTATAGATATACATGAATGGTTCATAGGCGTGTTTCTTGCCACAATGCATGACTTTACAACTGCATGGTATAGGGGAAAGTGTTAGTAAATATTTTAGTTACCGTTTAGTTTAGTTTGGTTTATTTTAGTTATATTGCATCTTAGACCCCCACTTCCCCATGGAGTCATGAAATAACTTATTATTTTTTTCATTATTCTATGGCTATCGCTTCCTGGTTTTATTAAGCTACATTATTACTCTCGTCTGTTGTATATCATTATTCACTTTTTATTAATTGCTTGACTTGGTTTTTCACCAATGACTACACGAATGTAGTTTTTTCATCAACCTTGACGATTCCATCGAAAGTCCTTGACGTCACTTCTACTACAACTTGTACCCACTTCTGTTAAGCTGTTTTTGAACCGTCCTCAAGCACTCGTTCATCTATTAGCGTCAATTAGTATCAAAGTACAATTCTCTCCGTCTCTTAAATATCAACCTGTCATATCTACTTTATCTCCTTTGTCTACCATCAGATATAGTTAAATATTAGATCACAGGTCTTATTATTATGTCATTAGTCTCTTTTGATAATTTCGCTTTTATCTCGAACGATTCCTTCATTGTTCGCCGTCGTTGATAGTGTATAGTTTGTAAGCAGCTCACGATTCTTTGATTATTTTGTAACCACTTCTGGGGTAAAGTTGGCTAATCGTTTCATCGATTATTTATTGGAAGAGAACCTTTTTCAAATGGTCGTCATGGGTAGGGTTAAGAGGTGGTATACAAAAGACGACATATCCTCCTTTTCCACTTTAAAATAATGTCCTTCGTCCATTTTAGAAAATGTCATTCCCCATGTCCTCTATTTAAAATGATTCAATAATGCCGCCAAATATGGTCAGGGTCGAATCAGCCAAGTAGGCTCGATGTCTTATAATTCTCACACAATAATTTTCGATACAACGCGACGTGAGTTATCTCTTATAAAACTGACTAATGTTGACGTTATTGTTTTCTTTCGTAAAAGTATACTGTAATCATCTTGAATTTAAAATTATGTTAAGGATGACGTATTAATAGTCGATATTGACTGGAAGGGCAATGTATGTCGGATTACAGATGGTAGTGAAGAGAGACTGGACAATCGTGCATACTAATTTTATATCTACTTTCGTCTCGTTCTCATTCTGTCACTCTCATACAAGATAATATGTTTGTCAAGCGTTCGTTACATACTTTTGTTTTTTCTTTTGAAATAAAACAATAACTTAGTAACGCCAATTTTATTTTTTATACCTAATGCCGTCCAGTTGTAGCCAAAACCGTAGCTTCTTCAGGGCAGTATAATACTTTACTAAAATACTACTACTAAAATCTAAAAACCACAAGTAACTTATGTTGTAAATATACAGGGTTTTCCAATAAGAGGTTTTATTTTGATATTTAATCGTAAAAGATCAATGGTTTCGTTGCTTGTGTGGCACGTAGCGCCGTCTTGTTGAAAGTAAACGTTGTCCAGATCAATACCATCCAATTCCGGCCATAAAAAATCATTAATCATCTCTCGATAGCGCAATCCATTCACCGTAACTGTTGCTCCAGCCTCATTTTCGAAAAAGTAAGGTCCAATGACTCCGCCGGACCATAAATCGCACCAAACAGTCACAAGTTGTGGATAGAGAGGCTTTTCAACAATAATTTTTGGGCTTTTCCGAGCCCCAGATGCGACAATTTTGCTTGTTGACGAAGCCACCGAGGTGGAAATGGGCCTTATCACTCAAGATGATTTGCATTTGATTCACTCAAGTGAATTTTAATAATTTCAATGCGTTGTTGAAGCGTGTATCGTTCCATTTTTATTAATGGCGTAGTTTCTTCTTGTCAAATGTCAAAAAATGACAGCTTCAAAAGTAACATCCACCGAAATAGCGGGCTATTCAAAATAACACCTCTTATTGGAAAACCCTGTACAGTTTTTTTTTTTTTTTTTTTTTAATTTTATTTTATTTTTTTGTTACATACATGGTTTTAAAATACAAATTATGTTTTTTACATACATATTAAAAAAAGAAAGAAACAATGCGAATTACAGAAAAGTATATGTACACATGCACATATGTATACATATATAGTGTATTACACACCATACATAACATACACACACAATACACGTACACACACACGAGTTCATAAACAACATATACATAAAAATAATAATATGCATAAATGTATGATAGCAAAAAAATCCCACATAGGCATCGCCAGTTCGTGGGTATACTTGTGTTTCTTTAAGGCAGTTCAGTTAAAATTACTCTAAATATACATATTTTATCTTTGTAGAAAATTGAAAAGAAAAGAATGAAAATATTTATAGTAAAATCATTATTTACTGTATTTACGGGATTAAATATGAAAAATAAAAGTTAATAAGGATTTGTTAAAAGTTAATAGAGATTAAGATCAGATGTTACAGCAGGTAAATATTAATATCTATGGTATTTATCCAAGACTTTATTACATTTTTATGTTTCCTGTAGGATGATATATTTTCACATTTGATTTCTGTATTGGTATAGAGTGCATTATAAATTTTTGGTGTTGGATGCAAAAAATGGATTACAATTAAATGATTACAGCTGGATGGTTAAAAAAAAATGGATTACAGTTGGATGCGAAAAATCCTCCCATTTTATTATAGTTTAGCAATAATTTATCCTGCTTTCGTATATCTGGTTACCCCAGTCATGAGTCACCATTACAGGGAATCTCGTAGAAATTGATATCCCAACCACTGACGTAGAATTATCATATGTTTGTAGTATATTAGTCGATAGGTTTCTCAGACTTTTGCCCCCGAGGCTGCACCTACTCGTGACGATACGGCCAGCAGATATTGGAAAACCCCGACAGCCTTATTAGGCTGTTCATCCTCTGCAATGGCCTCGAACTCTTGTGTTATTATTTTTATCCCATCATCACTTCCCGTCTCTCGCGTGACCCCCTCCCTACTACTATCATTGGATTATTATCTACGGATTACAACCTACAACCCTATTATTAATTTATTAGTTAGGTACTAGCTGTACCCCGCCACGCGTTGATGTGGCTCAGTCTGTCTGTGCAGACAGAGAAACGCCGTTGTTAAATAAAGAGAAGTTTTTACCTGTGACATCTATATAATGCAGTATATATAAAAACACTAGCGTAATCTAACGCAACGAAAATTTCAAAGCAATCGGTGAAGAACTTTCGGAGATTTAAGATTTTGAACAAACGAACACATTACATAACATTTTTATTTATATAGATGTTTGGTTTCGTGGTCTTAAATTCTGAAAAAAATTATGTACATATATATATATATGCATTTTTTTTTAAAGAAAGAAAAACATTTCCGAGTTACGAATAACCTGTAATCTCTTGGTACCACCACTTCTTCTTTATGTGCCGTATCAGGTCCCCCCGACGTTGGCGATCACTCTGGAAAATGTCTCTTTGTCTTGCGCTGCCCGGAATAGCTCCTCCACACTTCTAATGCCGGTCCACTCTCGTATATTTCGCAGCCAAGACATTTGTCTCCTACCAGGAGTACCACCACAGTAAGCTGAAAATCTTGATTGTGTTGTGATGTGATAACTTAGCCAGCCGAGGAATTGAACATCGGATCTGAACAAATTGAACTGAAGGAATTGAACACTACGTTTATTGATCCAAGCTGAAACTTTGTTTGATTTTATATGTTGGTTTATACTCTGGAATTTGTATGACTCGTGGTGATTACATTAATCACTGTGTAAATTATGAATAATAATGTTGTGAATTTTCAGAATATACACGAAGAAACTATGACATCAGTTGTTTGTGTTTTCGTTAACATTGTTTTGTTCACTTGGTTTGCTTCTGTTGATTGCCTTTGAAAGCGGCTTTCAGTTATGAACACATCCTTTATAATTTGGAAAGGAGGTGAAAATAATTTTACGTACATGCTTTTTGATAGGTTGTTTGTTTTCAATTTTCAGACAAGTTAATGAGGAAAATAGATTTACTAGTTTAACAAACTAAATCTAATTTTCATATCAAAGCAGTAAAAGTTGTGTTAGGAGTTTATTGAATGAATTTATCACATCGTCAGAATCATCTTTTAATCTTACCGCGATGCAGAAAATCTGTTTGTTTGTCTCACTGGAGTGGAAGATACTCTAAGACCACCATTCAGAATTGAAACGTTGCTTGAAATGGCTTAGGCCGTGTTTGGTGACCAGCAGCCAGGTACTTTCTCACCTTCCTCTCCCATCTCCTTCCCCTCTCCATTTCATTCAGCCACACAAAAACCCCAATTAGGTATGCCATTAAATGTTGGCTCCAGACGGTTGGGACTCTTGTGCGGTTTCACATTAAAAAATAATAACAAAAAAACTAAATCTATCAAACGGTAGTCATTTAATTGTCACAGCATTTTTTGCCTTTAATTTTTAGGTTAACCCAACTCTTTTCAACTCATCTGTTAAAAAATAGCGAATACTTCGTATTATTTGGTGCATATTTTTTATTTCCTCAATAAGAAATGAGTTTATTATTTATTAAAGGTAAACATATGTTTACAAGACAATTCCCGTCGGCGGCATTTATTTTTTCTTGGAAGATTTTTTCAATTTATATGTGTGTTTCAGGCGAATAAGTACTTTAATAATAAGAGTGGAGAAACTAAAATTGTCATCGACATTTATTCACAAGCAATGTACGAATCATCGTAGGTCAAAAATCCCCATATTATTTTCCCTACGTTGACTATGATAATGTTTATAACTACCGATGTCCCCTATTGAGTACCCCACGTGCGTCCATCTCCCGTCGTAGAGTGCTAATATATCGCATTACCGCATTACTAACCCAAGGAGCGTCTAATCACCTGGTAGCATTGACTCGATCATCCAATAAGGCATCATTAGTCATCCGCGACTGCGGTTTGAGTTGTGATGGATGTTCATTAAGATGCGTCTCGTGCGTTTACCGAAGATGTTAGCGCCTCAAATATGCAATATGCAATACCTGAATCATCCTGGAATGCTTCTTTAATTGATGTTATTTTCCTTATTGCGAAATGTAGGTACTAAACAGCGCCAAGGCCGCCATGTTTCACCATGAGAAATGTTTGTTTTATAACAAAAAACCTTAAAAATAATAATGCAATGAATTTATTGAAATTTTTTTATCCTTCTGAAAGTTGTATTTTTTTTAATATTTATATTTTGCTTGGAATCGATTGCGTAGCTCAATTTATGCTTGTATACCACATTTCAGCTTGATATGAGCAATTTTAAGGCACAAGTTCTATTTTTACATCACTATAAAATTTACTGAGAAGGTTAAGCCCCCGTATACCCTATTTCTACCGATTTATAACAAGTTTCTCGTTAACTTTTTCATTTTTTAATTTCCAAAAAAAGAAGATATTTTTGAAAATAATAATCTACAATTTTTTATGCCAAAACTTTAATTATATTAAAATTCCCTCGATAGAAAAAAATCGCAAAGTAAGCTACCAAAATTATTCAAAGCACGTTTTATTCTGTTATTTAATATTTTATAATCATGAAAAATTCACAGTGTATCAACTAAAGCATTCGTCGAGAGATTTTTGCTTTATTTAAAACGATTCGTGTTTTATTCAATATTTTCATCATTTTCGTTTAATTATTATCGTTTTTTAATAATAGCGCGCTCCCTCTAAACTTTCCAACATTCTTATTTACATTTCTCCCTTTCGGGGCCTTAACTATTAATTAACATTGTAAGCCTTACAGTTCCCGTCTTCTTTTAATAGCCATTAACGGCGTTCATCAGAGACAAAATTGCTTTGCAAAATCACCTGCAACTCGTTTCAGATTCCTTGCAAAATCAGAACGACAATTTTAGAGCGCTTTAAAAGAATTACACTGTGAACGGAGCCTTATATGAGATTGTGGTATTATATATTTTGTGCAAATAAAGATTTGTAATAGTATTCAATAAATTGCGCACTTACGTTTTTCACTAGAAATATACTTCTGTGCACTGAATTTAAAATGATTTACTTATTCCATGGAATTTTATTTACAAGTCTTCCATCATGTCCCGTGTTGCTTGGCCCGCTACCACCGCTTTTATAATAATCGTATGTTATCAATTATTTAATTTATTTCATGCGCGTACCTGCCGAGTTACCTTTTGGTACGCACCAACACATGCATTACGCTCATTGGCAAAGTGAAAACAGGTGATGAACACGGCTATCCGCCGTGTTGAGCCGCGCGTAACCTACGTAAGTACTTGGTACATACATATATACAAGAGGTACTGAACCATCGGACCTGTTGTTGATCCCCTTGCAGAGTGGCACACCTTTCAAGGTTAAATCGAAGAAATTGGCACTCTAGTTTCGTCTTCGTGTTTCTTTGAAACTTCTTTGATCCAAGACTGCCGCTCTTACTAAAGTGTAACGTGGATGCTGCCGCCATTGCGAGTTCCGCTGTAACATCTCGTTTTCAAATACATCTTTGAATTTCACTTTTGTTTTTGGGATTGAATGAATGCAAATCGTGGAAGCGGAAATTAACCCACTTCCCGACGTCCGATCGGACTGAAACTTGGCAGATAGACTCGTTGTTGAAGACAATACAACAGTTAATATACGAAATAAAACTCGATCGGTAACTGGCAATGTTGTTAACGCGGTTGATTCCGGTATCTAGGAAGCAAGGTATAATCCTCAGTCAAACCAATAAAAACAGTTTAAAAGATATTTTAAATTAGATTTATTATTATCAAGAAAACTTTGTTTTTTTACGGCTTGATTTTTTACATGCCTTGTTTGGTAGAAAGAAGGAGAAGTTAAAAGTTACAACGGATGTATGCTTCTTGTAAATTATTCTTTGTCATTCAGTTTGCTGTGGTCACTGTTCTCTAGATACAATGCTAATTGAACGTACAATTCGGAGGTGACATCTACATTTCTTTTACAGCACCAGAATTCTATCTTCCAGAGCATGTAGAACTGTGTCATCCCCATTTTGCGGGAATACTGTAAGACTAAGTAAGAGGAATGTTGGGAAGTACCTGACTGTTCAGATTTAGCCATTACACATGGCTAATATCATTTCAAGCACATTTTTTTAATTCTGAATTACAGGTATATTTTATACATCATACGAAATTCTGCTCGCGAAAAATCAATACCAATTTATTTGTTACATTTTAGTTTAGTTTAGCCTGAATTTGAACCCATGACCTCTGCGTACAAAGCCGAAGAGATTACCTACCACGAAGGCCCTCAAAATTGACTCATTATCATTTGTTTAAACCGCTAATTACAATGGTGTGAACGTGTTTAAACACCATTGTTTATCGATACTATTATTTGTTCTGCTGAAAAATGTTGTGAGCTTCTCACCGTGCGCGGTGCTTTACCGTGCAGCCAGTCATGGCTAACCCCGCAAAATGTACCTTTCAATTAGGCTTTGTTTGTATGGAATTGGCCAAGCGGCTCGGGTTATTATTCTCGCCAGCCGGGCTCAGGAATTGGATCCATTGTTTTATTTCTTCAGATTTGTGTGAACTTGGAAATTGTTATTTATTACACGCGAATTTGCGCAATAAAGTTATTAGATTCTTACGTATCTTATTGATGAAATTTCGCTTTAGTTCGCTTTATTTATTTTTTATCTCCGATGATAATCAGATGACGAAACTAAATATAGGTTTTGAAGTTGCTGTTATTGACTGAAAAACAAAATAAAGGTTTTGTAGTTCTTGTATTGACTGACGAAACTAAATAAAGGGTTTGATGTTGCTACTGTTGACTGACGAAACTAAATAAAGTATTTAATGTTACTTTTTCGATTGACTAAAATTAAATTAAATTAAAGGTCTATAGATGCTGTTGCATTTGAAGTTGCTGTTGTTGACTGACAAACTAAATAAAGGGTTTGAAGTTGCGACTGTTGACTGACGAAACTTTATAAAGCGTTTGAAGTTGCTGCTGTTGACTAACAAAACTAAATAAAGGATTTAATGCTGCTGTTTTCGATTGACGATACTAAATTAAAGGTTTGTAGATGATATTGACTTTTATGTTAATGTTATTTACTGATGAAACTAAATAAAGGTTTTTAAATTACCACAGTCTCATTGACTGAAGAAACTAATACTGCTATTCTCACAGATTTCTGGTCTGAATATCATAAGCAAGGTTATTATTATTCAATTTTCAACATTACGTTGGTATGTATGTCTCATGATCTTTGTCAATTATCATCTTTAAATCAGTTAAGTGCCTGTCTATTATTATAATAGCACTGTTTTTAAATCGTTTAAACAGCTCCACTCCATTATTGCGTGGTGTCGTTTCAGCCCGCATGCGAAGGTGTCATGGTTCTTGAAAGTGTTCTTAAAAAAGTTTCTTAGTATTCGGTTGGAACAAGGGATGCACCAACGACGATAGTAGTAAAATAACGTGTTTATTTGGCACCAAATGTTGAATATTATCTGTCGCTTAAGTAACTGCATTTTACATGATTCTAAATTGTTTATCATTGCATATAAATGAATACCTGCATGAGAAACGCTTTGTAATTCCGCCCAAAGCCTCGGACCTCTGTCACGGCCAGAAGACATTTACGTTTCGATTCTCGCTTTCCATTCGCTCTATTAAGTTTTTTTTGTTTGTTCCAAATAATGTGTTTGCCTAACGACTTACTTAATTTACCGCCCATTACGCTCTCTTAACCCTTTCGTACTCGAAAACAGTTTTTTGTTCGTTTTCGCCGAGTGCCTGATCATTGATCAAGATGTTTTTATCTCGTCCAACTTTCTGATCGCGTTTACTATTTCAGCTTCATTGCTCCCGTCAATACTCTTTCAGATTATTATTGCGTATGAAATATTTACATAAACAATGCGTTGCTTCTAGCGTACAGAAGACTCCAAATTATTAGACACAAATTCACATGTTTTTCATCTTGGCTATAATTTTTACACTTGTATATATACTTCTGGTCTTTGGTTTTTTTTATATGACCACCATAGTTTCTAAATGGTGATGTAATATTCTTGCACGACAGTGCCAAAGTTGTCCACAAATATGTTGATGTCCACGATATGGAAAATCTATGGTCGATTATGAAGAAAGAATTGAAAAGACTCATCGACGAACTAAAAGTAGTTTGGCATCACAACCAAGAAGTTTAAAATAAATTATCAACATATTCATTTTTCTCATAAGATTATGCTTATTATAAGATTATACTCCAATTATATAGTTTTGTTCCCGTAGTTATTTTTTCTACTAACGTATTTAATATTAGTATAAACAATGGCTTTGATGATTTATTTTTCGTTGCCTACTGTTCGGCTCATAAAGCATGGGCACACATTTTACGTGCTTAAATGTGTTGCAACATTGTCTTTAAATGTGTTACGACACACATGAAACTATATGTCCTCATTCATTATACTTTGGCTTTAATTCTTGACATGCACAATACATAATTATTTCCCCACCAGCTGGAGGTTTTAATCCTACCATTGTACGAAGTGGCGTACGCTTGGAAGCATATGTACATAGTTAAATTTCATAAAAAAAGACATGAGAAGGCTATAGCTATAGCTAATCTAGTTCATCCAAATCTATCAAGACAAGGCGTTTAAACCTGTGTCTGCATTTATAATCAAATTTAATTTGAGCCACCGTTATAGGAATAGGACTTTCACGCATGGATCATCTAAATATTTCGTAAAAAAATAACGAAAGACTAATTCCTGACATGGTTAGATAATCTATTTTATCTAGATCTGTATTATGTTTATTAGCAAATCAAATTGAATTATTTTGCCTTCGGCCGTGTTTTCATAGGCTTTGATCATTACTCAGATCACGTGATAAGAGATTTTCAAGGTTTTTAAGTTGGTGTTATTATTATTCCGGCATCATCAACTAGCAATATGGAGGCATTATGAGTGGCAGCTGTCTTACCAGGTACAAATATGGCGTGACAATGGCTTGCGTGCTTATTGTTTTATACTTATAAAAAATAATTTTTCATCTTTCCTGTAACCGGGGTGATGCTTCTCCGTCTCAAATATCATATATTATTCATGTAAGTGTTCGTCGCATCAATCACAGGGGTCTATAAATTATATTTCTGACGTTCAATGCTGGTTTCATATATGGCTGTAGGAACTTATTGAATTTTTCGTGATCATCAATCGTGTTAGCTGAATAAATCATGTATCACAGTAGGAAATCATCAACATGAACAAACTCCTTTCGGCTATACTTGAGGATTTTAGTAAAAACATTAATTACAAGTAAATAATAATGTATACTATTGTATGCAGCTAATACTGTTGATTGTTATAAAATATTATCTTTAATAAAATAATAGAAGTAAATAAATAATATAAACTCATCAGCTCAGTTGGTAGAGCGGTGCCCCGGCAAGGCAACGGCCCTGTGTTGGAGTCCTAGATGTGACCTATCTTTTTCTGATCTTTCTGTTTCAAACTTTCGTTTAGGAATCTCTAATATTGTCTTCAATAATTAAATATTACAATTTGAGGTTTCACTCACTAAGTTATTCCAAAAAATATAAACTCAGTTCATATTTAATTCTGAAATTAAGGGACTTTGGTTTCGAAACCGGTCACAAAATTACTCTAAATAAAGTTGTGATATTCATATATATTTAGGTGTGCTAAGTGAATTTTTAATAATTTAAAAAAATACATATAATTTATTTTAATTTGACGTTATTGATTTGTTTCTCGACTTCAGCGTAGGTGCGGTAATGTATCAGCGTTATAGTACAAGTGCTTGGCCGTGAATTTGCATTATCTGTATGTATTATGTAGGTATTGCAAAAATCAATTTACTGTCGACAGTGCATTTTATATGGCTTCTCAATTACGCTAACAGTAATACAGCAACATTATACAATATCGCAATAGTAGTAATATATTGAATATTTCAATTGTGCCACTTTTTCTACGTCACTTCTAAATCACTTGAAGGATGTCTTACAATTAATACTTCAAATAGCCTAAAAATCTTGTTAACCTCTTAAGGACCACGCCCGAGTATACTCGGGCGGCTATTCTGTGCCAGAATTCGCATGCCCGAGATAACTCGGGCAAACATTACCTAACATAAAAAAGGTGTTTTTTTTCCATTTTTAATTTTTAAATGATTACTGAAGGGGTTAACTGAGAAATTAAATCCAAATTTGATTAATCTTAACACTAAATAACCAAAACGCCGTTTCCTCTCAGGGGTAGCAGTCAAGACGGACCGCCACGCAACTCGGTCTTGGCACACACTTCTTGCTTCATTCACATTCATCATACATCGTCTCAAACATACCCTTCTAACTATTTTCATGGCCCGACTCAAGTATTTGGTTCATTTGATCTTGCCATGTCTTCCTCGGGCGTCCCCTGATTCTTCTATGACACATACTACATTATCAAATACATACCTATAACTTACCACCCAAAAGAACCAATCTGTTTTATCCTTTCAATACCAATTTTTTTCCTGATTATCCTCTTGATTTGGTGAAACAAATAGCCCCGTATTTTGCGTATCGCTTGTGAAGGATATTTCTCATAGCATCTATTTTTCGTTTGCTGGGCTGCAATCTTTATTCTAACGAGAAACACTGTAAATATAATGATAGATTCCGTTTTGACTGCGATCCATTAATATTTGTGTGTTTTTGTAATATATTTTACTTGTTACACATACGGTAATTTTTTTAAATGTTTTATTGATATGTTTTTTCCTTTCTTATAAAAAGTAACCCTTTGAGGACTAAAAATAATAACAATCAAATTAGTAAACAAACAAAAAAATTTGTTCACCAAAAAATTCTCAAAAATTATTTAACCCTTGACAGGCGTAGATACCAAACAAAACGTCTGTAACCAAGTGGGTCTTCCGACGACCCCGTGCATTTTTCTGTCTTATGGGCTTTTAAACTAAAGAAATCTCAATTATTCAGTCAATTATTAATGGTAACTTATGTATTTGCGCAGAAATACGTAAATGACTAAAATGATATGTCAAGTATCAAAGCTAATATAAGGAGGATAGTAATTTTGGGTACTATCTATTCCCCCACTTGGCTGCGAGATAGTTAGGGTGTTATTAAACATTAAATATGGTCAATACGTGGAAACACAAGTTCGGCGCTGAAAGGGTTAAAAACGATTTAAAATTCTCAATAAGATAAAAAAATACTATTATTTATTTATGTTTTCTGTGTCCTTGTGTTTATTGCGTAATATATTTCGTATTTAATACACCATCATTACAAATATCGCATTATATAAACACATCTCTCATATAATCCGTGTCATGGTTCGTAATACGAATGTTTTAAGTTTGCGTTTCTAATTTGATTACTGTGTTCTACAAAATTCCTCGAACCGAATGGAGAAATTTCTAAAAATTCCGCTTCAGATCGCGATTTTTGCGTGCATTTATAATGAACTTTTTGGGTCCGGTTTCTGATTGTTGTTTCGTCATCCGTGTCGGACATCCTGTTTCTGGTACCTTCCATTAATAAGTATTATTGTTAGTTTTTTTCTTTCTTCGGTGCAATGTTCGCACCGTACGTAGGTACAAAGCTGCGTGTTGATTCGTATCTGCAATACGTAAGTATACGCACTCCTAATCAAATGCCTGTGTGATTCAATGTTTCATATAAGAACTCTTACTTAGGTAACAATAGTAAATTATTCTTATGCCACGCTGTCAAATTCTATATGTAAACAAAATCCATATTAAGACAAAAAAAGCTTAATTTTATTGTTAATATCCTGGACATTTTCGTCAAAATTTGTACATTGCGTTTTTGTACGATTTTCATTGGTTTTTTATAGTTACGTATTGAATATTGGAAAGTTGTATATTTTCAACAAGCGAATTTATTGATTAACTTTATTTATTCAGTTAAATAAAACAACTATCAAAATGTGATGTGTTTTTGCCATCTTCCATCCTTACATTCAATTGAACAAAGTATGATTTCGTAATTAATTTCATGTGTAAAATTTAATTTGTGGTATATTAAAACCCTCTTTTCTGCTATCTATCTATAGAAATAAAAATGTTAATGTTCGTTCGTTCAAAATCTTAAATCTCAAAAAGTTCTTCACCGATTGCTTTGAAATTTTGACACAACGTTGCATTCGAATACGCGTGTGTTTTATATACCTATATTATATGTCACCTGCGACAGGTAAAAATTCTTGCTCTTGCATTTAAACGCAACACGCGCTATTGTTTTTCTTTATCTGCACAGAAAGACTGAGCCACAGCAACGCCTGGTAGGGTACAGCTATTATTATATATTTTTAGAACATGTACAGTTTTGACGTAAATTTGGATCAACATTGAAAAAAATTACGTTTAACATTTCTGATAATAGAATAATATATGTTACTTCCATTCCGAAACTATATTTTTACGCCTTTTTTGGGACTTTTACATGAAAAGTTTAGAAAATTATATTAATATTATACAGGTTTTTTTCTTCTTTTTTTATACATAAACGAAATGCCATTGAAACAATTGTTTGTATTTATTAAGTGATAAATTGAAGATGTCCACTGCCTCGGCATGACCATAACCCAACATTGGTATTTTGAGTAATGAGGAGTACTTAATTAATACGGTAGTTATTCCCAGAATGTTTACACTGAATCTTTGGCGAAAATGCCCACTTGCCTACATAACATTTAATTAATAATAAACCACACTCTTTCTATCTGTCAGTGAATAAAAACTACCACGTGACTAAATCGGGATAATTTAGGGTTTTTTTTTCTTACTATCGTTTTTCGATGCATATCATGTCCCAATGGGTGGGAAGACAACTCTCAAGGACTTGTGTGAACATTTGCATTGCTATATCTTTATACTTGATTATTCCATGTTGTAAATACTTGGTTATTTATGCCTTCGTGCTCCTTTCAAAATAACTAGATAAGATCTAATCCCAAATCAGTGACCGTGATATTTAACTCTCGAATATAAATTAAGCATTATTTCGGAATCGGTAGGTAGGTTTTACGATGGTGGATCACACCACTGATCACTGATCTGCTGTAATTGAAGAGCTCGTGGCCATACCGTATCCACTTAGTTTAAACTGCGATAAACATGTTACTGAGCCCTACTTTACTTGCACTCTTGCGAAACACCAATCAAACGATGAATTAACCCGACCTTAAAATCTGTTTTAGATTTACTTTTAATGAACACGCTTCTCACGTAAACATTGTAAACGTTTGACATTGAATAACAATTTGTATCACTTTTGTTGATACCTTACTTCTTGGTGTTGTTTTGTGGACCGGGGGTTAATTACCTGAAATAAATTAAAAAGTCGGGGTAATGCTAATTAACACGTTCATTAAACAGCAATAACATTTAATTTTTAATAATCAATACCTTAATTAGACTGTTGTGAACTCCTGCACATCAACGACTTTAGAGTACCAAATCGAGCTTCCAGACAAATACATTACTCTGCAACAATTATTCCGGGACTAACTACCATATACATGCACCTATTTCTCGCCTTCATACACTTGCAAACAAATTCGCTTCCAATATCAATATATTTAAAATAAGTTTAGCAGTATTTAAGAGATACTTCAATGATAATATTTAGGAGCATTGCATATATGTTTATATTCTTCTTATTGTTCACTTGTAAATTATGTATTTGAACCAATGTTATTATTTTATGCCATCTGCAATTTTAAAATTGATTTCTTATTTATTTTTCTTTTTCTTTTCTCATAAATTATATACATTTAAAAGCAACTTTATATCTACTATATTTTAAATTCAGTTTAAAAAAAAAAATTCTTCTCTAAACATAAAAAAAAAAAAATTGTTTTGTCTGCATCATGTAGTAAATAACGTAAATAAAATCATGTAAAAGCTTATTAGAGCGTTTATAATTAATTAATTAATTAATATTATTATGTTAAAATTTGACTCAATCTTCTGCTAGCTAATTCCCATATCACTGCACAAGCAATACTTCATTAAAATGATGGGAAGTAGAAATAATTCAAATTTTGTAGGGTTATTCGTAACCCAGGAATGTTCGTATTTCTTTGAAAAGAAAATTAAAGAAATTAGTTATTTCAATCTAGGTACCTATACATACATAACAGACATATGCAGTGTGCACCAAAATTGTAAGCCAACGGAATAATATTTTTATTGTTCGCGTCATACCGGATCAAAATGCAACGCATCGCGGCCCCGCGCTATCCTGTTCGCGATGCTAGCTGGAAATGTTCACTTAATTACTCGTATTGCTGGTAAGTTAGTGTTGGTGGCCAGCAGTGCTAATCAGTATTCAGTGTATAATATGATACATTACGGCGGCTATGCAGGCCTTACCCCGCCACGCTTCTTGACTCCTGGTTTGCTGGCTAATAATGTTTAATAATTAACTCCTGGTCGGGAGCTGTAATATGTAAAAACTAATAACATGTTTTGTGAATATCCATCATGTTTTTTTAGCACGAAAGGGATGCACTCATTATCATCGTGTTGTTATAATAGTCCTGATGCTAAAAGCTTTCGTTATAACTTCTCTTTATGCTACATGCGTGGTTTACGGGAAGAAAAAGGGAGAAGTTTTAATTTGCGTGGATTCATGCCAGGCTTTACCACGAAAGTGGTGAAGGGCAAACGCATTAAGTTTGTCGTACACATGTCACCCCGGCACCAGATCAGCATCGCCTCAGCTCGAGCTGTTCAGAATTGCATGGAACTCAATACTGCAACGCGCACTAATTAGCATCGTAACGGCATCGTCTCGCCTCGTGCCAAGCTAGTGAAATGTAACCTTTATCGTCATAGTTCCTGCCGCCGATAGCTCCGTTGCAACCTATATTTCTGTTACATCAGTCTTTTAAGGCGATGCACTAAGTCGTGTAATATTTTAAATTGAGCCGCTATCAATAACAACCCTTACGTAGAAGGCGATAAGGTTTAAATTCCCGCTTAACACCATCCGCCTGTTTTGATTTATGCAAGAAAAAAACATGGCCAAAAAGTGCCTTTTATTTTATTTTGTGGATGTTCAGGCATAAATATAAATAATTTAATTTGCCACATTATACAATAAAATCATAACCGAAAATGGGTTCGTAAGTAGGAGATTTTGAACTTTAAAGCAGTTTTCATAGGCCTTATATATTATTTTTTTCTGGGCTTATAAAAAGACTTATCTAAATGAATACTCGATTATTTCAAAGGCCAAGATGTATTCTACTCGCAGTATTTAATTAAAGCATCTGAAACATTTCTAGGCGACCAAATTTTCAAATCAAAAACACGTGATTTTGCATTACTACGTATGGCATCGCCTTAAGCGAAAAATTAGAAATTACAATGGAGCTATCGGCGGTGTGCATTTATGAATCATCGAATCGAATCAAGTAAGTTTGTTCAATAATGTAATCCTTATGTTTCAAAAACAATACTTGAAATTGAAAACTGCTTATTTAGATCATGCAGTAATTTACTAGAAGGCTGTTCAAATATTGTTGACGTCAAGTGGTCGTTTTCGGCATACAAATTAATACTCGTCGACCATAGGTAAAAATTATGCCTTAAATTTGTTTTGGTTATTAAAAAAATAATTATCGTTCCAACTTTATTTTATAGTGCATATTTCAAATTTTCTAGAGCGAAATATGCATAATTTTTTTCAAGTTTTTATTGCACATAAATCCGTTTTCATGACTTGCATTAATTTCCGTTTATAACCGGTCCAAAAATGCCTTAGATAAAATCGGTTCTAACCAAATTCAGATTCTTTTGCTTATTTTATCAACTGTTATGATTTTGTTAGGCATGCGTTGACAGGTGTTGTAGGTAGCCGAATTCACTGCGCGCTTATGAAATAATTACCACATAGCTATGGGTAAAACCATCGCACTATTGTTTAAAGAATAATATCAAGGTAATTTATATATATATATATATATATATATATATATATATATATATATATATATATATATATACTATAATATTCACTAGTAAATATGTTTGGAGGATTGTTATTATCGCCAATTTAAATGGGTTGTTGGCTGAATGATTCTGGTTCTCCAATAGTAAGGCTGACTGTTATTCGTCAATAAATCAATCTGACAGTAAATAGGCATCTCGCATTATAATATTACCATTTATTTCTTAAAAGTAAAATCTGCTTTTGAATGAATAGACATTTTTACATGGGAGCGCAAATTACTCGCCACGTTATGAACAAATTTGCGAAGTCCAAATTCGGCAAAAAAATTCGGTTCTATTTTAAGAGTCGAATATTTCGTTTAAGTATTTAGTTAAGACACTTTTATAAATGTTCATAATTTACTTCCCAGCAACCAACCAGCTTTGTGTTTCGCGTCCAGACGTTTCTCGATGTGATAGTATATGTTTCTAAAACTGATCTATATTATACGATGTGAATATGCTTAAAATAAAGTAAAATAATGCTTATATATGGAATGTAATACGACAATTGGGTTTATTCTCTTTTTCACATCTATTTTTACAAGTTTTCATAGTACAAGTCAACATTTTGCCGTGTTATTTCGTAAAATGAACCGATGATGCCTCGACCATAGTTCGCACAAGAATGATGACGTCACGTTTTAAAATTTCACTTGAGGCCATACGCGAGCACAGCCGGCTCCAATGGAACCGGTATGGGGAGTGGGGATAATACGCTTTTAATCACTTAGGGCAGGTCTACTAATATTCATATGTCTATGGAGAATTTGGATATTTCCAATTTAGTTTTTATTTTAACAAAACTCATGTTACAATAATTTTATGAACGAAACAGATCGCGTACGCTAGAGGAGATTTAGGGCTAAACCGACGGCTAGACTGCTGGAGACAGAATGAATTCTTTGCCGCGCGCAGGTTTACAGTGATACCCTCACAAGAATGTGGGTAAAATTAATGTTGTCATTATTTTCGGGAGATGTAAACTCCCTATAATTTCACCCCGTCTCTTACTATCTAGGTATACATTAAACTAGCTTACTTTGCTTTAAAGTTTGTAGTACTTCGGCACATTGTGTTATGGGTATACATAATTACTAGCTGATTAAAATATTAATAATAAATTTTTAATTTGGCTAAATATGGGTCACTATAATTATTTCCAAGACCTTTTTAATTAATATGTGTAACCAAGAACCACGGAAGAGATAAACCAAAAGAACTGTGTGGTGAGCATATCCGTATTCCCAAAGTAAGCTCAATTTTTCCTTACTTCTTATTAAATCGATGACATACTTTCAAATCGACAATTCTTTCTGATCGGTATAGATCACGCTTCTGGGGATTTTCAGTTCAGTGGGTATAATATAAATCTAAGCGGTGTAGTATTTTGAGCAGCGGATGCCGAATGGCCTTACAACTATTAAAATTTTTACCAAGAATAAGTCAGCCTTGTATTCGAATGTCTAAAGATAATTACCATTTTTTTGTTCAGTGTCATTATGTTTATATTTTGCTGTATGCTCCGCTCCGTCATGTCAGATTTTTACCTTCGTAAATTTTGTTAAAAAAAATTAAACAATAATTAACAGTATTATTATTTTTTGGCCACTTTTCGTTGATCAATTTTAAAGACATAATAAAATCTGTTTTAAAGACATAATGACATCTAAATGAAATCTATTTTAAACACATAATGACATCTAAATGAAATCTGTTTTAAAGACATAATGACATCTAATTAAAATCTGTTTTAAAGGCATAATGACAACTAAATGAAATCTGTTTTACAGACATAATGACATCTAAATTAAAGCTGTTTTAAAGACATAATGACATCTAAATGAAATCTGTTTTAAAGACATAATGGCATCTAAATAAAATCTGTTTTCTGAAGCAGTTAAAACCTCAACGTTCGTGAAATTGTCACAAATTTTATGTGTGGTTTTTTCGAGCTCTATTTTACAACCATTTTCAGCTTGCAGAGTTATTTTCATCGTGAGCTATAGAGCTTTTGAAAACAAACAAATACTTGATTAATATTATTGTCAAAAAATAAGATAAGCTGCCATACTGTTAGTTGACTGTTCGATAAGAAAATACTGATAAAATATTTATAAAATTTTGGAAAGTTACGTTATTTTTTTATCTGTGAAGGGAAGTTTTGTTTTATTATCCCCTCGTATTTACATCCACTCACATGAATAAACATAATGTGATGCTTCTAACAAATTTAGATAAATAAGACCTTTACCTAGCCATGGGTAGAGCAGGAATAAAGAACAACAGAAAGAATACATGTTTTTCCTACAACCGTAAATAATATAACAGAAAGGGGCTCCTGAATCAACACCATTAATTTAACGGGTTCAACCATACTGTTCGTTTCTCCTTTCCGGATCGAACAATATTGATCAAGGATTTGTTTGTCTTACGAAGGGTCTGTATAAATCTGTCACTTCACTAAGCCAAAGATAAATGTTATCTTCGTTGCTAATTTATAAGCTTCATAATACTGTTATACCGCTAATCGAAACCAAGTATGATTTTGTATGATTTATCTGTTAGTTTAATGAAACCGTATACTTTTTTTTGCATTTCATTGAACGTGGGTAGTAAATAATCAACGTCGATTTAATTTTTTTTCTGAAGTTAATCTACGAATAAAGTTATATTTATTTCGTATTTGTAAAAAACTTAAACTTTGTGGCCCCTCATAATTTACAATAAAAACACATAAATTTGTTATTGACCACTTTAATTTTATTTACACTCTACTAAACAGTTTTTAATATTCTCCTGGTGAAGGAAGGGTTCTTCCGAAACCGATAGTGTAAATAAAATTAAAGTGGTCAATAACAAATTTATGTTATTCTAGAAAGCAATCACTTTGTGGTTTGACATATTTAATAAAATAAAACTATTAAATTTATTCTACTCACTGTTTTGTTATATCTTTATCTCTCCCTCTACACCTGTCTTTATATATATACGCACACACTTTGTATTTCTTGTTTAGTATTAATTTGCACCCTGATGATGTTTGAGCTAAACGAAACCGGTCGGTCAATAAATTTTTAAAAAATCGTGGTTTTAAACAAAATAATTGTTTTATTTTACAAATTTATGTGTTTTTATTATATATATTTATTCTCCACTTTCAATTTTACGAAAATAAACTATGCGGATACCACATTGTCAATTCAACGCTTCCTTTTGAGATTAATCCATTGAAAATGTGATAACTTTGTGTAGCACTGAGCGAAAAATTCGTTCAACCATGTTGGTTACACCGATGTTTTTGAGCTTTTCGGTCCCCTTATGTTTTTCACATCAACTTGTATCCAATTCCATAAATTTATTCTGGAAATAAACTTTAGAACACCATCGGTTAATAATCCACTGTCCCAAATAATTACGAAAATTCCTCTTCAACTTGTATCCAATTCCATAAATTTATTCTGGAAATAAACTTTAGAACACCATCGGTTAATAATCCACTGTCCCAAATAATTACGAAAATTCCTCTTCTACTTGTATCCAATTCCATAAATTTATTCTGGAAATAAACTTTAGAACACCATCGGTTAATAATCCACTGTCCCAAATAATTACGAAAATTCCTCTTCTACTTGTATCCAATTCCATAAATTTATTCTGGAAATAAACTTTAGAACACCATCGGTTAATAATCCACTGTCCCAAATAATTACGAAAATTCCTCTTCTACTTGTATCCAATTCCATAAATTTATTCTGGAAATAAACTTTAGAACACCATCGGTTAATAATCCACTGTCCCAAATAATTAAGAAAATTCCGCTACAACTTGTATCCAATTCCTTAAATTTATTATTACATTAAATCTTGAATTGGCCTCGCGCATTGAATATGTCGACACTACACTCCATAGTGAGTTTAACTGTAAATTGCATAATTAATCATTGCATTAGGTGCAACACACCATTGCATTGCGTTGCACTGACTGGATTTGTCGCGTATGGGATGACTCATGTCATGTGGGAAAGTTATAAGAGCATCTTTCTGTGCACGTATAATCTAAGGTCGTTCACTTTTAAATGCATCCTCTGACAATTTTCTATTTGGATGCAGTGGGAGTCGAAATTATTTATAGATGTTTCAGCATTTGTAAAGCTGTGATCCCCCATTACTAATCCGCCTACATTCTTTACTAATATTTGTTTTCAAAGACATGGAAGGTTTTTATGACAATAGTAAATCATTTGAAATGTGTAGGTATATCTATCTGACAAAGGTGTCTATCAAATGTCTTTTATTTTTGATTGGTTAGCCCAATAATATCATAATTTTACTGCCATTGTATGATATTTGTACCTCAAAGAAATGATAAATTACTTATGCGTAGGTATAAACACTGCGTCATCATCTCCATGAAACATAATATACGTTTCGTTATGCACATTGTATTCCTTACAAATGGTTGAAATCAATTATTCTGAAGACTTATATCATATTTCATAGAGACATCATAAAGAATGAAACAAGAAGTGCCTTGTGGGTGTGTTTCGTGATCCAAATATAAGCCCAATTTGGGTCCATATTTCCATGCAAAACTGTGTTTTTACCGTGATTACGAAATTCAAATGAAATGGCGATATACAATTTCAGGCAAGTGTAAGAGAGACAGACCGCGTGCTAAATGGTCTAGAACCAAAATATACTAAGTCAGTGGCACATTTGTTTCCATTCAGGCTTATATATGGAAGGCACTTCTAGTTTTCTTCTTCATATTTCGTATCATTTGTATCAATATCCAACATTTAGCAAGCAATATCACATTTACGTAATTAGGCACCAATATTTCCACCAAAATCATGACAACCAAACGAAAAAAGAGTTTTAACTTCTTCAATAATTACTTAAATTTTTTTAATTAAATGATAATTATCGACTTAATTTTTACCACTATTAAAGTTTTTTTTAGCTTGTAATTTTCCGGGATTTTATTTTATTTGTTTACTTCCTCCCATTTATTTCCTCAGATAATTTTGTATTACGCACCTATAAGAAATTATTATAATAATAATTTTTTAAAAATCGTTTGTTTGCTCCACCCTGGTTACTTTCAAGCCAATTATGGATTTCGCCATTAGCATTTAAAGAAGCGCATTGTTCAATAATGAGCAACATTACGTATGTCTATTATTAAGTAATGCCCGAGTCTCATTTAATTTGACATCTGCCTTCGTTATTACCGCCAAATTCAATATGATGCACCACGTTTACATGAAAGCCTCGTACATATTTTGATCCGGATAGAAAACGGCCATTATTATTTTGAACGTTGGTCGGTCTTATGTGCTCCAAAAACCCGGCTGAATTTCATAGCTGTTACAATTATTTCGCTGTTTAATAATTGAATTATTCATTGTGGCCACATTAGAATAGCGCAACGGGAACAAAACAACCGTACACAAACAGTATAATCATTATTCCATTGCGTCCATATTACATATTGTGTACCCTAGTGACTGCTGACCATACGGGATATTGGGTTAAAAAGTCATGCGATCCACTCCAGTTCCTGCGATGACTTAGATCCACTTGTGTTCTTGGATGGGTAACCAAGTTACAATAATTACAGAAAAAGCTATTACTAATTGAACCACCCTATTTATTCTTATACCCTAACTCTTAGCTACCCCATTCGCCTTGTGTCCGTCATTATTTTTTGTTTAACTTTTGTCCCGACGTAGGTCGAGTTCTTCCTAAACTTGGCGACATTTCAAATGAATTTTGTAGTTATAGCAAAGAATTTATTTAATTTGATCTAATCGGGACAATCCACAATGTAACCGGTTTTTACGAACATGCAATTATTTTAAGAAAATGGCAGTCTTGCTGCTCCATCTAAACCAGATGAAATGTGACGCTTTTTTGTTGTTGTTATTCTGAAGAATTGACTTCATGGGCATGATAGTTAGTTAATTAATAAGTTAATTACTCAATGATACGATAATTCCTATGATTTTTTGTTACGTCAATATTTAAAAAAAATAATTAATCAAAAAACGATGCTGATTTATCATCTTGTATCTCGATTTATCGTGTCTCTTTATTTGTCTTTATGAAATGATTGCGCGACTCAAAGATCCATAAATAAGATATACGCCCAAGATAGTTTATGAATCCTTATTTCGCAAATCTTCATTATTGAATACCATGAATGGGCAGATAGTCAATCAACACTTCATAAACGTTAAAATTATTTTTATTTTATGCCCTCAATTTTCTGACAGTTCTCTCGGTTATTTATCTTTATTGCAACGAATTTAATACAACCTGTTTACATATGAAAAGATAACGACACGATTGACACGCAATTATACAATTATTACCGCTTAACGAAGTTCTTAGCTTCACAGTATCCATATTCTAAACACAATCATTATTGTTTTATTCATTACTTCATTTATATGTGAAGTATGGAGTCATTGCACTGATTGTCGATAATACGGTATTTACTGTCATACTCATACGTCATACTGCCAAACTTATTACCAATGTGGAAGTGATAGAAATAACATCATTGTGGTGCATCACTTCCTAAAGACTCCCCATTCTTTGGTTAAGATACGCGTTCTGCTAGTTTGATAGTTCATTCGCTTGAATCGGATCAGATCAAATCTCTCTGATACCAGGTGCATTATGTAGTTAAAAGTGATTAAGATTTAAAAGCTACTGTTCAAAATTTCATTCTGCAAATGCGCTACTCCACTTTTACTCTATCTACGTATCTCTAATTGAATACAAGAATTAAAATACATGATTGAGGTAATTTAATTTATGTGTCTTGGGGTTTTTGGTTCATAAATAATAGTCTGATAATTTTCTATATTCTTTGCCATATTCGTGCTTCCTTTTCCGTTTATAAATCACGCGGGCATACTCAATTTTGTACATCTTACAAAGTATTTCCTCTTTAAAATCATCGTTGTATTTTCACGAATTAATTAAAGATACACCTTCCTTGTACGCATTTGAATAGATAAAATACTGACCATAGTACTTTTATTCTAGTATTTGACATCGCGGACGGTAATAATGTTCCTGCTAATGTTCTCTGTAAAAATGTCCCCGTTAAAATGTTTCCTATCAATAAATGTCCCCGTTAAAATGTTTCCTATCAATAAATGTCCCCGGTCAAAACATTCCCTGCCAAATAAACTGGAAAAATGGAAATAACTTAAATGGATAACACAATAACCACAAATAAATGAATTATAAAGTTAGGTTGGGATCATTTTGGCAATTAACATTATTACTAGGAACATTTTAACTGAAGACATTTTAACAAGGAACATTGTTACCAGGAACATTATTACCTAGTACCATTTTACATTGTTTCTCTGATGGCCAATAAACCCTTCAACAATTAGGTACTCGTCAATTTTAATATAATAATATTTTTTTGATAGGTCTATAATATCACCTGATGGTTTTTATAACTTACTTACGAGTACATTAAATTATTTAATAATATCTTACACTTCGTTATATTTATGTATCAGACTAATTTTATTACAAGTATTCATTAATCCACCCAACCCTAACCCAAATAATTATATATCTCGATATCTGTTACATTTGACATTTTGATTATTTTTACTATCAAATTTCAATTCTTCAAAAAGAAACGAGCAGCACAGATTGTCTCGAGTGAAAGATCTTATTTCACTATGCTGTAACTCGATCCAAAAGAGCAGCGAACGGTTCTTGGATATCATTTTTCTTGGTGCGATTCATGCATAAAAGCACTCGACCAAAACGTGTTTGTTCTCAATGTTCAGCTTCTGGCTTCTTAGAATCATTATTGTTGGTTTTTTTTCTCAGAGTTCAATGTCTTTTGTCCAAAACTCCGATTGTATGCATTTACATTTATTAATATTTTGCCACAATTTTGGGTCATTTAAAAAATTAAAGTAGCTAAGTGAGGTTCTTTTGATCATTAAAAACTATTTTGTGGCTTAATGGCACGATGCAATCATTAACATATTTTTTATTCTTTCTTGAAATTAGGTTAATGGTTAATCGATTAATGCTACTACACAAAGCCATTAATTATAGCAAAGTATGAGATCGTTAAAAATTAAAACCTGCTCATGTATTATAGTAATTAGTGCTACCTACTGTCTTTAGTTTTTGCAGCAAAAACATCTAGTTAGTTTTAAGTTGAAGGACCATCGTATCATGAATTATGACGTCAAATGATAATGGTTTACGTCGTCTGACATTTAATGTTTTTATACTTGCATCATTACGTCATTTTGACCTCATCGTGCAGTGATGTAATAATGAAGTTCACAACTAGAGAACTACGGGTGGTAGAATAACCTTGGTTGGAGAATGCAAGTCGAAATGTTTGAGGAAGTTAACTTTGTGGGTAATTTACATAATATTACTTTCAACAACAGTGTAGTGTGAAGAGTTGAGAGATAGTAAAAATAGCTGAAGAGTATATTATGAATACCGAATACCTATCTATTTGGCATTTGATCATGATACCAAAGATCAACTTTTCGAAAGCTCCAGTTTTCTTTTTCTCGTCTCGATTACAATAAAATAATGAGAATAAGTCAATAAACTACCAAATTAGGTACAAAAAAATGCGACAACTACTAAATAGTTTTTATGTTAAATCCGCCATAGTTTGTCCAGATTTTTAATTTTATGAAGCGTTCGTCATTCTGGAAGCCCCGTAATTAGGGATGTTGGTAATTTGTGATTTTATGCCTCACTGGCCCTATCTATTTATCTACGTAATCACGCTGGTATTTCAGAAGGACAGTGTTCCCGCATTATTACGTTATTTCGTATTTGCGGTTGAACTATGGCGGCCTTACTATGGGAAAAAATATTGATTCAGCATATATCTGACTCTGAAAATAAAATTAAAATCGAACATGAACACAACACTAGGTTCACGAAGGATGAAGGCATGCTTATTCCAAAATATAACAATAAATACGGACAGCCGAACCCTAGAATATAACGTGCCCAAAATGTTCATCATGTTGCCAAGTAACATACAAATATGTAAATTCCCAAATAGATTCAGATATATGCTGAAAACATGGCTCATTAGTAGAAATACTTTATACTAGTCATCACTATCAATCAATAGTTGTTATTTATTAGTTATTAGCATGTAGATTTAGTGTTATTTTAGACTATTTGTGCCAACAATAATAATCTGAATATCTTATAAGTAGCAACAATATTATGTATATTTATAATTAGTAATAATATGATGTATACATATTTACATCGTAATTGAACATGTTACATCCTCTTGATAAACTGCTTAGTTGTAGTTTAACGGGAAAAACTTTAAAGAACAATAATTTTTTTGAAAATAGTCTTGCAGTCACTACACACTGTAAAGCTGCCCATAACTCTGATAGAAAAGTAAAATACATTTACACATTTTTTCATAAACTGCATGCACATATTTAC
Source organism: Hesperophylax magnus (assembly GCA_026573805.1). Lineage (NCBI taxonomy): Eukaryota > Metazoa > Arthropoda > Insecta > Trichoptera > Limnephilidae > Hesperophylax > Hesperophylax magnus. Next base: position 5,841,167 of record JAIUSX010000022.1, read on the forward strand.
AGCCTCGGTGTACTATTATTGTTTAAAAACTTGATTACATCTTTATCAGTTCTGAGCTATTTCTTTTGTCCGAGAGAATTTCCCCGTCGCAGTCGCATTGTACAATCACGATGGTCCAAAATGGGTCTGACATAATAATGCGCTTTTCACACGGCGCAGTTCGGTTCCAGCTACCGTGAACCGCTCAGCGTCCAGCTCACGGGATGGCTCCGCTGATGCAACCGTATACTCCTCCGTAATGGGCCGTTATCTCGTCGGCTGGGGAGCTATGTACCCAATACCGGCAAGATACTAGAACTAGACGATGATGCTTCATTGATAATGACTGACCCGCTATCGAAGCGGAAGAGGTAGATTTGCGTTTAGTCTTGGATCGTTATTATTCGTTAGGCTGACCATTATTTTCTGACTCCTGGGTTTTGCCCTGACTATCCAGTTGATGTTTAGACATACCGCTGATTGCTCTGTTGTAACCTGACCCCACTTCTCATAAACAATGCATGTAGATGTTACAACGGAACTCTGGGTGTCATGGTCTTATTGGCCATATACATTACAAGTGATTTACCTCACATTTCGATATATTTTAAAGACAACCCCATGATCTACATGCCCAAACCATGTAAGCGTTCCATGTTTGGCAGAAATCTGAGTAATAATTTGTGGCTTCTCGTCACATATATATGTGCTATGTTTTTAATCAATTAAGTTAAATTAATATTGAACAAATTCTTCAAATATGATTTTATGTTTGTATTTATTTTAGAAATATTCATTTTTGTGTATTTAATTAGAGCAGTTCATTGTACAAACATTTTCGACAAAAGATTCTTCATCTATCGTTGTCTTCTGTTCTGTTAATATTTAGTTTCGTAAATGTTTGAACAGGCCTTAATAAAACAACGATAGTAATAGAACAGCTCTTTATTGATTAAACATTTTTCAAAATTTCTTGTAGATATTTTACCATAATATTTATTAATTTTATGTCAAAGGACAATCAAGAAGATGGATAATTAAGATAATAAAAGTTACTGCTCGGCCTTTCCGAGTTTGAGCACTCGATATTGTTTTCTGATACAAATAATTAAAACCCTTAAGCAAAGAATTTGGCGTCTGGAATAGTTTTTTTTCGCTATCTCAATCTCAACCCTAGATATACCTAGTTGAATCATTATAATATGACACGTTTCTAAATGTAAGACAGCCTTTGATTGAACATGTTTATTATTAAAAATAGATGCATTCCCACCTGACTGTTGCAACCTATAACGCCTGTAACCAACAAACACATCGACAGTGAATGTTTCTTTAAAAGGTTTTTTATTTTATTTTATTATTCTATTAATCAATCACCGTGCTATTAATTTTATATCCAATAACATAACTTATGCAGATAACTCAAAAGCGCACCACATCTGGTCGTAAAAAATAAATGTAGGTACATTATTATTAATGGTTTTACTAAACAATTTAATGAAATTTTCGTGTTTCATGGACATTGGTGGGAGGGACATTGTTTTATTTTTACAATACATGATCCAAGATTATAATCCTTTGTGATGTTTGCTTCCTGTTCTGGCATTCAAATAACCAATTATGTTTTTCATTTCATGTTTTAGTTATTGTCATTACATTGTCTCTTAATATATGAAATAAAACGATGTAGGTGCTTATGTGTTTTTCTATTACCAACAATTTAGTCTGCATTCTGTGGTCTTCATGTACAATATATAATACAGTCTATACAAGCTTAATTTAAAAATAAAAAAAATAAAACATTCAGGTCAAAGGTCCATCTGCTACCTTTAAAATTGGGTGTTTGTCTTGGTTCCACGACCTGCTTCTCCAGTTATGTGAGTCGTCTTAGCATTAAGGCGAGATATAATGCTTCTCTCACATATTCTACATTTCTATGTGCTTAACACTCCCAATCCCCACAGCTGCATGTGTTTCTTGATGTAGCAATGTCCTGCTAGTTTCCTGTTCATAGTCTCACTTGCTCCTTCAGTGAATTTCAACTATCATTTTACATATTTAAATTATTTAGATTCGATCGTTTTCCTATGTGATATTCTTAGGTATCTACTCTGCGATTCGAATCAATTTAATTTCTAATGGTTCGTTTCATTTAACTATTCGTGTTTGCATTTTGCGTACAGAGAATTTCAAAATTAAATTATTGTATGGAAATTGAGCACGTAAGCTGATGTCTATCGGCCTTGTTCGTTCTCTTCTCCGGTAATAAGCCGTTCGATTAGCTGCAATCATCCTCAGCAATAATTACTGCTAGAGCTCTGACCGCGGAGCGGTGAAAGCGAAATCAGAGTGGCTCAAATTGCCGGTTGAGTAGCGATTGTTGGAAGTTTTTGCTCCCAATGTATTGTTTAGTAAGTTTATTTTTTACGCAGCCTCGTCCATATTTCAACGTCGCGTCGCTATCCAACTGCTGAATCAGATATATTTCACGATTGTCGTTGATAACAAGTAGAATGTTTGTTGCGTTGTCGAAAATTATCTCGTATCAATCCGATTACTGGTGTGAAAATAAGACTACCGCATTATTAGTCGCTTTGTGCAAGCGGTATCGTTCGGAGTTCGGACGTTATAAGCTGTTATGAAATTTGCTTTGTCTGAGTGTGGTTTGGCTTTTATTAATATGCTGAACAGGTAAATCATGCGTTCGCACACATTTCAACGTGTTCCTTAAATAATACTTTGTTATTTGACCATTTTTCCACTCTCTGAAGCTAAGCACAGCTGTTAGTGCAGCCTTAGATTTGCACGCATCATGCAACCTTGTGTTCGAAGCTGTTCAATTTCAAGGGTGTCCAAAAATCTTTCCATGTAGTCATTATTGATATACACATAGATAATAATTCAGGATGCGAAAAAAAAGAGAAACTTCAGTTTTGAACGGTGCATCTTACAGAAATGGAGTTTGTTTTATTTTATTCGGTACATCATACCGTTTTATGCATCAAGTCCTGAAGATGACATCAGAAAGATGATGGCCCCCAGCAGCGATACATTGATGAAGACGACGGGTATAGCGGTGATATCCTCCCGAATTCGATCCTTACGTACTTCCAATATATATATATAATATATTGAGGTGGTGTATTCAAAACCTCTCTTTTGCCTGTAGAAATCATCCAGAGAATATTAATAAAAATAATTTTAAATAAGACATATGATTACCCCACCATCAGATTATTTATAAAATTTAAAGTCCCTTCTCTGCTAATCATTTAAAAAAACATCACTTTTACAATTTCATAAAGATTGTTTCAACAACGAAAACCAAATACTTTTTTCAAACAGCAACATACCAAATTTGCAAGGTTCTATAACCTCCCCGTGCTGCAAAACCACCACAGCCCAAACATTTTATAAATATAGTGGAGTGAAATGGTTTAACGAATTACCTGTAGATGTAAGATTACAAAAAAATTGTTAAAATTCAAAACACAATTAAAAATATAATTCAGCAGTATTTCTTTAATTATTACACTTTTAAAATAATATCATAATTCTCTAAAATAATATTAGACATCCTTTTTTCTGCTTTCTTCTTTTTTTCTCTCCTCCTTTTTTCTATTATTTTTTTACAACAATTGTCTGTAAATTGTATTTTATTTTTCTTTCTTTAAAATAATAACATTAAAATAGTAATTAATTACGTTTCTCCACCTTTTTAACACGAGCGTTTGCTCAAAGAAAAGGTGTGTTACTTTACTCTTTCTGATATTTAAAAAAAAAACAACTTTGTAATATGTATACATTATAACTGTACCTATTTAAACCAATAAAGAAAAACATTTTCCTTCAGTCATCCATTTTTCATCACCAACCAACAGTACTATTGTCAAATTGGTGAATCAGTATAATAAATTTAAACCTATTTTCGGTTTTGTTTTTAAGAGTTAAACCATAAGCGAAACGGGTAGCTATCAGAGCATGTCACTCTACACGCGCTTGTGATTATAAATATTTCGCAATTAACAATAATTATTATTCTTTACTGGTATTGAATAAGAATGCATGTACGTTCTGCTTGTGAATGCGGTTACTGTTTTGGTATTAGTAAGTAGGTACATATTATATAGTGCAGATAAAAAAATGTACCTATTCAATCATTTCCAGACTGCTCCGAATTTTCATTTCACACTTGGCTTCTCTCTGTAAATTGAAAATACTTAATACGAGCATTTTGTTATCATGCATATTATTTAAATTCCATTACGATAGATTTGCGTAACGTACGTATATAAATGCATTTTATATATTGCAAATTCGGATTATTATTTCAATATGTTTTACCGCTGTAAACAAAATAGTGTTTTCAATCGGTTTCCACATACAAAGGGATGGCGTTTACTGTGAATATTCGATCATCACGTATTATTTTGATTGCAGCGCTTCGATTTCCAATACTGATTAATGTTCCGTATCATCGGCTACAGCGACCTGGTTACCTTGGTGAGATCTGAGAACCTAGAAGAGAGATTGCATGCACCTCGTCATAGTGGAAAAATATCACACGCTTTTAGAATGCATATATCATAAATCCCGGCGTTAGCCGTCCAAATGCGGCGCATTGTCGTTTTAGCCGCCTTTTGATGACAGCGATAAACAAAACCAATTGGATTAATTTTGGAACAACGCAATAAGACTTCAATACAATAATTGTTTTGATCGATTTTTATTTTATGAATGTTTTTTTCAAAGTTTTAAATAATATGACCTCCTATAAAACCTCAATGTCCCTACATCTTACTGTCTTAGTTCATCTCATGCGGGTTTAACCAAAACCTCCGTGACACTCATTCAAAGCAGCCTCGTAACTTGTATGGAATTTTGCAAAAAAAAATTTATTTTTTTTTCAATTTTTTCTTATTTATTAAAACCTTTTAAAATGGTTTAGTTGATTTAAAAAAATAAATTTAAAAAAACGTTTTTTGAAGGTTTTCATACAAGTTAGGAGGCTGATTTGATTCAGTGTCTCGGCCTTGTGATCTAGGAGGTTTTGGTTTAACGCTCTTAGTTAATCTAATCCTGGATGTGGGTGCTTCTCCGCCTTTCTCATAATCCTGATTTCGCGTAGGTTGAACACGAATGCCCCAGAGTATATTCTGAAACAATTATTCGTAAACTAAGAAGATTACATAATAATATCTGAAATACTTTGCAATCACAAAAAAAAATCCTCGCGAGTTCAGTAAACGTAAGACCTGTTGCAATTATTTATTTAGTATAATAAGTTTATCTATTCCATCTCGAGAGAGATATTTTTGCTGCTGAATTAATTCAGCGTTTTGAGTACAAGGAAGTGTACAAGGCAACAGTTTACTTTCAGCAGTTAAGATTTATTATTTGAGAGTTTTATTGTTGTCTCTTATGCGAATTGTTCTGTGCTGACGTAATTACGTTTCAAGCAATAATTAGTGCGATCACTTCCTCAAAGCGTAATCGTTCAATAGGGGGATTATCGGCCTCTGAGCTGCGGGCAATAATTACTCATCTTGTCATGTTTTATGGTGATTGCAAAGTCTATATCGGGGATTTTGGATCATGAGAGGGTAGACTAGCTCTGTCTGTTTTGCCTCCAATATGGGTTCCTATAATCCTTAAGTTTCTTAAGCCCCTGACTAGTAGTTGCTTTATACATAATTAGAAGAGGCTTTGACGTCGGTAGAGATACATGGGATCATCAGGCGTGGGTAACCGGTGCATTAATCTCAAACAACACATTAGTAAATCTTTATGGTAGCGTGCATTATCTCAGTGTCGTAGGCTTATCCTGCCCACGTGGCTCTGACGGGTATGTATTGTGCTAGAATGGCGTCTTTCGTCAGCTCATGAATTATTTCCGATGGTGTGATGGTTATCAAACGGCAGTAAACGCACACTCCCTGCAAGAGACATACATAAGAACTAAAAGGTAGGACTACGATCAAGATATATGATTACAACTCTCTTTTCATTCCATGCATGCCTCATACGGGCTTCATAACTCCATGATCACATTACAAAAGGTTATTGAAGGTTCCTTTATTTGTCATATTTTATGGTTGCATCCCAAATTGGATTTGTACCTATTCATAAATATTATTATTTTCCATGTGAAATCAAAAATACATACATCAGACGTGACTGGGCAAAATGAGTTAACGCTGTTGTATTTATAACTTTGTAACTATTACGCGGAGAGACAATGTAGTTATGTATGTATATTTTTTACGAACGCCAAATTCGTCCCCAAAATTGTAGTGTTTATCTATCATTAAGTTGTACGTGATTCTTCACCATCGGCCTTACGGAATATTATGACAATTGTAAAATTACAGTTATGAAATAGTGCTTTTCGAAATTATTAAGGCATGTAACGGTTTTGCGAATCATACATTTGGTGTGGTGGCATGGTGCATAGTTTGTCAAGTGACCCTTACTCCCTATTACGACACATGACAAGAATAGATTTTTATAATTGAATATCTACACAATATTCATGATTTTTTCATTCTATTTTGGTCGATTCATTTGTTCATTCAAACGCTAACATAGAAAGTATAATCACGTAGGAAGAATCTTTTGATAGTTGGTTAACAGTATTTTGGTACAATGCACTCCGGTAAATTAGTATGCATAATATTTAAAAGCATTCGGTTATGACAGTAAAAATGCCCAAAAATATTTTGTTTCTATACAAAAGCGAATGAGAATGCACATAATGTAATATTTGAATATTAATAATTAACAATAAAAACACTAGAAAATCGAGTCGTAATTATATTTTTATTTACTCCAAACAATGGTTACGTTTCTTTCAACTTTTATTGTTTTCATAATAATTATTGTGTTTACGAGTGTTGTGGAATTGCTGCATTTATATTATTTTTGTTTGTTCTCTTCTTTATTTGAGCTAATTTAACAGATATATGTTTTATGCCGTTCTTGCGGTTGGGTAAAATATGACGTAAATCAATGGCGTTTTATACTATTTGTGCAACCAAATATTTCCCTACCTTCAAAGATAATTTTTGTCTCCTTGTCACAAATAATAGAAAAATATTTCGTTCCCCCTCAAATAATTAAATTATAATTGTACCAGCGGGCGTGCGTGACTGTAATTCATTATTATTCGTTGAAATAGATTGACAAAATAAGTTGTACCTGGAGATAGGTCATTTTATGATGCATGTCACATATCTCGTTAGCGTTAATTTTATAAAAAATCTAGCACACGATGAAAAAATAAAGTTATTTTATTGTTTTACTTTTTTTAAAGAAAGATAAACATTCCCGGGTTACGAATAACCTGACAATATTTGAAAATCTCCTACTACCACCACAGTAAGCGGAAAATGTATTATGCTGTGTTGCGCTACTATAATGTCTATCATCAGTGCAGATGTATAATCAAAATTGAAAAGCATAAAAGTAAACCTCTCCCAATAAAATATGGTATACCGCAAGGAAGTGTTTTAGGACCATTATTATTTGTGATTTATATTAACGATATCTGCAACTTACACACAAAAAGAAAAATACTCACCCATCGTTTGCTTTGCGTGGGCAGTTATCTTTTGATTTACTAATCACTGTGCATCTCATTATTTATCCCGAAATCGAAAGGACACGGGTTCAAGTCCCGTTGGCGTCATGTATCTTTTATCAGGAGTTTTTTCAATGTGGATGAGTGTTTCAGGCTAATAATTATTGCTTATAAAATAAAATTTAAAAGTGCGGATAATCCCAATGAATCAGCGTACTGGTGTTGTGATGGAGGACTTAGCCAGCCGAGGAATTGAACACACTACGCCTGGGTGGAATCCAAACGCTATGTCAACTCGGCCACCGACCTTACTTGTTTCATCGCTCTCTCTCTTTCTCGTTTCATTTCCTCGTTACCCTGATATCATTTGTGGGCGACCTCTGTTCCTCTTCCCCAACTAATGATTCCATTAGACTGACTAATATAATTTCAATTCATATATTGCATCTATTTAAAAGTGTAACAGGTAACAGTCAGGTAATCAATATAAATTGGGTAATCGCTAAAAGCAACACTTACTTTTTATTTAAACGCCATTACATCTCTCAGTAGTGTTATTTTCTGCAATCGAATCTAAAAGTGTTTTTCTATAATTTGTCTTCTTAGAAAGTATTGCCATAATAATAATCATTTTCTTGCCCAACGATTTCACACGGACTGTCATGATTACTGTACCGCAATATGATTAAGAAGCTCAATGGGCACTTACTTCTTGTGTTGGCCGATTACGTTTTCATTCAATTTTAATATTTTATTGTTTTTATCATAATCATTACTACAATTAACTTTCCGTGTTTCTATCCTTGTCAAATGAAAATTATAATCTCCCTGAAATTGATTAAAATTTTATAATTAGGTAAATATACCTATTGGAAATTAATTTACATTGAAATGACACTTTATTTGCTATAAAAATCACCTCAAGGGTACTGTACAAATATATTTATTAATTAATTAATACTAGAACTACTGACTTAAAACTAGTGACTTATATCTAAGACTTACATCTAGTGACTTACGACTAAGGCCTATAACTACTGTCTTAATGACGGTGACCGGATAACTCATCAAAATGATAATTCATCACATCTTTAAAAAGTTATATAAAGTCATGGAAAGTGATGAAACAAAAACTTTATTAACTGGGTTAAGTAGGTTAGATTTAAATGTTTTTCATCTTTTGTAATGACGTTATATCACTTTTTAAAAGTGTGTTGAATTGTCACTGTGTTGAGTTATGATGGAACCCTTAATGACATATATATTTACATATGTAGAAACTTACAACATTTTTGGAAAATAATTTACATTGAAAACAAACGTATTATTGGACATTTATTTACCGTATAAACAAACATATTATTGAAAATGAATTTACATTGAAAACAAACATATTATTGGAAATGAATTTACATTGAAAACAAACATATTGTTGGAAATGAATTTACATTGAAAACAATTGCTACAGGGTTGCTACAGGGCGCTGAGGTGATTTACCTATATGTATATTGCGGTAACCGGATAAATCATCACAATGATAATTCATCACATCTTTAAAAAGTTATATAAAGTCATGGAAAGTGATGAAACAAAAACTTTAATAACTGTGTTAAGTAGGTTAGGTTAAATTAAAAAAATATATTTCATCGTTTCTAATGACTTTTTATCACTTTTTAAAAGTGTGTTGAATTGTCACTGTGTTGAGTTATCATGGAACCGTATATTGCAACCAAAAAGAGATTATTTCTCATTGATGATGTATGCAGTTATCAAAATTTGAATGATTTGCAATAAGTATGTGGGTATTACCTTTGTTGTTACTACCCGCATAGATATCTCTCGATTACAAGGGGCCTTCGCATCTTTTTAAAATGACCTTGTATTATCATTACACTTTTGCTGTATGGTTTGTTAGTTAGTCTCTAAAGCAATACTGAATTGTGATTTTGACTAAAATGTAACATTTTTATTTTATTTAATACTTTATCTCACATATTACGTACAATTTATATCTGTTTCTTTCTTAGCGAATGCTCCACTATTTCTGAATCATGACTATAAATGCATGTTTATAATCCCCTGATAAATTTACAGCATAAAACCCTAAGTTTAGTGTATTGTTCGTTTAAGTTTAAACTCTGTATTGCGGTGTGTAATTATTTTTACTCCGGTTTTCCATGCGTGCAATCCAATGAATCCCCGAATAGCCGAGTAGGTGCTTTAAGTACTTTGGTTTTGTAATGTTTTGCTTTCCCCCGGACGAAACTAAAACCCGAACTAGCGGTGGAATATATTCCCATCTGTGGAAAATTGAAATCCTACCGGATTAGCCCGCGCTCTCATTAAACATTTATTTTTATATTATTACAACACAAAATACCCACTATCCAAAGCCACAGGGACATTGAAATGGAAAATGGTGGGAAAATATACGATTAGGTTTGGATGAAACATAAATCTTTAAATAGTATAAAATAAAGTCGTTATCTACGTATATCTGTTTGTGCGCTTAGTTCTTATAAACTACCCAACGGATTTTGATAGGGTTTTCTCTTTTTTTTTTTTTTTTTTTTTTTTTTTTTATAGTAATACCGCACAAGAGTCCCAACTGCTCCCGTCTGGAGCCAGTGAGACTATGGCATCCCCAATTGGGGTATGTTGTGAGGCTGAGGGTATTGGGGAGGGGAGGGAGATGGGGAAGAGGAAGGTGGGGAAGTACCTGGCTATTCAGATCTGGTCACCAAACACGGCTAAAGCCATTTCAAGCAACGTTTCAATTCTGAATGGTGGTCTTACACCAGGGCGATACTGAGAGTATCTTCCACTCTGTCATTAAGAGAATTTCTTCCGGAAGGTTTATTATATAATACTTGCATATTACATTCATGAAAAAGTAGAGAGTAACCCCCAGCAACTCCGGGTACACGACAGCTATTATCTAATAAATACTTACACATTGATTGACCTTATGATACTGGAAGTATCGTTATTGTCAATTGCAATAATAATATTTATTTTACGCATTCATTTTTTAATATTACTTCCACGCAGTCACTGAGACTGTTTTGAGGACGCCGCTGTTATTAATTACTCTATGGAGGATCTTTGAACGTATCGAACATTGCACTTGGAACTATAATAATAATAAAACTAAATTAATTATAAGATTAATAAAACATTTATTATTATTACTCCACAGACGAGTTGTTGCAAAAAAAACGTTGTAAAACGCAATGTTTTCGTGCTATAAAATAAATAATGTTGTCTCCCGGCTATGCACCGGTTTTTCCATCGAAACAATTTCCATTGAACAACAACACACGGCATTCCCATCTGACAAATCCAAGCGTTAACTACTTTTACAAATTGTCTATTTTGACGCGATTTTGTTCCTATTTTTCCCTTTTTTACATGAAAAACTCCACAATGAAGATGCTATTTTTGAATGTGCAGTGTCCTAACCTTTGTATTTGTTGTTTCAGGCGACGGGCGATAGCTCAAGCGGGGGCGGCTCGGGCTCCGGCATGGAGTGCCTGCAGCTGCGGTCCCCGCCCGCGCCCTTCCACTACCTCCTCAGCGAGCAGGCCAAGTCGCTAGTGGCGCTACAGGTAACGTAACATATCCTTACACATATTCATCCATGAACGTAACAATCCATAAAACACACACATAATCCATAAACGTAACAACCCTTATAACACACACATATACATATTTAAACGTAACAATCCATATAACGCACACATCCATAAACGTAATAATCCCTTTAACATACACATATTCATCCATAAACGTAACAATCCCTATAACACGCACATATTCATCCATAAACGTAACAATCCCTATAACACGCACATATTCATCCATAAACGTAACAATCCCTATAACACGCACATATTCATCCATAAACGTAACAATCCCTATAACACGCACATATTCATCTATATACGTAACAATCCCTATATCACGCATATATTCATCCATAAACGTAACAATCCCTATAACACGCACATATTCATCCATAAACGTGGCAACCCCTGTCACACAAACATATTCGTCCATAAAAATAACAATCCCCATGCACATATATTCATCCTTAACATATAAGTCGTTAGATTGTAATTTGCACTAAAAGAGTTAAAAAAATAAAATATATATAGTTATTATAATCTTAATCTTTTAGTGCAAATTATAATCTAAAATGGTAAGTTTTTAGATTCTCACGGCCAAAAGCATTTTTGTTGTTTGTTTTTGGGGTGTTATGCCGTGTTGTGCTAACTCCTTCTTTAGCCGACGTTTCGGACAGCGTTGCAGTGTCCATCATCAGGGCAGATCCGGTAGATCCGAAGATGTGATCTTCGGATCTACCGGATCTGCCCTGATGATGGACACTGTAACGCTGTCCGAAACGTCGGCTAAAGAAGGAGTTAGCGCAACACGGCATAACACCCCAAAAACAAACAACAAAAATATAATCTAAAATGTTCGTAAATGCACGTGAGTATAATCTAAAATGTTCGTTAAATGCACGTGCAGATATCGCTAGCTGACACCGAACTTGGCTCCATCTCTATATAATATGGTTTGATATTCACAAATATCGGTGGATTTTTGCCAAATCAGATTTATGTCAAAACAGAGAAATCACGGCCACCCCCACTCTCTAAGGCCAGCCACTCGGCCGTACTAGCCAATCAAAAAACATGCTTTCCGTGACGGACCCTCTATAACATTGTTGCTCTTCATCGATGGAATCCAAAAACTATTCCTTCTAACGCAGATAACTTAAACTCAATAAAGGTCAGTTTTTTATTTTGAATGTCAGTTTTGGGTTAATTAGAACAAATTGAACTTCATCGTCTTCAGCACCAAAGAAATTACACAATATGCAATTATAATTTCACTCCTAAAATTCCGATCTAACATCCAACATTTTGTGATGAAACTGACCAATTTTCCCGAAAGTACCTACAATACAAAAGTCCGATTAAACTTAAGATTTCGATCAGTTTCATTTCGGGTCCTATACTGTTCAAATTTGAAATAGTCTATTCCTGTCAACTTTTCTCAATTTTTTCAACTAGTACAAACTTGATTTAAGATTTTCACGGCCAAAAGTATTTTTGTTACATTTTTTTGGGGTGTTATGCCGTGTTGCGCTAACTCCTTCTTTAGCCAACGTTTCGGACAACATTGCAGTGTCCATCATCAGACTAACATAAAGAAGGACTTAGCGCAACACGGCATAACACCCCAAAAACAAATAACAAAAATAGTACAAACTTATCTTACCTTAGCTAATTTACATAAACTAAACTCATCGAAGGTCAGTAATCTGCATGGTCCTGTGTGTATGCGCATGCATTAATAAGAAATATCTTCCTTGGGTCACAATTATTTGATGGTCTGGCACAAATATAGCATTGTATTATTTTGTTGTGTATAAATATAACTTATTTAATTGTAAATATGGTACAACAATATACAAGTCATTTTGAATATTATTGGGTTTTATCGTTCTTATCTAAATGTTTAAAGATATAATAATCATTTGATGTTATCGGATGAGATAATTGGCCATTATATTTATTTTCACTAGATAATAGCTTCAACCTTTGATACAAATGTAGATACCCGCGCCAGAGATACGTCCTTCTCTGTTTAGGTTTATTTTGAGTTTAGTAATAATCGGACAACGTTGACAATACATTGTTTCTCTATTCCGTACCATGGAGAGTTTAAGTACAATCCGGTATATAAGTCGGACGTTTGATTGGCAAACTGGTGTGAACTATTCAATTTGTTTGCAGGAACTTCAGAATGAGGTGGGCGCCCTGCTGGAGTTCCGTGACCTCGTCATCGAGACCTTCCCCAACTTGCGGTCCAAGCTGTCGGGCGGGGGGCCTCCGGGTAGCGGCGGGAGCGGCGTCACCCCCAGCCCCGTCGGCGGCGGGAGCGCGGCGCGGCGCGACTGGGAGCCCGGGGTGCGCGTGCGCAGAAAGCTGCCCACGCGCGAGGCCGACTCCCTGCCCCGCAGTCGAAGCGACAGCCACAGCAAGCCGCAGGGCAAGAGCGAGGGGGCCCACAGCGTGGTGCAGGACTCCGGCTTCAGCACGGAGACCTCCTCCAGCAAGGAGGCGCACAGCACGGCCGCCCCTCCCACCCGACAACCCTCCACCTACGAGGGTGAACTCTGGCAGCTCCTGGACGTCATCCAGCACAGAGGCAACAAGCTTAAAGAAGAAGCCGAAGCCCTGCGAGGAGCCCTAGGGGACAGAAGAGCCCTCAGTCTTAATGCCCTATGCGACAGTCACGATGAAAATGATCCCGCCGGTGCATTCAGAAGAGCGATCGCGGTCGGAACATCGCAAGAACTGGCAGCTCTCAGGAGAGAAAGAGATTCGTTACTGGACCGACTTTCAGAAATGGAGGCCGAAGCTCTGGCGGGCAAAGTGGAAGCCGAGAGACTAAGGGAGCACACCCTCGTAACCCCCACCGCCCTTAGGTTGGACATGAAGCACGAGCACGAGGCGAGCACCCTCGAGTTCAGGTCGCGTCCTTCGGCCCCTGGCCCGTGCCAGTCTCCGCTGGCCTCCAGCCGGCACTCGGTGTTCGCGCCAGTGACTCCAGTGAAAACAGTGAACGGCCGTTCCGACACTCCAGTGAGACCTCGAAGAGTGAGTACCAACGCGGGAAGTGGTGAAAGTGAAGCAGTGGTGGGGTTGGATTCCGATTTGGGGAAATTGGATAGGGTTATGAATACCCCAGTGAGAAATATCAAAGTGAAAACGCCAGATTCTAGGAAAATATCTGCCATACTTCAAGAAAGCAATCCTGTGGAGTTGCAAAGGCATCTACTGATATACACCGTTCATAATCAGGTACGTTCTATTTATTTTCAATCCCTCCGTTCTCGTCTACTCGAAGTGAAGTATTTATTTACCTACCCGTATGACAACGACAGCTTATCATTCTCGAATAGGTCACGACATGGTTATAATAGGTTACTAGTTAATACTCCACACACTATGTATTGTCTTTTATACAGCTTCTTCGTATGACTTCACAGTTAGCAGCATCATAACACTTAATATCATTAGCGATCATTTTTGTATGACAAATAAATGCTTGCCTCTCAAATCTCTTATTTTATTTTATATATTATTGTTTTCAATGGCATAAACTTTACGTACCCGAACATTTAATATTATTTGTACAGACGGTGTATTTTTACATAACATTTTGTTATTGTGATTATTCTTTATTTGCCTTTTTTTATTATTTCAACTCATTTAATGGTTTCGTAATATAATTTCGTGTTGCTTTGTTCCTACATACTCAGTTTTGATTACATCCGGTTGGCAGCTGTTTTCAGTAGAATAGGCATACCATTAGTTGAAGTAAACCGCAAATATGTTCAGGTAATTGTCCACTTTTAGATGTATGGAATTTAAAGAGACCGCGGAAATTTAATTTCGGTGGCTTTGGACAAGTAAAAATTTCTGTTGATTTTTCATCACGTGATGTCGAAATTTTTTTGTAATCTCGAATTAACATTTAAAATACCATTTAGCGGTGTCGAAGAATTAACCGACTGTTACCAACGGAAGTGATTTTGAAATTGAATATATTTTATTGCCCATATTTGTGCTGGTATGTGTGGAATGTTATGAGAACGGGGAAATTTGTTTTGAATGACGTTAGAGAGATAAAATTGTGGATTTTAATCGCAGACAAATCGATTTTTTCATAATATTTATTTATCGTAACATTTAAGACAGTATTGTATAAAAAAAAATCGTGCAGAGGATCACTGAACGTCTCACTGACAGAAAAAATAGTTTGTTAACAAAAATCTTGAAACGCATCTCTATACGAATTTGTTTATTTACATAAACAATTTATTGGTGTATTTTGATAATACGTATCTCTAATCTTAATGCGTATATAGATTCGTATTATTTGCTTCTTAGAAACTTTATTATGAAAAATTAACTTTAATACACCAGTTGATCTAACAATAATGATACTTTCAAACCACAAAGTACCTTAATCATGCAGCCATTAAGTTGAATTGATCTGGCCATTGATTCCATTTATTATTTCTATAGATACCTACTATACTTTTAGTACTTTATATTGATAGGTAGCGTTATAGTTTTAATATATAACATTTTCTTGTTTTGAATGGCAATTACAATAACCCAAATAATTAAATTTTTAATAATTTATCTTGAAGTGTTATCAACTCAATTCTTAATAATAATAATTCCTACTCATTATAGATGTGTGCCTAACCCTGCCGGGAAACGACGTGATGGTTAGTTAGTTATATTCCTATGGTAATGTAGAATTCTACAATAAACGAGCTGTGATCTGTTGTCAAATTTAGTAATGAGGGTGTTGAACGTATATGTACTTGTTTTTAAAAAAAAATATCGCTTTGCTTTTAGCCCGACCCCATGTTCCAGAGCCAAGGATCTTTTTACAGAGGTCATTGAGTGGTAGTACCTGTTGATAGTTCCGGTCTGACGTAATTTGCTTGCTATGGGTGTATCTAACGCAGTCTCTTGTGCAATATAATAAAGTTACAAGGTACCTAGTATCTACGCCTCCGTTCGTTGCCTTCCCCTTGACATTATTTTGCGTTATAGCGGAATACCCCTGCCTTCTGGCTGCATTATTCAATTCTGTACTGTTACAGTCTTGGATCATTTAGCTGCAAAGTAAACTTCCCGCAACTATTGTCGTGATACCGCTTCAGCGTCTCATCCAATCCTCTGCTTTAAGAGTGAAAGAAGCGGGGAAGGGAAAGAGAAGAGAAAATCGAAGTTTAGGAAATATTTGAATGTTCTAATGTAGATAGAGTTCCATCTCAACCAATGTACTTAGTAACATTTTAACTGCTCAGGTCAGTGGGTCTCTAAAGCTTTGACAAAAAAATCTTCCTTCTCACGCCTCTTATATGAACACGAAAAAGACAGTAGATGCTAGAATGATGACGTCACGTACGACCTCTCTCTGGGACTGCTGTTGTAGTGAGGTTGAAAAAAGTGGCGGAGGGAAGATGAAGAGATATATGGAAGTTTAGAAATACCTATCTGCATGTCCAGCAATGTTTGGATTTGGAGTCGGGGTTGTGGTCCGTAATCGAGGCGACGCTGAGATCTTTCACTCTGGAATGAGATATGTTTGTTTTTTCTTATGACGAATAAAAACTCAGCAGTATTTTATCCCACGATATCTGGAGCCAGAGACAGGAGCTTACTACTTATCATCATTATTGCCAAGTCAATGTTGCCAAAAGTTCTTCCCACTGTAAAATCCTTTTTAAAGGACACCTTCTGCCAAAATAATGCACCGTGAAGGTACACTTAATATCTATCATTTTGAATCTCGTCATTGTGCTTTGATTTGACTAAAAGTCACTCTAAAGTTAAAGTGCCCGGTGAAAAACCACCGTTCAAATTCAATACTTCACTTGAAATGGCTTTAGCCATATTTAGTGACAAGATCTGAATAACCAAATGTTCCCAACCTTCCCTCCCTCTCCATTCCGCCAGCAACATATCCCCGTTATTGGGGATTACGTAATCCCACTGGCTACGGGCAGCTCCAAATCTGAAAATAATATGATCATAACGCTTTAATTATCTGTT
Source organism: Hesperophylax magnus (assembly GCA_026573805.1). Classification (NCBI taxonomy): domain Eukaryota; kingdom Metazoa; phylum Arthropoda; class Insecta; order Trichoptera; family Limnephilidae; genus Hesperophylax; species Hesperophylax magnus. The sequence goes on from JAIUSX010000022.1 coordinate 5,858,384, forward strand.
CTGCTCTCTTGCAAGTATTTTTTTTTATTTAAGGGGGGTTAATGGCCTCGAATGACCCCCAAAGTTCTTATTTACAAAAACATCTGGTAAAGTTTAATAAAAAATATTTTGTTCATAATTTGACACGTCCTCTGTAGTTATTTCGTCGATTGTTGCAGTGTGCAGTTTGCATACCTTTCGGATGCAGCGTGGGCTTCCGTCTACAGTGAGTTAATACAAATGGCGGATTGTGCAAATAAGCATTACCGCACGTCGATAAGATGGATGTGATTGGCTCACAGGTCGCCTACGCTTCCCGGCTGATTTAGAGGCCTCAATGGTGCAAGTCGGCCGCATAAAAAAAGAAAACTTGCAATCGTCTAATTGAAAATAAATATAAAAAATAATTTACTAAGCCTGTATTGGAAAATCGACGTGTTTGTCTGAGCCAAATCACTCGAACGGTGAGCTACAGCGCGACGTAATTTGCAAAGATTTTTGGCTCGCAATGTAATTTCCATCATAAGTTATAGAACTTCAACTTTTATATGTGAGGCAAGACGCCATGCTTTTTTTATTTGTTTTTTTCTTCAACATTATATATTTCGAAAAAAAGGTTGGAATTTTGGCACAAACTTGTTCCCTTTCTTAATGCTCGCGGCTGGCCAACCCATGAGGTAGTGGTTTAAATGCTGTCAGAACAAGCCGACCAATCACAGGGCGTTTGAGTGTCTCACGGTTTTAATAGTTTTTAAATCCATATGTAATCCCTAAATAGTATAAAATAAAGTCGCTATCCGCGTCTCTGTTTGTGCGCTTAGTTCTTCTAAACTACTCACCCGATTTTGATAGGGTTTTCACTATCATTTAGAGAATTTCTTCAGGAAGGTTTACATATATAATACGTGCATATTATATTTACACCTTCTGCCAAAATAATGAAAGTAGAGAAAAGTCCATGTTTTGTAATCAAGTCGTAAAAAAAATATTTAAGGCGCTTACATTTCTAACGCTGGCTAAACCTTATAGAGATACATCAAAATAATGTACAACGGAATTGTATATCTAAAGGCCTACAGAAAAGTCCGCGATGGTATATGTCTATCTCCTAAGGATAACCTCTAGCAACGCCGGGTACACGTCAGCTAGTATAGAATAAAAATAATAGTCGGGTACTGGTCTGGGTTTTTTATCGCCTGTCTGGATTTGAACAGATGATGATTTGCCTTCATCAGTTCATTACCACTCATTCGTATGCCCAACGAAATGAGGTTGTTTATTCATACGTATATTCCTCGTAGTGTCATTTTTAGTTTTTAATTTCATCACTATCAATAAATAGTTTCAATTATTCTGAACGATAAAAGTACCTTACTATTAATGACTAACGTCCAAATCATTTAGAGCACCTTAATTATCTGATAATTCTGGTTGTACTCTACAGTCTACACATGCCGCAGTGTTTGTTCATCTCATTCCTTTGCAAGATTTTATCGCCAAGGCAACTATAAAATATTTTACTTCGATAGCACTAATTTAGTTTTATGGATTGTTAAGTTCGTGTAATACTTAGGTACTTTTGTAAGCTGAAGAAAGTGCCCACAAAAATGTAGTCATCTATTCTAAGCGCTGGTTAAAAACTTTTAATGAAAAAAACCACACTATCAAAAGTTTACCGGCATAGTTGTTAAGTGTAATGCATGTAGCCGAGTCCAAATCGTATGTAGGTAGTAGTGGGTACGTTTGAAGTTTATGCCAATCAAACGGTGTCAATGAACGGCACATGAATGTTCTCAATTGAAATTTATTTTTGTTATTTAACTTTGAGACCTGATAGTCATTAAGGCGAAGTAAATTTATTTTTGTTATTTAACTTTGAGACCTGATAGTCATTAAGGCGAAGTAAATTTATTTTTGTTATTTATCTTTGAGACAGGATAGTCATTAAGGCGAAGTAAATTTATTTTTGTTATTTAACTTTGAGACCTGATAGTCATTAAGGCGAAGTAAATTTATTTTTGTTATTTAACTTTGAGACCTGATAGTCATTAAGGCGAAGTAAATTTATTTTTGTTATTTAACTTTGAGACCTGATAGTCATTAAGGCGAAGTAAATTTATTTTTGTTATTTAACTTTGAGACCTGATAGTCATTAAGGCGAAGTAAATTTATTTTTGTTATTTAACTTTGATACCTTATAGTCATTAAGGCAAAGTAATTTTTTTTTTTTACTTAACTTTGAGACCTGATAGTCATTAAGGCGAAGTAAATTTATTTTTTGTTATTTAACTTAGGGATCTGGGAGTTATTAAGAGGAAGCTACAAACCAACAATGTGTATATTCTTGGTATACCTTATATCGTAGGTAATAGGCATTAAAATCGCTTGACAAACGGAGTCTAGAAACGTTCGATTTCAAGCAAAAAACTGTTTTTTTGGTATTCGTAATGTACACCAATTCGTTATAAAGATTAATCAAAATAGTGATTTGGCATTAAGCTTCGCCTTAAGGCGATACACCAGCATCGCCTTAGTGTACTCAATGTAATTCGAAAATATGAACTTAAATATTGAAATGGAAAGTTATCTGCCATAATTTTGGGTATTATTTATTTACTATTATTATTGTTGCTGGTATGAACTGCGCACATATAACTTTTTTATGTGTTTGTGTAACACCATGCAAGAGTCAGTCTTACCTACTTACATACTTCATTTTACAAATGTATCGATTCAAAAGGAAATGGTAGATGAAGCTTGTGAACAACTTGTGAATTATGGTCTCTGACCAGTGCGATGCTAAAGTATATTTGGCTGTGGAACAAAGTGCAATGTTTTTATGTTTAAAATATATATGTTTTAAAACCCAAAACAGTTTAAAGCAATAAATTCATGTTTTAAATGTCGAGGTTTGAACCCACGACCCTTCGGTCAAGGACCAAAGCTATTTCCTGCTACTTTAATTACGTATTCCTGTAATAAAGGTTAGGCCTGGTGTGGCATAATGCTATTGATGTTTTAATTATTTTCGTTCTCCGGGTTTTTTTCCACTTCCTTTTCATTGTTTCATTGCTTATTTATGTTCCTAGCTGCTTACGTATGCCTTATTTCTGCGTTCATTTATTTATTTATTAGTTTTCGGGAAATCGATAGTTTACATTTATTTCAGTTTGTACATAAGTATTATATAACCAAAATAAAACCTATTATGGATTTCCTCCTTGTGACTCCTCTACTAAAACAGCATAATAAGGAATAATTAAATTAAATTTGTAAGAAGGGAATATGAAATCAATAATTTATACAAAACAAAAGATTATATAAAACAAAAAATTTACAAAACAAAACATTTATAGCCATGGAGAGAGGTTGTAGATGTAAATCAAATAATAATAGAAATTTAAACAATAGAGACATAACATTATTCACAAACCGTCAGAGAAATATTCTTTTATGGACCTCTTGTATTTGGTAAGTTCGCAACTGAAAATATCCACCTTGGATAATACCCTATTGTAATTATTGCATAGTCTGTTGAGGCAAGAATTCTGCTTAGAGTTCGTTTTGCATTGATCCACCCTGAACAGGACAGAAGAGCGTGTTGAACGCGCAGGTACATTGAATCAATTTAAGTTTAAGTAGATATTAAATTAATTAACTTACTTGTGGTCAGTATTATGTAAAAACGCACTCACTGTCACATCTATAAGTTTAATTTTTTTAATGATTTTTTGGTGATTTTAAATCTTTCGGTTCAATTGTACGCGGCTATAATTTATTTAATACTGGTTGTTTCACAGCATTTGAACAACTAATAAAATTTCAAGATCTGTTAAAATTTTATCGTAGCCTGGTTGTTTCACAGTACTTGTTGGATAGTAATAGAACTTGAATATTAACTTTGAAATTTGATGAACTGTACAAATTCTGTGAAATAACCCGGAGGTATTTGAGGTACAAGTAGCTTTATGTACACAAAGTACCTATGGAGTGAAAATATACAGTGACGTTGTAGAAAATAAAATATAAACCAATAACTGAACTAAAAAATATTTTAAGAAAAAAAAAATCCGTTTTTGTAATTTTTCGGTGCTATTAAAAATATCTGCTACTTCTGCACATTGGTAATGCTGGTACGTACTGTTTTCATTACAAAGCCAATCGATGGTTTAATGGATCATCATCATCACACATTACAATTGGGTTTTTTTCGTCATCAAAATTCTAAAGCCGATTTGTTTGGCTGCCTCTCCCGGTTTTTGATTGGTTTACGTGTTCACAGAGTGTGTCCACTGCCTGTCCTTCCGTCAGGCCGTTTCCGTCCAACCAACGCTATCAATCTATCACTTAATACCCAGAATATCAATTTATCCCAAATACGTGGGTACCAATTTGTCATTCGTAAACAAGCACCTTATCGTTTATCGTAATTCTTGGCTTTGCACGAGATAGTAAAAAAATACAAATAATGGATGGTGAACTCACCGTTCGAGAGTTATATATACATACATACAGATTTATAGCATTTTTTTTTATTGACCAACTTTTTATGTGTTTTTATGAATACACTTCTTTTCGAGAGTTTTGAAAAACCTTTTTTATTACGCATGACAGCTATTCTGCATATCGAGTGTAGTCTCACCTGATGTTAAAATATTATCTGAATTTAAGCCGACAGATAAACCTAACAATATGTATTCAATGTACCTACCTACTAAAGTTCCCTCAATATTAATTTGGTTTTGTTTTATTTTAAAATGTAGTTCAAAAGCAGATGTTTTAACGTAATGTGAATTACATTTTATGGAAAAGCAGTGGGGAATTATTGTAGTTGGATAAGTTTGAGATGTGTTGGAGGTTAGAGTAATATGTTGTGGAAATGACGTAATAAGTGTAAACTGAGGATAATTACCCAGAGAGGAAGAGACTACGTACGTGGAATAATTGTAATCGTACTACATCGAACAACATGATGTTTATTATAAGGTATTTACCTTCAAATTGACCGCCCTAATAAATCTTCCCTTAACATATCCGTTCGTAGAGTTACACCTTGAATAAATCACCATGTAATCACGAAGTGAAGGTACCTACATATTTCAATCCATTTTTCAATTTAATTAATTTTTAACACATTATTACAAGCAATTCTGCTAAGAATAAGATTTTTTCAATTATATTTGTGTTTCAGGTTCATAATTTGTTATCCTTTGTGTATAAAACAATTATTAATTTTAAAAAAATAATTATTAATTTTTATTTGTGGACCTGCCACCGAGAGTTTCGTTGTAACATATATTTCGTCGTTTAGCTATCAACGGTATGCATTTATTTTACTTTGGCTCTCAATGAGTTTCTTAAAAACAGTTGAAGTTTTTCTGTTCTAATCATTGCTTTAGAAAAAGAAATGCTTTCTTAGAAATCATCATTGTAAATGTGGATATGTTATATTAGTTTATCGCGTCGTCATTCGTCGGTGTTGTTTATTTGATGAGTTGTGAATATAATGTATTCATCATACGAGCAGTAAATATTTACAAAGAATTTATATTGCTCCACGATAAACTCTATTTCGGTATTTTTGTGCTCGTTTGACCTACAAAAGATAACCCCCGATGTTCAGATTTTGTGTAACAAAGACATTGATATATTATCCTAAAGTCCTGACTGAAGCACATTTTTTTCTTCTAATTTTTGTTCCTCACTTATCTCTGGTTCTACAACAGAATACAAAATTACTTATCTGATTATTTTTTTTAAAGTTAAACCACTTAATTGTGCACATAGGTAAATTATTATCGCTTCTCGGTTTCTTATTACCTCTTTATACAATATACAGGGTGTATCAGCACGTCCCCGAGGGATCATACCCACCGATTCCTGAAAATATTTTGAGTAAATTACTATCCCACATCGCCACTGGGTTAGCCTAGAGCGTCACGTGATATGCACTCCATCTAGTTCCAGCAGCACCATTGAGACGAGACAGAGCGCGTATCACGTGATCCATTGCGATGTGTGGGCGGCATTGTGATTTTTTTTACTTTAACTCTACTGGAGGAATATCACGATAAAATTTGAATCGCCCAGTGCATGAGTGATATTTTCTTGCTTGACACTTGCCATAGACATTAAAATTTGAATGTCTATGATACTTAAGTATGCATTTTTTAATTTCTCGTCTCTTGTGTGTTTATTTTACATTCCGTAAACATAAGTAGTTTGCTTTTGTGTTGAGTTTACTGGATCTGTCATGAATAAATTGATGATAAAGTGTTTTTATGACTGATCCGTTCTCGAAGTCTAATTTAATGCATTTCGCGTCGTAATAAGCACTCTGTACTTCATTAAACGTGAATAAACAAAATTATGTTTAATGATCTAAGAAGGTAGCGGGGGTCGTACGGGCAGGTAATGAATGATTTACGGTTTACGGTTGGCTATTGGTTTTACCATTAGTACATCCGGATCTGTTACCGGCTAGATGTTTCATGCTGGCTTCTAGTAAGGCTTTTTTCTCAGGCGGAAATATCTCGCCATGGTGGATGATCTCGCAGTAATTAATTTATGCTTAGTCGGTTGATCGAATGCCTCCGAGTCCTTGAACCTAATCTGTCCCAAGGCTTTCAAAAATACTGAATCAGAGCGTTTACTGAATTTTAGTTATTTCATCAATTCTATTTAAATTGTTGAATATAGTTTGAAGTTGTCACCAACATCATTAAACTGTTAAATTCCAAAAAAACGTCATCATAAAAATTTGGTTTTGAGAAGTAAAAAGTTTTGAAACTAATTGAAGAATAATTATTTGTTATTATTCAGAAAACGCTTATTGCGTAATTTCCGGAATTAAATCGGAATGTTTGGATTAGATTTTTTTAAGATTCCTGATAATACGTTATTCTATAAATGTATGAAACATTCGCATTGAACAGCTCAATATTAGCCAACGAGCACCGGACGAAATAAGATTGTGTTAGCCCGTATCTCGGTTGTACTTAGTTTATTTAGCATTTTATCTTAATGGAATTTTTTTTTGCAATATACTGCACATTGCCTGATGTGATATTGCAAAATCATCATTGACTTCGTATCATTTCATGCGAATAGACAATTCGGAATCTGACAATCAATAATTAATTTTCATTTCGTTCATTCTGTACTAAATATAATTTATCTCATATTAGACTCTAAACAATCCTATCAACAGCGGGTAACTTACCTGAATTCATTTTGGAAACTTATATTCGTCACCTCTTCGTAGGTATTCAATAAGATAGATTCTTGTACCAGTTCCTTGTGTAAAGTGCACAAACTTCGGGAGGTGATTCTACATGATAGTAGAAGTAAAAAAGTGAAATAACCTTTTCAAAATTCCAACGTTTTTAAGTAAGTAGGTAATTTTCGGGTAAAAAAGTTGAATTGTTTGTTCGGAAAAAAATTATATTCTTTCATTGAAAATATTTTTGTGTGGATAAAGAAATAGAATTTCGAAAAAAGTTATTATAATTTTTTTTTTTTTCAAATGAAGAAAACACATTGTGACTTACCATTTTAAATAAATGAAACGAAAATACTTGATTTTAAGTCACTTTATTGCTATATTTTCACTGTCTACCGGTTTCGGTACCTCCGTACCATCATCAGTACTGTTATAAAAATTAATTAATTTTTTTATTAGTATTTTCGTTTCATTTATTTAATCTTTTTTTACTTTTACCATCATGTAGAATCACCCCCCGAAGTTTGTCTGGGTAAAAAAACCCAGCACACCTGTATTTTTTCTCAAGGTTTTCTTTTCGAATACATTCACTTATAAGACTTTCTCCTTTTTCAGGACCAATGTGTCGTTTTCGTGCAGGAGGATTATTAATAAGAATCAGAGCATAAATCTAAAATACCCATTTCCTCTCAAAGAAAACTGCCTAAGCTTAGCCAATTATTATTCGAACATATACGAATACGTATATATATATATTTATGTTAAGTGTTATTGGTGTTTTCCAAGTTATTTGCATATTATTTATTCGAATTTCGAGCCGATAGCCAACTTTCATGCATAATAAGGTACTATTCTCAATTCTATAAATTGCATCTCAGATAACAAACTTTCTAGTTTTGGTAAGTTTTTAGATTCTCACGGCCAAAAGCATTTTTGTTGTTTGTTTTTGGGGTGTTATGCCGTGTTGCGCTAACTCCTTCTTTAGCCGACGTTTCGGACAGCGTTGCAGTGTCCATCATCAGGGCAGATCCGGTAGATCGAAGATGTGAACATCTTCGGATCTACCGGATCTGCCCTGATGATGGACACTGCAACGCTGTCCGAAACGTCGGCTAAAGAAGGAGTTAGCGCAACACGGCATAACACCCCAAAAACAAACAACAAAAATTTCTAGTTTTGATTACTTTTATTTGTGAATTTATCCATTTCGTTGCACATGTGAATTTACGTGGCTATTGAACAAATGTAAACATTATTAGTCAATTTTCCACAAGTACTCGACCTAAATAATTAAATTAACTTTCCTATCTTTCTTTCACGATTTACTTTACTATCAATGTCAGTGGCGTGCGATTTCGTTATGTATTTTATTTTTTTAACAATAAAATTTTAAAAAAATATAAGTTTCCCACAAAGTTTTAAGAAGAAAATTATTGTAATCCCTATACAAAAAATAGGTTAAAAAGTACGGCTGTAAATTACCGCCCAATTTCAACACTCGACGATATTTAATATCTTAAAACTTTGAGCTTATTCTATGATCAAATTTATAAAACAATTATTCGCAACGTACAAAAACAAAAACATGTATTTCTACAAAAAACTCGGTAGGTACTAACAAATTTAGTAAATTTTCGCCAAAGTTTTTTACATTGCGTTTTTGTTATACCCCATGATTTTGATTGGTTCCATTCATTTGTCAGTTACGTATTGTAAAGTTATATATTTTTAACATGCAATTTTATTTATTTAGACAGTTAAAACAACTGTCGAACCGTTTATATGTTTTTTAAATATTTATTTAGTTCAAAAGAAGTTTGTTTATTCCATGTCCAACTTTTACATTCAATTGAACAAAGTCTTAAAGTAAGATTAATGTTATGTTGTTTTAATAGCTTGCATAATATATTTTAGTATAATGTACACTTTTTACATAAATTTGGACTAACATTGAAAAAAAAATCAAGTTTATGCATCTGGTAAAGAATTTGTTGGATTTTATGACTTTATTTATTTTTTAATGCCCTTTTTAGGGGCTTTTACATGGGAATAGTTCATAAAATTTTCGTATATTTTTTAAATTGTTTTTTTTTTCTAATTTTAAATTTTTTTATACGCAACAAAATTGCCCCAGCAACAAAGTTTTATAGATTGAAGACTTTCACTGAAAAATCCACATTACCACTCTCCATTAGTGTTGTGAGCAATGAGGTGAACCTACATATTATGGAAGTTGGTCCCAGAAGTTCGGCATTGAAAAAAAAATCCCGACTTCTAGTAATCTGGTATTGGTGGAAACTTATAAATAAAACGTAAAATTAACGCATTGTAATAAAAATGATAAAAACGTTTGTAAATTTTGTCGAAAATGCCCAAATATGCCAAATTTCTTTATCCTTTTTATTAATTACCGGACGGTTTCACATCATGACGGGCATCTTTAGACTGGTACAGTTTAAACTAAATCTATACGTACCATCGCATCTGTCAGGAATATTATCGTTGTTGGCTCTATACAATATTGCACATGTATGACTTATTTTGTTTTATTGTTGGCAGAGCAATTTTATCATTTGAATGTTGCCTCTTGTTGGTTTATTACCTCCTAGGAGATGGTTTACATTGTGTTGGACTGAATCGGTTGACTGAAGTCTTTCAATTTAAAAAAAAAAATACAATAATGGCTGTCAGCTTTATTTTTAACAGTTGGTCGATAATTTTTCTTCCTCTGAGCTTCACGTCTTGTTTGCAAAATATATTTTATAATTATTTGTCTAAAATATCATCTTTTTTAACTTCAATTACACGACCAAACTAAATGTCAATACATTTTGATGGATTTCCTCTTTAATACAAGTGTAAATATTGTCATCAATATAGAATATTGAACATCCACAAAATTAACAAACATTAATTATTTAAATAAAATTGGTTTTTAAACACCTTGAAATTTTTTTATGTGGTGGTGTACACAAAGTTTGTTATTTTATAAAATTCAAATGACGTCAAAAATTGATTTTGCCATTATTGAATAAGCTGTTTTTTTATTCACGACTTGATGGCTTTTTACATGTAGTTGCGTTATTATAGGGAAGTATATTATTTTCTAGGTAAATATATTATCGTGATGTTAACACACAACTTAAAAGTATGTTTAATATAACCACATGAATAAAATAAATAAAAAATAATTGTATGAAATTTGGATTTGATTTATAATTATTCTGACCCACAACCAATTGTAAAAAAAAATACTGATACAAACTAACTATTTTCCACGTTCATTCACAGAGTAATACAACGTGCACTAGTTACCTTTTGTTCGCTTATCTATTTATGATATTTTCTTCGATTGTTTACGTATGGACATAAAAAATGCTTCAATAAAACATCTTATAGTTTATACTTATGTATAAACAATTACCCAGCGATGTTTGATTATTACACAATCTCCAAACGAAATGCAGTCTTAATCATTTCTCTTTTTGTGATAATGAAAATGGTGAACAATGAAGATAATTAAATGAATATCGGATATAAATTAAGATTAGATGCAGCCAATGCATGCATATATAGAATTCAATGATGCTTACGTGATTCTTATGAACGAACATTGTACCTTCATTATTTGTCCCCAGACAATATTGACGACTCTCAAACGAAAAATGTGAAACAGAAAATGATTCAGTCGCATTTACAAGTTCTTTTTCTGTCTTCACATTTTTCGTTTGAGAGTTGTTAATTTTGTCTATAATGATTAAATATTACAATTTAAGGTTTAACTCATTAAGTTATTCCAAAAAATCACAAATATGTGTTTTCCTTTTAAGGCCCCGTAGTACGCGTTCAAAGATTGTTTGAAAGGGAGATATGTAAATACGAATGTTAGACGGAGCGCGCTAATATTAATAAAACCATAATAATTAAGCGAAAATGGTGAAAATATTTAATATAACATGGCTCGTTTGAAATAGAGCAAAAATCTCTCGACAAATGCTTTACTTGCATTTAAAGATACACTGTGAATTTTTTCATGTTTATCACATATTAAATAACTTAACAAAACGTGTTTTTAATAATTTTCGGAGCTTACTTTGCGATTATGTTCTATCGAGGGTATTTCATACAATTACCGTTTCGGCATAACAAATGTATAGATATTATCTTCAAAAATAACATAAATCTTTTATGGATCTTAAAAACTTAGAGAGTTAAAGAGAAACTTGTTATAGATCGGTAGAATGTGGGAGCTTAAAATATTCATCTATACACGAAGATATTTTATTTCGAAAGTTTATTATTATTATATCGTATAACATCTGTGTAAACGCATAGCCCCTGATTTAAAATTATTAAAACATGTATACCAAAGCACCTACCTAATTACTAAAAATCCCACGCCTTAATGTAATGCGCTCTTGAATTGATTTTTCACTAAAACGGTGTTGCACACTATAAAAATATAAGTTATTGCGAATCACCTTCAGAAATGTTCTTATTGAAAACAGTTCCCTCGGGACAAATTACATTATTTATTATACCGCTGTCTCACGTGTATAGTACAGGGTTTTCCAATAAGAGGTGTTATTTTGATATTCAATCGTAAAAGATCAATGGTTTCGTTGCTTGTGTGGCACGTAGCGCCGTCTTGTTGAAAGTAAACGTTGTCCAGATCAATACCATCCAATTCCGGCCATAAAAAATCATTAATCATCTCTCGATTGCGCAATCCATTCACCGTAACTGTTGCTCCAGCCTCATTTTCGAAAAAGTAAGGTCCAATGACTCCGCCGGACCATAAACCGCACCAAACAGTCACACGTTGAGGATAGAGAGGCTTTTCAACAATAACTCTTGGGTTTTCCGAGCCCCAGATGCGACAATTTTGCTTGTTGAAGCCACCGAGGTGGAAATGGGCCTCATCACTCAAGATGATTTGCATTTGATTCACTCAAGTGAATTTTAATAATTTTTAATGCGTTGTCGTGTATCGTTCCATTTTTATTAATGGCGTAGTTTCTACTTGTCAAATGTCAAAAAATGACAGCTTCAAAAGTAACATCTACCTAAATAGCGGGCTATTCAAAATAACACCTCTTATTGGAAAACTCTGTGTTTACATTGATTCATTGTAAATAGTCCATAATTTTGATTTAAATTCGGCCATTTTCGCAACAATTTGAGAATCATTTATTTGCGAGTTTCTCCTTGAGTTAAATAAGCATTGTCTGTTCGATTGGTGGGCCTCTGTGCGCCGGGTATTTTATTTCATAAGTGAAACCGTCTGGTAACGAACGCCGCCTGAAAATTCGTTACACAACGATAAATCATTATTTCTGTAGAAATAATACTGTCGTTCTCTTCTATTTTTAGTCATTTCAGCAGCTGGCATCACATAACCCACCTGTTACTAAAACAATGACTATTTAGAATTAGGAATCGCATTTTCAGCATAATTTAATCAGAAAAATAAAATATTAGGCGATTTAAACAATTACTCGATAATAATGTCTAGGCTAGTAACTGTATGAGTGAAAAAGAAGCCTGATTATTTCTTATAATTTCCTTTCAAGATTCAAACATATATTTCGACCTTCCATCAATTTTTTCGTAGATTATTAATAATAAACATTTGTAATCACAACTACTACTTAAATGAGCGCAATTGCTCGTCATTGAGTCAAAAGTGAGCTGACTGAACTAACTAACCATTTCGCCTTTTTTCGGCAGGGCTAGGCAGAGAGGATAGGCCGGCACACAACTCTGTATCTTCTCACTTCTTGTTTCATTTATATTAATATATCGTCTCATACATACTCTTCTGTTATTCTCGACTAGTGACGTGACCAGACTCGAGTATTTGATACACTTGATCGTGTCATGTCTTCCTCACTCGTCCCCGACTTTTCTATCATTAACTTCCTCGTCATTCTCCTTACTCATTTCTCATCCGGTGTACATGCCCAATATTGTCCCTTTCTCAATCTTAACCATTACCTTATATTCTTTCCGAATCTCCTCATTTTTAAACGACACAATAAAAAACTTATAAAAAATATATATATTCATATGTGGGGTAGCTTTTCAGCAATTTTCTCAGATATTATTAAATTCTAAACATTTGTAACAACAGCTACTAGAAAATGAAATTGTTCGCTATTAGTAAATAGCTAACCTTATTTTAGTGATTTGTTTTTGGGGTATTATGCCGTAATGCGCTACCTCCTTCTTTAGCCAACGTTTCGCACAGCATTGGAGTGTCCATCATCAGGGCAGATGTGTTATCTAAGGTTGTTTTTTTTTTTTTTTCATTTTCTAGATTCTTATATTCCATGAAGTGGTGAATCATTTAAATTTACTGAATTTAAAGTTAATGTTCTTTATACAAATAGAACGGCGTCATATGCGCCTCACAATTTTTACCTCATATGGGTTTATTCAAATGTTACCTGGCTTTTATAGACTTAGAGGCCTTGTATTTTCTCGGTAGGGAAAAAATTTGTTACCTAAAAACCCTACTAAAATTGCATGTTTTCATCCAGCATCAGCACCACCAGCGACCGACAGCGGCCATATACTACATACGTGTCTGTTTGTGTTGTGTTGGGAATGGGGGGGAGGAAATTTCGGCTGCGCCCTATTGTTGGGGTCCTTCCGCATTTGCCGTTGGGAGTAAGGAAAATCGCAGAAAACCTTACCCGGAAGGAGCGGCCGAACGTCAACTTGAAACGTATACGGCCTTCAGTAACATCGGTATATGATGTCCTGCATTTTTTGAGATGTGTGTGTGCGTGTCTGTTTTTATGTTAATATATACTTATGGGAGGATAGAAAATAAACATACATATACATACAAATTATAAAAATATTATATAAATATATAAATAGATATATAAACATTATATATTTAGGAGGAAAGTCGGGAGTTTAGGAAATACCTACTGCTCGCTATTCGTCCGCGTCTGATTCTGGTATGTACCATATGTGGTCATGGTCCATGAGGATGTGTTTAGGTAGTCTGTGTGTGTATTTGAATGTCAGGTCGCTCGGAGCGTTGTATTGTCCTATGTCTCGTATGAGTGGATTTTTACTAAGTGTGAGTGATTTGTAAAAGCGTGTAGTGAGTCTGTGTGTGAATTCGAATAGAGTTGGAATTTGTTCTCGTTCGTGTAATCTCTTCAAGTTTGTTCTGAGTCTCGTGTTGTATGTGATTTTAATGCAGAGATTTTGAAGTGTCTGTAGTTTCTTGTGGTCTGTGTGTGAGATGCTGCTCCATACGGGAATCGCATACGAGAGTACCGGACGAATGAGCGAGTAGTAGACGAGGAGTTTGGTTTTGGGAAGTAGCGGACTCCGTCTATTGAAAATTGGCTTCATCATGCCGATCGCTTTTCGCGTGCGCGCGTACATCTTTGCTTGGTGAGATTTCCAGTTGAGGCGGGAGTCCATGGTCAGGCCGAGATATGTAACTTCATCTTTCCATTCAATGCTGTGTCCTCCCATTTCGATGTTGAAGTCAGGTGTTCTATTTATACGTTTTCTCGTGAACATGATGGCTTCGGTTTTCGCCTCGTTCAGTTTCAGGCGCCATTTCTTGTAGTACTCTACGAGCGCGTCGAGCGCCCTCTGTAGGTAAATTGCGGCCATGTTCGCTTTCAGCGAGGAAACGTATAGTTTGACGTCATCTGCGTAGATAGACAGATTGCATCTTTCGTCTCGGGGGATGTCGTAGGTGAACAGAATGAAGAGAAATGGTCCCAGTAAACTTCCTTGCGGCACGCCTTTTGGAATCTCACGCATTGAAGATAACACGTTCCTTATGAACACTCTGAACGATCTATTCTTTAGGTATTCCTGTATCAGTCTCGTTAGGTATATGGGCGTGTTGGTGCGGTGCAACTTATGCACGAGCCCGTCTATCCATACGGTGTCGAATGCCTTCTCTAGGTCGATGAGCGCAGCAGCGGTGAAGCGATGTTCGTTAAATTTTCTTGCGATGTATTCCGCTACTCTGGTGAGTTGATGGGTCGTGGAGTGCCTCTTTCTGAAGCCGAACTGCTCGTCTGGCAAAGTCTTGTGTTCGTCGTGGTGTGGGACAAGCCTGTTTAGTATAATTTGTTCAAATACCTTGCTCAACGTAGATAGTAGGCTAATCGGCCGGTAACTTGTCGGCTGCGTTCTATCTTTATTCGGCTTTGCGAATGGCAGCACGGTCGCCGATTTCCAAATCTGGGGAAAATGCCCAGTCATGAGGCAGGCATTGAACAGTTTTGTAGTGTAGATGATGGCTTTTTGAGGGAGATGTTTGAGTAAAATGTTGTGAATTTGATCGCTTCCCGGCGCCTTGTTCGTTCTGAGTCGCTTGATTGTGACCGCAATCTCGCTCGGCGTTGTGAAATGAATATCTTCAGCGTTTGTCTGCTCTGCTTCGTTCAAATCTCGTAGAGAGTCAGCTACGATCCGGTCCGTAGCCGGGTCGGAAAGGCCGTCTGTAGCGGCGTAGGCTCTCTCGAAGCCGTCGGCGAGTGTGTCAGCTTTTTCTTGTAGCGACAAAGCCGTCCCAGGGCCGTTCAATTTCTGTAGCGGGGGGATTGTGAAATCTTTATGTCTCAGCGCGCTAGCCATTTTCCATAATGAATTATCCTTCGGCGTGAGCGACGCGACTTTTTTGTCCCAAAGTTCGCGCTTGAGTTCTGCGATTTCGGTCTTGATTTCCCTCTGCAGGCAGTTGTACGCTGTCTTGAAGTATTCGTCACGCGTGCGGTGGTACATGCGTCGCAGGCGATTTTTGTCCTTGATGAGCGATAAAACGTGCTCGGGAAGCTTGATCGTGTATGAATGTACTTCTTTGAGAGGAATGTGTGTATCTTGTGCTGTTTGAAGAATCTCTGTGAGAGTGCTTGTAGCTGCGTCGATTTCTTGTGGCGAGCGCAGAGTTCCCGAAGTGAGATGAATTCGTTCGTTGACTTCCTTTTTAAATCCTTCCCAGTCCGCATCCTTATAATTGCGCTGTTTTCTGGGGGTCCTTGAAGTTGTGCCGCCTATAGTAAAGCACACGGGCAGATGGTCTGAAGACAGCTCGTCTAATGAGCGCAGTGGAGATATTGTCTTAACATTTTTCTCGAGTACTATATCCAATGTACTCGGATATCTAGAGCGTTGCGAGTAGTACGTAGGTCTGTCGGGCGCCATTATCGAATAGGTATTTGTCTGCATGTGTGTAAAGAGCGTATTTCCGTTCGCATTACCTCTGTAGTTATTCCAGTAGTTGTGTTTGGCGTTCAAATCGCCTCCCATCACAACGATTGGTCCCAGATTGAGCAATTTATTGAGATCTTCTCTCACTAGGTTACTTTGGGTGCAGTATACGGAGATGATGGTATGCGCTCTACCCTCTATGGTGACTTCGATAATCGTGGCTTCAGCGTGCTTCAACTTCGGAGTGGGAATTCTTGTGGACGTCATTGATTGTCGAACGAATATTGCGGTTCCTCCGCCTGATCTTCCCTGTCGGTCGTCTCGGTAAATCTCGAAGCCTTGCACTCTCAGCGGTACGCTTGGATTCAAGTGGGATTCTGATAAGAGAATTATGTCGGTGTTTAATTCATTTGCCAAAGCGAGCAGTTCGTCTGTCTTGTTGCGCACGCTAAATGCGTTCCATACGAGGACTCTCACCTTCTCGGGATTAGACATCGAGGGTGGTCGTGAGGAGCTCCATCAGGACGACGAGCTTCTCTGCTCTTGATGTGCAGCGGGCGAGCTGCGATCGCATCCTCAGGAGGCCTTGGAGCAGGGCCATGATGTCCAGGTCGTCCTCTGTAGTGGTGGGCGCGCGCACGGGCTCCTGCTGTGAGCGGGGCTGGGGGCGGGGGTGTGGGGGCGGCGCGGTCTCGCGCTGCTCTTGGGCGGGGGCGGTGCCTCCGGCTACGTTGGCCCATGTGCGTCCATCCGTCCTCGGCTGAGGAGGTGGCCTGCTCGGGTTCTGTTCTGCCAGCGGGCGTTGAGTCCTTCTGGCAGGTCGCTGCTGGATTGAGGCGACGTACTCTACCCGCTTGGGGCAGCCTCTGTAGTTGGCGGGATGCGGGCCTGAGCAGTTGCAGCATGCGGCGGGCTCGTCTCTCGTCTTCTTGGGGCATTCTGCCGAAGCATGCTCCAGTAAGCATTTTACACACCTTGCTGTGTGCGAACAGTTTCGGGACCCATGTCCGAAGTCTTGACATCTGTAGCACTGGGTGCCGTGCTGAAGGTGATTACTCCTGTGCTTCTGGAGTCGAATGCGGCAGTGGCACAGGTATTTGACGGCCGCGCGCAGCTGTCCCATGTTGACTTCCTTATTGAAATGCGCTAAGTATATGGGATACTCATTTGAGGCAGTCATCTTGACCACCTTCACAGCTGGGAATCCTTGCGATTCCAGATCCGCCGCGATGTCTTGTACTTCTACTAGAGGCAGGCCCTTGATCACGGCCTTCTTCATTTTTTCGGCTTCGGCCGTGAATGTGTGGAAGCCGCGCGCCTCCGCTCGCAGTCCATTGGTGAGGGCGCGATGGTCCTCCATCGTGCGCACGAAGATGTTGGCCGTGCCGCCCCTGTTATATCTAAAGGTGAAGAGCTTACCCGCCCCCAGATGTCCTTGGACCGCAGCTGTGATCTGCGCGTGTGTCATGTTCCCCAGGGTCATCACAACCGGGGGAACACGGTCTCTCCTGCCGGTACCTGCGGGAGAGAAAGAGTGATTATTATTGGCACGCTTATTACGCGGCGCGCCGGCGCCTTCGCTTACCTCGGGCAACTCTTCAAATCGGTTGCCACACTGGAGCGGTTGTGGTCCCCGTGGGGACATGGGCCTCTTTGCGGGGTTGGACGGTCTCGTCCAGCCTCCATCCTGGGGGGCAGCCGTCTCCATCGGCTGCTGGGGCCTCGGGGGCGCCACGTAGGCCGACGCCGGGCCTATCGGGGGGCGCCTGGGGGCAGGACTGGGTCCTGTTGCCCAGGAGGGGCCTGCTGCGGGCTCCGTCATCTCAGTTTCGTCGGGCGTGGTGGCAGTCGTGGTGGTGGATGGTCTCCGGGTCCTTGGGTCCTCGGAGCGGGGCTGTGGTGCGGGGACCGTAAGGCGCACGGTCCCGGTCTTCTTGCGAAGCGCAATTTGGTGAGCGCCGGGTGGTACCACGACCGGGGAGTCCTCGTGGTCAGCGGGGAGCATCCTCGTCGGGAACATCTTGACAGGCGGTAGTCGGTGCCTCCTCTTGAAGAGGGAGCACGTCTCTGGAGCTTGTGGGCGGTTTGCGGGGGCCAGCGTGAGTCTACGGTTTTTCGAGTATTGCTTGAAAAGTGTTGCCTTGATAAAGGCAGTTGGGTGGGCGCGAGCGCCTGCTCAGTGGGCCGGCGGGATTCCTCCGGCCGGCAAAAGTAGCGGGGCCTGGCTGAAACTCAAGCCAGACAAAAACGACTTCTGTGGTTATGTCGCAAACCACAAAAAACGACTTTTCTATCCCTATCCTCCGTGCTATCTATCTAAGGTTGTGGTGAAATGTGAGCTTATGTATAAAGATGTGATACCGTGTTGCCAGCTCTAACCCTCTAAGAGCTTACTAATGATTCCCTTTGAATGAAATTTAAATAAAAAGTTTTATAACTCGTGAGGATTGCTCTGTAGTAAGGATCTTTTTATTTAATACAATGATCACCTTTCTGCCAATTTCTCAAAGATATAGTTTCTATAAATGTGTAATAACGTCAAAGAGGCTAATTACTGCTCTATTTTACAGAATCTGTTACCTTTTCAGCAATATTCCTAGAGAGTATTCAATTCCGAATAAAGCTATAACACCATCTAGTCGAGCGAGTACGAGCCTCAATCTTGCTTATAATTTTCTTTCAATTAGTAAAAAAATGAATGTATAGAAATTTTACCCTTTCATAAAATTTACTCAGAGATTTTTTAATTAAAAAAAAAATTGCACGCTCTTTGGTATGGCAAAGTTAAAAACCGGTGAAATGTTAATTGAATTCTCGACTTCACAACAGAACAAAAACTTTTCTTATTTGGCTTTTCTTTTGGCATATTATTTTCCACGAAGCCTTGTAAATTGTTAACTGAAATTTATTGAAGTTGCATTTTCGAGAAATCATACTCGGCTAATTATGAAATAAATGCTCGGCGCGTGATTTCAATATTTAACTTTTTAAATTAACTATTAAATGTTAACGCGTCATCAGTTTGTCACTCAGAGACAAATGATCTTGTTAAAAAAGTGACAGCATGCTTACTTTCTGTTAAAATATTAGCTATTCAGAATATATAGAGAACACGTGTTCTTTTCATAATAGATATGATGACGGAATGCTACAATATAAGTACGTCAGTATCAATATCAGTATTTGTAGGAACACGTGTTAAAATATTCCCTTTTGACTGATACTTTGTTAGGATATAGTTATAGGCCCCCAGTCCCATTTTAATAGGAAAACGAATAATTTGACCAGTATTTGAATAAATTATCAGTATTTAAAAGCAGTAAGTTTTCTCCGTCTTCCTTGTTTCTACTCTGTAATATAAATATCAGCGTCATCCTGTTTGTTTTAGGCGAGATTATCCTCCCAGTTCCCAGATGAAAGGTTTAGAATAGCTACTGTTTGGTTGGGATGCTGTGCGCTGGTCCATGTTATAATGATCACTTGTGTGTGGAGAGGACAGCTATAACTACCTAACCTCACATTACCCTTCTCACCGCCTCTATTCCCGGCATCCTGCCTCATGTTCCTGAAACTTCTCATATTGGACGGCCGCCTTTGGTTTGGGTTCAATAAGGGGCGGACTTACTAACACTTTGGGGCCTGTGAAGATAGTTTAAATGGTGCCCCCGTAAACTGAAAACTCATTTTAATGTCCTTAACATATTTTCGCAAATCAATAAAATCACTAAACCTACAATAATAGTAACCAATGCCTCCTCAACAGTTATCCGTAAAGACGTTCAATTACCGATATTATACAATAAATTAATTGTATGACATAATTTACAAAAAAATACAATCTACAGCTGACGTAAATCGGTAAAATCAAAATGCTTTAACATTTGTTTTTGGATATAAATTGAAGTATTGCATTCGAATAACACTTTTTATAAATTCGCAAAACTTTCCATTCTCTGCATCTCTAAGATGTGTCATCCTAAATACCCTGATCAATTAATACGTTTATTTGTCCAGTAAAATAAAGGCGTCAAACTATGATTTGTCAATATCGTCTTTACGAATGTGCTTTGAGATTCAATCGTTTTAGATATTTTTATTATTATTAATTTATTTAAATTTTTTTATAAAAATAAGTATTTTGGTTTTTATTATTGTGACAGCTGTTCCGGCGTTCAATGGCTACTTTGACAGTTTTGATAATGGCTTCTAACGCCGAAGCAGCTGTCATAGTAATAAAAGCTAACATTATTAGTGCTATTAAATTTAATGTTGTTACTTTAAATATTTATAAAATGTATATATGATTATATTTACTATATCCAGTCTCCCTTGAAGAAGGTGATATTAAGCGTAACTTCAGCTGACCTTTTTCACGAAAACGTTGCTGTCGAAATTATCCAATTATTACGTAAATGACTTTGATCAATTACTGAATTTTTGCAGTTTATTCTTTGTGTTGATAATAATCGTGGAGATTTTAGCATTTCCGTTCCTATTTTAGAAAATTATGATGGATTCCTATGTGCCTTTTTCTATTACCGCCCTGGTTACATGTTCCATATTATGTTAGATCCGGCGCTGAGGTCAATGCTACTACAGATAATATGGGATAAATGCCCGGTTCCCATTATTTTGGTGTCTGTGTAGGATTCTGATCAGCACTTCATAGAAAATACATGTTTGAGATTCTAATTTCCCATACAACTTACCATAACGCATACTTTGTTGTATTAATTTCATCTGTGTTCCACCCTCCTTACGGACCATTGTATATTCCGCATCATATGTTTCTTACCATTCTGTACTTATGCGATATTATTACAATGGACCTTAAATCAATACAGGTGTAGAGGAGCTTATTCTGTCCACATTGGCAATATGAATTATTAGGTGGGAAGCTAAATTGACTGAAACAAATGTTTCAGGGTTTTATGAAATTGATAAATAGACACCAATCATATTATGATCGGGCTCTATTCGTTTTCGTTTTAAAAGTTCGAGGTTACTTCAATTACATTATTTCGCTAGTTTATTTTTTCTAAATTAAAAATGTAGTTTTTATCATAATAATGTAATTAACCATTATTTTACATAATCTTATTTTTCTTCTGGTACCCTCTCTTATCGGAGGCTTGCTATCATCAGGGTAAACTTCACTAATTAATCAGCGGAACTGCACTCGTACTAGTAGCGTAGGTTTCGAAGCCACAAAGTGCAGCTTCTTCCTCTACTACGTATTCCATAAATAATATTGGAGTTTTACTTATTTTTGTACAAATTTTGTACGCAAGTATTGAATTTGGCAGTCACCTCTGGTCTGGAGCCCCAAAATACTTTAAAATGCTGTCCTTGTTATACCGGTATTTCAATAAAAGATGTTCCGAGGAACTAGCATCATTGATACCTTTGGCACCGGTGCATCGTCCGGAAACACACCAAACGCTAGCTAAATATTTGTACACTATTCACATTATTAGACGCATGAGAACGGGTCGTTTCTACGACATTTTCTACTTAGGCCGTGAGGGAAATTATTTTGTGGAAAATAAAGTGTGTCAAATTTTGCGTCGGGTCATTTCAAGAGTGCTATTACCGGAGAATATTTAGGTATGCTAAGATTTTTGAACGTAGATAAAGCAAGGATTGTGCGGCCTTCCCCCCTCTCTCTGTCTGCGAATTAACGTAGTTTTTGGTCATATATTATTTTAAATTATAAAACTAATTTAAACTTGTTATTATAATATATCAGAGTAATTTTTTACCTTCATGCGTAATTAGGAATTGTAGTCATTTTTTTAAAATTCACTTTTAACTTAAATACCAGTTTTTTTTAACAAATGTCGATCTCATAGTTTAAAATAATTTTCAAATTTGCATAAATCTGACGGGGTGCGCGTGACGTCACACGTTCCTTGGTTTTATCGGTTAATAGTAAGGTCAATCCCACTCGGATCGGTATAAAATCAACAAATCCCAATTTAAATAGTTAACACGATTGCCAAATTCTTTTTAAATAATTTGTACACCACAGGGGTAACCCGTGTTCGAGTCGACGGAGCGCAACTTTACTGTCCGCCTTCTAATGAACGCGGCCGACAGACCCGTGGAGTAGCTGTCTAAGTTCTCTCAAAACCCGCCGACCAATCACAGGGCGTTTACGGTTTTAATCGATTTTAAATGACGGTTTATTAATTCTATGTATAATTATATATAATACCGCTTATATACTCAGAATTAAGAAGTGTTCATCTAATCTAATTTAACCTCAACACAGGCTTCTCCTAGTGTAAAAAAAGATACAATGTAAAGAAACAATAAATAATAATAAATTAATTGTTTTTTTAATTCATAAAATTTTTCACTCGAATTCCTTATTTCTAGTCATACGATATCGGAATAGACCGTATGTCTTTCTGTTTACTTTTTTTTTACATATCTGGCTACCGGTAATAGAATAGTTCATTGTTTACCCTTTACCCCTGTAATGTGTATGCTCAACTTTAGTGTAGTTGAACGTGTTTATGTACTCCCGAGGTCCCTTGTATAAACACAGTCAATGATGCCTATGTACCGTCTCAAGTACACTTTCCAATTAGTTCCGTACAAACGCGTTGTTTGACTACTCGTTCTTGACAATATTTACATTAGCATAAAGAAGTTGTAATACAGCCAAGCTATTTACAAATGGTTAAAAGAAAGCATTTTGCATTTCTAAAGGCGCACAGTACCTACTGTTAGGTTACTGTAAATTGTAGTTTGTAGCACGTATTGAATAAAGTAAGAACAGGGTGTATTTTTTGTTGATACAATTCAGTGTAAAAACAAAATAACAACTTTTTGTCGAGTAAGTTTTTAGATTCTCACGGCCAAAAGCATTTTTGTTGTTTGTTTTTGGGGTGTTATGCCGTGTTGCGCTAACTCCTTCTTTAGCCGACGTTTCGGACAGCGTTGCAGTGTCCATCATCAGGGCAGATCCGGTAGATCCGAAGATGTGTGTGAACACACACATCTTCGGATCTACCGGATCTGCCCTGATGATGGACACTGCAACGCTGTCCGAAACGTCGGCTAAAGAAGGAGTTAGCGCAACACGGCATAACACCCCAAAAACAAACAACAAAAAAAAAAACTTTTTGTCGATTCAACTAAATTTGATTGAAATAGGTCGAGAAATTGAAAAGTATTGATTATTTTAACTTTCTTGGTTTAAGTAACTGGCATATTTTTATTTCTTCTTTGAAAAAATAAACGCAAAGGTCCAGTTGTTTCGCAGAAATTCACGTGTGACATTGTCATCAAATGGCCATTCAGAGCCATTTTGTTTTTTTTTTTACATTTTAAAGATTAAACGCCGATTCTAGATGTGTTTCAGCTCTCTGTCAAATTGTAATAACAACATGATTGTCCTCTTCTGCTGATCACAATTTGTTCAAAAGCTGATACGGAGTTAATCAAAATTTAACCGAGACCTTTCAACTGTTAAAAAAAAAACAATGGCGCCATTTGATGACGATGTTACATTTGAATTTCTGTGAAAAACTGGCTCTTACACCTTGTTTACTTTTAACATGTTTTTTTTCTACTTTAGTTTTATTTTTATCCTTAAATATTTTATATATGGTATTAACTTGATGTTTTTTGTTATTTTCAGCTCCTGCAAACTAAACTAGAGACCGTGGGACGCACCAAAGGGTCCTTGGTGGAGAGGCTTCACCGGACGAGAGAGGAAAACGATGATCTCAGATTTCAGGTGGGTTTCATTATTAATTTACCTACGAGTATATCCCTGCCTTGAATTAAACAACTGCGAATAATAACATGTTGCTTTACTGTTGCATTGATGTCTGCCGCCGTTCGTCGGTACCTTCGTGGTAGTCTGTTATTCCGTTTTTTTTATGTATCTACATCGTTCAAATCTGGGTTAAATCGTGAATGTAGGCCTAATTTATCCAAATGTAGTTTTAAATATACGTTACGCATAAAATTTTATATCTGAAGCAGGAAAACACAAATAAGTGAACAACTAAAATAAATTATTTTTAATTAAAGACAAAGTAACGTAAAAAAAAATTATAATATTTGACTAGTCACAATATTTCACCATTATGAAAATATAATATGTCTCCACGCCACCTAGTGAGAAATTAAGGCGATGCACTACATAGTAATTTAAAATCATGTGTTTTTGGTTTAAAAATTTGGTCGCCTAGAAATGTTTCAGATGCTTTAATTAAATACTGCGAGTAGAATACATCTTGGCCTTTGAAATAATCGAAAAATTTTTAGATAAGTCTTTTTATAAGCCCAGAATAAAATAATTTATAAGGCCTATGAAAACTGCTTTAAAGTTCAAAATCTCCTACTTACGGACTCATTATTGGTTATGGTTTTATTGTATAATGTGGCAAATTAAGTTATTTATAAAATGATCGAAAAACATTTAAATATTGGTGCCTGAACATCCACAAAATAAAATAAAAGGCACTTTTTGGCCATGTTTTTTTCTTGCATAAATCATAACAGGTGGATGGTGTGAAGCGGGAATTTAAGCCTTATCGCCATCTACGTAAGGTGTGTTATTGATAGCGGCTCGATTCAAAATATTACACGACGTAGTGCATCGCCTTAAATATTTGACAATACCTTTCTAAAAACATAAAATTGGTTGTTTTCAGGTGAAAAAATCAAAAAACAATAATTGTTGAATGAAAAACTAGTATTTATTGAATTATTTGGCGGTTAAAAATAAGCCGACGTAGCACAGTAGTTCCGTGCACCTGACCGGCAGTCAGAAGGTGCGGGTTCAATTTCCGTCGTTTCAGACTAACAATTATTGCTTAATTAATTAAAATAAACTTATTCAAATCTGTTCATTTAAAGCAGCAGAAAAAAACTGTCACTGCGTTATGATATTTTTACGTGTAAAATGTCTAGTCAATGTAAGTATGTACATACACATGTCTGCTCTCGATTCAATAAATCAATCAATTGATAACACATCTATATGGTACTTGTATATCATGATTCGTAGCTCTACGTTTATGAGTTATAACATTTAAAATTTCTCCTAGACATCGCAATCCAACAGATGTCATAAAAACAAGCAGCTGCCAGTTGAATAATCGAATTATCAGCTTTTTACGCGACTTTCTAGGAGTTTTCTTTCTGTGAGGTGGGTTTTATTTTACGCAGAAAGAAATGACAGTGCCGCCTATTGGAGCAAGCTTACAATGAAAACAAAATTCTAAAAAACTCCGTCTTCTATTTGTTCTTCACTTTTGGAGCACAGTCCAACTTGACACGGTTAACTTTGCAGGTGGTCAAAGGTGGAACATATGACCTTGTCTATTTTTTAATTCATATATTTTATTGTATCTACACCAGGGTCTCCACCAGATGCAAAATTAAGTGTATCAATACGTGTAGCTTCACTTAGTTAACTTTGCAGGCGGCCAAAAGACGATGTGAATACGCACATGTTTTTCTTTTGTTTTGTTATTTGGCTGTCAAAATATCTCCTTTTTGTTTGATAATGAAGTACGTAGGTATACTACAAATCAGAACACCCATGAAAAATGCGCATGAAGCATAATTTTCAAGCTTTTGGCATTCATTGACTGTGAAAACCCAATGACTTTATAAAATTACAAGATACGTTACATTCATACTAATCGAACAAAAAATTTTGCACCGCTTATGAAAGGGATAGCCACTCAAGGAATACGTGTGTACGAATGAAATATATATAGTATGTCCACTGGACTCAGTTCAGTGAAACCGCGCGCGTTGTCTCAGTAACGTATCTTCTCTATTTTTATCTAAGTAAAAACCCGATAACTCCACTGAGACAACTTAATCGCCAGTTAAATTGTATTGTTAGTTTCGCCGAAAATAATAATAATTAGATACGAATAGCTATTTAGGTACTTCCCAAACTTACTCCCATCCATCTTACTTAAATCCCATACTACAACATACCCGAATTGAGGATTCAATGTTGGGACTCTTGTTCTGTATTCACAAACAAAACAATAGTCCGAATAAAGCTTCACTCAAGGGATTTATTTTGTATCATCAATATCATCTAATAAAATCACTAACGATGCTACTGACAAAGTTAAATGTGTCAACGTGTATTCGATATTTAAAATTTAAATAGAATTTTTTGCCGCCAAACAGTGCTGCTAAGTGTTGCCAGCCGACAGAGCGGGCTGACTGGCACTATTTCCGTGTCAACAGCGACCTCGCGCATGCCCCATTTCGAACGATACTCCAAACGAGTTTCGCCTTTTTTATAGTACTTACCTACCGCTGCAGCCGGTTGTATCGGTAGGTAAAGGTAGGTACTGACAATGTTACAAAAATAATACATTGTTACCTACTTTAAATGATTTGGCTGCGAAACAAATCAATAATAGCCAAACTCGTAAATTTAATTAATGTCTGTCATTTCTACCCATTTATATTCGTTTATTGGGGTGAGGGTCGATATGATATTTCGTATCCCGCATGGCGTTATTATTTTCAATTAATTTATAAGGGTGGGGTGTGGTGTAAATAACCCAGGATGTGGCCAAATTGCCATTTATTCGATTTTACGTCTAGACATTTCTTATTTAACTAGCTTTGATGACTAACACATGTTTAACAAAAATATAATTTTAACTACAGTTCACTTATCTCTTAATCAATTCAAATGTCAGAAAGACTTAACATTGTTTTCACGCAAATAATAATTTAAAATATGTAATCAACAATTTAAACTAAATTTTTTTAGAAAGCAGTCACTTTGTAGTTGGACATATTAAGGCGATGCACTACGTCGTGTAATATTTTAAATTGAGCCGCTATCAATAACAACCCTTACGTAGATGGCGATAAGGTTTAAATTCCCGCTTAACACGATACACCTGTTTTGATTTACGCAAGAAAAAATCATGGCCAAAAAGTGCCTTTTATTTTATTTTGTGGATGTTCAGGCATAAATATTTGAATTTTTTTCGATCATTTTATAAATAACTTAATTTTCCACATTATACAATAAAATCATAACCGAAAATGGGTTCGTAAGTAGGAGATTTTGAACTTTAAAGCAGTTTTCATAGGCCTTTACATTATTTTTTTCTGGGCTTATAAAAAGACTTATCTAAAAAATACTCGATTATTTCAAAGGCCAAGATGTATTCTACTCGCAGTATTTAATTAAAGCATCTGAAACATTTCTAGGCGACCAAATTTTCAAACCAAAAACACACGATTTTGCATTACTACGTATGGCATCGCCTTAATGACATAATGAAATAAATATAGCACCCCGCTAAATCACCAAAAGTAGCCAACCACTTGAGGTGACCGAGGTTTTGGTTATCCAATAAATTCACGGGGCGAAGGTACCCAAACCCGCCTCCCAAATAGTATGTGTGTGCCTCCCACTTTATTAGCCATAGCTTATTTGTACGTATTTCTGTAAAATTTAGTATATTTAATTTTTAACTATTATTTATACTATGTACCTACCTACCTACCCTCATTACAATATTCATGTACAAACTATTGCAAAATAAATTTTCACACTTTCGAAGTTTAATGGGCATTCCCTCAAACCCAGATAAATGATCTGAAAATGTTTAAATAATTGTCAGACAGAAGAATCGTCACTGACTTGGTTTTTCTTTATAAAATTTTAAATTGGGCTTATTATGATAGTCCAGAATTGCTTGCATTAATAGGTTTTAGAATTCCTTTACGTAATACGTACTAAAAGTCGTGATTTATTTCCGTGCAGAAATTCTGGGATTAACAACCATGTTTTGTTATGCACTCCTCAATGCCCAAAATACTGACGGAGGGAGATAATTATGCTTAATCTGTGGACATCTCCAATTCGACAGTTGGAACAACTATAACCGGTTTTGTTTTCCACCAAAATTTAATTAATTAAATTGAAAACGATAAACTCCACTGGCTTATAGTAAAAATCGTGTTGATTTCTTATATTTAGATGATACATGAAGCGAAAAAATAGTTTCAGATTTTTGACCTCCAACTGACATGCAACTATCAACGCTCCGACTCCATTCTATTCGCACCGGTTATCGCGTTCTATTAGTGGAACAAGTTTCGACGAGATATATTAGTACGCAGTAGCACCTCTAATTGCAGCTTTATGGGTAGTTATCTTTTCTGCAAAATAACGCAATAATTGAGTTGTGTTCGGTGTACATTGTACAACTCATATTATATTATATTGTATAACCTAATACACTGTAAAATATATTATGTACAGTTACATTGTGTATATTATACGAATACAATTTCATTATCAACGGTCCGTGACGGGCTGCCACTGGGCATGGTTACCTGGCTGATGGTTTCAGCCAATAATCATATTGGTAGGTGTAGTTTCCCTGTTACGTGTCTCTCACGTACAATTTTTTTTACCGACATTGTTTATTAATGCGTTTCAATGCTGCCTGTTGTAATTTCCTACATTGATGTGCAATGTTTACGCCCAATGATTTGCTCAAGCCACAGTTCACTTCGACCAAATGATCGTAAAAGTACAGGGTTTTCCAATAAGAGGTGTTATTTTGAATAGCCCGCTATTTCGGTAGATGTTACTTTTGAAGCTGTCATTTTTTGACATTTGACAAGTAGAAACTACGCCATTAATAAAAATGGAACGATACACGCTTCAACAACGCATTGAAATTATTAAAATTCACTTGAGTGAATCAAATGCAAATCATCTTGAGTGATGAGGCCCATTTCCACCTCGGTGGCTTCGTCAATAAGCAAAATTGTCGCATCTGGGGCTCGGAAAACCCAAGAGTTATTGTTGAAAAGCCTCTCTATCCTCAACGTGTGACTGTTTGGTGCGGTTTATGGTCCGGCGGAGTCATTGGACCTTACTTTTTCGAAAATGAGGCTGGAGCAACAGTTACGGTAAATGGATTGCGCTATCGAGAGATGATTAATGATTTTTTATGGCCGGAATTGGATGGTATTGATCTGGACCACGTTTACTTTCAACAAGACGGCGCTACGTGCCACACAAGCAACGAAACCATTGATCTTTTACGATTGAATATAAAAATAACACCTCTTATTGGAAAACCCTGTATTATGATTCAATTATTAACCTAACCTAACCTAAATCTATGGTTCAATTGTAGATTTAATCCCTATTTCGCCAGTAATAGAAAATTCAGCTCTACTATTCAAACTTAAATGATTTTTTTTTCTCTCGATATGTATACTAGTCTCGGCGAGAGTTCGTGCGTACGTCATCGACGATCGTCCTCTTCCTTCTCACAGGCCTTGTGTGGAAACGAAAAAGACAGAAATACTGGAACGTTGATATCACGTCCAACCTCTCGCTGGGACTGGTATATGTTCGAATATACTTATTCTCATTATGAATACCTTAATTTACCCGATGAACATAATAAAATTTTAAAACTTATATTTAAATCATCATAGCATCTATCTATTTATACAGAAAAGAGTGTCTGTGGCTGCGGGCGGACGGCGTGGCTTTGATTTTTTTATACAGATCTACAGTTTTATTCCGAGATTGATGAAATTTTCCCACATGACCTTGAAGGTCAAACAAGAGTCAAACTTTATAATATACATCTGATTTCGAAATCTCTCTTAAAATCCCGGGCAAAGCCGGGGAAATCAGGTAGTAGGTTATAAATAAAATATGATTTGGCTTCTCACTGCATTGATAAAAAAGTATGGGGCATTAATTTCTGGATTCTTCTCAGGGGCGACATGTGAAAGACATTTTTTTTATTAATTGAAATAAAATGTCACCGGAGATCAAAATATCACTTTAATTTTTAACTCCAAATAAACTCAGAAATCTCTGGTTAAAGTCTGTCGGGTACATTCTGATAGTCTTGTATAAGATACAGGGGATATTTCATCATCTTCTTGATAGCTAATCCATTGGATAAGGTATATTTTATATTTATTTATTTACTAGCTGTAACCCGCCACGCGTTGCTATGGCTCAGTCTGTCTGTGCAGTTAGATAAACAATAACGCGTGTTGCTTTTACGTCCAACAGATGGCGCTTTTTAAAAATATATTTTTTAAGCCTTTTTTCCTCTCACTATACATAAATCACATGCGTATTCGAATGCAACGTTGTGTCAAAATTTCAAAGCAATCGGTGAAGAACTTTCGGAGAATTAAGATTTTGAATAAACGAACATTGATATTTACATGTTTACTACTCTGTACTAGAGTCTATGGATGGTGGCTATATATCTGATAAGTTAGCCGAGTTTTCTACCTTTTTCGAGTATTATTTGTTAATTTGTCAATATACGCTTTCCTGTGGATAATCTATCAATAGGATATCAAGCATAAAAGGACTGTGGATTGTGGAATGTCTTCGGTGTGATTATTAACACTGGCTTATATATTTAATCACTAGGAATCGAACCCAGACCCTCTAGTCCTACCGGGACAGGTATTAGCTTCTAAATGTCATACCCAATAAAACTGGCTTATATACAGAAACCAGAGTCTTAAATTGGCTCTTGTTACATTCGGTCGTGGCGTAATTGGCACAGTCGGTTGTCGGCTGTGGCTGGAAAATGGCATGTAATCGAGACGCGTCGCGTTCAGGTAGCGTCGCGCTGCGGTCTGTCTCGAGTTTCCCTCGAGGGTCGGGTGTTGCTTCATCGGCGCGTCATCGTAATGGTAAGCATTGTACATTGTAATCATTGTACTTGTGTCGTTATTGATTTCGGGATCGAAAATCAAATTCTTACGTGCAGAGGCTCAAAGATAAAGCTCTAAGACTCAAAGGGCAGTCAAAAAACGAATCGAAGGAGCCCATATACATATTAAATACATAAAACCGGGACAATGCAAACATGAAAAAATTACTGACAATGAAAAAACATTTATTATTTCGAATATCTGATATGATCCATGCATAACACCCATACTACCATCATGTAGGAGTATTAATTACAATTACAGTTACCAATATAATGTTATTACCGATGTACATTACGAGCGTATAATTTATTCCCTCTGGAGAGCTGTGAAACTATTACCTGGTATAACTATTGTAACAGCAATCAGGCCAAATATATCACGAAACATCTATTATTATGATGTGTAAGGTCCTACAGGACCCATAGGAACCTAAAATGACCATTCTTACTGGGCATACAAAGTCTATTTTTAGTTATTCTAGTTGTTGTTAATTTTAATTAATAATTTCTGTTTTTCTTAATTTTTAATTTGTAGCTCAGTTTTAATCCATCTGACACCATCGCATTTAAAATTAAAATAAAGCAGTAAAACTAAACACAAACACAATAAAGTAATTACTGTGTCTGATCCCAACTGCCACGAAGGTCGTACCATACTCCATCGCTCTGTTAATTTATATTTTTCGACCACTCGCCTGATCGACCAGCGACCAGCGACCAGAGAGCAATGAAGCGTAAACCTATACCCAACCGGCCTCTTCGCTCACCCACTACTCTGCTACCTTGATACACTAGTACAAAGCTACTCTGCTTCTTTGCTACTCTGGTACTTTGCTACTTTGCTTCTTTGCTACTCTGGTACTTTGCTACCATGGTACTTTGCTAGTTTGGTACATTGCTACTGTAGCGAGTAAGTCCTGTAAATGATAATTATCTCATTCGCTAGCCACATTCACTCGACTTTCGAAACACTAGCGGCTAGCCTCACTGCCGCCAGCTGACAGATTTGAACATTCTGACAGTCTCTGGCTCCTCGCACCCTGACGCTCTTCCAGTTCTCTAAAATCATATATTTCTATAATTATATTCAATAGATACTTTACTACTCTAGTACTTTGCTACTATTTGCTACTCCGCTATTCTGTTATGGTGGTACTCTACTACTCTTGGCTACTGTATCACGAATCACGACTCTGACACCATCCGCTGACCGCTCAGCATCTGCAATCTGCCACTGCCTACGTGCAAACCCGTCTGCCCTTGAGTATTTCATTAAGATTTTCAATATCGATAAGGCTTACTGCATCCTCATATAAGACTCGATCAAGTTCTATCAACACCCCTCAATCAAACCACACTTTAATAAATAATACCTACCTTATAATAATTTACAACATAATTCGCTTTACAGGGCAGCGGTATAAAAAAATAAATAAATTTAGACGTGACTTGTAGAACATTTTATGCGGAGAAAACTTACTGATATGAAATATTGTTTATTTATTAAAAATCTGGTGAAATTATTCATTTTCCTGTTAAAAACGGGACTAGAGGCCTATAACGAATCATTTGACAAATTTCAAAACAAACTATCAGTAAAGCACGAATATGTGTTCTTCAAAATAATCATATTTCACATCTCGTCCATTATATTTGTTCGAACAAGGCCACCCGCTTAAACACATGTTCAGACATATTCTGAATGACTAATACTTTATTAGCAAATGGTTACGCAGTCACACTTTGACAGTATCTTGATAAAAAGAGCCGTAATCAAATCAAATGTTTCTACGTGTATTTATGAGATTCCATTAGTTTGTTTCTCGCAACAAAACATTGCTAACCGGAATCTCAATCGACCGATGTAATTTTATTTTGTTAAACACTAGCTAGCGTGTACCCGGCGTTGCTCGTGGACTTATAAATGTTTGGCGTAAATATTTGAGGTTGCGAGGCCTTTTTAAGATATACAATTCCTTAATACTTTAATAAGATGTATCTCATAAGGTTTAGTCAGCGTTAGCAATGTAAGCGCCCGAAAATTTTTTCGACTTGATTACAAAACATCGACTTTTCTTTACTTTCTATGATTATAGTCTGCTTGTATTATATATATGTATATATATATATATATATATATATATATATATATATATATATATATATATATATATATAGGTCCCACAACATTTATTGCGTCCGTGCGTAAATCCGTCTTCGGGCGTCCAGCACTTCTAGTTCTTTTTTTTAGATTGTTTTTGTGAATATTGAATTATGTTTTACTCACAATAATCGCTAATATCATATTTTTTTAATATTCATAATAATGTAGGTTTTGATGTTTATTACACTTTCATACATTTCTAGCGTCACGTACATACTCACGTCCGGGTGTATATTTTTTGTATATTGAAGGTTCCTTTTAATATAGGTTTCACGTCCGTTCACATATATATATATATATATATAAACCTTCCGGGAGAAACTCTAAAGAATATTGAAATTTAGGTGAAACTAAGCACACAAACAGATAGACTTTATTTTATACTATTTAAAGATGTATTAACCTTTCCTTGTACTTGAAACTTTATCTTCCGTCTCTATATTTAAAAAAATATTTCAATACCCCTCCATTTATGTATGCACAATATTAACCAATATTTTGTATTTGCCATCAAATAAATGTCCGGGTTCGATCATTGTTCCGGCACTAAAATTGAATTGAATAAAATCGCTACCAGGGAGGTTCATTTTATGTCTACGTAATTGTATTTATCCGAAAACAGTCAATAGTTGAAATGAAGGTACGATAAACAGTTGTTTTTATTGCAGAGATTTTATGGCCCAAAAGGTTGAATACATTTTTACGTGTTCGAATTGGTTAATAATCTATTATTATTTCGATGGTATGTATTGTTCATGATTTTCTTAATGATGATTGCTTTCACCGATGCCCGTTGTTGTGTATTACGTGATTTTGTTACATCACGTTTTCTTCTTGTACAGGTATAAATAATCTGATCAACGTTATATTATTGATAATTTACGGATGATCGCGTTCTACTAGTCTAGGAACAATGTAACGTGGGTATATTATCCATGAGAAATCAGTAGCCGAACCTAATATTTATTTAATAGGCTTTTAATCTCGTGCTGGTCCAGCCAATTAATTGGTATTATTATGATTGTGAGTTTCTGACTCTGACGTGCCATATTGAACAACATACGCTTTGCATACGATTTTACTTTCGATTTTATACAAATATCAGACTATTTTTTTACTGTCTAATGATCCGTTCACTTTCGATGATATATTTTTTACAGTTTTTAGTTTTGTGTGGCTCTTATCTGCGAATATTTTAAAATGGGGAAGAGAGAAATCTGTTTTCCATATTGTGGAAATCCGATATTATTTTTGTTTTAATTGCCTCGCCTTGAATTGAAGATCGCGGCACGAAGTAGACGTGATGTCTAGTTAATTCTGTTTTTTTAAAGTAAGATAATTATTCTCGGGTTACGAATAACCTGAAAATATTTGAAAATGTTCTACTACCATAATTATAAGTGGGACGTTGCTTGTTCAATTATGGAGGACCTAGTCAGCCAAGGAATTGAATCTACGATGCCCTGGGTGGGGGAAACCGACGCATTTGTTAATTCAGCCTTTGACCGGTCAATATTTCAAAAAGATATATCAATTTCGTATTTCGAGAATTGAAAAGTTTTGAAATATTTTGTGATAATGATTGTAGTAATAATTCTTTGTGTTTGTTGCTTCACTCAAATGTGTAAATTGTTAACCTCGATACAGTCTTTGTCCTAGCGAAGTTAATTATTATATGAAAAATTTGGCTGTATATTCTGTGAGAGTAAATAAAAATAAAAATAAATTTAGATGTCCTAGTTCCTTCCATTGGCAATGGGTTGTTGATCTCTTGTATGGCACATGAAAATAATTATCATGGATTTCCAGAAATAATTAAACGCGCCGGATTTACATCTCAGTGTGCTTCTGTTGAACATGTTTTATGTATTCAAATATTTCTAAATTTCTTTTACAGTTGGAAGAAAAAACGATTGAGTTGGAGGGAACGAAAGCTCACGTCCGCTTGCTAGAGGGCGGAGCACGAGGTCTGCGTGATGGCAGCTCCAGCAGCAGCGGGGGCGGCGGGGGCGGGGGTCCGCGCAGTATGCGAGCCCTGCAGCCCCTGCCGCTGCACCTGCAGTCCGACGAGGAGGCCGACGGAGATCAGGAACACGACCGCATCACCGACACCCCACGCAAGCGGCCCAGCAAGATCCCCCTGCCCCCCTCTAAGCTGCCCACCGGCCCCCTCGTACCCAAACCCCCCACTGGCCGCTCGAAGGACACACCTTCCTACCGTTCCCGCAGCGGGGACTCCCTCGGAAGACCCGGTTCCTCACAATCCTGGAGGAACAAAACCGACCAGAGCTCACTGTCTGGCAGCAAAAGCGGCAACTCTATATCATCTTCCAAAAGCCCCGGGAGAAATTCCAGCTTCATCACCCTCAAAACCAGCAGCCGCGATTCTCTGGGTAGAAGCCACAGCGTCAAGCCGAGCAAGGATTCACTGACCGGCAAAGTCCGCAACAATGACTCGCTGTCTCGCATCCGAGACTCGACGATAAGCGGCTCCAGCTCGGTGGTGTCCAAGAGTAGCAGGAAGGAGAAAGAGGGAGTGGGAGTGGGGATGGGCTGCGTGTCGGGCGGAAAGAAGTCGGCGGTGCCGGTGCGACGTGCCAGCAGTGGTGCCGGCACTCGGCTGCCCGACTCTTCAGATGCCAAGGTTCGCCAGCACAGACCTTTCTGGAGCCATTTCTTCAAAATTCTCGACCCTACTACTACTTCGTAGAAAATTATACAAAAAAATATCCTGCCGCGTCCAAACTTGCCTTCTTACATCATTTGATTTCATAAATCCCTCCGATTTTTATATATATCCTAATCATACGATAATACTGTGAATAAACATTATTGTTTCGCGAACATTTGGTTGGTGGAAATTGTGTGTGTGTTACTAACAGCATCCTATCAGTGTTCCCATGTCATGTAATATTCATGTGTCAGCACTCCCTGTCATACTCGGCACGTACACTGTTGTGAATAACAGCGTTCTGTCCCCCGCGGACCCCGCCGGGCCCTGATCGCTTCAGTGAAGTGTCCCTCTGGCGCCCTTCAGAGTAAAGTCCGCTCTATCCAACAAACACCCAGCAGACGTTTTGCCTTTAAGCTGATTGTAAGTTTTACGCTTGTTTTATTTTTATTTTGGTTTATATTTTTTTTGCTTTTATTTTGGTTTTCTCGTCAATTGTTGCTTTCCACTTATTTAGTTGATTAGTTTATTTTGTAAAAGCACAACACTTAAGTATGTAAAAATGATATTTCACTTATTATCATTATATTAATGACACATTTTAAATAAATAAAAAGTTAACGCAACTCATCATATCAGGGGTTTAGAAACAAAGATGATATGTGTTCACCAATCTCCATTATTGTTAATACCATTCAAATAATGTATTTTGTGCAACTCTGCAAACAAAGGTGTTGTTTAACAATATCATTTTAAATTATCACAACCACCTCTTGGTTTTTATTGCATAAAATCAACATAGCAGTTTGGTGAAATCGCGCTAATTATAAATAATTAAATTAGCGCTCATATCTCTGAACTTTTATCATTGACACACTATTCACAATATCGGCACAGTGGCAAAATAGTGGCTTTAGTATCGAGTCTTCTAAGTTTTTGCTGTGCAGTTCAGAGAAAAAAAAAAAATTATTTGTTTCAGTTTTAATAATTTTACTTTAATTTGCAATTTAAATAACAAGTGTACTGATGAATAATATTTTGTTTTCATTCTATAGATTATCTCTTCTAAGTAAAATTCAACTCTTTTACGATAGAACCTGCAAAATTTCCTGTAAGTTTTTTTGTAATATATGAGCCTGTGTGTTCCTTCTATCCGAAATTGCCATTTTCAAAGAGTTTTTATTAATTTGTTTCTGCTTAATTTTTTCCTGTTTTTTTGTTGTTGCTTAAGTATCATTGTTTTCCTCTGCTTTTCAATCAATATCATCAAGTGGTCAGTGGTCAGTGGTCAGTGGTCAATACACATTCGGTTTTCCATAATACAACACGTAAAGATTTTCAAATAATATTTTGTTATCCCAAAAACGTCTACCTGCTAAGATGCTACACATACCTACAATGTCATAGTGACAAAAATATCATAAAAGTTATTAAATATCAAAAATCGACACTATCAGCATTAAGTAGAAAAAAAAACATTAAATGGCTCACAAAAAAAGTTTCCTCTCAATGATAATAATACATTTTAATGTTTTCAAATATAGTTTTTAACAAATTTTTTTTTTGATGATAATTTTAATGTGATCTAAGAATATAAATAAAACACTTGCTGTAATAACTTTCAAAACAATTTGCAAATATTGTGTTAACAAAAATTTCTACCACTGCACAATGGTAAGAATTAAATAAAGACTTGTTTTTTATCACATAAATAATCATTTCATTCACAATTATTATCATTAGAAAAATGGCAGCACATTGCACAGAGCCTACTAATTTGTTGAAATTAATTGAACTGCATGGATTAAATAATATCTCGTACATAATAAGTTTACTCAGTAAATTTATTGAGCTGCACTTTTGTGTGAAGGATTTGCATCTTTATTAAAATGCTTTTTTGAACGTCAATTAACAAAAACAATTATTATTAATTCTAATCTATTCTTATCATGTCATAACTTTTTTTACTACAGTCAATAAATCTGTATTATTTGCATATTTTTGTCGCATTGTACATCGTAATCTACGCTTCATAGATGGCGTTATTTATGAAAATACACTTTTTGGAAGTTATGGTTTAAAATATTAAGACAAATTATTTATTTGCGCCCGTACATACACAATATGAGTATGAATAAATAGTTTTGTCTTTATAAAAACTACTTATTCATATTCACATTGCGTAAGTATGGGCGCAATTAAATAATTCGTCTTAATATGTATTTAAAAAGTATATTTTTATCAAATAATTAAATTAGCGCCATCTATGAAAACATAGATTATAATGTATCTTACGTTTACCCTTTAATACAAGAAAAGTTTGTTAAATATTTTTAACTTAATGATTACATGTTGCTATTGACATTTAACTTATCTACAGACATGCGTTTGTTGCCATTGAAAAGAATATTTATATTTCAAAAAATAAATATGAATGAAAAATAATAACACATATCAAAGTCAGTATTATAAATTATAATGTACATTTTTAAAAGTGTGAATGTGTCAAGAAATTTGTAAAAAATCTAATTGTTATTTTGTATGCAGTTGTGGGATGTTGCCTTTTTTGTTATTGCTTCTAATGTTGTAATTTTTTGTACGCAGCGTTCAGCTTGTCATGTCACGCTGAACCCCTGGGTGAATTGCATTCTGGACGAGAGGGAGATCTATCACGACTCCCTTAACTCCAGCGGGACCAAGAGAGATTCCTTCCCTCCGATGGAGCCGCAGATACTCCGCGACTTCATCACCCGCAGCGACCAGCTGGCCACAGACAAGAGACTCTACTATCTGTCCTCTGACTACTTCCACAAGAAGCTAGAAAGCATAGGTTCAAACAAAAAAGATCAGATTGACATTGCGTATGAAAGTCCCAACAATATGAAGCTGTTTCTGAATAACTCTCAAAGCCAGAATAACATGAAACTCTTTCTAAACAGCTCTCAAAGGACTAACAACTTAACAACCATGGACGTACACACTGATCGTGGTTCTCCGTCTAAATCTGACGTTCTGTTTTATAACCAGCCGTTCTGTCACAGTTTCGAGTCTGTTTGGAGTAGAAAGCCCCGCCAGTATTTTGATAGCATTAACAATTCCAATGTCCTCCATTCCAACTGCAGTTCTAAGTTACACTCTGTGACCAATGACAGTGCTAAACGCGAGGGACTCGCGGAGTGCGACTCTTTGGAAAGAAAAATATCCTTTGATGAAACATTTTGAAATGTCGATCTAGTTTCAACTAATATATTGTTAAGTAGATGTGATGAATCTTAACCTATTCGCTGCTAACCAATAATATTACGCGCACCCACTACTTCTACGTGTAGTATACGCCCATTGAATGCGGTAAAAAGGTTAAGTAATTCTTGATTTTCCTAGCCATGTTATAAAGGACTTTTGTTTAGTTAGTTTATCTTCTCTACGCTAATTCAATAAATAAATGTGAACATATCAATTAAGTCACCATTACAATAATATTATGAACGTTTTATTATCGATCAAGACAATTTATTTTAAAAAGATATTGTGAATCCTTTTAAATGACTCAATAGTTCGATGCCCGTCCGCGAAAGTTAGCTTATTTTTAAGACGCTTAGAAAGTGTTTCCTGACACCACTAATATTTGTGCCTAAATAATAATCAATAATGGGTTTGACATATTCAAACTTTTGAATTTTTTGACTGAAATTTTAGGCATTTTAGTGTGAGTTAAAATTACCATTAGTAATTAAAATGGGATAATTTGTTTTTTTTTTTAAATTACGATAAGTTTTACCAAAACTTTGATTAAATTAAGCAATAGAAGACTGGTTACTTGCTCAGTTCTCTATTTCCAGAATATGAAAGAACAACCTACTGCCGAGTTTGGATCTATATTTAAATAATATCTTTCATAAACCATAAAGCATAGTCTAAGATCGTATATCTGGTATCATAGTAAATATTCCAATAAACATTATATGTCTCAGGTAATTAATGTCGTAACTATTACATTAATTAACGTACAGTCAATTTGTCACTTATTGGTAGTTAGGTGATATTTTAACCATTTTGTTTCATTACATGCATTAGCTCCTATTCTTACAGAGTAGAATTCCTTATATTTATTGGTATTCTTATAAGCAGAGTTTAACAGAAATATATACACATTGACATTTGAACTGCTAAAAAATATTGTTCTTGCTCAACTTGCCTCAATCAATCAAAATTCTAAATGCATTTTAATTTTAAATGTTTACTCACGTGGAATTCATATCTATGTACTGAGATTTTGCAGCTATACAAATAGTATTCTCAACTTCAGCTATTATTAATTAATATTCATCCTTCATCATTTGGGGACATCAAACAAAATAAACATCCCATTTTTAAAATTGCAGTTTGAAAAATTTCTGCGCATTTTCCGTGATGCATGTTTTTTTAAAAGCCTATGGTTAATCCTTGCAGCATTCCTTAATAAAGTTTTCTGTGATTGAGAACATGTATTTATTTTAAATTACCTATTTTAATGACTTGTTGGGTGCGTTTCTAGGGATAGGCCTCTTCAGTACTGATTTTTGTTTATTTATGAAATGAAACATTCTGTGATATGTATTCTATTTCACTCACTCACATAGGGTAGGTTTTGTGTAAGGAAATGGAGTGTAACTATGTAAATAATTATATTTATTATTAGCCTTATTCAAAAGCAATTGATCCTTGCAATATTTTATGATCCTTGACCTTTTTTAATAAATTTTCCCCTTATTTTTTTTGTATAAAATATTATGTACCATTTATTCTTTTTTTTTCCATTCTCAAGATGACTTTAATCTTTTTCTTAAATATTTGTGAGTGTTCAAGATTTTATTTAACTCTAAATTCACAAATCCTTGACATTTCTTGCTTTAAAATCTTTTCAATCTCACAAATTCAAACACTTAGTTTTTATTTATTAGTACTTTTACTGTTGCAAAAATAACTTTTCTTTTTATTCTGTTAAAACCTCTTTTAATTAATTGCTTTTGAAACTAGGTTTTTTCGTTAGTGCAAAATATGATATCAAAATACCTTTCTCAATTTCGGTATTCACTTTTAATTTTTATTTAATTGTTTAGTAAAACATGTTTATACTTTACTGTTTTTATTATTATTTTTAATTAAATTGATACGATAAATGGCTAATTATCTAGAAATATATATTATATATATAACTATGTATGTGATGGCTCAACTTTTGAGATATTCCTCCTTTTCTTTCAATAACTTAAGAATATTTTTAAATACATAATCTATTCCGATGTTGCTATTTTCAGTAATCCATACTCTTTAGGTTGCTTCTGTGTTTAATTTAAATACAAAAATAATAATGTAGCTAGCAATATAATATCTATTTTCTGTTAACTTATGAAAAACTTTTGTAAATATGTATTTCCCTATTGTATAAGAATTGTTGTTCAAAAATATTACAGAATTTTTGAAATCCCATGATTAAAATAATATAGGTAGAAATTTATGAATGCAAAAAAAATATAGGATGTTATGAAATTGTCACTATATTTGTCAATAAATTGTATTTATACTATACTTCTAAGGAAATATATCTGAATTCAAAATATATTATTGTTCCGTCATTGATTCTTGCTTTGCCACACATGCTCCCCAGTGTTACCATTACGTAAATACAACTTGTAGAGTTCACATTCAAAATTCTAAATATTTTGAAGAGAACAAAACAATAAAAATCTTCCATGTTCTTGATATGTAAAATGGCAGATTGGTTTTGCACTATTCAACCTTAAAAATAATAATAAAATCTTATACATAATGGGTATCATTATCAGTAGATGAAATGATTTCATATATTTATATATATATATACGCCTAAAAAGGCTTTTACATAGAAGTGATACATGATGCAGTGTACATAGGAGAATATGTATTATACAGGAGATATTGACAGTAAATAGATATAATCCATTTTAAAGATGGTACAAAATACACACTTGTAAAATTGTGATTGATTAGTCGCCGAACCTCGGTAGTGTGCAGTCGTGTTTACCAGTGCTCTGTGTTTGACGGCTTACTGACGGCGGCGCGGCGTACAGATAAGATTTATTTATTGTTACCTTTTCGTATTCATTATTTTTGTTTGTGTTATTGGTTTGCGACGAAGTTGCGTATATTATTTCTATCATTTATTATTTCTAAAATAATAATTATTGTTTAATTTTTTTTTTAATTTGTTGAAATGGAGGAAGATGAAAATCGACCTCCGGACCCTGAGCCCAATTCTAATATTGTAGACGACTACGATTCTGATGATACCCAGACTTCTGTAACCATTCCTTCCCGAAAACGTCGACCTCCGCTTTGCCTTAATGTACCTCCTAAAATTAAATCTCTTTCACAATCAAACGTAGCCCCAATCTCTCATGGAAGTTATAATGATACCATTCCTCCAGAAGCAAAAGCCATTGAGCTTATGTATTCTATTTCATCTTCAGCTCCATTTATTGTCAATGTCCAAAGGACTGAACAGGGGAAAATAATTCATCCCCTGGATTTTGGTAAATTTATTTTTAACTCAAAACTCAATAACCTCGGTATTATAAATGGATCAATAAAACCGGAAGGTCGATACAAACTTTCCATAGAATTTAAATCAGCCACATTAGCTAATGATTTTGTTAAAAAAATAGGTTCTCTTTCAAATAATAAATTTAAATCTTTCATTCCTACTTTCAATTTAACCAGAATGGGCAGAGTAAGAGGTATCCCAACCGATCTATCAGAAACAGAAATAGTAGACGCTCTTAATGAC
This sequence comes from Hesperophylax magnus, assembly GCA_026573805.1. NCBI lineage: Eukaryota > Metazoa > Arthropoda > Insecta > Trichoptera > Limnephilidae > Hesperophylax > Hesperophylax magnus. The sequence continues at coordinate 5,901,164 of JAIUSX010000022.1, forward strand.
TCTCAATTAACTCCAAAAGTTTTAACAGCACTTCGTTTGAATTTCAAGGATACTTCCACCGGCACCACTATATGAAAACCTTCCCAATCCATTGTTATTACTTTCGAAGGTCAAACATTACCATCCCGTGTATTTATTTATTATAATGCTCTTCCCGTTGAAGTATACAGATTCCCGACGATCCAATGTTTCAACTGTTGCCGTTTTGGCCATTCAAAACCTATTTGTCGTTCCCCTCCTCGTTGCTTCCATTGCGGAGAGGATCATCCCTTTGAACAGTGTCAAAATACAACGAATAACCCTATTTGTATTAATTGTAAGGGCAACCATACTGCTGTTAGTGTGGCCTGTCCAGAGTTATCTAGACAGAGAAATATCAAACAGTCAATGGCTGTAGACAACATTTCCTACTTTCAGGCCTCTAAATTATTCCCTCCTACAATAAAATCTTTTGCAGAGATAACGTCTAACGCTTCTCTCTTTCATTTTTCTTCCCCTAAATCCCCTCTATCATCTTCCCACAAAGAAACAATTTTCAAACCGATAAAATCTAATCCAAAATTTATTCCTTCTTTCGATAAAAAACTACATAATGAACTTTTACTTAACCCGAATGGGAATAATAAATCCCAGGCTCCCAATGGGACTGCCTTAGAAAACTGTTCCACTTCCGATATCTTCCCTAAAGTCACGATTAAAAATTCTTCTTTTATTCAAACTTTAATAACCCTATTAATTACGATCCTTTCAAATAACAATAAAGTACCGTCCAACGCTGCCGATTATATGAAATCTTTACTCTCTAGCCTTCCCGATGTATCCGCAACTGAGCAAAATACTTCAATGGAATAGTAGAAGTCTATTCGCCAACAAAATTGATCTTGTACAGTTACTTGATGAACATAATATTTCAGTTGCTGCCATCTCCGAAACGTGGTTAAAACCCTCATACCAATTTAAGATTCCTGGATATCATTGTCTAAGACATGATAGACTGGATGGCAAAGGTGGCACTGCTCTTATTATACATAATTCTATCCCTTTTAAACAAATTATTTTCCACACTCTCTCCAATAATTTTCAGATAGTAGCTGCTGTTATATCTGATATTACATTACTATCAATATATATCCCTCCCTCTACAATTTTTGTTGAAAACGAATGGTCAACATTTATATCCCAGATTCGTCCCCCGTATATGATACTTGGGGACTTCAATGCTCATTCTCCTTCTTGGGGCAGTGAGTCAACAAACCGTTCTGGCCATAATCTATTAGATTTTATGGATACCTATAATTTATGTATACTAAATGACGGATCTCCAACTCGTTTCACTGCCCCTCAACATCGGAAAAGTGCAGTCGATTTATCTCTGCTCATCTTCGGTGATTCCCATATGTTCTTGGAACATTCTTAAAGATCCCCTTTCCAGTGACCATTTTCATATAATAATTACCTTCCACCATCTATCTTCCACGCATTCCTTTTCGATAAGCAATAGTTTTAAATTTAAAACGAAAGATGCGAATTGGAGAAATTTTTCTTCAGAATTAGACTCCATTGTTCAAGCATCTAAGTCTTCCCTTGTCAACACTAGTTTACAATGTGAATTATTTCCTAACATGATAATAAAAGCTGCAGAAAAAACACTTAAAAAACGTAATGTTAACATTAAGATAAAACATTCCACCCCATGGTGGGATGAAGAATGCACTAGTGTCGTTAAATCCAGAAGAGAAGCAATTTCCATTTTCCGTAAATGTATGTCTTTCGAAAATTACCTTTCTGTGAAACGCGCCCAGGCAGAAGCGAAACGCGTTTTGAAAAACAAAAAGCGGTCTGGATGGCGAAAATTCTGTGAACGCTTGTCTCCTGAATCTCCCCAGTCATCCGTATGGTCCAAATTAAAAAAATTCGGTTCGTCATATACTCCGCAGCGTTCTAAACATATTCCAGAAGAAATTATTATAGGTTTTGCTGATAAGATAGCTCCTCCGTCAGTTGCCAGATGTGAGGAAATGCCTTCCTTTATTTCTTATCCATCTCACTCTAGCTGGCTGGACTCTCCTTTCTCAGTAAGTGAATTAAATCGAGTAATCAATTCCCTTCAGGCGTATTAACCAGCGGCCGCGAATTCGAATTTGGTCAAAAGACGGTCTGGCGATCGGACGTTTTTTTAGAACGAGACAGAAATACCATATTCATTCCACTGCCAGCCGTACACTCCGCACGGCGGCCGAAACCTACAGCATGGTTCCGATGAAATAACAATTATTGTGTTTGAATTTTCGGTTGTAGCTTTCTTCCTAATGAGTAGTTACATACATATTTGTAAATTATACGTCGGAGTGCGTAAACATAAATAAATACAAATGCAGTGCGTTGACATAGTAGGTAAAAAATAGGTAGGTATTTGAATAGACATTTTTTTTTAATTTTTCAAATATTTTTGTTCACTTGTTTTTTTTTAAATTTTATTTTACATAGGTTTTACAAAAGTGTTTAACATTAAGTTTGATTGTAAAAAATCTCTCGTTTTACATATTTATCCGTTTGTACGATAGGTATTACCAGTAAGTTTTATTTCTAATACTTAAAGTAAGTCAAAATAACCTCGTTTTTTTTCTCCTAAAACAAGAAGCTCAATTCACAATATGACATTATGAAACTGACAAAAAGTAACACTAAAAATATTAAATATGTTGAATTATACCTATGTAATAGGGAATTGGACAATAGAATAGAAATTATTAACAAAAACATGATTTGAATCGCATATCACGAATCAAACCCGTTATTTTGACGGGAATCATATACGCATAGACTAAAATGCGGCATTGCCTGCTCTTTTGTAGCCAGTTAAATACATTTATATGAGGAAGATTTCGAAACAGAAATTGTACAGCTTAATGTGTAACTAAGAAAACACTAGTTAACGGTTGGGAAGTATTTTTTTAATAGTAAGGCTGTAAGTGACTTCTATCCAGTGTGTAAAGAGTTTTATATTTCAAAAATAATGATTTGGATTGACTTAGTCGTTCTTAACATAAAAAGGATCATTTCCTTAAAAAAAAATACATATGGAGTAATAGGATGGGGCAGCAGCATCAAACCATGTATAAAAATAAAACTAAATTCCTAAACTATAATAAAACATTTTACCTAACCTTTTCGAAAAAATAGTAAAAATAAACCCCGCAATACCCTTAAAATTAGAATACATAATGTTAATAAGTTTACATGGAAATGGAATTAATCTCCTTCGAAGTACTGTGCTTGACTAGAGATATACTTATCCCAACGTTGAATCCATGACTGGAAACATTTTACCACGAGTTACCCGACACCGTGTGTACAAGGTACTGTTGCATACGTGTTGCTCGCGCAACGCCGGGTAGTAAATTATGGTTTATGATTATCGCGGTAATTACAGTTGAATCGGTCACCGTAATATACCATGCATTTCCCGACACCATGTATACAAGGGTATGGTTTTGTGCGTGTAACTCGCGTAATGCCGGAAATTATTGATATTTTATAATTACCGCGATATTCACGGTTTCAGTCACCGTAATTTCACCACGAGTTTCCCGACACCGTGTACACGTGGTAATGTTGCATGCGCGTAAATCGCGCAACACCGGGTAGTAAATGCTTGTTTATAATTACCGCGGTAATTAGAGTTGAATCGGTCACAGTAATATACTATGCGTTTCCCGACACCATGTATACAAGGGTATGGTTTTGTGAGTGTAACTCGCGTAACGCCGGGAATAATTGCTAGTTTATAAATACCCCGATATTGACGGTTTCGGTCACCATAATATCCATGATTCACAATATATTGTAGGTACCTATTACCTATTTACATAATAAAATAATAATAATATTAATGTAAATTACACATACCGACGGAATTTTAGAGACAATATTTGCTTCAGAATCACAATCATTCGTTGGTAGTTGATTATTTTCCCTGAAAATTAAACAACACAAAATTATCGCTAAATGTTATAAAAAATATATGGGTATTCTGACTGATTCGTTTGAACGACCCTGTAGCATATAGAGTACGTACAATGTACAAGGATAATTAAATATGACTAACCTTTTTTTTTTCTGCAAATATTTCTCCCATGTACGTTTTTGATGACGAAATTTTTGTTTTCTTATAAAACTTTTGTCCGATAGTATTTTTCTACCCATTTTTAAACGAGGAATTTCGTTAAAATGTTATTTACTAGACCGGCACGAACCAAACGACCATTCACCGCCCTGTCGCAGCGGATACTGACGAAATTTCGGCTTGCGCCGTGGCAATCAGAAACGACGAACAAACAAAAAACGCTAATCGAAATTAATTACTATTATATACTTTAAGAATATATTTCTTGGTCATAAATTATTATTAATGTTTCAATAATATCATAGTAAATTATTTTTGTAAAAAAATCTCAACTATACCAATTTGTAAGGTCATAAATAAATAGTCAAATTGAGGGATTTTCGTCACAAAACGCGTCCTCGGATTTATTTATTAGTAATTTTATTTGAAATAAAAACAAAATTCTTATACATATATATGATAGATAATTTATTGATTGTTTATACTGTATTATTATATGATTTGAAATATTTGTTGTATGATACAACTTCGCCTTTGAAAATGCAACAAATCTGCATATCGTCCAACGGTAACACTTTATTATGGTATGAAAATAATATCATTTTCCAAAATTTTACAACTTACTTTACAAGATAAAATAACGATCTTTCGAAATCAATTTGTGTTTTTTTCTAGAAAAGTGTCCATACGTCTAAAAGTGACCTCAAAAATGCCAAATTTCAGGTCAAGTCTACCTATTTCGCCTTCAGGACTCTTCTCCTGGCCCTGATGGAATCTTATATAGTTTCATTAAAGCATTCTCAGACATGTCGGTTGAATATTTTTTATCCCTAATTAATTACATGTTCGAAACGGGATTTATTCCGGAAGTCTGGAAAGTTAAAAAAATCCTTCCTATTTTAAAACCAGGCAAAAATCCATCTGAAATCTCATCCTATCGTCCTATTGCTCTTTCGTCATGTTTAATGAAAGTAGCAGAACACTTGATAAAGAACAGATTGGAATGGTTTGTTGAAAATCACAGAATTATCTCTCCTAATCAATATGGCTTCCGGAAAAAGAAATCAACCATGGATAATTTAAGTGTGTTAACAACAGACATCCGTATATCTCAGTCCCTTAATTCTTGCACTCTGGCCACATTTCTTGATCTTTCGTCAGCTTACGACGATGTATTAATTAACATTTTGAAAGAAAAATTAATTAAAATAAAAATTCCCTTAAAACTAGTTCAATTTATTATTAATTTACTAACAGACAGATCCATTATTATCCACTTTTCCTCAAAAACGATAAATCGCAAACTATGGAAGGGGTTACCTCAGGGGTCCGTAATCAGTCCATTATTATTTAATATATATATAAGTGATTTAGACAGTGTAATTCCTTCATCTATCAAGCGACTTTATTTTGCTGATGATTTCCTTATATATTTATCACACAAAAATCTATCGCGCACTGCGAAGGAATTGAATTTGGCTTTACATAATATTAAAGTTTGGTTGTTGACAAATGGGATGAATTTAGCTACGTCTAAAACCAAAGTAGTGGCTTTTACGCGCAAAAGAAAAATACCCCCCTTTTCTGTCTGCTTTGATAATGTCCCTCTTCAAATCGTTAAGCAAATTAAATTTCTTGGACTACTTTTGGATCATAAACTTTCCTGGCTCCCGCATATTCAGAACATTTCGGCTAAGTGTGAAAAGGGGCTAAATATTATGCGAGCTGTTTCCAGAGTGTGGTGGGGATCTCATCCTACTACTCTTAAATTAATATATGGTGCTCTAGTGCGAAGCCATTTGGATTATGGAACATTTATTTTTGATCCTCTTCCTAAATATTTGGACAAAAAACTTGAAAGAATTCAGTCCAAAGCGCTCAGAATAATTATTGGAGCGATGAAATCTTCTCCAATTAATTCTCTCCAGGTAGAATGTGTTGATCCCCCCTTAATTTTAAGGAGACAATTCCTGGCTGATAAATATATTTTTAAATCTTTTTCTTTATCGCGTCACCCTTTAGAACAAAGCCTTGATTATTTGTTCAATAACTTAAACAACGAAAAAAGATCGACAGATAAAAATCGACTTCCTCTCCTTCTAAAAAGTTTTCTTTCATTCAAATCTCTGTCTTCTTCCCTCCAAAATCTACAAAAAGATCCTATCCTTCCTATTTTCTCCATCCCATTTGATTCTATCAATTATATCCCCAACGTTATAACTTCAGAATTCCGAACTGATATTTTAACCTCATCTAATCAAAATGTTGAGGAAAAATTTAAAAACATTACAACTTCTAAGTTTCCAGAATTTTCACTCATTTACACAGATGGTTCTAAGTCTGATAACAAAGATTGTGGAGCTGCGGTACACATTCCCGAATTCGATTTAGATTTGTCTTATAAATTGCCTAAGAAATTTCTATATTTACTGCAGAATGCTTCGCAATTAAACAAGCTTTGAGCCAAATCCAGCTTTTCAATATTCGACGAGCCTTACTGACTCACTAAGCGCAGTGTTTAAAATTTCCTCAAATATTCATAAACCATAAGACTATAAGACTATTAAGACTATATTATTTATAATATCAGAAACACCCTTAAATCTTTAAATGAATTAAATTTTGAGACAATATTGGTTTGGGTCCCTGGCCATTTAGGAATTGAGGGTAACGAGAACGCCGATTCCCTAGCTAAACTTGGAACGATTTCTGGCTCTAATCCTTTAGATTTTAGAATTCCTATCTCTGACGTCATCCCAATTCTTAAATCCAACATGATTCGCTCCTGGGAAGAAAATTGGACTCATACGAAAACCCGAACTGGTGCTTTTTATGCTGGAATACAAAATCATATTCCAAGTAAACCTTGGTTCCACGGCAAGAAAAAATCCAAAAGATTTATATCCTGTATCTCGAGAATGAGAATTGGTCATTGCTCAAAATTGGTCATGTTTCAAAAATTTTAATTCCAGTGAAATTAAAAAAGCAGATAGGTTTTTTAAATAAAAAAAACATCCTTTTTTAATAACTATAAAGACATTTAACCTCATTGGAACAAACTTTATGAATATTCAAATTCGAAGATCGTCTCCGCTTGTAGGGGTCAGGGTCAGGGATCAGTTGTAGTCACTCCACACTATGTTGACGTCAGTAGCCGGCTGGCTACCGCGTCAGCCATTTCGAGACGTAGAGAAATGACAACACGTCGATTGTGTGTATCTTTTGACTGAATAAAATCAACTACTGACTTACATAAGATAAAATATTTTTACTTATTATTTTTAAACCCTCTTCCATCGTGTGGCCTTTAGGGAACCAAGGAGGAGTGGAGAGGAGAGACGAGACCCTCTTCCCTCGTGGGGCCTTCAGGGAACCAAGGAGTGGAGAGGAGAGACTCCTCCGTCACGGGGCCTACAGGGTACCAAGGACTAGTGGAGAGGAGAGACGAAACCCTCTTCCATCGTGGGGCCTTTAGGGAACCAAGGAGGAGTGGAGAGGAGAGACGTAACCCTCTGCCTTCGTCGTGGGTCCTTCAGGGAACCAACGGGGAGTGGACTCTTCCCCCATGGGGCCTTCGGGGAACCAAGGAGGAGTGGAGAGGAGATATGAGACCCTCTTCCCTCGTGGGACCTTTAGGGAACCGAGGAGGAATGGAGAGGAGAAATGAGGCCACCTCCTTGAACTCTTCCCTTGTGGGACCATCAGGGAACCAAAGGGGAGTGGAAAGAGATGAGGCTCTCTTCCCTTGTGGAACCAAGGGGGATTGGAGAGGAGAGATGAGACCTGGTAAGAATTTTCGAAATTTCCACATTGTGGAACCAGAAGACATAGCCACATATCCAATGACAACCCGGGTGAACTTTATAAAAGGGACCGGGTGACTGTTAAAGGAATGATGTAAAATGGGAGATAGCACAATGGGCCTATGGCCTAAGTGAAAATATATTTACATAGTTTATGGAATAAGGTTTGTCCAGGTCTTGGCAGCGGATGCGTCTGCCCACCAATTTTTTTTTTGAGTATACTGAAAGTCTGCTCAACTTTACACTAATAAGGAACTCCAGTGAAAAATAATAGTTTAAAAATATATACATATTCATATTGATCAACCAACGCTGATTCTGAGTATCGATGGCCTGGCGCACCCCTTAGTTATGCCTAAGCATAACAAAACATAACTGATTTTGACAAAAAACATTTACGTGTTTTGTCAATCATTTGTCAAGATTTACTCACTTTGAAAATAGATGTGTCGTGAGAAATTTACACAACTCATTTCATATAGAATGTATAAAAAGTAGATATTCACATTAAACTTCCACATACTAAGCAATCAAAAAAATTTAAAACTGTTTTATTTTTATTTTAACCTAGCTGTACCTCATTGCGCGTTGCTATGGCTCAGTCTGTCTGAAAAAAGCATGTTTTTACCAGTTGGGGGTGACATCTATATAATTTATTTATTTATTTATATGCCCATTGGGCTTTTACATACATAGTAATAAAAAAAATAATATTCTGAAGATTCATAATAATATTAAAGTTCACAAAAGTAATAGTAATAATACATATAACCATATCCATTTGACATATTATAACAAGTAAATAGTACAAAAATAAGAATATTCCTACTCCTAAGTTATACAGACTTAAATTGGTTAATAAGAAATGTAAGGTTTGTATGTAAATGCTAGGTAGTGGCAGCAGTAACATGATACCATACGACACATAGTGTATGAGGCCTTTGAGTATGAAAGCTAACGAAATAATTATTATTGGCAGTATTGTTAACAAATATACTGCGTTTGACTGGTTGCAGTGGCCTGCTAAATCGAGGGCGATCGGTCAGCCATTTTACATAGTTTATATAAAAAAATATAGTGCAGATTATAAATATAGAATAGTAAAGCAATAATATAACATTCACCATTAGACATATAAAACCAAGCAAAAAGCAAATATAAACATGATAGTTTGTAGGTATAAGCCTGTTTTGTCGATCTTGAGGAAATAATTCAATAAGAGGTGCAATAGCTAGATGTTTATTGTTTTATTTTAAAAGTTCTAATATTTTGGTTTTAAATTTGGAAACCGATTGGAAATGATAGACATCGATTGAACTATATTTGTTTCCAAGTGTATGAAGCCTTTGAATTGGTGAGTTTACAAAGTAATTATTGGCAGATTTGGCAACAAAATATAGAGCATTTAAACGGGTATCACGGGTAGGTATACGCAAATTAATTAAGCTCGTTAAATCGAGGGCGTCCAGGTTGCCATTTGATATATTGAAAAGGCAAACTAAGTCACTCACTGTGCGTCTTGTAGTTAAATCGCTTAGGTTTAGTAATTCCATTAGACATGTATAATTAAGTTCTTCGATTGGTATTCCGAGTTTGTAATTAATAAACCTTAGAAATTTATGTTGCACTCTTTCGATTTTTTGCTGATGAGTCTTATAAAATGGAGCCCAGATTGTTGAGTTGTACTCCAAATTACTTCATAATGTAGGTATATAAAAACTTACATATTCAAATGCAACGTTGTGTCAAAATTTCAAAGCAATCGGCGAAGTACTTTCGGAGATTTAAGATTTTTAACAAATATTTAAATTTTTATTTATAAAAAAATATGAAATTACATCAAATATTATTCATTTTTTTTTTAAAGTTTAAAGGTAGTTAAACTTAAAAGCAATAAATAAAATATACTTTTTTAAAAGAACTCACTTTTAAAATATGTGTGCTCTCCTAAAAGGTAGAAACCGACTGATTGCCTATATCAAAAGAACGGAATTCTGAGCAACAAATGCAGCGTATAACTGGCAGAAATTGCGTACACATAACAGTACTGAGAAGACAAGAATAATAATATGATACACTAGCGGGCATCGCGATTTGTACTGATTTGAATAATGGAAAACAAAAAATGACAAAAATTTCATTAGTATTTTCTTGAGGATTACAAAAAATATTCATGAAATTGTAACATTAATTTATCACCCGTATTCAGAGTCAATCCTTTAGTTCAAGGAGCCTTCCTTTCCTTATAAGCAATAATTAGTCATCCGAAATACTAATACAAATTGAAAATATCTCCCGAGTAAAAATAAATGCCGCCAACGGGAATTGAACCCGTGCCTTCTGATGTCCGGTCAGGTGCTCTGTATCCGCTGAGACCGAGTTGGCGGCATTTATTTTTACTCGGGAGATATTTTCAATTTATATTAGTATTTCGAATGACTAATTATTGCTTATAATTATTTGTTATCCTTTATGCTATGCATAAAACCTTGTCTTATAAACGTTAGTTTATCAATAAAAAATAATTCCTTTCCTTAGTTTTATTTTCCGAGACACGTCTAAGGTCGGTGTGACGTCACTTTGTTGCTGTCGAAGACGTAAAACTAACAAAATGGAGATGGATTTAATCATGGAAATGGATAACGAGTTCTTGGACTTCGCCTTTGATCCATACAACATATGTGATGGCATGGGCAGCATACGGCGATACTTACACGATTTCGAAAATCCTGTGGAATTTTATAGTGACAGGCAATTTAACCTGTCCGGTGGTATGACCGTACAGGTACGGTGAGAAAAAAATTCCTCGTAAGGAGTATGACCGTACCCGTACGGTTGCGCCTAAAATGAATTAATTATTGAATTTCTTCCGAAAAACCGATGGTTACTGCCATCTAGGGACAATTTGTCATAACTTGCAAAAGTTTTTAGCGATTTAGATACATTACCAACGGAGTTATTCACAATTAAAATATTTCGTGACATCACCGTCTGGTAGTCGGTGGTAAACAACATTTTTATTGCGAGCGACGTCTTTTGTGAAGTGAAATTTGTGGTTTTTGTTTGTTTTTACACTGAATAACCTAATCATCTTGCATTAAAAATTACCTCACATGTTTGGATGTGAATATTTATTACATATATTGTACCGACAGTGTTTGTTTTCAGTTTGAATATAGTTTTTGACAGTTTGAACAAAATTCAATAGTGAATCTGAGTGCTGTGAACTATTATTTATTATTATTATTGAAATCCTCAGCACGGGAGATCCCAGTGAGGATATCATTATATCTATTTGTTACAAAAAAAAAAAGATAATAAAACACTGGTAAGTTTTTAGATTTTCACGGCCAAAAGCATTTTTGTTATTTGTTTTTGGGGTGTTATGCCGTGTTGCGCTAACTCCTTCTTTAGCCGACGTTTCGACATCTTCGGATCTACCGGATCTGCCCTGATGATGGACACTGCAACGCTGTTCGAAACGTCGGCTAAAGAAGGAGTTAGCGCAACACGGCATAACACCCCAAAAACAAATAACAAAAATAATAAAACACTTATTATTATTATTATTTGAAATATTATTCGTTATACTGTTATTATCATTGACATTTTATTATTTTAGGTTATTAATAATTTGGACAGTGTTTTACTGTGATTTGACTTTATGATTCGTATTGATAACTCGTTCAATTTAAATATTTTACTTTTATAAAAAATGGTTAACCCTTTGAATGAACAAGACATTGTTGATATTTTAATCGAAAGTGAAGATGAAGATGTTTACGAGGATCTTCATGATTTGCCAATACATTCGGATAGCTCATCCGACGAATCTGATACATCTGATGAGGATGAAACTCTTCCTAGTTGTTCAAAATCCAAAAAGAGAAAAGTTGATCATCGTAAATGGGATCAGGGTAAGTTTACGCCCATTATTCATGAATTCGATTCAACTAACTGAAATGAAGTCTTTGAATTCGAACAATCTCATGGCGCTGAAATAGCACGATAAAAGGGATTTACTTATGCTTAGTAACATACATACAGATGCAATGATTGTTACTGATAAAATTGACTTCTCCACGGGAGAAAATAAAATAAAACCAGAGGTAGTTTTAGATTATACCAAGAATATGGGAGCTGTTGACAAAGTGGACCGCATATTGGGCTTCGCAAGCAGTTCCAGGAAGTCTCTAAAATGGTATAAGAAAATTTTCTTCAGATTGATAGACATTGGAACACTAAATGCTTTCTTTTTGCATCGTTTGAAAACGCAAAAAGTTTTATCATTTAACGAATTCCGGGAAAACTAGTGTCTCATATGATCGAAAAATATCACACGCCAAGGCCGGCATCATCTGGAGGAAGGAGAGTAGTGGATCAACCAACTCGCCTTTTAGGAAAACATTTTCTCCGTCTTGTACCAGAAACTGCAGCCCAAGGAAAGCGAACTCAACGACAACGCCATGTGTGTAGACATACAGCAGTTCGAGCTCAAAAAAGAAAGTGACACGAAATATATGTGCACCGACTGCAATCTTGCATTTTGTGTATATCCATGTTTCGAATACTACCATACGAAAAAGCAGTATTAGTTAGTGAAGACAATTTTATTCCTAAGATAGTGTACATAATAATTAGATGAGTGTTTTTGTTATCGTAATTATTGACTGCATATACATTGTGTACCTATGTTGAATTTTTATAATGAAAATACAATAGTGTAAGTGTAAATAATAATACGTATATGTAAGTGTGTGAAAAAAGTTGTTCTTCCCCCCTTGATCCTCTTGGCATCATAAAAATTGTGGTAAGTGAATCTGATTTTTATTAAGTAAAAACAAAAATCTGCTCCGATTTCGATGGTTGGCGATTTCTGCAAAATTGTTTTTATTTTTTCCTTCTAAATAGCTTATTATTTGTTTTTTCGTGCTAGTTTTTAAGGATTTTTTTATTATTTTTTTATACTCTAATAGGTGGCATTTATTTTTTTCTATATTTTGATTGTTGAAATCACTCCCTCCAGCGGGACCGTTTTCTTTCCAGAAACTCACCACCGGACAGGTTAAAGAACGTTATCGGCTGGAAAAGATAACTGTGATGCATGTAGTAATTCCTCTCTTATTTCCAATTTACCCTTTGGTAAATAACAGAGGTTTGTTGGTACCTATTATTCAGGTAGCTATTGCACTGCGACTCTACGCTACCTGTAATTATAAGGTAAACTAGCAATTAAAAACCCGCTCCGCGGGTTTTTGCTGCTAGCCCCTGCGGGCGGCACTTGGTTTGGCTCCGCCTAGTTTAAGTGATACTAACAACAGATAGATAGATATTAGGTCATTCACAGAGAGAGGGTGAGTATATATTGTTAAAACACGGAACAGGAAGGAGTTAATGAATAATAACATGCTTAAATAATAATAAGACAGTTGTTTGAATAAATGAAATTTTACGTATTTGTGATGGATTATTTCAAATGAAACACTATTATTGACTACATGTCTACAACTGATATTAACTTTTATCGTACCTAATGTAATTATCTCATAGAAGACTTGCAGTGCTTAAATATGTGTTACAACCGTCAATGTCGATAAGTTGAATCAATATCGTATAGTTTGTCACAGCAATTAAAGATAGTTATAACAAAGTTGACTGAAATAATAGATTATTACATATTGATTAATTGTACCCGTGTTTATGAATAAAAGGAGGGTAATTGTGCGATGAGATTAGCAGTCGGTTTAATTAAAAGGTGTTAATTTTACTCCAACTGGTGGTAATTTTTTATCTACAACTGTTACTGTATCTTATAAAGTTTAAAGTTAGATTATATATACACCTTCATCAGGAGAGTAAAAATCTATATATAAAGGTAGATTATTACAATATAGCGCCCCTGAGGTGATATCTCACAAAAGCGGCGCTATGCAAATTGTCCAATTAATAAATAAATATAATGTTTACATTTTATTGTGTACGTATGCATTGATATACAACGGAAATAGATAAAATAATGTTATCCGATTAAACTTTATTTTATTAAAAAACAAAAAACTTTGTTAATATCACTTTATTATATCCAACCAATACATGTTTCATGAACGAAGTATACACCGAAGTCAAAAATTAAATATAGATTACAATTGGAAAGAAGAAGTGGAAGGAGGGGGGAGGGGTAAGAGTAGGCTGGATTTATAAGAATTAGGAATTACAATATGAAAAACCAGTTAAGTGGGAAAATATTTAAAAGAGAGTTTATAAAAAAAATTCTTGTTAATTTTATCTGCTTTTATATTAACATGTTTTATAATTTCTAAATTATTTATTTGCGATTCTTTATATCCTGTGTGAAGTATTTTAAGACCTGAAAAAAACAAATAGCATATAACCATAAAACAATATATTCATAAGACAAATAGCATTTAATAATGGTTATTTTAATAAATTGATAGTTGAAAGACTAAATAAAAAAATTAAACATATTCTCTTCAAACGGTATTTTTACCCTATTTCTAAAGAAATAAACAATGGCGTAGAATTCTGTTTGTGGATATCGGTACTTATAAAATTATTTATTAAAACATTCCTGGTACTATTCAACCGGCGTTTTACACTAATAACAAAATGAAGAAATATATTCTTAATAATAAAGATAGCGAAAATCAAACAAAAAAATCAGAAGTTTATAAACTCAATTGGGATGATTGTAATTTCATTTACAAAGGTAGAACCAATAGAAACTTTGATATCAGAACTAAAAAACATCTCAGGGCTTTAAATGGAAATAGTGAATCTGAGTTTGCAAATCGTCTTTTGAATGATGATCACACTTTCGATAAAAATTCAGGTCTTAAAATACTTCACTCAGGATTAAAACATCGCAAATAAATAATTTTGAAATTTTAGACATTAGAAAACATGTCAATATAAAATCAGATATAATTAATAAGCAAAAAAAAATAAAAATAAATAATGAAAAATGCCATTGCAAAGTGATAAGCTTCCAGAAGAAATCTTCTTATTAGGTCAAGTAATTTTGCATATTTAAATATTCGCGCCAGTAATTTGGTTCGTTCTTATACCGCCAGAGGTGCGCTCTGTCGGCCATCTATTGCCGCCGTGCGTATCGGCCATATTGAAGGAACGCGTGATTTTTTATAAACGTCAAACATAATCACGTAATTGTGGATAATTTTCATTGTAATGTAATTAATACAATGGACTATGAACTTTCTAAATCATAAATTCTTCGATATTATCCAAAAATTATATGAGCAGAAATGATATTTTTGAAGAAATATCGTATTACATGTGGCGATTCTATTTCAGTATGAAATCGTGTCTTAATTTTTAATGTCTTATTTTTTTGGATCCGGTCGCCTGCAAACCGAAATGAACCTTACGGTTGCTTAAAATTGAGGGGCAGAGTGTATTTTTTTGCCTGCAGACCCCCTATGCAGAATTTATCCGAAACACACAATTTAAATTTGACCAATCAGAGGGCCTACATCGTCCAGACGCTAGGACAATAATACTATCAGATATGCCGTTTTACTAGATTTATTTTGTAAAATTATGCTCTACTATCTTGATTGAATTGATAATTTAGGCCGTAAAAAACATTAATATTAGTTTTATACTGATTTGAAATCGACAAAGAATGCACAAAGGAAAACAAGATGTTAACCTTTTTTATTTACTACTGTAGATTGTTGCAGGAGATCTTCATACCGCGCCCTTGAGGTGATTTTCTCACGAAAACGGCGCTATATAAATAATCATTATTATAACCTGAGCCAACTAACCTCCAGCTGAGTGGTGCAAAAAATTTCCTCCGGATTGGCGCAACGATTGATGGGAGTTGGAGTGGAGGAAGATGGAGAATTCATTTTCCTTGACGGTCCGAGGACTACGCTGAAAATCGAAAACTCTTTTATTCAAGACCTCAATTTCCAGGAGTAGTCGGGTGCATTGATTGTACCCACATTGCCATCAAGAGCCCAAGCCGAGCAATAGGGGAATTTTTTTGTAATAGAAAAGGATGGTTCTCCACCAACGTGCAAGCAGTTTCTATTGTCGCCAGATGACCTGGTTCCACCCACGAATCCAGGATATTTCTAAACAGCGCATGCTGCTTAAAGTTTGAGGAGAAAAGAATTTCAGGAATTCTCCTCGGGGACAGTGGATGTGGCCAGACAAATTACCTATTCACGCCAGTTTAAAATCCAGCTAATGAAGCGTAGGAAAAATACAATAAAGCCCAAATTTCCACCCAGAATGTAGTCGAAAGACTATTTGGTGTATGGAAAAGGAGATTTCCTTGTCTGCGAAGAAAATTACAAAATAAATTGTCTAATATGACAAATATTATAGTTGCTTGTGCCAGTTTGCACAACTTGTGTATAACTTCAAACGACCAGCATTTTTCGCAGTATGAGGGCAGAAATATACCCGTGAATTCGGTGGTGCAGTCTGCATCAGGCAGATTGATTAGAGATTAATTTATCCAAAGACATTTTTCATGATAGAATGATTTCCAAAATTAATGAACTGTGAAAGGACACCATAGCTAATGTAACGAATAGTGAAAAGTTTTATTTTTGTAATATGTAATGACTAGTTAAATGAAAATGGAAAATAAATAAAATATCTAATGAAGATTATCATTTTTTTTATTACACTATTTTTTTATTCGGGATACGGTCGCCAACGCTTCTAGTTCAGCTTCAGCTTTTTGAACACTTAATTGTAACAGTTTAGTTTGCAAACGGGCTGATTTTAATTGCTCCCGGGCAATCTCCGTTTGTTCCCTGGCAGCCTCCGTCTGTTCCCGGGCAGCCTCCCTCTGTTCCTTGGCAATCTCCATTCTAACTTGGTGAATTTCTTCATCATTCCTCATTAGATTTTTGGATCGCAGGCAACGAACTTCTGCCTCGTCCCGAACCACCGAACCTCTGTCTGAAACAAGACAACATTACAAACCCGATTAGTCAACAATATAAATAGGTTCAGGCCTCCTGAGGTGTACATGTAGCTTTTCCAGGGAGAGGTTGTATATAGCCTCTCTGTTACATGAGACGCTTATAGCGGAGAGCGAGTGCGTTAAGCTCTCCCTGGACAAACTCACACTACCGAGCCGCACTCATACCAAACCATTATACCTTGCATGGATCCTAAGCAATATACGATCCATGACAACTCATTGAGACAACTACCAAGATTGTGATATCATTAATAATCATCTGCGGCAAGTCATAGGAGGTAGAAATAAGCCTCTTTTGCCGTAAAATAACTCATGAATCGGGGCAAATAAAAATATGAACAGTCACCTCTCTTGGGAATCATGCAAAGTTTTGGCAGCTGGGACATAGAACTCTCCTTCGGCGTTCTTGTTGTATCTGAAAATTGAAAATACTTTTTACAATATTTGTATCTCAAATATTACATTTGATTTAACATGACAACTGATAATGTATACATATATATTCAAATTTATGCAATCTATAATGTTCATAAAACAACACCTGTATTGAGCTTCTACTTAATCTTAATACAAATAATTAATTACCAACATACATTTTAATGTTAAATTCAAAAGAAAGAAATTACATTATCAAAAACTGACTTACCAAACACAGGAAATTCTGTTGACTGACCAGTCGAAGGCAGTCCAAGGCAAGATGTGCTGGGCACGGCGGTATCTGAAACATATATATGTATATACAGAATTTTGTTAACATTTCCTCTCGGAATTACAAATCGAGGGAATAATGACACAACCAACTTGGTTGTGCCATTATTTCACATAATTTTCTTAAACTAACCATCAGGCGATTGGCAAATGGTGCTATCGCTGTCGATGCTGAAGCTAGGTTCAATATTTGTCACCAAGTTCAGCACGCTGTCGATCGGATGATGCTCCTGGGAAGCACTTGGTGACAGCCTGCCCCCTCCCGTCTTTATCCTGCTCCTCTTTTCTTGACAACGCTCCAACTTTCTTTTTGTTTTTATGTTGTCCCAACATTTTTTAAGCTGGGCTTGGGTTCGCTAAAAAGGAATTCAATACGGTTTTATAATTGAGTATAGTATCACGAAGTGGGAATAACAGAAAAGTATGATGGATATAGAAATGTCGATGAAACGACATGATGGTATTATAATTACAAACGATACATACCTTTTGATTGTTGGCGATTGAATTAAACTCATCCGTCACCTTGGTCCACGCATTTTTCTTTTCTCCAAGCTGCTGATGATTTGTGGCAGTGATAGAAATGGCTGGATTTTTGGAAATCAAATCGACCAAACATTGCTTTTCATTAGGTGTGATGACGGTCCGGAAACTCATTTTCTCACAGTAAACAAAACTCACCAAAACAAAACTATCAAACTAACGGATACCGGCTGCCGGCGGCGGTCGCCGTTGATCGCCGCCGTCGCATAATAAACATCTCGGCGGCAGTGTTGCCCACGGATCTTGGCCAAATGTCGCCGTTTTTCAAACATTAAGTAGCCTAATGTAGTTGAATTTCAGTTGCAGTAATTCTAATGAACTCACATAAATTCTGCCCACATATTCCCCACAAATAATCTACGTGAGCTTGATTCCCCCTTTTATTATTCGAAATCCATGGAGGGGGGGGGGTTGTTACAGAACTTCTGAAAAAAAATTCCGCATGGCCAAAAACATCATATGTGATTCCCCGCAACAATTTTTAGAAATCCGGGGGAGGGGTAGCTACGGAATTCCATTTCGAAAAATTCCTCACATTTTTCCACTGAAATTAAAAAAAATCATTTAAATTATTATTTGTGATTTGGCTGATTTAAATAACTTGTCTCTGAAGTAGCCTAATAGGCGACCAGTCGCCATTTAGATTTTTTCGTCGCCGATTCTCGTTCTGAGTAGCCTAAATGGCGATAAATCACCTTCGTTGGCAATACTGTTCGGCGGATGTAGACGGTAGACGTATGAACTAAATCCATAGAGAATAGCATAGATAAACGTAAAGCTTTTCACAAAGCGGGGCATGTTGTTCCAATAAAAGCGCTACATCGACAAGTTTTTGATAACGTCACAACTTTTTTTCGGCGTAGACGAAAGGTACACACCTTAGTAATAATACTAATAATAATATTTGGATGGTTTGCATAGCTCCGTTTTTTTGCGAAATCACATCAAGGGCGCTGTACAAATATATAATACATTTCTACATTGATCTATGTTAATACGAACTATATACGGAGATAATACACAATACCACACTTACCTGGTAGGTAGGTCACTTAAGATTAACACTTAATTAATTTAATTTAACTAATTTTTTTTTTTTTTTTTTTTTTTTTTTTATTAATATCAATAGCAAAATTTGTACATTATGTAGGTTTAAAGTATAATATAAGTATATTTTTTGTATTTTTTTCACAGTCCTCCTCACTAGGGTTTCCTGTTCTGAGGCGGCCTGTAGTTTTTCTTAAATTTTTGTATTTAGTTTTGAATTGTCTTTACATTGTCTTCATAATGTTTGTAAGTTGATTATTACTTTAATCTCTAAGCCATGTTTTGACTTTTGTTTTAAATATACTAATTTCGTTTATTTTTTTGGTTTCATTTGGTAGAGCATTGAACAATTTTATAGCATGGAATTTATTATTTCTCTGTCCAAAGGATGTGTTCAAACTGGGAGTAATCAGGATATTTTCGCTTTTTGCCCTGGTTGTGTATTTATGTTGGGCAGTGGAGTATTCGGATATGTTTTTTTTCAGTTTAAATAAAATATTTTTTGAATATAGTTTCTGTACATTGTAAACATTGAAGTTTTTGAATATTTCTTCTGTCGGAGTTCTAAGCGGAACTTTCAGTATAGTCTTTAATACTCCTTTTTGTGCTATATTGAGCCGCTCTGTGTGAGTGCTCAAGGCAGACCCCCATCCAGTTATTCCGTACTCTATTTGTGATTGACACAAAGCATAGTATACTTTTTTAATATCGTTTATATTGAGGATATTGCGAATGTTTCTAAAGAAGTATATGTACCTGGTTAGTTTTTTTGTAATTACATCTATATGTGAGTTCCAACGGAGATTATCATCAATTTCAATTCCAAGATATTTGATGCTTTTGGAGTGTGCTATAGTGGGACAGAGGCATGATAAGCCTTGATTTTTTTGATAAATTCCTTGGCATGAATGTAATTTGAGATTAAGGTCCTCTGACGGCTGCCCTCTGGCTGTTTTAGAAAATGTCAGATATTTTGTTTTATTGACATTAAGCGTCAGGGAGTTTCTTTTAAGCCAGTTTTGCAGGAGACCAAGTCCGTGTTCAGCTTCTTTGTAGGTATTTATCCAATCTTTTTCTTTAAATAAAATTACTGTGTCATCAGCAAAACTAATGATTTTTCCTCTTGTTTCTAGGTTACAGATATCATTAATGTATATTAAAAATAATATCGGACCTAGTACGCTTCCTTGTGGTACTCCATGGTTGATAAGAAGAGGTTTGCTTTTTCTCTTGTTAATTTGGACGCTCTGTGTACGCTCCGTCATATAGCTTTTTAGTAAGTTTAATGTTGTACATGACATACCAATTTTTGAAAGTTTTGAAAAAAGTATTTTGTGATCTATTGTGTCAAAAGCCTTTTGTAAGTCTATGAAGATTGCCAAAGTTTTTTCTCCACTGTCTAAACTTTTAGTGATCATATCGGTAATTTTTTCTATGGCGTCACTAGTACTTAAGTTCTCTCTAAATCCATACTGAGTTTTTGATAATTTTTTATTGTCTTCTAAGTAGGATAAGAGTTGTTTTTTTAGTATTCTTTCCAATATTTTTGAAAATGCATTTAGTAGGCTTATTGGTCGGTAATTGTTTATGTCATTTTTACATCCTTGTTTAAATATTGGTATAACAATCGCTTTTTTGAGGGCTGTAGGGAATATGCTATTCGTTATAGACATGTTGACTAAGTATGTAAGTGGTTCGATAAGTTCTTTACAGAGATATTTTATTGCGTTGGTTGAGATTGTGTCCTCCCCCGAAGAAATATTTGATTTTAAAGAAGAAATTGTGTTTTTGATATCGTCAGCTGTAATTTGTTTAAAATTGAGCTGATTTCCTTGCTCAGGTGGTTCGTTTATTTGTACATCTTCATTACATTTTGTAACTTGCTTTGCTAGATTTGATCCTATATTTATGAAAAAATTATTGACGTATTCAAGTATTTGGTCAGGATTATCAGCGTATGTCCTGGGAACATTGTTTATATTCAGCACGTCAATTGATGTAACGTTGGCAGATTTAGAACTGGTTATTTCATTTATTATTTGCCACATTTTCCTGGGATTTTGTTTACAATCTACAATTTTTTTCTTATAGTAGGTTTCTTTTGTACACATAATAACTTTTTTGCAAATGTTTCTGTATCTTTTGTAGTATCTTAACATGTGTATATCGTATGGAATTTTTTTTAAGTTTCTTGTGTAACTCGTCTCTTTTTCTTATGCAGTTTATAACATTCTGTGTAATCCATGGTTTAATATGTACATTTTTGTGTGAGATTTTCTTAGTAATTTTGTTTTTGTTGTTTGTTTTTGGGGTGTTATGCCGTGTTGCGCTAACTCCTTCTTTAGCCGACGTTTTGGACATCGTTGCAGTGTCCATCATGATGCTTTTGGCCGTGAAAATATAAAAACTTACCTAACTAATTGTTTATTAGCGAAATTTAGATACAGAATTTAGGACATATTGGAAAATTGAATATAATTGGACCTTCTCTCAGGAATGGTATATTTAATTTAAAGGTATGACAGCTTAAAAAGGTTTTTCGTTTAGACCTGAATTCGGTTTGAGTTGTTATGGATCTTAGTTCCGGGGAAGTTTATTCCAAACCTTCGGCCCAGATGCTCCGAAAGCGCAATCACCAAACTTAGCATTTGGCTTGCGCTTAGGTTCTATCAGTTTGCCTACAGCTGATGATGTTGCTGATCTAAGAGTTGACTGTCTCAGACCAGTGTTTTCCGGGACGCATAGTTCAGATGTGTATAGTGGGGGCATTTCATTGGTGGATTTAAACACCATCCAGCACAGTTTGTACTAGATTCTTTCAGGGTACTTGAGCCAGTGAAGGTTACGAAGGTGTTCTGAAGTGTGCGAGTATTTAGAAACTCCGGTGATGAGCCATGCTGCTGCATTAAACACTGATTGAAGTTTGTCAATTTGATATTTTGGAAGTAAAAGAAGTTCCAAGTGTGGTCTCTGGATATAAGCGTTAGAGGTAAGGGCGGTCCTTTCCTTTACTGGCGTAAAGACGACACTTAACTTAGACAACTTTAAGGATCGACGAGTGATAGCGTATAAGGTGTACCATGGGAATTTCGTACACTCCTCTTGGAGCTGGGTGGGTTAATTTTTGTTGCGCATGAATGTGCAGAATTTCGTGGATTATAAGCTTCCAAGTAAAAACATCATCTTATTACTTGCGATTTGAGATTCATAGTTTGCTGTAAAAATTTTTTTTTTCATTTTGCATACTTTTAACCTGGCATAAATGAACTATTCACGCACCCTGTGAGGCTCAGATTACCAAATAATATTTTATAAAAAAGGTCTTCTAATGTATTAATTTAAAATAATAATAATAATGTTTATTTCAGCTGGACAGAGCGGTGTGTGCCATGCTCTGCCTGCCATAAAAGTTTACATAAGTTAATACATAAAAATAAAATGAATAAAGAAATAAATAAAAATAAAAATAAAAAATCAATACATTGATGTGCACATTAGGACTTTATGGTGGCTTGAGTGAAATTCTCCATCTCCGGTGTAAAGGCGCTCCCTGCCACTGGGCAACGGCCTGGACAAGAGTGTTGTCCGATCTCTGGTAGCGCTGACTCGTCCCGGCTATTCTGTGGCGCACCAAAGCAGCGAACCCATGCACCCTTCTTTCGGTGAACATCTGTGAGGCGCTGCATCGCCAGGGGAGGCCAAATAGGGCTCTGTATGCGTGGTTGTACTGTACTCGGAGTGTGTTCATGACGCCTTGTGTGTATGTCGTCCATAGCTCGCTAGTGTAGAAGCTCATACAATATGTTTGGAAAAGTTGCTTCTTCACCGGAGGACTGCATTTGTTGAATCTCCTGGCAATCATGTTAGCTCGCACACTCAGTACTCTTCTTTGACGTTCTATGTCTTTTTTATCGTTTAGGTCATCGGTGATGACATGCCCCAAATATTTGATTTCGCTGCAAATTGTCAGGTTGGCCCCGCCGAGACGTATGGGTGGAATGACAGTGGGACCAGTATTTGCTTTAAATATCAGCAGGGATAACTTTTTAGCATTGTACATCAGCCCATGACTGTCAACGTAAGCTTCGCATATTGCCAGAAGTTTTCTCATCGCTCTTATCGATGGAGCTAGTATGACCATGTCGTCTGCATAGCTAATATTGTTCATACATACCCCGGCAATATGGCATCCGATTCTTGTCGTATTTAGTGTTTTACTAAGTTCATCCATATACACGTTGAAAAGCACTGGGGGACATTGAGCCTCCTTGTCTAACGCCGCACTTTAATTTGGCTGCTTCTGATAGGCTTTCATTCCATCTGACAAAGTTTTCCTGTTGGTTGTACCATGTTCTCAATATATTAACAATTTGTGGTGGAACTTGTCGTTCGGTCAGTTTTTTCCACAACGCATTATGACAAACCCTGTCAAAGGCTTTGCTTAAGTCTAGGAAGCATGCGTACACCGTTGTTTTTCTGGCTTTATAGTATTCGATTAAAATTAATAAAAATGGACGGTAAGTTTCAGACTGTTTGAGATTGTTGTCCTGTCATTTTTGTATTTTCAAAATGGTTTCAGCATCAAACGTTTTTAATAAACATACTATTACAGTCTTCATAATCAATGTACTAAAACTAGGGCGTTGTTTAAACGTAAGACAGTGCATTTTTCAGAAACAATGAAGGCCTTGGAACACTTTGCACTTTGCTAGAATACAATGATAGCATTGACATTAAAAAACCACTCAGAGTATTGATGATTTGCTTACATTTTACCTAGAGTGTTCTTCAATATTAAAAGTTTTTAACCTTAAAAAACCATCTCTACACATAAATTACAAAACAGAGTGCCTACTACTCATAAATAAACCACTCTCTAAATCGATATTTTCGGGTTTTTTGTAGGGGGAAAGTTTGTCACATAAATAAACTAAACACTTGTAGGCTTTTTGTGAATGGTGACGTCACACAAACAATTAAAGATTTGGTGCAATATCGGAAGACCCGAAAAATAAACTTGAAAATTATTTTCACTACTAAAATTTACTATAATAATCAAAAAAATATACTGGTTTATTTAAGTTAGAAGGCCATTATTGATAAAAAAATATAAAAAAAGGAACTGGAGTTCCTAATTCCGGTTGTCTTTCAAAGAAAAGATTTTTCCGAGTAAGGCCAATAAAGTTATTTTTTCCAAAATATTTGATGGAGTACAGAGGCAAAATCTCAGTTATATTGTACTAGAATCGAAAGAAGAAAGCAAAATAATAAAATCTTTCGCTTTTCGAAACCATCATTAATCTTTTAATAGTTAACAATCTTTTTCTATGTTTTTGCAAATATTATTTTAGCTGTTAAGTTTGCTTTACTGTTCAAAGATCAAAGCGAAGTTTGTGCGTTTTATTTGCGTCCGCAATAATTTTGAAAGGATTTTTAATTAGTTTTTTATTAAATTAAATGTCTTTTGGTTTGACAGGACAGTAAAATATCAAGAATATATCAAAATGTGCGGGGGTTTTACTTGTTCTAAAAATGCTTTGACGGCCCTCAACATTTTGTACATTGTACGTAAAGTTCACCTAAAGATCAGATTATTATGGTATCAGATCCTTAGTCATTGATCAATATTTTAATCGTATTATTTTTATTAATAGGCTGTGGCATTTGTGCTGATTGGGGTGGCTGTATATGGAAGGGCAGCTTCGTTAGTGACCAATCTTCCCATCATCGGCGGCATTTTAGCATGCGGAATTCTGTTAATCCTCATATCCATTTTGGGGTTAGCAGGGGCTGTCAAACACCACCAAGTGATGCTGTTCTTTGTATCCTTTTCACAATGGCCCACAATAATTACATTTAATTTATACAATAAAATTATATTACCTCTGAGATAACTGATTTAGTAAACATCAGTTTCCAACTCAAGCATATGGTTTTCCACATACACATCAATATTGTAGGTATCCTTGATCCTTGTCAAACATGTTGATGTATATTGGTGTGCTTCATTCTAGAAACGTACATACCTGTTTAAAAGAAACCTATTTTCACATTCTTTACAATCGGAAGGCAATCAATAAAAAATTATATTATTTTTATTCTTTATTTATATTCTTAACATTTTTTTAGTCTCTTAACTCATTGAAAAAAAATCATTTTTCTTAACATAATTTCCTCAGTACATGGTGATTCTGTTTATGCTGTTTTTGATCCAATTCTCCGTAGCTTGCGCTTGTTTGGCTGTGAATCCAGATCAGCAAGAAAAATTTGCTCAGCAGGTATGAAGCATTTTTTCCGACTACTAAACTAAGGTCATCACTTCATTGATGACCTTTGAAATGTCATCTTATTACGTCTGCATCGTTTGAAAATTCTCAAGGATTTTTATATATATCTTTATTTAAAATGGTATCATTTTGTTGTTTATTTTGTGATGTTATCACATTATTTGAAATATGTGCTATCAATTGTGGGAAATAGTGTATTAGTAGGGAATTATTGTGTCACTGCATTGAAAATTTATGAATGACTAAGATTCTAACATAATATTTTTATAGCGAGTCACTTGTTATTCGTAGAAAAATCAAAATAACACAACATCCGGCCCTTAATTCCAGCCAGATTTGATTAGCTCTAGGGTATAGGTTTTTGTTGCTTTGGCCACAAACCTTTATTGGAAGATTCATTTTTTATCCACTCGAGCGATGGTTACCCAAATTTAGGTACTTGGATTATAAATTTAACATTTTTTTATAAAACCTAAATACGGGATGAATGTTGAAATCTAGGTGGATTCATTGGCTGTAAATTGCAGTAAGAAGTTCATATGTTTCTGTGTCAATATTTGGAGGTATGATATTAATTAAATTGAATGGCTGAATTGAAAACCAAACACCTGGAAATCTCCATCGCTCCATAGACATATGAATATTAGTAGACCTGCCCTAAGTGATTAAAAGCGTATTATTCCCCACTCCCCATACCGGTTCCATTGGAGCCGGCTGGGCTCGCGTCTGGCCTCCCGTGAATTTAGAAAACGTGACGTCATCATTCTTGTGCGAACTATGGTCGAGGCATCATCGGTTCATTTTACGAAATAACACGGCAAAATGGTGGCTTGTGCCATGAAAACTTGTAAAAATAGATGTGAAAAAGAGAATAAACCCAATTGTCGTATTACATTCCATATATAAGCATTATTTTACTTTATTTTAAGCATATTCACATCGTATAATATGGATCAGTTGTAGAAACATATACTATCACATCGAGATACGTCTGGACGCGAAACACAAAGCTGGTTGGTTGCTGGGAAGTAAATTATGAACATTTATAAAAGTGTCTTAACTAAATACGTAAACGAAATATTCGACTCTGAAAATAGAAGAAATTTATTTTGCGGAATTTGGACTTCGCAAATTTGTTCATAACGTGGCGAGTAATTTGCGCTCCCATGTAAAAATGTCTATTCATTCAAAAGCAGATTTTACTTTTATGAACTAAATGGTGATATTATAATGCGAGATGCCTATTTACTGTCAGATTGATTTATTGACAAATCACAGTCAGCTTTCCTCTCTGCGTCCCGCAACTCTTGTTTTAACCCCTCGTCCTTAACTTCTCGTCTATTAATATTCATATGTCTGTGCATCGCTCGAATAAAAAAGTAAATCTCATCTAGTCTTGAGTTTAAACATTTTTCTCTTACTGAATAATTTAAAAACAGTTATCTTGTTTTTATCGGTTAAATGCATATTTCAATGCTCCATAGTTCACTATGGAAATGATATTGCAAGCTGAAAATTGTTGTTTTGACCTAAATTCCAGACAGAAAAAAATAATTCAAGTGAATAAATTGTGAAATAACACAGATTAATCAAATAAAATTTACTTGCGCACACTTGATTTTGAATCTGCGACTTCTGGATTGCTAATGGAGAGCCTTACCTACTGATGGGTAAATTCTTGGGAATTTATTTTTGGATAATATTGTGAGAATTTTCATCTAAATCAGAGGTTCCCAAACTGTTTTGCCCCGCAGACCACTTGCCAAAATTTTTTTTTTCCGTAGACCCCCTGCCTGCCGAATATTGAATTTTCCTAAAACTATTAACGTCCCCTGTGATAATCATTTATTTTTTCGTAAATAGATTCCCTTCCCTTGCCTGTCCAACAACCGGGTGGCGGTATAGTTCCTCTGTCTTTGCATTGTGCAGACAGGGGCGCCCTTGTGAGGTATTACACCAAATGAAAATTAATTTCTTTCTGTAGCTGGCCCTACAGAACTGCCCCTTAAGTTCTTTGTCAGTGCTTATTCCGGTCAGTTCTTCTTGTCACAAGATATCTAATTCTTCAACGTTCCATTTCCATAGTCAAAATGTCCTCAAACTTAGTTTTGAAGTCTGTGTGAAGTGCATTTAAATGTTGAACGTCATTATTACCCTGGACGTTTTTCAAAAACAAGTTGGGGAATTAAGGAAAATTCGCTGCTTCCATTGTACAATGTTTTGCTTGAATATATTAATTCTGACAAGAAAAGGAACGTAGACTCTATTTATATACCTCAATTAACAACTTTACGAAATATAAAAATACAAATAAGTAATTTCTCAGTCTATTTGTGTTAGGTCTATTGTGTCATTTACGGAACTCTAAATGTTGACTTGAGGTAAATGGGGGTCCGCTCGTATGTACCCCCATTTGAATCTCGTGGACCCCCAAATTTTTTAAATTCCTAATAGTACCGAAAACATAATGCTTATATTTGCGGCCAGCCAATGAGAGTGTAATGTCATGGTATGTACGATGACTGGCGCTGATTATGCTGTAGCCTGTAGGCACTATAAGTCAGCAGATTGGTTCGGTATGCGGGCCCATTTCAACGCTTTTCCGTGGTCAGCTGTTTGTTTTCGGACTTCGGACCCTTCAAGATGTGCCCAGGAGATTGGTGAAGTCATCGAATCGGCGATGGATGGCTTCATACAATCGACTACTAAAGAAACTGGTGTGGGCTCAAAGCCGTGGTTCAGTCGACAATGCTCCGAAGCAGTTCGACGAAAAAACGCGGCTTACCGAGCCTACAACACATCTCGAACGCCCGAAAGCAGATCAGCATACAACAAATCGGCAAAGGAATGCAAGAGAATCATTAATAGGTCAAAATTCGAACACGACCTGCAGATCAGCAAAAAGCTGGCTGCCTGCCCGCATGGCAGCAGAGCATTCTGGTCGCTTGCGGGCTCAATAGGTCGGAATTTTTGCAAACCCAGTTTGCCACCTCTTACCAGACCTGACGGCTCACTAGCAAACACCGCCACCGAAAAGGCTAACCTATTAGGGAAAATGTTTGCGGAAAACTCGACCCTCGACGACGGAGGTGCTGTTCCGCCGTCGGTTCCTCACTGCGGCTTCTATATGAAAAAGCTGAGGATCCGGCATCGGGATGTACTCCACGTCATACGGGGGCTCGATGTTAACAAAGCTTGTGGACCTGATGGAATACCTGCCCTGGTATTGCAGAGGTGTGCTGCGGAAATAGTTCCAGTTTTGACAAAGCTCTTCAAAATGTCCCTGAAGTGTGGCACTGTGCCCTCTGGTTGGAAAAAAGCGGTCATTCACCCTATTCCCAAGAAAGGTGACCGCTCCAACCCGGCCAACTACCGCCCCATAGCGATTACATCAGTTCTGTCCAAAGTGATGGAACGTGTGATCAACGACAAACTGCTCACATACCTCGAGAAGAAAAAAATTATCAACGACCGTCAATACGGATTCCGGCGGAACCGCTCGTGCGGTGATCTTCTCGCGTATGTGACGCATGTTTGGGGGCGGTGCCTGGAACGTCACGGTGAGACCCAAACGGTCACACTAGACATATCCAAGGCCTTTGACCGGGTCTGGCACCGAGGACTTGTCAACAAATTGCATTCTTACGGACATCCCTGTGTACGTGGATTGCTGACTTTTTAAGGGACAGGTCGATTCAGGCGGTTGCTGACGGTTTCACCTCTTCCTCGCACTCCATAAATGCTGGCGTCCCACAGGGATCGGTTCTGTCTCCGACTTTGTTTTTGTTGCACATCAATGACCTTTTGACATGTGCACCGATTCATTGTTACGCGGATGACAGTACAGTTCATGATTGCTTTTTGTTTGACAAGCCCCCAAAGGGCACACAAACTCCAACGGCTCGGAGGGCTTTGAAGCAGAGAATGGACGGTTATCTCGAGAGTATTTCCTCCTGGGGTAAAAATAATCTCGTCGAATTTAATGTTTCAAAGACCCAATCCTGTCTGATTACGTCTAAAAGGGACCCAAATGATAATTTAGTCTCCTTCAACGGAAGCAATCTTCCGAACAGGCCTTCCATTGATATGCTTGGTATAACTATAAGTGACCAGCTCAGGTACGGGGGCTCCATCGAAGCCAGAGTAAAGTTGGCCTCTCAGAAGCTGGGCGTACTGTACAGGGCCCGCAGATACTTTAACAATACACAACTGCTGACCCTGTACAAATCGCAAGTGCGCCCTACTGTCGAATTTGGCAGCCATCTCTGGTCCGGAGCCCCTAAATACCTGAAAAAAACCCTAGACTGCAAAAACGGGCGGTCCGTTTGATAGATTCCCCAATCTTAACAAACGGACTGCAATCTTTAGAGCACAGGCGTCAGGTAGGTATGCTGTCCTTGTTCTATCGGTATAACAATGGAAGATGCTCTGAGGAACTAGCGTCATTGATCCCTTCGGCACCGGTGCGTAGTCGGGATACACGCCAAACGCGTGCCCAACATTTGTACACAGTTGACACTTGTCACATGAGAACGGGTCGCTTCTACGATTCGTTCTTAAGTTCAACAGCTCGGCTGTGGAACGAACTGCCGGCCTCTGTGTTTCCTCCCTCCTACAACATGGGACTCTTCAAGACCCATGTTCACTCCTTCCTCTCCACAAAAAGACCCTCCACACAGCATCCCCAAAGATGACATAGGCCCTGAGGGAAATTATTTTCTTCAGGGCCTCCTGTGTGGAGATAATATAAAAAAAAAAAAAAGCCTTCTAGCCGCCATTAGAAATATGAATTGAGGCTCATCTGGTATTATGAGACACGATTGTTTATGTTATATCATTTTTTGAGATATCGAAAAACTAATTTCACTGTCCTTATGAAGGTGATGCACCATATTGTGTAACATTTGGAATCGGGCCGCTAACAATAACACTCCTTTTGTAGATGGCGATAAAGTTTAAATTCCCATTTTACACCAGCTATCTGTTTTAAGAACTTAATTTGCCACATTACACAATAAAACCATTACCGAGAATGGGTTTGCAAGTTCGGAGATTTTGAACTTTAAAGCAGTTTTACAGGCCTGATACTTTATTTTTTCTGGGCTTATGAAAATAATTAATTATTTCAAGGGCCAAGATGTGTTCTACTTGCTGTATTTAATTAAAGCATCTAAGCAATCAAATTTTCAAACCACAAACATGATTTTACATTACTAGGTAGCGTTAAATGTAGTATTACATTTAAAAAAAGGCAACTTCATTCAGAAAAGTTTTCTTAGTAAAAAAAAATATATATTCTCGGCTTTGGAGAATATTCCCAGGTATACATCAATAGCCTTACTCCTCAACTGCGGAGAGTGTCTAGAACACATTATTATATCTAATAATTGTACAACCTACTTCATAACTGATATAATGTATTAATTTTCCAGGGTTGGGCAACAGTTGATAATGATACCAAAACCCAGGTTCAGCAAACCTTTGGCTGCTGTGGATTCCACGACAGAGCGCCCACCAATTCTTCCATGGACCACCCCACCTGTGATCTCGTAGATGTAAGTCGAAATAACTTGCATGTCGATTCAATGGGGAAACAAATTGGTAACATTGATACTCGCAAAAACTGCAATTAATTATTGTACATATATTATCTAGTTTATTATTTTATACGGTTTTACAATGTGGACCCTAAAAAAACAGATCATTGACTGCAGACATTTTAAATTTGACTTCTCAGGATTTACACAAATCACAAAGCAATAAGGCTATGTATAAAAACTAATTAGTGAAGAAATCTAGCATTTTCAGTCGCATAATCTAAAGTCAGTCCACACTACGCATTTCCGGGTTCCTTCTCCAAAGAAGGATCTAGTTGTTTCTGAATTATTGCATTCAGAATAAGGAACTCTAGTGAAATATATTATGGAATTAAATAAAAGTCATACGAATCAACAAATGCCGTTACTGAATTTATAAGTTGTATTATATTAGTTAATAAATTGTTATTTAAAAATGAATAAATGACCGTCAACTCGTTGGCATCCTTGATTGCTGGCTTCTGACGTTAAGATAAACGAAATGACAAGATTCATACCAGTTTTGTACAATGATTTGTATGGATATTTTTTTGACATTGAATATATGTAGCTGATAAACTGAAAATTAATTTGGGCTACTTTAAGCTCTATAATTTATTTTGTTAGAAAATACTAAAAACATAGTTATTATTAATGACGGAAATAGAGGTGAGGCGTATTTATCGTACCCAGTAAAAGTACCGGGTATTTCCATGCGATACTTTGTACTTGTGACAGATCTCTAAAATACCTGGTTCCAAAATACTCATGAGTATTTTATATCGGGACTAAATATTTTTAATAGGTACTTTTACCAGGTATTTTTGATAGGTATTTTTTACAAGTATTTTTAATAGGTATTTTTGATGGGTATTTTTAGTAGGTATTTTTGGTAGGTATTTCCGATGGGTATTTTTGATGGGTATTTTAGTAGGTATTTTTGGTAGATATTTTCAATGGGTATTTTTGTTGGGTATTTTTAGTAGGTATTTATGATAGGAATTTTTGTGTAGTAGGTATTTTGACTGGCATATTTGACTGGTATCTGATCCTCCCCCCCCCTCTCTCCTCCTCTCCCCCCCCCCCCCCCCCCCCCTCTTTTTTGAAATTTTGTTGTGGGGAATAATGTTTTTCCGAAATTCTGTAACAACCCCCCCCCCAAAGAATCAAGCTCCCGTAGAATATGTGGGCAGAATTTATGCGAGTTCATTTGAATTACTTATTCTGAATTAATCCTCAGGTCGGTATTAAATACTTTATTTTGTCACCGGTATTTTTTTGTACCTGTACTCATTGTACCCAGTATCGAAAAGTACTCATAGGACCACCTCTAGACGGAAATAGGATACAATCATGGTTCATGGCCAAACCGACAATAAACCACCGAAATTATGATAATGTATTTTTAATGTCTGATACTATTATTTCACTGTACGGGAAGTATGTTTGCTGTAGATGCTTCCCGTAGCCACCTTTTGAGGCGATGCTAAGGTCTGTTGTACACATGCTCCACATGATAGCTACGAACAGAAGTGCTGCCATCTATAATTATTTATTTTCAAAAAGAACTGTCCAAATAGTCAAACTTAACGATCTGACAAATCTGATCCTTTGCACTTTTATTGAACAATTGGAAAAATAATAATCTAAATGAACAAATTTGACGATATTTTGCATCTGGAACTAATTTAACAAACATTTAATTTTTTATTTTACGTTTATTGTCCAATTGAACTGAAAACAAAATGTACAAATTTGACAATGATTTTGCCTTTTTTATCTATTCAATTGGACAAATAAAGGTCCAAATGGACAAATCTAATATATATAATAAAAAGAAACCCGTGTTTCCTTCCCGCACTATGGTGGTAGATAGGCCTAGTATGAGAGTTTGGTGGGGGTGACAAAAATGTGCTTTGTTATGGGAAGGCCGTGAATACTTCAGATATATTTTTTTATTAAAAGAAAGATAAACATTCCCGGGTTACAAATAACCTGAATATCTCCTACTATCACCACAGTAAGCGGAAAATGTTGCTTGTGTTGTGATGGAGGACTTAGCCAGCCGAGGAATTTAACACACTACACCTGGGTGGGAGCCAAACGCGATGTCAAATCAACCACCGACAGGTTAGATTATTTCAGAATGGGTTGCTGACTGTTTC
Organism: Hesperophylax magnus; assembly: GCA_026573805.1. Lineage (NCBI taxonomy): Eukaryota > Metazoa > Arthropoda > Insecta > Trichoptera > Limnephilidae > Hesperophylax > Hesperophylax magnus. The sequence continues at coordinate 5,934,405 of JAIUSX010000022.1, forward strand.
GGTGAGTCTGGAAGGTTCCAAAAAGTGCGCGAAGGTTCTCGAATGCTCTGGAAGGTTTTAGAATGCTCTAGAAAGTTCTAGAATGCTCTAGAAGGTTTTAGAATGCTCTAGAACAGGGGTTCCCAATCTTTTTGTACTCTAGAGCACATTCTAAAATATCGGTAGGGTGGCGGGCACCACCTATTTTTAATCGATAAACTCGGGGCAGCAATCGCAATCAAAATGACAAAAACGCAGTTCCAGGCCGGGAATGCTATTTTCACATCACTTCTTGTACACGTCGAAAACCCGAAGTGAGCCGATGATCGCCGAACCGAGTCGGGGCCATGCTTATTGCTTTCACTGACAGACAGAGCTGGCAGAGTCATGTGCCTTGTGCCTTGGCTCAGTTCGTGGCGTTCGTTCACTTCGGGTTTTCTGCGTGTACAAGGAGTGATGTGCAAATAGAACTCTCCGTTCCAGGCTAGCGTGAAGAGTGCAGTCTAGCTCGCCGCTAGACAGGTTGCGACAAGTACTCTCAGCAAAGGAACCACTCATACATACAATATCGCAAACATACAAACGTATTTAATAAACCTAGGCACTCAAAAAAATAAAACTAACAAATCGGCCATTTGGGACTTAGTGGAGGTGTCAAAAAATTATTTCACTGTCGAATAGTGGCGGGCACATACGAATCGTTCGCACCATGGCGCCCGCTTATAGGTTCTATAATGTTCTAGACAGAGTGGCAGAGTGTGTCAGTGAGTCTAGAAGGTTTTGGAGAGTTAGAGAATGCTCTTGAAAGTTCTGGAAGGAGCCACAGCAATGCGTGGCAGGGTATAGCAAGTTTGGTTATATTTTGAAATTGGACATTTTCTTTTGATACAATGTATTGTTTTAGTGAAACTTCATGGATCATATATGCAACGGGGATAGCCACCGATGGATCACATGTCGACTGCCAGGTAGATAAGTTGTAATATGAATATTCACTCTTACAAATAAAATTGTTGTTTTTATTTCAGAAAATTTGCTGCAATAGCGATATAATCACTGAATCCTGTCAATGTCAGCCTTGCATGGAGCAGCTTCAGGCAAAGATCAACTACGCTTTCAAGCTTTGCGGAGGAATCGGTCTCTTCTTCAGCTTTACCGAGGTACTTATTCTATAAACTACATTTTATTATTCAAAGTTTTTATGGTTTTTGTTGGTGAAAGTTTATTGGATTGGTAATTGAATGGATAACTTATATTTTTACTACCATTTTCAGATAATAATGATTCTTTATTGGTTTGAGCCTTGAATAACATTTCCTTTTCATTATATCTGCTCCTAACTTTTGAATACTTTCTGATGAAATAATGTTAAAGACAACTTCATTGATTGAGCATGTTACATTACAGCTAATTTCTTTGATAAAAATCTTGGTAAGAGGGTTTTTATTCTAAAAGATAAAACGGTACACCTTGGTTATTATGACCGTGTCCATTACATATTCACTAAAAGCTAATTGTTAGTGACTACATATATTTATGATTCCTTTCGGACAAATTTTTCAGGGACCAAAAGATTTGTCACTGTATTAAAAATCACTATTACCCAAGGGCATGCAGTCCGTAGGGGCTGTAAATTTAACACTTTTTCATTGTAAATTAATGTTCATACTTCTTTTCTTGGGCCATGAACAGTTTTATGAAACCCTACTATTACCAAGGTCACTATATCCAAGTCACCTATTACATTGGTCGAATAAACAAGTTGTTCTGTAAATGGATGTGGTGGTTACTAATACATAATAATGGTGCACATATGACATGTTTATTTTCCAGTTTGTGGGAGTGTGGTTGACTGTGCGATATCGCAATCAGAAGGACCCGAGGGCTAACCCCAGTGCTTTCTTGTAATTGTGTTAAACAAATAAACCCACTATTGTCTTACACATTCCATGACAAACAAAGGTGCTAACTGGTTTTAATCGCTAATCATTCTATGCTTTACTTTCCGTTTTGATTTGACGGCTAACTGTCTTATTTATTTGAGTACCTTTTTTAATGTTGTGATTAGATTAGTTGCTTTGTCCTGCATGCTATCTATACTTCATCAGTTTATGCTACTAAAAACAGCTAATTAATTGTAATAAAATTAAGAAAAAATTCATTTGATTGGCTAAATTGATGGCTTTAGCTAAGCTGTTAGCAAATATCTATGCATGTTACAAGCCAATTACTAGATGTATGTATAAAGATGCATGAAAGAAAGCCAACATAATAATATGAGAATTTTTACATTCTTAAAGTTATACTAATTAATAGATGTACCAACAGATGGCACTTATTGCCACATTTGTGATTTTTTACTGAAAGGCGAGGCCTTTTTCGACACTAACACAATCAAGTGGATCTTGAATGAGCATCGCATACACTAATACTTCCAAGCATGTTTTTTAAAGAGTGGATTCCATGGAATAAAGAAGAAAACCTTCCTTATTTCATGATTTATTCTAATAATTTTTAAAATTTTAATATTTATATTTTCATGGTAGGTAGTGCTTATATATGCGCCTATATGGACAGCACACCCTGGCTACTACTACTACATATCTGCTTATTTTATACTATTACAGTGAAACTCTCTTATAAGGTTTTCAGTGGACCAAAAAAATTAACTTTGTTAACATGATAACTTCTTACGCGGGAACCTTGAAAGTGGCTTTTAATGTATCTGCGTGATTGTTATTTATTTGCTTTGTTTGCTTTGCTCTTATTTGTGTATATGATGACCATTATTTAAATAGTGCTATCATTTGCTTAGTGTTGGCTATTATTAACTTGTTATTAAAATCACACATACCTATGCATTTTTACATATATTTATTGTTTTACCATGTAGAAGTTTTGCGAGATGATATTAGATATTAGTAAATTAATTAATTTTAACCCACTAACTTTATTTTTATTTTTTTTATACAGGGTTTTCCAATAAGAGGTGTTATTTTGAATAGCCCACTATTTCGGTAGATGTTACTTTTGAAGCTGTCATTTTTTGACATTTGATAAGTTGAAACTACGCCATTAATAAAAATGGAACGATACACGCTTCAACAACGCATTGAAATTATTAAAATTCACTTGAGCGAATCAAATGCAAATCATCTTGAGTGATGAGGCCCATTTCCACCTCGGTGGCTTCATCAACAAGCAAAATTGTCGCATCTGGGGCTCGGAAAACCCAAGAGTTATTGTTGAAAAGCCTCCTTATCCTCAACTTGTGACTGTTTGGTGCGGTTTATGGTCCGGTGGAGTCATTGGACCTTACTTTTTCGAAAATGAGGCTGGAGCAACAGTTACGGTGAATGGATTGCGCTATCGAGAGTTGATTAATGATTTTTTATGGCCGGAATTTTTTTTATTTTTTTTTTATGGAATTGATCTGGACAACGTTTACTTTCAACAAGACGGCGCTACGTGCCACACAAGCAACGAAACCATTGATCTTTTACGATTGAATATCAAAATAACACCTCTTATTGGAAAACCCTGTATATAAATTACAAACAATACAATACCATACAATACTGTACGTAAAGCTGCTGTCAAAATCAAGTTCATTGAAAGTCTTATTTTTGTTGAGTTGTAAATATCAACATTTTTTTTCCGTATTTTGGTCATGACCATCGTCTCAAAATTCAACTTTCTTTATAATACCATCGAAATAAAATGATCATTGACATTTCTAAAAAAAAGTATCATTAACATTCCTCAAGCTGTCAACTATATGTCAATTATATGACACATTGCTCTAATCAAGAGATAATGACAATTTACTGTGAGTACTGATTAATTAATTGTCTTTGATAGATCATTCATGTACCGGTTTGTACTAATGAATGCAGATAAAGACAATATAAATGTAGTAGGACTCTGACGTAATGATTCTGACGTAATCAGAATCATTCTTGATGAAAGATAGTTCCTTAAAATGTGGTTTCGCTGTGTTTTCTCAATAAATTCTTGTGCTTTTTAAAATTTAACTTTCCTATTTCAATTTTAATTTTTTTGTTTGTTTATATATTCAATAATGTTGTAATTCAATTAGGCATCATTAAACTATTTGATAATGCCTTCAGAAGGGGAAACAGCTGTCACATGTAATTATAATTACATCATAATATTAAAAAAAAACTTTAAAATGGATTCTACGCACTAAGAACTGATACACAAATGACTTTTTTTTTACGTTGATTCAATGTCAATATAACATAAAAAAATTATCTATCTATATATATATATATATATTGTATATAAAAATGTAAATGTTCGTTTGTTCAAAATCTTAAATCTCCAAAAGTTCTTTACCGATTGCTTTGAAATTTTGACACAACATTGCATTGCAATACGAGTGTGTTTTGAATATACCAATATTATATAGATGTAACCTATGACAGGTAAAAACATGCTATTTTTGAAAAACAGCACCATCTGTTGGACGTAAAACCAACACGCGCTATTGTTTCTCTCTCTGCACAGACAGACTGAACCACAGCAATGCGTGGCCGGGTACAGCTAGTACATATTAAATAAATACAAAACAAAATGTTATGGAATTTTTATTACATCAATACAAGTTTGCACAAAAATTTGCTCTTTTTTAATGATAATTAATGGTTCCCATAAATGGTTCCCATACCTGCCTCCCGAATTGTCAGTTTCAGTCAACATAACTTTGGATGGGTTAAACGTGTGACATTTCAATGGTAGCTGCTCCTGTAAACGGCACTTTTTCAGTTATACATGATCGCAATACAACTTTTTTTTACCATAAAGTTTTATGTATTAGTCTTTTTTTTTTTTTGTGTATATAGTTATGGATATACATATAGAAATTTTATTTGTCTATATAGTTATGAATATACATATAGATATTTTATTTGTGTATATAGTTATGGATATACATATAGATATTTTATTTGTGTATGTATGTACATAGTTATGAATATACAAATACATAGATATTTTCGACAATTTTAGCAAAATACATATAAATTTCTTAGTTAATTTTCTCCTAATATTAATGCTTATTGTTATTTTATATTATGTAAAATTTACTTAATTTAAAGTGTGCAATTTTATGTGCTAATGTTAAATTTTGTTTAATGTTACAGCTTTTAGCCGTTTGGCTAGCCAGGAAATACCGTAACCAGCCCGACCCTGAGTACCGACCCCCGCAATCTCTTTTCTCTAGAAATTTTGATTATTAACATTGAAAAATCATTAAAATTAAGTTGTGCAATATTCCTCCTCTACAATTCCCATAAAATATGTTTCATAAACAAACCTAAACATAATATTTACATACATGTTATATGTATGTACATATGTAATTATAGAATGTATCGTCTTTTCCGTAGTTAAAAAATGGGATGAATCTTTAACTGCCCATTATCTTTGTCTACATTCCTTTCGTTTGTCATCCGCAGATGACTTCTTTCAACCCAAATAAATAAAGTTTTGATGGGTTGATGAAAAAACGTTCTCAAAAACCGCAAAGGCAACTATGATTAATAAATCATATATTTTTTATGATTATATTTCTCCTTGCAAGTAAAGTAATTGATTTGAATTATTTTATGACTATGCGCAGAGTAATTCTTTATGATATGTATTTTTGTCTGCTTATCGATTCATTTCTAAGTTTCTGATTCTTGTATTTTTTTTATATATATGTTTTTCTAGTCAGTGATAATAATTTTTAAGGAAAAACTCATTTGCAATTAAGATTTTGTAAATTAATGATTGTAGCTTCCTTTAGACACCGAATTATACTTTCTTTTCTGCCCATCAGGATAAACCCTCAAAAATAGTAACTATTTTTATGTGTTTTGATTGCTAATTTTCTGGATTTTTCTTGGGAAATCACTTATTGTATCAACTTTATTGGTTACCAAAATATTATGAATATGTCTTCTCGTTACGATTGAATAATTAAACCTTTTTTCGAAATATCAAGTTACGATAAGTTATGATTAAAGATGTTTTTGTCTTCGATACTACGGCATACACATACTAAAATTTAATTCATTGGTATATATTTCACAACTTTGCAACATATTTATGTACTTTCACATAATATAATATGTACCTACACGTTAATATATTATAAAGAATTGTTGAAGTAGTTAAGGTACCTATTTAAGTCTCTTTGTGTTCCTTATGACTTACCTACATTAGTTTTTTATTGATCTAATCGAAGACATTCAAATGAATAGATGGGCCAGTCAGGGAAAGGGGAAAAAACCAAGTGCGCAGAGCACGGGAGGCGGCTTGACTGTGATTTCCCCTTTCGGTGATTTGTCAATAATTTTCATGCAAGTCTAGTTATTTGGATGTCTGTGGATGTAATACATCCACATTTCAAAATCTCAAAGATTTTGACATATCTCCTGACCATGGGGACCTATACCAACTGAGTGAATACCGCTTTATACTCTTCCAAGTTAACATGTTAATCTATGTCTTCTGCGTATAATGTGATCTCACAAATAATAATGCTTTTCCATGTTTGAAGTCGGTATACGAAAAATGGAGCAATATTTTATGTAACCTTATTTTAAATTGATTTAGCTTTATACAACAACTTGCTAGTCTCCACCTTGTGGATATACATAATGTATTTTCATACAAATGTTTGATAGACAATCGACTAGTTTATTTAGTGCATTTAAAGAAGTTCCAATCAAAACAATAGCATTTATTTGCAGTAGAACCACAACTCATGGCGAATGAATATGAATGTGGATAGTTAAAAGTAGAGATGCAACGAATATTCGGTATTTTGTTTTAATTTTTTTTTTGACCGGTCGGTGGCCGAGTTGACATCGCGCTTGGGTCCCAACCAGGCGTAGTGTGTTCAATTCCTCGGCTGGCTAAGTCCTCCATCACAACACAAGCAACATTTTCCCCTTTCTGTGGTGGTAGTAGGAGATTTTCAAATATTGTCAGGTTATTCGTAACCCGGGAATGTTTGTCTTTCTTTTTTAAAAAAAAAAAATATATATATTTGACCGAATGCTGTCTACTATTTGGTCGAATACCTAATAATGAAAATAAAAATGCATGTTCTTCAAAAAGTGTCTACATTAAATTAGAGAGACCAACGTTATTTAATATTTAAAATCAATCAGAGGTGAAATGTGTGAATAAAAACCAGTTTTTCTGCCTTTGCTGGTAGCAGACGATTGAATTTTTTTTGCAGACTATAACAGCTTCCAAAAACAGTTTCTCATCATAGATACTACTGCTAGGTGACGATAAATTTGCATAAACTTCGTTTGGCTGGATATTGTTTTGCATTTGCAGACCACCAGATTTAAGGGTTACGATTGAGACAAACACTTTTGAAATAAAAACCTATCTCATTTGCAATTGCACTTTTCTACATCCCCTTAGTTAGCATTTTGGCAGTAGCGATAATGTTCGGCCCTTCGGCTTAAAGCACTGCTGACCATTCAGTATTCGGCCAAATCACCGTTCGTTGCATCTCTAGTAAAGAGTCATAATTTAGATAAAATAGTGTTAACCAATATAATAAATATATTCTAGTTTTACCAATGAAAATGTTGTAAGAATATATTTTCTCACTTGGCTCTAACAATTGATTTTTGATCACTGTTTATGAAATTATATAGTGTCGCTACGATAATTAAATAGAAATTATTTTAAGACAAATTTAAAACAGAATGAGGAACAAATTACTGATCGCTATGTAATGTTAGTATGTATTTAAAAAAAATCATATAACTTTTTGGTCAACCTGTATTTTTAAGTCCTATTACCAGCCATAATGCACAAGTGACTAAGTTTTCATCTACATACTGCAGTCAGCTTATTTTAGTAGCGCAAAATTTAAAAGTTTACTGCATTCAAATTGAGTTATTTTTGAAAACATAGTGATTATAATATTTGATACATTATATTATATCTTTTTCATGATAGTAAATATTTGTAGTAGATGTGAGATTTTTCAGAATTGATTAATTCATCTTAGGGGTCAACTTTAAATTATTTATTTTCTGCTCGTTCATAGATGGCGCTAATTTTTTATTATTTTAGGAAAAAACACTTTGCAAGTTATGCTTTAAAATATTAAGATGAATTATTGCGGGTTTGCGCCTGCTTGTACATACATCGCAAAAAGTGTTTTTTCCTAAAATAATTAAATTAGCGCCATCTATGAAAGATCAGATTATGAATTCTTTTAAGTATAACCTTAAAATTTGTAATACTTTGGCTTGCCACCCATAAAATTGTTGTTCTTTTTGAGATTGAAACAATGTTAAGATTATTTGACAATATATAAGATTTGATAATTACATATTCTGTAACTTACCACTTATTAATATTATGGTTAGAATTTATTTATAACTAATAGGATTCTAAGTAGAAACTTATCGATAATTATTACCGAATCTTATTTCTTTTGCGCTCATATTTTTTAACCTTATCAAAAAATCTACCATCGGATTTAACACATTGACGAACACTTGCCGGAAAATAGAGTGGCAACTATTTGTGATATATGACACACAATGTGTTTTCTTAACTTGTTTGAAAATCGGTAATTAAAAATGTAATCCTTGGGTGTAACACTATTAAGTATAGAAGTGTTTGTGTTGTGACATTATAGATGCATTCTACTATAGTAAAAAACTTGACTTCCTGTCCGCGGTGCATTCCTGACTAAAATATGTGCATTGTGTCAATAGACATCGTGTCATATTAAATTTTTCTCTAAAACAATGTCAATAAACACTGTGTCCGTGAATGTGTTAATAAATCCAATAAATAACACATAAAATGATTGAGGGAATCAATTAGGCGATAAAAAAAATACAGACGAATGGCAGCCAACATAAAACAGGGCTGCTAGTTTATTCTCCAGTGCTGCTTGTATCCATTTAGATTCTTTTCTCTAATTGCAATAAATTCAATTGTGTTTGGCACGAAAAGCATTTTATTCATACTAACTGCATGAGTATCCTGTTTCTTTCAGTTTTTTAAGTTAAATTTCTGAAGTAATTGTATTAAAATTTTAACTGTTGTTCGTAAAAGTTTAATGTGCATAAACTATTGTTAATAATTGTAGATCATTAAACAAACAATAAATCACATTGATCTCTAGAATCTGTAAATAATATCTGTTTGAGTTCAAATTGCATTATTATAAATATTCTTGTGTTTGACGTAATTATTAATATGAGTGTTTTGCTCTCACAATCAATTATTTGCAATTAATTATTAATTCTATTTGTATTTTGCCGTGCTTCTACTGTGTATCCATGCTTTTTGCCATATTACTGCTTTATACAAATGGCAACATTACCGTTTGTAGAAATAAATTAAGATAATTATGCATAGATATATGAAATTAAATCTAATCGGATTTATTAGTTTCAATCTAATCATTTGGATTTTTCTGTGGTTATCAACAGAAATAATTTTATTATGTTTCATCAATATATTGGAAGAAAATAACAATATTATTGTCGATCAAGAATTTAACATGTACTTTTCAAACTAAAGGCAGACATTGTGAGAAAAGTTAATTTATTATTTGTAATTTCTTTAGTTCACGCTAGATCATCATGGTAATATTTTCAGAATTGCAATCTAAACACTTGATTATAAAAATTCTACAATATTTGTGCTTCACTTGCATTATATAGCAATTGCTTTATAATATTGGTGGTGACTGTTAGAAACATTGTAGGACCCGTATTGCTGTAAAAACATAGAAAATATTGTGTAAATCAACTAGTTGCAGGGATCTAGCACGGTTGATTGATAATTAATGTCGGTAACCTGTCATCGTTCCTGAGCGTGACCACAGATCACCAACGAACAAACAACAGTTTACAAGGACTAAGTGTTCTTAATTTATTCGACATTAACTTTGTTCATACGTTAACAATCTGCGGTCGTGCTCAGGAATGATGAAAAGTTATGGTCATTATCGATAAATCGTTTATCGGTTAACCGTGCTCGATATGCAGATGCAAGGCTTTCAGCGACAGTAGTGGAATATAGATTATTTATTTGTACTTCACATCTGGAAATGAATGCTGTTTTATCTGCCAAAACTGCTCTAAAATCGAAAATATTAAAAGTCTTTCATACAAATATTTATACTTTATTCCAATATTACATTACTTTATTGACTTGCTGTTCTCGTTAAGATTTAAAAAAAAATCAAAGCAAACATTTCATTAGTAGGTTTATTGTTAAGAGAATGACTGTAATTTATTTTAAAGATTATCATTAGGAAATATATGTGATATAAAACTTACACATGTTTAATTTATTCTTATCTGATACAAACTACTTTCTGATAAGGTTTGATATTAAATTTAGCGACCTATAATCTGATTTGATTACCAGTAAGTGCCTTGAAATGACTGCCCCAGTTGAGATGTAAGTTATTCAAAATTTAATTTTTCTTGTATTTATTTATTAATTGACTGAGTGTAACAGAGTCCTGCTTTGACCCAACCAGTTTGGATTTCGTCTGTCTTTAAATTTTGTTGTGTGTTTCATGTCCGGTCAATTCTGTCAAGATGGTAGCCGTGTTTGATAGTACATACCTTTTTTTTCCACCAAAGCTCCTTAGCGTTGTGACAGTTGCGAGCTGTCATGTCAGAGTAATCAACATTATGCGAAGTTTGCTCTTCACAGAACTACTAGTGTTTATTAGTACCCGATTTCAGCTCTAAAGCACATTTTCTAATGTCCATTAATCTTAATCATTGCAACAACCAAACTTGAAGTCTGAAATTAAAAAAAATGCAAATCGATACATATTTTTTCTACAGCAGACCCCAACCACAATCTATCAAACGTGTAAAATGCATTACATACATGAAATTGTTTTTTTTTGTTTTGGCGTGACTTTATCAGTATGAGGTAGTTACATAATACGGACGGTTTTAACTAGCGATTCTTGCGCGTATATGGACTAAAAAACGTATATTGATAAACTAAGATTTAATATAAAGTTATTAAAAGTGATGAAAAAACCAATTTATAAATGTAAACTATTTTACCCAGCTTTTGTTTCATCACTTTTTAATCAGTGAAATGCTGATGATTCTCCGGAGAACCTGTGAGCATTCTCATTTTTTCTTTTTTTAGAATAATTTGCGATACAATTTTGACCTTAATGCTTCGAAAAATGTTTGAAAAACAAAATCGGCATCGCTTGGGCTAATAAAACTTTAGATTCCACTTTTGATTTTATGAATAGCGCATCTCTGAAGGCTTAACAAATACTTTTTTGTTTTATGCTGCGACCTTCAACAGGTTAAAGGTGTGTTGAATTGTCATTTTGCTGAGTTGTCCGGCCAGCCTTCTCAACTGATAAATAAATTTTTTAAACAAAATTACAAAAAAAAATTCCCGGATACCTGCTAAGCTGTGTTACATAATATCTTTTTAGATTATCATTAAAAGTAGTCATGCATTTTTAACTGTCATAAATGTGTTATCAGAACCTACCTGTATTTGCTCAATCTTCGGGATCAGAAAAACCAGATTTTTATCTTGAATATCAAGAAAATATAATTTTTCTGTCAAAATCATAAATTATTTTCAGCATCACATAATATGTCATTATTATTGCTATCCCTGATGAAGTGAAAGCAAGGTAGGTTACATAATATCTTTTTAAATTATCATCAAGAGTAGGCATGCAGTAACTGTCATCACAGTGTTATCAGAACCTACCTGTATTTGCTCTTTCATCAGAATCAGAAAGCCGAATGTAATTTGAATATCAAGACAGTATTTTTTTTCTGTCAAAATCACAAATTATTTTTACCCAGTAGGTCATATAATAATATTATTGGATAATAATAAAAAAAGAAGTATTCAGCATTTACTTTATTAATTTAACTGATTCAGAATATAAATATATAAAAACTACAAAAATCAATTAAAATTTTAATTTAAATAAGCCTCGTCATGTCATGTGGTCTGGTGTTCTGTCGTGATGATTCATTGATTTCCTCAAACAATTCCGAAGGGTTTATTTTTTTGGTACTGTCCAGAAGACTCCTGGTGGCCGAGAATAGACTGGGCCCCCAACTCGTTTGCTTTGCTAAACTGCTCCGAACCTCCTTTGTTGCTTGACTGGCCAAATTCACCCTGGAAAGATTAAACAGTTCATCATTATTATTTGAGTCTACCTAAATTAAATGGATAGTGGGACAAATAAAGGAGCCAAATATGCCTCAATTCAAATATTGCAAAAATCACGATGGTACCAATTTCCACAAAATGCGATAATCCTACTCTTATTTTACAATATTAGATATTGCTACATTCCTACTCGTCTTTTTGCTGAAAATGTATTTGCTGTTGTCTAGGGTGAAAATGGAAATGTTGTTAACGCCCGTGTTGTAAACGTCTTACTTCTTAAATTAGTCATAATTACCTTGTTAATTTTGGAGTCTTCAACTTTGTTCTGCGATTTGAAGGTTCCTTCCTTGGCCTGGGCCTTGGCGTCCAGGCTCTCGTTCTCATGGCCTCCCTTGAAGGACGACGCAGAGTTCTCCTTCTGGGCCCCCTCGTTCTGTCCGAACTTCTTGTTGTCCCCCTCGTCGTGAGCCTCGTCGTAGAAGGATTCTGTCTTCTCTTCCTCGTCCTTCCTCGAGGAGCTCTTGAATCCCTTGGTCACATGACCTTTCTTGTGGCTCTTCTGCATGTTCTCGGATTCGCCGTTTAGACCTAGAATTCAGATGGTATTACAGATGTTAATTTTATGAAAAATATTTAACAGACCTTAGTTAATATGCTGAAAATATTAAAACTCCGAATGAGTGTCTTTCACGATGAAATAGATCCAAAATTACCTTTCTTATCTAAAGATGACGCTCCTTGGTAGGTCTTGCCATCTCCCACTTCTTTCTTGTTGGCTGACTCGTCCTTGTAGTACCCCGAGTCTCCCTTGGCGCTGCTCTGCTCCGCCAAGGCCGCGTTAGACCCCTGCTGCCCCTGGTTAGCGGATTCCTGCGACTTAGCTTGGACCTTCTGGATGTTCTCGTCTCCGGAGTTCTTCTTGCCTGACTCGTATTGGTTCTTGTCCACGTATCCCCCTCCGATGGATCCTCCGTATCCGCCTCCACCGCCGCCGCCCCCGCTGTACCCGCCGCCCCCGATGTATCCGCCACCACTGCCGCCACCGCCGCCACCGCCGCCTCCTCCCAGACCGATTCCTCCGGAGTAGTAGGGCTGGCTGATGTATCCGCCTCCTGCGTTGCTGATGCCACCTCCGAGACCGCCGCCGAGCCCGCCCCCACCCCCGCCGCTGCTGTACCCGCTGGAGAAGCCGTTCCCGAAGCCGATATCACCACCGCCGAAGCCACCAAACTGGTTGATTCCACCGCCGCCACCGCCACCGCCACCGAAACCGAGTCCGCCCGAATAGCCTCCTCCACCACCGATCAACTGCCCTGGACCTATTCCATAAGACCCGAAGTTTGCAGACTCGGCAGTTTCGTACTCCGCAGGATTGTAGAGAGTTCCATCTAGGACGTATTCAGTTGAGTAGGGTGTATGAGACGCCGCCGCTTTAAGTGTTTCTCCCGTTCGTTGGACCTGAATGTTGTAGTTCTTGGGAGGAACCCCGGAGGGGGTGTAGATGGTTTTGGACAGAGTTAATCCGAGAAGAGCGGAGAAGATGACCATTCCCAGACACACCGAACTGTTCCTGAACTTAGCCATGTTTGGTGGCTTTAGGAGACACGAGAGGATATTCTTGAGCACTGTGCAGATTGGAACTGATGCTTGAGCAACAAGTTCGAGTACACTTTATAGTAAATCCAATAGTTAGATGACAATTGATTCTTGGTCGACTAGGTTTGTCGTTCTACATTTATTTTCGCTATTATAACATAACTCTTGTTAAAAGTTCAGACTGCATTGAAATGCCCCAGACAAAGTAAGTAAACCACTCTCCATGTTTTAAATGAAGTGACACGGTTGATTAATACAACAATAAGTGTCCCCGAGATGGATCTTGAAGATCGGATGTTTAATGGGGGTTCAACCAAAATTACGAAATGATCTTGGACTCCAGCACGAGCTCAGAGTGAACATAAAAGGGAAATCCAAATTAGCGATCAATCGTTCTATAGCGGTACGTAACCGGACTTCCCTTGCGCGATAGTAGATTTATGTCAAGTACCTTCCACATTCTTTGTCCTCATTCTATTGTATTTCAATCGACAACCATTCGTTATTATATTTTTAGGTAAGTAAATGAAATTACATTCTACCTTCTCAGGTGGATTTATATCTGTGAGGAGTTAGGTACTATTAGTTACAATATGAAAGATTTAGAAAAATATTCGCTAAAAGCAAAATCCACCATTTTGGATTCAAAAGAGAAAGATGTTCATTCGTAAATTGATTTCAAAATCTATGATAACAGGAAAAAATATTTTTATCCTGTACAGAGGGTTAAGCTTATGATATATGACGATAATCTGAGTGATCAGCTTAGGTACTGGGGCTCCATCAAAGCCAGTATTTCCTCTCAGAAGTTGTGAACTGTGCATTATGTATGTTGTACATTACAGTACTTAGGAACATGATTATTGGTCTTGTATAAATTAGTCTTTGGTCCGTGGCGAATCATCGTGGCCGTGACCCGCTATTAAAACCCGCTCACCAGCTTCCAAGCGGGCTATTTTCGGCAGCACCCGGGTCTCGCGACCCGGTAATATGTAAAGCATTTAAGCATTAAAATGAATCATCAACATAAAAAAGTTTTTTTTTCAACTTTGAGGATTTAAAAAAAAAATCGCAAGTTGCGCCACAATACGAAGTATGTCAGAAAAAATACAAATAAATAGTAGTATATCTGAGTGTAAGTATATAATGGTCAACCTTATGATTCCAGAGATAGCCTCATTTTTAATGTCAGTGCCATACAAATTTTTCTTAAAAAAATGATGACTCCTTCATTTGTACACGCAATTGCTTCATACGAAATTTTATAGCATAGTAATGATCAGCAGAATCCATTTATAGCCAAAAAAATACCCTTGAAAATTCAAGTCTCTATGTCTATGAAAGGCGATTTTCAGCACACTGTGTGCCGGGTGCCAGTGTGGTGAGGTGAACGCCCATAGAGTGTCAGCACCCGGGTGTCGCGACCCACTCTCGTGACCCGGGTGCCGGCTGTCGGTGTGGCGTGGCGAGTGACCGTAGAAGATACATAATATGAATTTTGTAGACCAGGCATAAAGTCTCGAATTCTCGTGACAGACAAATACAGATGGTAGATTCCTGAAATCTAAATAGGCTAATTTTGGCTAAATAGGCTAATTCAATAATAGGCCATCATTGTGGTTCCAGTTTCCGGTTACCGGAGATCTGCATAGAATATGGAACCGCTTCTTCTTCCAGATATTTTTGGAATCGGTTCTCGGTAACAGGCTTGAAAAAAATCATACTATGAATATGTTACATACCCATGTCAAACGAAAGTGAAAGCCGGGTGATGGGTAACCGGTTTCAGCTTTCAGTGACCCGCTCATAATGCTAGTGGGTCGTGTAAAACGATCGATCGACCCAACTCTAGTATAAATTGCAAGTGCGCCCGACTTTTGAGTTCTGATTTGAAATCCTTAGATACTCGAAAAAACTCTTTACAAACACCATCATTATCTTAGAACGAATGGATTGCTATCTTTAGAACATAGATTTCAGTGGGAAATGTTGTGTTTATTCTGCAGATTTTTCCATTGAAGGTACTCCGACGAACACTTTGGCACAGAAAAACATGACAAAACGCTTGCTCGACATTATTTTTACGTGGTTGAAATTTTTGCCGCATAGCTTTTATGAATCGTTCTTGTTTCTTGAACAGCTCGACTGTGGAATGATTTGCAGCATAGCTTTAATGAATCGTTTTTGTTTCTTGTGGAATGGTTTGCCAGCTTTTGATTTTGGTCCTTCCTTTAATATACCCCCGCATATCTTTTCTTGCATAGGCCTCCTGCATGGAGTTAATTTTTTTTAAGTATACCTAAAAGGTGTTAAGAAGTTGATCAAATCATTTGTGTTAATTGGTGTCATTATAAACACCCGCTAAACTGCCAAAGCAATAATGAGGAAAAAAAATAGTTCTTGGCAGGTTGTTAATGGAGGAAATTTTAGTTATTAGGTTGGTATCAGAAGGTTTTCTGTAAATCTTGTTTTGTTCCAATTGTAAGTTTGATAACTATAATTTTGTTCAAGAAAAATATTTATATAAAAATATAAACATAATTGATCACAGAGTAAAAATTCATTCACATATAATACAAACATGGTAACATTTTTTATAAATAATTATTTATCTTTATTTTTGTATATGTAAATATGAATGTTATTTATTTATGATTTTTATAACTGTTGTCATCGTACTTTGTTTTAATTTATTGTAAAAAAACTTGGTGAAAACGTGTTGCATTGTTTAGAACAGTGTTTTTCAATCTGTGGGTCGTCGGCAAACGGAAAAGGCGAGGTTTTAACTACAATAAAAAACTATTTCAGAGATAAGGATGAGTTTGTTTATTTTTCAAATCGTTGTACTATTTTCGATATGTTAATAATCAAATCATTTTATAAGTTAAGTCTGTTTCTTTAGTTTTAATGTCCACCATTGAAGAGAATGGCAGTTCACATAATTATGAAGTGGCAAATGTGACTAATAATTTTAGAGCTTTCCTTGCCAGCTCTGGATACTCTTCTTTTGTTTTCATCCAAAACACGTCAACACTTTGGGGCGTCCAAGTCAAAGTCGCACAAAGCCTTACCAACTTACCTCGTACTTAATTTCAAAGCTCTCGCGGCTTCTTTGCGGAGTGTAGGCCGTAATAATGAATATAGGTACCAAAATAGAGAAAATAATTAACTTTTTGTCTGTATCTATGGCCAAATGGGGTCGCCAGAATTTTTCAACCCGTAAAGGGGTCGCGTATTCAAAAAAGATTGAAAATCACTGGTTTAGAACATTAAAGTAGTTTCTATTCCGATTATGTTTTTTTTTCTTGGAAAAACATAATTTTCTATTCAATTGTGTTATGAACGAGTAACCTAACATTGTTCAAAGTTATGCGTAATGCTACGTATACATACGCGAGCCGAACGGCCCAACTGAACCTCAACTTATGGGAAAGGAATTAAGCAACCGCAAATGGCGCGAAACGCCGCTTGCAGTTGTTTCGTTCCTTTCCAGTAATTCGTGGCCCGGTTCGCAAGTGTATACTTACCATAAGAACAACATCCAACACGCAGTCTTCACACTAGTGTGGCGGCTCGTAACTTTTGGGTGTGTACTAGAGTGTTAATATTACAAAAATGTCATTATTGATGTTATAGCTGAAAATGATATTTATTTTTTTAGCGATTTTCGGGAAATCCGCGTGGCGCACGGCTAAACTGAAATTTCCTGAAAATCTTCATACAAAAAATCGGATTTTCGAACAAAAGTAAAAAAATCGTTTTCAGCTACAACAACATCAATGATGCAATTTTTTGTAATATTAGCACTCTCGTACACACAATTATTACTTTATTTGATACAGTCTTATTGTGTACGTTTTGTGCCATTGCAGTTACACAATAATGCATTCTTTTAATTTGTCTGAATTTACCGTTAGTTGGAAAAGTATCTACTTTTAGGTATTTAGTTTGACTCAACCTGTACATTACGTTTAGGTTTTTTTATTCAAGAATTTATTTTGCTTAAGGAAAAAAATTATAACATTAACAAATAATGTTATTTTTAAGTACCTACCTGCTACGCTATTACACAAAGTGTTAATTGTGCAATTTGTATTCTATTAAAAACTTTCAGTAATAAAAAAGTCGATACTCAATTTTCTGAAAATGTGCTTTACATCAATGTAATGAAAATCTTTTTTTCCCTTTAATGGGAACCATGTCATTGAGATAGATGTCTGCGCATGAGGGCTAATTTAACTTGTGAAGGACTTGGGGCGTGCGCAGCAATGTTAACAGTATGGGATAAATTCAATACCGAGGAAAATGTAAACATCGCAACGCCCCGTCTCTTTGTTCAAATACATCTTACGAAACCATGCTTTAAAATGATAGCGCCATTCTTTCTTTGATCTTTGATTAAATATACTTTATAATGCTTGTAAAGAGGCCCAATTTAAATTTCACCCACGTAATTCGACAGGTCTTAAAACAATACTTGTCAACCATTGTTCTTTCAGATTCTAGAATATAGCAATTTTAATTTCGAGTGGGAGTTTAAAGCAACCAAATAAAATTCACGACGGTACCCATTAAGCTGCCTTACAAGATATTTAGCCAATTAATATCTATCCGAGGCGATGACATAAGATCTATAATGGCGCAGAACGGTAACACAGGAAGTTAGAAGTATATTGTGTGTGTTTCGGATGAGTACTCGGATGTAACGATAGCGGTGAGCCTATTAAATTCACGCGCCGGCGCAGTATAATACAGTATTCCGTGTGTACATAGGTACAAATCCAATCATTGTGTTGGTGTGTCCGTATACACAACGCCGACCAATCCACCAACTAAGGGCGGGGGAGTTTTTCAGGCTTTTCCTCAGTCCAGTCGATTTTCAGTTCACGTGAGACAGTCCAGGTTAGGGAGTGCCGAAGGTTGTATCAGAGTGAAGCCTACTCAATTCAGTGTGTGCCCATTTCCTTCAGAAACTCTTGTCAATTCTATTCAACTGTTCTATTAAAACTACGAATCCTTGTTAAAATATTCAAATATTTGTGTAGAAAATAGCAAATAAGGGAGTTTACATAATATTCTAATCGGGTAATACGGTTTGTTTATTGAATCCAGGACTTTTCTCTCGTGTTGTCAATTTTTTGTGACCAGTATTTACACGAGATTTTGATAATATAGTGCTGTGATTTGTAACAAGTATTAAACAACATTTTTGTTATTTTAAAGTTGAACAAAATCAGCAAAAATTAAGTCCATCATGTCATTCGACCATACAGAGGTGCTGGATGAGTAAGTGTACATTTATTTAATTACAAAAAAAACTGCATTATTTTGGAATTTTCTTGTTTGTGAACCGAAGATCCGTTTTCATAAGTAGTTGAATTGCCTTTATTTTGGAAATTATTATAAATTTCATTATTTTTAAATTTTTAAAAAGTATTGGCTACGAATTGAAGGTATATTACATTCAAAATTATTTTATATTTACATCTACAACGCTTGAAGAAAATTGTTCATATATTGTTTATTGTTTTATGCTGATTGTTTTTCAATATAAAATTTTATATTGGCATTTTATCAAAAGAAGTTGTATAGTGAATCTTATTTATATAATTCATAACGATTATTGTATTGTTGTACGTTTTTTTTAAATCAGGGATCCACTAACTACAGGGTTTTCCAATAAGAGGTGTTATTTTGAATAGCCCGCTATTTCTGTAGATGTTAATTTTGAAGCTGTCATTTTTTGACATTTGACAAGTAGAAACTACGCCATTAATAAAAATGGAACGATACACACTTCAACAATGCATTGAAATTATTAAAATTCACTTGAGTGAATCAAATGCAAATCATCTTGAGTGATGCGGCCCATTTCCACCTCGGTGGCTTCGTCAACAAGCAAAATTGTCGCATCTGGGGCTCGGAAAACCCAAGAATTATTGTTGAAAAGCCTTTCTATCCTCAATATAAATATACTGTTTGGTGCGGTTTATGGTCCGGCTGAGTCACTGGACCTTACTTTTTCGAAAATGAGGCTGGAGCAACAGTTACGGTGAATGGATTGCGCTATCGAGAGATGATTAATGATTTTTTGTGGCCGGAATTGGATGGTATTGATCTGGACAACGTTTACATTCAACAAGACATCTTTTACGATTGAATATCAAAATAACACCTCTTATTGGAAAACCCTGTATTTTAAAGGGTCCTTTTACTTACCATTGGTAACTTTCTGGCCTATTTTCTACGTCCTTCCATGTGTAAAAAAATTTTTGGCGTTTATTAAGGACTAAAGATATAATATTGCAAATTATTTTATTGCAAAGGAATAAATAACAGTTGGAAAGATTTGAAACCGTCTTCAGCAGCCCTCCTAGTGAGGAGGTTTGTATAATGCAAATGATTATCGATTTTAATCCCAAAGTTTTGAGACAACTTCATAATATTTTCAACTAAGATTGTGTGTATTAGTTTGGTATTATGATTTCCTACTTAAAAACATAATTAATACTTATTCGGAAATTATGATTTGAGATTTTTTGAGATTTATTTTTGGGGTATTATGCCTCCTTCTTAAGCCAAAGTTTCGGACAGCATTATAATGTCCATCATCTGGGCAGATGTGAAGTAGTACAACACGGCATAATACCTCAAAAATAAATCGCTGTAATTACTCGGAAATTGTTACAGTTTTCCGTACTTACACGGGGCAGCCCCCTTCCATTCTATTACGATTTTGTTGTGTTTTGTTGGACGAGTAATTAAAAAATTATTATGAGTTCATTAGCCGCATCATACCGCAGAAGACGTACCTACAACCTTAACCTGTTTTCCTGAACCAGTATAAATGTAGCATCTCGAATTCCGAGAATTTTACAAGTTTCAACGAAGAAAAATAGGCAGATTTTATTTATTTGAATAGGTATCGCCCAAGAGTCTCAAATGCTCGAAATAAGTGGGACTATAACATCCCCAGTTTGACTATATTATGCCGCTGTAGGGAGAGGAAAGAGGAAGGTTGGGAAGTACCTGGCTATTCAGCTCTGATCACCAAACACGTCGAAAAGAAAGTTGAGAAGCCTGGCTATTATAATTTGGCTACTAAATATACCTAAAGCTATACAAGACATCGCTAAAATTTTGATATTATTATTTATTTGAGATTGTTATTTATGATTTACCTAAGTTGACTATAAAACTAATACGTTTTTACACCTACTCGCGAGTAACTTGTAATTTATTTCCATATTTTAAAAAGAGTTTTACAATTTAACATTATTTAAAAAAATATTGAAATACCAGCTGTAAACCGCCACGGTGTGGCTCAGTCTGTCTGAGCAGATAGAGAAACAATAGCACGTGTTGCTTTTACGTCCAACAGATGGCGCTAAAAATGTTTTATTTTAATTTTAAACTAACTATAATAGGAATATTGGTATAAAAACACGAATGAGACGTTGTGTCAAAATTTCAAAGCAATCGGTGAAAAAATTCCGGAGATT
Source organism: Hesperophylax magnus (assembly GCA_026573805.1). Taxonomy (NCBI): domain Eukaryota; kingdom Metazoa; phylum Arthropoda; class Insecta; order Trichoptera; family Limnephilidae; genus Hesperophylax; species Hesperophylax magnus. Next base: position 5,955,674 of record JAIUSX010000022.1, read on the forward strand.
TGATATTTTGAAAAAACAAACGTTAAAATTTTAATTTACACGAAATAGTCATACGAGAAACATTAAAAAAAACTCAACTTTATACCTAGATATTTGTTATTTTACACATTCGCGAACAAACTACAACGTACGGTTTTAGCATTTTTCACAGTAATTCAGGTATCTACTTATGTACGTCATTACGAATTTTAGAAAAACATCCATACGTCATATTTGACATCCTGTCACCATTTATTTAATACGATGGACAGGTTTACACGACTATTTGTAAGATTGTAAATAGCAATTTGCTAAATTTTTTGCTTCCTCTAATGTCGTTTTTCTATCAAGTAAAAGCGGGACTTGGGAACCTGAATTTATTGACAGGAAATTGAATTTGATTCGAATTTGCTGAAAGGACAGTCATTTCCGTTTTGATTTGAATATAAAGGCGAGGCGGTATTGGATAATTGCGTTTACGAAATGTCTAAAAATATCACGATTATTTTTTTAGAATAGAATTATTACCAATTATTGAGGTAATTATCGGATCATTTATAACTTATCGACTTCCGTTATAAATTCCAAATTTATGACAACTGATGTTTTGCCATGCTGCATTAAAAAAGTTTTTGTTTGAAAAATATTATTATTTTTAAATGCCTCTGTAGCTCTCGACTAGCAGGTCGAAGGTCGCGGGTTCGAATCCCGGCGTGCGCAAGTAAATTTTATTTGATTGATTTGTGTTAATTCATAATTTATTCATTTAAAATAATATATAGTATACTTGCGGCACGTTCCAGAGTGAAGATACTCTCAGTATCGCCCTGGTGTAAGACTTTATGAAGAATTTATACGTTGCTTGAAATGGATTTAGGCGTGTTTAGTGACCAGATATGAATAGTAAAGTACTCCCCCACCTTCCTCTTCAACATCTCTTTCCCCTTCCCAAAACCTAACATACCTCACAACATACCCAAATTGGGGTTGCCATAGTCTCATTTGCTTCAGACGGTTGAGAGTATTTGGGACTCTTGTGCGGTATTGATATATATAATAATATTAGCTTCATTATGTTTCTTTTAGCTAATCGATATACATTACAAGGTTTAAAGGTTCAGTTAAATTAGTATGACTTTTTTCGATAGACGTTAGGAATGAACAATAAAATACACAATTTTCGCGTACAATAATTGCAAAAGAAGTACGTTTATGAAAAATCAACACTTTTAACAACACACTAATTTATTTTTTATTCTTTTACGCCCGTCGGGCTTTTAAATAAAACAAGTTTAAATTTATTATTTTTCAAATACATTCAAATTAACATAATAATAACAGTAATACACATCATACAAAAACTACAAAAAGAGAGAAAAAACGTATTAATACCTGCCTGTCAAATCAACATAAATGAAAAAGTAAATTATAAGTTTAATATTTACATAAAAATGTAAGTTACAGTTTATATAATATTTTAATGTCAGCGAAACAAAATATTCCAAATTTCAAATTTAAATTTTAGTATGAAATAAATGAGAATATCATCGGAACGGAATTTATTTCCAAGCCTCTGTAGCCTTTGGACTGAGGAATTAATAAAATAGTTTGTTTTAGATGAATGAACAAAGAACAGCTCAGGAAGTCTTAATAATCGCTTTTTTACGTGAGTACCACACAAGAGTCCCAATTGCTCCCAACCGTCTGGAGCCAATGAGACTATGGCATCCCCAATTATTGGGGTATTTTGTGTGGCTGATAGTAGTAGGAACGGGAAGAAGATAGGAATAAGAAGGTGGGAATGTACCTGGATATTCAGATCTGACCAACGTTTCGAAGCAACGTTTTAATTCCGAATCGTGATCTTTCAGTAAGGTGACACTGAAAGTATCTACCAGTCTGGAACGTTCCGCAAATATACATATCAAAAGGGAGATAATAAATGTACATAAGAATGATAGAGATAGCGCGCTAATATAAAATGGATTAAATGAATAGGTGTAAGCGACCGTTTTTTTTTTTTTTTTTTTTTTTTTTTTTTTTCCGGCTTTCAAACGATATTTATTTATTTATTTATTTAACGCCCAGAGGGCTTTTACATGGTTGGTAGTATAATTTTAATTTGACAGATATTTTGAAATATAAAATTACATTTGATAAAAGCTATGCAACAAGTCATACAAACACAAGAAACAAAAACAGAAAATTACAGCTATTTGTAGGTTTACATGATGTGTTTAGGAGTATTGTTGAAATAAATGTTTTAAATGATCCACAAAACTTGCCAAGTTGGTATTGAATATGTCAACATCACCCAAGTAATGATTTCCCATGGTGTGAAGTCGTTGTATCGGAGAGTGGGCAATGTAGTTACGCTTATGTGTGCTGCTGTAGAATATTGTATTTTGTCGTGTTGTTACTGTGGGTGTATGTATGTTTATAAGTTGCAGGAGTTCACAACAGTCGAATTTAGAGTTGAGTATTTTGAATAAGAACGTTAAATCGTTTATTAACCGTTGTGAAAACATTTAATAAAACACGAATTATTTAAAATATTTCAAATACCTCTCGGCATCTGAGTTAAATAGCTTTTAAAGAAACACTGAATTATTCATTCTTATCTAAAATAACAGAACCATTTGTTTATGAATCATTTACGTTTTTTTATAATTTTCGGAGCATGCTTTGCGATTTTTTTCTACTGAGGGAATTTTATACAATTTTACTTTTTTAACTCGGCATCTGAATAGGGTTTATCTATCTAAAATATACATCTGTCCTGACTATGGACACTGTAAAGCTGTCCAAAACGTAGGCTGAAGAAGGAGGAAACGTAACTCAGCACAGCAACCCAAAATTTAATCACGAAAATCTCAAGTCATACCTTTGCATAGTGGTTTTTTTAAGTTCATAGAAGGGGTCGGGGACACCTCAGGAAAACATGGAACGATCGAGTGAATCAAATAGTTGAATATCCTCTCTGCTTACCTCTGTGGTTCTTTTACTTTCCTTGTCCTGTTTGAGCTAACGTTTTCGTATGAATTATTCTAATACTGCGCGGCGCACCTATTTCTACTGGCTACATGGAAACCACGCTATACTGTCGATGATAGATAACTGATATCACACATCGAAATCGCAGAAATCTTTTAATGATTTAACATCAAAGATAAAGGGACATCATACCCTTTTGCTTTCAATGTCCCGCTGCTATTGTGAATAGTGCATTACGATTCTGGCCTAGTCAGCACAAGGCTATTTAAAAAAAATACATTTAACTAAAACTAAATTTCACATTCAATCGACATGGGTGACACTTTGAATTTAACAAGGTAGGTTCTAATTTAATATTTTTTTTTACACAACAATTTTATCAAACTTTTCATGGCTTACTTAAACAATACTCTAAAAATTTCTTGTGTTTAAAAAAAAAGTATTAAATTAGAACTTTTTAATACTTTTTTTTTAAACACAAGAAACTTTTAGTAATCTCACAATACTAAAAGTTTCTTGTGTTTGTTAATATAGTCGTGAAACTTTAAGCGTAGGTACCCACAAAAAAACTCTACATATAAATAATAACAACACTTTTTTTTCCATGTGAAATTCAATTATAGCTTCTGGTACATCTTAAAACGAAAGATCCAATCTCTTTCTTTTATAAAACTGAATCTAGTTTTTTCACGTTTCTGGAAATTTTTTCCTGATCTTATTATGAAATCCCACTTGGTTACGTAATGTAAATACAAAATGAACTTTCGGAACAAGTTTAGCAAACAGTAGTATTGTGAGATTGCTTACATATTGTTTCTCAAAGTACAAGTACAAGTGTTATGGGAAAATACATGCATTTTATATTTTATTTGTCTGATATAGAAAATTTTAACTTTTGTGGAAATTATAATTCATTTCCCAAGTTATTAGTAAATAATGATCTAAATAACTAGCCATAACCGTTTCCCGCATGGTGAGCACGCACCATTTGCTTCATTCGCATTCATACCTCGTCTCATACATACCCTTCTGTTAGTCTGACACTTGACATATTGTCCCGAATTAAGTATTTCCCGAGCGTAAATAATTAAATGGTAAATATTTGGTTACTATGACGGGGTACCTACCTACCCAATTTATTTAATTATGTGAATGTTTATTAAGTGGAAACGAGTTTAAATTAAAATAAAGATACATCGTTAACTATAAATCACTTTACGTCTTTATTTTATCAGGCCAAAACTTATTTTCAGTCCGTTCTTTTACAAATTGAGATATTATGCATTTGCTAATAGGTATACATTAATCCTACCAAAAGACCATATCCTTTTGATAATTATTACAAGTAGTATAAGTGAAAGTCATTAAGTTGTGTAAGGATTAAAGATAAAGAAAATAAAATCTACAAAAAATACGAAATTATAAAAATTTATCCTTTGAATTTTACATATATGTCAATATGAATAATTTTCCTTTGAATTTTATATGTATGTATAATTTTAGATTTATTTATTTCGATTTAGAACAAATATCATCGATTGAATCCTTAATACTTTAAGCCATGGGTCTCCAAACTACGGCCCGCGGGACAGTATTGTCCCGTGAGTCAACACCGGCTCGCTAGTACCACCAGGTGATAGTTTATTTTTGATAACTTTGTATGTAGGTATATAAAAATCAAACGTTTTTTTTAACGACCAATTAAGAAACACAATAACTGACATATATAATGAAATTGTAATTAATGATATGAAATTTATCCTGAAATCTTACAATAAGTAATTAACATTATAATTATGAAGAAATTTTTTATTTATTTAGTACAGGAGATACATATTTTACACTTGTAAAATGTTTTGATTCTCCAACTTTGTAGCTGTATTGGCCCTTGGGATTTAGTGTAGCCCTTGGATAAAAAGTTTGTAGACCGCAGCTTGAAATAAAGCTGTCCTAAATTGTAACTTTTTTGTTTTATAAGGGAACTAGAATTTATTGTAAACATTTGTTAATCTAATATACTAATCTCTCTTCCATTTTTTTTATGAATTCTATTAAATTCATGTTATTGCTTGTTTAGTATATAATATATTATGTATTTACTTTCTCTGTGGGGATGTGTGTGATTTCGCTAATCTTCCCGAATTCCGGAATAAGGAAATTATTAATATTTTTACCTTAAAGCGCATCTGAAAATTTAAAAAAATTCCTACCAGTTTAAAAAATGAACAGTTTTTTCATTCTCCTGTAATGTGGCCAAAATGGATTTGGGTAATTTACTAATTAAGGCCCCGTAGTAAGATGGTTTAAAAGGGATATATGTAAATACGAATGTTAGAGGGAGCGCGCTGATATAAAAAAATAGGTAATAGTTAAGCGAAAATGGTGAAAATATTTAATAAAACACTGCTCGTTTGAAATAGAGCAAAAATATCTCGACAAATGCTTATGTTGCATTTAAAGACACACTGCGAATTTTTTCATAACCATAACATATTAAATAATAGAACAAAACGTGTTTTTAATAATTTTCGGAGCTTACTTTGCGATTTTTTTATATCGAGGGAATTTCAAATAATAAACCTTTCTGCATAACAAGTGTATAGATATTATCTTTAAAATATCATATATTTGTTTAGGAACTTAAAAACTTAAAGAGTTAACGAGAAACTTGTTATAAATCGGTAGAAATTGGGTATTCGGGGCTTAACTATCCCGCAGCCAAGTGTAGGTAGTATTCAAAATTACTATCCTCCATATATTAACCAAAATACTTGACATATCGTTTTAGTACCATTAATAATTGACTGAATAATAGGGATATTAATTGGGATTCTATAGTTTAAAAGCCCATAAGACAGAAAAATGCATGGGGTCGTCGGAAGACCCACTTTGTTACAGACGTTTTGTTTGGCATCTTGGCCTGTCAGGAGTTAAGGTGACGATATTTGCGAAGATTTTTTCACAATTTTTTCACTATATTATTCCGCTGAATATCCATAGATTTATAATTTCCGACTATTTAAAGATTCGTTGCTTCAAGGTTAGGAATATTATTTACTTGTCTTTAGGTAAGTATCAGTCACGTTTAGTAATTTATTTATATCCAATAAACGATGATAATATTATTATTATGTTTGAAGAACGCTTCATATATCTTGGCATGATAGTTAAAATTAAACAAAAATATTGTTTATTAAATCACGAGATTTTCGAATGTATAGAAATTTGTGCGTAGTAGTTGGGAGCTGAACTGTTGACCTAAGTTTTATCAACAGGTTTTTTTGCCCACTTTGCTATCATGAGTAATGGCTAGGAAAGGATGGGGGTCGATGCGACTAATTAATGTAGGTAATTAATTGAGGTATTGCTTCATTCTTGACTGTCCTCCAATGTTTCCAATTCAATACGGAACACGTTTAATTACACGGTGTCAATATACTAATATAACTAAAATTAAAATTTATCAGGCTATAGGAAACAAAATGTTGACTAATAACTATTTAAAAAAATGTGTTCTTTCGGTGCTATTAAAAATGTCTGTAACTTCTGCATATTGGTTCACAAAGTTATGTCTGCATGGTATAAGGCAGTTTATATATAAGAATTGGTATTGTCATTATTGTTAGAAACATCTACTAGAAACATGATATGAAATCAATTAATGATTTTAAATAGAAAAATGTCATCACATACATATAATCTTCTGTCGGAAAGCTTTATTAATTTTAATAATATCACTCATTTTAATCCTTTGAGCAATTTTGTAAGATATTCTTTACAGACAACAAATTGATGTAGAGTCTCATAAAAGTTATGCTATCTCATTTTGTATTACGATGAGAAATGTGATTTAAATGGTGTTGGAAAGGGAGAACACAGCAATTTCAGTTTGAATACAAAGCTTATCTGCCATAGAAGCTCCCTTAAAATTAAAAATAATTCTATGAAACAATATTTACCATTTGAAAATTTTTTGTCAAGATTTGCAAATTATTATTTTAATTTTAAATATAAACGAAAAATAAAATTGAGTGACAACAAATTTGACAATTTCCTTGTCTAATTAAATATTATATTATATAGTTGTATTATTACATATTTAGTTTCGTATAAATTAGTAATTTTAGTTTATAAACTTTTAGTAAGGTACTTAAAAAAAACACTTTTTTTTGTTGTTCAAGATTATAATATTTGTGATCTGAGTCTAAAAACTGAGAGAATTTTTCACGTGGTTTTTAAGAACAATATTTCATTTTGAAATACGTTCAAAACAGCGAATTTATCTTAAAAATAATATAATGTGAAAAATTTCCGCGCAATCTGCATTTTGCAGTTCTCATATGAGACGGACATTGCAAAATATCAGAGGCTTTATAGGTTAACTACAATTCTGTGTTCGAAAAGAAGAAAAAGACGATACAAAATACATCATAACAAATTGAGTACACTTAGCCGTTGTTTTTTGCGATGTTTTAACAAAAATATGCTGAAAACAAACATCGAAACCCGTGGCCGAACAGCAAGAATCCCGGCATGCGCAGATTGTTGTGTTATTTAATTATTTAACTTCAATAAACAATATTTAGCATATTTGCGGCACATTCCAGAGTGTAAGATACTCTCAGTATCGCCCCGGTTAAAGACCACCATTCAGAATCGATATGTTGCTTGTAATGGCTTTAGCCGTGTTTGGTGACCAGATCTGAATAGGTAATTTCCCATCTTTTGCCCACCCCTTCTACCATTGGCCTTACAACATAACCCCAATCGGGGGGTGACATTGTCCCACTAGCTCTGGGCAGCTGGGATTTTTATGCAGGATTCACAATATACATTTTTTTCTATTGTTTAAAAAAAAAATCTTTCCATCTTCAAACCAAGCTACATAAAGTATTCGACATATCGTATAATTTAATAAATGTTATTAATAATTATATATATCATAATGCTTTGGAACGATCATGTATATGCACATCGATCATGTGTATGCACATCGATTATGTGTAGGCACATCGATCATGTGTATTCACATCGATCATGTATATAAACATCGATCATGTGTTTGCACATCGATCATTTGTATGCACATCGATCACGTGTATGCACATTGATCATGTGTATGCACATCGATTATGTTTATGCACATTGGTCATGTGTGTCCACAAAGATCATTGGAATGCACATCATTCATGTGTATGCACATCGATCATGTCACATAATGTTCACGATACATTTTCACCATCGGTAAAAAGGTACCTACAATGTTTATAAACTTATTTTCGATTCGAACAAAAATGTCAACACGATAACCTTTTCCACTGACCCGAACTACTGCAATATCAGTTTAAACTATTCCTACAGAAGGTTTTAAATAAAATTAATCATTTTATTTAATACGATGGCCTTTTGGTCTCCGTTGATGAACCAGAACGTTAAATGCATCATTAGATTGAACCACTGTTTTCTTTTACTTTTAAAGCAAAATGGCCCCAACCACAGACATATGAATATGAATAGACGAGAAGTTAAGGACGAGGGGTTAAAACAAGAGTTGCGGGACGCAGAGAGGAAAGCTGACTGTGATTCGTCAATAAATCAATCTGACAGTAAATAGGCATCTCGCATTATAATATCACCATTTAGTTCTTAAAAGTAAAATCTGCTTTTTAATGAATAGACATTTTTACATGGGAGCGCAAATTTGCGAAGTCCAAATTCGGCAAAATAAATTTCTTCTATTTCAGAGTCGAATATTTCGTTTGCGTATTTAGTTAAGACACTTTTATAAATGTTCATAATTTACTTCCCAGCAACCAACCAGCTTTGTGTTTCACGTCCAGACGTATCTCGATGTGATAGTATATGTTTCTACAACTGATCCATATTATACGATGTGAATATGCTTAAAATAAAGTAAAATAATGCTTATATATGGAATGTGATACGACAATTGGGTTTATTCTCTTTTTCACATCTATTTTTACAAGTTTTCATAGCACAAGCCATCATTTTGCCGTGTTATTTCGTAAAATGAACCGATGATGCCTCGACCATAGTTCGCACAAGAATGATGACGTCACGTTTTCTAAATTCACTTGAGGCCATACGCGAGCACAGCCGGCTCCAATGGAACCGGTATGGGGAGTGGGGAATAATACGCTTTTAATCACTTAGGGCAGGTCTACTAATATTCATATGTCTATGGCCCCAACCATAGATAAAAGTAACAACGGAGATGCGCCATCAACGACATTATTTATTTTAAACAGATTACGCTATACGCATCATGGCTTGGCTTATTTCTGTATATATCATACAATGGTAATGTACGATGAGCGATATGCTAAAATAGGTCAAGTCGCGAGAATATAGCGTGGTCTGTCACAGGCTTAAGAGTATTGCCAGCATAGTTCACTCATACTACTGCAAATCGCATCTACGCACAGCGTGCCCTGATTTGTTTTTACTTACATAATATTGAACGTAAAACTTTCATTGACTTCGATCCTTAGTTTTTTTTGTAGCTCAGTGACATTCGGCACGCTTCTATGCTATATCTCCACTGTTTCACATGGTCATAAATGTTCAAAGACAATTAGGAAAAAAAGCTTTTCCACGCTAGTCGTAAATTGCCCGACCATTTTTATTTGGTCACCAAACATGGCTAAATTTGTTTCATGTATCTTCCATTCTGAGTGATTTTACGTTACCAATACAAATTAAATTAAAATAAATATTTGCCACGTTTCGAACTCGCAGCACATTTTTTTAAAATGTAATTACCGGACAAGCGTTCCAATAAAATTGCTTCCAATCGTCTCGGGCCAGTGAGACTAAGTCAGCCCAAACTGGGATATGTAGTTAGGCTGAAATTAGCGGAGAGGGGAAAAAGGTTAATAAGAGGAAGGTGGGACTCAGATCTGACATAGGCTAAAGCCATTTTAGGAAACATTTCGATTCTGAACGTTGGTCTTTCAGTAATGCGATACTTTCCATTCTTGAACGTTTCGCAAATATAATACATATATATTTTTTTAATAAATTGCGCAATAACACAAATTAATTAAATAAAATTTGAACCCGCGATCTCCGGTTTCCACTCAACTACGGTAACCACTCAACCAAGGAAGCCGTCAAGAGATTGTGTCCAAAGCTAAAGGAGCTTACCGCTGTGCCGCACAGGTCCTTTAATTGGTAACTTGAATAGGGATCAAGCGATGGCGGGGATAATAATGATATTTGACAAGGGTACAAATTTTGTCAACATATTTTTACGGAAAAACCACGGAATGAACGTTTTAATATCTACAAAAATGTCAAAATATTCTGTAATGTTAAACATGGTACACTTTTGCGCGTTTGTATATGAACATTAATGGCAAAAGGACATAGCGATTACACGATAATATTATATGTTTTGCGTAGTAGTCATTATGCATGCTTACTTAACATGTTTGGTTTTAAATTACATGCTCTGTTAATTCGTCATAATTTTTAAAAATATTGTTCAAATGTATATGCGCATAATTTAACTCGTCTCTAAACAGAATTGTTTGACCTTTTAAGAGAAAAATTAGTTCCGCATGAGATAGTATAAATTATCACTATTTATCCTACGCTTTTTTAGGTAATAGGACATTATTTCACACAGTGAATTTTACTAGCGAAATTTTAGAAATGATTAGAAACACTCTTATGATAAACTCTAGAGAGAAGTTGGTTCAATTTTACATACCAAAGGCACAGATTCCTAACGTTATCCAAGACTGTCCCGTTGAAGCACTTCAGACGAGCACTTGCACATAAGAGCCTCTTGAATATTTCGTAGACCGTAGAGTAGACTGAGGAGTCGTAGACCGTAGAGTGTAGGTGTTAAGGAATTCTTAGATATACAGAGCAGTCCACTTAGTCACCATCGATCATAGATTTTCAGTAAAAACTTTAATGGTTTTTTTCTAAACTTTTTAACTATTAACAGAACTATTTATATGAACTCGAAATGGCAATAAGGAATGGAACTGGCAGAGGAAGGATGAACGTATAAAGCCGTAGGAATAAGAACCCTGAGGCGTATGTGTTGTAATGTATGAACGGGTTAAAGATATTCGGAATGTAAGGCTGATTTAAGCGTGATGGCAATGGAAAAAATATATATATATATATATATATATATATATATTTATTTTTCATTAAATTTGAAGTTTTTGAAATGTGAAAATCGTAATACAGGGTTTTCCAATAAGAGGTGTTATTTTGAAAAGCCCGCTATTTCGGTAGATGTTACTTTGGAAGCTGTCTTTTGTTGACATTTGACAAGTAGAAACTATGCCATTAATAAAAATGGAATGATACACGCTTCAACAACGCATTGAAATTATTAAAATTCACTTGAGTGAATCAAATGCAAATCATCTTGAGTGATGAGGCCCTTTTCCACCTCGGTGGCTTCGTCAACAAGCAAAATTGTCGCATCTGGGGCTCGGAAAACCCAAGAGTTATTGTTGAAAAGCCTCTCTATCCTCAACGTGTGACTTTTTGATGCGGTTTATGGTCCGGTGGAGTCATTGGACCTTACTTTTTCGAAAATGAGGCTGGAGCAACAGTTACGGTGAATGGATTGCGCTATCGAGAGATGATTAATGATTTTTTATGGCCAGAAGTGGATGGTATTGATCTGGACAACGTTTATTTTCAACAAGTGCTACGTGCCACACAAGCAACAAAACCATTGATCTTTTACGACTGAATATCAAAATAACACCTCTTATTGGAAAACCCTGTAGTATCATAAGATATTATTCCTATTTCGCAAATATTTTCAAATTTTTAGTTGCAACCTGCTTTCGATGACGTGTCCTTCATTTTTCCTCTTTTTGATTTTCCTCACGAAGATTCATAGAAAAAACAAAGTTCATGGCTAGTATTTTTAAAAAGAAATAATTTATTTTTTTATAACGCCTTTAATGTCAATGCGCTGATAATAACCTCACACCTAAAACAGCATGATAATTCTACACAATGACAATTCAACCCACCTTTAAAAAGTTATATAAAGTCATTATAATTGATGAAAACATATAAACTTAACCTAAGTAAGCTAACCTAACCCATGTAACCTATTTAACCATGTTTTTGTTTCATCACTTTTCATGACTTTATATCACTTTTTAAAGGTGTGTTGAATTCTAATTTTTATGAGTTATCCGGTCGCCGATATTTTTACTGACGCTGGGCCTTAGGGCCGGCCCTGCATATTTAAAATGTGTCAACGTAATATTAAATAGTTCCCAATTTGCAAAAACGAGATAGAATAGCGAACTTCCACAACTACAATAATGGTAATGGCCACTGGCCAATTCACGTCACTGGATACAATGTATGAATGTGAATGAAGCAACGAATGCGTGCAAATATAGAGTTGTGTAGCGGTCTTTTTCCGATCTGCCCACCCTTGCGGGGAAACGGAGCTATGGTTAGTTGGTTAAAACAAACTCCAAAATATACAAGCCTCAACTTTGAAGAATATGACTTTGATTAGCCACGAAACTGCAAGGTTATGAAGTCTACCTCACGTACACATGTACGTGACAAACCCCCGAAAACGTAGCCTGGAATTAGACCTTCATTTCGGTTAGCCGAGGACGAACTGAGGTCAAAGTAGTGACTAACTTTTCTTTTTATGAAGATGTTTTTCTCTCAGAGTTTCATTGAAAACCAATATTCTTAATTTACTTACAAAGAAAATGTATGGTTTTTTGTATCATTTTATCGGTGCTATCGGAGGTATTTCAACGTATTCATTCGGTATGAATTCCATAAACAAAAAGAGAAAATGATGTTTTCAAAACAAATTTCACAAAACATGTTGGTAAACGTAAACACATGTCTAGGATCATGTACGAAAGAGACCACCTATAAAAACAGAGAAATCGTAATGGAAATCGGCTTCAAAATTTTCAATTTTTGAAATTGATAAATTTACTTAAAGTAATATTCTTTTAAAAATTATTATTATGAGTAGGTAATTTATCGCTAATCTGAATTCTCCACACAATCAGTTCCTATTTTGAAAACGACACTTAAATTCGAAGCAAATTTGAGTTCATTTGACCATAGTTCCGTAAGACGCACAGGCCCGAAATTAGTATTTTTGTTAAAATTGTAGTTCCCTTACGTAATTACCGTCTACAGCATTAACGTTCACTAATTTCTAAATATCCCGCAATGAACACGGAATGCTTCGTTTTCTATTCAAAAATATCATTTCAAAAACATTTCCAAACACATCCCACACCTAATCCGTAATTCATGTGAAATTGACGCGTAAATCCACGTATCAATTTCCTTTCAAATTTCCATATACGTGACAAATGGTGGGACATTATTTATGGGACATCTGGAAACAATTCCCAGTATATTTACATTATATCGATGTCGTCTTTAGAATTTAGAATTTTTAAAGACAATTTTCACAACATATTATAAATTTAAAAGTTTGTCATTTTTTTCTAAAAGAGAGCTCCCCTCTCTGTACAGTGTAAAGTAGGGGAACTGTATAGCCACCCGATTGGGCAGCGTTGTGCGGCGGGATAAGGTAGGGGCTGTTAAGAGATTTATTAGTTCGGGTCTTAAAGCTGCCCGGATTATATGAAAATGGAAATGTCGGTAGCTCGTTCCACATACAATCTGACTTACACAAAAACGAGTCGAAGAAACAACCCGTTCTCGTGAAGCCAACATCTAATATAAACAAGTGTTCCGCTCGTTTCCGTCGAGTTCAACGCACGTGCATCGGTGCACCGGAGATCAATTTTGCTCATTAGAGCAGGCTATAATACGCTAAATACCTGAAGAATAGACTCAGCATGCCTACATCGCGTTTGTGCATTAGAGATGGCAATCGGTCTGTTAACAACGGATTGTCAATCCTTAGCACAGAATCAAATCAGGTATTGTGGGGCTCCAGCCCAGAGGTGGCTCCCAAATTCAATTACTGAGCGTACTTGGGATTTGTACAGGGTTAGTGGCTAGTCACTTGTTTTACGACGATTGCGTTGAAATGGACTATTAACCATTAGACAGACAATCGAAATTAATTGTAGTATTTACCTATTACGTAAATATGATGAAGTATAAAATAATAATGTTCACAAAAATGGGTTCTTTGGAGCTAAAATTTAAATTACAAATTAACTATTTACGTTGGAACTCAAATTCTTCATATGCGTAATTTCTATCCGAAAATTTCTCTTGTACAATTTTTTTATTTTTTTATTTTTATATTTCATTATTTTAGTGTAGTTTAAGAGAGAATATTTTTTTTAATAATGACTATTAACTCACACAAAAATCTGGAAAAATCGAATTATTGTATGAGCGCATTCGTGGATACTATATATTTGTTTTACATACGTTATGATTTATAAAAAAATATTTATTTTGGTTAGTTACTTTTACCTCATATAAAAAAGAAATCTTGTACGAAACAGGCTGCGCAGCCACGACAAACAAGAATTTATTTTTATTATTATGTGTAAGGGCATTCCGGGAACAATTGCTCGAGATGAGCCAATCTAACGAAGATTGATAAATTGGATTCATGATTAAGAAGTTGTCTGAGAGATCATGTAAGTGTTATTGACCTAATGAGGTCAGGCACTCCGTTCAATTTCACTACAGATGAAGTTTATGTAATTTGGGATCGGTTATTAATTCTATTCTTATTATATAATTTTAGTTTGAACGACCATAATACAGGAATCTGCCTACCTTGGTGGTTGTAAGATCCTAAAATATACTCGTTTTAAAAAAAACTTATTTAATAAAAATTATATTAACGCGCCAAAACTATCGGAAACACATGGACACATTGAAAATATTGCAAATTAGTCAAAAAGCTAGCTGAAACAAAATGGGGATGCGACGCCAACCCGTTAATGCAGCATCCATTGCCCTGGTTTTTTCAACAGCTTAAATCCCCAAAGCGAACCATCATCGAGACTTTAAAATCTACACCCCGCCAAATATCAGGCGAGAGATTGCAACACTGACCCTGCACGATGATGTCGTCTCTCACCCTGCATGCCGCTTGAAGTCCCGAAAACCCTTCTGCCACAGCCTGGATTCTCACTGCCTCGTAAACTCTGGTCTGCCATCAGTAGAATAAGGTCCTCTACATCCACTGTGCCCACATGATGCATAGGTGGGGCCTTGAAGAGTCAGAAATGTGTGAATGTGGTGGGTTACAGACCACCGATTATTCTCTGGCGAGATTGTTGAGGTCCACAGGGCGATGCCTGAGACCCTAGACTGGCTCACAAACCTAGATTTCCCATCTGAACCCCCCACCATACGAAAGAAGAATTTGAATGCCCATTGGGCTTTTAATCACATAGCTATAAAAAAAATTGTAAAAAATATAAGTACACACCCATCTACCAATTAAATAACGACGCACACACCTAATGGTATCTAATAATAATCATATAACAATAACATAATAACAAACTGATACAGTTAAGGTTTATCGAATATCTACATGCATATTTGATTTTAAAGAAAATAATTAAATGTGTCGACAGAGCAAGTTTCATAAAAGAATTGTACATAAAATTAGTGCTAGAAGCAACTATATCAAATGGAGCGTAGAGTCCAGTATTTGTATTTATTGGGTACGCGGTAATGAATAATACACAGAAGGTCAGTGCTGTTTAAATGCTATGTTTTGTAACGAAATAGGAAAAATTCAGTACAAAAAACTTTGCCAATGAATGTCATGAATCCAGAGTTTTTGCGGCTTGAAAACAAATGATCAGATTTTCCCCTTTAGAGTAAAAATAATAATCTGGGTTAGGTTAGGTTAGACTTGGTTTTTATAAAAGTATCCCTGTTCACTATCCACTCAACTCAATTAACTTTTTTCTATCATAAATAACGACAATTTTGGTATTTCGGTAATCTGCATATTTTGCGTATCTTGATTCAGCCAAGGGGCAATTCTTCGAATAAAAACACAAAACAAGATATTTATGAATCCACTGAAAATACTAGTTCGATAGTACGAAATATAATTACGGTCACAGAAGCGCGGTGTCTAGTCAGGGCTATATTATTATAAATAATTAGCAATACCATAATACTTATATATCATTTGATAACCTTTCATTCAACGATTTGCATTTACGCAAGTAATTGGAATATGTCAGCTAATATTATGTAAATAATATAATTTTATAAATATTTCAAAATAATTATCAATAATTATTTGCGCTACGTTTTACAGAGGAATGTGCCAGTCAGAACTTAGTGAACGATGAGTTACATCAAAATTTACACTACGCCGAGTTCACACGAGGACAATACAATATTGTCCTCTTTCAGCTCCGTGAACACTTTCAACCGCGCAGGAAAAGACAATGTGACAATACAACAATTCGATCTTAGTCCACGACATACGACGATGCGTGTTACGAGCGAGTTCGCGAAAAACATTACGTCTTTTATACAAAGATGTATTGAAATTGTTGGAGAACAATCTAAATCTAAATAATAAACAAAATACGAGATCCAATAGCGCCGAGAGTCGAGAAACGTACGCGTGAAGCTATTGTCTAATGTCCTCCTTATTTGGTGGGGGTAGAAATTGTATAGTCTACCTGTCTATCCCTAGGACAACGTCTTGGTTCATTGTCCTGTCCTCCAAACTTCTGTTCACCCTAGTAAAATGAGTCCGGAGATGGGACAGTACAATATTGTCCCCTCCTCGGTGAACTAGGCATTTTTAGTGGAATAATAGAGAAACGTTATTCCATTGCTTTTCATTATTTTAACTGAATGTCGGCTTAGTTTCAAAAGACCTCAAAACGCTACCAGCTATTCAGTTATCTTAGCGGAAAATGTTACATGGGTTATGATGGAGAACTAACAGAGGATCGGACACACCCGTGGGAATGGAACCCGACGAATTTTTTCACTAAGCTATTGCCAATTATAAAAAAAATGTTTGTTAAGGAGCGTCAGATAACTCTTTGTATGAACGAAAAACCGTATGTATTAAAAAACGTTTTTTAGTTGAAAAAAGTTTAGCATTGAAAAAATTCCACTTTCAAATCAGAATTTCTGGAGTCACACCGTGGTTCACAAATTAATCCTAAATTAATTTTGTACATAATGTACATAATACATATTAAAGTCGCAATGTGTGCCAACTCTTACACTAATCCTAGTTTAGAAGTCATATAAGTATACTACAGTCAGCTTGGTCACACACTTGGAGAGAGACAGGTGCTTGTTAAATCTATGCGACTATTTCCTTGTCTCTTCCCCTTGACGGAGAATCGATAAAACATTTCCTACTTCTGGAAACGGAGTTCATTGGAAGGAGAAATATGACCTTACTGTGACGATTTCGATTTCGTAAATAAATAATTATTCAAAGCATCGTTTATTATTGTTATAATTCTAAGTCGTTAGCTTGCTCTGAGAATAATTCAAAACAAACAGAATACATCAATATTCTTTACTAGCAAGTGTTGACCGGGCTTTACACAGAGATTTCCAAAGTTAGACAGTGACCTTACTCTTCTTTTTAAGGTGTGCAAAATTTTTTTAACCTCGGAATAAAACTAGATATAGATTTGTATTCTTTTTTATATTAATAGATATTAGTCATTTTTGTGAGGTAGGTACACTTGCATCAAAACACCCAGTCATGCAGGTATTATGTAGGCACTCAAAAATACACACTTTTGTAATGTAAGCAATATAGTACAAATGATTTACTTAGTTTATTTTAGTTACTTTTACATTAAAGTTAACAAATTACTAATTCTAGCTTACATTTTATATTTCTTAATGTGGTACTTACGATGTATTTTTCACTTATTACTTGGTGTTTATTGTTTCATTTTTTAATAATTTTTCATCCCTTGTGTATTGGGTTTATTCTTTTTTGGTAGTATGATTTCATCGCGCGTCCTTATGTATCTGTGCATGTCCTTCTATAAAATATTTTTTTAGAATTTTCGTAACAGGTTGTTTATTTTTTCACGTTTAAATAAAGTCTTTGCGTTCAATAAGTTCGTATAAAATACCTAATTTAAAAAAAATCCATCAAAATACTATTGAAAGTGTTTTATTTAAGTGTCGTTCGCAATTTATGAATAGGTACCTACATGCACGTACACATACTGGTATCTGGATGTACTGTATGTACCACAGGACAGCAAATCTTATGGTATCTTTTTCAAAAAAATTAACATTACATTGGTGATGTACCTACTGTGCCTGTCTCACTAGTAAATTTTGTTTTGAGAGTAGTCTCAAAACAAGAACACTTTTAATAGGAAGATCCTTTTAAAATTGTTTTGAAGATGACTCGTTATTTGTAAATATTTTGTACTGTGTAGGTACTATAATTTCCGAACCAATAAATACAGCATTTCAAAGAAAACGATTCTTCACTCCGATACAATGTTTCAGTTTTTCTTGTTGAAGTGTTCTTAGAAAGAAAGCTAGTATTTTTTATGTGAATACCGAACTGAAGAGTCTCAACTGTTCCCAACCATCTGGAGCCAATGGTATCCCCAATAGGGGTATGTTGTGAGACTGAAGGTAGTGGGGAGAGGAAGGAGATGAGAAGAGAAAGGTTCAATTCTGAATGGTGGTCTCACACGACGATACTGAGAGTATCTTCCACTCTGGAACATACAGCAAATACATTTAATATTGTTTTAAATGAATAAATTGTAAAATAACACAAACTCACTAAATTTAATTTTCATGCGCACGCCGGCATTTGAACCCGCAA
This sequence comes from Hesperophylax magnus, assembly GCA_026573805.1. Taxonomy (NCBI): domain Eukaryota; kingdom Metazoa; phylum Arthropoda; class Insecta; order Trichoptera; family Limnephilidae; genus Hesperophylax; species Hesperophylax magnus. The sequence continues at coordinate 5,974,455 of JAIUSX010000022.1, forward strand.
CCTACAGTTTGCTTGTCGAGAGTCAGCAAAAAACAGACGGGCCCGTCCAAAAAAAACGCCCAACAAAAAAATAAACATTTCGTCCCATTAGTCAAGTCCCACCTAGTCTCACCGAAGTTTCTTTTTTGTTTTCATCTCGATAGATAGATAATATAACATATTTTACCTACGTATCGTGATGAAATGACATTGCGAGCTGAAATCAGTTGAATTGACAAAGGTTTTGATAATTTCATACCGTTTGACAGATTTCAGTGTGGCACGCGGACAACAGGTTTTCTGCTATATAGTGATAAATACTTAACATTTAAAATACTTGACATTTTTCGTAGAAAGCAAACACTTTGTGATATTATTACTCATGACATGAATCAAAGACAATTCATAGCTGGAAGTAGGTACCCAGAACACACTTCCTACGTTTGTAATTCCACGTAACTATCTGTTATTGTGACTAAAGCCCAATTGCAAATTTTCCGCGAAATTTGCGCGGTTATTGTCTCTTGTCCCGCTTTCCGATCACTGACGTTTTTTCGCTTGATAAAGGAAAGTACGTAATTATTGCCGCAGAGTTTCCGCTAAGTAGTTGCCATATTTCTTTGTGCTGCCTTACCCGCTTAAAGTAGAATATCAATTATTAAAATAGTCTTACTACATCATTATGAATCTGACCCATGAAGAGTTACCTAAGAGTAGGTTATTATTTACCTTGTGAACCTTACTATATATCATGATACTGTATATTATGATGTTAACTGAATCATTTAGTTTTATTTTCTAGATCTATTTTATTCATAAAAATCTTATAAAAATATTTTAACGAAGTTTTTCAAACAGCGCGATGGATTGTTTTCAATGCATGTAAATTTCTCTTGAAGATTGCCAAAAACTTTATTGTAGCATTATCATAAGCTTAACGTAGGCATAGTTTAACGTAAAGTCACTATTTTCGATTAATCTTTACTACGAATCGGCTTACTTTATGAATACCAATAAATATGCATTGGAAAAATTAAAGCTTTTTCCCATCGTTTCGCTGAGTAGAATTAAAATAAAATTGTTAATTACTTTATAAAAAATATATGCTTAAACTACTAAAAAATGTATTTTTCATTAGAAAAGTATGAAAGCATATAAGAAATAATAAAAATACAATTTTACTTAATTTTGTTTTTTTTTTTCTTTCTTTCAAAATTATTCATAAAATAAATAAAAACCACTTTTACGGTAAAATCCAGCGTGTTTGCCGAGCGATTTTAAGGCACACTAAGAATATACACATTTTTGGTTTGTGTATTCCATTTAAGGATGCGAGCATAAAGCGTGTAAATTTTTTGTCAATCGGACGTAAAACCTTATTGAGGAACAAAATATTCTCACTCGAGAAACGCCTGAAGATTCGTGATATGAACGTGCAAATGTAGATATAATATATCTCGACGCCATCTAGTGGGAAATTCAACACTAACAAAGCCTTTCCTACAAAAATAAATTGTCGATTGAAGTACTTGTACATTTTGCATTATTGGCGGGTTGGGAATAAGCCGACGTAGCTCAGTGGTCCAGAGCACCTGACCGGACATCAGAAGGTGCGGGTTCAATTCCCGTCGGCGGCATTTATTTTTACTCAGAAGATATTTTCAATTTGTATGGATATTCCAGGCGAGTAATTAATGCTTTTAATAATTTGTGAACACGGAGTATTATGATAATTTTTTCGCATTCGTATGGCGATTTATTTATATTTCAATTGACATCATTCATAAAAGTTGATTTTCCCATGCATCCCAAGACCTCGCAACTGTATTTTTTTAAAATGTAGGAATACCGATGCATTATTCATTGGTATGCATAAGAATGCATTGCTTAGAAATTTAATGCTGAAGCATTTTGTACGTGATCAAAATCTCGTGAGAGATATTGATGGTGGATTTAATACTGGCCATAACGGGTACTGTTGCCCAGTTTCCGGAAACCCTACGTGCAGAATTAAAAATAGTCGGAAACCAGTTGTAGTGTCTTCATAAATAATCATTTGCTTGCCAATCACAGATAGTTTCGAAAATTTCAGTATCGTCATGGATAAAGATCACCATTAAATGATCTGCCTAGATCTAAATTGCCAGGAACTACCCAACCTTCTTCTTATCCAATTATTTCCCTTCCCTACCACCTCCAGTCTCCCTGGTTTCCAGATTGTTGGGAGCAGTTGGGACTCTTGTACGGTATTTACATAAAATATATCTTATTTTAGCGGCACCCTCTGATTTCCGTTAGAATGAGTTTCCAACAAAATAATCGTAGATGAAATAATATATTTTTTAACTACGCAGCTATGTAAACTTATTCAATCCTACATCTCTGTATAAATAAGAAATGTATTATTTTTTTACGTATATTTTATAATTGCATCATAAGCGGTTTAGTAAATATTGCCAAACTTACACGTGTACAAATAGTTCGTGCAAAATAGGTAAATATAATGAACATGTTAAAATTGGCTGAATCGTGTACCTCATATTTCATGTGTGCATTTTAACGAACATAACAATCACACGAAAAAAATATAACATCACATGAAAAAAATACGTGTTTAATTTTTATTGCAAAGGTAGGTAGGTACAGGCAAATCAATTGAAAGAGGACACTTTTGAATGTATTTGTGCACACCGATAATAACGAAAGTTTCAAAAATGTTTTAGAATTACTTTAGAACTGGTTTGCATTCCCCTCTTACCCCGTAATTGACCAAAGATACTGGGTGCGTAGCTAGGTTAGAAAAAAAATGAAGATAAAATCACTATAATGAAGATATATTTATTTTATTTTATGTTACCGCAAAAAATTTCTACAACGATTTAAAATGGGCCTTTTCAAAACGACACATTACTTATTCGTAAATATGGCGACGTTGACATTACGCCGGGCAACGTCGGTGTTAGCCGTCTTACCAGTTAGTGGCGTTTTCTACGTCATAATGACTTTGTAGCCAGTTGCAACCGTTTCGGAATGTGCGGTTTTAGATGGTTTTTAAAATCGCTAGTTTTTATCGAAAATATATACATTTTTAGTACAATGTTCTGAATCAGAAAAATAAACTTTCACGCATTTTTGACGGTATTCATAGTTTGTTAAAAATACGCATTTTCACATTTTTTGTATGGTTCTTCTGCTTCCAAGCAAAAATAAAATAAATTTAAAAAAACATAATTTTTTGTTCCATCTAGTACACCACTACACAAGTTAAAGTGTCTTTAAAATTATTATTATTATAATTTTTTTACCGATTATTTCATTTATTTATTTATTACACGCCCTAGTTGGCTTTTACATGTTCTATTATAATAATATCGAAATAATCCATGGCAATCTGATTTTATTAACGCATTCAAGTCAAAACAGTATTTACAGAGTTTATAACACGTTTTTCAAAAATAATTTATAAAATTTATTTTTTTCCGTTTACCCCACACTGAACAATTTCCCTCAGGGCAATGAGAACAATGTCATCTTTGGGGATGCTGTGTGGGGTTATTTCTAAGGAATGGAGGGAGAGGAAGTTTTGTAAAGGAAAAATGTATGAGGGAGGGGGGGAATCTAGGGATTAGGGAATTAGTTTCCAGGAGTGAAGGAGTGAGAGACCAGTTGGAGAGGTCAAAGGGTCTCTCCAAACCAGCCTCAGTGGGCAGGCGCATCCTGAACACACCTCACCCGATGAAGCCCGAACGTAGCAGGGGTTCTTGAGGTGACCTATGCCAGATGTGTTGGTTATCCAAAAAATGGTTCCCGGGGCGGCGGAACCCAAATCTGGTAACCGGTCAACTCGGGACAGTAGAAATTCTATAGTCTTTAACACACTCTTGAAATGTGATATAAAATCATGAAAAGTGAATAAAAAATTTACGTTAGATTAGGTTTATATTGTTGCCTTTGTTTTTTATCTTTTAATGACATATATCACTTAAAAAGTCGGTTGAATTTCCACTGTACTGAGTCGCCATGGTAATGCAGCATTTTTTCTGGAATAATACATGAACTAGTCAACATTAAATTTCCAAGGGAATGTTGCTATTTTGTTTGAATTTATCTTTTTCAAATGTATCAATGCATAAGTATTTTGTGATTATTAAATTTTTAAATTATTCGGAGTGAGAATTATTTGTGGTGACCATTATTAATTTATTACCAATCATATTTTTCATTCATTCTTCTTTTTATAAATACTAACCAAATTTCCAAGAAGCTTGTGCTTATCACAATATTGGCCCTATCAGGAACATGTTTTAGGTTGTTTTGATTTCAACGACCTCTGAATTCCAATCAAATTAATAATAATATATCTGAGCAGAGAATGTCGCTATTGATAATTTGTTTCATTCATCAAAACATAAAACATACCAGATAAATCCGGTTATAGGTGCCTACCTAATTTACTTGGACAGAAAATAAATATTCACGGTGCCAATTAATAATCGCATATTAAAAATGTTGCATTAAAATAATTCTATTTTTTTCAGTTAATAAACAAGCCATAAAAAAATTTAATTTAAAAAAATATTTTTGGTATTGTTTTCCTTAGTTTTAGGCATTTTCCTGTAAAAATTACCAAATCTAATTGAAAACAACAATGCCAATATAAATTTAAATTTAATATGAAGTGTAGTCTGAAGTGCAATTTTTAAATAAATTAAAATTAATTCTTACATTTTTTGCTAGTCTGTCTCCAAACACGAGTAGTATCTTCCACTCCGATACCCACGCTAAGAATTATGGTATGAAATGAACTATTTTTTTTCTGTCGCAAGTGCGTCACAAGGCCTGCTCTAAAAGCAGAAGTCGCTAGAGAATTAAACTCATTATTTATCCCATTAGAGTTTGAGATTAGTTATAGCTATTTAAATGAGTTTATTTGGATTACCCCGGAAAATAAGCAACAATGTTTTCAGGTTCGAAAATACCTGAATAAACTATTTTCGTTTCGCGTTTATTTTGACTTATCTAACAAATTACTTCATGGGTTTGAAAATGACATGGTAACCAACTGATAATCCAGGGGAAGACCGATGGAGGAGGTGATTACGTGTTTTTTACAACTTACGTGACTGGTACGAATGCAGTTTGGGTGAATTGTTTTGGGTTGCTGCATGCATGGTGATTTCCCTGATGATAGCCAACCTTAAAGAGCAGACGGCATCATGGTTTTTATCGATAATATCGGTAACTTGTCATCGTTCCTGAAGATCGCCAAAGAACAAATAACAATATTTTTTCAGTGGAATAACTTATTGAGTAAAACCTCAAATTGTAAAATTCCATCATTGAAGATAATTTTAACTAATCTCAAACGAAAAAAATTAAACAGAAAAATCAGAAGGACCTCAATCTTGCAAAAACAACAGTTCTCAAACACTAAATTAAGCGTATTGAATCGACGTGAGCTGTTTTTTATTCGCTTGTGTTAGGGGTTTTGAAAACTACGACGTTTTACAGTCATTTCGTGCAATAAAACTCTCCGTAAGGTAATTTGATTGGCGCGCGAAAGCCTACATGCTTCTTTTATATATATATATTTTTTATTTTCTAGTTGACGCCTATAAAATTTGGATTCTTACAAATTCAACGATTGAAAATTAATAGCCACAGTATTCAGGATTACGATTGCCGACATTGCATTATTCTTATTAGAGAATAATGCAATTTTGTGTAATTTAGTACAATCAATTTTTCTATGAGACACATTGAATCCCCCTGCATGTTCCTTTTATAATTCTAATTTTCCAATCCCCGCCCATAATATTATTATAATCGCGCTCTATCTGAAAATCAGGTTATTTCTGCTTCGGCTGGCATTCTTCACTCTTGGCGTGTTCTGCTACCTGGTCTGGTTTGGCCGCGTTTCTTGATTGCAACCATCTCTCACCTGAGAAGATCGGGCAGGTAACACGCGGCAATTAGAGCCATTTGCAGGCAGGAACAATTCGATTGTCTCGCTGCAATTAAAAATCCCGGCCCGAGTTTGCACTCTCGATTCAATACGGAATGTTTACCTTTCTACTTGAGCCTAACGCCATCACCCTAAACAACTAAAGGATAAATTAATGTTTTTTATCTTATCGTTTGTTTTTTGAATTATACAACCTGTACGACGTCATTTAAATTATTGCAAATATTGTGCTATTAATAAAACTGACCCATTTATATACTTTATTGAATAGTTTAAATTTTAAATTATATTGTCCGTTTTATTTGTTGTTTTCTCTAACATTGTTGATATTTGTAACGTTTTCTAACTTCATCAGAAAGTGAAAAATATAGCCTGAAGGATATCGCTAGACATATCGGAGTGAAATACCAGTGGGAGGTGAATTCGTCAAGAGGGTCAATAGTACTTAATGACAGATTAAAAAATATAAATAAAAAGGTGATTCCTCTTTTATTTTGCCAATTGCTGGGTTTTATAAAAGCTTAAGCAAATTTCTGCAATTTTCGATCCTTGTATCTTTTGAGATTATCACTCTATAAATTTCTGCTGTGACTTTCCTAGTGACATCCTTTCTTATAGTCCCCTGTTAACAAGGGATCGTTCTTTCTGACCTGCCTATTGTCATTTATGTTTCACCATTGTTCACTATACCATTCCTCTATGTCTGTGAAGTGGGAATGGTTTTTCAGCAAGTTAGTTGTTTTATTTTTTACTACCTATACTTAAATTAATTATACGAGTAGATAGGTTACCGAGACGAAGCGCGTGGTTTCATTGAATTAGGTCCAGTGGACATACTTGAGATCGACTGTGTTCGTTTGTCAGGGCTTTTTTTGTGAAAAAAAGCCCTGCTGTACTTTTGAGAGATACACAAATCATTCTCCAGTAAAAACCAAATCTGATGGAGTTTCTTTCAATTAGTAGGTTCTTGAAAATCACTTATTATTTCAATAAATACAATTATTCATAAGGCTGGTGTCGAGATGAAGGCGTTCATAATAATATAACTGTTTCACCCGTATGCACATATTCTTTGAATGGCTATCTCGTTCTATATGTAGTTATTTAGTCTATTCCCACATCCTTATTGGCAATTCTTTTCTTACTGTTTCGTTATTCGCTTTGCATCTAGAAAATGGAAAGTGCTATATTTTTTATTCGATTATTATAAATATAAAGCGTCTTTGTATTTGTGTTAATTGGTGTACCTACTTTTCTACCATCTTTCTCAGATGACACGTTGTGATAGATCAAATTTGTTAGCAGGATTTTTGGTAAAGCCCATGATTAATGATAGGATAAACTTTTTCCTATCTAAGCTTTTATTTAGCATTGAAAGCCCTCATTAGTCTTATGTATAGCTCTAATTCTCCATCATTAAGCAGCACTATTTCTTGTACTTTCTACCTCTATTTAAACTCTACCTTTATCCATTTTTCATCGCTCAAATTGAATTAGGTTCACTGTTTTGAGTAATTGTTTCTTAAAAAAAAAGCTTGTGAGGAATAAGCCACAAAATCTTTTTTTCCTTAAAATGTTACGGAAGCCAAAATACGAGTACTTTTCGAAAATATGAAGCTTGATAGATATTATTTATATTATTGGCCGATTTTCCCTAATTAATATTAATCCCTTAGTTAATGCTGTGTCCGCCACCTGATTGCTTCAATCTAAAATATTATGTTGTAACTTTACAAGGTGAAGCTATCATCTATCTACTTATATAAAGAAGAGTGTCTGTGGCGGTGTGATTTGTGTACAAATCTACAGTTTTATTCCGAGATTGATGAAATTTTGCAAACTTGACCTTCAAAATAAGGTGACGGTAAAGACGATGTTTCGAAAAACCACCTCATCCTATTACCCACCTCTTTAGTAAAAAAATTGATTTATGATGAAATTTTGCACACTTGACTTTTAAAATAGGAGGAAAATTACCGTCTACATCTGATCACGAAAAATTCTGAGTATAGCATGGGCAACACCGGGACTTCTAGTTTATCATGCAATTTCATCCGATTATACCTCTTTGCTTTAGTTTATTTTAACGAGAATGATGATGGTATCTAACAATCAACAAAATATAATTACGGTAACATGGTACCTAAACCGTTATAAAATTAGGTTAACAACTTCCATTAATCATTCTTGTAAATATATTCATCAAATTAGAACGTGATACTTGAATATAAGAACGTTCGCATAATTCATTATCTTTTAGCTTGTCCTAGGTCAAATGTCACCCAGGTTTTATGTTTTATCACCACAAAAGAGTTAAATAATTCACAGTCTTATAACATTGTCGAAAATACGACTAAAAAGCAGTATGTTTCTTTTAAAGATCACTCCGCGTGTTTGTATACATTAAACGCACCTACGTCAATGATATAATCTAAAAACTCTCCGATAAAAGTCTTTATCGTTAATATATTTATGGCATCCGTAGAAATTAATTAATGCCATCAATATTGAAAATATGATGAAACTAGATCTCTTTGTTATCGTAAAAGCCTTGTTTGTTTTGATGAAAACCCTAATTCACTTATCACAATAGTATTAAAGTGTCAAATCTTGAGAATGTGAGTTCATAAAACAAGTCGAAACTCACCTGTGTTGTGACCTTGATTCTCCTTGGATTAAGCAACCAATCGCATACGAGATTTCTCGGAGGTGTGTCGATTGCAACCTTTGGCTGTGTTGTTACGAACATTGCATCAGATTCGCAATAAAACCAGATAAAAATATAAACAGTATTCTGTGATAATGCGCGCGGTCTCTTGGTATAAAAGCCAACGGATCCTTATGTACGTTTTCAGTATTATTTCGCCTCCTGGCTGTTTTATACCGATCGTGCTTTAGTGTTTCTTAGTTAGAGTCTTATTGGCTTCAAACAAAAATCAAGATGCCAGTGTGTACGTGTGAATATATGGAGTTTGACGATGGCGAGATTCACAATATTGAATGTGAACTCAAGAGACCAGATTGCTCATTTGCTCAACAAATTCTGGATGAAAGACTACGAGGATATAAAGGCTACTTGAGCCAAATTAGGTTTGACCCATTTTTATTTACTTTTAAATATAACAGTATGTAGATAATATATTTATAATATAAAGATTTATTCACTAAACTCTTACAACTCATTAGTTGTACTTTATATTTTAACACTCTTTTCACGAAAGATCTTGTCTTATTTTTTGAAAGTCAAATGTGTATATCAAAATTCCTTAGTTCACGGTGGAAACCATGGAACTATATCCATACTCTTTGGTGGAAACTCTGTAGTTTTATTGGCCTAGAAAAAGCTGTGCAAATCTTTTGATGCCAGAGTTCACTGATCGATAGTTTGTTGTGTCACATTCTACATGCATGTGAAAATATTATTTTATTCTTGTATTAGAGTCAGCACAGCACTTAACTTCATATATTTCTGAATATAGTTAAGTTCGCATTGTTTGTTATTCTGATTTATAATTTGCAAATGTCATGGACAAATAATAACATATACAACCTTCATAACTTCCTGAAACGAGTCAATAATACATTTTCTCCATTTCCCGACTGGCTTCAAACGGACATAAAGTAATTATTTATTCAGCAAGCTACATAAAAAAGACCAACGAAAAGGTATTCCGCAAAAAACAATATGAATTAATATAATATTAATTGTAAAATTAAATAATTATACCAAACGAGTAATTGCTAGGATCATGCGATTAGTAAACACAATTTATTAGTAAAATCGAATAGACAGTGCCTACGCACTTACCTACACTATCTGATAACAATTTCACAGAAAGAGTTTGTTCATAGTACCTAATTAACTGAAATGTTTTTTTTTTATAATCAGTTTTCCGGTGACGCAATTTATTGATTACGGACATTACAGTTATGTTTAGTGAACTAACCTTCACCGTTTTGCATAAATTCGCGGGTTTTAATATCAACTGATATTTTGCCAACGCTGGTGGTTTTTGTTTGCCAAGGAATAATATCTGCTACCATTAATAATTAAGTGTAAAATTATTCAGCTAGATTATCAGCTAAAAGGTTTCTGAAAACACTTTGAATAGTTTGCGTTAACAAAATAGGTATTTAGGTATTTATATACCTGTTAATAATTGTAACATTTTAAAATTAACAACCGCCCGAAGATAGTCCTAGTGGCAGAATGGAATCTCAATTTGGGAATTACGGGGCTTAAGGAAGTTAAGGAGGAGAAGAGAATATTGTTTGGATGTGTACTTGGCAGTTGAGATCTGGTCACTAAACATTGCTTAAGCCATTTCAAGCAATTAGATTCCGAATGATTGTATCTTGTATCTTACCAAGGAGTGGAGAGTATCTTCCACTACGAGATCTTGTGCAAATACATTTTATGAAAATTAAATCGGTTATAGAGTAGTGGTTCAAAGCTTCGGGTTCAATTTTCTGCTAGCCAAGTCCTCTATCATTGCATGAGCTTTGATAGAGGACTTGGAACATTTTCCGCTTATAATGATGGAAGTAGCAGGAATTAAAATATTGTCAGATTATTCGTGACCCGGGAATGTGTCTTTATGTAAATATTGTCAGATTATTCGTGACCCGGGAATGTGTCTTTATGTAAATATTGTCAGATTATTCGTGACCCGGGAATGTGTCTTTATGTAAATATTGTCAGATTATTCGTGACCCGGGAATGAGTCTTTATGTAAATATTGTCAGATTATTCGTGACCCGGGAATGTGTCTTTATGTAAATATTGTCAGATTATTCGTGACCCGGGAATGCATCTTTATGTAAATATTGTCAGATTATTCTTGACTTAAAAAAACTCTATTTTTATAAATTCAAAATTCAGTCTTATTGAATGACCGTATCGAAGTCCTGTTTTAACTCGACCATTTTCCATTTCCACTGTTTCTTCGTTCCGTTTCCGTTTCAAGATGGCGGCCTTTTCAATGACTTAGTAAAGATTCTTTTTTTAAATATGAAATCATCGTGTTTATTTGGAATTTCATAGTTACATTTTTGAAATATTATTGTAGGTACCTACCTGCTTGAAGAAACTTTTGAAAAAATTGTTTTCATTGAGATAGTTGCGTTTCTTTTGACAAATTATATAATTTATTTTTTGAAAAATTTTTTTTACATTAAATATCTGATTTACAATAGTAGGTGGGTATTTAAGTACTTATTTACGAACCTTACGATTTTAGAGAAAATTTAGGTTTTGATTTATTAAATGAGAGTAAATTAAAAATCTTTTTGGCCGAAAGGTCTACTTTTTACAGAACCACTACTATTAACTTTTCCTATTCTATAAATCTGAGATAATTATCACTAATGTTGAAGTTTTCATATCTAACATACAGATTCAGCTTTTGGTAGTCCAAAGTCTGACCCCATTGAGCTGAAACGGGATAAGGTACCTAGATCGCCATCCGCTGAAAGATTGCAATCAAATCTCCCGACTTCCAGTCGATGGTTTTCTCAATGCTATCATTGCTGTTCCGCATTAATATCAGAGGCGTACCGTCCACAATAAACGATCATTTGCCCGAAACATATTTTCATCATATTTGACCACAAATAATATGAAAATTGTAATCGATTATTATTTTCAGCCTAGATGATATAACTTATTTACTTATACATACGCCTAAAAAGGCTTTTTAGATAGAAGTGACACATGATGCAGTGTACATAGGAGAATATCTGTATTATACAGGAGATACTGACAGTAAATAGATGTAATCCATTGTAAAGAAGGTACAAAATACTCAATTGTGATTACGAGTATAATGAGAAAATATTAAGAAATAATTTAATAAAAAAACAAAATAAAAGAAATAAAAAAAAAACTAAAAAAACGAATAATTTTTTATTTTTTTTTTGATTATTTTAACGACTTCACCATATTAACCTTACAAATTGAAAATTAAACCTGATAAATTCTAACATCGGTACTCATCGGTAACACCATTTTTGTTCGGCCTTTATAAAAACCCGCGCGGTATCAGATTGTTTAAGAAAAATTAGTGATTACAACAAATACGTCATATCACGAAACGCTCCTGAACAACCTGTTGTATTATCTATATTAGAGGGGCAATTGTCGCCCTGTCTGGAATGCTGTCAGATGGAGAGATTACGTCACTGTAGGCTTTGTAGTCTGAAAGCTACATACACTATTACTATAGTCTTGTATGTATGTATAATGTACATAATATTGTACATTATTGTTACTTTGCTACAGGCTTCTTGAATAAATTACCTGTCAAACTTCAGCTGTGAATACATAATTTATTCCGTACAATACGTTGGTTTAATGATTAGATCAATAATGCTTCGGCAAAATTGTATTGACTTTTTAAAACGAGTGTGTCGTAAAGTTTAGTTTTATAATATTTTACCAAATATCTTGAAAATGTACTAAAGTAGGTACAAATATATTTTTTGCATAATATTGTTTTACACACAACATAGATATTTCATTAAATATATCTAAAATCGACTACCTACGTACATTTGCAATTACTATTTAAATGTTTCAAGTTATTTTCCAATTAATTTTCCACACAAAGTCCCATACATTTTAACTTAAAAATAGCAGTGAGTTGGGAGCTTTACTTTACCCTTTACGAAAGATTTTTAATTTTCAATGTCGTCAAAGCAAATATATTCAAATTTCGTTTATAGATTATGTAAAGTCATTTTAAAGTGGTCTATGTACCGATCCTTGTGGTATTCTTAAATTGTTATTAGTACTTACGTCACATTAATATTTTTAAAGGGAGGTTTTCAGTATTTTTTTCGGCTCCTGCAATTTGTTATATACGATTCACTTAAAATATTCTTAAGCGATAATTTGCATGTGAGACCACCCATTAAAAATAAGTCAAAGTACTGATCTTTGTGGATTTTCGAATTCTCCATCAATACGTTACATGACGTTTACAAATTCAGATTACCCACTTCTAGCTAAAAGCAAAGACGAAAACGAGTCAAAATTATCTAATTTCTAATGGATGTTATTATTTTTTTCAGGTATCCAGATGGAACAGTACGACTTCGCAACCCCAACATCGAGTTGATGGACCAAGACATCCTCTACCATCTGGCACTTGGCAGCGGATCCCATGATCTCGTTGAGATGTTTGGAGATGTCAAGGTGTGTGTTCTTAAAACGCTACAATTTCGCGTAATTAATTTATGATTAATGTTATTGCGAAACAGAAATTTGCAGGTGATTGCAATTACAGTTACAGTATATGATGCAATTACTGCAGAAGCCAAATAAATGTAATTGATTTTAAATGAAACCAACAAGTTGATGTAGGCAGTACATTCTTGTTGCACGTTCGTTATTCAATTCATAAATATTATTACTTTATGCCAACGCATCGGAAAAAAACGTCACTCAGCGGAAATCTTTACCATTTTTACTGGACTGTGGCCAAAACTTTTCTCAAATCTCAGCCTAAATCAATTGAATTTTTCCTGGAATTTTTTATGAGATCGACAAGTGGCAAAAATGTGGAATCGAAACATTTTTATTACAGTTTTGTCATTAAGCTCATCTTTGTTGTATATTTTTATCAAACACAGAAGGGAAGTCGAAGTGATGCAGTTGAATTTCTGTAATACCAATATACTGGAGGATAGTAAAACATTTTCCTAAATTCTTTCAAGCCTAACTCAATCAGCTTTTCCTAGTTGTAATATTACAATAACGACGGTATTTTACAGCTACTATTCATTTTACCATCATGATATTTTTTGTTAATTCCTCGATATCGTTTATATTGTAGGATACTTAATGTGATACCGTACACAAGCCCGGACTGTTCGAAAACATTGGAACAATGGCATTGCAGGGGGAGAATATGGAGGCATGAATATTAGCAGCATGTGGATATGCAGATCTAGTTACCAAACAGAACCATTTCAAGCAATGTTTCTGTCTGTATGTTACAGTATCACTACGACCGGGGTGACTTATGTTGATACAATATCTCCCTTTAGATTGAAGTGTCAATACAATTATTGGATAGGTACTATAACATGTGGTATCTGAATAATAACAGAACATGATAAAATAATAGGGTAGATTAGGTTACCTAAACTTAGGTTAGCTGAAGGTTAGGTCAGATTAGGTTTGATTTTGTTTCATCAATTTTGTGTTTTGTCACTGTTTTATTTTGTTTGTGTACCATAATGTTATGTGTTGTTATAGTTTGTGTGCATGGGTGGTACGCCCAAGCGCATGGAGGAGTTCGCCCATCACATAATGGAAGAGATCGGCCACAAGCTGCCCTGTGGGACCACCCTGCTGGACATCAGCCAGTACTCCTACAGATACTCCATGTACAAGGTTGGACCCGTGCTGTGCGTCAGTGTAAGTATATACTCGGGAAAATTATTACTTCTGCATATTTATATTAATTAAACAATTGTTTAATTTTACGTGGCTTTTTTAAGTTACCCCTTTCATTCTGCTAAAAATTTCTGCAATTCGGCGCATTTTTGCTGCGAAAAAAGTAATAAGTCTTTTTGTTATTTTTCAAACCCGAATTAAATTTGTTTGCATTTTTTTAAAATTAATTTAATTTTTAATTGTTTATAAAAGAAAAACTAATTTATAAATGTTCACAATAGAAAATATAGTAATTATTTCACGTAATTTTATAAATAAGACGTACTACCATAGTAAAGCCAGGCTTGTGTGTATGGGGGATGTGTCATTTAGTTCGTTATTTATTTATGTTTATGCCAAAGTACTTTCGGATACTTTCTGGTAATGAATTTTAAAAAAATGACTTCAAGATATTTATAGTTGAATTGCCCCATTGTTTTTTTAACATTATTATCATAAACATAAAATACTATTATTTTTATGCCTTTCAAATTGTTAAGTTGACTGAAATTTTTCAGTTTTAGACAATTTTTTTAGAAAAACAATAAAATTATAAGTAGGTACCAACTTACCTAATATTAATAATTATTATCTGAAAAGTTAGCTTTATATCACTTCACGAGACCATTAATTTACCCATGTACCTACATATTGCACTGTGAATACAAAACTATGACAAGTAAAAAAATAAGAGATGTTGAGTTATGACAGATTTTGGACAGCGAAAAGAGTCTTGAAACCAGTAAAACAATGTATAAAAGTAGAAAAACAGGCCAATTGACCATTTCATAAAGTGCGAGGCCGTATCAAAACAGACCAATTGACCATTTCATAAAGCGCAAGACCGCAGCAAAACAGATCAATTGACCATTTCATAAAGCGCAAGACCGCAGCAAAACAGACCAATTGACCATTTCATAAAGCGCAAGACTGCAACAAAACAGACAAATTGATCATTTCATAAAGCGCAAGATCTTAACAAAACAGACCAATTGATCATTTTATAAAGTGCTAGGCCGTAACCAAACCGACTAATTGGTCATTTCATAAAGTGCAAGGCTGTAACAAAAAAAGAATAACCTTTTTTTTATTAAAATTTTAAAAAATGTACACTAAGGCCACATACCCATCTAATAGTGTGCAAAATTTAATTTAAAGTGGATGGAATTGTTGGGAAGCTAAATGTTCTCCAGGGCCACGTGCAAAGATTTTAGATTATCTCAGTTCGATGTTTTTTGAATTGTCATAGTCTTGTATCACAGTGTGATATTCACACGCCATCTACCCAATAGCCTGAAAAGTTCCAGTTATCTGTAATGTATTCAACGTAGGCAGTGATTTTGAGCCACTTATAAAAGTTTAATGGGCATTGAAATGTGGACGTAGTTAGATTTTCCCATTTTCCCTATCGTGGGTAGGTATAATGCATTTTGATGTTGCCAATTTGCAAATTTGGCAAGCTTCCAAATAAGGATTAGCTACTTTTGGCAGGCCTGAAACTAGCCTCCCAAGTGGGTTGAATATAATCAAAGCCTCGTTTCAACTTTAATAACGCTTTTAAAATATGCAATCGGTATAATAAACTCGCATTTAGTATGGTTATAAATTCAATACCATTTGGCTTTTTTTTTCAGGAAATTTGTTTTGTAGGTTTTCATGAAATGTTAACGCCCATCAATATTTTATTTCCATTTTAGTTAATAGCAATATACAATTATTATATTATTTTTCGTGCTAGGTTTAAAGTACAAAGTAAAAATATCAAATAAAATATTGGATTGAATCACCTAAGCCTTTCTTCAAAGAATTGAGTTTTTATACAAACAAAACTTTTTATTCATATACAGGCGGAAACAAACAAGTCATCTTAATATTTTACAGCATAACTTGCAAAAATGTTTTTTTTTCCTGAAATAATTAAACTACCGCCATCTATGAAAGAACAGAACACTATGAAACAGAAATTTTCATTGTTTTTTTTTTTAATGAATATCACTGTCACTTGAACCTATATTATCAATGATTATCAATCAAATGAAGCAATTTATTTATGTATTACTTGCTGTACTCCGCCACGCGTTGCTATGGCTCAGTATGTCTGTAAAGATAGAGAAACAATAGCGCGTGTTGCTTTTACGTTCAACAGATGGAGCTGTTTAAAAAAATAGTATATTTTCCAACAGCTGGCGCGGTTTAAAAAAAAACGTGTTTTTTACCTGTCACAGGTGACATCTTTTATTTATATAGGTGAAAAAAAAAATTGAAAATGAAAAGGATTTTATTTTATTTTGTATTTCTGTTTGGCAAGGCAAAGCAAATTTTATAAACAAAATAAATATTTTCAACTACACACAACATTAATAATGTCGACTATTCTATTTACTTTAGATGATTACATAAATATATATATTTTTTTGTCTGGTATATTTATTGTGATATTAAAAAAACTTTACTGAATTGACATTTGTTTCTGCAGCACGGAATGGGTATTCCATCTGTGGGCATCTTGCTGCATGAGATGATCAAGCTGATGTACCACGCCAGAGTCAAGGATCCCATCTTCTTCCGTATTGGAACATGCGGCGGTATCGGCATGGAGGGAGGCACCGTTATTATCTCTGAGGAGGCGGTGGATGGAGCCCTCAACAACTACCTGGACTTGGTGAGTTTGAAGACTCTGAATATTTATAATTAGCAATATATACAACGTTTTATCTCCAATCCTTAGTCTGTACAATCAGGTTTTATCTATCTTTTAATGTGCGTTATTATGATAATTTACCGCATGTTTTAATAGTTTAGCGCAGAGGTTCCCAATCTTTAATGGCTCCCTGCCCACTTTCCAAGTATATTTTTCTTGAACGCTCCCCCACTCTCCTTAAAACTATGGAAGCATATATTATACAGAAAAAGCTGCACAGGTGACAATTATTATCATTGGTTCCCACTCAGGCGTTGCAGGTTCCATCCTCTATTAGTTTAGTCCTCCATTATTGCACAATCCAAATTTTCCACTTATAATGAGGAAGTGGGTAGATTTTCAACATTCTGAGATTATTTGTAACATGTAAATCAGAAGTTCCCAAACTTTTTTGGACCGTAGACCACTTTCCAAATATTTTTTTTCCGTAGACCCCCTGCCTGCCGAATATTGAATTTTCCTAAAACTATTAACGTCCCATGTGATAATCATTTATTTTTTTCGTAAAAAGATTCCCTTCCCTTGCCTGCCCTGCAACCGGGTGGCGATATAGTTCCTCTGTTTTTGCATTGTGCAGACAGGAGCGCCCTTGTGAGGTATTACATCAAATGAAAATGGAGCAGGATAAGCAACGGGAATTTCTTTCTGTAGCTGGCCCTACAGAACTGCCCCTTAAGTTCTTTGTTAACGCTTATTCCGATCAGTTCTTCTTGTCATATGATATCAGATTCTTCAAAATTCCATTTCCACAGTCAAAATGTCCTCAAACGTCATTATTACCCTGGAATTTTTTCAAAAACAAGTTGGGGAACTAGGAAAATTGGCGGCTCCCAATGTGCAATGATTTGGTTCAATATATTAATTCTAACGAGAAAAGGAACGTAGACTCTATTTATATACCTCAATAAACAACTTTACGATATATAAACATACAAATATCAAATAAGTAATTTCTCAGTCTATTATTAGTATTACGTAAACTGTGTTATTTGTTTTAGGTGTATTGTGTCATTTACGAAACTCCTAAATATTGAGTTAAGGTAAATGTGGGTCCGCTCGTATGTACCCCCATTTGTATCTCGTGGACCCCGAAATTTTTTTCTCGCTGACATAGACCCCCAGCAAGCCGATATCGACCCCCGGGGGTCCATATAGACCACTTTGGGAACCTCTGATGTAAATGATGCTTTCTAGGTTAAAAATACGGTTTTTTTGAAACGATGTTATCAAAATAACAATAATACTATTAAATCTTTTATAATACGTAATAACTAAACAAATAGTTCATATGCAACATTCTCGCAATGGTGTATCTTCCATTTCAATACTTCACCGTCCTCTTGTAGTCTTTCACCGCCCACCATTTGCCCTCGAAACCACCACCGTCTCTCTAAATCTAACCAACGCCCCTGGGGGGCTATATCACACCCGTTGGGGATCATTGGTTTAGCGTCTTAAAACTTTCCAAATATTTAGGCACATAATGTATCCTAAACGATGGAGGCTTGTACCCATGGTCAACTCTGCCTCAGAGGCATTAAACTTTTTTTTTTTTTTTTTTTTTTTATAATTATTTTTTATTTTTAATAATATGTTTTACATGGGACATAATTCATTTTACATCATTGGTTTTTTACTACTCTTCCATTGAAAGCATTTGCTTGTGTATGGAAGGGGAGTGTACATAAATGTTGTTGTTAGTTAGTACTTAAATAATTCATTGTACATAAATGTATGTTTGCTGTAATATTTCTTTGGAAAGTAGTGAAGGATAATATATTATTTATTAAATTTTTAAAAAGAAAGGAAGCTATGGAAAACTAAGGATATTTGTGAGATTAATTAAGTGACAGTAGTTTTTTTTTTTTCAGAATATTTTTAAAGTGTCTCTTGACAGAGAGCAGTATTCGGGTTTTATCATTAATGCTTCTGATTTCTTCTGGTAAACGATTGAAAAAAGTTCTTCCCTGGTAAGTATAATGATGTTGTGCAAAAGACGTATTTAGTTTTGGGCATAGAAAAACATGTCTAAGTCGCGTTCTGTTTTCATTTAAAAATTGATATTTATCTTTTTCTTTTATAATTTGGATTAATGAGTTTTTAATATATAGGTCTTTAAATGTAGGTACTTGAAATTCTTCAAACAGGCGTTCTGTTGGGTAGTCAAAGGATTTTTTTAATATAATTTTAATAATTGTTCTTTGTATAATTTCAATTGGAAGAAGGTTACATTTATACGCGGATCCCCAACTAATAATAGCGTATTGTAAAGTGGATTGAACTAAGGCATAGTAAATTAAATATAGATTTTTTATCGACAGAAAGTTTCTAATTCTTAAAAATATATATATTAATTTTCTAATTTTGTTTACTACTTGACTTATTTGTTCTTTCCATTTCAGATTTTTATCAATAATTACTCCTAGATATTTAATTTTATTTGTTGTTTTTAGTACTGTACAGTTTGATTTGCAATAGTTTTGGCTGTGAATTTTAGTATTATTATGTATGACAATGTTAAAATTTTTAGGAGTATCATTTGTATGTATTGCAAATGGAATTACAAATGCTTTTCATTATTAAGTGACAGTAAATTAGTGTCGAAAAAATTCTTGAGCGTGTTGATGTCTTCCGTGGCCTTTAATTCTACATTTTCCCAAGTCTTATCACTTATTATTAATACTGTATCATCGGCGTATGACGTAATTTGACCGTGTAAAGGTTGAAAAAAAATATCGTTTACATATATAGTAAATAGAATTGGTCCAAGCACTGTACCTTGGGGGATTCCAAAGCTTGTAATCTCTTGATCACTATTAACACCATTGATTTTTACTAATTGAGGACGGTTTTTTAAGTAGTCGGTGATCCATTTAATCGCGTTGCCTTTTATGCCGATATTATTCAATTTTTTTAATAGCATCTCATGGGATATGCTATCGAATGCCTTTCTAAGGTCAATAAATATACCCGCACATTTTTTACTTTTATCTAGTGATTCGTAAATGTATGAAGTTACGTTAGCAATAGCATCTTGTGTGCTGAGTGATTTTATAAAGCCAAACTGGTTTTTGTGTAATATTTTATTATTATCTAGAAAATTTACCAATTGTTTTTTAACTATTTTTTCAAAGATCTTTCCTATATTAGAAATTAGACATATTGGGCGATAATTCGTTGCTTGATGTGGATCTCCAGATTTGTAAATAGGTGAGATTATTGTGGTTTTGTAGTTCATTGGAAAAATTCCATTTGTTAAACTTAAGTTTATTAAATGAGTGATAGGTTTTATTAAGTGAGGTTTCATAGTTTTTAACATGTGTGTCGTAATAGAATCAAAACCGGGGGACGAACCTCCTTTCATATTTTCTATTATTTTCGAGATTTCACATTCTGTTGTTGTTTCAAACATTGAAAGTATATTACGTTTCTGTATATTTTTATTTTTATGGTTTTCTTGGTTTGAAGGCTTATGAATATTTTTCGCAAGATTTTTCCCAACATTTGCAAAGAAGGAATTAAATATGTTTGCACATTGTTTAGGCTGTATATTGGCATCTATAATTTTTTTATCATGTTCAATGTACTTAATGTTTTGTGTTTTTTTTGTATTTTCTATGGCGAAATTAACAGTTTTCCACATTTGTTTATGGTTATTTTCTGAAGATAATATTTTATTTTTAAAATACTCTTCTTTACTTTTTTTAATATAAGATGTTAATTTATTTTTATATTTTTTATAGAAAATATATGCTTTTTCATCTTGGGGATTTTTTAAAGTTATTTTGTAAAGTTTTTCTTTATTTCTGATAGATATAATAAGTCCTTTGGTAATCCAAGGTTTTAAACATCTTAATTTTGATTTTATGTGTGTTGTTATCTCAGTTGTCGAATTTTTAATGTGTTGTGACATAATATTTTCGAAGTTAGTCGAACAAATTTCAGTATCATCACTGTTTAAAACATTATTCCAATCTTCCTTTTTTAATTTTTCAGAGAGAATAGTCATATCTATTGTTGATTTTTTGGTTAATAAATTATGTTTTTTATGTTTAATATTATTATTATACAGAAGTAAGCATGAGTGATGATCAGTTATGTTAGTTTTCCAAACAATTGATTTTATTTTGTGAAGATCTTTAATGTTTATATTTGTCCAAATGTGGTCTAAACAAGATGGAGTATGTTCTTTTATTTCCCTAGTATTTTTATTTATGCAAGATATAAAATTTTGTTCAGTCATACAATTGATGTATTCATTTTTGTTATTATTTTCTATTTTTTCATTAATATTAATGTTAAAATCTCCTACGACGAAGCAAAGTTTATTTTTTAATTTTAATAATATGTATTTGAGGTCATTAATAAATGTAATAATACTCGAGCCATGCGTTCTATAGATAGCTATTAGATGGTATATGGATTTGCCGAGTTTGAAATGTACTTCGATGCAGTTTACTAAGTGTATTGGATGTTCTAATATGTTAACAATACTAAATTTATTGCTTGCAAATATTATTATTCCCGAATTTTTATTGATGTCTACTTTGGTAGAAATATAGTTGTACTCAGGTAAGTGGTAAGACGGTGACTCAGCGTTCGTAAATGTTTCGGTTAACACTATAAAGTCCGGTTTTTTAATTAAATTATTTATTTTTAGAATTAATTCATCTAAATTTTTTTGAACGCTACGGATGTTTATGTGCATAATAATTATATCATTGATGTTTTTAGAAATAATTTTGTTACACGAATCGGTACATATACATTCATATTCTTGAATTTTAATATTTAACTCTAATTCGTTACTTAAGAAATCATCCATTTAATGCATTTTCGGTTGTATTTTACAAAATTATTTATAAGGTTTTTATTCAATGTCGTAGTTAATTCTTTCTTTGGCTAATTTAAGCATGTAAGATCGGAACTTACATGTTTCGCTGTTTGTTCGGTGGTCTACTTCATTCATTTTACTGTTCAAGGAGTTTATTTCTTTCTTCTTGTTAGCTGAGTTGCAGTTAGCGCATTTGGGTGGCAGTTCCAGGGATTTACACTCGGAGATGGGATGATCTTCTGAACAGTGCTTGCATGTTGGTTTATTCATTCTATTGTAGCATTTTTGTGCTGTGTGTCCAAATCTTTGACAGTGGAAACATTGGGTAAGAGGACTGCAGTCTTCTACATAGATTCTCATGAATCCTAGATGAATTTTTTTTTTTATTAACAAGATGTAGTCTCATTTCGGGATTTGTTTGTAGTATTAAGTTTTTGCTGTTAGTTTTTTTGTTTGTAATGATGGCCTTAACTTGTAATATTTCTTTGTCTTGGTATTTTTCACATATCATTTTGATGTCGTTGTTTTGTTCAATGATGTCTTCTAAGAATTCTTTTTCGGTATAGTCTTTGTCAAGACCTTTGAATATTACGCATGGATCCGTTTTCAGAAGTACCTCCGCTATTATGGTTTTGTCGACTTCATTTATCTTATCTTTTAATTTTTTTGCGTCTTCTTTTTCTGGGCATGTTATTATAAGGTTTTTTTTTGTTTTTTTAATTTCGCATACTCGAATTCCCAACTGCGATATTTTAATCTTTTGTATTTTCTCTTTTAATTTTTCAGTGTCTTCTTCTTTTAAGCTTTTAATTATTATAGGAAATCGTTTTTCTTGCGTTTTTGATATTAAGTTTTTTACTGCAGAAGAGTATGAAAATGGGTATTTTTGTGCTTGGTTTTTTTCTTGAATATCACACTTTTCTTGTAAAACTATCTAAAATAAATAAATATTTCTCTTCTCTTACTCTTATCGGCTCTTTATTACTTTCACAATTCTAGTTTAATGTTGTAGTTTATGTTTTATACTATAAGTTTTATTATATAAAAGCCGAAAGACATTAATGTTACAATAAAGATATTTTTATGTTGAATATATGACTAGCACTGCCATCTGTTGACTATTTTGCAAAACACCACATCACAACCATGAGAAAATTTCTTATGTTTCAGTTTATTACTACGGTTAGAAAACTATTGGTATCTCTGTATTAATATGAAAAAAACAATATTGATTGCTCTTAATATTTATAATGTTTTATTTGATTGTAGATGGTCCTGGGTAAAAGTGTGAAGCGCCCCGCCAAGTTGGATAAGAAATTGGTCCGGGAGTTGAAGGCACTGGCTGACCCCGAGTGTCCTTATGATACAGTCACTGGAAGGACGATGTGTACTTACGACTTTTATGAAGGTAATACAATAACATTTATGTTATTCAATTAATTAATTGTACCAACTTATATACATACTGTCTATTTCACCATTATTGGTGTTAATCTGTTTTATATTTTCCTGTGTCATGAACTATTTGAAACTCATGTAGGAAACCTTTCAAATGGCACATAGATAATCCTGTGCTAGTTACGTATGGACAACAATAATCTTTTGGAAATGTCAGGAATAAATATACAAAAAAACTTACAGTAAACATTATGCAAATTTAGTTTTATGCACTTGAATATTCACACTTTTAACATTTATATGACCAAGATTTCACAAATTTACCTACATAATGTGGAACATTGTTGTTTTGGTTTACTCGAAAAATGATGTCTGCTTCAATAAAAATTCAGGTCATTTACAAATAATATGTTTTATTAAATATACATTTACAAATAATGTGACGTCACATACATAGATATTTAGCATAAAAGGTATTCTCTTTATGTTCAAAATCTATAGATTTCTGAATAATTCTAGAGCGGGTTTTGCAAGTCAACGACTCAATTGTAGTGCATGTGACTTGACGAGACACTATTTACCAATGTTTTTTTCGTTATTTTTCGATAAATTGAAAAACTAATTTTTCTGTCGTTGTTAACTCATAATTAGGTATAATATATTAAATAACTAAATATAAATATTAACATAAAAATTGAAGATAACCTCAATACAAAATCATAAAATCTGTCCCAAGTCTGTGTATGTACCTACATAAATATAAATGGCAACATAAAAGTTTAGAATTTGTTTACAGTACCTAATCAGTTGATTTTGGTTTGTTCTAAGAAGGAGCTGGTAAAACGATGTTAATAAGTCTTACTTATTAGATTCTTACACACTGGTTCAGTTTTAGTATAGTTAGGCCGGTCTTAAGCCCGGTTTAAGGCCATTTTACACCATGGTAATATGTCAAGTTTTTCATTATACCGACTTTACGTGCCATATAATATTAATTTACGCAGCGACTACAAGGAGGCTAGAATTCCATTATTACTTCTATGATGGTTTTAGCTTTAAAGCTTATGTGGATTTATTATTAGTTCAAATATTTCTGGATAGATGTCACTTTTTGAGAGGTAAATGGGGTTACCGACATTACAGACTGACAGATTACAAGATAATTACATACTAAAGGAGCAATGGCTTACTTGCTGTTCTAATTCTCTCGATCTAATGTGACAAATTATTAATAAAAAGCAAGTATTTATGTGGAGGACAGTGTTTTCAATTATATTACATAGTCAACATCTTATTGTCTGGTTAATTCTAGGTCAAGGTAGACTAGACGGGGCCTTCTGTGAGTTCAGCGAGACGGACAAGCAAGAGTATTTGGAGAGCATCCACAAAGGCGGAGTGGTGAACATCGAGATGGAGTCCCTAGCCTTTGCAGCCCTCACGCACCATGCCGGAATCAAGGCCGCCGTCATCTGTGTCACGCTGTTGGACCGCTTGAAAGGAGATCAGGTAAATACTCGTACATCCTCACCAAAGTATTATTGGACCTACATGTTATATTAATTTGATAATGCTAAAAGTAAAGTTGGACAAACAAATAAATACATAATATGTAGTAAAGATTGCATTGTTGCAAACAAATACTGAATCGCGAAAACAAGAGCTCGCCATTGGCAACGTGACAACCAAATAGAAGAATGAATTTTTGTATACACTCTCTTCGAACGAGAATCATTCCATACCTGTTTGCCGGCAATTCAAAGCTCAAAAGCTCCATTTGTGCCCTTGTAATATTTTATTCAATATCGAACTTAAATATACAGTCTAAATGTAATTTAAAGCCTGTAAGTGACCACACCAGTGTTATTTATCCATTACAACTGCACGTATTGCAAATTAAGTGCAAAATATGAAAGGTGACTGTACATATATGCAGTGGCGGCTAGCTCTAAGGAGTGTTGGAGCAATGCGCTCCCAAAATTTCGGTGAATCTAAAAATAATAATTATCAACGGATAATATTGTCACCGAAAATCAAAGCAAATAACAGTAATAAGAGTATTAATATATTGTTACTCTAAGATTACTTAGAAGAAATAAGTTAAATTCAGCTGGCTCGAATTTTGGTTCTTTGTTCTTTGACGGGTACGAAAAAAAACCCATAAAATTCCATATTAAAAATACCTGCTAAAAATACCTGTTAAAAGTACCACAGTGAATGTTAGGTTCCCACATTAAAAGTTTCTCCATAAAGAATTTTTGTTTTTAATGGCTATAATTTGGTATCTACTTATTATTGTATTTTATTAAGCGGTGTATTGTACCAATACCATTAGGGTTTTATCAGAAACATTGTCTAAGAATTCGGATATTCAGAAAACATAAAACAGTATAAAGCCAACAGTGCCATCTGTTGAACACTTAGAGAACTAATGGTAATACTAAGCGAGTGATTGATAATGAATGGGTATGACACTCGGATTATTGATACTAATATCAGCTACCAACTTACTCCGTTTTCTAAATAAGTTATGCTGAGTGTTAAAGGTATACATAGTATACTCGTACTATAAACATTAGAGTTTATAAGTTCTTAAATGAAGATTCTTGTAAAGGCTTCTTTCGAAAATCCATGTGAAGTTAGGATGGTCCCAGGTGTCCAATTCCAAGATGTAGTTTGTGTTGCAAGCCGGTAATCCCACGGTCAGGCATCCATCAAGTGGTGTTTCTTCCCTTATCTTAAATTATAATATTATTTTTTGCTTCCAGGTCTGTGCTCCAAAGGAGGTTCTCCACGAGTGGCAGGAGCGCCCCACCAAGCTGGTGTCCCGTTACATCAAGCGTTATTTGCAGATGAAGGGACGCATCTCTCTGGACGGCCACGGCTCCATGTGCGTCAAGAGTCCCCGAAGGTTCAAACTCGTCCAACAAGAATCCGAGAACTACGATTAATTTGAACGCACCCGGCTGTGGAAACTGTGTTATTTTATTTATTATTATTTATCATTAGATCTTTAAGGAATTGCTACAGAATGGATTTTTGAGTTGAATGCTGTATTTGTTCCTGTTCAGGTACATATAACAAAGACACTGCTGAGAGGGATATTGTTTTGCAATAAATGTGTGAATGTTTATTTGTAGATTATTAAGTTATTGACATTTTATATGTTTATTTTTATAAAATAAATGTCTAATGCACAGAGGAAGTTTATTCACTGTACACCACAAATCCTGTAATAAGAAACCAATTTGTATTCTTAAATTGTGTATTTATTTTCAATATATCCAGTACTTGCAAAAGTTTGAACAAACTTCTTACAACATCTGCCATTGAATAAAATAAATAAGTGTACCAGTGCAGATAAATTTGATTTCAGATAATGAAGTACATAATATTATACACTTGTTAATGTTTGATTTCAAATTAAACAATTATTGGAAGAATATGTTGAGGTTGTATAATGCATGATTCACATTGTTGATCCCTGGATATTTACTAATGTAGAGCACAGCTTTCACACAATTGCTAGAGAAAGAAAGCGTCACCCATTAGCTTTGAATGATTTGAGAGAAGGCTTCGAGAAAGAGCCTGCATTTAAAAGTTAAGCATGGATAGTCAATACTCTCTAAGAAACATATATGATATATCAAACGATCATTTGTTTGGGATATAACACTATTTATTGTTTGTAGATTGTGATAATATTAATGTTATTGCTTAAGCACTATTAAATTTGTGTCATGTGTAGTGATATTGACCACTCCTTCAAGGATATTAAGGGTTAGGAAGGAATTTCTGTGTTCTAAAATGTTTTAAATGGATGCTTGGTTGAGCCTATTGCTTCGTAAGGTATCCATATTTTCTCATAATTTCTTTCAACAATTATGCAATATGAGAAGTGACCATTATTTACAAAAGCTGTTAAGAATATGTAGGCGAATTAATTTTTAACACAAGCCTTATCTTGAAAACAAAAATCTTTCTAAAATATCTAAAACAATGACTACTTTTGAAATTTTTTGACCAATGAGAATCCTTCTTATACATCGCTAGAAAAAATTGTCCAGTCGATATTTTCTCCATTTACATTATTTGCAACGTAATTTTCAAAGAACATGACCAAAGTTGTGAAATTTTGATAATGAATTAATTATCATTATCTAATCCATTATCAAAATATGAAAATTGATTACACCTTATCATAAAACTGGTGAAAAAATTTCGATTATTGGACTTAGATTCTAAATAATATTATAAAATATGTTACTGTGTATGAAATTTACAAAGAAAATGTTTAGATAAAATTGTATTAAGGGGAAACGATTTCATAAATGGCATTAATTTAATTATTTTATGAAAATACAGTTTTTGCATTATTAAGACAAATTATGTGTTTGCGTAATATGTAATATGAAAACGAATAAATAGTTTTGTCCGTGTAATAACGCAATTCTTTCAAGAAACGCATACAAATGCAATATTTTATCGGTGATATCCAATTTTTTAAAATATCTATTCATATTCAACACATAATTCTTCTTAATATTAAATCTTAACTTGCAATAAGTGCATTTTCATGAAATAATTAAATGAACGTAACGTTTACCCTTAAATGTAACGTTCCATGGAAAACAATTTATGATTTAAAAGATTATACCGAAAATGTTTAAAACAGTGAGTTTTATCTTGCTAGAAATGTTTATTTTCTCCGAAGTTGTTATAATGTTATTAATATAATTATAATTGAGTGTCTAAGACATAATTTTGAATATTGGATTATATATCATTGTAGTTTGTTACGTGTTCAAATGGCTTTAAGATCAATGTACACCATAGTCACAAAAGTAATGTTTCAAAATAAATCACAACGATATTTATTATTAATGTACAAGCCATTACCCTAATATTAGTAGAAAAAATAATTATTACTTGCACTTGCTTCCAAATAAGGGCGTAGAGAAAGTTAGTACAAATTATTCAATGAGAAGGAATAAATTAGAATGGGGAAATATGCACTGGCTCAAAGGAAAAAATAAAAGATTGTTAGAAAAATTGACAAATTTCTGATAGCTTTCTCTTAGCTCTTTCAATGTTGTTACTAATTAGAATTTAAATATTTAATATTATAATATACTGTATGAAACAAATAGAGCAAAATGTTTTAAATATTGCCAATCTCGAGATAATGTATTCATTTATTCATATCAGGACTATAAATTTAAACGTATTATTCTTATATATATTATAATCATAGTTGAGTTATTTATTATTACAAAAAAATACAGTTTTGAATTGCCATAATATGTATTACCGAACTAATGAACACACCTTGTGTAACAAGAACTATTCAAAAGATAATTAATCACTTTAAATATGGTTATTATAATCTTGTAATATTATATTTACTACAGTGTTTACAACATGAATAAAATTGTTCAAATCAGAAAACAAATTTTTAATTTATTAAAAAACCATCAACGTAACCAAAACAAAATCCTTAATATGTATTCATACATATTCTTGTAGTTCAAAGTGAGTGCATTTTTAGAGTGAATATCGCAGAAAAGTCCCAATTGTCAGGAGTTATCAACTATGGCATCCCCAACTGTGGTATGTTGTAAGGCTGAAGGGTAGTGGGAAGAGGAAGAAGATGGGGAAGAGGAAGGTGGGGGAGTACCTGGATATTCGGATCTACTCACCAAACACGGATAAAGCAACACCATTTAAAGCAACGTTTCAATTCCGAATGGTGGTTTTACACCACGGCGGTACTGACTGTATCTTCCACCCTAAATATACTATATATTATTTAAAATTAATACATTGTGAAATAACACAAATTCCTCCGGATTTTTTGCCGAAAACCTTGTCCTTAGACCACGGAAGCCTTCAATAAATATTTATTTATACTGCCTACTTTATGTAAAATAAATATATAAAGAATGAATCCATTGAAATGGAAAGTACAAAGTTGAGAAGAGTAGAAACAGCTTAGGCTCTCCCTCATCCAATAGTCGATATATTTTGACAATTTATTTGACTATAAATTATTCAGATCTAGTAATCAGGTTGAGTGTTGACATGAAGGATATAGAAAATATAATAGTAGTGAAACGCAATTAATATCTTTAAATATATTTATTTTTGAATTGCAGACATATAAAGGCAAGCAAAATATTTAAATTATGCACACAAATTAATTTTCATTATTCAAATTCACTACTAAACGATATTAAGACTGCATTATGTCCATTTTACACAATGCTAACTTGAATCAACATAATCTAATGTAGAAAATGAATAATAACAATATTATTTCTTAATTAATTATTATTATTGTCTCATATAGACTACGAAGGCTTTAGGTATTTGAGGCTACACATACCGAAATAAACCTAATTATTAGTTGTAAGAGCTGTTATTCAATTCATTTATACAATGCAATAATTTGAATTTTTCTACTCATTTTATTGGGATCAAAATTATGATTATTAATTCGGAGGAAGGAGATTCTATATTAATTAATAAAAAATATACAATAATTCAAAGGAAAGACATTGCACAAAATAAAGATGGACTGTTATTGTCAATTTTTACAACTATTAATCGCACTATTCATATACAAAGAGTTTAAAATTACATATTATGGGTAAATATAAAGAAAAAAAAAACACTCTGTTATAATTAGACAATAGTGAGAAGTAAGTATTTCAGTTTCCGGAAATTAAAAATAATGCATTATAATGGTTAGGTCATTAAAATTATCAATTGTTCACTTGGAGAAACTTCACTTGTGAAAGTTTTAAGGTTAGTTTTGTTCTCTTCTCTAATTGAACCCAAAATATGAACATACGAACCTAAAATGCGATCTTAAATTTTTAGTGTGGGTTTGATTAAAAAAAATAAAAAAAAACTAGCTTACAAACTCTTTTAAAATTATTATGAAAAGGTGTTAAGTTATGCGTTTTTTAAACTAAATAACCACTAATGCATTCTTATCCCCTTCCTGAAACTTAAATACTAACTTCTCATTATTAGAAAACTGATACAAAGTGCTTATTAAACTTGGCCCTATTTTTCAACTTTTCATCACGATATTACATCTTCTTTTGTAAAAAGCAGATACTTTGTGATGTGAAATTATAATTCAAAATAAAATTATTACTGTTGGTTGAGTTATATTATTTTTCTGTTTCCATCCTGGGCACATATCAAACCTATATTTTGAGGAGGATTGTTTTATTTTAAAACATAATATTTATTATTTAGGTTTTTTTTTTAATTATACAAATTGATAATTCGTTTTGGAATGAGAATTGATTGTATAGAAGTTTGGTGGTTTTTAAGAACATTTAATTCAGTTGTTCAAGCCACCTTTTTATTTATTGTATTGTATTCAAATTAAGACATTATTCAATAGAAAAATATCAAGAAGAAATAGTGAAAATATCTACAAATTACAGAAACATTTCAAATGGTTTCTGTTACAGTGACACGATTATTTTTTTGTTATTTTTTGCTGATTTTCCTCTTATTTCAATTAGAAGTGCAACGATTATGATTTTGGTTTTCTTAACTCACACAATATTGTTATTAACAACGAAAATTTGAACACTGTCGCCATAAAAGTCTGTAGTTTCGATTTCAGGCCAATAATAAAGATGTTTACTTAATTAAACGCTTTTCGGATTTTCATTGTATTTAAATTTGCTTCCATTATTTAATGATCGTAAACGTCAAAGCTATAATCGCTGCATCACTAATTTTAATTGCTATTATTTAAACGTCTATTAAGGCGATGCCATACGTAGTAATACAAAATCATGTGTTTTTGGTTTGAAAATTTGGTCGCATAGGAATGTTTCAGATGCTTTAATTAAATACTGCGTACTATAAGCCCAGAAAAAAATAATGTAAAGGCCTATGAAAATTGCTTTAAAGTTCAAAATCTTCTACTTACGAACCCATTTTCGGTTATGATTTTATTGTATAATGTGGCAAATTAAGTTATTTATAAAATGATCTAAAAAAAATTAATATTTATGCCTGAACATCCACAAAATAAAATAAAAGGCACTTTACGGCCATGTTTTTTTCTTGCATAAATCAAAACATGCGGATGGTGTTAAGCGGGAATTTAAACCTTATCATCATCTACGTAAGGGTTGTTATTGATAGCGGCTCAATTTAAAATATTACACGACGTAGTGCATCGCCTTAATGGCATATTTTGTGAAAAACTCTTGATGGAAAATAGGTTAAATCGGTATTTATGGTTAAAAATTGAATGAAATTTAATTATATCTAGGAATAACCTGTTTTCACACCTTAAAGTCTACAGTTTTGTGCCAGTGTGATTAATGTTTTTAAAACTTTTATATTAATTATCATGATAATCTTTATTAAGGCTATAAGTACTACAGGGAGTACACAAAGTGCAATGAATGTATTACAATCTATTATCACAAAGAGTTATTACAATAAAATATTGACTTAAACCTTAAAAATTGACAAATCATGCTGCATTCACTTCCAAGCAGTTTCTTTCAAGCTTAGTTCTCGCTTAGTAATTATAAATTATAGGAATTATTATTACCTATACCTACCTAGTTATTAAATGGCATTCGTAGATAAATAATTGAGCACAGTGGTTGGTTTATTGACGAGATAAATATAGTTTTCGTTTTGGGAATGGCGTTAATTCAGCTAGCAATACTAAATTGAAAGAATTGAGACAAATTTGTGAAAAATCTTTTTTTATAAAAGTTTTATTTTGGACGTGTTTTATCAGTGTTGTGACCATATTAAGGTTTTTTTATTTAACTATCAAATTAAAAGCTTAACATTATTAATAAATTCAATGTGAATCTAAAATGGACACTTGGGTGTTTTTTGCTAATAAATAATTTTCATAAGGGCATTTTTCGTTTTTCGGTTCCGTAACGATTCTTGGGTCAATTTGGACTATAAACTGAGGAATTTCATGAGCGCGTCGTATATTAGACGAGGATTGGTGGTGCCATCTGCAGTGTAGCGCACCCCGCGCAGGCTCCCATCATCATGGCTGACTACTCCATACTCCCCAACGATGAATCCGTCCGCAGTTCGTTCCTCAACTCTATACTTCCTGAAGTTCCTTCCTTCTACCACATATCCTACTTTCTGTCCATCATCTTGTGGTTTCTCTTGAACTACGCCGTGCGTTCTCCCGTTGGTCATTACACTAACAGTCTCATCCACTTCATAGTTTTGCTCTCCTGGTCTCTTAACCCGGCCCATAGGCTGAGATTCACCCTTTTGATTTGCTGTATTTTCTTGTAGGCTCATCGACCGATTTACGTCATCGAGATTTTTTTCTTCTATGTTGCTTTCCCGTTCCAGTTGAGTAGATGATTTCATTTCGCTCGCTAGATCTAATTCCTTTTGATCGGAAACAATGGAAGGTGGGTATACGGTGGCCGGCTGGCTGTACACCTTTGAAGGTTCTCCGTAAACTTTTGAGGGCTCACCGTACACTTTCGATGGCTCACTGTAAACTTTGGAGGGTTCCCCGTAAACTTTCGAAGGCTCGCTGTAATATTTAGATGGTTCTGAATAGCTGATTTCTGGTTTTCCGTAAACTTTTGATGGCTCGCCGTAGACTTTGGAAGGTTCTGAGTAAACCTTTGATGGTTCGCTGTAAACAATGGGTAAGCTAGACATAGTGTTTGCCTGGTTTAAATTCTCGGGTATGGTTACTTTATCTACGTTATCTAAGTTGTTTTTAATATTTTCTTCAATCTCGACGTTATCTTTATTGATTTCTACGACATTGTCTTCTGAGTGGTTGATAAGAGTAACGTAGCCAGCGGACGCTTCTGTGACCGCAGATTCCGCTCGAGTAGATGGGCTCCAGTCATTGACAGTGGTTAGTTTGGGTTCACTGAAAGTGTTAATGACCGAACTGTAAGAGTATGACGGAATGCGAGGTCTTTGAACTTCTTTCGAAGGGCCGCGGTATGAGAAAGATCTCTGGTAAGGGTGCATGGTTTCTTGCCTCTTGCGATTAAGTTCTCTCTCCTTTTGCTGCAGAATGTAATCCGGGTTGGCGCCCATGACCACTCCGGGCAAGGTGGAGACGGAGTGCCGGTTGGAGGGGACTCCGCGGTGGTAATCTTGATTGATGTGCTGGGGCCGCCACGTAGTGGGGCTGTCCAGTGTGAACTTGTTGGCCGAGGCATCGGACTTGACCTTTCTGGCGGTCTCCGCTGCGCTGGAGATGAGGGGCAGCTGCGGTCCGGCGCTGGCTGCTTGCGGGCTGTTGATCCGGCGGCCCACTGCTACGGACGAAGTTACCCGGACGCCGATTATCTTGGGTGACTCATCCTGAGAATTTATCAATTCACCGAAGGAATTTGTGTTAAGTTCTCTTTTTATATGATCATTATCCCTGTAGTAGCTCGAACCAGCCGCTTCGAGGTCATCGTCGTCGTTAACATTTTCCTTTTTATTTCTTTTACTATTGCTTTTCATATCAAATTGTTCATTCTTATTACTTCTAGAATTTCTCGTGATTGGAATCAAATGTTCCGAAGAGGAATGTATAACTAAATCATGGTCTAACTGCACTCGCTCTTCGGCGTTTATTCTCGGTGCTTCCTTTTTGTTAATATCGTGAACGATGTTGTCATTTTTAGAATCGCTTCCGAGGAAGACTGAAAGAAGTTCTGATCCGGAAATATCTTCGGATACTTGTCGAGTAAATGGCATCGCGGCTACTCTTGGGGAACTGGTCATCATTTGCAGTGCAACCTGGAAAGAAAAAAAACACACTAGATTAAACACATGTTTATGGTATGTATATCCGTATGTTACACGAACAGGAAAGTCAACATTAAGACAATGCAAAAAGTACGTGCATTTATAAATTCTAGAATAATTAGTTCTACATTCACTTGGACAATGCCTTAGAAAGGCAGTGCATAAAAATAGAAGTCTACCTTGGTAAGAAGTTGATTTAAAATCGCAATAATATAATAACATAATCCAGTTAATTAGTCTGATAGAATTAAAATAAGTGCATTATACGCTGGGTGAACTGCATCTGATATGCTAATTGTGCACCGTGCAATGATGCAAATATGACTACTTTTCTACAGCAGCAGAGATCGAAATGCCACATTAAGTCATTAATCATTTTCAGGGGAATGGCAGATGCAACGTGTGCATCTCAAACCTCACATAATCTGGTCTGTTGGCGATCGAGCAATATATTTATTATTGTTGATTATTTTTCAATAGGCAGATATTGAGAAGCGATTTATTTTATTCGCAGTTTGTTTGTATGACCCGTTATAAGTAATTTTGTACGGTAGTAGATACTAGGTACCCGGCCTCGCACGTGTTTCGACACTCTTTTTCCAGATTGAATATTTGCTGAGTGTGGAACTAATAATGTAATGTCTTCCCTTAATTTTGAGACTTAAATATTATATTTTAAAGCTTCATAGTTCACGATAGAAATAAAGCTGCGTGCTGAATAAGCTGTACAAATTTCACGAGTCTGCTCTCTGCTGTTTGTGAGTTTTTTTATACATTCAAACAGACATATGTTATTATGCTTTATAGTTAAGATGTGCGCTTTTTATAAAAATACTTATACACGGTGTCCAGAAACCTGTGGTAACTCACACGCGGGAAACTGGTAAATCTTCATCGTTGTGGTTGAAATAAAAATATTCGGTTGCTACGGGGTTTCCTCTCAGCCGTTTGTTGTCTTTTAAAATGTATCGAATCGTAGACCCGACTATAAGGGTCTTTAACCCTTTGGTTTCCGAAAAAAAGGAAAAAAATTAAAAGCTCAGATCGAAATAAAAACATTTTTGTGTTCTCCGTATTCTTTCTATATCCTAAGAGTCTCAACTGCTCCCAACCGTCTGGAGTAAGTAAAGTAACCAGTAAGACTATGGCAACCCCATTTGGGGTACGTTGTGAGGTTGAAAGTAGTGTGAAAGCAAAGAAGATCAGGAGGAGGAAGGTGGGGGAGTACCTGGCTATTCACATCTGGTCACCAAACACATTTCAAGCCACATTGCAATTCTTAATGGTGGTCTTACACCAGGGCGATACTGAGAGTATCTTTCACTATGTGATGTAGATTCACCAGTTTCAAGATTGTATCACTAGTTTCCGGGCACCGTGTAAAACTCAATTGATCATTAATAACATAAATCTAATTACTTTAGACATTTTGAACAAAGATCCTTTTTATAAGGATATCTCGTAATATGAATTTTTACAATTACAATACAAGTGAGTTGGTTTTTCTCAAAAATATCTATAATTTTACTGTAGGTCTTCGCTAGAATGGGGGATAGTTAAGCCAGATCCTAAAATATCCCCCTTTCTAGCAATGACCTACAGTAATAGATCATAATATTACTGTAGGTCATAAATCATATAACTGTAGGATTTTAGGATTTTAGATTTTAGGATTTGGCTTAACTATCCCCCTTTCTAGCGATGACCTACAGTAATATGTAATATGATCTATTACTGTAGGTCATTACTAGAGAGGGGGATATTTTAGAACGATTTCGTTCCCTAAAGGTTTCAATAGTATTTTTTATCAAATACATCTATTTAAATTACGATTTTGTTTTCTTAAATCAATGAATAAATTAATAAATGAATGAATGAAATGGATTGGGATGGAAGTATAAATAACCCACTTCCCGACATCGGTAGAACTGATACTCGGCAGACAATGCATTTTATCAACTGATGGCACTCACACACGCATTTCTCTAAAATTGGGTGGTATTATAAAAAAATTCCGCAGGTAATATATGTTATATCTCTGCTTACTAGCAGATTTCGGTGTTTGGAACTCTTTGATAAAGTAAAAGGTTCTTTACTATAGTTGCTTCTATTTACGTTACAATAAATAAGTCTGGATTTAGCTACACTGTTCATTACCCGAGGGTTGGTAATTCTCTGTTTTTAGAAGCTTGTTGTCTGGCAATAATATCCCACAGGCAATTGCTACACTCTAGCGACATCTGTCGGACTCTGGAGTAAGCTTTATGACTGGTGCCATCTATCGCTTGAAAACCTAACTTATTACCAAACATCACAATATACGAATTAAATCTCGTTACCTTCCTGTTAGGATTCGGCTTAACTGATAGCGCGGTTCACTCATTTTAGCTTGTCCCTGGAAGGAAGGTTTAATCCTTAGTCAAACAAAAAAAAAACATTTTTAAGTACATTGATAGATATATTATAGTAAAAAGATACAGAAATTTCGTACTCGTAGAATCCAGAATACTTATGATTATAAAGCCGAAGAAGAAATTTGATCACCTGAATAAAATCACAATAATTACTGCAAAGTACTTGAGTATCGGGTGTCGGATGCACGGCACCTTTATAACATTGCAACAAGCATACATTTTTGCGCTTACATAAAATTACTAAACCAGATAGAGTTGTTAAATTGTCAGCATTGCAAGGACATCTGAGTAGTTACATGACCTATTCAACAACCAACGCACAGCTGTTGGAATGAGACATTTTTTTTGTACAATGTCGTTACAATATACACATGTGGACGCGCTGTAGAAATCTGTAAAAGGCAAGCAAAAGTAAGTCAATTGTAGTGCTTTAGATTTCGTAGTTGTAGTACTAAACTGTCACGCGTCGCGTGCTACCTCTATGTTACCTTAAAAAGTGCCAAAATGCCCTCATGTGTATGAGAAAGTGTTTTTACTCGTTAAACATTAGTTGAAGGCAAGGAATAACATTTCATTTGTAAGTACACACAATGACTTATTTTCATCGATTATTATAAATAATACAACTGTTTCCCGCCCGATGATTTTAGCCCGTCGTTAGAGAAAATGCAAGGCCGACTAGAGCCAAATTACGAAGTCACTGCTGTAGCTGAGTAAACTTCACTGTTTAAACTAGTCTAACCACTCTGTTTATCTATATGTTTAAAGTAAAACAACATCAGCAGTATCAATGAGTATCAAAAATTGCCTATTTTGATAATACAAGTATGTTTTTTGAATGTCTATCTTTGTTATACATGAAGAACGTTTGAATTAAGAATTTACTGTAGACATTAAAAGTGTATCTTACTTGCCACATTTTATCTTAATTTTGTGAGACAAAAACAATTCTAGATGTATTGTAAAGTCATTGGTTTTATTTGAATCCAGTCTCCTTGTTGTTCTATATTCGAATAGCATCTCGTAGCACGATCATTTTATTCATATTCATTTTATTTTACACAACCGGTAAGCCAAATAAAGCATTTGTTCGGATAAAGCAATACCGATTGTCAGATTGTTGTGGATATCGATGGGTTGGGTTAAGTAGAAGATAGTGACATGGAGAGGGCCTTTGCCGTCCATGTTCTGCCCGTGTTCTGCCATTCGTACGTCGATCAACCAGGTGAGCACTTACATGCATTCCTTCGCGTGATGCGAACACCAGACAGCACATGTCGTGTTTATTTTCTATCTCAATACCAGTCCAAACACTTACATGTTTATATTATAGTATCATGTATCACTTTTATTTTCATTTTGTACTATATTTTATGTGTGTAAATTTTGACTTCACAACATCGAGACCCCATGAAATACTGCAAGACTTTTAGCTTCTTTAATATGATCGATTTCGTGAGTTCGTTGATCATTTTAAACCATTATTTATAAGCAATAATTATTAGCCTGAAACACTCATCCACATTGAAAAATCTCCTGATAAAAGATACATGACGCCAACGGGACTTGAACCCGTGTCCTTTCGATTTCCGGTCGACAGCTCTGACCACTGAGCTATGGCGGCTTATCTCTTATCCGCGAAATAATTCAATATGTACTAGTGTTTCATTCAACAATTACTGCTTGTTACATGTTTTCACCTGAAACAACCAACTTTATTTTATATGAGAAAGGCATTGTAAGTGCTAACTCTCTCACTAGATGGCGTCGAGACAAATTGTCTACATTTTTTGGTGAGAATACTAGAACTTGTCAAATATTAATTATTATTTTTTTTTTTTTTGGTAAACTAATGTTTAAGACAAGATTTTTTATGCATAGCACAAAGGGTAACAATTATTTATAAGCAATAATTATTAGCCTGAAACACTCATCCACATTGAAAAATCTCCTGATAAAACACCAAAAAATGTAGACAATTTGTCTCGACGCCATCTAGTGAGAGAGTTAGCACTTACAATGCCTTTCTCATATAAAATAAAGTTGGTTGTTTCAGGTGA
The DNA here is from genome assembly GCA_026573805.1 of Hesperophylax magnus. Taxonomy (NCBI): domain Eukaryota; kingdom Metazoa; phylum Arthropoda; class Insecta; order Trichoptera; family Limnephilidae; genus Hesperophylax; species Hesperophylax magnus. Next base: position 6,013,043 of record JAIUSX010000022.1, read on the forward strand.
AAACATGTAACAAGCAGTAATTGTTGAATGAAACACTAGTACATATTGAATTATTTCGCGGATAAGAGATAAGCCGCCATAGCTCAGTGGTCAGAGCTGTCGACCGGAAATCGAAAGGACACGGGTTCAAGTCCCGTTGGCGTCATGTATCTTTTATCAGGAGATTTTTCAATGTGGATGAGTGTTTCAGGCTAATAATTATTGCTTATAAATAATTGTTACCCTTTGTGCTATGCATAAAAAATCTTGTCTTAAACATTAGTTTACCAAAAAAAAAAAAAATAATAATTCATTTTAAACCCTTTATAATTGAGTATGGAATATATCTGGAGCATCTCCTATCCTTATCTTATATTCCACTTCCTGCATCCTTTACCTACTAATTAGTTTAAAACTCCTATCATGGGCGATAGGAGACTTTATTGGCTTATCTTTAATTAACATGTCTCTATGTATATATGACTCTTTGTGATATATGAGATGTTTGTTTCTTACAAATAAATAAATGATTGCACAGCATTTATTTCAGAACTAAACGCTAGATTCAATAATTGGGTTTAGATATTGAAACTTTTAGTGACAATGCATTTCCTCTAGTGGTCGCATGGTGTAAACAACTGTGCAATACACCACCTTCCATATATAAATGGTAGTGAACCACAGACATATGAATATTAATAGACGAGAAGTTAAAGGCGAGGGGTAAACCATGAGTTGCGAGACGCAGAGAAGAAAGCTGACTGTGATTCGTCAATAAATCAATCTGACAATAAATAGGCATCTCGCATTATAATATCACCATTTAGTTCTTAAAAGTAAAATCTGCTTTTGAATGAATAGACATTTTTATATGGGAGCGCAAATTACTCGCCACGTTATGAACAAATTTGCGAAGTCCAAATTCGGCAAAATAAATTTCTTCTATTTTCAGAGTCGAATATATTGTTTACGTATTTAGCTAAGACACTTTTATAAATGTTCATAATTTACTTCCCAGCAACCAACCAGCTTTGTGTTTCGCGTCCAGACGTATCTCGATGTGATAGTATATGTTTCTAAAACTGATCCATATTATACGATGTGAATAAGCTTAAAATAAAGTAAAATAATGCTTATATATGGAATGTAATACGACAATTGGGTTTATTCTCCTTTTCACATCTATTTTTACAAGTTTTCATAGCACAAGCCACCATTTTGCCGTGTTATTTCGTAAAATGAACCGATGATGCCTCGACCATAGTTCGCACAAGAATGATGACGTCACGTTTTCTAAATTCACTTGAGGCCATACGCGAGCACAGCCGGCTCCAATGGAACCGGTATGGGGAGTGGGGAATAATACGCTTTTAATCACTTAGGGCAGGTCTACTAATATTCATATGTCTATGTGGTGAACGGATAACTCTTAAAAATGACAATTCAGAACACCTTTAAAAAGTGATGATATAAGGTTAAAAAAAAAACCTAAATTACGTTGGTTTGGTTTAAATGTTTGGTTTTTTCGTCGCTTTAATGACTTTATAACACTTTTTAAATGTGTGTTGAATTGTCATTGTGTTGATTAAATAGGTTAGGTTATTATGTTAGTATTTTTCATCACTTTTTAAAGGTGGGTTGGATTGTCATTGTATTGATTAAATAGGTTACGGAAGTTAGGTTTATATGTCAGTTCTTTTTCATCACTTTCAATGAATTTATATCAATTTTTAAAGATGGGTTGAATTGTCACTGTGTTGAGATATCAAATAACTATACCTAATTATTTTATATTTGGAGCCATTTTGAGAAATCATTTAAAGGGATATACTTCTCACAAATGATTTCCCTTATCCGACTTAAAACCAATAAAGCTCACCGTCTCTTCAACAGTGTTGGTTTCATGCCATAGTAAACGTCAGACAAAATACACGATCGTGATACCCAGTTTTATTGTTAACCCTTAGAGGCATAATTTACTGGTGGTTTGCTTAATTGCACCTATAATCAAATATGTTACGTAGGTTAGGTTTATATGTCAGTTATTTTTCATCACGTTTAATGACTTTTTTTATTAAAGAATTGAATTGTCACTGTATTGATTTATCATAGAACCGTACCTTTTTATTTTATATTTGGAGCCATTTTGAGAAATCATTTAAAGGGATATACTTCTCACAAATGATTTCCCTTATCCGACTTAAAACCACTAAAGCTCGCCGTGTCTTCAACAATGTTGATTTCATGCCATAGTAAACGTCAGACAAAATACACGATCGTGATAGCCAGTTTTATTGTTAACCCTTAGAGGCATAATTAACTTGTGGTTTGCTTGATTAATTGCACCTATCCGATCACTGCCATTTATAACTGATATATTTCAACATTAATACAATGATTTAAATTAATATATGCACAGTGTTAAAAAAACGTACATGACGTTATTTGGAGCAAAGATTAAAACGAAATTTTGATCTCTACATAAATCTAAAGATTCTTTCACTGGTCACTCAGCCCAATAACCACCCAACCCACCCGACCCTAACTTTAAGGTTGAAAAAAAAGTCACCGAAAACAAAATGTCATCGACATTTTTTACTACAAATAACCGAAGAAATCACTGGTTAAAGTACAACACCTGTAAATTATAATCCAGGAAACATTCTGGTGTGATTTGGATAGGCATAGACTTCAAAACACTTCACAGGTATATTTTGTTATTAAATTGATTGTCACTATTTAAGTTCAGAAACACGAAAGTTCCATTGAAATTATCTAATTCCTGTATTAAATTAACCTTTTAGTCTTGTTACGAGTTCTGTTAATCAAAGCAGAAGTACGTAAATAAATATATTTAAATCGTTTCGCACCAATTTAACCTTTTAACCTTTCCGACACCAATTCCTCTTCGATTCTGCTGCACGAATAATCGAGAGTAAGTCTAAGTATTGTATGTTACTTTGCAGCTTCTAATGGGTCACTGTTATTGGTTTCGGTGTCCTGAAAGAATGGTAATTGATTTCGACGATAACTTTTAAGACACTGCCTGCAGGGAATAGCACCAGCCTTTAATATAAAAGAAATACGTATCATGTACGGCAAGAACTATGCGCTAGATAGCTTAGATGAGATCAGCTGATCTTGGTGCTGCTAATTGATTAGTATAAACGTCTCGGTTGAATAGAACTACTGCCTACTATGATCGTATTTTTCATAATATTTAACGCAAGTAATTCCGTCAATTGTTATCACTAAAAGTTTTGCTGAACTTAAAACAAAAACAAATCATTTTTGAAACATTATTGTACTAACACAGACCCGTGAAAAATCACGGGATATTATAATTATTATTTTAGAATTGAAAATTATGGTATGTTAGCTAAAAAGCGCAGACCAGTGAAAACATACAAAATCTTGAATACACATTTAAAAAATTGAATTAAAATGCTTTTCCGGAATAAAATATTACATATTTTATCATTTTAATTTTTTAAATGATAAACTAATTTTTATAAGAGAAGGTTTTTTATGCATAGCACATATAGGATAACAAATTATTATATGTAGTAATTAGTTGCTTGAAATATCCATACAAATTGAAAATATCTCCCGAGTAAAAATAAATGCCGCCGACGGGAATTGACAGTTTAGATGATTACGAATTGGGAGTTTACAGATGAAAAAATATAATAAGCAGTAATTGTTGATTGAAGTACATATTGAATTATTTGGCGTGTTGGAAATAAGCCTACGTAGCTCAGTGGTCCAGAGCACCCGACCGGACATCAGAAGGTGCGGGTTCAAGGTGCTTATAATAATTAGGTATTTTATCGCTTACAAGCAAAAAAGACAGTTAAAATATGACACTAATATGTAGTAGGCACTAATTGACACTTAAATTCAAAACGAATCCGAGTTCATTGAACCAGAGTTACAATCACCGACAGAAGCACAACCGAAATCAGTATTTTTGAATGACTTTGTAAAACGTAACTTCACATGAACTTCACCTTAATAAAAAGCCAAGTTGACATTCAATTTTCTCCAATGCCATTTTTTTCTATAATGTCCCCCTTACTTCCTAGTTAAAAGCACGTATGTATTTTTTATAATTTATATTACATAAATTATTTCGAACTCACTTGTTACATATGTGTACCACATGATATTGTTACTGTTATAATTCTTTTCATATATATTTATTTAATTTGAAATTATAAATCAAAGATACAAACAAGTTTACAATATGTTATACAGGGTGTAAAGGGACCTACTTGAGTTGCTTTAACCAGTGATACCTGAAATTATTTTTAATAAAAATGTAAATTATATGTTGGTCCCCCGTGACATTTTTTTATGTTTTTATTCTTATTTTTTCAACAAAAAATTTTAATTGAAAATTTTATTTTTTTACAATAATTTCCCTCCGGAACTATGTCGTATTTGGGGATACTGTGTGGAGGGTATTTTTAAGGAAAGGAACGATAATGGGAAGGAAATTTAATATTTATTGGGAAATAAATAATAAATAAAGTTGTAAGGAAAATGAGCGTAATACGAATAATTTGTAAATACCTTTAATATATGAAGTTATTATACAGGGTTCTCCAATAAGAGGTGTTATTTTGATATTCAATCGTAAAAGATCAATGTTTTCGTTGCTTGTGTGGCACGTAGCGCCGTCTTGTTGAAAGTAAACGTTGTCCAGATCAATACCATCAAATTCCGGCCATCAAATATCATTAATCATCTCAACCGTAACTGTTGCTCCAGCCTCATTTTCGAAAAAGTAAGGTCCAATGACTCCGTCGGACCATAAACCGCACCAAACAGTCACACGTTGAGGATAAAGAGGCTTTTCAACAATAACTCTTGGGTTTTCCGAGCCCCAGATGCGACAATTTTGCTTGTTGACGAAGCCACCGAGGTGGAAATGGGCCTCATCACTCAAGATGATTTGCATTTGATTCACTCAAGTGAATTTTAATAATTTTAATGCGTTGTTGAAGCGTGTATCGTTCCATTTTTATTAATGACGTAGTTTCTACTTGTCAAATGTCAAAAAATAACAGCTTTAAAAGTAACATCTACTGAAATAGCGGACAATTCAAAATAACCCCTCTTATTGGAAAACCCTGTACAAGTCCTGTTTAATAATATAATGAGATTGGTGCCGCTTACTCGGTTCACAAAATTTATTTGTGGTTTGTGCTTTAAAAGGTTGTAATATTGTTAACTGGTTTCTCTTCCAACGGGATATTTTACTTACGGGTGCAAAATACTCATAAAATTACTCGTACTTAAACAAAAATTATATTTCTTGATTTCCGCAAAAAACTGTCGAACTGTGAGCTCTGGTGTCATGAAATGTACACATATTAGTAGAGCAACTGTATTTCAGCTTGTAACGCAATTTCCGTCATAAGCAGTAGACTGTTTAAATATCTATTATAATTGCAAAGAAATTAGTTTTAATACTTGTATGAAGGAAGCTGATACTAGGTAAGTAGGTACTAATATCAAATTATAATTTGTTGTTTTGACATTTTGGAGTTGTGGGTAGGTACTGTTTCCTGCACAATGAGTTCAATAATATTGATATGGATAACCGTTTATTGGATAACCAACACATCTGCCATACATAGGTCACCCCAAGTGGTTTGCTACGTTTGGTGACATAGCAGGGGAGCCCGGTTTCGTGAGGTGAGGTTTGTTTAGGTCTTGATGTGCTTGCCCAGCAGCAGCGTAGCGAGCCCTATCGGGGGAGGCCGGTTGAGGGAGAAATCTCTCATTTGAACTCTCAAGCTGGACTGGGAGGGATGATTGGATACACTGACTCCCCTGATTTCTTCCCACCACTCATACATTTTTCCCTAGCAGAATTTCATCTCCATTACTTCTCCTTAATAATATCGATTAAAGAAATATTCAGGTTGTAATTACACCACGTCTGTTATTGCGGTCCTGTGAGCTCAGTGAGAAAACGGAGAGGTTACAACGGAGCTTTTAATGGTATGCCTATATTGCATTTACAGTTGTGTGGGATACATTTACATGGCCCGTGACGCCTTTTGGCTTGACCTTTATCTCCAGAGTATGCGCAGGAAAGACAGTTTATCTTGAAGTTTGATCCTCAGGAATGCAAAATATAGTCCTCTGCGGAAGCTTCCATTGCAACCTAACATTATAATGCTTACGTCGTTACAACGGTAATTTAGTATGCCTACATATAATAGACATAAACTAATATCTGTTGGCGTGATAAATGTTAAAGTTCAATTGCATCAATAAATACCTAGTGCGAATAATCAGACAATATGTATTTTTTTGCATTATCAATTGTACGCGTGTCAATAAAAATCGTACGCTCCTTGAGGTTTAACTCAATGTTTAGATTGCAGATTTTAATTTTGTCTGATAATATGAAGTAATATGTTATTGAATATTACGTATGCAATTGGAAACTTCTGATAAATTGAAATGAATGTTGATCATCAAAAAATCTTAATAATCTAAAAGAGTATTTATATGTGTAAGAAATAATCCTCCAGAAATATCCTCCATGATTAATTCGGCATAATATTTCACAGGCCTGGATCTTCTTTCCCAGTAAAAAAACTCGTGAAATATAGAAATATTCATCAGTAATATAATATAATAAATCGTTCAGTATTTTATTTTGACATATATTGTACACTTTTATTATTAATAAAGTACCCAGGATTCTGAAAACCTGATAGTATTTTGGGGTTGTGCAAATTAAGAAGAACCATATATAATACTCGTACATATAAATAATCAATATTAATCACCCATCTATCATACTACGCTGCTTCACTGAAACAATATTAATGTCCACATTAAATGTATCAAAAACATTATGCAATGGATAGGTACACACGGCGGGTCTCAAGGTTTATCATTTTTACGGGCACAAATGCAAGTCTTGCGTTCGAACTTTGAAAGCCAATTTAGGCAGGCTCTATGCTGCTGAGCGGACTGAATTTTGGAATCTCAATAAGAATTATGGTCTGAAGCGAAATCAAAAACAAAATCTGCACAATATAGCATTTTTGGAAAATTTTCACTCTTACGGAAACAAATGCAAGACTTAAAATACTTGTTCGAACTTTGAAAGCCAATTTATCTGGCTCTATGGCGCCGAACGGACTAAAATTTTGGAATCATAATAAGAATTATGATCTGAAGCGAAATCAAAAATAAAATATGCATAAAAAAGCAATTGTGAAAATATTACCATTTTTACGAGTACAAATGCAAGGTTTGGGTTCGAAATTTGCAGTAGAGCATGATAAAAAGCCATTTTATCATGCTCTACTGCGCCAACCGGACTGAAATTTTGGAATCCCAATAAGAATTATAGTCTGAAGCGAAATCAAAGACAAAATCTGCATAAAAAAGCATTTTTCGAAATATCTTCATTCTAAGGGGCACAAATAACTTTGAAAGCCAATTAATCAGGCTCTATGGGCAAGATTTGGTTTCGAAATTTGAAAGGTCCTAAAAATATAGATTTAATTTAAGTGATAATATCTATAAATAAAGCCAAAAAGGTTATTACATAAAAATACCCCGATAGAAAAAAATTGTAGCTCCGAAAATTATTAAAAACATATTTTGTTCTGTTATTTAAGAGGTAAGAGTTATGAAAAAAATCACAGTGTATCTTAAGATGCAACTAAGGATTTATCCAGAGATTTTAGCTCTACTTAAAACGTGTCGTGTTTAATAAAGAATTTTCACAATTTTTTCGCTTAATTATTTTAGTTTTTTTTTATATTAGCGCGTTCCCTCTAACTCCGTATTTACATATCTCCCTTCCAAACAATATCCTTCCTTTTTTTGATCGCCTGCTACGGAGCCTTAAGAATATTTTGTTGAATATTTTTCGTGGTTCACATTTGAATTAAATTCACAGTGAGAAACATTTTTTAAATATTAATACTGTCCTACCGCTATGAGCTAAATTATAACCTTTATTTCTGTAACATGCAACATTTATGAGAAAGAGAAGCTATCAGCGGTATGCAAAATGGTAGTTGCTAGGCAATGATAGCTTGCGACAACTGTCTCTCTCATGGATATATTTGATACCAGAATCATAAAACTTTTTATTAAGAGTCAGTCTATAACGGTTAAAGATAGATTAACCCTTTCAGCACGCTCGATACGATCGTGCATTGAAGAAAAAACATATGCAAAGCAACCTCGTGCTGGCACTGTTGATGGACGCAGTAGTCTCTCTCGCTGCAGCAGCTGGTCCAGTTTCTTCACCACCTAGGATTCTTGCTGCAGAGTCTCCATCTTCTATCTTCGTCGAACGTCACAGCGGTGCTGCCAAGGTGTGGTATCTATGTGAGAATATTGTGTCAGTGCTTTATTAGCAGCAGACACATACCTGGATGGATGACGAACCTCGTGTTGGCACTGTTTGTGGACTCTCTCGCTGCAGCAGCTGGTCCAGTTTCTTCACCACCTAGGATTCTTGCTGCAGAGTCTCCATCTTCTATCTTCATGTCACCTGTTCCTGTTCTTCATTTTACTTTACTTAACTTCACTTTATTTTCGTAATATTTATATTTTTTGTAATACCTGCATCAACTGTAAAGCGCCCCTGAGGTGATATCTCACAAAAGCGGCGCTATAAAAATTGTCCAATATTATAATTATTATAACAAAGTCATAGAGTTCACTATCGTGCGTTTATGTTCTCTAAAGCAGGTGAGGAGGAATATTATTATTTTTAAATTTTACCGGTCCCTGTAGAAAGCCAAAATTATTTATAATTTGCAAAATACTAGATCAAAAAGAAAAGAAAAGATGCTAGGGCTGAAAATAATGGCTTATTTAGACGGAAAGAATGGTTGTAAATTATACCACTGGTGGCGGCCCTGCGTACAGAATGTATAGATATTTCAGGTTGTCATGCGGTCATGTAATCGTGAAATAATTTCTGTATTCCCCGGCAGTGACGCGGTAAAGCGTTCATTTCCCTTCTAAAGGTCAAGACTGTCGCCCGCGGCGAACCCCGAATGTGGGCGAGATGACGTCCTCAATATTATGCAGCCTACTGTGACTGCTAGACCAATATAGAGCATATTTATTTAGTGCGTCACATAGTTACGTTGACGCTGCTTGTCTCATGTAATATGTTGTCATTAAAGAAGAAAGAATTTGAATGTAATGATTAGTTTTGAGCTATGAACCCTCTTTGCGGACATTAAACTTGTAAACTATTCAATATTACGCTGAAATGAAGTCACGTTTCTTAGAAATTACATCACTTTTTCGAACATACAATTTATTTATTTTTGTAATTGAAAAAAGTTACCGATCATTTAAAAAAAAAAAATTTCTTTCATTAAATGAACATTATGAAAAGACACGTTATGCTTGTTATGTAAATAAAAGTTTAAAATACTTTCAGTATCGCCGTGATGAAATACCACCAGTCCTCTTCACCTTATCGCTCTCTTATTTCTAGATCTTTTAGCCTTAAATTATTCCCGAAGTGTATCTTGAACAATGGTGAAAAATGGTGAACCAACACAAAATAATACAATTTCTGAATTTGAACCCATGACAATTTGAATCCGGATTCGTTACCAAAGATCGTAACCGCTCAACTGCGTCGAAACCGCCGTTTGGTGACCAGATCTGAATATCCAGGTACTACTTACATGATTATTTTACGTTCGAGAAACTTATTTATTAAAAAAAGCTCAAAGAAAATTGGATTATCAATAAAGAAGAAAAGGGAGATAAAATCGCAGATTCCCGTCCAAGATAAAAAATGAGAATGATGGAAACCAACCTTTAACCTTATCTGCACCGTTTATCCCTGCTAATGAATCGCTATTAAATTAAATAAATGGTTTCTTACTTCTTTCGCGTGTACTTGTACTTCGTTATTGTAATTTCAGGCATTCCAATAATGATTATTATTCCTTGGATTCTGTTCGTTTTCAGATGCGAGGACTGATAAGCTTGCTAAATGGCAAACCGGCGCAGCACGAGCCAATGTTCTCGAGGGAAAATAATGGTTGGAGAAATATTTACCGGATTTTTAATAAATACTCCTTAATTTAACTATTGATTGATAATATATCGCATTACGTACAAAACGCCGATCAGTTTAATGGAAATCAAAAACCTTATTACTTCTCTCTCTAGATATTTTTTGCTGTTGTTCTTTTTTCAATGTTAAAAAAGAACAACAGCAAAAAATATCTAGAACATTGAAAAAACACCAATCGGTACCGTTCAAGATTTTCGCTGCATGTGGGCGTTTTCACAAAGCCCTATACCATTTCAGTCATGGTAATAACTGTAATAGACTTGCGTTTGTTTTGTATCAAAGCATTTACGAAGCCAATACCATTTCAGTCACGGTGGCGACTTTAGTAGAGTAGCTTTTATTTTTTATTAAAGCTTTTACGAACCTGTACCATTTCAGTCACGGTGGCGACGGTAATAGAGTAGCTTTTGTTTTGTATAAAAGAATTTACGAAGCCTGTACCATTTCAGTCACGGTAATGACTGTAATAGAGTGGCTTTTATTTTGTACAAAATCAATTACAAAGTCTTTAACCATTTCAGTCCATAAACATTATTTTATTAATGATATTGGAAGACACATAATAGCAAAGACCAGTCTAATGCAGTCTGTGGGTTAGGTAAGGATAGGTTAGGATGGGTTAGGTTAGTCAGATCGTGTTATTAGACCGCTAATATAACTTCAAATGATAGAGAGGTATGTACCTAACTATCTGAGTTAGTAGGTACCTACCTTGGTATGTACCTAACTACCTAAGTTAGTAGGTACCTACCTCTCTTAGATAGTTAGGTACCTACGGAGGTACGGAGTCAATGAACTTTCCGTTCTGCCACGGAGTTCATCCAAATATAATTGTCTGCTATTTGTGCCAGACGAAGGCAATTTTTTTAAACTTTTTTGTCCAATCTTGAACGGGTAACTTTCAATATATTCTATGTCTAAGTAAATTCAAGAAGCAAGTATCACTTATTACGCAGTTGACATTTTTAACACTTCAATGTTTACTTATTGAAAATATTTCCGATGTGATGAATTATATTGAATAAAATGCAGTCCTCGCGTGCGTAAGTCACGCTGTCACTCGAGTTAACGACATGACGCGAGCTTGTCTAAACAGCCTAATGAAGAGGTTTACCCCACAATAATACCGGTGCACCATTTACCATTAGGTCCTGACAACCGTGGCGTGAAGGAATTTCCTAGCGCACGATCGTACTTGCATTTCCAGAGATAAGTCTCACGCAGTGCCAACTGCTTTACATGCGCCTGTTAGTAAAATACACCCTCACGTACGTGTACATAGATTCTGCAAGGTTAATAGAACATTTGCAAGAAAGATAAATATTCAAGTGAGAATTTGCATCAGCTTTTAGAGGCGTCGTTTGTTTAGGGCGCGCTTGAATCTCAAGTGGTTGTTTTTGATCAAGTGTGGAAGATGTTACTTGAAGTGTAGCCTGTCGTGAAGGGTTGCATTCCTTATAGGGCGTTGGGCACTAATCGTAAGCTAAGCAAATGGCCCTTAGGATTTGCAAGTAATGCTCCTAGTATTTACGACAAATTAAGGGAATCCACTAGCGTTCTAATAAAAATAATAATAATAATTGGACAATTTTAGTGCCGCTTTTGTGAGTTATAACCTCAGGGGCGCTTTACAGTTGATGCAGGCATTACAAAAAATACAAATATTACCAAAATATAGTGAAGTTAAGTAAAATAGAATGAAGAACAGGAACAGGTGACATGAAGATATAAGATGGATACTCTGCAGCAAGAATCCTAGGTGGAGAAGAAACTTAACCAGCTGCTGATCAGCGAGAGAGTCCACCAACAGTGCTAACACGAGGTTCGTCATCCATCCAGGTATGTGTCTGCTGCCAATAAAGCGCTGACACAATATCCTAACATAGATAACACACCTTGGTAGCACCGCTGTGAAGTTCGACGAAGATAGAAGATGGAGACTCTGCAGCAAGAATCCTAGGTGGTGAAGAAACTGGACCAGCTGTTGCAGCGAGAGAGACTACCGCGTCCACCAACAGTGCCAGCACGAGGTTCGTCATCCGTTCAGGTATGTGTCTGCTGCTAATAAAGCGCTAACACAATATCCTCACATAGATAACACACCTTGGCAGCACCGTTGTGACGTTCGACGAAGATAGAAGATGGAGACTCTGCATCAAGAATCCTAGGTGGTGAAGAAACTGGACCAGCTGCTGTAGCGAGAGAGACTACCGCGTCCACCAACAGTGCCAGCACGAGGTTCGTCATCCGTCCAGGTATGTGTCTGCTGCTAATAAAGCGCTGACATGTGTCTGCTGCTATTAAAGAGCGCTGACATAATATCCTCACATAGATAACAGACCTTGGCAGCACCGCTGTGACGTTCGGCAAGTCCATCATATCTAGTCTCTATTAATAATATTCTCTTTTGAATTCGTATCCATGATCGTATTCGTATTTCGTGATCCAAATATTTGGAAGTCGGGGCTTAAATTTCCAATACAAAACCATGTTTACGAAATTCAAATGGGATAGAGATCTATAATGTCAGGCGAATGTAAGTGAGACAGAGCGTTGAGGTACTGGGATAAATGAAACATTTTGTTTTCATTCAAAATTTTCATGGAAGGTACTTCAAGTTTTTTACTTTATTATTGACCTTGGTTAAGATGGTCGCTGAGATCGTTTGAAAATTTTTCCTTACTTGAAGGTTTAATATTTTAAGTACATACTCTAATTCTTTTCGCAACATAAAAGAAATCTAAAGTTTTGCCCATCTGATAGATTTCCGCCACAATTTTGCCCATGTGAAATTAAAACCATCCTAAAAATATACATGCAATCTATTGGTTTTAGCGTTTTTTTATATTACAAAACGCAAATCGACTTGTTTGGAATGACGCGTATTGTATACAAATTCCAATGGTTGCCTCGGTTGTTGAAGGAAATTCCAACAAGATGCCTATATCATCTGCCACTAGGGACGCTTCTAGCAGGCTGGTTTTTATATAGGAGGCGTTGATAAACGGCATACCGCTGATAACAGATAACTATCTATCTATCTCTTTCGCATAAACGAAGCATATAGCAGAAAGAAAGGTTTTATCTGTTACCTTCATCGTTTATGAGAAACAGGGAAATGTTACGCCATTTGAGAAGCTCTCTGTAACAGGATGCTAATACAAATCTACTAAACAGGATACAAGCGTGTAAAGGCGTGACGCTTCGTAGAATTATCTCCGCATCACTGTATCCATAAGGACCTCCCAATGTTACCAGCTACAGGCAACACTATTGTAGATGGTGTCACTACCCGCCTCTGATTCTGAAACGCGAGATAACCAAGCCATTATTTGACGGCCGAGTCTCAGGTTGCTTCGACTTCCCCTTTCGTATGTTAACAGGCAGGTAATCAGGGTGAGGAATCGGGGAGCGCCGGGCTAATTAGTCGCTTCGAGATCACCTCGAGATCGGCTTAATTCTCTCTTGCTCTCGTTTTACCATTTTACCCCGAGAGCATATCCGCATCGCATGTTTAACTTCGACTAATTAAAAAGCAAATATCTCCACGTTTCATTTTCAATCTAAATGATAATGTGGCCTCACTTAGTTTGCAAGGAGTTGTAACGAACCGTGAACAAAAACAAAACAATATCAATACGAATGAAAATCGTAGGATCTTTCTTTGTTCATAATATCCTTCGTAATATTTCCATATAAATGAAGTTATTAACAACAGTTTCAGAGAGTATATCAAATTCATGAAACAAAATAAAATACATCATGAAACATTTTTATTTTTTTAATATGGATTTCCTTCAAACCTTAACCTTAAGCGTTTTTTTAACCTCCAGAACTTAAGGCAGGTAATTATAAATAAAATGGTGCTTTAAGTTATTTATATAATGGTATATCCCTCCACCATCGCCAAAGATAAACTGAGCGAAATTATTTTCCTCAGGTCCCCTGTGTGGAATTAGAATTATTTTCCTCAGTACCCCTGTGTGGAATTAGAATTATTTTCCTCACTACCCCTGTGTGGAATTATAATTGTTTTCCTCAGTACCCATGTGTGGAATTAGAATTATTTTCCTCAGTACCCCTGTGTGGAATTAGAATTATTTTCCTCAGGACCCCTGTGTGGAATAAGAATTATTTTCCTCAGTACCCCTGTGTGGAATTAGAATTATTTTACTCAGGACCCCTGTGTGGAATTAAAATTATTTTCCTCAGTACCCCTGTGTGGAATTAGAATTATTTTCCTCAGGACCCCTGTGTGGAATTAGAATCTTTAAAAAAATAATTAGGTTGACTTGCGACGTCATTTTAAACTTGAATAATAAGCTTCAAATATATTGATATATATATTATACCGTATTCCATCTTTGGGGGTATATGAAAATTGAAGAAAAAAAACCTAATAATTATTTTTAAGAGAAGCAATTCTATATTATTACAAAAAAATAAATGTAATATAAATTGTCCAGTATAATCGTAGCTTTACTTTTGGGAGTAATGCAATTGTTCGGATAACAAAATGGCCACCCTTAAATTTCAAACCTTAAATAGGACAGCTGAACGAGTGGGAAGAAATAATAATTATAAATACTTGTTTATACGAACACAACAATAATAAATTTATCATAACATTTTTTATTTAAGCGCTGATGATTTTTTAAACATTTTTTGATATTTTTTTAATGAAAACCCCAAAGTTTCTCGGTATGAGCGTGAAACACTAAGTATATTATAAGTTAATTAATTAATACGAATTAAACCTATCCTGGAGATAACAATAATTATACCTGAACAGCAATTTTTACGTGTCAACATATCAGCACTTTAGCCAAAAACAGAATTGACTTAGTTAGAATTGAAGCAATCGGTATAGCATCCATTCTTCTGCAAACTGGTTCATTATGCGTAATAAAAAATACAAACATACGAACAAACAAGTAGCTCTATTTCTACCATTTATATCCTTCGAACATACAATACTACCAAGGTTTGAGGAAATTAAAAACATCTTAATGTTTTGTTTGCTATCACGGTGCTACCAAATATATGATTTATTTCAATGTGCAAACGATACATCTTACACAATAAGATCAAGCAGGAGATCTAGTATGTAGTTGTTTAGAATTCAAAGACAACTAGCTTGGAATGTGACTTTCCTTCAAATAATATCACACTGGAGAACACTGATACATTCACTCTGCCATACCGAGATCTTATCGTGACAACATTAATCCGATTATAATATTATCGATTGTAATATTTCTCGAATCTTAAATTCAGTTCGGGGCTTATTACGACGACCTTCGTGTATGCTTGTATGAAAATATTAGAGAAAAATAACGATTTCTAGATATCGCGTACTGATATGCTATGTTTTCGTGTGGCATGTGGTACTATGCACCTACATCCAATCCTACATCATCTACAACATGAATATCTGAGGAAATATCGAAGGCCGAAAGTCAAACAATGTTATCTACATAAAACATACAAATAATTCTAGGGCTGTAAGCGGTCAAAGATGGTTTTAAAAGTAGATATGTAAATACGAATGTTAGAGGGAGCACGCTGATATTAAAAAAACGATAATAATTAAGCGAAAATGATGAAAATATTTGATAAAACAAGACCCGTTCAAAATCTCTCGACAAATGCTTTAGTTGCATATTAAATAAGAGAAAAAATCGTGTTTTTAATAATATTCGGAGCTTACTTTGCGATTTTTTTGTATCGAGGAAATATCATATATTTTGGTAGAGCAAATGTATAGATAATATCTTCAAAAATAACATACATTTTTTTGGAACTTAAAAACTTAAAGAGATAACGAGAAACTTGTTATAAGTTATTTACAAGTACCAACAAATGTTTTTGTTGGTACTTGTTTGACTGTAAGCTCTCGATATGGGCTTATCAATGAGGGATTCCAAATACAAAAATAAATTAGTTAAACATTATAAAATAACTCATTTTACCCATTCCTTTTTTAAACACTATCTTGGGAATGTTATAATAGATAGTAATTCCAATTTACCTCGCTAAGTTTTGAGACTTCTAAAAAGCTGGACGATTTGCGTAGGCAAGTGGAAAGCGAATTGTTTGTGGTCAGCTTCTGGATATCTGCTGATATAAAGAACATGCGTTTTGTAGTCAAATTGTATGGCCAACTTTAGACTAGAGCCCCAAATTATTTTATTAATCTGCTTGACCTTCTGCAGAGGAGGGCGGTTCGTCTTAATTACAAAGAAGCTGAAGACAAGAGTGGAATGCCCGTTCACAGTTGATGTCGGCAGTATTAAAACGAGTTGTTAATACATATAAAATGTGTTTAAACGCCACCCTATCGGTCTGTGATATACTTTCTCTGACTAACGCAGTAAGTCCAGAGAGTTCTTGAGGTGTCACATAAAACATAAACCAATAAATAGCAAAATTAATGGCTTGGTAATTGATTCATAAATTGAATATTATCTGCGAATTTACTAAAATCTTATATTATTTATCTACAAAGTGCATTATAATAATGTGTGCAAATTACTACTTCATATTTTAATATTATAAAACCGATGCATTACGGTTATAAACATTAACAGCCCAAGTATTTAAATATGAATTGAGACGTTTTACTTATTGGGTGTAATTACTTGTATCTTGAACGACTTCATTGCCTTGCTCACAATATGGAGGCTGATTTTTTATAAATTTCTGCATTACAGGTTAATGTATTTATAATGCATTTTTGATATAATAACTAGTGACCAACTGAAACTAGATTTTCAGCCTAAACCGAAAACGTAGCCGAATTTCTGCTTCTGTTCTAGTTTCGGCCAAAACCAAAACTTGTTTCTCGAAATTATGCGTTTTTAATGTTAAACTGCGGTTCGTATATGTATACGTGCCATAAGGGATCATTATTAGTGTTAAATAAATTGCACAATTAAATAAAATACATCAATGAGAGAATTGGTTTATTTTTAGCGCTTTTTGGTTGGTTGTTATTTAATAATTTTCAATGTTTCGATGTTCTTCAATATATGCTATACATACTTTAAATAAATCACAAAAGTATAAAGATTAGTACTTATTTTACAGTTAAAAATCTTTAAATATTAAACTATAAGACAACTATTACAGAACATGTTACTTTAGTTAAAGTTTTAATTGAGTAAAGGAACAAATCAACCGCAGAAGGCGCGAAACTCCGCTTGCAGTTGCTTCGTTCCTTTCCCGTAATTCGTGGCTCGGTTCGCGTTTCGGTTCGAAAATTTATACGTACCATAACGTGATCCGACACGTCACAGGTTTCGGCTGATCTGAAGTTTCGGCCAATTTCGGCCAAGACCGCGGCCGAAACTCGTTTATTGGCCGAAACCGAAACCGAAACTTCGGTCGGTCAATAGTAGGTAATAACAAATATGCATATGTGAATGGCGCAGTGAATAGTTCCATTTTTTTATAAAATATATCGAAATCTATCAAACGTTTAGCTCTGGCGTCATGAAATTAGCAAAATTTTTTTGCTATGAAATAATTTTATTTTTTACATTAACCTCACACAGGAGGCTCTTAGAATTTTTTCCCTCAGGGCCTATGTCATATTTTGGGATGCCGTGTGGAGTATCGTTTTGAGGAAACGGAAAAAAAGTAAAAAAATATCGGAATCCAAAAATAAATAAATAATCAATTTGACAGGGTATTAAAAAGGTCTGGGTCGGGCATTAATTTAATTACCTGTACAGTAGACTACCTTCCCGCTATTCACTGTATAATCATACCAATTATAAGCAAATACCAACTTGCAATTAATTTAAAAGTCCGCCGTTTTGTAAAGTTTACTTAACACTAGCTGGTGTGAAAATACATTCAACCAAACCCCAGGATATTAATTATTAGTGTCCGTGAAGAATAAAATGGTAGCTTATATTTATAAAAAAAAGTGCGTCGGACAGAAGATGAATGATAAACATAACATTTTTTTTTTAATAAGTCATAAACTCTAAGATTTATCGAACTTACACCTCTTTTAGCTATGCACCACTTTCGTTGAAGAGCGAGTCGGTTACCAGCCAGCGTATAATTCAGTATAAACTACTGCCATTGATGCGTCCTCATCTTAAAATAGTTATTATTTATTATTCTCTTCATCCTATGACTTATACTCTGTGTTTCATGCTTTGCTCACAGCGAAACATCAGGGGATTCCAGTAAGAGCATAGTTTGACTTTTTTTACTTACTAAGGTTACACACGAGGGATGTAACCTCAAAACAGTCGTAACTTATGAGGGCTTGGCCTGGGTATATCAGGGTATATATATTTATTTTTCATTCCCATTGATAAAGTATGACAAGCGATATTCTGATAACATGCATATCGCCAAATAACATAATATATTATGTCTATATCAGCATATTGCTAACTACATTCCCATTGAGAATGTATGGCGTGCGATATGTGCTGGTATAGGCCAAACATACATTATTATATAATGTTATGAGGTTTTATCTCTCGTGTGTGTCTAGCTTTAACATGTTTTTTCAAAATATCCGAAAGGAACAACAGAACGGAATTATTAACTTAATTTCCCATATTTTTTCTCCTTCTCACCTCTATCTCCTTCTCACCCCTACTTACTTCAGCCTCACATTCTTTATTATATGCTCAAAAATTGAGGAAATGGTCGAAATGCCTGAAGTTGGCATCGCGTTTGGGTCTAAGTCCTCCATCATGACATAAGCAACATTGGTAGGTAGTAGGGGAATTTCAAATATTGTTAGGTTATTCGTAACCCGGGATTGTTTCTTTTAAAAAAAATTAAATGCCACGTGAATAATTTTCAATCAAATAAAAATAACGACATGTTAAAAAATATAATTTTAATATTTTATTCCACCTTTAAACAAAGTAGTAACAGGTATTGTGGGTGTACCTGGTTGAAGACAAGATATTATTGAAGTTCAGGGTTGATTTGCTCAGTATGCAGTATGCAGTATGCAGTATGCAGGCGCTCGTGACATATGAAACAACTGTTGCAACAAACATGCATACCGATCCTTTATCCGTTCATTTCCAGACATTCTACTGACATTTATACATTGAAACTGAATTAACACCTCTTGGATTCGTATCAGCAGCTGTTATTATGAGTTGTAAAATTGTACGTGCATTCTCGGACGTTGAGAAAACGATTTAAACGATCAGTTTATTAAAAAAAAGTATTATGAATAAAGATCACAACCGATTTTTATCGAGTCTTTATTATTTATTTTGTTTGTGAATTGTTTTTAACGTGATAATGCTCAACCAATTGAGTATCATAATTTTTTCCTGAATGATATTTATACAGAAGTATCTAATATATTACTTAACGAAGAATGTACAAATAATTAGATAGTTATTTTAAAATTTTCCTGGGGGAAAAATACCTCTTTTTGTTATGTCGAAACCGTTATGCATATTATTAGAAAATGAAGTGGATAGGTAGGTACCTACAGGCAAATCAGAATAAAGAGATTCTTGCTTGTGCAGTGGTGTATTGTATCGTAGGACAACTGCGAGGTAAGAGGGGACTGTGGGAGGTTGTTCCAAACTAGTTCTAACAACTCGCGGTACTGTCGGTATGACCAAATTCAAACGTGCACAATAATAACTCGCATTTATACCCAATGTTCTATTACAAAGTTCAAATATTTAAAATGCCTTCGAGAAGAAACACATAAAATGAATAATTTTTTTATGGGAAGTAATTTTATACCTACATAGGTATTAAATAATTCACAGGGTAAAACTAAAAAAAAAATATCCGTGAAAACTCGATACAAACACACGAAAAAGTCAAGTGACCACATTGAAAAGTAACCTGACTGGAATTCCTCATTAGTGAAATATCAACTAGGTAGTTATTATAATAGAATTTAATGAAACATTACTTCGCTTACTCCAATCAGTGCAGGAAATAAAGCCGTTGACACCGACGAATAATGACTCGCCTTTCTAATTGAAGATCGTCAATTAACAAAGGGTGACAAACATAATAAATAAATGCAAGCACAGAGTTTACTAACTAAAAGTAAATGCACTTGCGAATCTCATTACTATATTTATTTCCTTGCAGTCGGTTTGAATGCACTTCAGTCACATTACCGTCACTTCCACAAGATAAATGAGATGAATTTTGACAAAAATGCATTAACGTGCTTTACGCTATCGTTTCGAAAAGTTTATGCACTGTGTATATCTCACTTACTGGTCGGTAGCTGCTTGAATAAGATTAAAATTTTGTTGTTAAATCGTAAATACTGGACATGTTCACATGTTGTGATTTGGTATTCAAGTGAATATGTATAAAAGTCTTCGTCTCTCGGTGGTAATTTATTATGGATCATTATTTTATCATTGGAGATTTCTTAATGTGACAGTTTTGATATAAATAATGTTAATGTCTGTTATTTTAAAATGTAATGGCACTAACAAATTAATGTTTTCAAGGATTTTTCCATTGGATCTACCACTAATGTACTTTTATTGATTATACTCTGGTTTAAATATCACTTCCTTGGAAATCAGATCATTATTATCACATTTTGACACCAATTGAGATCATTGTAATCATCTTATTATAAGTACAGCAATACGCCACAGAAGAAACTTTTGCAAACTTAATAACATTCAGTGCCATATAAAAATAATTAAAAGATGAACATACCTATTTAAATATAAGTAATTCTTTTAGTTAGGTGTATTTCAGTATTATTAATATCATATGTTTTTAGTTTGGAAAATTGATTGCTTAGAAATATTTAGAATTATAACACGTCTTAGCAGAATTATTTTTAAACGCCGAGAAATAATAAAGTATTATGCTTAAAATACAGTTTTAATTTTCAAAATCTTCTAATAACGAACCCTTTTTCGGTTATGGTTTTTTTGTATAATGTGGCCAGTTAATTTCCTTAGAAAATGATCGTAAGACCTTTAAATATTTGTGACAAAACTTCTCAAAATAAAACAAAACAAGCGGCTGGTTTTAAGCGGGAATTTGAACCTTATCGCCATCTACATAAAGGGTATTATCCGAATGTTTCACGACGTGATTCATCGCTTTAATCATCAATTCTGGTTAAAATTGATGAGAAATTAACAATATTAATTATTAAATCACATCATGTCCGATGGTTTCACCGCGGGAAACTTCCGTTAGCCTTGTATATTTTTCTAATCTATAGGTATGATTTGATTTAAAAAAAAATTAAGGACGGGTTGTTTCGGAGTATTTGAACAATTCATCAAATTTCAACGTTCATTTTCGGGTTCTGTGAAAGACTTATTCAAGTTCCGTTTTATATCATTGTAGGCTAGTTGCTTGACAAAACTGAAATAAAAACAGAACTTGAAAAAATCTTTCACAGAACTTGAAAATGAACGTTGAAATTTGATGAATTGTTCAGATTCTCCGAAACAACCCGTCCTGTATACCGATCTCACAGACATAAAAATGTACTAATATTCAATACCATCATGGATCCCGGAGCTTTGAAAAAGAATGTCCTTGAACAATCTTGAACATTTTTAAATAACTCTATTTTTGAATTTTCTTATCATAAAAATATACTCTTCTCGTGGTTTTGTGATCAAATAGTTTTATAACATAATAAGAAAAATCAATATTTGTGTGCAAAAGATAAAATCATCAGTGCCTTTATATGAATGCTTTTGAGCGTTATTGGACAAAAGCATTCTTGAGATTTATGTCCCTCGACTTGTGTGAGGAATTTATATGAAAGCTTTTCTGTGTTTCTTATAGACAGAAAAAAGTACCTAACATAAACGAGCTAAAGTATGTAGCTGGTAAATCCATTGTTATCCAACTTTTTATCTCATAAACGGCGCGTATAATAGAAAGTTCCAACAGAGCTTTAAACGGCAGAACTTAATTAATCCACAGCACCGAGATGCAAGTAGCTTAACTTTTAACTTCATGAAAGCTTTGTTGGTACAAATGCGTTGAGTTTCCACGTCGTGGAATCAATCCTCTGTTTCCTAAGACCTCCATCATTGCATCAGTAACATATACCGCGTATATTATACTTGTAATGATAAAAAGTACGAGGAAGTCCAATGTGTTATCAAGTTATTCGTAAACTGGTAATATTTGTATTTATTTCTCTATTTAAAAAGCACATATCGAGACAAAAATTAACTAACTATAATGATAACTCCATTGTAACCTCTATCTCGTAAATGACGCACGTATCAGAAAAAAATGTTACAACCCTGCTCTCAGGGGCGAATCTATCTGAAAAATCACTATTTTCGATTCATCTTTACAACGAATCGGAAAACCCGAAAATATGCTTTGGATGAATTGAAGTTTTTTCTACAGTTTCGCTTGAGTAAAGTTAAAATAAATATGTTAATTGAAATAATATTTGTTTTTTAAAATTACTAAATAAGAAACGCAAATAAGAATGTACTTAAAAATACTGTTTTATGGCTGAAACTATTTGTGATAGTTTCCCAGTTCTACCTTTTTTCTTTCGTATGAAATTATCAGAAAAATAAAAAAAAGCTTTTGCGCTTAAATTGATCATTTGTAGCCAAGCGATTTTACGTGTATTATATATATTCTTGGTGATAAGACACACTAAGAATAGACATGTTTTTTGCTTGTATATTCCAATAGTACCTTGGCGCAAGCAACTACCCTGTGCGCCAAGGAGTAATAATATTATAATCGCAATCATGTTTGATGTTGGCGCAGAGTGGCGCCGCAGGACACAGGACACGTTTCACTCGCGTGATAAAATCTATTTATTTATTTTATCCTCTTGTCGAATAATAATTGGCGAGCTTGTTCCCGTGTTACCCGCGGCACTTGCCATATCTGTCGTTGGAATTGATTTCGAAATTAATAAAGCCACAAAAAGGACGTTACCATGACAGGTAATAAAATATTACACACTTTTGCGACTGTTTTCGAGCCTATAGACGAGATATTAAAATATTTAAACAACAGCGTGGTTTGGTATAACCCTTAAAGCCACAAACATAAAATTTTACAGGAGACAATGAAAACGAATATTAAATAATATTCGTTTTCATTTTCATTATAAAAAATCTTGACGTTGTTATGAAAGAGGCTATTTTTTTATATTAAATATCAAAATTTTTCATATAATTATGAGAGATTTAAGGGTTGAGCTTTTTTATCTATGGTTTTCGCAAATTAAAAATTACGCAAAAATTAAGTTTTTTTAATATTAAAAATGCCTTAGTGTCCAAAACTTACTTTACCATCTTGTACTTTAAAGGCTAGTCTTTGTGAAACTACTAAATCGTCCCCAAAAATGTGATTTGAAGGGTTTACCAAAACACGATATGTAAGTAGAAAAAATGTGATGTATTTCAGCGTAATCAGAATTTCATTAAAGTGAAAAAAATATCGTTTACTGAAATATCTCGAACTTTCAATTCGCACAGTTTTCTCTCTCCACAATCTACATCAATCCAAAGGTTTTTTTAGGCTCACTACTTCATTTTGATCATTAGCACTGAACCTTTAAGAAATCAAGATAAAATAATACAAATCACCATTTCTTTTCAATAAATTGTTAATTATGAAAAAAGATTTCGAAAGAATGTTGAAACTAGGATGAATCCGGGCAGTAAATCTAGTTTGTAATAATATGTTAAATTTTGCGGATGTTTAAAATAACTGAAACATCGTAAATTTTCAAAAACTATTTTATGGTAGTTTGAGATATCCATAACTTTTTTAGATAAAAATAATAAACCCTAACATTAGTTGTTAAGGTACCGTTCTAGCTAGACGACCAGCGAAAGAAACAAAAACATAAAAAATCACCATGTTAAAAAAATTATAAAAACACCGTTGATAGTCCTACACACGTAATAAATCAAACTACTTAACATTCGAAGATGCACTAAATCAACGCATAAAACATTTTTACCTTGACCGGTACGATATAAAACCACCTCAAATCAAGCCAGGACACTGAACCAAACGGGCCTGATGAAAATTATAATGGATACAAAAGCGGAGACTTAACAACTGATTCTAATTGGTTATTCATTACAAAGTTAGGGTCTATTTTTTAGTTCAGCGGGTAATTTCTAAAGATTCTAGTCTATCAAGTTTATGACCTTTATTACATGAATGGAGAATATTATAACTTTCATAATAATTTCGAAATTAAAATATGTATTTAGTTTATAATGACCATCCCCACTCCAATGTAAACATATCGATTCAAAAAACAATATTATATAAAAAAATCCAATAATCATAATAACGATTTGACAATAAAATTAGGACGTTAATAATTCATATTACTTGTAAGGTTTTTCCCTGAACAATATTGAAGTGAGCTACAAACCCAAGGTAATTAGCCTACTGGAAATACCAAATTAATAATAAATTCTACAGTCTAAAACGACTTAGTAACACATGTAATTAATACAATTGATTATAAACCCTTGTAGACCACCCCTCTCCCTCCTCCCTATGTTACGTATATAAACCGTAGACTAAGAATAATTAGTACCAGTCTGAAGATGGCTTTAACGAGCTGAAATCGGTTACGGTAAATAAAATTAAAGTGGAAAAAAGTTTCATATTTGTTTTATTATAATGGATTCCACCATGAATTGTCAGTTATTAATGAATTAATGAATATATATTTTTTAATGAAGTTTTATTAAATTAAAAAATATGTACATAATGTAGAAGCAAGGCCCATTGTCCACGTAACCGCACGTCATACGCACGCTTTCGTCAATTGACGATTGCAAGACGAATGCTTGCATCTTGCGTAGAAACAATTAAATCTGTGTCTACGAAGCGGCAACGTCACGTCAGCCGCGTGTGTTCGTCATGCGTTCGTCATGCGTTCGTCATGCGTTCGTAATGCGGTGCGCGCGGCAACATGTCACTACTCGACCGACCGCATTGCAGTATTTTGTCTTTGTATCAGTGGTTCAACAGTAGAGAAAAAATTTGGTACGTATGTTTGGTCATTCGGTAAAATGATTGAAATACAGAATCATCTTCTGATAACTCTCTGGCAGCAACAAACAATCTACAATTTATATTTATTTCGATGTATGGATGAATCCAGTACTTTCTTCGCCTCTTTCGTCGTCTTCTAATAAAATTGTATGCTATAATCACTTCATCGTCATCAATTGATATTTTCACAACAAAAGACGTGCTTTCTCGATGCTAGTTGAAAGAAAACTGAGACGTTTTGTAACGTCACTGAGTATTGCATGAATCAGCGTGGAGATAACAAATATGCAAAATACGCCTATCTTCATTTGTAGGTTACATGCATCCTACAAAAGACGACTGTGTGGACAATGGGCCTTAGAGCCCGATATGTTTCCTGAAGTGTCCCGGCCTGGTTTAAGGTCGTTTTGTTCCAGTTCAGATGACTGACAGCATTCTCTCAACAGGGAGTCCGCAAAGTCATTTCATCTCATCTTGTCTCATCTGTCTGGACCATTTCCTACGGATCAAGATTGCCTCAAATGATTTGTAGTCTGGTACAAAATATTTTAATATTCTTGCCTTATAAGATTTATAAACAAGCAAAAAACCTGATTAAACCCCGTTAGATCTTAATATTCTTGATAACCTCGGAGTGATTAATGACAGGTGATGTTTTTCCAAAAAGATGGTCGAGCCATAAACAGATTTACAAATAGATCAGTGTGATGTTGTTTTCAGTTTAATGACTGGAATGACCATAACATTGATTTGATGCATAATAAATTTGCACTTTGCAGACGCGTTCATAACACGCACGCCCGTGTTTTGTCAATATGATGTATCTCCAAAAAGCTAGTGTTGAGATAAATGATTTGGATAACTTTTTTGGACATTTTGACTTTCCTCTGAAACTAAGGACGGGTTGTTTCGGAGAATTTGAACAATTCATCAAATTTCAAAGTTCATTTTCAAGTTCTGTGAAAGATTTTTTCAAGTTCTGTTTTTATTTCAGTTTTGTCAAGCAACTAGCCTACAATGATATAATAACAGAACTTGAATAAGTCTTTCACAGAACCCGAAAATGAACGTTGAAATTTGATGAATTGTTCAAATTCTCCGAAACAACCCGTCCTAAGAGTAATAACAAATTAAAATTTGATGAAACGTTAGATTGACCATTCTTAAAAAAATGTTAAAAAATATTTACAAATATATCATGTTTTTTTTGTTGTTTGTTTTTGGAGTGTTATGCCGTGTTGCGCTAACTCCTTCTTTAGCCGACGTTTCGGACAGCGTTGCAGTGTCCATCATAAGGGCAGATCCGGTAGATCCGAAGATGTGTCATCTTCGGATGTCCATCATCTGCCCTGATGATGGACACTGCAACGCTGTCCGAAACGTCGGCTAAAGAAGGAGTTAGCGCAACACGGCATAACACCCCAAAAACAAACAACAAAAATGCTTTTGGCCGTGAGAATCTAAAAACTTACCAAATATATCATGTATTTTAAAATTCACGATACGCTTGGTTTTTTACTTTTAAACATTTCAAATAAATTCTCTACCCATACCTTTCACCAAATTATATATTTTTTACTACCATTAGTTTGCGAGGAAAGTAACAAAATGTAAAAATAAAATAATAAAGTCATTCATCACATACGTCTCCTTGCACGGAACGGTTGTAATCAAAGATATTAGAAGAACGAGATATGCTATGTTGGCCGCCGGACCGTAGCCGGAGTACTACCTAATTAGGGTACTTTGAACGGTATCGGGACGTGTACGCACAGAAATCTGTTCTATGTATTAGTGCGGATACCTTAGCGATGCCTTAGCGTAAGCGAAGGTGTGCAGTAGTATTGGTGAACAAAACCGGCGACACTCGGCAAAACAATTCCACTCAGTACGAACTGCGCATAGCACATCTCGTTCTTCTAATATCTTTGGTTGTAATGGTAAAACGGCATATTTGTAAGGTTGTCCTGGCAGAAAGGTGAAATATTCTGTCATTATCGAAGTGTTCATATTTGCAGTTGCCTTAGGAAGTAACCACAAAAAACAAGAATAAAAATAATATGGTGATTTATTTTTGGGATATTATGCATTATTGCTCTAACTCCTTCCTTAACCAGCGTTTCGGACAACATTAAAGTGTATTACTGAACTTCTTTACCAAACTATTAAAACGGCCACCATCTTGAATCCAAACGGAACCTACAAAAAAATTAACAGAGAGAGAGAGAGATAGAGACGAAATGCAAAAAGACGAGTTAAAACAATTAATCGATACGAACTTTCATTTTAAAACGTATTTCTAAATTAAGATTTTAAAACGTATTTTTACATCCAGATCTGCAGAGTTTAGACATTTAAAATATTTAGGTCAGGGAATAAAAACCTTTGACATAGTAAATGAAAAAAATATATTGACAATTGTTAATGAATAAGTCTATCTGACTATGTCTGAATTTGTCTGAAGATGCCCGTAGGTCATTGAGACCTGTCAGGTCCAAAATAAATAAGTGAAATCAAGCTACTAAAGTACTTAATAATGAATAAGCTTGCAATAGTACGTAAACTATGTTTTGAAACAAGATTTAAAGTCAGGAATGTGTTCGATCGTCGCGTTTAATTAACCTTTAAGTAATGCTGTCAAGGTGACGCATTTAAAAATAGTACTGAAGAACTAGAACAGATCTTGTTCATCAAGTTTATTCTGCAAAGATTTATCAGGCTCGTGTTTAATTATGTTATTTTCCAAGCGCCCATAAAGGTTATTTTGTTATTTAGAGGTAAAAATAAATAACAATATTAATATAAAACAGACAGATAACCGGAGCTAACGAATTTTTTAGTATCGATTATTAGCAAGATTGGACTGCTGGTGCTTACACCATTTTCTCCACATTTTGGAGAAGTATTTTAGCGCTGAATTGAATAGGGTTCGACCTCTTCCAAAAGAAATAAACACAACGAGACAGGAATGTGGTAAGACTATTAAACTGGCGCCTAGCCGGCTTACTGTAATCTGAAGAAGCTAATTATTAATTGTACAATTAAGTTTTATTCAAAGGAGCGAAGCTAGCAGTCCACAATAGAGTGCTGATATAACCCTGATGTATAGCAATGAGGTATGGAACAGGTAGAGGAAGGATGAAAGTAGAATGAATGCAATAAAAATGATATCCCTGATGTGTGGTAAAACCATATATCACCTTTTGAAAAATGTGAAGATTGTTGAAATCTTAAAGAGTAAGGTTTTAAGAAAGGGACGCGTACGCTTAGATGGTTTGGGCATGTAGAGCGAATAAAAGAAAATAATGAAGATACTAGTAGAAGAAGTCGGGAACGCCCGAGGAATACATGCCACGATCAAGTGAACCAAATACTTGAGTCCGGTCATGTCAAGAGTTAGAATAACAGAAGAGTATAGTGTGAGTGAAGCGAGGAGGATATATCAAGTTCGAGTTGCATGGCGGTCCATCCCATCTGCATTCCCCTACAGGAAAAGAAATAACCATGAACATTGACCTGCAAGGTCCTCAATACTTATGCAAGATTACACCAGGGGTAAAATAACCATGAACATTGACCTACATGGTCCTCGATACTCGTGCAAGAATACACCAGGGGTAAAATGACCATTAACATTGACCTGCATGGTTCTCGATACTCGTGCAAGATTACACCAGGGTGTAATGGTTTGAACACAGGCAAACCACCTATGTTGCTACTACAATAAAAAGTACTCATTCGTTGAAATAAGTAATAAAACCACACCAAACCACCACACAAATCGATCTACAATGTCTTTGATACTTGAAGATTACCACTTACCCTTGGTGTAAGATTACCACAAGGCGAGGGTAAGAACGTTCAAATAAATGTAAACTCAGTTGGTTCGTAATTCATCGAAGATTAAAAGTCTTTAAAAGCATTGCTTGAAAAAAATTACACGAGCTTATTTCTACATTGTCTAAAGGCTTGTGAATTGAAACTATGCCGACAAAGGATATAGCTTGTCAGAAAAGCAATATTTTAAGAATTCGTATTGTTTTCCTGTGGTTTTTATGCGTCTGATAATTTCCGTAAGATCTGCCCATTATTTCCCCTCGAGAAACAAAGAAATTCCTTGATCGCAATGCAATTTATTACTTCGCATGTAACGTATTATGTCGTTCGCTTTAATGTCCTGATATTTATCAATTTGCCATTCTTGCTATTGTATTTATGCACCCATCAATAAAGCGATACGAAGTGCAAACCTGTTATGTCTAGTTTCAACATAAACTAAAAGCACAAGCCAGTGAATAGTACACAGTGTGTATCGCCAAGTTTTACAATCAGGATAGAATGCTAGAACAATTAACGAATTTTACGCTGAAAGCTTCCACCGAACTTTGAGGCTTCTGATCTAAGGGTTGTCTACAGTATAAATGTTTTGTAGGTAATAATATGTTTTGATATCTACCTAATTTATGAATGTAAGTTAGTAATTTTATTGATTTTTTCCCCAGATAAAACATTCCCAGGGAAGTTTTGTCCTTTTAGAAAGGTCTCGATTTCTTGAGACATGTAATAAATTGTTATTTTTTTGCGTACTTTGAATAAATAAATATTAACAATAATACCGCATATTTTCAAAGATCCTTGCCTAACCTTTTATTCCTCCATTTCAATCTGCTGTCACATATAGTTCCGTCTTAACTCTAAGTGCAAACTGGAGACGAGCCCAGGCCTGATGGGGCCCGGAATGCGTAGTATAGATACATTAGTTGTGTTTTTTTTTTGTTTCTGAATGTTTTTGGATTTCAAAAAGTGAGGGCCCTTAGTGCAGAGCCCCCAAACTCAGTCTGCCCAGGGGTACCAACACGGCTTAAGGCGGCCCTGGTCACATAATTTTCCAAATAGGTTGAGAGGTAGCATTCACACGACAACTGAAAACTGTGTATATTTATAAAACAGGAATTTTTTTAGAGCAATAATCGCGATGTAGAAACGAGTTGTCATTTGCAATGCATAATAAACCAACAAAAACGTAGGATCTCCTTGGCCAGGTGGTAGTGCCTGTCCTGCATCCTACAGAGTTACAGGTGGAGAGTCCTGCAGATCTCTCGAAGGATAATGTCACCAGGTCTACCATTTGTCGGCTATTACTATGCTAGTACCAAGTTACATATACAAACGGTTTTGTAGTTCTTAGATTATATAAATTGTGTAGAAAATCTGCATATTTATGACTTCACTCAACATTTTAGAAAAATAAATTGGGAGTTGCTGGCTTTGGGAATTAATAAAATTATTGTTTTATTATTTTTTCCAAAGTTATTTTTTGAGAATCATAGTTAGTAGCAAAAGTTAGCAGTACCTTCTACTGTTTTTATGAAAAAAAAAAAATTTCATGTTTCAAGTTCTAGGTATATGACGTATGTTTTGTGTGGTCATTTTCCCTATAGAAAGCAATATTACAAACTGTATCTCGGTCACAATATTCCAGTTTTTAATGACCATTTTATTAAACTTTTATATCTTCCCGAAATACAATAGGTAAAGTTTAATCGACACAAAAAGCTTTTATATTTTTCTGAGAAGTGCGTAGGCACGTTCCAACTTTTTTATGAATATTAACCATTTGTTTCCAATGGTAATGGTAGCACCATCTGAAAAGTTAGTTTAAATGGTAATTTTAATGCTAAAATCTTCGTTTATCTGTAATGCATTATATTTCTATAATTTTTATAAGCAATAATTATTAGCCTGAAACACTCATCCACATTGAAAAATCTCCTGATAAAAGATACATGACGCCAACGGGACTTGAACCCGTGTCCTTTCGATTTCCGGTCGACAGCTCTGACCACTGAGCTATGGCGGCTTATCTCTTATCCGCGAAATAATTCAATATATACTATTGTTTCATTCAACAATTACTGCTTATTACATTTTTTCACCTGAAAACAAACAACTTTATTTTATATGAGAAAGGTATTGTAAGTGCTAACTCTCTCACTAGATGGCGTCGAGACATTGTCTACATTTTTTGGTGAAGATACTTGAACTTGTCAAATATTAATTATTACTATTAACATTAGCTTACCAAAAAAAAAAAATTATTATATTTCTACTTTGTATGGTACTTATGTGGGGAAATACAAAATAAACTGTAAACAAATCAATAAATTAGTCTAAATTTTATTGACATAAACGATTCAAGGTTTTGAACATTCCCAGGCAGGTTGAAAAGTTGCAACGAAACAGCTTACATAGTGACCGATGTACCGTATTTCCAATAGATTTCACGCTTGCTTGCTCTCTACCTCGGAATTTTAATCCTACATTGTCTATCGTGTCATCTGAGACGCTGGAATAAATTGCAAGGGGGGACTGGGAGACAGAAACATAAGCATGATAAGGAACACGAGACAGAAGGTTATTGCAACAAACAGGATTAAAAAACAAACAAAACGAAGTAAAATAAAGCGTCTCCCATCGGAACTTCTTTTCTCGCGTAAATATTAATGATATGATATTATGATTAATCTTAGAGTAAGAGGAATGGCCCCCGCAATGATAAATGGATTAAAGGGTCTTCAATATTTATATACATTCAATGTATGCAACGTGCACGTGTGATAGAGTAATTAATGCGTTCGTATCATTAAATCAGTCACGCCAAAGAGAATAATTAATTAGGTGCAAAAACGTTAATTACGTTTTGTTAATTTACGCGATAGTCCTACACGCGTTTTTTAAATCTCTTATTTATTAATTAACTCGCATGTCGACTGCTATTAAAATGGTTTGAAAAATAAAGACTGATTTAAATTTAAAACTGACATTTTTTTATAGTGGACTCATTTCGATACGATTAATCCAGATGTTCTTAGTTTCATTTCATCAATTGAATTGAATCTCTCTAAGAAAAGCCCACGTTTACCACAAAAAAATGTTAATCTCTAAAGTCTAAATAGTATAAAATAAAGTTTCTATCCGCATCCGTGTGTTTTGTGCACTTAATTATTCTAAACCATGCAACAGCTTTTGATAAGGATTTCACTATCATTTTGGAAAATTCTTCCGAAAGCTTTATATACATATAATACACACATGTTATATTTATAGAAATTAGAGAAAGATTGATGTTTAAAGTCACATTAAAAGTACATTGCTAACGCTGGCTAAACCCAGCGCGCTCTACACTCGCGCGCGAAGTCGCGCCGTGAATATACGCCGCGATTCGCGCGTGAACTGTGTCCATCCACACTCGCAAAGCTTCAGTCTCGTTCGCGGCTTTAAACCGCAAACCCTTTGTCGCGGGCCAAAAAACCGACAAAAATCGGGGAATGGCGCGAAGCGCGAACGCGAAGATTGCGAAGGCGTGAACAAGATCCACACTCGCGTTTCGCGGCCTTCGCGGCCGTTCGCGCCGCGAGTGTAGAGCGTGCTTTATGAGATACATCGAAATAAAGTACCACAGAAATGTATATCTTAAAAAGGCCTACAGAAGGATTATCCCCAGCAATGTCGGGTACACGGCAGCTAGTAAAGGATAAAAATAAATGATTGGTTGTTGCCTTAGTTTGTACATAGCATTTAGTCATACTGTATCAGGATACGGGATAATATATAATGTTTTTCTTCATAAGTAGTACAATTTTCGTCTGCTAAAAGACTTGTCTTAAGGCGAAGCTTAATACCAAATCACTATTTTGATTAATCTTTATAACGAATTGGTGTACATTATGAATACCAAAAAATATGTTCTAGATAAATTGAAGGTTTTCCTATCGTTTCGCTTGAGTAGAATACAAATAAAACAAATAAATTACTCAATAAAAATATAAATGTAAACTACTAAAAAAAATTTTTTTTCAATAGAAATGTATGAACGCATAAAGGAAAAAAAAATTTAAAAAATACAGTATTATAGCTAAGATTATCTGTGACAGTTTCACTTGATTAACTTTTTTGCTTTCATATAAAATTATTTACAAATAAATAAAAAACAGTTTTGTGGTTGAAATCGAACGTATATAGACTCCGTTTGTCAATCAATTTTAATGCCTATTACCTAAGATATAAGGTACACCAAGAATATACTAATTTTTGGCTTGTAGTTTCCTCTTAACACCTAAAGAAGGCTTCAAAGTAGGTCAACATCATCAACCCTACTGCGCTAATGGGGATTTAGTAAAAACTTTTGTCGAATTGGAAAATAAACTTTATATTTTCAAGTCTATGAAAGATATGTAATTTAATTCATGTAAGTCAGAGTTTATTATTAAAGAATCCAACTGAACCTTGATATTTTTTTGCTAATATTTTGACTTGTTACTTAATTAGATCACATTAAAGTTGTGGCAATGTTTTATCAACTGATTAATTCAAAAGGTAATCGAATAATTTATCGCATAACATAATCATTTTTACCTTTTAATATTGTGCGATCACTGCGTCATGTCATTCACAGCTCTGGTAATTGCTACTCAGGAACTTGGCTACTGACTTTGATGATAATTTATTTTAAAGGTCTCTGTTTTTATTTAGTTTTCAGAACAAATAACTCCAGTAAGAATTCCAACAAAAACTAAATGGAAATACTTGTTAAATGGAGTTTAATTGGGTACCTTTATAGTCTGCTTTGATACTGAATGGTATTATAACTATTTAATTGGGTTAACAAAAACTACCAGTCCAAAGATACCAGCCCTCAGTATCATTCCCCAACAAACTAATTGATCATCATTCATTTTCTTTGCAGTAATAGGTAGGCTTACAGAATGCTTTTTTTCGTCCAGTTTCGATACGGGTCTTTTCATATGGATTCGGGATGAAAAAAGGACGTATTCTATTTTGTCACCAATTCCGAACAGTTTAAGATGGCGAACATCGTTGTAACTGATTGCGTAGATGACTTATTGTTCGGAATTATGAATTACGTGCGTATCTTTGATGATTTCTTGACGTCAACGGTAAAGGAAAATAAAACTTTTTTTTCAAACGTATTTCAATATAACTATTTACAGATTTAAGACTGTTACTAAGTCTCTGCAATTTTGCTTAGTGATATTTTTTTTCTCTAGCTGGTAAACTTTACCTTGCTATTTTACAATGTAGTTTAATATCAAATCATTAAGCTCAGCCAGCACTAAAAGAACATTATTGTCTTGAACACCTTGCTTCTTTTCACAAATGAGGTTCAATTACTTCACAAAAAAGATAAAGTATTTAAAAATTACGAAAATATAGGTGTACAAGTCAATTTTCCCTAACTAACCAATAAAAGTTCGGTAAATCGTACAAGATTGAGGGGTATTAACTTATTAAAGAGCGTAAGTCGGTAAAAGTCCTCGTATTGTGGCATCATCAGCTTTAAACACAAGTAATAAAACTGTTTTTGAAAATAGTGTGGTTCATAAAAGTTTATGATATCAATTTTCATCTGCTTACTCCGAGAAATACTTGTCTTGTAACACAGCGAATTGGTTCTTCAAAATGCCATTAAACAAGAAATGGTTTGGTTTAACAACAGAATTCCAGTCGTTTGAATTTACAATAGCTCAGATAAAATGGTATTAAACTTGTATTACACACAATCGATTATCATTTCAATTAGTCCCACAATTTATGTCAAAGAGACTATTGATGATAGTATAATAATCACGTAAGTCATTCACTATCATAATTTTTTTATGCACGACCACATTATGATCGTTTTTACTTATAATAGGTATATTTCTGAGTATAATGAAATATTCGTTCAAAGTTTTCTCTGATGGGTAGATTCCTAAAATGAATTTTTTAAATGAGAATGGTATTGGTCCTAATACGCTTCCTTGGGGGACACCAACTTAATTGGTTGCGTTTTGCTATTTGAAAAAAAAAAGTATATTTAAGCGGGAATTTTAGTTTTCGGTGAATAGTTTTCTCGTATATTTAATCCCTTGGGTATTTTCGTACCTTTTAATACACGGTATATCCAATAGCAGTAGAGTATTCTCGAGTACATTACGGCACAAACTAATAAAAGTAGTTTTATCTCATTTTGTATTACTGTGGTACGAGATATGATTTAAAAACTGTTAGAAAATGACACCATGCTTTGTACTTCCATTTAAAAATACATCATAGATACATTCAATTTTTTTTTAAATTTGTCGAAGTTCGTTTATTAATTATATTAAAATGAAACGAAAAAAGTGACAATAACCCTAATGATTCGGTTGTGTAATTAAACAAGAGGTTTTTTTAGTTATGTATAATTAGGTATTTTTACACTTCAAAGGGAAAAAAACAATCGGTAAGCGACAAAAAAATCGTAAAAAAAATCCTCTATTTTTAAACCAAAATTTCTGATTATTTCAAAATATTTTCATGAGCTTTCAAAAATGGTATTTGATTTTGGAATTCTTTCAGAAACAAGAAATCTATTGGAAAATTATTGTTATCCGATATATTTCTAAATAAATCATGAATCTAGATTTAAAGTATCTTGACGACAAAATACCCCAGGCGTTTTAACTCTATAATTAATGTTATGTGACCAAGAGTTAAAATATTTGCAACACGTAAAGATTATAAGAAAATCATTAAAGAGATCTGAAGATAATTTAGAAAAATGTCAGAAGTAGCATCACATCCTCTTTGGCGTCAAGTGCCTACGCAGTCTATGCATGTTGCACATACATACAACAGAAAACTATTTAAAAAAGAATAAAAACTCGTCTCAGCAATTCGTTTAATGACTCGGAACGCGGGAGAGGATAAATAATAAAAATGTAATAATATCCCACGTATGTCACTCATTCCTGAGTGGTCCATTTAATCAGGTTTGCAGACTACAAGGCCGCTCCATATGGTCCTGTCCACGGCGAGATTCCGCAGTTTCAGAATGCGATCGAGGACGTTTCGAACTCGGCATTTTTATCAACATCTGGAGCAGTCACCGGACGTCGCTCTTGACCGTGTCATTAAACGAAGCCATCTCAATTTGTCAATGGTGACAGTGAGTTGCAACTTGCAACTTCCAGTCTGATTGCTGCACTTGTGTGCTGCGGTTAAGCGGTGTGGCCGATAGTGCATCGGTGCTTTAGTCTTATCTTCCTAGGGCAATTCATTATTTTAAACGCCAATAATATTGACCAGCGATGCTTTACGGGAGAAGATTATGGATCCGTTGAAGGATAAATAATTGTGAAAAGTGTATCGTCTTATAAACATGAACATCTGGGGGTCTAGCACAGTGAAAACGACAACTTTACAATGTCTGATCGATAGGCGTAACTACCGATGATTTTATACCGATCCATAAAACCCATTATCAATACAATTTTGACTAAATTCGTGATCTATGGTCAGTTAGCAACATTCCCTAGCACGGCAAACGATTGATAAGAAATTCCTACAAATGTTCTCGCTCGCCAAATCTAATGCGGCTTCTTGGCTATCAGTTAAATATGGACGACTGTTGATATACGCAACTTTTTTTAAATAATATCGTTCTTTGTGCAAAATTATTTTTTTATTAATGAACGGAGGCAGATTAACGAAGCTCGTAAGATTGAAAGACGTAATGTACGCGAACAATTATATCCATTCGAACTTGGAGAGACGAATTTCAGACACTTGTACAGATTTCGGATACCTCGTAGAGACCTCATCAACTAATTAACTCCCTTTTTAGTGCCAAAAGGTAAATACGGACTTCCAATGCATATTTAGGTTGGTATTTAACTGACAGCCAAGGAGCCGCGTTAGATTTGACGGGCTTTGTCGGAATTTCTAATGAATCTCTCACCGTGCTAGGGAATATTGCCAACTGACCATAGATCACGAATTTAGTCAATATCGTAGTAAAATAGGACATCATCGATCGTCCGTGCTAGACCTCCAGAATTCGAGCAAATACAGGTCATTATCGATTTTTAAACTGATCCCATCAAATAATGGGTAAATAGATATTTAATGAGCTTAATTCAAGTTAACTGGGTGGAAAAACCGTAATTATGCAGTATTAGGTTGCTTTTTCATAACGAATTGCCGGTATTTTTCTTTGATAATTACAATTCGTAAAACTTTTAAAGGTTCACTTCTCCACAAAATCAACAAAAATAAAAATAACTAAGAAAGAAAAGAATCAGCGTCTGAAAAGCTGCAGCCTAATTTTGCTATCATAATTCATAGAGAAATACATACTCACTGTTGCGCAGGTCATTAAATTATTTCTTAAACACTACACTAATACACAGAAAATTTCCAAAGCTGGACCCAAGAAGGATTATGAGGAAGAAAAAAAATCGTGCAGTTATTATGAGATAAATTATGGTACTCCACTTACCGCAAAAGTAACTGTTGTGAGGGTGAAAATAATTGGTTAATTGGGATGTGCTAGTAGCCGTAGGAAGTTACTTACCTGAAACAAAAGAAAGTGAAAAATTACTACCATCTATCCATCAAAAATCTTAACCATAAAGCAGAAACATTTTTTTCGTGATTATTTTTTGGGTTATTGTGCAGTGTTGAGATTCCTCCTTATTTGATCAACGCTTAGGCAGCAAGCATTACAGCGTCCATCATCAGGGCAGATGTGTAGATTTTGGTGAAGTGTGTCTTTGGCTCTTAGGGCTGGTAATTCAGTATAGTAATTAGTGAAATCTATGTTGTTTTCAGCGTTTAGTTTTGGTGTAGCCACCAAATATAAGCTTAGCTTCGTCGTCAAACATAAACACACACCTTACCACAATCTACACATCTGTCCCGATGTTGGACACTGTAACGTTGGCTAAAGAAGGAGGAAGTGCAAAATTGGCCGCGAAAATCTCAAAACATGTCGGACAGAATCTATTTGTTTTTCAGCAAAAAATCTCGAACTGTGTGACGTTGTGAAATTTACATAGCTTCTTCTGGTTAGAAGTTCTACGTCCCTTGAGTTGATGCATATAAAAGATCTCAGTTACTGTTGCTATGCGATCAAATGGTTGACCTTTTCTGTTGATCGATCACATCTCGATGAAACTACAACGAAAACTTGCATGTTTATTTTACGACAGGATCAGATATAACAATCTTATTGCTGATAAGCTAGGACTTAAGAATTGACTTACAAGTCATAAGCACGAAGACTTGTGGAATATATTATTGTCCACAACAAGGACTTCCAATTGAAAATCAAAGTAAATAATAACAATGTGATGTAGATAAAATAAACTATTCACGTTGTAACCGATCCGTCTTACGATTATTAACCGATTATTTTTATTATAGTCGTTAGATGTCTCAGTGTATTGACGTCATAAGCAAAAAGGCAGCTGGAAATTTTCAATGTTCACATTCTGCTGCACTTTATATTATAAAAGGTTGATAAACATTGTTTGACCTGAAAACAAGCTAATTTAGAAAAACATCATTCATCTACTTTAGTTCTATTGTCATGTAGAATTATCTCCCGAAGTTACAGCACTTTACCTCCGGCAGTTTTGTATCAAAGAGCCCAGGTGCTAAAATTTATATAGGGTATGGAATATTTGTGAGAACATAATTTACATAAAACTTAGATATATTTTAAAGGATTTTGAAGGAAACCATGGATACAATCTAGGTGTTGAAGCATTGCAAGGTACCTATTCAGACATGACATTATAATGAGTATAACAACATTCATTGTCTATTTTTGTTGGTAGATCTATTTTATTTTTATTGCGTTTCACTTTTGGTGTTCACGAAAGTAGGTCCTCGAACATTGATCAATAATTTAGGATTTTCACACTAAACTTTTGTTATTGCTAACAACACATTAAACTGAATGGTATTATATTGCATCCCGCTGGCAGCCGGTTGCCAGGTTCACGGATAAGTTGCTATTTACGAGTTCGGCGCGCAATAGGTGTGGCAACACTCATTTCAAATAAAGAAACCCGCTGGGCTTTTCTGTACGCTTGTCCCATTCATTTAAATTACACTTAATAATGGCCGTGATATTATAGCAATCATAAATGTGATAATATTACGTGGTCACAGCATCAGAAGCAGTCAAAATCGACGTTATATTTATGAACTAGGAAATACGTAAGCACTAATTAGGTATATATGTTTATATACAGTTTCTTTTAAAACGTATCTATTATAATGCCCGGAAATTCGCAGTACTAGCGGGAAAGTGCATGGTGAAAAATGAGTATTTCTAATTTATTAAGAATCTTTTCAATTTATCGGTAATCCGGTTGAAAACTTTATTGCAGGAATTACAAATGATTTAACAGGTTTCCTCATAAACTTTGGAGAAATTACGACTGTATTTTCACGATGTCGGAATGTGCTCCTATTGTTATTCGTAATTAACTGAAAGTTCATCAGAAAACCTGTTGAGTCATTCCTAATTACTGGAAATCTCTTTTTAACCGGATTACCAATAATTTGAAGAGATTCTTAATAAATTGGCAATACTCATTTTTCTCCGTGTGCGGTGATTTTGTGGTAAAACTTTTTTATTTTCGTTAATATTAAATGATGTTCGAAGTTGTATTTTGTGTGTTAATTTTGAAAAAAATGTCGCTCGGGGATAACATCAGTAGTTTAAAGTCTTTTAAAATGCGTTGAAGTAGAAGTTTTTTTTTTTGGTTCTTAGTCTATGTGATATAGAATTCAGCAGTTTTCCGCTTATACTATGAGTTTCCGGATACGTCCGCGTCGTAAAAGTATTTGAAATTTCCAAAAACAGTCCGTAATGTATGGAATACTTTTCTGAAATGCTTGTACAATCGGAAGTAATATTAATTAATAACACCCCCTCTCACGCACACAGCATAGTTTTTTATTGGAGTAAATCTTTATACATATAAAAATATAGATACATAATTATGGAAATTAAATGTTACCGTATATTATACATATCAACCTGTTATCAATTGGGTTTATATTTTGTAAAATTAAATGAAAAAAATGTATTATTCTAATTCGAGTCCGCTAAAAAAAGATTATTTACCGGATTTATTTATTTTAACATAACACTTTCAGGATGCGAAACAGCTGTCACTCCGAACTGCGCATTCTTGTTTATCCGAGAAAAATCGTAAAGAGATGCCGTTAAAAATGTATTTATATAAACATACCAACATATTTTGTCAAGTTTCAAGTTTTTTGATTGTTTTTCATTCTGGTACGCGGGAATAATTACATATAATCAACTCATAAACCTATTTTAAACATTTTCTGTCATTAAAAAATAATCATGATGTTGAAAACTACATAAATTTTTCATTTTTCATTAATTAAAGTATTTAAGTACTGAGTAATCTGAAATTAATTGTAGTAATTTTTAGACCGAATCGTTAACCGAACAAAATTTGTACGGCCGGCAAGTTAACTTCGTAGGACTTAAATTGTCAATAAACATATTTAATATTTTCTGATACCAAGTCCTACTACATATGTGCATCTTTTATTAACTACAATCATCATTAAATTTTCTTTACCACTTTCATCTGTAACATATGATTACATTTTATAATGAAATGCTTCAACACTTGTCATGTCAGCAGCAATTAGCCCCACTACATGCGCAGCCTGAATACGATATTTACAGCCTCTAGAAGCAGGAAAGTACTACCTTCACAACTTATTGCTCTTACTTCTCGCCTTCTTTACGACTTCATATATTATTTCGACTACCATTTAAACAGCAATAATTTCATTGAGATGTTTTCTCATTGCACTTTTGCCCCATATTGAGTTGGATGCACAGCGCCATGATAATTTTGTTTTGCGTTGTATTTTTTTGCCTCGACTTCCTCGGGGATTTATAATGTACTTTGGAGAATTGTATTCAAGAGGAAGTTACAATCCAAAAATGTGTATATTCATGGTATAACTTATATTGTAGGCAATAGGCATTAAAATCGCTTGACAAACGGAGTCTAGAAACGTTCGATTTCAAGCACAAAACTGGTTTTTATTTATTTTCTAAATAATTTTATAAGAAAGCCAAAATTTAATCAAGTGAAACTGTCACAGATAATTTTAACTATAAAACTGTATTTTTTAAAAGTTGTTACCTCTACGCGTTCATACATTTCTATTGAAAAAAAAATTTGTAGCTTACATTTATATTTTTGATTGAGTAATTTATTTCTTTATTTGTATTCTACTCAAGCGAAGCGATAGGAAAGTCTTCAATTTATCTAAATCATATTTTTTGGTTTTCATAATATACACCAATTCGTTATAAAGATTAATCAAAATAGTGATTTGGCATTGAGCTTCGCCTTAATGTACTGACGTAGTTTTGAGGTCGCTTTGAAGTCTGCAAGTAAGTACTTTAAAAACAACGGTAAAACAGTTATGGTTTTTATTATTTTTGTATTGAATTGTGCATACATAAATAAAATACTCAATTACGCGAAATTTCAATGTCAATCCGGAGGTTAAATATGATATCGAAATATTTCAAACAGATTTAAATGATTTTGTGTCTCCATTTAACACCATTTTATCAGTATTACACATATCAATTCAGGAAAAAAATGCCCATGCAGTCATGAACCACCTTAGTGTGCAGTGCGTTTTTTTGCTGAACATCACATAATATAATATACCTAGTTTTTTTGCTGCACATCACAGATATAATATACCTAGTTTTTTTGCTGCACATCACAGAATATAATATATCTAGTTTTTTTTCTGCACATCACAGAATATAATATACCTAGTTTTTTTGCTGCACATCACAGAAAATATACCTAGTTTTTTTGATGCACATCACAGAATATAATATACCTAGTTTTTTAGACATTAACCACACACAGGAGGCCACGAGGAAAACAATTTCCCTCGGGGCCTATGTAATCTTTGGGTATGCTGTGTAAGGGGTATTTTTAAGGAAATAAAGGAGTTCTGGGAAGGAAAAAGGTATGAGAGGTTGGTAGGAATCTAGGGATCAGTTTGTCCAGGAGTGACAGATGAATGATATATCCCTCCCGCTGGAAGAGGTCAAAGGATATTCCCCAAATTAGCCTCTCCCAATCTGGCACGCCATGCAACTGGTGAGCAGGTGCATCCTGAACAAACCTCACCCGTTGAACCCGGGCACCCCTGCTGAATCACCAAACGTAGCGAACCACTCGGAGTGACCTATGGCAGAGGTTTTAGTTATCTATAAAGGCTAATCAATACTAAACAAACAATATTATGATATTTTCTTAATTTTTTATTATTATTATTATTTGGATATTGCAAACTGGCACAGCTTAATTCAGAAATAAAATTTGAACTTATTGTGTCATAGGTATATTAATTATGTAATTTTAAGTCATAGTTTTGTCCAACGC
Organism: Hesperophylax magnus; assembly: GCA_026573805.1. Classification (NCBI taxonomy): domain Eukaryota; kingdom Metazoa; phylum Arthropoda; class Insecta; order Trichoptera; family Limnephilidae; genus Hesperophylax; species Hesperophylax magnus. Next base: position 6,055,451 of record JAIUSX010000022.1, read on the forward strand.
TGTGACATTCTCAATTATCATGCAACCTTGTCGCCAGTTAGTGCAGCGGAAAGTTAAAATCAAACTTAATTGGTCTTGACATTTTGATGGGCTCTCCGATTGAAATATTGATTACAGCGCTTTAAATAAATTCTGAATATTATTGTGCAGGATACGTCCAAGCCTCCGTCGGTAGGTAATCGGTATATATTGCGTTATACTTGTTTATTCCCGAGCTTTCGCATTATCGCGTGCAAAATCGCACGTCTCAAATTCCCTTACGCGTACAAAGGTATTGGATAAATTTTACTTGGAACTGGTTCGATTTATTCCAGGATCCTGCTGTAGGGGATATGCTAGTTGTTTTGTAGACGAAACCACACAATGGATAAGTGGACATCCGAGCTAATTTAAATATAGAATATTGGTGTACTTATTGTTTTGTAGATAATCCACAATTCAAATATGGAATATTGATATTTTTCTTTGTTTTATAGACATCGGACCGGACACAAAGGCAAATTTAAATATAGAAAATTGATAAATGCTTGTTGTATTAGGGTTGAAACCTAAGTAAATTTAAATATGGAATATTGATATACTTGTTGTTTTGTAGACAAACCAAAATTTAAATATATAATATGATATTCTTTTGTTGACATCGGACTGGACACCTAAGCAAATTTAAATATAGAACATTGGCATGCTTGACATGCATTATTGAAGACCTAGGTAAATTTAAATATAGAACATTGGCATGCTTGACACGCGTTATTGAAGACCTAGGTAAATTTAAATATAGAACATTGGCATGCTTGACATGCGTTATTGAAGACCTAGGTAAATTTAAATATAGAACATTGGCATGCTTGACATGCGTTATTGAAGACCTAGGTAAATTTAAATAAAGAACATTGATATGCTAATTGTTTTCTAGACAGTTAAAATATAGAACATTGTCACACTAGTTGTTGCGTAAACGAAACCTTAGACTGGACACCCTAGAAAATTTTAATTATTAGTACCTACAATATGTATAACGTTGATTCACATGGTTCAAGAAAAAATCTAAAATTAGATTGATTAACAAATAAAAAGAAACCCCTAGATGTCATCGGGCCGAAAGGTTAGATAGGTTAGGAATGGGTTACGAATGTGATTAAAGTAAATTTTATTGACTAAGCTTAGCAAAATCCTGTTTTAACTCGACCGTTTTGAATTTCGTATGTCTGCAAAAAAATTTGTACGCTCCGTTTCCTTTTCAAGGTGGTAGCCGTATTAATGGTTCAGTAAAGATAATTTTTACAAATGTTAAATCGACGTGTTTATTGCGATTTTCTTATTCGCATTTTTCAAGATTATAGTACCTACCTGCCTGAAAAAAAATTGAAAAAATAATTGTCATTGAGATAGTGACGTTTCTTTGGACAATTTGAATAATTACTATTTAGAAATTTAAAAAAAAAATGCATAAAATATTTGATTTGTAATTAAGTACAAGAAATTTTGGTTGTGATTTAATAAATAAGTGATCATTTTACAAACATTATTTTTTTTGGACGCGACGTCTACTTTTCATATAACTACTAGAATATTAAGTTCTGAACCAAAGGTTATACAAATTTAAATTTATATATCATCCTAATGTTATGAATCAATTTCTAACCCCGTTTTTCTGAAAGAAATAAATACATACAAATATTTAGCTTTTCTTTATTGACAAATTGTAATGATTAAAACCTATGACAACATAATTTTGCAAAAAAAGTGCAAGGATCAGATTTTTTGGCTAATAATTAGGACTCTATCATTTGCGACAGTTAACACTATTTACCCGATCTACTGGCCCATTTAACAAGCTAAGTAAGGTAAGTTCGCAATATGTATCCAACAGAGAATAATAACCTGTTATGACCTAAGTGCAGTCAAGTACTTGCAATCTACTCTAGTTACGAGAAATACAAAACGGTGTCTTGGTTTAGTATTAATTGTTGAGATCGGAATGCCGACCCATTCGCAGTAAGTACTCGCTGCAGATTTTTACTCCAGCTTATTTGCGGTCCTTCTTTATGCCCTTCTCGCGTGCCGGCAAGGTATAAATAACATTTCAATGAAATAGGCTGCGAAGAGATGAGAGATGGGAGATGGTGGTAAGACTACGCGGGTTTTCAGGGTAAAACCGCTTAACATTTCGGCCTATTATTTATTGTTATTCGCACTGGCAATTAGTACGTGTTCCGGAAAACAAGGATTTTTAAACTGAAGAGATGAGAACATCGCTGTACATGAAACAGATTTTTAATTTGTGAATTATGTTTAAGTATATTCTGATTTTACCCATCTAGTTTAGTATGTTGAAAACTGTTAAAAACTAGATTTTTCCATATATTGTATCTCAGCCATCTCTAACATTTAAAAGTCTTCGCATCCCAACCCTGCACAATGAACGCGATCATTTGTAGTTTTTACTTACAAACAAACAAACCTCTTATATGGGATTCGCCCAATTTACCATTTCGCCCCTTTCAAAGACTTCAATAGGCCTCAAAATTATGATATTCAATGAATACCAAGTATGGAAAGTCATAGTTCAAGTAAAAACTGATGAATCCACATTACATTAGGGTCGATTTTATCTTATAACTTTTTTGAATTGTGCACTCGTTTTCGATTAAATCGAGCCTGAAGTTGGAATTTCTTAGGTTAATTTTTTTTAAGTCGCTAGGGGGTTTTCGCTGTTCGTTTGCTAGATGTTTATTGTCTTTTGTTGACCGGTTGAAAACGTTGACCGGACTCCAACAGCTTTTTGAACCTTTTAGTTCACTAGTTTTCCGCTTGTACTATGAGTTGTTGGACTACATGCTAAAACTGCATGAAATATGAACCCTAAAACAGGTAAAAAATTTAAAGCAAAATATTTTTATGGAGGTTTTGAATAAAAAATAATATTTAATTTCATTTAACTTCGACGACAACAATACTATCGCTAAGTTATTTTATCGTTCCCGATAGTAAATAATTGGTGCTGATGGACTTGATCGACTGCATCTGCAAGTTATAGGAGGCAGAGTAGGTGGGTGGCTTACACCTGAATACTGGATATAGCACATTATCCAATACCCTTTAATGAGCAGACGATACAGGATACGTGTTACTGCCCGCTGGATGCTGAAGGGGCAATAATTAATGTAATTAGCCTATCCAACAAAATGCCAATTCGCAGGCATGTTTTATGCTTATTTTCCGATTCAATATTGATTTAAGTTTTTTATGATTCTTTTATTACAAAGAATTATTATTTTTTTTACGTAATTACGCACCCTACGGCACCAACTACCAACTGTATAAGTGTCTGAATTCATTGGAACTATAATATCGTAATTTTGGTAAAACTGTAAAACTGAATGACATGGGGAGGGGAAAAATGAATATGTTTTGAGGTTTTCAAATCCAGTCATTAATCACGGCAAAAGCGATTCCAGAGCATGTTTCTTTTTTAATGGTAGGCACATATTTCTTTTGCTGTAATTTTTTTTATGATAAAATTTGATACTGCTTGTTATTCCACGTTTTTGTGGAGTAAACCGATTCATGTCTTGTTGATTTGTATTCTGCATTTGTTTACTTCACAAATGTTAAAACTGAATTGACATTTGGCACTATTTGCAAAAGTTATAGCATTTTCTAATAAGATGATTACTTTTGCCCCACCCTGTACTTTCGCACCAGTGCGATTCTGAGACCATCGAATAAAGTGTAAGTACAAAATTTTTCCTGTAAAAAATACTAATCATCACTTAATGTTGTTTTATCGTTGGCTAAAGAAGGAGGAAGCGCAACACGGCGCAATAACCCAAAAATGAATCACTATCATAATGAAAGTTTCGCAGTTTTATTGGTTTCTTCGACCATTTATAAAGTATATGGAGAAATCTCATATTTATAAAAAAATAGCATTTTTGCACTTATTGTAATTTAACCTTTGAATAATACTGCTGCAGCTGTAACAAATAATAATGTGATAATATTTATTTTAACCAGACCTTTCCTATTTCCATGTGTTCAAATTCCCGATGATATTTAATATACATTTTTATGGTTTGTTTGCTTATTGATTTTATTTTAGTGATAAATATAATTCCAGGTGACGCGAATACCAGGCTATAGGAATAATATAATTTACAAATTTGTGATCTAGGGACCGAGTTTTAACAACAGTACGTATGGTTCTTTAGATAATAACTACGCTTATTTAGACTGCGTTATTTACAACAAAAAAGGCCAGTGAAAATTATTACGACCAATGATTGTATTCTTTCAGGAACTATTTAATGAATTTTCTGTTTCTATTATCAGTCTCTCGTTAGCATTGTGCAGAGTGAAAATATAAAAAAATAATGTTTTGAGATATGATGTCACATTTGACAGTTCGTTTTGCGATTCTGAACGGTTATTGTTAACCTCCAATTTGGCAATAAAAAAATGATAACAAAAAAATTCATTCCGATACCTGGAGCAGCTCTGTGGTATCCTTGAGAAAAGTGGTGAGATTATAGAAATTGGGCAAGATAAAGAAAAAAGATTTTTTTATACTAAGAAGATCTTGGCTGTTTAATCGGCCACCAAACATAGAAAAATAGTTTAAATACTGTTAACAATGTTTCTGTATGAGATTCTGTAAATTTGTAATCTTGAATCTTGGTTGGGTTAGGTCTAGGTCGTAACTAACCTAACCTAACCTAACCTAATCTAAAATTTTTTGAAGTTAAGATACCATCTCGGTTTCAGTTTAAGCTTTTTGTTTGACTATCCAAATTATCCACCACTACCGATATAGGTTATAAAAAAATGATTATTCATTCACCTTAAATGATTGATCGGTGATTTCATGACGAAACGTTGATCACCAATTATATAGCCGAGAGGTTCGTTTTGGATAAAAAATATATTTAAAGCGATGAGTGAATTTATCGATGACCTTATTTGGAAAATCAGCTACCTGCTTTAGCAATTGAAATTGATTAATTAAATAGGCATAGGCTCTCTAAATCAGTGTTCTTTAAACTCAAAAATAATAATATTTTTTAATTTATATATTTTGCAAGTTATTAGCGGATAACTAAAGTATCTATGAATGAATTTAAAAGGTAAATACACAAATTTTCAGAGAACTGAATTAAACTAATCGTGAAATAAATTCTTTAAAATTAAGCAACTAGTCTAAGGAAATTGGCAAAAGGCAATATTAGCTACAAAATACGAAAATCTTGTCCTCAAAAATAAATAAGTTATAATAAATCCTGTATCTAAATTTCGCTAATAAACAATTAGATAATGTTAATTAAGTGTTAATCTCAAGTGACCTACCAGGTAAGTATTGTAATGTATATTATCTCCATAAATAGTTAATAATAACATAGATCACTGTAGAAATGTATTATAAATTTGTACAGCGCCCTTGATGTGATTTTGCACAAAAACGGCGCTATACAAGTCATCCAATTATTATTATTATTTCCACTACCTATAAACATACTTAAAAATATTATAGTTTAGTGTGTAATTATGGAAATTTCGTGTTCCAAAACAGTATTCATAACATTTCATTCAAATATGCATTCATTCAACAAATGAGTAATTTATTTGACAACATAAAAAAACTCGCCCCGGGGAGGTATGTCAAAAATGATACTTAAAAATCATCACGGTGAACAATTGTCTAGATTTTTTCCATCAATCATCTGCGAACAATGCGGATCTCACTGAATACCCACGTAAATATAAATCGATCAATCGATCGCTCAGGCTAATTCCTATTGATTTAATTGGTTGATTTAGAACTCATTTGTTTTAACTGGTCTGATAGAGTAAAGATTTTAAAATCTAGTACCTAATATGATAACATTGATAAAATCGATTAGTAAAGGTTTCTTTGAACCAATAATAAATTTAAATGCAATGGAATAATAACGGGACAGAAGCGATTTTCACGGCCAAAAGTTTTATCGTATTTATTTTTGGGGTACTATAACGTGTTGCGCGTACTTACCAAAGGTATTACACAACATGATAAGAACATTAGAAGAGTCAAATACTTTTTTCACATCATTGGTAAAGTTGCATTACTCCGTTGCGTACTTAATACGCAAAAGTAACCCATGTTTTAACTTAATTACTACTAGAAACATATTATTATTTTTAATGGTAAAATAATGTTTATAAGACAAGGTTTTTATGCATGGCACAAAGGATTACACATTATTATAAGCATTAATTACTCGCCCGAAATATCCATACAAATTTAAAATATCTTACTTGTACGTATTGAATTATTTGGCGAATAAGCCGATGAAGCTCAGTGGTCCAGAGCACCTGACCGGCAATCAGAAGGTGCGGGTTCAATTCCCGTCGACGGCATTTATTTTTACTCGGGAGATATTTTCTATGCTTATAATAATTTTTTACTACTAGAAACATCTATTAATTTACGTCGGGGAGATAGAAAAACATAGTTCTTAGTTTTGGTTACTTTCGTAATTTTTGCGTATTTCCCAACCTTCAAACCTAACTTACAACAAACATCAGACCACGTCAATACAAGTGAGTTTTTGAAATTTGATTAAAAAAAGGATCTTTAATGAATCCTTTAGATGAGGAAATGTCCCCCGACATAAATAGTCGTCTCTCGTAGTAATAAAGCTAGCACCAAGTGCTATTTTAAAAAATGCGAATTAAACGTGCTGCGGAATAATTTAATTAAGTTCGGTACAGCAAACAACTCTCCAACTGTAAGCACGGCATAGTGAAACTACCGTTTAGTACTAAAATGTATTATTAATCCATTCTCACAAGCCTTAGGACTGATAACAATATTTGAATTTGAATATCAAAATAATGAGAATCATTTTGCTTATAAAGTAGCACAGAACAGACCTTCATCAGAAAATATTCAAATAGTTATCCATTTCATTCAAATTCATGAACCTATTTAATGTATTTTTAATATTTACTTAAGGAATATAGTAAATTATATATTGCTTGTAAAAATGACGGTCATCTAAATCAATAACGTTTTTTAAATTTATGGCATATTGCGATTAAAAAAACGACATGTCAACCCAAATTGCACACTGTTTATTAATATTATTTAAAACGACTCAATTGATTACATTCTTTAAATTTGTTTACTTATTTTAATATTTAGCTCCGGGCTTAAAGCGAGGTGAGACTGTTTTGATCATAGAGTGACTTAATGTTTGTGAACCTATAAAAACAACAACGGAATCATATATTGTCTATATAAGACATGACGTAGAAAATGTTAAATACTTTGGCAAGGAAACTTGAATGAAAACGTTATTTGTTCTTTATTATGATTTATTAACAGCGTTACATAAAATCTGTATAAAATCCCAATTATTACTTTTATCATGTATTCGACTTATAGCTTACTTTTTTATTTGTGAAAATATGTCTGAAAGTTCTCTATTATTAACTTTCAAAACCCGCCAAGAAAGACAGTAATAACACAAGTTATAATGCAAATATGGTTATTGTAAGTACTAATAAATTACTTTTTTCAGTCAGTGAAAAAAAAACCAGCAGGCAGGTACTATTTATTTTACACTACCGTATAATTTTGATAATGATTTAAGTGATTTCTTATAGTTTATTCATGATAATATGTGAATTTCGCATGGCGTGTTGGCATCGTGTAATTTAATTTAAAACGAGGTATCGTAAATGGCGCCTGAAGACGTTGCTTTTAACCCCAACCCTTCAATAATGCGTCACAATAATTTACCTGCCGAGGTGTATTTAATGAGAGAAACACGACAACCAATGATCAAGGAGGAGGCACTATGAGACCACCGACGAAGACTACAACAAATAAGTCCCCCCGAAAACATAATGTCGACTTTTTGTTAGCCAACGAAGGTATCTTATTGTCTGCTGATTAAGCACTGCTAAACTGGTTCCATTTCTAGAGAATGTAGTTTTAATATCTCGAGTCTGACAGGGATATATAGGCGAGTGTAATTATATTACTACAACTCGGTACATTACTACGACAGGCATGCGTAAGAACACCTCGTAACAACGTGGAAGCGGTGTCAATACACCTGAGCCATAATAGGAAGGCCGGAAAGAAAATAGGATATCTAATAATGCGAATCAAGATACGAAGGATTCGGGAAGGAAGTAAAACAATCAGAAATGCAATCAATTTAATTGCCTATTATTATGTGAATCATAGAAAGCCGTATGATTTGAATTAATTCAGTCTACAATTTAAAAACACGTAACGCAAAGTCTGATTAATAATATTTAGGTATATAACATTCGATAGGTGTGTCAAACAAAATACTACAAACAATGTACAAGTGAGGGTTGTTTTCAGTTAGCAGTTACACTACGAGTTTATAGTTTTTGTTTTGTCATTTTCCTAAGTTAACTGTCAACAGAATAGGCCCTTACCTCCCACGATATTTGATATCTTATTAAACCAGACGGTTGAAAATATGTGAATGTTACCAGTAGGAATAATATAATACTTGAATTTTGTGGCATACAAAAATCGCAAGATACAATCACAAGCTTACAGCCCATCGCTGTAGAGTTTTCAGTAGGTGACGCCTTCCTTGAATTATCGTTTAATTGTCTTTTCAGATCTGCATATTTCTTTCGTATATTAAAAGCTTCGAGCTTTTCTTTTCAATATCTCCGATCTGATACCAACCTGTATTTCCGTATCAAGTACAAATACAAATGACAATAGTATACCAGTTAAGTACGTAGGTATATGTACATGAATCAATGGAAGTGACATTTTATGGGCCCGAACATTTTCCTGAATAACCACTTTAATCTCGTCTAATAACTGGTCCAGATCTCCTTGTATTTAAATATTTCAGAATACTTGATTTATGTATGTCATACCACAATCGCAATTATATTTTTATTTATTTCCTCAACTCCAGTTTTGAATTTCGTGTTGTACGTTTAAACAAGTAATCCACTTATGTTCCTATTTCGATTACAAGGTAACAAAAGAATACCGTAACAACTAATGTGTAGTCTTTTGTTCCAACTAAAAAGACGGATATGGACTAGTACGTAGTAATATGGAGTCATGGCAAATCATACATCATTTAAACTCGTATTCAGGACATATTTGTTTTTATCAGTGAAGTCGCAAGATCCTTTTTTTGAGTACATAGGTCACGGTTTCAATTTTTGTTTTTAAATGAAACTGGTTGTTAAATATATAATTTTTTTATAAATAAACAAAATTTTAACAACTCGTTCGTTCATTCAAAATCTAAAACCCAGGTAGGTACCTCTCAACCTTCCACTTCGCTTTCTCCTATTCTTCCCGCACTTCCTTCAGTTTAACAACATTCTTTTGAAAAATGGGGGTGACATAGCTCCACTGCCTCAGGACAAATAAAAAGTCAAGCCATTTCCTAATAAAATATTAATGCATTCAGAATATATCGTAAAACGTGTTCACGAAACTTTCCCTGATAAATGTAATGACGAAATGCGACAATATTCGAATTTTCATGAACACTTTTTCCGATATCCTCATAATAGTTTATAAACCTGCAGTCCCGTTTTTATCAGGAATACGAATAAATTGATCAGGTTTTTAATAAATTAGCAAATTTTTTTATATTTTATATCAGTAAGTTATCTCCATGAAGGATGTTCCAAAATGTAACAAAATAAATACAATTATTAGTTCGGGAGCCTTTTTTTAAGCGTCTCGTTGGCATATAATTTCAAACTTATTTTAGAAATGTATAGTTATTAAGTTGGCAACAATCGTTTCCGCCAAAACATGCAGTCATCACATTCAATCAAACAGGAAGACAAACTCCATTACGTTCAAATATAATTGTGAAAATTGACTTCTCAGAGGTTAGTTATAAATTTAGGTTTTTTGTTTCAATAATTATCGAACACTTCCATTAGCGGCTTTGTGTGAAATCGATAATAATTATATTTATAAATCCTTGGAAGTTATAATCCCGCTAAGCCTGGCATCATTAGCCCTGCAATTAAACGCTTTAGTTATGTATTTTAATAAACGTCTGGCAACACGTACTGTGAGAAACGATCTACGTACCAATTAAATTAATGATTCAATTGGATTAATTCAATATTGATGACAGGACTTTCAATTGACTACTTTTATTGGTTTTTTAATTGACTGATGATAAAAATCCTTAATCATTATCAATATAATATTATATTGGTACTTTGTAACCTAATTTGTGCTTAGCAGAAGATTTAGTTATGATTAACTAGATTCTATTTCATCAAACACAATTTGGCTTTAGCTAATACCAATTGGCCTAACTAACGATGACACTGAATAAATGTAACTTCCCTAAATTTGATTAATGCTGTTCATGTTTTGATTATGAGTTTATTCGAAGCGTGATTATTGATTTTCTACAATAATGTTAAGGTGAAATGCAGTAGTAACTTACTTGCAGTCAGGGGTGTACATAATAAGGAAGAGGGGGGGGGGGTTCTACCCACCCCCCAAAAAAGAAAGAAGTTAAAAAGAAATAGTACTGTATTCATAATAATAATAACAACATAGCATTTATATAGCGCAGTATAGTGTCATTCATATCGTGTTCAAGTTGCGGTGAGTAGAAGTTTATAAAAATTGTTAACTTCCCCCCCCCCTCACTCATCTATCCCCAGGGGAGAACATCCTCCCCTTCCGAGAGTGAATGCTATAGCAAAGCCATCGCTTGTAGTACAAACTACAACTTCTTTAATTAACAATTTACATCTTTAAACAAGCATTACATCTTTAAACCCAACATAAATTTAACAATTCGTTAAAAATAATATATCATTATTATAGAATTTGAATGGAGTTACAAATCAGAAAGGTAAAAAATAAAATAATGTTGAAAAATCTTGGCCCACCATCTTATCACTAGTCACAGTCACCATTGAATACAATTCGAATTTGTTAAATTAAGGTGACTTAAATCACAAGGGTGAATAAGTGTGGCTGGGGATATAAACGCTTATTCATCATTACCTTTCAATTGTTTCTCTTAGTAATTTCCATTTTTTTATTTACTTAGTTTCATCAGATCATCTACTAATAAATCTTCTACTATAATAATGTCAACTACGAGTATTTAAAAAAATATTTTTGAAGACTTTTTTAATAAATATACTGTTAAATTTATGAAGATTAGTTCAGTTTTTGGTAACCTACTGATTTTCTCTATAATGATACGTAGGTATAAATGAATTGTGTCTGATTCAGTGTTGGGCTTTGAATTAACTAACCATTCATTCAAAGGGGTAGGCAGAGAAAATGAAACACCACCAAACATTGTCCTGTAACATTTAAGCAATGTTATGTAAGACACTAGATCTTAGTTAGTAAAACAAAATCGACTCGAGATATTGAAGGATTAAAGCTCGATAAGGTACATATTTGATTGAAACTCGAAAAAACTGAAAGTAGAACTAAGCAACACTTTTAGAAACGTTGTTTTTGTTACAGGTCTACTCAACTCGTTTAAAAAATGATATTTCATATCATAGACCATAGATACAAGTCGTTGGTGTGGCGCCAAAGGGCTTGGACAGGAAAAACAAAATGAAGAATTGATACAGACTGATCTGATATTAAACCGATTGATCAGGCATTGATTACTTGCAATAATAATAAGTAACCACACTCGTATTATTAGGTGTGGTATTAGAGAGAAATCACTGTACAAAAAAATTTCCCATGGGAATTAAATGTTTTTTCTGGGATGAAAAGTAGCCTACGCCACTTCCCAGTCCTCCAACTATACCTATGAAAAAAATCACTTTGATCGGTTGCTCCGTTTTGACGTGAAAAGACAAACAAACAAACACACTTTCGCATTTATAATATTAGTTAGGAAGTAAGGGTTAGGATTTTATCATTTTTATTTTATTTTTGAAACAAACAGTACGAAAATTAAAAAAAGAGGGAAAAACAGTTTACGAGGTTTTATAAATAATTACAAGTTATGTCGTGTCTATGAAATAGTTGGTGAGTGATTATATACATGATTGAATGATTTGAGGTAAAGATGTTGAAAGGTGTACGTGTGTGTGCATGCGAACGTGTATGTGCTCGTAAGTGTCCGAATTGTGTTAAGTAGTGGAGAGTTAAGTTGGACAAAGGTTATAAAATGTTTGGAAAACACAGGAAATTTGTTTTGTTGTTTAATGTGTTAAATAGTTTGGTGTGACTGGTACGTTTAGATGGCATGTTAAGGTTAATTATAACGTTGATGAATGTGATAAGCTTCGGGTGTTATTTTTTTACAATAATGAATACACAATGTACCAATCTGGTAGGTAATCCATTAATATAGAGGATTGAAACCAATTCCAAAATATATGTTTTTTATTGTGAATTATGTAGGAAATGTATTCTAAAGATAATGGCATAATCTGAAGTGTTTTTTGTCTAAAAGATGAGTTTGTTTTAGGTATTTGTAGCTGATTTGCATGTCTTATTCTAATATTTCGAGTTGCTGTTAAATGTATTTAAATTCTTCTCTATATCTTTCCACTCTCACATCTCCTTCAGTTACAATGTTTTCCAAATTATCAATAGCAAAAGTCTACTGGCTCCAGGTAGTTGGGACTCACATAAAATTGAGGAAATATTCAATCTATCGTATGCATTCTCAGCCTTCTTTTCCTTAATCGTCTACGCGCTTTATTATTCAAAGAATATCGGCGACAATGCTATCGTTTATTTATTCTTTAATGATAAATATAACCGTATTAATAATTAGTAATTACGTTTAATGTGGAAATCCTTTTACCCATCCTCGTTAGTGGAGCCTTCATTTCAATTTCTGCAAATTTGTTGTGATAAAGTTGTAGCGTGCCTCCCTATCTTTAATTGACCAGACGCACCAATTAATTCCACGATGCGATGGAGTCGAGACTTCTTGATCTACTTCTTGTGATATTTAAATCAGTCGAATTATCATTGAACCCTCTACCAATGGAAACAAATGTCCCTTGTCGCGAGCCAATTGTATCTCGCAGACGCATAAAGATTATACAAGCAAAAACACAAAAATCAGCATGCCAACAAAAAGTTTGCGAATAATGAATTGATTTATAATATATAGCATTTATTCATTTTAATTTCTGCATCTGCGATTATCATTTAGATGAGTTCATAATATCTTAATCCACATTTTTTTTTTATTTTTTTTTTTTATTGTTGATACATTATTTTACAATTATTTCATATTTTAATTCAGTAATGTTGGCCTCACTGGGTTGTTTACCCGTGCTGAGGCCCCCATTTTATACTATAAGAGTTTATACATTTAAAAAAAAAGAAAAACAACATTAAAATAAAGATAAATTTAAACTGAAAATAAAGATTAAAAATTAAAATATAATTATCACACTAAAAGAAGAATATTAAAAGAGAATGTAAATCGGCATTTATAATGATTTATGTGTTTGTGCGTGTTGCGTGTTTTATATATTTTTTTGTGTTGCGTGTATATGTTTTATTCTTTTATGTTATAGAATTTTGGTAATATTGTCTTTTTGTTCTTTAATCCATTTTTTTATTTTGTGTTTGAATTTATTTTTATTTTCCTCAATTTTTGTTTCAAGTGGAAGACTGTTGAATGCTTTAATAGCGTGGTATTTATGGTGTCTTTGTCCAAAGGTAGTGTTTACCGTCGGAGTTTTTATGTTTTCTTTGTACGCTTGTCTGACCGGTCTATTAGTGATATTTTGTGTTTGTTGGGGTTTGTTTTTTTGTTCGAAAATGTAGTTTAGTAATGTTTTAACATATAATTGGCGTATATCAAGTACGTCACAGCTTTTAAATATTTGGTCTGTGTCGGTTAGTTTATGTTTTTTGAGTATTACGTTTAATATCGTTTTCTGTGCGATTTCTATTTGAGTGATAGCTGCGTTTGTTGCTCCTCCCCAAGCAATTATTCTATATTAATATATATTATAACATTACAAGAACAATTCAAACAACTTACTCAAAGTGCATGTCAAAGTACCAACAAGGTTGTGAGGAGTCTTGATTTCAACAATAATAACCAATAAACAAAAGTGTTAGATATGAAAATCCCTTGAATTCCACATTTTTCCGAAAAATACTTAAATGTAACATTAGAACAATACTTAAATGTAACATTGGAAAAATACTTAACTGTAACATTAGAAAAATACTTAACTGTAACATTAGAAAAATACTCAAATGTAACATTAGAAAAATATTTTAAGTATAAAGTAAATCTACACTTTATGAAAATAATAGAAAACTAAGACAAAAATCAATTTTCCCAAATCCGAAAAGTAAAAAAACAAACAATGGGGCGATTCAACTATAAATTTCTTGGAGTAAAGTTTTTTAATACATTACCAAAAGGTATCAGAATTATATATAACAATAAAGATTTTAAATTCCACCTTCAAAAACACACTGAAGAAAATATACTCACAAACACACTGAAAATAAACTCACAAACACGCGAGAATATAATAACACACCCCCCACACGCATATAAATAAATAAATAACACATCCCCCATACACTCAACAATCCTAGCTTTATTATAATATTTTATCTCTTATATATGACCTTTTTTGAAATGATGTATTGTAATATATTTTAATTAAATATTTTTTTTATTTAACACATACAAAGAATGGAATAAAATGTTTGTAAACAGCTTCGCGAATGTTGAAAAAAACAGGAAAAGAAGAGTGAGTATAGTTATTGAAGCGAAAATCTGCTAACCCTGCTAGTATAGTTAGTGATAGCGAAATACATATTAATAATTTAATTATGACAGTAAATTACTTGCGTAAATGCAGTTAATATGCATCGGAAACTTAATGTATAATTGCATACCTTCCCAGATAATTATATTTATAATTAGTATCATCAGGTGGATTACCGTGCGTTTCAAGAATTTCTTGTGAAATCCTCGAAATTGGCAAAGGCATTGGCATATAACTAAGAAAATCATTAACTTCCAATGATCATAGACTTTTATAAATTATTATTGAATATATAGATTCTAAATAAAGTGATACGAACTATTCTGTATGGTTGTTTTATCCATGATTTGCAATTTCAAACATGATTTCATGCCTGCAAAAAGATATCAGATACACAAATTATTTTATTTATTTTAAGTGCAAGAAACTCAGGCAAAAAAAACGACTATTTCGTGGGAACCAAACTGCAAAAAACTAACAAATTGGATTAATAAAATACCGCCGACTCAAAAACAGAATCACAAACATTTTCCGCAGACAAAAAATGTCCATAACATTTACACTTATATTATATTAACACAGGCAAAATATATAGAAGATATGTAGTGAGCACATAATATATAGATACTGTTTAGTTTCCGAATTCCGAATTTCTACCGATTTATAACATGCTTCCCTTGAACACTTTCAGTTACGTTAGGTTAGGCATAGTAGAAGTAGAAGTCGGTGCTTAGATAGGTTAGACGCCGCATTCCGAATTTCTACCGATTTATGACATGCTTCCCTTGAACACTTTAAGTTAGGTTAGGTTTAGTATAGTAGAAGCAGAAGTCGGTGCTTAGATACGTTAGACGCCGCATTCCGAATTTCTACCGATTTATAACATACTTCCCTTGAAAAATTTAAGTTAGGTTAGGTATAGTGGAAGTAGAAGACGGTGCTTAGATAGGTTAGATGCAGAAAGTAGTAGAAGTAGAAATCAAATAGTAAAAGTCGGTGCTTAGATAGGCTAGGTTAAGTTAGGTTAGGTATAATAGAAGTAGTAGTCACATAGTAGAAGTCGGTGCATAGATAGGTTAGAAGCCGCATTCCGAATTTCTTCAGATTTATAATATGCTTCCCTTGAATACTTTAAGTTAGTAAGCTCTTAAAAAATAATTGTTATTTTATAAGCCAATCTCCATTGAAACAAAAACTATTAAATTCCCTATAATAGATATAAATCGTAAATCGTATGTTCCAAAAGCTATTATAAAACCATCAGATTAAAAAAATCACACAAACTGTCGTCAAACTCTAGTAAAATTTTGATTATTTTAAACAAATTTATTGATTGCTCTAATTTGATCTAAACATGAACAGATAATTATGGGCTGTAAGGTATATAACATACTTATTAACAAAACTGTCGACGCCTGTAGCTTGATATAATTCGTCGTGTAATTACGTTCACACAGTGAATGGGTGGTAAGTATAATAATATTCTAATGGCACGGCGCCTTAAAAAATATAGAATAGGTAGAATTACAAAAAGCCACAAATAACAAATAAACCAACAAACACAATATTAAAACATGTCCCGTAAGTAAAGAAAGCTAATTAAATTTAGGTAAATATTTCACGTACCGTTTTATTTGCAATGGGTATATTGAATACAGTAGAAAAGATTCTGAACACACCTGTAATTATAATTATCAAAGTGACATTGGGCTTATTTCATTACTTATTATCGAATTACATTAAAAGTTCGAGGCAATGACCGAGTGTGCAATATTACCTTGGCTATGCAAGTAAAATTGGATCTTATTTTTCTTACCTACCTTGGGACCAAAAACAGGACTGCTTTGCATACACATGTTTATAAGTAGCGAGTCTGAGAAATTATTTAATTATGGTATGGTATTTCTATGTAAAAATTGATGAACTAAGTGATTTTGCTCTTAGTTAGTTATTTATAAAGAAGCAACTATGCCTTACCAGGTACTGCAATAAGTGAAAAAATACTTTTTACTTTGTTTGCGTTGTCTAATTGCCTGGTCGTGAGTCGTGATATAGGACTGAAAATTGTTTTGCAATTCGGACGGAGCATACGTATCTAATTGAACTAGTTTCTATTAAAGTCTGTTCAATTTACGACCACATAACAACACCCAAACCTATCTCCCAAGGTCGCACAGTCGGGATATTTCAATTACGAGAAAAAAACAAACCCAACTCGTCTCAGAACTAGATAAGTTTTTATAACCTCGGACACTACCTGCAAAATCTAACAGAGCACAACAGAACTTCTAGGCACTCTTATTCTTGACTACGCCTCTGTCAAACAACATCATACATGGCTATTATATTTTATTTCCTTAATAATAATAATAACATGGCATTTATATAGCGCAGTTTAGTGTCATTTCACTTCAAGTGCGCTTAACTACTCGTATAACAAACTTAAAAATGGTAATTCAGTATTATTGGTTCTTAAAATTATTCTTACAGTGTGCCTTACCCAATACAGATCTAATATCATAACACTAAATACGCTGTTTATATAAAGTGATGACAAAATTTAGAATAACAATAAAAGCAGGACAGGACAAAACAAGAATATTAAAACTAAAACATAATATAAAACAGGAGGCAGTTTGTGCTCAGAAAAGAGAATCTTCTGAGCAGACATTTTAAAAAGGTACAATAAGGAGACAACCGAAACCAAACAATTAGAATATGGCTTATTATAAAATATTGAAGAGAAGTTAAGATTTATGAATGGTAAGATTTTTTAAATAATTTTGTTTTTAAAGCCCGTTAAAATTCAGCCAGATTTTGGAGATTAGTAAGAGCTAAGGGAAGTCTATTCCAGATGAGCGGGCCTGTTACACTAAAAGAACGACCATAGTAAACAGCTCGATTTGACCTAGAAAGTTCGATTAGACGATTACTAACATCTAGATCTCCTGACCTTGGAGTAAGCTGTCTATTGCTTAAGTTTTGTGTGATATAAATTTATAAATGTGGTTGAAGCAATATGTTTTTATTACATAGAATTTTTTTTTTAAATACAGTTTTTTTTACTAATTATAAGAAAATGATCATTCTGTAAGTGCGAAGTATAAATGCATTATTTATTTGGTTTAGAAATTATTAGTTTGTAGAGATGATAGTGGTATAATTTGGAACATTAATTTATCGGTACCTTCTCACTGTGTAGATATTTTAATCATTTCCTGTTCCCGACAACAAACCAATTACTTTTTAAAACCACCCGCAGAATAAAAAATAGACATATTTTAAGAATATCTTATGACATGGCTTACTGCTATTATAATTATGACCTCTCTTTTAATAAATATTTGTATCTTTAAAGAAATATTTTTGGAAGAGTCATTGATTCTAATAATATGGAAGACTAGTTTATATTTAAAACATCTAATTTATAAATATATCGCAATAGTGATATATACATATATATTTTTTTAAATATATAAAGAAGATTGTGTAGTCTATTATTTATATTTGGTGTCGACTGTCGACCGATGCGCCGACAAAAAATAAGAAAGATATCTTTTCAAAATGTTTTATAAAATGGCTTTGTGCAAACTTGGTGTGAAATATCACCTGGAGTTAAAAAATGAAATATTATATTGTTTGAATGCATTAGGCGACACTTTAATTTATTGAATTCATACTTTACAAAAATACATAGCTGAGTACAGAATCATAGACGTTCAAATTTGGATGTCAAGATTTCAGAATGATTAGTATTTTTTAGAGGAATCCTACGGATGTAAGTTATTTATATTTAGGATTAACAAAAAATGGACTTACATTAAAATATTTTATGTAAAATCGTGTGGTTTGAAAATTTTATAAAACGTTTTTCAACTATAAAATTAGCGGTAAGCACCAAATTTTATTTTAGACGATGAATTAGTAACTTACCGAAGGATCCCTCTAGAAACATTTGAGATTTTAGTAATACGTTCATCAAAAATAATTATAATAAGCCCCACGGTGAGATAGATTTTGTAGGCTTGCTAAGGCAAAGTCGACCGTAGGTCCGTCCATTACGTAGGGCCGTGCGCCCAATATTGTTTAAACACGACTTCATCACTTATGTCGTTAAGATTCCCACTATGTTTAAAATATTTAATAGGGCATATTCAACCTCAGGTCTGTCTTATACACCAGGACCGCGCGTCCCATATTTTTGTGCACGGCTGCTTCACTTACGTCGTTAAGATTCTAGCTTTATTTTAGGGTATCGTCTCGTGTTACATTCGTGTTCATTTATCATCCGATTTGTTGATCTTCTTTAATTATGCACAGATTTCTCATTATATTTCCGAATACACCCTGTCCTCCATAATATCAGTAATTCAAGAGAGTGGTTACTCAGAACTGAGAAACGTAATCAATATATTTACTCGCCGTAGAACACTAAAGCAATTATCATCACACACTACAAACCACACATCACACCTCACGATAATTGACATGGAGTTTATAATGGAACCACTTTTACCTGCGTTTCGAGGTAATTTAAAGGTTTGTAAGGTAATACTTACATGTCTGGACAACAAAAGCTGTTAAAATTGTAATCAGAACTCAATATAATAATATGTAGGTGGAAACTTATTATTATGCTTAAGATATGCATGAATCAACTTAATAAAATTCCTATCAATCATCAATGATTTATTGTTCTGCAAACTCATTATAGAAGCTTGAGAATAATATATGTAGCAAATATTCGCCCATCAATATTAATGTAATGTTTTACATACAATTATATTAATAATTTATTATTTTTTTAGTTCACTTTGTATTCTAATTTTTGATTGATTTTGAAACCTTTGGTTTATGAAGAAATTTTTGTTAATTTTTTTTTTATTTTTCATTGTATCATTTTTTTAGATTAGAATTTTTAACCTCACTAGGACAAGCCTGTGTTGATTTTAAATTACAAAGAAATTATTATATATAAATTCGAAATTTGATTAATTGTTCAAATTCTCTGAAAAAACCCGTTATAAGTGTTCAACCGTGTTCAACTAACTCCTCTTTATCGAATCTACATTTCGGCCAGCCTTAAAGTGTCCATCATCAAGGCAGAAGTGTAAAAGTGAGTGTAGAAATGTGTGCATTTTATCGTGTACCAATAACGTTAATAGTTCTAATTTAATTCTCTTGTAAAACATAGTAGATTTCCATAAAAATTTGCCACTCTTGTGAGGTTAACATTTTTTGTTACATCATTTTGATCATAAGCCTTCGAAATCAACCTGATACCATAGTCCGTGATAATCCAAAACCAAGATAAAAAGTGTGAACTTCCAAATTAGAACATTAGAATTACTTTCCCATTGTAAGGCCCATAACATTAATCGAACTTAACATGGTATATAATACTTAATTAATCAATACATACACGCCTTTAAAAATGTTAATATCTGGTCTAATTAACATGCTCGTTTATCAGGCATCATGCAATCACGTGTTTCTCCTCCATCTACCACAGATATTATAAGGTAAGGTAAATGTGTAGGTATCACTAATTAATTATATATGTGTATCTATGGTGATATATTCCAAAGTCTAATAGCACCACACACTGTTAAGAGTCTCAAGAATGCCAGTAGTTATCATTAATGCACGCACAATAGTGTTCTAGCTGTGTTTAAGATGTTAATAATGTTATTTATCGGAGGCATACGCCCAGGAAAGCCAGCGTCACCGTTGCATTAACATAATTGCGGCTGTAAGACAGGATCGAACCGATGCCGCGATGTGGTCTTGACGAAACATGGATAACTTGGACGGTCGACAAATTATTTTAAAGAATGCATAGAAGAGTGCATGACCCCACAATCACAAGATCATCTATTTTGCACGATCAAATTTTCTTAAAAATGAGAACTTTTGGATCCAGATAAAATAATATAGAAACTGACTCTTGAAACAAAAAATTTAAATAATATTTTTTTATGTACCAAATGAGTTAAGTGTTTTTTTTTATTTTGCATTTTAACTGCGGATTCTCTACAGAGAAAGTGAACATCTAAAAATGAGTGATGTTTATTTATTTTATTAATCTGCTAGAAGTCCCCACTTTTATTAATTGCAAATATAATTTTTTAATATCGTCGAATTGTACCTGTAGCTTTTATTTATTTACATTTTATTAGTAATCTGTACAAATTTCCGATTACTTCTTGTACTGCTGAAAAGAGAATTTAAAAAAACATTTTCATCATTAAATCTAATATTTATTTCTTCTTTAATTTTTTTTACTGATTAATAAGTATAAATAATAATCCCATCATTGGTGTCATTTTTAAATAAATAGTTAGCCAACCACTTTGTTGGAATTATTTTTTAGTATCTGCAATGTATGCATGAGGATTTTGGGACCTGTAAAAAAATAACTTTTTTATTTTTTTTTTTTTTTTATTTTTTTTTATTTTTTTATTTTTTTTATAGTGAGTACCTCACAAGAGTCCCAACTGCTCCCGTCTGGAGCCAGTGAGACTATTGCATCCCCAACTGGGGGATGTTGTGAGGCTGAAGGTAAGTGGGGAAGGGAAAGAGGAAGGTGGGGAAGTACCTGGCTATTCAGATCTAGTCACTAAACACGGCTAAAGCCATTTGGAGCAACGTTTCAATTCTGAATGGTGGTCTTACACCAGGGCGATACTGGTAGTATCTTCCACTCTGGAACGTGCCGCAAATATACTATATATTATTTTAATTAATTAATTGTGAAATAACAGAAATTAATCAAATAAAATTTATTTGCGCACGCCGGGTTCGAACCCGCGACCTTCGGAATGGCAGTCCAATGCGTTACCACTGGACTATGCCGGCCGTCATAAAAGAAAGTCCGTCGGCCGTTTTAAAAGAAAGAAAAAAATTCCCGCGTTACGAATAACCTGACAATATTTGAAAATCTCCTACTACCACCACAGTATGCGGAAAATGTTGCTTGTGTTGTGATGGAGGATTTAGTCAGCCGAGAAATTGAACACACTACCCCTGGGCGGGACCCAAACGCGATGTCAACTCAGCCACCGACCGTGTTTATAAATTCTAAAAAATAACCAAACAAATTCGAATGTGAGGTATCCGTTTGTATCCGCTGTTGCGACCATAGTATAATGTTATCTGCTGAAAAATTGTAAAAATGCATACTTTAAAAGAATTGATCCCACTTGATTCTTTATAAGGACAAGCTACCATTCCGTGTTTCCTCACTGTATTTCATTTTATAACTTTATTTCCCCTATCACATATGGCGCCATCTAGAATAAGTATATACGGTCGAGCCGTCTCTGAGAATCGCGTATGCTAATATAGCATATACACTCGATACAGTAACCGCTCGGTTAAAAATGAACCTGATCCATAAATCAGAAGATCTCGACCGGTTAATTATCTCTCGGAGCGGTAGACTATGTCAATATATACCGACGTCGGCTCTGCCCACGGTGTCGAGATGGCCACTGGAAGAAGCTGGCGATTTTGCGTTTAACCCACTGCACAGCTAAATATTCTGATTTCTGTAGAAGATGAAGAAGGTTTAATATTCAACCCATTACTCAACTAACTGGTCTAATTTCTGTGGAAGATGCTGGGAATTTTGCGTTTAACTATTGTGATTTCTGTGGAAGATGAACTAGGATTAATACAGGATTTCCAATAAGAGGTTTATTTTGATATTCAATCGTAAAAGATCAATGGTTTCGTTGCTTGTGAGGCAAGTAGCGCCGTCTTGTTGAAAGTAAACGTTGTCCAGATCAATATCATCCAATTCCGGTCATAAAAAATCATTAATCATCTCTCGATAGCGCAATCCATTCACCATCACTGTTGCTCCAGCCTCATTTTCGAAAAAGTAAGTTCCAATGACTCCGCCGGACCATAAACAGCACCAAACAGTTACACGTTGAGGATAGAGAGGCTTTTAAATAATAACTCTTGGGTTTTCCGAGCCCCAGATGCGACAATTTTGCTTGTTGACGAAGCCACCGAGGTGGAAATGGGCCTTATCACTCAAGATGATGATTTGCATTTGATTCACTCAAGTGAATTTTAATAATTTCTATGCGTTGTTGAAGCGTGTATCGTTCCATTTTTATTAATGGCGTAGTTTCTACTTGTCAAATGTCAAAAAATGACAGCTTCAAAGTAACATCTACTGAAATAGCGGGCTATTCAAAATAACACCTCTTATTGGAAAATCCTGTATATTTAACTCAATATAATATATAATACATGAAAGATTTAACATTTAATCTAATACACGATTAAATGGTCTAGGGTCTGGCCTTTGATAAGACTGCTTCCCTTTTGGATTATATATATCAAAAATAATAGAAGCATGAATATACTGAGACGAAAACAACAAGATTAATAAAATGAAGGCAGTGTGCTTGACTGATCTAGGCAGGTAGAAGTAGGTGTGAGTAACATAAAAAATACCCCTTCTATCGTCCTATACCCCCTAATTAGCCGATTGCATCATTTTTTCAAATTGGATCCTTTTTGTGCATTTATAAACCAAATTTCAGTAAATTTGCTGAAAACAATGACGTTGCTTAAAAATCCCCATCTCTTCTAAGACAAGTGATAAAAATACTTAATTTGGGAGGCGGGTCTCCGGAAACCATTTATTGTATAACCAGCTCCTCTGCCATAGGTCACTCTGAGTGGTTCGCTACGTTTGGTGACTTAGCAGGGCTGGCTTGAAGTTTGTCTAGGGCAGAGGATGCGTCTGTCCATTTACAGAGTGGCGTGCCGGATCGGGAGACTGGTTGAGGGAGACCATTTGACCTCTCCAGCTGGACCTCTCACAATGTAATGGGAAGGATGGATTCATACTTTCGATACTCCTACGCACATTGACCACCAGATTCCTACCTACCCTTCATACCTTTTTCCTTCCCAGAACTTTGTTTCCCTTTCTTAAAAATAACCTTCACACAGCATC
Organism: Hesperophylax magnus; assembly: GCA_026573805.1. Taxonomy (NCBI): domain Eukaryota; kingdom Metazoa; phylum Arthropoda; class Insecta; order Trichoptera; family Limnephilidae; genus Hesperophylax; species Hesperophylax magnus. The sequence goes on from JAIUSX010000022.1 coordinate 6,079,215, forward strand.
CCCAAAGATGATAAAGGAAAATTATTTTCATCAGGGCCTCCTTCCTGTGCGAAGCTATTGTAAAAAAATTCAATGCAAGACATTAACAGGAAAATAGAACATTATTCTGTTATGAATATTTTGAATGTTCTGAATATTCTATTTTTTTATAAATTTACCGAATGTTCTAATTTTTCTAAAAATGCTCTAAACGTTATATTTATTATTAATTTCACATAAGGACCGATTAATCATATAATAAAATATCCTACAAAATAAATAGTGCGACGAAACTTGATTGAATTAGCTGCTAGTTTATGAACTTAAATTGATTAATCAAAAGCACGTTCTTCACCTTGTTTATTGCGTCTGTGACGTGCTACTCACTTGTTAATTAGACTAATAATTACCTCGTTAATCCACTTACCTTTAAAACTGGTACAGTATAATATATTACATCAAACGCCGATAAGTGCATTCTGCAATTACTAATTTATGAACACAATTATGTGAAATTAATTAGTGTAATGAAGATAACGAAGAGCGTTTATTTCACTGTGTCTTACAATAGGTAAAGTGATTCGATTAAAGTGATCCGCCCAATACAATGAATTCGAAGTTTGATTCGAATTTATTGTATTGGGCGGGAATGAAGTTTTGAGCGTTTCCAAACTTTTGAATTGGTGTCTTATGCAACAATTTTAAAATATTATGGAACAAATATCAAATAAATCCTAATTCTACAATTCGATTGATATTTCGAATCTCAAAAGTCCATAACGGAAACAAGCGTAATTGACTTTGAAAAACATCACTGAGCTCACCGTTCGAGAATTTACCTTATTTTGTAGTTCAATTAATATTGCAAAGCTCCGTAGCTCACAGAAATGACGTCGAACGACTTATAAAACATATACATATATGAAAAGCTTTGAAAATTTAAAGGCTTCAGCGTCTATATTCTAGCTACATAGTAGGGTTTGTGAAGATGCAGAATTTCGGATCCAGAATACCTACTCTAATCACAAAACCTAACCTAACTTCAATACGAAACGAATGCATTACTCGTCTTAAAAATACAGAAATAGATTCAGCATTCGACAAATAAAAATAAATAAATATACATATATGATTAACTAATTGAGGACATCGCAAAAAAGTGACCGCCCAATTTATAAAGCTCATATACTGAAAAACTAGATTATTTGAAAGGTCTCGTAAATAAAAATATAAAACGATTTGTTATTCAACCACCATCGAGCCATTTCCGCTCATCATGTGATAATTGAACTGGATAAGTTGTTATCGAAAAGAATTATAAAAAAACCGCAAGATGTTATTCTTTTTTATCTATTAAATTCTAAATGTATTATTCCTTCGTCTTCACAGGCAATAAATAATGATAATCTCAACCAAAACAGAAATATGTTTACATGAAGCATAAATATCTCTTTAATCTGTCGGGAAAAACGGTTCCTGTGTCATGAAAGGAAAAACGATCTAGTTCTTGCATCATCAATGTTTCCTGCTTTCTGTCAGGAATTTCAAGGATATACAACTATGTTTAACCCTTCAGGCTTTAAAATATTTTACCTACAAGTCCCAATGACACAATAAAATTTCGGAATGCTCCAAGGTATTTTAAATGTGCTATACATTTATTTTTTAAGATGTCGTGAAAGGAAATAAGGAAAATTAAAATTATCTTTGTCATTTTATTTAGAACTTGCTGTACCCCTCAGCTCAGTCTGTCTGTGTAAATAAATACACAAGAGCGTGTTGCTTTTACGTCAAACAGATGAAACTGTTTTTTTTTTAATAGCATGTTTTTACCTGCCACCTATATAATATAGTGGCAGTATTTAAAAACACACGCATATTCGAATGCAACATTGTGTCAAAAATCCAATGCAATCGATGAAGAACTTTCGGAGATTTGAGATTTTGAACAAACGAACATTTCTGTAGATTTGAAATAAACATTGATATTTCTAAATAATAATATTTTTATATGAATTATGATAATGTCAACTAAAAAACAATTTTGAAAGAATTCAATATTAAAAAAACACATTAACTTCGTGTAGGCAATTAGTAAGAAAACTGTCACTTCACTTTTGGTGCCATTTATACAATAAAATCTTAAAATCCTGCCAATTTGTAAACATACACATTTGAATTTTATCCATGGAATCAAGCATAAATATTTGAGAAAAACTGAGAAGATTAATTATTTTTCTTTCCAACAACCAACAAATCACATAAAAACCACTTTATAGAAAAATAGATGAAAAATATTTTTATTACGTATCGACGCCACGGTCATATCTGTCTTTCAGAGGCTATAATGAAATACGATGTTTGAGGCTAATATTGTCCTTCCGAGGCTAGATGGGTTAAAGCTTGACATTGCTTTCATCAATATTAAAATATCACGTGTTACATTTTTCAAATGTGCGATAAGAAGATAATCGTTGGTAAATTAGTAGTTTCGAAAACGGGGAGCTCTGGTGTTATGCAATTTTTTAATGATATGATGTTTCGAACTGAAATTTTTTGCTTAACTCAACTTTTTTCAACTCTAAATGTCAATATTTGTAAAATTGCGTTAAAAAAACATAAGACAAGACAACATACCTACTATTGTTTGTTTAGTTTCATTTCATTTTTTTGTGTATGAAAGTTAACTAAATGAGCCATGGTTGGATAAAATGAAAATCATTATTATAAGTTTCACAATCTGATTGATAGTGCGTGCTTACAATGTTATTACAGTATTAACTCAAATTCCTACATATGAATCTAATTGAATCATATTCTTACGCCCTTATTATAATGTCAATAGATTCAATAGTATATCGATTGCAGTTAATCAACAAGACATGGCAGAACTCGTTTTTATTGGATCAATTCGTTGAATCACAACGGATAACTTGTAGTTTATTCTTGGTAAGAGCACGTATAAAACCAAATCCTCTGTAAATAATTAATATTTAATAATAACTGGGACATTCCACAATAATGCGCATGTATTAAAATGGGCTAATAAAAAATAATGGACCATAAAGCATGATATTTATATTGTCATAAATAAAATTTATGGTTTTAATTTATGGCGGTTGGGAGACATATTTTACTCTGTTTTTGTTATGCAGATTTCGAAGGGAAATTACAGAAATTTACATGATAGGAAGATGCTTTAATTGACTGAGTCCTGTTTGGCATTTAATTTGTTTGGACATTTTTTGTTACGTTCCGGTTCCGTTTCAATATGGTGGCATTGTTGGATACTACATTTTTATCCCGCATGATGATTATTCCTACTACGAGCCGAGAAGAAATCGGAATAATTAAATTTATGGTAGGTATACCCGCCTGAAGAAAGTTTTGAAAAAATAATTTTTGAGATGGTGTCATTTTTGTTGACAAATTGTATAATTTCTTGTTTAGTGAAATATTCATAGTTCATTATTTAAGTATATATTCATTATTTAAGTTCATATTTAAATGCCCATTTATAAATCTTACGATTTCTAGGGAAATTTTGGTTTTTGCACCCTGTGATTCAAACTATGAATCAGTGAAGTTAATAGCGTTATTTCAAGTGACCATAGGGTAGTCTAAGCAACCGCCTAGATGGGCAATCCCGGTTCTGCTTAAGGACTTGTCCCTTATGATTGTCATTAACCTTAAAATAAATCACTTTTCTTTAACTGGTGGCGACCTTGATTCTACTGAAGGATAAGGTTTTGTCCTTAACCTCAAAATTATCGACTTTTTCGTTAACTAGGGGCTATTCCGGTTCTACTTAAGGATAAGGAATTGTCCTTACTTTAAAAGGTTAAGGAAAATTCCTCAACCTTTTGTAGAACCAAAATCGCCCCTCCGGTGCCCAAAACTCTGTATTCAATACCTTGCAAATTTAAAAAGATTATTGAAAACTTCATTGATATGTTTCTTGAATATTTTTAATGGTGTTTGTTTGCGGTTAATAACGTTTCTTGGAAACTAACCATTACACAATTTGATAACACAGTTATTCGTTTATACGAATTTTCGAAAAGCGAAAAGCATTTTTGATCTAAATTTATTATGAAGCGGTAATGACTCCGATCGCTGACTATTGATCAACAGTTTTTATGATCAACGAATAGCATAAGTAAGACATTCATTCGATGTATCAAGCACAAATATGTTTAGACTATATTATCTTAAGTTATTCTCGTCTGCGTTGAACCTATATCACGTATTCCAGTTAAATACATCCTCGGTAAAATACCAACCCCTCATTTGAGTAATCACCGAGTCCGTGATCGCTGGCGGCTTATACGCTGCAAATCAACTCAACTGAATTATGTTAAATATTTGCTCGTCGAATAAAACTCTTGAAAACAATACGTGATAAAACTTGGAACAGTGGAAAAGTGGGTGTTATTAGCGTTGTTAATTTATGATCGTTTCCTAAAAGACCAATCGCTAACGAGTAAAAAAGTTAACGTGAAAAGAAGTTAACGCAATCTGATGACAAACAAAGTTCAGGTGAGTAGTGTTTGTTGGTAGGTACTCATTTGATAGTTCAATCAGCTTCATTTGATTTGGAATAGCCAAATTAGTATATGGATAAAAAGTATAAAAACAGAATATTTTTGTCTTACATAATACACTAGTAGTTCTGTGATCAGTTTATAAATCTCGCGTCCAAAAGTATGTTAATAATATTTTCTTTTTAATTTTTTTAAGTGAAACCGCACAAAAGTCTCAACTGCTCCCAGCCGTCTGGAGCCAGTGAGACTATGGCATCAAAAATTGGGGTGTGTGGTGAGACTGAAGTTAGTGAGTGGGAAGGTGAAGGAGTAAGGAAGAGGAAGGTGGAGAAGTATCTGGTTTTTCATATCTTGTCACTAAAAACAGCTGAAGCCATTACAACCAACGTTTTAATTATGAAAGGTGGTCTAACACCAGGGCGATACTGAGAGTATCTTCCAATCTGCAAAGTCCTGCAAATATACTATATATTATTTTAAAAGATAACGTAAATTAATAAAATTAAACGCCGGGGTATGAACCTGTGACCTCCAGCTTGTTAGTCGAGAGCCTTACCCCACGACCACGGAGGCATTATTCAATTATACAATTTGTGCAAAGAAATGTCACTATTTCAATGATCATTTTTATCATTTCTTCAGAGGTACAATAATATGGAATACCTTTAAAACGGCCACCATCTTCAAATCTGGAAACGGAACGTACAAACAAATTTACATATGTTTTATGCTTACCTTTAGGCGTATATTAATTAATTAATTTACTGGACAATTTGTATGGCCCCGTTTTGTGAGATATCACCTCAGGAGCGCTTTACAGTTGATGCAGGTATTACAAAAAATATAAATATTTCAAAATAAAGTGAAGTTAAGTTAATTAAATGAAGAACAGGAACACGTGACACGAAGATAGAAGATGGAGACTCTGCAGCAAGAATCCTAGGTGGTGAAGAAACTGGACCAGCTGCTGTAGCGAGAAAAACCACCGCGTCCACCAACAGTGCCAACACGAGGTTCGTCATCCGTCCAGGTATGTGTCTGCTGCTAATAAAGCGCTGACACAATATCCTCACATAGATACCACACCTTGGCAGCACCGCTGTGACGTTCGACGAAGATAGAAGATGGAGACTCTGCAGCAAGAATCCTAGGTGGTGAAGAAACTGGACCAGCTGCTGTAGCGAGAAAAACCACCGCGTCCACCAACAGTGACAACACGAGGTTCGTCATCCGTCCAGGTATGTGTCTGCTGCTAATAAAGCGCTGACACAATATCCTCACATAAATACCACACCTTGGCAGCACCGCTGTGACGTTCGACGAAGATAGAAGATGGAGACTCTGCAGCAAGAATCCTAGGTGGTGAAGTAACTTTACCAGCTGCTGCAGCGAGAGAGTCCACCAACAGTGCCAACACGAGGTTTGTCATCCGTTCAGGTATGTGTCTGATGATAATAAAGCGCTGAAACAATATCCTCACATAGATACCAGACCTTGGCAGCACCGCTGTGACGTTCGACGAATATAGAAGATGGAGACTCTGCAGCAAGAATCCTAGGTGGTGAAGAAACTGGACCAGCTGCTGCAGCGAGAGAGTACACCAACAGTGCCAACATGTCTGATGCTAATAAAGCGCTGACACAATATCCTCACATAGATAACACATCTTGGCAGCACCGCTGTGACGTTCGACGAATATAGAAGATGGAGACTCTGCAGCAAGAATCCTAGGTGGTGAAGAAACTGGACCAGCTGCTGCAGCGAGAGAGTCTACCGAATACCTTACGTTCAGCTAGTATTGAAGTTAACCGTATGAATGTATCGAACAAGCAGGGTAGGTACTGGATCTTAGCTACCTATTCCCGCTCCTGTCCATGACTGCAAAACAGGTGCCTTGGATTTATTTAAATTCGTTTAATATCGAAACCAGTTATTGGATGATGTGATTTAACCAGTTTATTGAATGAAAATGATCTGATTAAACAAACACGTCCCATAACATCGCCATAACTTACCTACGCTTCAAAACTGCTAACTAATCAGGTCGGAAAAAAAATCTATGAGATTGCATGGAAATGCAATTTTCTTTTGAATCATGAATAATTTATGTCACTTGTCGATAAAAATTAATCTTTGCTTGACCACCTGACGTTTTGATTTATTTTATTGTTTCTTTTTATTACGATAAAAAAATTGACATCATCGATACGATATGATGGAATCGATAATTTGTATCCATCGGCATGCATTGAGTTTTTGATCGGGGTAGGCAGTAGGAAAACATTTAATTAATTGTGCAAGTAAACAATCAATATGATGTTGGCGGCACACGGAGAAAAATGGGTATTGCTAATTTATTAAGAATCTCTTAAAATTATAAATTAAATTATTTTAATCCTGTTAAAAACAGAACAGCAGGCCCTTAAAAAGTGAATTAATAGGTTTCCTGATAAATTTTTTGTAAAATATGATTTCGTAAAACGTTTTCATAAAAATTCTAATATTTTCGTATTTTGTCATTTTATTAAAAGTTTATGAGAAAACGGCCTGCAATCCCGTTTTTAACCAGATTACCAATAAATTGAAAAGATTCTTAATAAAAAACAGTACTCATTTCCCCCTGCATTTGGGCATCTCTAGTTCATGCTTTTGACACGTTATAGTAGGGCGGTCATTGGGCTGCGCTGCAATTATTCGTAGTTGGACTTTCACCCGTATATTTGAATGTCTAGACTTATTTTTAATAATACGGTAGAATTGGCAGTGCATATATGCATTTATTGAATGCACGCCTCTGCCTTGTACCTAAGGTGCGTTATATCACACGTAGATTAAGAAAACTCTAATATTGTTGTAATTGCATCGATTATATGTTTTTTGTCACCATTATCAATAATATTAAACCGCAGAACAAAATGGAAATAATCGTAATCTTAGGACGATTATCTTAACCCGGCGCCATATTATTTTTAGTAGGTAAATTTTACAGTTGGATACCTGATTATAAAGATAAAAAATATGTTGGTGTTTTTTAATGCATACTTTTTACAAGTTCTCGTACCAAGGAATTTAAAAGGTTTTTCTTTTAATAAATAGACAACTCTTTTGAGTAGGTATTACCCGTGTTGAATCGCATAGTACAATATAATTATAATTACGTTGGTAGAATATAATATTCATTATTGTTGCTATGACATTTTTTTACTTCTTAGTTTTTGTCATATATACGAACATGTATTCTCCGTTAAACACGGACATATTGGTACAAGTACATGGTATACGAGTATATTAAAATTGTATTCAACAACCAATTTGTAAATAATCGAATTTGTTTTATGAACGTCTATTATTATTATTAAAAATAATGTACAGTTATATGTCGGTAAGTCATACACATAAATACAGCCGGTAATGGGTAAAAGTTCTTAACAGAAGGGGGACTTCCTACTCGCTTTAGTGTTTAATAATTTCGGACATAATCGTGTATTCTACAAATATGTGTAAAAATTAAATTAAAAATAGCATACGCTGAAACTGGTACCTAAGGTCTGAAAGTTATCCCCCGCTTACCCGCCCTGGCATAAGTGACAGATGGTTAACTTCGTTTGTTTTGGTTCAACGAATACATTTATTATAAAAAGAACCTAGACCCCCAATGTTCCTGCATAATGGTTAGACTGCAGGATGTCTACAATATATACAAAAACATAATTAACAGTATTAAAATATGTACAGGTATAATTAAATTAAAATAAGCTTAAAAATAATGATGGTCGAAACAGCTGCTTAAAGACTAGGCCATCTTTAGAGATAGAGAAATAAGAATTACAATGAAATAACAGATTACATACAATCATGTTTTCATTGTAGAAATATACCAATTCGAACAAATACAAATTGCCTTGAAGAAAAAGTATGTGGGGAGGTTGAGGGAGTGCCCGAAGACTCTAAGAGCTAAGTAACTAAGGCCTAACAATAATAAGTGGTTTAAAAAAAAATATATATATATATATATCTCTATGGACTTGGGAGGCTGTCATCTGGAAAAGGATCGAGTACGGGTCGTAAAAAAATCGAATTCGTATTATTCACTTTTGTCATGCTAGTACCACCATGAAACAAAAAGAGGTGGTCACGAAAACCGTCAACAATAATTATTTTTACCTGCTGTTTTCCTAGCCGGATCTAGTCGTTAAGAACAATGGGGAATTAAATGTAAAGCACGTGAATTCCTCGAGACCAGTAAGAGCCTAAAAACCGTTGACTAATTATTGACTATGTACCTAATATTGTTTAGCTACAAAAAATGTGTGGCGCTTCAAGAATAATATAATAGTGAGTAATGTAAATGTCAGGGGTGGCAAACCTATCTTTTAAAGTGCCTTAAAGAACAAAGACAAAAAAGACGAAGTAAGGGTACCTTACATACAGGGTGTATCGGCAAGTACCCGACAAACTTTAACCAGCTATTCCTTAGCAAATTTGGAGTAAAAAATGTTATGGGCTCTTTGCTGTCCGGTAACATTTTTTTTCCATTAAAAATAAAAAAAAAATAAAAAATCCACACTCCGTCACTGTCATTTGCATTGTTTCTCGTGTTCAACAGCTGTTATTAGCAAGTGTGTCAAAAAGTGTCCTCTCTCTTTCGTACACACTAAATAATAATAGTTAAAAATGAGACGAATGGTGCCGTGCCATTTCGTTGTGATTGTAAAAGCGCGCCAACGTAGGTACGTACGTACATTATTCAACGAAACTCGAACAAAATATTGCCAGGCGGGTTTTCAAACTTTGACAAAGGATAAAACATTGGTGACATGTGGTGAAAATATGAATATTTTTTTATTAAAAAAAAATGTTACCAGATTGCAAAGTGCCCATAACATTTTTACTCCAAATGTGCCAAGGAATAGCTGGTTAAAGTTTGTTGGGTATGTGCCGATACACCCTGTATTAAGGCCAGTTTTCGGTAAATTAGTGTTCCATATTCAAATGTTCTTAGTATATTCAAACCAATACATAATTACAGACAAGTCTTTGCTTGTTCTTTATTAGCATACGAATAAATAAAACTGCAACGGGCGAACAACTAAAAAATACTAATTACTGCAGTGATTCTGTCTGTAACTCCAATTCAATGAACTTGGATTCACTTTGAATTTAGGTGTCATTTTCAAAATTTTAACTGATTGTATGAACAATTCAGGCAAGCGATAAAGTTGAACCAACATTATTTTATTTGTATTTGAAATGTATATTTCTTTTGTTTAAATTTTTGACAGATGTCATTATTTTTTCAAGTTTACTAAAGTAGTTTATTGGAATGGTAAATTTCTGATCGTATCAAACAATTACAATGTTTGTTTTTGAAATGCAAATGCAAAAATCCCGTATCAAACATTTTTTTTGAAAATACTTTCATCTTCACAAATCCTAAAATATAATTTCCCGTGATTTTTGAAGGGGTCTGCTCTAGTATATTATGAATTCGGACCTTATTAACACTGTTATACAAAACTGTTACTTTGCACGCGTGTCATTGGTTAGCTATCAATGATATAAGTAAGTACCTAATGCGTATGAAGTTAATATGTGCATATATTTTATTTACTTTTGTTTTCTCGAGCAAATTGTCGTCAGAGTAACGAAATAAATGGGCAATCCTCACACCTAAACATTAGCAAAGTTTATTTATTCGTGTGGGTAATTAGGAACTCATTAGTTCGACACTTAACCATTCATCAATCCATTGTTTTCTGCCGATTCAAACGTATGTAACTTCCCATGTTCGTAACAATGACAATCTTTTTTTATTATCATGTATCCAATACTTATAATGGAATGCTACACACTAAACACTTTTTTATTTGTTGGTTCTACTGCTAATTTTGATCCGGATCTTATGGGCGTTTTACACGATTTTTTTCGTCTTTTCATATGGATTTGGGATGAAAAAAGGACATGTTCTATTTTGGTACCGATTTTCATACAATTTAAGATGGCGGACGTTATTTGACACCTGTCTTCTCTCATAGTTTTACGTAACTATATTATGTTGAAATGTTGCATGTTTATTTATTTTTACATTTAAAATATTGATAAAAGGTCTGTAATATGTGATTATAACTGATTGTGAGGTCGTGTTACCGTACAGTATTGTGAATTTCGTGTGTATTATTTATTTACTATTTATTTGCGTTGCCATTTTATGACGCTTTGGTACCCTTCCAAAATATTATTTCTTCTCTAATGGCAACTAACTATCTGTATGATATCGTAAATTTTTTTCATATAGATTCCTATGGGCATAAGGAGATCGTTATGAAAAAAGCGCCCTGTAAAAGTAAGTACTATATAATAATAATAATAATATTGAAGTGTTATATAGCATTTTATAAAGTATACTTTTTCAGTACCTATAGTAAAAAAAAAGTACTTATTTAATAGAGCAAGTGTCGGTGATTTTAAGCTTGGAATTAGCCATCTGTATCTATAAGTACTTATATTAGGGGTAGAATTAGACATCAATCTATAAATACTTATTAAATAGAGCAAGCGTCGGTGTTTTAAGCCTGGAATTAGCCATCTACCTATAAGTACTTAATTTATGCGTGGAATTAGCCCTATATCTATAAGTAGTTATTTTCGATTAAATCCTTAGAAGTTCTTTCCAGCTACAAAACCAGCAAACAAAAGTATTAACTTACGGACACACGCGCTCATAAATTAGCATGCTTGCTAGTATTCGATAAATATAAAGCGAGCATATTCTTCAACTGAAAACATTTGCTTGCTCAAAGAAAACAATTAAACACACGAGTTATTTTTTAATTTTTCGAAGAAAACTTCTTCCGAAAGGTTTTCACTTTGTGATGGCATTAGTTATTTTAATAAAAAGACAAATAAAGTGATGTAAACAAAGTTATTTGTCTTTTTATTAAAAGTTATTTTTTATTGTTTCTTTACATTGTATCTTTTTACGTTAGATTTTTTTTATTATTTTTTACATAAAAGCAGGCTCTCGACCAAAATTGGAGTTTCGCGAGAAAATAAAAAATAACCGAAACATTGTCAGTCCGCTACAATAATCGATACTAGCATGCTATATACATGCAAACCTATTCCGAAATGCTGAGAGCACATCCCGCGACTGCGGTTGATTTATATGTAACGGACAAACATGCCACTAAGTGGAAATTGCTCAATAATAGCATGCGTTTGTGCTACTAATGAGCATATCATAATCCCCAAAGATGAAATAGGCCCTTATAGGGATATTATTCTAATGGCCTCGAGCGTGGAGCTAGTGTAAAATATATAGTTTCACAAATTCTACAAATATAATATCCCGTGGTTTTTCGCGGGTCTGCGCCAGTTCAACCATTAAAATAAGTGAAGTAATTCAATCTGTGATAATTATTATTACTCGATAGAACAGAGCAAGGACGTTACATACAGACATTAAAGGTCTAGGCTGCATACCCAGCTTTTACCTATCGCATAAGTCACTCCACAATATACAGTTTGAATGTAAGTGTTTGCATAATTTTTTTTAATCTAATTGTAAGTTAATATGGTATATGCCACTTTAAATCAGCAAGAAGAAAAGTGCAGTAATCTTGAAGCAAGCAAGGTGAGTGGGTACAGTTGATTCAGTCTAATCACAGCGGTGAGTCAGAGCAAAAATGTTTTTTTTTGTTCTTTTAAATTTGTTAGGTGTTTGCTACGCTTTTCGTTCACATATTTTTGCATTTATTGTATTTATATTATCTATGTATTAAAATTGGTTCCTGATATGTAACTAAACATGTTCAAAATCTAACTTTCTCGTAAATGATTTTTCATTCGCCTAATTATCAAATCAATTACCTAATTACAAAATCTTAATCGAATTATTTTCATTTTATTATTAAAGTGCACACACACTAAACACGACAACACTATACATTTATATATAATATACTTCAAATGAGGAGAAAGGCTTCAAAATGCGTTAGTCTCAAATTTGAAAAAAGTGAGATTTATATCACATTTTGTTCTTCATAACGAAATCTATTGTATGAAATCACAGGACAAAATGAATCCCAAAGTTTACTCTTTTCAAATAAAACACTTTTTCTCCTGCACTAAAATTCAATCAAAAACGTTTTTTTATAGCAACCCATCATGGTATTACTACAAACATTTATTTTAAAAAAATTAATAGATTTTTCCAAAAGCAAAACCAACGGTTTTTCTGAAACATTATGCGTTTAAATTAATAATTTTAATCGTTGCTAGCATTGTGACATAATTAGAGACATAATCATCTTATAGATATAATTATCACGTCTCTCTTACACGACAATTCAAATGTACTGTATTCTCAACCTTTAGTATCGGTCACCGAAGCCCCTTGAGAATTCGAGCAACGCAATTGAAAGCAATCATCGCCAAAGGAATGTAGTCACTCGGTACATAATATTATTTGCTCTATTACTACCTGCCTACTATCTGCCTTTACCGGTCATGATAACTCGTCATAATGTTTTGTAAAAATGCATGTAGATTTGCAAGTAAACAACCAATTTTGGTCGAGAATTGGCCGAAGACGTGTTACAATTTTTTTAAATATTTTATTACAAATTTATTAGTGTTTTACCCTACCGTTAAAAACCGTTTTCTCCTACCGTTTAAAATTTAAATCTCATACATCCTTAAATAATCATATTAAGGTAACGCACTACGTCGTGTAATATTTGGAATCGGGCCGCTAACAATAACACTCCTTACGTGGACGGTGATAAGGTTTAAAATCCCGCTAAACACCATCCGCTTATCTTGATTTACGCAAGAAATAAAACGTCGCCAAAAGTGTGTTGTATTTCAATTTGTGAATTTCAGGCACAAATATTTTAATGTTTTGATCATTTTCTATAGAACTTTTTCGATATTATACAATAAAACCGTAATCGAAAACATAATTATTACATTTCTTTTGGGCTTTTTTGGGCTTTCTTACAAAAAGTTAGAATGTGTTCTTCCTGCAGTATTTTTATTTAAGGCCGAGTGTAGACCTGTCAAAATCAACTATTTTCGACACACAAGAACTCTGTTGTTCATTTCCAAAACAATATTTTTTCTAACTAGAATTTATTTTAAAAACGTTTGCCTGAAAACAGTAAGATGGCGGTAATGTAAGTCTTCGTTATCATCATTATAAAAGTTATGAATTTCAGTTACCAGATGGCACTATTTTTTTGTATTATTTATTAATTAGTTTATACTACGTTAGAATATAAACGAATATATACAAGGTAACATTTAATTTAATTGTATGTATTTCAATATTTTTACAGAAAGCCTGACATTTCATTTTATATTATTATTATAACTCTTTTAGATGGGGAAGAGGAAGGTGGGGAAGTACCTGGCTATTTAGATCTAGTCACTAAACACGGCTAAAGCCATTTGGAGAAACGTTTCAATTCTGAATGGTGGTCTTACACCAAGGCGATACTGGGAGTATCTTCCACTCTGGAACGTGCCGCATATATAGTATTTATTATTTTAATTAATCAATTGTGAAATAACACAAATCAATCATATAAAATTTATTTGCGTACACTGGGTTCGAACCCGCGACCTTCGGAATGGGAGTCCAAAGCCTTACCACCGGACTACGCCGCACAGTGGGCTGAAAATCGCCTTTCATAGACATAGAGACTTGAATTTTCAAGAGTATTTTTTTTGGCTAGAAATGGATTTTGCTGATCATTAATATGCTATAAAATTTCGTACGAACCCATTGCGTGTACAAATGAAGGAGTTATCATTTTTTTAAGAAAAAATTGTATGGCACTGACATTAAAAATGAGGCTATCTCTGGAATCATAAGGTTGGCCATTCCATCCTTACACACAGGATATACTACTACTAACCAAAAACAAATGATTTTGCTATACTTGTGTATATAGAAATGTGTAGAAGATTTAGTTTCACATAAAAAATTGGTTGGTAAATTAGTAATAAGCTCTTTATTATAATAAAAATGTTGAATGTAAATTATTTTATGCTGTTATATTTCGAACACTTGCTTTTATTTTTCTGAGAATCATCTCATGTAAATTTAAATGTCTTACAACTATCAGGCTTCTCTTTAACGTAGTCGAAAGCTGAAGTTTGCACTACACCACTCTGACAAATAAATATATTATAGATTTAGTTTTTCTAGCTACCTACCTAACTTACAAGAAATACATATATTTTTTTATAGGCTGGATATCTCACTATAAAAATAAACCTAAATACTTACTAAACCTAAGTACCCACCATTGTAAAGGCAATCATTTGTTTAATTATTATGTTTTAGTTAATAAAATTCACACAGAAAACCGCAAATGAAAAATTCTTCCCGAGCCGTGTCACCCTCAAAAGGACAGCGTGGTCCATCATTAAATTGATACGTGCGACGAATCGACTGCAAAATTAATGATTGCTGATTGTGGGATCAACGTTTGCGGATTGTAAGTAGGTAGGACTGTGAGCAGCACACCTGAAGGATGTCGGCTATTAACGCAGCAATTAGATAGTCATTCATTACTCCTGTGAGGGGTGAATTTATGACGGAAGAAAGAAGTGTAGAGAATTGCCGATCGTATTCAGGTAGGTCAGAAAGCAGGCACACTTACAGGAGGCTGATTATTAACACGGCAATCGGATATGTTACGCCTGCAAGGGACGGCTAGTACTGCACATCTACGTATAATATTTAGTAAAGATTTCGCTAGATATAATTTGAGATTCGGAATTACTGACATAAATATCGAATTAAGCAAATTAATTTTAACGAGCAAAACAATCGATACGAAGAAATATAACAAGCTTGTCTCAGGAACAATAATTTCTAATCACTAGTAATTCCTTTGGGAAAGTGTTTGATATTCGTTCAATTTGACTATTCACGTTTTCAATTGACGTGGACTAAACCAGAAAACTTTATGTTTATCTTAATAAAAAACCTTGTTCAGTTCTGGTATCTTGACACAGCTATATCTGCCTTTAAAATCAAGGTCAATGTAATGATTTTTCGCTCTGAAAATTCTATATCTGTTAACTGTCAAAAACAATACAAAAGTTTCATTGTATTCCTACGTTGTTTCATATTTATAGAATATTCTACTAGAAAACAACAATAGGTTTTGTGAAACATTGTAGTTAGACTAGTATTAATTTGTAAAAAGAGTGGTATTTTGTGCAAAACTTAAACAGCACGATATCATTATGACTTTCGTAAGTTCATTGTTTTTTTCAATACTCCTGCCGTATTAGTTTTAACGAATATCGTAGACAAAATAACAAATATTTGTTTATTGTTTAAAAATAACATCCCAATGCTGCTGCCTCCACAATAATATAATCAATTTTTTTTATTCACATAATATAGGGTTGCTATTCCACGTCCACTATGCCGTAATAAACAACAACAAAATGTCAATATTTTTACATTTATTTACAAAGCTGGCTATCAACCGCTTAATTTGCAATTTATGAGATGTTTTCACGGCGCTTCGAGACAACTAGCGACTCGTCTTCAATAGCAGCGATCGCTAACGAAGCGATTCCCTCATTAGGCAGAGTCTAGTGTTACTCCTGACATGCCAATCGCGAGGTCTGGAAATTTTATATACCTTGGAAATTATACGGTTTTGTGAACTTATCTTCGTATGTTGTGATTTTATGAGCATTGGTGTAGTGGGTAATGTGTACCAGTCAAGGTCAGTTTTAAATCAAACCACCACCGTTTTCGTAATATATCTACAGAAAATGGACATAGAAACATTAAATTTGAACCGAGAGGGTGATATAAAGATATTTCTATCCTAGCCTTGAAGATCTATATAAGAGTTGTCACATATATGTATTTATTTTAATTCTCACATTTTATTTTCTTTGAATAATCTACATATATAAATATTTCTCATTTTTTTTAAATTACTCATTTTTATTAATATTCTATATTACTTTTCTGATTCTGTATTTCATCCCTCCTATAACATGGGTCTCTTCAAAGCGCAGGATCATTCCTTCCTTTCCTTAAGGCCCCTTACTAAGCGTTCAAAAATGATTTGAAAAGGAGATATGTAAATACGAATGTTAGAGGGAGTGCGCTTTTATTAAAAAACGATAATAAAATTGGGAAAATATTTAATAAAACACGACTCGTTTGAATAGAGCAAAAATCTGTCGACAAATGCTTTAGTTGCATTTAAAGATATACTGTGAATTTTTTCATGCCTATAACATATGAAATGACAGAACAAAACTTGTTTTTAATAATTTTCGGAACCTACTTTGCGATTTTTTCTATCGTGGGAATTTCATATAATTAACGTTTTGGCATAACAAACGTATACATATTATCTTCAAATATATCAAATATTATTTTTTAGCAATTAAAACTTAAAGAGTTAACGAGAAGCTTGTTATAGGTCGGTAGAAATTGGCTATGAGGGGGCTTAAAAGGACCCTCCACAGATCATCCCCAAAGATGATATTATAGGCCTTGGGGGAATTTTTTTTCCCTATTTACATTATTCTTAATAAATATAATAACTGAACAATGGAAAAACAATAAACCAATAAAATGATATTAAGATGATAATATGTACATGTTTAAACGCTAGAGCTTACTTACGGTGATTTTTCTGCTCCGGCATACTGATTTTCAGCTTTATGTGAATTGTGTACAATTGGTAGAAATTTTTTAGCTGACGTGTACTCGGCGTTGCTCGACTTTTCTCTACTTTCAATAAATATAAACCATATATTATATATAAACCTCTAAATGATAGTGAAAATCCTATCAAATTCCGTTGCATAGTTTAGAAGAACTAAGCGCACAAACAGACAGACGCGGATAGTGACTTGGTTTTATACTATGAGTATTTAGACATTCAAATGTATTGTCACGATTACGAATTTACTAAAAGTTTATCAGGAAACGGCCTGTAATCCCGTTTTTAGTTCATTATGATCTGGAATGTTCCGGGATGTTTCCGAACGTTCCAGACTATTACCGAACATTCTACAACATTCCAGAATATTCCGGAATGTTCTGAAATATTGTGGAATGCTCTCGAATACTCTCGAATGTTCTGGACTGTTCTATAAATTTCTAGAGGGTGAAACATCCAGCCCTTAATCATCAAAAGCACGTCCTTCAGGTAAAAATGGGAACCCTTTTCATGAATGAGGGATAGAGGGCCACCACACCATATAATTCCCTTGATCGTACCGGGACTCGTTTCCGAGTTTTATCTGCACGCACATTGTATTCTTACTTTTATAATACATTATTATTATTTTTTCGAAACGGTGTAATTGAAATAAAATTTTATAATTAGTTCTGTATCATAAATAAATATAGCAACTTACCTACTTGAGATACACGAACAGATATACAATGAATTATTGTTGTTTAACCTTTTAGGCTTGTTTATTTATTAAACACATTCATTTTTATGTGTTGCAAAGAAATAAAGTGTTTAATGACCTTTGATAAGCAGCAGTGATTCTCATTATGTAGCTAGTATCGAGTCTTCTAGCCGAAGAATTCTGGTTCGATTTTCTTCTGACATTCTATTTTTTTATTTATAACATTGCCGGAGCTATCATAGGTGTAAATTGAACATGTAACCAGGGCGGAATTTATTCTACAGTAACTAAGCCCAGAATAGCCACATCTAGGGGCTTTTAACTCCGATCGAAAATTGGAACCGTGAATATTGTGACGTCATTTTGTTGCCTAACTATATCCACCAATGAAAATCTATGGAATAAACTGTTGAAAGGTGAGTGCTGGCTGAGTGGAACATTTATGGTCGTTTGATATTTCAATCTCGAACTACGCCGTTGTCGTGTAGCTTTGACGGATTTGAATATATTGTTTATCCAATAATAGCGAGATGTCCGTTAGTTTGTGACTCTCATTTCTCAATTGGAAGCAAAAGACCGAGTGGTTCCTTATTGACATCTCAAACACAAAATAGAAAATGTGTTTGTAAACAGGTGAGAATCTCTCTTTGTTTTGTTCCTACTTTGTTAATTTAACTTCACTGCAAAAATCAATCTATTTTCTTTTTCATCTATAATTTATTGCCTTGCTGAAATAAAAATGCTTAACATGTAACTGGGTTTTTCATTTTCCTGACGTGAGGTAATATTTTGACATATAAGTAGGCTCCGAATGAGTATTGTACTATCTATATATTGGCAGATCTACGGTTAAATAGAGAACCAATTTGTTTCTTACAAAAAGCACGAAGATATCGATCTAGTGAATGGTTTATTTGTGACCACATTTCTTTATATGATTGTAATCTGTCAGTAAAGTACTTATTGTTCAGAATTTCGTTGTATTTATTTATCAATGTCTTCTAATGGCCAATCATGTGGGAAGAATCTGGGGCACCGAAAATATCACTAATTAAAATCTCTTTGAACCTTAAAAGACATGTTCGTAAATCCATGTAGTTTTTGTATTTTTTTATTATTTGTGACTATTTAAGACATTAAGTATAGTCCTTTTTGTCCTTGTAGTGTAGATGTGTTTGTCAGTAACGTACTCATTTGTTTAAATTTGCGTAGGGCATTTTTTAATAGAATTCTTTTTGATAAAGTCTTTTGGGTACTTGAATATTTTTAGTATTATTTGTTCCGTTTTAACGAAGCTGCTTCATATTGAAATCAGATCCCAATCCAATAATAATTCCATGTTCGTGCGTGATTGACAAAGAGTATAGTAGAGTTTTTACTTTACAAATCATTTTTGTTTACCATATATAAGAAGTAGAACAACTATTATAAAACAAGTTGTACTTGTTAAACTAAGTTAAGTAGGTACCTAGGTTTCAGTGGTTCTATAATCAATAATTTTAATGGAGATAGATTTTTCTCAGATATAGACCTTATTTTAGAGTATCTATTAATTGTACTGGCAAAGGAATTGTTTTTTGATTAAAAGTATGCTTTAAAATTAGTTTGCATTATGTGGAGGGTGCCATTTACACATTCTTCAAAGGGCGCAAAGTATCGTGGGTTCTGCCCTGCCATCGACACATTAATATTACTTTGGGTAAAGAATGTGGCTATAAATGTAACCTTCAAATGAGGTGATACTTCAGATCAGAACAAAAATTATCTGCGGCATTTCGCACAAGAAAGAACCTTTCCAGACTTAAGGATAGATATATCTTAGTAATTATTATCGGACGTGATCAATGTAGATTAACTATATATTTCTTGGTAGTGCACCGACATGGTCGGCACCGGGAGAGTCTGGTCAGCAGAATGTGAAACATGATAGAAATATGAGAGACATCTCGGATAATATACGCGCCCAATCAGATTAATAGAATCGGTATTTAATCTGTTGCAGTATTCATTATATGTATCAACAAGCAACATTTTTATGCAAACGTTTCTCTCCTATTTGACGATAGATTGCTATTTAAACATATATATTTATTTATTAATTAACGCCCTTTTTCGGGGCTTTTACGTATTACGTATTAAGAAATATACGTTATTTATTGCACATAACTGAATTGTTTTATTAACAACATTTTATATTTGTTTAAAATTGAAGATGTCCACTGACTTGGTATAATTTTTTCCCTCCATTAGTATTCTGGACAAAGATGAATACATATGGTAGTTAGTCCCAGAATTTCTGCACTGAAATAAACCCTGACTTCTAGTATTACGTTGTGAAATCCGGAAGCTTATCAATTCTAGCAATACCGGACTATCAACTAAGTCATTTAGAATTTTATATAGAAACCATGTCAGTGAAAATTCTTCTGTCTAACAATTTGAGCATATTCATATAATTTAACAGAGTGTTCAACATAATTGCTGGAATAACCATTTTGAAATTTATAAAACGTAAGAATTTGTTTTGTATTCTTTCAACAGCTTGTACATGTATATTATAATGTGGGTTCCAGACAGGAGAATTCCACTCAAGTTGACTTCTTACATAGGCAAAATATAACAATTTAACACACTTATATTGTCAAAATTTCTGGTTAGCCTAGTTATAAATCCCAACATTTTTAAGCCCTTATTAGAGATTTCTGTTATGTTTATATTATCTTGTAGCCACTATAAAGGTGTATTATGAATGAATTCATAGCTTTACTTTTTTTGTGCTTTCCGTTTCCAGTTCAAGATGGTGGCCGTGTGAACGGTTCAGTGAAGATTCTATTTTTCAAAAATGAAATCCTCGTGTTTATTATTAGGACTTTCTTATCGTATTTTTAATGTATTTCATTTGGGGGCTTGTCAAACAAAAAGCTATCATGTACTGTACTGTCATCCGCGTAACAATGATGTAAGTGCACATGACAAAAGTCGTGGGTTGGTTAATCTGTCGTTTCAATAAATTATCAACAGGTGCATTTTTTTTTCAAAACGCATTTAAATTGAACGCTTCATTGAATCTGCTACCAGGGGAGCAGAGCACGCAAGAGAAAGAAAGGCCTCTAGATCTCTTGAACCGGCAAATGTCAGTCATCAGCGCGCCTGGCGGTCGGTGCGTGCACCTAACAATCCAACAACCGAGCCACCGGCAATTCGAGGTATGCGCCGCGCATGACTTCTCGTATTGCGCGCGTCTGGGCACGAATGCTTCGGCAGATTCCTGCGCAGACGCTCTGCGTATTTCATACCAGGAGTACAGAAATCTGAAATGGTGTAAAGAAGGCGCTCCGACATTCCTCCGAAGGGTGGGAGAAAGAGAGTGTTAGAGAGGGACACCCACACACACGGGACTCACCATAACATTACTGCATAGCCTACTAATGTGGTAGTGTGATCTGGTGGGATCTCCATTAGTGATCTCTGAGTTCCTGGGCGTTGAGACTCGTGACAAGTTGCGTTGTAATCTTATGAACAACTCCCCCAGCGGAGTTAGTGATCATGACCTTTCTGCACATGGATCTTTTTTGCCAGCACTTTTTTTTTGTAGCCACGAAAGTAATGTGAATAATTTTTAAACGTATCATTATTATTGATGTCGTGATTAGATCGATGGCAACGGGTAGCACGGTTCCATGATAACTCAACACGGCGACAATTCAACACACTTTTAAAAAGTGATATAAAGTCATTAGAAACGATGAACAATTTTTTTTCCACCTAACCTAACCTAAACTACTTAACTCAGTTAATGAAGTTTTTGTTTCATCACTTTCCATGACTTTATATAACTTTCTAAAGATGTGATGAATTATCATTGTGATGATTTATCCGGTCACCGTTTTTTCCCTATAATTTTATGATTCTATTTATTATTTTATTTTGTATTTTATATGTTTTTATTACTAGATATATGAAAAAATTTGCTTACATCTAAATAAAGCTTCAAAAACAAAAACAAAAACAATGTTGATAATAACACTTAAATTCAATGCAAATTTGAGTTCACTGAATGTGAACAAATTCACACAGGAATAACGCACATCACAAACAACCGAAATTCGTATGTTTGATTAAAATAAATTTTTCATTAATATCTGACTAACTAAGGCTTGGCCAAGTAACAAACAAAATTGTCAATAAATTATGCAAAATCTAGATCGAGAAATATGTGCTGACTTCCGCCTGAATCACGCTAAAGGCAAATCAATGTCACTGGAGTCATCATCCTACCCACCTGTCACCTGTCACTAAAAACGCTTATGAACGATTGACTTACCAACTACTAGTAGTTTTGTGAACGGTAGACCTCGCGTCAAAGAAGCATGTTTCTGATTTACTCTAATTTAATAAATCAAATTTTTCTATAAAATCATAAGATTTGTAAGAAGGTACAGGGTGAGTTTTATGTTTCAGGTCGACGTTTTTGTCAATAACTTTCAAATGAAATATAACTTTATCATTTATATTTTATTAATTGATTATATGGTCTTTAACATTATGTTTAAGTGGCAGCCTCTGGCCGTGGCGCAAAAGCGAGCTCTTTTAAGGCAAAAATGTGTATATTCTTGGTATACCTTATATCGTAGGTAATAGGCATTAAAATCGCTTGACAAACGGAGTCTAGAAACGTTCCATTAGAAGCACCAACTGGTTTTTATTTATTTTGTAAATAATTTTATAAGAAAGCAAAAAAGTTAATCAAGTGAAACTGTCACAGATAATTTTAGCTATAATACTATATTCTTTTAAAGTTGTTTCCTTTACGCGTTCATACGTTTCCATTGAAAAAAAATGTGTTGC
The DNA here is from genome assembly GCA_026573805.1 of Hesperophylax magnus. NCBI lineage: Eukaryota > Metazoa > Arthropoda > Insecta > Trichoptera > Limnephilidae > Hesperophylax > Hesperophylax magnus. Next base: position 6,102,002 of record JAIUSX010000022.1, read on the forward strand.
TTACGTTTATATTTTTTTTATTGAGTAATTTATTATTTAATTTATATCCTACTAAAGCCAAATGATAGGAAAACCTTCAATTTATCTAGAAAATATTTTTTGGTATTCATAATCTACACCATTTCGTTATAAAGATTAATTAAAATAGTGATTTAGCATTAAGCTTAAGTATATGTTTCCCAGTTGTTTTAATATTTCTATCTTATCTGTATTAACTAAAGGTAATTTACTATCACAAATAAGTCGTAATGATAAATTATAATAATATTTTTTATTTTACTTTTTTTTATTTTTTTTATTTTTTTTTTAAATAAAGACAAACATTCCCGGGTTACGAATAACCTGACATTATTTGAAAATCTCCTACTACCACCACAGTAAGCTGAAAATGTTGCTTGTATTGTGATGGAGGACTTACCAGCCGAGGAATTGAACACACTACGCCCGAGTGAGACCCAAGCGCGATGTCAACTCGGCCACCGACCGGATTTATTTGCTTGTTTGCCTTAATTTAATTTTATTATATAATAAGATAATTTTATCGAGTAAATTGTTTAAGACACTGTTCGGCCTCCCATGGCGATGCAGCGCTTTCCCTGCTTTTTTTCGAAAATTCATTCATTTGTAGCCTTAAGCACATTTTCATAACATTTTCGCAGACTTCCGGCTATATTTCAGCAATTTCGTTTCGAACGTTGTCTTTAAGTATCGAGATTGGTGTTGGTTTATTGGTGTCTACCTTTTCTTTACCTAGTACCCGCATAGAAAGAAATCGGGAGGGCCAAATCAGAGGATCGTGGGGGCTATTCGATATCACCACATTTTAACATTATTAGGTTAGTCAGCCAAAGGTTTTAATAATTTCAAACGTCACATCAAAACGGAAATGGAACGTCCAAAAAAAATTACAGACAGACGAAATGCAAAAACGGTCGAGTTAAAACATGATTATTACAACTATTGTATATCAAAATGGTACATGATTAATTAATTAATATCTCGAATCTCAACCCAGTATCTAGGTAATAAGATTTATAAGTAGTTACTTTGCTTATTTGCTCCTGAAAACTTTGGAAGCTCAGGTTTATTTACTATTAAAATATACTGCGAAATTTAAATAAATAAGTGTACGGCAAGTTACTGGTCGTTTATAAATACATCTGTTTGAAGGGGTAATGAAATAAATTACTTTGGAATTCCAGTAGCAACTGGACGCTGGGAATATCTTGTGAACAAACTATGGGAGTAAGAATCATTTCTTGTTTTGAGCCTGACTTTTTTTATTCTTCTTGTGATGCCATCTACTAACGAAGATCCGCTACTACAATTTTTTATCTCCTTATGAAAATGCAGTCTCTGATTAAACGTATTAATTTTTCCGTAATAATTAGAGACTTCTGTATTTTTGATTTCTAAAGATTTGGTTTAGGTTTTTTTAGAATTTGAATTTACAATACAGGAGGCCCTGGTGAAAATAATTTATCTCAGGGAATATGTCATCTTTGGGGATGCTGTGTAGTGGGTATTTTTTAAGGATAGGAATTTGAGGAAGATCTGGGAAGGACAAAGACATGAGAGGTGGGTAGGAATTTTGTGGTCAGTGTGTCCAGGAGCGTCCGACATATGAATCCATACCACCCACTGCGGTACCACAAAATTCTGCGATATCGCCGCACAGTAGTTGGGCAGACGTATCCGTCGCCAAAACCAAAATAAGCCTCACCTCATGAACACGTGTAATGATTCTCGGGGTGGCGGTACCCATACCCGCTTCCCAAATCCCGCAGCATATATGAAATAATACCTCTCGTTTGTCGTATCTTCAACAACCGTTTTCAACGTCGATACCTATTGTTTACTTTTCATCCAGAACTATTATCTCATGAACGACATGTTTTCCTGGGTTCCATGATAACTCCTCAAAATGACAATTCAACACACCTTTGAAAGTTGATATAAAGTCATTAAAAGTGATGAAACAAAAATTTCATCACTTTCATAACTTTGTGAAAAAATTATAGGTATGTTGAATTGTCATTTTGATGAGTTATCCGGTCACCGTTTTCCTGGTACGTAAGATCAATATTTTTCCTCTTAATTTGTGCATCAAGGAATGCAATATTTTATCAAAATTCAGCTTTAAGGGTTGGGAACAAGTGATGGGGTAGTTTTTCGAAAAAAAATGTTGAAAGTGACCTTTCTCTTGTTTTGAAGGTCAAGTCCACCACATTACTACTACTCTTCTTTATATATATAAATAGACAGACAGATGTTAGAAATATTTTCTTCTTATGAATCAATTAGAATATTTTTGCTCGAGAATAATTAATTTATATTTGAATTAAATTGCACATTAGGTACTTGTTAGTACATCTCGATAATATTATCGAGATATGCCACAGACCAAGAAATAAATATTATTATATCTATGAGTTATGCACATGTATAAGCAGTGTCAAGATTACAAATTATCAAATATCACATAGAAATCACACTTCTCAACCCCGCGTTATGCCTTAATGATGCACACTTCCTTACTAATAATTTGTGTATAATTCTAAACACATTTATTAGTAAGGCCCTAGTTGAAGTTTAGAAATCCAATCAGAGTTATTTTAAGCATGATAAAAAATCATGATGAATGATATTCATCTCTTTTATATTGCCTTACCGATATGAAGCATAGGCATAGGCACATTTGCGTATGCAATGTTCGATGCCGATTGCAGAAGAAAACCGAAAAATTATGCAAAATGAATTTACCAAACTGTACAAAAATGTTGTTTTATGTAGGTTCTTAACAATATTTTTTTAATGTGACTACATTCCAGATCATCGATAAGTTTTACGCCCAGAGACACTGCTATTACAAAAACAAGAAATTCGTTCTCATGGTATTATTTATTTTTGAACCAATTAACAGTACGCCTTTTAATTATTCAGTTGATTTTTAATTGCTATTTCCTGGTACAAAATAAGTGCTGTATTTACGTAGGCTTGAGTAAATTACTTATCAAAATAAAGTATTGATACGATACAATTATTTCTTACACAAAACAGGCAGTACCAACTTGTGTTTATCGAAAATTAAGTCATTAGCGCGGAATGTGCATAACTTCAACAAAACAAAAATGCTTTTTTGTAAAGATAGAAAATTACCAGGTTAAGAATTACCTGATAATATTTTAATTCCTTCCACTACCATCAAAAGGATTCAACAAATTATGCTAGGGTGGGAACCAGAGGCGGCCCGTGACTGAAATTGCCAGCAGTGTTTTCACTTCTGAAATATACCCAGTATATAACATAGGTGTACCAATTTAATTCATGAGGGTACTAGAAATCATTCTCTACACTAAGTTACATTTGTAAAATAATTCAATAAATAATACTGCTCCGTCAGCGTTTGCAACATCATCTCGGTAGTATAGGGTACGCAATTCATTTCTGAAAATTTCGCGATATAGTTTAAATTCACCGCGCACGAGTACTAATGTGTGAATGTTGTAGCGCTAAAATTGAAAAGTATTATTCCTAAATTAATCCATTCGAGACGCATTGTATTACGCATGATCAAAGTGGTGTAAAATTCACTTGCCTTCAAGACGCTTCGAACATGCGTCGATAGTGCACGGAATGAGTTATCGTATATCTGCACTGCACTTGAGTTATACATTTGCCGTTGTGTGAGTAATCATGTCACTGTTTCTGCGGACCGAGCGGTCTCGATACCGCCCGATGCCCCTGTGTAGTATGATAAAACTAAGTTTTGTGCACAACTAAATATGCACGACTCGTTTGCGCTTGGGCGGGAGTCTTGTACTTGAAGATAACTCAAATAATGACCTGGCGGGAATTATGACTGGAGTACAGATGTCGTTGTAAGTTGTGAAGACTGATGACAAGCAGTGCAATGCACAAATGCACATACCAAGGTATGCCTAGTGGGATTCTGAAGCTTTGGACCGCTCAATATTCCCGCAATCTATTCGAAAAACTTTAATATTATGTTTCCAGATGTTATTCAAATTTTATTTTATTTTATATAATGGAAACAAACAGTACATGATTTACAGAGTTGAAACAATATACAGTAATAAGATACTTCATGTTGTGTACCTATGATATGTTTCCTTGTAATGTCTGCTAAGTGGTATGTTTATTCCTTAATTACTGACTTGTATAGTTTATAGGTGTGTGTGTGTGTGACGTGTAAAATGTATGTGTGAGTGTTTGTGTGTGTGTGTGTGTTTGTCTGCATGTATGCGCATTGAATAGTTTAAATTATTGACATGACGCCACGTTTGAATTTGGGCAGTGAATCCGAAAAAAATGTCAATGTTAGAGTTAAGACAAATATTATTTAGAGTATGAAGAGCTCGGTTAATTGTCGAATTAGATGATGCATTTGTTTTATAATTTAGCGTGTGGAATAGCACTGTATGTCGTGTACGTCTCAAAGGTATGTTAAAGTTCTTGTTTTTTAAAAGTGCCTCTTTCTGCAATATTGTTGGTGACACTTTTTTAACTATCCGGAAACACCTATGATTTATGTAGTTCAGTTATAGGTACTATTGTCTCCCTACCCACGTAAAAATAAAACATTTAAATTACAATTTTATTTGAGCTATCTAACATACCTGAAGTATGTCACAGATCACAGATAAAGATTTATTATTATTTAAAACCAGTATAAATTATTCACATAATATGTAAGTAATGTAGATACCATTGTTATGTTTACATTCTGAAATTCCGTGCGTGATCTTTTTTTTCTAACAACGATTTTATTCCGAACGATGTGGCAGACAACAAACAAACGTGTGAAATACATTTAGTATCAAAATCCGGTTTATGAGACAATGTGGGCGATCTTTGAACCACGAAATTAATGCGCGATAACTGTTGTCGAAGTATTGGGAATAGGACCGCAAGTAATATGTATGTAATCTCCGCCTGTACATAGTAACATTATACTAATGAATCTACGCCCTGTGTATTGTGTGGTTTAGATCCGTGTTCGAAACTCGTAATGACACGATTATCTCTTAAGACCACCTTAAATTAATACAGTGAACAATAGCCTAACAGGCAGCGCCGGATCAACAAAATCCTGCAGAAGCAATTAACTTGAATGAGGCCATCAGAATACTTTGTCAGTGCAGAAGTTCGTAAATTCTGGAGGGGATGGAGATGGAAAAGATGAAGGTTGGGAAGTACCTGGCTCTTCATATCTGATCACTACACACCGTAAAAAGCATGTCAAGCAACGTATTGATTATAAATGGTTGTCTTTCACCTTAGTGATACTGTAACTGTCAATGTAGTATCCACCAAAAAATTTACGTTATGTTCTTTGACGGCCGGCGTGGTCTAGTGGTATACGCTTTTGACTACAGATCCGAAGGTCGCGGGTTCGAACCCGGCGTGCGCAAATAAATTTTATTTGATTAATTTGTGTTATTTCACAATTAATTAATTTAAAATAATATATAGTATATTTGCGGCACGTTCCAGAGTGGAAGATACTCTCAGTATCGCCCTGGTGTAAGACCACCATTCAGAATTGAAACGTTGCTTGAAATGGCTTTAGCCGTGTTTGGTGACCAGATCTGAATAGCCAGGTACTTCCCCACCTTCCTCTTCCCCATCTCCCTCCCCTCCCCAATACCCTCAGCCTCACAACATACCCCAATTGGGGATGCCATAGTCTCACTGGCTCCAGACGGGAGCAGTTGGGACTCTTGTGCGGTAATACTGTAAAAAAAAAATATATATTATTATCAACGTCTTATTATTACTAATGGCATTAATGAGCATCAATACAAATATTTTTTTAATATGATTTGAGATTTTTACGGCCAAAAGTTTTATTGTTCAAAAGTTTTATTTACTTTTGAGGTATTTTTTTTTAATTTTGTTAGTGCTTTACTACAGATTATTAATCCATTGACAGTAAAATCTTCTCATTCTGAGACTTTAACATCTGGGAAGATACCTATACAAAAAAAGTCTTAACTCTATTTAAAGAGGAATAAAATACATCAACTGCTGCAAAAATTTTATTCAACAGCACCATTCCTGGTGTCATGCTACGTTGTGCTAGAACATCTGTTCTGCCGTGTGGTATATTATGCCGTGTTACTACCTCTTTCGTTAGCCAACGTTTCGAAGAGCATTACAGTGTCCACCATCACATCTGCCCTGATGGCGATGGCTAAAGAAGGAGGTGGTGCAAAATGGCATAATACCCCAAAAATAAATCACAAAATATAACGCATTTCTTTGTAAATAACATATTATTTGTAAACCACAGTTTGAATAGGTAAATTTTTTTTTGTTTTTTTTTTTATAGTGAATATCTCACAAGAGTCCCAACTGCTCCCGTCTGGAGCCAGTGAGACTATGGCATCCCCAAATTGGGGGATGTTGTGAGGCTGAAGGTAAGTGGGGAAGGGAAAGAGGAAGGTGGGGAAGTACCTGGCTATTCAGATCTAGTCACTAAACACGGCTAAAGCCATTTGGAGCAACGTTTCAATTCTGAATGGTGGTCTTACACCAGGGCGATACTGGTAGTATCTTCCACTCTGGAACGTGCCGCAAATATACTATTTATTATTTTAATTAATTTTAATTAATTAATTGTGAAATAACACAAATTAATCAAATAAAATTTATTTGCGCACGCCGGGTTCGAACCCGAGACCTTCGGAATGGCAGTCCAATGCGTTACCACTGGACTATGCCGGCCGTAAATAAACCTATTGAATGAAAATTAAGGGTTTAACTAATAAAAGTGTTTTAAATTTTACACAACTGATAAACAACCGTTAATGTATGCAGAACGGTTGTTTTTCAGTTGGGTAAAATTTAAAACACATTTATTAGTAAGGGGGGATAAATGTGTAAAATGAGATGAAATAGTTAAATTACAACAATTAAATTTTCTCATTCTTGTGTATGAAAATCGTTATGGTTCAGCCCTGGGTCATTATGGAAAATGAACAGAATCATAAGATAATGAAACCTTGTTCTAGTAATAGGTAGATGTACAGTAGGGTGTATCGATTTTTAACTTTTTTTTGTTTTCAAATTCCAAGTTGAAAAAAAGTTGCTACTAGATACCACAACTTACCAAAAAAATTTTGGATTTTTAAAAAAATGTTTAGGTCTCCCGCACAAGGCCTAAAGTTTTAATTTTTTTCAAAAAAAATCAAATTTTTTTAAATTTAAAAAAAATAAAATCGTAACTTTTGTGTTTATTCCAAGTTAAAAAACAGTAATATTAGGGCATAAAAATAAGTAAGGAACGATTTTTTTTTAAAAAAAATGGATTTTAGGTCTCCCGCACAAGCCCTAAAGTTTGTTAATTTTGATGAAATTTTGTAATTTTGTGTACATATATGAACCATGTTTTTTTTAAGTTTAAGCCACCGGAATTAATTGTACTTTTCTTATAGAAGGCATAAAATGAGACAATATATATATATACATAATTCATATATACATATATTAAAAATATATACCACATATATATACTATATAATATGTTTTTTACCTGAAAAAAGATAGTTGGACGGTGTAAATTGTATGAGAAAGGTGTTGAAAGAAACTAATGTTATTTGCTATTACTGTTGTTTATTACAAAAGTATAAAAGGTTTTAATATGTCATAAAATGTAGTATAATAACTAAGTATAAAATGTTGCTGATTACTTTCCATAAAGAAGAGTTGGCCAAACGAAACCCCAGCAACATCTCGCACGCCAGGTGGCTTACTCTGGCAAATCGAGTCCTTCGTTTGTATGTTGCCACCGATGATCCGACCCCTCAGCTAACAAAGCTTGCAGAGTTCATAATGAAGGTCTACATACCATCATGGTTCTCAATTAAGTGCAATCCCCAAATCCCGCAAGCTTCCATTCATTTTTTTTTAAATGTTTCTTTTCAGTAATTACTTGGAAGATGAGCTAAAAAAAGTCGTCCATGCAACGTTACAGAGAAATGCTTTCATGACTCACCCAGAGCATGTTTGATAGCTATGCTGTTCGATGAACGAAAACATATCAGAGCCTTGGCTTATAAGAGAATCCAGAAAGCTTGCGCAAACGGAAGGAAAGGGGTAAGGGTATTTAAACCCCCTCAGATCAATTTTGATGCCGAAGACTTTAAAGATATGATTGACTGGCAATCCACTTCAGTAACCGAACCCCCTCTTGTTACTGATATGAGCCTAGAAGAGTTGGAGTCAATTGCGGAAACTGGCAAAAGTAGAAGGGTTGAATTTAGAATTCCTTCTCACACTCAAGCGGTGGAACGAATTGTCAACGAAGTCACAGAAGCTTCGAAGCGAGTATGTGGACTGATCGAAAGAGATGATTTTATCCGTGCCAGACTGGTAGACCGTAAAGTTCTAAATACGTTCGAGACCAAGAGCCAGTACAAAACCTCTGCAAAGGATTAGAATTTAAGTAAGTTTTTTTTCGACTATTTTGTATTTATAATGTTTCTAAATTACGTCTTACATATTAAATTGAAATTTCAGTTGGGAACTTTAATAACATTTATAAAATTTTCACTAGGCCTATGTAAATACTATACATAACTTTGATTTAAGGTTTTGAAGCCAAGATGAAAGGACGAATACTTAAACAAGTAAGTAATTTTGCAGTAGAAAAAGAAAACTCCCACTCATGTCGTATGGAAAGTAATCAGCAACATTTTGTACTTAGTTATTATACCTACTACATTTTATGACATGTTATAATCTTTTATACTATTGTAATAAACAACAGTAATAGCAAATAACATTAGTTTCTTTCAACACCTTTCTCATACAATTTACACCGTCCAACTATCTTTTTTTTGTAAAAAACATATTATATATATATAGTATACATGTGGTATATATTTTTAATATATGTATATATGAATTATGTATATATATATTGTCTCATTTTATGCCTTCTGTTAGAAAAGTACAATTAATTCTGGAGGCTTAAACTTAAAAAAAACATGGTTCATATATGTACACAAAATTACAAAATTTCATCAAAATTAACAAACTTTAGGGCTTGTGCGGGAGACCTAAAATCCATTTTTTATAAAAAAAATCGTTTCTTACTTATTTTTATGCCCTAATATTACTGTTTTTTAACTTGGAATAAACACAAAAATTACGATTTTATTTTATTAAATTTTAAAAAAATTTGATATTTTTTGAAAAAAATTAAAACTTTAGGCCTTGTGCGGGAGACCTAAACATTTTTTTAAAAATCCAAAATTTTTTGTGGTAAGTTGTGGTACCTAGTAGCAACTTTTTTTCAACTTGGAATTTGAAAACAAAAAAAAAGTTAAAAATCGATACACCCTAATGTACAGTAGTCTGCAAAAATGATATCGCTTTAAAAAAAATGAGTTCAAACGGGGCCAGACTAAATAATGTCGGCGGTGGGTTATGAAGTTCAATAATTATTTTTGCTTCTTAATGCCCAAAGCGGAAACACTAAAATACCCGTGATATAATGTCTTGATTTGTATATCGCATAATTCACGGATCATTTATTTCTACATTTTTTGCGTCACATTTTTGTGGTCAGTACCCAACGCGAAGGCGAGCGAAAAGTTTGGATGAAGGTTTCGATCGAAAACACTTTAGATTTGGTTCACCACAAGGAGGCTTATATTATTAACACCATTTGATGTTTACGTTCGACTATTACCTACCACAAGCATGCAGGAATTTTTGATGATCAGTGGAGTGGAGGGGTGAAGGACGCTTATTAAAAACCTTTGATTTACACGACCATTATTTTCATACAGATAGTCTTCATTTGAGTATGGTCGAAAAATGGCATCACCACAGATTACATGAAATTAACAATACCGAACAGTAATACAGATTCCAAATCAGTCAAACCCGAAGAAACTATGGGTGTAACGAAACCTGGTCGGAATTAAGTATAAAAGTATAATTGGTGTTTATAATGTCAGAACACAAAGTATCTAATTCATATGAACAATTATATGAATGTATTTTTTATAAACTTTTTAATAAATATGAAACATTTACACATTCGGAGCTCCCTTGTGGTAATTTTTCACTTAAAAACGGATCTATATAACTCAGTCAAATATTATTATTATGAAAAATGTAGTTACGTAAAACGATGAAAGACGACAGAAGTCAACAGATACCCGCTCACGATCAGTAATTAACAAATATTAATTTATTTTTTATCAATATTTTTAGTACAGAAATAAATAAACAAGCAACATTTCCACATAATATTAAATAAAATAAAAAAGACGACAGATGTGGTGCCGATTCTCGGCATCTTAAACTGTGCGAAAATCGGTACCGAAATAAAGCACGTCCCTTTTTCAAAAGGCGACCCATAGAAAACTGGATGAAAAAAATCATCGTGTAAATCGCCAATACGGCTCGTTCAAATTTTACAATTGATTTAAATATATCTTTTTTACACTATGAGATGGAATCAACTTTGTTTTTGTTTGCAACATAGTGTATCTCTTTAGTGGTGTCCGGTACATGTACCACCGCTCAGAATCAAACCTCCTAGATCACAAGGCCGGGATACTGAATCATTTCAGCCTCCTAACTTGTATGGAAACCTTCGAAAAATGTATTTTTATTTATTTTTTTTAAAATTAACTAAAACATTTTAAGATGTTTTAATAAATAAGAATAAATTGAAAAAAAAAAAAAAATTTTGTAAAATTCCATACAAGTTAGGAGGCTGCTTTGAATGAGTGTCCCGGCCTTGTGATCTAGGAGGTTTTGTCAGAATCGAGGTGTTGCTTGAAATGGCTTTAGCTATGTTTAATGACTAGATCGGTGGCCGAGTTGACATCGCGCTTGGGTCCCACTCAGTCGTAGTGTGTTCAATTCCTCAACTGGCTAACACAAGCAACATTTTCAGCTTACTGTGGTGGTAGTAGGTTTTCAAATATTGTCAAGTTATTCGTAACCCGGGAATGTTTGTCTTTATTTTAAAAAATTAAATTAATTAAATTATATCTAAATAGCCGGGTGCTTCTCAACCTTCCACTCCGATTTATCATTGTAAGTTTGCTTCAACATCACAATATTCTACAAATTAAGAATTCAACAGTTTCTTAACTGATGTTTAAAAGGGAGATGGCTAAATTCAGGACCATCACCCAGAAACAACATTACAAAAATTCAAATTGAAAAGCTCATGTGATAAATCTAGACTGAAATTAAAATTCTTATAGTATTTGAATGGGTGTTTCCACAACGAATATAACAATGTACTAAACAAAAAATATCTTGAATTCCAAACCTGCAAACCTACTTATAAAACCGATGGCAGCAAATTGCTACAGAATTAAATTAAATATGTATACATTATTAATTTACGATCAGGCAAATAGTTTTTATTTGATTTGTTACAATACAAATAAAAAATATATATGCGCCTAATATGGATCAATTAATTTACCATTTGAACAACACGAAATTCGATGGTTTTATAGTAACATGAGTTATAGTTCTGACATTGATCCGGTATTTGTGATTCATCTGGTTGTTAGTATTTTTTACAGGTAGTAGATACATTTTAAGCTCTTACGGTTAATTGATTAATGTATTAAATCAGCTAATTCTCAGATTACTTCCATATAATATGAATGCGTTATTGCTTTTAAAGTGTTTTTCTTTTGTGTTGAGTTTTTACGAACTTGATTCTAATACTCGTAATGTACTTTGGTTTATGAGTATGAAAAAGCTATATTAATTAGTACTAAGCGTAAATTTAGACTTAAAAGTTTTGAGATGCGGGGCAGTGCCGGATCTTACGTAGGTAAAGATTGAACGTGTAATCGGGCGGAAATTTTTGTAAACGCCCAAATGTCTTTCCAATATATACTATTTATTTCTTTATTATTACCTCATATCGACACATTTCAGATGGGACATGGAAAAAAACAGTTTTTGTAACATCAATTTAGATCATTTTATACAACGTTTCAACCTTAATAAAAATGTTCGTAAAAGCAAAATTTTCAAATCACTGTTTTTAACCGTCGAAATTTGAACCTCTCCTTTTGTATGTACGGGCACAAATAAATAATTCATCTTAAGGCGAAGCTTAGTGCCAAATCACTATTTTGATTAATCTTTATAACGAATAGGTGAACATTATGAATACCAAAAAATATGTTTTAGATAAATTGAAGGTTTTCCTACCGCTTTGCTTGAGCAGAATACAAATAAAAAAAATAAATTACTAAATAAAACTACTAAATTTTTTTTTCATTAAAAATGTATGAAGGCATAAAGAAAACAACTTTAAAAAAATACATTATTATAGCTAAGGTTATCTGTGACAGTTTCACTTGATTAACTTTTTTGCTTTCTTATAAAATTATTTAGAAAATAAATAACCACCTGTTTTTTTCTTTAAATCGAATCCGTTTCTAGACTCCGTTTGTCAAGCGATTTTATTTATTATCTTAATAAATAAAATCGGATTATTTATTTAGAAAATAAATACATGCACCATATACTTTCTCCAACGGACGTTAATGTTGTAGTTCCCATCCTACCCTTTAGGGATACATTTTAATTCATTACGATATAAAGGCACACAGCGTGATATTTACAACATTATGATTTCCTTAGTGAACGCTAAACTGCACTTCTTCCCGCTGTTCAAAGACTATAAAAGCTGTCTCTACTTTTAACTACATTCTAAATAATCCTTTAGTTTATATCGACAAGTAGAAAGCAGTAACGTTGTATTTACTTTATGCGAATAAAATGATAATAATCATAAATTATGCGACTACATTGTTTTAGTTTTCATCCATTATTGTTTATCATACGCGTTTTTCCTATTTTGGAAAACTGGGGGGAATTTCAGCATCCTCTTAATAGCTTATCCATAGGATAACGTATGTTTTCGATTTACGATTTATTTATTTATAAAGTCACAGATAATTAATTGGTTCGCGAACCCGTGGTTATATATCAGAGAGAATTTTCTAACAATTGCGACTATTTATTTATTAACATATATCCTATGGATAAGCTATTAAGAGGTGATGAAATACCCCTTATCAGAGGAACCTACGAATAGTGGCTATACATCGGAAAACTTAGCCGAGTTTTCTACCTATTGCGTGTATTTTCTTTTTTTAATTATAAAACACGTTATCCTATGGATAAGCTATCAAGAGTCCGGTGAATACCTCCTTAGTCTTACTGTAAGTTATAAAATGTTGTAGAACCTTAACCCCTAATAAAAGGGATATTTCACAATCATCTTGATATTCCTATGAATTATTTGTCCTGCATGTGAATTATTTTATATATATTTAATTCTCACAGGGACGTATTTATTTGTTGTGTTTTACCGAGACACTGTAAAACACAACAAATCGGTAAAAACAGTTTTGTTTAATCAAATTGTTAGCGCCACCTTTAAACCTCAAATTTAAGATATACGTAACAAATAATACTGGTAATAATGTTACTGACTCAGTAATCTAATAACAGCGATATATAACATTAAAAATAAATATCTTAAAATGAATAAAAGCCCGACACTATGAAAAATTGTTCCCTATAATATACTCTCATGTCCCACTTTTCTACCTATATCCCCCCCTGGGGCTCTGTCCGCTTTATTGTACTCCACTGTAACCTACAAAGCAGCTGTAGGTACTATATGTATACATTTTAGTCGAGTTGCATATTGCTCTGAAGAAGCTACCTATCTAGTTTTTTGTTTGTATTCTCTATTGCATAAATGTAAAAGTATGCAATTTTTATTGAATTATTAATTACTTTATCATTGGTTACGATTTGTATGTTACCAACTGTAAAAAATGTAAAAAATTCGACCTTAAATGATCTTTATCAAATTTGGTCCAAATTCCTTACGAACTATCGAAATTCTGTGATAAAGATTTCGATCGACCGATTTGTTATCTGAATAACGTTTGTAATGCATGCTCGAATCAGGGGTTGACAACTTTTTCGAATAAATGCCTCTAATTCCTTTAAAAATACTCCTCCATATCAAGATTAGCTAATATCAGGCCAATCTTCCCCCAGCATACTACATTCCGGAACAACTCTATGAAACTGCACTCAAAATACTCTCATATAACCCAAATTTTGCATTTCGAAAAGATAACCACGTTTTTGTCCCTCACTCCTCACTGGGATCACTGGGATCTCCCGTGCTGAGGATTTCATTTACATATTATGTATAATTTAATTATAAGAAAATTAATATTCCAATAAAGTTACATATGAATTTAATTATGAACATATATCATTAAGTATATATATTTTTTTAAATAAGTAAGATAGTGTTTTTTGGTATAGTTCAGTTGATTCTGTTTTAGTCTGTGTTTGATTTCAGTAAATTTTCTATTTCAGATCTCACTATATTAAGTATTCAGCTTTTTATTTGAGATTTAAATGTTAAAATGTTGAGGTTTTTGAGTGAGAGTGGTATTTTATTGTAGAGTTTAATACTATGATATAAGAAGCTTTTTTGCCCAAAAGTTGTATTAGTAGTTATTTGTTGGATAAGCTTTTGACCATGAGATCTAGTGTTTCTATTGTACGTGTTTGTTGTTATTTCTTGGGTTTTGTACTTATGAATGTAAATGAGTATAGTTTTAAAATATAGTTGTTTAATTGACATGATGTTAAGATTGGTGAAGATTTCGTCAGTGCTAGTTCTTACAGGAACTTTCAGTATAATTTTCATTATGGCTTTTTGAGTTCTAATTAGTGGATTTGGTATGGTTTTATTTGTACTGCCCCATCCGATAATACCGTATTCTAACAGTGATTGGCAGAGAGCCATGTAGATTTTGATTAAGTCTTTTTTAATGAGCACATCCCTGATAGTTTTGAAAAAATAACTTAGTTTTTTAATTTTATTATCTAAATAGCTAATGTGATTGGTCCATTTTAAATTTCCATCTATTTTTAGACCCAGATACGTTATATTTATGGTCAACTTTTTCTAATGAGGGACAATTACAATGCTCATTTAAGTGATGCGGGCTATGAATTTTCAAGTAGATGTACACATTAATTTTCCTCTTATTTTGAACGATAAGTGTACAAAATTTCATCAAAATTCTGATTTAAGGAGTGGGAAAAGGGAACAAGGGTGGTTTTTATAAATCTCACGCATACAGTAACAGTAACCTTCGCCTTGTTTTGAAGGTTAAGTGTGCGAAATTTCATCATCAACTTTAGAATAAACCAGCAGATTCGTATAAAAACAAAGCCACGTCGCTCGCCACAGACACTCTTATTTGTATATATAATATAATATATGAAGATAAAACAGGTTACCCCATAAACCTCATTCTTTAAGTTATGGAACACGCTTAAGTTACAAAAAACACCTTTTCGTCATCATGAGTATCGTGTGACATTACGGAATAAAAAAATAATAATCAAGAAATCGAACAAATAAATTCGAATTATACGGATTGGCAATCGCAATCGACAAAACTGTCGGACAGAACAGGTAAAGTACAGTACAAGTGTTGTGTAGTGTTGATGTAGTGTAGTTGAATGTTTTTCAACAATGAGAGCGCAACTAGCAAGCACTCCACGAAAGTGTGACCGTCGGGCGTGGTCGGTTGGTCCAAGGGCGGCCGCACTCGGTCCGCAGCGGGCAGCGCGCACTCTCCGCAGCGCTGTCGCACCCGCGCAGAGTCGAAGTCGCACGACAGGGTCGAAATGGATATCCCTTGAACGAACATTGTCTTAGTCATGAGTTGATATATACAACATAGACATCAGATCTGTCTTTTAAATTTATTATTTGGTGAATTTTACATTAATCAATTTATTGCCATTGTCTAAAAATAACTATTTACCTTCACGGTTTTGTTCAATAAACGTAGTTTTCGACCGTAGTTTTGGTCTAGTGGAGAGAAATTTGTAAAACTAATCCGGTCGTACCAAACAGCTAATAGAAGGATCCACGCTCTTGTGAACTCAGGCGGGAAAAAATGCAGTATCCAACACGGCCACCATGTTGAACCGGAACCGAAACGTAAAAAAAAAAAAAAAATTCATTTAAGCTTTGCTAAACGAAGAAAAATTAGTACTGCTGATTTATTAAAAATTATTCGTTATCCGGTTCAAAACGGAATTGCATTTCGTTTCCTAATAAACTTTTAGTCAATACATTGGAACACGTGTTCAAGCACCTACATTTACTTTGATAATATATAATGTCGAAATACGAAAATCTTATGATTTTTATGAACAACATCGTGATAACACTTTTCTTTTTTAGTTAAAATTTAACAGGAAACCTATCAATTCATTCGTTAATGGCCTGCTATCCCGTTTTTAACAGGATTACGAATAATTTGAAAAGATTTTTAATAAATTAGTAAACACTCATTTTTCTCCGTGTACAATCAGTCAAAAACAACAGTACACCCCTGCAAGTCCACGTCCGTGACTCAAATTCCCCAACTAATAATATTAGTGCAATGCCTTAACAGCCTCCGTCTCAATACAATCGGCGAATTCATTACGCGGAATTAATTATCCGTGCGATAACGGACTCGATTATTGATTGTGGGCTTTCAATCAGAAGAAGTTGCAGCAAAAGTTATTTATGTACACGGCAATACATTATTTTTATATATATTTCAATACAACGTACGGAGGGCATACCTACATTTTTTTATCATGAATTAATGTTACCACGTTAAATGTGGTCAATTCTCTTCAAAATACATACCAAAGTCAGGTAGGCATCTTTTTATATTTCGTTTTTGAAATAATAACTTATTTAATGACGTAAATTTAGTGCATACTTTATTTAACGTCGTTTTTAGATGCTTTTACACATTTTCTTGCCTGAACAGACTATGCAATAATTACAATACGTATTATCCAAGGTTGATATTTTCAGTTGCAAACTTACCAAATACAAGAGGTCCATAAAAGAATATTTCGTGAATAATGTTTATGTCTCTATTGTTTATATCTCTATTATGATTTGATTTATATCTACAACCTCTCTCCATGGCTATAAATGTATTGTTTTGTAAATTTTTAGTTTTATATAATCTTTTCTTTTGTATAAATTTTTAAATTCATATTCCTTTCTCAAAAATTTAAACAACTTATTCCATATTATGCTGTCTCAGTTAAAGTCACAAGGAGGAAATCCATAATTGGTTTTATTTTACTATATAATACTTATGTACAAACTGATTAAATGTAAACTGTCGATTTCCCAAAAATGAATAAATAAATGAATTGTTAAAATTATATATTAATACAGTTCATATTTACTATAAATAACTGAACTGTCTCAGTAAAATTTAATTGTATTTGTTAAGTTATAAATTAAAGATTTCCACCGACTCGGTATAATTATTTCTCGTCATGTGTATTCTGGGCAGTGAGGAATACATACGGTATTTAGTACTAGAATTTCTGCACTAAAATAAATCCCGACTTCTAGTATTACGTAGTGGAATCCGAAAGCTTATCAATGCAAGCAATTCTGAACTATCAAATGCATCATTTAGAATTTTATATAGATATACTAAGCCAGTGAAAATCCTTCTGTAAGACAATTTAAGCATATTCATTTCATTTTATTAAGTGTTGTAGTTCAACGAAATTGCTGGAATACCTATTTTAAAACTTAGAAAACGTAAGAATTTATTTTGTATTCTTTCAATAGCTTGTAGATGAATATTTTAATGTTGGTTCCATACGGTAATACTGGGGTTACTGTCGCAGAGTGGTGTTGTTTTCTACATTAGATAGAATTTTAAAGTGACATTACTTTAATAATGATTATGATTGTCTTTATAATAATTATACTGTGACTAGAAATGGGAACGCAGAACTACTGTTTCTAATACTCGTAGAAAAAAATCTAAAGAGATAAAGACTTACTATCATGCAAATTAGGTACAAAAAAATATCAAACCAGCAGCCATAAATAATAATTAATTTTAACTGATAATGAATGTGGCAAAGTTTTCAAACACGTAAATTATCAGTCGTTTTGGTAGACTACTTTTTAAGGTTTGCTCCATATTACTAATTACTTTGTTATAATTTTCCACTCAAATTTCAATGCTAATAGATTCTATGCAAATTTCTTAATCAATACAAGTACTATCAATGTACTAAATAATGTTTTTATACTGTGAACAGGAAAAACTTTTTTACACCTTTCGTTGTCTTGTGATGTTTTTGTTGCTATGATACAAACAAGTGATAAAGGAATATCAGCGTATATAATAATATATTCATTATTAAATTCTTGCTCTTTTTAGGCGTTACTAAAGAAGTACTTGTTTATTGTGAAAACTAATCACAACATTAAAAGCATACAAAGAAAAACAATATTGTAATAATCAAACGACATGTAATGAATCCATTTTTGCATTCACGATGAAATCATCAATATTGAAACGCCTTATTTGTAGCAATATACACAACGTATGTGTAGATACTTTAGTAAATAATTTTTATGCAACGTATTTATTACGATCTGTTCAAATTAATTAATTTTATCATGTGAAGGGTACCTACACCAATCATCTTGATTTTTAAAATTTTTAAGACACTGTAATAAAATAAATGAAGAAATACTTTTTCTAAATAAGCACTAAGGTAAAACCTTTTTATATTATTATCTATCCATCATTGTCTACTCGACATAAAAACTCAATTTTCAGACACGAAGTGTATTATTTAACAACAACACTGTTGCAGGTTTATGAACTTTATAAGATATTAATCAAATTATCACGGAAGTGAGTTTTATACAAAAAATATCGTATTATTTCACATCACCACGAGCCACAAAAAGCGGCCAATAACTGAGGTAGCACCACGAATTAAATAAAAACTAATAACTTTAATTTTAATCGAGTTCAATCAAGTATCAATGTAGTCATCCTTTGATGACTACATTGATACTTGATAAAAAATGTAGGTAGAATTATAGCAACCGAGAAAAATATTAAAATCTAGTCTCCTTCTTTAGCTTGTACTTGGTTAATCTTTACGGCATTATTTGAGTGCAGGAGATTTAAAAATATAGAAAATAAAATAAAACTATAGATTAATTAGAATACGAAAAGAGTGTGCAACGTACTTAACTCTTGACAGGCCAAGATGCCAAACAAAACGTCTGTAACCAAGTGGGTCTTCTGACGACCCCATGCATTTTTCTGTCTTATGAGCTTTTAAACTATAGAAATCCCAATTATTAATGGTAACTTGAGTATTTTTGCAGAAATACGTAAAATAATAAAATGATATTTATTTATTTTTTATTCATACCCCAAACTAGGCAAATGTCTGTATTATGGTGGTTACATAAATAAGAAAATATAAAATGAAAATGTAAGAAAATATACAAACATATAAAAACAATAATACAATTTTGTACATATATCGTTACACAAATGGTAATACAGAAACAAAAATAATGAATATATTTACGATAATAGGGATAAAGTCGGAATTAATTCACTGAAGGCAATGACATACGTAGTAATGCAAAATCATGTGTTTTTGGTTTGAAAATTTGGTCGCCTGGAAATGTTTCAGATGCTTTAATTAAATTCTACGAGTAGAATACATCTTGGCCTTTGAAATAATAGAGTATTTTTGAGATAAGTCTTTTTATAAGCCCAGAAAAAAATAATGTAAAGGCCTATGAAAACTGCTTTAAAGTTCAAAATCTCGTACTTACGAACCCATTTTCGGTTATGATTTTATGTATAATGTGGCAAATTAAGTTATTTATAAAACGATCGAAAAAAGATTTAATATTTATGCCTGAACATTCACGAAATAAAATAAAAGGCACTTTTTGGCCATGTTTTTTTCTTGCATAAATCATAACAGGCGGATGGTGTTAAGCGGGAATTTAAACCTTATCGCCATCTACGTAAGGATTGTTATTGATAGCGGCTCAATTTAAAATATTACATGACGTAGTATATGGTCTTTCTTCAGTCAGACAATAATTTCTTTCAGGAAGCTTTCCGATTTCGTTCTGCCACTTTCTATGAGCCATACGGTAATTTGCTTTTGATGAGGGCCTGTTTTAACCTTACTATATTGCTTCCTGAACCCATTATACACCTTAGGAGCCAGGAATACATGGAAACGTTGTCCAAACGATGAGGTCATTTTTGGTACTATCATCGTTTGTTGATCTACAAGACTAGCTTGGGATTGTTTGTATAGTACCTACATTATGAATGCATGTATATACAATATATACATCTGTCTTACGTCTAATAATTTTGTTTCTTTAAATAAGGGTGTCGATGGATACATATAAGGTTTTTTATCCATCACTTTTATTATAGCTTTTTGTGCCTTGGCTAACGGATCTAGTATAGTTTTGGCTGCACCGCTCCAGCTTAGTATGCCATACCTGATAATTGAATGGTACAAAGCATAGTACACAATTTTAATGGTTTTCTAATCAACAATGTTGTGTATATCTTTCAAGAAGAAAATTAGTTTGCGTATTCGTTAGGCCGTATTTTCAATGTGCGCTCTTCAGGTCAAAGAGTCATCTATTAACATACCCAGATATTTGACTAATTCCACCTTTTCAAGGTCTTGGCATGCGCATGGGTAAGGTATTTGTGTTCCTGGGTACATGTGTCATTTAAATGGGCTTTTATATTTATCTCACTATTATAAAAAAATGATTGAATTTGTTTTTTTGGCATTTAATGTCAAGAGGTTGCATTCTAGCCATTTTGATACTTTTACTAGACCTGTTTCAGAATTTGATTTTATCTCCTCCCATGTTTCTCCATTGAAAAGTAAAACTGTTTCATCGGCAAATGATATAATTTTCCCATTTTCTACGTCTATTTTGCATAGTTCGTTTATATACGCAAGAAAAAGTATTGGTCCAAGGGTACTGCCTTGGGGTACTCCGAATAATTTTTTTTCAAGTATATGTCAAGTATTAATTAGTCTAATATAAGGAGGATAATAATTTTGGGTACTAACTACTTCCCCACTTGGATGCGGGATAGTTAAGAATGATGAATACTCGGAGTAAGTATGTTCATTATAGATGGAAAGGCTGGTAGAGATATTGAAAGAAGTTTAAATGCAGGAGACCTCATTAATGGAGGACTGAACGCGGTTGACGCCAGTGAAACAATGTCCAAAGAAGCGAAGCTAGCAGTCCACAATGGAGTCCTGGAATATACCCTGAAATATGGCAGTGAGGCATGGAACTGGCGGAAAA
Source organism: Hesperophylax magnus (assembly GCA_026573805.1). Taxonomy (NCBI): domain Eukaryota; kingdom Metazoa; phylum Arthropoda; class Insecta; order Trichoptera; family Limnephilidae; genus Hesperophylax; species Hesperophylax magnus. The sequence goes on from JAIUSX010000022.1 coordinate 6,123,306, forward strand.
ATGAAAGTATACTGATGCAGTAGAAATGAGATCCCTGTGTGATAAAACCATGAACTATCGTGTGAGAAATGTGATTCGCAAGAAACGCAAAGCTCATATAAGCGTAACGAGTAAAATTAAGAGAGAAACACATTACATGGTTTGAGCACGTAGATCGAAAGAATGAAGAAAGGAGCGTAAGGTGAATATATGACGCAAATGAGAATGATAGAAGAAGTCGTGGACGCCCAAGAAAAACATCGCACGATCATGTGAACCAAATATGTCTTGAATCGGGCCATGACAAGAGGCAGAATAACAGAAGGGTATGTATGAGAAGATGTATGTGAAAGGAGTGTGTGCTAAGACCGAGTATTTTGGCGGTCCGTCCTCTCTGCCTGCATCCTCTGTGATGGTTAATTTTAGTTAGTTACCGGTTGAATACAGAATAAAAATATTGCACTTTGCCTTATTTCTTCACATTTAACTGAAACCTTAAAAGCTCTATAGCTCATAATGTTGTGTGCAGAAACAGACTCATACAGATTAACTGCTTTAATTACAGTAAAAAATCAATTCCGATAAGTAGTATTAATTTTTTTCAGATATTCTTATTCCATAATATATTCCCTTGCCTGTTTTAACTGAATGCATTTGGCTGGCTCAATTATTGGCACATTCGTTTGTGGTCTTTTACCGAGAGATTTAAGAGCAAATCTGGTTTTGGAATTTAGCACAAGTATTGAGCTTTATCGTGCCTTTGTTTTGTTAAGCCGTGACCTTACGGCGATTAAGCCCCGAATCATTATATAACAATGATATCACCTTTGATCAGCATTTTACCTTTGAGATTATTGACATTTACGTGGGCTTAGGGCCGGGAACGAGCGGAAACTTGTTATATAATATGTACCAGTTTCATGATTGTTGTTGATATTGAATCATATTTTTTATCGTCAGCCGGTTTTTAGTTATCTCGACATGGCTTTATCTTATGTCTATGGTTTTATCTTGCCTTTATGGGTTAACGCAAGTTAGTTATTATAGTATTATATATAAATAGTCATCGAAATACGGATGCAAATGTGCACTATCAATATGGAGAAATGTGCATGGAAATATTTACCATCAATGCCAAAACGGGCACAAATGGAACGGGTCCCAAAAACAATAGTTACTTCAGAAAAGACAATAATATTGACCAATTCTAATTTACGCAACTCGTGTTTTCAAGATTAAAATTGTTGAAATGTGCATCAATGACGAAAAATGCCGAAAGTTTCACTAATTACCAAAAAATGGTCAAATTTGTACTAACGGCCAAAAAGGCTCAAAGGTGCATTATGCACATGCAAATTTTCAAATTTGCATATAATCCGATGTCTAGTTATAAGGTCGTGTTTGTTATTAGTAACAAGAATCTACTGTAAGCGAGTGATAAAAATATTACTAATATATTACTTTATATTCGCGTCCTGGATAGAGTTGAGAGATCACACGGAGAAATCTTCCAGATTCAAAATATTGCTAATTTATTAAAAAACCCTCCGAATTTTTCTGATTTCTTTGAAAAAACGGGATTGTAGGCCAGTAAGTAATGAATCCATAGGTATCTTAATAAACATCAAGTAAAATTACAATTTTTCTCCGTGCACCCTCCGGAATCCATACATTGTTTGAAATGGCTCAATCTATTTTTAGTAACAAAATCTGAATATTCAGGCACACCCTCTTCCTTTTTTATATCCTATTCCTAACTTTCGCCAGCCTTAAAATATTCCCCAAATGGGTTTGCACTAAATCTGGACAGTTGGGATTATATCGACCAGAAAGTCAGATTGACATCCTAAACTAAAATAATACGGAAAATTTTATAATCACAAAGGAAAAGATTAAAAAATTGAAAGTAATTCTTGTCGGCGATAGATACAAACTAAAAAAATTCAGAATACCTTTACAGAATATTTAAACACGACAAGCCATTAACTGAAAGTTGTAAGTCAATTTATATGCAAGTTAACTAGTACCTATTACCTATTGGTGCATTGGTGAATAGCTTCAATAATAAAATTAATATTAGACCTTGCCGAAAAAATCAACAACATTCGCAACGCCACTTAGATTATTACAAAACTGATCTTTTGAAGAACTTTCATTTTTGTTTGACAATCTATGAGTTGCATATTTTAATAAATGCAAATCATTTTATGTTAGAAGTAAATCTATTGTGTTCCAAAAAAGGACTTTTCGAAACGAATTGTAAACTGCAACGGAACTTTGTTGCTAGTGCGTTGTTATTTCTAGTAAGACGTAAATAAACAATAAATATAAATTTATTGAAAATGCCAACATTTTGAAAAATATCTTTAACTTTTTTTATATTGTTTAATGCATGTAATTTGATCAATAATACTGTGGCAATATTTTATATTGTTATCGAATTGTATTTTTGACGGCTCACCATGAAGAAATGGATATTAAATAAAGCGGAAATTCTGTGTGCACACGGAGAAAATTTACTGATATGAAATACTATTAATTTCCTGTTTATAATGAGACTGCAGTCCTAAAATATACCGAATAAATTGAAAGAGTTACTAACAAAGTATCAGTCAAAAGCTAATGTTTAATGAGGACGGCGGAACACGTGTTCATACAAATATTGATACTGAAATACTGTTATCGATATAATGATATTGTCGCATTCCGTCATGATATGTATTAGGAAAATAACACCTGTTCTCGATATATTCCGAATTACTAATATTTTTTCAGAAAGTTGGCATGCTGTCACTTTTATAACAGGATCATTTTAAATATGAATGATATCTGTCGTCGTTAAACTTGTTCAGCTTTTCCGTCAGAACTTCAAGGTCAACCCGAATGGTTTTGCTAATAACATAATTTTCACCACGAGCTATGAGCTTTGAAATACCAATTTAACTATAAAAGGCTGGACGCTATGCTATTATTGTTGAATGCACATTTTAGACAGAAAAAGAGTGTTGCAACAATCAATAGAAGAATGAAGCATCGATGCGATGATTTAAAGTTTTTTTTTTTGTGAAAGGGTATAAAAATAATGCTCGTTCTAAATTAAGGTAAATGAAATGATGAGCAGTATATACGCAACAAGTTTTATTTCTTCATCGAATTCCACAATATTTCTCGCTCTCCGCATCGGTTGAGCTATAAATCTCGCTTTATTATCCCCGTTCTCAATAAATTCGCCAGTTAATCCAGTTATTGACTTGCGTCGCTCTCGGTACCAGCCACCAACCATCAATGCAGCCGACAGCGAAACATGACCTTCTTCCATCCGTGGCAACTGGCAAGTGACTGCGACTGCGCCTACCATTCAGAAATCTGACGAATCCCTCGAACTGACAGAAGTATTGAAAAATTTTCCGTGAAACTTTTAAGATTGCTTGATCCTTGCACTTATTGCATTGCGTTGCTTGAAAGTTTTGGTTCTTAAAATCATCGGTTACCAGATGGTCAGGTACTTCCAAAGCTTCCTCTATCCTATTTTCTTCCCTTCCCAAATGAGGGATGCTGTTGTTCCACTGGCTCCGGACAGTAAGGAGCAAAAAATCATTTGAAAATTACCTAGCGTTATTTCGTTAGATGTTAATCCAAGAGAACTTTTCAAAGCTAAGAAATATCTTTTAACCATTTATTCAAATTATCTAATAACTAAAATAATGTTCATATCATATTGATGATTTGATTACTGGCATGGTTTAATAACAATAAAATACATTTATTTATTTATTTTTCGGAATAATTTTATTGAGTAAAACCTCAAATTGTAATATTTAAATATTGAAGACAATATTAGTGATTTCTAAACGAAAATCTGAAACAGAAAAATCAGAAAAGGAAACGGTCGAAAATACGAAAATACATTTAATCTGATTTTATCAGAATAGTACCACAAGGATTTTTCTGTGAATTTTAAAGGTTCGTGTGGTCATCAACCATACTGTTTATACATCCGTTATAACCTCTCGTCTTTTCTCATAAATTACGCATGTAACAGAAAAACAGATCACAACAGAGCCTCCCAATAATTGTGGGCACAACCTGATCTTGAAACCATCAAATCATTAACAATAACAACGATATTTAGGTAACAAACATGATCCAATAAATCTCACATATTTTTATGATCAAATGACAGGATGCATTTTACGGTGCAATTCAGTCGAATAATTAAAAAAAAGCTTAATAACGTACACGTAAATCCACAAAGAGCGTGAACTGATTTTGCATCGAAGGATACGTTACTTAATATTTTCCGGTAATAAATGTCAGGAAAAACCTGCTTACCTACTTCTATAAAACTTACTTTGACTTTTTTCATAAACTACTCAAGTCAGGTTTGACCAGCCTGTATAGTGCATATTGACATGCGTTTTATTAATCAAATAAAACTTTTACCAGTGCTATAAAAAATAATTATTTAATCACGAATTTGATATAATTATGCATCTACCCGAACCCACGTGTTTTCCTGCTTATCAGCCTTTAATTATGTAGGTAAATATTAATTAATTAATTTTGTTTAAGATAATCTGTTTCTAGTTAAACATGTTCAATGGAATGAGGTAGTGTGTTAGAGATATGATTTCGAGGCCACGGGTTCGAGACTCGTTGAATTCATTTTTTCTTCTGTTGAAAAAATGGGACTGGACATTTCTGTGTTATATTTTGTCCAGTTAAGGACGCTAAAATGTGGATTGCTGTCTTTTGAAATATCCTTCTAGAAACAAAAAGTTGATCGATTGAGTTCGGTATAGCCACCGTATAGCGACATTTGAATACTTTTACACTATATCCTTAACCTCGATCATAATACGTCAAATTTAACTGATATCGCAGGTAGGAATTTAAAGCTGTATTAATTTATTGTTAGGTAAACATTTAAAATACGTATATTTATTAAAAGGTTGTTTTAAAACTGTTTTAACACTATTAATAGTAACTTTTAACATTAGTACAAATAAAAAATATTATTGAACAGTTGAAATATATGGAAATATGTCATCTTGTCTTATTTTATTAAAGCCAATAAATATATAAGAGCTTAATAGCTCATAGTGAAAACAAACTGTGTTGAACTTCGGAAAGACTTTGAGACTCTGCTTCGATATTACACAAACAAAAAATTGGAAATCGAGAGTTTGTTGCTGCATGCGAAAACAGACTTTCTGCTTTATAACTATAATATTATATCTTGGTTAAGTTATTAATAATTATGAGCAAGATAAGAAAAGTTAAAAATGATGAAGATGAATTTGAAGGCATTAAAAAATTTTTCAATGAAAACAATGTATCCATTTTATAAAAGCTTTTGACATAAACTCGACTAGTTTGAATAAATTGTGTTTATTTCTGCTTCTCGGTCATCAGCATTTCTGTAAGTATGACGAGAAGGAAAAAAAGTAATTCTTTGCTTCAGAAATTCCTTGGATTTGTTGTTGGCAAGAAGTTTATTCCCTTCACATCGTTTTTGATCATTAAAATGATTCTGGTTCATAAAAGTGACTTTTAATACCTAGTTGGTTTTTTCCTCGCAGTTGAATATGAAACATCAGCATGATTCAAATAATCATTGCCATAATAATACCTTGATATTGCGTTGCTATTATTATTCAGAATAGTCCTCCTTGAAATCTCAGGAGGCGTATGCAGACTGCAGGGGTCGAATTTAATCATTATTCGAATTTACTCGCATCCCCTAGAAAAGGACACGAAGGAATGAAGATAAGTATAAGAACATTGGAACAAAAATGCTGTCTTAATCATCATCATTATTTTTCTTTATTATTATTATTATTATTGGAGACACAAATCAATGGAGGTTTTTTGTGACAGATTTTTCTAAAAAGGTGTTTTATACACTGAGAAAAGGGAGTATGTTCTGATTTTAAAATCCTGTTAAAAACGTGATGGCAGGCCATTTCCCAACAAACCATTAGTACATTCAGAATGTTTACAAACACGTGTTCATGCAACAGAGTTTATCCTAATAAATATAATGACATTCGTGTTTTACTGATAGTTTGTTGGGAAACCTTTCAAAGGTCTGCAGTACCGTTTGCAAACCGAATTGGAATAATTTGACCAGAATTTCAATTGATTAGCAATATTTTATATCAGAAAGTTTTCTTCGTGTTCATGGATGAGGATTATTTTTTTAACATTAACACCACACAGAAGGCCCTGAGGAAAATAATTTCCCTCAGGGCCTATGTCATCTTTGGAAATGCTGTGTGGGGGTCTTTTTAAGGAAAGGAAGGAGAAGAAGTTTTGGGAAGGAGAAAGGTATGAGGGGTGGGTAAGAAACTAGAGATCAGTGTGTCCAGGAGTAACGTACATATGAATATATCCCTCCCGCTGCGACCTGCGACTTTGGCAAAAACTATTTCCTAGATGTTCCTGCTTAATTTCACGGATATGTTGGTGCATAACAGACAGTGAACAGCAGTTATCTAAGTAAAAAAGTGAAACTTTTGTAGTAGTCACCATCCATCTGACTTTTTATTAATGATAAGTTGTTTGGAAACATTTGAATGAAAATTCACCTTATTATTGTTTTAATTTGGAGGCCCTCGTCAGTGTAAGGTTCTACTCATTTCCACCGAGGTACTGATAAATCCACCCTGGCTGTATAAATTTAACATTATACCTTCACAAGATGCGAGTTATTTTATGGTACAGACTGGATTCATGTTCGACTGTCTTCTGCTTGTATCAAACACGCATCGAAAACTTTATGTTCTACTTTACGTCTTACATACTTCTGTGCTCCGGGCGTAACATGTTAAGATGGTTGACATTGGCTTGCCCTGTCAGATTCAAGCTTATTCGCTGTACAATAGAAACGTGTTCAAATGTATATTATTAATATATATATATATATATAAATAAAAGGCACAATGTGTCCCCTATAGACTTAAAAACTATCGGACCGGTTTCCCTGAAAATTTCAAACTTTGTTCTCATTAGTGCCAGTTGTGCTTAGACAGTTGTTTGAATGGTATAAAGAATCTAGGACGCCCGAAAAAGACAAAAACGTTTAAATCAACCAAATACTTATTTGGCGTATTGAAGAAACGGTATAAGAATAATTATATAATGAGGTGGAAGTGAATGGCAGAGGAAGTAGTTAATGACATGGCCTGTAAAATGCCCTCAGTTTTCAGGTACACTAGAATTCAAAACATTAAAACTTTACTAATTTATAACCCCGAGCAACGCCGGTACACGTCATGAATTGTGCATGGGGTCCTTGATGAAAAAATTTGCGGTTATACCTGGTAAAAGTAAAGGATGTGGTGGATTATCTCTCATGAACGGAAAAAATTTGCAATGTCGTGTATTCTATTTCGTACCATACTTTCACCTAGACCTTACTAATAAATGATAAAACCGTCTGTTTGATAAAATGTTTTGATTGCAAGAGACGCATTTTAGATGATGCACAGTCAAAAATGATAACCTGACGTTGGAAGTGGTCATGTATTCCTTGTATTGGCTGCGAGAAGATAGAAACTTCCTTTTATTTTTATCTTTGTAGCATTGACCCAAATTTCTATATGTTTCCGATCATAATTTTAAGAATTAAATTTGTCACATTAAAATTAAATAGTATCAGTATTTTTTACCACAACTGAAAATTGTTTTTTTTCTCGGCTCATGAATTATAACTGAATCGTGATTTGCACCTCTTAAATATTTGTAATATTTAAGAACCATCGTTTTCGTGATTATGATGTGGGTAGGTACTAGAAATAATACACTGCCTATAAACCCTTTTATAAGGCAGGAAACACCAGATTGTATGCCAATCCATTAGACGTGCAACGTAATACTGATAATTAAAAACTTAAATTATAATTGAGTAATTTGCAAGGCGCCAGTTACTCCATTTTAATAGCATAAAAAGGTGTTCAAACAGTTTCTTCTGACAGATTTATTTTAACTTACTCGATATTTTGAAAACACCGAGTATTTTTATTATGCCGCGTCGTATCGACAACGCTAATAAAACTCTACCGATGAAAAAGCATTAAACTTCCCATTATACAATTTATTTTATCAAAAATATATAAAATGCGAAAGATTTAACAGCATTCAAAGCACGTGGCATTTATATTTTAATTTATAATAATATAGGGGTGATTTTTGGCATTTAGCACCTGTAATTAAAATGAGCCGTCAGGTGAGGAAATTATCTTGTTTTATGTGTTTTAACGAAGTAGAATGGTAAAATGTGGGATTGAGAACGTCTCATTGGATCGTTGTTATTAGTCGGACGCGCCTTAGTTTTACATGATTCTTTAAGTAATTTACAAGATATAGCGCCGCGGGGTATTTTCCAGAATGAACACTTAACACCACATTCTGCACCTCAGTAAATTCAACACCTTGGTACATTCAGCACACGTGGTGTCAGCAGCTGACAAGGTCTCAACAATTATTTTATTACATTTAAAAAAAATAATAATGCTGTGAATCTGAGTCGATGCCTTTCGGAAATGACTCTGCAACAAATCAGCTAAGAACAATACCTTGTCACAACGATCTATATATAGGTTGAGGTGTTTTAACTACTCGTATCATCATTTTCATGATATATAACTTCCTTTCTGAACGTTAGTCCTACATTTAGTTAGTCCACAATATGAAAAGAGTTCAGCACAAATTTCTTAGGTATGTAAAATTTAAGCTCAGAATTCCAATTGAATACATTAATTATGTCAATTTCGGTTTGTTCACTGTCGGTTTTTAAGTAGGTACTAACTAAAAATATATTAGTGAATAACCGCTTTGCAAAGGGGTGTTAGTTACATTAACAATTTATGATGAATCATGCGTTATTGCTACGTAATTTACTGAAGAAAATTTGCATATCGCTATCTATGCCCTCAAGGTTTCAAATTGGGAACCTGTAGTTCAAGTCGTATTAAAAATTGTAAAAAGATTCAATGAATCAAGATGGCGTTACATCCTTTATCAAAGACAAATAATATTCAAAATCAATTCATAATTCTCCAAAGCATTTCTTCGAAATGCCTCCATGCGGGATCGTAAATCAAAATAATTTTAATTAATTATTTATCTTACCAGCAGATTCAAGCGTTTCTCATTAATATCGTAACAATAACCTACAATTACGTAATTTAATAAGCAAACAAAATTAAGTAACAAAACACACTATACACTTATAATACTAAAACAAAAAAGAAATCGGAAATTGTAACAGCATAGCCTCTTGTGATCAAGAAAAAAATCTATCTGTGTCACATTTTATTGTAGTCTAATATAAACAATAGTTTCCCAAAAGTTGATGCCGCTACTGTTAAAGCTTTTAAAAAATCTCTCAGCGTTTTGAATGGAAATCAAGTGTCAAGCAGATTATCTGTCGAAAGATTTACCAAAACAACACAAGAAATGAAAGCGCACGTTTTTCGTTTCAGACTTCCGATAATTATTATCTATTTAAATGCATTGAAGTGTGAGAATAGATCAGGTGCAAAAAAATATTACGGAATAATACACCGAAAAGTTGTCGCATTAGTGACGGAAAATATCATTTTGGTGAGTTTTTATCCAGGTACATTGCTTTTTATGAATTGCAAATATGTTATCTATATTTATTTGAAGATAAGGAACATAATAATTGTTGTTATGGTTATTTAAGGTTATACTATTGAACTGATATTTAATATGGCGTTTATGTCACACAGTCGACGCAAACTCTAAATGGCATCGTTCGTATGCAAAGTATAGTTATTTGATAATGACAATGTTGGTGAAATATTTTGTATTTCTTATTTTGAAAGCAAGCATTTTAGCAGCTCAGTTTGTGCTTTGATTAGTGTGATATTCATATTGTAACTCACTATTGAGAATAACACGAAGATCGCGTCTGTTGGTCACAATTTTATTTCATTTAAATGATATTAAATTTTCTGACAATATATACCTACGCTATTTAAGTCTGTGCTGTGCTGTATAAAATGAATCCAAAATTTACTTTGAAGTGTGTCATTTTCAAAATTGGAACTGATGATTGGGAAATACCTGATATACACGGTTAAAGCCATTTCAAGCAACGTTTCCTATCTCCTGATTTCTAGTCGAAAGCCTTACCCCTTGACCACGGGGGCTGTTAACGCATTTTTTGCTATTTTACACACACACATAAAACTGATAACACAGTGTGATAAATGTGTAAATATAATAAATTTATGAATTAATCATTAAAAATCACATAGATGTATTTTATACTGTAGTGATTTGTTTTTGGGGTATTATGCCGTGTTGCGCTGCCTCCTTTTTAGCCAAAATTTCGGACAGCATTGTTTAGATGTGTAATCTAAGGTTGTGATGAAGTGTGTGCCAATGTATGAAGATGCGATACCGTGTTGCCAGCTTCCACCCTTTAAGACCTGACATTAACATATAATTTTAAAGTGGTTTTCTGCGTTTAGTTCAGGTATAGCCGTCAATTACCCGATACCAAGAACTACTGAGCTTAGCTCCATCGTCTCTATTAATATTTACGGCATTTTTATGAATTTCAATTTCCTCCGTAATCAGCCGTGCTCTATATGTTTTGGGTCTCCCCAAGACTTCAGGAACAAATCCAAAGTAATGCCCGGTTTCATTTAAATGCTCGGCAATTTCCGATTTGTCAGGGTGGCCGAGTTTACATACTCTGAAGTGTTCAGTTCCTTTTGGAGATTGTCCGTTCTGTTTGACCTACATAAATCTTGTCACAACAATATTTTATACTATCCGACTTACCTTACAATATTATTGTTACATCACCAATATGACATCATAAATTGTACTTTAATCTAATATTTAAAAAAAATACTATATCCGAGTCTGTAACTCAACCATGACCAATTCACTACACAGACCCGCACATCACAGTTAACTGTGACGAATCTTGATAACTTTGAATTGCGTGAAAATACTTGAAAGTGTTTCAGTGCAAACAAAAATAAGAAACTTCACAGTATTTATTTCCACATAAAAACTGTGGAACAATAAAAGTGTGATCCAATCGATATTTTTCCTATAAATTTTTGCGAGTAGACACCAATGCTTAATCAATGTAACCGGTAAAACAAAGAACCATTATTACTTTCCGAGAAAGATATTAAATAATTAAGACACCAAATCCGGAGTAACTTAACATTATGTGAGATTTAAATTTATCTCTAAGTGGTATTTTGTGAATATTGCCATTTGTGAGCGGTACTTGATTTCCAACACTATACGCCAAGGTACCACGTAGTGCAATAACAAAAGTGATTATTGGCATTTCAATTTGTTAAAAAAGTTACTAACTATTTAAAAACTTACGATATGTAATACACATGTGCTATCACAAATACATCCACATACAAGTAGAAAATGTTCCAGATTTTTTTTTCTTTATTTTCGCAGTAATATATTTTTGCACATAAGTTTTAGAATAAAAAATTACATAATAAAGGTAAATTGACCCACAAAGGCACTGCCTTTGCATGTTTAATCTAAAAAAACTATAAGAATAGAAATAAACTTTTTAATCAAAATACTAAAATATTTTTTTTATTTTTATTTATTGGCAATTTTTTTGATACATACAGGTACATATATAATTATACAAAATATAAGGCAGTAACAAAAAAATTCCACAAAGGCGAAGCCTGTGCGTGGGCATTATAAGGTATTCAAAACAATGGTGGTTACATTATCTATGAAAAATAATTATGAATAAAGAAAAAAATATATATATAGTACATATAGTTAGATTAATATGATTTTACTGGAGTTTTTGCGTATGTAATAAAAAACAATTTAAAAGAAGTAAACTTTTTTTTTTAAATGTAGATTGTAATGGCATATTTTAGGTATCATATTCGTAGTATAAATTAGAGAAAAAATTATCTCACTTTCAGATACTTTTTAACCCAGCTTTTGACATTTATTTTATACGAGTTTAGGTTGTGGCACATCTTGATGGAACTCAGCAAGGAATTAAACAATTTTGGGCCAATATAGTTAATGTGTCTTTGGGCTAAGCAAGCAAGCAAGTTGTATTGTAAATTTAAAAATTGTGGTATGGAATATTGCTGTTAAACAATGAAACATAGTAAAAAATTTCATGATTTAATTTTTTTTTTGTAATTTTGGTGTATACATTGATTCATTATATTAGCCCAATGTGTATATGGAGTTTGGTGTTTGTTAACAAGACACCTAAACCAAGCGGCTATACATTTTTACGCAACACGCTTTCACGCTGTCTTCATCCACTAAATCTTTATAGAACGTATTGAAAAACCATTAAAATCATAGACGTATCGAAGTTCACATGTTATGGTACGTATACATTTGCGAACTGAAACGCGAACCGAGCCACGAATTATGGAAAAGGAACTAAACAATTGCAAGCGGCGGTTGCTTCGTTACTTTCCCATAAGTTGTGGTTCAGTTTGGCAGATCGGCTCGCGTATGTATACGTAGCATTATAAATACATTAATATTTTTAAATTACTCTGACGCTAGTCGGTCCTGACAAAAAGGTTGAATTAATAAATTTGTAATTTGATTTATATCAAGTCTCCCTTTAACTCTTTAAGTTTAAGCTCCAAAAAATATTTTTTTTTTTTGAAGATAATATAATTTGTAATGCCGAAACGTTATTTATGTGAAATTCCCTAGACAGAAAAAAATCGCAAAGTAAACTCCGAAAATTATTAAAATACGTTTTGTTCTGTTATTTAATATTTATTTATTTATTAATTAACGCCCTTTTTCGGGGCTTTTACATAAAAAATATTAAGATTTTTTTTTTTTTATATTAACTCCAAACAGGAGGCCCTGAAGAAAATAAATTCTCTCAGAGCCTATGTCATCTTTGGGGATGCTGTGTGGAGGGTCTTTTTGTGGAGAGGAAGGAGTGAACATGGGTCTTGAAGAGTCCCATGTTGTAGGAGGGAGGAAACACAGAGGCCGGCAGTTCGTTCCACAGCCGAGCTGTTGAACTTAAGAACGAATCGTAGAAGCGACCCGTTCTCATGTGACAAATGTCAACTGTGTACAAATGTTGGGCGCGCGTTTGGCGTGTATCCCGACTACGCACCGGTGCCGAAGGGATCAATGACGCTAGTTCCTCAGAGCATCTTCCATTATACAGAAATAAACATTATTTATTGTACATAACTGAATTTCTTCATTAACAACATTTTATATTCGTTTAAAGATAAATTGAAGATGTCCACTGACTTCCTATAATTGTTTCCCTCAATTAGTATTCTGGGCAAAGAGGAATACATATGGTAGTTAGTCCCAGAATTTCTGCACTGAAATAAATCCTGACTTAATCCTGACTAACAGTATTACATTGTGGAATCCGGATGCTTATCAATTCTAGAAATACCGGACTATCAACTAAATTATTTAGAATTTTATATAGAAATACCAAGTCAGTAAAAATTCTTCTGTCTGACAATTTGAGCATATTCATAAAATTTAACGCGTTTGAGTATTGTAATTCAACATAATTGCTCGAATGCCATTTTTAAATTTATAAAACATATATTTTATATGTTATAGGCATGGAAAATCACAGTGTATCTTTAAATGGAACTAAAGCATTTGTCGAGAGATTTATGCTCCATTTCAAACGAGTTGTGTTTTATTAAATATTTTCACAAATTTCACTTAATTATTATCGTTTCTTAATGTTAGCGCGCTCCCTCTAACATTCGTATTTACATATCTCCCTTTCATACTATTTTTGAACGCTTACTACGAGGCATTAATATCTAACAGGAAAACACTGTTCTACGCATGGTTTAACAAACACCTATATTCTAAGCTAGAAAAAGTCAGTTTTATACTAGGCTCAGTGATGTACTATACTATTTCATTTACGCGCTGTTAGACGAGGTTACTAAAAACTGGGAATTTACACTACAATCAATAAAGAGTTATCAGGCACAATATGGAACCATTTGTAATGCGTCCCGTGTAGCGTAACTACACTGAGAAATAAAATAAAATTAATAGCCGGTTTCAATATAAAATTATTAAATATACTCTTTGATTTTTCCTTTTAATCATATTATTTATTAACACCTGCTGGGTGTATCTATCGATTGTAACAACATTGACAACTAAGAATCGCTTTCAATGGTAAAGGCAGCAGATAATTTATTGGCAGTCTGTATGAGAAAGGACACATTTATTTGATGTTCATTGCTTCAAGTGCATATTATTATATACTTTATAACCGGCTATAAATACATTTCTTCGCATAAAAACGCATTGATAATAACATATTTAGCAATTTTATCTGAAAAATTCTTCTTCTGAGTAAAAATTGATAAATGAATTGAATTTCAATGCCAATTGAATGATTATTTTATTGCGGATTAATTGAAATTTTGTTCATTTGATCACCTTGGTGGCAAAGTGGGTGCCAAATTACCGGTGTTTTTAAGGTTAAGGGGTCAAAAAACCGTTGAATTTTGGATCGAAAAAGGAAATGCAAATTAATAAGATATACAATTTTTATTGAAGTAATTTGGAACTGTTTGTGCAAGCGTCGTAAATTAAATACAGTGTCGTTGATGCAAAGTTTCAGATTTCTGCTTCAGTATCGACTGTCGATATTTCACAGTACAAGATTTAGTAAGTTTATTATTAGTTGATTTGTACCTTATATAGACATAACGTACAGTCAAGTAATTTTAAACTTTATTCCACCTTTATTCTGACCGGACCGGCTCCAGACAATCACGTCCATCTACAGACAGTATTTTTTTGTTTAAAACTATGTTTATAGTTAATTTGTGAATCACGAGCAATATTAGTAATTTAAAACGACTTACTATTAACTTCGGAATAACTTAAAAACATAATAATGCAAAGCAATAATTATTAAAAAGTTGTGGGATAGTAAAATCAGGGCGCCTACTCTGCATCTTTCGGGTTAACAAATCAGTAAGTTCGTTGTTAAACCTTTTCTTTTCGGTGCTATTAACTGAGTGAACATCGTCTCTAATTACTAAAATATCTCTGTAAATATACTAAATACAGAGTTCATATTTTAGGTATTCCTCCGCAATACATTTATGTATTGCATGACATAATTTCAATATACAACGAGTCCCAAAATTCTACGCCAACCTTTCAAGGGATAATAGGCCAGCTATACATACATATATACAACGTAAATAACATTCATATATATATACAACGTGTCCTGAAACTCAACGCCAGCTTTCAAGCGCTAGTTTTCGAGATATTCGCACTTTTACGAATATATGGAAAATCTACACCTTTGGTCAGTTTTTTTAATGTCACAACTACAAATTTCCATATTTTACAATTCTAATTTGTGTCACGCAATTCTGAATAATTCTGCTATTGATCACAGACCAAAAATAAAGTAGATGAGCTTTATGTTTGGAAAAAATAAAACTACATCTACTTTATAAATAAATTAAAAGAAAGAAACATCTAATTGTGCCTATTCATATTGTTAAAAAAAATGTACGACACTGACCTCGTGTGTTATTGCAAAAAAGAGTTAGTTTTATACTGTTTTTAAAATAATATAAGATTTACCATATTTTACTTTTTAAAAAAGATATTTCAATGTTACTCACAAAAGAGACTCAATTTGAAATAATTATTCAATCAAAAAACTGTTTTTTACCATGTGTTAGAGTGAGATATATAGTGACGCTGATGTGCACCTATAAATAATGCGAAACAATTAAATTAATTATAAATTTTGTTACATTTTCAGTAAGATATTTAAACAGAATTGTGTACCAGAGAAAAGATATTAATTTATTTAAATTCTACGCCCATACAGGCTTTTACAAATATTCCATATACATAATAGTTTAGTGCAATAGTAATCAAGAAATAAAAGATTTCTATTAGTTATGTAGAAATTCAATGCAGAGAATAGTATTATGCTTAGCTTAGTTATTAATATTATTGAGGTTTGTTACTATAGCCTTCTTGTAACTATATTCCATGCAGTTGAACACATCTACAATTTCTGCGGAGTTATTTCCAACTGCATGTAATCTAGGTACAAGAGTGATTATCCAAATGACTCAGTTCTGATATTGTTGTTGTGATTAAAAATAATTTTCTATCGAGTAGTTCTAGTTGGTATGTTGAAGACGATTAGGCTCAATAAATGAGGGCTGTCTATAATTCCACTAACAATTTTAAAAATAAACGAGACTTCTATCAGAGAGTTTTAATAATTTTAATTCTGTGGTTGTAATTTATAGTTTCTATTGGTAGACCGAGTTTAAAGTTAATCTATATTACAATGTAAGAAAATAGTTGTGTAATAAGAAGTAGGTTTTCACAAAAATACATTATTGTGAGTAAGTGCTATTGAAAACAAAAAGTGTAAATGAAAATTATATAAAATTATATCGAAAATTGAGTCTACGGAATACGAAATAACGATATTAACACATCTCACTTACAAAATTAAATAGAATAATATGGAAAGTTGAGTCTGCGGAACACAAAATAACAATATTAACACATCTCACTTACAATATACCTACTTACAAAATTACATAAAAGAATATCGAAAGTTGAGTCTGCGGAACACAAAATAACAATATTAACACATCTCACTTACAATATACCTACTTACAAAATTACATAAAATAATAAGCGCTAGTTTTCGAGATATTCGCACTTTTACGAATATATGGAAAATCTACACCTTTGGTCAGTTTTTTTAATGTCACAACTACAAATTTCCATATTTTACAATTCTAATTTGTGTCACGCAATTCTGAATAATTCTGCTATTGATCACAGACCAAAAATAAAGTAGATGAGCTTTATGTTTGGAAAAAATAAAACTACATCTACTTTATAAATAAATTAAAAGAAAGAAACATCTAATTGTGCCTATTCATATTGTTAAAAAAAATGTACGACACTGACCTCGTGTGTTATTGCAAAAAAGAGTTAGTTTTATACTGTTTTTAAAATAATATAAGATTTACCATATTTTACTTTTTAAAAAAGATATTTCAATGTTACTCACAAAAGAGACTCAATTTGAAATAATTATTCAATCAAAAAACTGTTTTTTACCATGTGTTAGAGTGAGATATATAGTGACTATATCTCACTTACAATATACCTACTTACAAAATTACATTAAATAATATCGAAAGTTGAGTCTGCGGAACACAAAATAACAATATTAACACATCTCACTTACAATATACCTACTTACAAAATTACATAAAAGAATATCGAAAGTTGAGTCTGCGGAACACAAAATAACAATATTAACACATCTCACTTACAATATACCTACTTACAAAATTACATAAAATAATGTCGAAAGTTGAGTCTGCGGAACACAAAATAACAATATTAACACATCTCACTTACAATATACCTACTTACAAAATTACATTAAATAATATCGAAAGTTGAGTCTGCGGAACACAAAATAACAATATTAACACATCTCACTTACAATATACCTACTTACAAAATTACATAAAAGAATATCGAAAGTTGAGTCTGCGGAACACAAAATAACAATATTAACACATCTCACTTACAATATACCTACTTACAAAATTACATAAAATAATGTCGAAAGTTGAGTCTGCGGAACACAAAATAACAATATTAACACATCTCACTTACAATATACCTACTTACAAAATTACATTAAATAATATCGAAAGTTGAGTCTGCGGAACACAAAATAACAATATTAACACATCTCACTTACAATATACCTACTTACAAAATGACATAAAATAATATCGAAAGTTGAGTCTGCGGAACACAAAATAACAATATTAACACATCTCACTTACAATATACCTACTTACAAAATTACATAAAATAATATCGAATATCGACTCTACGGAATACAAAATAACGATATTAGCATATCTCACTTACAATATACTTACAAATTTAAATAATGACTTATTCTGATGTAGGTGGAAATCGCTAACCAAAGGGCATTAACATCCAAATCTTTCTAACATCCGCGAAGAGGATTATTGAATACTGAATAATGTATTATTAAGTGCGTATATAAACCAGAACAATTGTTCAAAATACGTTCGCGGAAAACGTAGGCTGCATTCGCTTTTATTATTTGTTGTCTCCTTATATTGAAAAATAAATTATTGACTCTAGCGAGAGTGGTTTAGACTTTAGAGGACAATAATCTACCCACAGCCAACTAATGGCCGATTTCCGTTTCATTTGTGCATCTTTAGCAACGGATTATAATATTACCTGTCATAACATAGTCAGGCAATCAATTTAATTTACCTCCGAGTCTCAGAATTATACAAATACTTTTATTCTTATTTAGTGAATGAAATGTTTGAACGCTGATTGGAAAATCGACAAGGCCGACTAGACTACGGAGCTGGGCGCGTGACAGTCAAATTACGAAGTCAGCTCTGTCGCTAAGTAAGCTTCATTGTAAAACAACGAACATATCAGGTGTAGTATGATGTAAATCATACTTAAGATAACAGTAGTTACCTATACATTTGGTCGACCTACAAATTGAAAGTAATAAAAGAGCAATTAGTTTATCACATTAAAAAAAAACAAAACTTTTACAACGAATACATTTTTACGAAACTCCTTTTACCATCAGTAAACAATCGAAGAAATTTAAAATCTCGTACATTTCACTGGAAAAATTAATTCACTGATCATAATTAGCGTTTACTTTCTACTCGTTTCAGGTAAAATTATTAATCGGAACTGATCTTACCTGCTATAAACCAGAGTGCAATGTAACTAGGAATCGAAGGCCGTAACTCAAACAGATCGGTTCGGTCAATG
The DNA here is from genome assembly GCA_026573805.1 of Hesperophylax magnus. Taxonomy (NCBI): domain Eukaryota; kingdom Metazoa; phylum Arthropoda; class Insecta; order Trichoptera; family Limnephilidae; genus Hesperophylax; species Hesperophylax magnus. The sequence goes on from JAIUSX010000022.1 coordinate 6,142,194, forward strand.
AACGCAAATAATGGAAAATTAATGAATTTATCAATTTCTTTTGTTACACAACTCATTGCGTGTATACAAATCTGTCTAAATACCTGTCATAATGTTTAAATACTTAAGTTTATCTAGGTATAAGATCATTATTAAATTTATCGAGTTATGTTCTGCAGGTGTTAATCTAAATGTAAAATTTAAAGAATTGAGTATTTTTTAAGTAGCTACCTATTAATGTTTTCACAGAAAATAAATATTACCTAATCAGATGTGGAGAGTAATTTTTTTCTTATTTTGAATGTAAGACAATATTAGAATTGTTAATAATTGTGAAAAAATATTTGATACGCTTAATTTCATTAATAAAATGAATGTTCAAAAGTAGTAAGGTATCGGTAAGACAATTGGTAGATGCGTTTTTATTTTTTTTATATTCTCGAACCTCATCCCCGCCACTAAGTTAAGGTAAGGCGTAGGGTCGAGAGAGTCCGGCTGGAGAGGTCAAAGGGTCTCCCTCAGCCGGCCTCTCCCGATCATGCCCGTCACGCAACTGGTGCACATGCATCCGCCACTAAGACTTGGACAAACCTCACCCCCCTCCCTTTCATGTACTCGGGTACTCCTGATAAGTCACCAAACGTAGCGAATCAAAAGGTGACCTATGGCACGTTCATGCCTATAGAGAGGTATTGGTTATCTAAGTTTTTAAAATAATTTATCTGAATGTAACTAGCTATTCTAGGGAAAATAAAAATGGTAGATTGTACACTGTTTTTTAAAAATAGGGTTTTCCAATAAAAAGTGTTATTTTGAATAGCCCGCTAATTCGGTAGATTTTACTTTTGAAGCTGTCATTTTTTGACATTTGACAAGTAGAAACTACGCCATTAATAAAAATGGAACGATACACGCTTCAACAACACATTGAAATTAGTAAAATTCACTTGAGTGAATCAAATGCAAATCATCTTGAGTGATGAGGCCCATTTCCACCTCGGTGGCTTCGTCAACAAGCAAAAAAGAAAACCCAAGAGTTATTGTTGAAAAGCCTCTCTATCCTCAACGTGTGACTGTTTGGTGCGGTTTATGGTCCGACGGAGTCATTGGACCTTACTTTTTCGAAAATGAGGCTGGAGCAACAGTTACGGTGAATGGATCGCTATCGAGAGATGATTAGTGATTTTTTATGGCCGGAATTGGATGGTATTGATCTGGACAACGTTTACTTTCAACAAGACGCGCCGCTACGTGCCACACAAGCAACGAAACCATTGATCTTTTACGATTGAATATCAAAATAACACCTCTTATTGGAAAACCCTGTATATAAACACATTATCTTGCAAGACGACACAATTTACAAAAACATCATCTTGCCCAAAAAAGTAAGTTATGATGAAAATAGAATCAGATGGCGCACGGAAACAATTGCGGCTGCGCACAACTAGTTAATGATAGTGTTTCAATAATTAACAATATAAAAGCTAATATATTATTTTAGTTCTTTCAGTAGTTTTGGGTTAAATTATACCCTTTAGGCTCTGCCGCACAGTACGTTTCGTAGCGGCGGTACCACGCGCCGTTCCAGGCCGCGGCGCAGAAATGTCTCACAAGGACTGGACTGCGCTGTAAACCGTTACCTTACTTTCGGACTTTACTTTTCTGCGCGGCGGCCTGGAGTGGCGCGTGGTACCGCCGCTCCGAAGTGTACGTGTGGCAGAACCTACTCAATATGCAATATGATATTGTTGACACCATATTATTTAATTATATACTAATAGATCGATTTGTTTAAATCTAAAATTAATTGACTCGTGTGATTTTCTTGTATATATTTAATATAATCTGAACATTTGATATGTATTTTTTTAATTATCAATTTTCACACGGATTTAGTGCATGATACAGAGAAAAATTTAAAATATTTTCGATTATTCTTCATTAATTAAATTATTAATCACTACCTCTACTCAGCCACGCATTGCTGTGGGTCAGTCGATCTGCGCAGATAGAGAAACAATGGTGCGTGTTGCTTTTACGTCCAACAGATGGCGCTGTTTTTCTTAAAAGCTTTTACCTGTCGCATATGACATCTATATAATATAGGTATATATAAACACACGCGTATTCAAATGCAACGTTGTGTATTATCGTAATTTCAAAGCAATCGGTGGAGAACTTTCGGATATTTAAAATTTTGAACAAACAAAAATTAAATTTTTTTTATTTAAATAGATTGAACAAGAAAAAGATAATACTAATAAATCTAAACAAAACAAGACACAGAAAATAAAATGGTAACGGTCGCAACTGGGAATCGAACCCAGGATCTCTGTCTTTCCAAGACAACGCTCCGATCCATTGTGACCTAATTTTTTTACATAATTTTTATCGATCTCATATTTGAAATAATTTAACCTTTTTATTTTCTGTGTCTTGTTCTATTTCATCGTTTTGTTTATTGGTATTATCTTTTTCTTTAGTGATTGTTATTAAATTGATAAGTATAACCTTCAAAAAGTTATTAACAAATTAATCCTATTAAATTATTCGTTGAAATATCAGTAAGTGTATTTCACGTGTGAATTGTCTTGTATCAACTGTATTTTTTAATCGAATTAAGAATATTTTCATTTATTATTTAAACGTAATATTTGGTATCAGCAGGTTCACGTAAAACACATTAAAAATACGCTGCAAAAAATGGAACCCTTCTTTCACAAGGCCAGTTTTTTCAATAAGAAACATTCTTAAAACTTTATGAATAATAATATTTGTAAAGTAGTGTTGTGACAATAGCCAGCAGTTACAATCTAGGTAAGACCCATACAAAAGCGAGTACACTGAAAAACATTTAAATAAATCACGTACATTTGTAAGATGTCTCATTATTTTTTGGTTTCCCGAACAATATCAGGACTGTCACCGATGCGCAATACGTAGATTAGCATTTATAACATATCTGACGGAAGCGGACCCTCGTATTACCGATAATGACTTGGTAACCGGTTCTGCTTTTACTGTGTGGCTTATTTTTAGCGACAGCCGTATTAATCATTACCGAATCTGGTCTACTATAAAAGTGCTAGTGAAATGATTCAGTACACAAGAATTGGCGAGGATCTGTTACATTTGGCGATGGGGTCATTGCTATCCGGAGCAATGTTTTATGAACGACTAATGAGAACAATAGGTATTTACTATTATATTGGAGTATAAAGGGGTTGTAACTAAACGAATGCTCTCAACAGTTTAAATTTGTTGTGTTTTTTGTTAACACCTTCACTATAACAACATATATATTTGGTTGTACAACATGTAACCTTTGGAATACTGATTTAATCTTAATGAAGTCAAAGCTCTGTCCATTTTCCTCAGAAATCATATTGACACGTGGTAACGCTTTTAATAATATGTTAGTCTCGCAGTGCGCGACAAGCCACCGCCAAAGGTTAAATTTTTAAAAAATTATCGAAACTTCTAAAAATGCAAGTAACATAATATAAGTGTATAGTCAAATGGATAGAATGATTTAATTTTTAAATAAATATACAAAGGAAATATACTAATTTAAAAAAATTAATTAACTTAAATACGTGGAAACGCTGTTTAATATTATGTTAGTCTCGCAGGGCGCGACAAGTCACCGGTAAAGGTTATTTTTTTTTAAATCAAGCGAATCTTCTAAAAATGCAAGTAACATAATTTAATTTTATAATCGAATGTATAGAATGACAATTTTGAAATAAATATACAAAGGAAATATACTAATTTTTACTTTTCGTTGCATTAACCCTTTGAGATCAAAAATATATTATGTCTCAAATTTTCTGTATCCAACAGTTCTATAAGCTAGGGGCCAAAAGTGGAATCCGCCTTGTTAATGCGAGCACTTCTTGATATGGAGCTCATTAATTGGCCTTTCATTCTTTGGAACTGAGAATCTAGTCAACCTTTAAAGTGCCTTTTTAAAATGTTGATTGCTCTTGAAATACGAATCTGTGGAATAAGGAGAAGGGTAACGGAGATGTTGTTAATAGACTTATTAATAGAAAGATTAATAGTCCGCCCTCTTTTTCATAATTGCATTTGAGTAATGAATAGCTGATCAAATTGATCAAGGAAAACAGATTATAAAACATCACCTACCTAAGTTTTGCGGTCAATACCCAAAACGCAGCAAAGAATATTAATTCATTTGAATATGATGTTAAAATAAAATTCTGTGACAAGTAATGATAGATAGGTTTCAGATATTCGAGTGACGCTCTCTTCAAGGAATTTAATGTACTAGATGTCCGACAGTGCTATATAAAAAAAATTATAATCCATGTTCATAAAAAGAAAAACAAAATGAAAACAGCCGAACACACATCAAACCAGAAGTAAGGGAAGGAATGACCTTTCCGTTCCAACAAGCAACAGGGCGGCTTATCAAAAAATATTCTCATATCTCGGTCCTAAAATATATAATAAAATCCCCTCTCAGCTGAAAATGTGTGAATTGTCATCCTTCGGTCCAAGAGTGACAAAATGGTTGTTGGATCTAGGCAGGACTGATACCGAAATGATACTAAAAAATGTAATTTGAAATCACGAACGCCTCTATGTATCTTTTTTATGTATATTCGTTTTAACATACTCATTTTAGCTAGTCTTAAATCCTGTATTCGTCTAGGATAACTTGAAACTTGTAAATTTGACTGTCCTGAAACGGGAATCCTTCCTAGTTGGACAATCAAAATCTTAAAATGTACTCAATATTATATTATAAAAAAATAAATGAAGGGGAAATATCTTAACAGATTATGAAAAATAACAGTAAGAAGACAAAATTTAGCTTAAATTTGTTTTACTTAAGGTGGTTTAACCAGCGGACGAGAATTCAAATTTCGTTAAAAGACGGTTTCGCGATCGGACGTTTTTTTAGACCGAGACAGAAATACCGAATTCATTCCGCTGCAAGCCGTCCACTCGCGCGGCTGTGAAAACTACAGCATGGTTCCGATGAAATAACAATTATTGTTGTTAAATTCTTGGTTATAGCTTTCTTCCTAATAAGTAGTTACATATTTGTAAATTATACGTCGGAGTGCGTAAACATAAATAAATACAAATGCAGTTTGTTGACATGGTAGATATAAAATATGTAGGTATATGAATATATACATTTAAAAAAAATTTCAAATATTTGTTTAATTTGTTTTTTTTTTTTAATATTTTACACGAGTTTTCCAAAGGTGAGTAAAAATCTTTTGTTTTACTTATTTATTCGTTTGTCCGAAAGGTATTACCGGTAAGTTTTATTTCTAATACTTATCTTTAAAGTATTACTTGATTTGATATGTATGACATTGAAAAGAGGGTTTATTCCTTACAACTGAAGTAATACATATATTAAAACTAGGTTTTATTTCCAACTATATTCTACGGTACCTACCTGCATATGTAGTTATGTGATTGCATAAAATTGTATCGCTTTCATGTATTTGTTTTCATGATTAACGGAGCGACCTGACTCTAATTTTCGAAATGTAATTAAATTCACGAGTAAATTTCGATTGAAACATTATAGGTTAGTATGTCAAAAATAACCTCTTTTTTTCCTAAAACAAGAAGGTCAATTCACAATATGACATTATGAAACTGACAAAAAGTAACACAAAAAATATTAAATATGTTGAATTATACCAATGTAATAGTGAATTGGACAATAAAAGAGAAATTATGAACAAAAAAATGATTTGAATCGCACATCACGAATCGAAATTCATTTGGTTCGTGTCACTTTTTGACTACCAATCACAAACAGTTTCACGTACTTTGGCATAAGTTTTAACATTTATACATGAAAAAACGATGGCAGACATAAACTCCTGTCCGTAGTTGATTCTTTTCCCTGGAAATTAAACAACACAAAATTATCGCCAAATGTTATAAAAAATATGTGCTTATTCTGACTGATTCTTTCGAACGACTCTGTACCATTTAAGTACGTACAATGTACACGGATAATTAAATATCACTAACCTTTATTTTTTCTGAAAATATATCTCCCACGTACGTTTTTGATGTCGTAATTTGTGCTATCTAATAAAACTTTTTTTCGAGGGTATTTTCCTCCTCATTTTTAAGCGAGGAATTTCTTTAAAATGTTATCAAGTAGACTGGCGTGGAATAGACGTCCGCTCGCCGCCCTGTCGCAGCGGGGAATGATAAAATTTCGGCTTGCGCCGGGGTAATAACAAACAACAAACGCGAATCGAAATTAATTACTATTATATATATTAAGAATATATATTTTGGTCATAAATTATTTCTAATGTTTCAATAATGTCTTGGTAAATTATTTTTCTAAAAAAATCTGAACTATACCAATTTGTAAGACCATAAATAAATAGTCCAATTGAGGGATTTTCGTCACAAAACGCGTGCTCGGATTTATTTATTAGTAATTTTATTTGAAATAAAAACAAAATTCTTATACATACATATGATAGATAATTTATTGATTGTTTATACTGTATTATTATATGATTTGAAATATTTGTTGTATAATACAACTTCACATTTGAAAATGCAACAAATCTGCGCATCGTCCAACGGTAACACTTTATTATGATATGAAAATAATATTATTTTTCAAAATTTTACATCTTACTTTACAAGATAAAATAACGATCTTTCGAAATCAATTTGTGTTTTTTTCAAGAAAAGTGTCCATACGTCTAAAAGTGGCCTCAAAAATGCCAAATTTCAGGTCAAGTCTACCTATTTCGCCTTAAGCCCCGTAGTAGGCGTACAAAGATGGTTTGAAAGGGAGATAGGTATGGAAATGAGAGGGAGAAATTAAAGAGAGCGTGCTAATATTAAAAAACGATAGTAATCAAGCGAAAATTGTGAAAATATTTAATAAAACACGACTCGTTTAAAATAGAGCAAAAATCTCTCGACCAATGCTTAAGTTGCATTTAAAAATAAACTGTGAATTTTGTCATGCCTACAGCATAGTAAATAACGGAACAAAAAGTGTTTTATTAATTTTCGGAGCTTACTTTGGGATTTTTTTTCTATCGAGGGAATTTCATATAATTACCGTTTCCACATTATATATGTATAGATATTATCTTCAAAATAACATATATTTTTTGTAACGTAAAAACTTAAAGGGTTAAAGTGAAATATGTTATAAATCTGTAGAAATTAGGTATGCGGAGGCTTAACCTCCCTTTTTCTATTTTTTTTACTGTTTTTTTATGTGAAACTTATAATATATCAAAATACCAATTTCAAATTATACTTATCAACTCCCACCTATGTATATATTGTAAGTTTCTCCAGTAATAAAATGATTTTGTAACTCATAGGGATTGCTCTAGCAAGACATAAAAATAATAAAAAAATATTTAAAAAAGGCGTTTATTGAAATATTGTTTACAGTTTACAATTTAACATAAGTATCTGCGATAATTCGCTACATAAATTAATTTTCCTCACTAGGTGTAACCCATGGGTTCCCATCCTTTTTTTACTCTAGAGCACATTCTAAAATATGTGTAGGGTGGCAGGCACCACCTATTTTTAATCGACAAACTCGGGGCAGCAATCGCTATCAAAATGACAACAACGCGTTTCCAGGTGGGGAATGCTATTTGCACATCACTCCTTGTACACGCCGAAAATCCGAAGTGAGCCGATGATCGCCCAACCGACCGGGACGGTACGAGCACGTGACTACTGTCCGTTTGGCTGTCGGGGCCATGCTTATTGTTTTCACTGACAGACAGAGCTGACAGAGTCATATGCCATGTGTTTTGGCGCCTTCGGCGTTCATCGGCTTAGTTCGTTCGTTCACTTCGGGTTTTCTGCGTGTACAAGGAGTGATGTGCAAATAGAACTCTCTGTTCCAGGCTAGCGTGAAGAGTGCAGTCTGGCTTGCCGCTAGACAAGTTGCGACAAGTACTGTCAGCAAAGGAACCACTCATACATACAATATCGCAAACATACGAACGAACGTATTTAATAAACCAAGGCACTCAAAAAAATTAAAACTCTCACAAATAAATAAAAATAATTCACATTTTTAATAAATGTTTATGTTAAAATTATTTCACTGTCGAATAGTGACGGGCATACACGAATGGTTCCGCGGGCGCCATGGTGCCCACGAGCACGGGATTGGGAACCCCTGGACTGTAACCTGTTCAGATTAATTTACATTTTATCATATTTCCCTATTTGCTATGCTAGTTTGTGCCGCAACGTATTGTAGCAAGTAGATATCTAAATTGGTGGCATTAGTTCTATGGGAGTCAAAATGGGAAGGTACCTAACAATTTCAAAGTATTTGAATCCGACTCATTGAAAACAAAAACCAGATATTATGTAAACGTAAAAAAATTTTTAAAAAAAATATTTTTAAGAGAATTACTCGTATGTTGGCAAGTAGAATAAATTATTCCCAATAAAAGGACAAAATTATGTATAAATTTTATAAAGGTACCGTAGTAAGCGTACAAAGATGTTTTGAAAGGGAGATATGTGTATAAACAAATGTTAGATGGAGCTAGCTAATATTAAAATACGATATTAATTGAGCGAAAATTGTGAAAATATTTAATAAAACACGACTCGTTTGAAATAGTGCAAAATTCTCTAAGCAAAGGCTATAACATATTAAATAACTGAACAAAACGTGTTTTTAACATTTTAATCATATAATTTTCTTTTTGGGAGTATTTCATATAATTACCGGTTCTGCGTTACAACAGTATAACTATTGTCTTCAAAAATAATATATATTTTTTGCAACTAACTAAAAAACTAGAATGAAAGTGAAATATGTTATAAATTGGGTATGCAGGGGCTTAAGAAGAAAACATAACACGGAGACATACAAAGCTGAAACCGAAGACACAATATTTATTTTTAAAAATATGTGATTGCGTATCAAAGACAATATTATATCATTATGAAATTAGTTTTACCATTATTTTCTGCATAGTTAACTAATAACTTGCGTTCTAAAAATTGAAGTACTGAATATTTTCAAATCGTCGTCAGCAAAATTGAAGTGAATCAAAATGTTTAATCCATTTGATTAAGTTTTTCTAACACATAATTGATCTCCTAAGGAAATAAAGGCAACAAAATGCCAATGACACCTAATAATTATACATCCTTCAATAAAAAAAAGATACCTTATAATTATTTTAACACAGATGTCAGTAAGGATTTTTTGCTTACTTGATATTTCAGTCACCTTCCGCCCACCTGCAATTGCTATTCAAATTTATTGTAGTTCCCACGGAAATACAAAGTGTGATTTATGTTTATTGAACACTGTTTTATTATTTATTTGTATTTTTTCTTCAATAATACAACATTATTACCGACATAAAATGGCCTTGAAAAAAATGCTCATCTTCGCGTTTTTACCCAACCTAAAAAAGATATCAACAACTTTTTATAGTGTGCATTATTGTTGTAATTATTTATAGATATTGTTGAACAACACTGTTCATTGAATCTTACGTCAGGGTTTTTGCTATGGGAGTTGTAGTCCACGTAACGTAAAGGTATTGTATAAGATTAAAGAATCAACAACCTCTAAAGTTTAAGGTTGGGGAACCTCCTGTATATTCGCATGTGACAGCAAGCATGGGTTGTTAAAAGAAAACATTTAAATTGTTTAGTATTATCAAAGAACACTCGTATGAATTTTGGGCAAACATATGGTACATATACAAACATACGCTCAATTTTTTTTTTTACAAACCTTTTTTAATTTTTTTTATGTGACAACATACAAGAGCGCCGTTGAATTTATCTGTAACTATGAATAAAATAAGAGGTACGTCTTTAGATATTTTTCAGTACGGAGGTTAGCTGTTTGGGCGACTTATTCTATTTTGTAACAGTTAAATAAATAATACTGTACAAATAATGGCGTTGACCTAAAACTCTCAGAGTAAAACACTATGCAAATTTCACAACGCCAGAGCACAGCGTACAAGAGTTTTTTTTCTGGCTTTCAAGCTTGTCAGCGCAAACCCGTGAAAAGTCACGGAATATTATAATTCGAATTTAGAATAAGAAAATAGAAATTAAATATTATTTTATAGATTAGTCACAATCTGTTCCAATTTTTAAAAGTACATTTAAATTGTAAGCGAATTTGAGTTCATTGAACGGGAAAAATTTCATGCGAGAATAACTAATGCATATCATAGACAACCGATATTAACATATTTGATGATATGCAAATAAATATTGATTAATTTGGAAACAATATAGAAGTAAAATGATGAAGCCATCTGAGGTTTGAAGGATTGCCACTCATAGCAGGCAGCAAACCGGTCCAAAACACAACCTTGTATCGCTATTAAAATGTTTCCAGCCAACCTGCATTCACTTCTACATAGCAAATAGCTCCGGACGCCATTATTATACGCCGACAATTATGATTGTAATACAAATTTGAGAAGTGTACGTATCGTAATCGGTGTCGTAAAAATGTCATATGTACCATTCGTCCTTGAAGGATTGTTATTATAGCGTGTCTCGTGCTACGCCTTAGAATTTGGTGGTACTTAGATCCTACGAATACGGGTATTCGAAATGTAAATAAACTCATTATAACACAAACGTACAACACTCAATCTATTCTTAATATGTGCCAGAAGCGATTTGGACTATGGAATCCCCAATTGGGGTATGTCCTGAAGCTGGAAGGGTTAGGGATGTATGTGCCCGAAGCCAATAGGACTATGTAATCCCCGATTAGGGAATGTCGCGAAGCTGAAGGGATTAAGGATATATTTGTGCGAAGCCAATAGGAGTATGTCATCTCCAATTGGGGTATGTCCTGAAGCTGGAAAGATTAGAGATGTATATGTCCGAAGCTAATACGACTATGGAATCCCCGATTGGGGAATGTCGTGAAGCTGAAGGGATTAAGGATATATTTGTATAATAGGAGTATGTCATCCCCATTTGGGGTATGTCGTGAAGCTGACGGTATTTGTGGGAAGTGTGTACCCAAAGCCAATAGAACTATGTCATCCCCAATCAGAGAATGTCGTGAAGGGATTAGGGAAGTATGTGCCTGAAGTCAACAGGAGTATAGCATCCCTATTTGGGGTGTGTCGTGAAGCTGAAGGGATTAGGGAAGTATGTGCCTGAAGTCAACAGGAGTATGGCATCCCCATTTGGGGTATGTCGTGAAGCTGAAGGGATTTGTGGGAAGTGTGTACTCAAAGCCAATAGAACTATGTCATCCCCAATCGGAGAATGTCGTGAAGGGATTAGGGAAGTATGTGCCTGAAGTCAACAGGAGTATGGCATCCCTATTTGGGGTGTGTCGTGAAGCTGAAGGGATTAGGGAAGTATGTGCCTGAAGTCAACAGGAGTATGGCATCCCTATTTGGGGTGTGTCGTGAAGCTGAAGGGATTAGGGAAGTATGTGACTGAAGTCAACAGGAGTATGGCATCCCTATTTGGGGTGTGTCGTGAAGCTGAAGGGATTAGGGAAGTATGTGCCTGAAGTCAACAGGAGTATGGCATCCCTATTTGGGGTGTGTCGTGAAGCTTGATAGGATTAGGGAAGTATGTGCCTGAAGTCAACAGTAGTATGGCATCCCTATTTGGGGTGTGTCGTGAAGCGGAAGGCATTAGGGAAGTATGTGCCTGAAGTCAACAGGAGTATAGCATCCCTATTTGGGGTGTGTCGTGAATCTGAAGGGATTAGGGAAGTATGTGCCTGAAGTCAACAGGAGTATGGCATCCCTATTTGGGGTGTGTCGTGAAGCTGAAGGGATTAGGGAAGTATGTGCCTGAAGTCAACAGGAGTATGGCATCCCTATTTGGGGTGTGTCGTGAAGCGGAAGGGATTAGGGAAGTATGTGCCTGAAGTCAACCGGAGTATGGCATCCCTATTTGGGGTGTGTCGTGAAGCTGAAGGGATTAGGGAACTATGTACGCAGAAACTATAGGAGTATGGCATCCCCAATTAGAGTATGTAGTAAGATTACGAAGAATCTGGCATCCCCATTCCCCATTCAATACAATGGTAAAAATAAGGTAGTAATAAGCAATCTAGCTACATAACCAAAATCGCGTTAAAATAATTTGGGTCATCGGAGATTCATACCCCAAAGAAATTAGTTTGAAGTTATGTTTGGAAAATAACTAATTTTGCAGCTTTTCGGAGCAACACTGAAGGCACCAGGAAAAACTAAAGTTTGGCGGTTTATTATTTATTAATAAAAATTATTACAACATTTACGGTATATGGTTAAACCATGGAAAACCTAACGTTGTATTCCATAATTTCTACATTTTTATATGTCTATTTTCTAGATCAATGTTGCGGAAAGCAAGAAACGATGTAAAAAAAATCGCCTGTAGATAAATGATTTAAAATACTAAATCGTCAACATGAAAGACTATCGTGGAAGATTTTAAAGAAAACCGTTAATCACAGAATTATTGGTAAGCTTTTCCTTTCATAAATCCATTGTTAGTAATTTTGGGTAAAAAATAAAAGAGAAGGAAAGAAAAAAAGACAAATCGTTTCAATATCATAACCATTCCTACGAATTCATATAATAATAGATTCAAACGGATAAAGTCTCCGCCTGTACGAATTATTCATTCTAATTTCTTTCAGAACCTATATGTGCAGAGTTTAAACAATATTGTTCACACAACTCTGGCGAATAATTGGCGGTCCGTAACGGCCGCCAATGTCAGTTCGCCCTTTCACCCGATTCGGCTCGCCACTCCACATGAATGTGGGTAGGTACCTAGACACACCAACTAACTAACTCACTAACCCATGATGAACTAGTCCAGTCTTGCCATGTTGTATATCCAATCCATTTTTTTATTGTACATGACATTTAGCCACGTTTGGCAAGCTTGCGTGCGTGGTGGACATTAGTTTATTTTTTTAAAGCTATGTGATTCATTCTTAAACCCAATTTAAAAAATCTTTCTTTGTAATGATTTGTTAAGGCGATGCACCACGTCGTGTAATATTTTAAATTGAGCCGCTATCAATAACAACCCATACGTAGATGGCGATAAGGTTTAAATTCCCGCTTAACACCATCCGCCTGTTTTGATTTATGCAAGAAAAAAAAAAGTGCCTTTTATTTTATTTTGTGGATGTTCAGGCATAAATATTTAAATTTTTTTCGATCATTTTATAAATAATTTAATTTTCCACATTATCAAATAAAATCATAACCGAAAATGGGTTCGTAAGTAGGAGATTTTGAACTTTAAAGCAGTTTTCATAGGCCTTTACATTATTTTTTTCTGGGCGTATAAAAAGACTTATCTAAAAAATACTCGATTATTTCAAAGGCCAAGATGTATTCTACTCGCAGTATTTAATTAAAGCATCTGAAACATTTCTAGGCGACCAAATTTTCAAACCAAAAACACGTGATTATGAATTACTACGTATGGCATCGCCTTAAATAGATTTATTAGCTATTATCGACATCTACATGAGTATTATGTAGACGCAAAAGAGTACGATTTTATGCGTGGCTTTATCGATAGGTTCATGATCGTATTGTGCGTGCCCTAATATCTTTCATATATCTAATCGCATCATGTCGTAATCCAGTAGTCACCACGACTTGTTCAAGATACCACACGGCAGCACAGATGTTCTAGAACAACATAGCATTATAAAATGAATAGTGCTGTTGATTGAACTTTCTAAAACATATTTTATCACCATTTAAATATCCTTAAAACTTTTTTGTGCACCTACCTCCCCAAAAATGTTAATAACGTTAAAATAAGATACATTATGTTATATTATATTAGTTATTATACTAACAGATATATTATGTTATATTATATTACTATACTAACAGACCGAACGATTAGTCATAATAGACCCGATATAGTTTTAAACGACAAATTAAAAAAAAAAACTTATATCATTGATTTCGCTATTCCAAATTGCTGTAATATTCAAAAATCTGTTTCTGAAAAAATAAGAAAATACATAAAAATAAAATAAAATAAAGCCGGAAAATAAATGGATGACACTTATCTGTCGTACAAAAAACCAAAAAAAAAATAAAACTATAATCTGTATAATAAACAAGACAATCTAACCTGAGCTCAATAGATAGAGCATTTGAGGGGATCGGCTAATTAGGGCAATAAAAATTTGGGTTCGGTTTGGTTAGGGTACTTCGCGCAATCGTGAAAAAGTTAGTACGCCTGCACCGAAACTTGTTAGATATGCTCTAGAAATATTCAATAACCACTCTAAATATTTATTAGCAGAGTTTAATATTAACCCTTGAAATTCTGACCTTCCGCGACCTTTTACTCCTTAGTGTACCGAGGGTAAAATGCCAATCCCCACAATTATATGAGACTTTCCTGTAAATAAATAAAGTACGGCTTTGAAAATCGAAAATAATTAAAATTAATGTATTTGTTCTTCACGAAAAGAGAATAGAATAATATTATTATACGTTGTTTCCTTGCCAGGCGAATAAAAAATATTTCAGTATGCCATTACGTTACAAAATACAATAAAAAGTGGGAAAAGGTCAAGTGCTGTGAACCAGTAACGAATGGTTTCGTCGGAACACTACTGATATCGACGTACAAATCCACGGTGGATTTCTCGGCACATTAAGGGTTAAGCCATTTTTGACAAGTTTCTATGCGTGGTAAATATTTCTGTTTTTAAAACTTTCTGTGAATCATGCTCTCACTTCCTTTTTTCAAATCGTTATGGTTTATGACTTGATAATAATTATGGTGTTCTGTTTAATTTGATTGATGTTTTAGTGCCCACTCAAACAATGCCACAATGTTCAAAGGATCACCGACGGGAATTAATTTGATAAAAAAGGTGCAGCGTGGGATTGGAAAGAAGTTAGCGAGGATAGCAGATCAATTGAATACAATAACTTTACCTGTCAATATGGGCCATAATGGATAGAAAGATAAAAGTGAATCATTCTATCACTGGACATAAATTGAATACAATAACTTCAACTGTCAATATTGGCCATAATGGATATAAAGATAAAAGTGAATCATTCTATCACTGGACATAAATTGAATACAATAACTTCAACTGTCAATATAGGCCATAATGGATAGAAAGATCAAGTGAATTATTCATTCACTGGACATAAATTGAATTCAGGGCATCTAAGGTCACATCGGATTCTGTGCAGTCATCTATCACTGTAGAATCAAGAATTTCAGCTTTTAATTATAGATATAATGAGAAATGGCATTTTAATTCGTAACCGGGGAACTTTTATCTTTTTATAAAAATATCTTCACCTTATCGAAAGTCCGGAAATATACAGCGGAACTGCACTAAACCTAGTCACCCAGGTGTAGAAGTGTTCATTCACTATGTCTTCAAACCATCTTTATCTGGACCATCAGTTGAAAAAACTCTTTTATTTGTCGTTAATCATCATATTAACATCACTTCGCAATGTTTGGCTCCACGATTCAGAACTTCTAATTTATTACCTCATTTGGACAGGATATTTTAAGGTTAGGTTAAATTAGGTTATATCTACATTATAACGGCTTCTATCTTCCTTTACAATTTTTAGTTTAGTGTCCCAGGAGGAGATACCGGTTCTTCTTAAGGACAACGAATTGTCCTTTACCTTAAAAGCAGTGGTAGCTCGTGACTTGTGAGTGTACTAGAGTGCTAATATTATAAAAAATGGCATTTCTGATCTTGTTGTAGCAGAAAAGAATTTTTAATTTTTTTTCGAAAAATCGATTTTTTGTATGAAGATTTTCAGGAAATTTCAGTTTAGCCGTGCGCCGTACGGATTTCCTGAAAATCTTCAAACAAAAAATCGATTTTTCTAAAAAAAAAAAAAATCTTTTCAGCTACAACAACATCAAAAATGCATTTTTTCTTAACATTAGCACTCTAGTAACCTAAAAGTCGCGAGCCGTCACTGCTTAAAAGTATTAACAATTTTTACGTTAACTGGGATTCCAGTTCTTTAGAATAACAGCATAATTGTATTTAACCTTAAAATTAACGACTTTCGGATTATGTTTCTATGCAACACATACGATAGACAACACTATAAATAAAACAATATCAATTTTTGGTATGATTTTTTATTGGATTTTAATTTGAGTTGCTTTGCAAATATGAATGTTTAAACATCAGTTTGATCTATAACCTATCACGTAGGTACCTTCTTTATATAAATTGAATGTCAGAAAAGGCTTTGTTTAGAAATAAGTGAATTCCTAGTAAACACCGTGGCGCTGATTCAACCCACAAGTTTCACAATTGCCCGTGATAAGGTCTTCATTCTTCAGGCATAGTCATATTTTGAAATAAACAACAATGAGTGGTGGTCTTTAAAGGATATACGAAAACCAAACTTATTATTAAACCGTAATTATTGATCTACCATAAATAAATCTAGTCAAAACCTTATTATTTATTTTTGTAACCATAGCAGAGTGTTGCTCATTGACTCTGGTCCTGACCAAAGATTCGATTAACTAACTAATTAACAAACTCATCTTCGACAATTTATCAGCAGAGGTAGACAGAAAATATGGACTACCATACAAATCTGTCGTAGTACACATTCCTTGCTTCATTCACATTCATACATCGTCTTATAGATACGTACTTACATACTGTCATGTCGTACCTAGTTTTGACCTGACCCGACATAAGTATTTGATTCAGTTAATCGTGTTATGTGTTCCTCAGTCGTCCCTGACTTTTCCTTCCATTCATATGTTAAGTTATTCAGTTATTTCCAAGTTAAATATACTATATACCACTAAGTATTTATACAGGCAGTATGTATTTGGACCTCGTTTTAGAATGGAACATACTCAAGCTTTAAAAGATTTAAGCTGTATTGTGTGACCAGATTTGAAGAGCCCGGTATTTTTAATTCTTACAAAATGTCTCAATTAGTAATATTATAACGCTCTATGCATTTAGGACATTTACGACAATTACGCTTAAATTAATTGAAGGCAGAAGGTTTTTTAATGTAAATGAAACAGATATCGAAGCTAATACTGAAATGAATGTCGCCTTATATAATATCATCCAAAAAATATCAAAGTTTTTTTTTCTACATTGTATTCGTACATGGGGACATGGCCGTAAAAGAATTATTAATATTCGTGCAAGATTAGCAATAATAATTGAAAGGTACACATTTGGCCCATCTCATGACAAACGGGAAATCCTATTTCAAATTCAAGGTGATGCTAAGATTTGCATTTGCTCAATGCAAATCAACTGTTACGAATATCGTTACATCAGAATGTGGCAAGAAATATCGAACTTTGGTGAAAAATTATCCAGAATAACGTTACGATAAAATTTAGTAAACAAAGTGCTTTGTTTTTAGGTTTTCTCTAGTATGGCACAAAAAGGATAATAGACACCAATGAATAAACAAGTTTTGGTATTTGATGTGGAAGATAGAAGCTTTGATTGCAAGATAGATTGAATCTAGATTGGTGCAGCCATACCCTGTAGATACTGACATGGCAACTAGTTTTAAAATTCTTAATGTAATGGTAAAAATTATGAAATTTTACCAGATGTACAAGAAAAAATTACAAATATTTCGGTCAAATCATGAAAGGCGATAAATAAAAATTATCCAACTGGCACTATCCAGGGGGAAATAGATCAGAGAGTGGTGAAGAAATAAGCCAAAGATAATGTCAAAGCTTACGTGACGAAATAATATTGCTGTAATGATAGCCAATCTCCAAAATGAGAGTTCACTAGAGTATGACAAATAATGAAGACAAGAAAATATTCAGGGAAAAACGTGTTCAAATCTGGACGCCAGAAGGCATATGAAGAATTTCTGAATGCCGCATTAAAATCAGTTAAATTTATTATGAACAAATATGTACTCTTCTGTCCATTAAAATTAGTTAATTATTACAATCGATAAAATGTATTTCTTTTAGTAATGATCTATTAAAGTTGATATTGGTGTCAGAAAGATACCATAAAATATTTACCATTCAAATAAAATAATATAATAACGACGAGTTGCAACGTTTTTATTACTTCCCGGGATTTCTGCTCTGTAATGCTCGTTTTATCCATATTATATTATTATGGTCATGCAAACAAACCTGATCCAATTCTGAGGGATTTTGTGTGAAGCCTTTTCGCGAAACAATAACGTTATTTCAAGAGCAAATATATTTTGATCCAGTTCACAAATTCATGAAAACATCCGCATAATTTATACTTATCGAAATGAGGGCAAGATATCACCATGTAATTATCCCGGATAAAAGATCGAAAAACATTCAACAGAACTCAATTCTCACAAGAGTGGGTTCAAATAATCACACATATTTAATTTCTTGTGGTACATTTACCGCGGGTACATTTTAATGCAAAGCTTATCGTTTTAAATGTTTAAATGGTCCAATATGGGAAGTGGGAGATTTGATACAATCTTATAGTCATCATTAAAGTTAAATGAAGGCGAATCAGATTGCTACCGAATCGTACGGGAAGGACGAAAATAAACCGGTTCTTATGTTATTTGTAATATTAGTGCGAATTCATACACGTACAGGCTGATGATTTCATCAAGTTCCGTACTTTTTACTGATCTGAATTCACTGGACTAAAGTACCTGATATGTAAACGAGTTACCTGTTGAATCAAATGCAGCGACTCTCATTTTCAAGTCAACTGATTTAATTAACTTTACACAGTTTATATCACAGGCTATATTTGGAATCCATAATCTTAATTTACGCATCGTCTAATCGGTGAAATGTATGTTTTTTAATGATTAATCTAGATCATTTAAAAGAAAAACTAGGCAAAATACTTAAGCCTGGATTAGAATACTTTAATTGCGTCATTACAACTTCAAAAGTTGCAGTAGTAAATACATTGAGTTGCAAGAAAAACGCGTTCAATCTTTTATCAAAGATTTATCAAATTGTAGTAGTGTTCTTTTCATTTAAATGAACTGTGAACAGTGCACTGCTTTAAAAATACGTCAAATTCAATATCTTAGTAAGATATTGTGATTTCATGCGTGTTACTTCACTAACGCACTTTTGCTTATGAATTATGACAAAAATGCATTCTTAAAACGAATCGATTAAAATTTCCCGAATGCTTTTAATTTGACGAAACAACTATAATGTTCCCTGACAGCAAACAACACGAAGAGCCATATTAAAGGTAGATAAAATGAAATGAAAATCTGTATTCACTTGCATCAGATTTCGATAAAATTGATATAAAAACAAACAACATCTGACATTAATGTCAGACTATTATTATCTATCCCACTGAATTCATGTACAGGTAAGGTCGTGATCATTTTTGTCTTACGTAAACGCCGTGAAATTAGCCCGTGGGTGCTCGCCTTTCCTGTAAGCTGTGAGCTTTGTTTCCATCGGTGAACAAAATTTTTTGTATGCCGTTTAAGTAGTGTTATTTGGTATTGGACAATCGAGAGCATAACCGCTTTTGGCCTATAGTACGTGCTCAGTTTTCAGTTGAATGAGTCTATATTGTTTTCTCGTTATCAGTTTATGCTTTAAACGAGACTGTAAATTTTAATAACGTGCAAAGTAGTGTATAAATCCTTGTATGGGAAGACTTAAAACAGAGGTGTTAAATGAGCTTAAAAAGCTTTTGTATCAAGATCATAACAAGAAGGTCAAGTAAATATTTCATCTAATTATTATTATAGATTTTTGCTATAAATATGTATAGGAGTCAATTTTAACTAACTAATTGAATTTAGATTCAAAAATGTGTATTTTTTAAATTGTTGTTTACAACTATTCTCAATTTAGTTTATAGGTTTGGGACCGCCGCCCCGGGAACCATATATTAGATAACAAACACTAGGTGTGTTCAGGATGCGCCTGCCCACCAGGTGCGTGGCGTGCCGGATCGGGAGAGGCTGGTTTGGGAAGACCCTTTGACCTCTCCAGCTGGTCTCTCCATCGCCTTGCGCCGCAGTGGGAGAGATATATTCATGTATCCGTCAATCCTGGATACACTGATTCCTACCCAACCCTCATACCTTTCACCTTCCTATCTTTTCTTTTCTTAAAAAAAATACCCTCCACCCAGCATCCCCAAAGATGACATAGGCCCTGAGGGAAATTATTTTCCTCAGGGCCATACTGCACTGCACTTCATCGCACTTCATGGATTCAAAATGAACGATCGCAGTTCTGCAGCTGAAGAGTGAAGATCGCCTCGATGTTGGCCAACCTCCGATAGGCGCTAGGAAAGGGCTTTGAAAGACTAATATAAGTTCAGGCTCAACTCAAAGTCAAACGCATGGACATCAAAATACATAGAGTGGTCCTTTTAATAAAAAAAACTTTATTTTAGTTTGAGGCCAAAATACACAACCAAACTGAATAATTAAAAAATATGTATGTACCTAACTAATAATATATTCAGTACGGATGTGAACTCTTTTATTTATATTTGATTTAAATTATTAAAATATTTTCAATTAAACTTTAGCAATTATTGTGAGTTAATGACGTTTAAAGGAATATTTTTCCCTACCCTTCTACTAATAAGCAGTGGCGGCTCGTTACATTTGAGTGTGATAGAGTTCTAAATTTGAAAAATTCGACTTCATTGATGATGATTGGTTGAAAGAGATTTTTTTATCGAAAATTGTGTTTTTTCAGGATATTTCAGTTTGCAGTGCGCTGTACTAATTTCCTGAAAATCTTCATACAACAAAACCGAATTTTCTAAAAAAAACCTTTTTTACCTTACTACACCCAAAAGTCACGAGCCGCCTTGATTAAGAAGACGAATTAACGAAATTAAAAAAAAAAGCAGTGACATAGGCTTATTTAAATTACAAACGACTTACACTATTTATCGGAGGTATATAAATTAAAATTTTGACCCCAAAAATGTTTAATTTTTTATCAATATATTAATATAGTAAGATGGGCAAGATTATTCTATTAAGATGTAAAAAAACTAATAATTAAAATAACTCAAATCCGTACTTAATATTTGTTACATATTTTTAATTATTCAGTTTGATTGGGTAACTTTTCCAAAATTAAGTTGTATTTGAAAAGCACGCGCAAGGATATCTAAATGATAATACGAACTGACCAAATAATCCAATCGCATAAAACTTAAAGAAATATATTCTACTTAACTTCGTAAATAAAATCGATTATCTTGCTCTTTTATAATCATGGCATTAACGCATTCTTAACGAATAAGCACTTTTGTTGCCCGCTGAGAAAGTGGCTTGATTAATGCGCAGTCCGAAACTTACAGATAAATTTGACATTTTACTTTCTGATAAATTACTATAACAGTTCATGCGATATATTATCAATTTTTACTGTAAACAAAGCAAGGCTCGGTGAAACAAATGAGACATCTCTCGCAATATCTTTCAAAATACATTCTTTCTGTGGTCGCTCATTTGGTTTTAGGTGTAGTTTCTGTGGATTAATTTTAGCATAATTTCTGAAGAAAAAACACTTTTTTTTTTGGTCAAATTATTATTTTATATAAAAACTGCTGGTTTGATATTATAAATAGTATTAGGAAATAGTAACTTTGTATTAACACAACCGTTTATTCATATTTTAGGGGCTGAACGGGTTTCGTCTGTACCCGGGCGTCAATATATTTGTTGTCCAACATAAAATGGCGAGGTTACTGATTTCCAGTTCGTTTGGATTATTTAAATGTTTAAGTTTACATGTGAGATTTGTCTCGAAAAGTTTTAGTAGAGACAATAATGATTGCACAGCAAACTAAACCCAATCTTGAAAAAGAGTCGACAAACTACACTTGTTATAAATTCTTACTTTCAATAATTAATCTTTCAATTTGCAATACGCATTTTGTTGTTCATTATACTGTCATTATTGTTATGTAGTTATCTATTAGTGGGATACAGAGACAAAATAAAAAATTTTCTACCCACCACTGCTACCTAATAGTAGAGTTGTACTTGCTGAAATAATGTTAGTATTCAAATTTCTTTTTTCAATGTTTTCATTGTTCTTTTTCTTACAATATAATTATTAGGGGTTCAACTTCTGCTACTAAACTTAAATTATAGGATACCACAACAATCTTTAGCGAAGTGGAAGTTATTTATAAGATGTCAAGACAACCTCTAGCGAAGTCGAAAAAGATCTCTGTAATTATTTTTTTAAGTATCCCCAAATAAATTTATTTCACTACAAATACAACAGTTATTTAACTTATTTAATACACGATACAAAATATTACTCTATGAAATGTAAATAAATATTAACAACACAACATCAAAACGATGTTTAATCATTTACCCTTAAATCACAGGGTTGTAAGTCCTCAAAAAATAAATAAAAAAACAAAGGGCTATATACAAGGGGAAAATCACTTACCATAATGAGTGCTAAGAAAATCCGAGAAGCCTTCCTTTGAGGCATCGCTGTCACATCCGGCGCCACAACTCGGCGCCACTTCTTCAGACGGTTTCCTTTTTTAAATCACTGATCATTTTTGGAACATCCGGTAGAGCACTTGTTTCTTAAACACTTTTTTACCGCCCGGTTATAACAGCATAGTCATCAGTTAAATTATTCGTTTTCACAGGGGTCGATTGTTAATAAATTATTATTAATATTTTATTAACTTGTGTTAATTATTATTATTTCGTATTTTGATTGCAGTCATCGATTGGTTTATATTATCAAAATCAGTAGAATTAATTCACAATTTATTCTTTGTCTGGAAATCGTTAATGTTATCTCCGATTGTTAAATAATTGATTTTTGAGTAAGTATTTAGAAGTCAAAATGAAAAATAACTTTATATTAAGTTCTATTCAAGTGAGATATAATATTAATTCATTTCATTCAATTCTTATCGATTACGAAATTTATTTGTTTAAATTCACAATTTAGAACACTTGTTCGTGAAACTGTAGTTGAATTTGTATTGTATTTAGTATAGACTAACCGCTCCGCATTTCCGTGTTATCGGCACAACGCGCGGCACTTCTGTGTCGAAATTTCACGGATTAGAAATATTCGCGCCGATCGACAGACGTCAGACTAAACCTTGCGGGGTACTGGGTACTTCCGCTAGGCACTTCCACGCTCTTCCGGTCAGGGTTAGTTCCCGCGCGTCCCGTCAGCGACACTCCTTACTAGCGACTGCGGGCGGCAACCCACCGCGACCGCTTATACCCGATCTGCTAGCAGACCTGCCAGCTCAGTAGTTGCTGACTGCTAACCGAGACCAGTACAATGCTGTTATCAGCAGCTGAGAGTCTATTGCTGGCATAGCTGGTATTGCTGCCGTGGCTCTCGGTTAGGCGAGTCGCTATCGGTAGGTGCTGGCTGCAGTTTATTGGGCGGTGGCTGAAGCGGTGGCGCCTACTCCCACTGATCACTGAACAATGCGTTGTCAAAGCCCATGGCATGGTAGATCTGCTAAACAAGGGGTTACCGAATAAAAACAGATAGAATTTTATGAGAGATATTCTCAGGGGAGATTAACGTAACTAGGAGAGATGTTAAAACCATATTAAAAAAAACCCTTATTGTCAAGGTCAAAATGAAGAGGCTTGAATATTTTTGACAAACTGACCATAAAATCTAAAATTATCTGTATTTGCACAACAGGCAAAATATGGTTCTCAACCCTACCGCCTTTTATTTATTGACGTAACTTTTTGAAAAGATTCTTTATTTATTTATTTTTAAAAAAAGTAACGTATTTATCTATTTATTGGACCATTTGTATAGCGCCGCTTTTGTGAGATATCACCTCAGGGGCGCATTACAGTTGATGCAGGTATTACAAAAAATATTAATATTACAAAAATAAAGTGTAGTTAAGTTAAGTAAAATGAAGAACAGGAACAGGTGACACGAAGATAGAAGATGGAGACTCTGCAGCAAGAATCCTAGGTGGTGAAGAAACTGGACCAGCTGCTGCAGCGAGAGATTCCTCCGCGTCCACCAACAGTAATATAATAAAATAGAAATAATACAACGAAAGGGAAAATTCCAATAAACTAATTTTGTGTAGTTTTCAATGAGTACTTTTAACGTTGAAAAAACTTACTTTAATTAGTTAGTTTAAGGCAGATATTTACGTATATGTTTGTATAATAAATAACACAACAATGAAAACTATGTATATGCTTAAGAGGGATAACTTAAAGAAATATAACATAATAAAGAAACTGTAAAAATATACAGGCACTTAATAGTTTGTAGTAGATATTTTGAGTTTCGCTCTGATTTCAGTTAATTTATGTTTTTCCGATAATAATAATTCCATTTTTTTTTAAATAATTTTGAATGTTTCCCATATCCATCAATTTAAAGTATTGACTAAGAAGAAGAAAATACTAATAACACTAAATGAAACATGAAACAGAACAAGACAAGGAAAAATAAAAAGGTAACGGTCGTAACTGGTAAATCTAACTTACCTGGACAGCGCCTCAACCAACTCAACTATTGGTAAAATGACAAAATTACATAAATAATGGTCGAATTGGATGAGTCCCGGTATGATATATATATATATTTTTTTTTTATTATCAAGTTTTTTTACAGGTTTTTTTTTTCGATGTCTGTCTTACTAGGATAAACCTGTGTCGAGACAGACGTCGTAGATATAGATTATGGGTTTGATTCCCAATTGCGACCGTTACCTTTTTATGAAGATTTTTTTTTTATAAATGACGATATAATATATCTTAACGACACCTAGTGAAAAAAAAAATTTTCTACAAACATAAAGTTGGTTGTTTTCAGGTGACAAAAATAAAAAAGCAATAATTGTTGACTGAAATATTAATATTGATTAAATTATTTGGCGGTTAAAAATAAGCCGACGTAGCACAGTGGTTCCGTGCACCTGACCGGTAATCAAAAGGTGCAATTCCCGTTGGCGACATTTATTATTTATCGGAATATTTTTTCAATTTATATTTGTGTTTCAGGCAAATAATTATTTAATGTTTCACACTAAGTCTCGTAACTTTTTTTTCTTCTACATAATAAGTACAATAATAATTCAAGTCAAGTTCAAAATGAAAATGTTTGGATTTTTATCATAAACTGTTCATAAAATCCAAAATCATCCATATTTGCCCAACGGGCTAGCACTAAAATAAGGTTCTCAATTCTTTCACCTATTTATGGACATTACTTTTCGAAAATATAATTTTGAGATTTGCTCTGAATCCAGTTAATTTCTGCTATTATAATTCTTTCATCTATTTATGGACATTACTTTTCTAAAATATATTTTTGAGATTTGCTCTGAATCCAGTTAATTTCTGCTATTATAATTCTTTCGCCTATTTATGGACATTACTTTTCTAAAATATAATTTTGAGATTTGCTCTGAATCCAGTTAATTTCTGCTATTCTGATAAGCCGTTTGTCATACCTCTTGATCAGTAAATTAGGCTTGAGATAAATTATCGATGAAGAGCTACAGCAATTATTTAATGTTTCAAACTGGGTCTCGTGATAAAATGTTTCTCCAACATTTATGTTTCGAATGTAAGTAGGTACCGAATTAATAAATAATCAAATTATGAAAAGATAGTTGTATCCGTTTTTTTCTGTAGCTTCTCTTTCAATTCTATATAACATTGATGGGTTACCTTAAAAATAAGTAAAAGAAAAAAATGTTATTAATATTCATTTAGACACTGAAAAAAGTCAATAGGTATCCCATATAAATAAAAATGTTTATCCGAGACACTTTCTAGGTTACAAACCAATTTCATTAAAATACTTTGTGATCATTTAAAAAGGTAGCTGACAAATATATATATGTAAATATTAATTTCAAGATGATATTGTTAATTCTGAATTTGAAATATGAGATCGGCAAATATGACGATTAATAACTGATGTTCGAGTGGTTACGACGCTGTTCCGGTTAGACGAGAGATACTGGGTTCGATTCCTAGTTGTAACCGTCATCTTTTTTTTCTGTGTCTTGTTCTGTTTCATGTTCCGTTCAGATTTATTAGTATTATCTTCTTCTTCAATGATAAATTAAATAATGATTTTAAGTAGAAAATATCTATAACTTTACAAAAAAAGCAACTACTTATATGCGGAAACTTCGTATATGAAATATCGATGCCAAAACCCGCAGTGTCTATAAAGTCCAAAATGTATTGATAATAAAGTGTTTTTATTACCACGTTTTAATTTCATATACAAAAAAGCAGAAGGCTCGAAGCATAAAACTTAACGACCCTTGTACGTCGATAAGCCCTTTTCCGATAAATTAATTTAAATTAAGTGACACGATTTTATTATATACCACTATTTATAACAGTCCTTGGAATTCGATACATTAACTTTTTTTATTAAATAATAATCAAGTATGTAATTCAATTGAATTAATTTCCATATAGATCGTTCTAGAAGTGATTGATTTATCTTCAATTAATGTAATTTGCAAATGTTTTCAATAATACTGAAAACTTGTTGATACTGTTGTGAAAAAAATGAATAAGTTCATGTTGTGTAAACCTAACATCACTATTTTCATTGTAATATTCGAAGCTAAAATTTTTAGGTAAACCTACCTGTCCGTCTATATGACGTCATAGGTAACCGCCTGGTACGTTATCGCGTACGAGATTAACAATTATGTGACGTCATATGTTCCTAAATTCTCTCGGGTCATTTAAAACATCAAAATGGAACTTTTTTTGCGAGTTTAAAATACATTTTAAATTTATATATATCGTTTAATAATAATCCAAAACTTACTTAATTTAAAATGTATTTTAAACTCGCAAAAAAGTTCCATTTTGATGTTTTAAATTAATTATTTATATATAATCTTTTATTTCACAATATATATCATAATATGATTGTGATGTTTTAATGTGTATATAATGGAAATATATGGACTTTTTAAAGCGGCCAAGGGATGAAAATTATTCGTTTGGTTGTAGGTAGAAACAAAGGCTGTGTTTAGATACGATCTGTAGTAGTATGGGTATGGAAGTATGGATGTTGGAAACAGTTTCATACTAATAAATTATTGTTAATAGTACATCTCCCCTTTTCCTACTATCTGTAGTAATGAGGTATATTCACAAACTATGAATACCATAAAACGAACATTCCTAAATGGTTCCAACTGGCTACAACATCATTATGAGGTTGGCCAAACGCCACTGGCTGGTAAGACAGCTGGCACCAGCGTTGCCCGGCGTGATGTCAACGCCGTTTATATTCACGAATAAAACAAACATGTCGTTTTGGCGGCAAATCTAAAATGGCACTTTTTAAATCGGTATAGAAAAAATATTCGTCAAAATAAAAATAAAATAAAAATTCCACCATTATCGTATTTTTTTTCGAGAATCAAAAAACAGATAAAATACACTATTCCTCATAAATATTTTTAGACAGATAATCATAATCGATCTACGAATATAATATTACAATAAGTATAATAGTTTATTCTTCATGATTTTGCATATTTGAAAGTTGAATAACTTGAAGTTGAATAACTTATTTAAGTACCCTTAAAAACGTGTAATAACGTACTAATAGATGTTAAATTTGCGTACCTACCTAGAATAATTGCATTGATATATCAGCCCGTGCAATTGAGATTCTGTATCAGCTTTAACAATGGTTCACTCCAAAGCCGGCTGTTAAAGTAAACCTGTAAAACCAGTACTCAAAAGTCCATATAATAAAAAAACCCACACTTTACTCCCTCAAAAGTACAACAGCCGCAATGCGCTTGCGCGACCGTTAAACTAATGGGCAAAAAATGCCAGTGATTACAGCTGATCTGGTTCGGAATTGAATGTCAGCCATAACCTTGCAAATAGAAATAGTAGAATTAGACAGCTAGCATATTGAACCAACATTTTTTAATAAAATTTATCATTTCGAAATGTTTCTTAAAATGTTTCAAAAAAATGTTTCGAAAAATGTTTTAAAAAAAATGTTTCAAAAAATGTTTCTAATTTTTTTTTCAAAAAAACAGTTTAGTTTCTTAACTATTGTAGTAATTCGCTACCTCCATCGGACTTACTCTGGGATTTCCATCGCATTCCTCCGAGACTTCTTTTATCCTTTTCCGTTCAGAAACCTCGCTGACATTTATGTATGTCGGTATGCTGTGGCAGTAGGATGTCCCACTCCTTTATGGATTGCCTGCCGTGGCGTGGAGTGTTTAGTTTAGTCGTTTAAGGAACTAGTAGACACTAACCGGCATCGCCCGGGTTTTATTAACACATTAAAAAAAAAAAATTAATTACCAATTTTCGGTGAGGCTAACTGAAAATGGTTACGTTGACCCTAAACATGTAGATAGATGAGTTATTCGAATAACAAGTAGATGTACCAACGCGAAGCGTAAGACATAGCACATCTGGGAATATATATGTACCTATAACAGCTGCACAACACCATTTCAAATAACTAGGACCAAAGCTATTTAACGTTTTACCTGATTTAATAAAAATTAAAAAAGTTTTTAAAATTAAAAAAAACACAAATGTTAAATCTTTATCCAAAACCAACTGACGGATATTTTCAGATATATTCGGTTGTTATTTTCTACGTTTTTTCACTTAATTATTTACCGTCCAATATTTCACATTGTTTGACATGGAATTTTTTTTAAACTATTCCTAATATAGTTAGACCTGATAATATTTCACTACGAACTGGGTAATTAAAATATTTAATTAAGAATGTTATGAAACAAATTAATAATTTGCATTTTTGCTTAACAATTTTTATTTTTTAAATGTTCCTGGGATAGCAAGATAGTTTTTAAAGTCAAATTGATATATCAAAACTCCACATCTTATTTTGATGGAAATAGCGTTACTCGGAATTGGTAAGTAGCCGTCTTGACCTTAAAATTACTGAAAAATATTGTAATACTATTGTTCAGAACGCATCGTTCAAGAGTTTTCGGTGCAACAACACACAAACAGATTTCTTATTTTATAGGTAGTAAGTAGATGTTTGTATGATATCGATGTAGTATGGTAGAGAGTACTATCTCGCGTACCTCCCTAATGAGATCAAGTACCTGAAGAATGTCTCCGTGACGCGGTAGGTTTGTTTGGTCTGCCAGCTATCTACTTTTCTACTTCTAGTATTTCTACTTTAACTGTCGGCAGCAAGGTTACGGTGCGGCGTTGCAAATTGATTGTCGAAACTAGTTGTTACGACTCGAATTTGCCCGACTTTTAACCCTCAGAGACTAACAATGTTTTTTATACGTCAATAATAATCATTTGTCAATTCGACTACCACTACTATCAACCCACACAAATGCATTTTTTGCTAACGTAAATTTAAAACGTGTGCGTTATTTTAATAAACAATTTTATATTAATTGTTTATTATAAACTTAACATGGTGATAATAAATAATACATATTGATAGAAGCACAATAAAATTAAGGTCACAAATGCATTTGCAAAATGTGAGGTGCGTTGAGTATTTAATTAAAAAATAAATCATTTTGTTATACTTTATGTTAAGTACAGAAGAAATTTAAGATAATAGTAACAAGTTTAATTTGGGAGTCTGATATGGGTATTGCCGCCCCGGGAACCATTCATTGGATAATCAAAACCTGTGCCATAGGTCACGATCATGTGGTTCGCTACGTTTGGTAACTTAACAGGGGTGCCCGGGCTTATTGCTTTTAGGTTTTTCATAAGAAGCGTGAATTGTTAGTCGAAACGACTGATTAGTCTGGTACGGTTAATAAACGTAGATTTCTGAGATCTTTGCAGCCTGCATCAACAGAACAGGCTTTTAGACTGCTAAAACTTAAGTTAATAATTTATTTATTAATTATTTCAAACGGAAATAATAGTAATAATATCATCATAGGAAACCAAGTAATGCCGTCAAAAGGGCTAATACACATTATATTATAGTCACAGATGATGTAATACACTATATTTTGCCCTTTTGACTGCTTAATTGAATTATTTCCTTGCTAGTTGGAAGCGACTCAGTGCGTTGTGCGGGTGTCAACGGAGAAAAACAAAGAGTATTGCTGATTTATTAAAATCCTTTTCCTAATAAGCTTTTAGAACACTCATGATTTCTCGGAACTCATGTTCGTTCACGCACCTGTGTTTGTCCTAATAGTACACAATAACGAAATGAGAAAAAAAATATGAACACGTGTTCTGACATGCCTATAACACATTAGTGTTTTACTGATAGTTTATTAGGGAACCTGTGAATTTATGTGTTAGATAACAGGAATACGAACAATTTGAAGAAAATCTTAATAAATTAGCAATATTTTGTATCAGGAAGCTTTTTCCGAGGCGTATGTACGAAACCAACGATTCTACACTATATACATCATTTCTGCAATGATAAAGCACACTTCAAAAAAAATAAAAAATAATATATATATATTGGCCCTGAACCCTGGAAGTTAAATCGTGTTGTACAAATTTTATTCTGCATATAAATACCTAATATAAATTATATCCATGATTCATTCTAACTTTTGAGGTGTGTGTTCTCCATAAATATTTCGACAATGTAATCATTTCGCTAAGGCCTACGACTAAAATAATTATTTTCCTTGATAGAAGTCAGATTTAAAAAAAAACTGGATTACATAAATTATCAAAGAAGCGATTTAAAAAATTGCACCGCCAGGCATGCGTAATATAATAACATTATAATGAGAAAAAAGATTGTTGGCAACTGACCGGTGACTAAAAAAGTTATTAGATATTCAAATTAGTAGTTCTGTGAACAATAGAACTCTCATCCAAAAAAGTTAATAAAAATTTCTTCTAAAATCATCAACTCAAAAGAATTCATAATCTATTTAATGAAAAAACACACTTTGTAATACACCACGTTTCAATTGTAAATAGTGGTCTGCAGTACACTGGCTGACACTATTGGAGTAAGCAGCAATCCGGAGATATTATGCTACAGCATGAAATCGTGGTCTGTAGTACACTGGCTGACACTATTGGAGTAAGCAGCAATCCGGAGATATTATGCTACAGCATGAAATCGTGGTCTGTAGTACACTGGCTGACACTATTGGAGTAAGCAGCAATCCGGAGATATTATGCTACAGCATGAAATCGTGGTCTGTAGTACACTGGCTGACACTATTGGAGTAAGCAGCAATCCGGAGATATTATGTTACAGCATGAAATCGTGGTCTGTAGTACACTGGCTGACACTATTGGAGTAAGCAGCAATCCGGAGATATTATGCTACAGCATGAAATCGTGGTCTGTAGTACACTGGCTGACACTATTGGAGTAAGCAGCAATCCGGAGATATTATGTTACAGCATGAAATCGTGGTCTGTAGTACACTGGCTGACACTATTGGAGTAAGCAGCAATCCGGAGATATTATGCTACAGCATGAAATCGTGGTCTGTAGTACACTGGCTGACACTATTGGAGTAAGCAGCAATCCGGAGATATTATGTTACAGCATGAAATCGTGGTCTGTAGTACACTGGCTGACACTATTGGAGTAAGCAGCAATCCGGAGATATTATGCTACAGCATGAAATCGTGGTCTGTAGTACACTGGCTGACACTATTGGAGTAAGCAGCAATCCGGAGATATTATGCTACAGCATGAAATCGTGGTCTGCAGTACACTGGCTGACACTATTTTAGTATTTGTAAATTGTAACGTCTTACCAGATAATGTTTTTGTACATTTAAACAAATATATCTATCCTATATAGTTGCTCAAAGAATTATACTTATTTAAAAAAAAAAATAGTTTTGATTTCTAAAGTTTAAATCATATATGTATAATGTAATGTAGAAATACGAAAACATTCTCATCAGATTTATTATATTTTACAGCAAAATAAGCATTCTTTACAATGAAAATAAGTTATATGTGGCTTTCTTGTAAAGAAACAATACTCTGTGTCTTTGAAAGTGAAAAAATATGATATTTGACATGGAATTTTGTGACGCACTTTTTCACAGATAAAATAAGCATATTTGGAAGTGACAAAAGGACAAGCTCGAATAATATAGTGATATACATTAATTGAAATACTCAATTTGGGGGGCGGGTTTGGCACCACAGCCCCGAGAACTATTTATTGGATAACCAACACCTCTGTCATAGGTCACCCCAAGTGGTTCGCTGCGTTTTATGGTTTAGCAGGGGTGCCCGGATTGCAGATGTGCCTGCCCACCAGCTGTGTGGGGTGCCCAGAGAGAGGCTTTTTGGGGAGACCGTTTGAGCTCTACAACTGGTCTCTCGACAGTCTCGATCCATCGCCTTGCGTCGCAGTGGTAGGGATATATTCATATATCCGTCATTCCTGGATACACTCATCCCTAGATTCCTACCCAACCCTCATACCTTATATGTTCCCATAACTCCTCTCCTACCTTCCTTAAAAAAGACCCTCTACGCAGCTTCGCAAAAGATGACAATAGCCTTGAGGGAAAAAAAAATTCGGTTAGTGAAAAAAAACATTCATTCCTTGCCAAGAGAATGAAAAAAATAATAATACTACGATAGGAGTCTTTATTATGATTCAAAATTCTGTAAAAAGTCTAAAATTCTGTAAAAAGTCTAAAATTCTGTACTAGGAATTTCATGGATGGATGGATGCTTGGCACACTAACGGTTAAGAAAAAATAATTTAACCAAGGTAATAAATAATTGTAATACCCACTCGTAATTTGGTAATGCCAACAAGTTAGGTTAGGTATGATATGAGATAGAAAAGATAGACAGTTAGAAATGGCACGCTTCTAAGTGATTTTAGTCATTTCGATCAATTAATGCTAATGACATCACCAGAAGTTAAAATATAATGTAAAACTCGTTAACAACTATAAATAGGTGGAATCGTATTCAAATTATTAATTCTCAAACACAATGATAAACGCGTCACAAGATATCGGCTGGATTTTATTATGACTAGATGATGTTAGCAGCATTGGTAGGTACTGTAAAATATGTAAGATAAGTTTAATATACCCGCACACCTAATGCTAATTATTATAGAATTTCACAACCAACGACCAAGATGATGATAATAAGTAATAGATCATTACGCATCGATTAATTATACTTCTATGAGAGTATTTTCTGAAGTGATACATAATTCATATTTAGTTAATGTTTAACATGAAGCCATTTTTTTAAATACTATAAAAATGATAAAAAAATAATATAACCTGTTTTTTTGGTTAATATACTGATATGTAGATATTATGTTTTTGTTAATATAATGATACTAATACCTATATAGGTACAGAATTGTTACAAATTGATGACTTCTCATTTGAATGCTCTTCAATTCGTATTTATTATTACAAATCTAAAGTTTCAGTAGATTTGGTCCCATGAGGCTGTGAGAACAACATTTGGTCCCATATAGGCTGTGAAAACGACATTTTGTCCCATATAGGCTATGAAAACGACATTTTGTCCCATATAGGCTATGAGAACGACATTTGGTACAATATAGGCCGTGAGAACAACATTTGGTCCCATATAGGCTGTGAAAACGACATTTGGTCCCATATAGGCTGTGAGAACGACATTTGGTACAATATAGGCCGTGAGAACAACATTTGGTCCCATATTTTTTAATTTTTTTTTTTATAGAGAATACCTCACAAGAGTCCCAACTGCTCCCGTCTGGAGCCAGTGAGACTATGGCATCCCCAATTGGGGGATGTTTTGAGGCTGAAGGTAAGTGGGGAAGGGAAAGAGGAAGGTGGGGAAGTACCTGACTATTCAGATCTAGTCACTAAACACGGCTAAAGCCATTTGGAGCAACGTTTCAATTCTGAATGGTGGTCTTACACCAGGGCGATACTGGTAGTATCTTCCACTCTGATATAGGCTGTGAAAACAACATTTGGTCCCATATAGGCTATGAGAACGACATTTGGTACAATATAGGCCGTGAGAACAACATTTGGTCCCATATAGGCTATGAGAACGACATTTGGTACAATATAGGCCGTGAGAACAACATTTGGTCCCATATAGGCTATGAGAACGACATTTGGTACACTATAGGCCGTGAGAACAACATTTGGTCCCATATAGGCTGTGAAAACGACATTTGGTCCCATATAGGCTGCGAGAACGACATTTACCCCTTAGATATAGATTGCTGGTAAGTATAATTCTGCCAATGTAAATTTATTTGTGTCTTTAAATACACAATTACCGTAAGTATCAATTAAATATCAGTTCTGATGTGATCCGTGTTTGAATGGTGACCTACATAATTTGATTGATCAATTTGTATAATTTATTTACCTGCATTTGAGTGATAGATACTTTCAGTATCGCCTTGGTGAAAGACCATTAAAAATCGAAACTGTGCATGAAAAAGCTTTAGCCTTACTTAGTGTGGACCAGATCTGAATAGCCAGGTACTTCACAACATATCCCAATCGGGGATGCCATAGTCTCACTGGCTCCAGACTATTGCTTGCAGTTGGGGACTCTTGTGCGGTACATAAAAAATCTTAAAAATAATTCCAGATCCGTTGATTTTTAAATAAAACTTTCAGATTGTTTTATTTCAATGACAACGATCCTTGTCTTCTGAATATTGTTTTATTGTAATCTCTTTGTTCGACTTTAGGCATTATAAGATAATTTACCATTAATGATAATCGATTAATGGACCAAATCATCTGACTCAACTAAATACCCTGACTTGTGGTCAGAACGGAAAAACCGTGAACTTGAATCCAGATTTCGATGAGACAGAACGAAACCCATCCAATCTATATTTAAATTTAATTCTACAACTACAATTATTATTACCACCAAAAAATTATTATTTATTAGTTGCAAGGTATAAAATTTTCGATTACTAATCAAAAGGTAATAAGGAGGATAATGTTATTGTAAAATCAATCCATATAAAATGCTATTCGATTATTTTTGGTGTAGTGGGTGAAGTCCGGTGACATGACTTGTCGTTTCCCGATGTTTCCTGATGTTTACAGTATTTCCATTATAAATCATATTCACTTATATATCATTATCGATTCTACTTTACAAGAGTACAGTTGTTAAATCGTTGGAAAGATGTTGAATTACAAATAGAAAAAAGTGCTGATTTTCCTAAAAAAAAATTGTTTTCTGAAATATTTCAAACATCATCAATAATTGAGTTTGAATGAAAATTTTAAGAGTGTATTGTGGTATAAAGATTAATTCACATTTAAATTAGACAAGTCTAATAAATCGAGTTGATCGCATTCACATGCCAAGGTTGAATATCGGAAAGAATGAATGAAATAGAAATATTACCCGTTACTTGAAAATATCTACTGCCATGTTGAATTATATCCGATTATTAATGTGGAATTTTATTTGAACACGCACAGATTTACTGAACTCTTACATTCAAATTATTGTGTTACGCGTGGATTATGGATTTATTTGAAATGCGTAGGTTAGTAGGTATATTTATCTTATAGCCCCTGGGAACCAGTTTACAGTTACTTATACTTGAAGCTTATTTCATGGCATTATTTAACACAGTATTCTGAGGAACATTTTGGACCTGCATAGAATATCAGATTGGCATCATAATTCTATTATTTCTTAAATTTTTATTTCGAATGTCCATAGCTCATACTACAAGACAGAAAATTTCAAAATTTCGACACAGTTCGAGAACTTTTTGCCGATTTAGTGACGTGTAGTAGTTTTATGTATTAAAAATATTTTCCGCGACGGAACTAAAATAGAAGATGAAATAGAATGCTATAAATATTTCAATACATACATAAATTTGTATTTTAGATCGGTTTTTTTTTAATAAAGTCTTTAAAATATGTACCGTTAGTTCTACAAAATCGTGCGCGTTAGAAACAATTTCCTTAGCTGTGCTTTGTAAAAATTATGCGAGTATTCGGGCAAGGCTGAATTTAAAACAAAAATTCAAGATTTGTGTGACACATTTTACGTAGGCGTTATTAGAAGGTACCTAGATAGGCTGTGGTCTCGAAAAAAATACGTTACAATAGATAAAACAATTTAGTCTACATTTTGTCGTTTCTACCTTCCTTTGAATATGATTTCCACTGTCGTTAAGCTGAAGACATGTACAAATATACGTACCGTAGCATTTTAAATTTATTTTTTGTTACATTAGTTTTTATTTAAGCCATGTTTGGCATTATTACAATTTAAGTGATAATTACAGTTATATTGTATTATATTATATTATATTATAGTTATATGCATAAAGCTTAAAGAACGAGGAAGGATAAAGGATTAACATGAACAGTGAGTAAAATGATAGTGTCAGTGTTCAAAGTCCTTCTCACTATGCTTTCATGCTCTGAGGCGGTCTGTAACTTTTATATTTTCGATCATTGAAGACAATATTAACGACGGAAAGACGAAAAAAAACGGACCTCTCCCTTGCAAGGGAAGTACTCTGATCACTGAGCTAATTTGACCATTTCAACTTACGTCACTTTTAAATTTGGCATACTTCGACCGATAGCTACCAAAATTCCCCTTTATTTTCTCAAAAAATGTGTGATTGCGGGATTCTACCCAAACTAAATGCAATTAGATAGTGTTTTGGATAAAAATATCATATTTTATTTTAATGTACGACATCTATTGTCTATTCTACAATGTACGAGTCAGGGGTGAATATTTTTGTAGTGGAATAACAATAGGTAAAAGTTCAAATTATAATATTTAATCATTGAAAACAATATTAACGACTCTCAAAGGAAAAATTTGAAACAGAAAAAGATTCAGTCGTATCTGAGAATTGATCCCAGGACCTCTCTCTTGGGAAATGCTCTGACCACTGAGCTAATTCGAACTTCGAAATTCGATTTCAACTTACGTCATTTTCAACGGTAACATACTTCGAATGAGAGCATTAAATTATTGCATCACAAAAATATTAATACTTTTGTATTATCTATGTAATTGTTTTCATAATGTTTGCAAGATGATTATGACTCAGTCCTCTCAGTTTATTTGATTGATTAGATTTCAGGTAATCAAGGTGAGCTAAACATTACAAAAAGAGTCCTATTAAAAAGTACGTAATCCTTAAGAATAAAATATTTCGAACCTGACAAGTCAAAACCCAATTAAAATTCTCTATCAATCTTTTCAAAGGGAAGGTATGTGATAAATCAAATAATTTACTGCTAACTGCCTTTAATAACAGGTTAGTTTGTTGTGGACACGTCCCATAACATAATGCGTCACATTCTGCCCTCCTACAATAAATAGATAAATATATTGCCACGACCTGAGCCTGGGATTAGCGCCATCGATCCAAATTAGTGGCCTAAGTATTATCCTGACACTAGCTTAGTTTAAAGAACTGTAGAGGATGAAGAACTCATTAGAAAATTTCTATAATACCAACATCGATACAAAAAAAGTCCAAGACTAATAGATATTTTCGCTAATCAAAAAGCATGCATTGAAAAAGAGAACCAAAAGATTGCTCAATTATAATAGGTCGCAAAAAAAAATTGTGTGAATTGGTTCATATCTGGTGTATACTTTCGAGAGTCATGTCCTTGCGAAACGCCACTGAGAAACAGTTTTTGTTTTGCTTACGTCAACTTATTGTCTTTAGCGAAAAATGGATACTTATCCACTGTTTGCAATAGTTATTCATAAAGATTTACAGTGTGTTTTTGATTATATTAAAAGTGTAAGTCTTTTTTAACATTGCAATAGTTGTGTGTTTGATCAAACTTTTAGCTTAGTGACTGCCCAGTGTAATAGGTGAAATCAGTCTGTATTGCGGGAGAATGGTGCAGACGTGGACAATGAGCCATAAAATAAACTCTTTAGTCAATCAACCCCTTTTAATCAGCAGCGTGAGAGCCTGCTGACTGGCTTGAATTAGTCATATATCTAACGTAGTAGGACAGAGCAATTAAGACGGATTACAAAGCCATGGCATCCGGTGGAAATCAGGACTTCAGGAAAACCAAAATGAAAAGGCATGGAAAGGCTCAGAGAAATTGATTGCCGGAGACATAGAACAATGGGTTGTTGGATGTGAAACGGTATCATTAAAGAGGATAAAGCTCTTGAAGGACAGAATGGTTGTTGGAAGCTTCCAGTCAATAAAACATCCACATTTGATCAGAGTTTTAAAAGAGCTTGAATAAATTACGGCATTTTCCAGAGATTTCCATGTTTATGGAATAAGCAATCTCACGGTTTGCCTTATTATTATTACTCCACAGTTATTTGGACATTTCAAAGCATGATGGAAATGATGTCGTAAGCTGAAAATAATTGTGTTGAGTTCTAGACATTTCTGCGACAGAAATCTTCCAAAATCTTTCGGGAGATTTCCGCGCATATTTTTGTAATGTACCTACTCTGTTGGTCAGTTAGAATACAAACCTATATAGTTGGTTAAAAGTGACATTTGACTAACTAACATTGTTTTCCAAATTGAGTTATTACTAATCAAATGTTCTCTACAATGTCCTGTAACATTAAATATTCAAATTACTATCATCAGGGCAACTTCACTCTGTAGGCTGTCCGAAAGATTTCAGTGCCTGGTGACTGGTCTCATAAATCCTACATATTTTTTTAAAGCTTACGCTGCGCTATATTTTGTATTGGAGTCAAGACGTTTTTTATTCTTAAGATTTTAACGTCGAAGAATACTTGGTAATGTATTAGCATCTCGTCATTAATATTATCGTATTGAATCAAAGTGCAAAAATGCATCCATGACCACACTTGATAAACGCTTTACAGGTGTTAAAAGTACTTTGATCGGTTGAAATGTGAATGTGGACTAGAGTTGTCATGCATATGTTTTAAAATACCAACAATAGATAATGAGATTTAAATATTCCCCACACAATCCCAACAAGTTCCTTTACCTCCAAAATTAAACTAAAACCTACTGAAATTTGCATTGTTTTTTGCTATCTATTAATTTTCAATGTACCATTAACATAGTCGCAAAGTGCGGCGTCTATCTCTACTGCGTCTACCATCGATTAAATAGATCTAAAAAATCTGTATAGATTTGCTAACTCCAATAGATAAAAAGTGGATGATATAACTGTCATCACAGAATGATAAAAGTTTTTATTGGCGAAAGCTGGCGTCACATTTCCTACTTCTTTTTCACCACTAAATGCGACAAAGGAACTAGACTAGACTAATATAATCCTTGCTGGACGTGCAAACCAGTTTTGCATATCCCTCGTACAATGAACTTCGAATTTATTGTAATATCGAACTACTTGTTCGATTTTATCTGTGCATGCTATTGGGCACTTATATAAACAATAAATGCCTGTATTTCACAATAAAGCATAAGGTTTAGTATAACACATTTTACATTGTCACATTTATTTAGGTTATACTGTTAAAGATCTATTTACGTAAACAAAGCCCACACTATTTTGACTCACTTCTCGTGTAATGAAGACCACCCTGCAACCTTAAAACAGGTGAATACCACACGAGAGTACCACTTTCCGGAGTCAGTGGAACTATGGCATCCCTGATGGAGGTATGTTGTTAGGCTGAAAGGGTTAGTGGCGGGAAGGTTGGGATAAGGAAGGATGCGATGTAACTTTTTTGTTGTTGTATATATTATTTGAACATTGAGACATAATACACAAAAATCTGCAAGACTTTTATCTTCCTTAACATTTACGGGGAGTTCATTGAACCTTTATAATAAATATTGTTTTATGGTGCCGATAAATTTCTCTTGTTAAGTCTAAAATCATTTAACTGAGCAACAAACACGGCTACATCCAACCTTTCGTTTCCTAATTGTGAATTTTCACCGGGGTATATAAAAATTAAATTTAATAGTTGCCACTATTAAATTCCATGTGCCGATTAGGAATACAAGAAAAAATATAACATTCTTCTGCAATACATACACAACCAACTATCAGACACACTCACTGACCAATAGGATGAATGATCTGGGCAACAAGTATGGGGTGCTAATGATACATTTATTGTCTCCATTTACAGAAGTAAGAATATAATACCAGCACTTCCTACAAATCCTACGAATCCTACAAATTAGAGTAGCGTTGGTAATGCAGTAATTGTGTTTAGTGTTATATGTAGTGTTGTTCTAATTTCTTTTTTCACTTTATGTTACTCTTACGTTTTAGTAATATTGTTTCATATTTAGTTTTTTTTTAAGTAATTTTATATATTCTCATTATACTAAGTATATATATACTAATAAGTATAATGAGAATATATTCTCATTATACTTATAATTTGAATTTTAATTACATATTTGTGTAATCATAAATCTATTTTATACCTACTTTATAATGGATTATATCTAAATACTGTTAGTATCTCCTGTATAATACAGATATTCTCCTATGTACAATGTATCATGTATCACTTATATATAATTATTTATATGGGGATTATAGTATCTTCCATTTATCACTCACCCATAATCAATAATTAAGCAGTCAAAGGGAAAAATAAAGTGTATGAAATCAATTATTGTGACTATAATGGTGTATTCGGGCCTTCCCGTCAATATTAATGTATTTATTAAATAATTTATTAGTTAGGATCTTCTCAGTCGTTGTGCGGACTTCGTGTGGACGGAGTCATCGCTTAGTATAATTTTGGCTACGTTAGTGAAGTAAATAAAATTCAACCACTATTAGGATGTTAAATGTATCCTGAAAGAAATAGATGACTTAAAAGGAAATTGTATTTTAAAATATTAAGAAGTATATAACGTAAAATATTATTCAATAGTTGTAGTATATTTTATAAAATGAAAAAGAAAATATTTTGACTCAACCAAATCCTCGTAAATGTTTCATTATCCTTAACAGCAAGTCTAGATATCTATATTCTAATAGGATATTATATTATAAACGATTGAGGAAAATAATATGGATTCAAAGAGTACAATACGTAATTGTGATGTCTGAGGACGTGGTTGATTGGTTACAACCCTCGACTACGATTCTAGCGGTAGTGGGTTCGAACTCCGAAGCGTGCAAATAAAATTTGGTTTATTAAATTATGTTATATCACATTAAATAAAAATAATGACATTTGTTTGTTCCAAAGTGACATATACTCTGAGTATGGTCCTGGTGACAGACCACCATTCAGTATCGAAACATTCGAAACTGTGCTGAAATGTGTTTGGTGACCAAATCTGAATAGCCAGGCACTTCCCAATCTTGTCTCAGAGAGACCCTATCTCATTCCCCTTCCCACTAAGGAGTGAAGGAGCCTGAAAAGTCAGCCTTTCAGTATACTCTAATTGGGAATACCACAGACCTACTGCCTTCGGACAGTTGGAACAATAAGTATATTTTCAAAAATTACAAGTGCATTGGAAATCTGTTCATACCACTAATACTTTAGTAAAATGTCAGATTAAATATTATAACGCTTTATTTTTCTAATATACATTGCGTATGAATATCCGCCACAAACAACAACAATTTATTGTTGTGGAAAAAATGCTTCACTTTGAATAATAGTGGTGTAACTCCAGTTAAGTACGTAAGTTTCGAGAATAGTGGTGGTGAAACTCCAGTTAAGTAAGTTTAGAGAATAATGGTGGTATAACTCCAGTGAAATAAGTTTCTAGAATAATAATAGTGTAATTATAGCTAAGTGAGTTTCGAGAATAATGGTGGTGTAACTCCAGTTAAATAAGTTTGGAGAACAATAGTGGTGTAACTATAGATAAGTAGAAAGATTATTAATGGTTATGTATTCCAGAAAAATAGCATTTTTTAATATGCTCTTGAATCAAATAAAAACCATTAACGTAATGTGAAAATCTTTATTTATTTAAAATGCTTAATTTTTTATTATCAAAAATTATAAGTAAAATTGTGGTAAAATAATATGTAAAAATATATATTATTAATACGGAAATGTAAAAACAAAAATTTATATATTTTTAAATTAATGGTATATATATAATGGAAGTAAACCAATATTGAACTGATATTAAACATATTTTTCTTCATCAAGGTATTTTTTTAATTAGCTCCACAAAGGAAGCTCTGATGAAATAATTCCTCTCGGGGCCTATGTCATCTTTGATTCTGTAAGGAGCCTCTTTTTAGGGAAAGCAGAAGACTGGGAACGAAAAAGGCATGAGAGGTGGGTAAGAATCTGGGGGTCGGTGTGTCCAGGAGAGGCGGACGTATAAATCCATCCCTCTCACTGCAATGAAATGCGATGTTTCGGGAGAGTCCTGCAGGAGAGATCAATAATAATAATAATATATGACTTATTTATATAGCGCCTTTTTCGTGAGAAATCACCAATAGGTCTCCCTCAACCAGTCTCTCGTAATCTGGCCTGCCACGCAGTTGTCGGACAGACGCATCCGCCACAAAGACCCGGACAAACTCACAACATGAACCCGGACACCAAAGTCACCAAGCGCAGCGAACCACTCGGTATCAGCTGATTTTTCA
Source organism: Hesperophylax magnus (assembly GCA_026573805.1). NCBI lineage: Eukaryota > Metazoa > Arthropoda > Insecta > Trichoptera > Limnephilidae > Hesperophylax > Hesperophylax magnus. The sequence continues at coordinate 6,184,735 of JAIUSX010000022.1, forward strand.
ATAAAATTTCCACCACTGTCAATATTAATAAAAATTGCGTAGAACTGGCTATAAATAATATAGAATATATTAATAAAGTATGTAAACTATTTTGTACTTGACAACTAATGCATTTGATTACTGATTTACATGGAACCTTATCGCGTCAATGATGGATAATAATAAAAATCAACAACACAACTAGAATCATAAATAAATATGTAATTGAGTTTTTTTTAAATTACATGGGTGTAGTTATTGTAATATTATGAATTTTAAATGTATTTAATACGCATTATGCAATATAAATCACATTTTTCCAATCATGCATACATTATAATATTTTAGATTTGAAAACATTAACATTATTGGAAATGATTTAAGGTTCTCTTGAGATTTTATATTATTTTTAATAAGAATACCCATAGCCCGGAGGAAGTGGGATGCCAATTCTTGTGTGGTAAGTAAAAACACAGTAATCCACAATGGATCAATTCCTCTGAAGGACGGGTCGAGTTTTTAGTGATTTTTTAACCAAAAATTATAATTAAAAAAATGTTTGTAACTCGTAAAAAAACTACAATACATCTATTTTTATTGACGATTTGAAAAATATACGTATTCATATTTTTTTTTTTTGGTTTGACTGAGGTTTGAACCTTACTCCCCAGACAATTACTAAAATGAATGAGCTGCGCTATCACTTAAGACAGATCCTAATTTTATGGTACCGAGATTTATTTCGAATATTAACAGCTGTAATTTTTTAAAATGTCATCCAATTTCAAAGAATTGTGTGTGTGCATGAATGCCAAAAAAAGTTGATAGAATGCATTGTCATCGACAATAAGTCTATCTGCCGAGTTTCAGATCAATTGGATGTCAGGAAGTGGGTTAATTTTCATATCCAAGATTTCATCTCTTTCATTTATTCATTCGTTTATATATTCATTCATTCATACAAGAAAACAAAATCGAAATTCAAATAGATGTATTTAAAAATAATAGTGTTTAAAATATATGTTTTTCTGTTTTTACTTTCCAATGGTGAACAATTTTAAGTAACTGTAGTAATTAAAAATCAGTATAGGTACTAATTTACTGTTTTTAATACTTACCAATATTGAATGTTAATATAAGTGATTGTGGCAAGTATGTAAGCAGTCTTTAAGATTATACTGTATTTTTATACGAATACGAAACCGACAGCCTCCATGGTTGAGTGGTTACGATCCATGTCTTACGAATCCGGAGGTGGCGGGTTTAAATTGTTGGGGTATGTTGTGAAGCGGAAAGTAGTTGGGAGGGAATACACAAATAGAAGATGGAGAGAAAAAGACGGCCAATGCAATTGTAGGCAACTTTTCAAAAGCAAAATAAATAAAATTTGAACGAAAACGTAGCTGAAGTTTTAATAATCGCATACTGATGGCTTTTTCTTGTAAACTTTACATACCACTTTAAACAGAACAAAAATATGCATTTAGTAGACAGACGTATTATGCAAATGTTACTGTGATTTTACTTTTTCGTTTCGTATTAAAATCATTATTTAAAAAATTGCCCAAACCTGACCGGGCGATCTGATGGAGGTTTTCTGTTTTATAGAATTATTTCAAATTATTATACGGTAAACTTTTAAATGCAAAGAGAAATCTTGGTGTTCTCTCTTTCTAAATCTGCCTATATTATATGTTTGGAAATAATAAAAAAGGAGTTTTATGAGAACGTACCATTTGGTGAGAGATATAGCACTAATATCATCTTCTGCCCAGAGCAAGTGGATATTTAGCATCCCCATTTTAGGGGTAGTGTTATGATGTTGTAATGAGAATAGATAGAGGGTGGATTAAGATGGACCCGGATCTACAGATCTCATCACTAAACACAGCTCATTACATTTCCAGTAACGTTTCGCATGTGATTTATGGTTTCTCGCCAAGGCGTTCTTTGAGTATGTTCCACTCTTAAACTACTAATAATTAAAAACTGATATAAATAAAACTTTTATTTATGGATTATAACCCGTGAACTCTACGTTCACAAACAAGGAGCTTAATGTAAATAAACCCAACTAACCTAATTGAGTTTTTCTAACTGAATTGTTCACACGTAAGTGAGAATATCTGTAAAAACTCAATATAAATCAAACGATTTTTTAAATCACTAATATCAAAACATTTAAAAACCATACAGTTATATAAAACCGCCATGTTTAAAAGTATTAAATTACATAAAAGTATTATTTTGTTTTGGAATTCAATCCTGATGATCTTAATAAATCACTTTGTTTTTCATTAAGATAAAAAAATCTCTGCTTTAATTAGTTTTAAAAACCTGAAGCTCAAGAACAAGAACAAATTAATTACCATATTGTATGCGTTGACGCACATCATTGCAGTCATTAGCATCACGCTGTGAAAGGAATTCCATCTCTTCTGACTCATCGAAAAATCAGGAAAATCACAGTGAGTCGCAGGATTCATTGAGTTCAAGTTTAAAAGCGAAATCAAGCATTCCAAGCTGCACCGAAGTGCTTACCTATTATTAAACTAAAGGGCTCGGATCTCAGGGAAGAGCAAGCAAGACATAGACTGGAATAGAAACATATTAAAGTATATTTACTCGTTTTTTTTAATAGATATTATGTAATAAACAGGGTGTATTCGAACGTTTTAAGGTAGCTTTTAGGTAACAAAGATGAATTGTTTGCATGGGAAAATAAATATTCTTATGGAAAAATATTTTAGTATAAGAAAAAAAAATTGAATTTCGATAAATTATTATTCTTTTTTACTTCTACCATCATGTACAGGATTTTCCAATAAGAGGTGTTTTTTTGAATAGCCCACTATTTCGGTAGATGTTACTTTTGAAGCTGTCATTTTTTGACATTTGACAAGTAGACACTACGTCATTAATAAAAATGGAACGATACACGCTTCAACAACGCATTGAAATTATTAAAATTCACTTGAGTGAATCAAATGCAAATCATCTTGAGTGATGAGGCCCATTTCCACCTCGGTGGCTTCATCAATAAGCAAAATTGTCGCATCTGGGGCTCGTCAAACCCAAGAGTTATTGTTGAAAAGCCTCTCTATCTTCAACGTGTGACTGTATGGTGCGCTTTATGGTCCAGCGGAGTCATTGGACCTTACGTTTTCGAAAATGAAGCTGGAGCAACAGTTACGGTGAATGGATTGCGCTATCGAGAGATGATTAATGATATTTTATGGCCGGAATTGGATGGTATTGATTTGGACAACGTTTACTTTCAACAAAACGGCGGTATGTGCCACACAAGCAACAAAACCATCGATCTTTTATGATTGAATATCAAAATAACACCTCTTATTGGAAAACCCTGTAGAATCACCTCCCGAAGTTAGTGCACTTTACCCCCGGACACTCGTATATGTAACTACATCGAAAGTTCTGTTAATAATAATAAGGTCAATGATTTTGACAAAAACAACTAAATTAAATAATTTATATTTTAGTCATATTTATCAAAGAATTATAAATATTTTTATATTTAATTAATTCCTTTTTTTGTGGCATCACGATTGCAAAATATCTGTAAATCTCTAATAAAGTATAGATTGAAATAAATACGTAATTGGTAGGTACGAATATATTTTTTCTTGTAATAATTGAAACGTATTTATAATCTATAAGTTTGTAAATTTTATAAAATAAAACAATTAAAAAATTAAACGTCTTTCGTTTACAAAACTGCACGAGTGGATGCTGCAAAACTAATTGGGTTGACATACTTAAATGTAATGACACTTTTAAGTCTCCCAACATCACTTAAAAAAATGATAATTGAAACATTATAATCTTAAGTCATTTCGAATTGAGAAACAACTATTTTTTTCACCTTTGAACTCCCTATTAAAAATGCATCTCCATCAATGCACTAAAACACTCATCAATTACGTGTGATATTTAATTACTATTCTCCTATTAACGCAAGTCATTAATATAATTTGTCTCGGTGATTGAAGGCAACGTAATTTAATGATAACTTAAGAACATGCTTGCTTTATATGTGGCACTTTAATTAATAATAATATGATAAGTGACAATGAAACCAAACGATGAAATAACGATAAAGGGTGTGTTTCTCCTAACAGGTAGATATGCAAGTAAACGCAGATATGTAAGTGCAGCAGGACCACCAAAGCGAAAAGGATGCAGCTCGACGAAGAAAAAATGAAAGATTTACATTCAGTAAATCATAATGGCAATGAGTAAAAAGTTAAGAGCTTAATGTTTTTCTTTTGTGGTTTTTTATCCAGTTAATAATTTTTCCTCATAAAACGTATTAATGCAACGTAAAATCAGTCTTGTAAATACACCCATCAGATGGTAATAGTAATAAGGCCAAATGAGCCGCATTAATGGTTAGTTAAAGAATTAGTAGAAGATTTAATAGAATATTTTAACTTATAAATCGGCAAAAATCTAAAATACTACTCTGCCACCCTAACATGAACAGTGGCATGCAGGGAGTTTTTGGGCCGTAAGAAAATACAGAAAAACTAATCGAAATAAAATAAAAACTTCCCACAGATTTGGTAAGTTTTCGTAAAGAAAGGCTAAGCTGCTGGCTTTAGTCGTTATTCGGTTAGGATTACAACCACATTAAATTTCCAAATACCCGCTAAATTTATGCATAATACAAGTCACTTACTAGATTATATATATATAATTTCATATTTTCGTAGAAAGCAATCACTTTGTGGTTTAACATTTTAATGAAATAAAAACAATATTTTTTGTTTAAAACCACGAATTTTTATTAATTTTAAGACCGACCGGTTTCGCTACACTCGAGCATAGTCAGGGTACAAAATTAAACTGACAGTTTAATTTTGTACCCCGACGATGCTCGAGTGTAGCGAAACCGGTCGGTCTTAAAATTAATAAAAATTCGTGGTTTTAAACAAAAAATATTGTTTTTATTTCATATATAATTTCTGTATTTCAATGAATGCCATATAATAATGTGATAATGATTTCGTTAGTAAAGTTGTACTAATTATTAGAGGTGCCAACAGATGACAGAAAAGCAAGGTCTTTTTCGACACTAACACAAACTTTGTCTAGTCTTCCCTTTAATGTACTTTGCGCACAGATGTATATTTATGTGTAAAATACAGTCCACATTTGAATATGACATCGCGCCATTTTGCATACTTAGTTCCTGCTTTTAACACGTTATAATAGGCGGTATTACGATTCAGAAATTCTCTGAGGATTTATAGCTTCAATCATTGACCAAAGCACTTATTAAATACACGAATTCAGCAACTATTAAGGTGAATCGATAAAATTGATTTTTCAGGATTTTTAAAAATAAATTACTACTATACTTATTTTATGTTTGGTACAGAGGAGATAATTTAAACAGATCATTTTTAAGTTTAACACTTTAAACGTTGGAGAAATATGTTTCTGTGTTCAAATAAATGAAAAGTCCAAATATGGAGTTAACCTAGAAATATGGTACTATATTATATTGAAAAAATAATGTATTTTACAATACACTATAAAAATTAACAATATGTGCTGCCATACAAGAATAAAGAAAAACACAGAAATGCATTAAAAAGTCTGGCAATATTGTGAGTGTGCATTAAAGAGGCTGCTTTGAAAGCAACTACAAATACAACATTTGGGCAAAAAATATTTCTTGTGCTATGGTACTAAACTCAATCACAAAATCCCACTCTCATTCAAAAATTACAACTATATTATAACATTTATATCTCTAATAAAAAGATTAATACATAAAGGGAGATCAGAAATAGAAAACATACTGATACCAAATACAGACTGAAACTGAAACTCAAACCACTTAACAACATAAAAACAAATTAAATACATTTGAAATTATTTCAGAAAAAACACTACATATCTCTGTTACAAAAATAGAAGATAATAAAACATTTGTTATTATTACTACTACTATGATGCAGTCATCTCAGAGATTTACATCGTTTTGCTGAATAACGACAGTTTTATAATAAGTAAAATATTGATAATAAAATGTTTGCTTCTTAGTTGAAAGACATTGGTCGGATTTTGAAATGATTTATGAAAAGGTCTTTAAAAAAGCGTGGCTAATGAAAATATTGTGAGGATAATGGAAGAGCTTCAATTTGTGGGTAGATAAAAAAGAATGGAGATATTGGGTTATTTTTTTTATTAATTAATTACATTTTTGAAACCCACAGCCCTCTCATCACGTGAAAATAAATGTAAAATAATGGTGTCAATATAATAAGAACGCCTTCGATTGAAATTTTCAATAGTTTTGATTTAGCTATTGTATAACAAATTTATGCTAAAAATATACTATTGAAACTGTTCGAAAATACTGAATCCTCCACAATACCGCGTATTCATTACACTAGATTAAATCACAATGACATAAGAAATATTCCAGGTCATAAAACCACGTTCGGACAAAGAAATTATATTTATTTTGCGACGAAACTCCACAACATCCTTGCCGCCATATAAAATTTTAATGTTTACAAATCAATATATTTTTTGATACACGCACTACTTTTAGTAGAAAAATGAAGACTGTTTTCCTACAAAGTTCAAAGTAAACAACTTAGACGTACTTCGTTTAAATATATATATTTTTTTAAATTTCTGTTTAACATTGTTTATCTATTTATATATATATTTTTTTGTTTTACCCTCTAATTTTTTTCAAAAATAATTTGTAAATGCTTACAAAGATATTGCGCATTTATTTCATATCTCTATTTGTAAAATAATATTCTTATGTATATATTTTTCCCCTATTTATAAGTCAAAATATTTGTATATGTTTTTAACTGCTGTGTCAATTCGTGAGAAATAGTTTGGATGCAGGTGAATTCTCTAGTTGATGTTTTGTATATTCTTGTCAATTGATATCTGTATCTGTTTTTCCTCCTAAATAAAAAAAATAAAATAAATAAATAAATAAAAATCTGTTTGAAAGAGATTAATGAAAAAACTCTGAAAAAAATTTAAAAACGACATAGAAAACTAATAAAACAGAAATGAATAACTTTAGTTCGCCTCAGCACAGGTCACCCTAGTGAGGAGGACTAAGAAATACAATTTACTATACAAATATATAATGTCATGTTTTGTATGTACAATATTTAAATAGTCTATTAAAAAAAAAAATAGATAACACTTTTTAGAACTAAATTGTTGTTGTTTATTGTTTCTTCACATGATCATTGTTTACATTGCAATTTTTAACCTCACTGGGACTAGCCCGTGTTGAAGGTAATGATTTTATAATTTTGACAGGTCAGTGGCCGAGTTAGCATCGCGTTCGAGTCCCACCCAGGCGTCGTGTGTTCAATTCATCGGCTGGCTAAGTCCACAATGACGACACAAGTAACATTTTCCGCTTACTCTGATGGTGGTAGATTTTCAAATATTGTCAAATTATTCGTAACCCGGGAATGTTTGTTTTTCTTAAAAAAAAAAATGAAAATAACACAAAAGAATATATTTAAAGAAAAATATTCTTTAAAATAATCGGTACCTACTAAGCTGAAGGAAGCTTATTCAATAATGTGGTAAACACGTAGGGTGACCATGTATTTAAATGGAAATAAATTAATCAGCCATTAATTTATATAAAAATTTATTTGCATAAATTCTAGAGTACAACATCAATTAATTATTATTAAGATTTACCTACCAATCTTAATCCAATGATCTTGTCCATTTGCAGCACCACGCTAGAGTTACAATTGCGTTCCCATTTTGGGAATACTTTGAGGGTGATGCGAAGAGGAATGTCGAGAATTAGGTGTTGAGAATTGAAGTCACTGAACATGGTCAAAGCCGTGCTGGTCTTTCACCATAACCGTACAGATGGCATGTTCCACTGCAAGCATGTATTTACTCTGACTCTATATAATGCAATTTTATTAGAATAATGTTTGTAGGTTAAATACAAATTAATGAAGAATATAATTCATTGAGAATGCATTCATTACAAAATACCACCAAATAACTTTTAAAGTCATACCCCTCAACGAAACTTTGCGTTCCACGTACTTCTTACTTCTTTCGCATGTATACATCCTCCGTTGTTCCGACTCTTGACATGACCTGATACAAGTATTTGGCCCAATCATGGCAAGTCTTCCTCGGCAATACCCGACTTCTTAATTCATTTTATTCATCATTACATCATTATTCTAACACTCCTTTCTAAGTACATTAGCTCCACGATCCTGACCGTATATAAACGTCATTGTAGATGGTCAGGAATTGGTTAAGTGGGGGTTAAAATCCCATAGAATTATTAAACAGGACAATAATTTGTTTCTGATTGACTTTATTCAATCATAATTCAATGCGTAAGTTATTTGTTTCGTCAAATGGACTTTATTTAAAAAATAATGAAAAGTAATAAATTGTTTATTTTTCATTCAATCATAATTCAAGGAGCATGCAAGTTATTTTTGTCAAATCGACAATAGGATAATAATAATGAAAATAATTACTTAAAAAGTTTAATTAAAAAATATAATAATTAAAAAATTTATTACAAAATTTTTTTGATAAAATATTGAAAAAAAAAAGTGAGATATTATTTAAGCCTTTGATATCTGGGGCTTGGTTCCAAAGATCCCCCTTATATCCAAATGATCAGAGTTCGGAGGAGAATCCTCGGGAAAATCTTCAGCATCGCGGAAATTGTGACTCTCGTGGTTCATGCTCACCTCTTTGTGCACCGAGTACGCTTTGGAATGCTTATTTCCGTGGTGACCAAGAATTTGAGTGCCCTGGAAATAAATATTTTTCGGAGTTATTATATGTTTTAAAATTCTAACATCAATTATGTGAAAATTTATGAAAATTGTTTTCTTAATAAAATAAAATGATGAAAGCTTTAAAGTGATAATGACAAGTCTTGACTAATAATGGCAGTTCAAAGTGCTTAACATGTCTATAAATTAACAATAAAATTACAATAAAATTACAATACAAAAGCTTAAAATAAATACGATATTATGAATGATCGTGGCCAAAAGTACTAATAATAATAACACAACATATAATATAGCATAAGTTTTTGTTGTTAACTTTATTACACCTATTTATTATTTTTTTGGCTTTTTGATATAGTGGCATACAGAGCTCATTCATTCATCGCGAGTTTAAACTATTGTCGTTGGAAAATATTTGATTTAGTTTTTGTGAAAAATTATTTGCAATGGTACATGGCTGCAGTTGGGGGATATTTAAACTTTACGTAAGATTTGTTTCGGTTTTTTTATGTTTAGTTTTAATATTTACATCGTACTGAGCGAGACAATTGATAGACGCGTTTTCATGGGTTGGAATGACCGAATTAAAGGATTCCGCGAGACTTAGGATGTCGGCCTATTTACTATAGAAAAAGATATTTTCAGCAACAGTCTATCTAAGATTATTTTTGTAAACTAATAACACTTAATAACAAAGATACATATTTGATGTAAGACATTTTTAACAAATTATGGAAACTTTGGCTTTCCAGCTAGTAAATTCCCGTTTTAGGGCATTCAACTTAGCAATCTTAGTTCGTATAATTAGAATATAGGTAGATGTCTGATAATATTTGCAAAATTCAGAGGTACACCAGAATATAAGGCAATAATACTCGCAAATACATTAGCTCAATAAATCAATAAGTGGAATTGAGAATTGGATTGTTTTGAGGATGAATAAAGTGAGGGACAAGAAGGGAGACGAGGAATGCTGGGTAACACCTGGCTGGCAAGATCTGTTTCCTGACCAAGACAGTCATTTCGAGCAAAGAGTTCCAAATGCAAGGATTCACAAGGTCGATAACGGATGAATGTTCAATTGTTCTCAAATTAAAAAGCTCTTCTATTTTGAACCCTCTGTGAGCTCTTTAAGGTAGTGTTAAATTATTATTATATTTGCCAGGTGCTTATTTAGCTGTAATAGATCTATTGTAGTTGTTTAATAGACTTTGTCATATCCTTGTAAACATGAATCTAATCTAAAACTCACAGAAGGCTCTGAGGTAAAACAATTTCCGTTAAGGCCTACGTCAAACGCAACAAAATTAAACACATTTTTTGAGAAATAACTCACCTCAACGTATCCTCCGATCATATCAAGGAAAGCATTAGGGTTCTCGTGACCAGTATGCCCGTCTTCATAGTGAGTGTGCTGGGTATACTCCTGATGCATGTTCTGACCATGAGGTTCATGCTCGTGCCCATGCTTGGTGATGAAGACATGCTTAGAGTGTGACACCCCGCCTGGCCCCACGTGCAGTTCACCGGTCTTGTAGATATCCTTCTGCCCAGTACTTGTAGTGTGGTGGAAAGAGATGCTTTTCTCTGGATGGTGACGTTTTTCACGCGGCACGACGGGATCCAGGTCAGGATTCAGTTCTTGGAGAACGTAGCCAACTGAAATAATCAATAATAAGTTTGAATATGATCAAATTTAGATAGCAATAACGGATGAAATACAAGATAAATGACAAAATAAATATATTGAACATAAAACTGACTGCTGCCTCATGGAAAGTAGAGAGAAGTAACTCCAGGGGCTGTGAGAGAGGCTGGAGGCTACTATGTTTTATTTATACTTCCCGACCCAAATAGGGAATGAATATGAGATAAGATCAACGATTCGTATGGGTTTGAGCTGAAAAAATACGACAAGTTTGAGACATTGGAAGGAGGCCTTTATCCAAAGGAAGTATAAAAATAAAATCTGTTAAAATGAGTCAGGTACAAAGCAATTATCCTAGTCATTTACCATGTGGTATTGTGTACTCGTGGCAGGACATTAAACAGTAAAATTATTGTAAATTATAATAATATGCAGAAATCAATAAAAAAATCATAGTTTGTAAAAGAAAACTGATTTGTGTAAATCAGATAAACTTGGGACGGACATTTTTTTTAACAGAATTGAACTAATCATTATATTTAAAAGTTAAAATTCAAGTTCTGTTATTATCAAAGTTCTGTGAAACAACCGACCCATGCTGAAATAATAACAGAACTTGAAGAGAACTTTCACAGAACTAATATTTTAACTTTGAATTTTGATGAATTGTTCAAATTCTGTAAATCAAAATCTGTCCTAAGATCGCTAAATAAATTTTAGATTAAATTGTTGAAAAAACAGCAGTTACGATTTTAATCAGAAATTTAATATTTCAATGCATACTTCGATGTATCTTACCTGCCAGATTAAGTAATAACATAAAAACACATAATGATTTCAATTTAGCCATTTTGCAGCTAAATATCCTCGATTCCTGGGATAACGAAAATCGAAACGACCGACTAGAACATTAATTGGACAAAATACTAACAAATTATTGTTGTAAATTTTGAAAAATGCTCCTGTGACAGAATATTTTACTTTGTCTTTGATTGGTTTAATAAAAGAGGTATTGTCAGCAAATTTTGTATTACATACTGTGTACACAATATATACCTACCGAAAGGTAGTACCTACTGTGTACTACAGATATCGTTTTTTTACTTCAGTGTGTTGGTATCTACCCAATTAGCCATTAAGTGGTTTGTGATTGATGACTGTGGTGATGTTAAAAGGAGGCTGTAAAAGTTGTGTTTACCAAATTTACGATTTCGTGAAGTTTATACCTTTCTTAAAATTTAGTGCCAGAACCAGTGGTGTAGCGACCACTCGTGTAACCAGGGCTATTATTCAGGTGCATTCGCCGGGGGGTGAACAATTTTATGTAAATCTTGTTGGGAGCTGGCTCTCTCTCTCTCTCCTGGCTCTCTAAACTAAGAGGATGAATTCGACTGGAACTATTCACATATTTTTGCACATAAAGCACATAGTATATTGTCGAACCAGTAGTCACAAACTATTGTGAGTTTATTAATTGTGATGCATGGTAATAAGGTTAAGTACTTAATCGATAGATGGCGGTAGTCATAAAGCTTACGCCAGAGTCCGTCAGATGTCGCTAGGGTGTAACAGGTACTTGCGAGATTATATTATCAGAGAGCAAGCTCCTGGGAGCAGAGAATTACCTACCCTCGGATAACGAACCGACGTCGGTATTTCCAGCCTGAAAGCCAGCTTGACTATGACTGCGTTTATTACTATTCCAAATTAACGCGCCGTGTAATATTTAAACCGCGTTTATAAGTAATAGACTGCATTTGACTGAATTCAATTTTATCCCAATCCGTTTCCTGGGGACTTACGAGCTCTATTTCAACAATTTTTATTATTAATTTATTTATTTTGATTGTGTTATTAAAAAAAAGGTCCTAAGACGATCCTTCTACCGTTTTACTAATTAGATTATTACACACCCGTTTAACGTTGTTGTGGTAAAACCGGCCTTCAGCATGGTTAAATACCGTTTTAATCAAACAAACGCCATGGTAATAAGTTCATTTTTTCACTGTTCTGGCCTTACGCGCCGCGTAATATTTACACCACGTTTTTTAGTTACACTGGTATATATATTTTTAAAATAGAATAAATCAATAACAATATTTTCGTAATTAGAGTCAAAATTTATTTAGGTTTTCTTCTAATTTTGATTCTTCTGGTAAATTGCCAAATATCTTCATAGTTCCGTAAATCAATGACTTATGACGTTTTTTTCTGGAGGTGAATTATATTTCACTTCTTTTCCTCGTGTCGCGTGTGTGTTTATGCTGCAGGTTTTCTTTTTTTCAGAAATTCAATTGATGTATGGCCATCAATTATTTTGTAGATAAAAAAAACGTAATGAAGTCAATTATTTGTTTCAATGCAACTAATTACTAACTGTCGTATTTCAATTTGTTGAGTAACTGGTTCGCTTCTTAAGGTTCCATAGACATCAATTAAAGTTTAAATACTTTATTACATGTCTTATATAATTTAAAGCACAAGTCAAAAGTATCTCCACACTTAAGTGTGTAAAACTTTAAAGACTGGTCATAAAACGTGTATTAATAGATTGAGGTACATGTACACGTTTATTAATATACCTTTAATTTTATATTGATTGCAACGATAAAACTGTTATGCTGAATAATGTCACTTTTAAAATCATTGATAATTCGGTTAACAATAATAATTATAGCATTTAACAGTTAGTTCAGCAGTCAACAGTCAAAGCAGAACATAATATATTTATCATGTAAATGGTACCATAATAACATCGTCAGAAACGTGGAAGACATGAAAAAATAAAAAACTCTCGACATTATTGTATTTTTTAAATTATTTAGAATAAAACTTAATCTGTTCTTTTTTTAAATTTATTTACATCGCATAACATGAACAGCTTAAACATAGACAACATTTAATCATGAGAGATGAAACAACGGTTCTATTACAAAACAGAACACTTTTGAAAAGCGATGCAAAGCCATGTAAAGTGATGAAAAAATGACTAGTCTAACCTAGTTTTTCATCGTAATTTTTCATGACTGTATATCACTTTTCAAAAGGGTTCAGTTCTGTTTGGTTCGGTTACCTAAACGACATCAAACGTAATCATTTTTGATAAGATAAATAATTATATCAGCGTGTTTACGTTTTATGATTTAACTTTGGATGCCTAGTGTATTTGACATATCTACTTACAAACAATTTTACGAGTAATTAAATTTTATACACAAAATACTTGTTTTTTGTACTATTCATATTTATTACTAAACGTGTCATCTGAATTGGTTACAACCAAGCAACTTTTCGAGTCACATTTTCAATTATTTTTCATACTGTATTCTTTAAAAGTTCAACATTCTGCTGGACTTTAAGATACTCCAATATTAGATCGCATGCATTCATTTTCAATCACCCTCCCGTTTCAATAACCACTCTTATAATATCATAAGGCTATTCATATATAAGATAATGATCTCGAGTACATAAGTGTAGACATTTATATGAAACCCTTAAATAATCGTACCTGTACAGTAAACTTAACCAAATTAATCTTTGTAAATACATATATTTATTTTTCTGTTCGTTTTCTTGTGTGAATGAATGAATAAAGGAATCAATGAGGCAATGAATCAATGAATCAATGAATCAATGAATCAATGAATTAATTAACCCATGAATCATTGGATCAATGAAGCAATGAATCAATAAAATAATGAATCGATAAGTCAATCAATAAATGAATGAAGTGGAAATTAACGGAAATTGAATGACAATACATTCTATGAACTTTTGGTAGCACTCATGCACAACGCATTTTTCTGAAATTGGATTATATATTTCAAAAAATAAAAATTTACAGCCGTTAATATACAAAATAAATGTCGGTACTATCGAATTAGAATTTGGCTTGGGTGATTCGCGATGTTGACTCCGCCCCCAGGGGAGGAAGGTTCAATCCTCAGTGAAACCAAAAAAAAAGATTTAATTTTTATTCATATAATAATAAAAGATAGTAGACGTATTATAGTTTGAAAAATGTTTTTTTCTTTTTGGGAAATAAGAATGGTCGATCAAAATGATGGCATTATTTTTTTGTATAACTGATCTATTTTTCGTGGCAAATATATATAATTCACGGTGCACTGAATACGTAATCAAAACTCGATCATTTGTTTCACCCCCTTCTTAACATCGCCACAGAATTAATTATTGACAGTTTTTGGAAATTTATTTATTCAATTTCCTTATGACATGTGCATAGAAACAAAGTCTTTCACTAATAAAAATAACATCTCATCACTCAGACCTACAGCAACCAAATCAGTATTCAATTACAAAAAGTCAATTTACAGGCGCTGCTGTGGGAATCGAACCAGCAACCCCACTACTCAATATCAAACGTCTGAGTGTTACTATACGTAGGCCATCATTTGATATAATAATATGTTCTGCACTCAAATGTCCCTAAACATCACTTTGTAGTCTGCTAAATCTTGCAACATTAGAAATGATTTACATATCTGTAAAATCTATAGTTAGGAAAATGTAAAAGTAAAAAGATTTCGCCGTGACGAAAATCCTTAAACTGTAATTTTTTTGAAATACATGATTACCAAAACTTCTGTAAAAGGTCTCGCCTGAAAACCAATGAAAGCTTTTACGAACGTTTTACCAACACATTATTCCTCAAAGGTTTTACCTGACATTTCTGTACACGGAGAAAAATAAGCTAATTTTTTAAGAATATGTTCAAATTATTGGCATACAATTTAAAAATGGGATTGCAGACCGTTTCCTGGTAAACTTTTAGTAAATACCTAAAATATCGGAACACGTGTTCATGCACCTACATTTGCCTTGGTAAATATGTAATTTATTTATTAATTTTCGGGAAATCGACAATTTACATTTATTTAATTTATTTTGGCCATATAATACATAAGTATTATATGGCCAAAATAAAACCAATTATGGATTTCCTCCTTGTGTATTACCTCTACTGAGACAGCATAAGGAATAAGTAATTTAAATTTGTAAGAAAGGAATATGAAATCAAAAATTTATACAAAACAAAAGATTATATAAAACGAAAAATTTAGAAAACAAAACATTTATCAATACATTTTTAGCCACGGAGAGAGATTGTAGATATAAATCAAACCATAATAGGGATAGAAACATAACATTATTCACAAACCATCAGAGAAATATTATTTTATGGACCTATTGTATTTGGTAATTTCGCAAATGAAAATATCCACCTTGGATAATACGCTATTGTAATTATTGCATAGTCTGTTCAGGCAAGAATTCCGCTTAGAGTTCGTTTTGCACTGATCCACCCTGAACAGGACAGAAGAGCATGTTGAACTCGCAGGTACATGACGAAATGCGAAAATATTAGGATTTTTATAAACTCGTGATCCGACATTGTGATACAGGGTTTTCCAATAAGAGGTGTTATTTTTATATTCAATCGTAAAAGATCAATGGTTTCGTTGCTTGTGTGGCACGTAGCGCCGTCTTGTTGAAAATAAACGTTGTCTAAATCAATATCATCCAATTTCGGCTATAAAAAATTATTAATCATCTCTCGGTGGCGCAATCCATTCACCGAAACTGTTGCTCCAGCCTCATTTTCGAAAAAGTAAGGTCCAATGACTCCGCCGGACCATAAACCGCCCCAAACAGTCACACGTTGAGGATAAAGAGGCTTTTCAACAAAAACTCTTGGGTTTTCCGAGCCCCAGATGCGACAATTTTGCTTGTTGACGAAGCCACCGAGATGGAAATGGAAATCATCACTCAAGATGATTTGCATTTGATTCACTCAAGTGAATTTTAATGCGTTGTTGAAGCGTGTATTGTTTCATTTTTATTAATGGCGTAGTTTTTACTTGTTAAATGTTAAAAAATAATAGCTTCAAAAGTAACATCTACCGAAATAGCGGGCTATTCAAAATAACACCTCTTATTGGAAAACCCTGTAGTAGCTAAAAGTTTATCAGGAAACCTATCAATTCATTTGTTAAGGGCCTGCAATTTTGTTGTTCATCAATAATTTGAAGAGATTTTCAATAAATAAACAATACTCATAATTATAGAATTTAAAGCTTATTATAACTATTTTCAATGGCGGCTACCAAAGATATTAGAAGAACGAGATATGCTATGTTGGCCGCCGGACCGTAGGCGGAGTACTACCTAATTAGGGTACTTTGAACGGTATCGGGACGTGTACGCACAGAAATCTGTTCTATGTATTAGTGCGGATACCTTAGCGTAAGCGAAGGTGTGCAGTAGTATTGGTGAACAAAACCGGCGACACTCGGCAAAACAATTCCACACAGTATGAACTGCTCATAGCACATCTCGTTCTTCTAATATCTTTGGCGGCTACCTTATATGTTTTCCTAACTACCCGTAGATAATTTACAATTCAATCATTTGTACTAAGTATTTCTTGCGGCGAGAAAGTGTATATTTTTGAGTTCTGACTGTTAAGTTAATAACTTCCTTTAGTTGGGTCTAAACATTCCAACACAAATACTTAATGTGAGAACTTTTAAAGTTTCAAATTCTAACAAAATAGTTAGAAGATGTCTTTAATGAAGTTTGGCAGAGGCTAGAGGTAATTCCGCCTTCTGCAGGACGAGGGTCACAAGGTGGTTCCGAAACTCCTTCCCTTCCCCAACAAATCATCATCGAGATCTTCACTGTCGGGCAGATCAATACAGCCTGAATCATCGTACCGCAATGACCTGAAATAATGGAATAAAAAGTGAGTTTTTTGGAAAATAGGAGAGAAAATCTAATCTTCCGACACGTTTCATGATTTCCGCTTCAATTATTGTGAATTCAGCAAATTTAAGACACAAATCGTTCGAATCGTTAACAAATTGTTGTCAGTACCAGATGGTTTCTTCGTTCAGGGAAATAATTAAATTGATTCAATGATTACAATATAAATAGGTAACCAATGAGATATTTTACGACATTGGGAATATGCTTTGATAAATTTTATTATCACCGTACCTAACACATTTTTACGAATAATGTAACAATTTGTAGGCATTATTTCACAAAAAGAACCGTTATTATTTCAATATCAACGATTTTATTTTTAAAATAACATCCTAGCATATATAAACATATTATATTTGAACTGTGTGCGAGGTATATCAGCACCTACCGGACACACTTTAACCAGCGATATTTGGAGTAAAAATTTAGATGCCATTTTGTTGTTCAGTTATATTTTTTTAAAACATATAATTCTTTTCTATCAAACGTCGCCACTGGGTACAACCTAGCGCGACAAATGATATGCACGCCATCTCGTTCCAGCAATACTGTACAGACGAGACGTAGCGCATATCACGTGATCCGTTGCGAACGTGTTGCAGTGTTATCAGTGGCGACGTGTGATGTGAAAAAGACGAATATTATTTTTTTATGTTCAGGAATCATGGGTTTAAGTCTCTCGGGTACATGCTGCTACACCCTGTATATCATGTGAAAAAGACAAACTGACGAACTATTTTTTTTTTAATTTGTTGAAAAGAATGTGACCTTACTGGGGCACCCCGTTCTAAGGTCACATTGTACATGGTAATTTGTGTGAATTGTAAATTGTAAATTTGGTGAAATTTTTTTAAAGTAATTTTTGTAAACGTTCAAAATCCAAAGAGGTAAATTATAAAGCGAAATAATAGAAGAAAAACATAACATTACACAAGAAAAATGTATAACGGAAAAACATACAGAAGAAAAACAAACTATTTGTTCTGCGTAGGTAACAATACAGCGGTCCGCCTTACCTCTCCGGAGTCCTAGTCAGTCCCAGGCAGCTGGGCGGGCCGGGTATGGGCGGGGATCGCGCGGCCATGCGCAGGGCGGGGTCGTCGTACCTTCTGGAGACCAGCGTGAAGTCGTGGTGCGCATCCACTAGCTTCTGTAGGCGGGAGATTATCTCGTAGTCTGCCACCGGTGAGAATATTCCCAGAAGTTTCGCGATGGAGGTTCTGTGCGAAAAACATATAAACAATATTATATAATAAATTAATTCATGTTATATTACACTTTCAAATTCGTTTGAAAATTGACTAACCTAACCTAACTTAACCCAATATGTTTCATGTTCTATTTAGTCACTGTTTTGGTTTATCCGGTTACCGGAGAAAACATGGCAAAGTTAAGTGAATCGAGTCATGTCATGTCGAGAGTCGGGTCATGTCAAGAGTCGGTATAGCAGAAGGGCACGTGTAGGACGTAGTATGAATGTCATTAAAGAAAATTAATGTACGTATTCATAGACATAATTGAATAACATTCGATTATGTTTCTGCGGAGGAATTGGGCTAATAATGTCTTATTTTTAACAGCTGAAAGGATATTTCAATGCTCCATAGCTTGCGATGGAAATGAAGTTGAAAGCTGAAAAGATTGACCTGGAAATTCATAACACAAAAAGCGAAGAAAATTATGACGTCAGTGTTCACAGTTCGATAGTTTTTGCTAATTCAAATAAACAGATTTCCGTTAACCGAATACAGTGGATTTTCGGCACGTTATGGTGATAGTAGCTAATAAGAAAAAAATCGGATATGTGACATGCGAAACTAAAGAAGAGTATAGTATTAAGAAACAATATTCACCTGAAACTCTGCAACTGAGCATCTCGCCTATTAGCATCAGCCAACATCTCTTTGGTCCTCGCTAGCTCCTCCCTGACCACGGTGAGCTGGTGGTCCGACAGGCTCCGCTCCTGGTCCATGTTCTCTCCCGTGGACCTCACATGATCCTTCAGCAGGTGCACCTTCCTGTTGTACTTGGTCCGCATCATGTCACACTCCACCAGGCGCTTCTGAAGATCTTCGATTTTTCGACCCCGTTCCAATGCGGTTATCTGGAGTGGGATGCTTCTTATTTAAAAAGTTATCAAGGAAAAAGCTTTTTTGTGAAATTGTACATTTTACTTGATATTAAATACGTCGGTGCTGAGATGGCAATGGGTTATATTTACATGCCTATTTTAAAGCAGAGCAAAACCAAATAGAGGGGATGGGAAAATGGAAGGTTTAGAAATGCCTTGCCATTTCAAACAACTTGCTGACTCTAAATGGTGGTCGATAGGACTATAGTGAAAGTGTTTACCACTATGGAATGAAGTACGGTAATTTAAATTTCAGTCTAATCTACATCATAATTTTGCCATATCAAGTTTTTCAAAAGTTTTCTGATACAAATACAAATTATCGATATTTTATATCTGTGTACATCCTTTCCTTTTTGCTATCAGAGTACTGAAATCGACATAATTTGTGATCGTAGTTTACGAGAAAACTGAAACTGATTTACAAAATAGTTTTGTAGAGCAAAGGTTTAGGATGGGCAGTTTCATAGAATTTGAACAATTCATCAAATTTCAAAGTTTATTTGCGAGTTCTGTGAATGTCCTATTCAAGTTCTGTTACTATATCATTATAGGCCAGTTACTTGACGCAACTGAAATAATAACAGAACTTTAAAATTAACTTTGAAATTTGAAGAATTGTTCAAATTCTATGAAACAACCCGTCCTTAATCAAAGTGTTCCTACCTTATAATCAGCGGCCTCCGCTAATTGTGAGTTAAGATCTCTAATCTGTGCCCTCGCATCGTTGAGCTGCAGGTTGAGTTTGTCAACCTGTTTCCCCAGCTTCTTGTTTCTGATCAGTGACTCATCTCTCTCTGTCTGCAGGATCGTCTTCATCTTAGTGCTGTCTTCTTGCAGAGTGAGCTTTCTTCTAAGAAGATCTAAGTGCAGGTCTCTTCTCTGGAGCTGTTCTCTCAGGATTCTAACACGTCTTTGCAATTGATAAACCACCGCCGTCTAGAGATACATCATGCCAAAAAAAATAAAGTTAAAATTGAATAATTATAATTCCATAAAATATTTCGTAATAAAAGTAATGGAAGTTAATTCCAAACTTATGAGTACAACATATAATGTATTGGATATATATTGTACCTACTCTTGCCCCACCTTGATGGGAAGACGTCCCTGATACCAGGGGAACATAGCAAAATAGCCAATGACAACCCGGTGCAGGTGCTTGATTAGAAAACTGTCATCTCACAGGAAGACACATATTTTATGAAGCTGCTAGGAGACGGAAGCACCAACAGGAATAATGATGCCAATGTCCCACCTGTTGGCATGACAGGATAAGCATAGCCGAATACTCATTCAAACCCAGGTGAACTTCAAGGATGTACTACTATCAAAATAATAATTTGAAACCTGGGAGAGAGCACAACGGGACTATGGCCTAGTATATTGGGTTTTACTTTATTGAAAAAGTCTTCAAAATATTAGCCATCCTGTTATATACGGGACTGTAAGCCGCTTCTTAATAAAGGTAAATTCGTAGTAATATTCCGATATGTGTTCCGACACGTGTTCCGATATAACGACGAATTGCAAAAATGTTAAGACTTATTAAATATACGTGTTCAGACATCGTGACAAAACATTGGTATTTTACCCAAAATTTATCAGCATCATTAGGACTAACAATCCATTCGTTAAAGGCCTACAATCCCAACAGGAAAACAAATAATTTTATGAGATTTTTAATAAACTACCATTATTTAATTAGTAAAAATAATGTGCTCCTTGAAAATAACATTACCTATGAGTGCATTATTTCGTGACGAATCTTTACTCTTACCTACACAAATTATTTCAAGAATTCCTAAAAACCTATAACAAGTTACAATGGGCCTCACTTATAAACATTTATTAAATTTTACACAACTGATTAACAACCATTAATTTAGGGTATCAGTTGTATAAAATTTAAAACAGGTTTATTAGGAAAGGAAAATATGTTTATCTTTGGTTTTTCCAAGGTTCACTAACCTAAAATGAAATAAAAAGCATGCATCTACTGATTTAAGATGAATCAATTAATTTAAAAGGTATTACATATACAAATAAGCTAGTACATAAAAACAGTTGTGAAAATGTAATTTTAGACTGTAAAATAAGATTATCGGCTAGTATATATGGGTATGGATGATGATGACTAAATTAAGCCAATTTAATTTAATTATGTATCTAAGTGTTAATAAAAATGTGCATTTGAGATGATGATTTGAACTTTTCTTAATCTTACTTCTTTCAAAATTGGCAAATCGTGCAAGGATCTTTCTCTTCTCAACCGAGGTAGGGACCCGTAGTACCCACAGCACAGAAACTGTTGTCAAATAACACAACATTGGACATGAATACATCTGGGAATAATAGTTATATACAGTATTAAATAAATCCATTTTAATTATACCTTATCCACTATTTTATCGCTCTCTAATCTAGCGAGTTGTTCCGCTCTGACCAGCATGGACTCTGTTTGAAGATCAACTCCGACTTCTTGAGATATCTCGTCCATGTTTAAAGCCTTGCCCAGTCTTTCCAGGAATGTTATTAGCTATATAAAATTAAAACAATATGGAATGGCAATATTTTTAATATTATTTCATGCGATATCCTTCTAGGGTTACCGCGAGGAAAATACCAAAGAAGGACAAATTTAATTAAAGGAGGACATTTTTTTCTGGACGCTTCCAGCACAAAGTGTTTCGAACTGGGGTGATGGAATTTTTGTATCTACACTAAACAAGAATGAAAATTTGTTAATATAATTTTATATATATTGTGTGTATTACAATTTGAATGTATGAATAATAATGTTTTCTTGAGTTTTATTATAAACTAGCTTTACTCCGTCACGCGTTGCTGTGGCTCAGTCAGTCTTTGCAGCAAGAGAAACAATAGCGCTTATTGCTTTTGCGTCCAACAAATGGCGCTGTTTTTAAAAAAATATTTGTTTTTACCTGTCACAGGTGACATCTATATAATATAAAAACACAGGCGTATTCGAATGCAACGTTGTGTCAAATTTTCAAAGCAATCGGTGAAGAACTTTCGGAGATTTAAGATCTTGAACAAACGAACATTTACATTTTTATTTATATTGATAGATAGACTGTACTCTATAAGAGTTTGGCTGAATTACAATAGCGAAACAAGAACATCTGAAAAGACTGTCTACGGACAGTGTCCACTATCGCAGTTTAATATATTTTAAAATTGTATTACGACATAATTCATTTACGTCAAAAAATTGGTAAATAAAACAAATTAATCCGATAAATTTGAATTCACCGGTCCGGAATTTGAATACCTATCTCGGTAGCCAAGGAAGCATCATCCATTAAGCATCATTGATAGAATTTTTGAGTAATATGTCATTTTAAATGGAGACAAAGGAGGACTTTTGTCCTTGACCGTCTAAAAAGGTGGATGAAGGACATTGTTTTAAGCGGAAAAGGAGGACACAATGCATCGTCCTTTCGGATAGGTACAATCTGGTAACCCTCGGTCTAGAGAGGCGTGGGATGTATGGCATCCTGTGCACTGTGCGGGATCAATACAGCAGTAAAGAATGACTATGGATTTATGATTATATTGAACCCATAAAGTGAGAAATCCCTATCCAAATGACGACTATAATTCACGCTGCAAAGGAGGAATGCTGGTACGTACTCAATAATATTTGCTTTGAGTTCAATACGCGAGGAATCTGATAAAGTTGCAGTACCGTCCGTACAGGGGCGTTGGATTAAATATAAACCTACATCATATCATATATTTGAAACAAGTGGAACGAATAAGTTATACGATCGAACTGATTTCACAAGAATGCAGAGAAAACTACAGATTTAAAGAACTGGCAGGAATAACGATGCTGGCTCACTTTTTAAAATATAATTAATTGAATTATTAAAGTCAAATTGCGATACATGCCCAGCTATTCCAAGTAGAATTCATTTTGAATGTAACAATAAACTCACTACTAATTACTCTTCCACAATATTTTGCTAGATTATACATGTTAACAAGTCACTTTTATAATTTTTCCGACTTTATGTCCGGGTTAAATCTTCCCCATAGGAAAAACTAATCCCTTCCACACACTTTTCCACAAATGAGCATCTAGTCAATCAACATTGTGCAAGTGCATTATATAAGCAAAATAAATACAAAACAATACAAGAACAACACGTCAACTCACCAGAGATCAAATGGGAAAATAATTCACCGACTCCAGATATTTTCACACCAGAGGGTTCGGCTCGGTAGAACTCCTAACAGGGCCTATAAATCCTACTGATCCCTCAACATAAATATTTAACAAATCTTTCTTTATCCTACATGTATTTAAAATGATTGATTTTTGCATTTTTATATATAAATTTTTTGATAGATCTAATACGCCTAAATTTTGAATGAGAGAGTTAGGTATAATGCCAGTAGCCGAAATAACAAATGGTAATATTTTTAAATATTAAATACTAAATATTATATAATATTTTTATACATATTATTATTCTGTTCAAATAAAATATTCTCTGTTTTTATAGCATTCTATACCATAATAGAATTTATTTTATCTTAATTACTATCTATTATCATAAACACCTCATACCTCGATTTACGTCAGGTCTTATACAAACCTAGTATTCATTCAACTATTTTTACACTAGTAGACATTTCTTGTGATTATGTATTGTCTCACTGCACTTCTATTAACAACTGTATCACTTGCAATAGTATTTTTGTGTACACATTACTTGTTCTGTAATTCTTAATATTCTTAATATTCTCCAGTGTACCACTGTGCTTATAATCCGATGTATCATTCTATTGTAAAAGCCTTTTTATGGCGTTTAAATAAATAAATAAATGAATAATAAAAATTATTTTGGTATGAATGAGGTGCTACATTTTTAAAGTTATAGAAAAACTCCTACAGATGTCAGTATTTTTTTAATAGCTCTTGCAGTTAAGGGCATAAATTGCACTAAAAAACCCTCCACACAGCGTCCTCGAAGATGACATAGATCCTGAGAGAAATTATTTTTCTAAGGGCCTCCTGTGTGTAAAGCTTACGTAAAAAAATGCAGCACCCAAACGTTTATTGAGAATTCACTATAATAATGTATTTGTGCGATTGAGTTGTCACAGTCGGATAGAAAATGTCATGATATAACTAATAAGTTTGGATTGTTTTAATCTCTGTCAAATGTAATCAAATCAACGTTTAGCGCATTGATTAGTGCATTTGAACGGTCTTTATTAAATACTATTTTTCGACCCATTTCAGCGTACAATCAAATTGTGCTAATCGTCAATCGAATGTGACAGAGAATGAAACACCCCAACCTAACATAGTATAAATGAGTTGCATAAAAGCAATGGCAACTCTCTAGGCATATTTCATTTATGTTAAAATATTAATGAATTTACCGAGGATTTGTCCCTGCGCAGCGAGTCCCTGGCCAGCTCTGCGGTGGTAAGGTCCTTGTCCAGATTGTGAACGCGCGTTTCGAGCAACGCGCGCTCGTCCTCCAGCACGCGCATTCTGCCCGCCGTCTGCTCGTGCGCCATCACTTGGCGCGTCAGGTGCTGCGACTCGGAGTTCAGCTTGTCGCGCAGGGCGTGCAGTTGCTGGAAAATGTTCAATTAAACTTTTGCTTACAAAAATGCTTACGAATCTGCTTATAAATTGCTTACAAAGTTGCGTGTAATTTATATTTTTTACATGCTCTCACACACTGTTTTAAAGCGGTGTTTAAGAAACCGACCACACTAGTATAGCGGTTGAAATTTTTTTCCGAGGCTTAAACTTCCGATACTAAACTGTGTTTACGAAATTCAAATGGGGTGGAGATCTATGATGTCTGGCGAGAGTAAGTGAGACAGAGCGCTGGGCTATTGAGCTAAATGCAACATTTGTTTCAATTAAAATTTATATGGAAGGTACTTCTGGTTTTCTTCCTTATTCTATACTTTTAATGAATTTATATCGCATTAAAAACTGCCGAACATAAATTTGGACAAATTTTTCTATCTGTAATTTATAAGTCAGTGTTAACTGCAATTCCATCCTGAGTAAAGGTTTGAAATATAAACTGACAAAATGTTGGAAAACTGTGTTGTATAATATTACTATATTTTATATTTCGTTGACTTACAATACTCATATCCTTGTTATCGGTTAATAACTCCCTTATTCTGTCTTTCACTGCATTCTCCGTACACTCTACAAATCTGGCTGGCAAGCTCAGCTGATGTGCCAATCCTTCCATGGCTGCTCGGTATTCGTGTTGAATTCTCTGGTTCTTTTCTTCTCTGTGCTTTAAATCGTCTGGAATCATACAACAATAAATGTACAACAAATATATACCTACTATTGAAACTATTCAAAAATATTGGATCCTCTACAATACTACGTATTCATTGCAGTAGATCAAATCACAGTGACATAATAAATATTCCAAGCCTTAAAACCACCAGCGACCAAACTCCACAACATTCTTCCCCTGGTATAAAGCGAATAGAAAATTTGAATGATTACAAATCAAGAATAAAAATCTGGCTGAAAGAGATTAATGAAAAAACATTAAAAACGACAAAGAAACAAATAAAATAGAAATTAATAACTTTAGTCCGCCTCAGTACAGGTCACCCTAGTGAAGAGGACTGAGAAATACATTTTACTATACATATATTCACTATCATATTTTGTATTCACAATGTTTCAATAGTCGCTATTATTAAAAAAAACAACAACAGTAATAAAATTACTAAGATACTTACCAATTTAGAAACTATCTTTGTATGTGTACAGGATTCTACACGTACCTTTCAATTGGCATATTGCTGTTTCTAGCTGGGCTATGTTTCCTGTAGCCGAATTTAAGTGCTTGCTCGATGATGAAAACTTATCTCTGGTATCATGGACATCTCTCTCTAAAACCCTGTTCTGCATTTCCAGCGATTCCTTTTCTAGCCGCAATCTATCCAGGTCAACGCTTTGCGACGTGCATTGTCTTTGGAGGATATCTCTTTCTGCGCTTGTCCTTTCGAGGGAATCTCTACAACACTTCAACTCTTGTTCAGTGCATGCTAAGCTCTCCGTCACACTGATGCATTTGCTGCGAAGTCTGGACGTTTCTTGAACGAGTTCGGTAGCTCTTATGACCACACTTTCAGGGGAATGCGCGTGGGAGGTTTCGCAAAATTCAGCCCCCAAAGAAGCGGACAATCTGCGCACAAGATCTTGTAACTGACTCCTGAAGTTGTCTTTCTGTTGCTCCTCATTCGAGCATTCAATTTCTAAATTTCGTAATTTCTTTTCTAAATCTTTGGCTCTGTCTTCTTGGTATTTCATATCCCTTTGCAGGGTTTGTATTGAAATCTCGTTCCTTCCCTGTGTTGAATAAAGACTTCTTTCTTTATCTTCCAGATCTTGGGTTTTCTTTTTTAAAGAGGCTATCACAGCATTCTGCCGAGCTGCTTGTTCTCTTAAATGCTCTATTTCTACCTGGAGCTCCATCACTCGCTGATCCCTGTGCAACACTTGACTTTTCATTTCGTTAATCTAAAAATAAAATGATTTCAATAAAAGTATATATGTCTAAAACTTATCTAAAAACGTAAAATCACAAATGTAATTACATCTGAAGCAAGTCGATCTCTCTTGTATTGTAAAGCAGCCAGCTCGCTTCTCAGTGCCATGGTTGTATCCAATTCTACATCTCCTTCCATCTGCACACACAAATACGAAATCTTTCTAAAGTCATAGAGAATGATTTAAAATTTCTACAATATCAAAAATACATGTCTCCTGACAAACTAGTAGAACAAAGCCTCGTCAATATTTCCCGGCGTTGTAAAATCGAATGAACTAATCAAAGTCTATTCTAAATCTTCGTAAGGCAGAGATATTAGAAAATAGGTCGGAGAGAACTATAGAAGTTTGATCGCCTTGCAGTCACGCATAGTACCATGTTGACAGACAATATCAACTTACTTTGAACCAAGTTATAGATATGGCCGCTCGATAGAAGCTACTCCAAGCTATCAATACAAGGTCTGCCTTTTGCTAGGAACTTTTATATGAGGATGTAACCTTTTGAACCGAGTCATATGGTTTTATAATTTCCCGCTGGAAACCCTCCCAGGTTTTCCCACCCCCTTGTGAATCGATGTTTAGTGCAAGGCACCGGGAGGTAAACGATATCCATGGCGACCGCCTTTGTAGTCAAATTAATCATATTTTTGAACGAAATCTTCTTTATTTTAAACAAATCTTAACAGATATTCAATTATATAAATTACGCTAATCGATAAATGTTTTTGTTGATGACACTAGTTAGCAATTGGTTTTGATTGATTTTAAATAACACAGAATATAAATAAACAAACCTCTGAAGACGTTTTTGAACAGAGGACTTCGAATATTTTCCAATCTTCCTCAGTGTTACCTCTGTCTGAATTCATGGTATCAATTTCTCACTTAATCCTGATGCACATTGCATTAAACTGAACACCAAACACCATTATTCATAAGAATTATCAAATATATCAGAATCTGACGTGTTTCACAGAATTGTTCTCAGCGACATGGGGAAAACAGGTGGGTGTTAGTGTGTTTGTATTCCGTGAATAAACTATCGACTAAATGTTTTCTCTAGGAAAGAAATCCTTGGCGACCAGTTTATAGTGCTAACTACGAAACGTTTAAAATGTAGGACAACTCAGGACCACATATGTAATTAATTTACAACAATTAATTTTTATTTACAAAGATATGACTTTTCGAAAATCCCCTTTTGCTTGATAACAACAGTCAAGAACTATTTGACCTGAAAAAATACGAAAATCTTAAAAATACGAGTCATTTGACGACAAATTTCTTTACTACAATATTATTTGAAAAAGATTGTTCTGAATTTCAGTCCATATTATATAACACTGGCCTGGTTAACAAATTAATCTGCACACATACTCCTCGTCGCTACTGTAAATATTGCGGATACAGGGTAACAAAATGTTTCATCTTTTGATCGCCTTCATCGGTTGTTTTAAGTACCTACCTATCAACCCCGTTTCATTTTATTAACGATCATTTGTAAAATATTGCAACCTACGATATGTCGTTGAGGAAGCTTTTATATATTGTACCACCTGTCCACCTAATTGCGGCATAAATTAGACAGATTTTTAATCAATATTTTTTTTTAATTAAAAGGTTATTTATTTTTGCATCTTAGCGTTTTTTCTATCTGTTTATATTACCTCATCTGAATTTTGTTCCTTTTTTGTAATTTTATTTACTTGATTATCATTATTTTGATGAATTTCATAACGTTTAACCAGCGTTAGCAATTTAAGCAATATACTATGCATTTGTTTTATGTAAAAACCTTATAGTTTAGAAGAACTAAGCGCACAAACAAGCAGGACGCGGATAGTGACTTTATTTTATAATATTTAGAAATTATATATTGTATCCCGCGCAACCGCGCTAGAATATATATTTCTAATTATGTATTGTACCCCGCTCAACCGCGCTAGAAAATATATTACCAACTATGTATTGTACCCCGCGCAACCAAGCTAGAATATATATTTCTATTTATGTATTGTATCCCGCGGAACCGCGCTAGAATGTATATTTCTAATTATGTAATGATTGAAAATCTCCCATTACCACCACAATAATCGTAAAATGTTGCTTGTGTCGTGATGGGGATTTAGTCAGCCAAGAAATTGAGCTCACGCTGTCTGGGGTGAGAACCAGATGCGATGACAACTCAGCCACTGACCGTTCATTATTATAATACAGCAAAGGGGTCAATGTTTGCAGGTTAGTCACAATCACAAATTAACCAACTTACCAAAAACATTACTTTAGAATTGCTTTAAAATTACCTCATAATATTTCGCTTTATTTTTCTAAATAAAAGTCAACAATATTTCAAAAACAGCATCTCTTTTACACGGAAAAAAAAACCGATTTAAAATATTGCTAATTTATTACAAATCTGGTAAAATTATGAGTATTTCGGATAAAAATTGAATTGACAAATTTCCTAACAAACTATCAGTAAAACACAAATGTGCTATGGGGATGTCATGAACATGTGTTCCGATATTTTCTGAATGTAATAATAGTTTTTTTAGAAAATGGTCGCCATCACCTTTTTAACAGGATTGCAATACTCATTTTAATCCGTGTACTATGTTTCAATTCTTCGAAACTATGTATTCGTAATCGTATTAACTTTACAGAGAAACTATTTTCCAGTTTTTCCACCCTCATTACCGACATCTATCGACCAACCGCAAAAGCCTTTTTCGCACCGCAATTCTACTTCCGGTCATAAATGCAACTAGACTCACGGTGCAACTTGTGCAACAACTCGTCAGAGAGCAGTACTCTTCATTGCGCATAATAATAGACAGGAAAAGGAAAAATTACACTGCGTCGGCGCACTAGATACACATTTCCTATAATAATTCTAGCCAAGGAGAGTATTCGTTTCGTAACAGTCGACTTTCAATATCACAAAAAAATGTTTTATAACTACAATAATGTCACTGGAAGAGTCGGGTACTCTTCCAATATTCAATCTCCGCTTTTCCCGGTGGTAAGAAATGTTTTTGTACATTAATTAGTAGTTAGAAAGAAATTCAGATTTTTACATAAACCACCCTTTGGGTGAACATATTTTTTCCCTTACTTGAACTGTTTCAATGACTCTTTGAAGACTTAAGTTTATTATTATAAGTGTTAGAGTGATTGAAAATTGTGTTCCAAATTGTTAATAAATTTACTGACCCAGTTATTTTTAACTATTTTGTCTAAATTGATACTTGGCCTTGACTAAGGTAATAAATTTTCATAATAATTACAGTGAAGTGATTCATCATAAATTTAAAACCAATTTGTTTAGACGGATTTTTACCCAGAATTTGAACAATTCATCAAATTTCAAAGTTAATTTTCAAGTTCTGTAAAGGTTATTTACAAGTTCTGTTATTATATCATTAATGGCCAGTTGTTTCCCAAAACTGAATTATAATAGATCATTCATAGAAATTGAATTTTAACTTTGATATTTGATGAATTGTTAAAATTCTGTGAATCAACCCGTCCTAAATATTTTTTATCGACATTAAATTGAAATTAAATTGAGAATAATTCAATATTGTTTATGCTGGCATCGATTCGGGAATGATTGAATTTCTTGACTAGGTACCAAATATTTTTTCATGATTTCATATGATTAATTAGTATTACTCGACTTTGTGCGTATCAAACTATTTAAAAAAAATAATTCTGGTAGAATCTTTATTTAAACCACTCAAGCCACGTAGTGCTATATCTGTCACCAAATGACATCCGTTCTATCTTTTTCTTTTTATAAACCACTCAAGCCACGTAGTGCTATATCTGTCACCAAATGACATTCGTTCTATCTTTTTCTTTTTTAAAACCACTCAAACCACGTAGTGCTATATCTGTCACCAAATGACATTCGTTCTATCTTTTTATTTTTTAAAACCACTCAAGCCACGTAGTGCTATATCTGTCACCAAATGACATTCGTTCTATATTTTTCTTTTTTTAAACCACTCAAGCCACGTAGTGCTATATCTGTCACCAAATGATATTCGTTCTATCTTTTTCTTTTTTAAAACCACTCAAGCCACGTAGTGGTATATCTGTCACCAAATGACATTCGTTCTGTCTACTTTCCTATTATGGTCAGATATCATTCATCTGCTTAATATATTTGGGATATATTAAAAACGGCAAATCTATTTCAATTTTAATCTCAAGCGGAAATATTAATTTTGATGACGTGGTAACACGAGTATTTTGTCTAGGCTTGAGGGGCTTGAGGGAGGTTAATAATAAAACAAATGTATATTTAAAAGCTGAAAGTTAAATTTTTACGTAATTTTTTTTGTAGAAAAAAAAATTGTGCGTTAGTGTCAAACATTTATTTATTTCAAATATTCTCAGTAAAGCGGAAAGCAATAATTAAAATTCCTTTTTCAACTACGAAACCTGCAGGGACTCTTTATATTATAGTGTGGCTATGCAGTCGGGGGCGTCGCTACTGTAGATTTTATTAATGCAATGCAAAAAAACGAATATTTATAAACTGATAGAAGTGTGTTGAGGGTGTTAGGTTCAATGAACTCGGATTTGTTTTGAATTTCAAAATTCATTCACTCATTTTTAAAATTGGAACTGATTGTGTCAACAATTTAGACACGCGAAACGTACCTACCTAATATAATATTTTAATTATGGTATATTATAATATTTTGCAGTGGTAACAGCACGAAACAGAAAAGTGACAAAATAAATAGTGACATGATAAATAACAGTTCGTCCCCTTATTGCAGAACTAGCCGGATTGATTTTATTGTAAAAATACTATTTCTTCTAGGTAACCTACTGAAATATTCCTATTTCGATTCTCTCTTTGGAACCAGACCAAGCCTATCTGAAATTTTCAGTGGTGTTCCGCTTAAGAGGAAGCTACAAGCCAAAAATGTGTATATTCTTGGTATACCTTATATCGTAGGTAATAGGCATTAATATCACTTGACAAACGGAGTCTAGAAACGTTCGATTTCAACCACAAAACTGTTTTTTATTTATTTTGTAAATAATTTTATAAGAAAGCAAAAAAGATAATCATGTCAAACTGTCACAGATAATCTTAGCTATAATACTTTATTTTTTAAAAGTTGTTTCCTTTATGCGTTCATACATTTCTATTGAAAAAAAAATATTTTTTAGTAGTTAGCATTTATATCTTTTTAATGAGTAATTACTTTTTTATTTATATTCTACTCAAGCGAAGCGTTAGGAAAACTTTCAATTTATCTAAAGTATATTTTTTGGTATTCATAATGTACACCAATTCGTTATAAAGATTAATCAAAATAGTGATTTGGCATTAAGCTTCGCCTTAACTTCAATCCTAAAAAAAAAAAATTCAAAGTGCTCTTATCTAAAATTCTTAAAATTCAGTTAGGCTACACTGAGAAAAATTAGCAGAGATGATTTATTAAAATCCTGTGTGATGGCAAGTCATTTCCTAATAAAATTTTAGTACATTCAGAATATATCGGAACACGTGTTCATGCATCTGCGCTTATTCTGATAAATATAATGACAATGTAAGAACTTTTATGGACACGTGTCCCGATAATCTCGTAACACATTGTTTTACTGATAGTTTATTAGGAAATCTGTCAATTCGTTTGTTAAAGGCCTGCAGTCCCGTTTTTAACAGGAATACGAAAAAAATTGAATTGGGGACGAGTTTAGGATAAGTTAGGTTAGATTAGTTTAGTTTAGTTAAGGTTTTGCTAGGTTAGGTTTTGATTGCTTTTTTTACACTTTCATCTTTTTTGTTCAATGTTCTGTTTGGTCACGGAACCTTCATGGAATGTTGTGATTTTCAGCCCCCGTTGGCAGCGAAAGCCTCCGTGTCCGGCTCCGCCGTGACCTACGACCCCAGCGTAAAGCTGAGCAAGGTCTCCGCCGTGCAGGTCCGCCAGCAGAGCGGCCAGAGAACCATACCCGGAACCAACCTCAAATACGCGCCTCTCGACCCCAAGCTGAAAGCAGCAATGGAACTATTCCAGGTATTATTGTTATTACTGAGTTGGCGCAGACCCGTTAAAAACCACAGAATATCATAATAAATACCTGATTTGTGAAGCTGATTCTTTCAGCTGAAAAAATATTTGTCTCAGGATCATTGTCTTTCAAAAAAAGGAAAAAAATGGTCATTCAGCGCCATTTTGTTATTTTTGACAGTTGAAAGGTTACCGTTAAATACGGATTCAGTTGTTGAACAGATTGTGAACAGCAGAAGAGGACAACTATCATAGACGGCTCAAAAATGAGGTATTTTTGGATATTTTCTGTATGATTCCTATAAAAAAATATTTTCTAAAATTTATCTATTCCTGATAGCAGCATTCGCATAACCCCTCTAAAATAGCGATGTCAGCTTCGCTGTTGTTATTTCTCAGGATATTTATCTGAAACACAAAAACCAAACACAAAAAATTGAGTTCATTATGGTTGTGGCAACTGTCCAAACTAGAATTATGTTTTTTTTAATGTAAAAATAACAAAATGGCGGCTGTTAAAAAAGCCTCCAAAAATAAGCCTATTTTGATTTTAAAAACTATCTAAAATCAAAATTCTAATCATTTCATAATTATATAATTCTAATTCCAGCAGTAGCCATTTGGCGAATATGTAGTTAAAATTTCGTAATGACCGTAGAAAAAATCAACGAAGCAAGAAAAAAGTGGTTTCGAGAAAAAAGCGTTTAAGTTTTTTTTTTACTGAAAAATCCATCAGCTAATCAGCGATGCCTCCACCATACAGGATACCTTCCGCTTGATTAAAAAGTTATTTAAGTCTGGCATCTCTTTGACTCATTTTGGGTGTTTGTGTATATAGAGCCGAGAGTCGTGAAGGGGCAGACCAGCTTGGCTAACGTACCTATATCTACTCGCTCAAGTAAGAGCACTTAACTCGAAAAATAATACTTAGGACGCTTTGATCTTTATGAAATTTATACACAATATTTTTGAAGTGGTCTATTTACGAAATCCATAAAAAAATTAAGTTGATAAAGTGGGATGATACCTTAAGCTCCTCAGCTTCTTACAATTTGATAAAAAGCCCAAGAATCGGCGTGTAATGGGAACCTTTCAAATGACAAAAAATAAAATAGCGCTGAATGATCATTTGATGACAATGTAAAATTTTAATCTTAATAAACTTGATGAATTACAACTTATATTCAATAACATTATAAAAATACCAGACATACACGTTGTATTAATACTTATCGAACAAAAAATGTAACACGATTATAAAAAGGATAGCCATTTAAATAATAATATATGTTTATGAACGGGCCGCTAAAGTATGTCCATTGAACCTAATTCAGTGAACCCACGTGCGTTGTCTCACTATCGAATCTTCACTCTATTAATTCTCCTAATGTGTCAAACAGATTAGATGAAAAAAAAACAAATAAGCATTTCGAATTAAAAATTACTAATTCAAAAAATTACTTTGATGTTCACAATGACCTTGAAAAAAAATGATATAAACAAGCTATTGTTTATATTTCCATCTACAAAATAATATACACATTATTTACCAGAAATGGATCCTTTGCCTGTTTGGGAATTTGGGATATGTAGTTAAGTTTTTACGCAGCCAACAATTTGCGCGCTATTGTAAAGAGGACTAGTAATTCGAGGACCGGATGGTGATACTACAAGTTACCTGCATACCATCAGATTCATTTATTGACAAATCACTGAAAGTGGGACGATCACGCCTTCTCTTTCTCTTCCCCTCTACCTTCAGCCTTACAACATACCACAATTGGGATGCCATAAAATGTCCGTAAATAAATTTCGCGTTAGAATATATTTTGTGGTGATTGTAATGTTTCGCTAGACAGTTCGGAAACGACAGAGACATAAATATACTGCTCACCGACTGACAACGCAATAAATCTGACGCGTATTTGGTTCATCCGATCCGATAATCTGATCAGACAATAGGAAGAATATCCGCTTGCTAAAAATGACGGCCTTTCGACGGGGTCTACTAGGTAGGTGCCTATATCAATGAAAAATATAATTACTGCGGTGAACGTGCTACCAGTGTCTTTTACGAGAGAGCATGAGTCCGAGATGATTAAAACACTAGATCTCAGGGTAAAAAATATCCAACAACCAGGGCCGATTGGAGAAGTCCGCTTTTTTTTCAAGTTCCAGTTTCCATTCAATTGGTTTTTACTAGCGCCAGACGCCGTTCGGCTGCAACAAGCACCTTAGAATACAACATTTGAACAATGATGTATTTTATTTAGATAAGCTATGAAGAAAAAAACAGCTTCCACTTTTTTACCTCCAACGCTTTCAACGCTCTAACTAAAATACCAAATCCGGCACCGCTTACCGCACTCTAATTGTATGGCTCTAAAGCTTCCTATTCTGTGGTACTAAACCCTTCAATACAATCCCACTCTCATTCACATACTAATTTCGATGTTTTTTTTCAGAGACCCAACGACATTCCCGTTTTCCTGAAGGGGGGACCAATGGACATGATTTTGTACAGAGTGTCAATGGGAATGGCCATCGTAGGAGTTTTATGTTCCTGGGGAGTCTATTACAAGAGGGCAAGCATGAAGTAACAGCATGATGTAACAGTAAACCAATGTGGACATTCATAAAAAGCAATGGCTCAACGGCCAATTTTAATCATGTAGAATAACAGTGTATGAAATAAAAGTTTGTTAAAACGACGCATCTTTGTTGTTTATTCTATTAATCCTCATCACCGATTGTTTTATGTTAATATATATTTTTATTATATTGTGGAACGTTTGTTAATAAATTGTAGGAAATGGAGGAAGCGATGGCTGCGATTGTTTATGGCAACACCAAGATGATTCAAAACAATGATATATAACACCCACTATGGGTGTTATATATCATTGATTCAAAAGAAAAGTACGTAGGTATTAAAAAAATACAATGGTCAAAGTGCCCATTACTTTTATCACATTATGTTACACAGTGGTACTTTGGGAAAGGAGAAGATTATAAGATTCTAGCTGAAGTCCCCGTCGTTGTCCAGGTTTACACAGAGTTTTCGAAATCAGTTTTTTACAGTAATTTTCCTCTTATTGTCATATTGTGTGCAAAATTACATCAAAAAGTATTACAATTCTGCATTAGGGTGGGGACGGTTTTTCAAAACTCGTATAGATAGTGACTTTCCCCCTGTTTTGGAGGTAAAGCGTGCAAAATTTAATCAATCTTGGAATAAAATTATAGATATATATTTTTTTTATTGAACGAAAGATTATTAATCCATTTACACTACAAATCTCCTCGTTTCTTAACGTCTGGAAAGATAATAGAAAAAACATATGATGCGACTGTAAAATAAGGAGTTATGTATTTAAATTTACATTGGTGGAAGTGGTTATGGTAATTTGTTAATAAATCGGCGAATGAAAAAAAATTGTTTTACTTTCTTCAATTTTAAAAATAAAAGTCAAATTGTAAAAATAAGATTATTGGAAGATATACGATATTTTAGAAAAATGATTTCGCAGTATTTCTCTGGCGCATTAAATGTGCAGAACAGCTCATTCGACATTAATAATGTTGTGATATATATATCTAGTCGAAGATTACTCAACGGTTCCTACTTTTATTTTCGCTACTTTTTACATAAAATCTCGCTACTTTTTTAAAGTGCGTTTATGGCAACCCTTTACCGGCCGACATCTTTCTTTCTTTTTGGTTATAAATTTAGCGACCACGTTGCGCTTCAGGTGATTGCTTAAATTGTACAATTTTCATGTAATTTAACATTTTAATTGATATTACATTCACCATTAAACTGTGTGTGCTAAATGTGAAATTCATTTTTTTATTTTTAATCTTTGAACGTGTGCTAGCGTATGGAACATAATTCGTATTTCAAAATTCGCAGCGTGCATGCGTTCAATTTTGTCTTTCCTTTAGCATTTGTTTTTTTATATTCACCGAATCAAAATTTTTAGTTTCTGTTTAATTATTTTCAGTGGCCACAATGCAGATTTTCGTGAAGACCCTTACGGGTAAAACCATCACCCTTGAGGTAGAGCCCTCTGACACTATCGAAAATGTCAAAGCCAAGATCCAAGACAAAGAAGGAATCCCTCCAGATCAGCAGAGGTTGATCTTCGCCGGAAAACAGCTCGAGGATGGACGTACCCTTTCAGATTACAATATCCAGAAGGAGTCCACACTTCACTTGGTGCTCCGACTCCGAGGAGGTTAGAAACTTTCAATCCCATAATATTTTAACGTTTTCCATGTGCATATTATTTATAAAGCGTTCAATTCAGAAGAAACACGTGTATTTACTTTTAAAAACGTCTTAACGATTCTAATGACCTTGCTTGTAGAACATTGGTTTGACAGTTGACATCATTTTATCAATAACTTCCATTGGTCCCATCTTGAGTCCTCCAGCCTATATGTATATAATTTTAAACATCTCGAATTCCGCTGCATGCAAAGGCTCTTTTAAAAAACAACACACGATTTCAGCATATATATTGGAGATAACTAAGTTTCTTTAAGTCTCAAGTAAACATGCAAAAAATGGGTGTTTAGGATGTTTGTTTGGGTTATTTTAATAATTTATATCCCTATTTCCCAACCTTCAAACTTAACTTTGGTTGAGAAAAATTTGAGTTGCTTCTTTTACTATCTCAGGTGACAAATAGTTACGTATTAAGCGTGCAGCGGAATTCAACACATTTATCATAAATGCATCTGCTTTCGTTTTGTGTTTATTTCACCATCAGCACTTGCGATGTTTAAGGTTCAAACATATTTGAGGGCAAAAATTTCTGCCCTTTATTTTTCATCCCAAAAGGGTTAGGCAAAGAGAATGACATTGAAAACTTTTTCTTATCTCCATCCATACGTCTCCTGATGTATGAGAATTGAATGCGTGCACATAATGTCAAAAATGCACTGTGGCAATGGCATTAGTTGTAGCCACGTGAACTAATTAATTTTATCAGCGCATTTACATGATGTGTATGCAGAACTTAAGCCATACGTCGCTATGCATGAATACTACTATGTGCCCTCAGTGCTACAAGCATCTGTTTGCAGAGTGCCTGTGCATACCTGTCATCCTATGCACACCAGAAAAGATTAGACAGTCTGCTCCTGAAGTTTAAAAACATCTGTGGATACGGACTTTCGCTTTTCAGTTACACATAATGAAGAGCTTGTACTTTTCCATTTACCCAATTAATAATCTGTTTGCCTTCAGGTATCATCGAGCCTTCCCTTCGCATCCTCGCCCAGAAGTACAACTGCGACAAGATGATCTGCCGCAAGTGCTACGCTCGTCTCCACCCCAGGGCAACCAACTGCCGCAAGAAGAAGTGTGGCCACACCAACAATCTGCGCCCCAAGAAGAAGTTGAAGTAGACTATTATAATATTGCACTTCAAATACATTCATTCCGGTATATCTGGGTGTGAAATTTGTAACTATATTATGCTGGAAGCTCTAAATTAATAAAGTCTCTTTTACTCGCAGCTGGTGTTTTCTTATATTGTCGTGTGGAAATATCGGTAAACCTGACTACACAGCACTGGTAGAGAAATGATTCTCAATCCTTTTTTTCAAGGGTGTGTGTTGCACAATAGGGAAATTGCTTCTCTTAGGGGCCTGTCATCTTTTGGGATACTGGACGGAGGGTCTTTTTGAGAAAGGGAAGGAGTAAACAACATAGGTCTTGGGTAGGCCTGGGTTAAACTGTTCTTTTACGGTATTACCAATACTGATATGAATAAACACAATGGTTTTTTAGACATTATTATTATTTTTTTTTTCAAAAACTGCATTGCATAGATCATTCAATTATTATTTATTTTCTTGTTGACCAAAAACAGGTTTGTTATATTTCTGAAACTTTTAATAGTTTCTCGTGATTACTTTTAGACTCTAAATTCAATCAATAGTACATACCTATCAGTCAAAAATAATACAAATATAATGTACCTAACAATCTCAGAGCGTATTGTGCAGAACAGGAGTTGGAACGATACAATACAGCACCGACAATCGATGTCAAATATACCGATACCGGCGATACTAGATATTACATGAATACCAAAACCCAGAATGTTATCAATATCGGAACATAATTCGATAAGCAACAAAACATACTTGTCCCTTTCGCCCCTGTTGGATGTAGGAGCCTTGGCAAGGAGGCCAAAAATCTTTCACATACTACATAATATGTTTGTCTCTTTTGCTCCCGTGGGGCCTGTGGCATTTGGCAGCGGAGCATCAGCTCTCCCGCTTTCACACTTTGATAGTATTCAGTAACACTGATATCTGTGAACCCCATATTGAAATATTTGAAATCTGGCGGGATTGCAAATATTTTCACTATTAATGTATTAGGCCCAGGTCTAGTCTTGGGGGACCCAAGTTGGATGCTAAGTCACCGGAGATGAATAGTTCCAAGGGGCAATTCTAAAGTTGTAGCGGTTGTGGACGTGGACATACGTCGTTTTCTTTGATTATTTTAGAATTGGTATAAAATATAGTCTAGTGTGGAGGAAAAAGCAAAGATTTCCATCATTTTTGTATTTTGTTGGGCTTGGTATTTTTGTGCTCCAAATGGTAGAAGTGATGATTGGTATTTCTCGTTCTCACCTGATTTCTGTGCTCCACTGACTAAAGGCTATCGCGCACATATGCACTGGATAGGCCCGCCTCGCCTCATTTCACTAGCTTGTCCCAAGGCGAGGCGATGCCGTTACGATGCTGATTAGTGTGCGTTGCAGTATAGAGTTTCATACAAAGAATTTTGAATTCTCGAGCTGAGGCAATGCTGGGGTGAAATTGTGACAACCTTTATACATTGGTTAAGGGAGTGGAATCGATCTAAAGTAGGTAGAAATTAAATAGCCATCCAACATTAATTGTTTTTGTGTTTAGTTGTCTAAATATTTTTTATTTTTACCTGTCACAGGTGACATCTATATACATATATAAAAACACATGCATATTCAAATGTAACGTTGTGTCAAAATTTCAAAGCTATCAGTGAAGAACTTTCAGAGATTTAAGATTTTGAACAAACGAACATTTACATTTGTATTTACATAGAAGAAGATAAATAGATTTTCAATAGTTTGAGATTAACAGTAATTTAAATATTTTCTTTAAGCCAATACATAATCTTACAAAAATAATTCCATTAATACAACATCACAGACATAGCTTAACGTAATTGGAATACGAGTGAAGAGATTTAGCTGAAGGGTTTGTAGGACCATTGTATTTGTCAATATATTGCTTGTAGATTTCTTTGGCTATTTTGTTCACAGTTGGTGGAATAACGTTCTCAGAGCTATCAATAGAAAACCCACTGGTAACTGTAATTTCCACCGTTCCTGTGTTGCAATTTATTCTACTGGATTTTCGGTCAGTGCTGACGTAGCGTTTGTATCTGAAAATAAAAATTATATACTATTATTAGCAAGCTCTGCATAATATGCTAAGTACTCATTTACAAAATGCAATAATTGCCGAAACACTTTTGAACATTATGCTATGACTCTGGGTGAATAAGTGCACCCAAATTAAATTTAAATTTAGTTAAAATAACATCATTTTGTGAACGGGCAATAAAGGTTAAACAGATAAGTTCATTGATAATTAGGTGAAAGATTATTTGAAATACAGACTTGGTTTTAATCCCATTCTCATAAATGACGCTTGTAATAGAAGGAGAGGTTAAAACTGAGCTCTTAACAACAGGGCCATAACAATACATTAACCCCTCTAGCGTTTTAAGGTCATATATGACCGGACATCCATATTTTATATATATATATATTTAATTTTTTTTTCTATCATGCGGAAATACGAAATTTTTTTAAAGTTTGAAATAGAAATAATAATTCTTTCGAGATTGCCTCAAATATTTATAATAAATGCCATTAATAAAATCCTAAAAATACCCAAAATTAATACATAATTCATATTTTGCGCCGCTATCGTAACAATTGGTTTAACTTTAAAAATTATTTTTTTTTATTACATGAACGAGATAAAAGTGATGTTACAGTTTTCTTACAAATTTCCCAAACAAACTAATGAGTTTTCAACATATCAATGTCTTTCAAATTTTCTACGATTGGAGTAAAAAATTAAGTGAAAATGTAGTTAGCGTTTTTGACAACATTTTTCACATTTGATTAATATTTTATTATTTAGAAAAAATAATGTTTATTTTAAATGCATACACCGGAAAGATAATTTTATCTAGCTTCTAAAACAGTATTTGTTTTTACGGAAAATTAAAAAAATAAGATGTATATAGCGAATTTGAAATACACAGAAGATATTGCAAATTGAACAAATGTGATGGAAGTACTGAAGGGTTAAATTGTTTTAAGGTATGTTTCAAAGAATACTGTGTAAAAAAGTATGTATTGTATAGGAAAATGGGAGATAATACATAATATAATATGTTTTATTGTATGAAAACCACTCCTGGATGTCAAGAAGTAAAACACAATACATATTTTTTTATTCCTAATAATTCTTATGCCATAATTAGGTATTGTATGCACGGAGACGGGAAAAATCTACAATTATAAAAATAAAAGATATTCCCATTACACTTTGTTGACTGTGTTATTAAAAAACCGTGTAATATTTACATGTTGAGATTTGCCCGGGATGGTTTTTGTAAATGTATCCTACACCCTCGAGTGACCAGCGGGAAGGTGTCCCAATCATCGCCAACATTTGCCGGAGCCAAGATGGCCACGTGCTTGTTGGGCGACGGACTAACTTGTCTCGTACTTGTATTGGAGCTCGTTATGTCATCATCGGAGGATGATTCACTGTTGGAACTGTAACACAAGCCAATTCAAATAAAATTGTATAATAGATCAATTATTTCACTTGCAGGACAATGAGCACATGTTTTAAAGGTTATATTAAATCTTGGAATACCAGCCTCCCACTAATCCATTGGGGGGGATTAGTGCGGCTCTTCTTCTGCCGCCACTTCCAAATCTTTAGAGATCTAGAACTATTACATATATATATATATAACTGGCCCTTCCAG
This sequence comes from Hesperophylax magnus, assembly GCA_026573805.1. NCBI lineage: Eukaryota > Metazoa > Arthropoda > Insecta > Trichoptera > Limnephilidae > Hesperophylax > Hesperophylax magnus. The sequence continues at coordinate 6,226,815 of JAIUSX010000022.1, forward strand.
AGAGACCAGGGTTTTTAGAAAACGTAGCACCTTTACCCTCTCCATAAGGCTATCCTCTCACTTACGTTCCCCGCGAGCACTTAGGCCATAGGCCCATTGTACTATTATCCTCTCACTACGAAGGGGCTATAATTTGGTGTATATTGGTACTTACTCGCTTGAGTTGTTAGATCCAGAACTGGCCCTTCCAGAAAGACCAGGGTTTTTAGAAGACGGAGCGCCTTTACCCTGTCCATAAGGCCTTCCTCTCACAACAAAGGGGCTATAATTTGGTGTATATTAGTACTTACTCGCTTGAGTTGTTAGATCCAGAACTGGCCCTTCCAGAAAGACCAGGGTTTTTAGAAGACGGAGCACCTTTACCCTGTCCATAAGGCCTTCCTCTCACAACAAAGGGGCTATAATTTGGTGTATATTGGTTCATCATATCTCTGGTTGAATTACCAAGCTGGAAATAAAATTTACAAAAATGGTTGACTTATAAATTTTTTTTTTCTAAATATCTACCCCTAGGAATAACAAGATTCCATCTGACACGCCATGTTATGTGATAATTAACTCTATCTCTAGCTCTCTCTAAAATCTATTATCGCATCATTGCTGTATCAGATGGAACCTTGTTGAACCAAGGGATTGATATGCAGAACATTCGACTACACTTGTATTGGTCTTTAATTTTCATCTTGTTTATGAAATTAGGAGGATGTAATAGTAAGTCTGTTCTTCGTATTGATAATCACCATCCTCCATTCCATTTCTAAAATGCCAACTACAATGAAGTAAATGATCATCTCAGCAAAGAAGATTGGTCATTTCTCAAATTTTAGAAATTAGGAGTATAAAGAAGGAATTAAATATTAATCTTACGAGACAAAAGTGATTATGTAAAGTATTTAGTTTTTATGTTGTGCACATTTAGAAGTTCTTAGTCTTTAAAAAAATAAACATTTAAAAGCCCAGATGGGTATGAAAAATCAAATAAATAAATTTTCAGTCTCCAGTGAAATTGTAAATATGACATAATGTGAAGGTTTAGTGGAAGAAACACTTAGTCATGATTTTTAAAAATTACAGTTAAATATATCAATTTGTATGTATTAGCGGTTTATACTAGTAGGTTATGTAAACATTCGATAAAACTCACTCAGTCACAAGAGAAATGAATATGTATAAAGTTTTGGTTCAACCAGAATAAATGTGAAATGTTAATACGGTACTAGAAAGAAACATTCAGAGTTGTTCGTTGTAGGAAGAAATATGTGCAGTCCACAGACATAGGAATTAATAGACTAGAAGATAATGGCGAGGGGTAAAATCAACTGTTGAAGAACGAAGGGCGTAAGGCTGACTGTGATTCGTCAATAAATCAATCTGACAGTAAATAGGCATCTCGCATTATAATATCACCATTTACTTCTTAAAAGTAAAATCTGCTTTTGAATGAATAGACATTTTTACATGGGAGCGCAAATTACTCGCCACGTTATGAACAAATTTGCGAAGTCCAAATTCGGCAAAAAAATTCGGTTATATTTTCAGAGTCGAATATTTCGTTTAAGTATTTAGTTAAGACACTTTTATAAATGTTCATAATTTACTTCCCAGCAACCAACCAGCTTTGTGTTTCGCGTCCAGACGTTTCTCGATGTGATAGTATATGTTTCTAAAACTGATCTATATTATACGATGTGAATATGCTTAAAATAAAGTAAAATAATGCTTATATATGGAATGTAATACGACAATTGGGTTTATTCTCTTTTTCACATCTATTTTTACAAGTTTTCATAGTACAAGTCAACATTTTGCCGTGTTATTTCGTAAAATGAACCGATGATGCCTCGACCATAGTTCGCACAAGAATGATGACGTCACGTTTTCAAATTTCACTTGAGGCCATACGCGAGAACAGCCGGTTCCAATGGAACCGGTATGGGGAGTGGGGATAATACGCTTTTAATCACTTAGGGCAGGTCTACTAATATTCATATGTCTATGGTGCAGTCATTCGGATGTTAATATTATTTTGAGTTCACTTGTTGGTATGACTTTTTAAAATCATCTAGAACTATGCCAAGAATTTTAATGTGGGTTAGAGTTCAAAGGATGGTCTAATTTCCTGGATACGTACATCATATTATGTAAATGATTAATTTATAACTTATAATTACCTGATAACCATAACATTCTGTAAGTGTACTATATTCATAGGGTCGATGAAAGTCATGGTAGGAATCGACCATCTCGATAGATTGTGTACCGTCGCAAGTGCCTTCTAAACGCACAATCTCGTAACATTTCTTTCTCATCTCCACATATGACACCGGCAGATACTTGAGCACATCTGGGTTCCACCAAAGGGTAAGAGGATACCTACAAGAATGAATACGTCATAACTTCAATACATATATGTATCTATATATATTTTTTTTTATTACATAATGCATATTATGTTGAATTGTAATATTAAAATATGATAGTCTTTCAATCAACAGTGAATGTATCTGGAATCGAATGAAATGTGAAAATATTTTCTGCGCAATCCCCATTTCGACAGTTCGCTTAAGAGTAACGCAGCAAAATATAGACGCTCTTAAAGGTTACCAGTGATTCTTAATCGGGGTGCCAGCCACCCTTTGTGGGCATTTTGGAGGTCTGGCAGGGCATTTTTAAATTTTTAGCATTTAGGGCGCTGCAGAAGTTCGAGTGGGCATTTTGTCAATATAGGAAAGTAAGGTATGCTCATTTGCTCAACTGTTGCATACACTGAACACATAACCAATAGTAAATAATTGTGTGCACTTTGGCTTTTGACAATTAGCGCCGCGTCACACGAAAGAGAGAGAAGACCTATGCGCATATCTTATTTTTCTACATCGTGGCGTTTTTGCGTAATGCTTATTTTTTAATAAAATTTTTATGTGGAATTAATTACTTAATAAATTATAAATTATCCAAGGATGTGGTGTTGGCCTCCACACTATTCAGTCACCTAAAATAAGGCCTACGCTCCTCCCCGTCCCGCATTTTGTTCAAAAATTTCTTTGACATTACGTGGATACATACACAATATATTCTGCCTTTACCAATTAATTAAATGTGTAAATGACCTTTTATCACTGATGGGAGTATATTTGATAGCATCAACATGATGCAGGTAATAGTCTGTTGTAGATTCCCAGAGGGGCGGTTTAGACAGGTCCGGTACAAAAAGCCCCAAGAACAGATTGATTGTATTTTGTTTCTCTGCATCGGAGAATGTATTAGAATAGTATCGACTAAGCGTTTGCATTATATCATTTCCTTGGGATGTCCATGGTGCCGTCTTGCGATACGTCTTTATTCTGGAATAGAACGAAAGTTACCTATTATTATTACTATATAGATACTTACTATTTTATTTTATTTATTAATGGACATATAAGTAATAAGGTTTACAATTTACAATGACAATATTTAATACTACTCTTTCAGAGAAGCATTAGCTTGTGGTTGGAAGAGGAGTGTACAGTGCCATTTGTTGGACGTAAAAGAAACACGCGCTATTGTGTCTCTATCTGCACAAACAGACTGAGCCACAGTAACGCATGGCGGGGTACAGACAGTATTAAATAAATTAAGAAGTGCAGCTAGCAGTCCGCAATGGAGTGCCCCTAACTACTCTGATGTATGGCAGTGAGGCAAGGAACTGGCGTGAAATTACTGAAGCATGTGTGGCAACACTATGAATGATTGTGTGAGAAATGTGGAGGTTCACAAAAAATACAAGGCTGATGTAAGCACAATGAGTAAGATTAAGAAAGGGATGCTTAAATAGTTTGGGCATGTAGAGCGAATGAACAAAGAGATGAGTATAAGGAGAATATACAACGTGAATGTGAATGGTAAAAGAAGTCAGGGACATGGCACGATCAACTGAACCAAATACTTGAGTTGGACCATGTTAAGAGTCAGAATAACAAAAGGGTATGTACGAGACAATTTATGAATGTGAATGAAGCAAGCAGTTTGAGCCGAGACCGAGTTGCTTGGCGGTCCATCATCTCTGCCTACCCTTGCTGAGAAAGAGTGTGATGTATAAACTAACAATCATCACGCTAATCCAATTCTCATAATAGTCCATACTTCTGTTCTTTCGCGAATTCTTAACTTCATCTAAATTCATACATGCTCTTCTATTCTGACTCTAAAATTTGATTTTCCATCTTCCTGAGATATGTTCAACTTCCTATTACAACCATGTGGTTGTCGTATAATATTTTCCTGATAACCTACTCCTTCCTTCATCCATTCGTTATACTTGTCCAAACCACTAGTTACTTATTTTGTTATTAAATACACTTGAACTCATTTGTACAACTATGACTGCAAGCTTATATTTTATCTACTTTCTTCTGTTATGCTCTTTTTATATGTTATATACTATTACTTTATTATGTTATATAATATTTGTACACTCCCTTGAACTGCTTACCTATAATAATCTACCTACATGTAAAAGCCTTAAAGGCGTGAGCAATAAATAAATAAATTACCTGTGAACTAACTGAGAGCCTCCATATTGAAGAGCTAGTGTATCACCATGATCCTCGTAAAGCCCTTCCAAAATTCTGACGCAATCCGTGTCAAATTCCAAAACAGGAGTATCTAGCAGTCCCAATGCACACAACTGGAAGCATAAAACAGTTATAGTTCTTATTGGCTTTAAATTCACAAATACTTAATCATTATAATAAACTAACTGAAGCACCCAAGCTGTTAACCTATTGAACGCCAACGTATACTTGAGGATACATTTAAAAAAATCATTTCTCTAGAATATAACTAGCTTTCTGGGGAAGCCACATACGCTAGATTATATACTATTTTTATAAATACATTAACTCACTTAAGGCGATGCACTACGTCGTGTAATATTTTAAATTGAGCCGCTATCAATAACAACCCTTACGTAGATGGCGATAAGGTTTAAATTCCCGCTTAACACCATCAGCCTGTTTTGATTTATGCAAGAAAAAAACATGGCCAAAAAGTGCCTTTTATTTTATTTTGTGGATGTTCAGGCATAAATATTATTTTTTTCCAATCATTTTATAAATAACTTAATTTGCCACATTATACAATAAAATCATAACCGAAAATAGGTTCGTAAGTAGGAGATTTTAAACTTTAAATCAGTTTTCATAGGCCTTTACATTATTTTTATTATTATTATTTTTTTCTGGTCTTATAAAAAGACTTAGGACGGGTTGTTTCGGAGAATCTGAACAATTCATCAAATTTCAACGTTCATTTTCAAGTTCTGTGAAAGATTTTTTCAAGTTCTGTTTTTATTTCAGTTTTGTCAAGCAACTAGCCTACAATGATATAAAAACAGAACTTGAATAAGTCTTTCACAGAACCCGAAAATGAACGTTGAAATTTGATGAATTGTTCAGATTCTCCGAAACAACCCGTCCTTATATAAAAAATACTCGATTATTTCAAAGGTCAAGATGTATTCTACTCGCAGTATTTAATTAAAGCATCTGAAACATTTCTAGGCGACCAAATTTTCAAACCAAAAACACATGATTTTGCATTACTACGTATGGCATCGGCTTAATAATTTTTAAAAAAACAAGAAATTTATGACGAAAATAGAATCAGACTGCGCACAGCAAAAAATTTGTATCGGCAAACCAAGAGTTATGGGGTGGGGAAAGGAGCAGTGACCTGAATCTTTTTTTGAAAGTCAAGTGTGCAAAATTTCATCAATCTCCGAATAAAGTAGCTTTGCATAAAACACAAACCCACAGACCCTCTTATTTTATCTGTATACAACTGTATCCCGCCACGCATTGCTGTGGCTCAGTCTGTCTACGCAGATAGAGAAACGATTGCGCATGTTGCTTTTAGATCCAACAGACAGTGCTATTAAAAATAAAAGTTACCTGTCACAGGTGATATTTATAAAATATAGGTATATAAAAACATATGCGTTTTCGTATGTTGTGTCAAAATTTCAAAGCAATCGGTGAAGAACTTTCGATTTTGAACAAATGAAAATTTACATTTTTATTTATATAGTTAGATAGAAGATTGTCTGTGGTGGGCAGGCAGGCATGGCTTTGATGCATTATAAAAATCCGAGACTGATGATATTTTGCTATTAGATTTTGAAAAACTCTGCATGAAAACCGGCTCTTCAGCTAGTTATGTACATAGACAGATAGATATAGATATACAGTCTAGGTTGGTCAGAGTGGTAGACAATCTCCATATTGCCCTCGTGGGAGACCATTATTTAGAATCGAAACAATGCTTGAAATGGCTTTAGCCATGTTTAGTGACTAGGTATTTCACAACCTTAATCCACAAAATCTCCTTCCTTTCCCCGCCTTCTTCAGCCTCACAACATACCCCACTTTGGGGATTCCATGTACTCTTGGATACCTTCGGATAGCTTAAAAAGGCTTCATTATGTTGACTGCCTGCTTATTGACTTCTAAACATCCATCAGGTATTTTATAACATATTACACAATATATGATCTGATGATATATGATTGCACAGTCATACATTCTCTCGCATTTCTTCTTTCTTTGTTAATTAAATATATCACTTGATTATTTACAAGTTCTATGATTATTTGGGGATCCGGTGAGGAGGCACGCAATGAAAGATGTTGTGAAGGTCACAGAGTTTCATTTGAGTCAGGTTGCCGTTTATGAAATGACTTCAGGACCGATGATGAAGACTCCGGATGCAGGCGGTGAAGTGCTGGTCAAGCGGGGGGCCTTTGAGTCGACGCCGCTGCTGGTGACCGGACTTGTGAGGAAAGCCGAAGGTGCGGTGGACCTGGTCGACGTTTGTGCGGGAGATGCATAGACCAGCGAGGATGCAGCGTGGTCTAGGTGCATGGATGTAGCGCCGGTCAGATGTGCTGGAACCAAGGCGCTGTGATGATCCGATGTAGCGCTGGCCAGGAATGCTGGGGCCAGGGAGCTGTGTGATTCCCGTTGGAGTCCATGAATAAACCGTGCAAAGCCGGGTGTATCGTCTTGCGCGGGGCGCGAGGCGCGCCGTTTGTCACTCGCGAGACTTGCAAATTCTTGAACGACTGATGACTGACTGACTGACTGACTGACTGCTCGCTGCATCGGGCCTATTTATATAGCCCAGCCGATGGCGGTAGTAAGTACGCGACACCGCTGGTAAACTACGGGTCACTCGCTTCAGCGAGATTCTTCTGGATAGTTCGATAGTGATGGGAGTACGCCTAGGCAGTTGGCTAGAACCTTCTAGCGAATACGCGTAATGTGCTAGTCCAACAAGCAACGTGTCGACGTAGGTAGTTCGCTCGCAAGTAGGTAGCTCGTAGGCAGGTAGGTACGTAGGAACGCCGATCGCTTCGAATTGCGTCTGTAGTGTTCCCGTTACGATGCATTTTGTATTGGCGAGTCGTTCTAGATATATCTCGTCGATCGCTACAATTATAAATCATACAGGATCTTTATTCTTGTTGCGCTCGAAATCTTTTTACCTAATATTTGCAGATTATTTTAAAAATTGGCCATTAATCCAAATTGTATGTCGTCGTATTGTAGAATTATAATTGTGCACCTAAATATCTAAGAACCAAAGTTATATCTGTTGAGAGAATACATTAATGTAGTTATATTATTAGTTTTTATTTAATTACGAACCTGATATGCAAGGGCACATTTCCCTATTGCAAACTGGGCCGTGTTGGTTCTATCGAGACAGTCCACACAATTCACCCGGATAATGCCAGTTTGTAACGTTCCTCCTTCGTGACCAGTTATTCCATAGCACACTCCTTGCGGTTCACAACTCAAAAAGAATCCTGTTCGTTTTATTCCCATGTGTGCAATTTCAGTCAATCTGAGAAAATATTAATTTTCTTTATGCCAGCTATTTTATAATGATATAACAAGGGTATCTACCTGATACATATTCAAGTAATTGTTTAGAACACATAAATCTTAAAATTACCACACGGGCGATGGAGATTTATTGTGTTCGGTTTTCAATTCGGCCATTCGTTTTAATTAATATCATACTTCCAAATATTAGTATGGAAACGTATGAACTGCTTACTGTGGTTTAAAGCCAATGAAACTGCGGTTTACGCCATATTTTTTGGTTTAGTAAAAAAAAATTTTAAAATCGTTATAAGGGTAAATAAGGGTAGCCATCGCTTGAGTGGTTAGGAATAGTAGAACTAACGCGAGACCCATCGTAAGCCGTCATGATGTGCTTTGCATGTCGCAATTTGATTAGTTTAACAATAATAATGCCTAACAGTGACAATTATGCATAAATTAGCTGTATTTTATTCGACATAATAAAGAGTACTATTAATTAAAAAATAATGTACATCCTTTAATTTCTATGGATATTTGATTAGAAGCATTCGACATTCTGGAATCTTCTGTCTTTTTCGTTTTCATGTGAGATAAGTGAGAGGGAGGATAATAATTGTTTGTCTCACGTTGTGATTTACAACGACATGTATATTATTTTGCAAATTTAAAATAAGTTTTTGAGACAAAATTATTTTGGATGATTTCACTACAATAATACATAAATTTATATATGTATATAAAGAAGACTGTTTGTGGCAGTTGGGCAACGTGGCTTTGTTTTGTATACAAATCCACAGTTTTATTCTGAGATTGATGAAATTTTGCACACTTGACCTTCAAAACATGAGAAAAGTCACTGTCTACATGAGATTTCAAAAAAACTACCCCCACTTCCTTTTACCACCCCTTAAAACACAATTTTGATACTTCTTGATGAAATTTTGTATACTTGACATTCAAAAGAAGAGGAAAATTACTGTCTACATCCGATTTAAAAAAAACTCTGCGTAAAGTCCAGGGCAACGCAGGGGATATCAGTAATTAGTAAATAATCAAACTCACTTGTCAAATACTGTAGATTCTTTGATTTTATTCATTCTCGCCATATCAATGTGGTAATATTGGATCAATCTGTCTGGAGGTAGGAACTGATTTAAATATTTGATGGAAGCACTAAATTCCTCGCTCAAAAACGATTCATGCTTTTTCTTTTCCCTTTTCTTGACAAGATTAAGGATAACAGTAGGGGTCCCGTATCTTTCAAACATCTGATTGAAGTGTTTGGCGGCAACTTGGAAGAAAGGATCTGCCAAGTCGATGGATATGGCCGGCTTGGGAACCATCTTGGAAATATCCTGAGACCAGTTTCCGGGCACGGAACCTCTCAACTGCACAAATGAACTAAATCTGAAGAACAAAACAATTCATTGAAGACATTTGTGATATCATTTTACAGTTAGACAAAATATGGTACTTCGATATGGCAACATTTTGGTAGGTAAGTACTTCATTTGAAATAAATGGGCAAAACCAATGTTTTCATACTGGCAATAATATGTTTATTGTTTACTTTTTACGTTGCCCAATATATTGATATTTAATATGCCCGTTTTCTTTGACTACGAATTTGAATGCTTGTACTTCTGTGAAGTCATTCTTCGATTTGACAATAAGCAAAGAATAATTGCATAATCCTAAATATCAAATCATATTAGGTAGTACGTAACACAATGTACCAAGGGAATAATATCTCGTTTGTCAAGCAAACTGAGATATTTTTGACATATCTCGGGTTGGATCGATGACGTCTGACCAATGATGTGACTGCTTTAATATCGATGAATTTTGACCAATGACGTGACGGCTGTGGTTTTAAACGTTTTTGAAGGAATCGATTCCTTGTTCAATGACGTTTCAAAGTGATTGTCTCGGTCTTTGATTTCAAATGGTTTTTGACAGAATCGATTCCTTGTTCGATGACATTACAAAGTGATTGTCTCGGACTGTGATTTCAAATGATTTTTGATAGAATTGATTTGTCAATGACTATGAATTGAAATATTTTTATGGTCAAAAAGATCGAGTAAAAAAAAGAGAGATGATTCATCGATTGTGCCCATCGCCAATGTGGCTATATTTTTGTCACAATATTAATTTCGATAATTATGTAAATCACCATAACTGAAGTACTTTCAGAAAATCACCTAAATAATATTTTGTTTTCCAAAGTATGAGCAACATAGAGTAATTACGACCACGGGAAACTACAATGGGCATAAAAAACATGAATCTTGTCCCAGAATGTAATCCTTAGCATTAAATTAATGGATTTTGTTAGGTTACTATTATTACTGGTTACAATATAACCTAACAAATAGAACAACACCATTTTTATAGTTGCACCACTAATATGACGGTGTCCACATTTTGTTGCTGCATATATGTAATGCAATTTCTGATGGCAATACATTAATATAATATTTAAAATGATCAAGCTGATTATCAAAATATATAATTTATATTACCTTCCAGTGTTCAAAGAAGATACCATAGAATCGTGCACCATCTGTTCTGTTTCAACCTCGTTGGCGCAATCTCCTTCACAATTCGCTCCCCTTTTTAAAAAGCGGGTTCCCGCATATCGGTTGCTTCTCCGTGCAACAACAGTGATGTAAATAGAGCGTCCAAACACCGACATGTTGGATTGGTCAACGAAGCCGTGGGTCACATAGACTATCCAATCGGGGTGCAGTTGGGAATGAACGGGGCCTAGTAAATGCGCATTCCACACATAACGCCACTCGGGAACTGTTCGGATTCCAAATTCAAGCGTGGACTCTTTTCTGTGGAAAAACATAATATATACCATAGAAATATAAGTACTTACTTGAAATATAATGTATCTACAGATCGACATGCTTATCTATGCAGTCGGTAGGTTTGCTAGTGTTGAAATAAGTTTTTGTACTTTAGTTCATCCTTCGGTCGTCTTTAGAGATAAGTATGTCAAACTGTAGTTGCTAACAATCCTTGTTCTTATTGAACATATGAAAAGTAAGCAACAAACAACATGACGTCTTTTATTTTTTGTCAGTTAAATGGATATTTCAAATCTTTATAAAATCATGAACTAAATGAAGGTCGGGGCTTAAAATACTTGTGTTGACTTCCACGAGAACAAGCTGTGCTAATTTCACAACGCCAGAACTCCTGTTCCAAGAGATGTTCTGCTTTAGGGTCTGCAAACATACAACTTTAAAAAAAAACTGCCTGAGTTGTAACCTCAGATCATCTGTGATTTGAGGTTGTACAATGTACTCCTAATTACCGTTTGGGTCCAAAGGAAAAGGGATAGAATAAAGGCACATAAAAGGAAACGGTCATTTGGTTACATTGCTACAACTGATAATTTATTATTTGACATTGCATTTACCCAGACCTACAAAGTTAAGATAATTTTAAAAAATTACAATCTCATACCCAGAGTTAATATTTCTTTGGTTCATTTGCTTTTTCCACGTATTGAACAAATCATCGTCATCAACTTTATTTTGTTCTTTAGAAATCAACTCCTCGTTCCTGTATATTTCATTGGGAATGCCAGGGCAAGAGTTGATTGAGAATTCCCGAGGTGGAGCCAAATTAACTTGCAGTGAGTGGGTCAGATCATAACTATAGCTGTAATTTAAATAAAATGTAGCTTTAAATAATCATACTCAAAACCGGGTACCTATTTAATATGATTTTCAGTTAACACTTCTCCTGCATAAATCTTACAGTTTCTTCATTGGAACAAGGCAGTTGAAGACGTTATAAGAAAGATGGTTGAACATAAAACAGAGTAATATCTTCTTTAGATAAACGCGTATACTAACAATAAACCTAAAGCATTGTACCTTTCAAGATGATTCCAGATATTATGTAAGTATCAAGTTCTGTTTATGCATCCATACCAACTAATTGATATTTTCATATGACGCAAACACTTTGCAATTTGACATTATAATTTTAAATAAAACAATAAAGGTTAGTATTCTGCCGTCATGAGCAAACAGGCAGCTAGAAATTTTCAAAAGTCACATGCTGATATACGAAACCTTCCACATGTTCTAGTAAAAATTACATCAGTATGTGACTTTTGCAAATTTCTAACTGCCTTTTGTTTATGACGGCAGTATTGTACTTGTACAGACCTGACAAAGCTATGGTAGTAACGAAACCTGGTTGGCATCAGTATAAAAAATAAAAAGTGATGTAAAACAAAAGTTATTGTTTTATTTTAGATTATATAATTTGATCGCCGAGAAATGGAAATGGGCTGGAAACATTACTCAAAGGTTGAACAACTGATGACACATATCAGAAATAGATAAGCACATATTTACCTAAAATAAAAGTTTATGGACAAATCAATTGCTTGAAACATTCTGACGTAATGTTGTTCATCGACATGCTTGGGTTTTCCTGAATCGCTGGGAATGTAAATGAGTGTGGAATCTTCTATCTTATATATGGAATGGTATCCTATAACGGCAACCTTTCTTCTCTTTGTAGCCAACACGATGTAGTACCCTTCAAGGAACCGAACAAAGCCTAAAAACAAACAAATTAATTAAACAATCATTAGAAAGACAGTCATTTGTAAATAAAGCTTTAAATTTCTATTAGTATCTCGAAAACGTTCTGAGCTCAAACGAACCAGGCAACTACTCAAGGTGGATAGAAACCTACTGTCATTAGTAGGATACTGCCACCTCCTAAGGTGGACATATGCAGCTGCGGGGAAGGGGAGTGGAAAGCACTAAACACTTCATGAGGCGGCACTGGGGCAGTCCCCACCAGATATTCCCAAAACCTTCAATTCACCACTAGAGGAAATGTTCCTACTTCATGGGAAGAAGTCTCAGATACCTGGGAAGACATGTTATGGAGCCAGGTGACCAAGCCAAATACCCATTGACAACTGAAGAACTATATTTAAGGGACTGGGTTACTCAGGGGAATAAGGTAAACATGGGAGATAACACAATGGATCTATGGTTGAGTGCTTACGGAGCTGTGCAGACCGTCTCCTTATTAATAATAAATGAATTAAAATGACTAATTCAAACTCAAAGTTGCCATTCAGGTTAACACAATCCCAGCTTATTTCAGTCAATCTGTGCTATTTAATTTAGAAACATTTTGGATAAACTTGCTCATTCAGCCTCACTCTTAATAAGCAAAAAAAAAAATAGCATGCGGTTTCAACTTAATTACTACTAGAAACAACTATTTATGTTGGGGAGATGGTAAAAAATTCATTAAAGTTCCATTTTTTCTCAATAAAACTTATGTTTGGAGGTTAGGATATACGAATAAATTATTAAAATAACGCAAAACTTACAACCCAAAAACCATTTTGAAAAAAATTTCTGCTGTTTTCTTAAATGGTTATTTCCATTAGTAATTAAGTTTAAATCAAGTGTTGTTTTTTAAAGTGCCTTTGTGTGAGGCGGAATTCGACAACTTTACCACATTTTGTACTAAGCAGTCCCAGAATCATATCAATAAAATAATCTGAGATCTTTTATGGGAGATCTAATAAAAAAATGCATTGAATTTAATTCCTACCAATAATTCCATAGGCAGATATCAACTTAACGCCTCCAATTCTAGCAGATCGATTGCCTTGTTCAATCATGTTCACAAGTTGGTGGATTTCTTGCTGATTATATTCCACTTTGTCATCAACGAGTAAAAGTTCTCTGGGGTCGGTTCGATCAATTTTTAACACCCTGAATCTTGTCTGTGTGTTGTTTGAACCAATTAAATAAAACCTCTGAAAAAATAACTCATTAGATTGAAATTACAACAATTTTAATAATATAATATCAATACAAATTTGCGTAGTAGAACTTACAGCCTTTGTTTCATACAAAGCGATACGTTGTATGGACCCAATAATTGGATGAAATTTTAACTTTTTGGAAGACATCTCACTGGCTATGAGTTACAAAGTCTTAATAAATAATTAGCTAAATCGTTTGCAGGCACTTTTGTTCCGTGCTGTAAATTAAATGCTATCAAACTTCTTATGTTATGAAAATTCTTTTGATAATATTATTATTGACCTACTATTTTGACACATTTGACTAGCTGTCAATGTCAAGTTAAAGTTTTTTTTGGGTAATGTTGGCAGAACCGAAACCGAAAATTTTATTTTGAAGTTATCGAATATTAGAACCATGTTTTCTATTTGAATACAATAGGCCTAATTGGACCCAATAGGGCATAGTTCGAAGGTAAACATGCAGAAGTCATATTGAAAATGATAATTGTTTTCCTATCCGTCGCAATTTTAGGCACAGATTATGCAAATTACACTTTGTTTCAACAATTACTACAAGAAATAACTGTTTACTTGCATAAAATAGGTTCGTAGTTTAGGTTACGTTATTAATTTAGGCGTATTTAGATTGAAACGAAATTTTTGCAAGTGTCACTCCATACAAAAAGTCCAAAATCAAAAATTCAAACTTTTGAATAAAAATTAAATTGTTAAGAACCTTTTACCATCTATTCTGAGGTAAATCGTTGTTTCTTGTAGTAATTAACTTGAAACGAAGTATAATTTCCATAATATGTGCCTATTAAAAATGCGGCGGTTAAGGAAATATTTACCTTGAAAATAACGACAAAAATTTTTCTATGTTTGTAATTTGTTTTCTATAAATCTGTAAAGAATTTTTTTTATTATAACCAAATTCGGAACAAAAAAATTGGGTTAATCATCATATATACATATATATGGTCCAAATGTGCAAAAGCACGGACGTCAATGTTTGTTAATGTCGTAGTAATTTTTTTTTTCGATTACATATTTTTTTAAGGAATCTATTAATTATTACTCATTGCTACCAGTTGTCATTCTTCTTCTATGTTTGTCATAGTCATAGATATATTTTTTATTTGACATTGTCTGTCAGATGTCAAATTCAAAATTCAAAATATCTCAAGCATGTTTGCGTTTTGTGTTATAGGTTAAGAATAATATTTCTTATTAAAGTTATAATTTTTTGTACAAACGAAAATACATTCAATAAAATCGATTTTATATAATAATGTAATGTCAAGTACTGCATAGTAATTGAGATTTACTTTTGATATGGCGCCAAAGCAGAAAAAGAATATACTTTGGGTTAAGTGTGCAACTTGTCTTGTGGATCTAGCGCACAAAGAAGCCAAGAACCACAGTGAAACTGACTGTCCAAGCACCCCTGAATCGTGGACTGTACCTTACATTTCGAACGACGTATTTCATTGCTTTTTTGACATTAAAATATTCTCAGACTTGAGTGAAATATACAGTGACAGCTTAGTTCTCATCCATCACTCCGCTGTACAACAATGTAATCTTGTGATTGGAGAGCCTGTATTTATTAGAAGTCAATGTGAAAATATACCTCCTATCATTAGACGCGTTTGGCCATCAAATTTGGAATCAATAACAACAATTTATTTGTCCCCAAAAGGTGTGTATTTACATAAGATTCTGTCTTTGTTCATTATTAATATGGCAAAAACCAAAGTGTTTCTACTAAAAATATAGAATTCCGCCGCACGCTTAATACGCAAAATAAAAATTGGTAAACTTGTCGACTTCCGCTGCATTTTATTTACAAAAATTACACTAGATTTCAACATAATTATCGAATAGAGACAACTATTTTGGTCGAGGGTTTAAGTTAACATGCACAACATAAGCTTGCAGGGTTTTGTTTGGGTTATTTTAATAATTTGTGTGTATTTCCTAACCTTTAAACTTAACTTTGAGAAAAAATTTAACTTTAATGCATCTTTTACCATCTCCCACCACATAAATAGTCATTTCTTGTTGCAATTAAGTTGAAACCAAGTGCAGCTTATAATCTTTTCTGCATATTAAATGTGCAGCGGAATTCATCAAGATTAATAAAATATATAAATTGCACTTTTCAACTTAATTACTACAAGAATTAACTATTTATGTGGTGGGAGATGGTAAAAGAAGCATTAAAGTTCAATTTTTTCTCAATCAAAGTTACGTTAGAAGGTTAGAAAATATGCATAGATTTTAAAATAACCCAAACTAAAACCCTAAAAACCTATTTTGTGCATGTTTACTAAAACCCACGACTTAAATAATCAAGTGTTGTTTTTTTAAAGAGTCTTTGCATGCAGCGGAATTTGTCAACCTTACCAAAATATATCGAATTATTGTAAATCCTTTATCATTAGTCAATATATTTCCTCTAATCATTTGTAAAGTTTCTTTGCTCCACTTTCTTCTTAATTTGCACAAATTATTTAAATAACACTTCGATTCAACTTCATTACAATAAGAAACAACTATTTAATTCAGGGGAGATGATAAAAGATGCTTTAACGTTACATTTTTTTTCGAAAGCTCAAAACTTACAATACAAGACCAATGAGATCCGCCATCTGATAGTATTATTACGCCAGCGTCTGGACGATCTAGGCCCTCTGATTGGTCGAATTAAAATTGTCTGTTTCGGGTAAATTCAGCTAATTTGAAAATTAAGACACGATTTCATACTAAAATAGGATCGCCTCATAATAATACGAGATTTCTTCAAAAGCATCGTTTCTGCTCATATAATTTTTGGATAATATCGAAGAAAATATGTTTTAGAAAGTTCATAATCCATTGGATTAATTACATTACAATGAAAATTATCCACAGTTACGTGATTATGTTTGACGTTTATAAAAAATCACGCGTTCCTTATTCAATATGGCCGATACGCACGGCTATAGATAGCCGACAGAGCGCACCTCTGGCGGTTTAAAAACGAACCAAATGAATGGCCCGAATATTTAAATATGCAGCTCACAATATTTGACTACTTACGATTAACAAGCATTTAATAAGAAGATTTCTTCTGGAAGCTTATCACTTTGTAATGGCATTTTTCATTATTATTTATATTTTTTTGCTTATTAATTATATCTGATTTTATATTGACATGTTTTCTAATTTGTAAAATTTCAAAATTATTTATTTGCGATGCTTTATATCCTGAGTGAAGTATTTTAAGACCTGAATTTTTTATCAAAAGGGTGATCATTATTCAAAAGATGATTTGCAAACTCAAATTCACTATTTCCATTTAGAGCCCTGCGATATTCTTTAGTTCTGACTTCAAAGTTTCTATTGGTTCTACCTTTGTAAAAGAAATTACAATCATCCCAATTGAGATTTTAAACTCCTGATTTTTTTGTTTGAATTTTGCTATCTTTATTATTAAGAATATATTTCTTCATTGTTATTAGTATAAAACGCCAGTTGAATAGTACCAGAATTGTTTTTATATATAATTTTAGAAGTATCGTTATCCACAAGCAGAATTCTACGCCATTGTTTATTTCTATCTTTAGAAAGACCGTTTGAAGAGAATATGTTTAATTTTTTTATTTAGTATTTCAACTATCAATTTATTAGAATAACCGTTATTAAATGCTATTTGTCTTATGAATATATTGTTTTATGGTTATATTCTATTTGTTTTTTTCAGGTCTTAAAATACTTCACTATAAATAATTTTGAAATTTTAGAAATGAGGAAACATGTTAATATAAAAGCAGATATAATTAACAAGAATTTTTTTATAAACTCTCTTTTAAATATTTTCCCACTTAACTGGTCTTTCCCGTCTAACGATATTGTAATTCCTAATTATTATAAACCCAGCCTACTCTTACCCTTCCCCCCTCCTTCCACTTCTTCTTTCCCAATTGCAATCTATATTTAATTTTTGACTTCAGTGTATACACAATAAAATGTAAACATTATATTTATTTATTTATTGGACAATTTGCATAGCGCCGCTTTTGTGAGATATCACCTCAGGGGCGCTATATTGTAATAATCTACCTTTATATATAGATTTTTACTCTCCTGATGAAGGTGTATATATAATGTAACTTTAAACTTTATTAGATACAGTAACAGTTGTAGGTAAAGAATTACCAAATGATTACCGAAAATGATTACCCTCCTTTTATTCATAAACACGGGTACAATTAATCAATATGTAATAATCTATTATTTAAGTCAACTTTGTTATAACTATCTTTAATTGTGACAAACTATACGATATTGATTCAACTTATAGACATTGACGGTTGTAACACATATTTAAGCACTGCAAGTCTCCTATGAGCTAATTATATTAGGTACGATAACAGTTAATATCAGTTGTAGACATGTAGTCAATAATAGTGTTTCATTTGAAATAATCCATCACAAATACGTAAAATTTCATTTATTCAAACAACTGTCATTCTTATTATGCGTAAATTTAGCATGTTATTATTAATTAACTCCTTCCTGTTCCGTGTTTTAACAATATATATACTCACCCTCTCTCTGTGAATGTCCTAATATCTATCTATTAAATGTAACTGTTGTTAATATCACTTAAAATGGGCGAAGCGCAACCAAGAGCCGCCCGCAGGGCCCAGCAGAAAAAAACCCGCGGAGCGGGTTTTTAACTGCTAGTTTGAGTTTATTAGTATGATGTGACATTTGCCGGAAATTTCCACATCAATCTAAATATGCACAAATTATTTGAATAACCCAGACTCAGAGACCCAGTAGATGGAAAAAACATGCTGAAATGGGTTATTAGTAGAGACACCCATTCATAGCTTTAATTTTTAAGAAATGTAGTATTAATTATTGAAAAAATAGCTTTAATTTTGTGTCTTCTTAGCGTTTATAGCTAAATAGGAAAACGTCAAGGAATGGAAGTCAGCAAGAGGGGAAAAACAATTAAATTAGCAAAATCACTTGAAACATGTTTATTGTATTATCGATTGAAACTCACCATGGCACATGTTTCTACAGTAGAGTGTGTCATGTTCGTTCTACGATCTGTCAATATAAGATTATAGCGACTAAAAAATATTTTTATTATCTCTAAAAACACCATTTATCGCTTTAATTCGCGAAAATATCGTTAATGCTATGAATGGGTGTCTCTAGTTATAAGGTTCTTAGTTTGGGTTATTTTGATTATTTGTTCATATTTCCTAAGCTTCAAATTTAATTTTTAGAAAAAAATACATTTAATGCATCTTTTACCACCTGCCCCGACATAAATAAGTAGTTGTTTCTTGTTGTAATTAAGTTGAAATTTAAAAAAAAATAACATATTAAGCGTGAGGCAGCATTCGGCAACTATCAATTATTTAAATAACCCAAACTAAAAACATAATCTATTTTGTGCGTGTTTTCCATCTCCCCAATGTAAATAGTTGTTCTTGAACTGATTAAGTTGAAACCAAGTGTTATTTCACTAATCTGGACATATTTCAAAGTAGGCGAAGTACGGAAATTTAACCTTTTTTCATTTTATTATAGGATTGGATCCCCGTTGGCTCTCTCAAGCTAGAACCAAAATTTCTATTGCAATATTTGATGTCATACCTCAACCAGCGGATACTGTTTACGCAATTATTGACGATCAACAAGCTGTGGACAGTCCAGAGTTCAAAAGTTATGTTAATTTGTCACAGGTAAATAAAATAGTTTCACCTATGAATCTGATACCTGTCTGCTTCTATGGAAAAAATATAACTGTCAAAGTTCTATCTATAAATGAACCAATTTTAAATGAGAATCAGAACGATCAGTGGTATCTAATAAAAGATTCCACCAAATGGGTTTTCAATAGTGGCTCGAAAAAATCAAAACCAGAAAATTTATATAAATTTAGCATAGGTGGCGTGGATAATATTTTAAATGATGTTAGATCCATATTGAATTTGGCCTTAAGTGATAAAGCTAAAAATTCTGGTTTTAAATTAATGAGAAGTGTTTTATTGTATGGACCCTCAGGGACAGGTAAAACTATGATCAGTAAGTTCCTTGCTGCAGAGAGTGGTGGTAATATTGTCAATATTAACACTTCTGAAATATACAGTAAATTTTATGGTGAAACAGAGGCTGCCCTAAAGAAAATATTTAGCGAGGCGATTAAAAACGATCCCAGTATTATTTTGATCGATGAAATCGACCTTTTGTGCCCAAAGCGTACTTCTTCTGGTACGGAACAAGAAAAGCGCATTATTTCAACGCTGGCAACATTGCTGGACAGTCTTCATGATGCAGACAAGAGGGTATTTGTTCTAGCCACTTCTAACAAACCTGATATGTTGGATCCCAATCTTAGAAGATACGGAAGAATAGACCACGAAATTGAAGTTCCAGTACCTAGTCAACATAATAGATTTGATATTTTTGATAAAATCCTATCAAGCGTTAACCACAATTTAACTAAAGAAGAAATGAAATCACTAAGTGATGCAGCTCACGGTTTTGTCGGGGCAGACATTGCTAATTTATGTACGCAGGCTTCCATGCATATGCTTGGCAAATTGCCAATGAATGATAAAATATGTCTATCCGACTTTCAATGGGCATTAAAACATGTTAACCCAAGCGCAATGAGAGAAGTTTTAGTAGATGTTCCAAATGTTAAGTGGTCGGATATTGGAGGTCAAGATGATTTGAAATTAAAACTGAAACAAGCCGTGGAGTGGCCATTGAAACACGCTCATTGCTTTACAAGATTGGGTATCAAAGCTCCCTCTGGAATTTTAATGTACGGTCCACCGGGTTGTTCTAAAACTATGATAGCTAAAGCTCTGGCCAATGAGAGTCATTTAAATTTTCTTTCCATCAAAGGTCCTGAGCTGTTTTCTAAATGGGTTGGGGAATCTGAAAGGGCTGTGAGAGAACTATTTAGAAAGGCGCGTCAAGTAGCTCCCTCTATAATATTTTTTGATGAAATTGATGCTCTGGGTGGGGAACGTTCGAAGCACGGCAGCGGTTCAAATGTTCAAGAAAGAGTGTTGGCTCAAATCCTTACAGAGTTAGATGGGATTTCTCCACTGGGAAATGTGACTATTGTGGCTGCGACAAATCGTCCTGACAAAATTGACAGTGCGCTCCTCCGACCCGGTAGATTAGACAGAATCATTTATGTTTCCTTACCTAATGAATCCACTCGATCCGCCATCTTCAATATTAAGTTGAAGAAAATGCCTCTAGGGAATGATATAAATATTGAAGATTTGATAAGTAAAACTGAGGGCTATTCTGGAGCAGAAATCCATGCAGTTTGCCACGAAGCAGCTATAAACGCTTTGGAGGAAAATATTGGTTGTACTGAAATATTCTTATCTCACTTCACCGAAGCTTTAAAAATAATTCAGCCAAGAACACCTGTTACTTTACTTTCTGTTTATGAAAGATTTGAAAAAAGTTTCTCGTAAAACCGTGAATTATTTCTTACAACTGTTTATGTAAATTTTTTTTTCATAATGTACTCGATTAAAAACAGTTTTTCTGCCATAAAAGAAAGTAAAGAATAAGAGATTAATATTTTCAATAGATCTCTTAACTCAGTGGGGTAGTGTGTGGTAGTAGTAAAACAAAAAGCCTTATTATCTTATACATACAAATTTATTTATCAAATTTTATTTTCTAGAGATTCCTATTTTTAAAAAATCAAACACTTGGAAATATTTCTGTCTCTACATTTTTCATTATTGTAACTGTACTGCAATTCTAAACAGAAATTGTTATTACTGTGATGTTCAAATACTATAAAATTGTTAACAAGATGTGTGTGCGTTTATTTGAGATATTATAGCTTTATTTTTATATTCACAATGCAAACACAAATATATTTTAATGAAAGAGACTGTTTTATACAGTCTACAGAATATTAAAAGGATTGTACTCATGTTTATACAACATTAAATGCAAAAAATACATAAGGAAAATATGTAGTTTTTCAACTTTGATAAAATGACAAATTTACATGAAACATTATTTATTTAAGTCCATTTCATACTTAAGAATATCACAGTTACGTTTATTATAAATAAAATTTATAAATAACTCTGCGTATTATTTTCCGAATGTTCTTGAATGTTTCGATGGTTCCTCTCTCTCCTGGCGCTTTGGACAGCGTCCCGATTTCTTTATGTACTCTCCAAACTCGCAGTTGGGCATTTGACATTGACCATTTTGTATACAAAGTCTATCCTTGAGACCGAAATACTCCTTTCCTCTTTTTATTCGCATGCAATCTCTTTGCTTGTTAGAACAATCACAGGCGCATTCCCCATCCTCCAGAATGTGGACGGAATATTCTGCAGGACATTGACATCTGGAATTGTAAGAAGACACATGAAAATAAGGAATAAAGAAGTCAGTAATTGAAATCAGCTTCAGAAAATGGTAGGACTCTTAGGACGAGTTGTTGCACAGAATTTGAAAAATTCATCAAATTAAATGAAACAACCGGCCCATGATGAAATAATAACATAAATTGAATAGAACTTTCACAGAACTTGAATTTTAGCTTTGAAATTAGATGAATTGTTCAAATTCTGCAAAACAACTGGCCCTAGGAATATAGGAACAGAACATAGACATCCAAATTTGAAAAAACTTGCCCTAACAGGAAATCTTGGTATCATTTTGACGACCAGGAGGGTTCGAGAATGCTTCGAATAAACTACGACATCAGTTGTACATTGACTGACAAAGAGCCCACATTGAAATAACCAGATCTTGGACAGAAAAGTAAAGTTCGCTAAAGTAAGGCAAAGGTTTGCAGCGCAGTACATTGTGGAACTTTTCTGCTCAGGATCTGAATGTTCATTTTTAAACTAAGATCCCTGGCGTAGCGACGCTAAAAATGAGGGAGGTGAGTAAATTATAACACATTTGTAAAAGTGTCTTCAACAAAATATTCAATTTTGGAAACAAGCCTGAACATTTGTTTACCTGATTTGGATTATAAGTAAGTTTATTATGCAGCCAGCAATTTGAGCATCATTGTAAAAAGGACAAGTAATTCATAAGCAGATTTAATTTTCGAGGACTGAATGGTGATATTATAATGCGAGTTGCCTGTATATTGTCAGATTAATTTATTGACAAATCACAGAAAGGGTCACCGCCTCCCGCGCTCCGTACAACTTGGTTTGTTCCCCTTTTCCTGATTGACTATCACTTTGAATGTCTATGGAACAGAATAATCAGCAAACTGTTGAGGAGTACACGGAAGAAGTAGGGGATATTTTTCAATGATTCACCTTTCAACAATTCTTGTTGTGGTTGTTATTTATTCTCTCTGTAGCAGTTGAGAATTGACAGGTTTACACGAATTTTATTACAGTACTTCTCCTTCCGTATTATGTAGTGCCAAGTACGTTGCAGTATGTAAATGGCACAACTATTTATTGTTTACTGAAAGTTAATGTTAACAGTTTCTAGAATACAATGCAAGTACGTTAGAACCCAGCTATTAATTTTATGACCAAGCATAAATAACTCCTCTTCAGTTAGCTTACCTTTTGAAAGGTTGTGGCGTTTCCATTTCAAAATCATCAAAATTATGATTTACGTTCCCTGGCCTTGTAAACAGAGTGGATGTCTCGTCTTTGACCATGAAGTCTTCTCTTTTGGGAATACATTCACATTCTGTGTGATTAATAAAGCTCAGTTTTTCAATCACATGCCTATCGTGCCCAACTGTTGCTGTCTGAAACAAAACAGGAAATTAACGATAATTACAGGTGTATTTACCAGATACATATAAAGGTTACTTGAATCTAAGGATTGATTGTTATTCGCTCTCTAATGAGTGTCGAGGACACTGGTAAGTAGTGCACAACTAAATTGTGTACTTAAGTCATTGAACGCATGCGGATAGTCCATTAAGTGGTAAGTACAAAGTAAGTTAGGTTAATTAGCAATTAGTCGGCTTGATTAGAATCTTGTTCATTGTAGCCCTCTCCACCGCTGCACCCACATCATCCCAGTCGGGTGGTGGTACTTGACACATTTAGACAGATTACTTATCATATTTTAGTTGTACATAATCAAGTTCACTAGTATCGGTGGAGTTGGCAAAAATATACCCACTATGTACACTTACTTAATGGCTCGTATGGACGGCACTTGCAACTTTTTCAAAGACATTAGTTTAGTTACCACTTACCGCTGTCTTTGTGAAAACGACTCATAAGTCTTTATTTTAATGTTCAATATGTAATTTAATATTGATTAGGTTTAATGTTCACATATATGTAATAATTATTGTGCAGGTGCAAAGCCTGTGCCGACCACGCTATAAATGCGCTATATTCTCGTGGCTTGGCCTATTCCAGCATCTCGAATCGCTCGCCATACATTCCCATTGGGATTATATGGTGAGCGATATGTTGAAATAGGCCAAGCCATGATACGTATAGCATAATCTGTCAGCCCCATAATTCGCTGATGTAAGTGTATGCTAGGATAAGTTTTTTTTTTTTTTTTTTTTTTTTTTTATGTGACACCTCACAAGAGTGTCCCTGCCTGTGCAGTGCACAGACAGGGGAACTATGTCACCACCCGGTTGGGCGGCGTTGTGAGGCGGAGTAAGGTAGGGGCTGTAGGAAGGGATTTGTTAATGCGGGCCTTGAAGAGGCTCGGATTATAGGAGGGAGGAAAAACAGATGCCGGTAGCTCGTTCCACATACGAGCCGACTTACACAAAAACGAGTCGTAAAAACGGCCCGTTCTCATGAAGCCAACGTCAACCGTGAACGGGTGTTCAGTTCGTGTCCGTCGAGTTTCGCGCACGTGCACCGGTGCATCAGGAATCAATGCTGCTAGCTCCTTGGAGCAGGCTCCATTGAAATACCTGTAGAACAGACACAGCATGCCTACATTGCGTCTATGCATCAGAGAAGGCAATCGGTCTGTTAACAACGGATTGTCAATCAGACGGATCGCTCTCCTTTGCACAGACTCAAGCAGGTTTATCAAGTATTTTGGGGCACCAGCCCAAAGGTGGCTCCAAAATTCAATAGTTGGGCGGACTTGAGACTTGTACAGGGTTAGCAGCTGGTCACTGTTGAAGAATCTCCTAGCCCTGTACAAGACGCCCAACTTTTTGGAGGCCTGATTTACTCGGGCTTCTATGGATCCCCGATACTTGAGCTGGTCTGATATAGTAACTCCAAGCATTTCAATGGAGTCTTTATTGGGGAGAGTGCTCCCATCAAATTGCACCAGACAGTCATTGATCTCCCTCTTTGCCGAAATCAGACACGCTTGGGTTTTTGAGACGTTGAAACTGACCAAGTTGGCCTTACCCCAGGCACGAACCATCTCTAGGTGGTGGTCAATTTTTCGCCTCAAAACTTCCCGAGCTGTTCGGACATCATAGGTGGAAGGGGGCCTGTCAAAAAGATAACCCTCGTGAACGGTGCTGTCATCAGCGTAGCAGTGAATTGGTGCACATTCAACGAGATCGTTGATGTGCAATAAAAACAGCGTCGGAGACAGCACAGATCCTTGTGGCACCCCCGCATTGATTTGGTGCGGTGAGGAAGAAGAGCCGTCAACCACGGTTTGAATTGTTCTTCCCCTCAGAAAGTCCGCAATCCAACTATGCAGGGTTGGGTGGATCCCATACGATGGTAATTTCCCGATAAGCGCCCGGTGCCAGACTCTGTCAAAGGCTTTGGAGATATCTAACCCAACGGTTTGGGTTTCACCAAAACGTTCCATGTACCGCCCCCAAATATGCGTTACATATCCGAGTAGATCGCCACACGATCGGTTTCGACGAAATCCATATTGCCGATCGCTTAGGATATTGTTATTCTCGAGATATGTGAGCAATTTGTTGTTAACCACCCTTTCTAATACCTTCGAGAGTATGGAAGTGATGGCTATGGGGCGGTAGTTAGAAGGGTCGGAACGGTCCCCCTTTTTTGGGATTGGGTGGACGATTGCCTTTTTCCAAAGATCTGGCACCTTTCCACCTTTGAGAGAGAGCCTAAATAATTTCGCGAGCACTGGAGTCATTTCTGCAGAACACCTCTTGAGGACCAAGGCAGGTATTCCGTCCGGCCCACTGGCTTTGTCGACTTTCAGCTCGTTCAAGACTCGGAGAACCTCTCTGTTCCGGATCTTCGGTTCCTCCATTTGAAAACCGCAGTGCGGAATGGAAGGGGGAGTCTCTCCGTTATCTTGAAGAGTTGAGTTTTCCGCGAAAATTTTGCCTAATAATTCAGCTTTCTCGCGGGCCGAGTTAGCCAGCCGACCATCAGGCTTGGTCAGAGGTGGGAAAGTGGTTCTGCAGAAATTTCTTCCGATCGAGTTAGCGAGTGACCAGAAAGCACGGCTACCAGTGGGGCAGTCAGCCAGCTTTTTCGCAATTCTCTGGTCGTGATCGCTCTTAGCTCTATTTATTTATTTATTTATTTATTTATTTATTTATTTATTTATTTATTTAGAACTCTCTTACAATCCCTTGCCCGTTTTTGGTATTCCGAAAGGTTATTCATGGAGCTAATCTTCCGGAGTGCATTAAAAGCCGTATTTTTGAGTCTGACAGCTTCAGCACAGCGATGGTCAAACCACGGTTTTGTGCCCGCTCCAGAGGATTTGACGGAGAAGGGAATGTAGCAATCCATTGCTGATGTGATTACTTCTTCTACCTCGCGTGCACAAATTGATGGGTCCTCGGAGCTAAAGCATACAGTACTCCAAGGAAAGGCGCCGAAGAAAGACCGCATGCCGTCCCATTTTGCTGCCCTGTAGTGCCATACCTTCCTCTTTACATGTTTGTCGGGTTGACGGTTCATGGAGGATGGGACAGAGGTGGTAATCAGGCAGTGGTCAGAGGATCCTAAGGGCGCTGTCACCTCCACTCTGTACCCGAGTGGCTCACTAGTGAGAAACAAATCGAGTAGGTTGGCTCGATGTGATGGGATGTCTGGTATTCTGGTCGGAGATTCTACGAGTTGGCTTAGTCCATGGATAAGGGCAAAGAATTCCGCTGATCTACCGGCAGAGTTTGTTGGGCCCGAGAACTTCAGCCATTGTTCATTATGAACATTGAAGTCCCCCAGGATTACAAACTCGGCCGATGGGTAACGGGGCAAGAGAATATCTACAGTGTCACTCAAGTATTTAAACAACTCAACAGTGTCTGATTCGGCAAGGTTTGGTGAGCGATATAGGCACGCATAAATTCTCATCATACCGGTGAGATCCACACGTACCCATAACACTTCGTGTTTTGCGCTCTCGATATTTGCGAGACGAGCGCAGCTGATGTCAGCACGGCTGTAAAGGCAGACACCTCCTTTGGGCCTGAAAAGGCTTTCCAGATGATATCCTGGGCAGTTCAGATAGGAGGTATCTGGGGGCTCGGCAATCTGTGTTTCCGTAAGGAAGAGGAGATGGGGATTTTGTGAGAGAAGGTGGTGGTGGATGGGAGTTAGGTTGGTGTGCAGACCGCGAATGTTAGCGAAATTCACCTTCATCCTCGGTCCACACTGAGGACTCCTACTGTTCGCTGTCGCTGAGTTTATATTAATTTGTTGTGAGTTCATAGTTTTTAAGTTTGTTTTATTTGTTTGTGGGATTTAGGATGGGTTGGGAAGCATTAGGTTAAAAAGGTTGGGTGGGGAGTTGGAGAGTGGAGCAACTGGATACACCAAATGTAAGGTATGTTCTTCTGACTGCGGTTCTAGGCAATGGGCAGGAGAGTCCGGCTGTGGAGGTCGCCCAGTGCGCCCCAAACGCTAGATGCTGGGTCCTCACCGGTCACGAACCGGCACAACATCAGCGGCAGGGTTTTTTCGCTGGCTGATGGGGCAGCCCACCCTTGGTCGTGAGCCCAAGGGTCGGGCCCCTGTACTATCCAACGGCCCGGACAGCGATAACCGGTTTACTGGATCTCCCTCAACCGGCCTCTCCCAGCCCGGCCCGCCCCGCAGTGAGTAGGCCGACCCATTCATCAGTGTGATCCAGAACGCACAACCCTTCATGAGCCCGGGCACCCCTGCTAAGTCACCAAACGTAGCGAACCACTTCAGGTGACCTGTGGCAGAGGTGTTGGTAACCCAGAGTATGGTTCCCGGGGCGGCGGTACCCATTGACCACCTTCCAAATTATAAGTTACAACTTAAGGTTTATATCATCATCCAAATATTATTATTTGTACTACCCTGCATCACCTGAGTTTCAATACTCTAAACTAATAAATATAGTTTTTCTTAGGGCTGGTATTTCAGTTGTTTTTAAGCTTGGCTTGAGAGATATTTATGTTTATCGAGTTGCTATTGGGTAGGTTTCCCGACAAGCTTAACTGGGAAAAAAGCTTAAAAAGCAACTGAATTACTGGCCCTTATTGAACAATAATATCGCAACTTGACGCATTCTTTCAAAATTTGTTTTTTTAATAGAGATTGTATTCCTGAAATCTAAAATAGGTTCTATATCTAATACCATTGTGGTTCCAGTTACATAGAACATAGAACCGCTTCTTCTTAGAGATACTTTTGGAACCGGTTCCCGGTGACGGAAAGGTTGATCGATAATAGGTTTGATAAATAAATTACATATTCTTTTATGGATATTTTACCTACCTACGTAAAATGAAAGTGAAAGTAGTCGGGTGACGGGTAATCGGGTTTCGGGTTGCGTATGACCGGGTACGGTGGCCAGGTGCGCTCGTAAAACCCGCTCAAGGAGCGGACTTCGTGACCCGCGACGCTTGTGGGTCGTGAGCGACCTGGGTCGTGTAAAACGATCGATTGACCCAGCTCTAATTTGAAGTCTGTTCACTAAACTCTCTAAGAAAACTTTATTTCATATATTTAGAAATCAATTTGAAGATTTTTTCACTAACTCTTGAGAAACAAAGATGCCAAACAAAACATCTGTAACCAAGTGGGTCTTCTGACAGCCCAATGCATTTTTCTCTCTTTTAAACTATAGAAATCCCAATTATTCAGTCAATTATTAATGGTAACTTATGTATTTGTGCAGAAATACGTAAAATACTAAAATGATATGTCAAGTATTTAAGCTAATATAAGGAGGATAGTAATTTTGAGTACTACCTACTCCCCCACTTGGCTGCGGGATAGCTAATCTCTCAAAAAAAACTTTACAACTAGAAATCAATTTGAGGACTGTTCGCTAAACTCTCAAACCTCCCTCCTACACTACAGGTCATTGTGAGTACTGCACAAGACTCCAACTGTCTGGAGCCAGTGAGACTATGGCATTTCCAATAGGGATATGTTGTGTGACTCAAGGTAGTGGGAGGGGAAGAAGGAATAAGGTGGAATTAATGTATTTTTTTTAATCACTCTACCGTACAATGAAATGAGTTCAGTACGTACTAACATAAAAATGTAGCTCCACTTTATGCGTGCTCTTTGGTGCGCACGTCAAGGAATCTGACCGGCAACAGCCTGTGTCGTCGCCGCAGCGGTGCAGGAAAGTGCACTGCGGGATGTACTGCTTGGAGGGGTTGGGGTGGACGGCCTGCACTGAAATCACCCGCCTCTGGGGGTGCCTGCAAACCCCCTCTCTATTCATGAGTACACTGTGTTGAATGGCGGCCGCAATGTCTTCCTCTGGAAAAATAAAAAAAATATATTGTAAGGAGATTGTTACATCTTA
The DNA here is from genome assembly GCA_026573805.1 of Hesperophylax magnus. Taxonomy (NCBI): domain Eukaryota; kingdom Metazoa; phylum Arthropoda; class Insecta; order Trichoptera; family Limnephilidae; genus Hesperophylax; species Hesperophylax magnus. The sequence goes on from JAIUSX010000022.1 coordinate 6,256,233, forward strand.
TTCTTGTGAATATAACAGTTTGACTTTTATGTGATATAATTTTAATTTTATTTTTATGAGATAATCACTCAAAATTCCCAACAGAACTACGTTGCACCCCCTCCATTTTTTTCAAACTACTTTACCTGTTGTGCGAGGACTTTACAACAGTTGTATTGTTTAAAGGTTATTGCACACACATCACCCCGGCACCAGATCAGCATCGCCTCAGCTTGTGTCGTTCAGAATTATTTGTATGAGACTCCATACCGCAAAGCACACTAAACAGCATTGTAACGGCATCGCCTCACCTCGGGACACGCAATTGAAATAAGGCGAGACATTGCCGATCCGATGCAGATAACTTTAAAGAGCTAAGTACGCTTTACACTATAAAAGAAGATGGGGAATAGAGTGATGGGAAAATACCTGCTTTCTTTGATCTGGTCATTAAACAAAGCTTTTTTTAAATTATATGAATACCACAAAAGAGAACCAACTGGCCAGAGCCAGTGATGGCTCACGGGAGGGAAGAGGGGAAAGAGATAGAGATAGGGAATAAGGAATAGAAAGATTGAAAAGTACATGACTATTCAGATGTTGTCAAATGCCACATCAAGCCACGTTTTTGAATGGTGGTCTTTCACCAGGACTATACTCCGACCCTCTTACTAATAAACATTTTTTAAATTTTACAAAACTGATAAACAACCAATTAGCCCACGTTTATCAGTTACGTAAAACTTAAAACATCTTTATTAAGGCCCCGAGAATCAAACACTAAAGCTTTTTCAATCACCATTTTGATTCTGGATAGTGGTCGATTGGGGCGACTGGGGCGATTATGATTCAAATGCACTTTATTTTATTTATTAGTGTGAATAAGTTTAAAATTATTTCTAACCCCAAACTTGGTATCCAGAGCCAAGAAGCTAACTTCTGCCATACAAGTGATTAGTGCAGGTTTAATATATTTTCTCCATCGTGAATATTACCCAATTTCCAAAATAAATTTTGTGACGGAAAAAATGGTAGGTACAATAAATTTTGTCAATTTTTTGGTAGTTTCTTGCAGAAGAAGCAGCATCTTTGAATGACAATATTGATAATGTTCTGTTATGTTTTTGTACATAATAAGTTTGTGCAAATAAAATCTGATATCTAAATATAGACAGTGTAATATTATGAAGGATTATTATTATTGTCCGAGATCCCTAAGGCTTAAGTGTGGTAACACCCTGTATGACCATGACATACCTTAAGTAACTTCTGTTACAGTATGTAATAAATAAGTTTGAGAAATTAATAAGCTATGCGTAAATTAAAATGTAAAAATGTATGTTTGCATTGACTACATGAAGTGGATCTATTTTAAGAATAATAATTAAATAAAAATAAAAAAAAATTATTGATAATAAATAGTATTTTGACGCAAATTTCGTTAACAAAGTCTTCCACTGTGTACGCTAAGTGCAAAAATACTGGTGTCATTAATGTGTTTAAGATTAAAGAGGTAGTTTATTAGTCACTATCACACCACAAGAAGTTTAAAAACCAAGAGGTCACTATGTCACACATCAACAAATGAGTAATGTTTTAAAATATAACTTACAAACACCATTCATGAAACAAAGTACATATCCTTATCAGCGAAATTGAAGTATTTGGAAAAGATTGCAGCAAATACATTCTGGTGTCAAGTGAGCTGGCTTTAGGTCAGGTGTATATAAGTATTTATTTACTTACACTTATAAGTTTTTCATTAAATATGTTAGTTTATGGTGCAAAACCATATTTCTAAGAATCGTCAGTAAATAAAGAATAAAAAATAATAATTATAAATAAAAAAACATTCAGATTAAAATTAATATATTGGGTGGTCAGTAGGTCGGTGGGAAGGTTTGGCTAGCAGTCAGACGAATTGAGTTTGATACTCCGAGGAGATATGCACAGAGTTACAATATTTTATATTTATATTAATTTTTTAAATACTATAGTTTATATGCAAGCACATAATAATATAGTAATTTTCTCTTCATAATTTAAAACAAAACAAATAGATTTGTAGATAGATTAATCTATGTCCAGATTTACATGTTATTTTTATGTGAATACTGCATAAGAGTTCCAATTGTCCGTAGCTAGTGAGAATCCCCATTTGGGTAAGTGGCTGTAGGGAATTGAAAATAGGAAGGTCGGGAAGTACCTGGCTATTAAGATCTGGTCACCAAACATGACTAAAGTGATGTCATGCAACATTTCGTTCCCGAATGGATGTCTTTCAATACGGGAATAATAAGAGTATTTGTCAGTCGTAAGTGTAATACAATACAATAACGGACGGCAGAAAATCTGACCTATTTGGACAGGTCAAAAAATTATTCATTGCGGCAGATATAATATTATCTGAAGCTTTTATGAATAATTAATGGACCCGTAATAGGTCATTTTAAAAAGTCATTAACCAGATAAACTTAATTTGGTGAAGCTTTGTTCTAGAATTCTAGATAGATTGTGGCATTTTTTGTAAGAATTTAAAAATAATAGTAGGTATGTTGATTATATTATCTACATTATTACATATTCAGTTCATAATCAATAATAATTACAATATTTTTGATCTCATTTCTCAGTGCCAATTTACAATAATGTTAATATAGTTAGGTACATAGTGTTACTAAAACGTTTGTTAATTATTATTGATATTTATTGATGATAGATTTTGTTGTTTATGTTACTGTACTCACTAAATAACTCTCACCCCATTTATATGCAGAGTAGGCAGAAAAGATGGAGCATCACAGAACTCTTTCCAGGTATACACATATTGCTTTACCACAGTTATACTTTTTTTATTCCAATTATTTATCGGGGCCCGCTTCAAATATTTTTATTTCTAGGACATCCGCAACTCCTACTAATATAAAAAAATATCCCTCTTTACTTCGTCCATCCGACATTACTTCTGTTTATTATGATTCTCATAATTCTATAATAATATTTGTATTTAATAGTTTCATGCTAACTTGGATGAAAAATGTTTTTTTCTATTCCAATAATGGCTCTACAGACAGAGTAGAGCGGTTGTATTAATCTGGTTGATTTGAAGGTAATGTTGAACCGTGTGGAAATGTGTTGTATGCGATAAGGGGGCGTGGCTATTAAGTTGAATGGTTGTACCGCCAAAGCATCCAACCATTATCTGACCACGAACCGTCCAACCAAGTTGAATCATCCGTAGTGCGAACAAATAAAATTTATATAAAATGCCAGGCACGAGGAGAACAAGGATTTAACTTGCTTTTGGGGTACTACGATCATATTTAATCACTATTTAATTCTTTTTTTTGCCCACGTTTGTCTTTTTCTTTTCGTGTTAATATTTAACGATGCTACTAGAGCAATTGCAAAATAATTTTATAAATTATAAAGCATGCGGTGTGTGCTCCCCAAAGTATCAACTGACAAAATTAATCCTACCATAGTTGACTGTATGCAACACTCAACTGTTGGCAACCAACGATCGAACCAACCAATTGAGATGTCTGTAGGGGGTTTAAGAATGCAATGGGGATTTGGTAAACCGTTATAAAAATAATAGGTACTTACCTAGTAGTTTACATTTATATTGAAAAGTTCATTATGAATGATATCATTATTTTCTTTCATTATTACCCCCAAATTTTTGATCGTGAGTAATCTCAAAAACTATGTGACGAAAGCGTGACCACAAAACACGAAAACCTCAGCCATGGTGACAAAATTATTTCATTTATTAATTTTCCGTGAGAATCGAATCATTTTGACCGCGCTCGTCATAATATTATGTCATAGAAATTCAAATTTTTGAAAAGTTACACAGTTCATAATTCAAACTTTTGAAAATTATTGTTTCGAATCCCGGCAGTATTTTCAACAATAGTATCTCTTTGGTTATTGGCATGTAGGTACTTTGATCTGCGTACGTAAGTACTTTTTTAATAAAGGATTTTTTTTTAAATCATGACCTATCGACCATAGAAAAAAGAAATGTATTATCTTTTCATGGCTACATGAGAATATACAAACTAAAAAGAAAAACATTTAAAAATCCACCTAGGCAACCTTGATACGCAACTTACAAATCGATATTTTACAACCATTACTACCTATTGTTTTGTAACCATTACTAAAATATATTCACTCATTATAATCTATGTATTGTACCTACACAAATATTTTAAATACTTACGTCTTACTCGTTGCGGTTTTCTAGCGTGTGGGTGCAATTCGTCCCTGGACCCGTAGTGAACCCATTTAGTTTTCGTCACTGGCACATCACTGGCGTCGGATTGGGAGCCGTATTCCTGGAAAGTAAATTGACAAAATTATAAAAACTGAATATTATCATTTAACTGGGGCCCTGATACAGACAATTTGCCGCCCAAATTACCCGCCGAAAGCTGGGTAGTTCAAACGACATGTTGTAGATAATTATCATTGCGACAGTTTTTTTTTCGTTTGCGAAAACCAGAACCAAAGTAATTACTCCAATTAGCAGGGTCGGAACAATTTATTTTGCCCTTTCGAAAATGAGACAAACAAATTAAGATGTTCGAAAAAAATTATGTGAGTGAATGTTTTTTTTTCAATGTTTATGTCTTTCATCTGAGTGTTATTGATGGACGGAGTCACAACAAAAATTAGTATTTTTAATTATTTTATTTTTCTTAACTTTGTCTGATTCCATCTGCGTACATACATTTTTTAAAACATCGCAAATAATAAATAGATAGAAAATTTTACATTTGGTGTACCAAAACTGAAAAATGCTCCATATAATATAACTCGCAGCGCGTTCACAAAAATAAAAATAACAAGTGTCAACGTCGCATGATAGGTAGGTAATACCAATAATCGGTAATACAGACATTTCCTGGTATTTACTATGCAAAATGCGTCGTTTATTCAAATTAACCTCTTTAAATTATGTAAATATGTACTAAATCATAATGATTGTATTATGGTTAACGGTGCAGTTAGGAAAACATTAGAAAGGTACCACTGTCGTAACGATCATATTATGCGTTAACCCGAGTGGAACTAAACTCACCAAACACATTTAAATTTCACGATTGTCAATATGTCGTTACGATGCATTTATGGGAGAGGACTCATTAAAACCCCATTTGTTTGAATGTAATTTCCGTGGGCATAAATTTAACGAATGTGGGAACCTCTCCTTTATGGCCGCAACAATTGTTACTGGGAGTCGCAGTCACGACACAATATTATTTGATATGGCGTATAATTCCAGTTGTTCCTTGTTTTGCTGTGTAGGTTAGTTAAAATTAGTTCATAAATGTGCGTTGTCCAAGTTTTTACTTAAATACTAATGTTTATAGTTATTCACACCTTGAAGTAAATTTAAAAAAGCCTTATTTTATCCATCATTTTCTAGTGCAAGTATTAGTATTTAATTAAAAATAATCAACACGTAGTTTTAACCACTTTAATTGTTTAAAAAATGTGGGTTTACTTAAAACCGAAGATATAGCACTCCATAATGGTAATGGTATACGCATCAAGCGTTTTTTGGCTCCGGGCATGGCGTATGAGCGATATGGTGATCATATCTCTCGCCAAACAATCCCATGCAGACCCGTCACACCAGACAGATGATGTGTTATAAGTGTGGGCATGGCGATGTTGATATGCCGTTATTTGCCAGGCGATATTTGAAAATCATATCAATTAGGGAGCTGCGGTGATATGCGGCTCTCAGCTGTCAAGGTGACAGATCCCGTACAAAGAAATGATATTCGGCGGCAGCTCTCCAATTGATCTGACCTCTCGCCTGCCGTAGGGATAGCTTCATGTGACACTACAACATATAATATGTATAAGCCACGCTCAAAAAAACGCCAGATGCGTATAGCGTGGTTGACACAGGCATAAAACTACAAATATAGACTTAACCCGTCGTCCCACTGGTCGACATAAACCAAATTCTGTATGTGTAATGCTTACACCCTGAACTGCGCTGCAGACCGTTACCTTACTATATCGAACTTAATTTTCTGCGCAATCTTGCTGCATTCGGTTAGTATCGATTACTTACCGACCCGTGGGATGACGGGCTTAAATATTTAAAAGTGAGTTGGAAGGAATGGGGAGGAGGAGGGCGTAATTTAAAATGGTGACAATTTTAACAGAGAGTCATTTAAAAATATTTTTAACATTGAAATATTTCAACTCTTCTTTACAAACTTTTTAACCTCTAAAATTTCAAGTTTATTTAAATAGATACTATATTACAGTGTAACAATCCTATTCCAATATTATAATAAATAGTATGGTTTGTCTTTAATAAGATTCCTCGAAATTTTACCCATATATATGTATTAAAAAAACATTCTTTACAAGTTACTTTGAAGAAGTAGTGAGCATTGCTTACAAAATATGTCGGTTTTTTAAACAATACCTAAAGGTAGTTAAAACTAATGACAGGTGGTTTCAAATAATTTTAGAATTGAAATAAAATTTAAAAGTTAATTTTTAAGTTCTTTCAAAGTTCTATTCAAGTTCTGTTTTGCATCATTATGGGCCAGTTCCTTCACAGAACTGAAATAATAACAGAACTTGATTTCTACCTTTGAAAGAAATATAAGGAAGCAATTTTGTTTTGCATAATACGACGTTTTTTGTATTTATTTCTACCATATCCAAAAATTACTGTATTTAAACACAAATATTATAAATATATAGATATGTATTCCATAGTTCAACGAATAATTTTACCAGCGTAAAGATGGCCATAATGGTGGTACTAATAATTACTAAATTATCTGAAAATTATGCAACATATTTTTTGAAATTAAGATTATTTTTTTTTTAAATAGGCATGTACATTATTTTTTTTTAAATATGCTAATAGTAGCAGTAAAAAATATAATACCCGGAAAAACTTTAAAATTGTTCAAAGATATCATTACAATTAAATTCCAGCATGAATTGTCAGTATCAAAAATACAAATAAACATTAATTCTTACTTATTCCTCAGATCTTGTAGTTAACCATATTATAGCCGAGCATTTCGTATGTACAGCGATATATCTTAGGTTACTGTGGTTTATACGAATGTTCAGAATGAGAATGCCCGGCGACCGTTGCATATCGTCTGCGGTAAATCGTGATTTCTTGTGACAGCATCTCCGAATTCCGAAGGGCTTTGGCCGCGGCGGCGTAGGTACTAGGTACTCAAGACTCGGGACAACACACATTACCTTCATGCCAACTCACATACTTAGTAAGTGGCCAGGGCCGCCGCTAAAGCGCAATCGCCCATGTCGAGGTGTTTCCAACTCTTGTTGATTTGACGATCATCGAATGTGACGTGAGTATGAAACAACTAAACCTAAGTTTGAAATATGTCATACTTCTTCTTATGGTGGCCTCTCCTATCGGAGGTTGGCTATGATCAGAACAATCTAGCAGGCTCAGCGCTACCACTAAAATGAAGCTTTTACACGAGTTTTAAGGACCTTTGCCACCACACGATGGTAAATACTAGGATTCGTAAGTGATTTTTTTACCAAAACGCCAGTATATGAATTTTCCAATTATTATTTTTATTATTACGTACTGGACTGTAGGTTTCAAATCCTGAAGTGAAATATTATTTAAGTGGGTTAGCCCAATAACAAAAGGTACATGTTTTTGTTACCTCTCTTTCATGGATATAAGTATATCACAAACTTTCAGTATCTGGCAACAGAGTATTCACGCAGACCAGTATTTTCCACGTGAAAGAACTCTTCTGGACATATTACGATATTCTTAGAAATATTATGAAACAAATCCTCAGTATGAATATGGTTCAAATTTAAACAAAATTTCTTAAAATTATTTAAGCCTGTCATTCTTAATCATGTTCAATACACCCATTACACCCGTCTCAGATTATTTCATTCATAAACTGTCCAACCACACGTATCTCAGGTATCTCAGGGATATTATTACAATATGATATTTTGGGAACGACTTCACATTCAGATGTGTCCATATTTGTAGATTAAAATTTTTTAGAAGTGAATGGTGGATCCGTCATGAAAACCCAATCACGTCACGTCATGAAAATCAAGCAATGGCCGGCTTCTGAGAGGAAAATATTAAGAGGAAGCTACAAGCCAAAAATGTGTATATTCTTGGTATACCTTATATTGTAAGTAATAAGCATTAAAATCGCTTGACAAACGGAGTTTGATAAAAGTTCGATTTCCAACACAAAACTGGTTTTAATCAAGCGAAACTGTCACAGATAATCTTAACTATAATACTGTATTTTTTAAAAGTTGTTTCCTTTACGCATTCATACATTCCTATTGAAAAAAAAAAAATTTAGTAATTTACATTTATATTTTTATTAAGTAATTTTTTTTTTTAATTTGTATTCTACTCAAGCGAAACGATAGAAAAAACCTTCAATTTATCTAAAGCATATTTTTTGGTATTCATAATGTAAACCAATTCGTTATAAAGATTAATCAAAATAGTGATTTAGCATTAAGCTTCGCCTTAAAGGGGCCGTCCCTTAGTTTGGCCGCCCGAGTTCGCCGAGTACCTTGCGCGTACACTGCAGCGCCCCTGCAGGTAAACTCTCGATTATTTTAGTTTCAGCAGACTTACTGTGCGGTCGGTGCATGCGATAGATTACCTTCATCACTAAAGTATGCATATCTGTTTAGAAATTCGTTATAGGCTACTCTATCTACTCGAAAATTAATTAATAAGTTCCCCACTGCAGGTGGCATATTATATTTTATACATAGTTCATCGCCGCAGTTGATTGCATTGGTGTCGTTAGATGAATTCTGATTATAACTCGTGGTTTTAAATAGCATGGTTTAATTATCCATCAGTTTTATCGCCTCGTAGGCAATATTGAAAACATCTCCGACATTTAGAGCGATCGTTAGAGACGATACTTCGATTTTATTCGGAAAATACACGCGTTGATTTATAATTAAGTTGGGTTAAAGAATGAACGAAGTAAATAATTGATAACTAGGTTATCATAGATCTTCGAAGGTAGTCGATGATATCAAATTCACAAAAGAAAGCACATACGACATCACATAAGAAAAGGAAAACTAATACGATATATCGTACACAAAATGCTTTCGAGTGTATCTCGCGAGATAGGGAGAATCTTACTATATAACATAATAGAAAGAATAAAATCATAAGATATGAAATAGAAGAAAAAAATGCGATACGAAATACACACTAGAAATAAAATGCCACACGACATGATATTCAACACAGATAAGCTCTTACAATTTTGCATTCAACTTAGAAAAACTGTTATAATTAGACAAACAAGACCATAACGCTCATACGGTGTGACATGTAGAAGCTCGTAATGGCATCCGAAGCCTAAAACAACCTACAAAATTAAATTGCTTGATATACAAGTCAGAAAAGCTCACATGCTTTGTCATTAAAGACAGAAAAGCTCTAACGATTTGACATCCAAGACACAAAAGCTCTTCCAATATGACGCATAAGATAAACAAGATCACTTTACACGAATAACAAATCACTAAAGCTAGTACAATAATATGACATCTAAGACATGGAAAAGCTCATACGATATGACAGAGGAGAAATGACTACATAGGTCAGTCGAAATCTATGGCACACAAGAAAAGCTCGCACGATATGCCATGTAATATATTAAAACTCAAACTGCATGACAACTTACAAACAGATTATTTATTCATTTATTAATTTTCGGGAAATCGACTGTTTAGATTTATTTCAGATTGTACATAAGTATTATATAGCCAAAATAAAACCAATTAAGGATTTCCTCCTTGTGACGTTACCTTTACCGAGACAACATAATAAGGAATAAGGAAATTAAATTTGTAAGAAAGGAATATGAATTCAAAACTTTATACAAAACAAAAGATTATATAAAACGAAAAATTACAAAACAAAACATGTATCAATACATTTATAGCCACGGAGAGAGGTTGTAGATATAAATCAAATCATAATAGAAACATAACATTATTCATAAACCATCAGAGAAATATTCTTTTATAGACCTCTTGTATTTGGTAATTTCGCAATTGAAAATATCCACCTTGGATAATACTCTATTTTAATTATTGCATAAAATTGTTAAAGGATGCGACATGCACAAGAGAAAAGTTAATTTGATTTGGCACAAGAGTCTAAGAAATGCTCAAACGTTTCGACGTAAAATACTGAAGAGGTCATTCGAGTTTTGACATGTAAGACAAAAACTCATTTATTCGAGATAGAAAAACATATTCGAAAATACTTACGGGCAGAAAATCTGATAATAAAATAATGATTAAATAATTTATATTTCGCCATTCTTGTGAAAATCAAGGGCGGTGTACAAATATGACTTGCTAACCTCCAATGAATTATTAAAAAAAGCATATAAATTCTTGTTAGGTTGAAGTACAAATTATCAAGAGTTATTAATATTTTTTGACTTTTTGTACAGCAGAAACTCGGCGCATTTGCGCACGGGCATGAAATAATCTACATTTTATTTTTACTGTGACTTTAGGTAAGTTCTAGTCCCTAACGCCCCAACCAGCTAGCCCAGCAATGTATTTTGGGTGGGCATTTCAAGCATTTATGGATATAATTGTCCATAATCATTCGATTCCTATGGCAGTTCATTCAAGGCTTTAGTTCATTCCGGCAGACCCTCCGAAAGCAAACTCACCGAACCTTGGGCGCTTTGGTTCCTTCAACCTTCGGATCTGATGACGCCGCTGAACTTGTCGTAAATTGGTATTTTCAGGAATACAGTTACGATAAGTAAGCCGGTGCTATTCCGTTAAGTGACTTAAAAACCATTTAGCAGAGCGTGGACAGGATTTTTTCAGGACATTTTAAAAGTTGTACCATGAATATTTATGACATGAGTACGAGACAGGAAAGCTAAAACGATGAAGTACAAAACGCTCCATTTTTTGCCATTCTTTGAATGAAAGTAATTAGGTATTCATTGACGATGACCGTTTTCTGAATTGTTATAATAGTGGGTATCTACTAGATACCTATACGCTTACATATGCATTATATTAAAGTGATATCAGCGCAAGTATGTGTGTACTTAATTTAAAACTAAGACAAGATTTGCATTCCAAGAAGCGTTATTCAGCATGCCAGGACTGCAATGTCTACTCTTCCTACGTCTTCCGAGAATCATCTCGTAATTCGCATGTCGAAAAGAAATAGTAAAAGATAAGTAGAAGTACAGGGTTTTCCAATAAGAGGTGTTATTTTGAATAGCCCGCTATTTCGGTAGATGTTACTTTTGAAGCTGTCATTTTTTGACATTTGACAAGTAGAAACTACGCTATTAATAAAAATGGAACCATACACGCTTCAACAACGCATTGAAATTATTAAAATTCACTTGAGTGAATCAAATGCAAATCATCTTGAGTGATGAGGCCCATTTCCACCTCGGTGGCTTCGTCAACAAGAAAAACTGTCGCATCTGGGGCTCCGAAAACCCGAGAATTATTGTTGAAAAGCCTCTCTATCCTCAACGTGTGACTGTTTGGTGCGGTTTATGGTCCGGCGGAGTCATTGAACCTTACTTTTTCGAAAATGAGGCTGGAGCAACAGTTACGGTAAATGGATTGCGCTATCGATAGATGATTAATGATTTTTTATGGCCGGAATTGGATGGTATTGATCTGGACAATGTTTACTTTCAACAAGACGGCGCTACGTGCCACACAAGCAACGAAACCATTGATCTTTTACGATTGAATATCAAAATAACACCTCTTATTGGAAAACCCTGTAGTATATATCGTTTGAATTAAGGATATAAGCCGAGATCTAAGAGGAAAAACGGTAATATTATTGTGAATTTGTTTTTGCCATTTAATTTTACTTGCCTTTGTATCTAATTAGCGTTAACGAGTTTGCTATGAGACATAATGAATCGTTATCTTCGTGTCCTGGTACCTACTCGAATACATAATATTGTGCATTCCAGTCCTAAAGCTGTCGAAATCGATGACGCAATTTTTCGAAACATTTACCTGTTAAGTTTAGGGATACGAGTCAGTGTTCCCTCTTTCTACCTCAGACCATTCAACAGTTATTCTTAGAAGCGAATTCGTATACAGATATCAATTATATAATGTTATGTTACCTACATATAAACCACTGGTTCCCAAGTAAACTATACCTGATACATTTAAAAAAAGAAATTACGTAATGTAGGCGTAGAAAATAGATTATTCAGCACAAAATATGGCTTTTTTTAAAGCCGACTTCATGTCATTCTCAACGTGCACTCTGTTTCTTTTTGTTGGTTGGGTAGGTACCTATCTAGTATCTACCTAATTTAACCACTATGGCAGAGATAAATACAAAAATACGTAAGTACCTATATGTAGAAGCAAATGGAAGTGAAACTTGAATTGCAAGCATCTTGACAAATTATTATGACAGCTACGCAATAAATCAATCTATAACTCAGTAGAATTATATATTTGTAAGTGAATAGTGTTATTGCTCCCGTCGAAGACCGATATAAACTGTCGAAAGAAGACTAGTATGGTAAACAAAATGGTGTATACAAGGTGTCCGGGGGTAAAGTGCGTTACTTCGGGAGGTGATTTTACATGATGGTAGAAGTAAAAAAGATAAATGACTTTTTTATGATTCCAATGTTTATTTTTTACCTAAAAACTACATTAAAACATTGCAATTGCGAAAAATGTTATTTTTCTGTTTTACTTCTAAAATCATGTAGAATCACCCCCCAAAGTTAGCGCACTTTACCCCCGGACACCATGTACATGGTTTGATAACCCGGCAGACCTAATGGCAGTTGAAAATAAGCGATGTGACTCCAGAACATAATATGAGTGTTGAAGTGGGGGTGGAAGTGTGACTAGTTATAATCACAAAGTTATAACTACATTCAAAGATCCTCCAGAACAAAAAAAAATTGTTGAGAAACCGTGTTCATACAAGAAGAGCCCGCGGATTATGCGTACCTACCTAACACAATTTAAAATTTTGAAACTGAGGTTTGTTATATGAAGTGGTATATTCTGACGCCGGCCTCAAATTAAATTATGTATTAGCAAATAATCTAAGTATGACCATAATGACCACTTGTAAGAATTTAGTTAGCAAATAGAATTAAACAAGAATCTAGTAAGAAAGTCGGTATTACTAGTTTCTTGTAAGAGGTCAATATGGCCCTGCCTAGGTCATGCCAACTGCCAACAATGTAGCAATTCCAGCCATACAAACTAGCAGCGGTTCAAATCTGTGAAAAATAATTGTACCTAATTAATATTTAGTGAAAAAATATATAGTATAATATTTATTGTATGATTTGTAAAGCAGAATGTTTTTATAAAATATTTGCCACGGGATATGCCTTTCTTGACAAATTGACGATAAGAAATTTAGGTAGGGACCTTTCGAATCAACACGTTTTTTAAATCTAGATAGTTACATATTAAATAACGGTCTCTAATAAAAACGCAGACCATTTCAAATATAGAACAGAATATTAAAATAATTTTCTTGTGAAAAAAAATATATAGCTAGGTACTTGTCTGCATTAAAAAATGACACATAAATTCAAAGCAAATTTGAGTTCATTCAACCAGAGTAACGCAGGAATTAGTATTTTTTTATGTTTGATGATTTATTTTTGTGATTACCTATTTAACTTGTCGGGTTAGCGTTCGTTTTCAGTTTGGCTTCAAAAACAAATAATAATTTTTTAAGCCATAATTATTAGTCTGAAACACAAATTCAAATTGAAAAAATCCCCAGAGAAAAAAATAAATGCCGCCGACGGGAATTGAACCCACACCCTTCTGATTGCCGGTCAAGTGCACTAAGCCACTGTGCTACGTGTTTATATTGTAATTTTTTATATTTATATTTTCAATATTTGTGTTTCAGGCTAATAATTATTGCTTATAATAATTTTTTATCCTTTGTATTTTGCATAAAAACCTTGTCTTATAAACGTAAGTTTAAAAATAATAATGTATTTAGCAAATAATAATAACACAGGTCTTCTATTCGATTTACTTGGGTGATTAACGTGTCTACAACCATTGAGGCAACAAAAATATGCGTAAGTTATTTTACACTTTGCACTGGCGGATTAAAATTAATATGTTTATTCGATAAAATGTTGGCACCAAACTATCTATATACATATCTGTATAAAACCAGGCAATCATCATCTTGTCCGCTGAATTATTCAGCTAATAGGTAGTGAGTTCATAAAACGCATTAAATAATGGCAATAATATTACAATACACAATATAACATACTTAATATTTTTGGTGATGCAACTATTACGATTCTAGCAACTTTAGGACGGGTTGTTTCAGAGAATTTGAACAATTCATCAAATTTCAACGTTAATTTTCAAGTTCTGTGAAAGATTTTTTCAAGTTCTGTTTTCATTTCAGTTTTGTCAAGCAACTAGCCTACAATGATATAATAACAGAACTCGAATAAGTCTTTCACAGAACCCGAAAATGAACGTTGAAATTTGATGAATTGTTCAAATTCTCCGAAACAACCCGTAGTCATAATAGTTACTTGAATAAGTAAGATTCAAAACAAGTCTATCTCTGGAATCCGTGAGATAGGTCTCTTTCATTGTTATTCTATTGTTATAGTTGGTGGGTGAATATGACACTGAGTTTCTCCAGCGAGATTATGCCAAGCCCTCTTGAATATGACACTAGAACCTACAAATACTTGAACAAAAGCCAATATCGTGATACAACGCCATTTATATCAATAATGAAAATAAAATAACCTAAAGTAAGTATGATGTATTCATACTATAAGCTAGGTGGAACTCAGTATTTAATAGTCCCAGTGAGATATATTACCTCACAATCGAAATAAACGTTTACAAGCACTGACCAAACAAACAGTTATGGCGGCTGGCCGGAAAGTCCATCGAGATGACAAGGCGAAGCTTTGCTAAATCACTATTTTGATTAATATTTATAACGAATTGGTGTAAATTATGAATACCAAAAAATTATGCTTTAGATAAATTGAAGGCTTTCCTATCGTTTCGCTTGAGTAGAATACAAATAAAAAATAAATTACTCAATAAAAAATATAAATGTAAACTACTAAAAAATATATGTTTTCAATAGAAATGTAAAAAAGCGCAACGGAAACAACTTTTTACAGTATTATAGCTAAGATTCTCTGTGACAGTTTCACTTGATTAACTTTTTTGCTTTCTTATAAAATTATTTACAAAATAGATAAAAACCAGTTTTGTGCTTGAAATCGAACGTTTCTAGACTCCGTTTGTCAAGCAATTTTAATGCCTATTACCTACAATATAAGGTATACCAAGAATATACACATGTTTGGATTGTAGCTTCCTCTTAAACAATGTAATCGAACAATATAACGCCAATCGTGCTAATGCTGGGTTTTATACAGGGTGTTCGGGGGTAAAGTGCGCTAACTTCGAGAGGTGATTCATACATTGATACGTGATGGTAGAAGTAAAGAATATAAATAACTTTCCAATCCAAAAATATTTTTCCACAGAAGAATATATATTTTCCAGTAGAAACAATAAAAACTACATTAAAACATTGGAAAATCGAATAAAATTCTTTTTCTTTTTAATTCTTAAAATCATGTAGAATTGCCTTCTGAAGTTAGTGCACTTTACCCCCGGCCATCTCGTATAACACGCAGTTGAAGACTGGCTTCTTAAATATTTTGGCACATACCTTGTATTTTATTCCAAAAATTACAAATGCTTTGCTTGACACAATGACAACTGCAACACATATTTGATTTGATAGACAACTGACAAGCTTCAATGACTTGTGGAGCCATTTGTGTACGAGTATTATTATACGAAACTAGGAGGTCTTTTACCCTTAGTTAAATCACCTCTCTTTAAATCACAGAGTAATATGAGATACAGAATTTTCTTTGCAAATATTTGTTTTTGTTTTAAATCTCCAGGAGAATGTAACGTTTTCGAATTAATTATGAAATGAACTTAAAGGACTGGATATCGTATTGCTAGAATTTTGTCCTTTTTAGTAACTGTAACTGTCTAGAAATTAGAAAAGGACACTGGTTTCCATAATAACAACGTAAATCCACTTACGTTCGAAATAATTTAATCTGAAACAATATGAATAATATTAATTTGTGTTTTTTCCAACTAACTATTTCAACTGTGCGCATTTTCTATTTGAATCAAATTGCTTTTTACACTAATCGTAATTGTAATTGTATGAAAATTTAAGTTAAGTACCGTTGCAACACTAGCACTTATCATAAATTAGGTATAACATTTTCTTATTGTGATAATATGAATGAACGCATCTTGTCAAGTAGCAATAATAAGATTATTATGAATTCCCAGAATGGATCTGTCGCGCGTCGTCTATCAATACAGGAAACATTCACTGAATTGAATAGCGCAATAAAAACGTTATAAAGTTTATTGAAAACGGATAACCTTTAATAAGAATGCTGAAATCTTTTGTGTCGGTTGGAATTTGGATACACTTTTTCAGCAATAAAAATAGTAGGCATCTTTGGTTATTGTTTATTTTTGTAAAAATAAATGCCGCCGACGGGAATTGAACCTGCACCTTCTGATGTCCGGTCAGGAGCTCTGAACATCTAAGCTACATCGACTTATTTCCAACACGCCAAATAATTCAATACATACTAGTACTTCAATCAACAATTACTGCTTATTATATTTTTTCATCTGTAAACAACCAACTTTATTTTTGTTGGAAAGGCTTTATTAGTGCTAAATTTCCCACTGACCGGACATCAGAAAGTGCGGGGTCAATTCAAGTTGAGATATTTTCAATTTGTTTGGATATTTCAGGCGACTAATTATTGCTTTTAATAATTTGGTATCCTTTGTGCTACGCATAAGAAACCCTGTCTTCTAAACATCAATATACCATCAAGAAAATCAACAAGGAGGATGAAAGACATTTTCTATATTAAAGCCTACCACACAAATACAGAATATTTTTCCCCTGTACCGCGAACATTAAGAAATTATAACATTATACATGGCTCTTATAATGAAATAGACATCTTTAATGACCAATTTAAACACTTCAAAAAAAAAAGTATTACCTTTAATCATATTAAGCTGATATTGTGATGAAGGCCTTTATTTAAAGAGAAGCAACATTGTACCTACCTAATCAGTGTCTCACCAGTACAGGTGTGACAATAACAAATCCTTTATGAATATATTTGTATTTACCTTTTACCCATTCTTATTTGTTATTTACTTCTGCATATTTAGCTTATTCATTTTGTTACTATTTTTGTTATTATCATTTTGTTATTATTATGTATTTAAACATCCATGTATGTAAATTTTTGGGCACCATGCCTGTTTTATGTACTTAAATAAATAAATTAGTTTATTATTAAAAAAAATAACAAAGAATATTTACAGTTCTTTTTATCTCTTTATTCAACAACCTCCTTTCTGAAATCTGAGAAGATTTTTGAAACATGCTAATGTTTATGCTATTGTCAATATATATGGAAAATTTTGGATTTACAAAGAAATGAGACCTCCCATAAAGTCGTTATAAATTTTCACATCGTTCAATCAAAAATCACAGTGAAAGAAAAGCAAGAGTCCTAACTGTTTCCAATCGTCTGGAGCCTGTGAGACTACGGCATCCCCGATCCTCAATATGTTGTGAGGCTGAAGGTATTGGGGGGGGGGAGAAGATGGGGGAAAGGAAGGTGGGAACTACCTGGTTATTCAGATCTAGCCTCCAAAAACATACATATACCGCAGATATACCATACATTATTTTGAATTCATAAATTGTGAACTAACACAAATAAAATAAAATTGTGAAAAAAACATCTCGACCAAGGAGGCCGTGTATTAAAATATCTATATACTGCCTTACTAATAAACTTGTTTTATGTTTTAAATTAATTGCAATTACTATTAAGGCCTGAATTTAGAAATCGAGAACGATCTTTTTATATATGTATATTTTTCTTTCGCTTAATTCATTCCTCTATTAATTCCATTCCGGTCATTTTAAAATTTATAAAAACACTCTGGCAAAGGAATTTATAGATCTAAGATAAGTTACTAAAGAAATAAAAAATAAATTGACAAAACTTTTGTTGTCGGAATTTCCACGGTGGACATCAACACAACCTAAAGCTGGACCCACACGGCAGAGCCAGTGAGCCAAATACCCTCGCGCCGAGCCAAAACTCTTCGTGTGTGGGGAAACTCAGTTGACTCGATGTGGCTCGGCAGTGATATTTGGGGTGTCTAAATTCCACCGAGCCGATCCAAAAAGTCGTAGCACGGCTCGGCCGTATGCGGCAAATTCCCGAGCCAACGGCTTGCCGGTTCTGACGTGTGTGTGCAATCCCCGAGACGTTATAGAAAAATATATAATTATTTTATGTACCTATGATATTTCTTACTACTTAATTTTATATAAACCTTTGTAAAAAAATTTATTTTGTTATTATTTTCAATTAAAAAAATTATAGTTTTTTTTACGCAAATTATTTTTAATATTTATTTTAAATAAACCTATGATGAATATTTGTGAAAAAATAAGCTATTTAATGTACCCATATACGATTTCAGTTCACAAGTTCGAGTTATTCACTCGATGATGACGAAATTAGTGATGCCATTCCTAAAATATTCCGGAAAAATTTCCTCGAAATATTTGATAACCTACCGATTTTCATTTTTGTGGCATGGCATCATTAGATATAGTTATGTCACACTGGCTCGACTCCTCGGCTCGGTCACGTGACCAAATTGAAGACCAAATGGCTCTGCCGTGTGTCACCAGTTTAACAAAGGTGACCTGTTCTAAGTTCTGAGATGAACAAAGGTTGTGTTTTCAACATAAAAAGTTTCATAGACACTTTTGTTAAATGCCATTGAAGATTCTTGTTTGGATGCATGGAAAACATATTCCTCTTCTTTCGTATGGCGTGGGAGGGGGTCAGGGGGGTTATGTAGGGGGGAATATTACAGGTTTAAAAAATAAAATTATGGGATGCTCAGTATAGCTACATAAAGTTTAGTTTTAAATTTAATTGTTAATTAATGTTGTCTTTCCCGAAATTACCTTTTTTAACTCACTGTGAATAATATATATATATATATTTTTTAAATCTTTTCCGATTTTATGTCCGGGTTAAATCTTCCCCATAGGAAAAACTAAACCGTTCCACACACTTTTCCACAAATGATCATCTAGTCAATCAAAATTATGCAAGTGCATTATATAATCAAAATAAATACAAAACAATACAAGATCAACAACACGTCAACTCACCAGAGATCAAATGGGAAAATAATTCACCGACTCCAGATATTTTCATATCAGAGGGTTCGGCTCGGTAGAACTCCTAACAGGGCCTATAAATCCGACTGATCCCTCAATATAAATATTTAAAAAATCTTTCGTAATCCTACATGTATTTAATATGACGGATTTTTGCATTTTTATATATAAATTCTTTGACAGATCTAATGCGCCTAAATTTTGAATAAGAGAACTAGTTATAATGCCAGTAGCCGAAATAACAAATGGATAAATATATATAAAATATATTTATTATTAAATAAAAAATCATTATTGACTTATAAATGTTCTATATAAGGCGATGAACCACGTCGTGTAACTTTGGAATCAGGTCGATATACAATAACACTCCTTATTTAGATGGCGATAAGGTTTAAATTCCTAACCTAACCTAACACCAGCCGCCTGTCTTAATTTATGCAAGAAAAACATCGTAAGAGGGGTGTTTTATTTCATTTTAAGCTCAGGCACAAGTTTTATGATCATTTTCTAAAAAACTTTATTTGCCACAATATGCAAAAAAAAATATCAACCAAAATGGGTTCGTAAGTAGAGATTTTGAGCTTTAAGGCTCCGTAGTACGCGTTCAAAGATGGTTTGAATGAAAGATATGTAAATACGAATGTTAGAGGGAGCGCGCTTATTTAATAAAAAAAAGATAAATATTAAGCGAAAATGGTGAAAATATTTAATACAACACGAATCGTTTGAAATAGAGTAAAAATCTCTCGACAAATGCTTAAGTTGCATTTAAAGACACTCTGAATTTCTTCATACCTATAACACAAGGCTGCCCAACCTTTTTAGCAGTAGGGCGAAATTGATTGACGATTTTGAATCACTGGCGGGCCACTGAATACCTAACGGTTCCTATTTCCATGGGGGGGGGGGGTTGTTAGAGAATTTCTATAAAACATAATTCCCCACAAAAGAAAAGATCTAAATGAGTGCTCCCCACAAAATATTTGAAATCTCCATGGGGGGGGGGGGTTGTTACGGAACTTCGCTGAGAAAAAATTCCGAACATCATATGTGATACCCCACAGCAATTTTTCGAATTCCATGGGGGGGGGTTGGCTACAGGATTCCATTTCGACGCAAAAAATATTATGTCGAAAACCGGTGTATTTTTGTATTGTCGCTGATTCTCGTTCTGAGTAGCCTAAATAGCGATAAATCGCCGTCGTTAGCAATACTGGTGACCGCGCGCAAGCTGCATTGTTTGTTTTACCGCGGGCCCGCGACACTTTTTCAAATTGGCGGATTGGCGGGTTTTTTGAAAATGTTTCACGCGGGCCACTTATAATTCATTCGCGGGCCACATTGTGGCCCGCGGGCCTGGGGTTGGGCAGCCTTGCGTATAACATATTGAATAACAGTTATTTATAGATTTTTTCAATTGAAGAAATTACATTTTATTTATTGTTTTTGTGTTTAATTCGTAAAACTCCATTTCATTTTTCAAAAATTTAATTAAAATCAAATTTAATAATAATAATATTATTAAATTTGATTTTAATTAAATTTAAAAAAAAAAAAAAACAAAAAAAAAACAACAAAAAAAAAGAAGAAGAAATTACATATAAATACAAACGTTTTAGCAGAAAAACTGACACAAACAAATCTATTAATAACGATGCGAACTTAAAATAATAAAAACTGAGATAATTTCACTCGCGATATGGTTCACCCAATCGAACTGGAACCGATATAAATAGGACATGCTGTAAGTTTCCTAACAATATTATTTTACATTTACATGCACTTGCTGTCCCTCTTCCGCTAGTGACAATAAGTAAGCGTAAACAAGATATTACAAATTACAAAATATAACGTTGGTAGGTACTCGTGCATATATTTAAATATATGCACGAGTATATAATATAATGTATAATTAAAATTATCAATAATCTATCTTCTATCTTTAACATAAATAAAAATGTAAATGTACGTTTGTTCAAAATCTTAAATCTCCGAAAGTCCTTCACCGATTCCTTTGACATTTTGAGATGGTATTGAATTTGAATACGTGTGTTTTTATATACCTATATTATATAGTTGTCACCTGTGATAGGTGAAAACTTACTTTTTGTAAAAAAAAAACAGCGCCATCTGTTGGACGTAAAAGTAACACGCGCTATTGTTTGTCTATCTGCACAGACAGACTGATCCACAGCAACGCGTGGCGGGGTACAGCTAGTTTACAAATAAATTGAATCTAATTTAATTGAAATTTTGAATTATTTCAGAACTAACATTACGCAATACGCATCATGGCCTTGCCTATTTCTGCATATCGTTCGCAATCCACTTCCAATGTGAATGTATGGCGAGCGATGTGCTGAAATAGACCAAGCGAGTATATATTATGAAATTCATCATTGTTATATTATCGAACAGCTATCGCGCTTGCCGTTAATGTAAATACACTAATGTAAAATAATATCTCAATATCAATTTAATGACGCTAGAGCTAATCGTTAAAACCTTTACTGATGCATTGTCAGCTAAAATAACAGTTACAAATTCAATAGTATTAGCACATATATGTAGTTACCTAGTACTATTGAAATTGTAATTGTACCTACTAGGTAACTACATAGGTGCTAGTACGTATTTGTTTGTAGTCGGTACAATGTTTTATCTTCAATTCACCAATAAAACCACAACCACAGATAATAATAAAATAACTCACTGTTGTCATAAAAAAATGAATTATTAAATGACGTGATTCATATACCAGGAAAACACTAATTTTTGTCACTATATTTTTGTTCTTGGAATTTACAAATAATTATCTACCTAATCAATTATTAATCATGTAATCTATAAATAGTATAAAAAGTCAGTATCCGCGTCTGTCTGTTTGTGCGCTTAGTTCTTCTAAACTATCCAACGGAGTTTGATAGGGTTTTCACTATAATTTAGAGAATTTCTTCCGGAATATATAAAAAATAGCCTGATTGTGTTTGTGCTCCCAAAACTCGAAAAGTAGTCAACCGATATCGCAGAAAATTTCAAAGTTTGTTCTTATTAGTGCCAGGAATGTTTATAAAGTAGTTTGAATGGTAGAAGAAGTCGGTGACGCCCGAGCAATACTAAACGTAATATCTCAGCACCGGAAAGGAATACGGCCAATTAAAGCCGATGTAATACCTTTGAGACGTACACAACATACAGTGCTATTCCACACGCTAAATTATAAAACAAATGCAGCATCCAATTCGACAATTAACCGAGCTCTTCATACTCTAAATAATATTTGTCTTAACTCTAACATTGACATTTTTTCGGATTCACTGCCTAAATTCAAACGTGGCATCATGTCAATAATTTAAACTATACAATGCGCACACATACAGATACACACACACAGAAACACTCACACATACATTACACACGTCACACACACACCTATATACTACACAAGTCACCTGGTAATTAAGGAATAAACATACCACTTAGCAGACATTACAAGGAAACATATCATAGGTAACCAACAGTATCTTATTCCTGTATATTGTTTCATCTCTGTAAATCATGTATCTATAATATAAAAAAAAGAATAAATTAAGTTTTTTAACAGTAGAATTATGGTATACAGTAGTGAATGCTGGAAGAAGTCGGACACGCCCAAGAAAGACATTATAAATAACGAAACATTGCGGGGTTCACCAATTTTCCAATAGTTTCAAGTGCGTTATTAATGTTATAATATTGCGATTATTGTATTGATGCACATGTTTTAACTATCATAATTATCGTATTTTGCTCTTGTCTCGCAATGTTTACTGTGAACTTCCAACATTTTCACAACACTTTCAACATTCGGGTAGTTTTTCGTTCTACGCCTGAAGAAATCCTGTGGTTTAGAGATAAAGAATTCTTCAATAAAATTTTGAAGACGATCGTCATTACCAAAAGAGATTTTTGGATTTTGGATGAAAATATCACCAAAATAGAACTGAGGTAGAATAATAAAATAAAATTAATATTCCAATACATTGTTGATTGTGAATTGAAAGTGAAAATGCAACGAACTTATTGGCTAATAATTTTAAAGAGAGCCTTGCTTGTGTAGTGGTGGACTGAATGGATGAAACATAATAATTATTTGCCTTATTAAGGCTTGACGTTTGGATGCAATTCAAATACAAAACACCTTATTTCTATGTATAAATAAAATATAAAGAACAAAGTGTATTTCTTAAAGTTAACCTAATGAACAATAAGTAAAAAAGACATATTCCAAATAAGCGAGATTAAATTTAAAGGTTAACTTCTATCAGCACCTACTTGAGTAGGTACTCATTTTTTTTTTCTTTATTGGGTGATATTTTTTTTTTACATATTTTACACGACCAACAGATTTTACAGTGTACAATCACAATTCTTTCCCAATGCAAGCTGGTGCTTGTGTTTAGGAAAGGAGCGCTCATTTTATAAAAACAAAAAAAGTGTTCTTTCGGTGATACCAACAAAAATTGAAATGCTTAAGCTGAGAAAGGGTAAACACGTTAGAAGCATTAAATACTGACGAGTCATTTAACGATTTAAACTTTGTAGGCTTATTAGTTTAGCGTTATTGTATTATTGTATGTTTATGGATTTTCTTACAAAAGGTAAATTGAATTTTATCTAGGAACATTAAAATTCCCGGAAAACTATTAACTTTATTGATGTTAAAAAGGCAACTAAATATTCTTACTTGTATGTAATGTACCTATTTTTTACGTGTATACACGGTATTTGGAAACTCGTGGTACAAGCGGGAAACTTGTAAATCTGTAGTGGTACGCCACTACTTGATTCGAACGTCATTTTAGAAGTTTCGATTTTCTTCCAAACAAGCTTCTTGGATGTTCTTTTATTCTTTTTAATTTTGTTTTGGCAATATCTACATAGCAACCAAAATGTTCGAGAAGCTTCTTCACCTTATAAAAGCGACAGCATGAAGGAACTCGTCAGTCAGTCAGTCATCAGTCGTTCAACAATTAACAAGACTTCGCGAGTGACAACCCGAACCCCTACGCTGCGCGCGGGGTGATAACACCCGGCTTTGCACGATTCAATCATGGACTCCATCGGGATAATCACAGCGCCCTGGCCCCGGCCATCGTCCCTGACCAGCGCTACACCGGATCATAGCACCCTGGTTCCAGCACATCTGACCAGCGCTACATCCACGCACCTAGACCACGCGGCATCCTCGCCGGTCTATGCACCTCTCGCACAACCACCGACCAGGTACACCGCACCTTCGGCTTCCCTGTCAGTACTGGAGCACCCGGAAGACCTACGCTCTTCACCAGTACCTGATACGTCCACGAGTCCGGTCACGAGCAGCGGCGTCGACTCACTGACCCTCGCTTGACCAGCATTCCACTGCCTGCATCCGGAGTCTTCATCATCAGTCCTCAAGTCATCTCACATACGGAAACCCGACTCAAATAAAACACCGGGATCTTCGCAACATCTTTCATTTCGTGCCTCCTCATCAGATCCCCAAAAATCTATATAACATTAGGTGTCGATTTATCTTCAAGGTGTGACTTTTTTTATTTGAGCTTTCGTTTTCGAGTAAAAGTCCGAAGATGTTTAGGTCCAATTCGAAAAAAAAGTTCAGTCGCTAAGGGGTTAATAGGTAAATGCGTCGAAAATATTTTATTAACTCTTTAGTTGCCGGAAAAAAATGAAGAAAAAAAAAGAGTAAAAAACGAAAAACATCGCAAACAAAAATGGTTTTTTTGGGTTCTCTATGTGATGTACTTATTCACCATTTGCCTTCGTGTACTATGAGTTTCCAGACACCATGTATAATATGTTTGGTCAAATGGTAATTCGGTCAGTAGGCACCTTCTTAGAATGCAGTGGCGTAATACCTATTCCAGAACCCAGAACAGCAATAAAAAAAGCGAGTGTTTCAACCGTGATTGAAATAGGGTGGAGAACAAGATATAAAGGGAAGCTTAGATGGTTTTCACATGTGGAGTGGACAGAAAAGTTGTCTCCGAAGAATACATGACTCGCGAGTGGATGGAAGAAGTCGGAGAGGTAGCTCGAAGACATGACACGATCAAGTGAATCAATTCCCTTTTATATTATTTCAAAAATCATAAAGCAGAAAAATAAAATAAATTTTAAAAAGTACCTACTAGACTGGCCGCAAAAAAGCGGATAAAAAATGCTAAATAAATACATTCGGATATATATATCAGAATTGATACTGTTCGACAAGATTGCCCAGTTTGGAGGTATGCGTAATGCGTATGTCAAACCACTGCTAATTCCACCACTTCTGCTTACCCCTTATGGGAATTGCATGATGGCTAAAATTATTCACTTGTTAGTTGATTTGCGAGAGGTTAGGCCCCTTTTAAGATATTGCCCTGGGGCTCGCGAGTATGTCGCTACGCCATTGATATCACTTCGTAACATTTAAAAACAGCAAAAACAATACTAAAACACTAAACATAATTACTTGTAGCTTATGACCTTTTTATGAGTCTCGTAAAGAGTTATCTTGAAACCACTCAACAGAAGTAGAAAAGAGCTTAAAAAGCTATAGGTATATTATAAGGTACTTATTGCCCAGTAGTCATTTCCCGGCTTTGCCCGAGTTCCAGCAGCATTTTGAATAGTTAAAAAATATTGAGCTAACAATGTCATGCCTAATTTTATTTTTTGACAAGTAAAACAGAAAATTTCAAAGCTCCATAGCTCACGTTGGTAATGATATTGCCAGCTCAAAATATTTTCGTGCATCTTGAAGTTACAGACAGGAAAAACATGAGTAAATATTGTACGCCAGAGCTCATAGTTCATGAGTTTATGCTGCTTCAAAGCAGACCGTTGGTTTGTAGTTCTGATTGTACCTATTTATCGAACTGATAAACGTAAAAATATATTATGTGCTTGTAAATATAATAAAATACTATCCTAGATATGCACATTCCAACGAGTAAACTCGTTCTAAAAAGACAAAAATGTTTTCTATCTTTGAGAAAAGGCATCGGAAATGAAACTAGATTTGGTCAAAATGTCAAGCCCATATATATCGATGGTCCGGAAGATATATTTTACAAGTGGCGTATCAACAAACCCGCAGGCCCCGGAAAAAGCTATTGCCAAGCCCGGCCCTGACGATTATAAATACATGTAATGAATATATTCATGATTGACTGCTTAAGGCGAGACAACGCCCTAAAATAAAGCCAGAATTTTAACGACGTAAGTGATGCAGCCGTGCACAAAAACATGCGACGCGCGGCCTTGGTGTATTAGACAGATTACGGTTGAATTTGACGTACCAAACTCAAAAATAATGTGCGAATCTTAACGACATAAGTGATGAAGTCGTGTAAAAACAAAATTCGGCGTACTGGACGTACCTACGGGCGACTTTGCCCTAGCAGGCCTAGAAAATCGATCTTTGCGTGGGGTTTATTTGAATTATTTCTGATGAACTAAAATCTCAAATATTTCTAGAGGAATGCCTCGGAAAGTAAGTAATTCATCGTCTAGAAAAATAAAATCTGGTGCTTAACGCTAATTTTATAGTTGAAAAACGTTTTATAAATTTTACAAACCGTTTTACAAAATATACTTTAATTGTGAAGTCCTATTTTTTAGTCTTAAATATAAATAACTTACATACATGGGGATCTCTCTAGAAACATTTGCGAATTTAGTAATACGTTCAACAGAAATTATTAAAATGTAAGCGTCGAGTAAACCCCTGTTATTAGAGTCGTATGTCGCCTTAAACTACTTGATAATTTTGCTGTGTTAACAGGTAATGGGCACTGCGCCGCAGGCAAAATTTTATTATACAAATAAGATAATCAAACAAAGAATCGTGGAGAGAGTTGAGATTGTATAATAATACAGGGATTAACTAGATACTTGTTCTGAAATTAGTGTTTTTTGTGTGTTTTAAAATAACGGATAAATTCCTATATTAATATTAATGTTTGTATTTTACCTGTGTACAGTTAAGTATCCAATCTGCCTTTGTACGGTTTGTGTGGGCAAATGTTTTCATCGGGTTATCAAAAGGATATGCCATAAGTTTATTTTATCTCTTAATGTATTTATTTAACTTTCTTTATCTAAGCAATTGAGATAACAGGAGAAAAAACCACGGCAGTACAAAACACAAATCAAATAAAGAAAACCAAGATGGCTTTGTCTGTATTTACGTAGTTCAGTATTTACATAACTATATAAACTCCTTCATCCTGCCTGCTCTAAAATAAGAATTAACTGAAATTAATAATTACGACGTTTTCCATTTTTTTATTTCATTGTGGCCCTGCCGCTGAGAGCTCCGTTGGATGATCTCTTTCTGTTTATATCTACATGAGAAAGGGATAGGTATATTGACAGGTTCAATTATATATACGTAGCTTACTAATAGCTTTATTATCTGTTTCACCGCCGCTTACTAACGCTACTTGTCAAGTAGGTAAATGTACACCTTACTGTCATCTCAATAGTAACTAAACGAGCAGTTACTAAATTATAGGATTAAATTAAATTAATAACAAAGTCTGTTCGGAGCCCGGTCAATCCTGTTAAGATGGTAGCCGTGTTTGATGGTACCTTTTATTCCGAGAGAGCGCGCTCAACATTATGGATAAGGAATAGGGAATTCTCTTCACACCAAAAAATCACTTATTATTAATTATTCACATGTAGAAACACTTCAGACACAAGAATACATAGTTTTTATAATTTTCAAAAATCATTTATTAAAGTTATAATGACTTTAAAAACAGGCGCGAACGAAATATTTCAATGCAGCTAAAAACGCCCGGTGATTGATCAAGCGTTCAATGGCGAACGATGACGTCACTGTTGACCGGCCTGAGTAGATCCTGCAAACCGATGGCGGCGGCGGCGGCAAAGGTGTGACGTAGCAAATGTGACGTAGCGGTCAAAATGGCGCATAACCGTTTTCAGAGCCGAAATAGCACGCAATTTTTAAAACAACTACAAAAAATTGAAAATGCATTTAAAAAAAAAGAAAAAAAGAGGCACATAATAAAATAATTATCTTTATTGAAATAAATTATTTACAAAATGCACGAGAATTACCTATTATGGACAAGGGATAATCAACATTATGGATAAGTTGAATTACAAATTCCATTAGTGTAGCTGGGAACAAAAATATAATTTGTTTTATTTTATTATTATGTTATTTTAAATGCACTATGTAATTTAATTTATTAATACTTGTTTTATGTAAAAGACCTAAGGGCGTAAATAAATAAATTAATAAATTACCCAGTCTACAGTTCACAGAATTACTAGTTTACTCAAGAGGTGGTGAAGTTATACATGCCTACAAGTAGTAAATGATCTCGATGCTTTCACAAGAAAAAATAAAATTTATAGTTCCCAGTTCAACGAATTTTGTCGTAATTTAAATATTAAATATTTAAATTTAAAAAAATTATATTATTCAGAAGAAAGCAATTTGCTATGTATTACCTTCCCTATCAAATCCATTATCAAATAGTTACGATTAAAATGATATAACGCAAGGGCGTAGCTATAGCATTCACATGGAGGGATTCGATCCTAAGGGAGGGGGGATTGATGTTGGGTGGTGGAGCAAATGTGAAAGGGAGGGGGAGTTGGAAAATTAATTAGAAAGTTTTTTGGGATCTCTACATTACAGAGATTAAACCCCAATACATACGCCCTTCAACTAACGAACCAACGAACTATTTTGCTTCCGCCGGTAGCACGCAATATCTACAATAAGTTTGTACATCTGTTCTGAGATTGGTAAATATAATATGTGCCAAACAACCGAGCTCAACAAACAAAAACAGGCCAACAACCAAGCTCATTGCCATTGATACTATATCTATATTACCTATATATCACAAAAATAATGTTTCGATGTAGGAGCTTAATAAAAGGCACGGGTCGCTATTATTCTATACAGCTATTTGGCTGTTAATGTTTGACGAGAGACCGTTTGGCATTTTATCTATCTGTAAATTTGTTTGGTGTTCCGTTTTCGGTTCAAGATGGTGGCTGTTTACGATACTACCTTTTTATCCCGCCAGAGTTCGCATGAGCGTGGAATCTACTAAGAGCTCTCAAATCGGAATAATCAATATTATGGTACACAACCTACCTGCCTGAAGAATGTTTGAAATAAGAATTATTGTCATTGATAATCAATTATTGTAATTTCTTTGGGCAAATTGTATAATTATTCCTTATTTGAAATGTTTAAGAAGTTACCTAAAACATGTATGGTTTATAATTGAGTAATAGGTACCTACTTACAAATTTTATGATTTCAGAGGAAATTTTTCAAAAAGAAATTCAGAAATATACTTTTTCGGACGAGAGTCCAACTTTTCACGTTTATAATGGGAACAAAGTAATGGTTATGAGTTGAAAAAGATTTAATTTATTTTTTATGTGAAACCTCACAAGATCTCCAACTGTTACCAACCGTCTGAAGCCAGTGAGACTATGACTTCCCCAATTGGGAGATGTTGTGAGGCGGTGGGGTAGGGAAAGAAGATGTGGAAGAGGAAGGTGGGGAAGTACTTGGCTCTTCATATCTGGTCACCAAAGGCGGCCAAAGCCATTTCAAGCAATATTTCAATTCTGAATTGTTGTCTTACACCAAGGCGATACTAAGAGTATTTTCCACTCTGAAACTTGTCCCAAATATAATATATATTATTTTTAATGAGTAATTTGCGAAAAAACAAAAATGAATCAATCAAAATTTACTTGTGTATGCAGGGATTTGAACCGGGACTTACAGCGTGCTAGTCGAGAGTATTACCCCTTGACCACGGAGGCCGTCATTTTTAATTTGAACCAAAAAACTAAATAGGAAAAGCTTTACACATTTCATGACGCCATAGCTTTCGAGTATTTTTGCTGCTTGAGGCAAGCTAATATTCTGTTTTATAAATTTAATTCTGAGCAAAATAACCCTACAAGAAAACAGACGAATTAAAATGCAAATAGCATTTCCCTTCATTAAAAGTCGTGATCGAGTTCCGAGAATTAGTCAGAGTCGTTGGAGATTAGAGATGAATTAATGAATCATCGATATGTTTGACATTCAATTATGCAAGTGCGTGGATCTGACCTCAAGTTGTTTGTTGTGTAATATAGTACGTTTATGACTACAGGGCCGTCGAGAGAGACACCGCCGTCTGTGTGCGAAAACCAAAAAAACATCGGATCAATCATAAATTTTAATATACATCGTTATGTTTTATTAATCTGTTATATTGGAACCATTTTTCTACACGGTTACATTGAAGATGATTTTAGCAACGTTCTTTCACCAATAAATATATTTTCTTTTTTTAAAATTATTGATTGATAATTTTATCTTCACAATAATTTCAAGATTTTTCGGTCACCAAACTAGGCACGGTCGGTCTTATTACGTAAGGTACATAGGTAAAGAAAATTAACAATACATTAATAATAAATCAAAAACAAAGTACGAAAGTTGACCTGTATCTTTAGCTGTTTGAGATGACCTACTCCGCTTTCTGTCAATCCAAAATTCGATATTGAATAATAGAATAGGGTGGCGCTTATAAAACAACTCACACAATCTCTTTACATTACTCAAAAACTAATAAATAATAAAAAAATAAAAATAAAAACATTTATATATCCCCCTCAGAACTCATATTTAACTATCACGCAGCCAAGCGGGGGAGTAGGTAGTACCCAAAATTACTATCCTCCGTATATTAGCTTAAATACTTGACATATAATTTTAATATTTTACGTATTTTTATAAATTACCATTAATAATTGACTGAATAAATGGAATTTCTATAGTTTAAAAGCCAATAAGACAGAAAAATCATGAGGTCGTCGGAAGATTCACTTGGTTACAGGCGTTTTGTTTGGCATCTTGGCCTGTCAAGAGTTAAAGAATTTAAGGACAGAAAATTAAATTTAAATAAATCTTTCCATTTATTCTCGTTCCTATTCCATTCAACACATGTGTAAAGAAGATATTCGAAATAAAATGGTACCATTCAGAAACAAATCTCAGACAACACATGGGTTAACCGAACTACAAATATCCAAGAACAAAATTATTTAATAACTTACCAGAAACTCTTACTTCTTACTCTTATAAGAAACACAAAAAAATCTTTATTTAAAATTAAAACTAATAGTACAGCAAGAGTGATAATTTTGGTCTTAAAAACAAAAGAAATAACACCCCTCTCCCATACACACAAGCATAGCTTTTTATGTGGTACATCTTTAAATAAAACGATGAATACACAATTATGAAACAGAAAAAAATTCTGTATATTATACTTAAAGCGATGCACTACGTCGTGTAATATTTTAAATTGAGCCGCTATCAATAACAACCCTTACGTAGATGGCGATAAGGTTTAAATTCCCGGTTAACACCATCCGCCTGTTTTGATTTATGCAAGAAAAAAACATGGCCAAAAAGTGCCTTTTATTTTATTTTGTGGATGTTCAGGCATAAAAATTTAATTTTTTCCGACCATTTTATAAATAACTTAATTTGCCACATTATACAATAAAATCATAACCGAAAATGGGTTCGTAAGTAGAAGATTTTGAACTTTAAAGCAGTTTTCATAGGCCTTATACATTATTTTTTTCTGGGCTTATAAAAAGACGTGTCTAAAAAATAATCGATTATTTCAAAGGTCAATATGTATTCTACTCGCAGTATTTAATTAAAGCATCTGAAACATTTCACACATGATTTTGCATTACTACGTATGGCATCGCCTTAAGAATTATTACTCTGTTATGTTATCAATTATGTTTATATTTAGTGTAAATAAATTTCCATTAAAAAATAATTCAATAATGCGCCGCTCCTGTAACTGTCGAGCTATGTTCTATTTAAACTGTTGTGTAAAATTGCCCATGATCACAGACATAGGAATTAATAGACGAGAAGATAATGGCGAGGGGTAAAATCAACTGTTGAAGAACGAAGGGCGTAAGGCTGACTGTGATTCGTCAATAAATCAATCTGACAGTAAATAGGCATCTCGCATTATAATATCACCATTTACTTCTTAAAAGTAAAATCTGCTTTTGAATGAATAGACATTTTTACATGGGAGCGCAAATTACTCGCCACGTTATGAACAAATTTGCGAAGTCCAAATTCGGCAAAAAAATTAGGTTCTATTTTCAGAGTCGAATATTTCGTTTAAGTATTTTGTTAAGACACTTTTATAAATGTTAATAATTTACTTCCCAGCAACAAACCAGCTTTGTGTTTCGCGTCCAGACGTTTCTCGATGTGATAGTATATGTTTCTTAAACTGATCTATATTATACGATGTGAATATGCTTAAAATAAAGTAAAATAATGCTTATATATGGAATGTAATACGACAATTGGGTTTATTCTCTTTTTCACATCTATTTTTACAAGTTTTCATAGTACAAGTCAACATTTTGCCGTGTTATTTCGTAAAATGAACCGATGATGCCTCGACCATAGTTCGCACAAGAATGATGACGTCACGTTTTCAAATTTCACTTGAGGCCATACGCGAGCCCAGCCGGCTCCAATGGAACCGGTATGGGGAGTGGGGATAATACGCTTTCAATCACTTAGGGCAGGTCTACTAATATTCATATGTCTATGCCCATGATTATGTAAATTTATTCAGAGAATAGAAGATTTGTTTACCTAGGGCGTGTTGTTAATTTTGATACACATTTTGCCCGTTGCCTTTAACTCAACAAGTTATAGTGTTTTCCTTCCTCTATCAATAAAAATGCAGAGCATTATACTTTTTCATTATATCATCTCGTATAAAATGTATCCTTTTTGGTTATTAAACTTTGACTCGCGAAAAAAATATTTGTTACTGCGATGCATTAGGTAGTAATGCAAAATCATGTGTTTTTGGTTTGAAAATTTGGTCGCCTAGAAATGTTTCAGATGCTTTAAATAAATACCGCGAGTATAAAAACATCTTGGCCTTTAATAATCGAGTATATTTTACAAGTCTTTTTATAAGCCCAGAAAAAAATAATTTAAAGGTTATGAAAACTGTTTAAAGTACAAAATTTCCTACTTATGAACCCATTTTCGGTTATGGTTTTATTGTATAATGAGGAAAATTAAGTTATTTATAAAATGATCGGAAAACATTTAAATATTTATGCCTGAACATCCACAAAATAAAATAAAAGGCACTTTTTGGCCATGTTTTTTTCTTGCCTAAATCAAAACAGCTGGACGGTGTTAAGCGTGAATTTAAGCCTTATCGCTATCTACGTAAATAGTGTTATTGATGGCGGCTCGATTCAAAATATTACACGACGTAGTGCATCGCCTTAAGCCCAATGACACTATGAAAGTATTCTTCTAAGGCAGTATCTGCAAGGAACCAAGAACTATTAAGCTTAGCTCCGCGTCGCCACTGGTTTTTGTATAGATAATCAAATTAATAATAATCAATCCGGTCAAATTCATTAAAAGGGTCTTCCAAAAGCCAGAAATAACAGCGAGCATAAATAAGTTATTTTTTTAAAACACGACATAAAATCACGGCTGGCCCTGAGTCAAAAAAAGTAAAAACCACAAGGGCGCTAGTTAATATCAGCGCCTTGGGTCCTTGGCAAGTCGGCGCTCACCGTTCGGACCGCTCCAATTGCGCTTGCACTAAGCCGGCCCTGATTACAATAGTGATACACTTTCGGTAAATTTATTTGGCCACGAAAATCTCAAATCATATTTGTTTCTTAGATCAGTTTATGGTTTGGCGACCTGCACAGATACTTGTAGCATTCTTATATAATTAATTTCTAGATATTTAATTTCTAAAAAGGATAAAAATAATTTTTTGAAATCCTGCTCACATAAACTGATGCCGTCTTACTCATAATAATACGGGGGGATAGGAACGGGTTAGTAGAAAACACTACTCATAATCACGCTCGTATTAGTAGTGTCACAGATTTTTAAACGGTCCCACCCACAGGTATGGGAACGTATGACGATCGTAGTAACCAATCTGGTTTATTTGACAAATAATATCGATCGGTCGCGCAGTAAAAATGTAAAAAAGCAGTAATACCCATTTGCAGCACTGCATCAGAGGAGTATTTTAATTCGAAATATCGATTAAGGCGAAGCTTAATGCTAAATCACTATTTTGATTAATCTTTATAACGAATTGGTGTACATTATGAATACCAAAAAATATGCTTTAGATAAATTGAAGGCTTTCCTATCGTTTCGCTTGAGTAGAATACAAATAAAAAAATAAATTACCCAATAAAAAATATAAATGTAAACTACTAAAAATATTATTTTTTTCAATAGAAATGTATGAACGCGTAAAGGAAACAACTTTTAAAAAATACAGTATTATAGCTATGATTATCTGTGACAGTTTCACATGATTAACTTTTTTTCTTTTTTATATAATTATTTACAAAATAAATTAAAAAAAACAGTTTTGTGCTTGAAATCGAACTTTTCTAAACTCCGTTTGTCAAGCGAATGTAATGCCTATTACCTACAATATAAGGTATAACAAGAATATACACATTTTTGGATTGTAGGTTCCTCTTAAACTATGTAATCTGGGTTTTATACAGGGTGTTCGTGAGGTGTATTATTATACGAAACTAGGTGGTCTTACCCATAGTTAAATCACCCCTCTTTAAATCACACAGTAATATGAGATACAGATTTTTTTAGGCAAATATTTTTGATTTGTTTTAAATCTGCAGGAGAATGAAACATCATCGAAATAATTATGAATTGTACTTATAGGACTGAATATTTTATTACAAGAATATTGCCCTTTTTAGTATGTAACTGTCTTGACACATATTTGGCTTGAAGCTTCCTCTTAACAGACCGGATCAATGAAATTACAAATATCATAGGAATAAACGAGAAGTTAGCAACAAAACGCGAAATACGACAATGACCGTATTTTTGAGGTTTGGAACAAAGTAGTGCCAATCTAAAAAATCTTATTTGACTATTATTATGAGTAAAGATTTATCTACACGTAGCACGAAATATTCATATTACTCCTCACTAGCGCAATTTCAACCAACTGCCAATATAAATACATTTTCGATATATTTAAAACCTCTCCATCCAACATCAATG
Source organism: Hesperophylax magnus (assembly GCA_026573805.1). Taxonomy (NCBI): domain Eukaryota; kingdom Metazoa; phylum Arthropoda; class Insecta; order Trichoptera; family Limnephilidae; genus Hesperophylax; species Hesperophylax magnus. Next base: position 6,291,830 of record JAIUSX010000022.1, read on the forward strand.
CAAAAATAATTAGTTGTTTATGTAACTGATATGTTTCTGTATTATGCTTAAAAAATATAGCCTACATTATGTTTGTAAAATTACAAGAATTTATTGTACAGCTATTTATTATAATATGTGTCTACTGATTTGTTATTTCTGTACGATATTTTGTAAATTTTCTACATGTATTATGTTTGTAAAAGGCTTATGGGCGTCAAATAATTAAATATAATAAATAAATTTTAACGCGATCAGTATATTGCCCTTTTCACCGCTATATCAACGCTAAATATTTATAAGTAAGATTGTAAGAGTATGGGCCAGCTGCCATTATTATATCGATGGTATGAGAAATAAAAATTAAACAAAATTTAACCTGACAATAATTTAAACATCATTTTAATTCTTGACATTTACATCGGCTTAACCTCGACCAGGTAAAAGTATGCACGATCGGGAATTAGCAAAACTAAAGAGTGAAAATTAGTCACGATGAATTTATGAGATAACTTGAGAATCGGGGCGGCAGCGTTTTAAACTCGATTTGCAAAATGTATCTAGGAAATGAAATCATCGTAAAACAAGTAGTAATTTACCTACATAAACTGCATACTTGTTATTTTATTACGTAATATTCCCATTTGGGATGCATTTCGAAAAGTTAACTGTTCGAGGTCAAAATACTTTGTAGTTTAAATTCACTTGCAATCTAAACTCTCGAATGGTGAGCTCTAATTTGCAAACTTGTGCAGCTTTTTCTAACTGGAATCGCAAGGTCATCACATCTATTTGCAACGATAGAAAACGTTTCTACTGTCGAAAAAAGGCAAGACGTCTCCTTATAGTTTAGAGCACAGGCGTGAGGTGGGAATGGTGTCCTTGTTCTACCGGTATTTCAAATGGAAGATGCTCCGAGGAGCTAGCGTCATTGATCCCTTCGGCACCGGTGTGATTATCCATTTTAAAAAAAATATTGCTTTAATATGAAAGGAACTTTAAAAAAAATTAGGTAATGAAGAATACACAATTAAAATAATGTAATGTTGGATTGAAATTTGTCATTCAAAATTTCTACCAAGTTTAGTTTTTCTAGAAATACATTAAAAACATAATATAATACATTATTATAAAATATTGATCAAAATATATAAATAATTTTACATCATTCCAAAAACTTGCCAAAAGAAACTGGTTATTTTATCATGTTCTGTTTAGTCATCTTTTCTTTTATCATGTTTTGTTGTCATCTTTCTTTTGAAGTATTCTGTTTTGTCACCTATTCTTTAATTATGTTCTGTTTTGACATCTATTATTTTATCATGTTTTGTTTTGTCATCTTTATTTTAACGTATTCTGTTTTGTCACCTATTCTTTAATTATGTTCTGTTTTGACATCTATTATTTTATCATGTTTTGTTTTGTCATCTTTCTTTTAAAGTATTCTGTTTTGTCACCTATTCTTTAATTATGTTCTGTTTTGTCATCTATTACTTTATTATGTTCTGTTTTCTCATATATTATTTAATCATGTTCTCTTTTGCAATCTATTATTTTATGATGTTCTGTTTTGTCATTTAATATTTTGTCATGTTCTGTTTTGTCATCTATTCTTTTATAATTTTCTGTTTTGTCATCTATTATTTTATCATGTTCTGTTTTGTCATATATTATTTTATCATGTTCTGTTTTGTCATCTAATATTTTATCGTGTTCGGTTTTGTCACTGTTTTGAATTATTCCAGATACCATGAAAACTTTAGGAATAAAAATAATGAAAAGAAAAACCTAACCGAAAAGGCCATCATCAGTCTAGTCTTTGCAAATAACGCTCTTTGCAGCGCACATCAAACTGATAAAAGTGTTTTGTCCGACCGTTATTAAGTTTCTTCATTCAAACAAGTTTTGCTGCAGATGGTGCGGAAAATAAATTAATAACTTCCATTCAGAATTCTATGAATAGTTGTTTAGGTACAACCTTTGTGTAAACATCGGTTCTCTTCGTTATGTTTCACAATAAAATCACTTTTTTGTACAGATCTCAACAATATCGTTTCTTTGTGCACACGTACAATAATATTAAGAGGAAGCTACAAGCCAAAAATGTGTATATTCTTGGGCATTAAAATCGCTTGACAAACGGAGTCTAGAAAAGTTCGATTTCAAGCACAAAACCGGTTTTTATTTATTTTGTAAATAATTTTATAAGAAAGCAAAAAAGTTTATCAAGTGAAACTGTCACAGATAATCATAGCTATAATACTGTATTTTTTACAAGTTGTTTCCTTTACGCGTTCATACATTTCTACTGAAAAAAAAAAAAATTTTAGTAGTTGGCATTTATATTTTTTATTGAGTAATTTATTTTTTTATTTGTATTCTACTCAAGCGCAGCGATAGGAAAACCTTCAATTTATCTAAAGCATATTTTTGGTAATCATAATGTACACCAATTCGTTATAAAGATGAATCAAAATAGTGATTTGGCATTCCATTATTCAAAATATACTCGCGTAAGTGTAGTGAGTATTTATGGCGTTAGTCTTTTACTAATATTAACTCATAACCGTTGAGTTATGTATTATGTTAATTGCGCATCCATTCAAGCTTGAAGGGTAATGTTGAAATGTGTGTTTTGTTTTTGTTTATTTAACAATAGATCTTCAATCTGAAAATATCATGTAATTACTTAATCGCCTCCGTGATCGAGGGGTAGGGCTCTTGACTAGCAACCCGGAGGTCGCAGGTTCAAATGCCGATGTGCGCAAGTAAATTTGTATTTGATTAAGTTTAATTTTAACAATCTATAGTATATTTGCGGCACGTTCAAGAGTGGAAGATACTCTCATTAACGCCCTGGTAAGACAACAAATTGTAATTAAAACGTTGCTTGAAATGGCTTTAGCCGTGTTTAGTGACTATATCTGAATATCCAGGTAATTCACTACCGTCCTATTCCCCTCCCCGCTACCTTCAGCCTCGCAAAATAATCAAAAAATAATAATCAATTTTCAACCTCAATAATTATTTAATAACCCACTATTATTTCCTGTGTTAAGTTATCATAGATTACCTATTTAATAGGTAATCTATGATAACTTAACACAGGAAATATATGGTAGACGGAAGATTTGTGTAGATTTTCCGTGTAATTAATCGCCAAATTCGATCTGCGATAGCACAATTACGAAAACGTAATGAAAACATCTAACAGTATAGAATTACAGTATATTTGCAAGGTTGCTCATATGGAATTTATTATACGCCATACTGAACAGGTAAATATTTCTAATGCCTATATTGGAACATCAATTTTCAAATATTACAGATATTTTTGTTTGTTTGGCAATTTAGTCTTGATTTATAGATCATTAATGTCCGTTAAAAAAGATTATGATATCATAATAAAAGTCAGCATTAAAAATCGTCTGCACGTTTGCCTAACTACCTTAGTATATGAAGTTCCAATAATGCGTGTCTGCTCTGGAAACATGTTATTATCTTTTAATGTCTGCGATCCGGGTAATAAATCTTACCAATTCGCTTTTAAATTTTAAAAACATACACAATATATGGTGCTCGATCATCAGTATTATAACCTAATGTGGGATGTAGGAAGCAGAAAGATTATGCAAATAAATAGGTGTGTAAATAAGATAATTTTTTAGTTACCCAATCTTGTTCGTAATCCTCCTGTGATGGATTGTCATTGATGAAGTCAGCATCTGGTTCTGTGTCTGTCCACTTGTCTTCTGCCATTATGTAATGGCTAACCAGATCACCAGTTTTCTGCGATTTTAATTCAGCTTCACGTTGGATCATCTTGGCTTGTTCCTCTCTTTCTTCATCATATTCTTCTTCATCGCCTTCTTCGTAGTCTTCCTCATAACCGTCTTCCTTCTCATCGTCGAAGTCTTCGGGGTGTTTAACCCTTGAAGAAAACCTGGCTGGTACAGAGCGAGTGAGGATTTTTCTTGGGTTTTCTGTTAACTCAATGGCTTGCATGGCTATCTCCGATGAGGGTGCTTCGGTTACAAGTTCACTTGTTGGTGATTTTTTTATTGATCCTTTCAAGCCATTTTCAGCAGGTAAGTCAGGATTTACTTTCTGGTGTTTTTTAGTCGCGTCCTCATGTTTAGATATTTTCTTAAACAGATAATCCAACTTGTGGAAGCGGCTGTGTCTTAATTGCGGTTTGTTGACCAGTTCGATTCGATTTCCGGAGCCTATGTTCGCTGGCGGGCTAATTTCGGCGTCAATCGCCTGTTTTCTGTCCAACTTCTGTTTGTGGTTGTTGAATGTCCGTGTTGTGGAACTATCAGCGGTCAGCCCTCCGGGAATACTGCCGGTGATACACAAACACAGAAATACAACAAGCACCACTCGCTTCACACTAAACATGTTAAAACTAAAATAAACCATCCTGCATGAAGGGAGTCTTTCGCATACCATTATAAAATATTGTACCCAAATTGCGCTTCACTGATTTATTTTATATTACCAATGAGATAAGTTCTGTGTAATAAACAACATTTCCTTTTGGTCCGTAGTCTAATTTTAAGTCATTAAAAGAAATAATGTTCAAATTTTTGCAAATATGTTTTTGTTTGTTTTTTATTGCATTTAGTGAAAATGCAAGTGTTCAGTCTTATGCGGTGTGGTAAATAAACGCGCGTTATTTTGGAATCGAACACGCTTACGCAAAGGGAAAGGCACGCGCACGTGCCACACCCACGGGAAAGAAGCCGGTAGCAGCGCTCGGCACGACAGCGGCACGGTGACTGGCACTGGCGGGCAGCGGATAGCGGACAGCGGGCACTCCGCAACTCCGCACTCTGCACTCCGCCAGCGCGAGCACGCAGCGCTCGGCGGAGAGCGCTGGCGGCCGCGTCTCGGATCCAGCACAGATCACAGCACCCAGCAGCCGCAAGCATCTCCCGATTGAAATAATACTACACCGCGGCCGATAAAACACGCTGTTTACTTTGAGATGCGCTTGCAAATGTTCTGTATGCGCTGTGAGCGAGATTAAGAAGGGGACGCTTAGAAAGAGGCTAGCAACTCTAATATCACTGATAGCAGCTAGCATTTTGAGATCATTAGAAAGGTAGTGTAGTTGCAGAGGATGGTCGAAATAAGACCAATCACTGCCGAAAAACTGAGGTCTCTGGAAGTAAGTGTTGTAAAATTGCGTTTTGAATGAGGAGACCTTAATAGGTGATGCAAGGCTTGTGTATGCGTGTTGAGCAAGATAAATAAATGACGTTCATATTAATTAGAAATGTAGAATAGAGACAGGAATGCCAGGATATAAGGCGCACAGTTAGATGAAGAAAGAAGTCGGGGAGCCACAGGAAGACATGACACGATCAGATGAATCAAATACTTGAGTCAGTATAACACAAGGGTTAAGAAAATAGTATTTGCTAAGACGGCATTGTGAGGCGTGCAATTATTATCGACCCTCCCCCTGCGGGGAAATGGCGTGATGGTTAGTTAGTTATTTAACCTGTCATATTACTAGCGTTTGTTCAACCTCCACTGCCGGAACTCTCACTTTTAACACTCGAGCTGCCACTCAGCTGTCCGCCCCGCCGATACTTCAGGTTCTTCAATGGCGTTTCAGACATCGCCATTCATTCAAAGTTGAGCAACCTGCTATCTTACAATGTGAGCAACCTAGATACAGAACCGCTCGAAACGGTGCGTGGGATGCCACAAACACACGTGTGCAACTACCGCTGACAAAAGCTCATTAACTTGTTAGTTATCTGGACAAAAGCCTCGCCACGATAACTTGCGGCAATTATTCATTCACAGGTCGACAGGTGTAACTATTATGTATTGGCGTTGTGCTTCAGCCCAGCTTGCAAGCTGCAAATCGTTGCGCAAAACTTGGCAGGCTTGTCACAAAGGCGATTCAAATAAGCTGTCTGGGCGGGTCAAACTTTCAGGAAGTTTATTTGCACTGTCATCGCTGCCATTGTCTGACCGTCTGAATCACCGAAATGCATGATCACGGTTTTAAGTACGAAATTAAAGTCGAGACACACTTCATGACTATCTTTCTCAGGCAGGTAGATAGTTTATGACATTGAACCTGAGGCGTACCGCAGGGCCTCCTAGAGGGACTTGTAATAAAATAAATGATGGACAGATAGTCATAAAACGCGATGTTGTGTTGAGATTTTTAAGGGTGTAGGGAGGAAGAAGCTTGCTTGAACCCGCAACCCGCATCCTGGGCTATTCAACCACAACACATTTGCGGTAAGGGGTAAGCCTTTATCCACTAAAAGGTTCACACTGTTTAGAGTGTTTAGACCGTTGACTTTTACACGGGTAAACTTGTTTAAAGATCCGTAGTAAGCGTTCAAAAAGAAGAAGAAGGTGGTTTGAAAGGGATATATGTAAATACGAATGTTAAAGTAGCATTTAAAGAAAAATTTAAGTTTTTCATGCCTATGACATATTGAATAATATAAAAAAATATGTTTTTAATAATTTTCAGAGCGAACTTTTTTTCTATCGAGCTAGTTAGCGTTTCGGCTCGGAAAATTTTATATTATATTATCTTCAAAAATACCATACAAGAGATACAAACATGTACAAGGGAAATCTTTAATTAAATAGTAAGAAACGAAGTCGCTATCCACGTCTCTCTGTTTGTGCGCTTAATTCTTCTAAACCACACAACGGATTTTGATAGGGTTTTCATTAAAATTTAGAGAACTTATTCCGGAAGGTTTATATATACAATACATGCATATTATATTTGTGGAAAGTAGAGAAAGGTCGATGTTTTGTAATCTATATTTTCGGGCGCTTACATTGTCAACGCTGGCTAAACCTAAGGTTATATTCATCAAATTAATGTACTACGGTATTATATATCTTAGGAAGATCACCATGAAGTCATATTGTTATAAATGCAAGAAATTCGGAATGCGGGTGCTTCGTGCTTTTTAATATCTGTAGACTGAAAATTATTAATCTTGCAGGTAAAAAATTATTAACTGAAAAAATGACGACTTGTTAGAACAGCTTGAAATTTCCCTGTTAATCAAAAACAGTAGCCTTTTTTATGGTTTCGTAGAACATTTGACATGGACCTAGGATTGAGAAAAATGAGTATTGCTGATTTATTGACATCCTGTTACATACTCGTACTTATTTTACCTAGAGCCACGGGAATCATGTATTTTTAACATGCAATACTTGCAATTGCATTTAAGCAATTAATATGATTCGAAATCGTAAGTTAATTTCCGCTAAGCCAACTTTATGATTATTATTGACTTTGCAAGCGAGAAATCGATGGGAATGAAATATTAAATGAAATTGGTTCCAACACTAATCTTAATAATTCTCAAGATTGCCCAGCATTCCTTGCAATAATTGGCATGACGTAACCATAAGATTTAACCAGCCTGAAGTAACGATGTGTTTGAAAGTAGTTTTTAGACGCACAATTAATATTTTACGGCGGTTGTTTTGAAAATACGCAACGAATCGACCCAAGGAAAATGGCTTATTAGTAACGAATGATCATAACTCACATTATTATATGAGTTCAAGCCACCCGGAGTGACTGGCTCTACTGGCTCTATCCAGTTAGCGATGAGTCATGACTCATTGTGTTATGAGCGGGAGCCACGGTACCAGCTCAATATTTTCGTAAGGCTCAAAGAGTCGAATCAATTGAACGACGGCTCAATTGAACGACGGCTCAATCGAACGGGAGCCGTCAATAATGTGCTCGCACGATATGACTCGCCCAATACGGCTCCCTGTAACAAAAATAGTAACAAAATGAATAAGCATATGCAGAAGTAAATAACAAATAAGAATGGGTAAAAGGTTAATACAAATATGTTCATAAACGATTTGTTATTGTCACACCTGTACTGGTGAGACACTGATTAGGTAGGTACAATGTTGCTTCTCTTTAAATAAAGGGCTTCATCACAATATCAGCTTAATATGATTAAAGGTAATACGTTTTTTTTGAAGTGTTTAAATTGGTCATTAAAAATGTCTAATTCATTATTAGAGCCATGTATAATGTTATAATTTCTTAATGTTCGCGGTACAGGGGAAAAATATCCTGTATTTTTGTGGTACGCTTTAATATAGAAAATGTCTTTCATCCTCCTTGTTGATTTTCTTGATGGTATATTGATGTTAATTTGGGATAAAATGTTTGGTGTATCAACTGATGCATGTATAATTTTGTGTAGAAGCAGTACGTCAGAAAATTTACGTCTGACCGTCAGTGAGTGTAGTTTATAGTGCAAAATTCGGTCATTATATGTTCCAAATTGACCAGATAAACCTTCACGATAATGAAGCGCCCTTGAGATTTTTACTAGCGCCAGGCGCCATTTGGCTCAGGGCAGTCCCTGTGGGTAGTTAGTATGTATAGGTTCGACATCTGGACGTGCAAGTCCAGATGTCGAACTAATAACAAGTTGGATAATTTTAATTACGTTATTTTTCTAAAATATCTCCTCATAAAGAGCCGTGGTACGGTTTACCGGGATTCGTACGAATACGGCACATCAGAAAGAGCCAGCACAATTGAGCGACTCGTTGATGAACGACTCATCACTACTGTCAGTACAAAGTTTATATCTTCTGTGAGTGATTCAAGGCATATTTTGAGCTGAAAGCGATGACCAGACGCGCCAATACATTAGCAATATTGCTATACCACTTGAGTTCCGATACATCAATCCCGTATCATATACCTACATTATTTATTAGGCTTCATTATTTACAAGAGTGCAGACTAATATTTATATTAAGTGGACGGAGATTGTATCTTGCGGAAATCATCTTAAAGCTCTTTCCCTGCTCTCCTACAGGAAGCTTACAAAGTTACTTTGTACTGAGAAATTCCAGTTAATTTTTTCAAGCACATTACAACTCATTTTCAAACATAGATTTTTTATACTTATCGTAAAAAAAATCCTTATTGCTTTAGATATTAGATGACGTCACATACAATCTCGTCCGGGCTGAGCTGCGTCATAGCCGAGGCGGAGCGTTTAGATTTGTTGGGTTAATAATGTTTTTCAAAATTGTTTTAATAATTTACCCTACAAAATGTTTTACATAATAATGATTGTTTCTAAATATTTTATTTCATAAAATCATTTATGAAATAAAATATATATTTTTTTTTATTTCATAATAATTTTATTATCCGTGATTTATTTTTGGGGTATCACGCCGTGTTGCGCTTCCTCCTTTAGCCAACTGCCGAGTTTCGCTCTACCCTGATAATGGACACTATAACGCTGTCGGAAACGTTGGCTATTTAAAGAGCTAAGCTAAACACGGCATAATACACCAAATATAAATCACTACAGTACTTTCACTGTTAAAATCTCAAACCAAATATAAATTTTAAATTATTTTCCGAATTTATGTCCGGGTTAAATCTTCCCCACAGGAAAAAACTAAACCCTTCCACACACTTTTCCACAAATTATCATCTAGTCAGTCCACATTATGCAAGTGCATTATATAAGCATAATAAATACAAAACAATACAAGAACAACACGAGATCTCTCCAGAGATCAAACGGGAAAATAATTCACCGACTCCAGATATTTTCATATCGAGGGTTCGGCTAGGCAGAACTTCTAACTGGACTTATAAATCCTACTGATCCCGTAATATAAATATTAAAAAAATCTTTCGTAATTCTACATGTCTTTAAAATGACTGATTTTTGGATTTTTATATATAAATTCTTTGACAGATCTAACACGCCTAAATTTTGAATGAGAGAGCTAGGTATAATGCCAGTAGCCGAAATAACAAATGGTAACATTTTTATAGTTTGAGAATGCCCAATTCTTTTAATCTCATTTCCTAAATCTGTGTATTTTCTTATTTTTTCAGAATATTTTATATATATATTTTTTTTATGCTTCCGATTTTGTTGTCCGGGTTAAATCTTCCCTATAGGAAAAACTAAACCCTTCCACTCACTTTTCCACAAATGATCAGCTAGTCAATCAACACTATGCAAGTGCATTATATAAGTAAAATAAATACAAAACAATACAAGAACAACAACACGTCAACTCACCAGAGATCAAATGGGAAAAAAAATTCACCGACTCCAGATATTTTCATATCAGAGGGTTCGGCTCGGTAGAACTTCTAACAGGGCCTATAAATCCTACTGATCCCTCAACATAAATATTTAAAAAATCTTTCGTTATCCTACATGTATTCAAAATGACCGACTTTTGCATCTTTATATTGGGGATTTCCGGTGCAATTATTATTGACAAATTCTTCCGCCTCCATTTCCAACACCATGTGATATTTTTATGAACTTTGATTTATAGTAATAATTAATGATATTCAAATACCTAATATAATATTTGACCGGTCGGTGGCTGAGTTGACATCGCGTTTGGGTTCCACCCAGCCGTAAGGTGTTCAATTCCTCTACTGGCTAAGTCCTCCATCACAACACAAGCAACATTTTACGCTTACTGTGGTGGTAGTTGGAAAATTTCAAATATTATCAGGTTATTCGTAACACGGGAATGTTTGTCTTCCTTTTAAAAAGTTAATTACATGGATATATAATATGATATGATATTGTGAGTCTTAAGGTAGTGTGGAGGGGAAGGAGATGGGGTGGAGGAAGGTGAGTGAGTACCTGGTTATTCAGATCTGGTCACCAAAAACGTTTCAATTCTGAATGTTGGTCTTGCACCAGGGCGATGCGGAGAGTATCTTCCACTCTGGAAAATATACTCTGGCAAATATACTACACATTATTTTAAATGAGTAATTTGTGAAACACAAATTAAGCAAATAAAATTTACCTAAGCATGCCTGGAATTGAACCCGTGACCTCCAGCTTGCTAGTCGAGAACCTTCCCCCTTGACCACCGAGGCCGTTATTGACAACAAGCTGAAGATGTTATGTCTGCTGGGGTAACCGTATAAATCATCGCAATGATAATTCATCACAAGTCATAGAAAGTGATGAAACAAAAAATTTATTAACTGGGTTATGTAGGTTAGGTTAAAAAAAAATTTCATCGTTTCTAATGACTTTTTATCACTTTTTAAAAGTGTGTTGAATTATCACTGTGTTGAGTTATCATGGAACCGTCTGCTGGATATTCTGCACCTTGCTTTTTGATCGACGCCTTAACATCATGTCTGTGTTTAGGTGTGGATCTATTTTCTGTTAGGTGTTTCAATATGGTTCAACATTCCTTAGATTCTTTGGGTAAACCTTAAAATAGAACGTTATATAATTTCACCGTCTTTACCCACTACCCGGTTTTGCCAGTCCATCCTTTGCCCGTTCGCAAAAGGAGCAAATTGATTTATTAAAATGAATTCATACAATCATACTGAAAAACACCTCAAATATCTCCACAACTCTCAAAACAAGACATAAATTTTCTTAAAAGAAGACCTTTCATTATTATATCGTATATGGGAATGATTATGTCCTATTACTGGTAACCGGGCAACGCAGAACAGTAGCAATTCAATACACTTCAACATCTTGAAAAGTGAAATAAAGTCATCAAAAGTGTTGAAAAAAAAACGTTAGATAGTTACCTAAGGTTAGGATTATAAACGGAAAAACTTACTGATATAAAATATTGCAAAATTATCAAAAATGTCTCAAATTATTCCTACTCCTGTTAAAAACACATTCGTGTTTTAATATCAGCAATACTCATTTTCGTGTAGAATAGTTTTTTTTCACTTTTCAATGCCAGTGTCCTGAGTTGCCATGGAACCCGATTACCATACCTACATATCTAGTTTTACAAGCTGGTTTCGCTGAGTTTCACTCCTTTTTTAATCTCATTGAGCAAACGAAAAATATCAAATAAAAACAAATATGGCGTCTTGCAATAATATTTTAACCGTTCCAAAGCTCATGGTGAAAATAATGTTGCAAGCTGAAAAAAGTTGCGTTGACCTCGAATTTCCAGAGAGAAAAAAAACTGTGCAAATTTCACTGCGCGCGCCGTAAGTACCTACTCGCCATTCTAATGATGTGACTGATATGTTTATATTTGTTGACAAAAAAGTTAAAATCAAATGAAATTGCGATATGCGATGTCAGGCGGTGTAAGAGAGACATAATACGCAATGTCGATTAACTGTCTCGATCTAATAATCAAAAGGTGTCTTAAAAAGTGTTTAAAAAGTCAGTGACGACATTCGTTTCCATTCAAATCTACATGGAAGGAATGGATGCGTGTATTTGAAGGTATGTGTTTAAACATTCAGTGTTAAAAAATAATTATAAATATTTTATCAGCTATCAGTGTTATTTTTTTACTAGTGTTGTAGAGTTAGTATGCCAACAGGATTTTATTTGTGTTTATTGTTTTAGGATGAACGAGTAAAAGTTCCGTAGAAATTAAAGCTTCTCTTAAAATCGGCGTTTGAACGATGCTAAGCGTTGTTAACTAGTGTGCGAACCGAAGTTATTTGTGGGCAAGTAACGCATGTTGGATGTCAGTACGTTGCGTTTAGGGGAAGCCCAGGCAATGTATATATCTAGGCACTAATACACGGTGGTGTATTATTTAATGAACGGAAGTATTAATAAGCATTTGTGTTCATGATTACCCAGTTGTGCGTCTAACGTGTTATACGACAAATTTTAAAAAGGAAAAATATAAATATTTATTAAAAACTAAATATAAAATGTCATAATAATGCTGTAGTTCTTTCTCACATACTAAATAAGAGGTGGGTAGTTGAACAAACCTGCTTAGCCAAGCGTCCAATGTCTTGCCCAATTCTTTAATATGATACCACACAAGAGTCCGACTGTCTGAGATAGTGGGGCTATGGAATCCCCATTTTGGGGAATCTTGTGGGGGGGAAGGAAGTTTGGGAGGAGAGTTAGGATGCACATAGCTATACAGTTCTGGTCACTTTATATTGCTTAAGTTAAAAAATCACTATGCAGTGTTTTTCAATTTTTAATGTTTGTGTCTTGTTATGGCGATACTGAGTGTAGCAATCTCATAAAATATATTTATTTTTCTCTTTAAATTTGATATTTGTATTTTTTAGAATATATATACAATTTTTATATGTATAACGGTGTCTGGGGGTAAAGTGCGCTAACTTCGGGAGGTGATTCTACGTGATGGTACTATTACGTAGAATCAAGCCCTGAAGTTTTCTCCTGCAAATTCTGTATAGTATTCTGAAAATAAAAATAGCCATTCCTCACCATAAAGAGACAAGGTTGTTGTATTTGGTGAGTGAATTATAGAATTCTTAATTGTGTAAAATTATGTTAGTAATGATAAAATATTTTAAATAATAGCAAAAAGAATAGTAAGAAAAACAATATTTTAATCGTTCCAAAAGCTCAATGTGAAAATAATGTTACAAACTGAAAAAAGTTGCGTTGACGTCGAAGTTGAGATTAAAAAAAATAATAATAACAGATGTAGCATTTAATAGTATCTACTTTCAGGTAATTTTTAATTTAAACTGATATTCATGAATATTTTCGTAAACTCCCATATTACATTACAAGCGCAATAATGCTTTGAACTTTCATTTACACGACTAAAAACAAACGTTTCTAGGATATGCTAAATTATTACTCTCTTTGCGCGGCTTAGGGACTTGTTTTGCTCCTGCTTCCCCTAACTACAACCGTGCGTGATGTTAGCGTTCAAATATGTTAAACGTAATACATGTTCTGAATGCGTCCACAGTTTATGTTGATAATAATATATGTGCATTGGAACATTGGCATCCGATGGAACGCTTCTGAGAACCATTTTTGCCGCGAGCTTTTAACTGAAGCGATGACGCGAGCTTTTGGTTTCATCATACTATTAGTTCCAAATCGCTTGTGATTTATTCGATAGTGTAGGTATTTATTTATACTTCAGCTATATTGCAGCAATCTCTTGATTGGAAAACAACAAGTGGTAATATCATTCAGCAAGAAAAATCAATTTATGAGAATCATGTTGATAATAATTATTATAAGTAGTAATGTCTTTCAACGGATTTTCGGAAACCCCTATATGCTATACGCAAAAACAACTGAAACCTGTTTTTAAATAAAGGTTTTGTAAATATTTCTAAGGTAATTCGTTTTTCAATGTCTGAAAATATGTATAATATTTGTTATTTCGTATCTTTCGGGCATTCATTATTTACTACAGAAAATGTGTTATTTGGCCAACTCTCTAAACCCTGTGAAACACATTTTCTTAATGACCATTGATTCATTCGAACTGTTGAGAACCGGGTTGTTATGGAAATTGCATGACATCACTGAAAATAAGCGCAATCAATTCGATACAATTGGCTTGAATTAGTTATTTCGCTTATCTCACTTTTTTAAATGTCGGCACAATCTCTTGTTGTCTTAACACACCTAAACATTGGTACATTATAATAGTGCTCCTAAACATGAAAATAAACTATCATAAAATGTAATGATATTTATAATATACTTGTAATACCTACACTGTTTTCTTGTTGAATACTGACCTACTTACCAATAAACGCGTTTTATAATTTTACACAACTGATAAGCAACTTTTAATGTAGGGTAAACGGTTGTTCACTAAGGCCCATAATGCTTTAGTATAATGAGGAAAACTATAATTAGTTTTCAGTGTAGTAAATTGAATATTTATAAACCAACCATATTGTAAACAGTTGATTTCTCTAAAATAAAATAAATGAATAAGATTAACCTTGCGCTTACCTACATTATTTTGTGGGCGACCTTCGAAAAGTCAGCTTTCGAGTAGATATATCGATATTTTACGCGTAATCGACTGTTTCTTCAAATTTCTAAATTATTATTTTCATAAAAAAAAAATGTGGGAAATATGAATTGGAAATCCATTGTTACGGAGGTTGGTGACAAGTAACGTCACAACTTGTAACATTTCATGGGTAAAGAAAAGCAGTTTTTTCTTGGTAACACTTTATACAAAACATGAATAGAGTGCTTAATTTCTACACAATCTAATCTAATATCTGCAATAAACCACATCATAATTTAAAAGGATCAACATTTTAATCTCATCGATTTTTGACAAAGTTCGATATAAAATCTCCCAGTAAGTAAGCACCTAGTTATAAGTGCAGCTGACTAGAAACCTCCTCAGGAACATCGAGATAAACCCTGTCGAGCCCTGCATCCAGTATGAGCGCCCTCAGTTTCGCAATATCCACGTAATCTCCCTGACTCGACCAGACGGTCAGCGTGGACTGCAAACCGGTCGAACGCAACAGCTCAGTCATCTGCGTGAGACTGTTTGCCGCCAGGCCTGCCCTCACGGGGAACGTGACTTCATTCTGTGCCCCGCTTTCGCGCACCGTGTCCAGCATGCGGGCGATTTGGGTGTCGGTGTAGGAGCCGTTCCTCAAGAGGCCTCCGTAGCGCGTGGTCCAGCCGATCGAGAGCATGGCGGCTGGGTACTTTTTGCTCGCCTCCAGAAAGCGTGTGGCGTTCACTGGGATGCCGGTACTTAGTATGGGGCCGGGTAAGATGTCGGCGTTTATCCACAGCGGGTATTGAACCTGGAATTTATTATCCTTAGATTATTTATGGAGGCTTTTATCAATCGGTCGAATCTTATCGTTCATCTTTGCAGGTGCACAAAGCTTACTCTCAATTTAAACATTAAAAAAAACATTTTTTATTAGCCTGGGTTGGTTAATTCAGAGATTCGGGTTTCGCTATCATCCCGAGTTAATACGGGGATCTAAATGCATGAGTTATTGATTTATTTGCGAATGTTAGAGGGAGAAAATATTTAATAAAAACGACTCGTTTAAAATAGAGCAAAAATCTCTCGACAAATGCTAAACTAGCATTTAAAGATACACTGTGAATTTTTTCATGCCTGTAACATATTAAATAATAACAAAACGTGTTTAAAATAATTTTCGCAGCTTAATTTGCGATTTTTTTATATCGAGGTAATTTATATAATTAACGTTTCGGCATAACACATGTATAAATATTACCTTCGTTGTTATAAATCGGTAGAAATTGCATAAAACATAAAACAAGGTGGACTTTACAGACACGTGATATTATTTAAGTCACCCGTCTTTATTGTAAGATACAGATCACTAGCAAACACAAACCCCGCCGCAAGCTGCTAATAAGTTCTGGAAACATTTCTTTAGAACTTTCGTACAATGGCGTTAAACATGTTTACTCTGAGGGATACCTTTTATTATACTTAACACGATTCTCGGAAATTTCGTATAATAACATCGAAATCGAAATTGAGTTTCTATGCATATTGTGTTACACTCATTGTTCTGCCACTGAGAGGTTCACCCTCATCTCTCTCTTCGTTATATGTGTCATTTATGAGAGAGAGGGAGAAGCTACAACGGAGTCTTATTATTTTTAACAATATAAAAGATTTAGATGGCGCCCAAACGTGATCCCTGTGAAGTTATTAGTTGTTATTATCGTCCTGCCGCACAGTGGGCTAAAAATCACGTTTCATAGACATAGAGACTTGAATTTTAAAGGGTATTTTTTTGGCTAGAAATGGATTCTGCTGATCATAAATATGCTATAAAATTTCGTACGAAGCAATTGCGTGTACAAATAAAGGAGTTATCATTTTTTTAAGAAAAATTTGTATGGCACTGACATTAAAAAATGGGTTATCTCTGGAATCATAAGGTTGGCCATTATATCCTTACACACAGATATACTACTATTACTAAAGCATTTAAGCATTAAAATGAATCATCAACATAAAAAAGTTTTTTTTTCAATTGAGGATTTAAAAAAAAATCGCAAGTTGCGCCACAATACGAAGTATGTCAAAAAATACAAATAAATAGTAGTATAACTGTGTGTAAGGATAGAATGGCCAACCTTATGATTCAAGAGATAGCCTCATTTTTGATGCCAGTGCCATACAATTTTTTCTTAAAAAATGATAACTCCTTCATTTGTACACGCAATTGCTTCGTACGAAATTTTATAGCATAGTAATGATCAGCAGAATCCATTTCTAGCCAAAAAAATACACTTGAAAATTCAAGTCTCTATGTTTATGAAAGGCGATTTTCAGCCCACTGTGTGCCGCTGAGATCCGTTGGAACCTCTCATTCTCTTACACGCCTTGTTTATGAGAAAGATAGACTTGTCCATAATGTTAGTATAATCCATAGAATCTCCAGTGGGTTAGATATTTTTTATAGCCCAATAAATCCCCGGACGTGATTCATTCGGATTGAACGCGTAATGCTGCGTGTCTATGAATCAGGATTTTTTATAAGTGCATTCCTGTTCTTACCTTTTCGTAGAGTTCGTTTAAACTTCCCAAGGACTCTTCGAACACTTCAATAGACTTAAAGTCGAGCTTAACTCCCTTCATTGTGGCGTTGGGAACAAGATTTGCTTCGTTGATCGTGTGAAGGAATTGCTGGAGACTGATATCAGATTTAATGCTAGGCGGGTGGCCCATGATTGGCTGTAGGGTCTCGGAAGGGTCGTCTATTAGGGTTCCCATCACTACGTCGGCTTCAATCATCATTATGGCTCCTGTTGGAAAGGAATTACATTATCAAATCAGGATGACCATTGCTATAAATCATCATTGCGTGTCGGTTGAAATTCTTGGAAATTAAATGTTATTCTATTGGAATTATATGGAAACACTTGCACGCCAGCTATCCTGGCTCCAGGACGTGAATATTATCTTAATTTATTATATTATTACGAAGTTCATCTCTACAGAAATTTATAAGCACACACATTGAATAAAGTAGATAGCCATAAATTAGAAAGAGTCCTTGTTAATCAAATAAAATTGTGTCGTTTTGTTCAATTGTGATTTTCATTCAATCATGACGGCCTCCGTGGTCGAGGGGTAAGGATCTCGACTAGCAAGCTGGAGGTCGCGGGTTCATCTCTCAAGTGGCATGGGCAAGTAAATTTTATTTAATTAATTTGTGTTGTTTCACAATTTACTCAGTGAGAGATACTCTCAGTATGGCGCTGGTGTAAGACCACCATTCAGAATTGAAACTTTGCTTGAATTGGCTTTGGCCGCGTTTGGTGACCAGATCTGAATATGCATAAACTTCCCCTCTTTCCTCTTTCCTCTTCCCCACATTCCTCTTCATCATCTCCTTCCCCTCCCCGGTACCTCCAACCACACAACATACCCCAATTGGGGATGCCAGTCGCACGGACACCAAACGATTTGGAGCATGGGGATGGAAGGAAGCAAAAATTAATCTTATAAATTAAATAAGAAACATATTACGAAATGTTAACTCAATGCCTCATTGCCATAGCCATCAAATTACCGAAATGTGGGTCATTTTAATCTGGTTGAACACAAATGTACCTATTTGACTCTAATGAAATAAAAAGTCGCTGTAAATCAAGTTTTTTTCTGAAAGCGGTACACCCTGTACAAACATTACTGGTTTCTCGTGTGCCCAGTTCAACAACCGATGCCTATTTTACCTGAAGTATGCATATCATAAAAAAATACAACTGTATTAACGGGTCCATCAAAAGAGAGATTTATTTCACTTGAATGAATGTTCACATTAATCAATCTCGAGGCTTGAACCTGTAAAGGGAATAATGTATGACGCCCATTGTTAATCCTACTTGACGATTCTCTGAGATGTTGATGCACCCTGTATACTAGTATGATTATTATATGTGGAATAGGTAGCGACTTGCTTCTTATGTATTAAATGAATAATTTGCTTGTGCGTTCGAATGAACATGAATTACTAAAAGGTGATTTTTTCAAAATTGGATCGAATGAACATAAATTACTAAAAGGTGATTTTTTTCAAAATTGGAACGAATGAAAATGAATTACTAAAAGGTGATTTTTTTCAAAATTGGAAATAATGAATGTGAATTACAAAAATAATCATTCGAATTTCAGACTAGTGATAGAGTAGGGGTAAAATAGGTAATTATTGCCCACTTAAGAAAATATTAACTTAGAATGAGCGTAGATTTAGTCCTACTCAACATTTCACAAAATAATAAACATTTGCAAAATATTTAATTAATTACTTTTAAAATTCTTCCGCCGATTAAATTACACCATAAATGACTTTTTTTAATGAACAAAAAAAATATAGCTAAATGTTCAGTGATAGCCCACATATACTAATTGACATTGATAGCCCGCATTATTTACAATATACCGATTTACAGTGATTGCCCACATTAGTTTTTAGACAAAACAACGTGAAGATAGTACACACCTCTTTATTTTGTTTTCTAATCAATAATAATAGTTAAAACATTATGTAAGCGTTCAAAAAGAAGAATATGGTTTTTGAAAGGGAGATATGTAAATAAGTATGTTAGAGGGAGCGCGTTTATAAAGCATGATCTATTTAAAATAGAGCAAATATCTCTCGACAATTGTTTAAACTAGCATTTAAAGAAACACCGTGATTTTTTTCGTGTTATTACAGAGCCAAATGTGTTTTTTATAATTTTTGAACAATTCTTTGCGACTTTTTTCTATCGAGGGAATTCCGTATAATTACTATCTCGACTCGGCAAATGAAATTGTCTTCAAAAATGACATATCTTTTACAAGAGCTTAAAAATGTTAGGTATTCATAATAAATTGGTAAAAATCCGGAATGCAAGAAAAACCTGCAAAATTAAAAAAACCTTGATGCGCTTCACAAAATCTGATTTCGCATGACTGTTTTTTCCGGTATGGGAGTTTGCCGATTCACATTTAACTAAGACATATTTTTAGATTTCGGTAGAGAAATATGTTAATATCTAAAATATGGTTCAAATGGATAATTTTTGGCGGCAAATTTTGAACGTGTTCCACGTGGCGCGTTCTCACCTGATCTATTCTATGCATGAACCTATTCGAGAACAATTTGAAGCCGCTGGTAGAGGAGAAAGATGTATGAAAAATTCCAAACCTACTTAAATATTTAATGGCATATCCCATTCTCTGTCTCATCAAATACCCAAAAAAATCATAATAATATTGTTATAACTGCATTAATAAAACAACAAAAATTAAATTGTAATAGTTTGTTATGCACCACTTTGAATGATTACAAATCATTTCAATGGTTTGTCATACAAGATGGCTGCCAGGCAATTTTCCCTCACCCAAAAAACAAACAAAATCGCACTAATACTCCGTCCAGAGCTTTTTAGGTCCATGGTTCTGACGAATCTATTTAATAGATTCTATGAAATAGATCGGAGAATAAGTTCAGGTAAGATCCCGCCTTAACAAATTCGTGGAGAAAAATTGTAACATAAAAATAATATTTTTTAAAATTCTTTTATATTAATAGATTTCAAGGAAATTATTATAATGTTATTGTTTAATGCCTGAACACTTATAAAATATGTTTTGCATTTATAACTTCCTCCGTTTTTTTCATGTCTAGAAAATAATTTAATTCTTTAGAAACAAAAATTTCAAATCAGGGTTGTTTCACAGTATTTGAAAAATTCATCAAATTTGAAAGTTGATTTTCAAGTTCTGTGAAGGTTTTATCCATGTACTGTTATTATATCATTACTGGCCAGTTATTTAAAAAAATAATAATAAAAGAACTTGAATGGAACTTTCACGGAACTTAAAAATCATCTTTAAAATTTTTTGAAATATTCAAATTTCAAAGATAATTTTCAAGTTCTGTGAAAGATTTTTTCGAGTTCTGTTATTATTTCATTTCTGCCAAGCAACTAGCCTATAATGATATAATAACAGAACTTGATTAGGACTTTTACAGAACCCTAAAATGAACGTTGAAATTTGACGAATTGTTCAAATTCTGCGAAACAACACATCCTTAGTTTTCATCTTAGCAAGTCAAGTAACCACAAAATTTGACCGGTTTTTGATTCATCCAAGCCGCTACTGTGCTTGAATAAAACCTTCGACATATAAATGTATATAGGTAGTAAGGTAGGTATCTTTGTTTTATTCCATTTGCAAAGGGCGTAGGTACTAAAAACCGATAAGGTCCGTAACAGGTAAATCCTTTTGGCTGCAGACGGCTGTAAAACCGATGCGGTTTATGCAGCAAGGATAAGAAGTTGAGCGGTGTGCACTGAGCGATGTTTACTGTTGTATGTTATTAATACAGTACACTCTCGAGTTGACAGAGATTTTCTTTAAAGAAAATCTGCTCTTTCCTAGATGGCGCTAATTTAATTATTTTAGGGAAAAACACTTTTTGCAAATTATGTTTAAAATTATTAAGATTAATTGTTTGCTTGTGCATGTACATACGCAATATGAATATGAAAAAATAGTTTTTTCCATATAAAAATACAATTATTCCAAGAACGGCATGCAAATAAAATATTGGATTGAATCACCGCCTCGTGTGTGGGGTTAGTGTAAATTTTTTTTTAACACTTTGTTAACCTCTCGAGTGATTTTTGGAATATTATGAAGTTTACAAAACGTTTTGAGATATCGCTTGCCATTATGTGCCAAACTTACAGGACTTACAAATCTATTCATTGGCTTTAAGCCACAGTAAGCAGTTTCATAAGTAATATTACTATTTTGAGGAATAGTATTAATCAAATAATACGGTAAATGTATATATATTGGTTGATTGGTGTCATATATATATATTTATGTGACACCAATCGCTCGAGTGGATATGATACTGGTCGATATGGATATATTTAGAACGCTGACAAAATCGGGCTCACCTATACACTTTCACAGGATTTGTACAATTCATAATATTTCATAGTTATTTTTCAAGTTCTCTAAAGGTTCTATTCCAGTTATGTTAGTATATAATTACTGGCCAGTTCTTTCACGTAACTAAAATAACAACAGAACTTGAATAAAACTTTCACAGAATTTTAAAATCAACTTTGAAATTTTATGAATTGCTTAAATTTCTGTGAAACAAATGGAACGTGGTAAATTAGTGTATAAACAAAAAAAATGGGTATGCGTACATTCGTAGAGAAGTTTTCGTGTATATAGGATACTTAAGAATTAGTATTTACAGGTTGAGTGAGGTATAAGACCAATCCCAAGTCGATAGTATCAGTATTTTGGTGAAGAAGTTTTTTGATCGTGTGTTGGAACCTATCCACCTTCCAATCCAGTTTCCACACTGGTCGTCTTTTCATATGGATTAGGAATGAAAAAAATTACATGTTCTACTTCAGTACGTATATTCATAAAATTTAAAATGGCGGACATTATTTGACATCTTCTGTCATTATTTAACGTAATTGTAGTGTGTGGAAATGTTGCAAATTTATTTCGTTATAAATTTAAAATGTTGATAAAAATCTGTGTTTATTAGATGCTGATTGTGAAGGTGTATTACTCTTCGGTATTACGAATTTAGTGTGTATTATTGCTGTTTTTTGTTACGGAAACGGCAAAGTCAAATGTCAAATGCTTTCATGTGATCTATGTACATATTGTACACGTTCAAGGTGTTGCAAATTTTTTTACGATTTATAACCGTCCAAAATATTATTTTTCTTCTCTAATGGCAATTATCTATATGAACTCATAAGTATGAAAATAATGATCACGCAAATCAAATGGGTCCCGATATGTTTCAATATGGGGAACGGTATGACAAAAAGCACCTTGTAAAATCAAAACAGATGATCCAGGAGGTTTTGGTAAAACGTCCAATATTCTAAAGCATTTTTAACAGGTTTAGATTAACAATAAATCCGATTTTCCTGGATCTTCCCAATCAATCCCATTAAATCGAGTGTCTACAGTATAGGAATATTGAACAATAGAATCGATCCTGCAACCTCCGCTTCTAAAGGTGCTCCTCACTCTTTTGAACTAAAGCATATTGTTAGACTATTTGCATAGACGCACGTGACATAACTCGTTGCGGACATATTAACCGTGAATGTTCCGAACACAATCATGTTGGTTTATTATTTAGTCACGGAAGAATGGCAATACTCAATGAATATGGTATAGGGCTATGGCAGTCACGACGATGCACTTCTTTGGAAAGGGAGATCTCGTATGGAGAAATTGTATTATTATGACGCCATTTTCTGTAGTTAGGTGGAGAGGATGGAAACTGGAAAAAATATCAAATTCACTTTCCTAAAAGAATATCTAAACTCAAATTATATAAACTCATTTGATTGCCAAAAAAAAAGAGTCGCAACCGTCTGGAGCCAGTGAGACTATGGCATTCCCAATTGGTTTCAGTTTTGAGGCTGAAGTTAGTGGGGAGGGGACGGTGGTAAAGTACCTGAAAGTATGTACCACCGTGGAATATGCCGCAAATATATTAATATAGAAATTTTAATCAATAATTTGGGAAATAAAACGAACTAATCAAATTAAATTTAAGAAGAAAAGTGAGTATGGTTGATTTATTAAAAACCTGTTAAAAACGTAACGGCAAGCCATTTCCTAATAAAATATTAGTATATTCAGAATATATCGGAAAACGTGTTCATGCTGCTGGGTTTTTCCTATAAAATATAATGACGAAATGCCACAATAAATTGCCTTCAAAAGAAGAAATTTACTTATAGAATGTCAGTAAACTTAAAAAATTACGACAATTATCACATTATAAAACTACAAGACACGTTATATTCATACAAACCATACAACCTCATCATAAGGTTAGCCATTCAAAGAATATAATATATAGAATAGGCCGCTAAAGTATGTCCATTGGACCTAGTTCAGTGAAACTACGCGCATCGTCTCGTGTCAAATCTATGCATCACCATTTAAACAAAACAAATACGCATTTCGAATAAAGAATTATTATTTCATAAAATATTTTGGTACCTACTTATCTGATATGATAATTAGTTCCAATATTTTAAATTAAAATTTCACTGAATTTTAATAAAACGCGGGAATATTTCACATTACTTACCTACTTATGCATCAACAACCGAAATTAGTACGTTTAATTATTATTGTTTCTGTAGACTTGTTTCTGTAGTCCCAATGGACGAATATTATATAAAATAAATACATCAACCCTGGATAATTTGCAGTCCGATGCATGGGTCCAACAATGTTATTTTAGTGGTGGGCTGGTGATGAGATGACTTCGCGAGATAGCGATCAGTTATTTCAGTCGTTAATTTTACGGTCAAATTCTTTTCTTACAAAATTTTAAATGCTTCTCAACCGGAATAACGGACAACGGACAAACCGGGACTTAAATTTCAAAAGCTGGAAAGTTAAGATTGTTTGATACGAAGGATTAATCCTGTCAGAAAGCTCGTAAATATTAAATAAACTAATGATTATTTAATTGGAAAATATTGTCTGGAGCGTAGTGATGATCAAAGCTTAGATCATCTGTGATATAAATGCGCCAATTAAGTCGCTTTGCAAGTAACAGAAGCCGTAATTAAGACAATTGAAGTATAAATAAAACAATTCTTAGTTACTCTCGGGGAATCCCACTGCCTGCTCCATTTCAAATTCAGTTTATTTTGTCTATTTATGATCTGCGCCGGCCGCGAGCAACGAGAATTTATTTAAAGTATGTAGCTTGTGTTTAACCGATGTTTTCATAATCAAATATTAGCTTTAAGCCGCTAAAATTATTGCTGTTTGAGCACCAAAAGATGGACATCAAATTATATGATAACGTTTCCCGAAATAAGATGTTGCTATACCTTGTTTTAATTTTAGCTTGAACATCAATTATTAACATATTTTCGCCAGAAACCATTTTTCAGCAACATGATATGAACACAAGATATTGGAACCTACTCAAAAATAATGCTGTATATTAGGTTATATGGTAAGAAAAAACGTAGTAACCTAACCTAATCCCAACCGTTAATCGAACTTTTGGTAATAAAATACAAATATTCGCGTTCTTGTGAAAAATTAATATTTTATTTTGCTTTATATTCCGGTTTAAGTATTGGTAAATTACATTTTATTAATTTGAATAAAATAACTCATTTGGACACCGCTTTAGTGAGTAAGTATACAAATAACTATAACAAACAAACCGGTTTCGGTTCAGCCTGAACCTTCCTCGAGGTTTCATAAAAACATGCTAAAAACATTACAAAATTACAATTAAAATTTTGGTTTTTATTTTTGATTGATATCAATTTTTATTTATAGAAGTTTGTAGAACTCCATTATCGAATATATGGTGACCGGATAAATCAGCACATCTTTAAAAAGTTATATAAAGTCATGGAAAGTGATGAAACAAAAACTTTATTAGCTGGGTTAAGTATGTTAGGTTAGGTTAGGTTTAAATTTTTTTTCATCGTCTCTAATGACTTTATATCACTTTTTAAAAGTGTGTTGAATTGTCACTGTGTTGAGTTATCATGGAACCCGAATATATATATATATATATATAAAGCTTTAAAAGAACAAACAAACAAAAACACAAATTGTACTATTCGAAAAAATCTAATTGTTTATTGAGGAAAGTTCATACTGAACCGAAACCGGTTGGTTTACATACTCAATAAAATAGTATTAAAAAAAAATTGTATTCCAATTATAATTTTATTATATATAACCAAAAAATGATTGCTACCTGTAAATGTTTAATTTTGAAAAATATCTATATCTAAATAGTCTCTAAAACTAGCAACGTTTTAAAACAGTCGATGTAAAATTTCAGATAAAAACACGACAGCTGTAATGGGATGGGAATTGAAATCCAAAACCCATTTGTCCCTTCTCTTGACTCAGTCCTTATTCACACAAGGGTGAAAAAAAACGTCATTTAGTGCGAAGGTGCCTTATTTGAGTAGATACTCTTATTACTTTAAGATTCAAGGCAAGTCTACCGGCTGCGGCTTAACCCAGTATCTGGTGGCGTCACCAGATACGTGTTTATAGATAGTGTTTTCGACTGTTTACAAATTTTACCTTTTAAATCAGGGCCGTTTTATCTGACAAAAAAAACTTGTTTGTATATTTTCGACTGATGGATATTTCAAAGATACATTCTCCGTGAAGGTAGTTACGTGACTTTGAGATCTGAAATCTATTTGCGCTGACCTACACGGAGCAAAATCTCTTTAAAATATTGGTAATCCGGTTAAAAACGGGACCGCAGGCCACTTCTTTATAAATTCGTTATAATATCGGAGCACGTGTCCATGCACCAGCGTTTGTCTAATATATAATGACGAAATATGAAAAATGTTAGGATTTTTATAAACACGAGTTTCGACATCGTGATTAAATTTGACATTTGTGACATTTCACTAAAAGTTTATATCTAGGAAACCTATCAATTAATTCGGCCTGCAATCCAGTTTTTAATCGCATAACGAATAATTTGAAAAGATTCTTAATAAATTAGCAATATTTTTTTATCAGTTTGTAGAAATTTCAGACAGAAAAAGCTGTGCATAATTTCAATTCGAGAGTTTTGCTCCTTCAAACAAAATATTTATTCTAAATATATACATTTTTAATAACCTATTTAAAAGCAAATTTATATTTTAAAATTGATGCGTTGAGTGTACGCGGTGTTCTTATGAAAAATTGTTTACAGTAATATAGATATTACAGGATTTACTAAGCAGAATTCAATTTATAGAGGATACGTACGCACTTCACGCGTTATTGTAACCCTTTTCACACAAAACATTGCAACACGTGTTCAAATCAATATTCATACCTCATAAGACTGTGTTGTACCTACAATCTGCAATCACTTCTAATGAAATTTAATATTAATAAAATGTGTGCGAAAATGTGTCCGTGTTTAGAACACAAAATTTGCAAAAGTTAAAATAATAAATTTTTACATGTGTTATTGTTATCAAAGCTAGTCAATTTATGTACAAGAAACCATTTATTAATTATTATTGATTGTACGTAGCCATGTAATATATGTATATAACCTACAGCAGAAAATACGCAGATATGCTTATAGGTAAAGCTATTATTAAGAGCGTCTGCTTATGAGTCATACTACAAACTCTTCAACGGTTAGCTCTGGTGTCATGAAAATGTCCATAGCTATTTCTTTCTAGAATTTATAAGTATACCTAACTGTTTTCAGCTCGCAACATCATTTTAATTACTATCCATGGATATTTGAAATATCCAATAAACTACACATTCAGAAAAAAAAGGATATTGAAGCTCGGGTAAACCCGGGTAACAGCAGTAATATTATTAAAAATGCCGATATAAAAAAATGTTTATTTTGTTTGCCGGTCCGTTCCTGTCTTCAGTCTATAAACTCACCGGGAAATAACACGGAATGTGAACTAAATAAATATCCTACGAGAATACAGAAGTTCTGCATTAGAGCTGTATGCATTCAAATTCCGAAAACACCTGTTTGTACAATCTGAGAACTTCTATTCTAAATTCAAACTAGATAATGTTAATTCACATTTTCAACACTTCATTTGGATAATATTATATACAGTCGAATCCTCGACTAGAATAATTCTAAATTCAAAGAAATAATGATTATTCACATTTTTAACACTTTAAATAGAATCCTCAATTAGAATAAATCTAAATTCAAAGAGATAATGATCATTCACATTTTGAACACTTCAAATAGAATCCTCGAATAGAATAATTCTAAATTCAAAGACATAATGATCATTCACATTTTTAACACTTTAAATTGAATCCTCGACTAGAATAATTCTAAATTCAAAGAGATAATGATTATTCACATTTTTAACACTTTAAATAGAATCCTCGACTAGAATAATTATAAATTCAAAAAGAAAATAATGATTCATACCATTCAATACAAACTAGAAATATTCCACGTCCATACCGATGATCAGTGTTAATAATTCAAAATTCAAAATAGACAATGATAATTCATAGTATTCATTACAAAATAGAGATATTCCCCGTCTATACCGAAGATCAGTGTTAATAATTCAAAATTCAAAATAGACAATGATAATTCATAGTATTCATTACAAAATAGAGATATTCCCCGTCTATACCGAAGATCAGTGTTAATAATTCAAAATTCAAAATAGACAATGATAATTCATAGTATTCATTACAAAATAGAGATATTCCCCGTCTATACCGAAGATCAGTGTTAATAATTCAAAATTCAAAATAGACAATGATAATTCATAGTATTCATTACAAAATAGAGATATTCCCCGTCCATACTGAAGATTAGTGTTAATAATTCAAAATTCAAAATAAAAAATGATAATTCATAGTATTCATTACAAAATAGAGATATTCCCCGTCCATACCGAAGATCAGTGTTAATAATTCAAAATTCAAAATAGACAATGATAATTCATATCATTCAATACAAAATAGAGATATTCCCCGTCCATTCCAAAGATCGGTGTTAATAATTCTAAATTATTGATGATAATGATAATGCATACCTTTCAGTACTTCCTTGAGATATTCCTTATCGTTAACCGCATGAGCCCATGTTATACTGGTCAGGTTTCCCTTGATGTTCGGAAAGAAGTCGATAGTGTTGGGCGGAGCTCGAAAGTCCGCATCTCCTCGACCTATAAATTTAATCATTTTTGATACATTCATAAACCGGTACTTACGAATCAATAACATAATTATTGTCTGCCTGTCAGACAGATATTATCTCGAAAACGAAAATAGAATACAGCAAAAAAATGCACGAATAAACAACAAAACACGTCAACACATTGTTGTTCGTTTTATGTAATAAATTTTAATGCTTTAATTGGTTATGTTCAAAGTGATTTGGTGTTCTGTTGTTTTGTTATTCTTTTGAAATTTAAAATGTTTTATTTTATTTATTTATTTACATATTTTATGCAAAGATTTTAATACTCCAGTAAAAAAATATACTACGAATCTCTACAAGATAATAATATGATATTTAGGCATATGTATAAAGATGTAGAGATAATTAAAGATATAATATAAATTTATATTCAATTTTTTTTTAGAAAAGAACAATAATGAGTACACACCTACATAATCATAAATATATAAATGTAAAATTAAGCAGCCATCTAAATAAGGTAGAACTTAAACCATCATAATATTGTGTAAAAAAAATAAAATAAAATAATGAAAACAATATTAAAAATCAACTCAAGTTTCTATCTGGAACGGTTGTTTAATTGTTTGGTCTCAATGTGTGTTGTGTATCTCGATAAAACTGATTTTGTTTCTTCTCCTATCAATTACCGACAAAGGCGAGTATCGTGCCATTCTTTTGTGTTCTAATGTTGCGCATTGTTTTTACGAACTTCACGGATTATTTACGTCAGCTGGCCAAAAATATATGTTTATTTTTATTTTACCTACACAATTGAATAATACTGTATCTCTCAAAGCGGTGGAAATCCTCACGTCGGCGAATGAGAATCGTGAAGAAAGACAAAAAAAAAACCAAAGCATTCGAATTCTAATAGTTCCTCGTGTGAATCCGTAAAGCGTGACAAAAATCACGAAGGCATCCTCGCATTTCTCCTTCCGGATAAACAGCCGATTTTGCGCCAACATTGGCGGCGAAAACGCATGCAGTTTTCAGAGAGCAACTGCAACAGTCTCTGCAGCAACTGGTCGAATGGGGTTTCGAGAATTTTCAAAATCATTTCAATCCATTCAAATTTTGTCTCTAGTAGACAAATACAATATTACCCTGCAAGTTCACTACTTACCAGGACGGTACAACGGCCTTGCGGACCATTTGTACTGAGGAACTCCTCTTCCGTGGTAGCACCTTTTACCTCCTGCAACAAAACAGATATTTCACAAATGGGGCAGACCCATTGTGGACCTGTTTGCCTCTTCAACAGCTCGTGTAGTAGAGCAATATTTGTTCATAGACGGGAAAGAAAAAGCGGCGGTATTTCACAAAGCTTTCAGCAGACCATGGCACTTTCCTCTGGCGTGGTGTTTCCGCCTCCTTGTCTAATTCCATAAGTCCTAGCCCATCCGAACAAGTCCGCACGAATTTACCATCTATTAGCTCCAAAATGGACGAAAGTATTTTCATTACCAGACGTGAAAGAGAGAGCCTTAAACCTACCTCAGAGACTAATAGATAATAAATACCACAGTCAAATACTCACCCACCGCAAATATTTCAACTGAAGCTGCAAGTAAATGGGAATGGGTTGAAACATTGCAAGGATGGTCTGATAGAGAACGAGATATTTTAAAGACCGGCAGGCGAACCTTAATACTAGCTTCTTTTGGTACGTATGCATTTGAGAACCGAAACGCGAACCGAGCCACGAATTACGGGAAAGGAAAGAAGCAACTGCAAGCGGCGTTTCGCTCCATTTGCGGTTGCTTCATTCCTTTCCCATAAGTTGAGATTCAGCTCGGCAGTTCGGCTCGCGTATGTATACGTAGCATTAGGTGAACGCGGTGAAGAATGATGCAATATTAACTTTGTCATAATTTTAAAATGGCTTCTCTTTATGAAATGAAAAGCAAGAACTCTTATCTTATTGTTTATTTTGTTAGTAGTCGAATAATATTTATTTTAGTAAGTTATAAACATTTTTACGATGCAAGATCTCATGAAAAGAAAGTATATTTTGAATGTTCCTTTCGGCCACTGCGGCGGCGTTCAACGGGTACAATTTATTCGTGACCGATATGCACTTCCGGCACTCGAAGAGTTAAATCAAAATTATATACTTAACAATTTTATATGTATTAAACTTAAACCAGCATCACCTAACCTAAAGTAAGCACTAATATATATTATAAGCAGAATTCTTGCATGAACAGACTAAGCAATAATTACAATAGCGTATTATCCAAGGTTGATATTTTCAGTTGCCAACTTACCAAATACAAGAGATCCACAAAAGAATATTTCTCTAATGGTTTGTGAATAATGTTTATGTCTCTATTGTTTATATTTCTATTATGATTTGATTTATATCTACAACCTCTCTCCATGGCTATAAATGTATTTTTTTGTAAATTTTTCGTTTTATATAATCTTTTGTTTTGTATAATTTTATTAATTCATATTCCTTTCTCACAAATTTAATTTACTTCTTCCTCTATAATGCTGCCTCTATAGTGCTGTCTCAGGTAAAGTCACAAGGAGGAAATCCATAATTGGTTTTATTTTAGCTATACAATACTTATGTACAAAGTGATTAAATGTAAACTGCCGATTTCCCGAAAATTAATAAATAAAGTGATTATAGCTATTAATTTAAACTGTAATAAACCAAATCAAAAATAATTATGATCAGAAATTGAATTATCCGAATTATATAAAATATTGCAAAAATCCGTTACGGATGACATCGATTTGGAAATCACTGAAGACTCGCGTCAATTTTTGGCCTAAAAAATCAGCGACGACGAATTGGATTACAAAAGATAGCAACGTCGTTCTTTTTGTAGACCTCACACTGTCTACAGTGTCTAACCAAAGGTCTGCCAACTGAGATGCTTGACTTCTAAAACTGATATTTGAATTCACTGCTAAATCAGGAACAAAGGAGGAGTGGAACACTTACAAAACGCCCTCTTAAAATTATAGTAAATCTATTTCGTACTACATAATACCGTTTAATACACTAAAATAGAATATTATGTGAGCGATACATTCAAAAAACCATTGGCCAACTAAAATTTAATCGACTGAATATTCATCAATTACTTTATGTTTAGAAAATCGATAATTTTCAAAAATTTGCAATAAGGTCGGCTTCTAACTTAAATATGAGTTTTTTTTTTTATTTTATTTTACAAGTGTCGATTTCATCAATTTTCAAAGTTAACATTTTTCAAAGCCCGCCAAAACGATCGAAATCTGACGGGATACGCTTTACGTCATTCGCACCCCGGTTTTGCTAGTTAACAGTAAGGTCAATCCCGCTCAGGTCGGTATAAAAACAAACAAACAAAAAACCATTAAAATATTTTGAAAGATTACCAAAAAATAGTAATTATTTTGAAATAATTTCATAACCGTAGTAGTGACAAGTGTGCGAGTAAACGCAGCGCATTGTGGCATAAAATTGTCAAAATTCTTAATGCACGCGACCAGCCAACCTTGCGGTGTGGCTTTTTAAATTTTGTCAGAACCCGCTGACCAATCATAGGGCGTTTGAGTGGCTCACGGTTGTAATAGTTTTTAATTTATGATTTATCAATTCTACGTATAATTACATATAATAAAACTAATGTATTCAGAAATAGCCTTTGTTGATCTACATGAATATATGATTTTAAGCCATACTATTATCACTCCAGTTTCTTATTTTTAACAATATCTAACCTCTCCCAAAATCATATACTATTTATTATCTTGGTACCTACATAGATTTTATAATGTATTTCTGCCAAGGTTGTGCATCAAAACTAAAAGCATCATACAAGCGTTTTTTTGAAGAAAAAAAAGTGAAGTGAAGAAAAAAGGTGCGGTTAAAGGTTATTTCAATTAAATTTGAATGCTGATATTTCTGTGCATAGAAAAGAAGTATGAATATGTAAGATTTCGGATTGCAGCTAGCAATTAGTATTAAGTGCAAATATAATTCAAGGGGTTAATGCTAGTATATAAGTGTCGATGTGATTTGTTGAGGAAAGACAATTATTGTTGTTTGTCGATTTCTTGGCCTAATATATGCTGGAATATTTGTTTGATACACATTCTAGGGTGATCGGATATCTCATCAAAATGACAGTTCAACACATTTACAAAAAGTGATATAAAGTCATGAAAAGTGATGGAACAAAAACTAGGTAAAATAGGTTACATAGGTAACTATTTAACCTAATTTTTGTTTCATCGTTTTTAATTACTCTATATCACTTTTTAATGGTGTGTTTAGTAGTAATTTTGATTAAATATCATTCTGCTGATTACAATTTGTTCATATCGGCATTTAACAAAAACAAAATGCATTGAACGGCCAAAATGGCGTTGATGACAATTTTATATTTCAATTTCTGCAAACAACTGCGCCTTAGGACGGGTTGTTTCAATTCATCAAATTTCAACGTTCGTTTTCAGGTTTTGTGAAAGTCTTATTCAAGTTCTGTTATAATATCGTTATAGGCTAGCTCCTTGACAGAACTGAAATGAATAAAAGAACTTGAAAAAATCTTTCACGAAACTTGAAAATTTACCATGAAATTTGACGAATTGTTTAAATTCTCCGAAACAACCCATCCTTGTAATAATACTCAAGTTCAACATATACCACGGATAAGAGACATGTTAAATGATTAAGTTTTATGACGGTAAAACAAACTATATATTTTAATGTACTTATTTTTATACATAAAATTAAAATAGGGATGATGTCTAAGGAACTGAAGAGAAAAATAAATTACAATTACCACGAGATACACGGACACGGGACGAGGAATGCAAGTAAAATCAAATTGCCAACAAGAAATAAATCAAGCACCCAGAAATCTCTCACGTACCAGGCCGTCCAACTGTATAACAAAATCCCGAAGGAAGGTACTGAGATTGAGAAGATGGTTAAGTTTAAAGAGGAATTGATAAAACCATAGACATATGAATATTAGTAGACCTGCCCTAAGTGATTAAAAGCGTATTATCCCCACTCCCCATACCGGTTCCATTGGAGCCGGCTGTGCTCGCGTATGGCCTCAAGTGAAATTTGAAAACGTGACGTCATCATTCTTTTGCGAACTATGGTCGAGGCATCATCGGTTGATTTTACGAAATAACACGGCAAAATGTTGACTTGTGCTATGAAAACTTGTAAAAATAGATGTGAAAAAGAGAATAAACCCAATTGTCGTATTACATTCCATATATAAGCATTATTTTACTTTATTTTAAGCATATTCACATCGTATAATATGGATCAGTTGTAGAAACATGTCTGGACGCGAAACACAAAGCTGGTTGGTTGCTGGGAAGTAAATTATGAACATTTATAAAAGTGTCTTAACTAAATACTTAAACGAAATATTCGACTCTGAAAATAGAACCGAATTTTTTTGCCGAATTTGGACTTCGCAAATTTGTTCATAACGTGGTGATTTGCGCTCCCATGTAAAAATGTCTATTCATTCAAAAGCAGATTTTACTTTTAAGAAGTAAATGGTGATATTATAATGCGAGATGCCTATTTACTGTCAGATTGATTTATTGACGAATCACAGTCAGCTTCACCCCCTTCGTTCTTCAACAGTTGATTTTACCCCTCGCCATTATCTTCTCGTCTATTAATTCCTATGTCTGTGGATAAAACATATTTTCCTCAAATATTGATTTTTGTGACACATAATATATACTTACTATGTGAGCTAACTTAAGATTAATAAATAAATCTATCGAAAAATTCTTCAATTAAGAAATTTCTATAATTAAGGAGTTGCAATATTCAAATACTTTAATAATTAGTTGAATTACAATAAAATAAAATAAAAGGTCGATTGTAGCGATTCATTCTGTCCATCACTACAAGACTTAAGTTATTTGATTACTATTATGAAATAGATAAAGCATCAATAAGGTAGGTTATCAGTGAGAATATTATTAAACAAGGTGTTAGTTGTTAGTTATTATAATCAGTGTAATCGCATTGACATTCAGACGACATTGTCCATTATCTTCTTCAGAGAAACTTTTTTGAATAGCGCAAGCATAATTATTTTTCAAACACACTCTACTGTTTTTTTATTTGCATGTTTGTTAGTAAGCAAGAATGTAATATAAACACTAGTCTCTATTATTTACCTTGCATTGTTTGCTTCACGAATTCCTCTTTGAAACTTTGAATATTCTACCTACACATCACACAGCAGATGAAAAATGCTACTATGTCACGAACTGTCAACTGTGTCGGAAAGCAAACATGAATCAGAAATCCTTATTTATTACGGTCGTTAAAAGCAATACACAAGCCAAAAATGTACACATTCTTAGTATGCCTTATACCGCCATGAAAATAGGTAATAGGCATTAAAATCGCTTGGCAAACATAGTCTAAAAACGCTCAATTTAAGCGAAAAGGGTTTTGTGAATAATTTTATAAGAAAGAAAAAAATTAATCAAGGGTAACCATCACAAGTTATTTTATAAAATTGCATTTTTTTAAGTTATTTCTTATATGCGTTCATACATTTCTAACTATAAACATTTTATTTGTCGTTTATTATGCTTATACTTTTTATAAAGTAACTAACAATTTTACTTTACTCAGGCAAAACAGTAGGAAAATCTTCAATTTATCCAAAGCATATTTCTTGGTATACATAATGTAAACCATTCGTAATAAAGATTAATCGAAAATAATTATTTCATGCAACTTATTCACTTCACTTAACAACAGTTCCATTTGTAGAAGATATTTTAAGAAATATATAATATATTATAATAAATGTGACTTACTGTAGGCAGTGCACATAAATATAGTTAATATTCCGGGTAATTTATTCATAGTTTTGCAGTGCGTACCTCTCTGGTCAATTACTAATCACAACAAGGCACTGCTTTGACTAGAGAAAATGTCAAATGACAAGCTCCGCAAATTGTAAATTCCTCAGTAGCTGTCACAGAATCAAATCACCGTAAGGTTGACCATGCCATATCGATTGTCCGCTACCAACCTTTTAGGTCGATTTTCCGACTGTTTTCAAATGTCTTGTTTCA
Source organism: Hesperophylax magnus (assembly GCA_026573805.1). Lineage (NCBI taxonomy): Eukaryota > Metazoa > Arthropoda > Insecta > Trichoptera > Limnephilidae > Hesperophylax > Hesperophylax magnus. The sequence continues at coordinate 6,327,432 of JAIUSX010000022.1, forward strand.
TAAATAGCGGCAAAACTCTGAAACTTGAACAGCTGAAATTTCTATGTTAATTCAACTATTTTCAGCTCATAAAGTTTTTACCCCTAAAAAATTAGACGAGATGCTGTAATGTTTGTCCGCATTTTTCAATTGTTAAATAAAAAAATAAAGATATCTAAAAAATGTTTTTTTTATTTCGGCGAAGCCAGATAGTGACACTGCAATGCTTTGAAGCCAAAGAAAATCATGGCAAATAATTTTCATTTTTTATGTTAAAAATGGCTGACGTGTACCCGGCGTTGCTCCAATTTTCTCTACTTTATATTAAAATAATATCCGTGTACTATATACAGGGTTTTCCAATAAGAGGTGTTATTTTGAATAGCGCGCTATTTCGGTAGATGTTACTTTTGAAGCTGTCATTTTTTAACATTTGACAAGTAAAAACTACGCCATTAATAAAAATGAAACGATACACGTTTCAAAAACGCATTGAAATTATTAAAATTCACTTGAGTGAATCAAATGCAAATCATCTTGAGTGATGAGGCCCATTTCCACCTCGGTGGTTTCGTCAACAAGCAAAATTGTCGCATTTGGGGCTCGGAAAACCCAAGAGTTATTATTGAAAAGCCTCTCTTTTCTCAACGTGTGACTGTTTGGTGCGGTTTATGGTCCGGCGGAGTCATTGGACCTAATTTTTTCGAAAATGAGGCTGGAGCAACAGTTACGGTGAATGGATTGCGCTATCGAGAGATGATTAATATTTTTTTATGGCCGGAATTGGATGGTATTGATCTGGACAACGTTTAATTTCAACAAGACGGCGCTACGTGCCACACAGGCAACGAAACCATTGATCTTTTACGATTGAATATCAAAATAACAACTCTTATTGTAATAATATTAATACAAATGGAACGATACATGCTTCAACAACGCATTGAAATTATTAAAATTCACTTGAGTGAATCAATTGCAAATCATTTTGAGTGATGAGGCCCATTTCCACCTCGGTGGTTTCGTCAACAAGCAAAATTGTCGCATCTGGGGCTCGGAAAAACCAAGTGTTATTGTTGAAAACCTCTCTATCCTCAACGTGAAAATGAGGCTAGAGCAACAGTTACGGTGAATGGATTGCGCTATCGAGAGATAATTAATGATTTTTTATGGCCGGAATTGGATGGTATTGATCTGGACAACGTTTACTTTCAACAGCTACGTGCCACACAAGCAACGAAACCATTGATCTTTTACGATTGAATATCAAAATAACACCTCTTATTGGAAAACCTAATACCTTATTGCGTAAAAAGTCAAATAAATATGTATATAAAATGAACTGCCTGGGGCAACTGAGGAAACCTGGGTCAATAAAAATAGTCAATAAGGTGAACCAATAGCTTGATTGGCACTTACCTACTTTCAACCAAAACCTGAATATAAATGCATACATTTTATCTATTGTAATATAAACCCTGTATATGAACCTTCCGGAAGAAATTATCTAAATTTTAGTGAAGACCATGTCAAAATCCGTTAAGTAGTTTAGAAGACCTAAGATCACAAACAGACAGACTCGGATAGCTAGTTTGTTTTGTACTATTTATAGATAATATTACGTATAAATGTTATGTAAGAATGCACTTCTTCTGATGTTCAATCATGAAGTAGATAGATGTTACTGAAAATGTTATCTGCATTTTCACAAGTAGACAAGACACGAAAGTAATCGTGACCTTGATGATTAGTTCTGTACAACTAGTTACTCTTATCTTCCCCGCTTTCTTTTCTTACTCAAACAATCCATCAAGCGTGTTCTTGTCATCAGGACTTGTCTCTATAACAGATAAAAGGTGATATTAATCGTGTGATTAAATTATTATTTAAAAATATTATTACATTTCGTAGCTAGGTTCAAAATAATTAGTAGGTGCGATTTTTCAACTGCACACACAAAATATTTTGTAAGTTGTTTTATTTCCTGTGAATACAGGGATTTTATTTTCATTTACTTACAGGTATTTTAAACGTGGGTACATAGCTCTGAACGGAAAACCCTTAGAAATAAGATCGATGCCGACTAGAAAGAACACTGATGTCGTCAGTTTATTTAAGACCTATCGACTCACAGACCTCAGAAAGATTAACGAAAGTATTTCGATGTTTGATAAATTTCATGAAATGAACAACACAAAACACTTCTGTGTATAAATAAATACGCTTGATATTGTCGGATATTTATCCTGCAATATTCGAAGCAAAGTTTTTTTGTGAACCAAGTTTTAAATTTTAAATTTACTTGATTGTAGCAAAACTAAAGTGAAAACGGAAGTCAAATATTTAGATAATTAAAAATATTAATTTCGGTTGTGCGTGTGTCTTGCGTAACTATGGTTCAATGAACTCTGGCACTCGGATTTGTCAAGAATTCCTGTATACTATCCTGTAATTTTGACGGGTTTGGTATATGTAGGTTAGGGTGTCCCAGGACATAAGGAAGAATTTTTTTTTCATGAATTTAAATATGCATACCCTCTTATTTTCTTCCATTTGATCCCAATAACTCATATAATAAATATTATTTTGATTAAACACCGGCAACCCGTGCCGACTTGATGCTAAACATATGGTACAGAGTTAATATGGAAGGATTTTCAACTTTCATTTTTGTCAGATAAATAAAATTTAAAAATGCACAAATGTTCAATTATGTAGTATTTTATATTTAAAAATGGTTTATTGATTAAATTTTTTCTTCATAGTTTGTTTTTTACAGCCAGGATAAATCTTCCGGTGTTCCTGAACGCATCGTAACAAAAAATATTTTTGTTTCTCTTTGACCGTGAGATTAAGCCTGAAAATCTTGCATTTACTTAACAGTTCTTTCAGCTGTATCATTCACTACCCTCAGCGGCGACACCTTCTTTCTGACTTCTTAATACGAAGCATTATTTGACCACATCGTAGGGAATTCGTTAATAAAACTGGCATCAGTGTTCAGACGATCAAACAAATACTTGCTCTTAACTGAAATGAAGTCGTAAATATTTTTCTCTGAAACAAAAGTCACTAAATTATGATATGAACAAAAACCTCAATACAAAACATAATTTAAACTACTTAATAAACTTACCATACAATTTACCATCAAGATCTTCCTTCGATGGGATGTAACGTTTGTCATGGGTTGATAAATATTTTTATTTTTATATTTCGAGCATTTTTATTTTAGTTGTTTGATCCACAGCGTCGTCAAACAGCGATAAAATAGATCTTTCATCGGTCAAATACCATAACTGCTTATTGAACAGAAATAAAGCTGCCATTGAGATGTTTTCATCAATTTTTTCTCAAGCCTTCATCGATTTCAAAAAGCACAAGTCCTGGTTAGGTGCTTTAACTGCTATAATACATTGTAACCATGGCTTGACATAGGATGTTACTATGAACAGTCAAACGTCTAAAAGTGCCGCCTTATCCTTACCGGTAATTTTAAATTGCGCACAAATTAATGATATTTTCAAGGAATAAAGCGCCTTTGCCATCCATCGAGCACCTGGAGGCCGAATCTTAAATTTTCTCGCTGTATCTCCTCCTAAAACTATCACACAGAGCTCTAAAAACTCTCAATAGTCATCTAAAAGTATTTTTGTTGTCAGTGCAGTACGGTAAAAGTCAAACAAATCATTGATTTCGGAAGCGGTTAGGTGCAATGTGAGATTTTCTCTGTAGCACTGAATTTTATCGGGATCAAAATTTTTACAGTTATCTCGAAACTTTTTGAAGAGTGGTATGTCAGGGCTTGTAGTCACTTGACTGATTTTTACTTCAAACACAGCTTTAAAAAACCAACTATGGCTATATTTGGTATATATTGACAGTTAAATTCACTTTCCGGATATTGCAGAGCAAAACTTCAAGAACTTGTCCATTAGATGGCAGTTTAGAACCCGATATTTGGTGTTTTACGACTCCTATTAAAAATATACTCTTTTTAGAAGTGCGTAAATCTAACAACATCTTGACTGAACGAGTGATTTTCGTTTACTAACAAAATAGCAAGTTACTACAAGCTCATCAACACGTTTTCTCGCTGGCGTCTTAATGTACAAGTACTGACATCTTTCGATGCAAGTCGGCACGGGTTGCAGTTGTCCAAAGTAAACGAAATTTTTTTTATAAGTGTTTTGTCATTATTGAAACAAAATTAGAGGGTATGCGTTCAAAAATAACAACTTTAATTTTTTTGGGACACCCTAATGTAGGTATACCTGTACAGCGGTCAATACAATACGGCAGAGTATGTAGAACAATTAGTTATTGCAAGAGAAGTTTTACATCTTGATAGTAATTAAATAATAATCTACCGTCAAGAAATCATTATGTTTATTACCGTCGATATGTATTACCAATTAAATTAATTATGCATTTCCTTTCTAGCTTAGTCCTTGATTTCTTGCCAGTTACACCACGTCCTTCTACACTGTGATCTATGATCAACTTATTAAGTTTTATTTTCGTATGCCATATTACATATATGCCCCAATTGTGGATTTAAATTGACCATGAGCTAAATATGTATTTAATACAGTTGGTCGATGCTGCCTATACTTTTTTGTAATGTATTCACCTAATAACCTGAGAAGCTATTTTTTTGGTGCCCATCTTTATTATAATTGATTGAAATTATCTAACTTGCGATAGCTCGGGAAGGGAAACCCTTGTCACAACCAGCAGACTCCTAGGTAGGTAATCATCCCCTTAATCAATAATACTTGGATGACTTGTGTTTTTGTGTAGTGACGTTTTTATGAAATATAATCTGAAGGGCGATGTGTTAGGTGAGGCACTATCAATACCTTTTCGCCTTGGCCCTGACCTCATGCCTTGTTGACTGACTCTGTTCGAGTTTTTGGTGGGACACACAAAAATGCAAAAAATGTTAGATTAACATTGCATTGGAGTACATTCGGTGCATATCCAATATACCTAGTATATCCCAAGGCCAATTACTTACAATAATGTAAGGTAATTTTATGACAAATAGCACAGGTGTCATGGTCGGTGATATTTCATCAAGAACCCTCCTACGTAAATCATCTAGTCTCAATCTCAGGGCTGTACTCATTTGGTTTAAATCAGTCATCGAACTCGTTGCGTAAACTTGATTCCTACGTGGTACAGAAAGACATAATTTGATAGGGAATTGAATTAAAAAAATAGAATCAGGAAGAGTAACTTTTTAAGATAATGAAATTGACTAAATGCTTTGCAAAATTTCATTAGATTGCGAGCTTTAGAGCCAGGAAACGTGGGAAACCCTGATATAAATATTAATTTATTGAACCAAATTTACACTTGGTTCAGTAAAATTTGTCAATTTTAGATGTTTGACGACATTATTACCGAAAGATCTCTTCAGGATATCATTCCAACACCACGAACATTCCCTAAAAGGGTATACGTTTCGGACCTAGTCAAAGAAGTTAGAAACCTTAATATCGCAAGTCTGCATTGGGTTGTAGTAGTTCATATATATATATATAATATATAAAGATAACATTTTATATAAGTATTTGTTACGACAATTTGAAGTTTTTGATAATTTTACCTCGGATCATTTCCAGAACTCCATTCCGTGGGCATGTTCCAAATTCTAATTGATTTTGACCCATTAAACACATTCCGTATTGAGTAGTATATATTTTAACGGAAATGTATGTCATCCGTCATTGTATTCAATTCGTAGGAAATGTATGTTGTTCCTGGAATCGCCCGGAAATGTGTGAAATAAATTATATTAGACAAATTTCCTAGGAAATCTATACATTTCGTAAATAGCAATCGGAAATGTAAAACATTAAGATATCAATGGGTAAGCTGGGATAGAGGGGCAAGGGGAGGGTATTGCGTCGTCTGATGATCAGGCTATCGCGCTAGTGCCGCGTAAACATAACCTAACCTAACCTAACCTAACCTAGCCTAACCTAACCTAACCTAACCTAACCTAACCTAACCTAACCTAACCCAACGTAACCTAACCTAAACTAACCTAACCTAACCTAACCTAACCTAACCCAACCTATACTAACCTAACCAAACCTAACCCAACCCAACCCAAAAGACTTTTACTTTAATTTTGTGACATTTATAATTTATTAAATAACAGACTGATTAGGTGGTTACCAAATGAAAGTTTAACTTTATAAGAATATAACAAATAAAACAACGTGTTTTATTACAGAAAGCATTATTTTTATACATTTCCTAATACGATATTGGAATTATATACTTGGAATTATATGTATTAAATAATTTTTTAAACAATATTTTATACATTTCCTAAATAGCTTAGGAATTGAATACATTTCCTAGAAGTTGTATACAATTCCTAGATATCATACATTTCGGGTAACATATACATACATAAAGTTTGCATTATGTATTAATTTTCTAAAAAAAAACCCTTTGCTTTTTTCAACTTCATAAAAATTGGATTATTTGTTCGAAACCTGCTTCTGCATTCGGAACATTTCTGAATACGTGCACCGTTCCCCGTAGACCTTCAACATTGTTTGCATTAGTAATTATTCAAATCCTTTCATAATATTATTATATGCCTAAACAAACAGTATTGTGCGTGTTTGTCAAACATCTTTAATTCTCGATTCCCGGAATAACTAATTGCCTTTATTCTGCATGGTCCAGAAGTGGGCTGTTTATTAAAATATTTTCGATAGATAGATTTATGATGCGGGACAACACTGTGCAATCAGCAATGCAAACTAATATAACTTGAATATGACGAATACGAATTCGGTTTCGAATAAACATTAGGTAGGAGGTTAAATATAATTCCTCAAAGGTTAGAGTTTGAACCGTTCTAAAAACTTGACAAGGTAGTTGCAGTGGCGTGTAATCAATAATGATTGACAAATTAAAAGATGCGCAGATATAACGTCTTTACTAGAAAAAATATCACCGGATTCCATAATTTCATTTACATTTTTTACTCATAACTAATGTCAGGAATCACAGGTTAAAACATGTCAAGTACGCCCCTTAACACTCGGGATAATATTTGCTCGTCATCACAGATTATGTCTTCGAAAGACTTGATAAATTGATTTTAATACTCGCAATTTTTTCACAATACATAGTGATAGTAATTGAAGTCTCGATAAATGAAAATTAACATTTTTTAGAATGTATTAAACTTACTTTATTATCCGCCATCAAGTTTCACTGAAAATCCGCAATAGGCATAGACATATGAATATTAATAGACGAGAAGATAATGGCGAGGGGTAAAATCAACTGTTGAAGAACGAAGGGGGTAAAGCTGACTGTGATTCGTCAATAAATCAATCTGACAGTAAATAGGCATCTCGCATTATGATATCACCATTTAGTTCTTAAAAGTAAAATCTGCTTTTGAATGAATAGACATTTTTACATGGGAGCGCAAATTACTCGCCACGTTATGAACAAATTTGCTATGTCCAAATTCGGCAAAAAAAAATCTTCTATTTTCAGAGTCGAATATTTTGTTTCCTTATTGAGTCAAGACACTTTTACGAATGTTCATAATTTACTTACCCCAGTAAACAGCGACAAGCACACTTGACAATGGCCACATTCGAACAATGATCTAGGGTTGTCACAACCGCTTTGTTCCTATTAATAATAAAATAATGTAATTATCACTTTTAATTAAAATTAATTTAGGCGAATTATTTCGAACATTATTTAATCACAATAATACGTAGCATTTACATTATTATTTGCTCCTTGTTTTTGTATATACTCTCAGTATCGCCCCAACTACTTGAAATGGCTTTAGGCGTGTTCAGTGACCAGATTTAGATAGCTAGGTACTTCTCACCACCACATAGCCAGGTGTGGGGTATTATTTGGGAGTATTTTGTCGATGAAGGTGCTTTTTATTTATTTTTTGGGTATAATATTTGCATAAACATTATTTTAGGTACATTTAAGCATCATAATATGTCTGCAAAAAATTAGTAAAACAGTATTATATACACCGACATAATAACAGTATTCTAAGACTATGCATAATATTATAAAAAATATACGAGTTATATATATAAACATATACGGACAATGGAAGAAATCAAAAGAAAAAGACAAAAGGGTTAATAATTAAAGTATATAACAGCTGAATAAAAATATATTTTAAAGATGAACCAACATAGAAAGAAGGTATTAATCTGTTGACTGTGATGACGCCCGTGACCGTGAGAAAAATTACACGCCGAAAAATCATAGATATGAAGGTCTCCGTAGTCGAGGGGTAACGCTCTCAACTAGCAAGCGGGAGGTTTCGGGTTTGAAACCCAGCGTGCAAATAAAATCTTTATTTGATTAATTTGAGTTATTTCACGATTTACTAATTAAAAATAATTTAAAGGATGTTTGCGGCACGTTATAAAGTGGAAGATAATATATTCGAACGCCGTCAAAGAAGCTGCGTATATCAAATAAAAAATATTTTCTAAAGAAATATTTAGCGCAAGCGATTCTGGCCTTATTATTCATACAGTTCTTTTGTAAACACGGGTTAAAATTGCTTTAAAAAAATTCTTCGATTTTAGTTTGGAGGACTCCGGAGTCCCTCCCACAGTTGATAGGTTAATAATTGAATATGATCGAAAACAACGTAATACGATAAACGATAATTAAAAAAGAACATACATTGTCTAGTGAGGCGGGTAACTTACTAATAAAAATATAATTCAATAAACGCCCGGGTTGCCGGCAATTAAATTAATTAATATATATTTTTATATAGAATAGGTGCTGAAATTTCCAATTTTATGTCCGGGTTAAATCTTCCCCATAGGAAAAACTAAACGCTTTCACACACTTTTCCACAAATTATCATCTAGTCAATCAACATTATGCAAGTGCATTATATAAGCAATATAAATACAAAACAATACAAGAACAACACGTCAACTCACCAGAGATCAAATGGGAAAATAATTCACCGACTCAAGATATTTTCATATCAGAGGGTTCAGCTTGGTAGAACTCTATTATTTCTTATTATTTCTAATACACCTATGTGTAAATGGTAAATTAATCTTTTACACAGATGACATGATTATTAAAAAAAAATGTTACCGGACAGCAAAGTGCCCATAACATTTTTTACTCCAAATGTGCTAAGGAATAGCTGGTTAAAGTTTTTCGGGTTCGTGCCGATACACCCTGTATATTTATATATAAATATATATTATAATATTATATATTTTATATTATTTAAAATATATAGTTAGCAACTTCTTGTATCAACCAAGAAAACTTTTGAAATTATTTAGTAAAAGTAAAAGTCAATACACTAGACAAAACAAGAATCGCATTTAATAAATCTGCCTATTTCTGACTGTCCTAAAACAGGTTAATATCCTAGTTGGACAGCCAAAGATCACTGTAATGTGTAATGTTTTTTTTAAAATTAATAAATAAAATAAAAAATTAAAAAATATATATTTTATCAAAGCGCAAAAGGCGAAGGCACATCCCTGATTCTTGTGCACACGGATTTGTGTTTCGCGTCCATCGCGTGATAGTATATGTTTCTAAAACTGATCCATATTATACGATGTGAATCAGCTTACAACAAATTAAAATAATGCTTACCTATGGAATGTAATACGACAATTGGGTTTATTCTCTTTTTCACTTCTATATTTACAAGTTTTCATAGCGCAGGCCACCATTTTGCCGTGTTATTTCGTAAAATGAACCGATGATGCCTCGACCATAGTTCGCACAAGAATGATGACGTCACGTTTTCTAAATTCATGGGAGGCCATACGCGAGCCCAGCCGGCTCCAATGGAACCGGTATGGGGAGTGGGGAATAATACGCTTTTAATCACTTAGGGCAGGTCTACTAATATTCATATGTCTGTGGCAATAGGTCAAAAATCAATGGTATTTAGTGATCCTAGACGTAGGGCCGGTGTAATATCCCAGTATGTGCTATCTTCAAGAATCAATGGTACTTAGTGCTCGTAGATGTAGGTCCGGTGTAATATCCCAGTATGTGTTATCTTCAAAAATCAATGGTACTTAGTGCTCGTGGATGTAGAACCGGTGTAATATCCCAGTATGTGCTATCTTCAAAAATCAATGGTACCTACTTAGTGCTCGTAGATGAAGGGCCGGTGTAATATCCCAGTATGTGCTATCTTTAGAAATATAAATTTCCAATTTTCTTTAAATTTAAGTATCATTTAGAAATTGGTTGAATTCATCTTATTGGTCAATTCAATTAATTGGAATCGGTTGTGTGAAGAATATTTCAGACAAGAGATAAAGTAGGTACCAAATTTATTTAATTTTTATTAATTTATTATATTTCAAATGTGTATTTCTTTTGTTTAATTTTTTGACAAATTTAAATATTTTTCAAGTTTACTAACGGTGTACATCGGAAAGGTAACTTTCTGATCACCTTTTCTCTAATTTGACAACAAAACTAAAATGATATTACTTATGAAGAAAATTCTCAACATTTGTTTTTAAAACGCAGTGATCCTGAGGCAAATACTTCCATTAACTTTTTCATATATTTTTTTTTATGAATAATTTCTCTTTCATAAATCCTGCAATAATTATAATATCCCGTGATTTTTCACGGGTCTGGGCTGTTAAAGTAATGATTGCCATAATATAATAAATCATAAGATACGATACCTCGTAGTTGGGGACATTGTAATTTTAAGACTACGAACTGCTGATCTGAGGATAGGAAGGAGTTTTTAGTAATCAGATGGTGTACAAAGACATAGTCAATATTTGAATGTTGAACAAACATGGATCAAAAAAACGTGAGCTTTGGGGTGAACGTTCTTGCCGTTATTGAGGGTTTTAGCTGTTCCATTATGTGAAGTATGCAGGTCGACAGTATCAAATACAAGTCTAGAGATATAATGTAGGCTGTAAGTCCTGTTTCCCACTCTTAATTGAAGATTCTTCTTGCATAATACAGTTGCCATCCATGGACCAGTTTTTTACATAATAAATTCCGTTTGACGGTCTTATAGTATGTCGTCATATAATTAGTTTATGCAATTATTAGTTGATCTAAGTAACTTGGCGTAAATTTAGTAACTAGCATTGTAATTGAGTAACATAAATGTAGTAATTGCCAAATAACCACGTAGAAGAATAAGCAATAGGAAAAAATTCTTAAAATGGGTAAACAAATATTTGAGTAAGAGAAAGAAATATCTGTCTGCCTCCCGGAAAAAATATTTTAATATAATTCAGTTTTATCCAAATAATTAGTTTGACAAATAAGGGGTAGTGTATTTGACAAAAGTTTGAAAATGGCTTCGAAGGGCGAAACAGCTGTCGCGTCATGGAAACGATCAGTTAATAATATCATAATATTACTAGATGAAAACTAAAAGATTACTTTATTAAACCTCCTGAGGATTTTTCATACTTGTTTCAAAATACACCAAAAATGCTTCGGATAACCCCAAAGGTACGAGTACTACTTACTTTGAAATTACGTTTTGGAGTGGGTTTTGATCACACTTATCTAATAAACACTATGTGTAAAGCTGGACACACACGGCAGAGCTGTCCAGCCAAATAACTAATTGTAGGGAAAAGCAGGTGGCTTGATTGATATTTTTTCACAAATAATCAACATTGATTTTTTTCTTATATTTAACGAAGGTTTATTTAATAGGTAGATATTTTTTCTGGTGACCGGATAAATCATCAAAATGATAATTCATCACATCTTTAAAAAGTTATATAAAGTCATGGAAAGTGATGAAACAAAAACTTTATTAACTGGGTTAAGTAGGTTAGGTTAGGTTAGGCTAGGTTGGGTTAAAAAAAATTTTTTTCATCGTTTCTAATGACTTTATATCACTTTTTAAAAGTGTGTTGAATTTTCACTGTGTTGAGTTATCATGGAACCATTTTTTCTATAACATCCAGAAAAAAATACGTTCGCTTGAAGACGCCATATCACGGAGGAATACCATAATGTGAGCCATACTATCCAGCTCGGTGTCTGAATTCATACGGAGCGGCTGAGCGGATTTTGGCTTGGAATTGCACACACGACAGAGCCTGCCAGCCATTTGCCACTTACGAACGAACCGAGATACGACTTCTGGCTCGGCTCGGTGGATTTTGGACGCACCGAATATCAAACGGAGGCTGCCAAGACTCCTCAAGCCACCTGAGTTTGTCCACATACGTTGAGTCTCGGCTTAGCGCAGGGTTATTTGGCTTACTGGTTCAGCCGTGTGTGTCCATCTTTATTATATATTCTAATCACCCAATCCACGAAACACGCCACATTTAAAACCATCCTTCCAGCTTTAAGCTTACAGCTTACAGCTAACAGCTTTTGGCTTATGGCGGTCTTTGATAACGGAAGGCGGCCTCTTGGACCTTTTCAATTATTATTAATCATCTTGTAGCATGTTTCTGACTCAATTTAAAACGCATCACTCTGAGTAAAATTAGATGAATGAGCAACACCGCTTGGGCCATCTATACCAATATCATTTGGACTAGCATAAGTCATAATAAATTTAATAACGCATTGAAAGGAGGTTTCCAGAATGATTGCTTCACTTTCAACTTATGACGTATTATATTATAGATACTAGTGCGGAACCGTAAAAACTGACGGGATATTATAATTGCAAGATTTGTGAATCTCAAATTCATGTTTTGCACACCCTACGCTTGTCAATTTTCTTTATAATGTATTTTTTTGTAAGCATTATTATTTTCAACAGATCTGATAAATGTAATAATATCAATAGTAGAGGATGATAAATAACAACTGCAAGTAATGCAATATGCAGTGTTTTTAATATATTATGTAATATCATCCGTGTACAGAATCGTATCTTCTCCAAGCTTAAACATTCCACGAATAGTGTATTTATATGAATTGACCAGCCAGGTAAATATGTCAAAGTTTCAAAAAAAGAATTATTAATCAATAAAAATAATTTTGGTGCCGACTTTATCGTTTGACTGACATGATTCATATTTTTTTATTTATTGTTCTGGATATAAATTTGACAATTTAAAGTTAATTGAACTTGATTAATTTTACGAATTACGTAAGAATACGCAGGAATATTTCACAGCACCCAAGCAAAGACAACCGAAATAAATATTAATAATTAGGTAAAAGCAACTAGGAGTTTTTTTATGTTACGGAGAGCTGGCCATTGTTGTTCTTTATTTCATGCGACCATTATTTTTTTTATAAATACCTTTATGTGGATAATCACATTTAGCGTGGACGTAATATTACGTGTGGCCGTAGAGTTGGTGCTCTTCTGGCTACTCTTCGAAGTCCTGTTTTTGGAAGTCATCTAAGACTCGTAGTTACCCCGGATTCGCCGAGTTTTAAAACACTTTTTTTTTCAAATTATTTGAAAATTTGAAAAATGGGGACCAAAAAATATGGAGTCCTCTCTTAATTTCTTGCAGTTAAATGGATGTTTCAAGCTCCATAGATCATGCTGGAAGGTATGTTACGAGGTTTCTCACCGTTCGAGAATTCGAGCTGCTACATCCAATCCGAATCCTTTTTATACTACCTATCTACCCAACCCTTAGACATCAGATAAGACTACTAACGGTCTTGGCACACACTTCTTGCCTCATTCACATTCACACATCATGTAATACATGCTCTTCTATTATTCTGGCTCTTGACATGGCCCCACTCGAGTATCTGATTCACTTGATTGTGCCATGTCTTCCTCGGGTTTGCCCGACTTCTGCTACCATTCGCTTGTGCATCATATATCCTCCTTACAATCCTTTGTATCTTATGATAACTATATACATGCCTATAGCCATAGCGCTACAATGAGAGGCGTTACTGCGCACTCGTCTCTCGTCGAAACTTGTTCCACTATTAGAATGCGATAAGCGTTGCGCGTAGACCGGATTCGGTAGTTTTAGTTAGAGCATTGGGAAAGTTGGAGGTCAGTTGGAGGTAAAACATCGTAACCAATTTTTTCGCTTCATATCTCATCTAAATATAATACAGCCCATTTTAAATGAGCCCGTGTATGTTTGCCTTAAACCGAGTAAAAAAAAATTTAAAGAGTGGTTATTTTGGAATTTCTCGTGAATAATTATAAAATAAATTATACTATGTAATTTTTATGTAAATATTTCGAAAATCTATTTATACAAAGAAGAGTGTCCGTGACGGACACCAGTCGGGCGGCGTGGATTAGATTTATATACAAATCTACAGTTTTATTCCGAGACTGATAACATTTTGGACATGTGACCTTCACAGCAAGAGGTAACTGTTTACATTAAATTTCGAAAAACTCTGTGTAAAGCTCGTGCAACGGCGGTAACTTCAGCTAGTAAGAGATATTATCTAAAAACTTATTTATTTCCAGACGACATCTTTATATTTCCTCAATTCACAATTTCTTCATCGAAAGACAGTCGTTAAAAATAATATATTAGAATGAGGTTATGCGGAAATCACTTCGGTTTTCATTCACAGCATTCTAATATTTTTAAACAGAGACATAATACACCGTTGCTGTTTCAGAGTGCCAAAATTTTACCCGTTAAGGCTATACTATGGCAAAAAATCATAATTCAGTATATATTTACCCCGCAGCATAAAGAAAAATTAGAACATAAATACAGTACTAGATTCACGCGCAATGACGGGTTAATAGTTCCGAAATTTAATAATAAATACGGACAGAGAACGTTTGAATACAACATACCGAAGATATTTAATTTATTACCTGACACTATAAAGCAATGTAAATCTATGAATAAGGTTAAATATATGGTGAAAAATTGGCTATCGGAAAAAAAATATTTATTTTAATATGTATGAAAAATTGTATGAAAAATTGTTAATTCTGTAGATATAAGATGTAAATTATAACTTTAAAAAATGTATTTGAAACTAACTTTAAGCACCTGTTGACAAGCCAATTCAATCGGCTTAGCAGCACTTGTTTGTTGATATTATGTATTAACTATTTATTCAATAAAAAAAAAAAAAAAAGCGCATCCGCCAATCTCCAATAATAGGTAAGTTTAGGTGATAGTGGGTGGTACAGCCATTAACTCTGTGATTAATGTATTTGACGAACTTAAATTGACTTAACCTACTAGAATTCTGGCAAATTATAAATGAATAAATATGTTATAAAATCATTGATATTATGTGTTCCCTATTGCTACTTCCTGATTGTGAAGGCGAACATCCCATCCTGAATTAACGCATACTCCCACCTTATATTCATGATTTATTTCTGCTACCATATTGAACTCTTTTTTGCTGATAGATTTATTTTTAATTTATTTAATACAGAATATTGCTGTTATATATAAGCACGCCCACTGGGCTTTTCAAGGAATACGTTACAGAGAACAAATAGATATTAGGATATAAAATACATATAATAAGAGATTCGTATAAATTCACTACTGAATAAAAACTTTTACAAATTTATTTCAAAATTTTTTTACACGACTATGGATATTATCGTGATTAATTTTTGGGTTACTATGCCGTGTTGCACTTCTTCCTTCATCATCAGGGCAGATGTGTACATCGTGGCGAAGTCAAAAAATTTCTATAAAACTACAATCACTATATTCCATTATTGCTTCACATTTTAACTACTGCTCAAGGATTCTTTTCTTGTGTAACAGAGAACAAAATAAGTTGCAAATTCTCCAAAATAAAACAATGAGAATGATCCTTAGGCGAAAGAGTACTAGACTAACAGATAATAGAAGACTAACAGTGAATACCTTGAACGCGGTGATATTTATAAATAAAAAATAATAAACAAACTATTGCCAAAATACTTTTCAAACAAAATTATATGCAATATAGGACGTTCACAGACATAGCACAATGACGTGCAATCAAATAAGGCTGACAAAAAAGGACAAAACCAATACAAAGTAATGCAATAATATAATGCGCTGCCGAAAACTATAAAGTCTGCACCAATAGATAGATTCAAGCTGGGTTATAGGAGCCATATTAATCAAAAGAAAATGTAATAAATAGTAAACATGTTGTAATGCATGTTTGTAAGTTATAATAAATTAGACATTTTTAATCTTAGATGTATACATAGCCATTTATAAATGTCTAAAATAAAAATTAATAAAAAATAAAAACAAAAAGGAGTGTGTATTTATGTATGTACATGTGATACCGTGTTGCAGGCGTTGATCCTCTTAGGGCCGGTATATCAGTATAATATTTAGCCCTTAACCGAAATTAATGTGGTTTTTGACTTTTAGTTTTGGTGTAACCGTCAAGTACTAAGAAACTACATTTATTTTGCAACAAAACTCCACAACATCCTTCTCCCAGATATAAAACTAATGGTAAGTTTTAAAAAAAAATTCCGGAATCCAAAATAATCTATATTTTAAAGGATTTAAGATTAACTACCGACAGATGTTAAAGAAGCTAAAAAACTTTGCTGCTTTTCGTGGGTTATGTCTAAATACTATAAATAATATTTTTTGTAGTATCTTTAATGTCATAGAAATAAGTTGTTAAAAGGTTGGTATATACTAGATATAAAAATTATTTTTTTATAACTAAATCAAAATATATGAAAAAAAGTTTGTTTAGTGAGTATAATTGATTAATTGAATTCTGGCTGAAAGAGGACGATGATAAATTTAAAAAGGGAAAGAATTTAAAGAATAAATTTAAAGTCCGCATCGGCGGATAGTGAGGAGGACTACTCGTAAAAAATACCATTGTTATACTTAAATACATCATAATATTTTGTATGTTCACACGTTTTACATAGTCGCTAATAAAAAATAAAATAAAAAACCAAGAGTAGGTATGTTTGAAAAGCTAAGGAAAGATGTCATAATGATAATAATAATTACATAATTTGTATAGCGCATCAAGGGCGGTGTTCAAATTTTAATCACTAGGTTATAACTAATTATGTATCTACGTGTTTCATAAAGTTCAAAAATTAACTCGGCGTCGCTTGTTAAATTAAAATTGCGCTTATCTGGCCATAATTTACTTATGAAAAGATAATATTTATGTAGATAAAACTTCGTTGAATTCCGCGAAGGCACATAAGCAAACCTTCTGATAAGAAGCTTAGCATTGTGTAGGCGATGCAGGCTCTTCACCTATTAATATATACTTGTAGAGGAAGACTAATAGCCATGTAAGAGCCGTTTTACATGGCACCTTTTTTCATCCAGTTTGTCTAATCGGGATGAAAAAACGGACGTGTTCTATTTTGGTAGTTGGTACATTTTGTTTTGATGAAATAATATTTTTTATAATTAATTAATATAAACAGGGTGAGTGTTTATTTATGGAGACAGTGGTGAGATCTGTTGCTATGGCATCTGGGCTGCTGTGTTTTAGTAGTTACACCTCATATATTACACGAATATCGTACCGATCAAGATGCGATGATCAGGAAGGTATAAATTTCGCCAAGGCAGAGGTACCTATAAAAATAATTATGACAAAGATTCAAAGACGAACGGGTAGACAAAAACATCGATTGAGTAAAGACAAAGCACGTGACAAAGCTCGCAAATGACAGTGACAGATGATTTCATGATTGTGATCCATAGTTATGCACAAGGTGTTGCCATTTTTTGACGATTTAGTACCGTCTCAAATTAAGGCTGTTGTTGGCCGTCGTTTTAAGGCTGTAAACGAAAGAATAAGCATACTCCGCATAAAAACCAAATTCTTTAACATTTCCATCATAAATGTTCACGCTGAGACAGAAGACAAAGATGAAGCAACTAAGAATACATTTTATAACAAACTGGAGCAGACATATGACACCATACCATCCAATGATATTAAAATGGTTATTGGAGACCTTAATGCTAAAATCGGTCAGGATCCGACACACCAACAGGTTACAGGAAAAAACAGTCTTCATATGGAAAGCAATAACAATGGATCAAGGGTGATTGACTTTGCAGAATCACGAAACATGATAATAGCTTCAACACAGTTCCCAAGGAAGAATATACATAAATGGACATGGACATCACCTGGCGGCAGATACCATAATCAAATAGACCATATCCTAATTGAAAGAAGAGGGGCGACCAGTATCACAAATGTAAGAAGTTACAGAGGAGCTAACTGTGATTCGGATCACTATTTGGTAGTAGCCAGCTATAGAAGCAGAATAGCAAGAGATAGAAGAGGAAATCAGCCAAGTATCCCAAAGCTAAACATCGATGCTCTTAAAACACCAGAAGGATTGGATAGATACCACGACTCACTGTCAACAAACCTACCAAACCAACTGAGTGATCAGCTCTCCTCAAACGATTTAGAAGAGGATTGGACCAGTCTGAGAGATGCACTGCTGACAGCGGCAGAATCAGGCATTGGAAATAGACCTAGACAGGTTAGAAATCCCTGGTTCGATGAGGAGTGCATACAGAGCGTCTGCAAGAAAAATGAGCTAAGAAAATTATGTATAGAAAGAGGAACAAGATCAAAAAGACAAGCCTACGAACAAGCACGAAGAGATGCTAACCATTTGATTAAAAGAAAGAAGAGACTATATTTTAACAACATATTGTTGAAAATGGAAAATGATTTTGTTAATAACAATCCACGTGAGGCATATAAAGGCGTCAATGTATTTAAAAAGGGCTTCAAACCCAACACATCCCTGTGCAGAGATAGTAATGTAGACATAATAGGAGATAAGGAAAAGATTAAGACTAGGTGGAAAGAATACTTCCAACAGCTCTTGAATCCCAATAACAACCTGACAGTCGAACCAACTCACATTCCGGATGAGCTAAATAATGATGAAACGACTAGAGCGCCATCGGTGGCAGAAATAAGGGCTGCCCTAAATAAATTGAAAAACAATAAAACACCGGGAGGAGACAATATCCCGGCAGAGCTCTATAAATATGGAAACGAACATCTGAAAATCCTGCTACACAATCTTATTGTAAAAATATGGACCGCCGAAAGAGTACCAGAAGAGTGGCAAACTAGTATAATATGCCCCATACATAAAAAGGGAGACAAATTGAAATGTGAAAATCACAGAGGAATATCGCTACTTTGTACAGCGTATAAAATCTTCACAACAATTTTGAAAGAAAGACTAGAACGTCATTCAGAGAACTTGCTGGGAGAGTATCAGGCAGGTTTTAGGAGAGGGAGATCCACCACTGATCAACTCTTTACTACTCGAAAAATCCTGACAAAATGCTGGGAATTCGATATAGACATATCAACTATTTGTTGACTTCAAACAGGCATATGACAGTATAGATAGGGAGAAATTATATGAAATACTTCTAAATTTTGGTATACCGCCCAAAATAGTCAAGCTTGTAAAAGCAACGATGGTTGGTTCAAGATGTCGAGTAAGGATAGGAGGTGAAACAACGGAGGATTTTAACGTCTCCCAGGGGCTGAAACAAGGTGATGGCTTAGCTCCCACTCTTTTCAATATTGTTCTGGGGCACGTCGTGAGGAAGACAATGATTGCTACCGACTCAAACATTTGCTACAAAAGCAATCAAATAGTTGGATATGCAGACGACCTTTACATTGTCGGAAGATCCTTACAGGCTGTAAGAGAGGTGTTTGACCCTTTGGAGACTGCAGCAAGAGAGGTGGGCTTGCAAATCAATGAGAACAAAACTAAAATCATGATGCAAACCAGAACCCCACACCGCAGAATAAAAGATAAAGTGAATTTTAAAAACTCCTATAACTTTGAAGTGGTCGAAGGGTTTGCCTACCTGGACTCTAACATAACGCAGGACAACGAAGACCCAGTAGAAGTAAGAAAGCGCATCACAGCCGCTAACAACACTTACTTCGCGTTGCTGCCAGTCTTCAAATCCCGAAACGTCCATAGGAAAACCAAAATAACCCTGTACAAAACAATTATTAGAACGGTCTTGGCCTATGGATGTGAGGCGGGAACACTGACAGCAAAGTCTGCGGAACGGCTGGACACCTTCGAAAGAAAGGTACTTCGATGAATCTTAGGAGCGGTTCGAGAGGGAGAGGCATGGAGAATCCGCCACAATAAGGAGCTATATGACATCTACCAAGCTCCCAGATTCTCTACTCATTTACGGCTCCAAAGACTAAGATGGGCCGGACATGTGCACCGAATGCCAAGCACACGTGTACCAAAGAAGGTTCTAACAGGACACCCGGGAGGCAAAAGGAAAGGCGTGCAGACCTAGGCTTAGATGGGAGGACGATGTCAGGAAAGATGCCAGAGGACTACTCCATGTTGCAGATTGGAAGACGACGGCCGAGGACAGAGGGCGGTGGAGGCTCATGTTAAAGGAGACCAAGGCTCGAAATGGGCTGTAGCGCCATTGAAGAAGAAGAAGAAGTACCGTCTCAAATATTATTTCTTCTCGTATGAAATCCTTCGTGTATGAAATCGTAAGTATGATGGATGGTGATCGGTGTGAAAAAAAGTATGGTGTAAGGCAGTCATTAGAGATGGCTTACAAACAACCAAACGATCGCTCAATGTGGAAAACCTTTATTTCAATTTGGCATAAATTTACTACTCCCAGTGTAAAAAAATGACATCTTAATTAATCGCTCAAATTGTGCAAACCAAATAATAATGATTTTGAGTTTAGACTTTGCTGTCGAAGCCGGTCGCACCGCTAAACCGCGT
The DNA here is from genome assembly GCA_026573805.1 of Hesperophylax magnus. Classification (NCBI taxonomy): domain Eukaryota; kingdom Metazoa; phylum Arthropoda; class Insecta; order Trichoptera; family Limnephilidae; genus Hesperophylax; species Hesperophylax magnus. The sequence goes on from JAIUSX010000022.1 coordinate 6,348,154, forward strand.
TTGGTACAATAAAGTGCGTTCACAAAGGCGCTTGGTGTAATTGTAATTATAATTGAATCAATTAATAATATTATCCATAAATAAAAATGATACCTTCATAGATTTTCGCTCTATTTCACTTGTACTTAAATTGCATAGAAAAAGGTAACTGCTTTAGAAAAGATTTTTTAAATTAAATTCAGTGGTACTATTGTCTAACATAATAATGTATAAAATTCGTTTCAGTCCTCTTGAAAGTAAGGAAGAAATGTCAGATGTATTTTATTTATTTATGAAAAAAAATTATCAATTTTTTTAAACTATTACTTTGTAGGTACTATTTTAATTAAATGTATGACATTTTAATTCATATTAATGGCATCATTAAAATGAAATGTTAGTGGCAGATCTCTGTATTAATGGTAACTAGCAGTTAAAAACCCGCTCCGCGGGTTCTTGCTGCTAGGCCCTGCGGGCGGCACTTGGTTGGGCTTCGCCCAGTTTATGTGATACTAACAGTTACATTTAATAGGTAGATATTAGATCATTGGGTAGATATATAATAGAAAGACATTCTGCACCACTAAACACCCCTCACCCCAACATAAATCTCGTCAATGAGAAAAATGTTTCCTCTTCCATACCACCGAAATGATTTAATTTTTAAATCGAAATTAAATTGCAAAATATTTATATGTAATTCGAAAATAAAAAAATTTCAACATATTACAATATTACATATAACTTTGGTAAAATAATATACTCTTACCAAAAGACTGTCAAAGTAATTACATTTTTTTTAAATATATTAAGAATTATTTTATTGGGATAAGTCCTAAAAATCTACATATTTGGGTGAAATAATATTACGCTCTTACCTAACGATTGTCAAAGTAAATACACCAAAACTCTCTTAATTCGCGAAAACCTTACAGGTGGGATAAATTGAGTCATTTTCATTTCAAGGGACACAAAAAACAAAACTTTTTAAGCAAGTACAATTTATTATACTTTTATTTTTTACAATCTGCAACATAATATTATACACTTTCATTAGGAAAAAATCTCTTTATAAACAATATTATCCGTATACCAATCAGTCAGAATTTGAATTTGTATAAATAACGATGACTGCGCTCAAACTGTCCATAAGAAAATACTGGTTCAGGAAGTAACAGTCCACCCCGTTCAAAAGTTTGTCCTTGAGATTTATTTAATTTAATTTGACTGGAAACTGTTTTGTGCACATATTGAATTATATTGTAACATCCGAAAAAGTGTTTTAAATTCTAGGAATGAAATGTACTGTACCTTTTCTGTTCCCTGTAATGATTTTGGCTTGAATTAAGTTACAGCTGAAATTTTTATAGCACCGCTTTTGTGAGATATCACCTCAGGGGCGCTTTCCGTTGAAGTACATCTTCATTGATTGCATAAACATGACTATTTTTAGGGCACAATATGGTACGTTGACTCAACCCTAAGGCATCAGCAGTTGTATGTGTCTCACCGTATATATAGTGAATCTTGACAAATATTTACATTGGGAATAAGCACAGATGACTCTAATGTTCCTTCTACAAAAGGAAGTTTGCCATCTTCCAAGTCCAAAAGCCATTTAGAAAATATATTTTCACTTTCTAAAGCTCTGACATTTGTTTTTAATTGAAAAGTTTTGAAATGGTACCAAAGTGTGCTGCTTTTATGCAAGCGGCAATTAATTGTCCTCGTGAAGCACGTCGACACACTGGAAGGATCTGACGAAAGTCTCCGCCCAAAACAATAACTTTGTTACCAAAGACAGAATCACTTCCCATGATATCACGTATAGTACGCTCAATTACTTCTAAAGCTACACCTGCCATCGGTGCTTCATCCCATATTATAATATCTGCTTCCGTTATAATTTTCCGATTCTTTGATGTGACCTTACATGTTGTATTGTCCTGTAAATTGAGGGGTAAATTAAAAGCAGTATGACACGTTACCCCACCTGGAAGCAAGAGTGCTGCAATGCCTGTCCAAGCGACTGATAAAACTCTTTTACCTTTTCGTCTTAGAGTGTGAATTAAAGTTTAGTAAAGGTATGTTTTCCCTGTTTCGCCTGGGCCATCAATGAAGAAAAATTTATTGTCATCATTTTCATGTGAAAAAAACTTATTCAAAATAGAATTATATGCTTGAAGTTGTACGTCATTGAGTTTGGCAGCCATCAATTCACCTAAAGTGTTTTCAGAAATTACATTAAAATCAGATACTTGTCCAAAACTGCAACTTTCATCAGGTTCAGGTAAGCCCTGCATTCTGCAAGATGAATTCTCCTTCATGAGAATATCCTGTATGTTTAAAAGACAAAGATTAATAGCTGTTTCTTCAGCAACACCATGATGAAAAAAATCTTCAGCCGAAGATAGAAGGGATACATTGTATTAAAATTAAAACAAATAGATGTCTAAGAATTTTAGGCGTCAAATACAATGAAGCCTCCGTCATACTGCGACCATTCTCGTATGTCATCAATGAGCTTCAGTTCACGCGCCGCATCATGAAAAGTAGCTACATAGTAAATTGCCATCAACAGTTCGCAAAGATTCAAAGGATGTAGCTCCAGCCACCTTTATAAGAATCAGCCGTAAATGATACAGTTCTATATTTCTAATTGAAGGTATTCATCCAATGATCCCCGCTGTCGCCTCGTCCACTTTTTACCAGCTGTAAAGACATAGTTATTTGGTACATCTTGATAGAGAATAGAGCGTCCCTCAATATCTTGAAGATTCAATTGGAACCACGCTGTTAAAGAGGTGTTCCTTGTAGATGCTTCCCTGAGAGCCTGTTCCTCCCGCCCAGAGGGGAGGGAGGAGCAGGTTTATTTTGTAGAGACAAAACAAACAGATTGGCTGTCGGGTAAATGTAAAGCCAGAAGTAAAATTGAGTGAGATTGATCATGTATAGATAAATAAATACTATCCAAAGAGGAACAAATTTTAACATTAATATGAGCATCATATTTTTTGCTAAGGAATGCATTATATGGAACAACAAATCGATTGTCGATACGTATATCCCGAATAACGTGATTTTCAGAAAAATTATCACGTCTCCTGTAATCTGGGTAGCCTGCGGGATTATTATCAGTAGCGTCTTTAAATGATTTGGGGAATTTTTTAGAGCACTTACCGTCTACCATGCAGACTGACCTTGGATTAAGTACGCCACATGGTCCATGAATGTTATTTTTTTAAATAATACGGTACAAAGCCGAATTCTTCGGATGGGGTAGTTTTGCAGATACGGCATTATCAATATCAGAAGCTGTATACAACTTATCTTCGCTGCAAAGTGTAAACACACCATGTAGATGAGGTAGTCCTCTTTTTTGCTGTTCAATTGTATACACCCAACAAATTACCTTTCCAAAAACATGTTTCTCAGTCATATCATGAATAAATTCCTTGACTTTTAGATGGAAAACCTTGGCTACTATATCAGGCCTGTCCGCGGCCGATTGATAATGTTCCAATTCGGTTGGTATTTCTGGCCATTTGGGATTGCATGTAAAAGTTATGACGACGACAGGACGACCAAATTTACGTACCATAGCCATTGAAACTTGATAAAGTTTATTCATATGGCGTGGTCCACCAGTAAATGAAGATGGAAGAATGACTGTATTACCTGCACATACTCCTCCATCAGTGGCTAAATTTCTTACATGGTTTTGCAAACCTTGATAGCATTCCACTCTGAGGTGTCGTTGGTTTTTCCTAATGTAATCTAGGCGACCAGATTCATAAATAATGATAATAGATAAATAATGTAAGCATGAATTAAATACTGTTGAAAAAGTTTACCCGCATAATGGACTGGATTAAATATGTTTCTTCGCACTGCTAATTTACTTGCATAAAACTACATAGCAGTTACAGTATGACATTGAGCAGTACAGAAATCAGCATGATGCTTAAAGCCGGGGGTCCAACCACATTCACCTGATGGAAATAGTAGTGGGAAAACCATAGGATCTAAATGCTTTGATAAAGTTGCCATCCTTTGAAGTCCTTAACATTTTTAGGTTAAACAGCGATATCTATACCCGATGGCAAACTCCCGTCTGTCTGCTACGTATACCATGGCGATATCGTGAGAACTGGTTGGAGCATTTTACCTCTGATGAACGTGTAAATAATAGACGTATATCTCTCACCTGCCCACCCTCAGCCGCAATGCGTATTTCTTCTTCCTCGACAGATTCTTTTAGTTTCTTATACTGATGAGGGCTTATTTGGCGTATTTCACTATCAATTATTTGCATTATATTTTTATAGCAATCGGCATTAGATGGATGACTCATACGCACTCTAACAGCCTCATCAGGATCGTATAGATAAAGCTGAGCATAGGAAGGTATTTCACCTGCAACTTGTATACTTCTGGAAGTGAGATGATAAACCTAACCAGAAATTTTTAAACAATATGGACCATTACCTGGGATATTAGCTATTTGCGCTCCAAATTAGGCAAATCTATTAGCACTCTTGTATTGACAAATAAAATTCCTAAAGTTTTTAGATTGACTACAATCTCCTGTCAATAATTCGGTGCTGGATAATAAGCTAAAATTTGTGGTATTATTTTTCCAGTATGACAGCAAGAATGTAACAGTTTACCTTTTTATATGACACTCTTTTGATATGACGCCGAAATAATTCTGTTCTAGAAGCACATAATTAGGATTATTGAGCACACTTCAAGAATACACTACTATCGCTTCGCTTGGTAAATTTCCCTCTCATTCGAACATTCCGAAATTCGACCAATTCTGGTAAAATATTGTCCACATTCCTTTTAGCCATAGTAATTAAATTGAAATAATAATCTGAAAACAAAATATTTCTTTTTAGCGATTCACAGGTAGTTTGTAAACAAATTTCTTGGTGATCACGTCAATAATTCTATAATAATCACATATGACACATATCAAACATTGACAGCGCATGGTGGCGCATGGGGTCGGTGTTGTAATATCAAAAAATAATTAATTACGTATTTAAGTATCGAGTGGAACTGGTTATTTTAGCAGCCATTATTTTTTAATGGTGGATTTATTATAATATATTATATTTATAATTATATATTTGTATATATCTATATATATATATATATATATATATATATATATATATATATATATATATATATATATATATATATATATATATATATATAACTTTAAAAAATTACACTGACATTGTACATTGCTTGACACTAACTGGCTATAAAGGCTTTTTGCATTGATTGGAAATCGATATACGCTGGCAGCACTGAACAATGTGTCTTTCGCGTGAATAATGATAAACGTCAAATTTCAATACGTAATTGTGGATAATTTTTACTGTAATGTAATTAATCCAATGAATTGTGAACTTTCTAAAACATATTTTCTTCGATATTATCCAAAAATTATATGAGCATCGTGTTTTAATTTTCAAATCGTGTTAATTTTCAAGTTAGCGGAATTTAACCGAAACAGACAATTTAAATTTGACCAATCAGAGGGCCTACACCGTCCAGACGCTGGAGTATTAATAATATCAGATTGTGGTGTTACTCTAAACTGATACTGTAACATTATTTGTTAGGTTTGCTTTCAAACATCGCCCACTACGTTCTGTGGAGCTTCCTTTGAACTTTCACAGATGTCTAGTCTGATCTTGTATCACAAAATTGTAAAATTTACATAATGTATTTTCACTTCAGTTTCAATTTATTAATTTTATTTATTTTTATTACAAGGTTCTCTATACCCGTGCCGGGTGACACTATTTTCTTAATAACTGACTTTTTTTGCAAAACGATGTTTTTGTAAATTGTGCTGTCTTACATATTTTTTTATATATTTATAAAAGTATGTATATAATCTGTCTTATGCAGTAGTAATAGCTTTGATAGCATTGTAATCAATAATATTCGGATGATTTGTATTTTTGTATAGCGCCATTTTTGTGAAAAATAATCTCAAGGGCGATGTGTTAAACCAAATAATAAACCAAAATTTTGAATCTATTAGAAAACAAAAAATGAATTACTAACAACCCAGCGATCACTGCGATTAAAGGGAACCATAAAGGGAATTAATCCTGTCTTTATCTCAAATCTGAATCACTACTTGTTTACCGTTGCCAGTGTTGTATTATTTTGTTTATTTATCCGGTGAGATTCCGGGACCTGCGGACACCTGCGGAACAGCGCCCAAAACCTGAACCTGTCAGCCTCAACAATCAACAAGCTTATTTTTATCAATTTATAACCTTTAATTAAAAACTGTTCTTTGCGAATCGAAGATAAGTACCTTGGTACACCTAACTGTTTCATGGTGGAATATTTCTTGTAAATTAACCGACTATCTTGGTGTTTCTCCACATGAGAGAAGATGGATGGCTGGCTCCTCTAACATGGCCCACTCGTCTTGTTTCATCTGCATTTATATATGTTTTGTACCTTCACAATCATTTACTATTCCATGGTATCTAGCATGCTCGATCTATAAATGATTTATCGATAAAATCGGTAACTTGTCATCGTTCCAAAGCGTGACTGCATATCGCCAATGAACAAACAGTTTACAACGACTAGGACCCTTAAATTATTCGACGTTGTTTGTATGTTAGCTATCTGCAGTCGTGCTTGGGAACGGTGATAAGTTATCGGCAATATCAATACATCCTACATCGATGAAACTTGTTAGATACCCACATCTCGTCAAGTATTTGATTTGACTGGTAAAATTGAATCCGTCTGCATATTTATAAATCTTTACTGACGTGTATATCTACCCGAATAAGTCTTAGATACCAGAGACGGCAGATCTTCCACACTCTTAGAAAAGAGAATTGGAATAAAAATATTTAAATTAAAAAAAAATTAAAATAACTACAGGGTTTTCCAATAAGAAGTGTTATTTTGATATTCGATCGTAAAATATCAATGATTTCGTTGCTTGTGTGGCACGTAGCGCCGTCTTGTTGAAAGTAAACGTTGTCCAGATCAATACCATCCAATTTCGACCATAAAAAATCATTAATCATCTCTCGATAGCGCAATCCATTCACCGTAACTGTTGCTCCAGCCTCATTTTACGAAAAAGTAAGGTCCAATGACTCCGCCGGACCATAAACAGCACCAAACAGTCACACGTTGAGGATAGAGAAGCTTTTCAACAATAACTCTTGGGTTTTCCGAGCCCCAAAAGCGACAATTTTGCTTGTTAACGAAGCCACCGAGGTGGAAATGGGCCTCATCACTAAAGATGATTTGCATTTGATTCACTCAAGTGAATTTTAATAATTTCAATGCGTTGTTGAAGCGTATTTCGTTCCATTTTTATTAATGGCGTAGTTTCTACTTGTCAAATGTCAAAAAATGACAGCTTCAAAAGTAACGTCTACCGAATTGGCGGGCTATTCAAAATAACACCTCTTATTGGAAAACCCTGTAAAAGGCCTTCAAAATTCTACGCAGGTAACAAAATTTACCAAAAAGACACCAGCGTAATTTAAAATATTATCATTATTTATTTCATTACAGGTACATAAAATTATTTTTATTATTATTACTGTCGATAAACGGAATATTTATTATTTAATTAAAATTAACATAAAAACAGGTATATGTCGAATAACAAACTTAATAACTAATGAGAATTATGGCAAAAATGCTATGCGTGCTGGACGGTTTCACTTAAATTATTGACAGTTGTGAGGGCATCTGCAGCTTCCTCGTCTTCATTCTTCTCTTCCTCTAGACCTTGGGCATCGGGCAACATGCACACATTTTCCTTTGGCCGTCTCATATTATTTAAGACCATTCTTAGACTCTTGTCTTCTCTTGAAGTAGATTTCTCTTCCACCTTTGAGCAGGCCCTGATGTTTATTCTAATGGGAGTCCAAATGATGATGATTATGCCTATGATGAAGAGGCTCAGGGCTACGATGTTGCCTATCAGAGGAACTGTCAGCAAGAGTTTTATGCTGCCTGCAAGTTCTCCCGATAGGGTGACGTGTTGCTCAAACCATAGGACTGGCAAGTATACTTTTTGGACTTTGCTGAAGAGCCTGAAAAAACAAAATTATTAAAAGCCATTTTTAAATTTGATGTAACAACAAGCTTTCATTACTTTTGTTTCGTTTGCTTCGAAGGAAATGCAATGTCCTCAGAAAATCCGCTAACTGCCCATATTATATTATATTCCTTATTTTGCAAAGAGATTTTTTTTGGAAAGTTTTACAAGCAATCAAACATAAGTCAGGTATAATGTTATTTTATAATAGGTACGGATATATTTGCGAACCGAAACGCAAGCCGAGTCTCGAATTATGTGAAAGGAACGAAGCAACAGCTAATGGCGCTGCTTAGTTCCCATAATTTGAAACTCGGCTCGCCTTTCGGTTCGCAAATGTAAACGCAGCAAAAAGCCTTAGACACATTGCGCTATATATATTTGGGAGTGGTATGTGCGTATCATGTGTTGGGGCGACACATTACGCTATAATGTTTCTCAGGATAGGGGGTCAGATCAATTGGGGGACTACCGCGGAATATCATTTCTTTGTATGGGATCTGTCACTCTGACAGATGGCTAAATTGTTCTGACCCCCTCACCTGCTTATGGCGTAATTTAAAAATATAGCGTGGTTAATAGATCACGGCGCATATCGTCGTCACGCCCACATTTAAAACACATCATAGTTTTAGGTGTGACAGGTCTGTATGGGATTGAATGGCGAGCAATATGAAGTTATATAAAGCGCTTCGAACTTATAGCATAATCTTTCACCCTCTTTATTAAAGCACTTACCCAATATTGGGGTTTGGATAAATCAAAATATTCAATTGCAGCCTCGCAGCAACGTCTAGGGGAATGCCAGATACCTGAAAACAAGAAAAAATACATAATGTTTCATAAATTTACTTTTTAAACAACTGTACAGGCTTCTGCAAGTGAAATCCGTAGCTTTATTTCGCCAATTAATTAATATTTTTCTTATTAATCATAAATGACATTGTTGAACAATTTAATGATGTAGAAGTTCTGCTATTTGCGATGACGACTTAAAAATATATAAAAGAATACGAAATGTATACGATTGTCAAATTTTACAGACTAACTTGGAACAGCTTCATCAATGGTGTGAACAAAATACTTTATTTTTGAACATTCAGAAATGCCAAGTAATACGATTTTCCAAAACTCGTTATAATATCTTACATGAATATACATTAAATAATATTAAATTAATACCAGTGTCACAAATTCGTGACTTAATTTAATGTCGTGGTGTAATATTCGATGAAAACTTGTCATTCATTGCACACATCAACTATAAAACTAATAATGCTTGGCTTCCTTTGCAGAACTTTAACTGATTTTAAGTCCATAGATTGTATGAGAACCTTCTATATTTCATTAGTTAGAAGTCAATTGGAGTATAATTCACCTATTTGGTACCCTTTATATAAAGTTCACTCCAATAATATAGAAAGAGTTCAGCACAAATTTCTTAAGTACGTAAATTTTAAGCTCAGAATTCCTATTGATTACATTAATTATGTCAGTCTGATGAATCAATTGCAAACATGCACAATTACACTGTCTGACAGGATAATTATTTCATACCTGGTTGTGTTACACAGAGTCATTAACAATTTAATTGATAGTCCTGCCATCGTTGCCACTATTAAACTCCATGTGCCGACTAGGAATACAAGACAAAATATAACATTCTTCTGCAATACATAGGTATACGACCAACTATCAGACACACTCACTGACCAATAGGATGCACGATCTGGGCAACAAGTATGGGGGTGCTATTGATTTATTTATTGACTCCATTTATAGAATTAAGCATAATCTATACCACTTTGTCGAATCCTACAAATTAGAGTAGCGTTGGTAAATTAGTTTTAATGATTTGTCTTATATGTAGTGTTGTTGTAATTTCTTTTTTACTTTATGTTACTCTTACGTTTTACTAATATTGCTTCATATTTAGTTTTCTTTTTTTTTAATCATTTCTTAATATTTTCTCATTATACTTGTAATCACAATTTTACAACTGTGTATTTTGTACCTACTTTACAATGGATTACATCTATTTACTGACAGTATCTCCTGTATAATACAGATATTCTTCTGTGTACACAGCATCATGTATCAATTTTATGTAAAAGCCTTTTTAGGCGTATATATAAATAAATGTGTGTTTATTGTAAATGCCATATGAAAGGACACGCAATATAAATATTATTAACCCGTTGGCTATTGTCTTTGTAATATTTGGTACATATTTATGACCCGTTGCTCTCATCCCCAACGATGTGAAAAGGACGTATTTTCCACACGTGTAATTATGTAAAATATGACGAATAACGTGAGAAATAGTCACTTATTTTACAAAAAATATTATGGTGCTTAGTTTTGTTCCTTATAACAACAACTTAACCCAGAAAGCGTTGGCGTCTGAATTTAAATTCGCCGTATGAAACTATGAAACAGTTAACAGAGCAAATAAGGTCAATTCTATCATCTTTTGATTGATTCAGATCCCTGTACTACAGCTACAAAGAAAACATCTTACACCGCATCAAGGTAACCATACGTGTTGCAAAATGTTCGTGCAACAAGCATTTGCATTCAATTTATATACTCTCTTTTCTTACCGGTTCTAGGGCCATGTAGAAGTTGTGTTTGTCGTTATCTGGCGATAGACCCTTGACCGACTGCCTGTACGAAGGGTCTGCTTTGTGGAAATGTGGTAGGGACACGAATGCTGGAGAGCCATATCTGCAGGCCGACACGTTCACCAACCCTGAGGGCTGGCACTCTCCGACACAGAAACATTTATTTTCTTCAAATATCGTCCCTGGAAAAGAAAAAAAAAACATTAAAAAATTTATTTTCTCATTCGCTTATATGTATATCTAATATTATTATAATGATAAATGCTTTAAATAATAAATGTTAACTACAGGGTTTTCCAATAAGAGGTGTTATTTTGATATTCAATCGTAAAAGATCAATGGTTTCGTTGCTTGTGTGGCACGTAGCGCCGTCTTGTTGAAATCAAACGTTGTCCAGATCAATACCATCCAATTCCGGCCATAAAAAATCATTAATCATCTCTCAATCACGCAATCCATTCACCGTAACTGTTGCTCCAGCCTCATTTTCGAAAAAGTAAGGTCCAATGACTCCGCCGGACCATAAACCGCACCAAACAGTCACACGTTGAGGAAAGAGAGGCTTTTCAACAATAACTCTTGGGTTTTTTGAGCCTCTGAATTGACAATTTTGCTTGTTGAAGAAGCCACCGAGGTAAAAATGGGCCTCATCACTCAAGATGATTTGCATTTGATTCACTCAAGTGAATTTTAATGCGTTGTTGAAGCATGTATCGTTCCATTTTTATCAACGGCGTAGTTTCTACTTGTTAAATGTTAAAAAATGACAGCTTCGAAAGTAACATCTACTGAAATAGCGGGCTATTTAAAATAACACCTCTTATTGGAAAACCCTGTATTTATGTATAACCGACTTAAAATAGCAGCACTCTGTGTAGACTGACTGTACAGCACTCCATGTAGACTGACTGTATAGCACGGGAGGGCGCAGAATTTTCTAGCACGAAAAGGATAATATGTGTAACGAAAGAAAATATATGAATATAGTTTCGTAAAATAACAAACCCTACCGTTGTCCAGAAGTCTATCACCGCTAGAATATTTGTAGGCGGGAATATTCTCTATGGATATAGTTTCATCATAGTCGAATGACATAGTGCGGCAGATGTCTGGGGAGAAGAGAGAGATAGGCTCGGTCTTTGTCAGTTTGGACGGGAAGAATTCACCGGCTGATCCTCGGACCTTAAAACACCAAAACATAACAAATAAATTTAGCCATTTTGTGGTCGTAAAGTCCAAAATTGAAAAACGAAGGCTGGCCGCATACATACGTTTTTCGTATTCGATTTCCGAATTCGTTTTCCGTATTCGGACATCCGAATGCACGGAATCAGTAGAAAATACATTAACTGCCGCACACGTTCGTTTTAGTTCCGAACGGAACAAATTCCTTACGCACGTTCCGAATGCCAGCCGGCGCGTTCGGAGAAAACGAATGGAAAAAACCTAATGACGTCATGTGGAACGCAGCTATTGCATACAGTTTGTTTGTGCCGACGCAAACGTACGGAAATTTCCATTCGTAATTCAGTGTTGCTAACGGATCTTGACCTAATATCGCCGTTTCTCATACATAAGGTAGCGTAAAGTAGCCGAATTTGCTGTTAGGTGGGACATGTTTAAAATTGATGTTTTTACGTGAAAATAAAAAAAAATTCGTGGGGGGGGGGTGGCTAGAGAATTTCAAAAAAATAAAATTTGTCCCCAGAAAATAAAAAAAATTCATGGGGAGGGTGGCTAGAGAATTTCATGAAAATATAAAATTTGTCCCCAGAAAAATAAATTTCATGGGGGGGGGGGGGGTGGCTAGAGAATTTCGGGACATGTTTAAAATTGATGTTTTTGAAGTAGGTTAATTGGCGACCAGTCGCCTTTTGGATTTTTTCGGCACCGATTCTCACTCTGAATAGCCTAAATGGCGACATATCGCCCTTGTTGGCAACACTGGTTCTGACGTTTATACATTCCGAATGAAGAAAAACGAACGTTTGCGCTAGTCTCACGGAATTCCGAATACGGAAAACGAATTCGTAAATCGAATACGGAAAACGTATGTATGCGGCCAGCCTAAAAGGCACAGAAAAACTTGTTGAATTCCGCTGCACGCTTAAGGCTGGCAGCATACATACGTTTTCCGTATTCGATTTCCGAATTCGTTTTCCGTATTCGGAATTCCGTGAGACTAGCGCAAACGTTCGTTTTTCTTCATTCGGAATGTATAAACGTCAGTACCAGTGTTGCCAACAAGGGCGATATGTCGCCATTTAGGCTATTCAGAGTGAGAATCGGTGCCGAAAAAATCCAAAAGGCGACTGGTCGCCAATTAACCTACTTCAAAAACATCAATTTTAAACATGTCCCGAAATTCTCTAGCCACCCCACCTCCATGAAATTTATTTTTCTGGGGACAAATTTTATTTTTTCTTGAAATTCTCTAGCCACCCTCCCCATGAATTTTTTTTATTTTCTGGGGACAAATTTTATCTTTTCGAAATTCTCTAGCCACCCTCCCCCCCCCCACGAAATTTTTATTTTCACGTAAAAACATCAATTTTAAACATGTCCCACCTAACAGCAAATTCGGCTACTTTACGCTACCTTATGTATGAGAAACGGCGATATTAGGTCAAGATCCGTTGGCAACACTGAATTACGAACGGAAATTTCCGTACGTTTGCGTCGGCACAAACAAACTGTATGCAATAGCTGCGTTCCACATGACGTCATTAGGTTTTTTCCATTCGGCTTCTCCGAACGCCCCGGCTCGCATTCGGAACGTGCGTAAGGAATTTGTTCCGTTCGGAACTAAAACGAACGTGTGCGGCAGTTAATGTATTTTCTACTGATTCCGTGCATTCGGATGTCCGAATACGGAAAACTAATTCGGAAATCGAATACGAAAAACGTATGTATGCGGCCAGCCTAAGACGCAAAAAAAAATATGAACAGCACTTTATTTCAACTCAATTACTACAATAAATAACTATTTATGTCATGGGAGATTTTAAAATATGCATTAATGTTCAACTTTTTCTCAACCAAAGTAATGTTTGAAAGTTAGTATATACGTGTAAATTATTAAAATAACCCAAACTGACACCCTAAAAACCTGTTTTGTGCATGTTTATGTCACCCACGACATAAATTGTTAATTAATATTTAAGTTGAAATCAAGTGTTGTTTTTTTAAAGAGCGTTTGTATGCAGCGGAATTCGACAAGTTTACCTAGTCGTATATGAATATCAGGATTTGGAGCTGAGATAACTACACGTATATAGTTTTAAAATGAGGGAGTTATCGTATGGAAGGCATATTAAATTAATTAGAGACGTCATAGATAAATCCATTCGAAGCGCGTTCCATTACTGGAATAACTTTAATTGACATTTTTTCAATATTATTGTACCTGCTGCCTGGAAATTTTGAAAAAAGAATTGTTATTTAGATAGTGACGTTTCTTTGGACAAATTTTCTAAAAGGTACCTTATTTGAACTTTATTTAAATATAAAACTTAGGTTTGTAATTAAGAAGTTGGGTATTTAAGCACTACGCTACTTTCATTAAAGCTACTTACGAATCTTATGATTTCAGAGGAAATTTTAATTCTGATTTACCCATAGACTAAATTAGACTAGACACGGCATATTCATTTAAAAATAACCCCAACACAATTTTGGTTTGGTTCACATTCACATTTATGAAAAGGCCCACGCATTATGTCGCAATGCGAAATGGGCACTGTGCATTGCGTTTTACCTTTTGTTGGTCTATTTTGCTTCTCAGCTATGCTGGGCAAGTTCATTTTTTCAATCACAAAAATAACCGAGTTCCAAATATTTAAATTTGAATTATGTCCATATTACAACACCTCTGACAACAAATTCTCCGTGGTTTCGCTTACGAGTTTGAACGCTTGTACAAGGAGTTTAAACAGAGTTGGGTTGTTAAGTTCATCTCCATATTTGTGACGTACGCTACGTGGCGTTATTTTTAAAATGAATTTAACTAGACAGGGTTAATCTAGTATAATACATCAATGGATTTACCAAATAAGAGAAAATTAGAAACACAGTTTTTTAAGGCGAGGTCTACTGTTCACAGAACCACTAGTTAAATAAAAGCACACTTTCCTTGGGAAAGTTATTAAGTCGGTATTACAAAACAATATCATTTCAGTATTTTATTCGGAGCTGGTTTAATACAAGGTGATTGTTTTGTTATTGTTTGTTCTACCGACTTTTATTCCTTAACAATGACTCGTCAAAATAAAACGTGTGAATGTGATATTTCATAACATCATTTCAGTATTTTTGTGGTTTACGCCATTTCTGCACTGGTCGCTTTAATTACGGAACAAGTTATGTATTTGTTTGCTGCGCAAAAATATTATTTTCAAATAAAACAGGTATTCAGACATATTAATTTTTATTTGACCAAATAAAATATTCCATTTATGCGCAGCATCTATTTAACCGATCAACATATTGAAATGTGTTTGTTTACAGTTTTTAAAAACAGTTTATAAATATGTAGATTGACTTTGAAAATAAAATTTTCGACCGTATCAATATTTTTATTATAATCGTGGCACAAACTGATTTGCCAACCACATTGAATAATTTAAAAGTTGTTGATGAATATTATATATATTTGGTTTTTGGTTACATAACAGAAATCTTACATACTTTCCCACATTCGCCTTCGAAGAAGCTGGTTCTGGAAGCATTATTCCAGTTCTTGAGGACTCCGAAGTGGTTCATATTGTCCACACCAGTTGCCATGTTGAAGTACCCATCATTTTTGGTAGAACCATTTCTCTGAAAAATTAGTTGACTTTGTTTAAATCAAAATAGCTTTAGTATCTACATTATCGGTAATAACCAAATACTTTTCAGATGAATAAAAATGTTATCACTGTCACTTAACGATTCGTTTACAGTTTAGCAAGACGTTACAATTTACAAAAACGTCATCTTGCAAATTCAAGTAAGTTATTTCTAAAATAGTGTCAACCGGTGCGTGATTGGCCGGCCCGTCATTTTAGCTGGAGCACGGCTTAATTGCCTAAACTAACGTGATGGATGGTATAGTAGTTAATCGGTAGATGGCGGTAGACATAAAGCCTACGCCAGGGCCCGCCAGATGACGCTAGTGTATAGCAGGTACTAGCTATAGATATTATCGGCAAGGCAAGCATCTGCTAGAGGTGTGAATAACGGTTCTTTTCCGATACCTAATATAACAAATAACACCCCAACCCAATAACATAGTATCATACCTGTTATTTAATAACATAGTATTCCAAGAATTTGGATAAGCTTGTAGATACGTAATAACGAACGGCATCGTTATTCGTTGCTGGGGCCGAGCGGCTGAGTCGATAGTGAAATGTTATAATATGTTATATTCATATTAGGGCAGGAGAGGATCATAAAATAAATAATGTTTATAATTTGATGATTTTTATTGCTTTGCACTTTTCTAGTGACAGTTAGGTTGCATATACATTATGAAGTACATAAAATTGTTGAATTAATTTTGAATAAATACCTCAAATAAAAAATATATATTTTTACCACTGGAGCGATTACAGAAATAAAAAATATTCTCCTTGATTGCTTGACATTCCTGCGCGAAAAAAGTTCATTCCACATTAAAAATATCTTACCGCCGAATATGAATATGGAGACACACAAAAATGATTAAATTGATATCTAGGCAATGAATCCAACTATATTTTATCATATATTTTTAGGATTTGCTATTAAAAAATTATAAACTTTTTAATTTTTTTACAAATGTATTCTCAAAGCCACAAATCAATCCGAGACATTTAAAATAGTATCAAAATATGGCAAGAATCGCTCCATTGGATAAGTATGTAAGGTAAATGTTTTGTAAAATTATGATAAATTGCACACTTCGTATATCTTCGGTGATCGGGAATTACCCGAATTACGTTCTTACCTTCTTAGAACTCGGAACTTCCAAGTTCCAAGAAGTTAACATTATTTCATAATTTTGTTATTCCGTTCCGTTCGTTATTCGAATTATTTAGTTATTCAGTTATTTTAAAAGTCAACCGTTCCATGTCAGAACGGTTATAAAATAACGGGAAGTTATTCAATACTATGTTATGCGGTACTAGAGTAACAGGTATGCCATTATTTGAAGATATTATGTTATCCATACCTGTTAACGTTATATTAGGCACACCTCTAGCATCTGCGCGCCCAGAGATTTACCTACTCTCGGGTAGCGAGCAGTTGTACCTAGCCAGACAGGTTATTGTAACGTAAATAAACAGTATTATATTAAGAACCTTTTACTGATTATTAGAGTTCCCTACACCCGAATTCTGCTTAAGTAAAGGCAGATATAACAACTAATAACCTAACTAAATAGCAATACCCAATAGATAACACTTCAGCTATAAGTATATGCGAATGAATGCGCCTATATTTGTGATCATAAAAATACTCCGTTTTCTTCGTGGGAACCAACCATCTATGTACATATGAAGTGGTAATTTCAAATTATCAGCATTTCAAGTGCAAACGGAAACTAGATGGTTCTACTGATTAAGTACTACTTGGTGATAGGTACTTACTTCTAATCTCAGGTGCAAACTAAAGAAACGAATGATTGTGTTAGAAGTAATAACGTTGTTATCTAATTAAGGTGAAAATACATTTAAATTCCCTTGAAATATCATATTCGTTTGGATTGATTTCTATTCAGTCTATTCTATTCAATATGTAATGCGTTTTATGGATAGTAATAAATAAATAAATGTTATATTAGTGAAAAGGGTTCGGTTAGAAAAATTGTTCCTTATTCGAAAATTTTAAAAAATAACATTTAGAAAACTTACTGATAAAATATTGCTAATTTATTAAGAACCATCTTAAAATTATTCAAAATTCGTTTATGATAGGTTTTCTAATAAACTTTCAGTAAAACAAGAATGTGTTGTCGCGATGTCGGAACCCGTGTTCATAATGATTTTAATAATTTAGCATTAGTAATTGTATATTATCGGGACTCATGAACACTTATTTCGATATATTATGAATGTACGAAAAGTTTAATTGGTTCAATATTTAATTTGAATAAATCCGCAATATTATTTTTTTTTCGTGAAGAAGTGTGGAAAAGAAAAAAAGATTTTAGAACAAAGAAGAAAACTAGAAGTGCTTTCCATACAAATATGAATGAAAAAAAATGTTTCGTTTAGCTCAATAACTAATCTACATCCCTGTTGTTTGTTTTTGGGGTGTTATGCCGTGTTGCGCTAACTCATTCTTTAGCCGACGTTTCGGACAGCGTTGCAGTGTCCATCATCAGGGCAGATCCGGTAGATCTACCGGATCTGCCCTGATGATGGACACTGCAACGCTGTCCGAAACGTCGGCTAAAGAAGGAGTTAGCGCAACACGGCATAACACCCCAAAAACAAACAACAAAAATGCTTTTGGCCGTGAGAATCTAAAAACTTACCTAATCTACATCCCATTTAAATTTCGTAAACACACTTTTGTATTGGAAATTTAAGCCTAGATCGAGCAAATATTTGGATCACGAAACACGCACACAAAGGATTTTTTGTGTTATTTTTTATTCTATGCGTAGGTACCGCTGATAGCTCAGTTACCATTTCCTTCATTCACCTTGTATTCTATGATCTGTGTTTCCCCTATACGACGTATATAACAGAAAGAAAGATATTACGTTACAACGCACCTTTCACTTTTTAAAATACCTCAAAAAACCATGTGCTAAATTTATCGACATAATGGGGTTACAAGTTACAACGGACCTTTCAGCGGCAGAACTTAACATCACTTTCCAAGACTTTTTCATTCTGAATTTCTACCGACATATAGTATACTTCCCTTAAGGCGAAGCTTAGTGCCAAGTATAGGAACGTACGACGATGGTAGTAACCAATCTGGTTTATTTGACAAATATCGATCGGTTGCGCAATGAAAATGTAAAAAAGCAGTAATACCCATTTGCAGCACTGCATCGGAAGAGTATTTTAATTTGTAATATCGATTAAGGCGAAGCTTAATGCTAAATCACTATTTTGATTAATTTTTATAACGAATTGGTGTACATTATGAATACAAAAAAATATGCATTAGATAAATCGGAGGTTTTCCTATCGCTTCGCTTGAGTAGAATATAAATAAAAAAATATAAATGCAAATTACTGCATACTCAATAAAAAATACAAATGCAAATTACTACAAAAATATTTTTTCAAAGAAATGTATGAACGCATAAGGGAAACAACTTTTTAAAAATACAGTACTATAGCTAAGATTATCTGTGACAGTTTCACTTGATTAACTTTTTTGCTTTCTTATAAAATTATTTACAAAATAAATAAAAAACAGTTTTTTGCTTGAAATCGAACGTTTCTAGACTCCGTTTGTCAAGCGATTTTAATGCCTATTACATACGATACAAGGTATACCAAAAATATACACAATTTTGGCTTGTAGCTTCCTCTTAAACACATTTTTTAATATCTTAAAAAAATATATGTTATTTTTTAAGAAAATCTCTATTCGGACACTAATTATGTGAAATTCCTTCGATAGAAAAAATCGCAAAGAATGTTCCGAAAATTATAAAAATCATACGTTCTGTTGTTACTATGCTGCTTTTCTGCTGTTACTTTAAAAACTACTTAACTTAGATGTCGACAGATTTTGGCTATCTTCTAAATAAGTCGTGTTTTATTGAACACTTGCACAACAGTCGCTTCGCTTATTAATTACAATCGTTTTTTTTTATATGAGAGCTCCTCTACCTGTAGCATTCGTATTTACATGTTTCCCTTTTAAAGCATCTTCAATAATCTTCTTCATATTTTTGAACGTATATGACGGAGACAACTTACCTCATAAAACCAGCCGAACTTATCGACAGGAGGGGCGTTCGTCTCACTCCTCGGCAGGCTGTTGGCCAAGTCCAGTAGTGGATCCTCGTACCCATCGAACAGCAGCTCCCGCACCGTCTTTGTCACCGATATAGACTGGTGGAACATAGCTAGGCCCAACTCCACGCCTTTCTGCCGAAGAAAGCTCCAATCTCTCGAAGAATAAACCGCACTCTAAAAGTTAACAATTTATTTTCAAGCTCAAGTGATTGAAATAAGGAATGCTTGAATTGTTATGTTTAAATTAAAAGAAAATAAAATAATTTACATAAAGTTTCAATTCTTTGAATTGAGAATGTTTTTTAAAGTGTTCGATTTGAAGTTCAAAAGAAATAACACTATTTCTTTTGAACTTCGATGAACAATTTGATCTTAATAAATAGTGTTATTTCTTTTGAACTTCAAATCGAACACTTTAAAAAACATTCTCAATTCAAAGAATTGAAACTTTATGTAAATTATTTTATTTTCTTTTAATTTAAACATAACAATTGAAGCATTCCTTATTTTAATCACTTGAGCTTGAAAATAATAAAATGCTTGAATTATTTTATCTTTAAATGGATAGGAAATAAAAAATATTTTTCATAAAGTTTTAATTCTTTGAATTGAGAATGTTTTTTAAAGTGTTCGATTTGAGTGGAAAAAATATAACATTATTTACTTAGCTCAAATGGTTGAACAAAGGAATTGTTTGTTAAAATAACTAAAGTAAAATACTAATACTAATTTTAAATGTTCCATTTTTAAATTGAATGGAGATTACTTTAGTATTATTCAAAAAGTTTCCAGCTCAAATATTTTAAACAATGATTTATTTAGTAAATACTGAAGATTTTACCCATCAATGTAATATTTCAGTGAAGAAAAATATAAATCTAAACGGAATATGAAATAGAAAAATAAAAAGGTAACGGTCTCAACTGGGAATCGAACCCAGAAATATTAAAATATAATAATAATAAGGGAAAAAACAAGTTGAAGATAATATTGTACATTCTGAATTTGAAATATGAGATCGACAAAAAGCCAAGTTGGTTGAGGCGTTGTCCCAGTTAGACAGAGATCCTTTCTCTCGATTCCCAGTTGAGACAATTCCTTTTTATTTTTCTGTGTCCAGTTCTGTATGATGTTTCTTTTAGATTTATTAGTATTATCTTCTACTTGAGTGATGATTTATTGGCCATTAAATAATGTTCTACTTTTATATGAAAAGGAAATAGACAGAAATTATGAATTAAACATATGGAAAAATAAAGAAAAACAAAAGCAATATTTGATCGTAACCGTCTGATTGAATTGGTTCTAAGAATTCCTATGATATTATTTATGATATCGTCGATTTTGGACTGATTTCGAATCTATATAAATAAAAGTCAATGTCCGTATGAGTGTGCGTATTTCAACGTTTGTTTTTATTAGTCCCAAGAGTGTTTAGAGTGTGGTTGGAATGGTAGAAGAAGTCGGTGATACCCGAGGAAAACTTAACGCATTATCTCTGCACGGAGTTGAAGTCATGTTGATATTGATTCCCGATAAAACCCGCGTACCTACTTGCATCTATAATACTAATGATATCTGTTATCGAAATTAATAGAAGGTTGTTTTCTTTTCTGGAAAGTTTCCTCCATACTTAACGTCCAGACAAAAAACCTTCAAAAGGTCTATCTACAAGACTGGTATATTTGACTGGTGACCGGATAAATCATCAAAATGATAATTCATCACATCTTTAAAAAGTTATATAAAGACATGGAAAGTGATTTGAACAAAAACTTTATTAACTGGGTTAGGTTAGGTTAGTTTAGATTAGGTTAGGTGAGGTTTAAATTAATATTTTTTTCATCGTTTCTAATGACTTTATATCACTTTTTAAAGTTGTGTTGAATTATCGATGTGTGATGATGTATTGAAATGAAAATGGTGTATTTTACAAACGAAAAATATGCTGCTGGCTGCAGTGGTTACTGACAATAGAACATCACGCATCAAGTATTCATACGCTCCTTAAAAATCGACGGAAAAAATGTACATATTTTTTTATCCCGTATTGGAATGTCCGAAAAGGTAGTAAATGTTCATGTAGTGAAACGTTAAATATCTTGAAGTATAAACCTTTTCCAATATTTGTTCAAGTTATATTTGAGCTCGCTTTTAGCGTTTTGATTAGAATTGACTGGACCTTTAACACCTTCATTTAGAAATACTTAATAGTATACAACTGCTGACCCTGTACAAATCTCGAGTACGCCCTACTGTTGAATTGGCAGCCACCTCTGGTCTGGAGCTCAAAATACCTGAAAAAGCCTCTTGACCCTGTACATAAACAAACAGTCCGTTTGATAGATTCCTCTCTCTTAACAAAGGATTGCAATCCTTGGAGACCAGGAATCAGGTAATGCTGTTCTTGTTCTATCGATATTACAATGAAAGCTCAACATGGGAACGGGTCGCTTTTACGATTCGTTCTTGAGTTCAACAGCTCGGCAGTGGAATGATTTGCCGGCCTTTGTGTTTCCTTCCTCTTACCACGTGACCCATCCGAGACCTCTTCAAGACACACCATCCCCAAAGATGACATAAGCCCTGAGGGAAATTATTTTCCTTTGAGGAATAATGTAAATATATTTTTTTGTTTTGATCGCTAAACATAAATGCTCGCTTATCCTTGCACAAAACTTCCGTAATAATTATGAATATATTATTAGTTATGGAAAACATCAAAACAGGGTGACGATTTTATGTGATGATTACAGAAATGTAAATAAAATACAATATTTATGAATAACAAGTTCTATGAAGTTCATAAATATAAATGAATATTGTGAAATAATAAACACTACCAATCAATAAGCTAATTTCTTACTTATCGTTGTTATATCTTTAAATGCGTCTTGTACAACTCGTTTGGTCGGTGTTTCGGTATCAATTTAAATAATTTCTTTGATAAAATAGTTTTCGACGAAATTACTTTTAAAGCACTTTTTTATAACATTATTTAAAGAATGATAATAATATACAGTATATTTGCGTCGCTTTCCAGAGTGGAAGATACTCTCAGTATAGCCCTGGTGTAAGACCAACATTCAGAATTAAAACGTTGCTTGAAATGGCTATGGCCGTGTTTGGTGACCAGATCTGAATAGTCAACTTTTCTCTTCCCCATCTCCTTCCCCTCCCTACTACCTTCCGCCTCATAACATACCCCAATTGGGGATGCCATAGTCTCACTGGCTCAGAAAGTTGGCAGCAGTTGGGACCAATTTCAAAATAATTCATGGTTTACAGCGCCCTTGAGGTGTTTTTGCACAAAAACGGCGCTATACAAGTCATCCAAGTATTATTATTATTATTATTCTCGACAAGAATATTTAAAACCATAAAAAATAATCTGCCACAACAAAAATCATCCAAGGTCGTCATAGCAACCTTGTTGATTATAATATTTTTAAGAACTACACATTATTATGTCGTAAAAATTCAATATTATTGTCGTTCATGAAAAAAAAAATTATGTTGGATAAAAATTGGCATGAAATAATATGATGTATAATATTTTCTCAGAAGAATCGAACTCTACTGAGATAACATTTTCTTACGAACGTTCCCCCTTTTCTCAGATTTTAATATAATGTTTACATTGGCTTCATTTTATTACATTTTTTTATACTTTTCGAGATTAGATTGTGTAAAACGAATGTTCGTCGTTTTTCAAGAATCCGCTTTCAAGTTAACCTACATCCTAACTATTATTAAGGTATTTCTGATATCAGAAAAATGTTCATGGAAATGAATAGTTGAAGAACTGCCTCTGGGATATACCTACTGGGATATTTAATCGAAAATTGTTTCAAAATAATAAATCGGTTCCATGATAACTCAACACAGTGACAATTCGACACACTTTTAAAAAAGGATATAAAGTCATTAGAAACGATGAAAAAAATTTTTTTTTAACCAAACCTATCCTAATGTAACCTAACCTACTTAACCCAATTAATAAAGTTTTTGTTTCATCACTTTCCATAACTTTATAAAGATGTGATGATTTATCCGGTCACCCGAGTTGCCATGGAGGTACGCAAGTCTTCGGAGACTGTTCAGAATTCAATTTTTACATATATTTCCTCCAACACTACATCAACTATCCATACATAAGTAATATTTTAGTGTTTTTGAATTCATAAATATTGCTAAATAGTTGCCGCAACTAAAGTCTCTCATGAGCACACTCAATTTGAAGACGGCGACTGCGACGAAATAGTTGCCGTAACTAAAGTCTCTCGTTAACTGATTAATTTCTGAAACCGAAGTATTGGACTAAAAATTGTAACAATCGATCATTTCATGGATCTGTACCCGAGAGTAAAAATATTCCCAGAGATATTCAACATTCTTTAAAAGAGGCACAAGAAGAAATATAAAATAAATAAACTATTTGTTACTTACAGCTGCTATAACATTGAGTGTGGTAACGTTATCATCCAGATTTCCATTACTCCCCTCTTCAACGTAGTACCACCGTCTAAGCTGCCGATAGCTAACAGTCGAATTTTCATTGTTCCACGTGATATTAACTTTTTCCTTGGTTTCTTTGAATCTGTAAGGTCCCATCTCGACCATGTGGGGCCTGGTCGAATTGTTATTGATTTGCTCGGGGTTTGTCCAGTTGAAAAAATAAAAATCTAAATACATCGGCAGGGGGGGCTCCTTCCATATTTGGTACCCTCTCGACGTTGGGGTGAGTCTCATTTCCTAAAAGATTAAATACATATTATTAGAATACTTCCGAACAATTTTTCACTTCTTCCATTAAGGCGAAGCTTAATGCTAAATCACTATTTTGATTAATCTTTATAACGAATTGGTGTACATTATGAATACCAAAAAATATGCTTTGGATAAATTGAAGGTTTTCCTATCGTTTCGCTTGAGTAGAATACAAATAAAATAATAAATTACTCAATAAAATATATAAATATAAACTACTAAAAAATATTTCAATAGAAATGTATGAACGCGTGAAGAAAACAACTTAAAAACAATACAGGGTAAATATTCGGAATCGCTGGAAACGGATAATACGAAATAATCAATATTTAAATATTTGTATTTAAATAAAATATTTATATTTAAATGCAAATATTTCATATAATCCTTGTCCAGCGATTCCGAATAATTACCAAATACAGTATTATAGCTAAGATTAACTTTTTTGCTTTCTTATCAAATTATTTACAAAATAAATAAAAACCAGATTTGTGCTTGAAATCGAACGTTTCCAGACTCCGTTTGCCAAGCGATTTTAATGCCTATTACCCACAATATAAGATTTACCAAGAATATAAACATTTTTGGCTTGTAGCTTCCTCTTAAAATCAACATATTTTCATTGATTCTCACAATTTTGGCACAAAAGTTTTAAATCACATGATTTTTTTAGTTTCACGAAGCTAAAATCACCAGCAATACTAATTACGGTTGTCATTTACAAAATTGTAACAGATTTCGTGAAGAATAATTCAGACAAGCGGTAATTTTGGTACCTACGTATAGTCAGATTATTATTTTATTTTCATTTTACAATAGTTCCATATTTGAAATGTGTGTTTGTTTTATTTATAATTTTGACATTAAGTGACGACTAAATTTACTAACGGTGTTTATTCGAATGGCATTATATGACATACTACTACTATCGAAAACTCTCTACTTATTCAACCAAAAAATTGTACTAAAAAGAAAATTGACAATATGTATTTGTTTTTGAAAGCCCAGAGATCCCAATGGTGGCAAATATTTTATAAATGCTTTTAGCTTCACAAATCTGTAATTTTTCACGGGTCTGCTAGTGGTAAATAAAAAAATGCATAAGATTTGAACGCAAATTGGGCAGAAAATATATTACCCACACCTAATAATTTCAGATGAAAATGAAGGAATAACTAACTAACCATCACAGCATTTCGAGGCTTGAGCATGATTCTGTAGTTTAATAAAAACACACTAACTTAAAACACTACGCCGTTTCCCCGACAGGATAGACCAGTCATACTCAACCTGCGGCCCGGGGGCCGCATGCGGCCCGCCAAGCTATTTTGTGCGGCCCTCAATACATTTAATATCAGGAACATGATTTACAAAATCTGGCATTGTATTTCACGTTAATTTGAGATTAATTGCGACTTTAACGTACAGACATTGAAACCCGAAGAGGATAGTAGTCGTGTCAACATCAGATCTGGTATAAGAGTGTTGCTACTGCACACGCTAGATCTATCTCCAAAAAACAAAGATTTGGCAGACAAATATGCGCGCAAATAATTTTGCTCGCGGCAACACATAAATTATTGTTATACATAACTATTATTATTCTGTTTTGGTTATATTTTTATAAATCTCAAATGGTTTTCCAAAAAAACGGGGGTGGTGGGTTTCATGATATTTTTTGTCATACTAGAATAGTGTTGCGGCCCGCGTAGCTTTACAAACATATGAATGTGGCCCGCAGAAGAAAAAGGTTGAGTATCATTGGGATAGACCATCTCACAACTCTGTCTCGGCACACATTCCTTGCATCATTCACTTTCAATGTCGTCTCATACATACTAGTATTTGATTAACTTGATCGTGCTATGGCTTCCTCGGGAGTCCATGACATACCTCACCTTCCATGTCCCTCCTACCATTCAATTTCGCGTCATACTTTATCCTTCTTCCTTCTTCGTTAATTATTGATTTTTTACAACTTTTATTTCATAAATTTTCGGTTAGCACATTTATTTTCAGCCTACAGAGTAATCGCAGAGTAATGAGCTTCAAAATCGCGCGAACGAATACACGTTTCTCTGAAATTGTATGAGATTACTGCAGTTAATATACGAAATAAATGTCGTTCCTAGTTAACCCCAGTTCCTCGGGAGAAAAGTTCAATCCTAAGCCATGTTTTTTTCAAAGTTTCAAAAGACATTTTAAATAGAACCAGTCCCTGGGAAGGTAGGTTCGATCTTCAGTCTAACAAAAAAAAAATTATATATACTTATTTTTAACATATATTTTCTTAAGTTCCTGGAGTGAAGTAGAGTAGAAGGTACTTTTAAATATATATGTACTATTAAAATACTAAAATATATGTATTATTACAATACTACTACCTATGTACTATTAAATCTATAAAACAATAAAAGTATTAGTAGATATATCATTGGTTTTCCACGATACGACGATCATACGATACGCCAGGTAGGGAGGTAAGTAAGCGTCAGCGGTGTAAGTCCCGCGATAGGGTTACGCCACTAAGGTCAAGGCTAATAAAGATTCATCTACTTAGCAGGCCGGACAACTTGACACTAATTTGATTTCATTAAAATAATTCGACACCTAGTGTGTTTCGTTCTCTACCGCGTGTGTTATGTATTCATATTATGTAATATTCGTATTCATTATGTCGCAGGCATGTGTGCCTAAATAGATTCAATGCCCAATACACACTTACAACTCCAAATAATGTTTCATATTTACGATATTATGCTTAGGTGAAGAACTACGAATAATGCAAAATCTGTCATATAAAGAATAACGTGTTTTAGAATTTTTTTAAATATTTTACATTACGGAACTAAATACTGCGAGTAGAACACATAATGGCCTCTGAAATAATAGAGTATTTTTTCGATAAACCTTTTTATAAGCACAAAAAATAAAGCATCAGGCCAATAAAAACTGTCTTTAACAGGAAGTTACAAGCCAAATATGTGTATATTCTTGGTTTACCTTATATTGCAGGTAATGGGCTTTAAAATCGTTTGACAAACGGAGTCTAGAAATGTTTGAATTCAAGCACAAAACTGGTTTTTATTTATTTAGTAAATAATTTTATAAGAAAGCCAAAAAGTTTATCAAATAAAACTGTCACAGATAATCTTAGCTATAATAGCTATAATAATTTATTTAAAAGATGTTTCCTTTACGCGTTTATACATTTCTATTGAAAAAATATTTTTTTAGTAGTTTATATTTATATTTTTTATTGTGTAATTTATTTGTATTTTACTCAAGCGAAACGATAGGAAAACCATCAATTTATCTAAAGCGTATTTTTGGTATTCAAATTGTACACCAATTCGTTATAAACATAAATCAAAATAGTGATTTAGCATTAAGCTTCGCCTTAAGTTCAAAATCTCTTACTAGTGAACCCTTTCTCGGTTATGATTTTATTGTATAATGTAGCTAATTAAAAAAATAAAACAAAAACACATTTTTGGCGATTTTTTTTTCTTTAAATAAAACAGAAAAATCAAAACAGGCGGCTGGTGAATTTCAAAATAATCGCCATCTATGTAAGGAATGTTATTAGCGGTTGATAAACTGAATGGCGTCACCTCGTAGTTTTTACCTCGGATTTTTGAGGGTTAAACCCAAACTCCCCCCTTCGGCCACAGTAGTTGTAATAAGTAGATGTCCCAAAAACTTTTCCCCCTCCTCTCCATGGTCGAACCCCCCCCCCTGGTCGACCTTTAGTTAATATATTCAATTATATCTAACAGACTATATCTACCTAATATATTTTAGAGGTCAGTGAGTAACTATTTTTTTTAATATTATCATTAAATTAACATATGTATTATCAATAAAGTAATATGAAATATTATTTTAATTTAATTTGTATGGGTCCGAAAAACAGGAATATTCCAAAAGAGTTATTCCATATCGGAGAGTAGATTCAGCGAGCAATAAGTAATTTATTAAGTAGCTAACTTTTTATGAACCACCTACCTATTATTATTCGATCTGTTAATTTAATTTAATTACCCTTCTTACACATTAATATTTGTTAATTTTATTTATTTATAAACCAATGTTGATTTAAGTTCGTTTCCAAGTAATTACCGTAGAACCAGTATCATATTTACAAATCTACATACTGTATCGACTTATTTTATATGTAATTTGTTTATTATAATTTGTCCCAAAATCTTGTTTTATATTTTTAAAATGTATTTATAATAATGATTTTGGTGGTGTCCCTAAGTCTACATGTAACCTTCAGTGACATCGCGTATGGTTACCACCCAGGCGTGGCATGTTCAATTCATCGGCTGGCTAAGCCGTGCATCACGGCACAAGCAACGTTTACCGCTTATTGTGATGGTAGTAGGAGATTTTCAAATACTGTCAGGTTATTTGTAATCTGGGAATGTTTATCTTTCTTTAAAAAAAACTCTTGTTCAATGAACTCTAGAATTGGAATTTGCTTTGATTTTCAAAGTTGGTATTGATTATGGGAACGGTTAAGACGCGCGATAATGTAGGTAGGTAACAAAAATACATTATTTAATAAATAATTCTTTACTGTAATTTATCATGTATATTTTTGACTTAATGTTTTAAGTTTACTAATTTTCATTTGAAAGGTGCATTTATAATCGTCTTTTGATGGCAATTGTCCTGAAGCAAATATTTTTTTATAAATAAATATTCAGCTTCACAAATCCTAGAATCACTTTATCACGGGTTGCGCTAGTGTTATCATAATAGTCCCAAAAAAACTCTGTTAGTGGGCTTTAGATTAATTCTCTATTTACCTTTCATAAAGGTGTGAGATTATGCGTATCTAGTTATAAGTAGTCTGTTCACACAGAAGCTCTCACCAATACGTCATAACAAGCGCCTACGTAATAATTGTTTGACCAGAGGTCGGCGATGCGCTTTACCAAAAGCCAAAATCTATTTTTTTAATGTTTGAGCTACCTCTATAGCAGAAATTATTAACATTTTATCTTCGTTGCCAATAAGAGATTATTATTATTCGCTGACTGATATATATTTTAAGTCTGAGGCGATAATTAAACCGCCGAGACTGATGGTCGTCACAGTTGAACAATTTATGGGTTATTATTTCTTAAAACTTCACATCAAATATGCAGGTACCTACCAGACATTGACTTGTACCAGACATATATTAAGGATTACCATATTATGTACCTTCATGTTAATGACCAGGGATTTTAAAAGAGAGGAGAAAAAGAGAGTAAGAAAGAAACAAAACAACAGAAAGAAATAAATAAAGAAGGACAGAAATAAAAAAAGGAAGAAAAAAATAGAAGAAAAAATTTTTTGGCTTCACTTCCTACATTACCATGTATTTTTTGATAAAAAACTAACTAGTATTATAATTCAAATATCTTAGAGATAATTTAGTCAAGCATGTTATAACTCTGATCTTATTGATTTTCTTGAAATACAATACTTTAAATACTCTTACGTATTACTGGAATTACGTAGGTATGTAGCTTCTTCCCGGGCAACGATCCCTTGGGGTTTGGTTACTACGACCGTGACCTGAAAGTTACTTGTGATCCAG
The DNA here is from genome assembly GCA_026573805.1 of Hesperophylax magnus. Classification (NCBI taxonomy): domain Eukaryota; kingdom Metazoa; phylum Arthropoda; class Insecta; order Trichoptera; family Limnephilidae; genus Hesperophylax; species Hesperophylax magnus. Next base: position 6,378,193 of record JAIUSX010000022.1, read on the forward strand.
CATGTTCAGTCATGTCATCATTAAAATACAAATTCTTGTACTATTCTTATTCATTTTTTTTAAATGCCGTAAGAGATAACAACACAACCGTATCTTCTTAATTTTACTAATTTTACTCAATTACTAGTTATTGCTAGTTTTGACCCGTGAACGTTATTTTAATTTTAATTTTTTCTCAAAGCAAAGGAAGGTACGTTAAACTAGTCAGAAAGAGCTCGTCGGGATGTCTTAGGCCGGGTTCCCACTACGCCGGACCGGCAGATCTGCCGGAAACCGGACAACGGACAAGAGTGTTCACATTACATCGGAGCCGGAGAGATAATGGGAGGACATCGCTTCAGGATTCGAAAGAAAAGCCAACTTTCCTCACTGTGTTGGAGCAGTAGATGGCAAACATATTAGAATTTTGAAACCAGCCGAGAGTGGTTCTATGTTCTTTAATTACAAGGAATATTATTCTTTTGTATTAATGGAAGATGTTGATTCAGAGTACCGATTTATTTTTATTAGTGTGGACTCATATGGCAAGGAATGCGATTCTACTATATTAAAGGATAGTAAATTTTGGCAAAAGATCAATGATGGTACTTTAAATGTACCAAAGCCTAGACCGCTTCATGAAAACTTGCACGAGGAATTACCGTTTATACTAATAATAATAATAATATTTGGCTGATTTATATAGCGCCGTTTTCGTGAGAAATCACCTCAAGGGCGCTGTACAAATATATTTCTTAAATAGTTAATACTAGAACTACTGACTTATCTCTAAGACTTATATCTTGTGACTTACGACTAAGGCCTATAACTACTATATTAACGACATATATACGAGTATTTACATATTTAGCAACTTACAACTAAAATTAATATTAACAATCTAATCTTACTAACGCCCGAAGAAGAAGAAAGTTCTATTATATTAGGGTGTTTTTATTGTTAGCTGGATATATATGTTAAATGAATGAAATTAATGAATAAAATCAATAGTCAATCTTAAACGCATTTAGATGATTCATCTGCCAACAATTAAACCGATTGACTTGTTATGTTCCCGCTGATATTGTCCATTGTCCATTGGTAGGCAAGTCAAATGAAAAATTGAATGAACGGAATCGCTAGATAATGTAACAATTACAGTATAAAAAAATGAAAAAAAGAAATATTTGGATAGAATGACGGATTTATGGAAATGAGTGTCTGAAGGCTTTGCTTTAACACCTAATCTCCTACGTCCGTATGGAGGTACACATTTGAATACTGTTAAAAGATTTAAACGAGCAGGGCGAACACGTCTACTTTCTTCAAAAAATGCGAGCCGATGACGGGAGGGGAGCCCGGAGCATGGGCGGGGCGAGTGGGGACAGCCGGATACCGGCACAAACTCGTTCACATTACTCCGGTCCGGTGGTTCTACCGGCACTTTTGCAGTGACAAAACGCTCGATAAAAATGCCGGGCTCGGCAAAAATGCCGGACCCGGGATAATGTGAATAGCTACATATAAATTGTACACTGTACAGCCACTAGCCCTTCCGGCAGTTTTACCGGCCCGGCAGATCTGCCGGTCCGGCATAGTGGGAACCCGGCCTTAGGCGTTCGTCCTCTTCCTTCTCACGCGTCTCGTTTGAAAACGAAAAAGATAGAATATAATAAAACGATGACCTCACATACAATCTCTCACTGGGACTTATGTAGTTCCACTTTTAAAAATGTCTTGCTTATGAAAACAAAAAAAAAATTGTTACAGGTAGGTACCTACTTAATCGCTTGTCAGGTTTTGAAAAGATTCTTTTTTTAATTTGATAATTTCCTTCATCGATTCCAATTTTGAAAAGTTGATGCATGTACGTAAGAACGGTCATACTCACAAAGGAAATCATGTATTTTAATTGTTATCATAGGTTCCTACTTACTGTTTATTAACAGTTTTTTATTCATTATCATAAGCTGTCATTTTTATTTTCTTGTAGGTACTGGGGTACATTTGTTTAAAAAATTGTCAGGTACATATTTTGACTAGGCCACATTCCTCTAAAGAAATAGACATATCCGGCGGCCAGAAAAGTTATGTAAAATTCTCGAAAATACATATTTACATAATATATTATTATAATAGTGCTGCCATTGAATGTGTGAGACTTTGCTTATTTTCGAACCATTATTTTCTTAAAAAGTTTTTTTAAACTCGTAGAAAATTGTTTGTAACACGGTTGAATGAAGATTATTAATGCATAGTTCGTTTACTATTGTATCATTTAAAAAAAAATTTCTAAAGGTAGTCTTCCATTTATTTTATTTTATTTAATATTTGTATTTTTCAAAATAAAAATGTAAAACAAAAGAAATAATAATTATGAAAAAAGCACTGCCTGTATTGCTAGGAATTGTGTTAATTTTACTTGTTTAGATTTGCTTTCAGAACTAAGAAATAAGAACCAACAAGATTTTTTTATTTTTTTATTTTTTTTTTAGCAAAGTATGGATCTAATAATTTGTCGTCTAGCCTAAATAATCATTGAGTTAGATTGCATAAGGTTAGGTTAGGTTAGATTGGGTTAGGTTAGGTTGGGTTAGGTTAGGTTGGTATAGGTTATGATAGGGATAGGTTAGAATAAAATTTGGTTGTTGCTTAACTATTGAAAGACTTATAAAGAACTATGTATCTGTATTTTAAACAAAAAACAAGTCGGTAGGTACTTCAAAATATAAAATCAATCGAGTGGTTAAGGAGCTAGTCCAGGTTGACCGATATATTACCATCAGATCTTCAAACTAATGTGCCCAACAGACGGAGGGTTACTATAGAATAATAACAAAGAACAAATACCTACCATCCAGTAAGGGTACACAACGATAACGTTGAAATAAAACAACAATAACGTAAAACAAAAACAACAATCGAGAGAAAATAAAGTTTTGGTCAAGTGAAAACAAGAGATTCGAGAAATTTCTGGGGACATCTCAAAAAATTATGTCCGGAATCTTGCCACTACTGTAGGTGTTATATAGTCAAAACATTCGCACGTGAGGAGAGGTTAAGACGAGATAATATCCTAAAATAATGTCGAAATCTTAACGACGTAAGTGAAAAAGCCATGCACGAAAATGTGAGACCCGCGCATTGGTATATTGGACAGACCCGCGGTTGAATTTGCCCTGGCAAATCTCTGAAATAAAGGGGGAATCTTAACGAATCGCGGCCCGGCGTAATGAACGGACCTACGGAATACGTTTTATAAAATCAAACCGTTTTAAGTAATGTATTATAATGGAAAGGTACTGTTTTTATCAATCATAAATATATTTAACTTAAATCCAAGGAATGAAAAGGAAGAAAAAAAATGATGTATTTATATATCTATATGTGGTGTCCGGGGGTAAACTGCGCTAATTTCGGGAGGTGATTCTAGATGATGAATTCCAATGTTTATTTTCTCATACAAAAATATATTTCCATAGAAGAATATATAATTTCTCATCAACTTTTTAACCTAAAAGATACCTTAAAATTTGTAAAAAAGTTAATTATTTTTTTTACTTCTAAATTCAGGTAGAGAATCACCCCCGAAGTTAGCGCACTTTACCCCCGGACTCCCTGCATTACCGATACGAATTCGTTGGAAATAATTAAAACGTGAGCCTCGAGAAAAACCGCATTATTAAACAGTTCTGTGTCGCCTCAAGTTAAGCAAGTGGCACGATTTACAGAAGACTGTGCATGGAAATCACGGTATCATCGAAAGAGAACGAGAGATCGCCCACAGATGAGATGGGCTGACGATTTGAAGAATATCGCCAAGAATCTGCAAATCTGGAAAACTCTGAGGGAGGCCAGAAAACTTATGAAGAAGTTGGAATAATTTTCAATATACCTTTCCTAAAATAGCGTAGAAGATATCGTTCCAACAGATAGCCAGGCCGGCCCCCAGGCCTGCTAGTAGGGCCCCCACGGCTGAGGTTACCGTCACCTTCCACTGGATACTTTTTGGTTGCATTGTGCGAGCCTGGAATCAATAAAAATCTTATAAGTCAATCATTGTCAAGATATGTATTTATGAGTACATAAATTTCAAAATTATTCCCAGGTAACGAATAATATGAAAATATTCGAATTGCTCTTCCTAATATTTGAATAAATTCTACCATAATTATAAGCGTAAAATTTTGCCTGTGTAAAGATGAAGGATTCGGGGAACAGAGGATTATTAAGGATCTGCGACGCCTAGGCGGGTACCTAACCCTTTCGACCACTCAGCCATTAAACGGTTAAAATAGATTCGAAATTAAAATTGAAGACAATATCAGAACAATCTGACAAGACGAGGGTCCTGTTTTTTTTTCTGTTTTTTTCGTTTAAGGCGATGCACTACGTCGTGTAATATTTTAAATTGAGCTGCTATCAATAACAACCCTTACGTAGATGGCGATAAGGTTTAAATTCCCGCTAAACACCATCCGCCTGTTTTGATTTATGCAAGAAAAAAAAAGCCAAAAAGTGCCTTTTATTTAATTTTGTGGATGTTCAGGAATAAATATTTAATTTTTTTTCGATCATTTTACAAATAACTTAATTTGCCACATTATACAACAAAATCATAACCGAAAATGGATTCGTACGTAGGAGATTTTGAACTTTAAAGGAGTTTTCATAGGCCTTTACATTATTTTTTTCTGGGCTTATAAAAAGACTAATCTAAAAAATACTCGATTATTTCAAAGGCCAAGATGTATTCTACTCGCAGAATTTAATTAAAGCATCTGAAATATTTCTAGGCGACCAAATTTTCAAACCAAAAACACATGATTTTGCATTACTACGTATGGCATCGCCTCAAGAGGAAGCTACAAGCCAAAAATGTGTATATGTTTAATATATCTTATATTGTAGGTAATAGGCATTAAAATCGCTTGACAAACGGAGTCTAGAAAAGTTTGATTCAAGCCCAAAAATGGTTTTTATTTATTTTGTAAATAATTTTGTAAGAAAGCAAAAAAGCTAATCAAGTGAAACTGTCACAGATAATCTTATATATTAAGCTTTAATACTGTATTTTAAGTAAGTTGTATCCTTTACGCGTTCATACATTTCTATTGAAAAAATATTTTGAGGGTAGTTTACATTTATATTTTTTATTGAGTAATTTTTATTTTTTTATTTGTATTCTACTCCAGCGAAACGATAGGAAAACCTTCAATTTATCTAAAGCATATTTTTTGGTATTCATAATGTACACCAATTCGTTATAAAGATTAATCAAAATAGTGATTTAGCAGTAAAAAGGAATCTATAACGAAATTTCTTAAAAAAGCAATGTTGTTAATCAATATTGCTCCACAAATTGAAAGATGGTCATTGAAAGTAAGCTCAATGATTGAGGTCGAATCTTTTTAAATATGGCTTTGTATGTAAAGTACCTACTAAAGATATCACGGACATATATGCTGTCTAATGACAAACGAACTAACTCAAGGTAAGCTAAGTAACTCATCAAGGAAATGGAACTTTTAAAAATGTTGAGAAAATAAAAACGCAGTTCCTACTACATAATATGCAACAAGTGCTACGTACACTCATCGCGTCTATATCTTTCAAAATACTACAGAATATTGTAACTATATTATCAAGGAACCCTTTGGGTAAATTTTATTCTTTTTTAAACATTCTGTTGGTAACTAAATTCATTAATAAACTTTACCAAAAGTTAACATTATCTTAAGAGAATATCTTTAATACATTTTGACAGAAACCCAGGGTTGTTTAGCTGTCGAGAAAGTTACGGAAAACTGTCCAAACTTGAGTCAAACTAAATTAGCAGCGAAAAAAGGCGACATGAAGATTGAATTTGTAGGATCGATTTACAACCCCAATATATAGGTACATTCAACTGATTTCAAAGGTGTCAACATTAATAATAATAATTTCATTATATAATATAACCTCTGTGCGCCCATAGGACAATTAGCATCGACCAACTCGATGGCAATTAGCTATCCATTATTTACGGATCTATACGTAACGTGAAAATCCTTTATTGTTTATGGAGTTGAATAATTGTGTTTACGTAAGTTTTCGTTTACATTAATTATATGTGTTATTTTCAAAATATTACGTGGTTTGAAAATTATTGTCATGTCACTGTGTGTGGTATTGGTGGTCGCTTAATTACTTACTTAATGAGTCGTCGGCAAACATGGTTTGAAGAAAAAACCTTCAACAGAACTCGTAGATCGTAAATATTGAAAAAGGTTCCCAGATATGAATGGTTTACGTATTCGTGTTTATGTAAACGTATATATCTGTGCATTCCTACTTATCTTCAATTTCGCCATAATTTCATAACAGTGATATGAGGAATTTACTTACGACCTTAATCTTTATTTTGAACAAATATATTGTAAGCAAATACTATTCGGAAAACGGTTTTTATAGTAGTTGATACATAATGTACATGTTACCGGAAATGTATGATATCTAGGAATTGTATACAACTCCTGGGAAATGTATTCAATTTCGAAGCTTTTTAGGAAATGTTTAAAATATTGTTTTAAAAATTATTTAATACATACATATCCTGGGAAATGTATACATTTCCTAGGAATTGTATATAATTCCAATAACGTATTAGGAAATGTATAAAAAGAATGCTTTCTGTAATAAAACATGTTTTTTTATTTGTTATATTCTTATAAAGTTATTCTTTCATTTGGTAAGTAATCAGTCTGTTATTTAAGTAATTATAAATGTCACAATATTGATGTAAAAGTCTTTATATTCTTATGCTATGTTAAATGTTAACAAGGCAGTCCAAATGGCTATTTATGTTTGCAGGGTAAGCTGGAATGGCACTTAGAAGTAAAAAATAGTTTATTTTTATAGCACAGACATCTTGTTGTAATATAGTTCTTCTTGCAAAAGGCACTTTTTAAATCCTTGGCCGGTTCCAGAGGATTGTAGGTTAGCAACTGACCGTAGTGCAATCTCCGTACTAATTTTACATTTCCGATTGCTATTTAGGAAGTGTATAGATTTCCTAGGAAATGTGTCTAATATAATTTATTTCGGACGATTTTAGGAACTACATACATTTCCTAGGAATTGAATGCATTGACGGATTGCGTACATTTCCGTTAACATACATATTACCATTAAATAATTTCGAATAAGGTACATATATTTTCTGAAACCATAGTTATTCAATACTAATTTCAAAACACTGTGACATAACATAATTTTTTTTTAAAAAGGTTTTGTAAAATCAACGCTTTATAAACATACTTAACCACAACAATAATCTTCAATGTAATTTCTGTAAGTAAATACACATCCAAAATATTAAATATTAAATTTTAGATTATTCGTTTTAACCATTTTTGTACACATTTTCTACTGGTTCTTACAACCAGCCACAGAAAAATATCATTACATATTTTAAACTAACTTTTGTTAAATTTTATAAACATCTCTTGACACAAACGTTAGGACCGCGTACGTACACATTTACAAGGGCAACAATTAAAGAATATTATTCCACCCACTTGTAATTCGCACCGAACCACAGAAAAATATCATTACATATTTTAAACTAACTTTTGTTAAATTTTATAAACATCTCTTGACACAAACGTTAGGACCGCGTACGTACACATTTACAAGGGCAACAATTAAAGAATATTATTCCACCCACTTGTAATTCGCACCGAATTTAACGCATCTTTGCAAATTTAAAAACTGCCTACACTAAGATGGTGTGTTATGATCAGATACTAACATTTTTAGATAAACATTTCAAGTTTTCTTATAATATCTAAATAATCAATAATTCTGAAATCTCCCTTTTTCCATTAAAAATGTTCAACATGTGCTGTGATAAAGGCTTTCAAAGTATTTTAACACCCTGTGTGTGAACCAAATCCCTTAAGCAACTTGACCAAACCGATCATAGTATAAAAAAACATATCAAAGTGATTTGTACAAATTTAAAGCACTATTAAATAAGAATATTTCAGAAGGCCTCAGTTATTTTTTTATTATGAAGAAGAAACGAACTTCAATTAATGTTATGTAAACCTACAGATAATAATAATTTCTTTGTATTTTGTAATGCGTCGGATTGATCGCATCAGAACACCAGCCATCAACTATTTCAATTAATCTGTTATATTCAATAATATTCGTAAGAAGAAAATCTTCCCTTTTCCAAATAATATTGATCTTCTGAAATCATGTTCTAAAATTTGTGATTAGAATTTAATTATTAACAAACTTGTCGCAAATATACAGTACTGAAACAGATATTGTAGTTATTTATGGCAGCAGCATTATTATTTATTTTATGATAAATATTGTACGGGGGTGTTTTAATCGGAAGGCAATACAAATAATTGGTTATAAGAAGACATCCAGTGAAAGCAAAATCAAAATTGATGATGAAATTATTGAAAATGTTACCGATATAAAATTCTTAGGAGTTATAATAGATTCCAAACTCAACCTTAACAAACATGCTGAATATACCCAAAAGAAAATTGGAAAAAAGATATATTTTTGGGGAAGAATTCGCCAAAAACTGTCCGAAAAAACTGCAATCACCATTTATAACTCCATTATTGCTCCACATTTTAATTACTGCTCAACTATCTTTTTCCTGTGTAACGACCGAAAACAAAATAAATTTCAAATTCTCCAAAATAGGGCAATGAGAACAATACTCAGACGAAATAGATATTCAAAAGAAAATAAAATGTTAAACGAACTAAATTGGCTAACGGTGAAACAGATGTTGACCTTGAACACGATGATATTTGTACATAAAATAGTAAACAACTTGCTACCCAAATATTTTTTAAATAAAATTGTATACAACAAGGACATACACAAACATAAAACAAGGACGTGCAATGAAATCAGGCTACCAAAAAAGGACAAGGCGAATACTCAGAATAGTATAATATATAAAGGGATGTAATACTATAACGCGCTGCCGGAAAACCTAAAGTCTGCCCCAATTGGAAAGTTCAAGATGTTGTGTAGGAGCCACATCAAGCAAGAAAAAACATAGTATATTTATATGTAACAAATTAATTAGTCATTGTAAACTTAAATGTACAAATTACTAAAATAAAATTAATAAAAAAAAAAAAAAAAAAAAAAAATTCTTATACATATTTTATTAATTACATCTATTTTAATTTCACTTTTGTCTTCGGTAATGAATTAATGCAAATCTCGGAAGCGGAAATTAACCCATTTCATGCTGACATTTTAAAAGTTCATAGTAGTTACGAGCCAGTTTCCGGGGAGTAAGGTTCAATCCTTAGTCAAACAAAAAATTATGATTTTTTTTTAACAAATTTATAAAACTAAAAAATAACCTCGCAGCAGAGCACCAAGCAGGAAAATTAAATTACATAATCTGTAATATTTCTATAATTTTAATGGTAATTTGTTATGAAATTTCCAGATATCGAATATTCATGAAATTAATCTTAAAATAAAATGGTGAAAAGGAAAAGGCTACTCGAAAATAAATTATTTTAATTACGTAAAGAAATTATTTTATGACGGCAGGATTTATAATGACTATACTTTAGATTCCCGGTATCTGCTTACAAATTTCAAAATCTATTCAAATTTTAGATCCGTATTTTTAATTTAACGATAAAGATAAATATCTATAAATTTTAAACACGTCTGTTAGAAAAGGGATGGATGTAATATTTAAATTGGAAAAATGTTCCTATCATTCAAAATTAATTTTTTCACATGCATAGGTTAGTTAATTACTTGTGATGTTTGTATTGACAGACGTTTGTCTTAATATTTTATCATCCTTGTCTTTCTTAAATAATAAGATTTTATATAAATCCCATCTGCTAAAAACTAAATGTCTACTTTGTTTCTTTGGGAATAGTGATTAATGATTAGTTATGGTTCAAATATTGTTACAATATACTGTCAAATTACCCATCTGGTAACTCATCTAAAACAGGGTTTTTCTTTCTTTTTGAAATATTTTGTGTTTGTATGTAGTATTACTTTATGTTTGAGATTACTCTACGTTTGCTTCACTCAAATGTACATTGTTAACCTCGGCTTAGTCCTAGTGAGATAATTTTTGTGAGAAAAAACATGATTTATGTAAAGTGTGATGCAATAAATAAATAGGTAGGTACATTAGTTCCACTTTTTAAAATATCCTGCAAACGGACACACATAACTTTGTGGTAGGTATTATGGTTGTATAACCTTATTGGTAGGTACCTACTTAATAATTTTTTTATCGGAAAGTGCGGTCATCAAAATTACGTTGTACTAACGCAGCCGTGAAAAATCACAGGATATTATAATTCCAATTTTGAAAAAGACAATTAAAATAATGTTATTTTGAAATGTTATAGGTAGGTAGGTACTTTATCGCTTGTCTTAAATTGTTCAAACGACGCTTAAAGTCAAAGCAAATCCACACATTTATAGAAACGCATCCTAAATTAGTATTTTCAACGTTATAATAATATTGAAAACTTTTAAGTTATTTTTATAAGAGCTAGAATAATATGATATTTACTTGTGGTTAAATGTAACGAGAGGAATAGGATGAATGGTAGTATTATGACAACGGTGTTTTAATTTATACATTGAAGCGTTAGTGAACCTTATCGGGATTATGTATAGAAAATTAAGTAATCGGATAGACGTTTTCGTAGTAACTACACCAACTAATTATGTGAAGAATTCGGACAAGTACCTACCTACAATACAAATTTATTTTTTTACAGAAAATTATTTTAATTTCCTATTCTATATTTGTGTGTATCGTTTCTTTGACTTTGACAATAAAGTCAGAATTAGTGATTTTTCAAGGGCCTGAGCTTTTTACTTTTTCAAGAATGCATTATTTATCAGGTAAATAACTAGATTAACTGAATGTGTTCATTCGAAATGTGCATTTCTGATTGTCTTTCTAATTTGCAAACAAAAATTATTATTATATTATAAAAAAATAAACCATATTATTTGTTTTTGAAAAGTATGGATCCTAAGGCAAATATGAACATAGAAAATGTTTATTTATAAAAAACCTCAATAAATTATAATCGAATATACTGAACCCCAATAGAAGATATTGATAAACTTGTGGAATTCCGCTGCACGCAAAAAAATATAAATAGCACTTGGTTTCAAATCAATTACTATAAGAAAAAACTAATTATTTGGTGGGAGATGGTAAAAGATGCATAAAAATTCAATTTTTTCTCAGTCAAGGTTAAGTTTGAAGGTTAGGAAATATGCATAAATTATTAAAATAACCCAAACTAAAAATCTAAAAACGTAAACCCCCGACTCAAATAGTCGTCTCCATTAGATATTTAAGATGAAATCAAGTGTTGTTTTTTTAAGCGTTTGCATGCAGCGTAATTTAAAATGTTTACCAAGTTATCTTTCACAACAAATACATTTACATAACCACATGTTAACCTTCTCAACTTATAAAAACAGGCAGAATACCATCCTTCCTGCATTCCTAATTTCTACAGATTTATAACAATTTTTTCTTGAAGACGTTAAGTTTTTAAGTTCATTTATACATTTGTAGAGCCAAAACGGTATTTAGGTAAGTAGGTATATGAAATTCCCTCTATACAAAAAAAATCGCGAAGTAAGCTCGGAAAATTTTCAAAAACACATTTTTCTGTTTTTTATCACCTATATTATAATTATGAAAAAAATCACACTGTATCTTTAAATGCATTAGGCATTTGTCGAGAGATTTTAAACGAATCGTGTTTTATCACACATTTTCACAATGTTTGCTTGGTTATAACCTTTTTTTATATATTAGTGCGCTACCTCTAACATTCGTATTTACACATCTCCCTTTCAAACCATCTTCTTCTTCTTTTTGAACGCGGAGCCTACGGAGCCTTTTCGCTAAATTATTATTTGGAATTCGCCTCGGGAACCATTTATTAGATAACCAACGTCACCCCCAAGTGGCTCGCTACGTTTGGTGACTTAGCTGGGGTGCCCGCTGGCGCACAGTGGGCTGAAAATCGGCTTTCATAGACATAGAGACTTGAATTTTCAAGGGTATTTTTTTTTGCTAGAAATGGATTCTGCTGATCATTACTATGCTATAAAATGTCGTACGAAGAAATTGCGTGTACAAATGAAGGAGTTATAATTTTTTTTAGAAAAATTTGTATGGCGCTGACATTAAAAATGAGGCTTTCTCTGGAATCATAAGTTTGGCCGTTCTATCTTTACACACAGATAATACTACTATTTATTTGTATTTTTTTGACATACTTCATATTGTGGCGCAAGGTGCGATTATTTTTTTAAAAATCCTCAAAGTTGAAAAAACCCTTTTTATTGTTGATGATTCATTTTAATGCTTAAATGCTTTTAGGCTTGCAGTGTAAATAAAATATTGTAAACTAGACAAAGCATACTCATATGTAAAGCAATTAAGCATTAAAATGAATCTTCAACATAAAAAAGTTTTTTTTTCAACTTTGAGGGTTTTTAAAAAAAAAATCACAAGTTTCGCCACAATACAAAGTATGTCAAAAAAATACAAATAAATAGTAGTATATTTGTGTGTAAGGATATAATGGTCAACCTTATGATTCCAGAGATAGCCTCATTTTTAATGTCAGCTCCATACAAATTTTTCTTAAAAAAATGATGACTCCTTCATTTGTACACGCAATTCCTTCATACAAAATTTTATAGCATATTAATGATCAGCAGAATCCATTTCTAGCCAAAAAAATACACTTGAAAATACAAGTCTCTATGTCTATGAAAGGCGATTTTCAGCCCACTGTGCACAGTGTTTTGGCTTGCAGTGTAAATAAAATATTGTAAACTAGACAAAGCATACTCATATGTAAAGCATTTAAGCATTAAAATGATTCATTAACAACAAAAAAAAGATTTTTTTTCAACTTTAGGATTTTTAAAAAATAAATCGCACCTTGCGCCACAATATGAAGTATGTCAAAAAAATACAAATAAATAGTAGTATTATCTGTGTGTAAAGATAGAACGGCCAACCTTATGATTCCAGAGATAGCCTCATTTTTAATGTCAGCGCCATACAAATTTTTCTTAAAAAAATTATAACTCCTTCATTTGTACACGCAATTGCTTCGTACGACATTTTATAGCATAGTAATGATCAGCAAAATCCATTTCTAGCCAAAAAAAAATACCCTTGAAAATTCAAGTCTCTATGTCTATGAAAGCCGATTTTCAGCCCACTGTGTGGCGGCGAATATATCTGTCTGAGAGACTATATGAGACTGGTTGAGGGAGACCTTTTAGCCTCTCAAACAGGACTTCCTCGGAACATCGCCTAACTAGGTATCAGCTAAACTAACTAGATATTATATTATGGGTCATCGATGGGTTCCTATCTGTTCTATCTTGTATCTTTTATCAGTGACTTCTTGAAGACCACCCAAAAGCACGTGTATGCACAATAGTAATGAAATACTCTTCATAAATAATTAATTCAATTGACTTCGATATCATCGCAATTCTAAATAACTTATAATATTAGTAAATAAATATCCCCACATAATAGTGCTTCCATTTAACGGCAGTCTTCAATATTGTTATTCAGTTCAAAGCTATTATTAATGATAAGCTTATAATAACAATACATTATTTATTTATTTATTGGGTATTTGACCCGGTCAGAAAACAATTAAGAAAGAAGAACTGATAAATGTTTAACTCCTCTGCACAAAATCAACTAGTTTGTATTGCTTCTTCTTGCAATTGGCAAGTTTACATTTAACAAATAAGCATTCAAAATCAACAATTTTGATTAAAATGGTGTTCAATATTGATTGATTGATTGTGTGATTTATTTCTTTCTTCAGTATTTTATTTTAGTAAATAAAACTTACTTGTACGAATTTTTAAAGATAAATAATAATTAATAATTTTAAATTAAACAATAATCATTAGGTAAGTAAATGTTATAACATAGACAAAAAAAGGTTAGATAGAATACAGTGCATAAACAAATTATTATTGGCACCTACGCTGATAACGAACTGATTTGGTACTAAACTAACTGGCTGTCTTTAAAATAAAGGGCTTCGTCACGTAGTGTTTAATCGGGTCATTAAAAATGTATTTGTCATTATCAGAGCGGCGCACAGTGGGCTGAAATCGCCTTTCATAGACATAGAGACTTGAATTTTCAATTGTATTTTTTTGGCTAGAAATGGATTCTGCTGATCATTACTATGCTATAAAATTTCGTATGAAGCAATTGCGTGTACAAATAAAGGAGATCATTTTTTTAAGAAAAATTTGTATGGCGCTGACATTAAAAATGAGGCTATCTCTGGAATCATAAGGTTAATCATAAGGTATGAAAGGCGATTTTCAGCCCACTGTGCGGCGTGCACTGTTACGCTATCTACACACGCTCGCTCATGCTCGATGGTTTTATGCCTGTGTCAGACCACGCTATACGCATCGGGGGTGTCGCCAACTTCCAAGTTTTCCAAGCAGCTTGCTTTTTTATAGAGCTTACAGGGAAAAAACAAGGAAGTAGTCAGAATAAACTATAAATGTTTAATGAAATTAAAAAAATATTTTTTTTTGTTTAAAACCACGAATTTTTATTAATTTTAAGACCGACCGGTTTCGCTAAACTCGAGCATCGTCAGGGTACAAAATTAAACAGTTCCGTTTAATTTTGTACCCTGACGATGCTCGAGTGCAGCGAAACCGGTCGGTCTTAAAATTAATAAAAATTCGTGGTTTTAAACAAAAAATATTGTTTTTATTTCATTAAAATGTTAAACCACAAAGTGATTGCTTTCTACGAAAATATAAATGTTTACATACACGCTAACTTATACCTGCCGTTGCTCGGGTTTATGAACAGGACCATCTTAAGTCATGGGCAACGAATCGTGTTTTATTAAACAATTTCCCCATGTTTGCTTGGTTATAACTGTTTTTTTATATTAGTGCGCTACCTCTAACATTCGTATTTACACATCTCCCTTTCAAACCATCTTCTTCTTCTTTTTGAACGCTTAGTATGGAGCCTTTTCACTAAATTATTATTTGGAATTCGCCTCGTGAGCGCAAGATCGAAAAAGCAGCATGCTTTTTTTATAGAGCTTAAAGGGAATAAACAAGGAAGTAGTCAGAATAAACTATAAATGTTTACATACAAGCTAACTTATACCCGCCGTTGCTCGGGTTTATGAACAGGACCATCTTAAGCCATGGGCATACTGAGTTTTCAGGCCCCTTTTGAAAGCTGTAAACTTACAGGAAAACATCAAACCACATTTTTTGTATAATTTTACTCAAGGGTTTCGTGCAAGATAGCGCTGTGCCATCTAATCGTGATTTGAAGATAAATGGACATTTAAAAATTGAAAAAAATCTGAAAATGTCTATTATCACTTGGAATTGAATCACAATTTATGAAAGTATTATTTTGCATTTGGAAAGGTCAATTTATTAAAATAAAAGAACTTGTATAACGTAAAAAGAACTGTGAAAAGAATTGAGAATACCGCACATTAGTCCCAACTTCTCAATAACCTCCGAGCTTGTGGATCCATGCAGCCATAACTAGAGTAACTGATGGGAGTGAGTGAAGGAAGTGTAAAATTAGTTATACCTCTCAGAAAGACCAATGTTTTTCAATGATATCCCCAATTAATAGGCCAGATGACTATGAGGTGTTTTTTTGGGCCTTGCCAATACAGATTATATCTCTCATGCTTGGTATAAAGAGTATAAGTCAAAAAATGAAATTTTTCGTTTTTTCGCTCTTTTGGATAATATCTTCACGTGGTATCAAAATAAAAAATCTCAAAAATATATTTCAATTAAAAATAGGTATTTGTAACTAAATAACCCGTTAGAAGTACTCCCAGTTTATATATTTGTAATAGCTCTCCTGAAAATTTGTTTTTGATTTATACTATTTATGCTTAGCTTGATAGTATTTTAAGGTCGCACGAAGCTATCCTTACGGCAGGAGTTGAGTCAGATCAAACGGGGAGCTGCCGCGGAATATCATTTCTTTGTACGGTATCTGTTACCTTGATATCTGACAGCCGCGTGACAGCGTCAGCATCGAGTTTAATCATTTTGAAATATCGCATGACTAGCAGATCATAGCACATCATCAAAGTCACACCCACACTTATAAGACACCATCTGTCTGGTGTGAGACAGGTCAGTATGTTATTGTATGACGAGCGATAAAGTGATACAGACCACGCCCAAAAAACGCTTGATGCATGTAGCGTAGTGTGACAGTACCTACACGGAGAAAAAATGAGTATTGTATCTAATTTATTAAGAATCTCTTAAACTTATTGGTAATCCTGTTAAAAACGGAATTGCTGGCCGTTTCCTGATAAACTTTCGGTAAATTTCTAATATATCTGTACAAGTATTCATGCACCTGTATTTTCCTAGATAATATGTTTTTATTTATTTATATTTTTTTTATTATATAAGTACATTTTTGTTTATTTGTTACAATATATGATCAAATATTTCAAGACCCCTCTTCCATAGAATCATTAGCTTGTGGCTGGAAGAGGAGTGTACATTGTTTTATTACAGTGAGTAAGTAATTAAAAATAAAATGATTTTAAACTTATTTGAAGAATGGAATGTTACTTAAGGAAACTAATTGAGATGAGTTATTCTTAAGATTAATTCAATTGTAAACATTTTTATTTTTTGTAAGTTTGTCTTTAAAATATTTTTTCACAGTATTTATTATTTGGATGTTATCATTAATGTTTCTAATTTCTTCAGGTAGTCGATTAAAAAAATTCTTCCCCGGTAAGTGTAATAATTTAGTGCAAAGGAAGTGTTTAATTTTGGGAATGGAAAAATATATTTAAGTCGAGTACGGTTTTCAGTTAGAAATTGATACTTGTCTTTTTCTTTTATGATTTGAACTTATTAATGCATTTTTAGTATAAAGATCTTTAAATGAAGGCACTTGAAATACTTCGAATATTCGATATATCATGACGAAATGCGAAAATATTAGGATTTTTTATGAACACGTGTTCCAACATTGTGATAATGCATTCGTAATTTACTAAAATTTTATCAGGCAATCTATCAATTCATTCGTTAAAGACCTGCAATCCCGTTTTTTACCATATTACGAATAATTTGAAGAGATTCTAAATTAGCAATAATTATTTTTCTCTAATTCGAATATATCTCAACGTGTGTACCTTGATGCTTTTTTGTTCGACAGAAAATTACGATTTGACTGAGCGTCTTTCTGTACACCTATGGCGTCTTGTATTGAGCTGCTCGAGCGTGTGGACGTAGCTACGAGCATGGCTTGAAGTCAACATGTTCGATCGAGCCAAACCGTCGAGCATGAGTATATACGTGTGTACATAGCTTAATAATTTCTTAATTTTCGCGAAAAATATCCTGCATTTGTGTGATATGTTTTAATATAGAAAATGTATTTATCCTCCTTGTTGATTTTCTGAATGGTGTGTTAAGGCGATGCCATACGTAGTAATGCAAAATCGTGTGTTTTTGGTTTGAAAATTTAGTCGCCTAGAAATGTTTCAGATGCTTTAATTAAATTCTGCGAGTAGAATACATCTTGGCCTTTGAAATAATCGAGTATTTTTTAGATAAGTCTTTTTATAAGCCCAGAAAAAAATAATGTAAAGGCCTATGAAAACTCCTTTAAAGTTCAAAATCTCCTCCGTACGAATCCATTTTCGGTTATGATTTTGTTGTATAATGTGGAAAATTAAGTTATTTATAAAATGATCGAAAAAAAAAATATTTATGCCTGAACATCCACAAAATAAAATAAAAGGCACTTTTTGGCTGTTTTGTTCTTGCATAAATCAAAACAGGCGGATGGTGTTAACCGGGAATTTAAACCTTATCGCCATCTACGTAAGGGTTGTTATTGATAGCGGCTCAATTTAAAATATTACACGACGTAGTGCATCGCCTTAATAAATTACTTATTGCTCGCTGTCTAATCTACTCTTCGATATGGAATAACTCTTTTGGAGTATTCCTGTTACTCGGACCCATACAAATTAAATTAAAATAATATTTCATATTACTTTATTGATAATACATATGTTAATTTAATGATAATATTAAAAAAATAGTTACTGACTGACCTCTAGAATACATTAGGTAGATATAATTGAATATATTATATTAAACGCTAAAGGTCGACCAGGGGAGCTGAGGGAGGGGGGGAGGGGTTCGACCATGGAGAGGAGGGGGAAATGTTTTTGGGACATCTACTTATTATAACTACTGTGGCCGAAGGGGGGAGTTGGGGTTTAACCCTCAAAAGTCCGAGGTAAAAACTACGAGGTGACGCCGTTCAGTTTATCATCCGCTAATAACATTCCTTACATAGATGGCGATTATTTTGAAATTCACCAGCCGCCTGTTTTGATTTTTCTGTTTTATTTAAAGAAAAAAAAAATCGCCAAAAATGTGTTTCTGTTTTATTTTTTAATTAGCTACATTATACAATAAAACCATAACCGAATGTTTCAGATGCTTTAATTGAATACTGCGAGTAGAATACATCTTGGCCTTTGAAATAATCGAGTATTTTTAAGATAAGTCTTTTTAAAATAAATAATGTAAAGGCCTATGAAAATTGCTTTAAAGTTCAAAATCTCCTACTTACGAACCCATTTTCGGTTATGGTTTTATTGTATAATATGGCAAATTAAGTTATTTATAAAATAATCGAAAATTTTTTTAATATTTTTGGCCATGTTTTTTTCTTGCATAAATCAAAACAGGCGGATGGTGTTAAGCGAGAATTTAAACCTTATCGCCATCCACGTTAGGGTTGTTATTGATAGCGACTCAATTTGAAATATTACACGACGTAGTGCATCGCCTTAATGTTAATTCGGGATAAAAAAATTGGTGTATCAACTGGTGCATGCGTAATTCAGTACCTACATAGATGAAAAGTCGTTCTTAGTACATAAGTCTCAGAATAACCATATTAATATTTTCAATGGATTTCGTCATTACAATCATTACATTTTGTTGACCTCCACGGAAGAATGGTAAGCCCTCTGACCTGGGCCCAGACGTAGTGGGCTTTAAGTCCGTTGAGGACACAAATAAGTGTTCTCAATTCACATGGGTTTATTCACATATGTAAACAAAAGAAAGCAAAATCATTTGCACCTCGTTCCAGGGTGGAAAATATCCCACAATTGCCCTGGAAAGGAGATATCCACTAGTCAACATTGAAGTGTTGCTTGAAATGACTTGATTTACTTGGTGATCAGATTTGAATTAGTAAGGCATTTTTAATCTTCACCACCAAATCCCCCTTCCCTACATTAGCATCACGATTCCAAAATTAGGGTTGCCAGTGTCTAACCACAAACTGTTAGGAAGCTGGATTAAATTTAATAGTGGTAGGTACTCGTATATAACCTCCTTGAATGTGCATAGCATTTGCATTATCACTCTTTAATAATATTACATCAATTCTTTACACATATTTCATTTTTTAAGATAACGCTTCTCCCTCATGGGTCGGTAAGGAATCGAGGTAACCGAGTGCTGAAATAATTGCAATAATTTCTCCTGGCTGCCAAGAACATGCCATTTCAATTCTCTTTCCGCCGCCGCCCATCTAAATTCCTTGCACGTTCATACGGTAGGTTTTCTTCATTATCTTTAGTTAAGTCCTTTGTGTCCTTAATACATAAAGGAGTGGGTATCCTTTCGTTCTGTGACTTAATCGCATTCCTTGTGTGAGTGGCGTGACAAAAATCGCGTCCTGGTCAGTTTCTTTATAAAATTATCAAAGTAGTTATTCTCCTGTAACGCAAATAAATAAAAGTGCATTTTTCCTTACCAACCTGTCTTTTTGTAATGAAAACAAAAATTTTGAATCAATTTTTTTTACGTAAATGGACACCGGTCAGAAAAAAAACCGCTGGAAAATTAAAAATTTCAAAAAAAATAATTAATTCTGTTTTTTTCTGTTTATCAAAATACGAATATAGATATAGAATACATGAATAAAACAATTAAGGGCGTATCGTTAAAAAAAGTTGTCCTATAAAGGATTTTTTTTTCAATCCGATTTGTGACTGTAGTTTAGCTCTAAAACTCTACATCAGTCATATAAACTAGAAAATCTATATAGGTTTTCTTAAAGGAAAGGAAGGACCCGGGAAAGAAAAGGATTTTAGAGGTTGGTACGAATCTGGGGGTGAGCGTGCCCAGAAGTGAAAGGTTAATAGGTCTCATTAGGTGGACATATGCATTCGCCACCAAGAACTGAACAGCCTCACCCCATGGCCTCACCCCATGATTTCGGGCGCAGCTGCACCTGCGGTAAAGATGTTGGCTATCCAATAAATAATTTCGGGTGGCGGTAGTCATAACCACTCAAATTAAATGGTTGTAAAACCAGTTTTCTTACACAATACTAAATTTCACAAAAAATTAGTTCCGACTTAATTATTTTTAATTTAATTCTATAAAAACAACAAATTTTGAAACATCCGTTGTTGTTATAATTCTGGTAAACATTGAAAAATAGACAATTTATTTACAAGTTTTGAGAGAAATTCACATGATAAATGTACATAGTCCCACAAACGAAAAATTTCACTGCCATCGTAAGGTATGTGTTGTTATATTATGACAACAATGATTTTATAAGATATTTCAATAAATTACACCGTAATGAATTTTAGAAGAATTTAACGTTTGAATGTTATAATGTATCAAGAAATTATAAAATATCTCTATAAATGAGTGACCGTTAACATCCATAGATATTACTGAAAAATATTTGAAAATATTGTACTTACCAATTTACTTCTGTTGTGTTTTTAATTGAGAAAGCTTTTTGACACCCTTAACATTAGCTAAGGCTATAAAAGTTGTTTTCTATAAAAGATCTAATACAAAAACAGTCTTATGTTTGGAGAAATTATCTCATAAATTACTGCATGACATGACACAAAACTAATAATGTTTTTTTTAAATCCCAAATTTAATAAACATTTAAATAAAATATTTTTGAGATAATTAATTTAAATGATTTCATTTTAAATTGTCCCGCATAACACATATCCAAATACGAAATTGTTACATCACTCGTTAGTCTAGTACATTTCACAAAGGTATAAAGTGTTTTTAATTGGATTAGAAGTTGAACATTTGAAAAGACCGGCTACTGTGAGAGAGTGACGAACAGCGAGAGTGGAGTCCCTGATCGACGCGCGACGCCCGCGACGCTTTCTACACCAACTGACGGTTCTGTCGCTTCGCTCACCTGGCGCGGGCGCGAGCGTCCCACACAGGAAAACTTTACCGTAGATTGTCGAGCAGGACTGGATGCGTATATTGCGTGTATCATTTAATACGTCTACAATACTCTACTAACAACATGACGTCACGTGCAACGTTTACTTTGAATATGAACTGCTTTTATGTTGTTGGTTGTACCTATTTGTTTGTGAAAAGGAAATAAAATAAAATAAAGTATTATTATTATAAGATACACTGATGGATAAATAATGGTCAAGGGCCAGTTGTTTGACAGAACTTAAAAAATCAAATTCTTCAAAATATTCAAATGAAACGATCACGTCATTATGATTTAAGATTTTAAAATTTTGTTTTTGGGATGTTATGCCGTGTTGCGCTAACTCCTTATTTGGCTTCTTTAGCGCAACACGGCATAACACCCCAAAAACAAATAACGAAAAAGATCAAGTCATTGATTTTTTTCAATTCAAATTGGGTTATTTGAAGTCAAAGTTTCTGTTATATTTGAATGTTAATAATAATAATACTTGGATGACTTGTATAGCGCCGTTTTTGTGCAAAATCACATCAAGGGCGCTTCCTGCCTAATCGGACATTATTCAGTCAAGGGAATTAAATTAAAATATTAAATTATTTTTTTTTTTAAAGAAAGAATAACATTCCCGGGTTACGAATAACCTGACAATATTTGAAAAACTCCTACTACCACCACAGTTAGCTGTAAATGTTGCTTGTGTTGTGATGGAGGACTTAGCCAGCCGAGGAATTGAACACACTACGCCAGGGTGGGACCCAAACGGAATGTCAACTCGGCCACCGACCGGTCTATAAAATAAATTCACAAAATTACACGAAATATGTGCATAGGAGAAAAATTAGTATTGATAATTTATTAAGAATCTCTTCAAATTATTGGTAATTCGGTTAAAAACGGGATTGCGGTCCTTTACGAATGAATTAACAGGTTTCCTGATTATTAGTAAATTACGAATATATCATCACGATGTCGGAACACGTGTTCATGAAAATCCGAATATTGTCATCATTTTGTCATCAAGGCAACAAATGCAGCCATTTTCAGTAGGTAACAATTATACTCGTGGAAACCAAGCGACCTTAGTCAGGAAATTGCAGGTGACTGGGAATTCATAATAATAATGTTATATATTCATCAATGAATAAGTAGGGATGAGCATGACTCACATACTTTGTTAATAACAAACGATACGTCTTAGATAAGATATAAGTGAGATCTTTAGAAAATACCGCATTATGTAAATACTTGTAAAAGTACAATTAGTCTTTATCTTTACAGTATTTATATTGTGTCTAATATCATAATCTGCCTATCGTTTATTTCAATACGTGAATATAAATGTACATACCAAGTGGCAAAATTGCTGATATATATAAAGCATTCACTAACCAACAGAATGCATGATCTGGGCAACAAGTTTGGGGGTACTATTGATATATTTATTGACTCCATTTATAGAATTTAGCGTAATCTATAACAGCACTTTGTTGAATCCTACAAATTATAGTAGCGTTACTAATGTAGTTTTAGTGATTTATCTTATATGTAGTATTGTTCTAGTTTCTATATTATTTGATGTTACTGTTACATGTTTTACTAATATTGTTTCAAATTCAGTTTACTGTTATATCACGCTTTAAAAAAATTGTGTTTATGTCAGTAGTTTTAGTTCAATCGAGATATCATTATATTCTATGTGAACAAGACATACATTGATAATATTATCAGTAATAAAATTTGATCTAGTATTAACAAAAGTTAGTATATCACAGTCATGAATACTTAAGATATCAGCGATAAGGTCAACGATAATTTGATCATCATTTTCTTTTTTGCCAGCATATTCCAAGTTGGTAGGTACACCCAGATTTTTATTTATTGATTTTGCATAATTCCAAAAATACTTTATCATGTATGCGGATGATAGTGCTTTCGTGATTTCTTGCAATGATTTGTATTATGTATTGACATCTTACATAAAGATTACATTGAACTTTTGAAATGGTCTCACGAAACATTTTCACATGTACACAATGCAGGGATACTATTAAAAAGTGATTAAAAGCGATGAAAAAAAAACTAACATATAAATCTAACCTTTGTAACCTATTTAACCTAGTTTTTGTTTCACCACTTTTCATGACTTTATTTCGCTTTTTAAAGGTGTGTTACCACATTTAGTTATACTCTACTTTTATTGATATTTATTTGCTGTCTATTAATCAAAAGCTTACAAAAAACATTAACTTAGTTAAACCTTCGATCAAATTTGTTAAATTTTGTAATAAGACTAATAATAACAATAACTATCAATATATAAAACAATTTTTTTGATAGTTAACCTCAATAAATATACTTTTACAAATTGAAGGTACACGTTCCGACGAAAAACTTTCAGTGTCTTCGTTTCGCCAAAAGATGTGTATTGAAAGGTGAGTCTCTTTTTTGTGCAGGGATTACAGGAGGACAGTACAATTCTGTTTTTTTCCCAGTTCCGGACCCATTGTCTTAGTGTGAACAGTTGTTTTGAGGACAGGACAATGAGGTCCCAGAGATAGATGGGAAAGCTATCTCCGTAGGATAGTGTCTTACCTTCGCCACCGCGCCCGGTCGCATTGTCCGCGTGCAAATGCATTATGACAAGAGAGTACAAAAGAGTGGACAATAACCAGTCGCTCCGCGCGTACGTAACTCGGCTGTCGGCGCGCCGACAGCCGCGGCGCTCTCGGCACTCGGATCTCGTATTTCGGCTTAAAAATGTCGCGTAAATGTAACACTACAATACAGCTTGGTATAAAAGACCTTATATTTTTGGCGAACTCGCTCGTGACGCGCGTCGTCGTGTGTCCATTTTCTACGGTAGAATTGTTGCATTGTCCCATTAGGCTCTGCCACACGTACACTTCGGAGCGGCGGTACCACGCTACACTCCAGGCCGCCGCGCTTAAAAGTAAAGCCCGAAAGTAAGGTAACGGTTTACAGCGCAATCCATTGTGAGACTTTTCCGAAGTGTACATGTGGCAGCGCAGGGACAGGACAATATTGTATTTTCTTCTGTATTGTCCTCGTGTGATCACAGCAAGTATGCGATGTGCGCAGTGCAATAAAATTGTGATCAAGGCCCTATTTGCCGGCCGTTGTATTCATAGCCACCCAATCACATTATGGTCCAATGAGTGCATCCGTCAGCGTCGGCAGATGATAATAGAAGCAAAATCGTACTATAAACTGAGTAATCATTCAACACGATGATCACCGAAGTACAAGGGTTAAGTTCTTTGACTCTGGGCCGGAATCTCGAGTTCAATTCTCGACAGGGTTTCGATTATAAAATCACTTTTCAGAATTAAAATGTATTATAAACGTAAACATAGTATTCACCCTTCGGCAATTTCGGGAGATATTCTTCACAGACAACAAACAACCGTAGAGTCTTTTTGGGAGATATATCTCCCAGCCTGATTCTCATGGAAGTTATGCTATCTAGTTTTGTATTACGGTGGGAAATACGATTTAACCCTGGAGTTAGCCTTTAGGCTTGACAGGATGCAGATTACGTGTAAAATATTTTCACATCACGTTCGATTTCAGATAAATACGCTGTTTTTGAGCGTATTTCAAAATACTTAAATGTTCTTGAAAGCAGGAGAGACATTTAAAAAAAAATAGTATTACAAAGGCGTAAGCATTTGAAAATATTAAAATTTTGAACCCAAACAATGAATAAGTTGTTTCTAAATGGTTTTTATCTTATAAATTGTAATTTGTACTATGCAAGATATTGTTTTGTTAAACGGAAAAAATGAATGTGACAATTATTTTTTATTTTTTTATTATTATTTTAATATAGATCATATGGGTTACATTAATACATACACATTTTGCAAAATATAATATTAAGGTTCATAATTGGTCAGGTATACCTTATAAGAAAAGAGGAGCTCTTGTGCCTGATAAGGGAGCCACGATTCTTACTTAGATTCAATGTTATAATATTATGTTATGTGTAAAATATATATATATACTACTTACCATATATATTTACTCGATAAAAACCATCGGTAAGCGACTAATTTGTTATTCGTTATATTTTTGGTTTTCCTCGTGTATTAAAATGTTGTATTTATTCCACATATACATTATAATCGAATAGGTATTATTTTTTTTCTTAGAAACGACAAATTAATTTAAAAAAATAGAAAATGTAGACTGGAAATATTTTGCGCATCGACATTTTGACTAGACCTACTGCATCTGAACTTGGTTCAAAATTGATGCAAATAATTGGATCAACGGGGGAACTGAAAGATAAACTGAAACGATAGGGAAAAATATTTCAGTCAAGGAAAATTGTGGTTTATAATAATATTTGATATAAATTCTAAAAAAATTTAATAACTTCTTTTCTCTCAAAGTATCTAAGGCCGCCCCTTTCAACATTAAACTTCTTAGTCTCAACTTCAATTGAACTTTTCGAATTATTTTAATAATATTTCCTCACTTGAACTACACAAATAAAATCGTCTCCCCTTACTCTGTTACATTTTCAAAACCCTCGAAGGAATGAAGGCAAATACAATGATAAGAAAAATAATCCAATTATTATTTTTTTTAATTAATTTAAATCAATTTTTTTGGTTTTTGTTATTGTTAGAACTGTTTCGGCTTTCAAGGCCATTTTCAAACTGTGGTTTTAACCACGTTTAGACGAGTTATTTATATGATTCTATTTTACCCCCTCTCAATTTAAAATGATTTATTACCCGTTAAACCGATTTACTAATAAAATAATTGTGACAATAGATTTCATATTCTGTGGGGGTATTTTGAAGTCTGTTTCTCCCACATTAATGTTATCTTAATTGTTTAATAATTATGTGGCTGCTATTAATTTATTTAAATGTGTTTTATTGTTTATGTTTTGTGAACATACTTAGAAGCGGGGAATCGATAATTTTCC
Source organism: Hesperophylax magnus (assembly GCA_026573805.1). Lineage (NCBI taxonomy): Eukaryota > Metazoa > Arthropoda > Insecta > Trichoptera > Limnephilidae > Hesperophylax > Hesperophylax magnus. The sequence goes on from JAIUSX010000022.1 coordinate 6,404,538, forward strand.
ATACTTTATTAATTAATGTAATATTCGGGTCATTGGTTCTTTAATTAAACACAAAACAATTAAAAAATAATAATTTTTTTAACAGTATAAAAAATAAAATAAAATCCTATTATTGTTTAAATTCTAGTTGATAAAGTAAATGTTCGTTCGTTAAAAATCTTACATCTCCGAAAGTTATTCACTGATCGCTTTGAAATTTTGACACAACGTTAGATTCGAATACGCGTGTTTTTATATACCAATAAATATTGGTTAATAGAAACATGCGATTAACACATGTTTTTACCTGTTACAGGAAAAAACATGTTTTAAAAAAAAATCTGTTGGACAAACATGCTTTTTTAAACATCGCCAGCTGTTGGACGTAAAAGCAACACGGCTATTATATGTCTATCTGCCTAGACAGACTGAGCCACAGAAACGCGTGGCGAGGTACAGATATTTATCGTTATAATATTACTATGGATAAATTAATTTGCATCTTTTTACTTCCGTAACACGATATATGCTAATTTATTACTAAGTAAGTAGAGGTACCTACATTATTGCCTAAAAGTTTCTTAAAAAACATCTGATATATTTATGTAAAGGTGCCTGTGGCGGGAAGGCGGGCGCGCAGGGTGTATTTGTTTTTTATACAGTTTTTTTTTCCGAAATTGATAATTTTTTTCACAAATTACCTTTGAAAGAAAAAGGTCCCTGTTTAAAATATCTCTCGAAAAACTACCCCCATCACCTTTCCCCACCCCTTCAGGGAGAATTTTGATACATCCTGTTGAAATGTTGCATTGCTTGACGTTAAAATTAAGAGGAAAATTACTTTCACACATCTGATTTCGAAAAACCTAAACCAATCTTACTGTCGTGGCTGCACCTTAGTAGCTAGTGCCTTAGTAGCTCAGCTGCCACCACCCTGAAGGGCGACCCGTTCATTTTAATTTTATTTATTTACGTATTTTATATTATCATTATTTTTGATTTTAATTCTAATTTTATTATTTCGCTTTCGAAAAACTCCGCGTAAAGACCGCGCAACGCCGGGGACTTCGGAGAGTAATTAATAAAATGAAACGTAAATACGTCATAATGTTTTTTTATTAATTTGTATGTTATATGAACAACGAAAATTTGTACGATTACACAATTTTCTAACAGTAAAAAAAAGATTAACTTTAATTTACCCTTAATAAAATGTTTTTGTTACATAATCAAATCTGAAACATAGAAATTTAATGATAAAATAATTGAAAGAGGATATTTTTAATGCATAAAAATACCAAAATTGTGAAATAATATATTAAATATCTGAATTTGTTCAGAGATTTAATAACTTAATATCAATTTCCAAACGCGTGGACTTCATGTCCATGACCCAAGAGATTAGTCCCGCACGTAATAGTCAACAGGTGATATTACATCATACTAGTGGAACATGCCACCCTTAGCAACCGACCTTCACATTTCCAGGTACACGTATGCCCCAATCTGATGCAATCCTCATTTTAGTTGATAAAAGATTGAAGGTCATATGACAACAGTTGAAATGTGATCAGTTGAAATATGAAGCCACTACGACCTCCAATAAAACCTCTATTTTTTAACATGTGTCGTTTATGAGATAGGCGAAGACGTTACAGCGGATCAATCAGCGGAGCGCACCTATGACCTTTAATTTAACTTCTTTTTTTTAATTTTTCAAAGAATGGTTCTTCTAACAGATTATCCCTTTGTGACATCGTTATTTATTTTATTTAGATAAAATGTGCAGACAAATGCAGTCATAATTAATAAGCTTTTTTTTTTAATCCTCTTTTAAATATTTTCAAACTTTCCCTTCTAATCTCTAAGTAGTATAGAATAAAGTCGCTATCCGCGTCAGTCTGTTTGTGCGTTTAGTTCTTATAAACTACGCAACAGATTTTGATAAGATTTTACTATAATTTAGAAAATTTCTTCCGGAAGATTTACATATATAATACATACATATTATATTTATAGAGAGTAGAGAAAAGTCGATGTTTTATAATCAAGACGTGAAAATATATTTTCGTGCACTACGTTGCTAACGCTGACTAAACCCCATCAGATATATCAAAATAATGTACCACGGAATTGTATATCTTAAAAAGGCCCACAGAAAAGTCTGCGATGAAAAAATGCCGGGTACACATCAGCTAGTGACATTATAATTCCTAATTCAAATAAACTTTCTCCCTTCTCTCCTCTCTTCCTCCCTCCCTCCACCAACCCCTCTCCCTCTCTAAATATGTGATTGATAATTAATTTATAACTTTAGTACGCATTTACTCCTGATGAAGCGAACATTGTTCGCGAAACATGTAGATTGTGTATATAAAAATAAAGTGATTTAACATTTGCACAATAATTTATTGTCTTTACAAGATGTCTGTATTATCTGTCCCTTATGTAAAATATATACAAACAAACTAGAGTGTAGCTATAGCATTCACATGGAGGGGGTAAGGGTGATCACGATCCTAGGAGAAAGGGGGGGTTGAAAAATTTACTAGTAAGTTTTTTGGGACCTTTACTTACATACCACAACATATTATTATATTATCATATTAAAAGAGAAGGTGCAAATAATGCTGTTGTTTTTTCTAAGAATTTAATCTACAAGTATTGCGAATTACCCCCCCCCCCCATACTTCTCCGTGCTTTATTGGTACGTATCTATATACCTAGTTACAAAAATAACATTTATCAATAGATAAATGTTATTTTTGTTCATAAGAAACTATCACATAAAGTCATGTCATAAGCAAACAATTATTTATTGCTTTGTATCAAACTACAACGTGGTCATAACTGGGAAACTTGGGATAATTGTATCTTCAGTTTCCTTCAAGACAGTCAATATCAGTTACATTTTGACCAACCATGTTACCTACGAGTATGCCTATTGCTTTTGCATAAGGTATAATAATTTATCTTCATGATACAGTCACATAATAATATAATCTATCTGCGTGAAACCACAACTTTCTAAGGTATTAATCTCAGTTATAAGAATAGATATCATGTTAGTAATATGATATGCTTTCATGGTAACACTGGAAGAAATCAACAAGGAATAGGCGAATAGGTACATAATACGTAACACAGATTAACATTTTAAAATTATTTGTCATTGCTTTATCTTTATATCAGACTTAAGTTGTTATCTCGTGTTATTACACGTGTATTCCATACACTGAAAACTTGTATTTTTTTTAATTTTAAACGTATACAGGGTAATAAGAGACATAGGTACCTGATTTACTTTGCCAGTGTTTCCTGGGGTTATTTGGAGTAAAAAAAGTTAAAGGCATTTTTGTCTCCGGTGAAAAATCAGTAAGTGTTGGACAGTTACAGTCAGTGGGGGGGAGTTGGGAGGTTTCTCGGCGTGATGAATAGAAAAAAAAATTCACCGGTACCAAAATATGATTTACAAGTCAAAATAATTAAAGTTAGGAATCACTTGTTTATCAGTAGGAAGTCTTTATCTCTCAAACAAGAGTAATAGGTTTAAAACACTATTTTTACGAATTCGAGATTGCGGGAGTATAAAAAACCATACAACCTGTACAAATGAAAATTGTATCAGAGCGTACCTGAAAGACTTTAACCAACGATTCCAGCTTATTTGGAGACAAAAATATAGATATCATTTTCAAAACAAAACAACAAAAAATTACCACATGTGATACAACCTAACGTGTCACATGATGCGCTCTGTCTCGTTTCAGCAGCACCATACGGACGAGACGGAGCGCGTCTCAGATGACTCGTTAGGTTGAATCCAGTGGTGACATGCGTCATGTGGTGGAATTGTTTTTTTTAATTGAAAAAAAAAATCAACATGACAGCAAAATGACATCTTCATTAATTAATTACTCCAAATCATCGATCTCGATTATCGTTGGCTGAAGTCAGTCGCGAACGTCCTGATACACCCTGTATATCTGTCATAAAATTAAAAGATACCAGTGATGTTGGACATGACTTTTATGAATCTTGAAGGAAAATATGTATATTTTCTCCAAGGTATGAACTGTACCAAATATCTACCTGTTGAAGTAAAATAAAATGTGATATCGGTATTTAGGTAAAAAGGCACCCTTTAGTTAATAATCCAATTTTTTTATAGGAATGTGTTGAACGTGCTACGTAAGTCTTGAGGCAACTGTAGGTATAAAAGAGTTTGTCTGGTTGTCCGGTGTATCTTCATTTTCATTTGTCAACCTAGATAATAGATATGTTGTTGTAATTAGAATCATTGACTATTTTTCCGCAAAACCTTAATTTGAATGGACATTAGAAAGTACATTTTTAAGGGCAAAGAAATTATACTTCCCCAAATAAAAGACAAACATTTGTGCCACCGTGAATGGATTTAATTCAAATAATTTTCCCCTCGGGCAACATTTCCCCACAGCGATTCTACGTCTCAGCCAATAAGCCGCATGATCCTGTAAGGAATATTTCATTCAGGTCATCTCGCCTGTCTGATGATTGTTGATGATGCCAAGATTATATAAATGATTACACGATGCAGCACAACTATCAAATCGTTAACAGCACAGAAACTAGGAGTTATTTTATGTTATTATCACTGAACAGGAAAAATTATTTGTTCAAGAAAGATTATCGACATTATGGATGTTGCACCTACTGAGTTATTCCTCACATTAGGGATGGATAATCTATAATAACATTTTGTTGATTCTGCGTTTTATACTTAGAGGTATTGTGGAAACATTGAGTTCAATCGAGAGTGATAAAATCAACAAACACGGTAAAAAAACATGAAGATGAAGAAACCAACAAATATTAAGATGAAGTCTACAAACACGAAGATGAGAACATCATAAAAAATTACGAAACACAACAATTAAGTTCAATCAAAGATGTTTGACATGAAGTTGAATAAAAAATTAGGAAATCAATAATCATGAAGATGATGAAATAGAAAACATAAATTTGATGAAATACAAACATGAAGATGAGGAAATCAACAAATATTAAGATGAAGTCAATAATATTATGATTAATAAAAGAAATAAAGTCTACAAATATGAAGATGAGGAAATCAACAAATATTAAGATGAAGTCTACAAATATGAAGATGAGGAAATCAACAAATATTAAGATGAAGTCTACAAATATGAAAATGAGGAAATCATAAAAATTACGAATTAACACCAACTTTCTTCTATTATCGATGGACATATCCGTAGTGGTTGGCAGTTATTTGGTCATCGTCTGATTGCTTGTTCTCTGAGCTACAAACGCGAGGAAGGTACATATATAATGTATTATTATGTAAGTATTAATGCACGTCGCTGCGACCAATTGACTTACAGACGCCATCAATGGACTCATAAATTCTATGTGTCGGATAAGTGGCAAATACTTTCAAGGATCACCGCCACATTATCGGTATAATATGTCGAATTTAATGAAGAAAAGAGACAACAAACAAAAGAAGTAGACGTATAAATTTAATTTAATGTTAAGTTAATTTAATTGTCATTTTTTAAATTGGAAGTGATGTGTCAAGAATTCACGCAAGCGAGGATATTGTATCAGCGCTTTATTGGCAGCAGACACATACCTGGATGGATGACGAACCTCGTGCTGGCACTGTTGGTGGACGCGGTAGTCTCTCTCGCTGCAGCATCTTGTCCAGTTTCTTCACCACCTAGGATTCTTGCTGCAGAGTCTCCATTTTCTATCTTCGTCGAACGTCACAGCGGTGCTCCCAAGGTCTGTTATCTATGTGAGGATATTGTGACAGCGCTTTATTAGCAGCAGACACATACCTGGATGGATGACGAACCTTGTGTTGGCACTGTTGGTGGACTCTCTCGCTGCAGCAGCTGGTCCAGTTTCTTCACCACCTAGGATTCTTGCTGCAGAGTATCCATCTTCTATCTTCATGTCACCTGTTCCTGTCCTTCATTCTACTTTACTTAACTTAACTTTATTTTGGTAATATTTATATTTTTTGTAATACCTGCATCAACTGTAAAGCGCCCCTGAGGTGATAACTCACAAAGGCGGCGCTATAAAAATTGTCCAAATATTATTATTATTATTATAAGCGATAAAGTACCTACCTAGAATATAATATTTTTTAACCAGAAAATTGTTTTAGTTCTGTATTTGAAATCCGTTTGAATTTCTTTTGCTTAAATTTATTAGGGTTAATCTTGACAAGTAAAGCCAGATTTGATGATTTTTAAAGGGTCTGTGCTTTTTAAATAAATCTCTTGAAAAAATAATAAATTTGAATTTCGAAATTTGTTTTCTTGAGTGAATGAATTAATAAATTAATGAATAAAGTGGATCCTTCGAAGTGAAAATTAACCCACTTTCCGACATCCGATGGAGCTGAAACTCAGCAGATAGACTCGTTGTCGATGACAGTGGATCCTATGAACTTTTGGTGGTTCTCACGCGCACTCATGCATTTCTTTGAAATTGAATGATATTATAAAATATTACATCAGTTAATATACGCAATAAATCTCGATACCTATCTATCATCCAATTAGGATTTGATCTGATCATTTTAAGTGATAACGCTGTTCACACAATTTTAGTCAATCACTGTGGGGGGAAGGTTTAATCCTAAATCAAACCAAAAAAACAACTTTAACTGCTCACTGCTATGAACTTTAAAAAGGTATTTTCCAGTCCCTGCGGGGGATGGTTAATTCTCAGTCTAACCTAAAATAAAGATTTACTTTAAAATATATTTATTTATTGATCAAAATAGGTGCATTATAGTAAAAAACATTTTTTTCCATTGTGTCTAGATTTATTAACATAATATCCCGTGATTTTTTACGTAAAATAATAATAATAAAATGGATGAATTATATGTACATCTTATATTAATGAACAAATTTAAACAAAAAAGAAAATATATTGATTATTGGAGGTTTTATACATATAATAACATTAAAAAAATGACTTAACCTTGTCAGGTAGGCGCCACTGTACGCATCATGGCTTATCCTATTTCAGCATATTGCTCGCCATACACTACAATATATACCATTGGTAATGTATGGCGAGCGATAAGCTGAAATAGGCCAACCCACGAAAATATAGCACGCTTATAGCGTGGTCTGTCACTGGCTTTATGCTTGCCAACATAATATATTAAGAGGAAGCTACAAGCCAAAATGTGTATATTCTTGGTATACCTTATATGACAAACGGAGTCTAGAAACGTTCGATTTCAAGCACAAAACTGGTTTTTATTTATTTTGTAAATAATTTTATAAGAAAGCAAAAAAGTTAATCAAGTGAAACTGTCACAGATAGTCTTAGCTATAATACTATATTTTTTTAAAGTTGTTTCCTTTATGCGTTCATAGATTTCTATTGAAAAAATATTTTTTTTAGTAATCTACTTTTATATTTCTTATTGAGTAATTTTTTTTTAATTTGTATTCTATTCAAGCGAAATGATAGGAAAACCTTAAATTTATCTCAAGCATATTTTTTGGTATTCATAATGTACACCAATTCATTATAAAGATTAATCAAAATAGTGATTTGGCATTAAGCTTCGCCTTAAGTCATTTAACCGATGTATCAACTCTCAACGCAAGGTGTCAGGAATGCACCTTGAGAGACCTTAGGTCAGATTATGAAAGCTTCAGTCTGAAGATGGCCTTAACAGGCTGAAACCGGTTACGATTAAAAATAAAATATTTAGTTACAAGTTTTAAAACCTTTTATTATATTATTACAATGTTGAATGAATTCCACCACGAATTGTCAGCATCAAAAATATAAAATTTATGAAATCTAGTTTAGTACCCACCTATTGTCTTTTATAAAAAAAACAGGGGACCTTTGACCGACCACCATATTTGATACCGTCACAAATCAACGATCAGCGTCATTTTCATTTGTTTTCCATTTGATCAACAACGACAAGCAGCATGTTAATTTGTTGCAACCTTTGTTGCATTGCATGTTGTATTGCTAATACCTGTACACTTCGAATCTACCGTACCTATGAAAGAATTGCGATCAGAAATCGGTGGTCGAACATAACGGTCATGTTGTTATTTAAAGAATACTGCACATGAAAGGGATATTAATTTTATCTTATAGTATTTATTGAGATTACTTGGAATAATAAGATCTTATCGGGAACTTACATAACTCCCCATTTGGTTCGATAATAAAGTTGCTGGTTACCTAAGTATATCATCAAAAAATTCTATTGGAGATTAGCTTAGTTATGAAATTTTGACAAATATACTAAGGTTTCAGACTACAATTATGTTATAAATAGATTGCACACCATTGGTAACTCTTATGCTATGTTATCTGATGTTTCTAACATGAGTATATTGAAATATAAAGCTGTACTAATCAAACATTTCAGCAGTGAATATTTTAAGGAGGTCACCGCATAACTTCCTTTTTTCTTTCACTAACGTTATACTGATTTATGTTCTTTTTTCTTTTGTTTTGTTTACTTATATAATCTCATCATTATTATTTTCTTTCTTCTTTCCATACTGTGCTATGACTGTCAATCGTATCATGTATTAATCGTAATTGCACTTGTGCCATCAATTCTAAATAAATACAAATAATGTGTTACTTACAACGATTCTTACCAGTTTTCGAGGACATTTAGAAAAAACAAAACATTACCCACGTGTGAATTCCACGTAAGTACTAATATTACACTGCCAACGATATTATACAAATAGTAGGAAAGGAAACACCTACATAAAATAAACACCTTATTTTTTTGTTTGTTAAATATGTTTAAATATTTTATCTGAAAAATAATCGTGTCATTTCTTCATGTAATGCTACGTATACCTAGTTGTAGGAAAGGAACGAAGCAACGGCAAATAGCGCGAAACTTGCTTCATTCCTTTCCTGTAATTCGTGGCTTGGCTCGCGTTTCGGTTCCCAAATGTATACGTATCGTAACCTTTTCAACTGTACCTACACCGCCAGCTCCTGTTAATTAACCCACTAATCCTACTAATTATATTCCAGGTAGATTCAAGGTATTCCAACATTTAGAAATTGGTCATTATTCTAAAATAATGATCAACATCAGTTGCGATCTAATAATCTTATTATAATAGACTTATATACTTCCTTTCTTTTATAACAATCTCAGGCGAAATTACGTAATGATATTTTATGGACATACGTAATAGGTACTACAACTATGTAATAACTAAAAATATCTAACTGTATCTTATTGTACTGTGTATGTCTTAACAAATAAATAAATAAATAAATAAAATAGAATAAGCTTGCTTTCCATTCACATAATTTTTGTACACCATTAACACTGCTAATGATCAGCAATGCTGTTACTTATACCTATACCTATACCTCCATCTCCATCTACTCGTATATCCAATCCATTGCGACTAAAACCATAGATTAGCATTTTAGGTGATTTTTTTTTCTCCTGGTAAGGTGTTCACAATAGATTTTTTTTGAAAGCATATTTTATTTTTTATGTGTAATCTCACCTAGTGCTCTTTTTTAAAATCATGTGATATTATGTAAGTAATTGTTTACTGTAGGTAGGGTTGGGCGGGGCTAGTTGAACCAAGGGGCTTGTTGGGCCACGCCAATATCTTCGGAGCCGAAAGACTTACGAAGAATGCTGAACATGTTCTAGCAAGCTAGAAGTGTGGGGACCGCACCACCAAGCATTCAGTAGGCACATGGCATCCGTAGCGTGTGCACGGGGATTTTGTGTGATTTTTGCCCCAAAAGTAAAAAAAGACGATCGACTGCTTTTTTGAAAATAGATACGAAGGACAAAGATACCAAGTCAAGGTAAGTCAATTTGAAATTGATGTTTACTCAACTATATCTTGTCAATTGTAAAATTGTAATACATTTAGTGGTATATGAGTTATCCGATGAAATTTGTAATAAAACATTAGTGGGGCTAATTGAACCATTTGGTTCAACTTGCCCCATTCAGATTCCTTACTGTAATTTTATGCGTAGTGCATTCATTTCACTCGTCAACACATCAGTAATACCGTTTTTTTTAAACTTTCTAGATGCATACACGGTATACCGACAACAGGAAAAGAGAATGTTTCTTCCAATATCAATAACAATACTGTAGCATCTACATCTAGAAGTGGCGTTTACTTTTCACCAGAGACCGTTAGACCATTTCCAAAGGCAGGGCCTAGAAAACAGCTGCAAACAGCGAGGAAGAAAATAAGAGCAGCTATTTTAACAGACACTCCTGAAATGGATTCTCTTGCCCAAGAGTAATCTAAGAAGCAAAAGACAGGAACAGATAAGGCAACTAAGAAAAAACTAGTATGCTTGCCTAATTTGTGATGATATTTATTCAGAGAGCTTTCCAGGAGAAGAGTGGGTTCGTTGTCACGCCTGTCTAAAGTGGGCACACCAAAAGTGCACATCTGGAACTATTCCAATGTACATTTGACGATTTTATCGATTAAATAATTCTAACAAAACTTACTTGTTTTATTATACTTGGTTTATTTCAGATAAAATAATCGTTCTATTACCTAATTCTGTATTCTTTCATTATTTCAATAAATTTACTTTAATATCTTAATTTGTTTTACTAAACCATGAGTGTGAATGATAGTAAATATATGACACTGTATTGTTCAACAAGCCCCGTGGGGTGGTTCAACTAACCCCACCTATGAGGCAAGTTGAACCATTTCTCCTTCTGCGTGAAAATTAAAATATCTTGCATAAGGTCGACGTATTATATTATTTCATGAATAACATTATGAAGCCAGATAATGAAGCTATCTTAATAAATTGAAAAAACCAAAATATCTATAAGAGTTTCGAGTCTGGGGTCAAATTAGCAAAATCATGTTCAACTAGCCCCGCCCTACCCTACTCGTATTTTGTCATTTTACCTGTCACCTACTAAAAAATAACGCACTGGATCCAAGCAGCAGTGCCGCGGAATGGCAACACTGCAGGATAAAAGTGAGCCATACGCATGATTTTGTTTTCTTCACAATACTTGAAGATCTTGGAGGAAATAAATATAGCTATATTCCTGATTCCTCCAAGTCTTGAAGATTCCTTATTGGGCGGGTCTGTAATTCCCACGGTTACGTCAAGACAACGGCACAAATAAACATTAAACGTACTTCTTTATCAAAATAATGCTGCAGCTCTTTCTTACCCAACAAATAACAGTGTGTAAGAAAGCTGTGGAAAATGAGACAAACGATGCACGTAATACTTATGTCTGCTTTCCCCAAAGGATAAAGCAATATTTATCATTAATCTCCCTTACACGTATTAATGAAATGAAACGCCGCGTCCGTTGTTGTAGCCGTGCCGTCGCCGTGCCGTCACCGTTAGAATTATAGAAGCATGAACCTAAAAACCCTGGACAGAGCATTAGTGCTATTTTGTATGAATTACATTAAAGCCAAAGCTAGGGTGAGGGGAAATTGCCTGGCAGCCATCTTGCCTAACAAACTTTTAAAATGATTTGCATGGAAAGTGATATAAAATGAACTACGTATTTAAATTTTATTTTTATATTGCCAGATTTTTTAGGGTATTTGATGAGACAGGTAATGGGATATGTCAATAAAAAAAATAAGTTGGTAACGGCATTTGTCATACATTTTTACCCTCTCCTCACGACTTCAATTTTTTCTCGAATAGCTCTGTCCAGGGACTTTTAGGTTTATCTCTATATAGTATAAAACATAGTCGCTATCCACGTCTGTTTGTTTGTGCGTTTAGTTCTTCTGAACTACGCAACGGATTTTGATAAGGTGTTCACTATCATTTAGAGAAGTTATTCCGGAAGGTTTATATATATTATACATGCATATTATATTTAGAGAAAGTACAGAAAAGTCGAGCAACGCCGGGTGCACATCAGATAGTATTATATAAAAGCGCACATTAGATAATATCTATTGCTTGTATATATTATATAATAGTATTCTAAATTTGAATACTCGATACCATCTTGACTATAAACCAGAGGCGGCTCTAGTGATCCGGGCGTGGTAGGTCATTTAAAAAAAATGTGTGACTAATCTTTATTTGATATTGTGAAAAATGCCCATAAATTATTATCTATATTATTTTTTATGTAGGTACGTCATGAGTTCAAACTACATATTATGTTAATATCGTTAATTGGAAATAATTACAGAATTCATGTACGGAAAATTATTTTTAAGTGGATTAATGTAGTTGTTCACAAAAAAAATAAGAGTTTAAAACGCAGCAAAGATACTGGGTGCGAAGCTAAGAGTATGATGTTTCTGCGAGACCGTGATGCGAAGCGATGCAACGTTTATCAATTCTATTTAAATTTAGACTTCGATTCTATCTGACAATGATCTTTTACGTTTTTTTTTTGTTTTTTTTCATTCTTCAGCTTCATTCGACATCGCTAACAACATAAAGAATTATTCCAAATCTTTTCCGAACTGTCCAATTGAAAAAATAAGCATTGTTCCACACTCCTTAAAACATATCATATTCATTATGCTGTCTCATAGTGCCATCTCGTTTACTCTATGGCGCGCATAGGGACAGAAATGCCAAAGTCGGGGACATTTTTTAAATTGACTCAGCGAATTTCTGGACTTGGATGAAAGCTTCTATTAGAAACAATAGATGTCACTGCTGTTGACTCGCCGCCGCTACTCGCAGCTCTGCTATTTCGCGGTACATTTCAAATAAATTAAGAATAAGACCAGTTGTACATAATTTATTATTATTTTGGAGGGTCAAAGACCAATTGACCTAAGGGAAGAACCGCCCCTGATATAAGCTGATTTTGTCGAGCCCAAATTTGTATTTCGGTGTCAACGACTTTTTTTCAACAACCGAAAAATTTCAACGGTTGAAAATGCCACAGAAACAGTTACGTGTTGCCTTTCTTAGTCAGGTATATAAGACGAATAAATAAACACTTAATATGAGTATGAGTAGGTAACTGGCGGTATAAGATTATAGCAAATAATATATTACCTACGAACAAAGGAGTAAGTAATTTAATCAATAATTAGTATGCTAAAGTTTTCATCGGGAATATTATGCAGCTACAAAGTATTTATCTATACCTTCCTATTTACCTAATCATTCTATGAAATTGTGAAGATTGTGCACGATTTTGTTACATAACATCCCGTCAGCATTACCTTATTAATCGTTTATATAATATATTATAATGATAAACTAGTCACCTATGGTTATGGAATCATTATAATACTTTGACAGTGACTTTGGTCCGGGTGTTACGTAATAGGCAGGTGCTAAATTCGCGCAGAAGCGCAAAAACTCATTACCTCATTAGCTTTATTTTATTTCTGCATTTTTTTTATTCATTGAACTTTTTTTTAAAACAAAACCTTTTTTTAGTATATTATTAGTTAGTAGGTACACGGCTTAGTCCGAGTTTTCTTTAACGTTATTTTTTCTTATTGAAAAAAATGCAAAAATCAAAATGACGTCCTGTCTTATTTTGGCAGTTTAAATCAATATTTCAATACTCCAAAGTAGTGACCGAACGAAGCTAGTTTTTCAGCCGAAACTGAAACCGAATTTCTGCTTCTGTTCAAGGTTGGCCGAAACCGAAACTAATGCTTATTTAAATAAGAAAAAACACCGTTAGTACCCCGTTTTGGCGCGTTTTATTGTTAAATATTTACAATGCATAAAATAAATAATACTATAATATTACTAAGCGTAAAGTCGTGCAAATTTACAGGACGTTTGAACGTGTTTTTAGTAGAAAAAAATATCTGATTTATAACACGTTTTATTTATTTACACTTTTTTTACTATTTAAATAGTAGAAGTCGGGGGGCGCCCAAGGAATACATGTCATGACCAAGTGAAAAAAATACTTATGTCGGTATATTTATGTAATTAATATCAACGTTTATACAATAAACAATAATTGCACATCACCGTTAAATACAAGCATAAGAAATAACTAGAAACATATTTTTTTTAATAAGAATTAAGACATCAGAAATTATGAAGTGAATACAAGCTCTTGAATGATATACAAGTAAAAGATACAAGTACATACAAAACACACAAGTAGACTAATGTTAAGTTAATATTGATAGTACGTTTATAGCCTTCATGTTCCTACCATTCGTGCAGTTAAATAGATCCGCAACTTCTGCTCATCTGTTACTAACTTCATGTAATGTATGTATGGTACAAGTGAGTGTTTGAAATGCTCAATCCAGATATAATTACATTTAAACAGGATTTGCGATTCTATTTGACAATGATCTTTTACGTTTTTTTTTGTTTTGTTTCATTCTTCAGCTTCATTCGACATCGCTAACAACATAAAGAATTATTCCAAATCTTTTCCGAACTGTCCAATTGAAAAACAAGCATTGTTCCACACACGACAAGCGTGTAAAATGACGTATATATATAAATAAACGTATGTACATATAAACCGACATATTTTTATGTCACCATCTCCTTATAACTTATCATATTCATTGTGCTGTCTCATAGTGCCATCTCGTTTACTCTATGGCGCGCATAGGGACAGAAATTGAAATTATTTTTCAGAAAAACACAGAAATGAAAAATGTGTCCTATTGGGGTAGGTACCCCGTGCTAATAGGCAACATTGTATAAATGTGTGACGGTCAATCCTCTCCGCCTAATCCCCGTAGAAACGGCGTGATGGTAAGTTAGTCATGAAAAAATGTTTTAGCCAGCAGGACCTACCTATCTAACAACCAAGAGTATGAATCTCAGGTTGATACGATAATTGCTGCCAAATAGAGGTTAATGCATATTGACCTCGCTACGTGACCAGTCTACTCAGTTAGGTTGGGTCTTCAAATCTTTTTATACAATTATTTGGACACGTCAGGAGTCTCAAAACTCAAAACTTGCTCTGATACATTACATACGTAAGCTCAAGTTTTTCTGGTTTCCTACGAAATTGGTAAAAATATGGATACCTATTCCACTAGAAGTAGTGAAATTAAGCTTACTTAAGGCAGGCGGACACGCCCACAACACACTTCTTTCGATTTAACTCTTCAGTGTTCTTTGGGGCTTAGACACAATACCCTATATTATGCGTGCATAATTTGGGTGTGGCATGTACGTATAATATGTTGGGATGAAACATTCCGCTATAATCTTCCTCATGAGAGGGGGTCAGATCATGTGAGGGACTGCCGCGGAATATCATTTCTTTGTATGGGATCTATCTCTCTGAAAGACGACAGCCGCGTAATTACGGCGATCCGTAAATTGTTCTGTATAGCGTAATCTGTCACCCCCTTTAAGAAAACGAAAGATGAAAGATGAAAATACTACCATAAATAAACAACTCGCCCTACTACCTACGCGGTAAGGGTGGCTGAATTATTTTTTTTGTTAGCTCAATGGTAGGCAGTTCCTGCCAATTTGAATAATTACCGACTGTTTAATTATAACATTCATAATTGGGCAAAGGACCGCTTGCATTCGCTTTGCATTGGCTTAAAAAATATAAAATATTTTTTTTTTTTTTATATGTTCTTTATTCAGTAAAGTTTATACATTACAGTAAACGGGTAAATTTTTGGCCACCACACTAGGCACATGCCCGTGTTGTAGTGGTCAATTTTATGTTAAGTATAATAATACAAATTAAAAATAAGTTGAATGAAAACAAAATAATATAAAAATAAAATAAAATAATTTATACATCTAAAACAAGTATGAAGTATAAAGGAATTAAAAATAATGCAAAATATCTACATAAGTTTAAGATATATGAATATAAAAAATAGGTGTGGAAAACAGAAAAATTTAAAATAATATAAAAAGTATATCAAAGAAAATACGTATTATTGAATTAAAAATAATACAAGGAGCATGTATCAAAAAAAAAGAAAAAAATACAAGTACATTTGTGTAATTAAAATAGAATTAAAAGTGTAGTAAAAATACAAGTACATTAAGTACAAGTGTATTTCTAAAAAAAGAATACTAATACAATATAAAATCAAAGAAAGTACTATTTGGTAAGAAAGTAGGGATAAGTTATATCTTGATGAGCGATTTGCATGTGCGTGTTATGGTAACATAGGTGTATAGATATATTTCGGCAATTTTTGTGTAAATCCACGTTTGAGCTACGGCTAAGGATATGTACACAAATGTGGAATTATTGTCACAATATTTTTCGTAATAGATACTAGAGTATAAGAAACATATCAGTGGTGGTAAATATATAATTTTTTTAATGATGAATATGAAAAAGAAATATATTGTTTAGTAATATACAAGTTATTTAAATTATTTACTGGTGATATAGGTTCATATGTTCCTTAAAGAAATTTCGCCCCTTTTCAGATATCCATTTATGCACACCGGTTGCAAAGTGAGTAAGTGTTTTTGATGTTTTGATGTCGTTTTTTAACGTGTTGAATATTTTAGGTGCGATGTATGAGTATTGCCTTTGTGAAAAAGTGGTTTTTGTTACAGGAATTATGCATTTTCCGTGCTTTGAGTAGCGTGTATGTATGTCCGTTTGTGTAGAGTTTATCAATCCATTTTTCCAGATATGGATAAGAGCTATCTTGATATACAGTTGGCGAATATCAAGGGCTGTGAGTTTCTTGAAGAGTGGCTCTGATGGATGAGAGGGGGAACATTTGAAGATGACCCTTAGCAAAAGTTTTTGAACGGTCACTAGAGGGTAGAGGATGGATGCTGCACAACCTCCCCATCCTATAATGCCATACGTTGCTATCGATTGAAATATAGCAAAATATACAGTTCTTAGAGTGTTTATATCAAGGATTGATCGTAGAGAATAAAAAATATGGCATAACTTACGGAGTCTCTTAGTTATGGAGTTAATATGGGCCTCCCAGCGTAATTGGTTATCTATAATGACTCCTAGGTATTTTATTTCATTTGATGGTTTAAGATTTGGGCATGAGCAGCAATTATTGGGTGATAGTGGAGATGTGTTTAGATTTTGTGAGCAAGTGTGAATGATTAATTTGGGAAGGTTTTCTGGGAGTGTGAATTTACGGATTGAAAAGTGTATGCATTGTGTTTTTTGTACATTTAGGGTGAGGAGGTTGGAGTCTAGCCATTTTTTAATTTTGTTAATACCATAATTTGCCTTCTCTATTGATGTCTTCCATGTTTTGCTAGTGAATATGATAACCGTATCATCAGCAAAAGATATTATATTGCCATCAATGTCCAGTTTCAATAGTGAGTTCATATATATGAGAAATAGGAGCGGACCTAGAACACTTCCTTGGGGCACACCGTAGGAGATAGATAGACATTTACTTCTATATGCTCGGTTTGAGTGAATAACAGTTGTTTGCGATCTTTGTGTAAGGTAGCCTTTAAACCAATTTAGGGCAGTACCTTCTATCCCAATCTGTTGCAGTTTTTTTAGGAGAATGTGATGTGAAATAGTATCAAAGGCTTTAGATAAGTCTAGAAAGACAGCAAGAGGTTTATTACCCTTATCAAGGTTATCGGATATCAGTTTGGTGAAGGTTGCAATTGCATCATCAGTACTACGGTTTTTGCGAAAGCCATACTGGTTATTTGAAAGGATTTTATTTTCCTCAAGGAACTTAACCAGTTTTAGTTTTACTATTTTTTCAATGATTTTGGAGATTGTACTCAGTAAAGATATTGGCCTGTAACTATTTCGGGAAGATCTGTCACCTGATTTGTAAATAGGGATAATTGAGGCATGCTTAAGAGAGTTTGGGAATATACCGGATTGGAGGCTAAGGTTTATAATAAGCTCTAGAGGCTTGGCTATAAGTATTTTTAAATGTTTTGTAAGTTTAGTAGAGATTTCATCTATTCCTGTTGAGAGAGTATTTTTTAAAGTTGATATGATTTCTATAATTTCTAATTCTGTGGTGGGGGTGAAAAGGAAAGGACTATATCTCAGGGGAGTCAGGGATATTTCGTTTGCAAGTTCATGTTCCGAAACACTATTTTTTTGCCAGGATAAGATTGGAAAGGTTAGAACCAATTGTGGTGAAAAACTCATTGAAATGATCTGCGATTTTTTCAGATTCATTACCTGTGTTTGTTAGTAGTTGACCATCAACGTTAATCTTGTTTATGGGTGTTGTCGTTACTTTAGTGTAAGATATGTCTTTAATGATATTCCATATTTTTTTATTGTCATTCTCTGCGTTATTTATTTGTTTTTTGTAGTAATCTTCTCTGGCCTTTAAAGTAATTTTTTGCACACATTTCTGTATTTCTTGTAGAACAGGTGAGATTCATAGTCGTTGGGATTTTTTTTGCAGAGTGCGTGGAGTTTATCGCGCTTACGAATAGAGTGTAGGATACCAAAAGTTATCCAAGGCTTAAGTTTAGAATCATGGTGTTTAGTTTTGTGAGTTTTGTCTGATGTAGCGTTGGTTAGATGGATATGTAGTGTGTCAACAAGAGATTTGCAGGCCAGACTGGGATCACTCTGTTTGTAAACATTTAACCAAGTTTCCTGAGAGACCAGGTCATAAAGTGTATTGTAAGATATTTTCTTTTGTGTGATTACGTGTTGCGGTGGTTTATGTATTTTATGAGACAGAGATGTTATGGTAGCGTAGTGGTCTGTGACAGTGCATTGGTATACAAGAGATCTGTTTTTTAATTTACATTTTGAAAATACATGATCAATACAACTCACCGACGAGCCAGATATCCTGGTAGGTGCTGTAATGGCTGGGACGAATCCTTGTAGTGTTAGTAGGTTTATATATTCATTGACTTGAGGATGTGTGCAATTATTACAATTATATTTACAATTTGGTAGGCGGGAATGGGTACCGCCGCCCTGGGAACCATTTATTGGATGACCAACACCTCTGCCACAGGTCACCCCAAGTGGTTCGCTACGTTTGGTGACTTAGCAGGGGTGCCCGGGTTCATGGGTTAAGGTTTGCCCGGGTCTTGGTGGCGGTTGCGTCGGCCCACCTTCTGCGTGGCGGGCCGGTTGGGAGATGCTGGTTGAGGGAGACCCTTTACAACCGGTTACCGCTGTCCGGGCCGCTCGATAGTACAGGGGCCCGACCCTCAGGCTCACGACTAAGGGTGGGCTGCCCCATCAGCGAGTGAAAAAACCCCGCCACTGCTGTTGTGCCGGTTCGTGACCGGAGGGGACCCAGCAGCAGCGTTTGGGGCGCATTGGATGCCCTCTCCAGCCGGACTCTCCCGGCCTATCGCCTAGCACCGCAGTGGGTGGGCTGGAACCAAACGCTCATCACTCCTAGACAGCCTGAACCCCAGATTCCTACCCACCCCTCATACCTTTCCTTTCCAGACCTTTCCTTTCACCTCCTACACCTACAAAAAAAAAAATTAATTAAATTCATGAACATACAAAACAACAATCTTAACATCATTACAGCGGCGAGTAGCAGGCGTCCCCGGTGCGGGCCAAAACTGTTGGTAAATTTTGCCAACATTCGCGGCCTGCACACAAATTTAAATTCCGTCCATCACCATCTTTTGTCCCAACGTCCCAACCTTCTTTTCCTATCCGAAACTCAGATAGCCGAGCCGCCAGACTCCTCCTATCTGGACTGCCCGGGCTTTACCCTCGCAAGCAAATTCCGGCTGAAAGGAGGAGTCTGCCTCTATAGTCGAGCTGACGTCAACTGTGTGCGACTATTGAGTCTGGAAAACTCCAGATTCGACGTAATGTGGGTGCGCGTCAATCTTGCCAGTACGGCAAGATTCTACGCATGTCTATACCGCTCACCGAACCATAGCGAATCAGACACTTCCGAGCTCTTCAAACATTTGAGCGATACTATTGATGATCTCTTGCCCCGCTACCCTTCGGCCGAGTTTGTTGTTCTGGGGGACTTCAACGTTCATAACGAACCATGGTTGAAGTTCTCAGGCCCAACGGACTCGGCTGGCCGACAGGCGGAATCCTTTGCCATTTGCTACGGATTAGAGCAATTGGTTCAGGAGCCTACAAGGGTTCCTGATGTCCAGACTCACCGCTCCAATCTGTTAGACCTATTCTTAACTACTGTGCCACACGGTTATAAGATTGACGTCACAGCGCCTCTGGGATCATCTGACCACTGCCTAGTGACGACATCAATCCCCGTTAGCCTCAGACCAACCAATGAGAGGCTGAGGAGAAAAGTGTGGCACTATAGGTCAGCAGATTGGTTCGGTATGCGGGCCCATTTCAATGCTTTTCCGTGGTCAGCTGTTTGTTTTCGGACTTCGGACCCTTCAAGATGTGCCCAGGAGATTGGTGAAGTCATCAAATCGGCGATGGATGGCTTCATACAATCGACTACTAAAGAAACTGGTGTGGGCTCAAAGCCGTGGTTCAGTCGACAATGCTCCGAAGCAGTTCGACGAAAAAACGCGGCTTACCGAGCCTACAACACATCTCGAACGCCCGAAAGCAGATCAGCATACAACAAATCGGCAAAGGAATGCAAGAGAATCATCAATAGATCAAAATTCGAACACGACCTGCAGATCAGCAAAAAGCTGGCTGCCTGCCCGCATGGCAGCAGAGCATTCTGGTCGCTTGCGGGCTCAATAGGTCGAAATTTTTGCAAACCCAGTTTGCCACCTCTTACCAGACCTGACGGCTCACTAGCAAACACCGCCACCGAAAAGGCAAACCTTTTAGGGAAAATGTTTGCGGAAAACTCGACCCTCGACGACGGGGGTGCTGTTCCGCCGTCGGTTCCTCACTGCGGCTTCTATATGAAAAAGCTGAGGATCCGGCATCGGGATGTACTCCACGTCATACGGGGGCTCGATGTTAACAAAGCTAGTGGACCTGATGGAATACCTGCCTTGGTATTGCAGAGGTGTGCTGCGGAAATAGTTCCAGTTTTGACAAAGCTCTTCAAAATGTCCCTGAAGTGTGGCACTGTGCCCTCTGGTTGGAAAAAAGCGGTAATTCACCCTATTCCCAAGAAAGGTGACCGCTCCAACCCGGCCAACTACCGCCCCATAGCGATCACATCAGTTCTGTCCAAAGTGATGGAACGTGTGATCAACGACAAACTGCTCACATACCTCGAGAAGAACAAAATTATCAACGACCGTCAATACGGATTCCGGCGGAACCGCTCGTGCGGTGATCTTCTCGCGTATGTGACGCATGTTTGGGGGCGGTGCCTGGAACGTCACGGTGAGACCCAAACGGTCGCACTAGACATATCCAAGGCCTTTGACCGGGTCTGGCACCGAGGACTTGTCAACAAATTGCATTCTTACGGACTTCCCGCATCCCTGTGTACGTGGATTGCTGACTTTTTAAGGGATAGGTCGATTCAGGCGGTTGCTGACGGTTTCACCTCTTCCTCGCACTCCATAAATGCTGGCGTCCCACAGGGATCGGTTCTGTCTCCGACTTTGTTTTTGTTGCACATCAATGACCTTTTGACATGTGCACCGATTCATTGTTACGCGGATGACAGTACAGTTCATGATAGCTTTTTGTTTGACAAGCCCCCAAAGGGCACACAAACTCCAACGGCTCGGAGGGCTTTGAAGCAGAGAATGGACGGTTATCTCGAGAGTATTTCCTCCTGGGGTAAAAATAATCTCGTCGAATTTAATGTTTCAAAGACCCAATCCTGTCTGATTACGTCTAAAAGGGATCCAAATGATAATCTAGTCTCCTTCAACGGAAGCAATCTTCCGAACAGGCCTTCCATTGATATGCTTGGTGTAACTATAAGTGACCAGCTCAGGTACGGGGGCTCCATCGAAGCCAGAGTAAAGTTGGCCTCTCAGAAGCTGGGCGTACTGTACAGGGCCCGCAGATACTTTAATAGTACACAACTGCTCACCCTGTACAAATCGCAAGTGCGCCCTACTGTCGAATTTGGCAGCCATCTCTGGTCTGGAGCCCCAAAATACCTGAAAAAAACCCTTGACTCTGTGCAGAAACGGGCGGTCCGTTTGATAGATTCCCCAATCTTAACAAACGGACTGCAATCTTTAGAGCACAGACGTCGGGTAGGTATGCTGTCCTTGTTCTATCGGTATTACAATGGAAGATGCTCTGAGGAACTAGCGTCATTGATCCCTTCGGCGCCGGTGCGTAGTCGGGATACACGCCAAACACGCGCCCAACATTTGTACACAGTTGACACTTGTCACATGAGAACGGGTCGCTTCTACGATTCGTTCTTAAGTTCAACAGCTCGGCTGTGGAACGAACTGCCGGCCTCTGTGTTTCCTCCCTCCTACAACATGGGACTCTTCAAGACCCATGTTCACTCCTTCCTCTCCACAAAAAGACCCTCCACACAGCATCCCCAAAGATGACATAGGCCCTGAGGGAAATTATTTTCTTCAGGGCCTCCTGTGTGGAGTAAATATAAAAAAAAAAAAAAAAAAAAAAAAAAAAAATTAATTATATTTATATTGAGATCACCGATAATAAGGATATTGTCACAATTTTTCACACATGATAGAGATTGATTAAGTGAGTTTAGAAATGGGGTTATGTTAGATGTGCTTGGTGATCGATATATAGAAAATATAGTTACATGGTTATCTATTTCAATTTTGAGACAATTAGAGTCGTTGATTATGATTTCGTTCACTGAGTGAGATAAATGATTTTTGAGGAATACGATAACTCCCTCGTTCTGTGTTTGGTTATTCTGTGTGTTGTAGTGTGTGTAGTTTGTTATGTTTTTTGGAATGTAATTTTCATTGATCCAGCATTCACTTAAAATGAGTATGTCAAAGTCTGAATTTAGATCTGTGAGAACTAACAATAGTTCGTTGAAGTTACGGTTTATGCTTCTGATATTCATAGAGAAAATTTTTAGGGCAGGTTGAGTTAATATTTTTTGGACTTCGAGAGGACTGTTTGTCTCTGTACATGGAATTATGGACAAATTGTCCAATTGATCAACTATTTCTTCCATTTTTAGTGTTTGTATAAAGCATAGTAAGTTGTAATGGTTTTGATGCAATTACAATAACACATTTTTTACATGATAAGAAAACTAGATTACTGGAAAGAGGTGATTGTATTAAGTTATTTGATCGATTAAAAACAATGATGGGGTACATGCTTTTGTTAAATGTCTTTGGGCTAAAAAAATCCAATAATATGTTTTTTGTAACAGAGAGTATCAAGTAATATATAGATGAATATATAATAATATACAGGAGAATCAAGTAAAATAAAAGTATACCAAAGGATGAAAATTGATTATAAGTTATTTGGTGAGGGAGATAAAAGGTTTTTGGTTTTTTCATTGATAAGTATAACGGGCGTCCCAACGTCTTTGCGTACATATTGATAATTTTGATACCGCGTGATTTGTAAAACAAAAATAATTAAATATTTTTTTAGCCCTCTGACCCAAATGTGTCGACTGTATAATAAGATTGAGTGTGCTGAAGTAGATATTTTCGTCGATAATCAATACAGATTCAAAAATGTACCTATCACTGTAACTCTCGTGTCTCTTGTCTCTCCTAGTATTATTTGTCATTTTACTGATCTTATGTATAATTTTATATTATTATTTGTTTGGTTTTTTAAATGTTTGGTTTGTTAAAGGTGACATATATGAAAGAAATAAAAAACCGAAGAAATCAAACAACTTTTACTATACATATACGCTGACGTCGACGGAAAGACCTACGACAGAATGTTAAATGCAGAAAAAATAAATATTGGATGGGACAGATGCAGGGTCTTTGACAATTTAAATATCATCAGATGCTTTAAATGTAATGGGTTCAACCACAAGGCTATAGATTGCAGAAACCTAAAATCTTGTCCAAAATGTGCAAAAAATCATGACGTAAAAGATTGCACAGATGAAGATATTCAGTGCATCAATTGTATAATGACAAGTCAAAGATTAGGACTGAAACTAAATTGTAGTCACTCAGCCATGAGTAAGGAATGCCCAATTTATAAAAGAAAACTAGAAGCAAAAATGAGCAGAATTTCTTTTTTATAAACAAAAGTTACGAGATAGATTAAATTAAATACTTGAACATACAAAGCATGATAGCACATTACGAAGAGGTCAAAATACTTTTGGAAGAGAAGAAACCTTTTATGCTTATGATGAGTGAAACACATGTGACTGAAGATATCCAAGATAGTGAAATTATATTTGATCATTATAATACCATACGTTGTGACTCGCATAGCAGACATACAGGAGGAGTAATGATTCTCTTAAGTAATAAAGTTCCATATGAAGTGATATCAAATCACCAACATGAAAAACATTGTTGGATTTTAGCCATCAGCATTAAATCAGGAATCAAGAAAGGTGTATATACTGTTATTTATAGATCACCAAACACAAGTAAATGCTACTTCTTAACATACTTTCAAAAATGGAGCATGGAAAATTTGCAAGATGAAAATATTATCATTATAGTTGGAGATTTCAATATAAATATTAAAGCAAATGCAGACATATTCACAAAAAAACTGAAATCTATTATTCAAACTGCAGGTATGAAACAATTAGTTAAAGATTACACACGAATTACTAATACCTCTCAAACATTGATTGATCTAGTAATCTCAAATAAATTTAACCTACGTGTTAATGTATTATATAAACCTAAAATTACCAACCATAATATGATTCAAATTTTTTTTTTTTTTTTAAGTTTCTTTATTCAATAAAATTGTTAGTTACATGCATTGAGGAATTTTTCGACCACCAAGCTAGGCACATGCCCGTGTTATTGTTATTCTAATAAATGACGGAGAAAACTACAACTCCAGTAAAGAAACACAAGTAATAACATTTAAAAATTACAAAAGATACAATAAAGAACTCTTCATTCAGACCTTAGAGACTATTGATTGGAATGAAATAAATCAAATGGAATATAACAAAAAAGCTGACCAGATGATATTAAGCATTAAAAAATCCATTGATGATGTAGTTCCAGAACAGAAGATACGTAAAGGAAACAATAATAAATGGTTCACAAAAGAACTACGCACAATGCAGCACGATAGAGATACATTTTACAAGAGAGCACGCCTTACTAATAGTACTATGGATTGGAATAACTACAAAAAATTGAGAAATAAATACTCTAAAGACATAAAAAGAACGCATAATGAGTACATACAAAATAAAATAAACTCGGAAGAAGGGGATCCCAAAAAAAATTGGAAAAGCATTAAAGAATTAGTACATGGCGATAACAAAGACGACATAAAAATAGTAAACTTCCCAAAAGATCTAAACGATGAAAACATGGCTAATAGCTAAATAAATATTTTATAGAAAGCATCACTCAAATTAACAAATGAATACCTAACATTGTTGTCAACCCCACAAATGATAATAACAACTCAAACAAAGAATTATTGGTCTTCAGAAAAATAACTGCAGAATATTTATTTAACATTTTAAACAAAATTAAATCAAAAAATAGTTCAGATGGATTAACTATTAGTTTAATAAAATATGCTTTTCCAGTAATTGCATCTACTCTATTAAATATTATTAATCAGACAATTGAAGAGGGAAAATTTCCACAGTCATGGAAACTATCTACCATTATACCGGTCACAAAGGTTAAAAATACCAGAAAATGTGAAGAATTTCGACCAATAAACACCTTACCGAAATATGAACAGATACTTGAAGTGATAATAAAAGAACAAATATTGCAATACTTAGATGAACACAATATTCTATACCAAGAACAATCGGGATTCAGATTTAATAATTCTTGTGAAACAGCGTTAAATATAATCGTTGAAGAATGGAAAGAAGGAATGAATAGTAATAAATTTATCTTAGCAATATTCCTGGATTTTCAAAGGGCATTCGAAACTATAGATAGAGAAATATTGATAAGAAAGCTTAAAGAAATTGGTTTCTCAACTGTAGCCACTAAATTAATAAAAGAGTATTTGAAAGACCGAATACAGGTAACAAAAATTAATAATCAATTTTCAAAACCAATGGAAAATAAATTAAGAGTACCACAGGGATCAGTCCTTGGACCTCTACTATTCATACTCTATATTAATGACATGGTGAAAATATTTTCAAAATGCAAAGTACGACTATTTGCCGATGATACACTAATATATATAATTGGAGAAAACTATGAAGAACTAATAAATATTTTAAATAATGAACTAGATAATGTATCAAGATGGCTAAAAATAAATAAGCTTAAATTAAAAACAAAATGTATGGTAATTGGTTATAAGAAGACATCCAGTGAAAGCAAAATCAAAATTGATGGTGAAATTATTGAAAATGTTACCGATATAAAATACTTAGGAGTTATAATAGATTCCAAACTCAACTTTAACAAACATGCTGAATATGCCCAAAAGAAAATTGGAAAAAAGATATCTTCTTTGGGAAGAATTCGCCAAAAACTGTGCGAAAAAACTGCAATCACCATTTATAACTCCATTATTGCTCCACATTTTAATTACTGCTCAACTATCCTTTTCCTGTGTAACGACCGAGAACAAAATAAATTTCAAATTCTCCAAAATAGGGCAATGAGAACAATACTCAGACGAAATAGATATTCAAAAGAAAATAAAATGTTAACAAACTAAATTGGCTAGCGGTGAAACAGATGTTGACCTTGAACACGATGATATTTGTACACAAAATAGTAAACAACCTGCTACCCAAATATTTTTCAAATAAAATTGTATACAACAAGGATATACACAAACATAAAACAAGGACGTGCAATGAAATCAGGCTACCAAAAAAGGACAAGGCGAATACTCGGAATAGTATACTATATAAGGGGATGAAATACTATAACGCGCTGCCAGAAAACCTAAAGTCTGCCCCAATTGGAAAGTTCAAGATGTTGTGTAGGAGCCACATCAAGCAAGAAAAAACTTGGTATATTTATATGTAACAAATTAATTAGTCATTTGTAAACTTAAATGTACAAATTACTAAAATAGAATTAATAAATAAAAAAAAATAAAAAAGCATGATTTTACCTGTAGCAGGTGACATCTATACATATAATATAGGTATATAAAAACACAGGCGTATTCGAACACAACATTGTGTTAAAAAAAAGATTTAAGATTTTAAACAAACGAAATTTTTTATTTATATAGAGATAAATAATTTAGTATTCAAGAGGCCAAAGTTCAGTTTTATCTCGACCATCTGCCATTTCATCTGTCTGTAAATTTGTTTGTTACATTCCGGTTTCAAGATGGTGGCCGTTTTAACCTGTCATGCACCATAGAAGCCGATAGGCTCGATCAAAAAAGTTCTCTGAATATAAGTAGCTGTTCTGGGGAAAATACTTATGGCAGATTATATACTGTTTTTATAAAATAAAAACCTAAAAAAATATATATATAAATAAACCTAAACCTAAAAACCTTATCGGGTAAAATGGTTTTTGTGAAAATAATTACAAAAACATTATTTTAAGTTATTACGAAATACACAATACACAATCTGTAACCGGAAACGGAACTTAACAATTGTTTTAATGCCGTAAAGATTCCTTTTCAAATGTCAAATTGTCGTGTTTATTTGGACTTTATAATTAGCATTTTTTCAACATTATGGTATACCTGTAAGCGCCATAAGGTATACCAAAAACCCGGGTTTAACTACCGGCCTGAAGAAAGTTTGAATAAAGAATTGTATTTTCTTTTGAATATCTATTTCGTCTGAGTATTGTTCTCATTGCCCTATTTTGGAGAATTTGAAATTTATTTTGTTCTCGGTCGTTACACAGGAAAAGGATAGTTGAGCAGTAATTAAAATGTGGAGCAATAATGGAGTTATAAATGGTGATTGCAATTTTTTCGCACAGTTTTTGGCGAATTCTTCCCAAAGAAGATATCTTTTTTCCAATTTTCTTTTGGGCATATTCAGCATGTTTGTTAAAGTTGAGTTTGGAATCTATTATAACTCCTAAGTATTTTATATCGGTAACATTTTCAATAATTTCACCATCAATTTTGATTTTGCTTTCACTGGATGTCTTCTTATAACCAATTACCATACATTTTGTTTTTAATTTAAGCTTATTTATTTTTAGCCATCTTGATACATTATCTAGTTCATTATTTAAAATATTTATTAGTTCTTCATAGTTTTCTCCAATTATATATATTAGTGTATCATCGGCAAATAGTCGTACTTTGCATTTTGAAAATATTTTCACCATGTCATTAATATAGAGTATGAATAGTAGAGGTCCAAGGACTGATCCCTGTGGTACTCTTAATTTATTTTCCATTGGTTTTGAAAATTGATTATTAATTTTTGTTACCTGTATTCGGTCTTTCAAATACTCTTTTATTAATTTAGTGGCTACAGTTGAGAAACCAATTTCTTTAAGCTTTCTTATCAATATTTCTCTATCTATAGTTTCGAATGCCCTTTGAAAATCCAGGAATATTGCTAAGATAAATTTATTACTATTCATTCCTTCTTTCCATTCTTCAACGATTATATTTAACGCTGTTTCACAAGAATTATTAAATCTGAATCCCGATTGTTCTTGGTATAGAATATTGTGTTCATCTAAGTATTGCAATATTTGTTCTTTTATTATCACTTCAAGTATCTGTTCATATTTCGGTAAGGTGTTTATTGGTCGAAATTCTTCACATTTTCTGGTATTTTTAACCTTTGTGACCGGTATAATGGTAGATAGTTTCCATGACTGTGGAAATTTTCCCTCTTCAATTGTCTGATTAATAATATTTAATAGAGTAGATGCAATTACTGGAAAAGCATATTTTATTAAACTAATAGTTAATCCATCTGAACTATTTTTTGATTTAATTTTGTTTAAAATGTTAAATAAATATTCTGCAGTTATTTTTCTGAAGACCAATAATTCTTTGTTTGAGTTGTTATTATCATTTGTGGGGTTGACAACAATGTTAGGTATTCATTTGTTAATTTGAGTGATGCTTTCTATAAAATATTTATTTAGCTATTAGCCATGTTTTCATCGTTTAGATCTTTTGGGAAGTTTACTATTTTTATGTCGTCTTTGTTATCGCCATGTACTAATTCTTTAATGCTTTTCCAATTTTTTTTGGGATCCCCTTCTTCCGAGTTTATTTTATTTTGTATGTACTCATTATGCGTTCTTTTTATGTCTTTAGAGTATTTATTTCTCAATTTTTTGTAGTTATTCCAATCCATAGTACTATTAGTAAGGCGTGCTCTCTTGTAAAATGTATCTCTATCGTGCTGCATTGTGCGTAGTTCTTTTGTGAACCATTTATTATTGTTTCCTTTACGTATCTTCTGTTCTGGAACTACATCATCAATGGATTTTTTAATGCTTAATATCATCTGGTCAGCTTTTTTGTTATATTCCATTTGATTTATTTCATTCCAATCAATAGTCTCTAAGGTCTGAATGAAGAGTTCTTTATTGTATCTTTTGTAATTTTTAAATGTTATTACTTGTGTTTCTTTACTGGAGTTGTAGTTTTCTCCGTCATTTATTAGAATAACAATAACACGGGCATGTGCCTAGCTTGGTGGTCGAAAAATTCCTCAATGCATGTAACTAACAATTTTATTGAATAAAGAAACTTAAAAAAAAAAAAAAAATTTGAATCATATTATGGTTGGTAATTTTAGGTTTATATAATACATTAACACGTAGGTTAAATTTATTTGAGATTACTAGATCAATCAATGTTTGAGAGGTATTAGTAATTCGTGTGTAATCTTTAACTAATTGTTTCATACCTGCAGTTTGAATAATAGATTTCAGTTTTTTTGTGAATATGTCTGCATTTGCTTTAATATTTATATTGAAATCTCCAACTATAATGATAATATTTTCATCTTGCAAATTTTCCATGCTCCATTTTTGAAAGTATGTTAAGAAGTAGCATTTACTTGTGTTTGGTGATCTATAAATAACAGTATATACACCTTTCTTGATTCCTGATTTAATGCTGATGGCTAAAATCCAACAATGTTTTTCATGTTGGTGATTTGATATCACTTCATATGGAACTTTATTACTTAAGAGAATCATCACTCCTCCTGTATGTCTGCTATGCGAGTCACAACGTATGGTATTATAATGATCAAATATAATTTCACTATCTTGGATATCTTCAGTCACATGTGTTTCACTCATCATAAGCATAAAAGGTTTCTTCTCTTCTAAAAGTATTTTGACCTCTTCGTAATGTGCTATCATGCTTTGTATGTTCAAGTATATAATTTCATCTTTCTCGTAACTTTTGTTTATAAAAAAGAAATTCTTCTCATTTTTGCTTCTAGTTTTCTTTTATAAATTGGGCATTCCTTACTCATGGCTGAGTGACTACAATTTAGTTTCAGTCCTAATCTTTGACTTGTCATTATACAATTGATGCACTGAATATCCTCATCCGTGCAATCTTTTACGTCATGATTTTTTGCGCTTTTTGGACAAGATTTTGAAAACACTGCCATCTGTTGGATGTAAGAGCAACATGTGCTACTGTTTCTCTATTTGCACAGAAAGAATGAGTCACAGCAACGTGTGGTGGGGTACAGCTAGTTAATAATAGAAATGGCTCACCGCGTGGTGTCTGGACGAAGCTGATGGCATGACATAATGAATCAAAATATTTTGGTAAGTACTGAAAGTGTTGTTGAAGGTTGTGAGGCAAACGTGTTGCTGAAGGTTGTTATGTTTGGAGCTCCCCACGTTATGCGCCAGTGTTAGGAATTGGCGAGGGACGCCCCCCTGTTATGAACCATGTAGGGCGGCATTGTTAGGCTTGGAGCTCAGTGTAGAATCATGAGAATCAAATCATTCAGGTTAGGGTCGGCAAGAATGCCTTTACACGGGGGACTTTCAACAATCTAGACTTCACTTCTTTCGTCAAATGAAACTCCTATGGAAATGATAAATGGGTGTATTTACACATTTACAGTCATTAGGTACATTGTATAACACAAATGGGGACACAGTATACATCCTAAATTATTTCCTGGCTGGTTGAATTGAACAATCTCTCTCGTATTTGCTCTGGCTGGCAAGCGTGTTTAACAGACATTAAAAGAAGGCACATAGTGGGGCAAGGGTTAAGTTATACGCTTACATGAGCCGTCCCGGAGGATGCAGGAGTTGTGAGACCATGGAGGTGTTACTCACAGTCATGGTGGAGTAGTTACCAAGGTGGTGCTCGTTCACACGCGCAAAACGTGCGCGTGCCAGGCTTCAATAATGTGGCGGGCACTCCGCGTCCATGACCGGTTTTGTAGCAAACCACCCACACATGTTGTTAAGACCGAAGCTAGATTCCGAGTGATGGCCGCTGGCGGCTGCAGAAAGCCGTTGGTGTTTGGCGTTGCTTGCGCAGTGAGATGTGCGCATGCCGCTTTGTGTTGCCAAGGATCTACGTTTAATTTTAGTTACGCGGGGTTTTTTTAAAATGCGTTTTTAGAGATCTGCTTCATGACAAGGTTGTGAGACAAAAGTGTTGCTGAAGGTTGTGAGGCAAAAGTTTTGTTGAAGGTTGTGAGGCAAAAGTGTTGCTGAGAAAAAGAATATTATTTTAATTTACAACAGGTTTTATTAAAAATACTTACAAGAATTTAAAAAAAACATAACATAGTATTTTAATAACGGTGACCGGATAACTCATCAAAATGACAATTCAACAGACCTATAAAAAGTGCTATAAAGTTATGAAAACTGGTGAAACAAAAACTAGGTAAAATACGTTACGTATGTTATATTTTACCTAGTTTTTGTTTCATCACTTTTCATAACTTTATGGCACTTTTTATAGGTGTGTTGAATTGTCATTTTTAGGAGTTATCATGGAACCTATAATAACACCAAAACAAATACATCAGACAAATTACAAATACATTATATTAAATCAAATTAATGTACATAGGGGATACTTTTCATTGCATCAAAACCTTGTAAATAATATTACCTATGAGCGTGTAGAATGATATATAATGTATAAAAAAACACCTAAAATTCTTGATAACTTGTACACTATTTAGTACACTAAAACAGTTTAACAACCAAAAACTGTTTTCATAACAAATCATTAATATTATATTACATTATGATATATTCAGAGACATTCAAATTGATAGACCAGCCAATCAGAGAAAGGAAAACACACCAAGTCGCTTTCTGTGATTTGTCAAAAAATGAATTTGACAGTATACAGGCAACTCGCATTGTAATATCACTACTCGGTCCTCGAAAATAATATCTGCTATGAATTACTAGTTTTTTTACAATGGCCCGCACATTGCTGTCTGTGTAAAAAACGTAACAACAAATCTCAAATTGGGTAAACAAAAGTTTGGACTTCTTTCCAAAATTGAATATTTTGTTACACAATTTGGTTAGACACTTTTATAAAAGTGTTATAATTTACCCATCTCACTTATTTTTAGCGTCACTACGCTAGGTGGTTCGTTAAAAAACGAACATTCAGTTCCTGCACAGAAAAGTTGATTGCGCTGCACACCTTTGCCATACTTTAGCAAACTTTACTTTTCTGCACAGGGTCCGGTTATTTCATCTGCGCTCTTCGGCGGTCACTGTATGACTTATGACGTAGTTTATTCTAAGCATTTTTGAACACTCCTGGTGCCAATAATATGATCACGTGGTTTGCCTCCAGCACATCCAAATAATACCCAGATTTCATGTTACGGTAAATCCATTAATTTGGATGTCAATGGATATACATATTCTATATTATTATGACCAACCTATGTATAACATTTATGCAGGTAACAAGTTTTACGAACAAATTTCAAGGAATGTCATTAAGCTTATTAAAAATTTATTAGTCATTTTGACTTCAAAAAAGCAAGTCGAAAGAAATTAGATGGTGACTCGACTTAATCGCTACAAATTTGTTTGCTAAAATTTGGAAGAAAACATGGAATATTGAGAAAGTCATCACAGCCTAGTTTGGCAAGAAATTGGTAAACATAAAAGACAAAACACACTGAAAATATTATAAGTTCAAAGTTGCCAATACATTAAAATATTAAAAATGACAAGGCAATGGAATCAACAAAATGGCACAAATCTTAAACGTCCGAATCAGCCTTTGGTTCTGGTGTAGTTGGGAATCATGCTAGCCATTATTCCTACGCAATGGGGAAAGTTATATAAACAGTTAAGAAAAAAATTAACTGTTGGTTAGTTAGTTAATTAAAAATTAACATCACTTGGAAACCTATTTCTAGATATTCTCGTTCTAGACATAGGTTTCCAAGTGATGAACCAAGTGATTAAGAAAAAAATTCGATTGTGCCTTAAAAATACATATAGGTATATATAAACCAATAAAAAATTCTCATATTTGCAAGAAATATTTTGTTTTATCAGACTATGTGATGCCTCTAGAATCTGTTATGATCGTAAGTATGGTCTAATTTATAAATTACCACTGTTTTGAAACTTGATTTAACCTCACTTTCATCATTTTAGCTCAGAAAATTGTTATTTCTGTTGTAAGCCGCCAATCTGAAGAAAAAGCGAAGCTTATTTTATCATTTTATTCTGTTAAAAGAATATGTAGATACATAACATAACATACATTCATAGGAAAACAATCTGAAGAGGTTGCGGTTATAAGCAAACAACTGAAATAGGTTGCGGTTAACATAACATACGTTCATAGGAAAACAATCTGAATAGGTTGCGGTTATAAGCAAACACCTGAAATAGGTTGCGGTTAACATAACATACGTTCATAGGAAAACAATCTGAATAGGTTGCGGTTATAAGCAAACCATGTCTTCTTTTTCCCAGTTACTTTTGCATTTATATTTCTCAATTCGTTTTTTAATAACTCCTTGACACTCCAACCACAAATCCTTAAAACAATATATTTTAAACTGTATCACATAGCTCTTATATCATACAAATGATATCCAACCACATCAGCGCCATCTGCTTCGAGCTTTCTACGTTACCTGCCATTAACACTTTCTCAAACAATGGCAATCTTAATTGTAAAACCTTAAGTACTGTCTCTTATTTTGCAGTAGATTTTTATAAATGCTTTTATACCTTGGCAACCAACACTTATGCTTTCCATCGTGTTTTCAGATTCAAGCACCAAACAATCAAAAAAACCAAACAAGTTTAAGTCATTTAAAAATGTCAAACTGATACGATTCCATGATAACATTTCACTGATGTTTTGTGAAAATTTATAACATAATATTTTATTCTATTATTTTGCTGTTTATCTGTGTAGTTTATGTTTAAAAGAGTAGAAAAATGTACATGTATTATAAAATAAATATGACTATAATTTTATTCCAGTATGTAATTCCAAAAAAGTATCAAAAATTTAAATGTTCTGGGTCCCCATAAATTAAAGGAATTCCTTTGTGAGCACTTATTGTGAATTAAGATTAAATTCTAGGCGGGACACAGCTATAATTTTGTATAATACCTATCTAACCAAAAATTCTCTTATTGCCTGTGCCAACTTTATAAGAAACGAAATGTTTGGAGCAAATGGGAAGGATACCAAAGAACTCTTTCACCGGACAATATACAGAGCTTACCAACAAGACAAATGAAATAATGCAAAATGTCCAAAATAGGCTAATTGTGGATTACGGGGCCTTCACTGGAAGATATTTTAATTATTGCATTACCTTTATCTCTCAGAGACCTTCTACATATTTTTAGATGCGAATTAGACAAATTAACGTAGAGAATTAACACAGAAACTTTTTTACTTTTAAAATTTTTCTCTACAACTTTTTACAATCGTCAAGCAGCATTCTCCTCGTATACACACAAATATAGTTGTTTTAACTTTTAACCTTTACAATGCCGGCCTTTTCAACGCAATCTAATCCATCAAACGAAACGTTTTGACACAATATACAATATAAATTATTGACTGCCGCATGGAAGAGTTTAACCATAGTTTCCCATCAACACACTTTTCCCAGTTGGGTCGGGAGCCCATTGCTTTTAAGAGGCGCCACGGACATCCCTACCTTACAAAATTACAATGATCTCAGTACATTTCTGGCACAGTTTCTCTTTACAAACCTTCTTTTTCCAATTTTTAAAGCTGTTTTAAAATTTTGGAATGGGAAAAATTAATCTTCATGATAAGAAAAGGCTTTATATTAATGGAATAGCTACCTAATATCTACATAATAAATTTTATCCGTACTATAATATTGCTTTAATCTTAATTATTGAGAGATACGAGAGCCAGCGAGCAAAGCTTCAGACTCTGATCTTTCGATGGGGTATTTGGCCACCACAAATATTCCCACCAGGACCAGCAGGATTCCCAAGCCAATGAGGCAGTAGAAGACTATGTTCATGATGCCCTCGATGGTGCTGGCCAGCTTGGCCTTGCTGGCCAGCTCCTCCGTGATGGTGACCTCCTGCTGGAACCACAGCACCGGGACGAAGATGTCATCGGGCAACTTGTCAAACATGCTGGAAGAAAACAATCAATTTAATTTTTTTTTAATTTGAAGATTTCCAATTGCTTTCAACTGTCTGGAGCCTCCTCTGGCATCCCCAATCAGATCTGGTCACCAAACACGGCTAAAGCCATTTACAACATTTTTCGATTCTGAATGGTGGTCTTTCACTAGGGCAATACTGAGAGTATCTTACATTTTTTATTCAGTATTCAAGTGTTTACTGTCTGTAATTTATTTATTCATTTATTTTAGTTATTTGTACATTTAAGTTTATAAATGACTAATTTATTATAACTTACATCATTATATTTTCTCCCGTTTAAATAGATTTTATAGTTTCCAGCACTTTTTATCTATATATTATATAGTTTATGTTGAGGTTCAATGATTGAAATTAGTGTTACTGATGTGTAACTCCAAAACAATTTTTTTTTACTTACTCGATAAGAGGTATCTTCTGCACTAAGATGTTAATTTGTAACTGCGCCCTGACGAACAGTGGAATTCCTGTGGCAAGGTTCAATGCCATTTTAAATTCATCATTCTCTCTGGAAAATTCAATAAAAAAATATTATTTAAGTATAGGAAACCGTTATACAGAGGTTCAAAATTCAGTATTGGTTTATTAATAAATAATACGAAAGGTCAACCTAGAAAATGTGTAAATAAACTATTTCTGTCGCTAAATTATTCATAATATTAATAATAATAATCAATCGAGAGCTGCAAAAGTACTGATAAAACCTTTGTATAAAATCTGCAGTCAACCAAATTGTGTGTCTGTCCTGGGTAACTCTGGTTCAATGAACTCAGATTTGCTTTGAATTTAAATGTAATTTTCAAAATTGGAACTCACTGTGTGAAGAATTCAGACAAGCGATAAGGTATATAATAATATAATATTTAAACAGAAAATTATTTTAATCGTCATTTTCAATTGAATTCAGACTATCCTGTGATTTTTCATAGGGTCTGTGCAACTAATTATAGTAAAAATACTAACGCGTTTGGTGGTGGGGAGTCAATTTTCTCCGTGTATTTGGGATCGGC
Organism: Hesperophylax magnus; assembly: GCA_026573805.1. Classification (NCBI taxonomy): domain Eukaryota; kingdom Metazoa; phylum Arthropoda; class Insecta; order Trichoptera; family Limnephilidae; genus Hesperophylax; species Hesperophylax magnus. The sequence continues at coordinate 6,441,083 of JAIUSX010000022.1, forward strand.
GAGGTAGAAATGCGGATAGGACACGAAGGCGGGGGCCCCAAACTTGCACTGTGAAACATTCCGGGTGCCCGGGGGCTGGCACACCACCCCGGGGGGGCAGAAACAGGCCTCGTCAGAGTAGCTGTACCCGTTGTCGAAAGGCTGGTCATCCCCCGTGAACACGGCACCCTCTACACCCCGTATTGTGGTACTGCCATTCCTTTTAAGAGTGATGTATCTGTATAAAGCCAAAAACCATTTTTAAGTATTTTAAATTTAGTCAATTCTCTTTTTACACGTAACAAAACAACAAAGCATAATGGTAATATCCGTTTTTATTAGAATCCCAGATTTTTCCCACCCTCGTTAGGGTGTCCCAGGACATAAGGAAGAATTTTTTTTTCATGAATTTAAATATGCATACCCTCTTATTTTATTTCATTTGATCCCAATAACTCATATAATAAATATTATTTTGATTAAACACCGGCAACCCGTGCCGACTTGATGCCAAACATATGGTACAGAGTTAATATGGAAGGATTTTCAACTTTCATTTTTGTCGGATAAATAAAATTTAAAAATGCACAAATGTTCAATTATGTAGTATTTTATATTTAAAAATGGTTTATTGATTTAATTTTTTCTTCATATTTGTTTTTTTACAGTCAGGATAAATCTTCCGGTTTTCCTGAACGCATCGTAACAAAAATTATTTTTGTTCCTCTTTGACCGTGAGATTAATCCATGAAAATCTTGCATTAACTTAACAGTTCTTTCAGCTGTATCATTCACTACCCTCAGCGGCGACACCTTCTTTCTGACTTCTTGATACGAAGCATTATTTGACCACATCGTAGGGAATTCGTTAAGAAAACTGGCATCTGTGTTCAGACGATCAAACAAATACTTGCTCTTAACTGAAATGAAGTCGTAAATATTTTTCTTTGAAACAAAAGTCACTAAATTATGATATGAACAAAAACCTCAATACAAAACATAATTTAAACTACTTAATAAACTTACCATACAATATACCATCAAGATCTTCCTTCGATGGGATGTAACGTTTGTCATGGGTTGATAAATTATTTTTTTTGATATTTCGAGCATTTTTATTTTAGTCGTTTGATCCAAAGCGTCGTCAAACAGCGATAAAATAGATCCTTCATCGGTCAAATACCATAACTGCTTACTGAACAGAAATAAAGCTGCCATTGAGATGTTTTCATCAATTTTTTTCTTAAGCCTTCATCGATGTCGAAAAGCACAAGTCCTGGTAAGGTGCTTTAACTGCTATAATACATTGTAACCATGGCTTGACATAGGATGTTACTATGAACAGGTAAACGTCTAAAAGTGCCGCCTTATCCTTACCGGTAATTTTAAATTGCGCACAAATTAATGATATTTTCAAGGAATAAAGCGCCTTTGCCATCCATCGAGCACCTGGAGGCCGAATCTTAAATTGTCTCGCTGTATCTCCTCCTAAAACTATCACACAGAGCTCTAAAAACTCTCAATAGTCATCTAAAAGTATTTTTGTTGTCAGTGCAGTACGGTAAAAGTCAAGCAAATCATTGATTTCGGAAGCGGTTAGGTGCAATGTGAGATTTTCTCTGTAGCACTGAATTTTATCGGGATCAACATTTTTACAGTTATCTAGAAACTTTTTGAAGAGTGGTATGTCAGGGCTTGTAGTCACTTGACTGATTTTTACTTCAATCACAGCTTTAAAAAACCAACTATGGCTATATTTGGTATATATTGACAGTTAAATTCACTTTCCGGATATTGTAGAATAAAACTTCAAGAATTTGTCCATTAGATGGCAGTTTAGAACCCGATATTTGTTGTTTTACGACTCCTATTAAAAAATATACTCTTTTTAGAAGTGCGTAAATCTAACAACATCTTGCCTGAACGAGTGATTTTCGTTTACTAACAAAATAGCAAGTTACTACAAGTTCATCAACACGTTTGCTCGCTGGCGTCTTAATGTACAAGTACTGAAATCTTTCGATGCAAGTCGGCACGGGTTGCAGTTGTCCAAAGTAAACGATTTTTTTTTTATAAGTGTTTTGTCATTATTAAAACAAAATTAGAGGGTATGCGTTCAAAAATAACAACTTTAATTTTTTTGGGACACCCTAACCCTCGTGCATTATTTTTTGCATCCTAGAGTGATTTTCACACAATAGAATCTATCTCTCATTTAACCCATTCCGTCCGTGCAGCCATAATTTAGGGTGTGTTGATTTTTACGTAAAAAGTAGTTTGCATTGACATCTTACGGTTTTTTTTTCTGTACTAAGATAAGTAAAAGATAAAGGGTTCTTTTAATCAAGATCAGAACCAAACAATGTTTTTTTAAATTTTGATATAATCAATATTGAAGATTTCTTTTTTTTCACGGTCTGTGATTCCTTTTGCTTTGTATAGGGTTTTCCAATAAGAGGTGTTGTTTTGAATAGCCCGCTATTTTGGTAGATGTTACTTTTGACTGTCATATTTTGACATTTGACAAGTAGAAACAACGCCATTAATAAAAATGGAACGATACACGCTTCAACAACGCATTGAAATTATTCAAATTCACTTGAGCGAATCAAATGCAAATCATCTTGAGTGATGAGGCCCATTTCCACCTCGGTGGCTTCGTCAACAAGCAAAATTGTCGCATCTGGGGCTCGGAAAACCCAAGAGTTATTGTTGAAAAGCCTCTTTATCCTCAACGTGTTACTGTTTGGTACGGTTTATGGTCCGGCGGAGTCATTGGACCTTACTTTTCCGAAAATGAGGCTGGAGCAACAGTTACGGTGAATGGATTGCGCTATCGAGAGATGATTAATGATTTTTTATGGCCGGAATTGGATGGTATTGATCTGGACAACGTTTACTTTCAACAAGACGGCGCTACATGCCACACAAGCAACGAAACCATTGATCTTTTACGATTGAATATCAAAATAACACCTCTTATTGGAAAACCCTGTATATGCATCACAAATATGAGTGGAGGACAATTGAATCTTAATGAAATGGAGGATATTCTGGCAGAGTCAGATATCCAAGACTGTACCCTCAACGACCTTATGGAGGATACGGTGATTCGGAATCAAGTCTTATAAACATTGCGAGTCTAACTCGGGATATTGTTTCGACTTCAGCATTTATTCTGGGAGCAAAGAAGGAATGCGAGCAGTGCCAAGTAGCACTGCATGTCCCACGGTGCTTTAAAGAGTTCCACACTGTACAGAATTTATGCTAAGATAGTGTAATATTTAAATTATTTTTTATTTAAGGTTTTCTGTTATAAATTTTTTGTGTTATCGTATATTGAAAAAAAAAATTTGTTAAACTAACAATTGACTACTACGTAGTTATAGAACCTTAATAATAACATTTTTACTTATTTATTTTTTACATAAATACCTAGAGTGATTCAATGTCAACGTAATGTTACAAAAATAAATTAAAAACATACATAAATAAAAAAGTTATGGCATATATATTACATTCATAAATTATAATGAGTTAGCACCAAAATTAATTCAGTTGCTGTGGTCAGTTTCAGTCAAAATAATTTCAGATGGGATGGGTCAAAACATAATTAAACAAAAAAATTAAAAAACATATTATATACATATATAATCTATGTATGCATGTATGCAAATTAAAACTATGATTTTAAAAGCAGGAAAGTTATTATCAAAGGTATTGTAGCCTAAAATCTTAAATACGTAGCACTAATATGATTAAACAGTAGATCGTCTGCCAGTGACTGAGATGAAAAAGTACCTATGTTTTCATATTGTCGCCGTTCACCAAGTTCAATAAGTCAAATTTTCAGATATCTTTGAAATTTGAATGTTCGAAATATAATCTTATTTGAATGCTTTTAAATTTTTTTTACTATGTTTATAGATAAAACTTTCTAAATATGTATTTAAACCATATTTTAATGTTTACGTAACCTTTTTTTAGGTTTCAAATTTGCAGTATCTCAAAAAATGTGTGTTGAGGTTTGGTGACTTTTGCCTGAATGGCAGTGATATGTGGTCACTTCACATGGCTACAACTATTTTAACCTTTACAACACTGGCCTTTCCTATCCCATCACGTGGCAAATTTTGTGCAACTTAATGGATCACAAATGCGACAACCTTGTCAGATAAAATTGATAACTTACGAACAAACGTCTGATGCAAACACGGAAATGTTTTGCGGGTCAGTTCTGGGGGGGAATAGTTCCCCAGTCGTTCCCTTTACCGCTCCGCAATCCCCGTCGTAGAACCCAACATCGTTCTTAAAGTTCCACAGATCCATATCTCCTAGATGGCTCAAGTCATTGGCGCCTGTTTGAATAGTCCACCATCCGTCATACGTATCGGACATGTTGCGCTGTAAAATAATATAAACTTCTTTAAAAAATCTTCCTCCTTACACGTTTTAAATGAAAACGAAAAAGACAGAAGATACTAGAAGTCTTTAATCATATTCCTATAGACATTTCGCTAAATGTATTTTCTTACAAACCATATAACTATTATGGTATTGCCAATTGTAAAAACTAGAAAAAATATATGAATGTTTTAATTCATACAACGCACACTATGGTAATAAAATTAGCAAAGGATGAAGTAGAAATTTAATATTAATTACACTATTTTACCGTAAAAATAATATGCCATTATCGTTATAAACATTACTATGTATTAAGTTCTTGTCAGAGAACTTTCCACTCGTTTCTAATCTTATAATACTGAACACTTGTGTCACCGTGGAATAATGAATAAATCATCAAAAAAGAAAATAGATTTTGTACTAAATTTTTGTGTTATTTTCAACGACAATGTGAAAACGGTGTAACATTTTTACCACTGTTGTATTAAATGAGTAAAATTGTAGTTTTTACAATCATATTCACGTGATATTAGGCTAAGATGATGTGTCGGTAATGTGACCATCCTATTTTGGAATTGGAATTTCTAGAACCCTTAAAAAAAATACATATTAATATATTTCTTGCTTTCTTTAATTGTGAAAATGTTATTTAATGAATTCTTTGATTATTATTTATAAAATGTAACTAATTCAATTCTATTTTGATACAACTTTACGTTTTTATATTTTTATAATTATTTCTTCCGGCAAATATTTTCGACTGAACAATTAAATATACCTATACATCAAAAAAACAAAAATTGTACTAACTCACGTTGCTATTTAGATTCCACATATTTATTAATTTATGAATACAAATAAAATCTTATGTACCATAATCAATGATGTAGGTACTACATCTTTAATATGTAGCCTATTGTAAAGGTCCCCTTAATTATAGAAAAATGGTCTCCGTCACCCATTCATATTATAAAGAAGCGAGTTACGATGCACATTCCATTTAAATGCCGTGCATATGAGCTATGCCTGGGAATAAATTATTACTCGACTACCACTACTATTACTGGTAAAAATAATTTACATAATATATTGATTATATAAAAAAAAAATATATATTAAAATTTTTTAATTAGTACTTACACCGTAGAACCACCCGAACTTATCGAATGGTAAGGTTAAACCACTAATATTCATTTCTGAAATAACATCTAACAGACGGTCCTCGTATCCCTCAAAAAGGAGCTCACTGGCAGTTTTTGTCACAACTAAACTTTCACCAAAAGTTTTCAGAGCAGAGTTGACAGCAAGTCGCACTAACGCCGATCTGTCTCGAACAAAATAAGCCGCAGTCTGAAAACAATAAAAGCATAAATTAATTAATTAATAAAAAAAATATTTTATTTCTTACATTGCCTTACCTTGTGGTAAGCATTAACCATAGGGGTATATAATTAATAATTAGATATGATACTCAAGGCTTAACTGGGGCCGGCTGAAGTAACAGCTCGGCCGGACCATTAGATATGATACTTGAAGTGGCTAGGCTCAACTGGAGCCGGCTGAAGTAACATGTTTGGACTTTAAAAAAGTAAAGAGTTTTGTTTTTAATTTCATTAAAATAACTGTTAATTAGGCAAGAATAGCTTTTTAGCCTAAAACTTGAAGTTCCCAAAACACAACAACTGTCATATAGCATTGCCACAATTACCATAATCGACGTTTGACATTCTACAAGGTTCGACATAGTTCGTGAGCATCGTTCGGCTGTTGAACACGAGTCACCTCTCCGCCCCTAATCCAAATCAAATGGAACACAGTTTCAAGTCCTCGTCTGTATGGGCCGACTACTCTATTTTATATCTCTACGGAATTAAGGGAATTGTTTTGTATCAAACTTTGTTATTTTTTTAAAAGTATAATTTGGCCCACATCGAATCCAAAGGTGTAGTCTCGCTGTTTCCAATGCAGCCTAGTTTTTATAATCAAATAATTAAAATATGTTACAATGTAATTATTTGATTTACATGAAAGATAAAGCATATAAGATAAAATCACAAAAATCAAAATCATTTTAGCTTGCAGAATAATGCAAAATGCATAAGGTTTCTGATAACATTGTTAAATTTCTCGTTGAATACTACTATTTTTCATTAATAGAAAAATAAATATTTTTCATTTGAATTTTATCATGGCTTGATATTTTGTCATGTCAGGTGTTTTCAATTTATATTTTATTATGTAAGCTTTATGATTGATCTAATAACAATATTAATAATACTTTGTAACTGGTTGGTAAAAACAAGGTTGCAGATAAAACTCATGTAACAGGGCATAAAAATAAATACATATTTATTATCAGCTTGAAAAGGTATTATGATGTTGATTTAATGGTTGGTGGACTTGGCAAAAATTACAGCAATAAGAACACAAGTGACATGACATAAGAACAAGTGGATGGAAGATGGAAGAAAAATTCAGGGACATACCAGGAAAACATGCCACCATCAAGGAATTCAAATACTTGAAGTGGAATGTAAATGAGGTGGAAGTAAAAATTAAATTAAATTAAAACATTAAATTAAAAAATTTAATTAAACCTATTATTTACATTCAATTTTAATTTTAATTAACCTTTTCTATGCGTCATAAATTTGTATCACTTCGTTCACACGCGGGGCTATTTATCATCAATCGAATTTATGACTTTACAATAATCATGCATGGATTTTAAAATTTGTTTTAAAAAATACGTCGCTTATGTCTTGAATTATCTTTTCAAGTATAAATAAACAATCCGAACATCAATGGGACTTGATAAAAATTCGAAGTATATATTCATAATGTAACTGATACGGTATGCCCAGGCGGCCATGTTAATATTTCAAGGATAACGATACACATGATTATAAACATACCGGAGTAGAGCTCTTCAACTGCGGTGCGATGTAAGTGGTTGATTTATGGGTGTGATGTCGCGTTTGACTGAATACATGAAATATTGACACACTTAAAAAGGTTCATATAATAAAAAATAACTACACTTAAATTTACAAAAATAATGAAATAGTTTTTCTGTTATTATGTCACCGTAAATATGTATCACTTAATATATTTTTTTATCGTGATAAATTTTGAAACAGTTCTCAACGCATAACGGCAGAATCATGGCTTTCATGTATTTCAGCAGCTTCGCAATTATTATCGACGTCACTGTCACTAATTTCAAAATCTGAATCTATTTCTAAAGTAGCACCAAATATTTCTTCGTCATTAAGACCACGACCCGACATTTTGTATTTTGGCAATAAAAATACTTTCAAAAATTGATAAAAAGTCAAACTTGTAAAACTTTACACTTGATTTTTCACTAAAAAAAAGTTTTAACCCCGTATCTTTATTTGAAAATAATCTAACACTGACGAAATTTTATATTTCTTCAATAGTTTGAATGAATGTATGTAACTGAACTTATTTTAAAATATGATAAATCAGATGAATGTACACTGTAATTAAAATAGTTCATATCCACGAAAAAGCAAACAATAATTCGATAAAACAATGTAATCTACACGGCGAGCGTCTCTGTTTGAGAATCTTATAAAATGCGCCTGCGCAATAACGTGTGTAAAGACGCGGGAAGAATTCAAACTGATTCATTTTTCGCTCTGAGTTGGAAGATCCCTTCAAATCTTTGTATCGATGATTAGGATACGTATTATGGATAAATATCGTAAGATGTCAGTAGTGTAAAGATGTGAGATTTTTTAGGAGTATAAGTTTTACCGTGCTCAAGCATGTTTCATACCCATAACGCCGAAGAAACTTTGCATCGCACAGATTTGCCTCCCGCGTACAGGGCATGTACAGTGCGTCGCAGGCGTGCGTCTCCCGCAGGGAAAGGGTTAAACAATAATCACGCATGGATTTTAAAATTTGTTTTAAAAAATACGTCGCTTATGTCTTGAATTATCTTTTCAAGTATAAATAAACAATCCGAACATCAATGGGACTTGATAAAAATTCGAAGTATATATTCGTAATCTGATACGGTATACCCGGGCGGCCATGTTAATATTTCAAAGATAACGATGCACATGCTTATAAACATACCGGAGTAGAGCTCTTCAACTGTGGTGCGATGTAAGTGGTTGATTTATGGGTGCGATGTCGCGTTTGACTGGATACATGAAATATTGACACACTTAAAAAGGTTCATATAATAAAAAATAACTACACTTAAATTTACAAAAATAATGAAATAATTTTTCTGTTATTATGTCACCGTAAATATGTATCACTTAATATATTTTTTTATCGTGATAAATTTTGAAACAGTTCTCAACGCATAACGGCACATTGCACTCTAAGCACATAAATTTAGTAAGTTTTCTGACTTTGGGTTTCAGTGTTGAAGTGGCACAGACACGACACCTTCGACGAGGGTTTGTGTTTTTTGCTGAAGGGGGAACTTTAATGGGCATGTGTTTGGAAACAATTTTCGATGATAAACGCATCGGGTAATCTCTTGATGTTGTGGGACGTAAAATACTCGGCAAAGTTTTGTGATATTTCTCTAGTAATTGCTCAATCACAGCCATTTGGAAATCAGCCAAACTGACTTTTTTTGATGTTACAATTTGGTATATTATGTGAGCATTTAATAAATACAAATCAATTATATGAAATGCAACTTTCCTGTACCATTTGAGTGACTTCCTCATACAACTTAAGTTGCTTAGCATCATATCAGCTTTGTCTACTAGACCCATGTTCTTGTTATAGTCTAGAACACATTGTGGTTTTAAAATGGGCTCTCCTGTCGATCTATTTATTTTTCCCGATGGTCCAACAGAACCATCGTGAAGAGTGGTCAGCATGTGGATTTCACGCCTATCGTGCCATTTCAAAGCTAACAACGGTGATTGGTGCTTTGATTGGATTTCCCCTTTCTTCAATTTAACAAAAGGTGCCATGCCTTTCCTGTTTTTCCGAACAGTGCCACAAGCATTAGTTTTTTTTTCGTGTAAATATTTAAATAAATTTGGACTAGTGTACCAGTTGTCGCACCACAAATTATGACCCTTTCCGAAATAATCTGACAAAAGGGTGGTTACAACGCCTCCCGAAATACCAATACCTTGAGTATCATTTTTTTCTGTATCAGAACCAACATAAATTATAAAATCGAGAATGAAACCCGTCATGACGTCACACATCACAAACATTTTTATTCCAAATCGGTGACGTTTAGATGGAATGTATTGCTTGAATAATAGACGGCCTTTGAAAACGATGATGCTTTCGTCAATACATAGATTTTCATGGGGCATCATAGTTGATTTAAAAATCAATCTTTTGTGTGGTCAACAAGAACACGTATTTTATGCAGTCTATCAGTAGGCGTTTGAATATTACTATCACTAAAGTGGAGCATCTGTAATATTATCTGATAACGGTCTCTGGGCATTGTCTTTCCAAATATTGGTGAAAAGATTATTGGGTTCGTACTCCAATGTTCCTCGATAGTTAAGTGTTTGTTCCTAGTCATGGCAAATGTTAACGCAATAAAAACGTACATTTCTGAGACTGTTGTATCAACCCATTTTGTAACTCTCGATTTTGCTGTAAAATCCATCGTCCTAATTTTATATTGATAAAATTGATTTGTTTCATCAACAATTTTTGTCATAATTTCTGTATTCAAAAAATGTTCAAAAAACATAAGTTCGGGCGTGTCTTCAGTTAACCTGGTATCTGGATTGATACCTGATGCGAAATCGTCGAATTCATAAATAATGGGTACGAAAGGGCCAGCAGTCCACAGATTTTCAACCACTTCTTCTCCTTCTTCAATGTTCATTTCGGGTTCAGAATCATGGCTTTCATGTATTTCAGCAGCTTCGCAATTATTATCGACGTCACTGTCACTAATTTCAAAATCTGAATCTATTTCTAAAGTAGCACCAAATATTTCTTCGTCATTAAGACCACGACCCGACATTTTGTATTTTGGCAATAAAAATACTTTCAAAAATTGATAAAAAGTCAAACTTGTACAACTTTACACTTGATTTTCCACTAAAAAAAAGTTTTAACCACGTATCTTTATTTGAAAATAATCTAACACTGACGAAATTTTATATTTCTTCAATAGTTTGAATGAATGTATGTAACTGAACTTATTTTAAAATATGATAAATCAGATGAATGTACACTGTAATTAAAATAGTTCATATCCACGAAAAAGCAAACAATAATTCGATAACACAATGTAATCTAGACGGCGAGCGTCTCTGTTTGAGAATCTTATAAAATGCGCCTGCGCAATAACGTATGTAAAGACGCGGGAAGAATTCAAACTGATTCATTTTTCGCTCTGAGTTGGAAGATCCCTTCAAATCTTTGTATAGATGATTAGGATACGTATTATGGATAAATATCGTAAGATGTCAGTAGTGTAAAGATGTGAGATTTTTTAGGAGTATAAGTTTTACCGTGCTCAAGCATGTTTCATACCCATAACGCCGAAGAAACTTTGCGTCGCACAGATTTGCCTCCCGCGTACAGGGCATGTACAGTGCGTCGCAGGCGTGCGTCTCCCGCAGGGATAGGGTTAAATCAAAATAACAGAAAAAAACCTAAGAGACAATGATGAATGCAAAAGAGACAAGTGCGTATCAAGTTTCAAGAAAGACTTGTGTGGAGTTCTTTCCTCTCTGCATAACCCTTCAGCGAAATTGGCTTGATGATTAATAATTAGTAAACGAAAAGTCTGTACTATTGTAACAATCGTTTGATGTATAAAAAAGACGGCATGAGAAAGAGAAAAAGAACTTTAAAGAGTATGAGTAGTTGTCTGATATATCTTCTTCATCACTTGTTACACGAGATAATGCATTGTGTTAGTTACAGCCTATGGACTATTATTCCACCATACCGACATATAGTCTGAGCCGTCATGCGGAAAAACTGCGTTACCGAAACAACGCTGTTTTTATGCAGATCATTCAAATTATGCACTATATATACATTCATCTACGTTTCACAGAAAAAATCGTTTAATCATTTAAAATCTCAACCACAGATGGCAGTACAAGGCCGAGTCAGGTTGCACTATGACGGCTGGTATTGCACTCCTTTTCCGTACAACAGTAAAGATGCGTCAAGTCAGCCATTACTTAATTGAAACTGACAGTTTGTGCGACCGGCGCTTGGCATATTTGTCATTATTCATTGTGATAAGTTTTATTTCTGCATTATGTTATTTGTTAACATGTTGTAACATTCTGAAACTTTTATGTAAAAGGAAAAATTTTGATTTATGGAAAAGTGTGATTATAATTTTTTTCTTTTACGTGTATTGTACTCAAAACTTATGAATAAATTAATACATAAAAAGTGTTGACTATTAATTGAAATATTTTATTTCATTTACATTTATTTGACTTTCAATATGTATCAAATAAAATGTTTAACAGCTAATATCTCAAAACTCTCTTTTTCAAATAACACTGGTTTTCCGCATAAGGGTACAATAAATTAATGTTATAATGACAATAAACTGACATTACAATAAATTACTTACAACAGGAATAATATTGATGTTTGTTATTTGGTCTGACAAATCTCCGTTGGATAATTCAGGATCGAAATTCCAAATCCGCCTTTGTAAAAATGTCACAGTTCCATTATCATTCCATGTTATGTTGACCTAAAAGGATTGAATTGTATAATGTTAAATGATTCAGCAGCACATTTGACACCAAATGAAAATTATTTACTTTACACACAATAGACCCCCTAAAAATAGTGACTTGCGAATGACATCAGAATTTTAATAGGGTTTTATCAAAATTTTTTAAAAATTTATGGAATATTTAAAGAGCATTTTTCTACTTTTTAACTGTTGCGCATATTTTAATTTCATTAAAAGTATTGATTTTAAAAATGATCTAAAACTGTTTTTATTTCACATGCTGTAATAATATGTTGTGGGTTCCTCTCATAGATAATAAGAACAAGGGAGACGTGCCATGAACCATTATTAGAATGAAACCGCACACACAGAAACGTTGCAAACATCGTTCACCCATATCACTGCAAATCGCGTCCACGCACGCCGCTTTAATAGTCGATCAGTTTGGTCGTAGTTCAGCGACAGTCTGTATGCTTCCATACCACATCTCTCTGTGTTTCTATTATCTATGAAAAATAGCCTATTAAGCTCATTGCAAAGACACGAACCGCCACTGGCAGATGGACTTACTTTTACATGATGTTCTTTGAATACATATGGTCCTATATCTACGAAGTTCGGTCTAATTGAGTGATCATTCATAACGTCTTTACTATTAGTAAAATTATACAAATATAATTTCAGGTACATTGGTAACGGCGTTTCCTTCCACAAATCAAAGCTAAATGAGGTAAGTGACAGTACGGACATCTGAAACAGAAAATATTATAACAATTATTATTTCTAACTTGTTATGTTACAGTTCAATCAAAGACAAAAGACCGTTCCCTAGTAATTTCCAGAATGAAGCACAATGCGGGAGGCGATGATGGTGTGGCGAGCCACCAACGAGTGCTGGAGAACTACTAATAAATCACGCCCTTTCTGTGCACGGAAAGAAACGTGCTTCTACACACCTTTTACTTGTGTCTAGTTACACATAATACTCATATTACTACATAAACATTATTTTTGTTTCATTTACGTTTTTACAACCAGCTGTTAACTGAGTAACCACACATTTTATTTTTGAAAAATATAGAGCAAATAATATGAGATCTTGCCTGATTTTCAAACAGTTTAATTTTTATTTATTATTGTACATTTGATACAGAAAATTTATAAGTAATATATATATTGGATATGTGAACAAATACATGTAATGGATATGAAAAGTACAATGTCCGTCGAGGATAAGCTACAATAAAAGCGTGAATACACTATGGCCCAGTCAACATTAGTTTGTAAATAGGCAGTGCCTGTTCTAGGAAACTAATCAGGGCATTAATTTTTGTTGTTTTATACATTATATGCTCTCGAGCGATTGGTGTCATATACGTATTTACCATATTATTTAAGTAATACCGTTCGTCAAAATATTACATATGGAAACATATGAAACTGTTTACTGCGGTTTAAAAAGCCAATGAATCCACCTTAATTTCGCCGTTTATCGAATCAAATTGTATTTTTTTTTATTTATTTAATGATGGAACTATTGGTTTCCATACCATGATGTAGAAAATCTGGGCAAATTTCATTACGCTAGTGCTCAACCATTCGTTTTTAGAATGACACAAAAGTTTATTTCTAATTTATATTTTTAAATACACATCCATCTTTGCCCTAAACTATAATTTTGTTTGTATTTTCTAATAATAAAAATTATTAAAAAACATAAAATTTGTAATTATTTAACTTCCGGTGCCCTCTCTTATCAGAAGTTAGCTATCATCAAGGAAACTGCGCTTATATTTATACATATATATATAAATATATAGGTTTATCTTGGAAAAACAATTTACTTTTCACCACAAACAACATTATTTGATAAAACTGGTTAAAAATAACAATTTTTAGAGATATCACCAATGAAACAGACTCATTAATAGGTACTTATTTAGAATAAGTAAACAGTTACGAACTAAGGAGTACCAAACCGGCGGCATAAATAAAAATTAAAATTGTGGTAAAATTTGGAATAAACCTCAAATCGGTCTAAAAACTGCATTACTTTGAAAGAAAAAATCATTAAATTTTGTTTATAAAAATAAATTTAAAAGTTACAGGAGGCCCATATGCTTTTATTCAATTTAAATTGAATTTCAAAATTAGAATTGAGGTGTGTGTAAAAACATCAAATATAAAAATAATGTTTTCTAATCCAGACAAGTGAAAAAGTTTACCTTAATAAATATATTTTACGAGACAATTATTTTTATTCTAAATTCGAAATATGCGTTGGCTTACTTCCGCTTACTTTAATTTTAAAAATGGTAAAACAAATATCTTTGTTTTGAACTTCGCAAGTCATGTTACATCCCGAGATTTTATACAAGTAACAACAATAATAATGATGTTACAAGTAATCGAGCAAGAATTTAAATCTTTCTTTATATTATTTACATTCCCTGTAGTGTAAAAATATGCTTAATTTTATTCCTCCCTAGTTAGACACTGCTTCCCAAACTATCGCGTACGGATAAGCAGACAGTACATGCAAATATGTATGTCTGCAATCTAGTATGTATGTACATTTATTTGTGGCGTATAGATAATAAGTATTAGTACATTACTCTACTAGTCATATTATTTAACTGTCGGAAAACCTATGTATTTCCGGAGCCAGAGATGGTATCATAGAATATATTATTATCTTATTTTGCAGGAGAACTTAGTCACACAGAGATCAATAGCCTTCATAACTATATTTTACCAAATAAAATCTACACTGTTTTTTATAAAGATAACAAAACTATGACTGGAAATACACGGACTGCTACACAAGCAGTCGATATAAGTAGGTACCTGCAGATTCTGTACTTTTTTTTTTGAAATATGGCTGCTCTGGATTTTTTTATTTATTTATGTAATGTTGAAATTCAAATTTATTCTAAGGCTGGGAGAATACATACA
Organism: Hesperophylax magnus; assembly: GCA_026573805.1. Taxonomy (NCBI): domain Eukaryota; kingdom Metazoa; phylum Arthropoda; class Insecta; order Trichoptera; family Limnephilidae; genus Hesperophylax; species Hesperophylax magnus. Next base: position 6,456,120 of record JAIUSX010000022.1, read on the forward strand.
TGTACGGCTACAGAAGTCGATATTCGAAAAACATGGAATGCCGTGTTATTTGTAGCATTTTTTCTATGAGAACTGAGAGAATCCGCAGCTTTGAGAATGCCACTCATTATTTGGTTTAAGGGGGTGACAGATTACGCTAGAAGTACAAAGCGTTTTATATAATTCCATATTACTCGCCATACAATCCCATACAGACCTGTCACATCTAAAAGGATATTGTGTTATAAGTGTGGGCGTGGCGACGATATGCTTCTAGCCAGGCGATATTTGAAAATTATGCAACCCCCTCTCCTGCCGTGGGCAACTATTTACAGAGTTCCGTAACTACGCAGCTGTCATCTGTCAAAGTGACAGATCCCATACAAAGAAATGATATTCGGCGGCAGTTCCCCAACTGATCTGACCCCCTCTCCCGAGGAGAAGATTACAGCGTAGTGTGTCACCCCAACATATAATACATACATGCCACGCCCAAATTATGCGCGCATAATACAGCGTAATATGTCTAAGGCTTCACTGAATAAAATATCTGTTAATTACAATAATTTGAATCTAATTAGATTAGAAATATGTAGATTAAGCAATCTCATAATAATCATAATCACTAATGCTGTCTTAGTTGATGACTACCACTACCAGTTTTAAAAATCAATGAATAGATTTTTTTCATCAGAAACTACATACATAATGATAATGTAAATGCTTATTTTAAACCTGTTTTATTTTCTGGGTGAGTAAGAAGTGGTAGATTCATGAATTTCAAATGGTTTGTGCATCAATAATAATCAGTAAAAATGAACTTTGGTCAACACTTTTTATAAAATAGTGCAAGTTTATTACTAATTTCATTATTAATAATGTGTTTCAATAATGAATCTTTCAAAAAGAGTCGAATCATAGGTTATAACACTAATATGTAGTAATGACTTGATTCATCTTGTTTCGAAACAAGGTCAAACGTGTGATAAGACTCAAATGACTCAAACTGAAGTAAATATAAAACAACTAAATAACTTTGAGTTAGACATCATTTCAGACTTTGAAACACAAACACATATTTCATGATGACTCGAAAACAATATAAATACTTCATTTTCAACAATTTTCAGTAATAACATTTTGTTCATCTCAAAACCAGTCAGTGGACTTAGCTAAGTCGACAATATATTATCAGGCACAAATAAATTTTAAAATATTCATCTACATTCAGATAAAAATGTTGTGCAAGCTAATTATTATATATGTTGAGTGTGGCAGCAAAAATCACTAAAACCAAAGATATTTTTTAAACTTTTGACTTGTCACGGTATAAAATAAAGTTAATAAATTAATAGAGTAGTAGCATTGGGAAAAAATTGCCAATGCATTCATCTTAAAAATTAGAGCGGGAATAAATCTTAACCTCTCGAGCAATGGAGATTTCCAGGTTTTCAGTTTTCGATTCGGTCATTTGATTACTATCATACATCCAAATATTAATACAGAAACAAATAAGCTGCTTACTGCGGTTTAAATCCAATGAGTTAACCCAGATTTCATCGTCTATGCCGTATCTTTAGGTTTATAAAAAAAATAATTTTAATTTATAAAAATCACCTACCTAAAGTTGGGTAGTTAAAACAGCTTAACAAACATGAACAAAATTAAAGTGCGCCTACAAACAATTAGAAATGAATCTAAAATAACATAAAAAACCACATTAAATGCACTAAAATTGCATCAAGAACAATGACTCAAGAGTCGTACTTAAAAAAACTAAAGGGGTAAACTAAAGATTTAAGGTTTCTGCTGATTTTTTGATTTTCTATGGAAAACGGTTCTTCAAATTTAGTTCCATTTAGGACAAGCAGCGTAAATTAACCAAAACTCTATAAAAAAATGTTCTCAGCCAGGGGGTTCAAGAATTACCCCAAACATTTTGATTTTTCTCTTCAGCCAAGTGGGCCGTATAAAATTGACTGGCATGCCGTAAGAATTGGGCAGCGGATTTTGCATGTCACTGGTTTGTGAAGTAAAATTTTTTGGCTGAAAATTATAACAAAACCGCAAGTTAGTTATTTATAACAAGTGAATTTTACGAATGTTTTTATTTGCGTATCGTAACGCAATAGCCAGTGATAATAAGACAATTTAGTGATATTTTCCTTGGAAGCCTTGAACCAGGTTATAATAGTTTTGAGGAGGAAATTGAGTAGCATGAAAGCGAAATCTTAAAAAAAATCATTGATTAAAAATTTGGTCAATACGGGTGTATTTTTCTAATTTATGTTTTTAATAAGTAATACCTACTCGTATTTTGAAAATATACTGTACTTTTGGGAGTATATTGATAGTAGAGGCAGGTAGATAGGTACATATGACTTTTAAAAAACCTATTTAAATACAATGAGTAATGGTTATAAGTAGCAAATTTAGTCGGTCCCCTCGTGCTCGTTATAACCAAGTTTGACTGTATATAATTATTATGCATCCAAACATTCAAATTGCTATATGTATCTCAAAACATGTTTTGTCAGTTAACATGGTCTACACCCAGGGAACTCAATTAATGCATAAATAGGATTAATAATAAAATAAATACTCACATTCCTTAAGATATTGTAGAAAATCGTCGGCCAAACAATCACGATTACGGTAAAAATTAAACTTAAACATATCCCAATTATCATCTGGACCATCAGGCCAGTTTTCCTGCTACAACAGACCATTGTGAAGTGGGAGCAAGGAAGAAGTCAGTCTCAATCTATAAACAAACCAAACAAAATACATTAATTCATCTACAAAATGAAATACATTTTAATCATGATACAGGGTACAGATACCAACACGTCCGATGTATTTTACTCGATTTCAATGTTAAGCCACAAGTCACAGGTATGTATGTTAAGGACTACCCAATGAACGCTTTGTTAATTTCTTATCAACAATTTTTTTGTGAAACATGTCAAGAGGGTATTTAATTCTTCATACTAATATTGACTACCTACATAGAATAAATAACACAAGAAATGCGATTTGGGCGTGTTTCGTGATTCAAAAGTCTGACCTTGAATTTTCTTTGCTTAAATTTGAAATGCAGATTATTGTCATTACGAAATTTTCATTTCGATCAAATACTGGAAAACTATGTCAGTAACGTAAGAGAGACAGAGAGAATGCTAAATGGGCTAGAATCAAAGAAGAAAGAATAACAAAAGCAGTGCCTTTTAGGTGTGATTCGTGATCCAAATATTTGCCTAATCGAGGCTTGAATTTCCAATCCAAAACTGTGTTTACGAAATTTAAATGGGGTGGAGATCTACGATGTCAGTACTATTGTGTATGTAAATGGCTATTGGGTTAAATGGAACATTTGTTTCCATTCAAATTTGTATGGAAGGCACTTCTAGTGTTATTCTTTATTCTATGGCTAGAACCAACGGTTTCCACTAAAATCTAGAAGTAGGTTAAGGCATTTTTTGTGTGTATTATCTATTCAATGACTACCTACGCAATTTGGCATTATTTATTGATTTCTTCACTATTAGAGTGGGTCTGTTAACAAACTGATAACTCAATATACTTTACTAATCCCCTGGATTCAAAAATTTCACTCATACAAGAAGAGACTCGTATTTTTATTTTACGTGTAATTCGCAACACAAACACAAAGCTTTAATTAGGCATGAATATCTGTACAAAAAAACAGCGTGTGAATTACTATTATGTAATTCATAATAAATGATATACTACACACAGGGTATTTTCAATGTTTTTTGCCTTGGAAAATTTAAGAAAAAAATTACAATAAAGATTATTTTTTTTAAAATTTTATTTGCCGCCAAAACGGCACATTCGTTTTTATTCGTGAATTCGGCGGCATTGACGTCACGCTGGGCGACGTCGGTGACAGCCATCTCACCAACCTATGTCATGATGACATTGTAGCTAATTGGAACCATTTCGAAATGTGCAGATTCAGATCAATAATAAATAATGAAAATATTAAAACGACATTTTTAGTGAACAGAATCAGAAAAATAAACTTTAAATCTTCCACACTTTTAATAGTATTCATAGTTTGTGAAGGTTTTAAAACGCAGCATCTTTAACAGAAAGAAATTTAAAAATATATATATATATATATTATGAGGCCTGATCTAACACTGGCGAAACTTTCGGTAGTTCGTCGATCCCGTTCACCCCTGTTTGTGACAAAATAAAATAGCATTTGCCAGATAAGATGTCAGCATGCATGACCTTCTAAAAAACTGTCACAGCCAACGATATGTACCACTTTAAAAGCAAGCTGTAAAATCATTGTCTTTAATTTACTTCCACCTTATATATTAAATATATTATAATGCAATGAAACTTTGTATATAATGGGTTGTTTATTAATTTAATTTTTTTTTAGGTATGTAATATGAAAATAAATTCAATTCTTGACCTCTTCAGTCTTTCGCACACAAATGTAATGAAATCATGCGATTATATTATTAATTGTTGTATAAGATCATGTTCATTATGAAAAGATAATCATTATTAATCAGAATTATTCAGAGATTGATATTAAGCCTGATAACTGATTTACTTACGAATGAATTCATGGTCAAGGAAAAATATGTACAAATAATAAATAAATCCTAAAAATGTCACATTCTTAACCCCTTTGTATATAAAAATAATTAGTAAAAAATTCACAAAATTTCATAAATTTTTCTCAAATTGCTGTTGGAACCTTTGGTTTCATAGAGGTATACATTTTAATTATTCCGTGGTTAACTTCAATATTTGATTATAAAGATTGGTGTTTTCTCAAATTCCTGTTGGAACCTTTGGTTTCATAGAGGTATACATTTTAATTATTCCGTGGTTAACTTCAATATTTGATTATAAAGATTGGTGTTTTCTCAAATTGCGGTTGGAACCTTTGGTTTCATAGAGGTATACATTTTAATTATTCCGTGGTTAACTTCAATATTTGATTATAAAGATTGGTGTTTTCTCAAATTGCGGTTGGAACCTTTGGTTTCATAGAGGTATACATTTTAATTATTCCGTGGTTAACTTCAATATTTGATTATAAAGATTGGTGTTTTCTCAAATTGCGGTTGGAACCTTTGGTTTCATAGAGGTATACATTTTAATTATTCCGTGGTTAACTTCAATATTTGATTATAAAGATTGGTGTTTTCTCAAATTGCGGTTGGAACCTTTGGTTTCATAGAGGTATACATTTTAATTATTCCGTGGTTAACTTCAATATTTGATTATAAAGATTGGTGTTTTCTCAAATTGCGGTTGGAACCTTTGGTTTCATAGAGGTATACATTTTAATTATTCCGTGGTTAACTTCAATATTTAATTATAAAGATTGGTGTTTTATCAAATTGCGGTTGGAACCTTTGGTTTCATAGAGGTATACATTTTAATTATTCCGTAGTTAACTTCAATATTTGATTATAAAGATTGGTGTTTTCTCAAATTGCGGTTGGAACCTTTGGTTTCATAGAGGTATACATTTTAATTATTCCGTGGTTAACTTCAATATTTGATTATAAAGATTGGTGTTTTTTCTTTTTAACACCTAGTTCACATTTGACGGTAAAGGAGACCCAACGATTTCTATGAGTTGTTCAAAGGAGCGGAACAAATTGACTCTACGGGTACTAGCTGTTTGTTCCCAAAACCCAACAAATTAGCCAGATGACCTAAAAAATATAACAGTCAATGTGCCAGAGACCTGAGGGGTGAAGAAGCCTCATATCTGCCCAAGCTTACATTTTATATAAACATTCAGTTGATGTACTACAGGGTTTTCCAATAAGAGGTGTTATTTTGATATTCAATCGTAAAAGATCAATGGTTTCGTTGCTTGTGTGGCACTTAGCGCCGTCTTGTTGAAAGTAAACGTTGTCCAGATCAATACCATCCAATTCCGGCCATAAAAAATCATTAATCATCTCTCGATAGCGCAATCCATTCACCGTAACTGTTGCTCCAGCCTCATTTTCGAAAAAGTAAGGTCCAATGACTCCGCCGGACCATAAACCACACTAAACAGTCACACGTTGAGGATAGAGACTTTTCAACAATAACTCTTGGGTTTTCCTAGCCCCAGATGCGACAATTTTACTTGTTGACGAAGCCACCGAGGTAAAAATGGGCCTCATCACTCAAGATGATTTGCATTTGATTCACTCAAGTTAATTTTAATAATTTCAATGCGTTGTTGAAGCGTGTATCGTTCCATTTTTATTAATGGCGTAGTTTCTACTTGTCAAATGTCAAAAAATTACAGCTTCAAAAGTAACATCTACCGAAATAGCGGGCCAAATAACACTTCTTATTGGAAAACCCTGTACAACAGTAAAATATTCAGTTGATGTAATATGACAGTAAAATATGTGTTATCATAATTGAGTAAAAACGCTAAGCTAAAAATGAAGCTTTTTTCACACATTTATGGAAATTTCTTTTATCTGGGAATACATTATTGTATTGGATGACCATAAATGGAAATGAAAAAGATAAGAAGAACAATGTAAACAATATTTTGCACAAAAATTTTAAATGTGACATATGTTCATTAAAATGCATACCTCCTGATAGCTGTTTTCATATAAATTAAATAAATGAGAGTACAAAAAGTTGTTTTACTGTTTTTTTTTTAATATACAAACTGTATATTTAGAAAATATAAATGTCTTAAGAATTCCAAACAATTTGCTCTGTAACAAAATTGAACAATTTATTGTTGTACTGCCGAAATGTATGTAGATTCAAAATAACACTGATATTATTTATCTAACTAATCGACCCTGCCCCATTACATTTATTTTTACAAAAAATAAATTTTAGTAAGTTTTAAAAATAAATAAATCATTGTGATGACTAATGACTAATCATTCCGAGTACATAGTACAATAACACTGCAGACAGAAAAAATAACGAATATGTAATACCACAATAACACGGTTAAACTCAATTTCACTCTGCTAGGTAACAAAAGATTATGTGAATATGCATACTTTCTAATTAATTCTACCTCTTGAGTAATACGGATAATGTTGCATTTTTGCAATTTTTAGTTGTTTAAATTAAATTTGTCAGTGTTAATACGAATTCCGGTTAATCAACTTACATTTTCTGGACAATTGAACAGCTTGCGAAACAACAAATACATAGTACATATTGATATAAATAAATTTGTAAAAAAAATAACACATTCGAAGATGTAACTAACTAATTAACTAACCATCACATCGTTTCTCAGAGAGGACGGACCCCAAAACAACTCAGTCTTAACACACACTCCTTGCTTTATTCACATTCATACATCGCCTCATACATACCTTTCTGTTATTCTGACTCTTGACAGGGCCCAACTCAAGTATTTGGTTTACTTGATCCTGCTATTTTCAATTCAATTCAATTAGTTTATTCCTTTAAAAACATTACAAAATTACATTTCAATTAGTTTTTAAGTACATTTGTAAAATGGTATTACATAATAAGTAAGCGGTGCATCAACTATACCAGCATCAATAGAGCTTGCCTTTTAAAGGCACCTTCGCCGATGCTAAATATGTCCATATCCAAATTGATTCTGTTCAAGCAAGACTGCTCTCCCCACCGGCATGACCTGCAGGCAAGTTAGTCCTGCAGGCCGGGAGATAAAACAGTCTATGCTGTCGGTGACGGGGATAACCATCAGGAACATAGAGACTAATACTCTCCATGATAGTCGGATTTTCAAACCATCCACGAATCAGTTTGAAGAAGTGCGATACAATATGCACATCTCTTCTGACTCGTAGATGGTTCATACCGAGCATGCCATGCAAAAGTCAGTAGGATAGAGCCATGTCTCCCTCGGGCGTCCTCAACTTCTTTTACCATTCACATTTGCATCATATACACTCCTTACACTTCTTTCTTCATTAATTAACTAAGAGTCCCTTTCTTAATATGGGTTTGTTTCACAGAAATTGAAAAATTCATCAAATTTTAAAGTTGCAATTCAAGTTCTGTGAAAGTTTTAGTATTATTGCATCATGAGCCGGTTTTTTACAGTACTTGAATTAAGTAACAGAACATGGATTTTAACTTTGAAATTTGATGAATTGTTCAAATACTGTGAAACAACCCGTTCTTAATCTTACTCATTACGCTTACATCAGACTTCATTCTTTGTGAATCTCCACATTTCTCACACGATCATGCATTGTTTTAACAGCAAGAATAATATAATTATATAAAACACAATGTTAAAGTTCGGATGATGTTTAATGTACCTGAAATATCAATATAAAAGTTGAACATTACAATAAGGATAAATATTTTTATAGCATCTCACATTCTTACACAGAAAATATTTCAAAGCTGATAATAAACATATTTTATTTATTAAAAACCACAATAGTTTTAATTTTAGTACAAATATATATTTCTCTATCTTCTTCATAATTAGTACGTACTCTTGAAACAAGTTTATAAATAGTTTGGGTGTCAATAGCCCAGTGGGTAGAACCCTCGACTAGCAGGCGGTGGGATAGAGTTCGATGCTCACAACATCAACTTACTTCCTTTTCAACACGTTGTACTTAGTGTAAAGGTCTGTAAAATCTTGGGTTTGTTTTCTGTTGTTAAAAATTAAATCTACTAATCTCGATTGTTGGTTCATGGGTAAGTAAGTAATGTGAAATATTCCTGCGTAATTAACATTATTCAAGTTCAATGAACTTGTAATTTTCAAAATTGGAACCACTTATCACATCAGACATGCGATAAAGTAGGTACCAAAATTATTTTATGAATTAATAATAATTATTTATTCGAAATGTGTATTTCGTCTGTTCAAATGCTTAGCAGATGCTGAATTATGAATTAATAAAGTGAAGATATGTTACTAAGACAATGCGCGTGGATTTAGCGGCCTGTTCATATACATATTCTTTGAATGACTCTCCTTTTCTTAAGCGGTGATACATTAGTATATAATATAACAGGTCTTGTATTTTTATAATGTCATTGGATAGACAATGTAAATTTTCAAGTTTGCTAACATTTGAAAAATAAATTTCTTCTTTTGAAAGGTAATGATCGTGAGGAAAATACTTTTTTTTTAAAACTTTCAGCTACATAAAATGCTATAATTATACTAACCAATGATTCTTCACGGGTCTGCGCTAGTTTGATCTAAAAATGATAACATCAATTTTTTTTTAAATAAATGATAAAAATGATTGAAAAGGATAATGTTCTCTTCTGACATATGGTGTAGTGATAAGTAATTATGGATTATCTAAGGATAAATGACATGTAATCAATTAGTGACAAGACAATGAACACAACACCATTTGTACATACCCAATTCAAAAATTTCTAATGGGACTGCATTTGCACCTATTGTGGGTTCCAGACAGTGTCTAGTCTGTTCAAATAAATACATGCGCCGTCCATGTCTTTTCAACTAATAATAGTTTGGTCACCTTTAAAATTTTGCGACCTACACGGTGGACAAAAAGAAGTAATATTCACAACAATTTTAATTTAAGATTGTGGAAAAAATATTACAACCTCTGACTGACAACACGTTCCGTTGAATAAATAATGACCTTAAAGGGATAAAGAATAATAAATCATCACCGTTCAGGCAAAAGTAAAAAAAAAAACAGCCAACAAATTTGAATGTTAGAGAAATAATTTTATGTGATGCTTTAACTTCTCAGGCTAATTTGTCCGCTAATTTTTTTTTAACATTATCCATAGTCAATTTGTTCGCTTTTCAGAATAGCCCGTATGATCTCATATGATCAATAGTTTCCCTTACCGCCATAGTTTAGATACATGGTTAGAAATATGAACTAAACGGTGTTAGAAAGAAAAAATACCAAGCTTTACATTCAAATATAGAAGTTAATCACAGAATAATTCAAATGTACTCCTCCATGCAACCAAAGGTTCCGACCGCAATTTGAAGAAAAAACTTATGAAACTTTGTGAATTTTTTATTAATTATTTTTATATGAAACAACAAAAAAGTGAGGTGGCAGTAATATTTAAAATACATTTTTCTAAAAAAATATGTGTTTTTTTTCGTGATCAGTAATTTTAGTTCAGTATTTTTAAAATGTCTCATGTTTGATTTCAAAATTTAAATATTTAAACAAATTATACCAAAAAATATGTGATCTAAAGTTCCCATTTCTAGACCACAGAATGTACAATCTGAGGAGTCAAGCACATGAATTTGAGAAAGGTGAAAAGAAACGGAACAATGTCTAATTCTCATTCGAACGAATGAGGAAATTTATTTTTTGGAAAAATGGGGGAATTGTTAAAACCACGGTTTTGATAGGATAGTCCTTTGTATTGATGCATAGCAGGCTCCCTTGGATTAACTAGCAATGTGCCAACACTCTCCCCAAAGATTGCGGGATCTATCTTTTAGCATGGTAAAATTTTAGATAGGGGGATGTGCTTTACGAGGGTAACAATAAGGTTGGATGCTGCTTGTTTTGCCAAGGAATCCGCAATATTGTTACCCACGATGCCAACATGTCCAGGAATCCAAATCAGAGTTATGAGTTTTCCAGAACTTTGAGTGGAGGCTATCAGGACTCGAAAAAGGCATATAAGGTGCAAGTAGATAAAACTTTGAAATTCCATTGCATAAACTTTAAAACCATATTTTAAAGTTTGTGCAACATGTTTTAGTTTTCAAACTTGCAGTATCTCAAAAATGTGTTGTAGTTTGGAGACTTTTGCCTAACTTTTACCAAACAGCGGCGGTATAAGGTTACCATACTATGATTTGAAATAATTACCCAGTGATAGACGCTGGCAAAATTAGATTATTGAGAGTAGTGCTACTTCTTTTCTACTAGTAGAAAAGTCATAATTGGTCATAAATGTCAGAAGACCGACTTCCACTGAAAATACTGAGATCAATTCCAGAAGAAAGACGTCTACTGGGCCGCCCGGGCAAAGTTGGGAGAAGCAACTCCAGTGACTGGGCCTACTATGAACGGAGGCCACAAAAGTAGAGCACAACACGGATACCTGGAGGCCAGCAGCGGCCAGTTGAGAGCGCCGAACAACCAAAAAAAATTCCGACAAGGCTAATCACAATACGTAACTCGGTGCGGTTATAACATCTCACAAAGATCTCATACGATGGGTACCTACTAAGTGTGTGTAACTTACATTGCGACTGTGCCTATGTTCGTAGCAGTTCGTATTCGATTACGATCCAGAATTTTACTACTTTGTTTGGATAATCTGTGAACAGTCGAAAGCGTGGGTACATATAATTCTTTCCCAATAATAGCATGATCGCGGACGGGGATCTTGCTTTTACCACCACATCGGAAGGAACAGTTTGTCCAGTAGCCTACTAAACGGGAACACATATGCGTGATATTGTGCCACTGCTGGAGGCACCTTATCGAGGCATTGGGTCACCGACATGAATATTTAAAAAACAACTCACTGTATTAATTTGGCCGTTAAAGGGCCGTTGAAAATCACCTCAAGGGCGCTGTTTTATTACTACATAATTAATAATACTTATTTCGGTTGTCAGTGCATGCGTGAAGTATTCCTGCATAGTGTATAAAATTATTCACCTTTAACGAACTTTTAATTTTCAAAATGGAACTGATGGTGCGAACTAAGCAATACAGTAGGTACCAAAATTATGTTATCTTTTTTTTTTTTTTTTTTTTTTTCTTTATTTTGGCTTTCACCCATTAAGAGTGATCTTGGCCATACATTACAAAATTTTTCTTATTAATAAATACAACAAATTACAGGATAAAATTGACATGATTGACAAAACAACATTGATAAAACAACATAACATAACATAACGTAACATAAATAAACCAAACATAACATAAACATAACATAACATAACGTAACATAAATAAACCAAACATAACATAAACATAACATAACATAAATATAACATAACATAAACATAACATAAGCATAACATAACATAAACATAACATACTTAACATAAACGGTACAGAGCTGGTAACAGTAGATTATCACAAAATTATAAAAATAGGAACCTGTGTACAATATAAGTGGGCGCTTTTCGTTATTAAACCAAAGATTTTTCTAAAATTAGTAGCGTTTTTTAAAAATAGAATTATGAAATTGGCAATCTTATAAACAAACACAGCATATGGGAGTAAACAAATGTGATTATAAAACATAAAGATAAACATAACTCAAACATACTATGAACATAACATAAACATATCATAACATAACATGCACATAACATGAACATAACATATCATAAACATAAACCTACCATAAACATAACATGGGTGTAACATAAACATAACTTAACAAAAACAATACAGAGCTGGTAATAATGGGTAACAAAATTATAAAAATAGGAACCTGTGCACAATAGTAGTGGGAATTTTTTGTTATTTAAAAGAACAGATTTTTCCAAAATTAGAAGCATTATTTTTTTTAAAACAGTTCTATGATATGAATATAAACAAATACAATAAAAGAATCAAGAAAAATATACAAATGCATAAAGAATAGTGTTTTAACTCAGTCAAAATATGCAGAGTTGGGATTAGTAAAAATAGATGAAAATAGGAACCTGAACAAGTGAATACAAATGAAAGTGAAAGAAATTTGGTTTATATTTATTATTATGGTCAGATATTAAGGCCATTTTTATAAATAAATTTTGCCAACAAATGGTAAATTTCAGGAGTGTTTAAACTAAGAAGGCAGGGAATACTGGTAGGCAATTTAATATCAAGTTTTACCAATTCATGCATGAAGTTTGGAAATTGGTCATTGATAGGACACTCAAAAAAATTATGGTCCAGAGTATCCTCTGACCCACAATCACAGTACGGCGAACTGACTATGTGGAACCTGGCAAGATGGCTAAGACAACAAGTGTGACCCAGCCGCATTCGGGTTAAGGAAGAAATATATTTTTTAGGCATGGTAGTGTATTTGTGAAACCAGGGCTTAACAGGAATAGAAGGTTGAATTAATGAGTACTGGTGACCTTTTATCAGAGAAGATTTTTTCCATTCAGAAGACCATTGGAGTTGGTACTTAATTTTTAGAATAGGGAAATGGTCTCTAACCGGAATAGGGATATCACTTAACGGACCATGGGCAGTGGCTTCCTTAGCAATATGATCAGCCATGTCATTCCCAGTAATACCGAGGTGTCCCGGTATCCAGGCTAGGACCACTGATGCATGAACCAGTGACATGGAATGCAGTAGGTCCCTGATCGAGCAGATTAGAGAGTCGCTACTGGAATTGAGTGGGGATGCGCTTATTTTTTGTACTTAATAATAATTCTGTATTTGAAATTTTTATTTCTTTTTGTTATTGACGTCTCTAATTTGTCAAGAAAAAAAAAATATATTTCTTTCGTAAAAGCTATGAGAAAAAGAAAGGAAGTATATGTACTTTTTATTAAATTGTTAATATAAACCCTGCGATTTGTAGTACAGACCTTCTTACTAAGTCCTGACTCGTTCTCCCTTTTCAACTCTTGGTGATAAGGGAGTACGATTCAGATTACCCCAGTCGAGAGCCCTGCACTCCGGGTATCAATCACCTCGCAAAAGTCTTTGTTAAAGTTATCAATGTATATTTTGTTTACCCAAATAAAGCGCAAGCTATAAAAAAAGTAAACAACATTTTATTTTATCACATCACAAAGAGAAATTATTTTTAACCCAAACACAATGAATTATTTCAAACAAATAAATATGCATCAAAACTCAACTAATAATTAAAATAACAATGAGAGAAATCAAAGCATGAACTAAACCAGAATATTTTCACAATGAATTAAAACAAACAACCACTTACCCAATATTAAATTAACAAGACACTACCTATTTGTTTGGCGTAAGAAGGCCGACTGAACATTATGATTCGATTACCGTTTTCACAGAACGAAGATGATACATCATGCATAGTATTATAAGTGATACATCTCAGTAGTAGATATTAAATATAAACATGTACAATTTGCGATGCAAGAGCTCTTCGATCAATTCTGTAATGACGGTGCCGAACGATACTCCTTATTACGCTACAAGGGTCATTTTAGATTTCAGATTCATATTTTTATCAACCACCGAGCAGCTAGCTGATGTATTCCTCACATTGTTTAGTTTTCCAAATCTCGTAACTCATCGTGTCCCACAAACTAACACCATCCTTGATCATATCGAAAGAAACTATTATTTGTTTGCTATCATTAGGTTAAGTGACGTACACTGACGTACACCGCGTTTATGTTTTGTTTATTGACTACAAAACAAAAAAGGTCGAAATTATCTGTCATGCTGAGCCGAACCAAATATGCCCAAACGTCATACGTCATACGTCACGTCATGAGAGTCAATCGCAAACATGTTGCCAGGTGTATGGTTTTTACCAAGTTATCATAAATCACCATTTTATCATGGTTTTTTGGGTCATTTACACCTCCATGGTTTTTTCTAAATTATTATATACGTTTGAGTGAGAGATAATTTATTAGCATGAGTCACATGAGGGAAATCCCGAATTCAGGAATGTAGTTCTCGAATTTCATTACGGTACAGGTTCACGTTCACTGCTCTGCGACATGTACATTTCGGAGAAAAGTAAAGTCCCAAAGTAAGGTAACGGTTTGCAGCTCAGTCCATTGTTGAGATTTTTCTGCGCGGCGGACTGGAGCGGCGCGTGGTACCCCGCTCTAAAATGTACGTGTGGTAGACCAGAATGTCTCTTTATCTAATTGGTAGCTGAAGTTCCCGGCGTTTGACTTTCCTCTTGTTTAAAAGGTCAAGAGTGAAAATTTCTCGTCATAATCAGTCTCCGAATAAAACTGTAGATTTGAATACAAATCAAATCCACGCCGCCCCCTCGGTATCCACCCGCCACAGACACTCTTCTTCGTGTAAATAGTTTATAAATACTATGTGTAAAATCAAACGAACGTATTTAAACCCTGGAACTTTTAATACTTCTAATTATATTTTTGAAAGTTTTTTATTGTATTCTTTTTTATTTTATAGTATTATTATTTTATTTGAAATGGAATTCTACAGGTAAATGTAAAGTTTACTTACTCTGCTTACTACTAAATACGATCAATCTATTTAAATAACACTTCATTTCAACTTAATTAGTACATGGAACAATTATTTACGTTGGGGAAGATGGAAAAATATCTTCAAAATAGGTGATTAGATTCTTACTTTGGGCTTTTTTAATATTTAAAAAAAAAATAGATTGAAGAATGACCTTTCGGAAAACGTCATTTCGTGCTAACAAAACCCAATATGTCGGCAAAACAACTTTTGAGCGCGAAATTTTGAACTTTGATTGAAAAAATGGAACTTTACAATTTCCCCCCACATAAATAGCCGATCTTGTAGTAATTAAGTTTAAACGATGTGTTTTAAAAAAAATGCGTATTAAGAAGTAAGCGGAGTAAGGAAATTTTACCCAAATTAAACTTGATAACAATTTTTTAAAAACTATAATGTTTGTATTCGTATATATTTTTTTTTCCAAAAAGTGTAAAAAAACTTGAAAATGATTGCCAGATAAGAAAAAAATCGACAGATCAGAGATAAAATTAATAATAGGTCGCCAAAGTTTTTCGGGGCTAGTTGTTACTTTATGCTGTTGCTTTTATAATTCTATGTAGCATAAATTATGTCCATTTCAAAGATCTATATTGACATTAATTTTAAAAAAATATTTCGTGTGATTTTATGTTTTAGTTTTTCTCTACACAACTTTATAAAAAAGCTTTTCAGAAAATTGCAAGTATTGAGAATTATGCTACCTGCTCGTGATTTTATTGTTACTATTCTTTATTCGTTGTTAAATAAATACTGTTGTCATGCGAGTGCGGTGCTGGACCAGTTGGACTGCTGATAGAGCTCATCTGCTGATAGCGCTGATGTGCTGATGCCAATCCGTGGTAGGATATTATAAAAAATAATATCCATTATTTACAATTTACAATCATCAATCTACCTTTGACATTTTCTGTACACTTTTGCATCTACTATTTCGTAACCTCAGAACCACAAAGTTTCATCTGACAAAGAGCTAACCTGAAATAATGAGCTCTAAACTAAATTTCTGTAGAGCTTATAATTTCAGGACAACACTGTATCAGTTGTAGCCTTATTGTTCTAAGGTCTCATTGGCGATGATTTATCTCTGAATTCTGAATAAGGATTGGGTGTTGTCACAGACATTCATATGTCTATGGGTGTTGTCTAAAATTATTTTGTGTTTATATTTTATATTCTAAAAAGTGATTAAATTTACTCGTTCCGTGTTTCTATGACCAATACTAAAATAAATGTTGAATTATGTGGATTAAATTGTTAACTTCCCACTAACCCCACCAACAAAGATTTAATGAACAACCAGTTTAAGTAAATGAGTAGAAAAAGTGCCGGAATCATGAAGGATTCTAATATTGTGAAGATTGCAGTGCAAATGATCAATGAGCCTGATAAAGCTCCATTGCTCATTGAATTTAACCAGCGTACACCTTTAAATGGCATAATTCAAGAGCTCTGTAACTCTTGGGCACTCCTCAATGCTGAGCATTATGCTCTGCAGTTTTCAGAAAATAATAATAAAAATTATATTACGGAAAAGAATAGAAATGAAATAAAAAATGGATCTATTTTGACCCTGGAACAGTCACCATCCAAAACGGTCGAAGAAATCCTATATAAAATTAATTCAAACAATGATGACAAAACGGCGGCCCTGGAGAAGCTCTCTCAGTTGAGTGCTGATATTACCTTTGCCCTGGAATTTATTAACAAAAAAGGATTATCCCTGATTGTCACAAACATCGAAGGTAATAAATTTAAATTGGCAGCCCTCGCTCATGCGCTGTCATCCTTCGTGGAACTGATGGATCATGGCGTAATATCGTGGGATATCCTGGAAACACCATTTATCGGAAAGATTGCAAGCTTTGTGAATAATCAATCTGTAGCTCAAGATGCAAAAGTAGTTCAAGCATGTCTGTCAATATTAGAGAATGTGGTATTGAACAGCAGCAGTAAAAGTAGCTATGTCGAGAAAGAAATAACCATCCCCAATTTAGTCATGCATCTGCAATCGTCAGCTGAAAACCAGGTCATACAACAAAACACCATTGCGCTAATCAACGCTTTATTTGTAAAAGCTGATTTATCAAAACGTAAAGTTATGTCTGCAACTCTATGTTCAAAGCAAGTACGAAATGTTATTTGGTGTCATGTCATACAGGCTCCTGGAAATGTAGGCACTGAGATGGCCCACCAGCTCTACGTTCTACAAACACTCACTCTAAGCTTACTCGAACAACGAATGGTCAAAATAGATCAGCAGGATTCAGATGCCCTGGAAAAATTAAAAGAACTGCGACGCATCGCTTTTGAAAATGAAGGAATCAACACTAGCCTAGACGTCAGCGCCAGGAGGCAAATGGGATACAAAGATTACAAAAAACTTGGATTTAAAAATGACATGAACCCAATAGTAGACTTTGGAGAGGACAATACCCCCGGCATGTTGTCTTTGGACTGTATGATCTACTTTGCCAGAAATCACACAGAATCATACACAAAGGTGGTGTTGGAGAACAGTTGCAGGACTGATGAGCATGAGTGTCCCTTTGGGAGGACAAGTATTGAGTTAGTCAAACTACTGAGTGATATTTTAAGGATCAAAGAGTCTCCCAGTGAACAGGGACAAACATATCACCCCATGTTCTTTACACACGACCATCCGTTTGAAGAATTCTTCTGCATCTGCATTATTGTATTAAACAAGACCTGGAAGGAGATGAGAGCTACAACTGAAGACTTTATTAAAGTGTTTAGTGTGGTCCGGGAACAAATACACAGAGCGCTATTAGCCCAACCGATGGGTCTTGATAAATTCAAACAAAAAATACAGCAATTAACATATGCAGAAATTACACAAATATGGCAGCAGGAACGCACAAATCGCGAAGAATGGGAGTCTCACGCGAGACCCATTGTGGAACTCAAGGAGCAGATAACACCGGAGATAATGAGCCTTATAAAACAGCAGCGGCTCGGTTTACTGGTTGACGGAACCAGGTTCACCAAATATTCCATGAGGGGACAGAGGATCAAAGACAAATTCTGGTTCGTTCGTCTTTCACCCAATCATAAAGTTATCCACTACGGAGACTGCGATGAAAAGAGTAACCCCAACTTAGAAGAGCTTGGAAATAAGCTAGCCGTCTCTGATATCAAGGGGCTCGTCATTGGAAAAGAGTGTCCGCACATCAAAGACGTTCGTGGAAGAAAAACTCCTCATCAGTTGGCATTTTCAATCACAATTGATTCCACCGACACAACTTCGCTGGACTTTGTAGCACCTGATGAACAAGTCTTTGATTACTGGACTGACGGTATAAATGCTCTCTTGGGAAGTAAAATGGTCAGCAAAATGTGTGAAAATGATTTGGAAACTTTGCTTTCTATGGATATAAAACTGAGGCTTTTAGATGCAGAGGGAATCGATATTCCACAGGATCCTCCGCCCATCCCCCCTGAACCAGACAACTATGACTTTTATTATGATTTGAAGTGATGCATTTTATTATTTAATGTAGACATATAATATTACAGTACTGAAATAACTGCATAAAGATATTCATTTTATGATAGAGTATTCATTACTTTCAACTGACTCATTATTCAAAAAAATTATTACTACATTGATGGTCTAAAATCATTCCAAAACTCTTCAAACCATTAAGACCAATATCGTTTTCACATCAACTCACATATATTGCAATTATTATATTTGAAGCAGTCAGCGCAGAAGTGAGGTAAACCACAAAAATTCCTATCTGAAGTTAACGCTCCTAGTGGCTTTAATTATTGGTACGCTGATGCAAAATTTTCATTGTGCCCCATCTATATGTAAATTATACCATCTTACCAAATAATGTGTTATTATAAAATATAAATAATATATTTATAAAAATATATAACCTGCCATATGTAATTTTTTTATATTTCCTCAAAATAGCTAGTTATATTCAGAAAAATGATTTTTTAAACATATCCGGATACGCTGGCATTCGAGAGGTTAAATAATAAGTGGATAAATCAATCAAAAAATATAATTTTGCTGTGAATTGTGTACACCTTTTCTGTCGCAGCTTTTACTTCAACCACCTCCACATTTCATAACTTTAAACGCAATTATCTCAGCTCGACATTTTAGTGGGTTATGTCACTTCTGTGCTGACCGCAGAGCCGGCCCTATGTGAGGCGCAATTAATTGGAGCAGTGTCCTCCGGACGCCAAATTACCAAGGCGCTGATAATGCCTAAGACCTAACAATCCTAACACATCGCCCTTGAGATTATTTTTCATTAAAACGGCCCTACACAAAAATACAAATCATCCGAAAATTATTGATTACAGTGATCACCTACCTAGGCGTCCACTGGTTTTGACAGGGGGGCCAAAACTGTACTCGTGCCAGGTACCGCATGGCTCAGGGCCGGCCCTGGCTGACCGCCTCATTTTATCCACCGTATAAGGGCTGTACAATTTTGATGATACTTCCAAGCTTTCATTATTCATAATATGTTTAAAAATACATTATATTATCTGTAGTTAACCTTTACAAAGCTGGACTCTCTGTCATCGCACTGGACATTTCATCACCACATTCTTTTACAGCTAGTGTGATTCAGTCACATACAGTTGTGTTTTTCCGCTTCTCAATAAAATCCAAATAAATGGAATATTTATGGAAATAAGCTTTCAAATGTTATTAGAAATAAACATATTATTTTTGATATATGTATTAAAATTTTTAACATAAAAAAAGTTTTAAAATGGCTCACATTACGTTTTTTCGTCTAAACATTTAACTAAAATTACTAACAATGAAAAAAAAAACATATTTTATTAGACAAATGTAAAACATTATTGCGACGTCACTTTTTTGTCGTTTCATATAAAAATAATTAATTTAAAATCATAAATTTTTCTCAGTGTAGTCGGAACTTTTGGTTTCATAGAGGTGAACATTTTAATTCTCCTGTGGTTAACTTCTAGATTTGAATAATAAGCATGGTGTTTTCTTTTTCTAACACCGTTTAGATCATATTTCTAACCATGACAGAAACGGAGACAATGATTTCAAAGAGATCGTATGAGCTGTTCCGAAAAGTGAACAAATTGACTCTACGGGTATTAGCTTTTTTTTTGCAAAACCTAACAAATTAGCCGCAGGAGTTAAGTATGTAATATTCAAATCTGATTTTAGATTTTACAAGAGCTAATTTAATTGTCTTCAAAAAAAAAATTGTAAAGCTGTGTAAAAAATATCTCCAAAGTTGGCTAATGGAAGGTAACAGATGTGGAGTTCTTCACGACTGAAAGAAATGTTTAGTTTAGAATGGCGAGGCACAGTAGCAATAATTAATTGGGTGAAGTCTAAACTAATGCAAACATATTATTTATTGTCATATTTACAAAAAGATACTATCTTAGGCTGTATTGACAAAATTTCCAAAATGTATTTTAATTGTAAGATTAATCTTTATAATTATTCATGTTTGTGCAAGTCAGGTTTTATTATTGTGTATTAGAAAAATAGAATAAATAAATTATATGGTTAGTAATAATATTATACTTATTTTACAAAGAATTAATGTATTACCAAATTTTATTTTTTTGTTTGTTCTTTCCTAGTCGTAATGCCCAAAATTTATTTTATTTTTTAGTCGAAAGCATTTTTATTATAAGGAATAAATCTATTTTGTTCTACACAATCATGTATTTTCTAAATAAATCATAATTCAATGATAGCTCCTACTATTATTTGCGTTCCGACTATAAAATTATTATTACAATGGTCAATGCTTCCTCCAAGGGTAAACGTAACATAAATTATAATCTTCACATTCAGAGATGGCGCTAATTTAATTATTTAAAAACACTTTTTGCACATTATGCTTATTTTTATATTGAGATGAATTGTTTGTTGGCAGGTGTACATACAGAATATGAATTAACAGTTTTTTATAAACTGCTAGCTGACGTGTACCCGGCATTGGTTAACTTTTCTCTACTTTCAATAAATATAATATCCGTGTATTATATATACCTTCTGGAAGATATTGTCTAAATGATAGTGAAAACCCTATGAAACTCCGTTGCATAGACAGACGCGGATATTGACTTTGTTTTACACTATTTGGAGATACCAATGTATTGTCACAATATCGGAACACATGTTCCCAAAAAACATTTTGTCATTATATAGTATCAGGTAAATGAACACAAGTTTATATTATATTATTATAAATTTACTAAATGTTTTTTTTTAACCCTTCTTCATGGATGGAGAGTAGAAGGCTACCACACCATATATCTCCCTTGATAGTACCGGGACTCATTTCTGAGTTTTAGCGGCACCCACATTGTACATTTACTTTTATAATATATACTGATTGATTTACTTGTATTCCGCCAACAGAGAATTCACCTTAAATATTTTAATACACAATGTGTAAAAAATGTTTTCTTCTAATATAATTAAATTAGTACCATCTATGAATGTGAAGATTATACCTTATAGCTGAAGTCCGCAGTTCTGTCCGGGTTTTATTATGCAGAGATATTCTAAATCGCATGTAGATTGGGATGTTCCTCTTGTTTAGTGTGCAAAATATCATCAATCTCAGAATAAATAACTTATATTTTTCATTTACCCAAGTAGTGTTGCCATCCAGTTTGTTTACAAAAACCCTTTATTTGAAATTAAAAACCTGTTTTAAATTAAATAAACTTTTACCTGTCAGCAACCAACACTATTGATAGTATGTATAATATTTTTGAAAATAAATAAATAATTACAAATTCCCTTTGTGACGTCATTTAAATTTAAATGAATAGTGGTGTAGGTATATAAAGCAAAAGTTATTTATTTTATTTTACTTGTATTTCCGCTTTGCAATAAAATTCAAATAAATGGGATATTTCTGAACGTATCCGAAAACTGTTTTTGAAAGGTAATAAAATACGATTTCAAAATTTATTAGTAGAAATAAATATATATTTCTTATAATATTATAAGTTTGAATGCAAACTTAAAAAATATTTAAAATGGCATATAGAATATTTAAAAAAAAAAAAAATTCTTTAATTTAAATACCCACTAAATTGCCAAAGCAGTTTGTCAGCAGGTCATGTTCACAATATTAATTATATAACGAGAAGCCACAATACGTTTACTACGCCTACTTTACGTTTTTGTTGCTAAAATTATTGATAGTGAAAAAATATATAAAAACACTTATTTTAGTAGACAATTGTTAATGTCACCTCACGTTTTTATCGTTTCATACAAAAATAATAATAAAAAATTCCAGTGTATTATTTACAAAGTTTCTCAAATTGCAGTCGGAACCTTTGGTTTCATAGAGGCAGTGGTGGACTAAGGGGGGGGCAGCCCGCCCCAGGCCCCCAAACGCCTCCATGTTCTCTTGATCAAATCCTAAACAAGGCTTTGACACTGTAAAAAAAATGGACTTTTTTTTTAATTTAATTTTTTTAAAGGTGCACTTGTTAAGAATGCTCTCACAAAATGTTTTAAAGAAATTTGAAAAATTGAAGGAGATAGATCATTTTATGTGAAACCGTTTGTATGTTGAATTATCCTTCAGCAAAACTTTGAATGCGCTTTTCTCTAAACTTTTTTTAACACGTTTTTCAACCTGGTTGACAACATGTTAAACAAACTATACATCCGATTTGCATGCACCATTTACCTTTAGCTACCATGCGTGGCCCCGAGGCAGTGGCTTACAATGCCTAATGGACAATACGGCCCTGCCATGGCCGGATTAAACATGTCGGGGCCCCCAGGCAATGCACGTCTCGGGGTTCCTTTACCCTACGGGCCCCTAGGCAGTTGCCTACACTGCCTTACGCATAATACGGCCCTGGCCATGGTGACTGAATTTTCAAACAGTTCTTAAACCATTCGAAAATCCAGTGTCTATGATACCATGTAGGGGGAATTGGGAAAAAAGTAAAAGAAAATATAGACAATTGTGAGTAGTTGGAATATTTTCAAGATCCAACCAAAGCAAATCTAGATACAAGATCAGTAGCAAGCTTGCTTCTGCCGGCTGTTTGTGATTTTACCTTTTTGACTTACATACAATTTTGGCTTTCTATACTGGAGGAAATTCTTTGGGGGAAATCAGCATGGTTTCCTCCTCGAACTTTCGCGTACGTAGCAAAAGGATTGGACGCACAATATCAAACTGATGTGATTTATACTAACTTTGCAAAAGCATTCGACCGTGTAGATCACGACGTACTCTTACGAAAGATCCATAGAATAAGCTTTGACCAACCTCGTATACAATTTCTAGCAACGTATTTAAAAAACAGAACACAATATGCAAAAGGATTGGACGCACAATATCAAACTGATGTGATTTATACTAACTTTGCAAAAGCATTCGACCGTGTAGATCACGACGTACTCTTACGAAAGATCCATAGAATAAGCTTTGACCAACCTCGTATACAATTTCTAGCAACGTATTTAAAAAACAGAACACAATATGTATGCAAAGGTGGCCATGAGTCTAGGGAATTCCCAGCATTTTCAGGAATACCACAGGGATCAAACTTGGGACCTCTACTATTCTTAATATTAATAGATAATATTCAAGAATGCATCCAAAGTACTACTTGCTTGCTTTTTGCTGAAGATCTTAAACTGCTCAGGATGATATGCGACATTCAAGATTGTTTTAAATTACAACTTGATTTAGACGCAATATCTTCATGGGCAGATGAGAATAAACTTTCCTTTAATGTAAAAAAATGTGTCACTATGACGTATACGCATTCCAAAAACCCGATCAAATTTGAATATAAACTAAATGATGAAATATTGTCATCAGTAAAATCCATAAGGGACCTCGGGTTACATTTGATCTCAAACTTACTTTTTCAGATCATATAGTGGGATTGGTATCATCTTGTTATAAACTTCTTGGATTTGTGATAAGAATAAGCAAACAATTCTTCAAGCCCGAAGCAATGACATCGATGTTCAACTGCCCTATACGATCTAAATTAGAATACGCTTCTGCTGTCTGGGCCCCATACCAGCAAAAATACATAGAATTATTAGAACAAATTTTAAAAAATTTCTAAGATATCTTTATATGAGAACGCATGGTGAATACCCACGATTTATGCATCACATAGATTTGCTCTCCGAAACGCATTACGAAAGTCTCCAATCTAGGAGAAATGGGACCCTTCAAGTAACAGCTTTTAAAATCATGAACTATTACATTGACAGCCCATACCTCTTGGAATATAAATTGTTTGTAGCGAACAACTACCGTCAGGGTCGACGCCACGACTTTCTCTGTATTCCACATGGAAGAACGGACGTTATGGCCCAGCATAGCATGACAAGAGGTATGGTGCTGCTAAATGATACCTCTAGGTCTCCTGGCCTTGAAGATTTCAAAAGTCATTTTAGGCAAAAACTCTAAAATATCGGTTATTGTAAAATATTTCATTTAAAGCTTTGTCTATTTTTGTCATTTCATGTGTATTATAATAGGATTGCATCAATCTGTATTGCACAAAAAAAAAGTTAATTTAGTTCAGCAATATTTAGTCTCAAAAAATGGCTCTGGATACAGGAATGGCCAAACTAAAAGCCCTGAATGAGTATTTAGTCACCGAACGAACAAAGATCGTAGACAATGCAATGATATGGACATTCATATCAAGAGACGAGGAAGAAGGAAGGTAAAAAGAATGATGCCGGGTGAATCAGCTCATGATGCTGCATTATCGATTCAAGAAGAAATACGTCGGTCAATGTTTTAATGCATTGACCGATTTATACAAGAATTGTCGCAACGATACACGGCCATGAAGCAAATCAACCATATTTTCCAAATTATTAAAACAAAGTTTATGCTAGAAACTTCAGATGGCGCTCTGGCTGTAGCAGTGGACAATCTGATACAAATTTATGATGAATTTGATAAGGAGCAGGTTTTCAAGAAATAAAAAGGTTCCGCAGGCATGTACACGCTACCGAAACGAGTGTGGACGTTGCTGCCAAATGGACAGCCCAAGAAATCCTCCAATTTATAATAAAATGGGTCTTTAGTGAATCGTTACCCTGTACATCTCTCATACTTCAATACTTCTTGACCATTTGTATCTCGGTTGCATTATGCGAGAGGAGTTTTTCCAAACTCAAGCTAATTAAAAATTATCTTCGATCTACAATGAATCAAGAGCGACTCGTTAATTAGCCTTAAAACAATTTATCACGAGAGTGAAGAAAGTGGGTAGGGGAAGGGTATGTGGAAATTGAAGCTGAGAAGTATCCGATAACTAAACATGACTAAAGCAATGATTTATCATGAGAGTGAAGAAAGTGGGTAGGAGAAGGGGATGTGGAAAGGGAAGCTGGGAAGTAAACGTGACTAAAGCAATGTTTCCCTTTTGAACAGTGGTCTCTCACCAGGACAATACTGTCGCAGTCCAACAGACAGTCCCTTCAAGACCCTTAAGAGATCCGTCCCTTCTACTTCGTGGATGATCACCCAACTAATGGATGAGAATAAAAACAATTTTGTAAGGAAAAACAATATTTATTGTTTACAATAATTTAATCAATGGCAAGATTTAACCTTTTACACAACTCAAATTTTGACTAGTTATATTCTGATGTAGTTTGAGTTAGTTATCGAGGGAAAAACATGTCAAGACTTGAAATAATTAAGGAACAATACTTCACATCTTTATTACACAAACCATTATATTATACATACTTAAAACAGTGCATCATTAATACCAGCTATTTAAGGAAAAATAAATTATGTTACTGCCTCAAAACCAAACTATGCATAAATAATGCTGGTAATTTTTTTGCAGAAAACATTTTATTGTTATCAAATAAGTCATAATCTTTTACACATTATTTTTTAAACAATAAATAAATAGTAATACGCAATATGCATTCAAAACAATAATCGTCTTACGAAGTTAAGTTTTACAATTTCCTTTTTGGTATTGTTGAATTTATCCTAGTATTCGACTCTACATATACATTAATTTAGTTATGGAAGCAATTTCAATAAACATATATTATTATTTAGATTCTCAGTCAGTACCTGAGATAAATTTGGGCAGGGATCTAAAATACTTAAATGTACACTAATATGCATATTGTGTGCCCTCTACGCTAAAATACTTGAAAAATTTTATTCTCAATTATCCATTTTTATTGTCAAGATGTTTGACGATTTGATTGGAGACAACTTTGGTAGCTTCTCCCGCATTAGGAATGAGAAATCGATCCATGTCTTTGATCACTAAAGTGTCCCCATCTGGCATACCGTATTTAAATGTGATCAGTTCAGGGTGACGTTTTTTGGCTGTAATTTTGACAATGGAAGATAGCGGCCGCCTCACATTTATCTGCGCATATCCTCTTTTACCTTCAACATCTCTTAAAACTATTAAATGGCTATTAGTAATTACTAAATAAGCATCGTAAATGTAACCATTCATCATGACCTCCTGACATTTAAAATAACTGATGATGTTTGATGTTTTCAACCATTCGCTCAAGTGCACAACCTCTTGCGAATAATCTTCCTCTGTAAGGGCTTCTTCAAATCCAAGGTCACCATCATTATCTTCATCTATACTAAATACTGGGGCTACATTTCGGTAACGTTTACCATTTTTATCATTTTTAGACACATGTCTTTCAATGACGGGTAAACTCGCATTAGGATTGACGATGTAATCAATCAGTTTACCTTTCACTTCTTGGGATTTGGTTCGCATCGCTGCTGAAAGTTTGCTGAACAAATCAACAGTGGGAATATTAACTTTTTGGACAGGACGATCATTTCCTTCAGATTGAGTGTTTGGAGCGCATACTAAACATCTGAATGGATCATGATCTTCCAAGCAATCGACCATGTGGTCCCCGAAGTAATCATGTATGGCTGTGTAACCTCCATCTAGCATAGAAACATGTTTAATATTTCTCTTTAGGAATGCCGCCACCACCATATGGGCATACATGTCTATTTCTGACCTCCCCGATCCCAAGAAACACAAGTGCTCCCCCGCAGCCAACGAATGGGCAGCCAGCGCCTGCCTCTGGGCACTTAAAAGACCTTGAACAGCAGTGGCAAATGCCGATGGCTCTTGCAGCATCAGATTGCAATCCAAGTGAAATGCTGTTGAAAGGTGTCCCGCATTATACTGCTCAGCGGGACGACAGTCAACCAAAAAGAAGCGCACACCTTCGGAGTCAGGGGTCAATTCCATGGTAGCATTCTCCACTAATTCATTGACAGACACCGGTATACACAGCGCTTGAGATACAAATTTAGATTGAACTACGGGAAGGTTTTCTCCAAAAATAATGGGAATCACATCTCCTTGGAATGAAGTAGGCGTCTTATGGGCATAGTACTGTGCGAGGGAACAAAAATCATTCACATCTTCAGATTCTAAAGCACAAGGCATATTAATGAGGAATTCTATAACCACCTCTTTGGTGTCAGCTTTTTTAGACAGAATCTGTTCCCGAGCATTCACTATCATGATTAAGGCAAGAAAGAAAACAAAGAATGGATCGGCTTGCTGGAAATACAAGTCCCACATGGCTTGTACCACAGGCAAACTGCAAGTTCCAGCAAACAGGCTTTGGAACCAAACCTTACAATACTGTTCTGGTGTTATTCTTTTTGTGTCCAAAAATGAACATAATTCAGGATCATGATATTGAAGTAAAAGCCACAAGATATGAAATGGAGTTCCATTCTTACCACAATTCTTTGGAACGTAAGTATCGAGTAACTTTTCAAAGAGGTTATATGTGTCTGATAACGGGAGCTTCAGATTAAGTAAAAGTAGCAAGATTTCAATGAATCCGTTATTTCTCTCATACTGAATCTTACGGGTCTTGCAATAAAAAGTTATAATGGATTCTAAATCAGACGTAACATATACTTTGTCTTCTTCTTCATTTCCCAGCTTTTCTACAAAGGTCGTCACATCTTCTCGGAGAACGTTTTGATTGGGTAAGTCAAATATTTCATCAAAGTTTAGCAGCTGGTTTCCTTTCCCGTGAACGTTAAGGCATACTTGCCAAACATCTGCACGCACGGTTTCTGGAATAGATTTTCCTTTGCATACGGCATATATATCACTTGCGGAGCAATCATCCAGTAGAACAGATTCCAATTCTATAATCCTGAAACAAGTAAAAGTAATATAAATAAATTCCAAGATTATACTCTAATTATGCATAAATGCAGGGAACTATATTCCATGCTCACATAATAAACATTTCAAACAAATAAGATTAGGTTATCTTTATTATTCCTAATCAAACAAAGCAAGATTCCACAAGGTTTTATGATTCATAATATCCAAAGTCACACATACAAGACAACAGTCACAAGAAATCTAATCACAACGACTGATCGAATGATATAAATCACATTTTATATTTCATAATTATGTTAAGTATTCAATCATTAAAAATGTACAAAATTTTCTGTTTCGACAAATCATTAGTGAAAATTGTGAAATGGTACAGCAACAGCAAGATCAGCGCATCCAATTGCACAATACGGGCTGCGGAAAATCATTTCAATTGTATTTAATTATTCGCTTTTATTAAAAGGGGAGACAATAATATATAAATATGTTTTTAATTGTTTTATGACCCAACAAGTACATGGCGTAAGAGTGACAGCTCCTTAACATTGAAGTAATAAAATGTTATCTTACCAAGTGTTATCATCGTCGAAAGGCATTGTTATAACTTTTCTTTGTAAATTGCATATATACAGATAGAAATGTACATGAAACACAAATAATTTAGTAACGTTATTCTTTATTTTATGTCCAAAATAAAACCATTGTTATCAAAGAATAAATACCATATAATACATTCAACATACGCACATACGTCAAAAACCACAAACCAAAGACAAAACATAAAACCATAGACAATTTTTAAAATTATTATATTTGACTGGTATCATTTTTGTGGCTTCATTTCGAGTTCGAATCTTCGTTTTTTATAAAATATGGAAATTCTTGGTGAATGAGGTAATAAGGTAATGAATCTAATTAACGAGAACTTTTTACATCAATTTCTTCCCGGCAATGTATTGCCATCTTCTTTTTTCACCGGTGAACGTCTATCTATTGTATGTCGCACAAGTGCTTTCAACTGTCGAGAGCCAGTAGATGAGTAGAACTAAGACATCCCCAGTGTTACCGAAACTAAAAATTCAAAATCGGGAGAATTTTTGCCTAAAAATCGGGAGAAATCGGGAGAAATTTGAAGAAATCGGGAAAAATCGGGAGATGACTAGAACTATTATAATAAAAATTCTCCCTTGTCAACAATCCGAATCCCGTTTACTATTTCCGAAGCAGACCATTAACAACGATCTAAAAAATCAAGAAGCAGCATAATTGTAGATGTTGCCCATGGAATGACGCAATTTTCCGTAACATTCGATGGAGACTTATTTTTACGTCTGTCAACACAGAACATTTTTTGTGAAATTTGAACTGTCAGTTCAAGAGACGTCAAAATTTATTGAATACCTATCTATGTACATTAAAATTGAGCGGCATTCAAACAAGTAACGATTTTTGTCCTCGGGATGTGTCTACGATTAAATGAAACGAAACAATCTTTTTATTTTCAATTTTAATAAGCAACCATCCAATCACCTCAAGAGCTTTTTCTTCATATCACCTGGCTTCACATGTAAACATTCCGCTGTCACCCAATAGTTAACTGTTTAGCATTCTTTATTATGAAATACCTACTAATTTAGCAGATGAATTAGCAAAAAAAAAATACAATGCAAGAGCGAAAATAAAATTGTGGAAATTGTTACTGCTATGGAGTAATTAGGAGTTATATTAGATAAAGATTTAATTTTTATAAGCATGCTGCGCATTTACAATAGAAACTTGGGTACAAGTATCTCTTTTCTGGGAAGAATTATTCAAAAGTTGTTCCAATAATCTGCGATTACAGTATATACTCGTAACTCCAATTTTAGCCCATATTTTAACAACTGTCCAACGATTCTTTTCTGGTGAAATGACAGAGAACAAAGTAAGTTGCAAATTGTTCAAAATATAGCAATGTGAATAACACTTAGGCGAAATAGATTTTTAAAGTAGCCAAAATGTTACAGGAGCTAAATTGGCTAACAGTAAAATAGAGATATTGATGACGTTGATATTTATAAAGAAAATTTAATAATACACAATGTGTTATCGAAATAAAAAAGATAACTTTAACGTGTTTCGATAGAATATTACACCATATAGGAATAAAAAATGTCAATGTACTGCCAGAAAGCATAAAAATAACACCTATCGGTAAATGGAAGAGAGAATGCAAGAACTATCTAGTTATCTTTAAAGATAACATATAAGAATTCAATATTATAGTAGTATAGAGATATTGATGACATTGATATTTATACATAAAACTTAATATTACACAATTAAAAAAAAATTATATGTACGAGGAACGAAGAACCAAAAAAGCTAATCGAGGCGTTACGTAATAAATTCTAAACTCTCGCTCGTAAAATTCATAGATTATCGGTTTGTATAGGTCTAATACATACATACACCGGTCGGTGGCCGAGTGTGTTCAATTCCTGGGCTGGGTAAGTCCTCCATCACAACACAAGCAACATTTTCGGCTTACTGTGGTGGTAGTAGGAGATTTTCAAATATTGTCAGGTTATTCGTAACCCGGGAATGTTTGTCTTTCTTAAAAAAAAAAAAAAAAAAAATGCTTAGATGATCAGTATTCTCTAATTATTCTTGTTAATACCCTATTCGGGGGAATTTTTTTTTGCCAGAGACAATTTTTTGCCTGTTTAGCAGACCATAAACAAAGAATCGTCGAGTGACGACGATTCGCTGCTTGCTTTGAAAAATCGGGAGATATTGATGCCATTCCGGTAGATCGGGAGATGAAGTGAAAAATCGGGAGATCTCCCGAAAAATCGGGAGCTTCGGCAACACTGGACATCCCCGATAATAAGCGTATGTTGTATGTCAAATGTTGTAAGGTTGAAGGGAGTGGGAGGAGTAAGGAGGAGGAAGAAGTAAGTTGGGAAGTAGGTTCCTGGTTCTTCAGAGCTGGTCACCAAACATGACCAAAGTCATTTCAAGCATCGTTTCAATTTGAATGTTGTTCTTTCACCACAACGATATTGAGAGTATCTAATACTCTGAGGTAATAGGTACCTAAGTTATTCGAAAAAAGCGTTTTTGTTTATTTAGATCCCTTGTAATAAAGCTGGGTCAATCACTAGCGTCGTGAGCGGTTCGCGAAAACACTATCTTTACGGGTCATTCCGCCGTTTCGTTCAAATCGCATGTTCTTGCAAAAAAGTCATATGAAAAATAATGTTTTTCAAGAAAGTTTTATTGGAAAATGTAGTTATTTAAAAAAGGAAAAAGTAGTATTTACCGGATTAGGCATTTGTTACTTAATAACTTTATGGTATACAAAAAACATGCTAAAATCTCATTACCTTCCCCGTGTAAATGAGGGACCGGTAAATTGATCAATAAATAAGAACATTTTACACTAGTATAATCACTACATTCATTAATCGACCTGAATGTACAACTAATTTTGCATATTTATTGGTGTTTAATTTATTTTTAAAGTTACTGTATCATAGAAAGAATTGAGATTTTGTTTTTGTCCAGAAAAAATCGCTGTCGTCTTCCGCCAAAGCGGTAATTAAAATTGTGACCGTGTTTGTCACTGTTCGTCAGCTGTACCCCACCCCGCGCCTCCGTTACTAACAGTGTTGCCGAAGCTCCCGATTTTTCGGGAGATCTCCCGATTTTTCACTTCATCTCCCGATCTACCGGAATGGCATCAATATCTCCCGATTTTTCAAAGCAAGCAGCGAATCGTCGTCACTCGACGATTCTTTGTTTATGGTCTGCTAAACAGGCAAAAAATTGTCTCTGGCAAAAAAAAAATTCCCCCGAATAGGGTATTAACAAGAATAATTAGAGAATACTGATTATCTAAGCATTTTTTTTTTTTTTTTAAAGAAAGGCAAACATTCCCGGGTTACGAATAACCTGACAATATTTGAAAATCTCCTACTACCACCACAGTAAGCCGAAAATGTTGCTTGTGTTGTGATGGAGGACTTACCCAGCCCAGGAATTGAACACACTCGGCCACCGACCGGTGTATGTATCTATTAGACCTATACAAACCGATAATCTATGAATTTTACGAGCGAGAGTTTAGAATTTATTACGTAACGCCAGTGTTGCCGAAGCTCCCGATTTTTCGGGAGATCTCCCGATTTTTCACTTCATCTCCCGATCTACCGGAATGGCATCAATATCTCCCGATTTTTCAAAGCAAGCAGCGAATCGTCGTCACTCGACGATTCTTTGTTTATGGTCTGCTAAACAGGCAAAAAATTGTCTCTGGCAAAAAAAAAAATTCCCCCGAATAGGGTATTAACAAGAATAATTAGAGAATACTGATTATCTAAGCATATTTTTTATTTTTTTTAAAGAAAGACAAACATTCCCGGGTTACGAATAACCTGACAATATTTGAAAATCTCCTACTACCACCACAGTAAGCCGAAAATGTTGCTTGTGTTGTGATGGAGGACTTACCCAGCCCAGGAATTGAACACACTCGGCCACCGACCGGTGTATGTATGTATTAGACCTATACAAACCGATAATCTATGAATTTTACGAGCGAGAATTTAGAATTTATTACGTAACGCCTCGATTCGCTTTTTTGGTTCTTCGTTCCTCGTACATATAATTTTTTTTAATTGTGTAATATTAAGTTTTATGTACCTATAAATGTCAATGTCATCAATATCTCTATACTACTATAATATTGAATTCTTTTATGTTATCTTTAAAGATAACTAGATAGTTCTTGCATTCTCTCTTCCATTTACCGATAGGTGTTATTTTTATGCTTTCTGGCAGTACATTGACATTTTTTATTCCTATATGGTGTAATATTCTATCGAAACACGTTAAAGTTATCTTTATTATTTCGATAACACATTGTGTATTATTAAATTTTCTTTATAAATATCAACGTCATCAATATCTCTGTTTTACTGTTAGCCAATTTAGCTCCTGTAACATTTTGGCTACTTTAAAAATCTATTTCGCCTAAGTATTATTCACATTGCTATATTTTGAACAATTTGCAACTTACTTTGTTCTCGGTCATTTCACCAGAAAAGAATCGTTGGACAGTTGTTAAAATATGGGCTAAAATTGGAGTTACGAGTATATACTGTAATCGCAGATTATTGGAACAACTTTTGAATAATTCTTCCCAGAAAAGAGATACTTGTACCCAAGTTTCTATTGTAAATGCGCAGCATGCTTATAAAAATTAAATCTTAATCTAATATAACTCCTAATTACTCCATAGCAGTAACAATTTCCACAATTTTATTTTCGCTCTTGCATTGTATTTTTTTTTTGCTAATTCATCTGCTAAATTAGTAGGTATTTCATAATAAAGAATGCTAAACAGTTAACTATTGGGTGACAGCGGAATGTTTACATGTGAAGCCAGGTGATATGAAGAAAAAGCTCTTGAGATGATTGGATGGTTGCTTATTAAAATTGAAAATAAAAAGATTGTTTCGTTTCATTTAATCGTAGACGCATCCCGAGGACAAAAATCGTTACTTGTTTGAATGCCGCTCAATTTTAATGTACATAGATAGGTATTCAATAAATTTTGACGTCTCTTGAACTGACAGTTCAAATTTCCCAAAAAATGTTCTGTGTTGACAGACGTAAAAATAAGTCTCCATCGAATGTTACGGAAAATTGCGTCATTCCATGGGCAACATCTACAATAATGCTGCTTCTTGATTTTTTAGATCGTTGTTAATGGTCTGCTTCGGAAATAGTAAACGGGATTCGGATTGTTGACAAGGGAGAATTTTTATTATAATAGTTCTAGTCATCTCCCGATTTTTCCCGATTTCTTCAAATTTCTCCCGATTTCTCCCGATTTTTAGGCAAAAATTCTCCCGATTTTGAATTTTTAGTTTCGGTAACACTGGTTACTAATCAGTGTACCGCTATATCTGGACGGGGGAGGACGTGCGTCGCTGAATAAAGAAATATCTGCGATCTCCGTGCTCGAAAACGACTTTGTCACCGACCAGGCATCATTACCTTCCAGCATTTTTTAAAGTAAGTACATGTTTTAAAAATTCGAATCATGAACCTATAAACTATAATTAGTCGGACTATTTTTTATTGAAACATAAAGATTTGTAATGTCATTATTAAGCGAGTTATTAAGGAAAGATTGTCAAAACCTCATTACCCTCCGTCTCATTACCTTCCGTATCGTAAAATTTTTTGCCGGATGGTAATTTAGAGGTGTGGAGGGTAATGATAAATTTGTAAGGGTTATTTTTACGTGCATCTGGGACCATGTTTGGGGGTTCATAAAAGTTAATATTATCAATAAAAGCAGTTTCTTGCGTTCTAGCGTCGGACAATTTCAGTTTTGGTGAAATACATATTTTCGTTTTATCTATTTACTGATATGGAAAAACAATCTGTTAAAATTTACCCTGCGAATTTTTATTTGAAAATCGATTTTTTTATTCAATGATATAATTATAATTATTCAAATGTAAACGAATAATATATTAAACAAATGGTTTAACTATTCCCCTACAGTCACAATTATTTTCATTACTTATCTTCATTACTTCAGTTGTCTATTAAAACAGATGAATTTTTACAAAATTTCAAGTTTCTAAACAAATCCAGATTTGAACAAAAATCTATATAAAGGGCATTATTAAGAGTCCAACGCAAATTTCTTGATTAAAAAACCATATCATTACTGTTAGATTTTAAATCATTTAGGGAAAAAAATATTAAACAAAGATATAAAAGTAGTGTAACAATTTTTGGGCTCTCCTGTAAAAGTAACGAAATTGAAATTATCCATATTTGTTATTCAACTTCTCACTTGATCCGATACTTATGATAATTTTTCTTTATTATTTGTTACAGGCTAAACACCATAATCCACAATGGCAAAGTTAAATAAAAAACTGAAAAAAGAAGAAAAGTTATCCAAGGACAGGCTGCGTAAGCAACAAAAATATGCTGAGATTAAAAACAATCCGGAACTGTACAGTCTTCAGAAAGCGAAAGAAAAAAAAAGATACTTAATGCGAAAAGCGCAAAAAAAGATTTGCAGCATTGAAGATATGAGTGAAAGAGCCCAGAGAGAGCAAAGACGAAGATGGCGAAAGAACTCTGTAAATTATTGGAAGAAAAAAGAGGAGCAGCGTAAAATAGAAACGATTACAGTAGAAAATATGCCTCCAATTCATGAAAATGTCAAGGAAGTACCCAATAATGTGCAAAATACTCTAGATCCTGACCCTCTCGCAGTCGAGAATGAACAACAAATCATTAAAAAAAATGTGCGTGGTCTAACGAATGTTAGAAAATTGAGGTATAGATCATTGAAAATCATTAAGACGTTACAGGACCAGATAAGCAAACTCAGGAACGAGAAAAGAAACGAACAAAAGAAATTGAAGGCGTTGCAGCTACAAAACGTAAATAGACCAATCGAAGATACAGTAGAGAAAAAAGTAAACGACATAGTTAAATACATCCCAATGAATAAAGTCGAAGATGTAAAAAAGAAATTGTTGTTCAGTGAATCGCTGTCTCGAGGATTAAAGCCTGTATAGATGTCACAGTTGACATGAATATTGAAAACTTAAGCCTACAAATTGACTCGCCTACTATTTTCAATAATATTGATGACAATATGCTATTGAGCGAATTCGACGGCTCCATGTTTTTGGACGATACTATTGCTTCAACGCCAGAGCCTGCTAAAACTATAGAAAAGAAATGTAAAGTGAAAATACTCTCAAACGTCCCGTTCGACTATCAGCATTATTCCCTTTATAAAAATAGTACGCAAGAATTCAATCCTTTCGATCAATGTGAGTTCGAGAAGTTCATCCGATCCCTAAGAGTAGAATATCCTGATTTCGATGAATCAAAACAGCAGTCCCCCAAAACTGTGGAACTCCCACACATGGACATTGACGAGGAAACCAACAAAGAGGATAAGGAGGCGCCATTCAAATACTACTTAGATGACTGGATAATGGTTCAATATAAAATAACTAACACGACACATCATTTCATTGGGAAAATTATTGGAAAACATGAGTACACACTAGAGTACAAAGTAATTTTTTTGAAAAAAGTTCAAGGGAATTCCAAAAAATTTGTCTGGCCAACAATTAGTGACGACGATTTCATTTTGGAATCACAAATTCTTCAGCGCTTGCAAGATCCAGATGAGAATGAAAGAGGACAATTCACTTTCAAAAATTTGCCGAACTTTGATTTGAAATAGTTTTCCAGCAAAAACTTTCACAAGAATGATCTCAAGTTCCTTAAATATTATGTTCCTATTTAGATGTAAGACCTTTATCTTGTACTTATTAGTTACATATGTTGTGTTTGTTTTAAGTATCTCTGATTTTATTTTAAACTGCATTTCAATTGACTTCTGATTTTTTCTTATTTTTAATTATTATTTTTATTATTTCTATTTTTCAAATATTACAATGTTTGCTTAGGAATGTGAAAATTTTGTATTTCTTGTGTACAAACCTACTTATAAAACGTAATTATAAAGAATTTGACTATTCCTTATAATTTCTGGGTAAGTAGTATAATAGGAAAATTTTAGTTGTGTTGGGTTTAATGTTCCAGCTGCCTTTTCTTAATTTGTATTTTGATATTTTTTTCCATTATTTTTTAACAATTCATACAGATATTGCAAAAGCATAAGTAAGCAGAACTGATTACGTATGAAAAAATGTATTTCTTGTCTCCAATGTTCAAAAGTCTGAATAAAGCATTTAGTTTTTCACTATAATAGGTTTTTCTTCTTTTTCCTAATCCGCTCACCACGTCAAATGATACTTAGCATGATTTGAAATCTATTTTATTATTCAATTTCTATTCAAATTTCATTATTCACAGACATTTTAACAACCTTAAACATGTTCACTACCATCTATTAATATTTCATTACCAAACTTCATTACCATCCAAATTTTTAAATTACCATCCAACAGTTTTTCATTACCATCCACACCTTCATTACCTTCCATCAATTTTCTTCGAATCCAAGTGTCGCACAAAGGTGCCCTTTTCACTTTTATACATCTTATACGGGAACCCATTTCTATAAAAACATATAGTAAAAAGGCAAAAAAAAAAAAATCCGCGGAAACAGGCAAATTTGAACGAAACGGCGGAATGACCCTTAAACACATACATGACCCGAAACCCACCACCCAGCTACTTTCAATTTCGTTTGACTTAGGTAGGTAACACATTCATAATAAGAATGTATAATTTTTTTCTCAAATATATTACCGATCAAACTTCGTCATCGGGAACCGGTTTAAAAAGTATTTGGAAGAAGAAGCGGTTCTACGTTTTATGTTAGTTTTCGGGTACTGGAAACTGGAACCTCAATTAAATGGAAATTATATATTATAATGGAAAGCCCATTATATATTTCGGGAATCTACCAAAAGATAAAATTTGGTCTGTCGCGAGAAAGTGATTCGAGATGTGATACCCGTTCTACAAAATTCATGCACATGTATCTTCTATTATATCTTACATGGGTGTTCGCCTCGCCACACCAGCAACCGGCACCAGCACCCGGTAGGTCCCGAGAGTGGATCGCGAGACCCGGGTGTTGATGAAAAAATAACCTACTCACTTTTTGGTAGCTCGTGAGCGGATTTCAATTTATTTATTGGACAATTTGTATAGCGCCGCTTTTGTGAGATATCACTTCCGGAGCGCTTTACAGTTGATGCAGGTATTACACAAAATATAAATATTACTAAAATAAAGTGAAATTAAGTTAAATAAAATGAAGTACAGGAACAGATGACACGAAGATAGTAGATTGAAGACTCTGCAGCAAGAATCCTAGGTGGTGAAGAAACTGGACCAGCTGCTGAAGCGAATGAGTGTACCGCGTCCATCAACAGTGCCAGCACGAGGTTCGTCATCCGTCCAGGTATGTCTGCTGCAAATAAAGTGCTGAGACAATATCCTCTCATAGATACCAGACATTTGACGAAGATAGAGGGTGGAGACTCTGCAGCAAGAATGAGCTGGTCATTTAAAATTCTCTTGAAATTATATACCGAATTAATCTAAATCAATACCTATTACATAAAACACTAATTTATTATTTATTTACAAAATAGGTACTAGGACATGGAAACCATCTTGAGTGACTCATCTAAGCGTTCTCAAATAACTTGCACTTGACGGTGTGTTGGTATCCAATTAAAATCTATTATTCACTAAATTGCTAATAAAAGGGGGAGTAAAACGCACATCGTTAAAAAATGACTGTGTTCGTCCAAAAACTCTTCTGCGTCTTTAGACTTTTTGATAAACATACTCATTTTGCTTACTAAAATTAGGTTTGCATTTTCCAATCAGTCTAGCGATGATGCGAAAGTCAGGAATTTTGTAAGAATGTGGTTGTGTTCGTTGTGTTTATGCTCATTATTTGTCGTGTGAATTAGTTCAATTGAATATAGTGGAACAACTTATAACGGACTTTATTAACATTTCGCCCATTTCTTTATAATCGTGTACATAATAAAAAAATCAAGTTCGTGTTGTTTGTGTTTTTATATTTGCTTTGTTGAGGAGGATATTATGTGTGGACTTATTTTTGTAGCATTAAGCAATACAGCTACATAATGGTTAACATGATTAGTGAACATTGATGTGCAAATTTCTAAAGAAATCCCTTATATCTTCACTTTAAAATGTAGAATAATGGCATATTATTTTACAACTTTGAAGTTTATGTAAGTAAAATGTCAAATAAAACAAACTTTTAGAGAGTTTACAAGCATGCAAGATTCTAATTTATTATTGTATACTACGTACGTTCAACAAGTAATAACACCTCAACTAGCTAAAATGACTTAAGGTTTTTTTGTGGACTGTATACTTATTGTATTCCAGTGTATTATTTAATTTTCAGTTTATTATATTCTAAAAAAGGGTGTTATGATTTCTATAAGTTTCAAACAATAGGTCAAAATCTGTCAACATCGATTGAATTTTTGATTAGTAAACTAACAGCAAGTTGAAACCAAAATTAAAAAGTTTTGTTTATTAATAATAAAAGTGTTTTGAGTAAGTAAAGTGTGTTCATGTAATTTATGAAGATTTTTTAAAATTACATAGTTCAGGATTTTTATGTTTCACTTAAGAGTAGTGAGCCAAATCTAATTCCCCCTTTGCCAAGGATTGCGTCAAACAAGATGAAGATAGTAGAGCACTGTGTTTCACTTCAAAACTTATACCAATTTCTTTAGATGCTGCAAAATGCTCCCCTTTCCAAAGCCTTTTGAGTGTATTATATTTTTGATCACAATATGAACTAAATAAATAGTATGATCGCTAATCTAAAAACATCATGAATGAAAAATGAATGTAATCTATTTTTATTTTTAGAATGATGGCATGGTAGATCTGCGTTCTAAAAAGAGCCTTCCATCTGGCTCTGCAGCAGAAGACAGTGCGATGTTTGTTTTAGACTTGCACAAACGGAGACTTATGAAAGATGCCTTCTACAGAAGCAATTCAAGTTTGGAGCTGGTAAACACAGAACACCAATATACGTCCGGCCTGCACACCAGGAGAGAGTATGGAAGTCACGGCTCTATCGACGTCATAGGCAGTCCCACGTCCACCGGAGAGAGTTTCTTTGCCATGTTACAAGATTTCCATCCTTCAGGAATACCTGTGGACCAGCGCTCCCCCGGACCCTCTGAATACCTGCGCGGGAAGATGGACCCCCCCTTGGAGAACTCCAATAATGCAATTTCCATAGACTGCGAAGATGGAATTAGTAATAAAAATATGGTAGGAGGTTCCAGCCCTAAATTGAAGCTGAAGTTCCACAAATTCTGGGGTAGTAGCGCTGGCAGTGGTGTAGGTAAACTACCACGACACCAGGTGCCTCTGGACGACAGTATTTTGAATTCCTCCTCGAACAATAGCTGCTATTCAAGTATGACCTCTACGTGTACTGACGTCGAGGAACAACAGAAGAGGAAGGGGTTTGCTCACTATGACTGCCAGTCACTCACTGCCAACCTGGGTTATGCAGCTAAATTAAGAGGTATTCTGTTGGGACGAAGACGGAATACAACCACCGGTGCCTCGGCAGCTTCCATGGTGACTCCTCGGGCTGTGGAGTTAGACGGGGAGACGGAAGATGATGTGGGAGACGGCCAAACCAATGATTTGATTGAGAGTTGTCCCTTTTTTCGCAATGAAGTTGGTGGTACGTATGGACTTAATTTCACCACAATATGAAAATTTAATCACTGAAAAATATGGATTTTTCAGTGATTACCTTGAGAATATGTTTAACAGAACTATTTGACTTATGATAATTTTAATAGTGTCTCAGAACTATTCCATCTATCAGACTTATGATAATGTTAATAGTGTCTCCGTAAACCAGTCTTCTACTGATTTTCATACCTCTTCTCTACTTATTTAATAACTTTTATTATTATTTTCATGAATATTTTAAAATTCTTCACATGTTAAAATTATTTATTTATTTTAGGTGAGGAAGAACGCAATATGAGTCTTAGTTGGAAGACAGGACACTCTAAAAAGCCTGAAAATTTTAATACTATAATTAATTTGTGTATGCACCAACCCAGTGTTGCCTATGGGCTATCTATACTAGAATTTCCCGCTGGCAAGTCCCACTGGAGGCAGTCTTGCTATCTGGCGCGCCAATCTCCACACACATCGAGACCTATAGAATGTCAAGACCAAGGCGCTCTGTACTACAGAAAATACTTCTACCAACAAGGTAAACTTAAATATATAATTATTGAAGACAATATTAGCGATTCCTAAACGAAAATCTGAAAAAGATAAGAATGTTTCAGATTTTCGTTTAGGAATCGCTAATATTGTCTTCAATAATTAAATATTACAATTTCAGGTTTTACTCACTAAATTTATTCCAAAAAAAAGAAATAAACTTAAATAACATTTTTACTAAACATTCGCTAAGAAAGCTATGTGAATACCTCAATCTGGGCGTAATTGTACCGTATTCACTAAGGCTGTAAAGTTGTGAAATACAAGATAAACAAGAAAGGAAATAAGAAATTAAGTTCCAATAAAATGTAGTTCAGATAGGCTGTAAAGCTGTGGGTGCCGCATAAAAGGATATAAGGAATTAAGTTTCAATAAAATGTAGTTCAGATAGGCTGTAAAGCTGTGGGTGCCGGATAAAAGGAAATAAGGAATTAAGTTTCAATAAAATGTAGTTCAGATAGGCTGTAAAGCTGTGGGTGCCGCATAAAAGGATATAAGGAATTAAGTTTCAATAAAATGTGTTCAGATAGGCTGTAAATCTGTGGGTGCCGCATAAAAGGAAATAAGGAATTAAGTTTCAATAAAATGTAGTTCAGATAGGCTGTAAAGCTGTGGGTGCCGCATAAAAGGAAATAAGGAATTAAGTTTCAATAAAATGTAGTTCAGATAGGCTGTAAAGCTGTGCGTGCCGCAGGAAAGGAAATAAGGAATACATTTCAATAAAATGTAGAATGATCATTTACGGAAAATAATCCCCTCTCTTCTCTTAAGAACACTTCAGTA
The DNA here is from genome assembly GCA_026573805.1 of Hesperophylax magnus. Classification (NCBI taxonomy): domain Eukaryota; kingdom Metazoa; phylum Arthropoda; class Insecta; order Trichoptera; family Limnephilidae; genus Hesperophylax; species Hesperophylax magnus. Next base: position 6,498,065 of record JAIUSX010000022.1, read on the forward strand.
AATTTATAATAAAATAACCCGAAGCTATACAATTTTATGATGTCATTTGAAGTGATTAGGTACTAAATGTTACCTATGAGATCCCCTGGGATCTTGTAAAATTGACAATTTCTGTAATACTTAAGCTCTTGGACAGTGATATTACATAAAACCCTTAACTAGTAGCTATGCTGTGCTGTAGATATGGCTATTAGCCATTCGATTTATCTGATTAAATTGCAATATTATCCAATCCAGGTGAAATTAAAATTACATTGTGTTTTATCATTGGCATTCTCAAATCATGACTAATTTTGGGTTTTTCTAAACAATTAATACATATTTATCTTTCTTTTAAAGTTTTGTATTTATTTAACACTATTTTGTAGGATATCAAAACTGGTTTGAATTATCAATGACATTTCCATAACAGTTAACGCACTGTACGCGGTCTTCACAGCAGTTGGGTTGCTAGCAACCGTGCCCCGTATGCGGATATCACAACAGTTGTCTTGCGAACACGCATTTATGAAAAAGTGCCACCTACAGGCGCACCTAGCATTGAATTTCACATGTTTAATTTTTAATATCATTTATCTGTTTTTTTTTTTTTTTTTTCAAAATGTTTCTATATTGTTATTTATTAACCAATAACGATTTTTTTAGAGCATCAAAACTGGTTTGGAATGGACGAACAACTGGGTCCAGTGGCAATATCCATGAAGAAAGAAAAACTAGAAAGTTGTGCAAATGGTGATCCGACCATGCACGTCGCCAACAACCTTCTGTGGCAATACCGTCTCATAATTAGAACCTCTGAACTTCTGACGCTGAGGGGATCCATCTTGGAGGACTCTATACCAAATATCAAACCTTCCAATAATAACAAGTCTTGCAATGCCAAAGAAGTCCTGGAATATGTCACACCAGAAATACAATTACCATGCTTGAGGTGGGTTTTCACAACACACGAGTCCCAACTCTTTGGGGCCAGTGAGACACAACATGCTCCAATTGGTGTTCCCAATTAGATGTTGTGAGGTTGGGAAGGGAATAAGAATTAGAATTGGCTAAAGCAATAGCCTCTCAAGCGACGTTTCGATTCTGAATGGTTGTCTTTAACCAGGTAGTACTGAGAGTATCTACTACTTTTATTTTACGAGGCATTAAATTATGTTTCAGGCAGGTATGCTTGAAACTTATTCTCAAGCGACGTTTCCATAGAAACTTTTCTTGTTTTAAATTTTAATGAAAAATATATTTTTATTATGAATCAGTATCTCAATATAACAAAACAATGTTTATCTGATATTCAATTGAGTCCGCCCTCCAGCAGGTCTTGTAATTATAGTATAGCTATAAGGTATCTGTTATAATTATACTTTTCTACAGTGGTACTCGTCATAATGCAAATTGACACACCTTTTTTTCATGACCCAAGCTCATCATTAAATAATGATTAAAGTTAAGTTATGCAGACATTTAAAGAAATGTGTGTGGGCGGAAAATACAATTTTTTTTTAATGTAGTTGAGTTTCTTTATTTAGATCTGAGGAATAATTGTATGATACAGTTTTTATTATTTGTCGCTTATTATATATTTTTTTACATTAACTCCACACAAGAGGTCCTGAGGAAAATAATTTCCCTCAGGGCCTATGTCATCTTTGGGGATGTTGTGTGGAAGGTCTTTTTGAGAAAATTAAGGAGTGAATCTGGATCTTAAAGAGACCCATGTCGAAGCAGGGAGGAAACAGAGGCTGGCAAATCATTCCACAGTCGAGCTGTTAAACTCAAGAATGAGTCGTAGAAACTACCCGTTCTCATATCACAAATAAACTCAACTGTGTACAAATATCGGTCGGGCGTTTGGCTTGTCTCCCGACTGTGCCCCCTAGTGACGCTAGTTGCTCGGAGCATCTTCCATTGAAATACCGATAGAATAGGGACAGCATCCCACCCGACGCCTGTGCACTAAGGTAACAAGGTAACACTAAGGTAACAATCCGTTATCAAACGGACCGCCCGTTTCTGTACAGAGTCGAGGGTTTTTCAGGTATTTAGAGGCTCCAGACCGGAGGTGGCTGCCAAGTTCAACCGCACACTTGCAATTTTTTGCAGGGTTAGCAGTTGTGTACTATTAACATACCTGTTTCCGTCAGGCTAACTTAACTTTGGCTTCAATGGAACCACCGTGCCTGAGCTGGTCACCAAGCATATCAATGGAAGGCATGTTGGGAATATTGATTTCGATCCCTTTTAGATGATAATTGGACATAATTGGGTTGTTGAAAAGTTAATTTAACAAGGTTATTCTTACTCTAAGGAAACAGAACTGATCACTGTGGGATACCAGCATTTATCGAATGCAAGGAAGAGGTGAAGCCATCAACAACCATTTGAATGGTCCTCTCCTTTAAAAAGTCAGCAATTTGACTTGAGTTAGTTGTTTTATATTACCTATAGGTATTGGTGCTTTCTATTCCCAACAGCCCAATATGTCTCCTTGTCGCGGGGTGGTGCCCTATTAATAGTCCTTCTACTACCTCCCTCAGTTCCTATCCACAGTCAACTGGCCAACTTTAGATTTGAACTGTAACATTTTGATTTGTCTCATTCCGAACGCTTTCTGCCATTCCTTCCACTACTGGGATTTGACCCACCTTCATACTAGGTAGTTTTGTGAACAGAAGACCTCACGTCCAAAAATGATTTTAAATGAAAATTTAATAAATCTAAACTGAAATTTCCTCTGAATTCATAAGTTTTGTAAGTAGGCACTTAAATACCTACCTACTTAATTATTATAAACCATGTATTTTATGAAACATTTTTTTAAATTTCAAATAAGGAATTATACAATGTATCCATAGAAACGTCATTATCTCAATGACAATTCTTTTTTCAAACTTTCTTCAGCCAGGTAGGTACCATAATAATGAAAAAATGCAAATGAGAATGTCGGCATAAATCTGACTATTTTACATTTAAAAAAGGATCTTTACTGAATCATTAAAACGGCCACCATCGGAAACAGAAACGGAATGTACAAACAAATTTACAGACAAGCAAAATGCAAAACGGTCAATGAATTATAATACATCATGTAACCACAATCTTAATATGCATTTTATTTACTCTACTTTTTCTTCTTTTTCAGGTTGGGTTTGAACGGAAGTGGTGCGGAAGAGCAACTCCTCAGATTAGACGAGCAATGTGTCACCCGCCACTACAAGGTGGGTATCATGTACTGCCGCCAGGGACAAGCTTCAGAAGAAGACATGTACAACAACCAGGAGGCTGGCCCCGCCTTCGTGGAATTCCTGCAGATGCTCGGCCAAACCGTTCGTTTAAAAGGCTTTGAGAAGTACAAGGCGGGATTAGACAATAAGACAGATTCAACGGGACTGTATTCCGTCTACACTGTTTACCAAGATTACGAAATCATGTTTCACGTCTCCACCATGCTTCCCTATACTCCCAACAACCGGCAACAGCTTCTCAGAAAGAGACACATAGGCAACGATATAGTCACAATTGTATTTCAAGAACCCGGCGCTCAGAAGTTTACACCTAAACACATCAGGTCACAATTTCAACATGTCTTTATTGTTGTTAAAGTTATAAATCCTTGTTCGGATAGCACCCATTACAGTATTGCTGTTTCTCGCTCCAAAGAAGTGCCCATCTTCGGGCCACCTTTAGTGGACGGAGGTCTCTACCCAAAAGGAAAAGGATTCACGGATCTGTTACTAGCAAAGGTTAGCACCATTCATTTTGTCAAATTATATTTTTTTATTCAAATAAAATTATTTACATCATTAACTAAGAAAATTTTGAAAAAAGCTTAGGGCGGGTTGTTTCCGAGAATTCGAACAATTCATCAAATTTCAACATTCATTTTCAAGTTCTGTGAAAGATTTTTTTCAAGTTCTGTTTTTATTTCAGTTTTGTCAAGCAACTAGCCTATAATGATATAATAACAGAACTAGAATAGGACTTTCACAGAAATTAACGTTGAAATTTGATGAATTGCTCAAATTCTCCGAAAAAAAAACCCGTCCATATAATGTTAACCGCCAACTTCAATAGTAAATCCAGGAGAACTTTTATAGGATTTGTTGAAAAAGATAAACATATCCATGCATTATAATAAATAATAATGAACTAAATTGTACAGGTTATAAACGGAGAAAATGCAGCTCATCAATCAACTAAGTTTTCTACAATGGCAACAAGAACCAGACAAGAGTATTTAAAAGATTTAGCCAAGAATTATGTTACTGCAACTCCGCTGGACACGGGACAAAAATTTTGTAAGTAAATTACTGCTTAATGTATCAACAAAAAGTTGTTGAATTACTTGCAACTGTAAAAAAACATGTAGAAATAATATGGATTTTTCTTATTCCAGCATTATTCTCATCCCTCCTAAAGTCTGGCAGCGGAGGTGGTACGAGTGTAGTAAATGGCGTGCGAGCTCTGGGCTCGCTTCCAGGGGAGGTGAGTGGCGCGCTCGCGTGGCCCGTGATAGCGCAAGACGAGGGCCGGGCTCGCACCCCGACCGAATGCTTCCTCGGACTGTCGAGAGACACATTTGTGCTGATTGAAGAAAGTTCCCGGCAGATCGTGTTTGTGGCGCCGACTAAGGCCATTTTAGGTGAATTTAAAAAAAAATCTTTTTTTTTATCATTTGGCATGAAATATTATTATGAATTTGGTTTTTGTTAGCTTGTTATTACAGCTTGCATTGTTTTATAGCCAATTCCACTAAGTTTTCACCATGGCTCACATTTGCATTCGTAATAATACAACTTATTCCCGTGTAAATCGAATTTAGCAAACGATTACCGTTGCGAAAATACAACTTATTCAAGTGTGAATTGAAAAATCGCTGCCGGTTACCGGCGCGGGCGGCCTGTCAGATTTACAAAATAATGATACGAAAAGAACGATGTACAACCGAATAAGTCGACATTTTATCACGTTTTACCGCTGTTGGTCAGTTTCATATTTATGAAATGATAAGATTTATTTTTGCAAAAATTGAAATTTTTCCAATTAGACAAACAAATTTTCATGCATATGCCAAAATAAAATTACGAATTTCAAATTAAAAAAAAGGTTTTGTATAAATTTTTTTCTGGTTACTTTTTCACACCAATCAGTTTCAGTTATTCAAGCCATTCTCTCAAAAATGGTCTAACAAACAAATTTATAATCGTACTTAATAATCCACTCACTTCGGGTATACTGTTCTGTGCATTATGCCTATAAGCATTAAAGTCGTTTTTTGTGCGTTGGACGTCCTTGTCGAATATGTATTTGGCCTAGGCATCTAGGTAGAAGTAGGCAGGCAGGACATGCGCGAATATCAAACTCGTGGATACTGAATGAAACAGAAAATACACTCCACACAGTTGCTGGTGTCTGTGTGTTTACGTGACATTCAAGAATTGAGAATGTATTAAATTATGTATTTATTTTATTTTAAATGCATATTATACATATAGAATAATAAATATACATTTTATTTTATTTTATTAAGTAATAATCGCGTTTTTCAACTGTTGAATATTTAATTGGAAAATATCTGTATCAGGGGACAGGTAATTTAGTAACAGAATCATTTTTCCGAGCGGCATTACTAATGGTAAGTTAGTTCTGCATTTTGGAACGACAAAGGTTCTGTGTCGCGCGCTCTTGTGTAATTGTCGGGGACATAAAACTCAGATTTTTCTATTTTATCGAGAATACAGATGTTACCGTTTAGAAGTTTATATGCTGTTGTCAGCAAAGCAGTTTTCCTTCTATCGGTGAGGCTATTAATACCCAGCATGCCGGACAAAAGGCTGATGGATATAACCAGGGATAATATCCAAAGTCTCTAAGATATAAATATCTCAGAAACTTCTTTTGTACTTTCTCTATCATTTGAGAGTAAGTTAAATCCATTGGTCCCCATAATTACAGAACCACTTTCCAAAATGCTACGTACTAAACTATAGTATAGCACACGAATCGCGGCCGAGCTGCAAAAATGTCTGGAGTTGCTTAACACAAATCCTAGCTTTCTTAAAGCTTTGTTGTATATCGTTTCTATGTGGACGTGAAATGTTAGGTGCGTATCAAATGCGATTCCGAAATCTCTCAAAATAACAATGTGCTGAAGAGATGAATAAAACATTTTGTAGTTATAGTAAATTGGTTTTGTTTGCCTTGGTGTAGCGCATAATGGAGCATTTCTTAATATTAAATCCTAATTTGTTGGTATGACTCCATTCGACGATAGAATTTATATCACTTTGTAGCTGCAAGCAATTTTCCAAAGATTTTATTAAAAGGAATAGTTTCATGTCATCCGCGAAAAAGAGAAACTTAGAAAATTTTATACAATGGTAAATGTCGTTGATAAATAGCGAGAAAAGTAAGGGTCCAAGATTCGACCCCTGTGGAACTCCACAGTTTGTGATGAAGTTGGAAGAGTGGAAAATACCGTAAGTTACGTATTGTTGTCTATTTGAGAAATAACTTACAAATGGACATAGAAGTTTCGCTGAAAATCCAAATTGGTCCAGTTTATTAAGAAGAATAAGCGGATATACTGAATCAAAGGTTTTTGCGAACAACTTTCATTTGAGGTTGGGACGGTGTCACTAAATTGCAGTACCTAGCGCAGTTTTAAAGCTTTTTTAATTTGGAAGAAATAAATTATATTTATTTTAGGCCTTGAAAACAAGGGAAGCGCAGTATACGAAGTTTGTAAGTTTGTAAGTTTGTAAGGGACCGCACCTGCTACATATATATATATATATACAGGGTGTCCGGTGGTAAAGTGCAGTAACTTCGGGAGGTGATTCTACGTGATCGTAGGAGTAAAAAAGAAAAATAACTTTTTCTGAAATTCCAACTTTTAGATGTACTTTTAAGCTAATAACGAAAAATTTCTCCGACGTGCCTAGACGGTATTATTTTTTTCGTCGTTGCCAAATCTACATACCGCGCCCCCCCGGTAACTAATACCCGCTACCCCCGGCACCCGAATTCAGTCGGTCAGCTGGTAAACTGTCCCCCGCACCCCCTCCTGCACCCCCCGCTATTAGTAAATCGTGCTTTGAATGTAATGTGTCACAAAATTTGACGGGCGGAGTAAACAACTTTGAAAATTTAATTTATCTAAGAATTTTTGAATTCGTTCACTAGATTTATTGTTTGTTCTCTGCGAACTTTTCATTTGGTTTGAATTTTTGACAGATGTGAAGAGAACCCCGTACAATTTAGATGTCGGTACGTGTTTTAGAGGTATAATGGTTATGGTGCTGATTTTATCAAAATCAAATTTTATAATATTCTTATTATTATTATAATTTACAAGTATAAGTATATTACATTGGATTTATTAATATAGACGTTGTACATTATAATGATTTATGATCAATAAGATGGATCAAGGAAAAAAATATTTATGAGAAAATAATATTTTTGGTATGCCTCGTTATTCTGCTGTGTCATTCGTGTGGAAAACGTTCTTTTTTTTTAAATGATTTTCGGCTATGTAATCATTGTTTTTTCTCACCTATAAAATTAGGTCCCGTCTTTCCGGTTTATAAAAAAAGGTCTGATTTTTCGGATTGAAATTTTCAAAAAATCCCTAGGGTTTCAAAAATACGATTAAAAAAATAATAATAATACAGAATGTCTTAGAATATTTTCCTTAACCGGAAAAAAAATTTAAAAAATATGATGCAAGTGGCCTATTAGTAAAAAGCGATGAAATTAGTTAAGTGTTCAATGAGTTATTAATATTTTTTATAATAAAAAGTGTAACGTGATTTTAGTGCAGTTCTCTTTTTGAATTTGGTAAAATATCAAAACATACGGCGAACTCTGTGTTGTTATTGTTTACAATTCACATGCGGTTTCCATGGATACGCGCCACTCACAAATATGCAACGTTGCCACGTTCACACTTGCGAATTTATCGGGTAAGTTTGCACCTACACTATGGCTTTTTAGCAGGTATGTCTTTTTGTATGAAAAATAAAAAATTGGAATTTCGGAAAAAGTTATTTATCTTTTTTACTCCTACGATCATGTAGAATCCCCCCACGAAGTTACTGCACTTTACCCCCGGACACCCTGTATATATATACATACTGGTATTTAAGTTAGAAGGTGAATATTGATAAAATAATAATAATGGACTGGAGTTTCTTATTAGAAATATTGTTATTTTGTCAGGTTGGCGCTGGTGCATGGGTGGAGCAGGTGTGCGAGTGTACCACCACCGGGGGGAGAGCGTGGCCCTTCGAGGGCGAGAGGCCGGAGCTGCAGAGCTGGAGAGGGCCCTGGCCTCCGCTGCCCCCCATGCGGCCCCCGCCACCCAGCTGCAGCTACGGAGGAACCATGTCGGACAACTTGGTAAGATAATTGCTTGTTTGACGGATTGTCAATAATTAATTAACTGTGACTAAACAATCATTAAAAGCTTTTTTCATCTTACTTTCTGATATTGTGATGTAAGTCTCTGTTTTGAATAAACAAGGCTATATCAAGTATTCAATAGGAAAATCCTATTGATTCTTGAAAGAGTCTCTCCTCATTGACGCGATCGCGATGTATTAAATTTAAAGTTTGTAAGGGATGATAAATTGAATTAAACAAATTGAGACAGTGATAGTTTAATGTATAAATGTAGTACAGCAGTCCAGCAGTCTCACTCACTCGCCCTCAGCCGCCGAGTTAGACCATAGTCCGAATTAATTTAGATATTGAATATTTTGTTTCATTGTACATCGTTTTTTATGCTAGTAAATATAAAGAAGAACAATATTATTGTCTTTGTCACTACATAGTCACTTGACGGAGTATTAACTCGACAGTTGCACGTGAACAAAATGTTAGGGTAGTGCCGTTTACGGAAACGAGCATTTAATAATAGCATATCGGTAGGCTACTTGTGGTTGCTTTACAGTGCGCAGCTTGAAAGCAGTGGCGGTTCGTGACTTTTGAGAGTGATAATTTCAACATTATGTAGCATAGGCTTTATTTAAAACCTATAAAGTGAGATAAACATTACCATTTTGCAGCCAAATCGACGTTTCTTACCAATTTCGTGTGTAATTCTTAGTTTAAATCTCCCGCCAATGTCACCTGCTAGTTCCAAATGCATCCTTGAGGCGGCGCCAGTAGTGGGACGCCACTAGTGACGCTATAATTTCAAGCTTCATTAGCATTTATTTTGCGAAGGTCAAACACGTTTGGTTTGTTTACAAACATCAAATACCGTAAAATAACCTGTTTTTCAGTATTTGCGCAAAATTTACATATTTTTTTCGAGGTTATTAACAGTGTGACTGTTCGAACTCCGTAAAATTGCGATTTATAGAGTTTCGTGTGTTTTTGTTTAGTGTTTTTTGTATTTTCGTGATTATGTCGGATTCCGAACGTTCCGAGAGCGGGGAAGCCGAATTTTCGAGGGCGGAAGTCATGAAGGTGATTCACACGGACACGCGGGGGAAGCGTCCGAGGGTCTACGGCGAAGGCAAAGCCAAGAGGCAGAGGGTTTGTGAATTAGCTCCCGCCGACCCGCGAATTGACGTATTAACGCAGCAGATGTCCCAGATGCAGGAAATGTTGCGTCTGCTGCTGGAAAAGCGTTCGGAGGCTCCCGTCCGTGGCGCCTCGGATGACGATGACGAGGACAGCATCTCCCTGGACACCCCTGCGTCGCTTCGGGAGGAATTGGCAGGAGATTTGGGAATGGGACTCGTCCATCCGAATAAGCCGTCTCGTGACTTGGATCTCGGGGAGTGGACAACTGACCTAAAGCAGCCGAAGATACCATCGGCCGACCCAGGGAGGGTGAAAAAAGTGGAGCTCCTTCAGCATCTGGGGACGGCCAACTGGAACAATGTCCGCTACCTCGAGATCCAGAAGTCGTATGCCGCAACCCCTCTCTTCTCAATGTTGGCATTGAACCCTGAATTGAAGCGCCTAGCTCAGGAGGAATCGGCCAGTACGTCAACGGACTCCTTCTGCGGCTCCCTGACCAATGCTCTTTCCCTGCAGGCTGATCTCCTGAAGGCCTCCTTGCAGGAGCTGGTCAACTGGAGTGCGGAACCGGGCACGAAGCTGAGCACTTCCACTCTCTTCGAGAAGGTGCAGTCTCTCTTCGCGGCGGGGTCTGAGTCCCAGAAGGTGTCCAAAGACATCATGCAGATGGTCTGCGGAAAACGGGCTAGCCACATTGAGTATCGACGAGAGGGGGCATTGCGAGGCATCAGTGACGGATACGTCCGAGATGCCTTACGGAAGATTCCGCCCACATCGGAATATCTCTTTGACCCGAACCTCCTGTCGGCCCAGCTGGATAAGTTGGGGGGAGTGAAGAAGTGCCTCGCTCCTCAGCCTAGCACGTCGCGACCAGCTCCACCCGTTAAACCTGTGACTGTGCAGAGCTCGCAGCCCTTTCGTCCTAGAGTACAGCAGGGAAGAACCATCGCGAGAAGGGAGCACCCTGAGAGTCGAGGTCCGGAACCAGCCCGTAGAGCCGCTAAAGCTTTCCCTCCCCGAGGTAGGTTCCGGCCCAAGGAAAGAGCAGGGAAGCCAGACCGTAAGAGGTTTTAACAGTGGGCCCTCTTTTCAAGGGGGTCAGTTGCGCTCATTCGCAGGTAAGTGGAGGAACCTTGGCGCCCCTACTATCATCCTTAAGATGTTAGATGGCTACCGAATTCCATTTTCATCAAAACCTCCACTAAATAATAATATTGATTTATTTAACTCCCCTTTCACCACTAAGACTTCTGTGGCAATGACAGAACAAATAGAAAAACTCAAAGCCCTTAAGGTTTTAGAGTCGGCACCTGCCACTCCCTCATTTATTTCTAACATGTTTCTGGTCCCCAAATCAGATGGCTCAAAGAGGCCGGTCTTTAACTTAAAGTATTTAAACAATTTTCTGACTGTCAGTAAATTTCGTCTGGTAAACGTTTATCGAGTTCCTACTTTTCTACAACCGAATGACTGGATGGTTAAAGTGGACCTCACACATGCTTACTTTCATGTACCTGTGAGTGAGCAGCATAGATGTTTCCTTAGACTTATCTATAGGAATGAACTCTTGCAGATGACATCCCTCCCCTTTGGCTTGGCCACCGCACCTAAGGCATTCGCAACCTTCACTAACTGGGTAGCGCAGGAACTGCGGAAGAGAGGGATGAGAATTCTAGTGTATCTGGATGATTTTTTATTAGTAAACCAATGCCTGCCTACTTTAAAACAGCAGGCTATTGAAATGGTGGAGTTTTTGCAAGGCTTGGGATGGCATATACAATTTGATAAGTCAATATTAGAACCATCACAACAAGTTCAATTTCTTGGTATCAGCTGGAATACTCTAACTAATGAAAAGTCTCTCCCTCAGAACAAGGTTTCAGCCCTATCTTATTTGTTAAAGGGTTTTATTCAGACAGGTAGGTGGTCACTAGATAAGGGGCGCAGCCTCTTGGGCTCTTTAAACTTTGCTAGTTTTGCAGTTCCAAGAGGCAGGCTCAACAGCCGGCACATACAGAAAGGGTGCTTAGGACTCAGACACTACCACCCTTGGGAGTCATCACCAATTCCGGCAGCTACCGCTCGGGAATTGAGATGGTGGGTTCGATCGCTCACCCTGACGTCACCTATACATCTGCCGCTGTTTGAGCATTACCTAACAACCGATGCCTCTGATCAGGGTTGGGGTGCCCAGCTGGACGAAAAGCTTCTCAGCGGTGTGTGGGCTGATGACCAGCTGAATCTTCACTCCAATGTAAAGGAGATGCTCGCCGTGTTGGCTGCCTTGTCTCCTCACGTGCTTGAGCTATCTGGCTCGGGTCTTCTGATCCAGTCGGATAACAGGTCTGTCGTATCTTATCTCCGCAAGGAGGGTGGTACCAGATCAACTCAACTCCTGAGCTGTACTCGACTAGTGCTAGATGTTTTGGATAAACACTGTGTCTCCATGACAGCACAATACTTACCCGGTCGTTTCAATGAAGTAGCGGACTGTCTATCTCGTCATCGTGCTATACCCGAATGGCACTTGCTACCCTCGTTCACAGAGGTAGCATTCAGGAAATGGGGACGACCCGAAATAGACCTATTTGGCTCTAGGACAGCGCATGTGGTTCAAAGGTATGTTTCTCTTGATTTTCAGGACGACGAGGCAGACTACCACAATGCTTGGAGCAGGGACTGGGACCATCAGCTGGCTTGGATCTTCCCTCCCCCGTGCCTCATGCCGAGGGTTCTTTGCCACCTGAACAGAGCAAGGGGATTATACTTGGTAGTGGCTCCTCGTTGGGAAAGGGCATTTTGGAGAGCGGATCTGAAGTGTCGGGCCTTGGGTCCACCTCTTACGATTCACAATCTAGGAGAAGCACTGATAGACACCAGGACCAACAAACCCCCTCCTCAAGTAGAGTCCTTCACTCTGGAGATTTGGCTTTGTGGGGGTGGGACAAAAACCTAACAAGATGGTCAAGTCAGCAGAAGGAACTTCTTAGATCCGGGTGGAGAAGTTCTACCCTTCGCACTTATGCTCCGGCATGGCGGAGGTGGCAGCGCTGGGCGTCAGAGAATCAGCTTGATGCCACGCGTCCCAAAGCTGAAGACTTAGCCAGGTTCCTAGCCGATCTACACATCAGAGAAAAGCTATCGCTGAGTACCATTTTAGTTCACAAGTCAGTGGTGTGTACCTTAGGCTCTCCCGAAGACAATAGAGAGCTGAGCTCCAATCCGATAGTGAAGAAGATATTAAAAGGGATATCTTTAGCTAGACTAAGGCCTTCAAAACCCCCCATTTGGGACCCGAGGGTTGTATCATCATGGCTGGAGAAGAATTTGCCTCAACATATTACTCTCTTTGAAGCATCAAGGAGAGCAGCCACCATCCTGCTTTTGGCATCAGGGCGCCGAGTCCACGATCTCACATTGCTCCATTGCACAGCTGAAAGATTGTCAGTGGACAGTGAAGGCATCTCCATTTGGCCAGTGTTTGGTGGCAAGACAGATTCGGCAGACTGGCAACAATCAGGGTGGAGACTGGCTCGCTCGGAGTCTAGGAACATAGACCCTGTCTATTGGACGGAGAAGGTCATAGAACTGTCTAAGGAACGGAGAGCGCAGGCGATACTACCTAGCCTATTTATTACAACTTGTGGGACAGTGAAAGCGGCCTCCAGGGCAGTAATTGCAGGTTGGATTAGGGCAGTCCTCAGGGATGCTGGTGTAGAGGATCCACCTGGCAGCATCCGTTCAGCAGTGGCATCTCTGAACTGGCTGCAGAAATATAAGCTGGACGATATACTGTCGCGTGGTAACTGGAGAAGTCCCAATACCTTTGCCAAGTTCTATAGAAGGGAAATTGCAGAATCGGCTGGCCGAGTCAACACCGACCCATCTGTTGCTGACCTTTTTCAACCTCTGTAACTGGTTAGCTGATTTCTGGAAATCTTGCCCCTATTTTCTTTTTAGCAAATAAATTTAAATATTATATTTGATTCACATTAGCATAATGTCACCAGGCGATAACAAACAATATCTCACTTTATAGGTTTTAAATAAAGCCTATGCTACATAATGAAAAAGTTTTACCTTACAATAAAACTTATATTATGTACTTAGCTTTATTTAAAACCTAGGCAAGGGCTGCCTGATGAGATCTAATGAAGCTTGAAATTATAGCGTCACTAGTGGCGTCCCACTACTGGCGCCGCCTCAAGGATGCATTTGGAACTAGCAGGTGACATTGGCGGGAGATTTAAACTAAGAATTACACACGAAATTGGTAAGAAACGTCGATTTGGCTGCAAAATGGTAATGTTTATCTCACTTTATAGGTTTTAAATAAAGCTAAGTACATAATATAAGTTTTATTGTAAGGTAAAACTTTTTCATTATTGATGTTGTTTTGTACAAAAAAATTTTTAAAATTTCGATTTTCAGGAAATTTCAGTTTAGCCATGCGTTGCACGGATTTCCTGAAATTCTTCACACAAAAAACCAAATTTTCGAAAAAAGAACACGTTTTCAGCTACAGCAGCATCAATGATACATTTTTTGTAGTACATATTAGCGCTCTAGTGCAACCAAAAGTCACGAGCCGCCACTGCTTGTAAGTATGTATCTACATTAGGGTGTCCCAGGACATAAGGAAGAATTTTTTTTTCATGAATTTAAATATGCATACCCTCTTATTTTATTCCATTTGATCCCAATAACTCATATAATAAATATTATTTTGATTAAACACTGGCAACCCGTGCCGACTTGATGCCAAACATATGGTACAGAGTTAATATGGAAGGATTTTCAACTTTCATTTTTGTCGGATAAATAAAATTTAAAAATGCACAAATGTTCAATTATGTAGTATTTTATATTTAAAAATGGTTTATTGATTAAATTTTTTCTTCATAGTTTGTTTTTTACAGTCAGGATAAATCTTCCGGTGTTCCTGAACGCATCGTAATAAAAAATATTTTTGTTCCTCTTCGACCGTGAGATTAAGCCATGAAAATCTTGCATTAACTTAACAGTTCTTTCAGCTGTATCATTCACTACCCTCAGCGGCGACACCTTCTTTCTGACTTCTTGATACGAAGCATTATTTGACCACTTCGTAGGGAATTCGTTAACAAAATTGGCATTTGTTTTCAGACGGTCAAACAAATACTCGCTCTTGACTGAAATGAAGTCGTAAATATTTTTCTCAGAAACAAAAGTCACTAAATTATGATATGAACAAAAACCTCAATACAAAACATAATTTAAACTACTTAATAAACTTACCATACAATTTACCATCAAGATCTTCCTTCGATGGGATGTAACGTTTGTCATGGGTTGATAAATTATTTTTTTTGATATTTCGAGCATTTCTATTTTAGTTGTTTGATCCACAGCGTCGTCAAACAGCGATAAAATAGATCCTTCATCGGTCAAATACCATAACTGCTTAGTGAACAGAAATAAAGCTGCCATTAAGATGTTTTCATCAATTTTTTCTTAAGCCTTCATCGATTTCAAAGAGCACAAGTCCTGGTAAGGTGCTTTAACTGCTATAATACATTGTAACCATGGCTTGACATAGGATGTTACTATGAACAGGCAAACGTCTAAAAGTGCCGCCTTATCCTTACCAGTAATTTTAAATTGCGCACAAATTAATGATATTTTCAAGGAATAAAGCGCCTTTGCCATCCATCGAGCACCTGGAGGCCGAATCTTAAATTTTCTCGCTGTATCTCCTCCTAAAACTATCACACAGAGCTCTAAAAACTCTCAATAGTCATCTCCAAGTATTTTTGTTGTCAGTGCAGTACGGTAAAAGTCAAGCAAATCATCGATTTCGGAAGCGGTTAGGTGCAATGTGAGATTTTCTCTGTAGCACTGAATTTTATCGGGATCAACATTTTTACAGTTATCTCGAAACTTTTTGAAGAGTGGTATGTTAGGGCTTGTAGTCACTTGACTAATTTTTACTTCAAACACAGCTTTTAATACCAAATATGGCTATATTTGGTATATATTGACAGTTAAATTCACTTTCCGGATATTGTAGAACAAAACTTCAAGAACTTGTCCATTAGATGGCAGTTTAGAACCCTATATTTGGTGTTTTACGACTCCTATTAAAAATATACTCCTTTTAGAAGTGCGTAAATCTAACAACATCTTTCCTGAACGAGTGATTTTCGTTTACTAACAAAATAGCAAGTTACTACAAGCTCATCAACACGTTTGCTCGCTGGCGTCTTATTGTACAAGTACTGACATCTTTCGATGCAAGTCGGCACGGGTTGCAGTTGTCCAAAGTAAACGATTTTTTTTTTATAAGTGTTTTGTCATAATTAAAACAAAATTAGAGGGTATGCGTTCAAAAATAACAACTTTATTTTTTTTGGGACACCCTAATCTACATGCTTAAGAAGAACCAGAGATATATTTTTATCAAAATGGGTATTAAAAATATCTGACTCTGAACTCCCCATCATTGAAATTAGCCTCACTCTGACTGTACTGGGCATTTTCATCATTGCATTGTATTGTACTCTAGTGATTGGTGTCATATATTATTTAATTAATACCATTTCTCAAAATATTAATATGAAAACATATGAAACTGCTTACTGCAGTTTAAAGACAATGAATCCACCTAGATTTCACCCTTATCCTGTATTTTGAGGTTTTATAAATTTGCGATGTAAGCGATTGGTCAAAACATTTTTGCAAACTTGGCATAATATGCCAGAAATCGCTCGATTGGGTATACATGAGGGCGGCAACTGTCATTTATAAATTTGACATAATATGTAGTGCATGCAAGAACTTTGAATTTATGCATCTTCACGTAGACACAGACATAAACATTACCGGGTTACGAATAACCTGACAAAATTTAAAAATCACATACTACCATCACAGTAACCAGAAAATGATGCTTGTGATGGAGTACTTAGAGACTAGAGGCCAGTTGAGGAATTGTACTCATGACGCCTGGTTGGAACGCAGACACGACGCCAACTCAACCGCTGACCGGTCTCAAAATACACTTTAAATATGTTGAGAGTCTATTGATAAAATATGACGGTTTGTTGTTGAAGCTGAATTTAGTTAACTTCAGCAATCTCCTCCTCAGTACTTTTGACATCAATCAATATAATGGTGGTGAATCTCATTCGAATTGTTTTGTTGTAGGCTTCCACGTACAACCTGATGGAGTGGTCACTCAGGTGGAGACAGGAGGTGGCGCAGCCCGAGCAGGCCTCAGGCAAGGCTGTCGATTAGTGGAGATATGCACCGTAGCTGTGTGCACCCTCTCACATGATCAAATGGTCGACCTTCTCAAGACCTCCGCTCCCGTCACCGTCACAGTCATACCGGCCCTCGGAGGAACCGCCCGTGGGTCTTGCTCGGGGGCCGAATGTCCCGGGGCCGGAGCGGGAGGAGGTGGTCAACTCCCTGGACGCCACCGTCGCCGTTACGACCCCAGCTTTTCCCCGCCTCGCAGCGGCACCAGCTCTGGCTATGGTACGGGCAGTTCCAGTAAGAGCTACCCTCCCCCCGAACTCTGGTCACCAGAAACGCACACCGAGCAAGAAAAAGAAGATACAAACAAAATATATAACAAACCGATTGAACCAGCTTATTCTTCAATTTCAAGACTTGATACATTTGAACCTGCGGTATCAGCTAAAGTAATGCTAGTTAAAAGGCACTCGCAAGAAACAATCAGTAGTAACTCTTTGAATGATCATCGAAGTGATAAATCAATCAATCAACTTCAGGAGCGTGGAAGTGCATCTCCCCGTCGAGGGACCGGAAGTGGGTCTCCGGCCAGCGGGGGAGAAGCTAGACTCCGTGCTCCTCGTCCTCAGAGACACAGTGCTGGTCCTAGCAGCAGTTTACAAGAAGATCTAATGCGTCTGATCAACCCTGACTATATGGAGGGGGGAGGTGGTGGGGAGGGAGTGGTGCTACAGGCCCGTCCAGCTACGGTTATCTCCAGCACCTCCAGTGGCGGCTCTCCTGCTCCCGGCCCTCCTCCCGTGCCCCTCCCACTCCCGGATGCCAGAATGATGGACTGGCCTTCTCTGGTTGACACGGCTACGAGAGCCATGCTTCAGGTACATATCACAATATCTATTCAATTATTAATTTAATTTAAAAATTCTTCTACTATATAGTTATTTTGAATTGGTGCAGATATGCGAAGAGCAATACCCATCCCTGGGAGAGGCTGAAGGAAGTAGCACGGGGTCCATCGGCCTGGACGGCCTGGGAGGAGACTGCTCATCAGAGGGGCGGGATGCGGCGGGAGAAGGCAGAGAGGTAGAACTGTCAGCTGACGGAGAGTGCTGCCCGCTTAGGAGGCAGCTGCACCAGGCAGAGGACCGGCTCAGCAAGGAGACCAGGGCTAGGAAAGCACTGGAAGAAGAGGTTTGTGATGACTGATGACTTACTCACTGAACATAGTATCGATGCACAGATCCACAAACTTATTTACGCAGACAGCCAAAAGAGTTATAAACTTATCTATATATAATAAAAGTCATGTACGTATTTATCATTTGAGAGAAAACAAATTCTATATTATGCTCATTACCCTAGGCTCAGCGAGAGAGATGAGCCATGAACTATTATTGGTATGAAACTGCACGCACAACATCTTCCACAGCATTGCCCAAACTAATAACTTTAATTTGCTCTGCCATTTTGATAATCCCTGCAGTTTGGTCATTGCAAGTGTGCCACCTGTCGCAGAGCTTGTTGGAGGGTACTTATTATTACATCCTATAATAAATAAATAAATTTGTCATGAATATATTTATTTTGTTTAGGTTAAACGTCTCCGCCACCACAACCGGCGTCTGCGCGAGGAGAGTGTGAGGGCCGTACAGCAGCTGCAAAGATTTACAAATTGGTTCTTCCAAACAGTCGAACGCCAGTGAATAATTAATTACTTTTCTATCTCATTTCCTTTTGTAAATATTATTTTATTTATGCCTTAATTTATAATAGTATGTAATATCACGACGTATTACGCTGTGCAAAAATATTTATTCACACACTTCTCGATATAACAATGTTGTTTTATTTTTGGGAAAATGGTAAAAGGATTGAATTTGTATTGTTAATATTATGCGTTTCAAACTTTCTCTATGGTTATTACTTGATTGACTTCATAATCAAACTTTAAGGACGGGCTGTTTCACAGAATTTGAACAATTAAACAAATTTCACAGTTAATTTGCACGTTCTGAGAAAGTCTTATTCAAGTTCTGTTATTATATCATTATGGGCCAGTTGCTTCACAGAACTGAAATAATAACAACTTGAATAGAACCTTCACAGAACTTGGAAATTTACTTTGAAATTTGAAGAATTGTTCAAATTCTGTAGAACAATTTATCAAATTCCACTGTTTCTTTTCAAAGTCTGTGAAAGTTCTATTCAAGTTCTGTGAAGCAACTGGCCCATGTTGATGTGATAACAAAACTTCAATAGGACTTTCACAGAAGAAAATTAATTGTGAAATTTGATAAATTGTTCAAATTCTGAGAAACAACCCATCCTTAGGGTTTTACTTGAGTTTTTTTGGCTTATAGCATCGCAAAAGAAATATTTTTAAACAATAATAGTTGAGATTGTATTGTAAAAAAAGATTTGAATAGTTTTTATTGAACAATAAAATACACATTTTGCTTTAAGTGCTCTGAAGTGATATAATCACAATGTCAAGGTCACATTGAATCTTGTAAGAATTTTTCTGGATTCAATTTAATGACGTTTCTTATAATTATACTTAAATATTTTTCTATTGTATTTAACCTTTGTTAGTTTTGCCAAATATGTAATCATATTAATTTTTAAATATTTAAAAAATTTTATATTATGTATGTGTCAATTATCATAGTCTATTCCTCATCACATTCCATTCACTTGTAAATAGACGGCTGGGGAACAGGAGCCATATTATATTTATCAACCAATGGATTTGTGCTTGTTCTTTATACATAATACCTACTATTTACATGTTAAACTTTTGAAATTTTTTGATCAAGCTTTATTTAATCGTTAGTTTGAAGAATAAATTGTAAGTTTTTCATTGTATTAATTTTAGGATTAAAATTATTTTTGTCTTTGTCAAATTCTTCAGATTCGTATTTCCTCTGTTTACATGGTGTCCGGAAATTCATAGTACAAGCAGGAAATCTACATCACATAGGAAAGCCAAAAAAAACTTTTTTTTTTTTTGACTGAGTGTTTAGATTTTTTCTTTTTTTCGTAAACTGGAGGGTTAAAAAAAATGTTGAAGCCAGGTTTAGTCTTTAACGCATTTTAAAAGACGTTAACCTACTAGCGACAGATTTTTTTAAAATTTGACCTAAAAAATTACAACTTTGGACAATTAATTAACTAAATCCAACTCAATTTACTCAAAAAGAAAATCTCAAATAGCCTCCAATAGATTCACCAGTTTTCCGCTTGTAATATGAGTTTATAGTATAACAGGCTTGACCCATTATCTTTTCAATTTAATGCATGCATTAAAGTTTATAGCGCTGGAGATTTTTTCTACATTAAAATTATTTTGCATTGATTTCAAAATTTTCTTCAAACATTTTCATTGCGTTTCTGGTGTATATAACATGCGTATGTGGCACTCTTTTAGACGGTCTATAAACGGATTATTATTGCTTTGTATGATGCAATAATGGCTTTAAAACATAATAACTTTTTGGGCAGCAATGACTACATACCTACATCAGTATTTTTTTTAGCTTTGGTGTTGCCATGCTCAAAATAAAAATAAATTCCTTGCATGGATATTGTTTATTTTGTTTATGTTGTTGTTCTAGAATTCTCTGATTTGCATTTGAAGTCAACCTCATACAAAAACCACCAGTTACATTCCTTTGCTTAAAAAATAGTATAATACATAGTGTCCTATGAAGTTTCTTTTAATATTAAGTGATAATGTTTCATTTATTGATGAAATTATCCAAATAATGATTTTTTTTAAATGTGCCAAATCCGAATATTTCAGACAGTAAAAACGCAAGAATGTGAGAAACAATATATGGATTACAGGTGCTTTGGATAATCGAGTTTTGACTGCATAATTGAATTTGTATACAACCGAGATTCCCTTGTCATTTTGGTGCAAAGATTATATTTCTAAAAAAACTGCCGCATTCAAATAATGCTATTTAAAAAATTGTAATATGCTATGTAAATTTTGAGTCGAGTAATAATTCCATTATTTGTTTAACCATGTGGCTGTTGCGTATGTGATCCATCGGCAGCTATCCTCGTATGTGGATGTTGCATATGTGTGATCCATAGACATCCAAATTGATAGAATAGCCCATTAGGGCTAATTGTTAATTGTGCGGAGCACACATGACTGTCTCCCTTTCTGTAATTTATTAATAAATGAATCTGACGGTATATAGGTCTGCAATTGGTCTGCTAAAATAAAATCTGCTTAAGAATTACTAGTCCTTTTTACAATGGCGTGCAAATTGCTGGCTGCGTAAAAATTAAACTTCAAATCCGAAAACAGATGAAAAAAAGTTCTGACTTGTTTCTAGAACTGAATATTTATTTAAACACAAATGTGTTATAATTTACCAACCTCACTCATTTTTAGCGTTGCCACGCAACCAAATTTGAAGGCAATTTAGTATTTTAACCGTTTTCACAAACATTCTGATCCTGCACAGAAAAGTCCCACAATGGTTTGCGCTGCAAACCGTTGCCTTACTTTAGCGAACTTTACTTTTCTGCGCACGATTTGGTTATTTCAATGCACACTCTTCGGCGTTCAACGTACGACTGATGTCGTAGATTATTCAGAACATTCTCAAACCCTTCTGGTGCCAAAAATATAGTCACGGGGTTTGTCTCCAGCTCGCCGAAATGATAACCAGATTTCATGTTTGGAGGTCCGTGTTATGATCCACGAAGTTTCACAAAAAAGTCAAAACATGCCGTGTGACAGTATGCATTGAAAAGGTAAGCGTTGTAAAGGTTAAAATGGATGTAAAATATTGTTAGGTATAATTTGCACTGACAAAAGTAAAGCACGATGTAATACGATAACATTATGATTATACAATGTGACGAAAGTAAAAATGAGAAACCTTGTACCTAATTTAGAATATAGTATACGGAATATTAATCTATGTTAAACGAAAACACCAATTTTATTCCTGTCTAACCTCCGAGACTGAATTTTATAATTCTTAAAACATAATTGTACAAGTAGACGTAATTTGCCTTAACCTGTGAAATGCCGCCCATTCCGTTTCGAGAACATTTAAAAATATTAGATTTAGAAATTATACTTATATTATTAACTGCTTATTGCACTTTAATTATTTTTAGATCTTATAAAGTAGATCTTATTTTTTTATAATATTTTCACTTAAGAGTTTTTGTTGTTGTATTATGTGTCTACAAATTACCAAGTATTGTATATTTATTAATACATAGTTGTATTATGTTGTGATGTTAACATTCAATTATTACTTGTATATTTATTATTGTGTTAGCATTTATAAGTAGAGAATATTTTTTTACCAAAATTAGAAATTATACATAATGTTTATTATGCTTATTTAGTTTGTATTACAAACCTAGCTTTATTATCTGATAATAATTATATCATGTTCAATTTGTAAGTATTGTTATGAATTCAAGTTTGCAGTTGGATTAGCTAAATTTCATTAGTTTTACCTTTTTTTGTTTATCTTGTTCCCAGCCATTGAACATGTGAGTGCAAACGAACCATTTTTATATTGCATCAAATATTGACCAAAGAAATACAAGAATACTATTATTGTTTTATGTTCACTAGTTGTTAAAATCCCGGGATGTAATGATTTGTCTAGAAAAAGGCCTACAAAAGTAAGCTTTATATTTTTAGGTAGGTACTATACTTAACCTCCTTATCACCTGCTAAGTAACCTACCTAATAGATTATTTGGGTTTGAAAACATTATTTTATAATTTTTCAATCGATTACAATTTTCAAAAGTTCACGCTCGTACATACAGACTGATGTACTCACATAGGAAATTATTTTGTGAATTCTTGAAAAATCAGTTCCAATTTTGAATACGACAATCAAAATATTTTTCTTTTAAAAATATTACATAAATACAGTACTCTCTCACTAATCCACGACCCCAAAAACCTTATGAGTGTCCAATCAGTGAAAGCGGCAGATTGTAGTGTGTACATACTAAATACACCAAAAATTAAAACACAAATTTTGTAAAACCAAACAACACTGCTATTGATCTTTCGTAAATTTTCTATTTTTTTGGTTTAAAGTTATGTTTACGCTTCTGTGAAAACTTAATTTTGTAAAGTTATTCAAACAAAAAACGTGACAGAAGTTCAGAATAACAATTTATAAGTCATGTCACAAAATGTCCTAAAACTACAATTATTAACCCTGGTGACTGGTAAAATGGTCAGCAAGAGCTAGACAGCTATATAGTAACGGGAGTGTGTAAGACAACCCAACCCGTCGACGTATAAGGTACATACGTTGGCGCTCAAGTCTAGGCTTCGTGAGGACTACTAGATTTAAAATATGAAATCTGGTGAATTATAGAGCGAGTACTTCAATAAGTAGGTACTTACTATATTGTAGATATTTACCTATCACTTGTCTGAATTCTTCACTCAATCAGTTTTAATAAGCCAATTTGAGTTTGTTTAGTCAGATTTCACGCAAGACTAACGCACAGCACACACAGTATTACAAATTAGTATTGATAATAGAATAAAGAATAACACAAAGTGCCTTGTGGGTATGTTTCGTGATCCAAATATTTAATTTAATAAAATTAAATTCAAACGGCATCGAGACATACGATGTTGTCTCATGTAATTGAGACGGAAATCTGGGATATTGGGCTAAATGGAAGATTTGTTTGCATTCAAATTTGTTTGGAAGGCACTTCTAGTGTTACTCTTTATTCTATGGATCGATAATTGTCTTAAAATGAAAGATTGTCACATTGACAAACCGAGAACCCAACCTTCTGTCCAATGCTTGCATGATTATCATTTTAAATGGTTCCATGATAACTCAACACAGTGACAATTCAACACACTTTTAAAAAGTGATATGTATAAAGTCATTAGAAATGATGAAGAAAATTTTTTTTTTAACCTAACTTAACCTACATAATCCAGTTAATAAAGTTTTTGTTTCATCACTTTCCATGACTTTATATAGATTTTGATGTGATGATTTATCCGGTTACCTTCTAAATAATGTATTTTATTATTTCAACTCCAGTTATGTCCAGTTTCTTGTATTATAATAATTTTTTTGTATGCAAATTCAATTTTACGTAATGTAATTTTACAATATGTAAATATTCTTCTAATGCTTTCTTAAAATTAACATATAACGGGCCCTTATGTACACGTGTACCATTTGTATCAATACAATTTGTCTTCTTTGGCAGTAAGAAAAATACTGCAAGCATGAATTCATCCTAGAGGCCTTATACATATATTTAAAAATAAGAACCTGTTCAAAATAGTAATATTTCATATTGAATATAATAAAAGTTTATACATAAATAATTAGTTGTTTTTATTCTTTGTTTTATCATTTACTTCCCGGCTTTGCCCTTGTTTCAATAATTCTCTTTTCTTTATTCATAAATTTGAAATAAAAAAAATATAATAAAACTAGCTGATGTATACCCGGCGTTGTCCTCAGATAGACACACCACCATGGTAGGCCTTTTCAAGTTATACAATGCTGTCTCATCTCATAAGGTTTAGCCAGCGTTAACAATGTAAGTGTACAAAACATCGACTTTTCTCTACTTTCTATAAGTATAATGTATATATAAAACCTTCCGGAAGAAATTCTCTATATGATAGTGAAAACATTATCAAAATCCGCTGCGTAGTTTAGAACAACTAAGCTGCACAAACAGACAGACACGGATAGCGACTTTATTTTATACTATTTAGATATATTTATGGTTTCTCGTCTTATTCTTTGACAGTTGGACAATGGATTTTTCTAATCTCCATAGCGTACAATGGAAATGATTTTAGGCACTGAAAATGTTGCATTCATCAAGAAGTTTTATACAGAAAAAGCTGTACAATACCAACCGAACCTGAGAGTTCTTGTTGTTTCAGAATTGTTCAGTTGTCAAAAAATGAAAATTTTCTGCTTTATAAATATTGATTACTTCAGGAAACTGTCTCTAGAACACGGATAATAGAAACAATGGAGATGGACTACGAATAGTCACTATATGAAACTGCAGGCTCAAATGTGTCGCCAAAATCTTTCACCCATACTATTGCAAATAACATCTACGCACAGCGACGTCCCGCCTTTGCTTATACCTACACACTGCTCATAATTTTAATTGACTCTGCCGCATTGATAGTCTGCGCAGTTTGATCGTAGCTCGGCAGGCTTCCATGCCATATCTCTAAATATCACGCTGTTTTCGCAGGGGTAGGCAGAGAGGTTTGAAAGGCGCGGTTTCGGCACACACTCCTTACTTCATTCACATTCGTACATACCCTTCTATTGTTCGGATGTGGCCTGACAATAATTTGGTTCACTTATCCTGCCATATCTTCCTCTGGCATCCTCGACTTCTTCTGTCGTTCATATTCATATATTTTCCTTATACTCCTTTCTTCGTTCATCCGCTCTACATGCCCAAACCATCTGAGCATTATTTGCGAATCTCCACATTTCTTGCATGGTTTTACACACATATACGCCTCCTCAAGGATCTCATTTTCACAGCATTCAGTTTACTTTCATCCTCTGCCAGTTGCATGCCTCATGGCTTATAAATCAGGGTAGGTACCAGCACTCCACTGTGGACTGCTAGTTTGGCTTATTTGTATAGTGTGAAGAGATGAGATTTATACTCACTTCTATATTTGGACAGCACTTTCCATTGCTTTTTTCTCTCAATTCTGTCATTACGCATTTTGCAGATCGATAAAGACACGTAAAAGTTTCTGATTTTTCGCCAGTAATTTCTCTGTGAGCAAAAACTGATCCATGAACTCCCTTCCACTAGTGGAAGCACCTTGCACATCCCATATTATCCTATTTCCATTAATTTTCTTTCAATCAGCATTCTATCTGTCTACCATACAGCTTGCCAACTGAACTTAGCTTAACTCTCATCCCGTATGCGACCCTTTACCTTTGTGCAGAGGCATGTTCAAATTCGAGCCGTCCCAAAGCTTTGACGGCATCACTCAGAAATACTGCAGCTGCGCTAGCACTAAAAAATGTATTTGATGCGCCAAGCAATTACCTAACAAATATATTTTTCATACATTATTTTTACCCGTTGCTGCAAAGTATGTATCCACGAGCCGTTTTGCACAGCATGCGACGAGCATCCTAAAAAGGGCGAAATATTAGTATCTTGTGCAGCTGTGGTATTTCAATAGAAATAATACCTAATATTATAGGAAACTGAGTGATACCAAAAGGGGTACACTATTATAGTCACAAATGATTTCATACACTAATTTACATTGCCCCTTTCACTGCTTAATTCTTAATTTGCTAGTTGGGAGTGACTCGGTGTGTCGTGCAGACGTTGTGTGCAGTGTAAAGCCATACATCGATGCATATCTCCCTTTGTTTCTGTTATATATGGGTTGTAAGGACAAATAAAAAAACATTTCTCTAAATGAGCTTTATTAAATTTATATTTAGTAAACTCTTCATGTCAATAAAACATTTTAATATACATACTAATATATATTTTAATATACATACTAATATATATTTTAATATACATACTAATATATATTTATTCCCGTCTAACTCTTTTGGGTCTTGTACTACAATGGAGGCCCTGGTCCTGAGAATCGCTTCCCTGACGAGTCTTCTTGTTGATGAAGACCTGACTCTGTGCCGTTAAATGCAGAGATATAGCGTGAGTGTTCAACTTCTCCGATAGAAGTAGATTCTTCAAACCTTTCATTTTATGGCTGTAGAGAGTTGTTTCTGGATGACTATTGACAACTGCTTCCATCTCTTCGCTTAGGGGTACCTCACACTTAACTTCAGAATTTGTCGGCAAGTTAACTTTTTTCTGTTCTGTTTTTGTTTCTTCTGCTGCATTCTTTTCGTCTAGCTTTTTTGATTCTGTTGAACTTGTCGGTATATCATCTTTTGCTTCGGATTCTTTTGTATTATTTGATGAAGATGTAACGGATTCTTCTTGTTTTTCATCTGTGTTCGCTGCGGCTTTTTCGGTTGTGTTGGTAATTTTGCTGTCTTCTATGGGAATGTCGGACTGATCGCAGCATATGATGCGCACTTGTGCCCTCACTTCTGCGTCGAACTTTGATATTGTGTTCACGAGTGGTTTCGCCCAGCCTATGTGCAATATCGGTGTTTGGCTCTCTTCTTCCCATTTACAGATTCCATCGTAAAATCTGAAATAAGTAAATTAATTGAGATGAATCCCTCTTCTGAGACATGGAGCAAACAATATGATGTCTTATTTTTACGACAGTTAAATAGATATTTCAAAGCTCATGATGGGAATAACGTTGGCCCAAGAAAATCCCGACATAAAACCAGTACAAATTTCCTGATGTCAGAAGTCACCATGTTGTGTTTGTTTTATTCATATTTTCTTACCTTAGTAAATGTGCAAAACATTGTGGGTCTTTCAGAATAGAGCGCGCGGAATGTCCTGAACTTTCTGCCTTCATTATTTGAGGAACCAATTCATTAGCAATTTCTAAAAACTCCTTATAAATTTCCTCATCATCTCTGGAATAGTTGTACCTTTAATGAAATTTAACATATTTATGTTTTGAACAGGATTTAGAAGTCGTTGCTAAATTTATATTGCATTTGTAAAAAGTTTGTAAATCTGTAAAAGAAATTGTGAATTTGTAAAAAGTTTGTAAATTTGTAAGAGCTATGTAATTTTCTAAAAAAAATGTAATTTCATAAGCGCTTTGTAATTTTGTAAAAAATCGTCATTTTGTAAAATTGTTGTAATTTTGTAAAATTGTTGTAATTTTGTAGAAAAATTATTAATTGGTTAAATTTAAACATACATTCTTATGACATCTCCAGCATCAGCCCAACTCCCAAACGCCTCTTTGTACATTTTGTGTCTGAAAAAATACGCTCCTTGATATGTGTAAGGATAGACGTGACGGTTGGAGTAGTTTTTGCGGGCAGATTTGATTGCCTCCAGGTACAGTTCGGCGCAATCGGGACGGATCTTTTCATCTCCATACCGACTTGCCTCCTCCAACTCACCAAGATTTCCAAGAGCCATAGGGTAAGCACTCAGGTAACCTACAAATATAAGTAAGTAAATTCATTATTACTGCAAGTACATCTTGACACACTCAACTCACCCGGGGTGCCTCAAGGAAGTATTCTAGGTCCAATCCTGTTCTTAATTTACATAAATCACCTATGCCACACAGAGTGTGAAGGAGAAATAATATGATACTGTTCTTCTAATCAACAGGAATAATTGAGCAGAAACATTTAAGAAAGCAGAAGACATTAAACAGAAAGAAAAAATTGGATAGATTACTACCAAAGATATTAGAAGAACGAGATATGCTATGTTGGCCGCCGGACCGTAGGCGGAGTACTACCTAATTAGGGTACTTTGAATACTATCGGGACGTGTACGCACAGAAATCTGTTCTATGTATTAGTGCGGATACCTTAGCGTAAGCGAAGGTGTGCAGTAGTATTGGTGAATAAAACCGGCGACACTCGGTAAAACAATTCCGCACAGTATGAACTGCTCATAGCACATCTCGTTCTTCTAATATCTTTAATTACTACTCACTTATACTTAATGCTATTAAAATCAAAATAAAAATTGAAAATAAAAAATACCAAAAACTCGGGGGGAACCTGAACTTGAAAATTCCTAAACAGCCATTGTAACCTCATTGGAAAATGTTGACCATATTCTTACATTGATAAAAATTCTAAATGGACTGAACACATTATTTATTTATAATAAAATTTTAAAAACATTTTAAAAAGATCTACACGGCTCTCTGCCAATCACTATTAGAATATGGTATTATCGGATTGGGCAGTGCAAATGACAATATTCTAAAAGCACTAATTAAAACCCAAAAAGCCACCATTAAAATTATACTGAAAGTTCCTATAAGAACTAGCACCAACAAAATCTTCAACAATCTACATTATAATCAATTAGACTTCAATTGCACATTCTTCATTACATTGAGTTTTACAAGTGTATAATTGATTTAAAATGTATCTTACCAAGGTCATAAAGCAGCCACAGTAGATGTTGTTGCATCAGTGCAACTTCATACACATCTGATGTACATGTCAGCGAGGGGTTAATGGAAGAGACTAATGCAGCCACCTCCATCTGCCGCGTGCAGATCACCGGATGTCCCGCCACATACAGCCATGACCTTGACAGGAGTCCAGCTCCGATGGGTTGGCCCCTTTTATCCTCATTGCCTTTCCCGTGCCAGGTTACCTACAATAAGGCAATACTACCTATATTCCAGCCGCCAGAAAGTTGACCATGGAGAAAACAGGAATTATAAAATTTAGTACAAAAAATATTGAAAAATACATTAGCATCTGGTGTCTGATTCCACTGTGTGACCGTGGTGAATCTCTAGATGGAGTCACTGTATCAGATGATTTGATAGACAAATACTATAGGACATGTTATAAACAGTCTCAAATGAAAGCTTCCTACTCCAATACTGATTTGTTGGACAAATCTAAATGTAGTTTTTTTTGTCAGAGCAAAGGAAGGGTTCTTCTGAAACTAGTCAGTTGAAATATATTTAGTGGTAGACAAAGTACTAGAGCTCAGTGGCACCAGGCAATTCTCTTATCCATAACTTTAATTTAATCAAAGGAGCGTTTATGCATAAGTAAGAAAGTTTTGAAGGTCAAATTTTGCATTATTTTCAGATAATGTGGTGTAAAATATACCTCTGCCGTTTCGGTGCCATCTTTTCCGAATACGACCCATGCATGATCTTCAGACAGTGCAAGATGGACATCACTGTAGCCGAGAACTTGGCAGCCGGCTACTACAGCAAAGGCAACTCCAAAACAATCCAACTTCTTCCCATTCAAATAGCTGTATATGCTCTGTAAGTGTGCGCGGTCTTTGTAGTAGCTTCTAGTTAACGAATTCCATATAATATCTGAAACTCTTTTAATAATTTCCCTCGTCGCAAACTCTCCAGTACCTGATGTCTTGGTATCAAAAGAATTCTTGATTACAGATGCGAATTTTGTATACAACTCTTCGACTTCATCATAAATAAGTTCGGGAAAGCCTGCTTTGACGAGTTTATTGAAATGAACCGAAGAATCTTTATCGTTTTGATTTGACCGCCCGCCGGTACCACCGGTAAGATTATTCTCGATTGCCCCCACTGCGATAGATAAAAGCGCCAAATTGGGTTCTCTGCCTGAAACCAAGTTCTTTCTAAATAATTCGATAACACTCGATATACTTGTGATGGGAAAACATTCTTTGTCAACTAAGCAACTGTTACTCATGGTTGTTTAATTTATTATGCGCCTGTAAACAAATAATATGTATCTTTTCTCGTTTGTCATCATCTGTCACGCAGTTACCGGCGTTACCGGTTACCGGATAACCGGATGCCGGCGGCGCTCAGTGTTGAGAACTCGATTTTTTAAATAAAGCGGGATGTCGAAAAAGAGCAAAACCTTGTCAGACAAAATTGGAACATAAAATTAAAACAGGGTTGCTAGAGAAATTCTGGGAAAAAAAATGATTTCAACACTGATTAATAATAAATTTTTTAATGTGTCCGGCTTTCACTCCTTCACCAAAATTAGCATAGAAAAATAATTAAATGAAATTAAGTTCTAGGCATTCATCATACAGCGTTGCGGTGATGGACATCACCGCAACGTTGTGGTGATGGTCGTGTGAGATAAGGTGAGTCACTTATCTCACACGACCTAGCCTCACTAGCCTGCAACACGACCGAATGAATAGCTTTA
This sequence comes from Hesperophylax magnus, assembly GCA_026573805.1. Classification (NCBI taxonomy): domain Eukaryota; kingdom Metazoa; phylum Arthropoda; class Insecta; order Trichoptera; family Limnephilidae; genus Hesperophylax; species Hesperophylax magnus. Next base: position 6,528,663 of record JAIUSX010000022.1, read on the forward strand.
TTGGATGAAATATTATATACGCTACAGATTTCAACGCAAAAATAACTGTTTCCCCAGAGAAATAACTTTAAATTGAATAATTATAAGTTCTTTATAAAAAATGCTAAAATATCTGTAAAGAGGGGCGAGGGAACCATACGGAACGCCGAGATCCCGCGGCCTAGTACCTCCGTAGTGTATTTAGAGCTAAATCTAGCTCTAAAAGACCTGAGTTGGCAACATTAGCCAGGAAATCAAATTGGAGAAACGTCAATAAAAACAAAGAAGCCCTCGAATTCGAGCAATTGGCTATGAATTGGCTTAGTATGGGCTTTATGAGTGGTTTATTTATGGACTCATAAAGATCTACCGAATTTTGTGATAATCGACCGAAATTTTCCAAAAATCTAGAGTATGCGCGGAAGTTTCTGAATTTTGTTCAAAATTAACATTGTGGGCAATTAACTAAGTAACCATCACGCCGTCCCGAAGGGGTAGGCAGAGAGGACGGACAAACATTCATACATACTCTTCTATTATTCTTTATGACTCTATATCCGACTTAAGTATCTGATTCACTTAGTCGTGCCATGTTTTGCGTCTGTCATGTCTGGCGTCCCCGACTTCTGCTACCATTCACATTTTTGCATCATATATTCTCCTTACACTCCTCTCTTCTCTCATTTGCTCTACATGCCCAAACTATCTAAGCGTCCCTTTCTTGATCTTACTCATTACGCTTTCATCAGCCTTGCACTCTTTGCGGATCTTCACAATTCTCACACAATCATACATGGTTTTACACACACACGCCTCAGGGGTCTCATTTCCACAACATTCAGTCTACTTTCATCCTTTCTCTGCCAGTTCCATGCCTCACTTCCATACATCAGGTAGGTACCAGCACTCCATCGTGGACTGCTAGCTTCGCTTCTTTGGACAATTTTTTGTTAGCGCCACAGACATAGGAATTAATAGACGAGAAGATATGGGCGAGGGGTAAAATCAACTGTTGAAGAACGAGGGAACGAGGGAACGAGTGAAGCTGACTGTGATTCGTCAATAAATCAATCTGACAGTAAATAGGCATCTCGCATTATAATATCACCATTTACTTCTTAAAAGTAAAATCTGCTTTGAATGAATAGACATTTTTACATGGGAGCGCAAATTATTCGCCACGTTATGAACAAATTTGCGAAGTCCAAATTCGGCAAAGTAAGGCAGCTTTTATTTTCAGAGTCGTAGTTAGTTTCAGAGTATTTAGTTAAGACACTTTTATAAATGTTCATAATTTACTTCCCAGCAACCAACCAGCTTTGTGTTTCGCGTCCAGACGTTTCTCTATGTGATAGTAACAACTGATTCATATTATACGATGTGAATATGCTTAAAATAAAGTAAAATAATGCTTATATATGGAATGTAATACGACAATTGGGTTTATTCTCTTTTTTCACATCTATTTTTACCAGTTTTCATAGTACAAGTCAAAATTTTGCCGTGTTATTTAGTAAAATGAACCGATGATGCCTCGACCATAGTTCGCACAAGAATGATGACGTCACGTTTTCAAATTTCATTTGAGGCCGAACGCGAGCCCAGCCGGCTCAATGGAACCGGTATGGGGAGTGGGGATAATACGCTTTTAATCACTTAGGGCAGGTCTACTAATATTCATATGTCTATGGTTAGCGCCAACTGCGTTCAGTCCTCCATTATGGAGTTACCTGCATTTATCCTTCTTTCAATAATATCTCTGTCAGTCTTCCCATCTCTCGTAAACATACTTCTTAAATACACAAACTCATCCATCTGCTCCAAGTATTCCTCATTCACAACTATATTGCACACTGTTTTCGTACTCTTTCTTTCAAACACCATGACTTTAGACTTACTTACATTCATCATTAACTCATTCTTCATACATACTTCGTTCATCCTAGACACGAGAGACTGTAGATCTTTCATTCTATTAGCAATCAGCATACAACAGGCAACATACTTTCAGATTACTCAAATTCACGCCCAATCCCACCTCTTTCAATTCTTGCATACCATGTATAGATTGAATAACCATGGTGACATTACGCAGCCTTGTTTAACACCTTTTGTGATGTCAAACCAACCCGTAAAACCACCGTTCACCCTAACACATGCAACACTCATGTGTTAGGGTGAACGGTGAACAATTCTCTCGTACAGAGACGCAATTGCCTGTGTGAGATTCGTTTTCACTCCATACTTGGACAACACCTTCTATAGCTTTTTCCTTCCGACTCGGTTGTACGCTTTTTGTAGATCTACAAAAGTACAGAAAAGTTTTTAGCCAGAAACTTCTCAGTGAGCATACACAATGAGAAGATCTGGTCCATGCACCCCCTCCTTTGTTTACTTTCTTACCCTTTAAATAAAAATTCTACCTTAGAGCATGCCAACTGAACTTAGCAGGCTAATGGCTCTATGATTCCCACATTCCATACGTGACCCTCTTTACCTTTGCATATCGACATGATCACAGCCCTTCTCCAATCTAAAGGCGTGTAACCCTCCTTTAAACATTGGTTAAAAAGATTGCACAACCATGTGAGAATTATACGGCTATCTCCTTTAAAATATTCAGCAGCAATATTGTAGAAACCGACAGCCTTACCATTCTTCATACATTTAATCGATATTTTTATCTCGTCCATGTTGATTTCGGTTCGCCGCTGGAATCTCTGTCACTCAGGATACTTTCGAAGACTTCCTCAAAATACTTCAACCATATCTCTATTATTTCTTCCTAATTCGTCAACATTTTTCCATCCTTCGATTTTATCACTTTCATGTTTCCGTTTTCTGGACCCCTCCGGGACCTTTTGAATTCCTTCCAAAACAGTTTAATGTTTTCTTGGAAGTGGTCTGTCATTTTGATTCCCTCTTTCTCTTCCAGGCGTTTCTTTCACTCCAACTCTTACTATTTTTTTGCAACCCTTATACACATTTTTCGCTCGATCCATCTCCTCACTGGAAGCACTCCAGCCGCTATCAGACATAACCATGCTTTCTTCTCTGATACCAGTGCTTTAATCTCATCATCCCACCATGCATCACCTTTCTTCCTACCTTGCGTACTTATTCCACCCACCTCTCTAGCAGATTCACAAAGACTCTTTTATGTTGTTCCATGTTTCGTCTATGCTTAGAACATCCATTTCCTTCTCATTCAACCTCATATTTGAACAATTCACTACATACTTCTTACATTATCGTTTTTCTATTTTGACTCTTGTTGGAGTTGATACCGTTTTCACTTTAGAGCGCCAACACAATTTGGTAGGCGGGAATGGGTACCGCCGCCCTGGGAACCATTTATTGGATGACCAACACCTCTGCCACAGGTCACCCCAAGTGGTTCGCTACGTTTGGTGACTTAGCAGGGGTGCCCGGGTTCATGGGTTAAGGTTTGCCCGGGTCTTGGTGGCGGGTGCGTCGGCCCACCTTCTGCGTGGCGGGCCGGTTGGGAGATGCTGGTTGAGGGAGACCCTTTACAACCGGTTACCGCTGTCCGGGCCGCTCGATAGTACAGGGGCCCGACCCTCAGGCTCACGACTAAGGGTGGGCTGCCCCATCAGCGAGTGAAAAAACCCCGCCACTGCTGTTGTGCCGGTTCGTGACCGGAGGGGACCCAGCAGCAGCGTTTGGGGCGCATTGGATGCCCTCTCCAGCCGGACTCTCCCAGCCTATCGCCTAGCACCGCAGTGGGTGGGCTGGAACCAAACGCTCATCACTCCTGGACAGCCTGAACCCCAGATTCCTACCCACCCCTCATACCTTTCCTTTCCAGACCTTTCCTTTCACCTCCTACCCTTACAAAAAAAAAAAAAAAAAAATTAAATTCATGAATATACAACACAACAATTTTAACATCATTACAGCGGCGAGTAGCAGGCGTCCCCGGTGCGGGCCAAAACTGTTGGTAAATTTTGCCAACATTCGCGGCCTGCACACTAATTTAAATTCCGTCCATCACCATCTTTTGTCCCAACGTCCCAACCTTCTTTTCCTATCCGAAACTCAGATAGCCGAGCCGCCAGACTCCTCCTATCTGGACTGCCCGGGCTTTACCCTCGCAAGCAAATTCCGACTGAAAGGAGGAGTCTGCCTCTATAGTCGAGCTGACGTCAACTGTGTGCGACTATTGAGTCTGGAAAACTCCAGATTCGACGTAATGTGGGTGCGCGTCAATCTTGCCAGTACGGCAAGATTCTACGCATGTCTATACCGCTCACCGAACCATAGCGAATCAGACACTTCCGAGCTCTTCAAACATTTGAGCGATACTATTGATGATCTCTTGCCCCGCTACCCTTCGGCCGAGTTTGTTGTTCTGGGGGACTTCAACGTTCATAACGAACCATGGTTGAAGTTCTCAGGCCCAACGGACTCGGCTGGCCGACAGGCGGAATCCTTTGCCATTTGCTACGGATTAGAGCAATTGGTTCAGGAGCCTACAAGGGTTCCTGATGTCCAGACTCACCGCTCCAATCTGTTAGACCTATTCTTAACTACTGTGCCACACGGTTATAAGATTGACGTCACAGCGCCTCTGGGATCATCTGACCACTGCCTAGTGACGACATCAATCCCCGTTAGCCTCAGACCAACCAATGAGAGGCTGAGGAGAAAAGTGTGGCACTATAGGTCAGCAGATTGGTTCGGTATGCGGGCCCATTTCAATGCTTTTCCGTGGTCAGCTGTTTGTTTTCGGACTTCGGACCCTTCAAGATGTGCCCAGGAGATTGGTGAAGTCATCAAATCGGCGATGGATGGCTTCATACAATCGACTACTAAAGAAACTGGCGTGGGCTCAAAGCCGTGGTTCAGTCGACAATGCTCCGAAGCAGTTCGACGAAAAAACGCGGCTTACCGAGCCTACAACACATCTCGAACGCCCGAAAGCAGATCAGCATACAACAAATCGGCAAAGGAATGCAAGAGAATCATCAATAGATCAAAATTCGAACACGACCTGCAGATCAGCAAAAAGCTGGCTGCCTGCCCGCATGGCAGCAGAGCATTCTGGTCGCTTGCGGGCTCAATAGGTCGAAATTTTTGCAAACCCAGTTTGCCACCTCTTACCAGACCTGACGGCTCACTAGCAAACACCGCCACCGAAAAGGCAAACCTTTTAGGGAAAATGTTTGCGGAAAACTCGACCCTCGACGACGGGGGTGCTGTTCCGCCGTCGGTTCCTCACTGCGGCTTCTTTATGAAAAAGCTGAGGATCCGGCATCGGGATGTACTCCACGTCATACGGGGGCTCGATGTTAACAAAGCTAGTGGACCTGATGGAATACCTGCCCTGGTATTGCAGAAGTGTGCTGCGGAAATAGTTCCAGTTTTGACAAAGCTCTTCAAAATGTCCCTGAAGTGTGGCACTGTGCCCTCTGGTTGGAAAAAAGCGGTAATTCACCCTATTCCCAAGAAAGGTGACCGCTCCAACCCGGCCAACTACCGCCCCATAGCGATCACATCAGTTCTGTCCAAAGTGATGGAACGTGTGATCAACGACAAACTGCTCACATACCTCGAGAAGAACAAAATTATCAACGACCGTCAATACGGATTCCGGCGGAACCGCTCGTGCGGTGATCTTCTCGCGTATGTGACGCATGTTTGGGGGCGGTGCCTGGAACGTCACGGTGAGACCCAAACGGTCGCACTAGACATATCCAAGGCCTTTGACCGGGTCTGGCACCGAGGACTTGTCAACAAATTGCATTCTTACGGACTTCCCGCATCCCTGTGTACGTGGATTGCTGACTTTTTAAGGGATAGGTCGATTCAGGCGGTTGCTGACGGTTTCACCTCTTCCTCGCACTCCATAAATGCTGGCGTCCCACAGGGATCGGTTCTGTCTCCGACTTTGTTTTTGTTGCACATCAATGACCTTTTGACATGTGCACCGATTCATTGTTACGCGGATGACAGTACAGTTCATGATAGCTTTTTGTTTGACAAGCCCCCAAAGGGCACACAAACTCCAACGGCTCGGAGGGCTTTGAAGCAGAGAATGGACGGTTATCTCGAGAGTATTTCCTCCTGGGGTAAAAATAATCTCGTCGAATTTAATGTTTCAAAGACCCAATCCTGTCTGATTACGTCTAAAAGGGATCCAAATGATAATCTAGTCTCCTTCAACGGAAGCAATCTTCCGAACAGGCCTTCCATTGATATGCTTGGTGTAACTATAAGTGACCAGCTCAGGTACGGGGGCTCCATCGAAGCCAGAGTTAAGTTGGCCTCTCAGAAGCTGGGCGTACTGTACAGGGCCCGCAGATACTTTAATAGTACACAACTGCTCACCCTGTACAAATCGCAAGTGCGCCCTACTGTCGAATTTGGCAGCCATCTCTGGTCTGGAGCCCCAAAATACCTGAAAAAAACCCTTGACTCTGTGCAGAAACGGGCGGTCCGTTTGATAGATTCCCCAATCTTAACAAACGGACTGCAATCTTTAGAGCACAGGCGTCAGGTAGGTATGCTGTCCTTGTTCTATCGGTATTACAATGGAAGATGCTCTGAGGAACTAGCGTCATTGATCCCTTCGGCACCGGTGCGTAGTCGGGATACACGCCAAACGCGCGCCCAACATTTGTACACAGTTGACACTTGTCACATGAGAACGGGTCGCTTCTACGATTCGTTCTTAAGTTCAACAGCTCGGCTGTGGAACGAACTGCCGGCCTCTGTGTTTCCTCCCTCCTACAACATGGGACTCTTCAAGACCCATGTTCACTCCTTCCTCTCCACAAAAAGACCCTCCACACAGCATCCCCAAAGATGACATAGGCCCTGAGGGAAATTATTTTCTTCAGGGCCTCCTGTGTGGAGTAAATATAAAAAAAAAAAAAAAAAAAACCGCAAAAGAGGTTTACTCTCGACACTACCAGAAAGTGGTCAGTTTCAACCTCAGCCCCTCTAAAAACTCTTGTTTCCTCGGTAACAGCTCTCAACCTAGAGTCAATAACTACAAAATCAATAATTGACCTTTCATTTCCTCTTTCCCACGTATATTGGTGGATACCTTTATGCTAGTATTTATGAAAGTATTCAACATAAACAGGTTCCACTCCAAACATAGTTCAAGTATTCTGTTCCCGTTGTCATTCGTTCTTTTATCCCCAAACATACCTAAGGCCCATTCAAATCCGTCATGTCTAATTCCTACCCACCTATTCAAATCGCCTGCCATTAGAATCCTTTCGTTCATATTTTTTTGTCTCATTACTTCATTCACACCAGTTCCAAAATCATCTTTCTCTTCGTCACTTTCAGAATTAACAGGGGCATAGCAAACAACAAGAAACACCCTTGTCAACCCGATTTTGAATCTGATCCACATTATTCTCAGACTTACACATTCATACTGCAACATACATTCAACCATTCTGGGAGACAGTAGCACTGCAACACCCTGACAAACCCTCTCCGTATCTGGTCTGCCAGACCAAATGACGAGGCTATCATTATGCTGCATTGTACCGCTCCCTTTTTTCATACTCTCTGTTATACAAAGTACGTCCAAACATTTGCTAACCATTGTATCACACAATTCATTCATCTTTTTTTTTCCATTCCTCCTCTAATATTCCATGTACCAATTCGACATTGTTCAAGTTCCTTCCTCCTCTTTGCGCCACCGAAGGGCTGGCGATGTGATGGATAGCGAGCCTCATCGACAATTATTCCTTTTCAAAATTCTCTGATATCTAGCCACCCCCCCCACCCACTGAATCGAAAATTTCGGGTATAACATCACTGTTTTAGCACCTATAAATATCTTGACAAACTACCGATTTTTTTCACCTAAATCTACCAATTTTCCTTTTAGCAGCACAGAAAACGTCTGAACATTTTTTATTTTCTTTTGCTGTCCAATAAAATACTTTTTTAACTTTTAAAAATGACTGGTAGTAATTTTACAACAATAAATAACAAAATATTAGATAGGTGAATCAGGGCACCAGGGCCGTACTTAAGCACAGACTAACAGACTGCAGCCTATGGGCCCGCACCACAAACCGTAGCTTCATCAGAATAGAATTTCAACAATTACTACGATAAAGAATGATTAACAAATTCTAGCAAAACTTAATACGTAAACATCAAGCTTCTAAAAGGTAAATAAGCATTGTATCTTTTAGTTTATTAATTTACATTCCATATCACAGATGTCAGCCCTCAAAGTGTCTCCTCGATACAATGCGACCCCGAGGAACAATGCAACACGAAAAAAATGATAATTTTGAAGTCGTAATTATGGCAGGTTATTAGGTTCTTGGTTTGGGTAAATTAGGTATTTGGATTGAAATGAAACTTTCACACAAGTCAATCCATACAAAAATGGCTGCAACGGGATCGTTTAATAAGGGAAACTTTGATTAAGAAATGGAATTTTTGCATCTTTTGCCATCTCTCCCGACGTAAATAGTTGTTTCTTGTAGTAATTAAGTTGAAACGAAGTGTAATTTCCATAATCTGTTCTTTTTTATGAAATTCTAATGACATGAATTTTTTTTTCGGATGTGAATGTACACGGTAGTACCTACAGAGTACGGCTATTTGGATTAATTAAGTGCGGAAAATTTACAGCCGACAGTATATCTTTTGTTTGTGTGTCTAGAAATTAACTTGATCATGATCACAAACCGCCACTGTCTACCATTAACCTACATTAGCCACATCCTTTTCTTTGGACTGTTGTCGGTCACGTAGGTTAGATAAGTGTATACACACATGTTCATATGAACATAACGTGATTGTAAAAAAAGTGTGTGTCACAATTTCATCCTCTCTACAAATACTGTGGAATATTAATGATACTCCATTAAAATATTGGCAGTGTTTCCTTGTCTGGCAACTCAGGCCGTTAGAGGCGCTAGTGTAGCATGTTATATTCCTTCAAGACAATGGCGGAAAATAATTTATACAGTTCATATATAATAATCTTATAACTGTTAATACTAACCTAATGCCACTTTATTTATTTTAATCTTTTTTATGTAAGAGCAAGTTGTGAGTGGCTTACCTAATATTTTTTAAATTTTCTATTTCTATAATTTACTAGCTGCGTTGCTGGGGGTTATCTTTGGGACAGGGGTTCCCAACCTTTTTGTACTCTAGAGCACATTCTAAAATATCAGTAGGGTGGCGGGCACCACATATTTTTAATCGACAAACTTGGGGTAGCAATCGCAATCAAAATGGCAACAACGCGGTTCCAGGCGGGGAATGCTATTTGCACATCACTCCTTGTACACGCCGAAAAGCCGAAGTGAGCCGATGATCGCTGAACCGATCGGGACGGTACGAGCACGTGACTACTGTCAGTTTGGCTGTCGTGGCCATGCTTATTGCTTTCACTGACAGAGAGAGCTGGCAGAGTCATGTGCCATGTGTTTTGGCGCCTTCGGCGTTTATCGGCTCAGTTCGTGGCGTTCGTTCACTTCGGGTTTTCTGCCTGTACAAGGAGTGATGTGCAAATAGAACTCTCCGTTCCAGACTAGCGTGAAGAGTGCAGTCTGGCTCGCCGCTAGACAGGTTGCGACAAGTACTGTCAGTAAAGGAACCACTCATACATACAATATCGCAAACATACAAACGTATTTAATAAACCAAGGCACTCAAAAAAATTAACACTCTAACAAATAAATAAAAATAATTCACATTTTTAATTAATGTTTATGAAAAAATTATTTCAATGTCGAATAGTGGCGGGCACATATGAATCGTTCACCATGGCGCCCGCGGGCACGGGGTTGGGAACCCCTGCCTTAGGAGATAGACATATACCATTGCAGACTTTTCTGCAGGCCTGTTCAAGATATACAATTCTGTAGTACATTATTTTGATGTATCTTGTTTAGCCAGCGTTAGTAATGTAAGCACCGGAAAATATTTTTTTACAACTAGATTAAAAAACATTGACTTTTCTCTATTTTCTATAAATATAATTTAGACGTATTATATATATAAACTTCTGGAAGAAATTCTCTAAAGGATAGTGAAAACCCTATCCAAATCCGTTGCTTAGTTTAGAAGAACACATCCGTGTTCTAGATAGCGATAGATAGATACACGGATAGCGACTTTATTTTATACTATTTAGAGAAACATAAAATAAAGAAAACCATCCCACGGAACTTGTGCCTTGTTTTCGAACTGGTTCCTAAATATTTTTGTATCCTGGTGGTGTATAAAAAAAGAGTTAGAATATTTGAAAAATCTCTCTAAAATAGCTGAGTTGGTAACACAGTTAAAGTTTGTTCGGCGGCTCGGGTGGCTCCATCTCATAAGGCTGGTTGAGTCGTGGGGAAATTGGAGTCAAGAAGTCGCAGTCGCAGCCTGCCAACCCCTGGCCTAAACCTACAGCAAAAAAGCGTGAAAGTTAGTTACTTCAGGTTAATGAGATGAAATGAGTGTGTTCAAAAATGATTTCTTTATTTATCCCATAATTACTAAAAACAATATATTTACATAATGTTTACTAAACTGAATAGTGAGTTCATCAATGTTGTGAGGCTGGGGGTAGTGAGGGAGGAGAGGAAGGAGATGGTGAACAGGAAGGTGGGTAAGTACCTGACTATTCAGATCTGGTTACTAAACACACCTAAAGCCATTTCAAGCAACGCTTTAATTCTGGATGTATACTAGTACATACTACATAGGATAGTTTCTGTTCATAATTATTTTAGCACATGGTCCGGACTCCGGTGGACAAAACTAATAAGTACCCTATTTTTTGTCATGGAAGGGGTGATTGTGGGGTCGGGATCTGCAAAGAAAAAGTAAAATATATACAAAGATTTTTATCATATATTAGGATAAAAATTAAATTAAGAGAATGGAAATAATCCAGAACATGAGGTCAATACTGTGTTGTAGCAGGTACACCAGGATAAAAACCGTGCAACGTCAACTCAATCTTTTAAGTGTGTGGCAACGATTAGTTTATAATACATTAGTGTTTACTTATAAGTTAAAAAATAAAATGTTTCCTGACTATTTGTCAAAGAATGTTAGAATTAATAGTGCAGTTCATTTATATCCTACGAGAAACTGCAACGATTTTAGACTTCCTAAAACAATATTTATTATAAAGGTTTTAAAATGTTCAATGAACTCCCGGTAATTGTTAAGGAAGCTAAATCTTGCAGTTTCTCATGGATTATGTCTCAATGTTGTGAAGTCCAAATTTTAGTATGTAAGTAGTAAATATTATTATAGTAGTCCTAGAAAATAATATATTAGGTATAAGATGTAAAATTTTATAACTAAATAAAATATACACAAAAAAAAATAAAATTATCCCATGCACATATGTATTACTCTTCTCTAAAGGCATACCGCTGATAGCTTTGTTTTAACCTCTCCCTCTTTCTCATAAACGAAGTATTTATCGGAAAGAAAGGATACAACGGAGGTTATAGCACAAAAAATCACCAAAGAACCCGGCACCTCCCGCCTACCATACGCGCTACCTATTGCGCCACCGAACCCCGCTGTCATTTTATCAACCACACACTTCTTGAGAATCACTATACTGTTTCAACTTAGGCATCCATCTTTATTTTTACAAAATATTGCATGTTTGACTAAATTTAAATAAATCTTATTTGGATTGACAAACAATAAATTACCTTTCGACAACAGTGTTGCCATTGGTGACAGTTCTGGCCGGGCAGCCGTGTTTCAAATAGTCTATGCACCGCCATTTCCTCACCCCGCCCTCACTGGTCCTGGCCAGGGCGTACTTGTAGTGGTTTAGAAGCATAGTCTGAACAGTAACACTGTGCACATCTGATGACAAACACATTTTATGCGATTAATACCATTACCAGAAGAAAGTGGAGACAGTGCTTCTATAGGGGTGGATAAACCAGGTAAACATTTATTCTTATATTATAACAAGAAATTCTATTCTGATTATTAAACAGATCCAGTCGTAAGTTTGTACATATTTATTAGGCTGCCTTTATTACACTCGTAAGTAAAATTTACGACTTACGCAAGTTTTTGAGAAGTTATTGTAGGGGCGTTAACTTAGGCAGCATATTTGTACAGCGCCCTTGAGGTGATTTTGCACAAAAACGGGGTTATACAAATCATCCAAATATTATTAATATTATAACTTATGTTAATTAATGCTTGCGGAAGTTGTTTGGAAGTTCAACTTATGTAAGTGGTCACAGTGACCGTTACATCTGTAAGTTTATTTGCGGTAAGATGGCTTCCTCTCAACAACGATTTGCCGCTGTCAAATTAAATTTCTGCGATTTTGTCAATAAAGACGAAAGGGCCTAAATAAAGTGTTATAGAAGTTAGAAGTGTTATATAAAGTGGAATAGAAGTTGGCTTGGGAGAAACAATTCTCCATGAGCTTTTGTTCCGTTAATGGCGAAACTGAATGTCTAATTTTATTCTAATGACAGCCAGATTTCAATTCAAATACGTCATGTTATAAACAGAAACCTAGAGATTAGAAAGGATTGGACCCATAATCTAAAAGAAGGATGCTCGTTTTCAGAAAGCCCACTTGAAAAATAAATTATATCTCTTCAGTTTTTGGAATCAGGAAATTTTCTTTCCGTTTACATTTTTTTCTTTTAAGTTTTTTTTCTAGATAAAAGAAAATTACATTTTCACTTATTTAACTAGAAATAGCTAATACATTCCACACAAATTCATTACATAACAATATTATTCACTTTCAGTGTTTTGTTGATTGAGCATAAAAGTGAACATTCATTTTTAATTTTGTCTGGAAGGCAATTATATATGTTACCCCCTCATAACCAATGGATTGATTGCCATAGTGAGTATTTATGGTGATTAAATGTATGTTATTGTGTTGTCGTGTAAAGTGTGTGTTTACTTGGTACGTTTTAATGAGTTCTGTATTTGTATGTATGAGTTTACTATTTATTTTGTATATAAGGAGACATGTATTATCTTCATATAATTTTCTTAATGTTAACAGTTTTCTTTCCATACATAATTTTTTTTGTGGATGTTCTATGTTTGAAGTGAAATAGCTTTTTGATTACTTTGTTTTGTGTTACCTGTAGTTCATTTCGAGTAGTTTAAATGTGAATGTACGAGGCTATAATATAGACTTTTTTAAATTTTATTTGGTAACAGATATGATAATCGGCTAATTATAATACGCTAATTAAGGGGGTGATTTTATCTTTCATATCTTGAATTTGTTGTTCAAATGTTAAGTTTTTATCAATGCACAGCCCAAGATATTTCTCCTGTATAAGGATTTGCAGGTTGTTATATTCAATTTTTAAGGGTACATGAGAAGGAATGATTTTACGGGTTGAGCTTAAAATCATGTATCCTGTTTTTTTAACATTCATAGTTAGGATATTTGATTGGAGCCAGCTGTTAATTTTGTTGTGGGTCTTTTTTTGCATTGTACATTAGTTTTTATAGTGCTTATTTCAGTTTTATTCTGTGTTATTATTAATATTGTTTTCGGGAGATAGCGTGCTTATCCACTTAACCTAATCAGATTTTAGTTGAAATAATAAAAATATTAGTTTTTTACAGGAAAAAAAATCCTACAAAAACCCGTCATTTAATTTTTGACATCTCACATGGGCGCAATTAGGTATCATTTCTTACGGTAAGCGTCTGAACTTATCAAACTGATTTAATAAGCTGTGAGAAGGCTGTAAGTTCACGCGGATGCGATTAGGACCTGTCAAAAACTTACGCCTTTAACGACTTGCAATATATTATCTAATGAAACTTACAATGTCGTTTACATTAGTAATTTTGCCAAAAGTCACTTACGTGATGGGAAAAAACTGTGTGTAAAGGTAGCCTTACAGTGAAACATTCTTATACCTATCAGGCCCGGAGTCATTTTGTTACAATTTGTTTTTATGTACATAAGGATTCTGAAAGAACCAAACAGAAGAAAAGATTAAGAAAACTTATATTATCTACGCAGGTTCCAAACTAGGCCATTTTTTTGTATCGCATTTCAGAGGTTGAAAAATACAATATTTTTAAAATATTTAATTGGTCAATTAGGATTAATAATTAAATTAACTTTTTCATTTGCTTACCACTGTGGCAAAGAGGTAATACTCATGGCTTTGGGAACAGAAGTATGGTAGTTTTAATCCTCAACAAAGTGCATAAAATATATTGTACATTGGCACATACCGGTGATTCAGTGCCATTCCAAAGCTTGGCTGAAGTGAATTGTTCTGGGCTGCAGCCAGTAGGATGAGATGACCCTGATGTTAGCCAACCGCTATATCGAATAGGAGAGGACACCAAAAGAAGAAAAAGGTTTACTTTTAGGAGGCGGGCTTTTCACTGGGTCGGGGTCATCAGTTCTGGATACTTCATAGAATTCTATAGGGTCCACCCCACCAGATAAGTCCTCAGAAGCCACAATCACCATGTCTTCATCAGCCATCATACCACCTAGGTCTCCCGGTTCCAGTTCTTCTGCCAGGCTGGAATGCATAATAATATTTCTTAAGCACTCGGGTCACCTAGTGATATATCCAGGGCCCGATTAACCCTTAAGCTCACTAGGCTGAAGCCTAGGGCGCAACATTTTTGAGGGCGCATCTCGGGTGATCGGCCATAGGACAGGAGCGCTTACAATATTTTAAAAGCTTTTCCTAACTCGGTGCATTGTTGACCTTTCTTGGTACAATTGTTGTAACAGTTGAAAATGGCTATAATAAGCTGAAACCGGTAACGGTAAAAAAATAAAATAAGTGGAAACAAGTTTAAAATTGTTTCAATACATCATTATAGTGGAATTCCACCACGAATTGTCAGTACCAAAAATAGAAATATTCAAATTATTTACAATATTAAAATCCATATTAAAAACCTTCATCTGCTTTCCAAAAAAGTATTTTGTTTTTGGATGCATTCATAAACAGTGAATTTATTTTATATTAAATGTCAAGCGGGAATATTTGACGATTTTTTTTTGTCTAGACCGGCCATATGCAACCTCTGGCCAGACAAGTTATAATGTGTCTAGATCGGCCATATTAATGAATAAACCCATTAATGAAAGAATGTGCAGCTTACGCGTAAAAACGAAATTTCTCAATGTAACATTGATCAACGTACATGCTGAAACGGAAGATAAAGAGGACATAATGAAAGATACATATCAGAAACTCGAACAGGTCTACGACACATTACCATCGAACGACATTAAAGCATCGATGACACGGGGCTAGTTTACAAGCTACAAGCCAGCGAGTTCGCTAGCAGCTTGTAAACTGGCCCCGTGTCATCGGCTTTTTTACAATCTGCTAGTTGACTATCCGATTGTAAAAAAGCAGCGAGTAAAATAGAAAGACGGGCTAATTTACTCGCCATTCGCCGGCGTGTTGGCTTATAAGCTAGTTAACTAGCCGTGTGTCATCATCGCTGTTAGTAACTAGTTGCGAGTATCTTTGCGTTTTGGCAGTCAGCAAAAAATGTCAACGGAAGTAGTTCGCGCGGCAGTATTTATCTTAGCTTATGCTATCAAGAAGGATTTACAACGAAAACTTGGATTTTTCAATTTTATTTATTTCTTGTCTGTATACGTCTTTTATTGATTTTATTTTTGTCTTCAGTTGCTTCACATCCATACCGACAGTTAGTTGTTTTTCGTTAAGTTTAATTAAGAGGTATTTGAAAATTTCATCCTTTACTTTTGTGTTACAATACTCTTTGTCTTTTATATTCCATAAAATAGGGTATTGTTCGTAGATGTTGAGAAACTCTGTAATATCACGCGTGTTCCATTTTTCAACTTAAAAAAATAAACGATAGAATGCAAACAACACGTCACGCAAAATAACACGTGATTCCAACTCGCTAGCTAGTTCGCTACTGAGCGAGTGGAAAGTTTTGTGTGTCATCGACACTCGCTAACTCGCTAACTCGCTTACTCGCTAGCTTGTAGACTCGTCGACTAGCAGCTCGTAAACTAGCTCCGTGTCATCGATGCTTTAGATTTTTAGATGGTAATTGGGGACTTTAACGCCAAGATAGGACAGGATCCTCTGCTCCAACACATTACAGGAATGAACAGTCTTTTTTTTTCTTTTTTTTTTTTTATGTGACACCTCACAAGAGTGTCCCTGCCTGTGCAGTGTACAGACAGGGGAACTATGTCACCACCCGGTTGGGCGGCGTTGTGAGGCGGAATAAGGTAGGGGCTGTAGGAAGGGATTTGTTAATGCGGGCCTTGAAGAGGCTCGGATTATAGGAGGGAGGAAAAACAAATGCCGGTAGCTCGTTCCACATACGAGCCGACTTACACAAAAACGAGTTGTAAAAACGGCCCGTTCTCATGAAGCCAACGTCAACCGTGAACGGGTGTTCAGTTCGTGTCCGTCGAGTTTCGCGCACGTGCACCGGTGGAATCAGGAATCAATGCTGCTAGCTCTTTGGAGCAGTCTCCATTGAAATACCTGTAGAACAGACACAGCATGCCTACATTGCGTCTATGCATTAGAGAAGGCAATCGGTCTGTTAACAACGGATTGTCAATCAGACGGATCGCTCTCCTTTGCACAGATTCAAGCAGGTTTATCAAGTATTTTGGGGCACCAGCCCAAAGGTGGCTCCCAAATTCAATAGTTGGGCGGACTTGAGACTTGTACAGGGTCAGCAGCTGGTCACTGTTGAAGAATCTCCTAGCCCTGTACAAGACGCCCAACTTTTTGGAGGCCTGATTTACTCGGGCTTCTATGGATCCCCGATACTTGAGCTGGTCTGATATAGTAACTCCAAGCATTTCAATGGAGTCTTTATTGGGGAGAGTGCTCCCATCAAATTACACCAGACAGTCATTGATCTCCCTCTTTGCCGAAATCAGACACGAAATCAGACAAATCTACACAAGCACGCTAATAATAACGGAACCCGAGTGATTGATTTCGCAGAATCAAGAAACCTAATCGTGGCCTCGACTCAATTCCCAAGAAAAGACATATACAAACGGACCTGGACGTCGCCAGATGGTAGACACCATAACCAAATTGATCATGTCCTGATAGAAAGAAGGGGGGCAACGAGCATCACAAACGTAAGGACGTATAGGGGTGCCAACTGTGATTCAGACCACTACATGGTGGTGGCCACCTATAGGAGCCGAATTGCAAACAACAGGACACGAAAATCACCAACTATTCCAAAAATCAATACGGAAGCTCTAAAAACACCAGAAGGCAAAGAGCAGTATCACAACGCCCTTGTAAATAGCCTACCAGATCAGATCACTGAGCAGAACTCCCAAGAATCACTCGAAAAAGATTGGAATGATATAAAAGAAGCAATTGTAAGAGCAATGGAATCAAGTGTCGGAAACATGCCCAGACAGCCCAGGAACCCGTGGTTTGATGAAGAGTGTGAAAGAAAGATAGCTGAAAAGAATATACTCAGAAAGAAGTACTTGGAAACGTCAACAAGAAACAAAAGACAGGCGTACGAACAAGCGAGAAAAGAAACGAATAAGCTGATACGGGGAAAGAAAAGAAAATTCTTGAATGATATACTGCTAAAAATGGAACAGGACTTTGTCAATAATAATCCTAGAGAAGCATATAGGGGAGTAAACTTCTTCAAGAAGGGTTTCAAACCGAATACAACACTATGCAAAGACGCTGATGGATCAATTATATCAGATAAGGAACGAATAAAAACAGTGTGGAAAAACTACTTCTATAAACTTCTCAACCCTAATAGCGACCTGAGAAGTCACCCTACCAACATCCCCACTGAATCAAGTAATGAAGAATCAGCGAATCCACCAACAATGCAAGAAATAAATGCTGACAATTATTTTACAAGCAATAATTATTCGCCTGAAACACTAATCCACATTGAAAAATCTCCTGATAAAAGATACATGACGCCAACGGGACTCGAACCCGTGTCCCTTCGATTTCCGGTCGACAGCTCTGACCACTGAGCTATGGCGGCTTAACATTAACATTAGCTTACCAAAAAAATAATAAATAAATGCTGCACTAAAGAAACTTAAAAACCTGGGAAAGACAACCTCCCGGCAGAGTTGTTCAAATATGGAAATGAGCATCTGAGAAATCTGCTACTCAATTTAATAACTAAAATATGGACATTGGAAAAAATCCCAGAGGAATGGCAAATAAGCATAATATGTCCAATTCACAAGAAAGGTGACAAATTAAAATGCGAAAACCATAGAGGCATATCACTTCTATGCACAGCATATAAAATCTACACCATGATACTGAAACAAAGAATTGATAAATATGCAGAAAACCTACTGGGAGAGTATCAGGCAGGCTTCCGCACCGGTAGATCCACAACAGACCAACTGTTCACCGTCAGACAGATCTTGGCAAAGTGCTGGGAATTTGACATAGACATACACCAACTATTCATTGATTTCAAGCAAGCATATGATAGCATAGATCGGGAATGTCTATATGACATACTACTACAATTCCAGATTCCACCTAAATTGGTTAGGCTCATAAAAGCCACAATGTCAGACTCAAGATGTCAGGTCAAAATAGACGGAGAATTGTCGGAAGAATTTACAGTATCACAGGGACTTAAACAGGGGGACAGTCTGGCTCCCACTCCCTTCAACATTGTGCTCGAACATGTAATACGAAAAACACTAATAGACACTGGCTCCAATATTTGTTTCAAGAGCAGTCAAGTTGTCGGATATGCGGATGACATCAACATTGTCGGAAGATCAATTTCAGCCATTAAGGAGGTCTTCGACCCTTTAGAAACAGCGGCGCGGGAAGTAGGACTGTGAGTTAATGTTGACAAAACAAAAATTATGGTACAGAGCAGGAACCCTTCACACAGAAGAAGAAGTAGCGCACTATTTAAAGACAACTACTCATACGAAGTGGTCGATCAATTCACCTACCTGGGCTCCAGCCTGACAGAGAACGATGAGGATCCAGCAGAAATCAGAAGGAGAATCACAGCAGCCAACAAAACATACTTCTCTTTGCTGCCAGTGTTTAAGTCATGTAGTGTCCACAGAAAAACGAAAATAACTATATATAAGACCATTGTAAGAACTGTATTGGCATATGGATGTGAGGCGCTGACACTGACGGTAAAGATGGCTGAAATGCTGGATACTTTTGAAAGAAAGGTGCTGAGAAGAATATGTGGACCCGTGAAAGAGGGCGAACAGTGGCGTATCCGGCACAATATAGAATTGTACGATATATATAAGGCCCCTAGCATCTCTGCACACATGAGACTCCTCAGGCTGAGATGGGCTGGGCATGTACAGAGAATGCCGGATACACGCGTCCCAAAAAGAATTCTGACTGGTCACCCAGGTGGAAAGAGAAAAGTGGGAAGACCCAGACTGAGGTGGGAAGATGAGGTAAGAGGGGATGCAGCATAGCTTCTACAGGTGACAAACTGGAAGTCAGCCGCTGAGGACAGGAGGAGTTGGAGGCGACTGTTGCAGGAGGCCAAAGCTCGATATGGGCTGTAGCGCCATCGAAGAAGAAGAAGATCGGCCATATGTAACCTGCGGCCAGACAAGTTATAATGTGTCTAGACCGGCCATATGCAACCTGCGGCCAGACAAGTTATAATGTGTCTAGACCGGCCATATGCAACCTGCGGCCAGACAAGTTATAATGTGCGGCCCGCCTAGCTTTTTTATACAGCCACCTGATAATCAATATAAAACATCTAAAATCATACTAAATATTCATAAACCTAAAACGCAACATGTTTTTAGTTATTTTTTACTATTATATTACGAGGTAAAGTTAACGTGACCATTCTTTCCCCTTTTTACTCTGTACAGGTTTCAACACTCAAAGCCATACTGATAACTGGGGTTTATTATTTTTAATGAATAAAGCATTTAATTTAAAAAAAAGGGTATTGAACCCGCAACCTTCTGATTGCCGGTCAGGTGCTCTAGACCACTAAGCTACGCCGGCTTATTCCCAACCTCTTAATTATTTTTACTTGGGAGATATTTTCAATTTTATTTATTTATTTATTTATTTATTTATTTATCAAAAGAAAGTACATATTACATATTGGATGCTTTGCCTGTCCAACTAGGAAAGTTTCCCGTTCTAGGACAGACAAATTGACATGTTTAGTTCATATTATTACTGAAATGTACATAATTACATAACAAAAACCAAAAAAAAAAAAAAAGTTTCATTTTTCTCTGAAACTAAGTTGTGTAATAAAGAAAATGTATATAATAAATATAAGTACACATACATAGCGCAACACGGCATAACACCCCAAAAACAAACAACAAAAATGCTTTTGGCCGTGAGAATCTAAAAACTTACCCAACATAGGTATTTTCTCTTTTTACTGTAACCATTTCATTGTTGTGTACCTGAGAAACAATGCATAATTTCAAGAAATATTCATCAGGTGTGGTAAGGAACCGACATAAACGTAAGTTGCTACAGGTATAAACATTGTTAATTAGTGCCAATACATCACTAATTATTAACCTACTGGACTGCAATACGGATGAACATTATCGGGCTTTATAATCTACATATTCTTGACGGCAATCCATCAACACACCGTGTATGTAACATCACCACGCAAGTCTTCCTGCAATGCGATTTGACAGCGGAAATAAATCTGCATCAGTCGGATTAATATAGGATTTTTTCAATGTAACTGAATATTTTTACAGTGAAAACAAAATCACCGTGCATCTCAATTGCCTCCCGTTTGGGTAAAATCATCGCCAGGTTTTTTGTGGCCAAATATGATTTACGCAGTGATGGCTTGCCGTCGACGATATTTTAAAAATGTAATTTATTATTTGGTGATGCATTAACTTCCTTTATTTTATCTATGCACGAGTGTGTTGCGTACTCGCCTCTTTCTTCATTTAATATCTCGTACAGATGAGTTGATGGGAAGCGAACACAATATGAAAACATTAGAGGGAACGTTGATCAGAAGCTCAATTCAATATAATGAAGAATATATAATTGTTTTTGTGGCGTTATGCTCATTTATATGTTCTTAGTGTTAAATACGATAAACATGTAAAAGCCCAGCTGGGCGTGAAATTCAAAAAACTTTTTTTTAAATAAAAAAATATTTAAGCTCACCGTATCGATTCCTTGGATCTGTAAGGCTTTGGCAGCCGCAAAAAAAGGCTCCAGTTCTTCCTCAGTGATGTCCACTTGGCCGGTGTATACATATTGCAATAAGTGCTTCAGAGTCGAATAGGAGACATTCTGAAAGTATATTATTTTATTTTATTTATTTATTTATTTATTTATTTACGGACAAATAGTCCATTAACAACATATTAATTACACGAATAAGTTTTATAAACAGAGATGACAGTGAAAGGAGAGCATATATAAATGAGGAGCGAAGACAATAATAATGACAATAATAATATAAAAGTAAGAATGGGAGATAATAATAAGTCAAAGCATGAAGATGGTTCAAAGGGCATTAGAAATTAGACATTGCGTATTGACTGTCGAAAGTCATTTAGGCATATACCACAAAATTCAATGCTTTGACTTGACAGTGAGTTGACAAGTCTCGACATTCTGGACAAAGGAGAATGGTATCCATAATTGGTAGAATGTTGATTGACGAACAGCAATTCATTATTTCGGAGTCTACGGGAAGGGATGTTGAATTGGATAAGTTGCAACAAAGCAGGTGAGTCTGTAATACCATTGATAATCTTAAATATGCAAATCAGATCAGTGTCCCTTCTACGTTTCTCCAAAGAAGAAATGTTTAAAGTTTGTTCAACTTCATCATATGAGTATTCTCCTCTTTCAAGACCCAACCTCCAAGTGATTCCTCGTAGGAAGCGATGTTGTATGGATTCTATGTGACAAATGTGGACAGCATAGAAAGGAGACCAAATAACACTAGCGTATTCAAGGTGAGGGCGAACTAACTAGCAGTAAAGAGTTTTAAGGGTACTTATATGTTTAAAGTCAGAGGTTATTCTATGAACGAAGCCGAGTAGTTTAAGTGATTTGTTAACAATGTTGTTAATGTGCTCACGGAAAGAAAGTTTGCAGTCTAGAGTGACCCCAAGATCCTTGATAGATAAACAAACATTGTTTAATTTATAATCAAACTGAATAGGTTTTTTGGTTCTATAAAAGGACAAAATTTTACATTTATCAACATTAAGTTCCATGCAGTTTATTTTGCACCAATTATTAAACGAGTCAATATCACGTTGAAAATGTAAGCAGTCAAGGTAGGATTTAATTATCTGAAGAATCTTATTATCATCTGCAAAAAGCCAGAAGCGTGTATGAGAATTATTAATTAACATGGGCCGGTAAGGAACCAACATAAACCGGATGCAGTAAGAAAACGTGATACATATATGTATTTGTATTGGTGCCTGTATGCTGATCGGCACGGCTCAACATATACATACATATGCTTATTGCACTCGGTTTACGTCGATTCCTTACCGACCCGTGATGGAGCGGGATTATTATCAAACATGTTCACACAAGTTAGCTTCTAAAAGTCATCACTGTCTCTTAGGCCAGAGTATTTGAACCCATGTCACATCTGACATCAACCACTGATTCTTAAAACCAAGTCAGTATTATATATGTCAGAATACGTGTGATGGTGTAACGGTCTTGACGGTGTAATCAGAGATCAAACATCCGGGCCTTAAAATAAAATAAAGGTATTTGTAAGATGCTTACGGTGAGGAAGATAATGGGGTGCCTGGCGGGGGAGGAGTGAATGATCTCCTTGAGGTAGGGGCTGGCTATGCTCATGATGAGCTGGTGCACCTTAACCAAGTGCCCGCCTGCAGCCAGGGTCAGGTCTACAAAGTCTTCATTCTGAGGACAATCATTGCATCAAGTGAGGAGACGTTGGTAGGGGCTAGGCATGTGTTGTTTTTATTTTAATTTTTAAGTTAATGGGTACTGAATAAGAAATAATCACGTGAACAGATTTCTAGAATGGTCGTTTGGGATCTCCAGCCTATTTACAGTGCTTGTGTGACTCATCCGCCTGGCAAAGGACTAATATCCATCCCAATGTTGAGAAACACCAATGTCATCTTTGGGGATGCTGTGTGGAGGGTCTTTTTGAGGAGAAGAAGGAGTGAACATGGGTCTCTTGAAGAGACCCATGTTGTAGGAGGGAGGAAACACAGAGGCCGGCAAATCGTTCCACAGCCGAGCTGTCGAACTCAAGAACGAGTCGTAGAAGCAACCCGTTGTCAAGTGACAAATGTTAACTATGTACATATGTTGGGTGTGTGTTTGGCGTGTTTCCCAACTATGCACCGGTGCCGAAGGGATCAATGACGCTAGTTCCTCGGAGCATCTTCCATTGTAATACCAGTAGAACAAGAATAGCGTACCTACCTGATGGCTGTGCTCTAAAGATTGTAATGTGTTTGTTAAGATAGGGAATGTATACAGACCGCCCGTTTCTGCAGTGTCGAGGGTTTTTTTTAGGTATTTTGGGACTCCAGATCGGAGGTGGCTGCCAATTCAACAGTGGGGCGATTTCTATAGGGTCAGCAGTTGTGTACTATTAAAGTATCTGTGGGCCCTGTACAGTACACCCAGCTTCTGTGAGCTGCCTGCCTTCACGCTGCCTTCGGTGGAGCCCCCTTGCTTGAGCTGGTCAATTAGAGTTAGACCAAGTATATCAATGGAAGACATGTTGGAAAGATTGTTTCCATTGAAGGAGACTTGTAGATCGTCATTTTGATCCCTTTTAGACGTAATCAGACATGATTGGGTCTTTGAAACATTAAATTCAACTAGATTATTCTTACCCCTCTCGAAGAGGAAACCTTCTCGAAGTAACCGTCCATTCTCTGCTTTAAAGCCCTCCGAGGTGTTGGAGTTTGTGTATCCTCGGAAGGCTTGTCAAACAAAAAGTCATCATGGACTTTACTGTCATCCGAGAACACGACAAAAGGTCATTGATGTGCAACAAAAACAAAGTCGGAGAAAGAACCGATCCATGTGGGACGGCAGCATTAATTGAATGTGAGGAAGAGGTGAAACCATCAGCAACAGTCTGAATTGACCTCTCCCTCAAAAAGTCAGCAATCTACATACACAAGGATGCAGGAAGTCCATAAGAAGGCAGTTTTTTGACAAGTTATTACATATAATCGGAAAACACTCCTAAATTTTAAAAGTGATAGTGTAAAAATAATGTAAAAAACAAAATATTTATGTCACAACAATCAATAATAATAATTATAAGACAACTCAAGTCAGTCAGAAGAAACCTTCCAACAGAGGCAACAAAACTATTAATCAACTCTTACTCTCACATCTTGATTACTGCAGCGGCATTTATGCCAGCCTTCCAAAATTTTAAACTTCAATCAATCAAGAATGTAAATAAATTGTAATTCGTGTCCATTAGTTTGTTGATCAAATGCATTGTATATATAGTTTTGTATTAGTGATCGACGAACCGGTAGATGCAATCTGTTAGCCATAAGTTGATAATAGTTTGTCTAGTCTATGGTTAGTAATAGGAAAGATCATTGTAGAAATGTATTTCTAAGCGGTGATTACGTATATACTACCAAACCAATGAAGTGGTGAGAATTGCTAGATTGAGAAACTATTTCGCATGTACACAATCAATTGGACATGAGCGTCTAGTAATGCTACGTATAAACATGACAAAATTTCCACAAGCTGAGCTGCGAATTATGGGAAAGCAAATGGCGTAAAACGCCGCTTGCGGAAATTATTCCCTGTTTATACGGATCCTTATACGGAATAAATAATAATGTAGGTATAAGTTTGCCAGTAACAATCATATTATTGACAGTGAATAAAGTTGAAGACGCCCAGACGAAGATATGTTACAATCAAGTGAATCCAATATTTGATTCGGAATAATTTATTTATTTATTTTACGCCTATAAGGCTTTTACATATATATAACAATATTTAGGAAATTATACTGGTAAATAGTGCAGGAAATGACTGTTTAAAAGACTTGCACAAAGATAAATATAAAGTAAAAATAGTATTGAATTTGATCCACACAGTATGTAGGTACAAAATATAAAAAATAAAAATCCAAAATAATTTTTTTCTTTCAACTGACAAAATATTGTTAATGGTGGTGTCGAGAGTAAACCTCTTTCGCGGTTGGCGCTCTAAAGTGAAAACGGTAATAGCTCCAACAAGAATCAAAATAGAAAAACTACAAAACGATAATGAGAGAAGTAAGTATGTGAATTGTGCAGAGATGAGATTGAATGAGAAGAAAATGAACGGTCTAAGCATAGACGAAACATGGAACCACATAAAAGTGAGTCTTTGTGAATCTGCTAGAGAGGTTTGTGGAATAAGTACGCAAGGTAGGAAGAAAGGTGATGCATGGTGGGATGATGAGATTAAAGCACTGGTCTCAGAGAAGAAGAAAGCATGGTTATGTCTGATTGCGGCTGGCAGTGCTTCCAGCGAAGAGAAGGATCGAGCGAAAGAAGTATATAAGGAATGGAAGAAAAAAGTAAGAGTTGGAGTGAAAGAACGAAAGAAACGCCTGGAAGATGAAGAAGGAATGAAAATGACAAACCATTTCCAAGAAAACATAAAGTTGTTTTGGAAGGAAGTCAAAAGGACCCGGTGTGGCCCTGAAACCGGAAGCATGAAAGTGATAAAATCGAAAGATGGAAAAATGTTGACGAATGAGGAAAAAATAAAAGAGAGATGGATGAAGTATTTCGAGGAAGTCTTTGAAAGCGAAGTGAGTGACAGTGATTCTAGCGGCGAATCAGATATGAATGATGATGGACTGAATGTTACCGAAATTAGCATGGATGAGATAGAAAGATCAATTAAGTGTATGAAGAATGGTAAGGCTGTCGGTTTCGACAATATTGCTGCTGAATATTTTAAAGGAGGTAGCCGTATAATTCTCACATGGTTGTGCAATCTTTTTAACCAATGTTTAAAGGAAGGTTACACGCCTTTAGATTGGAGAAGGGCAGTGATCATGCCATTATACAAAGGTAAAGGGTCACGTATGGAATGTGGGAATCATAGGGCTATTAGCCTGCTAAGTTCAGTTGGCAAGCTGTATGGTAGAATTTTGATTGAAAGGGTAAGAAAGGAAACAAAGGATAAAATATGGGATGTGCAAGGTGCCTTTATGAGTGGAAGGGGGTGCATGGACCAGATCTTCTCATTGCGTATGCTCACCGAGAAGTTTCTGGCAAAAAACCAGAAACTTTTCTGTGCCTTTGTAGATCTACAAAAAGCATACGACCGAGTCGACAGAAAAAAGCTATGGAAGGTGTTGTCCAAGTATGGAGTGAATGCGAATCTGACTCAGGCAATTGCGTCTCTATATGAGGGAAGCGTTGCATGTGTTAGAGTGAACGGTGGTTTTACGGGGTGGTTTGATATCACAAAAGGTGTTAAACAAGGCTGCGTAATGTCACCGTGGTTATTCAATCTATACATGGATAATTGTATGCAAGAATTGAAAGAGGTGGGATTGGGCGCGAATTTGAGTAATCTGAAAGTATGTTGCCTGTTGTATGCTGATGATGCGGTGCTGATTGCTAATAGTATGGATGATCTGCAGTCTCTCGTGTCTAGGATGAACGAAGTATGCGTGAAGAATGAGTTAATGATGAATGTAAGTAAGTCTAAAGTAATGGTGTTTGAAAGAGAAAGTACGAAAACAGTGTGCAATATAGCTGTGAATGAGGAATACTTCGAGCAGGTGGATGAATTTGTGTATTTAGGAAGCATGTTTACGAGAGATGGGAAGGCTGACAGAGATATTGAAAGAAGAGTAAACGCAGGTAACTCCATTAATGGAGGACTGAACGCAGTTGGCGCCAACAAAAAATTGTCCAAAGAAGCGAAGTTAGCAGTCCACAATGGAGTGCTGGTACCTACCCTGATGTATGGAAGTGAGGCATGGAACTGGCAAAGAAAGGATGAAAGTAGATTGAATGCTGTTGAAATGAGATCCCTGAGGCGTATGTGTGGTAAAACCATGTATGATCGTGTGAGGAATGTGGATATCCGCAAAGAGTGCAAGGCTGATGCAAGCGTAATGAGTAAGATCAAGAAAGGCACGCTTAGATGGTTTGGGCATGTAGAGCGAATGAGCGAAGAAAGGAGTGTAAGGAGAATATACGATGCAAATGTGAATGGTAGCAGAAGTCGGGGACGCCCGAGGAAGACATGGCATGACCAAGTGAATCAGATACTTGAGTCGGGCCATGTCAAGAGTCAGAACAATAGAAGAGTATGTATGAGACGATGTATGAATGTGAATGAGGCAAGGAGTGTGTGCCAAGACCGAGTTGTTTGGCGGTCCGTCCTCTCTGCCTACCCCTGCGGCGAAACGGCGTGATGGTTAGTTAGTTAGTTAGTTAGTTATCAAAATATTCCTCTACTTGATGAAAAAAAATTCAAAAAGGTATGCTTATATATTGAAATTAATGTACTAAATATATCAACAACATCGGAGTATTTGTTTCCTAGCTGTTGAATCTGTCGCATAGGAGTGTAATATTGGGACGTTGATGTAGAATTGCTACAATAATATGCCTAAGAAGCATATCTATGAGAAGGGTAGAAGAAATAGGAGACGACCGGGGAAAACATGGCACGATCAAGTGAATTAAATATTTGATTCGGGTCACGTCAAGAGCAGACTTATGAGACAAAATATGAATGTGAATAAAACAAGATGCGTGTTCCACAACAAAGTCGAGGAAACTGCGTGACGGTTAGTTAATAAGAGAGTCCCAACTGCCCCAGCCGTCGGAGCCAGTGCGACTACGGCATCCCCAATTGGGGTATGATGTTTTGGGTACAGCCGCCCGGGAAACCATTTATTGGATAACCAACACCTCTGCCATAGGTCACCCCAAGTGGTTCGTTATGTTTGATGACATAGCAGGGGTGCAGGCGTAATAGTTAGATAGGTTCTTAGGAAATAAATAAATTAGATTTCTTGTAGTCACTTCAAAGTTCAAACCGCTGACTGCACGTGCAATATCTGATTAGGTACCTAACTGGATTACGAATTTTATTCATGTTAATATTGCACTGAGGAATATTTGAAGACAATTTATGAAAAAGCAAAACAAATATTTTATCAGAATCACAAATTTGAAATCTTTTGACGTTTTTGCTATAAACATCTACTTAAATATGAATGTGCTGAAAGTGTGCTCGACAAACGTATTTTGAAACTGCTCACACAGGAGTGTGTCTCATTCAAATGTACATAAGCCGGGAGTACCTACCTATATTGCAGGGTGCATGTTTCAGCTACCAGTCACTAACACCCATATAAATGGGACGAAAAATAAATACTTTTGCTAATGCATTTTCTTGATTATTATAAGTGTTATAACAATGAATTAGGTATTTGAGCCAATCTCATTTTTGGTATTATTTTTCAGTACAAAAATAAATAAAATAACATCGGTTTTTTTCGAGTGGGGCATGCGAACAGATTGTACGAGAATTGTCGCTTCCGTTTCACCTTAACAGTGAAAAAAACTCAGATGCGTTGAAATACTTATCAATAAAATAATAATATAAGAGGTAATGAATTAGGTTTCACCGACTACGGAGCACAATAACACCAAATAAGCTGCGCTCATCTCGTAAATGTCGACAGCGCTAATCACAAAGTGTTATGGGTAAAATAAAGATCTCACCGGCACAATAAATATATCCTTTTTTAAAAGTTTATATATACAAGTTTGGTGCAGTTATTGCAGGAGATGGTTTTGCGTTGTGTTGTGAATTTGACAGAACACAGCTATATTGACTATCGACAGGCAAGACTATTGTTTGGCAATAGGCCATAATAGGTCATATAGATTGCTTGTTTACCAACACCTTAAGATCCCTTATATTAATATTACAAAATCCAAGTACATATTATCAATATTATATCATAGGCACACAACTTCCAGACTCTAATTATTTTTCTAACATACCTTGAGTAATGTGTTTAAATTTGTGCACAGTCTGTTTTGGTAACTATCCCAGGACAATGCAAAACGGGGTTGAAAAACTTTCCTAATTTTAGGTTCAGCTTGAATGACTTCTGTTGTATCCAATTCTTCATGCTCCTCATGGTGCCTTCTTGCCAAAGGCTTTCTTAACTTCTTATTACTCGACCTAAAATAAGGTTTCAGTTCACACATAGTACATCTAGCCACCTGTTTATCATCGTTTGTTACTTTCAAATAGTTCCAGTTTACTCAATCTCTTACCCAAGTAATGAAGATCGCCTGGGCCTGGCCGACACAATATCTTCACTTTCAAATTTTACCAATAAAGGGTCACCGATAGTGATATCTACAGATTCCGTGGCGATTGAGGAAGAGGCTCCTGGTAGATCACTAAGGTTAGTATCACTCGATCTAAAATAAAGTTTCAGTTCAGAGAAGTCCATCAGACCACTTGCTCATCATTGTTTATTACTTGTGCTATTATTTAAGGCTTCTAGCGAGAGTGTTTGTATTTAATCGGTAAGTTCTTTTATTTTCGAGAGACATATTGATTACTTGTCATTTCGACGAAATGACAAATGAATTAAATGTGAATTTATCTCAAAAAGGTAGGGCAAACTTAGATATTTTTTGTGATTTAGCACTTAAAACTGACTAAAGATATTATGTACGTTTTTGTTATTATCATACCTCGTCATTCTATATTTGACTACAATGAATTTAGGAATGAAAAACGTTTGTTGTAAAGTCGAACGGTTAATTTATTGAGAAACAATAACAATGTTAGCTATCAAAATAGCCAGGGTTAATCTCTTACCCATGTAACGAAGATCGCCTAGTCTGCGCATTACCTTTATTAGATTTGACTGGATCAGGTGAAACAGGTTCGGTGAAGAATAAAGGGTCACTATCATATATATTTTTGGTTTTCGTAATGGCCTCACTTTTAATTTGTTTGAATATTTTTAAATACATCGTGGGATGCCTTTTCTGCAAGTGACTTTTCAAATTACTAGAAGTCGATTTATAGGATATCCTTGCAGCGCAGAATGAGCACTTGGCGTAATATGTTTCGCCTATTGGTTTGTAATAGTTCCATAATATACTTGTTCTCTTGTCTTTTCGAACTTGAGACATGATAATAAAATTATATATTATTATCTTTTAAACTTATTGGAAGAAAGCGAATCTTGGCGAATCTGACATACGTAAATAAACCACTCTCTAGATCGATATCTTCGGCTTTTTGTATACAAAAAATTTATACAGTACTTAACCACAGATATACAAGCAGTACTTGACGTACGGAGCGGGGCAGTAGACAAGGTAGAAAAAACTCAAGGCCATTAAAAAAAAGATTCGGCCATAGAGAATATAATTGTTCTCAGCCTACTCCATTCATTCACTAGCCCAAAAACTTTAAAAAAATTAAAAATACCTTGAAGCAGAAAAATATCGAAATGTTTCCTAAGGGTGTTCATCTGACTAAAAAAAATATTTTTTACAGCTTATTTGCTCTAGATCAAGGCTGCCCAACCTTTTTAGCAGTTGGGCCAAATTGACGATTTTGAATCTCTGGCGGGCCACTGAATACCTGACGGTTCCTATTTCCATGGGGGGGGGGGGGTGTTAGAGAATTTCTATAAAACATAATTCCCCACAAAAAAAATCTAAATAAGTGCTCCCCACAAAATATTTGAAATCCATGGTGGGGGGGGGGGTTGTTACGGAACTTCGCTGAGAAAAAATTCCGCACACCCGAACATGTGATACCCCACAGCAATTTTTCAAATTCCATGGGGGGGGGGTGGCTACAGAATTCCATTTCGACGCAAAGAATATTATGTCGAAAACCGGTGTATTTTTGTTTCAAAAGTAAGTTCAACAGGTTAGATTTTTTCGTCGCTGATTCTCGTTCTGAGTAGCCTAAATAGCGATAAATCGCCGTCGTTGGCAACACTGGTGACCGCGCGCAAGCTGCATTGTTTGTTTTACCGCGGGCCCGCGACACTTTCTCAAATTGGCGGAGATTGGCGAGTTTTTTGAAAATGTTTCACGCGGGCCACTTATAATTCGTTCGCGGGCCACATTGTGGCCCGCGGGCCTGGGGTTGGGCAGCCTTGCTCTAGATGAAACTTTGTCAGCGAAATTTGTAATTAATCTCAGAAGAAGAAAACCAAAATGACAAGAAATTTGAACAAATGAAAGATAGAACACTGAAGAAAATTTGCACGACATTATTGTGAAAAAATACGACGGATAAATTCCGACATTTTTCTTCTTATTTTGAACTCATATGTTTAAACATCTTTAATTTCACCAAAACAAGAAGATAATGCAGGATGATCACTAATCAATAGCATGAATAAGTTGGTCGATATAATAAATAATATTTATAGGTTGTGGAGGAAGACATAAACAAATGACGCGTAATTTACGTCGGAATAACCTAAAAACTGTTAATTCACTTTAAACTTGAACTTAGGTAGGTAGTACATTTAGGTCAAGTTGAATATAGGTTTGTAACTCGCTAACACTGCAATAGCTTTTATAAATAGTTTTGTCCGCCACAAAAACTCAATACATTAAAAAAGGATACAAATACAATCTTGAATTGAATCACCTATACAATATAGTATTTGTATGACTTTCTTAAAAATAATTAGTTGTTTTACGGACAAAACTATTTATTAACCATAAATTGCAAAAGGAGTTTATCTCGTAAATAAAATTTGCGACATCCGTGAACTAACTAGCAGTGTATGAATAATTTTAGGTTACCCAAACAAGACGTAAAACAATATAATAGATCTATGCATGAGATTTTTGTTGTTGTTTATGGTTATGTATTAGTCGTAGGGAGAGTGGTTTATTTATGGTCGTAGGGTGAGTGGTTTGTTTATGGTCGTAGGGTGAGGGGTTTATTTATGGTCGTGGGGTAAGTGGTTTATTAATGGGTAACTGCGTCCCGCTGCGGGTAGTTTATTTATGGTCCCGCCGCACATTTTTGTTCGGCTCGCAAGCTCTCTAAATAGTGTTAAACCAATTTTTAGTTAACTCTTAGTTCTTTTGAACTAGGCTACGGATTTTATATATAACACATGCATATTATATATACATACCTATATAAAGTAGAGAAAAGTTGATGTTTCGTAATAAAGTCGTAAATTATTTTTTTGGGCGCTTACATTTCTAACGCAGGCTAAACCTTATGAAATACATCAACGTAATGTACTACGGAATTGTATATCTTAAAAAGGCCTACTGAAAAATCTGCGATGGTATGTGTATATCTCCTAAGGATAACCCACAGCAACGCCGAGTACACGCAGATAGTATCTGATAAAGTTAATTGCTAGTTCTAAATTTCCTCGTTTTTTTTTAAATTCCTTTAAAAAATTACCACTCCTTACGTCACAATTAACAGCGGATAAAGTTTTTCCAGTTTTTTCAGCCATTCAACTTGTTTTCATTTAATTTTATTTAGAGGAAAATCGGATAAAACGCTATACACAGAGAAGATATTTGTGAAATCAGATTTCAAAAACGCGCCTTCATATTCACAGCGGACAAATGCATTTTCCGTTGTGAAATATGTTTTAAAAGGCCGTATTTGCAAAAGCTCACAGAAACTGCGTTTTTTACGAAATTATACAGAACCATTTTTGGTAATTTTTACCTTACCTTTTCTACATAAAAACAGGCACAATCCCAGTCAAAACGGGACGTATTTTTAGTTAAGGCATAACGAAAGTTTGGCGTTCGATCAAGTTCAGAAATGAAACCATTCCCATGTTGAGTGTAATGAATAAGATTATCATTTATTTAAAGCTAGTTAATATTTTGCCAAATATATATTTTCAAATCATCCTCCTGTTTCATTGACAATTATAAAAAAACAAGTACAATTATAATTTAAGCATTGAAGACAATATTAGCGGTTTCTAAACGAAAATCTGAAAAAGAAAAATCAGAAAAGGATACGGTCACATCTAGGACTCGAACCCAGGACCCTTATCCCCTTCGGTCACATTTAACTGTATCATACTTCGAATAAAAACTTCCAACATTGTCTTCATTTTTTCATGATTCAATCCGGACTAAATGCAATCTAGACAGGGTCTTTTTAGATAAATTATAATTTTTTATTTTAATGTGCGACATCTATTAACTTTTCTTCAAGTCTGGTATGAATATTTATTTTTTGGAATAACTTTATTGAGTAAAACCTCAAATTGTAATATTTAATTATTGAAGACAATATTAGCGATTTCTAAACGAAAATCTGAAACAGAAAAATCAGAAAAGGATACGAACCCAGGACCCTTACCTTGCCGGGGCACCGCTCTTTACCACTGAGCTAATGGCATCCTATCCCCTTCGGTCCTAGATGTGACCGTTTCCTTTTCTGATTTTTCTGTTTCAGATTTTCGTTTAGAAATCGCTAATATTGTCTTCAATAATTAAATATTACAATTTGAGGTTTTACTCAATAAAGTTATTCAAAAAAAAAATATAATTTAAGCATTTGTTTTTCAAATGAAAAATGAAATTTGAAACTGTTCTAACGTTCCGAGTGGAGTCTTTCTAATGTGCTGCACAATTCTGAAAAAATACAACATTTGCTTGTTCCGCGTGTAACCATAATGTAAACTGAGGACTACACATACTTAGGCATACTTATTATTATTGTGTTCAGAATGTAACGATAAAATTCCAGTTGTGGGTTCATCTGCTGACACATTTCGAAGGAAACCATTCTCATGTTATAAGTGCAACTTATAAGAAATCACGTTGCGGATTTTGTGCTGCAATAGAAGAGTAAAACCATTTTCGTGTTCTGGGTGCATTTAAAATTATAGCCGAAGACTCGCACAAAGATGCACTCAAATAAAAACCAATTTTGTGTTCCAAATGAACAGTTAAAATTTCAGTTGCACTTTTATCTGCTGACGAATTTTGAAGGAAACCATTCTTATGTTCCAAGTGGAGTATAAAAATTAGAGTCGCAAACAAAATGCTGCGAAAACCATTTGCATATTATGCATGCTATATTCACTAAAGGTGGGAACTCGCAAACAGATTCACTCTTAAGTTAAATCAAGTTTTGTGTTCAGTATGCCCCCCCGCGCCTAGAAGTGCTGATACTAAAAACGAACAAATGGACAAAATAAAATGTTAAAAAGTTTTAAAACTTTAAAAAAAATATAGAATAACCAATAGACGAATCGACAAGTAGAAAGTCCATATCATCTTCAGGCGAATGTCTTCAACTCGTCAAATCATTAAATATTAAAAACGCACTCATCCTTTCAGTCTCGCTTAGCTCACTACAAAAAACAAGCGCATCCCCACTCAATTCCAGTAACGATTCTCTAATCTGCTCGATCAGGGACCTACTGCATTCCATGTCGCTGGCTCATGCATCAGTGGTCCTGGCCTGGATTCCGGGACACCTCGGTATTACTGGAAACGACATAGCTGATTATATTGCTAAGGAAGCCACTGCCCATGGTCCGTTAAGTGATATCTCTATTCCGGTTAGAGACCATTTCTCTATTCTAAAAACTAGGTACCGACTCCAATGGTCCTTGAATGGAAAAAATCCTCTATGATAAAAGGTCACTAGTACTCATTAATAATTCAACCTTCTATTCCTGTTAAACCCTGGTTTCACAAATACACTGACATGCTTAAAAAAATATATATATCTTCCATAACCCGAATGCGGCTGGGTCACACTTGTTGTCTTAACCATCTTGCCAGGTTCCACATAGTCAGTTCGCAGTACTGTGATTGTCGGTCAGAAGATACTCTGGACCATAATTTTTTTGAGTGTCCTATCAATGACCAATTTCCAAATTTCATGCATGAATTGGTAAAGCTTGATATTGAATTCCCTACCAGTATACCCTGCCTTCTTAGTTTAATCTAAACACTCCTGAAATTTAATATTTGTTGTCAAAATTTATTTACAAAAATGGCCTTAATCTCTGACTATATATCACATTTTTTTCATTTTCATTTAAATACATTTGTTCAGGTTCCTATTTGCATCTATATTTTCACTCTGTATATTTTGAATTTTTTAGTTAAAACACTATTCTATATTCATCTGTATATTTTTCTTGATTCATTTATTGTATTTGTTTATAAGTTTATCTCATTCATAGTACTGTTTCAAAAAAAAATGATACTAATTTTGGAAAAATCTCATTAGTTAAATAACGAAAAACTCCCACTATTATTGCACACAGGTTTCTATTTTTATAATTACCTACTGTTATCAGCTGTGTACTGTTTATGTTAAGTCCGTTATGTTAGGTTTATTTATGTTTCGTTATGATATGTTTATGTTAGGTTTATTTATGGCACGTTATGTTGTGTTTATGATGTATAATCATCTGTAAATTTATATTCTGTCATTTGTTGTATTTGTTTATAAGAAAAAAAAGTTTTTTATTTATTTTATTTTATTTTTTATATATTGAATAATATTGTTATTGGGTTTATTATTACACAGCAGAACTTGTTGAATATTATTGAATATATAAAAAATAAAAATAAAAATGGAGTTCTACAAATTAAACTTAATAACAATAAATAAAAAAAAAGTTATTTGTGTATGGCCATGATCACCCCTAATGGGTGAAAGCCAAAATAAAGAATACTGGAAAAAATAAAGTTAATAAGAGCAAAGGTAAGAAAAATCATTTTTAATAATAATGTATTAATTATTAATAATATAGTATGACAATAATAATCCCAAAAATAATAATGTATTACCGATGATGCAAAACTTTTCTTAGTCTTGTATAGGGCTAGAAGATTCTTAAATAGTGAACAGCTGCTAACCCTCTACAAATCTTAAGTACGCCCAACGACTTAGGAGTCACCTCTCGGCTTGAGCCCTAATTCTGTGTAAAAGGGGGCGGTCCATCTGATTGACAGTCCGTTTTGTCAAACCGACCCAATGTGGGAATGCTGAATCTGTTCTAAGGAGCTAACAGCATTAATCCCCGATACACTGGTGCACGTGAACGAAACTCGACGTACACGAGAGGAACACCCGTTCACAGTTGATGTTGGCTTCATGAAAACGGGCCGCTTCTTTGATTCGTTTTTGTGTAAACCGCTACCCACGTGGAACAAGCTACCGCAATCTATTTTTCCTCCTTCATATAATTCGGGCATCTTCAAGACCCGCATTAATAAATCCCTTCCCACAACCCCTACCGTAACCCGCTTCACAAAGCTGCCCTACTGGGTGGCGACATAGTGCCCCTGTCTTTACAGTTTTTGTTTTTGTTTCTTTATTCATAGAAATTTAGAAGATCCTTTTTTTTGTCTACAGCCACCATAATAGGCTCATGCCCGTATTATGTTAGCCAAATTACACTGTACAGACAAAGGCGCTCTTTTGAGGTGTAACATGAAAAAAACTGTACAAACCATAAATAAATTATTTTTGTCAGAATAACCACTTATTTTTAATGGATCAAAGTGTCGCCATGTCATTTTCTCAATAAATGACAACAATAAAAAAAATTTAAATCAATATTCGTTAATGAAAACATAATCGTAGTCAGCTCCAATATGTGCACTCTTGGTGTGATTCTTGATAGTAAGTTAAAATATAAATGTATGATTTTATAAATTTCTTGATGGAACTGCATTTTACAAATTTGATCAATTGAGTGCACGTAAAAAATATCTTCAAAGAATCACATTCTTGCGGGCTCTGCAAAGAAACCGTTCCCATGTTCCGAATGTAGTATTTTATCGTCTCGAAAATTGCGAGAAAAACAATTTCCATGTTTCGGATGCAATTACTAATTATTTGTAAAGTATCACACTATTGCAAGCTCTCGAAAGAAATCATTCCTATTTTCTGAGTGTAATTAATAATGTTCTCTTAAATTGTCTTCACAGAATAACATTCTTGCGAACCTTTGCAAATCATTTTAATGTTCTGAGTGCCACATAGTAATTTCTCTTTATTGTAAAAATTGTTAGAGAGCTCTGTGAAAAAAGGTATGTTCAGAATGAGGCATTTTATCATCACAAAAATCAAAGTTAATGACAAAAATGCTCAATACCATCGGGAGAAACCATAACTATTTTCAGAATAACGTATCGTTAACGTGGAAGAAAAAATAACATAGTTTCTTCACAACAAAGGCAAATATTAAAGAACTAACTCACTCTCTTTAGGGTGAATTGCCTAATACAAAAAAAAGAACTAACTGACGTGTACCCGGCGTTTCTCGACTATTCTCTACTTTCAATAAATATAATCCATTTATTACATACATATATATAAACCTACCGGAAGAAATTCTCTAAATGATAGAGGAAACCCTATTATCCGTTGCATAGTTTAGAAGAACTAAGCGAACACACATACAGACGCGGATAGTGACTTTGTTTTTTACTATTTAGAGATCTAAAACCAGGTCAAATAAACCAAAAGAAACAATATAACCCTGCCGGTACAAGCGTCAGTATATACTATTCAGTATACTGACGTCAGTATTGTCATTAGTGTTGCGAGAACCCCGCACGAAACACTTTTCTTTTAATAGATCCGAAAAGAAAAGCATGTGTTGCTATCATTTTGGCGATCGGTACAAAGAAACGAGGGAAAAAATTCGGTTTATGGGCGAAATTCCTAAAAAATAAAACTAGTTATTTTTATACTAACTTTGGGCCGGGGAATCCGAATCTGGAAGAATTAGGTTGCGGCAAGCAATATTAACTGAATTACACGACTTTAAAATTTCGACGCACAAACAATTTAACTGGCCATTTTGAACGCTTTCTGACAATAAAACTAGTTATCTTTATACATCTTTATACTAACTTTGGGCCGGGGAATCCGAATCCGAAAGAATTAGGTTGGGGCAAGCAATATAAACTGAAATACACGACTTAAAAATTTTCGATGCAGAACAAAATACAATACCCCATTTTCGACACGTTGTTGACAATAAAATCCATAGAAAAATAACCGTATCCGTAATCTTATACTCGGTTAATAATAAACGAAGTAATCCATTTCAGAGTATCATTTCATAAATACCAGAACTTACCACAAACTATTTATAACCATTGAGTTATATAAAAAAAGAGTCTACATTCCTTGCAATTTCAGAGTGAAATGTTGTTCCCGTGCGGTGAGTAGAAAGGGGGTTGTGCACCGTCACCAAATGCTACGCAAGTTTTTATAACATTGATAAGTCAAATTTACACGACTACTGATTATGGTAAAACCCTACTTACCGATGAAATATTATACCATTGCTTTCCTTATATTTTCCAGTACGATTTGTACAATATCTCATTGTGCATGTCTGCATTTTGTAGTTATCTACGGAGACCTGTGCCTGGCGAGCGCTTGTAACCATAAATAAAAACCGACTGAGGCCCGTGATATTCGGACAATAATCCGATACGCGTGGCCCATAATTCGAACGCCAAAGCTGACTATCATTGTTTATAACCACAGACATATGAATATTAATAGACGAGAAGATAATGACGAGGGGTAAAATCAACTGTTG
Organism: Hesperophylax magnus; assembly: GCA_026573805.1. Lineage (NCBI taxonomy): Eukaryota > Metazoa > Arthropoda > Insecta > Trichoptera > Limnephilidae > Hesperophylax > Hesperophylax magnus. The sequence continues at coordinate 6,567,270 of JAIUSX010000022.1, forward strand.
AAGAACGAAGGGGGTAAAGCTGACTGTGATTCGTCAATAAATCAATCTGACAGTAAATAGGCTTCTCGCATTATGATATCACCATTTAGTTCTTAAAAGTAAAATCTGCTTTTTAATGAATAGACATTTTTACACGGGAGCGCAAATTACTCGCCATGTTATGAACAAATTTGCGAAGTCCAAATTCGGCAAAAAAATCGGTTCTATTTTCAGAGTCGAATATTTTGTTTCCTTATTGAGTCAAGACACTTTTACGACTGTTCATAATTTACTTACCCCAGTAAACAGCACATCCCTGATTCTTGTGCACGCGGCTTTGTGTGTCGCGTCCATCGCGTGATAGTATATGTTTCTAAAACTGATCCATATTATACGATGTGAATCAACTTACAAAAAATTAAAATAATGCTTACCTATGGAATGTAATACGACAATTGGGTTTATTCTCTTTTTCACTTCTATTTTTACAAATTTTCATAGCGCAAGCCATCATTTTGCCGTGTTATTTCGTAAAATGAACCGATGATGCCTCGACCATAGCGTGTTATTTCGTAAAATGAACCGATGATGCCTCGACCATAGTTCGCACAAGAATGATGACGTCACGTTTTCTAAATTCATGGGAGGCCATACGCGAGCCCAGCCGGCTCCAATGGAACCAGTATGGGGAGTGGGGAATAAAACACATTCTTGCTAGCTCTAGAAAGACACCAGTCTAATGTTGCGAATGCACTTTAATATAATATTTAAAAATGATCGTCTCAGCATGCGCTGAGACGATCATTTTTAAATATTATATTGCACATCTTTCCTATAATCTCTTTACCAAAATAAGTCTGCAATGATAGACATAGAAAAGTCCACCATTGAGAACTGAAACTTTGCTTTTCATGCCTTTTTACCGTGTTTGGTGACCAAATTCAAAAACCAGAAAGATACAGCAAAAATACAGAAAATTTCGTTATTTTCGTGCAGCTATTTGTATTATAGATCAGATTTAAAGAAGGATTTTCTGACGTATTCCGGGCTGAAATCATTCGCATGTTCCGAATGCAACTATTTATGTACTCGAAAATCGAGTTCAAACAGGCTTGTAATTAATATCTAGAAGACTTTTACATAATAGGTAAATAGTGCGTATAATTTCGGTCCGGAGCATCAAAATGCCTGAGAAACCCCTTGACTTTTAGCAGAAACAGCAGTCCGTTTAAATTTTTACCTATCTTATCAAACGGATTACAATCGTCGGAGCACAGACGTCAGGAGTGAATGCTGTCCTTGTTCTACCTGTAATTCAATGGAAGATGCTCCGAGGAACGAGCATCATCGATTCTTTCGGCACCGTTGCAGTCGGAACAGGCACAAAACGCGGGCCCAACATGTATGTACACGATTGACATTTGTTACTTGAATGAGAATGTTACATGCAAGGTTCCATGGAGAAAAATAATTGGCGCAACTTCATATGTTTACTTCTTATTTTATAACTTTTCACAATAAATAGTGTTAATAACGGAATATTTAGGTTTTTAAAAGTGTGGGTTTATAGTAATTTACAAGTACACTCAATGACATAACAATTCATCAGTACCTACACTACATAATTATAAAATACACTCAACACAAAGTAAATACAACAGGTAAAAATAATATGCACGATAACAAGTTGATGATTTAAGGAAACTAAACATGACAGAAGACAACTTAAACAGGGAAGCAATATTGTAAGGGGTCAATATGGAGCCGATGGGGCTAATATACCAAACCTACTGTTTACAATATTATAAATTTTTGGCTTTGACACTTTGATCACACCGCTTTTATATAATATAAAGTAGAAAAAATATGACCGGAAATATATGTGAAAATAAAGTGAGTCGTCTATTAAAATAAGCGGCAGCATCTTCACAGATATAAAACCAGAAAATCTGTGAAAGTGTGCAGCCACACTTTTTTTTAACATTATGACCGGGTTGGTTGGAAGAAAATCCAAGGTAATAAAAAAGAAAAGTACCAAGTTAAAAGTCTACACATCCATAATAAATAGGTAAATGAAGAGTAAATAAATAAATTTTAACAACATAAATTTAAGTGTCCTAAATCAATGTCCGAAATATTCTCTATGATCATCTGTCATTCTGTTTTCCGAAACGCACTAACGCAGTGGTGTGCTGAGAAATTTGTCAATTATATCCTTGAGATTCTAATTACATGTACGGGTGGCAAAGATTTCATCTGGAAAATAAAATAAACACAAGTGGGTTTCATCTTGCAGAGGTGTGTGTAATCGAATAAAATATCTAATTTTACTTTGCCGAAATCTGCTTGAATACAGGTAATACATCTAACGTCATTGAGGTTATGTACTACGTTAATTATTACGAAATCTGTGATTCAACAGAACATAGGCTATAAAACCCCCAATAACCTGAAATTTTGCCCTTTACCCTAAACAATAATTCATTTTTCTGTTGATTTACATATTTCAATCTCTAATTTATGTTAGCTTATTGTATTCCAATGAATACCTTGAGGAAAAAGGGGTTGTAAAGTACTTCGCTATTCATTTCAAGCAAAGTTTCGAGGGTAATCTTTTAGGATCGCTGGCCACGCTAAGTACGGATGTTTTTTGAACTAAAACTTTGATTCAACTTAATTACTTTTTAAAAAACTATTTAAATTTGGTGGAATGGAAAATACTGCATTTAAGTTCCACTTTTTGTCAATCAAAGTTTCGAATATTTTAAAATTACAATTTTTTTTTGTGTGCGAGTTAAAACATTTCTCATAATATAAGTAGCTACTCTGGGGAAACAAACTATTACGGTAAGTCTCTTCCACTTTGCAGGAGTACCAACTTGAGCGGTAATCGAGCATTTCATTCCACGAATCAGCTTACCGTCGCAAATGAACATGGACAATGTTACCGTCAAGGTGGAACCAGGGATACGAGAAGGACACGGAGGTGAAATAATGCATACGGCCGCTGAAATAGTTCTCCCGGATATTAAAAGGGAAATTACGGAAAACGCTGTTCGCACGGCAGGTAAGGACGACATTTTAGCAAAAAAGTATCAATTTTTCTTGGTTTTCATACCCAGCATTTTCAATAGAATGTCATTTTTTATTTGGAAAGTCCCAGTCAATCCCCGATTTCATATCCGTTTCAGCCTTTTATCAAATTGTGATCAGCTGACAAGTATAACAACACGACAGTTGTGCTTTTCTGGTTATTATTTTTTGAAATGCTTAAACGAACGTACATTCTTTCAAATGTAAAAAAAATGGCCCTGATTAGTAATTTAAATTTTTATAGCAGTTATTTGAATTTCTATGGCAGTCTTTATGCAAATTAACTTTCAATGATATTTTCTACTGATATGACGTGTTCAGGCTTTGACTTAATTAAGTATAATTTTGTCTTTTTTCATTGCTTTATTTATATATCTGTACAATCCTTTTTCTATTTCTCATTTCGTTATCATTAGATATTTATTAAATATTTCAAGCCTTATTTTTAGAACCGAAAATTAAAAGTTATTTTTTTCTACAGTGCTCACCAACGCAAATAAAATAATTCCAACTAACTACAAAGATGATGCGGAAAAGGGAAACAACATTGTGAAAACATTCACGTGTTCTGTGTGTGGTTTTTCAAACCCTTATACGTCCCATTTCAAAAGGCATATGGCTACACATGCTCCAGAGAAACCATTCTCATGTTCCCAATGCAATTATACATGTACTCTTAAATGTCGTTTAAAAGATCACATGGTGATGCATTCATCAGAAAAACCATTCGCATGCCTCTTATGCGATTTTAGATCCGCTCGTAAATCAGGTCTCAAGACTCACATGTTTTCGCATAGTGAAGAAAAACGACTGTCGTGCTCCGAATGTGATTATGGTTGTTCTCAAATGCACCGATTAAAGAGGCACATGATGACGCATTCCGGAGAAAAACCATTCTCATGTTCTGAATGCAGTTTCACATGTGCCTCAAAAGTTGGTGTCAATGTTCACATGCGTACTCATACTGGGGAGAAGCCTTTCGCATGTTCCGAATGCAATTTTGTGTGTTCTCATCAAGCGGGTATCAAGGCTCACATGGTCACGCATTCTAACGAGAGACCATTCGCATGTGCTGAATGTAATTATGCGTGTTCGAAAAAAATGTCTTTAAAGAGACATATGTTGAGGCACTCTGGACAGAAAGAATATTCATGTTCCGAATGTAATTATGCGTGTTCCAAAAAATCATACTTGCAGGGTCACGTCATGATCAAACACTCGGTAACAAAACCTTTTTCTTGTTCCGAATGCAATTATTCATGTTCTAAAAAAGTGCAAATTAAGAAGCACTTGTTAATGCACTCTTAATATGAACCTTTTCAATATTCTTAATCTAATATGTTAATAAAAATAGTAATAATATTTATTTATACCACCGGCCCGGCAAGGCGTAGGTCCTGGGTTCAAGTCCTAGATGCGACCGTATCTTTTTCTGTTTCAAATTTTTGTTTAAAAATTGCTAACATTGCCTTCAAAAATATGTAAAGTTTTTACTTTTTTATTTAGTTGAGTTGAGCGGTGGATGCAATACTCCGTCTGTCATAAAATTATAGATTAGATTTATTATAAAAATAAAAATATATGTAAAAACTTATGTGATACGATTTTTTTTAAATATTCATCACTTGCATTCCGGGGGATTAAGGGAAACTCGCCATCTATGATGTAGGGGAGCGCTGTGCCACTGCACGTAAGCCTGGAAGAGAGTGTCCTCTGATTTCCGGAAGCGCTGACTCGTTCCGGCTACTGTGGCGCGTCAAAGCAGCGAACCATAGACATAGAAATTGACAGACTTGCCCTAACATGAAATCCGGGAATCATTTCGACGAGCTGGACGAAAACCACGTGGCCATATTTTTGGCACCGGGAAGGGTTCGAGAATACTTTGAATAATCTACGACATTAAACACATACAAGTGCATTAAACGCCAAAGAGCGCACATTGAAATAACAACACATTGAAAGTTCCTAAAGCAACGCAACGCTAATGTTTTCTAGAGCCGTCCATTGTGGGACTTTTCTGCGCAGGATTGGAATTTTTGTCAAAACGATATACAGAATGTTTTAGTTGCCTGAGGATGCTAAAAATGATTGAGGGAGGAAAATTTTAACACATTTGTAAAAGTGTCTAAATAGTGTAACAAAATATTTAGTTTTGGAAACAAGTCCTAACTTTTGTTCACCCGATTTGGGTTTTGTAGATTTTGTAAATTTTTTACGCAGCGAGTAATTTACGCACCATTATAAAAAGAACTAGTAATTCGTAAGCAGATATTATTTTTGCGGACTAAATGATGATATTACAATGCGAGCTGCCTGTATACTGTCAGATTAATTTATTGACAAATTACAGAACGGGAGATGGTCACGCCCCCTCGGCCCTCCTTACACCTTGGTTTGTCCCCCTTCCCTGACGGGCTAGCTTATCAATTTGGATGTCTATGGATAAACTTAATATACTGTAGATCGGAGATTCACATTGTAAATGCTATTTGGGCGCTATTAAAAAAGGAATAGTACTAAGCAGATTTTATTTTCGCAGACTAAATGGTGATATTACAATGCAAGTTGACTGTATACTGTTAGGTTCATTTATTGACAAAGCACAGAAAAGGACACGGTCACGCGCCTCCCCCCCCCCAATAATATTTACTAGGTAAGGTTGGACAGTTTGGGAAATTTTGTTATTTCAGTTAAAACAACAAAACCTTTCATATTCATAATTCCTGCCCAACACAGATGACCGATGTACAAATATGGGTTTTCCAATAAGAGGTGTTATTTTGATATTCAAAGAAAAATGCCATTTTTTAATATAAATGATCGAATGTTTATTTCATTATAAAGAGGAAGGTATGCCGTTAATAGTGAAAAATAACATCAGTCAAATGACCACCACGACCACGCCTACAGGACCGTATCCTTTTCATGAAATTTTCCATAACCAAATCGCAAAGTGGCTGCCTTATGTCCTTGATAGCCTCACGAATTCCATATTTGAGGTCTTGAATCGATGCTGGGCTGTTGGCATAGACCTTCTCTTTCACGTGACCCCAAAGGAAGAAGTCGCAAGGTGTTAAATCACAAGATCTCGGTGGCCAATTGTGATCACCTCTTCGAGAGATAACACGGTCAGGAAACTTTTCCCGTAAAAGATCAATGGTTTCGTTGCTTGTGTGCAGAGATGTGCAAAATGGGTACCCAAAACCATTTGAAATGCAAAATGGAAATGGGTCAAAACTTTTCCATTTGAAAATGCAAAATGCAAAATGGTTTTTAGAAAAGCATTTCAAATGCAAAATGCAAAATACCTATTTTCAAAATGCATTGAAAATGCAAAATGGTTTCTCAGGTGAAACAATTAAAATAATTATAGAATTTTTAAACAATTTTGTCATTTAATAATGGACATCAATGTAGAACAAACATATTACATGATGGTAAATCCAAAAACACCACGACTACAGATTATAACCACAAAAAATTTGCGCGGGACTAATGTTGCCAACGTAAAAACATATAAAATGCTATCTAACATTTAATATTACAGCGTCATGGCCCCATGTTCAGTATTTGAATTAGTATTTTTTGTAATGGTATCACTCAATTGCCAGGGCTCCTACCAGGGAGCAACTTGACAAATGGAAATTATCTCTCATAGCGAGGTTGAGGACCGACTGATATTTGGGGCTTATGAAAAAAAGATAAGTGGAGATAGTAGGAAGAATGTTGCAAAAAGCATTTCAAATGGAAAATGCATTGACAAAAGCATTTAAAATGCAAAATGGTTTTTAGAAAAGCATTTAAAATGCAAAATGGAAAATACCCATTTTGCATTTTGCATTTCCATTTGAAATGGATTTATTTGAAATAAAGCACATCTCTGCTTGTGTGGCACGTATCGCCGTCTTGTTGAAAGTAAACGTTGTCCAGATCAATACCATCCAATTCCGGCCATAAAAAATCATTAATCATCTCTCAATAACAACTATCAATAACAAATAACACCTCTTATTGGAAAACCCTATACTTCAATATCCGTTATTAGGAATATTCGATAGATTAGATTCATATATACTTTTTGTTTAATTTGTAGACACAAAATTAGTACAGTTGAAGCTGTCAGTGGACGGTATTTGCATGTAGGAGATTAAAGGTTGCAGATAAATACTTATCAAAATCCCTCCCCAAACATATTAATTAACTTCGAAAAAACATAATCTTAATATTTAAAAATCATTTGTCGCTGTGTTCGTAAACGCTAATCTACGAAACCGCCCAACCGATTTCAATGAAATTTTGTGAATGTGTGTGGTTGGTTCCAGTTTGAAACACAAAACCACAAAATTTAACTTCTATAATATGTATGCTGCATATGTTTGTGCTCGCAAAACTCGAAAAGTAGTCAACCGAAATCGCTGAAAATTTCAAAGTTTGTTGTTATTAGTGCCAGGAGTGCTTAGAAAAGTTTAAATGGTAAAAAAAGTCGGCGACGCCTGAAAAAATAATTAAATTAAAAAAGTAATTGTAATTTTTTATGAAAAATTATTTACTTATTGACGCCCTATTGAGCTTTTAAGTACATAACAATTACAAATTTCATTTTTAACAACAGTATAAAACAAACAATAGAAAATCGAAATAAAATATAATGATTTCTCACACATTATTTAAATTTAAAAAATGGTGGACTAATTTGGCTTTAAATGTATTGAAGTTTAAATCAAATATGTCAGCCACATCACTTAGTTCATTGCCTAACCTATGTATTCTTTCTAACACAGAATTCGTAGCGAAGTTATTGTTGTAGAATAAAATATTCCGTCTAGTATATTTTGGAGGTATATGTAAAGATAGCAAATTTATAGTGTCAGGGCAGTCCAACCTTGAATGAACAATTTTATATAATAAAAGGAGATCAAATATTTTTAGCCTTTCAGATAATTTCGATAAGTTTAGGACGGGTTGTTTCGGAGAATTTGAACAATTCATCAAATTTCAACGTTCATTTTCGGGTTCTGTGAAAGACTTATTCAAGTTCTGTTATTATATCATTGTAGGCTAGTTGCTTGACAAAACTGAAATAAAAACAGAACTTGAAAAAATCTTTCACAGAACTTGAAAATGAACGTTGAAATTTGATGAATTGTTCAAATTCTCCGAAACAACCCGTCCTAAGTTTACTGCGTAAATTGACATAATTGATTTCAATAATAGGAATACCAATTTTGAAATTAATGAAACGTAAAAATTTATTTTGAATTTTTTCAATTTGTAAACAATGAGAGTTGAAACGAGGACACCAAATGAATTGCATTCAACCTGACTTCTAATCAGAGACGTGTATAGTAATTTTATAGTTTTTATGTTATTAAAGTCTTTGGCGATTCTGAGAATAAATCCAAGCATTTGTAATCCCTTACTGGTAATGCTATTAATGTGATTCAAGAAGCGTAATTTGGAGTCAAAGATAACTCCAAGGTCATTGAATTCAAAGACTCTTTTTAGGTTGGCATTGTTAATTAAGTAGTCGAATAATAATAAGTCGAAATTATCTTAAGAATATAATAAATTATGTATATGGTATATATTATCCTTATTCCTTTTAAATTATTACTGAAGAATCTTAAATTTGATCAAAAAGAAATGTAAAGTAGGTACCTACTTACATAATTAATAATGTGTACGTCCGATCGAAGACATGTCGGGTTCGAGTTGAGTCAGGCCATCTCAAGAGTCTGAACAACAGTAGTTTGTATCAGACGATGCGTGGATGTGAAGAAAGCAAAGAGCATGTGCCAAGACAGGTGTGGTGGTCTGTTCTCTCTTATCGATAGGTAGGGTGTCACAACTAATAATTATCTATTTTTCTTTGTTAGGTAGATATGTTACAAATAATATTCCTCTGAATTTTGCTATTTTTTATTGTTTAATGGGTTTAATAATGTATTATAAGTTTGATTTGTTTAAAATAAATTGGAAAAAACTAATTTTTGTTTTTTTTTTACTGCCCAAAATACCCCAACTGCTCTAAATCGCCTGGAGCCAGTGGAAGTATGGCATCCCCAACTGGTACACGGTTATTATTATTTAAATTTTTTTTTATTTTTGGAATAACTTTATTGAGTAAAACCTCAAATTGTAATATTTAATTATTGAAGACAATATTAGCGATTTCTAAACGAAAATCTGAAACAGAAAAATCAGAAAAGGATACGGTCACATCAAGGACGCGAACCCAGGGCTCTTGCCTTGCCGGGACACGTGTCTTAGATGTGACCGTATCCTTTTCTGATTTTTCTGTTTCAGATTTTCGTTTAGAAATCGCTAATATTGTCTTCAATAGGTAATTATTTCATCGGGCCTCCCACGGACAAAGTCGGATTGTCATAATCGACAACATATACAGAAAATACATTATTTGTCTTTGTGATCAGAGTTATTAGTTCAGGTACATTCAATTATTGTGAGGTTTATTAAAATGTGTTCAAGTAACTGATATAAATAATCATCGCCATAAGAGCACATCCGACATTGTTCTCCGAACATTTAAAGTCTACCTAATGACAGGGTGCAGAAAGTAAACATCCGACATTGTTCTCCGAACATTTAAAGTCTACCTGATGACAGGGTGCAGAAAGTAAACAACCTACATTGTTCTCGGAACATTTAAAGTCTACCTGATGACAGGGTGCAGAAAGTAAACACCCGACATTGTTCTCCGAACATTTAAAGTCTACCTGATGACAGGGTGCAGAAAGTAAACATCCGACATTGTTCTCCGAACATTTAAAGTCTACCCGATGACAGGGTGCAGAAAGTAAACATCTGACATTGTTCTCCAAACATTTAAAAATGTTCTCTTGTCGGATGTGCACATCCAACATTATTCTTGGGTATGTTTTTTAAAACTACTTTGTTTGACTGTAAAAACTACTAATAACCTGTCAAATAATAAATTCGTTGATAATATCAATGTATTTTCAGGTTGGTAGCAACCTGAAAATTTTTGTCAAATATTTTTGCTTTATTGAAAAATGTACTTTATTTTAATATTATAAAATATTTGTAAACTAGTCTGTCTCGGCACAGGATTTCCTAGTGAGACAGGCAAAGTAAAAAAAATGTAAACCTTTTTATATAGATGCACACATAATAAATAAATAAATAACAAATGTAATGTTTAATATCAATTATATAATGGTTTATATGCTACGTAAGTACAATATTCGGTAATATGATCTATTTCAGACATACGTACATAAAATCAGATAGTCAAATATAAAAAATTTAACTATTATGGGAAACTTATATTCAGTGTTTTTTAACTGAAAATAAGTGATTTTTTAAACCTTGCTGATTTCCCTGAATCACCTCTCCCTGATAGGGCCGCTCGAAAGCAAAAAGAGTTCGGAGATATCATTGGGGTACATTATGGCCGACGAAAGGCTACTAAGACTTGGCCCACCTTGCTCCTGTAAGCTCAACTGTAGCAAAAACTTTTCAAGTATAGAAATAGCTGAAATTTTCAAAAATTCTGGCGGCTGCACGACAAGCAGCTGCAATGGAACTTTGTGGTTAAATAAATATACAACAAAGGGAAAAAAAACACCGTGCACTTAATAATAATGAGTCGAAGCACAACCCCCCACATGTATAAATACAAATATTTGGTACCGCAAAGGTCGATATTGTCATTGGAATTCGATAAGACGAATGTATGTAAAATATTGTTGTTGAATACCCTTTTTGTAGGAGATAGATTAGTAACAACAGCATGAATGAAATGTGGCAGATCAATGGACGTGCAACAAGATAACAGAGGCCGCAAAAATCATTATTTAGGAGGTGATTAGAAAAAAATTGACAAGGTTGTATTAAGATGATAAGGTTGTATTAAGATGGTAAGGTTGTATTAAGATGGCAAGGTTGTATTAAAATGGTAAGGTTGTATTAAGATGGCAAGGTTGTATTAAGATGGTAAGGTTGTATTAAGATGGTAAGGTTGTATTAAGATGGTAAGGTTGTATTAAGATGGTAAGGTTGTATTACGATGGTAAGGTTGTATTAAGATGGTAAGGTTGTATTAAGATGGTAAGGTTTTATTACGATGGTATGGTTGTATTAAGACGGTAAGGTTGTATTAAGATGGTAAGGTTGTAATAAGATGGTAAGGTTGTATTACGATGGTAATGTTGTATTAAGATGGTAAGGTTGTATTAAGATGGTAATATCAGCATTGCTCGAATGCTCTAATTATATTTTGAATGGTAACCCTGACAAATACACTAAAAGCGAAGATCCAAATGATGGATTTCGATCTCCATATTCCCAAAATAGAAATGCAATGTAGCAAGTAGCAACGCCGTGCATTCAAAAGCATTTCGCATACCTCAGATGAGCAAGAAAGAAGCCATCATTCTGCATCACGAGGTAATATAGTTTTCCTGCGAACTAAAAAATATCGAGAAAACTGAAGCTATCGTTTCCGATGGTACGTATGTTCAACTTTCAACATTCAAAAGATATTAATATTTCCTCAAAGTAAGGGCAGGATTTGTTATTACAAACGGAAACTGTCAAACTTCAATCAATGCCACTGCATGATACACGGATGCAATGTATACATGGGATCTGCTGTATGTGGCTCGAGGGTATCTCAAAAAGAGGAATGAAAGAAGTCAGCAGTTGTTTTCTTGATTTCATTTTTAAAAAGTAGTCGGATAACTGCCCCAGACAGAACCGAAATCCAATGGTTTTTATCCTGTACCTGTTAAGCATCTAAAGACATCACCATAATTCACTGCTTCTTAGAAAAGGGTCCCAATTAAAACTAGGGAGATAGTGAAGTAATCGAAATAGCAAGTACTCCTATGATTTATAGTATAGCTAGACAAAAGGAAGGTTCTCGTACGATTGGCCAAAACTGATAGAAATCCCTCCGAAATTCTAGAAATGTCAATAGACGGTGAGAATTTCAAATAAGGTATTACGCGATTTGTCGATTCGAACTTTGACAGTTGAAGAACTCTCTTGTCTTTTTTTCCGTTCGAATACAAAAAAAATCTAATTTTATTGCCTTTTGTAGGTTAAAACTATATTTTTTGTCCTCTTTGAGTGCCTTTATTGCTGACCAAGTTCAGTAAGTGTTATTTTATATTAATATACATTCCTTTTTGCCCCAATGGCCTTTGCCATGGGGAAGAAACCACCAGATCCCGTCCCCCCTGATCCTTACCCTGTTAATTTTGAACATGACATTGCTAGCGAGGTTGAAATAATGACTGATTCCTCTACTCCCAAAAAAAGAAAAGTTAGCGTCCTTCCAAAAAAAAATCTTCTCAGGTTACAGTTCCTGTAGAGACTGTCGCTTCTCCACTCGCTTCACTGTACCCGACTTCAGCAAAAGCCCCCTTCATCGTCTATGTGCAAAACAACACACAAGGCCACTCACTGCATCCCCTTGATTTCGGTAAATTTGTAGGAAAAAAACCACTTGGCATTTCTCCAGGTGGTATCAGATCGGAGGGAAGATTCCGCATTTGAGTAAAGTTCATAACTGCACTCAATGCCAATAAATTTATAAATTCCATTGACTTCCTCTCTGCCAAAAAATACATGGCTTACATCCCTTCATTTAACATCTTGCGCATGGGTCTAATGAGAGGTATCCCCACAGACCTATCCGATGAAGAACTCATCACGGAACTTATTATCCCAGCATCTTCGGGGAATGTTTTAAAGACTAGGCGGCTAAATTATAAAGATAGGACTCCCGATTCTATAGTTTGGAAACCCTCCCAAACTGTAGTTCTTAACATTTGAAGGCCAATCTCTTCCCTCTCATGTGTACCTTTTCCACAACTCTCTCCCAGTGGAAATTTATTCATACCCGACAATTCAGTGCTTTAACTGTTGTCGGTTCGGCCATTCCAAGCAATCATGTCGTTCTTCTGCTCGCTGCTTTAAATGTGCAGAAAGTCATTAGAAGAACAATGTCCCTCCCCTTCCAATCCCCCTACTTGCATCAACTGCTCAGCATCAACAGCCATAAATCCATCCTGCCCCGAACTTTCACGCTAAAAAAACGTTTTAAGTTATATGGCTTCCAATAGCGTATCATACTTCCACGCTTCTAAAATAATAGCTCCCTCTAAAAAATCTTTTGCTGAAGTCGCCTCTCAACCCCAGTTATATCAAAATATTATTCCTCCAAACTCGTCATACAGGAAGACTGTAATGACAAAATCTGCTTCTCGTCCTCTTAAATCCCCCGGATATGATCATCTTGGCCATAACTCCCAGCTCTTGTTTCCAAATGGTAACATCAGCTCCCCATTTCCACAAAATACCGTCTTTCCTAACAGCAATACTTTGAACTGCAATTCCGTTATCCCTGATTCAAATGGCAATTCTTTAAACAACATAATTTCTAATGACAATTCTAATATTATTCAAACTCTCATCATGTTACTTATCTCTATAATTAATAACAATAATTCCCTACCGTCCAACGCTGCCTCTTTACTCTCCTCCTTAAATTCTCTTGTTTCCAATGGCTGCCCTGACAGCAGGGATTCTTCAGTGGAATAGTAGAAGCGCCTTCTCCAATAAGGCTGACCTCATCCGCCTTCTACAATTACACACAATTTCTATTGCTGCTATCTCTGAGACTTGGTTTAAACCGTCTCAGCTCTTCAAGGTGAGTGGCTACCGGTGTCTGCAGGACGACCGCATTGATGGGAAGGGTGGTGCAGCCCTTCTAATCAAAAACTCCCTGTCCTTCACCCCTATTTCCATTAAACCCCCAGATTTACCCTTCCAATTAGTGGCAGCTACTGTCTCTAATATTACATTTGTATCCCTCTACATTCCCCCTTCTATCCCATTTGACATTTCATTATGGATCCACATGTTTAGAAAAATATCTTCTCCACTGGTCATTCTGGGTGACTTCAATGCCCACTCCCCTCTCTGGGGTTCTTCATCAACGGATCCATCAGGAATCAAAATAATTGACCTTATGGACTCCTTGAACATGTGCCTTCTAAATGACGGATCCCCAACAAGGTTAAGTCTACCTGGGCAGAGCCCTAGTGCGGTGGATATAACTCTTTGTTCCCCAAGTATATATCCACTAATTTCCTGGAGAACTTCATCAGACCCCTGCGGAAGTGACCACTATCCAATTATTCTAAATCTGGCTCAAGGGTCAAATACTAACATCTTTAAAAGAAAGCCAAAATTTATCACAAAAAAGCCGACCGGTGCTATTTTAGTGAATCTGTCCAGGGTCACACCCTTTCCCTGCCCACCCCTTCTTCAGATAACTGCACCTCCTCTTACATATCTTGGTCTGATTCCATTCTAAAATCTGCAGACAAGTCTATTCCCAAATCATCCCCTGTAGGCACGAAGGCTCACCCTCCCACCTGGTGGGATGAAGAATGCCTTCTAGTGCTGAAGGAGAGGAAAGCGGCCAATAAGACATACTGCCAACAGATGACAATGGAGAATTTCTAGAAAGCCAAGAATGCCCAAGCTGTTGCTAAACGTACATTCCGTTTTAAAAAAAAACAGCTTGCGTAATTTCTGCACTAATATATCCCCTGCTACTCCGGCGGGGGAGGTTTGGTCCATGATTTGCAGGTTTAGGTGTTCCTTTTCCCTGCCGAAGTCATCTCACAATTCTGGTATTTGGATTTCTGACTTTCTCAACAAAATTGCTCCCCCTTATGTACCTAATCTTGACGAAGTGCCTGTTTTATCTTATTCCCCAAATTCTTCTTCTTGTTTAGATGCTCCATCTTCCATAGATGAGTTAAAAAGAGCCACGGAAGACCTAAAAGACTCAGCTCCGGGCAATGACGAAATCTGGAACATATTCATCCGCCACACTGATGACGATTCCCTTTCCTACTTTCTTTCTCATCAATATCTTCCTGGACTCTGGTATTATTCCCCCGGACTGGAAAATTCAAAAAAATATTCCCATTTGCAAAGGTACCAAAGATCCAAGTCTATGCTCAAGTTACAGACCAATTGCTCTCTCTTCAACACTTTGCAAAGTAGCTGAAAGAATGATTAAGAATAAATTAGACTGGTTTGTAGAGAAAAATCATATTCTTCCCCCTTCCCAGTTTGGATTTAGAAAGGGTAAAAGTACCCTTGACAACCTTTCCTCTCTTGTTACAGATGTCAAATTAGCGTTATCTAAAAACGAATATTGTGTTGCAGTATTTTTAGACATCTGTGGAGCATACGATAATGTAAATATACCCATTCTTAAAGAAAAGTTACTGGCGATTGGTATTCCTCCTAAATTAGTTCGATTCATTATCAATTTGATCTCAGAGAGAACTGTTTTTGTAGATGGATCCGAATCCTCTCCCCACATAAGAAAAATATTCAAAGGACTCCCGCAAGGGTCTGTCTTAAGCCCGATACTGTATAATATTTACACATACGATCTGGAAAAATCTATTAATTTCATGTGCAACGTACTCTAATATGCTGACGACTTAACGTTTTACAAAATATCCGCCAATCTTTTCATCGCAGCATCAGCAATTAACAACGTTCTTAGAAAACTCTTGGCGTGGTTAAATAGTAATGGTCTTGAACTTTCCCCTGCCAAAAGCAAAGTTGTCATCTTCACTCGTCGACGAAAGCTTCCGGGTATTGAGGTGAGATTTGGCGATGAAGTCATTCCTATCTCTAAGGAAGTTAAGTTCCTCGGAATGTTTTTGGACTCCAAACTTACTCGGAACTCTCATATAAATCACGTTGTTACAAAATGTGAAAGCAACATCAATCCCCTTACATTTCTAGCCGGAGTGTGGTGGGGATCCTACCCAGCTTCTTTAAAACTTCTATACAATGCCCTCATCCGAAGCCATCTCGATTACGGATCTTGTCTGTTTGATCCAATGTCCACTTCAAATTCTCATAAATTAGATAAAATCCAGTCAAAATCTCTTCGCCTTGTCTTAAAAACTCAACTCAATTAAATAATGCAGAATTTAACAAAATTATTGAAAACAACTTGCCAAATTACATAAATTTTTTCACAGATGGTTCCAAACTCAGTCAGGACTCCCATTGCGGGGCCAGTGTCTATGTTCCTCACAGAAAATTGTGTTTCCCACACAAACTTCCCAAAGAATGCTCCATTTTCTCTGCTGAATGCATAGCTATCATAGAAGCTCTTCAACTCGTCAAATCATTAAATATTAAAAATGCACTCATCCTTTCAGACTCGCTTAGCTCACTACAAAAAATAAGCGCATCCCCACTCAATTCCAGTAGCGACTCTCTAATCTGCTCGATCAGGAACCTACTGCATTCCATGTCACTGGTTCATGCATCAGTGGTCCTAGCCTGGATACCGGGACACCTAGGTATTACTGGAAATGACATTGCAGATTATATTGCTAAGGAAACCACTGCCCATGGTCCGTTAAGTGATATCCCTATTCCGGTTAGAGACCATTTCCCTATTCTAAAAACTAAGTACCAACCCCAATTGTCTTCTGAATTGAAAAAAACCTCTCTGATAAA
This sequence comes from Hesperophylax magnus, assembly GCA_026573805.1. Lineage (NCBI taxonomy): Eukaryota > Metazoa > Arthropoda > Insecta > Trichoptera > Limnephilidae > Hesperophylax > Hesperophylax magnus. Next base: position 6,583,902 of record JAIUSX010000022.1, read on the forward strand.
AGGTCACCAGTACTCATTAATTCAACCTTCTATTCCTGTTAAGCCCTGGTTTCACAAATACTCTACCATGCCTAAAAAATATATTTCTTCCATAACCCGAATGCGGCTGGGTCACACTTGTTGTCTTAGCCATCTTGCCAGGTTCCACATAGTCAGTTCGCGGTACTGTGATTGTGGGTCAGAGGATACTCTGGACCATAATTTTTTTGAGTGTCCTATCAATGATCGATTTCCAAACTTCATGCATGAATTGGTAAAGCTTGATATTAAATTGCCTACCAGTATACCCTGCCTTCTTAGTCTAAACACTCCTGAAATTTACCATTTGTTGGCAAAATTTATTTATAAAAATGGCCTTAATATCTGACCATAATAATAAACATAAACCAAATTTTTTTCACTTTCATTTGTATCCATTTGTTCAGGTTCCCATTTTCATCTTTATTTTCATCTATTTTCACTAATCCCAACTCTGTATATTTTAACTGAGTTAAAACACTATTCTTTATGCATATGTATATTTTTCTTGATTCTTTTATTGTATTTGTTTACAGGTTGTGTACACAGGTTCCTATTTTTATAATTTTGTGATAACCTACTGTTACCAGCTCTGTACCGTTTATTTATTTATTTATTATTATTTATTTATTTTTCATGTTCTCCGTAAAACGGTTATTCACCAATACATTATGGAGAAGATTACAAATTAGACAAAAAGTATAGCAAAACACATAAAAAGGTCAGTTTCACTACTTTGTGACATACGTCAAAAGATAATTGTTAAACTGCCTGTAGGTTACGTTAAAAATGTCGATGGTCAATGCAGACTCGTTGAGCAGTTCAGTCGCTCTGTTGACTGGGGCGTTCTGATAGGCAGAAGTCCTCGCTTTTGGAGCATAAAGAAGGGTATGGGACCTTCCACGAGTATACTTGTCTGGGATATATAAGTTAATCTCTTTCAAAATAGGTGGATTATGTATAGTTCCAGAGATTATCTTAAAAAAATGTTTTCCTAAAAATATTTTTCGGCGGGCTTCTAATGTATTAAGATCGAGCATTCCTGCTAAGAATAAGGATGGATACAGGAAAGGGTAGTACATATATTCCCTCATATATAGGTAACGCATGAATCTCTTTTGTACTTTTTCTATTTCGAGAATATGGTTTTGCTCAGAAGGGGCCCAAATAATGGAGCTATATCTCCGTAGAACAATGTATTCAAACGGTGACCGGATAAATCATCAAAGTGATAATTCATCACATTTTTAAAAAGTTAAATAAAGTCATGGAAAGTGATGAAACAAAAACTTTATTAACTGGGTTAAGTAGGTTAGTTTTTTTTTATCGTTTCTAATGACTTTATATCACTTTTTAAAGGTGTGTTGAATTGTCACTGTGTTGAGTTATCATGGAACCATTCAAACAACCGACATCTTTGTCCGTAAAAAAATGTCGGATGTGATTTTTCTCAAAAACTGCAAGATTGTTGTAATAAGCTGTCATTATACATTTTTCCAATTAAATAAATAGGGATTAATGCATAATTTCAAAACTACACTATATTTCTTAACCTCAAAAATAGTAAAATGTAGAAACGAAACTTTAAACAGCTCAACTAAAAAATTGCACATCCGACTTTGTTCTTCGGGAACTTCGAAATGAATGCTTTAGAAAGAGACTACACATATAATATTTTATCAACTTAGATAATGTAAAGTTGTCTGCACAGATAGGCAGCAGATTTTAACATTTTATGTGACATCTTTCTTTCTCACAAATAATGCACATAAATAAACCACCCACTATATCAGTCAGTATCCGTGGTTTATTTATGGTATCCATCCTCGCTATGAGACCGACTGTTATACGGGGTACGGGGCCCATAAATAAACCACTCACACGGGGCCATACTGAATCAAATTTACTGAGCTGCACTAAAATCTGCAAGAAAATAAATAACATTAAGAGTGATTGTATACCTGACAAAATCAACTATTTTCGACACACACGAACTCTGTTGTTCATTTCCAAAACAATATTTTTTCTAACTAGAATTTATTTTAAAAACGTTTGCCTGAAAACAGTAAGATGGCGGTGATGTAAATCTTCGTTATAAAAGTTATGAATTTCAGTTACCAGATGGCACTATTTTTTTGTATTATTTATTTAATTAGAATATAAACGAATATATACAAGGTAACATTTAATTTAATTGTATGTATTTTAATATTTTTACAGAAAGCCTGACATTTCTTTTTTTTATGCTTCCGATTTTGTTGTCCGGGTTAAATCTTCCCCATAGGAAAAACTAAACCCTTCGACTCACTTTTCCACAAATGATCATCTAGTCAATCATCATTATGTAAGTGTATTATATAAGCAAAATAAATACAAAACAATACAAGAACAACACGTCAACTCACAAAAGATCAAATGGGAAAATAATTCACCGACTCCAGATATTTTCATATCAGAGGGTTCGGCTCGGTAGAACTTCTAACAGGGCCTATAAATCCTACTGATCCCTCAACATAAATATTTAAAAAATCTTTTGTTATCCTACGTGTATTCAAAATGACCGACTTTTGCATCTTTATATATAATTTTTTTGAAAGATCTAATTCGCCTAAATTTTTAATTAGAGAGCTAGGTATAATGCCAGTAGCCAAAATAACGAATGGTAATATTTTTATAGTCTGAGAATGCCAAATTCTTTTTATTTCATTTCCTAAATCTGTGTATTTTCTTATTTTTTCGCTAACAGATTTTTGAATATTACAGGAATTTGGTATAGCGACATCAATGATATAAGTTAATTTTTTTAATTTTTTCATGTAAAACTATATCTGGTCTATTATGACTAATCGCTTATATTATTATTATTTCTTCATATATCTATAGTCCTGATTTTCCATATTATGACATGTATGATGATGTATGTGCCAATTTCTTAATTATGTATATCTCTATTAAAAACATTTTGGCATTTGGTTTTACATAGTTTTATGCACAATAATTAACACATTAAATTCAATAGATAACAATGAATTAAATGAAATAATATAAATAAATAATTTTTAAAGTTCTTAAAATTTTAAATACCACTTTTAACAAAATAAAATTTTATTGATTCTGTGGTCCAGAATAAATATCTAGGTTCAGATATAAATGCTAATACTTCTTTATTTACGTACACCGGGTTCGAACCCGAGACCTTCGGAATGATCAGGAACGTCAGATGCACGCATTGTAAAAAATATACCTACATCTGGTCAAAAAACAGAGTACCTGTGTTCGTTCTACCTCGGTCAACAATAACCGTTATAAATAACATTATTGTTTTCTAAGGCCCACAGAAACGCCATCGGGCCCAAAATTCGCTTGTATTCAACAGTCCTTGGTGAAGCAAAACGCCAGATTTGGCAACATTCAGTTCATTTACAACGATGCCACTTAGCACTCAGAACTAAAAAGCGCCTTGCGCGGGTGGACATTTTTGTAAGATGTTTTACAGTGGACGGTAAATTGATATCCCGACCTAAAAACAAACTTCTCACTTTCAAACTTCTCACTTTCAATAGACAGTTTGTTGTCAAGTCTGGTGTGTTTCTGGATGTCAAAAAAATAAAACATATATTTTTTATATACCGCAAAAGAGTCTCAACCGCTCTCGTCTGGAACAGCGAGCATCCCCAATCTGAGTACTAGGGTGAAGGTATTGGGGAGGGGAAGAAGATGGGGAAGACAAATGTAGAAAAGTACCTGGCTATTTATATCCGGTCACTAAACACGGCAAAAGCTTAGAAATAACGTTTCCATTCGGAATGGTGGTCTCACACCAGGGCGATACTGAGAGTAAATTTCACTCTGGATCGTGCTGCAAACACACTTTATATTATGTTTGATGTATTAATTGTGAAATAACACAAACAAATAAAAATTTATTTGCGCACGCCGGGTTTGACCGTCAGATGACCTTTATGAGCGTTGACTCACACTTGCACCAAAATCACGTGGCACTAGTAATTACGCTTGCTCGCTTAGACTTTCAAAATACTCTAGCCACAAAATATGGCAGTCAGGTTATTTGTGTTTGGTCTTTTCATTCGTGTTTTTTTAGAATAATTTACAAAAACAATAATAAATATCGAGATATGGCCCGACTCAACAGGATGACGACCTCCGTGACGTCGCGGGTTATAATCTTGGCGTGCACGAGAACCAACCTACATTTTATTTTAATAATTTGTGTTATTTCACAATGTACATAAGTATTATTTTTGCGCAATTTCCAGAGCGTTAGATACTGTCAGTATCGCCCCGATGAAAGACCACAAATCATTATTTAAATTTAGACCGCAGAACGGGTATTATTTATTGAATAAGTGAATCTACCTGGCTATTCAGATTTGGTCACCAAACACGGCTAAAGCCATTTCAAGCAACGTTTCAATTCTGAATGGTGGTCTTACACCAGGCGATACTGAGAGTATCTTTCACTATGGAACGTACCGCGCATATACCACATGGGAAGAGTCAAAGATATTGTTCTTCTAATATCTTTGGGAAGAGTCGATAGCGAACCATGATAGCGCCATCTGTTGGGATATTTAAAAGAAGCTTTTAGTTCGATGTTCTACCGTATTTAAAATTTCAAATAGGCGCCAGCAGACGGCCTATATTAAAAGTAATTTAAAAATCTAAGTGTTCTTTCTTAAATTGTAGTATAAAAAATATAAAATTAACTTTAAAAAATGGAAAAATATAATACCAATAATTTATCGTTTAGTTTTGTTAAATAAACGTATCCAAAGTTTTATAATCTGCATTTTAAAAACAAGTGCAATTAGTATTTATGAAAAAATTAAACTACGAACCTATTTTATTTATTTTTTAGTTTTTTTTTTCGTACGTTTAAAGAAAACCCCTTCAGGTATTTTTTGACGATATTCAGCCTTTAATAGTATTTTTAAAACGCACGTATTACGGTCTGAAAAAGGTCATATTTTCGATTTGATTTTGATAATTACTAAGCCTATGTTAATTTAAAAAATGTATAAAAAAAATTTTACGTGTTGAAAACACTATCATAATCGATTTGCTTAATAATATAATCATTATTTTAAATTAATAAAAAACTACACTCGGCCTTAAAAAAGATCATGAAATTCAATTTTTTACATGCTACCGCCATCTACATGTTTACCTAAAAGTAGTTAATTAAAAAAAGACTGAAGCTCCGCTAAGAAGAGATAAAGGAGTGCGTCTCGGCTATTGGCAGAATATTATAAGAGGATACAAATTAAACGCTTGGGCATTTTAACAGTTTGTGTATTATGTGTTTAGGAAATAACAACTCTCAAGAAGTTATTAGTTAGTGATGTTTCCGGCTCGGATTCAGGAGAGAGAAGAGAGCCCGAGAAACAGGTAGGCAGTCTAGCTACCCTTCCAGCAAGATATTTATTCGGTGAATTGATGCGGCATGCCCGGGGTTGGTGGTTCTTCACGCTTGTTACACTCGACCATCCTGACTCTTAATTATGACCTCACAAAATAAAAGAAAAACATATTAGTTACAAGCATCAAATCAAATAAGTGACCGACTGCCCAATATCGTCAAAATGTCAATTCATCATAAAGACAAATTCAAAAACACAAATAACCTCTACCAGACACATCTCATACATCTCTAGGTTGTACCAACACACAAATAGCTTCTATCGGACACATCTAATACACCTCTAGGATGTACCAACACACGAATAGCTTCTACCGGACACATCTCATACACCTCTAGGATGTGCCAACACACGAATACCTTCTACTGAGCATATTCAATCGCACGGATAGTTTCTACAGAAAAAATCCTGGATAGCTTCTACTGAGAATACCCAATTTATTTGGATTGCTTCTACAGAACGAATCCTGCATTACTAGGAAGCACACTCACCGAGTAATTTTCAGAGGCATGTAATCCATCCAAGTGTAATACTTCCAGCAGTCAAATGACTACCTTAGTGACACACTACTTATGCACGGTCCACTACTTTTAATTTTATTCTAAATCGGTATTATTCTCACCCCAGATAATTTTAGGTAATCCTACATCCCATATGTTAGGATCTGCATCCATAGCACGCATCGCCTTCAGCAATGTCCTGTTGGTTCTCTCAACCTGCCCATTTACTTGTGGCATAGCAAATGCAGTTAAGACGTGTTTGAATTGCTTTTCTACAGAAAATTGTTTAAATCTTCTGCTATTAAAAACCAAACCTCTATCAGAGATAACCCTAGTAAAATAAATTATTATAAGCAATATATTACAATTAGTTGCCTGAAATATCAGGCGACTAATTATTAATTAGTAATTATTAATTACATGTATTTATATTTCAGGCGTCTAATTATTGCTTATAATAATTTGTTATCCTTTGTGCTATGCATAAAACCTTGTCTTATAAACATTAGTTTATCATTAAAAAAATAATAACCCCAGTAGGTACTCCAAATGTGCTGAACATTTCATTCAACTTTCTAACTGTCTCCACCGAATTTAGGGTTTTGATGGAAAAGTAAAAACAAACTTGGAGAAAGCATCTGTGGCCACAAGTATAACCTAACTTGCTTTTACAAAATGGTCCGAGGTGATCTATGTGCAGAGTGTGCATCGATCTTTTATAAGCTTACCTTTTCTCGCTCTCCCGCCGGCGTCTTGCGGTACAATCTATCATTTCTGATGCAGAAATCATTTGTCAAGTCTTTATTAGCCTTTCCACTCTTAAGCTGCTCCACAATAGATGTAATCTTTTGCTTCTGAAGTTGCAAGGAAAGTAGCCAATCATCTGTTTCTACCACTGAAACATTCACCTCAAGGGGTGAAGGATTCTGAAGGACTCGGTCACTGGGACGATATACTATATTCATATCGTACTCCTGTATGGTGGGCCACCATCTAGCCATCCTAGGAATCATATCTTTCTTAACCAGAGTTGCGCGGACGGCAGTGCAATCTGTAACAACAATGAAATGTATGCCAAACAAATAGCTGTGATAGAATTCTTCCTCCTTCGAAGTCACACGACTGTATCAGAGAGTAAAAGAGTAAAAGAAGGCGAGCAGAGGCAGAAGTCGGAGCGAGGTAGAGGGCAGAGCAGAGAGAGAGTTGTAGAGCCGGTGATGGTTTCTGGAGATCTGCCTTTCTCTTCTTCTTAACGTATTGTTAACACTTTTGCGAGGTGCAGTCCAGTCAAGGACTATGTCTCGCGACCTGAGGGTAAGTCACCTGGGGGATGGTTTTTTTCTGCCCTAATGCTTGGGCTGCCTTGACAACTTGGGGGCTTTAAAATACTATGCTTTTTTGTATTTTATACTATATTTTTTGTATTTTTGACTGAGTTTTTTGTCGGTATTAGTTTAGGATTTAACTAATCGAATACTATGTTTTTTGTATCGGTTGTACTTGAATGTTCTTTTTTTAGAGCCAGCATTAGGGTGGGTAGGTGATGGATACTGGGAAGGGGTAGGCAGGGTTCTCGTAGGGGCTAGGTTTACCTAGGCACGAGATGCTAGGGTTCGGGTGGGAAGTTAATTTTTTAAAGAATGGTATGGCTAAATCCACCATGTGTTTGCGGAGTGGGGGGATATTCGAGCCTTTATCAATGATGCTGTTACGTACGAACCAAGGGCTTTTGGTGTACCGTCTGAGTGAGGCATTCTGGAATTGCTCGAGTCGCTTTGTGTTTCCGCTGGCCCATATAGGGCTAGCGTAGGTAATGATGGGGCGGATTTGGGATTTGTATATGAGGAGTTTATTGGATAGTGAGGTTTTTGAGTTTTTGTGTAGTAGTGGTGATAAAGCGCCGGCGGTTTGCCGGGCTTTTGTTAAAGTGTTTTTGATGTGTGGTGACCAAGTTAATCTCCTGTCTAGTGTGACTCCAAGATATTTGGCGGTCTTTTGCCATGGTATGACTTGGCCGTACATCGTGATGGTCCCTCGCTGAGCGGTAGTTCGTTTACTTCTGGAGAAGTAGACGGCTACGCTCTTTGAGGGGTTGACGTCTATGCGCCAGCGGTTGTACCACTCTTGGAGTCTGTTTACGTCTTGCTGAAGGCGATGTGTAACCATCCTGGGCGAACCGTAGGTTACCATGAGGGTTGAGTCGTCGGCGTAGAGCATTGCTTTAGAGTTGGGGTTGTCTGGGAGGGGGATATCATGAGTGTAAATATTGAAGAGGGTGGGGGACAGCAGGGAGCCTTGGGGTCTCCTGCTGTCATGAAGCGTGGGGATGAGATTGCATCGCGATATCGCACTTGAAAAGTGCGGTGCCGGAGAAATGATTTTAATACACCAAGCAGTTGGGAATCTATGTCTGTTTGGTGGAGTTTGAGAAGTAGGCCGTTTATCCATACTTTATCGAAGGTTTTGGCTATATCCAGGAAAATGGCGCCTGTAGATCTGTTGGAGTTGAAGCCACCGATGACTTGCTCGGTGAACCGTAGTAGTTGGTGGAGGGTTGAGTGTTGGGCTCTGAACCTGAGCTGTTCGTCGGGTAAAGTGGATTTTTCGTTGATGTGCTTGATGAGCCTAGTGAGGAGGATTTTTTCGTAGATTTTCCCAATGTTGGAGAGGAGGCTGATTGGACGGTGATTTTCGCAGAAAAGTGGATCTTTGCCCGGTTTGGGGAGTACTATGACGTGCGCGTGTTTCCAACTTTTGGGGAAATAGCGCAGTCTGAAGGTTGTATTGATAAGGTTGACTGTGGCTAGGATGCTTTGCGGGGGAGGGCTTTAAGAGCGAAGTTTGTGATTTCGTCCGGGCCGTGGGCTTTTTTGTTTTTGCGGCCTTTTATGGCATTGCGTACCTCGGCCGGGGTAGTGAAGTGGATGTTGTCAGGGGGGAGGGTGTCAAAAATGTGGTTTACGTTGCGGTTGACGTCGGCGATGTGGTCGGGATCTGCGTGTTTGCAACTGGGGCTAAACTGTTTTTCTAGGCTGTCTGCGAAAGATTCGGCTTTGTCGAGTGCGTCAAAAACTAGTCCGTTTTCACCGTGTATTGGGTGGTTTGGGGTCGGTGTAGATTTTAATTGTCTTGATAGGCGCCAGAGGGAGCCGTCTTTTGGGTTAATTTCTTGTATTTTTTTGTTCCAGGATAAGTTGGTGTTTTCTGATAGTCTTTGTCTAATTTGTTTTTGTAGTCTATTAATGGCAGTCTTTATTCTGGGGTCTGGTGTTCTAGTGAAGCGTCGTTTGAGAAAGTTTTTGTTAGAGATGAGGTCGGCTTTGTGCCCGTCGGCTTTGTGCCCGTTTTATAGCACCCGGGCAGTGGCCCCACGCTCCCATGGATCACGCTTTCTCTTCGATTCTCGGAGTGTTGGGACGCGATGGCGGCGCCCCGCCGCTCCTTTTACCGCCGCTCGGCCGGTAATTTCGGGCCGTGGCCGAACGTGACCACGGCTTTCCTTTGTGTAGGCACGATCCTCAGAATCGTACCCGTGGAACGTAATGACGGCGGCGTATCACCGGTCATTTTGTAACGGCATGACGGCGCACGGCCGCTTGTTTCGGGCCGTGGCTGAACGTTCCCTCTGTATAGGCACGATTCTCACAATCGTGCCCGAATTGAATGCCATTCTCATTCTAATTAGCATTTTATTTCACCAGCTCTCACACTCTATAATTCTCTGCCCGTATTCCTCCAGCCAAGCTCTGACGTTTAATTTATTTTGATATACAAGATCGCATATATGTTACATTTACATAATTTTACATACATATTTCTAGCAGTTTATCCAATTTAATAAGTGAGCAAAATAACAAATTTAATATGGGGCGGCCGTGGCCGAGCCCGGAGCAGTACGTCCGTTACACACGACTGAAATAAGCTAATGGTTTTATTCCACCGTCGCTCTGCTTCTGCATAAGAATTCCACTAAACCAAGCTTGCTAGAATCTGTGTGCAATTCTGTCTGCAGTTCTCTATCCATATATGGCTGGAACAGGGCGACTAACTAACTTCTCCTTTTGGGTTTCAAATGCATGCATCTGGGAAACTTCCCATTTCCATTTTATTTATTTATTTATTGCATCTCACTATACATAAAATAATATACAATATATACAATATATATACAACTTCCCATTTCCATTTTATTTATTTATTTATTGCATCTCACTATACATAAAATAATAATACTATACATAGAAAAACTATCATCAAACTACCTACCGACCAGTCGCATCTCATTTTACTATAAACTAATTTAAAAATAAAACAATCTTAAAGTTAGAATTAAAGTTAGAATTCAAGTGAATATAATCATTTGTGAGTTTGCGCACTGTCTGTGAGCTGCGCTATTCTAAAAAACGACAAACCGACATTAAATTTGTGTTTTATATCAACACCTTCTGACATACAAAAGAAGGTAACAAACAATCGTAATAAACATAGTGAAAAGTGAATCTAAATAACAAACATTAAAAATAATTACTACTAAACCAGTGAACCCGTTGTACGCGAACGTGTATTTCACGATTTATTTTTCAAAAAAACAGTCGTTATACAAGTGTCAAACAACTAAACCACAATTTAGACCTTTTGTACGACTATTTCGCAAGTCTACCAGTTATATTGGAATAAATCACGCCAACTGTGTATCGGTACTTGGCAGCGTGGTGAGAGGCGCCGACACATTCCGATCTACCTTCCTGGGACGTGAGTTCGAAACCTTGAGTAAACATTTTTTTTTTTTTTTTTTACGTTGTGAAGTTTGATTTACTTACTGTCCAACAGATGGCAATCCAATAAATCATACAAAATAAATCCAATACTAAATCAAATATATACTGTAATTTTAAAAATAAATGTGATATTAAATCTAACAACAAAATAAACTAAATATAATATTCTAATACAAATCCTTCAAAACTGTGATACTAAAATATAATTTTTTTACAACTCAGTTTCTGTGTCGATTGTTCATTGCAATACATAATAACTCCCTGCAATATGGAGAGCACCACCTGCAGTAAGTGCCCGGAACCCATACTCACGAGGGAATCAATGTTCTGGTGCTCCTCCTGCAAGGAGAGTCTACATTTCGCCTGCGGTGGCGTAAGTGAAGGTCATTACCGTAAACTCTCCCAAGAAAAACGCAATAATACCAAATGCACTGGCTGCAAGACGGAAACGCGCAGTACGGCGCGTTCTACTTCCATTTCCAGTAAGGAGACCCCAGCGGCTAGCACTACTAAAGTAGGTGAAACACAGCTCGACCTAATCACACATGAATTACGTCAAATCAAGACTGAGCTACAGGGATTCAAGAATGTCCAGACGAAATTATACGAAATGTTCGATGAATTCAAGGACTTCAAGGCCTCGCTAACATTCTTTAATAGCAAAATGGAGGGATTTGAAGAAGACTTTAAAAAATCTCTGATAAAACTACAAAGCATAGACTCCGTTCAAAAAAAAAACACAGAACTCGAGGCAAAACTAACTATGCTCGAATTAAAGATCGACGATCAAGATCGTCAACAAAAAAATTTTGCCGCCGAAATAAGAGGTATACCGGAGGTTGAAGGTGAGAATTTGGCAAATATTTTATTTAACATAAATCAGGAAATAAAAACAAACACTACGAGAAATGACATCGAGACCAGCTATAGGGCTCCGGGTAAGACAATCCCCCATAAAACCAGACCTATAATAGTTCGGTTTAAGCATGTTCACGTAAGAGATGACTTTTTAAACGATGTAAAAAGGTACAATATGAATGCTGGGTCTAAGGAAGACAAACTCAACACGACCTCAATAGGACTCTCCGGACCGCGCACGCCGGGATATATATCGGAACACCTGACTTCAACAAATAAACGCCTACTTTACCTAGCGAAGAAGACGGCTATTGATAAAAAACTTGCATTCGTATGGGTAAAAGCGGGACGAGTATATATACGCCAAACCACGGAATCGAGAGCTGTACATATCACCTCTGAGAATATCTTACTTGCACTATGACTCACAAATGCAATCATACCCATACTATCTGTATCCCTTTTCAAAATGTTAATCATAGTGTTCCTATATTTCATGATATTTCTATTCCTTTCAAAAAAATACTACAATATTGCATTGTTCAATCCCCAAATAAGCACGATGTCAGACATTTCAATTAATAATTTAATTATTAACATTGTGGTGCATTTATATTTATATTACCCACACATTATCAGGAAATTCTTATATGACAAATTTACAACTACATCATTGTGTCTCTCTGACCCCACTACTTTACTTCACTATTATAAGAAATTACTAGCTAACCCTCAATTCACCACTAATACCAATTGTAATTTTTATTTGTACCATTCGAAGAACATGAAATGGCTAATGTCTTCTCACAATTTATGTATTACAATAATTTATGTATATTATTTTATTTCAATAACTGAGCAACCAAACTTATGTACTCTTTGTTCACACATCAAAAACATAAATTTACCATCCCAAATTAATATTACCGTGTGGGTTTACTTACAGATAACTTACTCTAAAAATGATCCAACATTCTTTTGACATTCCCGATGAATCTATGCTCACATGCAACAATTATGTAGTTGATAATCCTAAAGACATAAATAAATACTGTTGGGAATCGTACAGTCTAAAAATTGTACACCAGAATATACGAAGTATTACCAATATTGATGATCTTCTCATATTTCTTGACCAACTTAAATTCACATTTGACATATTAGTTTTGACTGAGTGCTGGATCAATGAATACTATACCTCCAAAGAAATACAAAATTACACTGAATACCACACATCTATAAAAATAAATAAATCCAGTGGAATTGTTATCTATGTCAGGAACGGAATACAAGCTCAAGTTGACGAGCTCGCTTTATCACAAGCAAATTGTCTAAAAATAGTACTTAACAAAAATGTATGCATATTTGCAATTTATAGATCACCATCTTTCAACAATATTGATACCTTTCTTAATTCACTACATTCCAACATTAACAGCACAAACAACTCAGAACATCAAATAATCATTGGAGACCTAAATGTCAATATAATCTTAGACAATCACCGTCAATGCGATGATTATTTATGTTTTCTGAGCGAAAACGGTTTCACTCCAACAATTAACACCCCCACTAGAGTACAAGGCACGAGCAAATCCTGCTTAGATCACATTAACATAAAAAATATTAAGTTCATAGACTCGTTTGTCATACACACAACAATTTCAGACCATTATACCACGGCGCTCGGTCTTAGAAATAAGCCCTCCTCTGCTGCTAAAAACAAATATATTTCTAGAATAAATTACAGCAGCCTGCTCGAGGAGCTACGTACAGAAAAGTGGCATAACGTACTAAATCAGACTGACACTAACCAAGCAATGGACGAATTTATTAAGAAATTGCAATTCTACATATCTAATAACACTGTCAACAAATGTATCCCAAATAAACAATTTAAACTCATGCCATGGATCTCCCCTGGCCTTGTCAAATCTATTCACAGACGAAACCAACTCCACAAAATTGCGAAAAGGCAACCAGGTAATATTTCACTACAAGAACAATATAAGAAATATAGGAACTTGTGCAAAAAATTAATTAAAACAACAAAAGAAAAATTCTACAAACAATATATATACGAAAACACATTAACTCCGAAACGTTTCTGGGATATATTTCGAAAAATCACCAAAACAAAAAATAATAAGTCGTCATTCATACAATCATTAGACACTAAAAACACAAACACTGCTGACCCCAAGGGGATGGCTAATTTTGCAAATCATTATTTTACTTCCGTAGGAGCTTCACTCGCTAACAAAATACTCGATAAATGTAAGAAAACTGAATCCGATCTAGCCAACATTCCTTCAACTGTTTATAATTGTAAAGCAGATGAGATTCAAACTACGACCAATGAAGTAATGAAAATGATAGATGAACTCAAGACATCGAATGTTTGTGGGTCAGATAAAGTGTCAACAAATTTGCTAAAAGTGTTGAAACCACTTATAGCTAGTACTATTGCATTTATCTGTAATCTTAGTTTCAAATCAGGCATATTTCCGAACCACTTAAAAGAATCAATTGTCATACTGATTCACAAAAATGGAGACAAATCGGATATACAAAATTATCGGCCTATATCTCTACTAAATTCAATCTCAAAAATTATTGAGAAAATCGTCAAAAACCGTCTTAGTCTCTACCTAGAAAATCATAAGATCCTATCTAAGAACCAATTTGGCTTTCGACCTGGTTTAGGAACAGAAGATGCTATTGCTAAGCTGACTGATATTATTTCCAATAATATTGACCAGGGAGTTAAGTCCATCGCTCTCTTCCTTGATCTGGCAAAAGCTTTTGATACCATCTCGCATAAAATACTTCTGAAAAAACTACAGGCCATCGGCATTCAGGGACAGCTATTCAAATGGATGGATAGTTACTTAGCGAACAGATACCAAAAAGTTAAAATTAATGATACAGTTAGCGATCCCGTCCTTATAGAATTTGGTGTACCGCAAGGCAGTACCCTAGGACCACTACTGTTCAGTATTTATATAAATGATTTATGTAACAGTAATCTCTCCAATCACATCATAACATTTGCGGATGATACTGTCTTAATATTTGAAGGAAGAAACTGGAATGCTGTACACAACAAAGCAGAAGACGGTATTAACCAGCTTAAATATTGGTTAGATTATAATCTTTTGACTCTCAATTCAGAAAAAACAAAATTTATGCGATTTAGTGCGACAGAAGCGGGCCAACCCAAAGAATTATACAATATTTTCATACATAAATGCATCGAATCAACTATCTGTAATTGCTATAAATTAGAATGCGTGAACAGTATAAAATATCTCGGTATTGTTATCGACAAACATCTTAGATGGGACGGACATATAGACCTTGTGACTACTAAGGTTAGAAAGCTGACGCATATCTTTATGCCAATTAGAAATATCCTATGTCTAAAAGATTTAAGACTCATTTACAACGCTATGTGTGGGTCACTATTAGACTATGCATCATTAGGCTGGGGTGGATGCGCAAAAATGGTTTTAGACCACTTAGCAAAGGCCCAAAAATCCTTACTAAGGGTAATCATGAAAAAACCTTTTAGGTACCACAGCGATTCACTATTTGAAGAGTTACGAGTTCTAGATGTCAGACAATTATACATGAGGAAAATAATTTTGAACACTCATAAAAAACGTCATCTCTACCCATCTATCGACCACTCTCACGACACCCGACACTCACGGAGGAATCCAATCGTACCACCCACAACCAAAACTTCACTCGCTCAAAGACATTTTTCATTCCTAGGCCCAAAACTTTACAACTTTATACCTGATGCTTGGAAAAAGGAAAGCATAGGTGCTCTTCGTAAATCGATCACTGTCTGGCTTCACCAATTAGGGAGAAAAGAGTGTGAACTCACACTTTTCCAAAAATAAAACAAACAAAATATCAAACACATTAAGAAAACAAGAAAATAAACAAAACTAAACAAACCAAACAACAAGTTAACATCAGTTAACTTTATAACTTTTTGCTTTTAATCTTTTATAATAATATTTTTCTTTAAATGTATCATTATTTTTTAGTTATATATATATATATTTTTTTTAGTTATGTATATCTTATATTACTTTTCTTTTTTTCCTTTTTTGTTTTTGTTCTTACAAAATATGTATGCGTGCATGAATACTAACTCAATTTTGACTGTCCTAAAACGGGAATTCCTCCTAGTTGGGCAGTCAAAGTATTTTTTATCTACATGTGTCATTGTATCATCACCTGTACTAAATAAATAAATAAAAAAATAAAAATAAAACACGTTTTTTTTCACATAAAAATCAACCTCACTAGGACTAAGCCTGTTTCGAGGTTAACAATTTACACTTGAGTGAAGCAAAGAGTAATCACAAACAAGTAATTCTACATACAAACAAAAAATATTTCAAAATTAAAGAATAAATATGTATTAGATGTGTTTCCAGATGGGTAATTTGACAGTATATTGTAACAATATTTGAACCATAACGAATCATTAATCATTATTCAAAAGAATAAGAAAAGTAGATAATAAAGACAGATAGGGCGACATTCAGTTTTTAGCAAATGGGACTTATATAATATGTTATTATTTAAGAAAGGACAAGGATGAAAAAATATTAAGACAATCGTCTGTCAATACAAAAAATCTTAATTGACAAATTTAACTAAGGAATTGGTAGACTTAATATGATTTGGAAGAATATTAAACATAAGTGGTGCCTGATATAAATAATTTCTTTGACCAAAAGAAGTTATTTG
The DNA here is from genome assembly GCA_026573805.1 of Hesperophylax magnus. NCBI lineage: Eukaryota > Metazoa > Arthropoda > Insecta > Trichoptera > Limnephilidae > Hesperophylax > Hesperophylax magnus. Next base: position 6,600,270 of record JAIUSX010000022.1, read on the forward strand.
AGTGATATATAGCTGTTTTATACACATAACATTATATTCCTTATGAAGTAGGTTGGATGGATAACAGAATTTTTTTTGTACATCACTTTAAGGATCAATTTTTGAGTAATATTTAGTGGTTCAACATTGGACTTTAGACATGATCCCCAGCATACTATGTTATAAAAAGTCGAAATTGGACTAAGGCAAAAGAGACAGTTTTTAAGTTCTCTTTGTCCAATATGTGTCGAAGTTGTTTAAAAATAAATGTAAGTCTCCTGATATTTTTTGTTAACATATCAATATGGTCATTCCATCTTAAAAAATTATCAATCTTTACACCTAGATACATGATACAATCTACACTTTCCAAGGGATGGCAATTACAATTTAGCAGACAATTAGGTATAGTTAGATTATGAGTGTCAAAAGGCTGACTTTTTGACCCCCTTCTTTGTCAACTCAGTCAACGGGCGACCTATAGTTGCAAAACCTTTAATGAATTTTTGAAATAGTTGGCCAATCCCATAAATTTCCTTATTTCATGAATCTAGGTTGCCTAAAGTTGCTGCCTCGATTTTCATATTGCCCCTTGTCGGACACCTCATGTCCCAAATCCGTGATTTTAGTTTGGATGAAAGAACATTTACTCAGGTTGACTCGAAGGTCGACCTCCGCTAATAAACTCAAAACCGTATAAGTCTGGTTATCCCTTCGGAAACTGATTTAGATCAGTATGTCATCCATGAAACCAGAATATCATCACCTGGATTTTCACTAAAGCGCGTAAACACAGAGGGTGAATTAGTAACTTTCTATGTGGTGTCACTAACGCAGTTTTCCAGATGGAATCCTCCGCCATCGGTACCTAGTTATCTAATGTAGAGCTAATTCGATGATAGCCTTAAGCTAAATCTAAGCTAGTAAAATAGATTTTCCCTGGTAGCTTACATACTTGGTCATCAATATTCGGCAATGGAAACCTGTCTTTAATGGTTATTGCATTAAGTGCTCTATAATCAACGCACATCCTAAAGTCTCCATCCATTTTATTAACGAGGATCACAGGACTAGCATCATCTGAATCCGACTCTCGGATTATACCACTAGCTAACAGATCATCAATCTTTTCTTGAAGTACCTTTCGTTCTGCAAAGGCCAGCCAAATGGGTTGGTCGGTAGTAGTTTTAATGGACATTTCTCCTTAAGTGGTGCAACCTAGGTCATTAGTGGAATTAGCAAAACAGAATTCAAACTCACAAAGCAGCTGCAGAAGGTCCAACTTCTCCGTTTCGCTTACGTCTCCCACCTGAAAATCTAACATCTCCATTAAACAAACCACTTACTTCTCCTTGGCTGTGAGTCTGACCCGCTGGAGCTTCAGTACTCCGTTCAGCCTGGGTAATTAGCTCCCCTTGCTTCCAGCCCAAGGTTGTGTATCGTCATCTCTTCTCTAGCACCCAATAGCGTAGCTGGCAACATGAATGCGGTTTACCCCAGTTAAAAACAGCGCGGGGCCATGGAGTAGCTTTCCCCCTGTACTGCTCCTGAAAGGCTCACCTTAACTACTTCTGTGGTCAACGGTGGTACCGTTGGTCTCCGGCAAATAGAACCTGAAAAGCAAGCAAGCAAGCTTAAGAAGATGGATCATTCTTAAAATCGGAAATAAAGAGAAAGGAAGGGACTCCAGAAGGACTTGAAACAAATTACTATCCGTTAATGAATCTTAACACTAATCTTTATTTGACGCTTTTGTTTGAGAAACGAGCTTCGCTATTCTGTACTACCGTGATTAATTGCAACTTCGCGTAAAAGAAGCAGCCAGCTATGGATGATTCGGGGACGGAACTATGACACACAAATAGAAGGAAAAGCCGAGGATCACATTCACAGCAATCCCTTGGTACGAATCCAAAATTTCAGTCCGTTCGGTGCCATAGAACCTGAGAAAACCACTCTCAAAGTTCGAACCCAAGTCTTACATTTGTGCCTGTAAGAATGATGATTTTCCAACAAATGCTTCATTATACAGATTTTGATATTTAATTCGATTGAGATAATGATTCTTCGTACGATTCCAAAATAACAGTCCGTTCAGTGCCATAGATCCCGAGAAAACGACTAAAGGATTGAACCCAAGTTTGCATTTGTGCCCGTTAGAATGTTGACTTTCCCAAAAAAGCTTCTTTATGCAGATTTTGATTTTGATTTCGCTTTAGACAGTGATTCAGTACGATTCCAAAATTTAACTCCGTTCAGCACCATAGATCCGGAGAAAACGACTCTTAAAGATCGAACCCAAGTATTTTGCTTATGCAAAGTAAGAAATATGTTTTTCTTGACAATGCTGTTTAATGCAGATTTCGATGTTGATTTCGTTTCAGATAGTGATTCTTGGTACAAATCCAAAATATCAGTCTGTTCAGCGCCATAGAACGTGACAAAACAACTCTTAAAGATCGAACCCAAGTCTTTCGATTATGCAAAAGAAGAAAGATGTTTTTATTGACAATGCTATTTTATGCAGATTTCTATATAGATTTCGCTTCATACAGTGATTCCGAATTTTCACTCCGTTAAGCACCATAGAACTGGAGAAAACGACTCTCATAGTTCAAACCCAAGTCTTGCATTTGTGCCTGTATGAATGATGATGTGGTACTCTGTACCTACCTACGGGCCGCGAGGTGCGGGGAGCACTTCGGCGGTAGTCTGTGTGACGAGGAGTCTTGCAACATTGAACGAACAGGATCGTAGAATCTTGGAAAGGAAAGATTGCCAATAATTCAGCGGGGAGCTGAATGGCGAAAATTGCTATTTTAGGCAGATTTCGATATTGATTTCGCTTCATACAGTGATTCTTTGTACGATTCCGAATTTTCACTCCGTTAAGCACCATAGAACCGGAAAAAACGACTCTCATAGTTCAAACCTATGTCTTGCATTCCGTGCCCGTTAGAATGATGAATTTCTCACAAATGCTTCTTTACAAAGATTTAGATATTGATTTCACTTAAGACAGTGATTCTTAGTACGTTCCCAAAATTTCATCCCGTTTGGTACCATAGAGCCTGAAAAAATGGCTTTTAAAGTTCGAACCAAGTCTGAAAACAGTGCTCATAGGAATGATGATTTTTGCCGAAATGAAACTATTTGGAACTTTTGTGACTGATTTCGGTTAAGACCATGATTTTTATCACGATTCCGAAATTTCAGAAAGTTTGGTACGATAGAGCCTGAAAAAATGGCTTTAAAAGAACGAACCCAAGTCTGAAAACAAAGCCCATAGGAATGATGATTTTTGCAGAACGAAATTTTATGCAATTTTTGGGGCAGATTTCGGTTAAGACTATGATTCTTTAAACGATTCCAAAATTTCAGCCCGTTTGGTACCATAAAGCCTGAAAAAATAACCAGAGAGATTGTGTAGTTTGTGGATTTTGCGCAGTTTGTGGTTTTTTCGTGGCTTGTGTTCACACAGCCAGGCCCCAACACCTTACAGCCGGCCGGAGAAATTCAGCCGGCCTGGAGCAGGCGCACGCGCCCCAACTGCCCTTTTCAAGGCAATCTTCGCAAATCACTCACGTCGCCCCAACTGCCTTTCTCAAGGCATTCCGCAAAATACTCAAATAATTCTAATTTTTCTCGTTTCAGAATAAACCAACTCAAAAATGCCTTTCCACCGCACACCAAGAGGAACAGCGACATTCAAGCGCAACAAGCCCCTGCCTATGGCATTCCCGGAGGGAGCCACTGGCTGGAGATTAAATCCAGATACACATGAGCCAGAGTTCAAGTTTGGATCATCGCAGACCGGCTCCGGCTCGGCAACCGGATCACCAAGAGCCACATCACCTATGGAAGAGGAATGGACGAGGGCTACGGCTTCAAAGCGCCCCCATTCCCCCCCAAAGCCCGTTTTTCGTCTGGTTCACGAAAACAAATACGAACCCTTTCATAAAGTCAGCGAACCAGCTCAGGAAATCTCGTCGCCAACAACGAAGAAAGGCCCGACGCCACCAGGACCAGTGGCTTCCACCAGCAGAGACCAGGCGCCCACCAGCCGAAGACCTACGACCACCACCGCTCCTGGGAAGAGCTCAAGAGTCCCGCCCGTAATCATGACCATAGGGTCAATGACGCACGGCGACATTACGGAAGAAGTGCAAAGGCACATTGGAAGTGCCCGCTTCAACTTCCGATATGCCAAAGGAGGCAAAATCAGCGTTGTGGTGAGCTCAGTAGAAGCCCACAAAAAACTGACAGCAGCCCTACGTGGAGAGGAGAAGCCTTTCCACACCTTCACCACAGAAGCGGAAAAATTAAAGAAGACCGTCATCAGGGGACTCCCGAAGTTGTCACCAGATGAGATGATGGAAGACCTTGAAAATCAAGGCTTCCCGCTAAGGCCTGTGGTCAAGATGACCACCCCGGGAACAGAATACCCGCTTTACCTGGCATACTTTGGCCAGGAAACAAACATGGGCCACCTGAGAGCCGCAGTGGTCTACCTGTGCCACTGCAGGATTACTTTGAGGAAGTACAGAAGCAACCACCTCCAACACGGAACACAGTGCCACAGATGCCAAAATTTCGGACATGGGTCCAGAAATTGCGCACACGTCGCCCGCTGCGTCAAATGCGAAGGAAGTCACGCCACACCCGAGTGCCCCAAAACCAATCGAGAAATGCCGGCCGTCTACTGCAATTGTGGCGGAGCCTATCCCGCAAACTACGGCAAATGCCCCAACAGGGTGGCATACGAAGCTGCTCTCCAGCGCAGACAGGAGCAATCCAACGCCCAGAGGCGCAAAGAGGCAGAGCCCCGGGCACAGAGACCCGCGGCCCGAGTAGACGGCCGGTCCTGGGCGGAAGCAACCACCAGCAACAGGCTCCTGAACAACAGGAACCACGAAGAGTCACACCGGAACAACGCCAAGCGCCAAACACCGGATCCTCTGATGACGAGGACATAATGATCCTACTGCAAGGCCTCATCAGGGTACGCGAAAGACTGGCCTCATGCTCATCCAAAGCAGAGAACCTGATCATCCTAATGGAGCTTCTCAAGGAGACCTCACCGTGAAGCTCCATGAGAAAAATAACAGCGACGACGAAGAATAGTATCCTTTTTTAATACAACAAAATGTTTCCTCTCCCACAAGATTTCTCTCCCTAACTTTCTTGCAGGACCACCGAAGCGAAAAGGACGCAGCCAAATTATGAAAAAATGAAATACTTAAATTCAGTAAATCACAAAGTAAAATAGCGTAAAAAGTTCAGAACTTATTGTTTTTCTTTTTCTTGTCATTTATATGAGGTTTTTTTATCCAGTTAAGAATTTTTCCTCATAAAACTTATTAATGTAACATAAATTCAGTCAATTAAATACAACCATCAGATGGTGATAGTAATAAGGCTAATCAGCCGCAGTACTAGTTAGTTAGAAAAATGAAGGGTATTGTTATAAGCCCTAGCTAGTTAGAGGATTACGAAAGAATCCATAAAATCAAAAAGAAAAAAAAATTAATGGGTAAATATGAATTCTCTTGTAAAATTCTGGAGGTCTGGATACGTATGATACAGAGCCTAAAAAAATAGCTTTTAAAGATCGAACCCAAGTCTGAAAACAAAGCCCATAGAAAGGATGATTTTTGAAGAAATTAAACTTTATGCAACTTTTGTGACTGATTTCGGTAAAGACAACGATTCTTATCACGATTCCAACATTTCAGACCGTTTGGTACAATAGAGCCTGAAAGAATGACTTTTAAAGTTCGAACCCAAGTCTGAAAACAGCGCATATATGTTGAACTAATGATTTTTGAAGAAATTAAATTTATGCAACTTTTGTGACTGATTTCGGTTAAGACCATGATTCTTATCACGATTCCAAAATTTCAGCCCGTTTGGTACCATAGAGCCTGAAAAAATGATTTTTAAAGTTCTAACCCAAGTCTGAAACAGCGCATATAGAAACAAAGATTTTTGAAGAAATAAAACTTGATGCAACTTTTATGACTAATTTCGGTTGAGACCATGATTCTTATCACGATTCCAAAATTTCAGCCCGTTTGGTACCATAGAGCCTGAAAAAATGGCTTTTAAAGTTCGAACCCAAGTCTGAAAACAAGGCATATAGAAAAAATGATTTTTGAAGAAATCAAACTTTGTGCAACTTTTGTGACTGATTTCGGTTAAGTCCATGATTCTCATAACGATTCCAAAATTTCAGCCCGTTTGGTACAATAGAGCCTAAAAAAATGACTTCTAAAGTTCGAACCCAAGTCTGAAAACAGCGCATATAGAACTGATGATTTTTGAAGAAATTAAATTTATGCAACTTTTGTGACTGATTTCGGTTGAGACCATGATTCTTATCACGATTCCAAAATTTCAGCCCGTTTGGTAGCATAGAGCCTGAAAAAATGACTTATAAAGATCGAACCCAAGTCTGAAACAGCGCATATAGAAAAAATGATTTTTGAAGAAATAAAACTTGATGCAACTTTTGTGACAAATTTCGGTTGAGACCATTATTCTTATCACGATTCCAAAATTTCAGCCCGTTTGGTACCATAGAGCCTGAAAAAATGGCTTTTAAGTTCGAACCCAAGTCTGAAAACAGCGCATATAGAACTGATGATTTTTGAAGAAATTAAACATTATGCAACTTTTGTGACTGATTTCGGTTGAGACCATGATTCTTATCACGATTCCAAAGATTCAACCAGTTTGGTACCATAGAGCCTGAAAAAATGGCTTTTAAAGTTCGAACCCTAGTCTGAAAACGGTGCATATTAAACTGAAGATTTTTGAAGAAATTAAACATTATGCAACTTTTGTGACTGATTTCGGTTGAGACCATGATTCTTATCACGATTCCAAAGATTCAACCAGTTTGGTACCATAGAGCCTGAAAAAATGGCTTTTAAAGTTCGAACCCTAGTCTGAAAACGGTGCATATTAAACTGAAGATTTTTGAAGAAATTAAACATTATGCATCTTTTGTGACTGATTTCGGTTGAGACCATGATTCTTATCACGATTCCAAAATTTCAGCCGGTTTGGTAGCATAGAGACTGAAAAAATGACTTATTAAGTTCGAACCCAAGTCTGAAACAGCGCATATAGAAAAAATGATTTTTGAAGAAAAAAAACTTGATGCACTTTTTGTGAATGATTTCCGTTAAGACCATGATTCTTATAGCGATTCCAAAATTTCATCCCGTTTGGTACCATAGAGCGTGAAAGAATGACTTTTAAAGTTCGAACCCAAAACTGAAAACAGCGCATATATGTGAAACTAATGATTTTTGAAGAAATAAACATTTTGCATCTTTTGTGACTGAGAACATGATTCTTATCACGATTCCAAAATTTCAGCCCGTTTGGTACCATAGAGCCTGAAAAAATGGCTTTTAAAGTTCGAACCCAAGTCTGAAAACAGCGCATATAGAACTGATAAATTTTTGAAGAAATTAAACATTATGCAACTTTTGTGACTGATTTCGGTTGAGACCATGATTCTTATCACGATTCCAAAATTTCAGCCGGTTTGGTAGCATAGAGACTGAAAAAATGACTTATTAAGTTCGAACCCAAGTCTGAAACAGCGCATATAGAAAAAATGATTTTTGAAGAAATAAAACTTGATGCACTTTTTGTGAATGATTTCCGTTAAGACCATGATTCTTATAGCGATTCCAAAATTTTATCCCGTTTGGTACCATAGAGCGTGAAAGAATGACTTTTAAAGTTCGAACCCAAAACTGAAAACAGCGCATATATGTGAAACTAATGATTTTTGAAGAAATAAACATTTTGCATCTTTTGTGACTGAGAACATGATTCTTATCACGATTCCAAAATTTCAGCCCGTTTGGTACCATAGAGCCTGAAAAAATGGCTGTTAAAGTTCGAACCCAAGTCTGAAAACAGCGCATATAGAACTGATAAATTTTTGAAGAAATTAAACATTATGCATCTTTTGTGACTGATTTCGGTTGAGACCATGATTCTTATCACGATTCCAAAATTTCAGCCCGTTTGGTAGCATAGAGCCTAAAAAAATGACTTATAAAGTTCGAACCCAAGTCTGAAACAGCGCATATAGAAAAAATGATTTTTGAAGAAATAAAACTTGATGCACTTTTTGTGACTGATTTCCGTTAAGACCATGATTCTTATAGCGATTCGAAAATTTCATCCCGTTTTGTACCATAGAGCCTGAAAGAATGACTTTTAAAGTTCGAACCCTAAACTGAAAACAGCGCATATATGTGAAACTAATGATTTTTGAAGAAATAAAAAAAATGCATCTTTTGTGACTGAGAAAATGATTCGTACCACGATTCCAAAATTTCAGCCCGTTTGGTACCATAGAGCCTGAAAAAATGACTTTTAAAGTTCTAACCCAAGTCTGAAACAGCGCATATAGAAAAAATGATTTTTGAAGAAATAAAACTTGATGCAACTTTTGTGACTAATTTCGGTTGAGACCATTATTCTTATCACGATTCCAAAATTTCAGCCCGTTTGGTACCATAGAGCCTGAAAAAATGGCTTTTAAGTTCGAACCCAAGTCTGAAAACAAGGCATATAGAAAAAATTATTATTGAAGAAATCAAACTTTATGCAACTTTTGTCACTGATTTCGGCTGAGAACATGATTCTTATGACGATTCAAAAATTTCAGCCCGTTTGGTACCATAGAGCCTGAAGAAAAGACTTTTAAAGTTCGAACACAAGTCTGAAAACAGCGCATATAGAACTTATGATTTTTGAAGAAATTCAACATTATGCAACTTTTGTGACTGATTTCGGTTGAGACCATGATTCTTATCACGATTCCAAAGATTCAACCAGTTTGGTACCATAGGGCCTGAAAAAATGGCTTTTAAAGTTCGAACCCAAGTCTGAAACAGCGCATATAGAAAAAATGATTTTTGAAGAAATAAAACTTGATGCAACTTTTGTGACTAATTTCGGTTGAGAACAAGATTCTTATGACGATTCAAAAATTTCAGCCCGTTTGGTACCATAGAGCCAGAAGAAAAGACTTTTAAAGTTCGAACCCAAGTCTGAAAACAGCGCATATAGAACTGATGATTTTTGAAAAATTAAACATTATGCAACTTTTGTGACTGATTTCGGTTGAGACCATTATTCTTATCACGATTCCAAAATTTCAGCCCGTTTGGTACCATAGAGCCTGAAAAAATGGCTTTTAAGTTCGAACCCAAGTCTGAAAACAAGCCATATAGAAAAAATTATTATTGAAGAAATCAAACTTTATGCAACTTTTGTCACTGATTTCGGCTGAGAACATGATTCTTATGACGATTCAAAAATTTCAGCCCGTTTGGTACCATAGAGCCTGAAGAAAAGACTTTTAAAGTTCGAACACAAGTCTGAAAACAGCGCATATAGAACTTATGATTTTTGAAGAAATTCAACATTATGCAACTTTTGTGACTGATTTCGGTTGAGACCATGATTCTTATCACGATTCCAAAGATTCAACCAGTTTGGTACCATAGGGCCTGAAAAAATGGCTTTTAAAGTTCGAACCCTAGTCTGAAAACGGTGCATATTAAACTGAAGATTTTTGAAGAAATTAAACATTATGCAACTTTTGTGACTGATTTCGGTTGAGACCATGATTCTTATCACGATTCCAAAGATTCAACCAGTTTGGTACCATAGAGCCTGAAAAAATGGCTTTTAAAGTTCGAACCCTAGTCTGAAAACGGTGCATATTAAACTGAAGATTTTTGAAGAAATTAAACATTATGCATCTTTTGTGACTGATTTCGGTTGAGACCATGATTCTTATCACGATTCCAAAATTTCAGCCGGTTTGGTAGCATAGAGACTGAAAGAATGACTTATTAAGTTCGAACCCAAGTCTGAAACAGCGCATATAGAAAAAATGATTTTTGAAGAAATAAAACTTGATGCACTTTTTGTGACTGATTTCCGTTAAGACCATGATTCTTATAGCGATTCCAAAATTTCATCCCGTTTGGTACCATAGAGCCTGAAAGAATGACTTTTAAATTTCGAACCCAAAACTGAAAACAGCGCATATATGTGAAACTAATGATTTTTGAAGAAATAAACATTATGCATCTTTTGTGATTGAGAACATGATTCTTATCACGATTCCAAAATTTCAGCCCGTTTGGTAGCATAGAGCCTGAAAAAATGACTTATAAAGTTCGAACCCAAGTCTGAAACAGCGCATATAGAAAAAATGATTTTTGAAGAAATAAAACTTGATGCACTTTTTGTGAATGATTTCCGTTAAGACCATGATTCTTATAGCGATTCGAAAATTTCATCCCATTTGGTACCATAGAGCCTGAAAGAATGACTTTTAAAGTTCGAACCCAAAACTGAAAACATCGCATATATGTGAAACTAATGATTTTTGAAGAAATAAACATTATGCATCTTTTGTGACTGAGAACATGATTCTTATCACGATTCCAAAATATCAGCCCGTTTGGTAGCATAGAGCCTGAAAAAATGACTTATAAAGTTCGAACCCAAGTCTGAAACAGCGCATATAGAAAAAATGATTTTTGAAGAAATAAAACTTGATGCACTTTTTGTGAATGATTTCCGTTAAGACCATGATTCTTATAGCGATTCCAAAATTTCATCCCGTTTGGTACCATAGAGCGTGAAAGAATGACTTTTAAAGTTCGAACCCAAAACTGAAAACAGCGCATATATGTGAAACTAATGATTTTTGAAGAAATAAACAAAATGCATCTTTTGTGACTGAGAAAATGATTCTTACCACGATTCCAAAATTTCAGCCCGTTTGGTACCATAGAGCCTGAAAAAATGACTTTTAAAGTTCTAACCCAAGTCTGAAACAGCGCATATAGAAAAAATGATTTTTGAAGAAATAAAACTTGATGCAACTTTTGTGACTAATTTCGGTTGAGAACAAGATTCTTATGACGATTCAAAAATTTCAGCCCGTTTGGTACCATAGAGCCAGAAGAAAAGACTTTTAAAGTTCGAACCCAAGTCTGAAAACAGCCCATATAGAACTGATGATTTTTGAAAAATTAAACATTATGCAACTTTTGTGACTGATTTCGGTTGAGACAATGATTCTTATCACGATTCCAAAGATTCAACCAGTTTGGTACCATAGAGCCTGAAAAAATGGCTTTTAAAGTTCGAACCCTAGTCTGAAAACGGTGCATATTAAACTGAAGATTTTTGAAGAAATTAAACACTATGCAACTTTTGTGGCTGATTTCGGTTGAGACCATGATTCTTATCACGATTCCAAAGATTCAACCAGTTTGGTACCATAGAGCCTGAAAAAATGGCTTTTAAAATTCGAACCCAAATCTGAAACAGCGCATATAGAAAAAATGATTTTTGAAGAAATAAAACTTGATGCAACTTTTGTGACTAATTTCGGTTGAGACCATTATTATTATCACGATTCCAAAATTTCAGCCCGTTTGGTACCATAGAGCCTGAAAAAATGGCTTTTAAGTTCGAACCCAAGTCTGAAAACAAGGCATATAGAAAAAATTATTATTGAAGAAATCAAACTTTATGCAACTTTTGTCACTGATTTCGGCTGAGAACATGATTCTTATGACGATTCAAAAATTTCAGCCCGTTTGGTACCATAGAGCCTGAAGAAAAGACTTTTAAAGTTCGAACACAAGTCTGAAAACAGCGCATATAGAACTTATAATTTTTGAAGAAATTAAACATTATGCAACTTTTGTGACTGATTTCGGTTGAGACCATGATTCTTATCACGATTCCAAAGATTCAACAGGTTTGGTACCATAGAGCCTGAAAAAATGGCTTTTAAAGTTCGAACCCTAGTCTGAAAACGGTGCATATTAAACTGAAGATTTTTGAAGAAATTAAACATTATGCATCTTTTGCGACTGATTTCGGTTGAGACCATGATTCTTACCACGATTCCAAAATTTCAGCCGGTTTGGTAGCATAGAGACTGAAAGAATGACTTATTAAGTTCGAACCCAAGTCTGAAACAGCGCATATAGAAAAAATGATTTTTGAAGAAATAAAACTTGATGCACTTTTTGTGACTGATTTCCGTTAAGACCATGATTCTTATAGCGATTCCAAAATTTCATCCCGTTTGGTACCATAGAGCCTGAAAGAATGACTTTTAAATTTCGAACCCAAAACTGAAAACAGCGCATATATGTGAAACTAATGATTTTTGAAGAAATAAACATTTTGCATCTTTTGTGATTGAGAACATGATTCTTATCACGATTCCAAAATTTCAGCCCGTTTGGTAGCATAGAGCCTGAAAAAATGACTTATAAAGTTCGAACCCAAGTCTGAAACAGCGCATATAGAAAAAATGATTTTTGAAGAAATAAAACTTGATGCACTTTTTGTGAATGATTTCCGTTAAGACCATGATTCTTATAGCGATTCGAAAATTTCATCCCATTTGTTACCATAGAGCCTGAAAGAATGACTTTTAAAGTTCGAACCCAAAACTGAAAACATCGCATATATGTGAAACTAATGATTTTTGAAGAAATAAACATTATGCATCTTTTGTGACTGAGAACATGATTCTTATCACGATTCCAAAATATCAGCCCGTTTGGTAGCATAGAGCCTGAAAAAATGACTTATAAAGTTCGAACCCAAGTCTGAAACAGCGCATATAGAAAAAATGATTTTTGAAGAAATAAAACTTGATGCACTTTTTGTGAATGATTTCCGTTAAGACCATGATTCTTATAGCGATTCCAAAATTTCATCCCGTTTGGTACCATAGAGCGTGAAAGAATGACTTTTAAAGTTCGAACCCAAAACTGAAAACAGCGCATATATGTGAAACTAATGATTTTTGAAGAAATAAACAAAATGCATCTTTTGTGACTGAGAAAATGATTCTTACCACGATTCCAAAATTTCAGCCCGTTTGGTACCATAGAGCCTGAAAAAATGACTTTTAAAGTTCTAACCCAAGTCTGAAACAGCGCATATAGAAAAAATGATTTTTGAAGAAATAAAACTTGATGCAACTTTTGTGACTAATTTCGGTTGAGAACAAGATTCTTATGACGATTCAAAAATTTCAGCCCGTTTGGTACCATAGAGCCAGAAGAAAAGACTTTTAAAGTTCGAACCCAAGTCTGAAAACAGCGCATATAGAACTGATGATTTTTGAAAAATTAAACATTATGCAACTTTTGTGACTGATTTCGGTTGAGACCATTATTCTTATCACGATTCCAAAATTTCAGCCCGTTTGGTACCATAGAGCCTGAAAAAATGGCTTTTAAGTTCGAACCCAAGTCTGAAAACAAGCCATATAGAAAAAATTATTATTGAAGAAATCAAACTTTATGCAACTTTTGTCACTGATTTCGGCTGAGAACATGATTCTTATGACGATTCAAAAATTTCAGCCCGTTTGGTACCATAGAGCCTGAAGAAAAGACTTTTAAAATTCGAACACAAGTCTGAAAACAGCGCATATAGAACTTATGATTTTTGAAGAAATTAAACATTATGCAACTTTTGTGACTGATTTCGGTTGAGACCATGATTCTTATCACGATTCCAAAGATTCAACCAGTTTGGTACCATAGAGCCTGAAAAAATGGCTTTTAAAGTTCGAACCCTAGTCTGAAAACGGTGCATATTAAACTGAAGATTTTTGAAGAAATTAAACATTATGCATCTTTTGTGACTGATTTCGGTTGAGACCATGATTCTTATCACGATTCCAAAATTTCAGCCGGTTTGGTAGCATAGAGACTGAAAGAATGACTTATTAAGTTCGAACCCAAGTCTGAAACAGCGCATATAGAAAAAATGATTTTTGAAGAAATAAAACTTGATGCACTTTTTGTGACTGATTTCCGTTAAGACCATGATTCTTATAGCGATTCCAAAATTTCATCCCGTTTGGTACCATAGAGCCTGAAAGAATGACTTTTAAATTTCGAACCCAAAACTGAAAACAGCGCATATATGTGAAATTAATGATTTTTGAAGAAATAAACATTTTGCATCTTTTGTGACTAAGAACATGATTCTTATCACGATTCCAAAATATCAGCCCGTTTGGTAGCATAGAGCCTGAAAAAATGACTTATAAAGTTCGAACCCAAGTCTGAAACAGCGCATATAGAAAAAATGATTTTTGAAGAAATAAAACTTGATGCACTTTTTGTGAATGATTTCCGTTAAGACCATGATTCTTATAGCGATTCCAAAATTTTATCCCGTTTGGTACCATAGAGCGTGAAAGAATGACTTTTAAAGTTCGAACCCAAAACTGAAAACAGCGCATATATGTGAAACTAATGATTTTTGAAGAAATAAACATTTTGCATCTTTTGTGACTGAGAACATGATTCTTATCACGATTCCAAAATTTCAGCCCGTTTGGTAACATAGAGCCTGAAAAAATGGCTTTTAAAGTTCGAACCCAAGTCTGAAAACAGCGCATATAGAACTGATAAATTTTTGAAGAAATTAAACATTATGCATCTTTTGTGACTGATTTCGGTTGAGACCATGATTCTTATCACGATTCCAAAATTTCAGCCCGTTTGGTAGCATAGAGCCTGAAAAAATGACTTATAAAGTTCGAACCCAAGTCTGAAACAGCGCATATAGAAAAAATGATTTTTGAAGAAATAAAACTTGATGCACTTTTTGTGACTGATTTCCGTTAAGACCATGATTCTTATAGCGATTCCAAAATTTCATCCCGTTTGGTACCATAGAGCCTGAAAGAATGACTTTTAAATTTCGAACCCAAAACTGAAAACAGCGCATATATGTGAAACTAATGATTTTTGAAGAAATAAACATTATGCATCTTTTGTGATTGAGAACATGATTCTTATCACGATTCCAAAATATCAGCCCGTTTGGTAGCATAGAGCCTGAAAAAATGACTTATAAAGTTCGAACCCAAGTCTGAAACAGCGCATATAGAAAAAATGATTTTTGAAGAAATAAAACTTGATGCACTTTTTGTGAATGATTTCCGTTAAGACCATGATTCTTATAGCGATTCCAAAATTTCATCCCGTTTGGTACCATAGAGCGTGAAAGAATGACTTTTAAAGTTCGAACCCAAAACTGAAAACAGCGCATATATGTGAAACTAATGATTTATGAAGAAATAAACAAAATGCATCTTTTGTGACTGAGAAAATGATTCTTACCACGATTCCAAAATTTCAGCCCGTTTGGTACCATAGAGCCTGAAAAAATGACTTTTAAAGTTCTAACCCAAGTCTGAAACAGCGCATATAGAAAAAATGATTTTTGAAGAAATAAAACTTGATGCAACTTTTGTGACTAATTTCGGTTGAGAACAAGATTCTTATGACGATTCAAAAATTTCAGCCCGTTTGGTACCATAGAGCCAGAAGAAAAGACTTTTAAAGTTCGAACCCAAGTCTGAAAACAGCCCATATAGAACTGATGATTTTTGAAAAATTAAACATTATGCAACTTTTGTGACTGATTTCGGTTGAGACAATGATTCTTATCACGATTCCAAAGATTCAACCAGTTTGGTACCATAGAGCCTGAAAAAATGGCTTTTAAAGTTCGAACCCTAGTCTGAAAACGGTGCATATTAAACTGAAGATTTTTGAAGAAATTAAACATTATGCAACTTTTGTGGCTGATTTCGGTTGAGACCATGATTCTTATCACGATTCCAAAGATTCAACCAGTTTGGTACCATAGAGCCTGAAAAAATGGCTTTTAAAATTCGAACCCAAGTCTGAAACAGCGCATATAGAAAAAATGATTTTTGAAGAAATAAAACTTGATGCAACTTTTGTGACTAATTTCGGTTGAGACCATTATTATTATCACGATTCCAAAATTTCAGCCCGTTTGGTACCATAGAGCCTGAAAAAATGGCTTTTAAGTTCGAACCCATGTCTGAAAACAAGGCATATAGAAAAAATTATTATTGAAGAAATCAAACTTTATGCAACTTTTGTCACTGATTTCGGCTGAGAACATGATTCTTATGACGATTCAAAAATTTCAGCCCGTTTGGTACCATAGAGCCTGAAGAAAAGACTTTTAAAGTTCGAACACAAGTCTGAAAACAGCGCATATAGAACTTATAATTTTTGAAGAAATTAAACATTATGCAACTTTTGTGACTGATTTCGGTTGAGACCATGATTCTTATCACGTTTCCAAAGATTCAACAGGTTTGGTACCATAGAGCCTGAAAAAATGGCTTTTAAAGTTCGAACCCTAGTCTGAAAACGGTGCATATTAAACTGAAGATTTTTGAAGAAATTAAACATTATGCATCTTTTGCGACTGATTTCGGTTGAGACCATGATTCTTACCACGATTCCAAAATTTCAGCCGGTTTGGTAGCATAGAGACTGAAAGAATGACTTATTAAGTTCGAACCCAAGTCTGAAACAGCGCATATAGAAAAAATGATTTTTGAAGAAATAAAACTTGATGCACTTTTTGTGACTGATTTCCGTTAAGACCATGATTCTTATAGCGATTCCAAAATTTCATCCCGTTTGGTACCATAGAGCCTGAAAGAATGACTTTTAAATTTCGAACCCAAAACTGAAAACAGCGCATATATGTGAAACTAATGATTTTTGAAGAAATAAACATTATGCATCTTTTGTGATTGAGAACATGATTCTTATCACGATTCCAAAATTTCAGCCCGTTTGGTAGCATAGAGCCTGAAAAAATGACTTATAAAGTTCGAACCCAAGTCTGAAACAGCGCATATAGAAAAAATGATTTTTGAAGAAATAAAACTTGATGCACTTTTTGTGAATGATTTCCGTTAAGACCATGATTCTTATAGCGATTCGAAAATTTCATCCCATTTGTTACCATAGAGCCTGAAAGAATGACTTTTAAAGTTCGAACCCAAAACTGAAAACATCGCATATATGTGAAACTAATGATTTTTGAAGAAATAAACATTATGCATCTTTTGTGACTGAGAACATGATTCTTATCACGATTCCAAAATATCAGCCCGTTTGGTAGCATAGAGCCTGAAAAAATGACTTATAAAGTTCGAACCCAAGTCTGAAACAGCGCATATAGAAAAAATGATTTTTGAAGAAATAAAACTTGATGCACTTTTTGTGAATGATTTCCGTTAAGACCATGATTCTTATAGCGATTCCAAAATTTCATCCCGTTTGGTACCATAGAGCGTGAAAGAATGACTTTTAAAGTTCGAACCCAAAACTGAAAACAGCGCATATATGTGAAACTAATGATTTTTGAAGAAATAAACAAAATGCATCTTTTGTGACTGAGAAAATGATTCTTACCACGATTCCAAAATTTCAGCCCGTTTGGTACCATAGAGCCTGAAAAAATGACTTTTAAAGTTCTAACCCAAGTCTGAAACAGCGCATATAGAAAAAATGATTTTTGAAGAAATAAAACTTGATGCAACTTTTGTGACTAATTTCGGTTGAGAACAAGATTCTTATGACGATTCAAAAATTTCAGCCCGTTTGGTACCATAGAGCCAGAAGAAAAGACTTTTAAAGTTCGAACCAAAGTCTGAAAACAGCGCATATAGAACTGATGATTTTTGAAAAATTAAACATTATGCAACTTTTGTGACTGATTTCGGTTGAGACCATTATTCTTATCACGATTCCAAAATTTCAGCCCGTTTGGTACCATAGAGCCTGAAAAAATGGCTTTTAAGTTCGAACCCAAGTCTGAAAACAAGCCATATAGAAAAAATTATTATTGAAGAAATCAAACTTTATGCAACTTTTGTCACTGATTTCGGCTGAGAACATGATTCTTATGACGATTCAAAAATTTCAGCCCGTTTGGTACCATAGAGCCTGAAAAAAAGACTTTTAAAATTCGAACACAAGTCTGAAAACAGCGCATATAGAACTTGTGATTTTTGAAGAAATTAAACATTATGCAACTTTTGTGACTGATTTCGGTTGAGACCATGATTCTTATCACGATTCCAAAGATTCAACCAGTTTGGTACCATAGAGCCTGAAAAAATGGCTTTTAAAGTTCGAACCCTAGTCTGAAAACGGTGCATATTAAACTGAAGATTTTTGAAGAAATTAAACATTATGCAACTTTTGTGACTGATTTCGGTTGAGACCATGATTCTTATCACGATTCCAAAGATTCAACCAGTTTGGTACCATAGAGCCTGAAAAAATGGCTTTTAAAGTTCGAACCCTAGTCTGAAAACGGTGCATATTAAACTGAAGATTTTTGAAGAAATTAAACATTATGCATCTTTTGTGACTGATTTCGGTTGAGACCATGATTCTTATCACGATTCCAAAATTTCAGCCGGTTTGGTAGCATAGAGACTGAAAGAATGACTTATTAAGTTCGAACCCAAGTCTGAAACAGCGCATATAGAAAAAATGATTTTTGAAGAAATAAAACTTGATGCACTTTTTGTGACTGATTTCCGTTAAGACCATGATTCTTATAGCGATTCCAAAATTTCATCCCGTTTGGTACCATAGAGCCTGAAAGAATGACTTTTAAATTTCGAACCCAAAACTGAAAACAGCGCATATATGTGAAATTAATGATTTTTGAAGAAATAAACATTATGCATCTTTTGTGACTAAGAACATGATTCTTATCACGATTCCAAAATATCAGCCCGTTTGGTAGCATAGAGCCTGAAAAAATGACTTATAAAGTTCGAACCCAAGTCTGAAACAGCGCATATAGAAAAAATGATTTTTGAAGAAATAAAACTTGATGCACTTTTTGTGAATGATTTCCGTTAAGACCATGATTCTTATAGCGATTCCAAAATTTTATCCCGTTTGGTACCATAGAGCGTGAAAGAATGACTTTTAAAGTTCGAACCCAAAACTGAAAACAGCGCATATATGTGAAACTAATGATTTTTGAAGAAATAAACATTTTGCATCTTTTGTGACTGAGAACATGATTCTTATCACGATTCCAAAATTTCAGCCCGTTTGGTACCATAGAGCCTGAAAAAATGGCTTTTAAAGTTCGAACCCAAGTCTGAAAACAGCGCATATAGAACTGATAAATTTTTGAAGAAATTAAACATTATGCATCTTTTGTGACTGATTTCGGTTGAGACCATGATTCTTATCACGATTCCAAAATTTCAGCCCGTTTGGTAGCATAGAGCCTGAAAAAATGACTTATAAAGTTCGAACCCAAGTCTGAAACAGCGCATATAGAAAAAATGATTTTTGAAGAAATAAAACTTGATGCACTTTTTGTGACTGATTTCCGTTAAGACCATGATTCTTATAGCGATTCCAAAATTTCATCCCGTTTTGTACCATAGAGCCTGAAAGAATGACTTTTAAAGTTCGAACCCTAAACTGAAAACAGCGCATATATGTGAAACTAATGATTTTTGAAGAAATAAAAAAAATGCATCTTTTGTGGCTGAGAAAATGATTCGTACCACGATTCCAAAATTTCAGCCCGTTTGGTACCATAGAGCCTGAAAAAATGACTTTTAAAGTTCTAACCCAAGTCTGAAACAGCGCATATAGAAAAAATGATTTTTGAAGAAATAAAACTTGATGCAACTTTTGTGACTAATTTCGGTTGAGACCATTATTCTTATCACGATTCCAAAATTTCAGCCCGTTTGGTACCATAGAGCCTGAAAAAATGGCTTTTAAGTTCGAACCCAAGTCTGAAAACAAGGCATATAGAAAAAATTATTATTGAAGAAATCAAACTTTATGCAACTTTTGTCACTGATTTCGGCTGAGAACATGATTCTTATGACGATTCAAAAATTTCAGCCCGTTTGGTACCATAGAGCCTGAAGAAAAGACTTTTAAAGTTCGAACACAAGTCTGAAAACAGCGCATATAGAACTTATGATTTTTGAAGAAATTCAACATTATGCAACTTTTGTGACTGATTTCGGTTGAGACCATGATTCTTATCACGATTCCAAAGATTCAACCAGTTTGGTACCATAGGGCCTGAAAAAATGGCTTTTAAAGTTCGAACCCTAGTCTGAAAACGGTGCATATTAAACTGAAGATTTTTGAAGAAATTAAACATTATGCAACTTTTGTGACTGATTTCGGTTGAGACCATGATTCTTATCACGATTCCAAAGATTCAACTAGTTTGGTACCATAGAGCCTGAAAAAATGGCTTTTAAAGTTCGAACCCTAGTCTGAAAACGGTGCATATTAAACTGAAGATTTTTGAAGAAATTAAACATTATGCATCTTTTGTGACTGATTTTGGTTGAGACCATGATTCTTATCACGATTCCAAAATTTCAGCCGGTTTGGTAGCATAGAGACTGAAAGAATGACTTATTAAGTTCGAACCCAAGTCTGAAACAGCGCATATAGAAAAAATGATTTTTGAAGAAATAAAACTTGATGCACTTTTTGTGACTGATTTCCGTTAAGACCATGATTCTTATAGCGATTCCAAAATTTCATCCCGTTTGGTACCATAGAGCCTGAAAGAATGACTTTTAAATTTCGAACCCAAAACTGAAAACAGCGCATATATGTGAAATTAATGATTTTTGAAGAAATAAACATTATGCATCTTTTGTGACTAAGAACATGATTCTTATCACGATTCCAAAATATCAGCCCGTTTGGTAGAATAGAGCCTGAAAAAATGACTTATAAAGTTCGAACCCAAGTCTGAAACAGCGCATATAGAAAAAATGATTTTTGAAGAAATAAAACTTGATGCACTTTTTGTGAATGATTTCCGTTAAGACCATGATTCTTATAGCGATTCCAAAATTTTATCCCGTTTGGTACCATAGAGCGTGAAAGAATGACTTTTAAAGTTCGAACCCAAAACTGAAAACAGCGCATATATGTGAAACTAATGATTTTTGAAGAAATAAACATTTTGCATCTTTTGTGACTGAGAACATGATTCTTATCACGATTCCAAAATTTCAGCCCGTTTGGTACCATAGAGCCTGAAAAAATGGCTTTTAAAGTTCGAACCCAAGTCTGAAAACAGCGCATATAGAACTGATAAATTTTTGAAGAAATTAAACATTATGCATCTTTTGTGACTGATTTCGGTTGAGACCATGATTCTTATCACGATTCCAAAATTTCAGCCCGTTTGGTAGCATAGAGCCTGAAAAAATGACTTATAAAGTTCGAACCCAAGTCTGAAACAGCGCATATAGAAAAAATGATTTTTGAAGAAATAAAACTTGATGCACTTTTTGTGACTAATTTCCGTTAAGACCATGATTCTTATAGCGATTCCAAAATTTCATCCCGTTTTGTACCATAGAGCCTGAAAGAATGACTTTTAAAGTTCGAACCCTAAACTGAAAACAGCGCATATATGTGAAACTAATGATTTTTGAAGAAATAAAAAAATGCATCTTTTGTGACTGAGAAAATGATTCGTACCACGATTCCAAAATTTCAGCCCGTTTGGTACCATAGAGCCTGAAAAAATGACTTTTAAAGTTCTAACCCAAGTCTGAAACAGCGCATATAGAAAAAATGATTTTTGAAGAAATAAAACTTGATGCAACTTTTGTGACTAATTTCGGTTGAGACCATTATTCTTATCACGATTCCAAAATTTCAGCCCGTTTGGTACCATAGAGCCTGAAAAAATGGCTTTTAAGTTCGAACCCAAGTCTGAAAACAAGGCATATAGAAAAAATTATTATTGAAGAAATCAAACTTTATGCAACTTTTGTCACTGATTTCGGCTGAGAACATGATTCTTATGACGATTCAAAAATTTCAGCCCGTTTGGTACCATAGAGCCTGAAGAAAAGACTTTTAAAGTTCGAACACAAGTCTGAAAACAGCGCATATAGAACTTATGATTTTTGAAGAAATTCAACATTATGCAACTTTTGTGACTGATTTCGGTTGAGACCATGATTCTTATCACGATTCCAAAGATTCAACCAGTTTGGTACCATAGGGCCTGAAAAAATGGCTTTTAAAGTTCGAACCCTAGTCTGAAAACGGTGCATATTAAACTGAAGATTTTTGAAGAAATTAAACATTATGCAACTTTTGTGACTGATTTCGGTTGAGACCATGATTCTTATCACGATTCCAAAGATTCAACCAGTTTGGTACCATAGAGCCTGAAAAAATGGCTTTTAAAGTTCGAACCCTAGTCTGAAAACGGTGCATATTAAACTGAAGATTTTTGAAGAAATTAAACATTATGCATCTTTTGTGACTGATTTCGGTTGAGACCATGATTCTTATCACGATTCCAAAATTTCAGCCGGTTTGGTAGCATAGAGACTGAAAGAATGACTTATTAAGTTCGAACCCAAGTCTGAAACAGCGCATATAGAAAAAATGATTTTTGAAGAAATAAAACTTGATGCACTTTTTGTGACTGATTTCCGTTAAGACCATGATTCTTATAGCGATTCCAAAATTTCATCCCGTTTGGTACCATAGAGCCTGAAAGAATGACTTTTAAATTTCGAACCCAAAACTGAAAACAGCGCATATATGTGAAACTAATGATTTTTGAAGAAATAAACATTATGCATCTTTTGTGATTGAGAACATGATTCTTATCACGATTCCAAAATTTCAGCCCGTTTCGTAGCATAGAGCCTGAAAAAATGACTAATAAAGTTCGAACCCAAGTCTGAAACAGCGCATATAGAAAAAATGATTTTTGAAGAAATAAAACTTGATGCACTTTTTGTGAATGATTTCCGTTAAGACCATGATTCTTATAGCGATTCGAAAATTTCATCCCATTTGGTACCATAGAGCCTGAAAGAATGACTTAAAAGTTCGAACCCAAAACTGAAAACATCGCATATATGTGAAACTAATGATTTTTGAAGAAATAAACATTATGCATCTTTTGTGACTGAGAACATGATTCTTATCACGATTCCAAAATATCAGCCCGTTTGGTAGCATAGAGCCTGAAAAAATGACTTATAAAGTTCGAACCCAAGTCTGAAACAGCGCATATAGAAAAAATGATTTTTGAAGAAATAAAACTTGATGCACTTTTTGTGAATGATTTCCGTTAATACCATGATTCTTATAGCGATTCCAAAATTTCATCCCGTTTGGTACCATAGAGCGTGAAAGAATGACTTTTAAAGTTCGAACCCAAAACTGAAAACAGCGCATATATGTGAAACTAATGATTTTTGAAGAAATAAACAAAATGCATCTTTTGTGACTGAGAAAATGATTCTTACCACGATTCCAAAATTTCAGCCCGTTTGGTACCATAGAGCCTGAAAAAATGACTTTTAAAGTTCTAACCCAAGTCTGAAACAGCGCATATAGAAAAAATGATTTTTGAAGAAATAAAACTTGATGCAACTTTTGTGACTAATTTCGGTTGAGAACAAGATTCTTATGACGATTCAAAAATTTCAGCCCGTTTGGTACCATAGAGCCAGAAGAAAAGACTTTTAAAGTTCGAACCCAAGTCTGAAAACAGCGCATATAGAACTGATGATTTTTGAAAAATTAAACATTATGCAACTTTTATGACTGATTTCGGTTGAGACCATTATTCTTATCACGATTCCAAAATTTCAGCCCGTTTGGTACCATAGAGCCTGAAAAAATGGCTTTTAAGTTCGAACCCAAGTCTGAAAACAAGCCATATAGAAAAAATTATTATTGAAGAAATCAAACTTTATGCAACTTTTGTCACTGATTTCGGCTGAGAACATGATTCTTATGACGATTCAAAAATTTCAGCCCGTTTGGTACCATAGAGCCTGAAGAAAAGACTTTTAAAATTCGAACACAAGTCTGAAAACAGCGCATATAGAACTTATGATTTTTGAAGAAATTAAACATTATGCAACTTTTGTGACTGATTTCGGTTGAGACCATGATTCTTATCACGATTCCAAAGATTCAACCAGTTTGGTACCATAGAGCCTGAAAAAATGGCTTTTAAAGTTCGAACCCTAGTCTGAAAACGGTGCATATTAAACTGAAGATTTTTGAAGAAATTAAACATTATGCATCTTTTGTGACTAAGAACATGATTCTTATCACGATTCCAAAATATCAGCCCGTTTGGTAGCATAGAGCCTGAAAAAATGACTTATAAAGTTCGAACCCAAGTCTGAAACAGCGCATATAGAAAAAATGATTTTTGAAGAAATAAAACTTGATGCACTTTTTGTGAATGATTTCCGTTAAGACCATGATTCTTATAGCGATTCCAAAATTTTATCCCGTTTGGTACCATAGAGCGTGAAAGAATGACTTTTAAAGTTCGAACCCAAAACTGAAAACAGCGCATATATGTGAAACTAATGATTTTTGAAGAAATAAACATTTTGCATCTTTTGTGACTGAGAACATGATTCTTATCACGATTCCAAAATTTCAGCCCGTTTGGTACCATAGAGCCTGAAAAAATGGCTTTTAAAGTTCGAACCCAAGTCTGAAAACAGCGCATATAGAACTGATAAATTTTTGAAGAAATTAAACATTATGCATCTTTTGTGACTGATTTCGGTTGAGACCATGATTCTTATCACGATTCCAAAATTTCAGCCCGTTTGGTAGCATAGAGCCTGAAAAAATGACTTATAAAGTTCGAACCCAAGTCTGAAACAGCGCATATAGAAAAAATGATTTTTGAAGAAATAAAACTTGATGCACTTTTTGTGAATGATTTCCGTTAAGACCATGATTCTTATAGCGATTCCAAAATTTCATCCCGTTTGGTACCATAGAGCCTGAAAGAATGACTTTTAAAGTTCGAACCCAAAACTGAAAACAGCGCATATATGTGAAACTAATGATTTTTGAAGAAATAAACATTATGCATCTTTTGTGACTGAGAACATGATTCTTATCACGATTCCAAAATTTCAGCCCGTTTGGTACCATAGAGCCTGAAAAAATGGCTTTTAAAGTTCGAACCCAAGTCTGAAAACAAGGCATATAGAAAAAATGATTATTGAAGAAATCAAACTTTATGCAACTTTTCTGACTGATTTCGGTTGAGATCATGATTCTTATGACGATTCAAAAATTTCAGCCCGTTTGGTACCATAGAGCCCGAAAAAATGACTTTTAAAGTTCGAACCCACGTCTGAAAACAGCGCATATAGAACTGATGATTTTTGAAGAAATTAAACATTATGCAGTTTTTGTGACTGATTTCGGTAAAGACCATGATTCTTATCACGATTCCAAAGATTCAACCAGTTTGGTACCATAGAGCCTGAAAAAATGGCTTTTAAAGTTCGAACCCAAGTCTGAAAACGGTGCATATCAAACTGAAGATTTTTGAAGAAATTAATCATTATGCATCTTTTGTGACTGATTTCGGTTGAGACCATGATTCTTATCACGATTCCAAAATTTCAGCCCGTTTGGTACCATAGAGCCAGAAAAAATGACTTTTAAAGTTCTAACCCAAGTCTGAAACAGCGCATATAGAAACAAAGATTTTTGAAGAAATAAAACTTGATGCAACTTTTATGACTAATTTCGGTTGAGACCATGATTCTTATCACGATTCCAAAATTTCAGCCCGTTTGGTACCATAGAGCCAGAAAAAATGACTTATAAAGTTCGAACCCAAGTCTGAAAAAGCGCATATAGAAAAAATGATTTTAGAAGAAATAAAACTTGCTGCACTTTTTGTGACTGATTTCCGTTAAGACCATGAATCTTATAGCGATTCCAAAATTTCAGCCCGTTTGGTACCATAGAGCCAGAAAAAATGGCTTTTAAAGTTCGAACCCAAGTCTGAAAACAAGGCATATAGAAAAAATGATTTTTCAAGAAATCAAACTATAGGATATTTTTGTGACTGATTTCGGTTAAGTCCATGATTCTCATAACGATTCCAAAATTTCAGCCCGTTTGGGAAATAGAGCCTGAAAAAATGACTTCTAAAATTCGAACCCAAGTCTGAAAACAGCGCATATAGAACTGATGATTTTTGAAGAAATTAAATTTATGCAACTTTTGTGACTGATTTCGGTTAAGACCATGATTCTTATCACGATTCCAAAATTTCAGCCCGTTTGGTAGCATAGAGCCTGAAAAAATGACTTATAAAGTTCGAACCCAAGTCTGAAACAGCGCATATAGAAAAAATGATTTTAGAAGAAATAAAACTTGCTGCACTTTTTGTGACTGATTTCCGTTAAGTCCATGATTCTCATAACGATTCCAAAATTTCAGCCCGTTTGGGAAATAGAGCCTGAAAAAATGACTTCTAAAATTCGAACCCAAGTCTGAAAACAGCGCATATAGAACTGATGATTTTTGAAGAAATTAAATTTATGCAACTTTTGTGACTGATTTCGGTTAAGACCATGATTCTTATCACGATTCCAAAATTTCAGCCCGTTTGGTAGCATAGAGCCTGAAAAAATGACTTATAAAGTTCGAACCCAAGTCTGAAACAGCGCATATAGAAAAAATGATTTTAGAAGAAATAAAACTTGCTGCACTTTTTGTGACTGATTTCCGTTAAGACCATGAATCTTATAGCGATTCCAAAATTTCATCCCGTTTGGTACCATAGAGCCTGAAAGAATGACTTTTAAAGTTCGAACCCAAAACTGAAAACAGCGCATATATGTGAAACTAATGATTTTTGAAGAAATAAACATTATGCATCTTTTGTGATTGAGAACATGATTCTTATCACGATTCCAAAATTTCAGCCCGTTTGGTAGCATAGAGCCTGAAAAAATGACTTATAAAGTTCGAACCCAAGTCTGAAACAGCGCATATAGAAAAAATGATTTTTGAAGAAATAAAACTTGATGCACTTTTTGTGAATGATTTCCGTTAAGACCATGAATCTTATAGCGATTCCAAAATTTCATCCCGTTTGGTACCATAGAGCCTGAAAGAATGACTTTTAAAGTTCGAACCCAAAACTGAAAACAGCGCATATATGTGAAACTAATGATTTTTGAAGAAATAAACATTATGCATCTTTTGTGATTGAGAACATGATTCTTATCACGATTCCAAAATTTCAGCCCGTTTGGTAGCATAGAGCCTGAAAAAATGACTTATAAAGTTCGAACCCAAGTCTGAAACAGCGCATATAGAAAAAATGATTTTAGAAGAAATAAAACTTGCTGCACTTTTTGTGACTGATTTCCGTTAAGACCATGAATCTTATAGCGATTCCAAAATTTCATCCCGTTTGGTACCATAGAGCCTGAAAGAATGACTTTTAAAGTTCGAACCCAAAACTGAAAACAGCGCATATATGTGAAACTAATGATTTTTGAAGAAATAAACATTATGCATCTTTTTTGTTGTTTGTTTTTGGGGTGTTATGCCGTGTTGCGCTAACTCCTTCTTTAGCCGACGTTTCGGACAGCGTTGCAGTGTCCATCATCAGGGCAGATCCGGTAGATCCGAAGATGTGTGAATTTTGGTTGTCGAGTTTGTGCTTATTTATTTGTGGCCTGGGCCCATCCAAGTGCGAAATGCCAACGGAAGTGGCGACATCTTGTGGCGAATTCTGAAAGCTCAGTATTTATGTTAGCCTGGGTCCCGTCCAAGTGCGAAATGCCAACGGAAGTGGCGCCATCTTGTGGCGAATTCTAGAATTAGAAAACCGATTGACAGCGATAACAGATTATGCATCTTTTGTGATTGAGAACATGATTCTTATCACGATTCCAAAATTTCAGCCCGTTTGGTAGCATAGAGCCTGAAAAAATGACTTATAAAGTTCGAACCCAAGTCTGAAACAGCGCATATAGAAAAAATGATTTTTGAAGAAATAAAACTTGATGCACTTTTTGTGAATGATTTCCGTTAACACCATGATTCTTATAGCGATTCGAAAATTTCATCCCATTTGGTACCATAGAGCCTGAAAGAATGACTTTTAAAGTTCGAACCCAAAACTGAAAACATCGCATATATGTGAAACTAATGATTTTTGAAGAAATAAACATTATGCATCTTTTGTGACTGAGAACATGATTCTTATCACGATTCCAAAATATCAGCCCGTTTGGTAGCATAGAGCCTGAAAAAATGACTTATAAAGTTCGAACCCAAGTCTGAAACAGCGCATATAGAAAAAATGATTTTTGAAGAAATAAAACTTGATGCACTTTTTGTGAATGATTTCCGTTAAGACCATGATTCTTATAGCGATTCCAAAATTTCATCCCGTTTGGTACCATAGAGCGTGAAAGAATGACTTTTAAAGTTCGAACCCAAAACTGAAAACAGCGCATATATGTGAAACTAATGATTTTTGAAGAAATAAACAAAATGCATCTTTTGTGACTGAGAAAATGATTCTTACCACGATTCCAAAATTTCAGCCCGTTTGGTACCATAGAGCCTGAAAAAATGACTTTTAAAGTTCTAACCCAAGTCTGAAACAGCGCATATAGAAAAAATGATTTTTGAAGAAATAAAACTTGATGCAACTTTTGTGACTAATTTCGGTTGAGAACAAGATTCTTATGACGATTCAAAAATTTCAGCCCGTTTGGTACCATAGAGCCAGAAGAAAATACTTTTAAAGTTCGAACCCAAGTCTGAAAACAGCGCATATAGAACTGATGATTTTTGAAAAATTAAACATTATGCAACTTTTGTGACTGATTTCGGTTGAGACCATTATTCTTATCACGATTCCAAAATTTCAGCCCGTTTGGTACCATAGAGCCTGAAAAAATGGCTTTTAAGTTCGAACCCAAGTCTGAAAACAAGGCATATAGAAAAAATTATTATTGAAGAAATCAAACTTTATGCAACTTTTGTCACTGATTTCGGCTGAGAACATGATTCTTATGACGATTCAAAAATTTCAGCCCGTTTGGTACCATAGAGCCTGAAGAAAAGACTTTTAAAGTTCGAACACAAGTCTGAAAACAGCGCATATAGAACTTATGATTTTTGAAGAAATTAAACATTATGCAACTTTTGTGACTGATTTCGGTTGAGACCATGATTCTTATCACGATTCCAAAGATTCAACCAGTTTGGTACCATAGAGCCTGAAAAAATGGCTTTTAAAGTTCGAACCGTAGTCTGAAAACGGTGCATATTAAACTGAAGATTTTTGAAGAAATTAAACATTATGCAACTTTTGTGACTGATTTCGCTTAAGACCATGATTCTTATCACGATTCCAAAATTTCAGCCCGTTTGGTAGCATAGAGCCTGAAAAAATGACTTATAAAGTTCGAACCCAAGTCTGAAAAAGCGCATATAGAAAAAATGATTTTAGAAGAAATAAAACTTGCTGCACTTTTTGTGACTGATTTCCGTTAAGACCATGAATCTTATAGCGATTCCAAAATTTCATCCCGTTTGGTACCATAGAGCGTGAAAGAATGACTTTTAAAGTTCGAACCCAAAACTGAAAACAGCGCATATATGTGAAACTAATGATTTTTGAAGAAATAAACATTATGCATCTTTTGTGACTGAGAACATGATTCTTATCACGATTCCAAAGATTCAACCAGTTTGGTACCATAGAGCCTGAAAAAATGGCTTTTAAAGTTCGAACCGTAGTCTGAAAACGGTGCATATTAAACTGAAGATTTTTGAAGAAATTAAACATTATGCAACTTTTGTGACTGATTTCGCTTAAGACCATGATTCTTATCACGATTCCAAAATTTCAGCCCGTTTGGTAGCATAGAGCCTGAAAAAATGACTTATAAAGTTCGAACCCAAGTCTGAAAAAGCGCATATAGAAAAAATGATTTTAGAAGAAATAAAACTTGCTGCACTTTTTGTGACTGATTTCCGTTAAGACCATGAATCTTATAGCGATTCCAAAATTTCATCCCGTTTGGTACCATAGAGCCTGAAAGAATGACTTTTAAAGTTCGAACCCAAAACTGAAAACAGCGCATATATGTGAAACTAATGATTTTTGAAGAAATAAACATTATGCATCTTTTGTGACTGAGAACATGATTCTTATCACGATTCCAAAATATCAGCCCGTTTGGTAGCATAGAGCCTGAAAAAATGACTTATAAAGTTCGAACCCAAGTCTGAAACAGCGCATATAGAAAAAATGATTTTTGAAGAAATAAAACTTGATGCACTTTTTGTGAATGATTTCCGTTAAGACCATGATTCTTATAGCGATTCCAAAATTTCATCCCGTTTGGTACCATAGAGCGTGAAAGAATGACTTTTAAAGTTCGAACCCAAAACTGAAAACAGCGCATATATGTGAAACTAATGATTTTTGAAGAAATAAACATTATGCATCTTTTGTGACTGAGAACATGATTCTTATCACGATTCCAAAATATCAGCCCGTTTGGTAGCATAGAGCCTGAAAAAATGACTTATAAAGTTCGAACCCAAGTCTGAAACAGCGCATATAGAAAAAATGATTTTTGAAGAAATAAAACTTGATGCACTTTTTGTGAATGATTTCCGTTAAGACCATGATTCTTATAGCGATTCCAAAATTTCATCCCGTTTGGTACCATAGAGCGTGAAAGAATGACTTTTAAAGTTCGAACCCAAAACTGAAAACAGCGCATATATGTGAAACTAATGATTTTTGAAGAAATAAACAAAATGCATCTTTTGTGACTGAGAAAATGATTCTTACCACGATTCCAAAATTTCAGCCCGTTTGGTACCATAGAGCCTGAAAAAATGACTTTTAAAGTTCTAACCCAAGTCTGAAACAGCGCATATAGAAAAAATGATTTTTGAAGAAATAAAACTTGATGCAACTTTTGTGACTAATTTCGGTTGAGAACAAGATTCTTATGACGATTCAAAAATTTCAGCCCGTTTGGTACCATAGAGCCAGAAGAAAAGACTTTTAAAGTTCGAACCCAAGTCTGAAAACAGCGCATATAGAACTGATGATTTTTGAAAAATTAAACATTATTCAACTTTTGTGACTGATTTCGGTTGAGACTATGATTCTTATCACGATTCCAAAATATCAGCCCGTTTGGTACCATAGAGCCTGAAAAAATGGCTTTTAAAGTTCGAACCCTAGTCTGAGAACGGTGCATATTAAACTGAAGATTTTTGAAGAAATTAAACATTATTCATCTTTTGTGACTGATTTCGGTTGAGACCATGATTCTTATCACGATTCCAAAATTTCAGCCCGTTTGGTACAATAGAGCCTGAAAAAATGACTTCTAAAGTTCGAACCCAAGTCTGAAAACAGCGCATATAGAACTGATAATTTTTGAAGATTAAATTTATGCAACTTTTGTGACTGATTTCGGTTAAGACCATGATTCTTATCACGATTCCAAAATTTCAGCCCGTTTGGTAGCATAGAGCCTGAAAAAATGACTTATAAAGTTCGAACCCAAGTCTGAAAACGGTGCATATTAAACTGAAGATTTTTGAAGAAATTAATCACTATGCAACTTGATGCACTTTTTGTGACTGATTTCCGTTAAGACCATGATACTTATAGCGATTCCAAAATTTCATCCCGTTTGGTACAATAAAGCCTGAAAAAATGACTTCTAAAGTTCGAACCCAAGTCTGAAAACAGCGCATATAGAACTGATGATTTTTGAAGAAATTAAATTTATGCAACTTTTGTGACTGATTTCGGTTGAGACCATGATTCTTATCACGATTCCAAAATTTCAGCCCGTTTGGTAGCATAGAGCCTGAAAAAATGACTTATTAAGTTCGAACCCAAGTCTGAAACAGCGCATATAGAAACAAAGATTTTTTGAAGAAATAAAACTTGATGCAACTTTTATCACTAATTTCGGTTGAGACCATGATTCTTATCACGATTCCAAAATTTCAGCCCGTTTGGTACCATAGAGCCTGAAAAAATGGCTTTTAAAGTTCGAACCCAAGTCTGAAAACAAGGCATATAGAAAAAATGATTTTTGAAGAAAACAAACTTTATGCATATGAGACCATGATTCTTATCTCGATTCCAAAGAATCAACCAGTTTGGTACCATAGAGCCTGAAAAAATGGCTTTTAAAGTTCGAACCCAAGTCTGAAAACGGTGCATATTAAACTGAAGATTTTTGAAGAAATTAATCATTATGCATCTTTTGTGACTGATTTCGGTTGAGACCATGATTCTTATCACGATTCCAAAATTTCAGCCCGTTTGGTAGCATAGAGCCTGAAAAAATGACTTATAAAGTTCGAACCCAAGTCTGAAAAAGCGCATATAGAAAAAATGATTTTAGAAGAAATAAAACTTGCTGCACTTTTTGTGACTGATTTCCGTTAAGACCATGAATCTTATAGCGATTCCAAAATTTCATCCCGTTTGGTACCATAGAGCCTGAAAGAATGACTTTTAAAGTTCGAACTCAAAACTGAAAACAGCGCATATATGTGAAACTAATGATTTTTGAAGAAATAAACATTATGCATCTTTTGTGACTGAGAACATGATTCTTATCACGATTCCAAAATTTCAGCCCGTTTGGTACCATAGAGCCTGAAAAAATGGCTTTTAAAGTTCGAACCCAAGTCTGAAAACAAGGCATATAGAAAAAATGATTATTGAAGAAATCAAACTTTATGCAACTTTTGTGACTGATTTCGGTTGAGAACATGATTCTTATGACGATTCAAAAATTTCAGCCCGTTTGGTACCATAGAGCCCGAAAAAATGACTTTTAAAGTTCGAACCCACGTCTGAAAACAGCGCATATAGAACTGATGATTTTTGAAGAAATTAAACATTATGCAGTTTTTGTGACTGATTTCGGTAAAGACCATGATTCTTATCACGATTCCAAAGATTCAACCAGTTTGGTACCATAGAGCCTGAAAAAATGGCTTTTAAAGTTCGAACCCAAGTCTGAAAACGGTGCATATTAAACTGAAGATTTTTGAAGAAATTAATCATTATGCATCTTTTGTGACTGATTTCGGTTGAGACCATGATTCTTATCACGATTCCAAAATTTCAGCCCGTTTGGTACCATAGAGCCAGAAAAAATGACTTTTAAAGTTCTAACCCAAGTCTGAAACAGCGCATATAGAAACAAAGATTTTTGAAGAAATAAAACTTGATGCAACTTTTATGACTAATTTCGGTTGAGACCATGATTCTTATCACGATTCCAAAATTTCAGCCCGTTTGGTACCATAGAGCCAGAAAAAATGGCTTTTAAAGTTCGAACCCAAGTCTGAAAACAAGGCATATAGAAAAAATGATTTTTGAAGAAATAAAACTTGATGCACTTTTTGTGAATGATTTCCGTTAAGACCATGATTCTTATAGCGATTCCAAAATTTCATCCCGTTTGGTACCATAGAGCCTGAAAGAATGACTTTTAAATTTCGAACCCAAAACTGAAAACAGCGCATATATGTGAAACTAATGATTTTTGAAGAAATAAACATTATTCATCTTTTGTGATTGAGAACATGATTCTTATCACGATTCCAAAATTTCAGCCCGTTTGGTAGCATTGAGCCTGAAAAAATGACTTATAAAGTTCGAACCCAAGTCTGAAAACGGTGCATATTAAACTGAAGATTTTTGAAGAAATTAATCACTATGCAACTTGATGCACTTTTTGTGACTGATTTCCGTTAAGACCATGATACTTATAGCGATTCGAAAATTTCATCCCATTTGGTACCATAGAGCCTGAAAGAATGACTTTTAAAGTTCGAACCCAAAACTGAAAACATCGCATATATGTGAAACTAATGATTTTTGAAGAAATAAACATTATGCATCTTTTGTGACTGAGAACATGATTCTTATCACGATTCCAAAATATCAGCCCGTTTGGTAGCATAGAGCCTGAAAAAATGACTTATAAAGTTCGAACCCAAGTCTGAAACAGCGCATATAGAAAAAATGATTTTTGAAGAAATAAAACTTGATGCACTTTTTGTGAATGATTTCCGTTAAGACCATGATTCTTATAGCGATTCCAAAATTTCATCCCGTTTGGTACCATAGAGCGTGAAAGAATGACTTTTAAAGTTCGAACCCAAAACTGAAAACAGCGCATATATGTGAAACTAATGATTTTTGAAGAAATAAACAAAATGCATCTTTTGTGACTGAGAAAATGATTCTTACCACGATTCCAAAATTTCAGCCCGTTTGGTACCATAGAGCCTGAAAAAATGACTTTTAAAGTTCTAACCCAAGTCTGAAACAGCGCATATAGAAAAAATGATTTTTGAAGAAATAAAACTTGATGCAACTTTTGTGACTAATTTCGGTTGAGAACAAGATTCTTATGACGATTCAAAAATTTCAGCCCGTTTGGTACCATAGAGCCAGAAGAAAAGACTTTTAAAGTTCGAACCCAAGTCTGAAAACAGCGCATATAGAACTGATGATTTTTGAAAAATTAAACATTATGCAACTTTTGTGACTGATTTCGGTTGAGACCATTATTCTTATCACGATTCCAAAATTTCAGCCCGTTTGGTACCATAGAGCCTGAAAAAATGGCTTTTAAGTTCGAACCCAAGTCTGAAAACAAGGCATATAGAAAAAATTATTATTGAAGAAATCAAACTTTATGCAACTTTTGTCACTGATTTCGGCTGAGAACATGATTCTTATGACGATTCAAAAATTTCAGCCCGTTTGGTACCATAGAGCCTGAAGAAAAGACTTTTAAAGTTCGAACACAAGTCTGAAAACAGCGCATATAGAACTTATGATTTTTGAAGAAATTAAACATTATGCAACTTTTGTGACTGATTTCGGTTGAGACCATGATTCTTATCACGATTTCAAAGATTCAACCAGTTTGGTACCATAGAGCCTGAAAAAATGGCTTATAAAGTTCGAACCGTAGTCTGAAAACGGTGCATATTAAACTGAAGATTTTTGAAGAAATTAAACATTATGCAACTTTTGTGACTGATTTCGCTTAAGACCATGATTCTTATCACGATTCCAAAATTTCAGCCCGTTTGGTAGCATAGAGCCTGAAAAAATGACTTATAAAGTTCGAACCCAAGTCTGAAAAAGCGCATATAGAAAAAATGATTTTAGAAGAAATAAAACTTGCTGCACTTTTTGTGACTGATTTCGGTTAAGACCATGAATCTTATAGCGATTCCAAAATTTCATCCCGTTTGGTACCATAGAGCCTGAAAGAATGACTTTTAAAGTTCGAACCCAAAACTGAAAACAGCGCATATATGTGAAACTAATGATTTTTGAAGAAATAAACATTATTCATCTTTTGTGACTGAGAACATGATTCTTATCACGATTCCAAAATATCAGCCCGTTTGGTAGCATAGAGCCTGAAAAAATGACTTATAAAGTTCGAACCCAAGTCTGAAACAGCGCATATAGAAAAAATGATTTTTGAAGAAATAAAACTTGATGCACTTTTTGTGAATGATTTCCGTTAAGACCATGATTCTTATAGCGATTCCAAAATTTCATCCCGTTTGGTACCATAGAGCGTGAAAGAATGACTTTTAAAGTTCGAACCCAAAACTGAAAACAGCGCATATATGTGAAACTAATGATTTTTGAAGAAATAAACATTATGCATCTTTTGTGACTGAGAACATGATTCTTATCACGATTCCAAAATATCAGCCCGTTTGGTAGCATAGAGCCTGAAAAAATGACTTATAAAGTTCGAACCCAAGTCTGAAACATCGCATATAGAAAAAATGATTTTTGAAGAAATAAAACTTGATGCACTTTTTGTGAATGATTTCCGTTAAGACCATGATTCTTATAGCGATTCCAAAATTTCATCCCGTTTGGTACCATAGAGCGTGAAAGAATGACATTTAAAGTTCGAACCCAAAACTGAAAACAGCGCATATATGTGAAACTAATGATTTTTGAAGAAATAAACAAAATGCATCTTTTGTGACTGAGAAAATGATTCTTACCACGATTCCAAAATTTCAGCCCGTTTGGTACCATAGAGCCTGAAAAAATGACTTTTAAAGTTCTAACCCAAGTCTGAAACAGCGCATATAGAAAAAATGATTTTTGAAGAAATAAAACTTGATGCAACTTTTGTGACTAATTTCGGTTGAGAACAAGATTCTTATGACGATTCAAAAATTTCAGCCCGTTTGGTACCATAGAGCCAGAAGAAAAGACTTTTAAAGTTCGAACCCAAGTCTGAAAACAGCGCATATAGAACTGATGATTTTTGAAAAATTAAACATTATTCAACTTTTGTGACTGATTTCGGTTGAGACCATGATTCTTATCACGATTCCAAAGATTCAACCAGTTTGGTACCATAGAGCCTGAAAAAATGGCTTTTAAAGTTCGAACCCTAGTCTGAAAACGGTGCATATTAAACTGAAGATTTTTGAAGAAATTAAACATTATGCAACTTTTGTGACTGATTTCGGTTGAGACCATGATTTTTATCACGATTCCAAAGATTCAACCAGTTTGGTACCATAGAGCCTGAAAAAATGGCTTTTAAAATTCGAACCCAAGTCTGAAAACGGTGCATATTAAACTGAAGATTTTTGAAGAAATTAATCATTATGCATCTTTTGTGACTGATTTCGGTTGAGACCATGATTCTTATCACGATTCCAAAATTTCAGCCCGTTTGGTACCATAGAGCCTGAAAAAATGACTTTTAAAGTTCTAACCCAAGTCTGAAACAGCGCATATAGAAACAAAGATTTTTGAAGAAATAAAACTTGATGCAACTTTTATGACTAATATCGGTTGAGACCATGATTCTTATCACGATTCCAAAATTTCAGCCCGTTTGGTACCATAGAGCCTGAAAAAATGGCTTTTAAAGTTCGAACCCAAGTCTGAAAACAAGGCATATAGAAAAAATGATTTTTGAAGAATACAAACTTTATGCAACTTTTGTGACTCATTTCGGTTAAGTCCATGATTCTCATAACGATTCCAAAATTTCAGCCCGTTTGGTACAATAGAGCCTGAAAAAATGACTTCTAAAGTTCGAACCCAAGTCTGAAAACAGCGCATATAGAACTGATGATTTTTGAAGAAATTAAATTTATGCAACTTTTGTGACTGATTTCGGTTGAGACCATGATTCTTATCACGATTCCGAAATTTCAGCCCGTTTGGTAGCAAAGAGCCTGAAAAAATGACTTATAAAGTTCGAACCCAAGTCTGAAACAGCGCATATAGAAAAAATGATTTTTGAAGAAATAAAACTTGATGCACTTTTTGTGACTGATTTCCGTTAAGACCATGATTCTTATAGCGATTCCAAAATTTCATCCCGTTTTGTACCATAGAGCCTGAAATAATGACTTTTAAAGTTCGAACCCAAAAGTGAAAACAGCGCATATATGTGAAACTAATGATTTTTGAAGAAATAAACAAAATGCATCTTTTGTGACTGAGAAAATGATTCTTACCACGATTCCAAAATTTCAGCCCGTTTGGTACGATAGAGCCTATAAAATGATTTTTAAAGTTCTAACCCAAGTCTGAAACAGGGCATATAGAAAAAATGATTTTTGAAGAAATAAAACTTGATGCAACTTTTGTGACTAATTTCGGTTGAGACCATTATTCTTATCACGATTCCAAAATTTCAGCCCGTTTGGTACCATAGAGCCTGAAAAAATGGCTTTTAAGTTCGAACCCAAGTCTGAAAACAAGGCATATAGAAAAAATTATTATTGAAGAAATCAAACTTTATGCAACTTTTGTGACTGATTTCGGTTGAGAACATGATTCTTATGACGATTCAAAAATTTCAGCCCGTTTGGTACCATAGAGCCTGAAGAAAAGACTTTTAAAGTTCGAACCCAAGTCTGAAAACAGCGCATATAGAACTGATGATTTTTGAAGAAATTAAACATTATGCAACTTTTGTGACTGATTTCGGTTGAGTCCATGATTCTTATCACGATTCCAAAGATTCAACCAGTTTGGTACCATAGAGCCTGAAAAAATGGCTTTTAAAGTTCGAACCCTAGTCTGAAAACGGTGCATATTAAACTGAAGATTTTTGAAGAAATTAAACATTATGCAACTTTTGTGACTGATGTCGGTTGAGACCATGATTCTTATCACGATTCCAAAGATTCAACCAGTTTGGTACCATAGAGCCTGAAAAAATGGCTTTTAAAGTTCGAACCCTAGTCTGAAAACGGTGCATATTAAACTGAAGATTTTTGAAGAAATTAAACATTATGCATCTTTTGTGACTGATTTCGGTTGAGAGCATGATTCTTATCACGATTCCAAAATTTCAGCCGGTTTGGTAGCATAGAGACTGAAAAAATGACTTATTAAGTTCGAACCCAAGTCTGAAACAGCGCATATAGAAAAAATGATTTTTGAAGAAATAAAACTTGATGCACTTTTTGTGACTGATTTCCGTTAAGACCATGATTCTTATAGCGATTCCAAAATTTCATCCCTTTTGGTACCATAGAGCCTGAAAGAATGACTTTTAAATTTCGAACCCAAAACTGAAAACAGCGCATATATGTGAAACTAATGATTTTTGAAGAAATAAACATTATGCATCTTTTGTGATTGAGAACATGATTCTTATCACGATTCCAAAATTTCAGCCCGTTTGGTAGCATTGAGCCTGAAAAAATGACTTATAAAGTTCGAACCCAAGTCTGAAACAGCGCATATAGAAAAAATGATTTTTGAAGAAATAAAACTTGATGCACTTTTTGTGAATGATTTCCGTTAAGACCATGATTCTTATAGCGATTCCAAAATTTCATCCCGTTTGGTACCATAGAGCGTGAAAGAATGACTTTTAAAGTTCGAACCCAAAACTGAAAACAGCGCATATATGTGAAACTAATGATTTTTGAAGAAATAAACATTTTGCATCTTTTGTGACTGAGAACATGATTCTTATCACGATTCCACAATTTCAGCCCGTTTGGTACCATAGAGCCTGAAAAAATGGCTTTTAAAGTTCGAACCCTAGTCTGAGAACGGTGCATATTAAACTGAAGATTTTTGAAGAAATAAAACATTATGCATCTTTTGTGACTGATTTCGGTTGAGACCATGATTCTTATCACGATTCCAAAATTTCAGCCCGTTTGGTAGCATAGAGCCTGAAAAAATGACTTATAAAGTTCGAACCCAAGTCTGAAAACGGTGCATATTAAACTGAAGATTTTTGAAGAAATTAATCATTATGCAACTTGATGCACTTTTTGTGACTGATTTCCGTTAAGACCATGATACTTATAGCGATTCCAAAATTTCATCCCGTTTGGTACAATAAAGCCTGAAAAAATGACTTCTAAAGTTCGAACCCAAGTCTGAAAACAGCGCATATAGAACTGATGATTTTTGAAGAAATTAAATTTATGCAACTTTTGTGACTGATTTCGGTTGAGACCATGATTCTTATCACGATTCCAAAATTTCAGCCCGTTTGGTAGCATAGAGCCTGAAAAAATGACTTATTAAGTTCGAACCCAAGTCTGAAACAGCGCATATAGAAAAAATGATTTTTGAAGAAATAAAACTTGATGCACTTTTTGTGACTGATTTCCGTTAAGACCATGATTCTTATAGCGATTCCAAAATTTCATCCCGTTTTGTACCATAGAGCCTGAAAGAATGACTTTTAAAGTTCGAACCCAAAAGTGAAAACAGCGCATATATGTGAAACTAATGATTTTTGAAGAAATAAACAAAATGCATCTTTTGTGACTGAGAAAATGATTCTTACCACGATTCCAAAATTTCAGCCCGTTTGGTACGATAGAGCCTATAAAATGATTTTTAAAGTTCTAACCCAAGTCTGAAACAGGGCATATAGAAAAAATGATTTTTGAAGAAATAAAACTTGATGCAACTTTTGTGACTAATTTCGGTTGAGACCATTATTCTTATCACGATTCCAAAATTTCAGCCCGTTTGGTACCATAGAGCCTGAAAAAATGGCTTTTAAGTTCGAACCCAAGTCTGAAAACAAGGCATATAGAAAAAATTATTATTGAAGAAATCAAACTTTATGCAACTTTTGTGACTGATTTCGGTTGAGAACATGATTCTTATGACGATTCAAAAATTTCAGCCCGTTTGGTACCATAGAGCCTGAAGAAAAGACTTTTAAAGTTCGAACCCAAGTCTGAAAACAGCGCATATAGAACTGATGATTTTTGAAGAAATTAAACATTATGCAACTTTTGTGACTGATTTCGGTTGAGTCCATGATTCTTATCACGATTCCAAAGATTCAACCAGTTTGGTACCATAGAGCCTGAAAAAATGGCTTTTAAAGTTCGAACCCAAGTCTGAAAACAAGGCATATAGAAAAAATGATTTTTGAAGAAAACAAACTTTATGCATATGAGACCATGATTCTTATCTCGATTCCAAAGATTCAACCAGTTTGGTACCATAGAGCCTGAAAAAATGGCTTTTAAAGTTCGAACCCTAGTCTGAAAACGGTGCATATTAAACTGAAGATTTTTGAAGAAATTAAACATTATGCATCTTTTGTGACTGATTTCGGTTGAGACCATGATTCTTATCACGATTCCAAAATTTCAGCCGGTTTGGTAGCATAGAGACTGAAAAAATGACTTATTAAGTTCGAACCCAAGTCTGAAACAGCGCATATAGAAAAAATGATTTTTGAAGAAATAAAACTTGATGCACTTTTTGTGACTGATTTCCGTTAAGACCATGATTCTTATAGCGATTCCAAAATTTCATCCCGTTTGGTACCATAGAGCCTGAAAGAATGACTTTTAAATTTCGAACCCAAAACTGAAAACAGCGCATATATGTGAAACTAATGATTTTTGAAGAAATAAACATTATGCATCTTTTGTGATTGAGAACATGATTCTTATCACGATTCCAAAATTTCAGCCCGTTTGGTAGCATTGAGCCTGAAAAAATGACTTATAAAGTTCGAACCCAAGTCTGAAACAGCGCATATAGAAAAAATGATTTTTGAAGAAATAAAACTTGATGCACTTTTTGTGAATGATTTCCGTTAAGACCATGATTCTTATAGCGATTCCAAAATTTCATCCCGTTTGGTACCATAGAGCGTGAAAGAATGACTTTTAAAGTTCGAACCCAAAACTGAAAACAGCGCATATATGTGAAACTAATGATTTTTGAAGAAATAAACATTTTGCATCTTTTGTGACTGAGAACATGATTCTTATCACGATTCCACAATTTCAGCCCGTTTGGTACCATAGAGCCTGAAAAAATGGCTTTTAAAGTTCGAACCCTAGTCTGAGAACGGTGCATATTAAACTGAAGATTTTTGAAGAAATAAAACATTATGCATCTTTTGTGACTGATTTCGGTTGAGACCATGATTCTTATCACGATTCCAA
This sequence comes from Hesperophylax magnus, assembly GCA_026573805.1. NCBI lineage: Eukaryota > Metazoa > Arthropoda > Insecta > Trichoptera > Limnephilidae > Hesperophylax > Hesperophylax magnus. Next base: position 6,641,546 of record JAIUSX010000022.1, read on the forward strand.
AATTTCAGCCCGTTTGGTACAATAGAGCCTGAAAAAATGACTTCTAAAGTTCGAACCCAAGTCTGAAAACAGCGCATATAGAACTGATAATTTTTGAAGATTAAATTTATGCAACTTTTGTGACTGATTTCGGTTAAGACCATGATTCTTATCACGATTCCAAAATTTCAGCCCGTTTGGTAGCATAGAGCCTGAAAAAATGACTTATAAAGTTCGAACCCAAGTCTGAAAACGGTGCATATTAAACTGAAGATTTTTGAAGAAATTAATCATTATGCAACTTGATGCACTTTTTGTGACTGATTTCCGTTAAGACCATGATACTTATATCGATTCCAAAATTTCATCCCGTTTGGTACAATAAAGCCTGAAAAAATGACTTCTAAAGTTCGAACCCAAGTCTGAAAACAGCGCATATAGAACTGATGATTTTTGAAGAAATTAAATTTATGCAACTTTTGTGACTGATTTCGGTTGAGACCATGATTCTTATCACGATTCCAAAATTTCAGCCCGTTTGGTAGCATAGAGCCTGAAAAAATGACTTATTAAGTTCGAACCCAAGTCTGAAACAGCGCATATAGAAACAAAGATTTTTGAAGAAATAAAACTTGATGCAACTTTTATGACTAATTTCGGTTGAGACCATGATTCTTATCACGATTCCAAAATTTCAGCCCATTTGGTACCATAGAGCCTGAAAAAATGGCTTTTAAAGTTCGAACCCAAGTCTGAAAACAAGGCATATAGAAAAAATGATTTTTGAAGAAATCAAACTATAGGCAATTTTCGTGACTGATTTCGGTTAAGTCCATGATTCTCATAACGATTCCAAAATTTCAGCCCGTTTGGGAAATAGAGCCTGAAAAAATGACTTCTAAAATTCGAACCCAAGTCTGAAAACAGCGCATATAGAACTGATGATTTTTGAAGAAATTAAATTTATGCAACTTTTGTGACTGATTTCGGTTAAGACCATGATTCTTATCACGATTCCAAAATTTCAGCCCGTTTGGTAGCATAGAGCCTGAAAAAATGACTTCTAAAGTTCGAACCCAAGTCTGAAACAGCGCATATAGAAAAAATGATTTTAGAAGAAATAAAACTTGCTGCACTTTTTGTGACTGATTTCCGTTAAGACCATGAATCTTATAGCGATTCCAAAATTTCATCCCGTTTGGTACCATAGAGCCTGAAAGAATGACTTTTAAAGTTCGAACCCAAAACTGAAAACAGCGCATATATGTGAAACTAATGATTTTTGAAGAAATAAACATTATGCATCTTTTGTGATTGAGAACATGATTCTTATCACGATTCCAAAATTTCAGCCCGTTTGGTAGCATAGAGCCTGAAAAAATGACTTATAAAGTTCGAACCCAAGTCTGAAACAGCGCATATAGAAAAAATGATTTTTGAAGAAATAAAACTTGATGCACTTTTTGTGAATGATTTCCGTTAAGACCATGATTCTTATAGCGATTCGAAAATTTCTTCCCATTTGGTACCATAGAGCCTGAAAGAATGACTTTTAAAGTTCGAACCCAAAACTGAAAACATCGCATATATGTGAAACTAATGATTTTTGAAGAAATAAACATTATGCATCTTTTGTGACTGAGAACATGATTCTTATCACGATTCCAAAATATCAGCCCGTTTGGTAGCATAGAGCCTGAAAAAATGTCTTATAAAGTTCGAACCCAAGTCTGAAACAGCGCATATAGAAAAAATGATTTTTGAAGAAATAAAACTTGATGCACTTTTTGTGAATGATTTCCGTTAAGACCATGATTCTTATAGCGATTCCAAAATTTCATCCCGTTTGGTACCATAGAGCGTGAAAGAATGACTTTTAAAGTTCGAACCCAAAACTGAAAACAGCGCATATATGTGAAACTAATGATTTTTGAAGAAATAAACAAAATGCATCTTTTGTGACTGAGAAAATGATTCTTACCACGATTCCAAAATTTCAGCCCGTTTGGTACCATAGAGCCTGAAAAAATGACTTTTAAAGTTCTAACCCAAGTCTGAAACAGCGCATATAGAAAAAATGATTTTTGAAGAAATAAAACTTGATGCAACTTTTGTGACTAATTTCGGTTGAGAACAAGATTCTTATGACGATTCAAAAATTTCAGCCCGTTTGGTACCATAGAGCCAGAAGAAAAGACTTTTAAAGTTCGAACCCAAGTCTGAAAACAGCGCATATAGAACTGATGATTTTTGAAAAATTAAACATTATGCAACTTTTGTGACTGATTTCGGTTGAGACCATTATTCTTATCACGATTCCAAAATTTCAGCCCGTTTGGTACCATAGAGCCTGAAAAAATGGCTTTTAAGTTCGAACCCAAGTCTGAAAACAAGGCATATAGAAAAAATTATTATTGAAGAAATCAAACTTTATGCAACTTTTGTCACTGATTTCGGCTGAGAACATGATTCTTATGACGATTCAAAAATTTCAGCCCGTTTGGTACCATAGAGCCTGAAGAAAAGACTTTTAAAGTTCGAACACAAGTCTGAAAACAGCGCATATAGAACTTATGATTTTTGAAGAAATTAAACATTATGCAACTTTTGTGACTGATTTCGGTTGAGACCATGATTCTTATCACGATTCCAAAGATTCAACCAGTTTGGTACCATAGAGCCTGAAAAAATGGCTTTTAAAGTTCGAACCCTAGTCTGAAAACGGTGCATATTAAACTGAAGATTTTTGAAGAAATTAAACATTATGCAACTTTTGTGACTGATTTCGGTTGAGACCATGATTCTTATCAAGATTCCAAAGATTCAACCAGTTTGGTACCATAGAGCCTGAAAAAATGGCTTTTAAAGTTCGAACCCTAGTCTGAAAACGGTGCATATTAAACTGAAGATTTTTGAAGAAATTAAACATTATGCATCTTTTGTGACTGATTTCGGTTAAGACCATGATTCTTATCACGATTCCAAAATTTCAGCCCGTTTGGTAGCATAGAGCCTGAAAAAATGACTTATAAAGTTCGAACCCAAGTCTGAAACAGCGCATATAGAAAAAATGATTTTAGAAGAAATAAAACTTGCTGCACTTTTTGTGACTGATTTCCGTTAAGACCATGAATCTTATAGCGATTCCAAAATTTCTTCCCGTTTGGTACCATAGAGCCTGAAAGAATGACTTTTAAAGTTCGAACCCAAAACTGAAAACAGCGCATATATGTGAAACTAATGATTTTTGAAGAAATAAACATTATGCATCTTTTGTGACTGAGAACATGATTCTTATCACGATTCCAAAATATCAGCCCGTTTGGTAGCATAGAGCCTGAAACAATGACTTATAAAGTTCGAACCCAAGTCTGAAACAGCGCATATAGAAAAAATGATTTTTGAAGAAATAAAACTTGATGCACTTTTTGTGAATGATTTCCGTTAAGACCATGATTCTTATAGCGATTCCAAAATTTCATCCCGTTTGGTACCATAGAGCGTGAAAGAATGACTTTTAAAGTTCGAACCCAAAACTGAAAACAGCGCATATATGTGAAACTAATGATTTTTGAAGAAATAAACATTATGCATCTTTTGTGACTGAGAACATGATTCTTATCACGATTCCAAAATATCAGCCCGTTTGGTAGCATAGAGCCTGAAAAAATGACTTATAAAGTTCGAACCCAAGTCTGAAACAGCGCATATAGAAAAAATGATTTTTGAAGAAATAAAACTTGATGCACTTTTTGTGAATGATTTCCGTTAAGACCATGATTCTTATAGCGATTCCAAAATTTCATCCCGTTTGGTACCATAGAGCGTGAAATAATGACTTTTAAAGTTCGAACCCAAAACTGAAAACAGCGCATATATGTGAAACTAATGATTTTTGAAGAAATAAACAAAATGCATCTTTTGTGACTGAGAAAATGATTCTTACCACGATTCCAAAATTTCAGCCCGTTTGGTACCATAGAGCCTGAAAAAATGACTTTTAAAGTTCTAACCCAAGTCTGAAACAGCGCATATAGAAAAAATGATTTTTGAAGAAATAAAACTTGATGCAACTTTTGTGACTAATTTCGGTTGAGAACAAGATTCTTATGACGATTCAAAAATTTCAGCCCGTTTGGTACCATAGAGCCAGAAGAAAAGACTTTTAAAGTTCGAACCCAAGTCTGAAAACAGCGCATATAGAACTGATGATTTTTGAAAAATTAAACATTATGCAACTTTTGTGACTGATTTCGGTTGAGACCTTTATTCTTATCACGATTCCAAAATTTCAGCCCGTTTGGTACCATAGAGCCTGAAAAAATGGCTTTTAAGTTCGAACCCAAGTCTGAAAACAAGGCATATAGAAAAAATTATTATTGAAGAAATCAAACTTTATGCAACTTTTGTCACTGATTTCGGCTGAGAACATGATTCTTATGACGATTCAAAAATTTCAGCCCGTTTGGTACCATAGAGCCTGAAGAAAAGACTTTTAAAGTTCGAACACAAGTCTGAAAACAGCGCATATGGAACTTATGATTTTTGAAGAAATTAAACATTATGCAACTTTTGTGACTGATTTCGGTTGAGACCATGATTCTTATCACGATTCCAAAGATTCAACCAGTTTGGTACCATATAGCCTGAAAAAATGGCTTTTAAAGTTCGAACCCTAGTCTGAAAACGGTGCATATTAAACTGAAGATTTTTGAAGAAATTAAACATTATGCAACTTTTGTGACTGATTTCGGTTGAGACCATGATTCTTATCACGATTCCAAAGATTCAACCAGTTTGGTACCATAGAGCCTGAAAAAATGGCTTTTAAAGTTCGAACCCTAGTCTGAAAACGGTGCATATTAAACTGAAGATTTTTGAAGAAATTAAACATTATGCATCTTTTGTGACTGATTTCGGTTGAGACCATGATTCTTATCACGATTCCAAAATTTCAGCTGGTTTGGTAGCATAGAGACTGAAAGAATGACTTATTAAGTTCGAACCCAAGTCTGAAACAGCGCATATAGAAAAAATGATTTTTGAAGAAATAAAACTTGATGCACTTTTTGTGACTGATTTCCGTTAAGACCATGATTCTTATAGCGATTCCAAAATTTCATCCCGTTTGGTACCATAGAGCCTGAAAGAATGACTTTTAAATTTCGAACCCAAAAATGAAAACAGCGCATATATGTGAAACTAATGATTTTTGAAGAAATAAACATTATGCATCTTTTGTGATTGAGAACATGATTCTTATCACGATTCCAAAATTTCAGCCCGTTTGGTAGCATAGAGCCTGAAAAAATGACTTATAAAGTTCGAACCCAAGTCTGAAACAGCGCATATAGAAAAAATGATTTTTGAAGAAATAAAACTTGATGCACTTTTTGTGAATGATTTCCGTTAAGACCATGATTCTTATAGCGATTCGAAAATTTCATCCCATTTGGTACCATAGAGCCTGAAAGAATGACTTTTAAAGTTCGAACCCAAAACTGAAAACATCGCATATATGTGAAACTAATGATTTTTGAAGAAATAAACTTTATGCATCTTTTGTGACTGAGAACATGATTCTTATCACGATTCCAAAATATCAGCCCGTTTGGTAGCATAGAGCCTGAAAAAATGACTTATAAAGTTCGAACCCAAGTCTGAAACAGCGCATATAGAAAAAATGATTTTTGAAGAAATAAAACTTGATGCACTTTTTGTGAATGATTTCCGTTAAGACCATGATTCTTATAGCGATTCCAAAATTTCATCCCGTTTGGTACCATAGAGCGTGAAAGAATGACTTTTAAAGTTCGAACCCAAAACTGAAAACAGCGCATATATGTGAAACTAATGATTTTTGAAGAAATAAACAAAATGCATCTTTTGTGACTGAGAAAATGATTCTTACCACGATTCCAAAATTTCAGCCCGTTTGGTACCATAGAGCCTGAAAAAATGACTTTTAAAGTTCTAACCCAAGTCTGAAACAGCGCATATAGAAAAAATGATTTTTGAAGAAATAAAACTTGATGCAACTTTTGTGACTAATTTCGGTTGAGAACAAGATTCTTAGGACGATTCAAAAATTTCAGCCCGTTTGGTACCATAGAGCCAGAAGAAAAGACTTTTAAAGTTCGAACCCAAGTCTGAAAACAGCGCATATAGAACTGATGATTTTTGAAAAATTAAACATTATGCAACTTTTTTGACTGATTTCGGTTGAGACCATGATTCTTATCACGATTCCAAAGATTCAACCAGTTTGGTACCATAGAGCCTGAAAAAATGGCTTTTAAAGTTCGAACCCTAGTCTGAAAACGGTGCATATTAAACTGAAGATTTTTGAAGAAATTAAACATTATGCAACTTTTGTGACTGATTTCGGTTGAGACCATGATTCTTATCACGATTCCAAAGATTCAACCAGTTTGGTACCATAGAGCCTGAAAAAATGGCTTTTAAAATTCGAACCCAAGTCTGAAAACGGTGCATATTAAACTGAAGATTTTTGAAGAAATTAATCATTATGCATCTTTTGTGACTGATTTCGGTTGAGACCATGATTCTTATCACGATTCCAAAATTTCAGCCCGTTTGGTACCATAGAGCCTGAAAAAGTGTCTTTTAAAGTTCTAACCCAAGTCTGAAACAGCGCATATAGAAACAAAGATTTTTGAAGAAATAAAACTTGATGCAACTTTTATGACTAATATCGGTTGAGACCATGATTCTTATCACGATTCCAAAATTTCAGCCCGTTTGGTACCATAGAGCCTGAAAAAATGGCTTTTAAAGTTCGAACCCAAGTCTGAAAACAAGGCATATAGAAAAAATGATTTTTGAAGAATACAAACTTTATGCAACTTTTGTGACTCATTTCGGTTAAGTCCATGATTCTCATAACGATTCCAAAATTTCAGCCCGTTTGGTACAATAGAGCCTGAAAAAATGACTTCTAAAGTTCGAACCCAAGTCTGAAAACAGCGCATATAGAACTGATGATTTTTGAAGAAATTAAATTTATGCAACTTTTGTGACTGATTTCGGTTGAGACCATGATTCTTATCACGATTCCGAAATTTCAGCCCGTTTGGTAGCAAAGAGCCTGAAAAAATGACTTATAAAGTTCGAACCCAAGTCTGAAACAGCGCATATAGAAAAAATGATTTTTGAAGAAATAAAACTTGATGCACTTTTTGTGACTGATTTTCGTTAAGACCATGATACTTATAGCGATTCCAAAATTTCATCCCGTTTGGTACAATAGAGCCTGAAAAAATGACTTCTAAAGTTCGAACCCAAGTCTAAAAACAGCGCATATAGAACTGATGATTTTTGAAGAAATTAAATTTATGCAACTTTTGTGACTGATTTCGGTTGAGACAATGATTCTTATCACGATTCCAAAATTTCAGCCCGTTTGGTAGCATAGAGCCTGAAAAAATGACTTATAAAGTTCGAACCCAAGTCTGAAACAGCGAATATAGAAAAAATGATTTTTGAAGAAATAAAACTTGATGCACTTTTTGTGACTGATTTCCGTTAAGACCATGATTCTTATAGCGATTCCAAAATTTCATCCCGTTTTGTACCATAGAGCCTGAAAGAATGACTTTTAAAGTTCGAACCCAAAAGTGAAAACAGCGCATATATGTGAAACTAATGATTTTTGAAGAAATAAACAAAATGCATCTTTTGTGACTGAGAAAATGATTCTTACCACGATTCCAAAATTTCAGCCCGTTTGGTACGATAGAGCCTATAAAATGACTTTTAAAGTTCTAACCCAAGTCTGAAACAGCGCATATAGAAAAAATGATTTTTGAAGAAATAAAACTTGATGCAACTTTTGTGACTAATTTCGGTTGAGACCATTATTCTTATCACGATTCCAAAATTTCAGCCCGTTTGGTACCATAGATCCTGAAAAAATGGCTTTTAAGTTCGAACCCAAGTCTGAAAACAAGGCATATAGAAAAAATTATTATTGAAGAAATCAAACTTTATGCAACTTTTGTGACTGATTTCGGTTGAGAACATGATTCTTATGACGATTCAAAAATTTCAGCCCGTTTGGTACCATAGAGCCTGAAGAAAAGACTTTTAAAGTTCGAACCCAAGTCTGAAAACAGCGCATATAGAACTGATGATTTTTGAAGAAATTAAACATTATGCAACTTTTGTGACTGATTTCGGTTGAGACCATGATTCTTATCACGATTCCAAAGATTCAACCAGTTTGGTACCATAGAGCCTGAAAAAATGGCTTTTAAAGTTCGAACCCTAGTCTGAAAACGGTGCATATTAAACTGAAGATTTTTGAAGAAATTCAACATTATGCAACTTTTGTGACTGATGTCGGTTGAGACCATGATTCTTATCACGATTCCAAAGATTCAACCAGTTTGGTACCATAGAGCCTGAAAAAATGGCTTTTATAGTTCGAACCCTAGTCTGAAAACGGTGCATATTAAACTGAAGATTTTTGAAGAAATTAAACATTATGCATCTTTTGTGACTGATTTCGGTTGAGACCATGATTCTTATCACGATTCCAAAATTTCAGCCGGTTTGGTAGCATAGAGACTGAAAAAATGACTTATTAAGTTCGAACCCAAGTCTGAAACAGCGCATATAGAAAAAATGATTTTTGAAGAAATAAAACTTGATGCACTTTTTGTGACTGATTTCCGTTAAGACCATGATTCTTATAGCGATTCCAAAATTTCATCCAGTTTGGTACTATAGAGCCTGAAGAAAAGACTTTTCGAACCCAAGTCTGAAAACAGCGCATATAGAACTGATGATTTATGAAGAAATTAAACATTATGCACTTTTTGTGACTGATTTCGGTTGAGACCATGATTCTTATCACGATTCCAAAGATTCAACCAGTTTGGTACCATAGAGCCTGAAAAAATGGCTTTTAAAGTTCGAACCCAAGTCTGAAAACGGTGCATATTAAACTGAAGATTTTTGAAGAAATTAATCATTATGCAACTTGATGCACTTTTTGTGACTGATTTCCGTTAAGACCATGATACTTATAGCGATTCCAAAATTTCATCCCGTTTGGTACAATAAAGCCTGAAAAAATGACTTCTAAAGTTCGAACCCAAGTCTGAAAACAGCGCATATAGAACTGATGATTTTTGAAGAAATTAAATTTATGCAACTTTTGTGACTGATTTCGGTTGAGACCATGATTCTTATCACGATTCCAAAATTTCAGCCCGTTTGGTAGCATAGAGCCTGAAAAAATGACTTATTAAGTTCGAACCCAAGTCTGAAACAGCGCATATAGAAACAAAGATTTTTTGAAGAAATAAAACTTGATGCAACTTTTATCACTAATTTCGGTTGAGACCATGATTCTTATCACGATTCCAAAATTTCAGCCCGTTTGGTACCATAGAGCCTGAAAAAATGGCTTTTAAAGTTCGAACCCAAGTCTGAAAACAAGGCATATAGAAAAAATGATTTTTGAAGAAAACAAACTTTATGCATATGAGACCATGATTCTTATCTCGATTCCAAAGAATCAACCAGTTTGGTACCATAGAGCCTGAAAAAATGGCTTTTAAAGTTCGAACCCAAGTCTGAAAACGGTGCATATTAAACTGAAGATTTTTGAAGAAATTAATCATTATGCATCTTTTGTGACTGATTTCGGTTGAGACCATGATTCTTATCACGATTCCAAAATTTCAGCCCGTTTGGTACCATAGAGCCAGAAAAAATGACTTTTAAAGTTCTAACCCAAGTCTGAAACAGCGCATATAGAAACAAAGATTTTTGAAGAAATAAAACTTGATGCAACTTTTATGACTAATTTCGGTTGAGACCATGATTCTTATCACGATTCCAAAATTTCAGCCCGTTTGGTACCATAGAGCCAGAAAAAATGGCTTTTAAAGTTCGAACCCAAGTCTGAAAACAAGGCATATAGAAAAAATGATTTTTGAAGAAATCAAACTTTGTGCAACTTTTGTGACTGATTTCGGTTAAGTCCATGATTCTTATCACGATTCCAAAATTTCAGCCCATTTGGTACCATAGAGCCTGAAAAAATGGCTTTTAAAATTCGAACCCAAGTCTGAAAACAGCGCATATAGAACTGATGATTTTTGAAGAAATTAAATTTATGCAACTTTTGTGACTGATTTCGGTTAAGACCATGATTCTTATCACGATTCCAAAATTTCAGCCCGTTTGGTAGCATAGAGCCTGAAAAAATGACTTATAAAGTTCGAACCCAAGTCTGAAACAGCGCATATAGAAAAAATGATTTAAGAAGAAATAAAACTTGCTGCACTTTTTGTGACTGATTTCCGTTAAGACCATGAATCTTATAGCGATTCCAAAATTTCATCCCGTTTGGTACCATAGAGCCTGAAAGAATGACTTTTAAAGTTCGAACCCAAAACTGAAAACAGCGCATATATGTGAAACTAATGATTTTTGAAGAAATAAACATAATGCATCTTTTGTGACTGAGAACATAATTTTTATCACGACTCCAAAATTTCAGCCCGTTTGGTACCATAGAGCCTGAAAAAATGACTTTTAAAGTTCGAACCCAAGTCTGAAACAGCGCATATAGAAAAAATGATTTAAGAAGAAATAAAACTTGCTGCACTTTTTGTGACTGATTTCCGTTAAGACCATGAATCTTATAGCGATTCCAAAATTTCATCCCGTTTGGTACCATAGAGCCTGAAAGAATGACTTTTAAAGTTCGAACCCAAAACTGAAAACAGCGCATATATGTGAAACTAATGATTTTTGAAGAAATAAACATAATGCATCTTTTGTGACTGAGAACATAATTTTTATCACGACTCCAAAATTTCAGCCCGTTTGGTACCATAGAGCCTGAAAAAATGACTTTTAAAGTTCTAACCCAAGTCTGAAACAGCGCAAATAGAAAAAATGATTTTTGAAGAAATAAAACTTCATTCAACTTTTGTGACTAATTTCGGTTGAGACCATTATTATTATCACGATTCCAAAATTTCAGCCCGTTTGGTACCATAGAGCCTGAAAAAATGGCTTTTAAAGTTCGAACCCAAGTCTGAAAACAAGGCATATAGAAAAAATGATTTTTGAAGAAATCAAACTTTAGGCAATTTTTGTGACTGATTTCGGTTAAGTCCATGATTCTCATAACGATTCCAAAATTTCAGCCCGTTTGGTACAATAGAGCCTGAAAAAATGACTTCTAAAGTTCGAACCCAAGTCTGAAAACAGCGCATATAGAACTGATGATTTTTGAAGAAATTAAACATTATGCAACTTATGCGACTGATTTCGGTTGAGACCATGATTCTTATCACGATTCCAAAGTTTCAGCCAGTTTGGTACTATAGAGCCTGAAGAAAAGACTTTTAAAGTTCGAACCCAAGTCTGATAACAGCGCATATATAACTGATGATTTTTGAAGAAATTAAACACTATGCAACATTTGTGACTGATTTCGGTTGAGACCATGATTCTTATCACGATTCCAAAGATTCAACCAGTTTGGTACCATAGAGCCTGAAAAAATGGCTTTTAAAGTTCGAACCCAAGTCTGAAAACGGTGCATATTAAACTGAAGATTTTTGAAGAAATTAATCACTATGCATCTTTTGTGACTGATTTCGGTTGAGACCATGATTCTTATCACGATTCTAAAATTTCAGCCCGTTTGGTAGCATAGAGCCTGAAAAAATGGCTTTTAAAGTTTGAACCCAAGTCTGAAACAGCGCATATAGAACTGATGATTTTTGAAGAAATTAAACATTATGCAACTTTTGTGACTGATTTCGGTTAGGACCATGATACTTATAGCGATTCCAAAATTTCATCCCGTTTGGTACAATAAAGCCTGAAAAAATGACTTCTAAAGTTCGAACCCAAGTCTGAAAACAGCGCATATAGAACTGATGATTTTTGAAGAAATTAAATTTATGTAACTTTTGTGACTGATTTCGGTTGAGACCATGATATTCTTATCACGATTCCAAAATTTCAGCCCGTTTGGTAGCATAGAGCCTGAAAAAATGACTTATTAAGTTCGAACCCAAGTCTGAAACAGCGCATATAGAAACAAAGATTTTTGAAGAAATAAAACTTGATGCAACTTTTATCACTAATTTCGGTTGAGACCATGATTCTTATCACGATTCCAAAATTTCAGCCCGTTTGGTACCATAGAGCCTGAAAAAATGGCTTTTAAAGTTCGAACCCAAGTCTGAAAACAAGGCATATAGAAAAATGATTTTTGAAGAAAACAAACTTTATGCATATGAGACCATGATTCTTATCTCGATTCCAAAGAATCAACCAGTTTGGTACCATAGAGCCTGAAAAAATGGCTTTTAAAGTTCGAACCCAAGTCTGAAAACGGTGCATATTAAACTGAAGATTTTTGAAGAAATTAATCATTATGCATCTTTTGTGACTGATTTCGGTTGAGACCATGATTTTTATCACGATTCCAAAATTTCAGCCCGTTTGGTAGCATAGAGCCTGAAAAAATGACTTATAAAGTTCGAACCCAAGTCTGAAACAGCGCATATAGAAAAAATGATTTTTGAAGAAATAAAACTTGATGCACTTTTTGTGAATGATTTCCGTTAAGACCATGATTCTAATAGCGATTCCAAAATTTCATCCCGTTTGGTACCATAGAGCCTGAAAGAATGACTTTTAAAGTTCGAACCCAAAACTGAAAACAGCGCATATATGTGAAACTAATGATTTTTGAAGAAATAAACATTTTGCATCTTTTGTGACTGAGAACATGATTCTTATCACGATTCCAAAATTTCAGCCCGTTTGGTACCATAGAGCCTGAAAAAATGGCTTTTAAAGTTCGAACCCAAGTCTGAAAACAAGGCATATAGAAAAAATGATTTTTGAAGAAATCAAACTTTGTGCAATTTTTGTGACTGATTTCGGTTAAGTCCATGATTCTTATCACGATTCCAAAATTTCAGCCCATTTGGTACCATAGAGCCTGAAAAAATGGCTTTTAAAGTTCGAACCCAAGTCTGAAAACAAGGCATATAGAAAAAATGATTTTTGAAGAAATCAAACTATAGGCAATTTTTGTGACTGATTTCGGTTGAGTCCATGATTCTCATAACGATTCCAAAATTTCAGCCCGTTTGGGAAATAGAGCCTGAAAAAATGACTTCTAAAATTCGAACCCAAGTCTGAAAACAGCGCATATAGAACTGAGGATTTTTGAAGAAATTAAATTTATGCAACTTTTGTGACTGATTTCGGTTAAGACCATGATTCTTATCACGATTCCAAAATTTCAGCCCGTTTGGTAGCATAGAGCCTGAAAAAATGACTTATAAAGTTCGAACCCAAGTCTGAAACAGCGCATATAGAAAAAATGATTTTAGAAGAAATAAAACTTGCTGCACTTTTTGTGACTGATTTCCGTTAAGACCATGAATCTTATAGCGATTCCAAAATTTCATCCCGTTTGGTACCATAGAGCCTGAAAGAATGACTTTTAAAGTTCGAACCCAAAACTGAAAATAGCGCATATATGTGAAACTAATGATTTTTGAAGAAATAAACATTATGCATCTTTTGTGATTGAGAACATGATTCTTATCACGATTCCAAAATTTCAGCCCGTTTGGTAGCATAGAGCCTGAAAAAATGACTTATTAAGTTCGAACCCAAGTCTGAAACAGCGCATATAGAAACAAAGATTTTTTGAAGAAATAAAACTTGATGCAACTTTTATCACTAATTTCGGTTGAGACCATGATTCTTATCACGATTCCAAAATTTCAGCCCGTTTGGTACCATAGAGCCTGAAAAAATGGCTTTTAAAGTTCGAACCCAAGTCTGAAAACAAGGCATATAGAAAAAATGATTTTTGAAGAAAACAAACTTTATGCATATGAGACCATGATTCTTATCTCGATTCCAAAGAATCAACCAGTTTGGTACCATAGAGCCTGAAAAAATGGCTTTTAAAGTTCGAACCCAAGTCTGAAAACGGTGCATATTAAACTGAAGATTTTTGAAGAAATTAATCATTATGCATCTTTTGTGACTGATTTCGGTTGAGACCATGATTCTTATCACGATTCCAAAATTTCAGCCCGTTTGGTACCATAGAGCCAGAAAAAATGACTTTTAAAGTTCTAACCCAAGTCTGAAACAGCGCATATAGAAACAAAGATTTTTGAAGAAATAAAACTTGATGCAACTTTTATGACTAATTTCGGTTGAGACCATGATTCTTATCACGATTCCAAAATTTCAGCCCGTTTGGTACCATAGAGCCAGAAAAAATGGCTTTTAAAGTTCGAACCCAAGTCTGAAAACAAGGCATATAGAAAAAATGATTTTTGAAGAAATCAAACTTTGTGCAACTTTTGTGAATGATTTCGGTTAAGTCCATGATTCTTATCACGATTCCAAAATTTCAGCCCATTTGGTACCATAGAGCCTGAAAAAATGGCTTTTAAAGTTCGAACCCAAGTCTGAAAACAAGGCATATAGAAAAAATGATTTTTGAAGAAATCAAACTTTAGGCAATTTTTGTGACTGATTTCGGTTAAGTCCATGATTCTCATAACGATTCCAAAATTTCAGCCCGTTTGGTACAATAGAGCCTGAAAAAATGACTTCTAAAATTCGAACCCAAGTCTGAAAACAGCGCATATAGAACTGATGATTTTTGAAGAAATTAAATTTATGCAACTTTTGTGACTGATTTCGGTTAAGACCATGATTCTTATCACGATTCCAAAATTTCAGCCCGTTTGGTAGCATAGAGCCTGAAAAAATGACTTATAAAGTTCGAACCCAAGTCTGAAACAGCGCATATAGAAAAAATGATTTAAGAAGAAATAAAACTTGCTGCACTTTTTGTGACTGATTTCCGTTAAGACCATGAATCTTATAGCGATTCCAAAATTTCATCCCGTTTGGTACCATAGAGCCTGAAAGAATGACTTTTAAAGTTCGAACCCAAAACTGAAAACAGCGCATATATGTGAAACTAATGATTTTTGAAGAAATAAACATAATGCATCTTTTGTGACTGAGAACATAATTTTTATCACGACTCCAAAATTTCAGCCCGTTTGGTACCATAGAGCCTGAAAAAATGACTTTTAAAGTTCTAACCCAAGTCTGAAACAGCGCAAATAGAAAAAATGATTTTTGAAGAAATAAAACTTCATTCAACTTTTGTGACTAATTTCGGTTGAGACCATTATTATTATCACGATTCCAAAATTTCAGCCCGTTTGGTACCATAGAGCCTGAAAAAATGGCTTTTAAAGTTCGAACCCAAGTCTGAAAACAAGGCATATAGAAAAAATGATTTTTGAAGAAATCAAACTTTAGGCAATTTTTGTGACTGATTTCGGTTAAGTCCATGATTCTCATAACGATTCCAAAATTTCAGCCCGTTTGGTACAATAGAGCCTGAAAAAATGACTTCTAAAGTTCGAACCCAAGTCTGAAAACAGCGCATATAGAACTGATGATTTTTGAAGAAATTAAACATTATGCAACTTATGCGACTGATTTCGGTTGAGACCATGATTCTTATCACGATTCCAAAGTTTCAGCCAGTTTGGTACTATAGAGCCTGAAGAAAAGACTTTTAAAGTTCGAACCCAAGTCTGATAACAGCGCATATATAACTGATGATTTTTGAAGAAATTAAACACTATGCAACATTTGTGACTGATTTCGGTTGAGACCATGATTCTTATCACGATTCCAAAGATTCAACCAGTTTGGTACCATAGAGCCTGAAAAAATGGCTTTTAAAGTTCGAACCCAAGTCTGAAAACGGTGCATATTAAACTGAAGATTTTTGAAGAAATTAATCACTATGCATCTTTTGTGACTGATTTCGGTTGAGACCATGATTCTTATCACGATTCTAAAATTTCAGCCCGTTTGGTAGCATAGAGCCTGAAAAAATGGCTTTTAAAGTTCGAACCCAAGTCTGAAACAGCGCATATAGAACTGATGATTTTTGAAGAAATTAAACATTATGCAACTTTTGTGACTGATTTCGGTTAGGACCATGATACTTATAGCGATTCCAAAATTTCATCCCGTTTGGTACAATAAAGCCTGAAAAAATGACTTCTAAAGTTCGAACCCAAGTCTGAAAACAGCGCATATAGAACTGATGATTTTTGAAGAAATTAAATTTATGTAACTTTTGTGACTGATTTCGGTTGAGACCATGATTCTTATCACGATTCCAAAATTTCAGCCCGTTTGGTAGCATAGAGCCTGAAAAAATGACTTATTAAGTTCGAACCCAAGTCTGAAACAGCGCATATAGAAACAAAGATTTTTTGAAGAAATAAAACTTGATGCAACTTTTATCACTAATTTCGGTTGAGACCATGATTCTTATCACGATTCCAAAATTTCAGCCCGTTTGGTACCATAGAGCCTGAAAAAATGGCTTTTAAAGTTCGAACCCAAGTCTGAAAACAAGGCATATAGAAAAAATGATTTTTGAAGAAAACAAACTTTATGCATATGAGACCATGATTCTTATCTCGATTCCAAAGAATCAACCAGTTTGGTACCATAGAGCCTGAAAAAATGGCTTTTAAAGTTCGAACCCAAGTCTGAAAACGGTGCATATTAAACTGAAGATTTTTGAAGAAATTAATCATTATGCATCTTTTGTGACTGATTTCGGTTGAGACCATGATTTTTATCACGATTCCAAAATTTCAGCCCGTTTGGTAGCATAGAGCCTGAAAAAATGACTTATAAAGTTCGAACCCAAGTCTGAAACAGCGCATATAGAAAAAATGATTTTTGAAGAAATAAAACTTGATGCACTTTTTGTGAATGATTTCCGTTAAGACCATGATTCTAATAGCGATTCCAAAATTTCATCCCGTTTGGTACCATAGAGCCTGAAAGAATGACTTTTAAAGTTCGAACCCAAAACTGAAAACAGCGCATATATGTGAAACTAATGATTTTTGAAGAAATAAACATTTTGCATCTTTTGTGACTGAGAACATGATTCTTATCACGATTCCAAAATTTCAGCCCGTTTGGTACCATAGAGCCTGAAAAAATGGCTTTTAAAGTTCGAACCCAAGTCTGAAAACAAGGCATATAGAAAAAATGATTTTTGAAGAAATCAAACTTTGTGCAATTTTTGTGACTGATTTCGGTTAAGTCCATGATTCTTATCACGATTCCAAAATTTCAGCCCATTTGGTACCATAGAGCCTGAAAAAATGGCTTTTAAAGTTCGAACCCAAGTCTGAAAACAAGGCATATAGAAAAAATGATTTTTGAAGAAATCAAACTATAGGCAATTTTTGTGACTGATTTCGGTTAAGTCCATGATTCTCATAACGATTCCAAAATTTCAGCCCGTTTGGGAAATAGAGCCTGAAAAAATGACTTCTAAAATTCGAACCCAAGTCTGAAAACAGCGCATATAGAACTGATGATTTTTGAAGAAATTAAATTTATGCAACTTTTGTGACTGATTTCGGTTAAGACCATGATTCTTATCACGATTCCAAAATTTCAGCCCGTTTGGTAGCATAGAGCCTGAAAAAATGACTTATAAAGTTCGAACCCAAGTCTGAAACAGCGCATATAGAAAAAATGATTTTAGAAGAAATAAAACTTGCTGCACTTTTTGTGACTGATTTCCGTTAAGACCATGAATCTTATAGCGATTCCAAAATTTCATCCCGTTTGGTACCATAGAGCCTGAAAGAATGACTTTTAAAGTTCGAACCCAAAACTGAAAATAGCGCATATATGTGAAACTAATGATTTTTGAAGAAATAAACATTATGCATCTTTTGTGATTGAGAACATGATTCTTATCACGATTCCAAAATTTCAGCCCGTTTGGTAGCATAGAGCCTGAAAAAATGACTTATAAAGTTCGAACCCAAGTCTGAAACAGCGCATATAGAAAAAATGATTTTTGAAGAAATAAAACTTGATGCACTTTTTGTGAATGATTTCCGTTAAGACCATGATTCTTATAGCGATTCGAAAATTTCATCCCATTTGGTACCATAGAGCCTGAAAGAATGACTTTTAAAGTTCGAACCCAAAACTGAAAACATCGCATATATGTGAAACTAATGATTTTTGAAGAAATAAACATTATGCATCTTTTGTGACTGAGAACATGATTCTTATCACGATTCCAAAATATCAGCCCGTTTGGTAGCATAGAGCCTGAAAAAATGACTTATAAAGTTCGAACCCAAGTCTGAAACAGCGCATATAGAAAAAATGATTTTTGAAGAAATAAAACTTGATGCACTTTTTGTGAATGATTTCCGTTAAGACCATGATTCTTATAGCGATTCCAAAATTTCATCCCGTTTGGTACCATAGAGCCTGAAAGAATGACTTTTAAAGTTCGAACCCAAAACTGAAAACAGCGCATATATGTGAAACTAATGATTTTTGAAGAAATAAACATTTTGCATCTTTTGTGACTGAGAACATGATTCTTATCACGATTCCAAAATTTCAGCCCGTTTGGTACCATAGAGCCTGAAAAAATGGCTTTTAAAGTTCGAACCCAAGTCTGAAAACAAGGCATATAGAAAAAATGATTATTGAAGAAATCAAACTTTATGCAACTTTTGTGACTGATTTCGGTTGAGAACATGATTCTTATGACGATTCAAAAATTTCAGCCCGTTTGGTACCATAGAGCCCGAAAAAATGACTTTTAAAGTTCGAACCCACGTCTGAAAACAGCGCATATAGAACTGATGATTTTTGAAGTAATTAAACATTATGCAACTTTTGTGACTGATTTCGGTTAAGACCATGATTCTTATCACGATTCCAAAGATTCAACCAGTTTGGTACCATAGAGCCTGAAAAAATGGCTTTTAAAGTTCGAACCCAAGTCTGAAAACGGTGCATATTAAACTGAAGATTTTTGAAGAAATTAATCATTATGCATCTTTTGTGACTGATTTCGGTTGAGACCATGATTCTTATCACGATTCCAAAATTTCAGCCCGTTTGGTACCATAGAGCCAGAAAAAATGACTTTTAAAGTTCTAACCCAAGTCTGAAACAGCGCATATAGAAACAAAGATTTTTGAAGAAATAAAACTTGATGCAACTTTTATGACTAATTTCGGTTGAGACCATGATTCTTATCACGATTCCAAAATTTCAGCCCGTTTGGTACCATAGAGCCAGAAAAAATGGCTTTTAAAGTTCGAACCCAAGTCTGAAAACAAGGCATATAGAAAAAATGATTTTTGAAGAAATCAAACTTTGTGCAATTTTTGTGACTGATTTCGGTTAAGTCCATGATTCTTATCACGATTCCAAAATTTCAGCCCATTTGGTACCATAGAGCCTGAAAAAATGGCTTTTAAAGTTCGAACCCAAGTCTGAAAACAAGGCATATAGAAAAAATGATTTTTGAAGAAATCAAACTATAGGCAATTTTTGTGACTGATTTCGGTTAAGTCCATGATTCTCATAACGATTCCAAAATTTCAGCCCGTTTGGGAAATAGAGCCTGAAAAAATGACTTCTAAAATTCGAACCCAAGTCTGAAAACAGCGCATATAGAACTGATGATTTTTGAAGAAATTAAATTTATGCAACTTTTGTGACTGATTTCGGTTAAGACCATGATTCTTATCACGATTCCAAAATTTCAGCCCGTTTGGTAGCATAGAGCCTGAAAAAATGACTTATAAAGTTCGAACCCAAGTCTGAAACAGCGCATATAGAAAAAATGATTTTAGAAGAAATAAAACTTGCTGCACTTTTTGTGACTGATTTCCGTTAAGACCATGAATCTTATAGCGATTCCAAAATTTCATCCCGTTTGGTACCATAGAGCCTGAAAGAATGACTTTTAAAGTTCGAACCCAAAACTGAAAACAGCGCATATATGTGAAACTAATGATTTTTGAAGAAATAAACATTATGCATCTTTTGTGATTGAGAACATGATTCTTATCACGATTCCAAAATTTCAGCCCGTTTGGTAGCATAGAGCCTGAAAAAATGACGTATAAAGTTCGAACCCAAGTCTGAAACAGCGCATATAGAAAAAATGATTTTTGAAGAAATAAAACTTGTTGCACTTTTTGTGAATGATTTCCGTTAAGACCATGATTCTTATAGCGATTCCAAAATTTCATCCCGTTTGGTACCATAGAGCGTGAAAGAATGACTTTTAAAGTTCGAACCCAAAACTGAAAACAGCGCATATATGTGAAACTAATGATTTTTGAAGAAATAAACAAAATGCATCTTTTGTGACTGAGAAAATGATTCTTACCACGATTCCAAAATTTCAGCCCGTTTGGTACCATAGAGCCTGAAAAAATGACTTTTAAAGTTCTAACCCAAGTCTGAAACAGCGCATATAGAAAAAATGATTTTTGAAGAAATAAAACTTGATCCAACTTTTGTGACTAATTTCGGTTGAGAACAAGATTCTTATGACGATTCAAAAATTTCAGCCCGTTTGGTACCATAGAGCCAGAAGAAAAGACTTTTAAAGTTCGAACCCAAGTCTGAAAACAGCGCATATAGAACTGATGATTTTTGAAAAATTAAACATTATGCAACTTTTGTGACTGATTTCGGTTGAGACCATTATTCTTATCACGATTCCAAAATTTCAGCCCGTTTGGTACCATAGAGCCTGAAAAAATGGCTTTTAAGTTCGAACCCAAGTCTGAAAACAAGGCATATAGAAAAAATTATTATTGAAGAAATCAAACTTTATGCAACTTTTGTCACTGATTTCGGCTGAGACCATGATTCTTATCACGATTCCAAAGATTCAACCAGTTTGGTACCATAGAGCCTGAAAAAATGGCTTTTAAAGTTCGAACCCAAGTCTGAAACAGCGCATATAGAAAAAATGATTTTTGAAGAAATAAAACTTGATGCAACTTTTGTGACTAATTTCGGTTGAGAACAAGATTCTTATGACGATTCAAAAATTTCAGCCCGTTTGGTACTATAGAGCCTGAAGAAAAGACTTTTAAAGTTCGAACCCAAGTCTGAAAACAAGGCATATAGAAAAAATGATTTTTGAAGAAATCAAACTTTGTGCAACTTTTGTGACTGATTTCGGTTAAGTCCATGATTCTTATCACGATTCCAAAATTTCAGCCCATTTGGTACCATAGAGCCTGAAAAAATGGCTTTTAAAATTCGAACCCAAGTCTGAAAACAGCGCATATAGAACTGATGATTTTTGAAGAAATTAAATTTATGCAACTTTTGTGACTGATTTCGGTTAAGACCATGATTCTTATCACGATTCCAAAATTTCAGCCCGTTTGGTAGCATAGAGCCTGAAAAAATGACTTATAAAGTTCGAACCCAAGTCTGAAACAGCGCATATAGAAAAAATGATTTAAGAAGAAATAAAACTTGCTGCACTTTTTGTGACTGATTTCCGTTAAGACCATGAATCTTATAGCGATTCCAAAATTTCATCCCGTTTGGTACCATAGAGCCTGAAAGAATGACTTTTAAAGTTCGAACCCAAAACTGAAAACAGCGCATATATGTGAAACTAATGATTTTTGAAGAAATAAACATAATGCATCTTTTGTGACTGAGAACATAATTTTTATCACGACTCCAAAATTTCAGCCCGTTTGGTACCATAGAGCCTGAAAAAATGACTTTTAAAGTTCGAACCCAAGTCTGAAACAGCGCATATAGAAAAAATGATTTAAGAAGAAATAAAACTTGCTGCACTTTTTGTGACTGATTTCCGTTAAGACCATGAATCTTATAGCGATTCCAAAATTTCATCCCGTTTGGTACCATAGAGCCTGAAAGAATGACTTTTAAAGTTCGAACCCAAAACTGAAAACAGCGCATATATGTGAAACTAATGATTTTTGAAGAAATAAACATAATGCATCTTTTGTGACTGAGAACATAATTTTTATCACGACTCCAAAATTTCAGCCCGTTTGGTACCATAGAGCCTGAAAAAATGACTTTTAAAGTTCTAACCCAAGTCTGAAACAGCGCAAATAGAAAAAATGATTTTTGAAGAAATAAAACTTCATTCAACTTTTGTGACTAATTTCGGTTGAGACCATTATTATTATCACGATTCCAAAATTTCAGCCCGTTTGGTACCATAGAGCCTGAAAAAATGGCTTTTAAAGTTCGAACCCAAGTCTGAAAACAAGGCATATAGAAAAAATGATTTTTGAAGAAATCAAACTTTAGGCAATTTTTGTGACTGATTTCGGTTAAGTCCATGATTCTCATAACGATTCCAAAATTTCAGCCCGTTTGGTACAATAGAGCCTGAAAAAATGACTTCTAAAGTTCGAACCCAAGTCTGAAAACAGCGCATATAGAACTGATGATTTTTGAAGAAATTAAACATTATGCAACTTATGCGACTGATTTCGGTTGAGACCATGATTCTTATCACGATTCCAAAGTTTCAGCCAGTTTGGTACTATAGAGCCTGAAGAAAAGACTTTTAAAGTTCGAACCCAAGTCTGATAACAGCGCATATATAACTGATGATTTTTGAAGAAATTAAACACTATGCAACATTTGTGACTGATTTCGGTTGAGACCATGATTCTTATCACGATTCCAAAGATTCAACCAGTTTGGTACCATAGAGCCTGAAAAAATGGCTTTTAAAGTTCGAACCCAAGTCTGAAAACGGTGCATATTAAACTGAAGATTTTTGAAGAAATTAATCACTATGCATCTTTTGTGACTGATTTCGGTTGAGACCATGATTCTTATCACGATTCTAAAATTTCAGCCCGTTTGGTAGCATAGAGCCTGAAAAAATGGCTTTTAAAGTTTGAACCCAAGTCTGAAACAGCGCATATAGAACTGATGATTTTTGAAGAAATTAAACATTATGCAACTTTTGTGACTGATTTCGGTTAGGACCATGATACTTATAGCGATTCCAAAATTTCATCCCGTTTGGTACAATAAAGCCTGAAAAAATGACTTCTAAAGTTCGAACCCAAGTCTGAAAACAGCGCATATAGAACTGATGATTTTTGAAGAAATTAAATTTATGTAACTTTTGTGACTGATTTCGGTTGAGACCATGATTCTTATCACGATTCCAAAATTTCAGCCCGTTTGGTAGCATAGAGCCTGAAAAAATGACTTATTAAGTTCGAACCCAAGTCTGAAACAGCGCATATAGAAACAAAGATTTTTTGAAGAAATAAAACTTGATGCAACTTTTATCACTAATTTCGGTTGAGACCATGATTCTTATCACGATTCCAAAATTTCAGCCCGTTTGGTACCATAGAGCCTGAAAAAATGGCTTTTAAAGTTCGAACCCAAGTCTGAAAACAAGGCATATAGAAAAAATGATTTTTGAAGAAAACAAACTTTATGCATATGAGACCATGATTCTTATCTCGATTCCAAAGAATCAACCAGTTTGGTACCATAGAGCCTGAAAAAATGGCTTTTAAAGTTCGAACCCAAGTCTGAAAACGGTGCATATTAAACTGAAGATTTTTGAAGAAATTAATCATTATGCATCTTTTGTGACTGATTTCGGTTGAGACCATGATTTTTATCACGATTCCAAAATTTCAGCCCGTTTGGTAGCATAGAGCCTGAAAAAATGACTTATAAAGTTCGAACCCAAGTCTGAAACAGCGCATATAGAAAAAATGATTTTTGAAGAAATAAAACTTGATGCACTTTTTGTGAATGATTTCCGTTAAGACCATGATTCTAATAGCGATTCCAAAATTTCATCCCGTTTGGTACCATAGAGCCTGAAAGAATGACTTTTAAAGTTCGAACCCAAAACTGAAAACAGCGCATATATGTGAAACTAATGATTTTTGAAGAAATAAACATTTTGCATCTTTTGTGACTGAGAACATGATTCTTATCACGATTCCAAAATTTCAGCCCGTTTGGTACCATAGAGCCTGAAAAAATGGCTTTTAAAGTTCGAACCCAAGTCTGAAAACAAGGCATATAGAAAAAATGATTTTTGAAGAAATCAAACTTTGTGCAATTTTTGTGACTGATTTCGGTTAAGTCCATGATTCTTATCACGATTCCAAAATTTCAGCCCATTTGGTACCATAGAGCCTGAAAAAATGGCTTTTAAAGTTCGAACCCAAGTCTGAAAACAAGGCATATAGAAAAAATGATTTTTGAAGAAATCAAACTATAGGCAATTTTTGTGACTGATTTCGGTTGAGTCCATGATTCTCATAACGATTCCAAAATTTCAGCCCGTTTGGGAAATAGAGCCTGAAAAAATGACTTCTAAAATTCGAACCCAAGTCTGAAAACAGCGCATATAGAACTGAGGATTTTTGAAGAAATTAAATTTATGCAACTTTTGTGACTGATTTCGGTTAAGACCATGATTCTTATCACGATTCCAAAATTTCAGCCCGTTTGGTAGCATAGAGCCTGAAAAAATGACTTATAAAGTTCGAACCCAAGTCTGAAACAGCGCATATAGAAAAAATGATTTTAGAAGAAATAAAACTTGCTGCACTTTTTGTGACTGATTTCCGTTAAGACCATGAATCTTATAGCGATTCCAAAATTTCATCCCGTTTGGTACCATAGAGCCTGAAAGAATGACTTTTAAAGTTCGAACCCAAAACTGAAAATAGCGCATATATGTGAAACTAATGATTTTTGAAGAAATAAACATTATGCATCTTTTGTGATTGAGAACATGATTCTTATCACGATTCCAAAATTTCAGCCCGTTTGGTAGCATAGAGCCTGAAAAAATGACTTATTAAGTTCGAACCCAAGTCTGAAACAGCGCATATAGAAACAAAGATTTTTTGAAGAAATAAAACTTGATGCAACTTTTATCACTAATTTCGGTTGAGACCATGATTCTTATCACGATTCCAAAATTTCAGCCCGTTTGGTACCATAGAGCCTGAAAAAATGGCTTTTAAAGTTCGAACCCAAGTCTGAAAACAAGGCATATAGAAAAAATGATTTTTGAAGAAAACAAACTTTATGCATATGAGACCATGATTCTTATCTCGATTCCAAAGAATCAACCAGTTTGGTACCATAGAGCCTGAAAAAATGGCTTTTAAAGTTCGAACCCAAGTCTGAAAACGGTGCATATTAAACTGAAGATTTTTGAAGAAATTAATCATTATGCATCTTTTGTGACTGATTTCGGTTGAGACCATGATTCTTATCACGATTCCAAAATTTCAGCCCGTTTGGTACCATAGAGCCAGAAAAAATGACTTTTAAAGTTCTAACCCAAGTCTGAAACAGCGCATATAGAAACAAAGATTTTTGAAGAAATAAAACTTGATGCAACTTTTATGACTAATTTCGGTTGAGACCATGATTCTTATCACGATTCCAAAATTTCAGCCCGTTTGGTACCATAGAGCCAGAAAAAATGGCTTTTAAAGTTCGAACCCAAGTCTGAAAACAAGGCATATAGAAAAAATGATTTTTGAAGAAATCAAACTTTGTGCAACTTTTGTGACTGATTTCGGTTAAGTCCATGATTCTTATCACGATTCCAAAATTTCAGCCCATTTGGTACCATAGAGCCTGAAAAAATGGCTTTTAAAGTTCGAACCCAAGTCTGAAAACAAGGCATATAGAAAAAATGATTTTTGAAGAAATCAAACTTTAGGCAATTTTTGTGACTGATTTCGGTTAAGTCCATGATTCTCATAACGATTCCAAAATTTCAGCCCGTTTGGTACAATAGAGCCTGAAAAAATGACTTCTAAAATTCGAACCCAAGTCTGAAAACAGCGCATATAGAACTGATGATTTTTGAAGAAATTAAATTTATGCAACTTTTGTGACTGATTTCGGTTAAGACCATGATTCTTATCACGATTCCAAAATTTCAGCCCGTTTGGTAGCATAGAGCCTGAAAAAATGACTTATAAAGTTCGAACCCAAGTCTGAAACAGCGCATATAGAAAAAATGATTTAAGAAGAAATAAAACTTGCTGCACTTTTTGTGACTGATTTCCGTTAAGACCATGAATCTTATAGCGATTCCAAAATTTCATCCCGTTTGGTACCATAGAGCCTGAAAGAATGACTTTTAAAGTTCGAACCCAAAACTGAAAACAGCGCATATATGTGAAACTAATGATTTTTGAAGAAATAAACATAATGCATCTTTTGTGACTGAGAACATAATTTTTATCACGACTCCAAAATTTCAGCCCGTTTGGTACCATAGAGCCTGAAAAAATGACTTTTAAAGTTCTAACCCAAGTCTGAAACAGCGCAAATAGAAAAAATGATTTTTGAAGAAATAAAACTTCATTCAACTTTTGTGACTAATTTCGGTTGAGACCATTATTATTATCACGATTCCAAAATTTCAGCCCGTTTGGTACCATAGAGCCTGAAAAAATGGCTTTTAAAGTTCGAACCCAAGTCTGAAAACAAGGCATATAGAAAAAATGATTTTTGAAGAAATCAAACTTTAGGCAATTTTTGTGACTGATTTCGGTTAAGTCCATGATTCTCATAACGATTCCAAAATTTCAGCCCGTTTGGTACAATAGAGCCTGAAAAAATGACTTCTAAAGTTCGAACCCAAGTCTGAAAACAGCGCATATAGAACTGATGATTTTTGAAGAAATTAAACATTATGCAACTTATGCGACTGATTTCGGTTGAGACCATGATTCTTATCACGATTCCAAAGTTTCAGCCAGTTTGGTACTATAGAGCCTGAAGAAAAGACTTTTAAAGTTCGAACCCAAGTCTGATAACAGCGCATATATAACTGATGATTTTTGAAGAAATTAAACACTATGCAACATTTGTGACTGATTTCGGTTGAGACCATGATTCTTATCACGATTCCAAAGATTCAACCAGTTTGGTACCATAGAGCCTGAAAAAATGGCTTTTAAAGTTCGAACCCAAGTCTGAAAACGGTGCATATTAAACTGAAGATTTTTGAAGAAATTAATCACTATGCATCTTTTGTGACTGATTTCGGTTGAGACCATGATTCTTATCACGATTCTAAAATTTCAGCCCGTTTGGTAGCATAGAGCCTGAAAAAATGGCTTTTAAAGTTCGAACCCAAGTCTGAAACAGCGCATATAGAACTGATGATTTTTGAAGAAATTAAACATTATGCAACTTTTGTGACTGATTTCGGTTAGGACCATGATACTTATAGCGATTCCAAAATTTCATCCCGTTTGGTACAATAAAGCCTGAAAAAATGACTTCTAAAGTTCGAACCCAAGTCTGAAAACAGCGCATATAGAACTGATGATTTTTGAAGAAATTAAATTTATGTAACTTTTGTGACTGATTTCGGTTGAGACCATGATTCTTATCACGATTCCAAAATTTCAGCCCGTTTGGTAGCATAGAGCCTGAAAAAATGACTTATTAAGTTCGAACCCAAGTCTGAAACAGCGCATATAGAAACAAAGATTTTTTGAAGAAATAAAACTTGATGCAACTTTTATCACTAATTTCGGTTGAGACCATGATTCTTATCACGATTCCAAAATTTCAGCCCGTTTGGTACCATAGAGCCTGAAAAAATGGCTTTTAAAGTTCGAACCCAAGTCTGAAAACAAGGCATATAGAAAAAATGATTTTTGAAGAAAACAAACTTTATGCATATGAGACCATGATTCTTATCTCGATTCCAAAGAATCAACCAGTTTGGTACCATAGAGCCTGAAAAAATGGCTTTTAAAGTTCGAACCCAAGTCTGAAAACGGTGCATATTAAACTGAAGATTTTTGAAGAAATTAATCATTATGCATCTTTTGTGACTGATTTCGGTTGAGACCATGATTTTTATCACGATTCCAAAATTTCAGCCCGTTTGGTAGCATAGAGCCTGAAAAAATGACTTATAAAGTTCGAACCCAAGTCTGAAACAGCGCATATAGAAAAAATGATTTTTGAAGAAATAAAACTTGATGCACTTTTTGTGAATGATTTCCGTTAAGACCATGATTCTAATAGCGATTCCAAAATTTCATCCCGTTTGGTACCATAGAGCCTGAAAGAATGACTTTTAAAGTTCGAACCCAAAACTGAAAACAGCGCATATATGTGAAACTAATGATTTTTGAAGAAATAAACATTTTGCATCTTTTGTGACTGAGAACATGATTCTTATCACGATTCCAAAATTTCAGCCCGTTTGGTACCATAGAGCCTGAAAAAATGGCTTTTAAAGTTCGAACCCAAGTCTGAAAACAAGGCATATAGAAAAAATGATTTTTGAAGAAATCAAACTTTGTGCAATTTTTGTGACTGATTTCGGTTAAGTCCATGATTCTTATCACGATTCCAAAATTTCAGCCCATTTGGTACCATAGAGCCTGAAAAAATGGCTTTTAAAGTTCGAACCCAAGTCTGAAAACAAGGCATATAGAAAAAATGATTTTTGAAGAAATCAAACTATAGGCAATTTTTGTGACTGATTTCGGTTAAGTCCATGATTCTCATAACGATTCCAAAATTTCAGCCCGTTTGGGAAATAGAGCCTGAAAAAATGACTTCTAAAATTCGAACCCAAGTCTGAAAACAGCGCATATAGAACTGATGATTTTTGAAGAAATTAAATTTATGCAACTTTTGTGACTGATTTCGGTTAAGACCATGATTCTTATCACGATTCCAAAATTTCAGCCCGTTTGGTAGCATAGAGCCTGAAAAAATGACTTATAAAGTTCGAACCCAAGTCTGAAACAGCGCATATAGAAAAAATGATTTTAGAAGAAATAAAACTTGCTGCACTTTTTGTGACTGATTTCCGTTAAGACCATGAATCTTATAGCGATTCCAAAATTTCATCCCGTTTGGTACCATAGAGCCTGAAAGAATGACTTTTAAAGTTCGAACCCAAAACTGAAAATAGCGCATATATGTGAAACTAATGATTTTTGAAGAAATAAACATTATGCATCTTTTGTGATTGAGAACATGATTCTTATCACGATTCCAAAATTTCAGCCCGTTTGGTAGCATAGAGCCTGAAAAAATGACTTATAAAGTTCGAACCCAAGTCTGAAACAGCGCATATAGAAAAAATGATTTTTGAAGAAATAAAACTTGATGCACTTTTTGTGAATGATTTCCGTTAAGACCATGATTCTTATAGCGATTCGAAAATTTCATCCCATTTGGTACCATAGAGCCTGAAAGAATGACTTTTAAAGTTCGAACCCAAAACTGAAAACATCGCATATATGTGAAACTAATGATTTTTGAAGAAATAAACATTATGCATCTTTTGTGACTGAGAACATGATTCTTATCACGATTCCAAAATATCAGCCCGTTTGGTAGCATAGAGCCTGAAAAAATGACTTATAAAGTTCGAACCCAAGTCTGAAACAGCGCATATAGAAAAAATGATTTTTGAAGAAATAAAACTTGATGCACTTTTTGTGAATGATTTCCGTTAAGACCATGATTCTTATAGCGATTCCAAAATTTCATCCCGTTTGGTACCATAGAGCCTGAAAGAATGACTTTTAAAGTTCGAACCCAAAACTGAAAACAGCGCATATATGTGAAACTAATGATTTTTGAAGAAATAAACATTTTGCATCTTTTGTGACTGAGAACATGATTCTTATCACGATTCCAAAATTTCAGCCCGTTTGGTACCATAGAGCCTGAAAAAATGGCTTTTAAAGTTCGAACCCAAGTCTGAAAACAAGGCATATAGAAAAAATGATTATTGAAGAAATCAAACTTTATGCAACTTTTGTGACTGATTTCGGTTGAGAACATGATTCTTATGACGATTCAAAAATTTCAGCCCGTTTGGTACCATAGAGCCCGAAAAAATGACTTTTAAAGTTCGAACCCACGTCTGAAAACAGCGCATATAGAACTGATGATTTTTGAAGTAATTAAACATTATGCAACTTTTGTGACTGATTTCGGTTAAGACCATGATTCTTATCACGATTCCAAAGATTCAACCAGTTTGGTACCATAGAGCCTGAAAAAATGGCTTTTAAAGTTCGAACCCAAGTCTGAAAACGGTGCATATTAAACTGAAGATTTTTGAAGAAATTAATCATTATGCATCTTTTGTGACTGATTTCGGTTGAGACCATGATTCTTATCACGATTCCAAAATTTCAGCCCGTTTGGTACCATAGAGCCAGAAAAAATGACTTTTAAAGTTCTAACCCAAGTCTGAAACAGCGCATATAGAAACAAAGATTTTTGAAGAAATAAAACTTGATGCAACTTTTATGACTAATTTCGGTTGAGACCATGATTCTTATCACGATTCCAAAATTTCAGCCCGTTTGGTACCATAGAGCCAGAAAAAATGGCTTTTAAAGTTCGAACCCAAGTCTGAAAACAAGGCATATAGAAAAAATGATTTTTGAAGAAATCAAACTTTGTGCAATTTTTGTGACTGATTTCGGTTAAGTCCATGATTCTTATCACGATTCCAAAATTTCAGCCCATTTGGTACCATAGAGCCTGAAAAAATGGCTTTTAAAGTTCGAACCCAAGTCTGAAAACAAGGCATATAGAAAAAATGATTTTTGAAGAAATCAAACTATAGGCAATTTTTGTGACTGATTTCGGTTAAGTCCATGATTCTCATAACGATTCCAAAATTTCAGCCCGTTTGGGAAATAGAGCCTGAAAAAATGACTTCTAAAATTCGAACCCAAGTCTGAAAACAGCGCATATAGAACTGATGATTTTTGAAGAAATTAAATTTATGCAACTTTTGTGACTGATTTCGGTTAAGACCATGATTCTTATCACGATTCCAAAATTTCAGCCCGTTTGGTAGCATAGAGCCTGAAAAAATGACTTATAAAGTTCGAACCCAAGTCTGAAACAGCGCATATAGAAAAAATGATTTTAGAAGAAATAAAACTTGCTGCACTTTTTGTGACTGATTTCCGTTAAGACCATGAATCTTATAGCGATTCCAAAATTTCATCCCGTTTGGTACCATAGAGCCTGAAAGAATGACTTTTAAAGTTCGAACCCAAAACTGAAAACAGCGCATATATGTGAAACTAATGATTTTTGAAGAAATAAACATTATGCATCTTTTGTGATTGAGAACATGATTCTTATCACGATTCCAAAATTTCAGCCCGTTTGGTAGCATAGAGCCTGAAAAAATGACGTATAAAGTTCGAACCCAAGTCTGAAACAGCGCATATAGAAAAAATGATTTTTGAAGAAATAAAACTTGTTGCACTTTTTGTGAATGATTTCCGTTAAGACCATGATTCTTATAGCGATTCCAAAATTTCATCCCGTTTGGTACCATAGAGCGTGAAAGAATGACTTTTAAAGTTCGAACCCAAAACTGAAAACAGCGCATATATGTGAAACTAATGATTTTTGAAGAAATAAACAAAATGCATCTTTTGTGACTGAGAAAATGATTCTTACCACGATTCCAAAATTTCAGCCCGTTTGGTACCATAGAGCCTGAAAAAATGACTTTTAAAGTTCTAACCCAAGTCTGAAACAGCGCATATAGAAAAAATGATTTTTGAAGAAATAAAACTTGATCCAACTTTTGTGACTAATTTCGGTTGAGAACAAGATTCTTATGACGATTCAAAAATTTCAGCCCGTTTGGTACCATAGAGCCAGAAGAAAAGACTTTTAAAGTTCGAACCCAAGTCTGAAAACAGCGCATATAGAACTGATGATTTTTGAAAAATTAAACATTATGCAACTTTTGTGACTGATTTCGGTTGAGACCATTATTCTTATCACGATTCCAAAATTTCAGCCCGTTTGGTACCATAGAGCCTGAAAAAATGGCTTTTAAGTTCGAACCCAAGTCTGAAAACAAGGCATATAGAAAAAATTATTATTGAAGAAATCAAACTTTATGCAACTTTTGTCACTGATTTCGGCTGAGAACATGATTCTTATGACGATTCAAAAATTTCAGCCCGTTTGGTACCATAGAGCCTGAAGAAAAGACTTTTAAAGTTCGAACACAAGTCTGAAAACAGCGCATATAGAACTTATGATTTTTGAAGAAATTAAACATTATGCAACTTTTGTGACTGATTTCGGTTGAGACCATGATTCTTATCACGATTCCAAAGATTCAACCAGTTTGGTACCATAGAGCCTGAAAAAATGGCTTTTAAAGTTCGAACCCAAGTCTGAAACAGCGCATATAGAAAAAATGATTTTTGAAGAAATAAAACTTGATGCAACTTTTGTGACTAATTTCGGTTGAGAACAAGATTCTTATGACGATTCAAAAATTTCAGCCCGTTTGGTACCATAGAGCCAGAAGAAAAGACTTTTAAAGTTCGAACCCAAGTCTGAAAACAGCGCATATAGAACTGATGATTTTTAAAAATTAAACATTATGCAACTTTTGTGACTGATTTCGGTTGAGACCATTATTCTTATCACGATTCCAAAATTTCAGCCCGTTTGGTACCATAGAGCCTGAAAAAATGGCTTTTAAGTTCGAACCCAAGTCTGAAAACAAGGCATATAGAAAAAATTATTATTGAAGAAATCAAACTTTATGCAACTTTTGTCACTGATTTCGGCTGAGAACATGATTCTTATGACGATTCAAAAATTTCAGCCCGTTTGGTACCATAGAGCCTGAAGAAAAGACTTTTAAAGTTCGAACACAAGTCTGAAAACAGCGCATATAGAACTTATGATTTTTGAAGAAATTAAACATTATGCAACTTTTGTGACTGATTTCGGTTGAGACCATGATTCTTATCACGATTCCAAAGATTCAACCAGTTTGGTACCATAGAGCCTGAAAAAATGGCTTTTAAAGTTCGAACCCTAGTCTGAAAACGGTGCATATTAAACTGAAGATTTTTGAAGAAATTAAACATTATGCAACTTTTGTGACTGATTTCGGTTGAGACCATGATTCTTATCACGATTCCAAAGATTCAACCAGTTTGGTACCATAGAGCCTGAAAAAATGGCTTTTAAAGTTCGAACCCTAGTCTGAAAACGGTGCATATTAAACTGAAGATTTTTGAAGAAATTAAACATTATGCATCTTTTGTGACTGATTTCGGTTGAGACCATGATTCTTATCACGATTCCAAAATTTCAGCTGGTTTGGTAGCATAGAGACTGAAAGAATGACTTATTAAGTTCGAACCCAAGTCTGAAACAGCGCATATAGAAAAAATGATTTTTGAAGAAATAAAACTTGATGCACTTTTTGTGACTGATTTACGTTAAGACCATGATTCTTATAGCGATTCCAAAATTTCATCCCGTTTGGTACCATAGAGCCTGAAAGAATGACTTTTAAATTTCGAACCCAAAACTGAAAACAGCGCATATATGTGAAACTAATGATTTTTGAAGAAATAAACATTATGCATCTTTTGTGATTGAGAACATGATTCTTATCACGATTCCAAAATTTCAGCCCGTTTGGTAGCATAGAGCCAGAAAAAATGACTTATAAAGTTCGAACCCAAGTCTGAAACAGCGCATATAGAAAAAATGATTTTTGAAGAAATAAAACTTGATGCACTTTTTGTGAATGATTTCCGTTAAGACCATGATTCTTATAGCGATTCGAAAATTTCATCCCATTTGGTACCATAGAGCCTGAAAGAATGACTTTTAAAGTTCGAACCCAAAACTGAAAACATCGCATATATGTGAAACTTATGATTTTTGAAGAAATAAACATTATTCATCTTTTGTGACTGAGAACATGATTCTTATCACGATTCCAAAATATCAGCCCGTTTGGTAGCATAGAGCCTGAAAAAATGACTTATAAAGTTCGAACCCAAGTCTGAAACAGCGCGTATAGAAAAAATGATTTTTGAAGAAATAAAACTTGATGCACTTTTTGTGAATGATTTCCGTTAAGACCATGATTCTTATAGCGATTCCAAAATTTCATCCCGTTTGGTACCATAGAGCGTGAAAGAATGACTTTTAAAGTTCGAACCCAAAACTGAAAACAGCGCATATATGTGAAACTAATGATTTTTGAAGAAATAAACAAAATGCATCTTTTGTGACTGAGAAAATGATTCTTACCACGATTCCAAAATTTCAGCCCGTTTGGTACCATAGAGCCTGAAAAAATGACTTTTAAAGTTCTAACCCAAGTCTGAAACAGCGCATATAGAAAAAATGATTTTTGAAGAAATAAAACTTGATGCAACTTTTGTGACTAATTTCGGTTGAGAACAAGATTCTTAGGAGGATTCAAAAATTTCAGCCCGTTTGGTACCATAGAGCCAGAAGAAAAGACTTTTAAAGTTCGAACCCAAGTCTGAAAACAGCGCATATAGAACTGATGATTTTTGAAAAATTAAACATTATGCAACTTTTGTGACTGATTTCGGTTGAGACCATGATTCTTATCACGATTCCAAAGATTCAACCAGTTTGGTACCATAGAGCCTGAAAAAATGGCTTTTAAAGTTCGAACCCTAGTCTGAAAACGGTGCATATTAAACTGAAGATTTTTGAAGAAATTAAACATTATGCAACTTTTGTGACTGATTTCGGTTGAGACCATGATTCTTATCACGATTCCAAAGATTCAACCAGTTTGGTACCATAGAGCCTGAAAAAATGGCTTTTAAAATTCGAACCCAAGTCTGAAAACGGTGCATATTAAACTGAAGATTTTTGAAGAAATTAATCACTATGCATCTTTTGTGACTGATTTCGGTTGAGACCATGATTCTTATCACGATTCCAAAATTTCAGCCCGTTTGGTACCATAGAGCCTGAAAAAGTGTCTTTTAAAGTTCTAACCCAAGTCTGAAACAGCGCATATAGAAACAAAGATTTTTGAAGAAATAAAACTTGATGCAACTTTTATGACTAATATCGGTTGAGACCATGATTCTTATCACGATTCCAAAATTTCAGCCCGTTTGGTACCATAGAGCCTGAAAAAATGGCTTTTAAAGTTCGAACCCAAGTCTGAAAACAAGGCATATAGAAAAAAT
Source organism: Hesperophylax magnus (assembly GCA_026573805.1). Taxonomy (NCBI): domain Eukaryota; kingdom Metazoa; phylum Arthropoda; class Insecta; order Trichoptera; family Limnephilidae; genus Hesperophylax; species Hesperophylax magnus. The sequence goes on from JAIUSX010000022.1 coordinate 6,676,522, forward strand.
AATTTTTGAAGAATACAAACTTTATGCAACTTTTGTGACTCATTTCGGTTAAGTCCATGATTCTCATAACGATTCCAAAATTTCAGCCCGTTTGGTACAATAGAGCCTGAAAAAATGACTTCTAAAGTTCGAACCCAAGTCTGAAAACAGCGCATATAGAACTGATGATTTTTGAAGAAATTAAATTTATGCAACTTTTGTGACTGATTTCGGTTGAGACCATGATTCTTATCACGATTCCGAAATTTCAGCCCGTTTGGTAGCAAAGAGCCTGAAAAAATGACTTATAAAGTTCGAACCCAAGTCTGAAACAGCGCATATAGAAAAAATGATTTTTGAAGAAATAAAACTTGATGCACTTTTTGTGACTGATTTTCGTTAAGACCATGATACTTATAGCGATTCCAAAATTTCATCCCGTTTGGTACAATAGAGCCTGAAAAAATGACTTCTAAAGTTCGAACCCAAGTCTAAAAACAGCGCATATAGAACTGATGATTTTTGAAGATATTAAATTTATGCAACTTTTGTGACTGATTTCGGTTGAGACAATGATTCTTATCACGATTCCAAAATTTCAGCCCGTTTGGTAGCATAGAGCCTGAAAAAATGACTTATAAAGTTCGAACCCAAGTCTGAAACAGCGCATATAGAAAAAATGATTTTTGAAGAAATAAAACTTGATGCACTTTTTGTGACTGATTTCCGTTAAGACCATGATTCTTATAGCGATTCCAAAATTTCATCCCGTTTTGTAACATAGAGCCTGAAAGAATGACTTTTAAAGTTCGAACCCAAAAGTGAAAACAGCGCATATATGTGAAACTAATGATTTTTGAAGAAATAAACAAAATGCATCTTTTGTGACTGAGAAAATGATTCTTACCACGATTCCAAAATTTCAGCCCGTTTGGTACGATAGAGCCTATAAAATGACTTTTAAAGTTCTAACCCAAGTCTGAAACAGCGCATATAGAAAAAATGATTTTTGAAGAAATAAAACTTGATGCAACTTTTGTGACTAATTTCGGTTGAGACCATTATTCTTATCACGATTCCAAAATTTCAGCCCGTTTGGTACCATAGATCCTGAAAAAATGGCTTTTAAGTTCGAACCCAAGTCTGAAAACAAGGCATATAGAAAAAATTATTATTGAAGAAATCAAACTTTATGCAACTTTTGTGACTGATTTCGGTTGAGAACATGATTCTTATGACGATTCAAAAATTTCAGCCCGTTTGGTACCATAGAGCCTGAAGAAAAGACTTTTAAAGTTCGAACCCAAGTCTGAAAACAGCGCATATAGAACTGATGATTTTTGAAGAAATTAAACATTATGCAACTTTTGTGACTGATTTCGGTTGAGACCATGATTCTTATCACGATTCCAAAGATTCAACCAGTTTGGTACCATAGAGCCTGAAAAAATGGCTTTTAAAGTTCGAACACAAGTCTGAAAACAGCGCATATAGAACTTATGATTTTTGAAGAAATTAAACATTATGCAACTTTTGTGACTGATGTCGGTTGAGACCATGATTCTTATCACGATTCCAAAGATTCAACCAGTTTGGTACCATAGAGCCTGAAAAAATGGCTTTTAAAGTTCGAACCCTAGTCTGAAAACGGTGCATATTAAACTGAAGATTTTTGAAGAAATTAAACATTATGCATCTTTTGTGACTGATTTCGGTTGAGACCATGATTCTTATCACGATTCCAAAATTTCAGCCGGTTTGGTAGCATAGAGACTGAAAAAATGACTTATTAAGTTCGAACCCAAGTCTGAAACAGCGCATATAGAAAAAATGATTTTTGAAGAAATAAAACTTGATGCACTTTTTGTGACTGATTTCCGTTAAGACCATGATTCTTATAGCGATTCCAAAATTTCATCCAGTTTGGTACTATAGAGCCTGAAGAAAAGACTTTTCGAACCCAAGTCTGAAAACAGCGCATATAGAACTGATGATTTTTGAAGAAATTAAACATTATGCACTTTTTGTGACTGATTTCGGTTGAGACCATGATTCTTATCACGATTCCAAAATTTCAGCCGGTTTGGTAGCATAGAGACTGAAAAAATGACTTATTAAGTTCGAACCCAAGTCTGAAACAGCGCATATAGAAAAAATGATTTTTGAAGAAATAAAACTTGATGCACTTTTTGTGACTGATTTCCGTTAAGACCATGATTCTTATAGCGATTCCAAAATTTCATCCAGTTTGGTACTATAGAGCCTGAAGAAAAGACTTTTCGAACCCAAGTCTGAAAACAGCGCATATAGAACTGATGATTTTTGAAGAAATTAAACATTATGCACTTTTTGTGACTGATTTCGGTTGAGACCATGATTCTTATCACGATTCCAAAGATTCAACCAGTTTGGTACCATACAGCCTGAAAAAATGGCTTTTAAAGTTCGAACCCAAGTCTGAAAACGGTGCATATTAAACTGAAGATTTTTGAAGAAATTAATCATTATGCAACTTGATGCACTTTTTGTGACTGATTTCCGTTAAGACCATGATACTTATAGCGATTCCAAAATTTCATCCCGTTTGGTACAATAAAGCCTGAAAAAATGACTTCTAAAGTTCGAACCCAAGTCTGAAAACAGCGCATATAGAACTGATGATTTTTGAAGAAATTAAATTTATGCACTTTTTGTGACTGATTTCGGTTGAGACCATGATTCTTATCACGATTCCAAAATTTCAGCCCGTTTGGTAGCATAGAGCCTGAAAAAATGACTTATTAAGTTCGAACCCAAGTCTGAAACAGCGCATTTAGAAACAAAGATTTTTTGAAGAAATAAAACTTGATGCAACTTTTATCACTAATTTCGGTTGAGACCATGATTCTTATCACGATTCCAAAATTTCAGCCCGTTTGGTACCATAGAGCCTGAAAAAATGGCTTTTAAAGTTCGAACCCAAGTCTGAAAACAAGGCATATAGAAAAAATGATTTTTGAAGAAAACAAACTTTATGCATATGAGACCATGATTCTTATCTCGATTCCAAAGAATCAACCAGTTTGGTACCATAGAGCCTGAAAAAATGGCTTTTAAAGTTCGAACCCAAGTCTGAAAACGGTGCATATTAAACTGAAGATTTTTGAAGAAATTAATCATTATGCATCTTTTGTGACTGATTTCGGTTGAGACCATGATTCTTATCACGATTCCAAAATTTCAGCCCGTTTGGTACCATAGAGCCAGAAAAAATGACTTTTAAAGTTCTAACCCAAGTCTGAAACAGCGCATATAGAAACAAAGATTTTTGAAGAAATAAAACTTGATGCAACTTTTATGACTAATTTCGGTTGAGACCATGATTCTTATCACGATTCCAAAATTTCAGCCCGTTTGGTATATAGCCTGAAAAAATGGCTTTTAAGTTCGAACCCAAGTCTGAAAACAGCGCATATAGAACTGATGATTTTTGAAGAAATTAAACATTATGCAACTTATGCGACTGATTTCGGTTGAGACCATGATTCTTATCACGATTCCAAAGTTTCAGCCAGTTTGGTACTATAGAGCCTGAAGAAAAGACTTTTAAAGTTCGAACCCAAGTCTGATAACAGCGCATATAGAACTGATGATTTTTGAAGAAATTAAACATTATGCAACATTTGTGACTGATTTCGGTTGAGACCATGATTCTTATCACGATTCCAAAGATTCAACCAGTTTGGTACCATAGAGCCTGAAAAAATGGCTTTTAAAGTTCGAACCCAAGTCTGAAAACGGTGCATATTAAACTGAAGATTTTTGAAGAAATTAATCACTATGCATCTTTTGTGACTGATTTCGGTTGAGACCATGATTCTTATCACGATTCTAAAATTTCAGCCCGTTTGGTAGCATAGAGCCTGAAAAAATGACTTATAAAGTTCGAACCCAAGTCTGAAACAGCGCATATAGAACTGATGATTTTTGAAGAAATTAAACATTATGCAACTTTTGTGACTGATTTCGGTTAGGACCATGATTCTTATCACGATTCCAAAGTTTCAGCCAGTTTGGTACTATAGAGCCTGAAGAAAAGACTTTTAAAGTTCGAACCCAAGTCTGAAAACAGCGCATATAGAACTGATGATTTTTGAAGAAATTAAACATGATGCACTTTTTGTGAATGATTTCCGTTAAGACCATGATTCTTATAGCGATTCCAAAATTTCATCCCGATTGGTACCATAGAGCCTGGAAGAATGACTTTTAAAGTTCGAACACAAAACTGAAAACAGCGCATATATGTGAAACTAATGATTTTTGAAGAAATAAACATTATGCATCTTTTGTGACTGAGAACATGATTCTTATCACGATTCCAAAATTTCAGCCTGTTTGGTACCATAGAGCCTGAAAAAATGACTTTTAAAGTTCGAACCCAAGCCTGAAAACAGCGCATATAGAACTGATGATTTGAAGAAATTAAACACTATGCAACTTTTGTGACTGATTTCGGTTGAGACCATGATTCTTATCACGATTCCAAAGATTCAACCAGTTTGGTACCATAGAGCCTGAAAAAATGGCTTTTAAAGTTCGAACCCAAGTCTGAAAACGGTGCATATTAAACTGAAGATTTTTGAAGAAATTAATCACTATGCATCTTTTGTGACTGATTTCGGTTGAGACCATGATTCTTATCACGATTCTAAAATTTCAGCCCGTTTGGTAGCATAGAGCCTGAAAAAATGACTTATAAAGTTCGAACCCAAGTCTGAAACATCGCATATAGAACTGATGATTTTTGAAGAAATCAAACTTTGTGCAACTTTTGTGACTGATTTCGGTTAAGTCCATGATTCTTATCACGATTCCAAAATTTCAGCCCGTTTGGTACCATAGAGCCTGAAAAAATGGATTTTAAAGTTCGAACCCAAGTCTGAAAACAAGGCATATAGAAAAAATGATTTTTGAAGAAAACAAACTTTATGCAACTTTTGTGACTGATTTCGGTTAAGTCCATGATTCTCATAACGATTCCAAAATTTCAGCCCGTTTGGTACAATAGAGCTTGAAAAAATGACTTCTAAAGTTCGAACCCAAGTCTGAAAACAGCGCATATAGAACTGATGATTTTTGAAGAAATTAAACATTATGCAACTTTTAAGACTGATTTCGGTTGAGACCATGATTCTTATCACGATTCCAAAGATTCAACCAGTTTGGTACCATAGAGCCTGAAAAAATGGCTTTTAAAGTTCGAACCAAAGTCTGAAAACGGTGCATATTATACTGAAGATTTTTGAAGAAATTAATCATAATGCATCTTTTGTGACTGATTTCGGTTGAGACCATTATTCTTATCACGATTCCAAAATTTCAGCCCGTTTGGTAGCATAGAGCCTGAAAAAATGACTTATAAAGTTCGAACCCAAGTCTGAAACAGCGCATATAGAAAAAATGATTTTTGAAGAAATAAAACTTGATGCACTTTTTGTGAATGATATCCGTTAAGACCATGATTCTTATAGCGATTCCAAAATTTCATCCCGTTTGGTACCATAGAGCGTGAAAGAATGACTTTTAAAGTTCGAACCCAAAACTGAAAACAGCGCATATATGTGAAACTAATGATTTTTGAAGAAATAAACAAAATGCATCTTTTGTGACTGAGAACATGATTCTTATCACGATTCCAAAATATCAGCCCGTTTGGTAGCATAGAGCCTGAAAAAATGACTTATAAAGTTCGAACCCAAGTCTGAAACAGCGCATATAGAAAAAATGATTTTTGAAGAAATAAAACTTGATGCACTTTTTGTGAATGATTTCCGTTAAGACCATGATTCTTATAGCGATTCCAAAATTTCATCCCGTTTGGTACCATAGAGCGTGAAAGAATGACTTTTAAAGTTCGAACCCAAAACTGAAAACAGCGCATATATGTGAAACTAATGATTTTTGAAGAAATAAACAAAATGCATCTTTTGTGACTGAGAAAATGATTCTTACCACGATTCCAAAATTTCAGCCCGTTTGGTACCATAGAGCCTGAAAAAATGACTTTTAAAGTTCTAACCCAAGTCTGAAACAGCGCATATAGAAAAAATGATTTTTGAAGAAATAAAACTTGATGCACTTTTTGTGAATGATTTCCGTTAAGACCATGATTCTTATAGCGATTCCAAAATTTCATCCCGTTTGGTACCATAGAGCGTGAAAGAATGACTTTTAAAGTTCGAACCCAAAACTGAAAACAGCGCATATATGTGAAACTAATGATTTTTGAAGAAATAAACAAAATGCATCTTTTGTGACTGAGAAAATGATTCTTACCACGATTCCAAAATTTCAGCCCGTTTGGTACCATAGAGCCTGAAAAAATGACTTTTAAAGTTCTAACCCAAGTCTGAAAGAGCGCATATAGAAAAAATGATTTTTGAAGAAATAAAACTTGATGCAACTTTTGTGACTAATTTCCGTTAAGACCATGATTCTTATAGCGATTCCAAAATTTCATCCCGTTTGGTACCATAGAGCGTGAAAGAATGACTTTTAAAGTTCGAACCCAAAACTGAAAACAGCGCATATATGTGAAACTAATTATTTTTGAAGAAATAAACATTTTGCATCTTTTGTGACTGAGAACATGATTCTTATCACGATTCCAAAATATCAGCCCGTTTGGTAGCATAGAGCCTGAAAAAATGACTTATAAAGTTCGAACCCAAGTCTGAAACAGCGCATATAGAAAAAATTATTTTTGAAGAAATAAAACTTGATGCACTTTTTGTGAATGATTTCCGTTAAGACCATGATTCTTATAGCGATTCCAAAATTTCATCCCGTTTGGTACCATAGAGCGTGAAAGAATGACTTTTAAAGTTCGAACTCAAAACTGAAAACAGCGCATATATGTGAAACTAATGATTTTTGAAGAAATAAACAAAATGCATCTTTTGTGACTGAGAAAATGATTCTTACCACGATTCCAAAATTTCAGCCCGTTTGGTACCATAGAGCCTGAAAAAATGACTTTTAAAGTTCTAACCCAAGTCTGAAACAGCGCATATAGAAAAAATGATTTTTGAAGAAATAAAACTTGATGCAACTTTTGTGACTAATTTCGGTTGAGAACAAGATTCTTATGACGATTCAAAAATTTCAGCCCGTTTGGTACCATAGAGCCAGAAGAAAAGACTTTTAAAGTTCGAACCCAAGTCTGAAAACAGCGCATATAGAACTGATGATTTTTGAAAAATTAAACATTATGCAACTTTCGTGACTGATTTCGGTTGAGACCATTATTCTTATCACGATTCCAAAATTTCAGCCCGTTTGGTACCATAGAGCCTGAAAAAATGGCTTTTAAGTTCGAACCCAAGTCTGAAAACAAGGCATATAGAAAAAATTATTATTGAAGAAATCAAACTTTATGCAACTTTTGTCACTGATTTCGGCTGAGAACATGATTCTTATGACGATTCAAAAATTTCAGCCCGTTTGGTACCATAGAGCCAGAAGAAAAGACTTTTAAAGTTCGAACCCAAGTCTGAAAACAGCGCATATAGAACTGATGATTTTTGAAAAATTAAACATTATGCAACTTTCGTGACTGATTTCGGTTGAGACCATTATTCTTATCACGATTCCAAAATTTCAGCCCGTTTGGTACCATAGAGCCTGAAAAAATGGCTTTTAAGTTCGAACCCAAGTCTGAAAACAAGGCATATAGAAAAAATTATTATTGAAGAAATCAAACTTTATGCAACTTTTGTCACTGATTTCGGCTGAGAACATGATTCTTATGACGATTCAAAAATTTCAGCCCGTTTGGTACCATAGAGCCTGAAGAAAAGACTTTTAAAGTTCGAACACAAGTCTGAAAACAGCGCATATAGAACTTATGATTTTTGAAGAAATTAAACATTATGCAACTTTTGTGACTGATTTCGGTTGAGACCATGATTCTTATCACGATTCCAAAGATTCAACCAGTTTGGTACCATAGAGCCTGAAAAAATGGCTTTTAAAGTTCGAACCCTAGTCTGAAAACGGTGCATATTAAACTGAAGATTTTTGAAGAAATTAAACATTATGCAACTTTTGTGACTGATTTCGGTTGAGACCATGATTCTTATCACGATTCCAAAGATTCAACCAGTTTGGTACCATAGAGCCTGAAAAAATGGCTTTTAAAGTTCGAACCCTAGTCTGAAAACGGTGCATATTAAACTGAAGATTTTTGAAGAAATTAAACATTATGCATCTTTTGTGACTGATTTCGGTTGAGACCATGATTCTTATCACGATTCCAAAATTTCAGCTGGTTTGGTAGCATAGAGACTGAAAGAATGACTTATTAAGTTCGAACCCAAGTCTGAAACAGCGCATATAGAAAAAATGATTTTTGAAGAAATAAAACTTGATGCACTTTTTGTGACTGATTTCCGTTAAGACCATGATTCTTATAGCGATTCCAAAATTTCATCCCGTTTGGTACCATAGAGCCTGAAAGAATGACTTTTAAATTTCGAACCCAAAACTGAAAACAGCGCATATATGTGAAACTAATGATTTTTGAAGAAATAAAGATTATGCATCTTTTGTGATTGAGAACATGATTCTTATCACGATTCCAAAATTTCAGCCCGTTTTGTAGCATAGAGCCTGAAAAAATGACTTATAAAGTTCGAACCCAAGTCTGAAACAGCGCATATAGAAAAAATGATTTTTGAAGAAATAAAACTTGATGCACTTTTTGTGAATGATTTCCGTTAAGACCATGATTCTTATAGCGATTCGAAAATTTCATCCCATTTGGTACCTTAGAGCCTGAAAGAATGACTTTTAAAGTTCGAACCCAAAACTGAAAACATCGCATATATGTGAAACTAATGATTTTTGAAGAAATAAACATTATTCATCTTTTGTGACTGAGAACATGATTCTTATCACGATTCCAAAATATCAGCCCGTTTGGTAGCATAGAGCCTGAAAAAATGACTTATAAAGTTCGAACCCAAGTCTGAAACAGCGCATATAGAAAAAATGATTTTTGAAGAAATAAAACTTGATGCACTTTTTGTGAATGATTTCCGTTAAGACCATGATTCTTATAGCGATTCCAAAATTTCATCCCGTTTGGTACCATAGAGCGTGAAAGAATGACTTTTAAAGTTCGAACCCAAAACTGAAAACAGCGCATATATGTGAAACTAATGATTTTTGAAGAAATAAACAAAATGCATCTTTTGTGACTGAGAAAATGATTCTTACCACGATTCCAAAATTTCAGCCCGTTTGGTACCATAGAGCCTGAAAAAATGACTTTTAAAGTTCTAACCCAAGTCTGAAACAGCGCATATAGAAAAAATGATTTTTGAAGAAATAAAACTTGATGCAACTTTTGTGACTAATTTCGGTTGAGAACAAGATTCTTAGGACGATTCAAAAATTTCAGCCCGTTTGGTACCATAGAGCCAGAAGAAAAGACTTTTAAAGTTCGAACCCAAGTCTGAAAACAGCGCATATAGAACTGATGATTTTTGAAAAATTAAACATTATGCAACTTTTGTGACTGATTTCGGTTGAGACCATGATTCTTATAACGATTCCAAAGATTCAACCAGTTTGGTACCATAGAGCCTGAAAAAGTGTCTTTTAAAGTTCTAACCCAAGTCTGAAACAGCGCATATAGAAACAAAGATTTTTGAAGAAATAAAACTTGATGCAACTTTTATGACTAATATCGGTTGAGACCATGATTCTTATCACGATTCCAAAATTTCAGCCCGTTTGGTACCATAGAGCCTGAAAAAATGGCTTTTAAAGTTCGAACCCAAGTCTGAAAACAAGGCATATAGAAAAAATGATTTTTGAAGAATACAAACTTTATGCAACTTTTGTGACTCATTTCGGTTAAGTCCATGATTCTCATAACGATTCCAAAATTTCAGCCCGTTTGGTACAATAGAGCCTGAAAAAATGAGTTCTAAAGTTCGAACCCAAGTCTGAAAACAGCGCATATAGAACTGATGATTTTTGAAGAAATTAAATTTATGCAACTTTTGTGACTGATTTCGGTTGAGACCATGATTCTTATCACGATTCCGAAATTTCAGCCCGTTTGGTAGCAAAGAGCCTGAAAAAATGACTTATAAAGTTCGAATCCAAGTCTGAAACAGCGCATATAGAAAAAATGATTTTTGAAGAAATAAAACTTGATGCACTTTTTGTGACTGATTTTCGTTAAGACCATGATACTTATAGCGATTCCAAAATTTCATCCCGTTTGGTACAATAGAGCCTGAAAAAATGACTTCTAAAGTTCGAACCCAAGTCTAAAAACAGCGCATATAGAACTGATGATTTTTGAAGAAATTAAATTTATGCAACTTTTGTGACTGATTTCGGTTGAGACAATGATTCTTATCACGATTCCAAAATTTCAGCCCGTTTAGTAGCATAGAGCCTGAAAAAATGACTTATAAAGTTCGAACCCAAGTCTGAAACAGCGCATATAGAAAAAATGATTTTTGAAGAAATAAAACTTGATGCACTTTTTGTGACTGATTTCCGTTAAGACCATGATTCTTATAGCGATTCCAAAATTTCATCCCGTTTTGTACCATAGAGCCTGAAAGAATGACTTTTAAAGTTCGAACCCAAAAGTGAAAACAGCGCATATATGTGAAACTAATGATTTTTGAAGAAATAAACAAAATGCATCTTTTGTGACTGAGAAAATGATTCTTACCACGATTCCAAAATTTCAGCCCGTTTGGTACGATAGAGCCTATAAAATGACTTTTAAAGTTCTAACCCAAGTCTGAAAGAGCGCATATAGAAAAAATGATTTTTGAAGAAATAAAACTTGATGCAACTTTTGTGACTAATTTCGGTTGAGACCATTATTCTTATCACGATTCCAAAATTTCAGCCCGTTTGGTACCATAGATCCTGAAAAAATGGCTTTTAAGTTCGAACCCAAGTCTGAAAACAAGGCATATAGAAAAAATTATTATTGAAGAAATCAAACTTTATGCAACTTTTGTGACTGATTTCGGTTGAGAACATGATTCTTATGACGATTCAAAAATTTCAGCCCGTTTGGTACCATAGAGCCTGAAGAAAAGACTTTTAAAGTTCGAACCCAAGTCTGAAAACAGCGCATATAGAACTGATGATTTTTGAAGAAATTAAACATTATGCAACTTTTGTGACTGATTTCGGTTGAGACCATGATTCTTATCACGATTCCAAAGATTCAACCAGTTTGGTACCATAGAGCCTGAAAAAATGGCTTTTAAACTTCGAACCCTAGTCTGAAAACGGTGCATATTAAACTGAAGATTTTTGAAGAAATTAAACATTATGCAACTTTTGTGACTGATGTCGGTTGAGACCATGATTCTTATCACGATTCCAAAGATTCAACCAGTTTGGTACCATAGAGCCTGAAAAAATGGCTTTTAAAGTTCGAACCCTAGTCTGAAAACGGTGCATATTAAACTGAAGATTTTTGAAGAAATTAAACATTATGCATCTTTTGTGACTGATTTCGGTTGAGACCATGATTCTTATCACGATTCCAAAATTTCAGCCGGTTTGGTAGCATAGAGACTGAAAAAATGACTTATTAAGTTCGAACCCAAGTCTGAAACAGCGCATATAGAAAAAATGATTTTTGAAGAAATAAAACTTGATGCACTTTTTGTGACTGATTTCCGTTAAGACCATGATTCTTATAGCGATTCCAAAATTTCATCCAGTTTGGTACTATAGAGCCTGAAGAAAAGACTTTTCGAACCCAAGTCTGAAAACAGCGCATATAGAACTGATGATTTTTGAAGAAATTAAACATTATGCACTTTTTGTGACTGATTTCGGTTGAGACCATGATTCTTATCACGATTCCAAAGATTCAACCAGTTTGGTACCATAGAGCCTGAAAAAATGGCTTTTAAAGTTCGAACCCAAGTCTGAAAACGGTGCATATTAAACTGAAGATTTTTGAAGAAATTAATCATTATGCAACTTGATGCACTTTTTGTGACTGATTTCCGTTAAGACCATGATACTTATAGCGATTCCAAAATTTCATCCCGTTTGGTACAATAAAGCCTGAAAAAATGACTTCTAAAGTTCGAACCCAAGTCTGAAAACAGCGCATATAGAACTGATGATTTTTGAAGAAATTAAATTTATGCAACTTTTGTGACTGATTTCGGTTGAGACCATGATTCTTATCACGATTCCAAAATTTCAGCCCGTTTGGTAGCATAGAGCCTGAAAAAATGACTTATTAAGTTCGAACCCAAGTCTGAAACAGCGCATATAGAAACAAAGATTTTTTGAAGAAATAAAACTTGATGCAACTTTTATCACTAATTTCGGTTGAGACCATGATTCTTATCACGATTCCAAAATTTCAGCCCGTTTGGTACCATAGAGCCTGAAAAAATGGCTTTTAAAGTTCGAACCCAAGTCTGAAAACAAGGCATATAGAAAAAATGATTTTTGAAGAAAACAAACTTTATGCATATGAGACCATGATTCTTATCTCGATTCCAAAGAATCAACCAGTTTGGTACCATAGAGCCTGAAAAAATGGCTTTTAAAGTTCGAACCCAAGTCTGAAAACGGTGCATATTAAACTGAAGATTTTTGAAGAAATTAATCATTATGCATCTTTTGTGACTGATTTCGGTTGAGACCATGATTCTTATCACGATTCCAAAATTTCAGCCCGTTTGGTACCATAGAGCCAGAAAAAATGACTTTTAAAGTTCTAACCCAAGTCTGAAACAGCGCATATAGAAACAAAGATTTTTGAAGAAATAAAACTTGATGCAACTTTTATGACTAATTTCGGTTGAGACCATGATTCTTATCACGATTCCAAAATTTCAGCACGTTTGGTACCATAGAGCCAGAAAAAATGGCTTTTAAAGTTCGAACCCAAGTCTGAAAACAAGGCATATAGAAAAAATGATATTTGAAGAAATCAAACTTTGTGCAACTTTTGTGACTGATTTCGGTTAAGTCCATGATTCTTATCACGATTCCAAAATTTCAGCCCATTTGGTACCATAGAGCCTGAAAAAATGGCTTTTAAAGTTCGAACCCAAGTCTGAAAACAAGGCATATAGAAAAAATGATTTTTGAAGAAATCAAACTTTAGGCAATTTTTGTGACTGATTTCGGTTAAGTCCATGATTCTCATAACGATTCCAAAATTTCAGCCAGTTTGGTACAATAGAGCCTGAAAAAATGACTTCTAAAATTCGAACCCAAGTCTGAAAACAGCGCATATAGAACTGATGATTTTTGAAGAAATTAAATTTATGCAACTTTTGTGACTGATTTCGGTTGAGACCATGATTCTTATCACGATTCCAAAATTTCAGCCCGTTTGGTAGCATAGAGCCTGAAAAAATGACTTATTAAGTTCGAACCCAAGTCTGAAACAGCGCATATAGAAACAAAGATTTTTTGAAGAAATAAAACTTGATGCAACTTTTGTGACTGATTTCGGTTGAGAACATGATTCTTATGACGATTCAAAAATTTCAGCCCGTTTGGTACCATAGAGCCTGAAGAAAAGACTTTTAAAGTTCGAACCCAAGTCTGAAAACAGCGCATATAGAACTGATGATTTTTGAAGAAATTAAACATTATGCAACTTTTGTGACTGATTTCGGTTGAGACCATGATTCTTATCACGATTCCAAAGATTCAACCAGTTTGGTACCATAGAGCCTGAAAAAATGGCTTTTAAAGTTCGAACCCTAGTCTGAAATGGTGCATATTAAACTGAAGATTTTTGAAGAAATTAAACATTATGCAACTTTTGTGACTGATGTCGGTTGAGACCATGATTCTTATCACGATTCCAAAGATTCAACCAGTTTGGTACCATAGAGCCTGAAAAAATGGCTTTTAAAGTTCGAACCCTAGTCTGAAAACGGTGCATATTAAACTGAAGATTTTTGAAGAAATTAAACATTATGCATCTTTTGTGACTGATTTCGGTTGAGACCATGATTCTTATCACGATTCCAAAATTTCAGCCGGTTTGGTAGCATAGAGACTGAAAAAATGACTTATTAAGTTCGAACCCAAGTCTGAAACAGCGCATATAGAAAAAATGATTTTTGAAGAAATAAAACTTGATGCACTTTTTGTGACTGATTTCCGTTAAGACCATGATTCTTATAGCGATTCCAAAATTTCATCCAGTTTGGTACTATAGAGCCTGAAGAAAAGACTTTTCGAACCCAAGTCTGAAAACAGCGCATATAGAACTGATGATTTTTGAAGAAATTAAACATTATGCACTTTTTGTGACTGATTTCGGTTGAGACCATGATTCTTATCACGATTCCAAAGATTCAACCAGTTTGGTACCATAGAGCCTGAAAAAATGGCTTTTAAAGTTCGAACCCAAGTCTGAAAACGGTGCATATTAAACTGAAGATTTTTGAAGAAATTAATCATTATGCAACTTGATGCACTTTTTGTGACTGATTTCCGTTAAGACCATGATACTTATAGCGATTCCAAAATTTCATCCCGTTTGGTACAATAAAGCCTGAAAAAATGACTTCTAAAGTTCGAACCCAAGTCTGAAAGCAGCGCATATAGAACTGATGATTTTTGAAGAAATTAAATTTATGCAACTTTTGTGACTGATTTCGGTTGAGACCATGATTCTTATCACGATTCCAAAATTTCAGCCCGTTTGGTAGCATAGAGCCTGAAAAAATGACTTATTAAGTTCGAACCCAAGTCTGAAACAGCGCATATAGAAACAAAGATTTTTTGAAGAAATAAAACTTGATGCAACTTTTATCACTAATTTCGGTTGAGACCATGATTCTTATCACGATTCCAAAATTTCAGCCCGTTTGGTACCATAGAGCCTGAAAAAATGGCTTTTAAAGTTCGAACCCAAGTCTGAAAACAAGGCATATAGAAAAAATGATTTTTGAAGAAAACAAACTTTATGCATATGAGACCATGATTCTTATCTCGATTCCAAAGAATCAACCAGTTTGGTACCATAGAGCCTGAAAAAATGGCTTTTAAAGTTCGAACCCAAGTCTGAAAACGGTGCATATTAAACTGAAGATTTTTGAAGAAATTAATCATTATGCATCTTTTGTGACTGATTTCGGTTGAGACCATGATTCTTATCACGATTCCAAAATTTCAGCCCGTTTGGTACCATAGAGCCAGAAAAAATGACTTTTAAAGTTCTAACCCAAGTCTGAAACAGCGCATATAGAAACAAAGATTTTTGAAGAAATAAAACTTGATGCAACTTTTATGACTAATTTCGGTTGAGACCATGATTCTTATCACGATTCCAAAATTTCAGCACGTTTGGTACCATAGAGCCAGAAAAAATGGGTTTTAAAGTTCGAACCCAAGTCTGAAAACAAGGCATATAGAAAAAATGATATTTGAAGAAATCAAACTTTGTGCAACTTTTGTGACTGATTTCGGTTAAGTCCATGATTCTTATCACGATTCCAAAATTTCAGCCCATTTGGTACCATAGAGCCTGAAAAAATGGCTTTTAAAGTTCGAACCCAAGTCTGAAAACAAGGCATATAGAAAAAATGATTTTTGAAGAAATCAAACTTTAGGCAATTTTTGTGACTGATTTCGGTTAAGTCCATGATTCTCATAACGATTCCAAAATTTCAGCCCGTTTGGTACAATAGAGCCTGAAAAAATGACTTCTAAAATTCGAACCCAAGTCTGAAAACAGCGCATATAGAACTGATGATTTTTGAAGAAATTAAATTTATGCAACTTTTGTGACTGATTTCGGTTAAGACCATGATTCTTATCACGATTCCAAAATTTCAGCCCGTTTGGTAGCATAGAGCCTGAAAAAATGACTTATAAAGTTCGAACCCAAGTCTGAAACAGCGCATATAGAAAAAATGATTTTAGAAGAAATAAAACTTGCTGCACTTTTTGTGACTGATTTCCGTTAAGACCATGAATCTTATAGCGATTCCAAAATTTCATCCCGTTTGGTACCATAGAGCCTGAAAGAATGACTTTTAAAGTTCGAACCCAAAACTGAAAACAGCGCATATATGTGAAACTAATGATTTTTGAAGAAATAAACATAATGCATCTTTTGTGACTGAGAACATAATTTTTATCACGACTCCAAAATTTCAGCCCGTTTGGTACCATAGAGCCTGAAAAAATGACTTTTAAAGTTCTAACCCAAGTCTGAAACAGCGCAAATAGAAAAAATGATTTTTGAAAAAATAAAACTTGATTCAACTTTTGTGACTAATTTCGGTTGAGACCATTATTATTATCACGATTCCAAAATTTCAGCCCGTTTGGTACCATAGAGCCTGAAAAAATGGCTTTTAAGTTCGAACCCAAGTCTGAAAACAGCGCATATAGAACTGATGATTTTTGAAGAAATTAAACATTATGCAACTTATGCGACTGATTTCGGTTGAGACCATGATTCTTATCACGATTCCAAAGTTTCAGCCAGTTTGGTACTATAGAGCCTGAAGAAAAGACTTTTAAAGTTCGAACCCATGTCTGATAACAGCGCATATAGAACTGATGATTTTTGAAGAAATTAAACATTATGCAACATTTGTGACTGATTTCGGTTGAGACCATGATTCTTATCACGATTCCAAAGATTCAACCAGTTTGGTACCATAGAGCCTGAAAAAATGGCTTTTAAAGTTCGAACCCAAGTCTGAAAACGGTGCATATTAAACTGAAGATTTTTGAAGAAATTAATCACTATGCATCTTTTGTGACTGATTTCGGTTGAGACCATGATTCTTATCACGATTCTAAAATTTCAGCCCGTTTGGTAGCATAGAGCCTGAAAAAATGACTTATAAAGTTCGAACCCAAGTCTGAAACAGCGCATATAGAACTGATGATTTTTGAAGAAATTAAACATTATGCAACTTTTGTGACTGATTTCGGTTAGGACCATGATTCTTATCACGATTCCAAAGTTTCAGCCAGTTTGGTACTATAGAGCCTGAAGAAAAGACTTTTAAAGTTCGAACCCAAGTCTGAAAACAGCGCATATAGAACTGATGATTTTTGAAGAAATTAAACATGATGCACTTTTTGTGAATGATTTCCGTTAAGACCATGATTCTTATAGCGATTCCAAAATTTCATCCCGATTGGTACCATAGAGCCTGGAAGAATGACTTTTAAAGTTCGAACACAAAACTGAAAACAGCGCATATATGTGAAACTAATGATTTTTGAAGAAATAAACATTTTGCATCTTTTGTGACTGAGAACATGATTCTTATCACGATTCCAAAATTTCAGCCTGTTTGGTACCATAGAGCCTGAAAAAATGACTTTTGAAGTTCGAACCCAAGTCTGAAAACAGCGCATATAGAACTGATGATTTTTGAAGAAATTAAACATTATGCAACTTTTGTGACTGATTTCGGTTAGGACCATGATTCTTATCACGATTCCAAAGTTTCAGCCAGTTTGGTACTATAGAGCCTGAAGAAAAGACTTTTAAAGTTCGAACCCAAGCCTGAAAACAGCGCATATAGAACTGATGATTTGAAGAAATTAAACACTATGCAACTTTTGTGACTGATTTCGGTTGAGACCATGATTCTTATCACGATTCCAAAGATTCAACCAGTTTGGTACCATAGAGCCTGAAAAAATGGCTTTTAAAGTTCGAACCCAAGTCTGAAAACGGTGCATATTAAACTGAAGATTTGGGAGAAATTAATCACTATGCATCTTTTGTGACTGATTTCGGTTGAGACCATGATTCTTATCACGATTCTAAAATTTCAGCCCGTTTGGTAGCATAGAGCCTGAAAAAGTGGGTGTGTCAAGCCTACGCAAGACAGAAGTGAAACTTCTAGTATTCCTCTCTCTCTATTTTCATTTCATCATCTCTATTTTCTCTCTTAGGTTAGTTTGAAAATTAGAGGTTAAATAATTCAACGACGAAGCATGGATTTGCTTTTTCTAATATTTTCTTATAGATGAATGACGTTCGATTAATGTATAGTTCCAAAAATTTTCAATTTATTCACAAGTATACAATATTACATAAATAACAATATTACAATTAAAAATTACAAAGAAATTACAATGACAATTTACCAATCATGTGCCATTTTCATTGTCAATTTCATGAATATCATTTCCTAATGTCGTGATAATTGGGTTATGGTAACTAAAGTGCGAGATATATACATGAGCACTTAAATCCTTAATGAATCGTGCAAAAACTGCATCGATTGTTGTCCCGTGTCTAGTCGTGCTAGTGTTCCTATCATTAACAATATCCAAATTGAGGGTGTTTTTGAAAAAGTTCAATAACTCTACAGATTCTTCCCTCGCAAAATTAACATTAAAATCTCCCGAAATGATCATAGGAATTTCGTGATAATTCTTATTCAATAGCCTCGAACCACCCTCTGTGTATGGCAGAAGCAATTTTTTTTTTCTGTAAATTATTACATATTATCAAAATAAATAAATTAATTAAATAAATGTAATACAATTATCATAATATACGGATTAGATAATAATTTTAATCCAACACAATAACGCAAAGCGCGCTCTAGCGGAGTAATGTTTTATCACAGTGAGATAAGTGTTTTTATTATTTTGCAATATTATTTTCTTTTAAAAAATGTTCTGACCTACTAAAAAATAAGATATTGAATGAAAAAGGCGTTAAAAACAAAAAAATAATGTGCGATGGCCGAGAATCGAACTCGGATCAACTGCTTGGAAGGCAACTATGCTGACCATTACACCACCAACGCCAGTTGTCGGGATGAGCTAAGAAGCATTTATATGTTACTTCAAAACTTTGACTAGATCAAATGAACTTTAATCGGTGGTCCCGCATTTTCGTTTCGGTCATGAGTCGGTTTTACTCCGTCCCCGAAAATTCATTACGCGCCTAAAGAAGTTTCACTTCAAAAATGACTTATAAAGTTCGAACCCAATTCTGAAACAGCGCATATAGAACTGATGATTTTTGAAGAAATCAAACTTTGTGCAACTTTTGTGACTGATTTCGGTTAAGTCCATGATTCTTATCACGATTCCAAAATTTCAGCCCGTTTGGTACCATAGAGCCTGAAAAAATGGATTTTAAAGTTCGAACCCAAGTCTGAAAACAAGGCATATAGAAAAAATGATTTTTGAAGAAAACAAACTTTATGCAACTTTTGTGACTGATTTCGGTTAAGTCCATGATTCTCATAACGATTCCAAAATTTCAGCCCGTTTGGTACAATAGAGCTTGAAAAAATGACTTCTAAAGTTCGAACCCAAGTCTGAAAACAGCGCATATAGAACTGATGATTTTTGAAGAAATTAAACATTATGCAACTTTTAAGACTGATTTCGGTTGAGACCATGATTCTTATCACGATTCCAAAGATTCAACCAGTTTGGTACCATAGAGCCTGAAAAAATGGCTTTTAAAGTTCGAACCAAAGTCTGAAAACGGTGCATATTATACTGAAGATTTTTGAAGAAATTAATCATTATGCATCTTTTGTGACTGATTTCGGTTGAGACCATGATTCTTATCACGATTCCAAAATTTCAGCACGTTTGGTACCATCGAGCCTGAAAAAATGGCTTTTAAAGTTCGAACCCAAGTCTGAAAACAAGGCATATAGAAAAAATGATTTTTGAAGAAATCAAACTTTGTGCAACTTTTGTGACTGATTTCGGTTAAGTCCATGATTCTTATCACGATTCCAAAATTTCAGCCCATTTGGTACCATAGAGCCTGAAAAAATGGCTTTTAAAGTTCGAACCCAAGTCTGAAAACAAGGCATATAGAAAAAATGATTTTTGAAGAAATCAAACTTTAGGCAATTTTTGTGACTGATTTCGGTTAAGTCCATGATTCTCATAACGATTCCAAAATTTCAGCCCGTTTGGTACAATAGAGCCTGAAAAAATGACTTCTAAAATTCGAACCCAAGTCTGAAAACAGCGCATATAGAACTGATGATTTTTGAAGAAATTAAATTTATGCAACTTTTGTGACTGATTTCGGTTAAGACCATGATTCTTATCACGATTCCAAAATTTCAGCCCGTTTGGTACAATAGAGCCTGAAAAAATGACTTCTAAAGTTCGAACCCAAGTCTAAAAACAGCGCATATAGAACTGATGATTTTTGAAGAAATTAAATTTATGCAACTTTTGTGACTGATTTCGGTTGAGACAATGATTCTTATCACGATTCCAAAATTTCAGCCCGTTTGGTAGCATAGAGCCTGAAAAAATGACTTATAAAGTTCGAACCCAAGTCTGAAACAGCGCATATAGAAAAAATGATTTTTGAAGAAATAAAACTTGATGCACTTTTTGTGACTGATTTCCGTTAAGACCATGATTCTTATAGCGATTCCAAAATTTCATCCCGTTTTGTACCATAGAGCCTGAAAGAATGACTTTTAAAGTTCGAACCCAAAAGTGAAAACAGCGCATATATGTGAAACTAATGATTTTTGAAGAAATAAACAAAATGCATCTTTTGTGACTGAGAAAATGATTCTTACCACGATTCCAAAATTTCAGCCCGTTTGGTACGATAGAGCCTATAAAATGACTTTTAAAGTTCTAACCCAAGTCTGAAAGAGCGCATATAGAAAAAATGATTTTTGAAGAAATAAAACTTGATGCAACTTTTGTGACTAATTTCGGTTGAGACCATTATTCTTATCACGATTCCAAAATTTCAGCCCGTTTGGTACCATAGATCCTGAAAAAATGGCTTTTAAGTTCGAACCCAAGTCTGAAAACAAGGCATATAGAAAAAATTATTATTGAAGAAATCAAACTTTATGCAACTTTTGTGACTGATTTCAGTTGAGAACATGATTCTTATGACGATTCAAAAATTTCAGCCCGTTTGGTACCATAGAGCCTGAAGAAAAGACTTTTAAAGTTCGAACCCAAGTCTGAAAACAGCGCATATAGAACTGATGATTTTTGAAGAAATTAAACATTATGCAACTTTTGTGACTGATTTCGGTTGAGACCATGATTCTTATCACGATTCCAAAGATTCAACCAGTTTGGTACCATAGAGCCTGAAAAAATGGCTTTTAAAGTTCGAACCCTAGTCTGAAAACGGTGCATATTAAACTGAAGATTTTTGAAGAAATTAAACATTATGCAACTTTTGTGACTGATGTCGGTTGAGACCATGATTCTTATCACGATTCCAAAGATTCAACCAGTTTGGTACCATAGAGCCTGAAAAAATGGCTTTTAAAGTTCGAACCCTAGTCTGAAAACGGTGCATATTAAACTGAAGATTTTTGAAGAAATTAAACATTATGCATCTTTTGTGACTGATTTCGGTTGAGACCATGATTCTTATCACGATTCCAAAATTTCAGCCGGTTTGGTAGCATAGAGACTGAAAAAATGACTTATTAAGTTCGAACCCAAGTCTGAAACAGCGCATATAGAAAAAATGATTTTTGAAGAAATAAAACTTGATGCACTTTTTGTGACTGATTTCCGTTAAGACCATGATTCTTATAGCGATTCCAAAATTTCATCCAGTTTGGTACTATAGAGCCTGAAGAAAAGACTTTTCGAACCCAAGTCTGAAAACAGCGCATATAGAACTGATGATTTTTGAAGAAATTAAACATTATGCACTTTTTGTGACTGATTTCGGTTGAGACCATGATTCTTATCACGATTCCAAAGATTCAACCAGTTTGGTACCATAGAGCCTGAAAAAATGGCTTTTAAAGTTCGAACCCAAGTCTGAAAACGGTGCATATTAAACTGAAGATTTTTGAAGAAATTAATCATTATGCAACTTGATGCACTTTTTGTGACTGATTTCCGTTAAGACCATGATACTTATAGCGATTCCAAAATTTCATCCCGTTTGGTACAATAAAGCCTGAAAAAATGACTTCTAAAGTTCGAACCCAAGTCTGAAAAAAGCGCATATAGAACTGATGATTTTTGAAGAAATTAAATTTATGCAACTTTTGTGACTGATTTCGGTTGAGACCATGATTCTTATCACGATTCCAAAATTTCAGCCCGTTTGGTAGCATAGAGCCTGAAAAAATGACTTATTAAGTTCGAACCCAAGTCTGAAACAGCGCATATAGAAACAAAGATTTTTTGAAGAAATAAAACTTGATGCAACTTTTATCACTAATTTCGGTTGAGACTATGATTCTTATCACGATTCCAAAATTTCAGCCCGTTTGGTACCATAGAGCCTGAAAAAATGGCTTTTAAAGTTCGAACCCAAGTCTGAAAACAAGGCATATAGAAAAAATGATTTTTGAAGAAAACAAACTTTATGCATATGAGACCATGATTCTTATCTCGATTCCAAAGAATCAACCAGTTTGGTACCATAGAGCCTGAAAAAATGGCTTTTAAAGTTCGAACCCAAGTCTGAAAACGGTGCATATTAAACTGAAGATTTTTGAAGAAATTAATCACTATGCATCTTTTGTGACTGATTTCGGTTGAGACCATGATTCTTATCACGATTCTAAAATTTCAGCCCGTTTGGTAGCATAGAGCCTGAAAAAATGACTTATAAAGTTCGAACCCAAGTCTGAAACAGCGCATATAGAACTGATGATTTTTGAAGAAATTAAACATTATGCAACTTTTGTGACTGATTTCGGTTAGGACCATGATTCTTATCACGATTCCAAAGTTTCAGCCAGTTTGGTACTATAGAGCCTGAAGAAAAGACTTTTAAAGTTCGAACCCAAGTCTGAAAACAGCGCATATAGAACTGATGATTTTTGAAGAAATTAAACATGATGCACTTTTTGTGAATGATTTCCGTTAAGACCATGATTCTTATAGCGATTCCAAAATTTCATCCCGATTGGTACCATAGAGCCTGGAAGAATGACTTTTAAAGTTCGAACACAAAACTGAAAACAGCGCATATATGTGAAACTAATGATTTTTGAAGAAATAAACATTTTGCATCTTTTGTGACTGAGAACATGATTCTTATCACGATTCCAAAATTTCAGCCTGTTTGGTACCATAGAGCCTGAAAAAATGACTTTTGAAGTTCGAACCCAAGTCTGAAAACAGCGCATATAGAACTGATGATTTTTGAAGAAATTAAACATTATGCAACTTTTGTGACTGATTTCGGTTAGGACCATGATTCTTATCACGATTCCAAAGTTTCAGCCAGTTTGGTACTATAGAGCCTGAAGAAAAGACTTTTAAAGTTCGAACCCAAGCCTGAAAACAGCGCATATAGAACTGATGATTTGAAGAAATTAAACACTATGCAACTTTTGTGACTGATTTCGGTTGAGACCATGATTCTTATCACGATTCCAAAGATTCAACCAGTTTGGTACCATAGAGCCTGAAAAAATGGCTTTTAAAGTTCGAACCCAAGTCTGAAAACGGTGCATATTAAACTGAAGATTTGGGAGAAATTAATCACTATGCATCTTTTGTGACTGATTTCGGTTGAGACCATGATTCTTATCACGATTCTAAAATTTCAGCCCGTTTGGTAGCATAGAGCCTGAAAAAATGACTTATAAAGTTCGAACCCAAGTCTGAAACAGCGCATATAGAACTGATGATTTTTGAAGAAATCAAACTTTGTGCAACTTTTGTGACTGATTTCGGTTAAGTCCATGATTCTTATCACGATTCCAAAATTTCAGCCCGTTTGGTACCATAGAGCCTGAAAAAATGGATTTTAAAGTTCGAACCCAAGTCTGAAAACAAGGCATATAGAAAAAATGATTTTTGAAGAAAACAAACTTTATGCAACTTTTGTGACTGATTTCGGTTAAGTCCATGATTCTCATAACGATTCCAAAATTTCAGCCCGTTTGGTACAATAGAGCTTGAAAAAATGACTTCTAAAGTTCGAACCCAAGTCTGAAAACAGCGCATATAGAACTGATGATTTTTGAAGAAATTAAACATTATGCAACTTTTAAGACTGATTTCGGTTGAGACCATGATTCTTATCACGATTCCAAAGATTCAACCAGTTTGGTACCATAGAGCCTGAAAAAATGGCTTTTAAAGTTCGAACCAAAGTCTGAAAACGGTGCATATTATACTGAAGATTTTTGAAGAAATTAATCATTATGCATCTTTTGTGACTGATTTCGGTTGAGACCATGATTCTTATCACGATTCCAAAATTTCAGCACGTTTGGTACCATTGAGCCTGAAAAAATGGCTTTTAAAGTTCGAACCCAAGTCTGAAAACAAGGCATATAGAAAAAATGATTTTTGAAGAAATCAAACTTTGTGCAACTTTTGTGACTGATTTCGGTTAAGTCCATGATTCTTATCACGATTCCAAAATTTCAGCCCATTTGGTACCATAGAGCCTGAAAAAATGGCTTTTAAAGTTCGAACCCAAGTCTGAAAACAAGGCATATAGAAAAAATGATTTTTGAAGAAATCAAACTTTAGGCAATTTTTGTGACTGATTTCGGTTAAGTCCATGATTCTCATAACGATTCCAAAATTTCAGCCCGTTTGGTACAATAGAGCCTGAAAAAATGACTTCTAAAATTCGAACCCAAGTCTGAAAACAGCGCATATAGAACTGATGATTTTTGAAGAAATTAAATTTATGCAACTTTTGTGACTGATTTCGGTTAAGACCATGATTCTTATCACGATTCCAAAATTTCAGCCCGTTTGGTACAATAGAGCCTGAAAAAATGACTTCTAAAGTTCGAACCCAAGTCTAAAAACAGCGCATATAGAACTGATGATTTTTGAAGAAATTAAATTTATGCAACTTTTGTGACTGATTTCGGTTGAGACAATGATTCTTATCACGATTCCAAAATTTCAGCCCGTTTGGTAGCATAGAGCCTGAAAAAATGACTTATAAAGTTCGAACCCAAGTCTGAAACAGCGCATATAGAAAAAATGATTTTTGAAGAAATAAAACTTGATGCACTTTTTGTGACTGATTTCCGTTAAGACCATGATTCTTATAGCGATTCCAAAATTTCATCCCGTTTTGTACCATAGAGCCTGAAAGAATGACTTTTAAAGTTCGAACCCAAAAGTGAAAACAGCGCATATATGTGAAACTAATGATTTTTGAAGAAATAAACAAAATGCATCTTTTGTGACTGAGAAAATGATTCTTACCACGATTCCAAAATTTCAGCCCGTTTGGTACGATAGAGCCTATAAAATGACTTTTAAAGTTCTAACCCAAGTCTGAAAGAGCGCATATAGAAAAAATGATTTTTGAAGAAATAAAACTTGATGCAACTTTTGTGACTAATTTCGGTTGAGACCATTATTCTTATCACGATTCCAAAATTTCAGCCCGTTTGGTACCATAGATCCTGAAAAAATGGCTTTTAAGTTCGAACCCAAGTCTGAAAACAAGGCATATAGAAAAAATTATTATTGAAGAAATCAAACTTTATGCAACTTTTGTGACTGATTTCGGTTGAGAACATGATTCTTATGACGATTCAAAAATTTCAGCCCGTTTGGTACCATAGAGCCTGAAGAAAAGACTTTTAAAGTTCGAACCCAAGTCTGAAAACAGCGCATATAGAACTGATGATTTTTGAAGAAATTAAACATTATGCAACTTTTGTGACTGATTTCGGTTGAGACCATGATTCTTATCACGATTCCAAAGATTCAACCAGTTTGGTACCATAGAGCCTGAAAAAATGGCTTTTAAAGTTCGAACCCTAGTCTGAAAACGGTGCATATTAAACTGAAGATTTTTGAAGAAATTAAACATTATGCAACTTTTGTGACTGATGTCGGTTGAGACCATGATTCTTATCACGATTCCAAAGATTCAACCAGTTTGGTACCATAGAGCCTGAAAAAATGGCTTTTAAAGTTCGAACCCTAGTCTGAAAACGGTGCATATTAAACTGAAGATTTTTGAAGAAATTAAACATTATGCATCTTTTGTGACTGATTTCGGTTGAGACCATGATTCTTATCACGATTCCAAAATTTCAGCCGGTTTGGTAGCATAGAGACTGAAAAAATGACTTATTAAGTTCGAACCCAAGTCTGAAACAGCGCATATTGAAAAAATGATTTTTGAAGAAATAAAACTTGATGCACTTTTTGTGACTGATTTCCGTTAAGACCATGATTCTTATAGCGATTCCAAAATTTCATCCAGTTTGGTACTATAGAGCCTGAAGAAAAGACTTTTCGAACCCAAGTCTGAAAACAGCGCATATAGAACTGATGATTTTTGAAGAAATTAAACATTATGCACTTTTTGTGACTGATTTCGGTTGAGACCATGATTCTTATCACGATTCCAAAGATTCAACCAGTTTGGTACCATAGAGCCTGAAAAAATGGCTTTTAAAGTTCGAACCCAAGTCTGAAAACGGTGCATATTAAACTGAAGATTTTTGAAAAAATTAATCATTATGCAACTTGATGCACTTTTTGTGACTGATTTCCGTTAAGACCATGATACTTATAGCGATTCCAAAATTTCATCCCGTTTGGTACAATAAAGCCTGAAAAAATGACTTCTAAAGTTCGAACCCAAGTCTGAAAACAGCGCATATAGAACTGATGATTTTTGAAGAAATTAAATTTATGCAACTTTTGTGACTGATTTCGGTTGAGACCATGATTCTTATCACGATTCCAAAATTTCAGCCCGTTTGGTAGCATAGAGCCTGAAAAAATGACTTATTAAGTTCGAACCCAAGTCTGAAACAGCGCATATAGAAACAAAGATTTTTTGAAGAAATAAAACTTGATGCAACTTTTATCACTAATTTCGGTTGAGACCATGATTCTTATCACGATTCCAAAATTTCAGCCCGTTTGGTACCATAGAGCCTGAAAAAATGGCTTTTAAAGTTCGAACCCAAGTCTGAAAACAAGGCATATAGAAAAAATGATTTTTGAAGAAAACAAACGTTATGCATATGAGACCATGATTCTTATCTCGATTCCAAAGAATCAACCAGTTTGGTACCATAGAGCCTGAAAAAATGGCTTTTAAAGTTCGAACCCAAGTCTGAAAACGGTGCATATTAAACTGAAGATTTTTGAAGAAATTAATCATTATGCATCTTTTGTGACTGATTTCGGTTGAGACCATGATTCTTATCACGATTCCAAAATTTCAGCCCGTTTGGTACCATAGAGCCAGAAAAAATGACTTTTAAAGTTCTAACCCAAGTCTGAAACAGCGCATATAGAAACAAAGATTTTTGAAGAAATAAAACTTGATGCAACTTTTATGACTAATTTCGGTTGAGACCATGATTCTTATCACGATTCCAAAATTTCAGCACGTTTGGTACCATAGAGCCAGAAAAAATGGCTTTTAAAGTTCGAACCCAAGTCTGAAAACAAGGCATATAGAAAAAATGATATTTGAAGAAATCAAACTTTGTGCAACTTTTGTGACTGATTTCGGTTAAGTCCATGATTCTTATCACGATTCCAAAATTTCAGCCCATTTGGTACCATAGAGCCTGAAAAAATGGCTTTTAAAGTTCGAACCCAAGTCTGAAAACAAGGCATATAGAAAAAATGATTTTTGAAGAAATCAAACTTTAGGCAATTTTTGTGACTGATTTCGGTTAAGTCCATGATTCTCATAACGATTCCAAAATTTCAGCCCGTTTGGTACAATAGAGCCTGAAAAAATGACTTCTAAAATTCGAACCCAAGTCTGAAAACAGCGCATATAGAACTGATGATTTTTGAAGAAATTAAATTTATGCAACTTTTGTGACTGATTTCGGTTAAGACCATGATTCTTATCACGATTCCAAAATTTCAGCCCGTTTGGTAGCATAGAGCCTGAAAAAATGACTTATAAAGTTCGAACCCAAGTCTGAAACAGCGCATATAGAAAAAATGATTTTAGAAGAAATAAAACTTGCTGCACTTTTTGTGACTGATTTCCGTTAAGACCATGAATCTTATAGCGATTCCAAAATTTCATCCCGTTTGGTACCATAGAGCCTGAAAGAATGACTTTTAAAGTTCGAACCCAAAACTGAAAACAGCGCATATATGTGAAACTAATGATTTTTGAAGAAATAAACATAATGCATCTTTTGTGACTGAGAACATAATTTTTATCACGACTCCAAAATTTCAGCCCGTTTGGTACCATAGAGCCTGAAAAAATGACTTTTAAAGTTCTAACCCAAGTCTGAAACAGCGCAAATAGAAAAAATGATTTTTGAAAAAATAAAACTTGATTCAACTTTTGTGACTAATTTCGGTTGAGACCATTATTATTATCACGATTCCAAAATTTCAGCCCGTTTGGTACCATAGAGCCTGAAAAAATGGCTTTTAAGTTCGAACCCAAGTCTGAAAACAGCGCATATAGAACTGATGATTTTTGAAGAAATTAAACATTATGCAACTTATGCGACTGATTTCGGTTGAGACCATGATTCTTATCACGATTCCAAAGTTTCAGCCAGTTTGGTACTATAGAGCCTGAAGAAAAGACTTTTAAAGTTCGAACCCAAGTCTGATAACAGCGCATATAGAAATGATGATTTTTGAAGAAATTAAACATTATGCAACATTTGTGACTGATTTCGGTTGAGACCATGATTCTTATCACGATTCCAAAGATTCAACCAGTTTGGTACCATAGAGCCTGAAAAAATGGCTTTTAAAGTTCGAACCCAAGTCTGAAAACGGTGCATATTAAACTGAAGATTTTTGAAGAAATTAATCACTATGCATCTTTTGTGACTGATTTCGGTTGAGACCATGATTCTTATCACGATTCTAAAATTTCAGCCCGTTTGGTAGCATAGAGCCTGAAAAAATGACTTATAAAGTTCGAACCCAAGTCTGAAACAGCGCATATAGAACTGATGATTTTTGAAGAAATTAAACATTATGCAACTTTTGTGACTGATTTCGGTTAGGACCATGATTCTTATCACGATTCCAAAGTTTCAGCCAGTTTGGTACTATAGAGCCTGAAGAAAAGACTTTTAAAGTTCGAACCCAAGTCTGAAAACAGCGCATATAGAACTGATGATTTTTGAAGAAATTAAACATGATGCACTTATTGTGAATGATTTCCGTTAAGACCATGATTCTTATAGCGATTCCAAAATTTCATCCCGATTGGTACCATAGAGCCTGGAAGAATGACTTTTAAAGTTCGAACACAAAACTGAAAACAGCGCATATATGTGAAACTAATGATTTTTGAAGAAATAAACATTTTGCATCTTTTGTGACTGAGAACATGATTCTTATCACGATTCCAAAATTTCAGCCTGTTTGGTACCATAGAGCCTGAAAAAATGACTTTTAAAGTTCGAACCCAAGTCTGAAAACAGCGCATATAGAACTGATGATTTTTGAAGAAATTAAACATTATGCAACTTTTGTGACTGATTTCGGTTAGGACCATGATTCTTATCACGATTCCAAAGTTTCAGCCAGTTTGGTACTATAGAGCCTGAAGAAAAGACTTTTAAAGTTCGAACCCAAGCCTGAAAACAGCGCATATAGAACTGATGATTTGAAGAAATTAAACACTATGCAACTTTTGTGACTGATTTCGGTTGAGACCATGATTCTTATCACGATTCCAAAGATTCAACCAGTTTGGTACCATAGAGCCTGAAAAAATGGCTTTTAAAGTTCGAACCCAAGTCTGAAAACGGTGCATATTAAACTGAAGATTTTTGAAGAAATTAATCACTATGCATTTTTGTGACTGATTTCGGTTGAGACCATGATTCTTATCACGATTCTAAAATTTCAGCCCGTTTGGTAGCATAGAGCCTGAAAAAATGACTTATAAAGTTCGAACCCAAGTCTGAAACAGCGCATATAGAACTGATGATTTTTGAAGAAATCAAACTTTGTGCAACTTTTGTGACTGATTTCGGTTAAGTCCATGATTCTTATCACGATTCCAAAATTTCAGCCCGTTTGGTACCATAGAGCCTGAAAAAATGGATTTTAAAGTTCGAACCCAAGTCTGAAAACAAGGCATATAGAAAAAATGATTTTTGAAGAAAACAAACTTTATGCAACTTTTGTGACTGATTTCGGTTAAGTCCATGATTCTCATAACGATTCCAAAATTTCAGCCCGTTTGGTACAATAGAGCTTGAAAAAATGACTTCTAAAGTTCGAACCCAAGTCTGAAAACAGCGCATATAGAACTGATGATTTTTGAAGAAATTAAACATTATGCAACTTTTAAGACTGATTTCGGTTGAGACCATGATTCTTATCACGATTCCAAAGATTCAACCAGTTTGGTACCATAGAGCCTGAAAAAATGGCTTTTAAAGTTCGAACCAAAGTCTGAAAACGGTGCATATTATACTGAAGATTTTTGAAGAAATTAATCATTATGCATCTTTTGTGACTGATTTCGGTTGAGACCATGATTCTTATCACGATTCCAAAATTTCAGCACGTTTGGTACCATTGAGCCTGAAAAAATGGCTTTTAAAGTTCGAACCCAAGTCTGAAAACAAGGCATATAGAAAAAATGATTTTTGAAGAAATCAAACTTTGTGCAACTTTTGTGACTGATTTCGGTTAAGTCCATGATTCTTATCACGATTCCAAAATTTCAGCCCATTTGGTACCATAGAGCCTGAAAAAATGGCTTTTAAAGTTCGAACCCAAGTCTGAAAACAAGGCATATAGAAAAAATGATTTTTGAAGAAATCAAACTTTAGGCAATTTTTGTGACTGATTTCGGTTAAGTCCATGATTCTCATAACGATTCCAAAATTTCAGCCCGTTTGGTACAATAGAGCCTGAAAAAATGACTTCTAAAATTCGAACCCAAGTCTGAAAACAGCGCATATAGAACTGATGATTTTTGAAGAAATTAAATTTATGCAACTTTTGTGACTGATTTCGGTTAAGACCATGATTCTTATCACGATTCCAAAATTTCAGCCCGTTTGGTAGCATAGAGCCTGAAAAAATGACTTATAAAGTTCGAACCCAAGTCTGAAACAGCGCATATAGAAAAAATGATTTTAGAAGAAATAAAACTTGCTGCACTTTTTGTGACTGATTTCCGTTAAGACCATGAATCTTATAGCGATTCCAAAATTTCATCCCGTTTGGTACCATAGAGCCTGATAGAATGACTTTTAAAGTTCGAACCCAAAACTGAAAACAGCGCATATATGTGAAACTAATGATTTTTGAAGAAATAAACATAATGCATCTTTTGTGACTGAGAACATAATTTTTATCACGACTCCAAAATTTCAGCCCGTTTGGTACCATAGAGCCTGAAAAAATGACTTTTAAAGTTCTAACCCAAGTCTGAAACAGCGCAAATAGAAAAAATGATTTTTGAAAAAATAAAACTTGATTCAACTTTTGTGACTAATTTCGGTTGAGACCATTATTATTATCACGATTCCAAAATTTCAGCCCGTTTGGTACCATAGAGCCTGAAAAAATGGCTTTTAAGTTCGAACCCAAGTCTGAAAACAGCGCATATAGAACTGATGATTTTTGAAGAAATTAAACATTATGCAACTTATGCGACTGATTTCGGTTGAGACCATGATTCTTATCACGATTCCAAAGTTTCAGCCAGTTTGGTACTATAGAGCCTGAAGAAAAGACCTTTAAAATTCGAACCCAAGTCTGATAACAGCGCATATAGAACTGATGATTTTTGAAGAAATTAAACATTATGCAACATTTGTGACTGATTTCGGTTGAGACCATGATTCTTACCACGATTCCAAAGATTCAACCAGTTTGGTACCATAGAGCCTGAAAAAATGGCTTTTAAAGTTCGAACCCAAGTCTGAAAACGGTGCATATTAAACTGAAGATTTTTGAAGAAATTAATCACTATGCATCTTTTGTGACTGATTTCGGTTGAGACCATGATTCATATCACGATTCTAAAATTTCAGCCCGTTTGGTAGCATAGAGCCTGAAAAAATGACTTATAAAGTTCGAACCCAAGTCTGAAACAGCGCATATAGAACTGATGATTTTTGAAGAAATTAAACATTATGCAACTTTTGTGACTGATTTCGGTTAGGACCATGATTCTTATCACGATTCCAAAGTTTCAGCCAGTTTGGTACTATAGAGCCTGAAGAAAAGACTTTTAAAGTTCGAACCCAAGTCTGAAAACAGCGCATATAGAACTGATGATTTTTGAAGAAATTAAACATGATGCACTTTTTGTGAATGATTTCCGTTAAGACCATGATTCTTATAGCGATTCCAAAATTTCATCCCGATTGGTACCATAGAGCCCGGAAGAATGATTTTTAAAGTTCGAACACAAAACTGAAAACAGCGCATATATGTGAAACTAATGATTTTTGAAGAAATAAACATTATGCATCTTTTGTGACTGAGAACATGATTCTTATCACGATTCCAAAATTTCAGCCTGTTTGGTACCATATTGCCTGAAAAAATGACTTTTAAAGTTCGAACCCAAGTCTGAAAACAGCGCATATAGAACTGATGATTTTTGAAGAAATTAAACATTATGCAACTTTTGTGACTGATTTCGGTTAGGACCATGATTCTTATTACGATTCCAAAGTTTCAGCCAGTTTGGTACTATAGAGCCTGAAGAAAAGACTTTTAAAGTTCGAACCCAAGTCTGAAAACAGCGCATATAGAACTGATGATTTTTGAAGAAATTAAACATTATGCAACTTTTAAGACTGATTTCGGTTGAGACCATGATTCTTATCACGATTCCAAAGATTCAACCAGTTTGGTACCATAGAGCCTGAAAAAATGGCTTTTAAAGTTCGAACCAAAGTCTGAAAACGGTGCATATTATACTGAAGATTTTTGAAGAAATTAATCATTATGCATCTTTTGTGACTGATTTCGGTTGAGAACATGATTCTTATCACGATTCCAAAATTTCAGCACGTTTGGTACCATTGAGCCTGAAAAAATGGCTTTTAAAGTTCGAACCCAAGTCTGAAAACAAGGCATATAGAAAAAATGATTTTTGAAGAAATCAAACTTTGTGCAACTTTTGTGACTGATTTCGGTTAAGTCCATGATTCTTATCACGATTCCAAAATTTCAGCCCATTTGGTACCATTGAGCCTGAAAAAATGGCTTTTAAAGTTCGAACCCAAGTCTGAAAACAAGGCATATAGAAAAAATGATTTTTGAAGAAATCAAACTTTGTGCAACTTTTGTGACTGATTTCGGTTAAGTCCATGATTCTTATCACGATTCCAAAATTTCAGCCCATTTGGTACCATAGAGCCTGAAAAAATGGCTTTTAAAGTTCGAACCCAAGTCTGAAAACAAGGCATATAGAAAAAATGATTTTTGAAGAAATCAAACTTTGTGCAATTTTTGTGACTGATTTCGGTTAAGTCCATGATTCGTATCACGATTCCAAAATTTCAGCCCGTTTGGTACCATAGAGCCTGAAAAAGTGACTTTAATAGATCGAACCCAAGTTTGAAAACAAAGCCCATTGTAAGAATGATTTTTTCCGAAATGAAATTATTTGGAACTTTTGTGACTGATTTCCCTTAAGACCATGATTCTCATCACGGATCCAAAATTTCATCCCGTTTGGAACCATAGAGCCTGAAAAAATGACTTTTAAAGTTCTAACCCAAGTCTGAAACAGCGCATATAGAAAAAATGATTTTTGAAGATATAAAACTTGATGCAACTTTTGTGACTGATTTCGGTTGAGACCATGATTCTTATCACGATTCCAACATTTCAGCCCGTTTGGAAGCATAGAGCCTGAAAAAATCACTTTTAAAATTCGAACCCAAGTCTGAAACAGCGCATATAGAAAAAATGATTTTTGAAGAAATAAAACTAGATGCAACTTTTGTGACTTATTTCGGTTGAGACCATGATTCTTATCACGATTCCAAAATTTTATCCCGTTTCGTACCATAGAGCCTGAAAAAATAACTTTTAAAGTTCGAACCCAAGTCTGAAAACAGCGCATATCGAACTGATGATTTTTGAAGAAATTAATATTATGCATCTTTTGTGACTAATTTCCGTTTAGACCATGATTCTTATCACGATTCAAAAATTTCATCCCGTTTGGAACCATAGAGCCTTAAAAAATGACTTTTAAAGTTCTAACCCAAGTCTGAAACAGCGCATATAGAAAAAATGATTTTTGAAGAAATAAAACTTGATGCAACTTTTGTGACTGATTTCGGTTGAGACCATGATTCTTATCACGATTCCAACATTTCAGCCCGTTTGGTACTATAGATCCTGAAAAAATGACTTTTAAAGTTCGAACCCAAGTCTGAAAACAAGGCATATAGAAAAAATGATTTTTGAAGAAATCAAACTTTATGCAACTTTTGTGATTGATTTCGGTTAAGTCCATGATTGTCATAACGATTCCAAAATTTCAGCCCGTTTGGTACCATAGAGCCTGAAAAAGTGACTTTAATAGATCGAACCCAAGTTTGAAAACAAAGCCCATTGTAAGGATGATTTTTTCCGAAATGAAATTATTTGGAACTTTTGTGACTGATTTCCCTTAAGACCATGATTCTCATCACGAATCCAAAATTTCATCCCGTTTGGAACCATAGAGCCTGAAAAAATGAATTTTAAAGTTCGAACCCAAGTCTGAAAACAAGGCATATAGAAAAAATGATTTTTGAAGAAATCAAACTTTATGCAACTTTTGTGATTGATTTCGGTTGAGTCCATGATTGTCATAACGATTCCAAAATTTCAGCCCGTTTGGTACCATAAAGCCTGAAAAAGTGACTTTAAAAGATCGAACCCATGTCTGAAAACACAGCCCATTGTAAGGATGATTTTTTCCGAAATGAAATTATTTGGAACTTTTGTAACTGATTTCCCTTAAGACCATGATTCTCATCACGAATCCAAAATTTCAGCCCGTTTGGTACCATAGAGCCTGAAAAAACGACTTTTAAAGTTCGAACCCAAGTCTGAAAACAGCGCATATAGAACTGATGATTTTTAGGAAATTAAATTTATGCATTTTTTGTGACTGATTTCGGTTGAGAACATGATTCTTATCACGATTCCAAAATTTCATCCCGTTTGGAACCATAGTGCCTGAAAAAATGACTTTTAAAGTTCTAACCCAAGTCTGAAACAGCGCATATAGAACAGATGATTTTTGAAGAAATCAAACTTTATGCAACTTTTGTGATTGATTTCGGTTGAGTCCATGATTGTCATAACGATTCCAAAATTTCAGCCCGTTTGGTACCATAGAGCCTGAAAAAATGACTTTTAAAGTTCGAACCCAAGTCTGAAACAGCGCATATAGAAAAAATGATTTTTGAAGAAATAAAACTTGATGCACTTTTGTGAGTGATTTCCGTTAAGACCATGTTTCTTATCACGATTCCAAAATTTCTTCCCGTTTCGTACCATAGAGCCTGAAAAAATGACTTTTAAAGTTCGAACCCAAGTCTGAAAACAGCGCATATAGAACTGATGATTTTTGAATAAATTAATATTATGCATCTTTTTGACTGATTTCCGTTTAGACCATGATTCTTATCACGATTCCAAAATTTCATCCCGTTTGGAACCATAGAGCCTTAAAAAATGACTTTTAAAGTTCTAACCCAATTCTGAAACAGCGCATATAGAAAAAATGATTTTTGAAGAAATAAAACTTGATGCAACTTTTGTGACTGATTTCGGTTGAGACCATGATTCTTATCACGATTCCAACATTTCAGCCCGTTTGGTAGCATAGAGCCTGAAAAAATCACTTTTAAAGTTCGAACCCAAGTCTGAAACAGCACATATAGAAAAAATGATTTTTGAAGAAATCAAACTTTATGCAACTTTTGTGATGGATTTCGGTTGAGTCCATGATTGTCATAACGATTCCAAAATTTCAGCCCGTTTGGTACTATAGAGCCTGAAAAAATGAATTTTAAAGTTCGAACCCAAGTCTGAAAACAAGGCATATAGAAAAAATGATTTTTGAAGAAATCAAACTTTATGCAACTTTTGTGATTGATTTCGGTTGAGTCCATGATTGTCATAACGATTCCAAAATTTCAGCCCGTTTGGTACCATAGAGCCTGAAAAAGTGACTTTAATAGATCGAACCCAAGTCTGAAAACAAAGCCCATTGTAAGGATGATTTTTTCCGAAATGAAATTATTTGGAACTTTTGTGACTGATTTCCCTTAAGACCATGATTCTCATCACGAATCCAAAATTTCATCCCGTTTGGAACTATAGAGCCTGAAAAAATGACTTTTAAAGTTCTAACCCAAGTCTGAAACAGCGCATATAGACAAAATGATTTTTGAAGATATAAAACTTGATGCAACTTTTGTGACTGATTTCGGTTGAGACCATGATTCTTATCACGATTCCAACATTTCAGCCCGTTTGGTAGCATAGAGCCTGAAAAAATCACTTTTAAAATTCGAACCCAAGTCTGAAACAGCGCATATAGAAGAAATGATTTTTGAAGAAATAAAACTAGATGCAACTTTTGTGACTAATTTCGGTTGAGACCATGATTCTTATCACGATTCCAAAATTTTATCCCGTTTCATACCATAGAGCCTGAAAAAATAACTTTTAAAGTTCGAACCCAAGTCTGAAAACAGCGCATATCGAACTGATGATTTTTGAAGAAATTAATATTATGCATCTTTTGTGACTGATTTCCGTTTAGACCATGATTCTTATCACGATTCAAAAATTTCATCCCGTTTGGAACCATAGAGCCTTAAAAATGACTTTTAAAGTTCTAACCCAAGTCTGAAACAGCGCATATAGAAAAAATGATTTTTGAAGAAATTAAACTTGATGCAACTTTTGTGACTGATTTCGGTTGAGACCATGATTCTTATCACGATTCCAACATTTCAGCCCGTATGGTACTATAGATCCTGAAAACATGACTTTTAAAGTTCGAACCCAAGTCTGAAAACAAGGCATATAGAAAAAACGATTTTTGAAGAAATCAAACTTTATGCAACTTTTTTGATTGATTTCGGTTGAGTCTATGATTGTCATAACGATTCCAAAATTTCAGCCCGTTTGGTACCATAGAGCCTGAAAAAGTGACTTTAATAGATCGAACCCAAGTTTGAAAACAAAGCCCATTGTAAGGATGATTTTTTCCGAAATGAAATTATTTGGAACTTTTGTGACTGATTTCCCTTAAGACCATGATTCTCATCACGAATCCAAAATTTCATCCCGTTTGGAACCATAGAGCCTGAAAAAATGAATTTTAAAGTTCGAACCCAAGTCTGAAAACAAGGCATATAGAAAAAATAATTTTTGAAGAAATCAAACTTTATGCAATTTTTGTGATTGATTTCGGTTGAGTCCATGATTGTCATAACGATTCCAAAATTTTAGCCCGTTTGGTACCATAAAGCCTGAAAAAGTGACTTTAAAAGATCGAACCCAAGTCTGAAAACACAGCCCATTGTAAGGATGATTTTTTCCGAAATGAAATTATTTGGAACTTTTGTAACTGATTTCCCTTAAGACCATGATTCTCATCACGAATCCAAAATTTCAGCCCGTTTGGTACCATAGAGCCTGAAAAAATGACTTTTAAAGTTCGAACCCAAGTCTGAAAACAGCGCATATAGAACTGATGATTTTTAGGAAATTAAATTTATGCATTTTTTGTGACTGATTTCGGTTGAGAACATGATTCTTATCACGATTCCAAAATTTCATCCCGTTTGGAACCATAGTGCCTGAAAAAATGACTTTTAAAGTTCTAACCCAAGTCTGAAACAGCGCATATAGAAAAAAATGATTTTTGAAGAAATAAAACTTGATGCACTTTTTGTGACTGATTTCCGTTAAGACCATGTTTCTTATCACGATTCCAAAATTTCTTCCCGTTTCGTACCATAGAGCCTGAAAAAATGACTTTTAAAGTTCGAACCCAAGTCTGAAAACAGCGCATATAGAACAGATGATTTTTGAAGAAATCAAACTTTATGCAACTTTTGTGATTGATTTCGGTTGAGTCCATGATTGTCATAACGATTCCAAAATTTCAGCCCGTTTGGTACCATAGAGCCTGAAAAAGTGACTTTAATAGATCGAACCCAACTCTGAAAACAAAGCCCATTGTAAGGATGATTTTTTCCGAAATGAAATTATTTGGAACTTTTGTGACTGATTTCCCTTAAGACCATGATTCTCATCACGAATCCAAAATTTCATCCCGTTTGGAACTATAGAGCCTGAAAAAATGACTTTTAAAGTTCTAACCCAAGTCTGAAACAGCGCATATAGAAAAAATGATTTTTGAAGATATAAAACTTGATGCAACTTTTGTGACTGATTTCGGTTGAGACCATGATTCTTATCACGATTCCAACATTTCAGCCCGTTTGGTAGCATAGAGCCTGAAAAAATCACTTTTAAAATTCGAACACAAGTCTGAAACAGCGCATATAGAAGAAATGATTTTTGAAGAAATAAAACTAGATGCAACTTTTGTGACTAATTTCGGTTGAGACCATGATTCTTATCACGATTCCAAAATTTTATCCCGTTTCGTACCATAGAGCCTGAAAAAATAACTTTTAAAGTTCGAACCCATGTCTGAAAACAGCGCATATCGAACTGATGATTTTTGAAGAAATTAATATTATGCATCTTTTGTGACTGATTTCCGTTTAGACCATGATTCTTATCACGATTCCAAAATTTCATCCCGTTTGGAACCATAGAGCCTTAAAAAATGACTTTTAAAGTTCTAACCCAAGTCTGAAACAGCGCATATAGAAAAAATGATTTTTGAAGATATAAAACTTGATGGAACTTTTGTGACTGATTTCGGTTGAGACCATGATTCTTATCACGATTCCAACATTTCAGCCCGTTTGGTAGCATAGAGCCTGAAAAAATCACTTTTAAAATTCGAACCCAAGTCTGAAACAGCGCATATAGAAAAAATGATTTTTGAAGAAATAAAACTAGATGCAACTTTTGTGACTAATTTCGGTTGAGACCATGATTCTTATCACGATTCCAAAATTTTATCCCGTTT
The DNA here is from genome assembly GCA_026573805.1 of Hesperophylax magnus. Taxonomy (NCBI): domain Eukaryota; kingdom Metazoa; phylum Arthropoda; class Insecta; order Trichoptera; family Limnephilidae; genus Hesperophylax; species Hesperophylax magnus. The sequence goes on from JAIUSX010000022.1 coordinate 6,715,574, forward strand.
CGTACCATAGAGCCTGAAAAAATAACTTTTAAAGTTCGAACCCAAGTCTGAAAACAGCGCATATCGAACTGATGATTTTTGAAGAAATTAATATTATGCATCTTTTGTGACTGATTTCCGTTTAGACCATGATTCTTATCACGATTCCAAAATTTCATCCCGTTTGGAACCATAGAGCCTTAAAAAATGACTTTTAAAGTTCTAACCCAAGTCTGAAACAGCGCATATAGAAAAAATGATTTTTGAAGAAATAAAACTTGATGCAACTTTTGTGACTGATTTCGGTTGAGACCATGATTCTTATCACGATTCCAAAATTTTATCCCGTTTCGTACCATAGAGCCTGAAAAAATAACTTTTAAAGTTCGAACCCAAGTCTGAAAACAGCGCATATCGAACTGATGATTTTTGAAGAAATTAATATTATGCAACTTTTGTGACTGATTTCCGTTTAGACCATGATTCTTATCACGATTCCAAAATTTCATCCTGTTTGGAACCATAGAGCCTTAAAAAATGACTTTTAAAGTTCTAACCCAAGTCTGAAACAGCGCATATAGAAAAAATGATTTTTGAAGAAATAAAACTTGATGCAACTTTTGTGACTGATTTCGGTTGAGACCATGATTCTTATCACGATTCCAACATTTCAGCCCGTTTGGTAGCATAGAGCCTGAAAAAATCACTTTTAAAATTCGAACCCAAGTCTGAAACAAAATGATTTTTGAAGAAATCAAACTTTATGCAACTTTTGTGATTGATTTCGGTTAAGTCCATGATTGTCAAAACGATTCCAAAATTTCAGCCCGTTTGGTACCATAGAGCCTGAAAAAGTGACTTTAATAGATCGAACCCAAGTTTGAAAACAAAGCCCATTGTAAGGATGATTTTTTCCGAAATGAAATTATTTGGAACTTTTGTGACTGATTTCCCTTAAGACCATGATTCTCATCACGAATCCAAAATTTCATCCCGTTTGGAACCATAGAGCCTGAAAAAATGAATTTTAAAGTTCGAACCCAAGTCTGAAAACAAGGCATATAGAAAAAATGATTTTTGAAGAAATCAAACTTTATGCAACTTTTGTGATTGATTTCGGTTGAGTCCATGATTGTCATAACGATTCCAAAATTTCAGCCCGTTTGGTACCATAAAGCCTGAAAAAGTGACTTTAAAAGATCGAACCCAAGTCTGAAAACACAGCCCATTGTAAGGATGATTTTTTCCGAAATGAAATTATTTGGAACTTTTGTAACTGATTTCCCTTAAGACCATGATTCTCATCACGAATCCAAAATTTCAGCCCGTTTGGTACCATAGAGCCTGAAAAAATGACTTTTAAAGTTCGAACCCAAGTCTGAAAACAGCGCATATAGAACTGATGATTTTTAGGAAATAAAATTTATGCATTTTTTGTGACTGATTTCGGTTGAGAACATGATTCTTATCACGATTCCAAAATTTCATCCCGTTTGGAACCATAGTGCCTGAAAAAATGACTTTTAAAGTTCTAACCCAAGTCTGAAACAGCGCATATAGAACAGATGATTTTTGAAGAAATCAAACTTTATGCAACTTTTGTGATTGATTTCGGTTGAGTCCATGATTGTCATAACGATTCCAAAATTTCAGCCCGTTTGGTACCATAGAGCCTGAAAAAATGACTTTTAAAGTTCGAACCCAAGTCTGAAACAGCGCATATAGAAAAAATGATTTTTGAAGAAATAAAACTTGATGCACTTTTGTGAGTGATTTCCGTTAAGACCATGTTTCTTATCACGATTCCAAAATTTCTTCCCGTTTCGTACCATAGAGCCTGAAAAAATGACTTTTAAAGTTCGAACCCAAGTCTGAAAACAGCGCATATAGAACTGATGATTTTTGAATAAATTAATATTATGCATCTTTTTGACTGATTTCCGTTTAGACCATGATTCTTATCACGATTCCAAAATTTCATCCCGTTTGGAACCATAGAGCCTTAAAAAATGACTTTTAAAGTTCTTACCCAATTCTGAAACAGCGCATATAGAAAAAATGATTTTTGAAGAAATAAAACTTGATGCAACTTTTGTGACTGATTTCGGTTGAGACCATGATTCTTATCACGATTCCAACATTTCAGCCCGTTTGGTAGCATAGAGCCTGAAAAAATCACTTTTAAAGTTCGAACCCAAGTCTGAAACAGCACATATAGAAAAAATGATTTTTGAAGAAATCAAACTTTATGCAACTTTTGTGATGGATTTCGGTTGAGTCCATGATTGTCATAACGATTCCAAAATTTCAGCCCGTTTGGTACTATAGAGCCTGAAAAAATGAATTTTAAAGTTCGAACCCAAGTCTGAAAACAAGGCATATAGAAAAAATGATTTTTGAAGAAATCAAACTTTATGCAACTTTTGTGATTGATTTCGGTTGAGTCCATGATTGTCATAACGATTCCAAAATTTCAGCCCGTTTGGTACCATAGAGCCTGAAAAAGTGACTTTAATAGATCGAACCCAAGTCTGAAAACAAAGCCCATTGTAAGGATGATTTTTTCCGAAATGAAATTATTTGGAACTTTTGTGACTGATTTCCCTTAAGACCATGATTCTCATCACGAATCCAAAATTTCATCCCGTTTGGAACCATAGAGCCTGAAAAAATGACTTTTAAAGTTCTAACCCAAGTCTGAAACAGCGCATATAGACAAAATGATTTTTGAAGATATAAAACTTGATGCAACTTTTGTGACTGATTTCGGTTGAGACCATGATTCTTATCACGATTCCAACATTTCAGCCCGTTTGGTAGCATAGAGCCTGAAAAAATCACTTTTAAAATTCGAACCCAAGTCTGAAACAGCGCATATAGAAGAAATGATTTTTGAAGAAATAAAACTAGATGCAACTTTTGTGACTAATTTCGGTTGAGACAAATGATTCTTATCACGATTCCAAAATTTTATCCCGTTTCGTACCATAGAGCCTGAAAAAATAACTTTTAAAGTTCGAACCCAAGTCTGAAAACAGCGCATATCGAACTGATGATTTTTGAAGAAATTAATATTATGCATCTTTTGTGACTGATTTCCGTTTAGACCATGATTCTTATCACGATTCAAAAATTTCATCCCGTTTGGAACCATAGAGCCTTAAAAATGACTTTTAAAGTTCTAACCCAAGTCTGAAACAGCGCATATAGAAAAAATGATTTTTGAAGAAATTAAACTTGATGCAACTTTTGTGACTGATTTCGGTTGAGACCATGATTCTTATCACGATTCCAACATTTCAGCCCGTATGGTACTATAGATCCTGAAAACATGACTTTTAAAGTTCGAACCCAAGTCTGAAAACAAGGCATATAGAAAAAATGATTTTTGAAGAAATCAAACTTTATGCAACTTTTTTGATTGATTTCGGTTGAGTCTATGATTGTCATAACGATTCCAAAATTTCAGCCCGTTTGGTACCATAGAGCCTGAAAAAGTGACTTTAATATATCGAACCCAAGTTTGAAAACAAAGCCCATTGTAAGGATGATTTTTTCCGAAATGAAATTATTTGGAACTTTTGTGACTGATTTCCCTTAAGACCATGATTCTCATCACGAATCCAAAATTTCATCCCGTTTGGAACCATAGAGCCTGAAAAAATGAATTTTAAAGTTCGAACCCAAGTCTGAAAACAAGGCATATAGAAAAAATAATTTTTGAAGAAATCAAACTTTATGCAATTTTTGTGATTGATTTCGGTTGAGTCCATGATTGTCATAACGATTCCAAAATTTCAGCCCGTTTGGTACCATAAAGCCTGAAAAAGTGACTTTAAAAGATCGAACCCAAGTCTGAAAACACAGCCCATTGTAAGGATGATTTTTTCCGAAATGAAATTATTTGGAACTTTTGTAACTGATTTCCCTTAAGACCATGATTCTCATCACGAATCCAAAATTTCAGCCCGTTTGGTACTATAGAGCCTGAAAAAATGACTTTTAAAGTTCGAACCCAAGTCTGAAAACAGCGCATATAGAACTGATGATTTTTAGGAAATTAAATTTATGCATTTTTTGTGACTGATTTCGGTTGAGAACATGATTCTTATCACGATTCCAAAATTTCATCCCGTTTGGAACCATAGTGCCTGAAAAAATGACTTTTAAAGTTCTAACCCAAGTCTGAAACAGCGCATATAGAAAAAAATGATTTTTGAAGAAATAAAACTTGATGCACTTTTTGTGACTGATTTCCGTTAAGACCATGTTTCTTATCACGATTCCAAAATTTCTTCCCGTTTCGTACCATAGAGCCTGAAAAAATGACTTTTAAAGTTCGAACCCAAGTCTGAAAACAGCGCATATAGAACAGATGATTTTTGAAGAAATCAAACTTTATGCAACTTTTGTGATTGATTTCGGTTGAGTCCATGATTGTCATAACGATTCCAAAATTTCAGCCCGTTTGGTACCATAGAGCCTGAAAAAGTGACTTTAATAGATCGAACCCAAGTCTGAAAACAAAGCCCATTGTAAGGATGATTTTTTCCGAAATGAAATTATTTGGAACTTTTGTGACTGATTTCCCTTAAGACCATGATTCTCATCACGAATCCAAAATTTCATCCCGTTTGGAACTATAGAGCCTGAAAAAATGACTTTTAAAGTTCTAACCCACGTCTGAAACAGCGCATATAGAAAAAATGATTTTTGAAGATATAAAACTTGATGCAACTTTTGTGACTGATTTCGGTTGAGACCATGATTCTTATCACGATTCCAACATTTCAGCCCGTTTGGTAGCATAGAGCCTGAAAAAATCACTTTTAAAATTCGAACACAAGTCTGAAACAGCGCATATAGAAGAAATGATTTTTGAAGAAATAAAACTAGATGCAACTTTTGTGACTAATTTCGGTTGAGACCATGATTCTTATCACGATTCCAAAATTTTATCCCGTTTCGTACCATAGCCACTGGAGCGACAGAGAGAATAATGAAAAATAGCTTCACTTGCTCGCCACCTTTGAAAGTTAATTTGGAAAAATTTCCGACCACATTAAAAAAATCATTACTCCATATTTGTATATGTAAACATATAAAAAAAAATATACTGCTATGTAGCCAATAAACTCACCTATATTTTATTAATTATTTTGTATTTGTATAATTGATAGAAAAATTATAAAAAAATCGTAAACTTTGTAAATGCGCGAATTTTGTGCGTGAGTATATTTGAAATTGCCGCCAGTGGATATTTTGAATATTCACATTGAATATTTTCTACGTTTTATGTTCTCTATGACCTGTTCTACAACCACAGATCCAAATATACACTAGAAAATCATTTTTTTATATGCTGACATCAAGATAAAAATAATGCGTGAAAATTATTTTGTGTTATTTGGTACGTGAACCTGTTAAATTTGAATGAACTAAATTATGATATTTTATACATTTACCACAAAGAAGTGGTACTACATTAGGAAGATACATTAACTGTTTACAATTACCAATAAGAATAATTGCCCTACTTGCTTTATTTAAATCATTTGATCGTTTTATACAGATAGCCTATTTCACGATGTCAAAATCAGAGTGCTGCTTTTTAAATAATTGTGACTGAGAACTGGAGATTTTTATCCATGTTTTTGTGTTTCGTGATAGAACAAGAAACAAAGATTTAAAAAAAGCCCATATCATAGCAATAAGCTTTGCCAATCTTTCAGGATATACTTTGTAATTTGATAAAATCCTGTGGAATTCTGCCATTTTGTTTGGGAAAATACGAGATGACAGCTAGTTTAAGGTCGATACACACCGGATAAATTATAATAGCTAAAATGATGGTGATGATTAAACCTTATATATCAAACCTGTTGTATCAGCGTCGATCGGCAAATAAAATCTTAGTGATATTTTTTTATCTAAAAGTTGGAAATCTAAAGAAAAATAGTGGAGAGGAAAATAATTGAGGGAACAAATAATTGATTTAATTATTTATTTACACCCTAATGGGCTTTTACATTCATTAAATTAAAATTACAGTTGTATAATTACAATGGTAGAGCAGCATATTTATTTAAAAATTGTTTACACACTTCGTCATAATAAAAATTTATTCAATTTATGTTGGTTTTTGTCAGTAAATCAAAACATAGTTTCATTTTGCCTCGCTCTAGAGTGATACTCTCAGTATCGCTCTGGTGAGAGACCACCATTCAGATTTAAACATTGCTTGAAATGGCTTAGTTTTGTTAAGTAACTAGATCTAAAAAAGCCTCTTTACAGAAAAATTAACAAAATATATAATTAAGACATAAAAATAAAACTAGTGTGATTTGAGATTTTCATGGCCAAAAGTATTAACATGATTTGTTTTTGGGGTGTTATGCCGTGTCGCGCTACCTCCTTCTATAACTAACGCTGCCCAAAACGTTACAGATACAAAAGGTACAGCGAGACGGCATAACACCTCAAAAACAAATCATGTTGATAAAACAAGTTATTTAATGTGTACAATAGCAGGAAAGAATGAGAATACCTATGCATTTTTTAATATGTATATTTTAATGATCAGAATTGAAATATACATATTAAATGTCCACCAAACCTTATCAGATAGAACTCGTACCTTTGGGTCCTTTGTCGTTATAACATTTTTATGAGATGTAAAAAGAAATGACTTGGTCCTATCATCCAGGCCATCGTTATTGATGTCCAAAGAAAGTTCATTAAATTTATAAATTATAATTTCACAACTAAAAACAAGAAAAGAAAAATAAAATAAAAAAAACCCTCAGTTATTCAATATGGAGTGGGGTGGTGTGATATGGGACCATACAATCATTGCATAATCCCACATCACACACGTCACATTTTTTTGTAGTTCGTTTGGTAATATTTTGAATTGAACACCACACACAATTCAACGTTCGCCCGCTATGGACCGAGAAGTGGTTGCCTTCCAGGACAGTACGCAGAATCTTTCCTTGAGCTATTTGGCCAATGATCACAGTCGGAGTCGGGTTAATTTCCCTGTGACAGAACAGCTGAAGGAGATTCCTCGCAACCTCACTCCTAAATTTTCGATACAAAATGCATTTATTTTCCTTGCGGAGCTTTGAACTGTACAATATATACGCATTCTGCACCGAAACACTTAGTAGTCTCCTGAAAAGCTTCTTGTACCAGACCAGGTTTCGCTGTCGTTCAATGGGGTAGCCTGCCAGAAGCTGATCCTTTCTGTCAACTCCCCCCATTACCTTGTTATAGTCTAGTACAATTTGGGGTTTGTATTTCCAAGCCCCAAACTTTTCAACTGCCCCGATTTCTGCTTTATGGTAGGTGGACAACATACTTACCAAGCTTTTGTCCAACCAAACCATAACATTGAGGTCCCCGCAGTTCGAGTATACGAGCTCACCTTCCCTCATTTTTGATTTGAGATTGGACTTTAATACACTGGGCACAAATTCTCGGTTCAACCGCAATGTGCCCATGCAATCCATCCCACTTCTTTTGAGGCATCGCGCTAATAATGGACTATTGTAAAAATTGTCCATTATTAGCGTGTACCCTTTGTTAAACAGAGGGCTGGCCAAATCGTATACTATCTTTGCAGTGGCCCCAACTGGGCAGATATTGTGAGCACCAGAAAAGTTGTCGAAAAGTGTCATGTCTTCCGTTATGTCGTCTTCCGTCATGTCTTCCTGGTCTGGATTTGTCGATTCAGTCTGACTGGAAATGGTCTTCCCCGTATAAATTTGGAATTTCCAAAGATAGCCAGACTTGGACTCACAAAGCTCGTAAGACTTTATACCCGAGCCTGCCGCTTTAGATTTGATCATCTGGACGAATCCCAAACGGCCTTTATAGCGGAGTAAGGATTCATCTAGAGAGATGTCTTGCTCGGGCAGGTATAAACTCTCAAACTTATGGGAGAGGTGGTCCAAGACGGGCTGAATCTTTTGTAACCTTCGCACAGATAACGGTACATCAGAAGAAAGAGTTTCATTGTTGGTGAAGTGAAGGAATTTTTTTATGAGAAGAAAACGATTATAGCCCATGGTTTTGCTGAAATAAGGCATGGCGGTGACGTCAATTGAAAAGAAGAAGTCTTTTTCAACGGGAAGGGGACAAATACCTTGATGCATTAGAAGTGCCAAGAATACGTACATTTCCTCTTTATTCGTGGGAGCCCATCTATTGATACGCGCATAGCGCTTGAATTGGGTTAGCGCAATGTGTTGTTCTGCATACCTGTTAGTCTCTCTTACGATCAGTTCAACGAAATCGGCATCGAAGATTTTAAGAAAGGCATCCACAGGTTTGCCCATTTCGTCGGTATTGAAAGTTGGTCCCGGCGTACCTGTGAATATCTCCCTTATCCCATTAAAATGTGAGAAATCGCTGGACCAATCGAAAGAGTAACTATCAGATGGCAGAATCGAACGCATTGCCTCTCTATCTACCTGGTCTTGTCTTAGGTCTACGGCCATACCGGGCTTAAGTGCATTGTTCATACGATGATAAGGTTTTGGTGGCATGCATAAGTTATCCTCGTCGACGTCGCTCCCTTCGTCCAGATCCGTTTCTAAAACAACAGAAAACACAAATTAACTTAACATTTCTACTTACTTCATTACACTAGTACTTACTCCCTTTGGTACAACGCTTTAAGATAATGAACTCTCGGCTCGATCAAGTTAATCAAATACTTGAGGCGCGCAATGTCAGAATAACACAAGGGCAGGTATAAATGAGTTTGAATGAAGAAAAGAGTGAGGCGGTCCATCCTCTGCCTACCCGTGTAGCGAAATGGCGTTGTTAGTTAGTTTTATAACTTACGGTCTTCAAATGCCGACTGATCATGATGAAGAGATGCAGCTTCAAATTCACCCGCTCTGTCCATGCCTGGGTCTGAAATGTATATAACACAAATTGATTTAATGTGTCTTTATTTCAATTACGGAACGCCTCTGATATGACGTTTTAAAACAATAATCTCACTAAGTTTTTAGATTCTCACGGCCAAAAGCATTTTCGTTGTTTGTTTTTGGGGTGTTATGCCGTGTTGCGCTAACTCCTTCTTTAGCCGACGTTTCGGACAGCGTTGCAGTGTCCATCATCAGGGCAGATCCGGTAGATCCGAAGATGTGCACTGCAACGCTGCAACACTGCAACGCTGTCCGAAACGTCGGCTAAAGAAGGAGTTAGCGCAACACGGCATAACACCCCAAAAACAAACAACGAAAATAATCTCACTGTTTCTAAACACAGACACTTCCTGGCAGAACGGCATGTCCACCCACAGCTCTCTATGGTAGCCATGCTCCAGAGAGTGATCGCCCCACTGGCGTTCCCCATTCCACGATTTTCAAGCAATGTTCAATTCTGAATAGTGGGCTCTCACCAGCGCGATACTGAGAGTATCGCTCTAGAGCGAGGCACAATAAAACTATGTATTGATTTACTTAAATTATGAGAAAAACCAATATAAATTGAATATTTGAGGCGGGCTATGTCAGAATAGCACAAGGGGAGGAACGGATGAGTTTGAATGAAGAAGAGAGTGTGTGTGCCAAAACCAAGTTGTATGGCGGTCCATCCTCTGCCTACCCGTGTAGAGATATGGCGTGAAGGTTAGTTAGTTAGTTAGTTTTATAACTTACGGTTTTCAAGTGCCGACTCATCATAATAGAGAGCTGCAGCTTGAACGTCACCAGTCCCCGTTCCATCCATGCCTGGCTCTGAAATGTACAAAACATAAATTGATTTAATATGTCTATATTTCAATTACGGAACGCCTCTGGTAAGATGTATTAAAAAAAACTCACCGTTTCCAAACGCAGACACTTCCTGGCAGAACGGCACTTCCACCCACAGCTCTCTATGGTAGCCATGCTCCAGAGAGAGATCGCCCCACTGGCGTTCCCCATCCCGCGATGTCCCAGGTAACGGCTCTGGAGAAGTCGCCCGCGTTGGCACAGCGGGAGCCGTTGCTTGGGTCGTTGTGCCAGCTTGCTCGTTGGACAACCACGGTGGGGGAATAGGCGATGGCAGCGTTGAAGGCGTGCCCTGTGAAAAGGGACACGCTACTCTCTCCGGAGATGGAATTCTGAAAACATATACATAAATCATATGAATCGTTGTCATTCACACGTGAAACAGTAAATAAAAAACAATAAGAATTGGAATAGCGCTGATTTTACTGCATGTGCATAATGCACAGAGCACTGATCCAACCAACTCTCACGGTGGCGGAAAGCTCTCAGGGAAAAAAAATAATATTGTGTAATGCATCTAAAGACGATAACTTACTTTCGTTTAGCTTTTCTTGCAGGCGCGGTGGGGAGCAAAATCCGCGCCGCCTGCTTCTTAAATTTACGGTTTTCCAACTCCAGTTGGAAAGAAGCAGGCAGGGCCCTAACGTCCTTTAGGGCCCTGACGCGATCTTCCCGCACCATAACCAGAGCAGGGTCACTGTTAAAATAAATTAAAATATATGATGAGCTCTACCCCTTATCCACAGCAAAAAAAACCTTCTTTAAAAACATTAAAAAATACTAACACTCCAGACCGAGCTGCCAGAGCTGCTCCACGTTGACTTCCACGTCCAGCTCGTACAGCCCCCCTCCCTCTGCCTTTTCCTCTGCCTCTCTGCATCGGTACACTTCTAATTAAAAATATTTCATGTAGATTTTATATTTTGAATCAAATCATAGATTTTTATATATCTTATCATATAAAAAATAGATATTTATACATGGATTGTGGAACATTTTCTTGTGGATTATTGGCTCTGTAGAAATTTGAAATAAGTAAATAAATTAATTAATTACAAAACGAAACGAAATAATCCCATATTCATTGTGTGATGGTAACTTTACATTAAATTTCATCTAATATTTTTCAGATTTTTTCGACATTTCTACTGAGTTATAAAATTACAAATATCTGGAGAAAAAATGACCACACCTAAATAAAATTTATAATTATCTCTTGGTAATAAATCATTCTAATAGAAAAACACTATTTCATATACACAAGTGGAGTAATTAGGAATTGAATTGCAAATTAATAACTTAAAAAACCTAACCCCGCCAGAAATTATAGTTTCGTATCGAAAATATGCTAAAAAAAACCCGTTTTTTTAATCAAAGGAGTTGAAAACACATTAATAATTGAATCACGATTACACTAATATATATTATGGCGTTAAAACGCAAAAAACACAATTACTTACGGCATTTTAAAAGATGTGTAAATATAACCAATCACTCAAAAAATTTTGCCTCTAAAGTAAAATTTTTGGGAACAACTGTCAAATTAAAACCGCCAAATATTTATTCCAGAAGCATCTATTGATAATCGGTGTTGCCACAGAAGAAGCCAATTTTACCAGCTTTACAACGGAATAAATTATTGGTCAGGGACTGGTTTAAATAATATTATATTCAATTTTTACGAGTGGTACGTAATAAACGTCGAATAATTCGACATGCTCAATATTAGAAGAAAAAAAAACGTCGAATTATTCGACATGTTCGCTCGAGTGGATAGAGCCTGAAAAAATAACTTTTAAAGTTCGAACCCATGTCTGAAAACAGCGCATATCGAACTGATGATTTTTGAAGAAATTAATATTATGCATCTTTTGTGACTGATTTCCGTTTAGACCATGATTCTTATCACGATTCCAAAATTTCATCCCGTTTGGAACCATAGAGCCTTAAAAAATGACTTTTAAAGTTCTAACCCAAGTCTGAAACAGCGCATATAGTAAAAATGATTTTTGAAGAAATAAAACTTAATGCAACTTTTGTGACTGATTTCGGTTGAGACCATGATTCTTATCACGATTCCAACATTTCAGCCCGTTTGGTACTATAGATCCTGAAAAAATGACTTTTAAAGTTCGAACCCAAGTCTGAAAACAAGGCATATAGAAAAAATGATTTTTGAAGAAATCAAACTTTATGCAACTTTTGTGATTGATTTCGGTTGAGTCCATGATTGTCATAACGATTCCAAAATTTCAGCCCGTTTGGTACCATAGAGCCTGAAAAAGTGACTTTAATAGATCGAACCCAAGTTTGAAAACAAAGCCCATTGTAAGGATGATTTTTTCCGAAATGAAATTATTTGGAACTTTGTGACTGATTTCCCTTAAGACCATGATTCTCATCACGAATCCAAAATTTCATCCCGTTTGGAACCATAGAGCCTGAAAAAATGAATTTTAAAGTTCGAACCCAAGTCTGAAAACAAGGCATATAGAAAAAATGATTTTTGAAGAAATCAAACTTTATGCAACTTTTTTGATTGATTTCGGTTGAGTCCATGATTGTCATAACGATTCCAAAATTTCAGCCCGTTTGGTACCATAGAGCCTGAAAAAGTGACTTTAATAGATCGAACCCAAGTCTGAAAACAAAGCCCATTGTAAGGATGATTTTTTCCGAAATGAAATTATTTGGAACTTTTGTGACTGATTTCCCTTAAGACCATGATTCTCATCACGAATCCAAAATTTCATCCCGTTTGGAACCATAGAGCCTGAAAAAATGACTTTTAAAGTTCTAACCCAAGTCTGAAACAGCGCATATAGAAAAAATGATTTTTGAAGATATAAAACTTGATGGAACTTTTGTGACTAATTTCGGTTGAGACCATGATTCTTATCACGATTCCAAAATTTTATCCCGTTTCGTACCATAGAGCCTGAAAAAATAACTTTTAAAGTTCGAACCCAAGTCTGAAAACAGCGCATATCGAACTGATGATTTTTGAAGAAATTAATATTATGCATCTTTTGTGACTGATTTCCGTTTAGACCATGATTCTTATCACGATTCCAAAATTTCATCCCGTTTGGAACCATAGAGCCTTAAAAAATGACTTTTAAAGTTCTAACCCAAGTCTGAAACAGCGCATATAGAAAAAATGATTTTTGAAGAAATAAAACTTGATGCAACTTTTGTGACTGATTTCGGTTGAGACCATGATTCTTATCACGATTCCAACATTTCAGCCCGTTTGGTAGCATAGAGCCTGAAAAAATCACTTTTAAAATTCGAACCCAAGTCTGAAACAGCGCATATAGAAAAAATGATTTTTGAAGAAATAAAACTAGATGCAACTTTTGTGACTAATTTCGGTTGAGACCATGATTCTTATCACGATTCCAAAATTTTATCCCGTTTCGTACCATAGAGCCTGAAAAAATAACTTTTAAAGTTCGAACCCAAGTCTGAAAACAGCGCATATCGAACTGATGATTTTTGAAGAAATTAATATTATGCATCTTTTGTGACTGATTTCCGTTTAGACCATGATTCTTATCACGATTCCAAAATTTCATCCCGTTTGGAACCATAGAGCCTTAAAAAATGACTTTTAAAGTTCTAACCCAAGTCTGAAACAGCGCATATAGAAAAAATGATTTTTGAAGAAATAAAACTTGATGCAACTTTTGTGACTGATTTCGGTTGAGACCATGATTCTTATCACGATTCCAACATTTCAGCCCGTTTGGTACTATAGATCCTGAAAAAATGACTTTTAAAGTTCGAACCAAGGCAAGTCTGAAAACAAGGCATATAGAAAAAATGATTTTTGAAGAAATCAAACTTTATGCAACTTTTGTGACTGATTTCGGTTGAGACCATGATTCTTATCACGATTCCAACATTTCAGCCCGTTTGGTAGCATAGAGCCTGAAAAAATCACTTTTAAAGTTCGAACCCAAGTCTGAAACAGCACATATAGAAAAAATGATTTTTGAAGAAATCAAACTTTATGCAACTTTTGTGATGGATTTCGGTTGAGTCCATGATTGTCATAACGATTCCAAAATTTCAGCCCGTTTGGTACCATAGAGCCTGAAAAAGTGACTTTAATAGATCGAACCCAAGACTGAAAACAAAGCCCATTGTAAGGATGATTTTTTCCGAAATGAAATGATTTGGAACTTTTGTAACTGATTTCCCTTAAGACCATGATTCTCATCACGAATCCAAAATTTCAGCCCGTTTGGTACCATAGAGCCTGAAAAAATGACTTTTAAAGTTCGAACCCAAGTCTGAAAACAGCGCATATAGAACTGATGATTTTTAGGAAATTAAATTTATGCATTTTTTGTGACTGATTTCGGTTGAGAACATGATTCTTATCACGATTCCAAAATTTCATCCCGTTTGGAACCATAGAGCCTGAAAAAATGACTTTTAAAGTTCTAACCCAAGTCTGAAACAGCGCATATAGAAAAAAATGATTTTTGAAGAAATAAAACTTGATGCACTTTTTGTGACTGAATTCCGTTAAGACCATGTTTCTTATCACGATTCCAAAATTTCTTCCTGTTTCGTACCATAGAGCCTGAAAAAATGACTTTCAAAGTTCGAACCCAAGTCTGAAAACAGCGCATATAGAACTGATGATTTTTGAAGAAATTAATATTATGCATCTTTTGTGACTGATTTCCGTTTAGACCATGATTCTTATCACGATTCCAAAATTTCATCCCGTTTGGAACCATAGAGCCTTAAAAAATGACTTTTAAAGTTCTAACCCAAGTCTGAAACAGCGCATATAGAAAAAATGATTTTTGAAGAAATAAAACTTGATGCAACTTTTGTGACTGATTTCGGTTGAGACCATGATTCTTATCACGATTCCAACATTTCAGCCCGTTTGGTACCATAGAGCCTGAAAAAGTGACTTTAATAGATCGAACCCAAGTCTGAAAACAAAGCCCATTGTAAGGATGATTTTTTCCGAAATGAAATTATTTGGAACTTTTGTGACTGATTTCCCTTAAGACCATGATTCTCATCACGAATCCAAAATTTCATCCCGTTTGGAACCATAGAGCCTGAAAAAAATACTTTTAAAGTTCTAACCCAAGTCTGAAACAGCGCATATAGAAAAAATGATTTTTGAGATATAGAAAAAATGATTTTTGAAGATATAAAACTTGATGCAACTTTTGTGACTGATTTCGGTTGAGACCATGATTCTTATCACGATTCCAACATTTCAGCCCGTTTGGTAGCATAGAGCCTGAAAAAATCACTTTTAAAATTCGAACCCAAGTCTGAAACAGCGCATATAGAAAAAATGATTTTTGAAGAAATAAAACTAGATGCAACTTTTGTGACTGATTTCGGTTGAGACCATGATTCTTATCACGATTCCAACATTTCAGCCCGTTCGGTAGCATAGAGCCTGAAAAAATGAATTTTAAAGTTCGAACCCAAGTCTGAAAACAAGGCATATAGAAAAAATGATTTTTGAAGAAATCAAACTTTATGCAACTTTTGTGATTGATTTCGGTTGAGTCCATGATTGTCATAACGATTCCAAAATTTCAGCCCGTTTGGTACCATAGAGCCTGAAAAAGTGACTTTAATAGATCGAACCCAAGTCTGAAAACAAAGCCCATTGTAAGGATGATTTTTTCCGAAATGAAATTATTTGGAACTTTTGTGACTGATTTCCCTTAAGACCATGATTCTCATCACGAATCCAAAATTTCATCCCGTTTGGAACCATAGAGCCTGAAAAAATGACTTTTAAAGTTCTAACCCAAGTCTGAAACAGCGCATATAGAAAAAATGATTTTTGAAGATATAAAACTTGATGCAACTTTTGTGACTGATTTCGGTTGAGACCATGATTCTTATCACGATTCCAACATTTCAGCCCGTTTGGTAGCATAGAGCCTGAAAAAATCACTTTTAAAATTCGAACCCAAGTCTGAAACAGCGCATATAGAAAAAATGATTTTTGTAGAAATAAAACTAGATGCAACTTTTGTGACTTATTTCGGTTGAGACCATGATTCTTATCACGATTCCAAAATTTTATCCCGTTTAGTACCATAGAGCCTGAAAAAATAACTTTTAAAGTTCGAACCCAAGTCTGAAAACAGCGCATTTCGAACTGATGATTTTTGAAGAAATTAATATTATGCATCTTTTGTGACTGATTTCCGTTTAGACCATGATTCTTATCACGATTCAAAAATTTCATACCGTTTGGAACCATAGAGCCTTAAAAAATGACTTTTAAAGTTCTAACCCAAGTATGAAACAGCGCATAAAGAAAAAATGATTTTTGAAGAAATAAAACTTGATGCAACTTTTGTGACTGATTTCGGTTGATACCATGATTCTTATCACGATTCCAACATTTCAGCCCGTTTGGTACTATAGATCCTGAAAAAATGACTTTTAAAGTTCGAACCCAAGTCTGAAAACAAGGCATATAGAAAAAATGATTTTTGAAGAAATCAAACTTTATGCAACTTTTGTGATTGATTTCGGTTGAGTCCATGATTGTCATAACGATTCCAAAATTTCAGCCCGTTTGGTACCATAGAGCC
Source organism: Hesperophylax magnus (assembly GCA_026573805.1). NCBI lineage: Eukaryota > Metazoa > Arthropoda > Insecta > Trichoptera > Limnephilidae > Hesperophylax > Hesperophylax magnus. The sequence goes on from JAIUSX010000022.1 coordinate 6,731,946, forward strand.
TGAAAAAGTGACTTTAATAGATCGAACCCAAGTTTGAAAACAAAGCCCATTGTAAGGATGATTTTTTCCGAAATGAAATTATTTGGAACTTTTGTGACTGATTTCCATTAAGACCATGATTCTCATCACGAATCCAAAATTTCATCCCGTTTGGAACCATAGAGCCTGAAAAAATGAATTTTAAAGTTCGAACCCAAGTCTGAAAACAAGGCATATAGAAAAAATGATTTTTGAAGAAATCAAACTTTATGCAACTTTTGTGATTGATTTCGGTTGAGTCCATGATTGTCATAACGATTCCAAAATTTCAGCCCGTTTGGTACCATAGAGCCTGAAAAAGTGACTTTAATAGATCGAACCCAAGTTTGAAAACAAAGCCCATTGTAAGGATGATTTTTTCCGAAATGAAATTATTTGGAACTTTTGTGACTGATTTCCCTTAAGACCATGATTCTCATCACGAATCCAAAATTTCAGCCCGTTTGGTACCATAGAGCCTGAAAAAATGACTTTTAAAGTTCGAACCCAAGTCTGAAAACAGCGCATATAGAACTGATGATTTTTAGGAAATTAAATTTATGCATTTTTTGTGACTGATTTCGGTGGAGAACATGATTCTTATCACGATTCCAAAATTTCATCCCGTTTGGAACCATAGAGCCTGAAAAAATGACTTTTTAAGTTCTAACCCAAGTCTGAAACAGCGCATATAGAAAAAAATGATTTTTGAAGAAATAAAACTTGATGCACTTTTTGTGACTGATTTCCGTTAAGACCATGTTTCTTATCACGATTCCAAAATTTCTTCCCGTTTCGTACCATAGAGCCTGAAAAAATGACTTTTAAAGTTCGAACCCAAGTCTGAAAACAGCGCATATAGAACAGATGATTTTTGAAGAAATCAAACTTTATGCAACTTTTGTGATTGATTTCGGTTGAGTCCATGATTGTCATAACGATTCCAAAATTTCAGCCCGTTTGGTACCATAGAGCCTGAAAAAATGACTTTTAAAGTTCGAACCCAAGTCTGAAACAGCGCATATAGAAAAAATGATTTTTGAAGAAATAAAACTTGATGCACTTTTTGTGAGTGATTTCCGTTAAGACCATGTTTCTTATCACGATTCCAAAATTTCTTCCCGTTTCGTACCATAGAGCCTGAAAAAATGACTTTTAAAGTTCGAACCCAAGTCTGAAAACAGCGCATATAGAACTGATGATTTTTGAAGAAATTAATATTATGCATCTTTTGTGACTGATTTCCGTTTAGACCATGATTCTTATCACGATTCCAAAATTTCATCCCGTTTGGAACCATAGAGCCTTAAAAAATGACTTTTAAAGTTCTAACCCAAGTCTGAAACAGCGCATATAGAAAAAATGATTTTTGAAGAAATAAAACTTGATGCAACTTTTGTGACTGATTTCGGTTGAGACCATGATTCTTATCACGATTCCAACATTTCAGCCCGTTAGGTACTATAGATCCTGAAAAAATGACTTTTAAAGTTCGAACCAAGGCAAGTCTGAAAACAAGGCATATAGAAAAAATGATTTTTGAAGAAATCAAACTTTATGCAACTTTTGTGACTGATTTCGGTTGAGACCATGATTCTTATCACGATTCCAACATTTCAGCCCGTTTGGTAGCATAGAGCCTGAAAAAATCACTTTTAAAGTTCGAACCCAAGTCTGAAACAGCACATATAGAAAAAATGATTTTTGAAGAAATCAAACTTTATGCAACTTTTGTGATGGATTTCGGTTGAGTCCATGATTGTCATAACGATTCCAAAATTTCAGCCCGTTTGGTACCATAGAGCCTGAAAAAGTGACTTTAATAGATCGAACCCAAGTCTGAAAACAAAGCCCATTGTAAGGATGATTTTTTCCGAAATGAAATTATTTGGAACTTTTGTAACTGATTTCCCTTAAGACCATGATTCTCACCACGAATCCAAAATTTCAGCCCGTTTGGTACCATAGAGCCTGAAAAAATGACTTTTAAAGTTCGAACCCAAGTCTGAAAACAGCGCATATAGAACTGATGATTTTTAGGAAATTAAATTTATGCATTTTTTGTGAGTGATTTCGGTTGAGAACATGATTCTTATCACGATTCCAAAATTTCATCCCGTTTGGAACCATAGAGCCTGAAAAAATGACTTTTAAAGTTCTAATCCAAGTCTGAAACAGCGCATATAGAAAAAAATGATTTTTGAAGAAATAAAACTTGATGCACTTTTTGTGACTGAATTCCGTTAAGACCATGTTTCTTATCACTATTCCAAAATTTCTTCCCGTTTCGTACCATAGAGCCTGAAAAAATGACTTTTAAAGTTCGAACCCAAGTCTGAAAACAACGCATATAGAACAGATGATTTTTGAAGAAATCAAACTTTATGCAACTTTTGTGATTGATTTCGGTTGAGTCCATGATTGTCATAACGATTCCAAAATTTCAGCCCGTTTGGTACCATAGAGCCTGAAAAAATGACTTTTAAAGTTCGAACCCAAGTCTGAAACAGCGCATATAGAAAAAATGATTTTTGAAGAAATAAAACTTGATGCACTTTTTGTGAGTGATTTCCGTTAAGACCATGTTTCTTATCACGATTCCAAAATTTCACCCCGTTTGGAACCATAGAGCCTTAAAAAATGACTTTTAAAGTTCTAACCCAAGTCTGAAACAGCGCATATAGAAAAAATGATTTTTGAAGAAATAAAACTTGATGCAACTTTTGTGACTGATTTCGGTTGAGACCATGATTCTTATCACGATTCCAACATTTCAGCCCGTTTGGTAGCATAGAGCCTGAAAAAATCACTTTTAAAGTTCGAACCCAAGTCTGAAACAGCACATATAGAAAAAATGATTTTTGAAGAAATCAAACTTTATGCAACTTTTGTGATGGATTTCGGTTGAGTCCATGATTGTCATAACGATTCCAAAATTTCAGCCCGTTTGGTACTATAGAGCCTGAAAAAATGAATTTTAAAGTTCGAACCCAAGTCTGAAAACAAGGCATATAGAAAAAATGATTTTTGAAGAAATCAAACTTTATGCAACTTTTGTGATTGATTTCGGTTGAGTCCATGATTGTCATAACGATTCCAAAATTTCAGCCCGTTTGGTACCATAGAGCCTGAAAAAGTGACTTTAATAGATCGAACCCAAGTCTGAAAACAAAGCCCATTGTAAGGATGATTTTTTCCGAAATGAAATTATTTGGAACTTTTGTGACTGATTTCCCTTAAGACCATGATTCTCATCACGAATCCAAATTTCATCCCGTTTGGAACCATAGAGCCTGAAAAAATGACTTTTAAAGTTCTAACCCAAGTCTGAAACAGCGCATATAGACAAAATGATTTTTGAAGATATAAAACTTGATGCAACTTTTATGACTGATTTCGGTTGAGACCATGATTCTTATCACGATTCCAACATTTCAGCCCGTTTGGTAGCATAGAGCCTGAAAAAATCACTTTTAAAATTCGAACCCAAGTCTGAAACAGCGCATATAGAAGAAATGATTTTTGAAGAAATAAAACTAGATGCAACTTTTGTGACTAATTTCGGTTGAGACCATGATTCTTATCACGATTCCAAAATTTTATCCCGTTTCGTACCATAGAGCCTGAAAAAATAACTTTTAAAGTTCGAACCCAAGTCTGAAAACAGCGCATATCGAACTGATGATTTTTGAAGAAATTAATATTATGCATCTTTTGTGACTGATTTCCGTTTAGACCATGATTCTTATCACGATTCAAAAATTTCATCCCGTTTGGAACCATAGAGCCTTAAAAATGACTTTTAAAGTTCTAACCCAAGTCTGAAACAGCGCATATAGAAAAAATGATTTTTGAAGAAATTAAACTTGATGCAACTTTTGTGACTGATTTCGGTTGAGACCATGATTCTTATCACGATTCCAACATTTCAGCCCGTATGGTACTATAGATCCTGAAAACATGACTTTTAAAGTTCGAACCCAAGTCTGAAAACAACGCATATAGAAAAAATGATTTTTGAAGAAATCAAACTTTATGCAACTTTTTTGATTGATTTCGGTTGAGTCTATGATTGTCATAACGATTCCAAAATTTCAGCCCGTTTGGTACCATAGAGCCTGAAAAAGTGACTTTAATAGATCGAACCCAAGTTTGAAAACAAAGCCCATTGTAAGGATGATTTTTTCCGAAATGAAATTATTTGGAACTTTTGTGACTGATTTCCCTTAAGACCATGATTCTCATCACGAATCCAAAATTTCATCCCGTTTGGAACCATAGAGCCTGAAAAAATGAATTTTAAAGTTCGAACCCAAGTCTGAAAACAAGGCATATAGAAAAAATAATTTTTGAAGAAATCAAACTTTATGCAATTTTTGTGATTGATTTCGGTTGAGTCCATGATTGTCATAACGATTCCAAAATTTCAGCCCGTTTGGTACCATAAAGCCTGAAAAAGTGACTTTAAAAGATCGAACCCAAGTCTGAAAACACAGCCCATTGTAAGGATGATTTTTTCCGAAATGAAATTATTTGGAACTTTTGTAACTGATTTCCCTTAAGACCATGATTCTCATCACGAATCCAAAATTTCAGCCCGTTTGGTACCATAGAGCCTGAAAAAATGACTTTTAAAGTTCGAACCCAAGTCTGAAAACAGCGCATATAGAACTGATGATTTTTAGGAAATTAAATTTATGCATTTTTTGTGACTGATTTCGGTTGAGAACATGATTCTTATCACGATTCCAAAATTTCATCCCGTTTGGAACCATAGTGCCTGAAAAAATGACTTTTAAAGTTCTAACCCAAGTCTGAAACAGCGCATATAGAAAAAAATGATTTTTGAAGAAATAAAACTTGATGCACTTTTTGTAACTGATTTCCGTTAAGACCATGTTTCTTATCACGATTCCAAAATTTCTTCCCGTTTCGTACCATAGAGCCTGAAAAAATGACTTTTAAAGTTCGAACCCAAGTCTGAAAACAGCGCATATAGAACAGATGATTTTTGAAGAAATCAAACTTTATGCAACTTTTGTGATTGATTTCGGTTGAGTCCATGATTGTCATAACGATTCCAAAATTTCAGCCCGTTTGGTACCATAGAGCCTGAAAAAGTGACTTTAATAGATCGAACCCAAGTCTGAAAACAAAGCCCATTGTAAGGATGATTTTTTCCGAAATGAAATTATTTGGAACTTTTGTGACTGATTTCCCTTAAGACCATGATTCTCATCACGAATCCAAAATTTCATCCCGTTTGGAACTATAGAGCCTGAAAAAATGACTTTTAAAGTTCTAACCCAAGTCTGAAACAGCGCATATAGAAAAAATGATTTTTGAAGATATAAAACTTGATGCAACTTTTGTGACTGATTTCGGTTGAGACCATGATTCTTATCACGATTCCAACATTTCAGCCCGTTTGGTAGCATAGAGCCTGAAAAAATCACTTTTAAAATTCGAACACAAGTCTGAAACAGCGCATATAGAAGAAATGATTTTTGAAGAAATAAAACTAGATGCAACTTTTGTGACTAATTTCGGTTGAGACCATGATTCTTATCACGATTCCAAAATTTTATCCCGTTTCGTACCATAGAGCCTGAAAAAATAACTTTTAAAGTTCGAACCCATGTCTGAAAACAGCGCATATCGAACTGATGATTTTTGAAGAAATTAATATTATGCATCTTTTGTGACTGATTTCCGTTTAGACCATGATTCTTATCACGATTCCAAAATTTCATCCCGTTTGGAACCATAGAGCCTTAAAAAATGACTTTTAAAGTTCTAACCCAAGTCTGAAACAGCGCATATAGAAAAAATGATTTTTGAAGATATAAAACTTGATGGAACTTTTGTGACTGATTTCGGTTGAGACCATGATTCTTATCACGATTCCAACATTTCAGCCCGTTTGGTAGCATAGAGCCTGAAAAAATCACTTTTAAAATTCGAACCCAAGTCTGAAACAGCGCATATAGAAAAAATGATTTTTGAAGAAATAAAACTAGATGCAACTTTTGTGACTAATTTCGGTTGAGACCATGATTCTTATCACGATTCCAAAATTTTATCCCGTTTCGTACCATAGAGCCTGAAAAAATAACTTTTAAAGTTCGAACCCAAGTCTGAAAACAGCGCATATCGAACTGATGATTTTTGAAGAAATTAATATTATGCATCTTTTGTGACTGATTTCCGTTTAGACCATGATTCTTATCACGATTCCAAAATTTCATCCCGTTTGGAACCATAGAGCCTTAAAAAATGACTTTTAAAGTTCTAACCCAAGTCTGAAACAGCGCATATAGAAAAAATGATTTTTGAAGAAATAAAACTTGATGCAACTTTTGTGACTGATTTCGGTTGAGACCATGATTCTTATCACGATTCCAAAATTTTATCCCGTTTCGTACCATAGAGCCTGAAAAAATAACTTTTAAAGTTCGAACCCAAGTCTGAAAACAGCGCATATCGAACTGATGATTTTTGAAGAAATTAATATTATGCAACTTTTGTGACTGATTTCCGTTTAGACCATGATTCTTATCACGATTCCAAAATTTCATCCCGTTTGGAACCATAGAGCCTTAAAAAATGACTTTTAAAGTTCTAACCCAAGTCTGAAACAGCGCATATAGAAAAAATGATTTTTGAAGAAATAAAACTTGATGCAACTTTTGTGACTGATTTCCGTTTAGACCATGATTCTTATCACGATTCCAAAATTTCATCCCGTTTGGAACCATAGAGCCTTAAAAAATGACTTTTAAAGTTCTAACCCAAGTCTGAAACAGCGCATATAGAAAAAATGATTTTTGAAGAAATAAAACTTGATGCAACTTTTGTGACTGATTTCGGTTGAGACCATGATTCTTATCACGATTCCAAAATTTTATCCCGTTTCGTACCATAGAGCCTGAAAAAATAACTTTTAAAGTTCGAACCCAAGTCTGAAAACAGCGCATATCGAACTGACGATTTTTGAAGAAATTAATATTATGCAACTTTTGTGACTGATTTCCGTTTAGACCATGATTCTTATCACGATTCCAAAATTTCATCCCGTTTGGAACCATAGAGCCTTAAAAAATGACTTTTAAAGTTCTAACCCAAGTCTGAAACAGCGCATATAGTAAAAATGATTTTTGAAGAAATAAAACTTGATGCAACTTTTGTGACTGATTTCGGTTGAGACCATGATTCTTATCACGATTCCAACATTTCAGCCCGTTTGGTACTATAGATCCTGAAAAAATGACTTTTAAAGTTCGAACCCAAGTCTGAAAACAAGGCATATAGAAAAAATGATTTTTGAAGAAATCAAACTTTATGCAACTTTTGTGATTGATTTCGGTTGAGTCCATGATTGTCATAACGATTCCAAAATTTCAGCCCGTTTGGTACCATAGAGCCTGAAAAAGTGACTTTAATAGATCGAACCCAAGTTTGAAAACAAAGCCCATTGTAAGGATGATTTTTTCCGAAATGAAATTATTTGGAACTTTGTGACTGATTTCCCTTAAGACCATGATTCTCATCACGAATCCAAAATTTCATCCCGTTTGGAACCATAGAGCCTGAAAAAATGAATTTTAAAGTTCGAACCCAAGTCTGAAAACAAGGCATATAGAAAAAATGATTTTTGAAGAAATCAAACTTTATGCAACTTTTGTGATTGATTTCGGTTGAGTCCATGATTGTCATAACGATTCCAAAATTTCAGCCCGTTTGGTACCATAGAGCCTGAAAAAGTGACTTTAATAGATCGAACCCAAGTCTGAAAACAAAGCCCATTGTAAGGATGATTTTTTCCGAAATGAAATTATTTGGAACTTTTGTGACTGATTTCCCTTAAGACCATGATTCTCATCACGAATCCAAAATTTCATCCCGTTTGGAACCATAGAGCCTGAAAAAATGACTTTTAAAGTTCTAACCCAAGTCTGAAACAGCGCATATAGAAAAAATGATTTTTGAAGATATAAAACTTGATGGAACTTTTGTGACTGATTTCGGTTGAGACCATGATTCTTATCACGATTCCAACATTTCAGCCCGTTTGGTAGCATAGAGCCTGAAAAAATCACTTTTAAAATTCGAACCCAAGTCTGAAACAGCGCATATAGAAAAAATGATTTTTGAAGAAATAAAACTAGATGCAACTTTTGTGACTAATTTCGGTTGAGACCATGATTCTTATCACGATTCCAAAATTTTATCCCGTTTCGTACCATAGAGCCTGAAAAAATAACTTTTAAAGTTCGAACCCAAGTCTGAAAACAGCGCATATCGAACTGATGATTTTTGAAGAAATTAATATTATGCATCTTTTGTGACTGATTTCCGTTTAGACCATGATTCTTATCACGATTCCAAAATTTCATCCCGTTTGGAACCATAGAGCCTTAAAAAATGACTTTTAAAGTTCTAACCCAAGTCTGAAACAGCGCATATAGAAAAAATGATTTTTGAAGAAATAAAACTTGATGCAACTTTTGTGACTGATTTCGGTTGAGACCATGATTCTTATCACGATTCCAAAATTTTATCCCGTTTCGTACCATAGAGCCTGAAAAAATAACTTTTAAAGTTCGAACCCAAGTCTGAAAACAGCGCATATCGAACTGATGATTTTTGAAGAAATTAATATTATGCAACTTTTGTGACTGATTTCCGTTTAGACCATGATTCTTATCACGATTCCAAAATTTCATCCCGTTTGGAACCATAGAGCCTTAAAAAATGACTTTTAAAGTTCTAACCCAAGTCTGAAACAGCGCATATAGAAAAAATGATTTTTGAAGAAATAAAACTTGATGCAACTTTTGTGACTGATTTCGGTTGAGACCATGATTCTTATCACGATTCCAACATTTCAGCCCGTTTGGTAGCATAGAGCCTGAAAAAATCACTTTTAAAATTCGAACCCAAGTCTGAAACAGCGCATATAGAAAAAATGATTTTTGAAGAAATAAAACTAGATGCAACTTTTGTGACTAATTTCGGTTGAGACCATGATTCTTATCACGATTCCAAAATTTTATCCCGTTTCGTACCATAGAGCCTGAAAAAATAACTTTTAAAGTTCGAACCCAAGTCTGAAAACAGCGCATATCGAACTGATGATTTTTGAAGAAATTAATATTATGCATCTTTTGTGACTGATTTCCGTTTAGACCATGATTCTTATCACGATTCCAAAATTTCATCCCGTTTGGAACCATAGAGCCTTAAAAAATGACTTTTAAAGTTCTAACCCAAGTCTGAAACAGCGCATATAGAAAAAATGATTTTTGAAGAAATAAAACTTGATGCAACTTTTGTGACTGATTTCGGTTAAGACCATGATTCTTATCACGATTCCAACATTTCAGCCCGTTTGGTACTATAGATCCTGAAAAAATGACTTTTAAAGTTCGAACCAAGGCAAGTCTGAAAACAAGGCATATAGAAAAAATGATTTTTGAAGAAATCAAACTTTATGCAACTTTTGTGACTGATTTCGGTTGAGACCATGATTCTTATCACGATTCCAACATTTCAGCCCGTTTGGTAGCATAGAGCCTGAAAAAATCACTTTTAAAGTTCGAACCCAAGTCTGAAACAGCACATATAGAAAAAATGATTTTTGAAGAAATCAAACTTTATGCAACTTTTGTGATGGATTTCGGTTGAGTCCATGATTGTCATAACGATTCCAAAATTTCAGCCCGTTTGGTACCATAGAGCCTGAAAAAGTGACTTTAATAGATCGAACCCAAGACTGAAAACAAAGCCCATTGTAAGGATGATTTTTTCCGAAATGAAATGATTTGGAACTTTTGTAACTGATTTCCCTTAAGACCATGATTCTCATCACGAATCCAAAATTTCAGCCCAATTGGTACCATAGAGCCTGAAAAAATGACTTTTAAAGTTCGAACCCAAGTCTGAAAACAGCGCATATAGAACTGATGATTTTTGAAGAAATTAATATTATGCATCTTTTGTGACTGATTTCCGTTTAGACCATGATTCTTATCACGATTCCAAAATTTCATCCCGTTTGGAACCATAGAGCCTTAAAAAATGACTTTTAAAGTTCTAACCCAAGTCTGAAACAGCGCATATAGAAAAAATGATTTTTGAAGAAATAAAACTTGATGCAACTTTTGTGACTGATTTCGGTTGAGACCATGATTCTTATCACGATTCCAACATTTCAGCCCGTTTGGTACCATAGAGCCTGAAAAAGTGACTTTAATAGATCGAACCCAAGTCTGAAAACAAAGCCCATTGTAAGGATGATTTTTTCCGAAATGAAATTATTTGGAACTTTTGTGACTGATTTCCCTTAAGACCATGATTCTCATCACGAATCCAAAATTTCATCCCGTTTGGAACCATAGAGCCTGAAAAAAATACTTTTAAAGTTCTAACCCAAGTCTGAAACAGCGCATATAGAAAAAATGATTTTTGAGATATAGAAAAAATGATTTTTGAAGATATAAAACTTGATGCAACTTTTGTGACTGATTTCGGTTGAGACCATGATTCTTATCACGATTCCAACATTTCAGCCCGTTTGGTAGCATAGAGCCTGAAAAAATCACTTTTAAAATTCGAACCCAAGTCTGAAACAGCGCATATAGAAAAAATGATTTTTGAAGAAATAAAACTAGATGCAACTTTTGTGACTGATTTCGGTTGAGACCATGATTCTTATCACGATTCCAACATTTCAGCCCGTTCGGTAGCATAGAGCCTGAAAAAGTGACTTTAATAGATCGAACCCAAGTCTGAAAACAAAGCCCATTGTAAGGATGATTTTTTCCGAAATGAAATTATTTGGAACTTTTGTGACTGATTTCCCTTAAGACCATGATTCTCATCACGAATCCAAAATTTCATCCCGTTTGGAACCATAGAGCCTGAAAAAATGACTTTTAAAGTTCTAACCCAAGTCTGAAACAGCGCATATAGAAAAAATGATTTTTGAAGATATAAAACTTGATGCAACTTTTGTGACTGATTTCGGTTGAGACCATGATTCTTATCACGATTCCAACATTTCAGCCCGTTTGGTAGCATAGAGCCTGAAAAAATCACTTTTAAAATTCGAACCCAAGTCTGAAACAGCGCATATAGAAAAAATGATTTTTGTAGAAATAAAACTAGATGCAACTTTTGTGACTTATTTCGGTTGAGACCATGATTCTTATCACGATTCCAAAATTTTATCCCGTTTAGTACCATAGAGCCTGAAAAAATAACTTTTAAAGTTCGAACCCAAGTCTGAAAACAGCGCATTTCGAACTGATGATTTTTGAAGAAATTAATATTATGCATCTTTTGTGACTGATTTCCGTTTAGACCATGATTCTTATCACGATTCAAAAATTTCATACCGTTTGGAACCATAGAGCCTTAAAAAATGACTTTTAAAGTTCTAACCCAAGTATGAAACAGCGCATATACAAAAAATGATTTTTGAAGAAATAAAACTTGATGCAACTTTTGTGACTGATTTCGGTTGATACCATGATTCTTAACACGATTCCAACATTTCAGCCCGTTTGGTACTATAGATCCTGAAAAAATGACTTTTAAAGTTCGAACCCAAGTCTGAAAACAAGGCATATAGAAAAAATGATTTTTGAAGAAATCAAACTTTATGCAACTTTTGTGATTGATTTCGGTTGAGTCCATGATTGTCATAACGATTCCAAAATTTCAGCCCGTTTGGTACCATAGAGCCTGAAAAAGTGACTTTAATAGATCGAACCCAAGTTTGAAAACAAAGCCCATTGTAAGGATGATTTTTTCCGAAATGAAATTATTTGGAACTTTTGTGACTGATTTCCATTAAGACCATGATTCTCATCACGAATCCAAAATTTCATCCCGTTTGGAACCATAGAGCCTGAAAAAATGAATTTTAAAGTTCGAACCCAAGTCTGAAAACAAGGCATATAGAAAAAATGATTTTTGAAGAAATCAAACTTTATGCAACTTTTGTGATTGATTTCGGTTGAGTCCATGATTGTCATAACGATTCCAAAATTTCAGCCCGTTTGGTACCATAGAGCCTGAAAAAGTGACTTTAATAGATCGAACCCAAGTTTGAAAACAAAGCCCATTGTAAGGATGATTTTTTCCGAAATGAAATTATTTGGAACTTTTGTGACTGATTTCCCTTAAGACCATGATTCTCATCACGAATCCAAAATTTCAGCCCGTTTGGTACCATAGTGCCTGAAAAAATGACTTTTAAAGTTCGAACCCAAGTCTGAAAACAGCGCATATAGAACTGATGATTTTTAGGAAATTAAATTTATGCATTTTTTGTGACTGATTTCGGTGGAGAACATGATTCTTATCACGATTCCAAAATTTCATCCCGTTTGGAACCATAGAGCCTGAAAAAATGACTTTTTAAGTTCTAACCCAAGTCTGAAACAGCGCATATAGAAAAAAATGATTTTTGAAGAAATAAAACTTGATGCACTTTTTGTGACTGATTTCCGTTAAGACCATGTTTCTTATCACGATTCCAAAATTTCTTCCCGTTTCGTACCATAGAGCCTGAAAAAATGACTTTTAAAGTTCGAACCCAAGTCTGAAAACAGCGCATATAGAACAGATGATTTTTGAAGAAATCAAACTTTATGCAACTTTTGTGATTGATTTCGGTTGAGTCCATGATTGTCATAACGATTCCAAAATTTCAGCCCGTTTGGTACCATAGAGCCTGAAAAAATGACTTTTAAAGTTCGAACCCAAGTCTGAAACAGCGCATATAGAAAAAATGATTTTTGAAGAAATAAAACTTGATGCACTTTTTGTGAGTGATTTCCGTTAAGACCATGTTTCTTATCACGATTCCAAAATTTCTTCCCGTTTCGTACCATAGAGCCTGAAAAAATGACTTTTAAAGTTCGAACCCAAGTCTGAAAACAGCGCATATAGAACTGATGATTTTTGAAGAAATTAATATTATGCATCTTTTGTGACTGATTTCCGTTTAGACCATGATTCTTATCACGATTCCAAAATTTCATCCCGTTTGGAACCATAGAGCCTTAAAAAATGACTTTTAAAGTTCTAACCCAAGTCTGAAACAGCGCATATAGAAAAAATGATTTTTGAAGAAATAAAACTTGATGCAACTTTTGTGACTGATTTCGGTTGAGACCATGATTCTTATCACGATTCCAACATTTCAGCCCGTTTGGTACTATAGATCCTGAAAAAATGACTTTTAAAGTTCGAACCAAGGCAAGTCTGAAAACAAGGCATATAGAAAAAATGATTTTTGAAGAAATCAAACTTTATGCAACTTTTGTGACTGATTTCGGTTGAGACCATGATTCTTATCACGATTCCAACATTTCAGCCCGTTTGGTAGCATAGAGCCTGAAAAAATCACTTTTAAAGTTCGAACCCAAGTCTGAAACAGCACATATAGAAAAAATGATTTTTGAAGAAATCAAACTTTATGCAACTTTTGTGATGGATTTCGGTTGAGTCCATGATTGTCATAACGATTCCAAAATTTCAGCCCGTTTGGTACCATAGAGCCTGAAAAAGTGACTTTAATAGATCGAACCCAAGTCTGAAAACAAAGCCCATTGTAAGGATGATTTTTTCCGAAATGAAATTATTTGGAACTTTTGTAACTGATTTCCCTTAAGACCATGATTCTCATCACGAATCCAAAATTTCAGCCCGTTTGGTACCATAGAGCCTGAAAAAATGACTTTTAAAGTTCGAACCCAAGTCTGAAAACAGCGCATATAGAACTGATGATTTTTAGGAAATTAAATTTATGCATTTTTTGTGAGTGATTTCGGTTGAGAACATGATTCTTATCACGATTCCAAAATTTCATCCCGTTTGGAACCATAGAGCCTGAAAAAATGACTTTTAAAGTTCTAACCCAAGTCTGAAACAGCGCATATAGAAAAAAATGATTTTTGAAGAAATAAAACTTGATGCACTTTTTGTGACTGAATTCCGTTAAGACCATGTTTCTTATCACTATTCCAAAATTTCTTCCCGTTTCGTACCATAGAGCCTGAAAAAATGACTTTTAAAGTTCGAACCCAAGTCTGAAAACAACGCATATAGAACAGATGATTTTTGAAGAAATCAAACTTTATGCAACTTTTGTGATTGATTTCGGTTGAGTCCATGATTGTCATAACGATTCCAAAATTTCAGCCCGTTTGGTACCATAGAGCCTGAAAAAATGACTTTTAAAGTTCGAACCCAAGTCTGAAACAGCGCATATAGAAAAAATGATTTTTGAAGAAATAAAACTTGATGCACTTTTTGTGAGTGATTTCCGTTAAGACCATGTTTCTTATCACGATTCCAAAATTTCACCCCGTTTGGAACCATAGAGCCTTAAAAAATGACTTTTAAAGTTCTAACCCAAGTCTGAAACAGCGCATATAGAAAAAATGATTTTTGAAGAAATAAAACTTGATGCAACTTTTGTGACTGATTTCGGTTGAGACCATGATTCTTATCACGATTCCAACATTTCAGCCCGTTTGGTAGCATAGAGCCTGAAAAAATCACTTTTAAAGTTCGAACCCAAGTCTGAAACGGCACATATAGAAAAAATGATTTTTGAAGAAATCAAACTTTATGCAACTTTTGTGATGGATTTCGGTTGAGTCCATAATTGTCATAACGATTCCAAAATTTCAGCCCGTTTGGTACTATAGAGCCTGAAAAAATGAATTTTAAAGTTCGAACCCAAGTCTGAAAACAAGGCATATAGAAAAAATGATTTTTGAAGAAATCAAACTTTATGCAACTTTTGTGATTGATTTCGGTTGAGTCCATGATTGTCATAACGATTCCAAAATTTCAGCCCGTTTGGTACCATAGAGCCTGAAAAAGTGACTTTAATAGATCGAACCCAAGTCTGAAAACAAAGCCCATTGTAAGGATGATTTTTTCCGAAATGAAATTATTTGGAACTTTTGTGACTGATTTCCCTTAAGACCATGATTCTCATCACGAATCCAAAATTTCATCCCGTTTGGAACCATAGAGCCTGAAAAAATGACTTTTAAAGTTCTAACCCAAGTCTGAAACAGCGCATATAGAAAAAATGATTTTTGAAGATATAAAACTTGATGCAACTTTTGTGACTGATTTCGGTTGAGACCATGATTCTTATCACGATTCCAACATTTCAGCCCGTTTGGTAGCATAGAGCCTGAAAAAATCACTTTTAAAATTCGAACCCAAGTCTGAAACAGCGCATATAGAAAAAATGATTTTTGAAGAAATCAAACTTTATGCAACTTTTGTGATTGATTTCGGTTGAGTCCATGATTGTCATAACGATTCCAAAATTTCAGCCCGTTTGGTACCATAGAGCCTGAAAAAGTGACTTTAATAGATCGAACCCAAGTCTGAAAACAAAGCCCATTGTAAGGATGATTTTTTCCGAAATGAAATTATTTGGAACTTTTGTGACTGATTTCCCTTAAGACCATGATTCTCATCACGAATCCAAAATTTCATCCCGTTTGGAACCATAGAGCCTTAAAAAATGACTTTTAAAGTTCTAACCCAAGTCTGAAACAGCGCATATAGAAAAAATGATTTTTGAAGAAACAAAACTTGATGCAACTTTTGTGACTGATTTCGGTTGAGACCATGATTCTTATCACGATTCCAACATTTCAGCCCGTTTGGTACTATAGATCCTGAAAAAATGACTTTTAAAGTTCGAACCAAGGCAAGTCTGAAAACAAGGCATATAGAAAAAATGATTTTTGAAGAAATCAAACTTTATGCAACTTTTGTGACTGATTTCGGTTGAGACCATGATTCTTATCACGATTCCAACATTTCAGCCCGTTTGGTAGCATAGAGCCTGAAAAAATCACTTTTAAAGTTCGAACTAAAGTCTGAAACAGCACATATAGAAAAAATGATTTTTGAAGAAATCAAACTTTATGCAACTTTTGTGATGGATTTCGGTTGAGTCCATGATTGTCATAACGATTCCAAAATTTCAGCCCGTTTGGTACCATAGAGCCTGAAAAAGTAACTTTAATAGATCGAACCCAAGTCTGAAAACAAAGCCCATTGTAAGGATGATTTTTTCCGAAATGAAATTATTTGGAACTTTTGTAACTGATTTCCCTTAAGACCATGATTCTCATCACGAATCCAAAATTTCAGCCCGTTTGGTACCATAGAGCCTGAAAAAATGACTTTTAAAGTTCGAACCCAAGTCTGAAAACAGCGCATATAGAACTGATGATTTTTAGGAAATTAAATTTATGCATTTTTTGTGAGTGATTTCGGTTGAGAACATGATTCTTATCACGATTCCAAAATTTCATCCCGTTTGGAACCATAGAGCCTGAAAAAATGACTTTTAAAGTTCTAACCCAAGTCTGAAACAGCGCATATAGAAAAAAATGATTTTTGAAGAAATAAAACTTGATGCACTTTTTGTGACTGAATTCCGTTAAGACCATGTTTCTTATCACGATTCCAAAATTTCTTCCCGTTTCGTACCATAGAGCCTGAAAAAATGACTTTTAAAGTTCGAACCCAAGTCTGAAAACAGCGCATATGGAACAGATGATTTTTGAAGAAATCAAACTTTATGCAACTTTTGTGATTGATTTCGGTTGAGTCCATGATTGTCATAACGATTCCAAAATTTCAGCCCGTTTGGTACCATAGAGCCTGAAAAAATGACTTTTAAAGTTCGAACCCAAGTCTGAAACAGCGCATATAGAAAAAATGATTTTTGAAGAAATAAAACTTGATGCACTTTTTGTGAGTGATTTCCGTTAAGACCATGTTTCTTATCACGATTCCAAAATTTCTTCCCGTTTCGTACCATAGAGCCTGTAAAAATGACTTTTAAAGTTCGAACCCAAGTCTGAAAACAGCGCATATAGAACTGATGATTTTTGAAGAAATTAATATTATGCATCATTTGTGACTGATTTCCGTTTAGACCATGATTCTTATCACGATTCCAAAATTTCATCCCGTTTGGAACCATAGAGCCTTAAAAAATGACTTTTAAAGTTCTAACCCAAGTCTGAAACAGCGCATATAAAAAAATGATTTTTGAAGAAATAAAACTTGATGCAACTTTTGTGACTGATTTCGGTTGAGACCATGATTCTTATCACGATTCCAACATTTCAGCCCGTTTGGTAGCATAGAGCCTGAAAAAATCACTTTTAAAGTTCGAACCCAAGTCTGAAACGGCACCTATAGAAAAAATGATTTTTGAAGAAATCAAACTTTATGCAACTTTTGTGATGGATTTCGGTTGAGTCCATGATTGTCATAACGATTCCAAAATTTCAGCCCGTTTGGTACTATAGAGCCTGAAAAAATGAATTTTAAAGTTCGAACCCAAGTCTGAAAACAAGGCATATAGAAAAAATGATTTTTGAAGAAATCAAACTTTATGCAACTTTTGTGATTGATTTCGGTTGAGTCCATGATTGTCATAACGATTCCAAAATTTCAGCCCGTTTGGTACCATAGAGCCTGAAAAAGTGACTTTAATTGATCGAACCCAAATCTGAAAACAAAGCCCATTGTAAGGATGATTTTTTCCGAAATGAAATTATTTGGAACTTTTGTGACTGATTTCCCTTAAGACCATGATTCTCATCACGAATCCAAAATTTCATCCCGTTTGGAACCATAGAGGCTGAAAAAATGACTTTTAAAGATCTAACCCAAGTCTGAAACAGCGCATATAGAAAAAATGATTTTTGAAGATATAAAACTTGATGCAACTTTTGTGACTGATTTCGGTTGAGACCATGATTCTTATCACGATTCCAACATTTCAGCCCGTTTGGTAGCATAGAGCCTGAAAAAATCACTTTTAAAATTCGAACCCAAGTCTGAAAACAGCGCATATAGAACAGATGATTTTTTAAGAAATCAAACTTTATGCAATTTTTGTGATTGATTTCGGTTGAGTCCATGATTGTCATAACGATTCCAAAATTTCAGCCCGTTTGGTACCATAGAGCCTGAAAAAATGACTTTTAAAGTTCGAACCCAAGTCTGAAACAGCGCATATAGAAAAAATGATTTTTGAAGAAATAAAACTTGATGCACTTTTTGTGAGTGATTTCCGTTAAGACCATGTTTCTCATCACGATTCCAAAATTTCTTCCCGTTTCGTACCATAGAGCCTGAAAAAATGACTTTTAAAGTTCGAACCCAAGTCTGAAAACAGCGCATATAGAACTGATGATTTTTGAAGAAATTAATATTATGCATCATTTGTGACTGATTTCCGTTTAGACCATGATTCTTATCACGATTCCAAAATTTCATCCCGTTTGGAACCATAGAGCCTTAAAAAATGACTTTTAAAGTTCTAACCCAAGTCTGAAACAGCGCATATAGAAAAAATGATTTTTGAAGAAATCAAACTTTACGCAACTTTTGTGATTGATTTCGGTTGAGTCCATGATTGTCATAACGATTCCAAAATTTCAGCCCGTTTGGTACTATAGAGCCTGAAAAAATGAATTTTAAAGTTCGAACCCAAGTCTGAAAACAAGGCATATAGAAAAAATGATTTTTGAAGAAATCAAACTTTATGCAACTTTTGTGATTGATTTCGGTTGAGTCCATGATTGTCATAACGATTCCAAAATTTCAGCCCGTTTGGTACCATAGAGCCTGTAAAAGTGACTTTAAAAGATCGAACCCAAGTCTGAAAACAAAGCCCATTGTAAGGATGATTTTTTCCGAAATGAAATTATTTGGAACTTTTGTAACTGATTTCCCTTAAGACCATGATTCTCATCACGAATCCAAAATTTCAGCCCGTTTGGTACCATAGAGCCTGAAAAAATGACTTTTAAAGTTCGAACCCAAGTCTGAAAACAGCGCATATAGAACTGATGATTTTTAGGAAATTAAATTTATGCATTTTTTGTGACTGATTTCGGTTGAGAACATGATTCTTATCACGATTCCAAAATTTCATCCCGTTTGGAACCATAGAGCCTGAAAAAATTACTTTTAAAGTTCTAACCCAAGTCTGAAACAGCGCATATAGAAAAAAATGATTTTTGAAGAAATAAAACTTGATGCAACTTTTGTGACTGATTTCGGTTGAGACCATGATTCTTATCACGATTCCAACATTTCAGCCCGTTTGGTACTATAGAGCCTGAAAAAATGAATTTTAAAGTTCGAACCCAAGTCTGAAAACAAGGCATATAGAAAAAATGATTTTTGAAGAAATCAAACTTTATGCAACTTTTGTGATTGATTTCGATTGAGTCCATGATTGTCATAACGATTCCAAAATTTCAGCCCGTTTGGTACCATAGAGCCTGAAAAAGTGACTTTAATAGATCGAACCCAAGTCTGAAAACAATGCCCATTGTAAGGATGATTTTTTCCGAAATGAAATTATTTGGAACTTTTGTGACTGATTTCCCTTAAGACCATGATTCTGATCACGAATCAAAAATTTCATCCCGTTTGGAACCATAGAGGCTGAAAAAATGACTTTTAAAGATCTAACCCAAGTCTGAAACAGCGCATATAGAAAAAATGATTTTTGAAGATATAAAACTTGATGCAACTTTTGTGTCTGATTTCGGTTGAGACCATGATTCTTATCACGATTCCAACATTTCAGCCCGTTTGGTAGCATAGAGCCTGAAAAAATCACTTTTAAAATTCGAACCCAAGTCTGAAACAGCGCATATAGAAAAAATGATTTTTGAAGATATAAAACTTGATGCAACTTTTGTGTCTGATTTCGGTTGAGACCATGATTCTTATCACGATTCCAACATTTCAGCCCGTTTGGTAGCATAGAGCCTGAAAAAATCACTGTTAAAGTTCGAACCCAAGTCTGAAACGGCACCTATAGAAAAAATGATTTTTGAAGAAATCAAACTTTATGCAACTTTTGTGATGGATTTCGGTTGAGTCCATGATTGTCATAACGATTCCAAAATTTCAGCCCGTTTGGTACTATAGAGCCTGAAAAAATGAATTTTAAAGTTCGAACCCAAGTCTGAAAACAAGGCATATAGAAAAAATGATTTTTGAAGAAATCAAACTTTATGCAACTTTTGTGATTGATTTCGGTTGAGTCCATGATTGTCATAACGATTCCAAAATTTCAGCCCGTTTGGTACCATAGAGCCTGAAAAAGTGACTTTAATTGATCGAACCCAAATCTGAAAACAAAGCCCATTGTAAGGATGATTTTTTCCGAAATGAAATTATTTGGAACTTTTGTGACTGATTTCCCTTAAGACCATGATTCTCATCACGAATCCAAAATTTCATCCCGTTTGGAACCATAGAGGCTGAAAAAATGACTTTTAAAGATCTAACCCAAGTCTGAAACAGCGCATATAGAAAAAATGATTTTTGAAGATATAAAACTTGATGCAACTTTTGTGACTGATTTCGGTTGAGACCATGATTCTTATCACGATTCCAACATTTCAGCCCGTTTGGTAGCATAGAGCCTGAAAAAATCACTTTTAAAATTCGAACCCAAGTCTGAAAACAGCGCATATAGAACAGATGATTTTTTAAGAAATCAAACTTTATGCAATTTTTGTGATTGATTTCGGTTGAGTCCATGATTGTCATAACGATTCCAAAATTTCAGCCCGTTTGGTACCATAGAGCCTGAAAAAATGACTTTTAAAGTTCGAACCCAAGTCTGAAACAGCGCATATAGAAAAAATGATTTTTGAAGAAATAAAACTTGATGCACTTTTTGTGAGTGATTTCCGTTAAGACCATGTTTCTCATCACGATTCCAAAATTTCTTCCCGTTTCGTACCATAGAGCCTGAAAAAATGACTTTTAAAGTTCGAACCCAAGTCTGAAAACAGCGCATATAGAACTGATGATTTTTGAAGAAATTAATATTATGCATCTTTTGTGACTGATTTCCGTTTAGACCATGATTCTTATCACGATTCCAAAATTTCATCCCGTTTGGAACCATAGAGCCTTAAAAAATGACTTTTAAAGTTCGAACCCAAGTCTGAAACGGCACCTATAGAAAAAATGATTTTTGAAGAAATCAAACTTTATGCAACTTTTGTGATGGATTTCGGTTGAGTCCATGATTGTCATAACGATTCCAAAATTTCAGCCCGTTTGGTACTATAGAGCCTGAAAAAATGAATTTTAAAGTTCGAACCCAAGTCTGAAAACAAGGCATATAGAAAAAATGATTTTTGAAGAAATCAAACTTTATGCAACTTTTGTGATTGATTTCGGTTGAGTCCATGATTGTCATAACGATTCCAAAATTTCAGCCCGTTTGGTACCATAGAGCCTGAAAAAGTGACTTTAATTGATCGAACCCAAATCTGAAAACAAAGCCCATTGTAAGGATGATTTTTTCCGAAATGAAATTATTTGGAACTTTTGTGACTGATTTCCCTTAAGACCATGATTCTCATCACGAATCCAAAATTTCATCCCGTTTGGAACCATAGAGGCTGAAAAAATGACTTTTAAAGATCTAACCCAAGTCTGAAACAGCGCATATAGAAAAAATGATTTTTGAAGATATAAAACTTGATGCAACTTTTGTGACTGATTTCGGTTGAGACCATGATTCTTATCACGATTCCAACATTTCAGCCCGTTTGGTAGCATAGAGCCTGAAAAAATCACTTTTAAAATTCGAACCCAAGTCTGAAAACAGCGCATATAGAACAGATGATTTTTTAAGAAATCAAACTTTATGCAATTTTTGTGATTGATTTCGGTTGAGTCCATGATTGTCATAACGATTCCAAAATTTCAGCCCGTTTGGTACCATAGAGCCTGAAAAAATGACTTTTAAAGTTCGAACCCAAGTCTGAAACAGCGCAAATAGAAAAAATGATTTTTGAAGAAATAAAACTTGATGCACTTTTTGTGAGTGATTTCCGTTAAGACCATGTTTCTCATCACGATTCCAAAATTTCTTCCCGTTTCGTACCATAGAGCCTGAAAAAATGACTTTTAAAGTTCGAACCCAAGTCTGAAAACAGCGCATATAGAACTGATGATTTTTGAAGAAATTAATATTATGCATCATTTGTGACTGATTTCCGTTTAGACCATGATTCTTATCACGATTCCAAAATTTCATCCCGTTTGGAACCATAGAGCCTTAAAAAATGACTTTTAAAGTTCTAACCCAAGTCTGAAACAGCGCATATAGAAAAAATGATTTTTGAAGAAATCAAACTTTACGCAACTTTTGTGATTGATTTCGGTTGAGTCCATGATTGTCATAACGATTCCAAAATTTCAGCCCGTTTGGTACTATAGAGCCTGAAAAAATGAATTTTAAAGTTCGAACCCAAGTCTGAAAACAAGGCATATAGAAAAAATGATTTTTGAAGAAATCAAACTTTATGCAACTTTTGTGATTGATTTCGGTTGAGTCCATGATTGTCATAACGATTCCAAAATTTCAGCCCGTTTGGTACCATAGAGCCTGTAAAAGTGACTTTAAAAGATCGAACCCAAGTCTGAAAACAAAGCCCATTGTAAGGATGATTTTTTCCGAAATGAAATTATTTGGAACTTTTGTAACTGATTTCCCTTAAGACCATGATTCTCATCACGAATCCAAAATTTCAGCCCGTTTGGTACCATAGAGCCTGAAAAAATGACTTTTAAAGTTCGAACCCAAGTCTGAAAACAGCGCATATAGAACTGATGATTTTTAGGAAATTAAATTTATGCATTTTTTGTGACTGATTTCGGTTGAGAACATGATTCTTATCACGATTCCAAAATTTCATCCCGTTTGGAACCATAGAGCCTGAAAAAATTACTTTTAAAGTTCTAACCCAAGTCTGAAACAGCGCATATAGAAAAAAATGATTTTTGAAGAAATAAAACTTGATGCAACTTTTGTGACTGATTTCGGTTGAGACCATGATTCTTATCACGATTCCAACATTTCAGCCCGTTTGGTACTATAGAGCCTGAAAAAATGAATTTTAAAGTTCGAACCCAAGTCTGAAAACAAGGCATATAGAAAAAATGATTTTTGAAGAAATCAAACTTTATGCAACTTTTGTGATTGATTTCGATTGAGTCCATGATTGTCATAACGATTCCAAAATTTCAGCCCGTTTGGTACCATAGAGCCTGAAAAAGTGACTTTAATAGATCGAACCCAAGTCTGAAAACAATGCCCATTGTAAGGATGATTTTTTCCGAAATGAAATTATTTGGAACTTTTGTGACTGATTTCCCTTAAGACCATGATTCTGATCACGAATCAAAAATTTCATCCCGTTTGGAACCATAGAGGCTGAAAAAATGACTTTTAAAGATCTAACCCAAGTCTGAAACAGCGCATATAGAAAAAATGATTTTTGAAGATATAAAACTTGATGCAACTTTTGTGTCTGATTTCGGTTGAGACCATGATTCTTATCACGATTCCAACATTTCAGCCCGTTTGGTAGCATAGAGCCTGAAAAAATCACTTTTAAAATTCGAACCCAAGTCTGAAACAGCGCATATAGAAAAAATGATTTTTGAAGATATAAAACTTGATGCAACTTTTGTGTCTGATTTCGGTTGAGACCATGATTCTTATCACGATTCCAACATTTCAGCCCGTTTGGTAGCATAGAGCCTGAAAAAATCACTTTTAAAATTCGAACCCAAGTCTGAAACAGCGCATATAGAAAAAATGATTTTTGAAGAAATAAAACTTGATGCACTTTTTGTGAGTGATTTCCGTTAAGACCATGTTTCTTATCACGATTCCAAAATTTCTTCCCGTTTCGTACCATAGAGCCTGAAAAAATGACTTTTAAAGTTCGAACCCAAGTCTGAAAACAGCGCATAAAGAACTGATGATTTTTGAAGAAATTAATATGATGCATCTTTTGTGACTGATTTCCGTTTAGACCATGATTCTTATCACGATTCCAAAATTTCATCCCGTTTGGAACCATAGTGCCTGAAAAAATGACTTTTAAAGTTCTAACCCAAGTGTGAAACAGCGCATATAGAAAAAAATGATTTTTGAAGAAATAAAACTTGATGCACTTTTTGTGACTGATTTCCGTTAAGACCATGTTTCTTATCACGATTCCAAAATTTCTTCCCGTTTCGTACCGTAGAGCCTGAAAAAATGACTTTTAAAGTTCTAACCCAAGTCTGAAACAGCGCATATAGAAAAAAATGATTTTTGAAGAAATAAAACTTGATGCACTTTTTGTGACTGATTTCCGTTAAGACCATGTTTCTTATCACGATTCCAAAATTTCTTCCCGTTTCGTACCATAGAGCCTGAAAAAATGACTTTTAAAGTTCGAACCCAAGTCTGAAAACAGCGCATATAGAACAGATGATTTTTGAAGAAATAAAACTTGATGCACTTTTTGTGAGTGATTACCGTTAAGACCATGTTTCTCATCACGATTCCAAAATTTCTTCCCGTTTCGTACCATAGAGCCTGAAAAAATGACTTTTAAAGTTCGAACCCAAGTCTGAAAACAGCGCATATAGAACTGATGATTTTTGAAGAAATTAATATTATGCATCTTTTGTGACTGATTTCCGTTTAGACCATGATTCTTATCACGATTCCAAAATTTCATCCCGTTTGGAACCATAGAGCCTTAAAAAATGACTTTTAAAGTTCTAACCCAAGTCTGAAACAGCGCATATAGAAAAAATGATTTTTGAAGATATAAAACTTGATGCAACTTTTGTGACTGATTTCGGTTGAGACCATGATTCTTATCACGATTCCAACATTTCAGCCCGTTTGGTACTATAGAGCCTGAAAAAATGAATTTTAAAGTTCGAACCCAAGTCTGAAAACAAGGCATATAGAAAAAATGATTTTTGAAGAAATCAAACTTTATGCAACTTTTGTGATTGATTTCGGTTGAGTCCATGATTGTCATAACGATTCCAAAATTTCAGCCCGTTTGGTACCATAGAGCCTGAAAAAGTGACTTTAATAGATCGAACCCAAGTCTGAAAACAATGCCCATTGTAAGGATGATTTTTTCCGAAATGAAATTATTTGGAACTTTTGTGACTGATTTCCCTTAAGACCATGATTCTGATCACGAATCAAAAATTTCATCCCGTTTGGAACCATAGAGGCTGAATAAATGACTTTTAAAGATATAACCCAAGTCTGAAACAGCGCATATAGAAAAAATGATTTTTGAAGATATAAAACTTGATGCAACTTTTGTGTCTGATTTCGGTTGAGACCATGATTCTTATCACGATTCCAACATTTCAGCCCGTTTGGTAGCATAGAGCCTGAAAAAATCACTTTTAAAATTCGAACCCAAGTCTGAAACAGCGCATATAGAAAAAATGATTTTTGAAGATATAAAACTTGATGCAACTTTTGTGTCTGATTTCGGTTGAGACCATGATTCTTATCACGATTCCAACATTTCAGCCCGTTTGGTAGCATAGAGCCTGAAAAAATCACTTTTAAAATTCGAACCCAAGTCTGAAACAGCGCATATAGAAAAAATGATTTTTGAAGAAATAAAACTTGATGCACTTTTTGTGAGTGATTTCCGTTAAGACCATGTTTTTTATCACGATTCCAAAATTTCTTCCCGTTTCGTACCATAGAGCCTGAAAAAATGACTTTTAAAGTTCGAACCCAAGTCTGAAAACAGCGCATAAAGAACTGATGATTTTTGAAGAAATTAATATGATGCATCTTTTGTGACTGATTTCCGTTTAGACCATGATTCTTATCACGATTCCAAAATTTCATCCCGTTTGGAACCATAGTGCCTGAAAAAATGACTTTTAAAGTTCTAACCCAAGTCTGAAACAGCGCATATAGAAAAAAATGATTTTTGAAGAAATAAAACTTGATGCACTTTTTGTGACTGATTTCCGTTAAGACCATGTTTCTTATCACGATTCCAAAATTTCTTCCCGTTTCGTACCGTAGAGCCTGAAAAAATGACTTTTAAAGTTCGAACCCAAGTCTGAAAACAGCGCATATAGAACAGATGATTTTTGAAGAAATCAAACTTTATGCAACTTTTGTGATTGATTTCGGTTGAGTCCATGATTGTCATAACGATTCCAAAATTTCAGCCCGTTTGGTACCATAGAGCCTGAAAAAATGACTTTTAAAGTTCGAACCCAAGACTGAAACAGCGCATATAGAAAAAATGATTTTTGAAGAAATAAAACTTAATGCACTTTTTGTGACTGATTTCCGTTAAGACCATGTTTCTTATCACGAATCCAAAATTTCAGCCCGTTTGGTACCATAGAGCCTGAAAAAATGACTTTTAAAGTTCGAACCCAAGTCTGAAACAGCGCATATAGAACTGATGATTTTTAGGAAATTAAATTTATGCATTTTTTGTGACTGATTTCGGTTGAGAACATGATTCTTATCACGATTCCAAAATTTCATCCCGTTTGGAACCATAGAGCCTGAAAAAATGAATTTTAAAGTTCGAACCCAAGTGTGAAAACAAGGCATATAGAAAAAATGATTTTTGAAGAAATCAAACTTTATGCAACTTTTGTGATTGATTTCGGTTGAGTCCATGATTGTCATAACGATTCCAAAATTTCAGCCCGTTTGGTACCATAAAGCCTGAAAAAGTGACTTTAAAAGATCGAACCCAAGTCTGAAAACACAGCCCATTGTAAGGATGATTTTTTCCGAAATGAAATTATTTGGAACTTTTGTAACTGATTTCCCTTAAGACCATGATTCTCATCACGAATCCAAAATTTCAGCCCGTTTGGTACCATAGAGCCTGAAAAAATGACTTTTAAAGTTCGAACCCAAGTCTGAAAACAGCGCATATAGAACTGATGATTTTTAGGAAATTAAATTTATGCATTTTTTGTGACTGATTTCGGTTGAGAACATGATTCTTATCACGATTCCAAAATTTCATCCCGTTTGGAACCATATTGCCTGAAAAAATGACTTTTAAAGTTCTAACCCAAGTCTGAAACAGCGCATATAGAAAAAAATGATTTTTCAAGAAATAAAACTTGATGCACTTTTTGTGACTGATTTCCGTTAAGACCATGTTTCTTATCACGATTCCAAAATTTCTTCCCGTTTCGTACCATAAAGCCTGAAAAAGTGACTTTAAAAGATCGAACCCAAGTCTGAAAACACAGCCCATTGTAAGGATGATTTTTTCCGAAATGAAATTATTTGGAACTTTTGTAACTGATTTCCCTTAAGACCATGATTCTCATCACGAATCCAAAATTTCAGCCCGTTTGGTACCATAGAGCCTGAAAAAATGACTTTTAAAGTTCTAACCCAAGTCTGAAAACAGCGCATATAGAAAAAAATGATTTTTCAAGAAATAAAACTTGATGCACTTTTTGTGACTGATTTCCGTTAAGACCATGTTTCTTATCACGATTCCAAAATTTCTTCCCGTTTCGTACCATAGAGCCTGAAAAAATGACTTTTAAAGTTCGAACCCAAGTCTGAAAACAGCGCATATAGAACAGATGATTTTTGAAGAAATCAAACTTTATGCAACTTTTGTGATTGATTTCGGTTGAGTCCATGATTGTCATAACGATTCCAAAATTTCAGCCCGTTTGGTACCATAGAGCCTGAAAAAATGACTTTTAAAGTTCGAACCCAAGTCTGAAACAGCGCATATAGAAAAAATGATTTTTGAAGAAATAAAACTTGATGCACTTTTTGTGAGTGATTTCCGTTAAGACCATGTTTCTTATCACGATTCCAAAATTTCTTCCCGTTTCGTACCATAGAGCCTGAAAAAATGACTTTTAAAGTTCGAACCCAAGTCTGAAAACAGCGCATATAGAACTGATGATTTTTGAAGAAATTAATATAATGCATCATTTGTGACTGATTTCCGTTTAGACCATGATTCTTATCACGATTTCAAAATTTCATCCCGTTTGGAACCATAGAGCCTTAAAAAATGACTTTTAAAGTTCTAACCCAAGTCTGAAACAGCGCATATAGAAAAAATGATTTTTGAAGAAATAAAACTTGATGCAACTTTTGTGACTGATTTCGGTTGAGACCATGATTCTTATCACGATTCCAACATTTCAGCCCGTTTGGTAGCATAGAGCCTGAAAAAATCACTTTTAAAGTTCGAACCCAAGTCTGAAACGGCACCTATAGAAAAAATGATTTTTGAAGAAATCAAACTTTATGCCACTTTTGTGATGGATTTCGGTTGAGTCCATGATTGTCATAACGATTCCAAAATTTCAGCCCGTTTGGTACTATAGAGCCTGAAAAAATGAATTTTAAAGTTCGAACCCAAGTCTGAAAACAAGGCATATAGAAAAAATGATTTTTGAAGAAATCAAACTTTATGCAACTTTTGTGATTGATTTCGGTTGAGTCCATGATTGTCATAACGATTCCAAAATTTCAGCCCGTTTGGTACCATAGAGCCTGAAAAAGTGACTTTAATAGATCGAACCCAAGTCTGAAAACAAAGCCCATTGTAAGGATGATTTTTTCCGAAATGAAATTATTTGGAACTTTTGTGACTGATTTCCCTTAAGACCATGATTCTCATCACGAATCCAAAATTTCATCCCGTTTGGAACCATAGAGGCTGAAAAAATGACTTTTAAAGATCTAACCCAAGTCTGAAACAGCGCATATAGAAAAAATGATTTTTGAAGATATAAAACTTGATGCAACTTTTGTGACTGATTTCGGTTGAGACCATGATTCTTATCACGATTCCAACATTTCAGCCCGTTTGGTAGCATAGAGCCTGAAAAAATCACTTTTAAAATTCGAACCCAAGTCTGAAAACAGCGCATATAGAACTGATGATTTTTGAAGAAATTAATATTATGCATCATTTGTGACTGATTTCCGTT
This sequence comes from Hesperophylax magnus, assembly GCA_026573805.1. Classification (NCBI taxonomy): domain Eukaryota; kingdom Metazoa; phylum Arthropoda; class Insecta; order Trichoptera; family Limnephilidae; genus Hesperophylax; species Hesperophylax magnus. Next base: position 6,760,866 of record JAIUSX010000022.1, read on the forward strand.
TAGACCATGATTCTTATCACGATTCCAACATTTCAGCCCGTTTGGTAGCATAGAGCCTGAAAAAATCACTTTTAAAATTCGAACCCAAGTCTGAAAACAGCGCATATAGAACAGATGATTTTTGAAGAAATCAAACTTTATGCAACTTTTGTGATTGATTTCGGTTGAGTCCATGATTGTCATAACGATTCCAAAATTTCAGCCCGTTTGGTACCATAGAGCCTGAAAAAATGACTTTTAAAGTTCGAACCCAAGTCTGAAACAGCGCATATAGAAAAAATGATTTTTGAAGAAATAAAACTTGATGCACTTTTTGTGAGTGATTTCCGTTAAGACCATGTTTCTCATCACGATTCCAAAATTTCTTCCCGTTTCGTACCATAGAGCCTGAAAAAATGACTTTTAAAGTTCGAACCCAAGTCTGAAAACAGCGCATATAGAACTGATGATTTTTGAAGAAATTAATATTATGCATCATTTGTGACTGATTTCCGTTTAGACCATGATTCTTATCACGATTCCAAAATTTCATCCCGTTTGGAACCATAGAGCCTTAAAAAATGACTTTTAAAGTTCTAACCCAAGTCTGAAACAGCGCATATAGAAAAAATGATTTTTGAAGAAATAAAACTTGATGCAACTTTTGTGACTGATTTCGGTTGAGACCATGATTCTTATCACGATTCCAACATTTCAGCCCGTTTGGTAGCATAGAGCCTGAAAAAATCACGTTTAAAGTTCGAACCCAAGTCTGAAACGGCACATATAGAAAAAATGATTTTTGAAGAAATCAAACTTTATGCAACTTTTGTGATGGATTTCGGTTGAGTCCATGATTGTCATAACGATTCCAAAATTTCAGCCCGTTTGGTAACGGTGATTTCCGTTTAGACCATGATTCTTATCACGATTTCAAAATTTCATCCCGTTTGGAACCATAGAGCCTTAAAAAATGACTTTTAAAGTTCTAACCCAAGTCTGAAACAGCGCATATAGAAAAAATGATTTTTGAAGAAATAAAACTTGATGCAACTTTTGTGACTGATTTCGGTTGAGACCATGATTCTTATCACGATTCCAACATTTCAGCCCGTTTGGTAGCATAGAGCCTGAAAAAATCACTTTTAAAGTTCGAACCCAAGTCTGAAACGGCACCTATAGAAAAAATGATTTTTGAAGAAATCAAACTTTATGCAACTTTTGTGATGGATTTCGGTTGAGTCCATGATTGTCATAACGATTCCAAAATTTCAGCCCGTTTGGTACTATAGAGCCTGAAAAAATGAATTTTAAAGTTCGAACCCAAGTCTGAAAACAAGGCATATAGAAAAAATGATTTTTGAAGAAATCAAACTTTATGCAACTTTTGTGATTGATTTCGGTTGAGTCCATGATTGTCATAACGATTCCAAAATTTCAGCCCGTTTGGTACCATAGAGCCTGAAAAAGTGACTTTAATAGATCGAACCCAAGTCTGAAAACAAAGCCCATTGTAAGGATGATTTTTTCCGAAATGAAATTATTTGGAACTTTTGTGACTGATTTCCCTTAAGACCATGATTCTCATCACGAATCCAAAATTTCATCCCGTTTGGAACCATAGAGGCTGAAAAAATGACTTTTAAAGATCTAACCCAAGTCTGAAACAGCGCATATAGAAAAAATGATTTTTGAAGATATAAAACTTGATGCAACTTTTGTGACTGATTTCGGTTGAGACCATGATTCTTATCACGATTCCAACATTTCAGCCCGTTTGGTAGCATAGAGCCTGAAAAAATCACTTTTAAAATTCGAACCCAAGTCTGAAAACAGCGCATATAGAACTGATGATTTTTGAAGAAATTAATATTATGCATCATTTGTGACTGATTTCCGTTTAGACCATGATTCTTATCACGATTCCAACATTTCAGCCCGTTTGGTAGCATAGAGCCTGAAAAAATCACTTTTAAAATTCGAACCCAAGTCTGAAAACAGCGCATATAGAACAGATGATTTTTGAAGAAATCAAACTTTATGCAACTTTTGTGATTGATTTCGGTTGAGTCCATGATTGTCATAACGATTCCAAAATTTCAGCCCGTTTGGTACCATAGAGCCTGAAAAAATGACTTTTAAAGTTCGAACCCAAGTCTGAAACAGCGCATATAGAAAAAATGATTTTTGAAGAAATAAAACTTGATGCACTTTTTGTGAGTGATTTCCGTTAAGACCATGTTTCTCATCACGATTCCAAAATTTCTTCCCGTTTCGTACCATAGAGCCTGAAAAAATGACTTTTAAAGTTCGAACCCAAGTCTGAAAACAGCGCATATAGAACTGATGATTTTTGAAGAAATTAATATTATGCATCATTTGTGACTGATTTCCGTTTAGACCATGATTCTTATCACGATTCCAAAATTTCATCCCGTTTGGAACCATAGAGCCTTAAAAAATGACTTTTAAAGTTCTAACCCAAGTCTGAAACAGCGCATATAGAAAAAATGATTTTTGAAGAAATAAAACTTGATGCAACTTTTGTGACTGATTTCGGTTGAGACCATGATTCTTATCACGATTCCAACATTTCAGCCCGTTTGGTAGCATAGAGCCTGAAAAAATCACGTTTAAAGTTCGAACCCAAGTCTGAAACGGCACATATAGAAAAAATGATTTTTGAAGAAATCAAACTTTATGCAACTTTTGTGATGGATTTCGGTTGAGTCCATGATTGTCATAACGATTCCAAAATTTCAGCCCGTTTGGTACTATAGAGCCTGAAAAAATGAATTTTAAAGTTCGAACCCAAGTCTGAAAACAAGGCATATAGAAAAAATGATTTTTGAAGAAATCAAACTTTATGCAACTTTTGTGATTGATTTCGGTTGAGTCCATGATTGTCATAACGATTCCAAAATTTCAGCCCGTTTGGTACCATAGAGCCTGAAAAAGTGACTTTAAAAGATCGAACCCAAGTCTGAAAACAAAGCCCATTGTAAGGATGATTTTTTCCGAAATGAAATTATTTGGAACTTTTGTAACTGATTTCCCTTAAGACCATGATTCTCATCAGGAATCCAAAATTTCATCCCGTTTGGAACCATAGTGCCTGAAAAAATGACTTTTAAAGTTCTAACCCAAGTCTGAAACAGCGCATATAGAAAAAAATGATTTTTGAAGAAATAAAACTTGATGCACTTTTTGTGACTGATTTCCGTTAAGACCATGTTTCTTATCACGATTCCAAAATTTCTTCCCGTTTCGTACCATAGAGCCTGAAAAAATGACTTTTAAAGTTCGAACCCAAGTCTGAAAACAGCGCATATAGAACAGATGATTTTTGAAGAAATCAAACTTTATGCAACTTTTGTGATTGATTTCGGTTGAGTCCATGATTGTCATAACGATTCTAAAATTTCAGCCCGTTTGGTACCATAGAGCCTGAAAAAATGACTTTTAAAGTTCGAACCCAAGTCTGAAACAGCGCATATAGAAAAAATGATTTTTGAAGAAATAAAACTTGATCCACTTTTTGTGACTGATTTCCGTTAAGACCATGTTTCTTATCACGATTCCAAAATTTCTTCCCGTTTCGTACCATAGAGCCTGAAAAAATGACTTTTAAAGTTCGAACCCAAGTCTGAAAACAGCGCATATAGAACAGATGATTTTTGAAGAAATCAAACTTTATGCAACTTTTGTGATTGATTTCGGTTGAGTCCATGATTGTCATAACGATTCCAAAATTTCAGCCCGTTTGGTACCATAAAGCCTGAAAAAGTGACTTTAAAAGATCGAACCCAAGTCTGAAAATACAGCCCATTGTAAGGATGATTTTTTCCGAAATGAAATTATTTGGAACTTTTGTAACTGATTTCCCTTAAGACCATGATTCTCATCACGAATCCAAAATTTCAGCCCGTTTGGTACCATAGAGCCTGAAAAAATGACTTTTAAAGTTCGAACCCAAGTCTGAAAACAGCGCATATAGAACTGATGATTTTTAGGAAATTAAATTTATGCATTTTTTGTGACTGATTTCGGTTGAGAACATGATTCTTATCACGATTCCAAAATTTCATCCCGTTTGGAACCATAGTGCCTGAAAAAATGACTTTTAAAGTTCTAACCCAAGTCTGAAACAGCGCATATAGAAAAAAATGATTTTTGAAGAAATAAAACTTGATGCACTTTTTGTGACTGATTTCCGTTAAGACCATGTTTCTTATCACGATTCCAAAATTTCTTCCCGTTTCGTACCATAGAGCCTGAAAAAATGACTTTTAAAGTTCGAACCCAAGTCTGAAAACAGCGCATATAGAACAGATGATTTTTGAAGAAATCAAACTTTATGCAACTTTTGTGATTGATTTCGGTTGAGTCCATGATTGTCATAACGATTCCAAAATTTCAGCCCGTTTGGTACCATAAAGCCTGAAAAAGTGACTTTAAAAGATCGAACCCAAGTCTGAAAATACAGCCCATTGTAAGGATGATTTTTTCCGAAATGAAATTATTTGGAACTTTTGTAACTGATTTCCCTTAAGACCATGATTCTCATCACGAATCCAAAATTTCAGCCCGTTTGGTACCATAGAGCCTGAAAAAATGACTTTTAAAGTTCGAACCCAAGTCTGAAAACAGCGCATATAGAACTGATGATTTTTAGGAAATTAAATTTATGCATTTTTTGTGACTGATTTCGGTTGAGAACATGAGTCTTATCACGATTCCAAAATTTCATCCCGTTTGGAACCATAGAGCCTTAAAAAATGACTTTTAAAGTTCTAACCCAATTCTGAAACAGCGCATATAGAAAAAATGATTTTTGAAGAAATAAAACTTGATGCAACTTTTGTGACTGATTTCGGTTGAGACCATGATTCTTATCACGATTCCAACATTTCAGCCCGTTTGGTAGATAGAGCCTGAAAAAATCACTTTTAAAGTTCGAACCCAAGTCTGAAACAGCACATATAGAAAAAATGATTTTTGAAGAAATCAAACTTAATGCAACTTTTGTGATGGATTTCGGTTGAGTCCATGATTGTCATAACGATTCCAAAATTTCAGCCCGTTTGGTACCATAAAGCCTGAAAAAGTGACTTTAAAAGATCGAACCCAAGTCTGAAAACACAGCCCATTGTAAGGATGATTTTTTCCGAAATGAAATTATTTGGAACTTTTGTAACTGATTTCCCTTAAGACCATGATTCTCATCACGAATCCAAAATTTCAGCCCGTTTGGTACCATAGAGCCTGAAAAAATGACTTTTAAAGTTCGAACCCAAGTCTGAAAACAGCGCATATAGAACTGATGATTTTTAGGAAATTAAATTTATGCATTTTTTGTGACTGATTTCGGTTGAGAACATGATTCTTATCACGATTCCAAAATTTCATCCCGTTTGGAACCATAGTGCCTGAAAAAATGACTTTTAAAGTTCTAACCCAAGTCTGAAACAGCGCATATAGAAAAAAATGATTTTTGAAGAAATAAAACTTGATGCACTTTTTGTGACTGATTTCCGTTAAGACCATGTTTCTTATCACGATTCCAAAATTTCTTCCCGTTTCGTACCATAGAGCCTGAAAAAATGACTTTTAAAGTTCGAACCCAAGTCTGAAAACAGCGCATATAGAACAGATGATTTTTGAAGAAATCAAACTTTATGCAACTTTTGTGATTGATTTCGGTCGAGTCCATGATTGTCATAACGATTCCAAAATTTCAGCCCGTTTGGTACCATAGAGCCTGAAAAAATGACTTTTAAAGTTCGAACCCAAGTCTGAAACAGCGCATATAGAAAAAAATGATTTTTGAAGAAATAAAACTTGATGCACTTTTTGTGAGTGATTTCCGTTAAGACCATGTTTCTTATCACGATTCCAAAATTTCTTCCCGTTTCGTACCATAGAGCCTGAAAAAATGACTTTTAAAGTTCGAACCCAAGTCTGAAAACAGCGCATACAGAACTGATGATTTTTGAAGAAATTAATATTATGCATCTTTTGTGACTGATTTCCGTTTAGACCATGATTCTTATCACGATTCCAAAATTTCATCCCGTTTGGAACCATAGAGCCTTAAAAAATGTCTTTTAAAGTTCTAACCCAATTCTGAAACGGCGCATATAGAAAAAATGATTTTTGAAGAAATAAAACTTGATGCAACTTTTGGGACTGATTTCGGTTGAGACCATGATTCTTATCACGATTCCAACATTTCAGCCCGTTTGGTAGCATAGAGCCTGAAAAAATCACTTTTAAAGTTCGAACCCAAGTCTGAAACAGCACATATAGAAAAAATGATTTTTGAAGAAATCAAACTTTATGCAACTTTTGTGATGGATTTCGGTTGAGTCCATGATTGTCATAACGATTCCAAAATTTCAGCCCGTTTGGTACCATAGAGCCTGAAAAAGTGACTTTAATAGATCGAACCCAAGTCTCAAAACAAAGCCCATTGTAAGGATGATTTTTTCCGAAATGAAATTATTTGGAACTTTTGTGACTGATTTCCCTTAAGACCATGATTCTCATCACGAATCCAAAATTTCATCCCGTTTGGAACTATAGAGCCTGAAAAAATGACTTTTAAAGTTCTAACCCAAGTCTGAAACAGCGCATATAGAAAAAATGATTTTTGAAGATATAAAACTTGATGCAACTTTTGTGACTGATTTCGGTTGAGACCATGATTCTTATCACGATTCCAACATTTCAGCCCGTTTGGTAGCATAGAGCCTGAAAAAATCATTTTTAAAATTCGAACCCAAGTCTGAAACAGCGCATATAGAAGAAATGATTTTTGAAGAAATAAAACTAGATGCAACTTTTGTGACTAATTTCGGTTGAGACCATGATTCTTATCACGATTCCAAAATTTTATCCCGTTTCGTACCATAGAGCCTGAAAAAATAACTTTTAAAGTTCGAACCCATGTCTGAAAACAGCGCATATCGAACTGATGATTTTTGAAGAAATTAATATTATGCATCTTTTGTGACTGATTTCCGTTTAGACCATGATTCTTATCACGATTCAAAAATTTCATCCCGTTTGGAACCATAGAGCCTTAAAAAATGACTTTTAAAGTTCTAACCCAAGTCTGAAACAGCGCATATAGAAAAAATGATTTTTGAAGAAATAAAACTTGATGCAACTTTTGTGACTGATTTCGGTTGAGACCATGATTCTTATCACGATTCCAACATTTCAGCCCGTTTGGTACTATAGATCCTGAAAAAATGACTTTTAAAGTTCGAACCCAAGTCTGAAAACAAGGCATATAGAAAAAATGATTTTTGAAGAAATCAAACTTTATGCAACTTTTGTGATTGATTTCGGTTGAGTCCATGATTGTCATAACGATTCCAAAATTTCAGCCCGTTTGGTACCATAGAGCCTGAAAAAGTGACTTTAATAGATCGAACCCAAGTTTGAAAACAAAGCCCATTGTAAGGATGATTTTTTCCGAAATGAAATTATTTGGAACTTTGTGACTGATTTCCCATAAGACCATGATTCTCATCACGAATCCAAAATTTCATCCCGTTTGGAACCATAGAGCCTGAAAAAATGAATTTTAAAGTTCGAACCCAAGTCTGAAAACAAGGCATATAGAAAAAATGATTTTTGAAGAAATCAAACTTTATGCAACTTTTGTGATTGATTTCGGTTGAGTCCATGATTGTCATAACGATTCCAAAATTTCAGCCCGTTTGGTACCATAGAGCCTGAAAAAGTGACTTTAATAGATCGAACCCAAGTCTGAAAACAAAGCCCATTGTAAGGATGATTTTTTCCGAAATGAAATTATTTGGAACTTTTGTGACTGATTTCCCTTAAGACTATGATTCTCATCACGAATCCAAAATTTCATCCCGTTTGGAACCATAGAGCCTGAAAAAATGACTTTTAAAGTTCTAACCCAAGTCTGAAACAGCGCATATAGAAAAAATGATTTTTGAAGATATAAAACTTGATGCAACTTTTGTGACTGATTTCGGTTGAGACCATGATTCTTATCACGATTCCAACATTTCAGCCCGTTTGGTAGCATAGAGCCTGAAAAAATCACTTTTAAAATTCGAACCCAAGTCTGAAACAGCGCATATAGAAAAAATGATTTTTGAAGAAATAAAACTAGATGCAATTTTTGTGACTAATTTAAGTTGAGACCATGATTCTTATCACGATTCCAAAATTTTATCCCGTTTCGTACCATAGAGCCTGAAAAAATAACTTTTAAAGTTCGAACCCAAGTCTGAAAACAGCGCATATCGAACTGATGATTTTTGAAGAAATTAATATTATGCATCTTTTGTGACTGATTTCCGTTAAGACCATGATTCTTATCACGATTCCAAAATTTCATCCCGTTTGGAACCATAGAGCCTTAAAAAATTACTTTTAAAGTTCTAACCCAAGTCTGAAACAGCGCATATAGAAAAAATGATTTTTGAAGAAATAAAACTTGATGCAACTTTTGTGACTGATTTCGGTTGAGACCATGATTCTTATCACGATTCCAACATTTCAGCCCGTTTGGTACTATAGATCCTGAAAAAATGACTTTTAAAGTTCGAACCAAGGCAAGTCTGAAAACAAGGCATATAGAAAAAATGATTTTTGAAGAAATCAAACTTTATGCAACTTTTGTGACTGATTTCGGTTGAGACCATGATTCTTATCACGATTCCAACATTTCAGCCCGTTTGGTAGCATAGAGCCTGAAAAAATCACTTTTAAAGTTCGAAGCCAAGACTGAAACAGCACATATAGAAAAAATGATTTTTGAAGAAATCATACTTTATGCAACTTTTGTGATGGATTTCGGTTGAGTCCATGATTGTCATAACGATTCCAAAATTTCAGCCCGTTTGGTACCATAGAGCCTGAAAAAGTGACTTTAATAGATCGAACCCAAGTCTGAAAACAAAGCCCATTGTAAGGATGATTTTTTCCGAAATGAAATTATTTGGAACTTTTGTAACTGATTTCCCTTAAGACCATGATTCTCATCACGAATCCAAAATTTCAGCCCGTTTGGTACCATAGAGCCTGAAAAAATGACTTTTAAAGTTCGAACCCAAGTCTGAAAACAGCCCATATAGAACTGATGATTTTTAGGAAATTAAATTTATGCATTTTTTGTGACTGATTTCGGTTGAGAACATGATTCTTATCACGATTCCAAAATTTCATCCCGTTTGGAACCATAGAGCCTGAAAAAATGACTTTTAAAATTCTAACCCAAGTCTGAAACAGCGCATATAGAAAAAATGATTTTTGAAGATATAAAACTTGATGCAACTTTTGTGACTGATTTCGGTTGAGACCATGATTCTTATCACGATTCCAACATTTCAGCCCGTTTGGTAGCATAGAGCCTGAAAAAATCACTTTTAAAATTCGAACCCAAGTCTGAAACAGCGCATATAGAAAAAATGATTTTTGAAGAAATAAAACTAGATGCAACTTTTGTGACTAATTTCGGTTGAGACCATGATTCTTATCACGATTCCAAAATTTTATCCCGTTTCGTACCATAGAGCCTGAAAAAATAACTTTTAAAGTTCGAACCCAAGTCTGAAAACAGCGCATATCGAACTGATGATTTTTGAAGAAATTAATATTATGCATCTTTTGTGACTGATTTCCGTTTAGACCATGATTCTTATCACGATTCCAAAATTTCATCCCGTTTGGAACCATAGAGCCTTAAAAAATGACTTTTAAAGTTCTAACCCAAGTCTGAAACAGCGCATATAGAAAAAATGATTTTTGAAGAAATAAAACTTGATGCAACTTTTGTGACTGATTTCGGTTGAGACCATGATTCTTATCACGATTCCAAAATTTTATCCCGTTTCGTACCATAGAGCCTGAAAAAATAACTTTTAAAGTTCGAACCCAAGTCTGAAAACAGCGCATATCGAACTGATGATTTTTGAAGAAATTAATATTATGCATCTTTTGTGACTGATTTCCGTTAAGACCATGATTCTTATCACGATTCCAAAATTTCATCCCGTTTGGAACCATAGAGCCTTAAAAAATTACTTTTAAAGTTCTAACCCAAGTCTGAAACAGCGCATATAGAAAAAATGATTTTTGAAGAAATAAAACTTGATGCAACTTTTGTGACTGATTTCGGTTGAGACCATGATTCTTATCACGATTCCAACATTTCAGCCCGTTTGGTACTATAGATCCTGAAAAAATGACTTTTAAAGTTCGAACCAAGGCAAGTCTGAAAACAAGGCATATAGAAAAAATGATTTTTGAAGAAATCAAACTTTATGCAACTTTTGTGACTGATTTCGGTTGAGACCATGATTCTTATCACGATTCCAACATTTCAGCCCGTTTGGTAGCATAGAGCCTGAAAAAATCACTTTTAAAGTTCGAAGCCAAGACTGAAACAGCACATATAGAAAAAATGATTTTTGAAGAAATCATACTTTATGCAACTTTTGTGATGGATTTCGGTTGAGTCCATGATTGTCATAACGATTCCAAAATTTCAGCCCGTTTGGTACCATAGAGCCTGAAAAAGTGAATTTAATAGATCGAACCCAAGTCTGAAAACAAAGCCCATTGTAAGGATGATTTTTTCCGAAATGAAATTATTTGGAACTTTTGTAACTGATTTCCCTTAAGACCATGATTCTCATCACGAATCCAAAATTTCAGCCCGTTTGGTACCATAGAGCCTGAAAAAATGACTTTTAAAGTTCGAACCCAAGTCTGAAAACAGCCCATATAGAACTGATGATTTTTAGGAAATTAAATTTATGCATTTTTTGTGACTGATTTCGGTTGAGAACATGATTCTTATCACGATTCCAAAATTTCATCCCGTTTGGAACCATAGAGCCTGAAAAAATCACTTTTAAAATTCGAACCCAAGTCTGAAACAGCGCATATAGAAAAAATGATTTTTGAAGAAATAAAACTAGATGCAACTTTTGTGACTAATTTCGGTTGAGACCATGATTCTTATCACGATTCCAAAATTTTATCCCGTTTCGTACCATAGAGCCTGAAAAAATAACTTTTAAAGTTCGAACCCAAGTCTGAAAACAGCGCATATCGAACTGATGATTTTTGAAGAAATTAATATTATGCATCTTTTGTGACTGATTTCCGTTTAGACCATGATTCTTATCACGATTCCAAAATTTCATCCCGTTTGGAACCATAGAGCCTTAAAAAATGACTTTTAAAGTTCTAACCCAAGTCTGAAACAGCGCATATAGAAAAAATGATTTTTGAAGAAATAAAACTTGATGCAACTTTTGTGACTGATTTCGGTTGAGACCATGATTCTTATCACGATTCCAACATTTCAGCCCGTTTGGTACTATAGATCCTGAAAAAATGACTTTTAAAGTTCGAACCAAGGCAAGTCTGAAAACAAGGCATATAGAAAAAATGATTTTTGAAGAAATCAAACTTTATGCAACTTTTGTGACTGATTTCGGTTGAGACCATGATTCTTATCACGATTCCAACATTTCAGCCCGTTTGGTAGCATAGAGCCTGAATAAATCACTTTTAAAGTTCGAAGCCAAGACTGAAACAGCACATATAGAAAAAATGATTTTTGAAGAAATCAAACTTTATGCAACTTTTGTGATGGATTTCGGTTGAGTCCATGATTGTCATAACGATTCCAAAATTTCAGCCCGTTTGGTACCATAGAGCCTGAAAAAGTGACTTTAATAGATCGAACCCAAGTCTGAAAACAAAGCCCATTGTAAGGATGATTTTTTCCGAAATGAAATTATTTGGAACTTTTGTAACTGATTTCCCTTAAGACCATGATTCTCATCACGAATCCAAAATTTCAGCCCGTTTGGTACCATAGAGCCTGAAAAAATGACTTTTAAAGTTCGAACCCAAGTCTGAAAACAGCGCATATAGAACTGATGATTTTTAGGAAATTAAATTTATGCATTTTTTGTGACTGATTTCGGTTGAGAACATGATTCTTATCACGATTCCAACATTTCAGCCCGTTTGGTAGCATAGAGCCTGAAAAAATCACTTTTAAAATTCGAACCCAAGTCTGAAAACAGCGCATATAGAAAAAAATGATTTTTGAAGAAATAAAACTTGATGCACTTTTTGTGACTGATTTCCGTTTAGACCATGATTCTTATCACGATTCCAACATTTCAGCCCGTTTGGTAGCATAGAGCCTGAAAAAATCACTTTAAAAATTCGAACCCAAGTCTGAAAACAGCGCATATAGAACAGATGATTTTTGAAGAAATCAAACTTTATGCAACTTTTGTGATTGATTTCGGTTGAGTCCATGATTGTCATAACGATTCCAAAATTTCAGCCCGTTTGGTACCATAGAGCCTGAAAAAATGACTTTTAAAGTTCGAACCCAAGTCTGAAACAGCGCATATAGAAAAAATGATTTTTGAAGAAATAAAACTTGATGCACTTTTTGTGAGTGATTTCCGTTAAGACCATGTTTCTTATCACGATTCCAAAATTTCTTCCTGTTTCGTACCATAGAGCCTGAAAAAATGACTTTTAAAGTTCTAACCAAAGTCTGAAACAGCGCATATAGAAAAAATGATTTTTGAAGAAATAAAACTTGATGCAACTTTTGTGACTGATTTCGGTTGAGACCATGATTCTTATCACGATTCCAACATTTCAGCCCGTTTGGTACTATAGATCCTGAAAAAATGACTTTTAAAGTTCGAACCAAGGCAAGTCTGAAAACAAGGCATATAGAAAAAATGATTTTTGAAGAAATCAAACTTTATGCAACTTTTGTGATGGATTTCGGTTGAGTCCATGATTGTCATAACGATTCCAAAATTTCAGCCCTTTTGGTACTATAGAGCCTGAAAAAATGAATTTTAAAGTTCGAACCCAAGTCTGAAAACAAGGCATATAGAAAAAATGATTTTTGAAGAAATCAAACTTTATGCAACTTTTGTGATTGATTTCGGTTGAGTCCATGATTGTCATAACGATTCCAAAATTTCAGCCCGTTTGGTACCATAGAGCCTGAAAAAGTGACTTTAATAGATCGAACCCAAGTCTGAAAACAAAGCCCATTGTAAGGATGATTTTTTCCGAAATGAAATTATTTGGAACTTTTGTGACTGATTTCCCTTAAGACCATGATTCTCATCACGAATCCAAAATTTCATCCCGTTTGGAACTATAGAGCCTGAAAAAATGACTTTTAAAGTTCTAACCCAAGTCTGAAACAGCGCATATAGAAAAAATGATTTTTGAAGATATAAAACTTGATGCAACTTTTGTGACTGATTTCGGTTGAGACCATGATTCTTATCACGATTCCAACATTTCAGCCCGTTTGTTAGCATAGAGCCTGAAAAAATCACTTTTAAAATTCGAACCCAAGTCTGAAACAGCGCATATAGAAAAAAAAATTTTTGAAGAAATAAAAATAGATGCAACTTTTGTGACTTATTTCGGTTGAGACCATGATTCTTATCACGATTCCAAAATTTTATCCCGTTTCGTACCATAGAGCCTGAAAAAATAACTTTTAAAATTCGAACCCAAGTCTGAAAACAGCGCATATCGAACTGATGATTTTTGAAGAAATTAATATTATGCATCTTTTGTGACTGATTTCCGTTTAGACCATGATTCTTATCACGATTCAAAAATTTCATCCCGTTTGGAACCATAGAGCCTTAAAAAATGACTTTTAAAGTTCTAACCCAAGTTTGAAACAGCGCATATAGAAAAAATGATTTTTGAAGATATAAAACTTGATGCAACTTTTGTGTCTGATTTCGGTTGAGACCATGATTCTTATCACGATTCCAACATTTCAGCCCGTTTGGTAGCATAGAGCCTGAAAAAATCACTTTTAAAATTCGAACCCAAGTCTGAAACAGCGCATATAGAAAAAATGATTTTTGAAGATATAAAACTTGATGCAACTTTTGTGTCTGATTTCGGTTGAGACCATGATTCTTATCACGATTCCAACATTTCAGCCCGTTTGGTAGCATAGAGCCTGAAAAAATCACTTTTAAAATTCGAACCCAAGTCTGAAACAGCGCATATAGAAAAAATGATTTTTGAAGAAATAAAACTTGATGCACTTTTTGTGAGTGATTTCCGTTAAGACCATGTTTCTTATCACGATTCCAAAATTTCTTCCCGTTTCGTACCATAGAGCCTGAAAAAATGACTTTTAAAGTTCGAACCCAAGTCTGAAAACAGCGCATATAGAACTGATGATTTTTGAAGAAATTAATATTATGCATCTTTTGTGACTGATTTCCGTTTAGACCATGATTCTTATCACGATTCCAAAATTTCATCCCGTTTGGAACCATAAAGCCTTAAAAAATGACTTTTAAAGTTCTAACCCAAGTCTGAAACAGCGCATATAGAAAAAATGATTTTTGAAGAAATAAAACTTGATGCAACTTTTGTGACTGATTTCGGTTGAGACCATGATTCTTATCACGATTCCAACATTTCAGCCCGTTTGGTAGCATAGAGCCTGAAAAAATCACTTTTAAAGTTCGAACCCAAGTCTGAAACAGCACATATAGAAAAAATGATTTTTAAAGAAATCAAACTTTATGCAACTTTTGTGATGGATTTCGGTTGAGTCCATGATTTTCATAACGATTCCAAAATTTCAGCCCGTTTGGTACTATAGAGCCTGAAAAAATGAATTTTAAAGTTCGAACCCAGGTCTGAAAACAAGGCATATAGAAAAAATGATTTTTGAAGAAATCAAACTTTATGCAACTTTTGTGATTGATTTCGGTTGAGTCTATGATTGTCATAACGATTCCAAAATTTCAGCCCGTTTGGTACCATAGAGCCTGAAAAAGTGACTTTAATAGATCGAACCCAAGTCTGAAAACAAAGCCCATTGTAAGGATGATTTTTTCCGAAATGAAATTATTTGGAACTTTTGTGACTGATTTCCCTTAAGACCATGATTCTCATCACGAATCCAAAATTTCATCCCGTTTGGAACCATAGAGCCTTAAAAAATGACTTTTAAAGTTCTAACCCAAGTCTGAAACAGCGCATATAGAAAAAATGATTTTTGAAGAAATAAAACTTGATGCAACTTTTGTGACTGATTTCGGTTGAGACCATGATTCTTATCACGATTCCAACATTTCAGCCCGTTTGGTACTATAGATCCTGAAAAAATGACTTTTAAAGTTCGAACCAAGGCAAGTCTGAAAACAAGGCATATAGAAAAAATGATTTTTGAAGAAATCAAACTTTATGCAACTTTTGTGATTGATTTCGGTTGAGTCCATGATTCTTATCACGATTCCAACATTTCAGCCCGTTTGGTAGCATAGAGCCTGAAAAAATCACTTTTAAAGTTCGAACCCAAGTTTGAAACAGCACAATACATATAGAAAAAATGATTTTTGAAGAAATCAAACTTTATGCAACTTTTGTGATGGATTTCGGTTGAGTCCATGATTGTCATAACGATTCCAAAATTTCAGCCCGTTTGGTACTATAGAGCCTGAAAAAATGAATTTTAAAGTTCGAACCCAAGTCTGAAAACAAGGCAAATAGAAAAAATGATTTTTGAAGAAATCAAACTTTATGCAACTTTTGTGATTGATTTCGGTTGAGTCTATGATTGTCATAACGATTCCAAAATTTCAGCCCGTTTGGTACCATAGAGCCTGAAAAAGTGACTTTAATAGATCGAACCCAAGTCTGAAAACAAAGCCCATTGTAAGGATGATTTTTTCCGAAATGAAATTATTTGGAACTTTTGTGACTGATTTCCCTTAAGACCATGATTCTCATCACGAATCCAAAATTTCATCCCGTTTGGAACCATAGAGCCTGAAAAAATTACTTTTAAAGTTCTAACCCAAGTCTGAAACAGCGCATATAGAAAAAATGATTTTTGAGATATAAAACTTGATGCAACTTTTGTGACCTATTTCGGTTGAGACCATGATTCTTATCACGATTCCAACATTTCAGCCCGTTTGGTAGCATAGAGCCTGAAAAAATCACTTTTAAAATTCGAACCCAAGTCTGAAACAGCGCATATAGAAAAAATGATTTTTGAAGAAATAAAACTAGATGCAACTTTTGTGACAAATTTCGGTTGAGACCATGATTCTTATCACGATTCCAACATTTCAGCCCGTTTGGTAGCATAGAGCCTGAAAAAATGAATTTTAAAGTTCGAACCCAAGTCTGAAAACAGCGCATATAGAACTGATGATTTTTAGGAAATTAAATTTATGCATTTTTTGTGACTGATTTCGGTTGAGAACATGATTCTTATCACGATTCCAAAATTTCATCCCGTTTGGAACCATAGAGCCTGAAAAAATTACTTTTAAAGTTCTAACCCAAGTCTGAAACAGCGCATATAGAAAAAAATGATTTTTGAAGAAATAAAACTTGATGCACTTTTTGTGACTGATTTCCGTTAAGACCATGTTTCTTATCACGATTCCAAAATTTCTTCCCGTTTCGTACCATAGAGCCTGAAAAAATGACTTTTAAAGTTCGAACCCAAGTCTGAAAACAGCGCATATAGAACAGATGATTTTTGAAGAAATCAAACTTTATGCAACTTTTGTGATTGATTTCGGTTGAGTCCATGATTGTCATAACGATTCCAATATTTCAGCCCGTTTGGTACCATAGAGCCTGAAAAAGTGACTTTAATAGATCGAACCCAAGTCTGAAAACAAAGCCCATTGTAAGGATGATTTTTTCCGAAATGAAATTATTTGGAACTTTTGTGACTGATTTCCCTTAAGACCATGATTCTCATCACGAATCCAAAATTTCAGCCCGTTTGGTACCATAGAGCCTGAAAAAATGACTTTTAAAGTTCTAACCCAAGTCTGAAACAGCGCATATAGAAAAAATGATTTTTGAAGATATAAAACTTGATGCAACTTTTGTGACTGATTTCGGTTGAGACCATGATTCTTATCACGATTCCAACATTTCAGCCCGTTTGTTAGCATAGAGCCTGAAAAAATCACTTTTAAAATTCGAACCCAAGTCTGAAACAGCGCATATAGAAATAAAAATTTTTGAAGAAATAAAAATAGATGCAACTTTTGTGACTTATTTCGGTTGAGACCATGATTCTTATCACGATTCCAAAATTTTATCCCGTTTCGTACCATAGAGCCTGAAAAAATAACTTTTAAAGTTCGAACCCAAGTCTGAAAACAGCGCATATCGAACTGATGATTTTTGAAGAAATTAATATTATGCATCTTTTGTGACTGATTTCCGTTTAGACCATGATTCTTATCACGATTCAAAAATTTCATCCCGTTTGGAACCATAGAGCCTTAAAAAATGACTTTTAAAGTTCTAACCAAAGTCTGAAACAGCGCATATAGAAAAAATGATTTTTGAAGAAATAAAACTTGATGCAACTTTTGTGACTGATTTCGGTTGAGACCATGATTCTTATCACGATTCCAACATTTCAGCCCGTTTGGTACTATAGATCCTGAAAAAATGACTTTTAAAGTTCGAACCAAGGCAAGTCTGAAAACAAGGCATATAGAAAAAATGATTTTTGAAGAAATAAAACTTGATGCAACTTTTGTGACTGATTTCGGTTGAGACCATGATTCTTATCACGATTCCAACATTTCAGCCCGTTTGGTACTATAGATCCTGAAAAAATGACTTTTAAAGTTCGAACCAAGGCAAGTCTGAAAACAAGGCATATAGAAAAAATGATTTTTGAAGAAATCAAACTTTATGCAACTTTTGTGACTGATTTCGGTTGAGACCATGATTCTTATCACGATTCCAACATTTCAGCCCGTTTGGTAGCATAGAGCCTGAATAAATCACTTTTAAAGTTCGAAGCCAAGACTGAAACAGCACATATAGAAAAAATGATTTTTGAAGAAATCAAACTTTATGCAACTTTTGTGATGGATTTCGGTTGAGTCCATGATTGTCATAACGATTCCAAAATTTCAGCCCGTTTGGTACCATAGAGCCTGAAAAAGTGACTTTAATAGATCGAACCCAAGTCTGAAAACAAAGCCCATTGTAAGGATGATTTTTTCCGAAATGAAATTATTTGGAACTTTTGTAACTGATTTCCCTTAAGACCATGATTCTCATCACGAATCCAAAATTTCAGCCCGTTTGGTACCATAGAGCCTGAAAAAATGACTTTTAAAGTTCGAACCCAAGTCTGAAAACAGCGCATATAGAACTGATGATTTTTAGGAAATTAAATTTATGCATTTTTTGTGACTGATTTCGGTTGAGAACATGATTCTTATCACGATTCCAACATTTCAGCCCGTTTGGTAGCATAGAGCCTGAAAAAATCACTTTTAAAATTCGAACCCAAGTCTGAAAACAGCGCATATAGAAAAAAATGATTTTTGAAGAAATAAAACTTGATGCACTTTTTGTGACTGATTTCCGTTTAGACCATGATTCTTATCACGATTCCAACATTTCAGCCCGTTTGGTAGCATAGAGCCTGAAAAAATCACTTTTAAAATTCGAACCCAAGTCTGAAAACAGCGCATATAGAACAGATGATTTTTGAAGAAATCAAACTTTATGCAACTTTTGTGATTGATTTCGGTTGAGTCCATGATTGTCATAACGATTCCAAAATTTCAGCCCGTTTGGTACCATAGAGCCTGAAAAAATGACTTTTAAAGTTCGAACCCAAGTCTGAAACAGCGCATATAGAAAAAATGATTTTTGAAGAAATAAAACTTGATGCACTTTTTGTGAGTGATTTCCGTTAAGACCATGTTTCTTATCACGATTCCAAAATTTCTTCCTGTTTCGTACCATAGAGCCTGAAAAAATGACTTTTAAAGTTCTAACCAAAGTCTGAAACAGCGCATATAGAAAAAATGATTTTTGAAGAAATAAAACTTGATGCAACTTTTGTGACTGATTTCGGTTGAGACCATGATTCTTATCACGATTCCAACATTTCAGCCCGTTTGGTACTATAGATCCTGAAAAAATGACTTTTAAAGTTCGAACCAAGGCAAGTCTGAAAACAAGGCATATAGAAAAAATGATTTTTGAAGAAATCAAACTTTATGCAACTTTTGTGATGGATTTCGGTTGAGTCCATGATTGTCATAACGATTCCAAAATTTCAGCCCTTTTGGTACTATAGAGCCTGAAAAAATGAATTTTAAAGTTCGAACCCAAGTCTGAAAACAAGGCATATAGAAAAAATGATTTTTGAAGAAATCAAACTTTATGCAACTTTTGTGATTGATTTCGGTTGAGTCCATGATTGTCATAACGATTCCAAAATTTCAGCCCGTTTGGTACCATAGAGCCTGAAAAAGTGACTTTAATAGATCGAACCCAAGTCTGAAAACAAAGCCCATTGTAAGGATGATTTTTTCCGAAATGAAATTATTTGGAACTTTTGTGACTGATTTCCCTTAAGACCATGATTCTCATCACGAATCCAAAATTTCATCCCGTTTGGAACTATAGAGCCTGAAAAAATGACTTTTAAAGTTCTAACCCAAGTCTGAAACAGCGCATATAGAAAAAATGATTTTTGAAGATATAAAACTTGATGCAACTTTTGTGACTGATTTCGGTTGAGACCATGATTCTTATCACGATTCCAACATTTCAGCCCGTTTGTTAGCATAGAGCCTGAAAAAATCACTTTTAAAATTCGAACCCAAGTCTGAAACAGCGCATATAGAAAAAAAAATTTTTGAAGAAATAAAAATAGATGCAACTTTTGTGACTTATTTCGGTTGAGACCATGATTCTTATCACGATTCCAAAATTTTATCCCGTTTCGTACCATAGAGCCTGAAAAAATAACTTTTAAAATTCGAACCCAAGTCTGAAAACAGCGCATATCGAACTGATGATTTTTGAAGAAATTAATATTATGCATCTTTTGTGACTGATTTCCGTTTAGACCATGATTCTTATCACGATTCAAAAATTTCATCCCGTTTGGAACCATAGAGCCTTAAAAAATGACTTTTAAAGTTCTAACCCAAGTCTGAAACAGCGCATATAGAAAAAATGATTTTTGAAGATATAAAACTTGATGCAACTTTTGTGTCTGATTTCGGTTGAGACCATGATTCTTATCACGATTCCAACATTTCAGCCCGTTTGGTAGCATAGAGCCTGAAAAAATCACTTTTAAAATTCGAACCCAAGTCTGAAACAGCGCATATAGAAAAAATGATTTTTGAAGATATAAAACTTGATGCAACTTTTGTGTCTGATTTCGGTTGAGACCATGATTCTTATCACGATTCCAACATTTCAGCCCGTTTGGTAGCATAGAGCCTGAAAAAATCACTTTTAAAATTCGAACCCAAGTCTGAAACAGCGCATATAGAAAAAATGATTTTTGAAGAAATAAAACTTGATGCACTTTTTGTGAGTGATTTCCGTTAAGACCATGTTTCTTATCACGATTCCAAAATTTCTTCCCGTTTCGTACCATAGAGCCTGAAAAAATGACTTTTAAAGTTCGAACCCAAGTCTGAAAACAAAGCCCATTGTAAGGATGATTTTTGAAGAAATTAATATTATGCATCTTTTGTGACTGATTTCCGTTTAGACCATGATTCTTATCACGATTCCAAAATTTCATCCCGTTTGGAACCATAAAGCCTTAAAAAATGACTTTTAAAGTTCTAACCCAAGTCTGAAACAGCGCATATAGAAAAAATGATTTTTGAAGAAATAAAACTTGATGCAACTTTTGTGACTGATTTCGGTTGAGACCATGATTCTTATCACGATTCCAACATTTCAGCCCGTTTGGTAGCATAGAGCCTGAAAAAATCACTTTTAAAGTTCGAACCCAAGTCTGAAACAGCACATATAGAAAAAATGATTTTTAAAGAAATCAAACTTTATGCAACTTTTGTGATGGATTTCGGTTGAGTCCATGATTTTCATAACGATTCCAAAATTTCAGCCCGTTTGGTACTATAGAGCCTGAAAAAATGAATTTTAAAGTTCGAACCCAGGTCTGAAAACAAGGCATATAGAAAAAATGATTTTTGAAGAAATCAAACTTTATGCAACTTTTGTGATTGATTTCGGTTGAGTCTATGATTGTCATAACGATTCCAAAATTTCAGCCCGTTTGGTACCATAGAGCCTGAAAAAGTGACTTTAATAGATCGAACCCAAGTCTGAAAACAAAGCCCATTGTAAGGATGATTTTTTCCGAAATGAAATTATTTGGAACTTTTGTGACTGATTTCCCTTAAGACCATGATTCTCATCACGAATCCAAAATTTCATCCCGTTTGGAACCATAGAGCCTTAAAAAATGACTTTTAAAGTTCTAACCCAAGTCTGAAACAGCGCATATAGAAAAAATGATTTTTGAAGAAATAAAACTTGATGCAACTTTTGTGACTGATTTCGGTTGAGACCATGATTCTTATCACGATTCCAACATTTCAGCCCGTTTGTTAGCATAGAGCCTGAAAAAATCACTTTTAAAATTCGAACCCAAGTCTGAAACAGCGCATATAGAAATAAAAATTTTTGAAGAAATAAAAATAGATGCAACTTTTGTGACTTATTTCGGTTGAGACCATGATTCTTATCACGATTCCAAAATTTTATCCCGTTTCGTACCATAGAGCCTGAAAAAATAACTTTTAAAGTTCGAACCCAAGTCTGAAAACAGCGCATATCGAACTGATGATTTTTGAAGAAATTAATATTATGCATCTTTTGTGACTGATTTCCGTTTAGACCATGATTCTTATCACGATTCAAAAATTTCATCCCGTTTGGAACCATAGAGCCTTAAAAAATGACTTTTAAAGTTCTAACCAAAGTCTGAAACAGCGCATATAGAAAAAATGATTTTTGAAGAAATAAAACTTGATGCAACTTTTGTGACTGATTTCGGTTGAGACCATGATTCTTATCACGATTCCAACATTTCAGCCCGTTTGGTACTATAGATCCTGAAAAAATGACTTTTAAAGTTCGAACCAAGGCAAGTCTGAAAACAAGGCATATAGAAAAAATGATTTTTGAAGAAATAAAACTTGATGCAACTTTTGTGACTGATTTCGGTTGAGACCATGATTCTTATCACGATTCCAACATTTCAGCCCGTTTGGTACTATAGATCCTGAAAAAATGACTTTTAAAGTTCGAACCAAGGCAAGTCTGAAAACAAGGCATATAGAAAAAATGATTTTTGAAGAAATCAAACTTTATGCAACTTTTGTGACTGATTTCGGTTGAGACCATGATTCTTATCACGATTCCAACATTTCAGCCCGTTTGGTAGCATAGAGCCTGAATAAATCACTTTTAAAGTTCGAAGCCAAGACTGAAACAGCACATATAGAAAAAATGATTTTTGAAGAAATCAAACTTTATGCAACTTTTGTGATGGATTTCGGTTGAGTCCATGATTGTCATAACGATTCCAAAATTTCAGCCCGTTTGGTACCATAGAGCCTGAAAAAGTGACTTTAATAGATCGAACCCAAGTCTGAAAACAAAGCCCATTGTAAGGATGATTTTTTCCGAAATGAAATTATTTGGAACTTTTGTAACTGATTTCCCTTAAGACCATGATTCTCATCACGAATCCAAAATTTCAGCCCGTTTGGTACCATAGAGCCTGAAAAAATGACTTTTAAAGTTCGAACCCAAGTCTGAAAACAGCGCATATAGAACTGATGATTTTTAGGAAATTAAATTTATGCATTTTTTGTGACTGATTTCGGTTGAGAACATGATTCTTATCACGATTCCAACATTTCAGCCCGTTTGGTAGCATAGAGCCTGAAAAAATCACTTTTAAAATTCGAACCCAAGTCTGAAAACAGCGCATATAGAAAAAAATGATTTTTGAAGAAATAAAACTTGATGCACTTTTTGTGACTGATTTCCGTTTAGACCATGATTCTTATCACGATTCCAACATTTCAGCCCGTTTGGTAGCATAGAGCCTGAAAAAATCACTTTTAAAATTCGAACCCAAGTCTGAAAACAGCGCATATAGAACAGATGATTTTTGAAGAAATCAAACTTTATGCAACTTTTGTGATTGATTTCGGTTGAGTCCATGATTGTCATAACGATTCCAAAATTTCAGCCCGTTTGGTACCATAGAGCCTGAAAAAATGACTTTTAAAGTTCGAACCCAAGTCTGAAACAGCGCATATAGAAAAAATGATTTTTGAAGAAATAAAACTTGATGCACTTTTTGTGAGTGATTTCCGTTAAGACCATGTTTCTTATCACGATTCCAAAATTTCTTCCTGTTTCGTACCATAGAGCCTGAAAAAATGACTTTTAAAGTTCTAACCAAAGTCTGAAACAGCGCATATAGAAAAAATGATTTTTGAAGAAATAAAACTTGATGCAACTTTTGTGACTGATTTCGGTTGAGACCATGATTCTTATCACGATTCCAACATTTCAGCCCGTTTGGTACTATAGATCCTGAAAAAATGACTTTTAAAGTTCGAACCAAGGCAAGTCTGAAAACAAGGCATATAGAAAAAATGATTTTTGAAGAAATCAAACTTTATGCAACTTTTGTGATGGATTTCGGTTGAGTCCATGATTGTCATAACGATTCCAAAATTTCAGCCCTTTTGGTACTATAGAGCCTGAAAAAATGAATTTTAAAGTTCGAACCCAAGTCTGAAAACAAGGCATATAGAAAAAATGATTTTTGAAGAAATCAAACTTTATGCAACTTTTGTGATTGATTTCGGTTGAGTCCATGATTGTCATAACGATTCCAAAATTTCAGCCCGTTTGGTACCATAGAGCCTGAAAAAGTGACTTTAATAGATCGAACCCAAGTCTGAAAACAAAGCCCATTGTAAGGATGATTTTTTCCGAAATGAAATTATTTGGAACTTTTGTGACTGATTTCCCTTAAGACCATGATTCTCATCACGAATCCAAAATTTCATCCCGTTTGGAACTATAGAGCCTGAAAAAATGACTTTTAAAGTTCTAACCCAAGTCTGAAACAGCGCATATAGAAAAAATGATTTTTGAAGATATAAAACTTGATGCAACTTTTGTGACTGATTTCGGTTGAGACCATGATTCTTATCACGATTCCAACATTTCAGCCCGTTTGTTAGCATAGAGCCTGAAAAAATCACTTTTAAAATTCGAACCCAAGTCTGAAACAGCGCATATAGAAAAAAAAATTTTTGAAGAAATAAAAATAGATGCAACTTTTGTGACTTATTTCGGTTGAGACCATGATTCTTATCACGATTCCAAAATTTTATCCCGTTTCGTACCATAGAGCCTGAAAAAATAACTTTTAAAATTCGAACCCAAGTCTGAAAACAGCGCATATCGAACTGATGATTTTTGAAGAAATTAATATTATGCATCTTTTGTGACTGATTTCCGTTTAGACCATGATTCTTATCACGATTCAAAAATTTCATCCCGTTTGGAACCATAGAGCCTTAAAAAATGACTTTTAAAGTTCTAACCCAAGTCTGAAACAGCGCATATAGAAAAAATGATTTTTGAAGATATAAAACTTGATGCAACTTTTGTGTCTGATTTCGGTTGAGACCATGATTCTTATCACGATTCCAACATTTCAGCCCGTTTGGTAGCATAGAGCCTGAAAAAATCACTTTTAAAATTCGAACCCAAGTCTGAAACAGCGCATATAGAAAAAATGATTTTTGAAGATATAAAACTTGATGCAACTTTTGTGTCTGATTTCGGTTGAGACCATGATTCTTATCACGATTCCAACATTTCAGCCCGTTTGGTAGCATAGAGCCTGAAAAAATCACTTTTAAAATTCGAACCCAAGTCTGAAACAGCGCATATAGAAAAAATGATTTTTGAAGAAATAAAACTTGATGCACTTTTTGTGAGTGATTTCCGTTAAGACCATGTTTCTTATCACGATTCCAAAATTTCTTCCCGTTTCGTACCATAGAGCCTGAAAAAATGACTTTTAAAGTTCGAACCCAAGTCTGAAAACAGCGCATATAGAACTGATGATTTTTGAAGAAATTAATATTATGCATCTTTTGTGACTGATTTCCGTTTAGACCATGATTCTTATCACGATTCCAAAATTTCATCCCGTTTGGAACCATAAAGCCTTAAAAAATGACTTTTAAAGTTCTAACCCAAGTCTGAAACAGCGCATATAGAAAAAATGATTTTTGAAGAAATAAAACTTGATGCAACTTTTGTGACTGATTTCGGTTGAGACCATGATTCTTATCACGATTCCAACATTTCAGCCCGTTTGGTAGCATAGAGCCTGAAAAAATCACTTTTAAAGTTCGAACCCAAGTCTGAAACAGCACATATAGAAAAAATGATTTTTAAAGAAATCAAACTTTATGCAACTTTTGTGATGGATTTCGGTTGAGTCCATGATTTTCATAACGATTCCAAAATTTCAGCCCGTTTGGTACTATAGAGCCTGAAAAAATGAATTTTAAAGTTCGAACCCAGGTCTGAAAACAAGGCATATAGAAAAAATGATTTTTGAAGAAATCAAACTTTATGCAACTTTTGTGATTGATTTCGGTTGAGTCTATGATTGTCATAACGATTCCAAAATTTCAGCCCGTTTGGTACCATAGAGCCTGAAAAAGTGACTTTAATAGATCGAACCCAAGTCTGAAAACAAAGCCCATTGTAAGGATGATTTTTTCCGAAATGAAATTATTTGGAACTTTTGTGACTGATTTCCCTTAAGACCATGATTCTCATCACGAATCCAAAATTTCATCCCGTTTGGAACCATAGAGCCTTAAAAAATGACTTTTAAAGTTCTAACCCAAGTCTGAAACAGCGCATATAGAAAAAATGATTTTTGAAGAAATAAAACTTGATGCAACTTTTGTGACTGATTTCGGTTGAGACCATGATTCTTATCACGATTCCAACATTTCAGCCCGTTTGGTACTATAGATCCTGAAAAAATGACTTTTAAAGTTCGAACCAAGGCAAGTCTGAAAACAAGGCATATAGAAAAAATGATTTTTGAAGAAATCAAACTTTATGCAACTTTTGTGATTGATTTCGGTTGAGTCCATGATTCTTATCACGATTCCAACATTTCAGCCCGTTTGGTAGCATAGAGCCTGAAAAAATCACTTTTAAAGTTCGAACCCAAGTTTGAAACAGCACAATACATATAGAAAAAATGATTTTTGAAGAAATCAAACTTTATGCAACTTTTGTGATGGATTTCGGTTGAGTCCATGATTGTCATAACGATTCCAAAATTTCAGCCCGTTTGGTACTATAGAGCCTGAAAAAATGAATTTTAAAGTTCGAACCCAAGTCTGAAAACAAGGCAAATAGAAAAAATGATTTTTGAAGAAATCAAACTTTATGCAACTTTTGTGATTGATTTCGGTTGAGTCTATGATTGTCATAACGATTCCAAAATTTCAGCCCGTTTGGTACCATAGAGCCTGAAAAAGTGACTTTAATAGATCGAACCCAAGTCTGAAAACAAAGCCCATTGTAAGGATGATTTTTTCCGAAATGAAATTATTTGGAACTTTTGTGACTGATTTCCCTTAAGACCATGATTCTCATCACGAATCCAAAATTTCATCCCGTTTGGAACCATAGAGCCTGAAAAAATTACTTTTAAAGTTCTAACCCAAGTCTGAAACAGCGCATATAGAAAAAATGATTTTTGAGATATAAAACTTGATGCAACTTTTGTGACTGATTTCGGTTGAGAACATGATTCTTATCACGATTCCAAAATTTCATCCCGTTTGGAACCATAGAGCCTGAAAAAATTACTTTTAAAGTTCTAACCCAAGTCTGAAACAGCGCATATAGAAAAAAATGATTTTTGAAGAAATAAAACTTGATGCACTTTTTGTGACTGATTTCCGTTAAGACCATGTTTCTTATCACGATTCCAAAATTTCTTCCCGTTTCGTACCATAGAGCCTGAAAAAATGAATTTTAAAGTTCGAACCCAAGTCTGAAAACAAGGCATATAGAAAAAATGATTTTTGAAGAAATCAAACTTTATGCAACTTTTGTGATTGATTTCGGTTGAGTCCATGATTGTCATAACGATTCCAAAATTTCAGCCCGTTTGGTACCATAGAGCCTGAAAAAGTGACTTTAATAGATCGAACCCAAGTCTGAAAACAAAGCCCATTGTAAGGATGATTTTTTCCGAAATGAAATTATTTGGAACTTTTGTGACTGATTTCCCTTAAGACCATGATTCTCATCACGAATCCAAAATTTCATCCCGTTTGGAACTATAGAGCCTGAAAAAATGACTTTTAAAGTTCTAACCCAAGTCTGAAACAGCGCATATAGAAAAAATGATTTTTGAAGATATAAAACTTGATGCAACTTTTGTGACTGATTTCGGTTGAGACCATGATTCTTATCACGATTCCAACATTTCAGCCCGTTTGGTAGCATAGAGCCTGAAAAAATCACTTTTAAAATTCGAACCCAAGTCTGAAACAGCGCATATAGAAGAAATGATTTTTGAAGAAATAAAACTAGATGCAACTTTTGTGACTAATTTCGGTTGAGACCATGATTCTTATCACGATTCCAAAATTTTATCCCGTTTCGTACCATAGAGCCTGAAAAAATAACTTTTAAAGTTCGAACCCATGTCTGAAAACAGCGCATATCGAACTGATGATTTTTGAAGAAATTAATATTATGCATCTTTTGTGACTGATTTCCGTTTAGACCATGATTCTTATCACGATTCAAAAATTTCATCCCGTTTGGAACCATAGAGCCTTAAAAAATGACTTTTAAAGTTCTAACCCAAGTCTGAAACAGCGCATATAGAAAAAATGATTTTTGAAGAAATAAAACTTGATGCAACTTTTGTGACTGATTTCGGTTGAGACCATGATTCTTATCACGATTCCAACATTTCAGCCCGTTTGGTACTATAGATCCTGAAAAAATGACTTTTAAAGTTCGAACCCAAGTCTGAAAACAAGGCATATAGAAAAAATGATTTTTGAAGAAATCAAACTTAATGCAACTTTTGTGATTGATTTCGGTTGAGTCCATGATTGTCATAACGATTCCAAAATTTCAGCCCGTTTGGTACCATAGAGCCTGAAAAAGTGACTTTAATAGATCGAACCCAAGTTTGAAAACAAAGCCCATTGTAAGGATGATTTTTTCCGAAATGAAATTATTTGGAACTTTGTGACTGATTTCCCTTAAGACCATGATTCTCATCACGAATCCAAAATTTCATCCCGTTTGGAACCATAGAGCCTGAAAAAATGAATTTTAAAGTTCGAACCCAAGTCTGAAAACAAGGCATATAGAAAAAATGATTTTTGAAGAAATCAAACTTTATGCAACTTTTGTGATTGATTTCGGTTGAGTCCATGATTGTCATAACGATTCCAAAATTTCAGCCCGTTTGGTACCATAGAGCCTGAAAAAGTGACTTTAATAGATCGAACCCAAGTCTGAAAACAAAGCCCATTGTAAGGATGATTTTTTCCGAAATGAAATTATTTGGAACTTTTGTGACTGATTTCCCTTAAGACCATGATTCTCATCACGAATCCAAAATTTCATCCCGTTTGGAACCATAGAGCCTGAAAAAATGAATTTTAAAGTTCGAACCCAAGTCTGAAAACAAGGCATATAGAAAAAATGATTTTTGAAGAAATCAAACTTTATGCAACTTTTGTGATTGATTTCGGTTGAGTTTATGATTGTCATAACGATTCCAAAATTTCAGCCCGTTTGGGACCATAGAGCCTGAAAAAGTGACTTTAATAGATCGAACCCAAGTCTGAAAACAAAGCCCATTGTAAGGATGATTTTTTCCGAAATGAAATTATTTGGAATTTTTGTGACTGATTTCCCTTAAGACCATGATTCTCATCACGAATCCAAAATTTCATCCCGTTTGGAACCATAGAGCCTGAAAAAATGACTTTTAAAGTTCTAACCCAAGTCTGAAACAGCGCATATAGAAAAAATGATTTTTGAAGATATAAAACTTGATGCAACTTTTGTGACTGATTTCGGTTGAGACCATGATTCTTATCACGATTCCAACATTTCAGCCCGTTTGTTAGCATAGAGCCTGAAAAAATCACTTTTAAAATTCGAACCCAAGTCTGAAACAGCGCATATAGAAAAAAAAATTTTTGAAGAAATAAAAATAGATGCAACTTTTGTGACTTATTTCGGTTGAGACCATGATTCTTATCACGATTCCAAAATTTTATCCCGTTTCGTACCATAGAGCCTGAAAAAATAACTTTTAAAGTTCGAACCCAAGTCTGAAAACAGCGCATATCGAACTGATGATTTTTGAAGAAATTAATATTATGCATCTTTTGTGACTGATTTCCGTTTAGACCATGATTCTTATCACGATTCAAAAATTTCATCCCGTTTGGAACCATAGAGCCTTAAAAAATGACTTTTAAAGTTCTAACCCAAGTCTGAAACAGCGCATATAGAAAAAATGATTTTTGAAGATATAAAACTTGATGCAACTTTTGTGTCTGATTTCGGTTGAGACCATGATTCTTATCACGATTCCAACATTTCAGCCCGTTTGGTAGCATAGAGCCTGAAAAAATCACTTTTAAAATTCGAACCCAAGTCTGAAACAGCGCATATAGAAAAAATGATTTTTGAAGATATAAAACTTGATGCAACTTTTGTGTCTGATTTCGGTTGAGACCATGATTCTTATCACGATTCCAACATTTCAGCCCGTTTGGTAGCATAGA
This sequence comes from Hesperophylax magnus, assembly GCA_026573805.1. Classification (NCBI taxonomy): domain Eukaryota; kingdom Metazoa; phylum Arthropoda; class Insecta; order Trichoptera; family Limnephilidae; genus Hesperophylax; species Hesperophylax magnus. The sequence goes on from JAIUSX010000022.1 coordinate 6,790,637, forward strand.
GCCTGAAAAAATCACTTTTAAAATTCGAACCCAAGTCTGAAACAGCGCATATAGAAAAAATGATTTTTGAAGAAATAAAACTTGATGCACTTTTTGTGAGTGATTTCCGTTAAGACCATGTTTCTTATCACGATTCCAAAATTTCTTCCCGTTTCGTACCATAGAGCCTGAAAAAATGACTTTTAAAGTTCGAACCCAAGTCTGAAAACAGCGCATATAGAACTGATGATTTTTGAAGAAATTAATATTATGCATCTTTTGTGACTGATTTCCGTTTAGACCATGATTCTTATCACGATTCCAAAATTTCATCCCGTTTGGAACCATAGAGCCTTAAAAAATGACTTTTAAAGTTCTAACCCAAGTCTGAAACAGCGCATATAGAAAAAATGATTTTTGAAGAAATAAAACTTGATGCAACTTTTGTGACTGATTTCGGTTGAGACCATGATTCTTATCACGATTCCAACATTTCAGCCCGTTTGGTAGCATAGAGCCTGAAAAAATCACTTTTAAAGTTCGAACCCAAGTCTGAAACAGCACATATAGAAAAAATGATTTTTAAAGAAATCAAACTTTATGCAACTTTTGTGATGGATTTCGGTTGAGTCCATGATTTTCATAACGATTCCAAAATTTCAGCCCGTTTGGTACTATAGAGCCTGAAAAAATGAATTTTAAAGTTCGAACCCAAGTCTGAAAACAAGGCATATAGAAAAAATGATTTTTGAAGAAATCAAACTTTATGCAACTTTTGTGATTGATTTCGGTTGAGTCTATGATTGTCATAACGATTCCAAAATTTCAGCCCGTTTGGTACCATAGAGCCTGAAAAAGTGACTTTAATAGATCGAACCCAAGTCTGAAAACAAAGCCCATTGTAAGGATGATTTTTTCCGAAATGAAATTATTTGGAACTTTTTTGACTGATTTCCCTTAAGACCATGATTCTCATCACGAATCCAAAATTTCATCCCGTTTGGAACCATAGAGCCTTAAAAAATGACTTTTAAAGTTCTAACCCAAGTCTGAAACAGCGCATATAGAAAAAATGATTTTTGAAGAAATAAAACTTGATGCAACTTTTGTGACTGATTTCGGTTGAGACCATGATTCTTATCACGATTCCAACATTTCAGCCCGTTTGGTACTATAGATCCTGAAAAAATGACTTTTAAAGTTCGAACCAAGGCAAGTCTGAAAACAAGGCATATAGAAAAAATGATTTTTGAAGAAATCAAACTTTATGCAACTTTTGTGATTGATTTCGGTTGAGTCCATGATTCTTATCACGATTCCAACATTTCAGCCCGTTTGGTAGCATAGAGCCTGAAAAAATCACTTTTAAAGTTCGAACCCAAGTTTGAAACAGCACAATACATATAGAAAAAATGATTTTTGAAGAAATCAAACTTTATGCAACTTTTGTGATGGATTTCGGTTGAGTCCATGATTGTCATAACGATTCCAAAATTTCAGCCCTTTTGGTACTATAGAGCCTGAAAAAATGAATTTTAAAGTTCGAACCCAAGTCTGAAAACAAGGCATATAGAAAAAATGATTTTTGAAGAAATCAAACTTTATGCAACTTTTGTGATTGATTTCGGTTGAGTCCATGATTGTCATAACGATTCCAAAATTTCAGCCCGTTTGGTACCATAGAGCCTGAAAAAGTGACTTTAATAGATCGAACCCAAGTCTGAAAACAAAGCCCATTGTAAGGATGATTTTTTCCGAAATGAAATTATTTGGAACTTTTGTGACTGATTTCCCTTAAGACCATGATTCTCATCACGAATCCAAAATTTCATCCCGTTTGGAACTATAGAGCCTGAAAAAATGACTTTTAAAGTTCTAACCCAAGTCTGAAACAGCGCATATAGAAAAAATGATTTTTGAAGATATAAAACTTGATGCAACTTTTGTGACTGATTTCGGTTGAGACCATGATTCTTATCACGATTCCAACATTTCAGCCCGTTTGGTAGCATAGAGCCTGAAAAAATCACTTTTAAAATTCGAACCCAAGTCTGAAACAGCGCATATAGAAGAAATGATTTTTGAAGAAATAAAACTAGATGCAACTTTTGTGACTAATTTCGGTTGAGACCATGATTCTTATCACGATTCCAAAATTTTATCCCGTTTCGTACCATAGAGCCTGAAAAAATAACTTTTAAAGTTCGAACCCATGTCTGAAAACAGCGCATATCGAACTGATGATTTTTGAAGAAATTAATATTATGCATCTTTTGTGACTGATTTCCGTTTAGACCATGATTCTTATCACGATTCAAAAATTTCATCCCGTTTGGAACCATAGAGCCTTAAAAAATGACTTTTAAAGTTCTAACCCAAGTCTGAAACAGCGCATATAGAAAAAATGATTTTTGAAGAAATAAAACTTGATGCAACTTTTGTGACTGATTTCGGTTGAGACCATGATTCTTATCACGATTCCAACATTTCAGCCCGTTTGGTACTATAGATCCTGAAAAAATGACTTTTAAAGTTCGAACCCAAGTCTGAAAACAAGGCATATAGAAAAAATGATTTTTGAAGAAATCAAACTTAATGCAACTTTTGTGATTGATTTCGGTTGAGTCCATGATTGTCATAACGATTCCAAAATTTCAGCCCGTTTGGTACCATAGAGCCTGAAAAAGTGACTTTAATAGATCGAACCCAAGTTTGAAAACAAAGCCCATTGTAAGGATGATTTTTTCCGAAATGAAATTATTTGGAACTTTGTGACTGATTTCCCTTAAGACCATGATTCTCATCACGAATCCAAAATTTCATCCCGTTTGGAACCATAGAGCCTGAAAAAATGAATTTTAAAGTTCGAACCCAAGTCTGAAAACAAGGCATATAGAAAAAATGATTTTTGAAGAAATCAAACTTTATGCAACTTTTGTGATTGATTTCGGTTGAGTCCATGATTGTCATAACGATTCCAAAATTTCAGCCCGTTTGGTACCATAGAGCCTGAAAAAGTGACTTTAATAGATCGAACCCAAGTCTGAAAACAAAGCCCATTGTAAGGATGATTTTTTCCGAAATGAAATTATTTGGAACTTTTGTGACTGATTTCCCTTAAGACCATGATTCTCATCACGAATCCAAAATTTCATCCCGTTTGGAACCATAGAGCCTGAAAAAATGAATTTTAAAGTTCGAACCCAAGTCTGAAAACAAGGCATATAGAAAAAATGATTTTTGAAGAAATCAAACTTTATGCAACTTTTGTGATTGATTTCGGTTGAGTTTATGATTGTCATAACGATTCCAAAATTTCAGCCCGTTTGGGACCATAGAGCCTGAAAAAGTGACTTTAATAGATCGAACCCAAGTCTGAAAACAAAGCCCATTGTAAGGATGATTTTTTCCGAAATGAAATTATTTGGAATTTTTGTGACTGATTTCCCTTAAGACCATGATTCTCATCACGAATCCAAAATTTCATCCCGTTTGGAACCATAGAGCCTGAAAAAATGACTTTTAAAGTTCTAACCCAAGTCTGAAACAGCGCATATAGAAAAAATGATTTTTGAAGATATAAAACTTGATGCAACTTTTGTGACTGATTTCGGTTGAGACCATGATTCTTATCACGATTCCAACATTTCAGCCCGTTTGTTAGCATAGAGCCTGAAAAAATCACTTTTAAAATTCGAACCCAAGTCTGAAACAGCGCATATAGAAAAAAAAATTTTTGAAGAAATAAAAATAGATGCAACTTTTGTGACTTATTTCGGTTGAGACCATGATTCTTATCACGATTCCAAAATTTTATCCCGTTTCGTACCATAGAGCCTGAAAAAATAACTTTTAAAGTTCGAACCCAAGTCTGAAAACAGCGCATATCGAACTGATGATTTTTGAAGAAATTAATATTATGCATCTTTTGTGACTGATTTCCGTTTAGACCATGATTCTTATCACGATTCCAAAATTTCATCCCGTTTGGAACCATAGAGCCTTAAAAAATGACTTTTAAAGTTCTAACCCAAGTCTGAAACAGCGCATATAGAAAAAATGATTTTTGAAGAAATAAAACTTGATGCAACTTTTGTGACTGATTTCGGTTGAGACCATGATTCTTATCACGATTCCAACATTTCAGCCCGTTTGGTAGCATAGAGCCTGAAAAAATCACTTTTAAAGTTCGAACCCAAGTCTGAAACAGCACATATAGAAAAAATGATTTTTAAAGAAATCAAACTTTATGCAACTTTTGTGATGGATTTCGGTTGAGTCCATGATTTTCATAACGATTCCAAAATTTCAGCCCGTTTGGTACTATAGAGCCTGAAAAAATGAATTTTAAAGTTCGAACCCAAGTCTGAAAACAAGGCATATAGAAAAAATGATTTTTGAAGAAATCAAACTTTATGCAACTTTTGTGATTGATTTCGGTTGAGTCTATGATTGTCATAACGATTCCAAAATTTCAGCCCGTTTGGTACCATAGAGCCTGAAAAAGTGACTTTAATAGATCGAACCCAAGTCTGAAAACAAAGCCCATTGTAAGGATGATTTTTTCCGAAATGAAATTATTTGGAACTTTTTTGACTGATTTCCCTTAAGACCATGATTCTCATCACGAATCCAAAATTTCATCCCGTTTGGAACCATAGAGCCTTAAAAAATGACTTTTAAAGTTCTAACCCAAGTCTGAAACAGCGCATATAGAAAAAATGATTTTTGAAGAAATAAAACTTGATGCAACTTTTGTGACTGATTTCGGTTGAGACCATGATTCTTATCACGATTCCAACATTTCAGCCCGTTTGGTACTATAGATCCTGAAAAAATGACTTTTAAAGTTCGAACCAAGGCAAGTCTGAAAACAAGGCATATAGAAAAAATGATTTTTGAAGAAATCAAACTTTATGCAACTTTTGTGATTGATTTCGGTTGAGTCCATGATTCTTATCACGATTCCAACATTTCAGCCCGTTTGGTAGCATAGAGCCTGAAAAAATCACTTTTAAAGTTCGAACCCAAGTTTGAAACAGCACAATACATATAGAAAAAATGATTTTTGAAGAAATCAAACTTTATGCAACTTTTGTGATGGATTTCGGTTGAGTCCATGATTGTCATAACGATTCCAAAATTTCAGCCCTTTTGGTACTATAGAGCCTGAAAAAATGAATTTTAAAGTTCGAACCCAAGTCTGAAAACAAGGCATATAGAAAAAATGATTTTTGAAGAAATCAAACTTTATGCAACTTTTGTGATTGATTTCGGTTGAGTCCATGATTGTCATAACGATTCCAAAATTTCAGCCCGTTTGGTACCATAGAGCCTGAAAAAGTGACTTTAATAGATCGAACCCAAGTCTGAATACAAAGCCCATTGTAAGGATGATTTTTTCCGAAATGAAATTATTTGGAACTTTTGTGACTGATTTCCCTTAAGACCATGATTCTCATCACGAATCCAAAATTTCATCCCGTTTGGAACTATAGAGCCTGAAAAAATGACTTTTAAAGTTCTAACCCAAGTCTGAAACAGCGCATATAGAAAAAATGATTTTTGAAGATATAAAACTTGATGCAACTTTTGTGACTGATTTCGGTTGAGACCATGATTCTTATCACGATTCCAACATTTCAGCCCGTTTGGTAGCATAGAGCCTGAAAAAATCACTTTTAAAATTCGAACCCAAGTCTGAAACAGCGCATATAGAAGAAATGATTTTTGAAGAAATAAAACTAGATGCAACTTTTGTGACTAATTTCGGTTGAGACCATGATTCTTATCACGATTCCAAAATTTTATCCCGTTTCGTACCATAGAGCCTGAAAAAATAACTTTTAAAGTTCGAACCCATGTCTGAAAACAGCGCATATCGAACTGATGATTTTTGAAGAAATTAATATTATGCATCTTTTGTGACTGATTTCCGTTTAGACCATGATTCTTATCACGATTCAAAAATTTCATCCCGTTTGGAACCATAGAGCCTTAAAAAATGACTTTTAAAGTTCTAACCCAAGTCTGAAACAGCGCATATAGAAAAAATGATTTTTGAAGAAATAAAACTTGATGCAACTTTTGTGACTGATTTCGGTTGAGACCATGATTCTTATCACGATTCCAACATTTCAGCCCGTTTGGTACTATAGATCCTGAAAAAATGACTTTTAAAGTTCGAACCCAAGTCTGAAAACAAGGCATATAGAAAAAATGATTTTTGAAGAAATCAAACTTAATGCAACTTTTGTGATTGATTTCGGTTGAGTCCATGATTGTCATAACGATTCCAAAATTTCAGCCCGTTTGGTACCATAGAGCCTGAAAAAGTGACTTTAATAGATCGAACCCAAGTTTGAAAACAAAGCCCATTGTAAGGATGATTTTTTCCGAAATGAAATTATTTGGAACTTTGTGACTGATTTCCCTTAAGACCATGATTCTCATCACGAATCCAAAATTTCATCCCGTTTGGAACCATAGAGCCTGAAAAAATGAATTTTAAAGTTCGAACCCAAGTCTGAAAACAAGGCATATAGAAAAAATGATTTTGAAGAAATCAAACTTTATGCAACTTTTGTGATTGATTTCGGTTGAGTCCATGATTGTCATAACGATTCCAAAATTTCAGCCCGTTTGGTACCATAGAGCCTGAAAAAGTGACTTTAATAGATCGAACCCAAGTCTGAAAACAAAGCCCATTGTAAGGATGATTTTTTCCGAAATGAAATTATTTGGAACTTTTGTGACTGATTTCCCTTAAGACCATGATTCTCATCACGAATCCAAAATTTCATCCCGTTTGGAACCATAGAGCCTGAAAAAATGAATTTTAAAGTTCGAACCCAAGTCTGAAAACAAGGCATATAGAAAAAATGATTTTTGAAGAAATCAAACTTTATGCAACTTTTGTGATTGATTTCGGTTGAGTTTATGATTGTCATAACGATTCCAAAATTTCAGCCCGTTTGGGACCATAGAGCCTGAAAAAGTGACTTTAATAGATCGAACCCAAGTCTGAAAACAAAGCCCATTGTAAGGATGATTTTTTCCGAAATGAAATTATTTGGAATTTTTGTGACTGATTTCCCTTAAGACCATGATTCTCATCACGAATCCAAAATTTCATCCCGTTTGGAACCATAGAGCCTGAAAAAATGACTTTTAAAGTTCTAACCCAAGTCTGAAACAGCGCATATAGAAAAAATGATTTTTGAAGATATAAAACTTGATGCAACTTTTGTGACTGATTTCGGTTGAGACCATGATTCTTATCACGATTCAAACATTTCAGCCCGTTTGTTAGCATAGAGCCTGAAAAAATCACTTTTAAAATTCGAACCCAAGTCTGAAACAGCGCATATAGAAAAAAAAATTTTTGAAGAAATAAAAATAGATGCAACTTTTGTGACTTATTTCGGTTGAGACCATGATTCTTATCACGATTCCAAAATTTTATCCCGTTTCGTACCATAGAGCCTGAAAAAATAACTTTTAAAGTTCGAACCCAAGTCTGAAAACAGCGCATATCGAACTGATGATTTTTGAAGAAATTAATATTATGCATCTTTTGTGACTGATTTCCGTTTAGACCATGATTCTTATCACGATTCAAAAATTTCATCCCGTTTGGAACCATAGAGCCTTAAAAAATGACTTTTAAAGTTCTAACCCAAGTCTGAAACAGCGCATATAGAAAAAATGATTTTTGAAGATATAAAACTTGATGCAACTTTTGTGTCTGATTTCGGTTGAGACCATGATTCTTATCACGATTCCAACATTTCAGCCCGTTTGGTAGCATAGAGCCTGAAAAAATCACTTTTAAAATTCGAACCCAAGTCTGAAACAGCGCATATAGAAAAAATGATTTTTGAAGATATAAAACTTGATGCAACTTTTGTGTCTGATTTCGGTTGAGACCATGATTCTTATCACGATTCCAACATTTCAGCCCGTTTGGTAGCATAGAGCCTGAAAAAATCACTTTTAAAATTCGAACCCAAGTCTGAAACAGCGCATATAGAAAAAATGATTTTTGAAGAAATAAAACTTGATGCACTTTTTGTGAGTGATTTCCGTTAAGACCATGTTTCTTATCACGATTCCAAAATTTCTTCCCGTTTCGTACCATAGAGCCTGAAAAAATGACTTTTAAAGTTCGAACCCAAGTCTGAAAACAGCGCATATAGAACTGATGATTTTTGAAGAAATTAATATTATGCATCTTTTGTGACTGATTTCCGTTTAGACCATGATTCTTATCACGATTCCAAAATTTCATCCCGTTTGGAACCATAGAGCCTTAAAAAATGACTTTTAAAGTTCTAACCCAAGTCTGAAACAGCGCATATAGAAAAAATGATTTTTGAAGAAATAAAACTTGATGCAACTTTTGTGACTGATTTCGGTTGAGACCATGATTCTTATCACGATTCCAACATTTCAGCCCGTTTGGTAGCATAGAGCCTGAAAAAATCACTTTTAAAGTTCGAACCCAAGTCTGAAACAGCACATATAGAAAAAATGATTTTTAAAGAAATCAAACTTTATGCAACTTTTGTGATGGATTTCGGTTGAGTCCATGATTTTCATAACGATTCCAAAATTTCAGCCCGTTTGGTACTATAGAGCCTGAAAAAATGAATTTTAAAGTTCGAACCCAAGTCTGAAAACAAGGCATATAGAAAAAATGATTTTTGAAGAAATCAAACTTTATGCAACTTTTGTGATTGATTTCGGTTGAGTCTATGATTGTCATAACGATTCCAAAATTTCAGCCTGTTTGGTACCATAGAGCCTGAAAAAGTGACTTTAATAGATCGAACCCAAGTCTGAAAACAAAGCCCATTGTAAGGATGATTTTTTCCGAAATGAAATTATTTGGAACTTTTGTGACTGATTTCCCTTAAGACCATGATTCTCATCACGAATCCAAAATTTCATCCCGTTTGGAACCATAGAGCCTTAAAAAATGACTTTTAAAGTTCTAACCCAAGTCTGAAACAGCGCATATAGAAAAAATGATTTTTGAAGAAATAAAACTTGATGCAACTTTTGTGACTGATTTCGGTTGAGACCATGATTCTTATCACGATTCCAACATTTCAGCCCGTTTGGTACTATAGATCCTGAAAAAATGACTTTTAAAGTTCGAACCAAGGCAAGTCTGAAAACAAGGCATATAGAAAAAATGATTTTTGAAGAAATCAAACTTTATGCAACTTTTGTGATTGATTTCGGTTGAGTCCATGATTCTTATCACGATTCCAACATTTCAGCCCGTTTGGTAGCATAGAGCCTGAAAAAATCACTTTTAAAGTTCGAACCCAAGTTTGAAACAGCACAATACATATAGAAAAAATGATTTTTGAAGAAATCAAACTTTATGCAACTTTTGTGATGGATTTCGGTTGAGTCCATGATTGTCATAACGATTCCAAAATTTCAGCCCGTTTGGTACTATAGAGCCTGAAAAAATGAATTTTAAAGTTCGAACCCAAGTCTGAAAACAAGGCATATAGAAAAAATGATTTTTGAAGAAATCAAACTTTATGCAACTTTTGTGATTGATTTCGGTTGAGTCTATGATTGTCATAACGATTCCAAAATTTCAGCCCGTTTGGTACCATAGAGCCTGAAAAAGTGACTTTAATAGATCGAACCCAAGTCTGAAAACAAAGCCCATTGTAAGGATGATTTTTTCCGAAATGAAATTATTTGGAACTTTTGTGACTGATTTCCCTTAAGACCATGATTCTCATCACGAATCCAAAATTTCATCCCGTTTGGAACCATAGAGCCTGAAAAAATTACTTTTAAAGTTCTAACCCAAGTCTGAAACAGCGCATATAGAAAAAATGATTTTTGAGATATAAAACTTGATGCAACTTTTGTGACCTATTTCGGTTGAGACCATGATTCTTATCACGATTCCAACATTTCAGCCCGTTTGGTAGCATAGAGCCTGAAAAAATCACTTTTAAAATTCGAACCCAAGTCTGAAACAGCGCATATAGAAAAAATGATTTTTGAAGAAATAAAACTAGATGCAACTTTTGTGACAAATTTCGGTTGAGACCATGATTCTTATCACGATTCCAACATTTCAGCCCGTTTGGTAGCATAGAGCCTGAAAAAATGAATTTTAAAGTTCGAACCCAAGTCTGAAAACAAGGCATATAGAAAAAATGATTTTTGAAGAAATCAAACTTTATGCAACTTTTGTGATTGATTTCGGTTGAGTCCATGATTGTCATAACGATTCCAAAATTTCAGCCCGTTTGGTACCATAGAGCCTGAAAAAGTGACTTTAATAGATCGAACCCAAGTCTGAAAACAAAGCCCATTGTAAGGATGATTTTTTCCGAAATGAAATTATTTGGAACTTTTGTGACTGATTTCCCTTAAGACCATGATTCTCATCACGAATCCAAAATTTCATCCCGTTTGGAACCATAGAGCCTGAAAAAATGACTTTTAAAGTTCTAACCCAAGTCTGAAACAGCGCATATAGAAAAAATTATTTTTGAAGATATAAAACTTGATGCAACTTTTGTGACTGATTTCGGTTGAGACCATGATTCTTATCACGATTCCAACATTTCAGCCCGTTTGTTAGCATAGAGCCTGAAAAAATCACTTTTAAAATTCGAACCCAAGTCTGAAACAGCGCATATAGAAAAAAAAATTTTTGAAGAAATAAAAATAGATGCAACTTTTGTGACTTATTTCGGTTGAGACCATGATTCTTATCACGATTCCAAAATTGTATCCCGTTTCGTACCATAGAGCCTGAAAAAATAACTTTTAAAGTTCGAACCCAAGTCTGAAAACAGCGCATATCGAACTGATGATTTTTGAAGAAATTAATATTATGCATCTTTTGTGACTGATTTCCGTTTAGACCATGATTCTTATCACGATTCAAAAATTTCATCCCGTTTGGAACCATAGAGCCTTAAAAAATGACTTTTAAAGTTCTAACCCAAGTCTGAAACAGCGCATATAGAAAAAATGATTTTTGAAGATATAAAACTTGATGCAACTTTTGTGTCTGATTTCGGTTGAGACCATGATTCTTATCACGATTCCAACATTTCAGCCCGTTTGGTAGCATAGAGCCTGAAAAAATCACTTTTAAAATTCGAACCCAAGTCTGAAACAGCGCATATAGAAAAAATGATTTTTGAAGATATAAAACTTGATGCAACTTTTGTGTCTGATTTCGGTTGAGACCATGATTCTTATCACGATTCCAACATTTCAGCCCGTTTGGTAGCATAGAGCCTGAAAAAATCACTTTTAAAATTCGAACCCAAGTCTGAAACAGCGCATATAGAAAAAATGATTTTTGAAGAAATAAAACTTGATGCAACTTTTGTGTCTGATTTCGGTTGAGACCGTGATTCTTATCACGATTCCAACATTTCAGCCCGTTTGGTAGCATAGAGCCTGAAAAAATCACTTTTAAAATTCGAACCCAAGTCTGAAACAGCGCATATAGAAAAAATGATTTTTGAAGATATAAAACTTGATGCAACTTTTGTGTCTGATTTCGGTTGAGACCATGATTCTTATCACGATTCCAACATTTCAGCCCGTTTGGTAGCATAGAGCCTGAAAAAATCACTTTTAAAATTCGAACCCAAGTCTGAAACAGCGCATATAGAAAAAATGATTTTTGAAGAAATAAAACTTGATGCACTTTTTGTGAGTGATTTCCGTTAAGACCATGTTTCTTATCACGATTCCAAAATTTCTTCCCGTTTCGTACCATAGAGCCTGAAAAAATTACTTTTAAAGTTCGAACCCAAGTCTGAAAACAGCGCATATAGAACTGATGATTTTTGAAGAAATTAATATTATGCATCTTTTGTGACTGATTTCCGTTTAGACCATGATTCTTATCACGATTCCAAAATTTCATCCCTTTTGGAACCATAGAGCCTTAAAAAATGACTTTTAAAGTTCTAACCCAAGTCTGAAACAGCGCATATAGAAAAAATGATTTTTGAAGAAATAAAACTTGATGCAACTTTTGTGACTGATTTCGGTTGAGACCATGATTCTTATCACGATTCCAACATTTCAGCCCGTTTGGTAGCATAGAGCCTGAAAAAATCACTTTTAAAGTTCGAACCCAAGTCTGAAACAGCACATATAGAAAAAATGATTTTTAAAGAAATCAAACTTTATGCAACTTTTGTGATTTTTGAAGAAATAAAACTTGATGCAACTTTTGTGACTGATTTCGGTTGAGACCATGATTCTTATCACGATTCCAACATTTCAGCCCGTTTGGTACTATAGATCCTGAAAAAATGACTTTTAAAGTTCGAACCAAGGCAAGTCTGAAAACAAGGCATATAGAAAAAATGATTTTTGAAGAAATCAAACTTTATGCAACTTTTGTGATTGATTTCGGTTGAGTCCATGATTCTTATCACGATTCCAACATTTCAGCCCGTTTGGTAGCATAGAGCCTGAAAAAATCACTTTTAAAGTTCGAACCCAAGTTTGAAACAGCACAATACATATAGAAAAAATGATTTTTGAAGAAATCAAACTTTATGCAACTTTTGTGATGGATTTCGGTTGAGTCCATGATTGTCATAACGATTCCAAAATTTCAGCCCGTTTGGTACTATAGAGCCTGAAAAAATGAATTTTAAAGTTCGAACCCAAGTCTGAAAACAAGGCATATAGAAAAAATGATTTTTGAAGAAATCAAACTTTATGCAACTTTTGTGATTGATTTCGGTTGAGTCTATGATTGTCATAACGATTCCAAAATTTCAGCCCGTTTGGTACCATAGAGCCTGAAAAAGTGACTTTAATAGATCGAACCCAAGTCTGAAAACAAAGCCCATTGTAAGGATGATTTTTTCCGAAATGAAATTATTTGGAATTTTTGTGACTGATTTCCCTTAAGACCATGATTCTCATCACGAATCCAAAATTTCATCCCGTTTGGAACCATAGAGCCTGAAAAAATTACTTTTAAAGTTCTAACCCAAGTCTGAAACAGCGCATATAGAAAAAATGATTTTTGAGATATAAAACTTGATGCAACTTTTGTGACCTATTTCGGTTGAGACCATGATTCTTATCACGATTCCAACATTTCAGCCCGTTTGGTAGCATAGAGCCTGAAAAAATCACTTTTAAAATTCGAACCCAAGTCTGAAACAGCGCATATAGAAAAAATGATTTTTGAAGAAATAAAACTAGATGCAACTTTTGTGACAAATTTCGGTTGAGACCATGATTCTTATCACGATTCCAACATTTCAGCCCGTTTGGTAGCATAGAGCCTGAAAAAATGAATTTTAAAGTTCGAACCCAAGTCTGAAAACAAGGCATATAGAAAAAATGATTTTTGAAGAAATCAAACTTTATGCAACTTTTGTGATTGATTTCGGTTGAGTCCATGATTGTCATAACGATTCCAAAATTTCAGCCCGTTTGGTACCATAGAGCCTGAAAAAGTGACTTTAATAGATCGAACCCAAGTCTGAAAACAAAGCCCATTGTAAGGATGATTTTTTCCGAAATGAAATTATTTGGAACTTTTGTGACTGATTTCCCTTAAGACCATGATTCTCATCACGAATCCAAAATTTCATCCCGTTTGGAACCATAGAGCCTGAAAAAATGACTTTTAAAGTTCTAACCCAAGTCTGAAACAGCGCATATAGAAAAAATGATTTTTGAAGATATAAAACTTGATGCAACTTTTGTGACTGATTTCGGTTGAGACCATGATTCTTATCACGATTCCAACATTTCAGCCCGTTTGGTAGCATAGAGCCTGAAAAAATCACTTTTAAAATTCGAACCCAAGTCTGAAACAGCGCATATAGAAAAAATGATTTTTGAAGAAATAAAACTAGATGCAACTTTTGTGACTTATTTCGGTTGAGACCATGATTCTTATCACGATTCCAAAATTTTATCCCGTTTAGTACTATAGAGCCTGAAAAAATAACTTTTAAAGTTCTAACCCAAGTCTGAAACAGCGCATATAGAAAAAATGATTTTTGAAGAAATAAAACTTGATGCAACTTTTGTGACTGATTTCGGTTGAGACCATGATTCTTATCACGATTCGAACATTTCAGCCCGTTTGGTACTATAGATCCTGAAAAAATGACTTTTAAAGTTCGAACCCAAGTCTGAAAACAAGGCATATAGAAAAAATGATTTTTGAAGAAATCAAACTTTATGCAACTTTTGTGATTGATTTCGGTTGAGTCCATGATTGTCATAACGATTCCAAAATTTCAGCCCGTTTGGTACCATAGAGCCTGAAAAAGTGACTTTAATAGATCGAACCCAAGTTTGAAAACAAAGCCCATTGTATGGATGATTTTTTCCGAAATGAAATTATTTGGAACTTTTGTGACTGATTTCCATTAAGACCATGATTCTCATCACGAATCCAAAATTTCATCCCGTTTGGAACCATAGAGCCTGAAAAAATGAATTTTAAAGTTCGAACCCAAGTCTGAAAACAAGGCATATAGAAAAAATGATTTTTGAAGAAATCAAACTTTATGCAACTTTTGTGATTGATTTCGGTTGAGTCCATGATTGTCATAACGATTCCAAAATTTCAGCCCGCTTGGTACCATAGAGCCTGAAAAAGTGACTTTAATAGATCGAACCCAAGTTTGAAAACAAAGCCCATTGTAAGGATGATTTTTTCCGAAATGAAATTATTTGGAACTTTTGTGACTGATTTCCCTTAAGACCATGATTCTCATCACGAATACAAAATTTCAGCCCGTTTGGTACCATAGAGCCTGAAAAAATGACTTTTAAAGTTCGAACCCAAGTCTGAAAACAGCGCATATAGAACTGATGATTTTTAGGAAATTAAATTTATGCATTTTTTGTGACTGATTTCGGTTGAGAACATGATTCTTATCACGATTCCAAAATTTCATCCCGTTTGGAACCATAGAGCCTGAAAAAATTACTTTTAAAGTTCTAACCCAAGTCTGAAACAGCGCATATAGAAAAAAATGATTTTTGAAGAAATAAAACTTGATGCACTTTTTGTGACTGATTTCCGTTAAGACCATGTTTCTTATCACGATTCCAAAATTTCTTCCCGTTTCGTACCATAGAGCCTGAAAAAATGACTTTTAAAGTTCGAACCCAAGTCTGAAAACAGCGCATATAGAACAGATGATTTTTGAAGAAATCAAACTTTATGCAACTTTTGTGATTGATTTCGGTTGAGTCCATGATTGTCATAACGATTCCAATATTTCAGCCCGTTTGGTACCATAGAGCCTGAAAAAGTGACTTTAATAGATCGAACCCAAGTCTGAAAACAAAGCCCATTGTAAGGATGATTTTTTCCGAAATGAAATTATTTGGAACTTTTGTGACTGATTTCCCTTAAGACCATGATTCTCATCACGAATCCAAAATTTCATCCCGTTTGGAACCATAGAGCCAGAAAAAATGACTTTTAAAGTTCTAACCCAAGTCTGAAACAGCGCATATAGAAAAAATGATTTTTGAAGATATAAACCTTGATGCAACTTTTGTGACTGATTTCGGTTGAGACCATGATTCTTATCACGATTCCAACATTTCAGCCCGTTTGGTAGCATAGAGCCTGAAAAAATCACTTTTAAAATTCGAACCCAAGTCTGAAACAGCGCATATAGAAAAAATGATTTTTGAAGAAATAAAACTAGATGCAACTTTTGTGACTAATTTCGGTTGAGACCATGATTCTTATCACGATTCCAAAATTTTATCCCGTTTCGTACCATAGAGCCTGAAAAAATAACTTTTAAAGTTCGAACCCAAGTCTGAAAACAGCGCATATCGAACTGATGATTTTTGAAGAAATTAATATTATGCATCTTTTGTGACTGATTTCCGTTTAGACCATGATTCTTATCACGATTCCAACATTTCAGCCCGTTTGGTACTATAGATCCTGAAAAAATGACTTTTAAAGTTCTAACCCAAGTCTGAAACAGCGCATATAGAAAAAATGATTTTTGAAGAAATAAAACTTGATGCAACTTTTGTGACTGATTTCGGTTGAGACCATGATTCTTATCACGATTCCAACATTTCAGCCCGTTTGGTACTATAGAGCCTGAAAAAATCACTTTTAAAGTTCGAACCCAAGTCTGAAACAGCGCATATAGAAAAAATGATTTTTGAAGAAATCAAACTTTATTCATCTTTTGTGGTGGATTTCGGTTGAGTCCATGATTGTCATAACGATTCCAAAATTTCAGCCCGTTTGGTACTATAGAGCCTGAAAAAATGAATTTTAAAGTTCGAACCCAAGTCTGAAAACAAGGCATATAGAAAAAATGATTTTTGAAGAAATCAAACTTTATGCAACTTTTGTGATTGATTTCGGTTGAGTCCATGATTGTCATAACGATTCCAAAATTTCAGCCCGTTTGGTACCATAGAGCCTGAAAAAGTGACTTTAATAGATCGAACCCAAGTCTGAAAACAAAGCCCATTGTAAGGATGATTTTTTCCGAAATGAAATTATTTGGAACTTTTGTGACTGATTTCCCTTAAGACCATGATTCTCATCACGAATCCAAAATTTCATCCCGTTTGGAACCATAGAGCCTGAAAAAATGACTTTTAAAGTTCTAACCCAAGTCTGAAACAGCGCATATAGAAAAAAATGATTTTTGAAGATATAAAACTTGATGCAACTTTTGTGACTGATTTCGGTTGAGACCATGATTCTTATCACGATTCCAACATTTCAGCCCGTTTGGTAGCATCGAGCCTGAAAAAATCACTTTTAAAATTCGAACCCAAGTCTGAAACAGCGCATATAGAAAAAATGATTTTTGAAGAAATAAAACTAGATGCAACTTTTGTGACTAATTTCGGTTGAGACCATGATTCTTATCACGATTCCAACATTTCAGCCCGTTTGGTACTATAGATCCTGAAAAAATGACTTTTAAAGTTCGAACCCAAGTCTGAAAACAAGGCATATAGAAAAAATGATTTTTGAAGAAATCAAACTTTATGCAACTTTTGTGATTGATTTCGGTTGAGTCCATGATTGTCATAACGATTCCAAAATTTCAGCCCGTTTGGTACCATAGAGCCTGAAAAAGTGACTTTAATAGATCGAACCCAAGTTTGAAAACAAAGCCCATTGTAAGGATGATTTTTTCCGAAATGAAATTATTTGGAACTTTTGTGACTTATTTCCCTTAAGACCATGATTCTCATCACGAATCCAAAATTTCATCCCGTTTGGAACCATAGAGCCTGAAAAAATGAATTTTAAAGTTCGAACCCAAGTCTGAAAACAAGGCATATAGAAAAAATGATTTTTGAAGAAATCAAACTTTATGCAACTTTTGTGATTGATTTCGGTTGAGTCCATGATTGTCATAACGATTCCAAAATTTCAGCCCGTTTGGTACCATAAAGCCTGAAAAAGTGACTTTAATAGATCGAACCCAAGTCTGAAAACAAAGCCCATTGTAAGGATGATTTTTTCCGAAATGAAATTATTTGGAACTTTTGTGACTGATTTCCCTTAAGACCATGATTCTCATCACGAATCCAAAATTTCATCCCGTTTGGAACCATAGAGCCTGAAAAAATGACTTTTAAAGTTCTAACCCAAGTCTGAAACAGCGCATATAGAAAAAAATGATTTTTGAAGATATAAAACTTGATGCAACTTTTGTGACTGATTTCGGTTGAGACCATGATTCTTATCACGATTCCAACATTTCAGCCCGTTTGGTAGCATAGAGCCTGAAAAAATCACTTTTAAAATTCGAACCCAAGTCTGAAACAGCGCATATAGAAAAAATGATTTTTGAAGAAATAAAACTAGATGCAACTTTTGTGACTAATTTCGGTTGAGACCATGATTCTTATCACGATTCCAAAATTTTATCCCGTTTCGTACCATAGAGCCTGAAAAAATAACTTTTAAAGTTCGAACCCAAGTCTGAAAACAGCGCATATCGAACTGATGATTTTTGAAGAAATTAATATTATGCATCTTTTGTGACTGATTTCCGTTTAGACCATGATTCTTATCACGATTCAAAAATTTCATCCCGTTTGGAACCATAGAGCCTTAAAAATGACTTTTAAAGTTCTAACCCAAGTCTGAAACAGCGCATATAGAAAAAATGATTTTTGAAGAAATAAAACTTGATGCAACTTTTGTGACTGATTTCGGTTGAGACCATGATTCTTATCACGATTCCAACATTTCAGCCCGTTTGGTACAATAGATCCTGAAAAAATGACTTTTAAAGTTCGAACCCAAGTCTGAAAACAAGGCATATAGAAAAAATGATTTTTGAAGAAATCAAACTTTATGCAACTTTTGTGATTGATTTCGGTTGAGTCCATGATTGTCATAACGATTCCAAAATTTCAGCCCGTTTGGTACCATAGAGCCTGAAAAAGTGACTTTAATAGATCGAACCCAAGTTTGAAAACAAAGCCCATTGTAAGGATGATTTTTTCCGAAATGAAATTATTTGGAACTTTTGTGACTTATTTCCCTTAAGACCATGATTCTCATCACGAATCCAAAATTTCATCCCGTTTGGAACCATAGAGCCTGAAAAAATGAATTTTAAAGTTCGAACCCAAGTCTGAAAACAAGGCATATAGAAAAAATGATTTTTGAAGAAATCAAACTTTATGCATCTTTTGTGATTGATTTCCGTTGAGTCCATGATTGTCATAACGATTCCAAAATTTCATCCCGTTTGGTACCATAGAGCCTGAAATAATGACTTTTAAAGTTCGAACCCAAGTCTGAAAACAGCGCATATTTGTAGAACTGATGATTTTTGAAGAAATTAAACATAATGCATCTTTTGTGCCTGCTTTTGGTTGAGACCATGATTCTTATCACGATTCCAAAATTTCAGCCCGTTTGGTACCTGTGATGTATTGATATTGTACAGGATAGAATACTGGGCCCTTAATCTCCAGTATTCTAGCGAGGATAGGGATCTGGTAATATCTCTATTAATAGCCGTAGATTCTGATATACGGAGGTTGTTTAATTCGGAATATAATAAATTGACAATACAAATAACAAGTTATCTAAAGGCCGTCTAGCGACAGAATGGCTCCTCGCTATCCGGCAATGTAATACGAGGCGGTTGGTAGCGTTCGGTTATCTTCGGTAGAACCCGAAGCTGCCCGAACGCAAACACCATACTCTACACTTTCCCTCCTTCAACTTTGAAGCTACTTACAAACCAACAAAATATTTTACATACCTATATAAATCATAACATGAACATTTTATATTACATTTGGTTTTAACAATGATTTTAAAAAAATAGACAACTTAGAAATTTTAAATATTAAGTACAAAACACGATTAAATCAATTGTGCAGAGATCCACAAAAGTTTCTAACAGAGCTGCGCTATGCAGTTATTACAACAAGTGAAGTTATTACATTTTGCTAACAAATAATCCTAAGACTAACAACCGCGGTGCCTGGGTCAAGTTGCCCCGTTTCCTCTGGAAGACGTGGGTGTCTCGCGTCTTGGCCGCAATCTCCCCGACCATGGTCTCTGTTGCCGGGCCTGTGTCTGCTCCGACACCACCTCCTCTGCCGCCAACCTGAAATCAGGAGGAAAACCAGTGAATCCACGCAATAAGGTTGAAGTCTCTAACTCATGAAGCTCATTCCTCGAAATTTCAGACGCGGGATGCTGTGCACTATTGCCATCTTCCTTCCAGCTCTCTGACATTTCCCTCATTTGGTCGACATGTCTCTTCCATGTCACATCTGTGTTCTCTATCTTAATAGTATAAACTTTTTTACCTAGCTTTCTAGAGACTACTCCCTTAGCCCAAACTACTTTATTATCCTGACGATAATATTTTGTTAAACACTTTTGTCCAACTTTAAAAACCCTGGTTTTAACCCCTTTGTAAAACTTAACCTGATCAGATTGAGCTTTAGAAATGTTAACGTTTGCTTGACTTTTTGGTGGTGACTGTTTTGACAACGCACAACCTGAACATGATTGAACGACTTTCTCCAAGTCTTTGTTCAGAGCTGTCCACCAAAAATATGCTCTAGCTATTCCCTTCATTTTAACAATACCAAGATGTGACCTGTGTAATGAACCTAACACTTGCTTTTGGAGAGAAAAAGGTATAACTATTCTGTGTTGCCAAAACAAACAATCTTCTACGATAGAAAGTTCGTTCCTTTTTAGCCAATATTTCCATATACTGCTGTCACGATTTACTCGTTTGGGCCAGCCCTGCCGCAAATACCTAAATACTAGCTGTAATTCGCGATCCGCTGCGGTGGCTTCCACAACTGCTTGAAAATTTACATGTTCACAATTTTCAATAAAACAGATTTTGTCCTTGATTGATGAAACCGAATTTATCATCACTGGAACTATCTTCAGATTAAAAATCTCCATAAAATCCCTACCCACTATCAATTCCGTGCCATTAACCACAACAGTAAATAATAAATTATTTTTAAGATTATTGTATTCTACGGTAAAACAGGCACTACCTACAAGATTAAGTGGTTTGCCATCGTATCCTGATAAAGTACGCTTATCTGGTGACAATGTTACATTTCTAAAATAACGATTGAAAATAAAATCCGGCATGACCGACATGCTTGCCCCTGAATCAATCATAGCAGCACATTTCACTTCGTTAATTACCACATTAGCCCTAAACGGATTAATGTATGAAATACTATTATTCTGGGATTGTTCAAAAATCGGATTAACCTTGTGATTCCTACAAAATTTCTTCAAATGCCCTACCTTGTGACAATTAAAACATTTTGCGTTCTTGAATTTACAATATTTTTCTACATGATATTCACCGCAAATCGTACATTTTTTATTACTCGGTTCGGGGCTCTTTGAACGAGATAACCTTGAAAAACTTTGAGTTTCTCCCAAACGCGACGAATGTCTCCCGGGCGAATTTGAACGATTCGAAATGGCATTCACATCCGAATTCCCTGCGGAAAATTCAGATTTAATTACCGGAACCAGATTGTCTAAAACTGAAACCGTTATTGCTAACTCTTCCATATTGTTAAATGTTAATTTAGTTCCCTCTAGAAAAATTTTCTCCTTAGCCCGGCCTGGTAAAATACCGATTGCAAAGGCATCCGCAAAGCTTTCTAGTAAGCGCGTTCCAAATTCACAAAAGGAAGATAATCCCCTTAGACGAACTGCGAAATCTCTGACCGATTCCCCATGCGATTGCTTGGCTTGTTAAAATTTTTCTCGTTCCTTGAACACCGATCGCGGTCTGGAACAATGTTTCTCAATTAATTCTATTAACTGATCGAATGCCACGTCTGTAACTTTAGCAGGGAAACATAAGTTGATCAAAAGAGTTAATGTCTCCGCTTCCAGAAGATTCAGCAAATAAGCGCGTTTCTGTGAAGCATCTAACTTAGTCGTTTTTATGTCATCACGAATTAGAAGGAACTGTTCCAACCTCAAGCGGAATAGACTCCAATCTCCATTAACGTGGGAGAACCTGGAAATTCCGCCCGATTCCATGATTGCAACGACAACAACAAAAAAAAAACCCACCCGGCAACATTAACACCTTCCAGAAAACAAACAAGAAACAAGACAACCTGACTCCAGGAACCGGCGCCGATGCAGTCCAGCGCCCAGCCGCTTCCCGGACTTCCACGTCTTCTTCTTCTGTGAAATTTGTCTGGTCTTTGTTACCCAGAGCCACCGGTCTGGCCTTTGTTACCCAGGACCACGTGGTTATTTATTCTTCGCTGGATTCTTCGTCTGGTCTTTGTTACCCAGAACTACCGGTCTGGCCTTTGTTACCCAGGACCACGTGGTTATTTATTCTTCGCTGGATTCTTCGTCTGGTCTTTGTTACCCAGAACCACGAAATTATTGATTCTTCGCTGGATTATTTACTTCCAATTGTCCTTATTATGCCCAGTTTATCTCCATTTATTGTCACCTTGACAATAAAATCCGGGAGATTTTTTTTTGCAAGTCACTGGTGTGAAACAAATCCACTTGCCGGCAATCCGAAAAAACTGTTTCCGTATACTCCTTTTAAAGCTGCGCCACTGTGATGTATTGATATTGTACAGGATAGAATACTGGGCCCTTAATCTCCAGTATTCTAGCGAGGATAGGGATCTGGTAATATCTCTATTAATAGCCGTAGATTCTGATATACGGAGGTTGTTTAATTCGGAATATAATAAATTGACAATACAAATAACAAGTTATCTAAAGGCCGTCTAGCGACAGAATGGCTCCTCGCTATCCGGCAATGTAATACGAGGCGGTTG
Source organism: Hesperophylax magnus (assembly GCA_026573805.1). NCBI lineage: Eukaryota > Metazoa > Arthropoda > Insecta > Trichoptera > Limnephilidae > Hesperophylax > Hesperophylax magnus. Next base: position 6,812,966 of record JAIUSX010000022.1, read on the forward strand.
GTAGCGTTCGGTTATCTTCGGTAGAACCCGAAGCTGCCCGAACGCAAACACCATACTCAACAGTACCATAGAGCCTGAAAAAATGACTTTTAAAGTTCTAACCCAAGTCTGAAACAGCGCATATAGAATAAATGATTTTTGAGAAATAAAACTTGATGCAACTTTTGTGACTGATTTCCGTTAAGACCATGATTCTTATCACGATTCCAAAATTTCATCCCGTGTTGTACCATAGAGCCTGAAAAAATGACTTAAAGTTCGAACATAAGTCTGAAAACAGCGCATACATGTAGAACTGATGATTTTTGAAGAAATTAAACATAATGCATCTTTTGTGCCTGCTTTCGGTTGAGACCATGATTCTTATCACGATTCCAAAATTTCAGCCCGTTTGGTACCATAGAGCCTGAAAAAATGACTTTTAAAGTTCGAACACAAGTCTGAAAACAGCGCATATATGTAGAACTGATGATTTTTGAAGAAATTAAACTTTATGCAACTTTTGTGACTGATTTCGGTTGAGACCATGATTCTTATCACGATTCCAAAATTTCAGCCCGTTTGGTACCATAGAACCTGAAAAAGTGACTTTAAAAGATCGAACCCAAGTCTGAAAACAAAGCCCATAGGAAGGATGATTTTTTCCGAAATGAAACTATTTGGAACTTTTGTGACTGATTTCCGTTAAGACCATGATTCTTATCACGAATCCAAAATTTCAGCCCGTTTGGTACCATAGAGCCTGAAAAAATGACTTTTATAGTTCGAACCCAAGTCTGAAACAGCGCATATAGAATAAATGAGTTTTGAAGAAATAAAACTTGATGCAACTTTTGTGACTGATTTCCGTTAAGACCATGATTCTTATCACGATTCCAAAATTTCATCCCGTTTGGTACCATAGAGCCTGAAAAAATGACTTTTAAAGTTCGAACCCAAGTCTGAAATCAGCGCATAGGTATATGTAGAACTGATGATTTTTGAAGATATTAAACATAATGCATCTTTTGTCCCTGCTTTCGGTTGAGACCATGATTCTTATCACGATTCCAAAATTTCAGCCCGTTTGGTACCATAGAGCCTGAAAAAATGACTTTTAAAGTTCTAACCCAAGTCTGAAACAGCGCATATAGAAAAAATGATTTTTGAAGAAATAAAACTTGATGCACTTTTTGTGACTGATTTCCGTTAAGACCGTGTTTCTTATCACGATTCCAAAATTTCATCCCGTTTGGAACCATAGAGCCTGAAAAAATGACTTTTAAAGTTCTAACCCAAGTCTGAAACAGCGCATATAGAAAAAATGATTTTTGAAGAAATAAAACTTGATGCACTTTTTGTGACTGATTTCCGTTAAGACCATGATTCTTATCACGAATCCAAAATTTCAGCCCGTTTGTTAACATAGAGCTTAAATAAATGGCTTTTAAAGTTCGAACCCAAGTCTGAAAACAGTGCTTATAGGAATGATGATTTTTGCAGGAATAAATCTGTATACAGATTTTGTGATTTACAACGATTCCGACCATTTTTCTTATCACGTTTCCAATATTTCATCCCGGTTGGTCCCATAGAGCCAGTGAAAATCGCTTTTACAGTTCGAACCCAAGTTTGAAAACAGTGCCCAGAGGAATGTTGATTTTTACAGAGATGAATCTTAATGCATTTTTTATGACTGATTTCGTTTAAGACCATGATTCTTATTACGATTCCAATTTTTTAATGTTTGAACCCAAGTCTGAAAACAGTGCCCATACGAATGATGATTTTTGTAGAATCGAAACTTTATGCATTTTTTGTGACTGATTTCGTTTCGGACAAAGATTCTTAGTACCATTCCAAAATTTCAGTCTGTTCAGCGTCACAGAACGTGAGAAATCGATTCTTAAAGATCGATCCCAAGTCCAACCCAAGCAAAGTAAGAAAGATGTTTTTATTGACAATGCCATTCTATGCAGATTTCGATTATGATTTCGTTTCAGATAGTGATTCTTTGTAAAAACCCCAAATTTCAGTCTGTTCGACGCCATAGAACCGGAGAAAACGACTTTCAAAGTTCGAACCCAAGTCTTGCTTGTGTGCCTGTAAGAATGATGATTTTCTCGCAAATGCTTCTTTACGAAGATGTTGATATTGATTTCGCTTAAGGCAGTGATTCTTAGAAGGATTCCAAAATTTCAGTCCGTTCAGCGCCATAGAACGTGAGAAAACTACTTTTATAGACCGAACCCAAGTCTTTCAATTATGCAAAGTAAAAAAAATGTTTTTATTGAAAATGCTATTTTATGCAGATTTCGATGTTGATTTCGTTTCAGACACAGATTTTTAGTACGATTCCAAAATTACAGTCCGTTCAGTGCCATAGATCCTGAGAAAACGACTAAAAGTTCGAACCCAAGTCTTGCATTTGTACCCGTTAGAATGATGATTTTCCTACAAATGCTTGTTTATGCAGATTTTCATATTGATTTCGCTTTAGACAGTGATTTTTGGTACGATTCCAAAATTTCAGTTCGGTCAACGCCATAGAACGTGAGAAAACGATTCTTAAAGATCGAACCCATGTCTTGCATTTGTGCCCTTTTAATAATCATTTTCCCACAAATGTTTATTTATGCAGATTTTTATTCAGACCGTGATTCTTAGTTCGATTCCAAAATTTCAGTTCGTTCAGCTTCATAGATAGTGAGAAAACGACTCTTAAAGTTCAAACCCAAGTCTTTCGCTTATGCAAAGTAAGAAAGATGTTTTTCTTGACAATGCTATTTTATTGGATCTTGTTTTTGCAGGCGCCCATCAATTGCGCCTTAAAACAGGAGTTTAGGCTATAGGCTTAGCTAAGAAGAAGTGTAGATTGCTGGATCGTGTTTGGCTTGGCGCTTACTCATATCGCCTTCAAACACTGAGAATACGTTTCACACGGAGTTGTCAGATGAAGGGAAATAGCGTTCGGTGACAATACTGACAATCATAGACATGTTTTTTTAATACTGAGCGAAGCATTATTAACAATAAAATAGTTGAAAACCAGTCGGTAAAGATCGAGCAATGAGAATTTTATAAATGTATATACACCTTTTTTTTCAATTTATTAGTAAAAACGACTTCCAAATTCATTTCCCTGAAGACTAATATAATATCCATACCTACCCTTTGAAATGTAATTCCAGTCAAAATAATAGTGTAAAATTCAACATTCAATCTTTAAAATGTATTTGAAGTACCTTTCTACATTATTTTATTTTTGACTTTTTACAACAAGTATGAGTAGACTTACATTTACTTTGGTAATGATTTAAAAGATATATTATATTTGTGCAAGACAATGGTCGAAAAACCATTGAAAATTATTTATTTTGCAGTCTGCCAATCTATTATTGAGTATGGTATTATAGTATGGGGAGGCGGCACTTCATCTACACTAGACCCAATCATAAAGGCTCAGAAAACAATTTAAAAAATAATTCTAAGGCTACCTATAATTACAGACTCGATCCTAATTTTTAATATTATGAATGTGTTTGATGTTAAGCAGCTATATGCAAAAACTATCCTAACTCATCTATACTCAAATATACATAATTACAACGAAAAAAGTGCAAATACACGATGTACTCGAAGCAACAACAAAAACTTACTACAAATACCGATAACACATACTACGTTTGGTCAACGAAACTTTAAATACTTTGCGACAAGACTACAACATTCTTCCAGACAGCATAAAACAATGTGATTCACAAAAAAAATTCAAAGATAATGTAAAAACTTGGATCAAAAATAAGAATAGGGCCTTCACCGGTGCATTCACCCAAATTCGCAGTTATTGAAGTCACCACATTATTGAGCGAATACATCTTCATACTAGTATAGGTATGCTCAAAGGTATTAGGAACTAACACGAAAAATTCTGCCTCAACACAGGCTAGCCTAGTGAGGCGGTATTTGAGAAACCTCAACTAACTGTACTTTTTTTTTCTTTTTACCTTCATCATATTATGTTTGTATTTTTCTGTTAATTTTATAACCTTAAAAATAAAAGTTACAAATCAATGTATACCAGAATATGTATTTATGGTTGTAATGTGTAAACTTTCCTAAATAGATAGATAAGATAAGATATTATTATTATTATTAAGTTTTTAAATTCCCATTTTCAAGGTTGGGTTATATTTTCTAAACTTAAGCTGCTTTCCTTGATATCTTTGGTTCTATCGCAACGACTCGAACAGCATTTTCGGATTCGCACTCGAGATTTGTAAGCTGAAGACGACACTCGGTTGGGGTCGAACTATCTTTCCTGATATCTTCGGTTTTACAGCTCCGACGCGATCGAAATTTTTGGATTCCTACTAATATTTTAAGCTGAAGATTATTTCGAAATAAAATCGTCACAAACCAAATATATTTAAAAATATTTTTACCCATTTCATGGGTACTTTATGAAGTCGAGGTCGATCTATTTCCCTGATGTCTTAGGTTCCATTGCTCCGACTCGATCGTCATAAACTTGATACCCACATTATTTTATTTTAAATTATTAATTAATTTACAATTCAGAATTTGAGACGTGTATTTCTTTTGTAAGGCAGTGATCCTGGGGAAAATATTTTATAAATACACTGACTTTTACAAATTCTACAATTATAATGTGCAATGATCTTTTACGAGTCTGCGCTAGTTAAACAAAATAATAAACCGCTATTATCATTGTAAGATGAAGATACGTTTGGCTGCCTTTGTCACTCAATTAATCCTTGATCCCAGGTTTAATATATCTAAATTCGGCAGCTTGATGCAATAGTATTGATAGGAGTCTGGAGTATCAATATCCTCGCGTCCAATTTCCGATTAATACTTAACCAAAATTTTTTTTTTCCCAAACAATCTCTCTTCACCACCTCGATGCCCTATTTCATCATCTGTTTTTAAGGATATTTCCTTACAGAAAGTAAGCCCACCATCCCACGGGTCGTTAAGCAATCGACATAAACCGAAAGCTGCAAGACCCTGCGAAGAAAGTTAAGTTCCCAATAGTAAGGTAACAGCGCAGTTCTGTGTTGAACTTTTCTGCCCAGGGTCTTGCAGCAATTTATATCGGTTGCTTACCGACCGTGGGACGACGGGCTAAGACTAGATAGTGAGATAGAGTTTACGTGGGGTAACCATTTTATTCCTTTTTGGTAATTAATAAGAATGATTATTAAGGTAATTCAAACTAACACAAAAACCAAACACGGTTGTGGCAAAAGTTGTATTAAAAAGTTCACATGCATGTCGATTGTGCATACTTGATGCAAAAACACGGAGGAAAGAAGGCGTAAGGAAGCTTACGGATACCGTAATGTAAGTGTTCGCACTCTGCTTTAAATCTGCTATCTGCTAATCTGCTTCAAAATGATCTATTCGGATACTTCCTTAACACAACCAAATTCAAAGCGACCTAAAACTAGTGTTTTAGAATTGAGAAATCTCGAATCTGTCGCAATTAAATAGCTATTTAATCATTGATGATATTTATTCAAAGCTAAAAATATCATGTTGTTCAAATTATTCACTTTATGATCTATTATACATATTTATTAAAATACTGTCGATAAAGTTTTAAGAAAGCATGTCGACTAGTTTCGTCACAACTTATATACTTTTCAATCAATGTTAATTTAACCTTAGACTACTTATACATGTATATTATATTTTGTATGTACTTGTTATCGAGCTTGAATTCATTTTATAATTTCTGTCGTCGTTTTACTAAATGCCACACTTTTTAATATTTGTTTATGCTTGTATACTGTGACATGAAATTATTTTTATGGTTTCTTTATGCCGTGGATATTAAATAAATAAATATTTGCATAGAAGAGTTAACTGCCCGAAACCATTAGGACTAAAGATTCCCGATAATGTCGTTAGGCTGAAGAATGTGAAGAGTAAAGAGATAGGAGTCAGTACTGAGGGTCTCCAAATTCAAAGACTCCTCCCACTCCTCGTGATTCTGCCCTGCATGAAGAGCCAAGGAAACGAGGCCTGATAATGATCACTCCAGCCCATTGGTGACCTTTCTCTGTTTCTCCTGCTAAACACTTTTATTATTTTAATTTTACTTACTATAACATAGATAAAGAAATATAAATATTTCACTTTCTAACTAGATAAATACAGCTATATAATATGAATACACATGACAGTAACAATTTTAAATAATAATGCATTATATATTTACAGTTATTCTACAACTAGCTACGGACTACGGACTAACTACGGACATTATAATTTTGTTTACCTAACTAAAGAACAGTTTTTTTGTTTAAATGTATATATTCGGTTCTCCGTTTTCAGGCATCGGGAAGGAGATTGTAAATTTGGATACCCTCAGAGCTTATGCTCCTCTTACCACTTTCAGCCTTTATTGTATTGGTGTACAATTTATTATGCTGAGTGCACAATTAATGTATATTGTTTGTGTATTTCTGACGTTTTCATAAATATTGTATTTTGTAGATTAAAAGGCGTATTTGGTATTCGTAAATTAACAATAAGTTTATTTCTTGGTATAGTTTTTAGGTCGGGGAATGTGGGTTTAAATTGAAGAATTTTTTAATGATTTTATTTTGTATTATTTGTACATAATTTATGTATGTCATTTTTGTTTCCCCGTAATTCAATATATACTTTGAATGTGACCATAAGTTTCTCCAGGTTGGAGTCTTCAGTTAGGCGACCAACGTGTAATACCTGAAAGGACGCTCTACGCAGACAATTGCTAGCCTATTGTGGATGCCAAGCTCTTTCAGAATCGGTAAATCTATTAGTGCAGACACTGACTGTCTATGGAATCCTAAGCATTTATTTCCTGCCCCGCATTTTGAGGGCGAGAAACACCATTAAATCTTTTTTAGTGTATCTCATTATTGTTACAATATTTTTTACAGAAAACATGTCCACACACCACAGGGGTTGTCCAATGCAATATATTCCATAAATTAAAATTAAAATGGCCTGAGTTCAAAAAGCTTCAACAAAAATGAATTACTTATTTAAAGTAGGTACGCCAAATATTATCTTCACTGTCTCGTATTTCCAGGTAAAAGATGCTGAAATTGATGATTTGAAAAATATTTTAAATCTCAAAAAACTGTTTTTAATGTTTGCTACCAAGTGTTTTCAGTATGTTATTGCCGTCCAATTTAGTTGACCAGACACCGCTACCTCGACAGCGACCCCGCTGATTTTATTATTATATCGAGATAATTCAAGTTCGGAATTCCTGTTATAATGGCGGGCGGTGATACCTTCCATGTAATATTTGTATCCGCTGGATATTAGAGTCATCCGACTACGTTCGAGCTGCACAGCGGCTAAATAAACGACCCATCGCACTACCGTTTCTCCGTGTCTGTTTATTTGTGGAATTCGGGTATTCCACCGACCTCATGTCAAGGGTCACCGGGACCAGGTGGTCTGCATCCACGCGCACTCCAGCTAGAGGGAGGAAGGAGCTACCAGACCAGACGCTGATGCCATGAGGAGGGAGATGGAGGGCTCCTCAGGCCCGTGGAGTCTCCATCCCATTTCCAGGAACCCGAATCGTCACATCGAGTGTTGTTAGGTTCTAGATAGATGGTTCACGTGTAGAATTGGTCCACAGGTATGTGTTTCAACCCATGTATATTAATTAATACAATCTTTAATATCAATCCACATCTATTTTATTTATTATGATTCCAAAGCTCTTATTAATGTAAAAAACAGTGCCCATCCCTGATGATGATTCTCAGACTCTACCACACAGTTCAGCATACTTTGTCTTCACTGGCATAGTTTGGCGTCCAAATTTCCGTCACCGGAAATGAAGCTGTTTCCTGTGCAAATTGATTCCATCTATATACCATATCTTATATTACCTACCCCACAGTGCTCTGCCATAGCAACCAAGCACCAAATCCCGTAGCAATTGCAGAAGCAAACACGTTGGGCGCCAATTGCTATGGAATTTGGGTGGGTAATATAAGATATGGTACATAGATGAAACCAATTTGTCGGTAACGTGCCGTGGCCTGTCGGCGCGTTCCCAAGGAGTGACCCGAACGACCAATAACCCTCTGTAGTTCAAATTTTAAACTACTCCCGGAGAAAAGGTGAAACCGATGGTAGCCAGTCAATTATAATGAACTGACTGCAATTTACCCGGGGTAATACGAAACATTACTAACTTTAGTTAGGAAAATAATTATTTATAAAACAAAAGTAAATATTTTCATAACAAAATTATACATTTTACTTTTGCTGTCCTGCTCGCCAATTTCATATTTTGATAGAAACATATTAATGAAATAAAACAACAACAATTTGTGGTATAGCGATGAATTTATTTCATTTATTACAACTGAACGGTGTCGCTTAACACAAGCATGATACAAGGGTACAAAATGAAACAAAAAAAACAACAAAACACGGAAAATAGCATTTAAATTCCAATTTCGTAAAATATAATAAAAAAGTTTTTTGATTGGGTTTTTGTAAAAACCTATTTTTTTATATTCAATGCAAAATAGGTTCCTTCCTTTGGGTTTGCGAACATGCTATTTTTTAATGGCATCCACATTTGAGGTAGGGTCTGAAATGGATGGATCTGGGGAGGGGAAGGATATAATAAGGACAAAGACGGTTAAGTCACTGGCTTTTCAGATCCGGTCTCCGAGCATGGCTTAAGTAAGTAGGTAAGTTTTTAGTAGTAATTTTTTAGTTTTTGTAGTAGTTTAGTAGTAAGTTCTTAAGTAAGTTTTTGTAACAAGCAGTAATTGTTGAATGAATCACTAGTATATATTGAATTATTTCGCGGATAAGAGATAAGCCGCCATAGCTCAGTGGTCAGAGCTGTCGACCGGAAATCGAAGGGACACGGGTTCGAGTCCCGTTGGCGTCATGTATCTTTTATCAGGAGATTTTTCAATGTGGATGAGTGTTTCAGGCGAATAATTATTGCTTGTAAAATAATTGTTACTATTAATTTTGATTTAAGTGACACTAGTCAAAAAATTTATAATTTTCTCATTTAGTAAATCAAAACCAAAATTTCCTCTGACATCATGATTTATAAGTAAGAATTATACAATTCGTCAAAGTAACATCATTACCTCGTTAACTATCCCATAGTTAAGTGGGGGAGTCACCATCCTTAAATTACTATCCTCTTTATATTAGCTTAAATACTTGACATATCATTTTAGTATTTTACGTATTCCTGCGCAAATAAGTTACCATTAATTCACTGAATAATTGGGATTTCTATAGTTTAAAAGCCCATAAGACAAAAATCATGGGGTCAAAGACCCACTTGGTTACAGACGTTTTGTTTGGCATCTTGGCCTGTCAAGAGTTAACAAATACTTGCTGACGTGTACCTAATGGTACGTACACATTTACGAACCTAAACGTGAACCGAGCCACGAATTACGGGAAAGGAACGAAGCAACTGCAAGCGGCGTTTCGCGCCATTTGCGGTTGCTTCGTTACTTTCCCATAAGTTAAGGTTCAGTTCGGCAGTTCGGCTCGCGCGTATGTATACGTAGCATTTAGAGTTTGAGACAGACATACCGTCGCGGACTTTTCTGTAGGCCTTTTTAAGCTCTACAATTTTCCGTAGTACATTATTTTGACGTATCTCATGAGGTTTAGTCAGCGTTAGCAATGTAAGCGTCCAAAAATATTTTTTACGATTTGATTACAAAATATCGACTTTTTTCTACTATAAACCTTCCGGGAAAAAATTCCTAAATGATAAAACCGTATCAAAATCCGTTGCATAGTATAGAAGAACTAAGCGCACAGACAGACGCGGATAGCGACATTATGTTATACTATTTAGAGATCTAAATATGGGTTTAATTTATTACATTAATACATAAACAGCATAAACTAATGCGTAAAACCTAAAATATTCTAAAAAGTAAATATATATTTCACATTATATTCTAATGTGGTTGCATACTACGTGTATGTCTCTAGGACGTATGATTATCTCTTAACGCCCATCAGAATATGAATATCGTTCCAGGGATAAGTTGAATCAAAGGTATGTTTTTTTTAATGCAAATTAAAAACATCTGTTGTAAGTAAAAATAGAAATCAAAAATATTTGAAATAACATTGTAAAATAAAACTTCTTTCAAGTTTCGTTTCAAACTATTTACACATAAATGTCTTAATTAACCCGAACTAAGAACCCAATAACCTATATCTTATCGTATTTTCCAAAATTCACCGCGTACGATAAAACGCTTCGCGAGTATATTAAAAAATAAATACAAATTAAAGCCGTAAGAAATACCTTTTAACGGAATTCAGAAATATTAAAAAACATACACGGTGTCCGTAAAAGCAGAGTACAAGCCTAATTGGTGTTAATATTAGCTTTTTATTATTTTAAATGTGTCAAAGCGTAAGCGTAATGTCTCATACATTCTCTTCTATTATTCTGACTCTTGACATGGCCCGACTCAAGTATCTGATTCACTTGATCGTGCCGTGTCTTCCTTGTGTCTTCCCATGTCTTGCACGTAATTGTATATTTATAAAAATAGTATACAGTGAAACCTCTATCTATCGTTCCTCGAATAATCGTTTTCCCGGATGTATCGTTTATTTCTTCTAGTCCGAATTCATTTCATACAGAAATAGATCACATCGATCGTTTCTATGTCCACCATTTTACCGCATTCATCGTAGGAATTACGTCGCGTATTTGATATATTTTGTCTGTGTTTAAATGGCGCCAGACGGCACTCGCTACAAAACTATCGAAAGCTTGTGTGACTATATGATAACTGATGACGAAAAGAATATCATTTGCAAAGCCGAAAATATACTGTTGACTTGCGGAAATAAAACAGTAAAAAAACAAATGTCGATGAAAGATTATGTATTTACAATGCAATAAACTTTTTAAAAAAATTTGGTTCTGTTTAGCTTTGTATTTTTTTTAAATAAATACATTTATTTACATCTAAAACTTATTTTCTTCTTATAATTTTAATCTACCAATGGATATGCAGATTGGGAGGACGGTATCTTTACTGGATCGTATCTCCTTGTGTTTTGTCCTCTTAACCCCGCATTCATTGTTTTCCCGCATTCATCATTTATTTCAATAGGTCCCTTTAAAAACGATAGATGGAGGTTTCACTGTATATTCTACCATATGAATATAGTATTTTGGCTCGGCAATATTGTGATAATATCGGTAGCCGAGCGAACTCCCGTCAAGACAGGGCAATACACACAACAAGTTTCTTGTTTTTCAGAGCCTTTAGGCATCAAACCTCACCGTGATCATATTATGACTCCCGGGAAGCCACGTAGAGATCCCAGAGGTAAGCCCTGAGGCATCTTATATTTTGCATTGGGCTTCCAAGGCCCTAAACACAGAGTTATATAGACAATCTCTTTACCTTCGATGGCTTCCTTGGGCGTCTATTCCACCATAATCTTATCGGGGCTGGGCGACGCCACAGTGAGGACAATGCCAAAGGCCCGGGAGGCACACCGTGTCATCGTGCGAGCATAGGCGGAAGCGCCTCTGGGCACTCAGCACGGAGGTCCCCTAAATCAGCCATGACAGCACCTTGGAAAGCAGCACGTGAGCTAAAAAATAAAAGTAAATGTACAGTTTTAATTAAAACAACTTTCATGTCCCCTTTTAAACAGAAATAAAAAAAAATTGACCATATTTTTAGTAAATTAGTAATATTTTTTATATCAGTAAGTTTCTCCCTTTATACCTTAATACACATTATCGATGGCCCAGCTAATAATGGCACACACATATGATAAGTTCAATTTATAAGAATACTTCAGAGCTAATTACAAGATGTAAAGCAACAAAATTAGTGTAATTATCCAATTTTATCCATTTTAGATGAAATAAGTAATGTAAATTTTATTTTTTACATTAACAGTAATTTTATCCGATTTCAAAGAAAGCGTATATGTCTGGAGATTGAACCTTCCTCCCCAGGGACTGAAGTCAACAGCGCTAACAACTGAGCCAAATCACATTGGGTAGGACCGACATTTATTTAGTATATTAACAGTTGTCATCCGATTTCAAATAAAGCGTATAAGTCTGAGGATTGAACCCTCCTCCCCAGTTAAAAAAAATAAATAATAATAATAATTCTTCATGCTCCTCATGGTGCCTTCTTGCCAAAGGCTTTCTTAACTTCTTTTTACTCGACTTAAAATAAGGTTTCAGCTCACACATAGTACATCTAGCCACCTGCTTATCATCATTTGTTACTTTATTCAATCTCTTACCCAAGTAACGAAGATTGCCTGGGCCTGGCCGACACAATATCTTCACTTTCAAATTTTATCAATAAAGGGTCACCGATGGTGATGTCCACAGATTCCGTGGCGATTGAGGAGAGGCTCCTGGTAGATCGCTAAGTTTAGTATCACTCGATCTAAAATAAAGTTTCAGTTCAGAGAAGTACATCAGATCACTTGCTCATCATTGTTTATTACTTGTGCTATTATTTAAGGCTTCTAGCAAGAGTATTTGTATTTTATCGGTAAGTTCTTTTATTTTCGAGAGATTTTTATTGATTACTCGTCATTTCGACAAAATGAAGAGTGAATTAAATGTGAATTTATCTCAAAAAGGTAGGGCAAACTTAGATATTTTTTGTGATTTAGCACTTAAAACTGAATAAAGATATTATGTACGTTTTTGTTATTATTATACCTCATCATTCTATATTTGACTACAATAAATTTAGGATTAAATGAAAAACGTTCGTTGTAAAATCGAACGGTTAATTTATTGAGACACAATAACAACGTTAGCTATCAAAATAGCCAGAGTTAATCTCTTACCCATGTAACGAAGATCGCCTAGCCTGTGCATTACCTTTATTAGATTTGACTGGATCAGGTGAAACAGGTTCGGTGAAGAATAAAGGGTCACTATCATATATATTTTTGGTTTTCGTAATGGCCTCACTTTTAATTTGTTTGAATATTTTTAAATACATCGTGGGATGCCTTTTCTGCAAGTAACTTTTCAAATTACTAGAAGTCGACTTATAGGATATCCTTGCAGCGCAGAATGAGCACTCGGCGTAATATGTTTCGCCTATTTGTTTGGTTTGTAATAGTTCCATAATATACTTTTTCTCTTTTCGAACTTGAGACATGATAATAAAATTATATATTTTATGTTTTAAACTTATTGGAAGAAAGCGAATCCGACATATGAATGACATCAACATAGATGAACCAGATGAACTATAGATGAACCCATCAATAAACCATAAACCAACCAATTCAACCACTCATTACTACTGATGGGCAGGATCGAAACATCATGATCGAAATATTTTAATCGAAACACCAAATGAATCGAATGATTCATCGATTTAACTGCTCAGAATTTAGCGGGAACAGTAGCTGCGGACAGAGGCAGATTTTTGACGTTGTGTGGTGAGGGAGGGGGGGGGGACTATAAAATATGGTACATTTAGCATGTCAAAATTTTGGAAATACTATATATTTGAATATCCCTACTAGGTGGCTCAACACTGCGTTGGTGGAGACCGGTTTAATAGATGTGTTCAGCACTGAGGATGACGTTGAGTCTTCCAGGTACTCCAGTGTGAAGCAGGGTAGCCGAAGGCATAATTGACCTGGTAGACAGATGCGCGGGAGATGCAGGCCGGCGAAGATGTCACAGGGTCAAGGCACGTGGGGAGGCATCCAAGCCAGGCCAGGGATGATATCCAAGGAAAAGGCGCTAATGTAATCCCGCAGAGTCCATGATTATCCGTAGCCTCTCCTTTAAGGTTCGTGCAATTCCGGTCGTAGTGGGTCTGAAGCCCTTAGCGGCGCAGTGGGGTAATGGCGGGGCGCGACGCGGGGGGCCGACCAAGGCGACTGACCGATGAGTCTAACAATGTTTAAGGACTGAATGGATTCGCAGGCCTGATGAGACACCGCAGCCTACCAGCACCAAGCCCCACTCCTGAGGTGATCGCTGGGCCCAAGCTCAGTCTAGACCACGCCCTACTTAGTTGTTTTTAATTGCGTATTTTTGAATTTTCTTGTATCTCGTAAAGTTCATTGTGTTCACGTAATTGTTGTTTAATTTTAGATTATCTGACATTTCTTAAAAAATTGCTCTATTCACATAATTACTATTTATTTTTATGAATTTTCAGACTTACTTGTATTTACAAAAAAATCATTATATTCACATATCTTTCGTACAATCAATGTAGATATACACAAATGGGACGTGCAGGATTTCACTAACCTCCCCACATCCTGGAATAAAAAAATATTATTAATTTACAAAAGTGAAATACGAGTGAGTCTTATCTTGGTGGGATAAAACACTTTTTGTCCTTTCGAATTCACAACTTCACAATTCAGAAACAACAACATAACTTTAACTTAATTTTTACGACTTTTAACACAATGCAAAATCAAATGTCACAAACTCATTGTAAAGCTTTCACTAAAACACACTTTCTTTTCTTTCTTTTGACACATTTTAAAGACATTAGGCCAGAAGAACCATTGTTGGAAAAATAATTACTCTGGAGGGAACAAAACATATCATGTCAAACAATTAAAGTAAAGTTTTTTTAAAAAGACAAAGTTGTTTGACCAGAAGTTGCAAAACCTGCTATTGAAATTTTGATTAATTCACAAGAAGTACTTTAAAATCATTGAACGTAGTTATAATATTAATATTTTTAGCTAAATATCAAAATAGTACTGAAATTAATTTTAAATTCAAGTTGTTCCTCTTCAGTACTCAGTCCTTCTGCAATTTTCTTCCAAGCAGTCTATCTACCGCTTTCTCGTAATATGAAGAGTGTAATGTCTGTAAATAAAATGACAATGTTCATACGTGCGTGCCCTATAGACTAAAAAACTACTCAACTAAGTTTGTTCTTATTGGTGCCTAGAGAGTGGCTTGATGGTAGAAGGAGTCAGGGACGCCCGATGAAGACTTAACGTATTATCTCTGAATGAGATAGGTAGTTGAATTAAAGTGGATGTAATGTAGTTTTTAATACAGGGTTTTCCAATAAGAGGTGTTATTTTGATATTCAATCGTAAAAGATTAATGGTTTTGTTGCTTGTGTGGCACGTAGCGCCGTCTTGTTGAAAGTAAACGTTGTCCAGATCAATACACTACAATTCCGGCCACAAAAAATCATTAATCATCTCTCGATAGCGCAATCCATTCACCGTAACTGTTGCTCAAGCCTCATTTTCGAAAAAGTAAGATCCAATGACTCTGCCGGTCCATAAACAGCACCAAACAGTCACACGTTGAGGATAGAGAGGCTTTTCGACAATAACTCTTGGGTTTTCCGAGCCCCAGATGCGACAATTTTGCTTGTTGACGAAGCCACCGTGGTGGAAATGGGCCTCACTCAAGATGATTTGCATTTGATTCACTCAAGTGAATTTTAATAATTTCAATGCGTTGTTGAAGCGTGTATCGTTCCATTTTTATTAATGGCGTAGTTTCTACTTGTCAAATGTCAAAAAATGACAGCTTCAAAAGTAACATCTACCGAAATAGCGGGCTCTTCAAAATAACACCTCTTATTGGAAAACCCTGTAGTAACAATGTGGTATACAATAGTAAAATTGAGGATGCCCAAAGAAGACTTAACACATTATCTCCGCATTGGAATGAGGTACATAATCGAATTAAAGTCGTTATAATGTATTTTTTTAACAGCGACAATGTGGATTTCATGGATACTATATGATGTGAACGGTAGAAGAAGTCGAGGACACATAAGAAAGACATGGCACTATCAAATGAAACAAATACTTACAAATACTAGAATTCACAAACTCAAAACTTTACTCCAACCCAGAGCAACGTTGGGACACGTCAGCTTGTCAAAATTAAAATATAAGTAAATAAAAATGTTGGAAAATAAAGCAAATAATTTTTGTAACAACTTTATTCCTAAATTAGTTAGTTACAATTAAACATTGTACATATATATCCTATTAAAAAATAAAGACAAATTGAACAAAAATGTTCTATGACTAGAAACATAATAATAATTAATTTGTTGCTAAAATTACATTACATATTATTTTTTTTCTATAAGGTTCTTTTGCCAGTCTACAAAACTAAAGTCAGGGAATAATATTTTAATCTCCCTCTCAGCTGACTCCTTTGAATCTGAAAAATGTTAAGTTAGAAATGGTATTTAATTTGACGAAAACAATTAAGTACATTGTAAAACTTTAGGTATCAAAGACGCAGCCAGTTGTAGGCTATAAAAACCAAAATGTCTGTGAAGTTTTGAATTCAGATAGACAATAAATTATTAGAAATGGTATTTAATTTGACGAAAACAATTAAGTTATTTAAGTAGTTACATAGAAATGGTATTTAATTTGACGAAAACAATTAAGTTATTTAAGTAGTTACATAGAAATGGTATTTCATTTGATGAAAACAATTAAGTACATAGTTAAATTTTAGGTATCAAGGATAGCGCCAGTTATAAGGTTGTACGCTATAAAAACCAAATTTTTGAATTTAGATAGACGATGGCGTAAACTCTTGTTCGCCAGCGTATCCTTAAGGAACTAACTAACTAACTAACCATCACGCCGTTTCCCCACAGGGGTAGGCAGAGAGGACGGACCGCCAAACAACTCGGTCTTGGCACACATTCCTTGCCTCATTCACATTCATACATCGTCTCATACATACTCTTCTATTGTTCTGACTCTTGACATGGCCCGACTCAAGTATCTGATTCACTTGGTCGTGCCATGTCTTCCTCGGGCGTCCCCGACTTCTGCTACCATTCACATTTGCATCGTATATTCTCCTTTCTTCGCTCATTCGCTCTACATGCCCAAACCATCTAAGCGTCCCTTTCTTGATCTTACTCATTACGCTTACATCAGCCTTGCACTCTTTGCGGATATCCACATTCCTCACACAATCATACATGGTTTTACCACACATACGCCTCAGGGATCTCATTTCAACAGCATTCAATCTACTTTCATCCTTTCTTTGCCAGTTCCATGCCTCACTTCCATACATCAGGATAGGTACCAGCACTCCATTGTGGACTGCTAACTTCGCTTCTTTGGACAATTTTCTTGTCCAAGGATACTATTAAAAATCACTTCTCTGAATATAACTTGCTATTCTGAGGAAACTATTTATGGTAGATTACATACTATTTTTTATAAATATATAAACACATTATCTGGTAAGGTGGCACAATATGAAAAAAAATCATTTTGCAAAAAAACAAGTTATTAAGTTATTGGCACACGGCGAAAATTTTGCATCGGTAATCAAGAAGTTAAAATCTCGACGAATCGAAAGAAGCTTGAAGTTTCCTAAATATTTTGAATATTAGTATTCAGTACCTACTGAATTGAGAAAGCGATAATAAATATTATTGTAAATTTGAGTATGGCAATAAAATGGCATACACACCTGAGCCGTGAGCAGCATTTCTTGTATCAGAGAGCCCATACATTCCCCTTATTGAATTTGGGTCAGAATGAATAGCTTTAAACACTTTAGTGGGGCCAAGAAGAGTTCGCCACTTCTGGATTGCATTTTCACTGGCTAATATGGAAGCATCTACAGGCCCACTGAAAAAACCATATAATGAAATAGACAACAATTATATTTGGTAATTATTTCCCTAACCGTCGCCCTTCTAGGCGTAGATTAATGAAATTACACTTTATTTCAACAATGACTACAAGAAACAACTATTTGCATTCACAAAATAGATTATTAGCTTGGGTTAATTACGTAATTTATACGTATTTAGATCGAAACGAAACATTTGCAAATGTCACTCTACACATTACGTCCAGGATGGCGGCAAGGGGATCATTTTATACGGTCAATTCTGAACTTTGATTGAAAAACTGGAAATGATTAATTAACATCTTTGACCGTCTATCCCGAAGTACATTGTTGTTTCTTGTAGTAATTAAATTGAAACGAAGTATAATTTCCATAACTTGTGCCTTTTAAAAGTGCGGCGATTAGGGAATTCTTTACCTTATATTTATATTTCAATGTGATATCGAGTCATTGTCGTGGGTTATTATACAAAAAACTTTATTTTGCACGAATATTAAACATTTTTTACCTGCAAATGAATGTTATAAGTCTGTCAAAAAAGAACCTTTCTTTGTGTTCGCTATAAAACATCTCAGCTTGTTCTTTTTTAAATGAAATTTTCTTACTTTCCACGAACATAAAACCCCGTTTCACAATAAGTTTCTTTACGTTTTCGGTAGCCAGGGGATTTTTAACTAAGTGGGGCTTTAAAAGTGAAAGAGTAAACTCCATTGAGTTTAACATATTCGCTGAGGTTGTGTAAGAAGCGAACTAAATTTATAACATAGCATTTTCTTGGAATATCGCAATAATGAAACAGTGTGAATACGATTGTAGCGGATTGTATTTAGTAGTGCAAAATCGAACGTCAAACGTCAAAATAAATTAGAGATGTCGATATTCTTGTCGCGGTTACTTTGTCCCGGCGACTTTGCTGTCACTGGATCACTCCAAATAAGGGTGATATGTCCCTAGGTATCTACGTGACTTGAATTCACAGAACGACTAAATTGAACACGTGCGACCGCATATGTCTCTGTGATTTTACACGCAGATGGAGGCGGCAGTTAATATTATTAGACCTTAAATATTTAGTGAATAGCTTGGCCGGTAACCGCAATCAAAAATTAGAAAGCCAACTTAGAAATACACCTATTAGTCCGCAGATTTAGCTATAGACCCTCATCAAGTCGTAAATCTGAAATGGGAAAACGTTAAGGCCGAGTGTAGTTTTTTATTAATTTAATGTAATGATAATATTATTAAGCAAATCGATAATGATAGTGTTTTCAAAAAGTAAATTTTTTTTTATACATTTTTAAATTAACATAGGCTTAGTAATTATCAAAATCAAATCGAAAATATGACCTTTTTCAGACCGTAATACGTGCGTTTTAAAAAATACTATTAAAGGCTGAATATCGTCAAAAAATACCTGAAGGGGTTTTCTTTAAACGTAAGAAAAAAAAAACTAAAAAATAAATAAAATAGGTTCGTAGTTTAATTTTTTCATAAACACTATTGTACTTGTTTTTAACATGCAGATTATAAAACTTTGGATACGTTTATTTAACAAAACTAAACGATAAATTATTGGTATTATATTTTTCCATTTTTTGAAGTTAATTTAATATTTTTTATACTACAATTTAAGAAAGAACACTTAGATTTTTAATTTTTTATCAATATAGGCCGTCCGATGGCGCCTATTTGAAATTTTTAATACGGTAAAACATCGAACTAAAAGCTTCTTTTAAATATCCCAACAGATGGCGCTATCATGGTGGGAGTATTGGGTATTGTTTTATTAAATTATATGATTATTATTATTATATGATAATTATTAAAATATTATTATTATTAAATTATATGATATTATACCATATTTTAAAAAATTAAATATTAATAATATGATAATATTTTGTAATCCTACATGTATTAAAAATGACTGACTTTTGCATTTTTATATATAAATTTTTTAATAGATCTAATACGCCTAAATTTTTTATAAGAGAGCTAGGTATAATGCCAGTAGCCGAAATTACAAATGGTAATATTTTATAGTCTGAGAATGTCAAATTCTTTTGAACTCATTTCCTAAATCTGTGTATTTTCTTATTTTTTCAAAAACAGATTTTTCGATATTACAGGAATTTGTTTTTTTATATCAAAGTACTAAATAAGTACAATAAGAAAAAGAGAAAAAAAATCTAACCTATTAGGTGTGTGAGTTTGTGTTAGCATGAGTTATGCTATTCTGTACACTATACTGTAAAACTCTCGACTCGAAGTTTGCGGGATCGAATCCCGGAGTGGGCAAGTAAATTTTATTTGGTTAATTTGTGTTATTCACAATTAATGAATTAATATACGTATGGTATATTCGCGGTACGTTCCATAGTGAAAGATACTCTCAGTATCGCCTGGTGTAAGACCACCATTCAGAATTGAAACGTTGCTTGAAATGGCTTTAGCCGTGTTTGGTGACCAAATCTGAATAGCCAGGTAGATTCACTTATTCAATAAATAATACCCGTTCTGCGGTCTAAATTTAAATAATGATTTGTGGTCTTTCATCAGGGCGATACTGTCAGTATCTAACGCTCTGGAAAATGCCGCAAATATAATACTTATGTACATTGTGAAATAACACAAATTATTAAAATAAAATGTAGGTTGGTACTCGTGCGTATTTTTTTTTTTTTTTTTTTTTTTTTATTGCCGGTAACCCGGGCGTTTATTGACATCAATATTTGTTTACAAATTATGTGCGCTACCCGACTCACTAGACAATTTCTGTTCTGAGCCGGGTAGCAGTATCTACTATTACATATATCAATAATAATAAAAGTGAATAAAAATACAAAGTAAATAAATAAAAATACAAAGTAAATAAATAAAAATACAAAATACAGGAAAAAGAAACGTAATTAAAAATAAAAGATTACTTAGATAAAATAATCTAAATATAAATTATTACATTCATTTGTAACAGTAATTGAACATTTTAATATGTCATATAAAAATTAGCGTGGATGGTTTGCGAGTAACTTGTTAATGCAATTTCTTTTTTTGTTCATTAGCCATAAATTAAAGTATTTATATGTACATTTTCTGTTTATTTGAGTTGTATGTTGTGTTTCTTTTAAGAAAATATTGAATATGGAAGGTGCGAGGTAAGTATTAAAATATATATTATAATTAAAATATTATTAAATTATATGATATTATACCATATTTTTAAAAATTAAATATTAATAATATGATAATATTTTGTAATCCTACATGTATTTAAAATGACTGACTTTTGCATTTTTATATATAAATTTTTTGATAGATCTAATACGCCTAAATTTTTTATAAGAGAGCTAGGTATAACCCGTTCTGCGGTCTAAATTTAAATAATGATTTGTGGTCTTTCATCAGGGCGATACTGACAGTATCTAACGCTATGGATTAGATGCACGTGTGAGTCAACGCTCATAAAGGCAACTCAAACAAACCTCATCTCTCAAAAAGTGTCGCTACGTTGTATGTAACTTCTTTTAATATTTTCCATATTTACTTTGGGTTATTTTTTTTTCAAGTTTTTCTTTATAGTACAATTCTTTAGCTATTCTAGTGAAGATGTTTCTATATCTTTTATAGTAATTAAGTTGTTCTATGCAGGGCCGGATTAAGCATGTCGGAGCCTCTAGGCAATGCACGTCTTGGGGCCCCTTCACCCTTTTTTAACTTCCAAAAAAAAATTCTTCCACAACGTAATTATATTCATATTTAATTTGTTTTTTATACTACATTACGAAGGTATGCCTATAATTGTAAGATGAAGTAATTTTGCCTTAACTCACTTACCCTATCTACTTACGGTAAAAAAACTTCCAAGTGTAACCGCAGCCTTACAATAATTATTGCTTATAATAATTTGTAATCCTTTGTGCTATGCATAAACCTTACCTTATTATCATTAAGTTAATTCAAAAGAAAATTAATAACCTCTCTGTTCGCTGTCTTATTTTAGTTTTTGTTTGTTGTGTCTTTTATCTAATATAGTTTTATTTTTATTATTACTAACTTCTGTGATGTTAAAATTGTACTACCTACATGTAAAACCCCTCAGGGCGTTAAATAAGTAGATTTTTTTTTTCTAAATATTTATTACGATAACCATGGTTTACCGAGATTAACCAAGTCGACCATAGGGCAGGACCACAATGATATTTTTTCCGTGGCCCAGGAGACACGCTTGTACACCCACTTCCAGTTATATTATTTTGTTCTTCTACTTTTTACGTCTAGCAGTACATTTTTGAATTGAATACCACACAAGAGTCTCAATCGCTCCCGTCTGGAGTCAGTGAGACTATGGCCTACCCCCAATTGGGGAATGTTGTGAGACTGAAGGTAGGTGAGGGGAATGAGACGAGGAAGAGGAAGGTGGGGAAGTACCAGGATATTCAGTTCTGGTCACCAAACACGGCTAAAGCCATTCCAAGCTAGCTTAATATTCTGAATGGTGGTGTTACACCAGGGCGATACTGAGAGTATCTTGCACTATGGAACGTGCCGCAAATATTCTATATATTATATTTAATTAAATTGTGAAATAACACCAAATAATCAAATAAAATTTATTTGCACATGCCGGAATTTGAACCCGCGTCCTTCGGATTGCTTGTCGAGAGCCTTACCCCTCTACCACGGAGGCCGTCGTAGTAATAATGAAAAAAAAACATTCACAGACCTTTTACCGTTATTTGTCCTAACTTGGAGTTTTTTCTACAAAATTGGCTCGTCTATATTTTCAGGTTCTATAAGTACTCTAGGTAGTACCTAGTAGTACTACTAAGATGTTTTGCAAACACGCCATATTTGTATGCCAAAAAATTCTCGAGTGTTTAAAACAAATTTAAAAATTAAATAAACATACCAAGCTCTGCTTATTTAAACAAACATCTGACACCTTGATTAAGAATAGGTAGATAACACAATTAAAAAAATAGATTTAATAAAAAAAACTCTTCCCTCGTGCCCTTCGGGGGCTTGTCAAACAGAAATCTATCATGAACTGTTTTGTCATCCGCGTAGTAATGAATTGGTGAACATGGTAAAAGATCGATGATTTGCCAGAAAACAAAGTAGTAAAGGGATGTTATGCTGTAAAAATGTAATTGTATATTACAAAGAAATTAAAATCAACCAGCTATGATTAAAGGAAGGGGGGGGGGGTAAATTAACGGTACTCATGGTGAGGCACTCTTCACTCGATGATTTTCTAAGTAAATCGGTTTTTCATTTCATCGTCATTTCACTGTTGAAAATATTACTGCGTATCGACAGAAGACAAAGGGCGCGGCTTCAGTTGGATTTCGTACTTCCAAGGGCCTAGGGACGCGGGGGTTGTGCAGCGGGGTTGCAGGAATCGCCAGATGATTCTCTTGTACGGGTCATCTTGTAAGGGTGATGGTCTTTGGCGATTCAGTGACGGAAACACGGACAGGCTATATGGCCCACAGATGTCTATAACGGCGCCGGTGAAGGCGAGAATGGTGGCGGCTTATCTATTGTCTATCTCAAGTAGGGAAAGCAATAAATCTCCAACATTATATGGCTGCTTAAAATGAGAAGTGCCGACCCCCACCTAATTCTTACAGATTCGGATTCCCCAGCCCTAAATTAGTCTAAATCAAGTTCATTTTCGGTTATTCGAGTGACTCCCCTAAACCGAATTTTACCCGGAATGAGATCCAAACAACCGGTATTAGAGTTTTAAGACCAGTTATGGATGGTGAATTGAATAAATGGCTCACGGGGTCACAACTTAAAAGTAATTGCGCTTACCGCTTCGACTGGTTGGTTAGAATTAGACATCAGATTATATAAATTCACATACGTATTTGTGTTAAAGAGCATGCGTCGGCGGTTAAGGGTATTTTTCAAATTTAATTATTGAAAAACCATGGGTAAATTGATGTCAAAAACAAATAAGACCATAGACAAAACAGATTAGAGAATGAAACGGTACGAAAAATAATATGACTACGTAGCAACCGTTCATTCTGCAGTGAGTTGTTTATTTATTAGTAGGACTATCTAACAGCTTCAGAAAAAATATTTTTATATTTATATTATCTACCAACCTTAACATAATGTGACGGGTTCCAAATCACTGATCCTGACTCTAATATTAAGCGAATAAATGCGAAATATATTTTGATGTTATCTTAATACTATTATTTTATTAACTTCAGGGATTTCTGTAACTTAAGCTCACCATAGAATTTCAGAAAATAATTTTACACAAACTAAAATTTCATTCCTTTCTCAAAGACAAATACATAGCACTATCTTTTTTATGTCAATGCAAACATGGGATGCTAGGAAGAGGAATATGGGAAAATACCTGGCTATACAGATCCGGTCACCTAATACGGCTAGTATTAATTTAGTAGTAATTTATTTTTACTTGTGTCATGACATTGTTTTTAATAAAGCATTACATATTATTTACTTAGGCACCGTTGTTTTCTTCTATGATCCTTATTAAAAAAAACTTACAAAAAGCATGTTTTTTTGTTATCCTTCAAAACATGCATTTTTTACTCTTGAATAGTCTTCAAGCACGTTTTTTTATTACGGTCAGAGCGCATTGATGTACCTACCTAGGTACCTACCTATTGTATTTTTTATGTCAGCGCGGAGCCTTCTGCAGTGGGAAAGTGTTTTGAAAAAATCAAATATTGACATACAATATAAGTCAGTTATAATTAGTGACATCTTACGAATTTCAACAGAACTTTTTTAGTACAGAACTGTCTTTAAATGGCTAGTAAAACCTAGTTCCTCCGCTGGGGGGCATTGTTGTAGTTTCGTTCTGAACAGGGTACCTATTATACTTGGCCTTAAGCCAGCGACCCAAGGGCAATAAAAACCTTCGCCCAAGGCTAGGCTATATTTCAATTGTTTGAAGGTCGTATTAAAAAATGTAATTTTAAAATAATAATAAATCTAGCTGTGAGAATGGCGATGCCAGCGCCATGGACCCGAACAACGTACCGAAGTGGTGTAAAGCGGAACCACTATAGTTCCAGCACCCCACCACAGGCGTGCTACGGTCGCCGGATCGCGTGGCTGAAGACAACTGATTCCGCAACCAACAGTTCCCATTTCGCCTCAGGAGCAAACAGTCACCCTCTCGCCTCAGGAGCAGAAGGTTCCTCGCCCGCCTAGGAACCTCCTGCCCTCCCCCTTGGATGGGTCTCCAAAGCTCTTCCGCTCAGGAAGCTGCCGTCTCAGGAGTTACCATCTCGCCTCCGCCGAGAAACCTCCTGCCCTCCCCCTGGAGCGGTCGCCGAGGCTCTTCCGCCCAGGAAGCTGCCCTCTCAGGAGTTACCATCTCGCCTCCGCCGAGAAACCTCCTGCCCTCCCCCTTAGAGCGGTCGCCGAGGCTCTTCCGCCCAGGAAGCTGCCCTCTCAGGAGTTGCTACCTGCCGACTCCACCCTTCGGAGCCTTGGCCCAGGCTGAACTAATTCCGCCTTCGGAACCAGCCCAAGTTGCCGCTTGTGTTATCAGTGATAAGTGAGAACGTGAAGGATCCAGCATCATCGTAAGGGGAAGTGCCTGAACAATTTTTGTATGTTAAGACATTGAATAAAAAATAATTTAGGATTAAGTAAAAGGACAATTAATTTTAAGAATTACAATTGTGATGGTTTGAATATTCAGATAAATAAGAACGAAAAAAAAACGAAACGAACGTGCTCCAAAAAATTTTTTTGTTTGAGATAAGAACATAAGATTTATTGACAGGCGGGCTTGAAGTAAACATTGGAAGGAAGGAAAGAGATCGCGGGACAGTCGATTTTTGAACTCGGATACGTTGACAGCTCCGAGAAATCGATACAAATCAGAAGTGTTGTGTGAAATTACAGTTAATTAGTGAATTCAGATGGTGTTGGAAAGCTTTGTTGAATATTGAATTAAAGTGAAATATTATTGAACCGGTGAAGTGAAAAAGTGATTGGACTCAGTGAGAATACAATTAATAATAATAATAATTGGATAATTTGTAGAGCGCCGTTTTGTGAAAAATCACCTCAAGGGCGCTAAGAGTTGGGCGATCGCGATTATAATATAAAATGTGTTAAATTAAACGTGTATACGGTTCCAACTAAATTACTTGTCTTAAAAACATAGAAATTATAATGATAATTATTGCGTTTAAAACAGAGTGAACGTATTTAAAGGCCGGAAGTGTTTGATTGGATTAAGGAAGAATTAACGATTGGCGAGATGGCGTTCTAACCACGGAGACAGTAAACCAGAGAATCCAAACAAATCATAAAACTCGGGTTCGAATCCTGACAGAGATTAGGTTAAATTAGGGAGGTACAATTTTATTTACAGAGTTATTTAATTACCCTTTTATAGGCGTAGGGAGGGGACCAAAAGTGAACAAATTGCAAGGATTTCGCTAAAGGGAGGAAAGAAGCCGATATGGAGGGGACCGAAAATTAAACTGATTTAGCTATGTAGTGTGTAACCAGGTAAGTTTCACACTAGGATTTGGAGGTGACTAACAGGGTGAGTTTTTTTTATATTATTTATTAAATTCCAGAGGACCCTTTAAAAGGACGGATACAGGAACCGAGTTTGCAACGCCTGCAACCCAAATAATTTTCCCATAAAAAGGAATATGCTAGACGAATCGTCAACCAGCTGTGAGTGGGAGACGGGCCAATGACCTTTTCATATATAGGCCGAGAGGCGCGGTGTACAGTCAGTCAAAGGGGAAGTTTTACTAGCGTATGACCGCCCGAATAGAAAGCGATCGGATGCAACCAGACAGAACAAAATGAATACTTTTCTTCTGTTATTTGACTTTCTAATTTAATACTTTTCATCTATTGTTTGACTTTCTAAGTTACGAATTGGGATGCACAAAAACAAAACTAGAGTCAAAGAGGGAGATGGTAATCTCCGAAATAAAACTACCAACCGAACAACTTTTCTCAACAGGTACCTTTCGAGAGGTAGGCAGCCTCTTTAAATTAATTGCAAAAATCAAACCAATTGTCCGTTTATACCTACCTGAGAGGATAGGTATTCAATAGAAGTTACCCATACCTAATACACGAGGATGCTAGTATCCTCATGAAATAACTACTAGAACCAAATATTAAAATACAGACAGTCCTCATCCTAAATTTGGTATTTCGAGTAAACCTTGCATATATCTCACATGATAATTGGCTGAATGGGTAGGCACACAACCTATCGATAAAAGCGGGCTAAATGTCGACAAGATCGTCGTGTGTTATATATGTTATTGACCTAGAAAGGGATGTAAATTCCCGACGACGAGAAAGTTACAACGTTTTCTAGAGGTGGCACGTAACTTAGGACCTTACGTGTCACATTTTCGCGACTAGATTCGTGACAAGGGATGTCACGGTTTTCCCCTTCTACACTCAGTAAAGTAGATTTTCCTGGAGGTGCATGAGGTTGGGGCAATTCTGAAATTGGTGAGGAGACCTGGTTTTCTTTATTCTGGCGTGAAGGTTGCCGATTTGGAACAAGGGGAGACCCGGCCGGTTGTGATATCCAGACACGCAGATATCGATCGCCTTGCTCAAATTATCATCCATCGGTTTTGTTTGGTAAAGAGGAGGAGCCAATCTTAGCTTGAACAAATTCATTTCCTTTCCTCTCCTTCCCCTCCCAAAATATATACATGGATGGCGCCGACAACTAACACCATAAATTTATCGTATGTTTATCACACATATAAAATCTAACACTTTATTATACTCACATAACCCTATGACAGGTAGAATCACGTAGCTAGTTTGAAGAGCAGGCGACTCAGAAAAATAAGGTTTATAAAATGGCTTTAAAACACAGCGGTAATGGATTCAACTCACTCTATCTCAAAAGAACCGAGGGGTACCACACACATACAAAGATAACTAGGTTTCTATACCGAGAAACAAAAAAGCCAACACAACGTTCGGTGAAACCTTTTTATACTGAACCGTCACGTGAAATGAGTACGTTCAAGGTCGTACGTCACGTGGTCAAACTAGGATGTACACACTTGAAGGGGTGTGTAATAAAGAGAGGAGCAAAGGCTTGTAAAGACGGCAGGGAGGATATTCCTACCCCGGATATATACATAACCAAAGCCTTACGGAAAAGTTACCTATGGGACTTAAAGAAAATTTATCGTAGAAAAAAGAGAAAGTAAAAGTCTAAAAAGGTCAGATCATTACACAATTTAAGACTAGTATTAAGCCTAGATTAAGACTAACCCTTAATTATTATTTTTTTTGGTAAACTAATGTTTTTAAGACAAGATTTTTTTTTATGCATAGCACAAAGGGTAACAATTATTTTACAAGCAAATAATTATTCGCCTGAAACACTCATCCACATTGAAAAATCTCCTGATAAAAGATACATGATTTTTATATTATTTTACTTTATTGTAATCATATTTAGCTGAGCTGCCAATTTTAGAAAGAAGTTCTTGGTTTTTTAACAAATAATTATAAAAATCTTCACATGTCATGTTTTTGAAGTTGTATTGAGTAAGAATTAAAGATTTAACTGACTGAACACTTAGCCTATTCCTCTCTTTGCTCCACTGAGTATTAATCAGTGAAAAAACTCTTTCCACATTTGCGTTGTGTGCGCTTATACAAAAATAAAACTCGCAGATCTTGAGCAGTCCTGAAAAAACATTCAATGTTTTTAACACTTTTGAAGTAGATTTTCCACATCTCGTGCAACTTCAAACCATAATATGCTTCATCTTCATCTGATTTTGATTTAAGAAATGAAATCAAGTTACAAAATTGATTGTGGCGTGAGCGGTGACTCATCGCTCAGCCGCTCTGCCCCCTTTTTCGCCTCCCGCCTGTCCCGTCAGTTGTTTAGCAAAAAGGAGAACTTACAGTAGGTAAGGGAGGACGGGAGGACAAAACATGGAAAAGGAGGACATGTCCTCCTTTTGGATACCATCTGGCAACCCTAGTACTAGAGTGGTTTATTTATGGTGTACTACGATGATGCTACGATGTACCCGTACATAAATAAACCACTCTTTACCCATAGATGTACATAGATATACATAGATGTACCGATTACTGATGATAACGACCCGACTATTTTGGCAAATAACGCAAAGAAAACCCAACATTGAAAAAGTACTAGTTTGTTTCTCTTGTCGACCAATGTATCACAAACTATTGCCTACTGAAAAAATGTATATTTTTCGATAATTTGACTAACTTTCTTCATGTGATTGATATTTTCGATCAAGTGAGCCAGATACTTGAGTCGGACCATGTCAAGAGTCGGAATAACAGCTGAAGAGTACGTACGGGACGATGTATGAGTATGAATGAGGCAAGGAGTCTGTGCCAAGGGATGTCGAGAAACGTCGGGATGGTTTTAAACTATAAAAACAATCCATAAAATGTCTTCCAACGATATTCTGGTAACACGTTTGTGGGCTAGTCTGCCTAATAAAAATTTGAATTCATATTATATAGTGTCCAAGGGATGTTCAGGATATAAGCTACCTTTCTACATGATTTCCTTCACTGGCTTTGAGTCACAGAAAGAGTTCAGTTTATAAATATAGAGTGAAGCACTGAACGGACTCGCATCGTCATACTAAGCTGATATCAGCATGAGGGACAATCGCACCGCTAAGGTCGGCTAAGTCTGGCATTTGAACAGACTAGTTAAACCCTCATGCATGAATGTTGCATAGTTTGGGATGTTGCATTGTTGCATCATTGGCACAAACCTGTAACTGGCATTTTTAGAAGACAGTTAAAAACAAATTTCTTTAATATCAGGTATAAAATATGAGTTTTGAAGCAATCTCAAACAAAGCTTTATTACCTACTACTTATGGCTGTATAACATTTACAAATAAATAATATTAATAATGAAATGGGGGCCTCAGCACCCAGTGAGGCTCTCATAACCAAATCACACTTTATAAAAAAAGTTATTCTGATGTATCAATAAAAAATAATATATTATAATACATAATAAGCCTATTGTTCTCAATGTAACAACTTTATTTAAATAAGAAATTAAACGAAACCATGTTATATAATTTCAAATGATTATTTATTTATAGGGGTAAAACTTTCTCGTTTTAAATTATAAGTAACATATGTTTTAAATACAGTTGTAATACATTAAGAGTGAATATCAAAATAAAATATATATATATACATATATTTTTTATTTCTAATAATATACCACATATATCAAATTAACAGTAAATAATACTAAAGTTCTTGCTGACGAACCACTGTTCATTTCCCTTGAACGTTTAATTGGAGAGTTGATATGGACACATGGAGATAATTTGGTTTCTGCATAGGAACAGCCACCATCCAAAACACAGACTTGTCGTATTATCATAAACTGTGTTGCATTCCTCCAGTACATATGTATTTTTTTGTCTCGTAGACTGCGATGACGCTAAAACAAGTATTAATAATATAATATACACTGTACTACATCTATTGGTACATGATAAATAAAACACAAAATTAAGAATTATATCAGATAATAACAAGAAACTGACGGTATGATGCTCACAGTAAAGTTATTCATATGGCGTTCATTATTAATAATGCTAGGGAAATTCAAAAAAGCATTCGAAATATGTATTTATTTATAAATTGTCGAGAAATCGAATCAATTATAACAATATCAATTATTGTAACCAACCTCACACAACGTTTTATCTACATAAACAGCGTTTAAATGTTTGACAGTCATAAAGTTTGGTTTAAGGCGATGCACTACTTAGTAATGCAAAATTATGTGTTTTTGGTTTGAAAATTTGGTCGCATAGAAATGTTTCAGATGCTTTAATTAAATAGTGCGAGTAGAATACATCTTGGCCTTTAAAATAATCGAGTATTTTTTAGATAAGTCTTTTTATAAGCCCAGAAAAAAAATAATGTATAAGGCCTATGAAAACTGCTTTAAAGTTCAAAATCTCCTACTTACGAACCCATATTATGTATAATGTGGCAAATTAAGTTATTTATAAAATGATCGGAAAAAAATTAAATATTTATGCCTGAACATCCACAAAATAAAATAAAAGGCCCTTTTTGGCCATGTTTTTTTCTTGCATAAATCAAAACAGGCGAATGGTGTTAAGCGGGAATTTAAACCTTATCACTATCTACGTAAGGGTTGTTATTGATAGCGGCTCCATTTAAAATATTACATGACGTAGTGCATCGCCTTAACTATAGTTTCCATGGGCATTATATTAATTTCCTATCTGTTTCCAAGATTCTGGTGTCATTTGACCACCATTTTCTGCAGTGGCTTTTAGGTTATGTTTATGAAGAACTTCCCATCCAGGAAAAAGATACCATATTAATTTATTGTTATTAAGTTTAATTTGTAGAACTCCATTTTATTTTTTTATTTTTTATATATTCAATAATATTATTATTGGGTTTATAAAAACAGTTTATTTTTAAACAAGTTCTGCTGTGTAATTATTATTACGCGTGACAGCTGTTTCGCCTTCTGAAGTTTGATAATGCCTTAATATAAATAATAATATTATTGAATATATAAAAAATAAAATAAAAAAATAAATAAAAAAAAATAAAAAAATATACCATATTAACTTTACTATAGGGTTTTCCAATAAGAGGTGTTATTTTAATATTCAAAGAAAAATGCCATTTTTTAATATAAATGATCGAATGTTTATTTCATTATAAAGAAGAAGGTATGCCGTTAATAGTGAAAAATAACATTAGTCAAATGACCACCACGACCACGCCTACAGAACCATATCCTTTTCATGAAATTTTCCATAACAAAATCGCAAAGTGGCTGCCTTATGTCCTCGATAGCCTCACGAATTCCATCTTTGAGGTCTTGAATCGACGCTGGGCTGTTGGCGTAGACCTTCTCTTTTACGTGGCCCCAAAGGAAGAAGTCGCAATGTGTTAAATCACAAGATCTCGGTGGCCAATTGTGATCACCTCTTCGAGAGATAACACGGTCCGGAAACTTTTCCCGTAAAAGATCAACGGTTTCGTTGCTTGTGTGGTACGTAGCGCCGTCTTGTTAAAAGTAAATGTTGTCCAGATCAATACCATCCAATTCCGGCCATAAAAAATCATTAATTCCTTAATTAATATTCAAAATAACACCTCTTATTGGAAAACCCTGTAAATATGAATAAAAACTATCCTCGCTGTTTTATTTGTTTTTTCAAAACGAGTTAAAACAAAAAAACCCGTTAATGTTTTAGAAAAAATATATTAAAAAATGAATATATTTTATATGTTTAAGGTTAACAGATTTTGATTAAGCCATTTTGTGACTGCCCTTAATCACAAAGCTACAGTCGTTCGTAATAATTAAATGTACTTAGCATCGTTTCATTTTAAAAAAACAGTCTTTCATCCACTTTTTGCTAATTGCGCCAAAATTTGCGTTCCATTTTATGGCTATTCAAGCTTGTCAAAACCATACACAATATATATTTAGCACGTACCCAGTTTCTTATAATACCAGAATATCGCGTGAAAAATGCGAAAATTACATATTTTACAAAATGGCAAAATTTACCTAGGTATTTTGCGTAAAATTAACGAATTTTACGTATTAACGTTATTTTAAGTTTTTGATATTAACAATCTTATTTTTTATTTTTTTTTATTTTAGGCAATTCACCCTAAAATCTTATTTATTAATCTGGATACCAATTCATTGGAAGGGGTGGTTTCGATGTAGCCGGAGAAGTATAAAAGTATTTTGATGTTTTACTTCAATTATTTCGTCCACATTCGAAAATCATTTGTTGAGGTTTTAACCCACTTGACATAATGCATTTCATTTTGTCGTTGGGTAAATTACTTGTATAACTATGAGAAGTTTCTAGTACTTTTGCGTAAAAATCACATAGGTCCTTCGAGATACAGTTTGTATGATATATGAATGATAGATTTATTGATGAATATCTTAATGAGTGGTGTTTTGCGTTTTCTAGATCAGCAAATTCGCTATCCTAGCTGTCTGAAATTTTGTGACACATGAAATATTGTTACATTCGAATATGCGTGTGTTTTTATATACATATATTATATAGATGTCATTTGTGGCAGGTTAAAACATGATTTTTATGAAAAAGAACGCCATCTGTTGGACATAAAATCAACGCGCCCTATTTTTTTTCTATCTGCACAGACAGAATGAGCCCAGCAACTCGTGGCGGGATACCGCTTGTTAATTAATGTAGTTAAATAAATATAAATGTTTCACTTTCTAACCAAATTTATGCTGTACTAGTTGTACCCCGCGTATGCTGTGGCTCAGTTTGTAGAGAAAAAATAGCCCGGGTTACTTTTATGTCCAACAGATGGCGCTGTTTTTAACTAAAAGCATGTTTTTACCTATCACAGGTGACGTCTACGTAATATAGGTTTATAAAAACAGAGGCGTATAAATTGTAAATTTCAAAGCTATCGGTGAAGAACTTTCAGAGATTTAAGATTTTGAACAAATGAACACATTTTTATTTAAATAGATGAGATATAATAAACGGAAATAAGCTTTACTGATCTATTTTAAATTAGGTTTATCTAAATTTTTCAAAAGACTTTCTGCCAACAAGTCCCGGAATTATTTATTAGTACATCTTATTTAAAAGAGATTATTTATTTAACTAAATGAATGAACAGTTTGTAATCATTAAGCAGTGTGTTTGTCACAACGCTTTGGTCCTTTTTTTTACATACTCAGGCATACCAATTAGGTCTATACCGCGAAGACAATGGCCTAGTGCACACATGTGTTAAATGCAGTTTTAATTAAAAACATATTTTTTAAAGAAATAGAGGTTTCGTTGGAAATTGACATTACGTATTTAATTCAAAATGATATTTACATTCATTTTATTGCTTTACATCTTGTAATTAACCTGGAGTATTCTTATAATTGAACTTAACATATGTGTGCGTTAGGCCATCTATTGGTGGTATTCGTTGCTATGTGGTGTTTCGCATGCAGTGTAAATGAACCAAACGTTTTTTTTCAAGATTCTTGTGCCTAGATTTCATAGTTAGGTGAATAAATGTCTTG
The DNA here is from genome assembly GCA_026573805.1 of Hesperophylax magnus. NCBI lineage: Eukaryota > Metazoa > Arthropoda > Insecta > Trichoptera > Limnephilidae > Hesperophylax > Hesperophylax magnus. The sequence continues at coordinate 6,846,772 of JAIUSX010000022.1, forward strand.
AAAGTCATCTAGCTTGTGGGATTGTTACAACCCGAGGCCCACTTGGCTTTACATATTGAAAAATCTTAATGTTTGGGGAAAACCTTGGCCTTTTTATAATGACTTTTGGTTCATTTACGCAGCATGTCCTAAACTAAAAGGGTAGAAAACTAAAAAACGTCCATTGAAAAACAAATATTCTAAGACGTTAAGTCGTCGGATCTTAGTCATAATGAAATAAAGCAGTTATTATTTATTCGTATTGTTCACGGCTAATGCCTTTTACAGGGATTTTATACATTCTTACTGTAAATAACATAAATATTTCCCTAACCGCCGCACTTTTAATAGGCACAGATTATTTAGATTTCTTCCATTGTCACTGCACTAAAAATTTCATTCCCATTTAAAATGGAACGATCTTAGGTAACCTTATGGCTTTCGAATGAAGAATTCGTTTAATATTTGCAGGTGCTGGAGTTTGGGGGCTCTTTCATGCCCCTCTCGCAGCACTTGGTGAGACTCATCCTGGTAGGGAGAAGCTGAGGGCGGATAAGTTTATCAAGTTCCAGGTAGGTCATCATTTATCACTCGACACCTTTTAAGTGATAAATGATTTTTCTCTGTATAATATATCACTTTCAAAGTTTCCATTTTTATTTTCTTCAATAAATAGTCCACAGGTGGATGGATACCTGTTATCTTGTTTATTTTGTAAATTGCTCTATTGCTTGGCTTTCATTTTCATTTTAGTTTGCGAGTGCAGTAACGAGTTAAATACTCCCGTAATTGAAGTTTTTGGCCGTAGCTTAAAAAATTTTCATTTTTTAAATTAAATTAAAACCTGCTTATTTTGGTATGTTAGTATTGCTGATACTATATGATGGACTAGATCACAGCTGAGATATTATAAAACAAATAATTGAAATATGCTTAAATCTCGAATAGAATCATTGGGTTGTGCAGTACCTTTATTAAAATTCGCTTGCTAGTATTGAGAGTCTTCAATTTACGTTTTTGAGGTTTAAAAAAAGAATTATGTTTTTCAGGATGCTTCGTGAAGTAACACTGTGGGCCTGAAGAACGCAAATCTAGAGTCTGTGCTTATCTCTGTTCCGCCTACCTTCTTCTGCGCAACAACTTTCAACGGTACCATATGTCCCGTGTAACGGGCAGGCTACCGCCTTCAGTGGTACCGTAAGACCTGCGTGTAACCATGCTTTCACAGTGTATACATGGTTTATACGGTGAAAGCATGGTGTTGATATCTGGATGGTACTTTACACGTGTAAAGGAATGGTTATGGTATAATTCATTCGTGGTGTTTGCATGAAATGTAACTAACATCCTTTTTTTCAGTGATTTATATGCAGGGACAGTCAAGGTCCTTTTTACCGCCTACGTTGTGTTGCCAGGTTGTCGTTCAGCTCTGATGTTGTTCATCCGTTCATATGTTAGTTCGTTTGTTGGTTGGTACGTTGGTTGGTTCGTTGGTTGGTTCGTTGGTCGGTTCGATGGTTGGTTGGTTGGATCGTTGGTTGTTTGGATGGATAATTGGTTGATTAGTTGGTTGGATCGTTGGTTGGTTGGTTGGTTGGTTCGTTAGTTGGTTGGATCGTTGGTTGGCTGGATAGTTGGTTGGTTGATTGGTTGGTTGGATCGTTGGTTGGTTGGATCATTGGTTGGTTGGATCGTTGGTTGGTTGGATCGTTGGTTGGTTCGTTAGTTGGTTCGTTGGTCGGTTCATTGGTTGTTTTTTTTTTCAGGAAGAAGCCCATCCAGCCAGTGGCCCGGTAACATTATTAGCCACTTTTATGTTTTGTTTGTGTTTTATCAGTTAGAGGAAAGAAGTGGGCTGGGGTGGGCTTTGGTAGTTGGTTGGTAGTTGTTTGGTAGTTGCGAAGTTTACATAGTTACAATTTTGTAAATACATTTTGTTGTCTGTTTCAGGAAATGTAGAAGCAGCTTTCCCCAGTGTTCACCAGTCCAGCAATATTATTAATCCACGATTTTTTTCGAGAAGAAGCCGCTTCCAGCCTGTTGTCCAGTCATATTATTAATCAATTTTATGTTTTTTTTATCCATTTCAGCTTCAAGAAGAAAGAGTATGAAGTGAGAAAGAAGAAAGAAGTGAAGTGTTGTTTTTGAAATGTGGGTATTTTTAAGTGGTTAATTATTAAATCGTCTATTTTTAAGGCTGTCTAGTTTTTAAGATAAGCCGTCTAGTTTATAAACCGTGTAGTTTCTAAGCCGTCTAATTTCTAAGCCGTGTAGTTTATAAGCCGTCTAGTTTATAAGCCGTCTAGTTTATTAGCCGTCTAGTGCAGTGTTACGCAAACTTTTTGTGTTCAAGGTACACCTATCAAATCAAGAAATTTTAGAGGTACACTAAAGAAAAAAGCAATATTTATTTATTACTAAAATCAATATACCTAATATGAAAAAATGTTTAGTGAGAAATGTGAGCCTGTTTAACTGAGCACAGGCGATCAAAATTTGAAGCAATGGTTGATAAGGCTGCTCTCATCTCTTCATTGATCGTCCTCAGGCGTTCTCTTTTTTTGATTTAATAGTAGTGAGAGTTGAAAATCCCAATTCGCATAAGTAGGTTGTGGCAAATGTTAATATATTTTCAACAGCATCCTTTGAAAGCAGTGGATACTCATTTTTTATAGGCAGCCAAAAATGTGCCAGCTCTACTTTGGAAAATTTTAGTTTTAATGTCCGATCAGTTTTTAACTCCATGAATTCTTTCTGCTCGTTTATCGCCAAGTGTCCAAGGGAAATTTTATCCGAGAGTGGATTTCATACCCAGTTCATACGTTGAAGGTCACACTTAGGAAAAAAACAGTTAATTTTTTCTGCTATTAGCTCCAAGTGTTTCACTATCAAAGCCTGCACTTTTGTCCTGAATCGGTAGCCATGACATTTGGAAACAATTCATTACTACCATTGACAGCGTGGCTGATCCATAATACCAACTTAGAGCGAAAGCTTTCAATTTTTTCCGAAGACGTTAAAATATAAGAATTCCTGCCTTGCATTTTTCTGCTGAGCTCATTTAAATTAGCGAATATGTCCGCCAGATATGCAAGTTTTACTACCCGTTCTTCTTTTTTAAGCTCAGAAGCAAAATCTGAACCCTGGGCCTCTAAAAACGTCTGGGACTCATTTTTTAGCTCGTAAATCTGAAATAGCACTTTTCCGCGAGAAAGCCATCGTAATTCTGTATGAACAGAAGTGACTGATGATCTGCTCCCATTTGCTTTCTTATTATCTTCACAATACCTTGATTTTTTTCCGCGGCACACCAACTGATGACCACGGTACACCAGTGTGCTGCGGTACACGTTTTGCGGAACACTGGTCTAGTGTATAAGCCGTCTAGTTTATTAGCCGTCTAGTGTATAAGCCGTCTAGTTTATAACCCGTCTAGATCAAAGTCGTACAGAGAGTTATAGGGCTACTGGCGATTCTCTCTTTAAACAAAAAAACGAGTGTGCTAGCTACCGCAAGGTCACTTGGAAAAGCTAATATGATGCTTAACTCATTTCTACATTGTACTTTTTATACTCTTTTCGTCATATTGTTTTTAATAAAATAAACCATGTTTCTGACTTATTTTCTCTAAGCTCCTATCTCTTAGCTCAAAGCTGACAGCTAAAAGGTCGAAGCAAAGTCCAAAGTTCTATGCTCGGATCTCAAAGCTAAAAGCTTTAAGCTCAGTGACGAATCTCAATGCTAAAAAAAAGCTTAAAACACAAAGCTCTTAGCTTAAAGCTCAAAGTTCAAAGCCAAAAGCCCAAAACTTAAAGCTCAAAGCAATAAGCTCAGATCTCACAGCTGAATGTTCAAAGCCAAAGAGATCGGGCTCTAAGCTAAATTCAAAGCTCAAAACTAAAAACTCTTAGCTCAAAGCTCAAAGCTGAAAGTTCAAAGCCATTCAAAAATATCTGGATCGAACCTAAAGGTATTATTATATCTCTTAATAAAGATTTACTTTGAGCTTTTTAAATCTAAAAGCTCCAAGTTCAAAACTGAAAGCTCAAATTCAAAGCTAGAAGTCCAAAACTAAAATTTATATGTTTTTAATTACTCATTGTTCTGTCAGATGTTGGTAAGGTTTTTTTATTCATAATTATTAATTATTCTAATTATTGTTTTGTGATTAATTAGGTTTGAAGTAAGTATCTGCCTCTCCTCCCCGTAGTGATATACCATATGTTAGAATACTTGACAAAGTGCAAAATAAATATTTTATTTTTTTATTTTTCGGAATAACTTTATTGAGTAAAACCTCAAATTGTAATATATAAATATTGAAGACAATATTAGTGATTTCTAAACGAAAATCTGAAACAGAAAAATCAGAAAAGGAAACGGTCAAATCTGGGACTTGGGTTCGAGTCCCAGATTTGACCGTTTCCTTTTCTGATTTTTCTGTTTCAGATTTTCGTTTAGAAATCACTAATATTGTCTTCAATATTTATAAATATTTTTTTGTTAATTTAATGACATGATGTTTCGTGTAGTTTTGAAGATGTTAGTTTCCGGATTTTTTTAATGTAAATTATTATGGAGATTGCATTAGAGTTTATGGTCAACAGTTAAGGGCCAGCTTTCCGCGTAAAGAATTTAGATTTGGGCAACACCCACAAAATAAACAATATTTAGGTGTCACTGTCTGAATTCGTATTAGGAATAATTTTGGGGATTATTTAATAATTTAAATAACGAAATTAAATTACCGACATCTATTGCAATTTTAGAAAAACAGACCCATTTTTAGTTAGCACCGAGCAAATTAGAACCAAAGTCAAAATGAAGATGGTTCTCAAAATATGGGTTTTATTACGGATTTAATTAATTAATTTTTTTTTTTAATTTTACAAAAAACATTTACGAAAGTTATTTGTATAGGTATACAAATTACTTTACTTTACTAAAATACTATTATCACTTTTATAAAAGTAATTTATAACTTTTATAAAATCAATAAATATTTTTACATCAATAAGGTTTTTCTTATATGGTTATCTTTATAGGGTGTCCGGGGGTAAAGTGCTCAAACTTCAGGAGGTTATTCTAAATGCTAGAAGAAGTAAAAAAGAAATGGAAATTATTCGAATTTCCAAATTTTTTTCCACAAAAATTTATTTTCCGTAGAAGAAATTGTTTTTATTTCTATGGAAAAAATTTAACTTTTTTACTCGAAAACTATCTTAAAACGTTGGAATTCCAAAAAAAGTTTTTTTTATTTTTTACTTGTACTATCAATTAGAATCACCTCCCGAAGTTTGTGCACTTTACCCCCGACATCTTGTATAATATGCGCAATATAATATTTATACACGTGTAATATCTACTTTTGTACATTTATATAAATTATATACACGTTTACATTTTTATGCTCATCAAATTTATTATATTATAAGGATAGATAGAAAGATCCTTAGTGCTTCCTGAGGACTTACAAATCAGAAGACTTTTTTGTAATTATTTATTTATTCATTTAAACAATTCAATAATTATAAAGTGTAATAAAACATGTAAGCAACATAAAATTACATTCTAAAATGTGAAAGGGGCTTTATTTATTTACATTTTTATGAAATTACTACTTTTAATAGTTAAGGCTTTCAGTGAACTTTCAATTTTATTTTTAACTTCTCTAAATATTATTTGTTTAAATTGTCAAATATAATTTAATCACAAACACAAGATTCACTCAAAATGAAGGATTGGTGGTTCCGAAATGTTCCCATAAATACGGTGAAAGAACCCTAAACTATAAACTTATTACCCTAAATATGCTTCGAGCGAAATTCGAATCTGTAAACCTTATCGTCAATCTGAGCAAAACATACCATGAACGTCAATATAGCAACATATAGTTTCATTAAATGCCGAGAGATCCGTTTACAGTCTCTAACAAGCAATAATGGGGCAAAACCCTAGAAGCAAAGCTAAATGATTGGAATACAGAAAGATAAAAACACACCATTGTCAAAAATATCTTCGCCGTAAATGATTAAATAAAAGTTGATTTATTCAGGAAGGCAAGCATTACGGTGATCGATGTTAAAAATCTAACATAGCCCTAGAATAACTCCAGTATCTTTAAGAAACCTTTCTCTTAAACCTCAGAAAAAAACTTTTCATGACAGTTAGATATACCACTCTACAACAAGACCGCGTACGGCTGAAATTGTGAAACCACGTCATAACCGCCTCAAACATTGGAAATATTGTAAAAACAAAAATAAACAAATGGACTTTCAATCGTTAAAACTTTATAACACAAACAAGACCTTTTTAAATGCACAATCCATCAGACATGGTGTCAATAATGAAATGAAAGCTCTTAATCAGTTGTTATCGCATCTTGGTATTACCATGCCAAGTGGCTTATGTATTGATTGATAATATAATTAATATTAAAATTCCATATTTGGCTTAGTTGACGACTGTAAAATTGTTAAAACTAAGTGTCCATTTATAGCATAAATTTAGAGATCAATTGAAGAGTTAATACAGCAAAAGAAATTTAACTTCTTTAAACTCGAAGGAGAAGGATTGTATTCTTACATACGTTCAAATGTAAGAATACAATCAGTCGCTTCTAAAATTTGAGATGATATCGTAGGGTTACTCCTTTTTTTCTGTACTTTCTGAAATAACTGTAGGGAAAAGTACAGATGTTTTTTTTTTAATGACTGGTGGTTTGCGAATTGGTAAATTTCTCGCGAGGCGAGGGTCTACCAACTCAGGCAAAACATATTCCATATAAAAAACTTGGAGCTTATCAACCATAGTTTTCCTCCAAAATTCATCGTCCCGTTGAATCATCTCTACTTTGAGATCGTTTTTCTCACCTGACCATATTCCGAAAATACAAATCTCTCTTTTGGTAACGTGAAGTTGACCTTGGACCTGAAAAAAGAACAAATTTGTTATCATTAAAAATAATAATGCATTAATTCTGCATAAAGTAATCATTATGAATGTTTGTCTTCAACTATTTACAAAAAAACCCACCTGAAAGTACCAATCGTGATTCTTGTTGATAACCAATTCTTCTCCTTTGAGTTTATAGAAGTTAAATTTATTTTGTTGTACCAACTCTTTTATTGGTTTTGAATTGAATGCTATAAATGGACACTTAATCTCAACAACTTTGCCGTCGTCAACTAAGCCATCAGGCGTAGCACCTAAATATGGAATATCACAATCAATAAATAACCCACACTGCCGTATGGTAATTCCGAGTTGCAATGACAACTGGTTTAATGCTTTCATTTCATTATTCACACCATGTCTGATGGATTGCACATTAGAAAGGTCTTATTTATATAGTAAAGCTTTAACGATTGAAGGTCCAGTTGTTTCTCTTTTTTTAATAATCTTTCCGAAATTTGAGGCGGTTATGAGATTTCTTCGTAATTCCAGCCATTCACTACAATCGCGTTGTAGAATGGTGTCTCTTTCTGTTATTTTCCTTTCTTCTTCAGATTTTTTAAGATTTTTCAAAAACGTTTCTTTTAACTGCTGGAGTTGTTCAGGAGCCAAGTCAGGTTTTTGACATTGATCGCCATAATGTTTGTCATATTGAACAGACCGTGATTTGTTAAACAATTTACGACGAAGACATTTTCGGTTCAGGAAATTTTTTTTTATACTTCTGTTTGCAAATTCTTTAGATTTGCTACTAGGACTGTGCCCCAGCATAGATTTGTGGAGGCTGTAAATTGGTGTCTTGGTATTAAACGAAACAACTGCGGCTGAACAATGGCTCTGGTAAGTTTGTCGACGACTATAATTCACCCTTTTCCCCCCAACAAATTTCGCTATTATATTGTTAAAGGATTCAACGCGATTACTATCAACATCATTGATCAAACTTCTTGCGTTTGATGCAACGGTCCCAACAATAAATTGTACTCTACACCATAAAGTAGAAGCAACAAGCTTTTTGACGAGATTATCATTCTTTTTACCACTCTGACAATAATGACTTTTGCAATTTTCGTGTTCACTGAACGCGTGATTATAACTGTTGCTGACGTCTACGTACAAGTTATTAATTCTGTTTGATAAGTTTTCAGATCCTTGTTTATGCTCTCGAATGGCGTGACAAATCACCTTTCTTATGGCCAGTATCCGTTGTGTGGTGATCATCTTTCGCTGATATAAAGGATACTTTGTGTCTTTCGTTAGAGCGGATAATTTGTTGCACATATTTCGAAGCAAATAATTGCGACACTCAATTTTTTCAATGGTGTAATTTGGATACGGTCTCGTTTGGATAAGTTTATGATAAGTACTACTGTCGCCATCCGCTATTAGCCGCCCATATATCAAATTAAAAGATGCAACTGAAGTTTTGAACCCTTCAGCTTCCATTCCTGTTGAAGTTTTGAACCAGCTTCCATTCCTGTTGAAGGTCCTGTGTAATTCTTGTAGCAAGCATGTTCTTTAGGTAATATTCCTTGGTTCTCAGCCCTTGCACAAATGCAACAATATTTATTTTTAACTCCGAGGTATAAAACTTCTCCAAATCTTCTGCCGATAATTGCTGCCGCACCGGAGAGGGCGGTATAATTTTTTCTATATGATCGCTTCGACCAACAGCCATCCGCGATCACGTCTATCACTGCCACTCCGTCCTGCAGAGAACCTTCTTCGATAGCTGCTTGACGCTCTCGTTCCGCTGCGACTTCCATGGCGACTAACGCGCATTTTTTCCACTCCCTTGACACTAACACATTTTTCTTGTTGAACAATTTTTGGGACATCGGGGGTATGTTAACAGCCGTCAAAAGCTCGGACAGTTGAGCAAGTCCAATTCCTGCAGGAGTCATCCCTAATACTGCTGCTACATTGACATCCATTGTATGTTTAGGTTTTGGGTCGCATGTGTTGACTGTAAATTTGGCGCGACACATGTTACATTGAAACAGTATTTTGGACATAAGGCCAAATCTTTTCTCAGATATGACAACAAGATTTCCAAATCCGCATCCAAAAGGAGGATGGTCCGATATGGATTTCAATTGGTCAATAAAATAAAAAATGTCGACGATACGTCTTTCTTGTCCTCCTTCGGCTGTATCATTTTTATCTAACCTAGAAAAGCAAAATCTGCGTTAAAAATGGAAACCGATTTATGAAAAAATACATTGATTTGGATGCCAATATAAGACTATTATAAAATTTTGAATGCTTGTATTACTGAAGATTATTTTTTTCTTATGAAGCAGATATTCTTTTTTCCGATGAAGCAGATAGTTTGTAGATTAATAATTCATCTCTTTGGAACATAAGTTTATCGATGGTAAAATAACAAACATTAGTAAAATAGATCACTATAACATACATTTTGTCAATGCATTGCGAAAGACCACTTCGGTCGATAAATTTCTTGTTTATGGCCTTTTTTTGGTTCTTGTTTACGTAGACACGTACATCAGATAAACTGTAAAAAAAATAAAGTAATAAATAACAAAATAAATATTTCACAACACAATAATTTCATCGAAAATCTTAAATCCGTTTCACCTTTCTACATTTTCTATATTCTTCTTAAGAGTATAATCCTTAGGTAATGCGTTTTCAGATTGTTCGTGGAATCTAGAAAAAAATAAAATCATTGACTATAACTGCACTTCAAGTGACCTTTTAAATAACAGTAAAGGGCTCAAATGATTTTATTATTACCTCCGTGCTTTAACATCTTTACAAGACTCGGGCAAAACATTCTGGAGCGGAGTATAGATTTCACATCTGAAACATAATTAAAAAGTTTATTGAAAATAGAACACCTAGGTACGGTTAGTCAAAAAACGTACAATAAAGTTAATTCTGTGTAGAAATTGTACAGTTGACATTCTGGACAGGTTCACTCCCTCCTCCTCAAAAAAGACCCTCTATACAGCATTCTCAAAGATGACACAGGCTCTGAGAGAAATTATTTTCTTCAGGGCCTCCTTCCGACATAAAAAAATAACATCATTGAACTAAATTAAATTCTCCACAGTTTCAGAACTTTCAATAGCTGTTTTCGTGCACGTTCATTATTATTCTGGATTCCACGTTCGAGTATTGTTATTTGAAACAGATGGCCCTTGGATGGCCCGTATATTATTATTACATATTATATTACATTTGGGAGATAGTTGCAGTGTCAATCATTAGAGCAGATGTAAAGTGACATATGTGTTTTTGTACGTAGAAAGTTAATTCACAAATAAATCACGATCATATAAGGTAATCCTCAACAAGCAAACTAAATAAATAAAAACTTACCCCGTAATTTCTAATGCATTGGAATTAGTTTTATTTCCCAAATTACGTATTCTGAAAAAAATAAAATAATAATTTTTATAACTTTTTACTTTACAATACATAAATAAATAAAATAATTCATTTTTATAATAAATTATCGTTTATCGTATTCTGAAAAAAAGAAAATAATAATTTTTATAACTTTTTACTACACAATACATAAATAAAAATATCAATTAATTTTTATAATAAATTATCGTTTATCGTATTCTGAAAAAAATAAAATAATAATTTTTATAACTTTTTACTACACAATACATAAATAAAAATATGAATTACAAATGTTTATAATAAATTATCGTTTATAATAAATATAAGCTTATAAATCAAATATTGAATTTTTTTCTTCTCACCTATTAGCTTGCATCATGCGTTGAACCCTTTGGAGATATATTGTTTTCTTTGAAATACGAGATGTCTTTCGCTTATTTCCCATCTTTGAAAAAACAATATTTATGAACTGATATACTTAAAACTTAACTTACACGCTTAAAATTATCTTTATAGGTTCAAATATTTGCACGTAATAGCACGTCTGTAGATCATAAAACGTTGAACAACACGTCTGCTCACAAAGCCCTCGAGTTGGCGAATGAAATTTTGCAATGAAAGATAGGTTAATCTTCATGTCGGAGCGAGCGCGCTATAATAAATGTGATTTAAAAGCAATAAGCGTAAGCGACAGTTGTGAAAATATTTAATTAAACACAACTTATTAACAATTTAGCAAAAATTTCTTTAAAATTATCTTAAGTAGCATTTAAAGAAGCAATTTGATTTTTTTCATACCTGTAACTTGTAATATAACAGAAACACATGTGTAAATAATAATTTTTGGAGCAGACTTTGAAATTTTTTCTATCGAGGAAATTTTATGTAATTAACGTTTTGGCCCTAAATATATTCAGATAATATCTTGAAAAATAGCATATATTTTTTTAAGAACTTAGAAACTTAAAGTGTTCAAGGGAAATATGATATAAATCGGTAGAATATCGGAATTCCGGCCCTTAAGTCGATATATTTAACAATATCTGCATATTCAATTTTGTCACAAGCACAGCATGTGTTACTTGAGGAAGTATTGGTGTAGGTGTGAAGATGTAGTTGTGGATGGTTATGTGGTTGACCAGCTTTTGTTTTTCTGCAGGCTATGTGTTTTTTTTTTAGAAATGTTGAGTGTTAGTAGATTATTTTCTAGCCATTTATATACTTCACTCTTTTTGTGTTTTTGAAGACCTTTTAAATTCTTCTTCCATCTGCAGCAATTTTCCGTCAACACTTTGGATTTCCACCAAATATTCCACGGTGATTGTTGGATTTCATGCGGTCCTTCAAATCAGACTATTTATTACTGCTACTTACATACAACACATCGACAAAATGTACACTCGTCAAAATCCTCACTATTTGGATCTGGTTTGTGAACAATTCAGTCTTCAAATAGTTAGTTTTTAAGCCACTCCGCCTGAAATTTCTGCTTGTACTGTGGTTGGCACATTTAAAAAAAATAATCACTCAATAATTAATACAATTTATTTATTTTTAAATGGCTTTTCACCCCAAAGGAGTATTAAGTAGAGGTGATTGTGGAATGTTTGTAAGTGTGAGATAATCTTGTAGGATGTATACACATACCACTCCCACCGGAACATTGACAAAAAGAAAACGATGATCTGTTGTGCCATAATATGGCCATGCTTCATTCTGACTTCTGACATTTCAGTTCAGTTCAAGAGTCTCGCCCCACGGGTCAGTAAAGAATAGGGGCCTGCAAACATTTGCAAGTGGGTCAGGGGGCGAGAGGGAGCGATGCGATGTACTTCCCGTATACAGCTAGCTGTACCAGGTTTCAGTAAGCGCTCTATGTTTATAGCGACATCACATAACGAACTTCTGATTACCATTTTTACCAATAACGTTTATTTTAGTTAAAAATTATTTTAAAATATTCTGAAGAATTTTTTATTTAGGCACATTAATAATATCACAAAAATCCACAATCACGTTGTCACTTTGTGGCTGAATTGACTCGCAATCTTTTATTATTGTTTGTATGTTATCGCGCCATTTGCCGTCTCCTCAATCTAATCAAATCACATTTTATATTAATATATAAAATTACCTATTGCAATAGTACTTAGTACTCAGCTTAAAGGCATTGAATGCGGAAACAGAAATCTGCAATACCTACAGTTTTCTAAGCCAGCGTTTCCCAAAAGGTGTTCCGCGGAACCCTGGGGTTCCGTAGAAGCTTCACAAGGGTTCCGCGTTCCGTCCGGATTTAACGTATGTATTTAACAAAAAAAATAATGCGCACGGGAGCTAGATCCAGCGCGCTTGACCGCCGTCGCCTCCTCCCGCCACCCGCGACCCGTATTGCCCACCGCAAGCTCAGTCGAGTCTATGACTGTGACATGAGAGAATGTGTGTGTTCTCGTTCTTTTTTAATTCGTGTGAACTTACAAAGGTGACATTCCAGTGATATTGTTATTCCTGTTCTTATAATCTTGTACTTACGATATCCGTTTTAGGTAAGTATTTTTTTTATTTGTTACCAATTGCAGATAGTGCCAAAACAAATAAAAACGATTTATTCATATTCATGTTATTTTTTTATTTCAGCCTTTATTAAAAAATGGATAACTGGCACAAAACAGGGCGCTTACAAAGTGGCATAAGTGCTTCATCAAGTTCATCGTCAGCAAATAATGAAAGTATTACAGAAGAAGCTGTTGATTTATCCGTAAGTAAATTATACTTACCTAGCAATAGTAATCATTTAGGCCCAGTTCATGAACATAATTTGGTTGGTGACAACCCTGACAAATTACTTTAATGTAGTATAACTGACGCATGGGTGTTCGACTCTAGCCTTTTAAACAGCAAATGCCATCTAATTTTGATATAAATGAATCACGCCCGAAAAAGGGGTCAAATTCCAGACTCTGCCAAAGGAAGATTTGGGGTGGGACTGTTCTTTTTAGCCAACACCAAACTGCATCTTGCCGTCACATTACTAATGTTTTTTATTTCATTCCAGGATATCGTAAATACTGAAGGATATTGTCCTGAGCAGGATAGACAAAATACACCAACGACTAAAAGGGCTGGGCAATCTCAGGACAACACTACTTCAAAAAAGAGAAAATATGACGAATCTTACTTGTCCTTTGGATTTATTTCTGTAGGAATGCTTGAGAATCCGGATGGTCAATGCGTTATCTGCAACAAAATCATATGTAATAGCTCTCTGGCACCTGCAAAGCTAAAACGACATCTTAATACCAACCACCCGCAATTAAAAGACAAAAGCTTAGACTTTTTTTAAAGATACAAAGATGCACATAAAACCAGTGTAGCTGCTTTACACTGAATGTAATTTGCAAGTCATTGCAAGGAAGAAACACAAATACTTTTACAGTAAACGACAAAATCTCTTCTCTTAGAAAGAAACTTGTCTTCTGGATAGAATGTGTTGAACAGAAACAGTACCAATGTTTTACTCTTTCAAACGAATTTCTGGAAAAAAATGAGTTGCAAGTAACCTCAGATGTTGAAAAATGCATTTACGAACATTTGATGTCCCTCAACAAATCTCTGGAAGAGTATTTTCCTGAAAAAAACCTGCAGGACATTGACTGGGTACAGAATCCATTCCTAGTTCACAGGACACCGTCGACTCTTACAGCAACAGAGAACGAGGCTTTGATTGATATCATGTGTTCTTCTTCCTTACAACAAAAGTTTAATTCAGAAAAAACTAATCTGGATGAGTTTTGGATTGGACTTAAAAACGAATATATCCAGAAGTCGTCAAGAAGGCTATCACAGTTTTCTTACCGTTTGTGACCACTTACCGATGTGAAACTGGTTTTTCGGCTTACGCTTACACAAAAAACAAATACAGAAACAGACTGGATGCAGCTCCAGATCTTCGTATTCAGCTGTCTGACATAAAGCCTGATTTCAATGCTATTTTAACAAAAAATGTAAAAAGATATCACTCTTCACATTAAATTAAGTTTTACACAAAACTTTTGATCTTTCTTTTCATGGTAAACATGAAAGTATTCAAACTACAAGTTTATCTTTTTCTTATAAAAATAGGGTTCCGCCTAGAAAAGTATGATCGATAAGGGTTCCGGGGCGAAAAAAAATTGGGAAACGCTGTTCTAAGCTACAAGCTACATAGCTCATCTACCGTGTGCAGCTCATCTACCTCAGCTCATCTACCTCATCTACTACATGCAACGGACAATGAGTCGTTCATGAGCGAGGCGCATAATTAAACTAGCTCTTTTGGATGAGCCGTTTTCGTACGACTCCCGGTAAACACGTACACGGCTCAATTAAACGGTTACTCTTTTTAATCAGGAGATATTTTAGAAAAATTAAGCCATTAAAATTATCCAAGTATTAATTGTTATTTATTTATTATTACACGCCTTAATGGGCTTTTACACACTACAAAGTTTAATAGTAGAGTATCACAGTTATTATAAATTCTACAAAATTAAAACAATAAAGGAAACATAATACAACGAAAAAAGAAAAAATATTAAATGTTACAACAAAAGCATATAATAAAATAAGATACATTCATAGACATATGAATATTAGTAGACCTGCCCTAAGTGATTAAAAGCGTATTAATCCCCACTCCCCATACCGGTTCCATTGGAGCCGGCTGGGCTCGCGTATGGCTTCCCGTGAATCAAGAGAATGTGACGTCATCATTCTTGTACGAACTAGCGTCGAGCTATGGTCGAGTTCGTTTTACGAAATAACACGGCAAAATGGTGGCTTGCGCTATGAAAACTTGTAAAAATAGAAGTGAAAAAGAGAATAAACACAATTGTCGTATTACATTCCATAGGCTTAAATAATTTAAATTGTTTTAAGCTTATTCACATCGTATAATATGGATCAGTTTTAGAAACATATACTATCACGCGATGGACGCGAAACACAAAGCCGTGTGCACAAGAATCAGGGATGTGCCTTCGCCTTTTGCGCTTTGATAAAATATATATTTTTTATTTTATTTATTAATTTTAAAAAAAAGTATTACATATTACAGTGATCTTTGGCTGTCCAACTAGGAGATTAACCTGTTTTAGGACAGTCAGAAATAGGCAGATTTATTAAATGCGATTCTTTTTTTGTCTAGTGTATTGACTTTTACTTAATTATTGCTCTTTATAAATAATTTGAAAAGTTTTCTTGGTTGATACAAGAAGTTGCTAACTATATATTTTAAATAATAAAATAGTATAAAAATATAATATATAAAAACCCGTGTTTACAAAGGAACTGTATGAATAATAAGGCCAGAATCGCTTGCGCTAAATATTTCTTTAGAAAATATTTTTTATTTGATATACGCAGCTTCTTTGACGGCGTTGGAATATATTATCTTCCACTTTAGAACGTGCCGCAAACATCCTTTAAATTATTTTTAATTAGTAAATCGTGAAATAACTCAAATTAATCAAATAAAATTTTTATTTGCACGCTGGGTTTCGAACCCGAAACCTCCCGCTTGCTAGTTGAGAGCGTTACCCCTCGACTACGGAGACCTTCATATCTATGATTTTTCGGCGTGTAATTTTTCTCACGGTCACGGGCGTCATCACAGTCAACAGATTAATACCTTCTTTCTATGTTGGTTCATCTTTAAAATATATTTTTTTTCAGCTGTTATTATTTATCTAGCATCGATAATATAACTATTATACATGTTGTTTTCTCTTAAACTGTGCTTTTATTTTTGTACATTATTTAAACCCATGTAAGTTGTTTATTGGATGCTGTTCTCACAAATATACTTTAATTATTAACCCTTTTGTCTTTTTCTTTTGATTTCTTCCATTGTCCGTATATGTTTATATATATAACTCGTATATTTTTTTATAATATTATGCATAGTCTGAGAATACTGTTATTATGTCGGTGTATATAATACTGTTTTACTAATTTTTTGCAGACATATTATGATGCTTAAATGTACCTAAAAAAATGTTTATGCAAATATTATACCCAAAAAATAAATAAAAAGCACCTTCATCGACAAAATACTCCCAAATAATACCCCACACCTGGCTATGTGGTGGTGAAAAGTACCTAGCTATGTAAATCTGGTCACTGAACACGCCTAAAGCCATTTCAAGTAGTTGGGGCGATACTCAGAGTATCTACAAAAACAAGGAGCAAATAATAATGTAAATGCTACTTATTATTGTGATTAAATAATGTTTGAAATAATTCACGTAAATTAATTTTAATTAAAAGTGATAATTACATTATTTTATTATTACTAGGAACAGAGCGGTTGTGACAACCCTAGATCATTGTTCGAATGTGCCCATTGTCAAGTGTGCTTGTCGCTGTTTACTGGGGTAAGTAAATTATGAACATTTGTAAAAGTGTCTTGACTCAATAAGGAAACAAAATATTCGACTCTGAAAATAGAAGAAATTTTTTTTGCCGAATTTGGACTTTGCAAATTTGTTCATAACGTGGCGAGTAATTTGCGCTCCCATGTAAAAATGTCTATTCATTCAAAAGCAGATTTTACTTTTAAGAACTAAATGGTGATATCATAATGCGAGATGCCTATTTACTGTCAGATTGATTTATTGACGAATCACAGTCAGCTTTCTTCTCTGCGTCCCGCAACTCTTGATTTAACCCCTCGTCTATTAATTCATATGTCTGTGGATACATTAGTAAAAATGATAAGAAGTCTCACATAAATAGATATTCAAAATAAAAATAAAAATATATATATTGCCGAAATTATAGATGTCTATTGTCTCGATATATAAAAGAATTGAAATAAACAATATTTATATTGATTATTTTTAAGATGAAATATATCTCCCAGATCAGAGAATTTATTTCCGAGACTGTGAAGTCTTGGAATCGGGGAATTTTGATAAGACAGTGTCCTGGTGTTGTAAAAATAAAAGGGTAGTAAATTTCGGCAAGATCTTTTGGGTATGTGGATGCTGATTAATTGGAGTAACTCAGGACAGTCAATTTTGTAATGAAGTATTTTATGTAGTACTATTAAATCTGTGTTAATTCTTCTTTCTGAAAGTTTTAATAGGGACAATTTATCTAGTAAGTAGTTATAATCAATGTTTTCTACAGGAATATGCAATTTATAGTTTATATACTTCAGGAACTTATGTTGAATCTTTTCAATGTTATCGGAATGAATATTGTAAAAGGGAGACCATAACGTAGAGTTATACTCTAGTTGGCATCTAACAAGGGTTTTGTACAATATGATAAATGTGCCTAAATTATTGAAGTCTTTTGAAACTCTCAAAACAAATCCAAGAGTCTTAAGAGCCTTATTGATAATGTTATTGATATGATACACAAAATTTAGTTTGCTATCGAACAATATACCTAGGTCAATAATTTCACTGACGCAATTTAAGTTTTTATCATTTAATGTAAATTGAAAAAATATTGGATTATTTATTCTGTAAAAATTAATGAACTGACATTTCTTTATGTTCAATGCAAGTTTGTTGATAGAGCACCATTCAAAAAGATTTCTCAAATTAGTTTGTAATATAATGCATTCATTTATGTTATAATCTCTTTATAAAGTTTCAAATCATCAGCAAAAAGTAATTCTTTTATGTTAGTAAATATATCAACAATGTCATTTATGAATATAATAAACAAAATGGCCCCTAAATGAGAGCCTTGTGGCACTCCACTTGTGGCTATAAATGTGTAAGAATTTGTGCCATTTATTTTCAGACTAAGACTTCTTTTGGACAAATAACTAATAAACCAATTTAATAAACTACCATAAACTCCAAGTGTGGCTAATTTATTAATTAATATTTTGTGACAGACCTTATCAAAGGCCTTGCTAAAAGTCAGTGTATATTGAGTCAACCTGGCATCTGTTTGCTAAAGCATTGGATATGAAGTTTTCGTATATTAGTAAATTAGTTAAAGTAGATTTATTTGAACAAAAGCCATGTTGGTAGGAAGTTATAATTTTTTGTATGTTGGAAGATATTTTAGAGAGTACAATTTTTTCAAAAAGTTTGGGTATCGCTGATTGGATACATATCGGTCTATAATTTGTAATGCCCGTTTTGTCCCCTTTTTTAAAAATGGGTGTAAGAAAACTGTGTTTCCATGTATCAGGGAAACAACCTGTTTCTAGAGACTGATTAAAAATTAGGAAAAGAGGAACAGTTAGGCCGTTTAAACATTCCTTATTTAACACCGGTGGAATATTATCAGGTTCAGCATTTTTTCTAACATCTAACAAATTTACATGCTTTTTGATATCATTAATTTCTATGCGTATTTCAGATATATCCAGACTAAGATTTAATGAGAATTTGGGAATTTCGTTGCTAGGTATATCCTCTTCATATACAGACTTAAAATAATCGGCGAATAAGTTTACAGTTTTTTCATCATTACAACCAATTTTACCATTGAAGTTCATACAAGAAGGAATACCCGTGTTTTTATTTTTTTGAGAATTAGTGTAATTCCAAAAATGTTTTATGTTTACACGAATATCATTTTCAATTCTATCAATATAATTTTTATAGCACAATTTTGAGATTTTACAACACTCCTTTCTTAACAGTTGAAATTTATTGTAATCACTTGACATTCTGGATCGCTTGTAATTTATATGAGCAATTTTCTTTTTATATGTTAATGTGATCAATTCGGGGCTAAACCAGTTTGGAAAATGGGAAATTTTATTATGTTGAATGGGCACAAAATTTGCAATGGCATCATTAAGAATGGAATAAAATGTATTGACATTATTGTTAATATCTGTGTTTTCCAGAAAAGACCAGTCTGTTGAATTTAAGAAATCAGAAATTTTAGGAAAATTTGCTTTATAAAAATTATAAGGCGACTTGACATTTTTAAGATAAGTGTTGTTAATAAATGGAATAGTTATATCAAGAGGAGGATGGTAGAGGTCTACAGGCAATAGTTCACCCAAGGATTTACATACGGTGGCAGTGGGCTCACTGCAAAACACTAGATCTAGAAGACGACTATTTATCAATTCAATTCAATTCAATTTGTTTATTCCTTTAAAAACATTACAAAATTACATTTTATTTCGTTTTTAAGTACATTTGTAAAATGGTATTACATAATAGTTAGCGGTGTATAAACTATACCAGCATCAATAGAGCTTGCCTTTTAAAGGCAGCTTCACCGATGCTAAATATGTCGATATCCGAATTAATTCTGTTCAACAGCAAGACTGCTCTCCCCACCGGCATGACCATTGGCAAGTTGGTCCTGCAGGCCGGGAGATAAAACAGTCTATGCTGTCGGTGACGGAGATAACCATCAGGAACATAGAGACTAATACTCTCCATGATAGTCGGATTTTCAAACCATCCACGAATCAGTTTGAAGAAGTGTGATACAATATGCACATCTCTTCTGACCCGTAGATGGTTCATACCGAGCATGCCCAAGAGAAAGTCAGTAGGATAGAGCCACGGGTAGTAGCCATACTTCCTCAGGTAGTGGAATCTCAGAAATTTCTTCTGTACTCTCTCCAACATAAGGGAATACTTCACCTGATGTGGGCTCCAAACCACCGACCCACTCTCAAGCCTACTCCTAACCAACGCAATGTATAGCACTTGGAGAACCCGGGTGTCTCTAAAATTCATCGCAGTGCGTAGGACGAAGCCCAGCATTTTCAGTGAAGCACTACACGTCATTTCGATATGAGTATGAAATGTCAGCCTACTATCAAACATGATGCCAAGATCTTTCATAGTGGAGACAAGTTTTAAACTTCGGGCATTCATGGTATACCGGTAAAACCAAGTATGACGTGCCCGTGTGAAAGAAAGAATGAAACATTTAGAAACATTGAATTCGATCCGATTCCGTTTACTCCAGTCAACAATTCTATTAATGTCCGATTGGAGTCGAATGCAGTCTTCTAAAGTTTTAATTTCCAAGAATAGTTTTAGGTCATCAGCAAAAAGAAGTGACCTGGAATGCAGAATATTTTCTGTAATATCGTTAATAAAAATCAGAAAGAGGAGCGGTCCTAAATTAGAGCCCTGTGGAACGCCTGACAGCACATGGAATAATTTTGACAAGAATATTCCATGAGATACAAATTGCTTTCTTCCAGTAAAATAGCTTGCAAAGAATATGAGAAACCGTAAAGAAAAACCTATAGTTGACAATTTAATTAATAATATGTCATGGTTTACGGTATCAAATGCTTTCGAGAAATCGTTATATGAGCAATCTACTTGGTAGCCCTTATCTAAAGATTTGGAAATATAATCTGTGAGTACCAGTAGGTTAGTATCTGTTGATCGACCTTTTCTAAACCCATGCTGTTCCGATATTAAGAAAGGCTCTACTTGAAATAGCACATGTTTATGAATTATCGATTCGAATAACTTAGCCGGGGCGGAAAGTATTGCCACTGGCCTGAAATTTTCGACAGATGTCTTTGATCCACTTTTGAAAATGGGACATATTTTTGAGACTTTCCAGGAATCAGGAAATATACCAGTATCTAAAGATAGGTTGAATATAAAACTTAGTGGCATTTTTAAAAATTCAACGCATCCTTTTAAAAAAAATACTGGAAGAAAGTCTGGCCCAAGTGAATGTGTATGTTTCATGTTATTAATTGAAGATTTAACATCTGATTCGTCTATATGACTTATATCAATGTTTTGGGCTCCCTTCACATTCATCTTGGAAGCAGAAATGGGATTTAGTAATGGAGGCTCATTACTGTACACTGATTGGAAATGAGTTGCAAATGCATTGGCTACATCCGCTCCTCTAACTTCCCGATCACCATGCATCATGATGTCTGTTATACCACCATCCTTGCGCAGTGATTTTACGTAGTCCCAAAATGCCTTGGGATTATGCTTGATATCACTCTCTATTGAGTCGACATACGTTCGTTTATATTAGTGATAGTGTTTAATTGTGGGATTGATAAGTAATTCGACATACTCAGAATCTCTCTCTCGCTGAGATTTGTAGTTGACAAATTAACACCAGATAATTCAGGGTCGTCATGATTCCAACATATATTTGGCAAGTTATAATCACCTATTATTATAAGTTTAGCACTAGGATATTTAAACCTTAAAATTTCTACATCTTCCACATGATTCTTATAAAGCTGTGAATTAGAAGATGGCGGGAAATATACACATCCTAATATTAACATGCCAGCATTTTTATTCTCGAGCAACACGGATATTTGTTCAACATCACTATTTTTAATTTTAAGCACTTTCTAAGTAACCCTTTTGTGGACAGCTATCAGGACTCCTCCGCCTCTTGTATTGGAGCTGGTTTTTAGACTCCGGTCTACTCGATAGATGTTGTGATTTTGAAATCCAAGTTCAGCCGAGAAGATTGATGGGATTAACCAAGTTTCCGTTAACATGATGACGTCGTGTGAGAAAGTCGGAACATTTATTCAGAAATCCTTTAATTTAGTTCTAATGCCTCTGATATTCTGATAGTACAGGTTACATTAATTTAGTTTTTTGGCAAAACGTTGATAATTTTGTGGAGGTTATTAATACATTTTATAGTTAAATTTGGTTCGCCATTTTTCTTTCTAGTTTCCAGTTCGTCCCGAAGCATCATAAGTTGTTTTCTTTGTTGACTCGTCTGATCGTTGCCGGCTTTAACACCATCTTTGAAATTTTTGTTATTAATTAAGATTGTCCGGACTAAATGCTCCTCATTGAGTTCTATCTTGATTGGTCTACATTTATTTGAAATTTTCTTCATTCCCAACCTGTACATTTTAATGTCTTGAGTATTAATGGTAATATCAATATTTTTCAGGGCCGTAATAATAATAATAATATTTGACTAATTTATATAGCGCCGTTTTCGTGAGAAATCACCTCAAGGGCGTAGTAACTTTTTTAACATTATTACATACTCAGAGACGGCTTCTGACAGTCCGACATCCGGACTTGGACATATATGTACCTACACCTACTAGTCAGCTTACCAGTACTAAGAGTCGTTGGATCATTCAAACGCTAAGAGCTGGGAGTTGAGAGCCGTATCGGGTGAGTCATATCAGGAGATCACAGTATTCTCATTGCTCATACGCTCTGAGCTCACGGCTCCCATTCAATTGAGCTATCATTCAATTGAATCGACTCTTTTTTTTTTTTTTTTATAGTGAATACCTCACAAGAGTCCCAACTGCTCCCGTCTGGAGCCAGTGAGACTATGGCATCCCCAATTGGGGGATGTTTTGTGAGGCTGAAGGTAAGTGGGGAAAGGAAAGAGGAAGGTGGGGAAGTACCTGGCTATTCAGATCTAGTCACTAAACACGGCTAAAGCCATTTGGAGCAACGTTTCAATTCTGAATGGTGGTCTTACACCAGGGCGATACTGGTAGTATCTTCCACTCTGGAATGTGCCGCAAATATACTATATATTATTTTAATTAATTAATTGTGAAATAACACAAATTAATCAAATAAAATTTATTTGCGCACGCCGGGTTCGAACCCGCGACCTTCGGAATGGCAGTCCAATGCGTTACCACTGGACTATGCCTTGAGCCGTACAAATATATTGATCTGGTACCGTGGCTTTCGCTCTTAATAAAATGAGCGCAACGTTTCTCGTGTCTTTACAGCACCCAGTTTCTGTCAATTTATTACCCGTGTGACAACTAATAGAAGTTAGAAGCAGGGTTTCTAATGCATATTTTCTAAAATACCCACAATAGATGTTTATAATTCCCAAATCGGGGAGAAAAATAACAAGTCCCAACAATTTCCCCACAAGTTGAGTATACAAGGGTATTTTCTTTAGTCATTTATATACACAGACTTTACTAAAGCATTTTTGATATAGTGCCACGGGTTCCATGATAACTCAACACAGTGACAATTCAACACACCTTTCAGAAGTAATATAAAGTCATTAGAAACGACGAAAAAAAAAAATTGAACCTAACCTAACCTAACATAACCTAACCTACTTAACCCAGTTGATAAAAATTTTGTTTCATCACTTTCCATGACTTTATATAACTTTTTAAAGATGTGATGAAATATCATTTTGTTGATTTATCCGGTCACCAGTGCCACGCTCCAATCTGTTAATGAAACTCAAAAATGGTTAGTTCCGGTAATGGCTTAAACAGTTAGCAAAACATCACCAGTGATAAAAGATATACATACTTGGAAATACATGGGTCCACGTTCAAAGTAGTGATATATACAGGTGTCCGGAGGTAAAGTGCACTAACATCAGGAGGCGATTCTACATGATATATGTTAAAAATGTTTTTCCATCCAAACAATTCAACTTTTGAGAGCTGAAGCTACCTTAAATGGTTGGATTAGTTATTCATCTTCTTTGCTCGTACTTTTAGATGGAAAAAAAACCATATATATTTCATGTTAATGTAATAACAAACACAAAACATAATTATTTTGATCTTTTCAATAAATACTATAGAAGTACAATCTATAGTATTCTTTCTTAGCTCGCATGGTCGGCAGACACTTTGGGCTCCCCGTCCGTAGTTACCCAATTCCTCTCACCCCAGAAATATTTTCAAATCTTTGTAAAAGCCCCCTTCATGATACTCAACTCATTTCAGTCAATGAAATAAATGATTTGGGGATAGTCTTTGATTGTAAATAAAAAAAAATGTCATATATAAATATTATTATGAACAAAGCAATGAAAATGCCCAAAAGCAATAAAAATTTTTTTATACTTTTTTAGGCCAAATAGAGTATACCAATCTCGCCTATTTGATTACTGCATTATAAGGTTCACTCGGATTCTATTTAAAAAATCTTTCAATGCATAAATAATGCCAATAGCAATTCGATTATAAACTGCCTTGCACACTCAGCTTAGGCAACCAATATGAAAAAATGGCGGATATTTTTAATAGCACTGAAAGGACTTCCAAAAAAAGATTTCAAATATTTTTTTTAAATAGTTTTGATTCCTATAGAATATTTTTTTTCGTTTATTGAAACATAATTCTTACATTTTCATACAAAAAAAGAGATTAACATTATTAGAAGTTACCGTAAGTAATTATCAACGATTAGTTTATATAAAAAGAAATAAAATAATATCATCATTATCATCACTTTTGGCTCTACAACCCCTGGTGGCTCTTGGCCTCCTCAAGAGTCTTCCTCCACTCATCTCGGTCCCGCGCCAGCTCTCTCCAGTTTCGAAGCTCCAAGGCAGACAAATCTTTGAGGACGTTGTCGCTCCATCTTAACCTTGGCCTTCCCAGGCTCCTTCTCCCTATCGGTCTTGAGCTCAGCAGGGACTTTGGTTCTTGATGCTCGGTCATTCTCTCCACATGACCTAGCCACCGAAGTCTTCCCAGTTTTATTAACTTTGTGACGTTTAGCTCCTTAAACAGAGTATAGAGCTCATTGTTATAACGTCTGCGCCAAAATCCATTTTCTAGAACCGGTCCGAAGATGCGCCTCAAAATTTTCCTTTCAAAAACATCCAGTGCTCGCTCATTCTTCTTAGTTAGAACCAACGTCTCGGCTGCGTACGTAAGCACTGGTCTAATTAGTGTTTTGTACACTAATACCTTGGTGGTTCTGGAAAGCAGTCTGGATTTTATTTGTTTTTGTAGGCGGAAATAGCAACGGTTTGCATTCACGATGCGCTTCTGGATCTCCTCTGTAGTGTTGTTATTGTTTGTTATCAGGGAGCCCACGTATGTGAATCTTGGTACCGTTTCAAAATTTTGGCTTCCACATACGAGAGATGGGGTTTGTTGGGTACATCCTACGGCCATGTATTTGGTCTTCTGCTGGTTTACTACAAGACCCATATTTTTGGCAGAACTTTCAAGATTTATGAAGGCGTCTTGTAAATCATCGGGATTTTTCGCAATTATGTCGATATCATCAGCGTAAGCCAATAATTGCACAGAGTTGTCAAATATCGTTCCTCTTTTCTCAATGCCTGAGTCACGAATAACTTTTTCTAAGGCTATGTTAAATAAGAGGCAGGCCAATCCATCTCCTTGTCTCACCCCGTAGAGCGCTTCAAATGGTTCGGACAGATCACTGCCAACCCTGACTCTACACGTTACTGGGGACATTGTCAGTTTCACCAGATTGATCAGCTTACGCGGTATTCCAAACTCACTCATTGCATTATACAATGCGTTCCTATTAATACTGTCATACGCGGCCTTGAAGTTTACAAAGAGGTGATGAGTCTCGACATTGTATTCTAACGTTTTTTCTAAGATCTGTCTCAAGGAGAAAATTTGAGCAATGCATGATTTGCCTGGCCTGAAGCCACATTGGTAGTTGCCAATAATTTCCTCGGACATTGGGAGCAATCTTTTGTACAAGATGTTAGACATAATTGTATAGCCGGTATTTAACAACGTTATTCCCCTATAATTACAGCACTCGAGTTGGTCGCCCTTCTTGTGTAGTGGACAGACAATTCCTAGTCTCCACTCTTCGGGTATCTCTTCTTCTGTCCATACTTTTTGAATTAGGTTATGCAGGTATTGAGTAAGTTCTCCACCTGCTGCTTTAAATAATTCAGCCACCAGCTCATCTGACCCGGGGGATTTGTTGTTTTTCAGCTGTGTTATTGCCTGCTTCACTTCCTCCAGCGAAGGGGGTTCAGTATTGTCATTGTACGAGTCATCTCCCATGCTCTCCACCGTGTTGTGCTCCACCTCTGCCGAGTTGTTATTGAGAACCGTATCAATGTGTCTCACCCATCTCCTCAGGATGTCAGGCTTTTCACTCAGTATCACTCCGTTCTCGTCCTTGCATATATTTATTTTTGGCTTAAACTCAGCTCTCATGTTATTTACTTTTTTGTAGAAAAGCCTACTCTCATTCTTAAGCCTGAGTGCTTCAGCCTCTCTAATTTCTTTTTGTAAATATTCACGTTTCTTTTTCCTGTGCAAAATAATATAAACGAAGATAAAAGACATATAAACAATGCAAAAAAATAACAAGTTCTAAGTGTCGTTTTAAGTTTTGTTAATTAATTCATTTTGGGAATACTACCATACATATAAACTTTATAATTATGAACACGTGTGTACAGAATAACATATGTATATACGATCAGAGATGTGCTTTATTTCAAATAAATACATTTCAAATGGAAATGCAAAATGCAAAATGGGTATTTTGCATTTTAAATGGTCTTCTCAATGCATTTTCTATTTTAAATGCTTTTTTGCAACATTCTTCCTACTATCTCCACTCATCCTTTTTTCATAAGCCCCAAATATCAGTCGCTCCTCAACCTCGCTATGAGAGATAATTTACATTTGTCAAGGTGCTCCCCGGTAGGAGCCCTGGCAATTGAGTGATACCATTACAAAAAATGGAGGAGTTGGAGGTACTGCTGGGGAAACATTTTCCCGGCTACAAAAAGTTAGAAGCAGATGATACCGGTCCACCACCAGCCCGAGTTACACGGGAAGGTAAGGACTGGGACACTGCGGCTAAAATAGTTACTCCCCCCAGAGTTAAAGTGGCAATCAGAGGGTTTGACCCTTTTAAAAGCGCAGGAGAGGATGGAATCTTTCCGGCACTTCTACAGAGGGGCCTAGATACAATCCTACTTCCGGTGACGAAGATCCTGAGGGCATGCTGTGCCCTCGGATACATCCCCATACCATGGCGGAAGACAAGGGTAGTGTTCATACCCAAACCGGGGAGAGCTGACTACGACCAACCAGGTGCATTCCGCCCAATTTGCCTCACCTCATTTCTTTTGAAGACAATGGAGAGGCTAATGGACTGGCACATAAGGGACGGGGCACTGAAAGAGAAACCCCTCCACGAGTTACAGTTTGCTTACCAAGCAGGTAAGTCAGTCGACGCGGCACTGCACAGGTTGGTGTACAAACTGGAGCAGGCACAAGCGACTGGGGAACTGGCGGTAGGGCTATTCCTGGATATAGAGGGAGCATTTAACTGCACCACTATTAAATCCATTGATGAAGCGGCAGAAAGACATGGACTCGACAAAACCACCAGAAGGTGGCTGAGGAACATGCTCTCAGGCCGGATACTTATGGTGACAAGGGGTGAGGTAAGCATCAAAGTGCTGGTGACACGAGGGTGTCTATAGGGAGGGGTCTTATCACCCTTGCTGTGGAGCCTGGTGGTGGACAACCTCATCCGGAAACTCAACAACAGGGGCCTATATACGCAAGGGTATGCGGATGACATTGCAACCATAATAAGGTGTTGGGATGCAGATACAGTCAACACTGGCAACAGTGGAAGAATAGTGTGAAGAAACAGGACTGTCAGTCAACCCAGACAAGACAGAACTAGTAATCTTTACGCGTAAAAGGAAACTAGAAGGATGGAGCAATCCAACCTTCTATGGAAAGGAATTAGAACCCTCTGACACGGTTAAGTACCTCGGAGTCATCATAGATGCCAAACTGAGCTGGAAAAACCAGGTGGAAACTGTAGGCAGAAAGGCCTGTGCTCTGATGTGGGCAACTAGGCGAATCTGCGGCAAAACGTGGGGTCTCAAACCTAAAATGATGCAATGGCTTTACACAGCCGTTGTAAAACCAAGGATCATGCACGCAGCCCTGGTCTGGTGGAGGAGAACAACACTGAAAACAGTGATGGTCACACTCAATCACATACAGGGACTTGCATGCAGAAGCATCACAGGAGCCATGAGAACCACTCCAATACTAGCCATCGGAGTGCTGCTGAACCTACCCCCACTAAACATAGAAATAGAGGGGGCGGCGATGGCGGCAGCCTACAGGTTACATTGCAATGGCCAATGGAGAGGAGAGTTGCCCAGAAACAGTCACACGGAGATAGGAATAAGACTGAGGGCAATTAGTCCGACGGCTGGGATGAAGCAGGACGGCAAGCAAGCCGAATACTTCTTCGGACAGCTGTTTAAAGTGACGTACCCCACAAGGGAGGAATGGGACTCGGTCCCAGGTCCAAACTCCAAACAGGAACTAATCTGGTTCACAGACGGGTCCAAGATGGAGGAAGGAACAGGGGCCGGGGTCTGTCTACAGGGATCTAAGAGGGAACTCAGTATACCTCTAGGAATGCACTGCACTGTGTTTCAAGCTGAGATGAAAGCCATCTTAGCCTGCGCACAGGAGAATATGAGTATCGGGTACAGGAATAAGAACATAAGCATATGTTCGGATAGCCAGGCGGCCTTAATGGCATTGGAAAGTAACCGATGCGACTCCAGACTGGTGATGGAATGCAGGACTATCCTAATAGAACTGGCGACCATCAATAAAGTAACCCTGCTCTGGGTACCAGAACATAAAGGTATTGAGGGCAACGAGCGGGCTGACGAACTAGCAAGGAAAGGGGCGAAAGCACCACTTGCGGGATCTGAGCCGGCCGTAGGAGTAGCAGCTTGCCATACCAAACTACATATCAAGAGGTGGGTCAAATCCCAACACTGGAAGGAATGGAAGAAGGCACCCGGAATGAGGCAATCTAAAGTACTCATAAACGGACCGGATCCTAACCGAACCAGGCAACTACTCGATATGGACAGAAACTCACTGAGGGAACTGGTAGGACTATTAACGGGACACTGCCATCTCAGGAGACACATGCAACTGTTGGTAGTGGAAAACACCAACATCTGTAGGAAATGTGAAGAGGAGGAAGAGACTCCAATTCACCTATGGTGCCAATGTCCCGCTCTGCTGGGAATAAGGCTCAGATACCTGGGAAGACACAGTGTGGAACCAGAAGACATCGCCACATATCCAATGACAGCCCTGGTGAACTTCATAAAAGGGACCGGGTTACTGGCAAGGGAATGAGGTAAAATGGGAGATAGTACAATGGGCCTATGGCCTAAGTGCTCGCGGGGAACGTAAGTAAACCGCCTCCGACTATAAAAAAAAAAAATTAAAAAAATAACAAAAAATACTGAACATGGGGCCATGACGCTGTAATATTAAATGTTAGATAGCAGTTTCTATGTTTTTACGATGGCAACATTAGTCCAGCGCAAATTTTTTGTGGTTTCATAATCTGGAGTCGTGGTGTTTTTGGATTTACCATCATGTAATATGTTTGTTCTACATTGATGTCCATTATTTTAAATGACAAAATTGTTTAAAAATTCCATAATTATTTTAATTGTTTGACCTGAGAAACCATTTTGCATTTTGAAAATAGGTATTTTGCATTTTGCATTTTCAAATGGAAAAGTTTTGACCCATTTCCATTTTGAATTTCAAATGGTTTTGGGTACCCATTTTGCACATCTCTGTATACGATACACCCCCCCCCCCTCTCACCCCTTAGGGTCGATCGCCCCATTCGAATGCTATAGCTACGCCGGTGACCGAATAAATCATCACAACGATAATTCATCACATCTTTAAAAAGTTATATAAAGTCATGGAAAGTGATGAAACAATTTTTTTATTAACTGGGTTAAGTAGGTTAGGTAAGGTTAAAAAAAAAAAATTTCATCGTTTCTAATGACTTTATATCACTTTTTAAAAGTGTGTTGAATTGTCACTGTGTTGAGTTATCATGGAACCAGCTACGCCACTGTGTAATGTAAAAATTGCAAAGGAGTTGAGAATTTCTACAATCATTACTAAAATGAATGACATCATATCAGTTTAAAGTGTGCTATAATCATCAATTTGTTATTATTTAAACTTTTATCAGCTGTTAAAGATTGGCACCCACACATTAAAAAATAAAATACTACTATACAAATCCACAGCTACTAGTAGCTACAATTCGAAACGCAACCGCCATACTGCATTTACACACGAACAAAAAGGGAAAAGGGTGGTCCATTCGGGACATTCGGGTACTTTCGGTCTCTGCTTCGGTCAAGTTCGGAAATCCAAATCATTCATCAGCCGAGCGTCCTATCGCGAGGTTGCGTCGTTCGTTATCGTGCCGTGCGCGTGTTTCGATCGTGTGTTTACTTATTGTGCATTCATCAATTTCATTTCGGATAACTTACAGGTATTTATAAATAAGGTTGTTTATCTAAATCCAGACATTTACACTTTTTAAGCTGGCTTTTGTGTTTATTTTTTGCGTATATTTTGTTAGTGGTGAACGCCCGGCTGTCATCGGTAGACCAAAATCGATATGGTGAATGTTGAAAGTGGTTTCGGCTTTAAATTTATCTTCCGCGATGTGTTCTCATAAAGCATACTTAAAATAAATTCCTTTTTTATAATCTGTACATGTCATTTTTAGTTGTTTATAATTATAATATAATCGGGTGCCTTTTTATATGCACACTTTAAAATACCAGCGTATTATTATTTATAAATAAACACTGTAGTGGGTACTTACTTATCTGATTGTTATTACAATTATATATTGATTATATTTGTGTTTTATTTTAAAATACTTATTATCTCTGCCGCTAGTGATCTACCTAATAATAATACTTATTCAAACGAAATCACTACATAACACTACAAATTTTATTATAAATAATGTTTTTTTGTGGAGATCCGCAAAGAGTGCAAGGCTGATGTCAGCGTAATAAGTAAGACCAAGAAAGGGACTCTTAGATGGTTTTGGCATGTAGAGCGATTGAGCGAAGCAGGAGTGTAAGGAGAATATATGATGCGAATGTGAATGGTAGCAGAAGTCGGGGACGCCCTAGGAAGACGTGGCACGACCAAGTGAATCAGAATAATAAAAGAGTATGAATGTGAATGAGGCAAGGAGTGTGTGTGCCAAGACCGAGTTGTTTGGCGGTTCGTCCTCTGCCTACTTCTGCGGGGAAACGGCGTGATGGTTAGTTAGTTTTTTTTTACACTAACTTCACACAGGAGGCCCTGACGAAAATTATTTTCTTCAGGACCTATGTAATCTTAGGGGATGCTGAGTGTAGGGTCTTTTTGAGGAGAGGAAGGAGTGAACACGAGTCTTGAAGATACTCAAGTTGAAGATATTAATAATTAATTAAGGCCGGCACGATTAAACTTGATCAAAAATATGTTGCATCGAAATCAAATCACTACCGAAAATTTATGTAAGGTTTTTTTAGGTATGCAACCTATTGCAATGTTTATTTTTAATTTAATTTAAATATAAGGATACATCACGGTGCTTTTTACAGATTGTATTCATTAACTATAGTTTTGATGTAATTTAAATTAGCAATATTTTAATGAGGATATGAGACAAAAAAAATCACTCGCAACTATGTCAAAACATTTGCCAGACGAAATGAACATCTGTTTTAAACATGTAATTTCTCGCAAGTTTTTCTCACACAAAATTAATTCACAAAAATGTGCTGAAATGAATAATCCAAACCATGTTAAATACTATTCCTAGATTGTTACGACTGATGAAGCTTTTGAAAAATACTGCTCAATATAAATTGTGAACGAAAGAAAAAAAAATCAATTCATCTAAGAATGTGTGCCGCAAAATTACCAATCCCTAACCTCGTATTTTTTATTCGTTATTTGTTCTTGAACGTAATCACTTCTTTTTAATGATGTGTCGTATTTGTTCTATGCTTATTTTAGTATAAGTATTATATAAATGAGTACTTAAATATTATGTTGCCATTGCATAAAACTTGCTACCTACCTAAGAATATTAATCTAATAAGTGTATGCAGTTGGGGTAAATATTAAACATTACCAATGGGAAACCATTCTGTTCTGCAGACGGGACCATGTGCATGAGTCACGCCATTTTCATTTTGGGGCAATGATTTATGGACCGTTTGGTAGGTACCACGCGGAATTTAGGTGAAGTTTTCCTGCGACGAATATTGGGATCCTTCGTCCTTGTACAGGACTGGAAAATCATTTGTTGATAAAAGTTCGTTTACGACGTTTGCATCCTTGAAAGTTGGCGGGGATGAATCAAGTCCTTTCGGGGTGTGGGGCTATTTTCACATCCCCCGTGTGGCTTCATTAAACTAGTTTCAACTTGAGGGGCTCGCCCCCACCCACGTGGAGGATAGTGCGCATGCGCACCTCGCAGCTCTTGTCACGTGTTCGACACTCTCCACAGAAACGATACACATTATCTCATTGCTGTTACATTTAGAATTACCCATAGTATTGAATATATCTACAAGAACAAATTATCATGTCACTGGCAGTATTTTGGATGCCTGCGGCTTATTCTGTTGTGGTCATGAACCTAAAAAATTCGGCTTTTTTTAAGGGGTTAATATGGAAAAAATAACCTACCCATTTTATAAATGTTGCAGCCGTTTTTTTTATGAATAGGTTGGGGTTCGTAGGTAGGTACTGCATGCAAACTGTTCAAGAAACTGGAGATAAATATACAATTAATGCTGTGAAATGACGTTTCAACCTTGTCTCCAACCGCCATTGGTCTATTAGACACCTATCATCGTCATTAAACTGATGCTGAGAGATGGATGATGATGAAGCATCGCAAGTCATTATTACTTATTTATTTAACTTTAACGTGAAAAAAATAGAGTAGGGCTCCGGCCTTTTCAATACAAACCTTAATTTTGGATATGGTGCCAAAATACCCAACCAAACTGAATAATATTTTTATCAAAAGATGTGTATGTTTATTGTTTATAGTACGGAGGTGAGCTATTTTATTTATTTGTTTTTAAATTACAATAAGTTGCATTGTTGTCTTAGTTTTTCCTTCTGGACCCTGATATCAATTTTTTTTCATCGAATTCATTGTATTCCCGCCGAAACGGGTCTAATTATCGACTTAACCTTCCAGCGGGCGCGCTGTCGTAAAATTTACGACAGACGCGCCTTATCGCTTCCCCCACTCTTTCCACTTAGTTGTAAGCATCGAGCTTCGAGCTATGCTAGAGTTAAATCAAATGTCAAACATTTACCGCAAGATATAAATGTTTTTCTCAAAGTGAGTTACGGTAGGGCAATTGAACCGATGACAGAAGAAGAAAACATAAGCTTTCCAAAACTCGGTGTTTGTCGGTTATGTGCACTGGATAAGAAAAGATCCTCAGCATCAATGAAGTGTTGCCGTTGCCAGTCCTTTACATGCAAGAACCATTCTTCAGTTGAGGTGGTTTGTAACAATTGTAAGGATGGGAATATTGATTCTGACTAAATAGGTAGATAACAAATTTTGTTTTGAAATATTAAAATGTTTAGAGTGTTTCAAATTTTTTTTTAAGTACTGCCTATTATCATTCTTCATATCCTTAAAAAATACCCTAACATTTGTATAAAGAAAACACCACTTACATGGAGAAAACTTGATGACGTAAAATTTACGACAAGCGCCCGCTCAAGGGAAATTTCTCAACGCGCCCGCTGGAAGGTTAAATAACAAACCAAACAAACATAAATATAAATAACAAAACCTGATTTCGAGCTTTTTCATTCGAACAATTAAATGTATTGTTTTCTATTGGTTTCCGTTGCGATTTCCTCATCAATCTACTATTCGTCAAATTAATTATTTTCCTGAAAAAGCTCAAAAGCGTCCAATTTAATAAGCATGTCTAAATAACAAACCAACGCCTGATTTCAAGATTTTACTTTCGACAGATATATGTATAGTACTAGCGACCCGCCCCGGCTTCGCACGGGTGCAATACACATTGTAACTGACATAATTTAATTGTATTAGGGTTAATAATATTATGTTGGTCAAAATAGCTTCGCAAATAACCCATCATATGTATACAAGATAAAAATGATTACTGTGGGTTATTCTTAGGGTACGTATACATTCGCGAACTGAAACGTGAACCGTACCACGAATTACGGGAAAGAAACGAATCAACTGCAAGGTTCGTTTCTTTCCCATAAGTTGAGGTTCAGTTCGGCAGTTCGGCGAGCGGTAATCTATACGTAGCATTAGGAGACAGACATATTATATCATCGCAGACTTTTCTGCAGGTCTATTAAATATATACGTTTCCGTAGTACATTATTTTAATGCATTTCATAAGGTTTAGTCAGCGTTAGCAATGTAAAATATATTTTTTGACGACTTATTACAAACATAGATTTTTCTCTACTTTCTATTAATATAATATGCATGTATTAGATATGCAAATCTTCCGGAAGAAATTAGCTAAATGGCAGTGAAAACCATATTGAAATCCGTTGCGTATTTTAGAAGAACTATTATTTTATAAGCAATAATTATTAGCCTGAAACACTCATCCACATTGAAAAATCTCCTGATAAAAGATACATTACTGATAATTGGCGTCATGTATCTTTTATCAGGAGATTTTTCAATGTGGATGAGTGTTTCAGGCTAATAATTATTGCTTATAAAATAATTGTTACCCTTTGTGCTATGCATAAAAAATCTTGTCTTAAACATTAGTTTACCAAAAAAATAATAATTAGAAGAACTAAGCGCACAAACAGACAGACGCGGATAGCCACTTTTATACCATTTAGAGATGCTATTTTCTATCGTTTGTCACATAAATATTTTGTGACAAGTGCAGTTCTTGCCTAATTGGGGTTATTTTGTCTATGGTGTTTTTGAAGTGAAACTTCTTTAGGCGCGTAATGGATTTTCGGGGACGGAGTAAAACCGAGTCAGGATCGACACGAAAATGCGGGTACCCCCACCACCGCTCACCGTTCACTGTCCCTCTCTCACCATATGCGCTTGTTGAGGTGGGGGAGCCGCTCACGAACGTTCTCTCTCTTCTCTTCTTTCCTCTCTCTCAGACACCAGCGAACTGCGCCACGCCAAGCATCAGCTGCTTGGTTAGTATACTGCGTCGTGAGTGTAATACGAGTGAAATACGTAATTGATTGTGGTTCATACGGTTTGGTACAGAATTTCATTTTAACCTCTAATTTTCAAACTAACCTAAGAGAGAAAATAGAGATGATGAAATGAAAATAGAGAGAGAGGAATACTAGAAGTTTCACTTCTGTCTTGCGTAGGCTTGACACACCCACTTTTTTTTTTAAGTTTGGCAATAGTTATTGAGGAAGGAAGGACAGTTTTGTTGATGGTCACTTCCTCCCCGGTCTGCTTGGCCAGCGGTTCGGCGGATCCAGTCACTCGCCATTCAAGGTGTTTTAATCTGAGTTAATCATGTGATTAGAAGTTATGCTTTTCTTTTAAAATTTTTCCATTTCGATTTCGTCATCAATTCGCCAAAGGCATTATTTTCCTGAAAAACGCTCAAAAGCGTCTAATTTAATGAGCTTGTCTAAATAACAAACCAAACATCTGATTAACGATCTTTTCCTTCGGATACCTATATGTTTTAAAACGAGGTGTGCTACCTAGGGTGTAGGTGTACCACGAGCTGTTTGTCAGCAAAATGCCCATTGGCTGTCAAATCCACCCTTATCTCCCATTAGGGGTGGGCGGCTGTGTGCGGTGGATTATGGGTTGGCCGGGTGGGCGCAGGTAATTGTGTATACAAATACGGAAATATAACAATCCCAGAAACTAAAATAATTGATTAACGTTTTTTTAAAGCCGAAGAACGCATTATTACGTAAAATCGGCTCAGCAATCAAGTTTCAGTTTGAAAACACCAAAATTTGAGCACCATCTCTAAATAGTATAAAATAATGTCGCTATCCGCGTCTGTCTGTTTGTGCGCTTAGTTCTTCTAAACTACGCAACTGATTTTGATTGGGGTTTCACTATCATTTAGAGAATTCCTTCCGGAAGGTTTATATAATACTTTTATGTTTAAATAGTAGAAAAATGTCGATGTATTGTAATCAAGTCGTAAAAAAAATATTTTCGGGCACTTACATTGCTAACGTTGGCTCTAAACCTTATGAGATACATCCAAATAATGTACTACGGAATTGAATATCTTAAAGAGTACCACGGAAAAGTCTTAAATTATATGTCTATCTCCCAAGGATAATCCCTAGCAAAGCCGGGTACACTTCAGCTAGTTATTACATAATGCTGTGTACACAGACATAGGAATTAACAGACGAGAAGATAAGGGCGAGGGGTAAAATCAACTGTTGAAGAACGAAGGGAGTAAGGCTGACTGTGATTCGTCAATAAATCAATCTGACAGTAAATAGGCATCTCGCATTATAATATCACCATTTACTTCTTAAAAGTAAAATCTGCTTTTGAATGAATAGACATTTCTACATGGGAGCGCAAATTACTCGCCACGTTATGAACTAATTTGCGAAGTCCAAATTCGGCAAAGTAAGGCAGCTTCTATTTTCAGAGTCGTAGTTAGTTTCAGAGTATTTAGTTAAGACACTTTTACAAATGTCTCATAATTTACTTACCCCAGTAAACAACGATGAGCACACTTGAGAATCGCTACATTGTGATGTGATAGTATGTATATGTTTCAAAAACTGATCCATATAATACGGTGTGAATAAGCTTAAAATAAAGTAAAATAATGCTTCCTTATGGAATGTAATACGACAATTGGGTTTATTCTCTTTTTCACATCTATTTTTACAAGTTTTCATATCAAAAGTCAACATTTTGCCGTGTTATTTCGTAAAATGAACCGATGATGCCTCGACCATAGTTCGCACAAGAATGATGACGTCACGTTTTCAAATTTCACTTGAGGCCAATATGCGAGCCCAGCCGGCTCAATGGAACCGGTATGGGGAGTGGGGATAATACGCTTTTAATCACTTAGGGCAGGTCTACTAATATTCATATGTCTATGGCTGTGTACAAAAACCCGACAAATCAATCTATCTATCGTTTGTTAAAAATCTCAAATCTCCGAAAGTTTTCCAACGATTTGTTTGTAATTTTGACACAACGTTGCATTCGAATACGCGTGTGTTTTTATATACCTATATTATATAGATGTCATCTGTGACATGGTGATAGGTAAAGATTTGCTTTTTTTGAAAAACAGCCTCACTTGTTGGACGTAAAAGCAACTCGCGCTATTGATTATCTATCTGCACAGACAGACATAGCCACAGCAAGGCATTGCGGGGTGCAGCTAGTATGATATAAAAATTGAATCTAATCGATGTTTTTCCCTTTCAGTGATCCGGCCGTGTGGTCCATACGACCCCAGCCAACCGTGCCCCGCGCAGTGTCCAGTGCAGAGTGCCAAGTGCTAAGTGTTGCTGGAGTGTCCCTCCAAGTGCCGTGTTATTTCCCAAGTGTTGTTCAGTGATCAGGTGCACCGACTGGTAGTGGCCATGTGGCTGAACTGGAAGATGTGTGGGTGGAACGTGGCTTGGCTGGCCCCTCTGCTGGTGGCCGCCATGATAACCCAGGGTAAGATAAACACCTATATGCTCTATTACCATCTTTTATAAACACTTCATCAACAGCGCTACATCCCGTGGTGCAATTTGGCCTCCTCTACCAAAACTGCTTTCATTTACCTATAAGAGTCTTCAAACCTTTTTATCCCGTTCTAAACCTTTTCATCCTACTCCTCATAGTCAGTCCACTTCTTCTATGGCCTTTTCTGTGCATCCTATATCCTATGGTGGTATATGGCCTCCTCCACGAATGCTCTCTACTGGTCTTTTCTCCAGCGCAATTCCATGCAGTAAATAGCGGTAGCTGGCGGTGCTGGAAGCTGAACCTTCCGGAGGATTTGCTTTGTCTTTTTAAATATTGTTCGAACGCATTCTTCCTACCGGAGGAGGCTATTTTTTATTGACACGTTTTCATGGGTGATTTCAAGACGAGAATTTCCAAATCTGGATATTAATGAAAAACCCACATCCATTTTGGGGCTCCCAGGGCTAACCGAATGCGTTTATTTTGAAATATTTTGTAATCTTTTATATACATAGCATTCGGAATCGTGCGTCAGATAGGGTAGGGTTGCGTATGCTATTTTGGCCTTGTAATTTATTGAGAACTCGTTCACATCCACCGGGTCCTTCCCGTATCATCTATTACATGTTCATGATTTTCGATAACCTGTCATCTTGCATTATTTCTACGGTCGTACGTATTTCTTTTTTGCTTGTTTTACCTTTTCTTACAACTTTGTAAAATGTTTTTATTCTTTTTCTGTCTTTAATGTTGTGGTGTGTATATGTAACGGTTTTACTGATGTTTTAAAAAAAGATAATGGAGATGCAGAAATCTTTAGCAAGCAATAATGATTGTGTGTAATACTGTATTAGACATACAAGTGAGCCTTGAGGAAATGAAAGCGTGCAAAATCTTGTAGAGTGTAGGTTTATTTCTCAGTCGCGCTATGAAAACTTGCCCACACATTCGAGGAGTTACATTGTGTTCTTGGTAACATCTTCTCGGTAGGTACTTGCGTATTATCCG
Organism: Hesperophylax magnus; assembly: GCA_026573805.1. Classification (NCBI taxonomy): domain Eukaryota; kingdom Metazoa; phylum Arthropoda; class Insecta; order Trichoptera; family Limnephilidae; genus Hesperophylax; species Hesperophylax magnus. Next base: position 6,885,396 of record JAIUSX010000022.1, read on the forward strand.
AAATCGTCTTGAAAAGTTAACTTTATCTATAATGGTTTAGGTTTGACATTTCAAAACACTGTTACATTACATAACACTATTTAAAAGAGTTGAAACACTATTAATGATTTCAAGAATAAGTACTAGAGAACTATGGCAGCTATGAAAAATGGTTTGGTGGGGAAAAAGACATTCAATTTCAGATACGGTAAGCAGAGATTCCGAATGCGAATCCCGGCTGCGCCAATATATATTTTATTTTCCATGTATTTTTCTAATTATATGTATCATTAATCAATCAATATAAATCATTCTTTCTATCCAAACCTATATTGACACTACATGTATGTACTAACTAAGAACCTCCCATATTTTACCATTGATGAGCCGATTCATGGCATTCATTTTTCATCTTATAAAAAAACAAGGCGATGCAAAAGATTCAATCAATGCAGATATGTATCTAATCTAACCACTGGTCATATATATATATATATAAATAAATTTAACCCTTATTTTACGCACAATTTGCATGACTCTTTGTTTTCTAGCAACATTTGAGTCTGTATGTAGACACTATGAATTGTTTGTGGATCAATAATTTAGGGTCATTCAGCCAACGCAACATAATTGAACGTGAAACTTCGACGTGTTTATTTATATTTGACTGCGGTGGCGTTAACATCAATGAGAACGTGATTGTAAAAAAACGTATTTGCGTCAGTTTGGGTGTGGGATCAAACCGCCTTCGTACGTAGAGTACCTTATATATTACATCAATGCCTTCGTGTGGTGTTGATTGTAATGTTTATGATACTCATAACTCTTTTCATAATTCTACTTATACCACTAATCTTCTAATAAATGTAATATCAATAGTAATGGAGAATAAAATAGCATCTGTAAAAGAATGCAAGGAATAGAGTGAAGATACGTTACTGAGACGACGCGACGCGTAGATATACAATAGGTTCTGCCACACGTACACTTCGGAGCGGCGGTACCTACCACGCGCCGCTCCAGGTCGCCGCGTAGAAAAATCTTACAATGGACTGCTCTGTAAACCGTTACCTCACTTTCGAACTTTACTTTTCTGCGCGGCGGCTTGAAGTGGCGCGTGGTACTGCCGCCCCGCTAGCGGAGCCTAATGCATACGCGGACATACTTTAGCGGCCATTTATACATCTAGTTCATTAGTACACACACATTCTTTGAATGGTTATCATTGTTCGAATAGTACTGAATGTGCAATGTTTTTAATATTATGCTCTGCCACACGTATACTTCGGAGCGGCGGTACCACGCGCCGCTCCAGGTTGCCGCGCAGAAAAGTAATGTCCGAGTAGGTAACAAGTAAGGTAACGGTTTACAACGCAGTCCATTTTGTCCACTCCGACCTGGAGCGGCGCGCGGTACTGCCGCTCCGAAGTGTACGTGTGGCGAAAATCAACTAAATGACATGCACTTGGTGACTCTTACCATTTGTATCCCCTTCGAATGTGTGTTTATGTAAATTACTTAAGATATAAACCGATAGTAAAGAAATATTGCTTCGGGTGAAATTCATCTTCATCAAATATCGAAAATCATTCAGACAATCAATTTCATTGGGCCAGGAGTCAAAGGTCAAAGGTCTTGTTCTTTTTTCGTATGGTTGGGGATAGTTTGTGGAGGTCAAAGTGGGAAAACACAGATACAGACAGTAATTTAAAAAAACATTAAAAACACATTAATTGAAGAATTAGCCTGTATCCTCACAGATTAACATAGCAGCCGATAAATCATATCTGATTATTCAACCAGTCGACGGCATCGGGAGTCAGTTCCGTCTTTTCCCTAAGGCATATGAGCCCATGGGCCCCCGGCCTGAGGAGGCCCCGGAACTCATGGTATAGAAAGATTCTTTTGTGGTTTTAAGTATTTTTGTTGAAACTCAGTACAGGGCCATGGTAAAAATTTTCTCTTTGAAATTCTCTAGCACTCCGCCCACACCCTGTGTGTTCTGTTTGAATAATATGTCCACATTCTTAAAATTGAAAATCCTTTAGGCCCCATTTGTGCACTGAATATGCTCAACGTCGCAAAAGGTCAATTAGCGAAAACAATTATCATTTTAATTTACGTTTTTTGCACCAAATAAGTTCAGGAACATCGCTGGTTAAAGTTTGTCGGGTACTTGCATCCCTTAAGAGGAAGCTACAAGCCAAAAATGTGTATATTCTTGGTATACCTTATATCGTAGGTAATAGGCATTAAAATCGCTTGACAAACGGAGTCCAAAAACGTTCGATTTCAAGCACAAAACTGGTTTTTATTTATTTTGTAAATAATTTTATAAGAAGGCAAAAAAGTTAGTCAAGTGAAACTGTCACAGATAATTTTAGCTATAATACTGTATTTTTGAAAAGTTGTTTCCTTTATGCGTTTTTACATTTCTATTGAAAAAATATATTTTTTTATTAAAGCATATTTTTTGGTATTCATAATGTACACCAATTCGTTATAAAGATTAATCAAAATAGTGATTTGGCCTTAAGCTTACCCTTAACAAACACCTGTGTAAAATATTTTTTTCCTACTTTATGTCCGGTTTAAATCTCCCCACAGGAAAAACTAAACCCATCCACATACTTTTCCACAAATGATCATCTAGTCAATCCAAATTATGCAAGTACATTATATAAGCATAATAAATACAAAATAATACAAGAACAACACGTCAACTCTCCAGAGATCAAATGGGAAAATAATTCACCGACTCCAGATATTTTCATATCAGAGGGTATAAAGTAATAGTAAAAGTAAATAGTACCTATAAATCCTACTAATCCCTCAATATAAATATTTAAAAAATCTTAATTAATCATATTATTATCTGCCAAGTTATAAATACTATCGCATTATTTCCACCTAAGAACCTGTCACTGTAGGATTATTCACAAAACGAGTAACAATACAACAGGCATCCTTCCGGAGCAATTGGATCTAAAACTGTCAAGTGAAGTTTCAGCAAATTCCGTTAGAAAGAGCGTTGTGGTATTCAGACGTCGCGTCCTTGCAATAATAATTATCGTCCAATCAAAAACGACGATCGACGCCCGAGCATTTTCCCGCCGGGTAAACACGCGCAGTACTTTATTATACATACCCATAATATGTACCTACTCGCTGCCAGTAGTGACGTCACAGGAGGGCGTCCCGGCTCCCGGCACTTCCATACTAACTTCTCTCCCGGTGTAATGAACAAAGCCATGTTGGAGTCACTGACACAGCGCCAGACCTACGTCTGGGTATGCCGGCTCCACGTGCGATGGGAATATAAAGGAGACAGCGATAACCGCGTCGGTTCGGATCGATATTTCCTACTTCTTCAGCAGGAAGCGGGAGAGAGCCGTTTTGAAATGGACCCAATTGAACAGTATCGAGTCGTGGGTGAGCTTGATTCTTACCCTGCCGCTGAGAGCTGCATTGTAATTACTCTTTCTGATACACGCGTCGTTTTTCAGGGAGAGGGAGAGGTTAGGTACGACGAAGATATCAGCTGACTCTGGTCCATTATGTCCGAGTATTGCTCCATTGTATTCAGGTTACTTAACTCTTGGAAATCCGAGGCAAAATCACAATCAGCAAATTGTTACGTCGAATATTTGATTCCTTTAACTGTGATTGATAATTGCCATAAAAATATCTTTAGCAAGTACATGCTTTTTACAAGCAGAAATAAGTATTTTTTTCAAGTTTTACCTTAACTGGACACCCTGTGATATTATGAAAAATTACAAGCATTTTCAACGAAACTTTGTTATAATTATAAGTATTCTTTGTAATTGACATGACTAATGTAAGTGCTAATAATGCATTATCCGATTGCGTAATAATATTTCTGGAATCATGTATTTCGAGGAAATTACAATTATACCATCCACCTGGAAGATATCTGGTCTAAACAGGTGTTATGTTTTTGCAATAAATATGAATTCCCCTCAAAGCACCTGATATAATTTTTAGAAAGAAAGTAAGCGATGCATTTTATATGAAATACAGAAAATTAGAGCATTATCTTGATGATTTGATAAGGTACCTGATATTCAATGTTTCTAATCTATTAAATTACCGTGAAATCTTACATTTTTAACCTCTAACCGTTAATACCTTGTTTAATACTGTATAAGTCTATACTTCTCAAACTTTTCTAGATTCCCCGAAATTGGACAAAAATGGCTCCTCTAAAATATGTTTTATGACCATGCCCACATTTTTATCCACACATATGTGTGGACGGCTACACATATTTAAGTATCATTGCTTTAGGGCTTGAGCGAATGCTGCCTCAATTTAGGTAGGCGATTCTTCGTTTTAAGGTTATTTAAAAAAATGTAAGCAGTTTTATGTTTCAGAATTATTCGTAGGTACGATTTTTTATACCGCATACAAATCGAATGCCCGGAAATCTCCAACGCATAAAGCATTTTTTTGTTAAACGCCCCATCGCTCCAGTGGTTAACAGTAAAATTATTTATAAATAATTATGCATACCTTTATGTTAAACAAGCGTCTTAAAAAATATTATTTTTTCGGTGAACCAGACAACACATCAAAATGATAATTCAACACGCCTATAAAAAGTGTTATAAAATTATGAAATGTGATGAAACAAAAACTTGGTTAAATAGGTTACATATGTAACTACAGGGTTTTCCAATAAGAGGTGTTTTTTTTAATAGCCCGCTATTTCGGTAGATGTTACTTTTGAAGCTGTCATTTTTTGACATTTGACAAGAAGAAACTACGCCATTAATAAAAATGGAACGATACACGCTTCAACAACGCATTGAAATTATTAAAATTCACTTGAGTGAATCAAATGCAAATCATCTTAAGTGATGAGGCCCATTTCCACCTCGGTGGCTTCGTCAATAAGCAAAATTGTCGCATCTGGGGCTCGGAAAACCCAAGAGTTATTGTTGAAAAGCCTCTCTATCCTCAACGTGTGACTGTTTGGTGCGGTTTATGGTCCGGCGTAGTCATTGGACCTTACTTTTTCGAAAATGAGGCTGGAGCAACAGTTACGGTGAATGGATTGCGCTATCGAGAGATGATTAATGATTTTTTATGGCCGCAATTGGATGGTATTGATCTGGACAACGTTTACTTTCAAGAAGACGGCGCTACGTGCCACACAAGCAACGATACCATTGATCTTTTACGATTGAATATCAAAATAACACCTCTTATTGGAAAACCCGTATTTAACCTAGTTTTTTTTCATCACTTTATATCACCTTTTAAAGGTGTGTTGAATTGTCATTTTGACACTGACAACTGTTTGTGTCGATATAATTGAAGCAGTTATGCAATACAAATTATGCATGTTAAGAATCTATATTATGTTTTGTTTCATTTTACCTGCATAAATAAATTTAAAAAATCTGAATCACGAAGGGGTAACCTCATTGACTAATTTACATCAATGGGTAACCTACCAATGAACGAATGTACCAAACCAATTGTAGATTATTCGCTTTATGCTATTTATTAGCTCCGATGACTGAACATTCTATGCATTATTTTTTTTATTCTGGTCTGACTATTGCAGAAAAATCTGAAATATGTTGTGCCCTTCTCATATATTATGTCCTTCTCTAGTTTGAGAAACACTGTCATAAATATAACTCAGTGATAATTAGAACAACACACTGAAGTCATGACCACCTTTATCCAATTTAAAAAGGTCTCTTTTAAACCATCTTGAACCTATCTCGTAGATCTCCCTCTTTATTATTGTCAATCAATACAAATGGTCGTTTGACCTCTGAACCAGGCCTGATCTTACTATTAAATTTGATCTCGCCTCCCCCAGTGCAGCAATTGTGTCAGCCTCGTTGAAATGAAGTCATGAAATTGTAAGCATAGGGTTATCACGCATTAATTTTGATGGCGATGACTAAAATTAGAATATGTTTGTGAGAAGAGCGAGAGGTTACAATGAATGTATCAGTGACATTCCTGGATGATTGCTTATAATAGATGTTCCATTCGCTAGACACTTACGACTGTTTTTTTAAGATTTTTTACACACCCATCATTGTTGATATGAATGACTTGGCTCGCGAATTATAAACCAATGTTTTCATTGGAGTTCGTTAGTTTGCGAATGAAACCACCTTAGCAATGGGAAACACTGAATGTTTATTATACCAAATGGTCTCCATACCAGATTTGTATTTGGTTTTGTGAATGTTATGATGAATGTAATTGGTAATTAATAATCATTTTGACGGCCACCGTGGTCGAGGGGTAAGGCTCTCGACTAGCAATCCGAAGGTCGCAGGTTCACATCCCGGTGTGGCCAAGTAAATTTTATTTGATGATTTATTGTTATTTCATAATTCATTTTTATTTATTATTATCGAAACGGCTATAGTCGTCATGGTGACTACAATAACAATAAATAAAAAAACTAACTTTTGTGATTTATTAAACTGTTTTGGCTTGCAGTGTAAATAAAATATTGGAAACTATACAAAGCATACTCATATGTAACATTAAAATGAATCATCAACATAAAAAAGTTTATTTTCAATTTATTTATTTCAGTTTATTTTCAGGATTTAAAAAAAAATCGCAAGTTGCGCCACAATACGCAGTATGTCAAAAAAATACAAATAAATAGTAGTATATCTGTGTGTAAGGATATAATGGCCAACCTTATGATTCCAGAGATAGCCTCATTTTTAATGTCAGTGCCATAAAAAGAAAGGCGATTTTCTGCACACTGTTACTCCGGCTCTTGAAATGACCCGAGTAAGCTAAGCATGTGAACGTCTTGATCATGTGCATTAATTTGATACCCGTAAAATGCGTGTGTTATATGGTCCACCATTTTGTATGGAACTATTATAATGAGTGACACTTAGTGATATCTTCAAAGGCTGTCAAGACAGCATAATATCATGTCATTTCGAGTTGTGTTTACACAAAATTGTTCGTGCGGAACAAAATGTTTGACGCGCTTCCGAGTTGTAGCGGAGTTCCCTGGATGCATCGCCGCAGCACTTTTCCTTTTATATTGCCGCAAAGTGGGTTACCTCCTCTGACCTCCTCCAACCGAGATTCTATATTTAGCGAACTTCTCTCCCTTCCACCCTTTTCCCTCCGCGAGATCTTGCTGACTAAGCTTCCATCTTCCATACAGTGGCGCACACATAGTTTTCAATCAGGGTAGGCAGTAGGAAAAATAGCGCTTTAATCAATATTACCACAGATGTGGTAAGTTTTCTCTAAGATTGGCTAAGCTGCTGGCTTTAACCGATGTTGGTTGGGATTACCTAAGCAATATCAAATAACAGCACAATATCACAAGCCAATTACAGGATTTTTTTTATTTTATATAAAAAAGTATTTTTTACAATAAACATACAAATTATTACATGTTACACTGTGATAAAAAAATTAAAGATTTCCTCACCTAAAAAGACAAGGCTCTTGTGTTTGTTGAGTTCATCCATGCTCAAATAAATAAAATATTGTAAATAAAAATAATATCAAGAAAAAGAAAAACGGAAGGTAAACCAATATCAGGAGAAAAACTTTTTTTTTAAATAATAAAAATACAGACTCTTGTAGTTTTAGGTATTTTTCAATATATGCTTTAAATTCGTGAATATTTTTGATTATTTTTTTATTTAAAGGAAGTTTGTTAAAATATGTTATTCCTAGATATTGTCAATATTCTTGGTGTTAAATTTTGTAATTTTAATGTTACTTTGATATCTTGCTGATTTATTAAATTGTAAGTGATTTAAATGTTTTCGTTTAAAAATCTGTATTATTGAATATTTTTATACATTTTGTCTATTGGAGGTACATCGAATTTTTGAGTTTCAGTAGAAAATTTATTATAATATAGGGGATTTTTGACGATTTCCACCATCTTCGAATTATTTTAAGTGGATTGTTATATGGAGGACCATAGCCAAAAATACCATATTTTAATACAGATTGAACAATCGCACCCTACACTCTTTTTAAGATTTCTAGATAATATGAAATTTCCACATTTTGTCCAACGCACATTAAATGAATGAAAGAAAACCATTATGATGTTTATTATTTCGTTAGTAAAGGTGGACTGGTTAATAGGGGTGCCAACAGATGGCATTGCCACATTTGTGATTTGTTCTAAAATGTACGGCCTTTTTTGATACTAACTCAAATGAGTCGTCTCTTTTTATGTCGAATGAGGACAAAATGTTTTGAATATATGACGTGTGGTTCTTTGCATGCTTAGTTTAAGTATTTGATACCCTACAGCGGTCGGGGCACGGCGGTGCGCGCGTCTTAATTTACTTTGTGCGCATTTTTTAATGTGTAGATTGGTTTCTTGCAATAATTATACTTTAAGCGAGTAACCCTACGGTAGGCAGTGCTTATAAGTACTGCACGCCCCTGCTTCCACGTACCCTCGACACGTTCCAGAGTTCCTATGCATTCTTTTTAATTTAACGGCTCATATGCTTTAGAAGCGTCTGATATCCATTCACTCAGGTCTCGCGAGAAGCTGTTATAGGCGATTAGATTGGTCGATCGCGTCGTTGATTGAATAATGTGTTGATTTTAAGGTTGTTCACTCGCGTATTGAGACGTGGCAAAGGAAAATTTCTATCGACTTTTAGGCTTCCTGCCAAATATTGCTAGCATATGAAATGGCTGAAGCTCAGAATAATACGTAAAAGCACCGTATTCTCGAAAACACAGATCGATTGAAGCTATTTCTGCTTTAGTATTTGGAATTTTTCATAGGATGGCTAGCGGAAAATATTGTTCGAATTATGTTGTGATCACTAATATCGGGGTAAATATATAATTCATCATATCTGTTAGAAAATATTGCATTTCGTTGCCCTAACACCACACCAGATCGAACGACTTATTTAGAACAACACAATGTAAAGCCAAATATGCGCAAAACTCTTTAATAGGACGTATCTGTAAAACTCACAATGCCTCTAGAAATGTACACATTTTCAACTGTTACTTGAAAACTTATAAAATGCAACTTACTAAACTGATTTTGTGAAATAATTCTATCATCTTAGTTTATTTTATTGTTTTTAGTATAATCATTTGAAAACTGTATTACTACTAACTGTCTTTACTTGTTTTATAACATTTTGTAATTCCTTATAATATATATATTTTTTTATATTTCTTTGTCAATTATAAATATATTGTGTAGGTACAAATACTAAATCAACAACCAAACTTAATGGAACTTTATTGTTCTAGAACATATGAATAATTACTGTTTATGCTAAATGTATAAATGACTGTTTGTTTCCTAAATAAAATAAAATAAAATAATGAAAGGCATCGTACTTAATACTTTCTTGCTATCGTAGCGTATGTTTACTACGACAGACACGTAAATAGACCATCCCCTAAATCAATTGATAGTCCTACCATCCTTGCCACTATTAAACTACATGTGCCGACTAGGAATACAAGACAAAATATAACATTCTTCTGTAATACATACTCGACCAACTATCAGACACACTCACTGACCAATAGGATGCATGATCTGGGCAACAAGTATGGGAGTGCTATTGATTTATTTATTGACTCCATTTATAGAATTAAGCATAATCTACACCAACACTTTGTTGAATCCTACAAATTAGAGTAGCGTTGGTAAATTAGTTTTAATGATTTGTCTTATATGTAGTGTTGTTTTAATTTCTTTTTTACTTTATGTTACTCTTAAGTTTTACTAATATTGCTTCATATTTTTTAATATTTTCTCATTATACTTGGAATCACAATTTTACAAGTGTGTATTTTGTACCTTCTTTAAAATGGATTACATCTATTTACTGTCAATATCTCCTGTATAATACATATTCTCCTATGTACACAGCATCATGTATCACTTCTATGTAATAGCCTTTTTAGGCGTATATATATATAAATAAATAAATAAATTTATATTTTATTTTTCGGAATAACTTTATTGGGTAAAACCTCAAATTGTAATATTTAAATAAAAAAAAGGCGATAAGGCGATTGAAAGACAAGGGTCCTGGGTTCGAGTCCCAGATGTGACCGTTTCCTTTTCTGATTTTTCTGTTTCAGATTTTCGTTTAAAAATCACTAATATTGTCTTCAATATTTAAATAAATTTATTTCTATTATCGTGAGTACATTTTACAGATGAATTACAGTTTACCTAGATAATAATCAGTAACTTTATTTAAAAAGGTTAGTAGTAGTTTTTTGTGAATACCTCACTAGGAGAACCTGTGTTGAGGTGTTCGCATATTTTCGGTAGTGTTATTCTGCCGACAAAAGTAAAAACACAGTATCCTCCTTGAGACTGTCGATGAAGGACACTGCGGTGTTCCACCCAGTTGGTAGGTTAGTAACTCCAACAAAACATCATAATATTATATAAACATTTGAATTAAACATCGTAATATTATATAAACATTTCAATTAAAATTCATAACATTATATAAACCTTTGAATTAAAATTCATAATATTTTATAAACATTTGAATTAAACATCATAAAATAATATAAAAAATTGAATTAAACATCGTAATATTGTATAAACATTTGAATTGAAATTCATAATATTATTTAAACATTTTAATTAAAATTCATAATATTATATAAACATTTGAATTAAACATTATAATATTATATAAAAAAAATCAATTAAACGTCATAATATTATATAGACACAATGTATTATTTGATTTTGCTATTCTACAGTTCGTTTATTTATTCACATTCATTAGATTTCATTACAGTTTCATATTGTAGACACGAAATTATTCAAACAAATAACATTATTTTTAATATGAAAAAGGAACTCCACGATATTGTTGACCGCAAGCTTATCTTGCCTTGCTGTCAGATTTATCAATCGTCGTCCTTTTCATGTTACAACATTATTTATTCAAGTTTAAAGATTTCTTCCGTCATCTACCATTGTGTCCTCAATACAAATTAATCATAATGTATTCTCATTAGAACAGCAATAGAGAGTCATTTCCTCAAATTGCAATCTTACAAGAATGTTACCGAAGCTTTATTTAACTATAATATTTATTAATTTTGTATCGCCATTTATGGGATATCTTACATCAAATGTGTTTTAGAGAAATATCTTAAAATTAAGCTAATCAGTTAATCACCATGAAATACTTCGGTATCACGTACATATTTGTAAAGGGTTACAAAATAAACAAATTTTCATAAGACTTATGCACAGATATTTTGGGCAACGAAAATTTGTGGAATAAACTGTCGAAATTGTAAATGATAAAACAGATCGAATATCGTATCCAATATCTTCCAATAATCGTCCCAAGATCGAACCAAAACTGTATACATATTCCCAAACTTGATTAAAATCCAGAAATCTTTGGCAAAGAAATAACGACGATTTGCCAAAAAATTTGTAAAAGCAATGATCTTTCAAAAATGTAAAAGATATACCCAATGTCCAATAATCGTTCCAAGATCGAACCAAAACATATTTCCAACTGTGATTAAAGCTCGGCAATCTTTGCCATAGAAATAACAACGATTTTCCAAAAATGTAGTAAAAGCAATGATCTGTCAAAAATGTAAAAGATATACCCAATGTCCAATAATCGTCCCGAGATCGAACCAAAACTCTATACATATTCCCAAAAATGATTAAAACTCAGAAATCTTTGCTATAGAAATAACAAAGGTTTTCCAAAAATGTATTAAGAGCAATGATCTGTCAAAAATATACAGGATATAGAAGACCCAATGTCCAATTATCGTCCCGAGATCGAACCAAAACTCTATACACATATTCCTAAAAGTAATCAAAACTCAGCAATCTTTACTATAGAAATAAAGGCGAATTGCCAAACGAGTAAAATGGTAAAATACAAGTCAAAAGATAAAGAAGATCCAATATCCAGTAATCGTCCCGAGAACGAACCAAAACTCTATACACATATTCCCAAAAGTAATTAAAACTCAGAAATGTTTACAGTAGAAATAACAGCAAATTTTCAAAATTAATAAATTTGTAAGAGTCATCTGTTAAAAATGTTAAACATAAAGAAGATCCAATATTCAGCAATCGTTCCGACATCTAACCAAAACTCGATACACATTCCCAAAAGTGATGAAAATTCATCAATCTTTACCATGGACATAATAGTCCAGTCAGCCTGTGTCGTAGAACACCATTTAGACCAACTAAATAGTATAAAGCTAATTTTTTCCCCATCGACTACTACCATTTAGAAAAGTGTTTAGAAAAAAGTCCCCGCCCCTACCCCCCTTGCTTCCCCCCCTGTGCCCCCCCAAACATGTAAAGTGTAAGGGTTTCGTAAATCGTGTCTATCTCAATTATTAAACAACATATCGGATTGCAATTTTTTTTATTCTCTTTGCTGTAACGTTTTCTACAAAAAAAGTTCAGTTAACTTTCGTCGTAACTTTTACCGTTTGTTTGTAATTCGTATGATAAGGTAAAAATTTGTATATTTTTTGGCACATAATTTTATATTTTGTCACAGAACTTTTCAGGCCGACATTTTATGAAAAAATATTTCCTACAAAAGTTGTAGCCCCTGTTATTACCTTTAAAATGATATATTTTAATGTGTACTTTATGGCTAGGAAACGCCAAATATCAACCGTGAAAGTCGGGATGTGACATCAGAGTGTAATGGCCTTGAGGAGGGGGTTTCGGGTTGTTGCATGCAGAGTGACTGTCAGGACATGCTTACGCAAGGTCTTATAGAGCTCACATGATGACCCAGGCAGCTTTGATGTTACTGCTATTCGAGGAATGTTCATCTCTTAAAGAAATGATTACAAACGACTTTAATGATATTCATATCCAAACAATTAACAAACAAACAACTGTTGAAGACGTCATGAGAGAGTGTAAAACAAATGAAATAATGACAAGACTAGAAGAAGTGTATGAAGATTTGGTTAAAACTAGTAGAACTTCAAAACTGTGGCTACAAGAGTTTAAATTGGTGAATTTGGCTCTAGACTTTATTCTGGCAGAGAGAATCGGCGATTGGAATTTGCACATTAATACAGTCAAGCAAATGATGCCGTATTTCCATGCTGCTGGACATTTGCTCTACGCCAAATCCGCACACATATACTTACAACAAATGTTGAGTCTACAATCGAAGATGTCAAATGAAGACTTCGAAAGGTTCGTCAATAAAGGTTTTTTTACAGTTCGGCGTACAGATGGATTTTTTACCGGTATCTGGACGGACATGACCATAGAGCAGACATTAATGCGATCATCAAAATCCATAGGTGGCCTTACTCATGGACGAGGATTAAGCGAGAGGACGCTAACCAAGTTCATTGCTTGCGCTCCTACATCCCTACAAATTTGTGAGGCTTTCGAGAAGTTCTCTGGCTGCTTGACTCAGTTTAACGAACAGCACACTGAACTTAGATGCAGTAGAAGAGAAAGGGACTTGCAAGATATTAATAAATTTCTCGGGTGGCTGCGTATCCATAATCCTTTCCGACAGAGCAACGATTTAATTTCTTTATCCTCTGGTCTAGTAGTGACAAGTTCGGGTGTAAACTGCGATGAAGCGTATGATTTAGGAATGAAATGCTTGAAAGACATCGAAGGAAATAATTTTGCAGATGTTAAATTGAAAAGAAAAAATAAAGTTAAAACTATAGGCTCCGTAGTAAGTGGTATAAATGTGAGATCTGAAGAAGTGCCAATTAATCCTGATCAGCTGTTTAATAGGGTTATATGTATGTCTCAAGGAACAAATAATCTCAAACAATACTTCAACTATGAACTTAGCCCATACCCTTTGTCTTTATTTGAAAACAATAAAATGATAAGAAAGGGAACTAAATCAAGTCTTATGAAAATATTTGAAAAGTGGACAGTTAGCAACGAAGTTTTTAAAAATTTGCCCCCAAAAATATATGTAGTAGATGGAGGGTATCTTTTGCACAGTGTTATTTGGCCTGACAAAGTAACATATAGCAGCATCATAGAGAAGTATGTTGATACTGTAATGAAACGGTATGGGAAAGATTGTCATGTTGTGTTCGATGGGTATCCTGACTATCCCACCACAAAAGGGGTCGAACATATGCGGAGAAGTAAAAAAACATCTCTAGAAATGAAATTCAACGTTAATATGGAATGCTCTGTGAAGCAAAATGAATTTTTGGCAAATCCAAAAAACAAAAGCCAGCTTATTGAACAGCTCTCTCAGAAGCTTAATGAAGCAAACATTCCAACCATTGTGGCGGAGGAAGATGCAGATACTAAAGTGGTCGGAAGAGCAATAGATGTCTCCCAGATTCAAAGTGGGAGGCCTGTAGTTGTTGTCGGACAGGATACTGATCTTTTCGTTCTATTGTTAGGGCTACTACAGTGTCAAAATGTGCAACTATTCTTTCACAAACCCTCTGGCACACCATCAACGAAATTAACGCGTACAAATTGCTAAGTTCATCAAATGATCTCCGCACAAAAGTTTTACAGTTTTATGAAAAACAGGCAGACAAAAATATTCTCAAAGAGGTAGGAGAGGCTTTTGTCTTGAAACTATATGGATGCACAAGGTCTGCAAGTCTGAATGACAGTAGATATTCAATGTACCTTAAAGCTGTTGCAAAAATGTCATTAAAATCCAAATTTAAAATGGCGTCCCTCCCTCCAACATCTGATGCTGCTGAACAACACGCCTATCGAACATACTATCAGATTCAAAAATGGATTGGAGATAAGGAAATCAGCGCTACGGACTGGGGATGGATTTTAACAGACAACCATGCTGTACCCAGTGCACTCAAAAAAACCACCGGCACCTGAAGAAGTTATAAACTTAGTTTCCTGCAACTGCAAAAAGGCTTGCAAAAATAATTGTAGCTGCTTTAAAGCATCACTTGATTGCACAGAAATGTGCGGGAGCTGTGGTGGATCATGCAGCAATGTAACTTTGGTTGAAGTCGAGGAAAATGAAGAACCTCTCATGGAAGTTTAGGATATGATCAAATTAAGATACCGCAATTATTTTGTTCTAAAATAACATCTTTAAAAAATATTACATGCATTTTCAAACCAAAAACTATTTAAAATACCTATTTTCGCTGTATACAAAGACTTATTATTATTTGAAACAAATTTAAAAAGTTGGGAATTTAGGTTTCACCGAGACTCGATTAGTTTTATTTATGGAAAATGCAATAGTGTACCTTGAAGATAAAAAACACTATCACTATACAACAATATCTGCATTGCAACGCCGCGCCGGCCGGCCCCACCTCGACCGAACCCGCCATGATAATCTCGCTGGATCTCCAACAAAGTAAGTACTATTTTATATCATTTTAAAGGTAATAATAGGGACTACAACTTTTGTAGGAAATATTTTTTCATAAAATGTCGGCCTGAAAAGTTCTGTGACAAAATGTAAAATTATGTGCCAAAAAATATACAAATTTTTACCTTATCATACGAATTACAAACAAACGGTAAAAGTTACGACGAAAGTTAACTGAACTTTTTTTGTAGAAAACGTTACAGCAAAGAGAATAAAAAAAATTGCAATCCGATATGTTGTTTAGTAATTGAGATAGACGCGATTTACGAAACCCTTACACTTTTCATGTTTGGGGGGGGCACAGGGGGGGAGGCAAGAGGGGTAGGGGCGGGGACTTTTTGCTAAACACTTGTCTAGATGATAGTAGTCGATGGGGAAAAAATTAGCTTTATACTATTTAGTTACATATAAAAACACAGGCTGACTGGACTATAAACTCTTTGTAAATCGCAACGAATTGCCAAAAATCAGTTAGCAAAACATTGTTTCATCTTAAAATTAGTAATGTATTGAACAATAATATGCAATAATCCGCTAAGGAACACTGACATGAGAACTTCGTTATCAGTTGTTTTACAGTGAATCATTAAATTTAGCGTATTTACCTATCCACTATCACATAATTGATACGATATCTTCGGAATCAGAGGTAGAATTCACACATTGAATTAGTAGACAGCTATGTTCTCGACCCGATTTAAAATACTAACTCACGAAGATTAACACCATTTCATGCAGAAAAGATAACGACAACCCTGTCTTACCACACTCTGATTCATTCGCTCTCATACACACTCTTTTGTTGCACCTAATCTGTCAACGTTATCGATCCCGACAAACCCTATAATGTCCCGATATAAACTTGCACAATGCAGCAACGCTGCTTATTGACGAACAATTTCTTTGGCCGCGGCCGTACTGACTACGATCGGGTAGATACCCTCGCTAGGAGAGGTCGCGAGGACCGACGCGGCGGGCGGTTCAGTTCGCGTTCTACGTTTTATACCTGTGTCAGACGACGTTATACGCATCCAGCGTGTTTTGGACCTATATCATCATATCTCGCAATACAATCCCACACATACATGTCATACAAGACAGATATGTTATAAGTGAGGGCGTGGCCTGGATGATATGACGTGATTCAATTTAATTCAATTTTGTTTATTCATTTCAAAAACATTACAAACTTGTTAATTTCAATGCGTTTTTAAAATATTTTTATAATAAGAATTCTTAGATTAATATTAACAGTGTGTATATCAACTATACCAGTGATAATAAAGCTTGCCTTTTAGGAAGCTTCATTGATGCAAAAATGTCGATATCCGAATTGATTCTGTTCAACAGCAAGATTGCTCTCCCCACAAGCATGACCATTGGCAAGTTAGTTCCGCAGGCCGGGAGATAAAATAGTCTATGTTGTCGGTGACGTAGATAACCATCGGGAACATAGAAATGAATGCTCTCCATGATGACCGAGTTTTCAAACCATCCACGAATCATATTTGCTATTATTATATATATTATTGCTAGCCGGGCCATATTTTAAAATGATTCAACCCCCTCAGGCAAAGAGAGGGGTTCAGATCAATTAGGGAGCTGCTGTAGTCATGCGGCTTTCAGCTGTCAAGGTGACAGATCACGGAAAAAGAAATTCTATTCCGTTCTCTGTCAATCCCCCTCTAGCACATGCTAAGGTGGGAGGAAGATTATGTTTTGTGTGATACTACAACATATAATATGTAAAGGCCACGTGTAGCGTCGTCTGAAACAGGCTTTATGTTTTTCTGCACCCGTCTCGACGAGACCCCAACACTTACGGTAACCCTAGAAATGGCCATACTAAGGTGTTTGATTCACTTGGTCGTGCCATGTCTTCGTCGGACATCTCAGACTTATTTTTCATGCACGTTCACATACATCTGAAACTTGTTTTACCTTCCATCCGCGCATCTAAACTCTCTAAGCGTCCCTTTGTTAATATTGTTCATTTTGATTAGATCAGCCTTGCAATATTTTTGGATCCCCAATTAACACTTATAAAACGGGCATAGGAGAATATATATTCTATAACTATATAGTTTTAAACTCAAAGGGGTAAAACTATATATCCAGGGATCTCTTTTAATAGCATTCAGTCATCTTTCATCCTTAAGGCGAAGCTAAATGCTTAATCACTATTTTGATTAATCTTTATAACGAATTGGTGTACATTAAAAATAAATTACTCAATAAAAATATAAATGTAAACAAATAAAAAAATAAAAATTTCAATAGAAACGTATGAACGCGTAAAGGAAACAACTTTTAAAAAATACAGTATCATATCTAAGATTATCTGTGACAGTTTCACTTGAGTAACTTTTTTCGCTTTTTTATGAAATTATTTACAAAATAAATAAAAACCAGTTTTGTGATTGAAATCGAACGTTTCTAGACTCCGTTTGTCAAGCAATTTTAATGCCTATTACCTACAATATAAGGTATACCAAGAACATACAAATGTTTGGCTTGTAGCTTCCTCTTAACCATACTAGTTCCCTGCCAATAACCACTAAGCGACTAATGGGCCCTGCAAACCATTCAATTTGGTTGAGCGGTTGTGTCAATGTTGAGTAGAATGTCAAGTTGAACCGTGTGGAGATGCCTTGTATAAGTTCTATACAAGTTGAATGGTTGTACCACCAGAGCATCCATCCACCCGAACGTCTGTAGCGTGGTTGAACAGTTAATCCGACTTTTGCCTAGTTAGCCGTCGTGCTTAGTTGTTTGTGACAAATATTAATATAATTAAAATGCCAGGCATGACTAAGGACCGTCAAGTTATGACGATTTTTTCAAAAACTTTATACAAGTGTCCGAAGGTAAAGTGTGCTAACGTCGAGGGATGATTCTACATTATTTTAGAGGTAAAAATCATTAAAAAAACTTTTTTCGAAATTCTAATGTTTTAAGGTAGTTTTTAGGTTAAAAATATGAATTGTTTGTTTGGGAAAATAAAAATTCTTTGGGAAAATTAACATTGGAATTTCGAAAAAAGTTATTTATCTTTTTGCGTCTTTCATCATGTAGAATCACCTGTCGAAGTTATCGCACTTTACCCTCGGACAACCTGTATAAAGATTTGACTTGCTTGTGGGGATTGGTGATGCCAGGAACGAAGCTATTTTGATCCTTTTGGAGCAGTTCAAGGATGTTGCGATTAAAAACGTATAAAAGTACATTTTATTTATTTTAGTAGCATCGTGTGACTGATTTTTTTCGGTCTTTAAGCCATTTTTTGGCCCACGTTTGTCTTTTTCTTTTCGTGTTAAAAGTTGACGATGCTACTAGAGCGGTCGCAATTTTTTTTACTTAAAAAATAAAATAAAGTAGGAGAGGCATGCTGCGTGTGTTCCCCACAGTAGCAACTGACGAAATTGAACCAATCATTGCGTCTTCTGTACGCAACGCTCAACGGTTGACACACAACAACCAACCAAATTGAGTGGTCTGTAAGGGATATGCGACTAAGCAACTAAACAAATACAGTAAGCATTTGACTCATATCCGTGCCACCTTCCTCTGCTCATCTCCAACGCAATTCTCCTTATGTATTATTATTCCTGGCACACTCTGTGCAGTTATGGCGATGGAGGATATTTCACTTTATTATTAAATAATATTATTCCTTCTAATCATACTTCTACCAATATGGCGCCGGATGCGTAGACTTCATGGCAGGGTTTGACAACTTGTGGTGCGCGTTTTCAGCTCAAAAGTAGTTTAGAAGTTTAATCAAACAATGTTTTTGTTAATAAATGTATTAAGGATAAACTAAATATCATTCATATCGTTCATAGATGGCCCAAATTTAATTATTTTTTATAAATCAGTTAAGTTTCACAATATTAAAATGTGTTGTTTGTTTGCGCTGGATTACGGAAGTCCAAATTCTTATAAGAAAGGCAAATAAATACAATATTGTATCGGTGACCATGCTTTACAACTATATCATCAAAAATACTAATTTCGTTTGTGTGTCTGTGCTTGTAACTTTGGTTCAATGTCCTCGTATTTGTTATGAATTTATGTTTCATTTTACATTGGAACTCAATGTGTGGAGAATTCAAACAATAATATAATATTTTAACAGGAAATTATTTTAAATCTCAAATTGGAATTGATGTGTCAAGAATTCCTACTATCCCATGATTTTATCGCTACGCAATAATTAGCGGTTACTAGTTTACTGGTTTGCCTGGTTTTCAACATCTGTATTCAAAATATTTTTTCTTATTAAAAATGTAAAATAAAAAAAAATATTGTGTTTTTATAATTTTTTTACGGTTAAATATAATATTATAAAGTTCATGATGGAAGTGCATTTAGCGCTAAAATTTGGGAACTTTTTTTCCTTACATTTAAGATCGCTCGTTTTTTTTATTAGTGGTAGGAAAAACATTATTTTTTAAATAAAGCAATAAGCAACTTTTTTTATAATCAATTGGTTTTGCTTTAGTCAATCTTTGAGATTATTGGGCAGACATCATCTTCGGGCCGAATTGGGAGGGCCGGTTGTGGGAGATGCTTTGACCTCTGCAATTGGACCCATCGCCTTGCACTGGAAGGGATGGATTCATGTGCCCATCACTCTTGGACACGCTGACTCCCAGATTCCTCCCACCTCCATACCATTTTTCTTCCCAAAATTTCCTCTCCTTTTTTCCTTAAAAAAACATTAACACAGCATCCCTAAGGATGTCATAGGCCACGAGGGAGATGATTTTCCCCAGGGCCTCTTGGGTGGAGAATGTAAAATTAGAATGGAGAATATTTTTTGTTTTTTAATCCTATGGGCTGTAATTAGGGTAATTGCCAAATTCAGTACAATAACCAAAACCAGCGCAATTTTACGTACTTATTTAAAACTTACATTTGTTTTATGTAGTGAAAAAAACATTCTGCATTTATTTTGGGCTAAATGGGATTTGGAAAAGGCGGAGAATTTATGTATTTCTATGTGTATCTTCTCTTAGAACTTACCTTTTTAAGCTGTCATACCCTTAAATTAAATATACCATTCCTAAGAGAAAGATCAGTTATATTCAATTTTCCAATTATGTCCTAAATCCTGTATCTAAATTTCGCTAATAAACAATTAGAAAATGTTAATTAAGTGGTAATCTCAAGTGACCTACCAGGTAAGTATTGTACTGTATATTATCTCCATAAATAGTTAGTAATAACATAGATCTATATATAATAATTGGAAAATCGAATATAACTGGACTTTCTCTCAGGAATGGTATATTTAATTTAAGGGTATGACAGCTAAAAATGTAAGTTTTTAGTTTAGATCTGAATTCTGTTGGACTTGTTATGGATCTTAGTACCGGAGGGAGTTTATTCCAAGCCTTCGGCCCTGATACTCCGAAAGCGCGATCACCAAACTTAGTATTTGCGCATAGGTTCTATCAGTCTGCCTACAGCTGATGATGTTGCTGATCTAAGAGTTGACTGCCTCAGACCAGTGTTTTCCGGGACGCATAGTTCAGAGATGTAGGGTGGGGCCATTTCATTGATGGATTTAAACACCATCCAGCACAGTTTGTACTGGATTCTTTCAGGGCACTTGAGCCAGTGAAGGTTACGAAGGTGTTTTGAAATGTGCGAATATTTTGAAACCCCGGTTATGAGCCGTGCTGCTGCATTAAATACTGATCGACTGACTGACTTAACACGAGTTCTCCCCAATTAGGGAATTTATTAACATCAAGAAACATATATCATATATTTTCAATTAGTTAAAAAATAAATAAAAAAAACGCTAAGTATTATCTCTTGCTATTGTAACTACCAGCACAACATAACGTGTATAAATAATATTATTATTGCAATAATCTCCTTCATAGGTTAGTCATTGGGCAATCGCTGAGTGTAGGTTTGTTCAATGCACCTAATATTCTTACTAGGTTTACTCTGAGTGGGTTCGAGTTTCAATGACTGGCCCACACTATAGTCACTTTACGCTAGCTAATTCCAAGTAAACATACCTATTAATAATGTGACTTATATAACAACAAACGTCGATAATGAATATTATATAATTGGTTAATACTACTGTAATAAATCAATCTTGAAATATAGATATATAAAATACGTTAAATCAAACACTCCGGTTATAAAATTCTACAAATCTATGTGACATCATCTGTTATTATGATTTTAAAAAGTTCCAAGTTTCCAATGTATTTCGGTAAACAAAGTGTTTAGTATTTAAGATGACCGTTAATAATATTTAAAAAAAATCTATCTGGAATTCTTCGTTCTACAAAACGTGCGTCGCTTTAGAGTCCAAGCCTTTTTATTGCACTAATCTTCCCGCAGTTATCTCTGGAATCTTCGATCCAGACGGCAAGGAGATGTCTCGTGCAGCCGGTGCAGTACAAATTCTATGTCTGTTATGTACGAGTACTATACAATGCAGTATTCAGTTTGCACTCGGTACTTACTCGCTTATTGTACTCAAGAACTCCCCCAGTTCTTTATTACATGTCGTGTTGTTTGGTACTGGGTTCCTAGTACCAAGTATCTACCTCGTAGTAACTACCAACGCTTTGTTAGGAAAAAGCGCAGTCTAAATGAGAATGTACTAAAATTAGGGTGTGGAGGGGAGTTTTAAATAGGGACATACGTTTTTTCATGTATTTTTGGTTTGAATCGCTGAGTGTTTCCGCAACACTTTATTTTAATTGCATCTAGTATGACCAGTATCATTTACAGAGGAAAACTAATTAATTAAGGATTAAAACATTATATAGTTATTTTTTTATAAAGGGCGCTGTATAAATATATTGTATTGTGTTCTATAAACTTGCTTTATTTTTTTGAGTATTCTTGAGATGTGTATATTTCTTCACCACAAATAACATTTTATTTTAATAGGAAAAGTCAAATCTTTGAATAACTAAATAGAAATAGAAAAAGTCAAATCCTCGAATAACTACATAGAAATAAGAAAAGTCAAATCCTTGGATAACTAAATAGAAATAGGAAAAGCTAAATCCTCGAATAACTAAATAGAAATAGGAGAAGTCAAATCCTTGAATATCTAAATAGAAATAGGAAAAGTCAACTCCTCGAATAATGATATAGATGTAGAAAAAGTCAAATCTTTGAATTACTAAATAGAAATAGGAAAAGTCAAATACTTGAATAACTAAATAGAAGTAGAAAAAGACAAATCTTTGAATAACTAAATAGAAGTAGAAAAAGTCAAATCTTTGAATTACTAAATAGAAATAGGAAAAGTCAAATCCTTGAATAACTAAATAGAAGTAGAAAAAGTCAAATCTTTGAATAACTAAATAGAAGTAGAAAAAGTCAAATCTTTGAATAACTAAATAGAAGTAGAAAAAGTCAAATCTTTGAATAACTAAATAGAAGTAGAAAAAGTCAAATCTTTGAATTACTAAATAGAAATAGGAAAAGTCAAATCCTTGAATAACTAAATAGAAATGTGAATCGTTTCATAGCTTATTTATTTAATTCATGTGAATGTCTATCAATAAGTACTATGTGTATTGTGAACTTTAGTTTTTAAGTTTTTACATCTTTGTGAAGTTGTATTTCATAAAAAAATCGCGATCGACGTTAGATACTTAAAATAAAGAGAAAAACATCGTAGTTATTTCTATCCAGTGAAGTTTTGTTCATTTCAAAGAGAACTGTGTTAATTTGGTAACACCCTACAATAAGTGCTCTTGCGCAATAATACTTCAGACTAATGCGAGATATTCAAGCATACGAGGATTCGAGCAGTTAGTTCCTCTTTGATGCCATAATGACTTTACCAGATTAACAATGCTTATTCACTTGTAAATCAGTCTGCCCCAAACCACAACACGAATGCTTGTAATAAAATTACAAAATAACCATCCATCTCCGTTTCTGTGATGTCAATAAATTAATCTGACAATACACAGGTAAATCGCAAGGTAAATAGCCCAGTGAGGCTCATATTATCAAATAATATGTTAAAATATTTTTTATCTGGTTTTACGCCCAGCCGGGATTTTACATGCATTTTAAATAGAATATATTTAGTAAGCTATCGAAAATTGTACAAAAAAATTAAAGCTGATGAATCTAAAATAATATTAGTCAAACATTTAACAATAACATAAAATATTATAGAAACTAGAACACTACTACATATCACTAAAACTACATTACCAACGCTACTCTAATTTATAGGATTCAACAAAGTGCTGGTATAGATTACGCTTAGTTCTATAAATGGAGTAAATAAATATATCAATATATTAAGTACTGGACCAAATAAAATCGCCATCCATTTCTTGAAAATAAAATCTGCTTACTACTCCTTTTCACTTTTCATCTGGCGCACGAATTGCTGACTATACATCACAAATTGGGTAGACAAAAGTTCAGGTTTTTTTTTCCGAATTTGAATATTTTGTTACTCTTTTTAGTTAAACACTTTTACAAACGTATTATAATTTACCCACCTCACTATTTTTAGTGTTGCTACCACAGGCAGTTTGTTTAAAAATAAACTCTCAGATCCTGCGTAGAAAAGTCCCAAAATGTACTGCGCTGTGAACCTTTGCTTTACTTTAGCGAACTTTTCTTCTCTGCGCAGGGTCTGGTTATCTCAATGTGTGCTCTTCGGTGGTCAATGCACGACTGACGTTGTAGTTTATTCAAAGTATTCTCGAACCCTCCTGGTGCCAAAAATATGTTCGCGTGGTTTTCCGCTATCTCGTCGAAATGATTTTATGTTAGGGCAATTTGGGTGTCTATGAAAATAACTATAAAATTCATGTTCACGGTCAATTTGCTAGATAGGCTAGTACTTCGAGATGAGGCGTGAAATTGTTATGTGATTCCTCCTGAAATGGCATTTCATTAGTCGGGAATTGGATGTTAGTCACTGCCATGGTCCTGCCACTGAGAGATTCATAGTAACCTCTATTTCTATTACATGCGTCGTTTATGAGGAAGAGGGAGAGGTTGGAACGGATCCATCAGCGGTAGGTAGTTCCAAGAGTTCCTAATGGAAGTTGCGTGCTAAATAATCATGACTACTTCCTGAAAGTTTGAATAGCGCGTGTAAAAATAGCTGGCAGTAGTAAACGTGAAGGAGTTATGGAGGATGTTGATAATTCTGCCATTTCATTTGTTGATCTAGCCACTCTTTGGTTGATGTTTAACCCCTAGCCACCTCACCATTAACACAACTGCTCTAAATTGAACTATGCTGACAAATGATCCAACTATTACCATAACACTTCTGTAAATGTAAACCTCACGTCCAGAAAAGTATGTTTCGAATTTTCTTTTAATAATAATGATAATAGGATGATTTGTATAGTGCCGTTTTTGTGCAAAATCACCTCAAAGGCGCTGTACAAATATATAATGCATTTCTACAATGATTTATGTTATTACTAACTACGAGTATATATTATGTAGTTTAGACCTGAATTCTGTTGGACTTGTTATGGATCTTAGTTCTGGAGGAAGTTTATTCCAAGCCTTCGGCCCAGATGCTCCGAAAGCGCGATCACCAAACTTAGTATTTGACTTGCGCTTAGTTTCCATCAGTCTGCGCCTACAGCTTTTATTTAATAAATCAAAAACAAAATTTCCTCAAAATTTAATTACAAATCATATTATATTTTTTGTTACATTTTTTTAAAATTCTAAATGATATCTCATGGCGATTTCTATTGAATCTTTCTTCAGGCAGGTAGGTTTATACATGGAGAAAAATGAGTATTGCTAATTTATTAAGCATGGGTTGTTCCATAGAATCTGATCAATTCAAATTTCAACGTGAATTTGCGAGTTCTGTGAATGTTCTATTCAAGTTCTAGTATTATATTATTATAGGCCATTAGTAATTAAATAAAGATTAACAGGTTTCCTGATAAACTTTTAGCAAATTACGATTGTATTATCATCTCGGAACACGTGTTTACGAATATTTTCGCATTTCCTCTTGTCATTACGTAATTTACTAAAAGTTTTCAGGAAACCTGTTAATTCATAACCTGTTAAGGCCTGAAATCCCGTATTTAACCGGATTACCAATAATTTGAAGAGATTCTTATTAATTTGGCAATACACGACGTTTTCACATTTGAAAAATATAATCTTTACTGAACCATTAAAATGGCCATCACCTTGAAACGGAAACAAAACGGACAAACAAATTTACAGACAGACGAGTTTGCAAAATGGTCGAGTTAATACAGGACTTCGGTACGATCGGTCTATAACAACCTTTAGTGACATCTTCAATATTAAGAACTTTGAGATTGGAAGCGAAGTCGCTTGTTGCACTAAAGTTGCGTTGTATTAATTGCCGACAGTAATTATTGTTGAAATACAGGGTTTTCCAATAAGAGGTGTTATTTTGAATAGCCCGGTATTTCGGTAGATGTTACTTTTGAAGCTGTCATTTTTTGACATTTGACAAGTAGAAACTACCCCATTAATAAAAATGGAACGATACACGCTTCAACAACGCATTGAAATTATTAAAATTCACTTGAGTGAATCAAATGCAAATCATCTTGAGTGATGAGGCCCATTTCCACCTCGGTGGCTTCGTCAACAAGCAAAATTGTCGCATCTGGGGCTCGGAAAACCCATGAGTTATTGTTGAAAAGCCTTTCTATCCTCAACGTGTGACTGTTTGGTGCGGTTTATGGTCCGGCGGAGTCATTGGACCTTACTTTTTCGAAAATGAGGCTGGAGCAACAGTTACGGTGAATGGATTGCGCTATCGAGAGATGATTATTGATTTTTTATGGCCGGAATTGGATGGTATTGATCTGGACAACGTTTACTTTCAACTATACGGTGCTACGCGCCACACAAGCAACGAAACCATTGATCTTTTACGATTGAATATCAAAATAACACCTCTTATTGGAAAACCCTGTAGTTGTCGTCTGGCATTGTTTATTTAAGCGAAATCCAGGGGTATTGCAAAACAACCTTTTTAGTTTGTTCAGTTCAAGAAATCTTTCCGATATTTGATTGATAACCAGCTATTAATTGAATATGATTTGAGATTTATTAATATGAAGTATAATTTGTAGGAATTAACTTTTGTTTTTTCTTTTATGTATTCAATAATATTAGCATATGTTGCGTTTCCTCCTTATTTAGCAATCGTTTCGGACAGCGTTACAGTGTCCATCATCAGAGCAGATGTGATACCCTGATGGTAGATACTGTAACGCTATTTGAAAATTGGCATAATAACCCACCCAATCACGATAAAATCTTTTGATTAGTTTATTTATTTTTAAGGCTTTGAAATACATATTTCGTTGTTATTATAATGAATTATACATATCATACCATAAACTTACAAAGGGCCTTCAGGGTTAAAGGCAAAATTTAACGGAATTAGGAATGGTTCTAATAGAAATAACATTTTTTTTTACTTTGAAACTGTAGGCTTATGTCAGGAGCTCGTTGATTGCAAAGGAGTGAATATTATTTATTTATTTATTAAACAAACATTTATAGCCATGGAGAGAGGTTGTAGATATAAATCATATCGTAATAGAAATGTCAACAATAGAGAAAAAACATTTATATTATTGAATTTGACAAAACATTTATATTATTAAAACATTTATTATTAAACAAAACATTTATAGCCATGGAGAGAGGTTGTAGATATAAATCATATCGTAATAGAAATATAAACAGTAGAGATATAACATAACATTATTCACAAACCATCATAGAAATATTATTTTATGGACCTCTTATATTTGGTAAGTTCGCAACTGAAAATATCCACCTTGGATAACACGCTAATTATTGTATGGTGTGTTTAGGCAATAATTCTGCTTAGTTAATAATAGTTAGTAATAATTCATGTACTTCGAGGGGAGAAGTATCACTTGCTCCAGTTAATATTGAAAGGCAAGATAGAGGGTCGCAGAGGGCCTGGTAGGAGACAAATGTCTTGGCTGCGAAATATACGAGAGTGGACCGGCATTAGAAGTGTGGAGGAGCTATTCCGGGCAGCGAAAGACAAAGAGACATTTTCTAGAGTGATCGCCAGCGTCGGGGGGACCTGATACGGCACATAAAGAAGAAGAAGAGTTCGTTTTGCACTGATCCACCCTGAAGAGGACAGAAGAGCGGGTTGAACGCGCAGGTACATTGAATTATGGAGTGGTGGGTCGGAATTTTAAAGGTCCTTTCATATCTTGAGCGAAGAGATACCCATTTTCGAAAAATTTGTCATCATCAAGTCAATCTTCCACAATTCTATAGTCCAAGGTCAAAACCGTGACTAGCGGCTTACAACACCTGCTACAGGCTCCAGTCTGGCCCTTAAAGCTGATTCAAATTACCTAATTTCCATTCAGAACAGGTCCGATTTTTCTAGTCGTGAGTTTTATAACAATAGTTTTCTTCAGGCGGCAACCATCTAATTATATTCATACAATAAAAACCATATTTTATGGTTAATCATAATTACCTTTCAATATGTAGAATTTTTGTTAAGGCCTTTTTAAGAAGGCCACCGGCTTCGATTTAATACTGGGAAATCGTGTTTTTTGCAAAGTGTTTTAATAATCTAATTAATATGTTGATTTTTCCCGGCATCTCCCAATTTTCAATACTATATCGTCTAATCTGTTTTTCGTAATACTTACCTAAAGAGAATTGACGGAAAAAGATGAGTATTGCTGATTTATAAAAATCCTGTTAAAAACGTGGCAGGAGGCTATTTCCTAATAAAATGTTATTACTTTCCGAATATATCACAACACGTGTTCATGTACCTGCGCTATCACAGGGAATTAATAATGACGAAATGCTAAAATATAATGATTTTTATGAACAAACCTAACATTTCATTCGTTTAGGGCCTGCAGTCCCGTTTTTAACTGGATTACAAATAATTAGAAGAGATTTTTTATTAATTAGCAATATTTTATATCGTACGTTTTCTCCGTGTATGAACCGAATTTAGTGAAATATCACGCATTATCTGATTTTTTTTACGATTTATCTGGTATTTCAATGCGTCAAAGCTCAATATGGAAATGTTGACTGAAAAATTTCATTCTGAATAAATATGTGCTAATTTTTCAGACGCTCTGCTCTGATTTTTATTGTTAGGCAGTCTCTGGGAAATTAAAATAATATATCTTCAAGATAGAGAGATATGAGCAATGGAGCTCTCAACGGCAGGATCACGCTAAAAACTGACATTACATCTGATGCCGGTTCAAGTTCACGTCGGGAAATTTGATTTAGTCGTGTGTCGGCGGGGCACTGACCGGCCCGCCCCCAACCCCACCGGCTGTACCACTCCTACCCGACACCCCCGACCTCTAAACTGAAGCAACCCCAAACCCCACCCACCCTGCAGCTGTCTACAGTGAAACTATGTTGCACTCGGCGCTTGAAACCAACTAATGCAACTTGCACTCTCGTTCGAGGTTTCGCTACTGCTTAGAGCGCCGTCTGGATTTCCTAAAAAGGATTTGCGGTTTTACAGACTGATAGTCGGTTTATCAGAATATTTTACACACAGTTACGCCTTCTGCAGGAAACAGCTATAAAAGAATTATTGATTGGATTCTACGGTAACTTTTATAGCATCTGGGTTCCAATTATTTGAATGTCAATCAAACTTGGTTCAATATTACAGATATCATGAACTAATACTGTTAAAAGAGTTCAGAATTCAGATGGATTCTCAAAACTATTCTCTTCTCTTCTTCTCGGCTATATAATATGTTATGTACAAACAATCTTAATTATTATAATTATAATCATATCGTAATAGAAATATAAACAATAGAGACATAACATTATTCACAAACCATCAGAGAAATATTATTTTATGGACCTCTTGTATTTGGTAAGTTCGCAACTGAAAATATCCACCTTGGATAATACGCTAATTATTGTATGGTGTGTTCAGGCAATAATTCTGCTTAGAGTTCGTTTTGCACTGATCCACCCTGAAGAGGACAGAAGAGCGGGTTGAACGCGCAGGTACATTGAATTATGGAGTGTTGGGTCGGAATGTTAAAGGTCCTTTCATATCTTGAGCGAAGACTCAATTCCCATTTTCTAAAAATTTGTCATCATCAAGTCGATCTTCCACAATTCTATAGTCGAAGGTCAGAACCATGATTCCATAATACGCCCCTGTAGTGCTGGTATAGCTATGCTATGAAGAGACCCGCATACTGCTTGGGTTAAAATATTTACTAATGATTGTATTATCATCTGCAAGATTTTTTAAGACTGGCACCACTTTGTTTCAATACTCAAAAACATGGTTATTTTCGCATTTCGATTTTATTTGCTAACAAGAGGTTAGATTTTGCAATGTCACTGACCCGGTCTCCTTTGAATTGCTTCGAAATTTGGCCAATTTGATTATGCGTTCCGTATTTGCTTTGGTAAATCGATATTTCGATTAAAAATATTCATCTGATAGTGCTGCCAATGGGTATTACTGCTTTTTTACGTTTTACGTCAAATCAATTAGATTGTTAACAAAGTCCGCGATCTCCATCTCAAAACGATAGTAATACGTGCCTAATCCTGGGGGAGTTGGGCGGTTTCAAAATCTGTCAGCCACTAATACTGCGGTATTATGGCCGGTATACGCAGTACGCATGCGCATGATTATGAGCAACGTTTTCTATTAATCTGTTCTTATCCCTCCGTATTATCTATTATGAGTAAGACGGTAGTAGTTCTGTGAACAGTATTCTTCGCGTTATGTTGAATACTCCGACTTGACAGCTTGTGCGCTCTGGTGGGATAAAAAGGCACCCTCAAACGTGGCTACCATCTTAACAGGATTGACCGGACACGGATCACACAAACAGAAAGAGAAATGCAAAGTCGAATCAAAACAGGGTTTCTGTAGATTTATTTGTAAACAAATCTACAGTTTTTTCCCCGAGATTGATGAAATTTTGCATACTTGACCTTCAAAACAACAGGAATGTCACTGGACACATGAGATTTAAAACTACACCCATCCCAAATCAGAATAAAGCCCGGGCAGTGCCTCGGCTAGTACTTCGGCTAGTAGATAATAAAATTGAGAACCTTATTTCAGAGCTATCCTGTATCACGCAGTACCAAAGCTAAGAACATGTATTGTTTTGTTATAATGATCTTCAGTGTATTTTTTTACATCGTCCACACCTTTTCACAATAGCGACATCTGTAAATTTGTATATTGTACCATATTATCTTCTTCCCATTGTCCTATTCTGGTCGGGGACCTGTCGTCTTGACAAGGTGCCTCCAGACATCTCTGTGCTGCGCTACTTCAGTGGTATTTTTCCACAGCAGGCCCAGCCTCTCGTACCGCCTCTGGAGTTGTTCCTTCTAAGTATGTCTAGGGCAACCCACTGGACACCTTCTCTCCGGAATTTCTCTCAGTATTTAAAGCGAAAATCGGGCTTCTGTCATTCATGTCCAGTGGGGGTTCGATGCTAAACTCGTCTCGGATCGTTGAGCTTCTTATTCGATCCCATTTTTAATACTACGCCAAGACTAAGCGTTCCAGTAAGGCGCGCTTAGGCTTGTTGGGAGTGGGGGAAGTAACAAATACGACAGTATTGCCAACAGCCAAATGAAAAGTTTCCATGCGTCCCCAACGCTTTGGTGATTTTATTTTTGGGATGATTATTTAATTGTGATTAACAAACAGCTTTTGGCAAAGGTAGACGGAGAAGAAAAGAGTATTGCTGATTTATTAAAATCCTGTTAAAAACGGAAAAGTATATCGTTTCATGCACTTGCGTTAGTCCTGATAGTACACAATGACGAAATGCAAAAATATTAGAAGTTTTATGAATACGTGTTCCGACATCGCCATAACACATTCGTGTTTTACTGATAGTTTGTTAGGAAACCTGTCAATTCATTCGTTAAAGACCTGCAGTCCCGTTTAACTGGAATTCGAATCATTTGAAGAGATTTTTAATATATGAAATCAGTAAGTTTTATCCGTGTAAAAATGCATTCAAATAATTTGTGATGGTTATTAGAGTTATTACTTTGTTTAGATTTTTCTCGAGGTTATTGTTAAGGTGAAGCTTAATGTTAAATCACTATTTTGATTAATCTTTATAACGAATTGGTATACATTATGAATACCAAAAAATATGCTTTAAATAAATTGAAGGGTTTCCTATCGTTTCGCTTGAGTAGAATACAAACAAAAAATAAATATTACCCAATAAAAAATATAAATGTAAACTACTAAAGAAAATATTTTTTCAATACAAATGTATGAACGCGTAAAGGAATCAACTTACAAAAAATACAGTATTATGGCTAAGATTATGTTCTTGAAATCGAACGTTTCTAGACTACGTTTGTCAAGCGATTTTAATATAAGGTATTCCAAGAATATACACATTTTTGGCTTGTAGTTTCCTCTTAAGAATGTCGATATTATGAAATTAAGTGTTATGTTATACGGAGAATTTTTTCTAAGGTTTTACATGCGGGCAAATGAAAAAAAAAGATTTGTCGGTTTGGTCTCAAGTCAACTTGACGGTATGTGTATTTTTATAAATACATATCTAAATTTGAATATTGAGAAATAATCTTATTGGAATGCTTTTAATTTTTTCCATGATTTTGCGGGTAGGTAAAATATGTTACATAAAGTTTATTTGGGAGGCGGGTTTACGTACCGCTATCCCGGGAACCATTTATTGGATAAACAAAACCTCTGCCATCGGTAGAGGCTGGTTTGGGGAGACGATTTGACGCACCATCGCCTAGCGCCGCTGTGGAAGGGATATATTCACATATCCTTCACACCTGGACCCTCATACCTTTTACCTTTCCATTACTTCCTTTCCTTCATTTCCTTAAAAAAGACCATCCACGTAGTATCCCAAAATATAAATGGAGGTAAAATTTGATTCCCTCAGGGCCTCATGTGTGGGGCTAATGTAAAAAAATGTAACACACAGCTTTCAAATGTATGTATCGTAAAGCTTTTAAATTTTCAATTTCTCTAAAGTGTATGACGTGGTTTTGGTGACTTTTGTCTCAACGGTGACCATACTATAATATGTATATTGGCCACGTATTATTATTTGTTAAGTGCATCGGGGAACCCGACACTATTGACACGAGCGTTTCTTTCAAAGTCCTACATCCGGTGTTAAAGAGTAAGTGGTAGAGAAACATTACCCACCCTTCGTAGTCGGGAGCTTTCTCAGATATATCATATTCCAGACGCTTACTTAATGCAAATTATGTACCCTATACAGCAAAATACCTGGCTGGATACAATCAATTTACTGTGTACTGACATTCCTTGGTGATGATATACAGGGAGTCCGGGGGTAAAGTGCGCTAACTTCGGAAGGTGATTCTATATGATGGTAGAAGTAAAAAATATAAAATATTTTTGTCGAAATTCCAATGTTTATTTTCTATTTATTTATTAAGTAGATTGGAATTTCGAAAAAAGTTATTTATCTTTTTTTAAATCACGTAGAATCACCCCCCGAATTAGCGGAACTTTACCCCCGACACCCGGTATTGGTTTTATAAATTAGAACTTGTTAGTTTAGGGTTTAGAGGTCATTTCACCCTTAAATTTTCTGGCACCATGCCATTCAGATGGAGACTGTCTGTGGTGTGGATCGAATCTCTACATTCCCACGTGGTTTTAAAGAACCTTTTTGAAACCACTTGTAGTTTTCTTATTTCATTTATTTTCTTATTTCATCTATGTTTTTATTTCATTTATTTTCTTATTTCATCTATTTTCTTATTTCATCTATTTTCTTATTTCATCTATTTTCTTATTTCATCTATTTTCTTATTTCATCTATTTTCTTATTTCATCTATTTTCTTATTTCATCTATTTTCTTATTTCATCTATTTTCTTATTTCATCTATTTTCTTACTTCATCTATTTTCTTACTTCATCTATTTTCTTATTTCATCACGTTGGATTTCATTTATATTGTTTTATCTATGTAGGTTTATTTCCCATGTGTTTTTGGAATTTATTGAATTATATTAAATTAATATTCTATTCATCAAATGTAGCTACTGCTTGACATATTTATCTCTGCAGGCGGTCAAAGGAAAACTAGCGAATGAGCAAATTAGTTTTTAAATTTTTTTTTTTAAATCCAAAAAATCCAGCCAACCTCCTTGACTACTTTTTTGCCTTCTGTATTTTTTTCTTCTTTATATACTATTTTTCAAACTTAGATCGTCTGTTTTATTTTTTCCTTTAGTACCCATAATATATTATTGCATTATTCTCGCCACACAATAATAATACCTAAAATAAATAACATGACACACCGAATTCTAATAGGATTTAAGAACTGCTATAAGCATGAAGATTACTGTCAAAAATATAAATTCAGAAATATTTTATCTGAAAACTTTTCTCTAAAATTTATTGTATTGTAGGTGTACGCGTACCTACGCGACCAAAATACACACAATTTTACAAAAAGAACTTATATCTAGGAATCCAACTAATTAAAGGAATTATACATTGTACACTGTTCATCATGACGATTTAACATTTCAGTATTGCAGGCATACCCGTAGAATAAATAAGATGCATACCAACGATAGCTCTGTTGTCATTTATCTCTCTTTCTAATGAATAACGTGCATAACACAAAAAAGGTTACGTAGGAGCTCTCGGTATTAGGGCCAAACAGTCGTCTTTGCATCAGAGATTTGTAATTATCATAATTTGTGAAGATATGTAAGGAATAAAGAAATGTCACGTTTTGACTGTAAAAGCTACGCGACGCCATTTTAATTCCTATCACGGTGCATTTCTGCTGAAAAAAAATATTATAACCGTCATTTGATGGGTTCATAGATGTTTGTGGGAGTGCGAGCGAGAAAGAGTGTGGGTTCGGTGACAACATGTGGATGTAGAATGTATGGTCCTGCCGCTGGGAGTGCTGCGAGTTTCGTTTTGACCTCTCTTTCTGTTGCATACACGCCTTGTTCAAGAGAAAAATGGAGGGTTAAGAGTGATTGTATACCTGACAAAATCAACTATTTTCGACACACACGAACTCTGTTGTTCATTTCCAAAACAATATTTTTTCTAATTAGAATTTATTTTAAAAACGTTTGCCTGAAAACAGTAAGATGGCGGTAATGTAAATCTTCGTTATAAAAGTTATGAATTTCAGTTACCAGATGGCACTATTTTTTTGTATTATTTATTTAATTAGAATATAAACGAATATATACAAGGTAACATTTAATTTAATTGTATGTATTTTAATATTTTTACAGAAAGCCTGACATTTCTTTTTTTTATGATTCCGATTTTGTTGTCCGGGTTAAATCTTCCCCATAGGAAAAACTAAACCCTTCCACTCACTTTTCCACAAATGATCATCTAGTCAATCAACATTATGTAAGTGCATTATATAAGCAAAATAAATACAAAACAATACAAGAACAACACGTCAACTCACAAAAGATCAAATGGGAAAATAATTCACCGACTCCAGATATTTTCATATCAGAGGGTTCGGCTCGGTAGAACTTCTAACAGGGCCTATAAATCCTACTGATCCCTCAACATAAATATTTAAAAAATCTTTCGTTATCCTACATGTATTCAAAATGACCGACTTTTGCATCTTTATATATAAATTTTTTGATAGATCTAATACGCCTAAATTTTTAATGAGAGAGCTAGGTATAATGCCAGTAGCCGAAATAACGAATGGTAATATTTTTATAGTCTGAGAATGCCAAATTCTTTTTATTTCATTTCCTAAATCTGTGTATTTTCTTATTTTTTCGCTAACAGATTTTTTAATATTACAGGAATTTGGTATAGCGACATCAATGATATAAGTTAATTTTTTAAATTTTTTCATGTAAAACTATATCGGGTCTATTATGACTATTATTATTATTATTATTTCTTCATATATCTTCATATTTCATATTTCTTCATATATCATACGCTTATATTATTATTATTTCTTCATATATCTTTAGTCCTGATTTTCCATATTATGACATGTATGATGATGTATGTGCCAATTTCTTAATTATGTATATCTCTATTAAAAAACATTTTGGCATTTGGTTTTACATAGTTTTATGCACAATAATTAACACATTAAATTCAATAGATAACAATGAATTAAATGAAATAATATAAATAAATAATTTTTTAAGTACTTAAAATTTTAAATACCAAAATACTTTTAACAAAATAAAATTTTATTGATTCTGTGGTCCAGAATAAATATCTAGGTTCAGATATAAATGCTAATACTTCTTTATTTGCGTACACCGGGTTCGAACCCTCTACCTTCGGAATGGGAGTCCAAAGCCTCACCAACGGACTACGCCGGCCGTCAGATGCACGCATTGTAAAAAATATACCTACATCTGGTCAAAAAACAGAGTACCTGTGTTCGTTCTACCTCGGTCAACCATAACCGTTATAAATAACATTATTGTTTTCTAAGGCCCACAGAAACGCCATCGGGCCCAAAATTCGCTTGTATTCAACAGTCCTTTGTGAAGCAAAACGCCAGATTTGGCAACATTCAGTTCATTTACAACAATGCCACTAGCACTCAGAACTAAAAAGCGCCTTGCGCGGGTGGACATTTTTGTAAGTTGTTTTACAGTGGACGGTAAATTGATACCCGACCTAAAAATGTCCGACCGCCCTCTGCAATGGAGCGAACTGGCGCGTTATGAAATGATACATTTTTACTAAGGATATCGGTGTAAAAAAAATTGTCGCACGCCTGCGCCCAATAGGTACGTTTGTATACAAGATGCAACAAGATATTCATTCAAACTTCTCACTTTCAATAGACAGTTTGTTGTCAGGTCTGGTGTGTTGACTCACACTTGCACCATAATCACGTGGCACTAGCAATTACGCTTGCTCGCTTAGACTTTCAAAATACTCTAGCCACAAAATATGGCAGTCAGGTTATTTGTGTTTGGTCTTTTCATTCATGTTTTTTTAGAATAATTTACGAAAACAATAATAAATATCGAGATATGGCCCGACTCAACAGGATGACGACCTCCGTGACGTCGCGGGTTACAATCTTGGCGTGCACGAGTACCAACCTACATTTTATTTAAATAATTTGTGTTATTTCACAATGTACATAAGTATTATATTTGCGGCATTTTCCAGAGCGTTAGATACTGTCAGTATCGCCCCGATGAAAGACCACAAATCATTATTTAAATTTAGACCGCAGAACGGGTATTATTTATTGAATAAGTGAATCTACCTGGATATTCAGATTTGGTCACCAAACACGGCTAAAGCCATTTCAAGCAACGTTTCAATTCTGAATGGTGGTCTTACACCAGGCGATACTGAGAGTATCTTTCACTATGGAACGTACCGCGCATATACCATACGTATATTAATTCATTAATTGTGAATAACACAAATTAACCAAATAAAATTTACTTGCCCACCCCGATATTCGATCCCGCAAACTGCGAGGCGAGAGTTTTACAGTATAGTGTACAGAATAGCATAACCTAAGCCAGTGGCCGTTTGGCTTGAATAACTGAAACCGATTTATACGTTGAATATTGGCTTATGGACAGGGAAGAGTCGATAGCGAACCATGATAGCGCCATCTGTTGGGATATTTAAAAGAAGCTTTTAGTTCGATGTTCTACCGTATTTAAAATTTCAAATAGGCGCCAGCAGACGGCCTGTTTTAAAAGTAATTTAAAAATCTAAGTGTTCTTTCTTAAATTGTAGTATAAAAAATATTAAATTAACTTTAAAAAATGGAAAAATATAATACCAATAATTTATCGTTTAGTTTTGTTAAATAAACGTATCCAAAGTTTTATAATCTGCATTTTAAAAACAAGTACAATTAGTGTTTATGAAAAAATTAAACTACGAACCTATTTTATTTATTTTTTAGTTTTTTTTTTCGTACATTTAAAGAAAACCCCTTCAGGTATTTTTTGACGATATTCAGCCTTTAATAGTATTTTTTAAAACGCACGTATTACGGTCTGAAAAAGGTCATATTTTCGATTTGATTTTGATAATTACTAAGCCTATGTTAATTTAAAAAATGTATAAAAAAATTTTTACTTGTTGAAAACACTATCATAATCGATTTGCTTAATAATATAATCATTATTTTAAATTAATAAAAAACTACACTCGGCCTTAAGAATGGAACTGTCATCGGTATGACATACTTTATTATTTTGTATTATCCATTAGCAGTCGTTGGGTTAATTAGTCAGTCGACCAGTCTAATAGAGCACGCTTTTAGACAACGTAATTATTATACTTTTTGTGTTTTACAATGTTTTTTAGGTTAAATCATAGAAAAATACACAACAGCGCAATAAGAAAAGATTGTCCCATAACGGGAAATCTTTTTTGAACAGTCAACATCTTCGAATTTGAGGCGAAATACCCAACCAAAATGAATAAATTCGAAATATGTAGCAAATATCCTGTACGAATGAGTGTGACCTATTTTATTTTTTTGTTTTTTTTTTTAAATTATGAAAAATTATAGGCCACTATGAGATAATAGTAATTATCAAAAAAATAATCTTGCCCAACCAATTAATGTGTTCAAATATGTATATATTAAAATTAAAAATATATATGTATATACGACTAATTTTTGTTCCAACATAGTTACATCGGTCGTTTAAAATTTCCTTTTAACCCCATCAAAATGATTTTTTTAATCCTGTTTTTTTTTAGATTATTTTATATTTCATCATGTAGCTGGGAAATTTAAGAAAAAAATATCATTACTTGTACATCATTAATTGCCAAAATTTTCTTCTAAAATCATCTTTGTTTTTATACTCAACATCTCAAAAGCAAAATTAATGATCTGTATGTTTCCTAAATATACTCAAATAACAAATAAAAAAAAAAACATAATTTCCATTTGCTTTATGAAATTTAATTCAGAAGTATAAGTAGGTTTCTCATTATCGGCAACATGACATGTTTGTAACATTTTGTTAATAATTGGAGTTTTGCTATTAATATTTAAATGTTTTCTTTAATAACGTCATTTAAGAGGAAGCTACAAGCCAAAACTGTGTATATCTGGTATGCCCTATATTGTAGGTAATAGGCATTAAAATCGCTTGACAAACAAAGTCTAGTAACGTTCGATTTCAAGCACAAAACTGGTTTTTATTTATTTTGTAAATAATTTTATAAGAAAGCAAAAAAGTTAATCAAGTGAAACCGTCACAGATAATCTTAGCTATAATATTTAATTTTAAAAAATATATATATTTTATGCGTTCATACATTTCTATTGAAAAAAAATATTTTTTAGTAGTTTACATTTATATTTTTTTATGAGTAATTTATGTTTTTTATTTGTATTCTACTCAAGCGAAACGATAGGAAAACCTTCAATTTATATAAATAATATTTTTTGGTATTCATAATGTACACCAATTCGGTATAAAGATTAATCAAAATAGTGATTTGGCATTAAGCTTCGCCTTAATGCAATTTCGAAAGAAGCTTTGCTTTTACTGCAGGCGCACCGTCCATATTATGCGTCTGTAGTTTGTATACGGTATTGCTTTGTATATACTATCTGTCAACCATAGAAACCGTTTATCTCTAGTGGAAACATCTCAAGTCTAGATCCATTATTTTCAAGAGAATTATCCCCTTTCTTTTTGTGTTTATTTATTTATGAAATTTGGAGCGCCTTGAGAGATAATAAAAAGAGTTGTTTCATAATGCGGTTAACCACGAACATCCTGTTAATCATTCTCCTTTATTGTGTCTGTCATGTGGCTTAATCAGTTTTTATAATATAAATAATTTAATAAATGAAAGTTTTGTTTGAAGGCGGTTGGATAATTTAATGTCAGCTGTTACCTAGAATTTATTTTGTAATACCAGCCACTGCCGTTTACAATAATTTATGTCCATATTTAGTGTGAAAACGTCAGTTTTTAGCTTTTAAAAATATATATTTTATGGATAATTTTTTTTTTGTGTTAATTTTTTTACTCATATACTCTTATGTTTCAGCTTAATATAAGACCTGGTGAAAGACCACCATTTGAATCGAATAGCTAGGTACTTTCCAACCTTTCGTCTTCTCCATCTCCTTATCCTCAATATATTCCACTTGTGGTTTCCAGATTCCCACTGTCATTCACCATCTGTCATTTTTCCAGAAAATATTAATTTCTTGTGGCATTTATGAAA
Organism: Hesperophylax magnus; assembly: GCA_026573805.1. Lineage (NCBI taxonomy): Eukaryota > Metazoa > Arthropoda > Insecta > Trichoptera > Limnephilidae > Hesperophylax > Hesperophylax magnus. The sequence goes on from JAIUSX010000022.1 coordinate 6,925,063, forward strand.
ATATTACACTGATTTGAGATCAGAGACTTATAATTATACATAATGATATTTTATACATAGTAACAGTACCCACTCATAGTCTATGGTCACTTATTTATTTTCCTGGTCACACTCAGTGGTCATAACTTCGTTCGAAGTTTGAAATGGAGAGTTCCACCAGAAATTGTCGGTTTCCCGCCACCACGGTCTGGCGCCCAAACCGCTGTCCACATCACGCATGTGTCACACGCATCAGGGCTGGAGTGTCAATTACTATTATAATAAGTAGGTACCTACTATAAACACAACTCTTGATCCGTGTGAAACAATCACACCATAATACAACATTACAGCTTGATACAGTAAAGTTATATCTGGAGACGACTAAAAGAGGAACTACGAAACTGGATACAGGCGCCATGTTTTTTCAATATTTTCATTTACTTATATGTAATTAATAAATAAGTTTCTTCAAGTTTTATTGTTTTGTTTTATGGTAGCGTTACAATTGGAAAACTTTGAAAAGTGATGTAGTAAGGTAAAATTGACACTCATAGACTTTGAAAACCTGAAAAGCCCTTTAATTCCTGTATTAGGACGTATTGCCGCCATTCGAAGTTAGCTACAAATTAGAGAAGTTTTTATTTATATCTTTAATAATCTAATAGTAAGCAATAAATAAATCAACATGTCTATTCATTTTAATGCCAATGGTGTCTCGTGACGTCACACGAGACACGATTTAGTACAATTCATAAATCTAATCTCAGAGCTACAATTCCGTGATGTCACAGCATTTGACGGCTTACATCTTCGATTACTATTCGGTATTTTCTAAAGTTCAAAATGATTTGTCATCAGCGGTTCCATGATAACTCAACACAATGACAATTTATCACACCTTTAAAAGGTGAGATAAAGTCATTAAAGGCGATGAAAAAAACTAAAATATAAACATAACCTATTTAATCTAATTTTTGTTTCATCACTTTTCAAAGGTGTGTTGTCATTTCGATGAGTTATCAGGTCACCGTCATCAGCATTCTCTAATTAAATAACTAGATCGATAACTTCGGGCTTTTTGTATGAAACAAATTGGTCCTAAAAAATCATAGATATGCCAATATATAGACAGAAAGTCTCATTCGGAGCCTTATTATGTTATACACCAATGAAAAACTCTGAAAGTTTATTCCATAGACTTTCAGAGTTTTTCATTGGTGAATATTGTTAGGCAATATAATATTTCGGTTCCGATTTTCGATCGGAGTTATACCCCCCTGATATGATACATTTTGTAAGTAAATGGTTTTATAGGAACTCATATGCTATACGTATTGGTAAACCATAGACAGTGTATTAATTAATTTTGCTCAAAATTCTGCCTCAATACAGGTTCGCCTAGTGAGACGAGTTATGTCCTGCTTAAATATACCTACTTTTATCGTCTCTTTATTACTGTGCCATAATACATTTTACTATTATTGTTATAATATATATCTAATGTTACCTTGAATAGTCTGTTCGTTTATATTCCTGTTCTGTTTTTGATGATAAATAAATAAATTAAAAAGTTTCGTTGTAGGAGACGACCTGAATTGGTCTAAATAATGCCAAAGTGCAAAAATTTTTTGCACTGGTAACCCCAATATCGACAGTAGCAACACTACCGACTACATAGTCAAGTGTGGCAATCGTTTGCTTACGTCACACTCCTACTCATTGTACAATATAGGTTCTGGGTACAATAATACCTTTGACCCTCGTGTATTCGTTCCCCCCAAAATAATGAACGTTCGCGTGTTTGACGTTTTGTTCTTATTACATTCTTTATTTCTATGTTAGGGTCCCTAACCGGATATTGGCCTATTTTGGGTTTAAATTATTTCTCTTCCGAAACAATTTTCTGGCTTTCTGTACAAAACATTTCCGTTCTCGATTTAGAAACTTGCTAAAATATTTTTTATCTCATTTTAAATTAATCCACTTTTCTTAATTATGTTTTACACAGCTATTTGTAAGTTATAATTTTTCAGTTTCACAATAACGGGAATATATTGTTCCGTTCTTTCTTGGGAAAATGTTACAAAAACAATTCTACAATTGGTTTAAAGTTACCCGGTTGTGAAAGAACAGGATATTAATATGTCATCAACATACGAACACGAATACACCTAGTTGAATTCCATCCACGATGCTTCATCCACTTGTTCATCGTTCGCTATAATATTATTATACCCCGTATTTTGATATCGCCGTCATTCGAGTAACCCAATCAGACATTAATTAATACGGGGTCACAAAAACCATCAATAATATTAATAATTGGAAGTATTTTAGTCCCAACTAGCAGGAGTTATTGGAACATAGTGTGCTCCGGATAGTCGGGAGAAGTTGGTAATCTTGTGCGGTATTCACATTAAAAAAGATTTTTTTTGGTTTGAAACACTGGGGTCTATACAGGGTGTATCGGCACGTACCCGATAAACTTTAACCAGCTTTTCCTTAGAACATTTGGTGTAAAAAATGTTATGGGCACTTTGCTGTCCGGTAACATTTTTTTTCAATTAAAAACAAAAAGTAAATTTAAAAAATCCACAGTCCGTCATTGTCATTGGCATTGTTTCTCGTGTTCAACAGCCTGCTGTTATTAGCAAGTGTGTCAAAAAGCGTCCTCGCTCTTTCATACACACTAAATAATAATAGTTAAAAATGGGACGAATGGTGCCATGCCATTTCGTTGTGATTGTAAAAGCGCGCCAATGTAGATACGTACGTACATTATTCAACGAAACTCGAATAAAATATTGCCAGATGGGTTTTCAAACTTTGACAAAGGATAAAACATTGGTGACATGTGGTGAAAATATGAATAGTAAATTTTTTATTAAAAAAAATGTTCAGCAAAGTACCCATAAAATTTTTAACTCCAAATGTGCTAAGGAATAGCTGGTTAAAGTTTGTCGGGTACGTGCCGATACACCCTGTATATAACCTCAATGACTTGATGATATCGCAATAAAAGGACCTATATAAGTATTATTATTTATTTGTCAAGTTCCCCCCTGTTGCCTTAATTTTGACGTTGGCATCTCGCGGTCAGTCGTGACATTTGATCTGCGAGTTAATTTTTCCCAACTAAATAATGATAATATACCGGCAGCGTAATGACCGCACAGTGGCACAGGCCATTTCATTTAGCGCTACATGAACATTATGAAACAATGAATACATTGAACAAATTCATACACATTATTAAAACTCACAATAGGGAAAGCTTTAAAGAAAACACCAATTAAATGTATTCCCAACTTCATTTAATCAACGCCTATGTGCGTTCTACTGGTAGTTCCGTTGTAACCTCTTCCTCTTTCTGATTATCGACGAATGCAACAGAAAGAGAGGCCACAGAGGAGCTACCAGCGGCAAAACCATAACACACCGATGTGCATATATATATATATATATATGTATATATATATATATCATCAACAAAAAGAGATTATGAACATATGTCTTTTAGATTAAATAGGAATAATTCTAACATGAATTAAAGGTTTGAAAAATAGAAATTATTATTAACTTGTGTATTTTTTCCTTGTGTTGAGACTGGACTGGAGACCGGAGTTAGTGAGTGAGACATGAAAACAAACTCGGTTAATTCTCAGTTTTTTAAATGTTTTTTTTTTTATTTTTTTATTTGATTTTTTATTTATTGCTCCTTAACAAAAGGTAGGCTGTGTGTAGTTTTTTGACTTCGCGTATGAATTATTACGCACAGACAATTTATAACATGAGAAAGAAATAATAAAAATAAAATTACATTAAAAAATAATATATGCAAGAAACAAAATTAAAAAGAACAAGAACATAAATTAAAAAATACAGCGATTTGACTGGTTTACACAAATACAACTTCCATTTAGGAATAGTGTTGAAATAAGTCTTTTACGTGATCCACAAAATTCGCAAAGTTAATATTAAATATATCGACATCACCTAAGTATTGGTTTCCCACAGTGTGAAACCGTTGTATTGGGGAGTTCGCAATGTAATTGCGCTTATGTGTGTTGCAGTGGAATAGTGTATTTTGTCATGTTGTTATTGTAGGTATTCGTAAGTTTATGAGTTGCAGAAGTTCGCAACAGTCGATTTTAGAGTTTAGAATTATGAATAAAAAAGTCTTTGTATTTAATAAGAAATGATATTGCTACGTATACATCCGCGAGCCGAACTGCCGAACTGAGCCTCAACTTATTGGAAAGAAACGAAGCAACCGCAAATGGTGCGAAACGCCGCTTGCAGTTTTTTTTTTATTTATTTTTTTTTTATTAATATCAATAGCAAAATTTGTACATTATGTAGGTTTAAACTATAATATAAGTATGTTTTTTGTATTTTTTTCACAGTCCTCCTCACTAGGGTTTCCTGTTCTGAGGCGGCCTGTAGTTTTTCTTAAATTTTTGTATTTAGTTTTGAATTGTCTTTACATTGTCTTCATAATGTTTGTAAGTTGATTATTACTTTGATCTCTAAGCCATGTTTTGACTTTTGTTTTAAATATTCTCATTTCGTTTATTTTTTTTGGTTTCATTTGGTAGAGCATTGAACAATTTTATAGCATGGAATTTATTATTTCTCTGTCCAAAGGATGTGTTCAAACTGGGAGTAATCAGGATATGTTCGCTTTTTGCCCTGGTTGTGTATTTATGTTGGGCAGTGGAGTATTCGGATATGTTTTTTTTCAGTTTAAATAAAATATTTTTTGAATATAGTTTCTGTACATTGTAAACATTGAAGTTTTTGAATATTTCTTCTGTCGGAGTTCTAAGCGGAACTTTCAGTATAGTCTTTAATACTCCTTTTTGTGCTATATTGAGCCGCTCTGTGTGAGTGCTCAAGGCAGACCCCCATCCAGTTATTCCGTACTCTATTTGTGATTGACACAAAGCATAGTATACTTTTTTAATATCGTTTATATTGAGGATATTGCGAATGTTTCTAAAGAAGTATATGTACCTGGTTAGTTTTTTTGTAATTACATCTATATGTGAGTTCCAACGGAGATTATCATCAATTTCAATTCCAAGATATTTGATGCTTTTGGAGTGTGCTATAGTGGGACAGAGGCATGATAAGCCTTGATTTTTTTGATAAATTCCTTGGCATGAATGTAATTTGAGATTAAGGTCCTCTGACGGCTGCCCTCTGGCTGTTTTAGAAAATGTCAGATATTTTGTTTTATTGACATTAAGCGTCAGGGAGTTTCTTTTAAGCCAGTTTTGCAGGAGACCAAGTCCGTGTTCAGCTTCTTTGTAGGTATTTATCCAATCTTTTTCTTTAAATAAAATTACTGTGTCATCAGCAAAACTAATGATTTTTCCTCTTGTTTCTAGGTTACAGATATCATTAATGTATATTAAAAATAATATCGGACCTAGTACGCTTCCTTGTGGTACTCCATGGTTGATTAGGAGAGGTTTGCTTTTTCTCTTATTAATTTGGACGCTCTGTGTACGCTCCGTCATATAGCTTTTTAGTAAGTTTAGTGTTGTACATGACATACCAATTTTTGAAAGTTTTGTAAAAAGTATTTTGTGATCTATTGTGTCAAAAGCCTTTTGTAAGTCTATGAAGATTGCCAAAGTTTTTTCTCCACTGTCTAAACTTTTAGTGATCATATCGGTAATTTTTTCTATGGCGTCACTAGTACTTAAGTTCTCCCTAAATCCATACTGAGTTTTTGATAATTTTTTATTGTCTTCTAAGTAGGATAAGAGTTGTTTTTTTAGTATTCTTTCCAATATTTTTGAAAATGTATTTAGTAGGCTTATTGGTCGGTAATTTTTTATGTCATTTTTACATCCTTGTTTAAATATTGGTATAACAATCGCTTTTTTGAGGGCTGTAGGGAATATGCTATTCGTTATAGACATGTTGACTAAGTATGTAAGTGGTTCGATAAGTTCTTTACAGAGATATTTTATTGAGTTGGTTGAGATTGTGTCCTCCCCTGAAGAAATATTTGATTTTAAAGAAGAAATTGTGTTTTTGATATCGTCAGCTGTAATTTGTTTAAAATTGAGCTGATTTCCTTGCTCAGGTGGTTCGTTTATTTGTACATCTTCATTACATTTTGTAACTTGCTTTGCTAGATTTGATCCTATATTTATGAAAAAATTATTGACGTATTCAAGTATTTGGTCAGGATTATCAGCGTATGTCCTGGGAACATTGTTTATATTCAGCACGTCAATTGATGTAACGTTTGCAGATTTAGAACTGGTTATTTCATTTATTATTTGCCACATTTTCCTGGGATTTTGTTTACAATCTACAATTTTTTTCTTATAGTAGGTTTCTTTTGTACACATAATAACTTTTTTGCAAATGTTTCTGTATCTTTTGTAGTATCTTAACATGTGTATATCGTATGGAATTTTTTTAAGTTTCTTGTGTAACTCGTCTCTTTTTCTTATGCAGTTTATAACATTCTGTGTAATCCATGGTTTAATATGTACATTTTTGTGTGAGATTTTCTTATTAATTTTTGTGGTATTAGATAGTATGTTATTCTGAAGAAGTTCTATGAAATAATTCCATGCATCATTTGTATTGTTCATACTTTGCAGTTTTTTCCAATCGGTACATTGTAGATTATGTTTAATGATGTTCCAGTTGATTTCTGTTTTTTCTGTTGTTAATGGTTTTTTCTTCATTTTATTTGACTTGTTTATTTTTATTGAAAGCATAGTTGTATAATGATCGGTTATAGTTGAATTAAATACAACAGTTTGAGTAATGTCTTTTGTTTTACTCATTATATGGTCTATGCAACTTTCACTGTTGTCCACTTTTCGAGTAGGAACATTTATTAAGCTTTCCAGTCCATGGGATGCTAGCATCTGCAGATATTGAATTCGCTTAGGGTGTCCATTTTCTAAAATATTTATATTTACATCTCCAATAATAAATATGTTTTTCGTTTCTTTAAGAAGGCAGAGTTCCTTGTCTACGGATTTAAGGAATGGGTCGATGTTTCTTGTTGAGGGCGATCGATAGATTGCTAATATAGCTTTTTCTTTACTGATTTTAATTTTTAAACAATTGGCATTTGTGATAATAATTTCTTCAACTTCGGCTTTTATTTCGTTTTTAATGTATATAATTACACCATCGTTTTGTTTTTTGTTATTCAAACTTGAGTAGGTTGTATATCCAGCAATTTCCAATTTCATGTATTTATGATTTATCCAACATTCAGTAAGTATTATTATTTGAAAATTAACTTTTAAATATTTCAATAAAATTTGCAATTCATCAAAATTTTTTCTTATGCTTCTTATGTTTTTGTGTAGTATATTGAAAGAGTTGTTATTTAAATTCGATAGATCATTTGGTTCCGAGGTTAATATAATGTCAGCCATTTTTATATTTTTTTCGTAATCGTTTTTGTGCCCTTTTGTTATACAATATTTTTTATATCATCTACATGTTTTATATAAATTATTTTTTCGGTTGGCATTCTTCACGTCATTATTTTTCCATCTTTGAACCAAACGTAGGAGTACATTTTTTCATTGGCAGATTTTTTCGTTTTCCAGAGCAGTTCCCTTTGATATGGGCTCAATTCCTCTGCAATATAGATTGGTTCGGTGGAGATATCTTTTATAGCTGCATAATTAATATTTTTCCTTTTAGAAAGAAGATTGTCTCTTGTCTTTTTTTCCGCAAATTCCACTAGCAGTTTCGGTGGCGCATTGTTCCTTCTATCATGTGTCCTTTTTATATCAATTATATCATTGTGCTGGATTTCCATTCCTGCCGCCGCCGCAACTCTTTTTACTATCTCCATCTGCTGCTCTCCATTTTTTTGGGGAATGCCCGCTATTTCTAAGAAATTAGACCGAGATTTGTATTCGAGGTCTGAAATTTTTATTTCAAGTTGTTTAATAATGATATTCTTTTCCTGGTGTTCCTTTTTTATGTTTTCAAAATCATTTTCAATTTTTTTTTTTGTAGAATTGTTATTTCTAGTTTTTTTATTAGTTCATCGTACTGACTACTCATAAAATCAATGCTTTTTTGAGTGTCCTGGGTTTGTTTTTCAATTTTTGATATAATTTCTTTTTTCATGGATTCAAATTTTTTTTCAATAATCTGTATAATTTTATCAATGTTAAATTTTTCTTCGGTTTCCGTTATAACTCCCTTTCCTCTTGTATTTGCCATTTTATGATTCTGATTTTGCCATTTTATTTGTTGATTCGTTCCTTTTCCGTAATTCGTGGTACGATTCGCGTTTCGGTTGGCAAATGTATACGTACCCTAACGTATTTATTGGTCCAGCAATTTTATACGTATTTGTACCAAAATGATAAAAAAAAACCTGTATCTGAGTCATACTATTATCCTCTCATAAGAATTATGGCGTTATTTCTTCAAAGCTAGGCATTTAGTCTATAAAGCTAGGACATAAATTGTATTATGATATTAGTTATAATGAGTATGATAGTAGGTACCTATATGATATAGTGGCATGCGTGACGATGCTCGACGGGGATTGTCATTTTCAGGGTTATTCTGTACGTAATAGTTTTTTAAAAATATATTTTAAGATCGTTATTAATATTAACAACTATATTGTTGTATTTGATGTGTCATGTTACATTGGGGAGACCAGTCGAAATGCCACATCTGGATATCGTAATCAGTTTGGACGTGCGCAATTTCACAAGTCTTTCAATAGACGAAATCCTAAACCTAACCCATAAACTAGGTCATCCAAATAAATAAACAAAAAAAATTGTGCAGCACCCTTGAGGTGATTATAAATTATAATGACGCTATAAAAATCATCCAAGTGTTATTATTATTATCCTGTGATTGCACTATCACTGTGTGAAAGAGTACTAGTAATGCTCAAATACAGCCACACATCAACCAATATTAATCCAAGGAACTGCGTATTCCAATGCCATTGAGGTGATTTTTCTCGAAAACGGCGCTATATAAATCAGCCAAATGTTATGCACTTCACAGTGAATATTGATACCTACCCTGATGTATGGCAGTAAGGCATGGAACTGACAGAGGAAGGATGAAAGTAGACTGAATGCTGTAGAAATGAGATCTCTGAGACGTATGTGTGGTAAAACAATGTATGATCGTCTAAGAAATGTGGAGATCCGCAAATAATGCAAGGCTGATGTAAGCGTAATGAGCAAGATTAATAGAGGGACGTTTAGATGGTTTGGGCATGTAGAGCGAATGAGCGAAGAATGTAGTGTAAGGAGAATATATGACGCTGATGTGAATGGTAGCAGAAGTCGGGGACGCCCGATGAAGACATGGCACGATCAAGTGGATCAGATAATTGAGTCGGGCCACGTCAAGAGTCAGATTAATAGAAGCGTATGCATGAGACGATGTATGAATGTGAATGAGTCAAGGAGTGTGTTTCAAGACCGAGTTAGCGGTCCGTCCTCTCTGCCTACCCCTGCGGGGAAACGGCGTGATAGTCAGTGAGTTAGTAAGAGGTAATACTGGGGCTCCTTCTCAACACTAGATACAGCAACATGTGTACCTACTGTAGGACTTCTTCAAACGGGTGAAAAGTCTTATTTACTGGATATCTCTTAGACCTTATGCTGATTCTGGTCTCCTGTTTGTCCTTTATTCCATTCTTCGTATTCTATTGTCTGCTACCTAAGCGTGCACGTGTTGTCACTTGCACTTAAGGTTTCGAGGATCACAACACCATTCCCCTGCATCGGACTTAGAGGTATCTGTTGCAGGTTGTCCCCAGGGCTCACTGTAACTGTATCTTCGAATGGATATTCGTTGGGTTCCATGTGCGCATTTGGCCCAGAACTACAGATTCAAATTTTGAAATCTGTTTCAAGAATTTTTGAAATGTCCACCTTAACGAAACTGTTGTTAAATTATATAGCTTCAATGATCGTTGTTTTGACTTGTGTGTGTTTATGCGCAGACTAGTATTGATTTATACTTTAGTACTTCTGGTAGTCTTCTAGAATCTTCATAAACATCGTTTTGTTTTTTTTTGTGCGCTGTTCACATCTCAGAAAACATAGAAAAATCAATTAAACACTTCTGGGCTTGATCTTTGGGAAATAATGTGGATTCAAACACATGTTTTCAAGGATTTTTCGATTTATGTAAATATTATCATTAGGTCACTACTCTGCAAGCAATGACAAGCATTAAAACTGCATTTGACTGCATTTCTATTTCCAGCTATTCCGTTGTATGGTAATAATTTCGCCGTTACAATCAAGCAAGGTTCGTTAATTTCCATAAACTTCAAAGACGATCTTCAAAGGTGATCATAATATTAAAAATAATTTTATTGCAGTGACCCTGCATAAAACCCTGAGGGTTCCTTCATTTAGCTTTTGTGGTGCTGGAACCGACCTCAGTATCGAAGAGACCCCTATTACTTATTGTAGGAAGAAGAAAAAGCAGGATAGTTGTTCCAAAGTCGAACCGTTAAGTTGAACGAGACGTGAAAATGACCGACGACGAACAGTGTTTGACTTTTCTCATGAATGTCCACCGGCGCTGAAGGTGTCAATAAATTACGCCAATTCTTTGAAAAACACCTTTATTTAGGACGGCCTCTGAGGTTGAGGGAAAAGGCTCTTGATTACCAATTCGGAGGTCGCGGGTTTAAATCCCAATGTGGGCAAGTCAATTCTATTAGATTAATTTGTGTTAAATATACGGTATATTTGCGGCAATTTCCAGAGTGGAAGATCCCCTCATTATCGCCCTGGTGTAAAAGACCATAATTCAGAATTGAAACGCTGCACTATTTGAAATGGCTTCAGCCGTGTTTAGTGACCAAATCCTAATAGCCAGATAGTTTCCTGCCTTCCTCTACCTCATCCCTTCCCACTACCTGCAGCCTCAATATATACCCAGTTGGGGATGCCATAGTCTCACTGGTTCTAGACAGTTGGGAGCATTTGAAACTCTTGTACGGTATTCATAATGTTAAAAAAAGGAATAACAGTCAAACAATCACAGCATTCCCACATGTCGTATGTAATATGATTGCAACATGTCGGTTAATATGATTCCCCTATCAACAACATATCTTTCACAATTTAGACCTAAATGCATACAATTTACAGTCGAATTGACATCAATAGCTTATTTTTGCATTGATTGAAATCGAATTAATGACCCTGAAATCAGAATGTTAGCGTACAACCAAGGTCGTTTAGTTGTAAAGGTTGTCTTAATTATAACTATAAATTTTATTGGTTTCCTATTTAACTCAATCTACCTCGTTTTCAAGCAGACAAAACTTAACTGCCGAAGTGTGAGCACTACAATAATTACATGATAATACCTATTTGAATTTCCTGATTCAGTGTTTGATATTATTCACGGATATCCTTATTTTTATAGTATCACGTTACATATATATATTGTATTAACATGATTTATTCATAATAGTCGAATTAGTCAGCCGGAGATCTGGTCGGTGATTCATAAAATTATTCTGTGAATCTTTACTCACCTATGTTATTTTAATTTGAAATCTCTGTTTATGTAGGCATACACCAATTTTTGTATGTTTTCTCTTTAACACATTCACTGCGACGTATTTTCTAAAACATTCACTGGATGCTGCAAATTACACCAAATTTAAATAAAGAATAAAACTGATACAAATTCATCTTTTCCTAACTAACTAACAATGCTCATGAAGTTTTCTTATCTGCGACGTATTTTCTAAAACATTCACTGGATGCTGCAAATTACATCAAATTTAAATAAAGAATAAAACTGATACAAATTCATCTATTCCTAACTAACTAACAATGCTCATGAAGTTTTCTTATCTGCGACGTATTTTCTAAAACATTCACTGGATGCTGCAAATTACATCAAATTTAAATAAAGAATAAAACTGATACAAATTCATCTTTTCCTAACTAACTAACGATGCTCATGAAGTTTTCTTATCATTTACCGTATTATATAATCCGTACGCGCTAGGCGCGTTCTCAGCACCACGCGAAATTACGTAATACGCGCTAGGCGCGTTTTCAGCACCCAACGTGTTAAGGCTCCGTAGTAAAAATATGTAAATACGAATGTTAGAGAGAGCGCGCTTATATTAAAATACTATAATAATTCAGCAAAAAATTGTGAAAATATTTAATAAAACAAGACTTGTTTAAAATAGAGCTAACACCTCTGGACAAATGCTTCAGTTACATTTAAAGATACACTGTGAATTTTTTCATGCCTATAAATTATTAAATAACAGAACAAAACGTGTTTTTAATAAATTTCGGAGCTTTGTCATTTTTTTTTCTATCGAGTGAATTTAATATAATTAACATTTCGGCATAACAAATCTACAGATATTATCTTAAAAAATAACATTTATTTTTTTGGAACTTTAAGAGTAAACGAGAAACTTGTTATAAACCGGTATAAATTTGGTATGGACTTTGCTCGTGTATAGGAACCTTAACTCTTTCCCCCGGTCAATCCATCCTGAAATTGAATATGTCCATATATATTATTCATAAAGAAGAGTGTCCCGGTGTGGCATTGTTTTGTTAACAAATCTACACTTTTAATATGAGATTGATGAAATTTTGCACACTTGACCTTCAAAACAACAGGAATGTCACTGTATACATGAGATTTAAAACTACACCCATCCCAAACCAGAATAAATCCCGGGCAGTGCCTCGGCTAGTACTTCGGCTAGTAGATAATAAAATTGAGAACCTTATTTCAGAGCTATCCTGTATCACGCAGTACCAAAGCTAAGAACATGAAGGTCACTGTCTACATGAGATTTCCAAAAACCGCCCACGCCCGTTTTCCACCCCTTAAATCAGAATGTTGATACTTTTTGATGAAATTTTGCACACTTGACCTTCAAAACAAGAGGAAGGTCACTGTCTACATGAGATATCCAAAAACCGCCCACGCTTGTTTTCCACCCCTTATGATATGAATGTTGATACTTTTTGATGAAATTTTGCACACTTGACGTTAAAAATAAGAGAAGAATTAATGTATTCATTTGATTTCGAAAAACTCTGCGTAAAGCTCGGGCAACGCCGGGGCCTTCAGCTAGTATGTGTTATATTATATTTTGTTAGCCTCTTCCATGAACTACTTAGGCCTTTGGCCGATTAACCGATATTTGCATATAAACTCTTCCCCCTTACTAATAAACGTGTTTTACATTTTACACAACTGATAAACAATTATCTTTAGGATCCAGCGCAAAACATGGTTTCTCTCGCCCCTCCCCTAATATAAATTTGTATTCGTTCCATATTTTACTCAGTTGCATAGTAGGTATACAAATACCTAATTTAGGCACCCTATTACTACACCGGATATGCCCCCCCCCCTGCCTGAACCAAATACGAGCAACAAAATGTGCCATTCTTACAAATAGCCATAATAATTATCTCACAAAAGCGGCGCAACTTGTCCAATAAATAAATAAAAATAATTAACGCTGTTTTGTGATAAATCACGTTAAGGGCGCTATAAAATACTCTTACTCGTATTATACCGCGTTGATGCGTTGATCTAATTTAAACATTTTGATTGGGATGAATTTTGAATATTTTTTTTATACAATTTAAAAGTTAACAATTTTTGTGATTTTCTCAACTACCATACAGGGCTCATGCACTTATTATGGTACTACATTTAATCAGTAGGTCTGAATGGCCACTTTCCCACCTTCCTCTTCCCCATTTCTTTCCCGTCCCCATTTATTTATTTATTGGATGATTTGTATAGTGCCGCTTTTGTGAGATATCACCTCAGGGGCGCTTTACAGTTAATGCAAGTATTGCAAAAAAAATATTACAAAAATAAATTTAAATTAAGTTAAATAAAATGAAGTACAGAAACAAGTGACATGAAGATGGAGAATCTGCAGCAAGAATCCTAGGTGGTGAGGAAACTGGACCAGCTGCTGCAGCGAGAAAATGCACCGAGTCCACCAACAGTGCCAGCACGAGGTTCGTCATCCGTCCAGGTGTCTGCTGCTAATAGAGCGCTGACACAATGTCCTCTCATAGATACCAGACCTTGGCAGCACCGCTGTGACATTCGACGAACATAGAGGATGGAGACTCTGCAGCAAGAATCCTAGGTGGTGAGGAAACTCATCACTCTCACAGCATACCCCAAACGGGGACGCCATAGTCTCACTGGCTCTAGACGGTTGGAAACAGTTGAGAGTCTTGTGCGGTATTCACACTAAAAAGACATTATAATTAATTTTGAGTGGTTTTAGTAGTGGGTATAATATATCTTCCACTTTGAAACGTATCGAAATTATTAAAAATAATACTGAAGTATTGTTTTAAACGAATACATTGCGAAAAAACACAAATTAATGGAGTTGAACCCTCGACCTTCGGAATGTTAGTCGAGGGCCTTTCCTCGGATGCCGTAAAGATATCAAATTCATGTTATTGAATGAATGTAGGGTAATAAAATGTTTAAATGTAAATAATGAATACTTCCGCAAAATCTTATCATGTGTTAATATACATGATAAGATTTTGCGGAAGCAAATTATAGTTAGAGATTCGCCGGCACAAAACATAACATGTGTTTCTAAAAACAGAACTCACATTGTATGCTCACTACACATGTTGATAGCCGATAAGTATATCTTGTAAAATACCCGGCGTTGCGCGGATGGAAGATGGACATATACCATCAAGGACTTTTCTGTTATCCTTTTTAATACATTCTTTGCGGGAAACGATAAAACTCGTCATACGCCTTTTTACAGTAAGACGCGGGAGACGAGTTTACTCGTTTTATTGCGCAAAGCGGTAAGGAGCGGGAAACTTGTAAGCAAGGGGTTCTAAATGGGTGCGGGGTCATGTGTTTTCTATTGTCGGCGGTACCCGATCTATCTACCTGTCAATACAATGAGTTTGAAACACAACAAAAAAATAAGAAAAATAAAATCGTTGTCGCGTATGTTCCGCTCACAAACTACGCAGTGAAACGCGGTACATGTGCAAGTTTTGCAATGTGCCCCTGCATAAAGGAAAGTGTTTCGAACGCTATCACACATTGAAGCACTATTAGGTTATAGTTTTTTTTATATGTATTGAAAATTTCTAAATAATCTTGTCATTTTGTACGAATAAATTTCAATATGTTATTTCGATTGTGAAATACTGTTTTTTTTTAAAGTAGAATGTTTTTGTTCATAAAAAAAGAATTACACATAGTAAATAAATAGAGACATCTTTTTAATGTAATACACTGAAAGTTTCATAGAAAAAAATCAAATAGATCATAAGATATGAATATTTTGCGGAAAGTCTAATTTTGGCGCTAAAATTAAAAAAAAACACCTGCGCTTCGCCCCCAATTTGGCGGTAAAATTCCCGACCATATAGTGTTAATATATTCAATTTCGTAGTACATTATTTTGATCTCATAAAGTTTAGCCAACGTTAGCAAAGGAAGCACCGAAAAAAAACTCTTACTTATTGATTACAGAACATCGACTTTTCTCTACTTTCTATAAATAAAATATGGATGTATTATATATATATAAACCTCCCGGAAGAAAATCTTTAAATGATTGTGAAAACCCTATCAAAATTCGTTGCGTAGTTTAGAAGAACTAAGCGCGCAAAAAAAAAACGACGCGGATAGCGACTTTGTTTTATTTATTTATTTCGCTTCGATTGAGTTCGCCAAAGAAACCTTACAACTATCGTTATTTGACGCCTTTACCAACGGTGACCGGTGTCATAAATTAGAATTAAAAAAATTAGGTTAAATAGGCTACATAACTAACTATTAAACCTAGTTCTTGTTTAATCACTTTTACTGACTCTATATCAGGTGTGTTGAATTTTCATTTTGATGAAATATCAGGTAACCTTTACAAATATTATCAATCGCTTTTAGCTAACTGCCTCAAACGAGCTCCAAACGCATAAACCAAAGTAGTAAAACACCTTATCGATGCATTTTATGCGAGGCCTACATCCTACATCACCTACCTGTATAACATAATATGTATTATTTAGCGGTGTGCGTGTGTTTGCCCCCGCACACCTGGCGTCTTGAGATTTTTTTCCACTATACCTGAGATGCTGGGATTTCTAAAGACGACCCAGCCTGCAATGTCCCTCAATACAAACAGCGGATTCACTAGAATTTTGCAAAATAATTTCCGATAATAATAAATATGTATAAAGTTTATGACGAGTTGTTTAATATAATTTGAACAATCAATCAAATTTTTAAGTTCTGTTATTATATCATTATTGGCCAGTTTTTTCACACAATTGAAATAACCTTTACAGAACTTGAAAATTAACCTTTCTGTAGTGACTGAATTCTCTCTATTCGCTATTGCAAAATTTTCAGTTTCATTTACTGTAATGGCGAAAAATTTTTATTACGCCCGTTCTCAGTATCGCCCTTGTGTAAGACCACCATTCAGAATTGAAATGTTGCTTGAAATGGCTTTGGCCGTGTTTTGTGACTTCCCCACCTTTCTTTTCCCCATCTCCTTCCCCTCCCACTACCCTCCGCCTCTCACCTCCAGACGGTTGGGAGCATTTAGGAAAAAAATACTGACTTTGACTTCATTTTACAGGAGCGCAGTAATAAAAAAACCATAAATTATAGATACATTTTTTCTAACCTAACCTGTTTTGCTAGAATTTGACAGCTCGTAAAAATCCTTGTAATGTTAGGATGCCAAAAATATGTTTGTTTTGATACAAAATACTAGAAATAATAATATTATCTTCATTATTTGTTGTCCAATACTGATAATACGGCTGTACAGTTTTTATAGTATTATTTGAAAACGTTTTTATTAATATTCACAAGAGTTGAATTAACTCATTCTTGTTATCTATATTATAAAAATACTAATTTCGGTTATGTATGTAACTCCGGTTCAATGAACTCTAGAACTCGAATTTGCTTTGATTTTAATGTGCTTTTCAAAAATGGAACTCATTGTGTGAAGGATTCGGACTAGCGATAATTATTATATCAATACATACAATTTAATATCGTAGGTATTTTTATAAATTACTAGTTGAAGCCTCCGACGTTGTTCGGGATGTACGCAGTTTTTCTAAAATCAGTTGCAGACTGTAATTTTCCTCTTATTTTGAACGCCAAGTGTTAAAAATTTTATCAATCTCGGAATAAAACTGTAGATTTGCGTAAAAATAAAATCCACGACGCCTGCCACAGACACTCTTCTTTATATAAATTAATGTATCAATGTGAAACAGTAAAGAAAATATATCAAAGAGATTTAAAAGGGGGTTAAGTCATATAATATTACCACTCAACGACCTAACCCTACGTTTTCGAGAAAACGTCAAAATCAACCCCCTCAAATTTTCTTCACCTCCTCCTTTATCCGATCGTATAAGTTCAGATCTAATATCCGCTGCACCGTCTGAATCATTGATACACCTAAAAGTGTTGAAGTTGATACAGAATATAGAGTACAGACTGTTAGAGTAGAGTGTTCTTCTCTCGCCTGTCATATTAATGTTCCCTTTGATTTGCTCCATCTCCTGCTCTTCGATCTTCCATCACTTGTTTAGTGTTTACGGCTTCTGGGACCGTGGTCGGCGCAACCTTCCGAATAGCGTCTCGAACGTGACCGGAAATACAATGACTGTAAAAATATGGAGGGTGTGATTTATTGAAGTTTCGAAATATAGTCGTATCTTTCTTCCATTTTGAGACAACGTTTTCGATAGCTTTGTGGGGTGTTCTGTTCTGTTCTTATGACATAGGCCCTGAGGAAATTATTTTCCTCAGGGCCTCCTGTGTGGTGTTAACATTTTTTTTCTTCATTCATAACAATAACTTAATTCGGACTATACAAGACGTGAAACTAACAGTTACCGGAGAACACTGTCTTAACGGAAGAAATTAGTAGCAATGTTTAAAATAAATTTGATAGTTTTCTATATCTCATCGTTATACTTATCCTTCTCCATTTACACCAGCCCTGAAATCATCCGAATGGTGCTCCGGCACGATAAAATTTAAAATGGCTCGATGCTTCAAAAACTAAACAAATTATTATTACCCAAGAATCTTCTTATGGGATGACAGAAGCACTTCCGCCATCTCTTGGCCACATTCAATTAACTGTGGCTGGAAAGGAGTTATCACTTTTATTATTGTGTCGACGAATCCGTGATGGAGTCCATTGTATTATTGTGTACAGTGTATACCTACTATCCCAAATTTGTAAGAGACGTTTCAAGTTTGTGTGTTATCGCCGGGCGGGATCAAAGCCTTACGATGACAATGCAACCTAAATTAAAAATTAACATTAGGTATGCATAATTTATGCAAAGCTCCATCGCAAAATTAACGTATTGATTTGATGCTTTTTATTCTTGAGTCAAGTATTGAAGCAATGGAAAAATTGTATATAGAGTAAAGGTTGGTCTATTTAATTACAGGTTTGTTACAAAACAAATTATATAGAAATTAGCACGCATTTAATACAGTTTTGTATTCAAAATGAAACGTAGGGGAATATATTGATAAATCGTTTTTCTGGCCGCACGATTTGCAATAAATTGTATTTTTATGATTTAAAACATATGGTTGACTTGCAATAAACACGTTTAAGAGGAAGCTACAAGCCAAAAATGTCTATATTCTTGGTATACCTTATATCGTAGGTAATATGCATTAAAATCGCTTGACAAACGGAGTCTAGAAACGTTCGATTTCAAGCAAAAAACTGTTTTTTATTTATTTTGTAAATAATTTTATAAGAAAGCAAAAAAGTTAATCAAGTGAAACTGTTACAGATAATCTTGGCTATAATACTGTATATTTTTTAAAGTTGTTTCCATTATGAGTTCATACATTTCTATTGAAAAAATATTTGTTTAGTAGTTTGCATTTAAATTTTTTTATTGAGTAATTTATTTTTTTATTTGTAATCTAATCAAGCGAAGCAATAGGAAAACCTTCAATTTATCTAAAAAATATTTTTGGTATTCATAATGTACACCAATTCCTTATAAAGATTAATCAAAATAATGATTTGGCATTAAGCTTCGCCTTAAAGGGTTATTCCCCATTATCATAATAATAACACTTATCCGGCCAGTGGCTGAGTTGGCATCGCGTCTGGTTCCCATGGCGGTACAATTCAATTTCAATCCCTCGGCTGGCCAAGTCCTCATCGCGATACAAGCAACATTTTATGCTTATTGTGATGGTAAATTTAGGTAGAATTCAAATATGGTCAGGTTATTCTTAACTCAGGAATGTTTGTCTTTCTTTAAAATACTTAGCTAATTTATCTTGTTAAATTGTTAGCGATTATTGTCATATAAATATTATATGACAATAACTTATAATCATTAACAAAATATGCAGTGTTTTTGACTCGGGCGAAGCCGGGTGTACGATTAATAGTCGGCAAATTTTCTCCTACATATATTTCTTGTCAATTTTTGTACATAATTAAGGCGAAGCTTAATGCTAAATCACTATTTTGATTAATCTTTATAACGAATTGGTGTACATTATGAATACCAACCAAATATGCTTTAGATAAATTGAAGGTTTTTCTATCGTTTCGCTTGAGTAGAATACAAAATTCAAATATATATTACTCGATAAAAAATGTAAATGTAAACTACTAAAAAAAATTTTTTTCAATTAAAATGTATGAACGCGTAAATAAAACAACTTTTCAAAAATACAGTATTATAGCTAAGATTATCTGTGACAGTTTCACTTGATTAAATGTTTTGCTTTCTTATAAAATTATTTTAAAAATAAATAAAAACTAGTTTTGTGCTTGAAATCGAACGTTTCTAGACTCCGTTTGTCAAGCGATTTTAATGCCTATTACCTACAGTATAAGGTATACCAAGAATATACACATTTTTGGCTTGTAGCTTCCTTGTAATCAATGACTCACTTATTACTTAATAGCTGACGTGTACCAGGCGTTGCTCGACTTTGCATATATAAACCTACCGGAAGAAATTCTCTATATGATAGTGAAAACTCTATCAAACTGCACACAAACAGACAGATGCGGAAAGTGGCTTTGTTTTATACTATTTATAGATTATTGAAGAGTGTTTATGTTATACAGGGTTTTCCAATAAGAGGTGTTATTTTGATATTCAATTGTAAAAAAACAATGGTTTCGTTGCTTGTGTGCCACGTAGCGCCGTCTTGTTGAAAGTAAACGTTGTCCAAATCAATACCATCCAATTCCAGCCATAAAAAATCATTAATCATCTCTCGATAGCGCAATCCATTCACCGTAACTGTTGCTCCAGCCTCATTTTCGAAAAAGTAAGGTCCAATGACTCCGCCGGACCATAAACCGCACCAAACAGTCACACGTTGAGGATAATGAAGCTTTTCAACAATAACTCTTGGGTTTTCCGAGCCCCAGATGCGACAATTTTGCTTGTTGACGAAGCCACCGAGGTGGAAATGGGCCTCATCACTCGAGATGATTTGCATTTGATTCACTCAAGTGAATTTTAATCATTTCAATGCGTTGTTGAAGCGTGTATCGTTCCATTTTTATTAATGGCGTAGTTTCTACTTGTCAAATGTCAAAAAATTACAGCTTCAAAAGTAACATCTACCGAAATAGCGGGCTATTCAAAATAACACCTCTTATTGGAGAACCCTGTAGTATATGCAGGGTATGTACCTACCTAGCAGATTATTAATTAAATAATAAATACTAGTAAACTAGGTCCGCGCAATATGCAGGTAGCTGAGTACTAAGTACTAAGATGTAACAGCCACATTTATAGAGAATAACAATTACTATCTCGCAATTAAATAATAAATACTAGTAAACCAGGTCCGTGCAATGTGCAGGTAGCAGGTAAGTACTAAGAAGTAACAGCCACATTTATAGAGAATAACAATATTATCAATCTGGTTGTTTATATTTACAACACCCACCAGTGTAGCGGTCAGGGATTTGTGCAGTCTATCTGGTTTGGCACCTGTGCTGGGCACGGTACACTGAAACGGAGAATGGAGAGGCAAATCGCGGCAGAATAACGAACAGATGTTTGAAATGCTGCTACCTGATTGGTTCGTTTAAACGACAGCTGCTTCGGCCTCGTATAATAGTTGTCAAAATGTGGATCCTTTGGCCCTGGACGAAACGCTTCGAAGTTCGAAGATTTGACTGAGACGTGCTGCGTTCGAAATGCACTTTTGATTATTTCGGAAGAATCGGTGTTTTAGGGCAGGCGAATTATTTATTTAAGTGGGTAGGTACCGTTTGATGTTAATATCTAGGTAACGAGAGGGAATATCAATTAACCAGAAGAACTAAAGAGATTGTGTCTTATTTATGTGTTTTCGAGCAAGAGTTCCAACTGCTCCCAATCATCTCCCAACCATCCAATGAGATTATGTCATCCCCAATCGGGGTATGTTGTGAGGATGAAGGTAGCGGAGAGGGGAATGAGATGGGGAAGAGGAAGGTGGGGAAGCACCTGGCTATTCAAATCTGGTCACTTAACACGGCCAAAGCCATTTAAAGCAAAGCTTGAATTCTGAATGGTGGTCTTACACCAGGGCGATACTGAGAGTTTATCCACTCTGGAACGTTCCCAAATACACTATATATCATTTTAAATTATTAAATTGTGAAATAACACAAATTAAACAAATAAAATTTACTTGCGCACGCCGAGATTTAACCCGCGAACTCCGGCTTGTCCGTCGAAAGCCTTACTCCTCGACCACGGAATATGTTTTATTATGTAGGTGCGTACAACTGATAAATCAATAACCCTATCAAAATCCGTTGCGTAGTTTAGAAGAACTAAGCGCACAAACAGAGAGATGCGGATAGCGACTTTGTTTTATACTATTTAAAGATTTACAGATACCTTTTTAAAAATATATTCAAGGTAAATTTGTGCAAATTTCTTCTCTTACCTTGATTGAGAATACAATAAATAATGAATGGATTCGAACTCAGTTTTGAACTTGCTACACGTACATGAAGTTAAAAGGAATTTCATAATATCAGCAACTTTAGTTTTAAAAAGTACATATGAAATGTGTACCTAAAATGGTTAAATACACTGGTTTAGCTTTCAGATACTGGTATTGTAATTCGCATAGAACATGCACACTATATATTGATGTATATACACGTACAGCGCACTCTTTGTCTAGTTATGTATATTATTCGTGACGTTAAGTGTCTAGTTCACCCGCTTCTCACGATACTACCGATAGTAAAGGCTGAACACATTACACACTACACATTACACGACATACACACACTAAACCTCTAAACTCTACATATTGATGTTTTTG
Source organism: Hesperophylax magnus (assembly GCA_026573805.1). NCBI lineage: Eukaryota > Metazoa > Arthropoda > Insecta > Trichoptera > Limnephilidae > Hesperophylax > Hesperophylax magnus. The sequence goes on from JAIUSX010000022.1 coordinate 6,947,440, forward strand.
AGTACATTAATCTATAAATAGTCGTCTAACATGTCAACAAGTGGAAGTTAAGTAATTTTTAATCGCTCAAGTGAGATACTATCACCGTGCATAATCGAAATCTTGCTTCAAATTGCTTTACTTATGTTTAATGACTAGATCTCAATAGCCAGGTACTTTCCAACACTTACTTTCCACTTCACTTTCCCCTCCCCTACTTCCTGCTTCTCAAAATTCTCATAAATTCTGGGTCCGCCATAAGTAAGGTACGATATTAAATAAAGTGATAAAAGGTTAAGGCGATGCACTGCGTCGTGTAATATTTTAAATTGAGTCGCTATCAATAACAACACTTACGTAGATGGCGATAAGGTTTAAATTCCCACTTAACACCATCCGCCTGTTTTGGTTTATGCCAGAAAAAAACATGGCCAAAAAGTGCCTTTTATTTTATTTTGTGGATGTTCAGGCATAAATATTTAATTTTTTTCCGATCATTTTATAAATAACTTAATTTTCCACATTATACAATAAAATCATAACCGAAAATGGGTTCGTAAGTAGGAGATTTTGAACTTTAAAGCAGTTTTCATAGGCCTTTACATTATTTTTTTCTGGGCTTATAAAAAGACTTATCTAAAAAGTACTCGATTATTTCAAAGGCCAAGATGTACTCTACTCGCAGTATTTAATTAAAGCATCTGAAAAATTTCTAGGCGACCAAATTTTCAAACCTAAAACACATGATTTAGCATTACTACGTATGGCATCGCCTTAAGTAGTCCCGGAGAGAGGCGTACGTACGTCGTCTTCCTTTTAACTTCTTACACGTCTTGTATGAAAACGAAAAAGACGCTATATCGATGACGCACGATGATGATGTACGTCCTCTCGCTAGATTATTATATTTTACCTCCTACCTCAATGATTAAGATTACTGTATAGATAATCAAGATAAAAATTGAACGTCATTAAGGCGAAGCTTAATGCTAAATTACTATTTTGATTAATCTTTATAACGAATTGGTGTACATTATGAATACCAAAAAATATGCTTCAGATAAATTGAAGGTTATACTATCATACTATCGCTTCGCTTGAGTAGAATACAAATAAAAAATAAATTAATCAATAAAAAATATAAATATAAACTACTAAAAAAAACATTTTTTCAATAGAAATGTATGAACGCGTAAAGGAAACAATTTAAAAAAAAACACAGTATTATAGCTAAGATTATCTGTGACAGTTTCACTTTATTGACTTTTTTGCTTTCTTGTAAAATTATTTACAAAATAAATAAAAACCACTTTTTTGCTTCAATCGAACGTTTCTAGACTCCGTTTGTCAAGCGATTTTAATGCCTATTACCTACAATATAAGGTATACCAAGAATATACACATTTTTGGCTTGTAGCTTCCCTTAACAAATCATGACCGTGTTGTAGTCAAATTGTCCAATGCGTAGGGTTCGTTACTAGGCGTCGCGTACAATCCTGTACAAACACAAACAGATGAAATTATTTATTCTTTTTACTATAGGGAGAATTCAAATAGTATCAAGTTATTCTTAAGAAAATAATGTTTATTATTCTTTTTAAATAGAATTGTGTTTTAAATAGCCCATTTTATTACCTGTCCATTTTCCATACAACTGAATGTTGGTCTCGTTTCATTAAATAAAATTATGGCCAGCTTTGCATCACCTGGCCATCTGAAATAAATAAATTATTCTGCATGTGTCTAGTGTACATTAGCTGCTGAATACTGAACTAATCCCGGCACCGATCGCTGACCAGTATGAACGCATGTTACCAGATTTGGTATATTGTGTATCTTTCGAGCTAATGATTTACTAAACATGTTCAATATATCGTAAGCAAACAACATATCGTCGGTCGAGTGACGCGGATTTCTTCATCGACAGTTTTTTGTAGTTGTATGTCATTCAAGTTTTTTTGTCATCATTTTGTGGATATAATACAACATGATATCACCATCGTTAATCTTCTGACCTTATCGGCTTTTAAAATGCATTAGAATCCTTTTTGTAAAGTTACATATATTAAACAAATTATTAAATTTAATAACTTTACATTCACCATTATTTAATAAAAAAAGACATCAAAATCAACGGTTTCTTCTTCAGGATAAACGTGTAATGAAAATTAACAAATTAAGAATAGACAAATATACCTATAGACAAAAATATTACAATGAGCGGTGATTAAGTAGTTATTATTATTATTTAAAAAAAATAATGATTATTTAAAATTATCATAAAGTAGATAATCATGGCATTTATGTATAAAACAAAACCTTTATGTATACATCAAAAACTTTTATAAATTAAACAGACTCAAGGAGTGTTTAATGCCACGTATATATACGCGAGCCGAACTGCCGAGCCGAATCTCAACTTATGGGAAAGGAACGAGCAACCGCGAATGGCGCGAAACGCCGCTTACAGTTGTTTCGTTCCTTTCCTGTAATTCGTGACTCGGCTCGCGTTTAAGTTCGCAAATGTATACGCACCATAAGATGTCTAAATAACAAAAAAATATATTATCAATACATGCCGATTTGACTCACCAGCTGTATTACAAAATAATGCATTTCGTTGCCTTGAACGCAATACCAGATGGAATACCTTATTTTATGTTAAATACGCCCAAAACTCTTTACTCGGATTATTTTTATTTTTATTTTAGTAATTTGTACATTTAAGTTTACAAATTACTAATTAATTGTTACATATAAATATACTTTATTTTTTCTTGTTTGATGTGGCTCCTACACAACATCTTGAACTTTCCAATTGGGGCAGACTTTAGGTTTTCCGGCAGCGCATTATAGTATTTCATCCCTTTATATAGTACCTATACTATTCTGATTATTCGCCTTGTCCTTTTTTCGTAGCCTGATTTCATTGCACGTCCTTGTTTTATGTTTGTGTATGTCCATTTTTATTTGAAAAATATTTGGGTAGCAGGTTGTTTACTATTTTATGTACAAATATCATCGTGTTCAAGGTCAACATCTGTTTCACCGTTAGCCAATTTAGTTCCTTTAACCTATTATTTACTTTTGAATATCTATTTCGTCTGCGTATTGTTCTCATTGCCCTATTTTGGAGAATTTGAAATTTATTTTGTTCTCGATCGTTACACAGGAAAAGGATACTTGAGCAGTAGTTAAAATGTGGAGCAATAATGAAGTTATAAATTGTGATTGCAGTTTTTCCGGACAGTTTTTGGCGAATTCTTCCCAAAAAATATATATATTTTCCAATTTTCTTTTGGGTATATTCAGCATGTTTGTTAAGGTTGAGTTTGGAATCTATTATAACTGCGAAGTATTTTATATCGGTAACATTTTCAATAATTTCACCATCAATTTTGATTTTGCTTTCACTGGATGTCTTCTTATATCCAATTACCATACATTTTGTTTTTTTAGTATTTAATTTAAGCTTATTTATTTTTAGCCATCTTAATACATTGTCTAGTTCATTATTTAAAAATGTATTAGTTCTTCATAGTTTTCTCCAATTATATATATTAGTGTATCATCGGCAAATAGTCGTACTTTACATATTGTAAATATTTTCACCATGTCATTAATATATAGTATGAACAATAGAGGTCCAAGGACTGATCCCTGTGGTACTCCTAATTTATTTTCCATTGGTTTTGAAAATCTGCAAAACTTACAATACCCTAAGAGATATTGATATTTTCCACTGTATTTTAAAAACGCATTTGGCTGAGTGATCGGAACGTCATACAATTAGTCTCGGTACACACTTCTTGCTTCAATCAAATTTATACATTTTGTCTCGTAACACTCTTCTTATATTCACACAACTCGACTCAAGCCTTTGATTCACTTGATCATGCCATGTCTTCCTGGGGGGTCCCCGACTCCTGTTTTCATTCGCTTGCGTACAGCTTACATACATATCATAACAGCAATCCAAACAAGAGTAGAACTTTCAGCATTGGACACCTGTCTAAACAATAAAATTGTCGACATTTCCTAAAACCTATACTACCTAACATTATAATAAGAACTAATAATACCTCTCGTTATGTTCTGTACTATCCATGGGTACTTTTCACGAATATAGATTTGATGCTTACAATCTTGAAATACGGTCAGCTTCAACAAGGCAGCCTCCGAAGCGGATAACATTTTTTTTATTTAAAAAGAAAGACAAATATTCTCAGGTTACGAATAACCATACAATATTTGCTAATCTCCTACTACCATCGTAATAAGCGGAAAATGTTGCTTGCATCGTATTGGAGGACTTAAACAGTAGAGGAATTGAACTCACGATGGGAACCAGACGCGATGTCAACTCTTCCACTGCTTGCATCGTATTGGAGGACTAAGACAGTAGAGGAATTGAACTCACGATGGGAACCAGACGCGATGTCAACTCATCCACTGACCGGTCAAATTTAATTATTATTATTTGTCAAAAGGTTACAGGTTCATTTCCTGACTTTGCCCAACCCTATAAATAAGGTTTTTGCTTTTCATACCTATAAGGGCGCTGCTATACTGATTTATAAGATTGATGGATTTATAAAAATAGCTTTAGTTACCATTTTAGTGAAGTAAAGGTACGGAAACATTGAGCCCACGTACACATCATGTGCGATGCCACTTTTCCAGGTGGACGTGCACACTTGTCCTACGTAAGCAACGCAAATTAGGTAAGGACACGCCTTCCATTGAGTCTGAACAATGCGTTTCTAGTACGTACGTAGCGCGTCAGTTGATTTGACGTTTTTAGGTTATGTGTTCACATTATTAAAAGGCGCACGTATACTATACGAGCAAATGTCAAACCAACCGCAATATAATCAACTGTTAAATCATGTTATGTCAAATCAACATACGTGTTACGTACAAGCCTAACTTAGTCGTTGGAAGGCGTGACGGCCATACCCCCACCTTTCAAGTAAAGTATGTATCTATTTTCATTGAACATTTTTTGCGTTGCGTACGTTGCGTACGTTGCGTACGTGCGTCCAGTGTGTTCATATATTAAGTTTATCGATGGATGCACACTATGGACAGTGAACATTAGAAGGAGGGTTTTATTTTCTATTTGAATCTATTCAAATTACTACGACTTACTTTACTTACTTCCAATTGGTCTGTTGATGTTCCGTCATCAATGATGTTGACTGTATCTCAGTTGAGTCACGCGATTATGCAGATGACTGAACGAGCTTATCCAAGAAAACATTTTAATACCTCCAGCTGAGTAATTGTTATATTGTAATCCAAGTAAAGTCACAGATCAGACAGTCGTTCAGAAGATGACCTATCTGAAGTTGTCCTGGGCTGGGCTCATTGTTTGACACGCTTCTAGTAGGCCTAGAATAGGTCACAAAGACTGGATAATATTATGGTGTGACGATATACAATAGAGGAGCCGTATGTTATGTCACTTAATTACAGATCGTTGATAAGAGGGAGTGGCAAACCAAAAGGAAGGTAGATTGAAATATCCGTAATGGCAGAGTGGTCCAAAGTGTCTACTTTTCCTCATGGTACTAGACCGATGGTAGAAGAATTAGGGGACCCCCAAGGAAGACATGGCACGATCAAGTGAACCAGATACTTAAGGCGGGCCATGTCAAGAGTCATAATAATAGAAGAGTAGTTAGTTAGTTAATTAGTTACTAGACTGCAACTTTTCTATATTTGGATTGGATGACAGTCAATAAATTACATGAAGCAAAACATCATACTTAATAGAATCAGACAGTTCAAATGACAAACATTCAAAATGGCGCTGATGGACTATTTGACCGTCAGTCAAATGTGACGAAGGTTGAACCACCTCTGGCTAATTATTCGTTGGTTGAACATATAGTGTAAATTTCCGCACTTCCTATTAATGCAGTTTTCTTGTTACGACACGGAAGTGACGGAAGCATCCTTTTTACCACTCTTGATCGCCCATTGTTACTTTATTCTAATGAAATGGAATTATCTCGCCCACACAACGAAGAAGGAAATTTACAAAGGATGTGTCGAATTCAACTTGCATTCGATTCGATTTTCTTAAAAAATTCCGCCAAGAATTTCTTATTTTAAAAAGCGATTAAAATCAAATGCACTTTATTTTCATGTGAAGGGCACACGAAGCAATTATTTCGAGGCGATGCCATACGTAGTAATGCAAAATCATGTGTTTTTGGTTTGAAAAGTTGGTCTCCTAGAAATGTTTCAGATGCTTTAATTAAATACTGCGAGTAGAATACATCTTGGCCTTTGAAATAATCGAGTATTTTTTAGATAAGTCTTTTTATAAGCCCAGAAAAAAATAATGTAAAGGCCTATGAAAACTGCTTTAAAGATCAAAATCTCCTACTTACGAACCCATTTTCGGTTATGATTTTATTGTATAATGTGGCAAATTAAGTTATTTATAAAATGATCGGAAAAAATGTAATATTTCTGCCTGAACATCCACAAAATAAAATAAAAGGCACTTTTTGGCAATGTTTTTTTCTTGCATAAATCAAAACAGGCGGATGGTGTTAAGCGGGAATTTGAACCTTATCGCCATCTACGTAAGGGGTGTTATTGATAGCGGCTCGATTTAAAATATTACACGACGTAGTGCATCGCCTTAAAATCGTAAGAAAGCGATTGGATAGCAATTTACTATGAAAGCTAGCGTTTTCTCACAGATTGTAATTTTATGAAGTACATAATACAGGGAGTCACTAACTTTGGGAGGTGATTTTACAAGTCAGTAGAAGTTAAAAATATAAACAAGTTTTTTTCGAAATTCCATTGTGCTACAGATTTTTTTTTTCTTATTAGCCTTCAGGCTAATTTGGTCTCATAAATTCAGGCTAATTTGGTCTCTAAACAACTAATTTTGGTCCCACATAAATTGTTGTGTCTTCCTTAATCCTTACTATTGTATTCAGAAATACGGTGTGTTAGAAAGATATAACTCCACATTTTATATTCAAATCTAGAAATTAACCACAAAATTATTAAAATGTCCTCGTTTATAAAAAAATACCGACCGCAATTTGAAAAAAAAAATTATGAGATTATGTGAATTTTTATTAATTATTTTTATATGATGCGACAAAAATGAGGTGACAGTAACTTTTGTAAGACACTTAAATAATTACGTCTAATAAAATAGATGTGTTTTTATATATTTTTTCGTTATTAGTAGTGATTCTAGTTTAAAAAATAAAGAGAGCTTTTTATATTTTTTTTAATGTTTGCATTCAAAATTTTAATATTTCAAATAAATATATGTGTATTTACAATAATAAAATATAATAGCGTATTTCATCACCTTTCAAAAACAGTTTTTAGTTTTCGGGTACGTTCAGAAATATTGCAATTATTTGAATTTTATTGTAACGCGGAAATATTCTGACCGTCTGACAGAATGTGGCTGAGGCTTGAATAGAATAACATGGTAAAAACACTTCAACTCTTTTACCTAAAACCTACCTTAAAACATTGGAATTTCTAAAAAAGTTGCGTATTTATCTGTGTTACACTATCATGTAGAATTACCTCCCGAAGTTAGTGCAACATAATATTGCGCTGTCTTTTTGAATAGCGGTTCTAAAACATCGTGGGACACCTACATTTAATTTTTTAAATTCAAACGTGGATATTTGCGTTGCATCCTTTAAAAAATATTACAAGGAGACACCCACCAATTTGTGTACACCTCCATAGCGCCAGTAGGTACCTGCTTTACCAACAGAACATAATATCTTTGTTCCCAAATAAAATACATGGCTGCCTTCACATTCTCAGTTAGCGGGCTTTGTTGACACCTCCTCCCCTCCTGAACCCTCCTGCTCTCCTGGAGGACAACAATAAATGAAGCATGCATTGTTTGTTTGACTGCCACTTCAAACAGTTGACACGGCACTTGGAAATGTGGCATTAAACGAGCAATGTATGGAATACTTACCCGGATTGTGCATGCAATGGGAGAGTACTAAACTGTTCGAGTGATTTAAATGTCAGGGGTTTTTACACCGCCCGTGCTATTATTATTCTACACTACGCGATGAGAGGAATTGTTCGTTTCCGTACTTTCGAAAAAGCAAATATTACGTAATTTGTATGAGTCAACAAAAACACTGATTGCACTTTAATACACCTTCTCATTACCGACAAGGATATTTAATTATCCTTGTGCGTTTAGTTCTTCTAAACTACGCAACGAATTTTGATAGGGTGTTCACTATAATTTAGATAATATCTTCCGGAAGGTTTGTACATATAATCCATGCATATTATATTAATCGAAAGAAGAGAAAAGTCGATGTTTTGTAATCAAGTCGTAATAACATATATTTTCGGACGCTTACATTGCTAACGTTGGCTTAACTTTATGAGATACCTTAAAATAATGTACTACGGAATTGTATATCTTAAAAAGGTCTACAGAAAAGTCCTGGGTGGTATATGTCTATCTCCTAAGGATAAACCCCAGCAACGTCGGGTACATGTCAGCTAGTGAGGAATAAATGCATACATAAATAATCATTCATTCGCATATTTATCTGCACAATTATTACGTTGTTAGAAGCAGATTGTATACCATTAAAATTGTCGCTTTTAAAATATTTGTACGCTTACGGCTGCATTCTTTTAAGATCTTTTAATTCTGTCGTAAAACTAAAGAATCTCATTTCTACTGCACTCATTTTACTTCGCCCTCCCTCTATCATTTCCACCAAGATCTCTGCTTTCGAAACATCAATATACCATCATCACGGAGGAAAGCATAAATATCCTTTATATTCACTTTCGTCTGAAGTAAACAATAAGATTGTCGTTATCATTGATCAATTCAAATATGTCTTAATAATGATTGGATTATTTATATAGCGCCGTTTTCGCGAGAGAATCACCTCAAGGGCGCAATTATTTGAGTTTAATTGTCAACCATTTTCATCGTAGCAGTGCATTTTTGACGGAAGCATCCTTTTTACCACTCTTGATCGCCCATTGTTACTTTATTCTAATGAAATGGAATTATCTCGCCCACACAACGAAGAAGGAAATTTACAAAGGATGTGTCGAATTCAACTTGCATTCGATTCGATTTTCTTAAAAAATTCCGCCAAGAATTTCTTATTTTAAAAAGCGATTAAAATCAAATGCACTTTATTTTCATGTGAAGGGCACACGAAGCAATTATTTCGAGGCGATGCCATACGTAGTAATGCAAAATCATGTGTTTTTGGTTTGAAAAGTTGGTCTCCTAGAAATGTTTCAGATGCTTTAATTAAATACTGCGAGTAGAATACATCTTGGCCTTTGAAATAATCGAGTATTTTTTAGATAAATCTTTTTATAAGCCCAGAAAAAAATAATGTATAAGTCCTATGAAAACTGCTTTAAAGTTCAAAATCTCCTACTTACGAACCCATTTTCGGTTATGATTTTATTGTATAATGTGGCAAATTAAGTTATTTATAAAATGATCGGAAAAAAATTTAATATTTAAGCCTGAACATCCACAAAATAAAATAAAAGGCTCTTTTTGGCCATGTTTTTTTCTTGCATAAATCAAAACAGGCGTATGGTGTTAAACGGGAATTTAAACCTTATCGCCATCTACGTAATGGGTGTTATTGATAGCGGCTCGATTTAAAATATTACACGACGTAGTGCCTTAATTAAAAACAGTTAAATTTAATAACAAAAAAGCCTTGATACTGCTCTACAAAATTCAGTGCTGTTCCGACTACTGATCTGTCGAACGAAAAACTTCGTAAGATGTGACGTACAATCAGTTTAAACTCGCATGTAATGTTTAAATTAAAAAAAATAATTTAATAGGGCCTTAAAATTTCATAAAAGAGTGCAATCGTCCCTCCAAAAACATTTCCGTAGCGCTGCAGTATCTTGGTAGGCGGAATAATTGAATAATAATATGTATTTGTGCTAATTTTGATATTTTGTTAATTTCAGTCGCCGCCGAAGACGAGACCGTGGGCCCCATATTCGTGAAGGAGCCCCCGAACCGTATCGACTTCTCCAACACCACGGGGGCCGTGGTGGAGTGCCGCGCAAGGGGCTCCCCTGCGCCCGACCTCATCTGGGTGCGGGCCGATGGCAGCGCCGTGGGCGATGTCCCCGGCCTGCGACAGGTAATGATGATGAATCTCACTCTTATATAAAATAATATTCAATTCGGGAGGCGGGTATGGGTACCGCCGCCCCGTGAACCATTTATTGGATAACCAACATTTCTGACATCGCCCCAAGTGGTTCGCTACGTTTGGTGACTTAGCAGGGGGGGCAAGGGTTCACGAGGTGAGGTTTTTCTAGGTCTTAGCGGCGGATGCTTCTACCCGCTTACCTGGATAGTGGTTGAGGGAGACCATTTAACCTCTCCAGCAGGACTCTCTCGACCCATCGCCTTGTATCGCATTGGGAGGGATGGGTTCGTACATCCGTCACTCCTGGGGATACTGACCCCAAATTCCTACCCACCCCTCATATCTTCTTCCTTCCCTGAACCACCTCTCCTACCTTTCCTTGAAAAGACCCTTCACATAGCATCCCCAAAGATGACATAGGCCCTGTAGGAAATTATTTTCCTCAGGGCGTCCTGTGTGGAGCTAGTGTTAAAAAACAAGTAGTAGGTATAAAATACTAAAAATTTGCCAAAGCAAAAGTCTAAACTCTTCATCTGAGCAATAACATCAAAGTAGCAATTTCAATTTGATAAAATAAAACATACATTTTTATTATAATAAATTGAACATTATTTATATAAATGGCTAAGAAATGACCTCTCGGTTAAATACAGGGTTTTCCAATAAGAGGTGTTATTTTGAATAGCCCGCTATTTCGGTAGATGTTACTTTTGAAGCTGTCATTTTTTGACATTTAACAAGTAGAAACTACGCCATTAATAGAAATGGATCGATACACGCTTCAACAACGCATTGAAATTATTAAAAATTCACTTGAGTGAATCAAATGCAAATCATCTTGAGTGATGAGGCCCATTTCCACCTCGGTGGCTTCGTCAACAAGCAAAATTGTCGCATCTGGGGCTCGGAAAATCCAAGAGTTATTGTTGAAAAGCCTCTCTATTCTCAACGTGTGACTGTTTGGTGCGGTTTATGGTCCGGCGGAGTCATTGGACTTTACTTTTTCGAAAATGAGGCTGGAGCAACAGTTACGGTGAATGGATTGCGCTATCGAGAGATGATTAATGATTTTTTATGTGCGGAATTGGATATTATTGATCTGGACAACGTTTAATTTCAACAAGACGGCGCTACGTGCCACACAAGCAATGAAACCATTGATCTTTTACGATTGTATATCAAAATAACACCTCTTATTGGAAAATCCTGTATATATGTATCTCCCTTTTAAACCATCTTTGAACGCTCACTACGGGGCCTTAACCGCTGCATGCTGTTCTTTTATTTGGCACAAAAAGAACGATCACTCTTAGAACACTTGCAACTGTCATGACCCTGTGGGTATTGGGCATTGCTTGAAATCAGCAGAGGTCACTACAACAAGTAGTAGTAGTATAATGGGTCATATTAATCAAATTGTACCTTGTAGATTCTTCCTGAGTAGAATTTTTATTATATTTTTATGTGAACACCGCACTAGAGTCCCAACCGTCTGGAGCCAGTGATACTATGGCATTCCCAATTGGGGTATTTTGTGATGCTGAAGGTAGTGTGGGAGGGTAAGGAGATGGGGAAGAGGAAAGTGGGGTAGTACCTGACCATTCACCAAACACGGCTAAAACAACGTTTCATTTCTGAAGGTTTTACACGTGGGCGATACTGATAGTATCTTCCTGATCTTCCAATCTATTATTTGAAAAATTTACTTGCACACGCCGGGATTTGAACCCGCGACCTCCCAATTGCTAGACGTGATCCCTACCCTCCACCGCGGAGGACGTCAACTAGCTATTTGTTTATATTTATTTTAAATACGTCGCAAACAATATGTAATATTATTATTTCAGTGACATGTTTTGTTGACGCGCATTCATGAGATCACAATTTCCACTGAATTACGAACTACGGTAATCTTTTTTTAGGATCCTGCTACTGAGATCTCAGTTACAGTATAAAGTATAAACTCTCTTTCTGTTGCCTGTGTTACTGCAGAGAAGATGTTGCAACTGAGTTATTAGCGGTATACCTTTTTCATCGTTATTTTGTTTATTTTTAATATTCTTGACAATTTCAACTATTCAAAATGGATAACGGTCCATTTCCTGGAATAGTGTTAATCTTTCAGATGAATCTTTGTGGTGTTTTACGTTCCACAGAGAAGAGCTGAAACTACGTAATTATTACTCCATCAGCTTATGATTAACGTCTAACTGCTTTCTGTGGAATTCTTATGACACTGTGTATGCGCGTTGACTGGTCGAATTACTTGGAAGTCGTGGAAGAAACTGCCACACACATTTCTCATGCAGGTTCAACCTTTTAATAACCCGGCCAGGGAAAACAAACCAACATAATTTCTTATATTTTTCCTCTAGTATTGTAATTTCCTTTATATGAAGTTTGCAAATTTCAATGTTTATTTTTTTTTTAAGAAATGACAACACTGGGTCGCCATTTAAAATTTCTCTAAAGAGTATATAACAAAGTCGCTATCCGCGACTGTCTTTTTGTACGTTTAGTTCTTCTTAACTACCCAACGGATTTCGATAGGGGTTTCTCTATCATTTAGAGAATTTCTTCCGGAGGGTTTATGTATATAAGAAATGCATATTATATTTATAGAAAGTAGAGAAAAGTCGATGTTTTGTAATCAAGTCGTAAAAAAATATTTTCGGACGCTTACATTGTTACGCTGGCTAAACCCTACGAGATACATCAATATAATATACTATGGAATTGTATATCTTAAAAAGGCATCACAACCTCAAAACATTACCCCAAAATATTTACCTCCCCGAGCAACGCCAGGTACAAGTCAGGTAGTAATCAATAATTTTATTTATTTGTACAATCTTGGATGATGTTTGGTTAAACTTTCCCTTACTGTGCTAAAAAAATCCACGCGTTCCGGTGCTGTGTAGTCAATACCCATCTCAAAATAAGCGATTTAATATCGGAAAAATATAAATATTCATAGCAAATCGCTCATGTTTATTATATTTTATGTCAAAAGTGATAATAATTTAATTGCTGAAAACATGAAAAAACCATCGGCAGATGCTAAAAAAACGTGCGAGGAGTCCATATCTAATGACGGTCCGCGACCGACTGGCTGGCGGCTGGCACAACAGGCACTGGTTGGGCGCTGGACGCACACACGCAGATATGCGGTCGTAGGTATCGATGGTCTAAATCAAAATACAAATGCGGACGTGTGGATTTCTCATGTTCCCGCATAGCGAACTAAAGCTGGACATCAATAGCGTGTCATTTCCTCGCACACTCTTCGCGTAGCAGTGTCACACGGTTGATTGTATTGGTGTATTTGTTCCCGATTATTAACAAAAATCTCTGATTTTTAATTGAATTTGAAAACTATGTTAAATATTATTTTTTTTAATTCAGTGCATAAATGTATAATGGAGGAATACCTAAAAACTGAACCCAGAATTTATTATATTTATAGAGTTATTAAAGTTATTAGAAGCAATGTGTAGTAAATACACACCACAGATGAGGAAAGATTAAACCCACGATAAAAACATATTAGTTATGTTATTTATACATATTTTTATTTTATGTATTTTCACAATTTACTGACATCTGTAGATACACCACGTGATATTAAAACATTTATGGCTGTTCACACATCCATTTTCGCTGGTAAAACGTATTATTTTTTAAAAAATCTGCAGTATTGATTATTATTTTTATACTTCGTGCCTTAGAAATCTCAAGTAAACAGAAAAAAATTCTCACGAATGTTGGCCTGTTTTATCATTTATTATTGTGTCTAATATATAGTATAAAGTGAGAATGATGTGCGATATAAATGATTATAATTATAGATTTCCTCATTCTTACGTGGTATTCAATATTGTGACCGGATAAATCATCAAAATGATAATTCATCACATCTTTAAAAAGTTATATAAAGTCATGGAAAGTGATGAAACAAAAACTTTTTTAACTGGGTTAAGTAGGTTAGGTTAGGTTAGGATAGGATAGGTTAAAAAAAATCATCGTTTTTAATGACTTTATATCACTTTTTAAAAGTGTGTTGAATAATCACTGTGTTGAGTTAGCATTGAACCATATTTCAATAGATACATGTTTTCCATTTGTCGTTAGTTCAGTTTACTAAATGCATTTTGGAGAAAATTAAATCAAATTGTTAATTACGTATCCCCTCCCCCTGCTGTGTGTACGATATCTAATATATCTTAGTTATTTTCACCAACGTGTTTTATGTTTTTCTGTTTATTTATGTTTTTTCTGTATGTAACATGAATTTTATGTGGAAACTTAACTTAACTGGTTGATGCAATATATAATATATTTCCTACATCACGTTACCTTATCTCTGTCCGATTTCATTGTATACGATGCCAAGCACGTCCTTTAGAACCGTTAATGTGAAGCTTTAGTAAAATCTTTAAATAGTGGCTTATTATAGCACTGTACTGGTGCTTTGTTTGATCTTCTCATTTCTCATGTGGCCCCGTAACAAACCAAAAGGTTTTTAAAAAAACAACAATTTGAAAAAATAATATAAATTATATTGCCTAAGGACCCGTCCTTATGCAATAAGCAACCCGTTGTTTCACAGAATTTGAAGAATTTATCAAATTTCAAAGGTGATTTTCAAGTTCTGTCATTATTTTAGTTTGGTGATACAACTGGCCAATGATGATATAATAACAATTCTTCAAATTTCAAAGGTAATTTTCTAGTTCTGTGAAAGTTCTGTTATTATTTCAGTTCTGTAATGCAACTAGCCTATACTGATATAATAACAGAACTTGAATAGGACTTTCACAGAACCCGGAAATGAGCGTTGAAATTTGATGAATTGTTGAAATTCTCTGAAACAACCTGTCCGTAATGTTCGTTTGTTCAAAATATTATCTCCGAAAGTTTTTCATCGATTGCTTTGAAATTTAGACACAACGTTGCGTTCGAACACGCGTGTGTTATTATGGTGACCGGATAAATCATCACAATGATAATTCATCGCATGTTTAAAAAGTTATATAAAGTCATGGAAAGTGATGAAACAAAAACTTTATTAACTGGGTTAAGTAGGTAAGGTTAGGTTAGGTTAATTTTTTTTTCATCGTTTCTAATAACTTTATATCACTTTTTAAAAGTGTGTTGATTTATCATGGAACCGTTATTATATACCTAAATTATGTAGATATTACCTGTGACAGGAAAAAACATGCCTATATTGAAAAACAGTGCCATCTGTTGGACGTAAAAGCAACACGCGCTATTGTTTCTCTGTCTGCACAAACCGACTCAGCCTCAGTAACGCGTGACAACGCGGGGTACAGCTAGTAATATTATAATATGACAATAATAACAACTTGCGGGCGGCACTTGGTTGGGCTTCGCCCAGTTTAAGTGATACTAACAACAGATACATTGTAAATAGATTATTACAATATAGCACCCCTGAGGTGATATCTCACAAAAGCGGCGCTACATAAACTGTCCAATAAATAAATAAATATAATTTTTACATTTTATTGCGTACATATGCATTGATATACAACGGAAATAGATAAAATAATGTAATCTTATTAAACTTTATTTCAAACACAAATAACTTTGTTTACATCACTTTATTATATACAACCTCTACATGTTTCATGAACGAAGTTCACCTCATCAGGAGTAGTATACTCCGAAGTCAAAAATTAAATATAGATTACAATTGGAAAGACGAAGTGGAAGGAGGGGGAAGAGGTTAGAGTGGGCGGGGTTTATCAGAATTAGGAATTACCATAGACATATGAATGTCTGTGGGAATTACAATATCGTTAGACGGAAAAGACCAGTTGAGTGGAAAAATATTTAAAAGAGGGTTTATAATTTTTTTTTGCTTATTAATTATATCTGATTTTATATTGACTTGTTTTCTTATTTCTAAAATTTCAAAATTAGTGTTTTTTTTTGTATAGTTCAGTTTAGTAGATTCGGTTTTAGTCTGTGTTTGATATCAGTATATTTTCTATTTCAGATCTCCCTATATTAAGTATCCAGCTTTTTATTTGAGATAATACACTTGAGGTGATTTTTCACAAAAACGGCGCTTCACAAATTATCCAATTATTTAAGTATATTAGTCATATTTCTATTTTACTATTGTTTGTTTATTTTCATCTACTTATACATTAAGCGGAAATCGTAACACTTCCTGTTTTTCCTTAATTAATATGGTTTATTTTGCTGAGTACTAGATAACAGTTTTTTGACCTTTTAAATTTTACATAATGCACGAAAAAACCACGGAAAAGGGTCATAGAGATAATAACTATTCAGATAAGATCCAATGCAGCGGTGATTTCGAGACATTGTCTTTATTTCGTCTCTTTTCTTCTCATTAATATGATAATTATAGTTTAGTTAGGTTATCTCCCTCTAAACAACTATTCTCTTGGTGTGGATTTATGATTAAGATTGTGAGTCACACATATCTTCATTTTTTTAACGGATATAAATGTCGCTATAGATAATATCATGAAATTAGTTATTACTCCACTGTTGGAGCACTTTCTTTTGCCTGGTGGTCCCATTAACAGTTTTGGTAAAAAAAAAATGTGTAAGCACGCTATATGCTTCAAAGCTTTTTTGGGTGTGGCCTATGCAGATTATATTTTGAGGCGTCACACTACTCTATAATCTTCCTCTGGAGAGGAGGTCAGATCACCTAGGGAACTGCCGCGGAATATCATTTCTTTGTATGGGATCTCTCACATTGACAGATGACAGCCACGTGATGACGGCACTCCGTAAATAGATCTGACCCCCTCTCCGTAGGCAGGAGAGAGGGTCGCATAATTTTCAAATATGGTCTGGCTAACAGATCACTGTGCATCATCGTCGCCACTCCCTCATTTATAACACATAATCTGTCTGATGTGACAGGTCTGTACGGGATTGTATGGAGAGCAATATGCAGTTATATGTATAAAACGCTTATCTAGCCTAATCTGTCACCACCTTTATACAATATAACAACAGCAACGAAAAACCAAGTCACAATAATGTTTCGGTCAAGTGAGATGCAAGAAATTTGGTAAAGTTCTGGGGACTTTCGCTAAATCGATCGCGATTAACTTCGATTTTAGGTAATTTACATTTAGTATAAATTATAAATTGTTGCGTGACCTTCAAATCTTGCGGCAGCTCTCTCGATACTTGCATAACTATATAATTATTATAAAATAATTGCACTGTTTGTATAATATGGTACGGTACATGCATAATTACATCATTAAAAACAATCAGAGATTTAACCTAGACATTTCCTCAATCTCAAGGAAATAACGTGACACAATGACTAAAGTTTATGATAAAATAATAGAATACCTACACGGCAAAAAATACTCATAAAATATATTGCTAATTTATTAAGAATCTCTTAAAATTATTCATAATCCGGTTAAAAACGGGACTGCAATAATTATAACGATTACCAAAAATTTTTAGAGATTCTTAATAAATTATCAATTCTCATTGTTCTCCGTGTGCAGTTATTATATAATTTGTTATTCGCTCTGTGGAAAGTGGGCGATTTTTTTATTTTTTGTGTGCGTACATGACAGAAATAAGGTTAAAAAAGATTAAAAATTACAAAGAAATAATAATGTATTGTAATAACATATCTGCCAAAGAATTTATATATAAAAATGCAAAAAATCAGTGATTTTAAATACATCTAGGATTACTAAAGATTTTTAAAATATTTATGTTGAGGAATCAGTAGGATTTATAGGTCCAGTTAGGAGTTCAACCGAGCCGAACCCTCTGATATGAAAATATCTGGAGTCGGTGAATTATTTTCCCACTTGATCTCTGGTGAGTTGACGTGTTGTTCTTGTATTCTTTTGTGTTTATTATGCTTATAAAATGCACTTGCATAATGTGAATTGACAAGATGATCATTTGTGTAAAAGTTTGTGGAAGCGTTTAGTTTTTCCTGTGGGGAAGATTTAACCTGAAAAACAAAAATAGAACAATATCAACCTTATGTACCTACTGATTAACATGTTTTTAATTTTACACAACTGATTATGACTAACAACTATTTATGTATGGTAAACGGTTGTGTATAATTTAAAACACGTTTATTAGTAAGGCTATTAGTATGTAAAACAACGACAACAATAAGAGAAAATAAGGGTCGGTTGTTTTCAGAACTCAATTGAACAATTCATCAAATTTCAAGGTTAAGTTCTGTGAAACAACTGGCAAGTAATAAGAACAGAACTTGAATAAAACTTTCATAGAACTTGAATAATGA
This sequence comes from Hesperophylax magnus, assembly GCA_026573805.1. Classification (NCBI taxonomy): domain Eukaryota; kingdom Metazoa; phylum Arthropoda; class Insecta; order Trichoptera; family Limnephilidae; genus Hesperophylax; species Hesperophylax magnus. The sequence continues at coordinate 6,965,923 of JAIUSX010000022.1, forward strand.
ATGGAAGCAGACTGAATGCTGTATAAATGATATCCCTAAGGCGTATATGTGCTATAACCGTGTAAAAAATCTGAAGATTCGCAAATAATGCAAAACCGATGTAAGGGAAAAATCCTCAAAAATTGTGTATAATGAATTATGTTTTTAATTAATTTGAATATTGAATTGTGTTAATTTGTATGTTGAATTACGTTTGTAGTTACAGTGGAACCTCTCATAACGAATTTTATTCGTTCCGTAACCTTACTTGTTATGTGAAACACTCAATTTTTCCCATATAAATCAATGTAAAATACTATAATGCGTTCCATGCCAAAAATTACTCCTTTATTTTTATTTTTAACGTTTATTCAGATAAAATTACATACTTATAAATTGTTAAGGAGCGTAACAACCTGGAATGCGAATTTGGAGAGCAAAAAAACAAATCGAAATAACCAGTTTATTATTTATGAATTTATGACAATTAATTCATTATTTTCTTCAAAATTTATCGAAAATGTGACACAGCATTATCATTGAAAAAATTTGTTGAACGCATAGTCACCTCCTTATTAGGGTGATGCTTCTCTAATGTACGATGCAATAATTTCCCATGCTTTCAGCATTTCTCTTATTGCGCCAGAAGATTGATGCTCTGCCACTTCCTCCTCATCCTCTAAGAAAATCTCCTCCATAACTTCTTGCTGTGAAACATAATGCAACTCCATAAGTTCTTCGGTGGTCAGCTCTTGACTGTGCTCTTCCACAAGCTCATCAATATCCTTGTTATCCACCTCCAGCCCCATGTTATTGGCCAAAGACACAATCTCGTTGACTCGTCCACGGGTACTGTTTCCAACCCCTAAAATCACCTTCGACAACGCTCTTTGGCCAAAGTTTCTTCCAAGCAAAAGTGAGGGTTCTCTTGTTAACCCCTTCCTACGGCTTGTCAATCATCTTGAGGCAAGTAACGATGTGAAAGTGATCTTTCCAAAACTCTCTGAGAGTGAGACTTGTCCTTTCAGTCACCTCAAAACAACGCTCACCTCAAGATAACCCTCGAAGAGTGGAGAGTTTCTTAAATTTAGAAATAACCTGCTGGTCCGTAGGAGTAAACAGGAGTAACTGAGTGGTGTTGCATCTATCTTCTTAATTTTATCCTTATTCTTGAGGATAGTGCAATTCGTTGATGTAGACCGATTGAACGTGCTCGCTAGATCAGTCACGCTCATACCTTATTCTCGCTTTCCAAAAAATTACAAAAGATCTCTGAACACAAGTTTGGAAAAATGTGTGATCACATGCGACACTTACATGCTAGCGGAACGAGTGCTAACCGGAGACTGATACACTGTCGCAGAAGCGGGACTTTGGGAGAAGAGTGAAGATGGGACTTGCCCTTTCTGCGTCACTCGTTAAGGGAGCATTTTCATCATCGGTTTTGATCGTTATGCGAATTACTCGCTATAGGAGAGTTATGAGAGGTTCCACTGTATTTAATAAGACTTTGAATATTGTTTACACATCACCTTTTAAGCATTATTTTCTTTTTGTATATACTTACTCCTCCCATAAACCAGAGCTCCTCTGGATCTCACCTTATGGAGTAGTAGAATAATTGGAGAAAAAATATTTTGCATTCTGTTATAATTTGAAATCTCGTATTATTATGTAATAAATAAAAAATAAAATAAAAAATATGCAAATATGAATGGTAGAAGAAGTCGAGAACGCCCGTGGACTACATGGCAGGATCAAGTGAATCAGTTACTTGTGTCGGACCATATCATGAGTAAGAATAACAGAAGGTTGTGTATGAGACGATGTACGAATTTGAATGAAACAAGGAGTGAGACTAAGACCGAGTTGTCCACCTTATCAGCCTAACATTGTTAGTTAGTTCATTATTTAACCTTGTACCTGGCGAAACAGTTCTACGGTTACCTTAGTAATAAATGTACATAGGTAATTTGATAACTGTCAAAATGTTCTTGCCTTTGAAAATTATACCTGTTTCTTCTGATTTATAACCATAACGAGCTTTTGATGAAAACAATACTGCCTATTTATTAATAGATGAACTGAGACTCCCACGATTTTCGGTTTGCTGAACTCACATTTTTAAACCAATAAAAAACTGTATAAAAATACATTATGATTTTGTAAACATTGGTTTCCGCTAAAATCTTGAATAAAGTTTGTGTAAAGCTCGGAATAACAGTATTAGATTCAGATTGGTCATTTTTTCTATATTAATGAACGTTTGTGTAAATATAAATAAACTACAGTGTGTATTATTATTAGGCAATATAATTTCGGATTTGATGTACGTCAAATTTTAAATTTCAAAATAACATTTTTTATATTTTCAGTACATATAATGAATTTATGCCGCCGTTCTTACAAGAGTTCCAAGGAGTTCGGGGTTCGATTCAAGGCCGTGGCATTTAAAATTTTTTTTTTTTCATTTTATTCATCATGCCCCGTGATTTTTTACGGATCTGCGCTAAAATTAATATAGTTTCAGCATATTTACATTCATATGTTTTGATTATTTTTTATCAATTAATGGCAACAAACGACAGAAGACACGATAAGGTAGAAGAAGTATCATAATTCTAAATTATGGAAAGTAACTGGAAATTGGTTTTGACAAATAAAACTGATTAGAAGAAATAAAACACATTGTTAAATTGATGAAAAGTTACTGGAAATGGGTTTTGACAATTAAAACCGAGTACAAGAAACTAAACTTATTGTCAAACTGATGCAAAGTAACTTGAAATTGGTTTTGACAAATAAAACTGAGTTGAAGAAACTAAAAATATTGTTAAATTGATGGAAAGTTACTGAAAATGGGTTTTGAAACTGAGTAGAAGAAACTAAACTTATTTGCCAAACTAATGGAAAGTAACTGGAAATTGGGTTTGACAATTAAAACCGAGTACAAGAAACTAAACTTATTGTCAAACTGATGCAAAGTAACTTGAAATTGGTTTTGACAAATAAAACTGAGTTGAAGAAACTAAAAATATTGTTAAATTGATGGAAATTTACTGAAAATGGGTTTTGAAACTGAGTAGAAGAAACTAAATTTATTGCCAAACTGATGGAAAGTAACTGGAAATCGGTTTTGACAAATAAAACTGAGTAGCAGAAACTATACATAACGTTAAACTGATGGAAAGTTATTGGAAATGGGTTTTGGCAACGAAGTAAACATGTTGGAAAAAAAATCAGATAAAATTCTTCAATATTATTTGTGATATAGAACAGTTTGAAACCGTTCCCACCAAAATGTATACATTATTTAAAATAAATCTGCTTTCTGCGGTTACCAACACAGTATGAAAAAAACCTATCAATGGGAAACTTCGGGTAATTTTGGTTACGGGTGAAAGCCCGTTACTATTACCCCTCTATAAAACGTGTTTATAAATTGTATTATTTTCTCTGTGTAGGTACTGCCGAATGGAAACTTGGTTTTCCCGCCTTTCCGCGCCGAGGATTACCGCCAAGAGGTCCATGCGCAGGTCTACATCTGTCTCGCTCGCAGCACCGTGGGCTCTACTCTGTCGAGAGATGTCAATGTCCGAGCAGGTAAATATCTCAATCTTATGTTACTTGATATCTACTGAATTGATTTCGTATTATGGCGGTTACAACAGTAATTATTAGTTGATTGGTACCTACTTGAATGAAAAAAGGCATCTTCTAATCCTAATTAATTGTTGGTAAAATAAACAATGTTCATCAAAGCTATATTTGATTTATAAATTAATTTCCCTTTACAATAAATACACAGCTCAATTTTAGAAGGACATTTTTGTATTAATATGAGAATATAATGGCATAGACAACAATTCAAGGTTTTGTTTCATTTACAACTGTGTTTAAAACGAAAAGAGAAAGAAAGTCAAAATAATAGTTTAAAAAGTGGAAACATTTTAAAACAATGATCTCGGATTTTTTCTACATATACCTAACTAACTGCAAGAAAGTGAATTGAAACATTGTTAATGTTGCTGTATTGGTTTTTATACCCCTCATTTTATGTAACATATGTTTCTATGAAAAATAATTCTTGCTAGCGTGTGTTTTTGTCGTCAGAATTTCCCCCGTGCATTGAAAATACGATTGCTTTATGTAATATGACAGTTGTTGATGATGGTCCGAATTACACCCTCATCGAGAGTCAACAAGTCATTCAATTCAATAATCCACTAGTTGAATAATTTTATTGTCTGATTATTTGTATCAATTTAATTCTACATGCTATTCAAATTTCAACCCAAATAAAATTTATAGAAACCTGTGTCTACAGGTGGGAAATACATTAATATTTGTACCAACATATTTTAGACGTAGACAACCTGGAATTATTATTAGTCTGGTATGTTTGAGTTATGCCCCACCTTTTAACTGTTTTACATACGAATGAGTAACGTTTTGGGCTTTTCAAATAGGATGTAAATTGTGTCACAAAAGAAATTCCTGCGTAATATTTTCAGAAATCTGAACCATCACGTCTTCTTGTCTCTGAAAACATTTGTTGAAATTTCTCACTGATGTTATTTTAACATAAACCTATATATCTATATTGCTGTCACGTAACTTGATGAGATGTAATATTTAATGTTCTTAAGTTACATTACATCAATATCCAGTTATTGTGCTATAAAAAAAGAAAATAACTCAAAGAAAGATACAAGTTATTAAATACATTATTGATAAAAAGTATTTTCTCTCATAGGATTGTATTGTGATCTTTTATGACATTGGTAGCTAACTTTCTGTGGGAAATTTTCTGTACAATGCATCCTCTTTCACTTTTTTTGACATTGTTTCCAACTACTTAATTCGTTTTTATTTCAGGTCATTATCGCCTTCTTTGTAATGGTTGAACTTAATTATAGTGTTTGTGTTACTATTTATTGTTGGTGGTGTTATGATTGAATATTAACGTGTTGTTGGTTAGTTGTATCGCAGCACTACGATACTGACGTGAACAAAGAATATGCCATAACCGGAAACAGCGCTATTTTGAAATGCCAAGTCCCATCTTTCGTAGCGGATTTCGTTACTGTTTTGTCTTGGCATACAGACAAAAGTGAAGATATTTACCCAGGAGAAAACTACGGTCTGTTTTTTCTTATCCATCTGCTTTTGATCCAGCTTCACTTCCTTGCCTCCAAATCTCCTCTACCTCACGTGTTTCAATAGTAATTAGAAACACGTTCCTTCCTCTCCTGTTTAGAAATGATCAAATCAATTTACGGTTTTCCACCAGTCGTCCAGCAATTCTACGAAGCAGAAGTCAACAACGAGTATGTCATCCGTGGGAATGCTGCAGTTCTGAAATGCTCCATCCCATCCTTCGTGGCAGACTTTGTTTCCGTGTTGTCGTGGCAAGATAACTCTGGAAACACTTTTTCAATGGAAACTATTTCAGCTTCAGTAGACGGTACTAATTTACCCGCGTACTATTCTAATTTCCATGCATCCTACTCCTCGTGACCTCCGAGATCCTGTTTCTTTCCCTTGTTACTAGTTTACTTATTAATTCCAGTTTTACTTCTTTAGTGGTGAACCAGTATTACGAGGCCGAAGTGGTGTCGGAATATGTAATTCGCGGAAACACTGCAGTTCTGAAGTGTAACATACCATCATTTGTAGCCGACTTTGTGAAGGTCGAGGCGTGGGTCGGGTCGGATGAATCAGAGTACCTACCTACCCAAGATATTGGTAACGCATCTAGCACGACGTCACACTTACACATCTTCCTAATATCCAATCCGCAAATCCAATTCCTGGTCATTAATAAATTTTGTCGCTTATTTTTTGTTATTTTTTTTAATTTCACAGTTGTTAACCAGTTCTACGAAGCTGAGATTTTAACAGAATACGTTATAAAGGGAAACACTGCGGTTTTAAAGTGTTCGATCCCATCCTTTGTCGCTGATTTTGTAAAGGTTGAGTCTTGGATCGACGAGGCTGGCCAAATTTTAACAGTTTCCGATGACCTTGGTAACGAAAATTCAAAATCTTCACCAATTTCCAAATTCCTTTCCGATTCCAACATCCCCTGATCCCTAGCTATGATTTATTTTGAAATGCATATAATTTTATTTCAGTGGTGTCTCAGTTTTTCGCTACTGAAGCCGAGAACGAGTACGTGATAAGGGGAAATGCGGCCGTCATGAAATGTAAAATTCCTTCATTCGTGGCAGATTTCGTTTTTGTTGACGCTTGGATTTCGAATACGAATGAAGTTTTTACTAGATCAGATGCTCAAACTGACTATGGTAAATCACTGGTGTCCTCAATTCATCGAAATCCTCTCCCATTCCAATTCCCAACGGGCAACCAGCTTGTCTTACAATCCCCGTTTCCTGTTTTTGACGATGTTATTGAACGATTTTTATAGCTGTTATTTTGAGATCGATGTTATGGCAAGCGAGCAAAAGTAAATCACGGTTGTAGCTTAGTCCAACGTCCCCGTCGCTTTGCACCATGCCAATTTGTTTTCATCAAATTATCTCAATTATGAATCGCAGTTGTCGCCCAATCATACGAGGCCGAAGCGGACAATGAGTATGTCATCCGAGGGAATGCGGCCATAATGAAATGTGAGGTGCCGAGTTTTGTCTCGGACTTCGTCGTCGTTGAGATGTGGACAGATTCTCAAGGGGGCTCATATTATCCGGGCGCTGATTATGGTAACACACGAACACTTGACCTTAACCACCTTCCGTTTCCTTACCAGGACAATCCCTGTTTGTTTATTTTAATTTATGCAGCTTTGTCGAAATTCATATCGCAATCAATTAGTAAATAAATAGGATCTACCGCCAAGCTCATGACTGTATGATTTATTTAGCCGTTCACCAGTTCTACGAAGCGCGCGTTAACGACGAGTTTGTTCTGCGTGGCAACACGGGCCTGCTCAAGTGCATCGTCCCTTCCTTTGTGGCTGACTTTGTCCAAGTTACCAGCTGGCAAACTGACGACGGGGCTGTGTTCCTGGCCAACATTACTAATGCCGATGATGGTAAATTGTGATGTAAATTAGATCCAAAATTCCAAAATCCATTCCGAAGTCCTATTCCATTTCAAAAAGATTGAAGCTCTGTCAGTTCCTCTTATTTTAAGTTGAAGGTTGTACAATATTCTGAAAAAAACTACATTTTTGTAATGTTTTCCAGCGTTTGTTTTTCCAGAAATTAGGTCAAACTCTTTAAAATTTTTGGACCATTTCTTTCGTCCAACTAAACAGAATTTTTTTATAGTTGTTCATCAAACCTACGAACCTCGCGTAATCGATGAATACGTCTTACGAGGCAACACGGCCATTGTGAAATGCTTGATCCCGTCTTTCGTGGCAGACTACGTCCAGATCTTGGAGTGGATCATGAACGACGGAACTTCCTATACCTCTTCTTCCTCTGAAGAGGCATCGCCTGATGATGGTATAAAAGCCTGAGCATCTCCCTCGTCCTGTCCCCTATCTCTTTTACTCCCTTCCTTATTTCCAAATTGACCGCTCACAGCTGCAGCTGTTAGAAAGCCATTCAGCATTAGACATAGGAATAAAACGATTGAACATAATTATACACTTCTGTATAATTGTCCTGCATAATGTGGCGTTCATTATTTTAATTTGCTTTACTCGTTTGCTCTTTTTAGCTGTGAACCAGTATTACGAAGCGCAGGTGTACGATCTTTTCGTTATCAAGGGAAATGCTGCTGTTTTCAAGTGTCACATCCCTTCGTTCGTGAGCGATCACGTGGAAATTATATCCTGGCAAGACACTGCAGGAGGGGAATATGTCTACCCATCAGATTATGGTACTCCTCGCGAGTTCATAACAGATTACAAACTTATCCTTCCTCTCATGCGCTCCCTTTATTTTTCTCCCGTAATTCAATAAATTTGTAAATTTTGAGATGAAAAGAACTCACACACACCCTATATACCTTTATTCACTTCTCGTGTCTAGTTACTACTATATTTTGACATTTGATATCGGGTCAATTAATAATAATTGCCCATAATGGTTAATAATTAACAACGTAACGTACTACGTACAAGTTTGTAGATCAAACAGGGAAGTTGTTATGACTAGCTAGGATTATATATTTTTAATTGGTTACGGGTCGATACATTTCTCGCTAAAAATACATGATAATATTTTCATATTTTTGTCGATGACGTAACGACCACATTCTTTAAAACATCTTCTTTGTCTAGTCACACTTGACGGTAAATCAAGATTACTTCTCTTTCAAGTGTTCTGACGACGTTATAAACAGTGTTCTTCTGATGTATAGCAACAATTTGACAGCCACTTCATTGTTTATTCCTGCTTACTTGCTCTTGCTTCTATTTTGGTCGGCGGAAATAATTTCTGTGGCATTATCCAAAGGAGCAACACCAATGGTCCCATATCGAGACCTTGAGAGCTTCCGTTCTTCGTTTTTATATTATTTATAAGTCAATAATAATAAATGGATTATTTCTTTAGCACCGTTTGCGTGAAAAAATCACTCTAAGGGCGTTTTACAACTTAATTTATTTATAATATCATATAACTTATCACTAAGACCTATAATTAATAACTTACAGCTAAGGTTTATTACTAATGGCTTATAACTATTGACTTACAAGTGTGACTTATAACTAGTAACGTACACCTAAGACTTATAAAAAATAGCCGGTGACTTACAACTAAGACTTATAACTAGTGACTTAATACTGATGACATTCGTTTTTTTTATGACTCAGTTCTTGCAGTATAGCGGATTATGCTAATATAGGTTTCACTGTCGGTATACTATGTTTTAGTTCGAAAATATTTCTTTATCTGATTAAGTAGATATTTATAGAATTCCCCATCGGTAAACTATGTTTTGACTGCGTTCTAGTTTCGAAATATTTCTTTTTCAGTGGTCGCTCAGTCCTATGCCGTAAGTTTGATGGAGGAGTATGTTTTGCGAGGGAATGCTGCCATCTTGAAATGCCATATCCCCAGCTTTGTAGCTGACTACGTCGCCGTGGTCTCTTGGATTGAGAGCGAGGGAGATGCTACTAAGGAAATCTTTCCCGACAATAAAGCGGATCCCAATGGTTCGGTTTATATCAATTTTAATTAGTGAATGAGCCAATTCCCATTCTAGAGTTGGCGTTCGTCAAGTCTTCCCTATTCTTTAAAACGGTTTCCTAGATTTGTATTGCACTTCCGATTAGGTTGAGTATGATGAAATAAATTATTAAAAAAACTACTAAGTTCTACTTTGATGGTATTGCTTATTGCGGCGCCGCGGAAAAAAAAAGTTATTTTCTCTTGCAGCTTTTCGAAAAACCAGTGAATCGGTTGAATGTAGGATTTTCTTTGTTATATTTTCTCCAAATCTTTTCCTAAATTTTAGTTTAATTCCTCTGGTTCCACGGGCTTCACGGCCTACCTTTCCTTTATTCCTCTCTTCACCTAGTTTATAAGTGCATGTTTGAAATATTTAAACGAAACCTCTTTTGCTCGAAACAAATTTAAAAAAATTCTAACATAAACTATTAATAATATATCTCAAATCACTTTGTTTAATTAAAGAAATGCACACTGAGCATAATAATTGTGCTCATGCTGAACTTTAAAATCACTTTTTTTAATTAATTAAAACTTAGTTCAATTCATCCATGAGAAAACTTTGGTTATCAATCTAGTTCGGCGCCAAAATATGAGCATTAGCCCAGTTTTGTGATCGAAAAATTATTAAATTGTTTATAAAAATTGTGTAATGAATTAGTTGAACTGAGTTTCATTGAATGCTTTGTATTTATATCCTAACCACTGTACGATATTAACGATTTTATTGTTTTCTTCAGAGGGAAAGTATTTGGTTTTACCATCCGGAGAGTTGCACATCAGGGATGTCGGACCTGAAGATGGCTATAAGTCCTACCAATGTCGCACCCGACACCGGCTTACCGGAGAAACCAGACTGAGCGCTACCAAAGGACGACTTGTCATCACTGGTAAGATTTTTTAACATTTTTTTATATTTTTTAAGCCACACTTGAAAAACTGACCAAGCTTTCTAAAAATAAAAAGTCGTAAAATAAACAATTTTTTTTAAAGTTTTTCGTAAGTTCAATAATTTAATTAAAAACTTTGTCTGGATTGAGTTTGTCATGATTGACGTAAATAATTTTGTTCGCGAGCTTCGAGTAATTACTTGAAACTAGTATGGGGCGAAACTTATAAATCGTCAGTTTATTCCCGGCTTCGCCCGAGTTTCAACACAATTTGTTTTTGAAATTTAAAAAAATTTTGAAACAAACAATATGGCGTCTTATTTAAACAGTTAAAATTGATTTTTAAAAATACCCTACCTCACGATGGAAATGACAAACACTATGAACTGAAAACAGTTGAATATAAATTCTTATCCATATCAATTTCACAACGATTTTTCTTCGAGTCTGCTGAAGAAATCTTGGTCAGTTTTTTTTATTCAATTGAATAAATGCATTAAATTTCTAATTAATTATAACTAACGTAGATTTAAATAACACGGTTGTAAATTATTATTTTCTTAACAACCACCATTCAATAAGTCAATAAATTTAACTCAAGTTCAATTTAATATTTGATAAAATAGTTTTCAGCTTGTCTATTTTACAATTCTTTTGTAAAACTTAGTTTTTTTTATCCTTTTTGTGTAGCTTTTAGTATGCAATTAAATAACAATGCATTTATTCACCAAACGCTGCAAATATTCAGTTACTTATTACAATTTGTTTGTGTGAAAGAATAAAGTTACTTAGTTATTAATTTGTGAAAATGTTATTTGGAAATGTAAATTTTAAATCTACTGAATATTTGCTTGTTTAAAAAATCATTATGCCAATGACTTTGCCTATTAGTTTCACCTATGAGATGATTGAATACAATACTGTTTCTGAAAAAAAACAACTACAAAAACCTAAAGGGCTAAAATGATTAGGTTCGAGATGTGTTTTATTCAATCCCTTATAGGTGTCTCATTTTTCGGACATGGTAAAAAAATTAACAGGTTTGCTGCTGTCATTCAATTAATTAATATGTTCATCTTTCCTCAGCAAATTTGTTAATTTTTATCATTCCATATTGTGGTGTTATGGGCTAAAAAAATATTTGTATGACATTTAATTAGCTTAGATATCGACATGCTCTGCGTTGTGCAACTAACTCTATCTGTAAACTAGCCACATGAATGGAGTAGACTTCAAAGAATGCTTATCGTATCTATGTAATAAATTATCCTGTAATTTAAATTTTTTGTTATTTTTTCCGGGATAATTTATGACGATTCTATGAAGATATTGTTTTCTAAGCTTGCTCCTTTGAACTAAGAGATTTCTAAATAGAGTTGTTTTCGTAGGGCACTTCGATATAATATCTCATTCAACATTTTTTTAGCCCTGAACACAATATATTACGATGTATAAACAAACGTTGCCTGAATGTTGGGATAGGGTACCCTGCAAAATTGACATAATTTATTCAGTGATTTGCCAGTTAATTTAAAGTTCGTAAAATCCAAACGTCTTATTGCCAAAGAATTAATACTGACTTAATAATACTGTTAACTAGAACAAAATCAATCCTCCTTCCTGTAGTTATATGAATCCTTGTCCCCTAATGGTTTAATTTATTACATTATTATATTTTTAATGGTGTGTTTCCCTCTTTGACGGAGGTAAGTGGTTCAGGAACTAATTTATGACCTTGAGTAAAGGTAAGCGATATATTGTTATTTTATACTCTCTCCCAACATTTGAACAGAACCAGTTGGCCGAGTTCCTCCAAAATTTCCCAACGCTCTAACGACAAGTGGCTTTGGAAGTCGAATCAGTGAAAGTGTTACCTTGCAATGCCCGGCCCAAGCTTTTCCAGTGCCTATGTCTAGGTAAGCTTACACGAAAACTTTTCATCCACTCAAAACTCTTAACATCATCCACTAGAGGTTGTGGGTTTAAATCCTATACATAACAGTAAGGGATGTCCACTGGTACGTTAATAGATTTTCAACGCTTCTTTACCATTAGAGCCCATGGGCCGAGTGTCTCCCAAGTTTGCTTCCGTCCTAACGGGGATGATGTTTAGCGCGAGAATATCAGAGCCTTTCACCCTTCTGTGCCCAGCGCAGGCGTACCCTGTTCCAGCTTTCAGGTATAAAATTTAATTAATTAATATTTCTCTAAAATCATTTTTCTGCAGAGCCTATGGGAAGAGTTTCTCCCAAGTTTGCTTCTGATCTAACGGGAACGATGTTTAGTGCCAAAATAACTAAGGCTTTCACTCTCCTGTGCCCGGCACAAGCGTACCCTGTTCCAGCATTCAGGTATAAACTTTGATTAATTAACATTTCTCTAAAATCATTTTTCTGCAGAGCCTATGGGAAGAGTTTCTCCCAAGTTTGCTTCTGATGTAATGGGAACGATGTTAAGTGCAAAAGAAACAAAGCCTTTCACCCTTCTGTGCCCGGCACAAGCGTACCCTGTTCCAGCATTCAGGTAAAAGAATATGTCAATAAGTATTTCTCATCAATTTCGAATCATTTTCCTGCAGAGCCCATGGGACGAGTTTCTCCCAAATTCCCTTCTGTCATAACCGGGATTAGTTTTGGTGCAAAAGTAACTGAACCATTCACCCTTCTCTGTCCAGCTCAGGCGTACCCTGTTCCATCGTTCAGGTATCCAAATACTAGAATTATATTATAAATATGTATTTATATTAAAAAAAATGTTATTTTGATTGGCCTCTATCGTAAAACACTGTGAGGTGATCATTAAAATCATTTGAAAATATTATGATAGTAGATAATAACACACTCAATCTCCTTTACACACAAACATTTACGGACGTTATATCATGTAAAAAAATATATCCGTTATATATCAGAACCAGTCGGTCGAGTTCCCCCGAAATTTCCCAATGCACAAACGACAAGTGGCTTCCGAAGCCGAATCGACGACAATCTTACCTTGCTATGTGCTGCCCAGGCTTTCCCAGTGCCCATGTCTCGGTAAGCTTTATAAACACTTCGCAATTAAACACGTTTTCATCACTCTTTACCCCTAGAACCCATGGGCCGAGTGCCTCCTAAGTTCGCTTCGGTTGGATCAATCTTTTTTGCGAGAGTCACCGAACCTTTCACGCTAATATGTGCGGCTCAGGCGTTTCCTGTCCCGGCAATCAGGTACAAAAATCATAATTTAAAAACATTTTCCCTCAGAACCCATGGGCCGTGTGCCACCTAAGTTTGCTTCAGTTGGATCGGGAACTATCTTTATTGCGAGAATCACCGAACCCTTCACGCTACTATGTGCAGCGCAGGCATTCCCCGTCCCGGCAATCAGGTATAAAACTCATAATGTAAAACCATTTTCCCTCAGAACCTATGGGCAGGGTGCCTCCCAAGTTCGCTTCTATAGGAACGGGAACCTTGTTTTATGCAAGGGTCACCGAACCTTTCACGCTACTATGTGCGGCGCAAGCATTCCCTGTCCCGGCAATCAGGTACAAAACATCACTTTATTAATGTTTCGTTTACGTCATTTTCCTGCAGAGCCCATGGGGCGAGTGTCTCCCAAGTTCGCTTCAGTACAGACTGGGATGATGTTTAGTGCTAAAGTAGCTTTGCCCTTCACCCTTCTGTGCCCAGCGCAAGCATACCCTGTTCCAGCATTCAGGTATTAATTATTTCAGCATCAATTAACACTTACTATCTCAAGTGCTGTAGGAGGTGAACCAAAATCATGACTGTTTCCATCATATTATGTGTATTTATTTTTAACTTAACACAGAACCAATGGGAAGAGTTCCTCCTAAGTTTCCAACCATGGAACGAGGACGCTTGTTTGATTTTGTATATAACACAAGCGTAACATTAATGTGTCCCGCTCAGGCATACCCTATTCCGGCAATTAGGTAAGCCACAGCGATAAGAAATCATTCGCTTGTTATTATTTCCATATCTCGTCATATAGAGCCAATGGGAAGAGTTCCTCCTAAATTTCCAACCATGGATCGGGGCCGCTTGGTCGATTTTATTTACAACTCAAGTGTCACATTAATGTGTCCAGCACAGGCATACCCTATTCCAGCAATTAGGTAAGAAAAACATTTAAATAAATTCATACTTAATGGCGGTGTTACACGGTTGCCAAGCCTCGGCTGTCGGTATTTTGTGCACAGGTCAAAGGAGGCTTGCGGCAAACGCTTGCGAGGCATTAACACGATAGTTTGACTTGCCGATGCTGGCCAAGCATTTGGACAAGCGACTTGTGACAAGCGTATGCAAGCGTGTAGCACCACCATAAGAATCTTTTGTTTTATATCACTTAACACAGAACCAATGGGAAGAGTTCCACCCAAATTTCCAACTTCAGAACGAAGCCGTTTGTTTGATTTTGAATACAACTCGAGCGTTACGTTAATGTGTCCCGCTCAGGCATACCCTATTCCTGCAATTAGGTAAGCTATATTAGTAATAAGACATTTTACTTTGTCAATCATTATTTAATCACATTATCCAGAACCTGTGGGTAGAGTGCCGCCAAAGTTTGCTTCAGTATTGAAAACCAGCGGATTTGACACTAAAATTGGTGATGGTTTGAGCATACAATGTCCATCTCAAGCATTCCCTGTCCCATCATTCAGGTTAGTTTACAGTCAAAGTTTAACACTGATGGTATTCACTGAACACTGTCTGCGTAAATAATGGTAAGTTTTCCTGCACAAAGCATTTAAATTATTGTTTTCTGTAGAACCAGTTGGCCGAGTTCCTCCGAAATTTCCTACCGGTGACACAAGTCGAGCTTTTCGCAGCTTCCAACACGAAAGTCTCACTCTCTTATGTCCTGCCCAAGCATTCCCCGTTCCAGCATTCAGGTAGCAACCCACCACTTATCTAAATTTAGACCTTCTTTAAATATTTTCTCTCTTGTTGATCGATAGAACCAATGGGTAGAGTCTCACCTAAATTCCCATCAGTCGAGGTTGGAAGAAGTTATATTTATGAATATGCGAAAAGCGTTACATTGCTGTGTCCGGCTCAAGCGTACCCTGTTCCGGCATACCGGTAAGGTTTGTTGTTTTTTTGTGTATGACCAGTGAAGCTCTTTCGAATCCCAACATTTTGAGTGATGTCAATGTTGTTGAATGCATAATTAGGTAAAGTTGAATGTGTTTAGAACCAGTAGGTCGAGTCTCGCCAAAGTTTCCAACGATGGATAGAACCCGAGGATTTGATATAATGATAGCCAGCGGTCTCACGCTCTTATGTCCAGCGCAGGCGTACCCGGTACCAATGTTTAGGTATACTCTCTTCCTATTTTGATTTTAATTAACACCCTTCAGAGCCCATTGGTCGAGTACCGCCGAAGTTTCCTACCGGAGATAAGAGTAGAACCTTTGATGGTGTTGGAGGCAGTAGCCTAACTTTGATTTGCCCGTCACAAGCATATCCCGTTCCAGCATTCAGGTATTTCACATATTTTCAAGAGTGGTATGACATATATTATTTGTTTATTTTATATAGAACCAGTTAGCAGTGCCGCCCCCAAATTCCCGTCAAAAATAATCGATTTTATTGAGCATCCCATGCACTCCAGTATTCCTATTTTATGCTTGGCGCAAGCTTACCCAGTTCCATTATTTAGGTAATTGTTTAAACATTTATATATTAATAACTCACTTAAAAAGGGACAAGTCTTTACCAGTCAATAACAGAAATCTAACTTTAAGTAGGTACTTATCGATGATCTGTTTTTAATCGCAGAACCCGTTGGTTCAAAGTCACCCACATTCTCAACGGATTTCAAACTCGCTTGGTATGTAAAGGATGTAAGTCAAGGATTTGCATTATTGTGTCCAGCTCAAGGGTTTCCTGTTCCACTGTTTAGGTAAATTATATTATTTTATATACTTTCTCATCTTTGTTCTATTTCAATCGCAGAACCCGTCGGTTCAAAGTCACCCACATTCTCAACGGATTCCAAACTCGCGTGGTATGTAAAGGACATACATCAAGGATTTGCATTATTGTGTCCAGCTCAAGGGTTTCCTGTTCCTCTGTTTAGGTAACTCTAATTATAATTTGTAGTATTTAATTTCTCATCTCTGTTCTGTTTTCAATCGCAGAACCCGTCGGTTCAAAGTCACCCACGTTCGCAACGGAGTTCGTCCGAGCTTGGTTCGTAAAAAACGTACACCAAGGATTTGCATTATTGTGTCCAGCTCAAGGTTTTCCTGTTCCACTGTTTAGGTAATAATCCAATCACAGACTATCCTAATTTATATTTAACTTACCTAATATTCCAACTAAAGATGTTTTGGAATGGCAAATGGACTATGAAGTGAGTGTGAAATTTTGTAATTGCTATTTCAGAACCGGTTGGCCTAAAATCGCCAACATTTGCAACAGACAATAAACTAGCATGGTTTGTGAGGCATGTAGATCAAGGATTCGCATTACTCTGTCCTGCGCAAGGCTTCCCTGTCCCTTTATCTAGGTAACAATGCATAATATTATATTTTCTCAAGTTTCTTGATTATTATTTTCTACATTTTATAGAACCTGTTGGCTCAAAATCACCTACTTTTTCGACTGACAATAAGTTTTCATGGTTTTTGAGAAATTATGGTCAAAATTTTGCAATACTCTGTCCTGCTCAAGGATTCCCTGTGCCCTTATTCAGGTAACTATTGTTTAATGATTATTTTACATTTATTTTCTGTAGAACCTGTTGGTACCAAATCACCCACATTTTCGAGTGATGTAAAGTTTTCGGGAATATCTAGAAATCTTGGAATAAGTTTTGCAATATTGTGTCAGGCCCAAGCTTTTCCAGTTCCATTATTCAGGTTAGTTCTTGCCCTTTTACTCTATCCCAATTTTCTGTTTTGATGGCACAAAATTACAAGGATGCATTTCTAACCATTAATCAGAACCGGTGGGGGGCAAGGCACCAACCCTGTCCAGCGATGTGAAAAGGTCCTGGATAGAAAGGCCGCTCAGTCTGCCTTTTGCCTTATTTTGTCCAGCTCAGGCATTCCCTGTTCCTTCATTCAGGTAATACAATAAATGAATAAACAAATAATATCTCTGTCATTTGTCTTTAGAACCAATTGGTGCAAAAGCCCCGACCTTTTCAACGGAGTTCAAATCAACGGCGGTGATAAAAGATTTTGGTCACAATTTTGTTTTGCTTTGTCAGGCCCAAGGATATCCTGTCCCATCTTTCAGGTTAATTAATTCTGTATTTTCATATATCATTATTTGTATTTATTTCACTTACATACTATATTCCTTACTGATATTATCTTTTCCTGTTGAATGCAGAACCTGTAACTGCAAGAGCACCGGCTTTTCCATCTGCAGCCACCTCCTATTCTCAAATGATTGCTGCTTTAGGCGGCATGTCTCTGTTATGTCAAGCCCAGGGATATCCACAACCTATCTTTAGGTGTGCATTTTTATGTGTTGTTTATTTATATAATTCAATTATCTGAGAAATGCACATACTCATACTCGCACTGTTACTTGCACATATTTTAGTTTATCGAAAGGAGGTGGCATGGTGTTCTGTATGTTTTACAAGTTTCTCAAATCGTTATATTGTGTCCTATATCCTTGTATGTATATCCTTGCATGTTCCTCTCCCCTATATATATTTGTATAAAATATATCTTACACTGGACAATGTTCTGGGTTTTTATAGAACCTGTGGGTGTTAAAATGCCCACATTCTCGTCCGAGTCGAAAGGCAGCATTTTTATTAAAGACCAAGGACAGAACTTTGCATTGCTCTGTCAGGCTCAGGCCCTGCCCATCCCCATATTTAGGTAAGGACCGTTTGTAGTAATGTTACAAATTGCATATTACATCATTTTTTACACAATTAACAGAACCAATGGGATCCAAAAAGCCGGCATTTTCAAGTATTTCCTCGTCCTTTTCATACTCTTTTGAGTCCAACTCGGCACTAAATCTCCTGTGCCAAGCGCAAGCATTTCCTGTTCCTGCATTTAGGTAAGATGTTCTTTCATTTGTTAAACTTAGTTCAGAGCATAAATAATTTTACATGCATTGAATACTTAAAGAGCAACAGGTGTCCAATATCCCAATATGGTCGGTTAACGTTTGTGTTCTTCGTTGCTCGATAGCAATGCTTATTAAGATTTTTATTTTATTTAGAGCCAGTTGGAGCAAAGGCCCCGACTTTTTCCACTGATTCTTCCCTATCTCGAATAAGGCGCCTTGAAAGACAAAGTTTTGGTATTCTGTGTCCGGCTCAAGCATTTCCTGTCCCTTTATTCAGGCAAGAACCCCTCTTCTAACTTTGATGCAATGTTTGTAATACTCTTGAACATTCTGGTTTGTTTTTGGTGTTGTATAAGTATTTTGGTTATTTAATTTCATTAGAACCGATGGGGTCTAAAGCGCCTGCATTTTCCACTGATGCTGCAAGTATTACATTTATTCGTTCTGTGAGGACCGGCTTTGGCCTGTTATGTCAAGCGCAGGGGTATCCTGTCCCCTTATTCAGGCAAGTTCATAATTATGTACAAGTATCTTTATTTTTATTTAGAACCGGTAGGCGCAAAGGCCCCCTCGTTTTCAACCGATTCTAAGAGCATAACCTTTGAGCGCTCCATTGGACAAGGTTTTGGGTTGCTTTGCCAAGCTCAGGCATTCCCTGTTCCTTTATTCAGGCAAGTCATTTAATTTAAACCAGGAATTAGATTTTATATTTCAAGTCATAGGACCCTCAAGATTGTCTGCATTTTCCCCTGAATCAATGAGAAGTATTTGCCATAAATTATTTGGTATTCATGTCAGTTGTTGTCCTATTCCCTCATTTTGGCAAGTTGAGTGTTTGTTTATAGGTAAATATAGATGTGAAGTGAATAGTATTCGTTTTTTGGAGTTAGTTTACACGGTTAACTAAATATGTATTTTGGTAATTGGATTTCTTTAGAGCCAATGGGATCTAAGGCTCCTGCGTTTTCGACGGATGCAACAAGCATAGCTTTTGTTCGCTTTGTGCATACTGGCTTTGGATTATTGTGTCAGGCTCAAGGTTTCCCTGTACCACTATTCAGGCAAGTTCAATTAAAAAAATTTAAAATTTCTCTTATGTATTTTTGTATAGAGCCTGTAGGAGCCAAGGCACCCACTTTCTCAACGGATTCTAAAAGTAGCACCTTTGTACGTGCCATTGGACAAAGTTTTGGTTTGCTTTGCCAAGCACAATCATTTCCTGTTCCTTTGTTCAGGCAAGTTTTGGTTTGACTGTATATTTTAAATATGATCCATTGTAAAATCAGTTATTTGGCAAGGATTTGTGTGTATTGTTTACAAGGTAAATAAGGTTGGAAAACAATACATTGCAATTAGTTTACTTAGATTAATTAAATGTATATTTTGGTTCTTGGATTTATTTAGAACTTAGCTTTTGTTCGCTTGGTACGAACCGGCTTTGAATAATTCTGTCAGGCTCAAGGTTTCCCTGTACCACGATTCAGGCAAGTAACAATTTCAGAATTATATATTTCTATTTTGTATTTTTGTATAGAGCCTGTCGGAGCCAAGGGGCCCACGTTTTCAGCTGATTCTAAAAGTTACACTTTTGTTCGTGCCATTGGACAAAGTTTTGCATTACTTTGCCAAGCCCAATCATTTCCTGTTCCTCTGTTCAGGCAAGTTTTGGTGTGATTATATGTTTATGTTTTTGTTTTAAATGTTTTTCAATTCCGACTCATTGGAAAACCAGTTACTTCACTATTATTCTTTATTATATTCTCTGCATTCTCTTCGGATACAATGAATTTCCATATTTTGCAGGGTACCTTCTTCGATTGTCAGGTATTGCTTAGGTCAGACTTATTTATAATTTTTTTTCAGAACCTACAAACAATATTGCTCCCAAACTTGTGGGTGATCGGTACCTGGGTAAGATAATGTCCGAAAAGAGTTACAACGACGTTTACATGTTGTGTCAGATTATTGGATACCCTTCGCCCATTTATAGGTTTGTTACTAAAACTTAAAGAACTCTGTAGATTTTGCTTGGTACCTTCTCCTACACACTGTCTATGGAGGTGATAATCATAAATATGGCGGAAATTTAAAATTTTATTATTTCCTACATTCTTTTCAGAGCCTACAAACAATATTGCTCCCAAACTTGTGGGTGAGAGATCTTTAGGAAGGATTATGTCTGCAAAATCCTGGAGTAATGTATATATGTTGTGTCAGATCATTGGATATCCTTCGCCTATTTATAGGTTTGTTATTCACAGTGTAAAATGTGTTCCAATTTGCGGGTACTTTCTTCAAAACATTCACAATTAAGGCTAGTATTTCAAAATGTTTTAACATTTGGATATCTCCTAATCCTATATTGCAGAACCAACTAATAACATTGCTCCCAAAGCACTCGGGGATAAATACGAAGGGGGTAAACTTATGAGTCCCCGTCAAGGAGAACAAGTTTTTCTGATGTGTCAAGTTGTTGGCTATCCGTCTCCTATCTTCAGGTTAGTAAATCAGAAAAACAAATCAAAGTAGCACGTTTACTTCAGAAGGCTGGAAAATATGAAGAATTTTTACTTCAAATTTATTTATAATATTTCCGGATTAAACTCGGTAGAGATGATATTATAAAAGAAACATTATGTAAGGCAGCCCGCAGATGGGAGACTTTATTTGCAGTGACAGTTGCGGGCATATAAATCCATTACAGTATATAGAGTGAGGCGACACTAGGGAGACTTTATTGAATTTGTATGAATTTTGGAATGGTTTCCAACTGTTTACGCAAAGAAAGTCTCTTGTCTGCAGGCGGTTCAAGGTTTAAAAACATTTGTTTATTTTAATTTTTTTTTATATATATGTTGTAATTTTATTATTGGTACACTTTAACGAAACCTAATAAAGAAAAGTGTTAGTTTACATCAACAAATGATGTGTATCCATCAATAACGAAATAATATAATAGACCGCCGGTGGTAGAGTATCTTTCGAAATGGAATCATTATTTGATATGACTAGATAGCTTTGAAAACCAGTTGCAATTTTATGGTTAGTTAGATATTTCCCATCCATCTCTTCCCTATCCCCTGTTATCTTTCGCTATACAATAATCCTCAATCTGTCATGTTAACACAGCGCCCATTCATTTAAATTTCTCTGCTAATTTCTCAAAAGTCAGTTTAGAAATACTATTTCATAAAAACCCTTTAATCTGGCTTATCGATCCCAACATTCGTAATAAAAATGGCTGACTGTTCTGTCATATTTCACTTTGTTTATTTTCTAACGCAGAGCCCACAAATAACATTGCACCTAAGAAGCAATTGGGAGAAGTGTTCCAAGGATGGAAGATCTTAAGTACCCCGATTTCACAGACGGCTTATTTAGCTTGTGAAGTGGTCAGCTATCCGGCGCCTTTGTTTAGGTTTGCCACCATTTAATTTATTATACTTTTTTCTGTAATAGTATATCCCAACATTCGGCAAACGTTAGAAGTATCGTGAGATTTTTCCGTGTCACGTTTCAAGCAATTTTTTTTCCACAGAGCCTACAAACAATATTGCTCCCAAAAGATTAGGACAAGTTTTCCAAGGATGGAATATTTTAACCACTCCAGTTTCAAACACGGTCTATTTAACTTGTGAGGTGGTTAGTTATCCTGCACCGATTTATAGGTTTGCCTCTATTTTTTTTTAATCCTTAAAACTTGACAATGCCGATCTTCATGGTAAAGGGGTAAGATCCTGAGCTTTTGTACAGAAGGTTGAAGTTAGCCCTGAAACTCAAAGAACGGATAATTTTGCGCAAACAAGGTGCATGTTTATTGTGAAAAATCAGCATTACATTCTTATTCTCAGCTAGCTGGTTTACTTCAATAGCCAGGAACTTACCGACCATCTTTCTCTTTCTCCTACATTTCCATTTCCTTCCTTCTCTCTACATTTCCTAATTGTGGGGATCCTTTCCGCTGACTCTGGACCAGTGAGACAGTATTCACATTAAAAACATTGAATTATGGTACAATATTGAATAGAAATATGTTATTTCAGACATCTTCTTCTTTTTCCATCCTTATTTTGGTGCTTTCTGCAGGACGCTTATATTGACCACATTATGATATAGAATAATACATTATTGCAAAATATCCCAACATTCAAGTAATTTATTTGTTAATAGTTTTCTTCATGCAATGTTGCATCAGTCTTTGCCTAGAATATTGAAAGTCTGTAGTATTCTGTCTTGTCTTGCAGAGCCGACGGGTAGAACTGCCCCGAGAATAGCTGGTGATGGTTTGAATAAAAACATTGGCCATAGTGCAAGCCCTCTTGTTATGTTATGTGACGCACAAGCTTTTCCAGCACCGAACATGAGGTACCATTAACCATTTCACCACATTACGTAGATTACCGGCCGTGCACGGAATTCTTTTTGGCAGACATAGATACTTTTGATATAATGTGAACATGATGCTCATAATGCTGGAAGAACAGATTATTCACGCATAATATGCGCTGAGCGGTGCTTGGGTTAAAAAATAAATACATGTTTAAAAAAAATTATTTTGCTCAATACAAATATCAAAACGTGAGTGACGTTCCGGTTCTACTTAAGGATAAGAAATTTTCCTTAACCTTCAAATTAACGACTTTTTCGCTAACTGCGATTCCAGGTTCTTTCGGTTGACGGCAAAGAGTCATTAATTTTATGGTTAAGGACAATTCCTTATTCTTAAGTAGAACCGGAATCTCTCGCAAAGGCATTAAATTTGAAGTTAAGGACGATTCCTTATCCTCAAATAGAAACAGAATCACTCTAAAGTTGTTAAATTTAAGGTTAAGGACAATTACTTATCCTTAAGTAGAACCGGATCTTTTTGAAAGGTACTGTCTTAGGTAGATAAATCTAATCAGAGGTATAACAATGTTCAATGTAACCCTTTTCTATTTCATATCCACTATTAATCACCTTCCTCTCCTAAAGATATCACACGCATTCATCTAATCATTGAATATAACATATTGATGGCATTTCTAAGAAGTTTAAGATGTCCTCATTTCTCATATGATTATGTCACTTGCCTCATGATTGACTTGATATAAATATACATTGTGTGGTGTGTTGCAGACACTACCGTGTGATTTGATGAAGGCGTGATGAGGTCACTCCCAGTAGCTGTAGACAGCCTTGAGCTTCCACCTCGGTAAGTGATCGGGTGGTGCTTTAAGCTTTTTTTGCCACTTTTTAAGGTCATTTTAGCTATTTTTTTGGTGGAAGAAGACATTGTTTCGGATCGAGCCATTTTTTCTGCTTAATTTAAATGGAAATCGCTTCTCGGAATTTTGTTTAAATTTTTATTCTGACTATTTTATGCAGTCATACCCCTTTTGATGTAGATATTGAAGTCCACAGACGATACCAAATTTTTGTAGTATTTTAATTTGTATTTACATAGCACCTTCTGCAATTCCATCCATCTCAATGTGTAAATGAATAGAATTAACATCCGTTCTTGTATAGCTTTGGCAATTGGCTTTTTACATTCAGCAGATTTTCAGCTTTCTTAGTTAGGTTTTATAATATTCTGCTTGTAACACGCTCTCATTTTTACTCACTAATGTATTTATGTACATCTCTTTTTTGTGTTTGTAGATAAATAAATACTGGATAACAAACTGAAATAAAAAAAATAGCTTCCTTATATTGTTTAATGCATATGGAAATCGCAAAGCTACGCTTTCTGCATAAGAGTTTTCTCAGAGGGTTTTACATAATACTTGCATTTTACTATTCCACTGGTAATAATTACGATCATCAAAACTTTTGTTCAGAAAATGATAATCTTGACTTAAACATTGGTTTATTTTAATGTCTTAATATCCCAACGTTCAAGGCATCATACTTATTGAGTTTTCAATGATAATCTGATTTTAAAATTACATTTCTATCAAAAGAACCATCTAGTAGTGTTGGTCCTTCATTGACGGGAGGTCGTCTACAGGATGTTATCATGGCAATGGGGCATCCTGGCACTATCCTCAGTCTGAGCCAAGCTTTCCCTGTTCCTAGCTTCAGGTATTTAAAGAGTTCATTTGTAAAACTGTTGGCATCATCCATACTAACAAATTTCTATGGTTTGGTAAACTTTCGATATCCTCATTAAAAAACATGAGTAATGAAGCTTTTTGTGATGTTTTATTTTATTGTAAAAATATCAGGATATACTCTCTCAAACATTCAGGTGCGTACTTGTTTACTATTTTACATTTAGTATTTGTTGTATTTGCTGGTTATTTTTAAGAACCAACCAGCAGCGTTCCGCCTAAAATGACCGGCAGTCGACTCCAAGAAATGTCGGTGATGGTTCAAACGCCAGGTCCGATTCTTTGTCTTAGTCAAGGATTCCCAGTGCCAAGTTTCAGGTAACCCATTTGTTAAGATAGATACTTATCATTTTACTCCTTCCATTACAAAAACGTGAACATTCAGGTTATTCAAAGATATCAAAATTCTATTTGACATTTCAATTACGTATATCTGGACTCCCTACAACATTCAGGTGCGTACGTTATAACTATTTCTTCTTAATTAAATTTGCTGGTTGTTTGTTAAGAACCAACTAGCAGTGTTGGACCGAAATTGGCCGGGGACCGTCTTCAGGAAATGTCAATAATGAATCACTCACCCGGACCCATTCTCTGCCTTAGTCAAGGTTTCCCTGTGCCGAGTTTCAGGTAAACAAACTGCATCCACATGACTTTACAATATTTGTGCGTACATGAAATGTCCATGGAAATGACATTGTCATCTCTTTCGTACATGCAAATAAAGTAAGTTATGTTCGTGCAAATTTATACGAGCCTCTGAACTTCTAAGATGGGGTATTGGGTAAGTAGCCAATTTGTTTAAATTATGGGTTCCGCCATATTATCTTTACACACGATACAAAATAATACAACATAAATGTTTTACTTTAGAGGAATTCAACCAGAAATTTTTCAATAAAATGCTAAAACTACAAGAAATAATTATTGATAAAGAATATTTCGGATAATAATTCACCTTGCTAATTTCTTCCTTTGTCAATATAATCAAGTTTCATTAGCTTCAAGCTTCTCTAATTAATATCTAGTATATTTTTAAAACACATCTGAAAAATTTAAGAATAGAATCACAAGATTGTATGTTTTTGATTGGCGGTAAATATGAAACATTTGTTTTCTTTGTTTCAGATGGTATAAGTTCATTGAAGGAACTGCCCGAAAGCAACCCGTCACTTTGGACGATAGAGTGAAGCAAGTTTCTGGAACTCTGATCATTAAAGAGGCATTGGTTGAGGATTCTGGCAAATACCTGTGTGTTGTGAATAATTCTGTTGGTGGTAAGTAATGAACCCTCAGAATATTTATTATTTTGTACTTTGATAGTACGGTTATGATTGGGAAATGAATAGGTAAGGCAGGTTAACACTTAAAACACTTCTTTGGGGTGTGCCGAGTGACTGCTGTAACTCTCAATAAAGAGGATTGTTTACAGTGATACGGTATCAACACTGTGCTATAGGCCCTGATGATAAACCCTGCAAGGCTGTCCGAGACGTTGGCTCAAGATGGAAGAGGATTAATTCTCCAATGTCAAACAGGAGAGCATTCTCAATCTTAAGGAGATTTCAGAGAATGTTCATAGATGGCTTTTACATTATATTTGTTAGCTTCCAGTAACCTTATTTATCTGTCCACTACCCGAGCGACTGCTTCTCCAATGCATATGTGTTTTTTGAAACAGAGTGTTATATTTAACTGTGTTTCTCTAGGTGAATCCGTTGAGACAGTCCTCACTGTAACTGCCCCACTTAAGGCATCTATTGAACCCGCTACCCAAACCGTTGACTTTGGAAGACCAGCTCTGTTCACGTGCCGATTTGAAGGAAATCCCATTAAGACCATCAACTGGCTGAAGGATGGCAAGGACTTTAACCATCATGATGCTATTCTGAGGTAAATTCTTTTTATACAAATTTCAAAAATTGATATTTTAGTTGTTTTTTTTTTCCAAGCTGTTTTTTTTTTGAAGTTTACGTATTTCATAAATATTATATTTCTACTTTTGTAACGTAAAAAAAATATGTATTCATGGATTTTTTCAATTAAATTATTATGGGTAACTAGTATTTGGCAATAGTGTAGAAACTTAGAATGAGTCAATCTAGACCAAGGCTGCCCAACCCCAGGCCCGCGGGCCACAATGTGGCCCGCGAACGAATTATAAGTGGCCCGCGTGAAACATTTTCAAAAAACCCGCCAATCCGCCAATTTGAAAAAGTGTCGCGGGTCCGCGGTAAAACAAACACTTGCGCGCGGTCACCAGTGTTGCCAACGACGGCGATTTATCGCTATTTAGGCTACTCAGAACGAGAATCAGCGACGAAAAAATCTAACCTGTTGAACTTACTTTTGAAACAAAAATACACCGGTTTTCGACATAATATTTTTTGTGTCGAAATGGAATCTTGTAGCCACCCCCCCCCCCCATGGAATTCGAAAAATTGCTGTGGGGAATCACATATGATGTTCAGGTGTGCGGAATTTTTTTTCAAACAACCCCCCCCCCCATGGATTTCAAATATTTTGTGGGGAGCACTCATTTAGATTTTTTTTTGTGGGGAATTATGTTTTATAGAAATTCTCTAACAACCCCCCCCCCCCCTGGAAATAGGAACCGTCAGGTATTCAGTGGCCCGCCAGTGATTCAATGAATCTGATTTCGAAGGCATTTGACTCACTCCTGAACCATTTCAGATTCACTCTCACTGGTTCCGAACTTACATTAAACCATTGACCAACAATGGCAACAGTATCTGAACGGGATGTGTGGATCATAAAGTTGACACCGGAACCAAACATGTTGATTTATTATTATTTTTTCCCACATTATAACATATGTACATACATTTATCATAGAATAAAGGTATCTTCTTTATTCTATGTATATTATAATGGACATTCTTGGCCAAAAATAAATCACTGTTTGATGATTTACAATCATTACTCGACATGACCCTTATCGATGAATCGATTCTGATTCCACGTCAAATCTGATAAGTTTATCAACTCTTGTAACTCCCTATGACTCCTATCGTTCCCCAACTCTGTGTTCTCTGCGTTCCACCGGATTAGGCAAGTCAGGCGGAACAAAAGGAACGTGTCCGTGGAATCGAGTCCATTTGGCTGAACTCGGAATAGGACTTAAGTTAGTAAAATAAGTGGAACCACACACCTCAAGTAGAAACTTCATTGTTTTCAGGATTGACTCCGTAAAGAAGGAAGACAAGGGAATGTACCAATGCTTTATTCGCAACGACCAGGAAAGTGCCGGAGCCAGCGCAGAACTGAAACTTGGAGGACGATGTAAGTTAAACTCCTAATCAATCATTGATCACTAGAAAAAAGTCTGATGTAAAAGGTTTCATTGTCTATCTGTGGTTTCTAGTTGAGCCACCCCAGATCCGTCACAGCTTCGGAGAGAGGACCCTGAACCCTGGCCCCGCTGTTGAGCTGAAGTGCATCGCATCCGGAAACCCAACTCCCGAGCTGTCATGGGAACTTGATGGACGCAGACTACAGAATACCGAACGATTCCAGGTTTGTAAACATTCAAATTCCATCTGTATGTTTCATATTTATAACATTTCATTTACAAAGCCTGGTGCTTTTTTATGTCATGCTATACAACAAAATCTATACATTTCATATTGAGGGCACCATCTCTCCCAAATATGAAATACTTACCGTTTGATTCCACTGAAAGAAAGTCTGGTAATTTTTAGTCCTCCATTAACAGAATATAGGTATGGTCCGAGGTCGGCGGCAGACTGAAAACCGCAGCGGCAGAGTGCAGATCTAATTCTAAATGTTATAGTTGTAGGTTGTACCTACATGTACAAGTGCTAAAAGGCTCAGTGATATGTGATTACAGACCTATGCAGTCTACCAAACATAAAGTCGACGATTGCCTGCTTCACGTATTCTGCGGCAGAATTGATGAGGTCCATAGGGTGACGTCTGAGACCCGAAGCCGGCTTAGAGATCTTAACGTTCAACTATGACCACCACCTTACGATAGTAGAAGCATAAGTTTCGTGTTGTGCTCTCCACTTATGAGCAAAATTTTGATAACCGTATTGTGAGATTTCAATTATTCTACTTTTCCCCCACCAGGTTGGACAATATGTTACTGTTGACGGCAATGTTGTTTCTCACTTGAATATCTCCTCTATCCACACCAACGACGGAGGTCTCTACAAATGCATCGCTACTAGCAAGGTACCGTCAATTCTGTTTTTACACGGTTTTGAAATAACACACTTATGTTCCATATCAGGAGCTTTGCCTTTCCTGAATTTAAATATTTTTTTTACATTAAACTAACTGTATCTTTCTGGTACAAGTGGCAATCTTATAAATAATGAATCCATTAATTTTGTTCAGGTTGGAAGTGCCTCTCACTCTGGTCGAGTAAATGTGTACGGTCTTCCATTCGTCCGAATCATGGATAAGCACCCCATTGTTGCTGGAGACACGCTTATTGTCCACTGCCCTGTGGCAGGATACCCCATTGACTCCATTGTCTGGGAGAGGGATAACCGAGTACTTCCCATCAACCGAAAGCAGAAAGTCTTCCCCAACGGAACCCTCGTGATTGAGAATGTTGAGAGGACCAGTGATCAGGCAACTTACACTTGCGTCGCCAAGGATACTAAGGGATACGCCGCACGAGGAACTCTTGAAGTCAAAGTTATGGGTATGTCAAATTGTATCCTGTTTTATTTAATTTTAAGCAATAATACACAAATTTTATACCGATGTGGCTCGAATCCCATTGTAATTTCAGAGTTTACAGCTCTCAGCTACCAAATCCCATAAATAAAATAAAAAAATTCTGTTCTTTAGATTCTTTTTCCATGTGAGATCAGAATAAATTTTACCACTATTTCAAATATCAAAATTAGAATTCTTTTCAGATCACTTGTAAAAACAGTTGGATGTTCAAAACCGTTATTCCTGTGACAAAAAAAAAAAAAAAATAACAAGTGAGAACTGTTGTGCATTATTTTTTGTTTTTTGACAATTCAAATACTTGAATGGTGAATTTAGAAAAAGGAAAGTCAACCAATTTTTTTCTATAATGTGTTTGTATGTCTATGTGTTTTTTCAGGAATATCTAAGTATGTATATCAATTTTAGGATAACATTTTATTTCAGGATATTTGTGTTTTTCTACAGCTGCTGTCATCAGAATTAACATATTTTAGGAAGTAGTAATTCCATTGTTTTGTTTTTCAGATTAAAAATAATATTTGTTTCCTTTAGGTTTAAAAAAAATTCATTATATTACGAAAAGATAATTGAATTATGTCCCGCCAAAAGTGTATGAATTTACAACCTTAGCAGTATAAAAAGCAACCCTTTCCACTTTAGAATGCCCCTTATTTAATCTAGATTGTATTTCCAGAAGTTGTTAAAACATTGACTTTTCCTAGTGCCTCCTCAAATAATACCGTTTGACTTTGGTACGGACCCAGTGGATGCGGGAGATATGTCGATTGTGCAATGTGCGGTTAACAAGGGAGATATGCCTGTAGAAATAACTTGGAGTCTTAATGAACACATTATCAGTCAAAAGAGCATAGAAGGAATTGTAATAACAAGAACAAATAAGAAAGTATCTTCTCTAAGCATTGACAATGTAAAGGCTGTCCACCGAGGAAATTACGTTTGTTCCGTAAAAAATACCGCAGGAACAGCAAATCACTCGGCTATTTTAGATGTGAATGGTAGATTCAAGTCCTTGTTTTGCGTCAAGTGTAGTCTAGTGTTTTGATAATTCGTAACAAGTAATATTCCTATTATTTAACCCTGATATCCCTTAGTTACTCCTCAGGTAATGCCCTTCTCCTTTGGGGAGGAGGCGTCCAACGCCGGAGACATGGCGGCCGTGCAGTGCATGCTAATTAAGGGCGACATGCCAATAGACGTCACTTGGATGCATAATGGAGACATTTTGACATCCACGGCCAGTGGCATCTCTGTTGTCAAAATGAGTCAAAGGTTAAGCAGCCTTAGTATAGAATCAGTTTCGGGAGAGCACCGAGGCATTTACACGTGCATTGCTAAAAATACTGCAGGATTTTCAAATTACTCCGCAGAACTTTCAGTGAATGGTATTTTTGTGTTCAACATAGATAACCATATATATTGATTTACACTAAATTGTTTTCATTACTATGTATTTTGTTTTGATTTTTAATCCTTGCCTTTAATATGATTACCATTTCCTAATTTAAACCACCATAACGTGGTTTATTTCTGTCAACTTGATTGATAAATAAACTCTGATTTTTTTTGTTCGAAAATGTGACTCAGCTTTTCTCAAACATTTCATTATTGCTTTACTTTTTTATGTCAGTACCTCCTTCAATTCATCCTTTCGATTTTGGAGAGGACCCGATCAATTCTGGTGACACAGTACTGGTTCAGTGCACGGTCAAAGGTGACCTTCCTCTCTCCATACAGTGGATGATGGACACTACTCCATTGAAACATGGGGATTTAGGAATTTCAATAAATAAAATTGGTCAAAGAATTTTGACACTGAGTATTGATTATGTGAAAGCTGAGCACAGGTCCTCCTATACTTGTGTGGCTTCTAACGAAGCGGGTCTCACAAACCAATCTTCAATCTTGGCTGTCAATGGTATAGTACAACATGCTGTGTGAAAAAGAAACTATTTCTAAACTGCTTCCTCTTATAATTTATTTATACCTTCATATTTATTGATATGTATAATTTATTTATTTAGTTGCTCCACAAATAAACCCATTTAATTTTGGTGACGAGATTCTTAATGCTGGCGAAACAGTTTCATTGACGTGCACTGTAAACAAAGGCGACTTGCCACTGGATATACATTGGTCCTTGAATGGGAAAAACATAACCTCTGGAGATAGCATATCCATTCTGAGAACTGGGAAAAGAATTTCCATCCTTAGTGTAGATTCCCTCCAAGCAATTCACAAAGGAGATTATACGTGTATTGCGAGCAACGCTGCTGGCAAATCGGAACATTCTGCCCATCTTTATGTTAATGGTACCTAATGTGGAATATGTCTCCGTTACTTACTTTGCAGTTTATTTATGAGTAGTTGGTGCTTGATTGATTTATATCCATTTTTATATAATCTTATTGTTTTATTATTATATGTAATATATTTAATTTCTCTGTATACTGACACTAACTTAAAACATGGTAGACTTAATAATCTGTGATATTAATTACATATACACGTAGTTGCTCCGCAAATCATGCCTTTTAACATGGGCGACGAACCTGCGAACCCGGGTGACATGGTGTCACTGCAGTGCACTGTTAGCAAGGGAGACCTGCCGCTGGAAATAGATTGGTATTTGAATGGAGTAAAGATTAGCAAACAGCACGAAGGCATCTCTATTATACGAACGAGTAATCGAGTGAACACTCTGAGTATCGAGTCCATTAAAGCAGAACACGGCGGCCTGTTTGCTTGTGTAGCTTCCAACAAGGCGGGTTTGGCTAATCACACATCGATGTTGGTAGTCAATGGTACAAGCATTCAACATTCAATTACCTCCTAAGATACATATTTTTAATTTGTTATTCCGATCCATACGTAGACCGTTTTCTTAAAGTTTAATTTTGTAAATGTTATTATATATGAAACCAAAATTTTTTAAACTAGTTTTGTTCCTAATATATTTTTTTTCATGCCTCTCTTAAATATAATTACAATATTTTTTTATATCTCAGTTCCTCCCTCAATTCACCCTTTCGAGTTTGGAGATGATCCGATCAATTCTGGTGACACAGTTTCTGTTCAGTGCACAGTCAAAGGTGACCTTCCTCTCTCCATACAGTGGATGATGGACAATACTCCATTGAAGCATGGAGATTTAGGAATCTCAATAAGTAAAATTGGGCAAAGAATTTCGACACTGAGTATTGACTATGTGAAAGCTGAGCACAGGTCATCCTATACCTGTGTTGCTTCTAACGAAGCGGGTCAGATTAACCACTCGACAAACTTGGCGGTCAATGGTATAGTACATGTTGTGTGACAAGAAAAGATTTCTGCTTTTACTCCCTCTCATTACTATTTATACATTTCCTTATTATTTATTGATATATAAATATATAATTTATTCATTTAGTTGCTCCACAAATAACCCCGTTCAATTTTGGTGACGAGACATTAAATGCTGGTGAAACAGTTTCGTTGACGTGCACGGTGAATAAGGGAGATTTGCCACTATACATTCATTGGGCCCTGAATGGTGAAAACATTACTTCTGGAGAAAGCATTAGAATTATGAGGAGTGGAAAAAGAATTTCCATTTTAAGTGTAGATTCCGTTCAAGCTGCACACAAGGGCAACTATCTGTGCATTGCGAGCAACGCTGCTGGCAAATCGGAACATTCTGCTCATCTCTATGTTAATGGTACCTACTATAGAATAAGTCTCCCATACTTCCCCACTGACTTGGTCAGCTTATCTGTATGTAGTTGGTGCTTTTATTTCATTGTTTTTTTATATATTTATTTCCATTATATATGTATGTATCTCACTCTGTAAAGCAACACTAACAGAATTATTCATAATAGACTAATTACCCTGTGACATTAATTTGCACAAAGTTTCACCACAAATCATGGCGTTTACATTTGACGATGAACCTGCGAATCCGGGCGACATGGTATCACTTCAGTGTACTGTCGGCAAGGGAGATCTACCTCTGGAAATTGATTGGTATTTGAATGGAATCAAAATCAAGCAGTTTGATGGCATTTCTATTACACGATCCAGCAACAGAATTAACACTCTGACAATTGAGTCCATAAAGGCGGAGCATGGTGGCCTCTACGCTTGTGTAGCTTCCAATAAGGCTGGTTTTGCTAATCACACTTCAATGTTGGTTGTCAATGGTACAAGCATTCAACATTCTTGCTGCTAACATGTTTTAATTTCTGTTTATTTTTTTTGCTTTTTTTAAAATCAACACTATCTGTCTTTATTTCTTACACTTCCTTCGTCCGTTTTCTTAAAGTTTCACCTCAGATGACCCCATTTGACTTTGGTGAGGAAATACTCAATGCCGGGGATACAGTTTCATTAACATGCACAGTCAGCAAAGGCGATCTACCACTTGATATATCATGGGAACTAAACGGTCATGTCTTGACCACTAGCAATGGAATTTTGATAGCCAGGAGTGGAAAAAGAATTTCAATGCTCAGCATTGACTCAGTGCAAGCGGTGCATAGAGGAAATTATACATGTATAGCCAAAAACGAAGCAGGAAAGGTTTGGCATACATCGCATCTCAATGTCAACGGTAGACTATTAACTCATAGCATTTTTGCTGGACAATTTTAATTTTATTTCCATAATTTTATTTAATATATTGTTGTTATAAATATTTCTAACAACTTACTCTATGAATCCCTTCAGTTTCTCCACAAATCATTCCCTTCGACTTTGGTGCTGATCCAGTGAATGCCCTCGAAATGGTGCTGGTAACATGTACAGTTAGCAAAGGGGACCTTCCTATTGAAATATCTTGGTTTCGCGGTGATGACAGAATCGTCAATGGTCAGAATGGTGTTTCGATTTCAACATCGAAGCGATCAAGTCAGCTTAGCATTGAAAGTGTAGCTCACGATAACCAAGGCGTATATACGTGCACCGTTAAAAATATTGCCGGTTCTGTGAACCATTCGGCAGAACTTACTGTCAATGGTAAATCTTATCTTTATTTATCCTTATAGATATTGTTTAGCCCTGTTTGGTAGCTAATATATTTTGTTAACCCGTATCTTTATATGCCCCCCATCCATAACCTCTGCAAATTTGGCGGGACATCTATGAAAAAAAAAATGGCGATACAAATATGCAATAAAATTCAAATGACAAATTTAATAAAACCATTTGCTGTTTTAAGTTCTCTTCATTATGGAGGTTGTGTTTTAAAAATTACGAAGACCAACTGGGTATTTAAATAAGAGAACATGATTATCAAATACTAGTGCTGTATTTAAATGGTATTGTTGTAGTGAAGCCTTGAATATTTAGTTAGTGTTGGAGTTTAAGAGGACTTGATGGTTATTAATTATTCACAGTCGCCCCAGTTATATCACCTTTTGAGTTTGATGACTCAGTATTCTACGGTGAATCAGTTCAGGTTAATTGCCATATTCCGAAGGGTGACAAACCGCTTGTATTAACGTGGAACTTCCACGGAAGGGAGATGTCCTCCCACCTTGGTATCTCCACCACCAAGGTGGGGGACCGCTCTTCGGTACTAACAATCTCCTCGGCCATGGCTGGCCACAGCGGCAACTACACTTGCACTGCCGCTAACTCGGTCGGTACTGCCAGCTACACGGCCACCTTAAATGTCCAGGGTACTTGCACTATATACGCTTCTCTATTGTTTACCTTATGCTTCTATTATTTGGTTTCTTTTTTATTTTGCATGTAATTTATCCACGAAAAGTTATTTTTTTATTCTTTACCAAAAAGTACATCCATTTATAGGTACCCGAATGCTGTGGAAAATTAGTAAACCTTTATGAAATAACAACTTTGACATCATATTTTTGACCATTAGTTTTGCCACACATTGTCCCATTTGAGCTGGAGGACATGGTTTACTCTGGAGAATCTGTACAGCTTCAGTGCCATGTGTCCAAAGGGGATTTGCCCCTCCAAATCTCTTGGAATTTTCATGGAAGGGAGTTGTCATCTCATCTGGGTATTACCACCATGAAAGCGGGGGAGCGAACGTCCCTGTTGAGTATTGCGTCGGTAACGGCGGCTCACAGCGGGATCTACACCTGCACCGCCACCAACAAGGCCGGCACCGCCACGCACTCTGCCTCTGTTCATGTGAATGGTACAGCCACTCTCCACTAGGCGTCTCTTCCATACAACCATACTAACCCAGGCTTGGTTAACTGCACTTGCACGCTTCTCACATCCTCTATATATAATCTTTATAATCACCATCAGCAATATTTATCGCATTTCTATATATTATATCACAGTTGCACCTTATATCGTCCCGTTCGAAGCTGATGGCTCTGTGTTTGCTGGGGAGTCGGTGCAATTAAACTGTCACGTATCTAAAGGCGATACGCCCATTGACATTTCATGGAACTTCCATGGCCGTGAAATGTCAACGCATTTGGGAATTACCACTACGAAAATGGGAGACCGCACATCATTTTTATCTATATCGACCGTCACTGCCGGTCACAGCGGAAACTACACTTGCATTGCTAAAAATAGAGCGGGGTTTGTCAGTTACACAACCTCATTACATGTGAATGGTACAAGTATTTGATATATGTGTTTTCACCATTACACTTTAATTTTGTTTTTTTTCTAGATTGGATATGTTTTTGTTAAATAATTTACTTAACCAAACCTTTATCGATCCTGTTTTGACGCACTTTATATTATTTTCTACAGTTGCACCAAACATATTACCATTCGACATAGATCAAGCTCAGTTCTCTGGAGAATCTATTCAGCTCTCCTGTCACATCTCAAAGGGTGATATTCCGATAGACATTTCTTGGCATTTTCACGGTTTGGAGGTATCTTCTAATTTGGGAATCACAACTACCAAATTAGGGGATAGAACGTCTATTCTAATGATTTCTTCAATAAAGGGAAGCCACAGCGGAAATTATACTTGCGTTGCTAAGAACAATGCTGGGACGGCCACATATTCAACGACTTTGCAAGTCCATGGTAGACATTCGATTCTCATCATATTATCATTACGTTTCATATGATTTAACCATTTTATGTTTGTATTATTACGTTATTTCTTTACTTATTTTGTCTTTTCAATTCCTCTCCAGTCGCCCCCCACATAATGCCCTTTGAATTAGATGAATCTGTTTTCTCTGGAGAGTCTGTTCAGCTGATTTGTCAGATCAGTAAGGGAGATACGCCAATAGATATTTCCTGGAACTTTCATGGTCAAGAAATGTCAACACATCTCGGCATAACCACTACTAAACTTGGTGATAGGATGTCAGTACTATCACTTTCTCCGATAATGGGGAGCCACAGTGGAAATTACACATGTATTGCGAAAAATATTGCAGGAATATCTACCTACACTGCAACAGTTCGTGTTATTGGTATTATTTCACAATATGATTATAACTGATGTTACCAGATTTACATTATTCATATTTGTGCTTTATTAACCTGTTAGTTATCATTACACATAGTACAATAATAATCAAGTTAGTCCCCTATATTGCATGGGTCAGATTTAATCAAATACCTAATAAGAGCGCTATACTTTCTGCAAGGTTAGAATGAATGCCATGGCTTCCCAAAATGTTAAATATATACATACCAAACACCCAAAATATACCCATACAAAAATTACATGAAAAATCGGCACAAAGAACGCTGTGTTCAACATAATTTATCCCTTGATTTCTATTATTGTTATTTAATAATCTATCACTTGATTATTTTTTTAATTCTACAGTTACACCTCACATTGTGCCTTTTCAATTGGATGAAGCCGTTTTTGCTGGAGAGTCAATTCAACTTAACTGCTTTGTAGCCAAAGGGGATAGTCCTATTGAAATCAAGTGGGTTTTCAACGATGATACAAATCTGTCAAATCTTAAAATTGTAACAGCAAAAGTCAATGATAAAACCTCTTTACTCACCATTTACTCTGTAACGGGGAGGCATAGTGGGAATTACACATGCATTGCATCCAACGCAGCTGGTGTTTCTCAGCATACTGCTTACCTCCATGTTAATGGTACTTGCACTTACAACATGTTAAAGCTTCATTTTTCAACCCTGTTTATTATTTTTATACATACTTACCTTTATTTCCCTTGATACCCGTTACTTTGCTTATTTGATGCAGTTCCACCCACATTGCAACCTTTTTCTTTTGGAGAAAAGGCCCTGAACCCTGGTCAAGTGGTGACCCAACCTTGTTCCGTGATAGAAGGCGACCGGCCACTAAATTTGTTCTGGCTTTTTAACCACGAGGCGATCAAACCCCACATGGGCATTACTGTAATCAATATTGGCGACCGTAGCGCCATTCTGAGTATAGGGACTGTGTCAGATTCTCACGCTGGATTTTACACGTGCAAAGCTGAAAACGTTGCCGGAAAAGCTAACTTTTCCTCTGAATTAATAGTCAATGGTATTTATTAGTAGATTGTTAAAAAAAGTTTTCGTTATTCATTCTGTTGAATTCATTTTTTTGATTCTTTTGATAACTTTATCCATTGAACTGTCCTTTATCCTTTTTGTAATGCGTCAGTTCTTTCCCTGTGTATTATTTTTGCAAATTTACAAGGCTTTTTCAGTTCGTCCAGCAAATATCTAATAGGATATAAATATGAGAATTGTAGGTATATGTAAAGTGTAGGAACATTCTAGAAATAAGAAGAGTTTGAGTTTATCAATAGAATTTTTATGAAAACAAAGGAGAGATTGTGTTTGTGTGGTGAAGTGTTTGCGATTATCTCACATTCGTCATTAACAATGCAAATTTAAACGATATTAATAACCCTGAAAACTAACCAGTGTTTTGATTGAATAATAATGATAAATAATCAAGTGTTATTTTCAATCAGGATTCCTTTGAATTAATCCCACTGACTCGTGTTCCACAGTTCCCCCGAAAATAGTTCAATTTACGTTTGGTGATGACCCCTCCCACCTTGGGGAGTATGTGCAAGCTGCTTGCACAGTGACCCACGGTGACCTCCCTATTAGTATTACTTGGAGCCTCAACGGTAACGTCATATCCTCTCGGAACACGGCATACACTATCTCCAATTCTAAACGAAGTAGCATATTGGTGGTCGACGCTGTCACTGCCAATCATGCGGGAAATTATACATGCGTTAGTGAAAATAAGGCTGGAAAAGTGTCCTATACAGCCCTCCTAATTGTCAATGGTTTGTCTTGTTTATCTGAAAGTATAAGGTAGTAGTATAGGTAATTGTTTTTCAATGTTCTAACTGCAATAATTATCATCCTGACTAGTTTATTAGAATAATTTATTTATTATTTCCTTATCTTTAGTTCCACCTAAAATAGCACCGTTTTCGGCTGGAACTGATCCTGCATATCTCGGGGACTTTTTTACTCTTCAATGTTCAATAACCCACGGTGATCAGCCCCTCATAATCAATTGGCTGATCAATGAGGAAGCTATCACCAAGACTTCTGGTGTCTCTGTCAATCAGATAAGTCTACGGAGCAGCGTCCTCTCTATTGAATCCATTACGGGAAAACACGCCGGCAATTATACGTGTGTCGGGACAAACACTGCGGGTCACGCAACACACTCTACAAGTCTGATAGTAAATGGTTCGAAGCTACCCATAAAATAATCAGTATTTTTTTATTCACATTATATATTTTTATTTTTTTCGTAGTTCCTCCATTGATAGTACCTTTTACATTTGGTGATGTTGCATTCAATCCCGGAGATGCAGTTCAAGTAAACTGCCTCGCCACCAAGGGAGACGCTCCGTTAGATATCTCTTGGACATTCAGTAGTGACATAATGGACTCGAACCTCCCCAAGGACATCATTACCACCCCCTTGGGCACCCGGTCTAGTGTCCTGATGATAAACGCAGTAACAGCCAATCACCAGGGGAATTACACGTGCATAGTAAAGAATGTAGCTGGGAGAGCAGAGTTTGCTGCCACACTTGTTGTAAATGGCATGTGCTCAATTTAAATAACATGACCTTGATAAATAATATATAATCGTAACCATCATTAACGTCACCTTATAATTTTGTATACATTCAAGGGCACATAATTTAATATGTAACAACATTCTGATGTACTAATATTTATGTTTTTCCTAAACACTAAACGTTACAATGGCACCACTTGACATTCATTCCTCCGGCAATACTGTCTGCATGTTCTTCCCCTATGGCCTGGTGTTTTATGGTGAGGTTTTGTTTGCAGTCCGCCCCCGTATTGTGCCATTCGAATTTGAATCTCCGATCTTTGCGGGACAAGCAGCCCAAGTCACTTGCCTCGTGTCCCAGGGCGATCTGCCCATGGATATCAGTTGGAGCTTCCAAGCTTCTCACTTGAGTTCTCAAAATGGAATCTCCACTACTAAAATAGGCTTCAAAGCTAGCTTGCTCTTGGTAGATCCTGCAAATTGGGGGCATAGTGGCAATTATACATGTTCTGTGAGAAATCCTGTTGGAATTGTAAATTATACCGCCCGTCTGGAAATTCATGGTATTTATTCCTAATGCGACATTGATATGTTCGGAATATCTCGAAGATCTGTACCGCTTTGTAAATGCATGTTAATATACATAATATTTAGTTAGTTTTATTAGGACCATGTTCTTCACAAAAATCAAACAGATCTGCCAATGTATTTATTTGTGTGATATCTATCTAGTACTCTGATATCGCCATCCTTGATAATTCTGTACAATCCAGAATGCCCATGTTTGGTAGTGTTAACCCTATTTTTTGAAATCCAGTTTTGCCAGAAATAGAACCATTTAGTTTCCATGCACAAGGAGTAAATGGCGGAGCTTCAGCGCGCGTGATGTGTACTGTTCTTGTGGCTGATCTTCCCCTACAGATATACTGGCTAAAGAATGAAGAAATCATTCCCGCTAACTTTAAAATGACGCAACGTGTCGATGATTATACTTCCATCCTGTCTTTAAGACAGGTGAGCCTGCCCGATGCGGGGAATTACACGTGTGTCGCTTCCAACGAGGCTGGGGAGTCCCGCTATTCTGCCATGCTAAAAGTTAAGGGTTCGTTTCGTGACAGCTTCTTTGCTTAGTGTAGCGCACTTCTTCTGTGCCCGCTTGTCATCATTTGTTCTGTTCACTGGTAGCTTTATCTGAATAATCAATATGCTTTGGGATTATGTCTAACCTTCACAGAAATGCCACAAACACAACCCATGTCTTTCACGTCTGAATACGCATCTGAAGGGGATTACGCACAACTGACGTGTATTGTGACCAAAGGGGATTTTCCGCTGGTGTTCGAATGGTTACTGAATGACAATCAGATCACACCTTCCATGGGGATTAGTATAGTGAGTGTAGGCCGGCAGACGAGCCTGCTCATCGCCCAGAATGTCACCTCGCGCCACGCGGGTTCTTACACCTGTCGGGCTTCTAACCCCGCTGGCCATTCTATTTCCACTGCTTCACTTGTTGTGAAGGGTAAAATAAATCTCTTTCAAACAACTCTATTGTAGATACTTCTTATTTCGTTTATATTAATTACATATTCAATTTTATTTTATTTCAAATGGCCAGTAAAATCTAGTTTCCTGTGGATACTTGCGTTTTATGTTTTAAAATATGGTTTGAATTATTTTCGATTGAATTTCAATATCACCAAACAACTTTATTGTCTGACACTTGTTTGTTTGCCAGCTAAGATAACTCAGTACTGTTGACTATACATGCTACTCATATGATGTCAGGGTTTCCTTCTGTCTCTCTTCCCTATTTCTTTATTTTATTATTTGTATGTCTAAAGCATGCATGCAATACGTGTCTATCAACTAACAATATTGTAGAACAACACTAATACATATTACTGTATGTCTATGTGTATGTGTGTGTGCCAGTTCATAGACAATAGCTTCTTTATTTATATAATTTTATTCCCAATTTAGTTGGTCCCTTATTTATTATTTTGGTTTATTTTGTTTACTTGGTGTATTGCAAATAAAACTTTACAATAATTTGTTTTACTTGAATGAGAATAAAAGTCAACACATCAAACTGTGAGAATACAGTTTTGCTCTCAAAAGCGTACCCACTTTATACTATATTGCCTTTTTTTAATTCAATTAATAAACAAACGTAATTTTGGGTAAATGCTTACAAAATCATCACCATTTAGAATATATCGCTTTGCTTTGTTGTCATAACTGGTGCGGGATGTTATTATCAGGTTTTATTTGCAATTTATATGTTAATGTTTGCCAAATTGAAGAAGAGTACATTGATATTTTTATTGTTATAATACTGTGTAGATATTTCCTGTACTCTTGTATAATTTTTTTTTTTTACATCTTCAGTTCATCGCAGATAAAAATAAATCAATTTCTCTTCTTTAATGTATTTTACTTCATAAATTTTGAAATATGTAGCCAGCTTAGGAAAATTTAAATGATGAAATATTTAAAAATTAATGTTAATTAAATCTCTTTCAAAATTAAAGTTAAATCTTACTATTAAAAATTAAAAATATATATATCTAGAAATAGCTTAGGGCCAGTATTTTAGTTTGTTGATTGATTCATATTTATACTTTAATATCTTTTAATAATAAAATATGATTTGGGTAATGCAAAACAAATATTTTTAATAATAACAAAAACTTTTTCTTTTGAGACTTTGAACATCACAAAAATTGATAAAAGCTGAATAACGTACAAAGTTTTAAAATAAAATATGAAACAATCAATGTTAGTAACTTAGAAAACAAAATATGATCAACACTTTAGAAAATGAGTATCTTCTATAACGTGTTTGAACATTTCAGTTCCCCCTCGTTGGATTCTTGAACCAACTGATAAAGCTTTTGCTCAGGGTTCAGATGCTCAAGTAGAGTGCAAGGCTGATGGCTTCCCTAGGCCCCAGGTCACATGGAAGAGGGCCGAAGGTAAGCTATTTATCAATATTACATTTACGGCAATAGAGCCCGTGTGTTAAGCCCATGTTTGTATAATTTTGTGATGCGCTAGAATTGAATAACAAACTCCCAAATTAATTTCAAATGCGTAGACCACTACGCTACAGATGTCATCATTCAGTGCCAATAAATCGGTATTTATTAAAATATTGTTAACAGTTTCATACAATGTAACATAAGTATCTGCGATAATTCGCTACATAATTTAAATTTCCTCACTAGGTGTAACCTGTTTTTCGTAGGACAATAGTTAATAAGAACAAATTATTTGCGTAACTTCACAATAGTAAAGCCCTTAAATTTTATTATTTTTTTAAAGAAAGACAAACATTTCTGGGTTACGAATAACCTGACAATATTTGAAAATCTCCTACTATCACCACAGTAAACGGAAAATGTTGCTTTTGTTATGATGGAGGACTTAGCCAGCCGAGGAATTGAACACACTACGCCCGAGTGGGACCCAAACTCGGCCACTGACCGGTCATTTTCCATCTGATATTCTTCCTATTGTTTTTTTTTCCTATTTTGGTAAAGGTTACGAATTCCGCTTCACGGTAAATATGGAATGTTTACTTTGAATTAAAACTTGAATTTAGTTATATTATTACTAAAAGTTACTATAAATGTTGGGGAACCTTTAATAACGCCTGCTCGCGTCCCCTTTAGAGTTATATCCCAGTTTTCAAGTAGTTTGTGGGCTACGCTAGGTTTGT
Source organism: Hesperophylax magnus (assembly GCA_026573805.1). NCBI lineage: Eukaryota > Metazoa > Arthropoda > Insecta > Trichoptera > Limnephilidae > Hesperophylax > Hesperophylax magnus. Next base: position 7,008,521 of record JAIUSX010000022.1, read on the forward strand.
ATAGACTGGTTTGTGATTTCATTCTAATACGATATTATGAATATAATCCAACTCTTGATATGAACATTGTCGCCGTCGGCTGCGACTATAACGGCGCCCCGCATACTAATTGACATATCGCATAAGTGACTTAAAGTGCGTATTTTTCCGTCTCCCCCGACATAATAAATCATGTTTTGAATTAATAAAGCTAAATCCATTTATTTGAAAATGAAATATTGCGTATTAAGAGTGAAGCGGAATAAGAGAAAAATAATATTTTTTTTTAAAGAAAGACAAACATTTCTGGGTTACGAATAACCCGACAGTATTTGAAAATCTCCTACTACCACCACAGTAAGCGGAAAATATTGCTTGTGTTACGATGGAGGACTTAGCCAGCCGAGGAATTGAACACATTACGCCCGAGTGGGACCCAAACTCGGCCACTGACCGTTCATTTTCCATCTGATATTCTTCCTATTGTTTTTTTTCCTATTTTTACTACTAATTCAATATTTTACCCATTTTGTTAGAATATGTACAAAAAAATTACCAATATTGAATGAATGCAGCACTTTAATTTATTTTACAGGAGACACGCCTGGAGATTACAAAGATCTAAAGCCAAATAATACCAACATTAAAGTTGAAGATGGAACTCTGGCTATTTCAAACATTCAAAAAACAAATGAAGGATATTACCTCTGCGAAGCTGTGAATGGAATTGGATCTGGTCTGTCCGCCGTTATTCTGATAAGCGTACAAGGTAATTATTATGAATCTGATATATCAATAAAATTGTTAAAAGTTTTGAGAAACAATATTTCACATAGGTCAGATGTCAAAATTGTTAACCACGGATAAAATACAAAAAAAATAGACTGTACCTTTGTTTTAATAGAATTAAATTCAAAAGTAGAACCATTTTTTCATTCATTAGGTTCCTTTCTGAAATAATTTAAATCCTGAACATTATTTTTATTAAATGATTGTATTAGAATTATTTTTTAATTTTAAAATCATTTATATATTTATTCCTTTGTTTTTTAATAATTTTTATTTCATAGCTCCTCCCCAGTTTGACATCAAGCAAAGGAACCAAACTGCCCGACGAAGCGAACCCGCTGTACTGCAATGCGAAGCCCTTGGAGAGAAGCCCATTGGCATCTTGTGGAACATGAACAATAAGCGACTGGACCCCAAGAGCGACAGCCGGTACACGATCCGAGAAGAAATCCTGCCCGGGGGAGTGCGATCTGACCTGTCTATTAAGAGGACTGAACGTGGAGATAGTGCGCTCTTTACTTGCGTGGCCACCAATGCATTCGGCTCAGATGACACAAGCATTAACATGATTATTCAAGGTATTTATGACTTGAGTTTGACTACTACCGAAGTCATATTTGTTCTGTCCTTTAAGACCCAAACTTTTTTTTCTCGAGAGTGTCGGTGATATGTTAAGTTCATTTGAATTAACATCAGTGGAACCAATGGCGTTACAATATATATAGACACGCTGTAGAAATCTCAAAGTGATTAGCAAACAGTATGTCAATTGTAGTGCTTTCGATTTTCATTTAGTACTAAACTGTAACGCCTCGCGTAAGGTTGTGTGCAACCCTTGACCCTAGATAACTAAACTGGGTAAATATTCGGAATCGCTGGACACGGATAATAAGAAATATTTTTAAATAAAACCTTCTGATTTACCTTAATTACCATAAAAGGAATCTGACTGCATTTGTGAAATTTTTAATTTTAGCATTTTAATTTTTAATTACGTAAAATGAAAATTCACTTTCGTTGTATGGGATGACAGCTGGAATCATAAATAAACCACTCTCGCTGGAATGATTTCTGTTGATGACATTTTCTCTTGTTGGTATTCCTGATACGAGTGGCCAGAATTTGAATCATTTCTGAATGCAAATTCTAGTTAGGTACTGTTTTGGCCAAACTCGAACAATAAAATATTTTTATGTTACTTAAAAAACTTAAATTATTTATAGTTAGGTATTATTATAATTATTGTTTTATTTAACCTAAACTATAGTAACCTAACCTATAATAATCAAACCTAAACTAACCTAACCTAAATCCTAACCTAACCTATATCCTAACCTAACATACAATAATCCAACCTAACCTAACCTAACCTATAATAATCCAACCTAACCTAACCTATATTCTAATAATAATCCAACCTAACCTATAATAATCGAACGTAACCTATAATAATCCAACCTAACCTAACCTAACCTATAATAATCCAACCTAACCTAACCTATATCCTAATAATAAACCAACCTAACCTATAATAATCCAACCTAACCTAACCTAACCTATATCCTAATAATAATCCAACCTAACCTATAATAATCGAACCTAACCTCCAATAATCCAACCTAACCTAACCTATCCTATAATAATCCAACCTAACCTAACCTATAATAATCCAACCTAACCTAGCCTATAATATCCAATCTAACCTAACCTAAAATCCTAATAATAAACCAACCTAACCTATAATAATCCAACCTAACCTAATCTAACCTATAATAACCTCACCTTTTTTAAATTTTTCTATTTTATAAAACGTACCTAAATATCTTTATTTTATTTTTCGAGTTTGGCTAAAACAGTACCTACCTAGTATTTGCATGTGGTAAAAAATCTTGCCACTCGTATCAGGAATACCAACAAAAGAAAATGTTATCAACAGAAAACATTCCAGCTGTCATCCCATAAAACGAAAGCGAATTTTCATTTTACGTAATTAAAAATTAAAATGCTAAAATTAAAAATTTCACAAATGCAGTCAGATTCTTTTTATAGTAATTAAGGTAAATCAGAAGGTTTTATTTAAAAATATTTCGTATTATCCGTGTCCAGCGATTCCGAATAATTACCCTAAACTGTTTTCATTGTTTCATTGTAACTACACTTTCGTCGAGTGGACTATGCAATAAAACACCAGAAATAAATCAAAAATATTTAATTAAGATAGGAACTTGTTACATGGCACGAAAGTAAGGTTTATAATGAACAAATTAATAACAAAATATCAGTCTACACAGTGACCACACATGTCAACATTATGTGGACCACAAATAGCCTTTCTACTCTGGTGCAACGGTGTTTGGTCATCCTCCGGACCTTGGATGGACACAGGTAGCAAATTTTACGCACGTTTGACGTAGATGGAACCGAAGCTTCTATTGTAGTAGATTCGCCAACATTAACAATAAATATAAGAATATATGAATGTACGTACCTTAAAAATAAAAATTGTTGTTATAACTAAACTTTCGTCCAGCGGACGACGCGATGGTCATAGGGCACGTCCTACCATCCGCAATCGCGTCACGTGCTGCACTGTTTACTCAAATTAGGAAGGTAATGAAAGAGTCAACGTCGGGGAGCGGGGGGAAGTAGGTGATTTCGAATTTCGGCGAGATGCGCGTCGTCGCCTCGACGAGCGGTTAGTTATCTAGGGTTAAAAAGTGCCAAAGTGCCCTCGTATTCAATGAGAAAGTGTTTCCATCACCTGGAAAACACTAGTAAAAGCCAAGCAATAACATTTCATTTGTAAATACACGCAAATTACATACAAAATATGTAGTTTGCGTGGACGTGTCAAATGCAAGGACAAATAGAGTAGAGGTCCGGGTGCGCATCAGCCAAATTACGAAGTCAGTGTTGTCGGCAACTAAACTTCACTGTTTAAAATAGTCTAATCACTCTGTTTATTTATATGCTTGCAAGATACAAAGTTAGTTAGTACATATGTAGTAAAAACGAGTATCAAGAAGAATCACCGCCATTTGCAAACTGTCATAGCTCTATTATGGCACGGCACTTATCACTTGACACCTCACAATCCGTCAGGCCCCCAGGCTTGTAAGCCCAGTCCTATCTTTTATTTCGTTCATGCGGCATATATTTTTTTAAATTAGCAATGTTTGAATTAAGAATTTACTGGAAACATAAGAGTGTTTCTTACCTGCATAAAAATTTACAAACAGACGAAATGCCAAACGGTGGAGTTATAACAGGACTTCACTAAGCTCGGTTAATAAATTCAAATAATTTTTCCTTTTTAAAATTTCACTCATTTGGCCTTTGATAATTTCCTATATTTGACCTTTCCTATTTTCCACACTCTCTCTCACACTATGTAAACAAGCTTACAAACAATTTTGTTGGTACTCACGTTGTTAGCACCTTTTCTGATGCAATATTTTCCCATATTTCAGAGGTTCCCGAGGCTGCATACGGTCTTAAAGTTCTGGACAAATCTGGCCGCACCGTGCAACTTTCCTGGGCAGCTCCCTACGACGGCAACTCTCCCATCAAGAAGTACCTGATTGAGTACAAGAGATCCAAGGGCTCATGGGAGAAGGACATTGACCGAGTCTTGGTGCCCGGAAGCACGACAGAAGCCGGAGTTTTCAGCCTGCACCCCGCTACCACCTACCATTTGAGAATTGTCGCTGAAAATGAACTTGGAACATCAGAGCCATCTGATACCGTCACAATCATCACTGCCGAAGAATGTAAGTTAAAAAGAACGGCATACAAACTTAATGAACTCAAATTAAATGCAATAAACATAACAAGATATAAATCCAATTTTTTGTTGTTAACGTGATGACATGATTTTATTTTTTCATAGCCCCATCTGCTCCCCCAACCGACCTCAAGGTAGAAGCTCTGGACCAACACAGCCTTAAAGTGACATGGAAGCCTCCCACGCCCCAAGATTGGAACGGTGATATTCAAGGGTAAATTATGCTCAATGTTTTATGTATGTTCAGTTATTTTTCTATCCATCAAGACATCACCTTGAATATACATTGTATGCTAAATATCTACATAATTGTTTTGATATTTAACCGAAAATTACATTTATGGACTTTTCTATTTGACTTTACTTATGCAACGAATTTCAAATAACTTTTTTGTGAATGTATCAGAAATTTCCAGAACTGGTTTTGCAATTCCAAGACTATCCCAATCCCAATTTTTACCATGTATGCAACATATTATTATTTTGTAGGTTAAAATGATATATTTTTTCATTTTTAGGTACTATGTAGGCTACAAACTTTCATCCAGCGACAAGGCTTATGTGTTTGAGACTGTTGATATTTCAAAGGAAACTGGAAAGGAACACCATTTGCAAATTGGAAACCTGAAGTAAGTAACTTTTTTCAATTACGTTTAGATTAATTTATATTTCTTAACATGACCATAAGAATAACATTAATTATACAAATAAATATTAATCTTCTTAACACACTTCAGCCGGGAAAGTTTGTTCTACTCGTTTGTTCGAATGATGCTTAATGCCGGGAAGAGTAGCCGGCCTCATTTTAACAATATGTATGTAACATTCCCAACTATATGTACATAATTATCGAATCGTAATGCAAGTTGTTTTTTATATATATCTTTGAGCCTTTCTTTTACATCGGTATTTCAACAAAAGGATATTATATTATTTGTTATTGTAATAATTCAATTCCTGGAATGAGGGTTATTATGACCGCGAAACCCGATTCGAATCTCTATCTCTGTTCTGCCCCACTCAACTCCTATGTGCAAGCGAGCGAGAAATGTTGGGCGTATTTAAAGAAAACAGGTATGGGCAAATACCGATAGGTGGACTGTAATAAACATATTACAAGGTTAATTGAGTTGCATTTCAAATAATATTCGATTTTCATTTAGTACTTTTATAACTTAGGTATTCTGAGTTGCTACGTAGAAATATTTTTATTATTTTCAAAGTTATAGCGATTTAAAATAAATTAAAGAAATTTGCGCTGGATCTTTATTTTCGCCCAGAGATACCCGCCAGAATAACAAAAGAGTATATATGAGACAATGTATATGAATGTGAATGAAGCAAGTAGTGTGTGCCGAGACAGAGTTGTGTGGCAGTCTCTCTGCCTACCCCTGCCGAGAAACAGTGTGATGGTTAGTTAGTTTGTTTTTAATTTAATTCATGTCTTAATTATGTATTTTAGGACATACACTCAATACTCGGTTGTCGTGCAATCATTCAACAAGATGGGTTCCGGTCCGATCTCTGAGGAGATGAAGGCCTACACTGCTGAAGGTGTCCCCAGTGCACCGCCTCATGATGCCCTTTGCACCACCCTCACCGCCCAGACCATCCGCGTCTCCTGGGTCAGCCCCCCTCTCGCATCGGCTAACGGAGTCATCAAGGGATACAAGGTTATCTACGGACCTAGCGACAGCTGGTATGGTAAGCATTCATTTTATAAAAAGACAACAATGTTTGTCAAATCAGTGGCAAAGCGAAAATTATTTTATGTTCAATTTTTAAGTTTTCTACATTAGCAAATTTTAATATATAAAGACTTTAACACATTCGCTGCCAGGAGCTTTTGTTACCACTAAAACGACATATGCTTGGTTTACCCATAAGTGATTGGCACTAAACTGGGTTAACCGCTTGTGTGCCGATTATGCCTAACGACAACATAAAAACATACTTCCTTTTTGTGAAATTTTGTATCTTAATAAATGCTCCTAGCACACTAAAATAAATCATATTCGATTTGGCAACAAAATAATAAACCAGATAAGAAATCATCTCTTTCGTTTCATGTAGCACTCACGCATAGTAATAATCTCAAAGTTCCTATTGCGTCACTCATCAACGCGCACGGCAGCGCACGGTTCACTCTATTGTTTTTCGTGTTTTATTCTGTGACATGTTTACAGGAAAGCCTTTTATAATTTATTTTTATTATTGTGAATAACACTTAATTGGCTGGCTTTATGAAAAATATAATAAATCTTTTATTTTATTCATTTTATGTCCGTAGTTACATAGGTATATGTGGCAAAATTTTGACATGATGCATAATTTAGAACAAATAATAAAAATAAGATTACAATAAACAAAAAATACATACATATTTAAATTAAAAATACAAGAAACAAACATTTTATAAAGATACAGTGATCAAATAGGTTAACAGAGAGACAACTAAAGGTTCAAGAATACGGTTGGAATAGGTTTTTAATATGGTCCACAAAATTCAACATTAAATATGTCAATATTGTGCGCTTCTGCACACTGCGGTTGAATACAGTATTGTGTCTTGTTGATCTAGTGGGTATGTTTAAGTTTATAAGTTGCAGGAGTTCGGAACAGTTTAATTTAGAGTTTAGTATTTTAAATAAGAAAATAAAATAATTTATTTTGTGTCTGTCTTCTAACGTATAAATTTTTAGAGTACTTAATAGGAAAATAATTTATTTATCTTCGAGCAGGATATTTAATTAAAAATTTATGAAACAAAGAATTGTTTTGTATTCGCTCAATGTTATTAATATGAATTTTGTAAGGGGGAGACCAAACTACCGAGTTGTATTAGGCTTCTGACTAGAGACACGTATAACAATTTTATGGCTTGTACGGAATTAAAGTGATTGGTTGTTCTTAATATGAAGCCTAGTGTTTTCATACCTTTGTTCGCAATTTGGTGGATGTTTCCAGCGAAGTTTAGTTTTTCATCTCGACTCTTTGTAATGCCGTGTTGTTAATGGAATATTCAAATAAAATAGGAGATGGTTTCGGTAGAAAGTCAAGGTTTTGCACTTTTCAGAATAGAAAAGTGCAAAAGAATAGAAGTGCAGAAGAATAGATTATTTTGTAAGCACCAATTTTAAACTTACTAATATTTTACAGTACTATTTGAAAATGATTTTCATCAGTAATTTTTTTGTATAGCTTGATGTCGTCAGCAATGAGCAATACTTAGACGTCTTCGAAACAATTTGTTATATCGTTGATGAAAATGAGGAATAAAACCGAACCAAAGTGACTACCTTGTGGTAAGCCACTAGTCGCACGGAAAGCTTTCGATAATGAAGATTTTTATTTTAACAATAAATAACTAGCTAACCATTTTAGCATATTATCTCTTAAACCTAGGGAATATAGTTTTTGGATTAGTAGCTTATGGGATACTTTGTCGAATGCCTTCGAAAAGTCTGCATATATGCAGTTGACTTGTTTATTTTTTGCAAAAGATTCTAATATGAAGTTTTGAAATATTGTTAAGTTAGTTGCGGTTGATCTACCTTTGGTAAAACTTTGTTGTTTTTCGTCAATTAATTTGAGATAGAGATAGATTTCATCAAGGTCTAGTGATTCATAAGCTCGGGTAACACTGATTGTAAACAAATGGTGCGATAATTGGTTATATCACCGTCGTCCCCTTTTTTGAAGATAGGTATAATATTGCTTGATTTTCAGCAGCTTGGAAAATATCCAAGGTACAAGAGACGGTTGAACAGTAACGTAAGTGGTTTAGATATTATAGTGGAGCATTTTTTAAGGAATATAGTTGGAATGTTGTCTAGGCCAGCGGATTTGTCAGTGTCTAAGGAAATTAATTTCTTTCTGCAATATTTTTGTGTGATATGGCAATTTGTTAGACGTGTAGTCTTACTCATGTATTCGGGTATCTGGAGTTTCTTCATTGTATACGTTTTGAAGAAGTGCGAAAATAGATTTACAATGTCCTGTGTATTGTTTGCACTGAATTCATTATTGGCGGGTGGTCTGTGTTTTGATTGTTCATTTATTTAATAAATTTACAAAGGTTTTTGGATTCATAAACTGTGTCCTCGATAGTAATTATATACATTTTGTAGCATTGTTTGGAACGATCTTTACATTTTTTCTTGTTTTACTTTGTTAAGTGTATACATAATCAGTTGTGGATTGGCTTTGTTTGAATTTATTATGTTGAATTTTATTTGCTGAAGAGAGGCACTGAGTTCTGATGAAAACCAAACTGGATAGGTACATTCACTGGGTGTGTAAAAAGGTATATAGGATTCAATAGTATTAGAAAATATTAAATAAAGTTTGTCTAAAGATTTTTCAATATTTTCATCAGACAAAAACTGACCAGTCTATATTTGATAGATGGCAGTTAATTGTGTCGAAGTCGGCTCGTTTAAAGTTCAGAGTTTTTCAGGATGGTGGTTATTATATTTTCGTATATCTTTATTATATAATTTTTAAACAAGAGAGAATAATAATAATTTCTCTGAATATAATTAGCCATTCTGGGAAAAACTACTCTTATGATGGATGTATACAATTGCTATAAACACGTAAACACATTCTCTGGTAAGACGGTACAATTTACAAAAACATCATTTTCCAAAAACAAGTGAGGTGTTACGAATTCAGAAAATTGACCGTCATCACACGACGGAGGTATTAGTTTGGGGGAGCTTGGCGTTCGAAAGGTTAAACATTATTTGTTTACAGATGAAAAGTCAAAGGATACCAAGATTACCTCTAGCAGCGAAACCATCTTGCACGGTCTGAAGAAATACACTAACTATTCCATGGAAGTATTGGCCACTACCTCCGGAGGCGATGGCGTTCGATCCACTCCTATTCATTGCCAGACTGAACAAGACGGTAAATATTTAATGTTAAAAATCATTCATTCATTTTTTATAATCACATTTTATTATTTCTCTTGCAAATGGGAACTATATTTTTCTTTTACCGCAGTCCCCGAAGCACCCACCGCTGTCAAAGCTCTGGTTATGAGCCTCAATGCTATTCTGGTCTCGTGGAGAGCCCCTACTCAACCCAACGGCATTGTTACCCACTACACCGTCTACACACAAATGCCAGGATCCGAACCCATCAGCAACAAGGTCTGTAATTCTCCAATCAATCTACTTAAAATACAATAATTTTTTGAATTGATTATTCTAAGTTTTGTTTTTTTTTTTGTTTAGGTACCCGCTCTCCAAATGAGTTATTCCGCCACTGATTTGAAGTCATCGCGTTACGACTTCTGGGTTACTGCCTCAACTGTTATTGGCGAAGGACAACCCTCACCTACCGTTTCTACCAGCCCCAATACTAAAGGTTAAATATTGATATGATGTGAACTACATAAAGTTTGAGTATTTTAATTTTAATCAACCGTTTTATGAATGTTTTATTTTTTAGTTCCTGCCAAGGTTGCTTCTTTTGATGATTCATTCACCGCCTCTTACAAGGAAGATGTTAAGTTGCCCTGTCTAGCTGTGGGAGTACCTCCACCAACCATCACGTGGAAGGTTAGAATAACTACATTATGCAATGAGGTACGTTTCTTATTAAGTTTTATTTTTTTTATTAATGTCATGTTTACCATTTTCAGGTTAAAGGCGAACCACTGGAAACCTCTGACCGAGTGCGCCAACTGCCCGAAGGATCTCTGTTGATTGCCGGAGTTGCAAGGGATGATGCAGGAGACTACACATGCTTCGTTGAGAACCAATTCGGAACTGACACCGTCACACATAAGCTCACTGTCCATGGTAGGCTCTAATTTAAAACTATCTACCTACCCTTTTTTTTAAATTCCTTTGGTAAATTTGCTTATTATCATTGTTATATGTTTGCAGCCCCTCCCTTCCCCCCTGCCGTCGCTCTAGCCTCCAGCAGCGTATCTTCCCTCTCTCTCAGACTTCGCCCCGTCAACGGAACCCCAACTCACGGATATACCATTCATTACAAACAGGAATTCGGAGATTGGGAAACTGTTCAGGTATCTACTATATTCACAATTTTTTTTTTACTTGTAATGTATTTTTTTTTGTGGATTGTAATTATTTTTATGTGGCTTGACATTTTCGTGTATGGTTTAACAGTAATTTTTATTGCTATTATTATGAAATATGAAATTATTTTCATATTTTAGGTATCGAGCCAAGCTACAACCTACACATTGGAAAATCTGTACTGCGGATCTAGGTACCAAGTTTATGTGACTGCTTACAACAGGTAAGATATTTTTATTATAAATAAATTTGCAATCAATTTTACATGTTTATAAATAGACATTGGTTGATTTTTTTTAAAAGTGAATGTTAGCTGTTAGCTGATCTGTTCATGGATTATTTCAGCATTGGAACCGGTGAGGCCAGCGATGTTCTCAACGCCCGCACCCGAGGATCAAAGCCAATCGTACCTAGAGCTGCCGACTTTATGGAAGTATCTAGCGGAAGTGTGACTCTTCACCTCAAGCAGTGGCAAGACGGAGGGTGCCCAATGACTCACTTCGTTGTTGAAAACAAGAAGAAGTAAGTAATAAGTGACACAAGAATACTGGTAAACAATAATATCAATTTATTATTAATATTAACCATGATATTTTCCCTCCATTCGCTTTGCACCTGTATTCAATCTGACAGTTAGTTCTCTAGTGTAAAATTATTCAAAAAAAGAGCATTATGTCGTGTTGCCATTTTAAAATTAATTGATTCTTTTAATAGGTACTTTAAGCAATAATCAAAAATTATACCTCGGTTTTGTTATAAATTTAAAAAATATATATTTGTATATGCCAAATGTAATGTTTTAGGGGAGCTGCCGAATGGAATCAAATCTCAAACAGTGTGAAACCCGGCGGCAACTTTGTTGTATTAGATTTAGAAGCCGCTACCTGGTACCTACTGAGAATCACCGCCCACAACAATGCTGGATTCAATGTTGCCGAATATGAATTTGCTACCCTTACTGTTACCGGAGGTTAGTATCTTTTTCATAACTTTCACATAACATTAATTTATTTATTCCAATAGAATAGTTCCTTTTTAGATACAAGTCAATAAAAATAATACTGCTTCTTATAAAATATTCGAAAATCTTTTAAATTTTTCAAATATAAAGTATGTTAATCTCCGCTGCACACCCAATATATTACTTGCACTCTTTTTGATACCGTACCTGAATAAATTCATTTTGAATAACCGCAATAATTAATGTTAAAAAGAGTTTAAAATACTTACCTGTTAAAAAATCATTTTGTCATCAAAATCATAAAAAATTAGTTGTGACTCATGATAAATGATTTATCCATTAGTTAATGCGGTTTGAATGAATTTCAGGTACGGTCGCACCGGCCCGCGATTCGCCGTCACTGACAACGGAAGAGACAATTCGACTTCTCCTTTCCAATCTTAACCTCATAGTGCCGGTCGTGGCAGCAATCCTAGTCATCATTATAGCTATCATAGTAATATGCGTCGTCCGCGGAGGACGGGATCCAAACAAAGGTACTGAATCCAATCATTTTATATTTGTTACTTTAGGAACCATCGCGCCGCTGCCCGGAGGCGGTATTGTCGGGATTACCGAGGCACAGATCCCCGTGTGGCTCAAGGCCTGGTTGGAGCCAGAGGTCCTGGTGCCTATCCTAGCCACGATCGTGGTGCTGGTAGTTGGTATTGTTGTGATCTGTGTGACCCTCGCCCGGAGGCATCAGCCGCACCGACTGCGAGGTCAGAAGGACGTGTACTGTATGTATGCTGTGGCATGGCGCCTGCAAGCTTTTTTCTCTTCCTTACTACTCTTCTTTCTGCATTCACATTCGAGAATATGTCTCCCTTAAACTCATGCACAGATCTTGATTTTGTCACCCGGTTCTTCAATATTGCGCCATCAAGTATCCCCATTCTAATTTTGCCCTTTGGCTAATGATGTGATACCATGATGGTGTCATATGCGGTGACCAGGTATCTCATCAAAATGACAGTTCAACACACCTATAAAAAGTGATATAAAGTGATGAAACAAAAACTAGGTTAAATAGGTTACATAGGTAATTTAACCTGGTTTTTGTTTCATCACTTTTAATGACTATATCACTTTTTAAAGGTGTCTTTAATTGTCATTTAGATGAAATATCATGCAACCGTCATATTCGACTAGTTGACTTCATCCTAACTATACGTTTTCAAAAATAGCATCAATATTTTCACTTCTGGTGTCATCATTTTTCTAGCCATCTTCCACTATGTTCAAACATTAAAATTAAATGTTAATAACCATAGCTTTCATATTCTCGAATGTTGAAGGTGTAAAATGCAAAACTTATTATTTTAAAAAATCTCTTTTCAAAAGCAATAAAAATATTATATTTGCTCAAGCATTTTAACACCAATTAATTTAATAATAACATTAATTCTTTTGATTCTGATAAGTTTTGCATTAAAATTCATACGAGCAATGACTATCAATCAAGTAGGTACATAAATCATCAATTCATTTTGGAAATTGATTTTGGTAATGATTGAAACTACACTATTGATAATATAATCAGTGCTCTACCCTCCACTATACTATCATCATCATCATCGTCATCATCAACCAATCAAATATTTTAATAAAGGGGTTACACCGCCTCGGCGCTCCGAAAAATAGAAATAAAAAAAAAAAAAAATTTTGACGCTGCTATTAAATATATAAAATAATTATTATTTTACACATATACATAGTAGTTTTATGAATAATTTTAAATAATAATGATTTTTTTTTTTTTTCAATAACGGAGATATGATCCATCAAGTAGGACCCTCTTTTGAAAATCCTTGCTGATGGCGTACTTATTTTAAAAAAATCCTACGCCATCAGCAAGGATCATCCTTAAAAAATCCTGAGCAACGTCTTAGATAATATTATAAAAAATATTTTTTAAAAACTTTAACATAATTAAGTAGATCTTGAGGTATCTGGTACACCAGATATCTCAAGAGTAGTTTTGAATAAAACACAAAAAACTGTATGGCGTCAGCGTCTTAAAAACAAATATTTTTTTAAATTACCTTCTGTGATTCCTGAAGTATTTCATTGTTGCCGCGATGTCCTCCGACTCCTTTTGAGCAGCTCTTTTCAATTTTCTGGCCTCTTTAGTCTCCTGTCGGGCTCTCATGTTGGCTATAGATATTCGTCCGAATGCTACCTGAGTTTCAGGCCGACTCTGCCGCGCTCACTTTTAATTGCTATAACTTCGGAAATGGTCTGAATTTTTAAATGGACGTTTAAAATATTCTTAAAAGTACAAACAATTTATCTAGCCAAAAATAACATCGATTTTTTTGAAAACATCATGGTGGTTAACCCCTTAACACAATAGCTAAACCGGCTTAAATGCCCTGCCAGTATTTAACCTATTTTAATTTTATCTTTCTAATATTTCATTGTTCCATTAATTTAAAACATGATCCTTTTTATTAAGGCGATGCACTACGTAGTAATGCAAAATCACGTGTTTTTGGTTTGAAAATTTGGTTGCCTAGAAATGTTTCAGATGCTTTAATTAAAGTTAGAGTAGAATACATTCTGGCCTTTGAAATAATCGAGTATTTTTTAGATAAGTCTTTTTATAAGCCCAGAAAAAAATAATGTATAAGGCCTATGAAAACTGTTTCAAAATTCAAAATCTCCTACTTACGAACCCATTTTCGTTTATGGTTTTATTGTATAATATGGAAAATTAAGTTATTTATAAAATGATCGAAAAACATTTAAATATTTGTGCCTGAACATCCACAAAATAAAATAAAAGGCACTTTTTGGCCTTGTTTTTTTCTTGCATAAATCAAAAAAGTTTGATGGTGTTAAGAGGGAATTTAAGCCTTATCGCCATCTACGTAAGGCGTGTTATTGATAGCGGCTCGATTCAAAATATTACACGACGTAGTGCATCGCCTTAAATACTAATAATGTGAAAAATCACAGGATAGTCCGAATTCTCGACAAATCAGTTTCAATTTTGAAATGGCAATTAAAATATTTTTTTGTTAAAAAATATTATAATATAGGTAGGTACTTTATCGCTTGTCTGAATTCTTTAAACAAACAGTTCCAATTTTCAAAATGACACTCAAATTCAAAGCAAATCTTAGTTCTAGAGTTCATTGAATCAGAGTTGTGTAGGACAGACGTAGAACTGAAATTTTTATTAGTATAAAAATTGATTTTTAAAACCCTTCCTTTCAGGAAAAGAGGAAGTGATATTTTTAACCATTTCAACTAACTTCAATGTAGCAAAAAAATGAATAGAACAAAAGAGATTAACGGGTGCGTGGCCAGCGATCCCGAATAATTGTCTATTATGCCGATTATGTGTTTCATGTTTTCTACACTGCCCTCAAACCAACGCAAATTATGCGCGAACTTCATGTCGGTGTTCTGTCAAAATGGTGCGTCGGTTGGAAAATTTCTCGTAAATAATATTAAATATCAAAAATTTTCAAAATCGTAAATGCAAAATGTTGTTGTTTATTGTCATTAAGTTGAATCAAATGATTGCTTTTTTTAAATGCGTATTAAAAACGGTAGTTGTAGGTAAAGAATTACCCTAAATAGAAAAAGTCCCGATAAACCACTTTTTAGTAGTTTGTCAACTGATTTAGGTACTTGGAAAAAAGTTTTATTGAGAATCTGTCAGTGCACATTCTAGTCTTCCAATTCTCGCAATCTCCATTTAGCTTTTTTGATGTCTTTGCTAATTATTACTATATTTATAATTAATTTATCATCAATATATTCAAAACTCTGACTACAAACTGAGATTATTTCATACTCACCAAATTATTAACTTTATACTTACAATGATTACCTTATTTCGTGACAAAGGTACGTCTTTGCTTCTGTTTATAACACCTAACAATGTTTTGTTTCTAACCTTGTTTCATCATGTTTGTGTTGTTAAAACTCATCTTCTCAACTTTTAACATTTTGGCTGCAATTAGTCGATTACGTGTTTTAATTTTTACGTAAATAATAATATTAATTTATGTTTTAATGTTAATTCAGTAAATAACCTTTCAATGTTAATATGTGTTGGTGTTTTTATTTTTTTGAATTTAGAATATTCATGTAACCATAGATTTTTTCTATAACATTTCAGTTAGTTAATTTTTCTTCGTGGTACTTACCTATCCCAGTAATTATAGCCTTACTATTAAATGTTTTTTTAAAATTTTATTAAGCTGATAAACCGTTTATCATGCAACAATGTTTGTTTATCAGTTGTGTAAAATTTAAAACACTTTTATTAGTAAGGCTAATTAATAGTTATTTTACTTAGTTTTCAAATTTTTTTGCAACAATATATTAGTGTTAGTTAAATATTTATCTTAACATTTGTGTAGTGGTCAAATATTGTTCTCGAAAAATCATATTGTTTCAAACAAGTTTCATCATATTTTACTAGTGTCAACAACAAAATTTTATGCATTTAAATTTTAAAATATTCAAAGCGTTTTAGTCCTGTAACAATACATTATGTTAAAATGAGTACCTACTTTGAAATGTCAATGCATTCTTTCAATGTAAGATTTGTCCCCCATGTGTAAAGGAATGATTGGCGTTTTGTACTAATGAAACCCTTGGCTATAGATGATGTAGTGTACAACCAGTCAATGATGAATCCTTCCGGAACTCTGGACAAGAGGAACCCCTCTCTGCGAGATGAGCTCGGTTACATCGCCCCCCCCAACCGCAAACTCCCCCCTGTGCCTGGCTCAAACTACAACACTTGCGATAGGATCAAGCGAGGAGCCGTCATCAGTAAGCTGCTTATTTACATATTTGACTGCTATAATTTTTGTTGTTTGTTTTCAGACAATGCTCATACGAGAGGGAAAAGTAACACACTTGTAATAAATTAAAAGTGCTTGAAACATTTATGTACTGATATGTGTAGGTGCCTACCTATTTTATTTTTTAACATGGCAATTTTATTCAATTGGTTTCTATATTTTATTTTGAATTCATCAATGATTTCAGTATGTAATACATACTGAACAATTTAACTTTTTTTTTAGATTGGACTATGAAATGTACAAACAAGCAAATAACTATATAAAATTTTACTATCTGTGTAGTGTAGTATTACGTATCTAACTAATAAACATATTCTACAAACAATATCAACTAACAAAACATTAGATTTATCTGTAAATTATTTATGTATCATAATATTAACACAGTATCGATATCTATTGTATATCTGTTGTTTATCTATACATAACATGTATATTTGTTAATTTTAGTAATATACCACACTGAATATTATCTGCTTTCACTGTCAGATAGTGATTATGATGTGTCAATGAATCGTTGACTCAATTCAATACATCCATTTTCAACAACTTGTCATGATTCATTAACATCGCCACAAGTGTTGGAAAATGATTACAATGGAGCCAACTCACAGATTCAAATTGTGTTGTGAACTTCAATTGAGTCGATTTTGGCAATAGTTGGGCGAGGAATTAAGACTATGACATTTTACAAACGTAATGTTATTTCATAACCACTGGAATGTTAGGAACAAATCATTTTGTCGCTGTAACTGATTCATAAGTTTATTTCAATGGTTCATTAGTATAATACAAGGAATCATTATACATATATTGAATAGCATTACTGCGAGATGTGTCAATATGCTTATGCTTGTTATTAATCCAAAATAACAAACTTTTTTTGTCATACTAATGAAAATAGTCAGCTGATGCTTAACTTTCTTATCATTTTTGAAAGTCCAGTATTAAATTATGTTCCTACAGAATTATTATTATTTATCTGAATAAAGTACAATATAGCCAACTAACACACCTGAAATGTTGATGGGACCACACATCACCTAAAGGTAACATGCATGTGAGATTTGTATTTCTGAAAAGATAGTTCATTTGGTATATTTCTCATGTTTTAGTTACCAAAATAAACAAGAACCTTCTTAAATGTAGGTACTTACTTATCTTTTCAGAATTTTAAAGTCTTTTTATTATTCTTATTATTATATTCCATCTCTTTTCTCTATTTTAGAGTAGTTTACTAATTTCCTTAACTACTAAAATGAATGTAGAAAACATTGTGCAGAGGCTCAAATATTTATTTTATTTTATTATTTTTATATAAATATATTATGTATTTTTTATATGACTCAGTAGTATAGGTATCTAGTTACTTATACAGTCGACTTTCGATAATTCGAAACTCGAGGGACTCTTAAAATATTACGAATTATCGAGTGTTTGAAATATCAAATGGTTCGAAATTTGTGAGAGTAAATAAATAAAACTTCGAATTCTTAAGTGTTGATCAATTATTATTTATTAACTCCTATTCTATAACAATGACAAAAGTTTATAGGCACATTCGTGTGCATACATGTAATCATAATGTGAATTAATTAATCTTTCGAAAGAAAGAACTGTGTTATACTGGTTTGCTTCAAAGCACATTGCTGCTGCTCAGACTTCTCGATAATTTTTTTTAAGAGAAAAAGTGCCTGAAATGCTTTTTCATCACTTTCGTTTTGAGTGTGTGTCACAAACTAATCATAACAAAAACAATACACGTTTGAACTTGTCGCAAAATTGTATTTGTACTAACGTGTGTGTAACAATCTTTCCGCCTCTTTCTCTCTGCAACTTTGAATTGTCGAATGTTGAACGCCGATGAGTTCGAATTAACGCGTCGTTTTGTTATATAGCAATGATTTTTTCGTTTGAATTACCAAGTGTACAAAAATGTATGGATTTAGTTCGAAATATAAAGAGATTTCGTAGGGAACTCGTGATAACTTTGAATTATAGAGAGGTTCGAATTATCGCAGGTTTGAATTAACGAGAGTCGACTGTATATATAAAAAAGGAAGTATATGTATAGAAGATATTAGTGAAAATTCTAAAAGGTAAAGTATGAAACCTAAAAAAATATTTTTACATTTGGAGTATTTAGCATTTTTAACCCATTTTCTGAATATTTAATCATGAGATTATAAAGGGTTTTCCAATAAGAGGTGTTATTTTGAATAGCCCGCTATTTCGGTAGATGTTACTTTTGAAGCTGTCATTTTTTGACATTTGACAAGTAGAAACTACGTCATTAATAAAAATGGAACGATACACGCTTCAACAACGCATTGAAATGATTAAAATTCACTTGAGTGAATCAAATGCAAATCATCTTGAGTGATGAGGCCCATTTCCACCTCGGTGGCTTCGTCAACAAGCAAAATTGTCGCATCTGGGGCTCGAAAAATCCAAGAGTTATTGTTGTAAAGCCTCTCTATCCTCAACGTTTGACTGTTTGGTGCGGTTTATGGTCCGGCGGAGTCATTGGACCTTACTTTTTCGAAAATGAGGCTGGAGCAACCGAGAGATGATTAATGATTTTTTATGGCCGGAATTGGATGGTATTGATCTGGACAACGTTTACTTTCAACAAGACGGCGCTACGTGCCATACAAGCAACGAAACCATTGATCTTTTACGGGAAAAATATCAAAATAACACCTCTTATTGGAAAACCCTGTATATAGCTGTAATAGCTTTTGACAGTTGCAAAATGCTTTCCCATGCTTTTGATTTAGTATGCCCACAGTTTGAATTGAATCTGACGGCTGGTAATAATAATAAAGACCTGTAATCCTCATAAAATAATTTCTCATTTTAGTTTTTCACATTGAATCTTATTTCCTTTAAACGTATTTGAGAGTAATTTTGCACCTGGCTCATAGATGTTGTATCGCTTGCTGTAAAGTATTGGTTTGCTCTAATTATTGTGGCATTAGGTAACTCTATGAGATCTCCCCACTCCACCTGGGATCCCCGGAGACACCAATACGAGGACCTTCGCAACTCCGGCAGGAATAATAACATGAGGAAGGGACCTCCTAATGGAAGATCAGGTAACGTCTTCATAAACTTTATTCCTTTCATGATGGGTACCTAGAAAACTTCAAGTTTGTGTTCAACAGTCAAGTTGAACAAACAATTACAATATGTAATATTGAAATTCTCCGAACCCCCATTTCGTTATAGTTGTTAACATTTCAATAATTATTCAATTGTTCTATAAAATCACAATGAGCAATGGAATTTACTCTTTCTACAAGTAAGTGGATTTCAATTTATTATGCCTATATATTTTTCATCCTACTAGAATTTAAAATTGATTGTCCTTCAATTGAAACCTTTTTTCTTATCTCCCTTTAATTTTATATTTTACACACTCTTACGTATTCCCTTTTTTGCTGTTACATGTTTATTTTGCTCAAAAGTTTTGAAAGTAGACTATTCGCAAATTATTATTTTGAAAGCTGACTATTTTTATTGATGATTCTGTATATATGTATGTATATATTGTAAGTTGTCAATACTAACTGAAATGAATACAACAGCTGGAATGGAAGATGAAATCTGCCCCTACGCCACTTTCCACCTGCTGGGCTTCCGAGAGGAGATGGACCCCGCCAAGGCCGGCCTCAACTTCCAGACCTTCCCTCACGGCAACGGCATGCCCCACGCAGGCACCATGGGGCCCCCCCACCACAATTCCCATAACATCCATTCTCGCTCTGGATCACAAAGCATGGTTATTATTTTAACTTTTACCAAGGCACATATTTGACGGCATACAGACCTGATCATCATTGTTGATTTTCTCAGAAACATGACCTGTCACAGAGTAATTTAACATTACTGTTTATACTGGCCGTTGACGTGAATGCTCCACCAAGTGTCATTTTGTAAAATATCTCAAGTCCGAAAAAATAAGATAAGAAATACCATAGATTCCATAAAAGACAGTTATTTTTATAAATATTGTGTAGTGTACCAATTTTAATACTAACTCGATGCGTCAAATTAATTATCTGTCTGAAATAAAACATTCAAATGTCAAATGTAGATAAATTTACCCATTCGATGGATTTGAACAATGTCTCAAGTGATCAGTATTGTTCCAGTATAAACAGTACTTGGCTGTTAACATGTTAAGTGTAACAAACATATAATCACTGCTTCTTTTGTAGCAACGTGCATTGTTAAAAGAAGCAGTTATTATATGTTAACAGCCAAGTGATCAGTCTTGTTCCAGTATAAACAGTACTTGGCTGTTAACATGTTAAGTGTAACAAACATATAATCACTGCTTCTTTCGTAGCAACGTGCATTGTTAAATATTCATTTTTTTGTTTGATTTTCGTAGATGATTTTATTTGTGCAAAGAGTCGTATCGGTTTATTTACGGATTGATTAATTTTTCGTTTTACAGCCACGACAGAACAATCGTTATGCTCGTAAGAATTCTCAAGGCGGTAATAGCTCCATTTATACCCCTGCTCCTGAATATGACGATCCCGCTAACTGTGCCGAAGAAGATCAATATGTGAGGTTTTCTGCTTTCTCTATTCCATAAGTACCAGATATCAGTCGAGTCGTCTCAACTATTTTATGTATTACGTTATTTCCTAATTCTTTCTGTGCAGAATGATTCATTTCATCCGGCAGTATAACAACACCCACAGATGACCAATAACCGTTAATCGTTACTTACTATTCTGCTCAGAAAGGATTGAGAGCTTCATTTTGCTTGTTGTTTTGTCAACGCGTTAAATTGTGGTATAACGTCAACTTATGATAAATGCAGAAGTGTTTCAATGTTGTTTCTTTGAGTTTTGTCCTTTTACATTTGCTATAACTATGTCCAACGGTCCAACAAATCACAAATCAAACTGTCAATTTGCACTTATCATATGTATTGACCTAAAATCATAAAATTCATTGAACAAACTGTTTTCTGTAGTTCTAACTTGTCTTTGTGGTCGTTTTATAGCAATCTTAACCTTTTCCACACTCGAACTTGCATAGTCAACATTCACCATGCAAAACTTTATCATGTTTAACATTTGCATATCAAAAATGTAATATGTACACCTTTAACCTCTAGTGTGCCAAGAAATCCACTTTGAATCTACTAATATATCACCGCTATTGCCTCGATTTTATGGTATTTTGAACCTTAAAAAATTCTCCTAGCTTACTAAAATACATTTTATTCGCTTGGCAAGGAAATAATCTTACTATTATTCTATCTTGTCGACTCGTCACTTGCAGACATTGATTTTTTTTCTGTGAAAAAGTGCATTGCAAGATCCGTTTCAAGCGTCATATTTTTAGTCTTGAAGAGTCTGTATTTATTTACAGGAAAGTCTCAAATATACATGTATACGATTTTTATGAATATATTAACACATTATCTAGTAAGACGGTACAATTTACAAAACATAATTTTGCAAAAAACAAGTACATAAGTTATTACGAAAATAGTGTCAGCCGGCCCATGGCGGGCCGCATTTTAGTTGGCACACTAAGGGTTAACATGAACATATGGTCTTGCCACTGAGAGTTGTAACCACTCTTTCTGTTACATATTGGAAAGAAGGAGAGATTACAGTTGATCTGTCAGCAGCAGGCCAATACAGCATTAACACAGCCGTGTAGAAAGGGTTAAGAATAGATTTCAGCCTTTAGTCAGGTTATCAAGACTTGTATTACAATAACGTTTGTTGATTGTTTCCAGCGCAACCGTTACTCTCGTCCCGCATACGGCCGTGCCGGTGGCCCCGAATACGATGACCCCGCGTCTTGCGCCCCTGAAGATGACCAGTACACCGGACAGTATGGAACCCCCTATGAACACTACGGATCCAGGCCCAGCTTTGGTAATTGACAAATATCCATTTCTTACATTAAATATTAATTACTGAACCCTTTATAGTTTTAAATGTAATACACGCTGTCCGGAAACTTGAAGCGCAAGAGGGAAACTGGTGAATCTACATCACATTTGGAGTCCATTTTGTGGTACAACTTTTATTGATTTTAGCTTTCGTTTTCGAGTAAATCGAGCCCGAAGTTTGAATTTTGTAGGTAAAAAAAAATCTGTTGCTAGATGTTAGGTTAGGTAATAAAAATCTGTTGCTAGGGGGTTAATATCAGCTGTTTAATGTATTTTAAAATATGTAGATGCTTAGACCCGGCTCCAAAAGTATTCATAAACTTTTAATTCCAAAAAAAAATTTCTGAAAAAAAAACGAAATGCTTATAAAATTGATAAAAAGCATTGTATTTTGGGTTCTCTACATGACGTAGATTCACCAGTTTTCTATGAGTTTCCAGACACCTTTGTATACTTAACCCACAACTCCTAGGTGGGTGTCCGTCGCTCTTGTCAACCAGCCACTGACCGGTCTTATGGTACACGGTTCATTAGATTCTCACTAGGGTTACAAGCAAATGATATGTGAAATATGAATGTGTTCCAGCTGGTTCCGGCCGCAACCTGAGCGCCTCCCCTGAACCCCCACCGCCGCCCCCGCGCAACCAGCACCCCGGCCCCGGCGGTGATCCCAACGGTTCCTCCTTCAACGACTCCAAAGACTCCAACGAGATCTCCGAGGCCGAGTGCGACCAGCCCAGGGCGCTCTCAGGTAACTTCCGGAGACACTGAAGACCAGCAAACATACAACACCAGAGCGGCCCCATTGTGGTTTTTATAATCATCTCTATTTCAGCTTTCATTTACAACCTTAATTGCGCTTGAATGCATATTAACTTCACTAATGGAATGACACCAACGACAAGCCTAGTCAATTTGATATTATCGTCAAATCGACCGTTAATGCCATTTTGAATTTTTTGTCCTTTAACTTGATTCTCGCCTGTTAGCATTTGATCAAATTTAAAATTGGTTTGTTTGATCAGCCGTTATTCATAGCAAAATGAGAATTACTGGCAGTTTGTTACAATATTTGAAGCGGAAAATGTCAAAAATTTCTAAATGCCTTTGCTGGCCAATTTGATGGCAATGTCAAATGTGACAGGGCATCAAACGTAAAGTAAGGGTCTATAGATAAGTTTATAGCTGATTTGGAATGATGTGCATTCACACTTCTGTCGGCCAAGACTTGAACCCGGTGCAGCCTTAAACCAATTCTATTTTCACAGAATATGAGGAGTGTGAAAATAGGAAGGAAATCTAAACGGTGACATTTAAAAAAATATATTATCGACTGCATTTTATCTAGCTTTTTATTTATAATTTTTAACAAATCTGCACTGTCAGCACCACAGTAATTTACTCTCGAGTACCTAGTTCAATAGAATTTGCAGTTAACCCCTATGAGATGTTCGAAATTTAAATTATTAAATTCAAATACAATATTTGAAATCATAATGGAAATAATAGACACCCTTCTACATATATTTTTTTTTAGTTCGGAATTTTCATTGCAAGTATCGAAATACATTCAAAAATTGCTTTACAAACTGCAGTCCACCTCAAGGTAGTCATAATTTCACTGGACTGCAAATGTAGTCAACTGCACTATAGGGGTTAAACTGTAGGTGCACTGAAAATCATGAGTAAATCCAAGAACTTTCAAGTAACCTTCCTTTTATCCTAAAATTTAATGTTTTTTTATTTAATATGTGAATGATAAACCATCTTTCGTTGCTAAAAACTGCAAATGAAAATCTAATAATTTGACAAAATCGATAAATGACTGACCGTTCATTATTGGTATTCCGAACTAACTGACTATATTTATTGTGACTAATCATGTTTTTCGTGTAACAATACTATCTTAATGCTATTTTATACACAACACATAATAATATAATCTATAATATAACCGTTTATGTGCTTTATATTTTGGTTTTGTTAAGAAAATTATTTTATTCTTTCTATTGGGAAATATTATCGAAAAATTCATTTTTGTAGGTATTTACGTTTTGTAACTAAACATTGCATGTCTGATAACACAGGTGCATCTTAGCAATAATTAAACACATTACAAAAAAAAATGAAAAGACTTGTAAATTGAAGCAATTAAATTAATCTAATTTACACCTGATGTGATATTTTATCATTAAATCTGTAGTTAATCAAAAGCACTTTTTGTATTTTCAGATTTAATTGTATTAAATGCGTAATTAGATAATGAATGCTACTTTTCATAATATCTATTTCAATCTCATTAAATTAATGATTTTTACAGAGAAATTCTCGATAGTCAGTAAATGATTGTTTGCCACATTCTATTTTTAATTATTTCGAGTCATGTGATATTTTTTGCATTGATTAATATTATTATTTTTTTACACCTTCAATCATTTGTATGTTTGCTGCAATGTAATATTGTCTGCTTTGGTAAAGTTACAAATTTGCTACTTCCATGCTCTCACTGGTTTATCAACAAATTTAGTTTTACAATTTTAGGTAAATATTTATAGCACACCTTATAATATTATCCAAACTTACGTTATGAACGTCTTTGAAAGTTATATATAAATAAATCGAAATTGGCGTATTTATTTTACCTTGATTACATTATTAAAATATGTCCAAAATACCAGGGTCTGTAAAATGGCTTAACTTTTACACTTTTATAAAAAAAGAATTGCCAACCGGTCGATTGTGAAGCAAAATTTGGTGATCCGATTTATGATATTATGATTGTGAATTTTGAAAATAATAAAAAATTTAATTTTAATTTACATCCGTGAGAGAATAAAATAATATCCTGGTTCTAGAGCAGATTGGTTTTTCTAGATTCGTGCTTATCTTTAATGAAACGCATTAATTTATTTATTTATTGCATCTCTCTATACATAAAACACGTTTTTTTCACATAAAAATCAACCTCACTAGGACTAAGCCTGTATGGTCAATGTTTTGAAGATCAAAGAAAAGTAACAGCAAAAATTCTGATAATATTGCAGTTTTATCTTTTGAGGTTTTTTTTAACCTTAATTTTCATTGGGATTGACTTCTAACACGATTCTTATCAGATCTTTTAATGATACTGTTTTTAGATCTTCAAAACTATGACTGCTTCATCTATCTATCCAGCGACCGCGGAAGTGGGGGGCAGAGGGGGCCAAATGCCCTCCTAAAATCAAATGAGGGGGGGCCGCGCCCCCTCCAATTTTACTACCTGGGTAAAGAAGGATTATCTGTGCTGGTAAAGATTATCTGTATCCTTCACAGTGCTTTTTTTCATAAATGAAAAAGTGTTTGTTGTATACAAGAAAAATTGTCAAGAGATAGCATTAGAGCTTTGATTATTTAAATAATCAATACTGCATGTGCATAAGGCGGAAACATTTAGTTTAGATTTAAATTAAATTCTTAGGGAATTTGCTTCAAAGACGCCTGAGAGACGCAACGTTTTTGGTATCGTTCAATCGTTGAATGCAATAAAGCAATAGTTTTTTATTCACTGAACCTGTTATTTGTTTGACCTAGTCATCTCCGTTGTCTTATTTATAACTAGTTGATTGACTGGAGAGGAGACTGAAGGAAGAGGGTGAGTAAACAAGTTTGCCCCCCCGTCATAGAGTACTTCCGCGGTCCCTGTATCTATCTATCTATTTATGTATAGAAGAGTGTCTGTGGGGGGCGGGCGGTGTGGATTTGATTTTTATACAAATCTACAGTGTTGAGGAAGGTCACTGTCTATATTTGATTCCGAAAAAGTCTGCATAAAGCCCGACAACGCCGGAGACTTCAGCTAGTTAAAGATAAGCATGAATCTGACAAAACCAATTTGTCCATTGATAAGGTTATTAATTTTTTCTTCTATCGTTATAAATTTTAGATTATGTTAGACATTCTTTGATTATTCATGTGTTCATTAATGTATGGTTCTGCCGCTGAGAGCTTCCTTTGTAACCTCTTTTTTCTGTTACATGCTTAGTTTCTGAGAAAGAGATTACAACAGAGCTAACAACGGGTTCATCTTTACAATAATCTTTTGGTGTTGATAAACTGGTGTGGGCTACGTTTGTGTTCTCTATTTGTCTGATAGTATTGTATTGTTGACTATTTTGTGATGTTGTAATTATTTTCCAGTAAGAGCGCACAATACCAAGGATGGCATGACCACCGAGGAAATGCGAAAACTCATCGAAAGGTCAGTCAATGTTGACAACCTTTCCTAACACATATCCCACTTGTCTTGATTTTGCTGCATCTCTCTCTAACTATCTCCCACCAGCCGACATGGGCAGCACGGTGTGGTATTATGTCCATGATCCATGGATAAGTTGGGCGGAAAAAGCTCAAGAGGCATTCATCCATCAGGATACAGTGATAAATCATAATTATAATATCAAAATGCACTCCGTATTAACAAATTCTTTTTGCACAGAAAATATGATCCTTTTCAAGCCTACACGGTAAAAAAAGGTTTTTTTTTCACATCCTGTCTTCCTGGAAAGTACCATTAAGTTAATAGAGTTTGATTCTCTATTTGTATTTTTAACAGTTTGCACCCGATCCTTTCAAACCTACATGGTAAAAAAAGTTTTTATTCACACTCTGTCTTTAAATTTTCTTGGCAAGTCCCATTAAGTTAATAGAGTTTGATACTCTATTTCTATTTTTCTCACATTTTGTCTTTAAATTTTCCTGGAATTTCCATGGAAAGTTAATAGAATTTGATTCTCTTAATTAATTTGTATTTTTAACAGCAAGCGGCTTCAAGCCATTTGTTTTAATTGAAAATCTCTAAACATAATTGAGATGCAATGGTGAAAAATTATTTTTAGTTAAATTTTCATAACATTTTTAGAAACTGTTTAAAAAAGGTGCGTTTCAAAGTCATCATTTAAATTTTTATTTATTTTTCGGAATAACTTTATTGAGTAAAACCTTAAAAAAAAGAAGTTTTCATCATTTAAAGTTTCTAACAATGTTACGGGATTAAAATGAAATATGTCTTTTGAAATTTAACTCTTGTGTCATTTTATATTATCTTTGGTTCCATGACAATCCGTTAATCAGGAAACCGTAAGTCTGAGTGTTGCATGAAGTAAATTAATCGTTGCTTAGTATTTCCCTACCATTTTTGTTCATTTTTGTTTATTTTATATTTTTTAACATTTATTTGTCCACTAATATGATTATGTCTATTTATTAACCGAGTAAAACTTTGCTCAACCTAATCTATATAATAATATAATATAAAATATACACACATTTTTCGTCATGTCAAATATGTATTAGTAAGTGAGAAAAGCATGATTTTGTATGCCCTTTACTCAAATATAATAAAATATCATCAAGGGATAAATCTACATACAAATATACTCGTTGTAGGTTTGGTTTGTGTCCCTCTTCATGCATAGAATAGATAAATAGAACCCTTGTACCCTTCCACATCTTGGCTTTGTACTGATTGCTGCTGAGGATATGCGAGTGTGGTGCGATGATGTGGTGTGTGCGTTGTGTTGCAGAAACGAAGCAGCAAACCCCCACCAACAATTCCAAAGCAGCGGGGGACTCACAACCTACGATACTGTGGCAGTGTAATCTGTAAGGACCCGTAGCCGCCTCTCGTCGCTATTCAACAAGACCTGCGCTCTTTACAATTTACCCGTTGACGCGAATGTTTGACATTCAGTCGATGATGCCACGTTATGTTTAGATATTATTTGATAATTTGCAGATAGTGTCATGACCTTTCTCGCATAACTTCCCAAATATGGTTTTGATCAATCTGTTTTGCTCTGGTATATTAATATACATACATATACGATTAAATTTTCAAATACCTACTTATCTAGTCTGTTTAAAATTAATATTGCTAATCTATTAATGTAATCATCATTATATGGATGTTTTCACTCTAGTGGAATTAAGAAGTATTAACCGTTCTAATTAATTATCGTAACGTAGTTTAAATTAAAATTTCATGTCAATCTCCTTTGAAACTTTGAAGTAGTGTGTGTTTTGATCTTTACCAACTTATCCCTGCGAGATGTTATGATATTCGAGATGGTTGTGTATGTATTGGCTTTTCAAAAGCAATATTTTGTTAATCAACTATTATTTTATTGTTAGTTAGCTTTATTATTTTCTAAGTGGCATTCATTAAACACCCTTGAAGCGCAACACAATCCTATTGACAGTTGTGCCATACTTTGTTGTATATTTTGAGACGATATTCTTTATAATTAATTGTAATTTTATTTCTTACCCTTTTATATTTAAAGTTTTTATGAACTATGCCATTGTAAAATATTTTTTATCAGGTGCTTATTATGTATTTTGACGGGGAAAAAGTAAAGGGTAATTGTATGAAAATGACACGGCCAAAATAGCTATTTATTACTTGCAATTTTACCTCAGGTGTAATTTGTGGGTTCTTTGTATGTTCGCGTGACTTTAGATGTTTTGCTATATTTCCAATATGGCGAATGCTCACAGTTTAATAATGAATTACTCTCGATACATCATTTGAAATAATTTGGCCAAATCATTTGAAACAATTTGTGTAAAATTTTAGGAAAGAATTGCATGATATTTATCTTCTGAGATAGGGAATTTAAATATTACACGATTAGCTGCATTCTAATTTAAATATTACACGGTTAGCCATTCTTGTATGATAAAATAACTCTGCTTAATTTAATGTTTTCTTAGATGACTAATTTTCTCTCATTTTCTGTATAAATTAAGCTCAACATTAAATATGTGATATTTTCATCCAGTGTTAGAGAATTGTGTCACTTTTCTACAACTTTTTTTAACATAATGACACACCAAACTGCTTGGCCGCGTAAAATTTCACCGGCAAGTTGATATGTATTTTCAACCAGAAATTAGCTTTGTCAATTGTTTGACGTTTATGTTCATTGTGTTAAATATTTTTTTATGGCATTGATTACATAAAATTAGGAATAATATATGTAGAACCTTATCTTAACCCAATAAACTTTCTAGTAAATAGTATACTGAAATATTTATCCAATATTGATATTACATACTGTAATCTTTGCTAATACATTTTACATGGGAATATTTAAAAGATAAATTTTCTGTACCAGTAATGCTCATGCGATATTTCATTTTCCCCAGACTAACAATTACAACATCAACTTGCTATATACTACAAATGAAGCATTTGACTTTTAGACTAGTAAAAGACATTGACAGTCATTTAAAATTGCTTACCATTTTAATATGATATAGTTTGAAATATTCTTCTAGGTTAAGTGTGCGATGCATGCAATATTTGTATAGATTTAAAGTAATCCTCAATCCCTTGGAAGCGTGTAGCCGGAGTAGCGAGTGGGCAAGGGGTGGTCCTCAGTAGATCACAGAATAAGAAGTCTGAATGAATTGCTCTTGATAACTAGCTTGTCTGATAACTCGGAAGCTTGAAATGAGGTTATATTAGCTTGCCTAATAAATAACTAAGAAGTTTGAAATGAGGTTATACTAGCTCGTCTAATAACTAAGAAGTTTGAAATGAGGTTATAAGTAATCCCAGATCACTTTATTCATATATTAATCTCTTCATAGCAACATTAGCTAAGATATTAATATTGTATGTCATAAAATATAATCTGTATGTCAAATATACACAAATAAATGTTTTTCAATGCGTGTTTTGTCGTAGATATTGTAAGATGCTTGCTTATTACACGTGCGTTTCCATTCAATATTTATTGTATAATTTTCTAAATTCCTTTTTTGTATATGTAATCGTTTAAGTTGCTCTATTCTTGTGTATTCATACTGTGGGGTTTGTTTGAACCTTTGATTTCACTTTGGATACAAAATAGAATTTCAACCCTTGAATGCTCATGGATGAGATCTAACCCAGATTTCATTCCGCACGACGTGTTCGTATTGACTACGACACGCGGTACGAGACAGTATGTATCACTCTCTAGAGTCTGAATGTGATTGTAACCTATAATCTAATGCAAGTTGTACCAAAGTGTTTTTGTAATTTTATTTGTCAATAAATCAATCAAATTAATCATTATTTCATTGAATTATATTACCTGGCTTTACCCGATTTTCTCTTTTTAAAATCAGCCCATACGAATGAACATACCACCAGAACTTCATGTTAAAAAAATCCACCAATGGGAAGCCCGGCCCAGCGCAGATTTACAGATTACACAAAGAAGCTAAAAAAACCTATGGTATATAATTATAACAAAGTATGTAGTTGGTATCTAACGGCCAAAATTTGTTATTTGAGTGCACGGCGAATGCTTTGTTGAACTCGCAACGGAATCGAATGCACGCATTAGGGTGACATCCTCTGCGTCTGTGGGTTTCCAACAGCAGATATTTCCACCTTCATGCATATCTCAATATTTTCTTTATTGTTGTCAAGTAAATGATTACGCATTTTATTTACTTAATTCTGCATTTCAACAATTATTTGTTTCACCGATTTCAAGTAGGTACACTGTTATTTTCTTTTTTTAAATTACTTTATTCAATGCCACAAATGTTTAATGGACGTATTATTTAATGTCGTCAATGGAGTAGGCACTTACTGATATTTTTTAAGATTATTTTTAAACATAAACAAATAAGGGATCTTGTTGACAGGCGTTTTTTAACCGGCCAATGGGCTGGTGCGAAACAGTTGTTCACGATTAATTTATATAATGGAGACATTCCCGATGTCTACGATCTCATCAGTTTGAAACAAGAAGTGATTGACAATACACGTTCCTAATGTCTACTAGAAATAAAGTTCAAACTCATTTCTTTCTTTATCAGATAATGTCTTAAATTTGTCATGTAAAATCGAGCAGTTTTCCTTCCACGCCGTTAATTAAGCTGCTCTTCATGTCCACAGTACTGATCTATTTTCCATTAAAGGCACTAATTGCTCCATATTTATATTTAAATTGTGCTACAAAATAAAATATTAGGGGGCGAAAACTTCAGTCCGTCCGGCGTCATTAACACATTCATATAGCCTGGCGATGTTCACTGCACCAGGCTGGATGACATTCCGCCGAGGGACGACGGGTGCAGATACTGCTACCAACGGGTCGATGTCCGGTGCATGAACAAACATTAGTACTTAACTTATACAACACTGAGCAACGGGCACTGGTCTGCTGGAAAAAACGTACTGTCGTCTGTTGTCGTCAACAAGAGCCCTAATTGTGCTGATTGTTTTTGAAACGGTTTCCTAGTTCCGAAGTACATACATACCACGATCCACCACTGTCAATAAAATAAAGGATGTGGGTGCCAAGAAAAAGATGCTGTTGGTTAATAAACAATAATTATTTATAATTTATAGTTGTACGGCTATGGATTTACATGAGTTGTTGATAAATTGGAGGAGTCGCTAGTTGCTTATGACGCTGCCTTAACAATTTCCTCGGCTACTTCTATGGCAATCTGCGCCTCAGCCTTGGCCTGAAACAAACAACAAATACTTGTTAAGCAAATTATTTATAAATTTATACTGCTGTAACTTTCAAAAACAACAGGTCAACTACAGACTCAACTCAACTACAACTACAGACTACAGACTCGAATCTAATTTTTAATATTATGAATGTGTTTGATGTTCGGCAGCTATATGCAAAGACTAACCTAACTCATCTATACTCAAATATTCACAATTACTACGAAAAAAGTTCAAATACACAATGTACTCGAAGCAACAATAAAAACATACTACAAATACCGATAACACATACTACGTATGGTCAACGAAACTTTAAATACTTTGCGACAAGACTCTACAACATTCTTCCAGACAGCATAAAACAATGTGATTCACAAAAAAATTTCAAAGATAATGTTAAAACTTGGATCAAAAATAAGAATAGGGCCTTCACCGGTGCATTCACCCAAATTCGCAGTTATTGAAGTCCCCACATTATTGAGCGAATACATCTTAATACAAGTGTAGGTATGTTCAAAGGTATTAGGAACTAACACGAAAAATTCTGCCTCAACACAGGCTAGCCCAGTGAGGCGGTATTTGAGAAACCTCAACTAACTGCACTTTTATTTTCTTTTTACCTTCATCATATTATGATGTTTGTATTTTGCTGTTAATTTTATAACCTTAAAAATAAAAGTTACAAATCAATGTACACCATAATATGTATTTATAGTTGTAATGTGTAAACTTTCCTAAATAAAGATATTATTATTATTATAACTTACAAGATACAGTATCAAATCATACATTTTTTGTAATACTGAATGAGATAGTTTAGAGTTTTTATATATTTAAGTAGACTAAAATATATTTTTAACGGTGACTGGATAAATCATCACATCTTTAAAAAGTTATATAAAGTCATGGAAAGTGATGAAAGAAAAACTTTATTAACTGGGTTAAGTAAGTTAGGTTGAAAAAAAAAATTTTTACATCGTTTCTAATGACTTTATATCACTTTTTAAAAGTGTGTTGAATTGTCACTGTGTTGAGTTATCATATCATTTTTAACACTTCTAATGTAAAACTTGCACATAAGGTTACCCTCCCACTGTAAGAAGTTTTGTATTTCAATCTCACGAAAAAGAAAACCATATGAGAGGTTTCACTGCATTAATTTGTACACCATTCAACAATCAGCCCAGACATAGACCATGCGCAGCTCGATTTTGGCATTTTTTTAAATTTATCATTTTACACAGCTTGTTCTGAAATCTTGATTTTTTTAATTACAATAACATAAAAATGTAATCTATACTAGTCTCAGCGAGAATTTATCGATGATCGTCCTCTTCATTCTCAAATGACTTGTATGAAAATGAAAAAACAGAAGATACTAGAACTATGACTTCATGTTCATACAGAGGTTGTCTTCTTGCTAGGACTAGTTTACGGAACCATCCCGTAAGGACAAAATATAAAATTAAATAAACAAAACTAAAGTGAGACAGATATAAGTACTTATCGACTAAATGACGAGAGATCTTTTCCCAGAAACTGAGAATTGGGCACTTTGTTTTTTTTTTATGTACAGGGTGCATCAAAACAGACAGTGCAATTTTGAAGGGCTATTAACTTCTCATATGCCGGGACCGCACGGGCGCGGCCCATACAACTTTCAAAAACAAAAAAAAACAAAAAAAATTTTGTGCGATTTTGACCTTTATGTACAAAGAATTTGTATGGAGAACAAGGTCTCAATCGCTTGGGCTATTCTCGTTCTTTAAGCATCATATTCTGGAAAGACTTGTAGCCCCTTCCACATCTTAATTTAAATTTTTCTGTGGGGCGCGACACAAAAAATTTTAACAGTCAAAGTGTCACATCGCGGTTGTATTTTAAAGTGCCAAAACGAAGTAATTCATCAATAAAACGTAAGTAATGTTTTTTTTATACATAGTTTATCGTTCACGGCATGTGTTTCGGCAAATTTAAAATACGAAAACTCAAAATAACCGACAAAATATTACGTCAAAGTATACGCCATGTTTTCGTGATAAAAATTTTCGTTTTATTTCTAGCTATGTCTCATCATATATTGTGTGATTTGCTTTGTTTCGTATCTCATTTTGCAGATAAATCAATTGAGAACACATACCACAGCCTTCGGTTTGTCCATATTTAGTTAATATTTTACAAAAAATAATATTCTAATGTCCCCCGCGCTAAAAAACTGTCCGAGAAATAATTTGACGTTTCTCCATCGATATTCACGTAAATATTGCCCAATCTCATAAGGATTGTACATCATTATGTAAAGAAAACTATTGAGATTGTGTATAAAAGCCCTAGTTTCGTCAATATTTAGTTAATATTTTTTAATTAAATAAATTCCAAACATCGGAAACCTGCACAAATACACGTGAACTGTTTATATGTATGTGTGAGAGGCCATCTTGAAATAATATCCGCGCATGCGTAAAATGCACGTAAAACTGCGCGCGCAGATATCAACGTTTTTTACAAATTCAAATTTTGTATGGGAGATATAGGGTTCTTACAAAATACATTATTTATTAGAAATATTTATTTCTAATAATATTTATTAGAAATATTATTTTTTATTTATAAAAATGGTAATAAATATCACAAAATTAGATCAGTTATATAGGGTGTGCAAAAAAGTACCAACAAACTTTTTTTTTGTTTAGCTATAAAATATTTATACGCGTATTGATGATTATATTATAATACATGATTGTTTCTATTGTTATAGAATGGAGATTCCAAGCGTGTCAACGGAGGAAGACACCACAGAAGAAAGATTTGCAGTCATTGCGACGGTATGTTGTGTATTAGTAGTAGTTCTATAGTGGTTGTACGCTTCATCCTTTCCAAAATTGAAAGAAATTCGTGTAACAATTAATGTTTACAGTTTCAGATTCCGGGATGGCAGGCTGACCCGAGACCATCAACATCCTCTACGCATCGGGCTCCAAATACTCAGGTAATTATAATAACACTTGGCTAACTTTTACAGCGCCATTTTTGTCTTGTATTACCTCAAGGACGCTTTACATAGCTGTATATATATTTTTTTTCTTTTCTTTCTGTCTATAGGAAACCGACCACGTCGTTGCGGAGTTCTACGGATTCACTGATAGCGAGGATGAATCCCTCGCCGGTGATGTAGAACTTCCGTCAATGGTGGATATGGATGTTCCTGAGGATGAGTTGGAGCCTTTGGAGGAGGGGGAGGAGGAGAATCCAGAGGAGCAGACCTTCACCTGGTCCGAGGATTTCTCCACCTTCACATTTATAATTTTTTTTTCAAATCGTTTTTTTCCATTTAGATTCTTTTTTTTATACAAAATTTTAAAAATTGCCATGAAGAGGAAATTCATCATACCTAATAGTGGCAGTCCCATAATTACAGTTCAGGAATTGTGTCGCTATTTCTTGCATTAGTGTTGTTATTTGTTATAATGTTATTGTTTGTTATAATGTTATTGTTTGTTATAATGTTATTGTTTGTTATAATGTTATTGTTTGTTATAATGTTATTGTTTGTTATAATGTTATTGTTTGTTATAATGTTATTGTTTGTTATAATGTTATTGTTTGTTATAATGTTATTGTTTGTCATAATGTTATTGTTTGTTATAATGTTATTGTTCTTTGAATGTTGGTTGCGGTTGTTATTTGTTGAATGTGTGTTATCATTTGTTACTTGGATTTTGTTATCTGTGATTGTAATTTGGCACTGGTTGTTGTTATTTATGGTTTTAATTATTTATTGAATGGGTGTATTTGTGCATTATTTGAATAAAAATGTTTACTGAAACAAGTGCATTGTGCATCTTTGCATTGTTTGAATTTTCGTTTCCATTCATTGTATCTTCCACTTTTGAGGAGGACAGAAACAGTGTCTAAAAATTTGAATATTATAATAATAAATTTATGTATGTGAAAAATGATTTTTTTCGCAGTCTCTCGACCAAAGATTAAAAAAACGTGTTTCATGTACCTGTTCTAAAACTGAAATAAATATGATGATTTTTTTTTCTTATTTATTTTGAACCACACAGTATCTGAATTTAAAAAAAACGTATTTAAATAAATAAATAAATATTAATAAAAAAATATTAGCAAATTTTATTCCCCGAATCATGATTTTTTTGTCAACCTGTTCTTTCCAAACACATCTGTACACGGAGTCGGCGGCCGTGCAAAGTTCAGCAGTGCAAAAACATCGCGAATTCTTGTAAGGTAACCCTCTTACTTCTTTCATTATTTTTGATATAATGAAAGAAGTGATTGTGGAAATAATAGATTTGAGGTATCATCAGAAAGATAGTTTTATCTACATTATTTTGATGTAATTTTTATAATATTTCACCCAAGAAAAGTGATGAAAATTAACTTCGTGAGAAATGTCAAAATTTTTACGTCATAATGAATAATTATATTTTTAGCATTATTTATTTACAGGTTTCTTGTACAAAATAATATTATTAGTAACAACAGTTGTATAAACTACCGAAATCTGGAAGAATTGTTATCATATACTTATAAAATACGACACAAAAAAATTTTAAGTGGACACTTGACGTTTGATTTTTTTTTTGAATAAATGAAAATATTTTACATTTTCAAAGAAGTGTCAATGGCATTACTTCTTCGAAAAAACCTTTGGATTATTTTTTTTCACGAGGAGTGTCTATTCAGGTTTGTGTAGAAATAAAAAATCAGTTAATTTTCATATGAATATATTTTTTTTACATTTGTTTGCCGAATGGGAAAATTTTTACACATTTTTTTTGTTAAAGTTAGCTATTCTGGGAAAAGTTGTAACAATATTATCATGTAATATATATGAATAATAAGATACATTATCTGATAAACAGAAGACAATCGCAAAATAAACAATTTCTTTGTTTTTAAACGGATGTTTGACCAAAAGGCAGGAGAGTAATTTGCGCGCGGTTTTTTTCAAAAAAGCTTGGAATTTCCGGGCATATGACAGGTTAAAAAATGGCACAAATTACAGAAATGGTGTTTTGACACATCTTGACAGGTATAGCGGCGATTTCCTCCTGAATTCGATCCTTGAGTTCTTCTAAGGTGTGAGGCTGATGTTTAAAAACAGTTTCCTTCGGGTAGTCCCACAGGAAGAAGTCGCAAATGCCCAAATCAGGTGAGCGCGTGAGCAAAGAGACGAGGCACGCAGGGAACATACAGATGCAGTTTCATCATTGAAACTCGAGCAGTATGGGTCATAGCATCGTCCTGTTGAAACCAGATGTCTCCCAGATCCGTTTCTCCGTTAGTTCTTCCTATTGAGGTTCAACAAATTTTCCAACATGGAAACGTTGACAGTCACAGTTCGTCCATTCTTTTTAATAAAATAAGGCCCAATCACCCCAGATTCGGAAATCACACACCACACGGTCACTTTTAGAGAGTGAAGAGGTCTATAGGTTACCGAAAAATGACTACGCGTAAGATTGAAGTGCAGCCGGAAGGGCTGCTGGGTGGCGACGAAAGAACGGCCATTTTCAAGAAACATGCGGGCAACGAAGCCCCGGTGATGTCCGGACCAAACCAAATGGTAATGACTGAAAACCGCACGACCCTCCCAACACAGTGAGACCCCTCCTAGATTTCTACCCTCACCACACGGGATGTACCAGCCCTTCAAAACTGGATGAAGAAACATATTTCTTCTTCAATATTTCAACAGAAGATGTCAATGGAATAAAGCCACATTTTAAACCACGATTGAGTACCATTTGACCTATACATTCTGCAAAAATTTCGATTTGAATCTTGGTCACATACCTATGCGTCAGTCGCGCCGTGGGTTTGACTTTCCAATCTTGGTCAGCCACGGGTAAAACAGTGTTCATTTCTGTGCCTAAACACAGAGGATTTACAATCAACCTTTGTCTTTATAGTTAATTATAATACATAATACGTACAATGTCGGTAGAAGCAGAGTTGAGTTCTTGCTGGGCTTTGGAGAGTGCTTCCTGGGCGGCCGAGCGGTCCAGGCCTTCCACTGGGTGCGCCTCCTCGGCCAATACCTGCAAATTACATAATTTCAACTTAATAACCCATTTTTTCAATCAATGGAGATGTTCTGCTAAATCATTTCCACCCCATTACAACACTTACAAATTATGAAAATAAGGAACTCCAGTAAAAAATATAATGGCTTAAAAAAAATTTCATATAGATGAGCAATCGCTGACTCTGAAGTTTTATTATAGGTAGAATCGTCATTTAAAAATTAATAAAACACCATCACATTAAAACGACCTGTTCGGTTGGCACGACTCACTCTGACATAACGGGTCATGGAACTCAGTCCACATTTCATTCTGGTTTTGTATAGAGATGAACCAATGAAACTCAAGCTTTGTTTGAATTTAAGATTTCATCGTTGTTGTTTCTGTGTTAACGGAATTGAAACATAATTTAGGCTCGCAATAATAAAAAGGCGGATGGAAAATGACAGAAATTGGTTACATTCGAGGACAGTCAGAAATGACAGGTAGGTTAAATTTAAGAACAAAAACTCTTGACGCCACCATACAAAATACAGTGCCTGTTAAAATAAAA
The DNA here is from genome assembly GCA_026573805.1 of Hesperophylax magnus. Taxonomy (NCBI): domain Eukaryota; kingdom Metazoa; phylum Arthropoda; class Insecta; order Trichoptera; family Limnephilidae; genus Hesperophylax; species Hesperophylax magnus. Next base: position 7,047,004 of record JAIUSX010000022.1, read on the forward strand.
TGTGGGCTTTTTGTGACGTCACACCTCAAATTTGGTGTAACTTGGGACCCGAAATATTAAAACTTTGACAATTATTTTAGCTATTAAACTTGAGGAAAACTCATGTTGAAAGAGAAAGGGGCCTTTTTGGCCCGGAGCTCTGTATGCCATTTATTCAAAAAGTCAAGTACGTCAGTAGAAAAAGCATAAGGAGTATGGACGTACACAGTACGGCGGTGTTTGTAGGAATCCTCCTAATAATGATATTAATTATTGATAATAATATAATATATTTATTATTATTAATAACTCATTAATTTGGTTATTTTGATTCGATATAAGTATTTTTTTAACAAAGTTAGATTTTTAATAATACATACTACAGACAAACTTTAAAAAGATGGGAATTTTTGAGGTAAAAAAATCTCAATCGCTTGAACACTTTCTTCTCTCAAAAAGACACTTACATTTCACAGAATTTGAACAGTTCATCAAATTCCGAAGTTACTTTTCAAGTTCTGTGAAAGTACTATTCGGACATGAATCTCTCAATATGAGAAAATATTGTTGCATATTAAATTCAAGTGAATCTTTACAATGCTGGCCTTTTCGAAGCAACCTACCCCATTACGTGGCATATTTTCACAGTATTTTAGTTATGCGACAGCTGCGTAGATAGGTTTAAGAAAATCATTATAAAATGTGATGACTTCAACATAGTAGAAAACATGATGAAAAAGTATTCATTTTTGCTAGACTAGTGTTGCCATTGTAGTGTTGGTCGCAGAAGACTGGTGTTGCCGACGAGTTTACAAAGTATCGGCAATGTGTGCCTTTGTATGAACCTTCGCGCATATATATGGCGGTAGTCGCCAAGATACTTGTATCATCGAGTTTACTTGCATATCTCGTGGAAGAAGGACCTTAGATTAAACATGTACACATTCACAGAAAGAACGTTGTTTTAGAGATACGCAACGTACATATACTTCTTTTACCAAGGATGCGATAGGACACAACGGACTGGGAAGTCAAGTTTTGCATTGCAGTACTATGAAGCCTGTCTCTGTTTGTGTCAGACTCAAAGATGATAATTTTTGTACTGATTTTCATCAACTTTAATTTGAAAAAATACACGTCAAGTGACAAAAGACTTGCGATAGTATGTGTCATATCACGAACCTCTGTTTTCCGGCAAGTATCCATTTAATGGGAACAAAAATATTTAATTATTAGGTTGAAATAAGTTTTATACCTGAACAGAGGAATCGTCGTTGATTGTGATTGTTCCAGAAGACACAAAGATTTTGTTGACTTTGCCATCATTTTCATATACGGTGACTACACCTGGCTTCAACACGGCTGAAAATAACATTTAAAGTGTTAAAAATATGGCTTTAAAAATTAATAATGACAGCATTGTAATGCTGTGCCACCAGCTACAAACAACTGAAATAAATAAAGGAATGAACATGAATTCAGTACATAATATTAGATATTTAGGAAGAAATTCACTGAACGTTTTGAGAAAACAAATCATTACTATTATGTATTGCTCTAACAGCATTAGCGTGATATGAAAAAGCTACTGCGGAGCGACAGACCTACCATGGGATGGTTCGATACTTGGGGGAATCTGCTTGTACAGTGCTGGTGTACACTGCGTCTTAAGTTTGACTTTAGATTTATGGAAATTAATACTTCATTTGTATGAAAGAAACACTTTTAAACAACTCACCGAGTGTTGGCACGTGCTTGGGCAGGATACCGAAAGCTCCGCTGAAAGATGGAACATCTACTTGCTTGACATTAGCAGCATCATAGAACACCTAGAATCATTCATAAGTGAATTAATCAAATTCTTAATATTACCAATTTGTGATTTTGCACAAAAACAGAGCTATGCAGATCATCAAAATGTTATTATTATTATTAATTACAGGCTTATAAAATTGTACAAGAACTAGGGGAAGGTGGTATATAATAAATTTAAATGGTCAATTAATGTAAAGACATTACAAAGTTACTAGAAGAATCAAGAAAATAATGTAATAATAGCAGAGTTGAGCAATTAATTTTTTGTTTTGTTTTTCTAAACTCGCATAATTCCTTAGAACAGGCAATATGTCTAGTTAGGAATTAATATCAACCGGGCATGAACGTACATGTACCTGTTTTTATAATAAATTATTGCATGTAATATGTACAAATGTAAAGTAGAAAAAAATAAAAATAAATAGGTGCTATTAAGCTGGGCGTGACCTTTGTCAAAAAATGTAGTGGAAGATTAAAGACTAGTCATTGACAATTGTATTTATGCCATAGAACTATCCCAAAATGCAGTAGTTTTAACGCAATGTTTTTTTTGAAGTGATAAATTATCAAAAACGATTCAGCCACATATGGGTATGCATATCGCAAATCATATAATATATTTCAGCCATAGGGAGAAGGTGCATTGTTGTTGAGGAAAATTGTAAGTTGTAGGTATATTTAATTCAGTAAAACAGTGTTGCTTACTTGGTTGGCAGCGACGAAGGTGAAAGACATCTCATCAGCGTAGGCCCTGCTCTGCATGGCACGCATAGCCCCCATACGACCCGCCAATAACCGAGCTCCACGGATTGTAAAAGCCATTTTTAATCTAAAAAAAATATATTAAAAATTCACATTACTACAACCACCAATGATAAAGTCAGACTAAAGTCAGGTCGAATCTCCTATCATACATAATCATTAACTGAGATGAATCGCTCGAACAATAACTTTATAAAAAAACATACGATGACAGTGTCACAACTATCAAAACATTGAAATATAAACCGAGAATAGGCAGAGAATAACATGTTTTCAAATTTTCATGCATAATTCACGCCACAAACCTATTTCTTTTGTAAAGTTATGTAATGAAAATGAAGGTTATGTTTTGGAGCAGAGCTGAAGAAAAAATCTTATTCATTATAATTTAAAGAGATCGCGGAGGATTATTACTTAAAAGAGTTAACACGAAAGAAACATATAATTAAATAACCTATCAAAAATACCTGAAAAAGCCCGGTTGACAGAAAGATAAAAAGATGGAGGAATGAAATGTGAAGATAGTCACAATTGATAATTGAAACTGTCAGTTTGACCAACATTAAGATCGTGAGTATAGACTTCTGACATGAAAGTGCACGCGTTCAGAGTTCAATAATTATTTTATTTTCTAGGGTTGGGTGCAATGCAACAGAATCGTGGTAAGAAAAACAAATGTTATAGCCCAGCTACACTACTCGCGAAGTTGATCGAAGTTGACCGAATACGATAGTGTGGGCACGAACTTCGCTTCGCTTCGGGCAACTTCGCTTCGCTTCGCCCGACTTCCGATTGTTGTCGGTAAATGCGCCCGAGTCAAAGGACTCGAAGCGTCACGGCATAAATAAACCAATCACTGACTGGTTGGACTGAGTTACTCGCGAAGTTGCACGAGTGTGTGGGCACGCACTTCGAACTTCGGCTAACTTCGTCGAGGACTTCGTCGAAGCGTCGAAGCGAGTAGTGTAGCGGCCGCTATACGTTTGCTTATTCACGCATTGTGATTGGTTTATTTATGCACGCATTTAATGTTTTATCAGTAAGCTGCGTGGTTTTCCGTTTTTCAATTAGATATATTATTACCGTTTCTTCGAGTTTGATTCACGACTAAGAACTTTGACGCTTTCAAAAAATTATTTCCGATCAGACATTGGTCTAATCTAATCTTTTGCATTATTTTAGATACATTTACGCACGTCGTGTAAATCTGACACTCAACTACGTACACTTTTATTATTATAATGTAACCACCGGTAAAAACAATACACCTGCAATCTGAATAGCATTGGAGTATAAATTAGTAGAATAGTATTACGCAGGAGTAGAAAATGCTCACCGCGCCCAGTCTGAACAATAATAATATTATATCGAACGCACCAAGTCTGTAAATAAACAGTAAATTGAAAAAGATGTATTGGGGGATTATTTTATGTTTTGGTCATGATATTTTAATGTAATTAATTAATTAATAATTAACAATTTTTATTTATCATTTCGTTTTTACATTGACATTATTATTTTTTATTAATTTTAAGTTTCACCAATACGCTCAACTCATAATATTTATTTTTCTAACATATTATATATATATATATATTTTAATTATTTATCCAAAGGGCTTTTACGTGTAGGTATTACAACTTTAAGATGACAATAATTTTTAAACGTAAGAAGAAATAATAAAAATAAAATTACAATAGATTAAAAATACAACAAACAAAAATTACAAAAAATACAGTGATCCAATAGTTTTACAAATATGGAATAGTCGTGTTGGAATACATATTTTATGTGATCCACAAAATTCGTAAAGTTAACATTAAATACGCCAATATACAAGCACTGGAGAATTCTGCTATATAATCGATTTCAGCCTGAATTTTGGCTTGAACACTGATTGGTGGCGGTAAACATTGATTGAACTATACTTTACCTAGTATGTGTAGCCCCTGATTTGGCGAATTTTCGTAATAATTATTAGCAGACCTTGAAACACTATACTATAGAGCAAGGCTGCCCAACCTTTTTAGCAGTTGGGCGAAATTGACGATTTTGAATCACTGGCGGGCCACTGAATACCTGACGGTTCCTATTTCCATGGAGGGGGGGGGGGGTTGTTAGAGAATTTCTATAAAACATAATTCCCCACAAAAAAAATCTAAATAAGTGCTCCCCACAAAATATTTGAAATCCATGGGGGGGGGAGGTTGTTACGGAACTTCGCTGAGAAAAAATTCCGCACACCCGAACATCATATGTGATACCCCACAGCAATTTTTCGAATTCCATGGGGGGGGGGGAGGTGGCTACAGGATTCCATTTCGACGCAAAGAATATTATGTCGAAAACCGGTGAATTTTTGTTTCAAAAGTAAGTTCAACAGGTTAGATTTTTTCGTCGCTGATTCTCGTTCTGAGTAGCCTAAATAGCGATAAATCGCCGTCGTTGGCAACACTGGTGACCGCGCGCAAGCTGCATTGTTTGTTTTACCGCGGGCCCGCGACACTTTTTCAAATTGGCGGATTGGCGGGTTTTTTGAAAATGTTTCACGCGGACCACTTATAATTCGTTCGCGGGCCACATTGTGGCCCGCGGGCCTGGGGTTGGGCAGCCTTGCTATAGAGTATAGAGCCAGTCAGTCTTGCCTTATGCGTAGATACACGCAAGGAAATAAGGTTCGTCAAATCCATGGCATCCAATCTGCCATTCGCTATTTTGAAAAGACAAACTAAATCGGTCATTTTGCACCTTGATGATAAGTCGGTCAATTTTAGTAAGTCCATTAAAAAGACGTAATTAAGATCTTCGATTGGAATTCCTAATTTATAATTAATAAATCTCAGAAACGGTTCCATGATAACTCAACACAGTGACAATTCAACACACTTTTAAAAAGTGATTTAAAGTCATTAGAAAGGATGAAATTTTTTTTAACCTATCCTAACCTAACCTACATAACCCAGTTAATAAAGTTTTTGTTTCATCACTTTCCATGAATTTATATAACTTTTTAAAGATGTGATGAATTATCATTGTGATGATTTATCCGGTTGCCCTCAGAAACACATGCCGCACTCTCTCAATTTTTTTATAAAATGAACCCCAGATTGTCGAATTACACTCTAGATTGCTTTTCACCAACCCGGTAAATAATAATTTAAAGGAATTCGTTAATTTTAAATCTTTCACCATCCCCAAAACAAACCCCAAACATTTCATGGTATTGTTAGCTATTTCATTTATATTAGTATATGTTGCATATCACCAGTCTCAAAAAACCTACTTTTTTCCAACCGGCTCGGTATATTGTATGGGAGTCGAGACGTTTTTTATTCTTAAGATTACTCGCTTTTAACATTGAAGAGCACTAGGTAAAATGTTAGCATCTCGTCACTTATGTTATTGTATTGAGCCAAAGTGCAAAAATTCATCCATGACCGCACTTGATAAACAATTTACCGGTATTTAAAAACCTGCCATACAACATTTTCATCGGTTCTATCGTGAATGTGGACCAGGGTTGCCAATGTATACGTTCTAAAATACCCACAAGAAAAAAATAATTTTTAATTTCCCGCAAAATCCTCAAAAGTTCCTTTACCTCCAAAATGAAACACAATTGTATTGAAATTGGCATTATTTTTTTATTATCTAGTTAGTTTCGGATTTTCTCTTTCGTTCAGGCTTTAAAAACAGCCTTGTTCGGAAAATTTGCTGGGAAAGAAAATGAAATATAGAATGTTCTCACAATTATTGTAAAGATTATTTTCCATTATTGTTGGATAGCTAAGAAATGCCTAGAATTTCAGCATTTTCCCACCAAAAGTTTCTCCCCGCAAAAACCCAATTCTTGAAAAATCTTGTAATTTGAGGAACTCTCCGCGAATTGGCAACCCTGACGTGGATATTGTAGACCATAGATATATTACTTACCTAGACTGGTTGTGATGAATCAGGAGATTCAGTTGTACCAACCAAGCAGTGTGTTTTAATGTTATGGTGCTTTATTTGTTTTTAAATGACGATTTACAAATATTATATAAAATAAATATATAATAAAACTTATATATTCAGAATCAGCAATTGTTATAATATTTTTCACTGGATATTCTTATTCTATACGCAGCATCACCAAAAAGTAATACATTTATTGATCCTGAGCTTTACCCGATTTCCTTTTGCGCAAAAACTATTATTGACGAATTTTTAATGCAAAAGAGAACACAATGAGTTCGGTATTTTCCCCGAAAATTGTAAAACCCATTGTTCAATAAATAATTTGTATGTTTTCATAGAAAGCAATCACTTTGTTCTTTCACGTAACATTATATTAAATTAAACAAAAGCATTGTTTCTTTTAACCACTTAAATTAGAGATTAAAACAAAGTGTTTGTTTATTTTTAATAATTTGTATCTACGATAATCACACCCACAATTACCTCGAACAGGTAAAATAACACCCATAGACTCACAGTCCTGGATGAGGAAAGAGCTGGTTAAAGAAAATCAATTATATTTCTAAATAGATCAACTTACATACAGGCAGGGACGGCACTGATCCAAACGGCCCTTGTCAAAACCGGTAGACGCCTAGGTAGGTGATCACTGTAATCAATAATATTTATATTATTTGTATTTTTGTATAGCGCCTTTTTAATGAAAAATAATCTCAATAGCGATGTGTTAGGACTGTGAGGTGTTGGGTATTATCAGCGCCTTGGCAATTCGGTGCCCGAAGCGGGCGGCTGCAATTGCGCCCGGATAGGGCCGGCCCTAAATTACAGCATCATGCAGTGTTACCGAAGCTCCCGATTTTTCGGGAGATCTACCGATTTTTCACTTCATCTCCCGATCTACCGAAATGGCACCAAAATCTACCGATTTTTCGGTGTTCTCAGCGATTTATCGTTTCTCGTCGATTCTTTGTTTATGGTCCGCACAACAGGCAAATAATTGTCTATGGTTAAAAAAAAAAAACTAAAAAATTCCCCGGATTCGGGAATTGACCAGAATATTTACAAAATACTGCAATCTAAGCATATCTCTATTATACGCGGTTCACACGGGGCGACTTTTGTCGGTCAACTTTTGTTGGTTGGACAATTGAAAGCTAATCGCCACGTGTGAACACTCTGTCAACAAAGTTATCAACTTTTTTTGTTGCCTAGCAAAAGTTGAAAGCCCGTCTACTTTTGACGTTCGAGTACGACCATCGCCATTTTGGTTTTACTTGTCGTTCGAGTTTTTCACCGAATCGCCCCGTGTGAACACATGTTTCAACTCGCTTGTCTTTTTTAGTTACTCGCGGGAAAAAGTAAAATTTGAAACGGACCTCCTTCGGCGAGGAGTATTTTTATTGTAATTAAATTTAATCTAATAAAATATAACAGGAGGAACAAATTGAAAGAATCTATGAACGTTATTAATTAGGCATTTATTCTATAGTTCCGATTAGAATGGGTTAATTAATTAATTTAATTAATTATAATTGTTTGGTCTCCATTCTATAAAATCCACATAAACAAAATCGAAGCAATTCAAAACAAATTCCTAAAATATCTCTGTTACAGGTCATTTGTAAGATTTAATAATTATGCAGAGGCAGCTTCGTACTTTAAAATTGATTCATTAAGTGTACGAAGGCATCATGCAGATGCTCTATTCCTATATAAATTAATTAATAATAATATTCAATGCCCAGAGTTGCTAAATAATATTAAATTTAATGTGCCTGCACGTTTAACACGGTCTTCTATCCTGTTTAAAATCAATCAAAGCAAAACGAACTGTAGACAAAATTCTTGCCTGAACAGAATATGTAATAATCACAATAACATATTATTCAATATCGACATCTTCAATTGCGAATTTACTAAATATAAAATGACCTTAAAAGAGTCTTTCACTGATGTTTCTTGAATTGATGTTTCTGATGTTTATGTTTCTAGTATTTATATATTTATAATCCTGTTATGGTATGATTTATATGCACAACATTGTCTTCTTATGGTTATGGTTATGATATGATTTATATGCACAATATTGTTTGTATTCTTATGGTTACCAATGTATCGATAATCTTTTATTTTATATAAATTTTAGTTTTTTTTTTTTTTTCCCCTTTATTTTTGTTGTATTATTTTGTTCTATTATTTTATACAATTCTTTTATTTTATATAATTATAACTTCACATTTCTCATAAATTTAATTATTTCTTCTAATGCTGTCTTACGTAAAGTCACAAGGAGGAAATCCGTAATTGGTTTTATTTTGGCTATTTTACTTATGTACAATCTGTAAAAATGTAACTGTTGATTTCCCAAAAATCAATAAATAAATAAATAAATAATTTTCCAAATTTAATTGCCATTAGTGATTTGCAAACAGTAGACACAGAATGGAGGTTATTGCGCAATGTCGATTTTGAAAATTTAAGTGATAAGTCAGATTTATTTTGGGAAAGCATAAGTAATATGAAATATGGCGATGGTTCCAAAATGTTTCCAACTCTAATAAAATTTGTTTATCACATTTTTACATTACCGCATTCATCTGCAAATGTAGAAAGGATTTTTTCAGCAATTAATTTGCTTAAAACCAATCAAAGGAATAGGCTATCTTCCAAGTCCATTGAAGGCCTCTTGCATTGCAAACGCCATATTAATAAAAACACCTGCTATGACTTTGACGTTGAAAAAAATATGATGTCTATTATGTCTAAAACACGTTGGTATAATAAAGAAAAGGAATAATCCAAATTTTCTTGTTTTAAATCTTCTACTCATTTTTATTTCTGTTATTTTTATGCTTTCCCCAGCACATTGTAATTTTTAATTTCTTTATAGTTATAATATCTTATTTTAATATGTTATCTAGGTTATACATAACTAGGTGGTTATTGCATTCACTTTTAAAAGTAAGTAGGTATTACATGATTTTTGACGTCTCGCAAAGTGACAGGTGACAGTCCAAGCATAAATCAACTATCTATAGATTGATAACTCCGCCCTCTTTCCATACGTTTGCTTTCGTCAAGTTTTAACCATAGATCTGGCAAATTTGAATACACCACGCATCGCCGACGTCACAGCACACCATCGACAAAGGATAGAGGAAATTTAAAAAAAAAGGCGCAACCATAGACAATTTAATTCTGCTTCGGAACCTACCTAAAACCCAATTCATTAGCCTAAAACATAAGTAAAATGTCACCAAAGACCACAAGGTCCCATCTGACAAAGCCCTGTCCTAAGAAAGAAATGACCTTTAAAGTAACTTCCTTTACAGCTCATTTTCTCAGGACAGCGTTTTATCAGAAGGAAGCTGAAAAGCAAACTCATAATTACATGTACAATAATTTTATTTTTTAAATATAAACATGAAATGCAATAATATAAGCACAAAACACATTTAGAAGGTGAAATTACTGTATCAATATAAAACTAGCTGTTGGAAATGATAGTTATTTTCTTTCAACATCCAACGGCAATTGAAAAAAATATTGTCAATAAGGCAGTCAACGATTCAACCTACTGTTTTAGCTGTATTAGCGTCTAATTACATTATTATTTTTGTTTCCCTCCTACTTATCTTATTACTTAAATATTTATACCTTTCATATATAAATAGTAAGTATATAATACTTTTTAGTTTAAAAAACTTTATATGCCTTTTAGATATTTTTAACTTAGGAATAGTACACAACATAAAGAATGTAACAGTGTAAACAGAAAAGTAAATTTAACAATAGGTTATTGTTTTAACAATACATATTGGCACCTGATAAATAAATAGGGTATAATAATAACAAATAAAAACACCAAATACAAGAGTAAAATTTAAAGAAGGTGTTGAGAGAATATTCATTATGATGTCAAGTATGTAATAAAAAAGTAGAACTATATATAAACTAGACATATGAAATAAACTAATTCGACTATTTTTTTATTAACACTAGTCGGTGACTGAAAATGGGCTGCAGACTAATACAGCCAAACTGAATAATGTAAACTCCGCATCAGAGAATATTTGGCTTAAAATTACAAACGATAACAATATTTGACTTGTATATTTATTTTTTCGTTATTATTCTACTACTCATATAGAGATGTCAATAGAAAATGAATTGGCAAGGATACACCACAACCATACAATGGACCTGATTTAATGAGGAGCATGGCAGTACTACGATATTTAAAAGACGTTTATAGGAACAAATTGTGGTCCTAATTGGTTTTAACTTATTAAAATAAATTAGTTATGACAACCATTTCTTCCTATATTTAGCATATTTTAAATGTTGCAGTACTGTCATTTTCTTCATGGAGTCAGGTCCATTGTATGGTAGTGTATCCTTGCCAATTAATTTTCTATTGACATCGGTACACCATGCATTGATTATAAATGGTACAGTAATTTTGATAATGAATTGAATAATTTTTTTTATGTTCGTTACAATTAAGCCAATCAAAACATATATATTTGGCAATGGTTTCTTCAATAACGGGCACAAGATATAAATTTTCGCAATTATAATTCAGTACATACTCGACGACATAATGAATTTCAAGAGCGTTGATAGCAAATTTCTTAGTGGGATCATATGGGTCACCTATGCAAGATATTTCACATCTATGTTCTGCCATCCCCTGTGCAGCAAGAGAAACGCTGCTGGTTGCAGAGAAGACATGACTGGGTCCTGCACTCATTTCTGGAAAAAAATATATCATAGTTCTTGAAGAAATTGAAGTAAAGATTGACATATAAGAGGAACAAAACTAACAATACTATTCCCTTTTAAGTAATAAAAAACAGATATGTACCTCCATGTTCTACTCCCATCCCCTGTGCAGCAAGATCAACACTGCTGGTTGCAAAGAAGACATGACTGGGTCCTGCACTTATTTCTGGAAAAAATATATCATAGTTCTTGAGAAATTGAAGTAAAGATTGACATATTAGACGAACAAAACTATTCCCTTTTAAGTAATATAAAACAGATATGTACCTTCATTTTCTACTAGCATCCCCTGTGCAGCAACGGGTACGCTGCTGGTTGAGATGTCACGCTCTGAAATATATATAATTATTAGATTAACCGAATTAACAAAACATATTATTATTATTATAGGCTGATGCAGTATAGAATACCTTTTAGGATGTAGTCATGATACGTGCTGAACACCATTCTCGAAATGGACTCTCAGAGGTTATGGTTGGAAACTTGTGTCGAATAGTCTCTGTCCGTAGATCCTTTCACACAATACGTTTTAAGGACTTTATCGGTAGGCACATAAATGTTATTTATCACACATAAATCAACTGTTTCACACAACCAGATATTTGACAATTTTATGATGACAAACAACGGCGTCTGTCAAACTTTTCTTACAGTTTTTTAGAGGAAGTGAAATGGCGGGAAGCATGAGTCGGCCACCTAGCGGCGAGAACACGCATTACACCGTTTGCGAACCCTCTCTTTCTGGCGCACGAGTCTTATGGTAAAGTGAGCGAGAAACAAAAAAAATACGCATCGCCTACGTCACAAACATAGATTTTTACCATGTCTATAATTTGTGTTGACGTTTTTAAGCGGAGTTATGAGTCCAAGGTCGATGTTTCACAAAAATTTGCGCCGAGTTGCCAGAAGTAAAATAAGTCCCCGTTAAACGTTAGGGCAAATTGCGTTATTCCACGGGCAACATCTACAATAATCATATTGACGGCGCTGCTTATGGGTTTTTTCGTTAGTTGTTAAGGTTATGCTTCGGAATAATAAAAGGGATTCGTATTATTGACAAAGGAGAAATTTTGTTAAAATAATTCTAGTGATCTCCCGATTTCTAAGAAAATCTCCCGATTTCTCACGATTTCTCCCGATTTTTAGGCGTAAATTCTCCCGATTTTGAATTTTTGAGTTCGGGAACACTGGCATCATGGTAATATCCATAAAATATCAAAGATCACTGACATTTACATCGCTATTTCATGTTTAACACTACGCAATATTGTCTGGCTGTGCGTATATACCTATGATCAAAGTAGGTTCGGTACTAATTAAGTTGAAACAAAGTGTTATTTCAATAATTTTACCCTATTTATAAATAAACTGAGTACAGAAACTTTACTCACGTCTGACTAGTGTTAAAACTGATAAATATAATAAACAAATCGTTAAAGATTAAAAATATTAGGTTGTATTTCATCTGACATTCTTGAAAACTTGAATGATGAGCGTATAATTTGTCACGACACAGGTCTGGTATAGCGTGACTTCATAAAACGTGTACGATTTGGAGGTTAAAAAAATAATAGTAAGAATGAACACACGCACATATTAACGTCAATGGAGATAATATTTAAAAATTTAAAAGATATATCACGTCGTTATGATATTAGGTGATAAAACGGGTTAACATCTGTATAATTTAAGATATTCATTTATTTAAGATCAGCTGCAAAAACTTTTGGCAAACATTATCTGCTTCTAATGTTATTTCCATCGGGTGCTATGAAGCTTTGAAATAAAACTACTAGTTCTACAAATAGTTGTAACTCCGGCTGGATTCTAGTAAGATGATGTTATCTAAAAGGGAGATATGTAAATCGTGAAAATATTTAATAAAATACGACTCGTTTGAAATAGAGCAAACATCTCTAGATAAATGCTTAAGTTGCATTTAAAGATACACTGTGGTTTTTTCATGCCTATAACATATTAAATAACAGAACAAAACTTCTTTTAATAATTTTCGGAGCTTATTTTAGCGATTTTTTTCCATCGAAATAGTTTCATAAAATTAACGTTTCGGCATGACAAATGTATAGATATTATCTTAAAAAATAACACTTTTTTTTTCGGAACTTAAAAACTTGAGAAATAACTAGACTTAACTTGTAGAGAAATAACTTGTTATAAATCGATAGAAATCGGGGGCCTAAAAAAGATTTTGCTACGTGAAATATTCTACATAGAAAATATTTTTTCGGGATCCACAAATTGTTACCTCGTATATTGAAATGATTTCATGGTACCTACCTACCATGAAAATTTATTAAAATATTTTACATTTCTATGCAGGAATTTTACTAAGGCAAACTCAGTACCTACGTTCGAATTTATTATGTCATTAATACTACCAACGCTGACAAATTGCACTATGCGTCTATGGACTTAGATTATATGAGGCTTATTCAGAAAGTAAGTGAACTAGATTGTTATATATTTTTTAGAAAAAGTGCATAAAAAAATGACAGGGTATTGTTGATACACTGGTTGACTATTTTTCCACACAATATCCATCCAGTTCAATGCATGTGGTGAGCCGTAGCACAAGCTTCTTTTTGCCTGTTGTCGGATATTTTATGCATTTGACATACATAGAATACATGCGCAAGTCACATGCATCGTAGATATTGTTTTGACATTTCATTTGATATCGATCATTAAGAATGGCGATTATGTGGGAAATAGCCAACAAGTGTATCAACAATATCTTGACAATTTTTATCAAATACACTATTTCCATAGACATATGAATATTAGTAGACCTGCCCTAAGTGATTAAAAGCGTATTATCCCCACTCCCCATACCGGTTCCATTGAGCCGGCTGGGCTCGCATATGGCTTCAAGTGAAATTTGAAAACGTGACGTCATCATTCTTGTGCGAACTATGGTCGAGGCATCATCGGTTCATTTTACGAAATAACACGGCAAAATGTTGACTTTTGATATGAAAACTTGTAAAAATAGATGTGAAAAAGAGAATAAACCCAATTGTCGTATTACATTCCATAAGTAAGCATTATTTTACTTTATTTTAAGCTTATTCACACCGTATTATATGGATCAGTTTTAGAAACATATACTATCACATCACAATGTAGCGATTCTCAAGTGTGCTCATCGTTGTTTACTGGGGTAAGTAAATTATGAGACATTTGTAAAAGTGTCTTAACTAAATACTCTGAAACTAACTACGACTCTGAAATAGAAGCTGCCTTACTTTGCCGAATTTGGACTTCGCAAATTAGTTCATAACGTGGCGAGTAATTTGCGCTCCCATGTAAAAATGTCTATTCATTCAAACGCAGATTTTACTTTTAAGAAGTAAATGGTGATATTATAATGCGAGATGCCTATTTACTGTCAGATTGATTTATTGACGAATCACAGTCAGCCTTACTCCCCTCGTTCTTCAACAGTTGATTTTACCCCTCGCCCTTATCTTCTCGTCTATTAATTCCTATGTCTGTGACTATTTCTAAAAATATATAAAAATCTAGTAAACTTACTTTCTGAACACAACTTGTAGTTTCAATGTGATTGAATAGATTTATTTATTTATTAAGACATACACAGTACAATAAGATACAGTTAAGGATATTTTTCGTTATTCATAGTTATATATAAAATATCATTATGTAATTTCGCATGAGATTTTTCTGAAAACTAATGATTTTAAGTTAAAATCAATGAATTTATGTATGAGTAGGTTTTGATTTAGACAAGCATTGAAATCAACAGTTGGCCGACAAGATGTCAGATTAAAAATATATATTTTGAATTATTGAGCTTAAATAAAAGAGCTCGTAAATAAAATGTAATAAATAATAAAATGTAAGGCTAAAGAGATATATTACAAACAGAAAATAGAAAACTGTAATAATGATCCTAAAAAACTTTGGAAAACACTTACAGAAGCCACCCACTCTCAACCTAATCCTACGAATGACTTAAAACAACTAAAAGTAAATGATAAAATATTTAGTTTTTCTAGTAATCCCGATATTATTGTTAATCATGCAAATAAATACTTCTCAAAAATAGGTGAACAACTCGCAAAAAATATCGATGTAAACCATATCAACTCCAGTTCACTAAGCTGTAATACAAATTTGCCCAACAACTTGCATTTTAGTCTAAAACAAATTTCAAATGAAGATACTAGATTGATCATAAACTCATTAAAAAACTCGTCTGGCTTGGACGATATATCAAATATTGCCTTAAAAAAACTTGTATCAGAAATAACCACTCCCTTAACAAATGTTATTAACCTAAGCATCCTAAAAGGCCGATTCCCCGACAAACTAAAACACGGAATCATAATTCCAATACATAAAGGAGGCTCTAGAGCGGACATAACTAACTATCGTCCAATTACATTACTAAATTCACTATCTAAAGTCTTTGAAAAAACTATTAATAATCAACTAATTGATTACCTTGAACAAAACAACATACTATCACTCAACCAGTTTGGATTCAGGAAAAATAAAGGCACCTCCGAAGCCTTGGCAACAGTTACCGATTTTCTAAATGAAAACTTAGACAAGGGATCAAAATGCATATCAATATTCTTAGACCTGTGCAAAGCATTCGATACTATCTCTCACTCTAAACTTTTACAAAAACTATCTAATATTGGTATAAATGGTGATTAACTTACTATTATTAGCGATTACCTGTCAAACCGAAAGCAAAGTGTGAAAATCAACAACTGCAATAGCAATCAATTACCAATTAGCTACGGCGTGCCTCAAGGAAGTGTTTTAGGTCCTACCCTGTTCTTAATATACATAAATGAATTATGTAATCTTCAAATAGATGCCAAAATTGTAAGTTTCGCTGATGATACGATTCTCCTCTTCAAATCAAGCAATTGGAATGATGTATACATAAAAGCTAACAGGGGCATAACTGTGGTTAAAAGATGGTTAAACAATAATACACTAACAACGAATGTGACCAAAACTAAATACATTGAATTTAGTATTAATCCTTCCTTAAGAAACCCAGAAAATCAATTTAAAATATGTGCTTGCAACCAGACAAATACGATAATATGTGATTGCCCTTATTTAGAACGGGTAACTAAAATTAAATACTTAGGTATTATTTTTGACAGCAATTTAAAGTGGAAACAACATATAACCTCTACAGCAAACAAACTTAGAAAATTCATTTACTTTTTTAGACAAACTCGCAACTTTCTCTACCTAAGCCAGCTCAAAACAATCTACTGTGCACTTTGTCAATCTTAGAGTATGGTATCATAGCATGGGGAGGAGCAAACGCTGCCGCCATTGATCCAATATTTAAAGCTCAGAAACTTATAATAAAGATTATCCTCAAACTACCAATCACAAGCAGTTCGGATGAAATCTTTAGGAAAATCTGTGTTATGGACATTAGGCAACTTTATGCCAAAAACATACTAACATACCTCTTCAAACACAAAACTACTTTTGACAATATCCAAACTGCTCGTGATACTAGAACCAAAGGACATAATTTCTTACAAATCCCTTTCGCTAAAACAACTTTTGGCCAGAGAAATTTTAGATATTTTGCAACAAGGCTATATAATGCTCTCCCACTAGCCATTAGACTGAACGATTTTTTTCTGAAATATAAAACAGACATCAAGTCTTGGATCATCAGCCAAGACAGATCCATGATCAAAAATTTTATAAAAATCCCTACATAAGTATGTACTCCAACTAGATGCTGATTAACAAATTTATCATTTATTATTATTATTTATTATTTTTTATCTTTTTCACAATGTCATTTAATGTAATGAAATATTTTATGTATCAAAAAAAATGTAAACATTAATTCATGTATCAAATACGTCTGTCTCGACACAGGTTTATCCTAGTGAGACAGACATCGAAAAAAAAAAACCTGTAAAAAAACTTTATATTGATAATAATAAAAAATAATTTATCGGTTATCAAAAAGTTTTAAATTTCAATAGTGTGATTGTGAAGAAGTATTTATCAACATCTGAATAAACTGCCGATTAGCGCCACTCCTGGAGTAACGCATATTATCCATTTCACCACCGCTGCATAGCGCTACCCGTCAAGTACAGGTCAGGTTTTTAGCGAAATATTAATTTTCTTATTAAAATTATTTGATGAATGGTTACTCAACGGCTTAATCAGAAATAGCTTGAAATGGCTTTAGCGGTGTTTGGTGACCAGATCTGAATAGCCAGATACTTCCCTACCATCATTTTGTTTACCACCACTGCCCTCAGATTCATAACATACCCCAATTGAAGTCGCACTGGTTCCAGACATTTTGGAGCAGTTGGGACATAAAAAATATGGTGAAATACCCACTAAGGCCCTTACTAATAAACTTGTTTTAAATTTTACACAAGTGATACAGCCAAAGATATTTTCTAATATATTTGGAAACAACCATTTACCAAGGTAAGCAGAAAACAATATACTCGTATACTTGTATTCCTATTTTTTGTAAGTCTGTCTAGTGGAGTAGAAAGAGTGCAGTCTTTAGTTTCTTAGTTTCCAGAGATAATAATAAAAATATACATGAACAGGTTTTACATTTTAAACATTCCAGTACTTAATGTTTACGATAAAAAAGTGTTTCTGAACATACCTAATACCGCACATTTTTCAACACACAAAATGTCTAAGTGTCCCTCAGCCAAGTAGGGAGTAGGTAGTATCCAAAATTACTACCCTCCTTATATTAGCTTAAATACTTGCCATATCATTTTAGTATTTTACGTATTCCTGTGCAAATACATAAGTTACCATTAATAATTGTGATTTATATAGTTTAAAAGCCCATAAGACAGACAAATGCATAGGGTCGTCGGAAGACCCACTTGGTTACAAATGTTTGTTTGGTATCTTGACATGTCAAGAGCTAAATATACTAACCAAAAACTTGTGTACCGGTAAACTGGAAAAGGGAGATGTGTTGCATAAAATGAATAAGGTTGAACTTATTTTGACCTTTGGATCCAGAAAGTGGCGGCAGACAGACAAACCTCTCACCTCTTCCAATAATCATTTCTCAAAATATTTGTTTCAGAACCATAACTGGCTCGTAACTAGCTTGCAATGATAGCGAAATCTTGTCACGAGTGGGCATACTGTCCATTTCCACTGCCTTCGCCCGTTTAAATCTTAACCCTTTCATCCCCAGTGTTAATTGAAATTAACACGAACTTTGTGATTTTTTTACCGTAACGGTAGCGATTTAGAAAAGCCATGTTTTTGTTTTCTTATATCTTGTAATCTTTTCTGTGGCGTCTTTTTTTCCGTTCGTTTGAAATCCTTATTCCCGCCACAAAACGATAAATATTTTGACATCTGCTGATTGCGAGTTACATCGAATTTCTGCCGTCATTGATTAGGTACTTCATTTAAGGTGAGATATTAATATTTTCTACTCAAATCGCAAATATTTTAACGCATAAAGATATGTTCTATAATAATAACATCAGTTCAATTCACTGTTCACAGTCATTTGCAAGAATATCGTAAATGAATTTCAATGTTCATTCAAATTAACACTGGTAGTGACGGACATGTTTTCAAAGATTATTATCCTAGATTATTTCTGAATGAATTTTAGTTCAAATGTTATTTATTTCAAACTTTACAGATTATCATTACACTTTAAATGTGCATTATTGACATGAAACGGTTATTTGTATTACTTTTGTGTTATGTATATTTTACCTTACTATTTAAAAAATACCCTCTGACGTCCAATGTTATGCCAAATTAACGTAGAATAATTTAAAAAAAAAAATTAAATTAAATACTAATAATTTTTAAATACTTTTCTGAGGTATTATCAAGCATTACATATTTTATATATGTGGAAACAATAATGCGGGTGTGGAAGGGTTAAATCCTTATCGACTGTGTAAAGAAGAATAGAATCTATGACCCGAGAGCTTTAATGATTACAGATTGCACAATGCACTATGATTGGTTTGACTGGATGGGGGAGTGGCCGGAGTCGGAGACAGAACGGATTCCCGATGCGGTAATACATTCACAAATCACAACAGGCCTGAGAACATTTACTAGACTGAATTTGCGACCAGCGTGACTTTTACTTTCGTTTACTTTATCTGGGATTAGTCATTAGCAAACTTTGGGTGAGCAATCGAAGAGTTTCTTTTTGTTTTTATTGTTTGAATTAGTTGAAAAGGGTAATAGTAATAAAAAACAAATTAAAAATAAACACGTAAAAATATGGACTTTAAATAAGTTAGATAGCACCTATTAGTTGCGGACGTGTTTTAACCGCTCCGGTTTGTTTAATCCTTTCAGAAGGTTTCCCTTGTTAAGAGATCGCTGAAAATTGTTCAGCATCCGTGTTTTATATAGTGCTTACCTTCTTATTTCACGAAATGCGCGTAACTTCTACCGTTTAGCCGGAATTTGCAATTATTATAGCATTTTAAACCGATTAAATTTTGATAGTGAAGTTAGAACAAAGATTTCTCAATGCAGTCGAAGATTTTATACCTGACTCAAGTGTCAAGTGGTGTCGGGATTTACGGGACCTTTTCAACCGAGGATGTCTGCCTGGAGGACAGATAAGCCATATTTTGTTTAAAGTTTTTGTTTTTGTTTTTATTTTCTGTTTTTGTTTATGTATTTTGTTACAAATGACACACATAAACTTCACTTTGACTTTGGTTCAAGATTTTGCTTATGATAGCCTGCGATAAGCGAGCCCTAAGGGTCTGAGACAGAGGTGTGAAATCGTCGGATCACGACAATAGAAAGAATGTATTGGAGCCAGGAAGGAGTCTGAAAGGGTCGAGAGGATGCACTAGGTGGCATGAAAGGCTGGGAGGTGACTGGAAAGACTAAGGTAAACTAGGATGAGGTGATTTTGCACAGCGGTGCTGCCAAGGTCTGTTATCTATGTGAGGATGTTGTGTCGGCGCTCTTTATTGGCAGCAGACACATGTCAGCGCTATATTAGCGGCGGACACATGCCTGAACGGATGACGAGCCTCGTGCTGGCACAGTTGGTGGACGGGGTAGTCTCTCTCCCTGCAGCAGCTGGTACAGTTCCTTCGCTACCTAGGACTCTTGCAGCAGAGTCTCCATCTTCTGTCTTCGTCGAGCGTCACAGCGGTGCTGCCAAGGTTTGTTGTCTATGTGAGGATGTTGTGTTAGCGCTCTTTATTGGCAGCAGACACATGTCAGCGCTATATTGGCGGCAGACACATGCCTGAACGGATGACGAACCTCGTGCTGGCACAGTTGGTCTAAATAACAAATGAAGATCCTAGGAAATAAATTGTACAGCGCCCTTGAGGTGATTTTTCACAAAAACGGCGCTATACAAATTATCCAATTATTATTATTATTATTATTATTATTATGATCCGCCTTAAAGAAGAAGATAATATATATAATTCTTAACGAAACATGAAACAGAACACGACACAGCAAAATAAAAGGTAACATTCTCAACTATGAATCGAATCCAGAAATATGATTATTTCCTAATAAAATATTATTCATTAGAAGATATCTGAACACGTTCGCAACTGAAAATATCTACCTTGGATAATACGCTATTGTGTCCTTGTTAGAATAAATATAATGGACGAGATGCGAATATATCATTATTTTTCAGAACACGTGTTCCGACTTCCTCATAACATATTCATGCTTTACTTATAGTTTGTTATGAAATTTGTGAATTCATTCATTATAGGCCACCAGTCTCGTTTTTAACAACAAAACGAATAATTAGACCAGATTTTTAATATAATCTCTTGTATTTGGTAAGTTCGCAAATGAATATATCTACCTTAGATAATACGCTATTGTGTCCTTGTTCGAATAAATATAATGGACGAGATGCGAATATATCATTATTTTTCAAAACACGTGTTCCGACTTCCTCATAAAACATTCATGCTTTACTGATAGTTTGTTATGAAATTTGTGAATTCATTCATTATAGGCCTCCAGTCTCGTTTTTAACAGCAAAACGAATAATTAGACAAGATTTTTAATAAATTAACAATATTATATATCGGTAAGTTTTCTCCGTGCGGGACAACGTCTCAACCGACTATATAATATGATTACTGAATATGATCGACAAAATGACGTGAAATAATAAGGTCGTTTTTCCAATAAAATTAAATGTAATCGATCCCAGAAAGAGTTTGCTATAATAATGCAGAGCGATAGTGATTGGCGAGAATTACGAGAAAATCGGGACCTAAGAAGACCTGGGAATAGAATGACATATACGAGGGTGACTGTCAAAAGATGCACAACTCTATTCACTAGATTTTATTGACCGAGTACCGCCATCTTTGCGTTGAGGTCGGAAACTTTTCAGACCGCCCTCGTAATTAAGGCGGATAAAAGATTCGTATTATCCACAAATAAATAATTGAATTGCAATCTTAATTTGCTCGTCAGTAGGTACCTATCTAAACTTGATTATATTATTTTTGCAGTAGTGAGCTAATTTAAGATGATCTGTTTTTTCCAAATATATTTTTTAATATGTTTATTCAAAAAAGTGATGTCACATCATTTACAATAAATTATGTCACAATGTAATAATATTTGTATGTAATAATATGCCTACCTAAAAGATGTAGGTTCCCCAATAATTAAGCTGAGCTTCTGTGTATGGGTGGTGTATCATTATAATATTATCGTTACTTGTTTATTTATATGTTATAATAATAATGATTGGATCATTTCTATGGCTCCGTTTTTGTGAGAAAATCACCTAACAACTTCTCTAAATAGTATAAAATAAAGTCGTTATACGCGTCTGTCTGTTTGTGCGCTTAGTTCTTCTAAACTACTCAACGGATTGTGATAGGGTTCTAACTATCATTTGGAGAATTTCTTCCGGAAGGTTTATATATAATAGAGTTCACAACCTCAAAACTAGTAATTTTATAATTTTAAATATTTCCTACCTCATAGACTATAACTACGATTTATTACTAGTGGCTTATTAACAACTGGAGTGATTATTGGCATATTATGCCAAGTTTGCAAAACGTCTTGAGCGATCGCTTGCCATTATGTACCATATTAATAGAACCTAATAATATGCGATAAACAGTGAAATATAGATGGATTCATTGGCTTTAAGCCGCAGTAAGCAGTTTCATATGTTTCCATTTTAATATTTTGAGTAATTTAATTATATTGTATGCATGTATTATATAGCCAAAATAAAACCAATTATGGATTTCTTCCTTATGACTTTACCTCTACTGAGACAGCATAATAAGGAATAAGTAAATTCAATTTGTAAGAAAGGAATATGAATTGAAAAACTTATACAAAACAAAGATTATATATAACGAAAAATTTACAAAATAAAACATTTTTTAATACATTTATAGCCACGGAGAAAGGTTATGGATATAAATCAAACTATAATAGAAATATAGACAATAGAGAGACATAACATTATTCACAAACCATCAGAGAAATATTCTTCTATGGACCTCTTGTATTTGGTAAGATCACAACTGAAAATATATTCCTTGGATAATACGCTATTGTAATTATTGCATAGTCTGTTAAGGCAAGAATTCTGTTTAGAGTTCGTTTTGCATTGATCCACCCTGAACAGGACAGAAGAGCGTGTTGAACGCGCAGGTACATTGAATTGAATTAATAATATGGTAAATGTATTTATGTGACACCAATTGGCAGAAAGCATAGTACGTCATTCTATGTAAATCTTTATTTAGAATATGTGTTAGACATCTAAAGATGTGTGTTTTATCAACATTTCCAAATAAAATGCGACATTTGCAAATAATTTTATACAAAAGAAATTATAAAATTTCGACCATTTCGTCTGGCCTATTATTTTACAAGTAGGTAATTTAACCTACAGTTTTTAGATATTTTATAGATTTGCGGCGATATTTCGCAAAATTACGGAAATAAAAATTAGCCGGGTAATATTAGTAATATCATTAAGTCAAGAGATATGTTCCTAAATTTTATTTCTACTACACATGCTATGAGTTTGATACAACAAAGGACACTTAATTTTAATCAGCATTATATTGGGAAAGATTTTCAGTATCACATTCATTTTAACATAGCGTGCAAGCACGATAATTAATTGAAGTGAAAACATCCAGAAATCCGTTAAAACAACCAAAAGATTGCCCACCCCTCCCGATATGATCGAATAAGAAGTAAAAAGATCATTACGGATATTGCATGATGCTTATAATTGATTTGAATGTGTACAGGAAAGTCCAAAAAACTGAACTAAATGTTTATGACAACATACATTGACTTGCCGTAATTATTATTATGATGTGCTTCCATTTGCCATTTAAGGCCTTTACTTATTATGCATTTGTGTGATTAACGCCATGTCTTAACAGATGTGATTTTATTTCCTTTGTTTTGATAACAATGGCTGTTGCATTTTTTGTTCAATGTTGCGCCGTAGCGAGGTTTTTCTTTGAGCCAACGAGTTGCTAAGGTTTGAATTTAGTTTGATTATTAGAACCTTACCATTCCATCTGCGTCTACCACGCGTCTGATGTGCCAATGATTTGTAACTAAATAGAGCAGTCATAGACAAAGAAACACCATTTACACATAATAATGTGAATGTTAACATTAAATTGAAAGGTATTTTTTTAGTCTCTTTTAGAGTTGAATAGAAAGTAACGTGAACATTATTTTTAACACTTGAATAATATGTTTTAAAGTATTTATTGGTCGGTAACCTTAACCTGTTTTTATTATGTTATTTCAATTGTGAGAGTGGAAGATACATTTTGTGAATGGAGTTTGCCTTAAACTGCATAAAAAGCGTATTATCCATATTGGTAGATGGTGCCCAGTTCGATTGTGAATTGTTGAGTGGATTTATCGGAGATTTTTGAAAGTTGCTAATTGGCACAATTGTACGATCGTGGTTTAGACACCCTCACCTTTAAGCGTAGCACTGAGTGCTATTATTTTATAGCCGTAATATTATATCAATCGAAATCGAATCTTTGAATAAGACCGTTCAAACAATTATTTTGGAACGTTTCTTTCAGTGCAATCACAACACGTAAATAACGTTTTTTTTACTAACATATATTTTTAAATATATTTTAATAATTAAAAAACTAAACTTTTTATTTTGTCGAGAGATGATTAGACCTTTCTATCCAGGAACTGGAGATGCCGATCAGGTAGGACTTACATTTATTTGGTGCATTAACTGCTGTAATGTTATCCGATTTCAGAGAAATCCGTATATGTCCGCGTGTGTAGTGAGTATGTGCGATTGCCACCAAAAATAATGATTATTAAGAATGCATTGTCATCGACAACGAGTCTATATGCCGGATTTAGGAAAATGGGTTAATTTTCGCTTCCAAAATTTGCATTCACAAATAACCGAAACCAAAAGTGAAATGATGTTTTTAAAAACTGTATTTGATTTTTCAGAGAGGCGGGAATGGGTACTTCACACAACCATTCAGTGATTAACCACGACATCTGCCATAGGTCACCAGAAGTGGTTCGCTACATTTGGTGACTGTGCCCGGGTGCAGGGGTGCCCGGGTGCAAGAGTGCCCGGGTTCTTTGGGTGGGGTTTGTTCAGGATGCGACTCCCCACCAGCTGCGTGGCGGACCGGATCGGGAGAGGCCGGTTGAGGGAGATCCTTTGACCTCTCCACTCAGATCTCTCGACACAACGCCTTGCACCGCACTGGGAGGGATGGATTTATGCGTCACTTCTAGACGGTGACCGGATAAATCATCACAATGATAATTCATCACATCTTTAAAAAGTTATATAAAGTCATGGAAAGTGATGAAACAAAATCTTTATTAACTGGGTTAAGTAGGTTAGGTTAGGTTAAAAAAAAAATTCTACATTTCTAATGACTTTATATCACTTTTTAAAAGTGTGTTGAATTGTCACTGTGTTGAGTTATCATGGAACCCTTCTAGACACACTGACCCCCCCGATTTCTACCAACCCCTCAAACAGCACTTCTTGTCCTTCCTTTACTTATAAAGATCTACAACACAGAATCGCCAAAGATAACACAGAGTGGAGTTAATTTTAAAAAAATCATTTAATCAAGGAACAGAATCGTGATGATTATGTTCCTTGATGTCATACCTACTTCAATTATATTTTGCACCAATTCTATTCAACCAAAACACTGAAGTTGGTTATATTTTAACTACTCCGATGTAGTTAATCCATGTCAGTATTGAATCAACAGACGACAGTCATTATCTAACTATACATCACAATCAATCATTCCTCGCATGAATCCATCAATCAGGACATTGTTTGAAAAGCGACAGTTTTTCAGCTGAGAGTTTTATTCAAATGGCAATTCATGGATTCAGTCTCTAGTCTGGTGAAGGATATTGTAAATTGTGACCTCCGGCCCCGAACATACAATGATTACCGTCTCACCGACCCATTGTCGGAATAATCAGACTTGGGCACTCAAGGCTATCGGAACATCGATTGCCTGAAAAAAGGAACAGATCTCCACGAATAAAATTAGTAATTACCACAGACATCCAAATTAATAGACTTGCCCTAACATAAAATTATTTCGAAGTAAGCATTTTTTTGGCACCAGAAGGGTTCGGGAATGCTTGAATAAACTATGATGACATCAGTCGTACATTGACCACCGAAGAACACACATTGAAATAACTAGACCTTGTGCAGAAAAGTTAAGTTCGCTAAAGTAAGACAAATGTGTGACTTTTTTGCGCAGGATCTGAGTGAGGTGGGTAAATTATAACGCTTTTGTTAAAGTGTCTAACTAAATAGTGTAACAAAATATAACATTTTGGAAACGAGCCCGAACATTTGTTTACCCGATTTGGGATACGTGGTTAATTTGAAGCTACAAGCCAAAAATTTGTATATTCTTGGTAAACCTTATATTGACAAACGGAGTATAGAAACAATCGATTTCAAGCACAAAACTGTTTTTTATATATTTTGTAAATAATTTTATAAGAAAGCAAAAAAGTTAATCAAGTGAAACTGTCGCAGATAATCTTAGCCATAATACTGTATTTTTTAAAAGTTGTTTCTTTTACGGGTTCATACATTTCTATTGATAAAATATTTTTTTAAGTAGTTTACATTTATATTTTTTATTTTATTATTTTATTTGTATTCTACTCAAGCGAAAAGATAGGAAAACCTTCAATTTATCTAAAGCATATTTTTTGGTATTCATAATGTATACCAAATCGTTATAAAGATGAATCAAAATAGTGGTTTTACGCAGCCAGCAATTTGCCCGCCATTGTAAAAGGACTATTTTCAAGGACCGAATGGTGATGTTACAAGCGAGTTACAATACAAGCCGTCCTCAAAAGTGGGACGGTTCTGCCGCTTTCCGCGCTCCGCGCAAGTGGCTTGTTCACCTTTCCCTGATTGACTCGTCTATTAATTTGAACGTCTATGGTAATTAAATTACGCCATAAACATCGCCGATCTCTGAATTAAAACATCAGGCACGGTGGTTGCACTTATGATGTCAGAATGTAGGTAAATCGAACGTTTGTGGGTTAGTTTTTTTATACTTAACCATAAAACTAAATAAATTACTTAAAAATAATAAGTACTATATCGTTTATTTTAATAGATTTACAAAAAAACTCAAATGTTAAAAGAACTGAATTGGCTAACAGTGAAACAGATGCTGACCTTGAATGCGATGATATTTATGCATAAAATAATGAGCAACATGTTACGATAAATTCCATTTTTTTTATGTGAATTCTACACAAGAATCCCAACTGCTCCCAACCGTCTGGAGCCAGTGAGACTATGGCATCATTGCACAAAAGTGAAATTCATTTGTAGGTGCACAGATAAACTCATAAAAGTGATGAGTAGCGACGTAAAAAAACATTACTAAAAATTTAGGCAAACACTGCGGTCGGTTTTGGAACGTTATGGAATATTCATTAATTTTATTTTAGTATTTTGTACAATGTTTACAAATTACTAATTAATTAGAACTTATACACTATATTTTCTTTTACTTAATGTGGGTCCTACAATACATGTTGAATCTATCAATTGGTGCAGACTTTAAATTTTCCTGAACTAATTTGTGTATTCGCTTTGTCCTTTTTTGGTAGCGTGATTTCATTGCCCGTCCTTGTTTTGTGTCTGTGAATGTCCTCGTTGTATATAGTTGTGTTAGAAAAGTATTTTGGTAACAGATTGTTGATTATTTTATGTATAAATATCATCGCATTCAAGGTAATTATTAAGGTGTGTGTGTGGCTGAAGGTAATGTGAGGGCAAGGAGATGAGGCGGAGGAAGGTTGGTAAGTGCCTGGCTTTTCAGATCTGATCACCAAAAAAGACTAATATCATTTCAAACAATGAAATTTTCTATTATGAATGGTGATCTTTGGCCAGGGCGTTACATAGAGTATCTTCCACTCTGAAGTAACTATAATATTGTGCATAAATAAATATTGTTTTAAAGCAATTAATTGCGAAATAACAGAATTTAATTCAATCAAATTTACTGGAGCACGCCGGGATTTTAACCCGAGACCCCCGAGTGGAGAGTAAAAAAAAGCATTATACGTTTTAAAGAAAACACCAAATTATTATGATTGATAATCAACAATTTAGGTTCAATCCTAAAGGACAGTTATATTTTTTAAGGGATAGGTCGATTCAGGCGGTTGCTGACGGTTTCACCTCTTCCTCACACTCCATAAATGCTGGCGTCCCACAGGGATCGGTTCTGTCTCCGACTTTGTTTTTGTTGCACATCAATGACCTTTTGACATGTGCACCGATTCATTGTTACGCGGATGACAGTACAGTTCATGATAGCTTTTTGTTTGACAAGCCCCCAAAGGGCACACAAACTCCAACGGCTCGGAGGGCTTTGAAGCAGAGAATGGACGGTTATCTCGAGAGTATTTCCTCCTGGGGTAAAAATAATCACGTCGAATTTAATGTTTCAAAGACCCAATCCTGTCTGATTACGTCTAAAAGGGATCCAAATGATAATCTAGTCTCCTTCAACGGAAGCAATCTTCCGAACAGGCCTTCCATTAATATGCTTGGTGTAACTATAAGTGACCAGCTCAGGTACGGGGGCTCCATCGAAGCCAGAGTAAATTTGGCCTCTCAGAAGCTGGGCGTACTGTACAGGTACAGGGCCCGCAGATACTTTAATAGTACACAACTGCTGACCCTGTACAAATCGCAAGTGCGCCCTACTGTCGAATTTGGCAGCCATCTCTGGTCCGGAGCCCCTAAATACCTGAAAAAAACCCTTGACTCTGTGCAGAAACGGGCGGTCCGTTTGATAGATTCCCCAATCTTAACAAACGGACTGCAATCTTTAGAGCACAGGTAGGTATGCTGTCCTTGTTCTATCGGTATTACAATGGAAGATGCTCTGAGGAACTAGCGTCATTGATCCCTTCGGCACCGGTGCGTAGTCGGGATACACGCCAAACGCGCGCCCAACATTCGTACACGGTTGACATTTGTCACATGAGAACCGGTCGCTTCTACGATTCGTTCTTAAGTTCAACAGCTCGGCTGTGGAACGAGCTACCGGCCTCTGTGTTTCCTCCTTCCTACAACATGGGACTCTTCAAGACCCATGTTTACTCCTTCCTCTCCACAAAAAACCCTCCACACAGCATCCCCAAAGATGACATAGGCCCTGAGGGAAATTATTTTCTTCAGGGCCTCCTGTGTGGAGTTAATATAAAAAAAGTTATAATTTTGCATAACTAAATACCTACTCTTGAGAAAATGTCGCTTATCTTGTGGAAATGATCAGGAATTCCAGTCAAATAAAGAAAAATTTAAAATTTTAATTTTTTTTAAATTCAATAATATATTATATTAGATTTATAAAACAGTTTATTTTTAAACAAGTTCTGCTGTGTAATTATTATTACGCGTGACAGCTGTTTCGCCCTCTGAAGGCATTATCCAACTGTGGGTAGCCCACTTACAGACGATACATTTATATTATTTCTAGATAGGTATTTTAATTTCAATTACTGATTTCCTAATTGATTTCTGAGTAAAATGTTATAAATTATTAATGGTTATTACCCCAGTAAAGTTTCCCCAATTACTGTAATGTTTAAATTTGACTGAAGGTCTTTATGTTAGTTATTCCCAAACGATGACTCATAGGGTTATTTTATTAGCATAATTAAGTACTTCATAATGCACTAAGACGCGAAGTTATCTAGTAGGGGTGAACGAATTATATTTGTTTGTTCATTTATTAAAATGGCTTTCGGATAATTAGAATTTTTGTTCTAACAAAATTCTAACTGTATTCGTCGAGTAATCGTATTATAGATCAGGTACGATACCGATACAGCCAGGAGAAGAGTGTATATATCATGGAACATCTTGATCCAACTGTGACGATGGGTGGATGCTGAGATTTCTCCAAGGATTATGTAATGCAGGCATAATCTAAATCGTCTGTCATTATTTGTGAATTTTTGTGGAGTTGCAAAAAAGTTTCTTCAAGAATTATCAATTATGTAAGAGATTCATTGACTCACATTATGAATCTGTAAATAAAAATAAAAAAAAATTGTGGACACGTTATTTTTAATGAATTTATACTGATTAATATTATAGTCAATCAAGTTCTGGAAACGGATACACGTTCCACTGCTTATTGATTATAAATCTCGATTTTTGGTACAGCGAAATTATGCAGGATACATTTAAAAAATTTATAGCCAAGCTACAAGAATAATTATTGTCCCTAAAATGTACAATTCTATAATTACAACTTTCAAAGATATTATGATGCGTCAAGAAAATATCAAAACTTGACAAAAATACAGTGGAATAGATTTTTCTTATAGGTAAACGGTCACCTATAGCAGTATTTACTTACATCGCTTGTGCAATGCCATACATCCATGCCCTTTTTTATGTTTTTGATTGCACAATTTTTACATATTTTATAAATCTTCCTGTTTCTAAAACTTTTTGTTTAAAACTTCCAACGAAAATGTCAAATTTTATTTAAAATTTTGTTGTCATTTCATTAATCGTGTTTTTAAATTTTTTTGTTATATTACTTAATTTTATCTCTTTTATCTTTAAAGAAAATGTACACCTTAATTGTATGCTTGATACTAAATCATAGAAATGTTATAATAACTATAACACCCTCGCACAGGTTTTGTTTTTTGAGGGATTTTCTCCTACATTATACGCTGAATTTTTACAAATAGAACTATTGCAATGTTGTATCAAAAAATTCAATGAAATCTAAAAAGGTTTTATTATAAATATTTCAAAAATTAACAAAGATGATTTTCACGAAAAATTGTAACGCAATACATTGACAGAAGACAGAAGATGTAAAATAGTTACTCAAAACAATTACAGAAGACGTAAAATAGTTACGCAGAACAATGAAAGACAGCAGAAGACGTAAAATAAATACGAAAAATAATGACAGACGACAGAAGACGAAAAATAGTTACCCAAAACAATGACAGAAATGTCAAATAATATCCGCTATTCTAAAGTATACGATAATCGGTAGAAAAAATACGACACATTATTTTTTCTATGAAAAGACGGCCCACTCGTCTGTCGTCTTTCCTCCTTCATTTAATCCTAAACCTCTTCAAGAGGCCAACAAAATTCTCCCTGTAGCCTCTCCCTTAACCCGCTAAAAATAGTTTTTTGCGAATATTTTCAACAAAGGTTTATTTAAAATTAAGTAGTAAGAAATAATATAGGTATCTAGGTACATAAAATAGATATAAATTTTTACAAAACATCCATAAAAATATCACTTCCGCTTGATGGAGAAGACACATTACGCTATATGCATCAAAGCGTTTCAAATAACCCAAAATCACTCGCCATACAATCCCATACAGACCTATCATACCTGACATGACCTGATGTTGTTACAAGTGTGGGTGTGGCGAAGATGATTCGCCGTTATCTGCTAGACAGGCGATATTTGAAAATGATGCCACCCCATCTCCTGTAGTAGGGCCCGTAGGTCAGATCAGTTTACGGAGCGCCGAGCACGCGGCTATCAAGGTGACAGATCCCATACAAATAAATGATATTCCGCGGCAGTTCCCCAATTGGTCTGACCCCCTCTCCTGACAAAGATTATAGCATAGTGACACCTCACAATATAATCTGCAAAGGCCACTCCCAAATAAGCGTTGATGAGTATAGCATGATGTGTCTAAGACTTTATGGTGTAAAAGACCTACATAGATGCCGGGACGATAAACAAACAAATACAAATAATTTAGGTATACCTGTCTACTTCTCTATGCAAAAAATGCAGGTCTAACATATTATTACAGCCACAATTCGTGTGTTCTATTAGAAAAATTATGTTTTTGAAAACACTTAATAAAATCAATCTTTTTTGTTTTTTTTTTTTAGTTACAAAATGGTTTTTAGCGGTCAATTTTGGTCTTTAATATGTATAAATCACTATAGAATCGGCAACATAGAATAAATAAAATGTTTTGGTGGTAGTAATATCAGTTTGTGAAGGAAAAAAAAAAACTTATGTTGAAATCACTACAGGATGCGAATTAATTGATTGCACCTGCGGTATTAGACTTTTAAAATAATTACCGACATGCCTAATGTAATAACTCCAAACTAAATTATTTCCCAGAAGTGGCCGATCAGTATGGCCATGGTGAGACCATCAATCAGAATTATAAAGAACAATATAATATATTTTGTGACTAGATTGGTACTTCCCAAACTTTCTTCTTTTCATCTTTTTCACCATTGAGGATGCCGTAGTCTCATTGGATGATTAAATAGCTCCCTGGAAGAAATAATAAAAATCATATCATTTTATTAAATTCTAAAAACTAGATGGCTAACTTTGTTATTGTACATCAAAAAGCCAACCTTTCAACTTTTTTACCAGTTTTTTTTGAAGCTATATTTTAAAATATTTTTTTATTTTATTTTCATAATAAAATATAGATTTTCGGAGATAAATTTCTGCTTTCAACTTAATTTCACCTTTCAAACACTAAATACAGAACTGTAATTGGTAAAATTTGCCCCCATCTTTGACATTGTGAAGATATAAATCAACGATGACAATTGAATTACTTCTTTTGTCGCAAGTTGGACAAAATCATTAAAACCATTGAACTAACCATTCGTCAAAATGACGAGTAGTCAGTAATCTGAAAAACAAAGGGGCTTACCAACAAAGTAACAATCGGCACGCGCTCGAGTCTAACGGGCACGAATTGACACGTGGCGGCTATACTCTCAATAGAAGCATCAAAATAGAGAGATAGTTTTACATTTGATGCTCGTCATTTTGACGAACGTTAGCTATTAAGGGTTAAATACCTACCTACTGCAACAACTATGAAACCAATAATTTTATTTTATTGCCCTTCTCCTATCGGTGGTTAGATAGCATCAGATCAGCCACTCTTCAGTTGAACTGCACCCTTACCAGTCACGTAAGTTCCAAAGCAACGAGATAAAAGAAAACGTAATATTATTGTATACGCCGTATGCCAGAACTCTGGATAAAATGTTTTCTTAATCTGAATATTGCACAAGAGTCCCAACCGACTGGAGCCAGTGAGACTATGGCATCCCCAATTGGGGTATGTTGTGCGGCTGAAGGTAGTGCGGAGGGTAAAGAGATGGGGAATAGGAAGGTGGAGAAGTACCTGGCTAATCTGATCTAGTCACCAAACACGGCTAAAGCAATTTCAAACCACGTTTCAATCCTGAATGGTGTACTTACACCAGGACGATACTGAAAGTATCTTCCACTCTTGTTGCTCTTCCACTCAGATTTTATAGTCAAAATATAAGTAAATGCATGCGTTCTACCTAATGCGGTTCCTACATTTTTATTTTTACACCTGATATTAATTTGATTTATCTACTACATATTGTACATGTACATGCTACATTTAGATAATATTACCCAATCAAATTCACTTAATAATATATATAGGCAATTAAACGTAACTCAATATCCTATGTGCAATAAAATTAATAAATTGTATTACTCAACCGTAACAGATATAGCTAAATGCGTGTACAATGTAACTTAATCATTTTGGAGTCCATTAAATGAATAAAATTACCTTAATCATTGATGTATTATACTATTAGTCTATGACCTTAATGCTATTAGTTAATAGGTAAATTTTTTACTCTTATTATAGTTGGGCTACCCAAATATGACATCTGACGATTGTAATTTTGTTTTATCAACATCATTTTGTATATTAGGTAGTTTTTTTGTTGGTGTTTCTTTATTCATAAAAATTTTAATGATTACAGTTTTTTGTTTACTACAGCCACCATGCTAGGCACATGCCCGTATTATGATAGCCGTATTTCTTTAGATTACAATGTTAAGATGTTAGGATATACAGATATAAGAGAGAGAAAAAAAAGATATAAATATAAAAATAAGAAGAAAACATATGAATAGAATGGAATAAAAGATCAATTAATTTAATTTAATGTCACGAGACATTCTTTGCAATAGTTGCTTCCCTTTACCAAGAGCCAATTCTGAATATTTTTTGTATAAAGATGTTGTATATTGAATGAATTGAATATCTTGGGACCAATATAGGAAAATTGTCGCTCTGCAAATGCTGTTTTTGTTGGAGGAATTACACATTTTAGGTGTGACGAGTAACGCGTATGAATATTTTTTTCCATATGTATATAAGAATAGTCTTAATGTATAATTGACGAATATCTAGGATTATAATTTTTTAGAAAAGTGGCTCTGATGGGTGACATTTGAATATGATCCTTAGCAATAGTTTTTGAGTTAAAATCAAATAAGTAGTTGTAAAATTACATAAATTATTTTTAAAAATTGCTAGAGATTTACCGCACAAGAATGCAAACTGCCCGGGCCAATGGAGCCATAGCCACCTCAATTTGGGGAACGTTGTAACATAGTAGAAATAAGGCTTTTTGCGCTTGAGTAAAATTCCGGAATAAAGATAATAGAACTGAATGTTTTTAGGAATTCGTTCATTAAATCTATGTTTCTGCCCTTCGCGGGTTCCCGCAGAGGCGTCAGACACAGATAGCGTATTAATACTAAAGTTAATTCTGGGTAGGTTAGGGTTACCAGATAAAAAAAAACACCTTTTTTTAAAAAAAGCAGGACAAAATAATAAAAAAAAATCTACTTCTCAGCTCCCTTGAAGTCATTTTGCACAAAAACGGCGCTTTACAAATCATCCAAATATTATTATTATTTTTCAACATTAACGTCAATATTACGAGTATACCATTATTACAGCACACTACCAGATATCTATTTAGTAATACTTTGCCTAAGAATTGGAAAATTTTGAAAAAGTTCCTCGTTTCTTAAAATGGAGGCGGGTATGGGTACCGCCGCCCCGAGAACTATTCATTGGATAACAAAAACCTCTGCGCTAGTGGTTCGCTTCGTTTGGTGACTTGTCAGGGGTGTCCGGGTTCGTAGGATGGGATGTATTAACACGTTACTCCTGGACACGAGACTCCCAGATTCTTACCCATCCCTCATCCCGTTTTCCTTCCCAGATCTTCCTTTCCTTCCTTTATTTAAAAAGACCCTTCACCCAGCATCCCCAAAGATAGCAAAGGCTCAGAAGAAATATTTTTCAGAGCCTCCTGTGTGCAGTTAACGTATTTTTTAAAAAAACTAAGAATATAAAAATTTCAAAACGTCAAATCATTTAACATGAAACGTACATGTTTCGGGCTTTCACCACCAAATTCAATCTATTTCTGTCTTTCTGCCTCCCCTGAGCATCACTGAATAATTATAAATGCTTTATTGGACATGAAATCAGCCTAATTTAATAATTAAAAAGAAGAACACACGAGGAGTTTTTTAAAAAAATGGATTAAGAAAATTATTTTTCGTGGAAAAGGAGGACATGTCCTTCTTTTAATCCATCTGGTAACCCTAATGCTGAGAAATTCATATGCAGCTGGCGTAGCAGACAGAGAATCCAACAATATTGCAATTACATGCAAATAATTATTAGTAAGGTTGTAAGTACGTACCTACTTGGTTACGTTGTGTAGGTACTTTTAGAAATGAATTGATAACATATTTCGAAAATACTTACAGATGACGTAATAATCCAGGAATCAATAACGACCATGAAAATCGTAATCACGATTTTAATGCAAAGATTTATTTTTAATATTTTTGTATTTCAATGACTTTTTATAGTGTGTAAACGAAATCCTGAACTGAAACCCATAAATAAAACATGTTATAGATGTTAATCGTTCAAATACAATAAAATTAAATTTTACAGCGTTCAGTACTGTGTTAAAACCGCAATTATTATACCTGATTGTATTATGCACATCCCACATGGATTGACCTTGGCTCTACTAACAAGGAAATAAGATCTTACACTTTAGGAAAAGTCGATCGTGACTTTGGACTTCATCAGTGAACGAGCTCATCTCACAATTCGCTGAAAACCTTCGAATGAATAATTACGTCAACTCATTCACGATCGACAAATTATTAACAAAACGATTCAATTGAATACGTTTTTTAAATCCATATTTGAAGAATAAAAATCCTGACTGACAGCTCACCGGGAAGTTCCCGCCATTTCCTTAGCATCATAAACGTGTTGTAAATCATAGACTGTGAGAATTTTTGCTGTAAATATATGTTTTCACAGTACCTACCGTATATATCCAAAATTCTTCTTTTAAAGTAGGCACCTACCTACTGGGTTAAATACAAATTGCGGTTTGTTACAAAACCAGCTGTATTTCTATTCGCCGATATGAATGATAAAAAACAGGGCAACAAAAAATACAGAATTAATTAATTATGTTCGTAGAAACATTATCTTCATATACTTATTTTTTGTGTAAAACTTGTTTCTTTATCAGTGGGAATGTTTTATAAGAAATTGGATAGCGAATATGGAAATAGAGCTTCGCCTACAGACGTTTGATTTGCTTGAATACCATTTCATTTTTTTATCATTATTAATTAAAATGGAGTTTGTGTTTTAGGTGACGACATTCACAACAGAGCGGTAAACTACTTGGGGCTAGACCCCGAGGTTGCGAATTCAAAACCTGGTGTGGAAAAAAACACAAATATTTAATTTCTGTGGTTTATTTCACATAATATCCGGAAAGATTGTGACTGTTGCAGAGTGAAAGTCTTCTGATCGCCCTGGCGAGAGACCATCGTTAGGATTTATGTCTACATCTAATGTTTAGTGATTACTTCTGAATAGCCAGGTTGAACAAAATTCCTGAACTTCCTATTTCCATTCTCCTTTCCATCCAATACTGAAAATGTTTCAATTTATTGAGGTTCGTAATTTTTATTTTTATTTTTTTATTATTTTTATTTTTTTATTATTTTTATTTTTTTATTATTATTTTTTTTATTTTTTTTATTTTTTTTTTATAGTGAATACCTCACAAGAGTCCCAACTGCTCCCGTCTGGAGCCAGTGAGACTATGGCATCCCCAATTGGGGGATGTTGTGAGGCTGAAGGTAAGTGGGGAAGGGAAAGAGGAAGGTGAGGAAGAACCTGGCTATTCAGATCTAGTCACTAAACACGGCTAAAGCCATTTGGAGCAACGTTTCAATTCTGAATGGTGGTCTTACACCAGGGCGATACTGGTAGTATCTTCCACTCTGGAACGTGCCGCAAATATACTATGTATTATTTTAATTAATTAATTGTGAAATAACACAAATTAATCAAATAAAATTTATTTGCGCACGCCGGGTTCGAACCCGCGACCTTCAGAATGGCAGTCCAATGCGTTACCACTGGACTATGCCGGCCGTCGAGAATAATGAAATATTATAATAATTGGATTATTTATGTTTTCGTGGAAACATCACTTCAAGAGGACTTTACAACATAATTTATTTAACCTATAACTTATCACTTAGATTTATCACTAATAACTTAACTAATTTAACTAACTAATGAATTACAACTAAAACGTATATCTAGTGACTTACAACTATGACTTATAACTACTGACTTACAACTATACCTACATATTTATGATATTTGTTAAGAAAATTTTACATTAAAAAAAATACTTGATTATTTAGGACGGACCTATTCGAAAAATTTGAACAATTCAACAAATTTCATGTTCTATTATTACATAATTATTGACCACAAAACTGAAATAGTAACAGAACTTGGTTAGAACCTTCACAGAACTTGAAAATCAACTTTGAAAATTGTTGAATTGTTCAAATTCTGTGAAAAATCTCGTCCCAAGTGTAAAACATGATTTCAAATTCAAATTTAAATTTCGAAGTTTACATACAGTCAGCTGTAGTCAGTGAGTTTTTTTATTTCTTTCAAATGTGGCAAATATATTGATTGTACTTGCCTTATTGAGTTTCCATTATATCATTTAATATTAATAGTGTCATGATAACATTACAGATTGACCAACATGATATTAAGTAAGAAGTTCTCACTAATTTGACTTAATACACGTTATGCAATATTATTATTTTTAATTAAGCATAACACTAAACTGTTAAATACCAATAATTTGTCTGCGCACAACTTAAGCTCTGTTACGTAAACGGAAGTATTTTTTTAATAGTCATTATTAAATGGACTGTTTCCTATTAATTATTTGCGAAAGAACATCAATTAATTCAACACTATCCGTAAAGCGTTTTTTATACGAACACTTTAGTCTCACAGTCCGTAGCACGTGGGATTATTGCTAATCCGTTTGGGGAATAAATATGATGTTTGAGAAATTCCTGACCATACAGATCTATTTACTAAATATAGTACCTAAATACACAGCACATCATTTCAAGGTTGTCGATTTTGAAAGATGATTTTTTTCCACAACTTTTATCAATGTTTTTTTGTTGAAACGAAAGGAAAACTCAATTACGGGGGGAGGGTTTGTAAAAGTGGAAAATCGCTTCATAATATTCTTTCACGATTTTCACGAGTATACGGAGAAAAATGAGGATGACTGATTCATTAAAATCTGCTTAAAAACGGGATTGCAGGCCGTTTCCTGTTAGAGCATTTCTAATTTTTATAAGATAATATAAATATATTATTAATTTTAAGATAAATGAAAATAAACAATAATACATGAAAATTAATGAAAAAAACAAAAGAAATAAAGATAAATGATAGAAATAGAAAAGATACGGAAGAAAAGAAATAGTAAGAAATGCGAAGAAATATGGAAAAAGGTAAAATATATATAATTAAGGCGATGCCATACATAGTAATTCAAAATCATGTGTTTTTGGTTTGAAAATTTGGTCACCTAGAAATGTTTCAGATGCTTTAATTAAATACTGCGAGTAGAATACATCTTGGCCTATGAAATAATCGAGTATTTTTTAGATAAGTCTTTTTATAAGCCCAGAAAAAAATAATTTAAAGGCCTATGAAAACTGCTTTAAAGTTCAAAATCTCCTACTTACAAACCTATTTTCGGTTATGATTTTATTGTATAATTTGGCAAATTAAGTCATTTATAAAATGATCGAAAAAAAATTAAATATTTATGCCTGAACATCCACAAAATAAAATAAAAGGCACTTTTTGGCCATGTTTTTTTCTTGCATAAATCAAAACAGGCGGATGGTGTTAAGCGGGAATTTAAACCTTATCGCCATCTACGTAAGGGTTGTTATTGATAGCGGCCATAGACATATGAATATTAGTAGACCTGCCCTAAGTGATTAAAAGCGTATTATCCCCACTCCCCATACCGGTTCAATTGAGCCGGCTGGGCTCGCATATGGCCTCAAGTGAAATTTGAAAACGTGACGTCATCATTCTTGTGCGAACTATGGTCGAGGCATCATCGGTTCATTTTACGAAATAACACGGCAAAATGTTGACTTGTACTATGAAAACTTGTAAAAATAGATATGAAAAAGAGAATAAACCCAATTGTCGTATTACATTCCATAAGTAAGCATTATTTTACTTTATTTTAAGCTTATTCACACCGTATTATATGGACAAGTTTTAGAAACATATAGATACTATCACATCACAATGTAGCGATTCTCAAGTGTGCTCATCGTTGTTTACTGGGGTAAGTAAATTATGAGACATTTGTAAAAGTGTCTTAACTAAATACTCTGAAACTAACTACGACTCTGAAAATAGAAGCTGCCTTACTTTGCCGAATTTGGACTTCGCAAATTAGTTCATAACGTGGCGAGTAATTTGCGCTCCCATGTAGAAATGTCTATTCATTCAAAAGCAGATTTTACTTTTAAGAACTAAATGGTGATATTATAATGCGAGATGCCTATTTACTGTCAGATTGATTTATTGACGAATCACAGTCAGCCTTACTCCCTTCGTTCTTCAACAGTTGATTTTACCCCTCGCCATTAGCTTCTCGTCTATTAATTCCTATGTCTGTGATAGCGGCTCAATTTAAAATATTACACGACGCAGTGCATCGCCTTAAGTTTGTTGTTATACAGTAGAAGTTCTGAGTATCCGTCTGCAGTAGATAATACCTTTGTTGCCTATCCTTATGAATTTTGTGTTTGAGATGTTTGCCGGTGAATGTCTGTCTTTTTTTTTCAATTAAATTTTAAAAAAATTGTTCCAGATGATGATAATGTGTTTGTCCATAGGTGGTACACATTATTTTTTGTTCCAGATGATGATAATGTGTTTGTCCATAGGTGGTACACATTATTTATTGTTCCAGATGATGATAATGTGTTTGTCCATAGGTGGTACACATTATTTATTGTTCCAGATGATGATAATGTGTTTGTCCATAGGTGGTACACATTATTTATTGTTCCAGATGATGATAATGTGTTTGTCCATAGGTGGTACACATTATTTATTGTTCCAGATTAAGATAATGTGTTTGTCCATAGGTGGTACACATTATTTATTATAAAAAATCTTATAATTTACGCTTTTAGTTAGATTAAAAAAAAAACACTTTATTGTTATCGGACACGAAAAGTGTTGTAAGCTTCCTCCTGAAAATTTTGGGAACTTGAAAAATCTAAACATTTGTCTGCGGCACTTTTTTTTGTGTAATATGCACAGAGCGCTTAATTCGGCAATGGTTAGATGCCATATCCGCGATAGCTTGATTGCCCATGAGAATCTTTAATCAAATCCTTGCAATGGACATTAATCTATGCACCAGCCAGGAACGATATGGCCAACCTCCTCTCCCTTTTACATGGTCATTTGCCTCTACATTAATGTAATATGACTTCATCGTTTTATATGTTAATGTTTCATGCAGTTTAATGCACTCCCACACAGCAGTGATCCTCTGCAGTCATTAGAATCTCACTAATCCGGTAATGTGAAATGATACTAATAACTAATAGGATTAACTTAATCGTTGAAAATAATGATAATATGAAAATAGAATAAGCACCAAAAAAAAAAGATAACGGTTGCAACTGGGACTCAAACCCTGATCCTGTAGTCTTACCGGGACCAAATTTTTTTCCAAATAAGCTACTAAGACCTAATTAAATTCGGTCATCCCAACTAATATTATAAATGAGAAAGAGTGTTTGTTTGTCCTTCTTCCTCATAGTAAATGAAGCGAATGATCGACGTGTTTTTTGCTTAGGGATAGTTGGAGAACTGGGAAGTGACATAGGCTACTTTTCATCCCGGAAAAAGAATTCATTCCTGTGGGAAAATTCTTTGCATAGAAATTTCTGCCTAATACTACGCGAGCTAGTTTTATAAATATATATATTCATATTAACTCCACAATGGAGGCTCTGAGGAAAATAATTTCCCTCAGGGCCTTTTTCATCTCTGGGGATGCTGTGTGGAGGGTCTTTTTGAGGGGAGGAAGGAGTGAACATGGGTCTTGAAGAAACCCATGTTGTAGGAGGAAGGATACACAGAGGACGGCAAATCGTTCCACAGCCGAGCTGTTCAACTCAAGAATGATTCGTAGAAGCGACCCGTTCTCATTTATCAATTGTCGATCATGTTGGGCGCGCGTTTGGCGTGTTTCCTGATTATGTACCGGTTCCGAAGGGATCAATGACGCTAATTCCTCCTAGCTTCTTCCATTATAATACCGGTAGAAAAAGGACAGCATCCCTACCTGACGCCTGTGCTCTAAAGATTGCATTGTAAAGGTAGGGGAATCTATCAAATGGACCGCCCATTTCTGCACAAAGTCAAGTTTTTTTCAGGTATTTTGGGGATCCAGACCAGAGGTGGCTGCCAAATTCAACAGTGGGGCGCACTTGTGATTTGTACAGGGTCAGCAGTTGTGTTGTTATTAAAGTATCTGCGGGCCCTGTACAGTTCACCCAGCTCAATGTTGCAGGTGGCTGTGAATTATTATTTGATCTGTTGATACTTTGTACATATGATTTGTTTAAACTAACAAAATAGAATAGATCTTACTAACAAGTTACTAATACGCAGCACTTGCATACTGCGAATAACAGTGTATGCATGGACATTTTGGATGTCTTGTTTTGAAATTTTAAATGTAGACTCATTATATCAAAAAAAATTAGCGTCCTTGCGAGAGCTCTGAAGGGGTACCATCAGTACCTAAAACAGGGCGGGGAAGTGGTGGGCCTCCTCCAGTTCACCCAGCTTCTGAGAGGTTAACTTGACTGCTTCGATGTAACCTCCGTGCCTGAACTGGTCACTTAGAGTTACACCAAGCATATCAATGGAAGGCATGTTCGGAAGATTGCTTCCGTTGAAGGAGACTAGATTGTCATTTCGTTCCCTTTTAGACGTAATCAGACTTGATTGGGTCTTTGAAAAAATATTAAATTCGGGCAGGTTATTCTTACTCCAAGAGAAAACCCTCTCGAAGTAACTGTTCATTCCCTGCTTCAAA
Organism: Hesperophylax magnus; assembly: GCA_026573805.1. Taxonomy (NCBI): domain Eukaryota; kingdom Metazoa; phylum Arthropoda; class Insecta; order Trichoptera; family Limnephilidae; genus Hesperophylax; species Hesperophylax magnus. Next base: position 7,089,308 of record JAIUSX010000022.1, read on the forward strand.
GCCATCCGAGCTGTTGGAGTTTGTGTATCCTTCGGGGGCTTGTCAAACAAAAAACTCTTATGGAATGTACTGTCATCCGCGTAACAATGAATTGGTTCTTCACACGACAAAAGATCATTGATGTACAACAAAAATCAGAACCGATCCCTGTGGGATGCCAGCATTTATTGAGTGTGAGGAAGAGGTGAAATCATCGGCAACCGTCTGAATCGACCTTTCCCCCCAAAAAATCGGCAATCCCTGTACACAAGCATGCGGTAAGTCCGTAAGAAAACGGTTTGTTTTCCTCGGTGCCAAACCCGGTCAAAGGCCTTGGAAATGTTTAGTGCAACTTGGGTCTCATACATCTCATACATGCGCCACATACGCGAGAAGATCACCGCATGAGCGCTTCCGCCGGAATCCGTATCGACGGTCGTTAATAATTTATTTCTACTCGAGGTGTGTGAGCAGTTTGTCGTTAATCACACGTTCCATTTCCTTAGATATAATAGATGTAATCGCTATGGGGCTGTATTTGGCCGGGTTGGAGTTGCTTCTTTGGAATATGATGAATGAATGAATTTTTCCATCCAGAGGGTACAGAGCCAGACTTCAGGGCCATTTTAAAAAGCCTCGTCGAAATTTGAGCTATTTCTGCAGCTCAGCTCTGCAATACCAGGGCAGGTATTCCGTCAGGCCCGCTAGCTTTACTAACATCCAGCCCCCGTAAGACCTGGGGTACATGCCGATGTCGGATCCTTAGCTTTTTCTTAATGAAACCACAGTCAAGTTTTCCGCAAACATTTTACATAATAAATTGGCCTTTTGGTAGTCAGGTTTGGTAAGAGGTGGTAGACTGCATTTGCAGAAATTGAAACCTATTGAACCCCCAAGTGACCAGAACGCTTTGCAGGCTGATCTGCAGGTATTTATGATCCTCTTGTTTTCGTTTGCCATTTTGTTATATGCTAATCTGTTTTACTACGTTTGAGAAGTGTTTTAGGCTCGGTAAGCCGTGATTTTTGTTAAACTGCTTCGGAGCATTGTTGACTGAATCACAACTTTGAGCCCACACAAATTTCTTTAATAGAGGATTGTATGAAGCCATCAATCGCGGATCTGATGACTAATTTCTCTGAAAAGATCCGAAGTCTGAAAACAGTCGGCTGACCACGGGAAAGCATTAAAATGTGCCCACAGACCAAACCAATCTGCTGATCTATTTGTGCCACACTTTTCTCTTCAGCCTCTCTCGTTTGGCGGTTTGAAGTTAACAGAGATTGATCGTCACCAGGCAGTGTTCGGTTAGCGCTGTGACCTCAATCCTGTATCCGTGTGGCAGATGATTGGAGCGGTGATTCTGGAAATCAGGAACCCTCGTAGGCTCCTGAACCATTTGATCCAATTCGTGGCAAAGCGCAAAGGATTTCGTCTGTCGTCCACCCGAGTCTGTTGATCCAGAGATGTACAATGTACATATCCATATTTTACTTTTCTGAGATTGACAAAAATGACCCAATTTAATTAGGTCTCAGTAAGACAGTACCTCAATTATTGATGGTTGGTTGGTTCCAGTGAGACTAGAAGATCTGGGTTCCTCAAGTTGTTACCGTTTCAATGTACATATTTCCATTGAGAGTTGTTGTTTTTATTTTCCACCAGCTGAAGGACCCAGTTTTTATTCTGCGTTAGGGGGTCGAAAAATAGGATGGGGTAGTTTTTCTAAATCTCGTGTCGACAAAAATTTATATGTTCATGTAGACAGTTACCTTCCTCTTGTTTTGAAGGTCAAGTGTGCAAAATTTCCAGTAAAACTTGTAGATTTGTGTAAAAATCAAACCCACACCGCTCGCTCGCCCGCTGCAGATATTCTTCTACATATAAATAAATTACGAAATGATAACTAATTAATAAAACGTATTTGCTCACGCTGGCTTTTGAACCCACGACCCCTGTATAAGTAGGGATCTTAACCACTCGGCCACCGAGGTCATTCGGGCGTGAGAAAACAATCGTCGATTGAATCAAAAATTTCTACCCAAAGTTAAATGCATCGCGCTACTGTCGGTACGAAGGTCATTGGTTGATGACTCAGCTGTGACTATGTGGGTATCCTTGTATAATGTACATTAGTGTACATGGGTGTTATGAGTCTTACAGATAGGTATAATTATTCATATAAGTCACACCTGGTTAATAGTAAACATATTCATGTAAGTCAAACCCGGTTAAATGTAAGAATATTCATAAAAGATTATCTTACAATTAACAGTATGCTCATCCTGTGGGTGTGTGACCCATAATAATATAAGTCAAGATTCTTATCTGAGTATATAAACGATCCAAGATATAATTATTATAATTAATTATGAAAGTGAAGTCTCATTTTAGTTATTAGACAATTTAGAGTAAATAGACACAAGGCTGTTAACATTAATCATTTCGCACTATTCTTGTGGGCATAAGAGTTAATTTTTAAAGTCTGACCAAATGTTACATTTTAGTAAAAATAAAACTTGACCTCGTAAAATATTGCCGATTTTTAAGGTTTTCACATGAGAAAGTGATGTTTGCAGTTAATCTAATTGGATTTATTTTTTAATGTCTCCTCAACATATTTTTTCTCAGTATTATAGGATCGTACGATATTGTATATTATAAATCATGTAATATTATTTTAATTAACGGTTTATAATAATTGCATGACGTAACTACATTGATTTAAAAAAATATTTTTATCACAATGAATAATGGAAACTCCACAGACTTATAAAATCACATAAATAAGATATTATTCGTAATAAATAGATAGGTTGCCAAAATTAAGATATTTTAGACACTATGGATATCATCGACTTTATTTAAAGAATACAATTATTTATGCTTTCACACGTTTACTCTTCAATTGTGATCAACTTATGCCCCCTAGTTTATATTGTTATAATATTTAGTGTCTTAGCAGTGGCGTGCATTGCTTTATGAAGGTGTAATCTTTAGAGCAAAGGCGTAAAGTAGTGATGCTGTCCTTGTTCTACCGGTATTTCAATGGAAGATGCTCCGAGGAACTCGATGAATTGATCCCTTCGGCACCGGTGCATAGTCGGGAAATATGCCAAACGCGCGCCCAACATAAGTTTACGGTTGAGAACGGGTCGCTTTTACGGCTCGTTCTTGAGTTCACTCCTTCGTCTCCTCAAAAATACTCCCTACACAGCATTCCCAAATATGAAATAGGCCCGAGGGAAATTATTTAAAGGGCTGGGTCAATGTTAAAAAATCTGTTGAATTTTGTATGTGAAATTGGTCAATTTATTATCATCTTCCGCAGATTTTTGTGGCTAACTGAATAAATGCCAAATTCATGGAAAAATACTTTTTTATCAGATTTTTTACCTTCTATTGGTCGTTTTTCTTAAGGTAGGCACAGTTTTTCATTGAAATAAAACAATAACTTTGTTTGTAACCACGATTTTTTTTAATACCGACCGGTTTCGCTTAACACAAGCATCTTCAGGGTATAAAATTGTAACTGTTTATTTTGTATTTGTAATAGGTTAAATTTTATCCCCTGAAGATGCTTGTGTTGAGCGAAACAAGTCGGTATTAAAAAAAAATCGTGGTTACAAACAAATAAAATTGATTATATCCCTTCCCAAAAAGAATAGATATAGTAGTTACCTACCTAAATTCATATAATTCGGAATCAGGTTCAGATTCTATTAGATCCTTTTTTTCAAATATTCGGTTCGGTTTGGTTTGGACAGTAATTGAAAAGAGCCAGTTTCGGTCGATCTCTAAGGTACTTAGTACTCCATTAATGTTGGCTGCCTTAATCTTATTTCAACATTTTGATTCATTCAATTTTAGCTGAAAAGTTACATAGTTGAACTATTATATTAATTTCAAAACTATTGTTACTTGAATGCCATGTAGAAGGTGGCGTAGTTAACACGCATTAGTACACCTAAAATACAATGGGATATTTTCAATGTTTTTTTTTTCTAAAAAACTTACGAAAAAAATAACGATGGTGATTTATTGTATATCTATAAATTTTCTTTAAAATGTCGATTCGCCGCCAAAAATTATGTTCGTTTTCGCGAATTCGGTGGGCGTTGAGGTCTCACCGGGAGAGGTTGGTCAGAGCCGATTGGCGTTTTCTATGTCATAATGACGTTGTAGCCAGTTGGAACCGTTTCTAAATGTGCGGTTTTAGATCGTTTTTGAAATCAACAAATGAAAATATGAAAATTACATAATTTTAGTACGATATTTAAGATTATAAAAATAAACTTAATATTCCACACATTTCTAACGGTATTCATAGTTTGTGAAAATGGTTCCATGATAAATCAACACATCGACACTTTTCAATTCAAGTGATAAAAGTCATTAGAAACGATGAAAAAAAAAATTTAAACCTAACCTAACCTAACCTTCTTAACCCAGTTAATAAAGTTTTTGTTTCATCACTTTCCATGACTTTACATAACTTTTTAAAGATGTGATGAATTATCATTTTGATGATCACCTGTGAAAATGTCCCATTATGAACCAAGTTTGTAGGTCGCTTTCAACATCCCTCTGTCACTGCACAAAGCCAGGGGAATTATATTAACATCCTGCGTGTTGTTTTACAAAATAACGTGTCGTTTTCCCGACCCGTTCTCATGTTGCCGACATCAACTGAGAATGAGTATTGGGTTCCTATCAGCCGAGTTTCTCGCTGGTGACCTGCTGGTACGTCCTGGTACGTTGTCTGGTGCCAGTATTTCTCAATTTCATATATTAAAATACGCATAATTTATAAAATTCAATGCTCAGAAAATTACACTAAATTGTTGTTTTTCTTCCTAGTTGCAATAGTAAAGTACAATGAAGTTGCATAGATCGCCAAAAATCGCTACCCCATTTCAGTATAATTTGTTTCACACGGAGAAAAATTACTATTGCTAATTTATTAATAATATCTTTAAACGATTGGTGATTCCGCTTAAAAACGGGATTGCAGGCCTTACGAATGAATTAACAGTTTCCTATATGATTTAAGATTTTCACGGCCAAAAGTATTTTTGTTATTTGTTTTTGGGGTGTTATGCCGTGTTGCGCTAACTCCTTCTTTAGCCAACGTTTCGGACAACATTGCAGTGTCCATCATCAGGGCAGATGTGTTATTTGAGGTTGTGTAAAAATGTGAGCTTATGTATGAGGTTGTGATACCGTGTTGCCAGCTCCAACCCTCTGAGCTAACATTAACGTATCATTTTTATTATTTAAAGTGGTTTTCTTCGTTTAGCTCTGGTGTATCCGTCAATTACCGGATACCAAGAACTATTGAGCTTAGCTCCATCGTCTCTATTAATGTTTACGGGATTTTTATGAATTTCAATGGCTTCCGTAATCAGCCGTGCTCTATAAGTTTTGGGTCTCCCCAGGATTTCAGGAACAAATCCAAAGTAATGCCCGGTGTCAATCAAATGCTCGGCAATTGCCGATTTGTCAGGGTGGCCGAGCTTACAAGCTCTGAAGTGTTCTGAAATCCTTTTGGAGATAGTCCGCTCTGTCTGGCCTACATAGACCTTGTCACATCCGGAACAGCTGAGTTTATACACTCCATCTGTTTCCAGAGGAAACTTAGTCTTTGCAGACCTCAGTAAGTCCTGTATCTTTGTTGTTGTTCCGAAGACAGTCTTGATACTTTCCTTTCTCAATAGCCTGGCAATTCTGTCTGTTACATTGTGCACATAAGGCAGGAAGACACAGCCTTTCGACTCTTGTTCAATTCTGTCTTCGTTTGGTGCAGATTTTGCTCTTATGATTTGCCTTGTCTGACTTGCTGGGTAACCGTTACGCTCCAGTGCATCGGTCAGCTTCGTAAGTTCCGCTCCGATTTTATGTTCTTCACATATTCTGGTCGCTCGGGTCACCAATGTATGGATAAGTCCTCTCTTCTGCGCTGGGTGGTGGTGCGAATCAGCGTGTAAACCGGCACCTATAAGAAGATTAAAAACAACCCCACCAACAAGATTGACATAAAGACAAGAGAACTAGTGAAAGCTTCTAGCATCAGGAAAGAGGATTGGTCTAAGCTTTTTGTAAAAGCCTCTAGAACTCCTGCCCTGTACGGTCTCCCAAAAATACATAAAAAGGAAATCCCAATGAGACCGATTGTCAGCGCTATTGGTGCTCCTACATACAAACTTTCCCAATACCTCTCGAGATTACTGCAGATGCAAACTGGAAAAACCGAATCGTGGATTAAGGATTCAACAGATCTGATTAGTAAGCTCAAGAAAGTTAAGACTGAGGAAGGAGATATTCTGGTCAGCTTTGACGTCGTGTCTCTTTTCACAAATGTGCCTCTAGAAGACTCCATGACAATGCTCAGGGAGATATATGAGGAAGACATTCGCAAACTTTTTGAACACTGCCTCAAAACGGGATACTTTGCGTTTCAGGGTGAACTGTTTGAGCAATTGGAGGGAGTTGCGATGGGCAGTCCGTTGTCGCCAGTACTAGCCAACTTTTTTATGGAGAAGTTTGAAGAAGTGGCACTCGACACAGCTTCGGCTGTCCCCAAAGTATGGTGGCGCTACGTCGACGATGTCTTCGCCATTTGGCCTCATGGAACGGAGAAACTAAACGAATTCCTAGACCATCTTAATTCTCTCCACAGCAAAATAAAATTCACAATGGAACTGGAAAACGAAGATAAAATCCTGTCTTTTCTAGATGTGGAGGTGATGCGAAAACACGATGGTAGCCTAGGACATACTGTATATAGGAAACCAACCCATACGAATCGGTACTTACACGCTGATTCGCACCACCACCCAGCGCAGAAGAGAGGACTTATCCATACATTGGTGACCCGAGCGACCAGAATATGTGAAGAACATAAAATCGGAGCGGAACTTACGAAGCTGACCGATGCACTGGAGCGTAACGGTTACCCAGCAAGTCAGACAAGGCAAATCATAAGAGCAAAATCTGCACCAAACGAAGACAGAATTGAACAAGAGTCGAAAGGCTGTGTCTTCCTGCCTTATGTGCACAATGTAACAGACAGAATTGCCAGGCTATTGAGAAAGGAAAGTATCAAGACTGTCTTCGGAACAACAACAAAGATACAGGACTTACTGAGGTCTGCAAAGACTAAGTTTCCTCTGGAAACAGATGGAGTGTATAAACTCAGCTGTTCCGGATGTGACAAGGTCTATGTAGGCCAGACAGAGCGGACTATCTCCAAAAGGATTTCAGAACACTTCAGAGCTTGTAAGCTCGGCCACCCTGACAAATCGGCAATTGCCGAGCATTTGATTGACACCGGGCATTACTTTGGATTTGTTCCTGAAATCCTGGGGAGACCCAAAACTTATAGAGCACGGCTGATTACGGAAGCCATTGAAATTCATAAAAATCCCGTAAACATTAATAGAGACGATGGAGCTAAGCTCAATAGTTCTTGGTATCCGGTAATTGACGGATACACCAGAGCTAAACGAAGAAAACCACTTTAAATAATAAAAATGATACGTTAATGTTAGCTCAGAGGGTTGGAGCTGGCAACACGGTATCACAACCTCATACATAAGCTCACATTTTTACACAACCTCAAATAACACATCTGCCCTGATGATGGACACTGCAATGTTGTCCGAAACGTTGGCTAAAGATAGAAAGCGACAAAGCGAAAGCGAGTTTTTTGTGGTTTGCAATACAACCACAAAAGTCTTTTTGTCTGGCTCGAGTTTCAGCCAGGCCCCGCTACTTTTGCCGGCCGGAGGAATCCCGCCGGCCCACTGAGCAGGCGCTCGCGCCCACCCAACTGCCTTTATCAAGGCAAACACTTTTTTCGCGCATTACTCAACAACGCAGATCCACGCTGGCCCCCACAAACCGCCCGCAAGCTCCAGAGACGTGCTCACTCTTCAAGAGGAGGCACCGACTACCGCCTGTCAAGATGTTCCCGACGAGGATGCTCCCCGCTGACCACGAGGACTCCCCGGTCGTGGTACCACCCGGCGCTCACCAAATTGCGCTTCGCAAGAAGACCGGGACCGTGCGCCTTACGGTCCCCGCACCACAGCCCCGCTCCGAGGACCCAAGGACCCGGAGACCATCCACCACCACGACTGCCACCACGCCCGACGAAACCGAGATGACGGAGCCCGTAGCAGGCCCCTCCTGGGCAACAGGACCCAGTCCTGCCCCCAGGCGCCCCCCGATAGGCCCAGCGTCGGCCTACGTGGCGCCCCCGAGGCCCCAGCAGCCGATGGAGACGGCTGCCCCCCAGGATGGAGGCTGGACGAGGCCGTCCAACCCCGCAAAGAGGCCCATGTCCCCACGGGGACCACAACCGCTCCAGTGTGGCAACCGATTTGAAGAGTTGCCCGAGGTAAGCGAAGGCGCCGGCGCGCCGCGTAATAAGCGTGCCAATACTAATCATTCTTTCTCCCCCGCAGGTACCGGAAGGAGAGACCGTGTTCCCCCGGTTGTGATGACCCTGGGGAACATGACACACGCGCAGATCACAGCTGCGGTCCAAGGACATCTGGGGGCTGGTAAGCTCTTTACTTTTAGGTACAACAGGGGCGGCACGGCCAACATCTTCGTGCGCTCGATGGAGGACCATCGCGCCCTCACCAATGGACTGCGAGCGGAGGCGCGCGGCTTCCACACATTCACGGCCGAAGCCGAAAAAATGAAAAAGGCCGTAATCAAGGGCCTGCCACTAGTAGAAGTAGAAGACATCGCGGCGGATCTGGAATCGCAAGGATTCCCAGCTGTGAAGGTGGTCAAGATGACTGCCTCAAATGAGTATCCCATATACTTAGCTCACTTCAATAAGGAAGTCAACATGGGACAGCTGCGTGCGGCCGTCAAATACCTGTGCCACTGCCGCATTCGACTCCAGAAGCACAGGAGCAATCACCTTCAGCACGGCACCCAGTGCTACAGATGTCAAGACTTCGGGCATGGGTCCCGAAACTGTTCGCACACAGCAAGGTGTGTAAAATGCTTACTGGAGCATGCTTCGGCAGAATGCCCCAAGAAGACGAGAGACGAGCCCGCCGCATGCTGTAACTGCTCAGGCCCGCATCCCGCCAACTACAGAGGCTGCCCCAAGCGGGTAGCGTACGTCGCCTCAATACAGCAGCGACCTGCCAGAAGGCCCCAACGCCCACCGGCAGAACAGAACCCGAGCAGGCCACCTCCTCAGCCGAGGACGGATGGACGCACATGGGCCAACGTAGCCGGAGGCACCGCCCCCGCCCAAGAACAGCGCGAGACCGCGCCGCCCCCACAGCCCCGCCCCCAGCCCCGCTCACAGCAGGAGCCCGTGCGCGCGCCCACCACTACAGAGGACGACCTGGACATCATGGCCCTGCTCCAAGGCCTCCTGAGGATGCGATCGCAGCTCGCCCGCTGCACATCAAGAGCAGAGAAGCTCGTCGTCCTGATGGAGCTCCTCACGACCACCCTCGATGTCTAATCCCGAGAAGGTGAGAGTCCTCGTATGGAACGCATTTAGCGTGCGCAACAAGACAGACGAACTGCTCGCTTTGGCAAATGAATTAAACACCGACATTATTCTCTTATCAGAATCCCACTTGAATCCAAGCGTACCGCTGAGAGTGCAAGGTTTCGAGATTCACCGAGACGACCGACAGGGAAGATCAGGCGGAGGAACCGCAATATTCGTTCGACAATCTATGACGTCCACAAGAATTCCCACTCCGAAGTTGAAGCACGCTGAAGCCACGATTATCGAAGTCACCATAGAGGGTAGAGCGCATACCATCATCTCCGTATACTGCACCCAAAGTAACCTAGTGAGAGAAGATCTCAATAAATTGCTCAATCTGGGACCAATCGTTGTGATGGGAGGCGATTTGAACGCCAAACACAACTACTGGAATAACTACAGAGGTAATGCGAATGGAAATACGCTCTTTACACACATGCAGACAAATACCTATTCGATAATGGCGCCCGACAGACCTACGTACTACTCGCAACGCTCTAGATATCCGAGTACATTGGATATAGTACTCGAGAAAAATGTTAAGACAATATCTCCACTGCGCACATTAGACGAGCTGTCATCGGACCACCTGCCCGTGTGCTTCACTATAGGCGGCACAACTTCAAGGACCCCCAGAAAACAGCGCAATTATAAGGATGCGGACTGGGAAGGATTTAAAAAGGAAGTCAACGAACGAATTCATCTCACTTCGGGAACTCTGCGCTCGCCACAAGAAATCGACGCAGCTACAAGCACTCTCACAGAGATTCTTCAAACAGCACAAGATACACACATTCCTCTCAAAGAAGTACATTCATACACGATCAAGCTTCCCGAGCACGTTTTATCGCTCATCAAGGACAAAAATCGCCTGCGACGCATGTACCACCGCACGCGTGACGAATACTTCAAGACAGCGTACAACAGCCTGCAGAGGGAAATCAAGACCGAAATCGCAGAACTCAAGCGCGAACTTTGGGACAAAAAAGTCGCGTCGCTCACGCCGAAGGATAATTCATTATGGAAAATGGCTAGCGCGCTGAGACATAAAGATTTCACAATCCCCCCGCTACAGAAATTGAACGGCCCTGGGACGGCTTTGTCGCTACAAGAAAAAGCTGACACACTTGCCGACGGCTTCGAGAGAGTCTACGCCGCTACAGACGGCCTTTCCGACCCGGCTACGGACCGGATCGTAGCTGACTCTCTACGAGATTTGAACGAAGCAGAGCAGACAAACGCTGAAGATATTCATTTCACAACGCCGAGCGAGATTGCGGTCACAATCAAGCGACACAGAACGAACAAGGCGCCGGGAAGCGATCAAATTCACAACATTTTACTCAAACATCTCCCTCAAAAAGCCATCATCTACACTACAAAATTGTTCAATGCCTGCCTCATGACTGGGCATTTTCCCCAGATTTGGAAATCGGCGACCGTGCTGCCATTCGCAAAGCCGAATAAAGATAGAACGCAGCCGACAAGTTACCGGCCGATTAGCCTACTATCTACGTTGAGCAAGGTATTTGAACAAATTATACTCAACAGGCTTGTCCCACACCACGACGAACACAAGACTTTGCCAGACGAGCAGTTCGGCTTCAGAAAGAGGCACTCCACGACCCATCAACTCACCAGAGTAGCGGAATACATCGCAAGAAAATTTAACGAACATCGCTTCACCGCTGCTGCGCTCATCGACCTAGAGAAGGCATTCGACACCGTATGGATAGACGGGCTCGTGCATAAGTTGCACCGCACTAACACGCCCATATACCTAACGAGGCTGGTACAGAAATACCTAAAGAATAGATCCTTCAGAGTTTTCATAAGGAACGTGCTATCTTCAATGCGTGAGATTCCAAAAGGCGTGCCGCAAGGAAGTTTACTGGGACCATTTCTCTTCATTCTGTTCACCTACGACATCCCCCGAGACGAGAGATGCAATCTGTCTATCTACGCAGATGACGTCAAACTATACGTTTCCTCGCTGAAAGCGAACATGGCCGCGATTTACCTACAGAGGGCGCTCGACGCGCTCGTAGAGTACTACAAGAAATGGCGCCTGAAACTGAACGAGGCGAAAACCGAAGCCATCATGTTCACGAGAAAACGTATAAATAGAACACCTGACTTCAACATCGAAATGGGAGGACATAGCATTGAATGGAAAGATGAAGTTACATATCTCGGCCTGACCATGGACTCCCGCCTCAACTGGAAATCTCACCAAGCAAAGATGCACGCGCGCACGCGACAAGCGATCGGCATGATGAAGCCAATTTTCAATAGACGGAGTCCGATACTTCCCAAAACCAAACTCATCGTCTACTACTCGCTCATTCGTCCGGTACTCTCGTATGCGATTCCCGTATGGAGCAGCATCTCACACACAGACCACAAGAAACTACAGACACTTCAAAATCTCTGCATTAAAATCACATACAACACGAGACTCAGAACAAACTTGAAGAGATTACACGAACGAGAACAAATTCCAACTCTATACGAATTCACACACAGCTGACTGCACGCTTTTACAAATCACTCACACTTAGTAAAAATCCACTCATACGAGACATAGGACAATACAATGCTCCGAGCGACCTGACATTCAAATACACACACAGACTACCTAAACACATCCTCATGGACCATGACCACATATGGTACATACCAGAATCAGACGCGGACGAATAGCGAGCAGTAGGTATTTCCTAAACTCCCGACTTTCCTCCTAAATATATAATGTTTATATATCTATTTATATATTTATATAATATTTTATAATTTGTATGTATATGTATGTTTATTTTCTATCCTCCCATAAGTATATATTAACATAAAAACAGACACACACACACACACATCTCAAAAATGCAGGACATCATATACCGATGTTACTGAAGGCCGCATACGTTTCAAGTTGACGTTCGGCCGCTCCTTCCGGGTAAGGTTTTCTGCGATTTTCCTTACTCCCAACGGCAAATGCGGAAGGATCCCAACAATAGGGCGCAGCCGAAATTTCCTCCCCCCATTCCCAACACAACACAAACAGACACGTATGTAGTATATGGCCGCTGTCGGTCGCTGGTGGTGCTGATGCTGGATGAAAACATGCAATTTTAGTAGGGTTTTTAGGTAACAAATTTTTTCCCTACCGAGAAAATACAAGGCCTCTAAGTCTGTAACAGCCAGGTAATATTTGAATAAACCCATATGAGGTAAAAATTGTGAGGCGCATATGACGCCGTTCTATTTGTATAAAGAACATTAACTTTAAATTCAGTAAATTTAAATGATTCACCACTTTATGGAATATAAGAATCTAGAAAATAAAAAAATAAAAACGTTGGCTAAAGAAGGAGTTAGCGCAACACGGCATAACACCCCAAAAACAAATAACAAAAATAACAGTTTCCTGTTAAACTTTTAGTAAGTTTCGAATATATTATCATGACGTCGGCACGTTCATGAAAATCCAAATATTTTTGCATTACAGTGAAAAATGTTTGTATCGTCATGATATATTATCAAGGCATATCGAGAAAACATTATTTGTATCGTCATGATATATTATCAAGGCATGTCGATAAAACATTCTTTGTATCGTCATGATATATTATCAAGGCATATCGATAAAACATTCTTTGTATCGTCATGATATATTATCAAGGCATATCGATAAAACATTCTTTGTATCGTCATGATATATTATCAAGGCATGTCGATAAAAAATTATTTGTATTGTCATGATATATTATCAAGGCATGTCGATAAAAAATTATTTGTATTGTCATGATATATTATCAAGGCATGTCGATAAAACATTCTTTGTATCGTCATGATATATTATCAAGGCATATCGATAAAACATTCTTAAAATGATGTTTTAATAATAAGGCCTGTTAATTATTTGTCGTGAGAGCAAAAGTCGATTTCTCTCCGTGGCACCAATTTCAATGAGTTCACACGGAGAAAAATAACTATTGCTGATTTATTAAAACCCTGTTAAAAACGGGACAGCATGCCGTTTCCTAATAAAATGAACACGAGTTCCTTGCACCTGCCCTGTTAATGATAATGACGAAAGGCTCAACTTATTTCGACACTTATTTAAACTATATAGTAATGGAGAAGAGTTTGAAAGGAAGACCTTTTCTACGGTTCTGATTTCTACGGTTTTAAAAGTTGTACCAAGGTTAATAAAAATGATTGTGTGTATTGTATATATCCCATAATGTTCTTATCAAAAATCTGGCGATTATTATCTTTATGAAGCCTGAACATGAAAACGATTTGTTATAATTGTGAAATAAATATAGGTAATTGTGCATTCACATACAATAGTGTGGCAACACCGAATAAAAATACATTTCCCGCCATATTGCTCCAGCACAAGATGGCGTCTGCGAGATTAGAGCAGGTATTATTTTATTGTTTTTCAATGGAAGAATGAATCTCCCCGAATTATTAATGGCTTTATCAGAAACGAAAACCCAAAATTGATTAATGACTGGACAATATTCGCACAGATTTAACTCGTACAAGGGTAAAATATAATCGATTTGATTTAATTAACAATTCTAGATTCGTTCATAGATGACAAAACAGCATACCTAATGTAATGATGACCTCCGTGGTCGAGTGGGTATGATTCTCTGTTAGGAATCCGTAGGTCGCGGGCTCGAATGCCGATGTGACTTTTATTTAATTAATATGGTTTATTCCACAATTAATGTTTTTTTAAATAGATCTACAGAAGCGTAAAATATTTCCGTCATGACCTATCCTGGGGGATGTTGTGTGGAAGATATTTTTAAGGAAAGCAAGTTCTGGGAAAGAAAAATGTATGAGGGTGTATCCAGAGGTGACGTACATATGAATTCACGGCTCAGCTGGAGAGGACAAAGGGTGTCCATCAAGCAGTCTCTCCCGATCCGGCCCGCCAAGTAGTAGGAGGGCTAATGCATCCGCCGAAGATCTGAACAAACCTAACTGCATGAACCCTGCTTAAGTGACCCAACGCTTGCCACTTGAGGTGGCCTACATCAGAGGTGTTGGTCATCCAATAAATGGTTTTCGAGGAGGCGATACCATACCCGCCTCCGAAATTGTGTAATATATATGCTAAACATTCCAGAGTGTAAGAAACTCTCAGTATCGCCCTTGTGAAAGACCACCATTCAGAATTGAAACTATATAGCTTTAGCCATGTTTGGTGTCCAGATCTGCAGAGCCAAGTACTTCCCAGCCTTTCTCTTTCTTATATCCTCCCCCTCCCCATACCCTTGAGCTTTACTTCATATCCGAATTGGGAGAGCCATGGAGCCATTGGGATTCTTGTGGAAAAGAACGAAGGAGAGTAAAATGATACATAATGATGATTATAAGTAAAGTAAATGAAACATGAATAATTTTGCGGAGTTTCGGCTGTATATTATCGTGGCAATAATATTTTCTGATCTTGTTCTAAAGCTTGACACACACGGTAGCGCCAACGGGCTAAATGGCCCCGCGCCGAAACAAAACTCATCGTGTGTGGGGAAACTCAGCTGGCTCGGCGTGGCCCAGCGGCCTCCGCTTTATATTCGGCTAGTCAAAAATTCACCGAGCTGACTCGCCGGCTCTGCATGTGTGTGCGATTTCTGAACCAAAATCCGTATGTCATCAGTATGAATTTAGACCTCATCAGACCTCGAGTTGTAAGTACCGCCTCTTCAAGCAGAGGTGTTTCATCTGAATATATGGTGGCATCTAAGTGCATACATAATCTGAATACAATTCATAAAGGAATTATATAGACTATACTGAACGTAACCATAAGAACGTCGATTGAAATATTCAATAGTTTAGACGTGCCAAATGTACAACAAATATATTCCTAAAATATGCTATTGAAACTATTCAAAAGTACGGACGTATTCATCACAGTGGATCGAATCAAAATGTCATAAAAAACATTCCTCTAAGTTATAAAACCACTTTCTGACAAAGAAACAACATTTTTTCAGCAATAAAACTCCACAACATCCTTCCCCCAGATATAAAATGATTATAAAATTTTAATGAGTAAAAATCAAGAATAAAAATCTGGCTGAAAGAGGTAAAACAAAAAAAAACACTAAAATTACACTGAAAACTGATAAAATATAATTAAATACTTTAGTCCGCCTCAGAACAGGTCACCCTAGTGAGGAGAACTAAGGAATACCATTACTATACTTGAATTCACCATAATATTTACTTAGGACAGGTTGTTTCGGAGTATTTGAACAATTCATCAAATTTCAACGTTCATTTCTGGGATCTGTGAAAGTCCAATTCAAGTTCTGTTATTATATCATTGTAGGCTAGTTGCTTGACAGAACTGAAATAAAAACAGAACTTGAAAAAATCTTTCACAGAACTTGAAAATTAACGTTGAAATTTGATGAATTGTTCAAATACTCCGAAACAACCCGTCCTTAGTCTTTAAAAAAATGTAACCTTTGTTGAATTTTTGTGAAAAAATAACCTATTTTATGTATTTGAGTTTAGTTAACAAGTTGAGGTTGTTCACTCGGTGGTGATGTAGATCGAAATGGACCGGCTCGGCTCATAAGGATTCAGTCAAATGGCTCGAGACCAAATGGCTCCGCCGTGTATGTCCAGCTTTAGAGTTTATTAACATTTCCAGTTGTGTGTGAATTTTAGAACCAGTGCAGCGAGATTGCAATCAAAGTTTGTTAATCCTATGTTTTTTCTCATATTCGGATTTAATGAAAAGTTGAAGCAACGAAAGAAATAGCCGTTACGCAACTATGATTGAGTTATTTTCTATATAGATAATAATATTACGGCTTTGCATTCATATTCAAACATATGTACGGTGTCCGGAAACAAGTGGTACATTCGGGAAACCGGTTAATATTCATTATCTGTGAGAAAAATATTTGACGATATGAGTATTTCAATTTTTTTTAAACTTTGTTCTTATTCTTCGGCAACTAAAGGGTTAAAAAACTTTTAGTGTCGGGTCTACACTTTAACATAGCTGATATTAACCCCCTAGCGAATCTTTTTTTAACTTCGGCCTCGATTTAATCGAAAATATAAACTCAAATCAAAAATTTTATTCCACAAAATCTACCCAAATGTGATTTAGATTTACCAGTTTCCCGGTTGTAGCACTAGTTTCCAGACACCTTATATAGAAAGGTATATATCTAATAGCGACCATGCAAGGTGCCGTAATTTCGGGTTCACTGATTAAATCTCTAGTACACTATATAATTGAGCAAGCTTTCAAACAGATTACGTATTATGTACAAATGTATATGTTCGGATGGATAAAGATGAACTAAGGAACATTTCCCTTCCCTTATCTTTCTCCTCCTCCAATCCCTTCGGTTCACACCGTATGCCAAAAGAGGCGTTATTTTTAAATTTCCCCTGACTCCGGGCTGTTTGAACTCACATGTGCTATACACAAGATAAGTGTATAAATATGATTTTGAGTTGTAAATCAGGTGATTATTAAATGAAAACATTGATAATTTATTGTCTTCGGTAGTTGTGTCGGTTAGGAGCATACAATAAAGAAAAAAACTACAATTGCCTTCACAATGGAAATAATTGCCGCCACCAACTTTTTACCTTTTGGTTCTAGACCAATTACTACGAGCTCTGTCTCACTTTCCTCCATCCCAGATCCCATCCCATTTGAATTTTGTAATCATGGTAAAATACAGTTTTGTACAGGGTTTTCCAATAAGAGGAGTTATTTCGATATTCAATCGTAAAAGATCAATGGTTTCGTTGCTTGTGTGGCACGTAGCGCCGTCTTGTTGAAAGTAAACGTTGTCCAGATCAATATCATCCAATTCCGGCCATAAAAAATCATCAATCATGTCTCGATAGCGCAATCCATTCACCGTAACTGTTGCTCCAGCCTCATTTTCGAAAAAGTAAGGTCCAATGACTCCGCTGGACCATAAGCCGCACCAAACAGTCACACTTGAGGATAAAGAGGCTTTTCAACAATAACTCTTGGGTTTTCCGAGTCCCGGATGCGACTATTTTGCTTGTTGACGAAGCCACCGAGGTGGAAATGGGCCTCATCACTCAAGATGATTTGCAATTGATTCACTCAAGTGAATTTCAATTTCAAACACGTCCACATGGGATTTATTGTATTCTTCTTTATTATGTGTTTAGGAAAGGTACATTTTTCTGATAATCCGTTGCGTTACATTCTAAATTCTTTTCGATAAATTCATCAAAGTACTAAGAAGGGAAAAATTGTTCTCTGGCTTAATGCATTGGACATTATTATTGTTTTCTCCGATACTCCGTGGACAATGAAACTACATGTATAACCTTAACAGATTGCATAGTTAACTCAAAATGAAAATATGTGACTTTCATTGTTTTCTCCACATTCCCTTTATTTTAAAACATCAATGAATTAATTCTAATAACATTACATATCGGGAAATTTATCGACTGAAAGAATATGAAGTATAAAGTAAACTCCAATTTATACGACTTATTCAAAATGATTACCAAGTCGCATAGGACTTTATCTATGACATAGATACCTAAAGTTAACTCCAAACTTTAAACGTGACTGATTAACATGACCTTACTGTACCTACTACATTAACATTGAAATAAAAGCATAATCGCTCACTCATGTATACTGTACAGGTACAGGTGGTTACAAAACGTGCTAGTGATTCACTATTCCCGAAGACAAGTCACTTATATCAAACAAAGCGGTTCTTCCTCGTGAGGTCATCCGTAATGCTTCACAGTAATAAAAACGCACTAAAAACTAGATATAATCGTTCATACATTTTTATTGGCAATTAAATTTACGATACAATTTGTAAACATTTTATATAATTTACATCACATACATTGTACACACATTTTTACAATATTTATTTACCATATTTAACTTATCCACAAAATAAATATAATTTTGAAAAGTGTTCCAAAAAATGTGTTTTTTATAGTATCGTAGGAACTAGAATGGCAAGAAATAGGGATAAACTAGCAACCGAAGTTCTAGTAAGACAACGAAATAAAACAATGCTTGAAATGGATTTACCCGTGTTTGGTGGCCAGGTAGTTCCTCCTCCCCATCTTCTTCCCCTCCCCAGTACCTTCAGCCTCACAACATACCCCAATTGCGAATGACATAGTTTAATTGGCTCCAAAACGCTTGGGAGCGGTTGGGACTCTAAAAAAGTTATTATCATCAGTTGGGAAAAAACTAAAAATAATATTTACTAAACCATTAAAACGGCCACCATCTTTAACCGGAGCCGGTACGTAAGAACAAAAATTTGGAGAAAGACGAATGCAAAAAAAAATGCTTGAGTACTCAAAACAGTAGTAATTAAAATTAGCTAGATAGAAAAACAAAATCATTTATTGAATTTCCAAGTTTTTTGATAACATCGCTATGAAAATCTATGGGTATCTTCGGTTAAATACAATTTTCACTAACAAATGTGGTTTTAAATGATCTAATTTAATGACTAAATGGATTACGTAATGGAGGAATACAATAAAAATGTATAGATGAAATTTTCATTATGCTCAATTAACATTAAGTTTAATGACGCAACATCAAATAAATCGACTGTGTTGATGTTGAGCATTTATTAAGTGAGAAATAACGTTACAATGAAACATATTTTTAAAATTGTAACTGTAGCAGTGACGTTCCGTGATTTCTTAAAAAAATACACCGATATCCGGAAAAACAGGTGTTTTTTTTTGTTTTCAATTTTTATAACCTTATACTATTTTCTCATCGTGATTAATGTTTTGGATTATAATGCCATGTTGCGCTTCTTCCTTCTTTAACCAACGTTTCAGAGAGAGTTACAGTGTCCATGTGTAGATTGTGGTTAAGATAATTAATTGACTTTACCCCTCTATTCTCTAAAAAATTTTTGTAAACATTTGTTAAAATTATAATAATAATATTTTGATGATTTTTATAGCGCCGTTTTTATGTAAAAACACCTCAAGGGTTCTGTACAAATATAGAATACACTTCTACAGTGATCTACTAACTATATATGGAGATAATATACAGTAATATACTTACTTACCTGGTAGGTCACTTGAGATTAACTTTAACTAATTAGCGAAATTTAGATACAAAATTTAGGATAAAATAGGAAAATTGGATATAATTGAACTTTCTCTCAGGAATGGTATATTTAATTTAAGGGTATGAGAGCTTAAAAATGTAAGTTTTTAGTTTAGACCTGAATTCTGTTGGACTTGTTATGGATCTTAGTTCCAGAGGGAGTTTATTCCAAGCCTTCGGCCCTGATACTCCGAAAGCGCGATCACCAAACTTAGTATTTGGCTTGCGCTTAGGTTCCATCAGTCTGCCTACAGCTGATGATGTTGCTGATCTATGGATATTGTGCACTTTCTCCTATTTTTTAAATTAACAATTGTTAATATAAATTTTGTACAGGTTTATTATCATTATTATTAAAGGCTTTTATTATTACTTATTATTTTATTATTTTTTTATTATGTTAATCTGTGAGAAATAGGATGCAGGCGCATTATCCAATTAATGTTTTTTTACTGTCATGTTTATTACTGTCTTTATCTGCGTTTTCTCCAATAAAAAAAGTATTTTTGTTATTTGTTTTTGGGGTGTTATGCCGTGTTGCGCTAACTCCTTATTTAGCCAACATTTCGGACAGCATTGCCGTGTCCATCATCAGGGCAGATGTGTTATCTGATAACACCCCAAAAACAAATAACAAAAATACTTTTGGCCGTGAAAATCTTAAATCATATTTAATAAAAAAAGTGTTTGTTTATGTATGCAGAAGAGATACCGTGTTGTGCGAGTTAATCCTCTTAATATAGTGATATTTTTTTAATCATTTTGGAATAAATTAATGAGTAAAACCTCAAATTGTAATATTTAATTATGGTAAATAATATTATCTTAACATTTCTGTTTCAAATTTTATTTTAAAATCGCTAATATTATCTTCAATAATTAAATAATAATGAGTTTGTTTATTCCGGAATGTGGGAAGGATTATGCAATTATACATTTAACATATCGTATAATAATTAGTAAAATTAATGTAGTTTTCGGCGTTTAGTTTTGGTGTAACCGTCAAGTACCAAGTAACGGATACCAAGTTATCGGCATACCTGAAAAACAATTATGGGAAGGAGATTTCTTATTTGTATAATTAACATTCAAAAGTTGGAAACATACAAATAATAAAAAAAAAAATTGTTTTGGCTGAATCGCAACTTTTAGCCCAAAACTCGTAAAATGCACGTTACTGAACTATAATTAACATACTTTAAGGTTAATTATAATGAAAAACATTAACGGTTATAAATTAAAGTAATAGTAATATATTACATAGTAATTTATATAAAGTTAATAACGATTGATTGCTGGCGGTTGGCCTTTATCATAAGCGTTAATCCTTTTCTTCATTTTAGGAACCCATTGGTATATCTTTTCATTTTGAGATGCAATTTTTATTGCAGATTGTAGATATACTTATTAATACAGGGTTTTCCAATAAGAGGTGTTATTTTGATATACAATCGTAAAAGATCAATGGTTTCGTTGCTTGTGTGGCACGTAGCGCCGTCTTGTTGAAATTAAACGTTGTCCAGATCAATACCATCCAATTCCGGCCATAAAAAATCATCAATCATCTCTCGATAGCGCAATCCATTCACCGTAACTGTTGCTCCAGCCTTATTTTCGAAAAAGTAAGGTCCAATGACTCCGCCGGACCATAAACCGCACCAAACAGTCACACGTTGAGGATAAAGACGCTTTTCAACGTTTTCCGAGCCCCAGATGCGACAATTTTGCTTGTTGACGAAGCCACCGAGGTGGAAATGGGACTCATCAATCAAGATGATTTGCATTTGATTCACTCAAGTGAATTATAATAATTTCAATGCGTTGTTGAAGCGTATATCGTTCCATTTTTATTAATGGCGTAGTTTCTACTTGTCAAATGTCAAAAAATGACAGCTTCAAAAGTAACATCTACCTCAAAATAACACCTCTTATTAGAAAACCCTGCACTTTTCTAATACTAATTGTACCAATTTTGTACCAGTTTATACGATTTATACGATAAAAATGAGAATGACCCATTATACATTTAACTTACCTAAGAAGAATAGGTAAGATATCATTTTAATGGGCAATGGTAATAAACAATAAAAAGGGGCGTTATAATTTACGCTGCCCTCAATTATTACTTGTAATAATA
Organism: Hesperophylax magnus; assembly: GCA_026573805.1. Classification (NCBI taxonomy): domain Eukaryota; kingdom Metazoa; phylum Arthropoda; class Insecta; order Trichoptera; family Limnephilidae; genus Hesperophylax; species Hesperophylax magnus. Next base: position 7,111,112 of record JAIUSX010000022.1, read on the forward strand.
ATTGTAAGTCAGATCCAAACAGTCTGGAGTCATGGCATCCTCAATTAGGGTATGTTTTGAGGCTGAAGGTAGTGGAGAGGGGAAGGAGATGGGAAAGAGGAAGATGGAGAAGTACCTGGCTATTTAATTGAATAACCAGGGCGATACTGATTGTATCTTCCACTTTGGAACGTGCCGCAAATATACTATATATTATTTTAAATGAGTAATTTGTGAAATAACACAAATTAATCAAGTAAAATTCGCTTGCGCACGCCGGGATTTAAGCCCGTGACCTCCAGCTTGCTAGTCGAGAGCCTTACACCTCGACCGCGGAGGCCGTCAAAAGTTAACGCCGTTTAATATCATGATGTGTGTTCATTTAAGTATATCTTTTGCATTCATCTTTCTTTGATTATATTATTTACAAAAATTCGAATTATCGGTTCATTTAAAAAATGGTAACAGTTAGTATATTTTGTTAGACGTTTTGTTCTAGCAAAAACCACAATTTTACTAGAGCTTTTTATTTGTCAGGTACTTACTGAGTACTTCACTTTCTTTTCAATGCACTTTACAAATTTACAACTAAGCAAAAAAACTCACAATAAATGTTATGTGCCCGAAGTAAGCTAATTTTTAACTCACTTCGGGTGGAATAGATCAAAGATTTTAGAATTAAAAATTTCATAGGCCTGACTGGTGCCTGGGAGTCAACAGTTAACTTCCATCAACCATAACACATGGACATCACTAGAAGAAGAAAAATCTTTTTATTGCATGAAATAAATAAATAATATTCCAGAATTTAAAAAAAACGTCGACATCAGTTTCCATTCAAATCGGTAGCTACAGATCAGCACATTAGCAAAAATAGCACATTATATCATAAATAAATAAACTTTAATTATTGAAGAAAATATTAGCAATTCTTAAGTCGAAGCTTAATGCCAAATCACTATTTTGATTAATTTTTATAACGAATTGGCGTATATTCTGAATACAAAAAAATATGCTTTAGATAAATTGAAGGTTTTCCTATCGCTGCGTTTGAGTAGAATACAAATAAAAAATATAAATGCAAACTACTAAAAAAAATATTTTTTCAATATAAATGTATGAACGCATAAAGGAAACAACTTTAAATATACAGTATTATAGCTAAGATTATCTGTGGCAGTTTCACTTGATTACCTTTTTGCTTTCTTATAAAATTATTTACAAAATAAATAAAAACCAGTTTTGTGCTTGAAATCGAACGTTTCTAGACTCCGTTTGTCAAGCGATTTTAATGCCTATTACCTAAGATATAAGGTATACCAAGAATACACACATTTTTGGCTTGTAGCTTCCTCTTAAACGAACAAAACAGAAAAATAAAATAAAAACAGGACAGGCGGAGATTATTTTCAATAATTAAATATTACAATTTGAGGTTTTACTCATTAATTTATTCCATAAGTAAATTCAACTCTTTTGATTCAGATAATCTCTTCCTTCCGTTTTTAATTCTTGAATTGAACAGCTAAGAAATCGTGACCTACCTTAGCCCAAGGCGTTTTGTCAAATATATATTTCCGGGTTATTATACTTATAAAAGCTCGTTAGACCTTTTTTCACTTCCATTGACTGGTTAGTAACTTGCCATTAATGTACCGATGTCATCATTACTTAGTTAACACATGTATCTGCGAACAATACAAAATTCAAAACTGTATAATACAAAAGCTGTCAGAAAAGCGAATAAGGTTACAATATAAAATTATCTTTGCAAATTATTATTATTTTGATGTTACTTGGGATTATCCATAATGCGATTAAAATAGTCATTTAACAAACATAGTTTTAAAAAAAACTGTACATAGGTACCTTATATAATAATTGATGATCTATATATATGTGGTAAGTTTTTAGATTCTCACGGCCAAAAGCATTTTTGTTGTTTGTTTTTGGGGTGTTATGCCGTGTTGCGCTAACTCCTTCTTTAGCCGACGTTTCGGACAGCGTTACAGTGTCCATCATCAGGGCAGATCGGGTAGATCCGAAGATGTGTAAATTTTTGGTTGTCGAGTTTGTGCTTATTTATTTGTGGCCTGGGCCCGTCCAAGTGCGAAATGCCAACGGAAGTGGCGACATCTTGTGTCGAATTCTGAAAGCACAGTATTTATGTTAGCCTGGGGTCCATCCAAGTGCGAAATGCCAACGGAAGTGGCGCCATCTTGTGGCGAATTCTAGAATTAGAAAACCGATTGACAGCTGTTAGAGTAGATGTACCCAGTATCAAGGTATAAATGCAATGGTTTTATATTGTATTATTATATGGTATTGGAGTATACTTAGACATGTTATTTGCGTTTAGCTTTGGTGTAGCCGTCAATTACCGGATACCAAGAGCTGTTGAGCTTAGCTCCGTCGTCTCTATTGATATTAAATGGATTTTTGTAGATTTCAATTGCCTCCATAATCAGGCGTGATCTATAAGTTTTGGGTCTTCCCAGGACCTCGGGAGCAAATCCAAAGTAATGGCCGGTTTCAATTAAGTGTTCGGCGATTGCCGATTTATCAGGGTGGCCAAGTTTACAAGCACGAAAATGTTCTGCTATCCTTTTGGAAATCGTCCGCTCTGTCTGGCCTATATAAACCTTGTCACAACCAGAGCAGCTGAGTTTGTACACTCCATCTGCTTCCAGAGGAAACTTAGTCTTTGCAGACCTCAGTAGGTCTTGGATTTTGGTGGTGGTTCCGAAGACAGTTTTGATGTTTTCTTTTCTCAACAGCCTGGCAATTCTGTCTGTCACATTGTGAACGAAAGGCAGGAAAGCACAGCCTTTTGAGTCTTGTTCAACTCTGTCTTCGTTTGTTGTAGATTTGGCTCTTAAAATTTGCCTTGTCTGACTTGCCGGGTAACCGTTGCGCTCCAGTGCATCGGTCAGTTTTATAAGTTCTGCTCCAAGTTTTGTTTCTTCACATATTCTGGTCGCTCGGGTCACCAAAGTATGGATAAGTCCTCTCTTCTGCGCTGGGTGGTGGTGCGAATCAGCGTGTAAGTATCGATTCGTATGAGTTGGTTTCCTATATACGGTATGTCCTAGGCTACCATCGTGTTTTCGCATCACCTCCACATCTAGAAAAGGCAGGATTTTATCTTGGTTTTCCAGCTCCATTGTGAACTTAATTTTGCTGTGGAGAGAATTAAGATGATCCAGGAATTCGTTAAGTTTCTCCGTTCCATGAGGCCAAATGGCGAAGACATCGTCGACGTAGCGCCACCATACTTTAGGGACAGCTGAAGCTGTATCGAGTGCCGCTTCCTCAAACTTCTCCATAAAGAAGTTGGCTATTACTGGCGATAACGGACTGCCCATTGCAACTCCCTCCACTTGCTCAAAAAGTTCACCCTGAAACGCAAAGTATCCCGTTTTGAGGCAGTGTTCAAAAAGTTTGCAGATGTCTTCCTCATATATCTCACTGAGCATTGTCATTGAGTCTTCTAGAGGCACATTTGTGAACAAATGTGCCTCTAGAAGAATGAACAAATAAATAAGCACAAACTCGACAACCAAAAATTTACACATCTTCGGATCTACCGGATCTGCCCTGATGATGGACACTGTAACGCTGTCCGAAACGTCGGCTAAAGAAGGAGTTAGCGCAACACGGCATAACACCCCAAAAACAAACAACAAAAATATATATATGTGTGTGAAACCGCACAAAAATCCCAACTGCTCCCCACCATCTGGAGCCAGTGAGACTATGGCTTCCCCAATCGGGATATGTTGTGAGACTGAAGGTAGTAGGAGTGGAAGGAGATGTGGAATATCTGTTCACCAAACACGGCTAAAGCCACGTTTCAATTTTATTTTTATCAAAAGAAAGACAAACATTCCCGGGTTACGAATAACCTGACGATATTTGAAAATCTTCTACTACCACCACAGTAAGCGGAAAATGGTGTTTGTGTTGTGATAGAGGACTTAGTCAGCCGAGGAACACACTATGCCTGGGTGGGACCCAAACTCGATGTCAACTCAGCCACCGACCGGAGAATCTTCCACTCTGGAACGTGCCACAAATATATAATATTTTTTTTCAATAAGTAAGTGAAATAACACAAAATTATCAAATAAAATTTACTTGCGCACGCCGGGAATTGAACCCGCGACCCCGGGAATTAAATCCAGCTTGCTAGTCGAGAGCCTTACACCTCGACCGCAATATGTACATACATAAATATAATATGCACTATTTTAAATCAAATAAATAAAAACATTTCATTATCCCAGAAGCCATTAATTTAAATAAATATTATTGCAACATGCGCCAACTTTCAATAATGTTCAAATCAAAGTAAATTGAGAGTAGATATTTTCTTGTTATATGAAATGCACCAGACTTTGTTTCAAATATCACATGTGCAATTAACTTCAATCCGTGCAATTCTATACTTGCACAAATTAATGGCAAGTGAAAGGATTGATCTCAACTTGTTAATAACTGGTTCATTTCAAATCAATTTGCTGGTACAGTAGCAAATCCATACATTAATAATAATCGGCTTAAAATGTAAAATGACGACGTGTTGATAATATCCTGTAATACTCTTTTCAAACTTTAGAAATTTAATCAATTTAATCGGCCAGGACCAATCTAATTGTTACAGCTTCAGCTACAAAGTCGTAAAAGATATTGGACAAGAGTTTCCTGTTTTTCAAATGTTTTCACACATTTTGACTTCGATCATAAATATTGTTATTACCTACTCCTTTGGGTGTGTTATAAATCGTTCAACATTTGAAGATCATAATAATAAAAAAACATTATGTGTCGTGACTTATATGTTTTCACGATAAGGAAAAAAAGGTTAACAGTCTGACGATCTGAGAATTCTATGGATTCTGGGGATTTTACCGATTCTGAGGAATCTGCCTCAGAAACTGGATTCTGAAGATTCTGAGGTTTCAGAGCATTCTGAGGATTCCTAGGTTGAGGATTTTGTGAATTCTGCTGATTCTGAGGATTCTAAGGATTCTGAGGATTCCGAAGTTTCTGAGGATTATGTGAATCCTGATGATCCTGAGGATTCTAAGCATTCTGCGGATTCCGAGGTTTCTGAGGGTTTTGAGGATTGTGAGGAGATTGTGATTGTGGGGAGTGTGAAGAAGTTGACAACATTATTCAAACAACGTTGTCAACTTTGATCAGTCCAGTAGGTACATCAACCGTCTTCGGCTCCTCCAGACCAATTTTTTCCACAGGCAAGTTTTTACAAACTTGGTTTGGCGAGCATCTCCAGCGCTCCTTGAAAATCGAAAGTTTACAAATCGCTCACTTCAAGTATCCATCTTTTCGCATTATTTCAGCACGTTTATGATAAAAACGGAATTAATTGTCAACAGTTTTGCAATGTTTGCATTGTCTTAGTGCATCAGATGCAAGTCACAGTGAATGCAATGATAGCTTGCGCAACCCATTTCCGCATCCGTCCCATTAGCAGACTTCCGCTCAGAAACACTATAGTAATTATTTTTTAGGCAAACAGGTTAACGACCCCAAGGTATCTAAAAATGTTATCTTATACCAGGAAAATAATTTGAGCTGTGATAAAACAAAGTTTTTTCAGGTATAAGGAACTTACCTGATTGATTGTTCGTTGAACGTTTTCATAAAACAATCGAAATGTGAATACAGGAACTCTGAAGAAGTGAATTTTCCACCCACGACGACCGGAAGACGTCAGTTTTGTTTTCTCACGCATTTAAGGTTCTTGTTTTTTCAATGATTTTTATGAGTTCATGTTTGCTAGTCTTATTATATTGTTTTGTATTCGGTGTTTCAGAAAATGCAAAAATATAATTAAATAACACAGTTTGTATACATTATACTGAAGCGTTTTAAAAAAACCTTGAAACGTGTAATAAATAAGTATAATAATGCCGTGTATCTTGTAGTATATTATATACTTTGAGTTACTTGTTTCCATATTAATTGATCATCAGACTTATAATTTCACAACCTATTTTATGTGCAATTCGAATTCCAAGGTGTGATCAAAGTAATTTATGGTTTAGAGTTGCATTTTTTCTATAATGTTGGGGCCATAGCAGTTACATCATAAATATAATCTATGTTTAAAACAAGTACCGTAATCTATCGCAAAATTCCCATAACCGAAGTATAATCGAGCCCTTACCCGGAATAACGTTGTATCCTAAAATATTATTGTTTTGAAAAAAATGGTAAGAACGAAATCAGAAATGTTTCATTACATTTTATATTTAAAATACAATAATAATAAAATTCTTAAGGCAAAGCACTACGAAGTAATCTTGTGTTTTTTGTTTAAAACTTGATCGCTTATAAATACTCTATTATAGATGATTTAATTACATACTGCAAGTAGAACACAGTCTTTTTATAAGGCCGAAAAAAATATTAGACCTATAAACACTGCTTCAAATTGGTTCAAGGTTTTGATTTATAATGCGGTAAATTTAGAAAAAAGATAGTAAAACATTTTTAATTTTGTGCCTGGAAAAAACACTCTTTGGTCATGTTTTTTTCTTGCACAAGTCAAAACGATATCATCACAATCATATCGCCATATACATAAGGACTGTTATTGTTAGCGGTTCGATTCCAAATGTATTACACGACGTGGTGCCTTATCGCCTTAAAAGTTTTAAATGAAAAATGGTGAAGAAATACAATTAAATAAGAATTCTATCAATAACTCAAAGTTTCGTTGGATACAACATTGTTCCTGGCATTGTTGTTATTGATCAATCAATAATGTTAAAATATTAACAGAAGCCTGAATAAAAAAATGTACATTAGTCACCACTTAGTCACTACCTAAAGTAGGTACGTAAAATCACCTGTTCTATTTTTGAGGGTTCAATCTGCAATACCTGTTTTAACAATCAATCATTTTAGGTCAGCTTTGCTCTAGACGTTTCGTAATGCTAGGGCCGAAAGCTTCATTCTCGATTCCATGATAACTCAACACAGTGACATTTCAAAACACTTTTAAAAAGTGATATAAATATTAGAAACGATGAAAAATTTTTTTTTTAACCTAACCTACTTAACCCAGTTAATAAAGTTTTTGTTTCATCACTTTTCATGACTTTATAAAACTTTTTAAAGATGTGATGAATTATCATTGTGAAGATTTATCCGGTCACTGTTTATCTCATATCACGCAGTTGCAGCTTGATTTGTTATTGGTTTACTTGTATAGTGGCTGCGTTAGCCCATTGCTAGTTACTAAATCCACCTTGCGTTTTTTTTAAACTGACACAGGACGGGAAACGGCAAGACGAGCACATTAACAACACTCTTCTGCTTAAATCAAAGTACAGGTTTTTCCAATAAGAGGTGTTATTTTGATATTCAATCGTAAAAGATCAATGGTTTCGTTGCTTGTTTGGTACGTAGCGCCGTCTCGTTGAAATTAAACTTTGTTCAGATCAATACCATCCAATTCCGGCCATAAAAAATCATTAATCATCTCTCGATAGCGCAATCTATTCACCGTAACTGTTGCACCAGCCTCATTTTCGAAAAAGTAAGGTCCAATGACTCCGCCGGACCATAAACCGCACCAAACAGTCACACTTTGAGGATAGAGAGACTTTTCAACAATAACTCTTGGGTTTTCCGAGCCCCAGATGCGACAATTTTGCTTGTTGACGAAGCCACCGAGGTGGAAATGGGCCTCATCACTCAAGATGATTTGCATTTGATTCACTCAAGTGAATTTTAATAATTTCAATGCGTTGTTGAAGCGTGTATCGTTCCATTTGTATTAATGGCGTAGTTACTACTTGTCAAATGTCAAAAAATGACAGCTTCAAAAGTAACATCTACCGATATAGCGGGCTATTCAAAATAACACCTCTCATTGGAAAACCTTGTAGTTAGTCCCAGAATTTCAGCACTGAAAAAAATCCCGACTTCTAGTAAACTGGTAATGGTGAAAACTTGAAAGTGTAACGGAAATGGAATGCATAAAAAAAATGTACAATTTACTAATTTTCCGAGCCATTTTCAATGCAAGTTAGAACAATGCTATAAATCACACACCCATGTTTTTTTTAAATTTTTTTTTTATATTAACTCCACACAGGAGGCCCTGAAGAAAATAATTTCCCTCAGGGCCTATGTCATCTTTGGGGATGCTGTGTGGAGGGTCTTTTTGTGGAGAGGAAGGAGTGAACATGGGTCTTGAAGAGTCCCATGTTGTAGGAGGGAGGAAACACAGAGGCCGGCAGTTCGTTCCACAGCCGAGCTGTTGAACTTAAGAACGAATCGTAGAAGCGACCCGTTCTCATGTGACAAATGTCAACCGTGTACAAATGTTGGGCGCGCGTTTGGCGTGTATCCCGACTACGCACCGGTGCCGAAGGGATCAATGACGCTAGTTCCTCAGAGCATCTTCCATTGTAATACCGATAGAACAAGGACAGCATACCTACCTGACGCCTGTGCTCTAAAGATTGCAGTCCGTTTGTTAAGATTGGGGAATCTATCAAACGGACCGCCCGTTTTTGCACAGAGTCAAGGGTTTTTTTCAGGTATTTAGGGGCTCCGGACCAGAGATGGCTGCCAAATTCGACAGTAGGGCGCACTTGCGATTTGTACAGGGTCAGCAGTTGTGTACTATTAAAGTATCTGCGGGCCCTGTACAGTACGCCCAGCTTCTGAGAGGCCAGCTTTACTCTGGCTTCGATGGAGCCCCCATACCTGAGCTGGTCACTTATAGTTACACCAAGCATATCAATGGAAGGCCTGTTCGGAAGATTGCTTCCGTTGAAGGAGACTAGGTTATCATTTAGATCCCTTTTAGACGTAATCAGACAGGATTGGGTCTTTGAAACATTAAATTCGACGAGATTATTTTTACCCCAGGAGGAAATACTCTCGAGATAACCGTCCATTCTCTGCTTCAAAGCCCTCCGAGCCGTTGGAGTTTGTGTGCCCTTTGGGGGCTTGTCAAACAAAAAGCTATCATGAACTGTACTGTCATCCGCGTAACAATGAATCGGTGCACATGTCAAAAGGTCATTGATGTGCAACAAAAACAAAGTCGGAGACAGAACCGATCCCTGTGGGACGCCAGCATTTATAGAGTGTGAGGATGAGGTGAAACCAAAGATATTAGAAGAACGAGATGTGCTATGCGCAGTTCGTACTAAGTGGAATTGTTTTTCCGAGTGTCGCCGGTTTTGTTCACCAATACTACTGCACACCTTCGCTTACGCTAAGGCATCGCTAAGGTATCCGCACTAATACATAGAACAGATTTCTGTGCGTACACGTCCCGATACCGTTCAAAGTACCCTAATTAGGTAGTACTCCGGCTACGGTCCGGCGGCCAACATAGCATATCTCGTTCTTCTAATATCTTTGGGTGAAACCGTCAGCAACTGCCTGAATCGACCTATCGCTTAAAAAGTCAGCAATCCACGTACACAGGGATGCGGGAAGTCCGTAAGAAGGCAATTTGTTGACAAGTCCTCGGTGCCAGACCCGGTCAAAGGCCTTGGATATGTCTAGTGCGACCGTTTGGGTCTCACCGTGACGTTCCAGGCACCGCCCCCAAACATGCGTCACATACGCGAGAAGATCACCGCACGAGCGGTTCCGCCGGAATCCGTATTGACGGTCGTTGATAATTTTGTTCTTCTCGAGGTATGTGAGCAGTTTGTCGTTGATCACACGTTCCATCACTTTGGACAGAACTGATGTGATCGCTATGGGGCGGTAGTTGGCCGGGTTGGAGCGGTCACCTTTCTTGGGAATAGGGTGAATGACCGCTTTTTTCCAACCAGAAGGCACAGTGCCACACTTCATGGACATTTTGAAGAGCTTTGTCAAAACTGGAACTATTTCCGCAGCACACCTCTGCAATACCAAGGCAGGTATTCCATCAGGTCCACTAGCTTTGTTAACATCGAGCCCCCGTATAACGTGGAGTACATCCCGATGCCGGATCCTCAGCTTTTTCATATAGAAGCCGCAGTGAGGAACCGACGGCGGAATAGCACCTCCGTCATCGAGGGTCGAGTTTTCCGCAAACATTTTCCCTAATAAGTTAGCCTTTTCGGTGGCGGTGTTTGCTAGTGAGCCGTCAGGTCTGGTAAGAGGTGGCAAACTGGGTTTGCAAAAATTCCGACCTATTGAGCCTGCAAGGGACCAGAATGCTCTGCTGCCATGCGGGCAGGCAGCCAGCTTTTTGCTGATCTGCAGGTCGTGTTCGAATTTTGACCTGGAGGTTATCCACCGCTTACCCGCCCTGGTATAAGTAACAGATGGTTACTCCTTCAGGGCTCTCACAAGGACTCTAATTTTTTTTTTGTTTAACGACTCTATATTTATTATAAAATGAATCTAGACCTCCAATGTCCCTGCATAGTGGTTAGGCTGCAGGATGCCTACAATATTACACAAAAACACAAATAACAATATCAAAATATGTACAGGCATAGTAAAATAAAATAGGCCTAAAAATAATACAGGACGAAATAACTGCTTAAAGCCTAGGCCATCTGTAGAGAAAGAAAAAAAAAGAAAGGAAACACATATACATTTATGTTTATATTGTAGGAATCTACATTTAAACATATATAAATATTACCGGAGAGTATTACACCCGTCCACTGGCAGTCCCATCGAGAATGTGCATGGCGATCGGTCTGTCCGTACACAAAGAACGACTACCGCGCCCCTCCGCCGGATTACCTGATTATGCCCTGAAGAAAAGGTATGTGGGAAGGTTGGGGGCGTGCCCGAAGACCCTAGGGACTAAGTGAGCGTCAGGCATTCGGAGGGTGGGCGGAAGGTTGTCAAGCTTGCTCGGCCATTCCTCAAGCCCGCCATGGCGATGGGGGAGGCGCAGTCTTCACTATGTGTGAACACTTGTCCGGTGTGGGAGGCGTCTGATTAGGCAGGGACGAGGTCTATTTCACACCCAAAACGGGTTGAAGACGGTACAGGACGATTACAGTTCAGTTCCGGCTTACTGCACACACTCCTAATGATATGTAAAGCAAAAAAAAGAAGAAAAAAAAATGATAAAGGACAAGTTAATTAAAAACTCAAATTAAATTAATTAAATTCATTATGACGGATTGAGCGATGATGTCATCACTACCATCGCTCAAGGGGTCAGTCTCGCATGGAATCCTGTTGAAATAGAAACAATCATAACAAAAGAAATAATTAAAATAATAGCAGATACTATGGAAAGAAGAAAAGCATTAACAGACAAAATTAAAAAGAAAACAGCAAAAACAAAAAAAAAATCAAATATATAATGCAAGGGTGATTGCAAACCTTAATATAAAATGAAAATAAAAAAGAAATATAAAACAGACATCATAACGAAGGTAATATGAGAGCAGGAAAAGAATTAACCGAGTAAACCAGAAGCAGTCACACATGGCACCTGAAACTCTGAATGATTTTAATCTAATCAGCGACTCTAAGATCAGGCCATCTCTCTACCCAAACCTTTGTAAACTTCCTCAGGCACTCAAAGTTGACCTTATTTCAACAATTCAAGTTCAACATTTCCTCTCTTGCATCCGTCAAAATCTCACAATGCCACAGAATATGCTCGGCAGTCTGGTCAGTATTGCCACATGCGCAGTTTGGATGGGGGGACAGGGCGAGACTGTGAAGTCTCCCCCTGAATTCCCCATGCCCGGAGAGAAGTTGGGTCACATGGTGATCCAGGTTTAAATATGCCCCTTCCATTCTGAGTTTAACAGACGGGAAGAATGAGTAAGTCCATCTACCTGAATTTGACCTGTCCCATCGCGCTTGCCATTCACTCAGCTTTATTTCTTGCATCTCTCTAAGAAGAGCAGGGAGAGACACAGATCCGCCTGGTATTAAGTTAACACCTAGGTGAGTAGCAGGTCTTCCTCTGATAAGCTTCTTCTTTGTTAGCACCTCCCTAATTTCTAAATCAATTGGCAATATGCCGGCCAAAACTGGCAAAGCGTCCGAGGCAACACCAGAGAGTGCCAACAGGGGGATTCGCTGGCCCCTCTTGAGTGCCGACTGGATCAATACATTATTCAGGCGGTGCTCCCACACAGAGGCTGCATAGGTGACTTGCGACACATACACCCCTCTGTATAGAAGGCGAAGCGCTGGAGAACGCAATCCCCACTCAGCAGTTGAGATCCTTCTCAGTTTCAAGAAGAGGGCTTGGGCCCTGCTTGATACACTCTTGACATGTGCCAAGAAAGAGGACGATCGATCCAAGAGAACGCCTAAATACCTAGTGGTTTCCGCAAATTTGATGTTTTAATCTCCCATTTTGATGCAGGGATTTCTCCCTCTATTGAGGGAGCCCTTCATCAGGAGACCCATGGTCTTTTGGGGAGCGAAGGTCAAACGATTTCTCTTACCCCATTCTAAAATTGCACTTAAACCTTCTTCAGCTTTGCACTCTACTTCTTTTCTGCTGTTCCCCGAGACCAAAAACAATTTGTCATCAGCGTAATCGACCGAGACACACCCCTCAGGCAAGGGCAACCTGGAGGAGTCGTCAAATAAAATGTTCCAGTAATCTGAAGCAAGAACCGAACCCTGGGGACAACCCATATTTACCTCCCGTTCAATAGTGACATCCCCGTACGACAGAATTATAGAACGGTTGTTGAAATAATCTGCGGTTATCTTGAATAACCTTGGAGAACAATTACGCGATTTTAGTTTAGAGAGTATCATCGGCCACCACGCATGATCGAAAACACCAGTGATGTCTAAGAAGACCCCAATCACATACCTCTTAGGGCAAGCCTTCACCCATTCAAGCGCATACGAAATTGCGTGCTCCGTAGACATACCGGGGACGAAGCCAAATTGTCGATCGCTGGGTGGTGACAAAGTTTTCCGCAGTTGGCATCTAATCAGTTTTTCGAGTATTTTCCCAAATACAGGCAGCAAGGTGATGGGCCGGTACGCCTTGACATCTGTCCGGGGCTTATCATTCCCTTTTGGAATGACACAGAGCACGCCTTTCTTCCATACTTTGGGGAAAACTCCCCTTCTCATGCACGTGTCCAACACTTGGAAGAGCTCCTCCTTGGCGTAGATCCATACATTTTTCACTATTATGCCATTAAGTCTGTCGAAGCCTGGTGCCTTCTTTGGATCCAAACCCTTAATAATAGCGTCAACCTCAGCAACAGTTATATGTAACAAATTATCCTCCTGGGCGAGGTTCCTGGGCGGAAGCCGTGACAGATTTCTAATCTGTTTGTGATGGTCGCTTTCCCCTATTACAGAGTCTAGAGGAACTAACTTGCCCAGAAGTGTCCTGAGCGTAGAAGCCACATCTACACTCTCAACATCCCTGCCGTCAATATTGGATGTAATACTGGTTAAATACCGGTCAGAACCTTTTCCCGTTTTTTCAAGGGCGCTGTGGATATCCCACGGGTTGGCGTTTCCCACTTCTTTAACCCAATTATGCCATGCCGCTCGTTTCGCCTTCAAGACGGCCGATTTAAAGGCACTACGAGCACACCTGAGATGAACCATGAGGGTGAACGTCTCCTCCGACGTACATCCGACCCGTCTCGAGTTTCCCAGGGCCCTGCAGGCTCTTTTGTAGGCACCCTTCAGCGAAGTCAGCTCAATCGACCACCACGGCGTCCTTAAAATCCTCCTCGGGTTTGATCTTCCCAAGGATGATTCTGCGGCTGATACTACAGCCGCGCTAAAAAAATTCCCCAAATTATCCGGATCTCTAGACGCTACTTCGCGAAATCCCCGTAAAGTATCTCGTAGCGCCTCCCCAAAGTTATCCCAATTCGCCTGAGTGGTTTTGAAGTTCCAGGAGGATCTTGGAGCTTCGGTCTTCTTGACACCCACTTTAAAAGTAATTAGTCTATGATCAGAGGCAATTGCGCAATCGTGCACGGTCCACATTGATATCTTGTTCACAACTGATCCAGAGCAGAGAGTTAGATCAATGTTGCTCTCACCAGAGTGGTTAGAAAAGGAAAAAAGTCTTCCTGGCTCATTAATTAAAGTTAGACCTTGCGCCGCAATAAGGTCTTCGACGGCGTCTGATCGTTCCGTCCGGTAGTCACAGTTATCAAACCACAATGGCGAGCGAGCATTAAAGTCTCCTCCTATAACTATGTTACGACCTTTAAGCGCATTTAGGGCGCGCGTCAAGCGAATTTTGACCTATTAATGATTCTCTTGCATTCCTTTGCCGATTTGTTGTATGCTGATCTGCTTTCGGGCGTTCGAGATGTGTTGTAGGCTCGGTAAGCCGCGTTTTTTCGTCGAACTGATTCGGAGCATTGTCGACTGAACCACGGCTTTGAGCCCACACCAGTTTCTTTAGTAGTCGATTGTATGAAGCCATCCATCGCCGATTTGATGACTTCACCAATCTCCTGGGCACATCTTGATGGGTCCGAAGTCCGAAAACAAACAGCTGACCACGGGAAAGCGTTGAAATGGGCCCGCATACCGAACCAATCTGCTGACCTATAGTGCCACACTTTTCTCCTCAGCCTCTCATTGGTTGGTCTGAGGCTAACGGGGATTGATGTCGTCACTAGGCAGTGGTCAGATGATCCCAGAGGCGCTGTGACGTCAATCTTATAACCGTGTGGCACAGTAGTTAAAAATAGGTCTAACAGATTGGAACGGTGAGTCTGGACATCAGGAACCCTTGTAGGCTCCTGAACCAGTTGCTCTAATCCGTAGCAAATGGCAAAGGATTCCGCCTGTCGGCCAGCCGAGTCCGTTGGGCCTGAGAACTTCAACCATGGTTCGTTATGAACATTGAAGTCCCCCAGAACAATAAACTCGGCCGATGGGTAGCGGGGCAAGAGATCATCAATAGTATCTCTCAAATGTTTGAAGAGCTCGGAAGTGTCTGATTCGCTATGGTTCGGTGAGCGGTATAGACATACGTAGAATCTTGCCGTACTGGCAAGATTGACGCGCACCCACATTACGTCGAATCTGGAGTTTTCCAGACTCAATAATCGTACACAGTTGACGTCAGCTCGACTATAGAGGCAGACTCCTCCTTTGAGTCGGAACTTGCTTGCAAGGGTAAAGCCCGGGCAGTCCAGATAGGAGGAGTCTGGCGGCTCGGCTATCTGAGTTTCGGATAGGAAAAGAAGGTTGGGACGTTGGGACAAAAGATGGTGATGAACAGAATTTAAATTAGTATGCAGACCGCGAATGTTGGCAAAATTTACCATCAGTTTTGGCCCGCACCGGGGACGCCTGCTACTCGCCGCTGTAATGATGTTAAGTTTGTTTTTATGTATATTCATGATTTTAATATTTTTTTTTTTAAAGGGTATGAAGTGAAAGGAAGGTCTGGAATGGAAAGGTATGAGGGGTGGGTAGGAATATGGGGTTCAGGCTGTCCAGGAGTGATGAGCGTTTGGTTCCAGCCCACTCACTGCGGTGCTAGGCGATAGGCTGGGAGAGTCCGGCTGGAGAGGGCATCCAATGCGCCCCAAACGCTGCTGCTGGGTCCCCTCCGGTCACGAACCGGCACAACAGCAGTGGCAGGGTTTTTTCACTCGCTGATGGGGCAGCCCACCCTTAGTCGTGAGCCTGAGGGTCGGGCCCCTGTACTATCGAGCGGCCCGGACAGCGGTAACCGGTTGTAAAGGGTCTCCCTCAACCAGCATCTCCCAACCGGCCCGCCACGCAGAAGGTGGGCCGACGCACCCGCCACCAAGACCTGGGCAAACCTTAACCCATGAACCCGGGCACCCCTGCTAAGTCACCAAACGTAGCGAACCACTTGGGGTGACCTGTGGCAGAGGTATTGGTCATCCAATAAATGGTTCCCAGGGCGGCGGTACCCATTCCCGCCTACCAAATTGTGAGGGTTTCATAACAAAAACAGAACATCGAAGTGAAAAAAAATAAGAAAAATAACTATTAAACAATAAACCCAGCCTAAACTAACCTAACTTAAATTAACCTATTATTTTATCATGTTCCGTTTTGTTACTGTTCTAGTTTATCCGGTTGCATAATATACTCATATACAACGTCGCTACAGACGTGAAGTGAAGTAGCATTACTTATCTATTAAAAGTTTCATTCTGAAAACACGTTCTTGCGGAAAAAAGTCTTTGTCGGTGAAGTGTTTATTTTTAGCCGGTTGATTTGTACATCGCACGCAATATGTAACAAGATCGAAAGTCATCGACCATAATATTATTACATTACGTTCTCATCGGAGCCAAAAAAATCTACAGATCTTTATCAAAAGATCTCCATCGAAACTCAAGTATCGGTTCGACCAAAATTGATAAAAGGTCGATTACATTATTTTCTGAAGCGCTATTGCGAATGTTTAAAAAAGCTTTCATTTTTTAAGTCAGGTGATCTGTGACCCATAAAAACTGCGTGTGAGGCTCCAGAAGCTGTGAATTCTGGCGTTATGAAATTTGCACTTTTTTTAATGGAATTTTTTAGGTCAACGAAACAGCAAAGTTATTTCTAAGAAGCTTTTTTAAATTTGTTTAACTAACATTTATTTTTGATTTTTCTAGAATTTTTAATAAGAAATTAGAAAAAAGTTGAATCCGGGAAGTAACTGAAAACTATTAGTATTCTGCGTCATTTGTGAAGGATAATACTCTGGAATACTATCCGGAGATCCAGGGTTCGAATCTAATTGATTAAAAAATCGTGTTATTACACAATAATATACATAGTAATTAAAATTATACAGGATTTGTGAAGGTTTACGCTTCGTTGTTTTGACATTCGTAATGGAAAGGCAACCAAAACTAATACCTAACTTGATTGTTACAATAATATAAAACTGATATTTATAGAAAATATAGATAAGTTATGAAATTACTAATAATGTCTGTGTATTTATCTTTATTGCTGAATTCAAGAAGGAAGAAAATTTGAGGAGATGTTTTAAGGCCCCGTAGTAAGCATTCCAAACCAAAGATGGTTTGAAAGAGAGATATGTAAATACGAATGTCAGAGGTAGAAATAGAGCAAAATCTCTGGACAAATGCTTTAGATGCATTTAAAGATACACTGTAATATTTTTCATGCCTATAACATGTTAAATAACAGAACAAAATGTGTTTTTAATAATTTTCGGAGCTTACTTTGCGATTTTTTTCTATCGATGGAATTTCATATAATTAACGTTTTGGCATAAAAATGTATAAATATTATTTTCAAAAATCACATATTTTTTTTTTGGAACTTAAAAACTTAAAAAGTTAACAAGTAATTTGTTACAAATCGATAGAAATTGGGCTTAAGTTGTAAGGTTAATTCATTTTGGGTGATTTTTGGATTTTGAGAAAATATTTTTCGTTTGAGAGTCATTAATTGGCATTCTTCATTGCAGTCTTCAATTATGAAATATAAATTTTTGAGCTTTTACTCATTAAGTAATTCCATTAGAAAAAAATATTAATTTTCTCATTGAAGACAATGTTAACGACTCTCCAACGAAAATTTGAAACAAAAAAAAAGAAATGGATTCGGTCGAATCTAGAAATTGAAGCCAGGACCTTAGCCTCGCCGGGGCTAATTTTGCTCTACCACTGAGCTAATTCGACCCCATTCCTTTCGTATTATAAATTTAACAAAGCTCGTTAGCGATTGCTGAAAATAACTTTGTAAGCTGTGACTTTGTAAAAATAGTCTCGTTTCGGGATTTCATAGACTCACAGGATCTGGTGGCTGGATCTCAAGTTGATGTATATAAAATATATATGGCTGATTGGTGACGCAAAACAATTGCATTTACTAAACAAAGGGAACGATAAACTCATGCTATCGGTCAACATCGCTGCAAAGCACGATCCTCGAGCAATCTGCATTATGATTAGTATGTAACTATGGCTTTGTTGTTATATTTCGAAAACCGGTCATAAATTTAAGCGATAACAAAAAATTAGATTGTAACCGAAAGGTGATCCACAGACAGTGCCGTTCAGTTAGAGTTTCTTGTACGACATAACAACAAGAAGCATTGATATAAATATACAAGATAAACCATTAATTACGAAGTGAGAATCGATACAGAGAATAGATTTTTTTTCTTAAAATGCATTCGATTGAATTAGTCATTTGTTTTTCTAAAACATCTCTTAATGAATTTTGCCCTCTGCCATCTAAACAACAATATAATACGTTTTTTGCAGTTACATGGCGAAATTATATATGCGTGAACTTCACCTACCAGCATTCCTGCTAGAATTACACACAGGCGTGATTAAATGTGGACGAAATTAAATGCGGAAAGAATTACACCTACTAGATTTTCAAAAACATCCCTAAATATGAAATACGCCCTGAGGAAAATATTTTCCTCAGAGCCAGAAAAAGAGGCAAAGAGCTAAATTGAAATGAAGTGGCTCTTTTATTCTCATCCTTGGTGTTTTTTTTTAAATTATTTCGAGGAACCGGTTCCAAAAGTAACTGGATAAAGAACCAGTTTAACAGATCGCATAAATATATATTGCACCGCAAATCGGTTCAACTAAATATTGGAGTTCTCGCTGTAATCGACCTTACTGCAGTGTTAAATATAGGAAGACGCTAGTCAACTTCGTTACGACAGATTTTTTCTTACATCGGTTAAACTAAATGGAGTTCACGCCGTAATCGACTTTATGACAATGTGAATTATAGGAAAAAACGTGCCAAATTCGAACGATTTGCATAGCGACAGATTGTTGAAATAACAGAATTAAATTTAATATACAGGGTTTCCCAATAGGAGGTGTTATTTTGATATTCAATCGTAAAACATCAATGCTTTCGTTGCTTGTGTGGCACGTAGCGCCGTCTTGTTGAAAGTAAACGTTGTCCAAATCAATACCATCCAATTCCGGCCATAAAAAATCATTAATCATCTCTCGATAGCGCAATCCATTCACCGTAACTGTTGCTCCAGCCTCATTTTCTAAAAAGTAAGGTCCAATGACTCCGCCGGACTATAAACCGCACCAAACAGTCACACGTTGAGGATAGAGAGGCTTTTCAACAATAACTCTTGGGTTTTCCGAGCCCCAGATGCGACAATTTTGCTTGTTGACGAAGCTACCGAGGTGGAAATGGGCCTCATCACTCAAGATGATTTGCATTTAATTACACTCAAGTGAATTTTAATAATTTATGCGTTTTTGAAGCATGTATCGTTCCATTTTTATTAATGGCGTAGTTTCTACTTGTCAAATGTCAAAAAATAACAGCTTCAAAAGTAACATCTACCGAAATAGCGGGCTATTCAAAATAACACCTCTTATTGGAAAACCCTGTACTTATTTCATATAAGGCTGTCTCAGTAGAGGTAACGTCACAAGGAGGAAATCCATATTTTTTTTATAGGTTTTATTTTGGCTATATAATAATTGTGCACAAACTGATATAAATGTAAACTGTCGATTTTCCGAAAATTAATAAATAAATAAATATGAAGGTACATTAATAACGTTGCATTGCTGACTATTTAGGATAAATTATATGAAAATCTACAATACATTTCTTAAATTTGCATTTATATGAGTATGTTTTCTCTTTAGCTACGATTATATTATACACAGACTAATCTAGTTTTCTTTATTGCAATGGACTTTGTTAAACTTATTGCATAAAGCCTATGTTTGAATAGTACAAGATGTTAACTACTTAATATTAATTTAGATAACAACACTGTAGAAACACAAACATGATGACGGAAATTGTTATATTTTAAAATGGTAGATATAATAGCAGATATTTTAATTACACGTTTTTTAGTCATATAATATTCACAGAAAACCAACAGTTTGGGGTTAGACATACATAATACATAATTTAATTGAATAAATAAAACCTATATACCATTGTACCTAATAATTCTCATTTAAAAAAAATCCGGAAAACAGCAATCCATCTAAATGCACAAAGCTGACCAAAATAATCAGATTAAATATTTAAGGGATAACAATAGATCAACACGTTAAATGGAGAGAGAGACAGGACACAAACTATTAAATATTAGGGGATCACCACGATAAATGGAAAGGGGCAGGACGCAAACTGTTACATATTAGGGGATAACAATAGGTCAATTCGTTTACAAATTTGGCACATTATGGCGAGTGATCGCCCAAAACGTTTTTGCAAACTTCGCATAGTGTGCCAAAAATCGCTCGAGTAGAATATTTAATTAAAAAAAACTGCCTGAATAAAATCGCCCTGAACCTTCACCATAGAGGGTGCATTTAAACAAGCCGAAACTACAGGGTTTTCCAATAAGAGGTGTTATTTTGATATTCAATCGTAAAAGATCAATGGTTTCGGTTCTTGTGTGGCACGTAGCGCCGTCTTGTTGAAAGTAAACGTTGTCCAGATCAATACCATCCAATTATGGCCATAAAAAATCATTAATCATCTCTCGATAGCGCAATCCATTCACCGTAACTGTTGCTCCAGCCTCATTATCAAAAATATAAGGTCCAATGACTCCGCCTGACCATTAACCGCACCAAACAGTCACACGTTGAGGATAGAGAGGCTTTTCAACAATAATTCTTGGGTTTTCCGAGCCCCAGATGCCACAATTTTGCTTGTTGACGAAGCCACCGAGGTGGAAATGGGCCTCATCACTCAAGATGATTTGCATTTGATTCACTCAAGGGAATTTTAATAATTTCAGTGCGTTGTTAAAGCATGTATCGTTCCATTTTTATTATTGACGTAGTTTCTACTTATCAAATGTCGAAAAATGACAGCTTCAAAAGTGACATCTACCGAAATAGCGGGCTATTCAAAATAACACCTCTTATTGGAAAACCCTGTAGTTGGTTTCACTGTTTTCCTATAGTGTAGCATATTTTGATAAAACCTTGAGCGATGGAGATTAATTTTCCGGCTTTAGAATCGGCCGCGTTCATTCCAGAATTCATGCATTCGAATAAAAAATTTCGTTATAAACTGCTTACTGTACTTTATAGCCAATGAATCCACATATATTTCACCGTTTATCCACATATTTTTAAATTTTATAAAATTTAATATATTAATTTTAAATCATAAAAAATACCTACCTACAACTACCCAAATTTGGGTAGCAATCGCTCGAGTGATTATAACAAAAATGAATGTAGCGTTACAATATTATCTCTCAATATTAATTTAATTTAAAGTTTGTTGATTTAACGATTAATCACACATAATAATATGCGTACCTACTTGTAATAATTATACTAATTAATGTAAACCAGTACCTACCAGGTGAACATCAAAATAAAACCACTAGCTTAGCTACGGTTACCGTTACGGTTGATTACATGGGTATAGTAAGCGAATAAAATTTTGGCGAGATGAAAACGGTAACGGATAAAACACGATTAACTAGAAAAAAAAGGTTGGGTTAGGTTAGTTTTCTTTGTTTGTTCTTTTTATTCACCATTATTCAATGTTCTGTTTTGTAATGGAAATTCATAAAAAAGAATACTGGAAAGTAATGTAACATATCCTCTGAGATTATTTCATCGCACGTATTAAGTGTTTTATCTGTTAGTGTATTAACACGAACCGATAAAACACTTGTATGCAATACCATACAACCCTTGGAAAGTCCCGACAGTCTCTATGAAATACCTTCACTCCTACTAATGTCCTGCTGTTCTCTCCAGTATATTGATACCACTTTCGTTCATTCAAAAATTCAGTAATACGTACCTACCTTCTAATCAGTGGAGATTCAAAAAAGGGAGAAAATAAAAACCTTTAAATGTCCACTGGAGATGAGCACTGAGCAGCCTGCTAACTGGTCTATCTAACTATCTGATCTCCTTTTTATGCTGTCCACATTCGACGCATTGAATCTGTCCAACATCGGTTCTTAAGAGGGATTGCTAGGAGGCTTGGATTAGAAAAGGGCAAATACTCCTATGATGAAATTGAACAAACTCTAAACCTCTCTCCTTTGGAAGTCCGTCGGGAAAGAAATGACCTCATTTGCTTCTACAAAATTATAAATGGTATTATTGATTCACCTACTCTACTGCAACTCATTCCCTTCAATATCCCCTCGCACAGACTCAGAAATTATGAACTGCTCTTCCTCAACCATCATTCGACAATTTGGATATTATTCACCATTGTCCAGAATGTGTAGACTGGTCAACTCAAGTCAAAACCTTAACTTTTTTGGGATAAGTCTGAATGATTTTTGCCGGTCGCTAAACAAGTGACGGAATATTATAAGTGTCCCGTGGTCCTGACCCACGGCGTAGTCTTGACTTGATTCGACTTGTCACTTTATTTTCTTATATTATATCTGCCTTATGTCTTTGCTTTCATGTACATTTGTCTAATCCTGTATTTTTAATTTTACTGTATTCGTGTTATTATTTTGTAATTTGGACGATGTCCGTTAATAAATAAATAAACATTGAAACGTCTGTGACTAAAGAATATAATCTAATTTTATGTCGTAGGTTACAAAACATTTTAAGCAGTTTTAAATACGAAACAAATCTAGAAATTTAGTGTTAACAAAATCTCACGAAGGTAGCTTGTAAATTCCCAAGGATTGCAGGTTTACCGCTACGGCGCCACTAGTATGTTTTGTATCATGGACCTAAAAAGCCCTGGACGAAGCTATTCGAGAATAATTTGAAGCCGCGGGGTGAGGGGTAAGATTTATGAAAATGCCAAAACCTACGTAAATTTTTTAATGACCCATCCCATTCCTTGTCTCATCAAATACACCAAAAAATCATAGGCCACTGCGTTAACACAAAAATAAAATAATAATAATGGTTCATTATGGTCCAACATTGCATAGAAATCTGTTCAAACGTTAGTCATACAAGATGGCTGCCAGGCAATTTCCCCTCACCCTTCATTTGGCTTCGATGGTTTAATGTGTTGTATGAACTTAAGAACTATGATGGAAGGTTCCATAGGTGCTGATATTCAACGTACATATGGGATTTGGCATTCATTTCGGACTCGCTATTGGCCAGTACGAATATCATTCGGACTGGAGGAATTAAAAGTGTGGTAAAATTATAATAAAATTTTGTCTTATTTTCTTATCTTTTTTCACTTTATAGAAAACCGCCATCTCTTATAATTTTAATGCCTAATAGATTTTTGAAGTTTTGACGAAATTGGTTGAACTAAATAAAACGGTGTTACGCTACAATTCGAGTAATAATTAATAACAGGTAATCAACTGACTGCAATATACTGCAAGTATATTATTGTGGAATAGTCTTTCATATTTGACTAACCGTGTATTAAATTATTTGTAAGTATTAGCATATCGCATCCATGGAAAATCACAAATTATTCACTGAAAGTGAAGACATAAATTCTACCCATGTGAAAATAAAATATATGTTGGTACATAATTTATTAGAGTTTAGTTGGTAGATATGCATTACCAAGCATACCGAATTTCTACAGATTTATAACAAGTTTCTTGCTAACTCTTTAAGTTTTTAAGTTTAAAAAAATATATATCTTATTTTTTTATGTTATAGGCATGAAAAAAATCACAGTGTATCTTTAAATGCAACCAAAGCATTTGTCTAGAGATATGTGCTCTATTTCAAACGAGTCGTGTTTTATTAAATATTTCACCATTTTTGATTCATTATTATAATTTTTTTAATTTTGTATTTACATGTCTCACTTTCAAACTGTTATTGAAAAACAATAATTAACTGTTATTAACACTAGCATATATTGAATAATTTCGCGGGTAAGAGATAAGCCTCCATAGCTCAGTAGTCAGAGCTTTCGACCGGAAATCGAAGGGACACGGGTTCGAGTCCCGTTGGCGTCATGTATCTTTTATCAGGAGATTTTTCAATGTGGATGAGTGTTTCAGGCGAACAATTATTGCTTATAAAAATAATTGTTATTGAACGCTTACTACGAGGCCTTAAGGGACGTACTTGACTTACTTTAACCAGTGATTCCTGACAGTATTTGTATATCTTGTGTGAGAGTTAAAAAAAAAATATTTCGTCGTGTTTCAAGTACCTAGCCGTTAATGTACTTTTACATGATAAAAAATCAATATCTAACTTGATTGTAGATGGAAAAGTAAAAATGAGTTCTAATAAACATAATAAAATGGCTTCATCCGAGCGTAGCGACCAGTTCTGAATAGCCAACCTTTCTCTTTCTCATATCATCCCCCACCCCACTCCCGTTCGCCTCGCAGCATTTGCTGAATCAGCCATGATTATATTCCACTGGCTCCGGGCAGTCTGATCTTTTGTGTGGTAATCTCATAAAATACATTTAAAATGCTATTATTTAAATGGTCAGCATAATATTGATATTTCAGTCAGCTCAAACATGTTTTCTTTCAGCAAACATAGTCAGTTGAGCAGCCGCTTGTTGTCTTGAAAAAGAACCAGATTGGTCAGCAAATAATGTCAACCCCTAACCTAACCTAACCACGCATTGAGTCTGATATTTTGTCACTGCCATCAAAAAAGAGTGTGACCTCGGATCATTGCAAGCCCAGTCTTTTCTCACACAGCTTCTGCATATCGGTTTTTCCCAATTTTATCTAAAGTGACTAACTAACTAACCTCTGTACGGAACCTAAATCCAGGCCAGTTGTTTCCCGCTTAATCTTAACATGGACCGGTATATCAGTCGGTCCTTATCCTCGCTATGTACGACATTCCTCGCTTAAATTTAAGCGGGCTAAATCGGTCGCTCAAGCCTTGATAAGTGGCAGAATATTTATTTTTTTAGACGCCGAGGAGCTAGCAGTCACATGCCAAACTTGCCGTTTACCTACGTAAATAATTGCATACTTGCATCTCACAGAAATTTACTTAAATAGCCTAATGTCATCAGTATGCACTATTATATTCATCGAGCAATGAGAAATGTCGATGTTATTAATTAATAATCAATCTAAAATAATCCTGTAAGGGATTTCAAAAGTTTAAGCATCAGGTTTCAACGTAATTGGTCAGGACAGTTTGTTTTCAATGGTTGGTTAGTTATAATTACAAGAAGAGTGCACTGACTCTGACAAAACAAATATTATTCAAAATTAGCATCCTCGCATATAGCACCGTGCTGATTGAATTGAGGAACTTTATCAACGATCAACTTAACATCACAAAATCTGCTGTCGTTAACATTTTGAAAGCTCGCGATGGCAGTAGAAAGCATAGATATACCGCTCACGTAAGTAGTAGTTTGTATTTTACAAATAAAAAATTAACACATTCCGTATAAAAATCATAGACAATACGTGTAATATAGGTGATATTTAAGCTTGCGACCTACATAGGATTATGTTCCAAGCCGCCTGGTCTCTCTCGTTCTACACGGCAACACGGAGAAGTCCCTTAACCTACTTTTTACTTTCGAGTACTAGGTACATGTTAATGTGAATACATTCATAGATTGTATGGCATTACATATTTTAGGAGTATTTAGTACATTTACACATTTTACATGGATCTTAATAAAATTCATCAGTAAGCAGCAATTATTATAATTATTAAAGTTCCGGCCAAGGAAAATCACAAATGGGCAATCGGAAGAGCTTATTTTTTCCTGTTATTTATCTAAAGAACCTCGGTCAATTGAGTTTGTTGTTGAAGGCAACGACGTAATGTCTAAATGTGATTACATTCGAGTATTGCCAGGGTTACAGAACTAACTACTAGGTAAATGTCAGAGCAGATGCATCAAGTTCGTGGGATGTGTCTTCACTGTGGCTAATCTTTGGAAATTATTATTTAATTGTGGTGCAGACTGCAGGTACCTACAAAGTTCAAATATGTGAAATCATTTATAGTCAGTGGCGGTTCGTGATCCCTTTCACTGGGCGTTCAGAATATCAAGAGAAGTTTTTGTATTTGTATACCTATTTCTTCAAATTTTATGAATTTCCCTCTTGTTTAATTTTTAGCCCCAACTCGCATTATTTGTTTTATGTAAACAACACTGTGTTTTGCCATTGTATAATAGTAGGTATCACTACCGAGAATAACTGCGTCAAAATCATTAAATGCAACTGCTTTACTGTCGAAAGCTGAAACATTGCATTACTAGATACTTTAGAAAATTAAGAAAAACTCTGTTTTACTAGTAGATTTACAAATGCCATTAAAAGCAAACGGTTGGAGAAACGCAGGAACAAGAAAAATAAAAAAAATGTACAAAATTTATTTTAATCTTATAAAGAAAAACAACATTTCACTTGCATTTATGTAGTGCATAGTTCAGTTGACTGAGCGTGGCACCAAACATTGTCTATCGCGGCGCACAACGATCGTCTTATTTTGGCGTGCGTTATAAGATTTCACCGTCAGTGGGATTATGTTGTTTTGGTATTTTTGTATACTTGTGTACTTGTATAGTACTTGTATACTTTTTTTTTATTATTTTAATATAGATCATACGGGTTACATTAATACATACATATTTTGCAAAATGTAATATTAAGGTTCATAATTGGTCATGTATACCTTATCAGAAAAGAGGAGCTCTTGTGCCTGATAAGGGAGCCACGATTCTTACTTAGATTCAATGTTATAATATTATGTTATGTGTAAAATATATAATTATATATATATATTTTTTTTAATATAAGTTTTTTTGGAAAAAAAGTTTGATTTTATTTATTTGTTCTTGTTGGTTCGTAATACAGCGCAATTCGGAAGGGAGATTATTGTAGTTTTTTATGGCTTGGTAAATATAATGGTTTTGCATTTGAGTTGTTTTAAAGATTGGCGTAATAAATTGATTTCCACTTGTGTAGTACTTTGTGCTTATTTTATAACGCACAGCATGGGAATATCGTGTTGCTGTTTGACCGTATTTTTCAGTCGCGTCGGATTTCGAGGCAGAATTTTAATAGCGCGTTATTTATAATGTGCTAATATTATTATGATGCAAGTTTGTCTCATAATCTCATATTTTTAATGGGGGTTCACTGCACAAACGCACTTTAGAGGCCACTGTTTAAATGTTTTTATGTAAGTATAATAATTATTATTAGGAATATGTATGGAAAGATTTTTCTCTCGGTAAAGACATGCACTTCTCGACCGCTCGTTTGGAACTCATGGAAAATTAATTTCTCTCGTTCAAAATTCCATTTTTCAAAGCTCTCCAGCTCACGATTAAAATAGTTGCATTGACCTAATAATTTCTGAAAGAAACAGCTGTAAATATTTAATGACGCTAAAATTAAACGATCAAGTTGCTTCTTACTAGGACTTTCTGTTATACAGTTAAAATGCTATTTTCTGCGTCAACCCATAATAATAAACATACAGCAGAAACACGTGTGAAAACGTTAAACAAAACTTAACGTAAACGTTTGTTACTGTAACGTAAAAAAATGCACAGCGTTATGGTCTGGATTCTTTACTCGTAACGCAACTGTTTGCAGCGGTCAACGCCAATTTCAACGTGAGCTACGGAGTTTTTAAAAATCCATTTAACGATGTAACCACATTTACATTATACAATTAATACCATTCATCAGAATATTAATATGAAAACATATAAAACTGCTTACTGCGGCTTAAAGCCAATGAATCCACCTAGTTTTCGCCGTCTATCCCATATTTTATGTTTCTATAAATATGGCACAATATGACAAACGTTTTTGCAAAATATGTCAAAAAATCACTCTTGGTCATAAAATGAGATTAGTCGTATATATACAGGATTTTCCAATAAGAGGTGTTATTTTGAATAGCCCGCTATTGCGGTAGATGTTACTTTTGAAGCTGTCATTTTTTGACATTTGACAAGTAAAAACTACGCCATCAATACAAATGGAACGATACACGCTTCAACAACGCATTGAAATTATTAAAATTCACTTGAGTGAATCAAATGCAAATCATCTTGAGTGATGAGGCCCATTTCCACCTCGGTGGCTTCGTCAACAAGCAAAATTGTCGCATCTGGGGCTCGGAAAACCCAAGAATTATTGTTGAAAAGCCTCTCTATCCTCAACGTGTGACTGTTTGTGCAGTTTATGGTCCGGCGGAGTCATTGGATCTTACTTTTTCGAAAATGAGGCTGGAGCAACAGTTACGGTGAATGGATTGCGCTATCAAGAGATGATTAATGATTTTTTATTGCCGGAATTGGATGGTATTGATCTGGACAACGTTTACTTTCAACAAGACGGCGCTACGTGCCACACAAGCACGAAACCATTGATATTTTATGATTGAATATCAAAATAACAACTCTTATTGGAAAATCCTGTATATATTAACGTATTTTGGGTTTGTAAATCCCGCATCTCTTTCAAACACAATGAACTTTTTTGATTTTTACAAGTGGGACTAAACCGAAATAAAGCCAACATTTTTTATTGATATCAATTATCTTCGATGGTGACCGGATAAGTCATCAATATGATAATTCATCACATCTTTAAAAAGTTATATAAAGTCATGGAAAGTGATGAAACAAAAACTTTATTCACTGGGTTAAGTAGGTTAGGTTAATTTTTTTTCACCGTTTACATCACTTTTTAAAGGTGTGTTGAATAGTCACTGTGTTGAATTAGCATGGAACCGTTCTTGTGGGAAATGTTTCTACCTCCTACATACATAATTCTTAGTTTTAAAGATTTTATTATAATTTTTAAACTATTGTGTTATAAGCACATATTGTAAATAATGTATTTTTAAAACTTAAAAAAAAATAAAAGTAAACAATTTAAACGCTATATATATTTCCCAAAATTGGTAAAAAAAATTCATATCTACTAATATTACATTAGGTAAACAACCATTGAAGTTTTTTTCATCAAGTAGTGGAATAATTTAATAAAGGTATTTAATTTGACTAACACATAATAATTTTGTCAACTGAAACAGAAATAATATTTTGGATTATTTATGTTTTGTGCCTACATGCTGTGTAGATCAAGTTCAGTGATATTTTGACTTTATTTTTTTGCAATTGTTTTAAATAGTCGTTTCCTGCACTATTTTCGTGTATAATTTCGTAAATATTTTTTCATATATATATATATGTATGTAAAAGCCTTAATAGGCGTGAAATAAATAAATAAGCCAGAAAAAATTTCAAAGGACTAAAGTTTTAAAAAACACCCCTTCGAAAAGCTGACTAACATAATTTTCGCGTCGGTAATAATGCCGAATTATTCGAACTTGTAGATAAACACAGTGCACACTTGGATCAAACGGCAGCATTTGCAACACAAAGTTGCACGATTTACATGAATAATAATTATGACACCCCTGCATTTATTTTTTGAAATCGGAGTGGATCAGGCTCCATCGAGAACCAATGGTCGAACTATATTACTTTTTGGTATAATCTTAATTTTAGAGAGGCTTCTCTTAACAATAAGCGGAGATGGTTCGACCTCCGTCTCGGCTCTCCCGCCAAATCCCCCAGTATTGCCACTAGTATAAAAGTTCCGGCCATTTTTCTGAACAGCATCATTCGCAGTTTAGTCTTTTAACTACGAACATGAAGGTAAATATACTTTCAAAAAATTATGTTCAGATTTAAATTTATATTTTTCAGTTTATTTATTTGCTTTTATTAAAAGTTATTACTTAACAATTTCAAAATATGTTGTGAAAAAGTGTTGCCAATCAAAAAAATAAAATTATTCTCAAAATACAAATCATGAACAAAAAAATGGTTGAATTCGGTTTCCTTAAATAATTTGTCAAACAACTTTACAAAATTTTATATTAATATTTGAATTTATCGAAAATAATATTACTTAAAATTGCTTAATATTTTTTCATAATATCGTTTTCGTCCTCGCTTTGCAGTTTCCAATAATTACATTTGTGTGATTTTTTTTGAAAACTAGTGTTTCTAACCAGGATTTTTTTGTAATGCTTATAAGGGTTTAAAGATTTTCTCTCAAATAATTAGAAATTGTTTCAAAAACAAAATCTTCAAATATGTTTAAAACTATGAGGGGATAAAAAATTTAAACATCGATTCATATCATAGCTTTCGTGTATAGAACGGGGTACCCCAGTGATGTCACATTCTTTTCAAAAATTGTAAAAAATTATTAAAAAATATATATATTTATATCTAAATAAAAATCGTTGTTACATTTTGTAAAAATCCGTATCGGTACGCATGTCAATCTGTGAAAGAATAGCTCGCTATATTGTTTCGTTATTGATAATTAATTAAATGTGAATTACAACTAACCACTTACATATTTTGTTATTGTGTTATTCAACTTCAATGATTTTATTACACACATTATTGTTTCAAGTTCTCACTCCCATACATCAAAGTTTTTATATGAATCGCATCGCGGTGATTTGTAACTTTTCTTTTATTCGTGAACCATTACGTTTTCATCTCGGAATAAATCTATATAACCTTTCTCCCACAATTCGGTAAAAAAGCTTTTATTGCTGCATAACAGATAGTGCCATAATAATGATATATTCGCAAACTACATTCATTCTACAGAATACATTTATGCTTCAACTTCATTTTGTTGTATCAAATTAAAGATTATTGGCCTTTGCTTCCCAAGTTTTCACATTCGATAATGAATATAATTGCTCGATTATTTCGTGTTAATATAGATTGTAAGCAATCTACTTAGATAGGTACTTACCGTCATTGAATTGTTTTTTTTTTATCTCAGGGACACTTCATATTAAGCAGTAGGTATCATAATTTTTTTATGTGGTAGTGTTTCAATTTGATAAGTTGATTGTAGAATTTTATTTATTTCCTAAATACATTCCATAATAATTCTTGAATATGATGTAGTGTCTTTGGATTAATAACAGAACTGTTTAAAACATTCATGGGATTTCCGTGTTTTGATATAGACTGAGTCTAATTGGAATCATGTTAAGCCGGGAGTACAACGTAAAATCCTTTATAAAGCGTAGGTCTCTCTCGCATTTTTTTAAACGACGCGAGGCGTGTAGCAGATTGAAAAAAGGTTACAACGGAAGTCTCAGTGGCAGTACTCATATCTGATCAAATAACTCTTTTTGCAGGTATTTGTGTGCTTATTGGCCCTGACGGCAGCAGCTAGTGCTGGAGGCTCCGGCTGGTCCGGCGGTAGTGGCGGCGGCGGCTACGGAAGCGGCGGCTTCGGAGGCGGCGGCTTCAAGAGCGGCGGCGGCGGCGGCGGTTTCGGCGGCGGAGGCCATGGGGGCAGCAGCTTCGGCGGCTTCAGCGGGGGCGGCCTCGGAGGGCACGGGGGCGGCGGTGGCGGATACGGAGGCGGCGGGTACGGAGGTGGCGGACACGGAGGCGGCGGATTCGGAGGAGGCAGCCTCGGAGGATTCAGCGGCGGACACGGAGGTGGCAGCCTCGGAGGCGGAAGCTTCGGAGGATTAAGCAGCCTGGGAGGAGGACACGGCGGCGGCGGCGGCGGGTACGGAGGCGGCGGTTTCGGAGGCAGCGGCGGCGGCTTTAAGAGCGGCGGAGGATTCGGAGGCGGCAGCCTCGGAGGACACGGAGGAGGCGGATTCGGAGGGTTCAGCAGCGGAGGCGGCCTCGGAGGACACGGAGGAGGCGGATTCGGAGGAAGCGGTGGAGGATTCAAGAGCGGCGGAGGATTTGGAGGTGGCAGTCTGGGAGGACACGGAGGCGGTGGATTCGGAGGTGGCAGCCTCGGAGGATTCAGCGGCGGACACGGAGGTGGCGGATACGGCGGCGGCGGCGGCGGATATGGCGGTGGCGGCAGCGGTGGATTCGGAGGAGGTTTGTTTATTATTGATTACAATTTATAATTTGAATCGACACAATTTTAGAAAAAAAGGCATTTTTTATAATTGCTTCCAGATGTTGATGTTAATCCCTGATATGATTTCAGGTAAGATCCTGAGGATCGGAGGTGGAGGTGGCGGATGGCAAAAGGGAGGGGGATGGTAAAGACTCCAAAGGTAAGAAATAATACCAACACTACATATTTTCCGCAATAATCACAATATTTTAATTTTAATCCAAACCAACGCAAAGTCAATTCATTGTACACCTTAAATGAAAACAACTTTGTGCCAGCATTCCAAAAAAACGAATTCGCGAGAAAAACTTTTTTTTATAAAGTTCAGTTTGAAAAGCCATTGTTCGTGACATTACGCTATCCTCGGCGGCTGTGCTAATGTTCAGGATGTGCCACCATTGTCTAAGATTTGGACGTGTCTAAAGATCTACAGAACTTCCGCCAAATTCAATTTCATCTCGATTACTTAATAGCTAAACCTTACCGTGGCTAACTTAATCATTGTATTAATCTTACGCGATAATTACACCAAAAAATCATAGCTGTGGATAATTACCACGAAATAAACAAACCATGTAAAGAATGCTTACTTTGCTTACATGTGTATTATTATTTAAGAGAGCTTAAGTTTGCTTACACTAGTATTATTTGAGAGCTTAATTTGCTTACACTCGTATTATTTTATATATACTGACAAAAACTATTCATATTTCGTTCGTACGCAAACAAACGATTTATAATTTGCAAAAAGTGTTTTTTTTCCAAAATAATTAAATAATTAGCGCCATCTGTGAATTCACAGTTTATGAATAAAAAAAAAACATTTTATATTAATAATAGTGATTTTGCTAAATTGTTTTTATTTTCTTTCAGGATGATTTCATCATCTTCAGAACCTTACTTCCACAAAACGACTTGCAGTGCGACCAAAAAAATATCACCATTTATAAAAAATTACAAAGACTAATTCTGTAAATATATCAACTATTGTAATAAAGTGAATGTTTTTGTATATGATTATCTTTAATTTATTTTTTACTACAAAAACACGAAACCCTCTATTGTATGCAACATTCAGAGTATAATGGTACCTAGACTTTCAGCACTTGGTGAGAGATCATTCCAAAAAAAATCATACTTGAAATAGCAGTCATTAGTGGTTTGATCTGAATATAACAAATAAAAATCCTTTCCTCCTACTCTTTTCATATCATATCAACGACAAAACTTCTACATAATACATTAAGGCCCCGCATACCCAATTTATACCGATTTATAACAAGTTTCTCGTTAATTCTTTAAGTTGTAAGTTCCAAAAAAAATAAAAAAATTTTGTAGATAAATTATAAATTTAAATTTGTTGAGAAACTTTAATTATATGAAATTCCCTCGATAGAAAAAAAATCGCAAAGTAAGCTCTGAAAATTATTAAAAAAACGTTTTGTTCGGTTATTTAATATGATATAAGGCATGAAAAATTCACAGCGTATCTTTAAATGCAACTAAAGTATTTGTCGAGAGATTTGTGCTATATTTCAAACGAGTCATGTTTTATTGAATATTTTCACAATTTTCGCTGAATTATTATCGTTTTTTTTAATTCGCTATTAAGCGCTACCTCTGACATTCGTATTTACATATCTCCCTTTCAAACAATCTTTGATTTGGAATGCTTACTACGGGGCCTTAAAACCTCTTCTCAAATTTTCTTTCTTTTTGAATCCAGCAATAAATAAAAATACACGGACATTATTAGTAATTTCATAACTTACCTAGATTTTCTATAAATATCAGTTTTGTTTTAAGTGTGTTTGTTCCAAAGATCTTACTCAATCATGTGGCTGCAATACAATAATTGCATCACATAATAATGTCTTCAAAAGTGTACTCCTTCATAACAAAACTAGGGGAATAATCATGCAGGAATAATATGCATTTCCTCCAAGGAATAATAATCTTCAATGAAAGAAAAAGTGATAATATAAATAATTTATTGAAATATTACCTTGCCAACATTTTTGTAAGTAGCGGCTATTTAATAGTGTAATAATATAATTGTATGCAGAGGA
Organism: Hesperophylax magnus; assembly: GCA_026573805.1. Taxonomy (NCBI): domain Eukaryota; kingdom Metazoa; phylum Arthropoda; class Insecta; order Trichoptera; family Limnephilidae; genus Hesperophylax; species Hesperophylax magnus. Next base: position 7,144,937 of record JAIUSX010000022.1, read on the forward strand.
TACATAGATATATAATTCAATTTGATTACTAATTACTAGGTATTTATAATATGGCGATTACATTATTAATTAGGTGTATCAAATAATTTATTTTCCTACATGCATTATTTGTGGATCAATAAAAGTGGATAAAAATGTATCTAAAGCATTGTTCAAATGTTTTTATCCCACATTTGGACGACATATCAATATTATTCAAATACCGACATATAACAGTACTTTGTAATTATTTTTTAATGTTCGAATTTAAATTTTAACCGGTAAAGTTTTGCTGACATTTGCTTTTAAAGTTGAAAAATTCAGCAGACATTGGAAATTTCCTTTGCCTATTCAAGCAAAAAATCAAAATATATAATAATTATAGATATGCCTAAAAATATTATCACAATTTACCATACATTATGAGTGAAAGCAAAAACTATGTGAGAAGGCAATTTTTTTCAGTCTAATAATAAGCATTTTTGCAATGAGACATTGATTTTTAAGTTGTGACTATAAATAAAATATAAAAACAACTATCTATTTTGTTCAGGGCCGGCCCTGGGCTAAATGGCGTCTGGCACAAGTAAAAACCTAAAGGGTGCTGTGTTATGTTATCAGCGCCTTGGCTCCTTAACGCCTTGGTAAGTCGGCGCCGGGAGCGGACTGCTCCAATTGCGCTCGCACTGAACCGGCCCTGATTATGTTACAATGGAATGACTCAAGTTAGTAAATTTGTTTCCACAAATGCAGCCATTGACACGATAATTTATACATATTATATTCCAAGTATTCATTGATTGATCTTACAATAAAGTAAATTGATTAATTTTAATGGCAATTTTTTCATGGTATTAATTGCAACTTCTTACTACCTATTATAATATTTGGGTGACCTTCAATTATTATAATACTTAAAAATTATTACTAAAAAATACATGATGTTGCATTCTTAAGACCTTTGGTTTAACCTATCACTGATTTAAACAAATAATTTTTGAAAGATTATAAAAAGATAATGAGCAATTTTAACATGGTTTATTTATAAAAGATTCCCATTGACTTTTTGAAGAAAAATGAAATTGGAAAAAATAAAACTAACAAGTCCAAATAATTCATATTATTTTATAAAGGATGGAATTTAACAAGGCGTCCAAATTTTACATGAAATTTTCTATCATAAATGTATGCTGAAGTTTCATTTGCATTAGAGGTATTATTATTATTTTTATAAATATACAAAAATTAAATGTGTGTAAATTACTGGTTAACTGGTTTCGATTTACAAATCAGATTAGTAGGTAATCATGATGAATTCATATTATCAGAAAAAAATATTTAATTAAATATCATAGCGCTCTTATATCGTAACATTAACAAAAGGAAAAATTATAAATAAAATATTGGAAAAAAACTTTATTTCTGAGAAATAAAATACATGGATTAATAATATTTAACCTCCTTTGTTGTCTTAATCTCCTGGGCGTTAAGATTATTTAATTGTTCAACCATCATTATTAATGACTATAAAACCACATTGCTGGATTTTAAAGATTTTGTTATTTTTACAGATTACTTATTATTTATTACTAGCAAGCTCATTATCCGTATAGGTATTCCAATTATTAATAACTTAGTCAATATTCTTGGGGGTTATTTCACCACCCTCTTTATAGCTTATCCGTAGGAAAACGTGTGTTAATAAATAAACAAATAAATATTCGCAATATGTAGAAAATACGGCTAACTATAACCACTATTCGGTTCGAGTACCGAATAGTAGAGTTGCACTTTATAAATAAATAAATCGTAAAAATACATGCAGGGATCACATGAAGACAGTACAATACTGTCTTGTCCCAGCTCAAGAATCATCGCCCTAGTGTGAACAGTTGTTTTGAGGACAGGACAATGAACCAAGGCATTGTCGTCCCAGAAATAGACAGGCAAGCTATCTCTGCGGAATTATGTCTTACTCCCACCACCGCGCCCGGCCACGTTTTCCGCATGTAAACGCGTTTTTACAAGACAGTAGGATAATAGCCAGTCGATCCGCCGTAAATGAAACTCTACAATACATCATGGTATAAAAGATCTAATATTTTTCCAGAACTTGCTCGTAACACACGCCGTCGTGTATCCATTTTCACAGCGTTTCGCGTTTGATCTACGGTAGAATTGTTATATTGTCTCATTGTCCTACCCTGCGGCCTATCGAGGCCTTTCACAGATTAGGGACAGGACAATCTTGTATTGTCCTCATGTGATCCCGGGATAAGCTATCTAGAGGATGGTGAAATAGCCCTTTAATGTAATTTTAATTAACAGACATTTATTTTCAATGTGAAAAACACATTCACATTTTACAATGGTGTGATCCCATGAAATGAACTATGAAACCAAAAGGGTACAATAAAAAATACCAGTTGAACAAATTTTTACATATCTTATAAAATGATTAGAAAGTATAATTTAGTCAACACATTTTTTTATCATTTATATATAAGACAAATAAAGTAAAAACATAATTTAATATAATAGGTACACAGTATATCACAAAACATATATTAGAATTAATATCATACATTCACACTACAGACTAAACAATAGGAGATATAGCTTGTTAATATTATTGATACATTAAGTAGGTGTATACATAAAAAGTACTAAGTATTGAATATAGAAAAAAAAGATGCTTTCACTGGAAAAACAAGAAGAAACAAGATTTATGGCAATAAAAACAGTATTATTTTTTTAAAGATAAATTAATGTTTATAAGACAAGGTTTTTTTATGCATGGCACAATTGATAAAAAATTATTATAAGCAATAAATACTATCAATTATTAGCAATAATTATCAAAGGAAAATTCAGCACTAACAAACCCTTTCCTACAAAAATAAAGTTGGTTGTTTACAGGTAAAAAAATGTAATAAGCAATAATTGTTGATTGAAATACTAGTACATATTGAATTATTTGGTAGTTTAGGAATAAGCTCACGTAGCTTAGTGGTTTAGAGCACCTGACCGGCAATCAGAAGGTGTGGGTTCAATTCCCATCGGCGGCATTTATTTTTACTCCGAAGATATTTTCAATTTGTAGGGATATTTCAGGCGAGTAATTATTGCTTATTAATAAAAACCGTGTTGAACTACTAATACATTTTACATATAGCTTTGTTTCTATTATTTAAGCAGTTTAAAATCAGGAATGCTTTAAAATTATTTACTTGTCCAACTTAATTTTTTAAAATTTTATTTAGGACACAAACAGTTATTTAACATACAAACATACATTTAGCATAAACAGTAATTATTCATATGTTCTAGACCAGAGGTTTCCAAACTTTTTTGTCCCGTAGACCACTTGCCAAATATTTTTTTTCCGTAGACCCCCTGCCTGCCGAATATTGAATTTTCCTAAAACTATTAACATCCCATGTGATAATCATTTATTTTTTTAGTAAAAATATTCGCTTCCCTTGCCTGCCCTACAACCGGGTGGCGGTAAAGTTGCTCTGTCTTTACATTGTGCAGACAGGGGCACCCTTGCGAGGTATTACATTAGAAATGAAAATGAAGCAGGATAAGCAACGGGAATTTCTTTCTGTAGCTAGCCCTACAGAACTGCCCCTTAAGTTCTTTGTCAGTTCTTCTTGTCACATGATATCCGATTCTTCAATGTTGCGTTTCCATAGTCAAAATGTCCTCAAACTTAGTTTTGAAGTCTGTGTGAAGTGCATTTAAATGTTGAACGTCATTATTACCCTGGACGTTTTTCAAAAACAAGTTGGGGAACTAGGAAAATTCGCGGCTTCCAATGTGCAATGTTTTGCGTGAATATATTAATTCTGACGAGAAAAGGAACGTAGACTCTATTTATATTCCTCAATTAACAACTTTACGAAATATAAAAATACAAATATCAAATAAGTAATTTCTCAGTCTATTATATTTGTGTTAGGTCTATTGTGTCATTTACAGAACTCCTAAATGTTGAGTTGAGGTAAATGGGGGTCCGCTCGTATGTACCCCCATTTGAATCTCGTGGACCCCCAAATTTTTTTCTCGCTGACATAGACCCCCCAGCATGCCGATATCGACCCCTGGGGGTCCATATAGACCACTTTGGGAACCTCTGTTCTAGACCAATAAAGTTCCATTAAGTTTAGTTGTTGATTTAGTATTTGTACCTACAAAATATATTTAAAAATGACAAAGAAATATAAAAATAAATAAACATTATAAGACAGTTAGTAGTAATACAGCTTTCCCATGATTACACTAAAAACAATAAAATAAACTAAGATGATAGAATTATTTCACAAAAGTTATCTGATTAGTAAGCTGCATTTTATATGTTTTCAAGTAACAGTTGAAAATGTGTACATCTTTAGAGGCATTGTGAGTTTTACAGATACGAGAGTTTTGGGCATATTTGGATATCCAGTGTGGTGTTCTAAATAAGTCGTTCGATCTGGTGATGTGTTCAGGGCAACGAAATGCTATCTTTTCTAACAGATATGAAGAATCAACAAGATTGTTCACGATTTTGTATAAGAATAGGGCATCAGAAATTTTTCTGCGTTTACATAAAGCGGTAGGGTCAAACCGATGATCACTAAAGCAATACAATAGGTGTAAATAAATTTGATTGGATATTTTCAATACGATCAATGTATGTTTGATATTGAGGATTCCAAATGACTGAGGCAAACTAGAGTTGTGACCTTACATATGACATATATAGCAGAATTAGTGTGTGTGCTATAGTGAAAGGCTTTGTAATGAATATAATAAAGCCCAATTGTTTATAAGCTTTTTCTAAAATATTTTCAATACGGTCCTTAAATAATATTTTGAATGTTTGATTGATTCTACTTGTTGTAGGGGTACATGGTTTGATTTGTAAGTATAATTAATCAGCTGCTTTTTACGAGTAAAGGTAATAAATATCATTACACTTGTCTGTATTAAGATACAGTTGATTGTTATTGCAATATTGCTTAATTTTGCTAACATCTTCTTGTAACAGGTTGCAGTCATCTGTGGAGTCAATAAATTTATATAATTTCATGTCATCTGCGTAAAATAGGAAAGAAGAATGACTAATAACACGTTTTATGTCATTTATATTTAAAATAAACAAGAGAGGCCCTAAATGGGAGCCTTGAGGTACCCCTGGGGGAATAGTTATAATTTGTGACATGTAACCTTTTAAGGTAACATCTTGACTTCTATTTTTAACATAAGAAGAGAAACATCTCAGAAGATTTCCACATACTCCGATTTTCAAGAGCTTGTTTAATAGTATGTCGTGATTTACTTTGTCAAATGCCTTTAAAAAATCTGAGTAAATGGAATCAACTTGTTTCCCACTATCCATAGAGTTGAGAACAAAATCAGTTAACTTTTCTAGGTTCGATTCAACATAATATCTGCCTTGAAAAAAACCATGTTGGAGGGGGCTAATAATAGTATTTTTGCATAAGTTAAAAAGTTGGTCATATTTCTTATATTATGTCATACAAAGAAAAGCGTAGGCGACTAAATAAAAATATATTCTTTTCTAGCTACCTTGAGATACAGTGGAATAGATATTTATGTATAAAAAAAAATAGTTATTGTAAAAATGCGGTATCATTAAATGCAAGGAGCCCAGAAAAAGCATTGGTGTGGACTGTGGAGTAAAAAGTTCAAATTTGGAATTGTGGTTTAAAATACAAAGAGTGTGACTTATCTGACCCCTTTGGAAAAGATGCATATTTTCACTGTTCCTGACTTATATAGCTAACTTCACCCCAACCCACAAAACTTTCAAGTTCACTGTTCTTCAAAAACAATCAGTATTTGATACTGGAAATATTTAAAAAAGAATTAATTTAATAAATTGTAAATAAGTACAAAGTGGTGAAGATTAAATCAAAATTAAGATATGCAAGTATAGGTAAATCATCTTAAATAGTGCACATTTGAATGTATTTGTGTACACTATTGGTTCAATATAGTTTGGAAACCAGCCATTGCCCCATCATCTAGCGGTTACGCAGTTACAATACAATTATACCACTACACAAGCAAGAATCTCATTAAAATGATTCTACTCTACATACTTAATATATCGATGGCCCAGTATTGAACGGAAACAAGTCTGAAAAACCATAAATTACGATATGGACATCAAAATATTCACCAAAAGGAGTTCTTTCTTGTTATAAACAGCAACAAAAGCAAAAAAATGTTTGATTACAAATATCCAAATATTTAGATGAACATATCCAGTTTTATACAAATCTATTTCGAATTGTTTCCATTTAAAACTGACGATTGTGTCCGTCCATTTCATTAAAATGTAGAAATATCAATGAAAACTGTTGAAATTTGATATGTTTTCATATATATTTAGACATGTGCAAAAACAAAATATTGATTATCTCAAAACAACAGATTTAGACTTGTTGCAGTTTAATACTGGGTTGTGTGTTGTTAATTTTGTAAAGTAGCAAATTCATGATATTCTGTATTGAGAAATTACATAAAATGAGATTGAAATTATTTTAACAAAGATATTTTTTTAACATATCATAAACAAATTGACCACTTTACAGACTATTCAAAGCTTCTGTCAAAGATTTCTCTATTAGTCATAAATCATCATCTAGAAATATGTCTTTCAGTTGACGAGTTAAATAAAACTTGTCATCAGAGTTAGCGGAACAGCGGCCGGAATAATCATCGCTATTTAGGGAGTATATCATGACACCTCCAAACATGGAATCTTTCACATACTTTGCTTTGCCCACAATACTCTCCTTGTTTTCATAAGATACCCACTCGTGATCCTTCTGTAAATACGGGGAGAAGGTCTGATTGTCGTACACCACATTCACATTGGTGTTGTTTTTGAGGAATTCACAAATTTCAGGATAGTCCACGAAACCAAAATTGCCAAGTTTTCCAAACCCGCTTGCCGGACTGCCGATTAAGCCATTGTGTTTGTTCACCAGGGTGAATGAGTGCCCGTATGTTGGTAGGCCAACTATAATTTTATTCCTGTCCATTCCCTTGCTGAGCCACATATTGGCTGAATAGTTCATATTCAGGGTTGCTAGATAGAGAATCTCATCTTTTTGGCTATACAGGGGAGCATTTATGCCAGTGAACGCTGTCAGCTTCGTGTAGAAGTGATAATCATAAGACATTAGATTAACAAAGTCAACATACAGGTTCAACTGGTCCACATCATAGGCCAGGTTAACGATGTGTTCCGGGGCAGCCACAGCCACGGTGAGCAAGTAGTCTCTCTTCTCTCTGATGTATTCTGATCTTATTTCTCTTAGCAACTGACTGAAGTGTTGGCGCTGCCTACCATTGACAGTTTCCTCTCCGATATCAGAATGATTGTTGTACGCCGCGTGAAACACAGGGAATTCCCAGTCCAGATCTACTCCGTCGAGTTGGTACTGCCTGAGCACTGCTTTGAGAGATCTGATGAAGACCTTCCTGGAGGCGTGTGTGAGCACCATTTCCGGAAACCCTTCGTCGTTGGAAGCACCACCCAAAGATAGCAAAATTTTTAATCGAGGATTACAACTCTTCAACTTAACTATTTGCGTAGTAATATTTCTCACAAGTTCACTGAGAACGATTGTACAATTACGAATAGTAGCAAAACCAAGATTGATGTGTGTACATAAGTTGCAATCAATATTATCAGGCAATAGAGCGATAGGGTCACTTTCAGAAGAAGGGAAATTATAGTAACATACGATTTTAGAAGGTTCATTCGCGTTACTTTCGTAAATCACATTTGGATGAGAATTACATAATTTACAAGGCGTTTGCTTGTTCAAATATTCATCGAGTGAGTATAATTCTGCCCGATTCGTGAATGCCTCCCGATCATCTGCCTCAAATATATAAATTGCGTAGAAACAATACGTAAATAGCAGGATCAACGGAATCATCAAAATCAAAACCAAAACAATGGATAAACATGTTGACTTTTTGAACCTTTTGTTTTCTGTTGATAAATCTTCAAGCAAATTATACTTCGCGCTTGGGACTGGAATAGTCATTTTCAAGTAGAATAAATGCTATTTTATACGAATTTTCTCGTGGAAACCCATATAATATACAAATAATGCAGAACTCACGAAACAAAAACGAAATGTCAAGTAGAAACGTCAAATTAATGTCAAATAGGACAAAGCAGCTCGATATAATATTGGTTGAATTGTTTGATAAACACAGATACGGCAAAATATACTCTATTAAAACGAGCAAAAGATGACTTTTGCCGTACGTAAATGAAGAGAGGTGTCGTAAATTATCTGTAAAGTGCCTGCCCACGTAAATATTCAAGAGTGTCTATGGCTTCTATGATATGAAATGGAAACAACACTGGTTGTTTATGATGTAATAATCTGGCTGTCATTATCAAATGTCATGTTACTGTAAATACTGCTTTTATGTTTTTTTATGATTATTTGGTACGTACCTTGGTCATATTGTGCTGTAATATTCATATAAGTAACATTTTATTAACTTTGTACTTTAATTTGTTTTTAGATTAATGATGGAAATCGATAATACGATGGATCAATATGAAAAACAATTGTATACATTATTTGCTAGTTATGATGCTGCTCACAACGGAAGCCTTAGTCGTGAAGCTCTCGAAGAACTCTGCAATACACTCCAATTAGAAAACCGAGGTCACCAACTTATCGAGTTATTGTTGAATGGCTCCGAAGAATTGTGTGTTACCTTTCCAAAATTTCGTGATGGCCTTTTAACAGTTTTAGGTAGTGAACATAGTGAAACATCAGTGAAAATACTCGATAGAAGTGAATTAAACAGTGGCGAAGAGTCTTCTGGAAGAGAAGTGTCTCCGAGGTTCATATTTGGGTCTAAAAAGTATGGTCGTCGCTCCAAACCTTCTCGGAGCAGTGATTCTAATGACTACGTACCGGGGACCATTCACGAAGCTGACGATTCTTCCATAGAAGCCTTTGATTCTGAAGTCAGCTATCCTTCTTTAACATCCCAGGATAAGAACGTAGGGAGTAAGAAACGTAAAGCTAATAATAAACTTAAGAAAAGTCTTTCATTTTCTGGACACAAAAATAGCGACAATGCTGATAACAAATCTGATTCCGTCTTATCTAAGGCAAAAAAGCAATTAACTTTATCTAAAACTGAATATCTTGATTGTATCTCCATAAACGCATCTTTGCCGCGTGAAATCGCTATCAGAGAATCTAATAACTCTGAAAATCCATTGAATATATTAGATTGTAATAGTAATAGCCAAATTGATATTTCTCAGCCTGTTTGCTTCGAAGACATTATCAAGAATACAGGTTTAGCTAGCTGTCTGCAATCTATAGCTAACAATGAATTGTTGAGTATACAATCTCAAAGGGAGCACGAGGAATCAGTGAGCCTGGAGACCATTATGGAAGTGTGGGGAGCCGCGGGAATATCTCAGCCGCATCAGCTTCTGAGCCACTTGGGCTTCTCCCAGGGGGAAGCCGTCCTCTCTGATTTGATATTTGTAATGGAAGAAGAAATCCAGGGTGTTATTAACAACTTGCAGGAGAGTTACTCAGCAAGTTCTCTGATTACCTTATTTCAGGCAGTGTTATGCCTTTATCAATATGAAAAGAAGTCGCTCAAGTTATCTCTCAATCAAACTTACGCTGAGCGAGATAAGCTCAGAAGTGACCTGTCTGATGCCAATCACAGAGCGGTTCTTCTAGCTCATGAAGTAGATGATAATCATGCTAAAATGGAAAGTGCAGCCAAGATTACTTTTAAGCAAATAGAACAGAAACATTCCGAAATAATCAAACAACTGTCCGAACAATTAATCTTGGATAAAGAACAATTCGCTTCATCTGTATCTAATTTAGAAAGCAAAATTTCTGCGTTGGAAAGCGAAGAATCAAAGTTAAAGTCTCAAATGTCAGAATTAAATTATGAAAATACTAGAATGGATAAGGAACTTAACAGTGCCCAAGAGCAGATATATGAACTAGTGGAGATAAAGAAGCAGCTTTCTAAGGAAATTAAATCAATAAGCAGAGAAATAAATACCAATATTCAGGATAGCATGGAGAAAGTAAATGACGTTGCTTTGCTTGAAAGTCAAATTAGTAAACTGCAAAATGAGAATATCGTTTTGAAAGATAAGAATGATGAACTCTGTGCGGAGATGGAGATTATAAAATTCTCCCAACCAACAGACAAGTTGAAATTCAACCGGGGAACTGCCACTGAAGATAGCTTCTCTGCTGACGCTGATGATGACAGCCCCACACAATCCGATACCCTGATCACTATCGCTTACTGCGGGGTTAACGGAACTAGTCACGGAAGCTCTCCGCACCAAGTGTCTGATGAAGACGAGAGTCCCATCAAAAGTAAAATAGAATTTGAAAGTAAAAATCATTTGGCTCCCTCTGAAAAAAATATTCTCAAAAGTGACGATTCGGAAAATAACAGTTTTGATTTCAGTTTTGAATATGATAATAATCAAGCCCACGATATGTTAATATGTATAAAACATTTGACACCAGAAAATGTTGAGGAGTTGATCACCATCTTCAAGGTATTTACGCATTGTAATTATACATATTAGTAATCCACTTTATCTTTAATTCTTGTCAAATTGCACTTATTTTATCATTTTCACAGCACATTACCCTAACCTTCAACTAATCTTTAACACCACACTGTTCCCGTCTCACATTCCTCCTGAACTGAGCTCTATTTCTCTCCCACGAATTATACACTTGACAAAACAAAGTTTTTAGTGTTGTTTTGTACAATTTAAAAATAGAACACATTCAGATGTGAGGGAAATATCACTAGAAAATACCAACTGTGTTATGATCAGTCTTTACAATAATTGATTTTTGTTGTTTTTACAAATAATATCTAAGATACTGTCAAACCAAATCTTCTTGGCAGTTGTCCTAATAATAACATTGGCCTACATTATTTTTGACTTATTTTTACAGGCAAATACCAACATTCTGTCTGAGTTCTTTGTTGGAACACAAGTGAAGCATTACTACTTGGGATTGCATTTACTGCTGAAAAAAGTGATGGAGGATATGAAGAAAATGATTGCCGAGAATAAGAATATTGTACCTAACTCCTTAAAATCAAATATCATAAGTTTACTTCAAAATATAGTCAGTGAATCGTGCAACCTCAACATTGAAGGCCACCAATTATTGCTTTCTTTGAATAGTATTGAAAATCAAAATTTGCATTCCTTGCCAGATAAAATTAATAATGAACATAACAAAAACTGTGATGATAAGTCAACTAAAAATCTTCAGAGTAATTCGGAATTAATGGTCCAACTAACCGATCTTGAACTGAAAGTGAAGCAATTGAACCATCTATTAGAAATGGAACGCCTCGAAGCAAAAGAGCAAAGAATGAAAGATTCAGACAAGTACACCGAGCTTGAATCTAATATGGAGTGCTTAAAAAACGAATATGATAAATGTGAAGATTACTGGGCGTCTAAACTGAACGAAGAAAGGGACATTTTCGATCAAGAACAACGAATTACTGATGATAAGTTTGCAGAACTACTCAGTAAACTTTCAGAGTATGAAGAGCAATTTGCCTCGCAAGACGTGAAAAATGATAGATTTGACGGACCCTTGTCTACTATTGAAGAAAAGTACAACTTAGAAAAACAGTTCACCGATCTTGAGGATGAATTCGAAGAGTATAAAGTTAAGGCTGAACAAGAACTGGACATTAAAACTTCGGAAATCAATCAGTTGAAAGAGCAACTCGAACAATTAGAAAAAAATAAGATCACTCCAACCCCCATTGAGAATGGGCATGCGGAAGCTTTAAACGTGATGGTCACAGATGAACTACTTTCTACTTCCAGATCATGTGAAAAAGAACTTAGTAATGGAACTGCAAATATCTCAAAAGTTTTATTTCCAAATGCTGAACAGCCGGAAGAATCTTTTGTCAGAGAAAGTCTTGAAAAAATCAGTTCGCCAATAGATTACCTGTGGAATCAGAGCGCTATTCCGTCGCCAATATCCAATATTAGAAACAGCAGCGACATCGCCAGAGATTACCACAATCCTGCTTTTTTCAAAGATCAATTTTCCGAGCAAAATGGTAATTTTTCCATGGATTTGCCTCCAATGAATGTGGCAAGTTCAATAATGCCTATTCAAAAACCCATTTCGTCTATGATAAAGACATCTCAAGTTGCACCTAAGAGTCAGGGAAAGAACTTAAGTGAAAAGAAGATGTTGTTTTGTTCGGAGCTCGAAGCGGAGCTACAGGCAAGAAGGCGGGAAGTTCAGCACTTGGAAGCTACCCGAACTCGACTCGATGCCGAAATACGAAATCTCACTCTCCAACGAGGTAGTCCTCAACATCAAGTGGTAATTATTTACACCGATATCCTTTCAAATGATTTACTGCAATTAGTAGATGGCATGCTTTACGTACATACTAACATTTTTTTCAATTTAACATCTAGATTTTAATGCAATCAATTTTTTATCAGGGTGCTGCTAACATGAAAGCTGTGGCTTTAGAGAACTACTGTCGGCAACTACAAAATGCTCTCAGACAGCAACACGCTTATGCAGAGGCATTAATGCAACGTAAGTTCTTTAATTCATTTTGTTTTTATTATTTATCTTCTGTTCCTCTTGTATATTTTCACATATTCGTATGCGGTATTTTTTTTACAGAATCCATAATATATCATTATTTGAATACATAATGGATGATAATTATTATTGTCGTAATTTGCATCGATATCTCAATAACGTACTATGTTATCAGTTTATAAATCTGATTATAACGCCTTTGAAGTGGATTTGTCACATTAATATGTACCTACTGATAACAAACGATTGCCGCACATATTTGAATATTGAGTCATCATTTTTAAACGTAAATAAGGTAGGTAGGTGGGCTATTGCAGTGGTTTGCAATTTTTTTTCAGCTATGGAATCTTAAATAATCGACCTTCTTTTCCGACTTCAAATTAATTAGCGATTGTGAACATACAACCCAAATTTATTAGATTTATACCTTATCATTCAATGAATTGATTACTCAGATGTCATATTTGACTTGAAAAGAAAGATGAATTATTTTTAAAATTATTATTTTATACATTTTAAAAGAATGCAATTTTAGTGTTTTTCTCCTGCCTGTATTATGGTAGTCATACATAATTTATGTAAGAATAACAAAATAATATTTTGTAGAACAAATAATAGAACACAAGGGAAAGAGACATGTTATGGTAAAGCAAAAATTTAAAAAAAAAAAACATTTTAATATAGAAACCATAAATAAAAATATATTTTAAAGAAATAGAAATAAAAATATTAAAAGTTATTATAAAAAAAAATAAATTACAGCAAAATTATACCAATTATTTTATATAATTTTTTTTTTTTTCTTTAACACAGGTTAATCGTGGTACGTACTTATCTTCTTTTTCCGACTTTATGTCCGGGTTAAATCTTCCCCATAGGAAAAACTAAACCCTTCCACACACTTTTCCACAAATGATCATCTAGTCAATCAACATTATGCAAGTGCATTATATAAGCAAAATAAATACAAAAAAATACAAGAACAACACGTCAACCCACCAGAGATCAAATGGGAAAATAATTCACCGATTCCAGATATTTTCATATCAGACGGTCCGGCTTGGTAGATCTCCTAACAGGGCCTATAAATCTTACTGATCCCTCTACATAAATATTTAAAAAATCTTTCGTTATCCTACATGTATTCAAAATGACCGACTTTTGCATCTTTATATATAAATTTTTTGATAGATCTAAAACGCCTAAATTTTTAATGAGAGAGCTAGGTATAATGCCAGTAGCCGAAATAACGAATGGTAATATTTTTATAGTCTGAGAATGCCAAATTCTTTTTATCTCATTTCCTAAATCTGTGTATTTTCTTATTTTTTTATTAACAGATTTTTGAATATTACAATATAATAATATTATATTATTTTTAAATATTATATATTTATCTATTTACGGTCGCATTACTATTTGAATTAAGCGATATAAAAAAAAAAAAGTGAATTTTTTTATTAACTGTGAAGATTAGAATTATTACATTACTTTATTAATTTTCTTAAAATTAGATTTGATATCCGACAGTTGAATTCACTATTGCGTGTTGCGTGCCGGCGCCGATTAATTGCGCCGCTGGTTGGTAACGATAAGCGCCGGTAATCGGCGTCGGCTTTCTGGTTTCCGAACATGCCCAATCCCTAACATTCAAAACCCCAGTGACCCTTCCATGGAACACCTTTTAGGAACCGCTGGTCTATTCGATGATTGTAATGTTATACAGCTTTGGAGTTATGCTACTTAATCAAATTTAATATCAAAAATATTGGAGTTCTAAAAAATAAAGACTAAAATAACAAATAGGTTTCTAATTCTTGCAGTATTTATAGTATTTACACGTAGAGTCATAATAAATATCAAATATTGATTCATAACATAAATTTTTCAAGTCAATTCATGTTTCTCTTTTTTATGTAATAATTGCACCAGAATGAGGTTGGAATTATAGAATCTTAGGAAATGTTGTGAGGTTGGGTTAGGTTAGGTTAAAGTACCTGATCACTAAAGATAGTTAAAGCCTTTTCAAGCAATTTTACTTTTACTCTCTTGTCATCTCGTTTATACACTATTGTCAAGTATGTAAATAACTGCAATGTTTGCAAGCAGACTACTATTTGCTGTGAAATTCTTTTTTAAACGGCTTAACAAGCTGAGGAATTGAACACACTACGCCTGGGTGCGACCCTAGCGCGATGTCAACTCAGCCACCAACCGGTCTATTAAGATATTATATTTCCTTACCAATCGAAGAAAATATATTACAATAAGAGAGTACGTTTTTACATTCAACGGATAAAATTTTGCACTGCCGACAGGCAATTGCAGCACACAAGCGGTTAATGGTTCTTATCATTATAAATATCACATCAATATGCATTAATTTTTCAGAGAACATTGCGGCACACAGGGGAGAGGTGGGAGCCCTTCGTCAGAGACTGGCTGCTGCAGATCTGCTAGTACGAGATTTATTTGTGGAGAATTGTCAATTAGCCCGGAGCCTAACCACTTCAGTCACCAAATAATACCAAGTAAACCTTACTCACTCCAATCTGAAACATTTTGGAATACCAAATATAGCGTAAACTTTTTATTATTATAATTTATGTAACCTTGCTATTCTAACATATTATTTTTCTAGGGTGAAATGTTAACACAATTAGTTTTAGGAGACACAGTCGTTTTTTTTTGTTTTTGTAAATTAAAACTTTTGTAAATATGTATTTATTTATTTTTGTGCAAAGAAGATAATATTTTTTTAACGGAATTATACTTTCCATATTTAATGTAATTTTTGTTGTTGTTGTAAGAACACATAACATGGAATAATGTAACGTAAGTGGTTGGATCTGACCGTTATAATAATATTTAAATTAAATATTAGTTATGTTTGAAATATGAGGAGACAATCTTGAAGAAATTATTGACGCAAATTTGTAAGTACCAGTGGCCTGTATTGTTACCTCCGTATTTTCATGCATTCTTTACTTATCTGTCGACAGCCATCAATTTTATTATGAATCAATTGTGTGGCATTATAAATTTTATTTCATTTTTTTGGATTTTTTTTGTTGTTTAGTCATTGTGTTATATGTCTAATATTTATCTTTTGATCTATTTCATTATTATATTTATACCTCAGAAGTCAAAGTTCGGTCGTACACTTTTCTAAGAAATCTACGTCATTATTGGACAAGTATAAATACGATTGTCCTAAAAGGAAATTAAGTCATCTATATAAATAAAAATGATCAAAATCTTAATTCTCCGAAAGTTCTTCACCGATTGCTTTGAAATTTTGACACAACATTGCACTCGAATACGCATATGTTTTTGTATGCCTATATTATATAGATGTCAACAGTGACAGGTGAAAACATGCTTTTTCGAAAAACAGCGTAATCTGTTGGACGTAAAAGCAAAATGCGCTATTGTTTTTCTATCTGCGCAGACAGACTGAGTCACAGCAACGCGTGGCGGGGTACAGCTAGTCTTAAATAAAAAGATAAATGTCCCCACACTGTTAAAAAGCCAAACTGTCTGTTTTCCAGATTCAACCTTTACCTTAAAGCAGTGGTTCCCAATTAATCGTTTGCATGCCCCCAGGGGTACGTGAGTTTGCTTGAAGGGGTGTGCACGTGCAAATATTCAAATCGCCGAAATATATTTTTAGTCAATCAATCTGCATATGACACTCGCAAAATCTGTCGATAGAATTACGCCACTATTTCACAGAAATATCTTCGCAATGGAACAACAACTTTTTCGCCAACCATTCAACTGACCATTTCCCTGTCTCTGATTAAGAGGAAGTAATAGACGTCTCATTCACCAGCAGGCTCAGGAGTTGTTTTGTAAAGTGATCGCTGTGTAATTTTTGGGCTGACCTAAAGGATATTTATCACATTAGCAAAGCAGCATTAAAATTTTTACTACGATTTTGCATTACGAACCTTGCGAGAGTGAATTTTCGGTCATTGTCACCAACTACCACTCGAAGATGACTTTTGACTGAAGCTCACTAAAATGTAACTTGATTTTTCACAGATGTGCACATTTTTTCCTTTTAACTTAAATACCAATATGTGGTTTTCATTATTATTAGAAATGTTATGTCATTAATATGGCTGCCTTTATACTCGTAAGTAAAATTTACGACTTACGTAAGCTTTTGATAAGTAACTCACAGGAGCTTTATTACATATGCAACCGACTTATGGTAATTAATGCTCACGAAAGTTCAACTTATGTAAGTGCTCATAGCGACCGTTACATCTGTAAGTTATTTGCGGTAAGATGGCTTCCTGTCAACAATGATTTGGTTCTGTCAAATTTACGCGATTCAATAAAGATGAAATGGCCCAAATAAAGTGTTGAAATCGAAGTTGGTTTGAGAGACACAATTCTCCATGCCCTTTTGTTCCGTTAACGGCGGGTTTACATGAGGAATGGAGTTGTTTATCTGAATGACAGCAAAAGCTTACGCATCTCTTTAAAAGTCTCAACTGCTCCCGACCGTCTGAAGCCCAATTGGGGTATGTTGTGAAGCTGAAGGTAGTGGGGAGGAGAAAGAGGAAGGTGGAGTAGTACCTGGCCTGGAGGTCTGTCCACCAGCTACGTGGCGTACCAGATCGGGAGAGGCTGGTTTGGTATCTCCAACTGGTTTGCAGCGGGAGGGGATATATTCATATGTCCGTCACTCCTAGACACCCTGATCCCTAGATTCCTACCCAACGCTCATACTTTTCACCTTCTCAGAACTTCCTATCCTTAAAAAGACCATCCACACAGCATCCCGAATGATGACATAGGACCTGATGGGAATTATTTTCCCTCTGTGTGCGGTTAATTTTAAACAAAAAAGGGATGATTTTTCGTCTCAGACTTTTAATATCTCGTTTTTTTTATTCATCCCTTCTTTCGTTGTCAGAATTCAACCAAATGAGACGATTATTTTTAAATTTCCTGTCTCCCTAAATATTCAAAAAATTTCTGTCTTCTGAACATTTACAAAATATGACTTCTGAGGTATCAGATATATAATATATGTTATATTAGTGATATTATGTATTAAAGGCAATCTCACTGTTATTTTCAATGGTGTCATCTCTGCACATATTATATACATCATCTATTATGTTTATTTCCTTTGCTCACAGAAAAAAAAGTCATTTTTATTAATTTTAAAAGTTAAGAAATTTTTCTTTTTGTTTAATCCATTTTTCAGCTGAACTGCAAGACGAATTTGATCATTGTAATTTTTACTTCATCATGGCTTTAAAAATTGTACCTGACCTGCGTCATTTTGCTTATGATACCAATCATAATATGGTTTCAAGTGATCTTTTTTAATGTTTTTTCCCGTAAAAACTTTTCTAATGGACCCTGACACACATTTCGTACTTATAAATTAGAAAAATAAACCTTTTACATTTGTTTTCATTTACTTAATCAAATCACTATTATAATATAGTTATTATTTTTCTCAATTTTTTCACAAATCTTTTGCTCATTCTCAATATAATAAGTGCTTACATATTTTCAATAGTGATATAAAATTATAATTATAGAATTTTCTAGGTAAATATAATCTGTGCTCAGCAATTACATTCTTAACCTGTTGACTGTGGTGACATCCGTGACCTGGAGAAAAAATAACTCACAAAAAATTATAGATAATTTATTCCAAAGCCGTATTTAAAAGTATTTTCTAAAGCAATATTTAGCGCAAGCGATTCTGAACTCATTTTTATACAGTTCCTCCGTACCTAAGGGTTAAGTCGCTTAAAAAAATTTCATTAATTTTTGTATGGAGGACACCTGTGTCCCATCGGCAGTCGACAGGTTAATGCACTCTCCATCCAAACCTTACAAACATTTAAATTAATTAGTTAATAATATGAATGACATGTTTCTAAATAAATTATTCTATCTATCTTTAATCTCAAATCAAATACAGGTATTTCTTAGAGGTAATATAAATATATATATTTAACTTCCTAAATATCACTTTTTGTAACAAATTAATTCAATTTGTAACAAAATTGTGTGTAGGTAATTGAAAACAGCCGAAAAAAAATTTTAAAAATGCCTTAAAGAAATAGTTTTAGTGTACCAACTTGTTCAATCTTACAATTCCATAAAATATGCAGTAACAATGTTATTTTTATAAAATATTTTTTGTTGAATCTTTTTCCAAGTCTACGATTGGGGTGTTTCAAACTCTATAACATTTGATAACTGTCAAATCTATGATCAGCGCCATTTTGAATTTTTCACATTTGAACGTCACCCGTTAAATGTCGATTCTTTAGTTTCAAATTGTGATCAGCCGACAAGCTGATTATGGCATTTATGATCGATGTGATGGTCTTCAAGTGTGATGAGATGATGACAACCTAAATATTCTGATTTCATAACGAGGACTTAGGATCACAGGGGCCTAGCTACATAAACTGATTTTTTGAGTTAAACTTGGTTTCGGTAATGTCATAATCATATTTATTAGTGACACAAAGCTCTATCTCGTGCATACAGCCGTTTAAGAGATACAGTTCGGCATATGAGCATTCCAATCTTTACTTTCGTTTATCTCTTAACTATGTTTTTGTAGATAGGCCCCTGTGATCACAAACCCTCGATATTAAGTCAATAATTAACATTATAAATCGTACTGCTTTCACAAATATAATTTATGCAAGCTACAAACAGAATTAACTGATTTGTTGTACTGTCAAATAAAAAAACATACTTTGATTGGATTAAACAAAATGGTGTATTTTCTGTTGTAATGTGGCTGGAAATTGAAAAGAGCACACGGTGAGTTTACTCCGAGTCAATGTTTAAGCGAGGAATAAAAAATTGTAAATAATGTTTTTCGTCAAGAAACTGTCTCTTTGTTTTTTAAAGAGATTGTGCCTTTGAATAATTAGGACTGATTTGTGTAAATAATACATTTCTTGTGTAAAATGGAGTATAATAATAACCACAAAGCTATGTGTCAATATTTATTTTCATTTGTATTGTAGCTTTTGAACAATGGTGTTTTAATTATGGTTCAAAACTTTAAGCGAATAATCTGTTTTACGGATACATGTAATATATACTACAGTGTTGTGGTGGTTAATGCACTTGTGTAGTAAATTATGTGTTTGCTTTTTGTGAGACACGGCAGTTGTAGGAGTTCATTTTATTTTTTCAAATTATATTGATTTAATTCATAATTCCATATTAGTTTTCTTGTAGTATAAGATTATTTGATTAGAGAACATTGTAAAATCATCACGAAACATAAAAATATTATAAATTACATCATTCCTATTATTTCATTAATTATTTCTATAAGGATTTACATATTTCTTTTTTAAGGATTTTTGTAAAGTTTTCACCTTTTACACATATCGTTTTAGTATTCTATGCAAAATTTATCCATATATGTATGTATAAGCATCTTAATTTAATTGAAAATGCCCTCAGTATGGTTTCTATGCAAAATTTCATAAGGCCGTGAATAAAAATTAAATTAGTTAGCTAAATAATCATTTGTCTACATTAAAACAAATTTGTCATTTATTTATTTTTAGGGAGTCCCTCATTATTAACTCAGCAAAACTTTTGTATTCATTTTATCCTTTGTTAACCTCTTGAACGCCGGCGTATTCTTAAGGAAACATTAAAAAAATCATTTCTCTGAATGTGACTAGCTATTCTGACAAAACTACTTAAATATGGTAGATTATATACCAGTTTTTTATTTGGTATAATTCACACAAACACATCTTTCGAAAAACAAGTAATTTATTGCGAAAATAGAATCAGCTGGCGAAAATTTAGCATCGGCCAACAAGAAGTTAATAAATTGTTATAGATTATTTAATTAGTTAAAATTTTAATATTCTCTTACAAACGTTTCATTATGCGGTTTCTAGAGTAAGTTTAACATTTATAACGCTTGCGGTTTCAACGCAATCTAAACTAAAATATAAGTTTTAGTCATGGATCACATATGTGACATCCGCTAACGGAGATAGCCGCATGGGATAGCCACGTAGATAAGGTTAACAAAGTAGATCATTTTGGCAAACGTTACGATTTTGTTAATAAGTTAACTTAACTAGCTAAAACACAGTATCAATAAAAACATGCTTTCATATTATAAGGAATTTATATTTTTGACTCAATGGATCCACAATGTACTCGCTCACGTAAACGTGTGTCTATATTAACTAATAAAAATATTTTTATACTCTCTTTAACTTCCTTACAGGAAGATATCCTGTAATGAAGTTTATAATTCTGAACAAATAATATATTTTTCTTTGTCATTTAAAAAATTACAATATTATCACTTGTTTTAGTTTAATTTGTGAATTTGGTGTTGAAATTTTCAATACATTGAGTTTCCTTGAATGTAAAACATTTCTTTAAAAAAAACACATACCTTTTCACCGCATTCCTGAAGTATACTGGATAGCAGCTATGCGCAGCACTTTTCATGACATTCATTGGTATGCGTGTAGTTATAGGGACACTTATTAGTGTGCAGGTTTATTCATGCATACATTTGTGAGCGCAGCGGTGTACAGGTTAATAAACAACTTTAGTTAATGTAACACTATCTTATTATGTACATACAAAGTATCGAATAATTTATTTTGATACAAAATCCCTGATCTTTAACTTTGTCTAACCAAAGTGGTGTTTCCTTGGAAGTGTTCAATGAATATAATTTTACTCTCAATGTAGGTGATTTAATTTTTTGAAAATAATTTATTTTTTTTTGTTCCTAATTTATTATGATGTGCTCCATGACAATGAAACACTTGAAAACTACATATTTTTTCTTTTACTCATTTTTACATTCCAAATACCAATATTTTTGCTTGTCTGCGGTAGCTAAATCCTATTTTAATTATGTATTAGCAGTTTCGTATAAAAGATTAGGGACTCCCTGTATTAAATTATATTCCCGTGGTTTTATATTTCACCTTGTAATAGATTGATATCACTTTGCACATTGAAATTTGATATGATAATACAACATGCTAACATTACAGTCTAATTGGGTTGATTTTTTAGCTGAATTGTTGAATTTTGGGCCTAATAGTATGGTTTCAGTTTAAAGAGATAATCTGGTTCTTTTTATTGATTTTTTAATGGTTGGTCAGCACTGGTGAGATCATAATCAGTGCAGATGTTGATGATCTGTTATCATGAAAGACTTCCCCACCCTCCTCTTCCCTTTCCCAATCCTTCAGCCTCACAACACACCCCAATTAAGAAGCTGGATGCAATAAAAACTTAAACATACGCAGGCTATTTTTGCTCCCATCGCTTTTTTGTTATCTCCAATCCCTTCTTTATCTGCTATGTAAATATTACTTCTGTAGATTTTACACATTCGTACACTGGTTAAAAGTTACAAGTAAATATTATGCATACCAAAAAACTTTTTTTTTAAACAAAACTACAATTTTCATCAGAAGTTGTTATTGCATCCAGCTCATCAATATTGTGGATGCCATAGTCTCTCTGTTAGAGAGCAGTAGGGACTCTTATGCGCTATTCACATAAAAAATTTAAAAGATTAAGATCTTTCTGAAGCCTTGGTTAAAGAAAGACGATACTCAGCACGACATAACCATTTGAGAAGTTAAAAAGCTACCTGATAATGTATTTAAATTTTTATTTGCACCACCCAACTACAAATTGACGTTTTATAAAAATTCCCTGTCTTTGATGCATGAACAATGATTGTAAAATTTAAAAAATAACTCAAATTAATTATTATTTATATTAAAAAAAAAACATACAACGACTAGAAAGTGTTTGTCTCAAAGTCAAAATATTTATTTGAAATTGATTGTATTATTAACATATTTTGATGATTTAAGGCTTTGTGTATTTTTATAATAAATACCTACTTGAACTCAATACTTTTTACATGGTGCTTTATGATTACAAACAATATTCTATTATATTGACTGCACGATTTTAAATGTAAAAATCATGATTCTTAATAGCCATTAAAAGACATTAAAAATATTTGTACTGTTATTGTTATTGGTATTTTGTAAGTCCACTCAAATATTAATAAAAATATTAATCATATGTTTTTGTTTTATGTTTTCTGAAGAATTTTAATGCCCCCTTAATTATTATTTTTTCTATGGATATTTTGTTCACCTTAATCCTTAGGGGCCGACAAAAAATTACACCAAGTAAAAACATTGTTTTTGTTAAAGCCAACATGCAGAGAATACCATGTTTGATAAAGTAATATTTGTATTTATGTCTTTAACTAACCTAGTAGAGGTGATAATCTGAAGGCAAAATTAATGTGTAAGGTCTACACTGCAATTGCAGTGTTTTGTACCATGCATGGGCACGATTCTTCAACACTGCAAATGCAGGGCTCTGGCCCCTAGGGGTTAAAGTGCTAGTAAACGCGCAAGATTAATTGCCTATTACCAATCAATTGTCTTGCTCTTCATTAGACCTGCCGGGCGAAGTTTTGGCCATCAGAATTGCCGGATTCCGTGAAGATTTCCGTAATGTATAAGACAAATTCATAACACAAAAAAAAACAATAACTAATTATAATTTTGAAATTAAGACACAACAAAACTGCTCAAAAACACGCAAATCTTGACGGAAAAAAATCTTGAATCCCTTGCTCATTTGTCATAGCCTTTCTGTATTTGTCCTTATATCTCGGGATGTGTTAGTGGGATTTTAGATTTTTCTATGACAAGTCTACTCATATCAATGACGCTTATATTCCTTATCAGTTTGTGTTTTGTTAAGTCTGATGCATACTTGTTTTACTGTAACATCCGTTGGTAGCCTGTAAAAACAGTCTTGTAAATTGATAGAACATTGCTCAATAAGAAACTCTAGTAAATTTAAAAAAAAAATTATTTAACTTTAGTAATACCAGTATTTATTTTACAAATATTGATTTCATAGTTAAAATAATTTTCAAAGTTTACATTTTTCAAAGCCCGACCCGTGAGGTAGCGTGTAAGTTCTGTCAGAACCCACCGACCAATCACAGGGCGTTTACATACATTTATTTAAAAGTATATTGGGACTGTGTTAAACATGGGTTAACATAGTTCATTGACATTTTTAAATACATCTATTTGGATTTTCAATTTTGTTTTCGTGAATAAATGAATGCAAATCTTGGAAGTGGAAATTAACACACTTCCCGACACCCGATCAAGCTGAAACTCGGCAGATAGACTCGTTGTCAATGATAATGCATTCTATCAACTTTTGGTTGCAACCACGCAGACATGTACGGATTTCTCTGAAATGCAATGACATTACAGCAGTCATTATACTAAATAAATGTCGGTCCTACCCAATCGTGATTTAGCTCAGTTGTTAGCACGGTTGACTCCAGACCCTGGAGAGGAAGGTTCAATCCTCAGTCAAACCAAAAAAAAAACAAAACTTTTTAATACACTTTTTTATATTAATAAAAATAGATCTACATTATGTATTATAGTAAAATCATTGTTTTTACAGGTCGATTTTTTAAATGACTTCGAGATGGTACACATTTATTATTTCAAATTGAAAGGGTCGGTTGTAATATTTTAACCATTTATTTATAAAAATCAACAACACTTTCTTTAGTTTTTGTAACACAAATATTTTTTTAATAAAATTCTTCATATTTCCTTTTACAACAAATGCAATACCTACATATTTTAAATAGGGTGATTTTATTATAATTAGGCCTGAAACAAAAAATATTAACAGTTACTCAAGCATTTCTTTAATACACACTGATTACATGCAAAAAGTATGAAGTTAAATAATGTGAATTTATATTTATTTATACTTTATATAATTATACGCCTAAGACATTTTGATTTCCTAATAATCAAATAGGACTTGCCTCCATCACTCTCGAAACAAATTCACAATACTGGTACGTTTTTTAATACAAACTCTAATTTTTTAATTTCATCGCAAGGTACAGTTTATAAATTATCATGGAAGTCCAGTTCCTGTGAGACACGTTTTGGTAAAATTTGAAATATTATAATATGTATGTTAAATAATTTATAATTATAAGTATTCCACAACTCGTTTGCTAACATTATTTAACTACAGAACTGTCTAAATGGCTTCAGGGGGCCTACTCTGTATCTTTCGGGTTAACAAACCAGTAAGTTCGTAGTTTAACCTTTCCTTGCCGGTGCTATCAACTGAGTGAACATCGTCTATTCATCGTAATTAATAAAATATCTCTGTAAATATACTAAACACAGGGTTCAAATTTGTTGGTATTCCCACGCAATACATTCAAGTATTGCATTAAGTAATTTCAATATGTAAATATTTACCGAGTGTATAGTACTGGAGGACGTGGAATTTTTTTACACCGTGAAGGAAGGGTTAATACGGGTTTGTGACGTGGCTAAACCAGCGGCAGGAAAGTTTCGAAATATACAGAGTAGGCCCCCAGTTCTCTGATAGGCAAATTAAACACAATATATAACGCCGCTAAAAATGATATTATGCACACACCTATTTTAACCTGATTCTTTTAGAATTATTTCAGTACCTACTCAATATTATAGCATTTTTATATTATCATTGGATTTTGGTCTATGTGTCTATGAATGTTAGAAATATCAACACAGCTTTCTGTAAATTCACTTTGGCAACTCGCAGACCAGAGACTTTAGTTGCGACAACAGTTACGGGCACAAAAATCCATTACAGTATATGAAAGTGCGCATGTGAGTGACGCGGTACTAGGAAGACTTTTTTGAATTTATAATAATTTTGGAATAGATTCCGACTGTCGCCGTAGCTAAAGTCTCTCGTCTGTATGCCGCCTTGGTTAAACCTATAGAGGTATGCATGCACACAACATCAAAACTGTTATATATATAAGGCGCACATGAGCGACGCAACATTAGGGAGACTTTTTTGAATTTGTATGATTTTTGAAATATTTTCCAAATATCACCGCAACTAAAGTTTCTCGTCTGCCGCCTGCTTTAGTCAAACCTATAAAGGTATGCATGCACACAACATCAAAACTGTTTCCACGTATGCCTTTACTCACTAAATAGATAATACACACTAGAAATGCCTTCCATGAAGATTTGAATGGAAACAAATATCACTGACTAATACCGTCTTCACAGGGCGTTTTTGACATTGTATGTATGCAGACCTTAAAAAAATTCTATTTTAAAACCCATCCTTACCATTGCCATTGCTGGTTATGTTTTCTATATATTTTATAAATATTTTGAGGATATGATAATGTCATTTTAAAAATGTCTGTTCTCTTTACTTCAACAAAACGTATTAAGAATTTTGTATTCTAGAACACAACATATCTTGCACGCTTCAGTCTCATATACACGCTGTACTTCAGTGTGAAAGTAATATCATCGGATTGGTGCAGGCTGTATTCATTTGAAAATCCATGAAAATTCTTATTAAGTTATTATTCTCCAATAGGCTAGTTCTGAAATTTGATATCATATTTCATCTATTTTGAATAACTGCTTATATTCAGAAAGTTTATGAATAACTGTTTGGATTCTGACAGCTGACAAATAACTTCTTTCAACAGCTTATGAAAAATCTTTGTAAATTCTGACAGCTGACAAATAACTTCGTTTGACAGCTTATGAAAAATCTTTGTAAATTCTGACAGCTGACAAATAACTTCGTTTGACAGCTTATGAAAAATCTTTGTAAATTCTGACAGCTGACAAATAACTTCGTTTGACAGCTTATGAAAAATCTTTGTAAATTCTGACAGCTGACAACTTCCTATAACAGCTTATGAACAACTACTTTATTTAACAACTGCTTAGTTTCTGACACGTTTTGAACAACTGCTAAGATTCTGAAATCTTTTGAACTACTTACAGAATATAAAACCACAACCAAAAGCTTGCAGGTTTGAAACACAGATGTCAGCATACATTTTATTTTGTAACACTTGATTGAAATAATAAAATGTAGTTCGTTATTTCCTGCAATCTCTCAGTGGATGGACTATAGATGTATTCACTTTATTCACAATACTGTGGCTTATATTCTCACAGAAGCATTATTATCAGTCTGACCAATTATTCTGTTGATACTTTTAATGACCTTCTGTTAGATCAAACAAAATGAACATGAGGCATACAAAATTATAAGTACATTCCGTTGACTAGATAATCCGCATCGTGTGCGAAGGGAGACTTTCCTGATCGCCGCATCCGTCTTCTTGCCATTTTTAGGCGGCAGCCTAGAAGGACCACCATTATGCTCGCCATACAAACCCCTGTAAGGATAGAAAGATTCTTTTAAATTAGTCCTCATTTTAAATATAAGTGACATCTCATTATTTTCAATATATGTTGTGTTGGATGTTATGAGGTATAGGTTAGTGAGAGTTGACTGCAGTAGGCACGCTTCTACCGGAGAGGAACAGCCCTTTGTCTTGTTTACGCTAACTTATTGTCACTAGCGGAAGAGGGACAGCAAGTGTATACGATGCATGTAAAAGAATATTGTTAGGAAGCTTACAGCGTGTCCTATTCATATCGGTTCCAGTTCAATCGGGTGCATAATATCGCTAGTGAAATAATCTCAGTTTTCATTATTTTAAGTTTGCATTGTTATTGATAGATTTATTTTTAACATTTTTTTGCCACAATTTAGTTATTTTACTGTTCATCTTATTTATTAATTGGACTATGTATACTACAAAAAAATATAGGATATGGACAATGGCTGATGCTGATAATATAATATAGATAAGTCTATCAGTTTCGCATTTAAATTAGTATAACTTTCAGTATTTTAATAACAATGAAATAAAACAATATTCAGCATGTAAAAATACATTCTACACATATAACTGACATCAACATGCTGTATTTAAGTTATGCATCTGTGAATACTATGATGAAGTCAACTAAGGTTGATAGACCTATAAAAGCATGACGCTGTTAGCTCTGTAATAACCTCCCTCTTTCTCATAAATGACGCAAGTAATAGAAATAAATGTTAACAGATCTCTCAGAGGAAACAAAAAAGCCCGCTAATCATTTTGCAGACACGGTTGAGCATCAGAACGAGCGGAAAAAACAACTGAAATAACAATATAAAACGAGCATTTGGAGAGTCTCCTTGCCGTCAAGTTCATTTGAGAACTTTCTATTGAAATACCAAAACAACAAACACGGTATTCCCACCTAATGTCTATGTTCTAATGTCCAACCAACCCATTAAGATAGGGGAAACTATGAAACACAGTCAAGAATTCTTATCATGCAGATATACTAACCTAATGTAAGTAGTAATATTGCTCCCGGAGGTCTTTCTGCTGCCCCGTCATGAACATCATCTTCAAATTGTTTTCCCATTATCATTTGCTCGTGCAGTGCCGCTTTCTTTGCTTTTTCGCTTTCACTCTCTTCTGTTTCAGGTTTCAAATGTTTCTTTTTGGTATTATTAGAGTGTTTCTTTTTGCTTTCTTTCTGTTTTTCCTTAGGGGTGTCATTGTTTTCTTTGTCGTTCTGTTCTTCTTCATTATTTTCTTCAGAGTCATCTTCAGAATCGTCGTTTGCTTCTGGGGCAGGTTCTTTCTTAGGTTTTTCGACAACACGTTCAATAGGCTGACTCTCAGTTTGCTCAATTTTGGAATTAATTACTTCTGGTGGACTAATGATTTTTGGATGAGCGAAAATTTGTTGGTTATCCACCTAAAAAAATAAGTAGGTAGTTATTATAAATAACTTGTGCATATGACATTTTTATTGAACAATTGAAAAATATGGAACAAACAAAATGGCATCTGTTGTTTGTTGTTTTAGACATTTTATAGATAGCTCTGTAATGGAAACATCTCTGAGAGCTAAAAACACTTAAATATTATATTTATGACAACAGCACAAAATCTAGCTGCTCGTAGCCAGTGAGATCTGGGAGATGGCATCCTCAATCTGGGGTTTGTTGTGTTGCTGAAGGAAGGATATCAGAAAGAGGAAGGTTTACCTGAACATTTTGCATTTGTGGTACGGCCCACATCTTGTCCCTGTCCTGGAAGATGTTGGGAATGCCCTGCATGGCCATTTTGTCTGTCTGCTGGATCCTCTGGGGAGGAACTTGGTTATTGGCATTCTGCATCCTATGCTGCAGCTGGACGTTCTGCATGGGGACTTGCTGTTTCCAACCGTTCTGGTTATCCATGTCCATGTGGTAAATTGGCGAGCCATCATTCACATTTATTTGTTCTGTAAAATGTTTTTTGATTAATATTAATAGACATTTTATTTATCACTTTATATTCAGAGATTGACTTCAAATATCAGTCCGCATTCTCAGCCCGTCAGCGTTTGATCAAAATTTAGTTTGGGTAATTTGACCAGCTGACAAACATATACAAATTTGAACATAAAATCTAAGGTTAAGGATGACTGTTATTTGAAATGAATAATGTAAAAAAATTCAAAATGGCCATTTTTATTTAATTTTTTATTGTTCTTCGAAGTATTATCCGATTAAACTACAATTAAGCAGTTTTTCAACAGGATGAACATGTTCAATTACAATGTAAATATATATATATATACCTACACACCTACACACATAATATTATAACATTTTAGAACATGCAGATTTTTATTATTGACACACATAATCTAAATTCTAATGAATAACAACTATTGGTTGATAGTGATGACTAGTGTAAAGTATCTCTACTTAGAAGCCATGTTTTCAGTATATATCTGAATCTAAATCGAAATTCGCAATTTTTGATATGTTTTGGTAACATGTTCAACATTTGGGGCACGTTGTAATCTATGGTTCACTGTTCGTATTTATTATTATGCTTTGGAACAACCATACCTTCATTCTAGCCTAGTGTTATGCCCATGTTCCACTTTTCTCTTATATTCAGAGTCACATATATGCCGAATCAATATTTTGTCCCATAGTAAGGCCTGCACGGCACAGGCAAACTATTTAAGTTTCGATATAACAATGAAATGTTTCGTCTCTGTGAAAAAATATTTTTTGAACTAGTAATTTGAGCGTTAAAGGCCGATTTCATGATAATGTGAAATCTGAAGGGTGTTCAAACAAGGCATAATCCATTATAATTATAATGTTTGTTTTAATTTGTCTTACCTTGTTGAGGCTGTGGCCATTGTCTATGTTGCCAGTTGTTATTTTCTTGGAGAGTGTCGTAAGGAAGACCTTTGTAATCGTATGGGCCTGCGGCAACACTGTAAGAACATTTTATTTTTAGCAAACTACTAATGATAATACGGATTTATCAGGTACTTCTCAATCATCCTCTTCTTGTACCGCTACCTACTTCCATCGGCCTCACAGTATTCTCCATTTGGGAGTGCAGTGAAATAATCATAAGTACTTGCCTGTCAGTTTCAGTAACTTGCAATCCACCTTTATGATTGAATATATGTGAACCTCCGGCATTATCTGTAACGTGATTAATTCAACAAATTTTAATTCACATTAAATATAATGGAACAACAAATATCGAGTAGCTACCTATTGTCTTTTTTCACAGTATTAGTATTTCAAACGTTCATATATTATGATAGAATTTAGTACTGAAAATATTTTCTTATACCCACAATAATTCTTGAATGGGTATTTAAGTCGTCAAAATTTTAATATATTTACCATTATATTGCTTAATTCTTGGCATTTGATTGTTTTGTATGGAGTGATCTAGGTGAATTGGCCACGGCGGTCCTTCTACTGGTCCAACAGGTCTCATGAAGGCCTGCTGGTGCTGATTTTGACTATCCTGAAAATAAAATCTTGTCATAATATGGCAATAACTTCATGGCCAACCAGACCATTATATTTTTTTAATTATTGATCCCTACCTAAAGCCGCCTACCCGTCTGCGAGCTGTAAAACTGTAACCTGTTACCATTGCAGACACAGTAACCAGGCTCTCGTGTGTACGCATTGTTCCCAGTTTACACCACTGTAACCGTAATGGCGGGTTCAGACACAAATTTTAGTTGATCAACTCTCTATTGAATGACACTTATGAAAGCATATTGACAAGTCTGAACTCTTTTTTTTCGAAGGAAGCAAATACTTTGTGGTGTGACATTATACACGGTGTCCGGAAACTCGTAGTACAAGCGGGAAACTGGTGAATCTACATCACATTTGGAGTCGATTTTGTAATATATTTTTTTTTGATTTGAGCTTTCGTTTTCGAGTAAATCGAGTCAGAAGTTGATTTTTTTTTTGATCAAATTCTTATAAATTATTACTGAAGATCAAAGTACCCAACTAATTAAAACTATTTAAAAGTAAAACAAATAAAGAAACCCGGATTTAAAGCATTATTTTAAGGCAACTTATTTCGATTCTATCGGCTAATAATTAACTTTTATAGCTTTAATAATTTTATTACATCTTCTCCCATTCGAAACCTTTCAAGTAAATTATATCCATATTTGTTTGTTTTTTATTTGCTCTACTATACACTTATAATTGTATGCTTATACCTACTAACTACTTTTTATACATAACACTATGTTCCATCTCAGATCTTATTATTTCTTATTCATGTCGATATTGCTAAATTCTATTAGTTTTTGCTTTTTACAGGTGCAACTCTTATTTTGTTATTTTTTTTTTTTTTAAATCTCTGTTATAATGTTCTTTACCTCACGAGTAAGTTACACTCTAATTTATATTGGTTTATCGATTTGTTAAACACACAATTAATACTGGGTTTAAACACACCCACTTACTTACTTTTTATGTTGAACTTTCTTTTACTTACTATTTCATGCTTGGGTATATTTTATATTGAATCCATCTTATTAGTGTTTTGCTAATTTGCACAAAATTTTATTATATGTGTTGCTTTCTTACAATTAACTCCATTTATCTTCTTATGTTCAATTATTGTAATCAATGTAAATGTATATTTTCATGTAAAAGCCCATTAGGGCGTAAATAAAATAATAAATAAATAAATTATTTTGAAATCACCCTTCATTTAATCCGGTTTAATCATAAAATATTTCTGCTCTGCAGGGTTAAAACATCTGTTCTTCTAATATTCATACCTATCTCTGACATATTCGCAAAATATAGCTTTCTCTAGTATGTTGGGTTCTACTAACATATGAAGGAAAGAGACGCACGATAGTGAACAGTATTCTAAGCAGATGTTCCATTTCTGTTAAATCGTAAGTAGGTCAGTGTTGATTTATAGGTCGCTGCAGGTGGCCGTATTTATGGGATTGTTTATACATTGTTTACATTGCATTTTGCTTTAAGAAGCTTTCTCGTTAATTTAAACATAAATGCGAATTGTGGGCGAAATTTGTGTGTTTTAAAACGCGTTATTATTGTTTTGATATTGATACTTATCATCGATGCCTTCGACAAGTTAAAAATTAACTCCGACATAATTCAAACAGTGCAATAATCAATCATCAGACGGACCCAACTGTGCTTGGAAGTTAACGGTGAACATTTTCGTGACGTGTTTGTGTTTTGAATTGGAGATCGGAACATCGCTACATATTGTGAGTACCTACCTATGCTAATAATAACTAATTCCCAAAGATGTTAGAAGAACGAGATATGCTATGTTGGCCGCAGGACCGTAGGCGAAGTACTACCTAATTAGGGTACTTTGAATGCTGTCGGGACGTGTACGCACAGAAATCTGTTCTATGTATTAGTGCGGATACCTTAGCGTAAGCGAAGGTGTGCAGTAGTATTGGTGAACAAAACCGGCGACACTGGGCAAAACAATTCCACACAGTACGAACTGCTCATGGCACATCTCGTTCTTCTAATATCTTTGCTAATTCCTATCCGTTGCGTCGGCGTCTCAGATCGAATGACGAAAAAATTTTAACCCTGAAATAGCCGAAAAATATTTTTTTTGTTTTTTTTTTTTGGTGAAAATGCTCAAATCAAAAAACTCCCCATGTGGTGTAGATTCTCCAGTTTCCCGCTTGTACTACGAGTTTCCGGACACCGTGTATATTAAATGAAAAAAACACTCTTGTAATATACCACTTTTTTTTAATTACCAAAGATCTTCAACCGGGTTTGGCTTTCCCCATGCTTCATTGGGGCTTATCATTAACGGTTAATAATAAGACAAACAGTTAATTGTTGGCCCTGAAGAAGCTTGGGAAAAGCGAAACCCGGTTGGCAATCTTTGTTAATTCAAAAATAAAAGTGGTGTACTACAAAGTGTGTTTTTTTTTCATTTAATATAGTCTGAACTCTCTTTCAACAAAGTCGAACAACTTTTTTAAACAAGTTTTGTCGTTCAGTAAAAATTGATCAACTATAATTGAAACGTCTGAAACTACTTACACCGAGTTAAGGTTTTTTAATTTTAGTTGATAAACTTTTATTGAATGACAAGACAAGATTTATGGCAACAAACTTGATAAACTCTTATTGAATGACAAGACAAGATTTCTAAAAACAATCTTGATAAAATCTGTTGAAAGAAGGTTCACACTTGTCAATATGCTAAGTGTCGAGTTGATCAACTAAAATCGAAACGTCTGAATCGCTATATTATGGCGGCGAGATGGACGTAGAGCACCCTTTGATTTGCGGCAAAAACTTGCAGTTCGCGGCAGGTTTGCGAACCACGTACATACTATGATTTTTGGTAACGGTAACGGTTATGGCTCGCAGAACATCCAAAACTAACAGAAACAGTGCAAATTTAAACAATAAATCAATTAAAAAAACACTTGAAAAATGATTTCGTTTCTTAAGCTCCTGTGCATAGGCAAAATGCATAGCAAACACAGAATGTCTGTGACCAATCCATGTATTTTTAAATATTGTTAAAGGCAACATTATGACTATTATCATCTTTCTTCCAATTAAATTGCATGCTGTGCGGTTTATTTAATCATTGTTTGGAAGAAAGTAAAGGGGTTGAAGGCTGAATGAGAATATTAACCCGCTATAAGAGGTGAACCCTTATTAATTAGTATAATGAATATTTGTGTGCAGCGCTTGTCAAAATAATGCTGCAATTATTAATATTACGAAATAATTAGTCAAGGGTACGTATTAAAAAGACAACATTTCCACGAGCCGACCCACGAATTACGGGAATTTACTGTTGTTCTGTTCCTTTCCATAATTCGCGGCTCAGCTCGCAGAAATTTTGCCTTGCAACTAAGGCCACCTTATTTAGACTGTAATTAAATCGGCCGTCAACAACAATTTGAATTACTCGCATGAATTTGCAACAACTTCAAATTTAGATAATCTTTTTGTTTAACGTCTGATCAAATAATCCAACATAAATACAAGTTATTGCCGATACAAATAAACTGATTTTCCTGGTGGTAATTAGGCAGTTGAATATGTGTGCATTCTAATGAAACATTTTCCCCCTTTCAAAACGCCGTGCGTAAATATGACGCAGCGCGTAATGTCGGAATAGTGAAAAACTTAACTTATTACCAAGTCTTAACTATACCAACGTGAACTGCATGCAAGTATCTAATAAAAGCGACGAAGTTATTATTTTAAATAAATCGCATACATTACTTTTCATTACCGCCATCTTTTTGACTTTAGACAAACCTTTTTAATTGAATCCAAATAGAAAAAAATATTGTTGTGGATATCAACAACAGAGCTTTCTGCCGTGGAAACAAATTACTTTCTGGGGGTCTACTTTGAGGCTGAACATTTTACTAAGTTTTCTATCCGGCTGTGCTCGAGTTTCAACGTGCTTATCAATTATTGAATGACAAATAAAGTAGGCCATATACAAATAATATTCTTTCACCTTAATTGTTTACAGACAAGTTCCACTGAGCTATTTATCCATATAAACTCGTGTCATTTTAACTGTATCATACTTCAACTGAGAGCTACAAACATTATCTTTATTTTCGCATATTTTATTTTAGATAGCAGCCAAAATTAAGCCTTAAAAAAATTAAGATAATGTCGGTAGCTTCCTGTCTTCAATGATTAGATAAAGATTATCTTTGTATGCGTACCTTCGGTATGGCTTCCGAGCCCACGTAACCCTGCGCCTGCTGTGGCATGGGCGGCAGCAGCTCCCTGGGCGGCAGGTGCGGCTGGTGGGGCTGGTGGGGCGGGGGCGGGGGCGGCAGAGTGGTGGTGGCGGGACAGCCCAGCTCGGCCGCCTCGTCGCTGCCGTCTGCGCACTGCGGGATGCCGTCGCACGCGTTGTAGATGGCGATGCACTCTGAGGACGAGTGGCACTCGAACTGGAAGCGACTGCAGCGGCGGACTGGAAAATATGCAAACACAGAATATTGAAGAAAGAAAGAAAATTGAAGAAGATTGAGGAAGTTTTAAGAAAAAGAAAAATCACACAACCTAACCTAACCTAAAATAACATAACCTAACTTCACCTAACCTAACCTAAATTAATCTTTTACCATCTTCGGTTTTTATGCGGTTGTGTCTTTCCTACATTTTTATATAATAACCCAATAAATAAATTGAAAGGTGTTTCGCGAAAAACATAATTCGCGATTTTCGGGGGAGTAACGCAAATTTTCGTATTTTTCATGACGAAAACACCGTATAAAAATTATCTATTATTTTTATTACAAAACATTGACATTTTTTATTTTGTTGCTGAAAACCACCAAATAGAGAACGAAGGTTACACAAATTTCGTTTCACAAAACAAACAAGAAATTTGTAAAAAAAATAACGCGAATTTCGCCAAAAATAAAGACAGGGACAATTATACTAAGAGGGTATTTTCAATTTTATTTTACTGTCGAAAAAAATATGAATGATATGAAGTGATTTGTATTTTTTTATGTTGACACAAAAATTTTATATAAAATTCTATATTTAAAATGTGCCATTTTCGATTTGCCGCCAAAACGACATGTTTGTTTTTATTCGAGAATATGGCGGCGTTGATGTCACCCCTGGTAACGTGGGGGACATCCGTCTTACCAGCCAGTGGTGTTTTCTACGTCATAATGACGTTGTAGTTAGTTGGAACCATGTAGTAATGTACGGTTTTGGATCGTTTTTGAAATCAATATGAATGAACGACAATCATAATCAGATAAATAAACTTTAAGCCTTCCTCACAATTTAACGGTATCAGATCACCATTCAGAATAGAAGCGTTAATTGCTTGAAAAGAATTTTGAAATTTCTGAGAAATCACGAACTTGTTATTCGGGTGATAAGGTTGAAATTGTCAGTCATTGCCTTCGATTAGAATCAGTAGAACAGATTTTGCATACTTTACAATAAAACCAAGCAGAAAAGCTTTTAGTAAGTAAAAAATCTGACGCTAGATCTGACTAATTTGAGTGTATGAATATATATTATTAAATTGCTTAGCCAAAATTTAAACCAAGTCTTACTCGTGGTATTTTATTAAAGAATCTCTAATTATTCTAGATATTTTATGATGATTTTCGTGAATCATTTTCATCTCCTAATACTTTGATGTTTTTTCCTAAACAAAGCTTGTTAATGTACAGACTGTAAAGCATCGATGACATGGGGCTAATTTACAAGCTACAAGCCAGCGAGTTCGCTAGCAGCTTGTAAACTGGCCCCGTGTCATCGGCTTTTTTACAATCTGCTAGTTGACTATCCGATTGTAAAAAAGCAGCGAGTAAAATAAAAATACGGGCAAATTTACTCGCCATTCGCTGGCTAGTTAACTAGCCGTGTGTCATCATCGCTGCTAGGAACTAGTTGCGAGTATCTTTGCGTTTTGGCAGTCAGCAAAAAATGTCAACACAAGTAGTTCGCGCGGCAGTAGTTATCTTAACTTATGCTATCAAGAAGGATTTACAACGAAAACTAAAGAAAAACTTGAAGCAGAATAAAAAATGGGCAAGATCATGGATAGAAAAACGCGATGAATATGGTGCTTCCAGCCGTTTATTGAGAGAGTTAAAGGACGAAGATCCATTGGCTTATAGAAATATGTTGAGATTAAACAGTTCCAAATTTGATGAGTTACTGCAGATGGTAGATGGAATGCTAAAAAAAAAGATACGACAATGAGACCGGCAATACCTGTAACCACGAAATTGGAAATAACATTACGGTATCTAGCCACGGGCGATTCTTTGAAGTCTTTAGAATACCTGTTCAGAGTTCCGGAATCAACTATTTCGAAGTTTTTACCCGAAGTGCTAACTGCGATTTCTCGCGCCCTTCGACCGTTCATTGAGGTGAGTGAAAATTAATTTACTACAAAATTAAACACTAGTTTTTTTGAGCAATATATTTGACAACAATTTATATCGTGTTTCCTCCAAATGTATTAATTATGACCTGCTTCAAAACATCCCCCTCGTCGTCGTTCATCGATGAGACAGAGGTCGAATCAAACGAATGGCTAGAAAGTGGTGAGAATGCACTATCGACTCATTCTGGGGCCTCTAAAGATGACAGCTTAGAACGAATTATGCAGTTTTGAATTTCCTGTTGTAGCAAGATGGCTTGTCGCTGTGGTAGAAGGCGGAGCTCAGAAGCAACAAATTTTCCAAACTGGTCATAGGGCTTCTCATCAGATGACTCCTTGGCAATTTCATTCAATTTTTTAATAGCTTGGGATATTTCAGTAGGTGTTTCTTCGGTTGTTGGTCGTTTTTTGAACCTTTTCTTTGGCGTCGGGGGCGGTCTCATTTTTTCAGGCGACTTCTTAGAACGTTCTTCTGAGAAGTTGTCGTTTTCAGACTCGACACTTTCATTGTCTTCATCTACCACGATGTCTTGACTACTTTGTGACAGTTCCTGGAAAATATAATAAAATATAACTTTTTTTGTTCT
Source organism: Hesperophylax magnus (assembly GCA_026573805.1). NCBI lineage: Eukaryota > Metazoa > Arthropoda > Insecta > Trichoptera > Limnephilidae > Hesperophylax > Hesperophylax magnus. The sequence continues at coordinate 7,182,433 of JAIUSX010000022.1, forward strand.
CAGGTCCCTAAAAAAGCTGATGAATGGAAAGAAATCGAAAATAAATTTCTTCAGCGTTGGAATTTTCCTAAATGTTTTGGTGCAATCGACGGGAAACACGTTATCATTAAGAGGCCCCCGTGTTCCGGTTCAGTCTACTTCAATTATAAAAAAACCTACAGTATAATATTATTTGCTATGGTTGATGCCGATTACTGCTTTACTTACATTGACGTAGGTGCCAATGGCCGAGCAAGCGATAGTGCTATATTTAGAGATGGTACTTTGAATATTGCAATGGAAAACAAGACTCTTGGCTTGCCTGAATACGACGTTATTATTGGAGACGATGCTTTCCCTTTGAGGAAAAATCTTATGAAACCGTACAGTAAAATAGGTCTTAGTCCTGACGAAAAAATATTCAACTATCGTCTATCCCGTGCCAGGATAGAAAATGCTTTTGGAATACTAGTATGGCGATTCAGAATATTTTCAAGACCGATTGATTTGGCACCGGAAACTATCGATAAAGTAATTTGGGCTGCTTGCAGTCTTCATAACTGGCTACGAAAGTCTGATCCAGGTAGCTACATGCCACAACAAGCAGTAGATAGAGAGGACTTGAATACTGGAAATATCACACCTGGACTTTGGAGGGAAAATGCTAATATTGTGCAGCTTATTAATCACCTACGAGGAAATCATTACAGTCGGACTACTGAGGGGATCAGAAGAGCATATGTCACCTACTTTACAGAAGAAAATCCTCTGCCTTGGCAATGGGAGAAAGCTGGAATAACGGTCTAATTATAAATATATTGATTTGAGATTAAATATATTTTACTCACGTAATTTGATTTGCTGCTTCTTGTTGCCACAACCTCTGCCAAAAATTTTGCTTCTTCGAACCATGCCAACTTTGGCGTGTATACTTCCTCAGTACCACATCCACTTTTCTTGGATTTTTCAATTTTATTTATTTCTTGTCTGTATACGTCTTTTATTGATTTTATTTTTGTCTTCAGTTGCTTCACATCCATACCGACAGTTAGTTGTTTTTCGTTAAGTTTAATTAAGAGGTTTTTGAATATTTCATCCTTTACTTTTGTGTTACAATACTCTTTGTCTTTTATATTCCATAAAATAGGGTATTGTTCGTAGATGTTGAGAAACTCTGTAATATCACGCGTGTTCCACTTCATTTTTCAGCTTAAAAAAATAAACGATAGAATGCAAACAACACGTCACGCAAAATAACACGTGATTCCAACTCGCTAGCTAGTTCGCTACTGAGCGAGTGGAAAGTTTTGTGTGTCATCGACACTCGCTAACTCGCTTACTCGCTAGCTTGTAGACTCGTCGACTAGCAGCTCGTAAACTAGCTCCGTGTCATCGATGCTTAAGACCTACACTTGCAATCCTACATAGCTTTTGTTGAGGTGTGGCAGTTTACCAGCGATCACTCTCGTCAAAATGTAAATTTTGATATGTTATATTACCGAAATTAATAGCTTTTAAAAATAAACTTCCATTTTGAAGTTTTGCTGGTTTTCAGTGCATATTTTATGCGTTTTATTTCGAAGCATACCACATCCGATGTCTATTAGTAATTGTATGTACAAAGTTTGTTATTACATTTACCTTTCGGTGGGACCACCGTTTCTACCGAAGCCATGATTGGATGCGATGTAACGCTAATAGGCTTTGGTGTATTCTGCTCTCTAGGACCATCCTGTATCTGCTTCCTGAAAAAATAACAAAACACTAATTTCCATTAATTCGATTACACTAATGTTATTAAAATTTGTCAGTTTCTCTTCAATCCTAAGGTTTTGCCTTGATACTCGATTTTGTCGTTGCTGTCTTTGTTATCGTGATTGATGGATTATGTTTGTTGCTGTTTTTGTTATTGTGGTTATTCGTTTTTGGTTCATGCTGTCTTTGTTGTTGTGGTTGTTTGATTTTGTTGTTGTTGCTGTCATCGTTGTTGTAGTTGTTTGATTTTGTTGCTTTCGCTGCAATATTTGTGTGGTTGTTTGATTGATTATTGTTTTGCTTAATGGCATTGCTTGTATCTTGACAGCTTTTTTGGCCGTCAAAATCATTATCAGTAAGCAACATTGCAGAACTTAGTAATGGAGATTTACCAAAAAAATCTATTAAATATTAATTTATTAAAAATTTATATGGATTTCTTAGTAAGGACTACCTTAGACTTTGTAGGTCCTGTTCGTGTTTCGTCAGTTTAATTTGGTCCTCCAACTCGGCCAAGTGCCTGTTGACAGCCAGAACTGCACTTGAGAAGTTGGTGTGTCTGGTGAACTTGCACTTGAAGTCTTCAGGCGGGCCGCAGTGGAACAGGTAGCAGGAACCGGGGCTCTGCAATACAATGGGAGTTCAGAACTTAAACAAACGCTAAAGGACTAATCATTTAGAAATATTTCATGAAATTTTACTACGGATTGTAAAAGGGCAAAATACATGCTTCTTAGAGTCTGTAGCTCTGAGATAGACCCAATAAAGAAGAATATATGGCAGAGCTTACGGAGTATTTTGTTGTGTCATTGATGTGAGGTTTAGGGCAGATATTGGTAATTATATTTGCCTATGGAAAATGACATATTTTGTGTTTTGTTGATATTAAATGTGAGGAGGCTTGCGTCTAGCCAATACTTTACTTTTATTAGGCCATGTTATTAATACAATCATGTTGTGCGTCATTTATAGAATAAAAGTTCCGGTAACCTAAATAAAAACATATGTTGCCAAAAAAAAATGGCAATAGGTATGTCGTCACCTTTACTAGGTCGTTACAAAAAGAATAGACCAACAATAGTTTTACTAAAAGCTTACTGCGGTGAAATTCTTAGCTATCGTAAAGCACCACAATACATTTTCAAATATAATAACTCAAGGTAAACATCGTTACATTTTCTTGTACGTTAATTAAGTCTTTGGAAAAGCTTGCGAAAATCCTATGTATATTTAGAATCCTATAGATAATTGTATTATTATTAATGTATTATATTAGAATGTGGTTTTACCTTTTCCTCAAATACAAACACGTCGCAGGATTCCGTCTCACAACAGAGACGAAGGCACTCATCCCGCGATCCCAGGTCCATCTCGTTCAAGTATTTGGCTCCCATTTCCCGGGAATCTTCAGTCCTAATTATCTTATCTCGATGGATGTCAAAATTATCGACGCAGGTCTGAGGGTCCAAGTCCCGTCGCTTCGTCATTCTATGAACGTCTGATTCCTGATCAGCCATGTTTATCATATTATTATTTCTAGGTAAAATAACATTTCCAGCGTTAACTTTAGGGACACTACTAACAAATGCTAACATCAAAACTCCGAAAACAATATTGAACGACATAAAAAAGCGTACGGACATTGCTAGGCTTTTAAAATTACGACGCTGTTAGAAGAAAAGCGTTTGTTTTGCGGGGAACTGAAAAAAGGTTTCTTTAAAAGGTCGGAGCTATCGGAACATCGCAGATAAGATAGGACGGATCGATAGTGTCGCGCATGCGGCCTTTGCCCGGGCGGGTGGCGAGCAGTGGCTGCGCCCTTTCGGGGAAATGCACACATTAGTTCCGGCGCGCGGACCCCTGGCGACAGCTGGCGTGCTGGTGTGAGTGGCAGGTCTACAGGCTACGGACCACTACTACTAGTACCTACTCACACAATGCTGACACTAGCGACTAGCGACTAGCGACTAGCATGCGCACTGCGAACCCGCACACCTCTCGACTCATCTGCTGTGCCGTGCCCGGAGCTGGCTGTGCCGTGTTTCGTGAGCCCGCGTACTGTATACTAAATACCAACCAAAGTTCGCTAACGTAAATAGACTGTGATTTTACAATTTAATAACTCCAACATTTTAAATAACCGATCACAATTTTAACAGATATCCAGTTCACACGTGTGTTATAAATCTTGTTCTGTTAAATTGTCGGTAAAGCGATCAGATTTTAACGAGAAAGGCGTGTTTCAGTATCTGAAAGAATCCCGAGGGATTGGGATAGTTCTGGAATAATCGCCTTTCTTTGTGGAATAAAAACGCTTTGACATAAAATGCCCCAAGTGTTGTTCTCCAGTTTTAACTCATAAAAGTTTAGTATAATATGTGCACTTGAAGATCTTCGTCTGCGTGAGACATAAATTTTATTACAACAAAGAATCAAGTGAAAAGTGAAATGTCATTGTTTTTTAAATTTAGAAGCGTAAGTTTTTTATTCTTCTTTCACTTTTAATTCATCATTTCCATATTCAATGTAACCTTAGTTCATAATATAAGAAAAACACTTTGCACAAAAGTCGTGATTTTCTTCACATAACATTTTCATATAATATATTCCATAAACTTTTCTTCATTTTCTTTTAATCACATCAAAATCTCATTAGTATTTAACACATTTGCATGTTCGTTGCATGGTATCATACAGTATAAGATAAATAATATACAAAAATACGCACAATATAAAAATTTCCACGAAATCCAGCGAGGTGTTAAAGTATTGATCAACGATTAAATAATTACTTGCGTACACCTGTATTTTATTACTAATTTAGAAGGTTCGTGGTCGCTGTTAAGAAAAATGCGTTTCCCCGATAAATCAAATCGTGTAAAAACAAAAAAAAAGCTTAGCATTGACCTCAGGTAGATATGAAGCCTCCATAACAATTGGGTTATTTGGGAGGAACAATCCTGGGTCCCAGGTCCCGGATCTAACAATCAAATGCATTCAAAAAGGAATCCCAGATTTCATTAATGAAAGTATTTTTTACTAAACGAACACTTTCTTGTAGGTTTATTATAATTCAATAAGATTTATCACAAACTGAACGATTTAAACTTTTCATTTCGAATTATGTCTGTAATAATTACTAACTAAGTGTTTTTCTTTTCGATTGCAATTTAGAGAATTTGTAATTCCCAGAAGCAATTTGTACGGAAGGTTGTTAAAATTAGACAAATTTATAACTTTGGAATGGTAATAATTAATTTTATTTGGTGCTTTGTTCCCACGTTGTTTTATTCTATTACAGTCGTGCGATTTCATTTCCAAATGTCGTAACGAAACTAATTAATTTCTCTGAGAAAAAGACTTCAAGCTGTAAGCCAAGGGGAACGTTTTGGGCAATAGAAACCTTAAATCATTTTTTAAAATATTTTATACAAAAATTAAAAACAATGACTTGATCGTGCCTGAGAACTGAAAACCGAGGCTAATTTACTGATAATACGATAACAAGGCGTAAAAATCTTGTACCTTGGAGGCATAAGATAATATTATATAAATAGTATAAAATAATAAAGTCTCTATCCGCTCCTGTCTTTTTGTGCGCTTAGTTCTTCTAAACTACTCAATGGATTTTGGTAAGGTTTTCACTATCTTTTAGAGAAGTTTATAAATATATAATATATTTATAGAAAGTAGAGAAAAGTCTAGCAACGTCGGGTACGCGCTAGCTAGTTCTATACTATAAAAAGTATTAGTGTATGTTACCGCACACTGCATAAAATTTCAAACTGCCCGAAGCCAGTGGAGCTATGACGTTCTAAGGCTGAAGGAAATGTGGAGACGAAAAAGACAGGAAAGCGAAAGGTCAAAAATTACCTTTGTCTTCCGATCTGGTCGCTCAACACGACTAAAGCCATTTCAAGCAATGCTTCGATTCTAAATGATGGTCATCGCTAGTGCGTTACTAAGAGTATCTACCTCTCTGTATGCATATTATAATCTGAAAATACAGAATCAATTTATAGACATCTTCTTTTCAATAGCAGAATAGCTTAATATAATAGCAGAAGTATGAATGTACATTTAAAAACTTAGTAATGATATTTGACAAGTCAAAAATATTTCACCAACAAATGTAGATATAATATGTCTCGACGCCATCTAGTGGGAAATTTAGCACTAACAAAGCGTTTCCTACAAAAATAAAGTTGGTTGTTTACAGGTGAAAAAAATAAAATAAGCAGTAATTGTTGATTAAACTACTAGTACCTACATATTGAATTATTTGGCGGGTTGGGAATAAGCAGACGTAGCTCAGTGGTCCAGAGCACCTGACCGGACATCAGAAGGTGCGGATTCAATTCCCAATTTATTTTTACTCGAGATATTTCAATTTGTATGTATATTTGTTATCCTTTGTGATATGTAAAAAATAAAAATAGTTTAAAAACTTGTATAGCCCTAGACATCATTGGCATAATATTATACCACAACATAGTTTGATAATGCCTTCAGAAGGCGAAACAGCTGCCACGAGTAGTAATAATTAGAGGTTACATAATACATAATAATATTGTGAATCCCAATTAGCAATACAAGGGCTTCAGTAAGGCATCAATATAAATCATCCATATTTTCATGAATCAATCCATTTTCTTAAATTATATTTGACTTTAGCAGTATAAATGGTATTATTTTTAATTGTCATTAAATTCAATTGAAAAAACATATTTCTGCTGTACTTAATCAAATCAAATCTGGTTATAGAAAATATGTCTGAAAAGTGTCAACAGAAAATAATAGAACAAAAGCTTACCTAAGGGGTTATCCTTAGGAGATTGACACATACAACAATAAACTTTTCTGTAGGCCTTTTTAAGATATACAATTCCGTAGTACATCATTTTGATCATAAGGTTTGACATCATAAGGTTTAGACAACTTTAGCAATATAGTGCATGAAAATATATTTTTAAGACTTTATTATAAAAAATCGACTTTTCTCTACTTTCTATAAGTATAATATGTACGTATTATATGTGTAAACCTTCCGGAAGAAATTTTCTAAATGATAGTGAAAACGCTATTAAAGTACAGTGCGAAGTTTAGAAGAACTAAGCGCACAAACATACGCGGATAGCGACTTTATTTTGTACTCTTTAGAGATATCACAGTTCATTACGGCGTAATCATCTCTCTATGCGTAAGTACAGAGGATATCTACCTTTTTATTGGTCTTTATTTCAGTAGAGTTTTAATGTTGGAATCACGCAGTATGATATTTAGGCAAATGGTATTTGAAATGGCCTATGAAAAGGGGTTTACGCTTTCTGCTTGGGCGAGCAACTAAAATTCTAATTTTCCAAACGCAACGCGTGACTCGTTTTTACGGGGTAATGGTAATAAGAACAATTAACAGCACGTCGCGTGGGTTTACCAATTGAAAGACCTCGAAATGTTTAATCAATTAACGAAAATATTTTGATTTCATTTGATATCTTACTACTGTTTGGAAATATGCCAGGGAACTATGTCATTTTCATCTTTAGAAAATGTTAGAGAAGGTAAAGGTTAGATTGTACCGGTTTACGCATACATGCTCACTGAATACAGATTCTTTTGTGATGCCGCGCAAGAATCCCAAATGCCCGGTGCCAGTGAGTCTATGGCTTTCCTATATTTTCGGCTGTTATTGTGAGGCTGATGAAATTTTGGAAAGAAAGAAGGAAGAAAAAGATTCAAATGTATTTGACCATTGCAGGAGAGCAAGGTGGGAGAAGTGTATTCAGATCTCGTCACCAAACATGGTTAAAGTCATTTCAAGTAACATTTCAATACTGGGAATATCTTCCACTCTGGAACGTGCCTTAAATTTACTATGAATTGTTATCAATTAATTAACTGTGAAACAAAACATATCAATGCCCCAAAAACCCCAGGATTCATATTCAAAATCCTTACCCCTCTCTCTCACACACCAGTACGATTCTGAGAGTATATTCGACACAGGAATAATGAATCTATATTCAAACATACGCAGTTTTAATCTAGTCGTTTAAGATCGTTTGATCTCTTTGGGAGGTTAATAATAATTAATGAACTAGTCATTAAAAAATAAATGAATCCATTGCGGTAAAAATGATATATATGTACGGTATGTGAAATGTTCTTTACATATCATTAAACATCTATATTTTTTTATTATTTTTTAATGATAAACTGATGTTCATAAGACAAGGTTTTATGCATAGAATAAAGGATAACAAATAATTATAAGCAATAATTAGTCGCCCGAAATATCAATACAAATTGAAAATATCTCCCGAGAAAAAATAAATGCCGCTAGCGGGAATTGAACCCGTGCCTTCTGATGTCCGGTCAGGTGCTCTGAAAGCACTGAGCTATGTCGGCTTATTTCCAACCCGCCAAATGATGCAATATGTACTAGTACCTCAATCAACAATTACTGCATATTATATTTTTTCAACCTGTAAACAACCAAGTTTATTTTTGTAGGAAAGGCTTTGTTAGTGCTAAATTTCTCACTAGATGGCGTCGAGACATATAATATCTTCATTTATTAGTGAAATATTTTTGTCTTGTCAAATATTATTATTTTTTAATGATAAACTAATGTTTATAAGACAAGGTTTTATGCATAATATTAATAATTATTGCATGTAATTATTTGTTAACCTATATTTTATATGCCCGCCATTTTTCTAACTCGTAATATATAACGTCAAGAGGTTGCGCATTGTCGCAAAGGTCGGCAAATGTTTTATTTTAAACGAAATATAGTTTGTTCAGAGAAACCTTTCAAACGCAGTAGGCAGGTAATTACAAGCAGGTACGTACAACACTGAATGTATATAACACGTTATGATTTATATACATTCAAGCCACTAGACTCTAGATACAGCAGATACCGTGTTTTTGAAAATTACAGCAATTTGTGTAACATAATATTGTAATGGAATAATAATTGGATTTCAGTCTGAATGCTTATGAGATTCTCATCGAAAATTAATATTATTATTTTTGGCTGTTAGCCGAATGAACGAAATAAGAGTAATGGACAGATGTTATTTTTATGGTGATCTCTTAACAGGGCGATACTGAGAGTATTTGTCACAGAAACGCGGTGAAAATATACAACATACTTTTATAATAAACTAACTAAAATACAAGTACGTAAAACTGGAAAACGTATTTTCAATTTTTCGTATTCTCGACTGCTTCCGACCGCCATTGGCATTCCCATTTGGGGTATGTTGTGAGGCTGAAGGTACTGGGGAGGGGAAAGATACGGAGAAGAGGAAGGTGGGGAAGTACCTGGCTATTCAGATCTGGTCACCAAACACGGCCAAAGCCATTTCAACGACGTTTCAATTCTGAATGGTGGTCTCTCACATCAGGACGATACTGACATTATCTTAAATTAGTAAATTGTGAAATAACACAAATGAATTAAATAAAATTTATTTGGCCCACGCCAGGCTTTGAACCTGCGGCCTCCGGCTTGCTAGTCGAGATCCTTATCTCTCGACCACGAAGGCAGATAGTGGAAATTCGTGTACAGTTTCTGTTGTCAATATTCTAATTTAATTTAAAGTTATTAATAAAAAAAAAGTAACTGCTATCTGTATTTTTAATTAATTGCGCACTAACAAAATATGAATTTGAACACAGAAAAATGATAATCTCTTAAGACCTACTGGAATTATCGTCACTTTTTTATTGGTTTTCGAAAACCCGTTAATCCCATAATCTTCATAATAATGCTCAGTTCTTGAAATTCCATAGTTTTCTTCGTTTGTATCACTGTATTTAAAAAAATTTAAATTGTTGGATTTGACAGCCGATAACAAAAAACATGGCATCTTTAATTCTTCTTTTGGAAGCCTGAAGTTTATGCTCCGTAGTGCGTTTAAAAAGAAGAAGAAGAAGTTAATTTGAAATGGAGGTATGTAAATGCGAATATCAGGGGGAACGAAATAAAATAAAAGCGAAAAAAAATAATGTAACAATTATAATAAATCTAGAATAGATCAATAATCTCTCGACGAATTAGTAGCATTTAAAGAACTAGATATGTTTTAAATAATTTTCGGAAAATACTTTGCGATTTTTTTCTATCAATGGGATTTTCATATGATTGTTTTTTTCGGGTCGGTCTTAGTCTTAAAAAATAACTTTTTTTTGGTGCTAAAAACTAAATTTGTTCAAGGGAAATATGTTTTAACTCATTCATTCAGTATAAATTCGGAAAGCGGGGTTTTAACAATGTTAATAAAACAACATTGTAAATTGTAATTGAAGTCTTAACTAAAGTTGGGTAACCGGATAAATCAAAACAGAACATCATCAGCTGTAGTCAGACTGATGGAACCTAAGCGCAACCCAAATACTAAGGACGGGTTGTTTCGGAGAATTTGAACAATTCATCTAATTTCAACGTTCATTTACGGGTTCTGTGAAAGTTCTATTCAAATTCTGTTTTTATATCATTATAGTCTAGTTGCTTGACAGAACTGAAATAAAAACAGAACTTAAAAATATCTTTCACAGAACTTGAAAATTAACTTTGAAATTTGAAGAATTGTTCAAGTTCTCCGAAACAACCCGTCCTAAGTTTAGTGATCGCGCTTTCGGAGCATCTGGGCCGAAGGCTTGGAATAAACTTCCTCCAGAACTAAGTTCCATAACAAGTCCATCAGAATTCAGGTCTAAAGTAAAAACTTACCTTTTTAAGCTGTCATACCCTTAAATTAAACATACCATTCTTGAGAGAAAGTACAATTATATGCAATTATTTCCTAAATCCTGTATCCAAATTTCGCTAATAAACAATTAGTTAATGTTAATTAAGTGTTAATCTTAAGTGACATATATAGTTAGTTATAACATAGATAATTGTAGAAATGTATTATATATTTGTACAGCTCCCTTGAGGTGATTTTGCACAAAAGCGGCGCTATACAAATCATCCAAATATTATTATTATTATAAAAGGATAGGTTAGGTTAGTTTAGGGTAGGTTAGATTAGATTAAGTTAATTTTTTTCCTCAACTTTCTTCAGTGTTATGCTAATATTAAAAAAAACGATAATAATTAAGCGAAAATGGTGAAAATATTTAATAAAACACGACTCGTTTAAAATAGAGCAAAAATCTCTCGACAAATGTTTTAGTTGCATTTGAAGATACGCTGTGAATTTTTTCATGCCTATAACATATTAAATAATAGAACAAAACGTTTTTTAAATAATTTTCTGAGCTTACTTTGCGATGTTTTTCTATCGAGGGAATTTCATATAATAAACGTTTCGACATAACAAATGTATCTTTAAAAATAACATTTTTTATTTAGAACTTAAAACTTAAAGCTTAAAGAGTTAATGATAAACTTGATATAAATCTGTAGAAATTTGGTATGCGGGGGCTTGGTTTTGCTTGACCGACGGAGTGAAGTGAAAAGACAGCTGGTGGCTGGTTGCTGATGGCTGGTTCACACATTACGACTATTATTGTTTTGAAAGTGAATGCGACGTTCAAACGGATGTTGAACTTAAAATAAACAAACTAAAAGAACAATGAAAATAGTCTGTTTATCTATTCTAAATTCTACAGAGAAACCCGGCAGAATAAACAAAGTGCAAGGAAACAACATGAATTTTAATTAGCACCAAAAATACACTAGCGTAAGCCCGTGAAATTTACTTGTTAATCTGACCATTGATCACATCAGTTCCAATTTTAAATGACAATAAAAATAATTTTATTGTCATTAACATATATTATTATATTATAGGTGGGTAATTTATCGCTTGTCTGAGTTCATTGAACCAGAGTTATAATCGCAAACAACCAACCGAAATTAGTATTTTTGATGATGATGACGATAATATTCCTATATGATTTTTATAGCAGTAACCGTAAAAGGCGAAACCTAAAAAGAGGTTGTTTTTCTAAAATTCAAGAAAATTTTGTGAAAAAATTTGTTATCCTCTATAAAGTCATGCCGTTGAGAGCTCCGTTGTAACCACTTTTTCTATGACTTATTCATTATTTATGAAAAAGATGGAGAGATTACAGCTGATCTATCAACCTGCCTTTTTATTTGAAGCAGAAAAATGTATCAAATGTTGAGCTCTGGCGTTGAAAAATTTGCACTTTTTTTTTCTGGAGTTTGTAAATCAGCACAACTCTTTCAACAAATGAAAGATGCTCTCGGTTTCGCCCTGGTGAAAGATCACCATTCAGAATTGAAACGTTGCTTGAAATGGCTTCAGATCTGAATAGCCGGGTACTTCCCCACCATCTTTCCCATCTCCTTCCCCTCCCCACAATCTTCAGTCTCACAACGTACCCTAATTGGAAATGCCATATACTCACTGGCTCCAAACGGTTGAAAGCAGTTGGGACTCATGCGCAGTACTCAGATATATTGTAAAAATAAATGTTAAATGTGTAAAATAAAAATAATTGTGTTATACGCCAAATACCACACCTAATAAGATAGAAATCAAATTAGGATTTTTTTTCATTTCTGAAAAATGTTAATTCTTATTTGTGAAAAGCTTCTAGGATGTGATACAAATATTGCATGAAAGTAATCTAAATTTAAAAAAAAAAACGATTCTACATATTTTACACCCCTGTGAAATTTATTTTTATGGTATTTTCTCACCCCAATACGTGTATAATTAAATAATATTAAAACGAGACAATATCCTAACATAAAGCCAGAATCATAACAACGTAAGTGAAGCAGCCGTGCACAAAAATATGCGGCGCGCAGCTCTAGCGTATTGGACAGACTTACGGTTGAATTTGCTCTATCAAATCTCTAAAATAAAGTGGGAATCCTAACGATATAAGTAACGCAGTTGTGTAAAAACAACATTCGGCCCACCGCCCGGCTTAATGGACGGACCTACGGTCGACTTTTCCCTAGCAGGCCGAGAAAATCGATCTTTCCGTGGGGTTTATTTGAATTATTTCTGATGAAGGTATTACTAAAATCTCAAATGTTTCTAGAGGGATTCCTCGGGATGTTACTAATTTATCGCCTAGAAAAATAAAATCTGGTGCTTACAGCTAATTTTATAGTAGAAAAACGTTTTATAAGATTTTCAAACCGTTTTACATGAAATATTTTAATGGTAAGGTTCTGTTTTTATTAATCTCAAATATTAATATCTTACATCCTTAGGGATCCCTCTAGAGACATTTTAGATTTTAGTAATATGTTCATCAAAAATAATTAACATGTGAGCCTTGAGCGAGCCCCCATTATTAGAGTTTTATGTCGCCTTAATCACAAATTCTATTTTAATCGCTTCGTGATAATGTTTTTAATATGTCAGTAAAATCGTGAAATAAAATAATAAAAAGCGGTCTCCAAATTTAATGATAATCATAAAATGACCGTTTTCGCCCACACTATTCAAAATAATATCACACTTATTTTCTTCTCGATTAACATTTTAATTAAATATTAAGGAAAATCTCATCTCACGACTATTGGAATAGAGTTAGCATGTTTATTATATTATTGGTGAGAAGTAAATAAATAAATAAATCTTCCTACATATTTCATAACTGGTCAATCTATTTTGAAAATATTAATTGAGTTAGTTTATTATTATGGTGCGTTTATAGAAGTAAATAAATAAATGATCATATTATTTCCTGACTTGCCAATCTATGTTTAAGATATTATTTGAGTTAGTTAGTACATTATGGCGCGTTTATAGAAGTAAATAAATAAATGATCATATTATTTCCTGACTTGCCAATCTATGTTTAGCATATTATTTGAGTTAGTACATTATGGTGCGTTTATAGAAGTAAATAAATAAATGATCATATTATTTCCTGGCTTGCAAATCTAGTTCATACTATTTGAGTGTATTATGGTGAGATTATAGAAGTAAATTAATAAATGATCATATTATTTCCTGACTTGCAAATCTATTTTTAACATACTATTTGAGTGTATTATGGTGAGATTATAGAAGTAAATAAATAAATGATCATATTATTTCCTGACTTGCAAATCTATTTTTAACATACTATTTGAGTGTATTATGGTGAGATTATAGAAGTAAATAAATAAATGATCATATTATTTCCTAACTTGCAAATCTATTTTTAACAAACTATTTGAGTGTATTATGGTGAGATTATAGAAGTAAATAAATTCATTTTAATTTTATCTGATTTTATGCAGAGGTGGACTTTTACATAAATTGATAAGAACAAAATATAATGAGCTATCCAAAATTATACAAAAATTTTAAAGCATGTAGTGATGTAAAACTGATAAAATAAATACGAAAAAACATTATCAAAACATAAAATAAAATGTAAACTAATACAATAATGTAAGAAAAATCACACTACATAATCCTACCCATCTTTTAACTCGCCGATCTATCTTGAAAACGGTAATTGAGTTAGTATATTGATTATGGGTTTATAGAACAAAACACCTTCATATGGACTCACATTTTTTAACGCGACAATCTGTAACAACAATTAAACCGAGTTTGGTATTTATTTAAGACTACCAGAAGTTCCCGGCGTTGCCCTAGCTTTACGCAGAATTTTTCGAAATCAGATGTAGAGAGTAATTTTTCAAAGTCAGGTGTGCAAAATTAAAAGAAGTATCAAAACCTACTGAGTAAGCTACAAGCCAAAAATGTGTATATTTTTGGTATACCTTATACTGTAGGTAATAGGCATTAAAATCGCTTGACAACCGAGGTTTATAAACTTTCGAATTCTAGCACAAAACTATTTTATTTATTTTAAAATAATTTTATAAGAAAGCAAAAAAGTTAATCAAGTGAAACTGTCACATATAATCTTAGCTATAATTCTGATTTTTTTTAAGTTGTTATTTTTCACGGTCATACATTTCTATTGAAAAATTATTATTTAGTAGTTTACATTTATATTTTTATTGAGTAATTTTTTTATTGAGTATTCTACTCAAGCGAAACGATAGGAAAACCTTCAATTTATCTAAAACATATTTTTTCATATTCATAACGTACACCAATTTGTTATAAAGATTAATCAAAATACTGATTTAGCATTAAGCTTCGCCTTAAGGGGTGGGAAATGGGGATGGGTGGTTTTACAAATTCTCATTTAAACAGTTACCTTCATCTTGTTTCGAATATAATTTTTTTTTTATAAAAATCAAATCCACGCCACCCGCCAAGTGACACTATTCCATAAATATATAAAATAAAATAATATTAATTTAACTATTAAAATTATCATGTAAATTATATAATGCATTATCGTATTATATAATATAAGAAATCTATTCTGGTTTCATAGATGAATAAATATGATCCTACCTACTTCTAACTCGCCAATCTATAATGATAACAGTAATTGAGTCAGTATCTATACAATGGAAGTAAATTAATATTATCTTAGCTATTCTATTATGAAAATTGTAATTAATTTAGCTAGTAGTTTTATTATGGATTTATAGAAGTAAATAATGATGACGCCTCTCTTCCAACTCGGCAATCTATCCGCAAATTATTAGAGGGCCCAGTTAAGAAAAGGCGGTCTGTGATAAACATTTGATATACAACGGTGTAAATATTGGCCCCCCGTTTATGGCCCGAGCCGCACGAATCAATTTATTTTCCAATCTAACTCACCGGTACGGAGACGAAAGGGGAAATTGCTTTGCGGGCTGCTAAATGAACAAAGGCAGATTGATAGGGAATTTTACTGAGTGGTTTGGCCAGACGGGCCGGTTATAGAATGTGCAGTTTATCGCCGGTCGCGGTGCAACGTCCCGAGCATCCCACACGCTTCGGTGGACAGACGGCGTTTCTCAAACTTTTCAAACAAACTGCCAGACACCGAATATTAATATTAATAACAGCAAGTACTTAAGAATAGAGACAATACCTTCAACTTCTGACATTCCCCATACATTCTGATGGCAGTATGCTACACTAGTGCCTCGGGTTGGTTGTCTTTCATACATTTTAATATATTTCATATGAAACTCTTTCTTTATTTTACGTTATTACAATATATTTTATTTTAAATTACAATTTTTATTGTATAAATCTAAAAATTAAAAAAAAACTATTTTGTAACCAACCTACGACCTCACTGCTTTTTGCATATTTGAATATAGTGTGTTACCAATATTGATCAAAATACAAATTAGAAAGCGCAAAACACCACCATAGAGTACTATATAAATTCAAATGTTCGCCGCCATTATCTGGAAGGAATATCAACTTACCACGCGAGCGTCTCTAGTGGTAAATATTACCAATATTTTACTGGAGTTAAGGGTATTGTTATTATTCTATGGTATTTTAGAATAGACGCCTATATTTCCCTGCCGCTAAAAGCACCGTTGTAACCTCTTTTGTGTTATTTATGGGATACAGGTAGAGATTGAAATATGAGCCTTCAGCGGTCTGCCTTTATCATAAAACGATTTTATTCTTATCTTCGAGTATCTTAATCCTGGGGTGTCTTATGAAATGACGTCTTAAAATCGATTACAATTTTACCAATCACTGACACCCGTAAGGTCAAAGACACATTTTATTAGAAAACGCAGAGATCAACGACCGCCAGTCGAAATGTAATTAAAAAAAAACGGAAACCTTGAACAAACCAAGACTGCCATTGCCTTTTGTCATATTTGTCAAATTACTTTCACCTTCGTAATAAAGTTTTTCGTGCTTATTAATAAAGATTTTTCATTTAAATAATAACTGTATCACTGCATGTATCTTATTATCTGTAAATATAAATTGTTAATTATCGGTGTCCTTGATGTTTTATCTATCCTAATGTCATTCTTAAAATTCACCATTTAAAATACCAGTCCTGTGAGGAATTTTGTTATCATCTCAATATTATCAACCCGGATTAACTAGGTACGTACATATTCGTTGTTTATCCTTTTTTATCTTGAATCTTATGTCAACTAACCTGATTGATTGGTAATATTTTATTAACATGTTTAATTTCAATTTATTATGATGAAGTGCAAAGCTTTCGTTGTATTTTTCTTTGCAATCTTTAAACGACGTCGAAACACAGTTGGAAAAGCTACGTCGTTTTTTTAATTCAAGTTCACAAAGCTCAGTCCGCACCGCGCGAAGTACCTAGATAAAACGGCATGATGATAATTACTTACGAGCAGAACGGGAGGGCTTACCGAGTACATTGTCTGACCACATCGTTTTAGAGTAGAGAGCCTTTTTGAATTTACCTTCGCTGAAAAGCGACCTGTTTTTAAACGCCAACGTCAGAACGAGACAGAGAGAAGGACCGTGATTTGAAAAAAGCGTGTTCAACAGAGATAGGAACATTCTAAGAGTCAGTCTTTGCAGCAAGCTGTCACATTTCTCCGACGCCCGGAGCGACCGTATCGTCTGCAATGGTTTTAGTAATTTTAGTTCGTGAGTTTTCCTCTGCCAACAGAAACGGATTTGTAGTCAGTTGTCCACGTTTTTCGTAAATACACCGTTTCGTTTACCTCGCGTCAGTGACCACTTTCCACGACACTAAAGTTAATATTTCAGCAAAACTCTATTGTGGTTTATCTGTGCAAACCGAAAAAGACTTTTGATTTGATGTGCATCGTGTTTCTTTTAAAGTGATTTGTGAACCATCTTCAACAGTCACTCCAATTGCAATCTTAAAGGCTCTCCACATCAAAACAAAAGTAATAACACAAGCAATTTCTTTGCTAACAGCCAACACTTTTTGTATTTTCATTTTACAAAACTAATAACATGGTACCTATGTATATGCACCTACCTATTATTTTGAAAGTTTCTAAATGCAGCTGAAACCTGCTTGAAAAGTTCTAACACAGCATTAATGCAAATAGTAATACCCCCTTTGTTACCGTTAAAAATGATTGTTCACTCCGATTACACGGTAATTATTATTGCTCGTCGAATAATTTCATTTGCACATCGTGTGTGCCAGTTATAGTTAGGCATTTAAAATCGCCATTATTTCAAATGGTCATTTCTCAAAGTATGTGCTGACCTAGTATTCTGGCTTCCTGGACAATGTTTTTTTTCATAACAAATACCAATGAGTCCTTACATAATGCCAGCACATATTGTAAACCTGTAAACTGCGATCCTATGTGTAATTGGTGCATGATAATATACCAAACCTGTTTTTGCCAATATTTATAATACATATTTTGCATTAGCAAATTTGATACTTTATTTATAAGTTACAGTTATTTTACGACCATCTTTCTATCATAATACATTTATAATTTATTTTCCCACAGGCTTTAGGTGTTTCGAGACCGTCTTTATTACACTAAATATCTTTAATGTTATTTATAAAAACATAAATGTTGAATTGTGCTAACGGTATATGATCATCATAACATCATAGTAACACGTTACTCTCCAGTTAATCGTTGTTAAAATGTCCCGTTTGTGAGTTTTAATTGATTGACAGATGTTGGCAGAGTATCCCAAGTCCTGAGTAGCAGATGGCAGATTGGTGTCATTCAGAAAACAACTTAAATGACTTGTATTAATCTGTCGGCTTCTTCGATGGGAATCGGTGCCTTTACTGCCTTCACACTCATTATTAATATTTAAAGCTAATATAGAGATGTTACAACAATGAATAAGATTATAAAATACCTGTAATAAGAATCTTGTGTATGTAGATGTAGCATGTGACAGGAGTAAATCATTTTCAATATTTTACTAGAACAAAATAATCAGTTGATGGTTACTCTTTTTATTTTATAAATCTGGAGCAGTCACAACACGCCCTTGTCCTCCAGTAATATTTTTTTTAAATGCCTGACATTTTGTTGGAGAATGTGTTGTTTCTCGGCGTTATTTTTACGAAAATGCGCGGTCTTGGGTTATTTTTCGATGATAATTTTTTGTTTATGTTATTTTTTTCTTGACCTTCTCGGTTGCGGCTTTCATTGGGGATATTAGATCATCGGCGCATTTAGCCGTCGGCTATTCCAGGAAGGAAGATCAACCTAATAACGGGGCTACATCCCAGGGTAGGATTTTGCCTCCTCCAATCTCTTACCAATCGTCTCCAATCATCAAGCCTCCCCATCCTTCTGCTCCAATCTTCTTCCAAGCATCAGTCTATCTCTGACGTAGTCTGCTACTGCGTTGTTTCCACTGAGGTAGTTTGCAAATTTGCCATGATTTCCATTGTCCTGTCACATTGTTTTCTTTCCACATGGCCAGCCCATTGCAGTCTTTGGGACAGTTAGACTTTTCTTCATACTTCACGGTTCATTTTATCTCTATGATCTTCATATTGTAGCGTGAGTCCAAAGTACCCATACTACTGCTATGTCAGTTTCTTTGTAACAGAAGAAAATCAAAAGCAATAAATGAATATTTTAACATTTTGTTAATCCGTCTTCGTGCGTTTAGAGTAGTAGAAATACATTTCAGATCTCTCACCATCTATTGACATGCTCTGACTTGCAATAACCTGTAATCTTCCTGTTCAAACCTCGCCCATTCACAATAACACTATAGAAACATATTTGTACATTCGTGCAAGCTTCAATCATGCTAAAAGCGCACGTGTAAGGTGTACAAATGAGGATTGATTGCCTTGGTGGAGGATCTGAGAGTGTGGGGTGTAGCGTGTAGTAGATGTAGACTGTAGTTTATAGAAGAGAGTGTTGTGGATACGATGGGTTGGGTTGTTGCCATCTTAGTACGAGTATTTTATATCTCTTTGCTCGTGTGTTAGAAGTTGGAATAAAAACGTTCCGGTCCGCGGGCCGCTCGCGCGAGCTCCCACCGGCCCCTCCGCAGTACACACTTAATAGCTATTCCATCTCTTTCTATTTATCTGTCCTTATCAACCAGATTTTCATCGCCTTGCATTATTTTTTGGTATGTATTCATATCGCCATTATCTATCTGTTTAAAATAGTTTTATCGTCACTCTAATGCATATATTTTTGGTTCGCTTATCCTTTATCCTGAGAGCGGTTGATTCGTTCGGTATGTATACATTCGCGAGCCGGACTGAGATAGGAACGAAGCTTGAAGTTGCTTCGTTCCTTTCCCATAATTCGTGGCTCGGCTCGCGTTCGATGTGATTGATGAAATTTCGTTCACTTGACCTTCAAAACAAGAGAAAGCTCACCACCTTCATCAATCTCGGAATAAAGCTGTTGGCATGAATCAAATACAAGCAGCCCGCCAGAGACACTCTTCCTTATATAAATAGATTTAAAATAAAACTTATATAATTCATTTGTGTCAAAATGTGTTCACTTTATTTTTACGTGCGATGCCACTTTCCAGAATCTTCTGCTTTCTCTATTTTCTTCAGTAGATCCATGGTTTTTTAGTTACATATCTTTCTAAGACTTCCAAGATTGAAAGCTCATGATGTAATCATTAATATTTGGCATGAAAAAACATTTTTCCTGCAAATTTGAGAATTTGGGCATCGTCCTAACATAGCACACAAAATTATAACTCTTATAAAAAATCAGTTGTTACAAACAATCAGCGTAAAAATGTGTTTATTTTCATTCGTCTCTCTCTTTAGACATTGTCTCTAATAAATAATAACATATTTCACAAGAAAGCTAAAACTAAATCAAGATCCTAGTTGAAATTTTCAATTCATGAAGTCATTATGTTGTGCAGTTTATTATTCTCAAACGCTGTCATTTCTGTCAAATTTCCCACATTAGCTTGAGACGGATGTTATTATTTCTTTTCTTTCAACATCTGGCATTCAGACCCGGATGGCGAATGAACGCTGTAAGTGTTCCTTTTCATTTGCCATGACTTACATACCAATTTATTTAACACATGAGTGAATGAGCCTTATGGCTCGTGTTCTTTACGTGCTTTGAATATGTCGGCCTATACTGATCACCTTAATGCTGATGCATATATTTGGTTCCTAAATATTTAATATAGTACCTACATATACACGTTGTTAAGAGACGTAACTGACTTCTGATTTACTTTAACTAGTGACTCCTGAGGTTATTTGGAGTAAAAAAAATACACAAGACATTTTGGTCTCCGGTGACAACTAAAAACATAGATAATCAATAGGTATTTGGACAGTTAGGGATGGGCGGTAATTCGGCTGAGTGACCTGTGACGAAACGAAGAATTTTTTGTTTGCTTTGAAAAAAAATGTTACCAGCGACCAAAATTTAATTTACATATTTCACTTCAAATAATGTCAGGAATTAATGATTAAAGTAAGTCAGGCACATCTCTTAAAACACTGTGTATTATTTTAAGAGCCAAAACGTTTTATTAAATACCGTCGAATATTCATTTAAGGTCGTCTATATATATATTACGTCATGCATCCCTTTAAAATTACGTCGCTGTATCAATGGTGCTCTCTGTGACAGTATCATAGTCCTGACGCGTATTCTAGTATTTTTTTCTGATCCCAATAGTCCGAAGACGGTGGGACAATGGCACCCCTAATCGGGGTATGTTATACGTTTATATTATGAACGTTGGTCTTTCAACAGGGCGATAGTGGTTTCATATACCAATCTGGATGACGTATTTTACTTTGGCGTATACATTAAAACAATATTATGATTCTATTAATCCGTAAAATTGCACTAACTTTGATTCGTACATATTAAATAGCTCTATTACCTAACTATAAATGATCACCAATGCAATAGTGACTTAATAAATGGACTCGTCTAACCACAAAACGGTCGGGCCACAAATCGTAGACTGAAAATAAAAAGTCTTCTTCCATTTAATGAATTTTCTCTTGTTGGAATGGCCTCACGTCATCAGTAGGACGAAGCCTTAAAAGGCGTACCTTAATGCGTTCTAATTTTTTTTTAGACTTCATCCCACCGTATAATATTATAATCTCTATAATGATAATCCCATATTCGTGAGAAACCTCGCAGTTTCCGAAATAAGCTTTTTTAAATCGGGCTATTCATTGAATTGTACATAATGAATATTCATTAATGATTTTAAAACTATCACGATGGAAGTGGGTTTTGGGTGTATCCGTGTGTCCAAATTATGCTACATTTTTCTTAAAATTGATCGAACATTTTCAAAGATTCCTGTATTTTACTATTTTTTTAACGTGAATACCGCACAAAAAACGCAATTGCTCTCAACCATCTTGAGCCAGTGAGATTGTGGCATCCCTAATGGGATATTTTCGCAGTTTTTTTCTTGAAAAAAAAATACGATGATGAAGTATGATCGTTTATTTATTTTATATATTTATGTGTGCGAATAAAATTTCTTTAACGAATAAAACTGTGTCATTTTAGATTTTCCGCCA
Organism: Hesperophylax magnus; assembly: GCA_026573805.1. Lineage (NCBI taxonomy): Eukaryota > Metazoa > Arthropoda > Insecta > Trichoptera > Limnephilidae > Hesperophylax > Hesperophylax magnus. The sequence continues at coordinate 7,204,519 of JAIUSX010000022.1, forward strand.
AACCGACATCTTCATTTTTATTCATGATTTTGGTGGCGTTGACGTCACTGCGGGCGACGTTGGTGACAGTCGTCTTACCAGACATTGACGTTTTCCAAGTCATAATGACGTTGTAGCCAATTGGAACCATTTGAGATCGTTTTTCAAATGAATGAAAATACAAAATTACATATTTTTAGTACGATAATCACAATCAGAAAAATCAACCTTAACTCCTCCAAACATTTTTAACTGTATTAATAGATTTTGAAAATACACCATTGGGGTATGTTTTTCCAACGTTCCGACTGAAAGAGTCTGCTCTGGAACTATGATTTATTTATACTGGGTTTATATCTACTCTAGACATAAGATACGTTAATTTTCATGCATCTGAATAAAGTTTAAAATATAAATGGGCAGAAAATATGTTATCTTTTATGAATTAGAGCAAGCCGAGATTCGAACCTGCGAGTTCTGGATTCGTAGTAGTAACGGCAATTTAAATTAGAGACTACTGTTTTCTTTGAAATCAGAATACATACATTTCTAAGAATTGCAGTCTGCTCAAATGTGAAATCATTGTGTTTATTTGGAATATCTTTTCGATTTAAAAAAAAATGCCATATATTTTTTTTAAGTTCTTTATTTTGGCTTTCACCCATTAGGGGTGATCTTGGCCATTTACAATTAACATAACGTAACATATATAAACCAAACATAACATAAACATAACATAACATACTTAACATAAACGGTACAGAGTTGGTAACAGTAGGTTATCACAAAATTATAAAAATAGGAACCTGTGTACAATTGGGCGCTTTTCGTTATTTAACCAAAGATTTTTCTAAAATTAGTAGCGGTTTTTTTTAAACAGAACTATGAAATTGGCAATCTTATAAACAAACACAGCATATGAGAGTAAACAAATGTGATTATAAAACATAAAGATAAACATAACACAAACATACCATGTAATTAATAATGACGTTGTTATGGAAAAATTATAAAATTCCTTATTAATTTGAAATAAAACAAAATGTTACGTAAAATATATAGTTCATAATTAAGTAGGTAGGTACTTAAGTACCTATTTAAAAATCTAATGTTTCAGAGGAAATTTTGGTTTAGATTTATTAAATAAGATAAAATTTGAATCATGCTTTTTTGGCGCGATTTCTACTTTTCACAGAACTACTAGTTTATTTCTATTCCAAATTTAAGTGTGACGATTTTGTTTTTGAAAAACATATATTCTTGAAGGAAGGTTATGTTATTTACGCTTTCATACAAGCTAATAAAGTTATTGTGGGAATCAAACAATTTTACCAAGAAACTCTTGATTTTTGGCAAGCGACCAGTGAAGCGATTTCAACAAGATTATATTATTGATGATCAAAAATATCAAGACGTAACACCCAGAAACGTCGCGTTGATGGTATAAAAAAATGTTTATTTCTGTCGATGGAATTTCATTGGTAAATGATTTGCATTATGATATGACTTCTGCAAACGAACATTACGATAACATAAATTCCAGGAAAACTTCCATGAACGAACGAGCTCATATCGTATCTAAATATTATCATAATCAGGGCCGGCCTAGCGCTGGTGCAATTGGAGCAGTCCGCTCCGGGCGCCGAATTGTAAAGGCGCCAAGGCCTTGAGATTATTTTTCACAAAAACGGCGCTACATAAAAATACAAATCATCCGAATATTATTGATTACAGTGATCGGGCGTCAGTCGTTTGGATCAGGGCGAGCCCTGGGCATAATAACGATGCATTGTTTCCAGCATGTTATAATAATGTTCTATGCAAATATGCAAAAACGTCGCCGTGTTGAAAGAATGAACTTATTATTAAAATATACGATTGACTGAGCGTAGCGATGTTCTGTTTTAAGGCGATGCACTACGTCGTGTAATATTTTAAATTGAGCCGCTATCAATAACAACCCTTACGTAGATGGCGATAAGGTTTAAATTCCCGCTTAACACCATCCGCCTGTTTTGATTTATGCAAGAAAAGAACATGGCCTAAAAGTGCCTTTTAGTATATTTTATGGATGTTCAGGCATAAATATTTAATTTTTTTCGATCATTTTATAGATAACTTAATTGGCCACATTATACAATAAAATCAAAACCGAAAATGGGTTCGTAAGTAGGAGATTTTGAACTTTAAAGCAGTTTTCATAGGCCTCATACATTATTTTTTTCTGGGCTTATAAAAAGACTTATCTAAAAAATACTTGATTATTTCAAAGGCCAAGATGTATTCTACTCGCAGTGTTTAATTAAAGCATCTGAAACATTTCTAGGCGACCAAATTTTCAAACCAAAAACACATGTTTTTGCATTACTACGTATGGCATCGCCTTAATCGAGAGTTTTTCATTTATTTTTTTGTTACGTTTCGGTTCCGGTTAAATATGGTGGTCATTTTAATGGTTCAATAATATTAAGTTTTCAAATGTTATCGATCGTCGAATTGTCGTCTTTATTAATTTACTAAGTAGGTATTTTAGTACCTACTTACAAATCTTATGATTTAAGGGAAAATTACAAACATACTTCTTTGGACGCATAACTTTCGTGCAAACGCTTTCATTCCTTGGTATTATTTGGCCCTTTCATCGGATGATGCTAGAACATTAGCTCCCGTTCTCGGGAGGGTGACAAAGACACAACGTTGAAGCGCTGCAATAATGCGGTAGCTCAAATAATATTATTTTCCCATTTTTTTAATGCACTCGTAACATGCTGAAGGTAGCCAAACTATACCTAGTTCATTGTTCATACAGACAAATCGAAAGAAATAAATATAAAATAAATTCGATATTTAATTGATTTGGAATTCTGCATATAAAAATTAATATCATATTCTGCGCTTATCTACGTTCAATTTTCTAGAACATTAAAACATCAATTTTAGTCCACATCAACATGACAAAATTATCAACTGATAAATTTACATTTGTGTTGTTGACGATAATATGAAATTCCCGCTAATCGTAAATATTAAGCGGAGAAAACATATTTTTTGTGCGTGGGAAATGTAGATTTTGTTATCACTGTGATAAATTAATGATTATCAAAACTAATTGCACAGGGTTTATATTTACTGATTGCTCGTAAATGTATTAGATGAAGTTTTCTATAAACTTGTACTGCGATAATATTACATCAGATCCACAAAAAACAAATCAATTACAAAATAGTATCCAACTGGTATGTGAGATTTTCGATAAAAGGGGGGCAGGAAGGTAGGTAGGGGGTGTCTCCTCGGCGTCGAACCCCTTTTCCTATACATTAAGTAATGTATTTTAACTGTGGAACTTATCCCTCTTGTAAAAACAAAATTAAAGACGGGTTGTTGTGAAGAATTCGAATAATTTTAAAATTTCAAAGGTAATTTCCTAGTTCTGTGAGAGTTCTTTTCGAATTCTGTTATTATTTTAGTATTGTCAAGTACCTGACCAATAATTATATATTAACAGAACTTGAATAGGACATCCATAAAACTCGCAAATGAACGTTGAAATTTGATGAATTGTCCGAATTCTATGAAACAACCCATCCTAAGGACTCGTTTTTTCGTCAAATATCAAAGCTGATTTTCATGTTCTGTGGAGGATCTCTTCAAGTTCTGTTATTGTATCATCATTGACCTGATTGGCCAGTTGTTTGACAACATTATAATAATGGCAGAACTTGAATAGAACCTTTACAGCAAAGAAACGTTCATTTGCTAGTTCTGTGAATGTCCTATTCAAGTTCTGTTATTATATCATTATAGGTCAGTTACTTTACAGTACTGAAATAATAACAGAACTTGAAAATTAACTTTGAAATTTGAAGAATTGTTCCAATTCTCTGAAACGAGAGTACGTATTATAAGTTCTGCATTTGGAAAATATTTAAGTTCTTTTGAACACACTAGAGTCTAAGTTCTTGCGGCTCTGCAACTAAATTCGTCAATGTGTGGGTTTAAACAGAGCATTTTTTTATGAATTGATATAACCTATTACATCATACCTGTTTTTATGCATGATTTATGAATCTTAACACAAAATAGGCAATAAGGAAAACCCCAATGTATAATTTATCTTAGTTTTTTTTTCACTGGTAGCCAAAAATAAAAAGGATTTTCTTCTTCAGGTGGGTAAGGAAGGTAAGAACAAAGACATGATAATAGACGGTAGTCCCTCCATACACGTCGTCTGAACCATAAAGCAACCTATTATTGTATATCGTATATCAAAAGAAGCCGACGCCTCGCTTAATTATTACGTATCAGTTTCCTTTCAAATTGTCTTCAAAGAAGCCATTATACACAAAGCTGAGTTTTCGTGGAGTAATATTATTCAATAAAAATATGTTTTAAAAAATCATAACCCAGAGGTTAAAATGTTACAAACCAGTTTAAATTGTATTTCAAAGGAAATAGACACTTATTTTTAAAATTCACCTGCGCTTAAAATTTTAAGTAAAAATGTAATTATTATTACCGTTCAGTATACTATCTATATTTCGGTCTGCATTTTTTTTATACGACTACTGCTCTCAACCGAGTGGGACTATGGCATCTCCATATTGGGTGTGTTGTGAGGCAAAAGGGAGTGGGAAAGTGAAGAAGATGGTTATGAAGTACCTGGCTATGTAAATGTGGTCGCCAGGCACAGCTAAAGTCCTTTTTAAAATACCGCACAAGAGTCCCAACAGCTCCCAACCGTGTGGAGCCAGTGAGACAATGTCGTCCCTGATTTAGGTATGCTGTGAGGCTGAAGGTATTGAGGAGGGGAAGGAGATGGAAAGAGGAAGTTGAGGAAGTACTTGACTAATCAGCTATCATTTCAAGGAACGTTTCAATTCAGAATGGTAGTCCTTCATAAGGGTAATACTGAGAGTTCTCCGGGAAACACGTTTCAAGCTTCAAATCAGAAAAATCTTGTCAAAAATAATGTTTTTTTTATTTTTAAATTATTAAATAAAATCCCGTTTCTGCTTAAGGATTTTTTCATGATTTTATAATCACAATTAACTATGGTTCAAATATACCTACATGAACTCGTGTTGTCATAACACCACACGGAGTAAAATTACTATTCCTAATTTATTAAGAATCTCTTCAAATTATTTGTTATCCGGTTATAAACTGGATTGTAGGCCGATTATTGACTAAAATATTATTGGATTATCATGACGTCGGAACAAGTGTTCATAAAAATCATAATATTTTCACGGAAAGGCAAATGCAAGTTCATGAACACTTGTTTCGATGTATGGGGAATTTACTAAAAGTTTCTCAGAAAACGGCCTACAATACCGTGTTTAACCGGATTAAGAGTAACAAGATTTTTAATGAATCATCAATACTTATTTTTCTACGTGTACCAAGAAAGATTTTTTTGTGTTTTTTATTTCTACATTATATTCAAGGGTTTTCATTAGATTATCATATGACCAAATACCAATTTTCTTTTGGTAGGTATTGTGTTCATTCATGTCACAAAATACCTTTTTTAAAGGTGAACTTTCTGGATAATACAAAAATATCATTATCACATTTTCACATAATGTATTACATCAATTAAATAAATAACCGGGAATGACATACAACTACGCAGTATAAACCTAATTGCTTAAATTTTGCATTAATTTCGTCGGCTTCCTCACAAAACAATATTATTTAATGATTATTGCATATTATGCCTACAATTTTACCAAGGTTTTTAATAATTAATGATTACGATCAAGGTGGACTCGAAGGTAGTTAAAGTTAATGATTATAAAACATAGGTTATGTGGGATGTAGTCAAATGCAAATATCCATGTTTTATGTCATAAATCATTAGAATTACTGACGAATATCATTAAAGAATTTTTATAATCATCAAAGAAGATAATATTAATAGATCTCAACGAAACATTTAACAGAAAATAAAATGGTATCGGTCGCAAACTGGGAATCAAACCAAAACCTCTTAGATCGCAAGGTCGGGATACAAATAATTTAGTTTTTTTTTCAATTTATTCTTATTTATTAAAACATCTCATTTTTTTAAATAATTTTAAAATTACATTTTTTGGAGGTTACCATACAAGTTAGGAGGCTGATTTGATTCAGTATCCCTTTTGTGTTGTTTTGATCTAACCCAGGCACGACCTCTGTTTTACTGGGACAATCCTTTTTTATGTGTCTTGTTTCATTTAGATTTATTAATACGCACATGTAATCATTATTTATTAATAGGTATATGTTACATTGATGTGTATAGCCTTCAAAAGTTATTCATACAAATTGAACATTTTATAATCATTGATTTAACCAAAAACATTTTCGCTGGCCATTTGTAACTTAATCCACTATTAGACGTGTTATTGATTTAATGTTGTGAAATAACGTTCTTGGACATTGGAATCCTCAATAATTAGGGTATGTTGTATCCCCAATCAGGGATTCCATAGATCCACTGACTCCGCGCATTTGAAATTACTCTTTATTCCATTTTTAAAATTTCAAGTTTCAAAACACTAAATAGGTAAGTAGGTACCTCTACCTACTCCATTTATTTGTTAAAAAATAAAATGAACATTTCCTTCCGGTACTTACTTGCGGCTGAATTCCGTTGGGTTACCTGTGATTGATGACCATTTGCAAAATTTAAAATACAACTTTTTTTAAAACGGGAACGAGGACATTCCGTTTTATACTCAAATACCTACGATAATAATATTTGGTTCGTAGCTTTTTCCGTGCCAACATTTTTTGCCATGTTCTTTTAACCTGCTTGGTCACGAACATTGTAAACAAACGCACTTCGTTCTTGAAAAACAATTAAGCTAACGGACTTCTACAAATACACACACATTGTTTTCAAACATGGCCATTTAAACACAAGAAACGTCGTTAGTTTCCGTGTAAATTATTATTAGTAACTTCGCCGGATAACTGTAACTAAATATGGACGTGAGAAGTAGCCTGTTCCATGTAGTTAACGCGACGTCCCTTGTAGAAGAAAACTTCTACTTGTTTACATACTACCTATAACTACAACCTGCAACATTGATGCACAACCTTTTTAGCCGGAGTGCCAATTTATCAATTTTAATGTATCTACAGGTTGACGTGGTTAGCTTTGCAGTGCAAATGTGAATACCGTAAACACGTACAAACTGACAGCAACCAGTAAGTTAACAAAATTAAAATTACAAGATGCGTACCTTAAATATAGGAATGTCACATCAAAAACGTACCATAATTAACTAGCTGACGTGTAACCGGCGTTGCTTGGGGTCATATAAATGGTTTGGGGCAAAGTTTGGAGGTTATGAGACCTTTTTAAGATATAAAATTCGTTTGTACATTATTTTGATGTATCTCATAGGTTTTGGCCAGCGTTAGCATTATAAGGGCGAACATTTTTACGACTTGATTACAAAACATCGACTTTTCTATACTTTCTATAAATATAATATGCACGTATTATATATATATATATATATATATATATATATATATATATATAAACCTTTCGAAAGAAATTCTCTAAATGATAGTGAAAACGCTTTAAAAAAGGGAATGTATTAACGCGACGTCTGAACACGTGTTCATAAAAAATATCATATTTTCGAATTTCGTCATTATATATTGCGTTCCTATATATTCTGAAAGTACTAAAATTTTATTAGGAAGCCGTTTGCTGTCGATTTTTGTCAATCTGAAATTTTAAAGAAAATGTTAAAAATTGCTTGTAATTTTGGGGAGGTTAATTGAAACAATTACAGACAGACATGTTTGTCGCGATACTCTTTCGTATTTTGTAACACCCACAGAGCGGAAACCCCATCCGGAAATCCGAATGATTGTCATTAAATGTGATGGCATCCGTGGTTGAGGGATAAGGTTCTTGACTAACAAGCTGGTGGTCGCGTGTTCAAATCCCGCCGTGCGCAAGTAAATTATATTTGATTAATTTGCGTTATTACACAATTATCTAATTTAAAATATGACATAGTAAATAGAAGATACTCTCAGTATCGTCCTGGTGACCATTCAGAATTAAAACGTTGCTTTAAATCGCTTTGGCCGTGTTTGGTGACACGATCTGAATATCCAGGAATTTCTCCATTTTCCTCTTCCCCATCTCCTTCCCCTCACCATTCCGTTCAGCCTCATATTCCACTAGGACCAGACGGTTGGAAGCAGTTGGGACTCTTGTGAGGTTATCACATAAACAAAAAAAAGGAAATACCAAAACTCATTACCGTTACTTTTACGTTTTGAGAAAAAACATTTGGTCGTGTACTACCCCTACAAAATGGAACCCATTAAAAATATCGATAATAATTTAGTGCTCATAATTTTTTTCTAGACCCAAGGTCAAACAAATAAATTAGCGTTATTGATTTAAATTTGTTTTATTGTGCCGTGTTTCGCAAGAGAAGGCCCGCGGGCCGCACGAAATGGGCTCGTGTACCGCACTCGGCCCGCAAGTTACCAGTTGTGCATCACTGACTAAAACCAACTCTTGCTATATCCGAGTCCATAATATTATTATTGTATCTCACAGTTCACAGTTTCGCAGCTCCACAGCGTCTGGCCTGGTCTGACGACCCTGAGGTCAAGTACCTTACCCGAGATCAAAATCTGAATCTCCTCACACACACATGTTTCAACACTTACACACATAATAATACAGGGTTTTCCAATAAGAGGTGTTATTTTGAATAGCCCGCTATTTCGGTAGATGTTACTTTTGAAGCTGTAATTTTTTGACATTTGACAAGTAGATACTACGCCATTAATAAAAATGGAACGATACACTCTTCAACAACGCATTGAAATTATTAAAATTCACTTGAGTGAATCAAATGCAAATCATCTTGAGTGATGAGGCCCATTTCCACCTCGGTTGCTTCGTCAACAAGCAAAATTGTCGCATCGCAAGAGTTATTATTGAAAAACTTCTTTCCTCAACGTGTGACTTTTTGGTGCGGTTTATGGTCCGGCGGAGTCATTAAACCTTACTTTTTTGAAAATGAGGCTGGAGCAACAGTTACGGTGAATGGATTGCGCTATCGAGTGATGATTAATGATTTTTTATGGCCGGAATTGGATGGTATTGATCTGGACAACGTTTACTTTCAACAAGACTGCACTACGTGCCACACAAGCAACGTAACCATTGATCTTTTACGATTGAATATCAAAATAACACCTCTTAATGGAAAATCCTGTATATACACTACTATATAGTGAACACCGAGTGAACACGCAAAACTTCGTCATAGATTACACACAGAAAAATGAATCACGTGTACTATGCTAATTATTTTAAAAGCCTTCATTGTAGTGACTGCTAAATATCCTAGCAATATTCAAACCCGCAAACCACCAGCGCCAGTCGAATTTACGCTGTGAAAATAAATAGTACTATTCCAATCCATTATATAGTAGCCTATTTCAGCATATCGCTCGCCATACACTACCAATGGGAATGTATAGCGAGCGATATGTTGAAATAGGCCAAGCCACGAAAATATAGCGCGCTTCAGCCGTGACTTTTAAATGGCTGAATCACATTAGGTAGGTACCTTCTTGATACGGATAATGAAATTAGTTTAAAACATACTAACAAATTTGAATGTACGCATCAATAATATCTTACGGAGCGTCAAAAAAATGGCAACTACTGTGGTGTAGGTAATTTGTTAAAATGTTAATTCCACGTTTAAGTACAATGGGAAAAGTTATGTATATAATATACCCACCCAGGCGCCGTGAGTTCAAAACCTCGAGTGGCTAATCACGACACAGGCAAACATTTACCGCTTAACATTGTGCTAGATTTTCATATTATAGTCAGGTCATTGCACCCTTAAGGTGATTTTGCACAAAAACGGCGCTATACAAATAATCCACGTAATATTATTTTTTTTTTAAATGTCACAAGTACAATCAAAGGCACCCGTGTTAAATAGAAATTAGTTTAGTATACGTGAATTCTTGCCATGGAAAATATATATTTTTAAAGAAAATAACTCTTTTTCAGTAGTCCCTTTTCACTGTGGTAGTTTTAGGCTAACTATTATTTATGTATGTACATACATACATTTGTATAGATATTTTTGTTCAGACCATATATACATGGGCTGGACAAAGTTATCTATCTATTTGACAAATCATATTGACTTGTATATTCTGTAAAGTTACCTACCTGAAATGATTTTAAAATTAAATGAACTTAAGATTTATAATTTGAAAATCATTTCAGGTAGGTAACTTTACAGAATATACAAGTCAACCAAGTTAAGGCGATGCACTACGTCGTGTAATATTTTAAATCGAACCGCTATCAATAACATCCCTTAAGTAGATGGCGATAAGGTTTAAATTCCCGCTTAACACCATCCGCCTGTTTTGATTTATGCAAGAAAAAAACATGGCCAAAAATTGCCTTTTATTTTATTTTGTGGATGTTCAGGCATAAATATTTATTTTTTTTCCTATCATTTTATAAATAACTTAATTTTCTACATTATACAATAAAATCATAAGCTAAAATGGGTTCGTAGGTAGGAGATTTTGAACTTTAAAGCGGTTTTCATAGGCCTTATACATTATTTTTTTCTGGGCTTATAAAAAGACTTATCTAAAAAATACTTGATTATTTCAAAGGCCAAGATGTATTCTACTCGCAGTATTTAATTAAAGCATCTAAAACATTTCTAGGCGACCAAATTACTACGCATGGCATCGTCTTAATTACTCTATTTGCCATTCTATCAAAGTAAGCCTTAAGACATCCACTTATTCATTTGGCATCGGACTAATTTTTCCTGCTGCGGGAATCTTCAGACTACGTCTCATAAATAAAGTTATCAAAGCTTCTTTACCATCATATTTAACAGAATCACAAATAGAAACATGTAATCCTTAGATGTTAGAAACGAGAAGACCTCTAGAGTTAATTTATGCAATTATAATACTTATCGATGTATTTTCTAATCGTAATCTTGGATAATCGGTAGAAAATTATTGAAAAAAACCTTCGTTCTAACCTAAATCTTCCGGCGGCGTATAAGGGAAAACCGGTAGAGATGTTCTGCGTTCATTCAAGACACGCTGCACGCGACTCTGCAAATCCACAGACAACTTATGAAAAAAAGGTGCTTAAAGACGTAGAGCTCAAGTACCTACTTACTAGCATGGAATGTGTCGCAAGTCAGCGTGAGAGTGTGGTTTGTCCATTAGTTCGGTGTTTTTTTTTCTTGTCACGCTTTATGATGTCGTCACGTGAGGCAACACTGAAAGATTCTGCTCACAATTAGTCATAAACCATATACCTCACATCCGCATTTGTACATGGTAGGTACTTGCCGGCAACTGACTACACTGCGTACATTAAACTTTAATTTGATTGCAAGGATGTGTTTCTTGGCTGAATTTCCATCGCAATGTTTTAATAAATTCTGTTTCAATTGTTTGCTACATGAATAAAGCCGAAGCAGTGAGGTGTGAAGGAAGGCCGTGGTCATTAAGTTATTAATTAATTCATAAAATACCCGAATGCTTAAACAACATGGTATTTATTGTTCAGTAAACCTTCACAATTTAAAACATTTACGGGTACCTACCCAAAATTATGGCGCAGCAAAATTACTTATGGTATTTTTTTATTCTTAGAAAATTAATGAAATATGTATTATAATACGCCAACGCAAATATTAAGGATTAATATTCTTCATTAAGTCTTCAAAATCAGAAGTTTGGTGCAATGTAAAGTGTTCGCCAACACTTAAAAACATTATAATATATTAGTATTATGCCTTATGTATGCATATACAACTTGTAGGTAGGCACTCATAAGTATTTTAATATTTACTGTTGTTTTTTTATTCTTAGATAAATTATCAATATTTGCAATTGCTTGAAAAATACAGATTAGTATAAAAATATAAAGTGAAATCAAAGTATTTTACAATACGCCAACCCGGACATTATTTAATATAGATATTCTTCAATAATCCTTCAAAATATTAAACCAAACCTCAGTTTAGTGGCAGTGTTTTTTTTCCTCTCTTACATAACCTTCGTAATGTAGTTAGTTACTTCAACATGTATAAAAATGCCTACTCCACATAACATAATACAATTCTTAAGTTCCGCTTTGTGAATCTTAACTTTCTCTCCAAAGTGTACTTACATACAGTAATTCGCAATACTTTGTATACGTAGATGCAATTATCTTCGAATTATCTCCTTTGATTTAATGTGACATCCCTATCAACTCGGCGATAGTTTGAATACGAAGGTACAATTATTTTCGAATTATCTCCTTTGGTTTTGTGCCATCCCTATTGACTCATTAGCGTTTCTATTCCAGGATAATTCGTGTGAGTGACCTGTCTCTCATAATTAACAAAACCGAGTTTCTTTGTTCGGTGTCTTCCAAACTGGAGTCGGTGTCCATCAAGCTATCTGAAAATGATGTACATTTTACTTTTATTAGTTCGTACTCATTCTTGTTTAACGTTTGAGAACGTATTATTAAATTATTCTTGAGTCTTGATTCTTGATTCTAAGGAATCGGAAGCCCACTTCATTATTTTGGAAACTAGTAACATTTTAATTTTTAACGTTAAGCCAACTACTTTCGACACAACAGTGCTTTTCTGAAAGAAGATATAAGAATTGCTTCTTCAAATTTTGCAAATTCACTTTGTGGCACCATTTTATAAATGGAATAAATTAAAACACTTTGTTTTTAACCAGGATAATCTTATTTTTTTTAAATCGACATGTTTCGAGAACGATGTTCTCTTCATCAGGACATAAATTGTACTAAAACTAATTATCAAGTACTACTAATTATAAGTATCAAGGGGGAGGGTCAACATCGTTCTCGAAACATGTAGATTTTTAAAAAATAAAGATTATCATGGTAAAAACAAAGTGTTTTAATTTATTTCATTAATATAAGAATTGATTTATTAATATTTACCTATAATATCATTTGTGCCAAAATCGGTTGCCGTTTTGTTAGAAATAAAGTAGCATTCACAAAGTTGTAATTTTTCACTAAAACATAGTTAATATTTGTTAACGCCGAAGTTAACATTTGGCGTGAATTTATCTTGAGCGCCACCTGTTTTTTTGTTTGAGTAAGGGAAACAGGAAACCATTGATGGAATTTCAGGGTTTAAGTGGACAACGAGTGCTGGCATTCATAGGTTAGGTTATTGTAATAAGAAGATAAATTTATGAGTGTAAAATTAGATAGATATAATTTAAAGATATGAGTCGCACAAAGTACAGAGAAGTGTTATACATCCTAATCTAGCTTTGGGCAAGAAGTTAATACGTTACTCGGGCATTTCAAGTCTTGAAATTATTGCGAACTGCGCCTTCCAGGTACGATGTCATCTTGTCAAAATAATTATACCGCTCGGGCGAGCGATGGCTTCAAATGGATTCTCCTTGTGAATCCATTTCATCGGTAAGCAGGTAGCAATTATGAATATTATCTGAGATTCCAGAATTAGCGGAGGGTAGGCAAATTTACATCTTACTTGAGGATTTGAAGTGTGGCTTTGTATTGCCAATCCATTGGTCTTATTAGAGTTATCCTCGCCGGGATATTTAGATTGCCATTTTAATCCATCTGCCTTTTGTAAGTTGAAAATGGCGATCAGGCTGTGATCCGTCGTTTTTATGATTCCACGGTGCTCCAAGCCGTTGAACCAAAAGATAAAGAATGCCCGCTTCCTTCCTTCCGATTCCAATCTTGCCACCTTGAAGAAAAGTGTTGCCAGGCGCATCCCACACAGTTCCTTTTATGTGGGGAAGGAGAAGTTCTTACTTTGTTACGATTATATACGTAACATATTTGCAAAAAATTTGATAGTGTTGTTGATATCATTTGTACCATAATTTGATCTAACCACTGAGAGCTTATTTGTAACTCCTCATTCTGCTACATGCACGTCGTTTATGAAAAAGGGGGTAAAAGATCGCTAAACGGATCTCTCAGCAGTGTGACTTTTAGGAACAGCATCGCTGCATAAAAATATACCACAAAAACGCATAACATCCAACAACAATTATGAAATCATGAATTTAATATTTTGTCGGCTCCTACGTCTAGGCAAAAAACTTTACACATGTTTTTGAAGATTCTGTGAATGAGGTAAGTAACTCATTTAACATTATAGTATTATCGTAAGCCAATATAAACCTATCCTCTAGTTATTATTTTTTCTTAAGCTTGTTTTTGAAGCATCACACTTTTAATACTATTTTTCCGTTGCCTTTATTTCTTTAATCTGAATAAACTTTAATAAGAGAAACAAGCTTCTTATTTTTAATACGATTTTAATGTGATCTTAGAAGTTACATTTAGCTGTAAAATGTCAATTGTCGTTGACAAACTTACAAAAAACGTACAAACAGATTAAATCTCTGGTGAATAAAAACCAAAAATTAATTATACTTATACTTGAATAATAAATAATTCGTTACGAGGTTTTTTGTTGCATTTCGTTTTCCTACTAATTCCGACTACAAACATATCACGCCTTTATCATTATTGCAGGTTTGCTATCATAATCATACATCTGTATATTGACTATAGAGACCGCACTTACTCAAAGGATTGGAAGAGTTAATTAACTATTAGTAGGAACCACGATACAAACCAAATTTGTAGGCATACAATTGATAGATTATTTATAGCCTGTACCGCTTTCTCATAAAAAATGTATGTAACAGAAAGAAGGGTTATAAACGAGCTCTTAAGCCCCCGTATTCCCAATTTCTACCTATTTATAACATTTTTCTCTTTCTCTTTAAGTTTTTTAAGTTCCGTGTTATTTTTTAAGTTAATATCCTATAAATTTGTAATGCCGAAACGTTAATTATATGTATGAAATTCGTTCAATTGAAAAAAATCACAAAGTAATCTACGTTTTATCTCTAGTTTTTTTTACAGTGAAAATACATTAAATTATCGAATACAGTTCATATACATTTAATTATCCGATTGAAATTTCGAATACAGTTGAAATACATTTAATTATCGAATACAGCTCATATACATTTGATTATCCGAATGAAATTTCGAATACAGTGGAAATACATTTAACTATCGAATGAAATTTTGAATACAGTGGAAATACATTTAATTATCGAATGAAATTTCGAATACAATGGAAATACATTTAATTATCGAATGAAATTTCGAATACAGTGGAAATACATTTAATTATCGAATGAAATTTCGAATACAGTTTAAATATATTTTATTATAGAATGAAATTTCGAATTCAGTGGAAATACATTAAAAATACGTTTTGTTCTGTTACTTAAAATGTTATAGGTATGCAAAAATTCACAGTGCATCTTTAAATGCAAGTAAAGCATTTATTTAGAATTTTTTCTCTAGTTCAAACAACGAGACAACGGGACCTTAATGGTATTACCTTATTCCTTTTATCTGGAATAATTTATTGGTTTATGATTTTTAATTTGTATTTTTAAAGTTAAATAATAATCTCAGTGCTTTCAGACCGCACAGAGAAAACGAGTATTGTAAATCACTTCAAATCATAATCCGCTTAAAAACGAGATTGCATGCCGTTTCCCTTAATTTTTATTAAATTCCCAATATATCGGAACACGTAGTCATGCCCTATACAATGACGAACTGCGGAAATATTTCTATTTCTAAATAGGATTTTTATGAACACGCGTTCCGATATCGTGATAACACATTCATAGTTTACTAATAGTTTATTCGGGAACCTATCAACTCATTCGTTAAGAGCCTGCAATTCCGTTTTTATAAAGATTACGAATAATTTGAAGAGATTCTTAATGAGTTAACAATATTCAATAGTATCATTTTTCTCCATACGCCCTTGTTAGATAGATACCCTTGTTATGGTACCTATATCTATAAGTTATTGTTTTAAATTTTCATTCCAAACACTGAATATCAGTAATTTACTTTGGGGTTTATAAGTAGATGTTTTAAATTACTTCTAGGTAACGATTAAAGTGTTTGATGAACACTGCGGCTTGCTTCAAAATACAGACTGTCTGCATAAATTGCGAAATGATATGCATGTGTTTGCCGGCTCCCTCGGGTTACAAGTTACAAGAGTTGTTGAACCTTTTGTAGAGTCCTGCTGCGGCCGGGAATACATGTTTTGCAGCAAGCATGTCTCATGTGTTCTGGGATGTAATAACAATGGAAAGATATAGCTTTAAAAATGCAAACTTTAATCTTACATTTTATTTAATATTCCAGTTGTACATTTTCCTACGCTTCGTATTTATTCAAGAGTTAGGAGAACTGTGAAAACAGAATCATAAATGTTGTGATTGTTTTTACAATTATTAGTAGATATTTGTAAACGTTGTGATAGTTTTTACGGCTAGCGGGAGATATTCGTAAATGTTGCGATAGTTTTTACAGTTATTAGGAGATATTTTTAAATGTTGTTATAGATTTTACAGTTATAAGAAGATATTCGTAAACGTTCTGATAGTCTTTACGGCTCTCGGAATGTATTCGTAATCGTTGTGATAGATTTAACGGCTGTCGGGAGATATTCGTAAATTTCGCGATAGTTTTTACAGTTATTGGGAGATATACGTAAACGTTGTGATAGTTTAAACGGCTGTCGGGAGATATTCGTAAATGTTGTGATAGTTTTTACAGTTATTGGAATATATTCGTAAATGTTGTGATAGTTTTTATAGCCATCATTCGTAAATGTGATAGTATTTATAGCTATCCAAAGATATAAGTATAATTGTTGCGATAGTTTGTACAGCTTCATTCACAAATATAGTGAACCCTTTGAAAGACAAATCTTTAAAATTGAACACCCTAAGATCTAAGTATTTATTTATTGGACAGTTTGTATAGCGCCGCTTTTGAGATATCACCTTAGGGGCGCTTCATGATATTCTACTAGCAACTACTAAATTAGATCTTCATTCAATATCTTCATATCAATATCTCTCTCAGTATGTAATGTCAAAACTTTGGAATTTGTTTTGGTAATATATATTCATATATCCTACATACTCTTGTCGCGGTAGTTAGCACTGTCACTTCTATAAATAGTATATTTACGCTACGTTCCAGAGTGAAAAATACTATCAGTATCGCCCTGGTGTATTCAGAATTGAAACTTTGCTTGAAATGGCTTTAGCCGTGTTTGGTGACCAGATCTAAATAGCCAGATACTTCACCATCCTTATCTTCCCTAACTTCTCCACTACCTTCAGTCTTATAACAGTGGGGATGTCATTGTATCACTGGCTTCAGACTGTCATTGTATCACTGCTAAGAGCTATTGGGACTCGTGTACGGTTTTCAGATTTAAAAAAAGATTTATATTATTTAGACAGAATAGTAGGTACTTACCTATTTTTACGAGCTCTTTGAAATACACAATTGCTTTGCTTAAATTTTTGATTTTTAAAGAGAACGAAAGTTTAATAAAATGATTTATTGCTGTCTGCAAACTTGAAATCTAAGCAGTCTGGTGTTTTGTCGACTGTCGACCCCTTTGTCTGCGTCTGAGGGCTGTCATAGTGGGTGGGAGATGGGGTGGGATATGCTGTTAGGGTGGAGACTGCAGGGGTATCAGGGTGTGAGCCACCCCACCCAGCGCCCACCTTAATGCGGCGCCCGAGGCAGCCTTCCGATGAAAGGGAAGTTGTGAATATTTAACGTCAACATTTACGCGAACAGTACCGTCAGCGATTCACTATGTTTATGAAACCACCATACTAGATAGAGGCTTCCTATCATATTGACATTCAAGCCTTCTACTAAAGATATAGCTTGTCATGTATTTATATTTATAGACCTGTCATTGCCGCTTTTGCAGCTGTCTATTGTACGAAAACATGCAGATATACCATACAGTGATAAAATTACACGTAGGTACCTACTCGTATACACGACTGACGTGCCTCTATTACGGTGAACAATTTTTTTTTCTAAATATCAGGATAAAAATATAGATAGGTAATAATATATGTTTTTTGGCGTAGTCACGTAGGTAGTAGGCAGGGTCGTATTTAAATCGATTGGACCGATTGGGTTTTTTTTTGCGAATGGCATTAAAAAAACGAATAGAAGAATGGAAAAATTCAGGCATTTTAAAATTCTAAGATAATTGCATCTTTAGATATATATAAACAGTTAACGGTCTGTCGGTATACCCTATATTATTATAACCCAGGGGTGTATATATGGGCTCCCCCCCCCCCCATTGGCTTCAGTATTGGGTAGGAAAAAAGAGAATATTATTTGTTCCATCTCGTTTATCAATGTTATGTATAGTTTTGGTATGTTCATTTTTCAACCCTCCTCCCCATTCTACTTACCCCTCCCCCCCAGGGGAATGCTATGGCTATGCGCTGGTTCCATGATAACTCAACACAGTGACAATTGAACACCCTTTAAAAAAGTGATATAAAGTCATTAGAAACGATGAAAAAAATTTTTTTTAACCTAACCTAACCTACATAACCCAGTTAATAAAGTTTTTGTTTCATCACTTTCCATTACTTTATATAACTTTTTAAAGATGTGATGAATTATCATTGTGATGATTTATCCGGTTACCGGCTACGCTTTTGTTAAAATCTAATTTAATACCAAAAATAACATATTGTGTTGGCCATTCACAGCCAGTCTAAATAACTCATGGATAGCTCAGTCGTTTAGAGCAATCGTCCGGTTGATGGTTAAGGTCACAAAGTTCAAACCCAGGTTACGGTAACATCGCTATCCTCATTTTATAAATATATTCTTAGATAATTTGACAATATTGTTTCAATATTTTAAATAAATGTCCCCTCTTTGAATGAATCGTGCAAATATTTTAGATATGCAATATGCAAGTATGTTGTACAGTTTTACGGTGTCCGTTGTCCTCTGTTGTGACTTCTGGGGTAAAAGCTCGCGAATACCTGTGTAAGTGAACAAGACGGGTGACGCAGAAACAAAGAATGTGGGAAGCGAAAAAACAGGATGTACCATCGCGTCCTCACAATGGGAACTGCATTATCCAATCGCCGAGGAATGCGATACTTTTTCCTCGTCCGATTGGTCAAGTGAGCGAGACAGCGACACAATCGAGATTGCTTTATTGCACCTTCTTTTGTGTTCAGGACTTGTTTGCATTCCAAATTCAAAGTTTGTAATTTTCCATGATTCGTAATAATATCAGTTGTCGGCTTTCCAAATTCAAAGTTCGTAATTATCCATGATATTATTTGTGTACTCGTGATAAATTGGTGTTCGAAAATTAAAGTTTGTAGTGTTCCGTGGCCTTCGCAATGATAATATCACTTACGAAATGTTCCAATGATATTTCTTATATTGACGACAGCAGATGTTTATTGTGATTCCAAAATTCAAAGTATGAAATTTTGCCAATTGTGTTTTTTTTGTTTATGACTTTTTGACATTCCAAAGTCAAAGTTCGTAATTATCTTTTTTTTACATTAGCTCCACACAGTAGACGCTGAGGAAAAAAACCCTCAGGGCCTACGCAATGGGGGTCATTTTACGAAAGGAAAGAGAGAAAGTTATGTTAATTAAATGAGATGTGTATGAGGGGTGGGTGAGAATCTGGGGGTCAGTGTGTCCGGGTCGGACGTATGAATCCATACATTCCACTGTGGTGTAAGGCAACGTGCCGAGAGGAGTCCTGCTGGAGAGGTCAAAAGGTTTCCCTCAACCAGTCTCTCCTGATCGCGGCCTTCCACGCAGATAGTGGGCAGACGCATCCGTCACCACGACCTGGAAAAATCTCATCCCATACACCCGGGCACCCCTGCGAAGTCACCAAACACAGTGATCCACTTGGGGTGACATACGTTAGAATTGTTGGTTATCAGCGGTACCCATACCCGCCTCCCAAATTGAATTCATGATATTATTTTGCATTTATGAATTATTGGTGTTCGAAACACTAATTTCGTAATTTTCGTAATAATATCACTTGTTTGTATATGATTTTTGGCATTCAAAATTCAAAGTTGGTAAGTTTCTATAGTCTTCGTAATTTGTGTTTATGACTTGTTGTCATTCCAAATTCAAAGTTTGAAATTTTCCATGTGTTCGTGATTTGTTAGTATTCCGATGATATTTCTTGTATTTCTTAACTTCTGGCATTCCAAATTTAAAGTTCATCATTTTCCATTGTGTTCATAAAAATATAAAATAATGTTTATGACTTGTTGACATTTCATGTTCAAAGTTCGTAATTTTCCACTGACTTCATAATGACATACCTAACTCGCATGTTTCACATATCACACGGCTTACAGTATCTTATGGAGCTTACAACTTACGTAGTAATTATTTATCAATACACATGATTTTATAATAAGTAGATAATCTGTAAACGACTAGGAGCTTCTATGCGATATTTTTATAATGCCTACCAGTAGGTACCTACATCGAAACAACGATGTGAGATATGTACAAGTTATTTAATAGTTATTAATTTATTGGAATAACTTGTAAGTATGTATGAATGTGAATGAAGCTAGAAGTGAGTGAGAAGACAGTGGTTAATGGCATACATAAACTGGTGTTAAACTAACCCAACACAATCCTTTGTAAGTTTGTTATTTCACATTATAATATGGAAAATGATAAAGCTTCAAATAAAATAAATGAATTAAATAATATTACTTTCTTTGAACCACCATACTTTGTTTGAATATCGTTCCTTCCTCAAGTTAAAATATATTATAATTTAACATTACAAAACAGTGGGTGAACTTGTTACTGTGTGTTGAAGTGGGGGTGGAGGCTAGGTATTAGTGAATAGTAGGGGGTAGAGATAGAATGGACGGTGAAAGGGAACCATATAAATATAATAATGACACATACATAAAGTTAAGATTGATAAATGCATATAAAATTCGGTGTTTTTTTTAAACACATAAATTATATTTGAATTTCACTTTTGTTTTCCGTAATAAATTAATGCAAATCTTGGAAGTGGAAATTAACCCACTTTCCAACATCCGATACAGCTGAAACTCGGCATACAGACTCGTTGTCGATGACAATGCATTCTATCAACTTACATCTATCAATCACGCATACTCACGTGAACACATACGCATTTCTCTGAAATTGGATGACATTACGGCAGTTAATATACGAAATAAATGTCGGTCCTACCCGATCGGGATTTGGCTCAGTTGGAAGCCCAGTTGACTCTAGTCCCTGGGGAGGAAGGTTCAATCGTCAGTCAAATAAAAATAAAAAAGTTTTTTTTTTAATGTATATTTTTTAATAAGAAACAACTTTTTTAAGCTTATTTGAAGGTTATAACTATCAATGTAATATATCATATATAAATATGATGCTAAATAAATAATTCCCAATGGTCTAGTGGTTTAAGTCGCCTGTCCCGGCAAAACAAGAGATCGTGGGTTTATTTCCTAGTTGTGACCGTTATCTTTTTATTTTTCTGTGTCTTGTTCTGTTTCATGTTTCGCTTAGGTTTATTAGTATTATCTTCTTCTTCAATGACATTGATGGATTCAACCTTGAAAAAAAGTTGATATGAATATTCATTTAGACTTTTCAAAAGTCAAGATATCCCATATAAATAAATGTTGTGTTATACAAATAATGTCTTGTTCCTCTCCACAACTCCTTCAGCCTCAGAATGCCATAGTTCCACTGGCTCCGGGCAGTTGGAAATTTTGTACAGTGTGCGGTAACATCACTAATACTTATATAATATATTATAATATGGAACTAGATGACGTGTACCTGGCGTTGCTCGACTTTATATATCAAAGTGAAACCTTATCAAAATTCGTTGCGTAGTTTAGAAGAACTAATCGCACAAACAGACAGATAGCGGATAGCGACTTAATTTTACACTACTTAGAGATTTATATTTTTGTTTATAGACAATATATACAGGGTTTTCCACTAAGAGGTGTTATTTTGATATTCAATCGTAAAAGATCAATGGTTTCGTTGCTTGTAAAGTAAAGTAAATGTTGTCCAGATCAATACCATCCAATTCCGGCCATAAAAAATCATTAATCATCTCTCGATAGCGCAATCCATTCACCGTAACTGTTGCTCCAGCCTCATTTTCGAAAAAGTAAGGTCCAATGACTCCGCCGGACCATAAACCGCACCAAACAGTCACACGTTGAGGATAGAGAGGCCTTTCAATAATAACTCTTGGATTTTCCGAGTCCCAGATGCGACAATTTTGCTTGCTGACGAAGCCACCGAGGTGAAAATGGGCCTCATCACTCAAGATGATTTGCATTTGATTCACTCAAGTGAATTTTAATAATTTCAATGCGTTGTTGAAGCGTGTATCGTACCATTTTTATTAATAGCGTAGTTTCTACTTGTCAAATGTCAAAAGATGACAGCTTCAAAAGTAACATCTACCGAAATAGCGGGCTATTCAAAATAACACCTCTTATTGGAAAACCTGTAGTTTCTTACAGGGTTGATCTGTTTTCATGAAATTATCATAGATTTGTGCTTAAATAATAAATAATGTTGTAATTTTAATTGATCGGTTGTAAGTTGTAATGTAATATCCTAGTTAGGGCGGATATCCGGGTAAAATAAACACTGGTTTAAACACAGCCAGGATTAACTTTGTGATACACGATCTAGATCTATTGCTTTGAAATTTTGAGTTAGAAGCAATGTAGGTGTAGGTAGGTATTAAGTACTTTTTGATTTTATTTGCAACGACCGACGCACTCAATAATTTGAGAAGTCATTGCAAATTACATCAAGAATCAAAAAATAAATAAAATTAACACATAGATTTGTTTTAGACCACTTTATTTTAACACACCGAAGTTAATATTTTATATTATTCTCGCGATGAAGGAAGGGCACTTCTGAACGAGTAGAGCAATGTGTTAAAATCATATAAAGTTTATTTTTTACATTAACTCAGCAAAGGACATAACGAGGAAAATATTCTCTCATGGCCTGTCATCTTTGAAGATGCTGTGTGGATGGTATTTTTAAGGAAATATAGGAGAGGAAATTCTGAGATGGAAACGGGTTTGAGTGGTGTATAGGAATCTGGGGGTCAGTGTGTCCAGGAGTGAAGGACATATGAATTCGTTTCTTCAACTGCAGTGCAAGGCGATGGGTCAACAGAGGTTGAGTTAGAGAGGTCAAAGGGTCTCCCTGAACCAGTGTCTCAACCAGCCTCACGGTATTCACATAAAAATAAAATAAAACTTGCACTTGGAATCGACTATAGTTATAAATATATTATTTAATGTAATTTTGTAATGTTTTTAAAGGAATAAACTAATTGAATTGAATTGAAAAAAAATTATATTGTATTTCAATGGAAATCCTTGTTCTCATTAGTTGGTCAATTTTCTCTGTTTACAAATAAACTAAATAAAATGAAACGAATTACGGGACCGTAAGCTCGTTAACAAGAACAAATAATGTTGCTAATTTGGTCATTAACACGAATAAATTATTGCCACACTCGCGAATTGCGAATTTTAAGTCTGAATTAGTGTATCATACGTAAACACGATTTCGTCAATTGGATAAGCAGTGAGGAACTTAAAATATTGCCAAATATGACAAAATCTTTGGAATTCCTCAAGGTTTTTAATCAATATTGTAGTATTTAGGTGGGTATTATTTGATTTTATCGTATGTGTACTGATAATAATTAATATTAATCCGTTATGTTCGATAAACAAAATCTAAATCATGATAACCAAAGGCATTAATTTAATAAATAACGTCATTTTGTGTAGCTCTATGCGAATAAAATAAAATAATTTAAAAGTTTTTTTAGTATCGCACAAACATAACTATGTATTTAAATAGTAAAACTCATATTTTATTGAATGTTCAGTGGTGGGTTTCTTAGGGTTGCCATCCGTCCCAATATATTGGGACTGTCACTGTTATTGAGACCTCTGTCCCGACAAAACCTAAAATGTTCCGACAAAACCCAATGTTGCTGTCCTTCATTATCTATCTGTATTGCGTATCATTTATCCTTCCATCACATTCGGATCTTTGTACAATGTTATAACACACGCTCGTTGATAGCTGTTGTGCCTGTTTTACCTCTGTACAGCCTCAAAACGCAAGTACCCCAACTGGAGATGCCGAGGAACCAATGTCAATTTTTAACAGTATCTTGATTTTAAAAAAGCCGAACTCATTGTTCTCCGTGTACATAAACAACAAAACATATAGGTAGCTCTCAACGGCAGGACCATAACGAGGTGAAGAGGCTAACTGAAAAAAAAACAGTTTCCGAGGTAAGATTTCACGGTTATATCTACCCAGAATGAATTTTAAATTTCTAAGGATTTGTCTTGTCCGTTATGCAATAATATGAATTTAAACTCTCCGAGACTTCTTCCTGACCTCGATTTATTTCTCAATATCGAATCCGATGACCCGTTACCGCGTCAGTTTGAACTTGAAAACTGTCAAGACACGATTATTATTCTTCCGTTCATCAGAACAGGTTTTATGCCAGTAAGTACGACAGTGTTTTATACCTGAACACGTGTTGCCATATCCATTCACAGACGAGGTCTATTATCGATTCATCGTCAGAATCTCCCGATATGTCACTTCAGTGCCATTTTCATTCTGTTCTACGTAATGTTACCTTTAGATTATCGACGTAATAACACTTAATAGGTATGTAGGTAGAATCAGGGGCGCCTTAAGCTTATGCACTGTGCGAGTGGCAAACGCGGGCGGCCAATCCAAGGAGCGGCTATTTAAATTTGTCTTGCATACTGTTTCAGTCCTATTTCATTCTATATCAAATATCACTAATTTCAGATAAATTCTTATATACAAGCATTTATACAAAAGTGTGTGTAATTTTATCATATAATATGTTATTTCGTTTTATAGAATTGATTTCCTCTGAGGCATGGATGATTAATTAATTAATGCAATAATAAACTAAGGAAGGGTTTTTACACAGAATTTGAACAGCTTATAAAATTTCAAAGTAGATTTTCAAGTGTTGTGAAATTTCTTATCTATTCTATTTAATTTTCGAAAATTTTGTTATTTATTATTCAATTATGGGCCAGTAGTTTTAAAGAACTGAAATAATAACAGAACTTGAATAGAACTTTCACAGTTCTTTGAAACAACTGTCCCGAAAAAATAATTAATACACGCTAAGGCGGCTTTGAGAACTTGTCGTTCACGTTTGAAACGAATCAATGAAAAGAAGGTCAATGCAGATTTATTTCATAATGTTGGTACAGCCTTAGATTGATTGTCATATACAATGCTATATTCCGACTTTGCAGGCTGCCAAAATAGACTTAAATTCAAAGATTTTGTTTATCTTAAATATCAGCGATGCTTGGAATGCAAAGATGTTTTGAAAGTTTGCGAACACTGTCTCACTAATCGATATAAAGATAATTAAAAAATACATAGGTAGTCCGAACCATATCAATTTATAATATTTCTTCTACTCGTAGTTTATTTCTGTTAGTTCTATTTTTTGCTTTTGGTCATATTTTTTTGTATCTCTATATGGAATGTGTGGGACTGCACTAACCTCCTCACATACCGGAATAAACATTTATTTATTTTTTTATTTCCTATTTTATGTCCGGGTTAAATCTTCCCCATAGGAAAAACTAAACCCTTCCACACACTTTTCCACAAATGATCATCTAGTCAATGAACATTATGCAAGTGAATTATATAAGCAAAATAAATACAAAACAATACAAGAACAACACGTCAACTCACCAGAGATCAAATGGGAAAATAATTGACCGACTCCAGATATTTTCATATCAGAGGGTTCGGCTTGGTAGAACTCCTAACAGGGCCTATAAATCCTTCTGATCCCTCAGCATAAATATATTTAAAAAATCTTTCGTTATCCTACATGTATTTAAAATGACTGATTTTTGCATTTTTATATATATACATTTTTTATAGTTCTAATACGCCTAAATTTTTAATGAGAGAGCTAGGTATAATGCCAGTAGCCGAAATAACAAATGGTAATATTTTTATAGTCTGAGAATGCCAAATTCTTTTTATCTCATTTCCTAAATCTGTGTATTTTCTTATTTTTTCATTAACAGATTTTTTTTAATATTACAGGAATTTTGAATAGCAACATCAATGATATAAGTTATTTATTATATTATATAATAATAATTTATAGTTTTACCGCCGAGAGCCTTAATAAAACCAATCTTTTCCGGCACATTCTTCGTGTATGAGAAAAACATTACATGTTTAAATTAGAACTACCATGGATATACTTATAGTTCATAGACTTTTCTAACTGAGGGAGGAATATTTAACAAAGCGCGACGATTCTGCCTTTAGATTACCTACATAATAACACCTGAATACTAAATACGTAATATAATATACCGTAATGTTATTACCAAAACTTGATTCCGTATCGTATCAGCTAAAAATCCCAGATATCAGTAAGCCGCTGATAAAAGCGACAGTGCTACATGGTACCACATTAGCGTAGGGAGACTGGTGGATATTATAAATAGCATATATTATAAGGATGCTCCGGAAATTTCCGTTGACAATTTATTATTATTTAAGTGGGAAGATGACGTCATCATTTTTGAAATAGACACCTATTCGGGGTATTTTTTATTACGTCAGGCAACACCGTTGACGGATTTCATTACGATTTTACAATGCCAAATGAAATCACTACTCACCGGAAATTTTGTTTATTAATTCAAGACACAATCAATTGTAAATTTGGCAGTTGATTCACTTTACGTCTTACCCCCTTTTCTATTGTGTTTGAAATGCTAATATTATTTGTCCTCGCTAATGAATAGATATACCCTTTCACAAGTAATGGAAAAGGCGATAGGGACGAAAAACGATTTCATTACACCCTTTATCACGTATTTTAATCTCGATGGGTTCGTTTCATTGTTTAAGGGGAATTGATCCCAAATAACAAGATACGTTATAAATTGATAGATTGTAGATACATTCAATGTGGAGAAAACTCTCAGTATCGCCCTGCTTTGATATGAACATTCATAAATGCAATATTACTTTGATGGGCTTAAGCTAGCTCAGCAAATAGGCAAAATCAATAAGACGTAACAAGAAACTGTAATAAAATAATAAATAAACTCTTTAACTCTCAGTGATCAGATCTGAACAGCCCGGTACTTGATTCTATTCACTTATACGACCTTACTCTATGCAAAAATGGGCGGTTCGTGTGATAAAATGGCTGAAACGGATTGCAATCTTTATATAATACTGAATACTGTCCCTGTTCTACACGTATTTGAATGGAAGGTGATCCAGGGAACTAACGTCACTGATCCCTTCGGCACCGGTGCATAATCGGGAATCATTTGACATTTGTCATATGGGAACTGGTCGTTTCTACAACTCGTTATTGAGTTCAATAGATCGGCTGTAGAACAATTTTTCGGCTTCTGTGTTTCCTCCGTCCTAAAACATACATCTCTTCGTGACCCAAGTTCACTCCTTCCTCTCCTCAAAAAGACCCTCCCCACGCTATCCCAAAAAAAAACCAAGGTCCTCTTTCACTTTTCCATCCTCACAAATGGAGAATCATAGTTCCCAGTGAAACATAAATAAAAAAGGAGATCATTACCATTTAGTGGGCATAACAATCATTTTCAGATACTCACCAATATAGTGGTTTATATATAAAATTTGTATAATTTTTTTTATCTAAAATACAATCATGTAAAAATACATCTCATTACATTGCGTTGGAAATTCAAAAGTAATAACCTAAACAAATAAAACGAATTCCTTTAATTTAAAAAAAAATCGGTATAATTTGCTCATTTGTGTGTGAGTATGTTTTTTTTCTTCTCGGTAAATAAAGCAAACATACCGCATAATGTACTCGTAATCATATTTTGTTTATATAAATCTAAAATATTCATTTTCGTATCAATTGACCTTATAATCTTTAATATTGTTTATTATGAGAGTAGCGAGATACTAACAAAGATTAAATCATTTATTTAAAGAAAAGATAACATTTTTTACAAAAAATTTGATGATGAACATAGTATAAAAACATGGGAGTTTCCAATAACACAATTATTCCAACATTTTATTTTAGGATGGTATTCCAAAATCTCTTTTAAAACTCTTCAAATCTTATCATCTCCTCGAATAAATAGCATGTAAAAGTTCAAACTAGTTCAACTGATCTGGAATAATGCCAGTTTTATAATTTACTTGAATGAACTCAATGAAACCCCAGTGAATCTTTATTCCATAAATAGTTTTAGATAGGTATTGAATTACCCCATTCATAAATTAGTTTTATTTTATAACATTATCAAAGTATTTAAATTTGTGTAGGTATTAACAGGACCGTACTAAGGACTAAAAAGAGCCAAAGTTACAATAATTGTACGGGCCCAGAAACTTATTATGAAAGCTTTGGGGTCTACACTCTACAGTGGGGTTTCGGGGGAGTGGCAGTCCCTCGGTAGTTATTCTACCTAATTCTGTTTTATATTTAGCAGATATAACAAAACTTTTAAGGATTAAGTGCCGACATGTTGTAAATATCTTCTCAATAGGTAGGGCCATGACTTCCTGAGCTATATTAATAAATCACTGTTTTCTAAAATATGTAATAAAGAAAAATAAATACATCAGTTATTTTTAAAGTATTGTTTACAGGCAAGGGTAAATAATTATAAATTATATGATCCGTTTTAATTGGTCCACCTGGGTATGATTGAAAAAACATAGGATATGATAATATTACTAAAAGTAATTGTTTAAATTTTTATCAAGAACATTCATACATTTTTTCAAATATATTTTTTTTTACATTTATATTCTTAAAGTCGAACAATTTGGATCTTTCAACAAAATGGCTTCGTTCTTATGAATAGTCTGATTCTTCTCATTACTGGATACCTATATATTATTTAATGTTTTAATTAAGCAAGAAAATAAGGTCGCAACTTGCTTGCAACAATGACGTTCTGTTTTTGCTGGTGGAGTCGATTATTTTTTTCCAGAACTAAACAGCAATACTTATGCTATTGCGGCTATTGGTTATTTAATTGCGTAAACGGCTCTTTTTATGCTGATTGAGTGATTAGCTAGAAATTTTCGCATCAGATGGCTAAATTAATAAATATGGTGGCTACTGGTAATGTAGTAATAAGTAGGTGCATTTTTGAAAATACCTGACGAGGCACTTTTTTGTAATTAAATATTCTTTTTTAAATCAGCAGGTAGGTAGTATGTACCTTCACAGTTACCATATTTCAAGAAAGATCTAATTAAACTCAAATCAAAGTTCTTTTCCTCATGTTGTGTTTCCGTACTGATGAAATATTATTTAGTGGAAATAAGTACCAATGCT
Organism: Hesperophylax magnus; assembly: GCA_026573805.1. Lineage (NCBI taxonomy): Eukaryota > Metazoa > Arthropoda > Insecta > Trichoptera > Limnephilidae > Hesperophylax > Hesperophylax magnus. The sequence goes on from JAIUSX010000022.1 coordinate 7,233,972, forward strand.
TAAATTACCGTATCGAATCTACTACTAACTACAGGCTGGCGAGTTGATTTCTCTGTCTCTATGGGAATCTCATCGGACACATTAGGCTTTCGCACACCCACGTTTCGGAGCGAGCGTTCCGCGTGCCGCTCCAGCCCCTGCGCAAAGTCCACTAAAGTCAAGTTCTAAACGAGCAAGATAATTTACCTTTTGTTGAATATTGCCGAACAATTGTCTTGGCCGTTAATAGTCTTGCAGGGCAAGGCGTTGAACGTCTATATTGTCGTGTTCCGTCAAGATTACTGTAATGTGTAGGACAAATTCAGAGCACAAATAAAAGATATCTTGCAATAATTAAAATTTATGAATATAACATAATCGTGTTCAAAATTATTACAGGTTTGGTAGCGGGTAAGTGGCGAACAGAGTACACATATGTAACAGAACGAGAAGGAAATCGTTTTGGCCCGGTAATATTGTCGTATTATCGGTAGCCGAGTGAACTCACCTCAAGACAGTCGACAAGAATAGGCAATACACGACCAGCTTAACCGACAATACTGAAATGTTCTGTTACTTACTAAATTTGTTAACTGAGTTATTTTCTTTCTTTTCAATAGCATATTTTTGTTTTTATATAATTTTCTTATAAATTTAATTATTAATTATTGTTATTATGTTGTCTTATTAGAGGTATATTCTCAAGGAGTAAATAGATAATTGGTTTATTTTGGCTATACTACACATGTACAAACATAAAATATAAACTGTCGATTTTCCGAAAAAAAATTGGCAATAAATTGTCATGAAAATTCGTTCGTTTACCACAGCCTTTAGGTAATGGTTTGCACTGTTTACAGCGCAGTCCATTGGGACTGGAGCGGCGCGCGAAACGCTCGCTCCGAAACGTGCATGTAAAGCCCGTTAATATTAAAATGTGTAAAGGCCAAATTAGACTCCGTACCTAGGTACTACGGTAATTCGTAGATGAGTTGTGAAACTTCAAGATTACATCCTTATTATACCTACTGAGTGCGAATTGAATAGGTGTAACATCATTTTTAAAGTCTGTCAAACTTGACAACTAACATCATAAGCCCCAGACAAACTAAAGGCTAATCTGGCCATTCGTTCAAGTTCTGAAGCGTGAATCCTCCGTGGATCATCCATGCTTGATTTGTGTCCAGATTTGTTTCCAAACCGTATGCGGTACAAATGCATCACCTGCTAGGAGATGTCAGTCTTTCTCAGTACCTAAACTTAAATTAGCCGTCTTCACTGACAGTCCTGAGTCCTGATTAAAAAGTGCAAATCCCGGTCTCCGCAGGTAAATTTTATCCGATTGATTTGTGTTGTTTCACAATTTCAATTCATTTAAGCTCTAAGTATTATTTTCTTCTCAGTATTATTTATACTCTCGATGAAAGTGGCTTTCGCCGCTAGATAATATTATGTTCAAAGATGGACGCCAGAGGGTTCTTGAAGAAACATAAACAACTACTCCCCAAAATAAAATAACTAGCCATATAACCATCCTGCCATTTCCCCTTATCACACATAATCCTTTTTTCCTTCTTCCTTCGCATTTGTACATCGTAAAATACTTAGATACATTTTTGCCTTCTGTTATATCGACTCTTAACTCTGGACAAGAATTTTCTTCAAATCGATTTAAAATATTATTGTACCTACATAAGAACATATTGTAGTGTAAATTTCGTAACGACATGTTTTGAATAAAAAATAGGAGAGTGTATATTTGAATTAGAATTCTTTTTTTAAATCTTTCATATCCCTAATTCTATAACAATGTATTTTTCTCCAACGAACTTGATGAATAAAACTAAAGCGCTACTCAGCTAGCAGTGGGGCGCGAAGGGTGACCCTGCTAAGATGGTAGACTAAGGTACCTACTTAGTATGATGGTAGTTGGTAGAAACGTATTTAACATACATTTTCTACGAACCTTAAGTTGGTGGTATGCGTAAGTACCTACACATTTTTTTTTCATCACTAAAATATTTTTATAATGAGAATGGAATATTAAAAAAAAATGCTTGGTGGGTAGATACTCATTTCAGATTCTAATTAGATTTTTTCTAATTTATTTACAGCTTGGCAATGACACTTTTGCAGACGGCCAGTCTAGGAACTATTACTGTTTTTTTATGCATTTTAAATAAATTGGTTTTTTTTTCAACCTTTTTTGTTTTCGTGAGATACAGAAAATAAATCGATATAAATGTGAAAACCTATGACAAGTGGTGAACGAATTGATGTATTTTGAACTTACAAGAGGTCTCCAGAATTCCAGTGTTGGCTGTTGCCAGTTTTCGCCATCACCACTGCAAATTTAAGCGTGTCAAGCTGAATTATCCGGATTTTTTTATAAAACCACCCCCCCCACCCCCCACCCCTAACCACGTAATCTTCACCTAACTTTTCTATTTTCGGAATAATTTTGAAAATCCTAACCTAACCTAAACAAATGATTCCCGAAAATTAATAAAAATTTTATCCAGGTAAATTTGGTTGAAATTTGTCTTTATAAAATGGGGGCATTTCTTGTTATCTTGTAATTTTATCACGTAGGTAGGCTTTTCGATTCAATATTTTCAACCTTTTATATTTATAGCCTCTTTGAAATATAGGTTCTACCCACATTACTGAATAACGACTGCGAAAATTCATAAAAAAATATGTAATGGTAAAAACAGAAAATGGATACGGCGCAGTTAGGAAATTAAACTCATACCTACATATAAACGATACCAAATGTTTCTCTTTAAAAACTAATACCTCCACTCAGAGCCGTATTTACAATACAATACTACAGCATGAACCCGCACCACCAAAATTCTTAATTATTTTAGGAAAAAACCCTTTTTGCAAGACTCTCTTTTCCACTATCAGTAATTATATTTTTCTGACCACTTATGTATTTGTATTTTTATTTATTTGTACTGGGTTCCTACTGATGTTTTCACATACGAGAGAACAATCCAGCTATAAAAACTCGACGCGACACTTTTTATATTCTACGTGTTCATAGATGGCGTTAGTTAATAAATATTATTAAAATACGCTCTTGTAAGGTATTACTTTACAATATTAAGAAAAATTATTTGTTTGCACAGCAATATGAATGGGAATAAATAGTTTTATTCGTTTAAAGACTCAATTCTTTCGAGAAAGTCAAACAAATACAATATTGTACCGATGATTCAATCCAATATTGTATTTGTATAGCTTTCTCGATAGAATTGAGTTTTTTTGAGACAAAACTATTTATTCATATTCATATTGCGTAGGTACGGGCGCAAATACAAAGAAAGGCAAGAGACCCAAACACAAGTCATACATCATATAATTAGGTCAACAATTATTGGTACATATTTTGGAGCAATATCAGGGTGTTTGTTCTGAATCTGTATAAATTGTCAACAAAAATATCTGCACACTTTATATTATTATATAGTAGACACATTTGTGTCAAAGTGCTAAAATAGGGGATATTATTTTTTTTTTATTTATTCACTTGAAACATTTTATGTCAAATTAATATTCAATTTCTGTAAAAGTCCTATTATTGGATGATTTCTATATCGCCATTAATGTGCAAAATCATCTCAAGGGCGGTGTACAAATATCTAATACATTTCTTTAATGATCTATATTATTACTAACTATAGACTAGTACAGGATTTTCCAATAAGAGGTGTTATTTTGATATTCAATCGTAAAAGATCAATGGTTTCGTTGCTTGTGTGGCATGTAGCGCCGTCTTGTTGAAAGTAAACGTTGTCCAGATTAATACCATCCAATTCTGGCCATAAAAAATCATTAATCATCTCTCGATAGCGCAATCCATTCACCGTAACTGTTACTCCAGACTCATTTTCGAAAAAGTAAGGTCCAATGACTCCGCCGGACCATAAACCGCACCAAACAGTCACACGTTGAGGATAGAGAGGCTTTTCAACAATAACTCTTGGGTTTTCCGAGCCACCGAGGTGGAAATTGGCCTCATCACTCAAGATGATTTGCATTTGATTCACTCAAATGAATTTTAATAATCTCAATGCGTTATTAAAGCGTGTATCGTTCCATTTTTATTAATGGCGTAGTTTCTACTTGTCAAATGTCAAAAAATGACAGCTTCAAAAGTAACATCTACTGGAATAGCGGGCTATTCAAAATAACACCTCTTATTGGAAAACCCTGTATTATCAATTTATGGCTAATAAATTGCATTCACCGGTTTGTCGATCACTATTACAAAGCTATTGTTATTATTATTATTATAAAGTTAAAACTATTATTATAAAGCTATTATGTACAATGCATTTGATTGATGAACGTGATGCTAGAATGTACATTTATTATTATTTATTTATATTTTGTACAGGCAGATGATATACAATACCATACTTAACTGGCAGGTCACTTGAGATTAACGCTGTTTATTGTTCATTAGAGATATTTAGATACGGTTTGCACGCACATGACATAATTGGACTTTCCTCTATTAATTGAAGTACTGCGAAACAACCGGCCCGCGATGAAATAATAACAGACCTGAATAGAACCTTTACAGAACTTTTAAATTTGAATAATTTATCAAATTTCATGGTTAAAATATTGGCCAATTGTTTGACATAACTGAAATGACAGCAGAACTTGAATAGAATTTTCACAGAACTTGAAATTAGACTTCGAAAGTTGATGATTTATTCTGCTAAACAACCCAACCTAAATATTGAATTATTCAAGATGTGTGTTGTATGATCATTCATGTAGACCACATTTGAAAGATAACAGTCTTAGCTCTAAGCACATTTTTGTTATTTGATTATTCTATGGTTTATGCTATTATCAAAACCATCGTTGAGAGTGGTTTATTTATGCATGGCATTTTTGAGACGACTCAATAAATTGCAATGGTGTGTTTTCACAACAGACATTCCAAAACAATTCGAACTGGCTACAATGTCATTATAACGTAGAAAAGGCTACTGTCTGGTAAGACTGCTGTCTAAAAATTAAAAAAGAATGCAGAGTGAAATGTGTGTAATGGCTAATACTAATCTGGTGCCTATTTATGTGCGTTGTTACAGAACCGGCCGGCGGCCCAGTGTGCCATGGAGTGTGGAGTGGCGGCGGCCAGCTACCCTGCGCCCCCCGCCGGTCCCGCGCCCGCCTCCATCATGTCCCCCACGGAGCGCTCGCCCGCCAAGACCGGCCTGCACGTCAACTTCACCGAGAAGGGCGAGGTCAAGGAGCGCCGTGAGAAGTTCCTCACCGCCAAGTATGGCAGCCACCAGATGGCTCTCATCAGGAAGCGCCTAGCTGTTGAGATGTGGCTCTACGACGAGCTGCAGAAACTCTACGAGATTCCTGTAACTATACTGCTTCTACTAATTACAAAAGACAACATCACATTTGTTTCTTCAAAATTATTAATAATTATATTATTGATTCGTTCAAATCATCCCTTTCAATATACCCTCCATTAGACTCAGAAATAATGAACAGCTTTTCCTCAATCAACACTCAACTAATTATTTTCTTATGTTTTTTGTCTTTGTTTTCGTATACCATCCTGTACTCTTATAAGTTATATTTTTATTACATTTTCTTGTAACGAATTTGTAAATTCAACATATATCCGTTAGTTAATAATAAATAAACTAAACGGGAGTTATGGAACATACCCAAGAGACTGTTCAACTGCTCCCAACCATCTGGAGCCAGTGGGACAAGCATCCCCAATTGGAATATATTAGGAGTCTGAAGGGAAAGAAATGGAGAAGATGAAGGTTGGATAATACCTGGTAATTCACATCTAGTCACCAGAATTACTATAGCAATTTCAAGCAACTTTTCGATTTTGAATTATGGTCTTTCACCAATGATGCTAAAAATATGATATACCCGGTGTCCGGAAACTAGTAGTGTAAGCGAGAAGCTATTGAATCTACATCACATTTGTAGTTGATTTTGTAGTATGCCTTTTTTTGATTCGTGCGTTCGTTTTCGAGTAAATCGAATCCGAAGTTCTCGATGTGATGTTGATTCACCTGTCTTCCACTTGTACTAAGAGTTTCCAGACATTGTGTATAAGTGATTAATCTACATTTTATTGGAGTGCCAACTGTTACTTACTACAGTAATTGCAATTCTTTTACTTTCAATAAGTTACTTCAAATTCAACCTAGCAAACACAGATAAAATACTAAATGGGCACCAAAATATATTGAATCTTATAATGTTACAGTTTATTTATTCAGATATTTTATTTTCAGAAGGACAATGTGAAAACTCATGAAGTGGAGGTGGACATAGATGAACTTCTTGACATGGACAGCGATGATCATCGGCGGAGTCATCTCAATGTAAGACAGAGTTAATTTAACAAAATCAGTACCTGCCTACTTTTAAATTAAAAGTCGTGACTTGAATGAAGTGATAAACCTGCATTGACTGTGTTTTTAGGGGCATCAAACACATCCCATTTAAAAGCTCCTGCTCAAACACACGCTCATATAAAGCCGTTTGTAAAGGTCTTTACTACATATATAGATCTAACTATTATCAAAATCTCCTGTACAGGGCGTTATTAACAAGGCTTTGTACCTAAAAACAATCAGTATAAGTCCAATGGCCATGAAAACATTTAAGTTCTGGCTACTTATTTAATGATTATACATTTTTTTGTTTCAGATGATTTTAGCAGACGCCAAAAAACCTCCAAAAGATGTAAATGTAAGTACTAGACAGGTCACTAAGCAATAATACATTATTATTTAAACATCTGTATACACGTAAATTACCTATTTAGGATTGGCCATTATTCTATGTGTAGTTCTTTTCTGAACAGGAACTATTAGCGTGAATCTTGAAAGATAATTACACATAGCTATCGCAACCAAATTTGATTTGAACACGGTTGTCATACAGACATTGCTTGCATGCGTCATGTTTCAAACATGTAAGGCTGCGCGCAGACGAGACACTTAAGTTGTGGGCATAAAATCCATTATGGTATATGGAGGTGCGCACACGAGCAACGCGACAATAAGGACACTTTTTTCATTAAAAAATGTGTATAAATTTTGGAATAGTTTCCAACTATCGACGCAACTAAAGTCTCTAGTCTGCGGGCGGCTTTACTTATTCGACTTCAAATAATAAAATTCCAGTGAAAACTTTTTTGAATAATAAAAAGAACACACACACATATTCAATGATTGTATACACTTTTTGTCCCTTTCTTTCTAATAACAGTAATTAGGATTAAGCATGATAAAAGACAGCCAGAAATTAATGCATGTGCGCCAATACACATAATCCCAAGTACATATTGTTTCCAAATTAGTATATTAAATTCATTTATTTGGCTGAGTAAATACCAGTAAATAAATATTTATGCAATTTTTTATCAATTTATTTATAATAAATATAATATTTTTAATGTGTTTTTTTTTCTTTCCAGAAATTCATTAACGAACTGCTAGACAAGGCCAAAACACTATGAATGAGTGAATCGTTGACACCCATCATAACCAAAATGTAACTTGTATCTGACATTTATAAGTTTAAAAATAAATTAGCCATAGACATGTTTTGATAAACTAGCCCAATAGGTTCTACGTATGAATGTTTTCACAGAGCTCTAGAAAATAATAATTAATGTAATATTCAATATCTCCAACGCATTGCGAAACATTTTGTTGTAATTATGATACTGTTGTAATTGTAATGTTTCCCTTATTCCTTGCATACTACTATTAGTGATGTACTTGTGTTTTTAAATCTACATATTAGTGTAGAACTTACCTATTTATAATATTAATTAATCAAAATAATATTTACAAATGTAAATTCCCAACGAATTGTCTATTTGTTTATCTGAATCTAAAAGCATACCCACCAACACTTACACCCAGCAAATCCCATCCGTACCCATAAATAATATTATATAAATGATAATTCATTCTACAAATAATATTTGTTGTTGCTGTTAGATTAGTATTTGTGTGAATTTACACGCATAATTATGCATTGATGGATGTTGTTGTGTAAAATTAAATTTAAACAGACAAACTGAAGAAGAAACCATCATCCCCGGTTTACAATAGGTACTTACTTAGTTTGTTTTTAAAAATGTCGGTACCTACCCTCAATAAGAAGATTTTATTTATATTTTCTATTTTGTTTACACGAAACTAAATGTGTTGTGAAAAAGTTAAACTACATTGCAATATCTGTAATGTATTTAGGAATCAATGTATTTCTTAAGTTCATTAAAATATTGAGGCATATATCATGTAATTTTTCAATTCAATTCATTTCAAATTCAAATTCAAATTCAGCAATGAAATTAAATTGAAAACAGCCAGGATCTTTTATTGAGAGTTAATAATTTCATTTTTAAAAACATTAAATCTCCGTCACAATATAATATCTAGATGTTATTGTCTACAGTAAAGGTTAAGCATCATTGTAAATATAGAATACATATCAAAATGTAACATGTGTTGATGATCATCATAGCTGGAAAGTAATACGGAGTAATATTGGATGCCATTTAACAAAAATATTTATTTTTGCATTAGTCTATAATATGTAGTAACATCCATTGAATGATACCACAAACATAGTGAATGTACGTTAGTATATTTATGAAGTACGGGATAAAGACTTAAATATGCCTATTGAACCTTTATACCTTTTTGTAACCCGATACTTACCTTTGTCTATAGCTAGATGGTAACGGGAGGCAATTTAGAAATTGATGTTAAATAAAACACCATCTATAAATTTTAAAATCATTGCTTTCAATCAGGTAGTCAATTCTTCTAATACCACTTTTAATAATAAATAATGACTTATTATTAGAATGAAGAAAACCTTCTGAAAATATCTATTTGCCGAGTAGTTTCAAAGCTACGTGCACACATGTTCATGGCCCCAAGTAATGTTGTCCCATACACAAGCATATTTTAAATTTAATCCTTCACAATATATAACACAATGAGATAAGTACCTACATTCAGTGCCGGATTAGCCATACAGCAAAAGTAGCAAATGCTACGGGGCCCTGTTCTCTGGAGCCCCAGGCAGAATAAAAATCAGAATGAAATTGGCTCAATGAGCAAATTTGGCATTTTCATTCATAAATGTTATAACCCGTATTTAATATTTCAGGGTGATAATAACATTTGCCTTAATCCGGCACTGCCTACATTGTATGATTTTTCGCTTTTTATTGTGTGGTATTTAGATATCCCCATATTGAATGTAACGTTGCAATGGTTAGGGCTACATGCACACTTAGTAATATTAATGTTGTAGCTAAATGAAAATTAATAAGATCTTATGAAAATACGGAACTGGTTGAACTGCTTAAATTATAATATTAATATTACAAAGCAAATTTAAATAAGTTTTATTTTAAATACAACATACAAATTATTTTTACTCCTACCGCTGTAATCTTGGATTATTTTTATCGTGTTCATTCTATAAAATTGTTATGTACAATTGGTTTACTTTTTATTGGATGCAGATATTTGTTAGAAATAAAATACTGACTTTCAAAAACTTCTAAACATGATCACACGTGTACACTGTCCATGAATGAATCATTTGTACTGCTTATGATTGAATGATGATCAAGTCTTTAGTGTAGTTTTGGGATTCGGGCCATAATATGGTATCCATCCTACAAGTGTACAACCCTTTGACATTCTTCAAATAAATATACGATGGAGAAAAATCTGTAATATCACCATCAAAATAAACAATTATTACTGTTTTATTGTACGTCACATGCAAATATAATTTAAGTGAACTTTAAATTAGGCCCTACTTATAAAATGATGTAATGCTGGATTAAATTATAATAATTATTAATGCAACCATTATAAGTTTTGTTTTACGCTAAAGATTGCTTCAAAAATTATTTGCGATGAATTAAATCAAAAGAAAAATTATGTGTAACCTTACATTCATTGTAAATTGTATTTGACAGACTAGATAGTATTCCAAAATTATTTACTTATCTGATGAAGAAATCTATTTAGGCTGTATACAAAATATTAAACCCGAGCATTCGTAGACGTATTTACGACCAACAAGAGTTCTATTGTAGATACTTTTTTTTCAATTTAACAACAATGATTAATACATATAATCAACTAATCTTTTGGACATGATTCTTTCATAAGACTCACCGGCCCGCATTCATTCTACTGTGAGTTTCTGTTACTTAAGTACTCATCTGAGTTGAACGAATAACAATTTATTGCATAGTATATTAATCCAATTCATTCATCTAGTAACATTTTCATTTCTAAAACTTGCCCCAGAATGCTCAATGTAATAGATTTTTAATGACACTTAAGATTTCATATATTTATAATTAATCGATTAGTTACTATGTACTATGTATGTATTATAAATTGTACACAATTTTAGATAAAATGTTTTTTTTAATGTTTGTTTTTTTTTTTCTTCCACTGGACCTATACTTCACGCTAATCCTATGAAATACTATATGGTTATTTTTTTAAACATAAATATTTTTAATCAATGGTAATGGTATGGTATTTTCCATTATGATTATCATTGAATTCATAACAGAGAATTTATTTTAACCTCCTTCGTCCACCCCCGCCTTCACAATACCGCTTGCTAGTACTTCAATTTGGCCGTCTGTGATTTTTTATAATTTTAATGAGTTCTTCATCATTTTTGCATGTTTCGAATTAGTTAGGACCAATGAACTATTTTGTTCACATTTTTGTCACACAAGTACATTTTTGGCCAAAAATGTTAATAATTGAAATCACAAAAAATAAAACCCGCTCCTCCACACTCCCTCTCCTCCCTATCCAAATTGGCCAGTGATGTACCTACGATCGATCCCTGAACAAGAATGATGAACCCATCATTCTTGTTCAGGGATTACCAACTACAAAATATTGTAATGATTTTTGTAAAAAAAAATCATTTAAATGTTTAATTACAAGGGACAGATAGAAAATCTGATAAGAAATACAGAGAAAAAGTCCAATACGCAATATATAGAATTGTTCGATAATGAGTGGTGAAAAAAGAATCTCATTTCTGATAAGACGGTGAATTGGTCATCTTAGATCATCAACCCATTGGGTCGGTAAGAGTAAAGAATCGACATACACAGTAGTGAAATTTAATATTCTGCTCAGGTTCTTCTGTTTATCTCGATTCTTTACGGTCACTGACCCAATAAGACAATGGGCTTACTGACCCCACCATCGACCAAGTATTATATATCGATGGATCCCTCCTTCTTTGTTGCTATACGCTGTACTTAGCTGATTGGGACGGTGACCGGATAAACCATCACAATGATAATTCATCACATCTTTAAAAAGTTATATAAAGTCATGGAAAGTGATGAAACAAAAACTTTATTAACTGGGTTGGGTTACGTTAAAAAAAAAAATTTTCATCGTTTCTAATGACTTTATTTCACTTTTTAAAAGTGTGTTGAATTGTCACTGTGTTGAGTTATCATGGAACCGGTTGGAACAACTGGCTCGACCAAACACGGTCACAACTTAACGCAGGGAATATTCATCCCCCTCCAACTACTCCCTCGGCACTGTCCATATGTGTGAAAATTCAAAAAGACGGCTAATCTGCCCCCATAATTGCACTCAACTATACCATAAATTAGTCACCATCTTCAAACGAGGGTTGTCAATTCATGGAGAAATCCTCAAATTGCGAGGAATTTCTAAGAATTTGCTGATTGGGTATTTTGTTGGGCATATGCGAGGATTCTACAATATGAGAACTGATCTGGAGCATTTCTTGATTATCCAACTATATTGAAAAATAATATTTATAAAAAGGAACTCCATTGAAAAATATTACGTGCAGGGGGGTTGGCGGCCATTAAAATTTTGGTAGGTGAGTACGTCATTGTAATAAATGGACAAAACCAATGTTTTCATACTGGCAATGTTTCACAACAAACTAAACTTAGATTATTAATACAGCGCCCTCAAGGTGCTTTTTCGCAAAAACAGCGCAACAAAAATAATCCATTTATTATTATTAATAACCTTCCCAACCTATTATAAGTCAGAATGCCATTTTGCGGACCGGATCTTACCGCATTTACCAAGGCGGTATCACCTCTCAGTGTGACTGTATGAATAAAATTATTCTCAACACTGTTCTTGTCATATTCTTTCCATGATAGTTTGCTAAAAGAGACTTTAAATTTGAAAAAAATTATGTCAGCAAAGGCAATATTACAAGGGGCTAATAAACTCGATCCCACATCATTAATTTGGAGGTGAAAATATTCTTGGGATTTTTCGCTTTGATTCCTAACACTAGTATCAATAAATAATAATTTGTGTAATTAATTACACAGAATTAGAAATAAATCATTTGCAAATACATTCTCACCGCCACTTATTGCGGTAAATTCAAATATCCCGGCAGAAAATGTACTTCAAGTTACGCCAAGAGTTTCTAACCAATCACCGCTCTGCAGGGCGGTAACCTTATTGTATTTAACTAACTAAGTAACTAACCATCACGCCGTTTCTCCGCAGGGGTAGAGGAGGACGGACCGCCAAACAACTCGGTCTTGGCACACACTTCTTGCCTCATTCACATTCATACATCGTCTCATACATACTCTTCTATTATTCTGACTCTTGACATGGCCCGACTCGAGTATCTGATTCACTTGATCGTGCCATGTCTTCCTCGGGCGTCCCCGACTTCTACTAACATTCGCATTTGCATCATATATCCTCCTTACATTCCTATCTTCGCTCATTCGCTCTACATGCCCAAACCATCTAAGCGTCCTTTTCTTAATCTTACTTATTACGCTTACATCAGCCTTGCACTCTTTGCGGATCTCCACATTCCTCACGCTATCAAACATGGTTTTACCACACATACGCCTCAGGGATCTCAATTCAACAGCTTTCAATCTACTTTCATCCTTTCTTTGCCAGTTCCATGCCTCACTTCCATACGGTACTACCATCAAGGTAGGTACCAGCACTCCGCCGTGGACTGCTAACTTCGCTTCTTTGGACAATTTCTTGTTAGAGCCAACTGCATTCAGTCCTCCATTAACGGAATTACCTGCATTTACCCTTATTTCAATATCTCTGTCAGCCTTCCCATCTCTCGTAAACATACTTCCAAAATACACAAACTCATCCACTTGCTCCAAGTATTCCTCATTCACAACTATATTGCACTTATTTTCTTTATTATTATTATATATTTATTTTTATTGTATTTATTTTCTAAAAAACCATGTACTGGCCCTATGTAATAAATACATTTATTATTGACTCACAACAAAACATACATAAAATTAATATCCTTCTAATTTACTGTCGCTTACAATTTTTGATTATTTAAGGCATAATACAAACAATTATTCTTGTGTTATTCAAAATTATTTGATTTGAATAGATCATTTAGGTACTCGCATCAATTCGAATCTTGACTATACTTTTGTTATCATCACTATCTTTACCGCCTTCCATTGTCACCAACATATTTTTTTATTTGTTTGTACATTTTTCTTATTTATATGAATAAAATACCCTGAAGAAGAAAGCACAAAAACAAAGAAAGTGTCCGAAAATTTTTAGCTTAGCTAAATTCAAGTGTGTTTATATAATAAAATTTATCTTTTTCGCACATTTTTTGCCTCGAGAGCCGTAGCTGTAGTAAGAGCACACGAAAAAATATTCTCTCTTTGTCTATCAATATTTGTTTCTATGGGCTTAATATTTAAAAAGAAGAAGAAGACATTTAGTCCTAAAAAATAAGTTTGTGTCGGATTTCGGGTTTGATAATTTTTGATAAAATTAAAGGGAGTGTTTGCTTGATTTAAATGAATGAACGTGTAAATATTTAACTTATGTTCATAAATATGGCTACAGGAAGTACTGGAAGCTCGTTCCCTAAATGGCAATTGGCAATTTTGCTAGGAGCACCGATTGCGATCGGTTTAGGTTATCTTTATCTCAAAAACCGACACGAAGACCCGGAGAAAAAACGTTTGGCCGAAGTAGCAGCTAAAAAGACAATTTCTTTGGATGAAGAACAAAATAAAAGTGAAACCGCCCTCGAACGAGCGACAAAATTGAAGGCTGCTGGTAATAGGTCATTCCATGCAGGGAAGTATGATGATGCTATACTTCGGTACAACGAAGCTATAGAAGCCTGTCCCCCTGACCACCCTACGGATCTTGCAACCTATTACCAAAACCGCTCTGCCTGCTATGAGAAACGGGAAATGTGGGATAATGTTAAAGAGGATTGTACTAAAGCTCTTTCATTGAACGAGAAATACGTCAGAGCATTCTTAAGAAGGTCCCGAGCTGCTGAGAAAAGTCAAGACTTGGTCCTCGCTTTGGAAGATGTAACTGCTGCTTGTATTCTAGAGGGTTTCCAGGTTCACGGATCCCTCGTGATGGCAGATCGTATTTTGAAAGCTCTCGGCAAACAGCACGCCAAAGAGGCCATGGCTGATAAAGCCACAATGATGCCATCCAAGCATTTCATTAAAACCTATTTCTCTTCATTCTCTCAAGATCCCATAATGAACAGCCTGGGATCGGTGAGGGAAGATGCAACATCGGGATTCGCTAAGGCCAAGCTGGATGTCAAAAACCAAGATTACGACAGTATCATTGGTCATTGTACCGAAGAAATCGATAGTTCCAAATCTGATTACAAATTCGAGGCCATGTTGATGAGGGGAACATTTTATTTACTTCTCGGTCAATTTGACGAAGCTCTGGCTGATTTTACCAGCGTTATCGATAATGTTGATGTATCCGTAAAGCTAAGGGTAAATGCTCTGATCAAGAGGTCCTCCATGCACATGCAGCTGGAAGAAGTAGACCGCTGTCAAGAAGACTGCGAACTGGCAGCCACCCTGGACCCAGACAACTCCGATGTGCACCACCACCGCGGCCAGGCTTACCTGATCACTGGGAAGGTCTACGAGGCCAGCGAGGAATTCGCCAAGGCCGTGCAACTCAATCCAGACTTTGCTGTTGCCTGCATCCAGAAGTGCTACGCCCAGTACACTGTCCTGAAGTTCATAAACAATACGGAAGACTTGTCCAGTGTGTTTAAATGCTTCGAGGAGGCCATCTCCAAGTTCCCCAAATGTTCGGAGGCTTACATATTGTACGCCGAGGTGCTTTCGGATCAAAACGATTTCAGCAGGGCGGAGGCTCTGTTCGACAAGGCTATAGAAATAGATCCCCAGAATGCCAGCGTGCTGGTCAACAGGGGCATCATGGTGCTGAAGCAGACTAGGGATGTGGAGAAGGCTGTGAAGCTGATCACTAAAGCAATTGACACTGATAGCAAATGCTTATTTGCTTATGAAACATTAGGCACAATCGAGGTTCAAAGGTGAATATTTTAAATTTTATTAAGATATTACAAAATAATCACTAATATTACATAGAATAAAATAATAGTGTGGTTAGAGTGGGAGTTGAATTCTAAATTTTGTTATAAAGTGTGCTCTGGTACAGTGACCTTGAAACATCAAAGTGATATTTGTGCTTACTAGTCGCAGTCTAAACATACGTTATGGTACACCCCTCGAAAATGGCTACAGAATATTCGGCTCACTTCTCTCTTTTTATATAATATGATTTAAACACCTTCAATGTATATGTTATGCAACAATCAATTATCAGATCTGTTTAGACATTCTGACCCTTTATCTAACAGATGTGATAAAGGGTTATCTCACAGATGTGATGTGATATGATACACTTTTTTAGGCTGTAATAATAGCTGCAATAAGACCCACTCTATAATATTCTCTAATCAATATTCCTTCTAACATAACCATTGCCCACGAACTATTGATTTTTTAAAGTTATGCAATCTTCTTAGATTTGATTTTTTCTCATGCAAATATTATTTTTTCAGGCAAAATTTGCAGAAAGCCATCACCTTATTTGAAAAGGCCATAGAGCTGGCCAGAACGGAGCCTGAGATGACGCACCTGTTTGCTCTGAAAGATGCCGCCGCCACTCAACTCAAAGTGTCGGAAAGATGGGGATTGAACCTTTCCACCTACACTCCTACATAAACATGTCCAACTGAACAACCAGTAGATAGTTGTGGTCCCTTCCATGGGTTTAGTTTCCCGGAAGAAACAGAACTCCATTCATTTAGGTCACATGTTTGTGTTTGAAGGTCCTAGATTGACTGTAAAACATGTAATTCCTTGGGAAAACTGCTTATCCAACGGGAAGCAGTTTCAATTCGATTCTTATGTGTATTTTGTTGACTTTTCTGTAATTAGATTATAATTTACCATCATTTAATTATTGTTCAAATTCATTTCTGTGCTAGCTTGAATCATAATGATGTAAGCTAACTCGTTCATTAGCTAATCAAACATTTTAAATGCATTACTTATATTTTTAATGTTCTTGACATGTTACTATTGTTGACTAGTTTGTGGGTTACCATTGCACACCATTCCCATTTTTATAGCTTGGAAGCCAGCTGAATTCAATTTAAATATATTCAAAATAATAACTATTTTACTTTTGGTTGGGTAAACCACGAATTGTAAACACATCGTTCACTTATGAATGATCGCAGGAAATCACACGTAATTCTCTCAACAACAAGTATAAGGATTATTCCATCCAATGTGAATACATAGTTTTTCACTTAAGCAGAGGAGTACCTATATGTATTGCGTAATCGCGGATTTCCTTGTAGGTAGTAACTTATGTTTTATAGATGCTGTATATTTCTAGTGTGTCCAATAAGCTAGTTAATGTCCTCCCAGGAACATGGTACTTGACATCTCAAATCTGCAGTATGTACCTGGATTGGATTTTCCCTATCGGAAAATAAGGGTGGGGAGTTTTTTTAGTGACGTACAGTACAAAGTTTTATAAGTAATAATATTTAACACAAAATTATTAACCAAATCACTGTTCGAACTTGAAACATTAAATATTGTAATTAATAATTATAAATTTTTGAATCAATGTTTAGTCAGATTTAGGTTAGGCTGCCTCGAAGGTTGTCCATTATTTAGTATGATGCAAAATATAACTTTTTCACAAAAATTCCCTCTTTACACATATACTAATAATTACACCACAATTGTAATCACTGTAAAAATATTGTAAATAATTTTCATAATCCTTGCATAGTTATCTTAATAAAATGCCATCTTTTTTTGCATTACTTGATTTGTTCCTTTATTTCGATAAAATGCTTAGAAAGTAACACATTACGAGTGTGATGTACCGAATTCTTAACTATATTATATCTCTCTTCAGATTTGATGAAACTCCATTTTCATTATCTGAAACAATCTGAATGTCTTTGTGTTGATAATTTACCCATAAATGTGTACTTTTGAACTTATAAATGAATACTTTTCATATCAGATACCAAGTGCATTCCAAGTTAACGTTTTTAAATTTAATCTACTTTGGGCACTTTATTTACCTGAATGGAAGTACCTGCTCTGAAATGTACATTTAAATGATATTATTGTTATTCATTATTATATTTACGCAGTATTTTGTGCATTTATAAATAACAATCATTGTAATAAAGTTACATAAAACTTTTTTTTTTTATCGGACAATTTTGGTCCGTCTATCCCAAATGAACACGGTATGGTTTGGAAAAATAGCTGTGGCTTTTCGAAGACTGGATCTCTTTCTGCCACATGCTGAACAACTTTACATCGTTTTACAGCTTTGTCCTTCAGGCGTTCCCCCTGAAGCAATGTTTTCTTATTAAAAATATATTTTATCAATAATGTGCAAGTTATAAGTGACCAAGTGCCCAACCGGGATTCTTGTCACGTTTTGTTTTGTTCCAGATGTGAGATGTCCAATTTTTTAAATAAATTGTCCTCATCCCAGAAACCAGCTTACCTACTGCCTTGCTTTTATTTCACCAAATGTGAATTCCTTTATCCAATCGATAGGTATTTCATAAGTAAATTGTATAACTCACTGATCGACCAATGTCCCTAGATTTGGATATTAAAATGATTTTAGCTTGGGAGAGTCCACAAACTTATTACACAAGTTTATTCCAACAGAGGAAATTCCTATCTTTCGCACAGCGGTACAATATTAGAGATTATTGGTAGCATTTTATTCCTTCTTAAGTTAAGTGCTTTTCTCATAACAATTCATCGACAGCTTACGGATTATGTAATTGGAATTATTAAACATTGAAATTTTTAGCATATTTACGATCATGTCAGTCATTTTGAATAGACTTTGTTTTAGAATAAAACAGTTATTGCATTTTATTAATTAGAAAATTGTTTTATTTTAGTATCCTTTTCATTAAAAAAAAATACCTGCTCCTGATGAATCTACTGAAAACAACGCTAATAAGACCTTGACCGAAGAAAACAAAAATCTAAGTTTTCTAAAACCGGGTGTACTAGAGTTTGGCAAACAAGAGAATGTGCATGCGCCTGATGGTTGATGCATAAAATGCAAATTTGGTAGGAGGAAAACACCATCCTGAATTCCCGAATAACTTCGACAAAGCTGCGCAGTACGCCAAGGGCAAAGCACATTCTTTAGTTTGCAAACCTCCAAAGAGAAGTAAAAAAAATCGCATTGTATTGTAATAGGCTAGTTTAGTTTATTTAACATGAATTATATCTCTCCATACAGGTGATGACAGTTTGAAGCATATATGGAAATCGGTATTAATAAATATGATAACTGGATCTATTTAGACCTTGTAACCAATGAGGTTTCGTTTGCCGATACATTCTCCAACATAGAACCACATGAGGACTTCAACGCCCACGAGGGTGTTGAGCCAGGCCTCCTTGACGGTAAGCTCCTTCCACTTGCCGCCCTTGATGCTCTTGACGAGGCTGCCCAGCTCGGTTTTGATCTGCGGGATCTCTCCGGGAGTGGGGGGAGTAAGTTCCACTTTAGCGTACTTCAAGAAAACAGCCAACTTTGGCTTTGCAGCGGCCACAACACCTGCAAATAAGAATGAATTGAGTCAATGTTAAATCAAATGAATGAAGAGATAAAGTGATAAAAGTTCCTTATTTGCTTCAAGCTCAATTTTCTAGTCTTGGGTAGGATACAATTACAGAATGTGTTTGTCCCACCTCAAATGAGGATAGGTGTGAAATAGTCAAAGACTGACGATTGAACCTTCCTCCCCGGAGACTGAATAAAATTAGTAAACTGCGCTATTACTTAAGCCAAATCCTAATTGGATGGTACCAAGATTTATTTAGTATGTAGTGGTACGACACTACTTCATTCGAATGTTATTCTAGAAGTTTCGGTTTCTGCCAAACAAGCTTCTTGGATTTTCTTTTATTTTTTTTAATATTTATTAATGTAGCAACTGGAATGTTCGAGATTGTTTTATTTTCCACCTATATAAGCGACAACGTGAACGAAATGGTCAGTACATTACCAGCAATCGAGATCGAATTGTTTTGCCTAAGTGACGCGCTAGGAAATATTCTCGAACCTTCCTTCCGCAAATCATTCTGTTGTATTTTCTACGTTTATTTATTTTTCGGATATGTTATAATAAACCGCTTATGCCAAATCAGTAGTTATTTATTAATATCTAGAATACCGAATATAACTACAAGTATATTAACCGCTGTAAATTTTTATGTCATCAATTTCAGAGAAATATGTGTGCGTGTCACCAAAAGTTAATAAAATTGGATTGTCATCGACAACCAGTCTATCTGCGAATGTTGGGAAGTATTCATTCATTCATTAAAAAAAACAAAATTCAAATAAATGTATTTTAAAATGAGATAAAATCTTGTACGGCCAAGGAATATTTTCATGGGGGGCGGGGGACGGTGGCTAGAGAATTTCAGAGAGTAAATTTCCCCATAATATTTTCATATTCTCAGATATGGCCCTAAAAAAAATGTTGTAATGTAGTGCCAATACACCATCACCTCAAAACATTTGTAGCAATACAAAATATCTGTATTAAGGCGATGCACTACGTCGTGTAATATTTTAAATTGAGCCGCTATCAATAACAACCCTTATGTAGATGGCGATAAGGTTTAAATTCCCGTTTAACACCATCCGCCTGTTTTGATTTATGCAAGAAAAAAACATGGCCAAAAAGTGCCTTTTATTTTATTTTGTGGATGTTCAGGCATAAATATTTCTTTTTTTTTCGATCATTTTATAAATAACTTCATTTGCCACATTATACAATAAAATCATAACCGAAAATGGGTTCGTAAGTAGGAGATTTTGAACTTTAAAGCCGTTTTCATAGGCCTTTACATTATTTTTTCTGGGCTTATAAAAAGACTTATCTAAAAAATACTCGATTTTTTCAAAGGCCAAGATGTTTTCTACTCGCAGTATTTAATTAAAGCATCTGAAACATTTCTAGGTGACCAAATTTTCAAACCAAAAACACATGATTTTGCATTACTACGTATGGCATCGCCTTAATACAAAACCTATTGCAATACAAAGAAAAAGGGTAGTCACAAATATATTTTTTGAGGTGGCGGGACATTTTGCATTCTTGTATGGGACATTTGTAGTGCATCTCTTGTATGAGCTACTCAATACTATAATTTTTCCTTACTTCAAGTGAAATTGATAAAACGTATCGAAATTTTTCTGGATTAGATAATCAATTTCACTAACCAGTCTGGGGCATGGGAGTCGAAAGGTCTTAGTAAAATGTTAACATCAGTTTGCTTTTAAATCCGAATACATCATAGTCATGCACATTCATCAATCCATTATTTGTGGCAATTTTAGTTATAGGCTAAATACCCTGGACCTTCCACAATGTACTAATTGTTGACTAACTAAATTACATGAAAGGATCTTTGCACTGTTTACTTATATTGTCAGAGCCAAGTGCAATTGCCAGACAATTGGAGCAGCCTGTTCCAAGCGCCGTTTGGCTCAGAGCTAGCCCTGTATACTGTTTTCCTAATATGGATGATGTTTTAAACTTACGAGCATGAATATTGTGTCCTTATTTTAGAACAACGATCTGCATTAACACAACTTCAAAACCTCACTGCGTAGATAGTATCAGTTATAGACAGGCAAACGGTTCATTAAATGTGTATGGCTACAACTAATATTGTGTACACAGGACGTTTAGGATCTTTATGGTTTTTACTGCTGGCTATAGCCGCCCACATTCGGCTTGTCTCTGTTCACCCTCATAGAGACTCATCATCTTGCTCAATGCACAATATAATTCCAATTCAATGAAGATTGTGTTAGTTAACTTATTAAAAACCAGGAGACAAGCCAAAGTTCTAAGAGGAAAGCAAATTCATGATATGTAGATGTAATATCTGTATTCTATGTTTGTCAAAGGCACTTTATTGGGCCCTAAATATAACAAGATAAAGGATGTACAAAAAGAATACCACCCTTGTCACAGGAAATTACATGCAAGGTTTCCAGATAGATATTTTTTTTCACTACTTTCAGAACTGTCAGTTCATGTTTCAGACATCCATCTATCTAATATATTGTATTATTTTTATACATCGTTCATAAATCTCCGATCTAGTTATTCATTAGATGCTTACTGAAAAGATAATTAAGATTCCTAGACAGTATTATAATCATACTTTTATAAAGCAAATGTATGTTACATAATAAAAGCCAGTTCATTTTTTTTATGAAAAAAAAACTACTTACTGTTTAACAAGCCGGGAAGCTTTCCAACGAGAGCCATTTTTGGTTTTAGATTACACAAGGTAATTTAATTTTTTAAATGACTGAAATCGCCAAGGAGCGATATCAAAAAGTAGCTAAAGAGGAAATTTTATAACCTAGCAGTCATCGATTGTGGATTAGAAGTGTGTCGTTCCGGCCGGAGCGAATCAAATGAGTCCGAGTCCGAAGGCGTTTGAATCGATCCGAGTCCGCAAAATAAAATGGATCGAGTCCGGACTCACTCTCACCTCTCGCTCTCAACTCTCACCTCTCGCTCTCGCCTCTCGCTCGAAACTCGCACCTCGAACCGAACTGTGTTTGGATTGTTGATCTGCACTGGTTGACGAAAATATTTTTCAAAAAGAAAGTTTAGTAAGTCTTAGTCAAAAGATAGCAACAAGCATTGCTTTTTCTTTTTGTTGGTCTGCATAGGGCAAATTTGCGGAATCTCAGATGATGTTCATAAGCAGTAATATGAATTTTGTGTAGGTTAGGTTTTTTGTTGAGTAAATGGACCTTTTGTATCATCATAAAAAAATTAAAGGACGTAATAAAAAGTTTCAATGGTGGTGGTTCCACTTCCAACGTACGATGTTTTAATATTCCTTAATTAAATTTGTAGATTATATATATTGTAATTGTCCGAGTAAGCTGCAGGTTGCGGTGTTAGTGATAAAACTGTTTTAATCCACTTGAAGCAAATTGGGAATGTGAAAAAGCTTGAAAGGTGGGTACCTCACGAATTGAGTGAAGCAAATAAACAAATTATTAAATAAACCTACTTATTTGATTTTTTTAAAATTGGTAATTTTTTAAAACTTTTGAAAATAAGATTTTTTTTTGAAAATTTGCCTTTTTTGGGTAATTCGAATTTTTTAGAAAATTTGATTTTTTTTTGAAAATTTTGACTTTTTTGAAAATTTTGACTTTTTTGAAAATTTTGATTTTTTTGAAAATTTTAACTTTTTTTGAAAATTTTGTTTTTTTTTAAATAGATTTTTTTTTTAAATTTGACTTTTTTTTAATCTTGCAAATTTTGTATTTTTAAGTATCCTTCCTGTAGTTAATAATAATATGTGTAACTAATTCTTTACCTTTCGAAAATCGCGAGTTGCCAAGTAGGTATAAGGCTAGCTTTAGACTTGTAAGTTTTTTCGTAAATTTACGACTTCTAGCCAATGGGCATATTGCATTTTGAAAATCCAATATGCCCATTGGCTAGAAGTCGTAAATTTACGAAAAAACTTACAAGTCTAGCTAAGCTAGCCTTACAGATAACAGGATACACAAAATTATTATTTCGTGACACTCATTCTGACGTTCCACCGGGTTCTGCGAATCCAGCTGATTCAAATTCAAGTCCACAGGACTCGAACCTCAATCGAATCAAGATGAGTCCGGCGGAACGGTTTCTAGTTTGAGTCCGCCGGACTCATTTCAAACGTTCCGACTCAAACCGTTCCGCCGGACTCATTTCAAACGTTCCGACTCAAACCGTTCCGCCGGACTCGCTTGATTCGTTTTGTAGTATGAGTCCGGCGGAGCGGTTTGGTCGCCTTGATTCGAAGGAGTCGGAGCGAATCCAATGAATCGAGTCCTTTAGAATGAGTCCGGACTCTGATTCGAGTCCGAAAAATGAGCGGAACGACACACTTCTATTGTGGATGTTCCGTAGTCCACGAAAGGATAGGAAGACGTCAGACTTAACTTCTACATGAGCAAAAAAGTTTATTCACGCAATGAGTCATGTCATGCTGAAACGTGTAGGTGAGACGTACTTTTGGTGAGGTTGTTTTATTTTAGCCGAATGAAAAATGTGTACGTCAATTCTATTAATCTTCAGCAGAACCATAGATTTTCGTTAGAAACAAGGACAACCTAGAATATTCTTTCAATAAGGAATAAAAATAGCTAATTTTACAGCGCCATTTTCATGAAATAATATACTTTTTGTTATGTGAAATGAGGTGAATTCTATCGATAAGAAAAATGCGAAATGCTAAAATAATAATGTTGTTGTGTATAGTGAATGGTGTAATATTTTTTAAGTAATCATTCGAATATATTATTATATACAGATGAAATTATAAAACAAACAACTATGGTACATTAATTTATTAATCTGTTTTCATTTTAATAATAAAAAATAGGCAAAACAATCGTTACGCCACATTGTTCTCCCAAGAGTTCTTCCTAGGTATCTACGTGACTTGAATTCACAGAAAGACCAAATTGAACACGTGCGCCCGCATATGTCTCTGTGATTTTACACGCAGATTGAGGCGGCAGTTAGCATTATTAGACCTTAAATATTTAGTATATAGCTTGGCCGGCAACCGCAATAAAAATTTAGAAAGCCAACTTAGAAATACACCCATAAAGTCGTAAATCTGAAATGGGAAATTGTTAAGCCAGCGACCCGGCAATAAAAACCTTCGCCCAGGGATAGGCTATATTGCAATTATTTGAAGGTCTTTTGCACAAATGTAATTTTAACATATTTTAAAATATTAATAAATCTAGCGGTGAGAATGGCGATGCCAGCGCCACGGACTCAGGCAACGTACCGAAGTGGTGTAAATCGGAACCACTTTAGTTCCAGCACCCCACCACAGGCGTGCTACGGTCGCCGGATCCTCAGCTGAAGACGGATTCCATCAAGAGTCATCATCTCGCCCCCACTTGGAGCGGTCGCCGAGGCGCTTTCGCCCAGGAAGCTAAGCTGCCCTCTCGGCAGTCATGATCTCGCAGCTCTCAACAGTTCCCATCTCGCCTCAGGAGCAAACAGTCATCATCTCGCCCCCCCCCCCCCCCCCTGGAGTGGTCGCTGAGGTGCTTCCGCCCAGGAAGCTGCCCTCTCGACAGTTACCATCTCGCCTCCGCCGAGAAATATCCTGCCCTTCCTCTTGGAGCGGGCGCCGAGACTCTTCCGACCAGGAAGCTGCCCTCTCAGGAGTTACGGTCTCGCCTCCAGGAAGCTGCCCTCTCAGGAGTCGCTGCCTGCCGACTCCACCCTCCGGAGCCTTGGCCCAGGCTGAACTAATTCCGCCCTTCGGATCCAACCCAAGTTGCCGCTTGTGTTATCGGTGATAAGTGCGACCGTGGAGATCCGCGGTTCCAGGTAAGAATTATAATTTAAGACTAGTATTAAGCCTAGATTAAGACTAACCCTTAACTTTATAACAAGAAAGTACCTACTCGCTCAGTCATGTCGAAATTTCAAAGACTGAAATATTCAACGCTATGAAGTGACTAAACTCAAACAAAGGTCCAGGTCCAGATGCCATTCCACCATTATTTATATCAAACTGTGCTAAATCTCTTGTTTATCCTCTTCATGTTATAGTTCGGAAATCTCTTCAAGAAGGTGTTTTTCCTGATCTTTGGAAAACAGCACGTATCACTCCTATCTTCAAATCTGGGAATAAAAGTGACATCTCTAATTATCGCCCAATAAGTATACTCTCATGTTTTGGGAAAATTTTCGAATCCTTAATCTATAAAAGCATTTTTACACATTTTAAACATATTTTAAGTTCTGTTCAGCATGGATTCGTATGCAAAAGATCCACTACCACAAATTTAATCGAATATGTAGATTTTTATGTACCAATTTTGACAAAAGAACACAAGTAGATGCAATCTATACTGATTTCCGAAAGGCTTTCGATAAAGTCAGTCATCCTTTTCTGATCCAAAAACTAAAAAGAACAGGTTTCCATGGCAACCTCCTGAGATGGATTACATCTTATATCTCTAACAGGAGTCAATATGTACAAGTTAATAGTTATGAGTCCTCTCCCAAACTTGTCACATCTGGTGTCCCTCAAGGATCCCATTTAGGACCACTACTCTTTATTATATTCATAAATGATCTAACGGCAAAACTTTTTTGTAAATGTTTACTATATGCGGATGACTTAAAAATTTTTCATCCCGTGAATTCACAAGAAGACTGCAAAACTTTGCAAAAAGACCTCCTCACATTGTCTCAATGGTGTATAGATAATAACATGGAATTAAATATTAGCAAATGTAATATCATCTCGTTCACGAGAAATGTCCGTAAAATTGATTTCCCTTACACGATCTGTTATGAAATCCTAAAACGAGTAGACTCCATTAGAGATCTGGGAATCTTACTTGACTCGAAGCTAACCTTCAGAAACCATTACCAAAACATTGTCAATCAGGCTAATAAAATGCTCGGTTTCATCACCAGAGTCACTAAATCATTTAAGAACACCAGTAGCTTCAGAATCTTGTACTACTCATATGTAAGAAGCATCTTAGAGTACGGCTCTGTGATTTGGTCACCACATTATGCAATTCATAGCAGGAAAGTAGAGTCCGTTCAAAAAAAATACTTAAGAATACTAGCTTACAAATCTGGAGTACATCGGAATCTCAGTAACTATGCTGAAAGACTTACTCACTTTAAAGAAGTCTCACTCACCAAAAGAAGAAACATATCAGATATGTTTAAAATCATTAACAATGTATATGATTCATCTTTAATTAATCAAATTAACCTTAAAATAAGACCGAAATCCACAAGAAACCCTGTAACCTTTTGGATAGATACTTGTCGCAGTAATACAAGTTTTTTCAAACCAACATCGAGAATGACTCGATTGTATAATAGATACTGCAATCTTCTAGATTTAGATATATTTTCAAACTCAAGTAATACCTTCAGAAAGAACTTACACATACTTATACCTGATGATCTCCTCACTTAGAGCCATTTTATTATTTCATTTTCTTTACCAATCACCTACTAATGCATTAGCTCCACTATATATGATTAGTGCGTGCATATGTGTATATATGTTTGCATAGAATATGCGTACAGTGTATACACTTATGAGTGTGTTTGTATTTAAATTTGTATTTACGCATCTATGTATGTGTATATGTATGTATGTGTATTTATATGTGTATTTAAATGTATGCATTTATGCGTATACATATTATATATATATACATATAATAAGTATGCAAGTTTCTTCCTAATAATTGATTTCGATCCTCCTTGTTTTTATATACATTCTTGTAATTAAATTTATTATTACTGTAACTAACCAATTACTATTACACAAATAATATTGAGATGAATCTTGTGCTCACCTAGAAACATCATTATAACCATGTATAAATGTAAATTACTGTTAAAATTATGTGATGTATTCTGTTGGCGAGCCAATAAATAAAATAAATAAATAAATACATTTTTTTAATAAATTTTTAATAGCGTTTGTAACTAAGTAACTTCTTTTTTTTACTCGTTCCTCCTTTTTTTACATGCATAGTATTAATATTAAACTCCCTTGAGTATAGTAATAACAAGTTAAACTTATTTTAGAAATGAAATTTTCATAGCAGTAGAAGCGTTTTCACGATAATTTTTTTCGGGCAAATTATAATTGATTAATTATATACTTGGAGAAACAACATAATTTGAATATATTAATTTATATAATTTTTAAATTAAATATCCCACTAGAAGACTTACAATATCATTTCTTACTAAACACTCTAAAAATACACACATTGGAAGACGTAAAATAAACGACTTAACTTTTTTATTCAAGATTCTAAACTCTAAATTCGACTGTTGCGAACTTCTGCAACTCATAAACTTACGAATACCTACAATAACAACACGAAAAAATACACTATTCCACTGCAACACACATAAGCGCAATTACATTGCGAACTCCCCAATACAACGGTTTCACACTATGGGAAACCAATACTTAGGTGATGTCGATATATTTAATATTAACTTTGCGAATTTTGTGGATTACGTAAAAGACTTATTTCAACACTATTCCTAAATGGAAGTTATATTTTTGTAAACGAGTCAAATCACTGTATTTTTTACTTTATGTTCTTGTAATTTTTAATTTTGTTTCTTGCATATATTATTTTTTAATGTAATTTTATTTTTATTATTTCTTTCTTATGTTTCAAAACTGTCAATTGTACCACCTACATGTAAAAGCCCTCTGGGCGATAAATAAATATTATAATCTCGACTACGCTTATCCACTCCTATTTCCTATTAATGCATTTACTCGCACCAGTAACTTGAAATAAACCCTTTATTTCGTATAATTTTTATAAAATTTTTATGCATTTCGATTTCAAATAAATATTTTCGAAATTTAAAAAAAAAACGAAATCTGCTGATTATATTTATATTATCATCACTAGTACAGTATAATATTTATCTTCTATGCCTTATTTTCCATGGACATCCGAGTCCCAGAGAAGTGGTATATTTATGCCCAGAGATTTTACCGGTTTCGGTTTTGACATTTAACATCTTTTATGTGTCAAAATACAATCAAAATAAGATTCACCTCAAATTAATTCTCTATTGTAATTACACAATTCACAACTCATAATTTACAATGAAAGACGAAGCTATGGATTATCATGCTTCTAAACAGAGTCCTCTCAATCTGTTATCCTATGTTGATAAATTCGTATCGATAGACACGAAATTCAAATCTTCGATTAATGGTTATATCGAAGCTATCGATCCCGTTTCAGAAAGGTACATTACAAATTAAAATTAGGATGTGGAGAATGAAAAGATGTTTTACTTGATACATGATTTGTGTTAGTTGTTGTGTTTAAAGCATTATAGTATTTAAATCTAATCACGCCTTTTCATTCCAGTGTAATTTTAACAAAATATTTAAATAATAAATATGAAACAGTCATACTGATGGGACATGCTATAAGTGCCATACAAATCAAGCAGCCCCCCGAAGGATGGAAGAAGAGCATTGTGCCGGAGATAACTCAGGATAGTTTGGAAGACGTAAATGAAAAGAAACAGGCTATACAAAACTGGCTCGCCAAGAATCTCCTACCCGTAGTCGACACGGATGGCATACTTCAAGTTCACAGTGGACAACTAAGCATCACACCTCCTTATGGGGCAGAAGACTGCGTCAGTAACAATTCTATTATTCTCGGCAGAATACAACACTTGCTTAGCAATATGCCTAAAGAAGATGAACCATGCTAAAATATTTATTTTTTGTGTTAAACCAATTGTTTTTCTATAAAAACCTGAAAGATTTTATTTTGTTTTTCCCTATGCACGTAAAAGCTTCAGAATTTGCAATACCATACTCACAACATCTTCAGCAGCCCAGCTGTTGAATGTAATATATTTTTATTTCATTTAAAAGGAATTATACAATTTGTTTCGCTTAGATAAATTAAAAGAGAAGAATGGTTACAGAGTCAACGCACATGGTTTCGCTGAACTAGGTCCAATGGACATACTTGAGATTTTCTGCGTTTAATATCGCACATAAGTTCGTTGGTCAATAAGCTGTCACCAGCTGCCACAAACACGTTACTCTATGCATTTTTTGTGAAAAAAAAAGTGTTTATTTAGGGTTCTATGATAACTCCTCGAAATGACAATTCTGAGTAGTTATCATTGAAACTAAAACTAGGTAAAATAGGTTACACATGTAACTATTTAACCTAGTTTTTGTTTAATCACTTTTCATAACTTTATAGCACTTTTTATAGGTGTGTTGAATTGTCATTTTGATGAGTTATCCAGTCACCGTTTTTGAGAGGTGCTTAAATCTGTATGCTTCCATTCGTAAGTAATCAAAAATCATTTATTATTTCAATAAATATAATTATTCACATTGCCTTTTGCTACCCGAAAATGGTAAATGTCAACTAAAATAAAATGAGACAGTGAACGCACAAACACAAACAGTGTATGAAGGACAACCTAGTGACAGTATGTCATATTATACGACTCTGCTTGCTCGTTTTTAAAAGGGGCATAAAGCGACTCATTGACTTGACAAGCATGTCCGCAGCGAGCAGTACGTCATGCAATTTATCCGTCAGACATGCATAAAAAAATGCTTGTCGCTCATCTACGACGTCATGCTCGTCCGTCCGTGGGCACCTTAAGCTTTTAGCAAGTGTTGAGATGCACGCATACGAAAACGAGCGGCGTTTATAATAATATAGCTGCTTCTTCCGTACACATTCTTTGAATGGCTATTGTTTGCTTTACATCTAGAAACAGGAATGTGCTATATTTTTTGTTTGATTTTATGATTTTTTGTATTTATATCAATATAAGAAAGGTCACTATCTCAATCTCAATGACAATCCTTTTTCAAACTTTCTTCAGGCAGGTAGGTACATCAAGATTTCAGTTGGAAAAAGAATCTTAAACTGAACCATTAAAATGCAAAACAGTCGAGCTAAAACAGGACTTTGCTGCACATTTTTTTTATTTTTTATTTTCATCCAGTTACATATATTACAAAGCCATGAAGTGCAGCATCTTCCTCTACTTGAAAGGGTGTAGAATGCTTGAGATTTTCAAGGTGTTGGTTGAGGTTCGATTCAGTTAGAAATCCCCTAGGCTAGTATTCCAAGCCAGGACAGCAATCTAATATGCCGTCGTCCTATCCTGGCTTACTCTTCCGGCTTGGCATAAGCTAGAGCGGTTTACACAATGCTAGGAAATTTTAAGCCAGTATCGTTGCAGTGGCTAAAGTAACATGTCCTTAACCACCACACCAAACCACACTACACTAGCTTCGCCAGCTATACAACTACATAGTAACTTCGGTAGTGAAGGGCGCTACTAGCTCAAATAATAGAATCCCATCCTATAAAACTATCCTGGCTTCAGATGCTAGCCTACTGGCCCCCTCAGTTACTAGGTTAAAAACAAAGCTAGTTCTGATTGCATGTGGCTTGAGACTAAGCTTGAAATACTATCCTCATGTATCTCAGGCATTAAGGACAGAAATAATTTACTAAATCCGACCTAGTGGCAATGCAAATCACTATCAATCTGCATACCTTTTAATTTTTCTCAGAGATAAAAATCATTATAAAGTTTGAAAATAAAAACACTATAAATATGACAATACTGTTTATTTTATAAAAGTAACATGGTATAAATATAATGATACATAATACAAACAAAATAATGTTATTCCTATTTTTAAAACAACAATGGAGAATTTAAAAACCTTTGTTCCTTATCATCCATACTTTACAATGTAAAAAGAAAAGAAAAACAGCCCATTGCTTTTGGTGGATAAAGAGGCGCTTAGAAACATAAAAAAAATATAAAATGTTAAAAATAAAACAGATCCTTATTACAATATCAAATTTCCCATCTCGACTTCAATTTAAAATATTACTTAATTTTAATTTAGAAATAACTGGTACAATAATCTGCTTAAGCAAACAATCAATCACATAAAAATTACAAAGTTAAAAATATGGCGGGGTAATTACTACACCTCCGAAATCCGCTTCGAGTTACGCACAAATCTATACCTTTTTTTCCTTGGTCGTTTATGCTACAAACATAAAATAAATGTTTTATAGCGTACTCGCAAGGGCGAGGAAATAAGGATATGGTTTTGTGTGTAACTCGAATAAGCTGATTTCAGAGTTACCTCACGATATGGAAAGTCAAAGGTCAACTTTTGATAATAAGATCTTTGAAGGCGTTTTTGATCTGAACGAATCTTCTCTTGAACTCTAATCCACAGCCCTTGGAGAGGCGGAAATCTACCAGCAGTTTGTGGTTCATGTCTATGAAGTTCGCTTTAAACACCAACTGCATCTTCCTGTTGTCTATCGTTGTAATTGTAACCTGGAAATAATACAAATATTTAATTAGTACAAACTAAACAAATGATTTATTACTAATTAAAAAAATAATAAATTGACTAACACAGGTGTCAATTCAATAAGATTTTAATACAGTTAGCGGGTGGTGATTCATATAAGTTAACAGAAGGTGAATATGGGTTTGTTTGTTGATAATATTCTCATCAAGTCCAATAGTAGCAGTGGCATACATTGTTCTATGATCAAAGGTAGGCATTGTGTGTAGTTTGGGTACAAGTTGTGCATTGAATTTGAAAATGGCCATTTTATTATAAACTTACGCTGATTGTTGCAGCCAATTAGCGTACAAGATCCTTACCAAATTCTTGAAAAAAATATATCAGAAAGTCAAATTTTTAAATATTTTTTTATGCTTCATTTTTCTTAGGGTAGGCACAGCTTTGTGGACTGCAAGCCACTGCATTTTATGAATGCATTGAAAAGTGCATGTCAATATTTGGGGGCGAGTCTATGCGTTATACAAGGTGTTTGGAAAGTGCACTAACTTCAGGAACAGATTCTACATGTTTACACGTAAGTAAAAAAAATAAATGGCTTTTTTTGGTAATTCCAAAATTTTAAGGTAGTTTTCCAGTTTATGTGTTGAAATGCTTTATGCTTTAATAGAAAAAAATCTATGGAAAATATTTTTGTATAGAAAAAAATGGAATTTCAAAAAAAGTTTGTTACTTCTACCTTCATGTAGTGATATCTATCATCATAATCACCTCCCCAAGATAGTGCATTTTACCCTGGACACCCTTTATTAGTTTTAACTGATTTTTTGGCTTATCCAACAGAACCCACAAATTAAAAAATTCAATCAAAATATTACAATTAACTAATTGAAGCTTAACTTGTTACAGCTCAATTAGTAGAGACACTTGCCCGGCAAGACTAGAGGTTCTGAGTTCAAGTCTTAGTCGCGACCATACTTTTATATTTTTTTGTGTCTTCATCTGTTTCATATTTTCACTGTGAGTTGTTGATATTATTTCCAATAAAATTAAAATATTACCTCTTTTTCTTGTTGTGCTTTCCACTGGCACTGCATGGTCTGCAAGATATTCTTAAGTCTTTCAGTTGCCTCTCCGCACTCGCAGCTGACAGAGAATCTGGTCATACGTCGCACAAACCTCTGCATCATACCCTGAAAAAGAAAACAAAAATTAAAAAATGTTCCTTTAATCACTTAACAATGCGCGAGTCGTGAAAAAATCCATTTGCACTATGAACGGCATTTCTCACATACATGTAACCTTGATTATGCCATGACACTGTCACTGGCGGACTACATTGAGCGTGGGATATAGTTTTTGCGATAAGTCAGTGTATGAAAAGCATATCAATTTAATTCTGTTGCATTCAAAAAAATACAAATAACCCAGTATTGAATTAAGATCACAAATATGAGAACATACATTCCTAAAAGAACTGAGCCCCTAATATAGTCCAATTGAAAGATATAAAAGACAGCACCAATGTTGAAATCCATAATGTCATTAAAACGAGCCAACTCTTTTTGCAATCTCCACTTTGGTGCGTTCTCGACATTCAGCATCAGCATTAGGTCACAGAATTGACGCATAGATTTATACAAAGATTGAACAAATATTGCTGCACAGGAGATTCCAGTGAGGACATTGTTATATATATTTGTTACATAAAAGAAGATAATAAAAAACACATAAAAAAAAATGGAGTAAGGTGTGACAAACCTGAGAGCACTGCGTAGCATTGATCTGCGAGGCCAGGAGCAGGTCGTCGCTGACTGCAGGTTGGGAGAAGCACAGCAGCTCGGGGGCCCGCTCCACCAGTGAGGAGGCGCAGGGCCCTGTGGGCAGCGGCAGGGGCTGCGAAAGGCACACCTCCACATTGCGGGACCCACTCACTGTGACCACTGGAAAGAAACAAACATTCCCAATAAGAACTCATTCCTTTTTATAGGCATTTTGCTAAAGGATCCATTGTAAACTCTGCCTATTTTTCATAAATGACAAATGAAGGCAATGGCAAGAAAGATAGATCACAAGTCACAAGAGAGCTCAATGCCACAACCATAATCGCAATAAAACTACTACCAAAAATCTATTGAGGTGCAGATTTACAAAATTATCTAAGCAGCCAAAAAGTGAAATAACAATGAACAAGTTAGTCAAAAACAGAACAAACTAAAATTTCTTGCACTGGTGGCCCTAATATCAACATAACGGAAAACCTCAATTGCTGCAGAGATAAGTTTGTTAACCTTTTGAGAGATATAATACAAGTGACTGCTATTAGGTTGGGTTGTCTCATATTTTTGCTCTGGTTTAGCCAAAACTTATAAATACCTTATTTTAACCACCATTCTAACATTGAAGTTT
This sequence comes from Hesperophylax magnus, assembly GCA_026573805.1. Classification (NCBI taxonomy): domain Eukaryota; kingdom Metazoa; phylum Arthropoda; class Insecta; order Trichoptera; family Limnephilidae; genus Hesperophylax; species Hesperophylax magnus. Next base: position 7,267,807 of record JAIUSX010000022.1, read on the forward strand.
TGAACAAACCGAGGCTAAAAGATCAAATGACCCGACATTAGCTACTCTATCCTTGATGAAAAATTAAAATGCCCCTTAGATGATTTAATAAAGCAGAACTTACTCCCTCGGCAACTTGTAGATAGGCGTCAGCAGCTGTGCTTTGGTAATCTAGCTTTATGATCTATGTAAATCAGTCACATAGCTAAATCGCCAAAGCACAGTCACAGACAGAGTGCAGGGGGGGGGCACCGCGGGTGGGGACAACCACCGGGTGGTGGACGATGGTCGCCGCTACACCAGACACAGGGTGACTCTGAAAACTGTGTCGCTCAGAGTCACCTAGTACCTGATGCAGAGAAAACTGCCGACGACTGCAACCAACCTCTGCATAAATTCACAAACGTCTAAATTATGTACAAATAAACTGATTAAGCTTGACATGTTTCAAACTTTCATCATATTTGAAGATCATTAAATGAACAATCAGGGCCATTTTGAATTTTTGGCATTTAAACGGTGCCCTCAATTCTCGACACATTTCAGCTGTTGATGTTCATAAAATGTGGCGGGAGTTTGAAACAATTCAACCTAAGACATATATATCAGATTGCAACAAATCAAATAGTTTTGAAAGTAATATTTCTGTCGTAAAATTCAGCTTAATAAATACAAATGATATTGGGTTACACAAGTAAACGGAATGATAAGAAATATTTATTCGCAATGTTGACTAGTATTAGTAAAAATCAGTTTTCTAGTAAATATCAGTCAATTAAAAAGTAGGTGCAGTTATTGTACATAACATACATATTTCAAAATCTGGCAAATCTTGAAGTATATTCAGCAGACTTACCATTCTGATCACTCAGCCAGGGGTGCTCCCGGACAGCTTGCAGTGTGGGGCGCTTGAGGGGCTGCGGGTGCAGAAGACGCCGCAGCAGACTGAGCAGCACGGGACCCATGGAACGCCAGGGCCCAGCCCCCGCTACAGATCCCTCGCACCAGGACACATACTCGGCGCACAGGGCCGACGGCTGGTCCCAAGGGAGCTCTGCAATTATAATCAAGCTCGAGTAAAGACAGTTTTTGGCTGTATCAGAAGCTTGGACTGGCTAAACAATGACCAATGATATTTTGGTATAACAAAGCTAATATAAATATATATTTTTAGTTTTATAAATTTAACATGGCACTTAAATCAACTAAAATTAAATTTTTGTGATTTATTTGTTAATTCTTCATATTTAAAATTTATTACGTACTAGCTGTACCCTGCCACGCGTTGCTGTGGCTCTGTGCTGATGGAGAAAAAAATAGCGCGTGTTGCTTTCTCGTCCAAGAGATGGCGCTGTTAAAAAAAGTATGTTTTTACCTATCACAGGTGATGTTTATATAATATAGGTATATATAATATTCGATATAGGATATTCGATTGCAACATTGTGTCAAAACTTCAAAGCAATCGGTGAAGAACTTTAGGGGATTAAAGAACAAACTAACAACATTTTTTATTTATATAGATTTTCCAATCCGATTATTAACCTCACTGGAACTAAGCCCATATCGAGGTTAACAACAGGTTGTGTGTCCTTTATCAACTCACTACTGGACTCAAATCCTTATAATTCAAAGTTTTCTAAAGACAACGAAACGAAGCAAAAAGAGCACTGTTTTTCAAAAATTTTTACTTGTGTGATGTGTCTGCCAGACCGAGATTATAAAACTGTCATTTTTAATGGTAATTATTTACAAACAACGATTGAGAAAAGAATAAAACTAAGTGAAAATCGAAGATATAGATATAGCATTTAAATATTATACAAGAATCACATTTAAAATGCAAAAAAAACATACTACAAAAAAACAAAAAAATAATACTCACCACTCAAAACACAAAAGTGCAAAACAAAAGGAAAATAAAAGGTGTGCTTAACGAGGCAGTTTGTGACTTCGGTACCATAACTTTAGGACCTGTTAGATATCCTACAGCTAGGATACCAAAGACACAACCAACCTGCTTTGTGAGTCCGTGCAGCATCACGCAAGATCACTTGGTAGCTCCCACTCCTCTGCTTCTTTGACCGCACATTGTTCTAGCACAAGCTACATTACGTACAACAACAAATTGTGCAATCAATACAAAGGAAACTCTCCTATAAGGTTTTTGAGGTTCAAAATTAGGTTATGTCTTTCAGCTCGGTAAAGTTCAAACTTGTGGTCATACGGTTAAAATTGCCCCACTAAGCCGGTTGTCCGTCTCAAATTACTGTGCCAAAAAATATATATCCAAAGACGGTGTTTTACTTAACCTTTCCTTATCTGTGGTGTGTATTTACTACACATTGCTTCTAATAACTTTAATAACTCTATAAACATATAATTAATTCTGGGTTCAGATTTTAGGTATTCCTCCGTTATACATTTATGCACTGAATTAAAAAATAATATTTTACATAGTTTTCAAATTCAATTAAAAATCAGAGATTTTTGTTAAAAATCGGGAACAAATACACCAATACAATCAACCGTGTGATACTAATACGCGAAGAGTGTGCGAGGAAATGACACGCTATTGATGTCCCGCTTTAATTTGTTATGCGGGAACATGAGACATCCACACGTCTTCAGTTGTATTTTGATTTACACCATCGATACCTACGACCGCACGGCTGTTTGTGCCAGCCGCTAGCCAGTTGGCCACGAACCGTCGTTAGATGTGGACCCCTCGCACGTTTCTTTAGCATCTGCCGATGGTTTTTTCATGTTTTCAGCAATTAAATTACAATTATTATTACTTTTGATATAAAATATAATAAACATAATCCATTAGCTATGAATATTCATATTTGTCCGATATTAAATCGCTTATTTTGAAATGTGTACTGACTACACAGCACCGGAACGCGTGGATTTTTTTAGCACAGTAAGGGAAAGGTTAATGAAATTGGATATTTTATGAATATGAAATAATGCAGCCTGCTAGCTGAACCGTTACGCTAATCTGGGTAAAAAAAAGTCACCGGTAACCGGCACGCGGAGAGTACATGATCGTAGTAAAATGTGATGTGTTGCATTCTATGTTTCAAAAGTTTTGAACGCAGATTGTATACAGTGAATTCCCGATCGATAGTTCCCTGTATAATCGTTTTCCCACATTTCTTTTAGTCCCAAATTAATTTAACAAAACCCCCAAAAATAGATTTCATCGATCGTTCCTCTATGTATCGTTTTTCAGCATTCATCGTTCAAAGCACGCAGTTTTTGTACTAAATATTTTACTAGATCGACAAATTTTCAAAATGTGAACATAAAAAACCATATTTCCTAGCTCAACCAAATGACACCACATAATTTTGGCAGAATTTGTGCACACTTTCAATTAGACTGGAGTGCGGGGTTCAATTCCCCCCCTCAGGATATATCTTAGCAAGTTTCAGGAGCTATTAGACTGGAGTGCGGGGTTCAATTCCCCCCCTCAGGATATATCTTAGCAAGTTTCAGGAGCTATTAGACTGGAGTGCGGGGTTCAATTCCCCCCCTCAGGATATATCTTAGCAAGTTTCAGGAACTATTTAAGCAAGCTAGCTTCTTTGTGCAAAAAAGATTTACAGTAAAAACATTGTAAATAATAGTTATTATCAGCAAAACAAAAATGACAACACATTGAAAATAATTTACATGAATGATGCAGAAATTAAAACATGCATATATTTTTACACATCAAGCATGCTATTTTGTAAGTAATTAGGACAATTATAATCCAACAATCAGGTAAATTAACAATAATCATTAGCGTCTATTCATAATGCTTCACATAACTTTACTGTAGATTCGCACAATTTATCAAAATAAACATTTTTCATTTGTGCAACTTGAAATGATTTTCAATTTAAATTTTGTCTGAAGTTCTCACAACGAAAAAAGGGCATATAATTTTTTTATATAGTTTTAGATAAGCAATGTCCAATTTTTTTGCAGTACAATATTTCTTTAGCTTTAAAATACCAACTGAAAACTCTTTTTTTGTAAAATTGGTAGAAAAGTCACAACATGCCACAGAGCTACGATTTTTGAGTTACAAATAGATGTCTAATAAGTGGATAAAACTAGCATAACATAATTTTATAACAAAAAAAATAAATATATTTTTACACTTATGATGAAAAAAAAACAGAAATGGTTAATTTTATAATAATGATATTTAAGTACCTCCAACCAGCATCGCAACAAGGATAATCCCACACGACCAGAGATCAGCAGGGGCGGCATTGTATGGGGCTGCTAGGACTTCCGGGGCCACATAGGGCAGAGTCCCACATCTTCTTTCCAGTAGGCGTTCTACTCCCTTCAGTCTAAACACCAAAACCAGAATTATTGTTAAATTGTAGAAACATAGATTTAAATTGCTTCCAAGCAATGAAATTGATAATACATACAACAAATAATTTGAATTATGGTAAACATAAGGTGGTTTTGCGATAACACGTATGCCTAAAGCTTGTTACACACGCAAGGAATATAATATTAATATGCAAGTGGTGGTCGTCAGATGGGTAATTATATTTAATCTATCTGTGATGACCGAATGGAAGTGATAGCGAGAGATAGGCCACGCCCACATATTATAAACCTCGTGTGTAACGAACTTAATGATGGACCAACTTTATAATATTGTAAGAGTAAGGAAGAAAGAAAACTCAAACGTAAGCGTTGACACTCCCTATAATTTGTATTAAGAGAAAGCCCAATTTAGGAAGACCAGTATACTCTTCAGAAACAAAGCAGTTTGACAATTAGGAAATGATTTCTGATCTCATTCAACAAATTCTTCTATTCTGCACAACATTAATGGCAAGAATCTATTTAATAAAGAAAACTAAGATAATTCTATAATATTTATATATTATTCAGTATAACTTTTAAAGAATTAGATACGGTCAGTGGCGGCTCTTCTACGGGAGTCTCTTGGTCAGTGACCTTCCAAAATATGCTGCAATAGTATTAATGTAAAAAAAATTATTTAACAAACTACCCGATTATTAATTTAGTTTTAATATTCGTGCATATTCGTACGGTGATAGCCGGTTCCAGTGCCATCTAGCGTCCGAATGAGGAGCTACTGTATGTACCTAACGTGGGTCACTTCAAGTTTTGTCACCAAGCTATCTCCTTTCTTTCTCTTCCCTATACAGACGAAGGAGGTAAACACTATTATGTCTGACGTATGCTTAGTATCATACAAAATTTATTTTAAAGGGATTTTCGGACATGACCACGGTGAGATAGAGATATCTACGACCTAAGATTATTAAGGTTTTAGAGGGAGATGTGAATAAATGTCAGTAGAAAGTTTTTTGTGTGATAAATGATAGCCATCTTAAACTTGAATATTAGTTTGCGAAATTATGTTCGTCATTGTTGACGCAATTTGCATGGAATAATTTAAAACGTCAAATTGTGTGGATATCGTATCGAAAGAAATCGCAAACAATTCATTAAATCATGACAAACGTATTCATAAACATATTAAAGTGACAATTAGTTTATATTACAAGAGAGAAAAATAAAGTTCAAAACAAAAGTCATAATTTTTATCACTGCATTTGCGGGTGCAATAAAATGAAAGGTACCTTTGGTTTCATAATATTGTACTGCCGGCTTCAGAATAGGTGGGTATGGGTAAATTAATTACATACATTGGCATTTTTATAATATTCACTGCGCATTAGCAATATGTATTAACATTTCATTGACCTTCCACTTCTGGACCCCTAGAGCCGCCTGGTTGAAAAAGTTTCAGTTTATTTTTGGAACGAGGTAGATAATTATAAGGAGGTTTGGACAAAACAGGAGTATCTGTAAAATAACAATGTTTAGTAACTACAACATTGAACCTAATCTAAACTATGATTTAAGATTTTCACGGCCAAAAGTATTTTTGTTATTTGTTTTTGGGGTGTTATGCCGTGTTGCGCTAACTCCTTCTTTAGCCAACGTTTTGGACAGCACTGAAGTGTCCATCATCATGGCAGATGTGTTATTTGAGGTTGTGGTGAAATGTGAGCTTATGTATGAGGTTGTGATACCGTGTTGCCAGCTCCAACCCTCTGAGCTAACATTAACGTATAATTTTTTATTTATTTTTTATTATTATTATTATTTTATATTTTTTTATAGTGGTTTTCTTCGTTTAGCTCTGGTGTATCCGTCAATTACCGGATACCAAGAACTATTGAGCTTAGCTCCATTGTCTCTATTAATATTTAGGGGATTTTTATGAATTTCAATGGCCTCCGTAATCAGCCGTGCTCTATAAGTTTTGGGTCTCCCCAGGACTTCAGGAACAAATACAAAGTAATGCCCGGTGTCAATCAAATGCTCGGCAATTGCCGATTTGTCAGGGTGGCCGAGTTTACAAGCTCTGAAGTGTTCTGAAATCCTTTTGGAAATAGTCCACTCTGTCTGGCCTACATAGACCTTGTCACATCCGGAACAGCTGAGTTTATACACTCCATCTGTTTCCAGAGGAAACTTAGTCTTTGCAGACCTCAGTAAATCTTGTATTTTGGTCGTTGTTCCGAAGACAGTCTTGATACTTTCCTTTCTCAATAGCCTGGCAATTCTGTCTGTCACATTGTGCACATAAGAAAAAAAAAAATTATACGTTAATGTCAGCTCAGAGGGTTGGAGCTGGCAACACGGTATCACATCCTCATACATAAGCTCACATTTCACCACAACCTCAAATAACACATCTGCCCTGATGATGGATACTGCAATGCTGTCCGAAACGTTGGCTAAAGGAGTTAGCGCAGCACGGCATAACACCCCAAAAACTAATCTAAACTTTTCAAAAAGATTCCAGATTATACGTAAATAACCGACATTTCTTTAAAAACTCAGAATCTTTTTACACCACATTCCAGAATTTGTAAGTATCGAAATTTCTTCACATGCTCAGAATCATTTCATTTGAAACTCCGGGCAGTATAACGGGACCAATCAAATTGGGCATTAAAGTATTCTTGTATCGCAGAAGTCATAAAAAAATAAGTACCTAAACATTGTCGCCATTCCAAAGTCAGATATTTTAATATTATCATGTTCGTCTAACAGCACATTTTCCGGCTTCAAATCTCGATGAGTCACCCCCCGCGAATGCAGGTACTCCACCCCTGACAATATCTGCAGGAAATAGCGTCTTGCATCACCCACTGGCATACCAACATCGGGCTCTGCTCAAAACAAGACAAACAACCATTATCCTAACTGTCCACTTTCATTTTCACTCTTTTATAGAACTCAAACAGGAAGCAGGAGTGTTCAAAGTACAAACAGTCAATTCAGCTTCCCAAACTAACAATGTCGGACGTGCAAATTGAAAACTTTTTAGAACCCTATTTTGTTGGGAAAATACAGCAAGGCATATAAACGACTCCAACGCAAAATTACCAATTTGCACACCTGGCATTGTTTGTAAGGGAGTCTGGGAGAGATTTTAGAGTCTAAAGTGGAAAGAGTCCCAGGGTATATAGATTGAGATTCATTGTCACGTAGGAAGAAACCTGCAATGTTGGGTACTGTGTATGGCTTTTTATATAAAGACTATCATTACAGTTTATGTAGACTGGGGTAATTACAACAATGGGTAACCCCGAAATCAGCTTTTTCAAGTTACACACAAAACCATGCCTTTATTTCCTCGCCCTTGTTTGCTACAAACAGATATTATACTTGTTGTGGCATACATGAGCGATGAAATAAAGGTTTTGTTTTGTAGTTACCTAGTTGTAGTAATTACCCTACGAAATATACTTAAACTTAATTAAAGTTTTTCTTCTTCTCTTAGTTACAGAGTCGATTGTTTGTTTCTATCAATTTAATGGAAGGTTACCATCAGTACAAATCGGAGCATCCCTGCACTAGGATTAAAAGCTTTCTATAAAGTTGGTCCTCCATTTGAGTTACTCTGTCAAAACATAAAATAAAACCTTTTTCATTAGCTTCATCCAGACACTCCACCCAGTGCAAGCGAGTGTTTCCAACCAGCAAATAAATAATTAAACAGTCAAAAGGGCAAAATAAAGTGTATGAAATCAATTGTCTGTAATAATAGATTCAAGCCTTTCCATTAAAGTTCAAGTATTTATTAATTTACTTGCTAGTTGACAACAGCTCACGTGTGTTGTGAAGCTAATGAAAGTGTACACACGACTTGTCTTAAACTGTATTTTCAAAAAGGTACAATCATAAGTTATGCAAATGCAAAATACAATCAACAATAAAACTGAAAGTTTTGTATATCTGTATTGTGCACGCCCCTCTTAACCTAACCACATTCTTTTTTTTACTGCTCCCATTTTGGGCATCTCGCATACCATTTCTGTTAGGTAGGGTTAGGTTAGAAACTCACATGGTCACAAAGAAATCATTGTCTACTGTGACGGTGAGAAATATGATCTAAACGGTGTTAGAAAGAGAAAACACCATGCCATATTCCAATCTAGAAGCTAACCACAGAAGAATTAAAATTAACATTTCTACAAAATCAAAGGTTCCGAATGCAATTTGAAAAAATTAATGAAAGTTAGTGAATTTTTTTATAAATTATTTTTATATGAAAAGACACAAAAGTTTGTAATACATTTGTCTAATAAAAGGTGTTTTATTTTCATTATTTAGTTACAAAAAAAGAAGGTGAGACATTATTAATTTTTTTTAATGTTTGCTTTAAAATTTTATAATTTCTAACAATAAAATTTGAAAGTGTATTTCATCAACCTTTCAAAAACAGTTTTTAGTTTTCGGATACGTTCAGAAACATTCTATTATTTGGATTTTATTGCAAAGCAGAAATACTGCGACAGAATATGCCAGAGCCCTGAAGGATTAAGGGGAAAATGAACAATGTGATTACAAGCATACTGATACAGGCATGCGTAACTTGCACTTTTATTTTTGATTGTATGCGAGTTTGAATAAGATTTAACCAAATAAAATTAAATAGCAAAAAAAAATTATATACATATGAGTAATGTGCATGAGTTGATACCCACAATGTCTCACCTATTCTATCAAACAGCTCTCCCCCGGAGCAATACTCCAGGAAAATGTACTCATAATGGCCGTGCGACCTCTTCCCATAGTACTGTAACAGGTTGGGGTGTCGGAGGGACCTCTGAATTGCAGTTTCCTTCCTGACCAGCAGAGCCGCTCCGCTGTGCTTCCTTAGATCTATTATCTTCATGGCCACCGCTTCATCAGTGGTACTGTTCACCACCAACTTTACTCTGCAAATTACACTCCCTTAAAATTTTGAAAATTTTTACTATTGTCGCTCCACCCTACTTATCAGATTTAGTAAAAAAAAATCACTAGCGGTCACGATTTCCATTGCACAATGTCTTTTGCATCTTAATTAATTCAATAATATCACACCCATATTTTTGAAATATTCAATAATATTATTAATATTTACTACTTCTGGAATTTTATTGTGAGCTAAAACCATAATAACTGAGTTGTTTCATATTTTTTGTATTAGTTAAAGCTAATTGACAAGTTTTATTCATGGAAAAATAAACAAAGAAAAAGATATGGTACGTACATTTTGAAAACACTAAAATGTTTGCAAAACAAAGAAAAATTAAAAAATATGTAATATTTGTGATGAATTTATATTTATTTCAACCTTTACTCAATGGAGTTTTTCTTCTTTATGAAACAAAAAATGCATTCAGAAATTATAAATATTTCCAGAAGATTAGAATAATAAGAATTTATTGCAGAGTCAAACGCCTTCAAGTGTTAGCACCAGCCAAGCTAAGGCTGCAATAGCAACATTGTGCAAAAAAAATTCCAATGATTATAAATCCTGGTTTTTGAAAGATCAAATTTGAATGAAATGTTTCACTGTTCATGCATTGAATCAAATCCCTCCTGGTAATAAGAGAAACGAATGAAAATACGATATGTAATATTGGTAAAAAGTAATACTAGACAGTTAACAATGGTGAAACCGGCGGAATGCTTACTCTCCATAAGCTCCCTCTCCCAATGTCTGGCCGAGAATCCAGCCCTCCACAAACTCGCTGCCAGCCATTGTTGCCGGCGCACAAAGATCACTACCTCATGAAGCAAGAAAGGGTCATCGCAACATCCTGGAACCAAGTGGTAGGTGTAAATATCGCGGGCCAAGGACAAACATGCATCTCAATGACGCCGATTTTTTTGGAATCGCCATTTTTTCGAGACAAAAGTCTACTTAATCGTAATCGAGTAACAATTTAACACACGAACACGGGAACCATAAAATACAGTATTTAATGTTCTCGTATGAATTTAAAGGCGGTTATATTTTTTCAAGAAACACGTGGATGTTATTGAACAAAAGCAACAGAGGCTTGATGCAAAGCGCGTTACCTTTATCGAACGGTCGTCTGTCGTACGACAAGTACATACTTCAACCACAAAAGAACATAATTAACAATAAAAGAGATCATGAAAATACTATCAGGTACTACAAAAAGCGTCTACTGAATAATAATTTCAATGCGTATCTAAAATGCAAACGATTAATCATACCGAGAACTGAGTGCAGAAAACGAGGCTCCGCTGCTACCGCTGCCGCGCGCTGCCGCTAATCCGCCCAATGGCGCCGCACCGCGCTGATGGCGCCACCGTGCTCAAATTGCGATCAATACCATAGACTACGACACTTGTGCAATATATTTTTAAGTGAAATATCCAAAATCAGAAAAATACAACAAAGATATGTATCATTTGTATTTTATTCCAGTTTGTATTAGAATGAAAGGTTTTTATTACCCAAGAAAAACGAAAACGATCTTACCATTAAACTTACCATAAAAGCCTTGTTGTTGACAAGATTAAATCTTGTTGAAAACATGTCGGGGTAAATAGGGATAAGCGGAATCAAAGTAATTAAAATGAGAATAATTTCAAAAGGGCCCTCTTTAGGAAAACCAGCATTTTAATGCCCTTAGGGTTTTTATATTCGTCCATGGTAAACTTTTACCTATGATTATCATTCAATGCGCACATTTTTTTGAAACAATATAACAAAAAGAAACGACTATTTCAGTAGTAGGAGATGAAAATTAGTGCTATTTTATCTAATAATTAAATTATAAATATACCATTACCAGCGTTGCCGTTGCCAGCTTCTGAGCTAGGGGGGGTGGAAGCTTATTTTTTGTTTATAGATCTTAGAGGATAGGACCAAGGAAGTAGCCAGAATAAATTTGAAATATTAACATACAAGCTGTCCTATATCCGGCGTTGCTAGGGTTTATGAACAGGACCGTATTAAGTCGTGAAGAACACGAACTTGCTTTACAAGGTTATTTGTTATTTTACAGGCACTACATACGAGATTTCAACTAAGAAATTTTGTGACATTCTTCCAAGTCAAAAAATTTCTTCATTGAAATCCAGTTTGCCGAAGAAGAAAAGGCTTCAGGAAATGTATACATGTTGTTATTTTAATATATTTTAACTTGGCTTATAAAAGCTCAGTGTATTTGTAAAAATAGATGAAAAGCAGAGGTGGGCTTAAGTCAATTATAAAGTGTTTGTTTTTCTGTTAACTTGGAATCACTGTAGTGACATGACCAATAATGCGCAGAAATTAATCATTTTTTAAGACATTCATATAAAAGGTAATTTATATTTATAAGTGTTATAAAAAAATCAAGAAAAATAAATAAATATATATCGTTTATCAAAATTTTTCTTCATATTAGGGTTAAATACAACCCGAAGGTGGGTTACAAGTACTTGATCGATGGGTCATGCGGCCAGTCCACGCTGGCCAAACGTGTAGAGGACGACTTGGCCATTGATGCGTTGGCCGCCAACCTTGGTCGGTCAACCCGTTTAAGCCTGTTTGAGCCATTGGAATTGTATGGCGATTGATATGCTGAAATAGGCTAAGCCATGATGGGTACGGAATTTAATCTGTCAGCCCCATTATCGTCGGTTTTCGTGCACACATCAAAGGATCTTGGCACCAATCCGTTAATAGCGTTCACACGATTGACCCGTCTCCAGTTTGCAATACGCGTTCAGCGAAGGCAGTCTTGTTGATTATTGCATGAGTGATTATTTACGTTTACGAACTACGAATTACGATGATTATTAATTTAACATAATGTACAAATGAATTGTCGCGGCTGCGATTTCCACATCCATTTAGATGTGACGGCCTTCGTGGTGGAGGGGTGAGGCTCTCGACTAGCAATCCGGAGGTCGCGGGCCCAAATTCCGGCGTGCATAAGTAAATTTTATTTGATGAAATTGTGTTATTTCACAATTTATTCATTTAAAAATAATGTATAGTATACTTGCGAGGGTGGAAGATATTCTCAGTATTGCCCTGGCGTAAGACCAGCATGCAGACACATTACTTGAATTGGATTTAGCGGTGTTTGGTGACCAGATCTGCATGGTTAGATACTACCCCCACCTTCCTCTTCTCCATCTGCTTCCTCTCCCCACTACATTAAGCCTCACAACATACCCCAATTGGGGATGCCGTAGTCTCACTGGCTCCAGACAGGTGGGACTGATTGGTTTATTTATGGGTGGGACATAATTGGGATCACATTAAAAAAGATGATCAAATGGATGACGCAGAATAGGTTTTTATTCTCGATTGAAATGAGGAAAACGTTACTATAATGAAAGCATATTTGGTTTATTTTTATGTAAATGAATACATTTTCTATAACGATTTAAATATGCCATTTTAGATTTGCCGCCTAAACGACATGACCGTTTTTAACCGGCCAACGTTGGCGACGGCGTTCACATGTTGGCGAGTTGGCTATAACCAGCTGAACCAGCTATAACGTTGGCCCAATGCATTGGGCGAACATGTACTAGGCCCAAATGGTAGTTTGTTATGACAGTTGGCTGAATAAAATAATAAACTAAGAACATCGTCCTCAAATTTGCTCTCTGAATCGCGACACATGACAAACACATAAACATAATCTTTAAAATAAACGTCAAATTTACTGACGCGCCTGCGCGCCGCGTACTTAAGAACTAAAGACCACTTATGACGTGGCCCCACGCGTTGCGTGCCAAGACCTGGGAACGTAGTAATGCGTGTATCGCGTACGTCGGCCCAGTGTGTTTCTACCTTTACACTAGTGAGGCAGAGATAGGACCCGCCTCCGAAAGCCACTGATTTCATATAGGCGGAGAGGAGTGGGGAAGTCACGCGGAATCGAAATGAATGATAGCCGATACAGTTACGCGTTTGAAACATTTATTAGAACGCCTCAAAAAAACGCCTTTTTAGATTAACTCTAGCACTCTAGTGACCTAATTTTGTCTGATTTCATGATTATTTGTGATAGCACGTGGCAGTACCTGCCTGCGGAGTACGGTTATTTGCAGTTGTACAGTTGGCGGTATATCTTGTGTTTGTGTGTCCAGACTTTCTAGTAATGAACTTGATCATGTTTGCACATTATTACTTATCATTATTATTGTGGTTTGACGTGTGTAATATGGCATTGATTTTACTTTTTCTGGGTGTTTGTGCTTCCCCTAGTTTTTAATCCCGCAAACCGCCATTGATCTATACAAAGAAGAGTGTCGTTGTGTAGCTTTGTTTTATGTTCAACACTGAAGTTTTATTTGAAGTTGAGTTATATTTTTTTATTTGGAAATTTCGCACAATTGACCTTGAAAACAAGAGGAATGCCACTGTTTATATGAGATTTTAAAAAAACACCCTCATCCACCTTCCCCCCCCGGGCATATGAAACTTTCTTGACAGGTCTGAGTACCAAAAGTGCGCCTTCAAAGCTGTACACCCAAAGCTAAAACGCACAAACTTAAAGCTCGACGACCGAAGATCAAAGCTAAAAGTATAAAGGCCAAAGCTCAAAGCTCAAATATAGCTTAAAACTTAAAAGCACAAATTCGCTTGCTAGTTTGGGGTCTCCTAATTCTTAATGTTCTTAATTTATCAATAATGATGATGTTTTAAAAGATTTTTTAAATCACTATGTGAAATTTATCTAGCCAAATGACTGTGGTTTAGCAATTTCATAAATTATACAGTACTGCATATAAATAAACCACTCACGTACTGCATTTCGTATGGCAGGACAAGAGACTTTAGCTGCGGCAACAGTTACGATACAACAGTTTATACCCGTTTTACACGATACCTTTTTTCATCCAGAATGTTTAACAGGGATGAAAAAGGGACGTGTTCTATTTTGGTGAGTGACGTGTGTTGGTATTACCGATTTTCATACAGTTTAAATGGCGGACATTATTTGACATCTGCCATCTCTCATTGATTTGCGTAACTATATTACGTGAAAATATTTTTATTTAGTTGCATTTAAAATATTAGCTATAAGTATTAACTACAATGTGTATTTATTACTGATTGTGAATGTGTATTGCTGTTAGGTATTATTTATTACTGATTGTGAATGTGTATTGCTGTTAGGTATTATAAATTATGAGTGTGTATTTGAGGATTTGACATTTTATTTTGAGGAAATAAAACACGAGAACTGTACATACATACTGTTGACTCAAGAATAAAGAGTATATATGTATGTTAACTTCATACTGTAACATACTTTTTAATTAATTAATAGACACATAGTCGTGAGAGCTATTGATTTGGGATCTGCAATGCTGTGTTTTGGTAGTTCCACCTCACATATTATACGAATATCGTACCGATCAAGATACGATGATCAGGTAAGCAATTTTGCCAAGACATAGGTACCTTTAAAAATCATTGTGATAAAGGTTCAAAGACGAACGGGTAAACAAAAACTTCGATTCGATAGTGACGAAGCACGTGACAAAGCTGGCAAATGACAGTGACAGGTGCTTTCATGATTGTGATCTATGGTTATGTTCAAAGTGTTGTCAATTTTGACTATTTGGTACCGTCTCAAAATATTATTTCTTTACTAATGGCAACTATCAGTATGATATCGTAAGTATGAAAATAATGATCGTGTAAAGCGAAAATTTTCCGCATGTCTCCCGATATGGGGATCGGTATGAAAAAAATTGTTTATCAAAATCCATTGTATCTTAATCAGACATGGCGATTTTAGTTGATCAACTCTCTGTTGAACGACACTTGAAAGCTACCCGATAAGTGTGAACACCCTTTCAACAGAGTTGATCAAGTTTTTAATTGAGTGACTAAAGTTGAAAGCCCGTCTAATTTTTCTATTCAATCGTGAATTGTCGTTCGTATTTTACACCGGATAGACATGTCTGAACACAGGTTCTACTCGCTTGCGATTTTTAGTTCCTTGCGTCGTGAGTGGTTTATTTATGCTGGCATCCTCTAGCAAAAGAAGACGTTTATATTTAGGAACATAGCATCTTCGTGAAAAAATGTCTGCAGTGATCGGATGACTTAATGTTTATAAGGTTTATCGGTCTCTATCAAAGCGATGCCTGACTTTGGGATCAAAAACAAGAAATATTAAAAAAATATAAATTCTAATAGTATATTATTATTTTCGAAAGTAATAGTTACCTACTTGACAGTCCGCCGAGGTAATTTACAAATTTATTGAACCTTTATAGTCCATTAAAATAAAGTTTCAGTTGGAAAGCAAGACGCAACAATGAAAATAGGAAAATCCAAATAATTTGAATGAACCCATTGTATGACACCCCTGTTACTCCCTCCCCCAAATGTAATGTATTAGATAAGCCATAACCAGTCTGAAGATGGCCTTAACAGGCAGAAACCGGTGCTTAACAGGCAAGTCAAAAATAAAATATAGTGGAACCAAAGAAATAACCTATTTTGTGCATCTATTTCCATCTCCCCTGACTTAAAGCTGTTATTTTCAGTAGTAATTAAGTTGAAATCAAATAATTCTATTTACATAAAAATGCGTATTATGCGTGCAGCGGAATTCGGCAACTTTACCAAATTGTTTATCCGAATTTAGTAAATGATTTTGATACCTTTCAGTATCTCCTAAATTATAATCTCTTAAAATAGTATTACATGCACCTAATTCAATTCTTCTTAGAATCCATTTTCTAACCCAAATGTGACGTTTTTGTGCTTTTTCAATAACATGTTCTCAAGTTCTCGCAAAATGTCAAAAATTATAGAGACGCACGCAAGAATAATTTCAGTTGACGCCATCTTGATTATCAATATCGATTCGAGTTAAATTGAAACATCTTAACGAAATCTTGTTCAATTTTTGTCGTTCAACTAAAACCGCACCGTCTGAACACGTCAATTACGGCATATGGAGATGTGCAATGTGTGAGAGAATTTTTACTTGCGCTTGCCGGCAACCGCAACATTCTCCGCGTCTGAACCATTATGTATAATATCAATATTTAATAGCGCCCAATTAGGGAATGCAATCCCGGTATACCGGGATCCCGAAATACCGAGATCCCGCAGGCATTTTGCGGGACTAATCTCGGTCGAAAAATTTGCGGGATCCCGCTGGACTGGCGGGATTACAGAGAAGCTTCTACAACTGCATCGACGTCCAGTTCTTCCACATCGGCTCATTGTGAACCTCAACCATCAACAAATAAAATCACTGACCATTTTTCAAGCGAAAACAATACCGTCAAAAAGAGGGTATCACGAATGGTGTCTAAAGATGGTTTACCATTCCGAGTTTTCTGTACCTCTTCGGATTTGCGTTTTTTTAAAGCCGGGGGTTTTAACTTACCAACATCGTCTAATTTAATCAAATTAATGGTTATGAATTACGGCAAGACACTAAAAATTATGGTTATTCAAGATCTTTTAAAGCTGAAAGAGAGCAACTAAAGATTTACCCTCACTTACTCTGAATTACTTTGAGTCCGGTGGATTAAAAGGCACATACCTTCAATTCACTTACAATGCGCTAATGACTATTGTGCCAACCAGCGTGGAAGCTGAACGAGCTTTTTCAGCCGCTGGCTACCTTGTGTCCAATATCAGAAGCCGTTTATCAGATGACACAATTAATACTTTAAATTTTTTACGAAGCTATTTCCAAAATAATGTTTAATTAAACTTATGATGCTCATTGTACAAGAATATTGTTTATCTTGTGAACGTTATTATTTAAATTTAAGTTTCAGTTCAGTTTCAGTTTCCGTGCCGGCAATCCGGGCGTTTATTTTATTTTCATTTGTGTACATAGATTTCTTTTACCCACCTCACTAGACAAAGTCTGTTCCGAGGCGGGTATGTTATGTAAATTTATGTCTTATCTTATTCTTTGCCAATTTATGACTTAAACTTTACCTATGTCTAACTAAAGGTATACCTATTAATAAATCAATTAAAATGTCCCAAAGAACTTGTTTTATTATAGGTATAAATTTAAAACTCTAAAAGCAAGGTTGGTAGATCGAGGTATTAGGTCTTTATTATACGATTGATTACATATCTAAGTCCACTCTGCTGGATCCCGCAAATATCTGGATCCAGCGGGACTAAGATTGTTCAGTCCCGCAAATACCTGGATTGAAATATTCTTGCGGGATTGCATTCCCTACGCCCAATGCATTGGGCCAACCTGTACATGCGCCACTTTGCCAAAGTGTGAACGCCGTCGCCAAGGTTGAGGCCAACGTTGACCATGTCATGTTGTCACGTTGGTCATGTTGTTTAGGTGGCAAATCGAAAATGGCACATTATAAATCGTCACAGAAAATTTGTTCGTCAACATAAAAATAAATTAAATATCTACACCTTCATTATCGTATTTTATATCGAGAACAAAAAAAAACCAATGAAAAAAAACCCTATTCTGCGTTGACCATTTGATCTTATTATTTTAATATGAATATCGCACAAGAGTCCCCACTGCTCCCAACCGTCTGGAGCAAGTGAGACTGTGTCATCCCGAATTGGGGTATGTTGTGAGACTGAAGTTAGTGGAGAGGGGAAGGAGATGGGAAAGTACCTGCATATTCAGATCTGGTCACCAAACACGTATAAAGTCATTTCAAGAAACGTTTCTGCAAGCTGGTCTTACACCAGAGTGATACTGAGAGAAACTTCCACTTAAACGTACCGCAAATATACTACATATTATTTTTAAATTAATAAATTGTAGTTAACATAATTCCAGTAAATAAAATTTAGGTACTTGCGCACGCCGGGATTTGAACCCGCAACATTCGGATTGCTAGTCGAGAGCCTTACCCTTCGACCACGAAGGAAAGCGCGATAAATTATTAATCATCGTAATTCGAAAACGTAAATAATCAAGATGTAATAATCATATCGACTGCCTCTGCTAAACGCGTACCGCGAACCATAAATCAACTGCCGCGAACTGAATACGGGGCAAACGTGTGAACGCTGTTAGCGGATTTGCGCCAAGATCCTTTGATGTGTGTACGAAAACCGAATTTAATTTTTTATACATTAGTTTCACGCAAGAGGCCCAGTGGAGAATATTTCACCTCAGGGCCTAGGTCATCTTTGGGGATGCTGTTTGGAGGGTTTTTTAAGGAAAGGAAGGAGAGGAAGATCTGGGAAGGGAAAAGGTATGAGGGGGGTGTAGGAATCTGGGGTCCGTGTGTCCAGGAGTGACGGACGTTTGAATTCATCCCTCCCACCCATCCCTGCTGGAGAGGTAAAAAGGGTTCCATGATATTTCATCAAAATTAAAATTCAACAAACCTTTAAAAAGTGATATAGAGTCATTAAAAGTGATGATACAAAAACTATTTATTATATTTTGTTTCATCACTTTTCATGACTTTATATCACTTTTTGGAGGTGTGTTGAATTGTCATTTTGATGACATGGGGTCACCAATTTGTTCATATGAAAAGTCAGGGGTATTTCATTTTAAACATATGGATAGTTTATTTATAAATCAGTTGTTTCTTTTATTTCTATAATTTTAGAGTGATTTTGATTCGAGGTTAGTTTTCTATTTTTACTATCCATTATTATTATTTATTATTTTTACATTTCTTACCTAATTTCGAACGAAACAAAAATTAAATTTGCGTATCTTGCGCAAAAACAATTTTGAATCGTCTAATGCGCCAGCAATAAGTGATTGTAAAGGCTCCGGCGGAGTGGTAAGAAGTGGCGCTACCAGTGTTACCGAAACTAAAAATTCAAAATCGGGAGAATTTTTGCCTAAAAATCGGGAGAAATCGGGAGAAATTTGAAGAAATCGGGAAAAATCGGGAGATGACTAGAACTATTATAATAAAAATTCTCCCTTGTCAACAATCCGAATCCCGTTTACTATTTCCGAAGCAGACCATTAACAACGATCTAAAAAATCAAGAAGCAGCATAATTGTACATGTTGCCCATGGAATGACGCAATTTTCCGTAACATTCGATGGAGACTTATTTTTACGTCTGTCAACACAGAACATTTTTTGTGAAATTTGAACTGTCAGTTCAAGAGACGTCAAAAATTATTGAATACCTATCTATGTACATTAAAAGTGAGCGGCATTCAAACAAGTAACGATTTTTGTCCTCGGGATGTGTTTACGATTAAATGAAACGAAACAATCTTTTTATTTTCAATTTTAATAAGCAACCATCCAATCACCTCAAGAGCTTTTTCTTCATATCACCTGGCTTCACATGTAAACATTCCGCTGTCACCCAATAGTTAACTGTTTAGCATTCTTTATTATGAAATACCTACTAATTTAGCAGATGAATTAGCAAAAAAAAAATACAATGCAAGAGCGAAAATAAAATTGTGGAAATTGTTACTGCTATGGAGTAATTAGGAGTTATATTAGATTAAGATTTAATTTTTATAAGCATGCTGCGCATTTACAATAGAAACTTGGGTACAAGTATCTCTTTTCTGGGAAGAATTATTCAAAAGTTGTTCCAATAATCTGCGATTGCAGTATATACTCGTAACTCCAATTTTAGCCCATATTTTAACAACTGTCCAACGATTCTTTTCTGGTGAAATGACAGAGAACAAAGTAAGTTGCAAATTGTTCAAAATATAGCAATGTGAATAATACTTAGGCGAAATAGATTTTTAAAGTAGCCAAAATGTTACAGGAGCTAAATTGGCTAACAGTAAAACAGAGACATTGATGACGTTGATATTTATAAAGAAAATTTAATAATACACAATGTGTTATCGAAATAATAAAGATAACTTTAACGTGTTTCGATAGAATATTACACCATATAGGAATAAAAAATGTCAATGTACTGCCAGAAAGCATAAAAATAACACCTATCGTTAAATGGAAGAGAGAATGCAAGAACTATCTAGTTATCTTTAAAGATAACATATAAGAATTCAATATTATAGTAGTATAGAGATATTGATGACATTGATATTTATACATAAAACTTAATATTACACAATTAAAAAAAAAATATATGTACGAGGAACGAAGAACCAAAAAAGCGAATCGAGGCGTTACGTAATAAATTCTAAACTCTCGCTCGTAAAATTCATAGATTATCGGTTTGTATAGGTCTAATACATACATACACCGGTCGGTGGCCGAGTGTGTTCAATTCCTGGGCTGGGTAAGTCCTCCATCACAACACAAGCAACATTTTCGGCTTACTGTGGTGGTAGTAGGAGATTTTCAAATATTGTCAGGTTATTCGTAACCCGGGAATGTTTGTCTTTCTTTTAAAAAAAAAAAATGCTTAGATAATCAGTATTCTCTAATTATTCTTGTTAATACCCTATTCGGGGGAATTATTTTTTTTGCCAGAGACAATTTTTTGCCTGTTTAGCAGACCATAAACAAAGAATCGTCGAGTGACGACGATTCGCTGCTTGCTTTGAAAAATCGGGAGATATTGATACCATCCCGGTAGATCGGGAGATGAAGTGAAAAATCGGGAGATCTCCCGAAAAATCGGGAGCTTCGGCAACACTGGGCGCTACAGATGCCGGGTGCAGTGTTGCCAACAAGGATTCTACATTTCCGCTAGAATTTACAAAAAAATCCGCCAAATTCCGTCAAAAACTTACTTGGATTCCGCCAGATATTCCGCTTAATTTGAGCACTAAAACCACGAACATTACACAGTTTTTATTGATGAACTAAAACAGTTTCATTAAACACAATACAAACGTTTTATTACAGATTATTAAATTTTTATGTTAATGTTCACTTAGAAATTAGTATTTTAGTAAAATAAAGTTAAAACAGTATATCATCATCTTCACTTTCCGCCGCCACCGCATGTTGACCCTGTTGGTCTTCAAATTGTAATGAAGACGTAGATGGTTGGGCTAGGTCACGTTTCTTATTATATATTTTTACAGTTCCTACCATATTTAATACCTCTGGGGGTAATGTATATGTATCGCAGGTTTTATTTAATCGCTGTAATCCCGAACGAACATTCAAAATTGCATTTACCGAATCAGTTTTCATTTTGTTTCTGGATTTATTTTTTACAATGTTCATCATACTAAAAACTCTTTCCACATCTGCATTTGACTGTGTTAAAATTAACATTGTAAATACAAAATCACATAAGTGCTTGAAGGGATTCACATTGGCAGCATCTTTGTAAAATTTGACTTCTGTCCAGAATTCGATTGTACTATTTATTTTTGTCCATTTGGTGAAATGTATCATTTTCCACTGGTCTTCGATGAGAGAAATTTCATCAGATGGATATTTAAATAATACCAGTAAAGGCGTTATGGACTCCTTGTGTACTCTCAATGTGTTGCTTACGCTGAAAACATTAATTTTTTCCAAAATTTCAAAGTTATCAGGAAGTCTCTGACGAAGTTCCTTTATTAATTTTACTGTAAAATCAACACATCGTTTACGTAAAGTTTGTTCCTGTGCTACTGACACAATATTATTTTCCCTTAACAATGTCATCTTGGTTTCAAATTGGAATCCCAAATATGGTCGGGGATCCAGATGACTTTCAATATTTATCGTCAACGGATCAATGTTTGGCATTGGAATGGCTACTTTTGACACTAAGAAACTTAATAGATTCTTTAGGTCACCAAATAATTTGCAGGGGTCTGCAGTTTTCGACTCAAATAATTTATTAACTCTCTGTACCTGTTCCAGTACTGGGCAAATAAAACAGAAAATAAGAACATTGGTATCGTCACTGTACATGTTATATAATATTTGTGCATTATAACAATTTTGAGTATGCCGCGTAATATTAAAATGAGCTTTTAATTCTATCCATTGCTTTAAGATTCGATCCACGGCGGAATAGATCGATAGCCAACGTGTCTGACATACTTGTGTTATTTTATGGGGTTCATGGCCGTCGTTTATTAGGCTGTATATTTCTCTGTATGCGTGTTGTCTTGACGAAGATTTAGCAAACCAATTGTATGTTTCTGACAAAAGGAATTCTAAATTTCTAGGCAGAGTGTTTTCAGATGCCTTTGACACAGCTAATTGGAGTGAATGGCAAACGCATTTAACCAGAATTAGTCTGGGTATTTCTTTTTTCAATTTCTGATATACTCCATTATTAACTCCAATCATTACAGAAGCATTATCTGTGCCGATACCTAACATTTTCTGTAGATTGAGGTCGAACTCGCATAATGTTTGCTTTAGAGTAAAAACTATTCCATCAGCAGTGCACTCCGATAATGTAGCAAGTTTCAAAAAGGTTGACACAATTTTTCGCAAAGAGCTGCTGTAGTAAATAATGACTATTCCAAGGTACTTGCATACACTTATGTCCGTTGACTCATCCAATAATAAGCTAAAATAACCATCACCAATATCGTGTTTTAGTTCTTTTACAAAATGTGGACTAAGCACGTTATTTATCACTGCACTGCATTTCGTGCGATGCAACTGGAAATCTTTAGCAGCTGAAGAGTCATGAAAAACCTTTTTTTAAAGACTTCCGAGATGATCAATCGTCAAAATGCTGCAATGTTCAGCAATAAAAAGACTCAAATAAGCTTCTGATGAATTTGCTTTCGGTTGGGATTCTTTTGAAAAATTGAGAGTTTTTTGACTTCCACTTGAATTTAGTTGGTGTTTTTTTGATTGCATGTGGTTCTTTAAATCACAATATTTATTACTACTGCTAACAACACATCGACAAAATTTACACTCGGGGAAATCCTCACCACTCGGATCGTTTTTACGAACAATCCAGTCTTCAAATAATTTGTCTTTAAGCCACTCTGCACGAAATTTTTGTCTGTACTGTGGTTTCGGCATTTTTGATAAACACAAACTAAATAATTACAAACTAACTAAATTCTAACACAAACTAACTAAATTCACGATCGCAATCGGTATCGGCATGCACAATAATAAATTATAAAACTGTTGACCCAGACAAACGATATATGACGCGCCGGCAGAATTCTAGAACTTAAACAAAGAACCATCAAAGAACTAAACGAGCCAACAGGGTACATCATTCTCAATAACGAAATAATTCCCCGAGGTCCCTGAGAAAAGGAAATCCCCGAAAGTCATATATACGTATAAATAAATAGCGATCATTACATCTAAAATTCTCAGCAACGGTACCAAGCGCCGCTCCCGGCCACCACGTAAAAAAGTGTCACATTAGTCTGCGGTCCGTGCTGCAAACCGTTACCTTACTTTCGAACTCTTCTGCGCGGCGGCCTGCAGTGGCACGCAGTACCATTGCTCCGAAGTGGACGTGTGATTGCCGCTATTGTTTGCTTGGAGAAATTGCCAGTGCGATAAAGTAATGAAACGAAGGACTCCCCATTTTTTCAGTAATTAGTAATTCCGGGCTCTATTCGATTCCGCCAGAAAATCCACCAAAATTTTGAATTCCGCTAGACACAAAATTCTTCCGTTTCGAAGGCACTCAATCCGCCAGATATAGCGGAAAATCCGCCAAGTTGGCAACACTGGCCGGGTGCTTTATTGCGAATTTTAATGTGTGACAATGTTTACATTCTTTATCCATTGCAGTGTTGGCAATTTAAGAATGCGCTGAATAATCGATGTCTGGTGCATATTCGAACGCACAAACGTTGTTTATGTTTCCTTATCCGTAAAACACTTCAGAAAAAATGTATTAAGGAAACGTTTAAATCTGCACTGAAAATTAAATGATGTTTGAGTGTTTTGAATGCACATTTTACTAAATAAATAATCGAAATAAAAAAATCCAAATTCTCACGTTGTTTATGTTCGTAACGGAAAATGAAACGATGTTCAAAGAAGTGTGATATTCTATCTATAGGCGTAATACAAATTAATGTCGATAGATTTGTTCACACCGACATCTATTGAAAGTTTACACAACTTAAAAATGAATTACGACCGTTTTTTCCTATAAAAAATCCTTGAAATCGTATTAAAAAATATTTAGGTCCCCCCATCATTGAAGACACAGGACAAAAAATAATACATCATATTTTCCATATGGTCCCAATCTCAGAGGAAGGCCCCCGGCTAGGTGCCAAAAGGATACACGTTGAGGACACAGAACTGAGAAAAAAATATTTCACATTTTTATGTAAGCGGAAAATGTTGCTTTTGCTATGATGGAGGACTTAACTAGCAGTGGTTTGAACTTGCCTCGCCATTTGTCTATAATTTATTTATTTAAAACAAAATAAAATAGATTTAAAAAAAATTAAGCATAAAATACAGTAATTATAACACTTTTAACCCTTCAGGTTTTTAAATATTTTTACCAACAAGTCCCAACGATATGACATGGTGAATTTTCTTGGAATTTTGGAATACTCCCGAGGTATCTAAAATGGGCTACATATTACTTATTTTTTAAGTTGTCGTTAAAAGAAATACTATTTTAAAATCTAGATAAAATTATTTTTGAAATATATACATTTGAAAAAAACATAAACAATAAATTTTTAATATCAAACACGTAAATGTTAACAAAAAACTTACCAAGACATTTTGACTCGGAACGTACATAATTTTGAAAGAATTCGTTATTTTTAAAACATACCTATTCCTTTTGTGTAGGTAAGTAGTAATAAAACTGTCACTTCACTTTTTATGCCGTTTATACAATAAAAACATATAAATAATTTTTTGACTTTCAATGTCAATGAAAAAATACCGCCAATTCGTAATCATGAACTTTGACAATTTAAAAAAATTTGAACCTTGTAATAATGTATAAATGCAGGGTTTTCCAATAAGAGGTGTTATTTTGATATTCAATCGTAAAAGATCGATGGTTTCTTTGCTTGTGTGGCACGTAGCGCCGTCTTGTTGAAAGTAAACGTTGTCCAGATCAATACCATCCAATTCCGGCCATAAAAAATCATTAATCATCTCTCGATAGCGCAATCCATTCACCGTAACTGTTGCTCCAGCCTCATTTTCGAAAAAGTAAGGTACAATGACTCCACTGAACCATAAACCGCACCAAACAGTCACACGTTGAAGATAGAGAGGCTTTTCAACAATAACTCTTGGGTTTTCCGAGCCCCAGATGCGACAATTTTGCTTGTTGACGAAGCCACCGAGGTGGAAATGGGCCTCATCACTGAAGATGATTTGCATTTGATTCACTAAAGTGAATTTTAATATTTTCAACGCGTTGTTGAAGCATGTATCGTTCCATTTTTATTAATGGCGTAGTTTTTACTTGTCAAATGTCAAAAAATGACAGCTTCAAAAGTAACATCTACCGAAATAGCGGGCTATTCAAAATAACACCTCTTATTGGAAAACCCTGTATTTGATACAAACTGTGAAGAATAATTATTTATCTTTCCAACGACGAACATTTCACATATCTACGCATTATAGAAAAAAAGATAAAAATACTTTTATAATGTATTGACGTCCCAGTCAGATCTGTCCTTTAGAGGCTATAATGGAATATGTTTGTGGCTAGTAATGTCCTTCCGAGGCCTGAAGGGTTAAAAAAAAATCATTGAAATTTACGTACGTGTAATAAAAATAAAAATAAATTGAAAAAGATATTGTGAATATATGCCTTAATTATGATTACCTACTCGTTATTTACATGATTAAAAAGTGCTGAATTAATTTGGATTTGTATGTGTCTAGATGTAAAACGAAAATATCAGCAACATCCATAAACTCATTGCCCAGTCTATGTACCCTCTCTATAACAGAATTGAATGCGAAGTTATTGATGTAAAATAAAATATTTCATGTAGTATGTTCGGGACTTAGGGAGGTACATGTAGTGACAACAAACTTATAATGTTAGGGCAGTCAAACATTGAAATAATAATTTTATACAATAAAAAGGAGATCAAATATTTTTCGCCTTTCTGAAAATTTAGATAAATTGAGTTTACCTACTTCGTAACTTTACATAATTGATTTCATTTACAGGAATGAGAGTTTACTAATTTTTATTTGTGACATCTGTGCATACTTGAGAAGGATTATTACTGTGCAGTATAGCACCCCATATTTCCCCAAACTAAACACTTTTTATGCTTTTATATAGATTATAATTTTATTGTGAACTATCTAAGTATGTGGGAAAAGTTTTAGTTGCCCCAATGGTGCGGGCAATGTGCCGATGCGAAAAAAGTGCCGACTCCAATCATGGCGGCAGGTATGCTGATGGGTTAAAGTGAAGGAACCAAATGAATAAATTATATTTCACTTAATGTCTAACCAGAGATGCGTACAATAATTTTATGGTTTTAGGTTACTGTGTATGGAAGTGAGGCATGGAACTGGCAGAAAAAGGATGAAAGTACACTTAATACTGTAGAAATGAGATCCCTGAGGCGTATGTTTGTAAAACTATGTATGATCATGTGAGAAATGTAGAGATGCAGAATAATAGAAGAGTATGTATTAGACGATGCATGAATGTGAATGAGGCAAGGAGTTGTTTGGCGGTCCGTCCCCTCTGCCTACCCCTGCGGGAAACGACATGATGGTTAGTTAGTTTATTAATCTTTACGCTGTCCTAGTTCTTGTATGTTCAATAGACCTTTTTTTGCAAAACTGAGTTACGAATGCCAATATGTTCATTAGCCTATTGCGCATTAATGAAGCTCAAAAAAACCATATGTTTTGGTTTTTAAGTAACATTTTAAGCATTTTTCGAGTGCCAATATCCACTCACGGAATAATGTTTCAGTTCTTATTTGTTCAATCTCCTGGATATTGAACATTCAAACACTCAAAGTTATGAATATAATTTTTTTTTTAAAGTTCATAGATATTTGTTCAACATCCCGCAGAAGGTTGAGGTCTTGAATGTTCAATCTCCACTGTCAACCAATCAGGAGCCGGCTAGTTAAAATGTGCGGCCATGTTGATTTTTAGTTGTTTTCTAACAACGAAATTGTTCCACTAAAAATACGTTTAATTGCGAATACGTACTGTTATTGAACTAAAAATTGACTTCACCGACTTCAGAATCAATAAACCTTAGAACAGTAACTCAAATAGAAAGGTAAGTCTTAAAATTATGTCATTTATAGGCTTTTTCACCATATTTTACATGTACTTCTTGAATTTTCTAGGCAAATATACAGGATGCTTCATTTATTATTTATTTATTCAATTATTTATTTACAAACATAGGACTTTTACCTAAAATGAGTATTAATAAATTATATTAGTGCATTAAAACTTATTTTTATCCAAGAAATACAAGAAAAGAGCCAGGAAATGGAAATGTGCAAAAAGTCGACTGTCCTCATAGTCTGATTGAAAGACATCTACGACACATATTTAGTCCGTTATCACTGCTGAGATCGCTGATGAAAACGAAGTCCAAATATTTCAATTTTGAATTCATTCAATTAAAAGTTTCTGATTTTTTGTTTTTTTTAGTCACATAAAAAACAATAAACATATTCTTATGTAGGAACTACAATAAAATCAACTAGACAAACGACTAACAACAATAAATGTAATGTTAAATAGACCACACCCATAACCCAAATCGCGGGATATTATAATTTTAGGATTTTAAGAGCTGAAAGTATTTAAAAAAATAATATTTTACTCACGATAATCAACATAAATAATAAGCTCACGGCAAATAAGACCTTCCGAAAGAAAAAAAAAAACTTTCTAAAGTAAGTAAACTTTAAAAATTACATTCAAATCAAATGTAGGTAACGAAACAATAAAAAAAAACAAATTTTCAACTGAAAATTGAACTTCAATAATTTTACGCATCACTCAGGATTTTTTTTTATGGAATACCGCACACAGTCTCAACTGCTCCCAACCATCTGGAGCCAGTGAGACTATGGAATCCCCAATTGGGGTATATTAGTATATTGTGAGGCTGAAGGTAGTGTGGAGGGGAAGGAGATGGAGAGGAGAAAGAAAGGAAGGAGGATGAAGGAGAAGAGAGATGGTATGTGAGTATCTATTCTGATCTGATCACCAAACACGGCTAAAGCCATTTCAATTCTTATGGTGGTCTTTACACCATATCTTCCTCTCTGGAACATGCCGCAAATAAACTATATGTTATTTTAAATGAATAATTTGTGAAATAACATAAATTAAAATTAAGGTTATAAAATGTTCAAAATTGATTAATCAACTTATCTCAGTTAATTTCACGGTAAAACTATTACACCGTAAATAAATTTCCTCAGTCAAAAACACAACAAGCGTTCACGGCTCACCGGCCAATACTGAATTAAGGATTTTCGAAGTATTCGCGAGTAAAAATGGCACCATGATTTTACGCAGTTTCCTAATTTGTGTTTATCTAAAAGGTTAATTTTTTTTTAAATTTTCGAGTTTTACTAGTCGATGCGGGACTAATTTTAACACCAGATGGCATTAAAAACGTATTTTCGAAAAATTTGGAGTTACGCAGTCTACGAATTAATGCGACGATATTTAATTGTAATATCATGCTCGCCTATGATTTTCTGTTTTCAGTTCTTAAATCATTTAACTGATTTCTTTGCGCACATGATAAATCAGGGTACATGTTTTTATTTAGAGTGTTTTATTCTGAGTAAGATTTTAGGCCATTTTGATTCAGGAAACTCAAATTTTATTGTCCTCGGTTTATCTTTATCTGAGATGACTCCACACCCCAATCGGGGTTACCATGCAAAAAAATCGCTTGCGGCGCTTTTCCATGCCTTTGTGTGAGTTATAACATTTTATTCTGTCCGCGCAACCCGCACACTTCCAATGTTCAAAATTACCCCATACAGTTGCAATGCATATTGCAGAATTCGTGACGTTTCAAGTCCACTAGGTAATTAACATACCCATTGATTTAAAAAAAATGTTATGTTCAAAGGTTTTGTTAGGTATTTTGACCTAAAATCCAAAAGTGAGTTTTGTATTAAAAAGGCCACGTTGCTGTTCTTCTCCTCACCCAAGGAGCCCTTGGATACGTTTGCTGACTGTCTTCTAGATCGGCCCCTGAATACATGCCAGCCTGACCCAGTCTCATGAAGGTTATGCTGTCTCATTTTGTATTATGGTGAGAAATAGTGTTAGAAAGAGAACACCGCGCTTTCAGTTTACATTAAAAAAATTACACACATTACGTTTATATTTATATGCTCCCGAAATTTTTTAAATAATAATTCTTTGAAACAACATTTAGCATTGAAAAATATCTGTCAAAGTTTGCAAATTTTTAAATAAACATATTTTTTCATACTAAACCATAAATTTTATAATGGCTTTGTCTAATTAAATACGTTTTGAGTTTCTTGTAAAGTAGTAACAGTACAGTTTACTGGATTAAACAACCGATAAGCCACTTTAAAAACTTTAACTTTGTTTGCATTCAAAATTTTAATGTTTTTAATTGCATATGTCGATTTATAATAGTAAAATCTGAAAGGGTCTTTCATCTGCTTTCAGGAACAGTATTTTTTTTTAATACATTCAGAAACAACAAATTTATCTGGTAATGTAATGTGAAAATATTTTCTGCAGATTCTGATAATTTTCCTAAGAGAAGTATAAAATGTCAGAGGCTTTAGGGGTTAATAGATAATTTATTTTTTTATAATACTGTGTCATTATATGATATTAAATTTGTGTTTTCTAATACAAAATTTATTATTGTGCATTATTTTATACTTTCTGTCATGATTTATGATCAAATGAGACAGTTAATTGTTGTTTTTGTTTAAATTATTACTAGAGTTTGATTATGCTTGTTTTCAGTGACACGTAATTATTGTGTATGGTATATTTATTCCGTTGAAATTAAAAAACGAAATAAATACAAATACCAAGTATGTACAAGTGATTTGCCTTTTCATAAGCATTAAAATGAAATGTTTTTTGGGTAGCAATTTTTAGATTACAAAAATGAGTGAAGTAGTCATGTGTTAGTCAGGAATTAATTGGGATAGTAAAACCATATTCAAATGATGATTACACAATTTATTTCATATTTGTATGTAAATCTACAGGGTGATTCCTTTAGTATTAATTGAATTTATACATTGTGTAACACCACATACACAAAGGATTTTAGCCAGCGATTCCTCAGCATATTTTAAGTCATTATTTTGCTGCGCTACATATGATATATATTTTTAATTAAAAACAACAAAAATTATAATTCAATCACACCCCGCGATGGATCATGTGATCGCTTGAGCAGCACGGTAACAGACAAGACAGAGCGCATATCACATGAACCGCTAGGCTGTATTCAATGGCGAGATGTGATGGAATTTTTTTTTAATAGAATATAAATACCAGACAGCAAAATGACATCTATGATTTTAACTCCAAATATGCTCAGCAATCGCTGGTTAAAATCATTCAGGTATGTAATGATACACCCTGTATATTTGTCAAAAATAATACATTAATTACAAATTCTCCAGTCTTACGGAAATAAACACAGATTAAAATATTACATTTATGAAGAGTAATTTATTAATGTCATGTTTCAAACACTGCAATATTGTACACAATATAAAGAAGAAAAAAAAAAGAAGAAATTAATAAAGAAGTGCATGAAAAACCTTGTTGGAACATTATATGTAATCAATATAATGCATTACTTAAAATTTTTAGACAGATCTCAAATTTCACAACAGAAAAATATTAAAGACAACAATTATTATTCTTGGTAAGATGACAAACACAGAATAATTGACACCACAAGCAACATTAAATTCAGAACAGTGAATAATGAAATCAGTAGTTATTAATATTCAGAGATGTTCAATGTATGTAATCAAATAAACAAAATACATATTATATTATATTATTAAATAATTAAAACTAAAAATAGATATTACATTCGCGTTTTTGCCTCAACAAATAGTATTTTGGCCTGTCTTTTTTAAAGTACCACGTATTTTTCCTAAATAAGTCAATACAGGGTGGAACACAAAGAACCTGTTACAGTGAAACTCGAGAAGTTCTCAAATGAGAAGTTTGAACGCCTAAGAAAAAAAAATTCAGTCCCTCGAAGCATAAAATACAGGATAAGAATTTTTTTTCCGGTCCCTTAGAAAACCTTATTTGTACCAGAGTTTCATTGTATTACATATTAGAACAAATACAGTCTATGATTAAAGGTGTCAAAATATTAGAAAAATCTTTGATTTTATTGAGTGGAAATTATTTCTGATATTCAGTTTTAATGTTTAAGTAACAGTTATAACAAATAATCGGGGTAGTGGAAGACTTATCAATAAAAAGTTTTGTCAGCGCACAAACTATTCAGATTTCGAATAAATTTGAAAATTTTAATATCTTGGTCCAATTTAGATATTCGGTAGTAATATAAAAATTATTAATGAATAATTTTCTACCCAAAAGAATGTGGTATAAAATGGCTTACAGCTAAGATACGTTTACATTTAGGCTAACAGCTAGACATATAATGTTGCACTCTTATAAAAATAAGTCGTAATCACACACAAACACTAATTTTATGAAGTCCATCACTTCCTTCCACTGAGGCGAACCACTGACAGTGACCGAGATATGCCTTTTCTCCTGAGCGTAAACAAATCCACGGTCTATGTTCACTTTCTTGTTTGAAACTTTGACCATCGTCAATTTTTGGCATGTCCAACTGTTTCACCGCGTTTCCGATGTAGATAAAAACAACAGGTCATTAAAATTTTAAAAGAACATGGAAAAAAATGCGTGCACCGCTAGACATAAATTATTAGCATCACGCAATGTAGTTAGGTTAGAAATAAATTTAAAGAATTGACAAATTTATCATGAGAAATTGTTCAAATAGCAGACGTATCACTGGGAATTACACAAAGTTTTGATTCAGTTGGTCATTTGAATTAATTTGGTCTTTAAAACTTTTCAGCAAGCTTAAACAGGTCATACAATAAATATACATATGTTTTAATTTATCTTAACTTGACAACAGGTTCTTAGCATACGCCTCAACTGTCCCAATGAACAGCGTCGGATGTGCAATACGTTAAATAAATGGAAGTTTATCATAGACATTCAAATTAATAGACTTGCCCTAACATGAAATCTAGGTATCATCTCGACTAGCTGGAGGCAAACCACGTGATCATATTTTTGGCACCAGGAGGGTTCGAGAATGCTTTGAATAAACTATGCCATCAGTCGTACATTAACCACCGAAGAGCGCAGATTGAAATAACCAGACCATGTGCAGAAAAGTAAAGTTCGCTAAAGTAAGGAAAAGGTTTGCAGAGCCGTCCATTGTGGGACTTTTCTGCGCAGGATCTGAATCTTCATTCTTAAACAAATTGCCTGGCGTAGCGACTAAAAAATTGAGTAAGGTGGGTAAATTATAACACATTTGTAAAAGTGTCTAATCAAAAAGTGTAATAAAATATTAAATTTTGGAAACAAATACGAACTTTTGTTTACCCAATTTGGGACACGTAGTTAAGTTTTTTAAGCAGCCAGCAATTTGCACACCATTGTAAAAAGGACTAGAAATTCGTAAGCAGATTTAATTTTCGAAGACTGAATGGTGATATTTCAATGCGAGTTTCCTGTATACTGTCAGATTCATTTATTGACAAATCACTGAAAGTGGGACGGTCACTCCGCCCCCCGCGCTCCACGCAAGATGGTTTCTTACCCTTTCCGTGATTGGCTCGTCTATCAATTAGAATGTTTATGGAGTATATGAAAAATATCAAAACGAGGCTGTATTTCTTAAAAACAATATAAATGTAGACACTAAACTTTTAACAGCTCTAATGCAAGGCAATCAATTTGCACATTCGACATTATTCATTGAAACAGCTGATGTATTCCAAAGAAATCTCTTGTTCAAATAACATAACTCAATTCCTAGAATGCATAATTTTATTTGTATTGTTCCAGCTGCGTAACAAAATTGATTGTCCAGTTATGCAGACGGGAGATTCAAGAAAACTGAATATTTATGTGGCAAGTTTTGACATCATGTATTTGTTGAAGTGAAACGTCATGGATCATAATGCAACACCATGATGAATCACATAAATGATAACCGCGTGAATAAGATTGGTAAGTCCCATTAAAATGAGGTTAGGTTGGGTTGGGTGAAATCCACTTCATCATGACATGCCAATCATCAAGTAGATCCAAATGGAAACAAGAAAGCGCACACCGTCCGGGGATGGGCCAGCCCGGAGAATATCTCTCTTTCAATTCAGTGCCAGACGCCGATAAGGTTCGCCAACGCTTTATTAGACTCTCAGTATCTCCGTGTGCTTATTGTAGCAGATGGCGATCCAGTCGGGCTGCGTGGCACCCCACTGGATTTGGTTGACCTCGCCCTCGGCGGCGGTGTAGGCCAGGATGGGGTCCTCGATTGCGCGCGGCATCTGCTGGATGTCCCAAATCAGCGCCTGGTGGTCGTCGCCTGCCGTGCAAATGTGGCACGAGCTACAGTAAAATGAGAGGTTACAAGGTTATATATGGACTAGTGGCTGTTCTAGACTTAAAACAAGTAAAATAACAAAAATATAAACAAGTAAATATTTTTTTTAATCAAAGGCATTTCGCTCTTTTGAAAACGCAGTGAACTTTTGGATGGTCTATGCGTAACATGGTGCATTTGATTCATTATTGCAAAACCATTATTATTACATAATAATAACTAAACATACTAATTTCGGTTGCTGGTGCACGAACGAACAATTTGAAATTATTATATTATAATGTGTAATGTATATAATTATTCAAGTTCAAATAAGTATAAATCATATCTAAGTAGATACCAAAATTATTTTATTAATTAAAAATTGTTTATTTGAAATGTTTGCCAGATGTTTAGATGAATTAATAGAGCTAAGATATGTCACTGAACAAAGTGCATGGTTTCACTAAACTAGGTCTAATGGAGACACTTTGGCGGGCCGTTCATATAGCTATTTCATTCGTACACAAGTATTCTTTGAATGGCTATCCTTTTCATAAGCGGTGCTACATTTTTTGTTCGATTAGTGCCAATATAACGTGTCTTGTACTTTTGTCTAGTACGAATGCGTTCTTAAAATAAATAAAAAACATTAATTATGTTGAACTTAAAAGTAATAGTCAAATCAGTCCAAAACTAATTCTGTAGACACAAGCACGGTAAAGACCACATAAAAGTTATATATTTTGGGTGCCTTGAAAACCCTTGGAAGAGTATGTTAAAATGTTTGCTACCTGTGCGGCGCCCAAGCGATGCCATTAACGCAAGCCCTATGGTTGTTGAGGCGCGCCACTGGGGTGCAGGGGACCCTCACGTCCAGGATGATGACCTCACAGGCATCCATAGCCACTGTAGCCAGGTAGTTAGGGTCCTGTTTGTTCCAAGCCAGTCGCAGGAGGGGGGTGTGGGCGGGGTCCTGGAATAAATACATTTATATGAGTAACC
The DNA here is from genome assembly GCA_026573805.1 of Hesperophylax magnus. NCBI lineage: Eukaryota > Metazoa > Arthropoda > Insecta > Trichoptera > Limnephilidae > Hesperophylax > Hesperophylax magnus. Next base: position 7,302,580 of record JAIUSX010000022.1, read on the forward strand.
ATAGATAATAGAAACAAGGAAGATGGGTCATCTATGTCTATTTTAATATCTGCCGTACATGCTCTCTATTTCCCATGAGGTGCAGCTAAGGTCTGTTGTACACACGCTCTCACGCTCTGCATTTTAAATGCTTTTCTAAAAACCATTTTGCATTTTAAATGCTTTTCTCAATGCATTTTCCATTTTAAATGCTTTTTTGCAACATACTTCCTACTATCTCCACTCATCTTTTTTTCATAAGCCCCAAATATCAGTCGGTCCTCAACCTCGCTATGAGAGATAATTTCCATTTGTCAAGTTGCTCCCTGGTAGGAGCCCTGGCAATTGAGTGATACCATTACAAAAAATACTGATTCAAATACTGAAAATGGGGCCATGACTCTGTAATATTAAATGTTAGATAGCAGTTTCTATGTTTTTACATTGGCAACATTAGTCCCGTGCAAATTTTTTGTGGTTTCATAATCTGTAGTCGTGGTGTTTTTGGATTTACCATCATGTAATATGTTTGTTCTACATTTGATGTCCATTATTAAATGACAAAATTTATAATTATTTTAATTGTTCGACCTGAGAAACCATTTTGCATTTTCAAAGCATTTTGAAAATTGGTATTTTGCATTTGAAATGCTTTTCTAAAAACAATTTTGCATTTTGTATTTTCAAATGAAAAAGTTTTGATCCATTTCCATTTTGCATTTCAAATGGTTTTGGGTACCCATTTGGCACATCTCTGGTTGCCAACATAATTTTCAAAGAGACGTGAAACTCCGCAATTAGTTTTGGTGTCTTTACGAGTCTGAAATTGACACTGCATCTATTTTCATAATGCAATATAATTTCCATGGTAGGCTAATAGGTAGAGTAAGTATTGTGAAATATGTATATTACCTCATAGATGATGGTAGAGTGCTCGAGATGGCGAAGATCAAACATTCTTACAGAGCCGTCGGCTCCCACCGAAGCAAACATGTCTCGGCCACCTCCGGCTCTTGAGAATGCAATATCATACACTTCCTACAACAGAAAAAATACCATTATAGGTAGTTATATTATGTGCACATAAATTTTTTTTACAGACTTTCTTTGATATTAATTTTTTTAAAAGAAAGTATTGCAAATGACTCTAAAATAAGTGCATGACTGACTTTTTTGTCAAAGAAATGTGGCAAATTTTTGCAGTATCCATATATATATAAATATACTAGTGAGGCATGGAACTGGCATAGAAAGGATGAAAGTAGACTGAATGCAGTAGAAATGAGATCCCTTTGGCGTATGTGTGGTAAAACCATGTATGATTGTGTGAGAAATGTGGAGATCCGCAAACAGTGCAAGGCTGATGTAAGCGTAATGAGTAAGATCAAGAAAAGGACGCTTAGACAGTTTGGGCATGAAGAGCGAATGAGCGAAGAAAGGAGTGTAAGGAGAATATACGATGCAAATGTGAATGGTATCAGAAGTCGGGGACGCCCGAGGAAGACATGGCACGATCAAGTGAATCAGATAATTGAGTCGGGCCATGTCAAGAGTCAGAATAATAGAAGAATATGAGACGATGTATGAATGTGAATGAGGCAAGGAGTGTGTGTCAAGACCGAGTTGTTTTGCGGTCCGTCCTCTCTGCCTACCCCTGCAGAATACGGCGTGAAGGTTAGTTAGTAACTAGTGGATCCCCCGCAATGCTTCTCTATCGCTAATGTCTTTCTCAGGCACCTGCGACTTCTTCCACAATTCACTACTGTATACCACTGTTATATACTATGTTTCTGTTAAAAAAAACTACATTACATCGACTTTAATTCGACTCTGTATCCCATTACGGTGCAGATTTTGCGTAAGTATTCCTAGAGCGTCCCCGACTTCTTCTACCACTTAACCATCTCTAAATACTCCTGACACTAGTAACAACAAACTTTGAAATTTTCAGCAATATCGGTGGACAACTTGTTGAGTTTTTCAAGCACAAACATATGCAGGCTGAATTTTTATATATTAAGATTAGAAACTAGTTAATTTAACTCAAACATTTGGAATGCATTTTATAATATAAGACGTCGTCCTGCCACAGACCGCCTTATATGTAGGGAAATTAAAAATTGTGCTTGAAAGTATTTTTGGATGAGACATCTGGAAAAAAAAGGTCTCGACAACAGCCAATCGGGTCCAAAACTATCCTTTATTTCAAGCTGGGACCAACCATACACATTCACAAAATTGCATTGAAATCGGTTGAGCGATTTCGGAGATTAGCGTGTTCAAACACAGTGACACATGATTTTTATGATTCAGTGACCTATAAAGCTGCAAAATGTTGTTGCATGTATTTAATCATAAGGCCAGTGTCATAAAACTTCTTCGGTGGAAAATCAGCAAAAAAAGATTGCTGCCATCTTCTGGGGCGAATTGCAAAAGTTATAAAAAATATCCTTTTAATATTATGTATGTATTTGTATAAATAATGTTTTTACCTTATCGTGAGCAATCAGTTGTGTTTTAACGTGTCCAGTTACGAGATTCACTCTTCCGAGAAGCTGTAAAGGAAGAAACAAATTGACTTTAAGAATAGAAACAGGTATTTATTATAATAAGGTTTAGTGTTTAAAATAGTACTAGTCATAAAAATGTTATATTATTATTAGCAGTGGGGTATTTTTACCTGTCCAGTTTCCAGCCCCCAAATGGTGCAAGTCGTGTCAATACTGGAAGTGCCGATCAGGTTGGGGTCCACCTCGTTCCAATCGAAGGAAGTGAGCGGGGCGCAGAAGTCGGAGTTCTTGTTGTTGTTGAGGACACACTCCAACCTCGTGTCGGGCTCCCCGGCTCTCCAAACCCTTAAATAATCCCCTGTTACAAACAACCAAAAGCTCTATTAATACACATATACATTTATGAGTGTAAAAGAACGAGGAATATTTTCAAATTCGTTGATATTAGTCGCCGCACGTCGCCCGTGACAATTTTTTAATGTAATAACAATAGAATCTTGATGAATCATTGATTGAATATGTAATAAATTTCATAATGCTAGTTTTAATCAAATGCCTTCCATTCACCCATCACCCATCTCCGGGGTGTCAACTTTACCACGAAACTCATGTATTATTTTGTCCATGGAATCGCCGCTCACGAAACATATGACCACAGTTGAAAAACATTTGATGGTAGTTTTACAATTTATTCGTCAAGGTAAAATTGTTTAGTTTGCAGTACACTGCCGTGCATTAAGAAACCAGTTTTGAGGTTACTGTTTCAATTCAATTCAACTAGTTTATTCCTTTAAAAACATTACAAAATTACATTTTATTTCGTTTTTAAGTACATTTGTAAAATGGTATTACATAATAAGTAAGCGGTGTTTCAACTATACCAGCATCAATAGAGCTTGCCTTTTAAAGGCAGCTTCACCGATGCTAAATATGTCCATATCCGAATTGATTCTGTTCTGTTCTATTATTACAATATTTACACGGATTTTAGTAAAGCCTTTGATAAGGTTTGCATTAAAATTCTTATAAATAAATTGTCTAAATTAGGAATAAGTGGTAATTTATTATGTTGGATTAAGAATTATTTATCAAAACGTGTACTAACTGTCTGTATTAAAGAACACCTGTCTTACGAATTTGAAGCCACTAGTGGTGTGCCTCAGGGTTCGCACCTTGGTCCAATATTGTTTATACTATTCATAAACGATGTCACTTCCATATTCACTGATGTTAACATATTATTATTTGCTGATGACATGAAAATATATAAAATCATAAAAAATATATACGACTGCTTGTCCCTCCAATCCAATTTTATAAAATTCGTAGAATGGTGTACCATTAACAAACTTACACTTAACATAAAAAAATGTCAAATCATGAGTTTCTATAGAATTAAAAACCCTATCAAATATAGTTACTCTTTTAACAATCACAGTTTATTGTCAGTACCTGTAATAAGGGACCTTGGAATAACCTTCGACTCTAAACTACTATTTACCAATCACATTGATATAATAACTGGTAAAGCAATGAAAATTCTGGGCTTCATTGTAAGAATTTGTAAAGATTTTAAAAATATCCAAACATTTAAAATACTATATACAACTCTGGTTAGGAGTCATTTAGAATACAATTCCCCCATATGGAACCCTTTCTACAAAAGCCATGCAAACTCCATTGAAAGAATCCAACGCAAATTTCTCAGATCAATTAATTTCAAATTAGGTATTCCCGCGGTTGACATAAACTATGAATCTTTATTACAAAAAATGAGACTCTTATCATTAAAAGACAGAAGAATACTCAATGATCTTATTTTTTTATTTAAAATAAACAATAACTGGTTTGACTCCCCTGAATTGGTCTCATTAATAAATTACCATGTACCTAGTAGACCGACTCGACTCAAAACACCTTTCCACTGTGACAATACTATGACGAACGCAGAACAAAACTCAACCATAAATCGCTTGCATATTTTAGGCAATGAATATGCTAATATTGATCACGCTGCCGGTAATCTGTCTTCATACAAAAGATGCGTTAAACTAAATTTGTTTGCTAGTACCACGTAAATACATCATGTAAACATAATATGCCTACCAGTACTTCTAAAACCATTAATGCACTAGAAATCATAAGTACTTGTAAAATTTATCATATCGGTTAACATAATCCAGGATTTATTACTTTTTATATTTAAATCTTAGTCGGTACCTTGAGATAGGTATCTTATTGGTACATTTTATTGTTTTATTTCAATCTTTAAATTTTTATTTTTACTTTTTCCTAATAATTTATGGTTTGTACTTTAATACTTTATATTTTAAACTATTCACTTTACAATTTACTTTTATACATTATAGTTTTTATACACTACTTATTACCTTACTTTTTACCTATTTTCTTAAATTTTACTAACATTTATACTGTTATTCTTCATGTTGTTGTACTATTATAAGTATGTCAATTATGTTAATGGCACGTGTTGTGCCGTATATGTGTAAATAAATAAATAAATAAATAAATATGTAATATGTTTTTTTACATTTTTTTTTTATTCGCACCTATATTTCTCACCTACCTACCTTAACCCTTTCGAGAAGTTAAATATTCTACAAATTTTGTTAGTTTGGTCGTAATATATTTTCCACAACCTAAAACCTTTAAATGTGGCAATTATTACACATTAACGCAATTTTTGTTGCATCTTTTGGTTCACCATGTAGGTCACTAAGCTTTTTGGTTGACCACATTATATTTTTTTTTCATTAAATGAACGGCTCACGTACAATGAGCGAAGTAACAAGGTGTCCGGGGGTAAAATGCACTAACTTCAGGAGGTGATTGATTCTACGTGATAGTACAAGTAAAAAAGATGAAATATCTCACTGGTTAAATTAAGTTCAGGTGTTTTTTTCTTCTGTAACAAACTCGTTTCCATCCTTTAGGATGTGAATAATTACTAAGAGGTGACAATCTACTTTTTTCCCTTGTTGATTGTTGTTGTCACTGAAGTAAATAATCATTAGATTCAGATTTTTTCTTACTTCAAAATCACTACACTCAGATTGATCACTGTCAAGTAATTGAAAATTATCATCACTGTCCCTTGCTAAGAATTGGTTAACCCATCTTGGAATTGAACCAGGGTGTAGTGTAATTTGCTAGCTCAGTGTAAAAAGGTAGGCAGATGAGAACTCGAATCCATCAGGGGTGGGGAACTTTCCGGCTCATTTCTTCGTCCATCAGTCAGGGATTGGGAAGGTCAAAGCAATAATTACTCATGAATATGAAGGACACAGGTATATTTAACACTTTCTAAAGAAACACATGGTAGAACAGAATCTAAGCTCTCTCTTCCTCTCTATAGAAACGACTGGGTGAAACGGGGAATTTTAAGATGGAATGCTGTCTTGAACACGAAAGTGGGTTATAATGGAGGTGCTTACAGGCTCTCAGGTTCTTCTTGATGAGGGGGGCATGACATGCCGTGCTGGTAGTGGCCCGCGCTCCGAGGGGAGCTGCGAATGGTTTTGGTTATCGACGCACTTAAGAATTCGAAACATGATTGTGAATTGGCAGCGCGGAATGTTTAGTTACATTAGAGAACGAGACCGATATTAACAAATGCGTAATTCTACGCGGCATTGTGCGAGCGTTCAAATTGTACGGTGGCCTGCATGCGTCCGAGGCTGAGCTCAGGTCGTGACTGAGGGGTCGTCGAGCCGAGGCAACATGACGAGAGCGCGTGCACGCGGCGAGTCAAAGGCCGGAAGCGGTAGTTCCGTTTGACCATTTGTTTGGTGGAAGGGGTAACATGTGTTGCTACAGAGTGATCGTATTACGTAACACCCTATTATCATGTTCGTATATTCTAAAGATCAAGAGAATCGTGGCATTATTTTTGTTAAAAAACCAAAAAAATACTAATACACAAAACAAACTTATACAGCACTGAGATTTATGATAACAATGTGATGACAATATGACAAATTTTTAATTAACGAATAAAGCTCGAGCAGCTAGACAAAATACTGGGTCGATCGCTAAGTGCAGACTGGTTATTAACTCTACTCACCTAGGAGTGAGCAATAAACAAAATATATGATCGAAATAATTTTGGAAAAAATGTATTTTCGAATAAATGTGTAGTTAAAATTGGATAATTTGCATTTCCAAGGTTTTTCCACACCAGGTATAATGATAATTGAGGGAGAATTTACTCTCGATTTTTCAGAAAATGTATTCAAACAGGCTGGAAACTGTCCTGCGTGGAAATGCAACCATTCTGACTATATGCTTGCTGCACACTTGCTGAAAGGGTTAAACTTTGCTAATTTGGGATATTCTTTTTTGGGACAAAATGTTTGATCCCGATGTGTTCCAATTAAGCGGAATCGACTGTACTTTCACCGCAACGCTACATCTCTAAGGCTTTTACAGAATTTAAACAATTCATCAAATTTCAAAGTTGATTTTCAAGTTCTGTGAAGGTTCTATTCAAGTTCTTTTATTATATCATTATATTGGCCTGTCGCTTCACAAAACTGAAATAATAAGAGAACTTGATTACAACCTTCACTTGAAAATTAACTTTGTAATTTGATGAATTGTTTAAATTCTGTGAAACAACTCGTCCTTAGTGATCTACTTCGAATTTTGATTGTAGAAGCAAGTTCAGGCTTCTGAAGCACTTAATATGGAGTTGCTTGTCTAGCTTGCTGATCGCCCCTGGTTTCTACCCACGCTCCACTCCCAATCAAGTTATAACCTCCCTCTCTTTCCTTTCTCATCTAACATAAAGAGGGGTTATAAATTAGCTCTGAGCAACAGGACCATAGAAAGGAACTAACCAATTAAAGGAAGTTAAATTTAAAAGTCTCATGAACCATTCCTATTTATTGCCATACTTAGCTGATGGATTATGATTATTATTTTTACATTTTTGGTTAGGTTAACACGTTAGATATTAATGATAAATTTTAGTGTACTTACCACTGGTGGCAAGAAGATCCGGCATGATCCCCTTGCTGTCAGGAATCCACATGATCTTGGTTGTGGGGTAAGGATGGTCAAAAGTGCTCTTGGCACTGAATTCACTAGTGTCTTCATCTAAAGACACTATTTGAACCTACAGAAAACAATGGTAGGTTAATGTTAGTATACTATATTGGATACTAATGCGATAAATATACAAAAAATAACTTGTTTTGGATATCTTGTTTGGATATAAATGTATTATAATGTCTTTTATTTTACCTTATTGTTGTATTCTTCGACAAAGCTTCCGAGAGCCAATCGGAAGCGTTTGTCTGGTCGTACGGACCAATTCATGGAGTATAGGGGCCATGGCGCCAAGTATCTGGAAGTAAAGAAGTATTTGACGATATGGGAACATACATGTTATGATTTAGAAGGCTTCCCAAGAAAACCTACAAAACGAAATGATAACTGTCATATCACGTACCACTTTCAACATTTTCACTTAAGAGGTTCAGCGATTTGACACCATTTCACATTTCATACTATTTACAATTTTATAGTTTTCCTTCGGAAAGGAATAATATTTGAACGTAAAGAAAACTTACTTGTAGATCTCTTTCCGTTTCCCACTGCTGCTCGAGCTACCAGAACCACCGTGAGAAACAGACATCGCTGAGTATCGAAAAATGTTGAAGCTTTATTGAAAATTGTTTGAAATCATACGGGATTCACACATTTTAAACTCCTGATTATTCACATAAAATTTCGATGAAATTAAGTTCGGTAAGTCTATCTTCAGAATTTTAAAGTACGGGCATGCTTTTAGCGGCCGGTGATATGGAATAGCTCATAAGATGAACAAAACTACCCGAAAATATGAATATTTCACTTATAAGCAGTGACAACACAAATAAATGCCGATTGTCAAAAAGCAACAACATGAAATCGATTGAGCGAATGTTCCAAAATAGTACCTAATATGCGTACTTCCGCATTCTATACCTTCAAGTACCTATTTAAAAAAAAAGTTTACACTAGTTCCTACTCGCCGGAAACTTGATCATTTTAGAAGAAGAAGAAGTCAACAAATAATCCAAAATAATCTAACTGTCAACGTGGTGGGGCAAATGACATTTGACGTTTTTTTCCCCATTTGCTGTTTATGTCGGTGACTTTAAATCCAACTTGCAACTTTTGTACTTAGAATTCGCCGATAAAGATGCTATTATCTCGTGCGGGATAGTGCTATTTAAAATTTCAACAGTATGATGGTTGAACGCTAGCTCGCCGTGTTAAAACGTTTTACAATTTGTAATAATAATAAAGTTGCAACTCGGCCAATTTAAGGTATTGATTGTTTTTAATAATAATTGGATAATTTGTAGAGCCCCGTTTTTTATGAAAAATCACCCCAAGGGCGCTGTACAACTGATGAGTTTTTAGGATCTATCTAATTTACTATGGTTATTTAGAATAATAAATCTTGTGCCGTATATGACAATAAAAATGGACTTAATTGGTTGACTTAAATTATAGTAGGTATAACTTGTAATTATTAGTACCTAGTACTTACTTCATAGTTATAATTTTTTTAGCAGGTTGAGAATTTCAGAATAATTCTGTCCGTATGTAGAAATTAAATGTGTAAATATATAGAGTGTGTTTGGACAGTCCAACCTCCTATAATGTTATGCTCACAGTAATTGATAATAATATCTTGGTCAACTATAATTTATTACTAGTGTTCCTAGTATAATTATTATTACCTACTAATAAACTATTTAGATTATTGAATATTAATAAATGTCAATATATTTAATGACCTAAACGCGCCTCTAATTTATTGTATCTTTATAAACTAGATATTATGTTACCCCAATCTATCTATCTGTGACAGGTAAAAACATGGTTTTTTAAAAAACAGCGCCATCTGTTGGACAAACATACTTTAAAAAGAAAAAAAACATTCCCATCTGTCGGACGTAAAAGCAACACGCAGTATTGTTTTTCTATCTGCACAGATAGACTGAGCCACAGCAATGCATGGCGGGGTACAGCTAGTACCTAATATAGACACTGGAAATGATTTACTGCCAAATGGCATTTTAGCAATTTATCCTTTCCAGTGTCGACATGTAAATTCCATTGAAGTAGCTGCAAAGGATTTCAAAAAATAGATTTCTCTTTATGACTGTACATGTTTAAGAAGAAATGTAATATACTTCCCTTAAACACTTCAAGTTTTTAAGTTTAAAAAAAAATATGAAATACATTATTTTTAAGATAATATTTATGCACTTGCAGAGTTGAAAAGTAACTAACTAACTAACCACCACGCCGTTTCCCGCACGTGTAGGCAGATAGTATGTACTGCCAAACAGCTCGGTCTTGGCATACACTTCTTGCCTCATTCACATTCATACATACTCTTCTATTATTCTGACTCTTGACATGGCCCGACTCAACTATCTGATTAACTTGATCACGCCATGTCTTCCTCGGGCGTTCCTGACTTCTTCTACCATTCACATTTGCATCATGTATTCTCCTTACACTCTTTTCTTTTTCTTTCATTCACTCTACATGCCTAAACCATCTGTGCGTCCCTTTCTTAATCTTACTCATTACGCTTACTCCAGTCTTGCATTCTTTGCAGATCTCCACATTTCTCACACAATTACCACACATACGTCTTGGGGATCTCATTAGGATATCATTATCTCAACAGAAAAAAATCACAAAGTATGCTCTGAAAATTATAAACACATTTGATTATGTTATAAATTTAACACATTATAGGTACGAAAATATTTTGTTTCTTTAAACGCCACTTAAGACATTTGTCGACAGATTTTTGCTCTATTTTTAATAAGTCATCATTTATTAAATATTTTCATTTACTCCTATTAATTATAATCATTTTCAATATTAGCATGCTCCCTCTAACATTCGTATTTACATATCTCCCTCTCAAACCATCTTCTTCTTCTACGGAGCCTTAATGTTCTCTTCTTTGTTATATCTTGTCAACAAAATATTCACAGTCAAAAGGTTATCGCAAAGTTGATTAAATATTTACTCATCTATATTTAAGTAGTAAGAGCCATTTGGTTGAATAGTATTAACAATAATAATCTTGTGGCAGCTTTAGTGTACTTGGCCTGGTCTCATGGTAACCACTTTTCTCAACTATTATTTTTACAAAATTATTCAGAATTCAAAACATTGTATTACTGAAAAATTTGCATAGATATAATTAATGACGTTGTGTGCAATATATATATACATACTATTGCATCCCCCGCAATGCTTCGCTATTGCTAATATCTTTCTCGGACGCCTCTGATTTCTGTCACCATTCACTACAGCATACCACAATGTTACTGTTAACAAAACTACATTACCTCGGCTTTAATTCGACTCTGTATCTAATTACGGTGCAGAACTATTCCTCGGGCGTCCCCGACTTCTTCTATCATTTAAACATCTCTAAACACTCCTGGCACTAATAACAACAAACTTTGAAATTTTCAGCGATATCTGTTGACTACTTTTTGAGTTTTGCGAGCACAAACCTACGCAGGTTAAATTTTTATATATTTACATTATAATAAGCCAGTTTGAATTTAACTTAACCATTTGGAATGCATTTTATAAAACTAAGTTAATAACTTTTTAAACTGTGGGGGGCCTCAGCACAGGTAAAGCACCCAGTCACGCGTCGCTTAAGGTCGTGTGCTACCTCCGAGTAAATTGCCTTTTAAAAGTGCCAAAATGCCCTCGTGTGTATGAGAAAGTGTTTTAATTACTCGGCAAACATTAGTTAAAGCCAAGGAATAACATTTAATTTGTAAATACACACAAATTATTTACTTTTTCGATTATTATAAATAATTCAGTTGTTTCCTGTCCAAAGATTTTATGCATCATAGGGAAAACGTGAGGCCGACTAGAGTAGAGGTCTGGCACAACAGCCAAATTATGAAGTCAGTGTTGTCGTCAACTAAACTTCGCTGTTCAAAATAGTCTAATCACTCTGTTTCTTTGTATGCTTGCGGTAAAATAATATAAAAATCAGCAGTAACAATGAGTATCAACAACAATCGCCACCATTTAAAAAACTGTCGTTGCTCTGTTATGGCACGGCACTGACTTAATGTCAGGCGCCCAGTCTGTAGTCGGCCTTAAGTACCATTCCACCGCAGATGTTGCCCGATCCTATCATTTATTCTGTTCATACACATATGAGCCTCGTTTGAATTAAGAATTTACTGGAAACATAAGAGCATTTCGTACTTGCCACATTTTATCTTAATTTTCTTGATACAATAACAACTTTAGATAATATATTGTAACGTCGTTGGATAAAATGTCATGTTTCAAGCATCTGCAAATTATTAACGTGTGATTTTCTTAATTGGTGTTCTTTTTTTTGCAATGGCCATACTCGTTATTATAAACTGTGCCATTATATTTTTATTTACCTTAATGTTTTGTGTATTTTTTTCTACGTACTGTTTTCATGCTTTTTTGCGTTTTTTGATAGAAAACTTCTTCTAAAACTTTTCTAGTGATGTTCTAAAGTAAATATATTTTTTTTGTGTTTTTAATAGAAAACAATTTTTTTTATAATACAATTGATTTATGTATTTATGATGGTGCTACAATTTTTGAATTAGTGTTAGTAATTATTTATCATATTTCAGATTGCAGGATGGATCTGATCAAGAATGGTTGGTTTAGCGAGGTGTCCGAACTGTGGCCCGGGCAGGCAATGTCCCTCGAAGTTGAGAAAGTCCTCCACACGGAGAAATCTCAGTTCCAAGATATCCTCGTAGTGGACACAAAAAGCTATGGAAGAGTTCTCATTCTTGACGGCATTATTCAATGCTCCCAGAAGGATGAGTTTGCTTATCAGGTAACATAGGATTATAAGATTTTAATTAAACATTTATATTTACGCAAAACTGGTATTTGGGTTTTATCAAGCATCAGTATATTTTAGAAGTAGTTCGAAAGTATACAAGGCCAAAATGCACCCAGAGTGTACTAGTGCTGCATGGTTTCAGAAGTATAAAGAAATAAATTCTTTAGAAAGTATGCACGAGTTTTGCGATCTCTCTAATCACATATACTTCCTATCCTCTTTATGCAAGCCCAAAATGCTGTATTTCATTTGCTGTATGGTTTCAAATTGTTTAAAAAATAAATATACCCAGTTTTTATTTAATACAAAATTGGTTCTTAGTTTGGGTTCATTTAGAAAACAAATAATCTATGATTTAATAATTCTTGGTTTATTTTGGTTGTGTGATACATTAAATGCTAAATCATGTTTCCTTTAGTGTGAACTATACTAACTCTTTCTATATCAAAACAAATAAAGAATACTGACCGAAACAATGGCGCATGCTGAGTGATGTTGCAATGTTGGAAAAGAATAGATGATTGCTTACCGATTATAAGAAAAGCCTAGAATATTTCAAATTAGAAACATCAAAGGGGGGACCCTAGAGGAAATTAGAACTATTTATGGAGCGCCGTAATTACGCGGCTCTCATCTGTCAAAGTGATAGATCCCATACAAAGTAATGATATTCCACGGCAGTCTCCCAATTAATCTGAAACCCTCTCCTGAGGAAGATTATAGCATAGTGTGTCATCCTAACACATAATACGTATATGCCACGCCCAGTGTCGTGAAGGTCACAGTGTTTATTGAGTCAGTTGCCGTGACGAGGAGATGACGTAGGACAAATGTTGAATACTCCGGTTGCTGCGGTGATGTGGTCCAGGCGGTAGTTGGCGACGGCGCGCTGAGACCGGACTCGATGACTGTCAGGCACTGGCGATCTGGGGAATCAATACTCCAGTGCTGAGGGAAGGCCGAAGGTGCAGCGGACCTTGTAGGCGGTTGAGCGGGAACGGCGTAGACCAGTGAGGATGCTGCGTGTCCTCGTGGTGGTCATGGTGGCGTGGAAGAAGCGCTGGTCAGAGACACTGGAACCAGGGCGCTTGTAATCCGAGTAGCGCTTGCCAGGGACGGCGATCTGGACAAGGCGCTAAGATGATGTCCCGATAGAGTCCATGATGGTACGGGCGAAGCCGGGTAAATTGTCCTTTGCGCTAGTAAGAGGAGCGCGGGTATTCACTCGTTGATTCTCGGCGGACTGATGACTGACTGCCTGACTGGCTGCGTCGGGCTTATTTATACTGTTCGGCCGATGGCAACAGCAGGTAGTTAAATGGCAACTAAATCGAAGCCACTCGCTCGGTCTGGCCCCTTCGCGAAGTTTCGACGGCGCGGCAATTATGCCTAGGCGGTAGACTCGAACCTTCTGGCGAGTTCTCGTAATGTGAAAAGAAAGGCCGGTGACGTATTGTCACCTGGTAGACAAGTAGGTGCTTGTAGTACGTAGGTCGATCTGTTTTGATTTCGACTGCGAGTATGTACCTAAGTAGCAAGTAGCAAGTACGTACCTAAGTAGCATCGAGCTGCTTATTATTAATGAATTAATCTTGATTCTTCTCGACGCCACACATCAAATTTCAGTTATTACAATCAGTTATATTCACGCATTGTTTTAATCATTATTTACTATTAAGATAGGTACATATTATACATAAAAAATACTGATTTTTATTTAGATTCAGGGAAGTGTGATTTCATCACACTAATTAATTCCTATTAAAATATTCACATTCACAAAAAAATGTATGTCTATATTAGACCACATGAAGTTCAACTATTTTCAGCTTCATAAATAAAATAAAATTAGTAAAACAATAAATGTTTATTTTTAATTATTTTTTTTTTTTGGTAAACATTTAAGACAAGATTTTTTATGCATAGCACAAAGGGTAACAATTATTTTTATAAGCAATAATTATTAGCCTGAAACACTCATCCACATTGAAAAATCTCCTGATAAAAGATACATGACGCCAACGGGACTTGAACCCGTGTCCTTTTGATTTCCGGTCGACAGCTCTAACCACTGAGCTATGGCGGCTTATCTCTTATCCCCGAAATAATTCAATATATACTAGTGATTCATTCAACAATTACTGCTTATTACATTTTTTCACCTGAAAACAACCAACTTTATTTTATATGAGAAAGGCATTGTAAGTGCTAACTCTCTCAGAGAGAAAGAACGAAAGAAGAGAGAACTCTGCCATTTATATTTTGTCACACACAGTATTAGTTCAATTTGTATAATCATCTACAGTTGTATCGTAAGAGTTACTGTATTTTTTTCTGTAAAAAATTAAAACATGCATTCTTATTTATTTTATTATATTTAATAAAAGCCTAAATATTTTCATTTACTACATTACTACTTCGAAGACAACCAAATAAGGGGGCTCTCGTAAGATGTTACATTAAACTAAATATTATTGATTCAATCATGAAGGTGTCGCCAGCATGACAAAATGAGATCTTTTTAGTGAAGGTCTCGCTAACGTTGACAAGAAATGCATGGAATACACGGTATATATTTGCGACAACTGCTTACAAAACATTGTTAAAATCACATCTATAAGGTTAATGTGTGTACAGTTACAATATTTTTTAAATGGAATAAAACCAATTTGATTTTAAATTCTTATCTCAGTTGTCAAAGTCATTGTTTAAACATTTTGAATGCAGAAAGTCTTATCTCGAAGAGAATTCTTCAAGGTTATGTTTAGGTTTATGGTTAGATTATGGTTTATGTTTACGAAACTTGACATTATTGAATATTATTATCAAAGTTGAGATGTGTTTAATGTCAACATTTTTGTAGATAGGATAGCAGGAGCGTCGCCAGCTTCTATTTTTGTAGAGCTTACAGGGAAGCAGTCCGAATATACTTGAAATATTTACATACAAGCTGACGCAATATGACCAGTCCGCTCCGGGTGCCGAATTGCCCAGGCGCCAATGTGCTGATAATATCTAATACCTAACAGTCCTAACACATCCCCCTTGATATTATTTTTCTTAAAAATGGCGCTACTCAAAATACAAATCACCCGAATATTATTGATTACAGTGATCACCTATCTAGGCGTCTACAGGTTTTGACAAGGGACACCAAAACTTTACTCGCTCCAGGCGCCGTTTGGTTCAGGGCCGGCTCTAGTTATGTTGTCTTAAGCCGTGAAGGGGCCCATGGGCATACTAAGTTGTGAGGCCCCTTTTGAAAGCCGTAAACCTACAGGAAAATAACAAACCAAAATTTTTTCTTTAATTTTACTGGGGGGGTCCGTGAAAGATAGTGCTATTCTAATTGTGTTTTTGAAATATTTTAACATTTAAAAGTTTAAAGTAATTGTATAAAATCTAAATACCGCTATTATCATTTTGAATTGCATTTGGAAAGGCCAAATAAAAATTAAATGCATAATTTTTTCAGGTGCAGATTAGATTTAGAAATATAAATAGTTTTTAAAAAAGAATTCGAATATCGCACGTTAGTTGCAATTCCTGTACTATGTCATTTGATTGTAAACAATCACAAAATCTACAGGAAACTGTTAATCTGTTTGCTGAGTTTTTTGGTGGTGTATATGTTAGTAAAAGTGTAGACAGTAAGTACTCTTGTTCTAATTTGGTTGAGAACCTTGATATATCTGACTGTACAGTAACTATAGAGGACGTTATATCTAAGCTGAAGAGTCTCGATTCCTGCAAATCCGCAGGACCTGATAAAGTTCTACCTAGATTCCTAGTTAATTGTATGCATTCATTATCACATCCCATACATAAGTTATTTATGAAGTAACTCTCATCAGGTGTGTTTCCTGACCTTTGGAAGTTTAGTCATTTGACGCCTATTTTCAAAAAAGGAAATAAGAGCGAAGTAACAAATTATAGGCCAATATGCATAATGTATTCTTTACCCAAACTTTTCGAAAGCCTATTAAACGAGTAATCTCACCAATTCAACATGGATTTATTAAAGGAAAATCAGCACTTTCCAATTTAATATTATACACTAATGATATCGTTAATGGCTTTATCACATCATATCAAACTGACTCCATATATACTGACTTCAGTAAATCATTTGATAAAGTAAACCACAGAATCTTAATACGTAAATTAAAATTGTTGGGAGTGAGAGGGAGCATGTTTGAATGGTTTAAGAGTTATCTGTTGGGAAGGTACTTAGCGGTAAAGGTGGATTCATTAACTTCTTACAAATTTGCGGCATCAAGTGGAGTACCGCAAGGATGTCATCTGGGCCCAATATTATTTTGTTTGTTCATCAATGACATAGTAAATATTTTTAGCAAAGTCAAAGTTCTGTTATTTGCCGATGATTTGAAGATCTACAGAATAATTAAAGATGATAATGATCGCGCTATTTTGCAGTCGAATCTGGATAAACTATTTGCTTGGTGTTCAGAAAATGATTTGCAACTAAATATTAGTAAATGTCAGATTATTAGTTTTTACAAAGGTAAAAATCCTCTTCATTTTTCTTATCTCATTAATGGCGCTAATCTTCTTCGAGTTTCACAGATTCTAGATCTCGGTGTCTTATTCCACGAAAGTCTACAGTTTAACTTACACATCGATGAAACTACAAGCGATGCAATGAGAATGCTCAGTTTTATTTTGAGAATGGGAGCAAAGTTTAAAAATGTGTTAACTTTCAAACATCTATATTGCTCATTAGTACGAAGTAAATTAGAATATAATTCAACAGTATGGTCACCGTTCTACAAAGTGCATTCTCAAGCCTTAGAAAAGGTACAAAATAAATTTCTTCGGTACATAAATTTTAAAATGAATATTTCCATCGAATTTATAAATTATAATAACTTACGTACCGAAACCAGACTTCTCAAACTATCGGGTAGAAGAGTTCTAACTGATATATTATTTTTATTCAAAATTATCAAATCTCTCATTGACAGCCCTGAATTATTGGAATTAATTTATATTAATGTACCTGCCAGACAAACTTGAAGCAAAGACACTTTTAAATGTAACAATAACCTCAATACTAACTACTCTATGTATTCACCAATTCCAAGAATTCATCACCTTGCAAATAAATACTGTAAACTTATTGATATATTTGGTGTTAATAACTTTGTGAGTTTCAAAAGGCAACTAATTTCAGACCTATTTGCTAGTTATTAACTTGTATTATTTATTAGCTTTAAAAAAAGGTCTTGTCTTCATACTTTCTTTACTTTACCATATTATTTTCTAATTACCTTATGAGTAAATTATATTTAGCTATTTTATCCATGTACATGTTACACTTACATACATATACTGTCAACTTACTATGTAAAAGCCCGATAGGGCGTTAATAAATAATAAATAAATAAATTCCGCAATAACCTCGGAACCTTTTTTCCATGGTATCCTCAATTCAGGTATGTATGTGGTGTGGATGAAGGGAGTGGAATATGAATTACTGCATTTACAAACACACGGGAAAAGCGCCGCAGACAATTTTTTTTTTGTAGGAATTATTAAGCGCCCATTGTGCACAAGTCAATAAAAATACTCCATTCAAGTATTTCGATTTAAGTGTTGTGAAGGTTGACGATGTGGATAAAAATATATAATCTTTTTATAATAGGTTTATTTTGTTTATGGGGATAAATCAGCCCTGATAAATTTTAAACAACACATGTAATTCACAACAAAAACAGTAAAAATTATTTGAGTGATCGCGGCGCAAAATGATTATAAAGGTATCTTGTTTAGCGCGTTAAAATTCGTACAAACAGACATAAGCATTGCGTAATTCGAGTTGATATGGTTTTATTCTATTTATTTACATGAACCATATCTTCTAAATATGTGTAGAAGCAGTTTTAAACACAATTTTTTTAAGCAAAACCAATTTTTTTTTAAATGATCTGCCCGGCTATGTCTTCACAAACATATTACGTTTATACCATGATATATAATAAAAATAGATTAGCCCTTGATACCTAATTTCAATCCAAGAATAACACCACCTAAGAGTAATTTCATAATACAACACCCATCGAATTCCGCTGGCTCGCTTCGAAAGCCTAGATAATATAAATGCATGTTCCCTATAATCAGTCCTGGATTTGTCAATAGGCCTTATAGGCCACGGCCTAGGGGCGGCAGAGTTCAGGGGGCGGCACTCGCTTGCTTTGGTAAGACGTGTATGCGATTAGAAACAAAAAAAGTCCCTGTGGATAGACAGAGTTTTATAACTATTAAGGTGCTAATTCCTAGTACTTTAGTTAGATAGTTACTTATATTTATGCTACTGCCCGGGCGGCAAGGGTAAAGGGTGGCGGCGGATCGGGGGCGGGTGATGTGATGAACAGTCACCCCCGCTACCCGCCCGCGCCCGTACAAACACATAATATACCGTATCAAGCGCGCGCCGGGCCGGCCGGCAGTGCAAAGCGGCAGTTTCGTGTGTATACTTGTGTCAATTAATTGTAGACTCTACACCGGATGCAGCACACGTAGATCAACTGACACTTGTGATTAGATATGTTTTAAATAATGGAGAGCCATGTGAGAGATTTCTTAAATTCTTACCTTCTGTAGGACACAAGGCTCAAGATATGTTTGGTGCCATTACTTTAGAGCTAGAAAAGTTGAACATAAATCTAGAAGTCTGCCAGGGTCAGTCATATGATAATGCCTCGAACATGTCAGGAATTTATAATGGTTTACAAGCCAAAATTCAAGAACAAGCACCACTTGCCATGTTCGTCCCTTGTGCAGCTCATTCATTAAATTTGGTGGGAACCTCGGCCGCTGAGTCATGTACAGAAGCCTGTCACTTCTTCATGTTGCTGGAAGAGGTATATAATTTCTTTGTGAAGTCAACCGATCGTTGGAAAAAATTGGCTAATGAAATAGGAAAACGAAAGACGCTGAAGAGAGTAAACCTCACACGTTGGTCAGCAAGAGCAGATGCCTGTCAAAGTGTAAGAGATTCCTGGGATGAAGTACTTACGGTTTTAAAAATGATTGAAAATGACGCTACACAGAAACCCACCCCACGAATTGAAGCAAAGGGAATTCGCCTTAAATTGGAAAAACTGGAAGCGGCATTTATGATTGTATTTTGGAATGCTATTTTGGACAGATTAAATAAAGTGAGTGCTCAGATTCAGAACTCATCTGTTGATGTACTGACGTTATCTGATCTTTATGGATCTCTTCTCGAATTTACAATAGCAGAGCGAGAAAACTTTGATTTTTTCGAAAAAAATGCAATTGAAATGAGCGCACTTCAGCAATATCAGGGCGACATTAAGAGTAAGAGGAACCCTAAGAGAAAAAACTTCATAGACGAAGCATCAAATGAGGAAATTGAAACAACTTCCAGAGACTCTTTCAGAGTCAACACCTTTTTGGTAATTCTGGACAGACTGAGAGCTGAATTAGAGAGAAGACATGGTGCATATATAATCTTTAAAGAAAATTTTTCATTTTTAACAAGAATGAGTGAACTTTAAACATAAAGAGTCTCAGAAAAAGCTCAGTCTCTTGTGCAATATTACTGTAATGATTTAGAAGACGATTTAGTTCAGGAATGTGTACACTTTTGTAGTCACATTTCCTCTAATAAGACGGCAGAGAAACCTGAATCGACATCATTACTGAATCTTTTAAAGTTTTTGAGGAAACAATCTCTGTGTAATGTTGAAGCAGACTTAATGAATACTATAAGCTATGAAGATATTATAGATGATTTTGTCAATAACATAACCCGAAAAAAATTGTAATTCTTGTTATTAAATTTTACTAATTAAATTAAATTGTACTAATTCGTTTGTTTATTTTATTTTTGAATACCTACTTCCTACATTTGAATATTTATTTTGAAAATTGTGTGTCACCTAATGGCAGCCTAAAAGTGAGTGATTATGTTTTTTTTTTCTTATTAATTTTTTATAATGCATAGTCCAGTGGTAACGCATTGGACTGCCATTCCGAAGGTCGCGGGTTCGAACCCGGCGTGCGCAAATAAATTTTATTTGATTAATTTGTGTTTTTCCACAATTAATTAATTAAAATAATATATAGTATATTTGCGGCACGTTCCAGAGTGGAAGATACTACCAGTATCGCCCTGGTGTAAGACCACCATTCAGAATTGAAATGTTGCTCCAAATGGCTTTAGCCGTGTTTAGTGACTAGATCTGAATAGCCAGGTACTTCCCCACCTTCCTCTTTCCCTTCCCCACTTACTTTCAGCCTCACAACATCCCCCAATTGGGGATGCCATAGTCTCACTGGCTCCAGACGGGAGCAGTTGGGACTCTTGTGAGGTAATCACTATAAAAAAAAAAAATTAAAAAAAAAATTATCGGTGGCAATTTCCAAGAAGGGGGTAGGGGGCGGCGCAAACGAAGTGGCCTATACTTGTGAAAAGTACAAATACGGCCCTGCCTATAATATAAAGCAGAGCACAAATTTATTGCTTAAATCCCGTGATGTAGTTATGTCTTACAGCATTACTTGTACAGCATTACGTCATAAGATACGGAGATGAACTGGACAATCCAACTTGATGTAAACTTGTTGCACAAGCTTCTAAAGTCGTATGCGAAACCAGCGAAGAGTGTTCATTTTGTGAGTTCATAATTTGAATACAAATCCGTTACCAATCCAATACTCGGTGAGTAGATTGACATCAGAAATTTTGCTTGCAATATATATACAAATATATATTATAGAGAGGAGACGGTTTACGTATAGTTTCCGGGAGCACTTAGGCCACAAGCCCATTGTGCTATCTCCTTTTTACCTTATTATTTAACATTAACCCGGTCCCTTTTATAAAGTTCACCAGAGTTGTCATTGGACATCAGGCCATGTCTTCTGGTTCCACAATGTGTCTTCCCAGGTCTCATCTCTCCTCTCCACTCCTTGATTCCCCGAAGGCCTCACGATGGAAGAGTCCACTCTCCCTTGGTTCCCTGAAGGCCCCACAAGGGAAGAGTTCACGGAGGTGTCTTCAGCTCTCCTCTCTATTTCTCCTTGGTTCCCTGAAAGGAAGAGGGCCTCATATCTCCTCTCCACTCCTATTTGGTTCCCTGAACGCCCCAAGAGGAAAGAGGGCCTCATCTCTTCCTTATACTCCTCCTTGGTTCCCTGAAGACCCCACGGGGAAAAGGGCCTCATCTCTCTTCTCCACTCCTTGGTTCCCTGAAGGTCTCAAGATGGAAAAGACCACTCCCCTTGGTTGCCTGAAGGCCCCACAATGGAAGAGTTCACTCCCTCTTGGTTCCTTGAAGGTCCCACAAGGGAAGTGTTTATGGAGGTGGCCTCAGCCCTCCTCTCCACGGTTCCTGCTCCTGGTCCCTTCTTGCAGGCCCCTCGAAGGAAGAGTCTACAGAAGTGGCCTCAGCTCTGCAAGGTTCCCTAAAGGCCCCTAGTTTTTAAATGGTCAAATTTTTCATCCCACGAGTATATATCTTTTTTCGTAAATGAGCAAGTGAACCAAATTGAAAATTTTTTGAGAGTAATTTTTAGGCCGATACACCCTGTCTATTCTTTATTTGGTCAATGGTCAATACGTTTGATTAAGTAATTTCTTAAATTATTACGATTGCAGGAAATGATTGCATTTCTCCCCCTGTGCTGCCACAAGAACCCCAAGAAGGTGCTCATTGTGGGAGGAGGGGACGGAGGAGTGGCCAGAGAAGTTGTGAAGCATCCCAACGTAGAGGAAGTCCATCAGGTAACTAATTATTTTTTAAATTCAGTTTTTTTGTCTACCCATGTAATTTATGGATTGATTTTAAATTACGTATTCATTTACAGGTTGAAATTGATGATCGAGTCATTGAAGTATCAAAAAAATATCTACCGTTTATGGCGGAAGGATTTAAAAGTGAAAAGATGACACTGCATGTTGGAGACGGCTTCGAATTTATGAAAAATCACAGTAAAGAATTTGACGTCATCATTACAGACAGCAGTGATCCCGTGGGACCTGCAGTCAGCTTGTTCCAAGAAGATTACTTCTCTTTAATGAAGCAAGCTCTGAAGGATGACGGAATTGTGTGTTCCCAAGGCAGCACGGTTTGGACGGATTTGGCCCACGTGAAAAACACCTTGAATCATTGCAGAAAGCAGTTTGCAGCGGCTACGTATGCCGTTGCCTCCGTACCAACATACCCCACCGGACAAATTGGTTTTGTGATTGGATCTCTTGACAAAGACCAGAGCTTCCAGCAACCAAACATCTCATTTGACGATGAAACTTTAGACAAGATGAAGCTGAGGTACTACAGCGAAGATGTCCACAAGGCAGCTTTTGCTCTGCCCCGATTCGCAAAGATCCAACTTCAGTAAACTTTCAAATACATATTTATATATTTTTTCTACAAGAAGTGTTCAATCTTATTAAAATATTTATATTTTTATAAAATACCTTTACAATATTTTTAGCCGTGGGGTGCCTCTTGTGTTAATGTTACATTATATTTATTTGATGTTGTTACTGTTACATACATCATAATAATTATACTCAAACTGCATTGGTTTAAATTAGAGACTCGTGTTATTTTCCTCAAGCTATGTCTAATGCAGAGTTCACAGGAGGACAACAAAGAAGACAGGACAATACTGTCCTGTACCAGCTCTGTGAACATCCTTGATCGCACAGGAAAGGACAGTTGGACAATATAAAAATTCAACCCTAGTTCCAACGCGTGCAGTGTTGGGAGTAAGCCCCTGTCTAATAGTAATAATTTCTACTCTAATAGTAATAATAACATAACAGTTATATAGCGCAGTTTTCTGCTATTTCACTTCAAGTACTCTAGGACAATGGACCAAAACATTGTTCTAGAACTTAACCCAAACTTCTGTTCACGTTAGGACAATAGGTCCTGAGCTGGGACTAAACAGTATTGTCTTGTCCTTGTGTGAACTACGCATAATGCAAAATTACGTATATAATATGAATATAAAGTATTTTTAGGAAATTTTCTTTTATGAATTCAGTTTTCATTATTTGTTTCCACTAAATACATCTCATCGAGGCTTTTCAATGGTCTCCATGGTGTATACCGAAACTTCTATGAACCATTTTGATGTTTTTATTTTATTTTTAATTCTCTGCATATTGTTAGTCTTTCTACCCCCAATTTGACTTTGTTATCATTAAAAAGGAGGAAGAAGAAAAACCAAATTTTAAACTTTTTCAGCGTTATGAATTCTGCCATTGTAACTAAAAATAGTGTCTTCCCTGAGACTCTCAAGGAAGACACTGTGTTTTTTTAGTTACCGCGGCAGAATAGTCCGAGATAGGTTTTAATATTTTGTGTCAATCTCATTTTTTCACTTGTTTTTCTTAAAATAAGATTTTAGCTACAAATTAACAAAATATATTTAAGGAAAATACACAATCAGAGATTTCTATGTTGTGATGTGATACATGATAATTATAATTTTTGCCTCTAACATTTTTCAGATGCGACAATAAACTTTATTTATATTCTTTAGATATTAATCATGTACTTGAATAGGAAAATTTGTGTTTATAACAGACATTCCAGATATAGTTATAAAAGCTTTTCTTTGAAAAGCTAGTTTACATACCATATTTATATTAAAATAATAATATTATTTTTCTAATTTGAGGATCAGTTATTTTTTTATAAAAAAAGTTTATAAAAATGATCTGTTTTTTTTTGTGATATTATGTTTGGTTGCTGTAAAACATAATGAAGTATTTAAATATTGAAACTTATATTTATTATAAAATTACACATTCGCTTAGATTTTCCAATTAAAAAAGTGTATGCAGTTACTCTTTAGTGTTTTGGTGATAACATCAACTTGGCTGAACAAAAATGGCTGTCTTGAGCTTCAGCATCCGTAAAGCATGTGTTCACTATATATATACATAATGAGAATAGGATGATATAGAGAAGAGTCATTTTGATTTTTCAACAAATGTACAGTTTTATTCTGAGATTGATGAAATTTTACACACTAGACCTTGAAGACAGGTCACTGTCTACATGAGATTTCGAATAACCACCTTCAGCCCCTTTTCCACCCAGAAAAGCAGAATTTTGCAAACTTGATGTTCAAAAAAAGAGGAAAGTTACTGCCTATGTCTGATTTCAAATAACTTGACCTAGTACTCTATTATAAAGCAAAACAAATTGATTTATCATCACAATTATTTTATTATGTGATGATAAATCAATTTGTTTTGCTTTATAATAGAGTACTAGGTCAAGTTATTAGACATCAGACATGGGCAGTAACTTTCTATGTCTGATTTCAAATAACTTGACCTAGTACTCTATTATAAAGCAAAACAAATTGATTTATCATTATTTTATTATGTATAAACAAACTATGCTAACTGATATTTTTATTTGCATTGATAAATATTCATTTTTGGCTGTTATAAAATGATGTAAGTTGCTTTCTACTATTTTGCTGACATGTTGAACATAGCTTATGGCAGAAGTCAATAATATAATATGCTTGCTGATGTTGGTTGGCCTGTTTCCCATATCATATTATATGTTGTATTCTAATGTTGACTTAAAATTATAAATGTACTTGCATAATAAAAATATATGTATGTATTTTTGTAATAGTTTTTTAAAGTCAAAATTCAGAAGAGTGCGCCGCCCTTTATAAGATGTACTAATCAAGCATTAAGACAACATATCGGTATAACCAGTTAAATAATATCTAATATTTAAAAAAGATTATTTTATCATGTACTCTAATATATTTTGAAGACACTGTTCTACATGCTACATATTTTGGTAACTAAAATAAAACTTTCAAAATTTATATTTGATTGTATTATGTATTTATTTGTTAAATAATTTGACTAGAACATTAACCCCTATTGTGCGGCTGGCTACATTTGCAGTCCACCGAAATAATGACTACCTTGAAGTGCACTGCAGCGTGCAGTGTGTTTTAAATTTATTTTGTTACTGTCCATAAAAATTGGAAAGCAAAACAGTAGACATCGTAGAAGTGTATCTTATTATTTCAAATATCTCTAAATAGTATAAAACAAAGTCGCTATCCGCGTCTGTCTGTTTGTGCGCTTAGTTCTTCTAAATTACGCAACGGATTTTGATAGGGACACATCATTTAGAAAAAAAAAATTGGAAGGTTTATATATATAATATATGCATATTATATTTATAGAGAGTAGAGAAAAGTCAATGTTTTGTAATGAAGTCATAAAGAATATATTTTCAGGCGCTTAAATTGCTAACGCTGGCTAAACCTTATTAGATATATCAAAATAATGTACTATGGAATTGTATATCTTTAAAAGGCCACAGAAAAGTTCGTAATGGTATATGTCTATCTCTTTATTTATTTATTAACGGACATCGTCCAAATTACAAAATAATAACACAAATAAAGTAAAATGAAAAATACAGGAGTAGACAAAGGTACATGAAAGCAAAGACATATGGTAGATATAATATAAGAAAATAAAGTGACAAGTCGAATCATGTCAAGAATACGCCGTGGGTCAGGACCACAGGACACTTAATATTCCGTCACTTGTTTAGCGACTGTTAAGGTTTTGACTTGAGTTGACCAGTCTACACATTCTGGACAATGGTGAATAATATCCATAATTTGTCGAATGATGGTTGAGGAAGAGCAGTTCATTATTTCTGAGTCTTTGCGAGGGGATATTGAAGGGAATGAGTTGCAGTAGAGTAGGTGAATCAATAACACCATTTATAATTTTGAAGAAGCAAATGAGGTCATTTCTTTCCCGACGGACTTCCAAAGGAGAGAGGTTTATAGTTAGTTCAATTTCATCATATGAGTATTTGCCTTTTTCTAATCCTAGCCTCCTAACAATCCCTCTTAAGAACCGATGTTGAACAGATTCAATGCGTCGAATGTGGACAGCATAAAAAGGAGACCAAATAACACAAGCATATTCAAGATTAAGATCTCTAAGGATAACCCCCAACAACGCCGGGTACACGTCGGCTAGTAATTTTATATTTGGATTTGCAATATCGGAGTACAAAGGTGAGCTTGTTACAAGTTACATTATTTACAATTTTCAATAGACTAATCAAAACAGGACCAAGAAATTTGGTTGGCAATAATTAAGAAGTGGCCTGAACTGAACGAGACGAATTGAACTCTAAAATCGACTTACTCTTTAGTAATCACAAATTGGAGTGTTGCGGTTTTGTGAAAGAAAACCTCGCACATGTTAGATGTTGGCGGATAACTGATTTGGTATGCTAATTATAAATCCTTTAATTTGATTTAGATATTGTACACAAGAACTTGTAGTATTTATTTCCATTTTAAATTCAATTATAAGTTGGACGTAGCGGTCTGTTATCAAATATATTGTTGATGTAACTTGTGAAAGGAGCAAAGAATGGGGCTAATGTCCCCAATGGTATACAGTAATATGAGCTGCATAATTTTATGATGTCGGATGTGATTGGTATGCGAGCTGGAAACTAAACTGGCGCCATCCCGATTAGATTGACTGAAATTTTGGGAGTGCGTTGCTCCAATGCTCCTTAGAGCTAGCCGCCACTGGTTGCGAGCGGCCAAACCCCGAACGCGGACATCACAACAGTTGGCTTGCAAACACGTATCAATGAAAAAGTGCCGCATACAGGGTCACCTAGAATTGAAAGGAGTTAAGTAGGTACACCTACTTATAAGTTTTTGATGTAGAGTATCATAGGGCCCATTGAGGAAAGTTGCCTGGTCAATCCGCCACTGATTTGGGCCCCAAAAAGCTCAGTAATTGAGTGCGTATCTGATATCTAGTTCTAGATTTACCACTGGTCCGATAGCTGAAAGGAATCTAATGATGGGATTATTGGCTTGGCCGTGGTTGTCGGATATATTCAATATTTCAGCAGTTTTACAGGGATGAAGAGTGAAGAAAGGCCTTAGCAAGACAGGATGATCTTGTTGAGTCAAAGCTGAATATAGCTGTTCTGGATCTTCAGACCTGAAAAAAAAGTTTTTAAAAAAGCGGCACAAGACTAAAAATTTGTAGATTTTTGAAAAGAACTAAATCTGAGAGTTAAAATGATGTCTTGTAAGTGAGAGAGTAAAAACCTTTCAGGGGAGAAACAGAGCGCTTCTACTATCGGCGATAGATATAAACAAAACACAACATAATAAAATAAAAAAAGTATGGCCAAAATAAATTGCTTATAATGCTAGCTACATAGCTAGCGGCACAGAAAATTATAATTAACACAAGTCATCATTAAATGAATTTTTGGTAAATATTTACTGACCCACCATACTCTTAATAGGCACAGATTATTTATTGAAATTACACTTCGTTTTAGCTTAATTACTCTAAAAAACCAACTATTTTTATGAGGGGGGAGATGGTAAGACAGCATTAAAATTCAAAATTTAATGTGTTTTGGCGGTTTCAACCAAGTTTTTACTCTTGTGTGACTTTTGGCAGAAGGTTCCATTTTAATCTAAATACGCACAAATTATTTAAAAAAAACTCAAACTAGAAACCTAGGTTGTGTCTAAGATGAATTACAAAATGTCATCGTTTTGTGCATGTTTTTCTATCTCTGATAAAAATAGCTGTTTCTTTAAGTAATTAAGTCGAAGCGGAGGTGTAATTTCCGTAATTTATGCCTAATGAAAGTGCGGCGGTTCAGTAAATAAATATCGAATTTTTCAATGAGTTTATAGGGGCGTACCTTAAATCTTTGGAAACAACAAATATTTATAAGAATTTTGGTTTTTCAGTGGGAGATAGCTGAAAATAATAATTAAAAAAACACAATTTTTCAAATTGCCAAAAACAAAGAATCATTGCTAATCAAAATCTTTAGGAGTGAGAAAATATACAGTAGCTATCAAATTAATTACGTTAGTTGGCAATGCTTCCAAACTTCTTCTAGTCTCAGCAAGCTGCCACTCTCATTCCATACGTTGAAACATAGTACAGGAACGTTATAGCTTAAACTGTAATAAACGTGATATTCCCATCGTAATATTGAACACGTAAAATTACATAGTTGATCTTTCATTGCGTCACCATCATCTTGTATAGCATCATAACATAGCTTTCTGGTCGTTTGTTTTGTGACTATTTTCTTCAGATATTTTGCTCCTACTTCATTAGATTCCACTTCTAGACACCAAGAGTCACCTAATTTGTCTGATATGTTGACTAATTTCGTAGCAAATTCAAGGAACATGTCCCATGATAAGAGAGACATATTATACACTTTTCAATAAATCACATGTGAGTTATAAGTAAATCACGTTCAAAAGTGCAGATAACAAATAAACGAACGTTTCGATATTTTTGAGGTAGTTATCGGAGGTATTTTCTTTTTGAGGAAGCAGAAAGACTGATTTGTTTTGTGACAAATTTTTATTACATTTATTCGCATTGTTTTTACACATTTGTCAGTTTTCAAATTTGACATTTCTTTAAATGTTGCCACCAGCAAAAAATAAATTAATAATCGACAATCTAAGAGTCACTCAAGATGGCTACTCAATGATTTTATGTGTAGAGGAAAGTTACTAAAGTAGGCACTACGGCCTTGAATAATATTGTTATTCTTTATTTGAACGCTTTTTTGCTTTGAAGTTGAAAAGTATGAAACCGATAACATAACACAGCAAATCCTATACAGTTTATTCGGCCTGATTTTATTTGTGTACCTACATATTTGTATACTGATATATATGACCAGTAAGTAGCTGAGTTGGCATTCCATCTCGTTCCAACCCAGGCCTCGTCCTAGGCCGGTTAAGTTGCTCTATCATGACTTATGATGTCAGTAGGAGATTTTAAATCATCAGAGTTTTCGTAACACGGGAAAATTTGTGTTTCTTTAAAAAAAAAAACGATGCGTAACAGATGGTCATAAAAAACTAAATATTTGGATTCAAATGAATGCATTACGTGGGCTATTCATTTGCAAAGTGCCGACAGTGAGCGATACCACAGATTAGAGAGCTAGTAACCAGTAATATGGATAATGACACTACGGACTGGCAGCTGGCTATATCAAAACATATACGCAAACATCCGCAATCGCAACAGCTACGTTTACATTGCTTGCAACACTTCTGTATCAATATAGTACATAGTTGCATTTGTATCAACTTTGAAAAGTTCCTGCCCAAATACCTTTTCCTCTCTATTTTAACCCTTTAGGTGCAGTATGCTAATATATCGACAAGACACTTTATGTACCTTGAATGCGGCATGCCAATATACAGACTAGGCAATAAAAAACGTTCTACCTTATCTACCGGTGCGAAACTTGATCACATGGGTTACAAGTGTCCCTGTTACTTGATCATTTGACATAGAAAATATTGACAATTATGTATCACTTTTTTGTATTCACATATACAAAAAACCATTGTATTTGAAATATTCACTTGTTTAATTAATTAAACTACTAATTGATTAATCTAATTACTAAAATATTTGTTGTGTCTAAAAGAAAAACATTCATACTGTAGTATCCTGTAGATTCACCTTAAAAAGGGGCTTGGATTCAGGATTGATAAAATACGTAAGGCTGGATAATTATTTACAGAGATCGTTTATTGATTGTTAACTGTCAGACTACAGAATACCGAATGACAATGCAGACTACCGCCGAAGTGCTCCCCGCACCTCGCGGCCCATAGGTAGGTACGAGTACCACATTCTCCCCCACTTAAGAGGAGAACTCCTACCAGGTTTACATCTTACCTGAGCCTGTTTACAACATCGAAGTGTTTATTTAAATTCGAGGCATAGTAGAAATTTTGTGTGAATTTTTGGGTAATTATTGTGAAAATGATGACCAGAACAGTAGATGACCAGAA
The DNA here is from genome assembly GCA_026573805.1 of Hesperophylax magnus. NCBI lineage: Eukaryota > Metazoa > Arthropoda > Insecta > Trichoptera > Limnephilidae > Hesperophylax > Hesperophylax magnus. The sequence goes on from JAIUSX010000022.1 coordinate 7,332,895, forward strand.
CCAGAGCTTCAACATCATTAGACTTAAGTTAAGTCCGTAGTTTAAGTTTTGTGTTGATAATTTTTTTTAATATTGTTGTAATTTTTTTTGTAAAACCATGGCTCAAATCAAACCATTAGAGACCTTCAGTCACAAGACAGATTGTTTCGGCGGTAGTCTGTAATGTCATTCGGTATTCTGTAGTCTCACAGTTAACAATCAATAAACGATCTCTGTCAATATTGAACCAGCCTTACGTATTTTATCAATCCTGAATCCAAGCCCCTTTTTAAGGTGAATCTACAGGATACTACACATACCAATATGTTTTGCGAGCAATCAATCAATTCATTAAAAATATCACTCAATTTAAAAAATATATATTATTCCAACGTTTAAGCTGCTCATCACAAGCTCAGTACGGGCTTGACATACTTTTATCTCTGCAGGCAAAAGAGGAACTAACAAATGAAATAGTTTACAAACACAGCTGCTAGGGTACATACTATAATGTAATAATATTTTTAAAACACATTCACATATTATGAGTAAAAAAACAGCGTTTACATGAATAACAGAAAGTTTATTCAATCCCTTAAACTACATACATATTTACATACACAAGTTTATTTCTCAATCGGGTGAGAAGTGCTTTTGGAATAAGGTTTGTTTCTGATAATCAATATTATTATTTGTAATACTATTTTATACAGTCAGCTTTTAACTTAATCTAATACGAGGAAGGAGTACAATTAGAAGTTCTTAAAAATAATAAATATAAGGGTAACCTCAATACTTATTCCAGTCATAAGTGATAACTTTTATACATGTATATCAAGTGACATCTTCACATGCCAAATGAAAGTTACAGTAAAGTTGCTCACAGTTTAGCTAGATTCTGCCAAAGGGATTAAAATATAACAATATTAAATGTGATGCTAATTAAAATTGTTTTTCTGAATTTTAATAACACGCAATTACAACATTGAACATTTAAGCAAAATTCCCTAACAAAATTAGAATGAAATTCTGAATTTACACACACACAAATAATTATCAATTCTTGTAAGTAACATAAAATAAGTAGGGTTATAAACTCATTGATGATACTCTTAACAAATGACATGATTAAAAGGTATACGCACTCAACGATCTCGACGGCTGATTGCATAGATTAGTTAGTAATTTTGTTCTAAATGATAAACATTTTAGTATAAAATAAATTATTGTCGGAGAGGAATTCAGAGTGAAGTAACTGCGGTAATATTCATCACTCATGGCCGTTCCTCGTTTGGCGGGATCGCTTTGAATCCGGCATTTATTAATTCTTCCGTCAACCCGGTGCAGAAGGTACTCGGTTAAAGGCACTTTGAGATATCACACTCATGCAACATTGATCTCTCCACTTCGAAGATTACTGTTGAAGAAATTCGAGCTTCCGTACTGGATCTGCAAAGAAGACAAAATAAAACATTAAAGAACCGTTTCAATTTCCTTTAGCAATGTCCAAAAATACTGAATAAAAAATGACAGTTTTGGAGTGCAAAATGAAGACTACAAAACATTAATTTGGGTATTAGCAATATTTTTAGTAAAAGTTCTAGCAACCAATCGTGATAATTGGTTCATGCAAATCGTATATATTATTTGCGTCATTCTTTGAAGGTTAAATAAAAATAAAACTTATAATAATTAGTGTTCAGATAAAATTAATGGGTGACATTATGACCCAGGATTATATATTTTTCTGAAAATTCTGCATTTATTGCAATAACTTTTTTTGTCAGCCTCATAAGTGATATTTAATATATTTTTAATATGAATTAACAAAATGTTAAATAGGTGGTATAATTTTAGAATCCTTGGGATGCAGATAGTGCAATAACATAACATGACAAACCCAATTGAGCACTAGACTAATCTTATAGAAAAACAATAGTTAACTCATCACTACTAGTTCAGCTGAATCCAAATTTCGTTATGTATTTAAAATGAAAAACTACGCAACTATGTATTTAAAATGAAGCCTAATTAACTGCATTAAACTAATGTTAGGAATAATTGGTTTTTTAATACAAACTTATTGGAAGATAGAAATTATTATGTAAATTTCAAGCTATTGGAAGGGTTTTTTGTAGCACTGCAATAATTCAGTATGACCAGAATTTGCTTTCAGTTTTTCATGAGAATGAATACATCCACAGAAGAATTTCATTAACCTGGCACTTTCGAGGTCCAGCACCTCAGCACTAAGTCTTTGGTAAGCAATAGAAAGTTTATCCTAATTTGGATACAAAATTGTGGTAAGCCGATAAAACAGAACAGTGACAAAATAAAACACAATATATACAATATCTTATGTTAGTTTGGTTGAGGTGTTTTTTTTTTAAATTTAATTTTTCTTTACATTTCTTATATTATGTTTTATTTTGTTCCTGTTCTACCCAATATTGTAGAAAAAACAAGTAGTATTAACCTGATCAAAATCTTCATCATCGCTGTCCTCCTCGCTGTCATCATAATAGTCCAGTTGTTCATCATCGTCCTGCGGTCCGGCGGTGTATCCAGCGGCCAGCAGCTGTTCGCGGCCGAGCTGGAGAGCCGTGTGGCCGGCGTAGGTGCGCGCGCTCAACATCACAAGCGGGCACTCCGACACCAGGTACCTCAGCAGGGCCACGTTGCCGCTGGACAGGGCCAGGTGAAGCGCAGTGCAGCCGCTCTTGTTCTCCTGGAGAACAAAATAAATTCATTAGTAAATTCGAATTGTAAACAATATTGAATAATTTTTGTTCAAATTACAATGGCATCTCAGTTATCCACTACTATCAAGTCAAGGTAAGAGTGAGAAAATGATTGTAAATAAGGGATTATTTAGGTATACAATTGAAAAACATTGTGTTTTGGGATTACACTTAAACTTGACTGACCATTAGTAAATTATTTCAGTGACAAATAAAGATGAATTCAAATGATAGTGGAATTTAATCCAGCCATTAAAAGTGATAAACCTAACCTAACATATTAAATCTAGTTTTTTATCACTTTTCATGACTTTATATCACTTTTCAAATGTGTGTTGAATTGCCACTGTCCTGAGTTGCCCGGTTACCTTTTGGTATTATCCTTAAACTCGACTGATTTGTAGGTTATATATAAGCACAAATACTGGTTGTATTTTCATGTTTATTTTGTAGTTTTCAAAAAAATTCCTTATTCTGGTATTTCGATAATCGGGCACTATCAGGATTAGTGAGATGCTACTCAAAAAGCTTTACTTAATAACCAAGATAACAACATATCTAAAAACAATAACATGCATTAAGTAGATAAAGTTTATTTATAGTTCGATTAATCCATATTTTTGAGAACCATCAAATTTGAATGTGAATATTCAAGAGTTGTGTAGGTATGTAAAGTTACAAATATGGTAATAAAATTATTGTAATGATAAACTGTTGTAATCATAAGGAATTACAGAATCATAAAAAAGAGATTTATGTTTCTAATTAATGTATTTAAAAATATAGAAAATAATCGAAATTTGAAAATGTAAATGACTACTTACTGTGGCATTTATATTTGCTCCAAACCAAACGAGGTGCCTCAGGACATCAATGTGACCCCCCATGGCCGCCAGGTGAACACAGGTTTCTCCTGAAACAACAGACAAACAAATATTTAATACACAGTTGAAAAGTTGCACACTTCAAAACAAAAAAAAATAAAAAAGTGTCATTTTCAATTGGGAGCCGAATAAATATAAAATTCCATAAAATAGTTTTTTTTTTCTGAAAATGTCACGAGTAACTTTTCTGTTGTTGTTTATATAGTTCTGTTATGAATTTAATATGATTTATGTACATCCTTTCTTCTTATGGTTACTAATAAATGACAACTGTGAATACAGGTACATTATACACACAAAAAAAAATAAAATTGAATTATTAATGTCATGAATAATTTTGTTGTTGTTGTTTTATATGATTCTGTATCGGACATACATGTATTCTAGTCTTATTTATTAAATAAATGTTTTTCTTACTTTTTATTATTTTGTATTTTTTTATTATGTTGTCTTATTAGAGGTAAGGTATCAAGGAGGAAATCCATAATTGGTTTTTATTTTTGCTATTTATACTACACATGTACAAACTGGTGAAATATAAATAATCGATTTCATGAAAATTAATAAATAAATAAAAATATTGTTAAAAAAACTTCTTTAAATGAAATTTACGGTTCACACGTATCGTTATAAAATTTTCCCCGTCTTATTTTTAATTGCTTGGAAAAATCAATAATAAATAATGACTGGCTGAAGCCAAGTAAGATGATATGATTTACAGGAAATCCATTAGTGTTTACAGAATGTCGATCTTCTCTGAAGGAAAGCATGTTTCGAGGTAATAATAGTCATGGGTGATTCCGAAATAATGATTCAGGGATTCGGGTCGATTTGGGCAGATGGTTAGCGGAGGAACCCATCTACTCATCACTATGTAGAACTCAACGGCCATTCAAAATCATACATACTTTTACCACGAATTTCGTTAAATTTTATGTTTTTTTACCCCTTTAAAAAGAGAACACGCCATGGTCGGCTTAAATGAATGTTAAATAATGCCCGAGGGCGTAACATGAATGAACGGATTAGTGCCTACCCAGTGAAAAGGTTAATCTTATCGAGGAATACAAAATTTAAAAGTGTATTACGCAGATAGCTTCATACTTATTACATTTTCTACGCCTGATATACTACTTTGAAGCCAGCCGAGAATCCTTGAAAAATGAATTTTACTATAAAATAAGTATGTACTATTTTAAAACACATATTCAGTGAGAAATAAAATCGCCGACATCTCAAATAAGAATATTACACGGGAAGTTGGATGTATTCGAGCCATTTATCATGTCAAGTCGGCAAGGTATGGCGGCCATAAAGCATTTTCAAATAATTATTACCGTTTAAAATATTCCATAATGGAAGTCAATTTGAGAACCGGTTTGCGAAACACTATAAACGTAATAGTCAGATACGATTTGAGATTTTCATGGTCAAAGTATTATAGTGATTTATTTTTGAGTTATTATGCCGTGTTGCGTTACCTCCTCTAGTCAACGTTTCGTAAGTAATACAGTCCGTTTTAATTTCGCACATTTCCCGGTGCCTGCGGCTGTTTTGGTATATTACGAATTATATTGTGGTTTTAATTAGTGTTTTAAATAAATAACATTTCATTACACCGAAGTTCATGTATCATAAAAATAATGGTGGAAAAAAAACATATTGCCATTATTCTGAAAAATATAGTTGTATCTACCTACCACCACAATGGTGCATTTACGAAGAAGTCAGTGGGTACATGGGTTCGAAGATGAAAATCAACTTGAAGCAATGTCAATAGATTGGATTTATGTAAGTAGTTAATGTCCAAGTACCTACTATTTCAGTCTGGTAAATGAAAGTTTATAATACGAAAGGGTAAACATTCTCTAGCCAGAAGATGAGGCGAAGCGGTCTGCTGAGCTAGAATAGGCTGAGATAATAATATACTATATACAGATACTCTTCAATTCCGTCGTATACCTCCTGGTCCCGAAAACCCTCTGAGAAAGAAGAAGAGATACTCTTACTCCAGAAGACTGGTGGAAACTCGAATGGAAATTAGCTGACGTATGAAATGACCATCTCGTGTCTGACACCATTGAGAGACAGCCTGGGTTCTCAATGGAAGACTCGGTAAAGTTGATTTATCGCTAGAGATAGAACTACCTAGATAAAATGAGGATAATCAGGAATAGAAGAAGGGGAAAAATATTCACAAAATGAATTGGTTGCCAAGAACATCCCACAGGAGTAAGAAGCTGAATGAGAAAGCACCTTCAGATAAAAAATAACTCTAGGAGCATGAAATATAACAATTACTAATAAAATGAATATAGACCATAGTCACAAAAAGAAGAGAGCTAATTTAACCGAGTGCCAGGAGCGTCCAGGAAGTCCACAAAAGGCGTCAATGTCGGGTCCGAGGTCCCCTTTAGCTGCCCCTCCGCCACCCCCACCCCGGAGCATCACGCGCCCGTGAGTCAGGACTCCGGATCGGGAGCAGGCTATTTCGGAGCGCGGATTCCTCGGCATTCCCTGCACTATTCCTGGACGGGGGCGGCGCTTGGCAACGCGACTACCGACTGCCAGGGTTTCCCACGGCGCGTCACACCAGCAGCTAGCTCGCACCACAAAACACACATCACACCACCACACGGCTCGCGGCTGCCGGCACAGAGCGCACAGCATCACGCTGACGGAGCCGTATTTTTAGATGAAAAAACAAACAGCCGTCCGGAATAGACCACGGAGCAAAACAATCCATACATTTTAAAGACAAAGTAATTTTAGAATACGTGCGATTCTTTGTGCCGGGTTCAAGTGTATATGGCAAGTGGGCACAACTTGCTAAATCTGGCAAGATGCGAGATGAAAACATCCTCACTGCTTTAGTATGGAATCTGACAGTTGTGTATATACCTCATAAATAATCCGATTCTAATTGGAATAATTGTATAGCAACCATAGAAGAATAGAGAATCTCGATACATACTTCTTTTTACTCTGCTGAATTCCGGTCAGAACGCTTTTTCAACAAAGGCGAATAAAAGTCAGGAATTTCTCGGAGATATTGGTCTTGCCACTGAGGGCTCTTTTGTAACTTCTCATTCAGTTACATGGGTTGTTTTCGAGAAAGAGGGAGAGGTGACGACGGAGCGATACGTCTTTTTATGCATAAATGAATTCAAATCTCAAGGTTCAAAGTGATTACTTTATTGCTATGTATCCCTAGCGTTCGTTTAAAATAATGATAGAATATACTGCAAAATAAATAAATAAAATAAGGGATTAAAGAGACATCGGTTGTTTATCATCAGATCTAAATATTAATGCATACAAACCATTTGATATTTACAATACGACCTTGGAGTCTAGGAAATGTAGAGATGAATGACTGTGATTGCTTCAACACTAATAGCTACGTAATGACTAATGACGATCATTAGAGGCCTTATCGTGCTCTGATAGGGTCCGGCTGAGGTCAGAGAGCGAAAGCCGACAGCGTAACATTTCGACCAAAAGATCACCAGTCAATCAAATGCAGTTTCTTTCAAAACTGTTTTCTGTTACTGGACTGTTATACAGACGCAAAATACAAACTAAAACAAAACATATACATCGACGTGCTTGCGATCTACCTAACCCACCATAAGGCATTTAAGGGATCCACCAAATAGTGCAATAAAAAGAAGAGAAACGATGTTGGGTTAGGTTAAGAGTGGCTTGCTCAATGCGATCATGAGCATAACGATACAGCCACACAAAAAATTTAGACAAAAAAAGAAGACCTGTTATGGCTACGTATAAACATTTTAACGAACGCATGTATTAAAATTGGTTCTAAATAGTTTGGAACACCCGCCAGCAGTCCCCTTTTACCCCGCAGTAATCCTGCGATACAGTAAACCACCACACAAGCAAGAATCTCTTGAAAATGATTCTACTGTAATAGGTGTAAGAAGCGTTGGACATTGAACACTTTGAGCAGACGTTGCTCAGAGACTGCGGGCCCCCTAGAACAAAACAGGGTTGTCCCATATTTTAAAATGTCTATTTTGGGGCATCGTCGAAAAAATATGTTTGTAAGGATAATGCAGTAATCATTTTAGTAATACTTTTTTTAAAGTCTTGCATGTTGACTGTATTGACTGTTGACGCACTTTAGCTGACGTAAATATATGCACTAATCCTATCTGATTGATGGATTGTTTCATCATCTATCATACATTGTGATCTTCACCTTCTTATGTCGTTCCCTATCAAAATTGGCCTGCTTCATTGTTCACGCGTCAAATGTAAAAGAAAAAGCTTTTAATAATCAATTTAACGTGAGTACTGCGCTAAAACCACTGAAAGCACCGTTTTGAAGAGCTCACACGTGTTCGTAATAGACGCACGTAACAGAAGAGAGGTTACAACGGATCTCTCATCTACAGGATTTTCCAATAAGAGGTGTTATTTTGATATTCAATCGTAAAAGATCAATGGTTTCGTTGCTTGTGTGACACGTAGCGCCGTCTCGTTGAAAGTAAACGTTGTCCAGATCAATACCATCCAATTCCGGCCATAAAAAAATCATTAATCATCTCTCGATAGCGCAATTCATTCACCGTAACTGTTGCTCCAGCCTCATTTTCGAAAAAGTAAGGTCCAATGACTCCGCCGGACCATAAACCGCACCAAACAGTCACACGTTGAGGATAGAGAGGCTTTTTAACAATAACTCTTGGGTTTTCCGAGCACCAGATGCTACAATTTTGCTTGTTGACGAAGCCACCGAGGTGGAAATGGGCCTCATCACTCAAGATGATTTGCATTTGATTCACTCAAGTGAATTTTTATTAATGGCGTAGTTTCTACTTGTCAAATGTCAAAAAATGACAGCTTCAAAAGTAACATCTACTGAAATAGCGGGCTATTCAAAATAACACCTCTTATTGGAAAACCCTGTATTATAGGACTATAATAGTACATTAGAACAAGCGTGTTCTACGTTCCAAGCGAGAGTAAAGAGGTCTGAAGTTGAAATAAGTATACCTACGTTAAGTCCAAGGCTCTTGCGCTCGGGTGTAAGTGTACGCAGACCCGGCAGAGCGGAAGTGATATGCGAACACTGTAATAATATGAGAACATAATATGTATTGCAAACCCTGGCAGCAAGTCTATTTGCGGTGTCCGTGTTGAAGCGGAATGCGCAGCGAGGCGGCCGCGACTGGGCGGTGGGGTTTTCCCAAATAATAATATAACGCCGCGGGCGAGGGGGGTGGCGGGGAGAGGGGCAGACCACCGGCTGAGGAAGGGGACGGGGGGAGGAAAATCTCAAGCGCGCCGCCGGACAAATGTTGCGGAAAATTCTACGTGCCAATGGGGGATAGTTTTGGAAAGGTTAACAGGACGAATACAATACAAGAGTCAAACAAAAAGTTTTATGATGATTTTTGTAAAGATGTCTGTTTTTTAAACTCTTACTTAAAATCGCGGTGGATCATTAAGCGGCGCCTAAGGTCGAAATAGTGAAAAAATTAGTACCACGCACGCGGCAAAGGTATATCATAAGACAGTCTGAGTAATTTACCATGTAGCGCTTCATCTCCCTCCTTCTTGAGATGTTTTACCATCTGCCCTGTAGATGGACATGGGCACTTTAAGACCTCTTTAAGCCAAACAAAGCTCAAAAGCCAAACTAAATAAAAGTCGTATACTATATTCGAAGAGGAAAACTTTACCCTAGTAATAAATCGATATACAAAATTTCATCAGAGAAAAATGATATGTCACATTATAAAGCGATTTTCACTGACTGTAAAATATTATCTGTGTTGCTTAGATGGGAAAAATATTGGAAATACCTATATAAAACAAGCTCTGATCTTGCAGAATGTTAATCAGAATATTATAATTAATTATGTACTTAGTTGCATTATTAATGGATGAAACAGCGTAGATATTTTTAAGTTGGTATTTGTTTTGCAAGAGTATTGGTAGTTGGTACATTCAACCGACAAAGCGATTACTCGAGATCCAAATATAACGCTGGGAAGTCAGTGGGAATATATTTAGCCGCCCTCTTCTTGTTGCATTCTAAATGGGCAGACAAATAATAGCCCAAAGAAATACCAAATGGTAGAGAAAAAAGGTGAAAACTTAAAGGTTCACCGGTCCATGGAACCAAGCAGGTAAAGAATTTGCTTTGATCAGGCAATGAATTCCGGGATTAATTTTCATAAATGCTCATTTGGGGAAAAAATAGCACATTTATTGTTGAAGGAATTTTGGGTAGGTAGGTACTAGGAAACTGGGAAATACAAATTAATGATCGAAGCGTAGGTAAAATGGTTAGACAAATCAGTTTTCTAGGAAAAGATAACATTGACAACCGCAAGAGAAAGGGAAAAATCATCTGGAACTTTGTGAAATCGAGAAAACATCGATATATCTATTAATAACCTAATTATATTATTATAATTAGTATCTACAGGGTTCTCCAATAAGAGGTGTTATTTTGATATTAAATCGTAAAAGATCAATGGTTTCGTTGCTTGTGTGGCACGTAGCGCCGTCTCGTTGAAAGTAAACGTTGTCCAGATCAATACCATCCAATTCCGGCCATAAAAAATCATTAATCATCTCTCGATAGCGCAATCCATTGACCGAAACTGTTGCTCCAGCCTCATTTTCGAAAAAGTAAGGTCCAATGACTCCGCCGGACCATAAACCGCACCAAACAGTCACACGTTGAGGATAAAGAGGCTTTTCAACAATAACTCTTGGGTTTTCCGAGCCCCAGATGCGACAATTTTGCTTGTTGACGAATCCACCGAGGTGGAAATTGGCCTCATCACTCAAGATGATTTGCATTTGATTCACTCAAGTGAATTTTAATAATTTCAATGCGTTGTTGAAGCGTGTATCGTTCCATTTTTATTAATGGCGTCGTTTCTACTTGTCAAATGTCAAAAAATGACAGCTTCAAAAGTAACATCTACCGAAATAGAGGGCTATTCAAAATAACACCTCTTATTGGAAAACCCTGTATCATATTTGGTTGTTTCAAAGTAAGGACGTCAAGTATAAAGTTAGCTTAAGGCCCCGCAGTAAGCGTTCAAAGATGGTTTGAAAGGAAGATATGTAAATACGAATGTTAGAGGGAGCGCGCTAATATTAAAAAAACGATAATAATTAAGCGAAAATATTTAATAAAACACGACTCATTTGAAATATAGCAAAAATCTCACGACAGGTGTTTTAATTTAATTTTGAGATACACTGTGATTTTTTTCATGCCTATAACATAACCTAAAAAAAGTCTTTTTTTTTTTAAATTTTTTTTCGGAATTTGCTATTTTTTTTTCTATCGAGGGAATTTCATATAATTAACATTTCGGCATAACAAATGTATGGATATCACCATAAAAAAAACTTTTGAAGTTCCTTCATTCCGTATTTATACAATTTCCAATTTTAAAGTCGATACCAAAGAACTAAGTTCAAAGAAAGCCGAAAGAAATTTTCCGAGATTCCTGTGATTGTGTCAAATAATACCAAATAGAAATACATATCATTAAAATGCAAAAAGCCTTTTCATGATTAATTATGAGTTCTTATCAATTTCCTCGCAAAACCGCCATTAGTGAATGCGTGAAGGATTACGTAGAAATAATAATTATGGTAAATAATAATATATTAATTCATTGTGTATCGAGTGTTTGATTCAAACTTCAAAGTATAATATAATATAAAACACATTAAAGGAAATTAGATTTTTTAATATAATAATGATTTTTGATTGCCTTCTATAAAACTGTTTGCATACCGCATGCCAACTAGCAAACAAACTAAGCACATAAATTAATGTCGCCACATTTAGAACACACATAAGACATATTTAATTTTAATACTTAAAATATAATAATATAAATAAAATATATAAGGTAGGTGTACTCGGGGAACAATTGGCGGATTTCCCCTTGATAACGAACTAACAAGCCAATGGCATTGATTTGGAAATAAAGGTATTTTCCGAGGTTTTTGTAAATTACGAAGGTCTCTAAGGCATGCTTTAACGATGGTATCGCCACAAATCATATCAGTACATTTTGAAATAAGTAATCGGGAAAAACCTACAGATAAGGGTTCTTGTTGTTGACGTATATTATTATTTTATGAATAGGCACATAATTGTGTAAATCATTGGAATCAGACTTTAGTTGGTCGATGGTGTAAATACCTACATGTTGCTTCAGTGACGATTGGTGACTTTTTCCTACTAGAAAGCAACAAGTGTGTTTTTCTGTCAATTACAATTATTTTCATTTTTTCAATCTTGGCCCTCTGGAACAAAGCGATTTGTTAACCGCCACTGTTTACAATATAATTAAATTGCAAGTGTATAAAATACAAGTTATCCAATAAGATAATGTTATCAAATTGGGGCTTATCAGCAGAACTAATTAGTTTTGTGCATACGGGCTCGCCCGGTATAAATACAATGGCACTTGCAATAATATTTCCATCATTCTCACAGCTCACATCTCAAGATTGATAACCTGATTAAATAAAACACTAGAAGTTGTTGATTCGATAAGTGATTGACCCATCAGCAGATTTTTAATTACGACGTAAATTTATCGACGCCCTAATCTTAAAGTGGGTGGAACCCCCACCCATTGGAAGGGCGTTAGGGGGCAATAGAAGCTGAGGACAATGTTGACACCTCATCATAAAATTGATCACTCCACTTATTAATAACATTTGTATTATTGTAAACAATTATTATCCTGACGTGCGACGGGCGCCATCGACATTCGTGGCACACTGGTTAGATTATCCGTCTGTCAATTCTGGTTTTAATTAATAACATAACATGTCAATTTACACGACTGGTCTGATAACAACACTGGTTTCAAACGAAGTCCTAACTGAGCAATTATAAAAGATACAAAGAAAAACGGAAGAGTCTAAAAAAAACACAGAGAAATTTGCAAATTACTGAGTATAAAAAAATATATAATCATTATTACTAGATGATACTATCTTGACATCTACTAAAAATGTTCTACATATGATATCATTGGTTTGAATTAATATGCATTTATTATGACTGTTTAATCAGATAGATAGATAGTCTTCACTGCGAAGTGATCGAATAACAAGCCTCGACAATAACAAGATTCAAGTCTTACATAAAAACAATTAGTTTAATTAGGGTCAATTTTTAGATTAATCAATATTGATTTGATAGCGAGAATGGACATCACTTCCTAAATTTATCAATATTTTTAACCTCTTCAAGAGAAATTCAAACGATGATCCCGCAATCAGCGCATGAGATAAACATCATTGGTTATGATTATGAGTAATTCTTCAGAATGGTACCTATTTGCTGGTCAGTGATGTATAATTGCCTAGTAACACAATAAATTATTTAAAAATTAAACAACCAGACTTATGTACGGAAATTTCATAAAATTTTTACTAAACATCACTCGTAAATATAGATAGATTATTCATTAATAAAAAATGATTACCATTAGGAATACTTTTAAATCATTTAAAAATAAAATGTGCAAACCTGTGATATGTAGCTAGTAGCTATAAATAATAGAATGTGCAGACTTGTGATATGTAGCTAGTAGCTATAAATAATAGAATGTGCAGACTTGTGATATGTAGATAGTAGCTATAAATAATAGAATGTGCAGACTTGTGATATGTAGATAGTAGCTATAAATAATAGAATGTGCAGACTTGTGATATGTAGCTAGTAGCTATAAATAATAGAATGTGCAGACTTGTGATATGTAGATAGTAGATATAAATAATAGAATGTGCAGACTTGTGATATGTAGATAGTAGCTATAAATAATAGAATGTGCAGACTTGTGATATGTAGCTAGTAGCTATAAATAATAGAATGTGCAGACTTGTGATATGTAGCTAGTAGCTATAAATAATAGAATGTGCAGACTTGTGATATGTAGCTAGTAGCTATAAATAATAGTATTTGATATTAGATTGCTAGTATGATATTAGTGATAGTGACAAATGGCGCCCGCGGTCACTATCAATACATTTCGCAGAAATTTCCATGTTATCTTTAAGTTTTAATTATTAATAATAATTTGTCTGATTATTCCACCTCCCAACTTTTAATTATAAATATACTTTGTCCGCAAAACCGTTTTTTCATTGGTTTTTACATTGAATATTATATTGTGATTTTTAATTTATTTTTATTACATCCAAGTCCAAAACAATACATTAATTTTGTCTAAAATAGCATAAGTAATAATAAGAAAGAAGAAAGCTTGTCGAACACTGCGTGACGAAGAGTGAGGAGATGCAGAGAAGTGTTGAGAAATTATGGAATAAATAATAATATGATAACGAATTCTAATTGGCTATGTAAAAAAAATTGAATGTATTTTTATAAAATTTTAATTCTAATGAAGAATATAATACATTTGTTTTGTATGTTAGTAAAGAAACGTCAACAGTTTTCAAGTGGAGTAAATGACAGTACAGGGTGTTAAGGATTCCTAATCTTATTTGGAGTAAAAAATGTTATTAATTTTTTAATATTTTCAAATTTAAAGAAAAAATCTTTCACATGTCATCAGTGGCCGCTCAGTCTAATCACCGTCGACCTAACTATCCAATACCTACTGATATATTTAAAAAAAAATTAAAACACGTCAGCGGAGATCAAAAGGCCATCTACATATTTAACTACAAATAGGCTCAAAACCACTTGTGAAATTAAGTCAGTTACTTATCTGGTCTTTTCAGGCCCCGTAGTAAGCGTTCAGAGATGGTTTGAAAGGGAGAAATGTAAATACGAACGTCAGAGGTTAGAGCGCTAATATTAAAAAAACGATTAATCGAAAATGGTGAAAATATTTAATAAAACACGAATCGTCTGAAATAGAGCAAAAATCTCTTGACTTCTCTTGCTTTAATTGCATTTAAAGATATACTGTGAATTTTTTCATGCTATCATACTAAATAACGGAACAACGTGTTTTTTAAAAATTTCGAAACTTACTTTGCGATTTTTTTCTATGGAGGGAATTTCATATAATTAACGCTTCGTCATAACAAATGTGTTGGTATTATGTTAAAAAAAAACTTTTTTTTTTTGGAACAGAGTTAACCAGAAACTTGGTATAAATCGATAGAAATTTGGAATGCGGTCTATTTATTATAGTGTCTAGTGCAATATAGTAAGTGCAGTAGAGTAACTTGAGTGCAAGTATCAGCCGGTTATTGACACGGGGACGCTTCCGGTGCAGAGTAGGCCAATCTTGTTTTTGAGAAGATAATAACTTTTCCAAGAAGAGATGCGTACGCATTATAGTTTTCAGTCATCCGGTCATCAAAATTAATTGATATAATTACTCGTTTTGGGGGAATTTCCACGAACAATAAATATTCTGTATTACAAGTTCATTGATACCCGAGTATTAAGAATTCGCCCAATTGGAGGAACGAAGGTGGCAGATCGTTTTCGGAGGCCCGAAAAAGCAAGGTGGAACCGAGCGTCCGAATAACCCACCTGTAGTAGTCGGACCGGCTTGTATGGTGACATCATTATAAAAATATTTACTTCCAAAACCAGATATTGGGAACGAGTGTCCTTAGAATCGAATTCGCAATAAATGCCTGCTTCAGATATGCCAAAATGGTTCGATATTATGGTGGTGGCTATAATTAAACTGATTCTTTTCCCGATTGGTCCATATCGAAAGGAACATGTATTTTGTATTGCAAGGCTATCTAGTGGTAAATAGAGGAAACCTGAGTCCACAACTGCAGCAAGATAAGGTTACTTTTCCGCAGTTGAGAATATAAAAACCGACCACTACATACAAGTAGGTACGAACAATGTGAAATAATTGCGTGCACGATCGCCTAATGATTGTAGTGTTAAAAAGATCCTCAAATACCTATAATTAAACAAATTGGATCTTTACAGCCATACCAAAATAATTACATAGAGATTAACTACTTATCGTGGTCTTTTTCAATTGGGTGCCGTCGATAGAATTTCGCTTATTTATGGTTTTGCGGTTCATAAACTAAACACAAGGTAGGTAGGTACTTTGGTCAGAAACGCCTTCAACCATATCACGGGGAAGTAAATATTGACGTGTTTCAATAATTTTACCGGTTGACATAAATTCTATTATCGTATGGCGGGGTTTAATTAAACTTTTTTCTGTTGTTTTGAACTTTTTGTTTGTAATGTTTTATATAAAAAAAATAATAATACAGGAATGAACCTGCATCATTCAAATATTTTTTGGACTTCGATAAAATAATTAAAAAAAAAACAAACGTAAAAAAAAAAATTGCGAAAAGTAGTTTATAGGTGAGGGTTAAGAGACACTATAAATCACCTATTTCGTCGGGGAATTTTAATTAGTTTTGTGCGAACTGCGTAAATCAACAGATTAAATATGACTCCATTACACAAAGAACTCAAGAAATAAAATATGGAAAAAATTTAAAAAAAAAAAACATGCATTGTCATATTTTTTAGGTTGTAATATATTGCAATTGGTCAGATTTGAAAGGATTATAGGGTACAACTTTTTACAACAAAACTTGAAAACTCAGTTCAAAACGAGCTATTTCGCTCAAATCACACACAAACCAATAAAGCCCTTATGGTCAATTCGGTATAAGCTAACAGAGATTTAATGTTGGTACTCTTTATTCATTGACAAATAGATGGTGTTCGAAAATGGCGTAAAGTAACCCCGTCCTACGGTAAATACAATTTTAGAGAAACAATGTTTGAATGTGATTAATCACAACATTATTACTATTAAAAACGCTTTTCAAATTTCATGTTGACAAGAGATAATTTTTAATTGAGAGTACCCAGCAGTGTGCATGGATACAAAAAACCCGCGCAGGGTAAGTAAGGAAAACATGTTATCATCAGGAAAATAAATAATAAGCAGTGTGACTAATTTGAGGGCTGGTTTTCCCGGGCGATATGGCGCAGTTAGCAATGCATCGATCAGTACAATACTTTCATTTGCACGTCGTATGGCAAAAAAACAGTGAGTTCGTGGATATCGCACTTATTCAAAATAATACTTTATTTTAAATGTAAAGGTGGCCTTAGGCTTAGGGGAGTATGCGACTCTCTATGAAAATAAGACAAGACATTCCGTCTGTGGGTTTGATTTTTTTACTAAGCTACAGCTTTATTGATCAATTCAAAAGAAAAGGAATGTCACTGTCTATACTAGAGTTCATAAAAGCACCCCATCGACTTTTTAAATCAAAGACGAAAATTACTGTCAACCTGAGATTTCTAAAAAATACCCCCAATCCTCCTAAATGAAGACTCTTCACTATGTGTAAAGGCAGGGTAACGTCTGGTACTTCAGCCAGTAATCAATAAAAGTAGACAATGCCTTAAAAGCTTTGTCGAAGATTGATGTCTTTTTTTGTGCATAACAATCTGTGCGTGCTTTTACAATACATATGAAACATAAAGTACATATTCAAAAACTAAGAAACATTAAGACTCTCTCGCTTCAGCAGCTGGTCCAGTTTCTTCACCACCTAGGATTCTTGCTGCAGAGTCTCCATCTTCTATCTTCGTCGAACGTCACAGAGGTGCTGCCAAGGTCTGTTATCTATGTGAGGATATTGTGTCAGCTCTCTATTAGCAGCAGACACATACCTGGTCGGATGATGAACCTCGTGCTGGCACTGTTGGTGGACTCTCGCGCTGCAGCAGCTGGTCCAGTTTCTTCACCACCTAGGATTCTTGCTGAAGAGTCTCCATCTTCTATCTTCATCTCATCTGTTCCTGTTCTTCATTTTACTCAACTTCACTTCTTTTTGTAATATTTATATTTTTTGCATCAACTGTAAAGCGCCCCTGAGGTGATATCTCACAAAAGCGGCGCTATACAAATTGTCCAATATTATTAATATATTATTATTATTACATATTATAATGGGCAATTAATAGTATTTAAATGCCCCCTGAATCCTTCGAGGCCACTGTGAAAAATGACAACAATCTTAGACATATTATTTATCTCAATAATCATAATATTGTTGAAATTTTTTTCGTTAATTGGCGTAAAAAATAATTCAACGTAATAATTACATAAAATTTCATTAAATGTATGAATAGCGTGATCTATTTTTCTAACGTCCATATTGCATGGAATTGGATACGCGTCAGGACACGTAATCCTTAGCTAATATCAATATATTATAAAGTAGGTAATGGCAAAGAGTGTGCATATTAATAACTGTACTTTGATCCTTTAATCAGTATAGCAACACTGAATCAGATCATCCGTCAAATGCGTACGCAATTCTAAAATCCTAGCGATAATGAATCAAATAGGAAATCCCCAAGAGTAAAGAATTTATTATTTTCGAAGCGATAGCAGATCGGTATATCGCTTTAAAGGTGACAAACAAAAAAGAAAAATAGTAAATGTGATCCGTTCATTTTCTTGGACAGCGTAGGTATTAAAATAGCATGGCAAGAATTGAGCAATTGGGAATAAGTTATTTTCATCCAGCAGTTAATACAGATTACTGAATTTATTATGACATAACAGAATAGATTATTAAGCTGATAAAAACGAGCAAAAACGCGAACGTGAGAAAAAGTTGCCATGCCAGGCATTAGTGGAGTTTAACTGAAACATTAAAATAAATGGCCACGTAAAATGATAATTATAAAACCGTTTTATCCCACTTATTTGAGGATAAATAAATAATGTTGTATCGTTTCTCAGAAATGGACAGTTCCCTCGAACGAACAAAATACCCAAAAATGTGCATTAATGAATAAAGGAGAATTATGATGGGAAATTATTTGCGGACTCGTTAAAAACAAAAATAAAACAACATTTATTTATTAGAATGCGAAGAAATCCAACATTATGATTAAAACACGCAGGTAAATCTACTTTTGATTCAAGATTTAAGACAGGACTTGGCAATAAGAAAAAAAAAAAGTTAAAATAAGTATAAAATACGTGGCATCATTTTGAAAAATATTAGTTTAGATTTTATATAACTGTCATGAGAAGGCATACGTCAGAAATTATTGTGAACACAATAATTATCAAGACAGGCTCTTAATCAAGTGATAACACTCACAATTATGGTGTTTTGGGATTTTCCAGGACAAGTTCAGCGTTTTCTAAACCACGTAAACATTATTATAGACAGTCGCAATATAATAGCGAAATTACGCAGATAAGTACAGAAAATAAAGTGTCAAGTTGTTTGCTGACAGACTCGTATCATAATATCAATTAATAATTATTTTTACACACGACTTTATACACTTATATTATTGAAGGAATCATACATTCAGATTTAATAAATTACAAAGGTCAAGTGTACATTGTATCTTCCACGCAACAATCAGTGAAGACATTATATCCTTCTATATTCTGTTCACCAAATGCTCAATTAAACTAAAATGTAATTCATACGTAGGCTTTTAATAATTTTAATTCATTCATACATTATTTATTACAATCCAGAGTTATAAACCAAACACACTAACATATTAATTAAAATAATATTAATTGAATCGCAAAGTTTGGTGATGTGTGGTTTATTTCAGTAGAATCACGTATCTTTATTGATTGTGCAAAGTAAAATTTCTATTTGTGTATTGGCAGAGAGAAACTGCCAAAGTCAGGAAATTCCCAGCGTTGTCGTAACCGTTTAAAACACTACATTATTATATGTCGTGGTTAATTAAACAAGACTTTGGCTTTTTTAGAAACGTTAAAAATTATACAATTGGATTAGAAATCGAAGAATCCCAACATTATATTTGAATTGTTTAGTTGCTAATGAATGGGTGATTCTAGGTGTGGAGGAGCTATTCCGATTGGCTGAAAATAGAGAAGTTTAACGGGATGGTCGCCAACAATAAAAACAACCCCGAAGATGAAAGGTGCCTATTTAGTAGCGTTGTTGGAATAGATTGAGTTAGAATAGAGCTTTTTAATATTGCGTTTGTGCAACTTACACCATTTCCCAGTGCGACAAAATGTCACTGTGCATAACAACATAATAATCACAATTATTACGTACCTATGTCGTTGCGATTTTTACCTCTAATATGTACGAAAGTATAAACCGGTGTAGAATGACGATATTAATTTAATTTTATGAATTTAACGTCATGTAAAAAGTAAGTCCTACAATGATATCAATTTATTGTCCTAAAACGGAAAACCTTTCTGTTAAAAATTCATTATTCTGTAATTGTATTTTTTAGTATCTAATAAATATATTATAATTATCAACTTTAGTGAAATGACTGCTAACGCACATTAAACACTTATCTGTTAAACCTACGCTGCAAACATCAAAAGGTGTGAATCAAGATACATTCTCGTACCTACACAGAATAATGAATATGGTCAATTAATTCCTTTATTTTCTTGGAAACAATTTGCTTGACTGCAGCGAAACCGAGTGAATCAGATGTACATAAAATCTTGATCTCTGAGAACATCCTGAATCGAAGTATTGAGCTAGGATTAATTGTTGTTTACTAATAGCAGTGATTAAGTATTACTCATAATCACTTCAGTTCCTACGTCTTTACAGTATCTCTCTATTCTGAACCTTCGAGATCAACAAATCGATAACAAAATATGAATACACGCTTTTCCACAAAACGTCATCTCTCATAATTAGTGTAAACAATTCACACCCTCAAGTCGCATAATTAATACAATACACGCATTCATAGAAGTCTGTAAGAATCCACATATTCGTTTGACCGTTAAAACTTTCACGGTTTTCCCGATTATTTTTTAAGGTCCGCGTGAGATTTATAACATAAAAGAGACATAATCCAGTTGCCGGTTCCGAGAAACCACAGACCCTGACAGTGACATGGTCTAACCTTTCATCGACCATTTGTTATGACACAGAGAAACGGGATACGACGTCATCGAGGTGATGGTGATGCAGACCAGAAGAAATGTTCATACATGGAAGCGAGAAAAAATGGTATCAGTTTCAAGGTAAATGTGTTATTGAGTGTTTAACGGTCGATTGCGAAATAAGTATGAGATCAGATCAACACGAAAACAGAATAAAAATAATTTATTTAGATGTTATACGGAAAACGTAACTGGCAACAAGCGTTGTGAAACTATTGAGGAAATGTGGTTATTATTGTTTCAAAGGAAAGTAGTGTTGTGCGCATTTGAATAAAAAGAATTTATTTAGATGTTATACGGAAAACGTAACTGGTATCAAGCGTTGTGAAACTATTGAGGAAATGTGGTTATGATTGTTTCAAAGGAAAGTAGTGTTGTAAGCATTTGAACATGTTGGGTTTGTCAAGAGTAATCTTATAAATCTTCTCTTCGGAAGTTTTAGGAAGTTTTAGTCACGAAGTTATTTTCGCAGCTGATTGCAGATATTTAGAATGTGGCAGTTATTGAAGTATCGGTAAGCTACTGATGATGTCATGATGCTGAAGATTTGACCGGATTCGAGCTCACCCGTTTGTGACTCGCGAACTAAAAAAGCTGTCTCGTTATAAGAATAAAACAAATAATAAGAGGTGCATTGGATATATTATAGCATACAATTATTTACACTGACGTTATATAGTAAATGCGCCAATTACTTTACAAATTTTGTAGGTTAATACAATCGAACGATGGTATAATTAATATAGAGAAGCCTCGTTAGGATGCAAAATAGTGAGGGTGAGCATATGGGGTCGTTTACGATGTAGGTAAAGAGAACGAGGATAAATATATAGCTACCTTTATTTAATATAGGAAAAAAGAAGTTGAAAATTTGTGGCTACCCTTGTTTATAACACATTCAAACAAATAATTTGAAATGTAATAAGCGTTTCTTTTTTTAAATAGATTAGGGCCGAAAGTTGTTAACACAGTTACGTGATGTGTGACTGACGAAACCTTGTAAATTGAAATGACAAGGCTAGTAATACTATGGCGTGCGGTTTAGGTAATAGATTACTAACTCGTGTAGGAATTAAACATTATGTTCGAAAACTTAAAACTTTTATATAAACAAGATTTTTATACAATATTTCTTGATTAATCATTGAATGAATATTATTTAAAGAAATAATTATTTTCAAAGTGCTCGTAAATCGGTCATCGCATATTATAACATAATCTGTGATTTAAAAACCATTGCCAGGAAAAACATGTCAGGGAAATCGATATAATTTATGTATATAATATTCCGATAACATGCCTTGTAGGTATATTGAACATTTTCTTACACATATCATTTTTTAATATACTGGTGACCACAACAATGATTGTAATTGTAGTAGCGATGAAAAACATTGACACTACGAAGACATTTTACAAAGAAAATATGAGGGGCGTAAATAGTAGAAGAATTAATTTGAATTACTACAAAATAATGTATTTAACTCCTCGGGCTAATTTTTTCGGTTTTGCGAACAAACAGCTATTACCCATAAAGTCAATTGGTTCGCTTTTCGGAACAGTTCATATGAGCTCATATAAATAGTTGTCTCCCTTACTGTCATGATTAGACATATGATATAAACAGTGTTAGAAAGAGAACACCACTTGTTTTCAAATCTAGAAGTTAACCACAGAAAAATTAAAATGTACACCTCTATGAAACATAACGTTCCGACCGTACTTTGAGAAAAAAAATATTGACTTTATTTTTATATGAAACGATAAAAAAGTGAGGTGGCCTTAATGTTGAAATTCCCATTTACTTGGATTTCATTGAGAAGCGTATAGAAGGCTATATCAATGTCGGTTAAAAGTGGGAACTTACTCTTAAATGTCATTATGGAGTTCCGTTTCCGATTATTACGCATTATGGAGATTTAAATTTAAAAAAAAAACAAACAAGGCGGAGACAATGTCGGTGCCAACCGGTCTTAACGTTTTCAAAGTGACTCCTCAGAAAGACTGGCAGCCGAAAACCCCAGTGAAGGAATAATGAGCACCTTCGAGGAAAACCGGCTAATCAAACGGCGACCTCACAGAATTCCCGGTTGCTCGACCGACATTCCAATCGGCACAATAGAAGCCGATCGGAGAGTGACCACAACCCTATACTTTTCAGTGAAGTGTTCTCCGAGAGATTGCCCGGAATGTAGCTGAATGAAGTCCGGGATTTCAGATGATCAATCATGCGAATTGAACGGAATGTTGCCAGCATATTAGAATACTTCATAAGTTACTTATTATATTTATATGTAAGTACCAACTTTGATGACAATTATTGTGAAACCACTTTTAAGGATCATCAAACATAGTAATCAATCGCTAAATTAAAAAGAGACTTGCCTTAAGCAATTATTTACACGCATACTCGTATTGAAAAACATGTCGTGATTGATAAATTATATTGCTTGTTTTTGATTTTGAATGATCTAGAAAATCTAGATTTAATTTCTTGGGATAGCCCATTGCTTTGGATAATTGAAAATTTATTATCCATCCGCAGTTAAGGCGATGCACTACGTCGTGTAATATTTTAACTCGAGCCATTATCAATAACACCCCTTACGTAGATGGCGATAAGGTTTAAATTCCCGCTTAACACCATCCGCCTGTTTTGATTTATGCAAGAAAAAACATGGCCAAAAAGTGTCATTTATTTAATTTTGTGGATGTTCAGGAATAAATATTTCATTTTTTTCCGGTCATTTTATAAATAAATTAATTTGCCACATTTTACAATAAAATCATAACCGAAAATGGGTTCATAAGTAGGAGATTTTGAACTTTAAAGCAGTTTTCATAGGCCTTATACATTATTTTTTTCTGAGCTTATAAAAAGACTTATCTAAAAAATACTCGATTATTTCAAAGGCCAAGATGTATTCTACTCGCAGTATTTAATTAAAGCATCTGAAATATTTCTAGGCGACCAAATTTTCAAACCAAAAACACATGATTTTGCATTACTACGTAGTGCATCGCCTTAAACAAATTTTTCAGGAAAGAAAGTACTATTACGATTCGTAGTATTACGATTAAACATACAATTAGCAACAAGCGAATGTTTAATAATCACACCATTTTAGCTTTTGAATGGTCGATGAAAGACATAGAAACCATAAAACGTTAAAGATTTTAGATAATGTATGTCATATAATTTATGTTTTCCTTGGAAACAGGGAAAACCTGGCGGGATTTAGTACATTTTAAAATACGATTTTTTTAACGAATTTTCATAAATGCACAAAATAATACCAATAAAACAATGCAGAAAAAACCTATTTGAAAAATGACAGAATACAGAAAAACAGGTCATTAATGTAGAATGATATGATAGTGTAGTTACAAGTAATATCAGAGGAAGCAGAGAAAGAGAGAGAGGCTCGGTAGCTTTCTATACGATAAACTTTTCTCGATTAAGAGCCACTATCCATACTATCGCCGAGCCAGTTATAATCAACTGACAGTGTATTATTAAAACTCAGTAAACACCTAAATATTAATAAAACATAAAAGAAATGATGCAACCATAAGAAAATGACGCAAGTATGAAGGACGTTCAAGTACTTCGATATTATTGATGATGTCATTTACGTCCATCGGGTTCAATCTACGTCACCATTGCACGTTTCGTTCACACGGAATACAGCTTGTTAACTAAAAAAAATCACCATAAGGTTACGTTATTTAGAAATGATTTAAAATGTATTTAAACGTAGAATACAGCAACCCTTCGCTTTCAATTTACATGTTCATAATATGAATTATTTATTCAAACGGGCCTTCCATTAAATTGAATATAGAGAAAGAGCGGAGATAAAATGATATAACTATCTACCATTATCAAAATCTATGGTGTATGGTACGGCTATTCTTGAACCATCGTTCTTATCCATAGAAGGCATGGAAGTAAGAACCTATTCTTATCCGACCGACGTCACGTTGTTTGACTTTTCATTGCATTTTCCCACACCGTGTTTTCTGGATACGTAACGTCAATACATGTGTTTATACACATGCACACGTCATAAGATCAACACGCGTACAATGTTGATTACTACTAGTTTTGTTACGCGCTATGAATTTGAATGAAGTACGCCATAAAGAGAGATTTATGTGAATCAGAAATTCATACAATCGTCCAGGAACAGTGATACGACGGCAGTCGCTATTCTCCAGGATAAAATTTAGTAAAAATTGTTAAGTTAAAAGAATTTTGAAAAAATTCCGTACCTAAAAATGGACGATATCGAACCATTTACAAAATCCACGTCTTCAAATCATGACAAAATATAGTTAGAAATAAGAATTAATTTGAAAGCATAAAATGTTATTTAATGTCACGTTTTTTTATTTAAACAAAAACAATTAAAAAACATTGGTAATACTCGTAAGATTAATAATTGGCATTGTAACCTCATTTGCAATTCATTATTTTTAATTCAGTAAATATCTAATTTAATCAACCTCGTTTATATTTGCAAAAGAGATAACGTATTAGCGAAGAGGTCATCTACGCCAAGAGTTTATTGCAAAATAAGAGGTCAAAAGCGAGACTGAAAACAATTTGATGCTGTAGATTTCGCGTGTAAAAAACTCTTTGTAAATTCTCGATACTGAATTTTCCACGCAACTGAAAAACAAGAATGGTCAACTATAGGGTCGACTTGTTTGATTTGCTGGTCGACCGCTGTTTTTGTTTGGTACCTAAAAATAATAATTAATCTTACATTAATTTTATTTTCATCACGTACAAATAAACTTTGGTTTTGATACTTTGATGGTATGAAAGATATTGTTTTTGACACAACCACACAATCTCAACCGAAATTTTCAACGTAAATTCAATGTGCAAGCATTGAGAACAGAATACTATTCTAAAAACAGATCGCAATTCTCTAATTTAGCGGACATTTTCACACGTACATATTTGATTAGCATTTAGTAAAACAGAAATGGAGATAAACTAGTTTTATCCAGATACGAGGTCGTTCTAGGTTATTCAATGGTGGGTGATGAATAGGGACCAGTTCCTGAATAGAAGCGAAATCAAATCGTGATTTCACTAACTTCATACCAGTGGAGGGTGCTCACACTGCCCACCACCTGCTCGAACCTTTTTAAGGAGCAGGGTATCGATTCTCCAATCCAGGCCGCTCGCAATCGCCGTCTAAAATACATACATTGGTCGACATTCTTATTCTTGAGTCTCGTTGAA
Source organism: Hesperophylax magnus (assembly GCA_026573805.1). Classification (NCBI taxonomy): domain Eukaryota; kingdom Metazoa; phylum Arthropoda; class Insecta; order Trichoptera; family Limnephilidae; genus Hesperophylax; species Hesperophylax magnus. The sequence goes on from JAIUSX010000022.1 coordinate 7,358,708, forward strand.
GTTGCATACTATAAGTCATTCCACTCGAACAACGAGTGGTTTGACCCACTCGTTGTTTTAGTAGAATGACTTCGTCGAAAATCGAGGCCCAGATGGGACCCTATTCGGCTCTCAAGTCAATACCACTTAAAAACCAATCAAATATTAAATTATAGATTCTAAAATCCGCCGACTGTCTCTAAACGGCATATAAATCTATACAATATAAATGTATACGTACCAAAAACGTTTACGTGTTCTCATCTAAGGCAATTTGTTATTGCTCTTGATACCAGATTACCAGTGACGAATGAACCTTTTCGTACCAAGTAGATGCCTATGAATACTTTGCACTCGACGTGACTTGCAAAAGAGATACTACACAACCAAGAACAATCCAAGCAATAACTGCGCGATATTAGTGAAAAGAGTAGCACTCGGGCCTTCGTCTCGGGTACCCAAGTCTCACCGAATGTCGAGTGAGAGTGTAGAGCAAGCACGAGATATTATATTTTGTTAGTTTTCAATTTGATTTTCAATGCGAAGTTATACCGCCTTCACTGCCTACTCAATACTTCAGTATCGATAAAAAATAAAGGTAGAAATAACAAAAAGCATGTAATTTACAAGATACATTCATAAGGCTCTCAGCCCATACTTTATAAGTATCTATATTTCTCGTAGAATATTCCTACTGGCGGTATACGTGAAATATGGTGAAAACATTGTTACTTATCCAACCTAAAAATATACGTGATCGAAGCGAGTAATGTGACCTTTAGCATTCATTCTGGCAAAAGTTCGCTTGATAACGCCATCTTGTATGCTAATCAATTATTGTTTGAACTCCGATTTTCGGAAAAACCCGACCGAGATACCGACTACCGACTAACACGTTCAGAATGGCCTGCAGGCTGGAGCTACAAATAATGGACAACTATTTATTTTTTATTTAATTTTATTTGAAATTTCCGCTAGTACCTAATACAAAAATAAGAAAATTCTAATGATAAAATACAAAAATACAACGTAGTGAAATTGAAAAAATAAAATAAATTAACTATTCATCCATAAAATTATATAAGTAGATAAGGCTAAATAAAACTATGTAAGTGTACAGAACTAATATCTACATTAAAAAACAGTGTAAAGAAAGAGATGTAAAATGTAAATGTAAACAAAATAAAATAATAAAACAACATAACAAGAATGAAACTGAGAAAAACAACTAGAATATATATAATGCTGCATATAAACAGGACAAGGAGTATGTGAAAGGAACGAAGCAACCGAAATTTGTGGATCGGCTCGTACCCTAATACACTGCAGGGTGGGTAGTTAATAATTATTATTGGTAACCTCGTGATTTAATATTTTATAGTATGTATTTAGTAAATTGAGCTGATGAAAAATGGAAGATATCACCATCTGAAAAGATGTTATATTTTTTGCATTTTCGTCTGAAAAGAAAATGTGTGTGAAGAATTTTTGAGTGTAGGATGTGCAATAGATGAATTGGGTGTGTTTTTTACCTTCTCCAAAGCAACGAACAAAAGTTCTGACAATCCAGACTAAACCCTGACCGAAAACATTTTTGTCACCAAAGGAAATTATATATGGCACCCATCATATATCCACCATTTGAAGACCATCCTACGGAGACTGAAACGTCATCAAATGATTGATAAGATAATATCAGAAATTGCAGCGTAGGACTCTACAGAGATAATAATTATAGATCTTTCACATCGTTAATCAAGGCATTTGCTGTATATCCACATCTTCAATTCATTCAAATGAATTAGTCACATAAGATAACAACAATGTATTTAAAAAAATGTGGGTGGGTCGTCCGGACAAAGACAATAAAAAAACATTTCTTTTCTGAACATTTCTTGGAGGTTGGGCGCCAAAACAGGTAAATAAATTGAGTGCGAGGTAAAGGGGGGGTTGGGTGGCTGTCACGGTACCAAGACCAAGGAAGTCATTCAGCGACTTTGCGAAGGTCATCGCCGCCTTGTGGCACGTTAAAAAGCATTGTTTATTTGCTCGAAGGAAAATAACACGGCAGCAATAATGAATGCCAAACAGACCGCGAGACATCTGGGCGCAAAAAGCACGCGGATGGAATTTTACAATGGATTTACATTTCACGTTATGAATTCTATGATTGAAGGATTCGAAGGTCATAAGGTAAACTTTTCCTGATAACAAAAATAAATACGCGAGTGCTGACTTATTCTAAAAAGAATATTCTTTACAAAATTTCAGTTTCGATGACATTGAAACCGCACATTGGCTAATAGCTATAAAACACGTAAAACTACTCGTGCATAATAATTTTGGACTTGCTTGTAAACAAATAATAAATAAATTAAGAAGCATGCGTTGGCACTGTTGGCAGCTGCTTTGCATAAAACGACCAAAGAATTACAGTTAAATCTACAAAAAAAAATATTTTGGCGTTTCTTTGGATGTACAGTACTGAAGAAAACAGCCCAAATACGCAACATCATCAATACAATCGGAGCAATATCATCACAAAACTGTGGCCTGATGTTTAGTCACCTACATACCCTATCAAAGGCTTTCCCAATTCCAAAAACCTTCCTAGTATTTAATATAGACAGGTATCTGAAATAGATACCTGCCGAAATTACGCTTGGAGATTTGTAAATATATATAAAGAGCAAATATACCAAAGAGCTAGAATTTATTTATTTATTGATAATACATCATAGAATAATATTTATAATATATTATTCACAGTGAGTTTAAAACTAATTTCGGGAATGATGTCGTAACTGAACGTGATGCACGGCCTAATGGCAGTTGCAGTTATATAAATGGTTCAGATGTTCACATGCCTTATCCCTGAGTGGCTCAAACCGCAACACCAGACAATAACTCAACAAGAACTGCAACACCACGTGCACTGGCAATTCGTCATAACATGCTGCCGAGATTGACTACTTCTGAATAATCAACGTCCGATTAACGATGCGAGTCGGCCACGATCTCGTACGAACTATGGGAAATCGATGCATCTCAAATTGCCGACACACAATGGTGAAGGATGAATCAGAATAAAAAACGGAATTAACCGTATTTGTTGTGGTATTTCGAAGAAGAAGTTTCGGGCTGGGAGTTGGGACAATCCCAGACTAAAAGTGAAATCTTTCCGCAGTACACTCTTTACACTTTATGGAACTGCGAGAGCAGAACGAATAGTCACACAAAGCTAAATTTGATAAAGTCATCAATTTACACAGTTAAAAAAGTGAAGAGTTTTATCCAATTCAATACGGCACGTATATTATATCAGATACCATTGTTTACATATTTCATTAGCTAGAAACTGGTAACGGCATCCTTACCTGTACTTGCAATTCCTCTCTAGGAACATTAGTGGTTCATTGTACGTCGAAGTGCATAACATTAAAGTTATGAATGCAAAGGCTGCAGATACCTGATTACGGCATCCATTGCTAATGGTTTCGGGAAAACCGGTGATGGTTTTGATAACTCAACTGACTACAAAGGAACAAAACAGCTCACCGGTTGCCCTGGAACTCAACGAAGGAGAAAAATATAACGTGGCTCAGCGTGAAACATGAGGCGCACTTCTCATTTGCCCTGCAGACGCAACTTCATTCGCAGAGTAAATTACGAGGTCCGAAACGGGAAGGTGCCATTAGCTTCAACGCGGAACATTTTGCTGAGAACGTTGCCATAATAAATTTAGCGGGGTTTTCCAAATAACAAGTTTTTGTAAATTGGAAAGTTTTTATCACGTTTGTTGAATAGTTTTTAAAATATAATATAGTACGTAAAAAATAGCGAGGTTGACAAGACACGTAAAAAATGAGGAAACAAACATACGATCATTTTGATTAGGTTTATTGATAATCTTACGATCATGGTCAGGATGTTGTAAAAACGTACAAAAAATATAACAGCAAATTTAATGATTAATTTATTCCAGTTTAAGGTTGTTCTTACTTCGAGGAAAAGAGTTCAACAAATAAACAGGAAACCTGTCTGGTTCAGCCGATAATGGATGGTGTTGATATTCCAACTTATTAGGCACCTATCCAATTGCGTTCTTCTGTCGAAGGTAACGGCAATTGGTCTGTAAAATAACTACTTGGTAGTTGGTATTACCCATAATAAAACAATGGAAATAATATTACGAACAGTAGTAAGGTCAGTGCGGCGGTTATTCCGTAAAAACTTTGTTGTATATTTTATACAAGTCGGGGCCACATATTTCTACTATTACCGCTGGTACGGGCGCAGTTTTAAAATTGAGTTCAACATTTAGCAATAATTGGAATCACACATATGCTTTTGTGTAATAATTACCACGTTAAATATTGACAAGCATTGCATGTATGTATCAAACGCTGGCTTGAAAGCTAAATGAGATTAAAGTCTGATTAGGACGTCAAAAATAAACCAGTTTTCAAATAGAGATTAATTGTGGCGTGGATTATACGGGTACCTAACCATTGTGTCACGTATAAATAATGTAACGATCTATTGAGACCTCTTTCACCGTGACATTACGTGGCGAGTGGCTGAACTTGAAACAGAACGGAAGTGAGAACTTAAGTTAGCGAACCCGGACCCCGTTTCAATCGCGGAAAATCCCAACATAAATTTGTAAGGGGCCCGTGCAGACTCGCGGGCATTTATGATCCAGAAAATAAATTATTCAGATAATGATGTATTATAATGCCAGAGACAGCTGCAAGATTAAGGAGAGCGTTGGACCAACTAGATGTATTCGATTAAAAAAAAACTATAATTACATAACTTCATAAGCTCCCATTATATCCTTCGATAGGCAAGAAAATAAGCTCACATTGAGAGATATTAACATTTCAGATGATAGATCTTTAATCGGATTTTTCAATGCGGAAAGAGTGGGATTTTATTAGTTTATTTTCAGTCTCGTCACGGTACTTCATATAAAGTCGTCACCACATGTTCAAGATACCACACGGCAGAACAGATGTTCAAGCGCATCATAGCAAGACAAGAGAAATGGTGCAATTTAATGAAATTTCTAAAACAGTATATATTATTATATTTAATTACTCTTTAAGGGGGATCACCTTGAGATAATCGTTTTTTTTTGGCTGGATAAAGCAATGAGGTGTACGTGTAAGATATCTCAAAATTCACAACATACATACTTTATAATATTATCTAACGTTACGTATACATACGCGAGCCGAACTGCCGAACTGAACTTCAACTAATGGAAAACGAACGAAGCAACCGAAAATGGCGCGAAACGCCGCTTGCAGTTGCTTCATTCCTTTCCCGTAATTCGTGGCTCGGTTCGCGTTTAAGTTCGCAAATGTATACGTACCATAAGATATAGAGTACGATTTATTTGATTGGAAGTTCATAGGTTATACATTTTTAACTCAACATTTACAGCTGTCATTTCTACTATTTTTTTTTTTAATTTCCTTGGGCAAAATCTTAAGTATTACCTTTTTTTCAAACGATGCCTAACAGAGCAAATAAGTACACCATCAGCAAAGTACGTTCAAAAGAAACATGATGGCTCATATCTCCATTATTTAACTACTACTTATACTTATTTAACTATTATATAACTACTATGTATACGTGTAAAATAAAACTTATTTTAAAGCTACTCGAGCGATTGGTGTCATATATATATACATATACATTTACCATATTATTTAAATAATACCATTCTTCAAAACATATAAAACTGCTTTCTGAGGTTTAAAGCCAATGAATCAACCTAAATTTCAACGTTTATTCCATAATTTTAGGTCCTATAAATTTGGCATATTGTGAGAAGCGATCGCTCAAAACGATTTTGCAAACTTGGCATCATATGCCAAAAATGGCTCGAGTGGATTTAACAGCCGCGTCAAAATTTATTTTTATTTTCATACCTATTTTTCTGAGCGCCAAGGTGGTGGTGGTGTAACCCATTAAATAACATTATTTTTTGTTGAATTTTAAAATAAGACATAAAATACGTCTACTAGAAACTGGAAGATTAACGACAAGACCATGGCGTACGTGCAATTCAACACAGACGAAATGGAGGAACTCGTAGTACGTACATTTTATATTCTACCGTAAATACAATAACTGGTTCGCCTGCCCATACAACGGATTCAATACTGGATAGCAAAAACCACAATTTGGAATTCCCTAAAATTAGAGAACGAATATAAAATAGTGCTGTTCACGGTTTAATTGGATCAATTTACTACCCGAATCCAAGCAGTAAAAAATAGACACATAATATTTGTATTTAATAATGAAACCAAGTGTTAGATTAGCTCGGTCGACGGTCTTATGGCGCTGTTTTAAAAAAAATAATGTTTGTCCAACAGATGGCGCTATTTTAAAAAAAAAACACGTTTTAACTTGTCACAGGTAAATCTATATAATATAGGTATATAAAACCACAAGCGTATTCGAGTGCAACGTTGTGTCAAAATGTCAAAGTAATCGTTGAAGATCTTTCGGACATTTAAGATTTTGAACAAACGAACATCTAATCTAACAACAGCTAATCTTTTGAAATATTGTTGGAGGCGTGGTATTCGAGTTATTTCTGTTGAATAGCGCATCGAATCACAGCCAAACAGAAAAAAAAAACTATCGAGTTACTCAAAGACAAAAAACAGTCAATGATAACATCATACAGAATACAGTATACAGATATACAGAATAATCAAAGACGATGACGATCGCGCAATTTTGCAGTTGAACCTTAATAAACTATGTGCGTGGTGTTCTGTCAATGATTTGCAACTAAATTTAGGTAAATGCCAGATTATCAGTTTTTACAAAGGCAAAAATCCACTTAATTTTTCCTATTTTATGAATGGTGCTAATCTTCTTCGTGTATCACAGATTCGTGATCTTGGTGTTATATTCCACGAGAGTCTACAGTTTAACGAACACATCGATGAAATAACAAGCGATGCGATGAGAATACTAGGTTTTATTTTGAGAATGGGAGCAAATTTTAAAAGTATGTCAACATTAAAACATCTGTATTGCTCGTTAGTACGAAGCAAATTAGAATACAATTCCACCGTATGGTCACCGTACTACAAGGTCCATTCTCAATCATTAGAAAAGGTACAAAATAAATTCCTTCGGTACATTAATTTTAAAATGAAAATTCCAATCGAATTTATAAATTACAATAACTTGCTTGCTGAAACTAAACTTCTTAAATTATCTGATAGAAGAGTGTTAATTGATTTGCTATTTTTATTCAAAATTATTAAATCTTTAATTGACAGCCCTAATTTGTTGGAACTTATTTGCATTAATGTTCCTGCTAGGCAAACTCGCAGTAAAGATACTTTTAAATTTAACATGAACCTCAACACTAATTATTCTATTTTTTCACCAATTCCTAGAATTCACAACCTTGCGAATAAATACTGTGAACTTATAGATATATTTGGTTTTGACAATTTTGTGAGCTTTAAAAGGCAACTTATTTCGATTCTATCGGCTAATAATTAACTTTCATAGCTTTAATAATTTTATTACATCTTCTCCCATTCGAAACCTTTCAAGTAAATTATATCCATATTTGTTTGTTTTTTATTTGCTCTACTATACACTTATAATTGTATGCTTATACCTACTAACTACTTTTTATACATAACACTATGTTCCATCTCAGATCTTATTATTTCTTATTCATGTCGATATTGCTAAATTCTATTAGTTTTTGCTTTTTACAGGTGCAACTCTTATTTTGTTATTTTTTTTTTTAAATCTCTGTTATAATGTTCTTTACCTCACGAGTAAGTTACACTCTAATTTATATTGGTTTATCGATTTGTTAAACACACAATTAATACTGGGTTTAAACACACCCACTTACTTACTTTTTATGTTGAACTTTCTTTTACTTACTATTTCATGCTTGGGTATATTTTATATTGAATCCATCTTATTAGTGTTTTGCTAATTTGCACAAAATTTTATTATATGTGTTGCTTTCTTACAATTAACTCCATTTATCTTCTTATGTTCAATTATTGTAATCAATGTAAATGTATATTTTCATGTAAAAGCCCATTAGGGCGTAAATAAAATAATAAATAAATAAATAAATAACCTCTATCTGAGCTGCCTATTTCACACCTATGCCAAAACACAAGGCAGACAAAACAAAATAAAATAAATAAAAAAAACTACAATGGACATTCACAATACTACGTATGAAGACATCGTTAAACGAAGATTTTACATCATCAGTGACGACGAAAATTTGTTTAGTGGGAATTGGAATTGGTTCCGTTGATAAAATTAATATTTCCAAGTGGATTCGGCATCGATTGTAGCTTCGAGCGGAGAAAGTATTCGGCAACAGAGGCACGACGTGTACCATGGCTCAGTTGGTGGCCCGTTGCTCATCTTTCTTATCCACGGTCAGTTATCTCGAATCTCGACAGATTATTGGCTCATTGAAGCGAGGATCGTCATAATAATTAATTAAAAGCCAATGTCAATGGTTTTGTGAACGGCAGTTTCTTCACCGGTTTGGTGACAGACCGGACTCCGTATAGAAAGTTGTATCGAAACAAAACTCAAAAATACCGCGGCATCTTAGTGATTTTCGTTTCCCAATTTGGGTAAAATTTTCATATAATTGTTGTACAGGGTTTTCCAATAAGAGGTGTTATTTTGATGTTCAATCGTAAAAGATCAATGGTTTCGTTGCTTGTGTGGCACGTAGCGCCGTCTTGTTGAAAGTAAACGTTGTCCAGATCAATACCATTCAATTCCGGCCATAAAAAATCAATAATCATCTCTCGATAGCGCAATCCATTCACCGTAACTGTTGCTCAAGCCTCATTTTCGAAAAATTAAGGTCCAATGACTCCGCCGGACCATAAACTGCACCAAACAGTCACACTTTGAGGATAGAGAGGCTTTCCAACAATAACTCTTGGGTTTTCCGAGCCCCAGATGCGACAATTTTGCTTGTTGACGAAGCCACCGAGGTGGAAATGGGCCTCATCACTCAAGATGATTTGCATTTGATTTACTCAAGTGAATTTTAATAATTTCAATGCGTTGTTGAAGCGTGTATCGTTTCATTTTTATTAATGGCGTAGTTTCTACTTGTCAAATGTCAAAAAATGACAGCATGTTATGTTATTGTGTTATTTTGAATAGCCGAAATAGCGGGCTATTCAAAATAACACCTCTTATTGGAAAACCCTCTATTTGTATTATACTTGTAGTAACAATATGTCCAAATGGCTGAAAATTAACAAACTTAAACAATGTACATGATCAATGATCATTGGTAACTGTAAGTACGATGAACGTCATCAAGTAATACTGGATGGTGAAAGCTTGAAAAGGGTTAACAAGATAAAGTAGATCTTTGAGAATAATTCTAGACTCAAAGATACCTCTCGAAGAAAATGCCTATTTTATTGCAAAAAATGGCTAAGAAGGTGTCATTCCTTGGAAGAGTTGTTTATTAATTTACAAAATAATTGTTGCACCACACAGACTACTGTTCTAGTATTCCTTATCTTAGTAACGTAGATTATCCTCAAAAACAACAACAATGATACAAAGTGTAATAAATACAGAAAATGCTTAAAGAATTATCTAAACAAATAATTTTCAATAACGTTTTAATTTTTATCTACAATTTTTTTTTAAATAATTTACTACCAACTTCTCCACACAGCATCCCCTAAAGATGACATAGGCCCTGAGGGAAATTATTTTCTTCAGGGCCTCCTGGGTGGAGTTAATATAAAAATAAAAAAAATAAAAAAAACTTTAGAGACAAGCTACATTATAGTAAAGCCTTCCACACACACCATACAAAACAGAAAAAAAACATCAGACTAAAAAAAACGACTAAAAAAAACCACATAAAATTGTTCATTATACAGGTGGGGCAAAAGTAATCACCCTATTGGAAAACTCTATAACTCTTGCAAATGGCGCCAAATGTCAATTAGGTTTTGACATTTGTGAAGTAAATAAACGCAGAATACAAATCGACAAGACATGAATCGGTTTACAAACAATTGAACAAATTTCGCAAACAATACCAAAGTTTATCATTAAAAAAAATTACAGCAAAAGAACATCGGGTGATTACTTTTGCCCCAACCTGTATAAAGGAATAAAAATGAATAGCTTAGTTCCTAGTGAAATTAAAAATGAACCTAGATTGAATTCAAAGAAAAATGTTCGCATTAGACCACACGAAGTGAATCTATTTTAAGTGAAATAAATAAAGGGCGTTAGAGCAAAATGTATTGTATTGATAATTGCTATGTTTGGGTGACCTTACAAGAATGGCTCTACTTCAGTTTTCGTAATTGATAGATAAATGAATCAGGTATTGGTATTGCAAGCGTTAGGAAAATCTAGGATATCTTTTAGCAAGATCTAGGAAAAATACAAATAAATTCGATGTTTTTTTTACTCATCTTTAGTCAGTGTTCAATGCTCCTTGCGACCTCAAAGCGGGAGGTTGTGTACGGATATCATAATATCGTGACGGACACTGCACCGCGATGGGGACAGAACAAATCATTGGGGAGATTGAGGACGAACGGTGTTTGTCAAGTTGGGGGAAATACGCTGAACAAAAACATCACATATGCTTGTTTTCAGAGCGCGGGGAAATACGGTTAACTAGGCCATCAGACGGTTTACCCAATGCTATAAGTATAAGTATCCATTACACCTGCTATTTGTTGCACATTTTGTGGAACGGGCCATCGATATTCTAAACCTAAGTGAAGTAAAATACAATTTATTCCTACAATAAGAAAACACATGTGCAACTTTAATATCAAATTAAATTCTTAACTTTCAGTAAATAAAAGTTTTAGAGCTATTTTGTAATCCAGCCGTTGGTAATATAATTCTTAAGTATAATAAAATTACGAATTTACTTTTACAATCGATGATTTAAAAAAAAAAATCTGATAAATGACTTACAATTTTGTACTTATGCTGACATAATTATATCACAGATTCGCATCAGAAATTTCAGCAAGCAAATTTGAAGGAAAATCCCCATATCGTAGCAAGTAGGTACCTACGGCGCGTGTAAGCACTTCAGAATTAATAGCGATAAATGGCATTGTCTCTATGATTTGACACCTTTCTCTTTGGGGAATTCTGCAATGCAATATGAATACATAAAGCACTTCATCAAAGGAGTATTTCATCATGCAAAAACCCAACATGCTCGTAAAATGATGTCAACCTATTTGAATACAATGTACATACTTAATTTTGTGGATTTTCGGTCTAGGTTTCGTAAAGATGGCATCATAACTTTACTGTTAATTGTACAAAGAAAAGGAGAATCCGAAAGGAAATGAGAAATATTTCATAATATATAAGGACACACAAAGACTGATTATCAATTTTACATTATCCCCAGACATCTCTGGGGATGCTGTTCTGAGAGTCTTTTAAGGAGAGAAAGGAGATGAGGTTCTGGGAAGGAGAAAAGTGTGAATTGTGGGTAGGAATCTGGGGTCAGTGAGTCCTGGAGTGACGGACGAAGATCGGCTGGAGAGGTCAAAGGGTCTCCCTCAACCGACGTCTCCCGATCCGGTCCGCCACGCAGGACGGTGGGCAGGCGCAAGTCCTGGACAAACATTACCCCATGAATCCGGGCACCCCTGCTAAATCACCAAACGTAGCGAATAATTTGGGGTGACCTATGGCAGAGGTGTTTGTTATCCAATAAATGGTTGCCTTGGCGGTGGTACCCATCCTTGCCTCCCGAAAAGAATAATTCACTAATTTAGTTGCGTCACTGTAAATTCAAAGAATCTGGGAACCTACACTACCTACCCTATTAATTCCAAATCATGTCTGATTTTACGTCATTAAATTGTTGTTTTGAAGTAAACGGATTTTCCAAAATGTCGGTTTTCCTCAATGAAACCAATGAATGTGGATTTATCCAAGGTAAACACGCGCAATATCACGTGAAACTAATACGTAAGATAGACGACAGATGTTTTGCTTTTATTGGCAATTATTCTAGGATTCCCTATAACTATATACATATTGGGAAATCAGATGTAACTAAGAAGAATAAATTTTGTTTCCTTCATAGAAATAAATTCGATCAGGGTTATTATACTATGTACGTACTATGTAGTACGAAGTACGCATGGAACTATTTTTTTCAAATGAGATACTAGATTCAAGAACCGAAAATGGCAAATTCAAAATTTGTTCCATTTCCATAGACGTTTAAATGTCCAACGCGACATTCGAAGCCACGGATAAAGTTAGTAGAGTAGATATGGTTAGGGATGTATTTGTATAGATCGACTTACCATCATAGTTTTTCTGGTCAAGGGCGTGCGGCAAGGATCGGGACCCCGGTTGGGGTGCAAGGGGGGTGGTGAGAGCGCGCAGGGAGGCGATATCCCCCGCGGCGGAGGCCAGGTGAAGGGCGGTGTTGCCATCAGCGTCACGTGTGTTGACCTGACCAAGGAAGTAGGGAGTTAATTCATTTAAAAAAAAGAATAACACCACAAAACTTTAAGGTAATCGCTTAGGTGGGTGTACCCACTCACTAAATATGTAATAAATGAAATACAATCTCTGTTATCTTTTTTATTTATTAAACGCTTTATGGTGACGTTATTCAGAAGCACCGGGAATGATCAATGCCTTGGTTTATGCAATTAGGAGACGAATCGAAAAATGCAATAACAATTGATTAAATTAAAATCAAAGCAGTTAGTTGATACACTAAGAAAAAAGATTTATTATGAATCTGTTCAAATTACTGGTAATTCCAGTTTCAAAAACGGGATTGCAGGCCTTACGAATGAATTAACAGGATTCCTGATAAACTTTTAGTAAAATACGAATATATTATCACGATTTCGGAACACGTGTATATGAAAATCAGAATATTTTCGCATGTTCCATATCGATAATCGATAAGACTCTACAAGAAACAATATAATTATATTGATGTTGCGTAAAAACTATCGTTTTAATAATCGTTTGTTAACGATTATATCCGGTAAATAAGGTGCAAATCGTTATTATTTTTTAAAACTTTTTTTACTATAATACATTTATTTTTATTACTAAATGTATTTAAACATATTTTTTATGGTTTAACTGGGGATTGAACCATCCTCCCATGGACTAGAGTCAACCGCGCTAACACGGCTGACCGACAATTAATTCGTATATTAACTACTGCAAAGTCATCCAATTTCAGAGAAATGCTTATATGTTCGCGTGTGTATGCGTGATTACCACCAACTATTATTCATATAATGTGCTGTCATCGTCGACGAGTCTATTCGCCGAGTTTCAACTCGACCGGATGTCGGGAAGTGGGTTAAATTCCAGTTTCAAAATTTGCATTAATTCATTCCCGAAAACAAAATCAAATTCAAATTGATGCATTTAAAAACACGCTGCAATGAAATAAACAAATTATTATTAACGAACTAAACAGATAATATTATCACTATTTTTTGTAATTTGTGAACACGACAAAGTAAACTGTCTAAATTAAACAGAAAATATAAAACTTCCCATTAAAATGTTCCTAGTAAAAGTTATAACCGACTAGGTTATAAGTTTTAGGGAGGCATAAACAAAGAAAGACATTTTACAGGTACTAATTCCGGATGAATTTCTCATGTTCCAGAGTTTTAGCATGAAGGTGTGTGTACAAACATAGAATAAAGATGTTTATTCTATGCGTACAAAGGAATTCGCTAAAGCAACATGTCATTATTGTATTATCATTTTCCAAGAATTGTTTTAATATTTTGGAATAAAATCAGAACACGTACCGGGCCTAGTAAGGGATAGACTGGTTCACAAAATCAAAAAATTTCCCTAACTTTACTGTTAAACCTTCCCAGAAAGGTTCAATGTGAAGTTACCTATTATTAATGGGATTATTAGACCATGAATTCACGGAAAGCTATCATTCGTCTATACAATAAGGGTTGGTCCAAATATATATTTCTTCAAATTAGACTTAATGGTTAGAGCAGCTTACAAATTAGCTAATATATTAGTAGCTTAATGATTAGAGCAGCTGACCGGCAGTCAGAAGGCTGCGGGTTCAATTCCGTGACGGAGGGATTTATTCTTTCTCGGGAGATTTTTTCAATTTGTATGGGTATTTCCGGCGAATAATTATTGTCTATAAAAATTTGTTATCATTTGTGCTATGCATAAAACTTTTTCTTATAAACATTATAAAATAATAAATTTCTCTCTCGAGATTATTTGAAAAATTCAAACTCTTTCACGAGTTTCGTACAAAAAAGCCCTATAATATTTTTTTCCGTCTGGAGCTAGTAAGAATATGGCATCCCCAATTGGGGTATATTGTGAGGCTGAAGGTAGCGGGGATGGGAAGAAGATGGGGGAGAGGAAGGTGGTAAAGTACCTGGCTATTCAGATCTGGTCAATTCTGAATGGTGATCTTATACCAGGGCGATACTGAAAGGATCTTTCAAACTGGCCGCATAAAAAAACATTTACATCAAGATCGTATCATCGTTACATCAAGATTTAGGACGGCTTGTTTCACAGATTTTGAACAATTCATCAATTTTCAAGTTCAACGAAGGTTCTATTCAAGTTCTTTCATAATTTCAGTTTTTTGAAACAACTGGCCAATAATGATATAATAACAGAACTTGAGTAGAACCTTCACAGAACTTGAAATTTGATAAATTGTTCAAATTCTGCGAAACAACCCATCTTAGTCATTCATTAAACCGTGCTAAAAAGGCATAACCAATTAAAAATAATTAAGTTTCCATTGTACTAAACCTATCGTCTCGTCTTGATGGGGCATTGCCCGTAAAAATCCCCCTTGCAAATAATGAGTTACGTACATAGCACTATTTACGACTAAGAAGTCCGTGGCCAATTACCTGAAAGATTTTTTTCGTGGTATTTAATTTATTCGACCACATAATGGTAATATTTAGACTCTAACGTAGAGAAAACCCAGCAATTGGGTCTCCCCCGATGCGAAGCCAAACACAATAATGTCTCGACCAACTTAATATGCATTTTATTGCACAGGTTATGTCTAATGCATTATTCTAACAATATTATTTAACCAGAAGGCGATGCCATACGTAGTAATGCAAAATCATGTGTTTTTGGTATGAAAATTTGGTCGCCTAGAAATGTTTCAGATGCTTTAATTAAATACTGCGAGTAGAATACAACTTGGCCTTTGAAATAATAGAGTATTTTTTAGATAAGTTTTTTTATAAGCCCAGAAAAAAATAGTGTAAATTTCTATGAAAACTGCTTTAAAGTTCAAAATCTCCTACTTACGAACCCATTTTCGGTTATGATTTTATTGTATAATGTGGCAAATTAAGTTATTTATAAAATGATCGGAAAAAAAATATTTATGCCTGAACATCCACAAAATAAAATAAAAGGCACTTTTTGGCCATGTTTTTTTCTTACATAAATCAAAACAGGCGGATGGTGTTAAGCGGGAATTTAAACCTTATCGCCAGCTACGTAAGGGTTGTTATTGATAGCGGCTCAATTTAAAATATTACACGACGTAGTGCATCGCCTTAAGAGTTATCTCAGTTCGCGCCACGTAGGTACGCTCTGATCAACTCAAATATAGGCATTTAACTAAAATAATTTGCTAACAAATAAGTAGCCACGTAGGTTCGCTCTGATCAACTAAAATATAGGTACTTAACTAAAATAATTTGTTAACAAATAAAGAAACAAGTAAAAATTTCATAATACAAATAATAATATTATATGGTTTTAATAAAGTTGTTGATTGACTAACACCGCTCTAGTGAGATGAAGCAAAAACCAATAATGGATTATATTGCGAGAACTAATTATGATTTTCGCTGATGCTTTTAAAATCAAGTGGAGATAAACCAATCGAAAAAAATGCATCGATTTTTAATTAATATGTTTATGTTGAGGCAGTAAATATACAATAACATGATAAGAAGCGATAAAGATTTCCACAGATACGTAAAATATAAGAAAAACTCGGAAAACAAGGAAATGTACAAGTTCTGTTCGAAGTTCAAATAATTATCCTAGTATCTAGTAGATATTTTTCAGAAACAGTTACTTGATTTGAAGAAGTTGTTTTCGAATTTCAAAACAATGCTCCGGTAGGTACTTATTCGAAGGCAGGTGATTACTCGCGGTGTACTGTAGTTTATCAATCTTACCTTGGCTCCCGCTATCAGGAGTCTTCTGGCTATGTGCGGTTGCTGTGTGAGCACGGCGAGGTGGATGGGCGCCCTACCGGAGTCGTTGCGCACGTCCAACAGAGCGGGGTGCGGGCACATGTGCAGAAGGGCTAGTACGGCCTCAGTCATGCCGTGGAAGATGGCGATGTGCAACTGGCTGTGGACAAACAAAAAACTACATTAATCATAAGAAAATAAAATATAAGAAATTTTGCCACGTTTATCAAGTGGATCTAAGCATTACCCCTTCTATAATATTTTTTGTTAAATGATCTACCTACCATAATGTAAGATATTATGTTTGACCAAGATCGGCGGCCATCTTGCTTTATAATATAAAGGAGGCACAGGTTTATTGCGCCCCTAATTTAGAAACCACAAATTTTTTTAAATAGTGTAGAGTTGGTGGATCGAGGATTTGGGTCAGATTAAAATGTCGATAATTAACATTGATTTATTATGTGTGGTGAAAAGAAAATGGTAATCGAACCCTTTGTACGAAATGTTCAACAGATTTTAATCTACAATATATAATTAATGGCGAACCGAAGTGGTAGGTAGTTAGTAATCAGAAAGGATATAATTGCACGGAGAAAAATTGAGTATTGTGGATTCATTTAAAATCCGGATAAAACAGGATTGCAGGGCGTTTCCTATTAAGCTTTTAGTACACTCCTAACATATCGAAACACGTGTTCATGCACTTGGATTTGTCTTAATAATATACAATGACGAAATGCGAAAATATTATAATTTTTATGAACACGTTTTCAAACATCGCGATAACACGTTAGTGTTTTACTGAAAGTTTATTAGAAAACCTACAAATTCATTCGTTAAAGGTCTGTAATCCCGTTATTAATCGGATTACGAATAATTTGAAGAGATTCTTAATAAATTAGCAATATTTTATATCCGTGTGATTGAAGCTCCCTAAAACATATTGGTTACATAAATCATTGTTTTGGCAAATATGTATTTCAATTAGTAACGGTGATTTTAAAGCAAAAATAAGCGTTTGTTTGTAATTACATATTTTAATTGCGAATATACTGACCCGCAGCAGTAAATACATCAGGTGTAAATAAAGGTACGTAGGTACTTACTGAGAGAACATGTTCGATCGTGAAAAATTGTAGCAATGAAAAATCACAAGTTCTACGCAAAAATAAAATGGGAATTTCGAACAAATATGATTTTATAACTCCGATAATTACTAAATTTCCCAAAAAAAAACCCAGTTGATTCAATATCACTTTGTCAATTTATGTTTGACGTTGCTTATCACGTATCAGGTATGTCGCAATGATAATGCGAAAAGTTGTACAATTTGATTCAACAATAACAGCCGCAATCTAGAAAGCCCGGGGAATTGATCGGGTGGCAGTTTAGTACGTGCACTTGCATTCTCCCCCGATGATGGAGCGTAAAACCCGTCCGGGAAAACCCGGCAAATCTTCAGGGGCCAGGGGTCATTGCACCGCACTCATCCAGAAAGGTTGTAGCACAATGACGAGAGCATTGCCACGAAACACGGCCTGAAAAATTCACACCACTTCCGAAAAAACCCACTCGAATATAAAAGAAAGAAGGGCAAGCAAAAACTTTCATCTCGCTGCAAGTTTCCCACTGACGAAACAATGGAGAGATGAAATTAATAATAAATAATAACGATTGTGTGAGTGTGCCCATATTTGGTGGGATAGGAATAATTTAATTCGTAAGTAGGTACCCAGGTATTTACTTTGCAGCTTTGTACGGGGTCATTCAAATGTTATTAGCATCGTACCCGTGAAAAATCACATGTCTCAGGCAGGGTACTACACTTGACTGTTCACATTATTTATCTTCACAAAGATTAGAAATTTGAACTGAATAAAAAAATAAAAGATTTCTTCGAATTTTTAACAGTTTGCCGTTTTGTCACGTACATACAAGGAAAATATAAGGTGCACTTATTCACATCAGGAGTGAAAAAGCGTTCTGCGTCTTTTCAAAATTTCTATAACATGTTTTTGTATGGTCAGCTGACTCCCAATACGACAATAATATTGTGATAGTTATATTAACCGATCAAATTTTAATATATTACGCACAGGAAAAGTTTTTCAGACACTTCCGAAATGGCAAACATAGCAAGATGCTGCTTGGTATCGCAATAATTATGACAAAACGACACTAATATAATTATACTAATAGACTTACTACCGCATATTGAAAATACCAATAGTGAAACTATTATTTTTGGGAATGTATAAATAAAGCTAATTAATTGTGTACCTCCTCATACTTTGTACAGGTTGCAAATTAATCATTAAATAACAGCCCATATTTTCAATTTACCTTTTGAGCAAAATTGAAATGAATCCGATACATTTCATTGAAGTGTTCTTACCTTTTGGTATGGGCAGACCCATAAATAAACCACTCACGGTAGACCATAAACCCCTCCTATAGAAGGGCTAACAAAACTGGAGTATCTGTCATAAAATTAAATAGGTACTTGCCTACCACAATTTATTTGTGTGCCTTTAATAAAATATAGCTAGATATCATTTGTTTGAAATAGCTCGACAAACAATCAAAATTCTGAGATTGGGATTTGATACATAACAGAATGTGTTTTACTCAGTGGGAAATTTACGAATCAAGTTTCTTTTGAAAATAGTTATGATGCTGTTCGCAATTCAATTCAGCATCATCGATACCAACAAAAATATGGAATGACCTTGCAGACGACGTGAAATCCAGGAATATACAATGTAGTCAATGAACTTGGTAAGTTCATATGAATGTTTTTTATTGCATCAGAATGTTTAATGAAAAAAATTATCTTTGGTCCATGTCAAGTATAATAATAATAATAGGATAATTTGTATAGCGCCGTTCAGATACAGAAAAGATTCTTACCTGGCAGGTTACGGAAAAAATTCGGTTTATGGGAGTCACTCGAATAACCGAAATTGAACTTGATTTAGACTAATTTAGGGCTGGGGAATCTGTAAGAATTAGGTGGGGGTCGGCACTATTAACTGAGTTATAGGGTTTTGAAATTTCGTACGCGATACATAGAAACCATGTTTTATTTATCAATTATGACATAAGAAAATCAAATTAGTGACTATTTATTAGTCTCACATTTCAGAAGTGCCAACCAAAAAATAAAAAGTGTTCGGATTCCCCAGCCCTAAATTAGTCTAAATCAAGTTCAATTTCGGTTATTCGAGTGACTCCCATAAACCGAATTTTACCCAAAAACTCTGGACATTACATGATTATACATTTGCTATTTTAACTACTGTTACTTTTGATTTATTTATTAGAAGATTGGTGGCAAAAGTAGAGATGATACCTATTTATTTTAAAAGACTGGAGAATTTAGGACTCTTTGGAGATTAATTATGAAATTACCATAAGCTTAAAAATTCTTAGTTATTTACATTTTTTATACATTTAGTTATTTACAGTGCCACGGACTCTGAACGTGGAGGGTTTCTGACAGTTTCTGTCTTCAGGGATATGTTCATGATATGTCTGAAAAAGACAAAATCAAACATACGGTTGGTTCAAAATTCGAACTGAACTAAGAAAAAATATATATGACAAGAAGAAGAGAGTACGTAGGTACCTACCTCGTACGTATATTAATATCTTGTGTATTATTAACAGTTTTGTATAAATCTGAATAATTTTTAATATGCAAGCGAAATATAAATCATCAACTTTCAGTTTTCAAGTTTCTTTTTCACGAATAAGCCTCAAAGATAGGTTACACAGACATGCGAATCATCTTATTTTTATGTACCATGTTTCAACAGTTTCCAGCTGCCCGGAGCTAGTCAGACTATAACACCCCAAATTTGGATATGTTTTAAGGCTGAAGGGAATGGGGAGAGAAAACATATGGGGTAGAGAAAGGTGTGGAAGTACCTGGCTATTAAAATCTAGTCACTAAACCCGGCTAAAGCCTTATCGAGCAACGTTTCGATTTTCAATGTTGGTATATACCACTCTGGTACGCATGTTTACAACATTTTCTACCGATAGATCCGATCCGTCTCATAAAACAATGTAAGAAAAAATAATATCATCAAGCTGATACATTTTCTTTTTGCTTATCCGACAACTAATTGGATTCTATGTAAACGACAAAAATATTTAAAAATGGACTGGGAAAAACCACTGCCGAAATTAATTTACAAATCTATAAGTCGGTACCCAACCGAGAGAAAGTTTGCGATTCGTAATATCAGTGTTTTGGAAATTTTTGGCCGCAGAATAAAATATCCCAACTTTCTTATTAATATTCACAAGTGCGTGTAAAAATGCTGCATCTGGGAAAACGTACGTGCATCGCAATAGGTAGGCGACACGATGTGGTACGTATACATTTGCGAACCAAAACGCGAGCTGAGCCACGAATTACTGAATAGGAACGATGCAACTGCAGCGGCGTTTGGTGCAATTTGAGGTTGGTTCCTTTCCCATAAGTTGAGGTTCAGCTCGACCGTTCGGTTCACCTATGTATACGTAGCATTACGCTGTACGCATCATGGCCTATTTCATATACTAACTACCAATGGGAACGTATGGCGAGCGATATGCTGAAATAGGTACGAGAATATAGTGTGGTCTGTCACAGGCATTAATGCGTTATTATTCTTGCATTGGATTAACATTGTTATCAATATTGCTATTATAGGTAGGTATTACATATTATTGCAGATGTACAAGGATGTAGAGCTGATTGTATTTATATTTGTAAATGGTATTTCTATTGTTTAAACAATAAAAGTGTTTGGTGTAAAAAAAACCGATCCGGAAAATGTAATTAAAAATCAATATTTTTTATGTAATGGGAAAGCAGGTACCTACCTATTTGCCGGCAAAATCATTTTTCCTGAGATAATACATTATTTATTGGGTGTGTTGTGCTTTTCGGTACCTACTCAATAGGGCTTCTTTGAATAATTTATTACCACAAAGATTTTTTTTTATATTATCGCCACACAGGAGGCTCCGAGGGAAATAATATCCCATCTTAGGGGATGCTGTGTGGATGGTATTTGAAACTCAATTATAATATAATATTTTTAAATCCCAGGTCAATAATAAGTTTGGAAGGCAAAGCGCAGTGAACTAATTATTATTCTTATTATATGTTAAAAATAAAGTTAATACTAATGTGAATGGGCCCTAATGACATTATGTTACTTTTGAGGAAAATGTTTTAGGCGTTTTTATGTGGAAAAAGAAATGTAAGTAAAGAAATAATGTAAAGATTGTAAAGTTGTAAGGAAACGTTTGATAGGAGATGAGTAGGTTTTGTTTCTACGTCATTTATAATTACTGCACAAGAGTCCCAGCTTTCCGGAGCCAGCGGGACTTTGGCATTCCCAATATGGGGTATGTTGTATGTGGAGAGGGGAGGAGAAATGGGAAATGAAGCGCCCCTGAGGTTATATCTCACAAAAGCGGCGCTATACAAATTGTCCAATAATATTATTCTTATTTTTATAAGAAAATTGGAATGGATCAATTATCTGCACGGAAAAAAAATGAGTATTGCTAATTTATTAACGAATGAATTATTGATAGGTTTCTTGATAAACTTTTGGTAAAATACGAATGTATTATCACGATTTCGGAACACGTGTACATAAAAATCATATTATTTTCGCATTTCGTCATTATATATTATTATCGAGGCAAATGCAGGCGTATGAACAAGTGTTTTTCAGGAAACGGCCTGCAATCCCGTTTTTAACCGGATTACCAATAATTTTAATAATAAATTATTGGTAATCCGGTTAAAAAGGGGAAAAAACTAATGAATTAGTAATACTCATTCTTCTCCGCGTGTACACAACAATATTGTACAAAAAATCAATATTATAAACACAAATACGTTTGTGTTAACTAAATTATGTTTGTAAAAGTTTACCTAAAATGTTTACAATTTCAGAAATATACGCACTGTGGTAGGTAGGTACCTCAATGAAAATACATTGTGATTTTGTGTTTGGCGGGAATATAATTATATTTAAAGATGCACAAATCACGAGATGTGTGTGTGCAACATTCTAAAATTCAAAAATACATCATTATTCTTATATTTTTGGTACATAAAAAAAATTATGCCGCAGTTCTAATAATTGTTTGCAGTTCTAATAAATGACCAATAGTTGTCTTCCAAGCAGTTAATCAAGATTTGATTCTGGGCCGTGGCCACTTATTTTATTTTATTACGCATAGGTAGGTAGGTACTAATACTTTTATTTTTTTTAAATACCTCTTTTTAAATTTGTACATCCCGTGGTTTTTCACGGGTCAGCGCTAGTTTGCAATAATTTAATATGTTTTGTGATTTAGGGTTGGGCGGGAAAATGTATGAAAATTAAAATCATAGAATTGAATTCGAAAAAATGAAATAAAAATATTTTATTATTACCAGATACAAAAAAGGTTTATAATATTTTATCCAAGGTTTTATACATATATCAGTACATAGGCATTGTGGTACATGACCTTTTTATCATTATTTATTACGGTAAGGTTAGTTAAAGCTCTCATACAATATTATGCAGGTAGGCGATAATAGGAAGGCAAGCAATAAACTAGGATAATCCTACAAATAAATTAGTTTTAAGTAGAATTAAACGGCTTCTTGAAAACGTATTACTTATCTTAATCCCATTAGCAAAAACAGTACCTAGTGGGTAGATAACTACAGGTAATATACGGAGAGGTTTGCAGAAAAAAATAGAAGACAAATCATAAACAATGGAAGATAAATGTATACAGAACGATTGTTATGGTAGAATAAACATATTTACAGTACCTATACAATATATTAAAAACATTAATATCTGTAATGCTGTACTCGTACATGGTGACATCGTAAACCAACGAAGTAAAGTACGTATTTGAAGTTTGGACAAAGTTATGTAAAGAAGGTTAGGTCATGTTTGTAAATGTCACTTACGTATCTCCCTCATCGTCTTGTTGGTAATAAATCTGCCACGGTTCGGGGTCTGGCCTCTTCTCGAGTTCTGGTTCGATGATGTTGAATGTTGGGACTTCCTTGGTGAGGTCAGTGAGTCCAGAATTCAAGTCATTTCTCTTTTCATGGCGTAAGTTGAGGCTAGAAAACGACTCTGTGAGGCCCACATCCACTCCGCTGTCTAATCGCATGTAAGAGTCCCTGTCGTCGATGGCGATGGCTTCCTTATCAATCTCGTCAGCGATCAGACCAGAATCCTGGGGAAGCTCTATTTCCCCGCTCAGGAACTGTTCACCACTGAATAGCTGACCCGAAATGATTCCCGAATCTATGTTACAATCGTCATCGATGTTGCTGTTCCCATCATCCAGTGACGTTTTTTTGGGGTTTGTATTAACGTTGGCACTGAATCTCGGTTTATCACTCATTTTATACTACTGTGGAATTCGACCAAAATAATAATTTACACCACGGTTACGTGATTCGCTATTTCAGATACTATACAAACATTCAAGTGTCTTATGCTGCCTAATATAGGCAAAAACAAAACTGACTTGCAGTTAAAACTGATAAAAAAAAACAACTGCAATTCTTATTAAAACACGGTGTTATCACATTTACATATTCGTTTTCAAAAAATGACACTCGAAATCAAAATATTAGCAGCTGTTTCGAAAAATTCGTTCGATTCTCGACGGCGGACCACACTCTCCACAACTACAACTCGTTTTACAATGATCGCAAAATCACAAACGTCGCACAAATACAGGTCGGCAAGATAACGTCATATTTCTATCTCCCTCCCTCGTAGTTAAGGATGGGGTCTGGCGCTAAATCGTTATATATTTTCGCTTAATCGATATATTTACGAATGATTCATTATGTTGTAATTATTTTAGACTTTTAGCGTCGTCCCGTGGGTCGGTAAGGAATTGATATAAACCGAATGCTGTAAGACCCTGTGCACAAATGTCTCTCAATTAAATGCACTGCAGAACTTCATCTTAATTTAGCGAACCTTACTTTTCTGCGCAGTGTCTTAGGCTACGTATAAACGAGACACTATTTGCGCGAGCCGAATCAGGAATCATGGGAAGGAACGAAACATCCGCAAACGGCGTGAGACGCCATTTTCGATTGCTTCGTCACTTTCCCATAATTCGTGGTTCGGCTCATACAACTTTTATCAAGTTTATGTCTGTTCCTTACTGAGTCATAAGACGACAGCCTTATAGTAAATCAACAAAATTTTTTTCAGGATCAAAATTTTCCTTTACCTATGCAAAACCGATTAAAAAAATACGTATTTTAGGTAACGTTTGAATTTCGATCCTGACGTTTTCGGTTCCAATTTTTTTTAATTTTTGGCAATAAATTATACGTATACTTCCTAGTGACGGTATTGCGCGCCGCTCTAGGCTGCCGCGCATAAGAGTCCCACAATCGATTGCGCTCATAAATTGTGCTGTAAACTTTTTTAATGACCCCATTCCTTGTCTCATCCAATACCCAAAATCATGTAATTGTATTAACACGAAAATTAAAAAGAAATAAAAATAGTTATTATGCACCACTTTGCATACAAACCGTTTTAAAAGTTTGTCATACAAGATGGCTGGTAGGCAATTTTACCTCACCCTAGATTTGGATTCGATGCCATTAATACGAATTCGCACTAATGCTTGGCTTTTTAGGAGGTCCATGTCTGAAATCAATGGATGGGCACTGCCTTAAATAAACCAATCACGACACTGCGCATAAATCAACCATAAATAAACATGAAATCAACTATCTAGCACTGCGGTTCCACTTACTGGAGACCGATGTGGAACCGGTTCTCTATCCAGCAACTTTTGGAACCGGTTCCCCAAACACTGCGGTTCCACTTACTGGAGACCGATGTGGAACCGGTTCTCTATCCAGCAACTTTTGGAACCGGTTCCCCAAAGAAAGTAGCTATGGGGTGGGGGGGGAGTTTCTGATGATATAGGTTTCTATAAGATACAAAATGTTTTTCATTTTGAATGAAAAACATTTTGAATTATAAATAAAATATTCCAAAAGGAACTAGCTCCAAAAATAGCCTGTTCCTCAGGGAAATAATATCGATGGTTCCAGTGACACTAAAGGAACCGGCTCCTTGTGACTGGGACGGGAATGGTTTATTTATGAACATGTTTATCGATCATCTCTAGCCCACTCAGTGATTGTATGTCTGGGGAAAAGTCCCCAGATCTGGGCGATTTTAAATTTCAAAGGGAGAAAGGTGGTTTTTCGAAAAAAATTAAAATCCGGGGAAATTTTGATCTGGTTAACTAAATTAGGGCAAATTCTGGGGAAAATTTGAATATTATGGTGAAAATTTGAATATTGTAGTGAAAATTTGAATATTATGGTGAAATTTTGAAATATCCAAAATTATCTGCGGAAATTTTTTTCTGCGTAACGCATTAGAGGTCATGATTATTATTTTTCTTATATTCTCTAGCCACCTCTCACCCGCGGATTTTGAAAAATTATTCTGGGAAATCGAACTTCGGAATTCTATTTGGAAATTTCTTTGGGGATTTATTCTTCTCAGAAATTCTCTAGCAACCCTCCCCCCCGTGGTTTCGAAAAAAAATATTGTGGGGAATCAAGTACTGAGTGAGCACAATACCCCACACAAATCCATTAAATCTAAGGAAATTCTAGGGAAATTTCGGAGTGTAATTTAGGGATAAAAATTTTGGGCATACCACCATCACTGAACGCACTTGACATCAGTGTTGCCAAACGTACGAGGTTCCTCGTACAAATACGAGATTTGTGGCCTTCCGTACGAGGTACGAGGAGACTTTCAACCTCGTACAATTATGTACGAGATTTTGATAATACCTATGGCTATACGAACATTTTACATCACTATTATATAACAGTAAAAACTAGTGCCATCTATCAGAACTTGTAGGAACTTCTTACACCAAAAATTACATTGCCGTATTTGCGCGATGATTGTCTATGGTAGTTATCCCATCAACCGAGAAATCCCCGAATAATAAAATTATTGAAATCCCTGAATAATAAAACAGTTCATTCGTTCTTCGCATTAGTCGTCGCTGTGACACAGAGCGCAAATTTCTAGTATCTCTGTTTTTTACGAGTTCCATTTGTTGCATGCCGGCCGTGTTTAGTTGTACTACGTTATTACGTGTAGCTAATTGAAGTTTTTGAAAAGAAGAAGATTTTTATTGTTAAATTCCTAGTCTTTTCGTTGTTTCGTCCAATTGTTTAGTTTAAATATATACGGCAGAAAAAACGATGACAGTGAGGATGTTCCTGACGTAATATTTGGAGAGGAGATGTAAATTAGATTCGTTACCTTGATTTACATTTAATTTTTTGTGATTTAACTAGAGTAACAATAAAGATTTTTTTTAATACCACACAAATCCTACACCCCCCCCCCCCCGAAGCGGGTTTTGTTTGCCAAGATCTTGTTTTGTTCAAGGTTTGCGAAATGTAGGGAAATTCTAGGGAAATTTCGCCTCGAAATCTGGGGAAATAATTATTTTGGGCATACCATCCCTGGTACGAGGTTTGAAAGTCGAAGTACGAGATTTTTAGCTGCATCCGTACGAGGGAATTTTTTTTACGGTTGGCAACCCTGCTTGACATTAAATTTTGGCAAAATCGCCAAATTTTGGCGATCTCAGAGTGGTTCATTTACGGGCTATCTAACTGATTGCTTTATTTAAGGATCTAACAATTCTGGCATATTTATGTCTGGTAGTCTGACGTCTGACGTTTGTTCTTTGTTCAGTGCAGTTCGATCCATAAATCAGCTCTTTAACGGTCGATCCATGTGGAGCATGGTGGGTTCAGGTGCATGTTCACTGCTCAGTTAGTATAATTGGATTTGTTTTATACGGTGACCGGATGTCATTAAAATGACAATTCAACACACCTCCAAAAAGTGATATAAAGTCATGAAAAGTGATGAAACAAATACTAGGTTATATAGGTTACATAGGTAACTACATATTAAACCTAGTTTTTGTTTCATCACTTTTGATGACTATATAACTTTTTAAAGGTGTGTTGAATTTTCATTTTGATGAAATATCATGGAACCGTTTTATATATTCCTTGAACTGCCGACTAGCTTCAATTTTATTTCATTTGTGTTTCAGCATGTGCCTTCTCAAAGTTCCCTTTTGTTGGCATGAATAGTTGTTGTCCGAACATGAAAAAATATTTTCTCCACTAGATGCGCAAGTGCCGTAACTATCGCTGACTCACGAAAGCTGGAGTACCTGGTTACAATGGGAACGAGATAATCGTTTTTTCCCGGGATGCGCCTTCAGGTCTGTCAATAAGTCTGAAAGAGTTTACGGATATAGCTAAGTGTAAGTATAGTTAATTCATAAAAATTTACAAGTTCTCGAATATGTTGTGAACTTTAAGGAACAAAAATAGTTTTTACCTGTTGCCTGGGTGAAATTTTAGAATTCCGCTTCACTCTTTAAACGCAAAAAATATTGAAATAACACTTTGTTTCAACTTAATTATTACAAGAAAACTATTTAGGTACCTACATCGGGGGGGATAAAATGTGTAATCGATGGCTCCAACACAATGATCAAATTGACACGTTTCTTTAAAATCTGCAGCGATTCTCCTCCCTTCATCTTGAGTTGGTTCTCCCGATACCCTAGATCAAGTCTCAGGTGTGCCGCAAAGGAAGAAGCCTCATAATTGGTTTTTTAGTGCTCGTGTCGTTCTCACTAAGATTGTGCTTCTTAGTGCTCGTGGAAATGAAATCAAAAAAACGAGAGCGGTTACAAATGGTAAAATAGGAGCTACGTGTTCGTTTATCTAATTTAGAGTTTTATTTAGAGAATTCTTTCTAAAAATCAATTACATCCTTCTCACTTATAAAATTATTACCGTCTAGGTTACATATAATTGTAGATCAAATATTTTAAAAATGTTGTTACCTTCAATTTGATTTCCTTTATTCATATTAATATTTACTTTACACCAGTGTGCCGTGAAGTAAAATTGTTTGGCAGACACTGGTCTAGATTGAAAGTGCTTCCAAAGAGCATCACACACTTCTATGATTTCCCAAACTGTTCTGTTCAGAAACAAAAATCCACCAATTCTATAATTGTTGGCTATAGTCTGGAAGTTACCGCTTGTTGCCAAGTATGTATTTGTAAATCAAAAAATTTTTTGTTTCAGTGAAAAATGCCAAGAAGCTATGGAAAAAAATTTAGAGATGGGCACCAACAAGTCGCAAGCTGTAGGAAACAAAACAAACATTGGTCAAGCAGCAAAGTTCTAATGTAAAATGAAAATACAAGCTGCTAATGGAGTTTCTTCTTTCTCGAATGATTAATAGAGCTAGGTAAACAAATATTACTAACACACCCCCATGAAAGTGATAACGATGGTATAGCTGTTTGACCTCGTTCCAAGATGAGAGAAAATAAAATTGTGACACTGCTCTGTGTATTCATATTCAGGCGACGAGATCTCACCATCACATAATATGTTATCAGTTCTCCAGCAAACCAGACCCAAGATGTTCGTGAAGTTGGGAACGATTGCGCTCATACATGTCAACTTTAACGATTCGCAAAATGAATAATATTCTGATCCGAAGAAATGTAGTTGGTGCGCAGCATACAATTAAAAATTTAAAAATAAATTATAATGTTTCATTATTGTTTTTGTGCATAGTTAATAACACAATCACCTTTATTTTTATATTACATATGTCAAATAGTTTCACAGGACTAGTGTGGAGTAACTCATAAAAGATGCACTACAAATGTCCCATACATAAAAGATGCACTACAAATGTCCCATACATAAAAGATGCACTACAAATGTCCCATGCATAAAAGATGCACTACAAATGTCCCATACATAAATGTAAAATGTCCCGCCTCACCTAAGAAAATAATGTCAAAATAACAATTAATGTCCCAACTCTTTTACTTTGTATTACTACAAAAGGTTTTTATTAATACAATTATTTTGTATAACTATAAGTGTTCGAGTTGGTGAGGTATTTGTGTGTTGGTACAATGTTATTACATTTTGTGTATGCAACATTTTCAGATTTTATCCCAGGATACAGCTCCAATACAAATATTAAAAAAAAACTATCAATATAATTGTTTTGGAGAAATTTTTAATTTTTCTTTCTGAAATATTATTTGGCTGTACAAGATTTTCTCCCACTTCACACCTCACCTCATTTGAGGTAGGACACCTCAACATCTCTTTTCAGTATCTGAAATTGTGCCCTACCCAACACTAAGTCAAAGGATACCTATATAATAAGTGAAATTACAAACACTCACGTAAATGATACATAATACAATCAGAATGTCGAAATCGACCACCATAACACGGGCATGTGCCTAGCATGGTGGTCGAAAAATTCCTCAATGCATTTTATTAACAATTTTATTGAATAAAGAAACTTAAAAAAAAAAAAAAAAAAAGAAGAAAGAGTCGCAAAGAGAGAAACAAGTGATACGTCATAGTATAATATATCAGAAACACTAGGTCTCAAGGTCAAAAACATATCCAACAAGCAACTATAAACATTCATTTGTACAAAAAGCTTCTTATACTATGTTACTAAAGTCTCCAAAAAATCCCCCTCTTATTAGAAAATCCCAACAACATAATACAGTCGACTCTCGTTAATTCAAACCTGTGATAATTCGAACCTCTCTATAATTCAAAGTTATCACGAGTTCCCTACGAAATCTCTTTATATTTCGAACTAAATCCATACATTTTTGTACACTTGGTAATTCAAACGATAAAATCATTGCTATATAACAAAACGACGCGTTAATTCGAACTCATCGGCGTTCAACATTCGACAATTCAAAGTTGCAGAGAGAAAGAGGCGGAAAGATTGTTACACACACGTTAGTACAAATACAATTTTGCGACAAGTTCAAACGTGTATTGTTTTTGTTATGATTGGTTTGTGACACACACTCTCATTCGATACCTTACAAACCTTCTGTCTACAAAACGAAAGTGATGAAAAAGCATTTCAGGCACTTTTTCTCTTAAAAAAATATATTGAGAAGTCTGAGCAGCAGCAATGTGCTTTGAAGCAAACCAGTATAACAGAGTTCTTTCTTTCAAAAGATTAATTAATTCACATTATGATTACATGTATGTACCTATAAACTTTTGTCATTGTTATAGAATAGGAGTTAATAAATAATAATTGATCAACACTTAAGAATTCGAAGTTTTATTTATTTACTCTCACAAATTTCGAACCATTTGATATTTCAAACACTCGATAATTCGTAATATTTTAAGAGTCCCTCGAGTTTCGAATTATCGAGAGTCGACTGTATCATCTAAAAATCCAATAAAAAACTGGATACAAAATGTAGGGAGATTTAAAAACAACAGGTAGATTGGTACTAACACCCAATTCAGACTGAAACAGCAACCACACGACTCCAATAAAAACACTACATAATATAATATATCGTCGATGATATTGCAAATCCCCTTAGCCAAAAATTTTAATACCGCGTTAAGGGCTTACGTAAAAATTTTAGAGGAACAAAAAACATTTTATTTCCTATAATACTCAAGATTTTGACTGTGTTACTCATTTTGGTCCCGCGCATCACTCTATTTATGTAGTTGTTTACCTTTTAGCTACATAATTATGCAAGATACAACACTTACGCCCTTTTGTACTAGCTAAATATTTTTCGAATCACACGCGATTTGCTACTTACGCGTAAACTACTTTTTTACGTTTTTTTCACACAGGCGATTAATTTTTATTTACCTGATAAATAAAGAAATGTTACATTCATAAAGTTATCTTATGGTGCCAATGTCCCGCTTTGTTGGGAACAAGGCTCAGATACCTGGGAAGACTCATTGTAGAATCAGAAGATATAGCCACATATCCAATGACAACCCTGGTGAACTTTGTAAAAGGGACCACTGTTAAGGTAACACAATACCCTGATAACGGGGATTTTCTCCGACCCTCACATTTTGAATATTTCTCATGAACGTATTACTAAAATCTTAAATGTTTTTAGAGGGATTCCTAGGGATGCAAGTTGTTTATATTTAAGATTACTAAAAATATGACCTTACCATTAAATACCTTATGTAAAACGGTTTGCAAATTTTATAAAACATTTTTCAACTGTAAGATGAGCGGTAAGCACCAAATTTTATTTTTGTAGACAATGAATTAGTAACTTCCCGAGGAATAAAAGCATACATTATTTTTTACAAATAATTTGTATTTTAAATGTGCACAGTGGTCACGTTTCAGAGAAATTTGGACATTGATAAAAAAAATATGGAAACAGTTTATTTTGTAGAAATTTTTTTAATTCTTAAGTATTTCAATAATTATAAATAATGTACATATTTTCTTTTTTACATATAAATTTTGTTATTTGGCTGTAAGCCACGCCAATTTTTGGGTACTGAAAAATTGGAACTGGTTGTCAAGAATTCAGACATGCTATAAAGTAGCTACCTGTCTATAAGACATTATAAATTCACCCTGCCACGTTTTCGGAAACCATGACAAGTGTAGATATTATTTTTGTTCTGCGGAAAAGACGGGTGACTCCAGCTTATTGAATATGCTTAAAGGAAGCCCACTGTGGCTCAGAATCATTTTAATAACATCTGCTGTCGGTGCACAGGAACGCAGTCTCACACACAATGTGGATAGTAATGTCGTTGAAAGATTCAATGGAATATCGCCAAGTTCATAGGTGGAAAGAGGCAGTCCTATGAAGAACATTTGCCATGGTATCTTTTAATACAAGAGCCCCATTGTGCAGTTTACAACAATCTTTTTATCATCATCCTAGTCCAAGTGTAAAAATTCTTGAAGTCAAATGTCAAAAGAGAGCATCAAATACACAATGGTATACGAGGAAAAAGAATCGCATTCTTCAACAAATTTTTAAAAATGAAGATATTCATGGTGTCAATACAGGCAACCAGATATGCTACCAGAAAGTTTCTAGAAGAGCAAAGATGAATTTCTTCTGAATTTAAGCGAAATTATCGTAAACCTTGACAAAATCCAAAAAGAAACCATTTTGCAGAGAGATTCTGGCGAATGGTTGCAGGTACTGAGTAATAACAGTTATTTAGTTACTAAATTTACCCTGTCAAAAAAATAGAGGTAAGCTCCTTGTAACTTGTGACTTCACACAGGCACTACACCGATTTGGTGCGTTTCGCTGAGACTAGAAAAATTATTTTAACCATTAAAACTAACTGTAACAATAAAAAATATACAGGTATTCACTTTAGAAGGTTGATTGATTAAAAAAATGGATTGGAGTTCCTTATTCTGTAAATAGAAAAAATAACATTCAATATTCCATTGTATGTGGGCTTGTGCGCACAGCCGACTTGTACATTGATCGCGGAGACATGATATCTCAGGCGAAAACTGCTCGGCCGCCGGTGCAGTGTACCTCCTTAAAATTGGCCGGTTCCAGTCCAATCAAATAATTACGCTTATAATGAAAGCGAAGTGGATACAATCTGATATGTAAAATAACTGTAATGTAAAAACTATTTTGTATGTAAAAGTTTTATTAGTAAAAATATTATATTTTTGTACTGTTTCGTATGTGAAACTTATAATTTTGATATCAAAATACTATGTAAAATTGCACCTATTAACTCCCACCTATGTATTGTAAGTTCCTCCCGTCCTACAATGAGTTTTGTAACTCATCGGGATTGCTCTAGAAAGAAAAAAAAAAAAAATAATAACCAAAAAAGGATTTGTGATTTATGATTATTTGGGATCCCTTGCATGCTGCATATGATTATATACAGTACGTAGATACCACTAATTTTAAAACACCATGAAAATGATGCAATTCATTAACTAATGCTAACAATAATAATAATTATTATTATCATTTGAAATTTATATTTATAAAACTTGTCCGTGTGAAATCAAACCATTTCACACTGTGCAATATTTTGGCCGGCGCGGCGCGCAAATGAAACTTGATACTCAAAATACGAAATGGTTCGGTCTCTTGCTCCGCCTTTCACGGGAACTCTACGTCAACCGTTTCTTTTTTAAATAAAAAAAAAGTTATATTGCTAATTTAGGCACATTTCATGCTTGGCACAAATTTTATTAACTTTTTTACGCTCAATTGGACTAGATTGAATTATTATTTTTAAAAATTTATTTATTAATTTTATTTTAGTAATTTGTACATTTAAGTTTACAAATTAATAATTAATTTGTTACATATAAATATACTATATTTTTTCTTTCTTGCTCCTACACAACATCTTGAACTTTCCAATTGGGGCAGACTTTAGGTTTTCCGGCAGTGCATTATAGTATTTAATTCCTTTTATAGTATACTATTCTGAGTATTTGCCTTGTCCTTTTTTGGTAGCCTGATTTCATTGCACGTCCTTGTTTTATGTTTGTGTATGTCCTCGTTGTATACAATTTTATTTGAAAAATATTTGGGTAGCAGGTTGTTTACTATTTTGTGTACAAATATCATCTTGTTCAAGGTCAACATCTGTTTCACCGTTAGCCAATTTAGTTCCTTTAACATTTTATTTACTTTAGAATATCTATTTCGTCTGAGTATAGTTCTCATTGCCCTATTTTGGAAAATTTGAAATTTATTTTGTTCTCGGTCGTTACACAGGAAAGGGATAGTTGAGAAGTAGTTAAAATGTGGAGCAATAATGGAGTTATAAATGGTGATTTTTTCCAATTTTCTTTTGGGTATATTAAGCATGTTTGTTAAAGTTGAGTTTGGAATCTATTATAACATTATAACTAAGTATTTTATATCGGTAACATTTTCAATAATTTCACCATCAATTTTGATTTTGCTTTCACTGGATGTCTTCTTATAACCAATTACCATACTTTTTTTTTTTTTGTATTTAATTTAAGCTTATTTATTTTTAGCCATCTTGATTAGGGAATGCAAATCTCGCGAGATTGGGGCTCAAGCGAGATCCCGCGAGTTTATGAATCTAGTACCGCGAGATCTCGGCAATTTCGAGATCTCGCGAGATTGGCAGTCTTGTGTGTTTATTTTTGCAAATAATCACAATATTTGAATAAATTAGGAAAAAAATAATAAAAACTATAAGTATTATAAGATAAACATTTATTTTCACGAATAGACTATTAGAAATTACACATTAATTAACAAAATATACCAATCAAATGAAAAATTTGTTCAGTTCAAATCACAAGCCATTATTACGAATTATTTTGAAAATAGCTCCTTAAGAAGCACAAAATGTCCAAAGAATCGTCTGCTAAACGGCTTCTTATTTTGTTTTTGGCCAGATAACCAGCCGCTAAGAAGGCCCTTTCGGATTCAACGCTAGTTGAAACCACAGATCTCAGGCAGTTATCCACGAACTGTAAAAGTTCGCCTTTTGACCCCCCGGACTCGTATAAATTCATTTCCTTTTTGATTAATGCCTCCAGAGAATTCGTAGTTAGTTTTCTGTCTCTAGGTTCTTTGAACGCAGCAGTCAATGTTTCCTGAAGTTCTTCTTGCAATGAAATACTCTTTCGTGTCTCAGAAAGAGATGAAAGCGGATCATTATCGTCATCATCAAATTCAGCTATATCATTAGCGGTGGCAGCTGATGTTGATGCGATCGACCAAGATGGATCTGAATTTGTCTGTGTTTGTGAATTAGTCAGGCTGTATTGCGGATGCAAACGCTCTATAAGTGATTTAATTTCAGTTCGAATCACGTTTTTCGGAGGCAAGTTAAATGTTCCGTCTTTTGCAAGCTCTTCTTTATCTGCTTGGTATTTAGCTGGATCTCTAATATACAACGAGCATGCTGTCAAATTCGTCCGACGCTCAAGAATGCGCTTTCTCAAGGAGCCAGCTAGTTTTTCTGCCAATGGAGTTTTTAGCTCTTCCAGTTTGCGAACCATAAACCTAAGTGTTGTTTCTGCGATAGCTAAGTCTGTATCTTGACGACATAACACCTCCACAGCCAGTTTTACAGGTTGAAATGCCTTGTCTAAGTTCGCTAAAACCGCATGTTCTTCCGCATTCAAAGAGAAGTTCGGATCAGCTTCCAGGCTGAGGTCGATCAAAGCTTTGCTGACACACAGCTTGATTCTAATAAATGTAGATATCATGTCTGCTAGGCTCGACCATCGAGTTTTACAATCAAGTTGTAACTTAATATCTTTTCCAAATTCTTGCTTTACGTATATTTGAAGAGTATCATTTTTAGTAGGTGATCTTTTAAAAAGTTTCACCAATTTCCTTACTTTCTCAATAATACCCGCATATTCTGCATCTAGGTCTACTTCTATTATAGGCATAGAGCAATGAAAAACATCATCTTCTGAGTCTGAGCCTGTGCTAGAAATTTCGTCCATTTCCAAAGGAATCTCATCGTCGTTTTCCTCATTTTCAGATTCTATCACAGGTTCGTCAACATCAGTTTGTTTTTTATAAATAATATCTATTATGCCAAGTTGAACTCCATGGGCATAGCAGAGCTGATGCGAAGGTGATATCAATCGACCCAACTTTTTCATTACACTTGCCCCATCTGCAGTAATATTGATAATATCTTTTTCCAGAATAAGGCCGAATTCGATTAACTTTGTTTTCAAAATACTGACACCACTTTCAGCAGGCATACTTCCAAAGACGCGAATCAGCCCCAAGTTCCAAAACAGAGCATTGCCGTTCAAAAATGTATGTACGTTTACATTCATGTATCGCTTGTTCATAGAAGAAGTCCACTCATCAAATGTTAGTGTAAATCTGTGATCATTCTCCTTCAGTTGAGCCAATTCACGCATTATTTTCATTTTCAATGTCATGCCATAATTCATAACTATAAGTTTAATTGTGTTTGGGGACATAGGCAATTTGTGTCCCGAAGAATTGAAGAGATCTCTCATATCTTTGGAAGTACAGAAAACACGGAAAGGAAGTCCATCTTTGGCTACCATTCTTGATACTTTTTCTTCCATAGAAGTATCTTCAACCGGGAGGAAATGATCAGTAATTTTTTGCCTCTTCTTACTTGCTGGTGGCGCTGGTGCCGACGATCCTGGTGATTCTGGACAAACGTTCGACGTAGATGCGGATGCTGTTACTAATTCCATTTTTTGATTAGTAGCCCCAGTATTTGATGATGGTGGCGGCAACGGCAAAGGCGGGGGTGATATGACTTTCTTCGTTTTCGTGTCCGTTTTATGAATCGATTTTAAATGCACATATAAGCCACGCGGAGATCGATCTTTGGTTTTCAGAATCTTCTTACAAAGTTTGCACTTAGCACTCAATCCATTTTCCGCTCTCAAAAAGTATTTCCATACCTCCGACACACTCTCATAGTCTTTATAAACTATATTCGCCGACATCGTTTGTTATTCCACTCGTAAATCACGTAAGAAACTTTTTTTGCATAAATAACTAAAAAAATACTCGAATGAAATCAAACTCAAACACGTAACACGTTAGCTAGCAACAACTGTAAACAAAACAAGTAAACAAGTGCGCACTGATAACGCTGCAGTCTGCACGGCGCCGCCCGGCTTAATTTTCGACCAATCGCACGCACGAACGAATCTGAGAGACACCTCGTCCCGCGATCGCTACCTGGATCGCAACTCCGTCCGTGTCTAGCACTAGCTCTGTCTCCCTCCGTAGCACGATACGACTTCGTATCGTGTTGACGTGTACGAGCCCTGAGTCCGCGCTTCGAATAAGACGTTTTTATGCTCGAGTGCAATCTCGTTGAACTCGCGAGATCTTGCCCTTTTTTCGTCCGAGATCAATCTCGCTAAAAAAGGCCGAGATCTCGCGAGAACGAGATTGCATTCCCTAATCTTGATACATTATCTAGTTCATTATTTAAAATATGTATTAGTTCTTCATAGTTTTCTCCAGTTATATATATTAGTGTATCATCAGCAAATAGTCATACTTTGCATTTTGAAAATATTTTCACCATGTCATTAATATAGAGTATGACCAATAGAGGTCCAAGGACTGATCCCTGTGGAACCCCTAATTTATTTTCCATTAGTTTTGAAAATTGATTATTAATTTTTGTTACCTGTATTCGGTCTTTCAAATACTCTTTTATTAATTTAGTGGCTACAGTTGAGAAACCAATTTCTTTAAGCTATCTTATCAATATTTCTCGATCTATAGTTTCGAATGCCCTTTGAAAATCCAAGAATATTGCTAAGATAAATTTATTACTATTCATTCCTTCTTTCCATTCTTCAACGATTACATTTAGCGCTGTTTCACAAGAATTATTAAATCTGAATCCCGATTGTTCTTGGTATAAAATATTGTGTTCATCTAAGTATTGCAATATTTGTTCTTTTATTATCACTTCAAGTATCTGTTCATATTTCGGTGTTTATTGGTCGAAATTCTTCACATTTTCTGATATTTTTATCCTTTGGGACCGGTATAATGGTAGATAGTTTCCATGACTGTGGAAATTTTCCCTCTTCAATTGTCTGATTAATAATATTTAATAGAGTAGATCCAATTACTGGAAAAGCATATTTTATTAAACTAATAGTTAATTCATCTGAACTATTTTTTGATTTAATTTTGTTTAAAATGTTAAATAAATATTCTGCAGTTATTTTTCTGAAGACCAATAATTCTTTGTTTGAGTTGTTATTATCATTTGTGGGGTTGACAACAATGTTAGGTATTAATTTGTTAATTTGAGTGATGCTTTCTATAAAATATTTATTAAAGCTATTAGCCATGTTTTCTTCGTTTATATCTTTTGGGAAGTTTACTATTTTTATGTCGTCTTTGTTATCGCCATGTACTAATTCTTTTATGTTTATTTTTCGGAATAACTTTATTGAGTAAAACCTCAAATTGAAATATTTAAATAATGAAGACAATATTAGTGATTTCTAAACGAAAATCTGAAACAGAAAAATCAGAAAAGGAAACGGTTCGTGTCCCAGATGTGACCGTTTCCTTTTCTGATTTTTCTGTTTCAGATTTTCGTTTAGAAATCACTAATATTGTCTTCATTATTTAAATATTTCAATTTGAGGTTTTACTCAATAAAGTTATTCCGAAAAATAAATATTCATTCTAGACTTGCAGAAAAAGTCAACAGATGTCGCACATTAAATAAATAAAAAAAAATAAGATAGGTTTATCTAAAAGACGCTGTCTGGATTGCATTTAGTTCGGGTTGAATCTTGCGATCATACATAAAGATAGTTGCCAATAAAAATGTGCGGTGAAAAAATGAAGACAATGTTAGTAGTTCTTATTCGAAGTATGATACAGTTAAAAGTGACCGAGGGGGATAGGGTCCCATTAGCGCAGTTGGTAGAGCACTGTCCCGGAAAGACAGGGGTCCTGGGTTCGCGTCCCAGATGTGACCGTTTCCTTTTCTGATTTTTCTGTTTCAGATTTTCGTTTAGAAATCACTAATATTGTCTTCATTATTTAAATTCTTTTATGCTTTTCCAAATTTTTTTGGCATCCCCTTCTTCCGAGTTTATTTTATTTTTTATGTACTCATTATGCGTTCTTTTTATGTCTTTGGAATACATATTTATTTCTCAATTTGTAGTTATTCCAATCCATAGTACTATTGTTAAGGCATGCTCTGTTGTAAAATTTATCTCTATCGTACTGCATTGTGCGTAGTTCTTTTGTGAACCATTTATTATTGTTTCCTTTACGTATCTTCTGTTCTTGAACTCTTCATCAATAAATTTTTTAATGTTTAATATCATCTGGTCAGCTTTTTTGTTATATTCCATTTGATTTATTTCATTCCAATCAATAGTCTCTAAGGTCTGAATGAAGAGTTCTTTATTGTATATTTTGTAATTTTTAAATGTTACTACATACTTGTGTTTCTTTACTGGAGTTGTAGTTTTCTCTGTCATTTACATATTAGAATTTGAATCATATTATGGTCGGTAATTTTAGGTTTATCATACATTAACACCTAGGTTAAATTTATTTGAGAATACCAGATCAATCAATGTTTTAGAGGTATTAGTAATTCGTGTGAAATCTTTAACTAATTGTTTCATACCTGCAGTTTGAATAATAGATTTCAGTTTTTTTTGTGTATATGTCTGCATTTGCTTTAACATTTATATTGAATGTTAAAGCAAATGCATGAATCTCCAACTATAATGTTAATATTTTCATCTTGCAAATTTTCCATGCTCCATCTTTGAAAATATGTTAAGAAGTCGCATTTACTTGTGTTTGGTGATCTATAAATAACAGTATTGTTACGTAATACAGTCTCCCTATTGTTGAATAGGGCACGGTTGCCCCAACTTCCCCTCACCGCGTGTGTCGAACACGCCGCCAGATGGTCAAAATACGTGACCGGCACGGACCCGCGCTTGCTTCGCGGCGCCTCCCCAGTCTAGCTCCGACCTCGGCCTTGACCGCATGGTCGCTCGCGGAAACGATCTACTCGCAATGACTTGCATAATTACGCGAACAGACGGAATCTCGTTCCAGTTTCTTAATTAATCACTATCGAATTTACAATCATGTTTATTATTGCGGTTCGGGCTAACTCAATGGAGTCCCGTTCCCGTGTAAAATCCCGAGTGCACTTCTCCGCCTCAACTGACCCGCCGCCTGTGAGCGCGGGTACCTCTGGCTCAACATGATGCCCCATACCACATCGAGACGATTCGTAAGCTTTCAACCTTCCCCCTTTTCTTGTGTTCAATTCTCGTAAATTCATGTAGAATCCACGCTTTATCTGGTCGTCATAAATTAGTAGAGAGAGTTAGTAGGGAGATCCAATGTATACCTGTATTTCTCGAGACAATTAACATACCTTGTGCCCCTTCTTATGTGTTATTATTGTGATGTCCTTTTCCAACCTCCTGACCGATGGACGAGCTGCTGATCAAAGAACTGCCCACCCCTGATTGTACACGAGTCGCCTGATCTACCATTTTATCTGAGCTTAGCCAATTTAATAACCAGGTTCGATACCGGTTTACCCATAACTTAGCACTGGCCCCTTCAACGTGGATTTTTTCTTTGGTTATTAGTAGTCCATCGGGAGGTCAAATTGGAAATAATCTTGAACTCTTTCACTGTGTTTTATGTCTTGCTTTGTATTAACAATTGAATAACTATGTTTTCTTCCAATAAATCATAGCTGTTCTACAAACCATCGCGTCAAATCTAAAACAACCGTGTCACATTAAAACTATTCTGTGTTAAATTACAAGTTCTACGAATCGTCACTCGACAAAATTTAATTACCGGTATTCTATCACAAGGTGCGCAACCAACATTTACTTCTTTTCGGACATCTCAAACATCACATAGTGATCTTTAACCATGAAGGTTTACTTTCCGAGTACAACTATTAGAGGAAACGAGCTACATTAAACTACAATTCAACAATTTCAAATCTTGTACATGATACAAAATAAATTCCTTGTTAGTGGAGCCATAAGTCAGCATCGTTCTGCAAAATTCATAGACAAGGAAAACTAACGCCCTTCTGTCATCTGATAATTTCGCTTTATATGTAATAAAGGTGGGTAGAGTATCCTTTTTGAAAGAAAAGTCTTGAAAGCCGACTTACCCTTTACATATAATTGAGATTCGCGATTGACGTAAATCCCCGACTCTCGGCCCTTCTCCGCCTCGAGCCTGTCGTGTCCAGGGAAAGGGATGCTAGCGTATAAATAACCAAAAGCTGGTTCTGCCTAAATTCAGACAATTGGTCACGAATCACAAACAACCCTCCATTAATTGTTGAAAGAACAAACAATACTTCCTCGAAATCTGTATTCGGAAATTTTTCGGAATTTTGAAATTTTTTTTTTTTTCGAGAAATTTAATTTTTCGGAAATCTTTTTTTTGGAAATTTTTTTTTTCAAAACGCACACCTCAGGGACTTTTCCATCAAAATCCCAGGACAACCCCTGGCCGTTTTTTTTCTCAAATCAAAGACTTGGAAATTTTTCAAAAAATTTCCTTCACTCATCTAGGACTTTGAAATTTTTCGAAATTTTTTTTCAAAACGCACAATCTCAGGGACCTTCCCATTAAAAACACAAGGAGACCGCTGGCCATTTTTTTTTTTTTTCCATACTGGGACTTCAAAA
This sequence comes from Hesperophylax magnus, assembly GCA_026573805.1. Classification (NCBI taxonomy): domain Eukaryota; kingdom Metazoa; phylum Arthropoda; class Insecta; order Trichoptera; family Limnephilidae; genus Hesperophylax; species Hesperophylax magnus. The sequence continues at coordinate 7,400,184 of JAIUSX010000022.1, forward strand.
ATTTCACAAAATTCTTCACCTACCATCACAAGTAAACCCCTGGTTTTTTTTTGAAAAACAACCAGCCACAACACTCTGACAATTCTTTTTTCTTTTCACAATGTCTAACTCAACTAGCCACAAAATGAATCCTCAAAACAACACCTTAGGCATAATAGCCAACATCTGCTCTCGAAGTACTCAAAGCTTAGAAAAGGAATTGAAAGACAGGAATATTTCTCCTTTCAACAAAACCAAAAACGTCCTGATCAAGTACGCAACATATTATAACAGGAAATATATTAGGAGACTGGAATTTCAACCCGGCAGTATAACAATCTCTGACACAAGCACACCTACTTGCACAGAAATTAAACCACCAATTACACCCGTCAAGGAAACCACAAAACCCTTCGATCTAACTGGATGGAAAATTAAGTACAACGGCAATACTAACGTAGAAGATTTCATCGACCGAATTGAAGAAACAGCCGCGATACGCAACATTCCTACTGAGATACTACACCGTAACTTCATAGATCTCATCTCGCACGAGCTACTCTCCTGGCATAGAATTCACAAGAAAAAAGTAAGCTCCTGGCCCGAACTCAAAGCTGCTCTCCTGAAAAGTTTCGCACCAAAAGAAACACAGCATAGGATTAAGTCTACTCTGTTTTCCATCAAACAATTCTCCAACGAAACAGTAGCACAATACGCCCAGAGAGCAGATCTTCTAAACATCAAACTGACAACTCCAGTCCCTGAAACAGAGCTAGTCCCTATCTTGACTGATGGCCTCCTAGCAAGATATGAGAACATAATAACCTCTCAAAAAATATCCTCAGTAGAACAACTCAAAGATGTCTGTCTTCTATTGGAAAACTATCAAGATAAAAGAAGAAACACCAAGACTTCTAACGAGCCCCTTCTACCAAGCCTCGCCTCTCGGTCATCCAATCAAATTAAACCAGAGTTTAACGAGAAGAAGTTTTGCACCTTTTGCAAAAGAACCGGACACTCACAATCATCTTGCTACAAAAAAGCTAAACTTTCGTATACTCAAGATAACAGGGGCCACCAAAAGCGCCCCCGTGACCATTCTCCTCAACATGACAACTTGAGGGAAATCTTCAAGAGATCAAGAAATAACCTTGAAAGATTACATCCTTCTAACAACTTAATTGCAAGACCACCTACAGATTTCTCTAAACCTCCGCCAAATTGGTCCAAGAGAACTCCAAAAAACTAAGACTCAACCCCTCGGAAGTTCATTCAATATCTAGGCCTACTGAATGGACCGAGTGGTTGAAACACATTGCATATTTCAAAGAGGCCTTACAACTTTCTACAGTGAGCTGCACTCAAGCTAAAGATGGTCGCCCATACGCGCAATTTTCTGTTAATAACGTCGTCTTCTCTGGACTACTGGATAGTGGAGCTTCAGTTAGCTGCCTCGGCGGTAACGCCCACATCCCCTTTGTCAACAATGGATTCACAATCAACAAACACCCCGCTTTCGTCACCACTGCAGACAACAACACTCAAAAAGTCACAGGAGCAATTGTCCTACCTGTCAAGTGTGGAAGTAAATCAATTCCAATAAATTTTCTAATTGTACCAACCATCACCCAGAAATTTATTCTTGGAGTTGATTTTTGGAAAGCATTCAACATTGCACCCCAGGTTTTCAACCCATGCAACAACACCACACCCACCACCTCAATCAACGAAATCCGTACAATAATTCCGTACGAGAACCTTCACCCACCACAGGCCGAACAACTGGAAGGCATGATCAAGAAATTTGAATCAATCTCGTTCGAAAAGTGTGGACTTGGTTTGACAAATTTAGTCAAACATCACATCAAGACAAATGGACCACCTGTCAAACAAAGATACTACAATTTGGCTCCCCAGAAACTAAAACTGTTGGAGAAGGAACTCGATGATATGTTAAATATGGGCATCGTGGTTCCCAGCAGAAGCCCCTGGACCAACCCCACACTCTTGGTATCCAAAAAAGACGGTTCCGCCCGATTCTGCCTCGACAGTAGAAGACTTAATGCCTGCACTGAGGCTGACGCGTACCCACTTCCGCTTGTACACGCAATCCTGGATAAACTACGCAACGCAAAATTCATCTCTTCAATAGATCTGTCCAAAGCATTCTGGCAGATACCTTTGGATGAAGTTTCATGTGAAAAAACAGCATTTGTAGTGCCCGGCAGAGGAATGTTCCACTTTAAGAGACTCCCTTTCGGTTTAAAAAACAGCCCTGCTGAGCTACAAAGACTGATGGACAGACTGTTCGGCCCCGAATCCGACAATAATTTGTTCTGCTACCTGGACGACCTAATAATCATCAGCGACACGTTTGAAAAACACATCGCCACCCTAGAAAGAGTATTCCAACAACTCAAGTTTGCCGGATTAACAATCAACCTAAAGAAATCCGAATTTTGCAAATCACGCCTACGCTACCTCGGCTTTGTAATAGACGAAAAAGGTCTAAGGACCGACCCTGCCAAAGTCGAAGCTATGACAAACTTTCCCAGGCCAAAGAATGCTAAAGAAGTTAAAGGTTTCCTTGGTCTCGCCGGATACTACAGAAGATTCATAAGGGATTTCTCCACAATAGCGGCCCCCCTTAATAAAATTACCGGTACCCGTAAAGGTGTCAGTAACTTCGCTTGGTCTGCCGAAACTGAAAAGGCTTTCACCTCTCTAAAAACAGCACTGCAATCTGCACCGGTACTAAACTGTCCAGATTTCAATCTGCCTTTCACCCTGCATACAGACGCCTCCAATGTTGGAATCGGCGGAGTCCTAACACAAGAATTTCCCGACGGCGAACACCCAGTGGCATACTTCTCTCGTAGTCTAAACAAACACGAAAAAAACTATGGGATAACTGAAAAGGAACTACTCGCAGTCATGGATTCTATCCACCATTTCCGCGGCTATATCGAAGGCAGTAAGTTCTCAGTCATCACCGATCACAGTAGCCTAAAATGGTTGGTATCATTAAGCAACCCATCTGGTAGATTGGCCCGCTGGTCGTCTCGCCTATCACAATACACCTTTGATGTCATCCATCGTAAAGGCGCAGACAATATTGTCCCAGACGCCCTCTCAAGAATAGAACTCGCCACTCTGACCTCCGAAGAAGCAACACCAACTCCTACCACCAAAGACACTTGGTATTTAAAAACCTACGAGGAATGCAGGAACAACCCGCAAAAAATTCCCAACTTTATTATAAAAGAAGGTCGGTTATATCGTAACTGCAAACCACCACTGTCTATACTCGAGGACTATGCTTGGAAGTTAGTCATTCCCTCGGAGGACACACAAAAAATTATCATCGACAATCACAGCGCCCCCGGATCCATACACCCAGGAACTTTCAAAACCTATAAGAAGATAGCCTTAAGGTATTACTGGCCAGGCCTGTTTAAACAAGTTCGCAACTACATCTCTAAGTGCGACATTTGCAAAGCATACAAACATAGTACTGCACCCCCATCTGGTCTCATGAATAACCCCAAACGAGCAGACAGGCCATTACAATCATTCTCTATGGATCTCATCGGCCCTTTTCCCAGAAGCTACGCCGGAAACATGCATATACTTAGCATAGTGGATGTATTCACAAAGTTCTGTTGGATCTTCCCATTAAAAAGAGCCACAGCCTCTGCAATCATAAACTTGTTAGAAAAAAACATTTTTATCCCCTATGGCACTCCTCGCACCGTCATTTGCGACAATGGAAAACAATTCATAGCTCTGGAATTCAAGGAATTTCTGGCCAAATATGGCATAAAAGATATTTTCTATAATACCCTTTACACGCCTCAAAATAATACAGTAGAGCGTTACAACCAGACCATCAACACAGCTCTGGCAATCCTGGTTGACAAAGATCAACGAACATGGTGCAAAAATCTAGAAAAAATTCAAGCTGCACTAAACAATACAGTGAACCTCACTACTGGGTACACCCCTTTCTTCCTCAAACATGGTATGGAACAAATTGTTCATGGCTCCTTGCATTGGGACGCTAGCCTCCCATCATCTTTTCCTCCTTCTACTGATAACCCATCAGAGAATTATGCTCACCGTCTTGAGGAACTTTCCGCTATCTACAGCGAAGTCACAGATGCGTTGATACTTGCTCACAAAAAGAGTGCAAACAGATATAATTTACGCAGGAAACATGTTACCTTTAAGGAAAACGACATAGTTTGGAGACGCAACAACACACTCTCACAAGGTGCTCTGTATTTCTCTGCAAAACTAGCTCCTCGCTTTGTTAAAGCAAAAGTCCTGAGAAAAATCTCCGATGTAGTGTACACCCTATCGGATGCCTCTGGGAAACACATCGGCAACTATCACGTAAAAGATATTGTCAAACTAGGAAGTGTGGACACAACAGACACCACCTTCACTAGGTCACACTCACATAACTAACAAACTTTTGGCTCTACCTTTGTCCCACGAGACTTGACCCTCGTGCAGACAAATAGCATGTCTTAATGCGTTAGTTTCATAAAAACTCGCTTTTTTTTCGACCTCTGCAAGGTAACCTTTTTTTCTAAAAACACAGAAGTGTCAACTGTGTTTTTTTTTTTTTTTTTAAATCATTTCTCACCCATACTTGTACTATTATGCTCTTTTGTATAAACCCTTTGTTATTTTTGTTTCTTTGTCACACCTCACCGTGTAATGTTTATAATTGTACTAATATTTTGTACGTATCTTCTCTAGAACTGATCATTCTAGTCAAGAGACTTTTTCCACTTCCCGAACAATTTATGCTCCCGGAGTCGACCCTGGACATCATTTGTTAGTCGTTACCATTCTGACACTTACGACACTAAATACATAACTATTTTTTGTCATAAATACCACAAAAAGTCACGTACATCATTGTTTTGTAAATATTTTTTCTGTTCTTTGTTCTTCACATTGTTCTTTCACTTTGTTCTTCACATTGTTCTTTCACATTTGTTCTTCACATTTGTTCCAATGGGTTCCATCGTACATAAAACAATGGCCCCTTTGCAACATACACCCAATTGAGGTGAATATTCTACCCCTGTAACTTGTAATCATAATGCGTGTGTAAATTCCAGTTTGGTATCGTCATTTGATTCAAGTTTACATAGGTGTAACAAATAAAAAGTTACAATAACTTTGTTTTAAAGTTTTTTCAGTTTTTTCTAAAAAATTGAATGGCGCTCAACATTCCCATTTGCTCTAATTTGTTGTTTTTTCAGAATTTGATATTGACACGTCAATTCTGAAAAAGGTTGTTGTAAAGGAGAACAAACGCCGATTTGTCCTCCTCATCAATAACAATGTTACATACATAACACCTTTCGGTCACATTGAGTATGTAAAATCTTAAGATCTCAACTTCCTGACCCCAATTTGTTATATTATGTACTATATTTTGACTTAAATAAGCATTAATTTGCCTTGTCAAATACACCGAGCCAGGTCACTCATATTAAGTCATCCTGTGTCTCTAGGTGCCTTCTGTATCAAATTTGTAACATAAAGTTCACAACATTCGTGTTTGTGGCAATTTTGGTAACACCAAGTGTGTTTCCTTGTTTTTGTTTGGTCATTTTAAGTAAGTAAAACCCAATCAGGTCTTAAATAAACCACTACAAACCTTTTTTGTAAGCAAAGAGTAAGTAAAACCGATTAGGTCTCTTTTGCTATATGTGTGTCTTGTTTAAGACATCCTTGTAGGCATATGTTTTGTATTATTGCCAACTTAAAGCATAAACCCAACCAAAGGTTATGCCATCACAACATTTTGTAAGCAAAGAGTTAGTAAAAACCAAATAGGTCTCTTTTGCTATATTTGTGTCTTGTTTAAGACATCCTTGTTGGCATATGTCTTGTATTATTGCCAACTTAACGCATAAACCCAACCAAAGGTTATGCCGTTGTCATTTTTTGATAATACCAATAGCCACTACTTGATTGTTTTTGACATTGTGTATGTATCTTTTTTCCGGTATTGAAATGGTACTTTTTTATTATTGAACGTTGATATGTTATTTTCATGATACATGAGAATGTTACAATATCCACCATGAGACGAGGGATCGTAATAAAATCTAACACTATACATGAGAATGTTATAATATCTACCATGATACGAGAAGTTCGTTATAATTACTTTTTACTGGCTTACATACACTGTGGCCAAAGAGATAATTTGTTCCATTAAATGGTTATAAATATCTATGTTGTACCTTTCCTTTCAATACTAGGGTTCTTTCGTAATTCGTTCAATTTCTACATGAGACGTGAAGACGTTATAATACTAACCATGATTCGTGCGAACGATACAATATCTTGTTGTTGTTTTCTTTAAATAAGTTGACACTTTGTACTTGTTCTACCGGACGTAGATCATTTTACCCTGACTTGTCACCCTTAATTGGGGCCCTTTTTTGTATAACTCATGACACTGATTGAAATGTCCTTCACTGTAGTGAGAAATTTTTTTGTTCTCTTCAAACAAACATGAAGCTGTGCATTCAGCAATTTTTTACGCTAACTGATACCTGTGGACTTCTTGTCAGCGGACCCAAGAACCATCCACTATCCATTGACCATGGACTAGCCATCAGCTTCACTGTTGGTTATGAGGTATCGTGTCGTGGGAGTTAATTGAGACAGTGACACAAAACCACCTAACTCGTTGTCTGGGAGACGAATAAGAAAAACTCCCAGGTTTGTGAAACTTGAGCAAGGGTCTGTCTTGTTCTCACAAACTGTAGAAGATTAAATACGACCCCTAATCTTTCACCAAATACACGTGAAAGATTAGATTGTTATTACTGTGTATTCTCCTTCACCTTTTCATCAAATTCATGTATATTTGTGTAAAGAGTTAGGAAATTTGCTGGTTGATATATTTCGTCCTCACATAGAGATCGAATTGGGAATTAGCTCAGTCACTATCAATTTTCGCTACTCAATCCTCCATCCTTCTCCCCTCCATCAATTCATGTATATTTGTAAACTGCTAAGAAATCTGCTGGTTGACCACATTTCGTTCTCTGAAAGAGATCGAACGGAGAATCAGCTCCATCACCAGCAGACCTTCTCGCTCATCGCCATTTTTTTTCTCATCCTTCATTATTCTTGAGGTTAATTTTATGAATCTGGAAGGTGTACCCTACGCACATAGCGTATCGTCTGTCTATAAGACAATCCTTATCCATGAAATTTGCTTCAAATCTCTCCTTTTCACCCCATACCTAGGTAATCAACACATTTCTTGTAATTTTGAAAGTCGTAAGTTGTTATCGCTCAAGCGCTAACACCGGCCATGGAAGGCCAACTTCTTTCAGAAACTTGGTGTTACTACTGTACAACCACCTACCTATACCTTGTATATCAAATAGGTAACCTCACGCCAGTCGTGATAGTTTTTTTGTCTCCCCAATCTCGGGATACTCATGGTATAGTCAGCATATTGGATCTCTCTCTACTCTCTCTCTACTCTCTCTCTACTCTCTCTAACCAACGACATTTTTTTGTCTTTTTGTCTTTTCTCTTGAACACAATTTGTTTCTCTCCAAACGTTTTGCATCATTGGTCTACTAGGCAGGTAAACTTCAAGAATTTTGGCTCTAATAATAACCTGTCCCTGGATTAAAAAGAAGACCAGCAGCCCTTCTCATCACCTGCAAGCTGAGCTTCTCTTCTTTGCCGCCTTCACTTCCATCACTCACATCCCTCCAATCTCTGCGTACCAAAAACACCCGACCGCACCCAAATTAGGTGTGAGTCGTGCGTGCAGTTGCAAATCAAGTTGTCTCATCATTCAAACCACATTCAAAAGAACCAACCTCAGAGCATGCCAGCTCAAGGTTAATTATGTTCCTGCAATCAACCACTTGCCGTTTGTGCAAATCAACCACTTGCCGTTTGTGCAAATCAACCACTTGCCGTTTGTGCAAATCAACCACTTGCCGTTTGTGCAAATCAACCACTTGCCGTTGTGCAATCAACCACTTGCCGTTTGTGCAAATCAACTACTGGCAGTCATACAAATCAACCACTTGCCATTTGTACAAACCAACCACTTGCCGATGCGCAAACTCAACATAATAACCATTACACGCATCAACCATCAATCAACTTATTGGTATTACTCCATGTTATTACCAACTTCATTTCACCTTGACAACCACTGCTCCACCGCATCAGCATAATGGAATTCACGCTGGTACAACAACAAAAACCCGGATACTTCTGGCCCTCCGCATCACCATCCCTCAACCACAACCAAGAAGCACAGTTCAATTTCTATGGCCCTAGTGATACTTGAGTGCAATCTCAAATGGGTCAAGTTACAGTGAAAATGTAACTTTATAACTTCAGTGAAATTACGTCTACTTGGTACTCTACGAAAACACTACGCTCTTCAAACTTAGCTTACAGACCAATGAAATTTTAGAGTCCTTTTTGTTCTTTTCATCACTGCATAACCTTGTATGTTTGTCTTTTCATCACTGCATAACCTTGTATGTTTGTCTTTTCATCACTGCATAACCTTGTATGTTTGTCTTTTCATCACTGCATAACCTTGTATGTTGTCTTTTCACCATTGCATAACCATGTATTTTTTCTTTGTTTTTTTTGTAAATCAACACTGTTTTTTTTCTCTCTCTACTCACCTCACGACAAGATGAAGAGGATTTTTAGCGCCTAAAGCTTCATTACCACGTCGCCTTTTACTGGCGGAGGGGGAATGTGTTACGTAATACAGTCTCCCTATTGTTGAATAGGGCACGGTTGCCCCAACTTCCCCTCACCGCGTGTGTCGAACACGCCGCCAGATGGTCAAAATACGTGACCGGCACGGACCCGCGCTTGCTTCGCGGCGCCTCCCCAGTCTAGCTCCGACCTCGGCCTTGACCGCATGGTCGCTCGCGGAAACGATCTACTCGCAATGACTTGCATAATTACGCGAACAGACGGAATCTCGTTCCAGTTTCTTAATTAATCACTATCGAATTTACAATCATGTTTATTATTGCGGTTCGGGCTAACTCAATGGAGTCCCGTTCCCGTGTAAAATCCCGAGTGCACTTCTCCGCCTCAACTGACCCGCCGCCTGTGAGCGCGGGTACCTCTGGCTCAACATGATGCCCCATACCACATCGAGACGATTCGTAAGCTTTCAACCTTCCCCCTTTTCTTGTGTTCAATTCTCGTAAATTCATGTAGAATCCACGCTTTATCTGGTCGTCATAAATTAGTAGAGAGAGTTAGTAGGGAGATCCAATGTATACCTGTATTTCTCGAGACAATTAACATACCTTGTGCCCCTTCTTATGTGTTATTATTGTGATGTCCTTTTCCAACCTCCTGACCGATGGACGAGCTGCTGATCAAAGAACTGCCCACCCCTGATTGTACACGAGTCGCCTGATCTACCATTTTATCTGAGCTTAGCCAATTTAATAACCAGGTTCGATACCGGTTTACCCATAACTTAGCAGTATATACACCTTTCTTGATTCCTGATTTAATGCTGATGGCTAAAATCCAACAATGTTTTTCATGTTGGTGATTTGATATCACTTCATATGGAACTTTATTACTTAAGAGAATCATCACTCCTCCTGTATGTCTGCTATGCGAGACATACAGGAGGAGTTTAAAGTAAGTAAAGTGAGTTTAAAGAATTTTCAAATAAAATAAAAGTCTTGAACTAATAAACAAGATTCACGGAACACAAATTTAAAAAAAAAACTGTTGCTTCACGAGATAGTCATGAAGCCTTGCACGATGAACACAAGTTTTTCGACACCCAGTGTGATTGCAGATATCAGAGCTCTGAGAATTTTTTTTGAAAATTACAGAAAGGTTTTACTTATTCTTCATGAGGTAAACTGTGACATTCTGCTGGAATTACAGATTTTAGATCCTGCAAATGGTTGAACTTTGTTTCAGTGATTTTATGTCGGAAACTATGCAACCGATTTAGGTGAATGTCCTGATAGTTGGTGAGACTCTTGCACGTCTAGGTTAGGTTGGGTATTCTCCGTTGAATACTATCTTATAATCTATAGTTCCGTTAGGATTGTATTAAAGAACCCTGGTATCTACAATCACGCTATAACTGAACGGCGTGGTCTGATCGAACCATAAATCGAAAATCGTTGAGCGGAATAATCCTTGAAAACGCATGGATAGCTTCATAAAGTTGTGGTTTTAGTCATGCCTTCCGAGTGATCAAAACGTATTGACTTGGCAGAAAGATCTCTCTGTTTGAGAGATTTCTTTCGATTACTGATTGCACAGAGTCGCACTCCATTTATGTATGACCCTTTTCTAAAAAAAATTGAGTAATTGACATTTTTTTGCAAAGCTATTTTCAAAAGTGCATTAGAAACAACATTGTTCCTATTTCATGTTACTGGTTTCTTATCATCATCAAGTAACTTAGAAATATAATCGACGAAAAATGCAGCATATATTCCATTTGATTTATTTCATTCCAATCAATAGTCTCTAAGGTCTGAATGAAGAGTTCTTTATTGTATCTTTTGTAATTTTTAAATGTTACTACATACTTGTGTTTCTTTACTAGAGTTGTAGTTTTCTCTGTCATTTACATATTAGAACTTGAATCATATTATGGTCGGTAATTTTAGGTTTTAGGCAGCATACGTCGTTGCTTTTAAATCTGATTCCGTTTCGTCAAACCAATAGCACATCACATGATTATTTCCTAGGCTGTAAACCGTAAAATTGTGAACCAAATTTTTTGTCCAAAAATATAATGAATTGGCATTAAGGTAAAATCTTTCCTTTTTTTGCCAACTCTTTATCTTTAGATTTTTCCTCTGTAGCTGAATCTTTGAGCTTTGTATTGTTGTTGTAGTCAGATATATTTCCTATAAGCACAGCATGAGTCACACTCGTATTTCTTTGTGTGGTTGTTGTAATCAGATATATTTCCTATAAGCACAGCATGAGTTACACTCAACCTTCTTTGTATGGTTGTTGTAATCAGATATATTTCCTATAAGCACAGCATGAGTTACACTCAACTTTCTTTGTATGGTTGTTGTAATCAGATATATTTCCTATAAGCACAGCATGAGTTACACTCAACTTTCTTTATATGGTTGTTGTAATCAGATATATTTCCTATAAGCACAGCATGAGTTACACTCAACTTTCTTTGTATGGTTGTTGTAATCAGATATATTTCCTATAAGCACAGCATGAGTTACACTCAACTTTCTTTGTATGGTTGTTGTAATCAGATATATTTCCTATAAGCACATCATGTGTCACACTCATCTCTCTTCAGTTTGAATATGGAAATATTTTCTGAATTGTAAATAGCTTAAACAGTTTCCTGGAGGCCCCTGGCAAACACTTTTTCTTTGGCGTCTTGATCGTGAATACATCTACGTATGGTATTATATAAAATTCTTAATAACCATGATGCACCAAAAAAATTCTTACTTTATTTCTTGTTCAATTTTGAAATCTCAATTTTGCTACTCAAATAATTCAATTTTAATATGTAAATGAAATCCTTAACACGGGAGAATCCCAGTGAAGATTTCATTATCTCAACTTGTTACAAAAAAGAAAGATGAAAACATTTATTATTATTACTAGTAGATTTTGCGTAGTGTTGATTATTCCGATTTGACAGCTCACAATGCTCATGCGATCTGGCGGAATAAAAAGGTACTAACAATCACGGCTACTGTCTTGACAGGAAAACAAGATTAAAAAAGTTAACGAGAAACTTGTCGTAAATCGGTTGAAATTGGTTATGCGGAGGCTTAAAGAGTTCTATTATTTTTGGACTAGATGCAAAATAATAATATTTATACATCTTTGGTTACATCCTTGGTAGTTTCTGACAAGCGTATGAAGCGCGCAGATGAAATGAATGACAAATACACTTCATGGTAAATAATGAGGGGAAAATCTTCCAATAACAAATATTTTAGATGCTCTCCCATCATTACAAATAGCTTAATTATTTGAGTACTAGCATATAAGTATCTGACCACTAGGCATAAATGTTTCAGTGTGGTCCTATCTATAGATTTGTCTACAATTAATGAAAATTTTTAGGTTTCAGATCGATACACAAATCACTGAATACTTGCTTTTCAGTCACCTTGTTTTGATTCGTGCACATGTCATTTTCTTGGCGATTGCCGAATCCAGGTAATTTTTTGAACTAATGAAACCAAGCGCTTCATTGTATGAAATAAAATGTTGTGCGTTGTGAAAAGAAATTACAACTAGTTATTAATCTTCTGAAATACGTGTAGGTATAACATTCATAAATTATATTATGTATATAAACTGTTAACATAAAACAATTTGCCTTCCTTGTGGCTTCCTCGAGGTTGTTTTTAGTAGTACTCAATAAAAGCATTGATGTATTATGTATTATTCTATGCTGCAGTATTACTTTGCTTGCACTTTGGAGGTTTTTGGATAGTAACGCATCTCTGCCAGGAATAACCTTTTATATCCTAACTGCAACATTTGTGAAAAGAAAAGCTGGACCCTTTATTAATCGAAGTGTCTCGAAGTGAGACACCCTTTGAATTCTGGTATTTTCTCCTATTCGATTTTGTGGGATTGGATATTATGTACATATTCTGTTACTTCGTCCTTCCCAAGGTTCCATCACATCATACCATCACATTCGGGATCATAATGAGTAAAACCACAAAAAAAAGCAAGCACACAGAAACATGAAATCAGTCATAATATTATGACATATTTTCTATTGTGAAGTTCAAGTTCAAGAAACAGAGGATAATTTATATTTGAATTATGCTGGTGATGCTGAGTACAAACATGCAATTTTAATAGAGTTTTTAGGTAACAAATTTTTCCTTTCGGAGAATATACAAGGACGGGTTGCTTCAGAGGATTTGAACAATTCATCAAATTTCAAAGTTAATTTCCAAGTTCTATTGAAGTTCTGTTATTATATCAACATGGGCTAGTTGCTTCACAGAATTGAAATAATAATATAACTTGAATATAACTTTCACAGTCCTTGAAAATTAACTGTGAAATTTGATAAATTGTTCAAATTCTCTGAAACAACCTGTCCTAAGTCTATATTAAAATTTCTAAAATTTAAACACCCATATGAGGAAAATAATTGTGAGGCGCATATGACGCCGTTCTATTTGTATAAAGAAGAATAACTTTAAATTCAGTAAATTTAAATGATTCACCACCTCATGGCAAATAAGAATCTAGAAAATGAAAAAAAAAATATTTTTCATATTATTTATTTCCAGGATTAAAATATCGTGGAACCAAACCAAACCAACAAAATAGTTCATGTAGCAATTTATAGATGGTGCCACGAGAAAATGAAATTTCAAAAAATTTATTTATAAAAATGATAAACTAATCCAACTTATATATTTTCTATGAACCTTGAACTAAACCTATTGCATTATAATGTACATAATTGTATACTAGTCCCAGGGAGAGATTGTATGCACGTCATCAACGATAGTCCTAAAAGTCTTTCATAATTTCTAAAAAGTTATTTTTCTTTTCTACTTCTAAAATCTTGTAGAATCACCCCCGAAGTAAGTGCACTTTACCTCCGGACACCCTGTATATTGCGTATTTGAATCATCGACGTAGGTACTTATTGGTACTACGTTATTAATATAAATAAAGAATAGTCACTGTCACCCGTAAATGTTGTAAGAATGATGATAATTGATGCATTTCATAGTCCAGAATTGCCTGCATTGATAAGCTTTTGGATTTCACTTCGTAATACTAGAATACGGGATTTATTTCAGTGCAGAAATTCTGGGACTAACTACCATGTATTCCTAATTACCCAGAATACTTATGAAGGGAAATAATTATAGCGAGTCAGTTGACTTCTTTAATTTATCAGTTAACAAGACAAAAAATTGTTACCGAGGCAGTTTAGTTATGTATAATAAATATATACTGTATAATTTTTACTATTCATATATAAAAGCCCCTAAAAAGTGCGTCAATAAATAAAGAAGTAAGTTGATTAATGAAACCGGCTTTTACAATCATTCATCAGATCAACTTTTATTCCTATTTCGCAACTGTATCAACACAAAAACAACAGGGTTTTATCAAAGGTAGATCAACCGCAACTAACGTAACAATATTTCAAAACTTTATATTAGAATCTTTTGCAAAAAATAAACAAGTCGACTGCATATATACAGACTTTTCAAAAGCATTCGACAAAGTATCCCATAAACTACTAACCCGAAAACTATTTGCCCTAGGAGTAAGAGACAACATGCTAAAATGGTTTACTAGCTATTTAACTAATCGTAAACTATTTGTTAAAATAAAATCTTTGCTATCGAAAGCTTTCTGTGCGAACAGTGGCCTACCGCAAGTTAGTCACCTTGGTCCGGTTTTGTTTCTCATTTTCATTAACGATATAACAAATTGCTTCGACGATGTCGAGGTATTGCTCTTTGCTGATGACATCAAGCTATACAAAAAAATAACTGATGTAAATCTTTGCCAAATACTACAATCAAATATTAATAAGTTTAAAGATTGGTGCGTACAAAATAATCTGTTTTTAAATGTAGACAAATGCAAAACCCTGACTTTCTGCAGAAATAAAAATCCTGTTTTATTTGAATATTCCATTAACAATACAGCTTTAGAAAGAGTCACGGAAATGAGAGATCTCGGAATTATTTTGGATGAAAAACTAAGTTTCGCCAATCATATCCACCAAATTGTAAACAAAGGTATGAAAACACTAGGCTTCGTATTAAGAACAACTAAAAACTTTAACTCCATACAAGCCATTAAACTGTTATACATATCTCTAGTTAGAAGCATAATTGAATATAACTCAGTAGTTTGGCCTCCCTCTTACAAAATTCACATTAATAACATTGAGCGAATACAAAAAAAATTTCTGCGTTTTATAAATTTTAAATTAAATATCCCACTAGAAGACTTACAATATCATTTCTTATTAAACACTCTAAAAATACACACATTGGAAGACAGGCGTAAAATAAACGACTTAACTTTTTTATTCAAGATTCTAAACTCTAAATTCGACTGTTGCGAACTTCTGCAACTCATAAACTTACGAATACCTACAATAACAACACGACAAAATACACTATTCCACTGCAACACACATAAGCGCAATTACACTATGGGAAACCAATACTTAGGTGATGTCGATATATTTAATATTAACTTTGCGAATTTTGTGGATTACGTAAAAGACCTATTTCAATACTATTCCTAAATGGAAGTTATATTTTTGTAAACCAGTCAAATCGCTGTATTTTTTAATTTATGTTCTTGTTATTTTTAATTTTGTTTCTCGCATATACTTATGTAATTTTATTTTTATTATTTCTTTCTTTTCTTTCTTATGTTTCAAAACTGTCATTAAATTTGTACCACCCACATGTAAAAGCCCTCTGGGCGTTAAATAAATAAATAAAAAATAAAATAAAAAATAAAATAATAATAAATAAAAACACATTCAAATTGTATGTCGCAATCGTTGATGTAATGTATCTCTCTCAGCAGTCTCTTCAGAATCTTAACATGATATAGTCTCTGCTGTTTTGTCCAAGTATGATAATACTTACTGAATAAAGCTACTTTTAATTTGTAATTTCTTCTTTTAGTTTTTTGACATTTATTACCTATACATATATATCTTTCATTTTTAAATACACACAGGGGCACAGTATTACACAGGAGGGTGACGTGAATCTGTTTGACTCAGACCATCAGGGTGTGCAGCCTGACTTGACTAGATGTCAGATAGTGTGTTGTCATACCAGGCAGTGTAGAACTGCACGTGGGTGGTGGGAAAGTTAAATTTATTTTAACGTTTAATCCCATATTATTATTCTTCCTCTTTCATCTGTCTAAAACTACTTACTGGTTTTAACCCCTAAAGTCGATTTGTTCCTTTTAATACACCGTACATAGTTTATGTATCTTTGATCTTCACATTTAATTATTTTCAGTTAATTTATATCTCATAGCTGACTAATACATTTGTGGCATGGGAATATGTATAATAAGTGGCATTCCATTTCTGCATTCTGTTAAGTGCAATATGTAGTGGGGTTCGACAAAATTCTTGCCTAAAAAGATAAGGTCCCTGTCAACCTTTTGTAATGAACATGTTTCAATGAATATTCCTTACAATTTGCAATATTATTTTCACTTTTAACGATTTATCACTTCAATGCAAATTAATGAAACCCTCAATCTCTTGATCTGATTTTTATTCTTTGGTGCCAAAGGTATATTCTCTGGTGACCAGATAAATCATCAAAATGATAATTCATCACATCTTTAAAAAGTTATATAAAGTCATGGAAAGTGATGAAACAAAAACTTTATTAACTGGGTTAGGTTTAAATTATTTTTTTTTCATCTTTTTAATGACTTTATATCACTTTTTAAAGGTGTGTTGAATAGTGACTGTGTTGAGTTATCATGGAACCATATTCTCTATAGGAACTAGGAGGCAGTGTTAGAGTTTTATCAAATGGTATCCTTATGGAACTAGGCAGAGGTTATTATTTGCACTCGCTGGAGTTTTTAAAATGGTATCCTTATGGAACTATGCATAAAGTATTATTTGCACTCGCTGGAGTTTTATCAAATGGTATCCTTATGGAACTAGGCAGAGGTTATTATTTGCACTCGCTGGAGTTTTTAAAATGGTATCCTTATGGAACTATGCATAAAGTATTATTTGCACTCGCTGGAGTTTTATCAAATGGTATCCTTATGGAATCGTTGAGCACTTTTATAATTACTACACAGCGGCACGGCACGGCATGACGGCTTAACAGGCAAGCAAAATGAATGTGCATGAAAACTGAAGATTAATTTACCGTTAAAACGCGGACGATAAATTAAAAGTGTCTTCACACAAATCCATACATTTTGCTTCCATGTGATGCCGTGCTATTGCCGCAGTAATTATAAAACCCCTATTCCATAATTTTGAATAATATTAAGAGTGGTAGAATATTCAACAATAAACTTGAAGTGCAGGATTTAAACATTGCAAATGCATATTTTTACACCATACTGAATAAGGAGAAGGTTTTTGAAGGAAAAATAACAAGTAATGTATACAACAATTTTATTTCACGCTTTGTCTTATAGTAAAAAAATATCATTGTTCACAAAACAATAAAAATGTATCAACAAAACAAGATAATATTATGATATGGTCATGGTGGTGGGGATTACTTAAGACTTAACAAATACACTAACAATAAATTAACTTTGGCAATATGGAAAAAGAAAATAAATAACTAAAGCTATTTTCAAAAGGGGGTTTATCGTTTTTCAACCGTATAGAAATTAGGGTTTTGCTGATGTTCAACATTGTATTGGTTATAAGACTTTTTGTTGTCATTTACATCGAAAACTTCAGCATCTGGGTGATGGGGAGCTCCTTGATCAGCCATCATCTGGTTGATGTTGATATCATTGGACAGATCAATGGGCTCAACGTTGATATTGTTGGGCAAATCAAAGGGCTGAATGTTAACATCGTTGGTCTCAATGTCTGGAAGGGGCACGGCCATGTCCAGATCGCTGAAGCCCAACAACTGGGACATGGGTTTGTGGGAATTCAAATAGGTGTCTTCCGGCATATCTTCCATACGGAAATCTTCTCCAAATGTGGCAACGTCATCGTCCAACAGATTATTCTGGAAAATGTGCATGATGGTAAAAGTCACACAAAGTGCAGGGATGGAAGTGCAATTTAAATGTTAAGTTAAATTACAAATGAACATTTTTGTTTGCAGAAATTTGAAAAAATGTTTATGGTTGTTATTTACACACAATAAGAGAAAATGAAGTGAACTATTATAGACTTTGAATCGAAAATATTAACAAAACACCATACCATTCACAGTAAAAACAAAATGTTTACACAGTTAGAATTAAAGAGTTAGAGTTAGAGGAAGCGGACAATTTGCTTTGGAGAAAAGAATAAAACTACCTATGTTGTGATTAATGATTATTTGAAATAAATATAATGAATTGTAGATTATAACCTATCCATAATGAGTTTAGAGCCTTTGTTTAATCCATTTACCACCTTCATATATTAATTAGTGTCTTATTTAATATTGGCATACATGTAGATTGATTAGATTTACCAATTATAATCTCGTGAATGTGAAGAAAGTTTAGGAGCTATTTAGAAACAGAAATATTCAGAAACTAGTGCCCCATTTAGGAACATAAAAATAAACATTAAAACAGATTTTTTTTAGAACCATAATACGAGATAACAAAAATAGTAATTACATATTTATGATCGCATTTTAATGGGTGTATATTATGTACCCATAGTGACATTAATAAAGAGAAATAAATATATTAATCTCTTAATAATATAAAACGGTCACTATCCGCGTCTGTCGGTGTGCGCTTAGTTCTTCTAAACTACGCAACGGATTTTGGTAGGGGTTTTCACTACCATTTAGAGTATTTCTTCTGGAATATTATTGCTAATACTTATTAAACCTTATGAGATACATCAAAATAATGTACTACGGAATTGTATACCATAAAAAGGCCTCGCAACCTCAAAACTATACCCCAAACCATTTATAAGGCCTCGAGTAACACCATTGAGCAACGTAATTGATAAATCAATGAAATGACGACTGACTTTTGAGTATGTTATGAAAAGCCTTTAATGTTAAATGAACAGGAAGAGGGGTGCAAGGAAAAGACAGGATATTGTTACAAATTAATTATTGATTAATGATTAACGCTACAATAATAGTTAATTATTAAATGATTAAAGTTATAATTGTACAAATTACCATTCACAATACCATGCGAGGTTCAAGGTGAGGGGAAAATAAAACTCAAATAATTTTATAACAATTTTAATATAAAAATACTACTCAATATTTATTATAAATACATGCATAATAATAATGTAAAGGCACTATTATATTTACAAAAATACAATAACATAAATCCCTTACGGGTGGTTACATGCTTTTTAAGTATAAGTATCTACGCACTACTGAATCAATTACAATTAATAATGTATTACTTTTGGGTTTGTATTAATATAATATTAAAATAATTGATTCTCAACATAGCTGATTAAGTATAGCGATAAGAAGACTTTAATTAAAACTACATCATGCTTTCTAGTCAACACGTTAATGCCATTACAATTTTATAAAAAAAAGCCAATAAGGTAAGTAGGTATTAAATGGTTTAATGTTTAGGTTTCTGATCTACCTCTGGTTTGCCGCGGGGGATCTCGTTTGCCTCCACCAGCTCGGGGGAACCGTTCTCGTGGGTGTTCTTGGGGGTGGTGTCTTCCACTTCCTTGGCGTTCACAACTGGAAGAATGCATACAGAAAATTATGTACAGCACTCTCTGACTAATCTGCCACCCCGGAAACCGGGCAAACGTCCAATTAGTGAAAGCGGTGGAAAGAAAGCGGTGAAAGTGCACACATGCAACATAGGTATTTTGTAAAAGCTGTTTTATTGTAAAATTTGTATTTGCACTGGTTTAAAGTTAACACACTAGGCAGACAAGATTTGTAGGAACCAATGCTTGCAGTCTGTGAAGCAGTCAATATCATCAGTTCAGTCAATATCACCAGTTCAGCTAATATCAACACAAAAATGACTGGCTGTGGCGACAAGTGCGTTAAGACTGAGGCAACCACATACATTTTAGCTAATTGCACTGGCTGCCTGCAGGCACAAATCACCTTGTATCGGCTGACTGATTTTTGGCTGCCTAGTGCATTCCTAGCCTTAAGGTGTCATGTTTACGCATGCGAGAAGACTACATTTTGTAAACTTATTCAAACAAAACAAGGAGGCAAAACATAATGATCAGAAACACATATAAACGTTACTAGAATACATATAGGACTAACCAAAATGAACCCTGGTGACTGGCAAAATGTTCAGATCTAGCAAGTTAGACAGCCGCGTAGTAACTGAGTGTGTAACAGCAAGATAACCTAACCCAACCCGTATAAATTTAATAGATTTTTTTCTTTTTGATTTGACTGAGGATTGTACTCCTTCCTGTCCAGGGACAAGAGTACCGCGCTACCGACCTTGCCAGATGCCGATCGGGTAGGACCGACATTTATATTTTATACTAACTACCCTAATATCATCCGATTTCAGAGAAATGCACATACATCCATGTGTGTATGCGTGATTGACACTAAAAGTTGATAGAATGCATTGTCATCGATAATGATTCTATCTGCCGAGTTTCAGCTCGGTCGGATGTCGGGAAGTAGGTTAATTTCCACTTCCAAGAAAGTGAAATTCAAACAGATGTATTTAAAAAAAAAACCGAGTATGAATAAAAATAATGATATCTAATATAAAAAAAAATATTATTTTTCAAAACATTTTAATATGTAATTATTAATGTATGCCGTCAATAAATTATCTTTATTTTTGCACTTGACAAGATAAAGAGGTCAGAGGTTGGCTTATAAGAAAACAAAAGCATTTTTCTATATTTATTCAGTGGTGGTGTTATAATGAATGTATACCTTCGACTTGGTGCTTGTTGTCGATCTTCTCCTCAGAGCTATCGCTGCTCTCATCAGAGGCTGGCCTCACATCGACAATGCGAATCTTGAAGAATGATCCACTGTCCTTTCCATCGTCTCCGTAAGTTGTCTCATTGACAGTCACCCTGTGGCCATTGATAACCTAGAAATTACATCACAATATAGAATAAATAAGACAAATATTTTACAGCACTGTCAAGAAGAATTGGTTCTACTGGTTTGGATTTATGTATTTGATTTCAACTATTTACTGGTTTATTTATGGTTAGCCCAATGATATACGCCATTCTGTAAACTAGCAGAGACAACTTTTATATTGTTATTATTACAACTCGGTGATGTAGCAGATAATTTAACTAAAATTCATCTTAACGTAAGAAGACATATTTGCTAACTTTTCTCAAAAAATGTCAGCTATTGTACCAATTTGGAATTATGCGGAACTATTGACATTGTGAAACCATTGCCATATAGTGAGAAAAATATAATTGAATATATACCGATATAATAATAATTATACAGCGTCTTTAGGGATTCAGCGTCGAGGGAAAATCAAGTTTATTGTTGCAATTAAATGGCATGTCATAATGACTTACGTGGTAATGAATTCGTAGCGATGTAAAATAAAATATTTGCATACAAAGTTGAAGGAGTTCCATTGAATTAAATAATCAACGAAAATTTAAAAAGGTAACATAGGCTGCAGTTAAGGTGAAAAAGAGTGTTAAAATCAATTGGGATACCAGGAGGCCAGGAAGTCACAGAGGTAGATGATTGAAGTATGTATTTATGTTTGTGTTACCTTTGTGGTGGAAGTTGTATTTCCCTTTCCCTCTGCGACTTCCTTCCAATCACCATTGTCGACTGGCAGCCTGTGCAAGACTTGGCTCATCTGGTCATGAAGGCGCTTCATCATATCTACAAAATAACGGGAATAATTTAATTATTAAAGACAATATTAATGATTCTCAAATGAAAAATGTGAAACTTTAAGGACAGAAAAAGTTTCAGCCGAATCTAAGAATTAAGCATAATTTTTAACTGTATTAAACTTCGACTGAGAGCTTCATTTTCTTAGTGCACATTTTTGGTTGCTATCTTTTATGAATAAAACAACTCGAACAAATGCGATATAGATAGTGTCTTAGATAATTTTATCCATTTTTATTTTAATGTGCAACTTCTTCTACTAGTAATTAAATGACAAGAGATCTTGGGTTCTATTCCTAGTTGTTATCTTTTTATTTTTCTGTGTCTTGTATCTTCATCAATAATTTCTTGTATTTTTGTTTAGAAAAATAATGTTTACAGCTGACACAAACTCACTTTAAGCACTTAATGCCAGCTATTATTATTTTTTTTGAATGAGACAAAAAAAATCTCTTGGTTTTGATACAATCCTGATAACAATCCATATAAATATAAATAAAAATGTAAATGTTTGCTTGTTCAAAATCTCAAATCTCCGAAAGTTCTTCACCGATTTCTTTGAAATTTTTACACAATGTTGCATTCGAATATGCGTGGGTTTTTATATACTTATATTATATGTATAGATGTCACCTGTGACAAGTAAAAACGTGATTTTTTTTTAAATCAGCACCATCTGTAGAACATTAAAGCAACATGCGCCATTGCTTCTATATCAGCACAGATAGACTTAGCCACAGCAACGCGTGGCGGGGTACCGCTAGTATCTTACTAAAAATGATTTAACAATGAAACAACGAAAAGACAGCACCACCAGAAACGCTTGTCAAAAGTGCTTGCTTAAATTGATGACATTATTTTTCATGCTCGTCTTAATAAATTAAGTGGTTAAAGAATTGAAAATAATGAAAAGATAATAACGGGAATACATATATTTTTTAAAATACTACCATTATAGGATCAGTATGTTCGCCTGGGGGTATCTGACAATCAACCAAAAGTTAGAGCATTTTAACATGCTATCGCGATATATTGACACGTTGTGAAATTTTTTATGAGATGCCATATCTAGTAGTTTATACATCGATGGCTTTTGCACATCATTATCACAGATTCATGAATCTGTTGCACTGATGCAATTCTCCACAACTGTGTAGACACGTGATAACATATTTCGAAGAGAACATACCGTCCATGCCAGTCATGAAGCCAGAGAAAGGGTTTCCGAAGGGATTGAAGAAGTAAGGTCCGGGGTAACCTGTGTCCACCACTCCATCGTCCAGGTCAAACACATCTTGTTGGCCCTCGAGGGGGACGATCACCACCTCAGCATCGGGGTTCTTGCTCTTCTTGTCCACTGCAAAGGAAAGTACAACGTTATTAAAAAAGAAATTTTAGGTCACAAATTAATTAATTACTTCACATGACAGAGATTGATTTCAAGTATTTAAGTAATTTTAGTTAATTAGGTAGGAGACTTGAAAATACACTGCTTTGAATGCTACTCATACTGGGTGTATCAGCATGTACCCGAACAATTACATGCTTTCATGATGAATACATGAATGATCTCGAGTGCTCCCAACCGTCTGGAGTCAGTGGGACTATGGCATCCCCGATCGGGGTATGTTGTGAGGCTGAAGGTAGTGGTGAGGGGAAGAAACGTGGGTAGGTACCTGGCTATTCAGATCTGGTCACCAAACACGGCCAAAGCCATTTCAAGCAACGTTTCAATTCTGAATGGTGGACTTACACAAGGGCGATACTGAGAGTATCTTCCACTCTGGAACGTGCCGAAATTATAATATATATTATTTTAAATACGCAATTTGTGATGCAACACAAATTAAACAAATAAAATTTACTTGCGCACGCAGGAATTTGAACCTGCTATCTCCGGCTTGCTAGTCGAGAGCCTTACCCCTCGACCATGGAGGCCGTCAGCATATTTTGCTTTCCGATTAAATATTTTTTTTCAATTAAAAAAAAAAAAAAATGTCCATCACACTTCGTCACTGATTACGCGGGGCAAGTGATATGCACACCGTCCAGCATTTTCACACAGACGAAACAGAGCAGGCGTCACGTGATCCGTTATACCACAAAATCTACTCCAAATGTGGTGCAGATTCACCAGTTACCCGCTTTTACTACGAGTTTCCAGACACCATGCAGACATAAAGTAGAGTGTCTGTGGATCGTGGCTTTATTTTTTATGCAAAATCTACATAGTTTTATTCCGAGATTGATGAAAAAAGGTGACTTCTACGAGATTTCGAAAAACCACCCCAACCCCCTTAAAGCTGAATTTTCCATTAAGGTACTTCTTGATGAAACTTTGCACACTTCAAAATAAGAGGACAATTACTGTCTACATCTGATTTCGAAAAACTCTGCGTATAGCCCGGAAAAGACCGGTGACATCAGCTAGTTTAATATTTTTTTTGTTACAGGCGTATTTTTTAAATATACCTAAAAGTTTATTATTCTTCAAGGATCGAAAATAGTTATATTTTATTTGCATAGCGTTTCGAGTGATTCATTTTCATAAAATCAGTTTTCCCGCGGTTTCCACTAAAAAAAATATAAAAAAAAACGAATGGTGCATCAACTGTATTATTGTACGTGTTAATTTAGTAACCAGTAGGTACACCCGTTTTAAATTAATATTACAAACATGGGTGTGCATTTAATAGGAGAGTAAGAAAAATAATAAAAACATCAAAGTGTAATATAATTTACACAATACGTATATGTATGATGCCTATAATAATAATATATTAAATTGTAGGCATCATAGGCTAGCCAGCCTAGCTACTAGCTACCGGTAATCAGTATGTACCTACACGTCGTTATGCACGGATATAATTCATTTTTATTAACAGAGTTTCTAGAATGATGATTCACGTGAAAGTTGTAAACAATAATTATTTATGCATTCGTTCTAAATCAGTTCACCAACGAATGCCCCCCATATAAACACACGATACGTAATATGTATATGATTTATTTATTACTTTTGCTATTATTCTATATTAATGTGAAGGTACATAGAAAAAAGGTTTTTACGTAATGTCCAGGAACGCACTGAACGGAAATTATATTGCTCTGAGTAAGCGATTGTGACAAAATGTAACGTAATCTTCGACATACATTATTAATACACATGACGCAATAAAAAAATCAGGTATAAAGTATATTGTACCACTAGTATATTGGATTAATGCTGACTTGCAGAGATTTAACCATAAATAAACCGATTTACCCCAAAAAGAAAATGAAAATAATTTGTATGAATTTTTTCCTAGGCCAATAAATTTAATATAAATAGGCAGGTACCTACGCACTCACGTTTTATGAAAAAAATGGATAATATTCAACGCCAACTTTTATTTTAAAAGATGGCTGTGATAATTACATTCAAATTTCAAATGTCATCGATCCAGACTTCTATGATCATCTAGGAATTTATCGACTTCCATAGATACATTTATATCCACCTTACAAGCAATTTTATTAATGTGCCAAAAAAGTTACCAAAGTAACCACAATAATTTTAAAAAGTACCTACGGCTAACTCCGAGATTTGCCGAGATTCATATTATTACACTGTTAAAATATGGTTCAGGAAATCGACGATGATTCCAATGCGAATCCACTTGGATTGAGCACTCGGTTGAAATAATAATAGGTGTAATTTGGAGATTCTATTGTTATTTTGCGATTGATACGCGATTTGTTTGGTGACATTGATGACGGTGCAAATAACATTTCACCGGAGCTGGCTCCATTGTTCGAATGCTCGGATACCTACATAATTGCCCATAGTTATGCTGAATGTGAATACTGACCGGGGTATAAACAATACACTATATTCAGTGTCGAGAACACTAAGCAATAGTTAAGTTTATAGTAACTAAATTATAGTTTATTTGACACCAGACAGTAGAGAATAACGTTAATAATGGTGAAATTCCGGTGAAGCCGGGAAGATACTTCAAGATACTACTAGATAGGTACTATAATAATACAAATACTAACTAGAGAAAAACTTCGAATCGACTAATTATCTCCATTTTAGCGCAATACCCAATCAATTGATAAAATATACCAATTAAAAATAAATATTTTATTATTCTTCTGGCAACACCTATCTGAATGAAAAAACAATGCCAGATAACATTATTGCTATTTCGAATATTTCAGGTTAAAGGGTAATTAATGTATTTGTGCAATAATATATTATTATACAAACTGGATAATATTATTTAGAACAGTTCAGAGAACTTGATATGGAATTTAAATGATACAAATACTGACCAAAAAGTGCTTAATTTATGATTTGAACATAATTATACCGGCTTTTTGGATTTACTAATCGAGAGTGAAATATGGAAGCCGAGTCTAAAAATTCTTGATTACAGAGTATTTCCATGAACAGTACATCATTAATCTACACGCATTTTACTGATAAAAAACCAAATAAATTTACTAATGGTAATAGTACTTCATTCAAACACAGAGTGAGTATGTACTTTTTACTGCTTGTAGATTTTTTGCACAATGTAATATTTATGGAAAATGAGCGCATTGATTAATAAATTTGCCACGCAACAGCTTTACGAGCGGTTTGTTTTAATAATAATTATAATGTGGGCATTTTAGTATACCTGCCTACGACCATAATTTTAATTTACCTACTAAACAATGAGAAAGTAAAACAAAGGAAAATTATTAGAAAAAGTTTCGTTTAAGGTAAGTAGGTACCGAGAGAAATTACGTCGCTGGTAGGTGTACCTACTGTAGCACAAAAAAATTTACTACCCTATTTCCTACATTTTAGTTTATTGTTCAGGTACGTAAAAAATGACGACCCTTCATCGGCAGATAACAGAAACAGATCTAAAAATATCTGGTTTTAAAAACCACAACTCATTTATTTGCAATTCAAATACCTTGTCGGCGACTGAAGGTAAACATCATGCGTTGTGATTCTTGGAATGATCGAGAATAATACGGATAGATTCATGAATAATGTGCTCAGCGGATGATGATTGGTTGAATTTCACCCGAATCTTTTAAGAATTAAAATAAGTACCTACATGAGTTAATTTCTCATGCATGCGGGTGGTCATGTAAATGTGAGGTGTAAAAAAATAATCTACCTGGCATCGCAGACATATAAAATAATATATTATCGGTATCAATGTTCGAGTTGTATTAGATTCTAGTGATGTGATGAAAACAAGAAGGCTAAAGTTTGACTAAAGACTATATTATTATAGTATTTATTACCATTAAACACTAAACATAAATTCACGTGGAATATTTAAAGAGATTTCTGGTCGCGGATCGTACATTCAGATTTGAGGGATTAATAAAAAGGCAAAGATTTTAATTATCGATGGATGATACGAAATTGAACATTACATTAGTACAAAAAAGAAAATGCTACAAAAATATTATATAAATTGGGTGGTTTGGGCATCCCTGTAAATAAAGATAATTATTCGGGATCGCTGGCCACGCTTAATACGATTTTTTTTAAATAAAACCTTTTGATTCACCATAATTAGGTTTTATAAAAGGCAACTATCTGTACCTATTTAGGAAATTTTATTTTCAATTAAGTAAAATGAAAATTTGCTTGTATTGGATGACAGTAATTTACAATAATTTTATTAAGCGTGGCCAGCGATCCCGAATATTTACCTAAATTAATTATAGCTAATAACAATATTAATTATTTATATGGATATGTTGTTGTGAAAAGATAGGCTTTTAGGGTAAATATTTACCTACGACTACCGTTTGAGAAAATATTCCGTACGAGACACTATTTTGACATACCGAGTTCTCGCGTACTTCGCGTTTGTTATTACGTAGTGTAGGGCACTGCCAACATAACAATTAAAAAACACAATCGGATAGTTGTTAAAATTTATATGGCAAAACGGATTTTTATATCATAGACAATGAAAAACATTTTTTTTAAATGATGTGTTAATTTATTTATACAAAAAAATATTGTAAATAAAAAATTATTTATTAAAATTAACGTATTAAGGAAAGGTTTTTTTGGTAAAGGTTACGAATTCCGCTTCACGGTAAATAAGGAATGATTACTTTGAATTAATACTTGTTTAGTTATATTATTAAATTATTACTAAAAGTTACTATAAATGTTGGGGAACCTTTAATAACGCCTGCTCGCGTCCCCTTTAGAGTTATATCCCAGTTTTCAAGTAGTTTGTGGGCTACGCTAGGTTTGTATAGACTGGTTTGTGATTTAATTCTAATACCTATTTTCCATGTTATTTCCTGTTACAAAAAAATGCCCCTTTAATAACGCCTGCTCGCGTCCCCTTTAGAGTTATATCCCAGTTTTCAAGTAGTTTGTGGGCTACGCTAGGTTTGTATAGACTGGTTTGTGATTTAATTCTAATACCTATTTTCCATGTTATTTCCTGTTACAAAAAAATGCCCCTTTAATAACGCCTGCTCGCGTCCCCTTTAGAGTTGTATCCCAGTTTTCAAGTGGTTTGTGGGCTACGCTAGGTTTGTATAGACTGGTTTGTGATTTAATTCTACCTAATCCAACCTAACCTAACCTAACCTATCCTATAATAATCCAACCTAAACTATCCTATAATAACCCAACCTAATCCAACCTAAACTATCCTATAATAACCCAACCTTACCTAAAATTCAAACGTTTTATTTAAAAAAAAAATCGTAGTAAACCTTTAAATATTAAGAAACTAAATTCATCTGATGTTTGGTATCAAAGTTGATCGCCTAACAATTAACGGGTGCGTGTCTAGCAATCTCGAAAAATTGTCTATTATGCCGATTATGCCTTTCATGTTTTCTACACTGCCACTTCACAAACAAACGCGAAGTATGCGAGAACTCGGTGTGTCAAAATAGTGTCTCGTACGGAATATTTTCTCAAACGGTAGTCGTAAGTAAATAATTACCGCTTTTAGTTTCACTTTTATAGAGTTAAGTACCCTACTGTTGGAGTTGGATGCATATTTTGAAGATGTACGATGTCTGTTATAAATCTGGGATTATTTTCCAACTAACCTGGGACACAAGCCGCAACGGCGACGAGAGCGAACACGCAAACAAATTGAAAGCTCTTCATTTTCACTGCACAATGTAAAAGTTGCTGATAATTATTGAATAATAATATCACCAAAACAACAACGGGTATTTCAACAACACTACCGGAGCACTCACTGACCGATTCGGATTTGAGAATTCGTCTGACGAGTCGAGGCGTCCCCACCTTCCCTATATACTCGAGTCAATATTGTGCCGGATTGTGCGGCCAATAGCGGCCATTTTGCGAACCAATCCAGAGCCACAAAACTGTGTGACGTAGTACGATGCGGTTTTCTTGGCGGGGATTTAGAACAAGTCTTGGCGCAGTATTCTGTTAACAAAAAAGTTATTTTATTTTAAAAGTTATTTCGAGTTAAAGAACTGCAACAGAATATTATGAAATTCCTAATAATATTTATGTTATAGTCGATACAGATCTATAAAAAAAATACACAAGATATCTGAGCAGTCGGCGACCTTGCCGCTATTATAAAATACATGTCGATATTGTGAATTAAAAAAAGGTGTTGGTGTTAGTTTTAGCGGATTTTCAAAAATTATTGTTTATTATCATTACATAAATTAAACACGATAAAAATTGACTTATTGAATCAAAACCCACGTCTGTGAATACAGCATAATATTAAAGTCTGAATCACCAGGTTGATAATAAAAACTTACAATTAAAGTTTATACAGAGATAAAGCCATATAAATATTAACAGACAAAGAAAGTGTTCGTATTTTATGCATTAGTGTGTAGTACATAAATGTAGGTATTTTTCAGTATACTGTCCCCTACAAAACTAGTTCTGTTTTAGTGTTGAAAGGTGAAATTTATCACAAAAAAATATGGCCATTTTGTATATTATATGTCTTTTCCTGTCGTCTTTCATTTTAAAATTGAAGTAAATTTTAATTAAATTATGTACCGATCAAATTTCTTCTACAATTCTAGCGTCAAAAAGGAGGTTGACGAAAATGGGTCACCATCATCACCAAAGGATCAAAAATGTCTCCGGATTCAAAAATTTCATTCATAAAATAATCAGCTTTGTTAAAGTTATAAAATAAATAAATTTACTAAAGGTAAAGATGAAACCAGATTCCTGAAATTTCTGAAGAACTCATATTCAAATGTATTATATGTATAAATCTCCTACTGTAAGATCATGTTGAAAAAAAAGGTAGGTAAACCCACGTAGGTCGGTATGACTAAAAATTCACATTTTAGGAGCAAAGTTCATTCTTGACTTATTTAGGGACTTTTAAAGTGGTCATCATTATTTGACATCACGGGAAGTGTGATGCTTTTTCGGGATGACAACATTGTCAATTATCACGTCAACATCATGTCAACTTTATGTCGACACTATTTAGACATTACGTACAAATCTGTTGTCACTTTCCACAAATAGAAATCATTTGTGGCCAGCCCCTCTGCCTTATTATAAATACCACAATCATATATCGGTTTATTTAGATCAGAGATGACAAATAATTTTACGTAGCCATTTGGCGTCTTGCGTCTGCCTACCGATGAACCGACATTACGGATATTAAAATGACTCGGTGTTCCGAGTGTGAATCAATAGGATGTTCAGAAGCATGGCAGTTTCAGACCCTGACTTAGGTTTTTTGCCAAACCACAGAAGCGTCTTTAAATAGCATTTGCAATTCATTCAGATCTTGAAGCATATGTGACAAAATTGTATTTATAGTTATTGTGTAATAATTGTAATCGCTCGTAATAGATTCCCCAACGGTGGTATGGTGATAGACCAAGCCCACATATGAGGTTATATCGCTCGTCTGCGACTAGCTTAATAATAAATTGTAATAGTAGAATATAGAAGTTGTAATATAGACTAATCGTTTTTTTTTAATATTGTGGCATGCGTACGTAAGGTGACCATACGTTCCCTCTTGAACCGGACCGTACTGTTTCCGGGATCCCAAGCTGTCCCACGGACGCGGAAAGTCCCCCGGAAATGTCCCGTTTATGGTAGGGTAGGAGAGTTCCTCGGAAATGACACCGGAAATGTCCCGCTGGACGCGGAAATGTCCGGTTTTCTCAATATATTAAAAAAAAACAGATTTCAATACAGATGGATGTCGACAGTGGCTTTGGAGGAACTAGTACCTACCCAAAACATTTGAATGTTGTGGAAATTTGATATGTACCTAAGTACATACTTACGTCGTATCTAACCGTAACCAATTGTAATGAAGGTACCTTCAACTTTTTTTAGCTTGATCCTTCTTCTTTTTTATTTAGGCACTAGGAACTTAGGTACCTACTAGGTACACGTCGTAGCAAGAATATAATATAGTCGAAAACCAAAGAGGCTTCTAACATATACTTAGGACGAAGGGGCGATGCGAGGCCCAAGCCTAGGGCTTATGGAGGGAGGCAAACACCGCACACGAACTAAACTATAATTAGTACCTAATAGGTACGCAGATGTAGCGGATCTGTTTAACTGCACAGAAGCTAGGAACAAAAAAGCCTTAATATCATATCTTTTAAATCATGGCCAATAAAATGTAAGTCTACTCATATTTACGTAAAAAGTCAAATAAATATGTATATAAATGAACAATCCCGCTGGCTCCCGCTGTTGGGTATCTTATGCCGAATTCACATAAAATCCAACACTTCTGTAATACCTGGCTGTAGGTACAAACTTATGACGACTGTTTCCCGTTCTTATAATGGGTAACTACATAGTAACTACTACTACTGTGCTACTACTGTACTACTACTGTACTACTACTGTAAGTACTACTGTCATTAACAGTGTTATGTATCTATTCCAATTTGTCAAAAAGGCATAACTGTTTTTGCATTATCACCGATATTTAACGGTCAAACAAAAAAAAATTATTTCAATCTGTATAAACAGAAATGTGTATTAAAAGCGACGTGTTTTTTTACAAGGTCAACCTATTTTAATGATTGCCGAGAGATGGTAATTTTCTGGTCGCATCCATTAAATATACGCCGTCGGACAATGCATTTAAAAATGAGTTATAATGACAAAGTGACTTATTCTGAGGTTTTTATATCATAATATTTTGTAGTTAACTTGTTTCATTATGTTAATACATAGTATGTAGTTTACTTGTGTTATTATGTCAATATTATAAATTATTTTCACTAAATTATTGATTGTAGAACACTAATATTGCAGTAGATCCCTACCGGGATGGTAGAACACTTCTATTCCAGTAAATACCCACCGGGATGGAAGAAGACTACTATTCCAGTAGATACCTACCGGTATGGTAGAACACTACTATTCCAGTAGATACCTACCGGTATGGTAGAACACTACTATTCCAGTAGATACCTACCGGGATGGTAGAACACTTCTATTCCAGTGGATACCTGCCGGAATGGTAGAACAC
Organism: Hesperophylax magnus; assembly: GCA_026573805.1. Lineage (NCBI taxonomy): Eukaryota > Metazoa > Arthropoda > Insecta > Trichoptera > Limnephilidae > Hesperophylax > Hesperophylax magnus. The sequence goes on from JAIUSX010000022.1 coordinate 7,432,285, forward strand.
TACTATTCCAGTAGATACCTACCGGGATGATAGAACACTAATATTCCCGTAGATACCTACCGAGGTGGTAGAATACTACTATTCCAGTTGACAATATTGTTATATGTTTTCCTTAATATTCCTTATTTCTTGTGAAATTGGCAACATATAAACCGACATAATAAATAATTAAAAATATCATAATCATCATAATGGATCTTCCAGAATGCGACTTTTACATATTGCTCAATAAAGTGTAGCCTTCAGGCCCGTTCCCACAGTTCGTATTTTCAAAGTTAGCGTAGTTTCCCACATTTGCACATTCGACCCTACAATAAAACAATTCTTTGGCCTGGTATTTTTATAAAAATATTGTCTTGTTTGTGTATCATTTATGATTTAAGAATTCTTGACATTTTACTTCAAGCGGTGGCAGCTTTCAAATAGAGCTGTTCGCTTTCCATTTTTATGATCACCCTTTAAACCATTATGCCTAAAAATATTTGCCAATACCTTTCCCACCCCTGTCCCATAGTAATAAAACCCCAAATAAAGTTTCATCTCCCTTAAAATAATCCCTTTAAAATATTTGTATTGTTTAAGTCACGTTTGTATCATTTAGGATAGTTAAGTGCATTTTCTTTTATGATTAAGAAGGTTGTTTACCGACGAGCTGGTGGAACATCTTTATTTTGGTAAAATGTCCTTCAGAACTTAGTTTAAAGACAGATACCTCCCAGAAAAAAGGGAGTATTGATATAACTGGTAGGTACAGGCGTACCTAGGCAGGAGCCAGTATTGATATAACTGGTAGGTATATGCGTACCTACGCAGTCAGTCGTGAGATAATTACTAGGTTTATGTAAACCTAGAGAAAACTGAAGAATAAAGGAAACCAGACCTTTATTTCTTTCAGTTTAAGTTTGAGCAGAGGAAAATAAGATCCTCTGCAATTATATTGTGAATTAATAAATTTATATGTCAAGAAGAAGAAGTGTTTTCCTGCATTCCATCTGACGGCGTGTTCTCGTACCACGATAGCAGAAACACCATCTATAAAAAAACTCCCCAATGTAAGCTGTACAAATGAAATTACAGCAATTATAAAATCATTTGTGTTGTCATTATATATATGTAGGTACGTGCAATTTTAAACTAACTCCAAATAAAATAAAGACTCCATGTTTTTACAACTCTTCAAATAAAATAGTCCAGGGTAGTTGTCACGATCCAAACAATAAAATAGTCCAGGGTAGTTGTCACGATCCAAACAATAAAATAGTACAGGGTAGTTGTCACGATCCAAACAATAAAATAGTCCAGGGTAGTTGTAACGATCCAAACAATATGATAATATGAGCATGTCTTTTTTAAGAAAAAAATTGATGTTTTATCCTAATTACTTTAATGAAGCTCAGTTTTTTTAATCTTATATATTTTGTTTGGTCTTCTAATCAAATTTATATATTTTCGCAATGCGTTGGGAATCGAACTCACGTTTCGACTACAAGTCAAATGCGTAGATACACCATAACACAACGAGGATAAGTTTAAATTTTTAAATAAACTTGTTCTGAACCTGAACAGCCAAAATATTAACCTACCTCTTTAACACTACCCCACCCACATATAACTTAGGGTGTAATAAATTAGATCCTTGGCCCTGGCCTAACAATTTTTGTAAGAATTCCGTAACAATGACCTAAGTGTATTGTTCTACTAAATAGGTAATATCTTTCTAGTCACGGACAGTGACCGTAACCCAAAATTACTCTGTTTATCTCCGCAAGCATTTTTCCTACGAAAACCTCAAGGTTTTTATGTTTTGTATTTTTTATACACCAGATTAAAATTCCGTTACAAAAATAACAATACGAAAAAATACGGAACTTAAAAATGCAATTCAGTGTGCGGGCACGTCGTAGGTATTTTTGGACTGTTTTTGTTTGTCCAAAACGTGATGTTATTTAAACCGAGAAGAGGCAAAGTGCAACGAAGATTGAATCCGTCATCGAATTGATTGATCCGTGGAAATGTTCCACGAATCAATCCACCGTGGAATATCTCCCAGCGCATCTCTTTGGAGATGGAAAAAATGCAATCATCTCGAGAAGATTCAAATAATGATGGCGCAATAAATCTACCAGTGATGTTATCCCCTTTGAAGCAATTATAATTGACGGTTTCATACGAAACTGATGCATTTCTAAGGAAATGTAATTAGTTTTATATTGAATCTAATGTATTATCACGTTCATTATTATTATATCTGGAATAAATACATACATATATATATATATATTTTTTTTAAAATTATTAGGTACTGTAATTATTAGATACACCTGCAAGTAGTTGGCAACGTTTTTACTGGAGCTCCCAAATAAGGAGCTCCCAAAACTAGAAAGTAGGAATAACTGGGAGATGGGTGCAATTCCCTCAACCATAAAGTAAGAATAACTGGGAGATGGATGTAATTCCATCAACTAGAAAGAAGGAATTAAACCTTTTTGTTGTATTATTTTCTAAAAGGTGATCAAATATCCCCCCCGCAAAAGGGCGTTAATTAATAAATACATAAATAAATACAAAAGCGAAACTAAGGAATGAACGAACTATATTTAAAATCCATAGTTAATTATATAATATTTTGTATTCCCAAAATCTAGAAAAGCTAACTGGCCAATAATGACAAATTGGTTGCCCCCTTACTCCGTATTTTGATGGTCTACAAATTTGACATTACTTTGAAGTTACGGGTTCAATTCTTATCTCAGCGCAAAAATATAAAAAAAATGATTAATAAGTTCGATAAACTCAACAAAATGGTTTTATAGCTGTCGTACGGAATATTGAACACGAGTTGCGTTGATGTTATCAATGGTTTTAGGAATATTCAACGCCTGCAATTCACCGCACCCAATGAATAAAATAAAATATCTGAATGGTGCGTGCTAAGGACTGATTGTGATACATTAAAATATTAAAAATAAAATATTATCTAACCTAACTTAACCTAATCTAAGACAGCCTAACCCAACTTAACCTTACTAAATCTAACCTAAACATCCATACCTAACCTAACCTGAACCGACAGAACTGTTATTTACCTATTTTTTTTTAGTATTTGGCTCTTATTAAAAAAAAAACACTTTACACAATGAAATACAGTGACAAATAATTTTCCCCGTGGTGGATTTTCCGCGTTGAGCTTACCCCGAGTTGAATATTACGTGGCCTACACGTACCCGTGTGTTTTATGTGAAAGAAAAGCTAAGTAAATACACACAAAATGCACGCATATTCTATTAAAAATAAATATTATTATTTTTCAATATTTTCGGCAACTAAATTCTTAAAAACCTTTTCGATCCTGGTCTATGCTTCGATGCATTTTAAACAATAAACAGCTGATATTAACTTCAAATGACCGATTTTTTTCATATTTGATTTATAAAATTCCAACTTTGGATTCAATTTAATCGAAAACAAAAATTTAAAAAAAGCTATCCCACTAAATCGACTTCAAATTTGATGTAGATTTAACAGTTTCCCGCTTCTCCTACGAGTTTCCGGACACCGTGTATAAAGACGTAACATTACAGGCCCAAAGGCGGGAGTAAAAATATGCAGAGACTTACATAATTATTATCGTTTCGTTAATTATTATTTGTTTATAATTTGACTGCCTCCATGGTCGAAGGTTATGACTCTTATCTATGGTTAAAATCCCGGCGTGCGCAAGTAAAATTTATTTTATGAATTTGTGATATTTCACAATTTATTCATTTAAAACAATTTATAATACACTTGCGGCACGTTCCAGATTGGAAGATACTCTCAGTATCTCCATGGTGTAAGACCACCATTAAGAATTGGAAGTATTGCTTTAAATGGCCTTAGCCGCGTTTGGTGACCAGATCTGATTAACCAGGTACTCCCCCATTACCTTAAGCCTCACGACATATTTCACTAGCTTCAGACGGTTGGGAGCAGTTGGGACCCCTGTGCTGTATTCTCATAAATAAAAATAGTAGCTCCAATATCTAGTTTACACTTTGTCAGTGTTTCAATACTCCATTTAAAAAAAGATATTTCGAAGCTCCATGACATGACGGACATGAAGTTGCCTGACGAAAATAATGCGAAACAATTTTTCACGACAATTAGAAGTTGAAGAGTTTTTAGCTGCTGATTTTTCACTTTGTAAGAAAGTTATTTTAGTGAAAATCCATTAAGGCGAAGCTTAATGCCAAATCACTATTTTGATTAATCTTCATAATGAATTGGTGTACATTATGAATATCAAAACATATGCTTTAGATAAATTGAAGGTTTTCCTATCGTTTGGCTTGAGTAGAATACATATAAAAAAATAAATTACTCAATAAAAAATATAAATGTAAACTACTAAAAAAAATTTTTTTTTCAATAGAAATGTATGAACGCGTAAAGGAAACAACTTAAAAAAATATGATATTATAGCTAAGATTATGTGTGACAGTTTCACTTGATTAACTTTTTTGCTTTCTTATAAAATTATTTACAAAATAAATAAAAACCAGTTTTATGCTTGAAATCGAACGTTTCTAGACTCCGTTTGTCAAGCGATTTTAATGCCTATTACCTACGATATTACTTATTACCTAAGGTATATCAAGAATATACACATTTTTGGCTTATAGCTTCCTCTTAAGTTCATGAATATAATAACATCAACAACAACAAGTACATAAAATGATACTAGGCAGTAGTGTTTTCAGTTGCGTATTATTTTGAAGGTAATGTCGATGACTCCTAAAGCCACGAGTTCGATCTTGAAGTCGGTCAAGCGTGAAGTTTAACAGTTGACTCATTTATTTCACTATTATTTATGTAAATATAAATAATGCCAACTGTTTTAACGAATTCCAGGCATGATTTTACTGTTTTGTTTCCGTCTGGTGACGGGGATAAAGATTTTAAATATGAAAAAATTGTCAGGATGTTCTTCAAGGAACTGACCTAGGCAATGATAATATTTAATATTAAAATTAATAAGTTCCAACTGGTCCCAAAGAAAAATATCAGATGTGCAAATTGATAACTTTGCATAAGAGCTGTTTAAAATATATATTTTTAATAAAATAAATAAACTAAATAATAAACAGATAAAAATGAGTATTGCTGATTTATTAAAATCAAGTTAAAAACGTTTTGGCAGACCTTTTCTTAAATAAATATTAGTACATTTAGAATATATCGGATAGCGTGGTCATGCAGCTACGCTTATCCTGATAAATATAATGACGAAATGCGAAAATTATTATGAATACATGTACAAACATCTTCAACACATTCGAGTTTTACTGATCAGTTAATTCATCAAATGCTCGCAGTCACGTTTTTAACAGGATTACGATTAATTTGATAAGATTTTTAATTAATCAGTAATATTTCTTATCAGTAAGTTTTCTCCGTGTAGGTGCTTTATTATCTCTTAAAAACAATAAAAAATGTTTGCGTTAAACTTTAATCACGCAGAAATGAAACTAAACACAGAAAGGAAAGTTAAAATAGCTCAAATGCATCATTATCAATTTGCACGTTGGACATTGTTTGTCGAGACCAAAGATTTGGTTGGGACCGATTCTGGACTACACGTTGGTTCCTTCAACTTTCTGATAGCTGATGACGTTGCTGTTCTGAGAGCTGATTTTTGTAAACTGGTAACTCGTTCGGGAAAGCAACGAAGAATGATTATAGCATGATTATATATATATTGTCTCGTCGAGATGGCAGTTCTATTGTTAAAAGTGGCAGCTGTGTAAGTGCTACGCAGCGTTTAGATAGTTTCTTTGTTGCGACAAAATCGTCTACATAATACACTGGCGAGCTGTGAAAACGGACACTGAAACTGAATTGAGTTAATTTATTATTGTTTATAATAATAATCTGATGGTATCTATTGATAAATCTGTCAGTCTATTTATACATTTTAATTGAATTGACTCAATCTTCTCTTTAGCCTCTTGGAAAATTCTGCAAACACCGACTTCTACACCGATTCTCAAAACATGAGAAATGCTGATAAGTTTATTTTGCATTACAGGGGCGATATTATGGTTAAAGTTCAAATGAGTTGGATTTCTTCTCACTGACCTAGGTTTACATCAGAGTTGTTATCAGAACTCTATGGATTACTAGCCCTGCTTAGTTGGACTTTTTTTTATTAGCGGCTTTTACGATTTTCCTTATTACTTACTCCTTATCAGCCATCTCACCTTTCTCGAACATTCCATATTATAAACAAATCATTTTCGATGAATCCTACATCCATCACTCACTTGAGTATTTTGTTAGTACCTACCTCCACACACAATAATAGTATGAACCCAGTTAGGACCAGTAGCAACAAGTACTAAATGGTGACGTGTGCCTCGTACGATTAGGTACCTACCTACATTTAATTTAATGCAGTGGCTGGTATGATTCAGTTCACTGAACCAAAGGCATCATAGAACACGCAAAAGAGTACTTGCCCATATTGTTGTGGTAGACGTGACACCATTGTAACAAGTCCATAGTTGATAGTACTGCAATACATGTAGGCAAACCGATCATTTAGGAGAGTAGAAATTTTTATTATAAAATCATGTGTTTTTTCTTGCTGGTTTTATTTTCGCAGATCATAAAGATCGTAAAGACACGTATCCTTGTTTTGTTTTTATACCATAGTTTTGTACGGAGTAACGAAATTTTAATGTTGTTAACATTTTTTATGTGACATCTCACAACTGCTCCCCTAACTCTATAACTAAATATAAAGGGACTGAAATAAGGGATTTGTTATTGAGTAGGTACCAGATTAAATGAAGGAGGAAATAAGAAGGATGAGAGAAGGGCGCGTGGGTTCACTGCCTTGATGCGCTACAAAGTAGCCGGGACGAGTCAGCGCTACCGGATATCGGAAAACACTCTTGTCCAGGCCGTCGCCCAGTGGAAGGGCGCGCCCCTACACGATTGATGGAGAATTCCCTCAAGCCACCGCATTACGAGTGCTAAATATGTTTAGTATTTTATTTTACTTTCATGTATGTTTTTATATGGCAGACAGAGTATTGCACTCACCGCTCTGTTCAGCTGAAATAAACAAACATTATTATTAGTTCGTTTTCAACACAATTTGTTTTATAAAATAACCCTATGCAGAAACGGCTGGTTCTAATGCTGTAAATAAACCACTCACGTGCCGACTGAACTGTGAATTTGTTAGTGTTCTAATTCTTGGATTCTTTATTTGAGGATGATTACTGTTTAATTGTTTTCCCAGCCTAGTTCTACAAAGCCAAAACCTACGTTGTTGAACATAGCATGTCAAAAAGATTGATAATTGATTATAAAGCATTTGTATCCACCACCGAATCCGGTATACGCGCACCGCTTATCGCGTTCTGATAGTTGAACGCGTTTCGAGGAGATATTATTAGTATGCAATAGCGGCTCTAATTGTATAGCTCTATGGCGATGGAATGATTGTCCGGCATCTGTTTTTCCTCTCTCCTTTAACAAGGGCGTCTTCAAGACCCAGGTTAACTCCCCCCTTCCTCGAAAAAATCCTTCACACAGCATCCTCAAAGATGACATTAGCCCCGACGGAAATTATGTGTGGAGTTATTACAAAATAAACATAAATTTGAACTGTATTGCAGCAGGTGACCAGATTTTAAAAATTTTGCATAATTATTGCCACCTTCAAAAAGTACCTAATTACTTCTTTCAGGTTCCAAAGGTAAAAACTTACTCTGCTCTTATGCCGGGATCACACGAGGACAATACAGTAGTGTCCTGTCCCTGCTCCATTGTGTTCCATTTACGCGACACTTTAAGTCGAAATACGAGATCCAAGCGCCAAAAGCCGATATACGTACGCACGTATTGTCCATCTATTTATTTATTTATTTAATATCAACGGTATAAATATACCATAAACAATGATAACATGTCACAGTTAAAATCGTGGAAATATTTAAAAAAAAAGAATTACAAATATATGTAGCATTTGATTGTGAAATTACATTAGAGAGTAAGTAAGTAAGTAAACAAGATATACAAGTATATACTATTGTCCTACTGTTTTGTCTAAATGCATTTACACGCGGACAACGCGGCCGGGTGCGGTAGTGGGGGTAAGACACTATCCTGCGGAGATTGCTTGCCAGTCTATCTCTAGGACAGTTTCTTGATTCATTGTTCTGTCTTCCAAACAACAAAAAACCGAGTATAACGAAACTGAAAATATCCTACCAAAACATTCGTAGACTACGAACAAAACTAGACGATCTACACGCAGCTCTTCCATCCCACCATCATGACGTATAAGCACTTACGGAAACCTGGCTTGACCATGCAATAAAATCATCTGAACTTGGACTCACTAACTACAAAATTTTTCGTTGTGACAGAAATGTCAGATCAAGTTCGAAATCAAGAGGTACTCATCTAGAAAGTTACAGACGAAAAACAACAACATTGAACATTTATTTGTACAAATCTCTACTGAACTGGAAAAAATTATCATTGGAACCACCTACCTAGGACAGTGGTTTGGCAGCTAGGACAAGATAGTATTGTACTGTCCTCGTGTAATACCTGCAAATCTTCTAAAATTAAATAAATATGGCTTCAGACTGGCACCATAATTATGATAAAACATGTTTATAAAAGAGCATAATATATTTATATTAATCAAGGAATTGGGGATATTAATTTACCATTCATACATTATTATAAATGTTTGGGGATTATGTTACATGTGGAAATAAACATTATTTCATTGCGGTTGGATATTTTAATTTTGAGAACCCATTGTAATGTATTAACTTATAATGTACAGTATAGGTTAGTTCATAATGTAAATAATTCGTATTCGAAAGGTCAGGCAGATAAACAATCGCGCGATTTTTCTGAAGAAAGACATAACATTCGCAGAAACTAGTGTGGAGGTCAAGTAACGACGATAAAATAATGAATTAATTTATATTTTAATGACTTCGACAAAATAGATGAGTACCTAATTATTTTCGGCTGATGTTTACAGGGTTTAGGCGGATTATTTTCAATAATCGATGTATGTGCATTTCTCAATAACAATCGGTGGTTTTTAATCTTCATTGATTCTCAGTCATACAGCTGAAATATGTTAAATGTCTCACTAAAAATGAGCCCTGGCTTTGTCAATGTAAATCTTTTCAGTTTGCGACATTTCATTTCGGAAAGGAAATTTAAAATAAAAATATCCATCCAAACCAATCCATTTCAATAATTTAGTGTCATTACATTATATAAGGATATAATTAATAATAAATTAAATGAAAAAAACACACTTTGTGATACACCACTTTTTATTGAATTAATAAACTGACAGTGAACCAGGTTTCGCTTATCTCAAGCTTCATCATTAGCTATAATATTAACTAAAGGTTATTAGCTTACTATATAGTTAGCGATAAGGGAAACACGGTTAGCTGTCAGTTATTAATTTAATAAAAAAGTGATGTTTTACAAAGTATGTTTTTTCATTTAATATGTAATGTAACACCCCAAAGTATTTTCTTCCTTCGAAAAAAATATAATTAATAATTTTTCTTATTTGTTAAATTGTTTGTTTATTCTTTTTATTTGTTGATTTAAGTAATTATAATATTGCGGGTAAAGCAGGGTAATAAACACTTTGTACTTATTGTTTGTCTTACACCTAAAGTTTTTTTTTATATTACACTATTTTAATGGGGAAAGATTTTTGTGATCACGTGAAATCCATCTCGTAATAAGCAAACAGAAATTACTGGCCAATAATCAGGGCTGATAAAAATACAACATTTTATCATATAGTAAATGTGATATTATTTTTATCATAAAACTCAAAATATTCACGAATTGATATTGAGAGAGAACGATTTAATAATTCTGAACTCTTGATGAATATAAAGTGAAAGATGTGCCAACTTGTTTAAGATCTTAGAATCTATTTGGCTTCATATATCCGACATGGTGGCGTTTTCCACTCGTAAAATATTTGTTTTTTAAAATAGTCATTTAAAATATTTTCAACAGTAGCGAAAATATTTGTTTTTCGTTCAGTTCCAGGAATCCGGTGAGGAAATTATTTTAGGACAGTTGCACGATTCAATTTTGAAATAACATTCTACTACAACTTGGGTTCGCAGAATGCATGCAGTGAATATTTTGTTGATGAATTGCATTTATTTAGAAGCATCGACACATTTTATGTGTCGATGAAAGCTACAAGCTGTTCAGAGAAAGCTACAAGCCAAAAATGTGTATATTCTTGGTACACCTTATATTGTAGGTAATAGGCATTAAAATCGCTTGGAGACAAATTGACACATGGAGTCTAGAAACGTTCGATTTCAAGCACAAAACTGGTTTTTATTTATTTTGTAAATAATTTTATAAGAAAGCAAAAAAGTTAATCAAGTGAAACTGTCACAGATAATCTTAGATATAAAACTGTATTTTTAAAAAGTTATTTCTATTACGCGTTCATACATTTCAATTGAAAAAATATTTTTTTTAGTAGTTTACATTTATATTTTTTATTGAGTAATTTACTCAAGCGAAACGACAGAAAAACCACCAATTTATCTAAAACATATTTTTTGGTATTCATAATGTACACCAATTCGTTATAAAGATTAATCAAAATAGTCATTTAGAATTAAGCTTCGCCTTAATACAAATATGCAAAAGTGAACTGAAATAAATTGCTACACACAAAAAAGAAGATTTTTTGCACGTTTTATTAAAATCATTCGATTTTGGCCCGTACTGACGGAAATAATGTCGAAGACAAAAAATAACATAAACTAAGTATGCATTTCGTCTATAAGGTTACTAATAAATTAACCTGTCTTTTTCAAGTTTCCATGTTTTTTTTTTCTGGATTATTTTCAGACCATCTTAGAAATTATCAAATTATTCTAGCTGAATATTTATACATACTTCACGTGCTTTTCGATCTTCCTCTTTCCTATCACCTTCTTTCCCCAATTCCTAAAACCTCACAACAAACCACAAATTGCGGATGCCATAGTCTCACTAGCTTCAGGGACTTAAGACCGCACAAGGGCCGAGCCTAAGTACCACAAAAAATTGTAAGCATGTATTTACCTATATAATATTTAAAGCGCCACCTATTTCAAAAGCCCCTTGGCGGTGCATTACAACTTTTTATTGGTTGTTTTAGCACGAGGGTTTGGGTGATTATTTTCAAGGGTTCGCTTTCAAAACCAGTTGTAAACCAAAATCCAGGTAGCAGCGTCCTCCATAAAATTAACTTGATTTAATGAGCAATTTCCCAACTGAAGGGCAAAATAATTAAAGATTTTTATTTTGCTTATTGCCATTCTTTGCCCACGCCTTTTGGGCGTGGAAAATAATAATATTTTATTCTGGAAGCAGGTTTGTTTGAAAAATAAATGATTACAACAAAACCGTCTGGAATTCAAATTCGGAGAGTGGGCTCTGAGCTAAAGCGTGGTCAATTTATAACCAACCGATTGTACCATGATACTTGGGTATTTGTTATGTACGATGACATGCATTCTTTTAGAATTTTGTAGTGAGATTTTATAATCTCGTTTTAAAACACTTCTTCTGGTGCCCTCTCCTATCGTAGGTTTGCCGGAACTAATGAACTGAACGCACTTGCACTTGCCAAGTAAATAATAAGTCCTGCGGTGCAGTGTCTTTCTCAACTACATCTTCAATTATCACTTGGACTATCTCAAAGACTTGAACCACGATTTAGGAGCATTCTGCTTTTTGCAAAATTTCACAATTTTTGATCATTCGACGAAGAACTTGTGATTCGTTACCATATCAGTCAATGGTGTTTTGGGGAAGCGCTTGTAATATTGGTGTACCTATCTACATTTTGAAGGCTTCGATCTTCGGCTGCCTGGCCGTTCTCATACAAACTTAATTCTGGAACTAAGTATTATGTTAATTAATATGTAATCTAGCCAATATGTGGTACGATTGTTGGCTGTTTTATTTTTTTCTATTTTAAATTATAAAATATAAACCATAGTATTCGACTTTTTATGATTTTAGAGGGAAAAATGACAATCAAGTATTATTTTTTTATTATCTATATCATAATTAATTATTTAAAAAAATATTTTTCCAAAAGTATTGTGATATTAATAAAATACGAAATTAAAAATTAAATATCATAAAAAAGAGTTTTTTGAGAAGAAATTTAATTTTATAAACGACAAATGTGTGGTCGAACGGAAACCAGTCCCATGTAATTTAAATTTGTGTCAGCAACATAATTTTTTCTAGGCTTTTATGTATTACAATCATTGTTATCATTATGCTTTCATCGTATTTACAAAGAAGGAAGGGCGAAAATGATTATTTTTTAATAATTAGCATTAACTCACAAATGTTTGAGTAAGTTGCCTCTAAAATCGCAAAAAATCGGATTCTTTAATGGCCCATATTTTATAATTTAAGGCGATGCACTACGTCGTGTAATATTTTAAATCGAGCAGCTATCAATAACAGCCCTTACGTAGATGGCGATAAGGTTTAAATTCCCGCTTAACACCATCCGCCTGTTTTGATTTATGCAAAAAAAAACATGGCCAAAAAGTGCCTTTTATTTTATTTTGTTGATGTTCAGTCATAAAAATTATTTTTTTTTCCGATCATTTTATAAATAACTTAATTTTCCACATTATACAATAAAATTATAACCGAAAATGGGTTCGTAAGTAGGAGATTTTGAACTTTAAAGCAGTTTTCATAGGCTTTATACATTATTTTTTTTCTGGGCATATAAAAGACTTCTCTAAAAAATACTCGATTATTTCAAAGGCCAAGATGTATTCTACTCGCAGTATTTAATTAAAACATCTGAAACATTTCTAGGCGACCAAATTTTCAAACCAAAAACACATGATTTTGCATAACTACCTATGGCATCGCCTTAAAACGAAAATAAATAAAATATCTCTCATCCGTATCAATATCTATATTTGCTATAACTTTTTTTTAAATCAGTTTTGTTACGTATTTTGGCCTCAAATCCAAAATTGATATTTTTGTGAATAAGGTCGTTACCGCCGTCCCCCCTAAGTGTCCAGATTAAAAAAATCTTATAAATTTAGACATCGGAAGATTAATCTCTCCATAGTTTATAATATATCCGGCGTTGCTTCGAGACTTTTCTATACTTTCCATAAGTATAATATGTATGTATTATATACATATAAACCTTCCGGAATAAATCCTCTAAATGATAGAGAAAACTCTATCAAAATCCGTTACATAGTTTAGAAGAACTGAGCGCACAAATAGGCACACGCGGATAGCACTTTGTTTTATACTGCTTAGAGATTTACGGATTAACCCTATTATTAGTTGGATTTTCTTGTATTTGCCGCTACCTATTTATTTGTTTACATTAAACATAATATGAATTTTAAATAGCAGCACATTACTCAGAACCTAATAAGATTTCACAATCACATAAAGTACCTTTCCTCAGAAGTTGATAAGTCATCTGTAATGTATCCATAAAGTCATTTATACAATTCTCAAAAATCTATGCAAACGTTCTTATATGGTACCTACTGGATAAGATGACGTCATGACATTATTCATAGACAAATAATATAACAGGTAAGTCATTTTAAATCTATGAATCAAAACCCTTAATACACATTTCTATATGAAGTGAAGAAATGATATTTTTAAATAATCGTTTAAAATTCAATCTAAATTGAATGATGAAGTTTCTAATGAATCGGTTGTGCTTGTCATAAAAAAGGTCAAGATTTCGATGTCGTTGTTTTTGTTCGACATCCAAATCGTCATTGTTGTTTTAAGACAACGCGATTCTCGTCACTGTAATAATATTTTGAATGCATTCAAATCGATTAATTTGCATATCATCAAAACATTTCGATTATGCCCCTAAGAGGAGTTTGATAATTTAAAATGCCTTTGAATCATGATAATGGAATGCTTTCTTTGTTGTGAATTATACTGAACTATAATATTTATTATATTTTCTGTAAACATATCTTTCTTTTAGTAAAATATAATTTGCAATTGCATTGTTTTATGTTTATATAATACAGGAAATAATGACACAATTAAAAATTTCCTTGTGATATATTTCTGATTTATGATTAGGATAGAAAACCTACATTTTTTTTACAGAACGCTTTACTGCGGATTTATAGTTCAAGGTTACTATTTTTAGCTTCGCCGCATTTTGAAGTTTCCATTGCTAATAATAACCATTGGTACACATTATGGTTAACACATTATACCCATGCTGTTAATATTCAAATGTTGAATATTATTAGTATAATGTGTTAACGCTGGTGACCGGGTATGTCTTCAAAATGACCGTTCAACACACCTAAAAAAGTAATACAAATAGATATATATGAAACAAAAACTATACAGTTTTAGTTTCATCACTTTTAATGACTCTATATCACTTTTTAAAGGCGTGTTTAATTGTCATTTTGATGAAATTTCATGGAACCGTTAACGCTTATACAGTGAAACTCATTTATGAATATCCAAGTAAAAAAATTAAACACGTCAATTAGAAATTTGATTTTGTTTTCTTGTAGAATGAATGGAGTAGAATCTTGGAAATGCAAATTAACCCACTTCCCGATGTCCGATCGTGCTGAAACTCGGCAGATATACTCGTTAGTGACACATACGCATTTTTCTGAAATTAGATGACATTATATTTAATAAATATAAATTTACAGATATTAACCTGTTAACCGGGCGGGACGTATAAATACGTCAAACGTAAACAGTATCGGGTACGGGTAGGACGTATAAATACGTCCTTGAAATATATGTTGCGCCCTGGAACGAGCGGGACGTATATTTCCGAACATATCACACGGAAATTGAGTTTTTAATTTTTACATATTTTAATTTTTGAAACTCAATGTTTCTCTCTTTTATCTGTGTGCTTTTATTTATTGTTCTGTAATTATAACCTTTTTTATATTTTTTGTAATCTTTATAATTGTTTGTAAATATTCTATTTTTTTAATTCGATGTTTTCACTTTTTTTGATGCATAAATAAAAAAAAAATTAAAATAAAATTAACGTCCACCGGGCGTGACGTATTGATACGTCCTAGTGAAGGAGTTCGCGCCCGTTATATGCTGCGTAATTCAAAACTGAACTCCCCGGTTAACAGGTTAATTGACGAAATTAATATCTGTAAATAAAATTTGACTTCGGTGTTAACGTTGTTGACTCCAGTCCCCGGGGGAGAAGGTTCAATCCTCAGTCAAAAAACGTAAAGTGCACTAACTTCGGGGGGTGATACTACATAATTTTAGAAGTAGAAAAGAAAAATACTTTTTTCGAAATTCAAACTTTATGGTAAAAAAGTTGAAATTTCGCTTCTTTTAAAAATCTTTTTTATTTCTACCATCATGTAGAATCACCTCCCGAAGTTAGTGCACTTCACCACCGAACACCCTGTATTTTTAAGTTAAAATTAATTTTATTTCACAGCATTTAGGAGCCAGTCACTGGGGATCAAGGTTCAATCCTCAAACATACCAAAAAATGTATTTTTAATACATCTATCAATAAAAATAGATGTATCTTAGAAAAAAAAGATTTTTTTTACAGGTTGTTTTTTTCAATTTTAGGCACCCACCAAAAGAATCTAATTTAATTAATCGTTTTTTGCTTTCATAGGACAAATAATATAATCGACAATTTATATTCCATATTTTCTTAAAAAAAACAGTACCTACCCCAAATTTACAGATGGTATACCTACGAAAACGTGCTAATAAGATTGATGCATTAAAAAAAAACACAATTAGGTACGTTTATTAGGCTTTTTTTTCTTCGATTACCTACTCACGATTGATCAGTATCATATAACTCTGAAGTTTCTTGGTAAGAGCGGGAAACAACTGGCAACGTAGCAAAAATATATTTTGGTTTGTTTCTAAATAACGACGCGTGAATCCTCTTTCGTTGAAAAATCCATTATGACCGGCACAGTCCAGTCCGTCCGGATCATACATTAATTACACGTATTATGGTCAGTTGTTCTGCTACCGCGAATCAGCATTGTTAGATGTAGATAGTACATACCTAGCTACAATACATTATTACCTGCTATTGTTAGAAGTAATTCATTCAACTACTTGCCTTCATGGCAGAGGTAAATTCTGTCATACGATTGTGAATTACGTGCAAATATGAACTATGATTATACCAAACAATGATTCAATGTTTGTTATTTGTTTTAAGTAGATGTGAGTACCTATCACGGAGAAAACTGACTGATATGAAATATTGTTAATTTATTAAAAATTTGTTCAAATTATTTGTTTTCTATTTTTAAAAAAAGTGACTGGACGCCTTTAACGAATATTTGACAAATTTCATATTTCAGCACGAATATGTCACTACCTTTAGGTAGGCGACACATTACGATATACGCATCATGGCTTGGTCTATTTTAGAATATCTCTCGCCATACACTACTAATGCGAATGTCTGGCGGGCGATACGATGAAATAGGCCAAACCACGAAAATATAGCGCGCTTACAGCGTGATCTGTCACATGCTTTATTCAGACAAGGCCACCTGCGTGACCACATGTTCAGATATGTTCGGAATTATTAATATTGTGTAAGAAGTAGTCATGCAGTTACATTTTTAACAGTTTCCTGATAAAAAAAACCGTAGGTACTCGCTTTTCTCCGTGATAAATTATTTTGGTACCATTTTTTCGTTAAATCCACTCAGAAGACCCAGAGGAAAATAATCTCCCTGAGATACCCTGTGGAGGATATTTTGAGGAAAAGAAAGAAGAGAAAAAGTGATGAGGGGTGGGTATCTCATGGTCAGTGTGTTAAGAAGTGACGAACGGTGGTGCAAGGCGATGGGTCGAGATAGTCTGGAAATCCAGCTGGAGAGGTCGGCTGGAAAGGTCAAAACCTCCCTCCTTCAACCATTTTTCCCGATCTGATCTGCCACGCAGCTGGGTCAGTCAATACCTGGACAAACCTGACCCCATGATCCGGGCGCCCCTGCTCCAAGCAAAACCTCCTAGATCACAAGGCCGGGACACTGAATCAAATCAGCCTCCTAACTTGTATGGGAACCTCCAAAAAACATATTTTTAAAAATTATATTAGGTTCCCATTAGCTCAGTTGGTAGAGCGGTGCCCCGGAGGCAAGGGTCCTGAGTTCGAGTCCTAGATGTGACCGTATCTTTTTCTGATTTTTCTGTTTCAAATTTTCGTTAATAATCGCTAATATTGTTTTCAATAATTAAATACAGGTTTTTCCAATGAGAGGTGTTATTTTGATATTCAATCGTAAAAGATCAATGGTTTCGTTGCTTGTGTGGCACGTAGCGCCGTCTTGTTGAAAGTAAACGTTGTCCAGATCAATACCATCCAATTCCGGCCATAAAAAAATATTAATCATCTCTCGATAGCGATCCATTCACCGTAACTGTTGCTCCAGCCTCATTTTCGAAAAAGTAAGGTCCAATGACTCCACTGGACCATTAACCGTACCAAACAGTCAATAGAGAGGGTTTTCAACAATAACTATTGGGTTTTCCGTGCTTGTTGACGAAGCCACCGAGGTGGAAGTGGGCATCATCACTCAAGATGATTTGCATTTGATTCACTCAAGTGAATTTTAATAATTTCAATACGTTGTTGAAGCGTGTATCGTTCCATTTTTATTAATGGCGTAGTTCCTACTTGTCAAATGTCAAAAAATGACACCTTCAAAAGTAACATCTACTGAAATAGCGGGCTATTCAAAATAACACCTCTTATTGGAAAACCCTGTATTACAATTTGGGGTTATTCCAACAAAATGAAACTTTTCTCTCTATCTCTGTTAAATACGTAGGTTTTTGCCTTTAATATGTGACACTAAGCGTTTGATTTCCATGACAACATAAATTTGTAATGAATAAGGAGATAGGAACAGATTGTAAGCCCCTTGCAAATGTAATTATAAGATTAAGGAATGGACGCTTAGATGGTTTGGACGCATTGAGAGGTTGAACATATAAATACAACACAAAAGTTGATATAACAAGAATTTATCCACGAAATCCATACTGACGATGCCACCGACTTCAAAGTTAAGCGTTTAATTAAATTTAACGTTTTACTTCGGGCAGGACATCATGTCGAAGGTGACATATTTCACAAGTAAACAAAATGTTTCGTTTTTACTTATTTAATAACAATGTTTTCATATTTTACTATGTTTATTAGAAAAAAAAATATAAATATTTTACCTTAGTTGGCAGTCCTTGCAGTTGTTCCAATGTAATAATTAATAAATTATGTCGTAATCAATTGGAATTTGAAATCAAAACATAAGAGCAGAATTACCATAGCGACAATTACTTGGCGGGTAAGACTGTGGCTTTAACGTGAACCATTGTGGCTTCGGCTAATTAATAATTCCGAACCATGTGCATTCCTAATATATTCTAGGTATTTGGCGGTTATCCTAACTAAGTAAGTACCTACTCTATGTAAACAGCGGCAAATGTCAATGCTGAACTTTTGACATTATTTGCTTATTTTTGAAGCGTAGTTTTTAGGTAGTGTTTTTTGCTAGGTTTGAGTATGACTTTATGGCCCGGTATATTGGTTGATTTAAAACTCGGCTTGGTTGGAATGTGGAGCTTAGCGCGGCTTTGAATATAATCCGTTCCCAGGTCGGAAGCCTAGATATCAGTAATATATATTGTCTATGATTTTATTAGAGGAAAGTACTTGATTTTCTATGTTGCGTGAGTGGGAAATCTATGGCTCCTGGATCATCGGAAGATCGCGAGCTTTCAAAATGACATATGATAAAGTTCCCCACTTCAATCAGCATGGTGCTTTATGCGAGGATATTAATTTTAAAGAGTATTTGTTTTGATGTAGTCAAAACTATTCATGAAATTATAACAAACACAGCGCTGAAAACACTGCCCTGTCGTTGACAAATTTACATAAACGTCATATTTGACATTTGTTACTGCTAACGCCTTGGTGTCTAAAGAGGAAACTTTTGCGGCTTACCAAGGCCCCCCCTTAAACCCCCGCACACACAATTTTTACCTATTTATAAAAAGTTTCTCGTTAACTCTCTTAGTTTTTATGATTCAAAAAGTTGTTATTTTTGAAAATAATATCTATACATTTGTTATGCCGAAAAGTTAATTATTTGAAATTCCATCCATAGAAAAAAAATCGCAATGTAAGCTCCGAAAATGATAACAAAAACGTTTTTTTTGTTGTTATTTAATATTTTGTAGGCATGAACAAATTCACAGTTTACCTTTAAATGCAACTAGAGCATATATCGAGAGATTTTTACTCTATTTAAAACGAGTAGTGTTTTTTTAAATATTATCACCATTTTCGCTTAATTATTTTCGTTTTTTTTTTTAAATATTAGCGCGCTCCCTCTAAAATTCGTATTTATCCCTTTCAAACGTTTACTACAGGGCCGAAGAATGTCGCACATAGCGAGGATACGGAGTGACTGATATACCGGACCCTTGAGTAAGTTATCAATGTTTTCTGATCAATAAATTTTTAAAAAATACAATCATTTTCTGTACGATCATTCATTACATTAGCCACAAAAATTAGCGGAAGATGTTAATACGACAAATACGCAATTTATTCATAACCTAACTACACAGCCTAGTTTTGGTTACAGAGCAATGCACGCCACTGGTGGCTATTACTTAGCTAAAGTAATTTCATGCATTGTTTTGCGTTTAATAATTATACAATGCCCTTGTATAAATATTTAAGGCGATGCACTACGTCGTGTAATATTTTAAATTGAGCCGCTATCAATAACAACCCTTACGTAGATGGCGATAAGGTTTCAATTCCCGCTTAACACCATCCGCCTGTTTTGATTTATGCAAGAAAAAAACATGGCCAAAAAGTGCCTTTTATTTTATTTTGTGGATGTTCAGGCATAAATATTTAATTTTTTTCGATCATTTTATAAGTAACTTAATTTGCCACATTATACAATAAAATCATAACCGGAAATGAGTTCGTAAGTAGGAGATTTTGAACTTTAAAGCAGTTTTTATAGGCCTTTACATTATTTTTTTCTGGGCTTATAAAAAGACTTATCTAAAAAATACTCGATTATTTCAAAGGTCAAGATGTATTCTACTCGCAGTATTAAACAAAGCATCTGAAACATTTCTAGGCGACCAAATTTTCATACCAAAAACACATGATTTTGAATTACTACGTATGGCATCGCCTTAAAGTGAGTTTGTGTCAGCTGTGAACATTATTTTTCTAAACAAAAACAATGTTATTGATGAAGATACAAGACACAGAAAAATAAAAAGATAACGGTCACAACTAGGAATAGAACCCAAGATCTCTTGTCATTACTACGTATGGCATCGCCTTAAAGAATGATTACAAATCAATAGAGCCTTTGTATTTAGGTACTTATATACCTTCATACATTTATTTTATCACTTATAAAACTCAAAACAAACAAAAAGTTAATATTAGGATTATAGTGAAGGATCTTCCACCCCGAAACTACAATTATATATCAGACAGTAGTTAATGAATAATTTATTTGTTCATTTAGTTAATATAGATTATTAAGCTAACGATCAAATGGAAATTATTTAAAATCGCCTCTCGTGGCTAGGCACATTACGGTCTGGGAATCACTTCATTGATAAGTTGGTTCACCGCCAGAGTGCTAATGGGGGACTGTGAGGTGTGCGTAGAGTATAAACATGCACGGAATGCAGGATGCAGTGTAATGGTGAAAAAATGTCATATCTTGATAGTGGAATAACTGAATGTTGAGTAAAACCACAAATTGTAATGTTTAATCACTGAAAACAATATTATCGAAATCTCAAACGAAAGATTTAAAACGAAAAAAAATACTCCGTCCTGCGTCATATTTAACTGTTTCATACTATAAACTATACAGATTGAGAGTTACCAATATAGTACAACTAAAAATGACGAAGTTTATAAGGTCGAATTAGCTTAGTGGTCATAGCACTTCCCCGGCAAGAAAGAGATTCTGAGAATCTTTTTTCTGTATTTTGGGTTTCACATCTTTTGTGTGAGGGTCGTTAATATTGTCTTCAATTATTTAACATGATGTCTATCGAAAACAACAAGTCGAAACTCAAAAACTCAAGAAAATCAGAATGATAATTGTCTAAAACTTCTTACGAGTGCCTATCACTTTTTCAAAGTCGTAATTATATGGTATATTATGTAGCATATTTAAAGAGCGATTGCGTATATTTTTATTATTATCTTCTTGTTGTTTTCTTGTAGATAATATGTTGTGAACCTATATCGTTATTTTATATTATTTATATGCCATCTGCAATTTTAAAACTCGTAAACGATTTTTTCTTTCTCTTTTCGCTTTTTATCTTATATATTTCATACATTAAACCACTCAGGCTTCATAAGCATGTTTACAATGAAATAAAACTATAGCCGTCAAGCTTTTTTAGCTTTCTGATTTCTGCATCTGACAACCCTAAAATAAAAAGCATATTAGATATAAAGGACAGACAACGCTGTACATCCCTATCTTAAGTTTTACATAGAAACAGATAATACATGCGCATTTAATTGCAATGCGGAAATAAAACCAATTTTTTGTGACAAATTCCTAAGGCACAAAAACTGCGGAAACATCAAAAGCCCGAGTGGTTAAGTTCTTTGTTAGTTACAATGTCATGGCCATGTGATGTGTTAATGTGTTGAAGATTTGTATTTTAATTTAGTTATCTAAACTTTTAAAAACTCCTGTGTCTCTGTATCATGCAGTATATCATGTTAAGTACACATATATGTAAAAGCCCAACAAGGCGTTTATAATAATAAATAAAATATTCAAAAAATTACCTCGAAGGCAAAATTATTTACGAGTAAAATCAATTCTGCTTGTTGATCCCCTACGAGCTATTGGAAACTAAGGGCCATTCTAACATGTTTTGAAATTTAATAATAAACAACCATTTATCCTACATTCATAAAATTTAAAACACGTTGGAGAAAAGTATACCTATCTGTAGTATATATTTTTTCCAGTCATCAGTTTATAAGTCATCCTCTTTGCTCTTGTACCATTAGACATTAGATTTGTTGTGATGATGGCAGGATCCGTGTTTGGCGAACCAGGATGCTCAGCTTGTAGGGCTCCGTGTCCTGGGAAACCCAGAGATTTACCCCCTCCCAACGCTTTCTCAACCCGACCACGCAATTCTCCATGTCACGAGACAATGCGCACGTATACACGTCAGGGGATCTAAATCATCCAAAAAAAATTATAGATTTACGACAAATGAACAAAATACTATTATACTAGTGCAGACCCGTCAAAAATCACGAGATATTATTGTTTCTATTTTGAAAAGAACAATTAGAATCATTTTCTGTTAAAATATTCTATTATACGTAGGTACTAATTATTCTTCACAGAAGCACTTCGAATTTTGAAAATGACACACCACAGATAACCGAAATTAGTAGATATGTTTGAATACTTTGTGAAATTCACCCGAATGTGATTAGATTACATTATAAAACAAGAAGTATCACTTGCTCCAGTTAATATTGAAAGGCAAGATAGAGGGTCGCAGAGGGCCTGGTAGGAGACAAATGTCTTGGCTGCGAAATATACGAGAGTGGACCGGCATTAGAAGTGTGGAGGAGCTATTCCGGGCAGCGCAAGACAAAGAGACATTTTCCAGAGTGATCGCCAACGTCGGGGGGACCTGATACGGCACATAAAGAAGAAGATAAAACAAGACAACTCAAAACCAGTAGAAACCATAAAATATCTAGGACATGTCATCAACAATAAGTTAACGGATGATGAAGATATTGATAGGTAGAGGCGAGTACTGAGTATAAAATGTAACATGCTCAGTAGAAGATTTCGGCTCTGTAGTCCACGAGTGAAAATGACGCTCTTCATAGCCTTTTGCACCACCCTGTACACATGCGAGCTCTGGGCTAACTTCAAAAAAAGAACAATGGAAAGTCTTCGGGTGCAATATAACAACGCCAACGCTTACCGATTGATGTTCGGACTCCCCAGACACTGCAGTGCTTCCTCAATGTTTACAGAAGGGCGAGTTCCAGGATTTACAGCTCTGTTAAGAACGGATTGCAGGACTGAGGGGAAGTATAAACCATTCCAGAAATATTCTTATCATAGAATCCTGTCTGACTTCGGGATCGAGCATTGAAGACCATTGGAGAAAGATACTTGCTCCCACAACCTTAGATCCGATGGATTCACGTGCTTCTCCGCTTTAATTTAATTTTCAATATTAATTTTAATTTTTAATCTATTTTATTTATTTTCCTATGATGTAAATATTATCTGTACTTATACCCTCTATGGGATGTGTGGGATTGCACTAACCTCCCGACATCCTAAAATAAAGAATTTATTATTATTATTAAAACACATTTTAATAAAAAAATTTAATTGTATTTAAACAAATTTTTAATCTGACATTATTGTATTATTTGTAATTATTTGACTAAAACTAATCACGTTGTCAGAGATTTGATACTGGGGTTGGAGTTCGATTTCTACCACACCGGAATAGTTTATCACTTTTTTTTAATCTGTGTTGAATGTCAAGTTTGATAAACCTACTGAAAATATAACAAAAATATATATTATATAACCATCGCAAAATCTTTATTTTTATTTTTTACTATCATTATAAACACCCGATAAACTGCCAAGAGCAACCGCAATATACAAAATAAAGATGGAGGAATATGTAACAATAATAATAATAATTCTTGATAAAATAATAAATGCATTGAAGTTGTACATAATATTTAAAATAGCAAAATAATACACCGAAATGATTTTTTGTTTTAATATTTATCTTTTTTCTATTGCCACGAAAAAGAAACCGCATTAACCACACAAGAAAATGTCGAAGAACATTGATTTGGTTTATGGAACCATTTTAACTAGAATTAGGGATACAACCGCAGTATACAATATTCGACGATGCCCTATCCAAATAATATAATAATGATGTATTATTAATTGTTTGGTAAAAAAATCAGTGCGAAACTAAATCGCCACCCACAAATATATAATTTTAATAAAATTAATTATTTAAATTAGGCAATAATTACGTTTGTCGAATGAAGACATTCAAGCGGGGATTTAGTATGGCTGATAAAAAATGATTAAGGATTTGGATATATGATTTATGGAGTACCCGAAAATCCATCACTGCTAGATTGGTAGAAGACATTCAAGATAGTTTATTATGGCTGATAAAAAAATATTAAGTAGATATTTGGATCTATGATTTATGTAGGACCCGAAAATCCATCAGAGCCAGATTGGTAGAAGACATTCAAGTGAGGATTTAGTAAGGCTGATAAAAAAAGGTGCCTCTTAAAACATGTACATAAATAGTAATTAATGACATTGCATTTTTTAGCGCAGTATTAAATTCATCCCAATAATTATCACAACGAGTAATAAAAGTTATATTGAAGTATGCCCGGTTAGATTAATGATATTTCATCAATCACAAATCATCAGTTATTTATTGAATCCCTATTACATTAACCTCGAGGTTGTTGTATTTTACATACAATTTAGCAATAAAATTTTATGTGGAAATTTATTCAATTCGAACTGAAAACTTTTATTACTATGGCAACATCAAGCTACTCATTTTGTATTTATTTTATTCTTCACATTCGAGTTTGACAGTTTGTTTAAAAATGTAATAAATAAGAAAACTAGAAGCGTGTTCCATACAAATTTGAATGGAAACAATTGTTCTATTTAGCCGAATATGAATTTCGTAAACGCAGTTTTGAATTGGAAATTTATGACTCGATTAGGCAAATTATTGGATCACGAAGCACGTCAACAAGGCGTATTCTATATTCTATCATTTTAAACAAAGAAGGGAAAACAACATAAGTCGATTTTTTAAAGTTTTTAAATTTATAATATTTTGATACCAACATAAATTATAGAAATTCAAAAAATCGCCATTCCACGTACCGTTTTAATTTTAGCGTTAAATAATACAAACAAAAATTAAACATAAATTTTTCTTATATTATAATGTAGGATCACCTACTTCTGTGAGGTGCTAATCATTTCTGAATACCGAAGGTTTGATATTAAATGTCAGACTGTAACCATCCTTATTATATTAATTTATTTATTGTAGCATTTACCTTCTCAACACTCCACATATGTATAAATAAAATTGTAAATGTAAGTTTGTTTAAAATCTTCGAAAGTCCTTCACCGATTACGTTGAAATTTGGACACAATGTTCGTTTGTTCAAAATCTGTTGGACAAACATAACAAAAATATAAATGTTCGTTTGTTCAAAATCTTTAATCTCCGGAAGTTCTTCACTGATTGCTTTAAAATTTTGACACAACTTTGCATTCGAATGCGCGTGTGTTTTTACATACATTTATTATATAGATGTCACCAACACAGCGCCATATGTTGGACGTAGAAGCAACACGCGCTATCGTTTCTCTGTCTGTACAGACAGGCTGAGTCACAGCAACGCGTGGCGGGGTACAGCTACGAGTAGTTTAAATAATCATTGCGTTAAGCAACATAAATAAATTTACTGTGCAAAGTGCTCGAATACTCAGAAAATGAAATGTTTTTTAACATGCATTTAGTTTTGTGGTAGAATTTTATTATTCCTCGTATGTGTCCAATGACCTCACACGCTACATTGTTTTACAAATAATTTAAAATTATTGCCTGGTTCGGCAAAATTTTCTGGTTAAATAATATTTTCCTTTCTGATTTGTTTTGATTACTTGAATACCCATGTGGACGTGATGGCATCATCGGTGGCTTGTTTGGTAAACACCTCTGCCAATTCATCCTGTGTCATACGCCGATGTCTCCCCGGTCTACATCGCGGCCCTACCCAATGCATCAGCGGGACTGACGGCCCAACGGTCATCTTGAAATAATATCATTATACCTTTGTTATTTTTATCCTGGGAATAAGGATACGTTTCGAAGTCTGCAGGCGGGTCAAGGATGCACTCCGTTGCGGATGTTGTCTGCCGGCAGAAACAGGGATGCCCGTATTGCACCGACACATTCATTAATCACTTGATCTTAAATTATTCTCTCTTAGGAAGGACGATATCATAATCTACAAGAATATTCTTTTTCTGTTTTAGCCTTGCCTTGCTCTACAAATTGCCTGGTATATGGTTAGTTCCTGCCTTTTCAGTGATTCCTGTTTTGAACAAGGATTTGTCATATTTTTAAATCGGTGTCCAATCTCTGCTGCGGTCTTCCTGGTGGATTTTTTTCTTCTGGTCTATTGATTACGATAGCGTCAAAGCAATGTGTTTTCTTTTAGTGTGGCTAGCCAATTTTTATTTTCAAACCCTACTAACTACTAACTACTGATATTGACGTGGAAAGAAATGTCTAAACCTCAGCCTTGGCACACACTGTGGCCATGTCGTCTATTCAAAAATCGTCTATTATAGTGGTAGATACATCGTAGATACTTCAAGATTTGATTTGGCCATTTCTTCTTACTATGTTGTCAATTCGTGTTGGAGAGTTACATATTTATTCTCCACACTCTTCTCACACAGCCTTCCGCTGAACATATATTTATCACCTACTTTGAATGGCCGAAAAAACGAAAGCCTTTTCGAGGAATAAGCGATCGCGGAATTGAATTAAAATGCTACTTTGCTGTGGTCAATGATTCTTAGGAGACAAAAAATGTTTATTTGTTGCAACAAATATTAGAACAAAATGCAACACAATAGAAGATAAATGTTTGAAACTTATCCCTAAGAGTAAATAGAAAATAGTTTTATCGATGTTAATGTAGATTTACACCAATTAAAGAATGGAGAACAATCTGTGGATACCATAATTATAGTACATTGACATAAGACCACTCAGATGAACTGGTATAATACGGAATTCAAATAAGACAAGGTAAATAATTGTGTCGTATTTAAATAAACAATTTTGATCAGCAATTATCACAGCCCTGGCCGGCATACTTAGGATTCTGTGCATCACCTGGGCTCACTCTCCACCGTGAATCTCAATGAGAGACATGGTTCTTCAAGTACAACAGTAAACCAACGCATATTATTTATTATGTACACATAGAACACAAGGGTATTGTTCGGTTATTGGAAGACCGTGTTTTATACCGTGACATTATTTATATTTTTTCGTGAAAATTTATATGAATTCATTCTTTAAGTGTATATTGTCAAAACGTGCAACAACAATGATTTCTCTGAATCTCCAAAAGTTAGAACGTACAGCTCTTTATAAGTGGACAAAAGAGGAACTAACGAACTGAATCTATTTTTTATATATCTGTAACATGTACACTAACGTTGCCACGCAAAAGTAATGCAAAGTTAAGGGTGTAACGCTGTAGTATGTTAAATTTAAAAAATGTTCAGGGACTGGAAGCCGGAGGTAGCATAATTATAAATTTAGAATAAAATTACTCGTCTGATATATTTTAAATGTTGGTACTTGATTGGAAATTAAAAATATTCAATAAATTTTATGAATAAAGAATGGGACACATAATCAGTTTTGTGAAGAAAATCCATGGCGGTCTTTGATCGTCGTACATTATGAAAGAGGATTTACCAACGTACTGCTTTTTTGTTATCTTTGAAAGCTATTTGCTCTTCTGTAAACAGAGTGATTAATTTAGAGAAAATGTGACAAATACGTGCCAAAACGCACGTATCATGTAATTGTAATTAACAATGGATGATTCTGGAAACTACGTAATTCCTGGAAGAAGCAGTCTGCAATTTGGTGGCATTGTGCAACCAGTAGTAGAATTGTTGACCACCAAACCACAGAAGTGTTGCGATTGTCTCCACTGCATTGTTGGCTGGTGTTCTATTGGTGGCTGAATTTTAAATTACCTGTGGTCTTATTGTCTCTCTAGATCCTGTTACTGTTTTTTATGTAATATTCAAATGTAATCCGCGGAATACTAACGAGCACCTGCCACGTGATTCCGACGGAGGATCAACTGTCACCTAGTTTTTCAATTCCAACTAAGAAACTATATATATAAATGAAGGACAACCTAAGTCGACAAATAAACTAAATATCTTCTTTATTTGGCTTATTTATTCGTCGTCTGCTCGGAATTTTGCGCTAGGTGTTGTTATGAATGGATGTTTGTTACAGCTCCTGCTACAACATCTCTAGACCGGTATTTGATATTTTTGGACAGTATTTTTAGGACAGTAAATTCACTAATTGAAATCATATTAGAGAGGAAGCCACTCATTAGCGGTGGCAGGATAGTGGAAGAGCTGAATTGGCCGTGAGAAAGAATAATGAATCAGGATGAAAAGGAAGGCGAGGGGTTTTTAGTAAAGATGGTCTTAACATGGAAAAACTTCGGCCCCGAATTTCGTATCTATGTTCCCTAGGCGATCCACATCGTATGAGAAAAATTCTGAGAGTGGAATAAGATCCCCACTTTAAATAGAGGTTATCTCACTTTGTAGGTGTCATTTCACTATGAGGAAATATTTAATTTAATCGGTTATAGAGATTTGTTTATGTTATATTCGCTTGAGTTAATATTCGCGGAATATAAATTCTCTGAATTCAATTACTATCAAAAGAGTCGGAGACGGTGCAATGTGTGTGGAGAAAGAAAACAGATACATAACAGTGTATTGGTGATTATTTAATAGAAAGCAGATAAATTATGTTTAATGTGGCCCTGACATGCTTTTGCGAAGATTATTTTCTCGAAGCATTTTTAATTCAGAGAACACTTTTAATTTTTAATAATTGTATCATATTTTATAAAAACGAAGGTTTCCACGTTACAAATATTGAATTTCCAGTCAAAAAACATTTTTTTCAAAACATTCATTCTAATTTCTACTGGCAGACAGTGATTTTTCCTTGTTATTTGCGTATTTTGCATTTCTCGACCTGTGCCTGTGTTGTATATTTTACATTAAATTCTTTTGAAAATATATCATTGTTATAATGGTTTGCTGAAGTGTTATGAATTTTTGTCATATTGCTTCAATTTGTAGGTAATCTTTTACAGGTAATATTGTTGTTCTCTAAACTTTATAGCATCGTAAGTCTGTCTGAATCTCTTCAAGATATATACATATTTTTTTTTATTCCGAGGTTATCACTTGTTGATATTATCAAGCTGCTATTATTGTAAATATTTCGCAAAAATTCTACAGTTGCAGATGTTATTATTCTCTTCGAGTAATTATGTCATAAATTTCTAATTAAATAAATAAAAAATTAACAAGATGTTATGTTTTCAATATTATAAGCTCGTCTGCGGTTGAGCATAGCGCCAAATATGTATATATTTTCTGCACGATATGGGAGGTCGAAATGTTGCACTCTAGAACCTGCATTATGTAATGCACTATTGTGAGAAAGAATATCGCTCATATTTCCAAAATTATTTTCTCAATAATTATATATATATATATATATATTGTAAAAAAAACCTTTTTGTACAATATTAACGATAAGATTCTCTACTTAGAATCACGATTTTTAAAGATTCTTTACATCGAATCTCGATATTTTAAAGATTCTTTACTGTGAATCTCGATTATTTGAAGAATCTTTACTTCGAAGCTCGATTTTTGAAGATTCACTACATCAAATTTTGATTTTTTGAAGATTATTTACGCACAAAGGGATGGAAAAAAATATTCAGTACGTTCGTGAGAGAATCAATTTGAGTCGGATCATGTGAAGGGTCTGAGTAACAGTCATTTTGACAGGCGGGTACGCGTACCGCTGCCGCGGGAACTATTAAGCAAAAAAGCTTCCTATGGTAATAAACTCTACAACAAAATCCCACTCTCATTCAAAACTCACAACAGTATTTTAAAATTTAAATCTCAAATAAAAAGACGGATACAAAACAGAGGGAGATCAGAAATAGAGACACCAATACTGACACCAAATACAGACTGAAACCGAAACCACTCAACTGAACAAACAAACACCTTGTAATACATTTATGATGTCACATAAATATTTTGTGACAAGAGAAGTTCTTGCTTAATTGGGTTTATTTTGTCTATGGTGTTTTTTCTCAAACTCTGGCAATATTTTGAAGGAAGGAAGTACAGTTTTGTTGATGGTCACTTCCTCCCCGGCCCATTAGGCCGGTGGGTCGGCGGATACAGTCACTCGCCTTTTAAGGGGTTTCAATCTGAGTTAATCATGTGAATAGGAGTTATTATTTCTTTTTAAGAAAGGCGCGGGGTGTTTATCCATTCACGTACAGTTCGTGTTTGTTATTATTTTAGTGGGGAATATGGAATCCCGCTTTTATTGAGTGTTGGCCGATGGTCATGTCGGAGTGCTCGTGTTTCGGACTTGAAACCGAGATTGGCTTGGCCCTAGCTGTGGCTGGTTGTTCTTGGCGGAGCGCCCTCCCGCTGCCACTAAGAAAACGGATTGCTGTCTTGGCTCCGTTGAAGAGTCTGGTCGACTACCACGTGCTGCAGGCCTGATGCCCCTGCAGGCGTCCATTGAAGGAGTAGCGTTCTCCCGTGCCACTAAGAGAACGGATTGCTGTCCTGGCACCGTAGAAGAGTCTGATTGGTTTCCACGTGCTGCAGACCTGATGTTCCTGCAGGCGTACCTTGGAGGTGTTGCGTCCTCCCGCTTCCCCTAAGAAGGATGTCCTGGCTTTCGTCCCGGGTCCGTTCCTCACTTCCGGATACAAGTCTTCGTTCGCCATCCGTTGTCGTTCTTTCGTTTCACGTTAAGTTAGTTTAGTTTGATTCAGGAGTCCATCGGGTATGTGCCTATATTTATTTCTATGGTTACAATGTTTATCATTTGTACTGCTTTGTTGTAACTCTTGATGTTTCAATATATTTTCCATTAAGAATTCATTCTTATTATTTATGATCACCCAACTTACTTGACAGGAAATTAATCCCACAATCATGAGATGGACATCTCTGCTCTACCGTTTTTGTAAACATTAGTTTGTACCCACAAAATATACCTTACATTTGGCGCTCCAACCTATCTTACCTTACATTTGGCGCCCCAACTCTCATACCTTACAATGATTATTTCAGTAAAAATCACTATTCCATATATTTGTAATTACTTACTATTATCCATACTACTAAATTTCATTCAGCACGGGATATCCAAGTGAAGATATCATTATATCCATTTTTTATTATTATCATTCATTGGATAACCAACATCTCTGCCATTGGTCACCCTAAGTGGTTCCCTAGGTTTGGTGACTTGGCAGGGGTGCCCGGGTTTGTGGGGTGAGGTATATCCAGGTCTTGGCGACGATTGCGTCTGGGAGGTATGGATTCATACGTCTTTCGCTCCTGGACACAGTGACCCCCAGATTCCTACCCTACCCTCATATGTTTTTCCTTCTCAGAACCCCCTATCCTTCATTTCTTTGAACGACCCTCCACACAAAAAAAAACCTCTAAAATTAACAGTCCAGAAGGTCCAGGGGAACATTATTTTGATTAGGGCCTACTGTATGGAGCTAATGTAAATGTAAAAACAAAAATAGAAGAGTGCATGCATATATGAGTGAGTTTGTTGGGTTCTATCGACTCTGTTAACCCCTGCGTAGAAATAGAGAGATGGTTAGTTAGTTAGATAGTTCTTTAGCTATTTTTTCATGCTCTAAGTAGTTATCAACTATTTCATATAGGAATTTCGTGATTAAACAATGAAATATGCACGATTCAAATTCTAAGAACCCAGTGGAATTTGATGACTATTATCTAGAATACAGGGGTCGAGGTCGACGGAGGAAAACCAAGAATTCATTCGCAGGAACAGTCCCAAGGTTGGCCATACCAAAAAAAATCAACTCGTACGATTTTGCTATCGGAAATGTTTTATTGAACAAGTGTGACGAATATGAAAGTAATAAGTAGTAGCAATTTAATATATTCTCACTATAACGAAGATATCTTTATGTAATATATTTATGTATTATGTAGTCTCCTCGACCTCCGACTTTTATTTTAAGTTTATCACAGCATCACGTTGCGTCAAGAAAAACATATTATAACATGTAATTTTTGTTTATTTGTGAATATAATTAATATCACGTATCAGTATTCCATTATCTATGCCAAGGAATCATTTGTGTGGGGACAAGATCTGAATTAGGATTTCTTATACAATTTAATATTAGTCATATTACTTGGATATTACAAAACTTGCAAGAATCAGATTACAAATTTGAATGTAGGACAGAGTTACAGAGTTTACACCTCTGCAATGATACGTGTAAGTTCTACACCAGTGCGAGCCAGTCTCTTTTTTAGGTGAGGTACAGCGACAAACAGAGAAACATTTTTCAGTCTTCCAGTTCTTCGTTACTCCTCGCACCGCTTTGGTTTTGTGGCACACAGAAAATATGAATTAGGTAGGTACCATAAAAGTCGTTTTGAAAAGCTTTGGAATTTCCACGTTTCAATATATTGCTATTATGGTTTGGCCCCATTTCAATCCCCCATCCTACTCGTAATTCCTTGCAATTTAGTAACGTTGCAATCTCTCCCACTGCCAATTGCTTATAATTTAGTCACGTTGCAATCCCCCCCACTGCCAATTTCTTATAATGTAGTCACGTTGCAATCCCTCCCACTGCCAATTGCTTATAATTTAGTCACGTTGCAATCCCCCACTGCCAATTTCTTATAATTTAGTCACGTTGCAATCCCTCCCACTGCCAATTTCTTATAATTTAGTAACGTTGCAATCTCTCCCACTGCCAATTTCTTATAATTTCGTCACGTTGCTATCCCCCCCACTGCCAATTTCTTATAATTTTGTCACGTTCAAATCCCATCCCCACTCCAAATTCCTTATTTTTTCGTCACGTTTGTTAACTTTTGATTTCCACCCATCTCATTTTTTTTTGTAGCGTGTTACGATTCAGTCCCAACCTAAATTCGTTGTAGTATTGAATTTATGAATTGTGTTTAAGACTAACACTTTCCCAATTCGTTACAGTTTGGTCATGTTCCAGTCCCACTCTTTCCAAATTCTTTAGGGTTTGGTTACGTTTCAGTCCCAACCAGTCAAATTTTCATTGACTTCGAATGATTCAAATTGATACGATGACGTTCGATACGTGACGTATTTTCATGTTTACACGACGTACACGACGTAAAATAACTTCAAAATAGTTTTGAAAAACGTATCCCCAAGACACGACATTATTTCTCCGGGTGTAGAATGAACGTTGCATGTAAAGTAGAGTGATCTGAATAAGTGCCTATTCTAGTGAATAATTTAACATGAATACCTACCATTCATCTTGATCAGTAGAGTTAAAGCATTATGGAATTATTCAACTGTACAAATAATCATACATATGTAAAGAGATAAATCATTTTCATTTTTCTTCCACCTAATTTATTGCCGATAAGCGTTTCAAATAAATCAATTTTAAACGGTTTTGAAATTATCGATTTTATGGCCTTTTTCTGGAAGAATTTGAACTAAACTGTTTTTCAAAAATGTTGTTGCGACACGATGGTGCAAAGAGTTCGCGAACTCTGTGTCTGAATTATTTAAATTTAAGTGTTGAGAACATTGAATCAAGAATTAGGTATTTCATTGATTCGTGTCAGTGATTTGCAGCGTTTTTTATGTTTCTGTCTGGTTTTCATGACATGATTTCATAACTTTCTTTGAAGTAATTCTTTTTGTCTTATTTTTCCAGAACCCTCTCATAAGGCTGGATATTATGATTAATGCAATATTTAGCCTGCATTCTGCATCCGCGACAACTAAGCACAACTGCACTCGTAGACACGGTTTCTTTTTTCGTATCTTTTTCCGCAATATTCTTCTGAATTATTAGTTGGGTGAGCAATCAATTGCATAATATAATATATGATTTAATAATATACAGCGATTGTTACGCAATCACATTGGTGTAGGATCATATCGGTACCTACCACTCGAGTTTTACCAATATAGAGCAAAGTTTTGTAATTCTTTGCTTACAAGTTTTTTGGTTATTTACAGAAGATTTTTGTTGATCGGAAATCTGAAACTTATTAGAAATGAATTTACCCAAAGGAATTTGTTTACCATTGATGACCAAAAAATAGATTTGTTAATCTGTTAAACTGGCTATCTTGATTAGATGTCACCACATAAGGGACCGATAATTGAAATATCTTTCATGCATAGAAGTTTCTTCAATCAGATCAATGGAAGATTCTACAAAATATCTATTCAAACTCTTAAGTAGAAAATTTTTCAGGTATAATCGTGTTTAGTAGATACTATTGTTCCAAAAAATTGTCATTCTTGGGTTATCTTCGGAAGGGTGTCTCTTATCTCTGGTATTTTAAGTGCAGAACAGGACAAACAATACAATATTGTTCTACATTATTTTGTCTATCCCGTAAACCTAACAAAATCCACGAGTCAAGTCTGAAAATTATAGTTTGGTCGTAGTTAAAATAATTAACCAAATATTTACAAAAAACGACACAGCAATTGAAGCTGAGCTGATAAAATGTAATCAAATCAACAAGATATACTACAAAAAGACACAGCAATTGAAGCTGAGCTGATAAAATGTAATCAAATCAACAAGATATACTACAAAACGACACAGCAATTGAAGATGAACTGATAAAATGTAATCAAATCAACATTTTATACTTCAAAATGACACAGCAATTGAAGCTGAACTGATAAAATGTAATCAAATCAACAAGTAATACTACAAAACGACACAGCAATTGAAGATGAACTGATAAAATGTAATCAAATCAACAAGTAATACTGCAAAACGACACAGCAATTGAAGATGAACTGATAAAATGTAATCAAATCAACAAGTAATACTACAAAACGACACAGCAATTGAAGATGAACTGATAAAATGTAATCAAATCAACAAGTAATACTACAAAACGACACAGAAATTGAAGATGAACTGATAAAATGTAATCAAATCAACAAGTAATACTACAAAACGACACAGCAATTGAAGATGAACTGATAAAATGTAATCAAATCAACAAGTAATACTACAAAACGACACAGCAATTGAAGATGAACTGATAAAATGTAATCAAATCAACAAGTAATACTGCAAAACGACACAGAAATTGAAGCTGAACTGATAAAATGGAATTAAATCAACAAGCAATACTACAAAATGACACAGCAATTGAAGATGAACTGATAAAATGTAATGAAATCAATAAGTCATACTACAAAATCGACTCGAAATGTGTTGTAGATTAACCTAATCTACTACAATTTTCCGGATACCCCGTACAGCAAATCATAGAATAAAGAAGAGAAGTAAAACATTATTATGAAGGTGTCCATTGAAAAACACCCTCAAATGTATTTACAATTCATAACTTTTGGCGATGACTTCACCTTACTCTTGAAAAAAAGCCCTTATTTGAAAATACTGGAAATACAGTTATTCTGTCTGACCATACAGGCGCCATTCGTATTATTTGTGTTATCATATGCCCTTTATTTTTCTGATGCCCTTGGATACTCAATTATTGTTTTTATGGTGCACTTCTTGAAGTGGGTAATACAGAAAATAAATGCCACTTAATTAATATGATTGATTACTTAAGAGGAGCGGCTGCACTCTCTTTTTCATATTAAAAATAATTTTGGATGTGAAGCTATAATACTTGAAAAAGCTAAATAATTATTTTATTGAACAAATATAGGTAGCGCTAGTAAATAGTACGGACATGTGCTACTTTAAACTGCGCTATATAAATGCTACGTTATTATTATATTAAACACAATTTTTCATGATTTTAGAGGCAACTTTGACAATTGTTTGTGATTTTTTTTTCAAATTAAAAAAAATAATCCTTCCCGACATACTATGTAAATATAATGAAACATAAAATAAATAAACAATAAGACTTCTTAAAAAAGGCGTATTTTTTGATGAAAATTGTAAATTTATGGTTGTCATCAAAATGTTTTTCATTATCAAAGGGAACTACTCTGGAAAACGAAAAAATCTGCCAATGAAAAAATGTACTCCTACGTTTGGTTCAAAGATGGAAAAATAATGACGCGAAGAATGCCAACCGAAAAAATAATTTATATAAAACATGTAGATGATATAAAAAATATTGTATAACAAAAGGGCACAAAAACGATTACGAAAAAAATATAAAAATGGCTGACATTATATTAACCTCGGAACCAAATGATCTATTGAATTTAAATAACAACTCTTTCAATATACTACACAAAAACATAAGAAGCATAAGAAAAAATTTTGATGAATTTCAAATTTTATTGAAATATTTAAAAGTTAATTTTCAAATAATAATACTTACTGAATGTTGGATAAATCATAAATACATGAAATTGGAAATTGCTGGATATACAACCTACTCAAGTTTGAATAACAAAAAACAAAACGACGGTGTAATTATATACATTAAAAACGAAATAAAAGCCGAAGTTGAAGAAATTATTATCACAAATGCCAATTGTTTAAAAATTAAAATCAGTAAAGAAAAAGCTATATTAGCAATCTATCGATCGCCCTCAACAAGAAACATCGACCCATTCCTTAAATCCGTAGACAAGGAACTCTGCCTTCTTAAAGAAACGAAAAACATATTTATTATTGGAGATGTAAATATAAATATTTTAGAAAATGGACACCCTAAGCGAATTCAATATCTGCAGATGCTAGCATCCCATGGACTGGAAAGCTTAATAAATGTTCCTACTCGAAAAGTGGACAACAGTGAAAGTTGCATAGACCATATAATGAGTAAAACAAAAGACATTACTCAAACTGTTGTATTTAATTCAACTATAACCGATCATTATACAACTATGCTTTCAATAAAAATAAACAAGTCAAATAAAATGAAGAAAAAACCATTAACAACAGAAAAAACAGAAATCAACTGGAACATCATTAAACATAATCTACAATGTACCGATTGGAAAAAACTGCAAAGTATGAACAATACAAATGATGCATGGAATTATTTCATAGAACTTCTTCAGAATAACATACTAGCTAATACCACAAAAATTAATAAGAAAATCTCACACAAAAATGTACATATTAAACCATGGATTACACAGAATGTTATAAACTGCATAAGAAAAAGAGACGAGTTACACAAGAAACTTAAAAAAATTCCATACGATATACACATGTTAAGATACTACAAAAGATACAGAAACATTTGCAAAAAAGTTATTATGTGTACAAAAGAAACCTACTATAAGAAAAAAATTGCAGATTGTAAACAAAATCCCAGGAAAATGTGGCAAATAATAAATGAAATAACCAGTTCTAAATCTGCCAACGTTACATCAATTGACGTGCTGAATATAAACAATGTTCCCAGGACATACGCTGATAATCCTGACCAAATACTTGAATACGTCAATAATTTTTTCATAAATATAGGATCAAATCTAGCAAAGCAAGTTACAAAATGTAATGAAGATGTACAAATAAACGAACCACCTGAGCAAGGAAATCAGCTCAATTTTAAACAAATTACAGCTGACGATATCAAAAACACAATTTCTTCTTTAAAATCAAATATTTCTTCAGGGGAGGACACAATCTCAACCAACGCAATAAAATATCTCTGTAAAGAACTTATCGAACCACTTACATACTTAGTCAACATGTCTATAACGAATAGCATATTCCCTACAGCCCTCAAAAAAGCGATTGTTATACCAATATTTAAACAAGGATGTAAAAATGACATAAACAATTACCGACCAATAAGCCTACTAAATACATTTTCAAAAATATTGGAAAGAATACTAAAAAAACAACTCTTATCCTACTTAGAAGACAATAAAAAATTATCAAAAACTCAGTATGGATTTAGGGAGAACTTAAGTACTAGTGACGCCATAGAAAAAATTACCGATATGATCACTAAAAGTTTAGACAGTGGAGAAAAAACTTTGGCAATCTTCATAGACTTACAAAAGGCTTTTGACACAATAGATCACAAAATACTTTTTTCAAAACTTTCAAAAATTGGTATGTCATGTACAACACTAAACTTACTAAAAAGCTATATGACGGAGCGTACACAGAGCGTCCAAATTAATAAGAGAAAAAGCAAACCTCTCCTAATCAACCATGGAGTACCACAAGGAAGCGTACTAGGTCCGATATTATTTTTAATATACATTAATGATATCTGTAACCTAGAAACAAGAGGAAAAATCATTAGTTTTGCTGATGACACAGTAATTTTATTTAAAGAAAAAGATTGGATAAATACCTACAAAGAAGCTGAACACGGACTTGGTCTCCTGCAAAACTGGCTTAAAAGAAACTCCCTGACGCTTAATGTCAATAAAACAAAATATCTGACATTTTCTAAAACAGCCAGAGGGCAGCCGTCAGAGGACCTTAATCTCAAATTACATTCATGCCAAGGAATTTATCAAAAAAATCAATCCTTATCATGCCCATGTCCCACTATAGCACACTCCAAAAGCATCAAATATCTTGGAATTGAAATTGATGATAATCTCCGTTGGAACTCACATATAGATGTAATTACAAAAAAACTAACCAGGTACATATACTTCTTTAGAAACATTCGCAATATCCTCAATATAAACGATATTAAAAAAGTATACTATGCTTTGTGTCAATCACAAATAGAGTACGGAATAACTGGATGGGGGTCTGCCTTGAGCACTCACACAGAGCGGCTCAATATAGCACAAAAAGGAGTATTAAAGACTATACTGAAAGTTCCGCTTAG
Source organism: Hesperophylax magnus (assembly GCA_026573805.1). Taxonomy (NCBI): domain Eukaryota; kingdom Metazoa; phylum Arthropoda; class Insecta; order Trichoptera; family Limnephilidae; genus Hesperophylax; species Hesperophylax magnus. The sequence continues at coordinate 7,471,233 of JAIUSX010000022.1, forward strand.
AACTCCGACAGAAGAAATATTCAAAAACTTCAATGTTTACAATGTACAGAAACTATATTCAAAAAATATTTTATTTAAACTGAAAAAAAACATATCCGAATACTCCACTGCCCAACATAAATACACAACCAGGGCAAAAAGCGAAAATATCCTGATTACTCCCAGTTTGAACACATCCTTTGGACAGAGAAATAATAAATTCCATGCTATAAAATTGTTCAATGCTCTACCAAATGAAACCAAAAAAATAAACGAAATGAATATATTTAAAACAAAAGTCAAAACATGGCTTAGAGATCAAAGTAATAATCAACTTACAAACATTATGAAGACAATGTAAAGACAATTCAAAACTAAATACAAAAATTTAAGAAAAACTACAGGCCGCCTCAGAACAGGAAACCCTAGTGAGGAGGACTGTGAAAAAAATACAAAAAATATACTTATATTATACTTTAAACCTACATATTGTACAAATTTTGCTATTGATATTAATAAAAAAAAAAAAAAAAAAAAAAAAAAAAAAATGATTTGTATTTAATTTGTAGGTAGGGCAAGTTATATTTTGAAATAATTATTATTAACTCACAAATAATTGCATTATATTTCTTTTAAGACCTATATTTGATATTTTTAAAGACAAATAATAAAATTCGCTCATATCTGTACTAGTAAAAAAAAAAAATCTACATCAGTGAAATCCTGTCACCATATCTAAACGAACTACTATGGAAAACAAAACAACAAGCCATCACAAAGGGATATGCATTTGTATGGACCAAAGATGGAAAGGTTATGGCGCGGAAAGCCGAAAAAGATAAAATAATTTATATTAAACACTCCGACGATATAATAAAGATGATCTGAATTACTATCCCAAAATCGTACACATCCATCCGATAATTTTAATCTTACCATGGCTAAACAATTAAAAATATTACACCAAAACATACGCAGTATCTCAAAAAATTTTGACAATTTCACTGTCGTACTTCAACAATTGGAGACAGAATTTGACGTGATAATACTCACAGAATGTTGGCTAGATAAAAACTTCACACCAATACAATTACCTAATTATACGGTCACTCACTCAAAAAATATTAAAAATCAAAATGACGGTATTGTAATTTACTGCAAAAAACATCTACATTCAACTATAACGGAGCTAGATATCACAGACGCAAACGGCTTTGAAATAATCATAAATAATGACATATGTATTTTAGCTATGTATCGATCACCTTCTATAAAAAACATATTTCCCTTTCTGAGGTCCCTAGACAGTCAACTTATCAAAATGAAAAAACAAAAAATATCTGCTTAATAGGAGATATGAATATAAACATTTTAGAAAATAAAAAACATCCACAAAGTTACGATTACTTAAACCCTTTGTTATTCCATGGACTCTTTAGCACCATAAATGAACCCACAAGAGTCAACTTTAAACAAAATAACCTATTACCCACGCAAACTTGTATTGACCACATTATGTTAAAAACAAAAAGATCATACAAATCCACAATCCATCACTCGACAATTACAGACCACTATACACTTATCCTGAAAATAAACACTACAAACAATTCACAAGAAATACACTCCTAAACCACAAAAACCCACAATACAACTGATATTTTAAAAAGTTATTGTTTAATTTTAAATTAAATGATATTTTAAAACTAAATGACATACTACTTAGATACTTACTTTTAATGACATACTTCTAGAACTCGTAGAAAATAATAAAATTAATGAAGCATGGTCACTTTTTATAGAATGTATTCAAGACGAAATTAAAAAAAATACCATCACGTCCGAAAAAAGTTCTCCAACTAAACATAAACTTCTAAAACCGTGGATATCAAAAGGACTCATATCAAGTTTCAGTAAAAGAGACAAACTCCACAAACAATGCAAATCTAACCCATATGACATCTATCTCATAAATTTATATAAACGATATGGAAACTTATGCACACGACTTGCACGTATATCGAAAGAAATATATTATAAAAATAAATTAGATAAATGCAACAAGGACCCCAAAAAAATTTGGCAAATCCTAAAAGAAATATCCCACACATCTTCAAAGAAAAGCGATTCCATAACAGAGATTAAAATAGATAACGAGATTATTAAGACATCAGAACAACCACTAAAAGTATGTAATTTTGTGAATAACTATTTCGCTAACGTCGGCAAGGTATTAGCAAACAGAATCACTACAAATGACGATATCCCAGAATTCTCAACCCACTATACACACACTAGTGTTTCTTCCTTTAAAATTCCATACATTACCCAAATACAAACACTAAAACTTATAAACGAACTAAAAAATACAAACTCTCAGGGTAGCGACAAAATATCACCGATGACACTAAAAATAATAAAGTCAGCACTTCTTATCCCACTTACTATACTTATAAATCGGTCCATTAAAGAAGGAGTGTTCCCAATTATTTTGAAAACGGGCAAAGTAATTCCAATCCACAAAAAAGGAAACAAGGAAGAAATTAATAATTACAGACCAATTACAATTCTAAACACGCTTTCAAAAATTCTCGAGAAACATATCAAAAACCACCTTTTAATTTTTCTAAGCAAAAACAATATACTATCACCAAATCAATTTGGATTCAGGGAAAATATGAGTACCTCACATGCCATAGCTTCAGTAACAGACTTCCTCAAAACAAATATAGATCAGGGTAAAAAATGCCTTGGAATATTCCTAGACCTGGCAAAAGCGTTTGACACAATTCACCACCAAAACCTGTTCAATAAACTTAAATATTTCGGAATCACGGGAACAGAACTCAAATTAATTGAAAGCTACATGGAAAATCGCACCCAATATACCTCAATAGAAAACACATGTAGTGACAAGGAACAAGTATCCTACGGAGTACCACAAGGCAGCGTACTTGGCCCAATCCTATTTCTTATTTATATTAACGATCTATGTCACCTCCAAATAGACGGGGAAATTATAAGCTTTGCTGATGACACTGTGTTACTTTTTAAGGCCACTGACTGGAACACACTAATCACAAAAGCTGAAGTTGGCCTAAATATTACAAAAAAATGGCTTGACTCTAACTTATTAACTTTAAATATAGATAAGACTAAATTCATAACCATTAGCATAAACTCGAGAGGCCAACCCTCCAAAAACATCTATCTTAAAATACATTCCTGTCACTCAGCGAGCACCCCATGCAATTGTCCTCCAATCACACAAACCGAAAATATCAAAAATCTTGGTATATACTTCGACCGTCATTTAAAATGGGACAGACATATTGAATCGGTTAAAGGAAAGATAAACAAGTTGATTTACTTTTTCAAATACGTGAGAAATATACTAAACATATTTGATATTAAGAATATATACCTCGCAATAGCACAATCTATAATGGAATACGGCATTATTGCCTGGGGCTATGCCAGTAAAAAATACATAGACACACTGTATAAAGCTCAGAAAACCTTAATAAAAGTAATACTTAAAGTACCAATACTAACACCCACTTCAACCATATTTAAACAATTCCCAGTGTTGAAGATTCAAAAACTATATTCAAAACAAATACTTACTTTCCTTTACAAGAACCTAAACACATTTAAAACTTCACAAACTTCTCGCAATACCAGAACAAGACATGCACACCAAATACTAATACCAAAAACCAACACATCCTTTGGACAAAAACACTACAGATTCCAGGCTATAAAACTATTCAATTCACTTCCAACACAATATAAAACATCTAATCTTACAGAATACAAAAAACACATATGGAACTGGCTACAATCCTTTTAATATTTAATTTTTTATATTTCACTTTTTTGGAATAACTATGGAAAAACTACTCTTATAACTATGGAAAAATCGATTTTATATTTTAATTTTTAATGTTTCTCTGTGAAACCAACTCCACTGTATTGTTTTAGAATTATATAACTTTACAATTGAAAAAGTCCTCCACAACACAGGTGAACTCCTAGCGTGGAGGACAATATACTATACCATTTTATAACAAATATATTAAAGAATAAAAAAAAAATTAAAAAAAAGATATTTGATGGACCTTTTAATAAATATAATAATTATTCAGTTTGATCGAGTATTATAAAAAGACCGCGCAGCCGTTCCTCTTAATGGCCTCGATTTAAAAGGTGACCTTCAGAGTAGAAAATAATTCAATACGTACAAAATATTTTATAAGCATAACGGTGATCGAGGTTAATAATTAAAATTTATCGGAGTGCTGATATTTAATTATTGAATAAAATAAATTACGATTATTTATTTAGCCAGAGGTACAAATATAATTCTAACCGGACCTCAACATTGATAGACTTGCCCCAATATGAAATCTGGTCACCATTTCCAAGAGCTGGAGGCATACCACGTGACCATATGGCGCAAGGAGGATTCGAGAATGCTTTGAATAATCTGCGACATACGTACATTAACTACCGAACTATAAGACCCTGCGCAGAAAAGTTAAGTTCGCTAAAGTAAGGTAAAGGTTTGCAGCGCTGTACATTGAGGGACTTTTGTACGGAGGATCTGAATGTTCGTTTTTAAACGAACCGCATTTTAAACGAAAAATGAGTGAGGTGGGTAAATTATATCACAAGTATCCAAGAAAATAATGTAATATAATATTCGATTTTGGAAACAACCCCAACTTTTGCTTACCGATTCAGATTTGCAGTTTAGTTTTTACGCAGCCAGCAATTTAAAAATGACTAGTAATTCGTAAGCAGATATTATTTTCGAGGACTGAATAGTGTTATTACAATGCGAGTTGCCTGTATACTGTCGGATTCATTTATTGACAAATCACAGGAAGGGAAATGGTCACACCGCTTACCGCGCTGATTGGCTGGTCTATCAATTTGCATGTCTACGATTCTGACAGTAAAATGCGCAAAGAGTTTTTGAAAAAAAATCTGTTAATGATATTACTTTTATGATCCTACCGTTTCTTTCGACGTCTCTTTTCGTTACGTGGGAGAAGTAATAATGTATTGTATAATAGTATAATACACAATATTACTTGACTCAGTCGAAAGGTTGCGGGTTGGGTTTGCTTAGCAATGCAAAATTACATTGAAAAGGATTTTGATGTGCATATATGGAAACCATCGGTTGCGTAGTACAAATACGGTTTTGCAGACGTCATAGGAAGATTAATCATAAATGTCAGGAAGGATGGCTAAATACCTGTAATTTTTAATACATTACGTCGTAGGTATAATCATTTTTCTCTATCTACAAAAATTTACATTATTTTTGCTCAACATAACTTAAACTAGAAGTTCAATCCCTATATATTCCTGTCCTTTGCCTCTTAATCCTAATCCTTTGTTTTCTACTCCCCCCCCCCTTTATTTTCATATTTTGTAACTAAAAAAGAAATTAATTTATGACATTGTACCTACACCTTATCATTAACTATTCATCAGTGGAAAGATCATAATAATTATTATAGTATTGTTGTATAATTACAGATTTCCTGTCAACTTTTCCTAAAATATATAAATAAATTTAAAAAATATTGTTCTCTCTTTCATGCATTTTAGAAAAAAAACATATTTTGTGTTAGGTATATTTAGTAATTACCTAGTGATGGTTATGGTGATTGGTTATGCATGAACAGTTTATATTATTGACATGACGCTCCTTTTAAATATGGACAGTGAATCCGAAAAATTGTCGAGCTTATTAAAAATGTTACTAATATTAATAACTAATGATTTATGCCTCAAACTAATTTGGTTTTGTGGGATAATTTCGTATAAAAAATCAGTGTTATAAATATCCGAATATTCGCATATATACAGGAATTTTATTTTAATTTCTTTTCTGTTAAATTATTTGTATGTAAAATATGGATTTTTTTAATTTTGCAATAATTAGCCTATAGACATCTGTTATAGTATACATAAGTTCATAATTTGAAAGTTTATTTGTATGTTAGTGTTCCTAAATAAATTTAATGTATAAAAATCAAGACGACACTTCCTCCCTAAACACGAGTTATTCTCAATTAGGTAAGTATTAATTAACAGCTTGAAACATATATTATATACTTACCCTTTGCAAATCATTTGAAATAACACATTGTTGTACACCGTCATTGGATGGTTGGTATATATACTTTGTTATTACTTTGTAATTTACTGAATATCAACCCTCCGTTTTCTCTACACTTGCTCATGTTCTTACTTACTTCTATCAATATGTATTATCACACTGTTAATAAAAATTCAAAAAAAATTAAAAATTCATGGTGGAGATTGCGTCCCACATTAAGAAACATGGTTATACTGGTTATATGCTCGCCATTGCATAATACAGGGTTTTCTAATAAGAGGTGTTAGGTATTTTGAATAGCCCGCTATTTCGGTAGATGTTACTTTTGAAGCTGTCATTTTTTGACATTTGACAAATAGAAACTAAGCCAGTAATAAAAATGGAACAATACACGCTTCAACAACGCATTGAAATTATTAAAATTCACTTGAGTGAATCAAATGGAAATCATCTTGAGTGATGAGGCCCATTTCCACCTCGGTGGCTTCGTCTATAAGCAAAATTGTCGCATCTGGGTATCGGAAAACCCAAGATTTTTTGTTGAAAAGCCTCTCTATCCTCAACGTGTGACTGTTTGGTGCGGTTTATGGTCCGGCGGAGTCATTGGACCTTCCTTTTTCGAAAATGAGGCTGGAGCAACAGTTACGGTGAATGGATTGCGCTATCGAGAGATGATTAATGATTTTTTATGGCCGGAATTGGATGGTATTGATCTGGACAACGTTTACTTTCAACAAGACGGCGCTACGTGCCACACAAGGAACGAAAATTGAATATCAAAATAACACCTCTTATTGGAAAACCTTGTATATAAAATACGCAATAAAACTATTTAATAATTACTATAGAAAAATGTTCATGTTTAAAAAAATCCTACAGTTAATCGTTATGAGAATTATCGTCACAATTATAAAAAAAACAGTTTACGCCAATTCGCTTAGTGAACAAGTGAAGATTTACGACAGGTATGTTAAAATATGTGTTTTACTGGAAATCTTAATATTGATGTCTAAAAAGAAATTTATTGAATCTTTTGAAAGCCAGGCAAGCGTTAAATATCGACATATAAATATTAAATTTTACCAAGCGATCTTTTTTAATCCGTATTAGAAATGTGCGTTCATATAACTTTCATTTGGGAGAAATTTTTAAAATTTGATGAAATTTTATTTTTATTTTCACCTTGCAAATAAAGTTACATCCCGTGATTTGTCACGGGTAACAACGGTAACAGCTAGTTTATGGAAATAGTACAATAATAATATATAATTAACATAATATCATAAACACAACTATGCATGACGGTAAGAAGAAAAACGGTAAAGAAAAGGTAAATTGAATGGCAATTATTGGTTAGTACTCGTTGGATGATCACGGATGATCTACAAGCATGATTAACAATGATCATTGAATGATTACCCATTGGTCGTCAATAACAAAATTACTTACTGATTATGGACTTGTGATGTGACTCGTGCAATCTTCGGTCTATTATTATCAAACATTTTACGTGGTACCGAGTCTTTAATTCTTGATTTGTACATTTTTCTCCATCTAAGAAATATGTGCTTTCATAATTTACTTTAAAAATGGGACATATTATTAAAATTAGGCGAAAACGAATTATGAATTAGACACTAGACTCTTCTCTTCCAAATTTGAATGTGTAAAGCTGTGATTTTTACAATGGCGCGTTTCCATCTGATCTATTTTGTGAGAATCTATGGCCAATTTATAACGAAAGTTGAAGTCGATTCAACTTTTAGTTTCTATTCCATAGAAAAGCCGATGAAAGCTTTTCAACGAATCCATGAAATACGCCAGTTGGGATCCCAACTTAATGGCCCGTTCCCACCTCATCTATTTTATAATCTATGAAATACTTCGGTGAGAACAGGCTCTCCACGACATAGAACGCCCGATAGAATTATAAACCCAATGTTGATTCAACTTTCATTCTATTCTATATATGGACCGTATAATAGAACCGTGTGAACGGCATTTGTTCGGCGAACAACGCAGAATATTTATTTATTTATCGAATGTCCGTTGGTCTTTTACAAACAGAATTCTGTATTTTATAATACAGAAATACATATCAGTTTCCACCACAACTAATTATTTTTGTTTTGATGCAGGACGAAAAGGTTTTGAATATATCGAAAAGGTCTGTATATTATGTATTGGTACATCGGTGAAATCGCACTAGTGGTGAGTGATATGAATAGTTATTATGGTTTTCACAGTGGAAACGAGTACATTTAACAGGGACACGGATCTTTATAAAACTTAACATTTGAGGGTAAAAAGTAGGGGTAGTTTTACATTAGACGTTCATGTTTTGTAACAATTAACAATCACAGGTTGTCTTAACTTATATTGAACATATCTAAGAAACTTCCCTTGTATTTGATCCTAGCGGTGATAGTTACAAGTATAAATAGGTGACCATATAGGAGATTCATATTCTAGCTGCGATCTCACAAGGGAGCAGTAAAGTAGTTTCTTTGACTCAACTTGATGAAAGAACATACAAAATACATCGAATCCGATGGAAAAGTATTATAGGGTTATATCTACGGTTATGTGATCTCAAATAAAAAGGCAGTATCAAATCCCATTGAAATAGAAAATAAGTATAGCAAAGGTAAACGCGCGACAATTTGTTTCCATTTCAAACGCTTAGTTCTATGAAAGGATCGTAAATCAGTTGGGATTCCAGCTTAATTCTCACCATTCTAGAGATATTTGTATAATCAAATATTCAACTTCGTTTGTCTCAAAAAATATCAGATATTTTTTGGATGATTTTGTTTTATTTGGTTTTTCGACCAGTCGAACGTTAACATGGATTTTAAGAACAGAATATATCTGGAGCCATCGAATATTATACACAAAACTTTGAACGCATTAAACAACGTAAAACTGATAAACTGAAAATGAAACAATATTGGTAAATATGTAACAATTAAATAAAGTAATATATAAACTAGAACAATACTACATAGACAAATCATTAAAACTACATCACTATAATTTGTAGGATTCAAAAAGTGCTGGTATAGATTACGATTTACTCTATAAATGGAGTCAGTAAATATTGAAATATTACCTCCAAACTTGTTGCCCAGATCATGCATCCTATTGGTTAGTGATTGTGTCTGATAGTTGGTTGTGTATGCATTACATCAATAATATAAACATAATATTTATGTAAAAACAAAGGTATTAACTCTCTTGCATAATTTTCTAATTAACTAAACAATAATAATTAATACTTAAATAGTATTTACATCATGTGAACTGTAACAAATTGCTTACACAACGGTTCTTTAAAAATAATAATATTTTTTCAACGATGAGTTGTAAGAAATTAACGCTGTAGATTAGTTTTATAATAAGCGTGCATTGATATCACATTAGCACTTTTTTATTCGTTTTATTCCATTAAAATAATAATACAAGGTGGATAGCAGAAAATAGGTACCTATTTACCTGTGGTAATAAAGTGTATAATGAATTATAAGTAGCCTACGTAACGTTATCTACCCATCACTAGGCATGCAATAAGGTAGGTACTTGTATGCTAATAGGTTTTGCTTTCATATCGAAACTGACAGATTTAAGGTCAAAAATAATTACCGACCTTTTGAACCTGCTTATGTACCTAGGTATTTGTAGGTAGTTTTGTTATTAGTCATTATATTTTCTACATGGTTACCACCAAAAGTTAATACAATGCCACTGAATCTATCTGCCGAATTTCAGCCCGATCGGACGTCGAAAAGTGGGTTAATTTCCGCTTCTAAGATTTGCATTCATTCATAACCGAAAACAAAAGTGGGTTAATTTCCGCTTCTAAGATTTGCATTCATTCATAACCGAAAACAAAAGTAGGTTAATTTCCGCTTTTAAGATTTGCATTCATTCGTAACCGAAAACAAAAGTGGGTTAATTTCCGCTTCTAAGATTTGCATTCATTCATAACCGAAAACAAAAGTGGGTTAATTTCCGCTTCTAAGATTTGCATCCATTCATAACCGAAAACAAAAGTGGGTTAATTTCCGCTTCTAAGATTTGCATTCATTCATAACCGAAAATAAAAGTGGGTTAATTTCCGCTTCTAAGATTTGCATTCATTCATAACCGAAAACAAAAGTCGGTTAATTTCCGCTTCTAAGATTTGCATTCATTCATAACCGAAAACAAAAGTGAAATTCAAAAGGATTTATTTAAAAAAATGAATATTTTCAGCAATGTCTGAAGCTAGGGCGTCATCGACGATTCTTCCCCGTCAGGAAGAATCCTCAATCGGGGAGGTTGTGAGGCTGGAGTTGGTGGGGAGGGGAAGGAGATGGGTTGAGGAAAGTCGAGGTGAATCTGATATTCATTTATAGGGTTTTCCAATAAGAGGTGTTATTTTGAATAGCCCGCTATTTCGGTAGATATTACTTTTGAAGCTGTCATTTTTAATTTATATACATAATAAAATAACACCTCTTATTGGAAAACCCTATATTATTGTTGGTCATCAAACACAGCTAAAGACATCTCAAGCAACAGTTCGATTCTGAATGGTTGTCAGGTAATATCAATGTTTTATTTTTTATTCTCGAAACAAATTACGATAATTAAGGCATTTTATTTTATAATTACCGTGACGAAAGAATAAATCTTGCAATATTGATTTGCTGCCAAAATGACTTGACCATTTCTGTCCGTGAATATGGCGGCGTTGAAGTCACGTCAAGTGGCGTTTTTTTATGTCATAATAACATAATAGCCAGTTTGATTCGTTTCGGAATGTGCGGTTTTAGATCTCCTTACCTTTTTTTCGAAATAATATTCTGGGTAATCCAGAAAAGAATTAGGCTCCACAAACTCCTTTCGGGAGACGGCAGGCTATATTTTGAAAATCGATTTGGCAACACTGGTATTAATTATTGGCCTATGCCCAGTTGCTCAACCTAGTGGAATTTATAAAACTTACTCTTGACGCTATTAAAAAAAATGTTGTAATAAAATAAAATTATTTATTCAAATTTTGCTAATATCTTAATGAAGACACTTACTCCATAATGATATCACACATTCTTAATCTGCTAACGTATAATGTGACACAAGGAAAAAATACATACGATAAGCATAATATCCTTCAGTTAAGGACAACTTTTAAGAGTTCTTAGAAATTTGGGGACAGTTTTAGAAGGGGGGACCAATAAAATCCTCATCGAACGTTTCAACAATCATCGACACGAGACTGAAGGTCAAGAAAAATATCTGGTTCGGTCAAGGGTGAGTTTGAGGAATTAGTCATGGCACATGATCTTATTATAGACAGACGTATGAAAGTTTATTGGGACCTCTACTTACAACAACATTTTATTTGAGTCAAATCGCTAAAAGAAATGGTGATTTTCCAGGAATAAAATCCAAGAGTAGATACTATTATCTTTTATCCTACGCAATACTTTGAGGGGGGTGGAGGGGAGGGAAAGTTGAAAAACCCCCAAACCCCTCCTTTTATAAGCCCTTGCAACTTGCAATATCAGAATGTAATTTAGACGGTAGGAATAGTTGAACGGGAGCATCAGCGATGTAGGGTGATAGGTTGTATTCATTTTGGATTTATGGATAAATATCTCTTAAGTTATTTTATTTAGTGATTGGATAATATAATGAATACTGGTTATTTATCTGCCGCTGGAGCATCAACCAGGTCCCAAATTTCAAACTCCAATAACCCGGATTAATGAATTTATGATTCGCATGTGGATGAATCGGAGACTTCTCAGAAAGATGTGACATGATCATGTGAATCAAATACCTACTTATATAGTATGTGTGAGATAAATTGTCAAACAAAGCAAAGTTAAAGCTCGCACACACATATTTGGCTGAATCCGATTGGACACGGTCCAAATTAGGGTGATATACACGTCCGAGTCGGGTCACGCCGAGCCAGGCCAAATTGATCTATCTCACTATCGAGTGGAACATCTCGAACTTCTGAACTACAATCGTAAATTCGTACATAAAATAGGTTATTTTTATCACAAATATTCGATATAGGTTTATTTAAAATTAAGTAGGTGTTCAAAATAATGGTAGGTACATAAAGTAGATTTTTTACAAACATAACAAAAGTTTAATTAAAAAATTAAGTAGTGAGAAATAATTTAGGGGAGAGTCTGTTAAATTGGACCACTTTTCGGAAAGTAGTAAATTTATTGGGATGACATTACATTTATTTATTTATTTATATATATATATATACGCCTAAAAAGGCTTTTACATAGAAGTGATACAAGATGCAGTACAATAAGAGAATATGTATTATACAGGAGATATTGACAGTAAATAGATGTAATCCATTTTAAAGAAGGAAAAAAAATAACATAAAGTAAAAAAGAAATTACAACAACATTACATATAAAACAAATCATTAAAACTAATTTACCAAAGCTACTCTAATTTGTACGATTCAACAAAGTGTTGATGTAGATTATGCTTAATTCTATATATGGAGTCAATAAATAAATCAATAACACCCCCATACTTGTTGCCCAGATCATGCATCCTATTGGTCAGTGAGTGTGTCTGATAGTTGGTCGAGTATGTATTACAGAAGAATGTTATATTTTGCCTTGTATTCCTAGTCGGCACATGTAGTTTAATAGTGGCAAGGATGGCAGGACTATCAATTAAGTTGTTAATGACTCTGTGTAACACAACCAGGTCTGAAATAATTCTCCTGTCAGACAGTGTTATTAGATGCAATTGATTCATCAAACTGACATAATTAATGTAATCAATAGGAATTCCGAGCTTAAAATTAACGTACTTAAGAAATTTGTGCTGAACTCTTTCTATATTATTGGAGTGAACTTTATATAAAGGGGACCAAATAGGTGAATTATACTCCAATTGACTTCTGACTAATGAAGTATAGAGGGTTCTCATACAATCTATGGACTTAAAATCGGTTAAAGTTCTGCAAAGGAAGCCAAGCATCTTTAAAGCCTTATTAGTTATATAGTTGATGTGTTCAATGAATGACAAGTTTTCAACGAATATTACACCCAAGTCACGAATATGTGATACTGGTATTAATTTAATATTATTTAATGTATATTCATGTAATATATTATAACGAGTTTTGGAAAATCGTATTACTTGACATTTCTGAATGTTCAAAAATAAAGCATTTTGTTCACACCATTGATGAAATTGTTCTAAATTACTAGTAAAATTTGACAATCGGATACATTTCGTATTCTTTTATATATTTTTAAGTCGTCAGCAAATAGCAGAACTTCTACATCATTAAATTGGTCAACAATGTCATTGATGAATAATAAGAAAAATATTGGGCCGAGGTGGGACTTAGAGGACTTCAAATATACTGAAATGAAAGGTGCGTTATTAGACTACAAAGGCCGTTTATTATTTTATATTAAATGGTTACAGTTATTTTATTAAAAATATTTTACTTCATGTAGGCATTTGTTCCAAATTAGCTGACCGGTTTGTTAAATTGGACCTGTGGGTTTTGTAAATTGGACCTAGGCTTATTCTATTGCTAGAATGTACACTTTATTTACCTAAAAAAAAAACATGAAATCTATCCTAACCTAACCCAACCCACCTTGCTAATTTCACTTAATGTATTGTAATAAGAGAGAACGCTTTATTTTTTTGAAGAAATTATCACAATTATCTGGGTTGCTTACACAGGTTTCGTGATGCCATTTATGATAATGCACACATTGCAACCAATCTATTTTTGGTGGTTACTTATCAAAATAATCTCCATTGCATATACCGCATGCATTTTCCTTATTTTCAGATGGTAGGCATATCAGAATCGTCCAACACAGTTTCTAACTCAGTATCTGATTCACTGCTGCTGTTGTATTTATTGAGTATACACTGCTTGCAGCTTTCATCTTTTTATTTTTTTCCGATTCCTACGCATTTACTGGTTTTGTTAATAGGCTCCATTTTTGTTCTCTTACCTAGACGTTTCTGAATAGATATTGCCAAATCATTTTTATAAGGGCTTGGTGTTAATATGAAAGCTTTCTGAACACCACGCGCCTTTTTCAAACATACACTGTTCCAGTGTTAGGAGATGGTTCACTTAATCTTTTTCAACTGCTTCTGAAAAAAAACTGTTGGTCGTCCTTCGTGTATTATAAAATCATTTGCAACAGTATTATTCTAATCTAGATGCCTCTTTAAAGTCAGTTTTGGAATTTTATAAACACGGGCACATTCATTCAAACCAACATGTTCATTACGAAACGCAAATATTGCATGCCTTAGGTCTTCTTATTTCCTTTTGTAATAATGTTTACTATCCGCCATCTAAAATAAATACAAATTTAACTGCAGCCACAATTTATTTTCACTTGTAGCAGCATTGAGTAGGATAAATTGGGCCGGTCCGATATGCCGAACTCACAGTGGTTCAATTAATCGAACTCTTACTTCTTTCAAACAAAAATTTCTATCAAATATAACCTATATATTTGGATATTCATATTATTGCGGGTATAAAACTATGAAAAATACCGAGTATCTGAATTCATACTGGACGTGTGTTGGCGTAGACGGCGACGAATTTTCATCACATCACATATGATGAGTTTTGGCTTGGCGCGAGGATATTTGGCTCGTTGGCTTTTTCGTGTGTGTTCAGCTTAACAGTCCATAGCAGAGTTATTTTTCCAACCATGGTGTTTGGCGGTGAGCCTTGAAACTGGTAGTGGAAAGGCAGATGAAGTGAGGGGTATGTGACATGCGCAGTAATTTCACGTATGACCGAATTACAAAAATACGAAGAGAATGAATAAATATATGGGATGTTGATGAAACAAAGAATGTGCGCCAGGACAGGTGATAAGTTAGTTGGTCGGCATAATTAGTCGGCATAATTAGTTGGTAGGCATAATTAATGAAAGAAAAGTGTTTTTAAGAGTAACTCGCATGATCACAACATATACCTATTACAAAAAATGACACTTTTCACGATTCTTCGCTAACATAAAAACCAAATAATAATAGTTTTTGGTGAAATATATTTCACTTAACCCTTCAAACCTCGGAAGGAGATTACTAGCCACAAACATCATATTCCATTATAGCCTCTGGAGGACAGATCTGACCGGGGCGTCAACACATTATAAAAGTATTTTTATCTTTTTTTCTATAATGCGTGGATATGTGATATGTTCGCCATTGAAAAGATAAATAATTATTTTTCACAGTTTGTATCAAATGTTTGTACATTGTTACATGGATAAAATTATAAAAAAATTGTCAAAGTGCATGGTTACGAATTTCGACAGTTTTATTACTTACTACCTACAAAAAAGGAATATGTTTTATAAATATGGAATTATTTCAAAATTATAGACGTTCCGAGTCAAAATGTCCTCGTAAGTTTCTTTGTTAACAGTTTCATGTTTGAAAATTTTAGAAAGATCAATGTTTTTTTCAAATGCAAATATTTCAAAGATAATTTAATCTAGTTTCTAAAATAGTATTTCTTTTAACGACAACTTAAAAAATAAGTAATATCTAGCACATTTTCGATATCTGAGCATTTCGAAATTCTAAGAAAATTCACCACGTCGTTGAGAATTTTTGGTAAAAATATTTAAAAACCTGAAGGGTTAATGAACTATTTGCACTTATTTTTTATTAATTTAACTTAACATTAATCAGTAGTCAATTGCAATTCGTGAGCATGTGATTTTTATTTCAAAACTTCTCTTCATCTCTCCACACACTTTCGTCCCTCATCGCTGACGAAATTACTAAGATATTGTAAGGACATATGTAATAGGTACTTTAACAATGAAATTTTAATAAATCTACCTTTTCGCTTGTAATAAACTGTACTGTGTATGTCTAAATAATCTAAAAGTGTTTAAAAATCACGTTTAGCCGGTTTTTTGAAGATTTTTAAAAGCTAATCGATATATGGGATATACGAAATAATGCTGACATAAAAGTTCCAAAAATACGTTCAATAATCAATTTGAAGAATCGAAATAATGTAACTTCGTAACCAGCACAGCGGAGGCCTCAATTTTTTTTGTGTATGAAATTAAAGCATGCTGTTTTATAAATATAAATATTCTGCATTTGCAGACCATTAATTGTTTACCCTCGAAGCCGTCTTCACAGTGCAGGTGTACAATTATCATATTATTAGTCATTAAATCAGGTAAGAGACTTAGGGTTTTTCCATCGTGCCGCAGCATGAAATCACGCTCGTTCAGGCGACCGGTCGGCAATTATAACCCGCCTGATTAGTGACCAGTGACCGGACCCCAGGGGCGGACAAAATCACTGCATTTATTAAATTAGGACTGAGAAATTTTTATTATCTTTTTTTTATTTTCCACACATTGGCATTGAAGGTTCTTATCTCATTAAAGGAACTCAAGTACGTTCTTTTCACTCGCACAGTTGTTGCTTGGATTATAATTGGTTGTGGTTTCGTTCTCCCATGCACTGGCAAAGTGTAGGTACTGACCTACACCTATGTTAGGTTTGTATTTCCCCAAATGTTTATAAAACAATTAAAGTGTATTGAATTCAATTAAAATAACACCTCATTTTTATAGACATAGGTATCAAACGGTTCCATGATAACTCGACACAGTGACATTTCGACACACTTTTAAAAAGTGATATAAAGTCATTAGAAACGATGAAATTTTTTTTAACCTACCCTAACCTAACCTACTTAACCCAGTTAATAAAGTTTTTGTTTCATCACTTTCCATGACTTTATATAACTTTTTTGTGTGATGAATTATCATTGTGATTATTTATCCGGTATCCGTATCAAACACACCAATTTAGCGGACGTACTTTGTCTTTGATTTTGCACATAATATTATTGTTTGAATGAAATATGCATATAAATTAAACAGACATTGTCTGGTGAAGCGGGTAACGTACGTGTATAGGTAAAAAATAAACATCTGGGTTGCCTGCAATGATATTAAAAAATGGTCCCAGTTATGTAGTTTAGTCGAGTGTACAAAAGTCACGGGACGGCATTTAGTTTGAGGGGGCCAGTCCGTCCCTGCAGATACCTAACCTAACATATCAATTTTATTAATCAATTATCCAAATAATTACCTTCCTTTTATATTACCGTGTTTTTTATATATAGATATGAGTTACAGCTAGTATTGTCGACAGATGGGTGATGTTCACATTGCTATGGCGAGTTATGTATTGAGTAATGCGTCCAAGGAGTTCGCACTTGTTGTCAGGAAGGTGGGAGGGTAAATAAAGTGCCGCAAAAAAATAAACCAGTTTTTTCCCTTTCTCGCAGAAAGTCAGCATGAATTTCCGCTGAACTTAAACTGGGCCAAATTTGTTTAGACTCGATTGATAGACACATATAGTCGGGTTTATGAGAAAAATAAAAACATTTACTTGAACTTCCCTTTGCGGTAAAGGAAACACAATTTGGTGGAAGAGATTGCATCAGCTGGTAGTTCTGAAAACTTTTCAGCTAACACTCGCTGTTTTCTAGATCTGCTGCCAAAAGCAATGATATATACATTTATTTATAGTTTTGCAAGGTCTTTACACCATTTTAATTTAAAGGAATGTGCGAATAATTGAAACGGTCTCCTATCTTAATTATTTAGTAATTAAAGTACTTACACGTGAAAGATGTAAAATAATTTGCGGATGTTTCCGTAAAGTTATCCAGTACCATCAAAGTTATTTTGTATCAGTAAGTATTCTCCGTGTACAATCAAAGGAATTTTCAGGCCGCTCGCAATCGCCCTCAAAAGTACATACATTTCTCGACATTCTTATTCCTTAGTCTCGTCGAAGGCAGTGGCGGCTCGTGGCTTTTGGGTGTACTAGAGTGCTAATATTATAAAATATGGCATTTCTGATGTTGTTCTAGCTGAAAACGAATTTTATTTTTTTTCGAAAAATCTATTTCTTGTATGAAGATTTTCAGGAAATTTCAGTTTAGCCGTGCGCCGCACGGATTTCCTAAAAATCTTCGTACAAAAAATCGAATCTCTAAAAAAAAATAAAAAATCATTTTCAGCTACAAAAACATCAATAATGCCATTTTTGTAATATTAGCACTCTTGTAACCCAAAAGTCATACATACTTACATACGCCATACGTCAAAAGTCGTTCCACTCGAACAACGGGTGGGTCGAACGACTCGTTGTTCAAGTGGAATGACTTCGTCGAGAATCGAGGCCCTGTTACCAAAATTAAACTTTTTTAATTTTATTTTTTTATTTGGTACAATATTTTTTACATTTCAAGTTTTCCAGTAATGTAGGCCTCACTGGGTGACTTGCCCTTGCTGAGGCCTTCATTTCCCCATCGCTTGCTTCTCAGTCCAAGCTCTTTTTTCAAAGTAAAGAATTGAAAGGGCATCCACTCGTATTCCAACATTCATAGTTGTGGCATGTTGCAAGAAAAGATGCACTGCTTAGTACCTACTCCAATCAAATTATGCTTGGTATTTATCTGCAGACGTCCGGAATAACAAACATCCAATTATCCATGTAATTAAATAACTGGAGAGCCACTATGAAAAACGAAAAACACTGTACAATAACGCAATGCGGGTAATATATTATGTCAAATAACAACATTGGACTTTGGAATAATTTATTTGTGCCGATAAATAATTCTTTGTTACCATTTTTTTGTTGACGTCTTGCAACTTAAAATTTTCCTTAAAGTTATAGTGTGAACAACGAAAACTTTCTTTTCAAGGAACTAAGCATTTCACTCTCACCAAAATAGTCAGGATTAAACGTATGGTTCATCTTAAAAATTGACATGACTGCTGCTTGACTTATGTTTTTCTTAACGCTATCGAACAATTAAAATGATTATTCGCAAATCAGTCACTGTGAAGGACCGAAAAATTAATTTCTTTGGTGCCAACCGTGAAATCTGCAATAACAATGACTAAAAAACACGTCTCATTATTTATAATCGTCCAAAGAATTCTTGCACGAATAAAATTAATTCTTTTCATTGTCATATAATTTGAATGGAACAAATATTATGTGGGACAATTTGTTTTTTGAATTTTGTGCGGAAAATTTAATATTATTTCTGAGCATGCGCATACCTGTTCTTAGTCGACTAAATCATTTTCACAATGATATATTTGCCGAGACGAATAAGGGTATCTGACGCAGATCATTCATGTATTACGAAGACAATCTAGGTATAATGTTTTATTTAAAAGGAAAGGACATTAAATGCAATTGCATAACAATGGTTTTTTGTATCGACGCATGCGCAGCAATGACACGGTACAATTTAATTCACGATTGAATGATGAATGAAAAACATGGTTAATCATTACTACAGAAAGATCAAAGTAAAAAAACATCAAGTGGAATGGTATTTACACGGAGAAAACTTACTGATATGAAATACTGTTAATTTATTAAAAGTCTGGTCAAATTATTCGTTTTCCTGTTAAAAATGGGACTGCAGTTCTATAACCAATGAATTGAAAGAGTTCCTAACAAAGTATTAGTCAAAAGCGAATGTTTTCTGAGGACGGCAGAACACGTGTTCATACAAATACTGAAGTTGATATTGACATACTGATATTGTCGCATTCCGTCATGATAATTATCAGGAAAAGAACAAGTGTTTTCGATATGTTCTGAATGACTAATAGTTGGCATGCTGTCACTTTTAACAGGATCATTTTCTCCGTGTAAAAGTGTTTTGGCGATTACTACATTACTATATTATATTGCTTTCCGGTGACCAGCTATTCTATTTTATTACGTGGCACCGTTTTCTGGTTTTAATTAGTTTAGCAAACTTATAGTTGCATCTATATGTAGCGACCACCAATAAGGTTTTTAAGGTTATTATTTAAATGAGAACCACCATTTTTTGGTCACCACAGTACTCAAAGTGTTAAATATCTGTCATCTTAAATAATAAATGAGCACAAAAATCCGATTATTTCAAAATAGGTACCTACTTATAATGGTCTTATAAAAAATATTTCCAAGAACATTTATTATTATTAATAAAGTGGGGGAAGACATGGCATGATCAAATGAAACAAATACTTGAGTTGGAGCATGTCAAGAGTCACAATAATAGAAGGGTATGTTTAAGAAGATGTATGAATGTGAATGAAGCAAAGAGTGAGACCAAGTTGTTTGACGGTCCATCCTCAGTGCCTACTCCTGCAAGGAAATGGCTTGATGGTTAGTTGGCTAGTTCGCCTTGATAATGGTCACAAGAAGGCATTACACGACTAATAAGCCTTAAGTCCAACAATATTATTGATGATCTATTATCCTATTTTTGTGCTATAATCATAGATATCCTAATTAATAAACTGGCCCTTTAGAGAAAGGGGAACAAACCAAGTTGCGCGGAGAGGGCGTGACCCTCTCCTTTTCAGTAATTTGTCGATAAATGAATCTGACACTATGAACTTGTATACACAAGTAATTGGCATTGTAATATCTCCATTTACTACGTAAATTAATAATATCCGTATATTTAAATCTGTTACGAATTACTAGTCCTTTTTTACAATGGCTCGCTAATTGCTGGCTGCGTAAAAACTTATCTACAATTCCCAAATCGGGTGAACAATAGTTAGGGCTTGTTTCCCAAACTGAATATTCTGTTACACTAATTAGTAGTACTATAATGAATATAACCTAAAGAAATATCGATATGAAGTAATGCGTACGATCAATTATTAATATGAGACTATGGAATGTATCGGGAGCATCTCCTATCCTCTTCCTATTTTCCTCTTCCTCTCCCCTTCCTTTAACACCAAATTAATTTTAAGATATTAAAACTATATTTCCAATGAACTTTAGCATAAGAAACTTCTGTGGCTTGACTTCAGTTAACTTGTATATTTATATCTATCATTGTATATTATGTAAAAGCTGTTTGTTTCTTACAAAATAAATGAATAAATAATTAATTTATTATTAGTTTTGTCACACTAACTTGTGCTATATTTTACCCATCTCACTAATTTTTAGCCTCGGCGGTTAGCTTTTTTAACGGTTTTAAGAGGGCTTGAGGACCCGTAGTAGGCGTTCAAAGATGGTTTGAAAGGGAGATATGTAAATACGAATGTTAGAGGGAGCGCGCTAATATTAAGAAACGATAATAATTGAGCGAAAATGGTGAAAATATTTAATACAACACTCGTTTGAAATAGAGCAAAAATCTCTCGACAAATGCTTTAGTTGCAAAGATACACTGTGAATTTTTTCATGCCGATAATATATTAAATAACAGAACAAAGCGTGTTTTTAATAATTTTCGGAGCTGAATTTGAGATTTTTTCCTATCGAGGGAATTTCATATACAGGGTTTTCCAATAAGAGATGTTATTTTGATATTCAATCGTAAAAGATCAATGGTTTCGTTGCTTGTGTGGCACGTAGCGCCGTCTTGTTTAAAGTAAACGTTATCCAGATCAATATCTACCATCCAATTCCGGTCATGAAAAAATCATTAATCATCTCTCGATAGCGCAATCCATTCACCGTAACTGTTGCTTCAGCCTCATTTTCAAAAAAGGAAGGTCCAATGACTCCGCCGGACCATAAACCGCACCAAACAGTCACACGTTGAAGATAAAGAGGCTTTTCAACCATAACTCTTGGGTTTTCCGAGCCCCAGATGCGACAATTTCGCTTGTTGACGAAGCCACCGAGGTGGAAATGGGCCTCATCACTCAAGATGATTTGCATTGGATTTGCTCAAGTGAATTTTAATAATTTCAATGCGTTGTTGAAGTGTGTATCGTTCCATTTTTGTTAATGGCGTAGTTTCTACTTGTCAAATGTCAAAAAATGACAGCTTCAAAAGTAACATCTACCGAAATAGCGGGCTATTCAAAATAACACCTCTTATTGGAAAATCCTGTAGTTAACATTTCGGCATAGCAAATATTATCTTCAAAAATTACCCTTTTTTGTGGAACATAAAAACTTAGAGTAGACGAGGAACTTGTTATAAATCGGTAGAAATTGGGTAGGAGGAGGCGCAAACTTTATTTACTTTTCTACGCAGAGTCTGATTCAAAACGATAACCGGATTTCACGTTAGGGAAATCTATAAATTTTGGATGCAGAATCTTTTAATTGGTCCGAAATATTTATTTCAAAAAGCAAATATTTAGACATCAAATCACTTGGTGTTCTAAGTACGAATCGTAATCCATGATATTTCAGTACCTACTAATCCATATACCAAATCATATTTAAAAGTAAATTATTTTGCGTCGTAGTATTATTTCGAGTTTAGTCCAAATTTAGATAAACGTACCTTATTTTGTCGCGGAACGAGAAAAACAATATGCTAATTTCCATAATCCGACCAAAAACATTTCAGTTGTTCCTTAGAAAAACACACTTCATGTGAATATTATGTCGCAATGTTAGACCATTGTTTTCCATGAAAACAAAGGACACATTATGGCTGCCTGTTTACTGTGACGGTTTATCTATGAAAGAGTTTCCAGAAAAAACTAGTTAACAACTCATTTATTATTGGTTTGAAAAAAATAAACTTCAATTTAGCATTACTATCAGTTGGTATCGACCAATCCTTTGCTAGATATGCTCAGTATCGCCCTGGTGAAAAATCACCTTGTATTTTTCTTCCTCATCAGCTACCCCTAATAACTCCCTTCATCCTAACAGTAGTCCAATCGGGGATGCTATAGATCTACTGGCTTCTAGCAGTTAGGACGCTTGTGCGGCATTTAAATAAAAAAAATAAACGTTGCGGCTCCGCTCTGACGTCATAGATACAGCTCAGTACGATTTTATCGACAAATTATAAAAGGTTGGTCACTGTGTAGCTCTGCATACTAAAAGTATTGAGAAAATATTAAAAAAATGTTTACGTCGGGTTATTTTTAATATTTCCATATTTGTACATCGAAAGAGACATAATAATGTTTTCATAAGCGACGCGCTCTTTTAAATCTCACTTTCGTGAGGTTTACGGCAACACCAGGCAACTAATAAGGGGGGATTGCTCGACGCCAACATATTAACTATTTTTTATGAACGTATTATTAAAATCTCCAAAAAATGTTTTTAGAGGGATCCCTACGAATGTGAGTTTTAAGGGTATTCTAGGCTATCATTTCAAATTAATGAGAGAGGGAAGGTGGAATTTATATATTAATTGTGTTTAAATTGGCAAATTTCAAAATTATATGGGAGATTGGAGTCGAATTAAGAATTAGAAGAGATGAGATGTTGAATGAAGGCAATTTTAAATAATGCTTGATAGAAGAGAGGATATTTGTTTTGTTGTCAGCCAAAAAAATATGTGATCTAAAGTTCCAACTTCTAGACCGCAGAATGTATGTGAGGAGTCAAGGTGAGAAGGAACGGATCGATGTCCAGTCCTCGTTCGAATAAGTGAGAAAAAAATCTTTTTGGAGAAATGGGGGAAGTGTTGAAACCACAGTTTTGATGGGATAGTCCTTTGTATTGATGCATAGCAGGCTTCATTTGATTGACTAGCAATGTGCCAATACACTTTCCAAGCATTGCTATAAAATCTATCTTTGAGGGTAGACAAATTTTCATGATTACTTAATAAGTGGATTATATCACAAAAAATATAATTATAAAAATTTCAAGGTTAATTCAGAAAAAGTATGTTAGTTCCATACGGCATTCTGATCATGTTGAAGTTATAAATCATAGTCAATGTTGATGTTCATTTTTTGCCAGGTGTTCTGAATTATTGAATATTTCTATAATATTTTTATGATTATTATAAATTTCTCACAATTTTATTAGTATTTTATCACCTTTCTGAACCAGAGATAATATATTTTTGTGTATGAGCAAAGAAAAGCAGTAAGATCACCTAATATTTTTAATATTATTCACCTAAGAAAACCAAGGCGTACAACTCAACCCGCAAGAGGGCGCTAGTGTAGCATGTTGCCATCAGAATGTATGGGAAACGTCAGAAGTTAGAGATATTATTAATATTATATTATATATATATATTTGGTATTACTTAGTGGTTCATTATAAAGGTATAAATTAACCATCCGAAAATAATGCATATTTCTACCGCATAATATAAAGGTCACAGAGGAATACTCCAAGCTTGTTTTTACAAAGATAACTAGTAATTACTTTTGTTGACAAAAACCCCGCAAAGGAGGGCAAGGAGAAGTACGGCTTAAAAATCTTCCGATCGTTGCTCAGCGATTAGCGCAATGAACTGAAATGTCCTCGCGCTGGTTTACTTTATATAATAATATTATGTTCGTATCTAACTTAGTCACAAATTAAAATGGTTTCTTTTTTCGGGTTTCAGTTGTGTGTTAGATTGTACTAGGTAATTGTAGTAGGTAGATATTATCTACTATTTTTAGTCTCTACGCTTCGAGTGTAGGAACTTCCGGCACTTTTCCGCGCTATCATTTAAATTAAGAACTTCCGATTAAAGGGTAATAAAACATGTCTCATAATAACAGGTCCCAAAGCAAAAGGAATTGGGGAATTAATTAAGAATAAAAAACTTTTTTTTTAATATTCCATAAAAAAAAAGTAATCAATAATATATTAGTATTACCTATAGCATGTGAAATGGTTCTATTGAATCCGTGTATAATATAAACTTTTGGAAAGAGAAACTACATAAATATTATACAAAATAAAATAAAACTATTCCATAAGTTGATGTTAATTTATAGTCCCATGACAAATCAGAACACTTTTGAAACATTATTTAAAGTCATTAAAATTGACAAAAAAACTTAACCTTACTTAACCTAGACTTTTTCATATTTTTTTATGACTTTATATCACTTTTCAAAAGTGTTCTGATTTGTTCGATTACCAAATTAAAACAGCTGTTTAGAAATACACTTCAACTTGATTTAATCACCCTTGCTTTTAAATATTATTGATACACAATAATAATTACAGTAAGTGACAATTTTCAAAACTTATTTGTTTTAATCGTTTTATAAAAGCTACTCATTTTTCTATAATAGAATGATAGTATTTTATATATTATTATTATTTAAAAAAAGTTAAACATCCCCGTGTTATAAATAACATGACAATATTCTTAAAAATTCCTACTACCATCACAGTAAGCGGAAAATGTTGCTTGTGTCATGATGGAGGACTTAGCTAGCCGAGAAATTGAACTCACGACGCCAGTTTGGGAACCAGGCGTGTTGACAACTGACCGGACCAAACCATGTAATAATTCATTTGTTTGTATATAACTTATGGGATGGAACGAACTTCCCCAAATACTGGAATAAATAAATAATAATAATTAATATTATAAACTCGGATTAATGCTTTTTGCCGGTTTGAAACGGATTCCTCCATGACTTGGTGTGGATTTTCTTAGAACGTTTTCACGGAGATGTCTCCTTGAAAATTTCCAAGAAAGAGGCTGGATTTTACCAAAATGTCTATATTTCTGAATCTTGAATACTTTGTGGATGTAATGGAAAACCCAACCGCATTTTAACAGTTTCTCATGCTTACAATATCAAATTCGAAAGTCATTCACCTGTTAATTAATATACGCCCAAGAAATCTGTGCTGTTTGGCGGTTTGAAACGGATGTCAGATGAATTTTCTCAGAAAGCTTTCGATGTCACTCATCTCATGGAGGAGTTCTAAGAAAAGATTTTCTCAAAAATGCCTATATTTCCGAATCTAAGAAGATGTTATAGATATAATAATAAATAGGTAAGTTATTTGTTTACCCAACAACTTATTAGATGAGATAGAATGTCGGGTTTTTCGTGATTCTGTCTCACCTCAAAAACTAGATAAAATATTTGGGTCAAATTATTGGTGTTTAGCAAAGGATAGAAATCCTAAATGTCTTTATTGTTGTGAAAAGGTCTGAATCTAATAGGAAACTGCAATGGCGTATTTTTACAAACTTCTTCTTCTTCTTTCGTATGGTGGGGGGGGGGGTCAGAGGGGGACATCTAGGTCTGCGAGCCATTCTAGGGCCTCAGGCGTCGCCATGTGGACCTCTTCAATCCCGCCGGGGAATGAATGGAGCGGGCATTCGTTGACTACATGTTCGGTGGTCTGCACAGCACCACATTCACAGATCGCCGACTCTAAGGCCACATCTGTGCATCATGTGGGCACAGCGGCTATGGGAGCACCTTAACTTATTGATGGCGGACCAGGTTTTGCGAGGCAATGAGAACCCAAATTGTCTCTCGGTGGGGTTCTGTATGAGATGGGCATTTCCCACGTTGGTCGTTTGCCAATCTAGTTTCCAACTATCTTCTGGGGTGAGAGGTAATCGGAGGAGTCTCTCTCCTTCCGCCCAGAAGGGTTTTCGGGACTTCAAGCGACAAGCCGGGTGGGAGGTAGGAAACATCTTCGTGCAAAGGTATTGCGCTTCTTGTATTCCCTAAACAACATTCCACAAACTATGGATATCATTAAAAATGTGTGGAAGTTTATTTATCTGATTATGATTATCGTACTAAAATGTGTTATTTTCGTTAATAATTATTCATTTCTAAAACCATCTAAAATTGCATATTCCGAAACGATTCCAACTGGCTACAATGTCATTATGACGAAACGCACATGTCTGGTATGATGGTTGTCGAAAATGGCACATTTTAAATCGTTGTAGTAAATGTATCCGTCAGTAAAATATAGATTAATAAAAACAGTGACCATACCCTATTGAGTAAGTACATTTATTTGAACGACTGATCCATAAATGGACTGACCTAATGTAACAATTTAAACAATTTATTAATGATTTTGCCGTTATTTTTTTGTCCAAAACTGTTGACCGCTGTTGGTCTTAATGCTTATCATAAAACAAGCATAGTTCATACAAGGAAAACCATATTTATTATCTTAAGAGGTCATTTCATAAGTTAAGTGGTCTGCCAATGTTTTGCCTTTAGTAAATATTTCAGTTATTTCCGTTCTTGGCGTAGCTTTCTAAATAAACATAACACTTGGAATATTCAATTTATGCATATTATTACATCAGATGATACACTTTTCTAAATACTTATATATTGATTTTTACCGTATGCATTCTCACATCTTAGAGATTATTTTTTGTCCTTGAATCAACAGAGGATATTAATACAGCTGTTTTAAGTCGACCGTTTGGCATTTCATGTCCGTAAATTAAAAAAAAATGTTTGTACACGGAGAAAACTAACTGATATAAAATATTGCCAATTTAGTAAGAATCTCTTAACCTGGTATAAACGGGACTGCAGGCCCTTAACGAATGAATTGATGGGTTTCCTGTTTTAAAATTTTAGTAAAAAAAATCCGTAATTATATATTATCAAGTCAAATGCAGGTGCACGAACACGTGTTCCGATATATTAGGAATGTACTAACATTTTAACAAGAAACGGCCTGCAATCCCGTTTTATGAAGTATCTATTTTATTATTCATAAAAGCCTTACTTTTAGTAGTGGCTAACTTTGACTTAACTTTTTGAATGATTTGCGTTTTCGAAAATCTGCCAGATCCACAATATTATTCAAGCAAGCAAAAAAACTAGATGGCTATATTTGACTAGGTGATTTGAGATATTGTGGTACCTACCTACCTGCCTAGTAAAAAAATGTCATTGAGATAGTGACGTTTCTTTGGATTTTTTTCATAATTAAGTAATATGTAGGTAGGTATGTAATAGTAGGTAGGTATTTAAGTACCTACTAATCTAATGATTTCAAAGGAAGTTTTGGTTTTGAATAAGGAAAATTAGAAACGTACTTTTTTGGACGCGAGGTCTACTGTTCACAGAATTACAAGTTTATGATTAGTTTACGTTCACGGTAATAAAGTTTTTAGATAAATTATATCAAGGCGAGTAATTAAATCTATTATTATAATGTGTTTTAGGTAGGTACCTACTTATTTAATAAATTGATGATTTTATTTTATTAACAAGGCACTTCAATTTAAATCAAAATAATCTTACACATTTTTCAAGTATGAAGCACAGTAAACAACCAAATATAAATATCATACAATTTTTTTTCTTCTTTTTATTTGAGTTTTTATCTTCTGTATTTGAAAAATTGAGCTTTTAGCTTTGAGCTTTAAGCTTTGAGTGTTGAGCTTTGAGATTTTACAATTCAGCTTTAAGCTTTTATCTTTGCGCTTTCAGCTTATCGCTTTGGTCGTTGAGCTTTTAAGTTTGTTCGTTTAAGCTTTGAGCATTAAGCTTTGAAGGGGCATATAAAAATGTAAATTTGTATAAAATCGAGTCCACGCCGCCCGTCACAGACACATTTATTTTGTACGTAGATGAATAAATGCGGTAACCAAACAACTCAACACAATGACAATTCAACACACAAGGTGATATAAAGTCATGAAAAGTGATTAAAAAGCTAGGTTAAATAGATGTTAGGTAAAGTAGGTGTTAAGTTTATTGGTGAGTTTTTTTGATCGCTTTTAATGACTTAGGATGGATTGTTTCACAGATTTTGAACAATTCATCAAATTTCAAAGTTGATTTTGAAGTTCTGTGAAGGTTCTATTCGAGTTCTGTTATTATTTCAGTATTGCGAAACAACTGGCCAATATTGATATAATAACAGAACTTGAATAGAAACTTCACAGAACTTGATAATCAACTGTTCACATTCTTTGAAACAACCCATCCATAATATCACGTCTTAAAGGTGTAATTATTGAAGACAATATTAGCGATTTCTAAACGAAAATCTGAAACAGAAGAATCAGAAAAGGATACGGTCACATCTAGGACTCGAACCCAGGACCCTTGCCTTGCATGGACACCGCTCTACCACTGAGCTAATGGGACCCTATCCCCCTCGGTCACTTTTAACTGTATCATACTTCGAATAAGAACTACCAACATTGTCTTCATTTTTTCACCGCACATTTTTATCGGCAACTATCTTTATGTATGATCGCAAGATTCAACCCTAACTAAATGCAATCTAGACAGCGTCTTTTTAGATAAACCTATCTTATTTTTAATGTGTGACATCTATTGACTTTTAGAATAGAAGTCTTAAAGGTGTGTTGAATACTCATTGTGTTGAGTTATCATGGAACCATTTATTGTGTCGGAGTTCTAACCGGAACCTTCAGAATTGTCTTTAGCTCTCATTTTTGGGCAGACCCCCATCCAGTTATCCCGTTATCCAGTTATCTCTATTATTAATGATCGAAACAATGCGTTGTATACTTTATTAATGTCGTTTATGTTGAGAATATTACCTACGGATGTTTCTAAATAATGCGTGAGTTCCATCGGAGACTATCATCGATTTCAATTCGAAGATATTTGATGCTTTTGGAGTGTGCTATAGTGGGACAGAGGCGCAATACACCTTGATTATGTTGATAGATTCCTTGGCAGGTACGTAATTTGAGATTAAATTCATCCGACGGCTGTCTACTTGCTGTTATAGAAACTGTAAGATATTTTGTTTTATTGACATTAAGTGACATAGGGTATATTTTTGTATCATCTAGACGTCTAATGTAAAATATTTTATCATTTGGAATTCTTCGTGGATTCTTTGAACCAAGCGAAAGAAGATTTTTTCCTTGGCAATTTGTTCTTGGCTTAATTCTTCCGCGTATAAATCGTTTCTGTGTAAATATCTTTGATTGTTGCATAATTAATGTTTTTTTCTCTTTTGAGATAAGATTGTCTCTAATCGTCTTATCAGCAATTTGCACTAGCAGTTTCGGTGGTGCATTGTTTCTTCTATGAGTAACCCTTTTTACCTCAATAATTTCGTTGTATTGGATTTCCAATATATGACTTATGTTTGCTGCTCCTTAATTCCTATGTCTGTGGCTGCTCCCCATTTTTTTGGGGATTGCCCTCTATTTCTAGAAAATTAGAGCAAGATTTGTACTCAAAATGTGAAAATTTTATTTCAAGTTAATAGTTTTATTATTTTCCTGCTGTTCTTTTTCATATTTTCAAATTCGTTTAAATGTTTTATTCTGTTATACGAGTTTCGGCCGAAACGAGAACGGAAACCGAAATGTTAAAAAAGCACTCCATACACTCAAATTATTATTTTGTACTTTTAATGATAAGCATATTAAATTAAAAGTACAAAATAATAATTTTGTACTTTTAATGATAAGCATATTAAAATTTTCCATTACTTAGGAAAATATTTTTACTATTTTTGAGTTTTATTATTACATTTTTGTATTGGAAATACATGTTTTTGATGAATAACTGTGATATTGTTTATCTTTTTTTGCTTTAATTATTATGTTTTTTTTTCGAACTAGATCATTGATTTTAATATTTTAAATTCTTAAAAAATTAAGTGTGTTAGATAATCTATTGGTTTTCAAAGTTATTTTTAAAATTAGAAGTTGATCAATTGTATTTGGTTCCATGATAACTCAACACAGTGACAATTCAACACACTTTTAAAAAGTGATATAAAATCATTAGAAACGACGAAAAAAAAATTTTTTTCGTAGAACTCCATTTAATTTTCACAAAACCTAAACAATATAACACATTTAAATAAATTAATAACTGCTACATCATTATTAAACAATTAAGATAACATTAATGTGGGGAAAACAGACTTCAAAATACCCCCACAGAATATGAAATCTATTGTCACAATTATTTTTATCAGTAAATTGGTTTAACCGGTAAGAAATCATTTTAACTTGGGAGGGGGTAAAATAGAATCATATTAATAAGTCGTCAAAACGTGGCTTAACCACAGTTTGAAAATGGCCTTGAAAGCCGAAACAGCTGTAACAATAACAAAAAACCAAAAAATACTTGCAGAACTTAATAATTATATTATTAAATTTGATTTTAATTAAATTTTTGAAAAACTAACCTAACCTAACCTTCTTAACCCAGTTAATCAAGTTTTTGTTTCATCACTTTCCATGACTTTATAAAACTTTTAAAGATGTGATGAATTATCATTGTGATGATTTATCCGATCACCATTGTATTGTATGCAGCTCCCCGCTCCCCAGCGGACTGCAGTGCCAGGGTATTGGAGATGTGATTGTACTATAGCGTGGTAGACCGATATTAAATTTTAATAACAATTATAATAATTTAGTAATAGTATTTTATAAAGTATTCTCAGACGTGTTGCTATAATCGGGAAGTATTGGATATATATTTTAATAGCATATATTTAAATAATCAATACCTAACGAGGCTGCATTTTCCAGACAGTTATTGATTACCCGCATGGAAAGTCAAACGTTAACAAATTAATGTGTTGAGCCGTCAGTGTCTGTTTTGTTTGTGTTTTAGTATAATTTATTATCATAGTTCTGAGAAATCCTGTGGAAAGTGGAATACACCATCAACCTAAAGCTATACCACCAGAGGCAGCTCTAGGGGTCCAGAAGTGGAAGGTCAATCGAAAAAAAAGAATATGAAATGTTAATATATTATATTGCTAATGCGTATTGAATTTTATAAATACGCCAATATATGTCATTAATTTACCGGTACTCACATATTCTGAAGCCGGTAGTAAAATATTTTTTAAATTTATTATTAATCGATTATTTATCTAATTATTTACACAAATAATTAATGGTTTTTTTTCTTTGGAAAGATCTTTTCATCCTAAAAGTTTTTAAATCACTAATTCCAACCTCAGTCCAATGTTTATAAGTAGATTTAAAAAGTAAAAACTTAAAGCAAAAGTACCTATACGTTCATTTAATTGCACCCGCAATACAAATGACAAAAATTATAACTTTTCGTTTTAAAATATCGTTTTAACTTCTTTATTTTTCTCTCTTATAACATAAACAAATTGTCACTTTATTTGAATACGTTTTTCATGATTCAATGAATTGTTTGCGATTTATTTCAATACAATATCCGTAGAATTTGACCTTTTAAATTATTCCATGCAAATTACATCAACAATGACATAATTTCGCGAACATTCAATTCAAATTCGAATATTCAAGTTCAAGATGGCTATCGTTTATCACACAAAAAAATTTCGATTGACATTTTTTCACATCTCCCTCTAATACCTTAATAATCCTAGGTCGTAGATATCTCTATCTCACCGCGGTCGTGTCCGAAAACACCTTAAAAAAATTTGTATGATACTAAAGCATACGTCAGACATGATAGTGTTTAACTCCTTT
This sequence comes from Hesperophylax magnus, assembly GCA_026573805.1. NCBI lineage: Eukaryota > Metazoa > Arthropoda > Insecta > Trichoptera > Limnephilidae > Hesperophylax > Hesperophylax magnus. The sequence continues at coordinate 7,503,578 of JAIUSX010000022.1, forward strand.
GTCTCTATGGCAAAGAGAAAGAAAGAAGATTCGTTTGGGATACAATTTAAAGTGACACATGCTAGGACATGCAATATCTTCTCATTTGAACGCTAGACAGCACGAAAAAAACGAAATGAATAATCGGGTAGTTTGTTAAATCTTCAATGCTTTTTCCATGACTTGTGGAATTGTCGCCAGTATATGATCAGTGCAGAAGTAACTCTACTCTACATTCTAAGTGCAAACCACATCATCATACTGTGGTTATATTATAAAGTACAAATGTTTTGATGGCAAGCACCTCTGGATTATATAATTGCTCACTCGATTCCACTTGGAGACCTATGCGACTCTCGAAAATCTCATTTCTGCAGCTAGGACACTTCTGAATTATAGTTTCACGTAATTTTATAGCGCAATGTACAAATGGACGTTATCTTTAACCAGTTCTCAGTGTCACACAACAAGCAATCAACGAATTAGGTCAATTAAGCATAATCCACTACCGACCTCCCGTCCGACAAGACGTTGTTAGTTGGTAGGATCACAGAAGTGGGTGGATAGCGTAAATGATTACCCTTGAAAAATTTTACCCGGCAGAGACGTGCCATGCCTTTTATTTTAATTTTTTTATGGAACGAAAGGTTTTTAGATGACTTTGCAGAAAACAATATTTTTTGTAGAGTCATTTGAAATTTTTTCTTACAAAAAATCATCGGGAAAATTTCGAAAAACATCACGGGGCGCCACTGCTAGAAGAATCTCCAGACATGACGTTTTACGTTATTTTAAGATGTACATTATTTCACAAACAAAACCTCTGAGTACACATTTCTCGACATAATATAACGTTTTCAGCGATAAAAGTAGATCATGATAATTTAGAGAAAATTTATTGAATCTCCTGTAAACCAGGGGATCCCTTCAATCACCTGATCCCAACTTGTATTGCATGGAAGCTTGTATTACATCCACTGATAAACTGTAGGGATTTGTGACAATCCTGGTTTATAAAGTAGGTACCTATCTATCTGTAGCTCGGCTCATGTCATGATTCCACGATTAAAATATGTTGAAAATCTCTCTACTGGAATAAAAGCAAAGACATCTGCCAGAATATGATCTCCCGGTACCTACTCTCCTCTCTTCTAGAACCTAGTGTGACCTCACTTGATTGCCATTAATGCCATTGTTACCCCGGTCACGACCCGCCTTCATTTACTGTCTCACAAGTGTCATTTGATTCACGCGGTCACATTGATTCCATCTAACTAACCATAGTTGAATGATAACTCCATTAAGATCATTTATCACATCGAGGCAATCCTTTTAAAGTATTGATCGTCTTCTTGCACATAGATCAGTAATAGTGACAACATCAATAGTACCCCGCTCAAGAGTTCCAATTGGTCCCAACACTCTGTGTCCAGTGAGACTGTGGCATCCCCAATCAGGGTGTCATGTTGGAAATGCTGAAGGTACAGGGGAGGGGAAGGACACGTAAAAGATGAAGGTGGGGAAGTACCTGGCTATTCATATCTGGTCACAAAAAATGGCTAAAGGCATTGCAAGTAAGGTTTCAATTCTGAATGTGTTATACTACATATTATTAATTAAAAATAATAAATTGTGAGGAAACCAAATTAATTCAACATAATTTACTTTCGCACTCCGGGATTTGAACCCGCGACCTCCGGATTCGTAGTGAAGGATCGTAACCACTCATCAACGGGGGCCGCATCTCCTTGTTGTGACATTGTATCTCTTAGGTGGAGCTCATAGTTTTCTGGTATTATGTGGCCGTGTTATGGTAATGTGCCATATCTAGAGGTAGGTACAGCATTTTGGATTTTCAGCATTACATCATCAACTTAATTTTATTTGTTTATTTTAGTTACTTCCCAAGGAATTCACACTTCTCTGTGATTACAGAATATTGCAATATAAAATACAGCATTCTGCCAGGGCTCCACAAATACGCTGTTTTGTCATTACAACGTCGTTTCCGTGCAGGATACAGAATGTATGTGCTACTGCGTATTAGTCTCACGTATCGGCAGCTATCCGTGCCAAGTGCGCCTTGCATGATGTGTCAATATGCTGTATCTACACAAACCAAATTTTTAGATGAATGACTTTTTTTTGATATTTCGTTATTTTTCTCGCAAATTTAGTCTCATGTATTAGTTGTTAGTAATTATTAGTTTCAAGCGAGGAAAATAACGAAAAGTAAAATATACAGTAGGTATATTGACGCATCACTTGACGCGCACTTGTCACGGATAGCTGCCGATACGTGAGACTTATACGCGTAGTAGTAATTTAAAATTTTGTGTAAGGTATGATTGAGAATTTATTTGAAACGTTTAAAAGAAACAAAACCAAATATATCGTAAATTTAAAAATACTTGATATTGTATATATTTTAAATCAAAATTTATACGAAGGGTCAGTCTAACCTTTCACCAAATTTGAAATTGTTACTAGTTTGCGAGTAAATACCAAAATGTCCAAAAACTTTATCTCAAAAATATTTTTTGGAGATACAGTGTATTGCCAATACATGGGCGAATGTGAATATTTTTTTTAACCAGCTTGTGGAGGAACTTTACAAAATGATTAAATTTTCTACGTTATTTTCGCAACCATAATATTTTTATAGACTTATATATTACTGATATATGTATTTTTTATTTACATAAAAAAATACTCACTTATAACATCTTATCATTCCAAAATAATAATCGTTCTTCTTACGGCAAAAGAATATTTCCCGTCTTCATTGGGGGGACGGTGCGGTTAATTTTTAACCACAAGGAATTATTGGAATGCTTTTAGACAAAATAAATGCAACTAAGCGATAAGAATGTTTTACCCAGTCATGCCAAGCAAAGATAATCCCATATAAATGCAGCTTTAGGAATTTTTCAGATATACCTATATTGCTGTTATGGCTTTTTTATTTATTTATTGACGCCCTATTGGGTACATAAAAATTACAAATTTCATTTTAACAACAGTATAAAACAAACAATAGAAAATCGAAATAAAATATAATGATTTCTCATACATTATTTACATTTAAAAAGTGATGGACTAATTTGGCATTCAATGTATTGAAGTTTAAATTAAATATGTCAGCGACATCACTTAGTTCATTGCCCAACCTATGTATTCTTTCTAACACAGAATTCGTAGCGAAGTTATTGTTGTAGAATAAAATATTCCTTCTAGTATATTTTGGAGGTATATGTAAAGATAGCAAGTTTATAGTGTCAGGGCAGTCTAACCTTGAATGAACAATTTTATATAATAAAAGGAGATCAAATATTTTTCGCCTTTCAGATAATTTCGATAAGTTAAGTTTACTGCGTAAATTGAGGAATGAATTGAATAATATTGAATTTTATAAGGATACAAGTTTAATAAATAGTTCTCTCATAGCGCCACATTTCGTGAAAAACGCGAAAAAACGTGTCACTAATAACGAAAGGAACGAAGGAAACAAAAGGAACGAAGGAACGGAACAATGTCCAATCCCTCATTCGAATAGGTGAGTAAATTTCTTTTTTGGAAAAATGGTGGAATTGTTGAAACCACGGCTTTGATAGTCTTTTGGAGGCATAGCAGACAATACAACCAACTAATAACGATGTATTACTATGAATGAAACAAGTAGCGAATGAACAGAATTGTGTGGCTGTCCATTATTTCTGCACATCCCTGTTGAGAAACGGCGTGATGGTTAGTTATTAAAAAAAAATTCGGTTTTATAAAATTTTTATATGAATATATAATCTAATTTACAATACTAATTTAATGCACTTGAATAACACAGTGGTATAAAAATAACAATACAAGATATTAAATAAAAGTATCATAAAACGATACCTACAATCAAAAATTACTTGTGTAAATTTATTTTTTATATTAAGTACCTACCTAACTATTGTAAATTATATTAAAATTATTGTGTGTACCGTAATTTAATTGAGTTTGAAAATCACATGTTTTACGTTCAAAAGCTCGATGTCACGGAAAGCTCATACAGGTACAAAATAATAAGGCTTAAGCTTAATTTTTTAATGCTAAAAAAATATAATATTTATGGAAATACTTGTTTGATCGTATTGGTACATCGTATAATATAATATGTATCATCTTATTACTTTTTTACTCTAGATGAACTCAGATCCGGTGGTTAAAAATGTTAGATGAATTAAAAGAGAAGATAAGTTATGGAGACAACCATTTCACTGAACTAGGTCCAGCGGACGTACTTGCGATTTACAGCGTTTAGAGTTGCAAATAAATTTGTTGGTCACGTCACTCTACGCTCTTTTTGTGACAAAATGCCTTCCTGTGCTTTTGAGAGGTGTATAAATCATTCTCGAGCTAAAACCAAATCTGATGGAGTTTCTTTCCATTTGTACGTACCACAGACATAGGAATTAATAGACGAGAAGATAATGGCGAGGGGTAAAATCAACTGTTGAAGAACGAAGGGAGTAAGGCTGACTGTGATTCGTCAATAAATCAATCTGACAGTAAATAGGCATCTCGCATTATAATATCACCATTTACTTCTTAAAAGTAAAATCTGCTTTTGAATGAATAGACATTTTTACATGGGAGCGCAAATTACTCGCCACGTTATGAACAAATTTGCGAAGTCCAAATTCGGCAAAAAAATTCGGTTTTATTTTCAGAGTCGAATATTTCGTTTAAGTATTTAGTTAAGACACTTTTATAAATGTTCATAATTTACTTCCCAGCAACCAACCAGCTTTGTGTTTCGCGTCCAGACGTTTCTCGATGTGATAGTATAATGTTTCTAAAACTGATCTATATTATACGATGTGAATATGCTTAAAATAAAGTAAAATAATGCTTATATATGGAATGTAATACGACAATTGGGTTTATTCTCTTTTTCACATATATTTTTACAAGTTTTCATAGTACAAGTCAACATTTTGCCGTGTTATTTCGTAAAATGAACCGATGATGCCTCGACCATAGTTCGCACAAGAATGATGACGTCACGTTTTCAAATTTCTCTTGAGGCCATACGCGAGCACAGCCGGCTCCAATGGAACCGGTATGGGGAGTGGGGATAATACGCTTTTAATCACTTAGGGCAGGTCTACTAATATTCATATGTCTATGGTACGTACCCAAAAATAACTTATTATTTCAATAAATACAATTATTCACTAGGCTTTTTGCTACCCGAAAATGGTAAAAGTCGAGTCAAATAAAGTGAGCCAGTAAAAGGAGAAGCACATGATGACAACACAGTGACAGTACGTCGTATTCTACTACTCTGCTCGCAAGATTGTTGAGAAGTAGGGGAAAAGGGGCTTGAAGCGAACCACTGAAAGGGGAGCTTGTCCGCGGCGAGCAGTCGTCGGGTGATGTGTGTTCAGGATGCGTGGCGTGCCGGATCGGGAGAGGCTGGTTCGGGAAGACCCTTTAACCTCTCCAACTGGTCTTTCTAGACCCATCGCTTTACACCGCAACGGAAGGGATATATCATTCGTCGTCACTTCTGGATACACTGATCCCTAGATTCATACCCACTCCTCAAACCTTTTTCCTTCCCAAAATTTCCTCTCCTTCCTTTCCTTAAAAAAAACCCACACTCAGCATCCTAAGAGATGTCATGGGCAGAGAGTTCTCCGCTCGTCTGTGACGTCATGCCCGCCGTGGACATGCTCGCACGTCAGTGGGCCACCTAATCTCGCGGTTGATGTCGAGATGCACGCATATAGACACGACAAACGTTCATAATGATTTCGCACAAAAACGTCGCTATACAAATCATTCATATATCATGTATTATTATTAATTAATAATATAGCCTTTTCACCCGTACACACATGTTATTTGAACGGCTATTCATTTCTAATGCATTCCGTTCCGTTCCAGTCCGTTATTGGAATTTCTTTTCTTATGCGTTTCGTTATGCGCTTTGCATCTAGATTCAGGAATGTGTTATATTTTTTGTTCGATTAGTATGAACATATCGCGTCTTTAGTATTTATGTCGATGGTTACACCTTGTGTTACTTATATACCTATGTTTACCTCTGCAAGTAACTTTGCATGTATTTAGATTTGATTGTTAAAAGCAATGCGCGTACACTTATTTCATTGTTTAATCAATTTGGATTGTCTTCGTCACGCTTTGCCTAAACGGCTCCAAACGCCAAACGAGAATGTTCATGATATAATTGTTTAAATTTCCATAAAGTTCTTGAGAATGTGTAAACAATTGTGTCACCACCGCGATTTCCACAATCTGAACTTTAAAACTGCATATAAAAGAATGTAAATAATAACAATGAAACCAGAAAGAAACATCAAATCTTCATTGTAAGTGTACCGGATGCCAATTTCTTTGAGGTAGCGACTTGGTTGGGTGAATTGGCAGAAAGGTACGGAGCATTTCAGCTTGGGTCTGTCGTATCCATAGACCGTTTGGATGATGGCTTCAAAGCCGTAACCGAAGTAAGAGGTATACGAGAAGGGGTGCATGTAAGCTGGCAGTTCGTCGAAGCGGATGAAAAACCCGGAGAACATGAGCATCGGGATGGTTGCTGCAGGAAGGACGAATAAGGCCAACTGAAAAAAAAATAAAAGAGAGAAGATAAAGAAACAATAAACAAGAAACTCAACCTAACCTAACTTACTGCTACTTATATACTTAGTGCTATGAACTTTAAAAAAATTACTAATTATTAAAAATATTAGTTTCTAATTTAACCTTATTTAATAAATGAAAACTAAAATTTGCAAGTAGGTAATTAAATATGTGATGTATGGTAATAAGGTTGAGTTTTTAAGCAATAGATGGCGCTAGTCATAAAGCTTACTCCAGAGTCCGTCAGATGTCGCTAGAGTGTAACAGGTTCTTGTGAGATGATATTGACAGGGAACAAGCTTCTCGAACCAGATAATTACCAACCCTCGGGTAATGAACAGTGTAGCTAAATCCCGACTTTTTATTGTAACTTAAATAAACACAATTATAAGAAGAACCTTTTACTTTTAACAAAGAGTTTCCAATTCCGAAATCTGCATAGTAAGGCAGATATAACAATTATAAACCATAATATTATTTTATGTAGGTACTTAATATTTTTTTGATTTTAAATAAGGAATTAGGTATACAATTTGTCGAAAGAAACATCACTATCAAGGAAGTAAAAAAATATCCAAACCAACATCACTACCACAACTATTTTTTGAAATTTTCCTCAGGCAGGCAAGTAGGTACGATAATATTGAAAAAAAGGAGAAATAAACATAACGATTGCACTTTTAAAAAAAGGATCATTAGTGAACCATTAAAACGGCCACCATCTTGAAACGGAAACCGAATGTACAACAAATTTACAGACAGACGAAATCCAAACGGTCGAGTTAAAACTGAACTTAACTTGGTTACGCTTGGTCAATTATTTTAACATATTCTGTTTTGTCACTGCTCTGTTTTATCCGGTTGCCAATTAAGGATGGATGCTAGTTTTCAGAACAGGGTTTTAAGATGATCTTTCTAAGATTGAAAAAAAAGATCAGTTGGTTATGTTTAAAAACAAGTTTTTCGTGTAACCCCCTAGGAAATACTGCATTTATTCGACGATGTAACAGATATGCATCGTGAAAAAAATCTAAAATAGCAAATGAGCATATACTAGATTTTGATTAGATTCTAAATAAAACCACAATAAAAGTGTAAATAAATGAAAACAATAAATACCACATAATATATAATATATTATTAAAATCAACGGGCGTGCATATAGAAGCATGAGATATATTTTTCGAAGTTATTCGCGGTTCGAACAAATATAATGAAAGCGACATCTGTGTGAATAGCAGTATATTAAACACAAGGAAAATAGAGAAAAATCAGTATCTGTATCTCGCCTAGAAGAGTTATTTTAATTCTCTTCCGAATTAACAGAGGGCTATACTTGGAGTTTATCAGTGAGAGTAACAATATGAATTTAAAAAGATAAGAATTTTGGTCAATTGAGTTGTTTTTGCGGAAAAAAATTATTCATAAAATTTATAATGCCGTTGAAAATTCACTATTTTCGATTAATTTTTACCATGATTCGGTTAACATTATCAATTTTGAAAAATATGCATTAGAAAAATTTAAGCTTTTCCTATCGTTTTGCGTGAATACAATTGAAATAAAGTTGTAATTACTTAAAAAATATAATCGTAAACTACCAGTAAATGAACGCATAAATAAAAAAAAACAACTTAAATAAATATAATTTTATGGCAAAGATTGTCTGTTACAGTGTCCCTCGGCGAACATTATTGCTTTCTTATACAAATATTCACTTAATAAATAATGAAAAAAAAATTTTTTCGCTAATATCGACCGTTTCTTGATTCTGTTTGCCAAGCGATTTTAATGCCCATTATCCATATTTGTGATGATATAAGGCACACTAAGAATATACTTTTCGACCTGTGTTATTGTAATCCGACTCCAGGGTTGAGCGATCGCCAAATACAAAAACCGCTTCCTTGATCACGGCAAGAATGTGAAAAGTGAGTCACCTGAGGATTAAACGCCACCCCTGCCAGCAGCCCTAGTCCCTGAGAGATGATGGTGAAGAGAACGCACACAGCCCACACCATGGTGACACGGAAGCAGTCTATGGGCTGCTCGGTCATGAAGTACGATACCAGCATGAACAGCGTAGGACATAACATCTGAAAGTGAGTCACCTGAGGATTAAACGCGACCCCTGCCAGCAGCCCTAGTCCCTGGGAGATGATGGTGAAGAGAACGCACACAGCCCACACCATGGTGACACGGAAGCAGTCTATGGGCTGCTCGGTCATGAAGTACGATACCAGCATGAACAGCGTAGGACATAACATCTGAAAGTGAGTCACCTGAGGATTAAACGCGACCCCTGCCAGCAGCCCTAGTCCCTGGGAGATGATGGTGAAGAGAACGCACACAGCCCACACCATGGTGACACGGAAGCAGTCTATGGGCTGCTCGGTCATGAAGTACGATACCAGCATGAACAGCGTAGGACATAACATCTGAAAGTGAGTCACCTGAGGATTAAACGCGACCCCTGCCAGCAGCCCTAGTCCCTGGGAGATGATGGTGAAGAGAACGCACACAGCCCACACCATGGTGACACGGAAGCAGTCTATGGGCTGCTCGGTCATGAAGTACGATACCAGCATGAACAGCGTAGGACATAACATCTGAAAGTGAGTCACCTGAGGATTAAACGCGACCCCTGCCAGCAGCCCTAGTCCCTGGGAGATGATGGTGAAGAGAACGCACACAGCCCACACCATGGTGACACGGAAGCAGTCTATGGGCTGCTCGGTCATAAAGTACGATACCAGCATGAACAGCGTAGGACATAACATCTGAAAGTGAGTCACCTGAGGATTAAACGCGACCCCTGCCAGCAGCCCTAGTCCCTGGGAGATGATGGTGAAGAGAACGCACACAGCCCACACCATGGTGACACGGAAGCAGTCTATGGGCTGCTCGGTCATAAAGTACGATACCAGCATGAACAGCGTAGGACACAACATCTAAAAGATCACAATTTATTATTAAAGATGACAGACACACCGTGGACATAGCATCTGAAAGAACACAATTATTAAAGCTGACATGAAAAAGGGCACAAAAAACTCAAATTATTGAGTGATCGCCAAAGTGACAAATATCAAATACGTGTTGCTTGGAGTAATTTCAAGAAGCAGCGGATCCAATACAAGTAAAATAAATCATGAACTGAGCAAATATGCATGAGAAAGAATTGTATAAATACGGACAAAAATATGTATAGCATATATCACATTATATCGCAGGGTGCTGAATCTGGTGGCTTCCGACGTCATTGACTTAACCTCAATAACCTTAATAACCTCATAACTTCATCACATCATAACCTCACGTACCTCAGTACCTTTTTTTCTTCATTCTTATGAATATTACTTTTGTATCTATGTTTTAATTTAAATTGGGTGTACCCCTATACAAAGCTATGCTTGTGTGCAAGGTAAGGTGTTTTTTTTTATTTTCAAAAGTTTTATTTGACTTTCACAAACTCTCCCCCACCATATACCCCAGAAGACAAAGAAGGCTCGTACCATTGTACGTCTTTAAAAAAATACTGCGATGGGTTGGTATAGTGGAAATAAGGCCAGATGACACCGTAAATAATTAAGAAGTGAGAGGTTCCCTTACCCAACATTTAAAAAAAATGTATGTATGTATTTTGTTTACTTCTAAAAATGTGTAAAAAATATATTGAGAAAAAATAAAGAAAGAAAAACCTAGAGGCAAGCAGGGGAAGAGATAGGCTGACTGTGAGAAAGATTGGAAAAGGATGGGAAGGCTTGAGAAGATTGGATTATGGATGAATGCTTATTATAGAAGAATGGATGGGGACCAGAGCCGGTAGAGAGGAGAACTTCAATTGTGGAGGAGGCCAACTCCCACACCAAATTGTATCTAAAACAGCGACCTCTCTTGAAATATCACTAAGCTACAATGGTTATAAGACACCTTGTTGTGAAAATGCTATTAATGCAACGTCTAAAGTAAAAACTGATTGTTTTCGTCACACAAAGACACAATTATTTTTATAAAAATATTTGTAGTCACCTGCAGAGGTAGGTCAGCTATTATTTTGGAGAAATAATAGGCCGGGAGTGAATACCAATTATTTAGAGATTCCCTTTGGAATACTGCTGCCTCTTGGGGAACTGGAAAAATAAAACATAAGATAAGAATGTACCTTCACTTAATCAACGTACGCACTAAATAAGTTAGATTAGCAGAAAAGGATAAATATTTGCAATTATTGATTCTTTAAAATGTTTTCGACAAAATACGAATTCAGCAATACACACCGCATTTTGAGTCGATTTTGCGGCATGTATTTTTTTGTTTTGAGCTTTCATTAGGATGGGGTATATATTTAATGGTGTTTTTTACACCATTAAATAAATAGTTAAATTAATAACTAATAGCACATGAAAATGTAATATTCTGAAAACTAAAAGTGCTCGAAACCTGTCAGTGAAAGCGAACAAACTAGTTGGTAAGTAAATTCAAGAATTAAAATAAAACTTACACGTTAGAACTGTTGGCATGGAGTTAGCGAAGAAGATAAACAACAGAATAAAGAACAGGAAAGCCGTGTTGCTGTTAATCTTGGATGCTTCGTTGCCAATGTGGTAGTAGACCAGACCAAGGGCCACTCCCACAAGGCCGTGCATTATTAATCTCAATGTCGCTAATTGCTGAAAAAAACAAGTGGAAAACTAAGGATGCAACTTCTATTTAATTGGTAGACAATATGTTTTCATAAAAAAATCGTATTTTTGGTGTCGCTAATAATAACGTCACCAAGATTTTGCGTTTTAATTTTAGAATTTTTATATCCCAGCAAGGTAAGCAAAGCTTTTGTGAGAGTAATCTGAAAAGAAAACTGGTTTGTATAGCAAATATTCATATTTTAAAACAACTCTACAATGTTGTGGTTAAATTGAACGCGAAAAGTGTGCCATTGATAATAATGAGTCGATTGAAAATCGTTAAATTGATCTTTACATCATTGAGGCAGTGAAGTTATTTAGTGATGTTAAATTGATCTTTACATCATTGAGGCAGTGATGTTAAATTGATCTTTACATCATTGAGGCAGTGAAGTTATTTAATGAAGTCAAATTGATCTTTACATGATTGAGGCAGTGAAGTTATTTAATGGTGTTAAATTAATCTTAACATCATTGAGGCAGTGAAGTTATTTAATGATTTTTTGTACACTTTAAATAATGTATAGTTAATTTTATTCTCACCATATCCCTAAAAGTGCATGTAGAAGATCTTGTCAAGAGAATAGTAAACTGTCTCCAATACGAAATAGCGTATGTTTGTCTTTTATGTAATGGTAGTTTTTGATGTTCTGATTCATGATCAATTGGTAAAATAACGGAGCTATTGTCCTCCTTTTCAAATTTCTTCTGATAATCTGATGATGATCTACTTCCTTCGTGCACGGCTGAATCTAAAATAAAATAAATTGATTTGCTTGTGGGTTCTGCAGTGTAGAACTTCATTTTCTGAGGGAAAAGTATCTCCCTCAATGGTGGATGCAAACCTATTATAACATATTATATAGGTACAGATGAAACTTCGTGTCGTAAATACCAAACTATACCGTCGGCCGATCTTAAAAAAATGGGAATTAAATGATACCCAGACATCAAATCAATGTCAAAGCAACAAAAATCGCAACAATAGAATAATAATATTGAGAGTTTAGTCACATAATATACTTGTTACGTTACGTGATATGCGTACAAACTTTGGTACCAACAGATAAAATAATACATAATGATATGCTCAATCATTTGGTCTAACGTCTTCCTGCGTACATTGGCTATGATGCCAAAATTAGCTTTAAACACACCTTGCTTGAGTGTTATTATCGCATTCAAATGAGTTAGCAATTATACCCTTTTTCAAATTATGATCGTTCACAAGATGAGGTACTGTTTTTTTATGAATGCTAGGTGACAATTTAAGTAAAGGTGTACACACACATACAACTCGTCTTGATGTTTTTATCATTTGGTAAAGAGCATAGACCATATTATAATTTTGTTTCGTCTGTGTCTAGCACGTTATCAACAGTCGTCGTTATGTTTTGATTACTACTGTACCTTTTTCCGTTGAGTTTTCTTCCATCGTATTAGTATTGTTGGTTAATATAGAGGTTTGGCTATGATTTAGAGCTCTTTCCATCAAAGAGTCTACATCTCCGACAATTTCGCAACTCGCCACTTCTAAGGCTGAAATAAATAAAAAAATAAAACAAAATGTCATAACAGAAACATTATAAAATTCGAGTATATTCTAATTATCTTTTTTATAAACATTCATGACGCACGAAACGAGGATGTAAAAACAGTGTTAAAGAAAAAAAACTGATTGGAGCATTTAACTATAAAATAAAATATATTCAGAATCCTCTGCTTTCTGTTCGAAATTGACCCATTTCTGACCCCTGCTCTTATCTATTGCCGATAAGCAAGTCCGCTAAGATAAGTACATATATTTTTATAATGCTACACGAATCCTTGTAATGCACTGCATTATATGACCAGGTTCAACAGTCACGGCGGTGGTCTAGTCACGATAAAATATACTAATAAAAAAAAAGATAATATATAGCACACATGATACAAACGTGATGAATGACATACAATTGTACCATTTTGATGAGAAATATTGGAATGTGTTGATAGGGCATGATACTCTAACATTCCAATTATTATTCGTTGCCTTATACAGGGTGTATCGGCACGTACCTGACAAACTTTAACCAGCTATTCCTTAGCACATTTGGAGTAAAAAATGTTATGGGCATTTTGCTGTCCGGAAACATTTTTTTTAATAAAAAATTTATAATTTTTTCGTAGAAAACAATCACTTTGTGGTTTAACATTTTAATGAAATAAAACAATATGTTTTGTTTGAAACCACGAATTTTTATTCCAGTTTTAATTTTGTACCCTGACGATGCTCGAGTGAAGCGAAACCGGTCGGTCTTAAAATTAATAAAAAATCGTCGTTTTAAACAAAAACTATTGTTTCATTTCATTAAAAAAATTATTTTCACCACATGTCACCAATGTTTTATCCTTTGTCAAAGTTTGAAAACCCATCTGGCAATATTTTGTTCGAGTTTCGTTGAATAATGTACGTACGTACCTACGTTGGCGCGCTTTTACAATCACAACGAAATGGCACGGCACCGTTCGTCTTATCTTTAACTATTATTATTTAGTGTGTACGAAAGAGCGAGGACACTTTTTGACACACTTGCTAATAACAGCTGCTGAACACGAGATACAATGCAAATGACAGTGACGGAGTGTGGATTTTTTATTTATTTTTTGTTTTTAATGGAAAAAAAATGTTACCGGACAGCAAAGCGCCCATAACATTTTTTACTCCAAATGTGCTGAGGAATAGCTGGTTAAAGTTTGTCGGGTACTTGCCGATACACCCTGTATAATACCAATGTTTTTCAAACTAGAATCAGCTCTTTTCAGCCTACATTGTTTTATTTTAACATTTAAATATACTTATTTATATTCTGAAAATAAATATACTATTCTAAGAAATCTGTGAAAAGACAACAGTTTTATAAATGTAACAATCATACTTATTGATACGTCGAATGATATGTTTTAATCAAATATTCTGAAAATTGGTTAATTTTCATAATACGTTTATCCTGACGAAGAAACCATTGGTTTTGAAACAAGTCGGTTCTTTTGATTAAATAGTGGTATGTACAAAGTTATTTATTTTATATAAATAAAAATGACGCTACAAAGTAAATTTGCAATTATTGAAGATCTCAAACACTTATTACTTGACCACTTGATAATGAAATCTATGTATTAGGAAATGCCTAAATGCAATAAATGTTGACGCATGAGTCAGAAACACGATTTTGTAAACTGAAATAATGATAAAAAAATCAGGTCAATCAATCGTGACTTGACAGCATAATGAATTAATAATGACTTGGCAAACAATAATCCTTATATTGATTAATTAGTCACACTGTTCAAACTTCAAATCGAATAATAAAATCACAAAACTTGAAACGTTCCATTAAAAAAAAGAATTATGACGGGTTGTTCAAAAAAATTTGAACAATTCATCAAATTTCAATGTTCATTTTCAAGTTCTATGAAAGTTATATTAGAGTTCTGTTATTATATCATTATGGGCAAGTTGCTTCATAAAACTTAAATGATACGAGAACTTGAATAGAACTTTCGCAGAACTTGAGAATTAACTTTGAAATTTGATGAATTGTTCAAATTCTGTGAAACAACTGATAGATGAAATTTAAAATGGGTTCACAGAGAACTCCTTACTCTAATTAATCGAAAACGTCCCTTTTCACTTGATATTCACTAAACAAACTTTTAAATACACAGTTTTTATTGATTTTAATTACATAGTTCTCCCGGTGATCGGACAAATCATCAAAATGATAATTCATCACATTTTTAAAAAGTTATATAAAGTCATGGAAAGTGATGGAACAAAAACTTTATTAACTGAGTTTTTTGTTTTTGTTAAGTTATGTTTATGTTATGTTTACGTTATGTTTATGGTAGGTTTAGGTTTATGTTTATGATATGTTATTTGTATGTTATGTTATGATATATTTATGTTATGTTCATGGTATGTTTGTGTTATGTTTATCTTTATGTTTTATAATCACATTTGTTTACTCTCATATACTGTGTTTGTTTATAAGATTGCCAATTTCATAGTTCTGTTTAAAAAAAACGCTACTAATTTTAGAAAAATCTTTGGTTAAATAACGAAAAGCGCCCAATTGTACACAGGTTCCTATTTTTATAATTTTGTGATAACCTACTGTTACCAACTCTGTACCGTTTATGTTAAGTATGTTATGTTATGTTTATGTTATGTTTGGTTTATATATGTTACGTTATGTTAATTGTAAATGGCCAAGATCACCCCTAATGGGTGAAAGCCAAAATAAAGAATTTAAAAAAAGTAGGTTAGGTTAGGTTAGGTTTAAAATTGTTTTATTCATCGTTTATAATGAATTAATAATCACTTTTTAAAGGTGTGTTGAATTGTCGATGTGTTGATTTATCGTAGAACCGCTCTCCGTATTAATTTTTTTGCTGTGCATAATTTTTAATATAGCATTACTGTATTAGGTAAATGAACGATTATATTATCTGCTGCGCTTACGCGTAAGTATCTAATGATAATGATTTACGTGTTAGAAAAATTGCCTTGATTATGAAGAAGGTCAGCAATTCAAATTGGTTAACAAAGACTTTTCAATTGCTTGCATTAAGTAAATACGAGTATCGTTTAAATTGTAAGCACTCAATGGGAAAATTACTGGAAGACTACTGTCAAAACAAGTCTTTTGCTTTTGGCAGTAGTCAACACTCGATAGTTAAAATGATGTTGTTGCATTGTTATTGCATTTTAAAACAGTTGCATTGACCAAGAAATGGAAAACTCGGCAGAAGGTTTTTGCTTCTCCAGAAACAAACGGAAATGATTTTCTGTTCCAATTATGTGAAATTTTTTACGCTTACTACTGTTTACTTTTTGTAATAATCAAGATTAACTTAGGACGGGTTGTTTCGGAGAATTTGAACAATTCAGCAAATTTCAACGTTCGTTTCCGGGTACTGTGAAAGTCCTATTCAAGTTCTGTTATTATATCATATTACAGAACTTAAATAATAACAGCTCTTCAAAAAAATCTTTCACAGACCTGGAAAATTGACTTTGAAATTTGAAGAATTGTTCGAATTCTCCGAAACAACCCGTCCTTAGGGTCCTTTTTACTGTAAGTATGTTCGAAAAATCTCAAACGTAACCATTTACAAAAAAAAAACTGTTAGCTGGAGTATGTTTTCTAAAGATGGATTGATAATGAATATCGTTTTGAATTTAAGGCTTGTAGGAGGCGAAAACCAAAAATGCGGACTAGGGTGATGGGCAACTTAGAACAAGGTCTTACCAAAATCAGCTCTATTATAGTACTGGGGACACTTGAAGCCAGCGGACTGGAATACGGACACCATGTCGCTGACTGGCCCCCCGTAGATGATGCGGCCGTTTGCTACCACGTAGAGGTCGTCGAACATGTCGAAGATCCTGGAAGAGGGCTGGTGGATGACGCACACCACTGTGCGACCTCCTTGCGCCAGATTTCGCAGGTGAGAAACCACCTGGCCGGAAGATACGCTGTCTAGACCACTGGAAATTTCAAAGAGAAGAGATTATGATAACAAAGGAATATTCGACAATTGTTAAAGTCAAAAAGTGGGTAAAGTTTTTTTTCTTTCATAAAAACGAAATTTTTCAAATAATTTTTTTTTAAGAATCGTCTTGGGACCATATGTCGCAGTAAAAAACGATAATTTTATTTCGAAATTGACTTATTGTGCAAGTGATATTATACATTTTTACCTAGCATTTCTTATGTATGTTTTTTTCAAGAAATTGATTTTTTAGAATTTTCTTGGAATCTTGTAAAATTCCACTGTTTCATTTCGAATAACACAAACGATTATTTAATATTTATTTATTTATAATTACACCCCCTAGTGGGCTTTTCTTTTAAAAAAATACAAGCATTTTGTATAAGAGTAAACACTTAAAAAAATAATACAATAAAGAAGAATGTAAACATAATGGCAAAAATGAATCCTCACGCATATAATTGAGTTTAAAAGATTCAACAAAACAAAATAGTAGAAGCGGAGAAGTTATATGGGTACATAGGTCTATTTGTGTCTAGAAGAATAAAAGTGATAGAATATACAACATTTATACTGATTAGTTTTCAAATGAAATATATCATATAATATGCTGGAGATAAATATAAAAAAAAACTTAGTTTTTGTCTTCTTCTACGAATCATCATAGAACCAATGTAGAAATTGATAAATTTATACACTTTTATGAAGTGTGTAAATTTTAAATATTTAGTTTATTAAATGATGAGTGGTTATACTAGAACCAGCTAGATCGTACGTGATGTCATCGTTCTAGCATCTTCTGTCTTTTTCGTTTTCAAACAAGAGAAGGAAGACAATGAACGTCGATGACTTCCGTAAGAGCTCTCATTCGGACTAGTTCAGTGTAGGTACTATGATCTCAATTAGGCAATTTTAAGCGAATTGATACCTACATATAGTGTATATAATGTGCAGTTTAAAATTTATAATATAACTAACAAAATAAAAGTCATATTAGTGCCGTAGTTATGCGTATCTATTGTTAATTGTAAAAGTACATAATATAAAATATTCCAATAAGCATGCTCTGAGAGGTTAATTAAATTCACTGGAAACACAGACATATGAATTAATAGACGAGAAGATAATGGCGAGGGGTAAAATCAACTGTTGAAGAACGAAGGGAGTAAGGCTGACTGTGATTCGTCAATAAATCAATCTGACAGTAAATAGGCATCTCGCATTATAATATCACCATTTACTTCTTAAAAGTAAAACCTGCTTTTGAATGAAAAGACATTTTTACATGGGAGCGCAAATTACTCGCCACGTTATGAACAAATTTGCGAAGTCCAAATTCGGCAAAAAAATTCGGTTGTATTTTCAGAGTCGAATATTTCGTTTAAGTATTTAGTTAAGACACTTTTATAAATGTTCATAATTTACTTCCCAGCAACCAACCAGCTTTGTGTTTCGCGTCCAGACGTTTCTCGATGTGAGAATGTGATGTTTCTAAAACTGATCTATATTATACGATGTGAATATGCTTAAAATAAAGTAAAATAATGCTTATATATGGAATGTAATACGACAATTGGGTTTATTCTCTTTTTCACATCTATTTTTACAAGTTTTCATAGTACAAGTCAACATTTTGCCGTGTTATTTCGTAAAATGAACCGATGATGCCTCGACCATAGTTCGCACAAGAATGATGACGTCACGTTTTCAAATTTCACTTAAGGTCATACGCGAGCACAGCCGGTTCCAATGGAACCGGTATGGGGAGTAGGGATAATATGCTTTTAATCACTTAGGGCAGGTCTACTAATATTCATATGTCTATGACTGGAAAGAATAAGTTGTACACAAAGAGTTGTCAGTGCACGAATACAATGTCACTAGACTTGGCCTATCATTCCATGGCCGTATCAATTCTTTGTTCTGAAGCTATCTGTACACACTTGTTAGCTTTACAATTTTCTTAGATTTTTTTTATATTGAAGTCTTTTGACTATTCCAACAAGGTTTTTCCGAATCTACAAAACAATTTGATGTTTTCGTACGTTTTATTATGCAGTAGGGTCTACAATGGCGTGCATCCAAATAATAGCTCACTTTGTGCTTTGGAGTGATTACATTTGATTATTAGTATTTTATTTATTTTTACAAATATAATATCTATGTTTTTATTTACCTTGTTGGCTCATCAAAGAACATTATTGGCGGATTGGTGACAAGTTCCACACCTATCGATAATCTCTTAACTTCACCTCCTGAGAGGTTTGATACCCTGGTACCCATCGATTTTTGAAGTCCCAGAAGATCGGCAATATCTGTAACCTAATAAAACCATTACATCATGTTAGCTGTTTGGAATATCAGGTCGTTTCTCTGTAAGGATAGGCAGGGAGGGGTGGACCGTAAAACAACTCGGGTTTCGGCACACACTTCTTGTCTCATTTACATTCGTACAAAACCCTTCTGTTAATCTGATTCTAGACATGACATGACTCGAATACTCGTTTCACTTGATCGTGCTGTATCTTCTTGGCGTCTCTGACTTTAATATAAAAAACAAATAAATAACATACATGTTAAAAATAAAATAGTATCTGATAGAAAAATGGATATTTAATACACTTGTACATCTAGCACTTCTATTAGAGTGGTTTGAGAAAACTTGTTTTTTAGAAAAATATTTTTTACAATTTAAATTTAAAAACATAAATAATTTAAATTTAAAAACATGACAATATATTATTATTTTTAAAATCTCCTACTATCATCACAGTAAGCGGAAAATGTTGCTTGTGTCGTAGAGGAGTTTGCCAGCCGAGGAATTGAATTCAAGATGCCTGGGTGGGAACCACACGCAATGCCAACTCAGCCACTGACAGGTGATCTACGTGCAGTGTGCCACTGGGCTATATCCTGGATTGAGAGTATTGTGGGATTTCTGGAGCCGCTGACTCGTTCCCGCCACGCTACGTATTATATTTCTAAACGATATATCTGATAAATTCCAGCCCTTGGGCTAGATTCTTTAATGACGCACGGTTGTATAGTAAAGGCATAAGTAGTGTATACGCAAGGTTAGAATTTACAATCGAACAAACGCCATCAATGTATTTGCTGCATTATATCAAAAGCTAATCGACAATACAATGTTTGTGTTATACACATATACCCATCGCCATTGAATTTGTTTACAATAGCGTCATAATATATTTATTTAAATTTTTTACACCAACCCCACACAAGAGGCCCTTAGGAAAATAATTTCCCTCCGGGCCTACATGATATTAGGATATTTTATTTAAGGAAAGGAAGAAGAGGAAGTTCTGGGAAGGAAAAGGGTATGAGGGGTGGGTAGGAATCTAGGGATCAGTGTATCCAGAAGTGATGGAAGATGAAGGCGATGGGTCAAAAGAGACCAGTTGGAGAAGTCAAAGGGTCTCCCCAAACCAACCTCTCCCGATCCGGCACGCCACGCAGCTCGTGGGCAGGCGCATCCTAAACGCCAGATGAACCCGGGCACCCCTGCTAAATCACCAAACGTAGCGAACCACTTGGGGTGACCTATGGAAGAGGTGTTGGTTATCGAATATATGGTTCCCGGGGCGGCGGTACCCAAGCCCGCCTCTCAAATTGAAAATAATAACTGTATACATAACAATTCTCTAGGTCAGTACCGTCCCCGTGAAAGCCCACCATTCAGAAGCCGTGTTTGGTGATCAGATCTGAATAGCCAGGTTCTTCCGAATCTTACTCTTTCCCATCTCCTTTCTCTCCCCGATCCATTATTGTACCCAATGTACTCCAAACGTATATTCCATACTCCCACAATAGTCACCTTTTTAAATTAATTATGCATTCTAATTTCGGTTGTCGGTGCATTAGTGCGTGATTTTAAATTATATTCCTTCGTAGTGCGTAAAATTATTTATGTTCAATGAACTTTTAATTTTCAAAATTATTGGAACTGATAAGTGTAAATCATATCACACTTCGTAATGCGTAATGCTAGTATTACAAAATAAATTAGAGATATTATTGCAAAGGTGCGAGTTTACAAAACTAATATTATATATTTAATGAATGCGCATTTTCCACTCTTATTAGACCTGTTAACGATTTCAGAGAACACGCGATGAAGTCATAAACTTATCAAGGATGAGCCTTGTCAATAAGG
Source organism: Hesperophylax magnus (assembly GCA_026573805.1). Lineage (NCBI taxonomy): Eukaryota > Metazoa > Arthropoda > Insecta > Trichoptera > Limnephilidae > Hesperophylax > Hesperophylax magnus. The sequence goes on from JAIUSX010000022.1 coordinate 7,524,605, forward strand.
TGAAAAAAACTTTTGTTATGCAAAATTAATGGCTGTCGTTCCAATAAAAAAATTAACATCACTATGATAAATCTCTTGTTACAAGTTTGCTATCCTCGAGCATCCTTCATTTTATTAACTTGAAAAATAATGAGATAATCTGAATGAGGTCTCCTAATTTTTTTACGAACATGTATTATATTTAAAGAGTTAATAACGATGGTAACATCAGTTTTTTGATATCTTTAAAAATTACGAAGTCAAAGTGTGCCCGGGTAAAACGTATGCAATATGGTGTCTCGTGTGAGTCAATACACTTAATATTTCGAATTATAGTTATGTTGTATCCTCAGCCTGTTCTAATTAAAATGGTACAAAAACATCGTTGTAGGAGACAATCTCATTCTCGAAAAATCAGTTTCAATTTCGAAAATGGCAGTTAAAATAATTTCCTGTTAAAAATATTTAATTGTAAGTTGGCATTTTATTGATTTTTCACTTTATTACAATCAGTCCCAATTTCGAAATTGACTTTTATATTCAAAGCAAATCCGTGTTCTATATTTCTTTGAACCAGATCTACAGTCAAGTAACCGAAATTAGTATATGTGATGATAGTCAACTTCTGATTAAGGCGATGCACTACGTCATAACAACCCTTACGCAGATTGCGATAAGCTTTAAATTCCCGCTTAACACCATCCGCCTGTTTTGATTTATGCAAGAAAAAAACATGGCCAAAAAGTGCGTTTTATTTTATTTTGTGGATGTTCAGGCATAAATATTTTTTTTTTCGATCATTTTATAAATAACTTAATTTTCCATAATATACAATAAAATCATAAACGAAAATGGGTTCCTAAGTAGGAGATTTTGAACTTTAAAGCAGTTTTCATAATTTTTTTTCAGGGCTTATAAAAAGACTTATCTAAAAAATACTCGATTATTTCAAAGGCCAAGATGTATTCTACTCGCAGTATTTAATTAAAGCATCTGAAACATTTCTAGGCGACCAAATTTTCAAACCAAAAACAAATGATTTTGCATTACTACGTATGGCATCGCCTTAAAAATATTACATAGCTTCTCTACGAAAGTAATTCCACGCATCCTTTTTCGTCACTCTTGACTCTTCAACTTTTCATTATCTTTCCTGGATCGTACACTCTACAATGTTCTTATTATTTATCATGTATGAGGACGATTGTTTCAGAGAATTTGAACAATTTTTCAAATTTTGAAGTAGATTTTCAAGTTCTGTGAAGGTTCTGAAGTTCTGTTATTATTTCATTATTGGCCAGTTGTTTCACAAAACTGAAATAATAACAGAACTTGTATAAAACCTTGGCAGAACTTGAATATTAACTTTGAATATTCACGAATTGTTCAAATTCTCTTAACAGTTATTTATTTATTTTATCATTATCATAAAATATTGACCCCGAAAAGTTAAGTAAACGTTGCTTTCATAAAGAGAAAAGTGAGTATTGGTAATTTATTAAGAATTTCTTCAAATTATTGGTGATCCGGTTAAGAACGAGATTGCAGGCCCTTAACGAATGACTTAATAGGTTTCCTGATAAACTATATAAGCAAAATTCGCATATATTATCACGATGTCGGAACAATTGTGCATAAATATTTTCGCAATTCGTCATTATTTATCATCAAGGTAAATGTAGGTGCAGTAACACGTGTTCCGATATATTAGCAGTTTACTTAGTTTATTAGTTTATAAGGAAACGGCCTGCGATTCCGTTTTAACCGGATTACCAATAATTTGAAGAATTTCTTAAAATATTGGCAATACCCATTTTTCTCCGTGCGGGGTGTAGAACACATCAAAATACATCTTATGTACTTAATTAATGGCATTTCCATGGGAAGAAGATACGAAAAAAATAATATATATTCTTTATATATATAGGTTAGTGAAAATATCGAGAGAATACTCGTCGACCGTGATAATGTTATATCATAAAATATAACTCTAATCATTACCTACTTCATATGAATTAAACCTATCAATTTGATCGTCCTGAAACGGGAAACCTTCCCTATTAGACAGTCAAAGCTTCCCTATTCTGTAATTGCATTTTTTAGCATTTAATAAATAAAATCAGAGCTAAAACGCTGACAGAACAGCCCAATTAAAAAAAAAATAATTTTTATGAATTAAGGTTTGACTTACAATTTTTTGTTTCTGCTTGGTGGATATTTTGCTGGACATTTTGAGGTCAGCGGCGATGAGCAGGGTCTCATGGGTAGTGAGCAGCGGCAGCAGCGCGGCGTCCTGCCCGATGCAGCAGGACTGCCACTGGAAGTCCTGCGCTACGCGGGGCTGGTTGTTGACCAACACGGAGCCTGTCACGCCTTTGCTCCTTGGTGGAAAATAAAATAAAATTGTAGCACAATTTAAAAAATAATAGCTATGTGATTGGTTTCATAGTATCTAAATCCAAAGCGGCCAACAATGGAGTGCTAACTGCCGACTGCCGACTGCCGACTGCCGACTGCCGACTGCCGACTGCCGACTGCCGACTGCCGACTGCCGACTGCCGACTGCCGACTGCCGACTGCCGACTGCCGACTGCCGACTGCCGACTGCCGACTGCCGACTGCCGACTGCCGACTGCCGACTGCCGACTACTGACTGCCAACTGCCTGTTGAATGGCAGTAAGACACGGAACACACACGGGAACATAGAACAAAGAAGAACAAAAGAAATGCCTGTGGACGTGTTTCGTGATCCAAATATTTGTCCAATCGTGGCCTAAATTTCCAATACAAAACTGTGTTTACGAAATTGAAATGGGTTAGGCGAGACAGAGCGCAGGACAATAGGGGTAAATGGAACATTTTTTTCCATTCAAATTTGAATATTCTAGTTTTCTTCTTTTTTATATGCGTGGGAAGGATGAAAGTAGACGAAATGCTGAAAAAATGGTGGCCTATGTGTGGTATAACTGTGTATGATCGTGATGATTCCATTTAATGTAGAACAAGCTTAAGAAATAGACGCTTAGATGATTTGGAGGAGCAAATTAAAAAACTGTCTATAAGGGTCTACCTATAGTATTTATTTTATTTAGGAAACAAACATTCGTACAAGCATAAACAGTAATTATTCATATGTTCTACACGTTTAGTTACTGATTTAGTATTTGTAACTACACAATATATTTATAAATGACAAAGAAATATAAAAATAAATTTTAAGGAATTACAAAATGTTATAAAACAAGTGAAAACAGTTAGTAGTAATACAGTTTTCGCATGATTATCCTAAACACAATAAAAGAAACTAAGATGATAGAATAATTTCACAAAATCATTTTAGTAAGTTTCATTTTATAAGTTTTCAAGTTATAGTTGAAAATGTGTACATCTCTAGAGGTATTGTGAGTTTTACAGATACGTCCTATTAAAGAGTTTTGCGCATATATGGCTTTACATTGTGGTGTTCTAAATAAGTCGTTCGATCTGGTGTTGTTTTCAGGGCAACGAAATGCAATCTTTTCTAACAGATATGATGAATCAACAAGATGTACATAATATTAATATCATGTTTTTGTCATTTATTTTACCATTAACCATTACCAATTTAGAAACCAGAGAGTAGTAGGAATTTAATTCTTTTAGCTAAGTCCTTGTATATTTATATTTTCACTCGTACCGTTTATACGTTTTCTGCAAACCGCTTGTAAAACTCCGAAATATTTTCAATAACGAGCAACGCTGGGTTTGGACTTGTATTATGAGAGCATGTTATTATTTTTAAAATGCTTAAGGTAGGAACTATTTATTACCTGCCACTTTAGTCAAAAATAAATTAAAAAAACCATTTGCAATAAAAATTAATTATCTTGTGTTTTGGCTAAAATTTAATCCGGTTTAAGTTCTTTTGTACTAACCAATAAAACTACTAGGTATCTGCATATCGAAACCAAAAAAGTTTCACGGTCGCTGGCAATGCATAATATGTGTATATTTAAAATTAATTACTTATCAAGATTTTTTTTAAATGATTTGTACAAATTTTAACTTATGGCGTTTTTATATAATATGATTCCACGGATGCGAGTTATTTATACTTAAGATTAATAAAAACAGTAACTTATCACTTTTTTAATGATAAACTAATGTTTATAAGACAAGGTTTTTTATGGATAGCATAAAGGATAACAAATAATTATAAGCAATAATTAGTCGCCTGTAATTTCAATACAAATTGAAAATATCTCCCGAGTAAAAAAAAAAAAATTATGTATATAATAAGAAGTAATTGTTGATTGAAGCACTAGTACATGTTGAATTATTTGGCGGGTTGGAAATAAGCCGACGTGGTTCAGTGGTCCAGAGCGTCTAACCGGACATCAGAAGGCGCGGGTTCAATTCCCGTCGGTGGCATTTATTTTTACTCGGGAGATATTTTTAATTTGTATTGATATTACAGGCGACTAATTATTGCTTTTATTAGTTTAGTACCTTACCATTTAAATAGTATTTGTAAAACGATATGCAAATTTTAAAAAACGTTTTTCATCTATAAAATTAACGGTAAGTACCAGATATTATTTTTCAAAACGTTGAAACAGTAACTTCCCGAGGGGTCCCTCTAGACAAATCTGAGAATTTAGTAATGCGTTCATCAGAAATATTTAAAGTAAACGCAACGGTAATCAATTTTCTAGGCCTGCTAGAGCATATTCGACCGTATGTCCATCTATTACGCCGGGTTCTCGCGCCGAATTTTGTTTCATCACTTAGTTCGTGAAGATTCGTACTTTATTTTAGAGATTTGCTAGACAAAATTCAACCGTAGGTCTGTCCAATACACCAGAGCCGCGCGAAGCATATTTCCTTGCATGGCTTTTCACTTACGTAATTAAGGCCCCGTAGTAGCGTTCAAATATGGTTTGAAAGGGAGATATTTAAATGCGAATGTTAGAGGGAGCGTTCTAATTTTAAAAATCGAACATAATAAGCGAAATTTTTAAAAATATTTAATAACACAAGACTCATTTAAAATAAAGCAAAACTCTTTCGACAAATTCTTTAGTAGCATTTATAGACACAATCTTATTTTTTGCATATAATACAGGGTTTTCCAATAAGAGGTGTTATTTTGAATAGCCCGCTATTTCGGTAGACGTTACTTTTGAAGCTGTCATTTTTTCACATTTGACAAGTAGAAACTACGCCATTAATAAAAATGGAACGATACACGCTTCAACAATGCATTGAAATTATTAAAATTCACTTGAGTGAATCAAATGCAAACCATCGTGAGTGATGAGGCCCATTTCCACCTCGGTGGCTTCGTCAACAAGCAAAATTGTCGCATCTAAGGCTCGAAAAACCCAAAAGTTATTGTTGAAAAGCCTTTCTATTCTCACCGTGTGACTGTTTGGTGCGGTTTATGGTCCGGCGGAGTCATTGGACCTTACTTTTTCGAAAATGAGGCTGGAGCAACAGTTACGGTGAATGGATTGCGCTATCGAGAGATGATGAGAAATGGTTTTTTATGGTCGGAATTAGATGGTATTGATCTGGACAACGTTTACATTCAACAAAACGGCGCTACGTGCCACACAAGCAACGAAATCATTGATCTTTTACGATTGAATATCAAAATAACACCGCTTATTGGAAAATCCTGTATATTAAATGACAGAAAAAACGTGTTTTTAATAATTTTCGGAGCTAACTTTACGATTATTTTCAGTTTCAGTAATTTCATTTAATTAACGTTTCGGATTAAGTTTTCAAAAATAACATTTTTTGTTATAAATCAGTAAAAATTGGTTATACGGGGGATTAACATTGTTTTAGGGTATTGTCTCATCTTATGTGGAAGAAAAAAACGCAGAAACCGCCATAGGTTCTTATTATTCACATGGGTAATAACAATATTTTTCATATGATCGAAGAAAAATATATTGCGAACATGAATAACAGTGTTCCGAGTTGTAGACTTATTTAAATAATTTAAATCGCTAATACGAATAAATCGTAATTTTTTCTAAGTTCATGACCTACCGATCAATCTGTTCGAAGAATTTGAGCTTTGGTCTGAGATGATTACAATAATTACGTCTCAATTGAAAGGTTAGAGGTGGCCTTGTCATCAACCTCTGGTCACAGTTTACAAAGAAATGAACGGTTGAAAAGAACACAGACATTTAATCACATTTTCATACATCCTACAGGTACCTCTGGATTTTTTGCGTTAACTTACTACTTCAAATGTTTTAAATTTTTTTTATTTGAATACCTTAAGACAATGAGACTATGGCTTGCCCAAATGGGGTATGTTGCAAGCCGGATGATTGTGAGGGGGGAAGAGGAAGGTGGCGAAGTACCTAGTTATTAAAATCTGGTCACCAAACACGGCTAAAGCCATTTCAAGCAACGTTTCAATTCTGAATGGTTGTCTTGCACCAGGGCGATCCTGAAAGTATCTTCTACTCTCGAACGTGCCGCAAATATATTTTTTTATCATTTTTAATGAATTAATTAATAAAACAACACAAATTAATTAAATAAAATTTACTTGCGCACGCCGGGATTTGAACCCGCGACCTACGGGTTGCTAGTAAAGAGTTTTACCCCTCGACCACGGAGTTGTTTGTTGTGTTGTTTTGGTGCTTGTTAAAAATTATGTCATGTGTTATTTTAATTGTCTACATAATTATGTTTAAGGTTAAACGCAATATAAGTTATAATCTACGCGTTCATAGGTGGCGTTAATTTAATTATTTTATTAAAATACACTATGCTTTAAAATATGGAGACGAATTATTTATTTGCGCCCGTACATACGCAATATGAATATGAATATGAATAAAGAGTTTTATTCGTATACAAACTCCATTATTTTAAAAGAGCCATACAACTACAGAATTGAATTGAATCACCGATAATACAGGGTTTTCCAATAAGAGGTGTTATTTTGAATAGCCCGCTATTTCGATAGATGTTACTTTTGAAACCGTCATTTTTTTACATTTGACAAGAAGAAACTACGCCATTAACAAAAAATGGAACGATACACGCTTCAAAAACGCATTGAAAATATTAAAATTCACTTGAGTGAATCAAATGCAAATCATCTTGAGTGATGAGGCCCATTTCCACCTCGGTGGCTTCGTCAACAAGCAAAATTGTCGCATCTGGGGCTCGGAAAACCCAAGAGTTATTGTTGAAAAGCCTTTCTATTCTCAACGTGTGACCGTTTGGTGCGGTTTATGGTCCGGCGGAATCATTGGACCTTACTTTTTTGAAAATGAGGCTGGAGCAACAGTTACGGTGAATGGATAGCGCTATCGAGAGATGATTAATGATTTTTTATTGCCGAAATGATATTGATGATATTGATCTGGACAACGTTTACTTTCAACAAGACGGCGCTAAGTGCCACACAAGCAACGAAACCATTGATCTTTTACGATTGAATATCAAAATAACAACTATTATTGGAAAACCCTGTATATTGTATTTTTATGAAAGAAATTATTCATATTCATATGTCGTATATACGGGCGCAAATAAATAATTCGTTTTAATATTTTGAAGCGTAACTTGCAATACTTATATTTAAGTGTATTGTGAAATAATTAAATTAACGCCATCTATGAAATAGAAGATTGTGAATCCTTTTAAATTTACCCTTAATGTAAATTATTATAAAGTGTTAATTACTTGTATCCAGCCAATATATTGAGTAGAGTGGTCTTGCCCGCTCCGGAGGGACCCAAGATGGCCGTGAGTCTGCCAGAGTGGAAGGTCCCTGATACATCGTTGAGAATTACTTTATCTTTATTTTCTGGAACAAAAAAACACAAGCATTTGATTTGTATATTATTTTGTGTATCCAAACCGCACCACGAGGGGGAATTAAAATATTATTTTGAGATACAAAAAATCAGAAATATTGTTGTCATTATCTCAAATTTATTATAACTATAGTCAATAGATTAAATTTTCCTTGCATGCAACACCTTGTTTTTCTAGTTTATTAATGTACATATTTCATTAGATTACCATATCAAATGATTTAAAGAAATACACTGCAAGGTAACTTTAATATAAATTAATTTCTGAGGTGTGAAAATTTTAAGGTTAAAAATTGAGAATAATTTATGATTCAATAAACTTTCAATTCTTACTAAAAACACATTTATTTTATCATGTAAATTCCGATCCGGTAATATATATATTTTTTTATTTTGTTGGTAAAAAAAGCTTGACGTAGTTAGAAATTAATATTCTATTAATAATTAATATTAACGTAAACAGTATAGGTACCATGATATAACAGTTCGCGGTTCTAGTTACAAATTTCTCAAGATATATTTTTTTATTATATTTTGTGTAAATTTATAATGTTATAACTTTAGATTATGTAGTTAGAAAGCGAAATATTTATATTACTTTGTGATAAATAATAAAAATAAATCCTGAACAAGGTTTTTATAAGGTCCAAAAGGGTATTTATTTGCGTAACGATGGAGGAAAATCATTTTTAAAAATTCGAAGGGACTTGAGTTGGACAAGTCTCGACATCCTGGGAAAAGAAAAATGATATCCATAATAATTAGTAGTGTTGATTGAGGAAAAACACTTAATTATTTTGAAGTCTACGCAAATACATAGTAAAGGGACCTTTATATATATATATATATATATATTTATATATATATATATATATATATATATATATATATCTATATCTATCTATCGCCCATCTAATAATGGTTCCATGATACAGCATATACTATATACAGGGTGTATCGGCACGTACCCGGCAAACTTTAACGAGCTATTCCTTAGCATATTTGGAGTAAAAAATCTTATATGCACTTTGCTGTCCGGTAACGTTTTTTTTAATAAAAAAATTATTATTCATATTCTCACCACATGTCACCACTGTTTTATACTTTGTCAAAGTTTGAAAACCCATCTGGCAATATTTTATTCGAATTCCGTTGAATAATGCACGTGTGTACCTATATTAATAATAAATAATAATAATAATTGGATGACTTGTATAGCGCCGTTTTTGTGCAAAATCACCTCAAGGGCGCTGATTGGCGCACTTTTACAATCACAACGAAATGGCACGTCACCATTCGTCTCATTTTTAACTATTATTATTTAGTGTGTGCGAAAGAGCGAAGACGCTTTTCGACATACTTGCTTATAACAGCTGTTGAACACGAAAAGCAATGCCAATTACAGTGATGTAGTGTGGAAATTTTTAATTTTTTTTTTTTAATTGAAAAAAAAAATGCTACCGGACAGCAAAGTGCCCATAACATTTTTTACTCCAAATGTGCTAAGGAATAGCTGGTTAAAGTTTGTCGGGTTAGTGCCGATACACCCTGTATAGTATATGCTGTATAAAAATAACATATATAGTATATGCTGTATAAAAAATAACTGATAGTATATTTTTATAAAGCAAAATTATAAAAACTAGCAAACGCCTTTGAAGTTTGGTCTCATTAAAAACAGCGCCATACAAATTAGCCAATTATCAACCATTTCTAATAAACCGGATACATTTTTTAAGTGCCTTGCATGCTGATAACGTGGTTATTATAAAAATTAAACAACATATTATTTACCCGCCGAAAACGTACTTAAAAAGCCAGTTGCTGCGTTGAAGGTTATTGATGTTATTGGTTTCCCACTATACTTATATATATACTATGTTATATACCATATACATATATATACTGCATATATATTTTTATATATATTATGTTCTAGAATTGTTGATGAGAGAGATTTCCCAACTTTGGAATTCCGCGACCCAACTTTAAAAGTGAAAAAAAAATACAAATAATATTATGAAGCTAGATTTTTTTATATTTATTTCAACCCTTTATTATGTAGAGCTAAATATAAAATAAATAAATTTAAAAAATAGAAATAATAATTTCACACTTTTACTTTTTCCCTTTTCTTATTTATCTTTTTCCAACACCGCATATAAAAATATGCACCCAATTGATATTATATATGTACATATATATTCGACATATAAACTATCTATATATCGATTTATTATTATCGACACTTATTTTTGCAAAATTAAGTACTCGAAAAATTCATAATGAAATTGTATCACTAACTCAAAATTCTCATATTTGACTTTATAGTATAATACTTCCTTTTAAGCGCCATTCAAGTGATTTTCTCACGATAATGGTGCTATAGAAATAATCCAATCATTAATGAACACAAAAGTTTATTTTATTTTAAAACAAGTATTAAATTTTTATTCCAATAAACATTTTGTGTCGATTTACGTACATTATAACTAATGGTTAATATTTTAAATTAACATAATATTATGTTAAACACGCGAAAACACCGATCGGTTGTATAAATCAATATTTTAAATATCAATATCTATCTATATTTAGTGGTAGAGTATTTCGGTAAGACAAGAAAAAACTACTGGGTATTGCGTCTCTAGCGATTGGTGGTAACATTAAAGGAAATTTATTGTTAGATGTCTAGAAATGCCAAAGTCAATAGCAATATGACAAAGGCGGTAATGGAAGCATTTCCCTTCTGACAGAGCCTAATATCCTTCGTTCTGGTCCAGATATCGAGAGAATCCTCGTTTGCGGCGGGTGGATTTTTTTAAAGGAATTCTTTACAAATATAATCAAAATTTATTTAAATAATTGTTAATCGAATTATAGACAGCCCTGATTTATTGAACCTATTCACCTTCAACATTGCAACTAGAACTACTTGATTGAAAATTATTTTTAGTTTCAACAACAATATCAGGACTTAGTCATTTAGATACTCACTTGTACCTAGTTTACATGCGTAATTTTAACGTAACTCATAAACCACCCTTCCCTTTAGGTAGATATTTTGATAAATAAATGAAATAAAAACTACCTAGTATTACCTTTAAGATCGTTTTCTGTGTGGTTTCTATGTAATTGATAGCCGAGTTTGTTGCTCCTCCCCAAGCAATAATTCCATATTCGATTATTGATTGGCAAAGTGCAAAATATATTGTTTTCAATTGTTTTATTTTATATATGTTTCTTATGTTTAGGAAAATGTGTATTGTTTTGAGAAGTTTATTTGTGATTTGTTTGATGTGAGGTATCCATCTAAGGTTATGGTCAATTACGATCCCTAGATACTTTATTTATTTTGTTTTTTCTAGAGGAGGGCAATCGCAGATGTTGGTGTTTAAACATTCGTGTATTTTTATGGTGTTTGTGTTGTTTTTTGGCTGTCCCGTGCTATTTATACTGTATGTTGTGAATTTTGTCTTTGATATGTTAAGTGTAAGTATGTTTGAGTCTAGCCATGTTTTCTAGCTATGTTTTCACTTCCGAGATTCCCAAATTCGCTATGTTATATACATTATTATATGATTCTAAAATATGTTTTTAAATAATAAATATAATTAGTATTCTATTAGGACATTTTATAATAAATTAGTATTAGTTTATTCGGAATTTGAAATATGTAATCGACAAAATTTCGTACAATAATTAGGTACCAATTTTACAAGTTACCTTTTTTATTTCTCTGTGCCTCATTCTGTTTCATGTTTCGTTTCCATTTATTAGTATTATCTTTTTTTTTAAATAAAATATTTTTCATTTAAGCTTCACTGACTTCAAGAGATCGATTGATATTTTGTTTAACATAAGGCTGCGGTCTAGCTGATTGATTTTATTAATGTTATTAGTGTTGAAGTGGGGTCAACAACGGGGAAGGTGTTTAAGTGAGAAACAGAGCGGTATACTTGAAATATGTTTAGAATGGGGGTCCAAGATAAATTTATTTGGTAATTCAATAAACTAGAATTTTTATTTTGGGATTCCCTAATTTCGTAACTGCTTCTTAATTACCAATTGTTTTCCTTTATTATATGAACCCCTGTATCCATATTAAAAGTAAGATAGGTGGAAATGATTCGATTGGTCAACTCTGAAATATTTTTGTTATTTAAGCATCGAGTTCTACATATTTAGATTCACGTGTTTATTGTAATTCTGTGTTTATGTGTATGTTTACGTAAATTTGTTTTATTTTCAGATAGCTTCAATGTGGTAGAGCTACCAAAGCTACAGTTTCTACAGCCGCACCACAAATTGTACAAACATTTTAATTTTGATAGACAAAAATACAAAATCTTTTCGTTTAAAAAAATCACTGCATAGGAGCTGTTATAACCATCCAAAAAAAAAAGTTCATCTTCTAAATAGTAAAATTTTCAACATTTTAATAAGAGAAACTTTAAATGTTTCTTTTTAGGTTTTTAGTTAAAGTTTTAGGTCTAAAATGCGATTTACGCAAATTCATTTTCAAAAAGTTTAAAGGGGAAGACCACAGACATAAGAATTAATAGACGAGAAGATAATGGCGAGGGGTAAAATCAACTGTTGAAGAACGAAGGGAGTGAAGCTGACTGTGATTCGTCAATAAATCAATCTGACAGTAAATAGGCATCTCGCATTATAATATCACCATTTACTTCTTATAAGTAAAATCTGCTTTTGAATGAATAGACATTTTTACATGGGAGCGCAAATTACTTCACATTATGAACAAATTTGCGAAGTCCAAATTCGGCAAAAAAATTCGGTTTCATTTTCAGAGTCAAATATTTCGTTTAAGTATTTAGTTAAGACACTTTTATAAATGTTCATAATTTACTTCCCAGCAACCAACCAGCATTGTGTTTCGCGTCCAGACGTTTCTCGATGTGATAGTAACAACTGATCTATATTATACGATGTGAATATGCTTAAAATAAAGTAAAATAATGCTTATATATGGAATGTAATACGACAATTGGGTTTATTCTCTTTTTCACATCTATTTTTACAAGTTTTCATAGCACAAGTCAACATTCTGCCGTGTTATTTCGTAAAATGAACCGATGATGCCTCGACCATAGTTCGCACAAGAATGATGACGTCACGTTTTCAAATTTCACTTGAGGCCCATACGCGAGCACAGCCGGCTCCAATGGAACCGGTATGGGGAGTGGGGATAATACGCTTTTAATCACTTAGGGCAGGTCTACTAATATTCATGTGTCTATGGGGAAAACCCTCGTACACCTCCACCTCCAGTGCCTGCGTATTTCGATTCTAATTTATTGCATTTTCAATACAGGTCTAGCTATCAACAGCGCAACTGTACTCGGGAAAAAAATGGGTAGATACCTCTATCTATAAATCAGAATCGATTCGGCTCTAACAATAAGTATGTCAATGAATCGAATTAGAATACCCAGCCATTTCCCATCCTTTATTTTCTTCTTTGGCTCTGAACTCCCTTCAACCATACAACATTCACCAAGCTGAAGAAGTCTCAGAATCTCGTGTGGTATCACATACAAATAAAATGTAACGTGCGTTATAATGTACGCGTTCATAGTTGGCGTTAATTAAATTATTTTATGATAATACACTTTTTGCAAGTTATGCTTTAAAACATTAAGACGAATTATCTTTTAGATCCCGTGCATACGCAATATGAAAATGAATAAATAGTTTTGTCTGGATAAAAACTTCATTATTTCAAAAAAGGCAAACAAAATACAAAATTATATTTGTATGCCTCTCTTGAAAGAATTGAGTTTTCATACAGACCAAACTATATATTCTTTTTTATTTTTATTTTTTTTATTTATATATTCATATTCATATTTAAATTTATATATTCATATTCATATTTATATATTCATATTCATATTTCGTATCTACAGGCGCAAGCAATTGCAAAAAATATATTTTAATAAAATATACATTAACGCCATAGACATGTGAATATTAATATTATTACTAATATGTCTATGATTAACGCCATCTACGACCACGCAGGTTATAGCGAACGTCGTGTTTAACCTAAGGGATATACATATAAGAAATGAAAATCACGGATTATAATATATTTTGAATACAGTGCAACCTCTCGATTCCAAGTTGAATGCACTAAGGACTGAAGGTCGTGCAGTTGATCCTGTTAGCATAACAAAATAGCAACCAACAATATTTTTTGCAATGTATCGGATATAAAAACAAATAAGCTATGTATTTACAAAAAAACCCGATGTATTTTTTGCAATGTAGGTATCGCGTTTTTTTTAAATAAGCTATTTACCCGAAGTTATTATTACGATGTTTTATTTTATTATTATGTCATTTTTATAAAAAGTTAATTTTTAAATTATGATGCTTATCTAAGTATAAATTCAATTCTCAGTGAATTATTATTTTTTTTATTTGATGAAAATAGATTAATTTTGTATTCACCAATATTTAATCAAAATAATCAAATTTTAATTTTAAATTAAGGCGATGACATACGTAATAATGGAAAATCATGTGTTTTTGGTTTGAAAATTTGGTCGCCTAGAAATGTTTCAGATGCTTTATTTAATACTGCGAGTAGAATACATCTTAACCTTTGAAATAATCGAGTATTTTTTAGATAAGTCTTTTTATAAGCCCAGAAAAAAATAATGTAAAGGCCTATAAAAACTGCTTTAAAGTTCAAAATCTCCTACTTACGAACTCATTTCCGGTTGTGATTTTATTGTATAATGTGGCAAATTAAGTTATTTATAAAATGATCGAAAAAAATTAAATATTTATGCCTGAACATCCTCAAAATAAAATAAAAGGCACTTTTTGGCCATGTTTTTTTCTTGCATAAATCAAAACAGGCGGATGGTGTTAAGCGGGAATTTAAACCTTATCGCCATCTACGTAAGGGTTGTTATTGATAGCGGCTCAATTTAAAATATTACACGACGTAGTGCATCGCCTTAAATATGTTTATAGAACTGTTCATTTACCAATCACATTTACCAATCACATTTACCAATCACATTACTCAACTAGAATATAATAAAATAAAAATGGATTCTTAATGATTCATTCTTGTTAGCACTGAGGCGCCGCGGGTTCTATTCCTTTGCTTGCTAAGTCCTCCATCATTGCACAAGCAACATTTTGCGGTTATAATGATTTTAGTATTAGTTTTTCGTAACACAGGAATATTTTTGTTTCTTTTAAAAAATGCTACTTACAAGATAGCCTTTAAAAAAATTGAGAGAAAAATTTGGTATCTGTGTTGGATTGACGGGTTGTTTCACAAAATTTGAAAAATTCATCAAATTGCAAAATTTATTTCTAAGTTCTGTGAAGGTCCTATTCAAGTTCTGTTAGTATTTCCGTTATGTGAAACGACTGGCCAGTAATGATATAAATTGTTCAAATTCAGTGAAACAAAGTATGTTTTCAGATAGTTGCGCCTGTTCTTGTCACAGGGTTTCCTAGTAAGACATGGACACTAACCGTGTAGAATGTATTAAATAGAGATAAATGAATACAAAAAATCAAAAAAAATTATCAGGAATATTAAAGCTAGTTTTTTCAAGGATATCTGGATTATCGGCGTGACCGTTGAACGGGTTGTGAATATCAGCAAAGTGGTGTCCTGTGTTGTGTGTTGGAAAGGCTGTGAAGTAAATTTTCAACATTTCAGCAAGGACGGCTGATGTATTTAAATAAAGCCTTTTTATAATCACTCTAGTAGTTCTGTGAACAGTAGACCTCGCGTCCAAAAATAATGTTTCTTATTTTCTCTTAGTTAATAAATCAAAACCAAAAGGAAATCATAAGATTTGTAAGTCGATACTTATATACCCACCTTCTTAATAATAAACCATAAATGTTTTAAGAAACTTTTAACATTGTCTATGGTCGCATCTGTCAAATCTACAACAGTGAATTTCGCTCCCCAATATATCTAACGAAACAAAAAGAATTCGCTAATACTCGCATCTTCAAGTGTGTAAAAGTTGAAATCAGTTTATGAATTCATAATTCAATCAATTATTTTTCTACATTGGAGTGCTTGCTGTTAAATATCGTGATTTAAAATATAACAAAGTCCAACACCGTAAGCAACACAGATAGTTTTTGACATTACCTCGTGATTGGTCAATACTGTTGTAATCTGCCTCGTGATTGGTTAATAGTGTTGTCATCTGCCTCGTGATTGGTCAATAGTGTTGTCACTTTTGACGACTTTTAAAAACATCAACATGAAAAACACAAGGGCGAAGCAAAGTTCAGATGCGTGCTCTACAAAAACCGATCAGAATATCAATATCAATGTCGAACCACTCAATAAAGATGATTTTCAACAATACACCAAGTGCATCGATGATAAACTCGAAAAACTGACGGCAGCTCTGGAACATAACCTAATTCAAAAATTTAGTTATATAATTACAAGTAAAGTGACAATGGAATTGAACTCAATAAAAGAAAAATTTGTCATGCTCGATAAAATAAAGACCTCACTGGATTTCCTATCTACAGAATATGATCGCTTATGCAAAGAAAATTCCGCAACAATAAATAAATTATGTGTCGATAACCAACGTCTCCAAACAAACAATGATATTCTTACGAAGAAAATTGATTCACTTGAACAATTTAATCGGAAAAAAAATATAGAAATACAAATGGTTCCTGAGAAATCTAATGAAAATACAGTGAACCTGTTTAAAAAACTTTGTTCAGCAGTTTCATTCCCAATTCGGACGGAAGAGATATTAGCTTGTCATCGTGTCCCTCAATCAAACAAAAGTTCCATTCGACCTAAAAATATTGTAGTGGAACTACCTAGCAGTTATACCCGAGATGCTTTACTGTCTGCAGTAAAAAACTACAATAAGAAATACCCAAATTGCAAACTCAACAGTGAACATCTGGAGATTACTGGAAAAACCCTTGTATATGTATCGGAACAACTTACTCCCAACAATAAAGAACTTCACGCCGCAGTACGTCATGCAGCCAAAGAAAAAAACATTAAATTCATTTGGGTACGGAATGGGAAAATATTTATTCGAAAAAATGAGAATTCCCCGGCAATATGGGCAAGTAGCAAAGACGTGTTAGAGAAAATCTAATTTCTGCATACATATACACATTTCTACATCCCCCTGACAATCACAATGGAAATGTTTTTATATTATCAGAATATAAGAGGCATGAGAAGCAAATTAGATCAAATCTCTATAAACACTCTCTCCTCAAACTATGATGTTATATGTTTAACAGAGACATGGCTAAATTCCTCAATTCAAGATGCAGAGATACTGGATAAACGATACTCTATTTTCAGACAAGACCGAGAAAAACTAACATCCAGAAAGAAAGACGGAGGGGGAGTTTTAATAGCTATCAAGAAAAACATTGTAGCCTATCAAATATATGATGAACCCTCTAATATTGAACATATTTGGGTAAGAATTAAATCAAACGGATCAAATAAAAAATTTACAAATATTTGTATAGCTTATCTTCCACCAGATATTGCAACTGACGCATTTACTAATTTCACCAACAAGTGCCAAGATATCTGTATTAAATCACACATCAATTCTCATACATTAATACTGGGAGACTTTAATATTCCTTCCATTGAATGGTCAGTTAACGCCAACAATGATAGTAATTATGTTGAATCATTTGGGAATCAAAAATCTTCATTGTTATTAGAATTTCTACATTTCTCTAACTTACATCAGTATAACTATACAAAAAATGTTAACGGTAGAATACTTGATCTAGCTCTCTCTGATTTTACGCTTAATGTTCAACCTGCCCTCGCTCTTTCTAAAATTGACGTGCACCATCCACCAATTGAAATGGATCTAACTATTAATACAATGCACAATCTTAATGATAACCTTGAACGTCCTTTATTCAATTTCAAGAAAACTGATTATCTTTATTGTACCGAAGAATTATCCCTAATCGACTGGACCCCAATGGTAACACTAAATTGCAATGAGTCTCTTCAATTCCTTTATAATAGCATCTGGCCAATTATAGAGAAACACACACCAAAAAAGTGAATAAAAACAAATATCCTATCTGGTATTCCAGTGTTGTTATCCATCAAATCAAAGAAAAAGACAAACTTAGAAAAAAAATCAAAAAGTTTGGGAATCCTAGAGACTATGATAGTTTCACAATCCTACGATCAAGGGTCAAAACTGGAATTCACAAATGCTTCCAATCTTATATTAATTCTATCGAAGACACTTTACATCATAGTACAAAACCACTATGGACTTATGCTAAATCAAAAGGTATGACTCACTTAATTCCTAAAATAATGCACTTAAATGAAACTCTAGCAAACAATGGTCATGAAATTAGTGAACTTTTCTCAAATTACTTCTGCTCTGTTTTTAATACAAATGATGTATCAAATCAACATGTAAATTGTGATTCTCAAGAAAGTACCTACTCGCTCAGTCATGTCGAAATTTCAAAGACTGAAATATTCAACGCTATGAAATCACTAAACTCAAACAAAGGTCCAGGTCCAGATGCCATTCCACCATTATTTATATCAAACTGTGCTAAATCTCTTGTTTATCCTCTTCATGTTATATTTCGTAAATCTCTTAAAGAAGGTGTTTTTCCTGATCTTTGGAAAACAGCACGTATCACTCCTATCTTCAAATCTGGGAATAAAAGTGACATCTCTAATTATCGCCCAATAAGTATACTCTCATGTTTTGGGAAAATTTTCGAATCCTTAATCTATAAAAGCATTTTTCCACATTTTAAACATATTTTAAGTTCTGTTCAGCATGGATTCGTATGCAAAAGATCCACTACCACAAATTTAATCGAATATGTAGATTTTTTATGTACCAATTTTGACAAAAGAACACAAGTAGATGCAGTCTATACTGATTTCCGAAAGGCTTTCGATAAAGTCAGTCATCCTCTTCTGATCCAAAAACTAAAAAGAACAGGTTTCCATGGCAACCTCCTGAGATGGATTACATCTTATATCTCTAACAGGAGTCAATATGTACAAGTTAATAGTTATGAGTCCTCTCCCAAACTTGTCACATCTGGTGTCCCTCAAGGATCCCATTTAGGACCACTACTCTTTATTATATTCATAAATGATCTAACGGCAAAACTTTTTTGTAAATGTTTACTATATGCGGATGACTTAAAAATTTTTCATCCCGTGAATTCACAAGAAGACTGCAAAACTTTGCAAAAAGACCTCCTCACATTGTCTCAATGGTGTATAGATAATAACATGGAATTAAATATTAGCAAATGTAATATCATCTCGTTCACGAGAAATGTCCGTAAAATTGATTTCCCTTACACGATCTGTGATGAAATCCTAAAACGAGTAGACTCCATTAGAGATCTGGGAATCTTACTTGACTCGAAGCTAACCTTCAGAAACCATTACCAAAACATTGTCAATCAGGCTAATAAAATGCTCGGTTTCATCACCAGAGTCACTAAATCATTTAAGAACACCAGTAGCTTCAGAATCTTGTACTACTCATATGTAAGAAGCATCTTAGAGTACGGCTCTGTGATTTGGTCACCACATTATGCAATTCATAGCAGGAAAGTGGAGTCCGTTCAAAAAAAATACTTAAGAATACTAGCTTACAAATCTGGAGTACATCGGAATCTCAGTAACTATGCTGAAAGACTTACTCACTTTAAAGAAGTCTCACTCGCCAAAAGAAGAAACATATCAGATATAATCTCTCTGTTTAAAATCATTTACAATGTATATGATTCATCTTTAATTAATCAAATTAACCTTAATATAAGACCGAAATCCACAAGAAACCCTGTAACCTTTTGGATAGATACTTGTCGTAGTAATACAAGTTTTTTCAAACGAACATCGAGAATGTCTCGATTGTATAATAGATACTGCAATCTTCTAGATTTAGATATATTTTCAAAATCAATTAATACCTTCAGAAAGAACTTACACATACTTATACCTGATGATCTCCTCACTTAGAGCCATTTTATTATTTCATTTTCTTTACCAATCACCTACTTATGCATTAGCTCCACTATATATGATTCGTGCGTGCATATGTGTATATATGTTTGCATAGAATATGCCTACAGTGTACACACTTATGAGTGTGTTTGTATTTAAATTTGTATGTACGCATCTATGTATTTGTATATGTATGTATGTATATGTATTTATATGTATATTTAAATGTATGCATGTATGCGTATACATATTATATATATAATATATTAATAAGCATGTAAGTTTCTTCCTAATAATTGATTTCGATCCTCCTTGTTTTTATATACATTCTTGTAATTAAATTTATTATTACTGTAACTAACCAATTACTATTACACAAATAATATTGAGATGAATGTTGTGCTCACCTATAATTAGAAACATCATTATAACCATGTATAAATGTAAATTACTGTTAAAATTATGTGATGTATTCTGTTGGCGAGCCAATAAATAAATATAAAATAATAAATAAAAATAAAATAAATAAAAACAAATTTCAAATAAAGAATTATGCAACTTGTCCAAAGAAATGTTACCGTTATATTTATTATACCGTGTGAAAGCTCGTAGTAGGAACCAGGATCCTGCGCACTCTGGCGGGATAAAATGTAGTATCCAACACTCCCACCATCTTGAACCGGAACCGGAACGTAGCAAACAAATTGAGTACTCAATAAAAGTCAATTAAAAATTATCTCACTTCTATTGCAAGTCACTTTGCTGGTTATGTTCTTGAAGCTCAGTGTAAGCGGGGAGTCGTTGAACTTCTTGATGTTGATTGGATGAAGGCAATCCTGTTGATCATCCATTCTGATCCCTTTCGTCTAATTTGCGTCAGAGAATTCACACACCTGAAAAGAAAAATATTTAATATTTAATTATTATTGTTCGATTATTTTTAAAACGCCATTTATGTGAAATAACATCACCTCTATTTAAAAATTTGTAACAAATCGACATTTAAAAATAATATTCTATTCGGTTGGTTTATGTTGCCATATATAATATTTCAATGAATAAGAAACGCAATTAAAAAAAAACACGGATACAAAATCAACTCAATAATTACGCATATTTTTAGAAAGACACAATAAATTGTATTTATGAGACCCCTTGAAAAGCAATCGAGTCCACGGATCTGCTCGAATATATTTTATTCTTTTGGCAAGGAAATAATGAACCTTAACATTATTCTAGCTTGTCGTTTCGTCACTTGCAAATATGTTTATTTTATCTATTTTTAAAAAGCGCATCCCAAAATCCCATGCCTAATGTAATATTTCCGATTTCCGAGTCAAAGTATTGTATTTATTTACCGGAAAGCCTCAATATGACTATATTTTTATGGGGAAGAGCCTACTTGGCTGGAAAATATAATGAATCTCAAGAATATATTCGTATGTCTTCATTATAGAATATTTTTTTATAACATTAGATTAGAAAATGTATCTCATCTACTTAGGACCAATTATTTATAAAAAACATAATTTTGAAAAAAAAAAAAGTTATTACGAAAATAGTGTGGATTGGCATTTCACCTCTGGCATTCCAATTGTTAACCGCAACCAAAAATAAATTGAAGGTGCTTCCCTTATTTATTATTATATGTCTAGACAACCAAATCTTAGGCAATGTATAAAGGGTGAGTGACGCTTTACAAATATTTACTTTCTATTTGGTCACTATACAGCATTCCATTCAGTCACAATCGCTTTGCGTATATGATGCACAAGTGGGGCCTAAATTAATTTGAATTACTCTGTGAATATCCAACAAATACAAAATACAGAAATGTGCTGAAGTTATTCCCGATTCTGGCAACTGACTGAATAATTTCAGCATCCGAAGAAGAAGGACATGAATCATTACATGGAGGTCCCAAGGACCGTGATGGGTCGTCAATAATATGGAAATAGTGCCAGTTGACAGGACACTGAATATCATGAAAAAGTGGGAGCGAGTGTGGAGGTGGACTTGTTAGGAAGGTAGGAGGAGATGGACTTACTATGTGGAAGAGAATTGGTGCTGGACGGGAAGGCCTGCAGACTGGAGAACAACGGCAAGGTACCAGAGATAATGCAGAATATTTCCTACACCATACTAAGAAGAAGGACATAAATCATTACATGGAGGTCCCAAGGACCGTGATGGGTCGACCATAATATGGAAATAGTGTCAGTTGACAGGACACCGAATAGCATGACAAAGTGGGAGCCCCTTTGGAGGTAGACTTGTTAGGAAGGTAGGTAGAGATGGACTTACTATGTGGAAGAGAATTGGTGCTGGACCGGAAGGCCTGCGGACTGGAGAAGAACGGTAAGGTACAAGAGCTAATGCAGAATATTTCCGGGGAAAAATTGTAGCTAGCAACTAAAATAGCGACCTCAGAAGAAGAGTAAGGTCTGCAGATAAATAGTACTATAGGCCACCGTGATTTTTTTTTCTACTTATATAAAATTATTATCGGTAATGAAAAGAAGAATTCGCAGGTCTTGTGATATGACGAACTACAATCATTATTTAATCTGTTGACCAGTAGCATTATTTTGTAATCAGTTGCTTTCCAGATAATCTGATTGTATTAATAAAATATTATCAACTATTTGTCAATTATCTATATTGTTCAAGTTTTATTGTATAAATAAATATCAGTCCATTAAATAACAATGTAAATCTAATCAGTGATGGGATTACGAAATTATTATTTTTATTTGTGATTTTGGAAAAATATACCTATCTATGATGGATCATTATTTATTTTCAAAAAATCGTGATTCATTGCAAGGCAAAGAAAATGGCAAGCAATAATATCTTTTTGGGTTACGAAATGACCAAAGTTACTTTCATAATTATTTAGTTATTCATCAATAATTATTAATTATCCGTACAATCTGTAAGCACACTCAACATATATTTTTCCATATTTGTAATAAGCATTAAGACATTGTAAAAACTATTTAAAATGGTGGCGTAATAATGTCATTATTAAGTTCTGCTAGTTTTTTTAGTTAATTATTATTTTGAGAGCGGACGCGGTTTCGCCGTTCAGAGTCGTTACCACAGACATAGGAATTAATAGACGAGAAGATAATGGCGAGGGGTAAAATCAACTGTTGAAGAACGAAGGGGGTGAAGCTGACTGTGATTCGTCAATAAATCAATCTGACAGTAAATAGGCATCTCGCATTATAATATCACCATTTACTTCTTAAAAGTAAAATCTGCTTTTGAATGAATAGACATTTTTACATGGGAGCGCAAATTACTCGCCACGTTATGAACAAATTTGCGAAGTCCAAATTCGGCAAAAAAATTCGGTTCTATTTTCAGAGTCGAATATTTCGTTTAAGTATTTAGTTAAGACACTTTTATAAATGTTCATAATTTACTTCCCACCAACCAACCAGCTTTGTGTTTCGCGTCCAGACGTTTCTCGATGTGATAGTATATTATGTTTCTACAACTGATCCATATTATACGATGTGAATATGCTTAAAATAAAGTAAAATAATGCTAATCTTTCCCATCTCCTTCCCTTCTTCACTACCTTCAGCCTCACAACATAATCCTAGTCTCACTGGCTGTTGGGAGCAGTTGGGACTCCTGTGAGGTGTTTACATAAAAAATAAAATAAATAAAAAATCTTAACGATCTCCTCCCCTTCCCTCCTGTTGCCTCACAACATACCAGTTTCAACATAGAGAGTTTCATAGTCACTAGCTCCGGACCGTACGCATTGATAATAAATGCTATCAACATAAGATATAAAGCTAGTAAACATTGTTAGATTTTGCACTGTTGGAATAAAGCAAAAAAACGTTAAACTTGTTTTCCAGCGACATGGTTTACGAAAACATGCTAATTTCTGAAAAAAAACTTCTTAATATTTCGCTTTGCCTTTTTGCCGATTTTCAAAGTAATTCCAAAACCTGCTCAAGAATATTTTGTGATTCCTATTATCATTAAGCCTACGCCTTCCCAATTTCAACCGATTTATAACAAGTTAATTTAAGGGGGAAGTATCATAAATAGCGCTAAACATCACTTTGTATTTACCTAGGTAAAGGAATACCACAAATAATTTATCTAAAAATTCTATAGGGGTAGTTAGAAAAATGTCTTATGTTACCAGTGAATTAAATTTTTTTATCGTAAACTTTTTTATTCTATATGAAATACACATTGCAACTTTACGTAAAACTTCAAAAATGCCTTCGCTGGAAAGAAAGTAGCTCCTTTCAGAGAGATTTTTTTTTAAAATCCATCGGTAATCTCAAAGTAAATATGATACAGGTCATTTTAAATAAATAAAAAACACTTAAACATATATGGATTTTTGTTGTGATTCAATTAAACTTCCCGAATATTTCAATTATTTTCCGTCATACAAAATCCTTTGGATGAAATCATTGTAAAGGGCTTGACCAAACACCGCCAGTCACTGCCAGTCGCGAGGTGAATTCGGAAGTGAGTTGTTTCTTCTCCAGTCCGCAGCCAACTTTCAAATTTGTAATAGGAATCCAGAGGAGATTAGTGCTATAGCCAAGGGGTAAGTGGAAATTAAATATTATCTATTTAATTTGAATCTTGTTTTGCGGTATCAATTTTTTTTTACCTTTTTCAGGTACCAATACGAAATGGGAAATAATAAAGGGGCTCGCGCGTACAGCGCCTTAAGAAAGAGACCGCTCCACTGGAGGAAAAGAAGAATAAGGTTTGTCAAAATACATCATTCCGATGGACACGTTTTCTACAATTTTTTACCGGCTTCGATAGAAGTCGGTACAACGGAGTCGGGTGGTGGCTTGAACTCGGATCTAATTTCAAAATGCATTATTTCGGCATCAATCATGAATTTCTCCAGTTCTCTACCGATTTAGTTCAAAATCGGGATTAGGGAGTTTGGATGTGCACTGAACTCGGATCTAATGTCAAAAAACATTATGTTGGCATCCATTTTGAATTTCTCGAGTTTTCTACTGATTTGGTTCAAAATCGGGATTAGGGAGTTTGGATGTGCACTGAACTCGGATCTAATGTCAAAAAACATTATGTTGGCATCCATTTTGAATTTCTCGAGTTTTCTACTGATTTGGTTCAAAATCGGGATTAGGGAGTTTGGATGTGCACTGAACTCGGATCTAATGTCAAAAAACATAATGTTGGCATCCATTTTGAATTTCTCGAGTTTTCTACTGATTTGGTTCAAAATCGGGATTAAGGAGTTTGGATGTGCACTGAACTCGGATCTTATGTCATAACTTCAGCATCCAGCTTGAATTTCTTGAGTTTTCTGCCGATTTGGTGCAAAATCTGGATTACGGAGTTTGGAGATGGACTTTGCGAGACTAGTGTGAAGGTGCTTTCAACGATTCTAGCGATTCCTTTCAAACTGTCGTTAAGATTGGGAACAATGTCTATCAGAGCCATTGATAAATGCACTGAATTTTGTTGATGGCTAATTCCGGGTAGTAGTATTATGAATAAATTATTATTATTTTATTTTTTTTTTTTACGAAAAACTCTCTTTTTAACTTTTGAAGGTTATTATTGTTATCCCATTAATGTAGTTTTGGCACTTTTCGAGGATATTATGCTGAAAACATGAAAAAAGTATTTTTAACCAAGACATTTAGATAATTTTATATCAATTTTTATCAACTTCTTTATCTTAGACTGTGTTTTTTTCTTAGTTTATGTACTTCATTCTACTTTTTTTGTATATCTAAGTTAATATTGTAAAATATATTCTTTCCCGAGTACGAAAAAAAACATTTAAATAAAATTTCAAATTACATTCATGATTTACAAATAAACTTTTTTTCCATTTCTATCGCACTTAATATATAATCAAAAAATATTTGTCGTAACTTAATTTTACGTTTTCCCTTTTTTCACACCCATTGGTTTCTGGTAATATTATATATAAAAAAACAGTTATTGTCATTACACAAACCATACAATCAAATTTATGAATCAAAAATCTTTTCCAAGTCAAAACACGATTAGATTCTATGTCAATTTGAGTGAAAAACTGAAACGTCAAAAAAGGTCCAGGGCGTAAAAGATGTGTCTGTATATCCATTATTTTACTAATATTATTTTTATTCTGTCAAGTTGTATCCATTATTTAGTAAATAAATATAAATTTTATAAAGCACGTGTATTTTTATTTCGTAATTTATCAAAATGCTGACTGATTTATCAAAACTGTGTCAATCATTCCCCTATCTACTCAAAAGACGTAGGTGGTGGTCTTGAAAGCGCAGCTGTTCTAGCGGCCGACCAATTCGTTTACAAGTAGCAATAATACCTAACTTGCTGAAGTCGAGATTTTATACCGTCCCCTTAATATATTTGGTTTTTTGAAGATACATCTGTTATGCCGAAACGTTAATTATTTCATATTTCTTCGATAATAAAAAATCACAAAGTAAGCTCAGAAAATATTAAAAACACGTTATTGTTCTGTTATTTAATATGTTATAGCCATGAAAAAATTAACAGTGTATCTTTAAATGCAATTAAGCATTCTTCGAGAGGATTTTGCTCTATTTTAAACGAGTCGTGTATTATTAAATATTTTCACAATTTTCGCTTAATTGTTATAGTTTTTTTAATATTAGCAGACTCCCTCTAACATTCGTATTTATATATCTCCCTTTCAAACCCTCTTTTAACGCTTACTACAGGGTTTTCCAATAAGAGGTGTTGTTTTGAATAGCCCGCTATTTCGGTAGATGTTACTTTTGAAGCTATCATTTTTTGGCATTTGACAAGTAGAAACTACGCCATTAATAAAAATGGAACGATACACGCTTTAACAACGCATTGAAATTATTAAAATTCACTTGAGTGAATCAAATGCAAATCATCTTGAGTGATGAGGCCCATTTCCACCTCGGTGGCTTCGTCAACAAGCAAAATTGTCGCATCTGGGGCTCGGAAAACCCAAGAGTTATTGTTGAAAAGCCTCTCTATCCTCAACGTGTGACTGTATGGTGGGGTTTATGGTCCGGCGGAGTAATTGGACCTTACTTTTTCGAAAATGAGGCTGGAGCAACAGTTACGGTGAATGGATTGCGCTATCGAGAGATGATTGATGATTTTTTATGGCCGGAATTGGATGGTATTGATCTGGAAAACGTTTACTTTCAACGAGACGACGCTACGTGCCACACAATCAACGAAACCATTGATTTTTACGATTGAATATCAAAATAACACCTCTTATTGGAAAATCCTGTACAAGGGCCTTAAGAATATACTTAGACAACATTACTACTTATTTTTTTTACATAAAAATTCTAAGTAAAATGATCGAAGAAGTATTTAATCAATGTTTATACATATTTTAAAAATACTGACCCGTGATATTGAATGTTTATGAAACGATTTTTTGGGAATACTACTCATATTTCTAAGTGAACATCGTGCACATTAAATGAAATATTGAAAGCTGAAAGCTTCCAATGGAAACACTTGTTATGTCTCGCAAATCGGTGTCTGGCGTATTTCAGACAGTTTGTTTATTTGTTAGTGGTTATTTTTATGTCCAATGAATTCAAAATTCTGAAGAAAGATACGATTATATTACTTTATTCTGGAATCACTCAATTGGTTACTAAAATTCTTAATATTTTTTATTAAAACAACGTTTTTAACTTTTTTTAAATATAAATTGTGCCTGTCTATTTTTACAATCTACATAAATAAAAATGTAAATGTTCGTTTGTTCAAAATCTCAAATCTCCGAAAATTCTTCACCGAATGCTTTGAAAATTTGACACAACGTTGCATTCGAATATGCGTGTGTTTTTATTTACCTATATTATTTGAATGTCAGCTGTGACGCCTGTGACAGGTAAAAACATGATTTTATTGAAAAACAGGGCCATGTGCTGGACGTAAAAGCAACTCGCTCTATTGTTTCTATATATACACAGACCGACTGAGCCACAGCAACGCGTGACGGAGTACAGCTAGTTAAACAACAAATTTAATAACTATGTAACAAATCAAAATACGATAATAAATGCACATTTATGTGTAAGTTTACCCAAAATAACAGAATGTCAAGAGTTGAATTGATTTAATTAAAGTTTACAATCCTATTTGATGAGAGTTGCTACAAATTGTTCCCTGTTGTTTAAAACAGTGTGAAGTTGATTAATTTCAACTCTTTGAACTCCGTTACGTTATCGCAAAATATACTATCGGACAACACACAATATTTCTTCAGTGAAATTATAACCATTCGTGACAAATTCAAATATAAATATAATCATTTTAGAAAAGTACAGTCTGGCCTAAACGAAAAATACATTTTTTTACCGAGATATTCTTGATTTTTTGACGATTTTTGACAGGAAAACAATTAACATAGATGTAAAAGTTACAAATATAGGCAGAGAAGAAATGAAAATATTTGTAGAAATACTACAAGACGCTATACGAAATATAGAAAGATTAAAATAAATTCATTAGATACATAACAAAGAACGAGAAGTGTAAGAAACCCCAAAAAAATAATTACAATGTGTAAATCGGGCCAAAAGCCACGCCTTTATTACAAACTTTAAGGGAATACTTAGAAGAAATTATCTGCTCTTTGATAGATGGCGCTAATTTAATTATTTTAGAAAAAAAAATTTTGGAAGTCGTAAATATGTACTGTTGTCCGTATACAAACTCAATTCTTTCACGAATGGCACACAGATACAATATAATATTGGTGATTCAGTCCAAAATGTTTTTTCATAAAATAATTAAATTACCGCTATCTATGAAACCGATAATAAATTATTTTAAGAATTATTAAAATAACATTGATCAACTTAAATACACAAACTAATCCACCTACTCCAAGTATTCCTCATTCACAATTATATTGCACACTGTTTTCGTACTCTCTCTTTCAAACACCATTACTTTGGACTTACTTACATTCCTTATTAACTCTAATTATTATTTAGGAAGTATGTTTACGAGAGACGGGAAGGCTGACAGAGATATTGAAAGAAGGGTAAATGGAGGTAACCCCACTAATGGAGGACTGAAGTTAGCAGGCCACAATGGAGTTCTGGTACCTACACTGATGTATGGAAGTGAGGCATGGAACTGGCAGAGAAATTATTAAAGTAGACTGAATGCTGTTGAAATGAGATCCCTGAGGCGTATGTGTGGTAAAACCATGTATGATCGTATGAGAAATGTTTTTTTTTTATTTTTTTTTTTATAGTGAATACCTCACAAGAGTCCCAACTGCTCCCGTCTGGAGCTAGTGAGACTATGGCATCCCCAATTGGGGGATGTTGAGAGGCTGAAGGTAAGTGGGGAAGGGAAAGAGGAAGGTGGGGAAGTACCTGGCTATTCAGATCTAGTCACTAAACACGGCAAAAGCCATTTGGAGCAACGTTTCAATTCTGAATGGTGGTCTTACACCAGGGCGATACTGGTAGTATCTTCCACTCTGGAACGTGCCGCAAATATACTATATATTATATATTATTTTAATTTTAATTAATTGTGAAATAACACAAATTAATCAAATAAAATTTATTTGCGCACGCCGGGTTCGAACCCGCGACCTTCGGAATGGCAGTCCAATGCGTTACCACTGGACTATGCCGGCCGTCAAGTCCAGTGGTAACTATGGAGATCCACAAAGAGTGCAAGGCTGATGTAACGAGTAAGATTAAGAATGAGACGCTTAGATGGCTTAGGCATGTAGAGCGAATGAGCGAAGAAAGGAGTGTAAGGAAAATATATAATGCGAATGCGAATGGTAGCAGAAGTCGGGGACGCCTGAGTAAGACATGGAACGATCAAGTGAATCAGATACCTGAGTCGGGACATGTCAAGAGTCAGAATAATAGAACACTATTTATGAGACGATGTATGAATGTGAATAAGGCAAGAAGTGTGTGCCAATACCAAGTTGTTTGGCGGTCCGTCCTTTCTGCCTACCCCTGCGTGGAAATGGCGTGATGGTTAGTCAGTTAGTTAGTTAACATCGAACTTTTTTTTCCAATCATACCGAAACACGTCGAATAATATAATTTGTAATTATGTAATTAATAATGTTGAATATAACTATGTACTTATTTAAGGCGATGCACTACGTCGTGTAATATTTTAAATTGAGCCGCTATCAATAACAACCCTTACGTAGATGGCGATAAGGTATAAATTCCCACTTAACACCATCCGCCTGTTTTGATTTATGCAAGAAAAAAACATGGCCAAAAAGTGCCTTTTATTTTATTTTGTGGATGTTCAGCATAAATATTAAATTTTTTTCCGATCATTTTATAAATAACTTAATTTGCCACATTATACAATAAAATCGTAACCAAAAATTGGTTCGCAAGTAGGAGATTTTGAACTTTAAAGCAGTTTTCATAGGCCTTTACATTATTTCTTCTGGGCTTATAAAAAGACTTATCTAAAAAATACTTGATTATTTCAAAGGTCAAGATATATTCTACTCGCAGTATTTAATTAGCATCTGAAACATTTCTGGGCGACCAAACTTTCAAACCAAAAACACACGATTTTGCATTACTACGTATGGCATCGCCTTAATGATATTAACTTAACGGAAATTAAAATTTCTTTTTGCCCATAAACATTTATAATACCCCAATTTTCTCGTGAACAACCATTCCGGCTATTTTGTATACCCATTTAAATACACTTTCCATAATCGTATTAGTAGGTTTAATAATGTTATTTTAGTACAGGTAATAGTCTATATTATATAAATCTTTCTTAAGATCAATATTCCTAATTATATCACAAAGTAATATTGTAACACGCTAAAATAGCTTATA
The DNA here is from genome assembly GCA_026573805.1 of Hesperophylax magnus. Lineage (NCBI taxonomy): Eukaryota > Metazoa > Arthropoda > Insecta > Trichoptera > Limnephilidae > Hesperophylax > Hesperophylax magnus. Next base: position 7,555,343 of record JAIUSX010000022.1, read on the forward strand.
TTATATAATAATATAACCAAATTAAAATGAAAGTAAAACTAAAAGTGTTTCATTGCAAAGAAGAGTTTAAATAGAACAACGATAGATCGCTGATGTTGATTTCACTTTCACTTTCTTCATGGCTTTGCCCACATTGTCAGTAATATTAATGCCACCATCGGGTATTGCATAGGTTCCCAAACTTATCTGACTTATCCGCTGAAATATCACTACCAACCAGTTGGCAGAGTGGAAGTTGCACTTATAATGACAGAAGTAAGTAGATTCTCAACATTCTGAGATTGTTTGTATCCCGGAAATGTTGCTTACTAAATTAAAAAAAATATATTTTAAATAAAATTATCAAAATAACAAAAAAATACTATTAACAACCCCATTTCAGCCCTTCACCGCTCCGCTGTAACCTTTTACCGCCCCCATTTGCCCTGGATTTGCCGCCCCCTGAATCTCACCAACGCGCCCAGGGGGCGAAATCACCCACTTTAAGAATCACTGGGGTATAAGAACTATCACATTTACTTTGATAGTGATAGACTCGTCGAGAAACTGGTATTATGAAACGAAATTACACAGGTACCAATGCAGGTTATTGGATTTTTATTTTCTATTCACATAAAATCCGGCCCAAATCAGTTTAAAACAATAATAAAGCCAACTAAAAAATTGTAATCAGCTCATTTTTTTTAAAAAAACGAAAGCTACATAAACAATTTTCCTTAAGAATTTGGTAAAATACCAACACGCTCTTGTGTCCTGTTCAGGGTAGATCAATGCAAAACGAACTCTAAGCAGAATTCTTGCCTGAACAGACTATGCAATAATTACAATAGCGTATTATCCAAGGTGGATATTTTCAGCTGCGAACAAATACAAGAGGTCCATAAAATAATATTTCTCTGATAGTTTGTGAGTAATGTTATGTCTCTATTATGTTTTTATTTATATCTACAACCTCTCTCCATATGTATTATAAATGTATTGATAAATGTTTGGTTTGTAATTTTTTTTCGTTTTATATAATCTTTTGTTTTGTAAATGGGAATATGAATTTTTTAATTCATATTCCTTTCTTACAAATTTAATTTACTTATTCCTTACTATGCTGTCTTGGTAGAGGTAAAGTCACAAGGAGAAAATGCATAGTTGGTTTTATTTTAACTATATAAAAATTATGTACAAACTGAAATAAATGTAAACTGTTGATTTCCGAAAATTAATAACTAAATAAATAAAAATCCACTTGTATTTTGCTATTTTAGTTCGATACAATATTCCACTGAAGAGATAAGTCGAGAGAAGTGTATTGTGCTTGTCCGAAGTAAGGTAATTTTTATTTTACTCCGGGTGAAACTTAAACAGATGATCAATTTCATTGACCTTTATTTAGACTAGAAGTCGAAAGGAGGTTTTAGGAGAATTAATGACATTTTAGTTATCTTTCAATTCGGTATATATCGAAGTATTTCAGATCGTCCTGTAGAGATTTTCGTTTCAACACAAGAATTAAAGTAATCGCATTAAAAAATATTTAAAAAGAAGTCCATTCACGAAAAATTTATGAATTGTTCCCAATTAATGAAAATTATTAAATGAAATTAATATTTATGATTCATTATAATGCACGTACCGATGTGTGCACATTGTCTTATCGAATGATAACAGCTATTTAATTGAGATATGGCCAGAAATCAAATAAATGTTTGTATTTATAAACGATTAAATACACACAATAACAAGTTTCCATTCCATTTACGTATCAGTTTCAAATTTCCACAAAACGAAACAGAAAGAAGAAGTAATGAACTACCAAAACCATTACAAGACTTAATAAATAACACGTTTCCATTCTATTTACGTATCAGTTTCAAATCCCCATAATGAAACTAAAGAGACAACAGAGGTAATTCACGACAAAAACCATCGAAAGAGGTCATACCACCTAATATTTACTTGTCTGTTTCTTTATTGTTCATGTTCAGAAAACTTTACATTACTTGAGTAAGTATTAATAACTTTCCATTCAATTTACTTACCAGTTTCAAATCCTCACCAGACTAAATGTAAAACAGTGATAATTCACCACCAAAACCATCACAAGAGGTCATTCAATTATATGATTACTAATTGAACTATCTGTTTTTCCGCTGTCTATGTCTGGAAACTTCTTTATTGTTCAGGATTAGAAAACTTTGCATTGAGATAATGCAGTAAGATGAAATATCAATCACATTTCGTATTATGTAAAACTCAATGTTGCACTTTATGATTTGCTATGATGACCACATGTAAATGTTTACGTTTTAATAAATAAATAACAAAGTAATTGAGCACAGCTCGCGAGATAGTCCATCTGTTCAGAGCCGTTCGCGACGGTCGCTTCGCAGACCCGGCACTTACTGACTGTAGATTTTTCCTTTCGCCTACTTGTTTATATCGGTCAGTCCGTAAGCTAGATCTGCCTGTTCTCGTGATATCAACATCGTCTAAAGTTGGTACGGTTCATTAATGAACGCATTGAAGTAGTGGATCATCTGAATCAATGTTCAACAAACACATTTAAATCAAAATAAAACAAATACTTTGTTATGTATCTGTTGCCGACCAAGTTCAACTACAATAGTAGCTTCTTCAGGGCAAGATCTCTATTAAAATCTGTAAATGTGTTACAAATGATCTCATAAAATTTATGCTATCTCATTTTGTATTGCGATGAGATATATAATGATTAAACAGTGTAAGAAAGAGACAATAGCGCGCTTTCAGTTTACGAACAAAAATTTATCGAAGACGATAGCGAAATACTTTTTTTGAATTTTTAGTCGTTTTTTAAAACTTTTTCACGTTAATCTACAATTAAGCAGTTTGTCAATAGGATGTCCACGTTCAATTACAATGTAAATATGTTTATATAATATTATGACTATTTATTTATAGATTTACATAATATTGTTGCTACTTATAAGTTATTCAGATTATTATTATTGGGACAAATACTCAAAAATAACACTAAATCTACATGCTAATAAATAACAACTATTGATTGATAGTGATGATTAGTATAAAGTATTTCTACTTATGAGCCATGTTTTCAGCATATATCAGAATCTATTTGGGAATTTACAATTTTTTGTGTTACTTGGCAACATGTCGAAAATTTTGGGCACGTTATATTCTTGGGTCCGTATTTATTGTTATATTTTGGAACAAACAGCCTTCGTTCTTCGTAAACCTTGTGTTGTGTTCATGTTCCAATTTATTTTTTATATTCTGAGTCAGATTTTATTTTTATATTGCTGAATCGATATTTTTCAATAATTCCATGAAATAACATTTAGCATTTGATATTTTTACTAATATTTTTATATTAAAACGAAAAGTGGCAATAACTTTTGTCTACTCAAATCGGAAAGAGTCTAATCTGCTTTCAAAAACTGTATTTTATTTTGAAATGCATTCAAAAACAGCGAATTTATCTAGAATCGAATGTAATGCGAAAATATTTTCTGCGTAATCTGCAGTTCATATAATTACAAAATGTTAGTACATTGCAAAATGTCAGAGTTAATAGGGGTTAACAGTGAGTTTAAAAATACGAGCTGAGCCCAGGTGAGGAATTATAAATAAATAAACAGTGATGTTAAAAAGTTATTGTTTTATTTTAAACTAGCGCAGTGCTGTGAAAAATCACGAATATTATAATTGTACGATTCGTGAAGCTGAAAGTATTTAAAAAATATATTTGCTGCAGGATTATTGTCTTTTAAAAAAATATTTTTAATTTTATAGACAGTCAGAAATTTACCTTTCGAATGAACACCGTCAGTAAACATGAAAAATTACGACATCTGCCAAAAAATATAAAAAGGAAATACGAATTTCAAATATAGCAGTATTACTTAATATAAAATATTTTTTGTACCTACCTTGTCCCTTCTCTTGTTCCGACAATCAGACCTAATTTATAAAATCAAAGCATATTCAAGTTATTGAGTTAATTGAACTGTTTCATATGAAAACGCAAACTCATTTTAGTTACTAAATAATATCCTATTGAATGCAGTTTTCCGATTATACCAATGAAAAGTTAATGCGTTGCATTTTCAAACTAGGCTTTATACAACCTTGTTACATACCTATTTGAACGATGAAAATAAGATTAAAAATTACACAAGACTTGTTCATAGTACATACCCACTGAATAGATAATGCAAACTAGAAGCGTTCTCCGTGTCGTTTTGAAAGAAAACCGTTCTAGCAACGACCTGTATGGCACTTTTTGTTTCAAGCCCATTTACCACACGCAATTCATCTCACTTGCATTGTCTAACATTGTATATCGCCATTCTATTTGAAAGAAATGAAATTTTCACAATAATGGCAAAAATAAGTTTTTCATTAAGAATTTATTCAAAGAATGGCCAGACTTAGGACGGGTTGTTTCGGAGAATTTGAGCAATTCACAAAATTTCAACGTACATTTTCGGGTTCTGTGAAAGTCCTATTCAAGTTCTGTTATTGTTTAATTATAGGCTAGTTGCTTGATAGATCTTAAATAATAACAGAACTTGAAAAAATCTTTCACAGAACTATAAAATTAACTTTGAAATTTGAAGAATTGTTCAAATTTTCCGAAAAAACCCGTTATTAGGGTCACGAAACACGCCCACGTAGTTTTTTTTTTGTATTGTTCTATATACTGTGATAGTACCTAAGCATACTATACTGCCTTAAGTTTGTACCTAGCTTCTCATAATATTACAGCTGCGAAAATTGCGACAGCTAGCTACGTTTTATTTCTTTTCAATTCCACAAGAAGTGGAGTTTTTTCTTCATTTGACTATAGCTGGAGCTTTATCTCCTTCCAGCGAAGCCTAGCAGCACCTCTAGTTCCACGACTTGTTCAAGATACCGCATGGCAGAACAAATGTTGCTATCTAATGAAAAACGGTAGATATATTTAATTACTCTTTCAATATTTATTGTATCTTACCTAATGTGAAGAATGTTAAATGAAAATGATTTGTCGAACAACAACCCTCTCGAAGACTGTACTCACAATTGTGAGGGTGAGTTAATTTCTTTATTTTTTCTTGCTAGAGCAATCCCAATGAGTTACAAAACTCATTATAGGACGGGACGAACTTACAATATATAAGTGGGAGTTAATAGGTAAAATTTTACATTGGTATTTTGATATCAAAATTATAAACTTCACATACGAAACAGCACAAAAAAATGAAAATAATCAAAAATATTAGTTTCACATACAAAACAGTACCAAAATAAAAAAAGGGAGGTTAAGCATAACAAACAAGAAAAAAAGGAAACACATAAGCACAAAACACAAGGTAGAATTTACGAAAAGATACATAATATTGTTGCTACTTATAAGTTTTTTTTTTATTATTCTTTTTTTCTTCTATTTACATATGTATGTTAAGTTTTTTTTATTTTTTTTCAATTTACACACGAGTTTTAGACTCTTGTAAAGGTAAACATGTTAATTTTTATTGAAATATGTTCTTAATATGTAAATTTAAATAATTATACTGTATTTTATAAAATAAATAAAAAAATATATCTATATATATATATATATATATATACTTACCCACTAATACATTGGTAAAAATAGATTATGCTCGATTACAAATACAGGGGATAGGAAAGAAGAGAGAAAGAAAAAAGATAAAATACAACAAGACTAGAATTACGTATTTTCGTTTTGAAAATATTCTTTGAAAGCATTACTTTGATTTTTGACGCTGGATGTAGTTAGAGATATCTGGAAAAGAATAGAGTGTGTAGGCAGTATAATTAAATATTTAATTTCGGCTGGTGCAAATGCTCCTATAAATTTGGGACCAGACTCGTTGGATTAAGAGCATTGCTAGCTACTTGAAAAACATTATTTAGCTGGATAAATGATGTATTATATGACTAGAGGTATGCTTAAAGAGATCTCGCACTAAATGTATAAAATGTGATATCTACTTATGTCTGTCAAAAGATGTCAACTGTTTCTTGAAAGTTCATTGAAAATAATGAATGATTTTTGTTAACTTACCTTTAAATGTTTTGTTCTACCGATACCCTATTTTGACACTGTAGAGACTCGGTAGTACAAGTATTGCTTTTCCCCAAAAAAATGATTACATAATTTTTTTTTCTTATTTTGTTATCCTTATTCATATTCTTACACTAAAAATAAAAACTCTTTGTCAATAAAGCTCGGGTCTGAAAAGGTTATATCATTTTTTTTATAAAGATGCACAGTTACTATGTTCGAAATTTGAGAACAGCAATTTAAATTTGCAAAAGAGTAATAATTACTTGCTGATTCCTTTTTGTGTCTGATGTTTTGATGCAACTAATTGCTTTTCTGTTAATAAACAATAAACAAGAGCACCACGAGATTAATTCTATTGTTTCAACAAGATCGGCGACCATCTTGATTTTCGGTATCCGGGCCTTTATAAAGGCGGATATTGTTAATGGTTTTTCATTCTTTTCCACAACATATGTTTGAAGTATTTGAATAAAATTTTATTGAAAGTATTTCGTCATAACTTTCATTTTACAAAGACTTATCCAAAATTGAAAACCAGCTGCATTCCCGGAGAGATCCGGAATGCATAGCTGAGCAGTGACCTTTTTGTCAATAGAATTTATGTTAAAAAATATGTAAAATTTATCTATTGGCAAATAAATGTTATTATTATTATTATCCATACCAAGAACATCCGCCTGGAAAATGATTTGTTCCATTATTATTTAATAGTTATGTATTCAAACTACAGACGCTGTATAGCAGATTACCATCGCTCTAAGAATAATCGTTTGATTTATTCATTAAAAACGGATGCATTCATTGGTTTGTTAAATCACTTCTGCAAGGTGTGCTATAGAATCTTGAGATTAATTCATTAAAATTGAATTATCTTATTATTTTATACGCTCTCATGGGTAGAGGTCGTGCAATTAGAATTGACCCAAATAGCACACACTTTCGATTCTTGTATATGTATAAATACCACATCATACTGACTGTTATGCGAAACATCACTGAGAAACAACATTTGGTCTTGCTTATTGCCTACTTATTGTTTTTAGCGAAAACAGGACAACACGTTTTTTTTATATTAGCTCCACACGTGAGGCCCTGAGGAAAATAATTCCCCTCAGGGCATGTGTCATCTTAAGGGGTGCTGTGTGGTGGGTCTTTTTTGGGAAAGGAAGGTTAGGAAGTTCTGGGAAGGAAAAAGGTACGAGGGGTGGTTCAGTGTGTCCAAGAGTGACAGAATGAATCCATCCCTCCCACTGCAAGGCGATGTTCCGAATGAGTCCTGCTGGAGAGTTCAAAAGGTCTTCCTCGACCAGTCTCTCCCGATCCGGCCAGCCACGCAATTGGTGGGCAGACGCATCCGCTGCCTAGAAAAATCTCCCACCATGAACCAGGGCACCCCGACTAAGTCACCAAACGTAGCGAAGTACTTGGATTGACCTTTGGCAGACGTGTTGGTCGTCCAATAAATAGGTCCGTTGGTGGTTCCAATTCTTGTTACGGTTATTCCATTCCAATCCGAAAAGTTTTTTACACTTATTCAAAAAGTATTAAAAAATGTTAAGAAAAGGTAATTTTTTTCAATATTCAAATTCAATAAGTACACATAAATATAAATATAAATAGATGTTGCTATCTAATGAAAAACGGTAGATATATTTAATCACTCTTACAATATTTTTTTGTATCTTACCTAATGTGAAAAATGTTAAATGAAAATGATTTGTCGAACAACAACCCTCTCGAACCCTGTACTCACAATTGTCAGGGTGAGTTAATTTCTTTATTTTTTCTTGCTAGAGCAATCCCGATGAGTTACAAAACTCATTATAGGACGGGAGGAACTTACAATATGTAGGTGGGAGTTAATATACTCGTATATATATATATATACGTAATAACATAAATAATAAGAATAACAAATAATACATAATGTTTTACGTGTATTATTATTATCTATTAGAATAAAAAGTTTGAAACCTACTTATGCAAGCAATGCATCTGCGTGGGAAGGTATCAACTGTAGGTATTCGTGTCAACTCCTGCGATGTGTACGATGCATTATACTATGAGTTCGCATTCGTCAATTACTTTCATTTTCATACACAATGGATCCCACTGTGGAGGGAGATTGGACCCACAGAGTGAAAAAGAAAATAAAAATGACCTAAGTCCCAAATAAAAGTAAAAACGAGAAGCAAGTCCTTAAAGTGAATCAATCACACAATAAACATATGCTCGTACACAGTACTAATATCTTCCATGTAGATTTGAATCGAAATCTATGTCGCCACGCCACTGACTTAGTACCTTTCGGTTTTAGCCTACTTAGGGCGTGGTCTGCCTCTCTTAGACTGACATCGTGTATCGTCATTTCATTTGATCTAAATGAAAATATCGTAATGATGCTCTGAAAAGATATTGTTTTGTTTCAGAACATTTGTCTGCTTTTATCTAATCTTTCAATGTTAACATTGATTTGCCGATTTGAAGTCACTGATTCAAATTCTAATATTGAGCGAACAAATGAGAAATAATATAGTTTATTTACATGTAGTGATCTGTATGGTTTAATCCTATCGCTCACGTCCCTGTTATAAGCAATTTAGCAATTTAGGGGTGAGCAGAAAATCAATTCAATTTATTATTTTAAAAACATTGTTCACAAAATTGCTCATTTTGGTGCATTTTTAAATACATTCATTTGTAAAGAAGAATTATCACGTAAATGATAACAGTGGTTATGTCAACTATGCTAGACTCATTGATGCTAAATATGTCCATATCCGAATTGATTCTGTTCAACAGCAAGATCGCTTTCCACACCGGCATGACCTGCAGGCAAGTTAGTCCTGCAGGCTGGGAGATAGAACAGTATACGCTGTCGGTGACGGAGATAACCATCAGGAACATAAAAATGAATGCTCTCCGTGATAGCCGAGTTTTCAAACCATCCACGAATCAGTCTTAACAAATGTGCAGCAATGTGTACATCCCTTCTGACTTGTAGATGGTTCATTACGAGCACACAAAAACAATCGGTAGGGTGGAGCCACGGGTAGTAGCCATACAATCTCAAAAATTTCTTCTGAACTCTCTTCAACACGAGGGAATACTTTACCTGGTGTGGACTCCAAATTACCGATCCACTTTCAAGTCTACTCCTCACTAAGGAATTGATTAAAATTATAAGAGCCCGGGTATCTCTAACATTCCTTGTAGTGCGTAGAACAAAGCCCAGAATTCCCAATGAAGTGCTACAAGCCATCTCAATATGATCATGAAATATAAACCTACTATCAAACATGATTATCCAATAACATTCATGGTGGAGACAGATTTCAAACTTCTAGCGTCCATTATTGTACGCAATACCAGGTACGACACACCTTAGTGAATGATCAAATTAAACATTTAGAAACGTTGGACTCAATCCGATTCCCTTTACTCCATTCAACAATTATATCAATATCAGACTGGAGTTGATTGCAGTCTTCTAAAGTTAGTATTTCTAAGAAAAAAATTAGGTTATCAGCAAAGAGAAGAAACCTAGAGTACAGAATTACTTCTGAAATATCGTTAATACATTTGGAAAGACATTTCGGAGTACGTTATTATTCCTAAATCACTTACTTTTCTACATCTTATATATTAATTATACTCTATAGCATAAATACAATGTCACAAGCGCATTCTTGCTTTTGACTGAGACAACCAGTTTGTTTATCTTCTTGGTTTTGGAATGTAGGTAGGGCCGTTTCAAGCCGGGTGAGTGCCCTCTTAGAAAATTACCTACTGTAAAATTACCACACTTCGACCCTCACTGGGTAACTTTACCCAATTAAAAAAAAGGTTTTTCACCGTCAATGTCAACCTCGGTTGACATTGTTTCTCGATGTAGCGATACTTACAGATATTATGAGTATATACATGGCTTGATTATTTATTTATTTGTAAGAAACAAACCGCATTTATAATACAAAAAATAAGTATGTACATTGTACGTAGAAGGAAACAAGATTAAACCAAAAATACTTATACAACTGTTGGTAAGACACTCAGAGGTAGGAGTTTTATTTAACTTTAAATTAATAAGAAGGTGAAGGGAAGAGGAATATAGGATAAGGATAGGAGATGTTCTCGATACATTGTGTACTCGCGTTCTGCATTTCTTGTTTTTTGAAATTGTGTGTTGTACTGCGCTCATATAGGGGAATTGTTGGATTTTTTTTAAGGTTCGTTCTCAGACAAATGAAAAATATAAATTATTAGAAAGTAGGTACAAAGTGGTCACAATTTTTATTTCAGGATGTTTTTCGTAAGGACGTTGGATGGCGACTGGTTTACCGTCGCATATTATTGTCGTCTGTTGTTCTCGCATATTATATTGCAAAAAGAAACATTGGATCGGTGGAACTAGTGAAATGCAAAACTTGTGATGTCTGCCCAAAAGGGGAATTTCTATACACAAAACTAGTATTCAACACAGGAGAGGAGGTTAGCTCAAACGATGCAAAACATGCTATGTAAAAAACTCGTTCACACCACACTATTATTATTATTTATTGGACAATTTGTATAGTGCCGCTTTTGTAAGATTTCACCTCAGGGGCGCTTTACAGTTGATGCAGGTATTACACAAAATATAAATGTTTCAAAAATAAAGTGAAGTTAAGTTAAGTAAAATGAAGTACAGGAACAGGTGACACGAAGATAGAAGATGGAGACTCTGCATCAAGAATCCTAGGTGGTGAAGAAACTGGACCAGTTGCTGCAGCGAGAGAGTCCACCAACAGTGCCAGAACGAGGTTCGTCGTCCGTCCAGGTATGTATCTGCTGCTAATAAAGCGCTGACACAATATCCTCACATAGATAGCAGACCTGGGCAGCACCGCTGTGACGTTCGACGAAGATAGAAGATGGAGACTCTGCAGCAAGAATCTTAGGTGGTGAAGAAACTGGAACAGCTGCTGCAGCGAAAGAGTCCACCGCGTCCACCAACAGTGCCAGCACGAGGTTCGTCATCCGTCCAGGTATGTGTCTGCTGCTAATAAAGCGCTGACACCTCAGATAGATAAGAGACCCTGGCAGCACTGCTGTGACGTTAGGCAAGTCCATCATTCACCTCCATGTAATTCTGTTCCTGGTGATTACTGAAGTGGTAACTGCTGTTGAAGTAATAACTGCAATAATTAGAATTAAAATAAATAAATGCTAACAGCTTTTAACCCTTTCAGACCTGAATTATTTGAAATTTTTTGGTGTTTGTGTTTTTTTTATAGTTTCGAAATTATTACTACTTTAATTTCAAAAAATATTAGGTTTCAGAGGGCGTATTTAACAAAACTGTATACCAAAAATATAACAGTTATAAAATAAAAATAAAAACAAATAAATTGTTCTAGATTAGACAGATATACGCATCATGGCTTGGTCTATTTCAGCATATCGTTCGCCATACACTACCAAAGGGAAGTCACGAAAATGTAGCGCGCTTATAGCGTGGTCTGTCATAGGCTTTAAACACAAAAATCACCTTTCAAAATATAAAAATGGCTACTGCCTGAACTAGTAGCTAAAATCCAATAAAAAATAGAGCGCAAAGCCAGTTGTACCTACCAGCAATTGGAAAACGAAAACTGACAATTTTTGTTTGCTCTGTCTAGTGAGTAACAAAATTACGTATTCTCAAAGATACACACGGTCTGAAAGGATTAAATATCATTTTTAATGGGAAAAAGTAAAGCACTTTTACGATACGCCTCGTGTGACCTCAAGGCAATTTTGAGGACGTAGGTTTATATGGGTTCATTGCAGGCCGGGGGCAAATGAGTTATCCGGGCTATCAGTAGATATCAGCTCGATTCTTCGTAGCCATAAAACGCACTCTTGACCTATGCATTTCCGTTTCGGAGATTTTAACGCTCTTGTTAGTTATCATTAAAACTCATCATGGACATCATGGGTTGGAATGGAAATTAACCATTTCTTGAAATCGTGGTGCGATTTATCTGTGTATTACCTTTTCCAGTTCACTCGCTCGTACCATGGAAATCTAGGCGCACTAATCCATTCACTCAAGGCTGTTAATTTTACTACCTGCCTACAATGTATCCTTAGGTACTTTGGACAACTCAGTGTCGCTCGCCGTTAGTATAGGTCTATCAATCTTAGTTGACTTCATCACAGCACTTGAACAGATGCGTAACTTAAATACAAGGTGTTTCGTGTTTAGAATCTAATAAAAATAAAAACAATTAATGATTTTTTTTTTTTTTTTTTTTATTAATATCAATAGCAAAATTTGTACAATATGTAGGTTTAAAGTATAATATAAGTATATTTTTTGTATTTTTTTCACAGTCCTCCTCACTAGGGTTTCCTGTTCTGAGGCGGCCTGTAGTTTTTCTTAAATTTTTGTATTTAGTTTTGAATTGTCTTTACATTGTCTTCATAATGTTTGTAAGTTGATTATTACTTTGATCTCTAAGCCATGTTTTGACTTTTGTTTTAAATATATTCATTTCGTTTATTTTTTTGGTTTCATTTGGTAGAGCATTGAACAATTTTATAGCATGGAATTTATTATTTCTCTGTCCAAAGGATGTGTTCAAACTGGGAGTAATCAGGATATTTTCGCTTTTTGCCCTGGTTGTGTATTTATGTTGGGCAGTGGAGTATTCGGATATGTTTTTTTTCAGTTTAAATAAAATATTTTTTGAATATAGTTTCTGTACATTGTAAACATTGAAGTTTTTGAATATTTCTTCTGTCGGAGTTCTAAGCGGAACTTTCAGTATAGTCTTTAATACTCCTTTTTGTGCTATATTGAGCCGCTCTGTGTGAGTGCTCAAGGCAGACCCCCATCCAGTTATTCCGTACTCTATTTGTGATTGACACAAAGCATAGTATACTTTTTTAATATCGTTTATATTGAGGATATTGCGAATGTTTCTAAAGAAGTATATGTACCTGGTTAGTTTTTTTGTAATTACATCTATATGTGAGTTCCAACGGAGATTATCATCAATTTCAATTCCAAGATATTTGATGCTTTTGGAGTGTGCTATAGTGGGACATGGGCATGATAAGGATTGATTTTTTTGATAAATTCCTTGGCATGAATGTAATTTGAGATTAAGGTCCTCTGACGGCTGCCCTCTGGCTGTTTTAGAAAATGTCAGATATTTTGTTTTATTGACATTAAGCGTCAGGGAGTTTCTTTTAAGCCAGTTTTGCAGGAGACCAAGTCCGTGTTCAGCTTCTTTGTAGGTATTTATCCAATCTTTTTCTTTAAATAAAATTACTGTGTCATCAGCAAAACTAATGATTTTTCCTCTTGTTTCTAGGTTACAGATATCATTAATGTATATTAAAAATAATATCGGACCTAGTACGCTTCCTTGTGGTACTCCATGGTTGATTAGGAGAGGTTTGCTTTTTCTCTTATTAATTTGGACGCTCTGTGTACGCTCCGTCATATAGCTTTTTAGTAAGTTTAGTGTTGTACATGACATACCAATTTTTGAAAGTTTTGAAAAAAGTATTTTGTGATCTATTGTGTCAAAAGCCTTTTGTAAGTCTATGAAGATTGCCAAAGTTTTTTCTCCACTGTCTAAACTTTTAGTGATCATATCGGTAATTTTTTCTATGGCGTCACTAGTACTTAAGTTCTCCCTAAATCCATACTGAGTTTTTGATAATTTTTTATTGTCTTCTAAGTAGGATAAGAGTTGTTTTTTTAGTATTCTTTCCAATATTTTTGAAAATGTATTTAGTAGGCTTATTGGTCGGTAATTGTTTATGTCATTTTTACATCCTTGTTTAAATATTGGTATAACAATCGCTTTTTTGAGGGCTGTAGGGAATATGCTATTCGTTATAGACATGTTGACTAAGTATGTAAGTGGTTCGATAAGTTCTTTACAGAGATATTTTATTGCGTTGGTTGAGATTGTGTCCTCCCCTGAAGAAATATTTGATTTTAAAGAAGAAATTGTGTTTTTGATATCGTCAGCTGTAATTTGTTTAAAATTGAGCTGATTTCCTTGCTCAGGTGGTTCGTTTATTTGTACATCTTCATTACATTTTGTAACTTGCTTTGCTAGATTTGATCCTATATTTATGAAAAAATTATTGACGTATTCAAGTATTTGGTCAGGATTATCAGCGTATGTCCTGGGAACATTGTTTATATTCAGCACGTCAATTGATGTAACGTTGGCAGATTTAGAACTGGTTATTTCATTTATTATTTGCCACATTTTCCTGGGATTTTGTTTACAATCTGCAATTTTTTTCTTATAGTAGGTTTCTTTTGTACACATAATAACTTTTTTGCAAATGTTTCTGTATCTTTTGTAGTATCTTACATGTGTATATCGTATGGAATTTTTTTAAGTTTCTTGTGTAACTCGTCTCTTTTTCTTATGCAGTTTATAACATTCTGTGTAATCCATGGTTTAATATGTACATTTTTGTGTGAGATTTTCTTATTAATTTTTGTGGTATTAGCTAGTATGTTATTCTGAAGAAGTTCTATGAAATAATTCCATGCATCATTTGTATTGTTCATACTTTGCAGTTTTTTCCAATCGGTACATTGTAGATTATGTTTAATGATGTTCCAGTTGATTTCTGTTTTTTCTGTTGTTAATGGTTTTTTCTTCATTTTATTTGACTTGTTTATTTTTATTGAAAGCATAGTTGTATAATGATCGGTTATAGTTGAATTAAATACAACAGTTTGAGTAATGTCTTTTGTTTTACTCATTATATGGTCTATGCAACTTTCACTGTTGTCCACTTTTCGAGTAGGAACATTTATTAAGCTTTCCAGTCCATGGGATGCTAGCATCTGCAGATATTGAATTCGCTTAGGGTGTCCATTTTCTAAAATATTTATATTTACATCTCCAATAATAAATATGTTTTTCGTTTCTTTAAGAAGGCAGAGTTCCTTGTCTACGGATTTAAGGAATGGGTCGATGTTTCTTGTTGAGGGCGATCGATAGATTGCTAATATAGCTTTTTCTTTACTGATTTTAATTTTTAAACAATTGGCATTTGTGATAATAATTTCTTCAACTTCGGCTTTTATTTCGTTTTTAATGTATATAATTACACCGTCGTTTTGTTTTTTGTTATTCAAACTTGAGTAGGTTGTATATCCAGCAATTTCCAATTTCATGTATTTATGATTTATCCAACATTCAGTAAGTATTATTATTTGAAAATTAACTTTTAAATATTTCAATAAAATTTGAAATTCATCAAAATTTTTTCTTATGCTTCTTATGTTTTTGTGTAGTATATTGAAAGAGTTGTTATTTAAATTCAATAGATCATTTGGTTCCGAGGTTAATATAATGTCAGCCATTTTTATATTTTTTTCGTAATCGTTTTTGTGCCCTTTTGTTATACAATATTTTTTATATCATCTACATGTTTTATATAAATTATTTTTTCGGTTGGCATTCTTCGCGTCATTATTTTTCCATCTTTGAACCAAACGTAGGAGTACATTTTTTCATTGGCAGATTTTTTCGTTTTCCAGAGTAGTTCCCTTTGATATGGGCTCAATTCCTCTGCAATATAGATTGGTTCGGTGGAGATATCTTTTATAGCTGCATAATTAATATTTTTCCTTTTAGAAAGAAGATTGTCTCTTGTCTTTTTTTCCGCAAATTCCACTAGCAGTTTCGGTGGCGCATTGTTCCTTCTATCATGTGTCCTTTTTATATCAATTATATCATTGTGCTGGATTTCCATTCCTGCCGCCGCCGCAACTCTTTTTACTATCTCCATCTGCTGCTCTCCATTTTTTTGGGGAATGCCCGCTATTTCTAAGAAATTAGACCGAGATTTGTATTCGAGGTCTGAAATTTTTATTTCAAGTTGTTTAATAATGATATTCTTTTCCTGGTGTTCCTTTTTTATGTTTTCAAAATCATTTTCAATTTTTTTATTTTGTAGAATTGTTATTTCTAGTTTTTTTATAAGTTCATCGTACTGACTACTCATAAAATCAATGCTTTTTTGAGTGTCCTGGGTTTGTTTTTCAATTTTTGATATAATTTCTTTTTTCATGGATTCAAATTTTTTTTCAATAATCTGTATAATTTTATCAATGTTAAATTTTTCTTCGGTTTCCGTTATAACTCCCTTTCCTCTTGTATTTGCCATTTTCTATTTTTTTTTTTTTTTTTTGGTTTATTAATTATATTTTTATTAATGTTGGAGCAAAAATGCCCCTAAGTATGTATTAATTTATGTAAATTGTCTATGGCGAAATAGTTTTGTATTGTCTATGGTTATTGTATGTTTTCACCATAGTTGATTTTGGGTTACAATGACAATACTCTTTTTGCACTTCAATTTACAAATGTTTAATTTCACTGCCACCGTCACAAATACTGCCACTTTGTCTAGCGTATCACTATATATTGTTTTTTTTAAGCGGGTTATGTTATTAGGTTGTTTTATTGACACTATATTGATATTATTTACGGAGCTGTCAAAAACGGCTATTGAGTCAAATCATAGACAATTATTGATTATTTTACAAAGTTCGAAGTCGATTACGTAAAATGTATTTCGTCATGTTGAATATTGTTTTATTTCATTGTTATTAAAATACAGTTTATGTGAATGTGATAATCTTCAGGACTGAATTTAAATTAATAATGTAATAAACAATGACAAGATATGCGCTCTTAGAATATTCTAACACAGTGAACATAAAACTTACTGTACCTTTTCCGCTATATAAAATAAGTAGGCGTAAACGAGACAACTGACGTAGCGCACAACTGTAAGTACAGGCAGAGGCGGATTTGCCCTTAGGCCTATGTAGGCCCGGGCCTAGGGCGGCCAGATATTAGGGGTGGCCAATTGTGACAAAAAAGTCACAGATGATAACAAGAAATTACTTCCTAAGTACCTAAATATTCTACGTACGAAATAGCGATATGCAAGAGCGTGTTCACACACAGCACACAGCGCGCCCCAACGAATACATCCATACATGAATACATCCCTCCAACTGCGGTGCAAGGCGATGGGTCAAGATAGTCCGGCTGGAAAGGTCAAAAGGCCTCCCTCACCCAGTCTCTCTCGATCCGGTCCGCCACGCAGCAGGTGGGCAGACGTATCCGCCGCCAAGACCTGGACAAATCTCACCCCATGAACCATGAATGATAATGGCAGGAAAATTAAAACGGTTTTGACCCTAGAAACTTACTGAAAAGTTTGGATACTCCTGGTCAATATGATGGGTACTGAGAAAGGGGCGGCTACATGGTCTGGGGCCTAGGGCGGCCAAGACTGCAAATCCGCCTCTGAGTACAGGGAAAAGAATATATATTTTAAATCATTAGGTTCATGGAAAACATATCTATATTGATATATATTATCAGTATCCGCTATTGTCTGTTTCGTAGTTTAATGAAGAAATCAGATGAGAAGTAAAATAAACAAATTGTAGCAGAAAAACTGACGGAAATAAATGTAAACTTAAAATAATGAAAACGGAGATTATTTCACTCCCGATGTCATGCACCCGACCGAATTGGAACCGATATGAATAGGACAAGTTGTAACAGCCGATGTGTAAGCTTCCTAACAATATTCTTTGACATGTACAATGTACATTCTATATAATATACGCTTGCGGTCCCTCTTACGCTAGCGACAATAAATAGGCGTACACAAGATAAAAGGCTGTTCCTCGCTGGTGAAAGCGTATACCGAGGCACAAATACATTCAATGCTATAAGTTTGTTTATTGGAGTCAACTGTGGCTGCGTTACCTAAAATCGAACCTGGAGAATTTCAAGCTCATAGAAACTGGCAAAGAGGAATGTAATGCAGTAATCAAGTATCTTCATGCAACACAGGACCATCACGAATGGAGAAGCCTTCTTTACAGGGCTATTGAAGTGGAGGTCGTGGTTCTCAGCAATGAGGCAAGAAGTGTTTTTTTTTTGTTAATTTTGGACATCCCAAATTACCATCCAAACCATTTGGTCGGACACTTTCTGACCTGAGTGTATTTGTACGAATCTGTGGTGATATTTGAATTAAAATTTAATTCAACTTTCGGCTAAACCTGTTTACGTACTCTTCTAGTCTAAGTATGGAATTGTTATTTTTAGGAGAATAAGTAAGTAGGTAGTTATTATTTATTTTGTTATTCATTTTGCTTATGCCGTATCTTCGAAAGTGTAAACAAATAGATCCGGTTCCATGTGAAATAAATTAATATGGGTTGATAGTAAATCAAATATACCTAAACCTAATTAGCCCAAGGGTAAAAGTTGTTCCTCACACCAAAATATACAGCTTCGTTTGATTTTTCACATACAAAAATAGTAAATACATTGATATACATGTGTTTAGTGTAAAAGTAATAAGAACGAAACATCAACAACTTATTGCGTAAGGTCAGTGACATTACAAAACGTCATTGGGTAACGTATAAAGTTTGGCCTATGATAAAAATATCGTATCATTGATACAAATTGTCATTCATTTCATTGTATAAATTTCTTTAACGGTAATAAAATATTGTGTGCATTCGATAGCTTTTATGATATATATAGTCTTCAATTCGTCATTAAGTCCAAATTGGTTCTTGTAGGAGGAGTAAGCATGCTCGGCTTATGTTTTGCGCCTGCCGAGAAAAGATTCCTACACTACTTCAAAGCTCTGCAGTTTGCGGAAATTCCATTAAGAATGCGCCAAGCTGACGCCTGCTTAAACATGGTTATGCAATATACATAGCTTTCGATTGATGATGATTGCAAAATTGTAGGCACATGATTTTAGCGCCTGTCCAAAAAAGATTCCACTATCTACACAGCTTCAAAGCAATTCAGTTTGCATAACAGGCAAATAGCAAACGCCTGTTTAAAAGTGATGAACATATTTAAGACTTGAAGAAAAGATCAGTTACGGGCGTTTCCAGAGAGTGGACGAGCTTCCAGTGGGCGGAGTAAGACACCGAATCAAGTTTAATTTCCGTGCCGCCCCGCCCAAAATATCGCACAGTGTGACATGGTTTGATTTCACACGGACAAGTTTTATAGATGATAATTATTATTATTGTTAGTGTTACGGACGTACTGCTCCGGGCTCGGCCACGGTCGCCAATCTATAATCTACGCCAATCTGTCTAATCCTAAATTGTATAAAATGAAAGAAATGTATAAAATGTATGTCTGAACCCCTATGTAAACAATAAATGAAACGTCGGAGCTTGGCTAGGGGACACGGGCAGAGAAGAAAAATTACTAATTGGATTTATTTTCTAGATTATGTACATGTAGGTTGTTTGCTAAGAATTTATATCACTCAAAGTGAAATGTAAAAAATATATATTTTTACCTTTTTGTGCTCCTTGGGTTCTAGCACAATGAAATCGATAAGTTTACAATATCGTATTGACAGGCGTGACTACCAATGATTTTATACCATTCCCTGAGCATGGTCCCGCTGTTGATACCCAGACCGATGTTGATAACGCAGAGTCAGAATTCGATGTACGCTGGCAATACTGGCGCATCTCTCTATGGATTGACATTCCTAAACATCGATTACTAAGTAAAAGTTAAAAATACTAATAAATTGACAATGTTGAATTGAACTATTTACTTTAATGTACATTGGTAGTCCGCATGTACTTTGTGACAGTAAAAAGGTTGTTAATAAGTTCATGAGGTCTTTAGTCATGACTAAAAACTTTTGTTTCTCGAAACTGGAACGGAATCAATTCTTAGCGTCTTAGAAGCATTATTTAAGTCTATGGATCGTGTATATAATTTCTATCAGTTCTAAGAGCTTAGTTAGTTCACATCCATTCATTAATAAGCCAGTTATTTTACATAAAGAACGACATTATCCAAAAAGTTGTGCATATTGACAGCTTATCAGACACCTTGTAGGCTGTGCTAAAAGCGGCTTTTGTCTACAGACTGTCGGAATCATATTCTGAACGTGCTCGCAAATATCGCTAACTGACCGTAGACGACGGATTTCCTCAATTTTGTCTTGACATAGGGCTTTATCGATAGTCTGTGGCTAGACATGCTCGTATTTTTTCCATCCATTTATGAAATAAAATTCAAATATCATGTAATGTCTGATATGTCAAGGATTCTGTAAAATTTATTTATATGGTGAGTATTATTATGAAAATAAATGTAAAGAAGTTTTTAGCATTTTGTGCTTTGTATAATATATATTAAACTAAGTCCTAGTTGTATGAACCCCCGTTACATTTTAGTTCACCGCCAAAGAAGCAGATAGTTTCATTTCCATTCTTTGACATTTCACCGGCCTGTATATAAATCGAAACGAAATATGACGAGAGTTTAATCACCTGGGCCGAATTCGTATTTGATGTCCGTCAAATTACCATTCTGCAATCAACATACTTAACTAAGCAGTCTGTGGCGTCAATTTTTCACTCCCCATTTGTCATTTGGTTGTTCAATTGTTCACATTCAGCATGGGCTGAAATAAGATTTTCTTCATATCACTTAAACACTATTACAAGTATTGTTGAATAAATGACAAGAAATTTATTAAAAAGAATTATAAAAGTTTATTTAATCATATTTTTGATATAATATACATTTGAGACTTTTTGGAATATACAGGGGTATTAATGGCTTACAAAATACATTTTAAAATGGCGTAAAGTTCTAAAAATACAAATATTGTATTGCATTTTAATGAATACAAAATGGTCCACGGTGACAATACTTATGATAATATCCTTTAATAGAAATACAGATGTAAACAATATTTATTACTTGACAATCACAAAAAACTTCTAAAATATTTGCAAAAGAGATACATAATTATATATGTATTCTTTTAAATTGGCTGTGGAAATTGCGGCCTTTTTAACAGTGCAAATGAGCTTAACAACCATTGGAGTTCTAATTAATTTACCTTTTTCTTGTAAATGCTGAGCACTTTTTCCATTACCCGAAGCTAGGAGGACTATGTAATTTTCGATTGAGAAATTTTTTCAGGAATTAGGAAAATGTCATTGCATGAAAAATGATAATATAAGGCATCTGACAGCAGCATGCAGTCCATAAAGGCTGAAAAGCTGTAACTGCCAGTGGCGTCTTATACTCACTAAAATGGGTGATGCGCTAAAAAATATTGCCAATCTATCAATCTATCTACCGACCTACTGGAATAATCAGTATGTGAACTGTAAACTAAAGTGGCGCCATCTCACCGAAGAGTTTTTGAGGCATTGGCGAGCGCCGTTCAAGTTTCGGAGAAATTTAAATACTTTGGTCGACATCCACGCTCTGCGCGTATAGACTGATGTTCCCGGGTGACGATTTTCGATGAGCGATATGGAATTCGCTTGCACCTTTGTTGTTTGTCACAAATTGTCTTTGTTGTTTGCTTTGCGTTTGTCACAATCGTTCCACATTGATAAATTGTTTCTGTATGACATATTTATAATTTTAGAGATATACTAATAAGGCCATTTTCAAATATTCAATGCACAAATATTACTCAAACTTGAAAAACTACGCACAACTTTAAATTTAGTCATGGATCAACGTATGCCACTGGTATCTGACCATTTTAAGCAGATTAACACATAAGTTAATAAACAGTGCTAAAACTATGCTAAGAAACATATTTTTTTAGTAAAATTATTTAATTCTGACTAGTAATCTCTCACCGGTGAGAGTATTTTTCTGAACGAAGTGTAATTAAATTAATAGAAAAGATTTTTTTATATATAGTTGAAGTAAATCAAATTAATTTAATTATGTTCTGAAAGCATTTTTAGAGTATTTATTATTGTGTCAGCACGATGTGGGATAACCACAGTTTGATAATGGCCTTACACCGAAACAGCTTTCACAAATAATAGCAGAAAAAGTTCTGCATATATTAACCCGTAGGGGCCGAAGAGAAAGTTACATAATTAAAAAGATATTTTTGTTAAAACCAACACGTAGACAATATCATAAGTGATAAAGCGACATTTATATTTTTGTCTTTAACTAACCTAGTAGAGGTAATATCCAAAGACAAAATGAACATTCAAGGTCGACACTGCAACTGCAGTGCTTCGTACCACGCACGGGCACGATTCTTCAACACTGCAAATACAGCGGTCCGGCCCCTCAGGTTTA
Organism: Hesperophylax magnus; assembly: GCA_026573805.1. Classification (NCBI taxonomy): domain Eukaryota; kingdom Metazoa; phylum Arthropoda; class Insecta; order Trichoptera; family Limnephilidae; genus Hesperophylax; species Hesperophylax magnus. Next base: position 7,577,585 of record JAIUSX010000022.1, read on the forward strand.
AGACATGTAATAAATAGCATTATTAAATTTGATCAACTTTAAATTTATATGGAGTTCTACAAATTAAACACAATAACAATAAATACAAAAAAAAAATTAAATATAAAATGTACTTAATAATTATTTTCCAATATGGCCCACATTTCCCTGTATGTATAAAGAACTCGTCAAATGGTTGTAAAACTGAAATGTACCAGCAATTACTGAAAAATTATGGCAAATGTACTCACTATTCACTACTTTATTTCTAATCTAAGACTACATTCAAACAAGATGGCTTTGTTTGCGCGAAATCATTTTTAAGAATACTCTTAGTGTTGCATTGCCTCGCAATTGACAGAGCTTCTGAAGTCAGGCTGAAAAATTAGCACAAAGCTAGGTTTCTCTGAATCTTAATTTGTCTTGTCTGAACGTAACCTAATTAGAATATTGCAGGTCTTCTATATTACATGCAGAATAAAAGGTAATGGGAGGAATGTAGGCATTTTGATTTAAGTACTCAAAGAGAGTGAGACAAATTCTCCAGCAAATTTGACAGCTGAAAGTTGGGAAGTACATAATATCTCACCTTTAGAACTCGGATTGACAAACAGACGTACAAACAACTTATCTACTGTAGAAAGGCATAAAATTATTTGCCTCTAATCATAAGTATTCCAAAGCTTAAAATAAATATTGGAAGTGTCATCAGGTGTTGAAATAAAAATCATCATTAATTTTATAACACAATATGATAATATTACAGCATACATAATAGTCTAGTTCACATAAAGCCATCACAGCCACGAGTTTTATAAACCAATCAAAGACATTATTCCAGTTCATCTAACGCAGGGATCGGCAGACTTTTATGTGAGAAGAACCAAGTTGTCGAGGAAACACGATATAAAGTGTATCCGGTTCCTCAGAATATTTTCGTAACCTGGGGGGATATCCTTAGCTAAGAAGCTAAACCATTGTTTTGAAGCAGATGACCTAGACTTGGAGCTATTTCTAGCTCTAAAAGAACTGCATTGGCAACACTGACGCTGTTGGAATAAAAGTTCATTCAGCGACTCCATCTCATAAGGCTGGTTGAGTGGAGTTGATAGCTTGCGAGCCGACCCCTGATCTAATGAATACGCAAATATAAGCATTCAACCACCATAGAACCTCACCCGTATATATATTATGATCATAAGGATCTACTTACACCGTATATTTTGAATATCTATATGAAACGACAACTAAATCACAGGCATTTTTTTTAGAAAAACTTGTGCCCTAAATCCGTCAACCGTTAATACACCTAGCAAAGGCAAGTATTGAGACTTGAACACGCTAAACATAGTTAATTTAAAATATAAGTCTTCCTAAACCATTTGGCACAAAATAACCTTAAATCCCATTTTATAATAAGGCATGATTTGGTAATTATGTTGGTTTAAATTTGGGGAAATTGTGATGTCTTCTCCTTTTGAGTAATGTTTCGATTGGTGTTGCAATCTCAAATGACACAATATTCAAGATGAAGGAAGTGAAACATCACTCAACGCACCCTAAAGTAAACCAACATATTAACCACGGGAAAAAACTTAAAAAGTAAAAGATTTGGAAACATTCATTTGGAGAATATTTTTTTTACTGTAAAGTAATTTGCAACCTCAGCATGACAGGAAACATATTGTTTTTATTACTTGAGACAAAAATAAACTATTTAGGCTTCAAAATATTTAAAATGTTATGTATTTGTAAGAGTATGGAATTTTTTTTGGCTTACAGAGATACTAGCGATCTAAAGATTAATCATCAATATTTCCAAACTAGCTTTTGAACGTTAACTTCTCAAGCGCCAAAAGTACCCATCGGATACAAAAAAATTGTAACCGTTGAGCGCCGGCGTATTCAATTGATAATCCAAAAACAATACTTTCTGTTTGTGGGATTTTTATCCTCAGCACACTCCAGAGGTATAGGTCGCCGGAGATTGGCATTTCAAAGGTTAATACCGGCCTTGCAAAAATAATGACCCAATAAAAGGTTTGTTAGTATTCTCCAAAAACTACTTCTGAAAGAAATGAAGGAGTAATTAAAAATGTTTAGAACTGGGGACGGAATAGTTATTAGAATATTACTATAATTCACACCAATGTTTTATTGCTTCCAGTTTAATTGAGCAATTATTCATAATTCACGTGGGACACCAACCTCCATAATTGATTACATACTAGATTAAATATCAACACTAACTGTACACTAAATAAAAAGTAGTTAAATGGCACCAATACTACATAATATTTACATTTGATCGATTTTTTTGAATATTCAGTTACATAAATAAAATAAAAAGACTGTATTATAATATACAATTACAAAATTCTCTATTTAAATTAAGTTCAATAAATAAAATATAATATACAATAACATATTCTTACTGTGCGAACCCAAAATCACTGAAACGTTTTTTTTAGAAACAACTGTTTGCTCATTATAGAATTTTTTTGTAAATTTCAACAAAGCTAGAGAAAAATTACTATTTAAGAAAGCTTTTTATGTATTTGTATAATTTCGACCAGTATTGATTTACCATTAAAAAACTTAAATTATTGACATAGGAATTTTTTAAAACTCGCTATAAATTGACTACTTACAGCAGATGTTATTATTATGTAAACATGGACATTTCTACATTTTATTAATAGATTTTTAAGTATGGTTTGTGTGAATTTTTTTCATATCATCGGTTAAGAGTGACAACTAACATTTTTGCCAAATTGAGTTTTTAATATGTAACCAAGATACTATGTATCATTGAAAAAAAGAAGGATTTATGGTAAAGGACATTGTAAAGAACACATGGTTATTAAAAATTCAATTAGGCAAAAATATTAGTTGGCCACTTGTCACTCTTAACCTTTGGAACACCTGACCGTTTTTTAGGGAAATTAAAAATAGAATCAAAAATGAACTCCAAAGTGTTTCAAGTGCAAGCGATTGTGTCAAAAAATTTGATGCACTTTCTCATGGCATACAGGTTTAAATCTATTTCAAAAGATTCCAGCTAGGGCGAAATTCCAATGCCAGCAGTGCATGAACGGTTTCCAAGAGGTTAACCGACGATATTTGAATTATTTATGGCAAATATGAGCAAATAGCAGTTTCTGAAAATTGGTTTTCAAATTATTAATTTTTGTCTAAACATGCTTGTGATATAATAAACCTGTACCTCGATTCACAAGAAAGATTTAATTTGTTTGTTTAAATACAGTACATAATGGCCAAATGTTTCACAGAATTTGAAAAAGTCGACAAATTTCAAAATTCCTTTTCAAATTTTGTAAGGGTTCTATTAAGTTCTGTTATTGTATTATCATTGGACAGTTGTTTCATCACATAACTGAATAAAGGGCTTTTAAGGCCGATTTAAACCAAATGAGTGAATGCTAATTCTAGTCTGATCTCACAAAATTGTATTGGTGTAAACAGTTTTAGACCATTTTTTCGGAGTTCCGAGAGTATTCGCCGAACTTTGTAAAATTCGTTTGATGTAAACTCCTTTAATGTAACTCCGCAAGCGCATACAGTTGCCTAGAGCATACCTTTGTGTTCGACTGCGATCGCTCCTCGAGGCGGTTTCTTCAAAGTGTTTTTGTGTTTTTAGAACCTGCCCTAGACAATCTGCAAGAATTCTAGTTCTTGTTTTTTTCGTTCTTGTTTGTTGGTATTTTTTTTTGTGTAAATGGTGAAAACGAATTACCGTTTACCTTAAAAGATCAGGAAAGAACGCTATTGTTCCAGCTCTAGCTCCATGTTTGTTTGGTCTAAATCCGCCTTTACAGAACTTTGAAATTTGATGAATCGATAAAATTCTGTGAAATAACCCGTCCTAAAAATCTTTCATTTTTATTAATTTGTGACTTTCCACACCTAAAGGTTATTGGTTGGAAATTTTAAGGCTTTTTGTTGAATAGAATTATGGAAAATCACAATATTCGGGATAAAAGTTCACGGCATGCTTGTGATAAACTTAATTTCTTAGGATCTATATAATTATGCATATGGCTTCTTCAATAAAATATAGATAGAATAAGAGTTACTGACAATTAAGCACCTACAGTTTGACAGAGCTCTGTGAAAAAGCAAATACATATCCATAATGCAGTAATATTACGTTATGTACATTGTACATAAAACTGCCAATGTAATATATAATGATAATATGTAGTTAAATTATTAAATATGTAGGTACGTATGTAATTTAGAATATAAATTTTTTAAATCATTCAAAGGAAACATAAATTATTATATTCGTAGCATATAATACATCATATTTTGTATGGAATGGTGTAAGCAACCACTTGCTGCACATATTTTAATGTAAATATGAGGCATAATACTATTTTTACTAAAATATTTAATCTACAATGTTGTCGACCAGCTGTAAAGCACTAACATTATTACAATTTACACAGATTTGCAACACTTTTACATATTACATTTTTGGTCTTTGCCTGATGTCAGATTTACTAATATTCTGTTATCCAAGTGAGTAAATAAATACATTATGTTATTATGAATCGGAAGAAATTTTACCAAAGAATTTTTTTGTTTGGGTCTACCTAAATAGTTGTGCTGTTGCAGTGTGGATCAGGGCAGGTCCTGATGAGGTGCAATTGGAGCAGTCTGCTGCGGGCGCCGACTTGACAAGGCACCAAAGAACCAAGGCATTGATAATAACCACCTAACACAGCGACCATGAGGTTTGTTCTAGTGCCAAGCGCCATTTGGATCAGGTCTAGCCCTGGTGTGGATTTCCCAATCATTTTTTAAAATTGAAATTGTAAAATTTCTAATCGGAGACATTTATTATAAATTGACAACTTTTCAAAATGCAATTTGAATGCTCATGTATTCAAACATTTGAACAAGTATGTAAAACAAAAATAAAATTTACATAAACATTATTTGTCAAATGATATTTTCACTACGCTTTTCGGTGTTTCAATCTATAGCTCAACACAAAGTAAATCATAAATCGAATGGCTAAATACAGGGCGCCCAGAAATATGACAGAGTATGAATAATTAGCGTCCTCCATGTCTACTGAGTCCAGGAATTTCTGTGGATATCGGTAGTGGCAATACTGTGAGTCACACATCATCTTCTCTCGGTTGTAGCCGAAGATGCTGAGCATGGTCCCTTCCAGTCCATACTTCAGATAGGAGATGTGAAACAGCCAACGCAGAGAGTAGTGCGCATCGTGCAGGTGGACGAAGAAACCGGAGAATATGGTGAACGGCAACATGAACAATGGTCCGAATATAACCCCGGTCTGTAATCAAACAAAATTTCACTTTATATGCCGGTGATATTTTAGTGTTAGAAAATCTGCTATTTCCTAGCTGCTGAGGAATGACCGTGGCGAAATCAAGAACTACAATTAGTTTTGTACTAAAAATAATTGAAATGAGTCATGGATTTGCAAATCCCGTTATGGAAATTTTTGTTGATTTCAAGACAACAGCAAAAATGGTTTGAAACACCTTCAATATAAAATTCTAAATATTTATTTAATTGTACCTAATTCTTTTGAAATTTAGTGAAAAAAAAAAGAATAAATGTTACGTTTAAGTAGAATATGTTCCAAGAGGTTTTTTGCTACAGTCAAAAGCAACAGAAAGGTCCAGTGGGATTCGCAACTCCATTACTCAAATACACTTTGACATCGTAATAATCGTTCGGCGGTATCATTTTAACGATAATGATTTTAATCCGCTTAAAGTACCATATAGAACAATTGTATCGAGGGAATGGCGTAAACGTAGCTTTAGTGATTTTCTAAAAGACCTCTCTATTATGTACACCCAATTTTTGGGAAACAAAGACGCCAACAGAACTTGTCGAGACATATAATAAAACACTTTCATTTCTGTTAACCACTCGGAACATTAGAACGTCAAAAGACGTAAATATGATAATAGCGGTCAAGACATTAGTACGTCTTTTCACGTAAACGCGCGAGATTTTACAAAAATCGATTTATTTCCATCACTAGTATACGGATTGCCATGATTTAAAAAACAGAGTATCGATAATGAATAACGCTACGCGTCTGTATTCAAGAATATCTATGCAATGTAGAGGTGCATTATCTGAGTCGATTGAATCTGTCATCTTGTTCGTTCATAATTTATTGCGTTTTTAAATAATTTATTAAAAATATTTTAGTTTGGACGGTTAATATTTTGAGGTGACTAATAGTTTTTAATTATATTTCTTCAATATATAAAGTGTTATTTCTTTATGATACTTAGAAAAAAGTACATTTTTCACAGCTTTGAAATAATGGTCAGCGATTTTTACATATTTTTGACGTTTTCCGAAAATGTATATTTAGACACGCAAATATTTACGTATAACAAAATAATACGATAGTGAATTTCATAATCTTTCCAAAACATTTTTTAGAATGAGGCTACGTTTCCCAAAACGTGAGTTATGAAGCTTTTAACAAAACTCGTGAATAACACAAAAAATTTCGCGTTTTGACAGTTTGCAAAGGAACACAAAGTAAATAAAAGTCCTTTTCTGAGAGGTTAAATAAATACGCCCTGACAACATCAAAAACACGAAAAGTTCGAAAGTCTGACGGCTGGATTGACGATGAAGGTCCTATAGAAAAATTCTTCTGTAACTTCAAGAGACGAGTGGATCCTTGCTCACAAACAGTATAAAAAATATATAACAGTATATTTTTTACAAAATAAAATAAATTCCAAAATATCAGAGTATTGGAAAGAAAAGATTAACCCACTGTAATTTCCGAAGTCACTGTTCCAACGAAGATAGATATTACCCCTGATGCCTTCTCAATTTTTTTTCATGAAAAATTGAAACCATTCTTGCCTCCATTTCACACCCCCCCCCACCAATATTTGCTGTTGATTCTTAAGGAATTTTGTCTTCCTTAAAACTCATTGCTGGAAGAAGTAAAGAAATAATTCCAAGCTCGCCTAATAAGCAGTGCAGTCTGGATTCTACACCAACATGGTTATTAAATCAATGTTCCATTGTTTTAGATCCATTCCTAGTTCACGTTTTTAATACACACTCAGCACGGGTGACTTTCCTGAACCACTCAAGTCAGCTGTAGTTACACCAATACTGAAAAAGTCACAACTAGATGCTAATAACTTAGGTAATTATCGACCCATTTCAAAAATCCTGGAGAAAATTGCTGCCGCACAAATAACAAGTCACTTGAATTCAAATAAATTATTCACAAATCGTCAATCTGCATACAGAAAGTTCCACTCAACCGAAACCGGACTACTTCGTGTGCTGTCAAACTCTTGCCGTAGAGTCAATTAAGTTAGCACTTATCTTAGTCCTAGACATAATGCAGCGTTTGACACGATTGATCACGACTTCCTCATGAAGAGATTAGAGGAAACATTTGATTTGAATTCTGACATCAAAAATTGGATGGCATCCTATCTATCCAATTGCTTACAAGCCGTGAAGGTTGGAAATAAACTGTCTTTGCAACATTTTCTTCAGTTGTACCCCAGGGATCCGTTTTGGGTCCACTTCTCTTTATCCTTTTTACAAATGATGTTGCCAAAGTAATCGAGTCATTTGTGCTCTTGTCTCACTGCCACGCTGACGGATCAGCAGTTTATATTTACTGCGCTCCAAATGAAATCAATAGTCTCAACTCGTTGGATGTCTTCAAACAAGCTGAAGCTGAGTCCACCTAAGACTGAGTTTCTCAAACAAACGTCAACATTTCAGAGACGATTCACCTATTTCTATATCTGGCAGCGATATCATCCAAAAATAACAGTTAAACTTCTCGGTGTCAATTTAGATTCGGACTATAAGCACCGGTTTTTTTCACCTACGACAACTCAAGTCTGTCTGAAGAAACCTTCCTACAGAGGCAACAAAACTACTTATCAACTCTTCATAGTCTCACATCTTGATTACTGCAACGGCATTTATGCCAGTCATCCAAAATATCAAATTGACAAACTTCAATCAGTGTTTAATGCAGCAGCAAGGCTCATAACCGGCGTCTCTCAATATTCGAACATTTCAGAACACTTTCGTAACCTTCACTGGCTAAAGTGCCTTGAAAGAATCCAATGCAAATTGTGTTTAAATCCATTACAATGGCCCCAAACTGAACTATGTGTCCCAGAAAACACTGGTCTGAGGCAGTCAACTCTTAGATCAACAACATCATCAGCTATAGGCAGACTGATGGAACCTAAGTGCAAGTCAAATACTGAGGATCTGCGCCAAAATTTAATTATTTGTGCTGGCCGAGGATTTCAAACATTTTTTTTCATTTAAATTATGGCATAATATGTTTTATATGTATATTTTTTCATCCTTTTCCTTTTATAATGTTTTTTTTCTCTTTCTTTCTTTTCTCCTTTTTAAAATAATAGTTTATTATTATTTTTTTGCAATTAAATATAAATGTATATCATGGTCACCCTAAATGTTTAGTACATTGTACTGTAATTAGATTAGTAGGTACCATGTAGGCACCCAATTCGTAGAAATGTTAATGTAACAATATTGTTCTCTTAACCCCTCCGACTTTTCGCGAACTTGAAGCTAAAATGTCTTTACCGAAATGTCAATTTCACGAAAACGTTGTGTTATTACCGCCTCACAATCAAAGCTCTATAAATGAAACATTACTGAACGGAGCCGAATAGTAAAAACTGTTTTAGAAAGGTTACAAAATAGGCTTTCAAATTGTTGTATCATAAATAAATATTAACATTTGTAAATATTTAAATTTAGAATGGAAACATGAAAAAATTGTAAAAATGACTCACCTGTAATGTTTTATGTAAAAACGATACTAAAATCACGGATAATGTAAAAAAAAACACTTATTTCATCGTACAAATGTACAATAAACAATTCTGTCACTTCACTTTTTGACCATTTCATACAAAATATATTTTTAAAAAAATAATTAAAACTGGGATATGTGGGAGGCGGGTTTTACGATTTGGCGGGTAAAATTTGCTTCCACTGAGTAGGTCTTTTTACGGGTTTCTATGGATAACTTTGAATAGAGATGTGAAGCTTCATTCAATACGAATATTCTACTTTTTGTTTTAGGGATGTCACTAGAAGAATAACGGAGTTATGACGATTTTTGTGGAAACACACGCTTTGACGTGTAAACACGCTTATTGTACTTGACTGCTATCGTTATTTTATCGTGTATATCTGCTTAAGTTGCTGAAGGGTTAATATATAATCTTTGTGTTATTTTTATTATTTTGTAAAATTATTAACCTCGAAAGAGGCTTGTCCTAGTAAGGTTAAAAATTCGAACGTACAAAAAGATACAATGTGAAGAGACAATAAACAATAAATAAAAAATATCTGGTATAAGCTCCATCCAGAACTAAGATGCATTACAAGTCCAACAGAATTCAGGTCTTAACTAAAAACTTACCTTTTTAAGCTCCCATACCCTTAAATTAAATATACCCGCCTGATAGCAGCGTTCTTGTGCTGCCTATAATACATCCTAATCACACTTTTCTTGTTGGATTTACATTATTCGAAACCTGTCTTATACTGAGGAACTGATCAAATTTAGGAAGATGAATTCAGATCAAAACCTTGTACTGTACCTCCCAGCATAACATTTGCTTTTCCTTTCCAAACATGCTCATTAAAGAACATAAATAAATATTATTAAAATAAATACCGGAAAGTCCAATTATGTCCTGTGCGTGCAACCGTATCTAAATTTCTCTAATAAACAACAAACAGTGTTAATCTCAAGTGACCTTCCAAGTATGGTCCAGCAAATTATCTGCCTGTATAAAATAAAAATAAATAATAATAATAACATATGTACATTCTAGCATTCTTCAATCAAATGCATTGTTCATATAGCTTTGTATTAATGATCAACGAACCGGTAGATGCAATCTGTTAGCCATAAATTGATAATAGTTTACTATTCTATAGTTAGTAATAACATAGATCATTGTAGAAATGTATTATATATTTGTACAGCGACCTTGAAACACTTCTCCAATGCCAGCATTTTTAGTATTTTGTATTTCATTGCTATAATTTTCATTGATAGCAATGAAATACATTCAAAACATTTCAAACTTAGCTTTACACACTCACACTGCAGTGTACCTCGAGGTAGTTATAATTTCACAGAACTGCAAATGTAGCCAGCCACAATATGGAGGTTAAGATATCGTTGAATCATATTTTATTATTATTATTATATTCTTCCTATTTATCTACAGTGTAAAAACTAATTCCTCTCTTCATTTTCTGTACCATGCACATTGATGTGTATTATGAACCCACATTATAGTATTTATTATGCTACCAGCAATTCAAAAAGTAGTTACAGCTTCTTTTCTTATTCTTTTCTTATGTATATACTTTTGTGCACATATAGTATCATGCACTAATTAATGTAAAATGTATAATTCATGTAAAAGACGTTGATAATTAATGAATAAAATAAAATAGTTAAAAATTTGGATAATAATTAGCAGATTCATAAACATTAATCTATGAGATTAAAAGGGGTATAAAAATGAATAGCCACTCAAAAACTTTTTTTTTAATAACTACTTAATTGATTATTATGGTGTTTTATTATTTGATTGCCTAAATTTTATTGGACTGTTTAAATTAGTAATTTAAAAACATAATAAAATTTGAAAGTAAAAAATTACATAAAAAAAATATTTACCTGAACATCAAAAATAGCTCCGTTGAAAACACCAATGCTCTGTCCGACAAAAGAAACCATAATCAGCATGAATGCGTAATACCATAACCGGAAAAACTCTAGTGGCTGGCCGGTCATTAAGTAGGTAATGACAGCAAACACCAGCGTGCAGAGAAATTGTATCGGAGCATCGGCAAGCGTCAGAGCCATGTAATAAGCCTTTAGGGAGTACCACCGGTTGAAGTGCTCTCTCGTTATGATCGGCAACTCCAAGGGAACTGAAATCGTAAAAGGCAAATTAGCAACAATGACAAAATCAATGGCTTCAACACCATCAATTACGACAACCACATTGATTGTGATAAAATCGACTGAGACTACAAAATCAATTGACAAAATGCGACAACAACATGCAACCAACCTTCTCACGAAGATTATATAATTTATCTTGACTTCTTTGCACGTTATACCTTTCGTTATAATGAAGTAGCGACAGTCGCTACATGAACATGCATTATAATGAATTTATCAGCTATTGTAGTCAAAAGTTTTATGGATTAAAATCAGGATAAACAAGAACATACTGCAAAGTAGATACTTAATAAATTATGTTACTGTCTTAGGAGTTGTTTTGTAAGACTACGGATTGAAACATGATACTAATTCCAAAAGAAAGTGTTGAGCAAAATGTGTACTGCGCATTTTCTATAGATAAATGTCAGAGGAATACTTACAAGTCAACATCATAGAGTTGAATGCGGTAAACATCAGGAACATAATGGCAAAGAACAGAAAATTAAAATTATTCTGCATAAAGTGAGCGTCTTTTCCAATTTGGAAATACAATATTCCCACTGTGATTGCGATACTGAGGTGAATAAAGAATCGCATGTAAGTCAAAACTCTGTCTCTGGTCATGATCCTTATATTCCGAGACATGAGAACAATGACTTGTGTTAGGAAAGAAGTCGGGTATGTGTCTCCATCTTGGCAAATGGCTCCCGGGTTGATGCTCAGGCTGTGTCTCGCAGGCTTCTTGGGCTGGTTTGATCGATAGTTGTGGCTGTTAATGGACACGCCGGGAGACATGGGAAAGATTGGACTTCTTATCGGAGTCATTAATCCATTGGACATTAGGTTGTCTGTAAAATAAACAAAGAAATACATTACATTTGTCATTGACAAACATACACAGTTCTAATATGTATTAATTAATATGATAATATGGTCAGTGTGCATAAGTTAAACATTGAGCCCGAACACTTTTAGATACATTTGTTTTATATCTGAAAGGAAACTTGGAGGGACCTAAGAAATGGTTTCATTCTTCTAAATAGTATATAAAGGGAGAAGTATAGAACCTTGCTACCATTAGTAGTTTAGGTGTATGCATTAGTGCTCAGATGGAGGAAGATATGCAAACATCACTTCAATCCATCAATTCAGATCAGTGTGTTCAGGAGTAACGGACGTATGAATATATCCTTCCCGCTGCCGCGCAAGGCGATGGGCCAAGAGGCCAGTTGAAAAGGTCAAAGCCTGATCACGTGGGCAGGCGCATATCCTAAACACACGTCACGGATGAATCCGGGCACCTCTGCTAAATCACCAAACGTAGCGAACCACTTGGTTTGACCTACGGCAATGGTGTTGATTATCCAATAAATGGTTCCTTGGGCGGCGTTACCCAAACCCGCTTCCCAAATTTTAAATTCTGTACAGTTTAAAGACAGGGGAAGTATATCACCAGCTGGTTGGGAAGCGTTGTGAAGCGGGTTCGACAAATCATTATAACTTGCTCCTTAGAGAAATATCAACAACAAAATACGCGCTCATAAGGCTGTGCTTTCTTGCCTTATGTTCACAATTGACAGAATTTGACAGAATTGACAGAATTTCTAGGATACTGGACTGTCTTCCGAACAACAACCAAAATCCAAGACCTTCTGAAGTCTGCAAAAACCAAGTTTCCTAAGACAGATGGAATCTATAAAGTCAGCTCAGCATCAGGACGTGACAAGGTGTATGTAGACCAGGCAGAATGGACCATCTCCATAAAGTCAGCTGATCAGGATGTGAAAAGGTGTATGTAGACCAGGCAGAATGGACCATCTCCATAAGGATCTCAGAGTACTTTTGAGTGTGCAAACTTGGCCATCCGGACAAATCAGCAATTGCCGAGCATTTAATTGAAACCGGTCACTACTTTGGATTGGCTCCTGAAATACTGGGAAGACCTTTTTTTCTAAGGTGAATGAATACGGCACTAGAGTCCAAATCGCTCCGAATCATCTGAAACCAGTGAGACTTTGGCATCCTCAATAGGGGTATGTTGTGGGCTGAAGGTAGTGGGGAGGGGAAGGAGGTGGGGAATAGGAAGGTAGGGGAGTACCTAGATATGGTCTGGCTATTCAGATATGGTCACCAAACACAGCTAAAGCCATTTCAAGCAATGTTTCAATTCTGAATGGTGGAAGTATACTATATATTATTTTAAATCAATAAATAGTGAAATAACACAAATGGATTTGAACCCGCGACCCTCGGCTTGCTATTTGGGAGCCTTACCCCTCGACCATGAAAGCCTAAGGACCTAAAACGCATTGAGTAAAAATAATCACGGAACCGCCTAATATTGAGCTGAAATCCACAATAACCCCATTCTTATCAATAAGGACGATGGGGCTAAGCTTAATAGTTCTTGGTATCCGGTACTTAATGGTTACACCAAAACTAAACACCGAAAACCACAGTAATTTCACAAATTATTATCCTGAAATACCGGCCCTAAGAGTATTAAATATACATACATAAACACACTCTTCATCACAATTACACATCTGCCCTGATGATGAACACTGTAATGCTGTCCAATACACTAAAGAAGGAGGAAGCGCACCACGGCATAATAACCCAAAAAATAATCACAAAAAATATTACCGTTCGTTATTTCGGCTACTGGCAATATACCTAGCTCTCTCATTAAAAATTTAGGCGTATTAGATCTATCAAAAAATTTATATATAAAGATGCAAAAGTCGGTCATTTTGAATACATGTAGGATAACGAAAGATTTTTTAAATATTTATGTTGAGGGATCAGTAGGATTTATAGGCCCTGTTAGGAGTTCTACCGAGCCGAACCCTCTGATATGAAAATATCTGGAGTCGGTGAATTATTTTCCCATTTGATCTCTGGTGAGTTGACGTGTTGTTGTTCTTGTATTGTTTTGTATTTATTTTGCTTATATAATGCACTTGCATAATGTTGATTGACTAGATAATCATTTGTGGAAAAGTGTGTGGAAGGGTTTAGTTTTTCCTATGGGGAAGATTTAACCCGGACAAAAAAATCGGAAGCATAAAATTTGCCATGAATATCTCAAATTATATCCAAAAAAATTGCATTTTAGAATGAGGATTGAAAATTTTGTTGGTAGTTACCTATACGCATCATGGAGTTGATTTGACTGGTCTCAATTCTCTTCTTCCTCCAATCTTTGCTCTGACCGTTTTCACATTTCTGAGATAGTGTATCTATATTCTTTTTGCAATTTTCTCGTACATTTTCTACTTCTAACGCTCCAGTTGATATTTCCAAAACTGAAATGAAAATATTAAAAAACCATTAAAATTTAAGTTATAATTTATAATAAAGCATTCGCAGTCAAAAAATAAGGTTATATTTTTATCTCCATTACATATTATTATAATACAGTTTAGTTTTTAATATTTTGCTGTGAAAATATTTAATGATCCTACAAATCCATTAAAATATAATTAATTTACCATTAAAAATAATTATGAAGTTAAATAATGTAATAAAATGTATCAAATAAATAAACAACTTTTTGTCGGAGTCAAAATGTGAACCCTTTTTTAATAACTACTATAAAAATAACAGGTAAAAATATGAAAAATGATAATTTTTATGCTGAGAATAATTTTAAATATATTATCTATCTATCTGTAAATAAAAACGTAATTGTTTGTTTGTTCAAATTCTTAAATCTCCGAAAGTTCTTCACCGATTGGTTTGAAATTTAGGCACAACATTGCATTCGAATACGCGTGTGTTTATATACCTATATTATATAGATGTCACTTGTGACAGGTACGAACATGCTTTTTTTATAAAAGCAGCGCCATCTGTTGGACGTAAGAGCAACACGCGATATTGTTTCTCTATCTGCACAGACAGAATGATCCACAGCAACGCATGGCGGGGTACAGCTAGTAAAAAAATATGAGAGACTATTGAAATCTTCAAATATAAAAACATCACATAAACAATCTGCCTGCAATCTTACAATACTTTAGACATCTTCAGTTTGAATTAATATTAATCGTTAATATTCCAATTCTCAGGGTGCCAGAATCAATGGAGGAGCAGAAAAGAGTAACAATATGACAGTTGTGCTTTTCTGCTAATCACAATTTGTTTAAAAGCTGAAACGGAACTAGAATCGGCATTTAACGGGGTCCTTTCAAATTGGCCATAGGATGACGATGTTACATTTTAATTTTCGTGACACCCCAAACACCCCGATCTAAGACAATGTCTGAAAATACTTACAGAAATCAGCGGGATTATGATATGGCGGGCACAGGAAGCCGAGATCTCTGAGATACGGGACGAGGTTGGCAACGCTGCCCTGGTACACGCACTTGCCTTCGGCCAGGGCGTACATGTGGTCAAACATCTCCAGAAGCAACGCAGACGGCTGGTGGATGGTGCAAATCACTGTTCTTCCCTCTGATGCTAACTTGCGCAGCAGGGCGATACAGTGCTTTGACGTTGAACTGTCCAAGCCACTGGAATTCAAACATAAATTCAAGTACTCAGAGACAATAAAACTATGACGGTAATCAGACAAAACTGAAGAGTAATAAGACAGAAAAACATACAATAATAACATGGATGGACGATGGACACTGTAACTCTTTCCAAAATTTTGGCTAAAGAAGGATGAAGCGCAATATGGCATAATACCCCAAAAATAAATCATAGTAATACTTTTGTCCATGAAAATCTAGAATCTTATCGAACTGAGCCCTAGTTTCTATCTGAAACCAGCTAAGGTGGCGTAAATAATTAATATAACCCCCGCATAATACTCAAGAAAACTCCACAATTGTTATCTGGATTTCATATCTATCTGTATTATGTCAACATCTCAATCAATATTAATAAAATTGTATCAATATCTGTATTCTACTGTAGGAATGGGGCCTAGCTAAGCCTAAAGGAGTTATTTGAAAGATGCATCACTTGTGTCGGCAATAATCAATTCCAAATTATATGGGGAACCACCAGCATCAGCAATTTCAAAGAAATTCAATCTGAGATCTACCCTAGTCTTAGGGTAGTTTATTCTGTTTGTAAGTTAGTTATTCCTGTAGTCTATATCTAGGTACGTGTCTTCAATGCTTACTTTGCCGATTGCCACATTTTAGAAACATAAAAATAAGCTACAAATATGTATATAGTAATAAGTGTTACAAAGGACATAGGCCCATTCAAGTGAAAGACTTTGATCCTGAAAGAAGTTTTTATTTGGTTTGCCACATTTGGTGGATATAATATTATATGGGGTTTTTTTTGTTACCTGGTTGGTTCATCGAAAAACATTACAGGCGGGTTACTGACTAGTTCCAGAGCGATTGCTAATCTCTTCTTCTGTCCTCCTGATAGACTTCCCGTTCTCGTTTTTCTCGAATTATATAGTCCAAGGGCTTCTAATATTTGTTTAGTCTGAAAAACAAATAAAATTACAATAAATTCATGGGGTCCGGAAACTCGTAGTACAAGCTGGAACTGGTGAATCTACATCAAGTGCTAAATAAAATTAAAAAAATTCAATCATTTTTAACTTCGATTTTTTTTACATCTTTTCGACAACTAAAGGGATGAAAAAAACCTTTGGAGCTGGGGCTGCGCTTTGACGCATTTTAAGAGACATTAAACAGCTTGATGTTGACCACCAGCGACCGTTTCAAAGGTTGCCTAAAAATTTCCAACTTCGGACTCGATTTATTCGAAAACGAAAGTTCAAATCAAAAGTTATACCACTTGTGATATAGATTCACAAGTTTCCCGTTTGTAGTATGAGTTTCTGGACACTGTGTATAAAGAAATATTACAGATAATGTAAAGCTTAGCAAGGATCGACACACTGTAGTCATGACCTCTAACCACATTGACACATTTAAGAGATTTTAATGTGTAGCTCCTTTTCCATCAGATGAAATCGTTTTTGTGTTCCGAAGTACAAAAGATAAGTTAATACAAAGTCAATAATTATTACGATAATGTATTACCTAAGGAATTTTTCAACAATGAAGATCTTAAAGATAAAATAATGCTCTTCAAGTTACTACTGATTTGATAGATAAGGAAAAATTGACATGTTTGCAGGTGTAAAAGATTCATACCAGGTGTTTCAAGGGCAGAATTTTTAAAAACATGAAATTGTGTGCTGAGTAACCGTGTTAAAATGCTTTTGGATGCATAAGCATGATCTTGAAAAGAAACCTACCATTAGTAGTAAAATATTGATGCGAAACAAACACTAACACTAAGAAAAAAGGAAGTCCAAAAACCGAAAGCATAGTGAAAGATGAATGAATGCATCACCCAAATAATTTGGAAAAGAAAGGAATTAATTAGGAAGAAGACAGTGAATTCGGAAAATAAAATAATGACATGGGAAGAAGACAAAATTAATCAATTTAATGGAATAGGCCAAAATAGAAATGGAAACACGGTGTAGAAAGATGGTATGCATCACTGAAGGAATTCGGAAAGAAAAAAAAATTAGGAGAAGACAAAAGTAATCAATGTAATGGAAAAGGCCGAAAATAGAAACGCAAACGAAGTGTAGAAAGATGTATGCATCATACAAAGAATTCGAAAAATAAAATAATGATTTATGAAGAAGACAGGAGTAATCAATGGAAAAGGTCGAAAAGAGAAACGGAAACGCAATGTAGAAAGATAATATGCATCACTCAAAGAATTCGGAAAAGAAAATAATGATTTAGGAAGAAGACAATAGTAATCAATGTAATGGAGAAGGACGAAAATAGAAACGGAAACGTAGTGAGATGATAAACATTACCCAAAGAATTCGGAAAAGAAAATAATGATTTAGGAAGAAGACAATAGTAATCAATGTAATGGAGAAGGACGAAAATAGAAACGGAAACGTAGTGAGATGATAAACATCACCCAAAGAATTCGGAAAAGAAAATAATGATTTAGGAAGAAGACAATAGTAATCAATGTAATGGAGAAGGACGAAAATAGAAACGGAAACGTAGTGAGATGATAAACATTACCCAAAGAATTCGGAAAAGAAAATAATGATTTAGGAAGAAGACAATAGTAATCAATGTAATGGAGAAGGAAGAAAATAGAAACGGAAACGTAGTGAGATGATAAACATCACCCAAAGAATTCGGAAAAGAAAATAATGATTTAGGAAGAAGACAATAGTAAATCAATGTAATGGAGAAGGACGAAAATAGAAACGGAAACGTAGTGAGATGATAAACATCACCCAAAGAATTCGGAAAAGAACATAATGATTTAGGAAGAAGACAATAGTAATCAATGTAATGGAGAAGGATGAAAATAGAAACGGAAACGTAGTGAGATGATAAACATCACCCAAAGAATTCGGAAAAGAAAATAATGATTTAGGAAGAAGACAATAGTAATCAATGTAATGGAGAAGGACGAAAATAGAAACGGAAACGTAGTGAGATGATAAACATCACCCAAAGAATTCGGAAAAGAAAATAATGATTTAGGAAGAAGACAATAGTAATCAATGTAATGGAGAAGGACGAAAATAGAAACGGAAACGTAGTGAGATGATAAACATCACCCAAAGAATTCGGAAAAGAAAATAATGATTTAGGAAGAAGACAATAGTAATCAATGTAATGGAGAAGGACGAAAATAGAAACGGAAACGTAGTGAGATGATAAACATCACCCAAAGAATTCGGAAAAGAAAATAATGATTTAGGAAGAAGACAATAGTAAATCAATGTAATGGAGAAGGACGAAAATAGAAACGGAAACGTAGTGAGATGATAAACATTACCCAAAGAATTCGGAAAAGAAAATAATGATTTAGGAAGAAGACAATAGTAATCAATGTAATGGAGAAGGACGAAAATAGAAACGGAAACGTAGTGAGATGATAAACATCACCCAAAGAATTCGGAAAAGAAAATAATGATTTAGGAAGAAGACAATAGTAATCAATGTAATGGAGAAGGACGAAAATAGAAACGGAAACGTAGTGAGATGATAAACATCACCCAAAGAATTCGGAAAAGAAAATAATGATTTAGGAAGAAGACAATAGTAATCAATGTAATGGAGAAGGACGAAAATAGAAACGGAAACGTAGTGAGATGATAAACATCACCCAAAGAATTCGGAAAAGAAAATAATGATTTAGGAAGAAGACAATAGTAAATCAATGTAATGGAGAAGGACGAAAATAGAAACGGAAACGTAGTGAGATGATAAACATCACCCAAAGAATTCGGAAAAGAAAATAATGATTTAGGAAGAAGACAATAGTAATCAATGTAATGGAGAAGGACGAAAATAGAAACGGAAACGTAGTGAGATGATAAACATCACCCAAAGAATTCGGAAAAGTAAAGAACGAATTAGGAAGATGACAAAAGTAATCAACGTAATGGAAAAGGCCAAAAATAGGCACCTCAAATAATAAACTGATTAAATTGGAAGTTATTTGGACAGCTTTTTACCAATGATGATAATTTAGGAAAAAATTCGACCAAGCAGAAAACTATTATTAACTTCAACATTTGTTTCTCGTGTTTTTTTAATCAAATCAATCTACGAGTATAATCATCAGATTAGAAATCTTTCATATGATAATAATTTTGAACTTCCTGTTCTTAAATAAATATTGAAAAAGCACGAAATCGTAATCGCAACTGTCTACAAAGTGATTTTTAAATTCTGACACTTGGGGAGGTCAGAATAAGAACTCACACGTAGCGGCAATGATAACTGCAACAATGATAACTGTTTCAGAGACTCAAAAACGTTGAAGTCATCGACTACAAGTTTATGGTCCCTGGACATTCTCACATGGAGGTAGTGATCACGCAGTCATTTAGAAAAAGAAAAAAAAATGTTCTCAGGTCAACCGTCCATATGATTTTATCAACTGGTGAAGTCATGTTTCATGGTTATTGAAATGATACACGATGTTTTTTTATATATTTTCATCTTTACATAAAGGACCACTCTTTATACGAAAACGAGATTCAGAATAAATACCATAATGGCAAAAAACTTGCTAGTTCCAGTACGAGAAAAACTTTGGAAATGCACGAGGAAGAACCTTTCCGCACATTGTCTCTTAAACAACGCAATGTTACAGATTTCCCAGAGAATTATGTTTGCGAAATAATTTCAAACCACCCTTAATAAGTGTTTAAAAGAAAAGGTATTTATTTTATGTCAATGATGGATTTAATCCCATCAATATTTCGTGACTTTTAATGCCAACTTTCCACAAACAATGTGTCGGATCAAGATCCAGATCTTACGAATGAAGATAATATTGATTAATGATTTAGTTTATAATTTATTTATTTATTTATTTATTCATACATTACTCTACAGTACTTCACATTTCAATTCAGCAACGTTGGCCTCACTGGGTTGTTCACCCATGCTGAGGCCCCCATTTTAAAATATACGAATTTATACATTTAAACAAAAAACAACATTAAAATAAAGATAAATTTACACCAAAAATAAAGATTAGAAATCAAAATCCAATTCTCACACCAAAATAAAAACATTAGAAGGGAATGGAAATCGGCACTTACAATGATCTATGTGCTTGTGCGTGCCGCTTGCCTTATACATTTTTTTTGTGTTGCGTGTATATGTTTTATTCTCTCATGTTATAGAATTTTGGAAATATTGTCTTTTTTGTTCTTTAATCCATTTTTTTATTTTGTGTTTGAATTTATTTTTATTTTCCTCAATTTTTGTTTCAAGTGGAAGACTTTTGAATGCTTTAATAGCGTGGTATTTATGGTGTCTTTGTCCAAAGGTAGTGTTTACCGTCGGAGTTTTTATGTTTTTTTTATACGCTTTTCTGACCGGTCTATTAGTGATATTTTGTGTTTGTTGGGGATTGTTTTTTTGGTCGAAAATGTAGTTTAGTAGGGTTTGAACATATAATTGGCGTATATCAAGTATGTCACAGCTTTTAAATATTTGGTCTGTGTCGGTTAGTTTATGTTTTTTGAGTATTACCTTTAAATAATCCTAATTAAGTCTGCGTTGTTTTATTATTTTCCTTCTGCACGTTAAAGTATGTAGTTTGTTTATATGATTTTAGAGCTACAAATACATTTTTGGTTGAAATATATACCTACGTAATTAATATGTTTTTGTCTTAAAATAAATTCATTTTCTCATGTTCTGATCATTATTTCCGGCAAAAGTATTGTTTTTAATCTTGTAACAAAACACAAAACACAAGTCATAAATTTTGATTTCATTTGCAATGTTCCTAAACAAATAAGTCATGTATCTCTTGAATTGTTCACTATAATTTAAAAAATATGTATACTCACGAAAGAAGCATAAAATCATAATAATATAAAAAATTTCATTTATGTGCCTTTATATTTTTTTCACTTTGAGACACTTAAAACTGCCTCCTGAAAAGTAAGCAATTTTTTTCCCTGTACATAGATATGATAATGTATTTTTATAATAGAGAAATATCACATAACCTGGGACAAAAACACATCACGTGTTTGACTTATCTCTAGGACACATTTCAACAAGTTTAAAAGAATTCAAAGATCGAAATCTTTGAGTTTATCTAATAATAATCGATGATAAAATTTTGGTTACAGCAATATTATTATGTATAACAGCGACAATACGCACAGTCTTTGTCAAAAAGTAATTATTGTTTTGCGTTACACTGATGAACCCAAGTCATTAAATTATGATATATAAAGGAGGATCTACTGCGCACAAAATGTTTTGTTTTTCGAAACATTTACTCAATGACACTCTACAACAATGATTATTTTATAAGTTTAACAGTGAAAATGGAGCCTATAACAAAAATTAAGCTTTACTGTGACGATGAAGCTCATAACATATTCAATGCATTTCAACCACAGTGAATCCCATAACAGTTACGACCCATTATGGTGACAATGAAGCCCATAACACTTACAATGCATTTAAACCACAGTGAAGCCCATAGCATTTACAACCCATTAAGGTGACAATAAAGCCCATAACACTTACAATGCATGTGAACGACAGTGAAGCCCATAACAGTTACAACCCATTACGGTTACAATGAAGCCCATAACACTTACAATGCATGTGAACGACAGTGAAGCCCATAACAGTTACAACCCATTACGATGACAATGAAGCCCATAACACGTATAATGCATTTCAGCGGGAAAGAAGCACGTAACAATGAGAATGCAGCTGGTCGTTAAGATAAACCTAGGATGCCCGACACTGGCAAAGGCGGATATTTCCCTGGTCCCCGTCGGTTGACATTGAACCCGTCCAAGTAACAATAGAATACTCACTCTCTTCTGTTTCTCCTTGTGGCTATAGTTGGAGCCCAGCTTGAGGTTAGCTGAGGTGTTCATGGCCTCCTGCACGGTGAGCAGCGGTTGCAGCTGATCGTCCTGCATGATGTAGCAGGCCTGACGCCGGAACAGGCGGAGGTCTCTCTCGTCTCCGTTCGTTGATATTGAGCCCGTCCATGATGTTCTGAAAATAAAAATATACTTTTCTTTAGAGCGCAATTCAGTTATCTGCAGCCCGGAGACTGCAGATTGTCCTGAGCAGAGTCAACGCCAGGGCCGGCTCTATGCGGGCGCAATTGGAGCAGTCCGCTCCGGGTGCGCCCGCATAGAGCCGTGAATCGACTGGTTCGAGTATATTATTACATTCATTGAGGTATATTGGATACATAAAATAATGAGTACAGTGTCTCCCTTACCGTCATAGTTAGAAATATGAACTAAATGGTGTCAAAAAGACAAAACACCACGCTTTATATTCAAATATAGAAGTTAACCACGAAATAATTGAAATGTACACCTCTATCAAGCCAAAGGTTTCGAGAGTAATTTGAAAAAAAAGTTACTTTTTTATTAATTATTTTTATAAGAAATGACAAAAAATTGAGGTTTATTATAATGTTAAGAATATACTTGTGTATTAAAATATGTGTTTTTTTATTTATTTATTTTTATCATTTATTGAGTATATTTTATCATTCATTTGAATATAAACTAATATAGACAAGATAATATTTCATTTTGTAACATTAAATATTTTTACAATAAACATAACAATTCTTTTTAAATACATTCATTCTTCAGACTTTCAGGCATTTCATCATACATCTTTAGTCCTTTGTACATTAGGCAGTTCTGTGATTTTGATTTCTTCATATGTGGCAATCTAATTCTATTTACATTTCTGGTTTCGTAATTATGAACATCTCTATTAAAAACGAATTCACCCTTAAAATATTTTGGCATTTGGTTGTTCATGACTTTATGCACAAAAAATAACACATTAAATAACAGTCTCTTTTTTATTGGAATCCAATTTAGCTGCTCTCTCATTTGATTAATGCTTGCGTATTTGCCTTTTCCCAGTATACATCTCATAGCTCTATTCTGTATAACATCTAGTTTGTTCAAATTTCCTTCATTGGCCAAATATAACATAGTAGAGCAATAATCTAAATGTGGAGCAAATATAGTTTTATAAATGAGCTCTGTAGTGTTTCCATTTAGTAAGAAAGAAAATTGACTTTTTTTGATACCTTCTTTAGCACATATTCAAAATTTGCTGTGAAAGTGAGTTCTGAATCGAGTATTAAACCCAGGTACTTAATTTCATTTACTTTTTCAATTTATTCATCATTAATTGTCAATTTTAAATCTGTGTTATGCGTTTTGTTGCCTATTTCCATATATTTTTTTTTATTTATATTTAGTTTTAATTTGTTCAATTTCACCCTTTTCTATAAGTAATTTCAATTTTAGACCAAAAACCGTAAGGCGAGTATCTTTAAAACTTTTTAATGTTTGCATTCAAAATTTAAAATTATATATTTATATCTAACTATCTGACGTGTATCCGGCGTTTCTCGGGGTTATTAATGATTTGGAGAAAAGGTTTGTGGTTTTGAATTCTATGAAAAACATCGACTTTTCTCTACTTTATACAGGGTGTATCGGCACTAACCCGACAAACTTTAACCAGCTATTCCTTAGCACATTTGGAGTAAAAAATGTTATGGGCACTTTGCTGTCCGGTAGCAATTTTTTTTCAATTAAAAACAAAAAATAATAATAATTTCCACACTACATCACTGTCATTGGCATTGCTTTTCGTGTTCAACAGCTGTTATAAGCAAGTATGTCGAAAAGCGTTTTCGCTCTTTCGTACACACTAAATAATAATAGTTAAAAATGAGACGAATGGTGCCGTGCCATTTCTTTGTGATTGTAAAAGCGCGGCAATGTACATTATTCAACGGAATTCGAATAAAATATTGCCAGATGGGTTTTCAAACATGTGGTGAAAATATGACTAATCATTTTTTTATTAAAAACAACGTTACCGAACAGCAAAGTGTTACTCCGTATATGCTCAGGAATCGCTGGTTAAAATTTGTCGGGTATGAGCCGATACACCCTTTTGATCCAGTAAGTTTTGACAGGGGAGCAGCTATACTAGAGAACCCTTTTATGAAGCGTCTAAAATATCCACATAAACCGATAAATATAATATCTATATATAAACCTTCCGGAAGAAATTCTCTAAATGATAGAGAAGACCCTATCAAAAACAGTTGCGTAGTTTAGAAGAACTAAGCGCACAAACAGACAGACACGGATAACGACTTTATACTATTTATTATGGATAATATGTTTATTTCGTCACCTTGTTTAGTTTTCGGATACGTTCAGAAATAACCCATTTTTTGGATTTTATTGGGAAGCGGAAATACAAACAAACTCTCAGACTTTTTGGCAGCTTCTTTAAGAAATACAACGATCAATATGTCAGAGGTCTAAAAAGTCCTACGCCAAATACAAATAATAACACGAAAAAAGAAAAGGATTAATTAACCTTAGAGTCAATGGGATTAACATTGTTTCAATTCAGTCTAATAATTAACAAAAAAAGATTGTACAAATTCCACCACACATTTACGTATAATTGGATTGACTTATCTTGTGTTCATAATAATATCTCAAAATACGGGATACCATAAAGCATTTGTCAACCCTCCGTTTTCTATTGTTATCTGGAAGGTAAACATGACAGTATTATTAAATAAACATACGAAGTTATATCGCAAACATACCTAAGGAAAACTAATTGAACGGATTACGTAATACCGTTGTTACGGTTATGTACTTCGGGAAAATAGCCCGCAAGAGTTTTGGGTGCGCGTGCACCGAACTTGTACCGGGTTTGTACCGGGCTTGTTTGTACTCAGAAACCGAGAAACCAGGCAGTCTGCCATGAATCACCCGGTCCGGTGCAAGTGTACCCAACGCACGTGACTGCCGGCCTTTGTTGAAACACGTTTAGCTCAGGCTCAGAGCAAAAAGAGGCTATTGATCCAGCGACCAGGGATGAACTATTTAG
Organism: Hesperophylax magnus; assembly: GCA_026573805.1. NCBI lineage: Eukaryota > Metazoa > Arthropoda > Insecta > Trichoptera > Limnephilidae > Hesperophylax > Hesperophylax magnus. The sequence goes on from JAIUSX010000022.1 coordinate 7,603,052, forward strand.
GTACTAAACTGTCAATAATAATAATCATTGCTAAGTTTTATACTGCGGCATTCAGTAGTTAAAATTACCTCAAGCGAGCTTTGTATTGGTCATTCTGAGCGTTGCTTCAGCAATTTCAATTTTGAGAGTTGACAGCATTTGTATTGCTTGGGTTTCCAGCTGCCGCACGAATAAAAAAAATAACGAAGCGAAAATCCTTCAGTTTTTTTTTTTCATTTTTGCTGTGTTACAACACCCATCTTCTAAAAATCCACACAACTTTCTTTCTTGGTAAAAAAAACCCTTTCTTATCAATTCAATGGGGAGTATCTATTTCAATACAGAAGAAACAAATGCATTTTAAAAGCTATTTATTTTACATTCAAATTGGCAAATTCGTCGTGTTCACTTCACATTATTTAGGTAAGACTTTTTTCTTTTATTTAACCCAAAGTAAGAACATTTTTAGGTTAGTTAAAAAAGAAAGAAAAACTAACCTAAAATCCCTAAAACATGGCGTAAACAAAAGGCGTTAAATAATCCGTATATTAATTTGAACGATATACCTATTGAGATTATTACTAGCATTATTTTTCTACTCCGGAGACTAAAATAGATAAGGTATTTTCAAGTATTAAGGATGCCCAGCGTATCTGGAAATTCTACATCTATAAAATAGGGAATGTACACATCTTAAACTACTTGATACATAATCTCAATAAGGTTCATTTTCTTCCCTTTTCCAGAGTTTACCACAAAATATTCTCTACTGTTCAGAGACAGTGGTGGTACTGGTTCTCCAGCGAAGTTTAATGCCATCTTAAGTAAAGATTAGGTTCTGGATGGTGGTCTCCAACCAGAGAAAAACTGAGACAATCAACATATGGGGTGTCCGGGGGTAAAGTGCGCTAACTTCGGGGGGTGATTCTACATTCTACATGATAAAAGTAAATAAAAAAGGAATTTCGAAAAAAGTTATTTATCTTTTTTACTTCTACCATCATATTGAATCACCTCCCGAAGTTAGCGCAATTTTAAAGAAAAAAATATAGGTAGTAAAAAATATAGAGTGACAAATCAACACACTTTTGAAAAGTGATGTAAAATCATGAAACAAAACCTAGGTTAAATAGGTTACTTCAGGTTAGGTTTAGAGCCTAGTTTTTTTTATCACTTTTAATGACTTTTTAAAAATGTGTTGATTTGTCACTGTCCCGAGCTCCTGAGTTGTGATGGAACCTAATAAAAATACAGACCATTTTCATACAAGCCAAGCACTATCAGTTTTCCTATAAAACAAAGGTCTAGTTGGCAGGTACACGATTACAACTTTACAGATATCGTCTTTGCAGCGTTTTTTTGACACTGAGTTTACGCAGATCTTTATCAAGGAGATTGTCACTGCCAATAAAAAAATATGATAAACAGTGCATCGTCACCGCGCATTCCATTTCCTTTTATTCATTTCATCCTTCTGTCAAATTTCATCAATGCAGAAATGATTAGCCATTTTTGTTCGTTGCACAGATGCAACACAATCCAAAATAATACTGCAAGGTCAAGTGTTCATGCGGTGCAGCTTGCATTTATAGAAAAAATAAATGAAACAGTTTGTGAAAATTATATTTAATGAACTTCTTATACATATATTATATTTTATCTTTCAAAATAATCCCATTTGGTACAGTTTTTCACCATGGTTAAAGTTTTATGTTTTCGTTTTAGCGTAGGATCCGTGTTTATAAAATAAAACGCATAGAGTAACGCGGACACGGCGCATGAGTATAATATAAAAGTAGTCTTGTCAGTCAAAAGATATATTTTTAATTCGTGTAGACCGAATGCGGCCCTGTTTTCAGGACAGTGAAGGAAACGGCAATATGCACACTGTCTTGCTCGCTCTCCATCAATAGACGGAAGTACATCGGGTGCATGCGCACTGGAGCTCGAGACGTAAGAGAATGCACTTTAATGTCCCAAATACGTAATAATAATAAAGTGTAAGGGCATTCAGTGCACTTGCACTCGATGCACCGGGACTGGGTTCAACTGTGATTGAGCTCTCCGTTGAATCACCGCAATAAACTTACACTAACTTGCTGTATTATTCATGAATATGACTGTGAGTAGTTGCTTATAATTTTGTGCGCATAACCTTAGGCTTGATCCCGGTTTAACAAAGAAATAGCTGACACAGGTAATTTTATTGCTTAAATGAAATATTTGCATCATAAACAAGTTATCTCTTGACGTCAGAGCAGATCACAGCTGCGAGAATGTAACTATCCTCGTTTAAAAAAAACATCTAATCGGAAATATATGAACATCCATCCATTATTATAAACTGGCTTGTTTTAAGAATAAATTTGTTTATTTTACATAGATAACTACTATCAATCTAAGGCAGTTGTGACACGTTTCACGAGTGAGTAAGGTCTAATACTTTATCAAGACAAAGAAGAGACTATTGCTTTGTGACTTTTTTACACGGCTTTGCTATAAGTTACAACGAACAGTCAGCATTATGCGTAATATTACCAAGTAAAGCGACTTCCTTTGTTGTAGAATTCCTCAGAAAATCCTTGAGAAGATTTCCTTTCGGAAAAATCACTATTCCTTACGAAACGAGTTAAGGAATTAACTAGTATTTTTCTAGGAAAATTCTTTAATCATGATAATGAAAATGTCGGTGTCTCCTACTATTAGATCATAATATGATTATAAGATTTCTCTCCCGCAGAGGCGACGAGGAAGAAAGGGGAGTAAGTGTGAGTATTATAGATGTAACCTCAAAATAGATCAGGGAAACTTCAAATTCTTCGTCGAATGGCTAAAAAATGCAAAACTGTAGTAGATAAAAAATCAACCGGTTTTTTACTACATTCATTACATCTATTTACAATTTTCGACTGGAGACCGCTGACATCTAAGTCAAATCTTAATTAGATAGTACCGACATTTGTTTCGTACATTAACTGTGTGTAAATTTTTAAATGTCAAGTTTTATGTGTCACCAAAATTTGATAGAATGCATGGTCATCGACAACGAGTCTATCTGCCGAGTTTCAGCTCGATCGAATCTCGGGAAGTGGGTTACTGTGGAGAACTCTACCAACCTCGCCAAATGCCAATCGGGTAGGACCGACATTTATTTCGTATATATGCTGTAATGTCATCCGATTTCAGAGAAATGTGTATGTCCTTATGTGTACTTGATGGCACTCCCAAAGTTAATAGAATGCATTGTCACCGACAACGAGCCTATCTGCATCTCGGGAAATGTGTTAATTTCCACTTTCATTTCATTCCAAGATTCCATTTAATTTATTTATTTTTTATTCATTCAAAAAAACATTATCTAAATTCAATTAGATGTATTTAAAAATAAGAAACTTCAATACATTGGTTATGACTGTTATGAGTTATGATGATGAGGTATCTCATGGCTTCGAAACCTAAATAACTGGAATTAGCGTGGATTAGAAATAACCTAATAATGAAGAATAAAATCAAAAATTGAAGCCTTCAAATCTTTAATTTAAAAAATGGAAATTTAAATTATACCAATAGCTATTAATTAAAACGAATTTCATTCAAATATAAGTTAATGTTTTGTATTTCTAGTTAATTGTTACGTAAAAATACGAATTTATGAATGAAAGTGTACCGAATTTTGCACCATACACAAGTCGCTAGAACAAATTACTCTCAATAACATTGATGTATTATATGTAGACGAGACATGAAGCGAAAAAATAGGTTTAGTTTTTTTACCTCCAACTGACCTCCAACTTTCCCAACGCTCTAACTAAAACAAACCGAATCGGGTCTACGCGCGTTGCGCACCGCTTATCGCGTTATAATAGTGAAACAAGTTTCGACGAGATATTAGTACCTACGCAGTGGCGCCTCTAATTAAATTGTAGTTCAATGCTCAATAATTGAAACGGAGGCGTCCGTCTAGACGAGAAGTGACTACCAACGATCCAACAACTGACCTAACTGTTCAAGTACACAACATAACATTAAGTTCATGTACAGAACGAGTACCATTTAACATTGAGAACTAACCTAATTTTTTTGTTACTCTTTTTCTATATTACTATGTATTGTTACGTAATACAAGTCACCCTATAAAAAAGATGCACACTTTAGCCTCGCTTTCCCCATGCCAGAAGGTCGTGGCGTACGTGACAAAACGCAGCGAGCCGCCGCGTGATCGGCACAGACCACCCAGTCAGTCATCGCTAGCAGAGCTCGCAACGCTCCGCCACGCGGCAGTCTCAATCCCACTCGGGCCCCGGTCGGTCGCTTCCCGCGCCGCCAGTCGAGAGCGGACCTCGGGGATTGCAACAGTGTGTTTCTCGCAGAGCGAACCACAAACGCTCACAATGTTCGAGCGCGCGGAATTACGTAATAATAGAAACAGACGCGATCTCGTGCCAGTTTCCTACTAGATGCATTTCGCTATCAATTGCCAATCATGTCTATTATCTTGGTTCGAACTAAACTCAGTAGAGTCCCGTTTCCGTGTAAAATCCCGAGTGAATATCACCACATCAACAGTACCGCCGCTTTTGAGCGCGGGAAACCTGGTCAACATGATGTACCATACCCCATCAAGGCGAATCGTAAGCTTTCAACCTATCCCCTTTCTTGTGTTCAATTCTTGTAACTTCTGGTAAAGATCCTCGTTTCATCCGGTCGTCACAGAGAGTGTAGAGAGTAGAGATCCAATTTATACCTGTGTTTCTTTAGAAGATGATTAATATACCTTGTGCCCTTACTTATGTGTTATTATTGTGATGGCCTTTTTCCAACCTCCTGACCGATGGACGAGCTGCTGATCAAAGAACTGCCCACCCCTGATTGTACACGAGTCATCTGCTTTACCTTTCTACTGAGCTTAGCCAATTTATAACCAGGTTCGAGTCCCGGTTTATCCATAAGTTAGCACTGGCGCAAACGTGGTTTTTTTCTCTGATTATTAATCGTCCATCGGGAGGTCAAATTGGAAATAATCTTGTACCCTTTCACTGTTTTTCATGTCTTGCTTTGTATTAACAATTGAATAACTATGTTTTCTTCCAATAAATCATAGCTGTTCTACAAACCATCGCGTCAAATCTAAAACAACCGTGTCACATTAAAGCCATTCGGTGTTAAATTACAAGTTTTACGAATCGTCACTCGACAAATTTTAAGTACCGGTATTCTATCACAAAGTGCGCAATCAACGTTTACTTCTTTTCGGACATCTCAAACATCACATTGTGATCCAAAACCACAATGGTTTACTTTCCAAGTGCAACTATTAGAGAGAATGAGCCACAATAAAAAATACAATTCAACAGTTTCAAATCTTGTTCATGATACAAAATAAATTCCTTGTTAGTGGAGCCATAAGCCAGCATCGTTCTGCAAAATACATAGACAAGGAAACTAAAGCCCTTCTGTCATTTGATAATTCCGCTTTATATGTGATGAGGTGGGTCGAGTTTTCCTTTTTAAAGTAGAAAGCCGATCCACTCTTTACATATAATTGAGATTCGCGATTGACGTAAGTCCCTGACGTTCGGCACTTCTACGCGAGTGGGCCAGTCGTTTGTCCAGTGAAGGGGAAGCTTGCGAATAAATAACCAAACATTGGTTCTGCTTAAATTCAGACAATTTGTCACGAATCACAAAAATCCTCCCAAAAATTGTTGAAAGAAACAAACAATACTCTCTCGAAATCTGCACTTTGAAATTTTTCGGAAATTTTTTTCAAAAACGCACAATCTCAGGGACTTTTCCACTAAAATTGCAAGGAGACCCCTGGCCGTTTTTTTTCTCAAATCAAAGACTTGGAAATTTTTCAAAAAATTTCCTTCACTCATCTAGGACTTTGAAATTTTTCGAAAATTTTTTTCAAAACGCACAATCTCAGGGACTTTTCCATCAAAATCCCAGGACAACCCCTGGCCGTTTTTTTCACAAATCAAGGACTTTGAAATTTTTTCGGAAATTTTAATTTTTCGGAAGTTTGAAATTTTTTCGGAAATTTTTCAAAAACGCACAATCTAAGGGACTTTTCCGTCAAAATCCCAGGACAACCCCTGGCCGTTTTTTTCAAAAATCAAGGACTTTGAAATTTTTTCGGAAATTTTAATTTTTTCGGAAATTTGGTTTTTTCGGAAATTTTTTTTCAAAAACGCACATCTCAGGGACTTTTCCATCAAAATCCCAGGGTAATCCCTGGCCTTTTTTTTCAAAAATCAAGGACTTTGAAAATTTTTTCGGAAATTTTTTTTCAAACGCACTATCTCAGGGACTTTTCCATCAAAAACACAAGGAAACCGCTGGCCATTTTTTTTTCCATAATTGAAACTTTGGAAATTTTTCGGAAATTTTTCAAAAACGCACTATCTCAGGGACTTTTCCATCAAAAACACAAGGAAACCGCTGGCCATTTTTTTTCCATAATTGGAACTTTGGAAATTTTTCGGAAATTTTTCAAAAACGCACAATCTCAGGGACTTTTCCATCAAAAACACAAGGAAACCGCTGGCCATTTTTTTTTTCCATACTGGGACTTTGAAAAATTTCACAAAATTCTCCACCAACCATCACAAGCAAACCCCTGGTATTTTTTTTGAAAAACAACCAGCCACACTCGGACAATTCTTTTTTCTTTTCACAATGTCTAACTCAACTAGCCTCAAAATGAATCCTCGAAACAACACCTTAGGCATAATAGCCAACATCTGCTCTCGAAGTACGCAAAGTTTAGAAAAGGAATTAAAAGACAGGAATATTTCTCCTTTCAACAAAACCAAAAACGTCCTGATCAAGTACGCAACATATTATAACAGGAAATATATTAGGAGACTGGAATTTCAACCCGGCAGTATAACAATCTCTGACACAAGCATACCTACTTGCACAGAAATTAAACCACCAATTACACCCGTCAAGGAAACCACAAAACCCTTCGATCTAACTGGATGGAAAATTAAGTACAACGGCAATACTAACGTAGAAGATTTCATCGACCGAATTGAAGAAACAGCCGCGATACGCAACATTCCTACTGAGATACTACACCGTAACTTCATAGATCTCATCTCGCACGAGCTACTCTCCTGGCATAGAATCCACAAGAAAAAAGTAAACTCCTGGCCCGAACTCAAAGCTGCTCTCCTGAAAAGTTTCGCACCAAAAGAAACACAGCATAGGATTAAGTCTACTCTGTTTTCCATCAAACAATTCTCCAACGAAACTGTAGCACAATACGCCCAGAGAGCAGATCTTTTAAACATCAAACTGACAACTCCAGTCCCTGAAACAGAGCTAGTCCCTATCTTGACTGATGGCCTCCTAGCAAGATATGAGAACATAATAACCTCTCAAAAAATATCCTCAGTAGAACAACTCAAAGATGTCTGTCTTCTATTGGAAAACTATCAAGATAAAAGAAGAAACACCAAGACTTCTAACGAGCCCCTTCTACCAAGCCTCGCCTCTCGGTCATCCAATCAAATTAAACCAGAGTTTAACGAGAAGAAGTTTTGCACCTTTTGCAAAAGAACCGGACACTCACAATCATCTTGCTACAAAAAAGCTAAACTTTCGCATACCCAAGATAACAGGGGCCACCAAAAGCGCCCCCGTGACCATTCTCCTCAACATGACAACTTGAGGGAAATCTTCAAGAGATCAAGAAATAACCTTGAAAGATTACATCCTTCTAACAACTTAATTGCAAGACCACCTACAGATTTCTCTAAACCTCCGCCAAATTGGTCCAAGAGAACTCCAAAAACTAAGATTCAACCCCTCGGAAGTTCACTCAATATCTAGGCCTACTGAATGGACCGAGTGGTTGAAACACATTGCATATTTCAAAGAGGCCTTACAACTTTCTACAGTGAGCTGCACTCAAGCTAAAGATGGTCGCCCATACGCGCAATTTTCTGTTAATGACGTCGTCTTCTCTGGACTACTGGATAGTGGAGCTTCAGTTAGCTGCCTCGGCGGTAACGCCCACATCCCCTTTGTCAACAATGGATTCACAATCAACAAACACCCCGCTTTCGTCACCACTGCAGACAACAACACTCAAAAAGTCACAGGAGCAATTGTCCTACCTGTCAAGTGTGGAAGTAAATCAATTCCAATAAATTTTCTAATTGTACCAACCATCACCCAGAAATTTATTCTTGGAGTCGATTTTTGGAAAGCATTCAACATTGCACCCCAGGTTTTCAACCCATGCAACAACACCACACCCACCACCTCAATCAACGAAATCCGTACAATAATTCCGTACGAGAACCTTCACCCACCACAGGCCGAACAACTGGAAGGCATGATCAAGAAATTTGAATCAATCTCGTTCGAAAAGTGTGGACTTGGGTTGACAAATTTAGTCAAACATCACATCAAGACAAATGGACCACCTATCAAACAAAGATACTACAATTTGGCTCCCCAGAAACTAAAACTGTTGGAGAAGGAACTCGATGATATGTTAAATATGGGCATCGTGGTTCCCAGCAGAAGCCCCTGGACCAACCCCACACTCTTGGTATCCAAAAAAGACGGTTCCGCCCGATTCTGCCTCGACAGTAGAAGACTTAATGCCTGCACTGAGGCTGACGCGTACCCACTTCCGCTTGTACACGCAATCCTGGATAAACTACGCAACGCAAAATTCATCTCTTCAATAGATCTGTCCAAAGCATTCTGGCAGATACCTCTGGATGAAGTTTCATGTGAAAAAACAGCATTTGTAGTGCCCGGCAGAGGAATGTTCCACTTTAAGAGACTCCCTTTCGGTTTAAAAAACAGCCCTGCTGAGCTACAAAGACTGATGGACAGACTGTTCGGCCCCGAATCCGACAATAATTTGTTCTGCTACCTGGACGACCTAATAATCATCAGCGACACGTTTGAAAAACACATCGCCACCCTAGAAAGAGTATTCCAACAACTCAAGTTTGCCGGATTAACAATCAACCTAAAGAAATCCGAATTTTGCAAATCACGCCTACGCTACCTCGGCTTTGTAATAGACGAAAAAGGTCTAAGGACCGACCCTGCCAAAGTCGAAGCTATGACAAACTTTCCCAGGCCAAAGAATGCTAAAGAAGTTAAAGGTTTCCTTGGTCTCGCCGGATACTACAGAAGATTCATAAGGGATTTCTCCACAATAGCGGCCCCCCTTAATAAAATTACCGGTACCCGTAAAGGTGTCAGTAACTTCGCTTGGTCTGCCGAAACTGAAAAGGCTTTCACCTCTCTAAAAACAGCACTGCAATCTGCACCGGTACTAAACTGTCCAGATTTCAATCTGCCTTTCACCCTGCATACAGACGCCTCCAATGTTGGAATCGGCGGAGTCCTAACACAAGAATTCCCCGACGGCGAACACCCAGTGGCATACTTCTCTCGTAGTCTAAACAAACACGAAAAAAACTATGGGATAACTGAAAAGGAACTACTCGCAGTCATGGATTCTATCCACCATTTCCGCGGCTATATCGAAGGCAGTAAGTTCTCAGTCATCACCGATCACAGTAGCCTAAAATGGTTGGTATCATTAAGCAACCCATCTGGTAGATTGGCCCGCTGGTCGTCTCGCCTATCACAATACACCTTTGATGTCATATATCGTAAAGGCGCAGACAATATTGTCCCAGACGCCCTCTCAAGAATAGAACTCGCCACTCTGACCTCCGAAGAAGCAACACCAACTCCTACCACCAAAGACACTTGGTATTTAAAAACCTACGAGGAATGCAGGAAGAACCCGCAAAAAATTCCCAACTTTATTATAAAAGAAGGTCGGTTATATCGTAACTGCAAACCACCACTGTCTATACTCGAGGACTATGCTTGGAAGTTAGTCATTCCCTCGGAGGACACACAAAAAATTATCATCGACAATCACAGCGCCCCCGGATCCATACACCCAGGAACTTTCAAAACCTATAAGAAGATAGCCTTAAGGTATTACTGGCCAGGCCTGTTTAAACAAGTTCGCAACTACATCTCTAAGTGCGACATTTGCAAAGCATACAAACATAGTACTGCACCCCCATCTGGTCTCATGAATAACCCCAAACGAGCAGATAGGCCATTACAATCATTCTCTATGGATCTCATCGGCCCTTTTCCCAGAAGCTACGCCGGAAACATGCATATACTTAGCATAGTGGATGTATTCACAAAGTTCTGTTGGATCTTCCCATTAAAAAGAGCCACAGCCTCTGCAATCATAAACTTGTTAGAAAAAAACATTTTTATCCCCTACGGCACTCCTCGCACCGTCATTTGCGACAATGGAAAACAATTCATAGCTCTGGAATTCAAGGAATTTCTGGCCAAATATGGCATAAAAGATATTTTCTATAATACCCTTTACACGCCTCAAAATAATACGGTAGAGCGTTACAACCAGACCATCAACACAGCTCTGGCAATCCTGGTTGACAAAGATCAACGAACATGGTGCAAAAATCTAGAAAAAATTCAAGCTGCACTAAACAATACAGTGAACCTCACTACTGGGTACACTCCTTTCTTCCTCAAACATGGTATGGAACAAATTGTCCATGGCTCCTTGCATTGGGACGCTAGCCTCCCATCATCTTTTCCTCCTTCTACTGATAACCCATCAGGGAATTATGCTCACCGTCTTGAAGAACTTTCCGCTATCTACAGCGAAGTCACAGATGCGTTGATACTTGCTCACAAAAAGAGTGCAAACAGATACAATTTACGCAGGAAACATGTTACCTTTAAGGAAAACGACATAGTTTGGAGACGCAACAACACACTCTCACAAGGTGCTCTGTATTTCTCTGCAAAACTAGCTCCTCGCTTTGTTAAAGCAAAAGTCCTGAGAAAAATCTCCGATGTAGTGTACACCCTATCGGATGCCTCTGGGAAACACATCGGCAACTATCACGTAAAAGATATTGTCAAACTAGGAAGTGTGGACACAACAGACACCACCTTCACTAGGTCACAATCACATAACTAACAAACTTTTGGCTCTACCTTTGTCCCACGAGATTTGGCCCTCGTGCAGACAAATAGCATGTCTTAACGCGTTAGTTTCATATAAAAACTCGCTTTTTTCGACCTCTGCAAGGTAACCTTTTTTTTTTCTAAAACACAGAAGTGTCAACTGTGGTTTTAAATCATTTCTCACCAATACATGTACTACTATGCTCTTTTGTATAAACCCTTTGTTATTTTTGTTTCTTTGTCACACCTCACCGTGTAATGTTATAATTTGTACTCATATTTTGTACGTATCTTCTCTGGAACTGATCATTCTAGTCAAGAGACTTTTTTTTCCGCCTCCCAAAACAATTTATGCTCCCGGAGTCATGACCCTGGACATCATTTGTTAGTCGTTACCATTCTGACACTTACGACACTAAATACATAACTATTTTTTGTCATAAATACCACAAAAAGTCACGTACAACATTGTTTTGTAAATATTTTTTCTGTTCTTTGTTCTTCACATTGTTCTTTCACATTGTTCTTCACATTGTTCTTCACATTGTTCTTTCACATTTGTTCTTCACATTTGTTCCAATGGGTTCCATCGTACATTAAACAATGGCCCTTTTGCAACATACACCCAATTGAGGTGAATATTCTACCCCTGTAACTTGTAATCATAATGCGTGTGTAAATTCCAGTTTGGTATCGTCATTTGATTCAAGTTTACATAGGTGTAACAAATAAAAAGTTACAATTACTTTGTTTTAAAGTTTTTTCAGTTTTTTTCTAAAAAAAATTGAATGGCGCTCAACATTCCCATTTGCTCTAATTTGTTGTTTTTTCAGAATTTGATATTGACACGTCAATTCTGAAAAAGGTTGTTGTAAAGGAGAACAAACACCGATTTGTCCTCCTCATCAATAACATTGTATAATACATAACACCTTTCGGTCACATTGAGTTTGTAAAATCTTAAGATCTCAACTTCCTGACCCCAATTTGTTATATTATGTACTATATTTTGACTTAAATAAGCATTAATTTGCCTTGTCAAATACACCGAGCCAGGTCACTCATATTAAATCATCCTGTGTCTCTAGGTGCCTTCTGTATCAAATTTGTAACATAAAGTTCACAACATTCGTGTTTGTGGCAATTTTGGCAACACCAAGTGTGTTTCCTTGTTTTTGTTTGGTCATTTTAAGTAAGTAAAACCCTAAAAGGTCTTAAATAAACCACTACAAACCTTTTTTGTAAGCAAAGAGTAAGTAAAACCAAATAGGTCTCTTTTGCTATATCTGTGTCTTGTTCAAGACATCCTTGTTGGCATATGTCTTGTATTATTGCCAACTTAACGCATAAACCCAACCAAAGGTTATGCCATCACAACATTTTGTAGCAAAGAGTTAGTAAAACCAAATAGGTCTCTTTTGCTATATTTGTGTCTTGTTTAAGACATCCTTGTTGGCATATGTCTTGTATTATTGCCAACTTTACGCATAAACCCAACCAAAGGTTATGCCATCGTCTTTTTGATAATACCAATAGCCACTACTTGATTGTTTTTGACATTGTGTATGTATCTTTTTCCGGTATTGAAATGGTACTTTTTTTTCATTATTGAACGTTGATATGTTATTTTCATGATACATGAGAATGTTACAATATCCACCATGAGACGAGGGATCGTTATAAAATCTAACACTATACATGAGAATGTTATAATATCTACCATGATACGAGAAGTTCGTTGTAATTACTTTTTACTGGCTTACATACACTGTGGCCAAAGAGATAATTTGTCCCATTAAATGGTTATAAATATCTATGTTGTACCTTTCCTTTCAATACTAGGGTTCTTTCGTAATTCGTTCAATTTCTACATGAGACGTGAAGACGTTATAATACTTACCATGATTCGTGCGAACGATACAATATCTTGTTGTTGTCTTCTTTAAATAAGTTGACACTTTGTACTTGTTCTACCGGACGTAGATCATTTTACCCTGACTTGTCACCCTTAATTGGGGCCCTTTTTTGTATAACTCATGACACTGAGGGAAATTTCCTTCACTGTAGTGAGAATTTTTTTTGTTCTCTTCAAACAAACATGAAGCTGTGCATTCAGCAATTTTTTACGCTAACTGATACCTGTGGACTTCTTGTCAGCGGACCCAAGAACCATCCACTATCCATTGACCATGGACTAGCCATCAGCTTCACTGTTGGTTATGAGGTATCGTGTCGTGGGAGTTAATTGAGACAGTGACACAAAACCACCTAACTCGTTGTCTGGGAGACGAATAAGAAAAACTCCCAGGTTTGTGAAACTTGAGCAAGGGTCTGTCATGTTCTCACAAACTGTAGAAGATTAAATACGACCCCTAATCTTTCACCAAATACACGTGAAAGATTAGATTGTTATTACTGTGTATTCTCCTTCACCTTTTCATCAAATTCATGCATATTTGTGTAAAAAGTTAGGAAATCTGCTGGTTGACCACATTTCGCTCTCTGAAAGAGATCGAACGGAGAATCAGCTCCATCACCAGCAGACCTTCTCGCTCAACGCCATTTTTTTTTCATCCCTCATTATCCTTGAGGTTAATTTCATGAATCTGGAAGGTGTACCCTACGCACATAGCGTATCGTCTGTCTATAAGACAATCCTTATCCATGAAATTTGCTTCAAATCTCTCCTTTTCACCCCATACCTAGGTAATCAACACATATTCTTGTAATTTTGAAAGTCGTAAGTTGTTATCGCTCAAGCGCTAACACCGGCCATGGAAGGCCAACTTCTTTCAGAAACTTGGTGTTACTACTGTACAACCACCTACCTATACCTTGTATATCAAATAGGTAACCTCACGCCAGTCGTGATAGTTTTTTGTCTCCCCAATCTCGGGATACTCATGGTATAGTCAGCATATTGGATCTCTCTCTGCTCTCTCTCACTCCTCTCTAACCAACGACGTTTTTTTTGTCTTTTTGTCTTTTCTCTTGAACACAATTTGTTTCTCTCCAAACGTTTTGCATCATTGGTCTACTAGGCAGGTAAACTTCAAGAATTTTGGCTCTAATAATAACCTGTCCCTGGATTAAAAAGAAGACCAGCAGCCCTCCTCATCACCTGCAAGCTGAGCTTCTCTTCTTTGCCGCCTTCACTTCCATCACTCACATCTCTCCAATCTCTGCGTACCAAAAACACCCGACCGCACCCAAATTAGGTGTGAGTCGTGCGTGCAGTTGCAAATCAAGTTGTCTCATCATTAAAACCACATTCAAATAGGACCAACCTCAGAGCATGCCAGCTCAAGGTTAATTATGTTCCTGCAATCAACCACTTGCCGTTGTGCAAATCAACCACCTGCAGTTTGTGCAATCAACCACTTGCCGTTTGTGCAAATCAACCACTTGCCGTTCGTGCAAATCAACCACTTGCCGTTGTGCAAATCAACCACTTGCCGTTGTGCAATCAACCACTTGCCGTTTGTGCAAATCAACTACTGGCCATCGTACAAATCAACCACTTGCCATTTGTACAAACCAACCACTTGCCGATGCGCAAACTCAACATAATAACCATTACACGCATCAACCATCAATCAACTTATTGGTATTACTCCATGTTATTACCAACTCCATTTCACCTTGACAACCACTGCTCCACCGCATCAGCATAATGGAATTCACGCTGGTACAACAACAAAACCCGGATACTTCTGGCCCCCCGCATCACCATCTCTCAACCACAACCAAGAAGCACAGTTCAATTTCTATGGCCCTAGTGTTACTTGAGTGCAATCTCAAATGGGTCAAGTTACAGTGAAAATGTAACTTTATAACTTCAGTGAAATTACGTCTACTTGGTACTCTACGAAAACACTACGCTCTTCAAACTTAGCTTACAGACCAATGAAATTTTAGAGTCCTTTTGTTTGTTCTTTTCATCACTGCATAACCTTGTATGTTGTTCTTTTCATCACTGCATAACCTTGTATGTTATCTTTTCATCACTGCATAACCTTGTATGTTTGTTCTTTTCATCACTGCATAACCTTGTATGTTGTTCTTTTCATCACTGCATAACCTTGTATGTTATCTTTTCATCACTGCATAACCTTGTATGTTGTTCTTGTCATCACTGCATAACCTTGTATGTTGTCTTTTCACCATTGCATAACCATGTATTTTTTCTTTGTTTTTTTGTAAATCAACACTGTTTTTCTTCTCTCTCTACTTCCCTCACGACAAGGTGAAGAGGATTTTTAGCGCCTAAAGCTTCATTACCACGTCGCCTTTTACTGGCGGAGGGGGAATGTGTTACGTAATACAAGTCACCCTATAAAAAAGATGCACACTTTAGCCTCGCTTTCCCCATGCCAGAAGGTCGTGGCGTACGTGACAAAACGCAGCGAGCCGCCGCGTGATCGGCACAGACCACCCAGTCAGTCATCGCTAGCAGAGCTCGCAACGCTCCGCCACGCGGCAGTCTCAATCCCACTCGGGCCCCGGTCGGTCGCTTCCCGCGCCGCCAGTAGAGAGCGGACCTCGGGGATTGCAACAGTGTGTTTCTCGCAGAGCGAACCACAAACGCTCACAATGTTCGAGCGCGCGGAATTACGTAATAATAGAAACAGACGCGATCTCGTGCCAGTTTCCTACTAGATGCATTTCGCTATCAATTGCCAATCATGTCTATTATCTTGGTTCGAACTAAACTCAGTAGAGTCCCGTTTCCGTGTAAAATCCCGAGTGAATATCACCACATCAACAGTACCGCCGCTTTTGAGCGCGGGAAACCTGGTCAACATGATGTACCATACCCCATCAAGGCGAATCGTAAGCTTTCAACCTATCCCCTTTCTTGTGTTCAATTCTTGTAACTTCTGGTAAAGATCCTCGTTTCATCCGGTCGTCACAGAGAGTGTAGAGAGTAGAGATCCAATTTATACCTGTGTTTCTTTAGAAGATGATTAATATACCTTGTGCCCTTACTTATGTGTTATTATTGTGATGGCCTTTTTCCAACCTCCTGACCGATGGACGAGCTGCTGATCAAAGAACTGCCCACCCCTGATTGTACACGAGTCATCTGCTTTACCTTTCTACTGAGCTTAGCCAATTTATAACCAGGTTCGAGTCCCGGTTTATCCATAAGTTAGCAGTATGTACCTAAATTGTATATGTATCAAAAATTTTGTTAAAAAAAAAAAAAAAAAAAAAACCTCGCCAGTAAAACAAAGAAAAAATCAACCCGTAAAAAACGAAGCTTTTTACTGTAATAAATGTAGTTTAAGGCCCCGTAGTAAGCGTTCGCGTTAAGCGTAAGCGTAGTAAGATGGCTTGAAAGGGAGATATGTAAATACGAATGTTAGAGGGAGCGCGCTAATATTAAAAAAAACGATAATAATTAGGCAAAAATGGTGAAAATATTTAATAAAACACGACTCGTTTGAAATATAGCAAACATCTCTCGACAAATGCTTTAGTTGTATTTAAAGATACTCTGTGAATTTTTTCAAGTCTATAACATATTAAATAACAGAACAAAACGTGTTTTTAATAATTTTCGGATCTTATTTTGCGATTTTTTTCTATCGAGGGAATTTCATATAATTAACGTTTCGGCATAACTTAACGAGTTAACGAGAAACTTTTATTAATCGGTAGAAATTGGGTAAGCGGGGGCTTAAAATGTCTTTTGAAAGTTAAAAAAAATCATCCAATTTCAAAAAATGCGTTTGTGTACCGCCAAAAGTTGATATAAGTTATATCAACTTTTCAAGTTCATCGACAACGAGTCGGTCAGGGAGTGCGGTAATTTCCGCTTCCAATATTTTCATTCATACATTCCCGAAAACAAAAGTGAAATTCAAATACATAGATTTATTTAAAAACTATGTTTCAATGCGTACCTAAAGCGCAATATCCAACCGCGAACGAAGCTAACCTAGTACTAACTTAGTTGAGTCTTTTTCATACTTCCGTTTCCACCAGCTTGTATGAAAAGACTTGTTACGATGCGAGCTAAGCTAAACCAAGTTAGTACTAGCTTAGCTTCGTTCCCGGTGGATATTGTCACATTAACCTCTATGTATAAATGGTGACTGGATAAATCATCAAAATGACAACTCAACACACCTATAAAAAGTGTTATAAAGTCATTAAAAGTTATGAAATAAAAAGTAGGTTAAATAGTTACATCTGTAACCCATTTAACCTAGTTTTTGTTTCATCACTTTTCATAACTTTATAACACTTTTTACAGGTGTGTTGAATTATCATTTTGATGAGTTATCATGGAACCATGTATAAATAGATATAAATCCTCAAATTAAATATTTTTAATCGGAGAAGTGATTAACTACATTTTTTGGTATTTTGGGTATATTTCAAAATTTAACCAATTAAATCAATAATTTTAAAATGAATTATTTCCAAGTGTAAAAGCATTAGATTATTGTTCACGGCAAAAATTATCATAGTGGTTTATTTTTGGGGCATTATGCCGTGTTAAGCTACCTCCTTCTTTAGTTAACCTCTCGGACAGCATCATCAGGGCAGGTGTATAAACAATTAATTTACACAATGCAATAAGCATTTCTGCCTTAATGATGGACAATGTAATTCTGTCCGAAAAGTTGGCTAAAGTACCCCAAAGATAAACAACTAGATATTATACTTTATCGTATTAGGGGCCGTTCAAGTATTACGTAAGCAGATTTATTACAATTATTTACCCCCTCCTCCCCCTTGTCACCAAAAGTAAGCAAAGCTCTTACCCCCCCCCCCTCCCATGCTTACGTAAAAATTGGTACCTATATGCATTTTTCTGTTAATGTATTCTGTTTTTTAAGCGAGTACCTAAACGTATTTTTATTATTTATTTATTTATTTATTGGCTCGCCAACAGAATACATCACATAATTTTAACAGTAATTTACATTTATACATGGTTATAATGATGTTTCTAATTATAGGTGAGCACAACATTCATCTCAATATTATTTGTGTAATAATAATTGGTTAGTTACAGTAATAATAAATTTAATTACAAGAGTGTATATAAAAACAAGGAGGATCGAAATCAATTATTAGGAAGAAACTTACATACTTATTAATATATTATACATATATATGTATACGCATACATGCATACATCTAAATACACATATAAATACACATACATACATATATACACACATACATAGATGCGTACATACACATTTAAATACAAACACACTCATAAGTGTGTACACTGTACGCATATTGTATGCAAACATATATACACATATGCACGCACGAATCATATATAGTGGAGCTAATGCATAAGTAGGTGACTGGTAAAGAAAATGAAATAATAATATGGCTCTAAGTGAGGAGATCATCAGATATAAGTATGTGAAAGTTCTTTCTGAAAGTATTAATTGAGTTTGAAAATATATCTAAATCTAGAAGATTGCAGTATCTATTATACAATCGAGTCATTCTCGATGTTGGTTTGAAAAAACTTGTATTACTACGACAAGTATCTATCCAAAAGGTTACAGGGTTTCTTGTGGATTTCGGTCTTTTATTAAGGTTAATTTGATTAATTAAAGATGAATCATATACATTGTTAATGATTTTAAACAGAGAGATTATATCTGATATGTTTCTTCTTTTGGCGAGTGAGACTTCTTTAAAGTGAGTAAGTCTTTCAGCATAGTTACTGAGATTCCGATGTACTCCAGATTTGTAAGCTAGTATTCTTAAGTATTTTTTTTGTACGGACTCCACTTTCCTGCTATGAATTGCATAATGTGGTGACCAAATCACAGAGCCGTACTCTAAGATGCTTCTTACATATGAGTAGTACAAGATTCTGAAGCTACTGGTGTTCTTAAATGATTTAGTGAATCTGGTGATGAAACCGAGCATTTTATTAGCCTGATTGACAATGTTTTGGTAATGGTTTCTGAAGGTTAGCTTCGAGTCAAGTAAGATTCCCAGATCTCTAATGGAGTCTACTCGTTTTAGGATTTCATCACAGATCGTGTAAGGGAAATCAATTTTACGGACATTTCTCGTGAACGAGATGATATTACATTTGTTAATATTTAATTCCATGTTATTATCTATACACCATTGAGACAATGTGAGGAGGTCTTTTTGCAAAGTTTTGCAGTCTTCTTGTGAATTCACGGGTTGAAAAATTTTTAAGTCATCCGCATATAGTAAACATTTACAAAAAAGTTTTGCCGTTAAATCATTTATGAATATAATAAAGAGTAGTGGTCCTAAATGGGATCCTTGAGGGACACCAGATGTGACAAGTTTGGGAGAGGACTCATAACTATTAACTTGTATATATTGACTCCTGTTAGAGATATAAGATATGATCCATCTCAGGAGGTTGCCATGGAAACCTGTTCTTTTTAGTTTTTGGATCAGAAGAGGATGACTGACTTTATCGAAAGCCTTTCGGAAATCAGTATAGACTGCATCTACTTGTGTTCTTTTGTCTTTTGTTCTTTCTTTTGTATTAATTATTTGTGGGAATCCCCGAATATGTATTCGGTTTTTAAACATAGACAATGTGTGGGTTGCCAATGTGTAAAAAAATAACTACTGCTGAGCAGTGCTGACGTAATCACTATCTCGACCCCCCACCCCCCCATGTCATCAAAAATAAGCATAGCAAAGACCCCCCTGCCCCCCTATAGTGCTTACATAATACTTGAACGGCCCCTTATGGTTAGGTTAGGTTTATACAAGGAGAAAACTTATTGATATAAAATATTGCAAATTTATTAAGAATCTCTTCAAAATGTCGTAATGCGGTTAAAAACGGGAATGCATGCCCATAACGAATGAAATGATAGGTTTTCTGATAAAATTTGAGTAAAAAGGGAATTTATTATAGCGATGATTATATATTACCAGGGCAAATGCAGGTGCGTAAACACGTGATCGGACATATTAGGAATGTACTAAACGTGTTTTTGCGGAAACGGCCTGCAATCCCGTTTTTAGCCGGATTTTAATAAATCAGCAAAACTCATTTTTCTCCGTGTCGGACAGCTTTTTTTTCATCACTTTTCAAAAGTGTGTTGAATTATAACTGTCCCGAGTTGCCATGGAACTCTGTATCGCTTGTCTGAATCTTTGACACAATAGGTTCCAATTTTGAAAATGACACTTAAATTCGAAGAAAATTTGAGTGCATTGATCCAGATTTCACGGGCCACAACCAACCACGTACAGAGTACTGAAATTAATATATAATGTAATGCATAGATAAATGTGACGGTTCGCAAATACGTACCGGGTTATCTGAAGTAGGTACCTACCTATGCCAGTGTAATATCACACGAGGATAAAGATAATGTTGCGGTAGGTTTATTACAGGTTTGTAGAGGTTTTTTTTTTTTTTTTTTTTTTTTTTTTTTTTTTTTTTTTTTTTTTTTTTTTTTTTTTTTTTTTTTTTTTTTTACATTAATACCGCACAAGAGTCCCAACTGCTCCCGTCTGGAGCCAGTGAGACTATGGCATCCCCAATTGGGGTATGTTGTGAGGCTGAGGGTATATTGGGGAGGGGAGGGAGATGGGGAAGAGGGAGGTGGGGAAGTACCTGGCTATTCAGATCTGGTCACCAAACACGGCTAAAGCCATTTCAAGCAACGTTTCAATTCTGAATGGTGGTCTTACACCAGGGCGATACTGAGAGTATCTTCCACTCTGGAACGTGCCGCAAATATACTATATATTATTTTAAATTAATTAATTGTGAAATAACACAAATTAATCAAATAAAATTTATTTGCGCACGCCGGGTTCGAACCCGCGACCTTCGGATCTGTAGTCAAAAGCGTATACCACTAGACCACGCCGGCCGCCAGGTATCGGCTATAAAGACATAGTATTAGGTATTTAACATTATTTTAAAAGTAGATACCTATTTCTAGGCAGAGCCAAGGTTAGCTTCAGGTTTATTATTTAAAAAAAAAAAGAATTTTAATAAGGTAATTTAGACATGAAATGGCCGTAGTAACTGAAAATATTTATGTAGATTCGTTCAAAATGGAATTAAACAAGGACAGATGGAGGACATTTTGTTTTTTTCGCGATAAAATTTTAGTGTCAGATTTATAAAATAACTAATTGTTATTACCCGGTTTCATTAAGTTATTGAAAAATATTATGGAATAAATAACAATATGATAATAATAAAAAATATATTTGGATGATTTGTACAGCACCGTTTTTGTGATAAATTACCTCAAGGGCGTTCATTATTTTTTTACAGTTAAGAGAAACGGCTGCGGGGCCTTTTTCATACAAGAGTCATATTTGTATTTGAAGCCAAAACACTTAACCAAACTGAATAATATTTTTTTTAAATCAAAAGTTGTAGCAAATATTTAATAAGAATATGAGCTACTATATTTATTTGTGTTTTAAATTATAAAATGAATGCCAAAAGAAATCAATTTTTCATTATTTAATTAAGGTAATTTGACATTTTTGCAAATTAATGATAATTATTTAAAAAATAACATTGCCTATTAACCTATTATGTAAATACAAAATTGAAAATTGAAACGTCGTAAAAAAGCGTTTGGGTGAAATTTTAAATTACACACCTACGACAAATTTGTGTTAAAACGTAAAACGGTTATTTATAATTTTAATTTAAGCGCATCATAATGCTACTTTAATCATTTATATATATTTTTATTTTATTATATTTACATAGCAATTATTTTTTTAGGTTACCTAGCCAAAAAAGTTTGGGAACCCCTGTAATAAACTAATGACATTTTCCCTGGACCACAATTTTTTTTAAAGCAATCGGACCCTACTGTAAATTACTTGCCGACCCTTGTATCCACTGTACGTTTGATTAAGATTCAAAGATACATAAATAATTTTCAACATAAAACTATTAAAAATTGAAATACAAAGATAATAGTTTATCCAGACAGATTAAATATAAGCCATAGAGCCAAACGGCGGACTTTTCAAACGATTCTTATACATCAAAAACAAGTCGCTGTACATTACGTTAATACCGATAGAGACAAGAAAAATTAGTTTTATGACAGATACAAAATAAATTTAAAAGTTTTATCAGTAGATATTAGATACCAGATAACGTATTAGAACTTGAAACTATATGCCAATCTTAGAAATGTAACGTAAATGTAAAATGTATGGATAATTGTTGTTCATTTTTTTTCGGAGAAATACTCCTACCGATAAGTGATACAGACTCACTCCGGGTGCAAGAAGAACCTTAAATTCATAGACAAATAAAATGTATTTTTTAAAGAAATATTTAGCGTAAGCGATTCTGAACTTATTATTTATATAGTTCCTTTATACTTAAGAGTTAAAATCACTTTAAAAAAATCATAGAATTTAGTATGGGGGGCACCGGTGTCCCATCCACAGTCGACAAGTTAAGTTACATTTATTGTACCAGAATCCTTGAGTGAGCCGCACATCCATATAAACAATGGATGTAATAATACTTTACTTCTGTTTTGATCTTTATGATTTGATGAACGTATTATTTCTGTAATATCGGTACAAATTTATTATGTAATGACAAATAATTAGTACAATTTTTATGTTTATTGAAACAACTTTTCTTTAACTTTTGAAGGTGATGCCCATCAATGTAAATCATTGAAGAAAAAGGGTGACCGGATAAATCATCAAAATGATAATTCATCACATCTTTAAAAAGTTATATAAAGTCATGGAAAGTGATGAAACAAAAACTTTATTAACTGGGTTAAGTAGGTTAGGTTGGGTTAAAAAAAAATTTTCATCGTTTTTAATGACTTTATATCACTGTTTAAAGGTATGTTGAATAGTCACTGTGTTGAGTTAGCATGGAACCAAGAAAAAGATAATACTAACAAATCTACACGGAAGATAAAAATGACAACGGTCACAAAATGTAGTGATTTTATAAATTTGACCGACTGTTCGCCGACCGACAGGAAACTACAAAATTCGTTCGGCGAGCAGTGCGCACCGATTTGAAATAAACAAATACAATGTAGACAGAATGCTGTTAGTATAGGATCCCTTAAAGAACGACCGTCACCGAGATGTTTATTTGATGAAACGTATTTTATATTTAATTTAATATGTCTATAAATATATTTCATATCGGTTGCCTAGCAAATTTTAGTCCAGGGTATGATTAATTAATAATTTAAAAAAAAAATTTTTTTTAAACATTGCACCGGTTTGATTACTATAAAAATTCTATACCAATCGAAAGTATGAAACCCATAGAATATGCAAACGTTAGGTTGCCTACTCTTTTCCGGTCACAACTCTCAGGTTGCCATGTATAAACAGGTAAAACGAAAAAGCATTTTGCACCGGTCTGATTATTGAATAAAAATTATATGAAATTAAAGATTATTTCATTATGAACACGATGGTATAAGGTTGCCTGCTAAAAATCAGTCCGAATTCCGGTTGTCGAATTTGTAAAGTAGGAACTTACAGATATCCGGCCAGTATGTCCATGAGGGTGCTCTTTCCTGCGCCCGAAGGACCCAAGATGGCGGTCAGTTCACCAGCTCTCATCTCGCCGGAAATTCCGCTAAGGATATGTCGTATTCCTGCAAAGAAATTGAACGGACCATTACAAAATTATATAGCTCGTCTGTCGTAGGATAGGCAATGTTTTTGAGCACATATTGGTCAAGTTTGAGGGTCATCATTTAAAAGAGGGTAAATAATTATTAATAATTGTTGATAATTTTTGGGGTTCAAATGAATATTTTTTTCACATTTTTATCCATACATAATGCAGATATATTACATAGGTATAAAAGAGCTTAAAAATTTAAAGTTCAGCATCGCCCCGATAAAATATCATCATCCAGAATCGAAACGTTGCTTCAAAAGGCTATAGTCGTTTTTAGTGAGTAGATATCTTTCCCATCTCATTCCCCTTTCACTGCTTTCAGCTTCACAACATTCCCCCACCACGGATGCCATAGTCTCACTGGTTCCGGGTAGTTAGGATCCTTGGGAGTGTTCATATATTTTATTAAA
Organism: Hesperophylax magnus; assembly: GCA_026573805.1. Lineage (NCBI taxonomy): Eukaryota > Metazoa > Arthropoda > Insecta > Trichoptera > Limnephilidae > Hesperophylax > Hesperophylax magnus. The sequence continues at coordinate 7,627,109 of JAIUSX010000022.1, forward strand.
TCCTCGGCTATGTATATAATATAGTTCAGAGAGGGACACGAAACAAACAACCAATTATTATGAGACCTGAAAATTTTCTCGTTTACAATAATGCGAAATCAACCCTACAATTTATGAATAAAAATAATAAAAGTTATAATAAGAATACAGATTCCAAAACACAGAGCAGGATTAGCAAGAATATAAAATTTGTTTCTCCAAACTAATTTTAATATTTTTTATTAAATTATGTGTAATACAGCAATATTGTCATGTTATTCGGATAATTTTTAGTTGTTTGTAGAATATTGTATGTGAAATGATAGATTTGTGATTCGCAATTTAAAAGACCCAGGCGTAGTGTGTTCAATTCCTCGGCCTCCATTATGACACTAGCAACATTTTCCACTTACTGTGATGGTAGAAGGAGATTTTCAAATATTTCCAGGTAATTCGTAACCTGGGAATGTTTGTCTTTCTTTAAAAATATCAATTAAAAAATATATTCATCGTATATTAATTAATACAATTATTTTTACTGGAATGATTTATGCGAACATACAAAATAACCGCATAGTCATTTTAGCACCTATACAATCAATTGAACATATCTGTATGTCAAATCGATTATAAAAATGTCAAATCGATTATAAAAATGACAAATCGGAGTGATGTACTTAGGTTGCACACATGTGTAATTTATCTGTGAAAAAGCTCGTCGCAAAATTCGTCGAATCTCATAATTCCGATATTCAAGTACCTACTGTATCTATTCACAGGAAAGCCTCCTGTGTGCCTTATTTTTAACAAATTAGTATAAGCAATAATTAGTCGCCGGAAATATCCATACAAATTGAAAATATCTCCCGAGTAAAAATAAATGCCGCCTAAAAAAATATATAATAAGCAGTAATTGTTGATTGAAGTACTAGTACATATTGAACTATTTGGCGTAATGGAAATAAGCCGACGTAGCTCAGTGGTCCAGAGCACCTGACCGGACATCGGAAGGCGCGGGTTCAATTCCCGTCGGCGGCATTTATTTTTCCTAGGGAGATATTTTCAATTTGTATAAATATTTCAGGCGACTAATTATTGCTTATATCAATTGGTTATCCTTTGTGCTGTGCATGAAAAACCTCGTCTTATAAACATTAGTTTATCATTTAAAAAATAAAGCTTATTTAGCTAAAAAATATAATATAATATAAATATAAACGGAGGAATATGTTCGTATTTATGTTATATTTTTTTATAACATTGGAGAGAAAAAAAACATTTCTCTGAATATCTGGTAAGACAGGACAATTTACAAAATCAAATAAAATAATGCCCCCAACCTTACTACTCTTGTAAAGTGTCAGGTGATTTGAAAGATTCTACGGCACAGAAAATGGTTTATTTATTATTTGTATTCCATTAATTGCCATCCATGCTAAAGTTCGTTTTAGGAACCAAAGAAAAAATAGTCGAGATTTACTAACTGTCTATTATACAGGGTTTTCCAATAAGAGGTGTTATTTTTAAATTCAATCGTAAAATATCAATGGTTTCGTTGCATGTGTGGCACGTAGCGCCGTCTTGTTGAAAGTAAACGTTGTCCAGATCAATACCATCCAATTCCGGCCATAAAAAAACATTAATCACCTCTCGATAGCGCAATCCATTCACCGTAACTGTTGCTCCAGCCTCATTTTCGAAAAAGTAAGGTCCAATGACTCCGCCGGACAATAAATCGCACCAAACAGTCACACGTTGAGGATAGAGAGGCTTTTCAACAATAACTCTTGGGTTTTCCGAACCCCTGATGCGACAATTTTGCTTGTTGACAAGCCACCGAGGTGGAAATAGGCCTCAACACTCAAGATGATTTGCATTTGATTCACTCAAGTGAATTTTAATAATTTCAATGCGTTGTTGAAGCGTGTATCGTTCCATTTTTATTAATGGCGTAGTTTCTACTTGTCAAATGTCAAAAAATGACAGCTTCAAAAGTAACATCTACGAAATAGCGGACTATTCAAAATAACACCTCTTATTGGAAAATCCTATTTTTGTGTTGATTTCTTTTGTAGCTCGATTAGCATATTTTGCAATGTGTCGATCACACATGAAAGAATAACCAATAACAAAGTATACAAAAATATGTAAAAACATGTTATTGATTTACAAAAAACATATTTCGGGAAATCATAATAATACATTTTATGCACCTTATTTTGTACACGTTTACACAACATTCTTGCTCTCTTATCAAATCAGGTGTCCGGTGAAACCGATAGAGCTGTACAGGTGCTACCTTACATTGTATTTCAAAGATGAGATAAAAAAAACGTTATCAAAATGTAGCAAAAAAAAAATTAATTTGATTTATTTACTCGTATCTTGTAATCATTGGTTGAATGACCTTATCATTGCCACAAATGCTAAATAAATAGAAAATAATGCGAATATGTTTTGCAGACTGAATTTTCATTACTGATACGATGAAATGTACAATTTTTATTTCTTTATCTTTGTTTTTTTCCGAGTCGTGCCGTTTTCAGTCGTTACCATGGTTTGGTCAGGACAACACCGGAGCCTGGCCGTCTGCACGTTTCTTGAAAATGGCCATTCTTGGCGGGCTTTCCGACTGAAATTTGCGACTTCTTCCTCTAGTGCTACCTGAAGGAAAATGTTTTTAAATATCGGCCTCACACTTTGGAAGGACTCAAGGATCGAGTTCCTTGGGAAATCGCCGCTATATCCGTCAAGATGTGCCAAAATGCGGCCGAAAACTACAGAAATCGCCTTCATCGATGTATCACTGCTGGGGCCATCATCGTTCTGATGTCATCATCAGGATTTGATGCTTAAAATGGCATTATGTACCGAATAAAATAAAATAAACCCCATGTCTGCAAGGTGTGCCGTTTTTTTTAATAGCCCTTCAAAACTGCACTGTCTGTTTTGCCGCGCTCTATGTATATGTAATTTTTTTTCTTCTTTATTTGGTAGTATTTTTTTATTCTATAATATTACTTGATTTAGCGGTGTACAATATACTTTACTAATGTAAGCTGGCGCTGGTGTTTTAGGGAAGGAGTGCTCGTTAATGGTTCCATGATAACTCCTCAAAATAACAATTCAACACACCTTTAAAATGTGATATAAAGTCATTAAAAGTGATGAACCAAAAACTAGGTTAAATAGTTACATATGTAACCTATTTGACCTACCTTTTTGTTTCATCACTTTTAATATAATATAGGAAAGAAAAAAAAAACTGTTTTACAGTGATAACAAATTATAATTATTTAATTCCTGTTGATTGCTAAATTTATTGTTTTGTTAAATATTGCATTAGTATAAGTGGAAATTGGTTTCTCAGTGAAGTAAATTGCACATGTATAAATTAACCATATTGTAAACTATTGATTTCACTAAATTAACATAAATAAACAACTTTACTTTACTTCCATTACAAAGGGTTTTTTTAGAATTTGAATTAAGTATAGAAACGAATCGTTAAGCAAATTTACCATTTTTAGTGATGTTAGGCATATTTAAAATAGTTCCTTCCCCTTTAAATAAGCAATTCTGAACACTTATGGCATGAAACATAATATGGTAAATATTTGTTAAAGTTTTAAAATGGTTATTCCAGCCATTTTGTTGAACTACAACACTCTTTTAAGTGGAATGAGTATGCTTAAATTGTCGGACGGAAGGATTTTCACTGACTTACAAAATTACTACATATATAAAATTCTAAATTATGCATTTGACAGTCCAGAATTGCTTGCATTGATAAACTTTCGGATTCCACTACGGAATACTAGAAATCGAGATTTATTTCAGTGCAGAAATTCTGGGACTAACTACCATGTGTATTCCTCATTGCCCAGAATACTTATGGAGGGAAATGATTATACCCAGTACGTCCACTGGACATCTTTAATTTATCGCTTAACAAATATAAAAGATTGTTATATTCACATGTAAAAGCCCCTAAAAAAGACGTTAATAAATTGATAAAGGGTTCCATGATAACTCAACACAATGACACACCTTTAAAAGGTTATATGGTCATTAAAAGCGATGAAAAAAACTAACCTACAACCCTAACCTATTTTTTGTTTCATCACTTTTTAAAGGTGTGTTGAATTGTCACTGTGCTGAGTTGTCCGTTCACCGGTATGGATATCATCAGTTTTCGATTTCCTGGTATCGATTACTCAGTGAGTTAAACATTTTGGGATCAAAATAATGGTACGTATATAATTGCGAACCGAAACGCGAACCGAGTCACGAATTACGGGAAAGGAACGAAGCAACTGCAAGCGGCGTTTCGCGCCATTTGCGGTTTCTTAGTTTCTTTCCAATAAGTTGAGGTTCAGTTCGGCAGTTCGTAGCATAAAATAACTGTTGCTGAGCCACAGCTGTTTTCGTTGTAGAAACGAAAATAATAATAGTATTTGGATGATTCGTAAAGCCCCGTTTGTGTTAAAAATCACCTAAGGGTGACAAACTGTACAAATTATATATTTTTTTAGAATAATAAAGATTGATAAATATAACTTTAATTAGCATATTTATTAGCTAATGGTAGGTATACAATATACACTCATTCGAGGCACCGTATTATGATGACTTATATTTAGATGAATATCTTTATAATCATACACACCCATAAATAAGGTAATTCAACTCTTAATGAAACTGTCATAGGAAGGGTTGTTTCAGAGAATTTGAACAATTCTTCAATTTTCAAACATAATTGATATAATACAATATAAACACAAGTTCTGTTATTATTGCAGCTCTGTCAAGCAACTGGCCTATAATGATATAATAACAGAACATTAATATGACTTTCACAGAACCCGAAAATGAAAATTGAAATTTGATCAACAACCCATCCTTAATCTACCTGAGATGAACCTAACGTACATGTAAACAGGTCAGTGGCTGTCTCCAAAATTATTATATTTGAGAGTTAATCGTCGTTTTATTATTATCGATAAACTTTATTGTATAATAAATACAATCCTCACTCTTATTTACTAGTCTCTAGTTATTATCTAGTCTCTTTCAACGGAAGCAATCTTCCGAACAGGCCTTCCATTGATATGCTTGGTGTAACTATAAGTGACCAGCTCAGGTACGGGGGCTCCATCGAAGCCAGAGTAAAGTTGGCCTCTCAGAAGCTGGGCGTACTGTACAGGGCCCGCAGATACTTTAATAATACACAACTGCTGACCCTGTACAAATCGCAAGTGCGCCCTACTGTCGAATTTGGCAGCCATCTCTGGTCCGGAGCCCCTAAATACCTGAAGAAAAACCTTGACTCTGTGCAAAAACGGGCGGTCCGTTTGATAGATTCCCCAATCTTAACACACGGACTGCAATCTTTAGAGCACAGGCGTCAGGTAGGTATGCTGTCCTTGTTCTATCGGTATTACAATGGAAGATGCTCTGAGGAACTAGCGTCATTGATCCCTTCGGCACCGGTGCGTAGTCGAGATACACGCCAAACGCGCGCCCAACATTTGTACACGGTCGACATTTTTCACATGAGAACGGGTCGCTTCTACGATTCGTTCTTAAGTTCAACAGCTCGGTTGTGGAACGAACTGCCGGCCTCTGTGTTTCCTCCCTCCTACAACATGGGACTCTTCAAGACCCATGTTAAATCCTTCCTCTCCACAAAAAGACCCTCCACACAGCATCCCCAAAGATGACATAGGCCCTGAGGGAAATTATTTTCTTCAGGGCCTCCTGTGTGGAGTTAATATAAAAAATAAAAAAAACTCATTCATTTTAAAAAGATTACTCTACTCGAAATACTAACAAAGATTTAATCCAAATGACTGTAACTCGTGCTACTTTTGGTCAACGATACTTTAGGTTACCTGGCGACAAGAAAATGTTACATTCTTTCAGATAGCAGAAAAAAAATTCAAACGTATTGTAAAAATTTAAAAGTAATGATAGGGCATCCCAAATTCGAAATTATTGATTTTTGATAATTAAGCGTTTAGCTGAGCGTCTCGTGTAAACCTACAAATAAACTTTCCGTGAAAACAGAGCCCATTTTTTTAATTTCTAAAAAAACGTCAGCCAATTCACACTATGACATTACTTTTGCCCCACCTGCGTTAAAGGGAATCAAAAATAGATCGGAAATTGGTCAAATAAGCAGTAACAATAATTCCGCGTTCTTCAGCTGTGTATCGCTCCATTGCTTGTTGTTAACTAATTCTCTATCTGTCTACAACATAAATATCAAAGTACAATGACATTTGACGCCATTTGCAAAAATTATGGCACATTCACATTATGACATTACTTTTGCCTGACCTTGTATAAACCACCTCACTAGGCTAAGTCTGTTCCTAGGTGGCTACTCACTGACCTATATTATTATTTTTTATTGTTTATTTTATGTATCTATTTTATAAAACACTGAACAAATTTAACAAGTATATTATTTGTTGCTAATTTATTACAATAAAGACATTATTATTAAAATAATTAATTGTTTTAATTCTCTTCTTTTAAACTGCTATTATCTTAATGCGAATTTTCGTAGATGTTGTTTAAATAAATAAACGATAAATACACCCAATCAGTTCATTGACCAAAGGAATGATTCATTTGGCAAATTCTGACCAGCTTGTTTTAGCCCACGCAGATACTATGCATACTGACACATTAGCATGTATTACATAATTATCATGTCCAATACAAGTATTCACTTTCGTTGATAAACAGTAGTAATTACCACACTGAATGATGTTATCACAGTGATAATTATTATTATTACTGTGATAACATCATATTATATACTCATGATTTTCGCAAAAAAAAAACAAAAAATTATATCATACTGAAGTCGAGTGATGTATTCATCTAACATTTAAGGCGAAGCTTAATACCAAATCACTATTTTGATTAATCTTTATAACTAATTGGTGTACATTATGAATACCAAAAAATATGCTTTAGATACATTGAAGGTTTTCCTATCGCTTTGCTTGAGTAGAATACAAATAAAAAATAAAATATAAATGTAAACTACTAAAAAAAATATTTTTCCAATAGAAATGTATGAACGCGTAAAGGAAAGAACTTAAAAAAATACATTATTATATCTAAGATTATCTGTGACAGTTTCACTTGATTAAATTTGCTTTCTTATAAAATTATTTACAAAATAAATAAAAAACAGTTTTGTGCTTGAAATCGAACGTTTTTAGACTCCGTCTGTCAAGCAAATTTAATGCCTATTACCTACAATATAAGGTATACCAAGAATATACACATTTTTGGCTTGTAGCTTTCTCTTAAAAGGATGTGTTCGATCGTCTTCAATCGATGCAAGGATTTTGTTAGGCGACACATTACCCAATGCTCATCATGGCTTGGCCTATTACAGTGAATAGCTCGCCATACACTACATATACATGCTGAAATAGGCCAAGCCACGCGAATATAGCGTGGTCTGTCACAGGCTTATAGCATGGAAAAGAAGTTGATCCTTCCGTTATCAAAAGTCAAATCACGCAGTCACTATTGACATTACCCTCGTAAACACTTCATTCCCCACACACACCGACATACTCAGAATAGATTTTCTCGTACCAAAAGCGTCGTTAGGTTAAGCTGAGGTTACACCGGGACATGACGAGCATTCGACATATTATCGCCACCTTGAATGTGATTTTCTCTGCCAATGTTGTCCTGCAAAAGTACAGACCGATTCGTCGATGAAGAAACTATAGAGTTTAAAAATATTCTAAACTATGAAAGCAACGTCCTAAAATTGGACTTGCTTACCAGCCCTGAAGACACCAGAAGACGCCAAAAAAGCAGACGCCAAAAACATAAGGTAGGTAAGGTAGGTTATCACTCTAATGAATAATATTTGGATAATTTTTGGTGTAGTGCCGTTTACATAAAAAATAATAATCTGAAGGGCTGTGTGTTAGGTATTATCAGCACCTTGACGCCTTGGAAAGTCGGCGCTCGGAGCGGACTGCACCAATCGCGCCTGCATAGGGCCGACCCTAGCCATTTGCAAGAAAATACGTAAAAATAGAGAGCATATAATGATTCCCAACAAGAGTCCCAACTGCTCCTTACGGCATCCCCAATTGGGGTATGTTGCGAGGCTGAAGGTAGCGGGGAGGGGAAGGATGTGGGGGAGAGGGAGGTACCTGGCTATTCAGATCTGGTCACGAAACACGGCTAAAGCTATTTCAAGCAAGGTTTCAGTTCTAGGGCACTACTAAAAGTATCTACCATTTGGAATGACATTTGGAGTAACAACACAATTCAATAGTAGTGCAATGCAATAGTCACCATATTTTTCACTGGACTTCCTCGTTATCTAGTCCAGAAGTCCTATCATCAAGTCTCAATCACAATACAGGATTTCCGAAGAAGACATGCTTACCGGATAAATCAAGATTGTCAAATGCAATTTTAGGTTAAGATTATTGTGGAACGTTGATCTACGAACATCAATATCAATCATATATTATAGGTATAATATTTTTTCCAGTGATAGAACGTTAATTTTTCAGGTTTTGAGTAGGTGCTCAAGAAAAGGTTGGAATCTGAAACAAACTTGGTGGAGTTGGCATGCATTGGTAGAACTCGGAACAAATTATGACCTACTTACAATATGTAAGAAATGTGAAAAAATATATCAAAAATAAACAATCTCAGATCAAAGTACGATAAAATTTTTTATTTATTTATTTCTAAATTCACGCCCGGCTGGGCATTTACATGTTATTTTTTTACAAAGAACATCTAAATAAACACAACAAAATCAAAAAAACGAAATCAAAAGGAAAATAGAAGACATAATAAAAGACAACCTCTTAAACAAAAATAATGTCAAAACGAAATAATGTGGAAACTAGACACTTCACCATGCTAGATGGAAAAATATAATACTAGAAAAATTGCAAAACTTTGGTAAGATAAACAGAGCTACTTAGTTTATATAGCTAAATTATATTATATTTGATATTCTTCTTTCTGAAATAAATTGTGTAATGACTTGTTTATATTTGGTGAATGATGTGTTGAATATATCAACAACATCTTTATAGTCATTACCCAAATTTATCTTTTATCTTTTCTGAAATGTGATGATAATTTCCGATTCAATACAAATTTCTGAAATTTTCGGTTTTCATGTTTATTCCGACTTATGACCATTGGTCTTCCTAGAAAGGTAGCGGAAATGTTAATATTTCCAGAGATTTATACAAAAAGAATTACACAAAAACTATGACAGAAAGAAGTAGGTACCTACTTTATATCATATACATTTGTTTGGTTTTGGCGTCAGATCGTATTGTAAATCAGGGTAAAAAATCAGTTACGACTTTCCGCCACGGTCCTACGCATCGAACGGCACGACCTAGTCACGCCATCTTTTCACACAATGTCAGAAAAATAAGTGTGCGTGAATTCCACCAAAAGTTGAAAGAATGCATTGTCACGACAACGATCCTATCTGCCGAGTTTCAGATCGATCGGATGTCGGGAAGTGGGTTAAATTCCACTTCCAAGATTTGCATTTATTCACGAAAACAAAAGTGACATTCAAAGCACCCATTTGAAATTTGAATACAAACCAAATGTGGACTTTACATGTTATCCGTTCGTTCATAATTATTTAATATTCAAGATCATTTTCACAGCTGCGTTTTGTTAATGTTCTGCTGCAATATAAAGCTGCATGTGCAATAAATACACACGGTCAGGAGGGTGTATCGAATGTCAGTCATAATAATAATTAGTTGATTGATTTACAAGACGCGAGATCTGTTATATAGTTAACCTTAAGGCCTTAGCAGATGTTCTGTATTGTTTATGATAAATATTTATGACTCAACACATAATCGTGATATAATAATAATCAACATTACTATAATTTGTATAAATGCTGGCTTTGTGAGTAGGTACTGTGATTTGTGGGTAAAATTGAAAAGGAAAACCAAAGCATTGAATTATTATCACGTTACACTCATTACAAAATATTGCCATAAAGAAGTTTCTTTAAAACAAATCAAAAATATATATTTTGTAATTATTTAATTTATCCCTAAATCTTCGTGAAAGTTAATATAAATTTCAGAGTAATACGTAATAATGAAACGTTATTCCACCTAGTTTTCAACACCATTTTTTTCAAAACTTTTAATGATATACAAAAATATAAATGACATAATTCAAGCAAAACTATATGAAGATATCACGAAAATAGTGATAAAACTAGTATGCAATTTTACTGGGAGTGATTTACCTACTTATCTAAAATGTATTCATAATTTTATTTACGATATTTTACATTAGGACGAGACAACACCCTAAAATAACACCAGTCTTAACAGTCAGAATCTTAACGATATAAGTGATGAAGTCGTGTAAAAACAATATTCGGCGCGCGGCCTGGCGTAATGACGGACCTACTGTCGACTTTGCCCTAGCAGACCTAGAAAATCGATCTTTCCGTGGGGCTTATTTTAATAATTTCTGATGAACATACAACTAAAATCTCGAATGTTGCCAGAGGTATCCCTCGGGAAGTTAATAATTCATCATCTAAAAATAAAATCGGATGCTTACCCCTAATTTTTTAATTCAAAAACTTTTTATAAAATTTTTAGACCATTTTTTATAATATATTTTATGGATAAGGTCTTTTTTTTATTAATCTTAAATATAAATAACTTACATCCGTAGGGACCCCTTAGAAAATTTTGAGATTTTAGTAAAACGTTCATCGGAAATAATTAATTTGTGAGCGACGAGCAATCACCCGTTATTAAAGTCTTGTTGTCGCCTTAATTTATGTAGTCTTAACCCGATTTATAGTTGATTATATAATTGAATATGGGTACTTATCGTCATGTGTAATAATACATTAACCTATGATATAACTTAATTTATAACCTCAATTCACTGATGTATTTGAGGCGTTATTATAAGTGCAGAGGTTTCTAGCGAAAAATGTGTAGGTAGTCGAACTTATCTAAATTGGGTTAATATTACATGATTAGCTCTGAAGGGACATGTTACGTATACGTAGTTAAAACATTCACTGGGAACTATAGAACTACGGTGAGCGATTGCGTTACAAGTTGAGTGAGTTTTAATACGAACCTAACATTCACTTTTATTGTAGAGGAGGAAAATTTATTGCAATGTTTTTAAAGCGTAGGGGAATTTAGAGTGAAGTTAAAAATAAACCACGAAATGTGTAAAAAATCGAATTGCTATCAATTTGCTATTGTGGTCTTGACGGCTTGCGATTTTATTTGAATAATTTTTGTTATTTCACAAATTACTCATTTAAAATAATATATAGTATATTTGCGGCATGTTCCAGAGTGGAATAGACCTGGTATAAGACCACCATTCAGAATTGAAACGTTGCATGAAATGGCTTTGGCCGTGTTTGGTGACTAGATCTGAATAGCCAGGAACTTCCTCACCTTCCTCCTCCCCATCTCCTTCCCCTCCCCGCAACATTCAGCCTCAAAAATAACCCAATTGGGGTTGCCATATTCTCACTGGCTCCAGACGGTTGGGAACAATCGGGACTCTATTGCGGCTTCACATAAATATATATTTATTTGAGTTTTGTAATGTTTTTTCACAAATATTGTGCCACGCAGATCTGCTTTTATAAAACGCGCCAAACCTAATTTCTTTACAGCAATTTTTATAAATAAAAAAAATGTTTCCACAAGGACACAAATAACTCAACACAGTGACAAATCAACACACTTTGAAAAAGTGATATAAAGTCATTCAAAGCGATGAAAAAAACTAACCTTTATACCTAACCTATTTGACATGTTTAAAAATGGTTATTTTCATCACTCTTCACGACTTTATACATAACTATTTGTCACTGATGTGTCGAGCTGTCTGGTTACCGTTTTCTTAAAATAACAAAGGTATCTACATACATTACATAACAGTAATGTCCACTTTTAAATAAAGTGTCGTGAAATGATTAATAATTAATTAATAAATAAAACAAAATAATAATAAATATCTACCATTCTCTTCGTTCACTGCTACTATTTTTCAGTTCGTTTTATATGCTTTGAATAGTCTGTAATCAAATGTAATAAATAAAATTTTAATCATTTTGTGCCGTTTATAGTGTTCTTAAGTTTTGGTAGGCTACTTACTGGAACTAAAAAATCAAATATTTGATGTAAAAAAGAGGTAATTGGAAGGAATTTGCCAGAACAGGGTAAATATATCTTTATAATAGAGTATATATGGCAGATGAACAGCAATTTGTAAGTACGGCAGCTTGGTTTATTTGTAAATAAGGCAGCGTATATTATTTGTAAGTACGGCAGTTTGGATTATTTATCAACGTTGCCACAATTATGTCAGACAGACCAAACATCATAATAAACGCTACAATGGGGTGCCGCCATAAAGCGGACAACCAAAATGTATTTTTCTTAGAATTACGTATAGAATTTTAGAGAGCTGTTTTTAGAAAGAAAAGAAATTGTTGTTGTTTAGAGAACAGTTAATGAGATAACAAAAACGGGAGTCAACACCAGACCCCAAACAAATAATAATACATTATTTAATTGTGAAGAGTTTTACCTGAAAATATCATTGATAGACAGTAGATAGTAAAATTTTACAAGCAGATGTAACAATTTAAATTTAAAAATATCAGACAAGGGTTCAAAAGGATAAAGTGGGCAGTTTTCGACACCATCTACGTAGCATCAAAAATAAATGCAAAACAGTGCCTATTAATAACAAACTAACTAACTATCAAGCCGTTTCCCCGCATGGGTAGGAAGAGAGGACAGAACGCCAAAGAACTCAATTTTGGCACACACTCGTTGCCTCATTCGCATACGTAATTCAAACATACTCTTCAGTTATTCCAACTCAAAGATCTGGTTCACTTGATCGTGCCATGTCTTCCTCGGGCGTCCCCGACTATTTCTAGCATTCACATTCGAGTCATATATTCTCCTCACACTCATTTCTTCGTCCATTTGCTCTGTATGTTCAAATCATCTAAGCGTCATTCTTAAGAGGAAGCTACAAGCCAAAAATGTGTATATTCTTTGTATGCTTTATATCGTCACAAATACAGGTAATAGGCATTAAAATCGCTTGACAAACGGAGTTTAGATACGCTCGATTTCAAGCAAAAAAATGTTTTCATTTATGTCGTAAATAATTTTATGAGAAAGCAAAAAAATCAAGGAAAACTGTCGAAGATAATCTTAGATATAACATTCTATATATAATAAAAGTTTATTTTTTATTTTATACGTTTGTACATTTCAATTGAAAAAAAATTTTTTTTAGTAGTTTACATTTATATTTTTTATTGAGTAATTGAAATTTTTTTTCTACTCAACGGAAACGATAGGAAAACCTTTACATTATCTAAAGCATTTTTGGTATTCATAATGTAAACAAATTCGTTATAAAGATTAATCGAAAATAGTGATTTAGCATCAAGCTTCGCCTTAATTTTACTCACTACGCTGGATCATTCTGTGCAAATCTGCACATTTAAATTTAATTTTAATCAGCCTCTGTTAATACTTTTGAAATACGCAGTGGAGAAATAAGGGCTCGAATATTGGTTCGATAGTCAAATAGGTGGAGGCGTGCAAATTGCGGAAATTAAAAGTTTGAATAATTATTATTTACTGTTCGTTAATTAATATTTCCACTTAATTAATTAATTAATATTTTTATGCTTCCGAAGTTGTCACTTTTGGGGTGCCTTATATCATTCATTTCACTTCAGTGAATCAACTTTTATTAAAATTACAATCATTCCCTGTGTCCATATTAGCTTATAGGCAAAGTACAAAACCTTAACCACCATTTTAAATGATAAGATAAAGGCATGCGTTAGTTATGTTCATGGCGCTATACGGTTATCTGTCAAAAGAATGTCGACTTCTATGGATTATGGATTATTATTGCATAATCGGAACACTCTCAGTGATGCACAAACTTTTTAGTAGCTAGATCAATAAATTTATAACTATCTAAAACATCGCATTCTATAATATTAACTTAATACTAAATCTTTAGATGCAATTTCCGCATTTATTTCAATAATATATAATTCGTAAGTCAGTTTTCAAACAAAATCGTGCAAGCGGTCGGGAAAATTATTTTGTAAAACATAAACCATTTAAATAAGAAATTATTAAAAAGCGCTGCAGGGGAAAAAAAATTATCTCCAATTTTAAATCAATAAATTCTGTCGTTTTTTATCTGAAATTTTAGAGAAAATTGATGTAATTTTATAATTTTGGGAGGCTTATTACAAATATTGAAGACAGATATGTTTGTCGCGATACCTTTCGTAGTTTTGTAAAACAGAACGGAAACTCCTTATTTTAATTCCTAATTTATTTTAATTCCTAACTTAACTCCTTATTTTCTACGTTTTCAGAAGCAACATGGTCGTGTTGAAAAATATCGATCACAGAAAGGAGAAAAAAAGCGCTGCATTAAAAAAATTCTAGGCCCAAGGTCAAAGACAAAGAAAGTCTTTTATCGATTCAAGTGAGCCGCTTGAAAGGGACGAAAAGAACTCTCGAGCCGTAGGTAGTGCATCACTGCTTTGACGTCACCAATAAATCATACAATTTTTGAAAGAAAACTATTGCAAATTATTTCATTTTGACGAAGGTTGGAAAGCACACGGCTCTGGCTACTCAGATTTGATCGCTAAACAGAGATTAACAGGAGCCTGTGCGACACTGTGCGTGAAAACAGTTTATCAACTGGCGACCCATAGCATTTATAAAAACAATCCCTGTCAAATGCAAAGCAACCTGATACATCTGCAAAACCACCAATAATAATTTGAATTCGGAAGAGAACAAGCCCTACATAAAAATAATAATTTTAATTCGGAAGAGAACAAGCCCTACATAAAAATAATAATTTGAATTCGAAAGAGAACAAGCCCTACATAAAAATAATATTTTGAATTCGGAAGAGAACAAGCCTTACATAAAAAGGATTTAGACCCTATATAATTGACCTGAGCACGGTCGTGTTATGTGCCCACAAAGGCGTATTCTCTCAGCAGAACCATCAAGGCAGACTCCATTATAATATTATGGTCTCCTCCACCTTGGAAATATTCAGGACGAAAATCACACAGCAGCTGTAGGTATTAAAGTGGAATTAAAATACGTGACTTTCCTATTGATGATTCGCGAAACATTACTTAGCATATTGACTCTGAACTTCTGCGTACTTTCAGTGAAGTTTCAGAGAAACTACAACACGCCCTTGGTTACTTTTAGACAGATATTATCTAAGATTCTATATAAAATTATTAACCCTCTAGGTATTGAACAGGCAGTGGCCGAGTTGGCATCGCGTCTGGTACCCAGGCGTAGTGAGTTCAATTCCTCGGCTGGCTAAGTCCTACAATGCGACATAAGAAACCTTTTTCGCTTATGTTGATGGTATTAGGAGATTATCAATTATTATCTGGTTATTCGTTACCCGGGAATATTTGTCATTCATTCATTTTTTTTTAAATATATAATTTTTGTTTTTCTTGTTGAACAGCATTACACACACGGTGTCCGGAAACTATTGGTATAAACGGGAAACTGTGGTTAAATTTTACATTACCCTTTTTTCGGAAACTCGTTCAGTCATTATTGGAGCCGGGTGTATACTTACAAACATTTAAAAATAATAAACAGCTAATAAAACATGATTTTTCACATTTAACCAAAAATAATTCTTATAATAACTTCGGGCTCGATTCACTAGAAAACAAAAGCTCAAAAAAAGTTGCACCACTAGTTTCCGGACACCATGTTTATATAATAAAAACATCTGTAAGGTATACTTCATTGAACCTGTACACACGAAGATGTTTCTCCTTCTGAAGACATTGCCAAACTGTCTTCAAAGGGTGAAACATTGGTAATTTTTAACCATATCACACACATGGCAGATTTTATTCAAATAACAGAATATATTGACATAGTAATTATTTTTCATAACTGTACAAGCATTTACTTTGTTAAGTTTTAGAATGAAATAAACAATATTATGACAGCTTTTAACAGAAAAATAAAATATTATTACTTGTGGTATAATAAAATATTTTTAAGAAATTTACGCGACATAATAAAATATTGCTGTTTGCTTTTAGATAATAAACAATATGTAAATACTATACAAAGTGGTGTACGTATACAAATGTATTACATTCTAATTAAGATATATATAAGTCATGACAATATATATAACGAAGTATATAATTTCATTACTTGTGGCAAGGATTTTAAATTAATATTAGGTTCATTTTGATGTTTTCAGCGTAAGTTTTAGAGGGATAGAGATTATACAATATTTGGTATGCTTGTTTAAGCGATAAATATAAATTTATACTGTTTGCTTGTAAATATAGATAAAACGATATCACGGCTTTAGGACGATAAACGTAGTATATCCTTTCTGACAATAACACATGGTCATTTTATGGTGAAAATGTGCTCTTTATGTGAGTAATTTACGTTATCGTAAGAGTATTAGTAATATAACAAAAACCTGCAAATTTTCTATAGGAAAAAGGATATATACAAAAAAATATCTGTGGAATTAGTGCTAAATAATAATAATGTTTGGATCATTTGTATAGCGCCGTTTTCGTGAGAAATTCATCTCAAGGACGCTTTACAACTTAATTTAAACATTTCATACCCTATTAGACTCAAGAAGAACGGTTTCGCGGCCCTTTTAATACAAAACTTTACGAATGTTAAATTGTTATAACGTTAAAAAGGGGTCAGGGAGAAAGATAAATCTATCAGTAAAGTAAACCCCTTGGACTGAGCAATGAAATATTACTGAAGAAATGTGGCCATTATTCCGTATACGAAAATTTGAAAAGGTTTTATTTATTTATGTCTACTCTTGAATACACATTTTACAAATGATTACAGTGGTTTATATTGTAGTACAGAGAAAAAAGCACAGAAAAAAGGTAAAAAAAATAAAGAACATAGGTTGATATAGTAAAACTGTGTGTGGGTGATATTGTACGTTACGTGAACGCCTCACTAGGAGAACCTGTGCTGAGGTGTTAACGTGTTTGTGATTAAGACCCGGCATTTTCAATTTCTACCGATTTATAAGCAGTTTCTCGCTAACTCCTTAAGTCTTGAAGTTCCAAAAAAAATAAATGTTATTTTTGAAGATTATATCTATACATTTGTTTTGCCGAAACGTTAACTATATGAAATTCCCTCGATAGAAAAAAATCGCAAAGTAAGCTCCGAAACTTATTAAAAACACGTTTTGTTCTGTTATTTAATATGTTAAAGGAGTGAAAAAAATTTAGAGTGTATGTTTAAATGCAAATAAAACTACCTATAACGAGAGATTTTTTTTCTATTTCAAATGTGTCGTGTTTTATTAAATATTTTCTCAGCAGTCGCTTACGTCTGTTCATTTCAATCGCGTTAAATATTAGCGCGCTCTCTCTAACATTCTGATTTACATAAGACCATTTCAAACATTCGTCAGCAGTGTTGCCGAAGCTCCCGATTTTTCGGGAGATCTCCCGATTTTTCACTTCATCTCCCGATCTACCGGAATGGCATCAATATCTCCCGATTTTTCAAAGCAAGCAGCGAATCGTCGTCACTCGACGATTCTTTGTTTATGGTCTGCTAAACAGGCAAAAAATTGTCTCTGGCAAAAAAAAAAATTCCCCCGAATAGGGTATTAACAAGAATAATTAGAGAATACTGATTATCTAAGCATTTTTTTTTTTTTTTTAAAAGAAAGACAAACATTCCCGGGTTACGAATAACCTGACAATATTTGAAAATCTCCTACTACCACCACAGTAAGCCGAAAATGTTGCTTGTGTTGTGATGGAGGACTTACCCAGCCCAGGAATTGAACACACTCGGCCACCGACCGGTGTATATATGTATTAGACCTATACAAACCGATAATCTATGAATTTTACGAGCGAGAGTTTAGAATTTATTACGTAACGCCTCGATTCGCTTTTTTGGTTCTTCGTTCCTCGTACATATAATTTTTTTTTAATTGTGTAATATTAAGTTTTATGTATAAATATCAATGTCATCAATATCTCTATACTACTATAATATTGAATTCTTATATGTTATCTTTAAAGATAACTAGATAGTTCTTGCATTCTCTCTTCCATTTACCGATGGGTGTTATTTTTATGCTTTCTGGCAGTACATTGACATTTTTTATTCCAATATGGTGTAATATTCTATCGAAACACGTTAAAGTTATCTTTATTATTTCGATAACACATTGTGTATTATTAAATTTTCTTTATAAATATCAACGTCATCAATATCTCTGTTTTACTGTTAGCCAATTTAGCTCCTGTAACATTTTGGCTACTTTAAAAATCTATTTCGCCTAAGTATTATTCACATTGCTATATTTTGAACAATTTGCAACTTACTTTGTTCTCTGTCATTTCACCAGAAAAGAATCGTTGGACAGTTGTTAAAATATGGGCTAAAATTGGAGTTACGAGTATATACTGTAATCGCAGATTATTGGAACAACTTTTGAATAATTCTTCCCAGAAAAGAGATACTTGTACCCAAGTTTCAATTGTAAATGCGCAGCATGCTTATAAAAATTAAATCTTAATCTAATATAACTCCTAATTACTCCATAGCAGTAACAATTTCCACAATTTTATTTTCGCTCTTGCATTGTATTTTTTTTTGCTAATTCATCTGCTAAATTAGTAGGTATTTCATAATAAAGAATGCTAAACAGTTTACTATTGGGTGACAGCGGAATGTTTACATGTGAAGCCAGGTGATATGAAGTAAAAGCTCTTGAGGTGATTGGATGGTTGCTTATTAAAATTGAAAATAAAAAGATTGTTTCGTTTCATTTAATCGTAGACACATCCCGAGGACAAAAATCGTTACTTGTTTGAATGCCGCTCAATTTTAATGTACATAGATAGGTATTCAATAAATTTTGAAGTCTCTTGAACTGAGAGTTCAAATTTCACAAAAAATGTTCTGTGTTGACAGACGTAAAAATAAGTCTCCATCGAATGTTACGGAAAATTGCGTCATTCCATGGGCAACATCTACAATTATGCTGCTTCTTGATTTTTTAGATCGTTGTTAATGGTCTGCTTCGGAAATAGTAAACGGGATTCGGATTGTTGATAAGGGAGAATTTTTATTATAATAGTTCTAGTCATCTCCCGATTTTTCCCGATTTCTTTAAATTTCTCCCGATTTCTCCCGATTTTTAGGCAAAAATTCTCCCGATTTTGAATTTTTAGTTTCGGTAACACTGTTCGTCAGTCCCGCGCAGTCGGCAGACATAATGGACGTGTGTCAGAATTTTTGGCATCTAAAATTACGTGATTTATTGTAAATAATATTTAATTTAAAATATTTGAATACCTTATTTAACGTGAATATTGCATTTATCGGTTAAATAATATTATTTTTCAAAAATGATTAATAATTAACAAACATAAATGAAATGTCCCAAGGCCGCGGCTTGTGTACAAAAATATACCGATTTGCCAAAAATTCGTTTACCACAAGGCGATGGAAGCTGATTGTTCTAAAACTGTGAGATTATTTCTTGAATAAATTCCGCAGTCGTTTTTTGCCACTCTGGAAATATTAGAGTAAAACACGTCAGGTGTTTAACAAATACTGGTTATTCAGACTTTGCCGAACATTTAATTAATACTAACCATACTTTTGATAAAAATACAGGAGTCAAAATTATACATAAAAATAAAATAGGAATACGCCTTAATAATTTAAAAGCATTAGAAATAGTAGTAGGTCGAGATCAACCGAAACCGGTCGACGTATATAGCAAAATAAAGTGGTTTAAAACAAATGAAAATATATTTTGAATAACATATTTAATTCAAATTTATCTATCACGTATACTTTTATAAAATTTACAAATATCTTTATGAAATTTAATTTTTATTTAAAAAAGAAAAAAAGTGAAGTAAAGCAAAAAATCGAGTATTAGAAATTATCCTCAAGGGACAACTCTGTATTACAAAACATATTCAACTTTTTCCAGTTGTTTCTATAATTTTATATTATTTTTTAGAATGCGTCCATTTAAAGACATATTTAATGCATTGATAACTGGAAAAACCGAGTAAGTTTGTTTTGTATTGGCCATTAAATGATGATGATGTTTTTGTTACGTAACTCCACACAGGATGCAGGTAATTCTGCGTGATTGTACAAGTAAAAAATAAAATGTTAATTTTTCAATATTCCAACGCTTTAAGGTCGATTTCAGGTAAATAAGTTAATAAACTAAAGGATAAATAGATATTTTTCTATGGAATAATATTGTTCTATAGGAAAAAATTCAATGGATTGGTAACCCTATACGAACTCTATGACAAGTAAAAGTGGTGGGCGTCGCTCATCTACAATTCGAAATGCAGAATGCCGCGTCTCAAGAGGAAGCCACAAGCCAAAAATATGTATATTCTTTGTTTGCCTTATTTCGTGACGAATACACAGGTAATAGGCATTAAAATCGATTGGAAAATGGAGTTAAGAAACGCTCGATTTCATGCGCAAAAGTGTTTTTTATTTATTTTGTATAAAAAATTATAAGTACGCAAAAAAATAATCAACGGAAACTGTCACAGATAATCTTACCCATAATATGTTATTTTTCAAAAGTTGATTCTTTTGTGCATTCATACATTTTTATTGAATAAATATATTTTTTAGTAGCTTACATTTAAATTTTATATGGAGTAAATAATTTTTTTATTTGAATTCTCCTCAAGGGAAAAGATAAGAAAAACATCAATTTATATAAAGCATATTATTTGGTATACATAATGTAAACTAATTCGTTATAAAGATTAATGGTAAATCAGTATTTAGCATTAATTAGGCTTTGCCTTAAGTCCGAGTTCTGTTGATTTTATTTCCGAGTAGAGCCGATTTTCCGTCAGCACATATATACGTCGTAATAGGGGTAAAGTACGGTAGATTGTAGTTCATAATGTTATAATGTAAACATATTAGATAACTCTTTAAAATTATTGTACTGTTTAAATGAATAAATAAATAATTACAAAAAGTCTTCTGTTTTACAAGTCCTTAGCAGTAACCTAGAGTTCAAACCCTGTTGATATAAAAAAGCTTAAAACAATAAAAATTATTTTTAATATATGTAATTATTATAGGTATATATAATATACGTGTATGTTATGTAAACAAAAGTAGGTTTAATATATTTATGCATAAATCTTATAAGAAAAACCTTAATTCATTTTTTTTTAAATTGTTTTTGACTTTATAGGAGAAATTTTTAAATATGTATTCATTTTTTAAAAGTATGTATCTTTAAATGTGTTATTTTAATTTAATATAAAAATATTTAATTAATTAAATCCGTAATATCCGTAGTTTGAGAATCATGGTCATTTTAACTCCCGCGCGCGTCCGTTCACTAAAGTCGCTAGTATTTGTCTAAAAGTTTTATGGTGCTGCCACACGCAAAGCTCACATCAACAGATAATATAAAGCACAATAGCGCTCGCCATACAATCCCATACAGACCCGACACACGTAAAAAGATAACGCGCTATAAGTGTGGTTCTGAACTTCGCTAACCGAATTTATTTTACGTATCCGCTCCCGAAGCGATATTTGAAAAGTTATGCGTCCCCCTCTCCGCCGTAAAAAGGAGAGGGGGTCATTTTAATTACGGAGCTACCAACTAAGTTCTGTGTTCCCTTAGTAAAGTTGTCACTTTGACAGATGAAATTATGTTCCTCGGCCGCTCTCGAATTCAACTGACCCCCTCTCCTACCATAGGAAGAAATATTTGATAGCGTCGTGTGTCGGTAGAAAAGATGATGCGCTGTACATTAACTTTTGATGTGAGCTTTGCGTGTGGCAGCAGCTTTATAATGGAGACATATTGGTTCTGATCTTAGATACATGTTTCAATGCTTTCTTTTATCGTCAACAGATGTAACAAACTAAATAATTAGGACGATGGTGACTCTATACGAAGTTTATGAAACTAAAAGAGGTGGGCGTTGCCGATTTACAATTCAAAATGCAAAATGCGGCGTCTTAAGGGTGACAGGTATTTATGTGTTGTGGTAGAAAGTTATTATTATTTATTTTTTTTCACATACATATTGAAGCATGAAAACACACATTTATATGCGAGTGTATGTATTTTTGGATAATTCTTGAAGAACGTGTATAATATTTAATTTTACTTATATATTTTGGTTATGTTTGGTTTGGAATTATAATCTTTTGAATAAAGTGAATATCTTGTTTTTTTATCCAGGCTACGATATGTTTTTTGAGAAAGTTTGTAGATGTGTTTGTAGTCAATAATTGTTTCAAAGTAATGGGCATACTGTTAAAAAGTTTGGTTGCGTAGTGTTGAAAGTGTCTTTGTCCGTGTGTGGTGTGTGTTATCGGAATGTTCAGTGATTTATTTGTTGAGGACCTGGTTTTTATTATGGCTTTTGCTTGATTTGTAATATGAAGATTATTATGGATGAGGTGTGGGAGAGCAGTTTTGGCGTAAAGTTGTATTATTGACATGACGTCTAGTGTTTTGAAGATTTTGTTTGAGTCTGTGTAGAATGGTACTTGCAGTGTGAGTTTTATTATTGCCTGGTGAGTCTTGAGTGAGGTGAGTCTTTAGTTTAGTTTCAGACGAGCTGTCGATCTTTCGCAAATGTGAACGGAGTTTGTTCCAAGCTGTTGGCCTGCTTCTGTAAAGTCTCCGAAATTGGTATTGGATTGCGCATAGGTACAGAAAAATCTACCTATGGCTGTTGAAAATGCTGATCGAAGCGCGCTTGCCTAATATTAACATCGTTCGAAATGCACAATTAAGGTGGTGCCATGCCATGTATTGTTTTAAAAATCATCCAACAGAGATTGAATTTTTGGAAATTTGAGGAAAGACACGACTAACGACTAACGACTAATATAATATTGTAAATATTATGTACAAAAGTTTTAGATAGTACGATATTGTCGATTGTCAGTAAACATAATGTTATGTATTGTGTAAATAGGCCACTAAAAGCAAGATAATAAACATTTATCTTTTGTGGCCGGACACCATTTACTTGTAAAATGTTGCCATTGAACCTATATTAAGATAAACGAAGATAATCTAAATGCAATACGGACGAATCAGAGCTAAAGCACGTGTTTTATGGAGGTAATGAACAGACTAATACAGTTGAACTCATAATCTTACTTGTATTAACCGTTAAACTAACATTAGAAGTATCAGGGTATCTAGCACGGTCGATCGATAAAACCTATATCGATACGAAATTGAGTAAATCCGTAGTCTATGGTCAGTTAGCGACGTCAACGGTCAACAATTGATGATAAAAGTTCCGGCATCCGATAGAATTTTTGTGCGGCCTCCAAGGTGTTAGATAAGCCTCGGTTAACTGTCAATGGGCACTATAGACATCTTTTCAAATAATGTCGATCGCTATGCAAACTTAGAGTTATTTGAATGGACGTGAACTAACGAAGCCCTTAGAAATGAGACAAGTCATATACGCGAAAAATTAAATTTTGTCGGGCTTAGAGAAACGAAAGTTATTCAAAATATAACAATTTGTTGCTAAATTAGGCTTTAACTAATTAACTCCCTTTTCGTATCAAAAGTATGTGTGGACTGCCAAAGCGTATTTTAATTCGATGTTGTCAATTTATTTGTATTTTAAAGTAGCCGTTTGACGTTAAGGAATGTCAATTCATAGACATATCCGCCAGCATTGCCATAGTAAAACGATTTCTTATTTATTTTGTGTCAATATTGGCTTGGCTATCGACAGCGCAACCGTGCTCCGGATATTGATATAAAATCATCGTAAGTTAAGCCTATCGATTCAATATTGTTAAGTTATCAATTTGATCGAGCTAGACCCCTAGGTACTAAATATAGTATTAAACCCACACGTATTTTAAAATAACAAGCCTGAAAGCATTTTCAAAATTAGTAAATATTCACTTACGTAAAAAAAAGATAAAAACGACAATTTGAACAGTGGGGTTGTAATTAGTAATTATTTGGTTCATCGATAATACCTATCTATCAGCTGCAAATGGTAATGGGGTTATCTTCTTAAGATTAGGAGCGCAGAAGTCAAAGAAGTCATTTGAAGGCCCTAATTAGGAGCAAAACGTTGTCAAAGGGACCCCCGTCAATCTGACTGACCTACAAATAGATATACAAATAAAATGCGGCAATCGTACTAGCACGTGTTAACATAAAATTAGTAAGGAGGGGTTTAATATTATGTTAGCTCGTATAAACGTTTAACATATGTAACAGAGAATGCTACGTATAAACACGACAACATTTCCACGATAAGAACGGAATTAATTAATAATCGAGTCAACGTCGCTTGCGGTGCTTCGTTCCTTTCCCATAATTCGCTGCTCGGCTCGCTGGAGTTTTGTCGTGTTTAGACGTAGCATTACCGATCCATAAAATATTAATATTCACAAACATAAGGAATATCTGATAACGCACTGTTTATTTTATTTATTTACTAAAACAGCGATACATACTTATTTATCACGGCACTTGTACACGCACGTTCAACATTTCTCTGATAAAAATATTCCCCAAATCTACAAGCATGCTACAAAACAAACTTGGTTCAAAATCGTATATTTATGTTTGATCAAATACATACATAATTACAGATTTACATAAAGTAGGCAAACATATGAGACCTTTGCCCCAATAACTACCTTATACAGTTACTCGAGGAATTATAACGATAACGATTGAGTAATAAATGAAGTGCAAACGATAGATATGAATTATGTTGTCATTTTGTGTTAATTTAACTTATTTTCAATTATTGAATTATTTATATTACGACTAGCTGCCCACCACGCTTAGCTGTGGCTCAGTCTGTCTGTGCAGATAGATAAAAAATAGCATGTGTTGCTTCTACGTCCAACAGATGGCGCTGTTTAAAAAAAACATGTTTTGACCTGTCACAGGTGACTTCTATATAATATGTATAGATAATACAGGCGTATTCTAATGCAACGTTGTGTCCAAATTTCAAAGCAATCGGTGAGGAACTTTCGGAGATTTAAGATGTTGAACAAACGAACATTTGCATTTTTATTTATACATGGTGTCCGGAAACTCGTAGTACAAGCCGGAAACTGGAGAATGTATACCACACGGGAAACCCAAATAAACATAAAGTTTTTTGATTTGAGCATTTTTATAAAAAAAAAAAACCAAAAAATATATTTTTCGGCTATTTCAGGGTTCAAATTTTTTCGTCATTATTTGTTTTACTTTTAAATTTTTAAATAGTTTTAATTAGTTGGGTACTTTGATCTTCAGTAATAATTTATAAGAATTTGATCAAAAAAAAAATCAACTTCTGACTCGATTTACTCGAAAACGAAAGCTCAAATCAAAAAAAAATTATACTACGTAATCGACTCCAAATGTGATGTAGATTCACCAGTTTCCCGCTTGTACTACGAGTTTCCGGACACCATGTATAGATAATATATACATGAGGTAAGGCAAATAAGCGTTCTACACGATACTTATTTTCATCCAGTTTCCATGGGTCGTTTTTTCATGTGGATTGGGGATGAAAAAGAGGACGTGTTCTATTTTGATACAGATTTTCGAACAGTTTAAGATGGCGGACGTTATTTAACATCTGTCCTGTCATTGTTTTAAGTAACTATATTATATATATTATGTGGAAATGTTGCATGTTTAACTAGTTTTATATTGGCTGGCTCTGAACAGCTGTGAACTTTGTTTTTGATGTTTTGATTTAACGTTTTTTTTATATAAAATGGTTTGACTGAGGATTCTTTTCTCCCCAGAGACTAGACTCAACCGCGCTAGCTGAGCCAAATCCCGTTTGGGTAGGACCGACATTTATTTATTTAAAAACTAAAGGCGTTAGAGATACAGGCCAAATTGCTAATTTGTTCGCTGACTATCTGAGTGAATGAAAGCTATTTGAAAAAGTGAAAACGACAAAATCCAAAGAATGCCATGCCTCTAGCGGCCTACCGCAAGGTCGACATTTAGGTCCTCTCTTCCTACTCTTTATTAAATACGTAACATCCTGCTTCAACAATGTTAAATTAATACTATTTACTGATGACATAAAAAAATTACAAAGAAATTATTATAACAATTATAGAACATATAAATGATTGACAAGAGCTTCAATCAAATTTAAATTAATTGTATAATTGGTGGGCAATTGACAATCTACAATTTCTACATATTAACAAATGTAAATCAATAACATTTTGTCGAAACAAATCTTCAATGCAATTCAATTGTGGGATAGACCATATACAACAGAAGATATTAACTACAATTGGATACATCAGAGTTATTTTTGATGAAAAACAGATTTTTTTACAGGACATAAATTACATTCCATTGAAAACATTAGGATTTTTACTGAGAACTTTAATTCACTTCCTGTTATGAAAATCTTATTTGTCTCATTAGTTCGTAGCCAATTAAAGTATTATTCCGTTGTTTGGTCACCTCACAAAATCACCTTATTAAATTCGAATTAAAAATGTCAAAAGAACTCGACGAACTCGAGAACGATTTACAAAATTTAAGATTTTAAGTTAAATATCCCTTTAAAACAAATTAACCACACTTTTTTATCAAATATCTTAAAAATACATACACTTGAGGATCGGCGTAGGATAAGCGATCTATGCTTATTTTTTTAAATCGTAAATTCGAGTGGAGTCGATTATTATATACCTATGCCAAGTAGTGTAGCAAACACGCCGATTCGTCGCCTACATAGTTTAGCAAACGAACATACCAATCATTCGATATGTTTAATGTAACATACTTAAACATTTTTTATATCGAGACATTATTTCTGGTAATTTCAGTTTATTATTATTTTTTTAAATTTTATCCAGCGGTAAACCACTGTAATAAAAGAAATTATTTTTGCCGCCATTGTTTACAACCCTTGTGTAAAACACTGTTAAGGCGATGCACTACGTCGTGTAATATTTTAAATTGAGCCGCTATCAATAACAACCCTTACGTAGATGGCGATAAGGTTTAAATTCCCGCTTAACACCATCCGCCTATTTTGATTTATGCAAGAAAAAAACATGGCCAAAAAGTGCCTTTTATTTTATTTTGTGGATGTTCAGGCATAAATATTAAAAATTTTTTCGATCATTTTATAAATAACTTAATTTTCCACATTATACAATAAAATCATAACCGAAAATGGGTTCGTAAATAGGAGATTTTGAACTTTAAAGCAGTTTTCATAGGCCTTTACATTATTTTTTTCTGGGCTTATAAAAAGACTTAAGTACTTATCTAAAAAATACTCGATTATTTCAAAGGCCAAGATGTATTCTACTCGCAGTATTTAATTAAAGCATCTGAAACATTTCTAGGCGACCAAATTTTCAAACCAAAAACACATGATTTTGCATTACTACCTATGGCATCGCCTTAACAAAATAAACTTTATAAAAAGAAAATAAAATAAATTGCCACCTACCTTCAATGTTATAACTACTATGTAATAAAAATGTGTCAAACAAACTGCCAATAAAACAATAAAAGAAACATAAACCTTTCAAACGATGCAAGTAAAGTATTTTCACTAAAATAATATCTATTGTTTGCTGCAGATTCACGTTCTTTTATTTTACAACAAAGTTATACTTACTGCAACGTGGTTAAAACACAAATAATAAAAATACCTTTCTTTATCAAATAAAACCACTTGCTGCCCGTGCTAGCAATATATATATATATATATGTATATGAATATTGCTAGCTATATATATATATAATTTATTTATCTGAATACAATGTCTGATTTGTATGTATTATTCGCCCAGTCATCATGCATCGGTCACATCCTTGTTACTCGTATTTGCCATACGTTTCCAGAAACTCAACTTTTTCAACAAGGAATTAATAAAAAATAGTTAATTATTTTTTATGGTGCTGATTATAGCTTTGTTACGAACTGAATGTCTTTGTTGTGGTATTTAAGACATTGGTTACATTTTTGTTTGAATAACATTAATATTTTTTCAACTAAAAACAACCACAAAATATTTTTCATCACACGTCGCCACTGGGTATAGCCTAGCGCAGAGGTCGGCAAAGTGCGGCTCCGGAGCCGCATGCGGCTCTTTAGCCTCTTAAGTGCGGCTCCCGCGCAAATGTTCAC
The DNA here is from genome assembly GCA_026573805.1 of Hesperophylax magnus. NCBI lineage: Eukaryota > Metazoa > Arthropoda > Insecta > Trichoptera > Limnephilidae > Hesperophylax > Hesperophylax magnus. The sequence continues at coordinate 7,655,442 of JAIUSX010000022.1, forward strand.
GGAAAGGCGCGCAAGACGCGCCGATGGTATCGGCGGGTGACGCCTGTGGGGTGCGCGGTGCGAGGGAGACTCTTCTCGCGTTTCAATAAGTCTGGTTGGCGTTGGATAGCAGTCACATGGCAGTCACCTCGCCAGTCGCGTTTGTCGCGCACGTGTTACAAGGGTTTTTTTTTCCATCCAGCTGCACATTCTACAGGTATTTACATCATTAATTTAATATTTATTTGATATATGTGTATTCTAATCATTTAATTATAATGTTATTTATTTAGTGTTGGTGTCGGAAAAAAATTATATCATAATATGATAGTTATTTAGTATTGGTGACGGAAAAAAATATTTTTGGGATTTTTTTATAGGTCCCCTATTTCACATGGCTACCAAAAAGAAGCAAAGAGAAACGGAAGATGAAAACCGTGAATTTAGAGTTGAGTGGACAGAGACTTTCGAGTTTATTCAAAACTTAGATGGCCTTCCGACATGTCTTATTTGTAAGGAAAAATTGGCGCATAACAAGAAGTGAAATTTGGAGAGACATTTAAAAATAAACACACTTCATTTAGCAATAAATATCATGTCGGTAATGCAAGGAAGAAAGCAGTTGAGGAACTCCAGAAGACTCAAGAGACATTAACTTCTGTATTCAACAACTGGATGCAATCTTTCAGTAATGTTAATATGGCAAGTTTTGTTGTTAATCGAGAGATTGCTAAGAGAGGGAAACCGTACACAGACGGCGAATACATTAAAAGTTGTTTTGTAAAGGCATCCGAAGAACTATTTCGGGATTTTAAGAACAAGGCAGAAATTAAAAAAAAATTAAAGAGTTCCGTTGTCTGCCAAAACAGTGAAAGATAGAACACTTAAAATGTCTTCGAATATAACTATCCAGCAAATCGAAGATCTAAAATTGGTTTAGGCTTTATCAATAGTAGTTGACGAGTCTTGTGATATAAATGATACAGCGCAAGTTTCGCTTTTTGTAAGATTTATTTCTCATACAGGTCCTAAAGAAGAACTTTTAGGATTATTGCCACTCAAAGGTCAGACGCGTGGAGAGGATATCGCAAACGCTGTAATGGATGTATGGATAAAAATCAAATTTCTCTCGAAAAAATTATGTCGATTTCAACAGACGGGGCCAAAAGTACGACCGGCCACAGAAAGGGGTTTGTTGCTCTTTTGAAAGAAAAAAATAATCACGAGATACTTGCTTACCATTGCATCATTCATCAAGAAGCGCTTTGTGTGCAGACATTTCCAAAAGAAATTTGTAAAGTTATGGAATTGGTGATTACGATTGTTAACTCCATTTTAGCTAAAGCTCTTAATCATAGCCAATTCAAAGAATTTTTAGTTGAACTGGAGAGTGAGTACGGTGATCTTCTGATTCATAACAAGGTACGTTGGTTATCAAGAGGGAACGTTTTAAAGCGTTTCGAATTGCTGTTTACAGAAATCAAAGCATTTCTCCTTGAGAAGGCGATAAGTGGATTCAAAACTTTTATTTCATGGTAGACGTTACGTCTCATCTAAATAAACTTAATCATAAACTACAAGGGAAAGGAAATACAATTTTTTCGATGTTAGAAGAAGTCGTTTCATTTAAAAACAAATTATCCCTCTTTTCTGAAGATTTTGCAAGGGAAACATTGCTTCACTTTCCGAGTCTGCTGAAGCATCGCCAAGAAAATAATTCTTTCATTTACAAGCACTACTAAATATGGAGCTCTAAATTTGAACGTCTTTGTGTTGATTTATAAATACTGGAGAAGAAAAAATGTGAGCTTAGTTCACAACACAAGTGGTCTACCTTGAAAGACCTAGAGAAGGAAGACATGATCATATTCAACGCTTGGAATAGTATTCCCAACTCTTATGACCAGCTGAAAAAACTCGCTTTTTCTGTACTATCCCTTTTCGGTTCTACATATTCATGCGAACAATCTTTTCAAGCATGAACTTTATCAAGAGTACACTGAGAAGTCGTCTTATTGATGACAACCTGGAATCGTGCCTAAAATTAAGAACAACTACATACAAACCCGATACTCAAACTTTCGAATTAAGTACTTATTATGATTGTCATTATCATGGTTTTATATATATATTTTTTAATATGTTTTTTAAATTTTTCTTTGTACAATATTTTACGTTACTTAAATCTTACAAAACTGATCAATCAGTTTGATTGTAAGAAATTTCTCATTTTGCCTGTTTATTTGTTTGAAATAAAATAATTATATCTCAACTTAATATTTGAATAGGTAATAATAATTACGTAATAGTGTAATACTTAATATTAAAATACTTAACTGATTATTATAATGCTTTTATAATTGGCTCTTATTTTTTTTTTAAATCGTTGTAATGTACATATTTGGCTCTTTGGCAAATAAGTTTGCCGACCTCTGGCCTAGCGGATCACGTGATACGCACTCCGTCTCGTTCCAGGAGCACGGTAACAGACGATACAGAGTGCCTATCACGTGATCCGTCGCTACGTGTAGAAGAAGTGTGATACAATTTGTTTTGTTGTTGATTTAATTGAAAAAAATATATCACTGAAGAGCATAATTACATATTTTTTTTAATCCAAGAAAATACTAGTATTCATTCATTGAAATTTGGCTAGGAAATAGTTTCACGTCAATGTTATAATTATTAGATGTTTTAATAAACTCTAGGTATAAAATATAATACAAAAAAAGTATTCAACATTTTTCGTATTATTTATAAGCAACTATGTAGTATTGTAAGTTGTAAGTCAAATTCCATTCAGTCTCAATAGGGACCTATAGGTTATCGTTTTCAATTAATAATAGATATTTGGATGTCATGCGAATCATAGGTCAATAATTGTCATCAAATGTTCGCAAAAACACGGAGCCATTATTATGTCGATGCTTGAGACGAAGGCATGTATGATTTTTGTTATTAAAAAAATAAAATGTATACGTTATGTGCTTTGTTTCATAAGAAACGAAACGTAGAAGGCATCTTTATTTAGCCACAATAATTTGTGGTTGAGTAACAAAGAAAACAATTCAATTAATAATTATGATTAGCACTGGTATACAGAGAAAACATTTCAAATCAGACTCAATTTAGAAGCGGATGTTATTAAAACATTAACCTTTAATATAGGTACAGGTTGTGCACCCTGGAATATTCCCTGACCTAATATAAATTCCTCAAAGCCGGGAATTTATCGATGTGATAAATAAATTTGCTTTTTTTTATGAAAATGTATAATGTTCAAAAAGTTAATAGTGACAATGAAATAAGTTTTTCGATATGTCCAAAAGTGACGAAATTGTAAGCTTTCAAAGTGATCTTTGGCAAAACGTGTGCAAATTTATTTATTTTATTTAGGAAAAACCAGTCATACATTTAAGCATAAACAGTAATTATTCATATGATCTAGAGTATCTAGACCAATAAAGTTCCATTAAGTTTAGTTATTGATTTAGTATTTGTACCTACAAAATATATTTATAAATGACAAAGAAATATAAAAATAAATACACCATTATAAGGAATTACAAAATGTTATTTAACAAGTAAAGACAGTTAGTAGTAATACAGTTTCCGCGTGATTATACTAAAAACTATAAAATAAACTACATAATTCACTACTGTATACCACAACGTTACTGTTAAACAAACTACATTACATCGACTCCGTATATCATTCCGGTGCAGAGATATTGCGTTAAGAATTCCTCTGGCGTCCCCGAGTGGTTCTACCATTCAAACCACTCTTTAAACACTCCTGGCACTAAAAAGAACAAACTTTGAAATTTTCTGCGATATCGGTCGACTACTTTTTCTCATAAGGTTTAGCCGGCGTTAGCAATGTAAGATATTATTTTTTACGACTTGAGTACAAAACACCGACTTTTCTCCACTTTCTATAAATATAATATGCATGTTTTATATATACAAACCTTCCGGAAGACATTCTCTAAATGATAATGAAAACCATATAAAAATCCGTTTAGGAGTTTAGAAGAACTAAGCGCACAACCACACAGATGGAGGGAGTAAAATTATTTTTTACTAGATAGAGATTTTCTAAAAATTTTGCCCTCAGCATGCTCTAATTAATATGACACATCGTAAATAACATGAAATTTCATTGTAGGAGAAAACCTCATGGGCATTTCAACATTTAGATGAAAATTCCCGCAATATTCCCGATCCGGGAATATTCGTAAAAAATAAATTCCCGGTATTCACCCATCACTAGGTACAGGTATTTGTATCTACTAAGTGGTACATATTGTGTCTAGATATAATTAACATAAATAATATATAAGTAAAGAAAAAAAATTATTAAGGAAAATTTTCAGGCCGATTTTCCCGCGAATCTTTAGTCTCACTGGCTCCAGGCGGTTGGGACTCTTGTGCGGTATTCACATTAAAAATAATTGGGCAAACAATTTTGATGCGGCTGTTTCATTTATTATCAAGACGATCTACATATGTCTTTGCTAGAACGGGTTTCAAACACTAGTATGTAATAATATTTTTTTTATGCAAAAATAGGAACATCGTATGACATTTAAACATACAATATTTATATACTAGCAGTTCTGTTAACAGTAAGACCTCGCGTTCAAAAAACTATATTTCTAATTTTCTCTTATTTAGAAATCAAAACATTTCCATTTTTCCAAAGAAATGCTGCTATCGCAATGACAACACTTTTTTCAAACTTTCTGTACGTACCTTAGTATCAATTATTCTGATTTGACGATGAATGAGCTCATAGTAGGAACCACGATCTTGCGAACTCTTGCGGGATGAAAATATAGTATTCAGCAAGGCCACCATCTTGGACCGGAACCGGAACGTGACAAACAAATTTACAGACTGCTGAAATGTCAAATGGCCGACTGATCGCAGGACTTTGAGGTTCAGTCAATAAATAACTTATTCGAAAGTGCTAGGTAAATTATCCTACATCAAAAGTGAGAACATTATTTTTGAAATATAGATAGGTGTAGGTACTTAGTAAGATATTATTATATGTAATATTTTTCTTGTAGGTTTCTACAGGGTTTTCCAATAAGAGGTGTTATTTTGATATTCAATCGAAAAAGATCAATGGTTTCGTTGCTTTTGTGGCACGTAGCGCCGTCTTGTTGAAAGTAAACGTTGTCCAGATCAATACCATCCAATTCCGGCCATGAAAAATCATTAATCATCTCTCGATAGCGCAATTAATTCACCGTAACTGTTGCTCCAGCCTCATTTTCGAAAAAGTAAGGTCCAATGACTCCGCCGGACCATAAACCGCACCAAACAGTCACACGTTGAGGATAGGATAGGCTTTTCAACAATAACTTTTGAGTTTTCCGAGCCCCAGATGCGACAATTTTGCTTGTTGACGAAACCACCGAGGTGGAAATGGGCCTCATCACTCAAGATGATTTGCATTTGATTCACTAAGTGAATTTTAATAATTTCAATGCGTTGTTAAAGCGTGTATCGTTCCATTTTTATTAATGGCTTAGATTCTACTTGTCAAATGTCAAAAAATGACAGCTTCAAAAGTAACATCTACCGAAATAGCGGGCTATTCAAAATAACACCTCTTATTGGAAAACCCTATATATTGCATTGTAGTTGGCAATATATGTATAGGCGGAGGTGGCTTATGAATGTAACTGAACCGAAAATAGATACAAGAAGGATATAATATCAATATTAATGTAATCTAATCAATAAAATGAAATATTCATGTTTACTGGATCACCACTAATTAATTCAGTTCACTGAAAATATGAAACAGATAAAAAGGTACTGAAAATATGAAACAGATAAAAAGGTACTGAAAATATGAAACCGATAAAAAGGTACTGAAAATATGAAACAGATAAAAAGGTACTGAAAATATGAAACAGATAAAAAGGTACTGAAAATATGAAACAGATAAAAAGGTACTGAAAATATGAAACAGATAAAAAGGTACTGAAAATATGAAACAGATAAAAAAACAAGGTAACGATCGAAACTGGGATTCGAACCCAGATCCTCCTGTCTTACCGGGACCGACGTTTATTTTTATTTTTTAATGTGAATTCCACATAAGAATTCCAACTGCTCCCAACCATCTGGAGCCAGTGAGACTATGGCATCCCCAATTGGGGTATGTTGTGAGGCTGAAGGTAGTGGGGAAGGGAAGAAAGAGATGGGAGAGAGAATTTTTGGGAAATACCTGAATATTCACATCTGGTTACCAAACAGGGCTAAATCCATTTCAAGCAAAGTTTCTATTCTGAATCGTGGTCTTTCACCAGGGCGACTCTGAGAGTATCTTCCACTGTGGAACATGTCGCAAATATGCTGTATATTATATTATTTTTAATGAATAAATTGTAAGATAACACGTTAAGTGATCGGGTCTGAATAGGTAGTTAGGTAATTCCCAACCTCCCTCTCACCAATCTCCTTCCCTCCCCGCCAGGGCAGGCCCTATGCGGGTACAATTGGAATAGTCTGCTCCGGGCGCCGAATTATCAAGGCGTCTAGGCGCTGGTAATTCCTATCACCTAATAGTCCTATTACATCGCCCTTAGATTATTTTACTCGCGCCAGGCACCGTTTGGCTCTGGGCCGGCCCTGCTCATCGCACCCTCCAGTCTCTCAACGTACCATGCTCTAGCTCCACTGGCTAGTAGACTACTTAGTAAGACTTTATTTTACTCGCGCCATGCACTGTTTGGCTCTGGGCCGGCCCTGCTCATCGCACCCTCCAGTCTCTCAACATACCATGCTCTAGCTCCACTGGCTAGTAGACTACTTAGTAAGACTTTATTTTACTCGCACCAGGCACCGTTTGGCTCAGGGCCGGCCCTGCTCATCGCACCCTCCAGTCTCTCAACATACCATGCTCTAGCTCCACTGGCTAGTAGACTACTTAGTAAGACTTTATTTTACTCGCGCCAGGCACCGTTTGGCTCTGGGCCGGCCCTGCTCATCGCACCCTCCAGTCTCTCAACGTACCATGGTCTAGCTCCACTATCTAGTAGACTACTTAGTAAGGCTCGCGCCAGGCACTGTTTGGCTCAGATACCTTATATTATTGAAAAAATTACCGTTATTTAGTCTCAAGCTCAATGATCAAGGTTTTTTTACTGTCGTATAAATTTGAAATCAATCCAGTAGTATATTAATCTTAAGAGCATACAAATTTAAATGCTTACTTAGCATGGAAACTGTATACAGGAAACAGTCACAGAATGCGGAAAATGGAAAAAATCCACTAATGGAATAATAGATATCAGGATCATACTGCTTATGGTTATATTATAAATGATTTGTTTAATCATGCATACATTTTTAAATACGCTCTGTAAAAAAATAACCACCATGGGACTCCTAACAGATGTGAAAAATTGAAATAGATTTTTATTGAAAATGAAAATTAAAGTCTTTATATTTTTTTTAAATATAAAAAAATATTTTTTTATTATTAAAATATACACAAAGAAATATATTGCAAATTAAAAATTCTAGTGAGAATATAAGCAAATTTACCGCGCAGAGTTTTGGCGGCCGGGCAGAAAGAACCATCAAGTCACGAGGCTGATAAAACCTCATCCCGTTTCGGTGCAAGAGTGTCGTCCCGTCTTGCCACGAAATAGTCGGTTTTACCCCCTTAGGATGTAAAACCACCAAAAGATGTTTTACAACAAAAACATAATATATATGTAGCAGATATTTTGTGATGTGACATTATAATTTTAAAATATTAAATATAGGTAATCAATTATTACTGTACTGTTCCTCCATGCTAGATTATTATTGCATCTGCAAGGTAAGCTACGTATAAAGGTTATAAAGCTACCAACCAGATAGCTTGTCAACAAAGAAAACAATCCTTTTAGGTTATTTGTTGGTATTACCTACGATGACTGTACAATGTACATTAGAACTCGTCGGTTCTCAGAGAATTGAGTGATTTTATTATCTGGTCGTCAGCCTGTAAATGATAATATTTGGAGCAAGACATTGAGAAACTGGGATTTATAGAATAAAAGCACGTAATATAGATAACATGATTATAATTATTATGAATGTAGGTGACTTAAAGCATAATTTTGCATAAAGTACTTGTTATATTCTCATTTAAAATACCAACTAAACAGGCGTGTTTGCATGCAGAAGAAGACATTAATTTTCTCGAGAAACTCGATATCAAAATTTGATTCGGGATCAATGCACTTCTTATTATTGGTCAAGTTTTACGGTAGACTAACTAATTACAAAAAAAAAAGTTTTGATGTGTTGTGTTTAATAGTTGTGAAAGTAATTACAATTGTGATACTAAAGTTCAGAGTTTACCAAATAAAAAACGATAACAACGAGCCGAGTTATAAAATAAACATTTTGAAACTTGTTGTTTTGATTATTAAGGAAAAAGTGAAAATCGGATTATCCCACAATTAAAAAGAAACATTTTATTACCAAAAATGGTGGCTTGTGCACAGAAATAGCATGCAGACTGCAGAGTGTTTTGTTTCATGCCAATATTTAATGCAACATTCTTCAAGACAACATCAACAAATTATTAATTTGGTGTAATGAAAATAGACTTTACATAAATATCTCAAAAAGTCAAATATTTAGATTTTCTCGAATAAAAAATCCAGTGTATTTTAATTACAACATTGATAACAATGTTCTTGAGACATTAACACAAATCAAAGACTTAGGCATCACTTTTCAATAAAATCTTTCTTTTTTTAACCACATAATAGAAATCTCTAATAAGGGCTTAAAAACGTTGGGATTTATAACTAGGCTAAACCGAATTTTTAACAGTATAAAGTGTATTAAATTCTTATATTTTGCCTATGTAAGAAGTCAACTTGTGTACAATTCTCCTGTCTTGAACCCACATTATAATATACATGTACAAGCTGTTGAAAGAATACACAACAAATTCTTACGTTATATAAATTTTTAAATGGGTATTCCATCAATTATGTTGAACTACAACAATATGTTAAAATTATATGAATATGCTCAAATTGTCAGACTTGAATTTTCTATATAAAATTCCACAACGTAATACTAGAAGTCAGGATTTATTTCAGTGCAGAAATTCTGGGACTAACTACCATATGTATTCCTCTTTGACCAGAATACTAATGGAGGGAAAAAAAATATACCAAGTCAGTGGACATCATCAATTTATCTTTAAACAAATATAAAATGTTGTTAATGAAGAAATTCAGTTATGTACAATAAATAGTGTATATTTCATAATATTCATATGTAAAAGCCCCGAAAAAGGACGTTAATTAATAAATAAATAAATATTGCTCAATCCTTGGACCTAAGATGTTCAGATAAACCTTTTTTTCGATCAATCATGTTTACCATTTATACATCTACTGTGCTATCCTGTAAGTGGGTTCAGAATAAAATGCAAAGAAACTCATTCAAAGCATTCCCCAGGGAAATAAGTCTTCACAAGAAATATACAGTAAAAAACGCCTTTGAGGGAAACAAGTCTTCACAAGGAATACAAACAAGTCATTCAAAACACCATCAAGTATTCACAAGAAATTCAAACAAGTCATTCAAAGAACACTTGGGGAAACAAGTATTCAATTCAATTTTATATTTTTAAAGTAATTCCCGGATTACGAACAACCTGACAATATACCAAAATCGCCTACTATCATCACAGTAAGCGAGAAATATTACTTATGTCGTGATATGAGAAATATAAAATACAATCATAGCACTTTTGAGAAAACAAGTCTTCACAAGAAGAAAATGCAAGTTATTAAAGCACCCTTGAGAGAAATAAGTTTCCACAAATAATGCAAACAAGTCATTTAAAGAACCCTTGATGGAAACAAGTTTTCACAAGAAATGCTGAAAATTCATTAAAAACCACCTTCAGGGAACTATTCTTTAACAAGAACGCAATCGACTTTAAATATCTCGGAGTAAAGTTTTTTTAATACAGTACCAGAAAGTTTTAGAAATATAAATAACAATACCGATTTTGAATTTTATCTTAAAAAAACATACTGAAAATATAAATTGAAAATTTAACATATAAATAAAGAAATAATGAACGTAATAAGACAACCTCCATACACACAAGTCTAGCTTTATTATGGTGGTACATCATATAATCGTATAATATACGAGTATACAGGATTACAGAAAAGTCCGCGATGGTATGTATATGTCTAAGGATATCTCCTAAGGATAACCCCAACAACGCCGGGTACACACGTAGAAAAATGATCTTGTTAAAAAAGTGACAGCATGCTAACTTCCTAATAATATACAATATATATATTATAAGTTTTCACTAGAAATGCAAACAAATCATTCACAGCAAGCTTGGGGAAATCAAGTTTTCACAAGAAATACAAACAAATTATTCAAAGCACATTTGAGGGAAACAAGTTTTCACAAGAAATGTAAGGAAGTAATTTAAAGCACCCTTGACGGAAACAAATACAATACTGTGCTATAATTAAAATGACGAGAAGTACCTTCAATACAAATTTGAATGAAAACAAATGTGCCATTGACTTGGTACCTTTTGATTCTAGACCGTTTAGCACGCGGTCTGTCTCTCTTAAAAAATGTCGAAAATGTATATCGACATCCAATTTGTATTTCGTAATCTTGGTCAAACACAATTTTGTATGGAAATATAGGCCCATATTGGATTTATATTTGGATCACGAAAGTCGCCCACAAGGCACTATTAGTGTTATTCTTTTATTATTTAATTATTGTAGACAATATTAACGATTATTAAACGAAAATTCTAAACAGAAAAATCTTTTCCATCTCCTCTACCTTCGGCCTAACAACATACCCCAAGTATTGGGGATGACCATAGATGAAAATTTGCTCCATGTCGCAAACCCTTGTAAATCTAAACCAATAAAATTATATAATAACGATATAATTTACTTGATTCTTTACTAGAGGGCTAGTCTAGGGCAGTCTGCCTAAAGTGGGTCAATTATAATTTTTTCAGTCTAATAACCCACAGTAGAGTACATATCAGTAAGGATATACAGATAGCGACGAAAGGTCGCCGATAAAACGAACATAAAAATGACCTTTGTCACCACAACGCTTATCAACGACGAATTAAAATAATAATGATTACCAATACATATAGGTAATCACTTCGGTAGATACGGTCACTCTGTTGAGTCCGGTTAGTTCACGAAATTAGCTATTCAAATTTAATGAGATAAGTTAAATATTTAATTAATTAAACATCTGTCATTTAAGCGATCACAGTGAAGCAGCATGAATTTGGACCATTCAAACCAAAAACTAGGGGCCTTCGAGAAACCGAGGGAGAGTGGAGAGGTGAGTCAAGATCGCTTCGGTGAACTCTTCCTTCGTGTAGCCATCAGGGAACCCAAACAAAGAGGAACTTCCGAGAAACCAAGGGAGAGTGGAGAGGAGACTCGAGATCGCCTCGGTGGACTCTTCCTTCGTGTAGCCATTAGGGAACCCAAACAAAGAGGAACTTCCGAGAAACCAAGAGAGAGTGGAGAGGAGAGTCGAGATCGCTTCGGTGAACTCTTCCTTCGTGTAGCCATCAGGGAACCCAAACAAAGAGGAACTTCCGAGAAACCAAGGGAGAGTGGAGAGGAGACTCGAGATCGCCTCGGTGGACTCTTCCTTCGTGTAGCCATTAGGGAACCCAAACAAAGAGGAACTTCCGAGAAACCAAGAGAGAGTGGAGAGGAGAGTCGAGATCGCTTCGGTGAACTCTTCCTACTTGTAGCCATTAGGGAACCCAAACGAAGAGAAACTTCCGAGAAACCAAGAGAGAGTGGAGAGGAGACTCGAGATCGCTTCAGTGAACTCTTCCTACGTGTACCCATCAGGGAACCCAAACAAATAGGAACTTTCGATGGGAAAACCCGTACCGCTGCAGGATCCTCCAGGGAATCTATGCGCGGGAAAACAGGGACCCTCGAAGGGAACTGGAAACATTTCAAAGGAATGAGGTTGAATGAGAGATAGCAAAATATCTCACGGGAACTAGCCGTATATCGTCTCTGCTTTAACAAATAAATAATATTGTCGATGGAATTCAATTATTGATTTTATCGATCTAATGCACTGTTCGTATTGGGAGTGAAAAACTCGCAGTGTTTTGTTTTAGCCAATGGCGTCACTCTTGTCCCTATAATTTAGTATTTGGCTATAAAGAGATTTCCGTAGTTTTTTAAACCACAATATGAATAAGGCAAAACTGGAGAGAGTGGAGATTACCAAAGGTCGAGTCATAATTCTTTCAATAAAAAACACGAAGCCCATACAATAATATTATACAGAAGTTTATGTACTATTAGCATGAGTGCTAGTTCAGACACGGCGGGAACCGTGCGGTTTGAGAATCGTGCGGGAACCGCGTGGGTCTTATTTACGCAGGTATTTATATCAGGTATAATAATCATTCAGACATAATCGCGCGGTTAGTCCAACCTCGCGATTACCGCCACTCAACCGCTAGAAAATAGAATCGTGCGGCGCCCACGCGGTTTTATTACTATGGAGATCTTCCTCAGCGTTCAGGAGCGTTGCGGGCACCGCGCGATCAACAAGTCGTTTATAAAATAAAGAATTTTTGAATATTGCGGAATCACTGCTTTTGCCATAAGCCCCAATGTCAACATAAGTAAAGCAATAATTGGCATCGCAAACTGCTAAGAGCACTATAGAAAAGAAATGTTTGTAGTTATGATACAATGATCCCGAATCGACAGGCTTTATAACTCGGATATGCTTGCCGTCTATAGCACCAATGCAATTTGGAAAATTCGCATATCTCTCAAACTCTTGAGCTATTCTCTTCCAGAAATCTTCGGTTGGTTCGGCCATAACTTTACTAACCAACTTTTTCCACAACGATTTATTTCACGGACAATTCCTGTAATCGTAGATTTTCCAAGGCGATAGTTGTAGGTTAATTCTCCAAATGAACAACCCGTACCAAGATACCTAAAACAAGAAAATTAATAATGACATTATTTTCAGGTACAACACTTCAAAAAAAATTGAAAAACCTACGGGATTGTTACAATAAAGAATACAAAAAAGGGAAAACAACTCCTTCCGGTTCAGGTGCTCGTAAAGGAGCCCAATATATGTATTTTTTAAGGCTTTCTTTCCTGCAGAAGAGTGTAGACAACGATGAAACTACTAATAGTATGAATGAACAGTCAAATGTAATAATAGACGAAGACAATAATGAGACACATCAATTAAACGCCAATGCAACCGAAGCCACTGAAGTAGGTCCCCCTAAACGAAAGAAAAGAAATATACCAGAAGAACGAATAAGTGATTTAATTGAAAAAAGCATTGAGTCACGACAAAGTTTTGAAAAAGGACTTCAAGAAAATAGTATTTCCAGACAAGATGACGATAAACTTTTTTGTTTATCGTTATACAAAGATCTGAAAAAAGTACCAGAAAATCGACGTTTAGCGACCAAAATTGAATTGCTTCAAGTTATACAAAAAGGACAAGCTTTACCACCCTCTGTTCGCATCAGTGCTCACCAGATAATACCTAATACATCGTATTGGCAAAATCAACAGTATACAACTCCGCAAGGATATTTTACTACAAATGGATCAACTTCTGCTGTTATTCCGCCTGGGTCACCATCGCCATCATCTCAATATAGTACTGCCTCGCAGTCTTCTACAATAATAGAAAATATATATGCTGATTTTAATGAACAATAAATAAATATCTTACCTCAAAGTTACTACGAGTTTTTCTTCTGGTGACACGCTTGCCCTCATATGTGTTTCAGAGCTCGAAATATCTTCCCTGATTAGTTTAATTAGTTCATCAAAAGATTTTATTGACATTCTTAAATAGTCAAAAAATTTCCTCTCAAACATTCTTAAAATGGGATATAACGTTACGAATTGGCCATGTGTCAGTCGATCCCTTAATATTGGATGCACCCAATACTGCCTTTTCCTTCTTTTCTTTATTTTTTTCTGGAGCAGCCACAGACACGCTAGTTCCTCTTCGACTTCCATCTTGAAACTGATCGCTAATCGCTAACTAACCGCCGATGTTTGAACAGTCATCATTTTTGCGGTTCAAACCGCGCGATTTTATCAATCGCGCGGTTATCGCCGTGTCTGAACAGGCCCTTAAGATACACAGATAGAGTCAGCTTTGGCGTTCGAAGTATGGGCCACGCATATCGGATCATTGTCCGATGTAAGATATCAGTCGGTTACAACAAAGCCTCCTAGATCTCTAGGAGGTTTTGGTTACAAGCGCTTACACAGGTCTCCGGCGATAACAAGCACGCTGAGATATTGTGCAAGTCGTACTGGAAAATATAGGGAAAGCAATACCGTTCATCTATAATAAGTATGGTTTTACAATAATCAGCAGTCGTGTAAATTCTCGTGGAGCATTTGCGTGGTGGCGGCGCGCGGTCGCCAGTTACCTTCAACAAATTCGTTGAATTCGTTCGCGGACTGAAGGATTCTACAGCTGGTAACGTCATATTTATTAGCACGTAAATATTATGTAAATGCATTTGAAAATTCAAAACATTAGAATAGAAAATAATTTTAATAATGCTTTTCTTCTTCACGTACGTGAATAATATTATTGAGAGAAATGTGATCATAATAGACAAATATATGCGTAAATAATGCTCCTTCATGTATAAATTAACGTGATATATTGAAGAAATTGAAAATATTGCTAAAATAATAATAGTAAATTGGATAACATATTATTTGTGATACCACCATAGAGACATGGCTGTCTGGATCAAGTGGGACTATGGTAACCCCATTCGAAGCTCAGGAAGACTTTTATAAAACCGTAAAATTAAATTCATAATATACATGGTTTTCCAATAAGAAGTGTTATTTTGAATAGCCCGCTATTTCGGTAGATGTTACTTTTGAAGCTGTCATTTTTTGACATTTGACAAGTAGAAACTACGCCATTAATAAAAATGGAACGGTACACGCTTCAACAACGCATTGAAATTATTAAAATTCACTTGAGTGAATCAAATGCAAATCATCTTGAGTGATGAGGCCCATTTCCACCTCGGTGGCTTCGTCAACAAGCAAAGGCTCGGAAAACCCAAGAGTTATTGTTGAAAAGCCTCTCTATCCTCAAGTGTGACTGTTTGGTGCGGTTTATGGTCCGGCGGAGTCATTGAACCTTACTTTTTCGAAAATGAGGCTGGAGCAACAGTTACGGTGAATGGATTGCGCTATCGAGAGATGATTATTGTTGATATACACTTATAATTTTAATATTCTTAACTCCTTAAATTATTAATAAGAATACTTACATAAATAATGTTCATCTCGATACTCAGCATCTCTTTTAAACACAAGCGTCTGCTTCAATAAAAGAGAAACATCAAAAAAAATTGTGTTTACTAATTTTTATATATCATTATTGTTAGCAAATATTATTATACATTGTAAACTGTTTAATTATTACATAATAAAAAAATAAATAAAAAAAAGATTAATGATTTTTTATGGCCGGAATTGGATGGTATTGATCTGGACAACGTTTACTTTCAACAAGACGGCGCTACGTGCAACACAAGCAACGAAACCATCGATCTTTTACGATTGAATATTAAAAAATGAACTCTCGAACAAGATAATAGACTTCTTCAATAATTGCAAAATTACTTTGTGGTGTCATTTTAAAATAAATGAAAATAACCAACATTATCTATTATATAGAGTTGATTGTCTGTTTGTGACGGGCGGGCGGCGTAGATTTAATTTGTATACAAATCTACAGTTTTATTCCAAGGTTAATGAAAATTTGCACACTTGACCTCCAAAACAAGACGAAGGTCACTGTCTAAGTCTGATTATGAAAAAAACTCCGTGTGAAGTCTGAGAAATTACGTAATAGGCATAAAAATCCTAATCGAAGGCAAAAAAACAGGGTGAAGCAAATTATTTACACAAACAATAAGTTAAAGAAATACTAACTAGTACTTCTGTGAACAGTCGACCTCGCGTCCAAAAAAATTAAATAAACACGACGAGTTTACATTAAAAAAAGAATCTTTATTGAACCATTAAAACAGCCACATCTTAAAACCGGAACCGGAACGTACAAAAACAAATTTACAGACGGATGAAATGTCAAACGGTCGAGTTAAAACAGGACTTCGCTAAGCTCAATCAACAATAAGATACATAAGATAAGAGGTCCATAAAAGAATATTTCTCTGATGGTTTGTGAATAATGTTATGTCTCTATTATTTCTATTTCTATTACGATTTGATTTATGTCTACAACTTCTCTCCATGGCTATAAATGTATAGATAAATGTTTTGTTTTGTAAATTTTTCGTTTTATATAATCTTTTGTTTTGTATAAATTTTTGAATTCATATTCCTCTCTTACAATTTAATTTACTTATTCCTTATTATGCTGTCTCAGTAGAGGTAAAGTCGCAAGGAGAAAATCCATAATTGGTTTTTTTTGGCTATATAATATTTATGTACAAACTGAAAAAAATGTAAACTGTCGATTTCCCGAAAATTAATAAATAAATAAGTATTTTTTTTTTTTACATTCGAAAACAAGTTTGAGAACCGCGTTTGATTTGTAAACACGTGTATACAATTATATCGTTTAGATAGGAAATAGTAAACTAACAACAGTGCGATACATTACACATTTAAATGCATCATGATACACGATGCACCCACACATGCTGCAAGTATACGAGTATATCTATAAAATGTAGTGCAGACAAAATTGCGCATCGGAGAGATTCATATTTTATAAATTGACTACACATTTCTTTGACTGATCGTAGCGAGGACCTGTTTTAACTCGACCGTTTTGCATTTCGTCTGTCCGTTAATTTGTTTTGCAGAAATAAATTAACTAATGATATTTACTGAATTTATTATAGGCAATTTAAAAAAATACTTGTATTTTGGTTGTTTCGGGAAAAATTCAAACACAAAATTCAGTTGGTAAGGGTACGACTAATCAAAAATATAGGCATTGCTACTTGTTGACTGAGCTCCAGTTTTAACTCGATCGTTTTGAATTTCGTCTGTACGTAAATTTGTTTGTACGTTCCGTTTCCGTCTCAAGATTGTGGCCGTTTTGGATAATGATTAGTTTTTTAAGTGAAATCTTCGAGATGATTTTTTTTTAAGTGAGATCTATTGGGACTTTCTTTTTCGCATTTTTTTAATATATTATGGTTGGTACCTACCTAATCTACCTGCACGAAGAAAGTAAAAAAAAAAGAACTGTCATTGAGATAGTGACGTTTCTTTGGAATTTTTTTTTTATAATTCTTTATTTCGAAGTATAAATGTATGTAAAATATTTCAATTGTAAAGTAGGTACTGTTTGTATTCATCTTCAATTTAATAACTTACATCGGTGGGTATTAAAAAAAAAGGTATTATAGTTATGAATTCGTCGGAATGAATTCAAAGATTAGCCGTCTTAACTTTAGATTAATTAGAGTCTTAACTTTACTAAAGTAGTTGTGATCATCCACTGTGAGGATGAAGAAAGTGAAGATGATGGGAAGGATAAAAGATGGGCTGTTCAGTGTTCAGGTCTGAGGACTAATACCCTTTTAAGCAACGTTTTTAATCAGAATTATAAGATCTTCCACAAAGGTCATACTGAGAATATTTGCTATCTTGTTGGACTTAACTACAGGGTTTTCCAATAAGAGGTGTTATTTTGAATAGCCCGCTATTTCGGTAGATGTTACTTTAGAAGCTGTCATTTTTTGACATTTGACAAGTAGAAACTACGCCATTAATACAAATGGAACGGTACACGCTTCAACAAAGCATTGAAATTATTAAAATTCACTTGAGTGAATCAAATGCAAATCATCTTGAGTGATGAGGCCCATTTCCACCTCGGTGGCTTCGTCAACAAGCAAAATTGTCGCATCTGGGGCTCGGAAAACCCAAGAGTTATTGTTGAAAAGCCTCTCTATCCTCAACGTGTGACTGTTTGGTACGGTTTATGGTCCAGTGGAGTCATTGGACCTTACTTTTTCGAAAATGAGGCTGGAGCAACAGTTACGGTGAATAGATCGCTATCGAGAGATGATTAAAGATTTTTTATGGCCGGAATTGGATGGTATTGATCTGGACAACGTTTACTTTCAACAATACGGCGCTACGTGCCACACAAGCAACGAAACCATTGATCTTTTACGGGAAAAATATCAAAATAACACCTCTTATTGGAAAACCCTGTATTACAGAATACTGTCACACATCAGCTGTTATAGTTCTTTTTGGTGCAACGTCTCTAATATAAATTAGCCCAGAAGATACCTTCATCGAGTCATGGCATTACCGTTGCCCACATTAGAGGAACGGATCGTTTCAACACCAAAACCAGTTGTAAAGAAGGTCGGTTTAGCTTCCTCGCTTGCCCCCACACCACACCCCGCTCCGCACACCACTCACCCAAAACCAAAACATCACAACACGGCAACACCACACGCAACGCGCACATTTTAGGTATAAATATCATGTCGGAATTGGACAACATCAGAATTTGTATAAACACGTGTTCCGCTATCCTCAAAAAATATTCGCTTTTAACTGATACATTGTTGGGAACTCTGTTAATTTAATGTTAATTAAAGGCCTGCAGTCCCGTTTTTAACAAGAACACGAATAATTTTACCAGATATGTAATAAATTAACAGTATTTTATATCAGTAAGTTTTCTCCGTGTAGGTATTGGCTCAAGCACCGTGCATCATGGGAGTTATTGTGTAATTCAAGAGCAGCAATTGTGAAACAATTATTACACAAAATTGGACTGCGAGGATCAAAGAATTTTGTCTAGGCTTATATTGGTTATGTGTATCAACAGTCATTGGACTGCACCTCCTAGTAATTGTACTTGAAAAATCAAGTTTGTTTTTAAAAATTGAATTATGTCTGAAGAACGTGCGTGGAGTGACGTATCGGGATTTTTCGTTAAAAAAACCGGAATAAGATGATTCAAATACGTTATATACGTTAAAAAGTAAGACCTTTATCTTAAATCTGTTGTTACGGGAATCGAATGTCACCACTGTATAAATAATATGGTGTACAGTACTGTCTATAAACGACATATATACCTACGCAATAATTAAGCAAGTATCAAATCTGGTAATTACAAGTGCATTCTAAAAATAATATAGTCGTTTAATATTGGCTCGTGACAAGCAATAGTGGCACGTATTGATACACAAACCAGAGAAATAAATAGAATTTTCACTTGCAAAACAAACACGTGTAGCTAGCAGACGATCGTCTGATGATTAGGCGCGGTTATTATATATTTTTTACATGTACGGTACAATGTACATTCATCTCACTCTACCAACATATAAATAACACAATAATACTATTACGGCTGATAACTTCATTGAAACCTTTCACTCTGTTTTATAATCGAGGTAATAAGGCATATAACGATAGACGGTAGAACGGAATTCTCAGCGGCAGAACCATAGAAAAAAAATATATTTCCTAGGATTCTAGGTGACACCGCTAAGTGGTAAATTTTTTACAAGGGACAAAGATTGAAGTTCAAAAGAAAAAAGATAACCATATGGACATTAGTCATTTCGCCTCAGGGGCGCTGTACTTTAAAAAAGCTTTGTGTCCGACAGGTTCAACGATTCTGGATGTTAAATGAATGGTGCCCTAAAATGGATGACAAAAGATGAGCCATGAGCCCAAGCATGATGAGTAATTAAAAAGAGATGTTGATGTGAATAAATTAGTGATGGGCATAATCGAAAGGTTCCGAATAGGTTATAATAATAAGGTTAAGAATTCGAAAACAAGTCATAATCGACATTTTTGATTTAAAAAAAAAATGGAACGAAGTTTCGAATGAATCGCTCGAACACCTAATTAGGGTTTTGGATTCGATTCGAATCCATCTGAACAGTTTATTTTAAAATCGTATCTAACCTTCGAATGGATATACAGGGTGGGGCAAAAGTAATCACCCGATGTTCTTTTGCTGTAATTTTTTTTAATGATAAACTTTGGTACTGCTTGTGAAATTTGTTTATTTAATCCATAATCGATTCATATCTTGTCGGTTTGTATTCTGCGTTTGTTTACTTCACAAATGTCAAAACCGAATTGACATTTAGCGCTATTTGCAAAACTTATAGCGTTTTACAATAGGGTGATTACTTTTGCCCCAACTTGTAAACCCATCACTTTAGAAAATAAATGTTTCGAATGATTATTACGGCTTATTTTGAAATATTCCGTTCATTGAAAAAAATGCATATTTTTAATGTTAAATAAACGTTTCGAAAGCATTATTGTCGATTTATTTAAAAGAATTTTTATTATTGAAATAATCGACCATTCATAAATCATATATATCTCGAATATGCCGATCGCGAATAATATATTAATGTAAATAATATTACATAGAATAAAAGTACATCTCAATCACAGATAATAAAATAATTTACACACATAATTTATTTAAGTAGCAGCTATTGTTTTTTACGTTTTTTGCTGTCCAAGTGCATTTATATGTGTGTTGCATACATGCAATTATTAATTAATAATCAACAGATAAATAAAGATAAGTTGCAAATAATATTAATAAACCTTTACCTTGATGGAAATAATAAAATTTAGGATATATACAAACTAGTTATTTGTGTGGGAATACTGGGACTCTTCAAGACAGGCACTAATAAATCTATTCCTACAGCCCCTATCTTAACCCGCCTCACAACGCTGTCCAATCGGGTGGCGACATAGCTCCCCCGCCTTTACACCGTACAGAGAAGGGCGTTCTTGTGAGGTATCACATAAAAAAATTAAGTAAATTATTTATTTTAAAATTAAACAATAACTTATGATATGCAGGGTGTGACAAATAACTTTTTCGAAATTTCAACGTTTTAATGTAGTTTTTAGGTACAAAAGTTTAATTGCTTGTGTGGAGAAAATAATATTCTTCTGTGGAAAAATATTTTTGCATGGGAAAAAACAACCAAATTTCTAAAAAAGTTGTTCACCTTTTTTACTTCTACCATAATGTAGAATCACCTCCCGAAGTTTATGCACTTTACCCACAGACACCCTGTATATTATCCTCCGAACCCTGACAAAGATATGTTAACAAAATTATGGGTGTAATGTACAGGGCCCGCGGATACTTTAATATTGCACAAGTGCGCCCCACTGTTGAATTTGGCAGCCACCTCTGGTCTGGAGCTCCAGAATACCTGAAAAACCCTTGACTCTGTGCAGAAACGAGCGGTCCGTTTGATAGATTCCACTATCAGCGGATTGCAATCTTTAGAGCACAGGCGTCAAGTAGGTTTGCTGTCGACACCGGTGCAAAATCGGGAAACACGCCAAACACGCGCCCAGCAAATGTACACGGCTGACATTTGTCACTTGAGAGCGGGTCTCGTTCTTGAATTCAACAGCTCGGCTGTGGAACGATTTGCCGGCCTCTGTGTTTCCTCCCTCCTACAACATGGGTCTCTTAAAGACCCATGTTTACTACTGCCTCTACTTAAAATTTACCTCCACACAGCATCCCCAGAGATCAATTAGGCCCCAAGGAAAATTATTATCCTCAGGGTCTCCTGTGTGGAGTTAAAGTAAAAAAAAGTCACGGATGTTTTTTTCAAAATAATTTTTTTTTTTAGACATCCCCAATTGAGGTATGTTGTGAGGCTGAAGGAAGTGGGGAGCGGGAGAGGAGATGGGGAAGATGAAGGTGGGGAAGTACCTGGCTATCTATTATATAGCTGGTCACCAAACACGGCCAAAGCCATTTCAAACAAATTTTCAATTCTGAATGATGATCTTACACCAGGTCGATATTGAGAGTATCTTCCACTCTGAAACGTGCCGCAAATATGCTATATATTATTTTACAGAGTAATTTGTGAAATAACACAAATTAATCAAATACAATTTACTTGCGCACCCCGGTTTAGCTATGCAAACATTCCTCACATTTATAAATATTTGATTTTACTTCAGTCGGGCAAATAAGAAACAAAATAATTCGTCGGAAGATGTCGACATTTCCAACATTGTAAAACGTGAATGGAAGTAATAAATTATACAAATATTCAGTCTATTCGTTTGCCTAATAGGTTGTAAAATCAAGAAAAAACAACATTTCGAGAAACTGTGTATTAAGTGAGGATTCGGGCATAAAGAAGACATTATCAAGGTTATGAACTGCGGATTAGGTAGATTGATCTAGCATTTTTTAAAGAAATACCAAATATACAACGATACGGCACATAAAAAAAATAATGCGGCGAACGATAGGACATTAATTTGCACGGAGCAGGTAATTTTTCCATTGTGGATATGTATTAATTGGTTCCATGATAACTCAACACAGTGACAATTCAACACACTTTTAAAAAGTGATATAAAGTCATTAGAAATTATGATTTTTTTTTTTTTAACCTAACCTAACCTAAACTACTTAACCCAGTTAATAAAGATTTTGTTTCATCACTTTCCATGACTTTATATAACTTTTTAAAGATGTGATGAATTATCATTGTGATGATTTATCCGGTCACCGTCTTAATTGAATGGGTCAGGAATGAAGTTGTCCATAAACTTAATGAGAGATTTCTGAGGTCTATCGACTATCGATCAACAGATTTTATAAGAAGAAAGAAGGAAATCACAACAAAATAGAAAAGATGGTCACATAGATATAAAGGTGCGTAAAAACAGGACAAAATCTCAAATGAATCAAATTGACAAAGGAACTTTTCCTTAAATCGCGGGTCGGCTTGAGTTTCATCTCGGTAGTTCGGCTCGCGTATTCCCGTATAACCGTATGGTTTCTTCGGCACGAATCTGACTAGCGTTCACAATTCACTATAAGTCCGGTGTGCAGTGTGTGAACCGCATCTCCTGCGAGATTCCATGCTAAATTAGCAGGATGGCGAAAAATGAATCGTGCTAAAAAAACTCTATGGTAATTTGTGTGACCTTATTTATGCTGGACTAGCTTTATACATTCTTGTAAAGTTACCACCAATTTTGTAATGTATTTTATATCCTACTCCTGCAGCTGACCCAAACTTTGAAGGGTCAAGGTTCAGTGTCCTTTGCAAATCGTATTTTGATCTGACAATGTTTCCATGAAAATTTAGGTTTACTACCAATCATTTCGAAAACATTTCGTCATAGAAGTCAATCGCTTATCTGAAAGAACGAGTCATGTCAGTGTCAACCACTACTCGAAGGAGATGCTTGTATTTTGTAACATAATAAAACTTGTTTCAGATTGTTCTCGCTTTCTCGGAATATCGCCACATGTAGCAGCTGATAGCAATGTTATTGTTTTGTGCTTTGTTGGGAGAGCTTTTTTATTATCTGACAGAAAACTCCGCATGATAATTCCGGGTGATTCATTACTTGCAATAAAATTACAATTAGTGACACACTATCATGTATTCGAATAGAGAGATGACAAACACGTTACAGTTTCCTGAAACTAAGAGGAATCTTTTAATGATAAGTAGTATAGGTACCCATGAGACCTTCTGTAATTCAATGTGATTTTTACGAACAAATAAAGCTGTAAGAGGTATGAACTTGCTTACCTCTCCGTAAGATTCCGGTGGGAACAGAATAAGAGATGTTCTTGAAGCAGAGATCTATATTCCTCGAGTTTCTAGTGGCGAACGCCTCTCCGGTGACGAGAGGGATCTCGAAGGGGATGACATTGCATCCCCTCAGAGGTTCCAACTTCTGCGCCGCTGTTCTCTTGCTAGTCAAACTCCTCACACTGGCACCTCCTTTCACACTAGTCAAATCACCACAGAATTGGGATCCCTGGGGATCACTGCAATTGGAGTCCAAGCACCCGACACTACTGAACTCGTTAGTCTTTCTGCTCTCGTTGATGTACACATCCTGGGGCAGGACCACGAGGCCTGCGCTCTGGTGTCTCCTGTGGCCCACGGTCACTGGAGCTGCGGCTACCGGGTCCCCCTGAGGCCCCCCAAAGGAGTGAGACATGCTGAGAGCATCCAGCGACACGTCCGAATTCAATGCAAGTCTACAACAAGGGGCATTGGGAACTCCCTGAACACAATCGAGCGAGTGTAAAGAATTCCTAGTTGACTGAACCTGGACAGCGGGCGGTTTCCAGGACTGTATATCTATATTGCTGGCTGTGTATTGTCGTTGAGATAGGGGATACACGTAAATGGTACTTCATTTAGCATAAAATCAGCTGTTAATCGGTCAACGGCTGCATAATACTAGGCTAATCAGACATATTACTTGCACGTGTTATCAAGGGCGATATCTTTCTTCCGGGATGTCACTCTTTAAAGAAAATAATGCTCGATACTAACGAATTTAACATGTATTTTTTGACAGCAGCCACACGATGTTTTGAAAACGCGCAATCTTGAATTAACTTATCATAAGCTTACTGCTGACTTGCGTGATTTAGTTTAACACGTTAAGAGCGATAGGACATAGAATTTGGAGACAGACAGTAACGTACATACACACTGGTCTGAAATGATTATAAAACCTAGCGATTGATGTTTCACTTGGAGAAATGCCGTATAACTTAAGCTTATCAGTTGTAAGACACAATGTTCATGTCCAGTTATTGAGCAATAGCGCTGGAATAATATTGAAATCGAAAAATATTAATAACAACTTATTCGCGGAATTGAAACATTGATTTAATCTAATAAACACTTTACACTTTCACAATTCCACATATTATTTGATTTACTTCGAAGCACAGACCCGCGTATTTATTTACAGTGGAAGATACCGAATTTACCGATCCGCGGTCCAACCCCGTCTGAAAACGCGCTCGTTCTGACTTCTGACAAGAGTGAATACGGTACGGACTGGCCCTCTTTGTTCTCGAACTACGTCCTTGTGTGTAAATACGAGCACAGCGTACGTCTTCTAGCGGTATTCCGCGGCGCAACTGACAGAAGACAGAAGGATGACAAAACAACGGAACGCACTTACTCCCAACAGCTGAGCGCCGCCAGCGCTCGCAGCGGCTGTACCCTCAAACACTAGCTGTCACTTTCATGCGCCTTTGTTTACAAGCGGGTCGATATGTAAACAAAGCGATTCGGTTTCAATCTCTCAAAAACAGATTCTCAAGAAAACTATCACTGAATATTGCAACATCACAAAAAAACTCACTCAGTTGAACAATTTCTACATACTGAATTCAATGTTCTGTATTACGTAACGTTTCATTTGTTTCACATCTTTATTAGGTACTTTGAAAAAGATTATTTGGACTATGCGCAAATCCAATATTTAGGTATTACTTAATTATCACGTTTTCGCTGTTGGCGATACGATTAGAAAGATAAAACACGAGACAGCCATCGATCAACACAATACTTTGTATAACCTCTCACAATCGCTCTGATAAAAAAAAACAGAAATTGTTATTTTGTACAAAAGACAAAATGTCATAAAATAAAAGCGCCCACGAATGCGATCGCAACCAAGATATTATAAAAGAAGTGGATAGGATATTCCCTTTTTTGCCTTCCAAGCGGTGTAATGATACTAAACTAATGGTAGACTTGCAAGTCTGAAAAAAAATACCATGTGCGACGGTAATCTAATCACTAATCACTGTAATTTATTATCACTTATCAGTGTCGAAATTTGAAGTGGTTGAAATTTTGTACGCTTACACGAAACCACAGCACCACAGAGGTTTAATAAATACACAAAGTTTAATAAATACATGTATATTACAAGAGGATTAATATAAACCCTGTTTTTTTATTTTTTATTTATAAAAAAACGAAGTCGGCTGTTGGAGTTGGCTGTCCGCTCCGGGCGCCGACTTGCAAAGGCGCCAAGGACCCTAGGAACTAAGGTGCTGATAATACAGCCTTACTGAAAGCGCCCTTGTGGTTTTTACAGGGCCGGGGCTGTAAAAGAAGGTTCCTAGAATATATATTATTCTAAGAGCCTTCACAATATATATTATTCTAAAAAAATCACTCTAAAATTTAAGATTGATGTGAAAATTGTAATTTCTTTATAACCCGGTGTTTTTTGAGAATAATATATATTATTGTGAAGGCTCTTAAAATATATATTATTCTAAGAGCCTTCACAATATATATTATTCTAAAAAAATCACTCTAAAATTTAAGATTGATGTGAAAATTGTATTTTCTTTATAACCCGGTGTTTTTTGCGATTATATATATATTTTTGTGAAGGCTCTTAGAATACATATTATTCTAAGAGCCTTCACAATATATATTATTCTAAAAAAATCACTCTAAAATTTAAGATTGATGTGAAAATTGTATTTTCTTTATAACCCGGTGTTTTTTGAGAATAATATATATTATTGTGTATATTATTCTAAGAGCCTTCACAATATATATTATAAAAAACACCGGATTATAAAGAAAATACAATTTTCATATCAATCTTAAAATTTAGAGTGATTTTTTTAGAATAATATATATTGTGAAGGCTCTTAGAATATATATTATTCTAAGAGCCTTCACAATATATATTATTCTCAAAAAACACCGGATTATAAAGAAAATACAATTTTCACATCAATCTTAAAATTTAGAGTGATTTTTTTAGAATAATATATATTGTGAAGGCTCTTAGAATAATATATATTCTAAGAGCCTTCACAATACATATTATTCTCAAAAAACACCGGATTATAAAGAAAATACAATTTTCACATCAATCTTAAATTTTAGAGTGATTTTTTTTAGAATAATATATATTGTGAAGGCTCTTAGAATAATATATATTCTAAGAGCCTTTACAATAATATATATTATTCTCAAAAAACACCGGGTTATAAAGAAAATACAATTTTCACATCAATCTTAAATTTTAGAGTGATTTTTTTAGAATAATATATATTGTGAAGGCTCTTATACTTATATTCTAAGAGCCTTCACAATAATATATATTATTCTCAAAAAACACCGGGTTATAAAGAAAATACAATTTTCACATCAATCTTAAATTTTAGAATTTTAGAATCGTCGGTGGCCGAGTTGACAACTCGGCCACCGACCGGACATAGCGTTTGGATTCCACCCAGGCGTAGTGTGTTCAATTCCTCGGCTGGCTAAGTCCTCCATCACAACACAAGCAACATTTTCCGCTTACTGTGGTGGTAGTACGAGATTTTCAAATATTGTCAGGTTATTCGTAGCCCGGGAATGTTTGTCTTTCTTTTTTTAAATAATTAAAATAAAATAATGTCAACTCGGCCACCGACCATATATTATATAGTCATTTTGAATACATGTAGGATAACGAAAGATTTTTTAAATATTTATGTTGAGGGATCAGTAGGATTTATGGGCCCTGTTAGAAGTTCTACCGAGCCGAACCCTCTGATATGAAAATATCTGGAGTCGGTGAATTATTTTCCCATTTGATCTCTGGTGAGTTGACGTGTTGTTCTTGTATTGTTTTGTATTTATTTTGGTTATACTACAATGCACTTGCATAATGTTGATTGACTAGATGATCATTTGTGGAAAAGTGTGTGGAAGGGTTTAGTTTTTCCTATGGGGAAGATTTAACCCGGACATAAAATCGGAAAAGAAAATTTGTATAGCGCCGTTTTCCTGAGAAAATCACCCGAAGGGCGCCTAACAACTTAGTTTATACATGTAATACAATCCTATGACTTAGACTTATAACTTGTCTTCATTCTCGTATCGCGTAGCTTTGTTGCTTTGTTCTTGATTGTTGTTGATTGTTTATTGGCTGTATTGTTGCTGCGTTCGCCCTGGACACCATGAACCCTTCCACCGTGACAGCTCGCCTAACTTCCTTTGACGCTACAAAAACAGGTACGGAACGAAGCGCAGGCGAGCTGATGCGAAAAACGATTAGTCGGGCACTCTCGATGTGGTTTATTTATGCTCTCGATAGTCTCACGTAGAGTGTATATATGGATAATGCAACGACAGTTGGTTGCAAAAAGCTTGGAATTGAATTATTTGTGCATCGGTATATGCTTCAACCGGCAAGGAACAGCCCATTGTCTTGTTTACGCCTACTTATCGTCACTAGCGCAAGAGGAACAGCAAGTGTATATTATGCTTGTAAAAATATTGACAGGTTAGGTTAAGCTTACAGCGTGTCCTATTCATATCGATTCCAGATCGATGGGGTGCGTGATATCGCAAGTGTCGAATAATCTCAGTTTTCAGTATTTTAAGTTCGCATAGTTAAATAGATTTATTTGTGTTAGTTTTTCTGCTTCAAATTGTTAATTTTACTTTTTATCTGATTTATCTCAATATTCGGCATGTCAAAATACATCCTATACCTCTAACCGACTTCAACACGTTTTGGCTTCGAACTTGAATTGTTAAATAATTATTAATTGTTTTAAATTTATTAAATTCTAAACGGAACACGCTGTATTATGTGAGTTATGAATCTGTGTGATTACTGTGATACAGTCAACTATGAATGATAGACCTGTACCTAGATACTAAGATACTGTGTGAGTGACCTCAGGCAGGCCCTATGGGCCTCAGGCAGACCTCAGGCTGTCGCAACAGGAACGCCGACTTGCCAAGGTGCCAAGGAGCCAACGAACCAAGTCTTTGATAATACCTAACACTTCATTCTGATATAACTACTACATTGATACTTGGTTATATTAAGGGAGAAAGGCTTAAAACGTAAATATCATGCTCTCGGATCTTTCAGAAATATGAGGCCGACATGATGCAGTGTCCTGGCCTGAGAAGTAGTTTTTGCATAGGCATTTTTGTTCAGTGAAAATAATCAAATGAATTAATACATAAAAAAAAAACTGATCATCATAATAAACTAAAACATTAATTTTGTCATTGGACCCCGGCCGCGAGATTTATTATAAAAAAAAAAAAAACAAATATATAAATTCATTGGCCATTATTATTACCGTACCTACCTACTCTCATATCAGACTTGTTATCATATTATTTGTTGAAGCTTATCTGACGATTAAATATTGGATAGCTTGTGATATTTGAACCTACATTTGCCCACCTTTCATAAATAAAATTATTATTTTTGTCAATGTTTTTTTTATAATTAATGCTCCTTAATAAACACATACATTTTTTTATTGAATTTATGATATAAAAAAATTATAACACATGATTGTACTAAGTATCAAGTACAAAGTAGAAATGTAAAGTTTTTGTTTCAACCGCAAATTTTTTTGTGTAACATATTGAGTAATAATAACTTATTAAGCGCCGTTTTTGTGAAAAATCACCTCAAGACAGTGGCAGCTCGTGACTTTTGAGTGAAGTAGAGTGCTAATATTACAAAAATGGCATTATTGATGTTGCTGTAGCCGAAATCGTCTTTATTTTCGAAAATTCAGTTTTTTGTATGAAGATTTTCGGGACATCTTGTGGTGCACGGTCAAAGAGAAATTTCCTGAAAATCTTCATAAAAAAATGAATCTTCGAACAAAAAAAACAAAACATTTTGGACTAAACAACATCAATAATGTCGAATTTTTCAAACTTAGCACTCTATCACACTCAAAAGTCATGAGCTGCCACCGCCTCAAGGGCAATAATAATTAAACAATATAACTTGGGTTATGATGCAAGTACCTACGTAATATTAAAAAATAAATAGTAAGAGGCCTTGAGAAAAAAAATTGTTTTCATAAATATCATAAAAAACCTTGTCTTATAAACATTCGTTTATCATTAAAAAAATACTAAACAAACCACACCCCATGAATCCTGGCACCCCTGTTAAGTTACCAAACATAGCGAAGGACCCGGGGTGACAGATGGCAAGGGTATTAATAATCTAATAAATGATTCTCGGGGCGGCTTTTCCCATACCCGCCTCCCAGATTGTAAATGGTAAAATATACACTAAATTACTTATTTTTTTTGATTTTCCAACCCTAGCCAATGTCCAAAAGGTGATTTTAGTAGTAGTTGCTTTACTCTTACTTTTAATGATTTATATATTTTTTTAAATAAACACGCAAATTGACGCAGTTAGTTACATATTTTTCTTTAAAAATATTTTCCCCGTAGCATAATTATGTAAAAAAACACTCATGCAATGGTTGCATTTTGCCATGTCAGTAGAAAACCGCTAATAATCTAATCATTTTGGCAAAAGAATACTTTTAATAAATATTCCATTTTATTTTCGAGGTTAGTAAATACGTAACTAGTAGGATACTTATAATTAATAAATAAAATCATTTATTCATAATGTAATTTATGATCAAGCAATGCGGACGAAAAGTGTGATGTGTAACATGTTAGGTGAGTTAGGCTAAAAAAACTTTGTTCTCGTAAAACATTTTTTTTTAATAAATCGATTGAGATTATATCAAATCCGCCAGAATTAAAATTTGGTTACCGCTGTACCAAGGTTCTTATAAGGTACTGTACAAAAACCTTGCCCTCGTACAATATTATCAATAATACAGAGCCGCTGAATTTTAAATGTTACAACTGACCCCGTTTCAATTAGTCATTGGCCTAAAATATATCTCAATTCTCTATGGCATCCTTGAGTGGTTTATTTATTCACCAATCCCAAAACTCTATGACAAAAGAGATGGGACTGTCACTAGTTGATTTATGGTCACTAGTATGGTCACTAGCAAGTTTAGTGTAGAGGTGGGTCCTGTGAATACTTTTCGTTACAGGGTACAATGAGTACAGGTACAAAAAAATACCATCGACAAAATACTTAAGTATTTAATGCCGACCTGAAGATTGATTAAGAAAAAGTAATCTCTAAACTGGGCTTTATGTAATTCCCCACATTAATTTTTCAAATCCGTGGGGGGGGAGTGGCTACGAAATTCCCTGTCGAAAGATTCCCTACATTTTTCCTATCAAAAATAAATACCTATCAAAATTACCTGATAAAAGTACCTATTCAAAAATACTCATCAAAATATACAAAATACCTGGTAAAAGTACCTATTAAAAATATTAAGTCCCAGTATAAAATACTTGTGAGCATTTTGGAACCAGGGTATTTCGGAGATTTGTCACAAGTACCAAGTATCGCAAGAAAATACTCGGTACTTTTACTGGGTACGATAAATACGCCTCACCTCTAATTTAGTGACGGCAAAGCGAGAGTCGCTATATGCACAGCGACTAGTCGACAGGGGGCGTGGCCAACATATCCGAGCATACCCGAGTTTTCCGAGTTCCGAGTTTTTTTTAATGTTAAATTCCGTCAAATTAGTATTTACCTAATATGCATGCATTGTGTGCATTGTGATTGAAATTTATTAGCTGGATTTTATTTTTTTACTTTCAAATTTTATTTAAGTTAACTATTTCTGCGATGTTGAGCGGCTACGCTAAGTTTGTGTAACATGGTTTATGATGAAAAAGAAAATGCCCCCTTTATACCGCCTGCTCGCGTCAAGGCAAGACAAACATCCCAGTTTTCAATTAGTTTAGCGGCTACGCTAGGTTTGTGTAACATGGTTTGTGATTCAAAAGAAAGTGTCCCGTTTATACCGCCTGCTCGCGTCAAGGCAAGAAAAACATCCCAGTTTTCAATTAGTTTAGCGGCTACGCTAGGTTTGTGTAACATGGTTTGTGATTCAAAAGAAAGTGTCCCTTTTATACCGCCTGCTCGCGTCAAGGCAAGAAAAACATCCCAGTTTTCAATTAGTTTAGCGGCTACGCTAGGTTTGTGTAACATGGTTTGTGATTCAAAAGAAAGTGTCCCTTTTATACCGCATGCTCGCGTCAAGGCAAGAAAAACATCCCAGTTTTCAAATAGTTTAGCGGCTACGCTAGGTTTGTGTAACGTGGTTTGTGATTCAAAAGAAATTCAGGCTTGTTGAAGCTGGAGTTTCCTCAGTACGAGATGTGTCTATTGTTGGAGCAATTTATTAAACATAAATTTCAGGATGAGGCAGAACCTGATCGGCTCAATTCAGGGTTTATCTGTCATGTTTTTAAAGGGGTTTGTTCCCTCAATGTTTATATTTCCTTTGTGTGGTGTAATGTATTATTTTCCATTAATAAAATAATATCAAATATCAAATATGCAGCTTATATGTATCAACTTAAATTCAGTTTTTTTGTAATATTTATATTTTTGTAATACCTGCATCAACTGTAAAGCGCCCCTGAGGTGATATCTCACAAAAGCGGCGCTATACAAATTGTCCAATAAATAAATGTATCAATGAATTGCCCAACTTCCTTCATTGCTCACTTATCCTTCAACATGCTATATGGAATCCAAATTTTCACATTGACTCCAAATAATGCTAGTTTTACTTTCCCATAAAAACGGACGTCACAAAAAAATCTGAACGGAGAACCAATTTCAAATAAAGCGCCGAAACACTTCACTTCGGGTATGCTCGGAAATGTTGGCCACGCCCCCTGTCGATTAGTCGCTGTGCATATAGCGACTCCCCGGCAAAGCACGCAATGAATGGTTTATTTATGAGGCAAAGTAACCGGGACAGAAGAACGACGTATGTCCTGACATCTCTAATCTCTACTGTCATGACATGGTCATGACTGTTATTATCGAATACCATCTAGATTTTTGCCTAAACTTTGACCAAACGTTAAAAGTAATTTATTAAAACAAAAATGAAGGTGATGAACCACTTTTGATCTTAGACGATAAGTTTAGAACCCGGAATTGGTGTTTTCGGGTTCTTCGAGTAAAAAATGAGTTCGCACGTTGACGATCGGACAATTGTTGCTCGTTTCGTGCTCAAAATTATATATCCACACTTCAGTTTCGACGGTTTCTTAATATATCTGGTTTTAAATTTTTTTGTGGAAAGAGATTTCAAGAAAAAACACAGAGAACAATCTTTCCGTGGATATAAATTTAAGGTTATCCCAGAAGAATTGCACCGTGAAGTAGTGAACTTTTGGTGCCATGATACGGCATTCTATGATTATCTACACCAAGTTATTGTCCCGGAGGACTTGTTTAAAAATTTGCATTCTACAAATATAATTTATAGAGATGGGAAATCTTTATGGATATCCTTGGGAGTGCCGGACGTTGAGAGGATGTTTTCAGATATTCTCAAACAGCAAAATGATTTTAAGAATATAAAGAACTACATGGCGGTTAATTCGGCAAGTAACTTGTCCGCAATTAAGAAGAGTTCTGCCTTAAAAATTGCCAACTCATTTAATATGGATAATATTTCCCAAGAGAGAATTGTGCAAATTGTTCCGCATTCAGAAAGTTCACCAGCCTCTTCAGATTATGTCTTCTTGACAGAAAATCATTTGTTTAACATAAAGAACAACCTAGGTACTAAATATTTGTCTGAAGATGATTTCAGATTGAAGTTTGCACCAATAAAGTCAAGGAGCTTGGCTCCGACCATTGCCAGTCAAATAGTAGTGCAGATGGTTAACTCTTCACAATACCTTGGGACAGACCTCATGGATGAATTGTTAAGTAATTATTTCAAAACACCAAAGTTCTTACATCAAAATGATTACTTTGGAATCAGTTTGACTGAAGAATTCACGGGCCATCTTCACATGAAGTATTTTAGTGTGCTGAAACTCTTCCATAAAATATACTTTAAGTGTGTGCAACTAAAGCCTAGGAAAGTTCACTATTCCGTTAAAAATTTAAAATCTGTAAATGTTGGCTATTTTGTTGTAAGGGGTGAAACAGAGCTACGACAAGAACAAAATTTTAACTCTTTCATACCGCAAAGAAGGATTTTGTCTGTAAATGCTGAAAAAGGTTTTAACGGAACTAAAAGTTTTCAACGATTTATTCAATCTTGCCCTTTTGGTTTGACGAAATATCTAGAGGAAATCCTACTTTCAGTTGAGCCTTTTGTACTCAACAGAAAAGGTATAGTACAACCCCCATTTTTGTATAATGTTAATGTTTATATTTCTCCAAGTTCAGCAACTGACAACCGGCAACTTATCCCTATGCCTTAACTCAAAATTAGCATTAATATAGTGTACAACCATCTAGAAAGCTTAGACTGCTGTCAAAAAACAGAAAGTTATGCATCATCTCCTTCACAACATGTTTAATTTATAATAATTTAATTTTCTAGTTCATTCCATTCACAATGATCTAAAATGCGCTGTGCAGTTGGTCTTCCTACTTCGAGGCGACCTGGGTGCAGGAAGCCACATAATAACATCTTGCGTTGCGGAGTATCTGGGTATCCATTATTGCGTTGAGACGTGTCGGCGACTTACGTCCACCACGGCTAAGCAAACTGAGGCCAAGATTGATGCATTATTCCAAAAAGCTAAGAACATTTCTCCGGTGCTAGTCCACTTGACAGATTTTGATGTAAGCTATTTTGAAAACCATTGTCTTGTTTTGTATTGAATGATTACAATAAACGTTTTGTAATATTTCGCATAAAATTAGAATGTGCTCAACTCATTGAATTTAATGACTTTTTTCATTCAGGTTTTTGGACTGGATGCAGAAAAGAATGAAGATACTAGAATAGTTGACAGCTTTGTGAAAAAACTAAGGGACTTGTATGAAAACTTTAACAAATATCCAATTATTTTTATTGCGAGTTGTGATAGTTCTGTTGAGCTGAAATCCAATTTGAACAGAATATTTTTAGAAGAATTTAAGATTTTAAGTCCCTCAAAGCAGGAGAGAACAGATATACTTTCTTGGCTATCGTTAACAAAAAGAATATCATTTTGTAATGACAATTTTGAGCAATTTTCACCAAAAAGTGAATCAATGAACAGTGAACACAAATCTAATTTATTTGAACATGAACAAAATGTAAGTTTGTCAGAAAATAAAGTACGAAACCAAACCCTAGTAGAAGAAATAAATCATTTAGCCGAGAAAGAAAAAACAGATGAAATATCTTCCGAAAACAAAAAAGACAAAAAAATATTATATCAAAATAAGAATCACAAGAATAAATCAAAGGCTGTTGGAAAAAACTTGAAGCTAAACAAAACCAAAGTTAAAGCAATTGAAGAAAATATTAGATCCATGCAAGAAATTAAAAGTACACAAACAGAGGGCTATAATAATTTGCCAATAATAGATACAAAAAATTTGGTCCGGAACGCTAGTACCTGGAAACAAACTGAAAATGTGCAAAAATATGATCCTTTGGAGTGCCTTCTTCCCGAAAAAGCTCTAGCAATCCTAGAAAAGATCTCCTCCAAAACTGATAGTTTTCTTTATGGAGATTTAGAAACTTTAACTAATTTGTCTTTAATAAATGGATATTCGGCACAACAGAATTTTAATAAAGTGAAGAATATTATAAATGAATCAAAAAATACCAATGAAAATAGAATATCAACAACGGGGTCCGTTAGAGAAAAAAATACCAATGAAAATAGAATATCAACAATGGGGTCCGTTAGAGAAAAAGATTTTGAAGATGCCCTCGGTAATCAAATTTTAATTTCTGCAAAGTTCTTTCTTTGGACAATATACTTTTCATTAAAGTGTATGATATATGTGTGGTTTTCTGTTTCAGAATCATTACGACTTATTCAAAGTAAAAAGTTAGGAGCATTAAGAATACCAAACGTCCAGTGGGAAGATATTGGTGGCCTTGAAGACTTGAAGAAGGAAATATTCAGAACCATTGAGCTGCCGCTGAAGTTTCCCCATTTGCTGGCCAACAGTGGACTTAAAAGATCAGGTAAAAGGTTCTTTTCGGAAGCACAGATAGAGGGTTTACTCACACTCTGTGTGGTTTTCTTCCACAGAAGAAAGGCCCGTTCTTTTGAATAAGACATTATACTTTACGTTACAGTGTGGTAACATGTTTCAGGTTTGCTTCTGTGGGGCCCCCCAGGTTGCGGGAAGACCCTGGTGGCCCGAGCCATCTCCTCGCAGCTCCGCGCCGCCTTCCTCAGTGTGAAGGGACCCGAACTCCTTGACATGTACGTGGGGCAGTCCGAGCGCAACATGAGGGATAGTGAGTTAATTTTTTTTTAACCCTTACTGGCTTTTTAATGTCGTCAATCCTCCATATCTAATATCAGCATCCCAAATAATATGGAGGAGTGTTCATTTTTTAACTAGTTGGTAGGATTTGATGCCGAGGCGATAAGCCCGCCATAATATGTAATATTTATAATAATTGGATAATTTGTAGAGCGCCGTTTTTGTGAAAAATCACCTCAAGGGCTATTTTATAAAGTGTTCAATATGTAATATCCGGCCCATCAGGCCATTTTATAACTATCTGGTCAAATGATAGTGACCTACTACATATATGGCCGAAGCTGGATAATTGAAAAGTAACTAAAACAGGTAGACAAAATAAAAAATATTTTAATTTTCTTTGAACAATTATAACAAACATTACCTGTTGGGATTAAACTTGGCAATTAAATTTTACTAATGACTAATTATGGTGAATAAATGCAAGCTTTTTAACATTTAGTGGTAATAAACGATTACGTTTACTTCACATACATTGTCAGCTTCAGAAAAGAGTCTCTTGCTGTTGCAAGGAGGATGATAGGTATATCTTCGCAAACTTTGCCAAAATAGCGTACCGGTTAAAGTTAGCTAACCACAATGTGTAAGTGTCATTATTTTGTATCATTTTCTCGAATGAATCATTTCTTGCACGCACAATTCAAGCTAAGTACTGGCCGCAAATCCGGCTATACGGTCAGGGCTTAATATACCGGATATAGGGTATCTGACCAATTCATTATCTGTTGTACATATCTCTAGTGTTAGTGCTCGGTTTTTTAAGTACAACCGATTTAACAATATGTATTACATACCAAGAAAACTAACACCCTGGGTACAAATCTATTTTATCCTATATAGTAACTGCATAACACAGGGTTTTCCAATAAGAAGTGTTATTTTGAATAGCCCGCTATTTTGGTAGATGTAACTTTTGAAGCTATCATTTTTTGACATTTGACAAGTAGAAACTACGCCATTAATAAAAATGGAAGGATACACGCTTCAACAACGCATTGAAATTATTAAAATTCAATTGAGTGAATCAAATGCAAATCATCTTGAGTGATGAGGCCCATTTCCACCTCGGTGGCTTCGTCAACAAGCAAAATTGTCGCATCGGGGGCTCGGAAAATCCAAGAGTTATTGTTGAAAAGCCTCTCTATCCTCAACGTGTGACTGTTTGGTGCGGTTTATGGTCCGGCGGAGTCATCGGACCTTACTTTTTCGAAAATGAGGCTGGAGCAATAGTTACGGTGAATGGATTGTGCTATCGAGAGATGATTAATGATTTTTTATGGCCGGAATTGGATGGTATTGATCTGGACAACGTTTAATTTCAACAAGACGGCACTACGTGCCACGCAAGCAACGAAACCATTGATCTTTTACAATTGAATATCAAAATAACACCTCTTATTGGAAAACCCTGTAGTAACTACATAATATTTGGTTAAGAATTTCAAATTAAAACAATTGTACCATTACATTAAACCTTCTATCATCAACCTTTTTATCATAATTGCTGATTATTTTCAGTGTTTGCTATGGCCCGAGCATCAGCCCCCTGCGTGATATTCTTGGATGAGGCAGAGGCGGCTGCGGGGGCTCGTGGGGCCTCGGGGGATGCTGGGGGCGCTGCCGACCGCCTGGTGAGTCAACTGCTAGCTGAGCTCGACGGGGTCTCGGCTAGACAGACCGATGCTCAAACTGGTGAGTTACTTTTAACGTTAACAATCACACTTTTCTTCTTTAGTCGTTTCCTCATTCCTGAGGTTTGTGATCCTTCACTCAAATCACACTACTAGAATTTGATAATTGACTATGACACTTTGCACTGCAAATGAGAGAAATACTATTTACAGTATTAAGACAATAAGAATTCGCATTTTTCCACCCCTGCATGTGAATAAATATCGTAGTTGCACTTGCAAGACCGGCTATGTGAGTTTTACCAAATTTTACAGGAGAAGCAAAAACCCAGTTTTACATGCAGATGCATCAACAAACAACGTTTGAATGAGTTTTGTGCGATAGCGGTTAAACTTATACAGTTAGCTAAGATTGGGCCCGAATCCTTGATTTAAAAGTTAGTCGAAATCTAGCCTGAAAATGATTAAAATTTATCCTATGTTGTCAATTTCTCCATTTGCACAATAAATCTATTTTCATTGTTATGTACCAATGGTCTGAATTCTGATGAGTTATAAAAATAAAAATTGCATTCTCATTTAAATTCACATGGGTATTATTGTCACAAATACCTATTTGCCTGGATACAGTGTTGTGCTACTCCCAAATCTGCTAAGTCAAGAAAGTTGAAAAAAGTTTGGTTTCATCC
This sequence comes from Hesperophylax magnus, assembly GCA_026573805.1. Classification (NCBI taxonomy): domain Eukaryota; kingdom Metazoa; phylum Arthropoda; class Insecta; order Trichoptera; family Limnephilidae; genus Hesperophylax; species Hesperophylax magnus. Next base: position 7,693,845 of record JAIUSX010000022.1, read on the forward strand.
TGCACTTAAATAATTTATTATTCTTTGCAAAATATTCTTCTTGAAATCATTTTATGTTTCTTACTATTTAATTTATCAGGTCCAGTTATAGTAGTGGCAGCAACAAATCGACCCGATCTTGTAGAGCCGGCCCTTTTGAGGCCTGGCCGCTTGGACAAGCTGCTCTACGTGGGTCCCTATCAAGGCAAATCCAACAAAGTGCGAGTACTGAAGACTTCTTGTCGGGGGTAACACTGACTTTTATAATAATTAAATTAATTCACTTTTTTTTAAACATCTCTTTCTTGAAAACTGCGTATGTTTTATAACATTTTATGATGAATGTAAATAACTTTGTTCTGTCACAGCGAAGCGTCGACGCATGACAAGACGAGTTAGAGCAATAGTATCAAGCAATAGTTTAATATTTGCAAATGCCCGAAATATTATTTATTTATTTATTTTATTTGGTACATTATTTTGTTACAATTTATGTTTTCCAGTAATGTAGGCCTCACTGGGTGGCTTGCCCGTGCTGAGGCCTTCATTTTATAATATGAAAATCTAGTCTACATATTACATTTAAAGAGAAGATAGTAAATTTGAAAAGAAAATAATAAATTTAAAATTAAAAATAAAAATACATAATAATACATTTAAAATTAAAAAATAATACAATGAAAATAATCTTGTGTGTTTGTGAGTGATGTGTGTTTATGTTGGTTTTGTGTGTTACGTGTAGGTTATTACGGTCACAATTGATTTCATTTGATCTCTTGACAGTTTTTTGTTAGTTCGGAACTGCCTCTAAAATTAGGAGCGCAATTTAGGGCTAATGATAAATGACAGGTAGGTACTACTGGAATAATTAATTGCTGTCTTTGGAATTTTCTTAATACTGTTAACCTAATTCCTTAGAGATAAAACATTTCCCCCCAAATCATTTGTCACATTTTGCTTTACGCTTTGAATTATTGTCTGCATTACACTAGACATTATTTTGTAGTTTTTGAAGAATTTAGGAGCTTATTTTATATTGGTAATATAATTATATAAATAATAATAATATTTGGATGTTTTTGTGCAAAATCACCTCAAAGGCGCTGTATACGATTATAATATTATGTTAAATGATATATAATATAATTTATATAAAATAATTTAAATTATATTGCATATATTTTACTTTTTCTTATATTATTTAAATGATATATAATATAATTTATATTATGTATTTAATTTATATAAAATAATATAATTTAAATAATACAATTTAAATAATATAATCTAAATAATGTAATCTAAATAATGTAATATAATTTATATAATATAATTTATAAATAATATAATTTAACATAAGATTATGGTCCTGCCACTGACAACTCAGTAGCCGACCACTGTAGCTTCTCTTTCTGTTATAGGCATTGTTTAAGAGAGAGGGGGAGACGTCAGAATAGAGCTATCAGCGGCATACCTTTACTCCATACAATCTATACATTATTTTTGACTATTTATAATAACTTTTAGGTTCAATATATCGAGTTGTGTGAGTTTGGAGGACATCTCTGACCAACTTCCCGAGCGATGTACTGGAGCAGATTTGTCATCGGTAGTCAATAAAGCAAGAAGGAGTGCCTTGGCCAGGACTATTCAATCTGCAGAATCAGGTAACTTAATTTAATAGATGTAGATGTCATTTATTGAAGGCAGTTTATATTAAGTAACAGATAGATGTCTGTTATAGATAATACAAATAAGGGAGATGGCCCATGAACCATTATATGAAGTATGAAAGAACCATTATATAAGTATGAAAGAACCATTATATAAGCATGAAAGAACCATTATATAAGTATGAAAGAACCATTATATAAGTATGAAAGAACCATTATATAAGTATGAAAGACCCATTATATAAGTATGAAAGAACCATTATATAAGTATGAAAGAAGCGCACATTATTGCTGCTAATAGCCCAGTCAATGAAGGTTTTGTGTCGGAACTAATTCCCGGAAGCCGAATTTTTCACAGATGTTAGAAGACCTTTAGACATGTATTTTTACAAAAGTCCCCGACTTTCCCCCTTGTGCTTCCTTCCCCACCCCCTCTTAAATATATATTTCAAAGCCTTTTGGAATACGCTAATATCTCCTTAATGGTTTTATAAAATCAGATTATTTATTTTTTGTCTAGTTTTAAATTAGTTATTCTAAAAAATTGTATTCTCTGATTTTTGCGAGAAAAGCTATACAATCTCTACAATTTATTAATAAAGGAAAAATATCAGTTTTTAAAATAGTATTTCAGAATATATTTGCACATAACTTTTTTCTGAGCCTGTTAACGAAAAAAAATAAATCAACAAAACTTGTAGACAATATTTTTAGCTATAAAATAATGTATATAATAATGGGTTTTAATTTATAACAAGGCACGTAGGCTGTTAATAAGGAGCACGGCGCGCGGCGGCTCGAACGCGCAGCCGTTCGCGGCGCAGCGAGAAATTACAAAAACCTAAGGAAAGTAATGATTAATTCATGTGTTTTTTTTTTTATATAACAAATTCGTCTAACGTTGAAGAGCTTTATTGTTATTTACCAGTTTTAGTTCGGAGGGGAGGGGGTAATATAAATATTTTCCCCTGCCCAATGAAGCGCTTTCATTATCCACCAACCTCCGTGCCTCGATCTGGCTAAACAGTCATATTATGTTGTATGATTGTTTGTTACTTATTATTTAAATAAAGGTATGTAGGAAATGTATGGGAATCAGTTTACGCGTCCTCAACAGTAACCCACATGCTCAATGGACATGAATATTCTCAGGCAAACAGAGCCTACACTTTAACAGCAGCGTCTCTTGTCCACGTAATGAGAGAAGAATACCGAGATATTGATGGGAAATTAAGACAAATAGAAAATATGTATCAAGATTTAGTTACGTGGAAAAAAGATATTGAGGAGGTTAATAATGATGACAATCTAAAATAGACGATTCCATATACTGAAGCAAGTGAAGACATGGTTAAGGAATCATCGAGTAGGACTGCCAAGTTGTGGCTTTACCTTCTACATTGCATCGACCTCATGCTTAGATTTATATTTGCAGAGAAGTCTGGGAATCGGAAAATGCACCTAAATACTATTGTTGATATGCTTCCATTTTTCCAACCGGCAGGACATTTACCATATGCAAAATCAGCACATATGTACGTTCAAAGTATGCTGCAACTCGAATCCAGAATAACTAAAGAAGAATATAAACTATTCACTGAAAATGGGTACTTTTCAATAAGAAGAAGCGACAGATATAGGTCCGGTACGTGGACGGACATGATCATCGAGCAGTGTCTCATGCGACCAATGAAGTCAGTAGCAGGTTTGACACTTGGGCGCGGAATCACTGACAGCGCTTTGTCAAAGTGGAAACTTGGAACCACTTACTACGTGAAAGTGCAACAGAGCATTGAAAAATTCATCCGTATAGAATTTAATTTTACTGAACAGCATGTTGAGCTGCGCGAATCACGGAAGAAAAGGGATGAGCTAGATATAGGAAAATATACATCATGGCTAAGACAGCACAGCCCGTTCGCCAAGCTCTCAGGGGAGCTGGTGTCTTTATCTTCAGGGTTTATTTCATATAATAGTGTCAATTGTGATAACGCTTATGAGGTGGGCCTGGCAGCTATGCAAAAAATGAAAGGATTTAATTTTGGAGATATACGAATAAAAAGGAAAGACATGGTGACTACCCAGCAAGATTCAAATCCGCAACTGTTAGGACGAGACAAGTTTCAGTAAACCCCCAGCAGCTATTTAACAGAATACTGTGCATTAGTGATAGTCCTAGCAAGCTTTAGACCTACTTAGGATATGAATTGGCTTCAAGACCCCTTCTATTTTTGAAGAAGTCTCCCTTCGTAAAGGAACAAAATCATGTATGGCGAAAGTATTTAGCGAAAGTATTCATGACGAAGTTGATTTGGAAAATGCTGCAATAGTCATCGATGGGGGATACCTCCTACACTCTGTTGTTTGGCAAACTTAAACTACTTACGGAGACATCATTAAATCATACTCACGTTTCGTCCATACTAAATTTGGCAAACATTCTCTTGTCGTTTTCGATGGATACCCTGAAGAGCCAACTGTAAAATATGAAGAGCCAAGACAAAGGTCGGCTAGCAACTCATCGTGCGATATTGAATTAAACTTCACTACACGTTGTTTGACTAAGAAGGAAGCTTTCTTATCTAATAAGAAAAACAACAAAAATAATGATTGAAGCACTGTGTCATGAATTTAGTGAATCTGGTTTGAAAACAGTCACGGCCGCAAGTGATGCCGATATTGACATTGTACTAACCGGCATCGAACAACTCAACATCTTCTCAAAAGTGATTGTTGTTGGCACGGATAGTGATCTTTTGATATTACTTGTAAGTCTTGCTCCTGAAGGAAAATCTATTTTTTTCTGTAAAGATTTTGGTGGAAAAGCCCCTTCAAGAACTTTCTACATCATAGAGAAACCTATAATGTTACATAAAGATATTCGAAAACATATGCTATTTACCCATGCTATTACGGGCTGTGATACGACCCCATCTTTATATGGGTTAGGAAAGATAAAAGCTGTTGACATGATGAAAAACAATCCCGAAGCAAAACGCGCAGCTGAGGCATTTCTGGAAAAAGATGCAACTGAAGAGAACTTGTTGCAAAATGGAGAAAAATTCGCTCTCGCCATGTATGGTCTTGGTAGCTACTCTAATTGAAACGAAGCTCGATACTATAAGTTTACCAGACTAACGACAAAATCATCTTTTAAATCTAAATTTGACTTGGCAAAACTACCACCGACTTCAGAATCGTGTCATCAACATTTGTTGCAAGTACAGTTTTGGTTAGGAAACAAACTAAACCCTATAAACTGGAGATGGAGGTATGAAAATGTAAATGAAAATGGTGGAAAGAAGAAATTTTTGAAACCATTTGCTCCTGATGACCTTCTTTCTCTGGTGTCCTGTTCCTGCAAGTATGGATGTCAAAATTACTGTGGCTGCAGAAAATCTGGATTTACCTGCTCTGCCATGTTCTATAACCGTAACGGATTATCATGTCTGAACACACCCCAGTATGATGAATAAATGGAAGACTCTCTTGACTAGAAAATTATTTGAATATTTGCCTAATTTTGTCATAGATAATATTGGTAAGTATATAATATAATTTACAAACCGTTTTGTCATTATAATATTTTTTTGAGGTATATTTTTGAAAGTAAACCATTTTAGATATATGCACTATTTTAAGTGATTTGTTGTTTCGGTATTTTATTGTTGATAGGTGCACATAATAAAACAAGTGAGAATTTCCACAAAAGATTTTTAGAACTTCGCCATAACATAAGGTCTGCAATATTTTAATGTTGTGAAAGGGTAGTCCCACGCTGTTGTAGGTATTTTTGGCTTATTTCACATAACTTTATTTAAATAATATGTTACAAACAATCATACAACATAATATTACTGTTTAGCCAGACCGGGGCACGGCGGTTGGTGGATAATGAAAGCGCTTCATTGGGCAGGGGAAAATATTTATGTTACCCCCCTCCCCTCCGAACTAAAACTGGTAAATAACAATAAAACTCTTCAACATTAGACGAATTTGTTATAAAAAAAACACATGAATTAATCATTACTTTCCTTAGGTTTTTGTAATTTCTCGCTGCGCCGCGAACCGCAGCGCGTTCGAGCCGCCGCGCGCCGTGCTCCTTATTAACAGCCTACGCGCCTTATTATAAATTAAAACCCATCATTTTATACATTATTTTATAGCTAAAAATATTGTCTACAAGTTTTGTTGATTTATTTTTTTTCATTAACAGGCTCAGAAAAAAGTTATGTGCAAATATATTCTGAAATACTATTTTAAAAACTGATATTTTTCCTTTACTAATAAATTGTAGAGATTGTATAGCTTTTCTCGCAAAAACGAGAGAATACAATTTTTTAGAATAACTAATTTAAAACTAAACAAAAAATAAATAATCTGATTTTATAAAACCATTAAGGAGATATTAGCGTATTCCGAAAGGCTTTGAAAAATATATTCAAGAGGGGGTGGGGAAGGAAGCACAAGGGGGAAAGTCGGGGACTTTTTTAAAAATACATGTCTAAAGGTCTTCTAACATCTGTGAAAAATTCAGCTTCCGGGGAATTAGTTCCGACATTGGGTCTTTTTTTCCCTTCATTGACTGGGCTATAACATCGTTCACCCATACTACTGCTAATCGCATCTATGCCCAGCAGTGCCCCATCTTTATTTCTACCTACATACCAAGTCCATAAGTTTTATTGGCTCCACCCCTTTATTAGTACATGCAAATTGGTCATCGACATCGCTCAGCGATAATCTGTATGCACCCATGCTATATATCCCATTGTTTCTATTTTCTGGATTGTCTACCGAATTGTTGATAATTAATTTAACAATATTATGTCTCTTTGTTTTCAGGTGAAAAAGATGCCTTTACACTTAGTGAAAAGGATATCATTATTCTCAATGAAGATTTTCAAAAAGCAATCGTCAGCTTTGTACCGTCAATTTCCAAACAAGAATTGGATCATTACGAATCGTTGAGGAGCAAACTTTCATGAAAATAGGCTACATATTCTATTAGTCCACAAACTAATTATATCGTCACAGGAAAGCGTTACCGCTGTAACTGCCATTACCCACGAGTTTACATTTTATACTTTTAAATGTGTTTACCCTACAAAAGAGTACCAACTACTCCTCACTGTCTGCAGCCAGTGGGACTGTGGCATCCAAAAACAAGTCACAAAGAGGTCACAAAACACAGCTAAAGTAAATTCCAGCAAGCTCTTCCATTCTGAATGGTGGTCTTTCCTTCGCTTTCCCGTGGTTATCCCTTGTGCTGTGTACGTCTTTTATTCTATAAGATTTAGGAATGCGGTAAAAGGTTAATGCAATAATTTGCTTTCTGAATAAAGTAAATTCATTGTTTTGTAGAAACTATTCGAATAGGTGCTCAATTATAATTTAATTTTTAATTATATTTTTATGTCAATTATAATTTTCGGGTCTTTATAATTAGGCACTACATGTTATGTATATAGATGATTTGTTTTATTTTTTATGAAATCTTGAATATTATTATATTTTTCTAAGCATTCTATATTTATTTGGTTAAAATATGTGTTTTTTTTTGGTTGTGTCTTTTTGTAGAAACTGTTATTTGCTCAAAATAAAACTTTGTTTAAAAAAAAAATTGTACATGTCTGAAATTATCCTTTTAGTTTTTTATCCAATTAACAGATTAAAAGAAAAGTTACATATTGATATGGACCATTTGTGACATAGTATATTTTTTGCAAGTGTTTAAAAAAATAAATAAAAAAACACACATTCAATACTAACACATAGATATTTATTTCGAAAATTGAAATATATATATTACAAATTTACGTACATAATATTATGTAAACAACATCTGCACCTAGTACGCAATATCCTAATTTGGCAAGAATAAATTCAATTTGAGCTACATAGTTTTTCTTTTTAGACAATAAAATACATAAACTTTTTGTTCGCCGATGCATGATAAATTTTCGTCGTGCGGCAACTCATCCTATTTTCGTAATAACCTTCTTGGTTTTTTAAATGATGTTTTGTTAATATGATATTTTAATAGTATCATGGCGAACAAGACATGACATTAAATGACATACATATAGATATTGAAAACATTATTAATAATTATAGTAAAATTTACCTAAAACAACATCAATACTGTATGCAGTTAATAAATCATATTATATAGTCTCTTTGGAATGATCTGCATTGAAGAGTTACTAACTTATCTAATATATGTAGTCATTTATAATTGTTCACAGTAGTGAAAGAGTAAAAAAGGATAAAATTTCCTACTAAACCTAATTTACCAATACAATACCTATAACTTCATCTAAGTATTGAGTGGTTAAAATATTTAATAATCACTACAAAGTTATTTCTCCATATCAGTGCATGTAAAATAAATCCCCACCTACTGATAATGCTAACTCTCAAGTCACATTTTCACATAAATTAATTCATTTATTCCATCAGTCTTACATTCCTTTACATTTGCATGTGGTTTTATCACCAGATACTGTGAACATCTCTAATATGTCAATCTACCTAACAGCGCCCTTGAGGTGATTTTGCACAAAAACGGCGCTATACAAATCATCCAAATATTATTATTATTAATACATCTGTCACAATCCTAAATATGTATCAATCCAATATATGAATCAATCGATCCAATATGTGAATCAATCAATCCAATATAATATCAATCATCCCAACATATCAATCAACCTCTAAAAATATATCAAGATTGCACTGTAAACTGGACATTAAACAAGTATGTAGAGAACCAGCACTTTGCATACTGAGATAATACAACATAATTCCACCATACTACGTTAAAAAAATATATCACCAGCAGACCGCTACTTGACTAACGTAATAAAAAAAAACCTTTTTATCAAAAATCGTAATACCTATTCATCTTCTGTTTAGTCTACACCATAAAGCTCCGGCTGTGGCCATGTGCATTAGGATTCCTATAATTAGAACCTGGCTTAGATTGACCCATATGTTTACGTTGACAATGTCCATCTCGTTCAGGAATTTGTCCGGCGTGATGTAGTGGCAGTATTTGAAACCGTCGGCGATGCAGTCCAGTTTTCCTCGCGCCATGCCGTAGACGCTGTAGACAAGGCTGTGGAAACCGGCCCGGAAGTAGGAGATTTGGAACACCCAGCGGAAGATGAAGGGAGTATCCGTGTAGCGGATGCAGAAGCCAAACACGGAGAACAGAGCCACAACCACCGGCCCAATGAATACAGCAATCTGAAAATTTATACAAATAAATAACTTTAACTACTACAGAAAATAAGTTTATGGTGTATATTCAATTTTTTTACAGTTAAACAGATACTTCAAAGCTTCATACAGTTCACAGCTTCAATAGTGCCTTTGAGGTGACTGTTTTTATGAATTATTGATTTCAATATTATTATTTCATAGCACATTATGGAATTGATTTTGCAAGCTGAAAATAGTTATGTTGAACTAAAAATTTTAGACAGAAATAGGAGTGCGAATTTTTTGATGCCAGAGCTCACCATTCAAGAGTTGTTGCTGCTTCAGATCTTTAAACATTAATTTATCCCTTAAAAAGGAGTGTCCGCAAGGAAATGTCTCTTTTTTCATACCAATTTTGTTAATTCAAATATTAATAATAATTTTATTCACATTGGAGATACATTTTGCCTATGGCGGCTCGAGCACTTCTTTGATGGTGGGGACTGGCATTTTTTACATGTACTGAAATCTCACTACCCGAAGAATATTTAAAATTTCTCAAACAAAAATGATCATGGACAAGTCATGCACCTAATCAGATGGCTAAACACAAAATAAAATCAATTTATAATATAGGATAATAAAAATTATATTGTGTGCGATTATTATCAAACTTAATTCAAACGCACGCGATTATAAAAATCTGTTCCCGATTTCTGTAAGATTCCCATATAAGTGCACATTTGCCACAGAATAAAGGATAACACAAGTGCCTTGTGGGCATGTTTCATGTTTCAACTATAAGCCCAATTTGGGGCGATATTTCCATACAAAACTGTGTTTCACCATGATTACGAAATTCAAATGCTATAGCGATATACAATTTCAAACAAGGAGAGAGCAGTGGCTGCTCGTGACTTTTGAGTGTGATAGAGTGATAAGTTTGAAAAATTAGATATTATTGATGTAGTTAAGTTCAAAACGATTTTTTAATGTTTTTCGAAAATTTTGTTTTTTTATGAAGATTTTCAGGAAATTTCAGTTTGGTAGTGCGTTGAACCGATTTTCTGAAAATCTCTAATTAAACCGAATTTGAAAAAAAAAAAAAAACATTTTCAGCTACAACATCAATAATGCCACAATACCCACAAGTCATAAGTCGCCGCTGGTGAAGAGACATACCTACCGTGTGCTAAATGGTCTAGAACAAAAAGGTACCAGTGCCACATTTGTTTCCATTCAAATTTGTGCAGAAGGCACTTCTAGTTTTCTTCTTTATTCCATGGCATCCGCGGTAGGGAAGAATTTTTTAGGAAATAAAATCCAATGCACATCAAAATACGAATTTTAAGCGAAAAAGCCCCGTGAAGTCCCATTTCTGCATTGTGCGCACTGTGTATGGCCTATTCTCAGCACCTTGGGTACAATTAGTGTGTGTGTGTATGCGTTAGTACACTACAAGAAAGGTTGCGGAGTAGAAGTCTTCATCCGTAGTAAGTATTATAATTTGGAGCTTGAAAATTAAAACAAATTTTTTGTATTATGTTTCTGCAAATGTTAATTGCTTTCATGTTCAATGAATTCATTCATTTTGATGAAGAAAATGCTTCAACTATTTTTCTCTTTTAGTAGATTTCAGGAATATCTGGTGGGAATCAACCCCGTCATCCCCCTATGAAGAATCGCCGCTGCATTTTGTGCTGGTCTAAGTCAATCATGGATTAATGACAACATACATAAATTCAGTGCCGGCTTATACTAACAAAAATGGGTGGTGTGCTAAAAATATTGCCAGTCTATCCGTATGACAGGTCAGGTATAAGCAGATGTCAGCGGTGAAGGACACTAGCGAATGGCAATTTTTAAGCTATATGGAATTCACTTACACCACGTGACTAATGGCACGTGACACAAAGAACGAAAATTCGAGCCGGTTGAATTTAACTTAATTCTAATGGTATTCTTATATAGTATAGTATTACTCTTATTACTGTTATTTGCTTTGATTTTCGGTGATATTATTATCAGTTGATAATTATTATTTTTAGATTGATCGATATTTTGGGAGTGCGTAGCTCCAACGCTCCTTAGAGCTAGCCGCCACTGCCTACATTATGGCTGTGAAACCGCCAACTTTTTGAAATTGTAACATTTTTTTCAAAGTAGTGACACTATTACTAAATAATTAGGTATGAATTTGTAATTCACTCACCTTTATTGGTGTAGTGGCTCCAACGAAATATCCCCAAGCCTGAGCACAAAGGCTCGTGGTGATAGCAATCAACAAGAAATAATTCAGCCGGTACCACACCAACATGTTGCCGGTCATCACATAACTTATCGTTATGTAGGTTACACAGCAAATTATCTGAAAATAAATTATCATTTTAAATACTGAAGCGTCATAATAAACTTCACATTGAAATGCAATTGTCACCGCTTCGGCTAGGTCGAGCTGTCTCGATACCAGCCGATGCTCTTTCAGTAGTATGGTAAAACATGGTTCTATGCATATCGGGGTATGCACGGCCCGCTTGCTCTTGCGCGGTAGTCTTGTACTAGAAGATGGCTCAAATAATGACCTGGCGAGAATTACGACTGGAGCGTACTGTCGTACTTCGATGATTGGGGCACAGATGTCGTCGTAAGTTGTCATGTGAAGACTGAAGACAAGCAGTGCAATTTACAAATGCACGTGACAAGGAACCACCTCTGAACACGACACCAAGACCCCAGGAAACATGTGTAACTATTGGGAGTGGAAATGGTGCCGATAACTCGCCTTGTTAGGAATAAGGCCCACATACCTGGGAGAGCAAGTTCGTGGCACCAAGAGACAATGGGCCTACAGCGTAGAGGTCTTATGAGTGATTTTGCTCAACCCAATTGTACATACTGAAATAAATTTAAAAAATAATGATTTACGGGAAATATTTACTCACCTGAAATGGAATTTCTAAAGCCAGCGTAGAAATGATATAAGGACCTAAGCTATACCATTTGTTAAAATGCTCTCTTTTTAATTTTTCCATCTCGAGTGGGACTGAAAAAAACATTTATGAATTAAACAATCAATCAATTATAACGATTTATCAGACGTTTTCTGTAAAAATATCCCATTTTTTGGTAAAATTACCATCTACGAAGAACCTCTTCACAATTTAAAACTAAGGACGGGTTGTTTCGGAGAATTTGAACAATTCATCAGATTTCAAAGTTATTTTCTAGTTCTGTGAAAGATTTTTTCAAGTTCTGTTATAATTTCAGTTCTGTAAAGCAACTAGCCTATATGTAATGATATAATAACAGAACTTGAATAGGACTTTCACAGAACCCGAAAATGAACATTTAAATTTGATGAATTGTTCAAATTCTCCGAAAGAACCCGTCCTAAATGTTATATTTCGATATTTGAATTCAATACTTACATTGCAATGTGACCGACATTTTTCCTGTGTAAGATACAAGCAACAAAGTTCCATACAGATAGACATAGTTTGCCAGAACTTTCTCCGCGTCATTCCCGACACCTTTGTATAAGTATCCAAAAAGAAATGCTATGAGAATGTGAGCCAAGAGTCTCCACATCATCAAGCTCTGAAAATAAATACATTACACTGTTTATTAGAAAGAAATATTGTTGGAGGGGAGGGAAAAAGAGTTAAAGATAGTTTTAAATGAATTATCTAAGTAAATAAATGTATAGTTACATAGTTTCGTCTGGTTGACAAGAAGTTCCTCTTTAGTAGCAGCCATGTTTGCCGCAATTGATTTGCCGGAGGGTGAATATTTTCTAAAATGGCTTCGGAGTCAAAAGAACCGCTATCTTCCACGCTGGTTATCATTTCAAGAGACAGGTTCAGATTATCTTCGGAATCCGTTGAGTTGCCACAGATTCCTAAAATATTGAATAACACAAAAAGAATGAATATCTGAACTCTCCTATAAAGAAAGAAAAGATGTAAAGAGAAAGAAAGTTTACCATAGAAAATTGGAGAGACCATAGACAAATGGAGAGTACACTCTCATTTAATGGTAATAAATTGAGGGTAGAACAGTGTCGTATTTACTTCTTGACCACCGAAGAGCACTAACGTAAAAGTCTAAATAATGTAAAGCTATGTACCCACGCTCATTCATGCTTGATGTTTTTACGCTCATTCGAAAATGTCTTAACGTGTGGACCTACTCACTCCATGCTTTTTGTTCGTTATCGAGTGAACCCCTCGATGCGAAAAAAATTCAAGGGCCGCAATTCGTACTCGATGTTCGACAGAAATTCGCTATTTGACTGAGCATCTTTGGTAATGTATTTATGACATCTTCTGTCGAGCTGCTCAAGTGTGTGGACTCAACGACGAGCATGGTTGCAAGTCAACATGTTCGATCGAGCCAAACTGTCGAGCATAAATATACCTGTGTACAAAGCTTTACAATACACCAACATGATATTTATTCAATATTTAACTTACCATTCCTGGCTTGAATTAGGCAGTTTCTAGATATTAGGGATTTGCTTTCTTCGTCAGCCTTTGTGGCTGCATTTGCTAGTTTTTCGAGATCTACGTTGTGTTCGCCTATAGCAACTTCAATAACTGAAAAGATTAGAATATTATGTACTTTTTTAGTTCACTTTTATTCCCTATTGTCAAAGGTTTTCATGAAACTAAAACACTGCACACAAAAATAATGAATTTCAATGTCAGTAGTGCCAAATTCCCTTATTAATAATATGTCCCAAATCCAGTGAAATAGTGACTCTGGCCGCTGGGATGCGCTAGTGTAGCATGTTGCCATCAGAATGTATGGGAAATATCAGAAGTTGGAGGTATTAATATTATAGTGTAGTGCTAATAATAAATTGTCAAGTACCTACTAACAAAAAAAGATAGGTGCACATCGACCACAAAGATTCATAATACTGTCTTTAATTGGGGTAGGTACTTTCAGAGCAGGTTTTTCATTATCTTTGGAGTTGTTCCATTTTCAAAAGTGTAACAAACCAGAGTGAAGAATTTGTTTCGACAGATAAATTTATTTATTTGATTTATTTATTTATTTACGCCTTTCAAGATTTTACATAAAACAAGTATAAATTAATTACATTACATAGTGCATTTAAATTAACATAGTTATAGTATTTTTCAGTGGCGGTTTTCTCTAAAGTGCGTTTGTGCGGCGAACCCCCATTAAAAAGATGAGAAAATAAAACAAACTTGTTTTATAATAATATAAGCACATTATAGATAGCACGCTATTAAAATTTCGCCTTCAAAACCCGCGCCACCGAAAAATACGATACATATTCCAAGTTTTGTGCGAGTTGAAATCCGCGCCAAACTCTTCATACAAAAGAATTTTAGCCGGTACAGACCCTATGACGGTGACATATACAAAAATTGGAAAAAATTCGGTTTATGGGAGTCACTCGAATAACCGAAATTGAACTTGATTTAGACTAATTTAGGGCTGGGGAATCCGAATCTGTAAGAATTAGGTGGGGGTCGGCACTATTAACTGAGTTATAGGGTTTTGAAATTTCGTACGCGATACAGATTCGGATTCCCCAGCCCTAAATTAGTCTAAATCAAGTTCAATTTCGGTTATTCGAGTGACTCCCATAAACCGAATTTTACCCCAAAAATTGGTCTTTCTTTGCAAAACTAAGACAAATTCTGTGCGTCGAACACGCGTTATGAAATCACGTGACCTCCGAACATTGACGAATGTAACCGAAGAAACCCGAGAACTTCGCGGACTGACCGGCCGACGTTTGACCTTTGAACCATAGGGAAGCAAGTGTTATTTTTTTATGTTATATTATGGTATTTAACTTTGTAGTCATTTTTGTACATATTTTTGTTTTCTTGTTTCTGCATTTCTCCAACCGTTTGCTTATGGCATTTGCAAATCTACTACCTATTGAAGTAGACTTAGTAAATTTATTTCGTGCCACCTTTATTTGTTTTTTTTTTATGTTTTAAAATATCTATTATATATTCTACGAAATTATTCTTCTCGAAAAAACAATAATAATTAGCAACATACATTGAGTGCTATAAAAACATTAAACAATTTAATTCCTATAAAACTTTTCTCATTATCTAATAATTGTGTCTAGTGTACATAAAGTGATTTAAAAACAATAATATGTAGGTACCCCTCCCACTAACTTTATTTAAGTTGTGTGACTGCTGCCGTATTCGACTATTTGACGAAGGACAACAGTAAGTAAATTTTAATTAGATATGTTTATCTTCTCTTGAATTTCTGAACCCCCTGTTAAAAAGACCACGAACCGCCACTGGTATTTTTATTCCAGGCTGCATGAGCAGGATTCGCAATTCAATAAAAATTATACACCAGAAGAGTTGGGCGGGAAAAACTGTATGGTTATGTTCGTTTTGAGGTTAAAGACAATTGTGATTAGAAAATGAAATACTAAGAGGATGAGAATATAACACTAATTTGATATTTTATTAATAATTATTACTTCATAAATTTACTTACGGAAATCTGCAGGGTTATGAAACGGCGGGCAATTTAATCCTTGCGACCCCAAAAAGCCCACGAGCTGTCTCGCGGGTCCCCTGTAAATACATCGTCCCTCAGCCAGGGCGTAGAGGGTGTCGAACATGTCAAACAGGAGGGCAGACGGCTGGTGAATGGTGCAGACTATGGTTCTGCCTTCCTGGGAGAGACGTTTGAGGAGGGACACACATTGGGAGCAGGAGAGACTGTCTAGGCCGCTGGAATACAAGGAGTTAAATTTATGATTTATAGAGAAAAATGATTTTAAAAAGCAGTAAAAAAGTTGAGAGTATCAAAGTCCTATTTTAACTTGACGGTTTTATGTTTCGTCTGTAAATTTGTTCCATTTCAAGTTCAAGATAGTGGTAATTTAGTTCAGTAAAGATTCTTTTTTCAAATGTTGAATCATTGTGTTTATTTGGATTTTCTTAATCGCATTTAAAAAAATATACCTTTTAGGTACCTACCTACTAGAAGAAATTTTTAAAAAGAAATGTCATTGAGATAGTTTCTTTGGCAATGCAATATTACAAAGCAGTTGATAAAATAATTTGAATGATTTGTTTTAAAACAATCATTTGAAAAAATGCTGGCACTTGGGCAGAAACCCTTCCATTTCTGATATAATGAGAACTAAGTCAACTGAGAAAGCATATTATTTTAATTTAGCGTAGACCCGTGAAAAATCACGGAATAGACTGAATTCTTGAGAAATTAGTTCCCAAATTATTAAAACAATTCTCCGCCAAAAATATTATATTATTGATCATCATATCAGTGTAAAGCTACTTAGATTCTTCACACAATGGGTGTAAATTTTGAAAATGACACTTATTCAAAGCAAATCCGAGTTCTAGAGTTTATTGAACCAGAGTTACGCAGGACACACACAAAACAGAAATTAACATTTTTGATGGTAATAAAGAGCTGTTTGAGGAACTGCAGATAAGTAGGTAAGATACCTATTTGCCTTTGTTTTATAATTAAGATGTTAGAATTATCTTTTACATATTGTGATATTAATAAAAAATATAACCGACAGATACTTGCAATTGTTGTCTTTATTGTTGTGTATCTAATTATTTTTATAATAAATTAAAGCATAGTTGTACGATATTATTTCATTATAATGTGATCATATTGCAATAAGCAATATTGTTTTTCCCAGATTCAAAGATATTATTTTTTGCTATGTGTAAATATAATATACCTATAGTATTTATTAGAATAGTTTTTTTTTCCATTATCTATTCTATAACAAAGGAAGTCTGACAATGTGACATCCTGTCATTATTCCTTGTATGACAAATTCAGCAGTTGTTATGTATTGAGAATGTTCATTATTATCACATGACCACTGAAAAAATAATCCCTAGAAGTGTGATGTACACTGATTTGAAAAAAAACTGTTTACTCCAATTTACATAAGACTAGGATTTTCAATTTCTACGGAATTGCGGGATATAATATAGAAATCCCGCAGGATAAAAAAAAATATGGGTATTAAATTGAAATCACCCTAATATTTCATACATTTTTAATAATAATAATATTTGACAAAGAGGAAACTACAAGCCAAAAATGTGTATATTCTTGGTATACCGTCACCAATATATATTAATATACATTAAAATCGCTTGACAAACGGAGTCTAGCAACGCTTGATTTCAAGCAAAAAAGTTTATTTTTATTTGTTTTGTGAACAATTTTATAAGAAAGCAAAGAAGTTAATCAAGGGAAACTGTCACAGATAATATCAGCTATAATATTGTGTTTTTTAAAGTTGTTTCTTAAATGCGTTCATACATTTCTATTGAAAAAAAAAAATTTTTTAGTAGTTTACATTTACATTTTTTTTGTATTCTACTCAAGCGAAACGATAAGAAAACCTTCAATTTATCTAAAGCATATTTTTTGGTATTCATAATATACACCAATTTGTTATTGGTGAATTATTTTATTCTCGTGAATCGTTATTCTATTGAATAAAAATATCTTTTTTAGTAGTTTACATTAATAATTGTTATTGAGTAATTAATAAAAATATTTGTATTCTACTCAAGGAAAACGCTAGCAAAAGCTTCAATTTATCTAAAGCATATTTTTTGTTATTCGTAATGTAAACCGATTTGTTATAAAGATTAATCGAAAATAGTGATTTAGCATTAGGCTTCGCCTTAAGGGCGCTGTAATATTTGTATTATTTGGTATTTATTTATTTATTGAAAAGATAAAATAGGAAGTCATTTAAGAGAACTTTTCATTTCAATCATCTTTGGCACTAGTAATATTATAAAAAAAATAGTTTTAAAAGTAAACATAATAAGTATTATATAAAGACCTTGATAAAAACTATGATTGTAAAAAAAAGTGCCGTCAACAGAACATCTTCATACAAATCCTTATTTTTTTCCCACGATTTGCCCTACAGAGGTCAGCTAATCATTTTAATTTTTCATTAAAAACACAAATAGCATTATCTATTAATTTTTAATTGTTTTGTTGAAAAATAATATGTGTTTGATTAAAGAGTACGTAAGGAGCACGCTTTATATGGTTACACATATTTTTTATGGTATTCGTACAAGAGGTATAACTGCCTGCAGCCAGTGGAACTATGGCCTCACGATTAAGGAATATTGTGAGGGTGAACGAAGGTGGGAGGGGAAGCAGAAATTAGTAAAGTAAGCTCGGCTGTTTAGAATTCATGGTCACTAATCATAGCTAAATTCATTTCAACCAAAGTTTTAATTAATTCTGAATGGGAGTCTCTAACGAGGGTTATTTTGTGAGACACTTCACACTCTGGAGTCTGGAATGAGATGCAAATAAATATCACCCATGTAATGCAAAAGAAGTGTAACTGCATTTCTGATGCTTTGAAAACCGTGTTTGAAGATTATTTGTCAATGTTATAACAACTACAATATACCTACAGATTTTTATTTTTCTGAAATCAGTATAAGTATGTCGAGACTTGTCAACTCACTGTCAAGTCAAAGCATTGAATTTTGTGGTATATGCCTAAATGACTTTCGACAGTCAATACGCAATGTCTAATTTCTAATGCCCTTTGAACCATCTTCATGCTTTGATTTATTATTATCTCCCATTCTTACTTTTATATTATTATTGTCTTCTTTTTTTTAATTTTTAAAAAAAAATTTAATTAAAATCAAATTTAATAATATAATTATTAAGTTCTGCAAGTATTTTTTGGTTTAAACCAAAAAATACTTGCAGAACTTAATAATTATATTATTAAATTTGATTTTAATTAATTTTTTTTTAAAAAATTAAATGGAGTTCTACCAACTAAACACAAAAACAATAAATAAAAAAATTAAAAAAAATTAATTATTGTCTTCGCTCCTCATTTATATATGCTATCCTTTCACTGTCATCTCTCTTTATAAAACTTATTCGTGTTATTAATATGTTGTTAATGGACTATTTGTCCGTAAATAAATAAATAAATAAGTTTGTTATTTTTTTTTTGTAAAAAAATACTGTTTACATTAAAAACATATTGAATACGTATGTTATTTATTTAAGTTTTTAATCCAGCAGGACTGCGAGGATAGTGCAATTTTCTGTCTGCCATATTATATGGAATAAAAAATTATTAAATTTAAAGAAATAAATAAAAAATAATTAAAAAATGAAAATGAAAAACACACTAAGTACTGTAATTGCAAAGAAACGTATAGAATAATGACAGAAAAATTAGATACAATGCAGACACGGTATTTTTATACAACAAAATTGGTGAATATAATATGTCTGCATTTTTTACTCAAAATCGCAATTTCGCACATATGATTAATTTTAGATCGCGGTATGTTAGGTAATATTAAAAAAATAATAAATGAATAATTTGTATAGCACCGTTTTCGTGAAAAAGCACCTCAAGGGCGCCAGTATAATGTATACATTAAATTTTGTAGCTACGCGAAAAAGCCACATCTTTTTGCCTTTTGCTGGGGTTTTGACCCGCGACCTATCTGTCTAAAGCGAAATAGCTTACCGCTTTGCCACAGAGGCGGAGGTCGTCTTAGAAATCAATAATCTATTATATAAAGTTGATTGTCTATTTGTGGCGGCCGGCGGCGTGGATATGATTTGTATACAAATCTACAGTTTAATTCCGAAGTTGATGAAAAATTGCACACTTGACCTTCAAAACAAGAGGAAGGTTACTGTCTACATGAAAATTCTAAAAACAACTCCAACCCATTTTCCTACCCCCTAAAGCAGTATTTTTATGCAACTCGGCGAATTTTTGGACATTAGACGTACAAAATAAGACGAAAAATACTGTCTACATCTGATTTCGAAAACTTTCTGCATAAAACCCGGGCAACGCCGGGGCGATCAGCTAGAATATTATATTATTTGTATTTTTACAATAGTAATCAAACATTCATAGAACCAATAAATTGTTTTCACTCAAATCGATTACTTCCGAAACATGCAACATTTTCAAACCGTACAAAGTGATCAAAGAGTAATTTATTCTGACATCAGTGAATGTGATATCAATTAATCAAATCAAGTCAAATCAAATCAAATCAAATCAAAATAAATATCTAAGTAAGTACCTCGAATTTAAGCATATTACGGAAATCATGTGAAATTCAAATTTGACATTTGATAGTTAATTAAATACGATAAGGGAATATCCTAGAACATTCTTACATAAGTCACAGTGCAAATAAAAAAAAAACAAGTGGCTAGCACTTAATTAGTAAGCGATGTAATTTGTATATTATTTTAGATAAAATGGTGAAAAAAATAGAATTATAGTTTAAATATCATTCAACCCGGTAGACAAACAGCGAGTTGAAGTGTTCAAACCTTTTACGTAAACAAATACGAAAATTAGTAGTTAAAAACCACGCCGCCATTTTTAGCTGTTTTATGTGACTAGGAATAATGATTCGGCATTCCTCGAATTTCCTATTTCTTCTAGACGTTGCCAATTAAATCGTAATAATTGCAATTTGTACAGTATAGCTTTATCAATACAGCTGAATAGTTTTAAGTTTAATATTTAAAAATATATTTTCGGTTAAAGAGTAGAATTTTATGAAACACCCCGACTTTTATTACGTAAAGGTTACGTTTTAGGTTTTGTTACAAGAGACTTCCATTTTAGATTACGTCTTGAAAAAGCTAAAATAAAATAACGCCTACAAAAAGTTCTCAGAAATAGGGTAATTTCCCTGATTTTTTATTCTTTAAAAAAATTGCGAAATTGAAGATATTTTCATTTTATCATGTTGACGAATAAATTATCTATAACGATTTAAAATTTGGCATTTTGAATTTGCCGTCAAAACGAAATGTTCGTTTTTATTTAATGACGTTGTAGCCAGTTGGAACCATTTCGGAATGTGCTGTTTTAGATCGTTTTTAAAATCAATAAATATGAATGAAAATATTAAAATTACACATTTTTAATACAATGATCTGAATCAGAAAAATAACTGCAAATCTTCCACACGTCTTTAACGGTATTCATAGTTTTGGGAAACTGTCCCATTTTCAGAATTTTTGCGATTTGCGTAAAAGTGAGTTGATTTAAAATGCAGATTACGTGACATAGTTAAACACAATGTAAAAACTAGTAAATAGTTAAACAGGAAATGTATGCATTTATCCCACTTTTTTGTTGGAATATACATAAAAAAAATATTTGCAGATGTCCAGCCAGAGATGTGCACTTACTCGTAATATACCAGTTTTATTGGCAGTGAAATGTAACGTTTCACCACATTGTTAACCCTTTCACCCCCAGTGTTAATTCAAATTAACACGAACTTTGTGATTTTTTTACCGTAACGGTAGCGATTTAGGAAAGCCATGTTTTTGTTTTCTTACAGCTTGTATCTTTTCTGTGGCGTCTATTTTTTCCGCTCGGTTGAAATCCTTATTCTCGCCACAAAAACGATAAATATTTTGACATCTGCTGATTGTGAGTTTCATCGAATTTCTGCTGTCATTGATTACATCATTTAAGGTGAGATACCAATATTTTCTACTCGAATTACAAATATTTTAACGCATAAAGATGTGTTCTGTAATAATAACATCAGTTCAATTCACTGTTCACAGTCATTTGCCAGAATATCGTAAATGAATTTCAATGTTCATTCAAATTAATACTGGTAGTGACGGACATATTTTCGACTAGTATGGCGAATTTTTAAAGATCCTTGATTATTTCTTTATTTCTGAATGAATTTTAGTTAAAAATGTTATTTGTATTACTTTTGTGTTATGTTTATTTTACCTTACTATTTAAAAAATTAACGTAAAATAATTTCAAAAAAAAAAAAATTAAATTGAACACCAAAAATTTTCAAATAATTTTCTGATCAAGCATTACATATTTTATATATGTGGAAACAATAATGCGGGAGTGAAAGGGTAAATATTTAATAATTATATTATAAACGTCCGGATGGGCTTTAACATGACATAAATTTTACATGATACAGTGATAACAATAGTTTTTAATGGTTAGAAAACAAAACACAAACATATTGTAACTGAGTTTATTTACTATTTCGATATACTGCTACTATCCTGATATATATAATAACACTTTATCTAAAACATGCGAACACTTCAGCACAGGTTCTCCTAGTAAGGTGTTCACAAAACATTACCAGTTACCATTGACTACTTAAAACTACATCAATGTCAATTACCATTTACGTACATTTACTGATTATTTTAGACTCTACTACCAAGTTTAAAATTAGGATTTTTTTTATATTATCTTGCACTTTTACCTGTAAACTGTATTATGTACGAGTATAGAAATAAATCAAAGGTAGAGAAAATAGAGAAAGTTATTTGAAGCCCAATGCATGCAAATACTGCGAGTAGAACGCATCTTGGCCTAAAATCGGATTCTTTGTGATATTTAGCCTCAAAACAAACCTGCATTAACTCTTTGACCTGTCCGAATTAATACTGAGAACCTAATAGTTTTTTTAAGTTACTTAGGAAATATAGAAAATCATTCATCAATATTTAAAGATTTGGGTCAGAGACATTCATTTGTGATTGGCGGTCGACGCGATGAGGCAATTTCGTAACCTCATCGACCAACGCAAGAAGAACATGTCAACTCGTACTTCAAAAGTTCAAGGTTATTTCAGAATATGTAAGTATCACCTTAACTTGCGATTCGGGCGGTTGCTGGTTCGTTTCGGATATTGAAATAGGCTTTTCTTTCCTTATAATTATTTGAGTATTAAGATGTTAATTTTTAACACTGACCTAATGCTATGTATACATCCGCGAGCCGAACTCAACTTGTGGGAATGACAAGAAGCAACTGCAAATGGCGTGAAACGCCGCTTGCAGTTTATTCGTTCCTTTTCCGTAATTCATGGTACTGTTCGAGTTTCGGTTCGCAAATGTATACGTACCCTTAAAAACAAGCTTTGGTAAGAATATTTAAAATCGATAAATAAAGATGTTAGTATCTTACTTATTGTAAGATAAATTCCTTGAATATGCAAAATAATTGCGAAAGAGTAAACCTACTCAATAATTTATGTACTGAATACTAATAAAACATACATTAATATATTCAGGTATTTTTTGCCATGCGGTGGAAAGCAAACACGTGGGTTTAGAAGCATTAGTGTAATTCGAAGATAAATAAATAGTTATGACCGCTAAAGAGGTAATAAACACTGCATTATTCTATGGTTATCTGTCTTATTTTAAAATTAAAAATAAAAAGCTGTAGCCCTCCTCAAGCCCGAGTAGTGTAAGCAAGGGCGTATATAAGGTGGGGGGGGGGTTCTAACCCCCCACCCCCCATCAGCCTCAGTATTGTGTAGGAAAAATAATATGCTGCTAAATACAACATTATATTATATTTTTTCAATGCGATGTAAATAATAAGTAGTGGCAAGTAGGTCTCAAAAATCTTTTCAATATATTTTTTAACCCCCCTCCCCCATTTTTCCCTTACCCCCCCCCCAGGATCAACCCCCCCTGAGTATTGCCTAAGAAAAAATAGAATAGTACTAGTAGATTACATTCCTGGAAAATACAACAATATTATTTGCACCATATCTTTTATCAAAGTGATGTAAAAAGTAAAGTTGTGGTAAGTAGAGATCAAAAAAAACTTTCTAGTAAATTTTCCATCCCCCCCGTCTTTTCTCCGTGACCCCCACCCCCAGGATCGAACCCTCATGCTAGCACACGGGCCAAGGGCCCTTTGTGTTATCTCATTCCTTTGAGTTTGTTTCCAGGTCGCGTGAGTCCTGTTTCCCCTATATTGATCTCCTGTAGTGATAAAGGTTTTCTCATAAAAATTCCCTCCTTGTTTGGGTTCTCTGAAGGCATCAGTCCACTGAGATGGCCTCAGCTCTCCTCCTACTTCCCCTTGGTTCCTCGAAGGCCCCAGGAGAGAAGAGTCCTCGGAGGTGAAATCAAATAAAACTCACGTGGTAGGCTCGTCCAGGAATAGCACC
Organism: Hesperophylax magnus; assembly: GCA_026573805.1. Classification (NCBI taxonomy): domain Eukaryota; kingdom Metazoa; phylum Arthropoda; class Insecta; order Trichoptera; family Limnephilidae; genus Hesperophylax; species Hesperophylax magnus. The sequence goes on from JAIUSX010000022.1 coordinate 7,717,744, forward strand.
GGAGGGTTTGAGAGCAGCTCCAGGGCTATGGCCAACCTCTTGCGCTGGCCGCCGGACAGGTGTCCCGTCAGGGTGTTGTAGCACTCCTCTAGTCCAAGCATTGATAGGGTCTCCTTCACCTGGGATATAATCAATATATATATATATATATTCTAAAAGTAAGTGTACAATGTGCATGCCACTAAAACTCAGAAACGAGTCCAGGTAAGATCAAAGGCGTTATATGGTATGGTAGCCCTCTATCCCCATCCTTGAAGAAGGTTCCCGTTTTTACCCGAAGGGCGTGCTTTTGAAGATATAAGGGCTGGAAGTTTTGCCCTCTAGAAATTTCAGTCCAGAACATTCGAGTGTATTCGAGAGCATTTCACAACTTTCCAGAACATCCCGGAACATTCCGGAATGTTCGGGAATATTCTGGAACGTTCGGGAACATCCCGGAACATACCAGATCAGAATGAACTAAAAACGGTATTACAGGCCGTTTCCTGATAAATTTTTAGTAAATTCGTAATTGTGACAATACATTGGTATCTAAAATAGTATAAAACAAAGTCACTATCCGCGTCTGTCTGTTTGTGCGCTTAGTTCTTCTAAACTATTCAACGGAGTTTGATAGGGTTTTCACTATCATTTAGAGAAGTTATTCCGTTTATATATATATTACACGGATATTATATTTATTGAAAGTAGAGAAACCTCGAGGAACGCCGGGTACACGTCAGCTAGTGAATAATAATTATTGTCAGTTGCAGTATAAGCGGTATCTTGAAAGTGACCTAATAAAGCTGGAATGTTTGCAAAAGATTCTGCTCGATTCCCATAGAATAGAAAAAACAAGTATTAAGAGAAACTTCAGGTTATAATAAATAAAATAAAATATGTTAAAATCCAAATAAATTTAATATTTATAAACGTATCCGAAAACTGTTCTTGAAAGGTGATGAAATACGCTTTTAAATTTAATTATTGTAAATAAACATATCTTTTCGAAACGTTAAAATTTTGAAAGCAAAAATAATAAAAAAATAATTAAATGGTTCAATTTAAGTTTTTTGCAACTAATATTACGAATAACGAAGAATATATAAAAAACACACTTATTTTATTAGACACTTTTGTGTCCTTTCATATAAAAATTATGAATGAAAAATTCTTATCAAAGTTAAAAAGTTTTTTCAAATTGCGGTCGGAACCTTTGGTTTCATAATGGTGCACGTTTTAATTTTACTGTGGTTATCTTTTAAATTTGAATACAAAACGTGGTGTTTTCTCTTTCTAACACCGTTCAGATCATATTTTCACCACAGCAATAAGGGAGATACAACGATTTCTGTGAGATCATATGAGTTGTTCCCAAAAGCAAACAAATTAGTAAATACGGTTTTCAGAACTTATATCTTGATAATACACAAATAATAGATAGTAGATTATTTACATACTAGAATTTTATTTCAAATGCCATCGAAAGAATTTAACATAAATTTAGACGTGAGCCAGTTTAAGTATGACCTCTTAATGACAACATTTTAATTAATTAGATTATGTCAGCTAAATTATTGCTGCTTTAGTAATTTTGATAAAAAATGTCAAAGGTTTAATAAATTGCCTTGATTTATTATCGTTTAGCAAAATCGTTTCACTAGGTCAACAACTACATTTCAGCATGTAAATAAAATTGCCAATGCTCATTTCCCAATACAAAGACTCCATACATTTTACTTGTCTTGCCTCCCCTCCGCTTAACCTCTCATTTCCCAATACAAAGACTCCATACATGTAATTTGTCTTGCCTCCCCTCTATTTAACATCTCATCTCTCATTTCCCAATACAAAGACTCCATACATGTTATTTGTCTTGCCTCCCCTCCATTTAACATCTCATCTATTATTTATTTATTCTAATAATATTATTATTATTTATAATAACAAATTTAAACATTGTTTCAAGGACATTAACAAAACATGGAATGAAGTAAATGAAGTATTGGGTAGGAAAAATAAATCCGATTGTGATGAAGTCATATCTAAATATTTCTTAAATTCCCAAACTGCGGATGTGGTGGCAGAAAACTTTGCAAAATTCTTTGACGAGGGTGTAAATCAGTTATTGCACGAATGTAATGTTCGAGCGTCTGAGTTGAAGCAAGAACATTTGCAACATTCAATGTACCTACCAAGAGCTAATGCAGAACAAACTGAATGCATTATCGGAAGAATGAAAAATTCAAAGACACCGGGCGTGGATCTAATTCGCATGTATGATCTAAAAAAACGTGTTAAAATTATTTGGTCCTATAATTACTCACCTAATTAACAGAATTATTGACACAAGTCACATTCCAGCTGAACTAAAATGCAGTATCATAAGACCCATTTTTAAAAATGGAGATCACACCGTAATAAATAATTATAGATAGGCCTATTTCCTTATTACCCGCATTAGAAAAAATATTAGAAAAATATATATCTATAAATTTGGATAGATATTTAAATAATTTGGGCATTATTGATGAATGTCAGTATGGCTTCCAAAAACAAAAAAGCTGTGATAAACTGCTCGAAAAATTTTCCAATTATATAAATTCAGAGCTTAACTCTAAAAAACATGTACCTACTAGTATTATTTATAGATTTCTCAAAAGCTTTCGATACACTCAGCCATACACAATTAATCAAGGTACTCGAAATCATAGGAATTCGTGGTAAACTGCTATCATTTTTCAAAAACTATTTAACAAATAGAAAAATGTATGTAAAGATTTTGAATGTAATGAGTAATTTTAGATTTATTAAATCAGGAGTGCTACAAGGGTCAATTTTAGGACCAAAATTATACATTATATATGTAATTGCCATGTCTAAACTTTTTAAAATAGCCCGTAGATTCATTTTTGCTGATGATACTGCACTAGTTGTCTCTAATGAAAACCCTGAAATAGCTATTCAAGAATTACAAATAGACTTTAACGAGCTACTTAAATGGTCTCATGATGTAGGACTAATTATTAATGTCAAAAAAACTAAATGCATGTATATAAGATCACCGAGCTTGAAAATGTGGAACTTACCTAAAATAACTGCACATAATTTTGAATGTATACATAAAAAAATGAATAATATTTGCTGCTGTGAAAAAATTGATTTTACAAACGAATATACTTACCTTGGCATAATCGTAGACAATAACTTTAAATGGGACAAAAGTGTGACCAAAATTTGTAACCAGCTCCGATGTTTGGTGAGTAATTTTTATAAATTAAAATTTGTATTGCCTCGATGTACTCTCAAACTTATATATCATTCTATGGTCGAATCAATACTTAGATATGGAATTCGAACTTGGGGACACTCTAGTAATATTAATATTAAATACATTCAAAATTTACAAACTGCTATAATTAAAAAAAATGTTAAACCTAGCATTTACAAACAAAGAAACAACTTAAAATTACTGTATGGCTCTGAGGGCCTACTTCCAATTAAAGGGCTTCTCTGGTTTATTATAATTATGGATAAAGCAGGAGAAAATGTGTGCAAAAAGTCATTGGTGCATAGTCACAAAACAAGATTTACTGAAAAAAAGGCCTAAAAATTCCACTAATATCAAATAAGTATGGTAGCAGAAAACTTGACTATTTGATACCTGTGATTTATAACAAATTTAACGAAAACTTTAACTTAAAAAATAATGAGGAACCCTGCCCTAAACTGTCAAAAAAGTGGTTAATAAATGAACAAAACGTTTATCTATCCTAAACATTATATTTGGTATTAATATTTAAACTTAAGCTAATGTGTATTATGTTATAACATTAAATGGTAGAACCTACAGACAAGCTGATTGTCACAGCTTTGTGAGACTACCCATATCTTATATTGTATTAAATGTAATTATATTCAATTTAATAAATAAATAATAAAAAAAAAATCTCTCATTTCCCAATAAAGACTCCATACATGTTATTTGTCTTGCCTCCCCTCCATTTAACATCTCATCTCTCATTTCCCTATACAAAGACTCCCATGTTATTTGTCTTGCCTCCCCTCCATTTAACATCTCATCTCTCATTTCCCAATACAAAGACTCCATACATGTAATTTGTCTTGCCTCCCCTCCATTAAACATCTCATCTCTCATTTCCCAATACAAAGACCCCATACATGTAATTTGTCTTGCCTCCCCTCCATTTAACATGTAATCTCTCATTTCCCAATACAAAGACTCCATACATCTGATTTGTCTTGCCTCCCCTCCGTTTCACCTCTCATCTCTTCTATGTGTGAAATCGACTCCAATGTTCTATCTAGTTATGAATTTGGCCCATTTAAAAAAAATTATGTATAATTTCGCATTTCTTCTCTCCTTAATTAGAAACGATGACCTAGAACATTGAAAAAATGGAGGTAGGACTCTCATCAGAAAACCATTTCACTTTTCTTTCGGTTAAATTTATTCTACAAATCAGTATTTTCTTTCACACTCGTTCTAAACGATTTGTAAGGTAACCAGATAAATCATCACATCTTTAAAAAGTTCTATAAAGTCATTGAAAGTGATTAAACAAAAACTTTATTAACTGGGTTATGTAGGTTAGGTTAGGTTAAAAAAAAATTTTTTCATCGTCTCTAATGACTTTATATCACTTTTTAAAAGTTTGTTGAATTGTCACTGTGTTGAGTTATCATGGAACCGATTTGTAAGTATTCTTTCAAGCCTTACTTCTTCTGTATGTAGGTATGTACCTGTATTTGCCTAACGGTTTAATTTTTCTATATTTTTGTAAATGGAACGTTTACATACGTACATAAAACAAAAAATGATTTCTGCAGTAGAATAGTCGTTTTTTCTAAAATTTAAAGGATGTTTACAATACGAACCAGACAAAAATAAGTAGGTACTATTTTAACAAAAAATCGTAGAAGATAAAGAATTCAACGTTCAAACTCAATATGCTTTTAATAAAAATAACCATAGGATATGATAGCACACGACTGTATTGGTTTGATTCTGATTATTGAGAACATTATGACGGTAGCATAATTTTGTAGGGGAAGTTCCAACATTCCGGATGAGTGTTTAGAATAACCCTATGAGACTAATCCCAATCGTTTCTACTAATAGCCTTAAGGTCAATATATATTTTGAATAAATATCTTTATTGATTTGAGCTTTCTTTTTCGAGTAAATTGAGTCCGAAGTTGCTCATTTTTTAAGTCAAATTGAAAAAAAATGGTCACTAGTGGTTGGTATAATATACGTCAAAACGTAGACCTGACTGAAAAGTGGTTGGTATAAGATACGTCGAAGCGTAGACCCGACTAAAAGGTGGTTGGTATAAGATACGTCGAAGCGTAGACCCGACTAAAAGGTGGTTGGTATAAGATACGTCGAAGCGTAGACCCGACTAAAAGGTGGTTGGTATAAGATACGTTGAAGCGTGGACCTGACTGAAAAAGTTTTTAACCCTTCAATTGCGGAAAAAAATTGAAAAACTAAAAAAAAACGAAATGCCCAGATCGATTATTTTGGGTTATCTGTGTGATGTAGCCAATTTCACTCCTAAAGGGCGAGTTTCCGGACATGGTGTTTAAATTTGTTTTTTAATTTTAGTAATTTTTTGTTGTTTGAAAAATATAAAAATAAAACAAAAAATCCCAAAACGACACTATTTGTTTGTGTTTTAACAGTTTGCGAATTTGTATTTTCGTTAAACAATTAATAGTGGTTACCGTTTTAAAGCAGTATTTTCACGTTTTTTTTTAATTAAGTGTGAATTGGATATTATATTAAATCAGTATGATTGCTTTTACTGAACTAATAAAAAAAAGCTTTAGGTATAAACCGCATAGACAAAGACTGAAATGACTTATAAAATAGCATATACGTTTGAAACTCTCGTAAACAACAAATATATTTTGGGAGGATTGATAATAGTGGTAGTCAAATTGACAAATGATTTGTTTTTACGTATGCAAAATATGATTTTTCTTTGAGGGTTAAAGCGTTGGATCACGTACCAATCGCACGTCCAAATCACTTCTGCAGAATAATTGGTATTGGATTAATCATTAAGGGGCCGCATTCCAAATTTCTACCGATTTATAACAAGTTTCTCATAACACTTTAAGTTTCTAAGTTCTTAAAAAAATGTATGCTATTTTTCAAGATATTATCTGAATATGCCGAAACGTTAATTACATAAAATTCCCTCGATAGAAAAAAATTGCAAAGTATGCTCCAAAAATTATTATTTACACATTTGTTTCTGTTATATTACAAGTTACAGGTATGAAAAAATTCAAATTAAAGATAATTTTAAGCGTATATCAGTTCATAAATATTGTTTTTTCAAAGATGGGAAATAAGCGAAAGACATCTCGTATTCCAAAGAAAACAATATATCTCCAAAGGGTTCAACGCATGATAGGTGAGAAGAAAAAAGTACAATATTTGATTTACAAGCTTATATTTATTATAAACGATAATTTATTATAAACATTTGTAATTCATATTTTTATTTATGTATTGTGTAGTAAAAAGTTATAAAAATTATTATTTTATTTTTTTCAGAATACGATAAACGATAATTTATTATAAAAATTAATTATTATTTTTATTTATGTTGTTTCTCCCGATTTATTCGTATAACCCATTAGTCTACATAATTATCTAGCGGTTTTCCATTACTTGTGCACTTATGTTAATGTATTTTATGACCGTCTTTGTGTTGCTTATATTTGTATCATGTTGTCTCCCTCTATATTTTGTTATATATATGCACACATTATGTACTTCTTGTTTAGTATTAATTTGTACCCTGATGATGCTTAAGTAAAGCGAAACCGGTCGGTTCTTAAATTAATAAATATCGTGGTTTTAAAACAAAAAAGTATTTTATTTTATTAAATATGTCAAACCACAAAGTGATTGCTTTCTACAATAATACAATAATATAATTTAGTTCAGTGATGTTATTTTTTATGTCGGAAGGAGGCCCTGAAGAAAATAATTTCTCTCAGAGCCTGTGTCATCTTTGAGAATGCTGTATAGAGGGTCTTTTTTGAGGAGGAGGGAGTGAACCTGTCCTGAATGTCAACTGTACAATTTCTACCCAGAATTAACTTTATTGTACGTTTTTTGACTAACCATACCTTGGTGTTCTATTTTCAATAAACTCTTTAATTATGTTTCAGATGTGAAATCTATACTCCGCTACAGAATGTTTTGCCCAAGTCTTGTAAAGATGCAAAGGCACGGAGGTAATAATAAAATCATTTGAGCCCTTTACTGTTATTTAAAAGGTCACTTGAAGTGCAGTTATAATCAATGATTTTATTTTTTTCTAGCTTCCACGAACAATCTGAAAAGGCATTACCTAAGGATTATACTCTTAAGGAGAATATAGAAAATGTAGAAAGGTGAAACGGGTTTAAGATTTTCGATGAAATTATTGTGTTGTGAAATATTTATTTTGTTATTTATTACTTTATTTTTTTTTACAGTTTTACCGTACGCGGTCTTGTTGTAGAGTGGTATATCTAACTGTCATGGAAAGTTTTTTTCTGAGCTTTAAGAGAAAGGTTTCTTAAAGATACTGGAGTTATTCTAGGGCTATGTTAGATTTTTAACATCGATCACCGTAATGCTTGCCTTCCTGAATAAATCTAATTTTATTTAATCATTTACGGCCAAGATATTTTTGACAATGGTGTGTTTTTATCTTTCTGTATTCCAATCATTTAGCTTTGCTTCTAGGGTTGTGTCCCAGTATTGCTTTTTGGAGACTGTAAACGGATCTCTCGGCATTTAATGAAACTGCAGCAGAACAAAGGCTGTTGCTATATTGACGTTCATGGTATGTTTTGCTCAGATTGACGATAAGGTTTCCAGATCCGCATTTCGCTCGAAGCATGTTTAGGGTAATAAGTTTATAGTTTAGGGTTCTTTCACCGTATTTATGGGAACATTTCAGAACCACCAATCTTTCATTTTGAGTGAATCTTGTGTTTGTGATTAAATTATATTTGACAATTTAAACAAATAATATTTAGAGAAGTTAAAAATAAAATTGAAAGTTCACTGAAAGCTTAAACTATTAAAAGTAGTAATTTCATAAAAATGTAAATAAATAGAGCCCCTTTCACATTTTAGAATGTAATTTTATGTTGCTTACATGTTTTATTACTCTTTATAATTATTGAATTGTTTAAATGAATAAATAAATAATTACAAAAAAGTCTTCTGATTTGTAAGTCCTCAGGAAGCACTAAGGATCTTTCTATCTATCTTTATAATATAATAAATTTGATGAGCATAAAAATGTAAACGTGTATATAATTTATATAAATGTACAAAAGTAGATATTACACGTGTATAAATATTATATTGCGCATATTATACAAGATGTCGGGGGTAAAGTGCACAAACTTCGGGAGGTGATTCTAATTGATAGTACAAGTAAAAAAGAGAAAAAACTTTTTTTGGAATTCCAACGTTTTAAGATAGTTTTCGAGTAAAAAAGTTTAATTTTTTGTATAGAAAAAAAAACAATTTCTTCTACGGAAAATAAATTTTTGTGGAAAAAATTTGGAAATTCGAATAATTTCCATTTCATTTTTACTTCTTCTAGCATTTAGAATAACCTCCTGAAGTTTGAGCACTTTACCCCCGGACACCCTATAAAGATAACCATATAAGAAAAACCTTATTGATGTAAAAATATATTTATTGATTTTATAAAAGTTATAAATTACTTTTATAAAAGTGATAATAGTATTTTAGTAAAGTAAAGTAATTTTTATACCTAAACAAATAACTTTCGTAAATGTTTTTTGTAAAATTAAAAAAAAAATTAAATAATTAAATCCGTAATAAAACCCATATTTTGAGAACCATCTTCATTTCGACTTCGTTCTAATTTGCTCAGTGCTAACTAAAAATGGTTCTGCTTTTCTAAAATTGCAATAGATGTCGGTAATTTAATTTCGTTATTTAAATTATTAAATAATCCCCAAAATTATTCCTAATACGAATTCAGACACCTCTGTCTGATTCTTTTAACACTAAATATTGTTTATTTTGTGGGTGTTGCCCAAATCTAAATTCTTTACGCGGAAAGCGGGCCCTTAATACGAGGAATAATCGATACGGGATTAATCACTTATTTACCGATTGGTGTGGGATCCTCATCACGATCCTCGTGGATTGTTGCAGATCGCACGACGTATGGAAATGATTGACTTCTAATGACCTTCTAGCGCCTTTGCTATTTGTGATACATTAAATATGCATTATTTGATTCAGATAAATAATAATCAGTGAATCAGAATAACATCGAATGATTCAGAAGAATTTATTTACTTAAATCACTCATATTTTTTTCTTTGCCCGCTGCGCATTGTAACTTAATATACAAGCATGCGATAAAAATATTGTTTTGCTCTCCAGGTTGTCAAAAAAACTACATAATCTTCATACGGTGAAAATCAGAAATTCAAATTTCTTACTGCTTTTGGTTTTCATCCCGGTTAGTCGATGTGCCCAGGAAAGGCATTATATGAATATTATCGGCTCCCTTCTTTCTTACAACATGAGATGATGTTTTATTATTCGAACAATCGGCAATTATGCTAATTGAATGAATGCCAAAGAGTATGAAATTTTATAATACCTTACGAAATTCTTGACCATGCGTCGTAAATCAACGAAAAACTTCTGACTATTCCGGTTTTATTTTTTTCTCTACAGAAGAAAGTGGTTTCATAATATTAGACATTTGTTTGATAGAAAAATCTACGATTACATTAATTTATAAATATTATGGAAGAAGTCCGACTTTACACTTTTAGTTTAATTTCTTATGTATAATTTAACGAGAGAAAGTGATAAAATTTTATTATTATGAATTGATTATGTTATTTTAAATCAAATCAAACGACGTTCTCTGTAGCGCTTGTCATTATTCTTCTGATGTCATCTCGTATAGGAGGGGTGACTATCATCATCGTAATCTCTTCACCCGTAGACTGCAGTCACGAACAACGAGAACTATGTTATGTAGACATTGTACACCTTTGACCAATACATAGGGAGGCTACTGGCCCAAACAGGCATTTGTCCGACGACTTTCATGAAGTATTTGTTTCATTTGTAAATCCTTACCCAAGGTCCTCAAGAGGAAGCCGCTTGGGCGATCTATAGTAAATTTTTTTAATCAAGTAGCTGATTCGATTGTCGCACAGCGCAAAAATACACAACGCATATTGACTTGGAATTGTGTAGAACGACGACCGTCTCGACCAAGAGGTCACGTTTTCGGTACCCAGCGGACAATCAGAAGTCAAATTACGGCATGCAATTATCCTGCACAGATCCTTGATTATTTATGGCACACTATACCGAGAAAACAGGTCAGATAGCAAAGTCTTTTCAAAAGATTATTAATCCGTTAGGTACTTAATATTTTTTTTCATTAAAAGGTTAACTGGGCAAAAACTAAAATAATTATAATTGATTGCCCGTCAAAGCCTCTTTTTAATGCATTTTATTATGTTATTGGTAATCATGTGGGTAATTGATAGTTTTATGACCTTGAATGCGTAGAAGAAGATAGTCAATAATCGGTTGAAAAAATGCAGTTTTGCCCTTTACGGCAAAACCTTTGTATTTGTACTATTAAATTGTTGTGGTTTTAATTCAATAAAACCATTGTTTCGAACATTTATATAGTATCACCAATAAATACAATAGTTAATAATAAAAATATGAGAATTTAGAAGACTAACAGTTTTGCAAAATAAAGCCACGAGAATAATTTTAAGACGAAACAAATATTCCGTAATAAAAATATGTTAATAATAATAATAAAAACATTTATTTGTAATAATAGATCATTGGCTTATTATACATCATATTTGACTTCAATATTGACAAAAGGTCACTGCTTAACTGTACATTACGGACCCGGTAAGCAGCTGCTTTTCAGCAGTGTATATACTTGTCCGCCAATTTATATATATATATACTCATATCAAATTCATGTTTCAATACAAACCATAAAATAAAATATAAGGAGAGAATAAAAAATGAAGAAAATTACAAATATACTTCAATTAAAAAAATATATATTTGAATTATTTGTCATATATATGCAATGCCATGTACATAAATGTTAAATTAATATATAATGAATATTATAATATTCGTCCAATCCAAAATTCAGGATGGCTGACATAAAAATTTAAAATAAGTCTCTTCAATTGCTTGTCAATTTACTATAATATTATTTTTTTTAAATGTCTCTCATGTTTCATATTGTAGAATTATCAACCAAAATATTAGATAGGTAGTTTGATACTTTTCCATTTTGAATTAAGCTAAACATTAAAGCAAATTTGGTATGAAATAAAATCGATATTTAGTTATATGGCACATTATTTATAGTACATAAGGTACGTACATAAGGCTATATTCGTTTTTAAAATTTTATTATTTTTTAATACCTTACCTACTGATAAACTGATAGAATGTTATTACATTAACCTTAACCTTAACCTTACCTACTGGTAAAAAAACACGACACAGTCTATCCCTAATTTGTATCGCCAATTCTGTATCTTTATACTTTGTACGTTTCAGATAGTACTAATTGGAAACTATAGCAAAAACAGCAAAAAAATCATCAACAGTCAACACATTTTTTTTTATTATCTGTAATTAGAGTCAAATTATTTGAACTTGGATCTAATGATAAATTATACCCATTCTCAGAACTCTTTTTCAATAGATAAATTGACTGCGACTTTGGCCAATGATTGTTTTCGATGTTCGCCAATTTATATAAAGAATTATTTAAAACGATATGTAGATTTCCATTCCAAAAGTTTAGATTTTATAAATGTGAAAATAATGAATCACGTACTTAATGCATAAATCTAACCTAATTTAATAGGATACGCACATAAAATCCTTGCATGATTATTTTCTACGAGGGAAAGCGGTGGTAGTAAAAATATAATCAAAATGTCATGGACGATTTTTTGTACTAATAAAATGTCAAGACAAATTTTTTTTGTGTTTTGTAAAACGGCACCCATATTTATAATTAACCAATCATAGAAATGTAAAAAATGAGCCGTAGGTGAAAATTTTTCTATCACTAAAGTAAAACTAATAAATGCTGTCGATTATTATCAATCTGAAATTTAAAGAACACATCGAAATAGGCTTGTAATTTTAGGCGGCTGATTCAAAAATAAAGAACATATCGAAATAGGCTTGTAATAATTTTAGGGGGCTGATTCAAAATTAAAGAACATATCGAAATAGGCTTGTAATAATTTTAGGCGGCTGATTTAAAATTAAAGAACATATCGAAATAGGCTTGTAATAATTTTAGGCGGCTGATTCAAAATTAAAGAACATATCGAAATAGGCTTGTAATAATTTTAGGCGGCTGATTCAAAATATTTTTGAGAATTTTTTTTTGAAATACCCTTTTGTGTTTTGTAAAAAAAAATTGGTTATGGCACCCGGTAATGTGAAAGATTGTTATCAAATATGAATTATCAAAACTAAAAAACAAGGTTCTTAGAAACTCCAAACCAAACTAGATGCGGGGAGCCTGAGGTGTGTGCAGGTTGTACTTTTATATAATAAAAATTATAGTATCTGCGAGCTCTGCAGGTACATTACGACCTGCAGCTTCTGAGAGGTCTAACCTAACCTAACGTTGGAGATAGAGCCAAAGCCCCTAACCTGAGCTAATCATTACTCCCAGGTATCATCACCACTCATGCTGTGCTTCAAAGCCCTTAGAGTTATTGGGCCCCTTGGAGGCTGCATTACTTGTAAACACTCGGTCCGACTAAGAAGCTAAACAACAAACCTGCAGGGTCTTGTGCTTGTCGCTCAGCGAGAAGCCAAGCTTGAGATGAGCGGCCACCGCCATGGCCTCTCCGGCGGTCAGGTGGGCGCGCAGCTCATCCTCCTGTTGGATGTATCGAGACAGCCGCTGGAAACGCTGAGGGGCGCCCTGAGGGCGTAACCTACCGTTCACGAACACCTTCCCTGATACGCCGGATGACCTACAAAAAAAGGTTTTTTAATAATCAACCCGTAAAAAGTAAAGTTTATTTAAAATGTTATTAATAAAATAAAAATACTTTATTAGTAGATGTATTTAAAAAACAGAGAATCTTTTTTGTTGTGACTGAGAATTGAGGATTTCTCCCCAGGGATTGACTCTGACTGACTGAAAAAAATCGATTGACTGAGGATTGAACCTTCCTCCCCAGGGACTGAAGTCAACCTGGTTAACGACTGAGCAAATTCCCGATTGGTTAAGACCTTCCTTTATTTCATATATTAACTGCTGTAATGTAATGCTTATATGTCCGCGTGTGTATGCGTGATAGAATGCATTGTTATCGACAACGAGTCTGTCTGCCGAGTTTCAGCTCGATTGGATGTCGGCAAGTTAATTTGGGTTAATTTCCTCTTCCGAGATATGAATTTATTCTTTCAAGAAAACAAAAGTAAAAATTCTAAAACGGGTTTCTGCAGAAGTCACAGTCACTATCATTTGATGAATATCACAAAACACCTTTTCCAGTTGTAACAACGTAACATAACACAATAATGTCACCTCGCATGTTCATTTCATATTATTGTAATAAGTATTTATAAATTTTCATTATATGTACATATGTTATTTACACTTCTACTATTTTTTTTTGCTATAATTTTTTTATATACTTATATGTTTATTTTTTGTTTTTTTTTTAAGATTTCTAAAGCTCTTTAAACTTATAAAAAACACTCACACACAAATAAATTACAAGATTGGTGTAAACTTTATCTAAACATTAGTAAATGCCATATAATAAGATTATCATAATAAATCAACCATTCAACTATCAATATAAAATGTACAATGTTTACCTCACCTCTGTCAATGAAATAAATGATCATGGCATTATTTTCAATTACAAATTTAATTTTCTTTTTCACTTCAATACAGTAACATATAAAGGTTTTAAAATGATTGGCTTCATTCTTTGTAATGACTGAGACTTTAAAAACATTTCGACATTAAAAATATTATATTCTTCTTTAGTTTGATGTCAAGTAGAACATAATTCAGGGTATCGATTCTCCAATCCAGGCCGCTCGCAATCGCCGTCGAAAGTATATACATTGGTCGACAATCTTATTCTTGAGTTTCGTCAAAGGTACACACTTAAATACGCCAAACGGTTAAAGTCATGTCGGTTCGACCCACTCGTTGTTCGAGTGGAATGACTTCGTCGAGAATCTAGGCCCTGGTCCCCTCACTTTAAAATCCACGCCGATTCCAATGATAAAATTCAGCATAAATTTCTAAGATATATTAACTATAAACTCGGTCTATCTATAGAAACTATAAATCACAACAACTTGATGAAAGAATTAAAATTATTAAAACTCTCAGATAGAAGACTTGTTTCTAACCTGACTTATATTTTTAGAATTGTTAGTAGAATTATAGACAGACCTGATTTACTGAGCCTAATCATCTTCAACATAATATGTACCAACTAGAACTACCCGATCGAAAATTATTTTTAATTGCAACAACAATATCAGTCATTTAGATACTCGCTTGTATCTAGATTGTATGCAGTTGGAAATACTTTCGCAGAAATAGTAGATGTGTTCAACTGCTCCGAATATAGTTACAAGAAGGCTATAATAATAATAGTAATAAGCATTGCGGTTAATATTATACTACTCTGCTGCATGGGTTCCATATAATTTTAAATAGCAAATTTACTTCACAAAGTTATTATGCATATCACGTGTTTGTGAAAACCCCTATGGGCGTATAATAATAATGCATATTTTTTTTCTCATTTACTAAATTTTTAATATTCTCTATAATATATATTGGTGTATAAATGTTTTATGGAGACCATGAAAAACAAATAAATAAATGAAATAAGACTCTACTCGTAAGTATGGCATCATTATTGGGGAATTGGGAAATACCGATTAGTGGTTAAATGGTTCAAAGTGAGAAATAGTTAGGATGCAGGCGAATTCTCAAGTTATTGTTTTACAAAATTATCTTTTAATTACTGTCTGTATCTGTGTTTTCTCCTTAAATAAATGAATAAAAATAAATAAAGCGTTGGGTTCCCACTCGGGTGTAATGAGACGGGTTCAGTTAGTTTGCCATCATAGGGCAAACACTATTTGCCACTTAAAATTATGGTAGTAAGCGTAATTCGGATACATATTGTCAGGTTATTCAAAACGTAAATAGAAAAAAAAATGGTGGAAAGGTGCCAAAAATGGGGAGGGGAATGGAAATAGGAAGAGAAAGTCTGAGAAGCACTCGGAAATTTACATCAGGTCATTTAATCGTTTAGAGAATAGTTTTGACCCGACAAGGTGATCTTCTCGACAGGGGGTCTGGCACAGTGAAATCAATAACTTTACAATTTCGGTTCGATAGGCGTAACTACCGATGATTTTATACCGATCAATTAAGCCCCATTTCAATACGATATTGACGAAACCCGTCATCTATGGTCAGTTAGCGTTGTTCGAGAGCACGGCCGAAATATGATTCCGACAGCCGGTAGACAAAAGCCTCTGCTTTTAGCGAGGACTCTAAGGTGTCAGATAAGCTGTCAATGCTTACTTATGCAACGAATTTTTGGATACTGTCGTTCGTTGTGCAAAATAACTGGATAATTAATGAATGGAGGTGAACTAACTGCGCTCTTAGAGTTGAAAACAATTGTATATACACGATCCATGGACGATCGAGACGCGATCAATTGATTCCGTTCCAACTTGGAGGAACAGAAGTTGTTAGTCACAACTAAAGACCTCCTGAACTAATTAACTTCCTTTTTATTATGAAAAGTACAAGCGGACTGCCAATGTATATTAAAGTCATTATTTCAATTCAAAATTGTCAATTATTAATATTTTAAACTTTTACGTAGCCGTCTGGCGTTAATTCACAGACAGAAGCGCCAATTATTGCCAGCGTATGTCGATTTGCATTACCAATATCAATCAGTCTGTGTATTAATAGTGCGACCGTGCTAGCTAGATCGCTAGAAAATCGTCGGTAGTTCCGCCTATAGATCCGATATTGTAAAGACATTGATATATACTGGTAACATTGGAGGTATTTCAAATTCCGAACATCAAACGAAGACACTGGCAACATTGGAGGTATTTCAAATTCCGAACATTAAACAAATCAAGTTACGTAAAAATATTAATAAATTGGGAATGTTGAATTGAAATACTAACCTAAATATGCATTGGCGGTTCGTATTTACTTTTTGGCACCAAAAAGGGAGTTAATTAATGGGGTCTTTATTCACAATGGGGTAAGTATTTACTACCTCATTCCGTTCATTAATAAACGTTGAATATGTCAAAAGTCAACCGAAATTTAATTGACAGCCAAGGAACCGCGTTATACGAATATTTGGTGGGCCTTTTTGTCTATTATTGCTGAATATTGTCCGTACTAGAGCTCCAGGACGTTAAGGACGTTTTAGGATAAAACAATACCTTTACTATTTAAAGCATTTGAGATGAAACAATAATACGAGTTCTTACACCAAGACAATGATTTTTTTTTTCAATTTATTACCAAACAATAGTAGCGTCTTTGAGACAATGAACATTTGACCCAGAAGCAAAATATAGGTTTATTGCATCAGCAATTAGTTTCTTTTAACGCAAGTGGTTACGAAAACCGCGGGAAGTTTTAACGTTAAATCATAATAAAATATGTATATTAAAACAATTTCCATGTTTTAAATCTCTAAGTACCTACCTAATATACATGAATACCCTATATACAATAAAAATAGGATTTCATTGTCCAGTCAGTTACTGAGTTACTGGTGAAACAAAATGACACCATTCACTCATTTATAATAAGAGCACCGGTAATTACATACATATTCATAATGCTTATACATATTATACCGTAAAAAAATGTATATTAAAATAACGGGAAAAAAGGGTTGAATGTATGAAAAATAGTGTTGGAATATCGGTCTTATAAAAAATCCATTAATTAAGAAAAAGGAACACTTTTAATAAAAATGGATTAATAATGACAAAAACAGGATTTTAATTTAAAAAAAGAGCGCTTTTAATATGGAGCATACAGGGTGTTAAGGGACGGTATTTACTTACTTTATCCAGTGATTCTTGACATTATTTGGAGTGTTAGTAAAATTTTGATCTCCGGTGACTTTTTTGATGTTTTTTTTAGCTTTCAAAAATATTTCGTCAAAATCATACTTTTTTTTTCTTCTGCATGTCGTCATTGTTTACTCAGCCGAGTAACCGCCCGACCCCTCCCCCGACCCTGACTATCCAATACCTACCGATTTTTAATGTTTAGGGTTATATAAAAAAAAAACAGTAGATTATCACCGAAGGCCATAATTTAATTAACTTTTTTTCTTCTTCAAATAATGTCAGGAATCACTGGTTGTCAAGTAAATCACATAACACCCTGTATATAGTTTTTTTTCTCAAATAGCGATATTTAAATAGTTTTTGACCACGACTTTTGTCTAGTGACGTGTGAACAATTTAAACTGCCTTATTAGACGTTGGTGGTTTATTTACGACATATTACACAACGTGCGTCGTTGCGCTTGTAAGACCGGCTATGTGAGTTTTACCAAATTTCACAAAAGCAAAAAACTTCCCAGTTTTGTATTTTGTATTAACAAACAAGATTGAATGAGTATTGTGCGATAAGGGTTAAATTTGCACGTAGCTGAGATTTGGACCGATTCCTCTATTTTTATAGAAATTTTTGGTGAAAAAAGTGCTGAAATCTTGAGAGAAAATTCGAGTTGTTTATACCTAATAAATAAATAGTTTAAAAGCCAAGGGCCGTGAACCCAAATAATAAGATCAAGGATGTTTAAGACACAATCTCACTTGTTAGTATTTGATAGACAGCAAATAATGTAACACTTCATTTTATTATTTATACATTACCATAAATACACAATATCGTGGAGATTGCTAATTTACAAATTTTAACGAATGCATTTTCCGAAGTAGTTTATTTATTTACAGCAAACAATGATAAAGCTTGGAAATTAACAGAATAATCACCTTTTGCCTGCAGACACTTTTGCGCTCTCTCAATTCGTATTATAATATATATTCGGTTGAATATATTTTTATTTTTTAAATTTAAATATACCTATACGAATTTAGAAATACAGATAGTTTAAGGCTTATTGCAAAAATAAATGTGGGGAGAAGCGCCATTATAGTTTATAAGATGTTTAAAAAAATACGTTAATTGCAGTAAATAATAATTAACTAATAATAATAAACCTAGATGATTAACTTGAATAACATAATACTATATATATATATCATTGTAATTATGTAAAATTAATAAATAAATAAATGCTGAGCAAGGGTTCAGAGCGATGGGAGCCCAGAATAGCGAAGGGATACTGAATGTATTTGAAATGGAGATTTATCTATCTATCCATATAAATAAAAATGTAAATGTTCGTTTGTTCAAAATCTTAAGACTCCGAAAGTTTTTACCGATTGCTTTTAAATTTTGACACAAAGTTGCATTCTAATAAGCGTGTGTTTTTATACAACTATATTATATAGATATCACCTGTGACAGGTAAAAATATGTTTTTTTAAAACAGCGCCATCTTTTGGATGTAAAAGCAACACGCGCTATTGTTTCTCTATCTGACATACTGAGCTGCAGAAATGCGTGGTAGGGTACAGTTAGTTGGTAATAAAAATTTAAAAAAAAAGATTTTCTTACTAAATGTACCAATACGGAAGTTAAACAAACAGATCTGCAAGTAGCTTCACTACAGTTCGATAATAACTTTTTTAAACTAAATTAAATGATTACATTATTTAATATATTTAAAAACAAAATTAATACAGATCTACAAATTAAACTTGATAACTGTAAAATAATAATAAAATATGTAGAACATTGTAAAGTTCTGGGAGCTATCGCTAATTATGTATTATGCTGAAAATTAGATCGCAACCGCCAAATACTCGTACAATCAAATATCAATGTTAGTTGATAAGTGTCACAAATGAAGACGAAGTTGGTAAATAATCAATTATACACATGAAAGTCGTATTTCCATTCTTCTTCTAACATCCGTAAATAGTAAATATAGGTAGGCTTAGTTTCTCTGCAGTTTCCCTGCGGTTGAAATCACAAATGATGTTAATAGACAAAACATACAATTCCGCTTAAATGCATTGACAGTAGCTCTTCAAATGGATGTTTAGTCGTTATTATTTGAATAAAATGGGTACACAGACAATAAAAGCTGAATGCAATAAAATAAGGTCAGAAGAAAACAATAAACAACACTTTAATTGAATTTGCTAGTGCCTACCTACTATTCGTATTAGGTATTCGGTGGAATTAAGTACAAGGTATTATTATTTGTTAAAGGGCGAGGGGACAGGGTAGGTAAGGAAACTGAATTAACGGGGAAGGGGGAACTTAACTGAATTAACGATTCTATCTGCCGAGTGAGAAGTGGGTAAATTTTCACTTCATTTCATTTTATTAATTCATTCAATAAAACAAATTCCAAATTCAAATATATGTACTTAAAAAACAGGTAGAAGATAATCGTTTAGATCAATGTATATTTACATTACACAGTCCTTTAGCGGTTACGACTCGTGACTCACGAGGTGTTTAATTCACACACAATTACTGATAATTGACTGATAAAAAGAACACATATTTCTATTATCTGATTATAAAACGAAAAAAACATAAACCACAAGAAATAGAGAAACAGACAATTATGCTTCAGCAGACGTCATCGTAAATAAAAACAGTCGAGACGAATTGTACTATAAATTTTTAAATTATATTTAATAAGTTATTATTAATTATTTCTAAGAATAAATAATTTGTTTTTCTTCGATCAAATTATCTAAAAAAGAGACATAATGAATACGGCATGAGAGGTTTATATATTCAAAATATTTTAAAATACATTATAACAAAAAACGTGTATCTTTTTGGCGTTGGCAATCAAAAATACATTAGTAATTGTGCGCAGGGAATTGAGGATGTAAATTGTAAACGAAGTTCTCAAAGTATATACCCCAATGGTTATCATTGTAATCAATATTATGTTCAGCTAAATTTAAATTTGGAAGGAAAATATTGTATTAAATTATAAACAACCAGACCACAAGTTTTTATCTTATTTTATGAATAATTATTTAAGTAAGCAATAACTAACTAAAACTAACATGAACAATACGTCCTGCGTAGTTAAAACATTATTTTTTTTTTATAAAATACGTTAGGTTGTCGAAGGAATGGCAAATTATTTAGAAAAACTGACTTTTGTAAATATAAAGATTAACGTTTTTTATGAAAAATTTTCCCAATGGACGAACCTACGATCGAATTTGCCTTATCAGGCTTAGAAAATTGATCTTTCCTTGGAGGTTATTTTAATTTGATCACGTTATCTAAAAGTTACTAATTTATCGTATAGAAAAATCAAATCTGGTGCTTACCGCTAATCTTATAGTTATAAAACGTTTTATAAAAATATCAATCCCTTTGACATAAAATATTTTAATGCTAAGGCGATTTATGTATTAATCTTAAATACAAATAACTTATTTTTTTTTATTTTTTTTTATTTTATTTTTTATTTTTTTTTATTATTTTTTTATTTTTTTTTTTAATAAATTTAATTTAGATTAAATTTGATAATATTATTATTAAAAAAATTAAATGGAGTTCTACGAATTAAACACAAAAACAATAAACAAATAACTTACATCGTTACGAATTCTTCGTAATTAATTAAAAAGTAAGCCTCGAGGAAATCCCCGTTATTGGAGTCTTGTGTCGCCTTAACTAGTTAAATGCTATGCAAATAAAACAGTTATTCAAATAAAGTTACTGCAGAGAGTTTGAGTGAAACGTTTTGCTCAATAACTCTACATGTGATCTTACTGTTGAATAAAAAATAATTCAATTTAATAATAATAATATATATTTTTTTTTAATGTTTAATATTGAAACATCTTTGGAATTATTCCATATCCCAAGGTCCTGTCTAGAATATTGTCATCTTTATTGTTCCTCTCCTTCCTTCAACGTCTTACCCGGAAGAAAGAAGATTTAAAAATTAACTACCTACTCGGCAAGTGGCAACACACGTGTTTCTTCGAACAGGCACTGCCCTATTTAGAAACTAATGTTGATTGCTTTGTTAACTGGGCCATAATGTATTAACGCCCGTATTGCTGCTTTTCCTCGCCGTACATTTTACTTGTCAATATCATTGTGCATATATCCGATATACATGTATCATTATTTGACCTAATATGTAACTTATAAATAAATAAAATAATTCGTAATATTGTCGTTGCTTCAAAAGGATCACTATTCTCGATGCATATAATTGTTTTGTGAAATGTGCACCTAACAATCGAAGAACTTACATTCTTTCACAAGAAGAAAGCAGCAACAAGTAAGACTATCGATCTTTCCTATTTTCCCCTTTTTATGAATGAGCTTTAAAACTCGATAACAAGTTAACAGTCCATTTTAAGAAGTTGAAGAATGAAACAAAAAAAATATTTTTTAAAAAAAAATCAGTTCCAAGCTCAGACTCAAATATAAATTATATTTTCTATGAAAAAGGTCACGCAACATTCCTCTTAAGAAGTGTACACAAATTTATGAACATAATATAATTCATTTATATAATCATTGGTCATGACCATGGAGACAAGACATGACAGATATTACAACATATTGAAAAATGAATAAAGTTATGTAAAAACCATTAAAGTTATTTAATTTATCGCACTCGTGATATCCATGTGTTTATTTATCATCGTATTCCGTCTAAAACAGCTGGGACAAGGACACCCTGTATAAATTTTAATGAAAAAAAAATTATGTTGAAAAATCATCCGAAGGTTTCATTGATCTTGATATAATATGTTAATATTATTATTTACAATATGCACAAAGCATTATTTTTTAATGATAAACTAACGTTTATAAGACAAGGTTTTATGCATTGCATAAAAGATAACAAATAATTATAAGCAATAAGTAGTCACCCGAAATACTAATTAGTCATCTTTCAATTTGTATGATGACTCGGATGACTAATTATTTGTTATCCTTTATGCAATGCATAAAACCTTGTCTTATAAACGTTAGTTTATAATTAAAAAATAATAATATTTGACAAGTCAAAAATATTTCACCAATACATGAAGATATCATATGTCTCGACGCCATCTAGTGAGAAATTTAGCACTAACAAAGCCTTTCCTACAAAAATAAAGTTGGTTGTTTACAGGTGAAAAAATATAATAAGCAGTAATTGTTGATTGAGGTACTAGTACATAATGACATAGCACAGTGGATACAGAGCACCTGACCGGACATCAGAAGGCACTGGTTCAATTCCCGTTGGCGGCATTTATTTTTACTCGGGAGATATTTTCAATTTGTATTAGTATTTCGGATGACTAATTATTGCTTATAATTATATGCACAAAGCAACTATTCCACAAAATATATTGTACTCATGTTTATTATTGAGATACAACAAGTTTGATTTGCTGACAATCAAATTTATTAAGTTCGTTTTATACATACTTGTTTTGAGATTTCCCCATAAAAACGCATTTAAGTGAAAAAAAAAGGTCGGATTCTATGTGAATTCAAAGAAACTGATCAGAAAAAAACAGTCTTCATATGTCTGTGAGTCTTATCCATTTTATACATTTTGTAGCAAATCTCTTGAATATCAACACATCTTAAATTTTAATAATATGATAACATATCTGTAAGCTAGTAATTAACATTTTATTAATATGATAACATTTCTGTAAGTTAGTAATTAACATTTTAATAATATGATAACATTAAATGTTATTTTCTGTAAGCTAGTTATGAACGCTTTCGCAAAATGTGCTGATATTTATTTGTTTGGTTTTTTGTTGCATAATATCAATTTACAGAACGATGATAAATTTATTTTCAGTACCATATGCAAATACCGCATGAAAGGAAATAAATATTGGGTCTAATTGACTCTTCATTAATTTCGAGTGCTGTAATTCAATTGGCGAATCTATGCGAAAAACCGTTTGATGAAATAACTTTCTTTATATATTTTTTGTAATATAATGCTTTCGGTTTCACTGTCGATGAAGAATATAAAATGTTGACACAAATTATATAATTTGGAAATGACTTGAAAATTTGAAAACTGAAAAAAAAAAACAGGAAGAAGAGAACTCTTATACAGATTGTGTGGTGGAACAAGATAGGTTAGGTTAGGTCCTTACGTGAGTCCTGCCAAGATGTTGAGTAGAGTGCTTTTGCCAGCTCCCGATGGGCCCATGATGGCGGTGAGCTCCCCAGATTTGAATCTTCCATCCACGCCGTGCAAAATGTCCTTTTTTGCTGAAAAAAAGAGAAAATCATTCAATTTTAATGCCCACAAAAAATAAATCGTGTTTACACCTCCCAAATTTAGCAATAATAACGTTGGCAAAGACCGTTTATAGTAAACAAGTAAAGCGAAAAACATCACCCATAGTGCTGTCCACAAACGACTTTTTATGCGTAATTTAATTTAAAAAGTTAACAGAATAATATTATTACGTGTTTCTTCGATAGCTTTCCATTGACAAATTCACAACAATAAAAATGATGAGACATCAAATGATTGTTTTCAACGTGTATGAATATACTATTCATAATAATAATAATGTTAATGTGTTTGGTGAAATTGAATAATTATGATGCAATACGACTACACAGAGTACAATCATAATAAAGACAGGATATTATTAAGTTTGTATTATTTAATAGGACAGCTATTATTAACAGAATTTCCCATCGAACAATAATCTTGACGATGAATGAGTTCTCATAATTACATTTGATTATTGTTAGTTTTTGTGTTCATTTAAAAAAATATTTCAAACCGAATAGGCATTAAGTAATAATTTAATCTCTTATTAATGTTTGACATTAGATCATTACACCAGCATTATGTTTTATAAAATTAGTTTAACCTTAGTTTTAGATATTTTTTTGCAAATATTTGCACAGAAGTGGTCGCACAGAGAGTAAAAAAGTAAAAGTTTCCACGTATTTCACGATAGAAATTAAATGAATTTCAGAATAAAATGTTTAAAATGATTTCAATTTAATTTGAATTAACAGTAAATTGTTGTCTTATTATTTTAACCCTCAGAGTGTTTTGGGAGATATTTCTCCCAGCCCGCTACGGACTCGTAAAATTCATGCTATCTCATTTTGTATTACGGTGAGACATATTTAAACAGTGTTAGAAAGAGAGAACACTAAGCTGTGTATTTGCATTTAAAAGTTTAATATGGACGCTCCCGAAATTTAAAAAATAATTCTATGAAACAACATTTAGCATTTGACAAGGTCTGCAAATTTTTTAATCAATATTTTCATTCAAAACGTAACAACTTTGTCTGATTAAATAAGTTTTTTTAGTTTCGTGAAAAGTGGTAATTTGCAGTTTACATAATGAAAACCATCGGTAAGCGACTTTAAAAACTTTATCTATCTATGTTTGCGTCCAAAATGTTAATATTTTTAATCGAAATGTCGATTTTTAATAGTCTTTCACCTGCATTCAAAAACTGAATTTTATTTTAATACGTTAAAAAGAGCGAATTTATCTGGAACTTGTCCTGACAAATAAATTTATATCTCTTCGCTTTTTGTTTTCGTAGGTAGCTAGTGCTTATTTGAGTTTTATTTAGTGTTATATTTTATATTGTTTTTTGGAGTTAATAATGTACTTATCCACTTATCCTAATCAGCTTTTAGTTTTATAATCAAAAAAACTAGTTTTTATGGGAAAAATACTTTGAAAACCTGTCTTTTTAACTTTTGACACCTCTCATCGGTGCGTTTAACCGTTACTCCCGAGACACTTCTAGGAGGTATTGGTTTAATACAATTTCTTACGGGGTCTCTAACGGGGTACTAAGTGTATCAACTTATCAGACTGATTTCTTAAGCTGTGAGAAGGCTGTAAGTTCGCGAGGACGCGATTAGATCTGTCAATATTTACACCTCTTACGACTTCTTTAACATCCTATAAATTACGGTAAGAAACTTACAGCGTCGTTTACGTTGGTAATTTTGCTATAAAAATTTACTAGAAAAAAATTACGTGTGTAAAAGCGGCTTTAAAAGAAAAAAACAATGGTAAATAAAGACGCAATTTAAGTTCATAAATTGTAAGTGTCAATAATAAAACATCCGCATCCATTTTCTCTCACTGTCGACAATCTCTGTCGTTGAACTTCCGTTAGCTATTTATAATTAAAGTTGCCGGTGCAAATCTTACGACCTACATCTCCAGGGCATACTATGCGCTATCAGGGACGGACTGTAGGTAAGTATAATTAAGGTTAAACGCGACGCTCGCTATATTCTATATGTCCATATGTGGCGATTATTAATTTATTTTATTAAAATAAGCTCTTTTTTACATAAAATATTAAGACAAATTATTTGTTTGCGCCCGTACACGCGCAATATAAATATGAATAAATAGTTTTGTTCGTTTAAAATTTCAATTCTTTCGAGAAAAGCATACAAATACATTGTTGTACCGATGATTTAATTAAATATAATATTTGTATGGATATCTTCACACATGTTGAGACGAAGGAAGTTGATAGATTGCTTTGCGCATTTAATAATAATAATAATAATATTTGGATGATTTGTATAGCGCCGTTTTTGTGCAAAATCACCTCAAGGGCGTTCTGTACATAAATCGAGCGCGGATTCAATTGTACATGTTTGAAATCCTGCTCTCTGATTGGTGGACCTGAATGAAGCTACTGGTGTGACGTAACTACAAGAATGGTTAAACGTCGTGACCAAAGATATTAGAAGAACGTCGTGACGAAATCCAACAATCGAACAAAAAACATGGCGCGTTCCTGTTTCTAGATTAAAATCAAATAACGAAACGCATAAGAAAAGAATAGCCACCACGAATTTGTGTGGATGAATGAAATGGCTACAAATAACATCATTCATAGCTAAATGGAACGGAACGCATTAGAAAGAGATAGCCATTCAAAGAATATGTGTACGGGTGAAACAGCCATATTTTATGAACGCTCTTCGTTACTGTATGCGTTCCTCGTGACACCAGTTGCGGGCCCACTGACGGGCGAGCGTGTCCGCGGCAAGCATGACGTCACAGGCGAGCGACGAGAATTTTCGCATGAATGTCCGCCGGAAAAATCGCGTGACGTCATGCCCAGACTGCTCACAGCGTACATGCTCGCCTGTCAGTGGGCCGATTTTCGCTTATTCTCGATAAACAAACGAGCGAGCAGAGTAGTGGAAAACGACATATGTACTGTCATTAGGTTGTCCTTCATACGCTTTAACGTGTAACGTTTTCGGGTAGCAAAAAGCATCGTGAATAATTATATTTAATGAAATTACTGATCTAATGACTTTTTATCGAGTTCCGTAGTTTCGCTTTGGAAGATACGCCAAGAAACACAGAGCACAAAGTTAACCTCAAACCTTTGTAGGTAATTGTGTCCGATTAGGTATGTAATTTGGCTATGTCAATGTTCATTTGGTCCGTCAATAAGAAGCCTGAAAGGCAAGCTCACCAAGCGTCATGTTTAAGTTGAAGCCGCCCGTACGAAAAGCCATTGATGAGCGTGAAGTTTGTAACAAAACTACTGTTTTCGTGTTTTAATTATTAGTAATTTAAATTTACCAATATTCTCGTCAAAAACGCCGACATCAGGCGTTCCAGTTCATTTAAGAGCACGCTCATTTTTCAGATGGGTATTAACAAATGGTAGATTAGTTCTGCATCGAGAACAAGGCATCATCTATGCACGCTTGCTTTTGTAAAATTGTCAGGGACAGGAAAGATATTTTATTTTAATCTCTGGTTTGTTGATGTGACCGTTCAGACGTTATAAGCCATTATCAGCAAAGCAACTTTCAGTCAGTTGGCAAGGATAATATAAATACTCCGCATTCCAGACAAGAAGGTTAACGGATATAACCAAGAATTGTACCGACAGTCTCTAAAATATAAAAACCTTAAAACTGCTTTTGTTCTTTCTCCACCAATGTCCAATTCACCCCTGTTCACCGAGCAACCGCAATTTTTACTACTATTTCAAATCACAAAGTGCTATCAGGTGAGAAAGTACTTTCTTTATTTTTCATACTCTCCCCACCAGAAAGGAAGAAACAAAATGCAGCAAGATGAACCGAAAGAGAGATAGAGAGAAGAAATATAAAATATAACGATCACCTCCACCTCCGAAGAACTTATCAGTGACAATGGAAAGAAAGTTGTCCGAGTTGACAGGTAAAAAGTAGTAGTAAAGGTAGCTGTACCAAAAGGTCTGAGACCATTTTCTCCGGTCTAATGAGGCTAGAGAAAGAACGACAGAGAAGAAATAGCAATGACTTGCACTGGCGAATATGAATAATTATCTCAACTATAAACAAAATTAATGTCTATTTGGCCATTAAACTCGGAACGCGAGCTCTGGCATCATGATATTTTCGCAATTTTTTATGAAATTTCAAAGTCAACGTTATCTAATTGAGATATTGAACTGTTATATATCCTTTTCACTGTTAAAATAAACAGGACAGCGTATTATTGCTAATTCCTAAAAATTCAATAAAATAGCATAATATTGGAAAAAAAAATTGGAATTTTTTTTTGATCGTAAATAGAAAAAAAATCGTAAATAGAAAAAAAAGCAATTCTTGGGTTGCTATAAAATTGACAATATGTATTTTTTTACCAAATTACACAATATAAACATATTAAAATTACCCAATAATAGTAAGTAATTTTATAATATATTAAAATAAGGATATCAAGGATAGTATTGATACATTAGCAAATCAAGTTTAAAAAAAAATTACTTGGTTTTTTTAGATTGTCATCAACGTTTGTTGTGATTGGTTCAGAGACATAGCTATGGAATATAGGCCCTATGACAGGATTTCAAATGATCAGGTGTTTTCCGGAACACCAGTGAAAAAAATATTCTTACCACATCGCGTGATTTAACGGCATCGTAGAAACTGACGTAAGATATTTAGTTCAGCGGAAATGTGCAAGGTTATCCTAACTTGCGCACTTGATTCCAAATAGAATAGAACTGATTGAATTAGAAGTCGCTAGAGCGACCTTTAATACCGAAATTGAGTGTTACATATATAGTAAAAAAAACAACGAATACAAAATAACTTTTTTACTCTTCCAAGCTGTCTTATGCTGGAAATGGTGCCACGGTTGCTTGCTGCAATATGTAGGTGAATGAATGAATGAAAGCTGTAGTGCCACGCGATTCACTACGCGCGAGGACCATCGGCCCAGCTCGTCAGCGCTACTTCGTCAGTCGCGTACGTCGGCCGCTTGCAGTAAAATGTAGATGAATGAATTAAAATCTGTAGTGCCACGCAATTTGATATGCGCTGCGTACGAGGAACAGAGGTCCTGGCCTCGATTCTCGACGAAGTCATTCCACTCGAACAACGAGTGCTTCGACCAACTCGTTGTTCGAGTGGAATGACTTTTAACGTAAGTATGTATGTACCTTCGACGAGACTCAAGAATAAGAACGTCGACCGATGTGTGTACTATCGACGGCGATTGCGATCGACCTGGATTGGAGAATCGATACCCTGCTCGTAAACGCTACGTCGGGCGTCGTCGGTCGACCGACGGTAAGCGCGTCACTATTATCTGCCTAAATTTATCCCTTTTCTACCCCATTCCTTTCGCCTCTTAATATGCAGAGTTAATTTTGTACATAGAAAGCATAGTACCTATACCTAAACATAGTCCCTGTACCTATATAGTTCCCCAAACGATAAAAAATACGATAGATCGATGCAATGGCCATCCCTGGTATAATGATTCATTCTTGGTGAACGAGATGTGTAAACATCTGCCCTGTTGATGTGCACTGTAATGCTGTCCGAAACATTGATTAAAGAACGAGGTAGCGCAACACGGCACAATACACCAAAAAAAAATCTTAATTCATATCTTAGTTACGCGGTAGTTTGACAAGACTTCTTGGTGCGGTCGAACGTATAGGGATGTCACGCAATTGCCATATATAGTTAAATAAGCAATTCATTTTAATTCCCTTCAAATGCCTAAGTTTTAGAGGACACCTCTTCTAGTATTTCAATGAAGAAAAAAAACACTCCCATACGTGGACGGAATGTAGATGGAAATTAAACACAGAAATGATTCAGAGAACTGAGAAACGTGACCAGAGTTCAAGATCAATATGGAGTACAAAATAATACGATCAACCAAGTTAACACTTGGCTCTTGAATGACGAAAAGGAGTTTGGGAAGTACCTGGTTATTCAGATCTGGTCACTAAATATAGTGAAAGCTGCTGTAAAATTTGTTGGTGAATTTTCAGGAGAAAACATGTATAGAGCAGTGCATGAACAAAAGTTGTAAAAATATGTTTGTCTTATATTTTCATTGTCTTGACAATAACACAGTGAATGTGTGAATTTATCCTGATCAAAGGTAAGGACAAACTTATGAACGTGAATAATCGAAAGGTAATTTTATTCTTACTGAAACCAACGAAAGAGGAAGAAAATAAAATTGAAAAAAAAACTAACACTAAGCTCAAAACTTTTTTCTCAAAAAATTTTTTTTGTGTGTTGGTGACCAGATCTGAATAGCCAGGTACCCAACCATCCTCTTCCTCGTCTTTTTCTCTTATCTACTTTTTCGACTTGACAACATACCCCGATAATTGAGAATGGCCGTTGGCTACAGTTTTAAAAACAAATTTAAAAAATGTGAATAGATTAAAAATCGGTTAACTTTTTTTTACTGCAGTGAATTAATAAATATGTAAGCTTCTAAAAAAACATTTAAAAAATTCATTGAGTTAGTTATTATTTATTTATAGCTGAAGTTACCGTCGTTGCCTGGGCTTTAGGTCGAGTTTTTCGAAATCAGACCTAGGTAGTGACCTTCCCCTTGTGAAGGTTAAGTGTGCAAAATTTCATCAATCTCGGAATAAAACCGTTTATTGTATAAAAAATCGAACAAAAGCCACAAGATTTGTATAAATAGATATATAGAAGAGGCGGTTCCTTGGTAAGAGTATGTGCATTTGTGGATTGCACTGCTTTTCTTCAGTTTTCTTATATCTTAAAATGATACCTGTGCCTCAGTCATCTATATACGAAAGTACGCTCCCTAACGCTATCTTTTAGTACAAGTTCCCGCGCAAGCGTAAACGGCTCGTGCATATTCCGATGTGCACAAAACTTTGTTTTAACGTACTACGGGAACAGCATCGAGTCATTTTTAACGTACTGCGGGATAGCTCGGCCAGCCGAATCGGTGACATGAGCGAGACAGCACGTGGTAGAGCGGTACAGATGCATAACTTATCCCGTGCATTGCAACGCATGCGCGAAGCGCTTTTTTCCGAAGGAAAATTAATTTGGCACCATTTTGATCATTCGTAAACTAGAATGAATTCGTTTAGAAATACTAATTCACCATGTTAGCGCTACAACATTTAATTTTAGTTTCGAGATGATTTTGCGAACCCTGACGAAGTCACTTAGTGGAGTGAATTTCAGTTCCCAATTAATTAATTTGCAACACCTATGTTACATTTGAAAAGTCAAATGCACAGCTAGTATTTTTAATCACGGCCGCCTCTGATAGATAGATAGAAGATATTACAGGAGCGTTTCGTAAAACATTTTCTTTCACTATGAAATTACACAAAACGGTAATATTTTCAAAATGATGCGCAACATTGCAAATGCGGTTTTAGAATAAAATAACGTATAGAAATCGAAAGCTGTTTGAATAACTAATCGTGACTTCACTGTTGATATTATAACCTATACACATTTGTTAATACCATTACTGAGGCGAGAAGTTGAATTATTGAAGAAATAAACACGTTTTTTCCACACAATTCCCAAAGGAAAATTAAAATTAACATGATTATCACACTCGACAACGCGTCAGTTTGTTTTCATTTCCATAAAAATAATGTTTCATAAAACTGTGACAACTCGCGAACGATGAGCTTTGGCAACCTGAAATTTGCAGATTAAAAAAAAAAACATTTTTTATGTGAAACCGCACAAGAGTGCCAACTGCTCCCAACCGTCTGGAGTCAGTGAGACTATGGCATACCCAAATGGGGTATGATGTGAGGCTGAAAGTGGTGGGTATGGGAAGGAGATAGAAAAGAGGAAGGTGGGGAAGTACCAGGCTATTCAGATCTGGTCACCAAACACGGCTAAAGCCATTAAAAGCAACGTTTTAATTCTGAATGGTGGTCTTAAACGTGGGCGATACTGAGAGCATATTCCACTCTGAAAGAGGTGTAACGGGCCTATGGCTCACGGGAACTATTATTTTCTTCATTTAAATTAAAAGGAAACAATTTTCTTAATTATCCACAGGTGTATCAATTTCATAAGTAACAGTTGTTCCTTGAATGCTCCCGCATACACATTACAAATGCGATATGCAATGAAGCTGCGTAAATTTCAATTTCAGGGCTTTATTTCTACAGTTTAAGGCGAAGCTTAATGCCAAATCACTATTTTGATTAATCTTTGTAACGAATTGGTGTATATTATAAAAAACAAAAAAAAAGCTTTGGTTGAATTGAAGGTTTTCCTATCGCTTCGCTTGAGTAGAATGCAAATAAAAAAATAAATTACTCAATAAAAAATATAAATGCAAACTACTACAAAAAATATTTTTTCAATAGAAATGTATGAACGCGTAAAGGAAACAACTTTTAAAAAATACAGTTTTATAGCTAAGATTATCTGTGACAGTTTCACTTGATTAACTTTTTTGCTTTCGTATAAAATTATTTAAAAAACCCATATATTGCCATTCGCAATAAAATCAAACGATATTCCACAAAATTTTGACATAATTATACACGACAACTTTAAAAAACATAATACAAATCACTGTACAATAAATTGTTCCACACTACAAATTACAAATAAAATTAAATACTTAGGAATAATAATGGACAAAAACCTTAACTGGAAAGATCAAATCAACCTTACCATTAACAAAATAAGGAAATTAATTTAAATTTTTCTGAAACTGCGTAACTTTCTGTCATTGGAAAATTTAACTTCAGTGTACTACGCATTAGTACAATCGAATCTCCAATACGGTGTAACCAGTTGGGGATCCGCATACAAAATTAATCTCCTACCTATTGAAATTGTACAACGTCTGATTGTTAAAATAATATTGAAAAAACCAAGAGATTATCCAACTCAACTTATATTTGAAGAATTTAAAGTATACTATAATTTAATGATCTTATCCGAAAAAACATAATAATTCAAATAATAAAAGAAAAACAAAATCACAGTTTTTCGACTGAAAGACGTACTCGTCAAAAACATATATTTCCAATACAAAAATGTAACACCTCATTTGCACAACATCATTACACATTTCTAGGCAAAAAAAACTTTAATAACCTACCTGATAATATCAGAAAAATCGAAGACGACAAAACCCTACTCAAAGCGATCAAAGAACATTTCAATGTAAAAAATCAAAATAACGAAATTCGTCAATTAAATAATGTAACGTTATAAATCGTTAAATTATACATTGTTGATATAATCTTATATTTTTAATGTTCTTAACTCCTTAAATTATTAATAAGAATCCTTACATAAATAATGTTCATCTCGATACTCAGCATCTCTTTTAAACACAAGCGTCTGCTTCCATAAAAGAGTAACATCAAAAAATTTAAAAAAAAAATAGTGAAAACTATTTTTTATATATCATCATTGTTAGTAAATATTATTATACATTGTAAACTGTTTAATTATTAAATAATAAAAAAAATAAAAAAATAGATAATGAAAATAGACTACAATAGCAGTTACTAAATTAGATACACAGTAAATGGAAATAAATTTATGAATATATTTATTTACATTTTACATTAATTTAAGAATAAAAGTTAAAAGTAATATTATTACATTTCAATTAATAAGTAGGTAGTAGGTGGCATAAGTAAATGGAGTTATTTTATTCGTTTGGAGTACAAGGAGCTGATAATATTGCAAGCGAAGGTACATAATAAATTGCGACAATAATCTGTTGGTGGTTCGAATGCTGATATAATATTTCAAGAGGATATGGTAAAAGAAGAAAAAAAATTTTTTTTTTGGTTTTTAAAAAAAGAAAAAAAAATACAAATTAAGTAAAAACCAGTTTTTTGCTTCAAATCGAACGTTTCTAGACTCAGTTTTTCAAGCGATTTCAATGCCTATTACCTACGATATAAGGTATACCAATAATATACACATTTTTGGCTTATAGCTTCCTCTTAACATTCAAATTAATACTATTGAGAAAAAATAACAAAATTATCATATATACAAATGCAACATGCAATGGAGTTGTGTTAATTTAAATTTCAGGGCATTGTTTCTACAATTTAACATTAAAATTATTCACTAAGGCAGGCTCCTAAAGTGGATATACGAGTTTTCAAACAAGATGTCCAATTCCAGTAATCCACTTTCCCGACAAATGCCGCAATTCTGGCTTTTTACAAAACAACTAACCATTATTTCAGTAACACGCTTGACGAGTTAGGTGGATCTCAGTATTTGATTTCATTTAACTCGTAATTAGCTGTAAGTCTGCTGGTTAGTGTTTAACAACTGACTCTGAGAGTGAGGTAAGAGAATACACAACTGAAAGTGAAATTAGATGAATTTCACTTTGCTTGACATGCGACTTTTGAAGGCGGTCTATTCCCAATGGACGCCAGAAGGTTGATGAAACGTACCGCCACCCCAGGAAACATTTATTGGATAACCAACACCTCTGCCATACGTCACCTCAAGTGATTCGCTACGTTTGGTGATTTAGCAGGGGTGCCAGGGTTCTTCGGCTGAGGTGCGTTCAGGATGCGCCTGGTCGAGAGGTCTGGTTTGGGGAGACTCTTTGACCTCTCCAACTGGTATCTCTTGACTCATCGCCTTGCGCTGCAGCGGAAAGGATAAATCATTCGTACATCACTCCTGGATACAGTGATCCCAAGATTATTATCCACCCCTCATACTTTTATTCTTCCCAGAATTTCCTCTTCTTCCTTTCCTTAAAAAGTCCTTCGAAACAGCATCCCCAAATATGACATACCTCCTGCGTGGGGTTAATGTAAAAAAAACCTTAATGTAACATAAAGCAACCAAACAGAACCCGACGAAACCTAACCAAGTCATTATTACTAATTATCATTTGCACTCATATTGATAAAATTCAATTAGAAAAGACACAGAAAGAAATAAAAAATATATAAGGTTGCGACCAAGACCAGAACTCTGAACTATTTCTGTATCCAGGAGGGACACCCTTCATGGGTATTTTCACTGTTTTTTTTTATACATTGAAAAAAATTACGATAATGAGGGTATTTTTATTTTATTTTTATGATATGTTCGTTTGCGATGTTGGTGACAGCCGTCTTACCAGACATTGGCGGTTTTTGTGTTATAATGACGTTGTAGCCAGTTGGAATCGTTTCGGAATGTGCGGATATAAATAATTTTTTAAATCAATATTTTGTAATTGTGAGTATTGTGCTAACGAAAGCCATTAGCATTATTCTCATATTTTTTGAAAATCGTTAAAATTCTTTTTTAAATTTTTTTTTCCGTGATTGCCATCCATAATTATGTTTTTTTTTTCTATTCATTGGGAATAATAATAAATACATTTAATTTATTTTAACTAAGCCTTCAAGTACCTACCTACATATTTTTAATGTTTCACAATTACTTAGGAATTTATAATGTTTCTGTTTAAAGTATTTGCTTGTGCAATATTATGTACATTACTATTTAACATAAAATATATATTTTAAATTTAGTTGAGTAATGCGTCGAATTCCCTTCCAAGCGTCTTTGATTCAATTCCCCGGCTGACTAAGTCCTCCATCATTTCACAAGCAACACCTTCCGCCTATAATGATGGCAGTAGGAGCTTTTAAAATATTGTCAGAACACTTGTAACCAAGAATGTTTGTCTTTAAATAAATACAACGCATAGGTATAAAAAGGGAATTCCTCCTAGTTAGGTCAGACCATTTTTCACATGTACATATATCCTGCAGGTACTAATTAAAAAAAAATATATATATGTTTACATTATTTTGATTCAGCTTATCGGAAAACGAACTCGCAACCTTCCAACTCAATGTCAAATGCGTTTAGAATACGAAGGTTATCCGTTAGACAATAAACTCACTGTAAAACGCATGTTTGAATTGATCAGCATTAAACCGTATAAATCTTCTGGGAAAATTCCGTCTAGCAACCTCGAAGCATTATCACGTTTAATTCAACTGCTTAATCATTCAAATAATGGAAAAAAAAATTATTGAGGAATAAACCGTTGGCACTTGTTACGTAAATGATACAAAAATGTAATTTTATATGATGAAATAAATAATCAAACTTAAAATAAGAATATTATTTTTATTTTTATGTGATTCCCGCACAAGAGTCCCTGCTACCAACCGTCTGGAGCCAGTGAGACTATGGCAACCCTAATTGGGGTATGTTGTGGAGAGGGGAAAGAGATGGGAAAGAGGAAAGTGGTAGAGTAATACATACATCTCGGTACAAAAAAGCTATTTTAAGTGCGATTTTACTTTAAAATTCATCCATTTGAATTTCACTCTTATTTTTTTTTTTTAAATAAATGAAATCTAATCTTAGAAGTAGAAAGTAAACACTTCCCGACATCCGATCGAGCTGAAACTCGGCAAATATACTCGTTGTTTATGACAATGCATTGTCAACTTTCAATCACGCATATACACGCCGAATTAAGATGAAATTGCAGCAGTTAATATATTTGAAATAAATGTCCTGCGGGATTCGGCTCAGTTAGCGGAGTTGACTCAAGTATCTGGGGAGGAAGGCTCAATCCTCAGTCAAAACAAAAAAAAAAAGAAATACATTTATCTTTAAAAAAGGGTTGATTTTTTTCATCCCTATAATCTTAAGTCTCATGGCATTTTCTCCGATCGGGATACCTACCGAAGTTATAACTAATGAAGAGTTCTGGATAGTCAGCCTCCTCGTCTCCTTTGCCCACTATTGTATCAGCCACACAACATTTCCCAAATTAATGATGCTAATCGAGAATGACTACAAACAGTTGGGCGGTAAAATACTATTATTAATGTATCCATCCTTATTATTAACATGAATGCTTGAATTAACACTTTAGAAGCCCGTCGAAAAATATTTTCAGGAAAAGCTCTTTTTAAGTCCATCTTTGGAAAATACTTAGTCCACAAAAGTTTAAAAACTGCAAGCCGCCTAAAGAATAGGAAACCCAAGTGAGGACTGTGAAAACAATTGAATCTATACTTATATTATACTTTATATCTAGATCATGTACAAATTTTGCAATTGCAACTAATAAAAAAATCTATATATTGAAAGCGATTAACTTGTACGTGCCTAAGAAGTATACTCATGGGGGATCCCATGCACTTTTTTATGCTCCAAAATCAAGGACTTCTGCCTATCAGAACGTGTCAATCAACAGTACCTCAAATTTGAAATCTTCTCCGTGATATAGTGGTGTATATCCGATTTATGGAAAACATGAAGAAATAAATAAATAACATAATAATACAATATAATACATAGGTTGCCATTGAGACCAGCGGAGCTACGCTAGATAAAATACAATTAGATTATAACATGAAATATACTGCTAACAATGCTGACCATATTACAAAATGAAACCGACAATGATTAGCGTATCTTCATTATTATATGACCACTAATTGAATTAAATTACACTTTATTTAGAAATAAATGTGTCCGTTTTTCGTGAAGATTGGTCTTTGTTTACCGCTAGCTATTATCTTGTAATTACGCTGAATTGATTTTTTCTAGAAACAATAATCATTAAAATTCTGAATACTTGAATATTTTATTACTGAAGATATCAAAAATATAAATTTCAGTTGTTTGTTTATAACTCGTGTTCAATGAACTCTAAAATTATCATTTTGAATTAAAGGGATCATTATTTTCAAAATTGTAAGTGTTTGTTTGGAGAAATCAGACAAATCTTTTGTACCCAATTATACAAAATTCAACAAGTCATAATGTTATTTGCTTCTCGTACTCAGATAAAGGTGTATATATTGTTTACATGTGTGAGGAAGAAGATACATGTTTGTAAGTATATGTATGTGTGTGTATGCATGTATGTTTATATGTGCGTGTGCGTGTGTATGTGTATGTGTATGTGTATGTGTTTTAAAGAAAACTTTGGCAATTTTGTGAGTTATTGAAAACATTTTTTTACGAATTTTCAAATATTTTTTATAATTCTACCAAAATATGTTTACACTAGACTTAAATTCAAACTAACTATCCTCCATTGGTCACCATGAAACAGGCAGCTGCCTAGTATGGTGCTCTAATGTAACTTCTCTAAATAAATTTATTAATCATGTAACACGTACTTATAAATAAATAAATAAAATATTTAATTTTGCAGATACAGTGTAGTAACGCTATATTGTTGTAAAGAAGTGAAACTTAAAGTTTCATTATTTATTATTAGATATATTTTTTTTAAATTCAACAACAAGTATATGATGTATTTTTAATTACAATATAATTAAAACTTTAATTTTTTAATATTTGTTTTTATGTAAATACAGCACAAGAGTCCCAACTGCTCCCAATCGTCTAGAGCCAGTGAGACTATGGCATCCCCAATTGGGATATGTTGTTAGGGAAGGAGATGGGAAGGGAAAGACGGAGGAGTATCTGTCTATTCAGATCTGGTCACCAAACACGGATAAAGCCATTTCACAAAACGTTTCAATTCTGAATGGTGGTCTTACACCAGGGCGTTAATGAGAGTTTCTTCCACATTGGAATGTGCAGCAAGTATAATATATTATTTTAAATAGTCTCACTACCAGTGGCGTAGACACGAGCTTCCGCTCCCCGGGAAAGCTTGTAAACCGGAATCAACTCATTCACGTCATGTTAGTATACCCAGCCTAGTCTCTGTCAAGATAACAAGAAAGTAGTTTGAACAGGTCTAGAAAAGATAATGCACCAAATCAGAAAATTAACGAATAGATCTTAATACAATACTATCTCAGTTGCTTAAAGTAGTTGGAAAATCCATTGAAAAATGTTTACAAAATATTTAGTTCTCATAATAAAAAAATGTTATTCATTTTATCACTCAACTTGGTAAAAAAAGCAAAAATAGAAAATAATAAGAAAACTGTAATTTTCTTATGTATTCATTTACCATTTCCTCGTATACTTACCATAGTAATATATTGGTTCATCGGAGTAATTATTGATGTGAAATCACGATCATCAACTTAGAAAAAATGATTCGAGAAGAAGACTATCGCGCATTTGCATTTCTCGTGTTTTGAGAAAGTGGTGTCTGAAGATTATTAGACGAAATTTCAAATATTTATCAAAATCAAACAACTGCAGTATACGGATGTTTTTTTTCTGTAATCAGTATAAAAGAGTTTTAAAAATTTTATTAAAAATATTTAAATTTGTTAAAATTGCAAAGAAGCATATTTTACAATAGCAGTTAAAGATAAATAGCATAAAAGATATCGTACATAGCTAAGTTGGCGAATTCGTGGATATTTATGAATTTATAATAAAAAATTGCAATTTTCGTACATATATTATAATTATTTTGATTAAGAGTTTTGTTGAACGTTAAAAA
Organism: Hesperophylax magnus; assembly: GCA_026573805.1. Classification (NCBI taxonomy): domain Eukaryota; kingdom Metazoa; phylum Arthropoda; class Insecta; order Trichoptera; family Limnephilidae; genus Hesperophylax; species Hesperophylax magnus. The sequence goes on from JAIUSX010000022.1 coordinate 7,756,705, forward strand.
AACTCAGTATGTTAAATGAAAAAACAACTGCATGGAGATATCAATAATAATAATTGGATAACTTGTATACGTTTATGTAAAAAAAATAACCTCAAGGACGCTGTACAATTTATTACGAATTCCTAGTCTCTATCTAATTTTATTATTTACAAACAGATTCAGAAAAAACATAATATTATTTACAAACAGATACAGAAAAACGTACTTATCTGGCTGGTCATTTCAGATAAACACACTTTTATTTAAAAAGCTTACGATTTTTCACGCAGACATTGAATTTACATTTGCTATTTTACCCTCCATTACTAATGATTTTCCTTTTATTTGAAGATTAATGGCAGGATAAGAAATGATTTAATTTTAAAATTTCTTTAGAACTGGAGATTTTGAATGAAATGACCTTGAAAAGCATAATGTCGCGGACTGTGCGAGTGAAAAGTTTCCGACTTGATGGAAATGACTGTCTAAAAAGGTGAGTTTCGAGTTTACCTCTGAACTCTGTCGAGTCCGCAATCATTCTTAAATCATGTGGCAGTTTATTCCAGGTTTTAGGTCCTGATTTTAGGTCGTGCGCTTTGGTTCCTTCAACCTTCCGATAGCTAATGACGCTACTGACCTAACGGTTAATTGTACTCTATTGTTATTTTCCGGAATACACATTTCCGATAAGTAATCCGGAGCCATCCCGTGATTGAAATACCCACCCAGCAGAGCTTGAACTGGATTCTTTGTGGGAATATTTAGATACGCCGGTCTTGCCGCAGCATTGAAAACGGATTGCAATTTGTTAATTTGGTGTCTGGGGAGAATTGCATTACAAAAATCTAGACGTGAAATAACATCTTAGAAGGGTTTATAACATCGTGGGTCGTTTATTGATAAATCTCTTCACTACCTTCCCAATATAATTAATTCTTCTCTGTAATTATTTGTTTTGACCTTGAATAATTTTGAGCAGACCTTTGGTGTTTCCACCAAAAATATTACACACAAACAAAATTAATTAGGGTAAAACGATGCATTTTGGACAGACTCAACAAATTAATCGAGGCTATCTAAAAATATTGAGGTCAGCTCCACAATAATTTCTGAAGAATTAAAAATGTTTTACTATGTCCGACTTATTCAACTTTAGAAGAATATAATTATGATAGGAAATTAGCCTTCGGTAGGTAAGGTTATATAAAAACCGGAAATGATCATTGAAATTCTTAAAATTAGGACATGAAGCCCTTGGTTATGGACCAAGAGGTATTAAATTTAAATTGGTTTTTATACCGATTTCATTGCCGCCAATCAGATAGTTCCTTTAAATGTTTTTTATACCATATACATATTTTAGTTATGGCCTAATTCATCCTAGACAACTCAATGTCGATGACAAATTCATCTATCCAACATTCCATTTACACATTATTCTTTACAACTTATATGGGCTCAGGGCTTTGGGAATGTTTTTTACCAAATAACAGCTATGTTCTAATTAATTTATAATGCAATATACATAGGTAGAATATCGTTTATTGAAAGAACGTCAAAACAAAAACGATATTGACTAATATTATGAAAGCAGTTGTTGTCAACTTGAAGTGAGATAGTTCACACAGATCAAAAACAAATCAAGTTATCAGACGAAAGTTACGACAAAGACGAAACAAACAAACTTAATCTAGAAAAAACACAGATAATTTTCTATATTTAAGTATGAACTTTTGTTTAGTCGCACCTAACTAACTAAAATTAACTAACCATCACGCCGTCTCCCCGCAGGGGCAGGCAGAGATGACGGACAGCCAAACAACTCAGTTTTGGCACACACTTCTTGCCTCATTCACATTCATACATCGTCTCATACATACTTTTCTATTATTCTGACTCTTGACATGGCCCGACTCATGTATCTATTTCACTTGATCTTGCCATGTCTTCATTCGCTCTACATTACAAAACCCGTCAAAATGTTACAATTATTTGTCAGGGTAATTTAAGAAGCAATGTAATATGTCATTTTTTAAACATTTTAATAGATATTTTAAAACATCATACCTCGGGAAGTAAAAATGAAGTTGTGAGCCTAAATCAGTTGCGTAGAACTAGAAAATTACATATAAAAGTTTTGCAAAAACCTTTACGCCAATGCTCACAGTTCAGTTCGAGAGTTTTAGCGGCTTCAGACAGACTTATTACATATCTTACTTATTATTACTACACTACCAGCATTATTGTATAATAGTGGGTTTAAGGCGATGCACTACGTAGTAATGCAAAATCATGTGTTTTTGGTTTAAAATTTGGTCGCCTAGAAATGTTTCAGATGCTTTAATTAAATACTGCCAGTAGAATACATCTTAGCCTTTGAAATAATCGAGTATTTTTTACATAAGTCTTTTTATAAGCCCAGAAAAAAATAATTTATAAGGCCTATGAAAACTGCTTTAAAGTTCAAAATCTCCTACTTACGAACCCATTGTCGGTTATGATTTTATCGTATAATGTGGCAAATTAAGTTATTTATAAAATGATCGGATAAAAATATATATTTATGCCTGAACATCCACAAAATAAAATAAAAGGCACTTTTTGGCCATGTTTTTTTCTTGCATAAATCAAAACAGGCGGATGGTGTTAAGCGGGAATTTAAACGTTATCACCATCTACGTAAGGGTTGTTATTGATAGCGGCTCAATTTAAAATATTACACGACGTAGTGCATCGCCTTAAGGTTATTAATCGATACACTATTTAAGACTTAATGCCTTGTTTGAAAATAGAACCTTGTGTTTGAATTATAATTATTGTGGATCTCGCCTGGCTTCCTGTTAGGATGATGGGTGTATTTTTTTATGACCATGTACTGATACAGAGGTTCAATATAAATTAGTACCTACCTACCAATAAATTATATTTTATTTTATACGTAGGTGAGAAAGTCAAATTAAGTGAGAAATACGTCTTATTGATAATTCCCATTAGGTACTGACTAATTGACCTACTACGTGTTGTATGAAGCACTGATCGTGAATACATTAGTAAATAATGCTGTTTCAATTGAATGCGCCGTATCGTGTTTCCTGAGCTTGCATAAGAAATTAAGAAAGGATCTAACTTACCGCTTAGTGAAACTTTAACCCCTCCAGCGTCAAAAAATAATTTATAAGGCCTATGAAAACTGCTTTAAAGTTCAAAATTTCCTACTTACGAACCCATTTTCGGTTATGGTTTTATTGTATAATGTGGCAAATTAAGTTATTTATAAAAAAATCGGAAAACATTTAAATATTTACGCCTGAACATCCACAAAATGAAATAAAAGACACTTTTTGGCCTTGTTTTTTTCTTGCATAAATCAAAATAGCTGGATGGTGTTAAGCGGGAATTTAAGCCTTATCGCCATCTACGTAAGTAGTGTTATTGATGGAGGCTCGATTTAAAATATTACACGACGTAGTGCACCGCCTTAATGTAAAAGCACAACATAAAACACAGATATAAAGAAATCAGATTAGTTTTTCTAAAGGCAGGTTTTTTTACTTTGTGATACGTCGTCGAGGGGTAAAGCTCTCGAAAGGCAAGCCGAAGGTCGCAGGTTCAAATTCCGGCGGGCACAAGTAAATTTTATTTGATTAATTTGTGTTATCATAGTTTCCGGGTGAGTGATTTATGATCCATTGAGGTAGGTTAAGATGGTCTGACCTTAATAGATAATATACTCAACACTATCGGTCAAATATGTATTGCTTTGACCTTGCATTGCGTCGGTAGTCAGTAGGCAATTAGGTGCCGGACTAGACTGTTAGGTAGTGGGTATAATATATTAGTGGGTAATGGGTATGGATGGGCTATAAACCTATGCGTACGTTGCGTCAAAATACGAGTCAAGGTTTACCACTTGATGGTATATTTTAGATAATTTGACTAGGTTAACACTGTTAACAGGTTGAGTTAGGAGTGAAACAAATGGTTTGACCGGTGGCATTTGGTGTCGGCGGCATTTTTTTTTTGTAACACCTTAGTAATATTCTTACTGACTACTCACGACAGTGGGGATACGTGTATCCTAAGTAAGGGTATATATTTTTTAAACCGATAATTTATTTTAAAAATCTACAGGAAATAAGCAAATATCAATATAGTCAAGCTACGGAAGTTTACTGAAGAGATAAATCGAAGAACACGTGTTTTAGGTATGTTAGTCTGTCCGGAGTAAACTCATTTTTATCTTACTTCTGCTGACACTGAAATTGATCAAGCTCATTTTTTATCTTAATTCTATTAAAACTGAAATTAATTAAGCACATTTTTAGCTTAATTCTGTTGAAACTTGAATTGATTAAGTTCATTTTTATCTTACTTTTGCTGACAGTAAAATTGATCAAGCTCATTTTTATCTTAATTCTATTGAAACTAAAATTGACTAGGCTCATTTTTATCTCACTTCAGCTGAAATTAATCTGGCTCGTTTTTATCTTACTTCGCTTGAAAATAATGAAATAGTTTTTAATTACCGAAACTATTTCTGGAACAGATAACCGATTTAATTCAATTAATTGTTTGTTGGTAGCCATTCGTTTGCCGTACATAATACCACTTCAGTGAAGAGATTGTCACGTTCTCTTACCGGTTTTAAAAATATTCAATTTTCTAGTTCTATTGACATTTGAATTAAATCTTATTAAATCCATCAATCAGACCGACCATCGCACACCCAATTTCTACCGATTTATAAAAAGTTTCTCGTTAACCCTTTAATTAAGTTTTATGTTAAAAAAAAGAATTAATTTTATTTCATAAAAGTTATTTTTGAAAATAATATCTATACATTTGTTATGCCGAAACATTAATTATATGAAATTCTCTCGATAGAAAACAATCGCAAAGTAATCTCAGAAAATTATTTAAAACACGTTTTGTTCTGTTATTTAATATGTTATAGGTATGAAAAAATTACAGTGTATCTTTAAATGCAACTAAAGCATTTGTTGAGAGATTTTTGCTCTATTTCAAACGAGTCGTGTTTTATTAAATATTCTCACCATTTTCGCTTAATTATTATCGTTTGATAATATTAGCATGTTCTCTTTAACATTCGTATTTACATCTCTCTTTCAAACCATCTTTGAACGCTTACCACGCCACCTCACCCCATGAACCCGGGCACCTCTGCTAAGTCACCTAACGTCACTGGGGTGACCTATGGCAGAGGTGTTGGTTATCCAAAAAATGGTTCCCGGGGCGGCGGTATCCATAGTATGGATTCCATACCCTCCTCCCGAATTGTGTAACTTCCAAAAAATTAAACTCTCACTATTTCACATCTTAATTATGTTATAACTATATTATTATATAACGAGTACTTAATTTGCGTGGTCAGCAAAAAAAAATTGAAATTGGAGCAGCTAGATCTCGGACAAATGCTGATAGGAAATTAGTACGAAAACAAATTGCAGACCAATTTATGTTGGTACTGCATCTGAATTCATGACGAAAAAATCAGGTTAAATATTATTATTCATGTAAAAACTATACATTACATCGTCGCGAATTTTATGGGTTTTGAAGCACTTATTAGGTGTGCCAATAAACAAATCTGCGTTAGGAAAAAAAACATGTCGTAATTGGAACACTTTATGCAATAACGAGATTTTTTATTATCGAGTAATCTTGGTAATGTGGGATTCAGTAAATTTGACGGACAAGGTATCACGTTCATTATGTCGCGCGTCGTCACGGGTCGAGCAATCCCGGCTCGGTTGACATTGACGAGTTCCGGCAGGTTGTCAGACCCTTTGGAAGCGGAGATAAGTGTTCGGTGAATGGAATGACCTTGCAGAAGGGGCCTTCACGAATTAAGTCTAGGGTCTAAGTTGGTGAATAATGGGCAAACGTAATACTGACGACGATGTGCTGGCTTAGTGATCCGGTACTATCCTGGACTGTGGCAGTAACCGTACGCAGTACTGTAACTGGTTTTCTTTAACAATGAGAACGCCGCAACTATCTGGTTGTATTCTGCAAAGCTGTTGAGATAAACTATGAAAAAGTGATCAAGCTTTTCTGAGAGACACAACTGGTAGAAAATGGTTCAATCGTCCTAAATTAAACCCGCGCGGGACTCAAGGTGTGGCGGGACTGTTAGAAAAGTTTTCTCGAACGGTGAGCTAAAGAAATTATCGGAGTTTTCGACGACACAATGCCAAGTATTTTTGGTTTGGAAATTTGATAACCTAGATTTTTTTCATATTTGTTATCACGAAATAAAAAAATCACGCCTTTTGGCGATGTTTTTTGCCTCAATCGAAACAGACGCGCGCTAATCTTTATGACCACCCGAGTAAGGAATGCGTAATTTCGTTAGAATTATATGAATGAGAACAAATTTTACATGCGTAAAGCCAAATGCTATGAAAGGGAATTTTTCTATAATATGGCGTCTACTTGCATGAAGAAAGTTTTCTGAAAGATTATTTGGACAAATTGAATAATTTCCTATTTAAAATAAAAACATAAATAAATGTTACATAAAACATATTTGTTACTCCAAAGTAATAGTGCCATATTTAACAGCAAAATCTCAGTGTTGGTTTGGTAACAGGAAACTTCATTTAGAAGCTTACGATTTCACATCGAACATAGCATACTCGAAAGCGTTTTTTTTTCAGAGATATCTCACTGTTGCTTTGGGGTAACATAATATTTTGTTTTAAATTAAGTAGGTAGGTTTTTTAACGCAAGGTCCTACTGTTCACAGAACTTACAATTAGTATTAAATTCAATAGATTTTCAGATCTGACAGCTCACCACAAATAGATAAACACTGAGCTGAATCCATTATGCGCCAGCAATTCCATTAGCATGCTTTACCTGTCTGGTCTACTGTTTCTTCGCTTCGTCAGGCATGACATTTTTTAAGGATTCTATCAGAAAATTTACAGTGCGGAAAGCATTGTTTGTCATAATAATTTATCACGGTGCGGAGCCAAAGATGTTAAAAGGAGAGTGATGCCCTTAGACGTTCATTCTCGATTAATTATTCTAAAATCGTAATAGCTTTTTAAGTCGCCATTCATATTGGGGCAGGTACATTAATTAATAATGATAATAATAAGTCATGCGTATTAAATTGTGGTTTTGTGGTGCGTGCAATGCACAACCATACGTAAACAAATGCAAAAAACTTCTTCAATAATAGTTGCCGATTCACTTTGAGGCATCATTCTTATTACATGAAAATTATAATGGTTTACTCAATCATTTAATAAAAATTATCATTATGTTTCAAAACCAAAGGTATCAATTGAAATATTTATATAAAAATTATTTTTTTCAGTATGCTTTGTATCCAGTTGAAGAAACCTTTGGTTTTCAAACATTTAGATTTGAAACATGTCTATTACATTAATTTAATTTAAATGAAAATAAGCTTGAAACTAACACGCATACAAAAATGTTAAGTATTGGTTTTATGAAGGTGTTGCATAGTTATGACTTTCTTTGAGATAAACGACCCAGCAAGAAGAGAAATCCATTTTTGTCCTGACGATAAATTAACAGGCCTAATTAATTTTTTTTAATTTAAATTTATTTAATATTTGTATGTTTTTTACAATAAATATACAATTTATACATATTATACAGTGTTATAAAGGTAAATAATAATAGCTTTTCCTCACCATAAAGAGACGAGGCTCTTGTGTTTGGTGAGTGAATCCTAGCTCAATTATATGTAATCATGTAAGTAAGTAAAATATATATTTGCAAAACCAAAGGGATAAGTAAGAAATAGGCAAGATTTATCAATAATACAGTTTCAAGATTTGAAGGAAATAATAATAAGAGTAAGATATGGATTTTTATAGTAGTTTTAGGTAATTTTTTAATTTAATTTTAAATTCCTGAATATCTTCAATATTTTTTAGATATAATGGAAGGATGTTGAAATATGTTATACCTAGATAGAGATAGGTATTTTGTGTGTGCTTTGTATTAAGTTTTGGGATTTTGATAGTTTTTTGATATCTTGCTGATGAATTGAATTGTAAGTTATTTAACTGTATTTCTTTATAAATTTGTAGAATTGAATATTTTTTATATATATTGTCTATTGTGGGTACATTGAATATTGAAAAGAGAATCTCAGTAGAAAATTTGGATGGTTTTTTCAATATTACTTTAATTATCAATCTTTGAACTATTTTAAGTGGATTTAATATATTGTTATAAGTTCCTCCCCAGCCAATAATACCATATTGTAATATAGATTGTACAATTGCATAGTACACACTTTTTAGGTTTTCTAGTCTAAGAATATTTCTAAGTCTTATAAATATATAAATACATTTTCTAATTCTTTTGACAAGTTCACAAATTTGTTTTTTCCATTTAAAATGTTGATCTATATATATACCAAGATATTTAATTTCCGAAGTTAGACTAAGTATAGAACATTCTTGATTGCAATTAGTTCTGTTACATTTAAGTTGATGTATTATAATTTTTAATTCTGGTATTAATTTAAATTTGTTGATAGAGAATGGGATACATTTTGTTTTTTCAGTATTTAATGAGAGGAGGTTTTTATCGAACCAATTTTTCAGTATATTAATATCAGTATTTGCTAAGTTATTAACATTATTCCAATCAGTACCTTCAATTATTATGACAGTGTCATCAGCATAAGATATTATTTTTCCATTTAATCTTTGATTGAATATGTCATTTACATAAATGATAAACAGTAACGGTCCCAGGACTGTACCTTGAGGTATGCCGAAGTGACTTGTTTTTTGTTGACTAAGTACATCGTTGATTTTTACGACTTGAGGGCGTTTGAAAAGGTAGCTTTTTATCCATTCTATAGCTGTACCACTTAATCCAATGTTTCTTAATTTACTTATAAGTTTGTCGTGTGATATGCTATCAAAAGCTTTTTTAAGATCTATGAAAATTCCAATGCATTTTAATGATTTATCTAATGAATTATGAACAAGACTAGTTAATTTTGCAATTGCATCCTGAGTGCTTCTACCTTCCATAAAACCGTACTGATTTTCATTAATTAATTTATTACATTTTACAAATTGGTTTATCCTTTTTTTAACTATCTTTTCAAAAATTTTTGCTATGTTCGAGATTACTGATATGGGTCGGTAATTGCTAACTTCTTCTGGGTTACCAGATTTAAATATTTAAGAATGTTTGAATGAATGAACATCAATTTAAGAATGTTTTATCGATCTGCCTCGATAATATAAAACGAAGATAAATAGAATTTTCGTTGTAATGCAAAAATATTCGGATTCTCATGAACACGTGTTTAGGCAACATGATAATATATTCGTAATTTACTAAAAGTTTATCAGGAAACACTCATTCGTAAGGCCTGAAATACCGTTTTAACCGGAATTAATTAATTATTAGAAGAGATTCTTAATAAATTGGCAATAGTCATTTTTCTCCGTGAGTGTGTCGTCAGGAGGGGAAAAAATCTGTGGGAGTGATTTTTGATCAACATTTTGCAGGCGCTGCAACAGCATGGGAGTCAAAACACGTGCCATAATAATATATAAACATTAGATTTGCTTTTTAAGTAACTAGACCAGGAGATCGAAATAAGGAACTTTAGTGCTGGACTACTTCGACAGAATCGACGGGAATCGTAGTGAGAAGTTAACTTAGACAGATTTAAAGACTAAGATACCCACTTCAAATAGATCATATCTTAAGTCGCAGTTAATAAAAAAACATATTTTCTTTAAAATTAGCAGATTTTAGTATTGAGACGGTCTTCGGTAAACATCAAATTTATGAACAAAATAACTTATTTTTGATATACGAGTATAATTTGTTGCGTTGTGCATCGTCGACTTCGTAGTATCACAGATCTGGAAGAGAAATAATATACTCAGTACGGAGAACCAGTGATTATTCGTAATCAATAAATTATTACCGACATGTTAGAAATAATTGATTGTTCACACTTCATCACATGAATAGCACCTCCTGACATTGAAGGACTTACGACATCGTTGTACATGATGCCTCATTAGACTGATGAGCCATTAAAAGTCGATACGGTTTAATCAATTTTCTAGTAGTTTTATTTCTTCTGAGACTTGGCATTCCAGTAGAAAATACGAAAATGATTTAAATACATATCTTAGATATGGACGGTACCTTCAAAGTCGGAACAAAATGTTTTAAATGTTAAGCTCAAAGGATGTGAAATAAAAATAATTAAAAATGTTAAATCGCCTGAAATTCGAATGGCGGATAACCAAAGCACGCTGAATTCAGAAAATGGTTTAGTACGAATGATCAGACCCAGAAGTACAGTAGTTATTATAACCTGTTGAATCATTTGAATCTGTTCAACATCGGTTCTTAAGAGAGATTGCTAGGAGGCTAGGTTTAGAAAAAGGCAAATACTCATATGATGAAATTGAACTAACTCTAAACCTCTCTCCTTTGGAAGTCCGTCGGGAAAGAAATGACCTCATTTGCTTCTTCAAAATTATAAATGGTATTATTGATTCACCTACTCTACTGCAACTCATTCCCTTCAATATCCCCTTACAAAGACTCAGAAATAATGAACTGCTCCTCCTCAACCATCATTCGACAAATTATGGATATTATTCACCATTGTCCAGAATGTGTAGACTGGTCAACTCAAGTCAAAACCTTAACTTTTTTAGGATAAGTCTGAATGATTTTTGCCAGTCGCTAAACAAGTGACGGAATATTATAAGTGTCCTGTGGTCCTGACTCACAGCGTACCTATTCTTGACTTGATTCGACTTGTCACTTTATTTTCTTATATTATATCTACAATATGTCATTGCTTTCATGTACATTTGACTACTCCTGTATTTTTCATTTTACTTTATTCGTGTTATTATTTTGTAATTTGGACGATGTCCGTTAATAAATAAATAACCTCGGAAAGGCATTTGTCATGGTAGAGCAATGGACAACAACGAAACGAACACCCTTATGTATTGATTTGTTACAACAGGTAGACTCCGAACGGCGGCGGTGGTTTTCTCTAATGAGCCGATATGTAGTTATTTCTCAAAGAAAAACTACGGTGAACTAGATTGGTTATAATATTACTACAGATGACTAATACAAACGGATATTAATCTGACAAAAGCCGGAACGCACATATGAAGCTAAAAAATCAATGGGTTATTTCGTACAACATTAATACGGTTTAAAACGTGCGTCAGAGCCAAAATTCGCTACTCCGATGCGAAGGGAGTAAGACGAGACAATACCCTGAAATAAAGCCAGAATTTTAACGACGTAAGTGAAGTAGCCGTGCACAAAAATAAGCGACGCGCGGCTCTGGGGTATTGGACAGACGTGCGGTTGAATTTGCCCTATCAAATCTCTAAATAAAGTGGAAATCTTAACGACATAAATAATGAAGTCGCGTAAAAACAATATTCGGCACGCGGCCCGGCGTAATAGACGGACCTACGATCGACTTTGCCCTAGCAAGCCTAGAAAATCGATCTTTCCTTGGGGTTTATTTTTTATTATTTCTGATGAATGTATTACCAAAATCACAAATGTCTCTAACCCTCGGGAAGTCAAAAAAAGTTTTATAAAATTTTCAAACTGTTTTAGGTACATAAAATATTTTAATGGTAAGGTCCCGTTTTTAGTGAACATAAACATATGAATAACTTACATCCGTCGGGATCCCTCTAGAAATATTTGAGATTTTAGTAATACGTTCGTTAGAAATAATCAAAATGTGAGCGTCTAGCAAACCCCCGTTATTAGAGTCTTGTGTCGCATTAAGAGGAAGCTACAAGCCAAAAATGTGTACATTCTTGGTATACCTTATATCGTAGGTAATAGGCATTAAAATCGCTTGACAAACGGAGTCTAGAAACGATCGATTTCAAGCAAAAAACTGGTTTATTTATTTTGTAAATAAATTTATAAGAAAGCAAAAAAGTTAATCAAGTGAAACTGTCACAGATAATCTTAGCTATAATACTGTATTTTTTAAAGTTGTTTCCTTTATGTGTTCACACATTTCTATTGAAAAAAAAAATTGTTAGTAGTTTACATTTTTTTTGGTATTCATAATGTACACCAATTCGTTCTAAAGATTAATCAAAATAGAGATTTGGCATTAAGCTTCGCCTTAAATGTTGAACTACCAATGCTTAATTAAGACCACGAACCGACACTGACGACTACGACTTCGAACAAAATATATACGAGTAAATACGTATCTTGGCCATACGGTACAGCAACAATAAACGTCTTCAGAACAATAAAGATATTTGCAACACAAAACCATTGTCCAACCAACAAAACAAAACCAATACAGTAAATGGCACACTTCGACCTGAGTGACGAAACATACTATATATAATGCGTTTTGTTAAGCCCCAGCATACCCAATTGCTATCGAATTATAACATGTTGCTCGTTAACTCTTTTAAGTTTTTAAGTTCCACAAAAAATATTATGTTTGAAGATAATATCTATACATTTTATTTTATTTTATCTATACAGTTAAGCAGAAACGTTAATTATAAGAAATTCTCTCGATAGAAAAAAAATCGCAAAGTAAGCTCCGAAAGTTATTTAAAACACGTTTTGTTCTGTTATTTAATATGTTATAGGCATGAAAAAAAAAATAACAGTGTATCTTTAAATGCAACTAAAGCATTTGTCGGAAGATTTTTGCTCTATTTCAAACGACTCGTGTTTTATTACATGTTTTCGCTTAATTATAAACGTTTTTTTAATATTAGCGCTCTCCCCCTAACATTCGTTTTTACATAAGTCCCTTTGAAACCATCTTTGAACGCATACTACGGGGCCTTAAAAATACCGTTTTCAATCAAATATGTAGGTATTTGAATATTAAAACTGTGCACGCTGTGAACTTTTGTAACGTAAAGAAAAATTGTTGTCAGTTGTCAGCCCGCAGTAAGAAGTGTAAATTATTCAGCAAAAGAATAGCATAATATTGATTAGTTTGAAGATTTTAATAATGGCAGTGCTTTTGTTAGTAAAAAAATCCTTTACCTTAAATTAATACAGTAAATAAAAAAGGTGATAAGGTATTGGAAGAAAAGAAATGCTCAAGGTGCCAAAGTCAATTTCCTAAATGTTCAAGGTGCCAATGTCAATTCCCTAAATGTTCAAGGTGCCAGTGTCAATTTCCTAATTGTTCAAGGTACCAGTGTCAATGCCCTAAATGTTCAAGGCGCCAATGTCAATTCCCTAAATGTTCAAGGTGCCAATGTCAATTCCCTAAATGTTCATGGTGCCAATGTAAATTCCATAAATGTTCAAGGTGCCAATGTCAATTCCCTAAATGTTCAAGGTGCCAATGTCAATTCCCTAAATGTTCAAGGTACCAATGTCAATTACCTAAATATTCAAGGTGCCAATGTTAATTCCCTAAACTTTCAAGGTGCCAATGTCAATTCCATAATGTTCAAGGAGCCAATGTCAATTCCATAATATTCAAGGTGCCAATGTCAATTCCCTAAACTTTCAAGGTGCCAATGTCAATTCCCTAAAAAATGCAACAAACATTTATTACGATGTGCATAAAACGAAAATGATGTAAAAGTCTCCCTTTTAAAATTTCTATATGTTATTATCTCTACTTATAAGTTTTATGCTTACTACTTAACTAACATCAAAGTTGATTTTTATACAAAAAACAATGTATTTTTTTTTTTTGTATTAGGCAATTCACCCTAAAAAGAGTGCTATGTGCCAACGTAATATTAAACAATGATGACTCAATATAGAGATTTTGACAGACTTTCTATAGTAAATCCATTGATAAGAAACAAATATTTGGATATTATGTAAAATAAAATCTTATGGAAATCCTGACACAGAATCACCGTATAAATAATTTAAAAAAAAAACATTACATAAAACGTGGATTTTACTATATTCAACATAAATTAGCATTTATTATTTTTATCGGCACAGCTGATGACTAGAAGTCACTGTCAATGGAACACTCTTAATTTCTTGAATAGCATATTAAATACATAATAAAATGATTATTAACACGTTTTAATTAAATACTATGACGTAAAATGTGCCATAGAATTGAAACATGTCAAGTTTTATATTATATTAAATCTATAGTAGACATGCAAAAATTGTATTTTTTTTGCACATGTATTGATGGTTTAAAAATAACAAAGACACTTATATACACTTACATACTTTAACACTATGAGTGAGTATAATTTAATTTGGGGTGAAAATATTACTATGAACATGTCAAAGACCCCGTTCTTTGTGCATCAACGAACAATACGATACACACAGTTAGTTGACTTGAAAAATATTGGAATAATGATAATGATTTTTTTAATAACAAACAATGAATAAATAACTTTACATAACAAACATTTAATTTTGATAGCGAGTATAGTAACATTACATCTTAATATGGTTTGACAAGCGTATCATTGGACAACAATTTGACAAACGATCTAGAATGTTAAGCTACAATCACAAACAGGAACTATGGTAAAAATTAAACAGCCGATGGTAAAATTTCGCATTTGAGTTCTTATCGCAATCTCATAATAAACATAATATTATATTCGGTTCACCGAGTCAACAATTCATCCGACAATCATAATTCATTATCATGATGAATGGTGCAGAAAAGCCTCACCTAACCTAACCCATCCTGGTTTACTATACAACCATAGATAAAAGAAACGATACAATTATCTGAAACCACAACATTTATCGTATGGCGTGCAAACTATTGGTCAATTTATCTTTATTATGGTACAAAAAAACAATGCTATATAAATCATTTTAATGATAAACATTAAAATGATTTATATTTTAGATATTTCAGGCTTGCTTATTTGGATAAGTGAAAAATTGGATCCATCTAAATCTAAAGAGATAATGGTTTTTATTTGAAATAGCAACGAGCAATGAAGATTGAATGAAGAATCAATGAAGATCAATGAAGATTCATCACAAATGCAGAATTATTTAGAACCTGTAGTCTAAACTCAAATCAATATTTTGGTGTATGTTATTGACACGGAAGATGGAACCTTTAAAGAGTCGTATAGGCGAATCCTCAAAAACCCTGGACAGTGCGTAAGCCTACTTGTGTTAGGTATTATACCTGTATGGAAAAATAAGAAAATTGTAATATTTTTGCCGCCAATTTGTACAACACCGCCCAGATGCGCCATGTGCGGAAAGACAGGACGCCAAATACAAAGATATTTAATTGATAGTCCAGGAGAAGAATGATGTACAGGGTTTTCCAATAAGAGGTGTTATTTTAAATAGCCCGCTATTTCGGTAGATGTTACTTTTGAAGCTGTCATTTTTTGACATTTGACAAGTAGAAACTACGCCATTAATAAAAATGGAACGATACACGCTTCAACCAACGCATTGAAATTATTAAAATTTACTTGAGTGAATCAAATGCAAATCATCTTGAGTGATGAGGCCCATTTCCACCTCGGTGGCTTCGTCAACAACAAAATTGTCGCATCTGGGGCTCGGAAAACCCAAAAGTTATTGTTGAAAAGCCTCTCTATCCTCAACGTGTGGCTGTTTGGTGTGGTTTATGGTCCGGCGGAGTCATTGGACCTTACTTTTTCGAATATGAGGCTGGAGCAACAGTTACGGTGAATGGATTGCGCTATCGAGAGATGATTAATGATTTTTTATGGCTGGAATTGGATGGTATTGATCTGGACAATGTTTACATTCAGCAAGACGGCGCTACGTGCCACAAAAGCAACTAAACCATTGATCTTTTACGATTGAATATCAAAATAACACCTCTTATTGGAAAAACCGTACATAAGACGGTAGTGTTAGATTGATTACCTTTTGTAGTTCCGCCTAGTTGTTTCGTGTTACAGTCCTCAGTTGTACATTGCCCTAAATGTAGCTAACCTCCGATATGAGAGGAGCACCAGTAGAACGAACATTATATCACAATATGGAAAGTTATGGAAATATTCTCACTATTCATAGAATTATACGGTCGTATATGTCTCATGCACCATATTCATCGAATTATTGTAGGATGAAGAATATTAAAGACCCGACGTAATGTCAGTCTCATTGTATAAACTCATAAAATAATAAATAATGCAACTGAATGCCCTCATAAATTGATTGTGACCGAGAATTACAACCATAGTAGAAGAAAAAATGTGCATAGTATACCAAAGGTTGGAACATGTGTTCCGGTACTGCACTATAACGTGCAATTCTAATGTATGAGATTTAATGTAATAAAGTCGAAGGTACGAATTAAATAAATAACATTAGTTATATTTATTACTAGATATCGTTACAAACTTGCATGTATAATTTTCTGCAATGTTCTTGAATTTATTTATTTTATTTTATTTGATTTTACGCCCTGCTGGTTTTTAAATAGGTTATAGGAACAGAATATAACTTAAGAAGAAGCTACAAGCCAAACATGTGTATATTATGTGTGTATATCTTGACATACCTTATATTGTAGGTAATAGGCATTAAAATCGCTTGACAAACGGAGTCTAGAAACGTTCGATTTCAAGCACAAAACTGGTTTTTATTTATTTTGTAAATAATTTTATAAGAAATCAAAAAAGTTAATTAAGTGAAACTGTCACACACAATCTTAGCTATAATACTGTATTTTTTAAAAGTCGTTTCCTTTACGCGTTCATACATTTCTATTGAAAAAAAAATTTTTTAGTAGCTTACATTTATATTTTTTATTGAGTAATTTATTTATTTGTATTCTACTCAAGCGAAACGATAGGAAAACCTTCAATTTATATAAGGCATATTTTTTGGTATTCATAATGTACACCAATTCGTTATAAAGATTAATCAAAATAGTGTTTTAGCATGAAGCTTCGCCTTAAGGTTTATAAACGCAAGTTTTTAAAGCTTAAGGTATGTGAAATTTGATAAACTAAAAATGTTAACTCAACTAATTAATTAGTAATGATTGACTAATTATACTAACAATATTAAAATATATATATATATATAACAGTAACATAAAACAAAATATAAAAACTACATTATTCGCGGTCATCACTACTGTAATGTGAATGAATCAGCAAAGCGCTGTTGTGGATTTTGCTTATTTCTTTATATATTATGGAGTCAGTAAATATATCAATAGTACCCCCAAACTTGATGCCCAGATCATGCAACCTATTGATTGGTGAGTGTGTCTGATATTTGATTGTGTACGTGTCACAGAAAAACTGTTTTGTGTTCCTAGTCGGTAAATGTCATTTAATAGTGGCGACAATGGCAGGGCTCTCACTTAGGTTGTTAATGACTCTATGTAATTCAACCTGGTCTGAAATGATTTTCCTGTCAGACAGAATTAGATGCAATCGGTTCATCAAACTTCTTAATTAATGTTTTTAATTGGAATTTATGAATCTAAGAAATTGTGCTGAACCCGTTATATATTGCTTATGCTTTATACAAAAGGGAGCGCAAATGGGATTTATACTCCACTTGATTTCTTGTACACGCTTTCCACCACACATTTCATAATTCTTTGGCGTTTTGTAAATCTATATACGCACGAATGATATAGATATGTCGATTCACTTAATAGTAAACAGTTAATATAATCATGATTTCATCAACTATTTGTAACAATGAACGAAATTCTTGCGAATGACTTCATATTTCAAGATTCTACGTAATATTTATATCATCGGAGTTT
Organism: Hesperophylax magnus; assembly: GCA_026573805.1. Taxonomy (NCBI): domain Eukaryota; kingdom Metazoa; phylum Arthropoda; class Insecta; order Trichoptera; family Limnephilidae; genus Hesperophylax; species Hesperophylax magnus. Next base: position 7,774,454 of record JAIUSX010000022.1, read on the forward strand.
GGAGTGCACCAGGTGCACAAAAATGCATACCACTAATAGCTCCGTTGAAACATTTTCCTCGTCTGATAAGCCAAATGTGTAACTTAAAGAGACGTTAAAGCTGAGTAATTGATTTCCCAGCTGCAGAGCCATATAACAGAAGTGCACCGTATAATATGCCGTATACTGCAATGTGCATAAATATGCCGTTTCCAGCACCGTTTCAAGTTCCAAAGGATTCAATGACCAAGCATCTAACTCGTCAGGTACCCGTGGAAGCGGCAAAAAAGTAAAAAGTACGCACAAACCAGCTTTAGGAGTATAATGTTATGTTAGTATTACAAGGATCATTGGGTAAGATCTACGTATTTCTAAATCCTCCTGTGGATTTTCTTAAACTCGTAAAGACAAGTATTTAAAATCACTTTTCCAAAGATTATCCTTGTTCTATATTGTCGTAAAATTCTGTAGTCTTTGGTCTTATCAATGTGTATGTCATGTTTTTACATAAATGTTATTGTAAATATTTGGTCGGTTTAAAAAAAGTCCAAAAATATTTATCATCAAGTCATGTTTCATTAATTACACAACTACTTGTATATTATAACAGTCACAAGTTCAAAGTTCAACTGCGTGAGTAGATCAATAACTCTTTATAAATATTGAATTATTTTATTTATTTTTATATGATGTATGACACTACCTATTTACAATTTTTTAACGGTGTTCAATGGAATATATAATCAGCGTGATACATTAATTGAATTTAAAAAAAAAAAAATAAAGAAGCGTTATGAAAAAAATATGAGTGGACGATGATGATTTGATGATTGTACATATTTTTGAAGGCGGTATTAATAATACGTAAGATCCTATTATATTTATCTGTAGCTTCATTGTTTTTATGGGAAGCTACCCCCCATCATTATAATCACTACGACAACTGTATTTAAGAGTTTTGATTTTAATTTTGAGCATTTTAAATATAATTCGATAACCTTTAAACCTAAAATTCTAAGAAGAAAAATAGACATAACATAATAATAATTTCTGTTATGAAAAATATAGAACCAGGATGCTAGTAGCTCGAAGGTTAATGCCAATCACCTAGCTATAGTAATGTATCACATATTATGTTTCTTCTAATCACACATTTATCGAACTCACGGCGAATTCAACGTGCATCAGATGAGAGAATGACAAAAAATCTAAGTACTGGTGAATTTTAAATTATTCCTGGTAGTTGAACATCCGGTTTCTTCAGCAAATTCCTTAATCATGGTTTCTGTAACTTTTTACTAAGGAACCTATAAGTTGGTGATTTTCAAATTGGAACCCATTCTTATTCTTAGTTTCTGCATTTATACCAGTGGGATGGTATTATTCCTACAAACTGTCAATACGAGTATAAATTATACCAATGGGATGGTATTATTCCTACATACTGTCAATACGAGTATAAATTATACCAGTGGGATGGTATTATTCCTACATACTGTCAATACGAGTATAAATTATACCAGTGGGATGGTATTATTCCTACATACTGTCAATACGAGTATAAATTATACCAGTGGGATGGTATTATTCCTACATACTGTCAATACTAGTATAAATTATACCAGTGGGATGGTATTATTCCTATACACTATCAATACGAGTATAAATGGGTACCAAATACTTTACTATACAGCAGAAATTGTACCAATGGAATGGTATTATTCCTACACACTGTCAATACGAGTATAAATGTGTACCAAATAGTTACAACTTTACTATACAGCAGAAATATTTTTTTTAAATATAGCTTTTCCATCATGAATTTTGCTTTGAAAGAGGATATTACTGTCGTACGTGTACAGAAATGTATACAATCCTAAGTATGTTATACGCCATATTGTTTGTTCCACACAATCCACACATTTTAAAAATAACTCAATATCATGCAATTATAATATTAGATATTCAGTACCCACTACGTGTTATGTATCACGCCCCTGCCCTTGGCTTTTAACATACATTCTGTTTTCTGTCACATTTTCGCCACAATTTCAGCTGGTGTAACGATAATATTATTGTTGTTTTCTAGAACTATTTCTAAGCCGATAACCTTAGCGCAGAGCAAATCGACAGAACATCATTCGAACATAGTACAGAAGCTATTGACTAGACTAGACCTAAATTAATCCTTTGTTTATTCTAGCAGATCAAAAATACAATCTAACTGGGTCAGTGGATTGGCTGCATCTACAACCTATCTAATATCTGAGAGCACATTTTGCTTTCGGTTTTCCGTTCATGTCTTGTTTCACAAATGACCATACCATACCATACCTAACCCAATGGTGAATTATTATGTTTATTTAAATGCTTTGGTAGAAAAATGTAGGTCGAAATGTCAGTTTTTTTTGTGCTATCAAGAACGTTCCTGATTGAGCCGTGGTACGGTTTACCGGGAGTCGTACAAATAAACTATAATACACATCACAAAGAGCTAGCTCAATTGAGAATTATAAACGACTCATTGATGGTGTAGAAGATAAGGCAATGTAGGTATATGGTGATAATAAGTATTAAAGGTTCGTCACCTTCCGAGAAGAATTTATCATCAAAATTATGCAGACAATGAACATAACAAATAATGATGTAATATTATGAATTCCTAAAAATAGTGGCGGCTTACCCTCGGGGTCATAGGGATCCTCTGAATACGGAAGACAACAATTTAATATATATTAAAAACCAAATTTAATTGAAACCAACTGATAACAACAAATTTATAAAGCACAGTTTTTTTTACAGTTAACCTAAAGTGTGACCTTACACGTACGAGTATATACCCCTAGAGTCGACTCTGCTGTTAAGTGAATACAAATGGGAAACTAATTTGGATACAAGACTTTTTTCTTATTGATAAAGCTTCTGTAGTCAATGCTCTTAGATTGGGTTGTTTCATAGAATTTGAACAATTCATAAAATTTCTAAGTTAAAATTCAAGACTGTGAAAGTTAAATTCAAGTTCTTTTATTATCCATGTGAAACAGCCTCAATTTTTAACATTTTAACTTTATAATTTAACGAAGTGTTCAAATTCTGTAAACCAACTAACTTATCCCTAATCATTACATGCGAATACATATAAAATTCAATATTCAATGACTGTGTTATTGTGAGAATAACAAGGTACAGCATTGTTCAGTAATTATGCCATCTGACTCCGGATTTGAACTTCACAAAGCAGAATTGATTATATTATTTATCGCAGGTTTATCGCCGGTTTACAATAATAACTCTTGTTGATACATATTGGTCCATTGAGGTGTGTGCCTACATAACCTCAATAATTGGTTCACAAACTGTTATCTCTGCGTGCTAATTTGCATTTAGGAAAGTTTCATTTAATAACCTAAGCAGGAGAATAGCAATAGTAGGTACTATCAACATTGTTATTTTTAGGTGAAGCATTACATATACGTGCATCAAAGTTATGCCAATAAATGCAATCAAAAAATATAATATGTTTTGAATGTGACATATTTCTATTTTCGAAGGTTTCTGTCTTCCGGTCATCTAATCTATCGGACGTTGGGATATATATAGGCATCGCCTTCTTTACTAATTCAGTTGTAACCGACATAGACCTGTTTTCGGACTTTTTCACTGGGTTTAGTACCAAGTGCAAAGTCCGAAAACAAATATCTTTAATAGTCAGTTCATTGTGTTTAGCACGGCCTGTATTAACAAAGATGGCGGTGGTATAGGTTATCTTAGGTACGTCAGGTTAGGTTTCTGGGAAATCTTCATCCTCCCGGTGATATAACAATTGATCAATATTTAACAATATCATGTTTCTGTGTGTATTGATCAATGTTTAACAATATCATGTTTCTGTGTGTATTGATCAATGTTTAACAATATCATGTTACTGTGTGTATTTATCAATGTTTAACAATATCATTTTACTGTGTGTATTGATGAATGTTTAACAATATCATGTTACTGTGTGTATTGATCAATGTTTAACAATATCATGTTACTGTGCGTATTGATCAATGTTTAACAATATCATGTTACTGTGTGTATTGATCAATGTTTAGCAATATCATGTTACTGTGTGTATTGATCAATATTTAACAATATCATCTTACTGTGTGTATTGATCAATGTTTAACAATATCATGTTACTGTGTATTTCGATTAAAGTTTAACGTCGTAAGCTCCCATTCAATAAACAAAATCTAAGTTTGACTAGTTGTTTCTTCGCTCGCGCGTTGCCTAGATACCTTTAATGGTCGTCCTCTTTAAAACTAAAGAAAAAAAAAAAACAAACAAAAAACGTAAACACGTAAACACGTTAATAGTATTAGTTATTTTATTACCAAGATATATTATAGTGTACAGAAACAGTGCTGAAACTGTGCGGAAACTTGCCTCGGTTAGCTGTCCCACTTTCTTCGCAATTCAATGCCGCTGCATTCGCTATTAGACCGCTTCATTCAAGTCCGTAGAAAATTGTTAGTAGATAAATGGCCGGTGAGCTGCTCGTGAGGCATGGCAAACCTACAGTCGTACGAACTTGGCTTGTATGCGAACACAGTACTCACATATGCATTACTTGCACACAGCACGTTTCTAAAAAGTTATTCGAATTCATAAAACGAAAACTTCAGTGACATTGTAAAAATATAATTTAAAAAAAATTGTTATTTTCAAATCCGATCACCGTAAACCTATATTGTGGTCCCTTGTTTGCTTATAACAATAGTTATGGAGGCAAGCAAGACAAGAAGCTGTTTCTCAGAAACACTTCGCAAGGATATCGCTGTTGAGAGCATAATACATAAATTACAGATACACAATCAAATCTAATTACGCGATTTATATCAGGGCTTTCAAAGTCCTCGAATGTCAAAACCTTGATAATAATGCCTCGTGCATCACTTGCGACAGGTTTTCCCCCATTTGAATCGCTTTATACTTTTTTTATATCAGAAAATAAAACAAAACAAAAAGTTGACGAAACTCATTTGAAAATATTTAGACAGCTGAATAACAAAAAAACGAAGGTTTTTAGTTCCTCTCCGACCGCCTGGAAAATTATCCACATTTCTGAGTTTCGAATTATGTACCTCAATGTCAATAAAGGTAATTCATCAGTTGACGATCAAGTACTGATTTCGATACAGTTTAAGATGGAGGACATTTGCATTTGATGGAGAGCATTTGTTGTTTGGTTGGGCGTAAAGCTGCCGACTCCAGTATGTTTGCAGATGAATCATTGTCAAAGCAAACCAATCAATTTTGCGGAAGTTATATTACTGGCATACATTTTTTTCCTCATCAGTTGACGATCAAGTACTGATTTCGATACAGTTTAAGATGGAGGACATCATTTGATATCTGTCGGCTGTCATTGTTTTAAGTAACTATATTATATACAGTTGCATCTCTATTTCATGACATGTTTAAAATATTGATGAAAAACTAATTATAAAAAACATTTTTTTACTGATTGTGAACGTGTATTACTGTTTAGTATTGTGAATTTGGCGTATATTTTTGATGATTTGTTGACGGCAATGGAAAAGACAAATGACAGACGCTTTCAAATGATCTATGGTTAATTTAAAAGAGTTGCCATTATTTGACTATTTAGTACCGTACCAAAATATTATTTATTCTCTGATGGCAACTATCTGAATGGAATCGTAAGTATAAAGGTATGGGCACCTGAATTACCTTTATTGACATTGCTAGGTACATAATTCAAAACTCACTTTTCCATTGCCGTCAACAAATCATCAAAAATATACGCCAAATTCACAATACTAAACAGTAATACACGTTCACAATCAGTAAAAAAATGTTGTTTATAATTAGTTTTTCATCAATATTTTAAACATGTCATGAAATAGAGATGCAACTGTATATAATATAGTTACTTAAAACAATGACAGCCGACAGATATCAAATGATGTCCTCCATCTTAAACTGTATCGAAATCAGTACTTGATCGTCAACTGATGAGGAAAAAAATGTATGCCAGTAATATAACTTCCGCAAAATTGATTGGTTTGCTTTATCAATGATTCATCTGCAAACATACTGGAGTCGGCAGCTTTACGCCCAACCAAACAACAAATGTTTTATTATTCAGGTAGGTTACGAAATAGATTAAGAAAAAACTCTTCATATCGTATTAATACGAATTAGAAAAAACTTTAATGTTAAGTTTATTATTGTACACATTTAAATACGAAAAATGAGAGATTTCTTGAAATTAAACTGATGTAGGTAGTAGGTAGTGAGTTTTCAAAGATTTTCGTGAAACAAAATATTGAAAAAAAATAAAAAGTGAGATAATTATGATTCTGCAATTCTTGATATTAGATCCATCGTTTATGAGAAAGAGAGTGATGTTACGACGGAAGTATGAGCGGCATACCCATTCATGGTAGGTGGAGGCTTGATCCACTTTTCTCTCGAATTCGCTTTGGAGGCTGTACGATTTATTTTACCTTTTTGCTATAACTACTACGTAACTCATTGTCCAGCCTTTTTAGACCACGGTAAATGGAACGAGACGAGAGAAAATCCACTTTCTGATCGCTGAGTCAATGTTACGATAGTGAGTTCGTTCGGCTTCATCAATATGATCATATTCTAACTAATACTATAAATATGGACTTACGATATTTATCTACATAAATGCATTTATGACTGAGAATACTCCTCATCAAGACCTATGTATGGAGTATCTTGATGTACGGCTGCGAAACATGGTGCCTATCCGAAAGAGATAAACGGAGACTAGAGGCTTTTGAGATGTGGTCCTATAGAAGACTGTTAGGAATTTCCTGGAGAGACCATATTACAAATGAGGAGGTTCTCCAAAGAATCTAAGGAGGAAGGCACCTGCTCAGGACCTTGTCCGAAAGGCGTGCAAGATGGATCGGCCATGTTATACGACAAGAAGGCCTCTTGCATGTCATAATGGAGGGTATGACCGAGGGGACCAACTCTAGGGGACGCCCACGCCGAGAGTACCTGGAGGACCTGCTGGTGGACGTGCGCTGCTCATCATATGCAGAAGTCAAAAGAGCCGCACAAGACAAGGAAGAATGGAAGAGGAGATTAGATGAAATTGCTGCAAACCAATCCCAGGATTGAAACCAGAGAGGGAGAAATGCATTTTGATCGTCAATACCCTATGTATGACGACTGATCCCAAGCTTAAATTATACCAAACGCTGACGGTCCGAGAAAGGTCACCGTTATTCGAAGCAGCAATTTCAAAATAATCGAAATGGCGTTGTTGAAATTATTTGGTTGAAAGTGCCTAATGTGGCGGGCGTTCAAACATCGAGTTCTTAGGTTGGTTATTTTCTTGAAGGAAATATTTATATTAATTTTTATGCCTGTTACAGACCACGCTATAAGCGGGCTATATTTTCGTGGCTTGACCTATTTCAGCATATCGCTCGCCATACATTCCCATTGCTAGTGTATGGCAAGCGATATGCTGAATAGGCCAGGCCATGATGCGTATAGCGTAATGTGTCGTAACTGTAAGCAACTTAAAGCAACTGTACAAATACAGCGTCAAAGGCAAAATGCATCTAATTATTCTTGTGTTATTATTACCTACTCTCTTCCTGAGGAAAGCTGCAACGAACTCGGTTTCCGGTGGAATTATTGTGATTTATTTTTGGGGTATTATGCCGTGTTACGCCACCTCCTTATTTAGCCAACGTTTCGGACAGCATTACACTGTCCATCACACATCTGCCCTGTGATGGACACTTTAATGCTGTCCGAAACCTTGGCTAACGAAGGAGGTAACGCAACACCAAGTATATCGCAAGTCACTATATTATGATGACCTTGCAAATACCATAAATTCATTGTCTACAGCAAACTACATAGCGTAGCGAAGTACATTATTACGACATCGATGCATATTTTGCTAAACTAAATGAACTACGAATGAGAAATCTCTAAATATAGGGTTTTCCAATAAGAGGTATTATTTTGAATAGCCCGCTATTTCGGTAGATGTTACTTTTGAAGCTCTCATTTTTTGACATTTGACAAGTAGAAACTACGCCATTAATAAAAATGGAACGATACACGCTTCAACAACGCATTGAAATTATTAAAATTCACTTGAGTGAATCAAATGCAAATCATCTTGAGTGATGAGGCCCATTTCCACCTCGGTGGCTTCGTCAACAAGCTCGTAATTGTCGCATCTGGGGCTCGGAAAACCCAAGAGTTATTACTGAAAAGCCTCTCTATCCTCAACGTGTGACTGTTTGGTGCGGTTTATGGTCTGGCGGAGTCATTGGACCTTACTTTTTCGAAAATGAGGCTGGAGCAACAGTTACGGTGAATGGATTGCGCTATCGAGAGATGATTAATGATTTTTTATGGCCGGAATTGGATGGTATTGATCTGGACAACGTTTACTTTCAACAAGACGGCGTTACGTGCCACACAAGCAACGAAACCATTGATTTTTTACGATTGAATATCAAAATAACACCTCTTATTGGAAAACCCTGTAGTATACAATAAAGTCGCTATCCGAGTCTGTTTGGGTGCTTTGTTCTTCTAAACTACGCAACGGATTTTGACAGGGTTTTCAATATTATTTAGAAAATTTATAATATATATATAATATTTATAGAAATAAGAGAAATTTCGATGTTTTGTAATCAAGTCTTATTCAATTTTTTGCGCTAGCTAAACCTTATGAGATTTTAATTGTATATCTTAAAAAGGCCTACAGAAAAGTCCGTGAAGGTGTATGTCTATCTCCTAAAGATAACCCCCACAAACGCCGGGTACTCGTCAGCTAGTAATTCTATAAAACGATACCTTTAAGGCGATGCACTACGTCGTGTAATATTTTAAATTGAGCCGCTATCAACAACAACCCTTGCGTAGATGGCGATAAGGTTTAAATTCCCGCTTAACACTATCCGCATGTTTTGATTTATGCAAGAAAAAAACATGGCCAAAAAGTGCCTTTTATTGAATTTTGTGGATGTTCAGGTATAATACTACGTATGGCATCGCCTTAAAACAATTATTAATGATTTATTTATATTTATTAAGATAAAAAAAAAACTTTTATATAACATGGATGACCGGTCATATACGCCCCTAAACGGCTGGAGGGGTTAATGTTTCACTAAGGACGGGTTGTTTCGGAGAATCTGAACAATTCATCAAATTTCAACGTTCATTTTCAAGTTCTGTGAAAGATTTTTTCAAGTTCTGTTTTTATTTCAGTTTTGTCAAGCAACTAGCCTACAATGATATAAAAACAGAACTTGAATAAGTCTTTCACAGAACCCGAAAATTAACGTTGAAATTTGATGAATTGTTCAAATTCTTCGAAACAACCCGTCCTAAGCGGTAAGTTAGAACCTTTCTTAATTTCTTATGCAAGCTCAGGAAACACGATAAGGCGCATTCAATTGAAACAGCATTATTTACTAATGTATTCACGATCAGTGCTTCATACAACACGTAGTAGGTCAATTAGTCAGTACCTAATGGGAATTATCAAGTATTTCTCACTTAATTTGACTTTCTCACCTACGTACAAAATAAAATATAATTTATTGGTAGGTAGGTACTTATTTATATTGAACCTCTGTATCAGTACATGGTCATAAAAAAATACACCCATCATCCTAACAGGAAGCCAGGCGAGATCCACAATAATTATAATTCAAACACAAGGTTCTATTTTCAAACAAGGCATTAAGTCTTAAATAGTGTATCGATTAATAACCTTAAGGCGATGCACTACGTCGTGTAATATTTTAAATTGAGCCGCTATCAATAACAACCCTTACGTAGATGGTGATAACGTTTAAATTCCCGCTTAACACCATCCGCCTGTTTTGATTTATGCAAGAAAAAAACATGGCCAAAAAGTGCCTTTTATTTTATTTTGTGGATGTTCAGGCATAAATATATATTTTTATCGGATCATTTTATAAATAACTTAATTTTCCACATTATACGATAAAATCATAACCGAAAATGGGTTCGTAAGTAGGAGATTTTGAACTTTAAAGCAGTTTTCATAGGCCTTTACATTATTTTTTTCTGGGCTTATAAAAAGAATTATCTAAAAAATTCTCGATTATTTCAAAGGTCAAGATGCATTCTACTCGCAGTATTTAATTAAAGCATCTGAAACATTTCTAGGTGACCAAATTTTCAAACCAAAAACACATGATTTTGCATTACTACGTATGGCATCGCCTTAAACATATTCCCTAAAGCTAATTTACAATAATGTTGTTTCAAAAATACTGAATTCAAAAAGCAAGCATTGATTCTAACTTTCGCTTTCTGCGCGCCTAAGCCTTGTCGAAGTAATGTTCTCAACCTGGCTAGGAAACTGGGATAAAAGATTTAGCTAGCAGTGCTCTGAACTCGCGAAGCCCGGGCGGGAATCTGACGCAGAGGTTTCCATTTCAAACGATACAATTTCCGTTTAAGAAAACATTGTCAGACTCACTGAAAAATTAAAATCTAAAGCAGTGGTTCTTAACCTTGTTGGAGGTACTGACCCACAACAGTTTCATATGCGCATTCACCGAACCCTTCTTAATTGGAAAAAAAAAAGATTTTTTCAAATTCAAAACATAGGTATATATTTGTACATAGGTGCACAAAATGAACACAACAACGAAAGAACAAAACCATTATGAAGAAAGGATAAATCGATTAAAACATGATTTTTGCCCAGAAACAAAAACATAATACCTAATGAATATTTACTGCAAATTAGTGTGACTTCTGCTGTTGCCTTTGTTAGTGGCAAGTGCCACCCTCATGTCATTTCGCAACAAAGTCTGTTCCTTTTCTTCGTTTTTATGTCCAGCATCCTCGAAATTGATTGACTGCTCGCAAGTATATGCTGTAACAAACGGTATGAAAATCTCCATAGCTTTCTTAGAAATAACAGGGTACGTTACCATTTGTTGACACCAAAACGATGAGAGCGTTATTGTTCTGAACAGTTGCTGTTGAACCTGGCTCTGATGAATTTCAATGATTTCATCGAGGTATTCATCATTGACATCTGTTGTCTGAACACTAACGGTGAAAGGCTGTCTCACCTATGCTGGATATGATTCTCTTGTAGAGAAGTGTCCGTCGAGAGACTTTGCAAGCTCATCTAAGTTCGTGGCAATTGCTTGCTTCAGTTCTGCGGGTACAGAAATGTCTCCGATTCCAGATACATCTTCGATCTTACTTACACAGTCGTCTAGCAGGGGAAAGTTTGCGAAGTTATCGTTCTCTGTTCGTCGTTTCCATAACGGTAGCTTTTTAAAAAGCCTTCAGGTTTTCTTCCGCTTCGATGATGTTGACTCCACCGAGATGATTGAGAGCGAACATATCATATGAGTCGGATGTGTGTCTTGACCTCCGCCGAACCCGCGAGACTGACTCACCAAACCCCTGGGGTTCGATTGAACCCAAGTTAAGAACCACTGATCTAAAGCATTTATTGGTTTACGCTTCGACCTAGAAAATTTGGCGCTTTTGCCGTGTGTTTGTGAATGTAATCATTCATATTTCGCTCCCTACACCCACACCCAAAGAGTATCCCACACCACATAGGCATATAAACACCCAAGGATACCATAGAAAAACAATCGCTCTCAAAAGGGGCCCCCAAACTCATGGGCCCCATCACGGCAAGACGGACTTGTTCAATAACCCTTTGCAAGGCCGGGTCACGTCAGCTTCTATATACATATCTCTAGTTTATTCTGACTACTTCCTTGTTCCTTCCCTGTAAGCTCTATAAAAAAAATTAAGCTGCCCCCCTTAGTTTGGAAGCGGGCGACGCGATGCCCGGGTATAGATGATGCTGTTTTAAATTATTGACTTCCTACGAGTTTATGTTTACACCTATATATTATAGTAAAGCGTACTTAAAGTGAAATGACACTAAACTGCGCTATACTATAAATGTAATGTTATTATTATTATGTTTATAGTTTAATGTGTGGTTTTGATAAATTGAAACTTGTATTTTTTATTCACCCTATACTACGAATGACACATTCTAATCAGGAAATAAAAGACACAATATAAACAAAACCTCATAAAAATGATCGAATTGTTTGCTTAACAATAAACATGCTCTTATCATCTCTTTATCGGATTGCAGCAAGCACTAATAAAGTACAGGTCAATAAAGGTGGTTTTCTGTAAATAGCAAAGAGATTATTATGCATAATATAGGCGTACCGCTGATTAGGAGTGATTAATTCCCGGGAAATTATTTTTGAAAATATGCCCACATTTATTATGTACGCTGAGGACGAACTTAAAACTCTAGGAAAATACCGAATAGAATCGTCGCGACGATGGAAGTCGTCAAAATGTAGATATTTATGGCCGGCTGATACGCGTGTGATGTCACGGAACATACGATGACTGGCGGATTAGATATGCAGCACTGCCATTCGAATAAATTGTGTCTCATGGTGTCACAATTGTGACGTCATGAGACACGAGATACGTTTGTATACGTTTTACCCTAATTCACTTTGAAAGCTCATAGCTTCGTAATTTTTTGAAAAACCGTAAATCCAATTTTTCCGTCGATATTAATTCTTTAAATATGCATTCATTATTATTATTATTAATAAATTTCCAGATTAAAAAATAATATCCCGACTTTGGGGAATTTATAATATTAGGCTGTGGAATATTTCCGGTTGTATGTGTACTAAAAATAATAGAAATGTAAAAGAAAACAAAACTCACTGCATCGGAATTTGGACAGCGAGTACTCCCTCACTGTGAATGTGATGTCCTTGAATTCCAGGTCGACGGGTCTCCTCTTGGGGAAGCTGAACTCCTTGAGGGTCTGCTGGTTGAGGTGGAAGCGGTTGTTGTTGACCTGCTTTTTGTGACGTTTCCCACGCTCGCCCTCGGAGGAAATAGACACCGAGGACGCGCTGCAGCAGCCCAGGCCAGACTTCTCATCCTGACACGAATTGGGCCATGGCAATTTCTCCATTATGATTTAATCAATCGGGGATCTGTCGGATCCCACCCGTATTTTGTCAGATTAGACAAATAATCGGTCAGATCTCACGTGTATTTTGTCAGATTAGACGGAGAATCGGTCAGATAATTCAAATGGTAATCTAATGTTACGGCCAAATATTTTTGAGTGAAATAACATAAAATCTCTTATATTGAATGCAAATGAAGTATGGTTTTATCCCCCGACATGTGAATTTAATCACTTCACTCGCTGAATTGACGTGTTTTAAACCACGAAACAAATTATACCAACAAAATTTTTAACCATTAATTTCGCACAGCACGTCAAAAAATCCCAATCACGTTTTAATAACGTAATGATGATTGTACATAAAAGTCTGACAAAGAGTTTTTAAAAATATTATTCGACAGAATTGACGGACATTTTTATTTTTTTTACGATTTTTTGGCACTGCAGATCTGGCATTGTCATCGTCACCTGTTGACAAAAAGAAACAAATATTACTGTCGGTGAAATAAAGAAAAAAATTAAAATAATGATAAATAATATCTTTGAAAACAAATAATAATATCTGACGAATATGAACAATAAAAGTGAAGTTATTGTTTTATTTTAAGTTAAACTGTTACACTACAAATCATCTGCTTCATATGAAAATATACCCAATATTGTGATCTCAAGTCAATATTTGATAAAGATTTGAGAGAGAAATTATTAACCAAAGCCTCCGTGAATAATATTTGTATCAACACCACGCGGAGAAAAAGAAGTATGGCTGATTTATTGAGATCGTTTAAAAGCGTGATTGCAATCCTTTTCCTAGTACAATATTAGTCTAATCAGGATATATCGGAACACGTGTTCATGCAGGTGTCCTTTTCCTAATAAATATCATAAAGAAATGTTACAATATTAAAATTTTTATGAACACGTGTTCCGAAATCATAATAACATATTCGTGTTTTATCGACAGCTTATTAGGAAACCTGTCAATTCATTCCTTAAATGCCTGCAATCCTGTTTTTAACAGTAATACGAATAATTTAACCAGATTTTTAACACATTAACAATATTTTACATCGGTATATTTTCTCCGTGCAACTATCCGGTGCCAGTGAGAATATGACATCCCCAATCAGGTATGTTGTGAGGCTGATTTAAATCTGTTCACCAAACACAGCTAAAGCCATTTCAAGTAAAGTTTATAAATACTATATATGTTCTTTGGCTTAATGTGGCAGATGCAATACATCTTGGATCTATCAATTGGTGCAGACTATACGTTAGCTTTATCGGGAAAAAAACATTTCTAATTATTACTTTCCATTATTGCATTTAACAGACAGGAAGTTGAAATATAACATTGATGCAGACAAGTTTTTGTAACAAACTTTATTGATATAAAAAACATAATAATAATTACAAATTCAAGAGATATAATTATGCTCGTTAGATTAGTGGAAAATTAATATGTAATAAATTGATTATATTGCATACTATGCGGCTCCCTATCGCCATGAGCCAAGTTCAATTATTTCCGCAATTAGGTGAGTATTATTAATAATCCGATGATTCCATGTTACCAATTAGTATTACTGGAATAAAACTGATGTTTGTCATTGAAAAGCTCAACAACTGAAATCTATTTTTTTAATGATAAACTAATTGTTGATTGAAGTACTAGTACATATTGATTTATTTGGCGGGTTGGAAATAAGACGACGTGGCTCAGTGGTTCAGAGCGTCTGACCGAACATCAGAAGGTGCGGGTACAATTCCCGTCGGCGGCATTTATTTTTACTCGAGAGATATTTTCAATTTATATTTATATTACAGGCGACTAATTATTGCTTATAATAATTTATTTAACTAAAATCTATTTATATAACGAAGAGTGTCTGTTGCGGGAAGCATGGAATTGATTTTTACAGAAATCTACAGTTTTTTTTTGCACGCTTGACTTTCATAACAAGAGAAAGATCACAGTCTACATGAGATTTTTAAAAAACCACGTCCACCCCTTGTCTCTCCTACCCCTTAAAGCAGAATTTAACACTTCTTCGTGAAGTGTTGCCCACGCACACCAAAATAAGAGGACAATTAATGTTTGCACCTGGTTTCTATAAACTCTGCGTAAAACCCGGGCAACGCCGGAGATTTAGCTATGTGACTAGTTAAGAAATAAGAGTGTACGAATATTAAAATAACGTATTAATCATAGATAAAAGAATCTACGATCCGAGATATCGACAATCCAAGCCTTTGGTCAACTTAAATGCGAATCTGTAGTGAAGGGTTTTTCTCGATGAATAGTCACGAAAGTGTTAAAATAGTAATTTCATTATAATTACAATAAGGTATTGCTCATAGATAATAGAATCTATTATCCGAGTTATCGAAAATTCAAGTCTTTGGTCAATTTAAAGGCAAATCACGTAATGAAGAGATTTTCTCGATGAATTGACTCGAAGGTGTTATATTAGTAATTTCATTATTATTTAATAATAATGAGATACTCATTACGGATAGTAGAATACATCATTTCATATGTTTGCAATTGAGGCACACGCAGTACAAAGAAGCACTTTTTGCTTTAAGCTTAATCATTTCCTTGAAGGAGAAACGTGTATTTGCTAATAAGTAGGTAGCTACCAGAAATTCAAGGCCACAACGATGACTAACAAACATAGATTACGGTCACTGTTCATTGTAAGTTATAAACAAAATTTAAGGGTATAGCTTTGCCAATTATTTGTCAATTTTGCACCGAAACAGATTTGCATCAGATTCAATAAAAAACATCGGAATGGTGAAAAATGGTTCAACTCACAACTAAAAGACTATGTTTCGAAATAGAATTTCAGATGGAAACGGGTTCATCATTTTAGTTTTGTAACTAACTAACTAACCAACACGCCGTTTAACCAACCGCAGGGGTAGGCAGAGAGGACGTACAACTCGGTCCAAAACACCAAAAAGTGGCACACAATACTTTCTTCATTCACATTCATACATCGTCTCATACATACTCTTCTGTTTTTGTGGCTTTTGACATGGCCCTACTCAAATATTATATATCTGGTTCACTTGATCGTGTCATCTTTCTTGTTTCAGTTTCTTCTAATTTCAGTTGTAAAAGTCAATAATCGGAACCATACGATTATTCATTAAAACATCTTAGATGTCGAAATAAGAAACGATTCAAGATCTAGTAATTTATGTACATAATTTACATTCCCCTTCATAATCCCTTTCTCGTCCATCTGCTTTTATGTACATAATTAATATTCCCCTTCACAATCCCTTTCTCGTCCATCTGCTTTTATGTACATAATTTATATGCACCTTCATAATTCCTTTCTCGTCCATCTGCTTTTATGGAAATAATTTATATTCCCCTTCATAATCCCTTTCTCGTCCATCTGCTTTTATGTACATAATTAATATTCTCGTTCACAATCCCTTTCTCGTCCATCTGCTTTTATGTACATAATTTATATTCACCTTCATAATCCCTTTCTCGTCCATCTGCTTTTATGTACATAATTTATATTCACCTTCATAATCCCTTTCTCGTCCATCTGCTTTTATGTACATAATTTATATTCACCTTCATAATCCCTTTCTCGTCCATCTGCTTTTATGGAAATAATTTATATTCCCCTTCATAATACCTTTCTCATCCATCTGCTTTTCGTGTCTAAACCAAATAAGCGTCCCTTTCTTAAACGTTTTTTCAAGCCATACATTCTTTTCGGATCACCTCATTCATTTTTTTTACCTCACGTACTTCTCACATACTTTAATCACATTCAGTCTAATTTCGTTATTATTCTAGTCCTCTTGTCCTAGTGCTTTTTAGGTCGGGAGCTATTTTTTACCCTAGTTCTCTTGAGGATCGTGTCAATCTTACAAGAATTTCCTACAATTAAATAAGCACGAATCAAGCAAAACTAATTTGTCCCACGACCACGATGAAACGTGTTCTCTTGAATAGTTGTAATTTTAAAATATAAATACAATAATTCAAAATTCACAAAAGTATCATTGAGGTTGACAGTTTAAGAACCATTGAGTCCAGTGCCAGCATCGCTACTAATAAGACATATTTTTTTTATATCTTGTACATTGTGAACAACCCAGAAAATTAAACTGGTTTGTTTGAAAGCAAAAACCTAGATCTACCTGATCCAAATAACACCAACATATTAAGATCGATAAATTTAATTATAGTAACGGCAACCCAATAAAGACAAAACGTAGGCAAAAAATTACGCTACGTACCTACCTACACACCTATCAATAACACCACAATATTGCGATGTCGTCAATAATTTTTTTGCGAATTACCATTTATCATTCGATTTATTCATTTTTGTCGGAAGACCCAGTACTTACTTACATACAATAATCGAATCTGAAAATATACAGAATGTCTTTTGTTTATTTGTTCGAATTGAGAACCGTAAAAAAAATAAAAAGTGAGAAAGAAAAATGGCAATGATGTTATATGTGGAATAGATTACAATAAGTACATACACATCATGGTCTAAGTAAATACACATTTCAATACTTATTAGTAAAATAATAAAAATATTAAATTAAATTAAAAAGGGATGTAGGATCATCTATTTATTTGTCTCTAAACTGTTTTCTAGTAACGTAGGTGTATACGTAAGCACCTGTCAGCAATGTTATACTTTTCTCCGGGTTTTGTAACAATGTCTTAAGAACGTATTTGAAACGCCGTGAAAGAAAACCGTTCTTGCGTTCTGAAAGTAATTTTTTCATACTATTTTTTTTGTGATCAGCAGGTTGCACCGAAAGTGCTCGCGGGCCACAGGTTCCCCACCCCTGCTGTAGAGCTTTGTAACATTTATTAAACTGTGAAGTACAAGACGAAATATTGTTTCTATCACAATTTAGCCTAAGCTACTAATTACCAACAATATATAAATATGTATATATTTAAAAATAATAGAAAGTGGGTAAACATTATTTAAACGTTTTATGTATCGATTATTCATTGGGATGATTTTTAATCTATTTGTATGATTTATATTATTAAGATGTTTTAAATCGGTGGATCCTGCAGTCAAGCTGGCATGTGACAGCTTTGTTGGTCTACCTATTTTGTTAAAACAAAAAAAAAATATACATGAAATATGCAGAGTCAATTTTAATTGAAATAATTTTTTTAATGTCTCGATTGTGTTGATCACAAAAATGCCAAAAAGCTAAGCAGGAATCGATTATTAATTCCGTTGAGTTTAAATCTACAGCATAAAATGTAGAAAATGAATTTTATTTGAAATATTCAATGTGTGGAATGCAAAAAGCAACACATGATAATACACATCTCTAAGTTCAATACTCCTATCGTGGGACAGAGAGTGGCATGACATTGAATTTGCAGGCACAATTTCATAAAAATGTTCAATGTCAGTGCCATGCAATATCGCGGTCGCCGATTAAGAAAATCAATAATCAGTGCGAAAAGACCGACCAGCCAAGGGAGCAAGTCATCACTACACGAGTTTATGATGGCAGAATGTTAATGTAAATTATTGATTTTTATTACATCGCATGGGCAGGTTACACGCCAAGATAAGATTATTATTAATTATATCATTATATGTGACTGGAATCTTTTAAAAAACATATTCTAAACTTCTACGGTTTCTAATTCTACTTTTGCCATAAAAACGAAATGGTTATTACGGTTGATGCAGAAGTTGTAGTGTTTTACATATTTTTAGTCGTTTTTAGAAGGCACCGTTGCTTTTGGAAGGTTATTGTTGAGGACATCTTTACAGATCATTCTAATTACAATGGTACAAGTTTTGGCCACTACAATCTTCGATGGATACCCATACAAGTGATCAATTGATGATTTATTTAAATTTATACATATTAAAATTATATATAGATAAGCGTGTATCGTTCCATTTTTATTAACGGCGTAGTTTCTACTTGTCAAATGTCAAAAAATGACAGCTTCAAAAGTAACATCTACCGAAATAGCGGACTATTCAAAATAACACCTCTTATTGGAAAACCCTATATATACATTGTGGTCGTGTGGTATGCCCAAAGTAATTTCAACTTTTCTATACTTCGGGTGAAATTGATTCGCACTGTCAAATATTGAAATATTTGACAGTGCGACGGAATCGAGACGTCTTAGGTAAAATAACAACATCAGTAATCTTTCAATCATTTTATATTACGCTTTTAAAGATTATCTGTACCTTTAATATTTGTTTACACTGGGAGAATAAAAGTTCTCCGGGTCTGTTCTAGTCAGTGAAAAGGGTTGAAGTTATAATGGCGATACTTTTGATGCTTTCATTGGCTAGAAAAATTGGTCGGGAGCTTTTGTACTCCGAACGTAAATAGGACATGACAATACATAATGAACCCATATAGCTACAATTAGAGGCGCTATTGCGTACTTATATCTCGTCAAAACTTGTTCCACAATTATAACGCGATAAGGGGTGCGTGTAGACCAGATTCGGTCTATTTACTTGGAGCGTTGAGAGAGTTGGAGGTCAGTTGGAGGTAGAAAAGCGGAACCTATTTTTATATCTCGCTAAATCTCGGAACAATTAAAATATAATGATAAACTAAAGAAAAACATAAACACGTAGGATATTCTCATTATGAATCAATAAAATATTTACATTCATGATTAATTATTTAAATTAGATAATAATAATGATTACGAACAATTAGAAATAACTGAACTGGATGAAAGAGAAAAATAATGATATTAAAATAACAATGGACACATTAAACATATCTAAATTTAAATAAAATACTACCAGAGACTACTAAATTACCCATTGTCTGATGGATAGAACGTCACAAAGTAAGCCATGCACATGCGCATTTTAAAACAAATAACCGTTGAGTAAAAATTATACTTCACTATTAGTAGAAAAAATATTACATTTAAATGTATTTTTCATCAGAAAACCTTTAAAACAACATAAAAGCAGGTTACAGGTGAGATTTCTACCCCCGTAAATCTACCCCCGTCCTCTCTTCTCTCCCCTTAATGCAAAATGTTGGTATGCCTTAAACGAACTTTAAACACTAACTTTCAAAATACGAGGTAAATTACTGTCCCATCTGATTTTAAAAAACTCTGCGTAAAGCCCGGGTAACGCGGGGACTTCATTTAATTGAAAGATATCGAAGATGTTCAGGATCACAGGGGCCTATCTACAAAAACTCTGCGTAAAGTCCGGGTAACGCGGGGACTTCATTTAATTGAAAGATATAGAAGATGTTCAGGATCACAGGGGCCTATCTACAAAAACTCTACGTAAAGCCCGGGTAACGCGGGGACTTCATTTAATTGAAAGATATCGAAGATGTTCAGGATCACAGGGGCCTATCTACAAAAACTCTGCGTAAAGCCCGGATAACGTGGGGACTTCATTTAATTGAAAGATATCGAAGAAGTTCAGGATCACAGGGCCTATCTACAAAAACTCTGCGTAAAGTCCGGGTAACGCGGGGACTTCATTTAATTGAAAGATATCGAAGATGTTCAGGATCACAGGGGCCTATCTACAAAAACTCTGCGTAAAGTCCGGGTAACGCGGGGACTTCATTTAATTGAAAGATATCGAAGATGTTCAGGATCACAGGGGCCTATCTACAAAAACTCTGCGTAAAGTCCGGGTAACGCGGGGACTTCATTTAATTGAAAGATATCGAAGATGTTCAGGATCACAGGGGCCTATCTACAAAAACTCTGCATAAAGTCCGGGTAACGCGGGGACTTCATTTAATTGAAAGATATCGAAGATGTTCAGGATCACAGGGGCCTATCTACAAAAACTCTGCGTAAAGTCCGGGTAACGCGGGGACTTCATTTAATTGAAAGAGATTGAAGATGTTCAGGATCACAGGGGCCTATCTACAAAAACTCTGCGTAAAGTCCGGGTAACGCGGGGACTTCATTTAATTGAAAGATATCGAAGATGTTCAGGATCACAGGGGCCAATCTACAAAAATAGTTTTTGCCCAACTGTATCTCTTAAACGGCTGTAAGTACGTGATAGAGCTTCGTGTCACTAATAAATAATAAGATTATTTATTTATTCATTTATTTACTAACGGACCAAGTCTAACGAACACATTACATATTACACGAAGTGAATACAAGGAGAAAATTTACAATAAAGAATAATTAAAAAAATTACAGCAATGACAAAAATAGGGCATAAAAACAATAAGGTCAAGTCAAGACAAAAACAAGTTTTTGATGGAGTGCACGACTTCTGCCATATCAATAAAAAATATTACTTACGTAATGACTGACAAAAATCCTTTAGGCTTATACCAAAAAAATTAAGGTCCTGACTTGAGTTGACAAGTCTGGCCATTCTGGACATTGGTGAATGGTATCAATAATTTGTGGAGTGTTGATTGAGGAAAAGCAAATCTTTATTTCTGAGTCTACGGGTCCATCCCCCCCAGTACGGTGCAAGGCGACGTTCCGAGAGCGCCCTGTTGGAGAGGTCAAAAGGTTTCCCTCAACCAGTCTCTTCCGATCCGGGCTACCAAGCAGTTGGTGGACAAACACATCCGCCACCAAGACCCGGATAAACCTCACTACATGAACCCGGGCACCCCTGCTGATTCACCAAACATAACGAACCACTCGGGGTGACCTATGGCAGATATTATAAACCTTGGAAATATATCATTAAAACACTTTTCGTCATTTAAAGATGTACTTTATCAGAATTGTTTGTATTAGGTATGTTGTTATGTATTTTTCTGTTTTGGTTTGTTTTGTCGTTATTTTATTGGTCAATGACATAAATACTGTCATATATGCATGTATAAAGACTGTTATAAATAAATATTTTGGCTATCCAATAAATGGTTCCCGGGCGGCGGTACCCATACCCGCCTCCCAAATTGAAATGGCACAATGCAAAACAGGGAAATTCAAGAAAAAAAATTCAAATGCCTAGGTAAGTAACTAATTTTCAACATCTATCTACCTGTAAATGTTTGTTTGTTCAAAATCTTAAATCTCCGAAAGTTCTTCCCAAGTACATTACAATACGCGTGTGTTTTTAAATGTGTAATATATTATATTGATGTCTACTGTGACAGGTAAAAAAGCAAAACGCGCTATTGTTTCTCTATCAGTAGAGACAGACTGATCCACAAGCAACGCGTGGCGGGTAGCTAGTAATATTTATATAAACAAAACTCGAATGTGTACTGACTTAGTAATAAAAAAATGATAATGTACTTTTATTAATCACAATACTATTTCAAAAAATTTCGTTTGTTTTAGAAAAAAAAAACTAAATTCGACAGGAATCTACATAAGAATATATGCCTACGAGACTACGAGAGAAATTATTTTAAAATAGTGAAAATAGCCCACTTACATCATTATGTACCTACTGTCCGATACTGTACATATAAGGTTAGGAGGAAGCTACAAGCCAAAAATGTGTATATTCTTGTTATACCTTATATCGTAGGTAATAGGCATTAAAATCGCTTGACAAACGGAGTCTAGAAACGTTCGATTTCAAGGACAAAACTGGTTTTTATTTATTTTGTAAATAATTTTATAAGAAAGCAAAAAAGTTAATGAAGTGAAACTGTCACAGATAATCTTGACTATAATACTGTATTTTTAAAAATTTGTTTCTTTTATGCGTTCATACATTTCTATTGAAAAAACATTTTTTTTAGTAGTTTGCATTTATAATTTTTATTGAGTAATTTTTTTTTTATTTGTATTCTACTCAAGCGAAGCGATAGAGAAACCTTCAATTTATGTAAAGCATTTTTTTTATTCATTATGTACCTACACTAATTCGTTATAAAGATTAACCAAAATAGTGATTTGGCAAAGCTTCGCCTTAATGTAAAAAAAATAACATAAAAACTCTAGCTCCAGAAAACGAAATATGTTTTTTTTTAATAAGGACGATATTCATGAAACAAACACTAAATTGATATCGAAATTCAGGTATGATTGTAATACACCCTTCCATAAAAACATCAAAGGTCAGAATATCAAAATCGAAATTTACTACGGTTTTATCGGAAAATGTTTTCAAAATGGTGAAAAGTAAAAAAAAAACAACATTTTAGTATTAGAACAGGTTTTAGGTTTAGAACATTTCAAATTTGTTACGAAACGCACTTTTTTTGGATGTGTTTATGCCCAAAGACACAATTATTATTACCTATTTAAAATGCGAATCATTTTAAGAAACTGAAAACAACACTAGGTACATTAAGTTTTTCTATCACCAAAATAACAAAATAATACTTAAACACTTAACTACATACACGGATTGCAGAACAGAATAAATATAATACTCAATTGAGCACAAGTTTCATTTACATACCCAAATTCAGCGAAATGAAACGAACAATTGCATTCAATTTCACACAATTCATCAGCAAAACAATGGACTGTTTATAAATAATTCACTAACACACCTCCGTATAAAACAGAACGAAACAATAAAATTAGTCATTGATTTAGTTACTCATTCTACAGTAAGAACATTGAAATACAAAACACGATTGAATAAATCATCGGTAATATCTGTTTAGTGGTTTGATTTTTCAGACCAAAAGCTTGGACCGTATAATTTTGTAACAGCGGGCCAGACTTCTCTTCGCGCGGGTTGAAATACAACTATTCGCTTAGCTTATTCACATGTAGGATGTCGGCTACCGGCTATCGGGTGGACGGGTGGGATTATCGACAGTGTCTATTATGACTACTCGCGATGGGTTACATCCGTGCGTAGCCTGATAACGATATACGCTACGGGGCGGTAAGCTGTGTTCTACGTGTACTTGACTGCTCGCTGCAAGTATATAATTTGCTACCGTACAACTTTATTGGTACCGGTGGCAATGTTACTGAGAGGTTGCGATAACTTGTTTTCTTTGTAGATGTTCATTTTTGTGTGTATAATAAAAGCTTTATGATGTTTAGGTAAATAATAAGTTTAAAAATGCATATTTTAGAAAGAAAACTATTTGCCTGGGTTAGTTATCTTAGTGGAAATATCCATAATTGGAAACAGACATTATGGAAAATTTGTGTTTTTATTTTTGTGCCCAATAAAAGCCACAAGACAAATAAAAATATATGAATGTTAGAAATAGAATTATTTCGATTAAAAAACTATTTACTAAGGCCATTGAACTCGGTACACAAATCTTGGTATAAACGTAGGTGAGAGAAAGAAATAATTATTTTAAAATGCTATAGATTTGCGATAACTACATTGCATTTTTTTTTGCTAATGTTTATGGATTTAAAAAAAAAATAGTAAACATATTTAAAGTACCTAAAATTTTTCAACTTATAAGGAATGCTAAATAAACACAAAATAACAATGAGTTTTAGCAGATTTGGTGTTTTTATACAGCAAAATGATGAAACAAGCTAATATTAATTTGTGTATTTAAGCCGAAAGTATTAAGGTAAGCATTAAAAGTTTCTGAAATATTACAGCAACATAGATATAGATTTTCTTAATTATGTGGTAATAAAAATAATGATATCACAAGATATGTTCCGACATATATATAGGCATTTCTCGAATTCCCCTTTCTTGTCCGAAGAAAATATCTTTGCCACGATATATTCTAACATATTTATTCGGACTAGATTTTGTGCTTGTGAATGTATATTTTAAATATATGAACTTACCAAATATAATTATTCAATAGGTACTGGGTTGACCTTGCAAATGAGAAAACACCGGACTAAAAGTATCAACCTGTAACACTTATCTGACATTCAGGAAACGTTCAAAGAATTATAAAAAATTCTTAACACCTTGTTAAAAAATAAAATTATCATTCACTTGTCATAACTTTGAACATTTCAGACACTTCTGCAGAAAGCGTTTCAAACTAAACCAGAGAGATCATATTTTCACTTCGAAGTTTCCTCAAACAGAATTAACAAAACACACTAACATTTTTATATGTTTTTCACATGTACATAAATAATAATGCGGGTAACATATATATAATGTCGAATGCAAAATGCAAGCACAATAATTCTTGTTATCAGCTACGTACATACATAAGTACCTACTGAGATGTATAATAAATTTACGTTCAAAATCAAACTCATTACCGAAACAGCGGCTATAAAAGTGCGGAGGTAGAACAACCGACAAACGCAGCGAAATGGGAACGAATAAGCGAGTGGCTATTTTACAAGAACGATGAATTCACAATGAATGACGCGAGTTGGGAGTTAGAGAAAGGGGTCCTAGAATTAAAGATTACTGCTGATAGTGAACTGTGTTGTATATACATTTCTCTCCATCAATGTCATGCAGTAGATTAGTCATAATTACATATCTTTGTTGAAATTGCAATTTTTATAACATGCTTTCACTGAAGTATGTATGGTGTATTGTTGTGTTGCATTTTTCATTAAAAATATTTTTTAGTTAATTTATTATATTTATATAACGCACGTACACCGATTTAAATAAAAACAGGTTGCAATAAATAATGTTAATCACAAATAATAAATAAACTCCATATCTTAATTCAATAATGGAATGTAAAGGGCATTTAACCCACATGATGAATGATGGAATGATTCGTGGTCAAATACATAATAAATTAATAAAAAATACACAGTCAATATTACGTGAATTAATGATTCATGAATCTGTTGAGTTATTCAATGTAAATATTTGAGGTAGGTACCGTTGTTGTAGGTGAGGTAGGAACCGTTGTAGGTGAGGTAGGTACTGTTGTAGGTGTGGTAGGTACTTTTGTAGGTGAGGTAGGTACAGTTGTAGGTGAGGTAGGTAATGTTGTAGGTGTGGTAAGTACTGTTGTAGGTGAGGTAGGTACAGTTGTAGGGGAGGTAGGTACTGTTGTAGGTGTGGTAGGTACTGTTGTAGGTGAGGTAGGTACAGTTGTAGGTGAGGTAGGTACTGTTGTAGGTGAGGTAAATACTGTTGCAGGTGAGGAAGGTAATAATTAACAAGAAGACCTCTCTAATGACTTTAACGGAAAAACGTAAAGCTGTTTGGTTCCCGACTAGAGATCTAGGGTTCCAAATTCGACTCAGGCAAAAACAGTTTATATCGTGTGCTTTACAATTTATACAAGACAAATAAATCATATTTGCTTATATGTACACCTCGTATCAGGGTAGAAGATAAGTACTCTCATACTCTCAGTATCGTCCTGGAGAGAGACGACCGTTTAAGAATCGAAGTTGTTTGAAATGGCTGTAGCTGTTTTTACTGACCAGATCTGCATAGGCAATTCGCTAAGATTTACTGGAACTTTGATGGGCTTCTACAATTTAAGAACAAAACAAAAAAATGTAAGTTTTTTTTCATTGACAAAGCCTGTGACAGACCACGCTATATTTTCGTTCCTTGGCCTATTTCAGCGTATCGCTCGCCATACATTTCGATTGGTAGTGTATGGCGTGCGATATGCTAAAAAAGCTAAGTCATAAGTAATGTATCAAATCAAATCAAATCAAATCAAAAATTATTTATTTTAAAATAAAAATTACAAAAGGTGTAGCTTATGGGTAGACCCCATTTCTTCCAGCTAACCACATTTATTTAATTATAATGTTTACATAATATTATTTGTTTTATTATAATAATTACAATTTTTATACAGATAAAATAACAATATACCAATGAAAAAATAAAAAAAATACAAATATATATACCAATAAAAATAGGCGTTTCATTTACGTGAGGTATTCACTCAACGTGTAGTGACATTTATTAACAAGGAAAGTGTTTAGTAACGATTTGAATTGTTATATACTTTAATGGCCATGTAGTATGGTCCTTTTTGGAATATTGTTTTGTTAGCTTTTGGTATTAGTAAGTTTTCTGTGAGCCTTGTAGCGTCTACCTAATGCTACACATTATTGTTTATGATGCACTATTACTTGGGAATTCCACGACAAAATTAATTATAAAACTAGCTCAACGTTTCCATTTGTTTTCCGTTGATCATATTGGAATTTCACAGACGAGTCTGTGAAGACATTATCTAGACATCTTCGTATTTTCGTAGAAAGCAAAAACATTTTGTGATTTAGGTAAAATAATGAACTAGTTCTGTGAACAGTTGCATTAGATCTCGCTTCCAAAAGGTATGTTTTTATTTTTCTCTTATTTAATAAATCAGACAAAATTTTTCTCCGACATCATAAGATTTGTAAGTCAGTACATAAATATCTTCTTACTTCATTATTAACCATACATATTTTACGTGACATTTTTTGAAATTTCTAATTAGGAGCTATATAATTTGTCCAAAGAAATGTCAAAATTTCGTTGACAATTCTTTTTTAAACTTTCTTCAGGCCGGTAGTTACCATAATACTGATTATTCCGATTTAACAGCTTGTAGTAGGAACCATGATCATGCGAACCCTGGCGGGATAAAAATAGTACTATCTAACACGGCCACCATCTTGAACCAGAACCGGAACGTAATAAACAAATTAATAGACCGATTAAATACTAATTGGTGGAGTTAAAACACCCAATAATAAAATAATACTAATTAAGTCCCCGGCATTGCTCGGGTTTTATGTAGAGTTTTCTAAATTTAATGTGTGCAGTGACCTTCCTCTTGTTACAAAGGTGAAGTGTGTAAAATTTCATCATTTTCGAAATAAAACTGTAGATTTGTATACAAATCAAACAAACGCCGCCCACCAAGTGTGCGCCAGTCCGCCACAGACATTCATATTTTTAACAGATTGGTTTGAAGTCATATGTTGTGATTAAGAGTAATTTAGTGTAATTAGACAATGATAAAAGGAGAGGAAAGATAGTATATAAAAAATAAATACGTTTTTTAAACATGCAACCATTTATAAGCTAGTAAAATGCGTCTTGCACTTGTGTAGAAATAAACCGGCAACTTCGAAAGAAGGCGTTGGTAACCGTACTTGAACTTGATCGAGGACATTGAACGCGCTACCCTTACTTATAAAAGTAAGAAACGGGTATTGTATAAATGCATAATAATTTTATGTGGAAATGAAAAATCACATCTCAGCGATATTTTTTAGTTAGTGCAAGTTTTTCTAGAATAAGCGTATTTTTGTAAAAAAATCAATGTGAAACTGAAGTGATTTTTTTTTGCATCGAATACAAGTATCTACCTACCTATCAGATGCTAAATTGGCAAGACA
Source organism: Hesperophylax magnus (assembly GCA_026573805.1). Classification (NCBI taxonomy): domain Eukaryota; kingdom Metazoa; phylum Arthropoda; class Insecta; order Trichoptera; family Limnephilidae; genus Hesperophylax; species Hesperophylax magnus. The sequence continues at coordinate 7,802,725 of JAIUSX010000022.1, forward strand.
AACTTTAATTTATACTTTTTTGAAGTAAAACTTCTTTACGCGCGTTATGCAATTTCGAGGACCGGAGTAAAACCATCTCACGACCGTCATGAAAAACCGTGATCATTTCGCTATAGGAGCCTAGTCAATATTATATACCTACTTTAGGTCACTCTCCAAACTCAGCTTCGCGGTCTAGAGGCAGAGGGCCCGATTGTCGTCGTGAAGAACCGAGGTTCGATCCCCGCTTTAACAATTTTTTTTTTCTTTTTGTGATTTTTTTAATAATAATTTTTTTAAAAGTGATAAAATGCTCTCGTGCTGCGACTTTTAGATTTTTTGACTATATGATATTTTGGTCGAATACGTAATAACCGCGGTCTAGAGGCAGAGCGTTCGACACTCGTTATGCAGGACCCGGGATCGAATCCCATATTTTTATAACTTTTAATTTTTTTTTATAAACGATTTGTAATAATGTAGTAAAATTAATGTAATAATTAGATAAATTTGTTAATTTAAATTTAATTTACTTTACGGTACCTATATGATATTTTGGTCGAAATATAGCTTACAAATCGAGCCGGTAGAGTCGCTCGGTATTTTGATTAATTATTTTTATTTATCAACGATTTGTAATAATGTACTAAAAAATTACATACATTTGTTAATTTACCTTTACTTTAATTTACGATACCTATATGATATTTTGGTCGAAATATAGCTTACAAATCGAGCCGGTAGAGTCGCTCGGTATTTTGATTAATTATTTTTTTTTATCAACGATTTGTAATAATGTAGTAAAAAATTACATAAATTTGTTAATTTACCTTTACTTTAATTTACCGTACCTATATGATATTTTAATCGAAATATAGCTTACAAATCGAGCCGGTAGAGTCGCTCGGTATTTTGATTAATTATTTTTATTTTGAATCATTAAAATTACTAATCAAGGCCGATAACGCCGCGTCGCGCGAATATCACTCCTCGCGGTCTAGAGGCAGAGCGTTCGACACTCGTTATGCAGGACCCGGGTTCGAATCCCATATTCTTATAACTTTTAATTTTTGTTTATCATATGCTACTTATAAATATGTCAATAGAGAGAAAAAAAGAGAGAATGAAATGAAAAGAGAGAGAGAAGAATAATAAAAGTTTCACTTCCGTCGTGCGTAGGCTTGCCACACAATGTATTTTTTTAAAGAAAGACACATTCCCGGGTTACGAATAACCTGACAATATTTGAAAATCTTCTACCACCACCACAGTAAGCGTAAAATGTTGCTTGTGTTGTGATGGAGGACTTAGCTAGCCAAGGAATTAAACACACTATGCCTGGGTGGGACCCAAACGCGATGTCAACTTAGCTACCGACCGGTCATACTGTCCAGGGTTTGTGATTCCTCAATCCCGCATCCGGCAATCCCGCGGGTTTTATGCAATGTTTGATCTTTCTTTTGTGCTCAGTTGTGATTTTAAAAAGTTACTAAATTTTGATTTGCCGTTCACGTATGAGTGACAGGACTCTCCATATACTACAACACTTCTAAAAATAATTATTACGTTAGGTTTTCAACGTCTTTTTATAATATTACTAGTATGAAGATAATTGATCTCAAATAACCGTGGGGAGTTCTGTTTATGGTTTTAAATATATTTTTACGACCTTTTTTTATCTAATAATACTTATTATGTTACCTTTTTAAGATAATTGACACCAAATAATAAAACAATATTTAAATAAAAAAATTTCCCCCTTAATGAATATCTCGCGAATCCCGCGGAATGTCTTAATTCTATTCCAAAATCCCGCGGGATTTGAAAACTTATCTAACTGACTATCCTCATACGCGATCTCAGTCAGAATTTAGAAAGGTACTGAGATGCGCGAGAGATGCTGAGAGAGACTCAGTGTTGAATAGGACTAGAGAAGACAGGGGTACATTCGATGTGGGTTCCATGGAACCACGACGTCACTTAAGGCTTAACCTCAATTCAGATCAGAAGACGATGGAACTGTCAAACGACTAACAGGACTGGCGGCATGACATCTAAACAGAATCATAACATCTGGCCTAAAGATGAATGTATCAAAATGGATGAAAATTACACTTATTTCATCACACAAGAAGAGACTGAAATACCACACCAGAGCTCTTATTTTTCCTCGTTTTCCGTCACTTGTCATTTCATGAGAAAGACAGGTACCACGACGGACCTATCATCGGTACGCCTTAGTCACTTCCTCCGCTTGATCCATAGCACTCACTAGGACGTACGCAATAAAACATACATTATGTTGAAATTATCCGAGAACACGTATATATAAATTGAGACTTTTCTTCATTTGGAATTTCCTTCTGTGATGAAATATTGCGCTTCCAACTTGGTGTCAAGTGAAGTAATATGAACTGTCTTAAATGTACATATGCTGCAGTATAAGGTATAACTTATAGCCGTTGAGTGTTCACGTTTGAAATCACGTTTGGAATGCTGATATAAGCCATAACATAATGGATACAATTATACTAATAATAAATAATAATATTTGGATGATTTATATAGGGCCGTTTTTGTGCAAAATCACCTCAAGGGCGCTGTACAAATACATAATACACTGACTATATATGGAGATATTATTCTGTACCATACTTATCTGGTAGGTCACTTGAGATTAACACTTAATTGTTTATTAGCCAAATTTAGATACAGGATTTAGGACATAATTGGAAAATTGGATATAATTGGACTTTCTCTCAGGAATGGTATATTTAATTTAAGGGTATGACAGCTTAAAAAGGTAAGTTTTTAGTTTGGAACCTTAATTCTGTTGGACTTGTTATGGATCTTAAATTCCGGAGGGAGTTTATTCCAAGCCTTCGGCCCAGATGATCCGAAAGCGTGATCACCAAGCTTAGTATTTGGCTTGCGAGTAGGTTCCATCAGTCTGCCTACAGCTGATGATGTTGCTGATCTAAGAGTTGACTGCCTCAGACCAGTGTTTTCCGGGACGCATAGTTCAGAGATGTAGGGTGGGGCCATTTCATTGATGGATTTAAACACCATCCAGCACAATTTGTACTCGATTCTTTCAGGGCACTTGAGCCAGTGAAGGTTACGAAGGTGTTCTAAAATGTGCAAATATTTAGAGTCCCCGGTTATGAGCCGTGCTGCTGCATTAAACACTGATTGAAGTTTGTCAATTTGATATTTTGGTAGGCTGGCATAAATGCCGTTTCAGTAATCGAGACGTGAGACTACGTAAGAGTTAATAAGTAGTTTTGTGGCTTCTGTAGGAAGGTTTCTTCGGACAGACTTGAGTTGTCTTAGGTGAAAAAAACCAGTGCTCTCAGTACTAATTATTTGAATTTTAAACGAATAGTCCAAATATAAATTTTAATGCTAAAAATATATTATTGAAACTATTCAAAAATACTGAATCCTCTACAACAGTGCTCCGCAACCTTTTCTCACCTAAGACACACTAAAATTCTTCCTAGAATTCCGCGGCACACCAAAAGCTAAAATATATAGGTATTAAATTGATACACAACTTTGACATATTTATTAATTATTTAATAATTATTATAAAATAATAATAAATTAATGTGATACCTGCGCTTGTTTCAATGAACACAAAAGCTTTATATTCGGCTCGATTTTTGACAGCACCACTTTTAACGGCCCTCGCTATTAAATGTTTCTAGTTCGAATTCGAATAACTAACTCGCAGCACTAGCAGCTGGCAGGTGCGTTCCATTCAAAATCAAGACACGCACAGACCAAAACAAATTATTATTAATTAAAGATATTGTGATTATGAAAATTATGTTAAAATATATTTAAGAATGTAATACAATATAATGATAGCTTGATTCATGGAGGAGGTTCTCAGTAAAAACATTTAATATAACTTTTTATTTGGAATTTTTTTCGATACATACCTACATAGTAATGACCGCTTATCATTTTATACAAATGTTGAAAAATACAAACTTTGAAAAACTTTGCTCACATAAATATGTCGTTGAAAATGGAAGTAGTGTTAAGATTGCTTTGTCGAAAATGCGAGGATATTCGTATAGGATAACGTAAATCTAGAAAACATCTAATGGAACTTCGGAGAAGTGAAGTTTTAAAGTCATGTCATTATATAAGTCTGTAAATTCCTCTCGAATTATATAGAGGCAGTGCTACCCTAAAATTTATTGCATTGGTTGCAAAAGGATTTCGAATCCAATCTTATTGTTCCGTATTAATGGAACAAAAATACAGATCAAATTTGTGCTGAAGCATAATTAAATGTTATTGGGTCAGATCCACAGTTGATTGTACTATGGTTGGTCCTTTGGCTTAAGTTCATTCAAATGCTGGAATGTATCAGCCATGTATGCAAGTTTAATCAATCAGTAATCATCATCGAGGCGCTGATATAGTTCGTGCATATTTTGATTTAAAAGAAACTCACGCACCTCGTGACGAAGCTCAAACAATGTAGCCAAAACTTTACCTCGGAATAGCCAATGAATTTCAGTATAAAACAATAGGGATTCATATTTGGCTCCCATTTCAGCACAGAATATTAAAAAGATTCTATACCACATTTTGAAAAATAGACAATATTGATGAAAAATAATTTGTCATTGTATTAAATACATAATTGTCAAATACATTGGCTTACGGCACACCACTGTGCCACGGCACACCGGTTGCGGAGCACTGCTCTACAATAACGCGTATTCATCACACAAGGTCAAAACCACAAAACTCCACAATATTTCCCCATGATATGAAGAGAATAGAAAATTTGAATGATCACAAATCAAGAATAAAAATCTGGCTGAAAGAGATTAATGAAAAAACTCTGAACAAAACATAAAAACGACACAGAAAACTAATTAAACAGAAATGAATAACTTTAGTCCGCCTCAACACAGGTCACCCTAGTGAGGAGGACTAAGAAATACAACTTACAATACATATATTTAACCTCATATTTTGTATGTACATTGTACAATGTTTAAATAGTCGCTATAATAAAAAAATCGATGAAGAACTGAAACACCAAGCAGCGCCCGCACACCGTCAATACCGAAATGTAATTTGTGATTTTCGGGAATGAATTAATTTTTTTTCATTTATAAGAAATGCTATTGAGGATGTGCAAGTGCTTATTGTGAGAAATTTGCAAATGTACAGGGTTTTCCAATAAGAGGTGTTATTTTGATATTTAATCGTAAAAAATCAATGGTTTCGTTGCTTGTGTGGCACGTAGCGCCGTCTTGTTGAAAGTAAACATTGCCCAGATCAATACCATCCAATTCCGGCCATAAAAAATCATTAATCATCTCTCGATAGCGCAATCCATTCACCGTAACTGTTGCTCCAGCCTCATTTTCGAAAAAGTAAGGTCCAATGACTCCGCCGGACCATAAACCGAACCAAACAGTCACACATTGAGGATAGAGAGGCTTTTCAACAATAACTCTTGAGTTTTCCGAGCACCAGATGCGACAATTTTGCTTGTTGACGAAGCCACCGAGGTGGAAATGGGCCTCATCACTCAAGATGATTTGCATTTGATTCACTCAAGTGAATTTTAATAATTTCAATGCGTTGTTGAAGCGTGTATCGTTCCATTTCTATTAATGGCGTAGTTTCTACTTGTCAATGTCAAAAAATAACAGCTTCAAAAGTAACATCTACCGAAATAGCGGGCTATTCAAAATAACATCTCTTATTGGAAAACCCTGTATTAATGAAATTATTGTCGATACTGTCTTGACGACATTATTGAACTATGTAGGCCGAATATAAAAAAAAATCAATCTTCCATGTCATGGGTATGTAGGTACTATAATAGCTGAAAGTATTTACGTAAGCAATATTTGCCTCAGGATGATTGCCTTCCAAAAGAAGAAAATTCCCTTCGAGAGAATATTTAACATGTACTCACTACTCATGCACCGACAACCGAAATTGGTATGTTTAACCAAATAATTTTTTATATGGTATACCAGCTACTCCATACTTTTCCAAAATTACGGTGTTTTTAGAAAATTATAAAAAATGTTTTTTGGTAGCGCAGTAAATAAAATGATATACTTATGCTAAGAAATATATATTTATTACCATATAAGATTGTTTAAAAGAAAAAATTGGACTTTCTAATCTTTATAATTTTTCAACTTGTGGTATTTTAGAAAGCAGTTGCCCAAATGCATACGTGGCTTGTTAAGACACGTGTCACAGCACTGGTGTCCCGTCTGCCACCTTTTACTGCCCCTTTCGAGCAGACCACACAGTCCCACTTGGGACATTTTCTTAAAATATGGAGTTTTCCACTGAGCCTGGTCTCTGATGGAGAGAGAATATTTATTGCCCAGTCAAAAATATTCAAATTAAATGAAAGCCTAGTAATTGTTATGTATGAAAAACAGAGCAAAAAGCACAACCAATCGTAAGTGGGTACTGTATACAACTGAATAGAACCATGTGTATACCTTTAAATGGACCTTATTATTTTTTAAACAATTAGAAGTATACCCATTGTTTATGTCGCCGCTGCGGCGCCATCGGAGTTGTTCGAATGTTTCCTATATTACCGTGGCGGCGACAACGGAGTTCAAAGAGTTAATAATAAGAGTTAATTGTGTGATGATAATATTAATCATACGCTTATATTGGTAGTAGATTTTCCTTCATATTTGAAAAGTACAAATTAGTAAAAACGATCTTCTTGACGATAATTGGCGGAAATATAAAGTTTAGAAGGAAAAACGATTAGATAAGTGGGTGATTAGGAAATATTTTTGCGGTAAATTGGAGAGAAAAATGTGTCGTGGAAATTATATTATAATTATGGTAAAGATTAGGCATGACACTGAACAGGAGAGGTAAAAAAACATTGTAAGGTATTAATGAAAAGGTTCCATGATATTTCATCAAAATGACAACTAAACACACCTTTAAAAAGTGACATAGTCTTTAAAAGTGATGAAACAAAAACTAGGTTAAATAGTTACCTATGTAAAATATTTAACCTAGTTTTGTTTCATCACTTTTCATGACTTTATATCACTTTTTGTAGGTGTTGAACTGTAATTTTGATGAGATACCCGGTCACCGTTCCGACATCGTGATAATGTATTGGTATTTTACTAAAAGTTTATCAGGAAACCTATTATTTCATTCGATAAGGGCCTGCAATACCGTGTTTAACGGGATTACAAATCATTTTAAAAGATTCTAGATAAATTAGCAATACTCATTTTGCCTCGTACGAGTATGTTCTGTGTGGAACTCACTGAGACCTAGAATGGGAAAATCGGTGCCTGCGGTGAAACAAAGAAATCCAAACGGTTTCTAATTAGCAGAAGCAGATGACGGATCATGGAAAAACAGGTTGTAATAGAAGTTCTATGAATAGTAGACCCCATATCCAAAACAATATGTTATAAACATTTTAATAATAAATCAAAACCAAATTTTCCTCAAATACATAATATATAATGTATTCAAATACCCATCGACTTAATAAATATAAATATATATTTTTTTAAATTTCAAATAAGGAATCATACAATTTTTAAATTTCAAATAAGGAATTATACAATGTTTAAATTTAAAATAAGGAATTATACAATTTTTAAACTTCAAATAAGGAATTATACAATTGTTAAATTTCAATAAGGAAATATAATTTTTTTCCAAAGATCTATTACAATCTATCTATCTCAATGACAATACCATAATATTGTAAAGCTCAGACAAAGTTAGCCTTATTATCTAGTTAAAGTAAGGCTTCTTGTATAATAAAGTGGCATAAAAGCCTTTCCTTTGGGGTCAAGCGTATCTAAAGTTGATTTTTTTCTATACCATGGATTAACTCCACATAGGAGGACCCTGAGAGAAATCTTGCCAATCGGTGCCTATGTCATTATTGGGGATGCAGTGTGGGGGGCTTACAAATATATCTACTGCATTACGGAAAATCAAGAAGTTTAATAAGGTGACGAAAAATAATTCAATAATGGGAATGGATAATGGATCACTAGTATCAAAGAGTTCAGAATGAAAGAGTTCAGAATGAAAGAGTTCAGAATAAAAGAGTAACAAAGAGTAATATAGAATGAAAGAGTACAATTAGGGTTGTGGAACTTCAGATTAAGATTATTTTTAGGGGATGACTTTTGGGTATTATAAAAGGGAATAAAGATAGTTTTATCATAATTTAGACTGAGGAGATTTCTATCAAGCCAATCTTTGACTGTAGCAATACATTTGTTGGCTTTACTGGTTGTTTCTTCCCACGTTTTACCTTGTACTGTTATTGCAGTATCATCGGCAAAAGAGAGAATTTTACCTGGTATTGCAATATTGCATAGGTCATTGATGTAGATTAGAAAGAGTAGTGGCCCTAAGACAGTTCCTTGAGGAATACCATGTTTTGTCAAGTCATATAATAGTAAGACTAATAAAAACAGCCAGACTTGATATGTTTCTAGACTAACCAATAGATGTTAATGCAATAAAAAAACATATTTTTTTTGCACAATATTTCTAGAGTGATGAAATTGATTCGTTGACCTCCAGTTTGAGACCGCTGTGTAGTCATAATTAAATAATTAATTTGGAAAATTTATTTAATTAAATTATCTTAGTACTTATTGATTCTAGACAATAAAATTACATTCATAATTACTTTTCATAATGGACAGAACAGGAGTTTGTAATGAGTGGTAGTCATTTCTCTGATAATATTGCATAACACATTACTTGTAACGATTAAACCACACTCACGGCCTATGTTTGTTTATCTAGTAACGGTGTACTAATCCAAAACTAAACATTTTCCTTATCTATTATTTACAACAAAGCCACACAACACACATTCGCAAAGCATTATTATAATATACAATCTTGGTATAATTTTATTTATATTTTTATCCCATGTAACCTTCACGTATTGTTCGCAGTTATAAACGTATGTCCGCCGTAAAACAATAACAAAGCGGATAAAGTAGTCCCAGAGAGTGGTTGTATATATATACGTCATGGACGATCGTTCTCTCCCTTCTCACAAGTCTTATATGAAAATGATAAAGACAGTAGATACTCTAAGGGTACGTATACATTTGTACCACGAATTACGGGAAAGGAACGAATCAACTGCAAGCGGCGTTTCGTGCCATTTGCGGTTGTGTAATTTCTTTCCCATAAGTTGAGGTTCAGATCGGCAGTTCAGCTCGCGCATGTATAAGTAGCATTACGATCTCTCTCTATATATACACGGTGTCCCAAAACTCGTAGTACAAGCGGGAAACTGGAGAATCTACACCACATGGGGAACCCAAATAAACATAAAGTTTTTTGATTTGAGCATTTTCACAAAAAAAAAAGAAAACGAAAAACCAATATTTTTCGGCTATTTCAGGGTTAAATTTTTTTCGTTATTCGATGTGACGACGTCGACGCAACGGATAGGAATTATTATAAGCATAGGTAGGTACTCACAATATGTAGCGATGAGCTCCAATTCAAAACATAAACACTCAAGTCACAAAAATTGTTTAAAATGTTCACCGTTAACTTCCAAGCACAGTTGGGTTCGTCTGATGATTGATTTTTGCACTCTTTGAATCATGTCGGAGTTAATTTTTACTTCGTCGGAGGCATCGATGATAAGTCTCAAAATCAAAACATTAAAAACGTACAACTGTTTTCAAACACGTCGAAGGCATCGATGATAAATCTTAAAATATGAATATCAAAACAATAATAACGCGTTTTGAAACACACAAATTTCGCCCACAATTCGCTTTTATGTTTAAATTAACGAGAAAACTTCTTAAAGCAAAATTACTGCAACGGCATTTATGCCAACCTTCCAAAATATCAAATTGACAAACTTCAATCAGTGTTTAATGCAGCAGCACGGCTCATAACCGGGGTATCAAAATATTCGCACATTTCAGAACACCTTCGTAACCTTCACTGGCTCAAGTGCCCTGAAAGAATCCAGTACAAACTGTGCTGGATGGTGTTTAAATACATCAATGAAATGGCCCCACCCTACATCTCTGAACTATGTGTCCCGGAAAACACTGGTCTGAGGCAGTCAACTCTTAGATCAGCAACATCATCAGCTGTAGGCAGACTGATAGAACCTAAGCGCAAGCCAAATACTAAGTTTGGTAATCGCGCTTTCGGAGTATCTGGGCCGAAGGCTTGGAATAAACTCCCTCCGGAACTAAAATCCATAACAAGTCCAACAGAATTCAGGTCTAAGCTAAAAACTTACATTTTTAAGCTGTCGTACCCTTAAATTAAATATACCATTTCTAAGAGAAAGTCCAGTTATGTTCAATTTTCCAATTAAGTCCTAAATCTGGTATCTAAATTTCGCTAATAAACAATTAGATAATGTTAATTAAGTGTTAATCTCAAGTGACCTACCAGGTAAGTATTGTACTGTATATTATCTCTATAAATAGTTAAGTAATAACATAGATCACTGTAGAAATGTATTATAAGTTTGTACAGCGCCCTTGAGATGATTTTGCACAAAAACGGCGCTATACAAGTCATCGAATTATTATTTATTTTTTTTTTTTTTTTTGCTTCCGATTTTGTTGTCCGGGTTAAATCTTCCCCATAGGAAAAACTAAACCCTTCCACTAACTTTTCCACAAATGATCAGCTAGTCAATCAACACTAGGCAAGTGCATTATATAAGTAAAATAAATACAAAACATTACAAGAACAATAACACGTCAACTCACCAGAGATCAAATGGGAAAAAAAATTCACCGACTCCAGATATTTTCATATCAGAGGGTTCGGCTCGGTAGAACTTCTAACAGGGCCTATAAATCCTACTGATCCCTCAACATAAATATTTAAAAAATCTTTCGTTAGAAAATCTTTTATTATTATTATTATTATTAAACAATGTATAAACAATCCCATAAATACGGCCACCTGCGGCGACCCATAAATCAACGCTGAAATACCTACTTACGATTTAACAGAAAAGGGACATCTGCTTAGAATACTGTACACTATTTGAAAACTATCGTGCGTCTCTCTTCTTCATATGTTAATAGAACCCAACATACTAGAGAAAGCTATATTTTGCGAATATGTCAGAGATAGGTATGAATATTAGAAGAACAGATGTTTTAACCCTGCAGAGCAGAAATATTTTATGATTACACCGAATTAAATGAAGGGTGATTTCAAAATAATGCTTTAAATCCGGGTTTGTTTATTTGTTTTACTTTTAAATAGTTTTAATTAGTTGGGTATTTTGATCTTCAGTAATAATTTATAAGAATTTGATCAAAAAAAAATCAACTTCTGACTCGATTTACTCGTAAACGAAAGCTCAAATAAAAAAAAAAATACTACAAAATCGACTCCAAATGTGATGTAGATTCACCAGTTTCCCGCTTGTACTACGAGTTTCCGGACACCGTGTAAATATATAACTGACGCAATTTTACGAGACAACAAGTAAGGAAAATCAATAAAAATATATTTTTTTTACTCCAATGAATAACTTTCTATTAGTTATAAAATCTTTTATTGGTGTATAATTACCGCAATGAGGACAAATTTGAGTGCTTGCAGGTTGCCATATTGGCATCAATGTTAATGTATGGTAAAAAAGAACTAACAGCGATAATAAAGCTCTCATTACCTATCAATGACAGCAAACGAGGAAAAGCTCTACAGTTTTTTAAGGACTGTGATTCTGGGTTCATGTTAAGGTACGGATACATTTGCGAACCGAAACGCGATCCGAGCCTCGTATTATGGGAAACGAACGAATCAACAGCAAATGGCGAGAAACGCCGCTTGTGGTTTCTTCGTTCCTTTCCCATAATTCGAGGCTCTCGCATTTCGGTTCGCAAATGTATACACAGCATTAGGTATTTTCCGGGGCAATAATTAATGATTCACCAATGCATTAATATTATTATACATAATATTAAAAGTCTATCAAATAATTTTCCTATGTGGTTTCTAAACACATTGAGATTAGTAGCTTTTATAATTCCAACGGCGACGGCACGGTGACGACAACGGCTTTGGGGGCAATTATAACTGCGGTTACGGTACGGCAACGGTACAAATAAAACTTAAAACTTAGTTCTTTATCACAATCAGCTCTTTCTTACACACGAAATATTAGTGTGTAAATTATTACTATTTAGTAATAAATTACATACTAATATTTGAGTAATCATTATCACACATCTCCCTCAAACGTATGAAAGATATGAAACGCCGTGGACGTTGCCGTCACCATGCCGTTGCCGTAGGAATTATAAAAACGACCATTAGTCGAAAAGCAATCATATAACTTCGCCAAGTAGCTGGCCACGTGAAGCAACATTGTATATTTTTATAGATAATATATGAACAATAGACAAGTGTCATGTATTTGAAAAAATAAATTGAATGTTAGGGCACAATAATATAAATTACTTCCCATCAAAGCTTCAATATCTAGAACAGCGGAGGTGAAAGGATGCCAAGCAGGAGTTTTTGATTGATTTCATTGTAGTCGTTGATTATAAAGAAGAAAATCTGTTGCACATTCACCGTCTCTTACGGGTACATCGAGCCAATAATACCATACAATGTCTGATGTTCTATTGCAAGCCGTGCCAAATAACTGACAAGAGAGAAAATAGAAATTAACTAAGTAATAAATTGTCAAAGTTTACACGAGTTTTTTTCTTCTTCTTCGACTGTCATATTCTTCAAAGAATCAAGGTTAGCAATCATCTCATCCTAACCTAACCTAACCTAACAACTTCTCCCGGTTCTCAGTCAACAGTAAGAAACTTTTTACACACTGAACACCTGTCCAATTGCGAAAGTTCTTCAGCCAAATTAAATAGAAATTGAAGACGAAGATGATAATAATACATCTAAACGAAACATGAAACAGAACAAGATACAGAAAATAAAAAGGAAATGGTCTCAACTGGGAATTGAACCCAGGATCTCTAAACACTCGGCCATTGGAACGTGATTTAATGTCATTTTTGTCGATCACATATTACAATTTATGAATTAAAAACGTTAGCCTCAACTAATTTACCCATATAACCCTCAAAAGTTAGTATAAAAGTTATTCTAATGAAAATTTAATATTCATTTAGACTTTTATAAAAAGTCAATAAGTGTCCCATGTAAATACAAATCGGATATGTTTATCCGAGTTTTGTTGTGTGGTTTCTGATTCAGTCTGTATTTGGTGCCACCATGTTTTTTAGTGCGGTTGTGTGGTTTCTCATTCAGTTTGTATTTGGTGTCAGCATGTTTTTTAGTGCGGTTGTGTGGTTTCTGATTCAGTCTGTATTTGGTGTTAGTATGTTTTTAGTGTGGTTGTGTGGTTTCTGATCCAGTCTGTATTTGGTGTCAGCATGTTTTTTAGTGCGGTTGTGTGGTTTCTGATTCAGTCTGTATTTGGTGTTAGTATGTTTTTAGTGTGGTTGTGTGGTTTCTGATCCAGTCTGTATTTAGTGTCAGCATGTTTTTTAGTGCGGTTGTGTGGTTTCCGATTCAGTCTGTATTTGGTGTCAGTATGTTTTCGATTTCTGAAATGTTTTGTATAAAGACTTTTATTTGAGTTTAAAATATTATAATGTTGTTGTGATTTTTAAATGAGATTGGGATTTGTTGGAGAGTTTAGTACCATAGTACAAGAACATTTTGTTGTAATCTTAGTTAGACCAATCGTAGTTGCGCGTTGGATATGTTTTTCACCCCAAGATCCAGTGTTTCTAATATGCGTGTTAGTTGTTAACATATGAATATAAAAGAGTATTGTTTGGGAACTTTCGGAAGTACCTGGCTATTCAGGCCTGCTCACTAAATAGCCACTATTTCAAGCAACATTTCGATCCTTAACAGTGGTCTTTTACCAGGGGGATACTCAGAGTATCTATTACCATTATGTTTTATTATCCACTACCATTATGTAAAAAAAACGTAATACTAAATACCTACTATTTATCCAATAATAATAACAAACCAATAAAGGATTGCAGCTACAGTTAGTGCTATTGAACAACAAGTGTGCGCCAGACATTCCTGTTATAGACGAGGCTACAAAACTATGATCCGATAATAAATTTCAATGTTTAATTAGAAATAATTATCGACAATAATTGATAATAACAAGACATAAAAAGGTGGTAATCGGCAAAAAAAGCAAAAAGCAAGAATAACAGAAAAGTTCTATTTAGCCAAGCGAATTGCACAGGTATGATTTTAGTACGAACTGCATTATTGCAAGAATGCTGGCCCTGTTTTTTTCTAAATTTAAAAACATATCCTAGAAATAGAAAGAGAGTACAAATGAGGTTTATGAGTTTCTTGCTTATACATACTATACATTCCTGTATCCATCCTTGTTCTTAGCAGGAATGCTGCAGGATGTCAATAATTTAAAAGCCCGCCGAAAAATATTATAAGGCACTCATTTTTTAAAGTTAATCTCTGAAACTATACTTTTCTCCTGTTGTGACAGCGTGTCTAACAAATACTCCGAAAGCGATGACTTCTTCCTATCAGAAAGCACCAATCAACAGAGCAACTCAACTGCTTAACGATTCTTCATTGACCATCGACGTTTTCAACGTTACTTACAGACAGCAATTATCTTTTGACGCGTGTCAAAAAATAGTAAAACTGTCCCCACCTCTTTATACTTACATGCACCTCACTGTTGTAATCTTCTCCGGCATATATTGGTGCATAACCGTTTTATGGTGAACATACCAACATCAACAACAAATATCCCAAAGCTATTTAACATCTTCAAATGAAGAAGAAAATAATACCAAAAAATCAAAACGAAACATGAAACAGAACAAGACACAGAAAAAAAGAACGGTTAAAACTAGGAATGGAACCCAGGACCTCTTGTCTTACCGGTTAAAAAAAGTTAAAGAGAAAAAGTATTTTCCTGAAAATTATTGAATACCTGCTCAAAAAATCACATCTCTAAACTAACTGTACAATGTTTGAATACAACACACCTTCTTTGATTTTTTTTTCCCAGAATTGAAAACAATTATCTCAGAAGGTCATTTCTGACAATAGTCTAAAGAGGTACGAAAAGCACATGTTAAATAATATCTTGAAAAATGAAAAAAATGTTAGGGTTAAAAATTGATCTCATTACAAACATCAGAGAATTTGAACTATAAAAATGACTATCAATGTACGCCAACGTTGGTTCATATTGATTAATTCTTATTAAGTACACAATATATAGCCATAAACACGAGAGTGACTTTATCACTAAAGTGCGCCAGTGAATCTGACACATAATTACATATTATTTAATACTATTTTAAGCATTTATCACCTACAAGAGTACATTTTGATACAACGTAGTTGTAGGAAGCTAATTATCCGAATGGAATATTTTTTGCAAAATAATGGTTATCTTTTGTGTAACTTTTGATCTGAAATAATTTAGTATTAATATAGTCAACCCAAACACAATATAGCTGAATTACCGAAGGTTACGTACTAATTTATCAGCGAATGGGATGTTTATTAAATATTCCGTCTAATTTATGTATTTCTTCTACAAATTCTTTCCTTATGGACCTAAAAAGCCCTGGACAAAGCATTAGTGCGATTTTATATGAATTGCATTGAAGCCAAATCTAGGGTGAGGGGAAATTACCTGGCAGCCATCTTGTATGACTACTTTTGAACTGATTTGTATGCAGGGTGGTGTGTATATTGAACGGTGACCGGATAAATCATCACAATGATAATTCATCACATCTTTAAAAAGTTATATAAAGTCATGGAAAGTGATGAAACAAAAACTTTATTAGCTGGGTTAAGTAGGTTAGGTTTAAAAATATTTTTTTTCATCGTTTCTTATCACTTTTTAAAAGGGTGTTGAATTGTCACTGTGTTGAGTTATCATGGAACCATTTTCGAGTACACCCCTATAACAATGTTGAGTATCGCGTTCAATTTTGAGGAGCATTAATTATATTTTACAACAATTAAAGACGTTGTTCAGTATTTTCTTGTTGCATGTGTATGAGGAGGTAGCCTTCAATAAGTACTTCGAGATAGAGATTAAATATTTATTTAAACTGAGTACAGGATTGCGGAAATGTCTCGACTAGCTAGCAGTTAGGATGTAAGAGAGGTCGAACTATCTACTATAATACTATATGCAGTTCTATTAAGGCGATGCACTACGTCGTGTAATATTTTAAATTGAGCCGCTATCAATAACAACCCTTACGTAGATGGCGTTAAGGTTTAAATTCCCGCTTAACACCATCCGCCTGTTTTGATTTATGCAAGAAAAAAACATGGCCAAAAAGTGCCTTTGTTTTATTTTGTGGATGTTCAGGCATAAATATATTTTTTCCGATCATTTTATAAATAACTTAATTTGCCACATCATCCAATAAAATTATAACCGAAAATGGGTTCGTAAGTAGGAGATTTTGAACTTTAAAGCAGTTTTCATAGGCCTTATACATTATTTTTTCTAGGCTTATAAAAAGACTTATCTAAAAAATACTCGATTATTTCAAAGGCCAAGATGTATTCGCAATATTTAATTAAAGCATCTGAAACATTTCTAGACGACCAAATTTTCAAACTAAAAACACATGATTTTGCATTACTACGTATGGCATCGCCTTAATGATTCTATTTGAGTCACTCTACTTTCAACTTTGAGTATTGCCAGAGCCAACCTCACTACCCGCTACTTACTACTATCCAACAGACGTTAGTTAGAGTGTGTTATATTGTAGCAATTAACTGATTTTAGGAAGTGCGTTAATTTATTTTTAAATTGTAGATAAATATGTAGGTATTTATGTAAACGTAGGTAATTTTCAAAAAATTAAATAAATATTTATTGCACAAAAATACAAAGTACAAAGGATAGTAATTAGTTGATAAGGTGAGGTACCTACCTACTTAGCGTAAGTATAATAAAGTTGTTTATTGTTTGTTTGTTGTTAAAGAGTGACGAAATTGATCATAATAATTAAAATTAATCATTATGGATATTGGATATAAATATTAACTATAGGCACGCAATATTAATACGTATATTATACCCCATAATGGGGCTGACAGATTACGTATGTATATGCATCATGGCTTGGCCTATTTCAGTTTATCACTTTGGGAATTTCAATGGGAATGTATGGCGAGCGATATGCTGAAATAGGCGAAGCCACAATAATGTAGCGTAGTCTGTCACCGCCACCTCACAAAATATATTTGTGCCTACTCTTTTTCTTTGTATTACTACACAAGTTTTGTATTAATACTAACGTTTTGAGTGATAGGGTAGTGAGGTGGTGAGGTGGTGGGAGGGGTAAGGTGTTGACATGGAGAGATTTTTTCGGCAAATTTCGTATGTGGTGCCGGTAAAATAACAGGTTCGGTTCGTGCGTAAAAATTTAGAAACTGATTTGAGTAGAAAATTAGTTGCTCTATTTTAAAAATTATTATGCAAATTTTAATATACTCTCCGAAATAAATTCTCGATAAGTTAGAAATATTACACCTTTTGGACCACGCAAAAAAACACACTAGTTATTTATTATTTAAAAAGAAATTAAAATGGTTCAAATTTAAGTATTAGAAAAGATCTGCACTACATACCTTCAAAAGTGAAATTCGTTTTTTTTTTCTTCAGAACCCAAATATAGACCCAATAAACAACCTAAAGCGTCACAGCACAATATTTCATCAAGTAATAATCAGACTTTCGGACTCTAGTATTAGTCAACCCGTGCTTTAATCACCCCAATTAAGAATGCATTTGTCACAGTCTGGTATCCCCATGACGTCATCGTTAAAAATTTCCAAAGTTATTTACATACTTTCTAGCTTTCATGGGGCGAATCACAGTGCGGCAGTTCGGTGGCAGGTTTAAATTCTGACAATTTTTTAAAATTATGTCATAATTAATTTCATCTTATGTGTAATTGTGGTTAGTATTTTTAGCGAGATCTTCCAAATGTTTACAAAAAATGTAATAAAAATATTTGCATATTTTAATGGTTCATCCACTTAACCGAAGTTCCAATATTTTTAATAATATTTATCGATGATTTATTTTTTATTTTACATGAACAAAAAACAAAGAAACATGGGATACAATCATGATACAATATTGTGTTTTTTTAATCCTGTCTAGCTGCGGAGTACGTACTCATGTATGTTTTTTTCACTTGGTAGGTAACTAACTAACTACATTTAAATCACAATTTATTTTTATTTATTACCTTATTTTAAAATAATTTGATGATACCTCATTCATAGTTCAAGAGTCTGATAGAATTATAATCTAACTAGAAATGGTAGGTACCTACATAATATATAAGGCAGCTACGGCTGGGTAGGTACTTTGAACAGCGTATTATTTTTTTTATAACCCGACGACAAAGTTAAATAAATGGTGAAATATAGTTATGAGAATAATATTAATAAATAGTAAGACTGACATAATTTTGAAATCATACCACAATGAATCCATACCTGTTGGGTGTCCTATTTAGCTGATGATCCAATGAGATTATATTTTATCATTGTGCGATACTGACAATGAATCCACTTTACACTCGTAATGATATATATATATATATATATATATATATATCAATCTCTCGAAATAACAACGTATATAACTACGAACGGGATTTTACGAATACAAAGAACTAAATACCGCGCACATCCCGCCATTGCTTAACAACACTCCTTGAAAATAGATAAATTCTACACCCTTCATGATCAATCGCGATAACAGTAAAATTATTTCATTAGAGAGGAATTTGTACAATACTGTTGGCTTCCCGAAAGGAGAAACGTCAAGCGGGCAAGGTTGGGCACGGACCTTCGACAATAATATTCCCGAATCAGCTGTCTGCAATGGAGTAGGGCAATAGGGAATTTCTCGGTCGTCAGTCAATAATATAAAAGGCGCCACAGACGGGAATGTTGTGTATCACTTGACTGTATTCTCACAAAAATATTTAATGAACTGCTAATGATTTTGGTTTTAATTTGGTGCTACTTCAAAATATTGTATTTTTGGCTCTTTTCACTACAAAATATTAATTTATTAAAAAATACTCGGTGAACCTTTTCCGTCAAATATAAATAATTTTGTTTATTTATATTATTTATTATAGGTAGTAATACATTATATTATAGTAAAGTCTAAAATGATGAAAAAACAGATTGTGAATAACCTGTGTTCTGTTGTAAGAAATTTTTTTAATTTTTATAACTTGAACAATGGTTAATTATTTTTTTAACCCTATCAAAAAACGTAACTATTATAAAATAGTGTTTTATTCTGAATACACAAATAAAAATGAAATTAATTTCTGTTGAGTACGTATGTTTTATTTTTTTATTAAAAGTTTTCGTTTTCGCGCGGTAAAAGTTTACAGTTACTGTCATCTTCGGAAAAAATGCATCAACAAAATATCAGTAAAACAGCGCTCTGCGGTTTAGAGCTCGAATAAAATGTTTTCTGTCTATTTATTTCGATAGATGGCAGGATTCAACATTTTAAAATATTTTTATTTTGTGTTGGTGAGATATTAGTTTGATGCCAATTTATAATGTTAATTTGCAACAGGTATAATTATATTAGAGTTAATATTTAATAATATTTTATATCACTTCACAATATAAGAGTACCATTGAATAGAGTTGGTGGTACTAAGGCATTTTTGATTACCACATTCATATCGTGGTGGAATATAAATTAGATGTTGAAGTTTTGAAAGTTGTGAGTTAATTAATAATGGATACATGGATGGAAGGCTGCTTGATAAGTAAGACGGACCTTACGGAAATTCCTCCACGACTATTGTAAGCAGGTGCAGACTGGGGCTTGAAATTGGTCAGGGAATTTTGAAGCTAGCCGGACCTCCACAAAAAAGAGAGGGGGAAGCTTGGGAAGTGCCTGGCTATTCCTATATAGCTACTAAACCAATGTTCCACACAAGACAAGCATGTAAAATGAAAAACCGACTTATGTTTATGCCACCATATCTTTAAAACATATAATATTCATCGTGCTGTCTCCCTCACGGCCACCACCTAAGCGTCCCTAAGCTTTCTTCGGAACCAAATTTTTACTTAAAGCTTAATGCCAAATCACTATTTTGATTAATCTTTATAACGAATTGGTGTACATTATGAATACCAAAAAATATGCTTTAGATAAATTGAAGGTTTTCCTATAGCTTTGCTTGAATAGAATACAAATAAAAAAATAAATTACTCAATAAAAAATATAAATTTCCAAATACATACTAAAAAAAATATTTTTGTATGAACGCAAAAAGGAAACAACTTTTAAAAAATACAGTATTATACCTAAGATTATCTGTAACAGATTCTCTGGATTAACTTTTTTGCTTTCTTATAAAATTATTTACAAAATAAATAAAAAAACAGTTTTTTGCTTCAAATGGAACGTTTCTAGACTCCGTTTGTCAAGCGATTGTAATGCCTATTACCTACAATATAAGGTTTACCAAGAATATACACATTTTTGGCTTGTAGCTTCCTCTTAAACGAAAGACATAGTGCCATCTCGTTTTATTCTATGGCGCGCATAGGGGACAGAAGATGTCAAAGCCGGGGACATTCTTTAAATTGACCCAGTGAATTGGGCCGCTGCTCGCATTTCAAATAAATTAAGAATAAGACTATTGTAGTTTATATTTTAAAATTTTATACAAATAAAAATAACACTGACCATAATTAATTAATAATTATTAGAAGTTCTGATCTAATTTGCTATAAATCACATGTTCGTCCACATCTGGAATTCTGTTCATAGGTTTGGAATCCGGGCTACATTATTTATGTTAACAGATTAGAAAGAGTTTAGTAGCGATTTCTCAAATTCCTTAATGTTAAGTCATTCAACATACACAACTCTTATGACAAAATCGAGAAACATTTTCGAATCACAAAACTACTCAACAGGAGGCTTGTCGCTGATATAAAATTATTAACTCAAAAGTTGACTGCCCAGAATTGGTAAATGCTAAAGCTTCGACATAGCACACAGAAAACCCTTTTCTATATTGACAAATGCAAAAACCAACTCCAATAAAAATGAATTTATATGACACTGGTAGAAGTTATTATCGGTGCGGAAGTTCATTGTATCACATTTTAAGTGAGATTAAATTAATTGTACCTTATTTTATTATTTACTAGCCGACGTGTACTTTTACTCGACTTTTCTCTACTTTCAATAAATATAATATGTATCCATGTATTACATATATAAACCTTCCGGAAGAAATTCTCTAAATGATAGTGAAAACCATATCAAACTCCGTTGCATAGTTTAGAAGAACTAAGCACACAAACAGACAGACACGGATAGTGACTTTGTTTTATACTATTTAGAAATACCAATGTATTGTCACGATTACAAATTTACTAAAAGTTTATCAGGAAACGGCCTGTAATCCCGTTTTTAGTTCATTCATCAACTTCAGATCATCTGGGATGTTCTGGAGTGTTGTGGAATATTCTCAAATATTTTGGACTGTTCTAGAAATTTGCAAAAATGTTCTAGAAACTTCCAGTCCTTATATCTTCAAAAGCACGTCCTTCAGGTAAAAACGGAAACCTTCTTCGTGGATGGGGGTAGAGGGCTACCAAACTATATAACTCCCTTGGTCGTACCACGACTCGTTTCTGAGTTTTAGCAGCACGCACATTGTACACTTACTTTTATAATATACTAGCTGGGTGTTGACAAGGCTTTAGTTTTTTGTTAACTCAGATGTAGGCAGTGACCGTCCTCTTGTTTTGAAGGTCAAGTGTGAAAAATTTAAAATAAAATACACCCCGCCCGCCCGGTGTCCATCCGCCCGGCACAGACACTCTTCTTTACATAAAGAGACTTATGGATCCCCCACAATGCTTCGCTATTGCTAAAGTCTTTCTCAGGTGCCTCTGACTTCTTCCACCGTTCACTTCTATATACCACAATGTTACCACCGGTGACCGGATAAATCATCACATCTTTAAAAAGTAATATAAAATCATGGAAAGTGATGATACAAAAACTTTATTAACTGGGTTAAGTAGGTTAGGTTAGGTTTGGTTAAAAAAAAATTTTTTTTCATCGTTTCTAATGACTTTATATCACTTTTTAAAAGTTTGTTGAATTGTCACTGTGTTGAGTTATCATGGAACCGTTACCACGACAACACGGGCATGTGCCTAGCTTGGTGGTCTAAACATTCGTAATGACTGTAATACACCTAATAAAGAAAATTTTAAAAAAAGGATAAAAAAACTACATTGCAATGACTTTAATTCGACTTCATATCTCATTACGGTACAGAGATATTGCATCGAGTATTCCTCGGGCATCCCCAACTTCTTCTACCATTTAAACATCTCTAAACACTACTGGCACTAATAACAACAAACTTTTAAATTTTCATCGATGTCGGTTGACTGTTTTTCGAGTTTTGCGAGCACAAACATAATCAGGCTGAATTTTTATATATTAAGATGTTCAAACATTCTAGTCTATTCCCGTACATTCCAGAATGTTCCGGGATGTTCCGAATGTTCTGGACTCTTCTAAAATTTTCTAGAGAGCGAAACTTCCAGCCCTTATATCTTCAAAAGCACGCCCTCCAGGTAAAAATGGTAACCTTCTTCATGAATAGAGGATAGAGGACTACCACACCATATAACTCCCTTGATGGTACCGGGACTCATTTCTGAGTTTTAGTGGCACGCACATTGTACACATGTATATATATATATTATTATAAGAGTTTTTTTTTATTATTGATTTATACATTGATTAGTTATTTAAATTTCCTCTTCTGCCCTAACCCGTCCCCACCCCAAAACCTGTTTCCAACTTTATCCAGTATAAGTTGTTCTATAATGCATTATATAATTTTCATATTAACTTCCATTTTTATTATTTTTTTACATTATTTGATAATAAGTTCTGCTTTTTTATATTGTAGCTTAAGTTCTTAGTTTGATATGACTAAATGAACCTATCTGTGAACATATATAATTGATCTGTTGTGTACCTGAGAAATAATGCACATCCTTCCGAGGTGATACATTATTTCAAGAAAAAATCGTCAGTCTTTAGTTTCTTAGCCTTACCCCACACCCTTACGGACTGGTAAGGAATCGACACAAGCATGAATACATTATATAGTATGTAAGCGTAGGAAGTGTGGCGAACCCATCCTCAGCTTACCTGGGGAACAGTGTCACGAACGGTGCCACCGAGAAACAGGGTCGCATCTCAGAGTATTTAGACATTACCCCAGCACTTGGGGCTCTGCTGGAGTAGACCTTCTATTTCCCTAGATATTCGTTAGGACGAAAAAATTGGACCATTCGAAAACTCCTTCTTCCTCGTGGGGCCTTCAGGGAACCAAGAATGAGTTAAGAGGAGAGACGAGATCCTCTTCCCACATGAGGCCTTCAGGGAATCAATGGGGAGTGGACTTTTCCCCCATGGCGCCTTCGGGGAACCAAGGAGGAGTGGAGAGGAGAGATGAGGCCCTCTTCCCTCGTGGACCTTCGGGGAACCAAGGAAGAGTGGAGAGGAGAGATGAGGCCCTCTTCCCTCGTGGACTTTCAGGGAACCATGGAGGAGTGGAGAGGAAAGATGAGGCGATCTCCGTGAAATCTTTCCTTGTGGGGCCTTCAGGGAATTAAAGGGGAGTGGAGAGGAGAAATGAGGCTCGCTTCCCTTGTGGGGCCATCAGGGAACTAAGTTGAATTGGAGAGGAGAAATGAGAACTCGGAAGACACATTGTGAAGCCAGAAGACATACTCACATATAAAATGACAATCCTGGTGAACTTTATAAATGGGACCGGGTGACTGTTAAAGGAATGAGGCAAAATGGGAGATAGCAAAATGAGCCTATGGCCTAGTGCTCACGGGAACTACATGTAAACCGTCTTAGACCTATAAATAAATGATGTAACGGTAGCTACACAAATAATCGTTGTCAACTAATGGATCACAAATTATTAACCTACTGGACTCCAAAATTATCAGGTATAAAATAGTTTTATTAAATTTGAATTATTTATTATTTCTTGGTACAAACTTGGTTACTTAATTTTATTTGTGCGTGAATGTGAGTATTGGCTCACTAGCGCCTTTCTTCCTGTAATATCTTGCACAGATAAGTTGATGGGCCCCACACACTGTGAGGTGCTTACATAATTTTACACTAATTATATTTTTTCCGAAAACAATAAATCATTTAGTTTTCTCTCTTCAAGATCTTGGCAAATAAAATAAAAGTTTTGTAAAATAATATTATTTATTATAGGTTTTAAAGTTTACAAAAAACACAATATCAACGCCTACACACTACTTACTAAAAATATCTCCAAAAGATTTGAATTACTTATTAACGATACTAAAATAAACAATATCACATTAATTTGATATGCATTTTGGTTTGGTACGTAATGCAAAGCTCTCATATAATAATAAAAATGTCATTTAAACAATGTAATATATAATCAGTGTAAGTCCAATACTGTTGAAGAACCGTTGGTAAAAATGTTCAGGAGGGACAAAAACTATTTAAGGATCTTCGCTCTTGCATGCTTATGTACTGGGGATGGTTCATTCGCAGTATTGACTTTAATCAAGTACAAGCAGTCTATTGGTAAATTTCACAATTTGAAAGCACCAATGAATGCTGTTTGTGTTGTTCAACTGATAGCGCGAAAAAAGACGTATTTAACATTGTATTAATTTTCTTAACGCATGTTCAATTCTCAGATGCGACCAAATCTTTTTCTTACCCCGCTGTTTCACATTTTTCGTTTAAGAGTGGTTAATATTGTCTTCAATGATTAATTATTACAATTTGTGGTTTTACTCAATAAATTATTCAACAATATTAAAAATAACACATGTATATTTTAATTTCAATAAATGTAGCAGATATCAAAATATCACATAAGAATAATAGTTTTTTTTTTCCTAACCTATTTTTTACAAAAGCCAAAATATTTTTACTTCCATACATTGATTGTGGGTGTTAAAAATGATTTATAGATAAATAGGAGTCCATCGTTCTTAAATCTCCATAAAAAAGTTATTTGGTAGTTACTGGGAATTCACCAATTTTTATTAATCATATTATTATCAATAAACGTATCTTCCTAACTGATATTTTTTAATTTCATATTTCAAGAACTAGGAAAACTTTACCGACAAAAATTATTTTATAAATTTTTGTAACACTGAATTTCAATAGTCGCTGTGTCTGTGAAAGCGTTAAAAACAAAAATTAGCTAACGTAGTAAAAATTTATAAAAATGTTAATTACAACAATGGCAACCATCTTATGCTACGTATAAACAGAAGAAAATTTCAGGAAGCCGAGTTGCGAATTATGCAAGTTTCGCGTTTGCTGTTGCTTCGTTGCTTTCCCGTAATTCGTGGTTCAGCTTGGGGAAATTTCTTCCTGTTTATACGCAAGCTTAAATATATCATCTTAATATAAACAATAAGTGTGATTTTTAAAAATAAATTTCCACAAACATAATCATGGATCCACCTTTGACTAATGTTTCATTTCAAGATTTAGAGTTGAATAAAAAAATGCATTTAGTGATTGTTTAATGTTTTTTCAGCACATATCAGTTTCGGTTAGAATTTCACAGCCATATAATATATAAATTTATTCTTAAGGCAGGAATGTAAGGCAAATGTAAACATAAAGCTATGCTATTTTACAATGATTATTTCTGTACATATATCTATGTCTAAACAATGCTTAAAATTATGTTCTTGGTTTCATCTAATAATGTATTTATTATAAGAGCATTATTTTGAATTGTCCATTATTACGTAATATCAGTAAATATCAATCTTTAATTTAAACCAAAATCTAGCTGTCTTAAGGTTAAAGGCAGCTACGCGACAATATATACAATCTATGGAGTTTCACTAAAACACAAAATGCCCCTAGTGGTGGAATAGATTGTGTTGAAAATGCCAGCCCTGAAAAGGTTTTTTGGTTTTAAGTGGTTGTAAATTTTTTATAGTAAGTACGTACTTACTTCATATTGAATGCCATGAGGCAATATGGCTTTTAGTCAAATTGAAAAATTTCTACTTGACATAAATTGTTATAAAAAAATAAAATTATTATTATCTTCTTTGTTGCACCATCTGACAAAATTCGACGGCAAAAATGATAAAATACATATCTTTTGTAGAAAATTATGAAATAAATCAACATTGCATTGGTTTTGTCATGACGCAAAATTAATATCTATGAATGTCAATAAATACAAGTAAACTATCAAATTATAATATTGAATAAATATTGAATGTAATGTTTGGAAGAACATTTTATCGGACGGCAATTAGTTTCCAGCGAAGAAGGAAGAATGCAGCCAGTCGCATGCAGACCAATATTACAGACAGCCAAATGAAGTCGTTCCAGAACATAGATCCGCTCATGGCAATTTCAGACAGGAACTTCTGAGGATATCTGCAACACAGTAATTATGGATTAGTAATGAAGACATTTTGTGAGAAAAAACTGGAAGTTAGATGGAATGAAGAAGTTCGAAGAATTTGTGCGATTAGCATATATAGCATCTGATACATGCCCAGCTTTTTCTTTTTCCTGTCTTATTGCGCTTTGCATGTTATCCTGGCACTTCTTTTGTTATTTGTATGCTGTATGTATCCAATCCATCTTAGCATAACTTTCGTATCCTTTTTTAATAGAAAAATGATGGAATGGAAATGGAAAACTTAATCTAAATTATGTTCATTTAAATATCGCTGGATTCCACGTAAAACCAAACATTCTGATTAGTAAATAAACTGTAAAATAAAACCACATTTGAACAACAATGTGACATTATAAAAACATAAAAATATGTAATTAACATTTAATATGACGGATTGTTTAACAGAATTTTAAAATTCATGAATTTTAATATGTTCTGTGAATGTCCTAATCAAATTCTGTTACTATCCGAGTATTGTGAAACAACCGGCCCAAGATGAAATAATAACATATTCATTAATTCAGAACTTGAAAATTAACTTCGAAATTTGATGAATTCGTAAAATTCTGTGAAAAAACCCGTCCTTATAATGTTTAGCTTGAAAACCATTGAAAAACCGTGAAAAACCATGAAAAACCATTGAATAGGTTATTTTATTTAGTCATTGGGAAAAACCATGTGAAAACTAGTCAATTTTTCAAAGTTACCTTTTGATAAATATTTAATAATACCTGAATAAGTTTATATAATACAAGTATGTAAAGAAAAACTAACCTGTAGTGGCAGTATTTTTCTGAGCACTCCAAGATTGGTCTTTCCCCTCCGTAGATGGCGCCCACAAAGCCTTCAAGTCCGTAGCGGAGGTAAGAGACGTAGGATCCCCAGTATAGGTAGCTCGGCAAGTCACGTAGGGAGACTCCAAAGCCAGCAAACATCATCATTGGTACTGAAAGGGTTGGCCCCAAGAAGGTACCGGTCTGGAGAAAATAAAAACTCATTAAATTAATAATTTTCTCATGAAATTCTATTCGACTTTGGTATTATGGCTATACACTGGTAAAAAATCAAGTAAGTTGGTACTCAAATTGTTGAGGAAACGGTCCTAAATCTATAAAATAATATAAAAGTTTGGAATTTTTGTCTCTTGGAAATATGCCTAGTGTGACGTGTAAATAGATGTATCCACGTTGGCCCTATATAGAGTACAAGGTCTATGGCAGTTTTTCAACATTATATGTGCCGTTCCCCACTTCAATGCTTCAAAAATTTCCATAAACATCCTCAAAGAAAATTAAATCATCACCAATGGGAAAGTGGTGAAGACGAAAATTTTTCTTGGTTCAAATCTAACAAATGAGTTTATTTTACAGACAAATAATTCATTTAAAATACAGCATCGTCAACAACATCATCACTTTAAAAACATATTCATGATTTGCGCGTTGCTCCACAAAACATTCAAACTGCCCTTTGGTGGGACGTGCGCCCGATGTTGAGAATCACAGGTCTTTTGGGTAGTTTTTTTGCAATCTTGTTTCAGTCAAAGACATTTTGTTTCAATTTTTCCGGTTTTTCCAGTCTTCTTGAATCTTCATTATAACATATAATGCTGGAGACATGGATTTATTTCACATAGTACAAAGCATGAAATTTGTTTAGCATCTTGGATTCCAGCAGGGGCGGTTCTTCCCTTAGGTTATTTGGTTTTTGACCCCCCAAAATCATAAAACAACAATAATAATAAATGATGTGCATCAAATCAATTGCTCTTATTCTTAATTTATTTGATATGTACCGCGAAATAGCCGGGTTGCGAGCGGCGGCGTCAGCTAGTGACGAGCAGTGACATCTATTGTTTCTAATAGAAGCTAATAGAAGAATTCACAATACATTCGATTCGCTGGGTCAATTTAAAGAATGTCCATGGCTTTGGCATCTTCTGTCCCTATGCGCGTCATAGAATAAACGAGATGGCAGTATGTCTTTCTTCCAAGTAAAAATTAGGTACCGAAGAAAGCTTAGGTCATGACCGCGAAGGAGACAGCATGATGAATATTATATGTTTTAAAGAGAGGTGACATAAACATAGGTATGTCAGTTTTTCATTTTACACGTTTGTCGTGTGTGGAACAATGGTTGTCTTTCAATTGGACAGTTCGGGAAAGGTTTGGAATAATTCTTTATGTTGTTATCGATGTAGAATGAGGCTGAAGAATGAAACAAAACAAAAAACGTAAAAGATCATTGTCAAATAAAATCGCAAGTCTAAATTTAAATGGAATTGATAAATGTCGCATCGCTTTGCACCGTGGAACCACCATACTCTTAGCTTCGCACCCAGTATCTTTGGATACTGCGGACGAGCATTTCAAACTCTTATTCTTTTACTATATTATTTATTTTATGGTGTGCACAACTACATTAAATGTACCCTCTTAAAAATAATTTGCCATAAGTATGTGGATTGTGTAGTTATTTCCAATTTACTATATTAACATAATATGTATTTTGAGTCGCGGACTCATAAAGTACCTACCTACAAATTGTATAGATAATAATATATGAGCATTGTTTACAATATCAAATAAACATTAGTGACACATTTTTTTCAAATGACCTACCACGCCTTGATCCATAGACCCACTTCTGGATTCCAGATGAGATTTTTAGTAGTGAGATATTAGTATGTAGGTCCATAGGCATTATTGATAACTTACAGCAACTTTGAAGACGGCCCCGACCATTAGTCCAAAGCTCTGGGCAACAAAGACAACGAGAATAGAGATGGTGAAGAACATAGCGAACCGGGCGGGAACCATCGGCTGCGCTGACATCGAGTACACTATTAATGAAAATAATAGGCAGCATATAACCTGAAACAATCATAATCTTTGTTTAAAAAATATCACTAGTGTTCACAGATATATTTTACATTTCTATAAGAAGTTAATTAAAATTAAGTTTAAATAGTTTCTTAGTAGGAGTTTTATTGTGCCTCAAAACTAATTTTAGGTAAGGGAGGAGGAAGAAGAATAAAGGAGAAGGATAGGAGATGCTCCTGATTCCATAATCACATATTAATTACGATTGTATGTATTACTTCTGCTCGATATTTCTGAAGTGAATGTCTACATTGTGTAATATTTTGTGTTATATTGCGCACAAATAAGGGGAATCTTTTTCTAATGTTGGTTCTGCATGTGGGCAAATAAAATTAATTTGTTTGTCGTGTTGATCTTGACGGTATATGAATTGGTAAGCTCTGGCGAGTCCAGGTCATTATTCAGAATTTTAAATAAAAAGATTTAATCAAAAATTAAGCATTGTGTATGAAAGGAATTAAAGTTGTGAAATTTAAGCATTGTGCATGAAATGAATTGAAGTTGTGAAATTTAAGCATTGTATATGAAAGGAATTGAAGTTGTGAAATTTAAGCATTTTGTCTGAAAGGAATAAAGGTTGTGAAATTTAAAGGATTCAGTGAATTAAATTAAAAAATCTAAGTTTGTTTATTGAATGTTTGTTGTTACGCTAAAAATGTTATTATGATTTGTAATACTAAAAACTTGTCAACTTTGATAAGAGTTTATTACGTATTACTGTCAAATTGATTTACTGTATATGCATAAACATCCCGATTTTTTGTTAAAGTTTCCGATACGGCATTGTTTTGCGGAAACATCTATAATGATAAGAGTTATGAACTGTTACTCAATTGCATTTAGAAACCCAAACCTCCCACGGAAAGTGACAAGGTCATCAAATAGATATTATTATGAGTAACACAATAAATCAATTTGTATCTTCATTCTCCAAAATTATAGTGTTATTAGTTATTACTTATTCATTGCTATAAGAATAGAATCTTTTATCAGGTTAAAGGTTACAAATTGCTCAAATTTTTAGGAGTTCTAGATTTCAGGTTGACCTATTAAAAATATGATTGATTTCTCCAGATGTTTGTTTAATTTTTGAAAGACGTATTTTAAAGGTTATCTGAGTTTACTGGAATAGGAACTTTGACCAGAAAACAAGATTATTTATAATAATAACGACGGCTTTGTTCATCATAGTACACATAAAATATTTGGTCAGCAGTCTGTTTACAGGTATATTTTAGTTGTGAATTGATTGTTTACAAGGGGAGAGTAAGAAAACCATAACAGAACTCCCAAGAGATGCTTTGGAAGCCATTGCATTGACAATGTATGTTGCTGCTTACAATATTGCCCAACAGTAACCATTAATTTATCAAACTCTTTTATTCGACAATAGCAAAAAGGTACTATGTATTGAGAAAGAACACACTGATATATTTTCTCCTTTTTGTTTTCATGCAAGACGTGTGAGAAGGAGTACGTCATTTTTTTGTCAACGGGGTTGACTATATATTATGATAATTATTATTAAACTTACCGATATTGGTATGTCCACCAGGGTGTTAGAAATGTAGTAGGATCGCAATGAATACCATCTATTGAAGTGCTCCTTTTGTAAAATGGACATCTCAGTTGGAACTGCGGAAAAAAAAGAAAAAACATGTGCATATGAAATACATAATATTATAACTAGGTGTACATATTTCAAGTAGATTTCTTAAAAAAAACTTTTAAAATATCTTAATAGGATGTTGTGATAATTTAAAAATTCTTTTTTGTGGTTGTTTTTAATATATATATATATAATATATTTTTTTACATTAATTCCACACGGGAGGCCCTAAGGAAAATAATTTCCCAAAGGGCTTATGTCATCTTTAGGGTTGCTGTGTGCAGGGTCTTTTGAAGGAGGGAGGAAATACTTGTTCCACAGCCGAGATGTTGAATTTAAGACCAAGCCGTAGAAATTACCCATTCTCATGTGACAAATAATCTATGGATAACCGTAAACAAACAACAGCTGATTCTGACAGCTCCAAACTTTATACCAAAATAAGTGACAATTAAGCAAATCAACACAGTAATCCAATAAAAACCTAAAAACCAGTGTTACGTAAAACAAAGTGACAGTTTATCCGGTAGTGGCAGTGTAAAATAACTACACATTTTGTTAAAATAAATATATGCCAAACCACAAGTCATTGTAAACCAAAGACAATTTATGGATTTGAATTTGTGAAAAAAAAGAAGAAAAAAAAGTGTCATTTTTGTCATAGACTAAACAACTAAATTATATATTTTAAATTTTAATTATTTTAATAAGGGGCATTTATGAACAAACAATAGAAATTTTCCAACGAATTAAATAAATAAATACAACATCAAGAAAATGTCCAAATCTCGCAGCAAGTTTTCCAACGTGAAGAAAGTACTGACAACATCGTCACCACTAACAACCGCGTCTGACACAATGGACTCTCCGTCGGAGGCTCATCAGTCGATGATTAACATTGACAGCGACTCTATCTTGGAATTTATCAATTCCAAATTTGAAGAAATGAAGGAAGTTATGCTCAACAAAATTGCATCAGAGCTGCAAGAAATAAAAAGCTTTACTAACTTCGTTAACGAAAAATACGATGACATAATACACAAACTGTCAAAAATCATGGATACACCAAATCAAGTAAATAAACTCAAGGAAGAACTAGCCGAAAAAGAAAAAAGATTGGCTGCAGTAGAAGTTCACCTGGCAGATCTGGAACAATCAGCCCTATTGAACAGTATAGAAATAAGCGGTATAAAATTGCAAGACAACTTATCCCCAGTCCATACTGTGACGCGGATCGCGGAGCTCGCGGGCGTCATAATGGCACCAGAGGATACCTACAAAATTTCAACCAACAAATCAAACGATCAACAAAAAAAAATCACGATTAATTTCGCAGACATCACAAAAGCACGCACCATGTTAGCTGCTAAATATAGTGATCCGATAAAAAAATTCAACGGGGAAGGAGCCCAATACGTTTACCTAAATGCAGCACTAACGCCTTATTATAAAAATCTACACTGGAATGCCAGAAAAAGGGCACAAGAAAAAGAATATAAGTACGTATGGGTGAAATCGGGAAAAATTTTGGTAAGAAAAACAAATGACTCAAAGGTGGTTGAAATAAGACACCTAAACGATTTAGCTACTAAGATGATTTAAAAAGAAGAAAAAAAAACTTATTAGACTATTTACTCAATATGTTTATTATGGCTTCTACAAAGATAAAAAACAATTTTTTAACGGTAACTAACCGTAATATACCAACACCTGATATACCAAAAAAATTTGCATCTCTGAGAAATGCAACTCCAAAACTGATTATAATCAAATTTAAAAATCCAAATGGTCGAGATAAGTTTTTGGAAACAGATAAAAATTGCAATAAAAAAACAGAGAAAAATGAAGTGAGACGGAACATTAACAAAACAGGATTCGCAAGACGGCGTGGACCTACACACATTAATGAACATCTAGCCACTCACACAACAAGAAAAGTATATCTCTACAAACTATTTGCAAGAAACTACCTTTTCACCTACTTATGGAGTACAACAAGGCGAGTATATATTCGCCATCGATCAACCGACTCGCGAGCAATTCAATCTAACTCAGAAAATACCACCAACCTCATTGAAGAACAACTAGAGGAAAACCAACAAATTGATGACATAAGTACAACAGCGGAAGAAATTGTTCCTGAAGTAGGCGCCAAACTGTATCCTTATATTACTTCGTACTTAATAATAACCATAAACATTCCCAAATCTTATGTAGATTATCATGTTTGGCTTTCCATCCAAATTTCTATTTTTATCCTTGTAACAAATGGTTTCTGTACTGAATTTTGACTTAGAAACAATAAATAACACAGAATACACTTTTAACCAAGCAAAAGAATACAAACTCCTTGTCTCAGGAAAACACAGTTTAAGCATAATATGTCAAAACATAAGAAGTATTCAAAAGAACTTTGATAGTTTCTGTGTCCTACTAAATGAAATAGATATAAGTTTCGATATCATTATCCTAAGTGAATGCTGGTTAGGTGATTCTTACACCAACTTAAACTTAAATGACTATACCACATTCCAGACCACAAGACACATAAATCAAAATGATGGTATAGTAATCTTTGTCAAAGATTCAATTAAATCTTCCATATCAGAAATTAACATAACTGAAGCAAACTGCATTCAAATATCCCTTGGCCCATGTCTTTCTATATTTGCTATATACAGACCACCTTGCTACAACAATCTCTCCCCTTTCTTAAATTCCTTAAATAAACTTCTTGAAGAACATAAAAAAACTCAACAAATAATTATTGCTGGTGACATGAATATTAACATATTAAACTGCCTACCAAAAACTACGGAATTCTTAAATCTTTTTACTCACTACGGACTTAAATCTACAATAAACTCGCCAACAAGAACCACATCACACTCCAAATCCTGCATCGATCATATATTCGTTAAAACTAGAAGAAAAACTTTTTCATCCATTATTCACTCAACTGTCACTGACCATTTTACAACTACATTAAACATACATATTAACAAAGAACAAAGTAAAAACAAAAATGACAACATGCAAGACAAAATAAACTTTAAGTCCCTAAAATCGGATATTCACGATGAACTTTGGACTAACGTACTAAATGAAATAGATCCAAACACAGCGCTGAACACATTTATAAATACGGTTGAAACCTACATAACCAAACACACCACAAAAAATCCACAAAAGAACTACACACATAAAGAAAAAAAAATAACACCATGGATCACAAAAGGAATAGTCAACAGTATTCATAAAAGAGATGCAATGCATATGCGAGTCCACAAAAACCCGAAAGATAACAAACTAAAGAATGATTACTTACTGTATAGAAACCTGTGTAATAAGTTAATTAAACAAGCCAAATACAAATATTACAAAAAAGAAATAAAAATCGCCAAAAATGATCCTAAAAAAATTTGGGAAATTGTAAGAAATATTACTTATTCCACTCTGAAGAAAGATTCACATATCAAAGAACTATTAATAAACGGAGACAAAGTCTTAACAAACAATGAACCTAATAAAATAGCTAATTTTATTAACACACAATTCTCAAAAGTTGGCTCTACCTTAGCGGAAAAAATTCTTAAAAAAAACTGTACATCAGAAGTCTCTTTATCCAAACTTTGCTCTTCCATACGACCAAATCACTCGTTTAATGCTTATCAAGTAAATACAAAGGAAATCTCGGATCTTATTAAATCTCTCAAACCAAATTGCGCGATGGGACCGGATAACATTTCCAATCAAATACTGATAAATCTACGAGAATACATACTTATACCGCTTCAACACATTTTTAACCAAAGTTTTAGGCTCGGAATTGTCCCTGATCACTTAAAAATAGGATGTATTACTCCAATACATAAATCGGGAGACAAAACTCTGATATTAAATTACAGACCAATCACTTTGCTAAACTCACTATCTAAACTTCTAGAAAAAGCTATGAAAAAAAGATTACTTGCGTACCTTGAAAAACACAACCTGCTCTCAAGCCGTCAATTTGGATTTCGTGCCAAAATGGGTACAGAAGATGCTTTATCAGAATTAACCAACTACATAGTGAAAAGCATAGATGGCGGATCAAAGGTGATTGGGGTGTTCTTAGACCTAGCAAAAGCTTTCGACACCATTTCGCATAACTTACTACAGCAAAAACTCAAAAATATCGGTATAACTGGTCAACCGCTAAAATGGTTTGTCAGCTACATTGAAAAGAGACAGCAAATAGTAAAAATAAATAAATACAGCAGTGACAAAGCAGATATCAGGTATGGAGTACCGCAAGGCAGCGTTTTGGGTCCCATACTATTCCTCATATATATAAATAGTCTAACTGAGATAAACCTAGGAAAAATTGAGTACAAAGTAATCAGTTATGCAGACGACACTGCAATTTTGTTCAAGGCACAATCATGGGAAAAGGTATTCAAAAACACAGAAACAGGGATGACTGTAATAAATAAATGGCTACAAAATAATCTACTAACACTGAACATTTCAAAAACAAAATATCTAACTTTTAGCAAAACAAAGGCTGGTCAACCACATAGCCAACCACAACTACATCTTAACCCCTGCACCAATATTTCGTCAAATAACACATGCTGTACTTGTGACAAAATTATTTATGCAGACAATATTAAATATCTAGGTTTAACTGTTGACCATAAACTAAAATGGGATCTCCATATTAATATATTATCAAAAAAAATACGAAAATTATCATACATCTTCAAAACAATACGAAACATCATGTCATTAAATCAACTCAAAAATATATATTTCACACTCTGTCAAAGTATTTTAACGTATGGAATATCAGTTTGGGGAGGAGCAGCAGATACTTACCTCAATTCTCTTAAAATAAATCACAAAACAATAATTAGAATTATGTTTAAAAAACCTTACCAACATCCGACGGAACAGCTAATGATCAAAAACAAATTACTAGACATAAATAAACTATTCATAAGGAAGATCATTTACAAAAACTGTATCAAAACTTCACATCTCCACATACCTCACTCGCAAAACACAAGAGCAAAAATTAATAAGCACTTTCAAGTTCCCCATATCAAATCAACTTTTGCAAAAAAACACGAATCTTACCTAGCACCACACATTTTCAATACCTTCCTAACACAAACAAAAACTTACGTCACCCCAAATAATTTGAATTGGCTGTTCAAAAGATTTGTATTATGGCTGAATGAAAAGGAAAGAACAGATATTCAAAATATTCTAAATAAATAACATTTCATACAATTTCTCACAAAATTATATAATATTCAAATAAAACAAATGCGAGAAACTGCAATTTTGCAATACTAATTATCATGTAACCGCTATATCTATATTCAATTGTCACAAAATTTAATTTTACTTTTATCTATGTTACATAGGCAATCTTCTCATGGAATGTAACTAATAAAAAATAAAAAATAGTATGTATGTAAATATTTAATATACCACCACATAATTGTATCTTTTTGTCTTTTTACATACATATATATATATATATATTTTTTAAATACATACATTTCTTTTGGAACAAATATAATATGTGATTTACCCGCCTCGGAACAGACTTTGTCTAGTGAGGCGGGTAAAAGAAAAGAAAACAATGTAAACAACCATAAAATTAAATAAACGCCCGGGTTGCCGGCACTGAAACTGAACTGAAACTGAAATTAAATTATTAACGGTGAACAAATTTTGGGGGTGCATTTGGCATGTTTCCCGACTATGCACCGGTGCCAAAGGGATCACCGACACTAGTTCCTTGAAGCATCTTCCATTAAAATACCGGTAGAACATTAACAAGGACATCATTCCCATCTGACGCCTGTGCTCCAAAGATTGTAATGCCTGTTTCTACGCAGAGTCAAGGGTTTTTTTCAAGTATTTTGGGGCTCCAGGGCAGAGGTGGCTGTCAAATTCAACAGTGGGGCACCCTTGCAATTTGTACAGGGTAGGGGTTTTAATAGTGTGGTATACTTACATGTCAAGATGGTTAGCATCATTGTTGACATCATATGGTGCATTAGGATGGCAAACAATAGTTTATAGTTGTCTAGAACCCTCGATCCTTCGTTGCCAGCATTTAAAAACAGTAGTCCTAACATTGCTCCTGTCATAACATTCACAATTATCCGGAGATGTGTTAGCGTCTGAAATGAATTCATTAATTTATTTATTCACGCCTTGAAGTCTTTTATATGTATACATTGTTATAAGTAAGTTGTTTAGGAGTACAATAATGTGTGGATAGAACATAACATAATAAATACAGTATGAGAGATATAAGCAGGTATAATACTAGTTATCATGGAAAGTTGCACAAAGGAGTTCAATAAGTGCATATTATAATTAAATTATAAGTGGACGGAATAACTAAGTAGGCAATATGGAAGTAGTTACAGAGCAATGTGTAGTAACTTGGTTGATATTTAAAAAATTAAACATTAACAGTTTGTTGTAAGCATGTTTGTATTTAGCAAACCTTTATTACGACAGATTGGGTGTTTTACAGAACATAAATGAATATAAAGATAAAAAGTGCACATAAAAATGGATCTGTTACAAATATTATAATGGCGTGAATACATTTGCGAGCCGAAACGCGAGCCGAGCCTCGAATTGTGGGAAAGAAACAAAGCAATAGCAAATGGCGTGAAATGACGCTTGCGGTTGCTTCGTTCCTTTCTCAAAATTCAAGACTTGACTTGCGTTTCGGCTCGCAAATGTATACGCAGCGTAATAGAATGAATTTTAGTTTGGACGTATTATATACATATTAATACGTTATTATTAATGATCAGAGGTTTTAAAATTATGGTTATACAATATTATTATATTAATTAATTATATTAATCACTGAATACTCATAATATAAAATTATTAGCTTCAAAATCACTCCTTGATATCACTGCCCAAAACAAAGTAGTGTTTTTTTGATATTACATATTATGAAACTATGTAGTAACTTCATGGCTTTGCAAAGGCAGGGGAACTATGTCGCTAGTAGGTTGGGCAGCGTTGCGAGGCGGCTACCTAGATTGCTTTTAAAGCTCCATACCTTTTGATGGAAATTACGTTACGAGCTGTAAGTTGCACTAACCTAAAAATTCCAGATGGTTAAAGCGGTGTAATTTTTATGGCGCCAGAGCTTACGTTTCAATGGAATATACATAACAGATTTTATGCTTTTTTTTTTTTTTTTTAAGTTTCTTTATTCTAAAAATTATTAGTTACATGTATTGAGGAATTTTTCGACCACCATGCTAGGCATATGCCCGTGTTATGGTGGTCGAAATAATTTACAGTTAAGATGTTATTATTCTGGTTTGGTGTCTTAGAGGATGCATATATACATAAAAAAAATAGTGTTTAGTCTATGATATTGTTTTGTAAATGTGTATATCTTTAAAATAACTAATGCATTAAACAAAATAATTTCCTTGTGAGTTATGTATGAGGAACTGATTATAAAAAATAACTTTTTCTTATTCAGACAAGTGATAAAGTACCTACCTGTAACATATTTAAGATGACGATTGTGCTTGTTTATATTTGAATTTACAATATTTTTTGATTTAATAGAAACAAAATATCTCATTTTTCATCTTGGAGATTCGAGTTACTTCCCGTGATTTTTCACGTGTAACAACTAGTATTATAATTGAATTTCAAGTGCTTAGAAATTTTTTGAATATATTGATTTACCGAGTCTCGTTTGGCCATCAAAAATCCTCTTCTAATCAGCACCTTAAGCTGATTAGATTCCGGTGTTTCTTCCAGTCCTTTATTTCTATTGCTGCGCTTTACTTTGGACAGGGGGTGTTTCAGTCTGAGGGTCTTGAGGTCACTGATGGCGGAAGGGTCCGCAAACCACTGAAGACACTTTCCATTTTCCATCTCCGTCACCAGTAATTTACCCTTTTCTTCACCGTGTTCTCCGCAGGCCAATTCAATTACTACAAAAGAGATATAAAATATTTTAATAAGTATTTAACTGGATAGGGACTTACATAATATTGAAACAAAAATAAAAATTTGGTAGGTACCTACTTAGTAGATTTTACTCAATATTTGAATGAGTTGTTTGAAATTCACAAAAGAAAAGGAAAAGTGTTTTTGAGAGATGGCTTATAAAATTACTAACTAACTAACCATCACACTGTTTCTCCGCAGGGATAGGTAGAGAGGACGGACCGCCAAACAACTCACACTTGTCACTTCTTGGCTCATTCACATTCATACATCGTCTCATACATACTCTTCTATTATTCTGACTCTTGACATGGCCAGAATCAAGTATCTGATTCACTTGACCTTGTTATCACTTCTTCGGGCGTCCAGACTTCTGCTACCATTCACATTTACATCATATATTCTCCTTACACTCCTTTTTTCGCTCGTTTGCTCAAAAATATAGTTTGGGAGGGCAAAAGGGTGAGATTAGTAAATAGTTTGGGATTAGTTTGAGGTTAGGGTAATATTTTAGGGAAATTGTTTATTGAGTGTATTTGAAGTAATGTAAGTACTGGAGAGGAAAATAATTGAATGCAAGTATAGTAATTTATCAAAAGTGACATTTATTGTGTGCAACCGCATGCAATACTTTGTGTTTTTTATAGCATTTACATATTAAGCTTGATTGTATCTCACGATAATATAACATTTTTTTTTTCTGAACTCTAAATTTGAATAGTTATAATGAATATTTCATTATGTTGTTAAGTTTGATTGGTATTTAATAAAAAAATTGATTTTGTTATTAAACACCATTTTTTTAATAGAGATACCTACATTATTGTATTAAAATAAAACATAAGTATACAAAATAATATATAATAATAATATAAATGACAAACATACATTAGTATTATAATTTTTTTTTTTTTATGAATTTTGAGAATTCAAATTTGTTGACATTTCAAATTGCCGTTACTAAAGGCATCAGCAAAATGCCTTTAGTAACGGCAGATGCATTGTAAGTATTGTGACTTCATTCTTATAAATGACAAAATACATATATATTGGTTCCATGATATTTCATCAAAATGAAAATTCAACACACCTCCAAAAAGTGATATGGAGTCATGAAGTTACCTTTGTAACCTATTTAACCTAGTTTTTGTTTCATCACTTTTCATGACTTCATATCACTTTTTGGAAGTGTGTTGGGTCACATACCCGGTCACCATATATATTACATGAAAGGGAGATTGCAGCAGAGTTCTCAGTTTTTTTTATAATAGATACCTAATAATTATTTTCTGCGACTCAACACAGTAATACTAATAATACTCATTGAATCTATTCAAGAAAATGATAAAAAAATTCCGTACTGGCTGAGAGTGGTGATTTTGGATTGCTGTGCGTGGCTTTTGTCGTGAATTACATTCATTCGATATTCAATGGGATATCGAAGTTTTTGAATGCCAAACCTTTCCCCTTACTAATAAACATGTTTTAAATTTGACACAACTGATATACAAACGTTAACCTATATATATATTTTTTTTAAATACCCCAAACCATGCAAATGCCCGTATCATGGTGGCAACATAATACAAATAAGAACATATTATTATACAATGATATACATATATGTAATAAAAGTAGTTTAAAAAAAAAAAAAAAAAAAAAAAATCAAAGCAAAAACAAAAGCAAGAAAAAAACTAAAATAGTGGCAGATAAGTTTGTTGTCCACAATTTAACAGAAAAATAATTAAAAGCATATTTCAGGGAAATCGTGTGTGGTGTGCAATACACAATCCGCAATATCAAGTAAATATTCAGATAAAGTTAGCATAAATTTAATAATCGTACCGTAATCAGCAGGATTGTGATACTGTGGGCAAGGCATATGGACTCCTTCCAGATAGGGGACGAGGTTGTTGGTGGTTCCTTGGTACAGGCACTCCCCAGCAGCTAACACATACACATGGTCAAAGGTCTGAAATAGGGAAGCAGAAGGCTGGTGGATGGTGCAGACAATAGTCCTTCCTTGCTGAGCCAACTGCTTCAATAGATTGACCACATGTCTGCAGGATGAACTGTCTAATCCACTGCAAGAAGAAATAAATTAAAAATTAAACATAACCACCCAATGACGTTACAATATATTTGTACGGTCATTGTAACAACCCCATTTTTTGAACGATTTTTATTAAACTCCACAGTGACCTTTTTTGGGTGACCGGATAACTCGTCAAAATGACAATTCAACACACCAGACCTATAAAAAGTGTTATAAAGTCATTAAAAGTGATGAAACAAAAACTAGGTTAAATAGTTACATACATATATGTAACCTATTTCGAAGTTTAGTGACAAACAGTTTACATGTCAAACTTTGAAGTTTGACATGACATTGTGCCTTTTAAAACTGACTATTTAGACCTGTTTTTGTATGAAGGTTACCTTATCCATAGGTGTGTAATTATTTAATTTATTTCTGCGATCTTTAACTCTATGGCTCAGTATATCAGTAATTTTTAGTAATGGCGTCACTCGGCTTATCTCGTCAGAGTTTCTAGCATAGAACAACTTAACGGATGTAAATATCTCTTAGCGCATTGAGAGCAACTAATATTTATTTGTGAGAAACACACAGCTCATATAATTTTTAAAAAATTTTCATATAAGGTAAAATATGCAAAAAAAACTTTTTTATGCTAAGGTTGCTTTGAGACAGGAGTTTTATTATGCCTTAAAACTATTAAGTTGGTAAAGGGGAGAAGAAGACGAATATAGGATAAGAATAGGAGCTGCTCCTATACATTCCATACTTATGCATTAATTTACGACTGTACATGTTAATTCGGTTCAATATTTCTGAAGGTTATTGCTAAGAATGTCTATATTATGAAATTTTGTGCTATACTGCGAACATATATGGAGAGTTGGAGAAATTTTTTTAACGTTGATTCTGCTTGCCAGCAAATAAAAAAATATTGGTTTGCCGTGTTGATCTTGACGGCATGTGAAATATTTTAAATTGGCAAGTTCAGGCAAGTCCAGGCAATTATTCAGTATTTTAAATAAAAAATATTTGTATTTAACCACGAATATTTATTATTTTACACATCGACCGGTTTCGCTTAGACCAAGCTTCATCAGGATATAATAATAACTAGCGTAGAACAACTTAACGGATTAATAACGGATAAGTTATTATTATATCCTGATGAAGCTTGGTCTATGCGAAACCGGTCGATGTGTAAAATAATAAATATTCGTGGTTAAATACAAAGTGTTTGTTTTATTTTAAAAAATATAATGTCTAATCACAAAGTAATTGCTTCTTATGAAAAAAAAAAAAAAAAAAATAAATAAAAAAAAAAATATATATTTGATCAAATATTAAATGTTGTATTTGAATGTGGTTGAAGTTGTGGAATTTAATGCACTCGGTGTAATTTTCAATGAATAAGTTTAGTTTTTAATTTATTAGCTTGAAAATTATTCGATTCTTTTAAAACGGGCGTTGTAGATATAAGTCCAGATCGCTGTGCTGTATCGTAAGTTGGGCGGATATATATGTGTGCTGTAAAGGGAGTACAAAGTCTTCACGTTGCGGACAATATACGTAATAAATCTCATGAACCCTTTTGATGGTAAGTTAGTAAAGAAGGTGGTTGACTTACGTGGTGGGCTCATCCAGGAACATGATGAGAGGATTGTTGATGAGCTCCAGAGCGATGGATAGCCTCTTCCTCTGTCCCCCGGATAGGCGCGCCGTCCTGGTGTTTTGGTGCTCGTACAGTCCCAACATGGATAGGATCTCTTCTATCTGAAAAGAAAAAAAAAACAAAGCATAAGATGCAAAACAACACTTTTGTTACCATAAGGTTATGTTTACAGTTTTTAGGAATACAAAAATACCAAAACCATAAATTCATTGTTTAAAGCTGATACCTAGTAGTGATATTACAGAAGTTTTAAATTTTGGTAACGGGAAGGTTAAATGACTGGTAGTAAAAACATATTTTCCTACCAGTCATTTATCCTTCCGGTTACCAAAATTTCAAACTTCTGTAATATCACTACTAGTCATTTAACCTTCCCGTTACCATAAATTCACTGTTTAAAGCTGATACCTAGTAGTGATATTACAGAAGTTTGAAATTTTGGTAACGGGAAGGTTAAATGACTGGTAGTAAAAACATATTTTCGAGTTTTTTTCTCAATTTAATGCGGCTAGTCCACGTTGGACCAGTGCAACTTATAAAAAATGTACATATATACCTTAATTATCGCAATTTTGTTCGATAAAAAGCAATGAAAATACCCTATTCTGCATAGGCCATTTAATCTTCTTTTTTTAATGTAAAAACCCCTCAAGAGTCCCAACTGCTCCCAACCGTCTGGAGCCAGTTAGACTATGGCATCTCCAATTGGGGGGAGAGGAAGGAGATGGGGAAGAGGGGTTGAAGAAGAAGTTGGGGGAATACCTGGCTATTCAGATCTGGTCACCGAACACGGATAAAAACGTTTCTGCATGGTGGTCTTACACCAGGGGGATACTGAAAGAATCTTCTACTCTGTTACTTCAACGGATGCAACGGACAAGTTGTCTTGTACACGTTGGGCCAAAGTGAATGCCGAAGACAATGCCGGTCAATACGAAACTAACACGAGTATTATACAGGATTTTCCAATAAGAGGTGTTATTTTGATATTCAATCGTAAAAGATCAATGGTTTCGTTGCTTGTGTGGCACGTAGCGCTGTCTTGTTGAAAGTAAACGTTGTCCAGATCAATATCATCCAATTCCGGCCATAAAAAATCATTACTCATCTCTCGATAGTGCAATCCATTCACCGTAACTGTTGCTTTAGCCTCATTTTCTAAAAAGTAAGGTCCAATGACTCCGCCGGACCATAAACCGCACCAAACAGTCACACATTGAGGATAGAGAGGCTTATCAACAATAACTCTTGGGTTTTCCGAGCCCCAGATGCAACAATTTTGCTTGTTGACGAAGCCACCGAGGTGGAAATGGGCCTCATCACTCAAGATGATCTGCATTTGATTCACTCA
The DNA here is from genome assembly GCA_026573805.1 of Hesperophylax magnus. Lineage (NCBI taxonomy): Eukaryota > Metazoa > Arthropoda > Insecta > Trichoptera > Limnephilidae > Hesperophylax > Hesperophylax magnus. Next base: position 7,846,887 of record JAIUSX010000022.1, read on the forward strand.
AGTGAATTTTAATAATTTCAATGCGTTGTTGAAGCGTATATCGTTCCATTTTTATTAATGGCGTAGTTTTTACTTGTCAAATGTCAAAAAATGACAGCTTCAAAGTAACATCTACCGAAATAGCGGGCTATTCAAAATAACACCTCTTAATGGAAAACCCTGTATTATTATGCATGGAGCTCGGCAACTAGTGGGAATCTACATCACATTTGGAATCGATTTTGTGATGTTTTTGATTTGAGCTTCCGTTTTCGTTGGAATTTTTTAAAGTCAATTTAAAATTTGAAAAAAATCGGTCGCAATGGTCAATATACCATCTGTCCAATGTTTTTTAATACCCGGCTCCATAAGTTTTTTAACAAAAAAACTGCCTGATTGCATTATACTGATTGCCAGATAACTGTTGAGAACTTGTGACAGCGGTCTCACAGTGACTGGTGGGTGTATATATTACGGTACCTGCATCCCAAATTATTCATCATCTTAATTCATATGTAGGTAGCTACTAGTATAAAAATGGCTATTCAATAGTTGTTGGGAACGTTGTTGTGACGAAATCTTGCATGGCAAATCTATCACGTACCCAAACAGATTAGGGTCGCGGTTTACATATTTATTTCGTCACTATCATTTTTATTAAACCTAAATACATTCCTTCCAATCACCTACTTTAGGTAAAGGTAGGTACCTACTTATCACATAAGCAGGCTTGTAATAAACTTGCTAATAAACTTACGAGTACCGAATGAGAAACACGTCTTGCCAAGACAAAGTAACAGGTTTTCATTCTTGAAATAAGATATCTACACTAGCGATGAGCCGTTCATGAGAGAGCCGCACAATTGAGCTAGCTCTTTTTAATGAACCGTATTCGTACGACTCCCGGTAAACCGTACCACGGCTCAATTGAACGGTTACTCGTTATTCTCAGGAGGAGAAAAATAGCGCAAATGAAAATCTCCAACTATTCATTGTTATTACACACTCAGAGACATGATCGACGTCTAACAGTCCGACATCTGGACTTGGACATATGTAGGTACCTACGTCTACTAACTATATAGCATCTTATTTTTCTCGTGGTACGAAGCCAAAAATATTAAAAATCTCCTAAATTTATTTTCACATTAATAGGTACCTATCATATAGGTAATGAATGTATTCATACAAATAAATGTCAATACAATAAATGTACAAAAACAAGTATTTTATAAAAATAATAATATTTTTTTTACAATAATAATCAATTAATGACTGTACAATTTAGGATTGTTGTAAACGCAAGTGGTGCCCTCTGTTATTTTAAAAAAGTACCGTTGAATTTTTATGTAGTATTATTGTTAATATTGTAACAAGTTGATACTTTTAATTTAGGAATTACACATATTTTGAAATTTTATTTCCATTTAAAGAAATCATTTCGGTGGTATTGGCGAGGAAACCTATTTTTTTCATGCATTACTAACCGTCTTACTAATTAGGTAATTATATACTTACACGCCCGTTCAACGATGGTGTGGTAAAGCCGACTTTGAGCCTGGTTTAAGACCGTTTTAACCAAACAAACGCCGTGGCAATAAGTCAAGTTTTTCACTGTTCTTGACCTTACGTTCCGCGTATAAATAAGAGGGTAAGAAGGTACAATGTATTCTTCATATTATCATTAGCATGGATGTACCTATAATTCTCTTGTTGTCCGCTCGGTTCATATACAGAATGTCTAACATTATTATATAATAGGTATATATTATACCTATTAAATGCAAGTGTTGTGTAGCTCTATATTCACAGTTGTTAATTTTGCAAAGGGCGAAGCCCCATAAATGGGCACCAACACTTAATCCGGGCTAAGCTCAACCAAACGCAATCCGCAGGGCCTAGAAGCAAAAAAACTGCTGGCAATAATTAATGAATTACCTTCTCATTACATATTTATTTATTCTTGTCTTCATTTTTTACCTTTGGTTTTGAAACATGTTAAAAAAATTTAAAATGGTGGTTTACGTGAAGTTAATTATTTTCAATACAAATATTAATTATTGTTTTTTGCAAGAAGTTTCAAATATTTGGATATGCGCCGTAAGAGGTTACCCGATGTTAAAAAAATATTTTTATGATTGTGATTATTACAATTATTTTTGGTTTGAAGGGAAACCATTACAAAATATTTAAGAACGTATAAAAAAAAAGTTCACAATGAATTACTTTTTTTGAACATAATTTCCACAGTATGTAGAGATGAGCACCTGGAACTAAAACCGGTACTGAACAGTATTGGAACCTAATGGATACAATATTTAGATGCCGTCGAGATGAACAAGTAAAAAATATGAGAGAATGACCCGCAGAACAATCGACTTTTTGTGAAAATAATTCATTGAAATCTCGCTTATGGGCAAGATTCGAGTTTACGTGAACTTTTAAATTTAGAAGTGACATCAATATCAAACGCCCCTCAATATTTTTCTTTAATTTCTCAGTTACCGTGAACTCCATCAAATTTAAATTAAAAATATTATGATGTACCTATATTATTTTCATGTTTCGCGGAAAATTTTTAGGAAAATATAATTGAATTGTTTTCTTACATCTTCGTGGGGATAATAAATTGATTGTTAAATCATTTTACGACGCTCTCATATTAAGCGTCGGTATACAGACGGGCGTAACCATAAAAACCATATTGTCTTAATTGCATTATGGATTAATGACGTCAACTCTTCAAAAAAGAATAACAGAATGTGAGCTGAAATTTTGACCGATCTAAAAGTGAGCCACTTCCGATTTACTTTGCTAACTGTTTCGAAATATTATCAAATATTCGGTTGGTTAAATATTATATTTAACTAGTTGTTAAGCTGAAAGTATTTATAAATTACTAGCTGACTGTACCCGGCGTTGCTGGGGGTTAACCTTAGGAGATAGACATACACCATCGTAGAATTTTCTGTAGGCATTTTATACAATTCCGTGGTACATTATGTTGATGTACCTCATAAGGTTTTGCCAGCGTTAGCAATGTAAGTGCCCGAAAATATTTTTTTACGATGATTACAAAACATCGACTTTTCTCTACTTTCTATAAATATAATATGAATGTATCATATTATATAAACCTTCCGGAAAAAAAACTCTAAATGATAATGAAAACCTTATCAAAATCCATTTAGTAGTTTAGAAGAACCAAGCGCACAAACAGGTGGCGACTTTATTTTATACTATTAAGAGATTAGAGATTGGCCTCGGGATCACATTGCCTTTCAAAAAAAAAATATTGCCAATTTTCTTTATAATCCTAACCAATATTATAAATGCGAAAGTGCGTGTGTTTGTTTGTCCTTCTTTCACGTCGCAACGGAGCGACGGATCGACGTCTTTTTAAACATATCCCTACTAAAGAACCCTAGTTGAAGGACTGGGAAGTGATATAGGCCCGGAAAATCATTTCGTTCCCGTGGGAAAATTCTTTGTACAGTAATTTCTCCCTAGTATCACGCAAACGAAGCCGCGGATAAAAGCTAGTATACTTTTTTTGTTGTTGATTAAATTAGAGAGACGGCAAACATTTTACATGAGCTCTGTTAGTATTAAATCATCTGCCAAAAATTGAAACAAAGGAAATACACCTTTCAAATAGAATAAAAATAAAATAATTTTATCATTATAATTAGGTATCTACTTCATCGTCCGTCTGAATGCATATCATCAGTTCCAATTTTGCCAATTTGAGTTCATAACGCAGGAATATTAGTATGTTCCACAGTGTAATTTTAAAAAGTGGTCATAAACGAAATCCCCTTTTTCGGAATACCTTTTTTCCATGGAAACATTTTTTTTTACTTGAAATCTTTTCTACTATCGTGTAAAACATCACCTCCCGAAGTAGTTGTGCGCTTTACCCCCGGACACCTTGTATTTAAGTAAAATGAACTTAAACATTACGGCTTCTTATATCTGAGTGGGTAAAAGACCCAAGTCCATTTTACTTAAATAAAAGGTGTCCGGGGTAAAATAGTTTCTACTATCGTGTAGAATCACCTTCCAAAGTTAGTGCGCTTTATTCCCTTATGTATTTAAGTAAAATGAACTTGAACAGCATGGGTTCTTACATCTGAGTGGGTCTTTTCAAGTTCATTTTACATAAATACATTTTCTGCTTACTGTGGTGGTAGTAGGACATTTTCAAATATTGTCAGGTTATTCATAACCAGGGAACGTTTGGCTTTACTTAAAAAAAAATACGTTTAATATTATTTTAATGATCGATTTACAGAAATAGATTGATATATTAGCACCACTGCTTTCAATCACCAAGCCTTAAAGGTCAAAATACAAATTCAGTTCAAGGTGAGTTATTTATTATTTTATTTTGATAAGTTTCATGAATGACGTCTTTAGCATTGGTTTTCTAATGGTGTTTTAATATTAAACTATTTCGGGTTCAACGCCTCTTCGCTGTGAAATGCTTAATTTGCCGACTAAACCTCTGATGTTTATTTCAGAATACGGATTTAATCAAGAGTTTATCGTAGACCGATAATGCGAATAAATTATTATTATTAAAATTTAGCTATAATATTATTATATTTGAACTGATATAGTTAAAGTATAAAGTAATCTTAACCGTGCAACAAAATTGTGAGCTGTGCTGTAATGAAACGGCAAAAATTTCTAGAAAGATAAATTCTAGCTTTTTATGCCCGGAATTTGTGTAGCAACGAAATATGTTCATCGTAATTTGACCCTGAGGTATGGATTTTTTAAAAATATATATAAGTTCAATTACCTTCAATTATATTATTTCAATTTATTATTTATTGTTGAAACATTATTTTTAAATTCACTCTTATATGTCAACAACAAAGTAAGAGATAGTGGAGTACCTACAAAGTGGAAAACTGTTTTCTGAAGCCATAAAAACCCCCGAACAGTGAGATCTTGCGAAGAGGAAGCTACAAGCTAAAAATATGTACATTCTTGGTATACTTTATATCGTAGGTAATAGGCATTAAAATCGCTTGACAAACGTAGTCTAGAAACGTTCGATTTCAAGCAAATAACTGGTTTTTATTTATTTTGTAAATAATTTTATAAGAAAGCAAAAAAGTTAATCAAGTGAAACTGTCACAGATAATCTTAGCTATAATACTGTTTCAAAAAGTTGTTTCCTTTATGCGTTCATACATTTCTATTGAAAAATATATTTTTTTAAAAAGTTGAATTTATATTTTTTATTGAGTAATTTATATATTTATTTGTATTCTACTCAAGCGAAGCGATAGGAAAACCTTCAATTTATCTAAAGCATATTTTTTTGTATTCATAATTTACACCAATTCGTTATAAAGATGAATCAAAATAGTGATTTGGCATTAAGCTTCGCCTTAAAGAAATTGCACAAAATTGTGGAAAATTTCTAATTCGACACGTTAATTGATATGTTCAATAGGAGAATAAAAAAGATGTTTATCTGGTGAAACGGGTTGGTGAGTAGATACCCACTGGTTGAATGCATAAAAGATTCTTGTGGTTTTCACAAAAGTCACAATAAGTCAAAATATTTCAAAAATCAAGCAGAATAGCAATGTACTAAAGTTGATGAAACAACTTGTGTCGTAGATATGCTTTGAGATGTTTCTAAAAGCAGAGAATTGACTTCTCTCAGATTTCCCAATTTCACCAACAGCTGGTGGATGAGAGATAAATATAGCTCTGATACCTTTTAATGTATATTTATATCAGAAAGGAATGGACAATTTCATTATTATTAGCGCGCCGCACCGTTTTGGAGCTCGCTCGACTTAGCGGCCGTTGGATCGTTGGATGGGACAATATAACAGCCTAAAATAATTACATTTTAATAACTAATGAAAGATTTATAATGTTATTAATAGTTACAAACCGGTTTCGCCCGAGTTTAAAGATAATTTTTTAAATTGAACAATAATTGTGAATTATGAAACAAAAAACCTAATATTATGTCTTCCTGCCTATTCTTTCTCCACAGCTCATGATGGAAAAGACGTAAAGCAATATTACGTTGCACAGAAATTTATGACCGAAAAAATCTGTGTAAGTTTCATGATGCCAGAACTGTCCACTTGAGAGGTTTTGCTCAAATTTGATTATTTATAGTGAGGCCGGTTAGTTGGTCGAGTGGTCCAAAGGAAATGAAAGTTTAATACTCATTGAACAAGCTAAATTTTCCGCTTATGATGATAGTGTTTAGTTATTCAAATATTGTCAGGTGCCCATGTGCCCAACCTAGGAGCCCAGGAGCCAAGGAGCCTAGGAGCCTAGATATGTTTGGCTTTCTTTTTATAAAAATATGTATGTTTGATTTTGTCAATCTCTGAATAATATAAAACAAAGTCGCATGTCGTGTCTGTCTGTTTGTGCGCTTAGTTCTTCTAAACTACCAAAAGGAATTTTGTTAGGGTTTTCACTATCTTTCGAATTTCTTCCGGAAGGTTTATATATATATAATACATGCATATTATATTTATAGAAAGTAGAAAAAAGTCTCCGAGCAACGCCGGGTACACGTCACTTAGTAGATAATAATCCAATCATTTGGTTTCTGATAAAAGGAATACGAGTTATAACGTGTTAGCAAAATTCATAACGCCTGCGTTCATCGTTAGATAGATTTTCTGCTTTTATCTTGTACGCAATTTAATTTCTTGTTTGTTAGTTTGAAACCCCTTAAAAGGTTGATCAATTAAGTTTTTTGTAAAAATAAATTTCCGTGTTATAAAAACTGCTAGAAAAGCTTAGAGTGACATTTTAACTGTTGATTTAACTAAAAAATCAACATTTAAAAAAAGTTTTTACTATGATTTGTAGATATATCTATTTATATTAATTGTATTTAAAAAGAGATCACTTTTTGGTTTGTCTGTGGAATGAACTTTCCTCCCAGAGACTGGAGTCAACCGCGCTACTGAGCGAGACACTGAGCCAAATCCTGATTGGGTAGGACCATTTATTTTGTATATTAACTGGTGTATAATAAGTCCGCATATGTATGTATGCTTGCCACCAACAGTTGATAGAATGCATTGTCCTCGAAAACGAGTCTATCTTCCGAGTTTCACCTGGATTGGATGTCGGAAGGTGTGTTAATTCTGCTTCCAACATTTCCATTCATTCATTACCGAAAACAAAGGTGAATATTTTTTTTATATAAACGCCCATAGGGCTTTTACATATAATAATGTACATCTTTATTTTTTTAAGCTGTCCAGATTACATAAAAAAAATCAGTGTTTACAAAATATAGGTTACATAAAAAAATATCACAGTTAACAAAATATGTTACATAAAATATAAGAGTTTAAAAAATATAGGTATGGATAGAGTACAAATAAGTGAGACGAAAAATAGATAATCTGCCACAATCTTCCAAATCAACGATAATGATAATAAAAAAGTTTAACAATAGTTCACATAGATGTATTTAAAATATAGTTTAATTATGCTATAGGTTCTCACCGTTTCATCCTTTTCACTCTGGTCAGTATCAACATCCAGTTTAAGATCGGCAGCTATGCGCATGCTCTCCAGAACTGTAAGCAGGGGCTGCAGTCTATCCTCTTGCATGATGTAGCAGGACATCTTCTTGAAGGCATCTGAAACACGAGCCATTTTTAGTGACTAGATCTTCCGATAGTCAAGCAAAATAAAAATAAGTCCGAACCTACAGGATTTGCGCCTTGCGCAGAAAGAATCACATGGAGTGATAAATATTTTTTCTTCTCCTGGTGCTGTGCGCTGTCGGTGGTTGACTATTATCTGGATGATATTCACAATACAAGCTGTAATACAACCACTTGTACTGCAACCACTCAGCGTAATACACTTATATCTGTTAACACTAATAGTTATGTGAATAGTTAGACCTCGCGTATTTAATAAACTTTCTCTTATTTAATAAATCAAATAAAAATTTCCTCTGAAATCATAATATTCGTAAGTAGGTACTTAAATACCTACCTAATTAATTAACAAGCACGACGATCGATCACATTTGAAATAAGAATATTCAATGAACCACTAAGGTGGCTGACGCTGAATTTTCGCCGTGCTTCAGCTGATTCTGCTTACTTAGTTTTTTGCATAATTATGTTTTTGTAAATTGTGCCGTCTTACCAAATAGCGTATTTATATGTTTTGATAGTAAATAATCCAGAATAGCTATTTATATGAAGAGAAATGCCTATCGCCTACTGCGGCGCACGACATGTTAAAACGGCCACCATCTTAACCCGGAACTGGAACGAAACAGATTTACAGAAATACGAAATGCAAAACGCTTGAGTAGTCCGATTTAAAACGGGACCCAGGCTGCAAGGTTCACAGAAAACTTATTAATCCAAAAAGCAAACAAATCTATACTTCAAAAAGGACCACACTACATGGCAATTAAATGTATTTATTTATTTTTATAATATTGATTACATTTTATGATTTTGACTGTCCACTAGGAAGGATTCCCGTTTCAGGACAGTCAAATATGCAGGTTTCAAGTTATCTTAGACGAATACAGGATTTAAGACTAAAATAAGTATGTTAAAACGAGGATGCATAAAAAGATACATAGAGGCGTTCGTGATTTCAAACTACATTTTTTCGTATCATTTCGGAATCAGTCCTGCCTAGATCCAACAACCATTTTGTCACTCTTGGACCGAAGGATGACAATTCACACAGTTTCAGCTGAGAGGGGATTTTATTATATATTTTAGGACCGAGATATGAGAATATTTTTTGATAAGCCGCTGTGTTGCTTGTTGGAACGGAAAGATCATTCCTTCCCTTACTTCTGGTTTGATGTTTGTGTTCGGCTGTTTTCATTTTGTTTTTATTTTTATGAACATGGATTACATTTTTTTTTATATAGCACTGTCGGACATCTAGTACATTAAATTCCTTGAAGAGAGCGTCGCTCGAATATCTGAAAGGTTTCTTCATAATAACACGTAAAATAGATTTCTGTGCCTTCAATAACGGGTTTAACAACCTTCCACGTAGCATCAAAAGTAAATTAAATACCTCTGTTTTTTATTTACATACTTTGTTAACATGTAATTGTAGGATATGTAATATAATGTGTATTTGTTGGGTTAGCTGGAAGAAATAGGATGTAACCTATAAGCTATACCCTTTGTACTTTGTATTTTCGTGCAATAAATGTTTTTTTAATTTTTAATTGAATTTTACGCTCAGTCAAACATATATTTTTGTACAGAAGATTCGATGTCATGAAATGGCATCCTTTCTCTGGGTTATCAGTTTAAGGGTAGAACTATTGGCTTCAATATTGGAATATTGAAATTTCTAATAGTTCCATAGTGGAACATATAGACGGTAGGTAAAAATAGCGAAATATTAAATTGTCATTAAATTAATTAGTTAGAGCTGTGGGTGGCGGATGTACCGAACCACAAACAATGCGATGTTAATTTAATAGGACCTGCTCTAATCAAACATTTGCATAATTATTAACCAAACAACATTATGTAGCTAAATGACTTCAGTCTAATCACTATGTGAAAATTGGATTGAAAACTAATTAAGACAATTTTACTCGTAATGTTTTCGTTGTTTGTTTTATCTTTATCTATCTTTTTAGACAGTTTTATACATAAAGTATGAAGCCTTTCACCTTCGCGTGACATTGTAAATAACTACATGTTTAAAAAATGTAAGCACTAAGAATTTGTAATCTTTTTAAGGTCATTTCATAAAAAAATCTAATAAAAGTAAAATAGCAAATAAAAAAATAGGCAAGTGTTTGTACTATAGAGTCCTCTGCGTGCAAAGTCATAAAACTTTTTTTTAATAAAAGTGGGTTTATTTGAAATTATTTGTTAAATATAATATTATGTTTTCTGAATCTGATTGTAAATAATAAAATTAGATAAAGCCTAGGAGCTCTTGAGGTGATTTTTAACAAAAACGGCGCGGTGTAAATTATCCAATTATTGTTGGTAGTTACAATTTGACCCGAGAAGCAGATTTGTGAGCAGATTGATGAAAATATTTTTAAAATATTTGATAATAATAATTTTGACGTCTGAAGACAGAATCCTTCACATCTCTACTGGAGGATGCCAGGTCAACCAAGTCTAGTAAAATTCACCGATTCTCTCAAAAAATTAAACGAAAGAATTGCATATTTCAAATATAGAATAAAAGTCAAATAATTTTCTACTTTATCGCTTGTCTGAGTTCCCACACAGTTCCGATTTTTAAAATTTAAAAGCTAATTCTTCTAGGTCTAAAATTCTAGAGCTAACTGAACCAGAATTAAAGACAGAAACAAAAAGTATTTTTGATTTATTTTTAGTAGTACTTGAAACTTAAGATACCTTTAATTTTGTCTGCAACTCTGGGATTTTCCATTTTTGAGGAATTAATTTTACGTTAAGTGAGATTTAACACATTTTGATATAAAAGTCATGCAGAGTGCATTACTGTCTATCTAACTCAACCTAATACTTATCCACAAGAAATCATAAAACTTTTTTTTTTCACAGTGTTGAAATATTCGTGGTGCACAATTTATTCCGCACATTCATAAATAACCCCGACGAGCCCCATCTTAAAAACTCCGGTGTAATTATCAGAATAATTGAAATACTTTTTACGAGGTTAATATGAGCCATGCCTGAGAGTATATAAAATGTGTTTCTTCGTTGGTTTCAGTGTTGTCAACAAAGTTGGCAAAACCCCGAGCAGAAAAAACAGCTGCAACGTTAATTAAACGCGAGGATAATAATAATTTCGACCACACAACAAAGTGTTGCTATCTGCTCTTTGGAATTTTCAACATAACTACTTGTCGCAAAAACGAGTTTTAGGAATTTTTAGCCGCTTACATTACATAAGAATGTTAATAAAAAAATAAACAATGTGAAATGGTTACTAACTGCGGTAGGTTGACTATTAATATGGCACACGGAGAAAACTTACGTTTATAAAATATTTATAATTTATTAAAAATCTGGTCAAATTATTCATATTCCTGTTGAAAACGACTGCAGGCCTGTAACGAATGAATTTACAGATTTCCTAGCAAATTATCAGTAAAACGCGAATGTGTTAAGAGGACGGCGGAACACGTGTTCGTAAAAATTATAATATTGTGGTGTTTCGTCATTATATTTATCAGGACGCCTGCATGAATACGTGTTCCGATATATTCAGAATGGACTAATATTTACAGAAAATGTATTGCAATCACGTTTTGGCAGGATTTCAATAAATCAGCTATACTCATTTTTCTCAGTTTTCAAACATTTTTCATAATAAAGCGATATGCCTGGATATGTCAAACATATAACAACAATGTTCATTATGTCGTCTTTAATTACAGGTCAACCGCTGGTAAGTTTTACTAATTCTCAGTTCTTAATATCGCCCTACTGAAAGATCACCATACAGAATTGAAACGTTACTTACTAATTAAAACGTTATTTACCTAAGTTAATAGCTTGATACTTGCACTTCCAAACCTACCATATTTCCATCTCCTTCTCAACAAATTTAATTGGGTATTTACAATATAAAAACATTAAATTATATTGGGTATTTAAAACCTAAAAACATTACATTCAACTGGGTATTTACAACATAAAATGGTAAATTTAATTGGGCATTTACAACCTAAAACATTAAAATTTAATTGGGTATTTACGACCTAAGAACATTAAATTTAATTTGGTATTTACAACATAAAATATTAAATTTAATTGGGTATTTACAACCGAAATTTTTTTTATCGGTATTTATGACCTAAGAAAATTAAATTTAAATGGGTATTTAAGACCTAAGAAAATTAAATATTAATTGGGTATTTACAACCGAAAAGCATTAAATTTAAATGGGTATTTACGACCTAAAAACATTAAATTTAATTGGGTATTTACAAATTAGAAACATAAAATTTTCTCAAATTTCGGCTTTTGTATGAAAATAACTAAAAAAATGCGACATTGGAAGAGTAATCTTTCGCTCGAAAATAGATTACTTCCAAATACTTCACAAAAGTAAATGATAACCAAACATTACCGATGTCTCAAACATTTGGATCTGGAAAATCTTGAAGATTAGAAAATTAAACGTCTCAGTGCGTCACACGTCAGGCTAAAGGTAAAACTATTCATTGGCTCATAATTATTACAATTACATTATTGAGTTGCATTGTAGTACCGTTTGACGCCATTGTTGCACAATGCACAGTTATTAGCTGACAAGAGCCAGGGTATGGGAACAATGTCCTCCATTGGACCTCGATGTAAAACATGATAAAGAATTGTTTTTCAATTTACTGAAAATAATGATATCTTTATTTGCAGTAAGCCAGTCATGAATCACGATAACAATGTGAGAATGAAACAGATTAGTAAAATGAGTTATTCAGTTGCCTAGTCAATCCACAAAGAGCACTTTGGAATTGCTTGTGCATCACATTTTATCGTGTCGTTAATCTTTACTTTAAGCAGAAAACATTTAGACTGAAGACTTGAAAAACTGTTTATGTCTTTTCAGTTAGCAGTTCCTTTGTGAGTTGATATTTAAAATATGAAGCAATACCACAATATATGATTAATTTGTTAAATTTACTGATCAATGAGAAAACAGGGCGTTGAAAACAAGAAAACATCCACCGGGAGAAAAATATACTAAGACGAAGCTGGTTAGCGAAATCTTGTTTTCCACTTTTTACTAATTTTAAACAACATATTTATTATTAAACGTCGGCTAAAGAAGGAGTTAGCGCAACACGGCATAACACCCCAAAAACAAATAACAACAAATTTATTCTTTTTGCTGTTCAAATAACTCATTTCGTTAAGTAAATTTATTTTTTAATTTTATTCAAAGTTAAATACTATTATAAAATGAGTAAGTAGGTACTCGTTGTTAATCTTAAGGGTACGTACACATTTGCGAACCGAAACGCGAACCGGGAAAGGAACGAATCAACTGCAAGCGGGGTTTTGCGCCATTTGCGGTTGCTTCGTTTCTTTCCCATAAGTCTAGGTTCAGTTCGGCAGTTTGGCTCGCAGATGTATACGTAGCATTAAAGTATAAGTTCCCTTTTGTGTCTAGGTAGCTAAAGGTACTGAAATTAGATTAATTATTAACTCTTTTCGCATTTTGGTGACATTTTGATTTTATTTCATATATCTATAAAGTTAATAAATACTTTATTTTTTGACTTTTATAATTATTGCAAATTTGGTGTGGAGAAATGTTTCAGCATATTAAAAAGGGTTTTTAGAAAAAAGAGACTAGAATGAATATTTTCGATAACAGGATTATTTGTGCTTCCGCATAGTTAGCCAAATATCCTGTTACTACGCGTGGAAAACTTTTGTCCCGCGTCACTACTGAAAAGGCACGTATTTCTCAATATTCCAAAAACATATTTTCTTCAGTGTAATTGAAGATCTTACCCATATAAATATGTACATACATATGTATATATTTCTAATGGCTGCTAGGCATCTGCATGAGATAATTAATTATGATGAAATGTTTACAAATTTCGTATAGTACCCAATTAATATATTATTGAATTAATGTTTGTGAGCATTATCACAAAGAATGTTATATTTTATAAACAAATACAGCTGACGACATTTTGTGAATATAAGTTGGTTATTTCCTTGAAGTCAATGTGTGAAAAACAGCACTGAATAATTATATTGTATACTTGTACCGAATACCGCACAAGAGTCCCTAAGGCTACGAAACCATCTGGAGCCAGTGAGACTCTATGGCATTCCCAATTGGGGTAGGTATGTTGTTAGGCTGATGGTAGTGGGGGGGAGAAGATGGGGAATAGGAAGGTGGGAGAGTACCTGGCTATTCAGATCTGGTCACCAAATACGGCTAAAGCCATTTCAAGCAACGTTTCAATCCTGAATAGTGGTGTTTTATCACGGTGATATTGAGAGTATCTTCTACTCTGGAACGTGTCGTAAGTATACTCTATATTGTTTTAAATGAGTGAATTGTGAAATAACACATATTCGTCAAATAAAATTTACTCGCGCACGCCGGGATTTGAACCCGAAATGTAAATTAAATGTTTCTTATAGTTTCTCATTTACCATCTCGAAATGGTCTACGCACTTGGTTTCTATTTGAATCCAGAGGTTATGGGTTCAATTCACATCGTAAATTGCCTTGGATTTTGTCGTTATTTGTTTAGATTTTATTTTTTAATATTATTTGAACAACTGTTGCCCATCTAACAACGTTTCGTTTTCCAACTGCCTAACATAAAATGATTCAAGAATGATTAATGAATATTATTTGAAGTAAACAATTTGTTTACCTGCTTAAAAAAATCAAATAAACTCGAATTAATAGCGAAAAAAATCCCACACAAAATCGTAATGAGAATAGTCGTATGTTTAAATTAATATCTAATAAAGTGTTCGTTTTACGCAATTAGCCTTCGGTATATATATTTTTTTTCGGTTTTACACTATCAATAATTTGCTTCCGTGGTAATCAATAAAAATAAACAAGTAGAAAGTATTTATTTTAACGACTAAATTAATTACATTTTTAAAGATATCTTATCAAACACGCGTTATGAAATGTCATGTGTTTTATTATACACGGTCTGAAGCTATGGCCATACCACTGAGAGTATAGATTTAACCTCTCTTTTTATTGCATTTGTCGTTTATGAGAAAGAGGGAGAGGTTACAAAGGAGCTATTTGTAGCACGCTTATAAACAATTTGCAGTTTTAAGTTTTTGTGACCCTCTGCAATTAGCCTTTTTCATTGATAATTTTACTGTGGGTATCCAGAAGGTCACAAGTTTGTTAAAATATATGACGAAATGCCAAAAAAATTAATTTCCATTTTGTGTTAGAAGTGTCGAACCGACGTTATATGCAAGGTTATTTTGGCAATTCTTGTATGTTAGAATGTGCAGAGTTTGGTTGTAACATTCTGAATGCATGTTATCAAAAAGGAAGGGTTAATGTAGCCAGATAGGTTAATATTTGCAATAGTTAATTTGCAATCAAATGTTTTAGTATTAAAAAAATATATTATAATGATCTTCATTGCGCCAGTAATTCCCGCATTTCAAAATCAAAGGTTTACGCACAAAATTTCAACTTTGTTGTTAAAATTTGTAATGCGAGTTTTTGAAGAGTGAAACGGCTATCTTGCGAAATAATACATTATTTCGTACACAATATTTATCTATTTTTGTACACAAACTATAAGAATCTTCATACGAAGAAAACAAAAAATACATATATATGTATATTATAAAAGACTTGTAAAGGAAGGTAGCATAAAATTTGAGATACATAATAACTTTGCCTATTTAAAACTTAATTTATGTGCACATAAAGTAACTTTATGTGTTTACAAAAAAGCCAAGAATTCCACTTTTAAAAATATAAGTATAAGATGTATTCATTGAATAACCATTGAATAATAATAACATTGAATAATAATAATAAATATATATATATATATATATATATATATATATATATATATATATATATATATATATATATATATATATATATATATATAATAATATAATACCTTTGTTACATACATTGAGAGGTATTACATTGAAAATTATCATTTAGTGGTAGAATTTTACTTATGTTTAAATGTGGATACATATATAATACACGTTTTACGAGCACGCTAATTTGTAAGTCATAATTTACATTTATTTATCGATGTAATAACAAGGCGAAGCACTGCTAAGTAACGCTAAGTCGCGTGTTTTTGGTTTGAAGATTTGATCGCTTAGAAATATTTGAGATGCTTTAATAAAATACCGCGAGTAGAACACATCTTGGCCTTTAAAGCAGTTGGGCATTTTTTGATAAATCTCTTTATAAGGCCAGAAAAAAATTAAGTATAAGACCTACAAAAAACAGCTTTAAAATTCGAAATCTTCTACTTACGGTTGTGGTTTTATTGTATAATGTGGCAAATTAAGATCTTTAGAAAATGATTGTAAAACGTTTAAATATTTGTGCGTGATCTTCGCAAAATAAAATAAAACACACTTTTTGGCGATGTTGTTTTCTTGCATAAATCTTAATAGGCGGCTGGTGTAAGCGGAAATTTAAACCCTATCATCACAGACATAGGAATTAATAGACGAGAAGATATGGGCGAGGGGTAAAATCAACTGTTGAAGAACGAAGGGAGTGAAGCTGACTGTGATTCGTCAATAAATCAATCTGACAGTAAATAGGCATCTCGCATTATAATATCACCATTTACTTCTTAAAAGTAAAATCTGCTTTGAATGAATAGACATTTTTACATGGGAGCGCAAATTACTCGCCACGTTATGAACAAATTTGCGAAGTCCAAATTCGGCAAAGTAAGGCAGCTTCTATTTTCAGAGTCGTAGTTAGTTTCAGAGTATTTAGTTAAGACACTTTTATAAATGTTCATAATTTACTTCCCAGCAACCAACCAGCTTTGTGTTTCGCGTCCAGACGTTTCTCGATGTGATAGTAACAACTGATTCATATTATACGATGTGAATATGCTTAAAATAAAGTAAAATAATGCTTATATATGGAATGTAATACGACAATTGGGTTTATTCTCTTTTTTCACATCTATTTTTACCAGTTTTCATAGTACAAGTCAAAATTTTGCCGTGTTATTTAGTAAAATGAACCGATGATGCCTCGACCATAGTTCGCACAAGAATGATGACGTCACGTTTTCAAATTTCATTTGAGGCCATACGCGAGCCCAGCCGGCTCAATGGAACCGGTATGGGGAGTGGGGATAATACGCTTTTAATCACTTAGGGCAGGTCTACTAATATTCATATGTCTATGCCTATCATCATCTACCTAAGGAGCGTCACTGTTAGCGGCCAGATTCCAAATGTTACACGAGGTAGTGCATCGCCTAAAAGAATATTCGGAGAAAACAATGTATTCAACAACAGTGCCGTAGATTATTATTAAAGAATGTTATTTAGTTTTTAATATTAGCTACTGCTGTCGTGTAATGTATGTAAATGTTTTTCTTTGGATGAATTCACAGTTGGTACCTACATATTGTTACACTCAAATCAGTGGCGGTTGGTGACTTTTGCCAAATGCCTTAAAATCAACCAAAACACACAATGTCTACTAGCCGAATTTTTGGCAAAGATTTTGGGAAATCTGATACAAATAAGTACATGAAATGAAAATGCTTGGATAATTTATTGGCCTATTAAAAGTTGAAATAAATTTACAAAAATGTGAACGTCATTCCGGTAAGAAGATGCAAAGCTTCTTTTAGAAGACGCTCGTAACTAATGTGAACGTCATTCCGGTAAGACAATACAAAGCTTCTTTTAGAAGACGCTCGTAACTAATGTGAACGTCATTCCGGTAAGACAATACAAAGCTTCTTTTAGAAGACGCTCGTAACTAATGTGAACGTCATTCCGGTAAGAAAATACAAAGTTTATTTTAGAAGACGCTCGTAACTAATGTGAACGTCATTCCGGTAAGAAAATACAAAGCTTATTTTAGAAGACGCTCGTAACTAATGTGAACGTCATTCCGGTAAGAAAATACAAAGCTTATTTTAGAAGACGCTCGTAACTAATGTGAACGTCATTCCGGTATGAAAATACAAAGCTTATTTTAGAAGACGCTCGTAACTAATGTGAACGTCATTCCGGTAAGAAAATACAAAGCTTATTTTAGAAGACGCTCGTAACCAAAGATATTAGAAGAACGAGATATGCTATGTTGGCCGCCGGACCGTAGGCGGAGTACTACCTAATTAGGGTACTTTGAACGGTATCGGGACGTGTACGCACAGAAATCTGTTCTATGTATTAGTGCGGATACCTTAGCATAAGCGAAGGTGTGCAGTAGTATTGGTGAACAAAACCGGCGACACTCGGCAAAACAATTCCACACAGTATGAACTGCTCATAGCACATCTCGTTCTTCTAATATCTTTGCTCGTAACTAATGTGAACGTCATTCCGGTAAGAAAATACAAAGCTTCTTTTAGAAGACGCTCTTAACTAATATGAGTATCATTCCGGTAAAAAGATACAATTTTAGAAGACGCTAAACAGCTACATATAAATATTACCACCATTACCGAGCGTTTGCAACTAATTATAACACTAGCTGGACCCCGCCATGCGTTTCTGTGGATAAGTCGTCTGTGCAAATTGAGAAATAATAGCGCTTGTTGCTTTTACGTCCAAAAGATGGCGCTGTTTTAAAAAAACTTTTTTTTTGCCTTTCACAGGTGACATCTATATAAAATAGATATATAAAAACACACATGTATTCAAATGCAACGTCGTGTCAATATTTCACACCAATCGTTGAAGAACTTTCGGAGATTTAAGATTTTGATCACACGAACATTTAAATTTTTATTTAATTTGATTGTTTCTTCAGGACTGTACGTCGTATCTACCTATTTCAATAACTAACTCGTGATAAGCGCAACCATAAAAAAGTTATTGTTTTTTAATGTCAAAACCACAGACTGATTACTTCAATGATTTGAATGAAGTAAATACATTGTTCGATCATAAAATAAGGTACCCTTGTTTGTTAGTCGAAAAACAAACTATAAAAAATGTTCACACAATAATTATGTATTTATTTATTAATCTCAATTAAATTATTTATTTATTAATTGATTCATTAATTTTTTTAAGTTTTAAAACTCAGAAAAGGGACGGGATGTTTCAGAGAATTTGAACAAACAATTCTTCAAATTTAAAAGTTAATTTTAAAGTTATGTTATTATTTCAGTTCTGTCAAGTAACTGTAAAGTAAATTTTATGCAAGCAACCAGCCATCCTTAATTTATTTTAATTTTATTTATTTAAGTATTTGTAAGAAACAAACAGCTAGTATAATACTGTGTAGGTACATATTTATTTTGGTACATATTAGGTTAAACATGATTAAATAGTAATATCTTATTTGCGATAGAAAGAGGATAGTACTTACTCAGTTCCCTCCCCCTCCCGTTGACATAGACGGCTCCCTCCACCCCCGTAATCCTGTACCCGGACAGCACGTCGAGCAGGGTTGACTTGCCGGCCCCGGAGGGCCCCATGATGGCGATCAGCTGGCCCGGGAGGAAGCGCCCGTTCACGCGGTGAAGGATCGTCTTTACACCTGGAAATAACAGAATCTTTCATAATCATAGTATTATTTTTATATTTTTTTCATCGCGCGTCGCCACTGGATACAACCTAGGGAATCACGTGATACGCACTCCATCGCGTTCCAACACAACCATAAATAAGAGACGAAGCACATATCACGTGATGCGGAGATTGTATCCAGTGGTGACGTGTGATGGAAAAATATATTTTTTGTGTTTAATTGAAAAAAAAGTTAGCAAACAGCAAAATGATATCCACATTTTTTTACTCCAAATAAGCTCAGTTTAATCGCTAGTTAAAGTCTGTCGGATACGTCCTGATACATTACAAGTAGTTTGGAATAAATCACAATACTTAGGTACGCGTTGTTAAAAACAAGATACAAACAAAAGTAGAAATTGCAATAAACATAAAAAAACATAATAAGCAATTTACTAATTGGCTTTCACGAAACTCCGTTTTCTAATTTAGTAATATACTCGTACAACAAACATGTATTATTTTGTTAAAGTCGAATTAAATTAAGTTTTTGAATTACTGCCAGTGATACATACCTAAATATAGGTACTTAAAAAAATTCTCCTGTCACAACCGATAAATATAAATTATATTTACATTTCCGTCAACGTCATTAAAGTTTAGTAAACATATAAGGTATGTACATTCTGTCCTATAATACATCTATGGTCCTACCCATTCGTTCTCTTTGCCTCAAACTGCTTCCGACTCACGAAATTCCACAATTACTAAGGGTGCTAAAGTCCTAGTCGCGAGATTCTGGGTGGTATCACAAAAAGCAATTCTAGAGGTTGAGATATTTATGATTTTACATAGGATACTTTAGCAATTTTCTATTTATTCGTTAAATTCTAATTAATTTCTCGCCGCAAACGTTGTTAAACTCAAAAATGTTATGAGTTGGATAGGGTTGTGGGGAATCCTACCAGATAGCAACTTGATGAACGTAAATATCTAATTATTCAAGACAATATTGGCAATTCCTAAACGAATATTTGGAACAGAAAAATCAGAAAAAGATACGGTCACATCTAGGACTCGAACCCAGGACCCTTGCCTTGCCGGGGCACCGCTCTAACAACTGAGCTAATGGCACCCCATCCCCTTCGGTCATACATAAAGATAGCGGCCAGTAAAAATGTGCAGTGAGAAAAAATGAAGGCAATGTTGGTAGTTATTATAGGTAGATGTGACCGTATCTTTTTCTGATTTTTCTGTTTCAAATATTCGTTTAGGAATTGCTAATATTGTCTTCAATAATTAAATATTACAATTTGAGGTTTTACTCATTAAGTTATTCCAAAAAAAAAAACGTAAATATCTAGCTTAAAAAGCAACTGAAATACCAGCAGTAAGCAGTTGCATCGTTTGACGACCCAAAAATGACGCCAAGCCATAGACATATGAATATTAGTAGACCTGCCCTAAGTGATTAAAAGCGTATTATCCCCACTCCCCATACCGGTTCCATTGAGCCGGCTGGGCTCGCGTATGGCCTCAAATAAAATTTGAAAACGTGACGTCATCATTCTTGTGCGAACTATGGTCGAGGCATCATCGGTTCATTTTACTAAATAACACGGCAAAATTTTGACTTGTACTATGAAAACTTGTAAAAATAGATGTGAAAAAGAGAATAAACCCAATTGTCGTATTACATTCCATATATAAGCATTATTTTACTTTATTTTAAGCATATTCACATCGTATAATATAGATCAGTTTTAGAAACACATACTATCACATCGAGAAACGTCTGGACGCGAAACACAAAGCTGGTTGGTTGCTGGGAAGTAAATTATGAACATTTATAAAAGTGTCTTAACTAAATACTTAAACGAAATATTCGACTCTGAAAATAAAACCGAATTTTTTTGCCGAATTTGGACTTCGCAAATTAGTTCATAACGTGGCGAGTAATTTGCGCTCCCATGTAAAAATGTCTATTCATTCAAAAGCAGATTTTACTTTTAAGAAGTAAATGGTGATATTATAATGCGAGATGCCTATTTACTGTCAGATTGATTTATTGACTAATCTTCTATTTTCAGAGTCGAATATTTCGTTTAAGTATTTAGTTAAGACACTTTTATAAATGTTCATAATTTACTTCCCAGCAACCAACCAGCTTTATGTTTTGCGTCCAGACGTTTCTCGATGTGATAGTATATGTTTCTACAACTGATCCATATTATACGATGTGAATATGCTTAAAATAAAATAAAATAATGCTTATATATGGAATGTAATACGACAATTGGGTTTATTCTCTTTTTCACATCTATTTTTACAAGTTTTCATAGCACAAGTCAACATTTTGCCGTGTTATTTCGTAAAATGAACCGATGATGCCTCTACCATAGTTCGCACAAGAATGATGACGTCACGTTTTCTAAATTCACTTGAGGCCATACGCGAGCCCAGCCGGCTCCAATGGAACCGGTATGGGGAGTGGGGAATAATACGCTTTTAATCACTTAGGGCAGGTCTACTAATAGTCATATGTCTATGGGTTTTACCGTAACCAGTAATGGTGTAAATTGGCTTTTTAATGTTAAAAAATTCAAGGAACACTTAAAGTTGGCATCGACAGCTGGCACACCCCCTTTCAAGTTCCCTCCCGGGAACAAAATTTTACACTGATTTTGCAAGGACTATAAACTCTATCTATATACTTCAATGGCATTGACATAGAACATAGACAATTAACACCTCATTTTCGTTCCGCAGGTATGCAAAGCGTTGTTGAATCTATTATTATCGAATATTATGCATGTCGGGTGGCCGAGGTTGCGCGCAGAATACAAACAATTATTCACCTTCAAAAGTGAAGCAGACAGGTTTGTCGGTATGTTTGATTATTTGAATAGGTGGAATGATAAATAGTTGAGACATCGCTAAAAAAACTTTACTCTCACCTAACATAACTTTAATTTGTAAATAATGTTTTAAACTTTGTTTCACGCCAGTTGCTTTGTTCTTTTCCCGTAATTCGTGACTCGGCTCGCGGAAATTTTGTCCTGTTTATACGCACCCTTGGATAACGACTGTGTAATTTAGGTACCTAACTCATATAAACAGATTATTATTACGTATAATGCTACATATAAATCCGAACTGAGCCTCAACGTATGGGAAAGAAACGAAGCAATCGCAAATGGCGCGAAACGCCGCTTGCAGTTGATTCGTTCCTTTCCCGTAATTCGTGGTACGGTTCGCGTTTCGGTTCGCAAATCTATACGTACCCTTATACACCATGGAGATCACGAGAACAATAAAATAATTTTCTACTAATAATGTACCTATTTTTGATACAGCATAGATTTACACAATTGTAGTGTTTTAATTTGTATTTTTGACAGGTAGATAATGTAATAAATTATCAACTTGCTGTTTTGCAGTGGGCAGAGTATTTTTAATACGCTTTTATCGTTCCCTAATATATTGACCCCGAAACACAATTATTAACAATTATATAAAATACTAACCTAAATTAAAACCACAACATTACGAAAATGGCTAGAAAGTCGAACGTTTTCTGTACCCGAGAACTGCTTAGCTACAGTTAATCCCATTTTAATTGAACACAGTACGCACTGCTCATAAATATCATAGATTATATATCAAGCAGCCCTATAAAGTAACGGGTAACCACTAACCTTTTAGCATCCGTCATTATCTAGCACTGATGAGAATTAATTATATTATCGTGCCAATGATGATTCCGAGAATGTTTCGCGATAGACTTTTGGACCCGGAATCTTTAGACTTGGATCACAATTATTATAATGTCCGGTCAATGGGTGAACGTGAACACAGATCTCTTTCAGGGACATAAATAGTGATATAAATCATCAACAAACAGTTAAAAAAACAACATTATTAAATACCCTTTTTTACCATAAAATAAACAATTCATGCATATGTTTACATTGCTGATTTCAACATCAAGGACAATCAATTTATAAATGTCTATGTATATTTTAATTGGAACAGGATTATTTTCTCTCAAATCAGTTAATTTATATGTTTATCTATTTTATTATATTTATTTATTACATTAGATACTAACATGAAAAAAATAGCCATGTATATTGATTGAATATAAATTCTCTAAGGATTTCTAAAATATTATACGTCTTGGTAATTACATTCTTATGCTACGTATACATCCGCGACCTGAACTGCCGAACTGAACATCAACTTATGGGTAAGAAACGAAGCAACTGACAAATGCCGCTTGCAGTTGATTCGTTCCTTTATTCGTGCTACGGTTCACGATTCGGTTTGCAAATGTATACGTACCCTTACACGCAACGTTGGTGTGCTAAAGCTGGCTTAGCGCATGGTTTAAGACCGTTTTAACCAAACAAACGCAACGGTGAGTCAAGTTTTTCACTGTTCTCACCTTACGCGCCGCGTGATATTTACACCACTTTTTATAAAGCGCGCTCTACACTCGCGGCGCGAACGGCCGCGAAGGCCGCGAAACGCGAGTGTGGATCTTGTTCACGCCTTCGCAATCTTCGCGTTCGCGCTTCGCGCCATTCCCCGATTTTTGTCGGTTTTTTGGCCCGCGACAAAGGGTTTGCGTTTTAAAGCCGCGAACAAGACTGAAGCTTTGCGAGTGTGGATGGACACAGTTCACGCGCGAATCGCGGCGTATAATTCACTGCGTGAATTCACGGCGCGACTTCGCGCGCGAGTGTAGAGCCAGCTTAATAAGGCTGTAAATATTTACTAAAGACGATATTAAATAAATAATGGTAATTAGTAATACATTATCTTGAACATACACATAGGTATGTACATAATACGTACGTAACAAAGTCTATTTAAAAATAATTATGAGTTATTAGTATTTTCCTAGAGAGCAAATGACTTTGTGGTTTCACCAATATAAATTATAGAAAACATTCTTTTTGGATCTACTCCATTTCAAACAATGTGATTCACCTTGTTTCACAAATTAATTGGGCAGAATAATAATATATATTATAATGAACCTTTGGGATACTAGTGAAAATCACAGCTAGTCTCTAAGGACCAAGTACCTACGTACAAACGTTTTCTATTTATAACTAAAGTTTAAAAGAAAAGAATACATTTAAAAAAAATACATCTCTTTGAATTTTTATTTTTTTTCGGTAATGAACGAATACAAATCTTGGAAGCGGAAATTAACCCACTTCCCGACATCCGATCAAGCTGAAACTCTCAGATATGACTCGTTGTCGATGAGACAATGCAGACATGTATGTTTTTTTCTGAAATTGGATGATATTACAGCAGTTAATTGTACGAAATAATTGTCGACTCTAGATAATGGATAGGAAGTTTGAATCCTCAGTTATAGTAAAATTATAATAACAATCATGCTTTTAACGGGTTGATTTTTAAAATATTTATAATAATTTGTTTCCTAACTATTAACGCCAATTAAAAGTACATAAGAAGCAGCAAAGTTAATAGGTTCCTTTTAAACTCAATTCAAGGATTTGCACCACCAGATATAAGTATGTCAAGCTGTACAAGAAAAATAGAAGTTGTTTAATTAATCGGATACCTACTATAGTAACAATATATATCATTTGGTACGACTATAGACAAATTTATTTTCAGCCTTCAATAACATTGTAAAAATATACCTTGGCGATGAAATGGCACTTTCGAATAATCATCATTCGCAGAAGTCATCTTGAATGGGCGACCATTTCAGTATAAGGTATAATTATACATATTTATGTATTTACTTGCCGGTTATCTACTCACAGTTTATGTCTGGTGAATCGTCACGCTATTTTGAATGTCAATATTTAAATGTCAACATTTAATTGTCAATACACCAATATTTAATGACTACATCTGAACTGCTGAATCCACTCACTCTTCCTCTGTACTCTGTAGTAAGTGTTAACAATGGAAGATGGATTGAAAGGTAGGTATGTAAATACGAATGTTAGAGGGTGCAAGATAATATATTAAAAAACTAATATAGGTGTACGCGAAAATATTTAATACAGCGTGATTTACTTAAAATAGGGCAAAATTATCTCGACAAATCTCTTAAGCAAGACTCAAAGAAACACTGTGATTTAATCTATAACATGTTGAATAACAGAACCACACGTGTTTTTTATAATTTTCATGACAATGTAATGACTTTTTCAACTCAGCAGATTTATAGATGTTATTTTTAAATAACAAATATTTTTTATAGGAGCTTAAAAATATAAAGAGTCCAAGGGAAGTATATTATAAAACGGTAAAAAATCGGTGTGCGGGGTCTAAAAGCAAACAAAACTAACAAACGTTCGTTATGGCACGCAATATTCCTTAAAAAAATCGGTGTGCGGGGTCTAAAACACAAACGTTCATCATGGCACGCAATATTCCATCAAAAAATGTGCGTGCGGGGTCTAAAACACAAAAGTTCATCATGGCACGCAATATTCCTTCAAAAAACCGGTGTGGGGGTCTAAAACACAAACGTTCATCATGGCACGCAATATTCCCTCAAAAAATCGGTGTGCGGGGTCTAAAAAACAAACGTTTGTTATGGAATGCAATATTAATTTAAAATCCCTACCCATATGACTACAAAAAAACACATAATCAAAACTCATTTGTGCATACATAACTTTGAAGGTATTTAGCGAATTATCAGAAGATATTTAATTAGTGAAATTTATTAATAGTTTAAGCTAAAGGAATATACTTTAAGGGTTGTATTAGAAGAAATTATTTAAATATGATGGTTAGTACTCATTGCAGAAGTGAAGTCCATTTTTTAAATGAAAAATGAGCTTCTATATTAAATAACTGTACATGTTTTATAGATAGATTTAATAGTTAGAATAATTATCAAGGTTTTAATTTTCCAATGCCCGCTAAAACGTGGCGTCACAAGAACCATGTGACGTCACAAAAAGCTTACTTTTTATCTCAATAGGGTCAACACAGTACTAAACTGTGACGGATTTATAATATAGTTGTTATTTTTCCCTTTGTATTAAGGAGAGATATATGATTTAAGTTCATAAAAAGTCCACCACGAACAACCCAATCAAATCATTTTTGTGTTGGTAATAATTAGGCTTTATTTAAATTTTAAATTATATTACACTTGAATGCTTTGAAATGGCTAGGTTATCGTAAGACTCACCTTCAATCGGATATCAAACTGGTTTTAGACATGGTTAGCATGTTCTAATATACAGCCTTAGCTGAAGTTAATAGGTCAAACTCAACACGCAATCTACGTGTCTATAAATCATGCTTCATGGTACGAGTATATATATTTGCACATATTTATATATTTACTTATTTGCACACTTTTATATTTGATAAGTAATGAATTCGAATATTGTAATGATATTTATTTTTAACTTAACTAATAGAACTTTTGCGGGACTAATTACGTTGTTATATCGAACATTACAAAAATGGGTTCCATGAATACTCAACACAGTGACAATTCAACACACCTTTCAAAAGTGATATAAAGTCATTAGAAACGACGAAAAAAATAATTTAAACCTAACCTAACCTAATCTAAATAACCCAGTTGATAAATTTTTTATTTCATCACTTTCCATGACTTTATATAACTTTTTAAAGATGTGATGAATTATCATTTTGATGATTTATCCGGTCAAAAATGTTAGGTATGTTTGTAAATAGATTAAAAATAATTAAACACTGATAATTATTACGGTTAGGCATCGACATCATTATGGGCCAGTTGCTTCACAGAACTGAAATAATAACAGAACTTGAAAATCATCTTTCAAATTTGTTGAATTGTTCAAATTCTGTGAAACATCCCGTCCTAAGAATTTCTTGTATGTGAAAATTTTATTCGAACATTTTTTCCAAAATTCATAACTTTCAGTTTGCAGGATTATTTACTTCGTTATCGCGAACATTACAATAATGTATGTTTCTAAATCTATAGATTAAATATAATTAAACACTGATAATTATTACGGTTATAAAACTTAACAGTTTAAGTTATCAATTGGGTTTAATTGATAAAATAAAGATAACCTCGAATGCGGAATTCCGCAACCTTTGTTTGTCATTACAATTTTGTCATTTGCTGGGGACAAAGTATTCACTTATCTACGAAATATTTGTGATTACTACTGATAATAACCATAATGGGGGACTTATTTTAAAATTTTATAAATACACCTATCAAAAACAATTTATATAAACATTATTAATGCTTTAAAAGAATTAGTTCTCGATATTTAAACCAGGATTATCTATTATAAAGTATTTCGATTGTGTCTCTAATAAGTAGTTAAGAATATTGATGTTTAAGAATTGGTTAAATTGGATTATAATGTTGTGAGGTTGACATTTTTTATGCGATGTATGTCAGAAGTCAATGAAACGTTGGTCCCCTAAATGTTTTTAATTGGCTAGCTGTACCCCGCCACGCTGTGTCTCAGTATATCTGTGCAGATATAAAAAAATAGCGCGTGTTGCTTTTACATCCAACAGATGGCGCTGTTTTTTCAAAAAAAAAAAACATTTTTTTACCTGTCCATCTAAATTATACATAAAAACACAATCGGTGAAGAACTTTCGGAAATTTAAGATTTTGAATAAACTTTTTTATGCTTCCGATTTTGTTGTCCGGGTTAAATCTTCCCCATAGGAAAAACTAAGCCCTTCCACTCACTTTTCCACAAATGATCAGCTAGTCAATCAACACTATGCAAGTGCATTATATAAGTAAAATAAATACAAAACAATACAAGAACAACAACATGTCAACTCACCAGAGATCAAATGGGAAAAAAAAATTCACCGACTCCAGATATTTTCATATCAGAGGGTTCGGCTCGGTAGAACTTCTAACAGGGCCTATAAATCCTACTGATCCCTCAACATAAATATTTAAAAAATCTTTAGTTATCCTACATGTATTCAAAATGACCGACTTTTGCATCTTTATATATAAATTTTTTGATAGATCTAATACGCCTAAATTTTTAATGAGAGAGCTAGGTATAATGCCAGTAGCCGAAATAACGAATGGTAATATTTTTATAGTCTGAGAATGCCAAATTCTTTTTATTTCGTTTCCTAAATCTGTGTATTTTCTTATTTTTTCATTAACAGATTTTTGAATGTTACAGGAATTTGGAATAGCGACATCAATGATATAAGTTATTTTTTTAATTTTGTCATGTAAAACTATATCGGGTCTATTATGACTAATCGTTCGATCTGTCAGTATAGTTTTATCATAATATATTTTATAAAATTCGTTTTCTAAAAATGAATTTGGTTCGTATTCATAATATGGTACTATATTACGGCAGTCAATCAAGTTATGTTTAATTACCAAATTTTGGTGAATTATTTTTAAAACTTGATTGTGCCTAAATGTATACTCGGACGGTGCTAATATAGAACATCCCGATATAATATGTTCTATAGTTTCCGGAAAAGCCAAACATTTTCTACACAAATCATCAATTTGATTTGTATCTTTGATTATATGCTTTCTATAATTTTTAGTATTAATGACTCTATCCTGAATGGCAAGCATAAATCCTTCTATTTCTGCGCTCAACTCTCCAATACTCAACCATTTGTTTGACGAAAATTTGTCAACATACGTTTGGTTGAGATAATTGAAGTGTTTTGCGTGTAAAATTTTATTTGACCAGGAATCTAATAGTTCCTGGTTGGGATTTATAAAAATGTTGGCATTCTCATCGTATAAATTTAAAGGTGTAATATTTCTATCTGCCTTGCAAATTATTTTGTGCATTTCTGAGCTATGAGCTTTCCTATGGAAAAAAGTTCTTAGCATTTCTACCTGATTATGTTTCAAAGAAGTTATTTTGACTATGCCTCTACCTCCTAAATTTCTAGGTAAATTAACTCGTTCTATAGCTGAATTTGGATGATGGCAATTAAATTTTGTTAGCGTAGTTCTAATTAATCTTTCTAAGTTATCTAAATCTGTATTAGACCATTTAATTATGCCAAATGAGTACGTTAATAGAGGTATTGCCCAAGTATTTATTGCTTTTACTAAATTTTTAGCAGATAGATTGCATTTTAAAATTTTCCTGATCCTAGTTTGAAATTTAATCCTAATATCATTTTTAATACTAGTATGGTCTAATCTATTTGATTGTGGGTATCCTAAATACTTATAAACCTCATCCCTTTTCATACTAGTAATTTGGAAATTTCTAAATATACTCTCGTCCCCATCTACAATTTTGCCTTTCTCTATATGGATCGTTCTACATTTATCTAAACCAAAAGTCATTTTGATATCATCTGAAAAGTTTTTAACTACCTCGATCATTTTCTCTAAATTTTGTTCAGAATTCGAAAATAATTTTATATCATCCATAAATAATAAATGCGAAATTGTACTACTCTCCCTTGTATTACCCTTAACTTTTATTCCAAACTTGCTTTTAATTAACATTTTAGATAGAGGATTCAATGCTAAGCAAAACCAAAGAGGACTCAATGAGTCTCCTTGAAAAATCCCTCTTTTAATTGAAATGCCCGGTATTACTATTTTCTTACCTTTTAAATTGATAAGTAAATTGGTATTCCAAAAGGACATAATATTTTCCAAAAAGCTAATAATAATGGGGTTAATTTTATATATATTTAATACTTTGATCAGCCACGAGTGCGGGACACTATCGAAAGCCTTTTGGTAGTCTATATAGCAAGTATGTAAATTACGTTTTCGAGTTTGAATCTGTTTTAGAATTACAGAATCGATAACTAATTGTTCTTTACATCCCATATGTTTTCTGCGACAACCTTTTTGTTGTTCAGATAAAATATTTTTTTCATCTAAATGAGTATATATTAAATCTGTTAAACAAGAGGTTAAAATTTTGTATATTGTCGGTAAACATGTAATGGGTCTGTACTGAGAAGGATTATTAATATTTTCGCTTTTGGGTAACATATAAGGCCTATACAAATATCTCACAACAGAAGCCACCTCAGGTCCAACCTCTACCTAACACCATACAAGACCTACCTGGAATTTGCGAAACACTAGCGGAAATGGAGGAGAGAAAATTACGTTCTAAGAATATTATAATGTTTAATGTTCCTGAGTGCTCAACTGGTACTCAAACTGACTGCATGAGGGAGGATAAGAACAAAGTTTTGAGTATTCTAAGCAAAGTTGAAAATGTTGATACCTCTGAAATAAAAATGTTCCGTTTAGGTAAAGAGAAATGGATAAAATACGTCCGATCAAGATTGAACTGTCAGACCAACATCAAGTGAAACTGGTTCTTCAAAAAAAGGCGATAGACTACAAAAATTTCAGTATTAAAACCAAAAAAGACTTAACATGGGTTCAGCGCCAAGAAATTCAAAATGTATGGAAGGAGTTAGAAAATCGGAAAAATAAGGGAGAAAATAATTTAACCATAAAATATATTAACAACTCACCTAAAATTATCAATGTTCAACCAAAAAACTCCAGCCATATAAACGCCTCATCTACTACCAGAACGTCAGGGGCATCAGAACAAAATTAAAGGAGTTCAGAGTAAATGCTCCATCTTTCTCAAATGATGTCATCATACTCACTGAAACATGGCTAACATCATCAATCTTCTCAGCGGAGCTAGGACTACATAGGCACCATGTCCACCGAGCAGACCGGAGTCACCATACCAGCTCCAATACAAGAGGAGGTGGTGTCCTGATAGCGGTCCGCAAAAATATTACTTCGAAAGTACTCAAAATCAAAAATACTGATGTGGAACAATTGTTCGTATTATTAAGTGGTGATTTCAAGAAAACTATTATTGGAACTGTTTATATTCCTCCTAATGCCAACATATCAATCTATAAAAAACACTGTGAAGATGTTGAGTTAGTAAAAACAAAATATCCAAATCATCAAATAATTATTTGCGGTGATTATAATTTACCTAATTGCAATTTCAACGTTTCAGACAGTAATTTTAATTCAATACCAACAACCGCCTGCGAACGAGCAATTCTAGATATGTCTTTACTTTTTAATTTAACCCAATATAACCATGTACGTAATATTAATAATCGTGTTCTTGATCTAGTTTTGTCAAATGAAAGCAACGTAATTATAAATGAATCATTAGAGTCTATTCTTCCGATAGACAACCACCATCCCCCACTAGCAATACTTATCTCTTGTACTAAAGAAGGCAATAAAAATAATTCAATTCCTACGTATAACTTTAAAAATGCCAACTATAGGAACATAAATGATCGTCTCCACAAGGAAGATTGGTCATTTCTTAAAGAAGGCGACATTTTATTACTTGCTGAATAAAATTATTACAGATCTCATCCCACTCATTCATTTTAAAGAATCAAAATATCCGAGATGGTTCAATAAATAACTTGTTCAATTAACTGCCCTTAAAAAAGTTTTACATAAGAAATATAAAGAAGACAGGTCATTATCAAATTATATTGAATTTAAAAACGTTAGAAAAGATTGTAAAATCTTATCAAAAATGTGCTACAATTCTTTTATTATTAATGTTGAAACTTCAATAAATCATAATGTAAAGTATTTTTGGAACTATGCAAAATCAATGAAAAATAACAACTTTGGTATACCCGCCAACTTGGAATATGCAGGTAAAAAGGCCAAAGACATTCAAAGTATCGCTGACCTTTTTGCTGATTTTTTTAAAAGCGTTTATGAATGTGAGACACCAGTTTCTGCTAGTACAGTATCAAATTTTACTACTGATCATAATCTTAATTTATCTTTTATCCACATAGAATATAATGATATATTGACTGAACTAAAATTACTAGATCAAAGCAAAAGTGGTGGACCAGATAAAATACCTCCTGTATTTTTGAATAATTGTGCTACCAATCTGGCGTATCCTTTATATTTGCTGTTTAATCAGTCTTTACGAACAGGATGTTTTCCTACTAAATGGAAATTCAGCTTTCTTACGCCTATTTTTAAAAAAGGCGATAAACACGAGGTGATTAATTACAGACCGGTGTGCCTTTTATCAACAATTCCTAAAGTTTTTGAAAAAATTCTTCTTAAAAAAGTTATTTTCCGACTAAACCACGTCATTTCTCCTAAACAACATGGTTTCTCTACTGGAAAATCTACCCTTACTAACTTGTTAACCTATCAAAACTATATTTCTGATTCCATGTCTAGTAAATGTCAAGTTGACTCTATTTATACCGATTTTAGCAAGGCGTTCGATAAAGTCAATCATGAGTTATTGCTGAATAAACTCCATAAATTCGGTATAGGTGGTTCACTATATAAGTGGTTTAATAGTTACTTGACCAACAGATTACTGGCTGTTAAAATTGATGGCACACTTTCATACAAATTCACTGCTACGAGTGGTGTTCCCCAGGGATCACACTTAGGTCCAATCCTGTTTTTATTATTTGTCAATGATGTATTGTATATTTTCAATGATGTTCAAGTGTTAATGTTTGCAGACGACCTGAAATTATTCAAAGCAATCAGAAACATTAACGATTGCCATATATTGTCAAATAACTTGTCAAGATTAATTATATGGTGTCGTGATAACCGCTTGCAACTTAACATAAGCAAATGTCAAATTATGAGGTTTCATCGAATAAAGTATCCAATACTTTTTGATTATTCCATTAACAACATGTCGTTAGTATCTGTCTCGGAAATTAATGACTTAGGTATTTGGTTTGACACGAAACTTAACTTTATCAAGCATATTGAAATAATAACCAATAAAGCTTTGAAAATGTTGGGATTTATTTTAAGGGTATCTAGTGATTTCAATAATGTAAATACTGTAAAAACATTATATATGTCACTAGTAAGGAGTCATGTAGAATACAATTCCACGGTTTGGTCCCCAAATTATGAGGTTTATTCACATGCGATTGAAAGAATCCAAAATAAATTTTTAAGATATGTAAATTTCAAAATGGGCATTCCTAGAGAAAACCTAAATTACGATAACTTACTTTGTTCATTAAATTTAATAAAATTATCTGATCGCAGAATTATTTCCGATTTAACCTGTTTGTATAAAATCATTAATTCAATGTTTGATACCCCTGATTTATTATATGTAATCTCTTTTCATACTCCAAGCAGGTCGGTTTCAAGACAGTACCTACCATATTATTGTAGCAATTCTATGTCAACGTCCCAATATCATACTCCTATGCGACGGATTCAACAACTAGGAAACAAATACTCAGATGTTGTTGATATATTTAGTACATCAATTTCAATATATAAGCATACCCTATTGAAGTTTTTTTTTTCATCGAGTAGTGGAATATTTTAATAAAGGTATTTAATTTGATTTGACTAACATTTAATAATTTTGTCAACTGAAACAGAAAAAATATTTTGGATTTTTTATATGTTGTGCCTGCATTCTGTGTAGATCAAGTTGAGTGATATTTTGACTTTATATTTATTTTTCTGCAATTGTATTAATAGTTGTTTCCTGCACTATTGTCATGTATAATTTCGTAAATATTTTTTATATATATGTATGTAAAAGCCTTAATAGGCGTGAAATAAATAAATAAATAAATATAAGTAATGCCCTTAGTTAGAAAATTTGGAAAATTTTGAGGTTGACTGACAAATTTTGAAAGATTTTTTGCCAAAAGAGGATGTAAAGTAGTCAGACGTTTGTACCAAAAATTATGTATCCAATCGCAACCCGTGGCTTTCCAATTATGAGTATTTTTAATAATTTTGGTTAACAATTCAACCGATATATTAGAAAAACTCATTTGTTCAATACCTGAAAAATTGAGTTCTTCATTTTCTATCCATGGAGTTGAATCGTTATGTTTTATATCTTTACTCCAAATTTTAGTCCAAAAATCGCGCATATCTGATTCAGATGGTAACGGAATATTATTATTCGAAATAATGTTTTGTTTATCGTCAAGTTTGGAATAAAATATTTTTTCATTTTTCTGGAATAATCTATTATTATTTTTTTTACTATACGTATAATTATATCTTTTTAATCTACTAGCTTTTACGCCTAATTTTTGTTTTAATAAATCCAATAAATCATTGATTATATTTTCATTATTATGACTATCAATGTTATAACCAAATTTTCTACCAATTTCATCTACATGTCTCAAAATTTTCCTACTTCTATTTCCATTTTTATATTCTATTACTCTAGCTATGTTACTTCTTAAAAATACTACATCATTTTCTAATCTGATCTGCCATTCTGGTTTACTATAACTATATGATCTATCGTCAGAGGATGATAATTTAATTCCTAACTTATTACAAACAGTAATCGCACTAGCGTATACTATTGTATGAAGATCTAAAAAACTAATTTCGTCAAATATGATTTTTGGTAAAATTATGTTATTTAATTCAAAAATTAATTTAGATAATTTCTTTGACGTATGCAATTTCGGTAATTTTGGTCTAACTGTTGGCTCTACATCTATATATCTGTTTATATTATTATGAAGTAAGTTAGCTAATTCTACTACATTTTCATCAACAAAGTTTAAATTTGCAATGTTGATTTCCCTAAGATTATAAATAACGTCTAAGTTATTTGAATCTACTGTAATATCATTGGACATTTCGACTAGAATATTATCCAAACTATCTACATTCAATGCATCTGATATGACATTATTACTTGTGTTAATTTGTTCTAAATTATTTCCCCTTTGCAATCTATCTGCTACTTCCCTTTTAATCTGTTCTAATGTGACTACAGAAATTAAATTATTTTTGAAAATAGCTCGCTTTTGGTCTGCTAATCTTTGTTCGCTTACTTGGGCAATCGGATAATTTTGTGAGAAAAGTAAATGTAATTTTTTCCTGTATAACAACATATCTGTTTCTACTTTGGTTACATAAAAATATGAACGAACAATGAACATATTGACATCGTTCGTCAATTTCATACGCTGTCTAGGAATACCTGCTTTTGTTTTTTGGGGTCTTAGACTATCCATGTTCATCTGTACAGATGACATAATAATCCCCTGTAATAATTACATTTTTATTTACATAGATTTTTTACTAACAAGTCTAATGAGGAACTGCAATCAAAAATATTATGGCTTATTTTTTTTAATTCATACAGGTCAACAAACTCCGATTCTGAATATATAAATTTTATTACATAGAATCAATTAATCGTTATTTAAAAATGATAAAAACATCACTGCATCGGTTGTTTCTGGAGTTACATCGCAGATCTTCTCTAGTTGTATGTATTATTATCAGAAATTTGTGAATCTAATTGATTAGCTGTTTTTGAATTTATACCAAAATAAATTAATTGTTTTGAATGTAGATGAAAGCCTCTTTCAAATTTTAATGTTAAAAATGGACAAATGCAATTAAAAAGAAAGAGGAATTTTTACGATACCACTATATTAATTTAGTATTTAAAGGTTATTGTGATTTCGCTTTTTTTCGTTTCGTATAAAAATAATTATAAACTTTTAAAAATATTTTTTTAACATGTAAAGTTTTACAGTCGAAATGATGATGAAAGCGAATCTTCAAAGCGAAGTTTAAAGTGAAAATTTACCAAGTGAAGTTTTAAGTGAAAGTGTTCAGAGTGAAGTTTAGTGAAAAGTAAGACATGCATATTATTGTGTAAAGTTAGAAAATGAAAATGTTTAAAGTGATCATTTTCAAAGAAACGTTTAAAGTTAAAAGTGACTAAGTAAAGTTTTAAAGGAAAAGGTTAAATATTGAAGTTAAGTGAAATATGAACAAAGAGTAATACAATTTGGAGTTTTACTAGACTCTAAAATGCTATATAAAAGGATATGCTATATAGAGCAAATTTTAGAAAAGGCCTGTAAAGAAACGTGATTTATTTTACGCACTTTAAAGCCCTTTACCAAACCGCACACACTTATTTTGCTGTACTCGTATAACAAAATTTGTAGGATCACAACTTGATTTTGCCTCAGTCGTTCGGATCCCAAATATCAAACTTATATTGATCGAATTGAAAACATCTAACAAAAATACTAAACATCTGTCATATCGCTTTAGTAATCATTAATGTAATCCCATTCCTTTACATAAACATAGGGAAATCTCTGATGCCTTAATCTTATACAAAATTGTGAACTGTATTCGTCATAATATCTATTAGAAAGAATTACATTTCGTTACCCTGAACGTCACACCAGATAGAATGATTTATACAGTATACAGTTAAACATTATAAGTCTAATTATGCACTAAACATTCAAAACCCTCTGAGGTATAGACATTTTCAATTATATTTTGAAAACACATAAAATCTAACTGGCTGAATCTATCTCTTGATTCAAACGTTTTAGATACTTTTTATTGTTTATTAATTTGTTCTATGGTTTAATTTTTTCTTTTAATTAATAGAACTAATTTGTTTAACACATATTGATTTAACAATTCTTATGAATATCTTATATCTTATAAATAACTGTGTGATTCCTAAACGTAATAAAAAATGAAAGATAAATTGCATTGTGTCATCAACTCATCACAAATTATTTTTTGTTCAAATTCAGATTTAAGTACACAGAGGCTTTATCACATGGTTGCTCGGTATATACATACAATATATTCACTTTGTTGACTTATTAAACACATTTATTATCACTTTGTGTACTGAGTATACAGTGTAATGCTTAAGTTTTGATATCAAAATCTATTGTGACGTTCTGATTCAATTGCACCGTGGCGCCAATTATTCTCGTTGCGATACAATTTAAAAACATATAATATACATACTTAAGTACTTTTATCCATTTAAATTTTATCGTTACCAGTATAGTTGGCGCCCTGCCATGGTGAGTAAATAGTTTAATACCAATTAATAAAGGCATATCAGTAAAATCCTACTACATTTAAATATTATCGTAACGACCACAACTGACCCCACGTTATATTGAGTAAATAGTTTAATACCAATAGAGAAAAATCAGTTAACTCCTACTGGGCCAGCATTTTATTGTAACTAGATTAATTGGCGCCATGTTGCACAATAATAATGTTTTCAAATTTAAACAAAAAACTAATGATTGGTAAACCAATCAATGTTAGATTCATAGTGAAACTATAACCTTATTCTGTATGTACTAAACCCATTAGATACTAGATGGGTACAAATATAAATAAGTATTAAAAATAATTTAAAAAACTTAAATTATTATAATATATATTTTAACGTCCCCTTAACCTACAGTCAGTCGCTGATGCCATTGTCAACGAATAAACAGAAGTGTTTGGTAGGACACGATTTCAGAATAAGTTTTTTGTACGAGGAGACAAAAAAGAGCTAAAATATTCTATAGCATATTTTCCCCAATGTGCGAACACCTCAACACATTTGTAGTAATACGAAGAAAAAGAGTTGGGAAAAATGTATTTTATGAGGTGGCGGGACATTTAACCTTTTTACGGGACATTTATAGTGCATCTTGTATGAGGTATTTGTGACAAAATACATATCAGGTATGGAGTACCACAAGGCATCGTCTTGGGCCCCATACTGTTTCTCTGAGCTTTCGTTTTCCAGTAAAACGAGTCTTAAATTTCGATACATATTGTTATACTTCGATACACAGTGTACAAAACATCGCAATGTCAGCATTATCACCGTCATGGCAATTCTCAGAATAAAATAATATTCAACTTTTAGGATAAAGATTTAAGTTCATCGACAAATTGAGTACGTAGTGTCCTAATTTTTTTGGTTCATAACAAAAACACGATTTTCTAAAATCAACAACTAATAATAATTCACCACTTTGAAAGAGCGGAAGGCCTAATTGGCTCAGTACGTAACCTGATTTCCAAATTAATGGATATATTTTATTTTTCCTGGAAACCTCAAGTCTTCTTACAAGGCACATTATTCAGACAGTACGGGCAATGACTAGTTAGGTAAATAAATATTTATTATTTTAAATTACGTAAGGCCAGTCAGAATTTTGTTATTTGATACTAGTGCAGACCAGTGGAAAATCACGGGATAGTATAAGTTCTTGACACATCAGTTCCAATTTAAAAAAGATACATTTCAAAACAAATACGAGTTCAGAAGTATAGTTAAAATCAAAGACAGACCCGCAAATGAAATTAGTATGTTTGAATATATTTTATGATAGTGATAAACTTTACGAAATTATAAGCTTTTAATATTTTAAGACTTGTCCCAACTCATGTTCTGGCAAATATTATTATTTACACACACCTTTACTACACCTTGAAACATGCGAACTTTGGATTGACTACAATTTTTAAATTTAAAAATACAAAACACCCGGATTTATTAGTCACATGGAGTTATCGGATAAGAAAATAATAAACTTCAGTCATTGGTGAGTCGACACCAACAAGCCAAGTTTATATTTCTACAGGTAGGTGTGGGTACTGCAGCAAGTACAAAGGTATTAGTAGATAATACAACTTATTTACTGTACAAATGATATTCACACAATTTCCTTTATCTTGCTTGGTCCAAAGAGTACATTTTCAAAAAACCTTCATCTAATAATAAACGTATTTTATTATACTTAAGTAAAAATCCCAAATTAAATTCTCGAACGGTGAGCTCTGGGGTCATGACATATGCACAGTTATATCTGTCTGAAAAAATAACGAAATAAAAAAATAACAAAATATATCTGAAATGCCTGCGTCATTTTAACCACGAGCAACAGCTATAGAAATCAATAAATTGAGCGTTGGCAAATCAATTAAATGTTAAAATTTACACAACACAAAATTCATTACGTTTTTATGAAAATAAAATCTAGTATTGAAACTCCAGCAAAGTCGGGCATTCACTTTAACATTAAACCTATATTTCACAACAATATCGAAGAAGGTGTTTGAATGAATAATTGTTAGGTTAGGTTACGTAATTTTCGATTAAGATATTTTAGGTCCCTATGTCCTACCGGACATAATATACTAACAAGAAATTTTGTTCAGGTCACACCACAAGCCTTTGTCACACGTGTTTGCTCATGGTATAAAACACTAAAAAAGAACTATATTCATAACGATATGTTATTGCTAATTTTGTTCTTACATTAAAAATATTAAAATGTTATTATTGTGTTTGCTAAATGTATGGATGTCGTAAAATTTACAACTTTCGGGGAAATAAGCGCACGCTCCAAATATCATCGATATTATTAGGTATATCTCAGCGTGCTTTTCCGGGAAATTAAACTATTAATAAAGGTTTAAGTAGGGAGTTATTTTAAAACTTAACTGCAAAGTAAATATCTGATCGCATGAAGCAGTGAACATTCTCGGATCTTTGATAATATGCAATGAACTATAAAAAATAAAATAGTTACTAACTAACTAACCATTCCGCAGTGATAGACAAAGGGGACGTACCGCCATATAACTCGGTCTCTGCACACACTCCTTGCCTAATTGACATCCACACATAGTATCATACATATTATTTTGTTATACCGATTCTTGACATGGCCTAACTCAAGTATCTGGTTCACCATGTCTTCCTCGGGCGTCCGCGACTTCTTCTACCATTGACATTCAAATCTTATATTCTCATTACACTCCTTTCTTCGACCATTCGCTCCACATGCCCAAACCATCTAAACGTCTCTTCTAAATCCTCCACATTACTCTTACATCAGCCTTGTATTCTTTGCGAATCACATTTCTCAGACGATCATACATGGTTTTACCACACATAGCCCTCAGGTCAGATCTCATTTCTACAGTATTCAATCTTCTTTCGTCAGGGCAGCGTCTTTGGCTGGCGCCAACCGCGTTCTTTCCTTCATTAATGGAGTTTCCTGCGTTTACCTTTCTTTTACATTTACCTTCTTAACCCCTAAAAGTTCGATTAGGAAGGCGACACATTACGCTACACGCATCATGGCTTGATCTATTTTAGCATATCGCTCGCCATAATCTACCCTTAGAAATGTATGGCGAGCGATATGCCTATATCATAGGCCAAGCCGCGATAATATAACGCGCTTATAGCATGGTCTGTCACAGGTATAATACTAAATTATGTGAAGTGTCCGGGGGTAAAGTTCACTAACTTCGGGAGGTGATTCTATATTGTACACCTACAATTTAAAAGACTAATGACTTTTTTCGTAAATCCAACGTTTTAGGGTAGTTTGCGGGTAAAACTTTGTATTCAAAATCACCCCCGAAGTTAGTGCACTCTGTCCCCCGTGAAAGTATCATCGAAACAAGAGTAGGTACTGAAACTCGAGCGAAACCGAGTAGGTAAAAACTAATAACTGAACTTATCCATTAGGTAAATAATATTAAACAAGTATTAACTATTCATAAGTGTGGTTATTCTAAAATATTTTTAAGGTTATATCGGCAAACCTAACTCATGTGCATACAATGTGTCATTTAAAGATATAAATGCATCCAAATGACACAACACTGCAGCAGCTGGGTCGGTACTAAATGCACTGAAGTACATTGATAATGATATCTGCTACTTAACAGCTACTGTTTGTTTATGTGCAGAGTCAATTACCCCGAAAAATTTGTACAAAGAAACAAGCAAGAGAATCATTGAACAAACATTTACGCAGTCAGCGCACGTTGTATTGTTTAATTATGTACTGCGAGCGATCGTGTAACCTTCTACGTTGGAATATACATATAGGTAAGTACATACTGCAGTTTATTACTAAGCAATATAATTTTATTACCACTTAATTGCGGTGTAAATATTACGCGGAGCGTAAGGCCAGAATAGTGAAAAACTTGATATGGTTTAAACGGCAATAAGCCTGATTAGATAGATCGCTAGTATGCTAAATAATCTAGTAAGTAAAATGAGAGTAAGTAACATTTTATAAATTGGAACTGATTGGAGTGAATAAAATTATGACAATAATCTTTTTAGCGACAAAATAACATATTTTACCAGGCGATTATATTAATTTAAATTGTGCTTATGTAGAAACAAAATTACTCAGGTTTCATCTTGGCAGGTCAAGTAACATCCCGTAGTTTTTAACAAATAGATTTTTTAAATATTTTATTATTCTCTTCTCAGATATAAATACAATATTTTTTGGTTTATAAGCCCATTGTATTAATAAAATGGATTTGGCGGAAATTATTTTTTACGCAGTCAAATAATTTTAACAACCGCTGAAAAGCTATGCTCTGGATCCAGGGGTCTACTTTAAATATTGGCGTGAGCAAATATAGACTAAATTTAATCTGTATGGGTTTTTCGAATTTAGAATTAAAATAAGTATAATTGAAGATAATTCTTCTTTCGTATGGTGGGGGTTCAGAGAAGAACATTTAGGTCAGTGAGCCAGTCTAGGGCCTCAGGCGTCGTCCAGTGGACCTCATCAATCCCGCCGGGGAATGAATGCAGCGGGCATTCGTTGACTAAATGTTCGATGGTCTGTACCACACCGCATTCCCACTTCGCCGACTCTTTAAGAGGAATAAAGGATTGTGGATTAAAGATAATGTTAGCAAGAAAAATCAGAAAAGATTCAGTCGCATATAGGAATGCGAACCTTTCTAGTTCTACCTAGTCAGACCTGATCCTTTTCTGATTTTTCTAATTAACACTTTTCGTTCGAGAGTTGCTGATATTATCTTAAATTATTACTTATTACAATTTGACGTTCTTCTTTAAAAATATTTTCATCTCGCTGTAATGTAGAAGATACTTCAAGGATAACCTATTGGAATAACTAAATAACAAGTATTGTTCTATTGAGCCATGGTATAATAGCCAGGTATTTCCCAACGTTTCTCTTACTCTTTTCCGATCCGTCCCCCATAAACCTTCATCCTTGCATCATTTTGCCAAATCATGCCATGGTTCTAAAAAAACCTAAAGCAAAAATGAGTGCTTTGTGTTAATATATGACAATAACACACAAAGGTATATATAGTGGAATATACTCTCAGTATCGCCCTAGTGTAAGACTACCATTCGGAATTGAACGTTGCTTGAAATGGCTTTGGCTGTGTTTGGTGACCAGATCTGAACAGACCAAGTACACCTTCCTCTTGCACATCTCCTTCCTCACTACCGTCAGACTCACAACATATCCCGTATGTCATAGTCTCACCGGCTCTCACTCACATAAAAAACAAAAAAATAAAAGTATTATTAAAGCAAAATAAAAAATCTTTTTATCTCTTTATCAATATGAAAAGAATTAATAATCAATATGATCAAATTTCGATGCTCATTTTCGTCATTTGAATCTGTAATGCGTTTTTATTCCATAAACAATTTGTTAAAAAAAATAACAAACACCCTCTATGATACAATTATTTTGGAAAAAGAAAAAAAACACTCCAAAACCATCGTTATCATTTTTTTTCTGATTATCTGACTGTTTATCACTTTTTTAGGAGCGTCTTTCCAAACAGGAAAAATATTTTCCCAATTTGTACGTGA
The DNA here is from genome assembly GCA_026573805.1 of Hesperophylax magnus. NCBI lineage: Eukaryota > Metazoa > Arthropoda > Insecta > Trichoptera > Limnephilidae > Hesperophylax > Hesperophylax magnus. The sequence continues at coordinate 7,889,560 of JAIUSX010000022.1, forward strand.
TTTTAATTAATTAAGCCTAAGTGTGATGGGCTCGGTCAAGATCCAATTTTAATCTAGCGGAATAATTTTCACGTAGAAACACGACATACCGCAGGTTAATAATAGCGCGTGTATCTTAGATTACATAACTGCAGAAGATTGGTAAAGTATTATAACCATAAAGTAGAAAATCTGTTTATCTCAAAACATAAGCTAAAGAATTACTTTTAGATATTAAATCCCGGATTCTCATAAACTTTGTTATTACAGCCCTTTTCTACTGAAAAAACAATTTCCCGTAGCAAGCGTTCAAATGTGGTTTGAAAAGGAAATGTGTAAATACGAATGAGGGAGCGCGCTAATATTACAAAAAATATGCGAAAATGGTGAAAATATTTAATAAAACCGGGATCGTTGGAAATAGAGCGAAAATCTCTCGACAAATGCTTTAGTTGCATTTAAACACATACTGTGAATTTGTTCATACCTATAACAAATTTCAAAACGAACCGTGGTTTATTAAATATTTTCATTTTATAAGGGAATATATGGAAACTACGGTAACAGGATGACAATTCAACACACCTATAAAGCGATATTAAGGACGGGTTGTTTCGGAGAATTTGGCAATTCATCAAATTTCAACGTTCATTTTCAAGTTCTGTGAAAGATTTTTAAAGGTTCTGTTTTTATTTCAGTTTTTTCAAGCAACTAGTCTATAATTATATAATAACAGAACTTGAATAGGACTCTCGCAGAACCTGACAATGAACGTTGAAATTTGATGAATTGTTCAAATTCTCCGAAACAACCCGTCCTAAGTTATGAAAAGTGTTGAATAAAAGACTAGGTTAGGTCTAAGAACAGGTACCTAGTGAGGTGTGTGATTAAAGCATACAATTAAATCATATAGAGAATTAATTATGATATGTATCTACTATGTACCGTTGTTTTTTTCGTATGAAAATGCAAAAATGATAATTCAATAAACGTCGATTCATCGACACAAAACGGAACTGAATATCCTCTATAATTATTATCTGTACTGTTAATTTATTTCTGCCTTGGAAATGTACGCATGTTACCTATAATGAAACATGATCGCTCTGAAGTAGAGCATATTGTAGAGACGATTGACTAGATACTAAGTATATTTCAGGTCTAACACACCATACCAGTTATTACGTTACATAGGTTAGCATAAAAAATCCACTTCCAGAGTTTATTACCACATGGCTGTTTTATAATCCATAAGATAACGAGGCTATATTGGGAAAAGAATACGTCAATTTACAAACTCATCTGACAAGGAGATAGCACTTCTAAATATGAATGCCGTCGAGAGCCCACTTATTTTTCCTCTCTCAAGTTTTTGGCGATGTTTGAAGAAGTATTCGGTTAAAACAATATGACTCACCATAAAAACAGTCGAATAATGTACATATTACATCATTTGCGTTTTTTATAGATGTCATCGTAGAGCGAGAGACATTCCCGGAATTGAAATAATCCGACAGTATTTGAATTCCTTCAGAAATGTCTTCTAAAAGAGATAAAATCGCTGTGGAAATCGGGAAAAAAATTACTTATCATTCCGTATTTATCTCTATTATCGAGCAACCCTGGCTTTGAAACAATCGAGACCACGTGTTTTTTTCCTAATAGTACAGGACAGTATCAGTATGTCAATATCAATAATTATATGAACACGTGTTCCGCCGTCCTCATAATACATTTGCTTTTGACCGATACTTTGTTAGAAATTCTGTCGAATCATTCGTTAAAGGCTTACAGTCTCGTTTTTAACGGGAAAACGAATAATTTTAGCAGATTTTTTAGTAAATTAACAGTATTTCATACCAGCCAGTTTTCTCCGTGTGAGAAGTGAAGGATAAAAGTATACGAAGTGAACTGAACTTGAGGACTGGATTGGACAGGACTGGACTTGAGGACAGGAGAAGCAGATTTTAGAGTTTGCTGTTATCCAAAATTACGTCTCCGGATTTGTCTACCAATACCGTGGCACCTAAATCCGACAGCAACCAATTAATGGACAGCTGTCCAAATAATGGATCGGAGATATCGAATGATGATTATTTAATTTTTTAAATTATTATTGATCATTATTAAATTATTATTTGCATTAGTTATCGCCGTAATAAAGACATTTGCCTAATTTGGGGTATTTTAATAATAAATAAAATAAAATGACGGAGCACTTAGTAGCAAAGTATTGAAACCGCGATGCCGGAATCCGATGCATTAGTTCACTTTGCTACAAAGGGGTAATACCGATGTTATTATTGAAATATTATAACAATTGAACGCTTAACGATTTCTACATCTGCTTAGGCAATGTATCGGCTATTGAATAGCGGTTGAAATAATTTATTTTTTTAATGTTTTTTAACGTGTATATTATTGAAGCTTCTGACTCACTACTCACTTGATATAATTTTATTGTTTGTTTTTAACGTGTAAATTATTGAAGATTCTGACACACCTGATGATAATTTATTATAAATTTTGTTTAGAGAATATTTTTATTTTATAGTGAATGGTAGTGAAAGTATTATGCACACGTGGCTAGAAGAAGTAAGCTGGGTATCTAGCACGGTCGATCGATAATGTCGGTATCTTATCATCGTTCCCAAGCACGACTGCAGATCGCTAACGTACAAAAAACAGTTCTCGTCAATTAAATTAAAAACACTTAGTCGTTTTGAACTGTAGTTTGTTCGTTGGCGATCTGCAGTCATGCTCGGGAACGATGACAAGTTACTGACATTTTCGATAAAAACTTCGATGATTGACCGTGCTAGATACCCGGGTCTTGGAAGATATAAAGGGAAAAATAATAATATTCGATGTTTCAGAAGATCATAAATGATGTATGAAGTATGGAGAATTTTCTGAAACAGATTTGTGTACTTTTTCTTATTATATAATTTTCTTTATAGGTTAGAATCTTAGTTACTTTAATTTTAAAAAAATCGCATTTGCAGCCCTACCCGGAACAAGGGTTGCAGGAAAGGATCAATAACTCCACAAATATCCTCATCATAGAATCCCGTCAGAGTTCAGGTTTGAGCTCAGATCATGGTTCGAGTATAAATAGAAGCAAATTGGAGAAAGATACTGGCCCTAATAATCTTCAATCCGTTGGATTAATAGCGACAAACAAAAGCTAAATCAACGACGTTACAATAATATTAATTATTATTTTATTTTTTACTATCCCTTCTAAAATTTTTTTAAATCCATTTAATTTATGTTATTACTTGTATAAATATTACATATTTACACTCTCAATAAAATGTGTGGGATTGCACCATAGATAAAGAATAACACAAGAAGTGCCTTGTGGGCGTGTTTCGTGATCCAAATATTTGCCTAATCGAGGCTTAATTTTTCAATAGAAAAATGTGTTTACGAAATTCAAATGTGATGGAGATCTACGATGTCAGGTGAGTGTAAGTGGGGCGGAGCGATGGACTAAGTGGTACGTTTGTATCATTTTCGATTTATGTGGAAGACACTTCTAGATTTATTCTTTGCTAATGCAATTTTCAAATCTATAGGCATAATTAAAGATGTAAGTAATGAAATCACAAATGGAACCCCTAGAATTAAAGTCACCTTATGAACATGCAATTAACACTTTACAAAGTCAACTTAATACATTTTCACATGAAGCGCTTACAAATAATAAATACTATTAATGAGATTAGTAATTAGTAATTCTAATTACTTATCGTAAAGCCGAATAACCCTTTGGTTGAAGTTTTAACCTGTCCTTTACCCCTCCAGCATTTTTTTTTTTTTTTTTTTTTATATTTACTCCACACAGGAGGCCCTGAAGAAAATAATTTCCCTCAGGGCCTATGTCATCTTTGGGGATGCTGTGTGGAGGGTCTTTTTGTGGAGAGGAAGGAGTGAACATGGGTCTTGAAGAGTCCCATGTTGTAGGAGGGAGGAAACACAGAGGCCGGCAGTTCGTTCCACAGCCGAGCTGTTGAACTTAAGAACGAATCGTAGAAGCGACCCGTTCTCATGTGACAAGTGTCAACTGTGTACAAATGTTGGGCGCGCGTTTGGCGTGTATCCCGACTACGCACCGGCGCCGAAGGGATCAATGACGCTAGTTCCTCAGAGCATTTTCCATTGTAATACCGATAGAACAAGGACAGCATACCTACCCGACGTCTGTGCTCTAAAGATTGCAGTCCGTTTGTTAAGATTGGGGAATCTATCAAACGGACCGCCCGTTTCTGCACAGAGTCAAGGGTTTTTTTCAGGTATTTTGGGGCTCCAGACCAGAGATGGCTGCCAAATTCGACAGTAGGGCGCACTTGCGATTTGTACAGGGTGAGCAGTTGTGTACTATTAAAGTATCTGCGGGCCCTGTACAGTACGCCCAGCTTCTGAGAGGCCAACTTTACTCTGGCTTCGATGGAGCCCCCGTACCTGAGCTGGTCACTTATAGTTACACCAAGCATATCAATGGAAGGCCTGTTCGGAAGATTGCTTCCGTTGAAGGAGACTAGATTATCATTTGGATCCCTTTTAGACGTAATCAGACAGGATTGGGTCTTTGAAACATTAAATTCGACGAGATTATTTTTACCCCAGGAGGAAATACTCTCGAGATAACCGTCCATTCTCTGCTTCAAAGCCCTCCGAGCCGTTGGAGTTTGTGTGCCCTTTGGGGGCTTGTCAAACAAAAAGCTATCATGAACTGTACTGTCATCCGCGTAACAATGAATCGGTGCACATGTCAAAAGGTCATTGATGTGCAACAAAAACAAAGTCGGAGACAGAACCGATCCCTGTGGGACGCCAGCATTTATGGAGTGCGAGGAAGAGGTGAAACCGTCAGCAACCGCCTGAATCGACCTATCCCTTAAAAAGTCAGCAATCCACGTACACAGGGATGCGGGAAGTCCGTAAGAATGCAATTTGTTGACAAGTCCTCGGTGCCAGACCCGGTCAAAGGCCTTGGATATGTCTAGTGCGACCGTTTGGGTCTCACCGTGACGTTCCAGGCACCGCCCCCAAACATGCGTCACATACGCGAGAAGATCACCGCACGAGCGGTTCCGCCGGAATCCGTATTGACGGTCGTTGATAATTTTGTTCTTCTCGAGTTATGTGAGCAGTTTGTCGTTGATCACACGTTCCATCACTTTGGACAGAACTGATGTGATCGCTATGGGGCGGTAGTTGGCCGGGTTGGAGCGGTCACCTTTCTTGGGAATAGGGTGAATTACCGCTTTTTTCCAACCAGAGGGCACAGTGCCACACTTCAGGGACATTTTGAAGAGCTTTGTCAAAACTGGAACTATTTCCGCAGCACACCTCTGCAATACCAAGGCAGGTATTCCATCAGGTCCACTAGCTTTGTTAACATCGAGCCCCCGTATAACGTGGAGTACATTCCGATGCCGGATCCTCAGCTTTTTCATATAGAAGCCGCAGTGAGGAACCGACGGCGGAACAGCACCCCCGTCGTCGAGGGTCGAGTTTTCCGCAAACATTTTCCCTAAAAGGTTTGCCTTTTCGGTGGCGGTGTTTGCTAGTGAGCCGTCAGGTCTGGTAAGAGGTGGCAAACTGGGTTTGCAAAAATTTCGACCTATTGAGCCCGCAAGCGACCAGAATGCTCTGCTGCCATGCGGGCAGGCAGCCAGCTTTTTGCTGATCTGCAGGTCGTGTTCGAATTTAGATCTATTGATGATTCTCTTGCATTCCTTTGCCGATTTGTTGTATGCTGATCTGCTTTCGGGCGTTCGAGATGTGTTGTAGGCTCGGTAAGCCGCGTTTTTTCGTCGAACTGCTTCGGAGCATTGTCGACTGAACCACGGCTTTGAGCCCACACCAGTTTCTTTAGTAGTCGATTGTATGAAGCCATCCATCGCCGATTTGATGACTTCACCAATCTCCTGGGCACATCTTGAAGGGTCCGAAGTCCGAAAACAAACAGCTGACCACGGAAAAGCATTGAAATGGGCCCGCATACCGAACCAATCTGCTGACCTATAGTGCCACACTTTTCTCCTCAGCCTCTCATTTTCAGGGTCATATATGAACGGGCATTTCAGGGTCATATATGAACGGGCGTCTTTATTTTATAAAAGTATTTTTATCTTTTTTTTCTATCATGCGTAAATGTGTAATTTTTACGACGTTAGAAAAAGAGAAATAATAATTCTCTGTAGTTTTCTAAAAAAGATTTATAGTAGATGCCATTAATAAAATCCTAAAAATGGCCGAAATTAATAATTCATATTTCACATCGCTATTGCAACATTCGGTTTAACTTTCAAAATTATTTTTTATTATATTAACGAGATAAAAAGCGAAGTTACAATTTTCTTACAAATTCCCCAAACAAAACGAAAATGTTTTCGAAATATCGATTTCTATCAATTTTTCTACGATTGAAGTAAATAATTGTAAATATGTGGTTAGCGTTTTTGACAAGATTTTTCACGTTTGATATTTAAAAGTAACATTTATTTGAAATGCGTACACCGCAAAGGTAATTTTATCTAGTTTGTAAAGCAGTATTTGTTTTTACGGAAAATTTTAAAAAAATAAGTATATAGCGCCTTTGAAATACAAAGAAAACATTGCAAACTGAACAAAAACACTTTTGAAAAGTTGTGCGGTAAAAATCTCTTCAAATTATTCGTATTGATCTTCACAAATCCTACAATTATAATATCCCGTGATTTTTCACAGGTATGCGATATGAATAATACTAATAACTAAAGGAATGGCCAATAATTGCCATTTCAAGATTACATACACTCGTGTCCATTCGATGATTCGCTTCCGTAGATTACGTCCAATACACGTGGATTGACATCGCCACACGTTACGTCATTAGTTAATTTATAGATCGATCATCATCGGTCGGTACAGAATTGTAATAATTTAAATTAATCTATTATTCATTAGAATTATGCGTATACTATGGAAACTCCCGTACTTATAATTATTATTCAAAGCACTGCAAAAGATCAGCGTATCGATTCTCCAATCCAGGCCGCTCGCAATCGCCGTGTAAAGTACATACATTGGTCGACATTCTTATTCTTGACTCTCGTTGAAGGTACACACTTACATACGCCAAATGTCAAAGTCATTCCACTCGAACAACGAGTGTAATGCCTTTTTTAACGTAGTGTTCGACTCATTGTTCGAGTGGAATGACTTCGTCGAGAATCGACACCAAGAAATAACAGCATTTCCACGGATAGTTACAAATAGATATTAATAAAAAATGTCAATTATAAAGGATTATAAAATTTATGTTATTTTATGGGCGCTGCTGCCAGGTGAATATAAATACAGATCGAGGTAGAACGATAACAGTTTGATATTGTCTACAGAAGTCGAAACAGCTGTCATGTGTAATAATAATTAGTCATGGTATCTCCATTTCAATTTAATGGAGAAATGGAGTCAAAAATTAAACTTGATAACAATAAACAATATGATAAGGTTTATGTAATTTCAACAAACCTTGATAAAACAATTAAAAACAGTGTTATATGAATGCAGCTATCAAGCAAAAGCTATCGAGATATGATCACTACCTATGTGAAAAAAATTATAATCAGAAATATATCTAGCCTAAAGAAAAACATCCTTAAAAATATACAATTATACTAGAGCTGTTTTTTGCGAATAAAGCAGAATCAATTAGGTTTCAATTTCAGATTGTTTGATTTCAAATGGAAAAATACGCCGAAAAGAGGTAAACTTTTAGAGACTAACAATGTCTATCGAATCCAAACAATTCTCAGTTCACAGTTTTTAAAAATTTGGTTAAAAAATTCAAAGAACCGAAAATCCATCTATCTACAGTGTTCTGTACAAAGATATTAGAAGAACGAGATGTGTTATGAGCAGTTCATACTGTGTGGAATTGCTTTGCCGAGTGTCGCCGGTTTTGTTCACCAATACTACTGCAAACCTTCGCTTACGCTAAGGCATCGCTAAGGTATCCGCACTAATACATAGAACAGATTTCTGTGCGTACACCTCCCGATACCGTTCAAAGTACCCTAATTAGTTAGTACTCCGCCTACGGTCCGGCGGCCAACATAGCATATCTCGTTCTTCTAATATCTTTGGTTCTGTACAAGAATAAAAAACATCACTGATCAGACCTAGGTAGGTACTAGTAGATAAAAAATTGAATGTTAATTTATTGTAATTAAATGTTACCATAATCTATTTATGTACTCAAATCACATTAGGTTTGACGGAATACGTTTGTTGTTATGAAGTCGAAAATATTCCTTAATCAAATTTGTTATTATTACGATGTTTTCATGTACTTTGATATTGTTATTTAACACAATTTGTTTTTATTACAATGTTTTCATGTACTTGAATATATAACCTGACAACCTTAGAATATCTCCTACTACCACCACAGTAAGCGGAAAATGTTGTTGATGGAGGACTTACCCAGCCAAGGAATTGAACACACTACGCCTGGGTGGGACCCAAACGCGATGTCAACTCAGCCACCGACCGGTGGCTATTGTTATTTAATACAAAGTATTTATATTATTATGTTATGTATCGCTAAAATAACCTTATGGATGTCGTGGTTAAAATATAATAAACATAAGGAAGCCAGTGAATTTTAAACTTAAATTCCACGATTTTTGCAATGCTATGCGAAACTATTGATTAAAAATTATGGGATTTTCTTGTAAATGCATTTTATATTAACTAAAAAAAAAACTAAAAATTATATTAACACTCGATTCTAAATGTAAAAAACTTATTTAATTACTATTAAAAGGGGTAATTACGGAAAAAATATAAAACATATTTAATTACCATTAAAAAACCATAATAACAATATAATAAATGCTAAAAAAGGATTTTATGAGGTAGAACAAAGAATTGCATTATTATTCTAGAAACCGACACACAATTAAGGTTATATTAAATTATAAAAAACAACTTCTTTACAAATAACGAATTAATTATTAATAAAAATTATTTAAAAAAAAAATATTTAAGTACTACACAAGTAAAAAGCTCGTGTAGTACTTAAATAAAAAAAATTGTCGAAAGCTCCCAATTGTCTAGTTATTGAGACAACGGCATCCCCAATTGGTGTAAATTGCGAGGCTGAATGTAGTGGGAAGGGTTAGCAGATGGAGAAGAGGGACGTGGAAAAGTACCTGGCTATTAAGGTCTGGTCACCAAACACGACTAAATTAATCATTATTATTTGACTTATATCAGTTAGGTTAAGTAATAATAATTTTGAGAGTAGTAAATTAATTTAAGCGAATTGACTGACCTATTTATACACTGTTACTATTGGGTTGAAGCTTGACTAATCATTTGGGGAAATGTTTTGATTGGCGTTATCAGAAACCGTTTCATTTCCTCAAAAAAAAACTTATCAATTCATTTGTGTGCGTCACTTGCCACCTTTGTTCGTATGTTTATTAATATTAAATTTCGTGACATTCATTATCTTCAAAACGATTCACTTTCAACACAACCGAAGTTCACATCATACTTTCAGACAATCGGCTTAGTTCAAAAGATAAAGATTTTTTGTTTAAACAAAGTAAAACAAACAATTTTTTTTTCTTTTATTTAACAACGTTCAAAGTTCACACTAAAAAGTCTATAAATCTATTAACTAAGTGTCAATTGTCATGTGCCTACCTTATTGGTTTTTTTCTACTAGTCACAATATTATGTTATGCATTTGATTTTTTACACCAATCTAGAAAAATATGGTCGTTGTTAAATAAAAAAACTTGAAAACATGATTCAATAAATAAAAATAAATATAAGGTGTTAAATTAGTTTTTCATCTCATGATACATAATAATTATTAAAAAAATACTACGTTATTTTCAGAAAAATTACTACATTTAGACATCTTGCATGATTCCTTTCTAACATACAAAACTAACTTATTAAATTTCTTAGTATGACATACAGGGTTCTCCAATAAGAGGTGTTATTTTGATATTCAATCGTAAAAGATCAATGGTTTCGTTGCTTGTGTGGCACGTAGCGCCTTCTTGTTGAAAGTAAACGTTGTCCAAATCAATATCATCCAATTCCGGCCATAAAAAATCAATAATCATCTCTCGATAGCGCAATCCATTCACCGTAACTGTTGCTCCAGCCTCATTTTCGAAAAAGTAAGATCCAATGACTCCGCCGGACCATAAACAGCACCAAATAGTCACACGTTGAGGATAGAGAGGCTTTTCAACAATAACTCTTGGATTTTCCAAGCCCCAGATGCGACAATTTTGCTTGTTGACGAAGCCACCGAGGTGGAAATGGGCCTCATCACTCAAGATGATTTGCATTTGATTCACTCAAGTGAATTTTAATAATTTCATTGCGTTTTTGAAGCGTGTATCGTTCCATTTGTGTTAATGGCGTAGTTTCTACTTGTCAAATGTCAAAAAATGACAGCTTCAAAAGTAACATCTACCGAAATAGCGGGCTATCCAAAATAACACCTCTTATTGGAAAACCCTGTATTTCAAAAATATGTTCACATCATTTTTCAAAAATTTTATGTACGAGTATTAACAGTCAATTACAATTCGTGAGCATATTATTATCCTTGATTTCAATTTATTTATTTCTCTCTACACACTTTCTTCCTTTTATAATAATCTCAGGCGAAATTACGTAATGATATTTTATGGACATACGTAATAGGTACTAGAACTATGTTATAACGAAAAATATCCTTAACTGTATCTTATTGTACTGTGTATGTCTTAATAAATAAATAAATTAAAGAAAGCGAAGAATGTGGACAGTAGTAATCATTCAATTAAGCTCGCATAAATTTTATTATTCACTTCTTACTAGAATTAAAAAAACACACAATGTGTTTAGCATATTTACTCAGATTAGAATGAAAAAACGTATTATACAAGATGTAAATATCGTTTTTTATAGAAACGAGGTTTTAATTTGTTTTTTTTACAGAAGGACCATATTTTGAAGTTTCCATGGCATAATTTTGTTATTATTATGTATTTAAACATCTATGTATGTAAATTTTTGGGCACCATGCCTGTTTTATGTACTTAAATAAAAATAAATAAATAAATAACTCAGGACAGTGGGAATTCAACACACTTTTGAAAAGTGATATAAAGTAAAAAAAAATTTTTTAAGAAAATTTATTCTGAAAGCTTATCACTTTGTGATGTCATTAATTATTATACTAAAACACAAATAACTTGCTCCTGATGTTGTGAACTTTGTTCATGAAACATGTAGAGGTTACATATATTAAAGTGATGTAAACAAAGTTACTTGTGTTTTAATATGATATAAAGTCATTAAAAGCAATGAAAAATGGCCTACAAATCTAACCTAGAGTAACCTATTTAATTTACTTTTGTTTAATCACTTTTCATGACTACCTATATCAATTTTTTTAAGTAAGTTGAATTGTGTTAAATTGTGACTGTCATGATTTCCCAAACCATTTATTGGATAACCAACACATTTGCCATAGGTCGCCCCAAGTATTTCGCTACGTTTGGTGACTTAGCAGAGTTTCTCGGGTTCATGGGGTGAGGTTTATCTTGGTCTTGGCGGCGGACGCGTTTGCCCACCTACTGCGTGGCGGACTGAATCGGGAGAGATTGGTTAAGGGAGCCCTTTTGACCGCTCAAGCCTGACTCTCTCGACCCATTGCCTTGCACAGCAGAGGGAGGGATGGATTCATACGTTCATACCTATTGATTGGTTATAAGATTGAATGGCTTATTTTAAAATTACAAAACATGACTGGCTATGTTTTATATTATTAGTATTATATATATATGTTCAGTTTTAGTAGGAAACGATGAATAATGCAACCTTTACTAACTGATTGTAGACATTACGATTGATTTGTTGTAAGATTGAATTATCTATTTTAAAATCATAATACTTTTCTGGCAAAGCATTATATAATTATAGTTGCATTTGTGTATTATAAAATTAATAACGCTCCACGATTGTGATAACTTGTCACTTTATGCAGATGTAGTTATTTATGGTTTAATACTCGTAGCTGTCACGCATTATGATTTATAAAGTCAATGACCTGAAGGAAATCGAAGCGTGTTACTAATGACCTTAAAGATTAAAGTCCCCACATGAATACGAAATTGAAATCAATGTAGGGGAGAGTAGGGAATATTGGACCGGTCGTTAAATTGGACCAGCGTAAAATTAACGAAACTACAAAACATATTTTGATCCTGGCAATACTGAATGTTGCGCAGCTAACTTTAATGTTGCCTTACCGACCGGCATCACATTCGAGAAGAATTAACAGAAGTGACAGGGACAAAACGAAATCTCTCTGCTTCGATGTAATATTTGGAAAACTTTCATACTTCTTTAACTGCAACCATGGTTAACGTTTTTTGACTATCTTTTCATATTAAACTCGGTAATTTTCATAGTTTTATGCCCGCATTAACTTTGAATATCCAAATATGTAGGTTGTGTTTGATAAAAAAAATTGTTTGAAAGAAGTAAGAGTTCGATTAATTGGACCACTGTGAGTTCGGCAAATCGGACCGGTCCAATTTATCCTACTCAATGCTGCTACAAGTGAAAATAAATTGTGACTGCAGTTAAATTTGTATTTATTTTAAATGGCGGATAGTAAACATTATTACAAATGGACACAAGAAGACCTAAGGCAAGCAATATTTGCGTTTCGTAATGAACATGTTGGTTTGAATGAATGTGCCCGTGTTTTTAAAATTCCAAAACCGACTTTAAAGAGGCATCTAGATTAGAACAATACACAAAGGACGACCAACAGTTTTAATTTTCAGAAGCAGTTGAAAATGATTTAGTGAACCATCTCCAACACTGGAACAGTGTATGTTTGAAAAAGGCGCGTGGTGCTCAGAAAGCTTTCATATTAACACCAAGCCCTTATAAAAAATAATTTGTTAATATCTATTCAGAAACCTCTAGGTAAGAGACCAAAAATGGAGCCTATTAACAAAACCAGTAAATGCGTAGGAATCGGAAAAAAAGAAAAAGATGAAAGCTGCAAGCAGTGTATAGCTCAAAGGTTAAGGCATTGGAAAGAAGACAACTAAACCCAATAAATACAATAGCAGCAGTGATTCAGATACTGAGTTAGAAATTGTGTTGGACGACTCTGATAGCCTACCATCTGAAAATAAGGAAAATGCATGCGGTATATGCAATGAAGATTATTTTGATTAGCAAGGACCAAAAGTAGACTGGGTTCAATGTGTGCATTGTCATAAATGGAATCACGAAACCTGTGTAAGCAACCCAGATATTTGTGATAATTTCTACAAAAAATAAAGCGTTCTCTCGTATTACAATACATTAGGTAATATTAGTAAGGTGGGTTGGGTCAGGTTAGGATAGTTATTTCATGTTTATTTTTTAGGTAAATAAGCTGTGCATTCTAACAATAGAACAATCCTAGGTCCAATTTACAAAACCCACAGGTCCAATTTAACAAACCGGTCGGCTAATTTGGAACAAATGCCTAAATGAAGTAAAATATTTAAAAGAAAATAACTGTTAACATTTAATATAAAATGATAAACGGCCTTTGTAGTCTGATAACGCACCTTTCATGTCAGTATATTTGAAGTCCTCTAATGTAATGAAATACCAATAAATTTACTACTTTCCGAAAAGTGGTCCAATTTAACAGACTCTCCCCTATCAAATATGAGATTGAGCACATGTGCTTAGATAGAAAATTAAGTGATAGTTCCCTTTACGACATGAGTCATTCTGATCTAATTAGCAATTTGCAACAAATTGCTCCACACTCAATGCAGCAAATTATGTATTGAAAATTACTAACGATTTTGGTATTAAATTAAATGACACTTCACATGGGAATATTAATTAATTAGGGCAATGGATTGGTAATAACAATAACATAGACATCCAAATCAATAGACTTGCCCTAACATAACATCTGGGTTTAATTTAGACGAGCTGCAGCCAAACCATGTGACCATATGTTTTGGCACCAGGAGAGTTCGAGAATTCTTAAAAAAAACTATGACATCAGTCAAACATTGACAACCGAAAGTAAGTGTGCAGAAAAGTAAAGTAAGGCAAAAGCTTGCAGCGATTGTGGGACTTTTCTCGGCAGTATCTAAATGTTCGTTCTTAAACGTATCGCCTGGCATAGTGACGTTAAAATTAAGTGAGGTGGGTAAATAATAACAAAGTGTCCAAGTAGTGTTGTAAAATATTACATTTTGGAAAGAAGTCCCAACTCTTGTTTACTCGATTTGGGATACGTAGTTATTTTTTCTATGCAGCCAGCAATTTGCGCGATTTTAAAAAAGGACTAATAATTCGTAAGCAGATAATATTTTTGAGGACCAAATGGTTGTAGGCGAGTTGCATACATTCTGTCAGATTCATTTATTGACAAATCACCGAAAGTGGGACTGCTTATTACTATTATTAGACAGCAAACTTTATCGCAAATAGCAAAGTTAATCGCCTATGTTGAGCAGCCTTCACCATGCCTCCGTTGATGACCTTCTAAAATCAAATATCCTAACGTTGGACCAACAAAATCCACTGGCAAACCGGTTTTATTATTTTTTCGTTGTTGTTTTTTAGGTTCTTGTCAAGGTTTTTTTTCCCCTGTTTTCTTCCGACTTCGACATTTACAACGCCGTTATTTTCAACCGCATGAAGTAAGATAAACTCGGGTAAATTTTAGTATGTTCGTTTTTAGTCAGCAAGTTTAATAATCGTGGTTTTATCCTCTTAATTAAGTTTAAGGTAAGTGACCTTCTAAAAAACTTCTGTGAAAAACCGAAGCGTGACATTATGTCAGTGGTAACTTAAAACGAATTTACTTAGCCTACATTATTGAGGCAACGTACCTACGTTGTTTAATGTTGCGTTTCTAAAAATGACTTCTTAGACCACATTATTTGGGTAACTTAACGTAATGACTTCATAGACGTAATACTATTCCCTCAATACAACAATATCATTTCTTTCAACCACGCATCTATGCCTGCATCGCATATATTATACGGGTTGCTGGAAAGCGAAGAATATTTTTAATAAAACATTTTTTACAAAGAAGTTTCCGAAAACGTTAGGTCTGTGTGGATACAAGCAAGAAAGGTGGAACCTTTTGTGTTTAAGGCTTTTTGGGTTAGGGTAGGTTAGGTAAGATTTAATTGCACCTAATATATTATCTAGTTTTGAATATGCAAGTAGTTTTCTGGACTAGGTCCAAGCGTATCAATATCGTAGGTAACATGCACCATGATTTACGGTGGTGATGAAATTTAAAACACCCAACACCACGCGATTTGCGGTGATAACAACATAGCGCTTTACGGAGATATACAGAAATGAACGGTTTAATATCACTCGTGTATTTATTATTTTGTTTTATTATTTGGTGTCATTGCCCGCGGGGAATCTGCATCGTGTAACTCATGACCCCAAAAAATAAGGTCACCATATGAATATGAAATCAACACAATATCCTCTGTGCGTTATGAGATTCCATTAAGATGAGGCAAGAGGCGGAAGATTGCTTTATGATTATTTATATTATTTTGATATTGCTTATCCCTGCGAAAACCTGTCAGTATTTGAGTTTATAGGCACCTGAGGTGATTTTTCACGAAAGCTGCTCTATACAAATCAGCCAAATATTATTATGAGTTTAAAATGAAATGAGATGTTCGTTTAAAAGTTTTTGGTAAATCCGTGCATTTTCCAACACCAATATTTGTGAAAGTTCATCTGAGTGTGTGCTTAATCTGTAGGTCCCAAAATTCCAGCGTGCATGAGAATCTCTTAGTTGAGCCAAGCTAAGATAAGCGTTTTCCGAATTTGTTGTGTAAAAGTTCGAATAAACTTCATATTACCGCTTACTTATATATTATTTTTATTCTAAAACATTGATATTACTAGAATTTTTAAAATAAAAAGAAGTAGTCACGCAAAGCTGCCACCAGCCAGCTTGTTGGCAGGTTCAAGCATTTTTCTTTTATATTAAATAAAAATTTATGTTAATTAATAACATAACACAAAATTATCATTTTGTTGGTAAATTTTACTAATTTTAATTTCGCGATTTTTATCCATAATACACTGGTCTATTCTTCTAATTGTAGCTGCATCCTTTATCACGTTTCCAATATTACTCCTCTAGATTATCATTTTGGGTAAATTTTGTAGATAGGTATCTCAAATTCAAGACCATTTGCCCTTTGGTTATCGTTAAAGCTACGATTTTCCCATGAAACTAAATAATTACCATTATTCGAGCTTTTACAGTGAGATAGGTATACACAAAATGGTTGTCAAGGTTACGGTTGCAAATTCATAGTTGTTATTGCCCCCTCAGTAATTATTTTCATAATAACCATGACCTTCTGCATGCTATTATGATTTTTAAGTCAAGGTGTTTTGCGTAAGATTTTTTATGCAAGAATGTTGATTTGACAAGGAGCTTTGGAACCACATGTTTTAAAATAAGATACATAATTACCTAAATAAATCGAGAGATTGCAGAGCCGCATTTTTTGATTTGATGAAGAACCGCTACTTTTAATAGTAATATCAAATATACTTATAGTTTCCCACAAAGATTTTCTCGTCCTTAGATGACTTTACCTCTTGTAGAGGTAGACAGATATTTTTTTTAGAAATGTAACTTTAAAAAACGTAGGTACGTTGCCTAAATAAGATGGTCTAAGAAGTAATTTTTTTTAGAAACGCAACATTAAACAATGTAGGTACGTTGCATAAATTATGTGGTCTAAGAAGTCATTTTTTAGAAACGCAACATTATACAACGTATTTACGTAGTTTTAATTAAGAGCTCGATTATTATTTTGGAAGTTGAAAGAACAAAAATATTTTTGGCATTTATATTACTCTTAATAATAAACTAATGAATTACCATTTTAAATGTGTAATCAAACCCAACCTCACGCAACCTAATCCAAACAACCCTTACGATAACTAAATGTAACAATTTTCTCGTGTCAGTTGTATTGAAGGTACTGAACAACAAATCGCTGACAGTTGTACACGGAGAAAACTGATATAAAATACTGTTAATTTATCAAAAATCTGGTCAAATTATTCGTTTTCCTATTAAAAACGGGACTGCATACCTTTAACGAATGAATTGACAGAGATCCTAAAGAATGTACCAGTTAAAAGCACTAATACTAATATTGTCGCATTCCGTCATTTATTAGAAGAAGAACACGTGTGGGAACACATATTTCCATATATTCTGTGTGACTTTATTCCATATCAGGTAATTGGCATGCTATAACTTTTTTAACAGGATCATTTGTATCTGACTATCCAAAGTTAAATACCTGAGCCATAATATCTTCACCGCGGAACACAATACAATCTGGATCTATGCCGACAGCCTGTATTTGACCGTCAAATACAGGCTGTCAGCATACGAGCAGCTTAGCTATCGAGGAGGTTCTACAGATGCACTAGCCCTGTAAAGAGAATGCTATTCAATGCATTCTGTACAAACCTCTACGCGACAGACATGTGGATACACTATACCAAAGCACAATGGAATGCCGCAAGAGTTCAATACAACAACACTTATAGACAATTGTTTCGGTTATCGAGGTCTTGCAGTGTCAACGAATTTTTTACATCAGGTAGAGAAAATTTTTTTTGTGCCACAATGGGGCGGGCATAAAGCAGCCATCCCCAATAACGCCCCAATATAAAAAAAATGGATGTGTCAAAACCCTTTTTGTTTTATCGTGTTAAAATTTTCTGATAGTTGATGTTTCATTTTATTTGTTGTATAGTTTTAATTTATTTCGTGTTTTTTTAAATATTTTATCTATGTTATACCAATACGGATTACATTGCATTGCACATCCCTTGCATGTAGCCCAGAATAAAATAATAATACATGGATACCAAGGAAATGTGTTTGGATTAATAATTATTATTGACAACATTTAACGATAGAAATCCGATCAAGATATATAATTTATTTATTTATTTATTTATATATATACGCCTAAAAAGGCTTTTACATAGAAGTGATACATGATCCGGACAATAAGAGAATATGTATTATACAGGAGATATTGACAGTAATTAGATGTAATCCATTTTAAAGAAGGAAAAAAAAAATAACATAAAGTAAAAAAGAAATTAAAACAACATTACATATAAAACAAATCATTAAAACTAATTTACCAAAGCTACTCTAATTTGTAGGATTCAACAAAGTGTTGATGTAGATTATGCTTAATTCTATATATGGAGTCAATAAATAAATCAATAACACCCCCATACTTGTTGCCCAGATCATGCATTAAATAAAGTAACATGATCATGCGTTAAATAAAGTAACATACCTTTTCTAAATCCCAAGTTGACAGTGTAGGAAATATTGTCGAATGTGATGTCCACCGGGTCCTTGTGGGGAAGTTTTGATAATGTGGTCACCAGATCAAACTCATTGACTGCAACGATTGGTTCGGCTTTATCGGTAGAGCCGGGCATCTTCGATTCGTCAGTCACCTCACTTTGAGGAATGTCAGAATGGTAATTCTCATCAGCACCAGTACGGAGGATATCATAACGAACTTCTTGCAGTGCTATCTCCATTTTTAAAATTTATTATAGATGCACTGAGAACTAACACGTCATGTAGATTGACACTACTAACTTCACAAAGGATATAACTGTTTTCTACGTTATCTTGTTCACTTTTCCTCGTATGTTTAACAGCTTCTGAAACGAGAAACACACAGAATATTCCATCAATCTTCTCTATTACGTTTTATAAGTTTTGTTTCGTATTTCAGTACGTACGATAAGCGTAACCTCAAGATAAGAAAATGTTGATTAATCAATCCAGATCAAGATATTATATACAATATTTGAAGGTAACGAAACAGTGCATAATGTGAGAAATCATTGAACTTAAAATTTACTTAACAATAAATCATCCACATAAACCAGTCAATTTTTATAAACAACTAGCTATATACCCGCTGCTTTGCCCGATTGATATTAGTGCGAAATTACTGTGCAAACAATTTTCCCACAGGAACGAAATGTTTTTCCGAGATGAAAAGTAACCTATGTCACTTCCACAAGTCCTCAAACCATCCATATGCAAAAAATCAGGGCGATCTGTAGCTCTGTTCTGACGTGTAAGAAGGACAAACAAAGAAACATTAATTTTTATATACATCAGATAACAATCGCTCAATATATAACACGTTGAACTATGCACGAATTTACACTATTAGTAACCAAAATGTATTGTTAATTTATGAGAAAACGTATGGCTGTTTATTTCAAAGATGACAGAACACTAAATTAACTTCATTCACCGCCTTTAAAATAGCAAACATATTAATTTATTGTTTTTGTGTTTAGTTGGTAGAACTCCATTTAATTTTTAAAAAAATTTAATTAAAATCAAATTTAATAATATAATAATTAAGTTCTGCAAGTATTTGCTAAAAAAATACTTGCAGAACTTAATTATTATATTATTAAATTTGATTTTAATTAAATTTAAAAAAAAAAAAAAAAAAAAAAAAAAAAAAAAAAAAAAAAAAAAAAAAAAAAAACCAAACATATTGACTTTATTTATTATCAAACTAATTAAAATCACAATCTAATTATCATTTAGCGATTGTTAATATAATTAGGTACTTAATTTGAACATAAAACGGGATCTACACAGGTAGGTACTGTAAAACTCATGGGTTTTACAAGAATAATAATTAATAAAAAAACTCAAACCACTGTATTTTGTCTTTGTTTCCTACTTTGCTAATAAAGTAAGATGTATTTATGTAAAATGTCCATCGCTTAATATATACGCTATAGAAAAACAACACATAGCAACTAATTTTACCGTCTTTCAGAATCTCTGCAAATTGCTTCAAGATAATTATTAATCTAATTTAACTCACTAAGCACAATTAATATTTCACACTCAATTCAATTCACAGAGCTCCCGGTGAGATCTCTCGCCTTCTGAGGCTCACTGTCGACTGGTTTCGTTTTCACTGCTGAAACTTAACTAAGTATCGCCTGAGATTATTCTCATTCTCAGCACAGCCTTTGAACTGATAGATAATATTTGCTTATCAAAAATACATACACTGCTATATTATGCGATCGCTTTATCACTAACAGCACGCGTGTGTGGTAGGGGTTCGCATTACCGGTTCTCATATAAAGCTTTTTTTTGTAATTCGCCAATAGTAAATTATAACAAAGCATTTAAAAATAATTTATTTTTTTAAACATAGACTGATACTATCACTAATTATTATAGACAAACACATCGATGTCAATAAAGAAGCATGTAACTTGATATTCTCTTCTAAAAATCAAATTAAAAAAAAAATGGTATAGATAATTGATATACACCACAAAACCGTTATTTGTACACTGTTTTAATTATTTAATTTCAGTATGAGCGATCTGCATTAAAATTAGATATGACCCAATCAACTTAACATTTTTAAGGACTCGTTTTATTTAACAGCAAATAACTTGTCTACAGTTAAGTAAATTCTTCAAGATTTTCTTTTCATCAAAATGTATATTTGAAATAAAATGACCTACTGTAAAGAAGTTTTTACTTGTACCTAAATCATAGCAATTATTACTCAGTGGAATAGTTAGGTTACGTTACATTAGATTGCATAGGTCAAAACTATGTTTGTAAACGGTTTCATTCATAGAAACTAATACAATTATTATTGCTTTTATTATTCATAATACAAGTAAATAGTATAACAGTAAAAAATTCAGATAGTTCTTAAGGCGATGCACTACGTCGTGTAATATTTTAAATTGAGCCGCTATCAATAACATCCCTTACGTAGATGGCGATAAGGTTTAAATTCCCGCTTAACACCATCCGCCTGTTTTGATTTATGCAGGAAAAAAACATGGCCAAAAAGTGCCTTTTATTTTATTTTGTGGATGTTCAGGCATAATTTATTTTTTTTCGATCATTTTATAAATAACTTAATTTTCCACATTATACAATAAAATCATAACCGAAAATGGGTTCGTAAGTAGGATATTTTGAACTTTAAAGCAGTTTTCATAGGCCTTTACATTATTTTTTTCTGGGCTTATAAAAAGACTTATCTAAAAAATACTCGATTATTTCAAAGGCCAAGGTGTATTCTACTCTCAGTATTTAATTAAAGCATCTGAAACATTTCTAGGCGACCAAATTTTCAAACCAAAAACACATGATTTTGCATTACTACGTATGGGTTTTTTGTTAAGAAGCTATCCAACTCAATAGAGAAAACATTTCTCGTGTTCGAAGTGGGGAGTTATTAATTGATATCAATTATTTAACTAAAACTTAGGATTTACAAATTTTCTCACTTTTACGGAAACATACCGACTATTTTTGACAAATGCATTATCCTACGAGTATAAAGTAACATTTGACAGGGGATCTAAAATGTATTTCTTTACATACGGAACGTGTTTTTACAAAATCTATGATTCTTAAGTAATTTGCACAATTTCAAAAGATTAACCAAATACTTACATTTATAAAACCAACATAACAAAATCCTGCAAAATGTGAAATAACGCCTTTTACCAAAAAACAGTCAATATCACAGACATATGAATATTAATAGACGAGAAAATAAGGACGAGGGGTTAAAACAAGAGTTGCGGGACGCAGAGAGGAAAGCTGACTGTGATTCGTCAATAAATCAATCTGACAGTAAATAGACATCTCGCATTATAATATCACCAATTAGTTCTTAAAAGTAAAATCTGCTTTTGAATGAATAGACATTTTTACATGGGAGCGCAAATTACTCGCCACGTTATGAACAAATTTGCGAAGTCCAAATTCGGCAAAATAAATTTCTTCTATTTTCAGAGTCGAATATTTCGTTTATGTATTTAGTTAAGACACTTTTATAAATGTTCATAATTTACTTCCCAGCAACCAACCAGCTTTGTGTTTCGCGTCCAGACGTATCTCGATGTGATAGTAAATGTTTCTACAACTGATCCATATTATACGATGTGAATATGCTTAAAATAAAGTAAAATAATGCTTACATATGGAATATAATACGACAATTGGGTTTATTCTCTTTTTCACATCTATTTTTAGAAGTTTTCATAGCTCAAGTCACCATTTTGCCGTGTTATTTCGTAAAATGAACCGATGATGCCTCGACCATAGTTCGCACAAGAATGATGACGTCACGTTTTCTAAATTCACTTGAGGCCATACGCGAGCACAGCTGGCCCCAATGGAACCGGTGTGGGGAGTGGGGAATAATACGCTTTTAATCACTTAGGGCAGGTCTACTAATATTCATATGTCTATGGTCGATATATATTTTAAAATAACTGTTTATATCAATCCCCGAATAATTAATAATAACCTATTAATTTAATAATAATCGATTAGCTTCAGCCTTTCAGCCCCCGCATACCTAATTTCAACGGATTTATAGGAAGTTTTTCGTTAACTCTTTTAGTTTTTAAGTTAAAAAATGTAATTTTTAAGATAATATGTACACATTTGTTATGCCGAAAAGTTAATTATTTGAAATTCACTAGATAGAAAATAATTGCAAAGTAAGCGTTGAAAATTATTTAAAAAAATATTTTGTTCTGTTATTGTTATAGGCATGAACAAATTCACAGTGTATCTTTAAATTAAAATAAAACATTTGCCGAGAGATTTTTGCTCTATTTTGAACGAGTCTTTTATTTATTTTAAATATTTTCAACATTTTCGCTTAATTATTATCGTTTTTTTAATATTAGCATACTCCCTCTAACATTCGTATTTACATATCTCCTTTTCAAACCATCTTTGAACGCTTACTACGGGACCTTAACCGATTTACCAGTATTTTACCGGCAATGCTATATACCGGTAATGCTATATACCGGTAATTTTGCATGCCCTAGCCCTTATGTTTATTCCTTGATCTAGCCCTGCGACCTGCGACAGAGTAGATTATTTATCGAAGGATTATTTATTCAAGTCTAAGAAGCATCGGCGGGATATTTTATCTCAAGTCAAACATAGCGATTTCTTACTTTTGGAGATTATATTAATTTGTATAGGCTGATAATCTACGTATTTATTCGGGATAATCGCTTATCTGCAAAAGAATATCTTAATATTATAAGAAAATAAATGTATCTTATCATTTTGTTGTACAATCTATTAAGACACCGTTGTTGATCTAATAATATTTAGGATAACTTACGAAAAAATAATCTAATCGCCGAAGGTCGAATTTTTCATATATTTATGAAATAAAGAATAATGTCACGATTTATAAATATCTTTTATAAATCAGAAATTTTTTGTGCTGATGTCGTTGGGGGACTGTAAACTCTTTCATTTTTCTCGGTTCTTTCATGTTCTTTACACATTTTTTTTCAATTATTGACTAAGATTTTCAATTACTGACGGAGATCGCGGGTTCTAATCCCGGCGTGCGCAAGTAAATTTTGTTAGATTAATTTGTGTTTTTCATAAATTATTAATTTAAAAATACTATTTTGTATATTTTCGGCACCTTCTAGAGTGGAAGATTTTCCCAGTATCGTCCTGACCGCCATTCAGAATTGAATCGTTGCTTGAATGGCTTTAGTCGTGTTTGGTGACCAAATTGGAATAGAGGTACTTCCTTTCCTTCCCCCCTACTACCTTCATCTTCACAACATACCCCAATTGGGAATGCCTTAGTCTCACTGGCTACAGACGGTTGGGAGCTGTTGGTATTCTTGTGAGGTACCTCTTCAGATGAAATAAAAATTCCGAAAATGGTGTCGAAATTCAGGTATAAGTTAGCAAGTGATAATTTACTAGGTACGGTATTTATAAAGCAAATACTAAATGTGTGTAATTAATACGAAACGTTACTTTATTTGTGTGCAAATTCGATAAAGAAAACGGACACACGTGACATTCAGCAGTAGCGCCAATTAAGAGGAAGCTACAAGCAAAAAATGTGTATATTCTTGGTATGTCTAATATTGTAGTAATAGGCATTGAAATCGCTTGACAAACGGAGTCTACAAACGTTCGATTTCAAGCACAAAGGTGATTATCATTTATAAGAAAGCAAAAAAGTTAATCAAGGGAAACTGTCACAGATTATCTTTGCTATAATACTGTACTATTTTTAAGTTGTTTCATTTACGCGTTCATACATTTCTATTGAAAAAAAATAGTAGTTTACATTTATATTTTTTATTGAGTAATTAATTAATTTTTTATTTATATTATACTCGAGGGAAACGATAGAAAAACCTTCAATTTATCTAAAGCATATTTTTTGGTATTAGTAATTTACACCAATTCGTTATAACGATTGATCAAAATAGTAATTTGGCATTAATCTTCGCCTTTTGTTAAAGTTTCCGACCATATTGAATGTAGCAATTTGGATTCGACAATATGTTGAATACATCAACATAACTCACCTACGACATAACGTACCTGCATATATAGATGGGTGAATACTTAACTGTACCTTGGTACGTCTTTGTAAAATCATTTTTAACCTTTCCTTTCCGGTGCTATCAACTGAGTTGACATGGTCTATAATTATGTATTATAATGATGGTAAAGATTACTTACCCTCTTACTACTAATTACGCCCAAATTATTGAAATAACGATTCCTTTCAACAAGAAATAACTATTTATGTCGAAGAGATGGGAAAACATGCCTAAAATAGATTTTAAGGCGATGCCATACGTAGTAATGCAAAATCATGTGTTTTTGGTTTGAAAATTTGGTCGCCTAGAAATGTTTCAGATGCTTTAATTAAATACTGCGAGTAGAATACATCTTGGCCTTTGAAATAATCGAGTATTTTTTAGATCAGTCTTTTAATAAGTCCCGAAAAAAATAATGTATAAGGCCCATGAAAACTGCTTTAAAGTTCAAAATCTCCTACTTACGAACCCATTTTCGGTTTTAATTTTATCGTATAATGTGGGAAATTAAGTTATTTATAAAAATGATCGGAAAAAAATTAAATATTTATTCCTGAACATCCACAAAATAAAATAAAAGGCACTTTTTGGCCATGTTTTTTTCTTGCATAAATCAAAACAGGCGGATGGTGTTAAGCAGGAATTTAAACCTTATCGCCATCTACGTAAGGGTTGTTATTGATAGCGGCTCAATTTAAAATATTACACGACGTAGTGCATCGCCTTAAGGTTCTGAGTTTGAGTTATTTAAGTAAATTATGCGTATGACTGAAGCGGAACCGTTCGGCAAACGTCACTTCATACCAAAAAAATCCAACATGGCGGTAAAACACGTTTTGACACGGAAAATATGAATTTTTGAAAATAATGGAACCTTAATACATATTTTGACCATTCTCCCGACGTAAATAGTTGTTTCTTGTAGTAATTAAGTTGATAAGAAATGTTATTTAAATCATTTATGCGTATTGGGAGTAAGCGGGGTAAAGAAACTGTACCATGATGATTACTAATAATAACAAATTCATTTTTATCATATCAATTGAATTATTTAATATTAATAAGACTTGTAAAAAAGTCAATAGATGTCGCACTTTAATAAAAAAGTTGTTGTATTTATCGAAGACATTATCTAAATTGCAATTGTAATTCGGGTAGAATCTTGCAATCAAGCAGTAGAAGATAATGTTGGTATCTCTCAATCAAAGTATGTTACAGTTAAAAATGAAGAAAGTTGATGTGTTCAAATTAGCTCAGTGGATCAGAGTACTTCCCTGGCAAGAGGTTTTAATTGTTTAAATATTCATGTTTATACGACTTTAAATCACAAAACTTATGTACACTGAGTAACGGAGTGTGCGGAATTTTCTAGCACCGTAAGAGAAAGGAAGGTTGAGGAAATTGAACCTGCAACCGGAACCAAATGCAAGTGAGTAAACCGTTGTACAACTGAATTTTGAAATTATAAAACCCTCTTCAATTACTTTTTCGAAATCAATAGAGATACAAATTAATTATTAATTGAATGCAAGTGTTACGTGTAAACAATAGAAAACCCGAAACACTATTGCACGGCAGAACGGGTGTTGTTTAATAAAACAATAACCAAATGCCGGCGCTATCAAAAAAACAACCAACTTCTTTCCTACAACTTTTAATACTACGTCCTCGATTAAACACTCGCTTCACCGAGCTGTATGCAATTAACCTCAAGCCCCAAGTAAACAAAGTACGCGTTCGATCGCCTGCGAGTACCATTCACTATTACGCATGTCACGAAAATAATTGTTTATTGTAATAATTGTGTTTTAAAAACACTGCTGATAGAGCAGGCTGTGTGGATAATGACGAACATTTCGTCTTTGAAGTTGTATAAATAATATTTATCTTTCATGCAGATACAGTCAGCTTCATCAATCACAAACAACTAATTAATATATTTATATATATATATACATAGTACCACTACACTCACCGTTCTGTTCAGCTGAATTAAGCAAACATAATAATAACAATTATTTTAGCTTATTATTGAAAACTATTTTGTACGCTGTCTTGGAAAATATGGGGTTGAAATAACGCCAAACATTTCTAATTAAAAGGCTTCATTTTTATGTTCTTAAGTAAGTTGAGCTTGATCAAGGATAATAAAACAATTGTGTCGTGGTTTAACCTCTTTCAACATCGGTATTTTTTCAAGAGAAGTTGTTTTTTTTTGCATGAAAAGATGGAGATCTTAGAATTTTTCATATGGAAAGATTGAGATCTCTGATTTCTTGCTCGGAAATATGGGGATAATATCTCCATAAATCCGTGCAAGTAATCAGATATTATCTGATTTTTTGCACGAAAATAAAGAGATCTCTGATTTCTTGTACGGTAATATGCAGATCGCTGATTTTTTCCTTGGAGAGACGGAGATATCTGACTTTTTGCAGGGAAATATGAAGATCAATTAATTCACTCATTGAAAAAATAGAACTTTTGATTACGCGGTTACCAAAAATCCTGCTGTAATACGAGTTTAACGATGTATCTAAATGCAACAAGCTGGCAAAGAACGAAGAACGATTCAAAAAGAAAATGTTAAAAATCACCGATTTTGTGATCCAAAAGAATTCTGGCATTAAATCACAGCGAGTTCTTGGCGTTCAGTTATTTATGTTTCTCTCTGTTCTTTGCGAAAAACAATCAGTTTGAAAATAGTAATTTTCAGGACGTAACTCCCAGATTTATTATTTTATTGATCTTTCATGAATTTATTAATGCTGGTTGTTTTCTTAACTCTTCAAAACATGTGTTATTTATAAAATCATTTTTAACACCTAATTGTAAAAGCGGCGGTAAAATAGTCAAATAACTCATCAATCTCATTACAAATCCTTATTTAATATTTATGAAAATAGACAATTTTCCTGTTATATTATTTAGTTTGATGTGGTTAGTAAACGATATATTTTTTATTGTGATGATACATTTTCGGAGATAAAAGTAATAAGTCAGGGTCCGTGCTGGAACCATTAGGTATATTGAGTCATCGCAAAAATGGATAGACGCGTACATCGTCTGTCTTTGTTGCTTTGAATGAGGTAGGTAAGTGAGATTGAGATTTTTCTGAGATTCCTCTACCTGAGGGAGTATGGCTACTACCCGTGGCTCTATCCTACTGACTTTCTCTTGGGCATGCTCGGTATGAACCATCTACGGGTCAGAAGAGATGTGCATATTGTATCACACTTCTTCAAACTGATTCGTGGATGGTTTGAAAATCCGACTATCATGGAGAGTATTAGTCTCTATGTTCCTGATGGTTATCTCCGTCACCGACAGCATAGACTGTTTTATCTCCCGGCCTGCAGGACTAACTTGCCAATGGTCATGCCGTGGGGAGAGCAGTCTTGCTGTTGAACAGAATTAATTCGGATATCGACATATTTAGCATCGGTGAAGCTGCCTTTAAAAGGCAAGCTCTATTGATGTGGGTACAGTTTATACACCGCTTACTTATTATGTAATACCATTTTACAAATGTACTTAAAAACGAAATAAAATGTAATTTTGTAATGTTTTTAAAGGAATAAACTAATTGAATTGAATTGAAAAAAAAATACTTTTTCAATGAGATCGGTACAAAGGAGATATTCGACTATTAATTTATTTTACTTCTCTTCTATGGTGTGCGGTATTACTGGATACATAGATACAATATATGCATCAATGATGAAGAAACGTTATATTTTTAATGCCCATTACAGATTCTATGGTAGTCCATTCTAAGAATGTGGACCTTGGACCTTGTAAGCAAAAAAATCTCTGGCCACATTTTACAGCATTCATTCCTTTTATGAGCAGGGTCAGCCAGTCTGATAGACGCATCAGCCTTAGGCTTTGGCAGATCTGATCGTATGTTATATTTGGGTAAGATTTTCCATCATGCGTTAGATCAAAAGAGATCGGATTATAATACGAGATCGATTCGACTTTCGGTGGGTTTTAAAGATACAGTTTGCGTATAGAGAATATCTTTGGAGCTGAAATTAGCGAGTTTGGCGACAAAGGAAATTCTCTGGTGCAATTTTGATAATAAGGAAAAAGTTTTAAAAATACCGTTTGCGAACGTATAGAGGATATCTTCGGAGACTGAACTTAACGAATTTGGGGAGATTCGATGGTGCAATTTTTTCTAATAAGGAAAACAATCCAACAAAAGTTTTTGTCGGTATCAAATGGCGGCATAAGAATCTGTAATATGCATGGTGTTAGGCAAGGATGCGTATTTTCTTCCTATTTTATATTTGATCTTGTTTTTAAGGAAACGTTAAATCCTAGAAAAAATGCAAGATAATAAACAACCCTGGATTTTGTGTCAAAGTGTCAACTCGGGAGGTGATTCTGCGTGATAGTACCTACAAGTAAAAAAGATAACATTGTAAAAACTTAAAATTGGTCCGCCGTGTAGGGCTGGCATTATTATTTTGTTGCTAAATCTACCGTCTCGCGCCCAAACACTATCGTTCCGTCAGTTTATTTCATTACCGCGCTTCGTGTCAATTACTTTTATTTTTTATGCAAAGAATCTGATCTGATTTAATGTATAGCAGTGTTTAAAAACTTTAAAAACTTGATTGTTTTAATTTTAAAAAATTAATACATTGCGTCTGTATCTTAGTGTGCATTTATTAAGACATACTTGAAATAACATCTTTATTCAGTGCGTGTTTTTTTTTCAAAACCTTATATATACTTAATATTGTAATTATTTGTACGTAATTTTAATTACTCTGTCAATGTCTGGCTGACCCACGAAGAATTGGAAGACATTCATTAACTTCACGGGCTGCATGATGTAAATACACATGGAAAGTGGACATTTTGCAAAATGTTAAAATTGACAAAAGCAATGACATTAGTAAGTGATTAATAGTTAAATGTAACTCAAAGTGTAACTACATTTTCTTAATTTCAGTATGGTTCTCTTTTGAATTTGGTACAAAAAATACGAATTGAAGCATAATTGTATAGTCAAACACATAATTTTATTATTTAAATGCGATTTCAATGGATATAGGCCGATCACAACGTTGCCACCTCGTTATCGGTAAGCTCACAGCGAATTTATAGGGTAAGTTTGTACATCACACTAAGGATTTTTTGTATGGGAAAAAAGTTGGAATTTCGGAAATAGTTATTTTTCTTTTTTACTCCTACCATCATGTAGAATCGCCTCCTGAAGTTAGTGCACTTTACCCCCGGACACCCTGTGTATATGGATGCGAGTTTAGGAAAATGAAAGCCAGCCAGCTCAATGACAAGTATAAAGCTTTAAATTCCTTTATAAGGCAAAATTGTAGAATGTCATAGATAAGTCACTAACTAACTAATATAACTAACCAGCGACCTCTAACTACACGAGCGATGGGGTATTTACAAAATAAATGACTTAAGCGATGGAGATTTCCGGGCATTTCGGTTTTGGATTCGGCCGCGTTCATTCAAAAAATCATACCTCAAACGTATTTATAAACTGTTTACTGTGGTTCAAAGCCAATGAATCCACATATATTTCATAATTATGATTATCCCATAATTGTAGGTTTATACAAAAATTTCTAATCGAAATAAATTGAACTAAATTTAGGCAGCAATTACTTTAGGCCTGTAGTGGACAGGTGTTGAAGTTGTAAAAGGATGGGCTATTCCGGTTGCAGGAGAGAGAGAAGGATGATGAAAAGTGAATAGGACACACCGAAGAAGAATAGCATATGAATTTGAATGAAACAAGCAGTGTGCACCACGTTTGGTTACTTTGAAGGGGTGCCCGGGTTCATGGGGTGAGATTTGTCTAGGTTTTGGCGGCGAATGCGTCTGCCCACCTGCCGCGTGGCGGGCTGGATCGGGAGATAGTGGTTGAGGGAGACCTTTTGACCACTCCACCAAGACTCTCTCGACCCATCGCTTTGCGCTGAAGTGGGATGGATGGATTTATAAATCCGTCACTCTTGGAGACACTGACCTACACTTCCGACGACACGATTCCTATGAGTAGTTTCCGTTACTGGGTACAATTAGTACAGGTACAAAGGAATACCTGGTAAAAATACCGGTGACAAAATACTCAAAAGTATTTAATACCGACCTGGGGATTGATTCAGAATAAGTAATTTCTAAACTGAAATAATGAAAAAAAAAATTTCCACAAACTAAAATTACATGTGTGATTCCCCACAATATTTTTTCCAAATCCATGGGGGGGGGGCAATTTCCCCACGTTTTTCCGATCACAAAAAATCATCATAAAAAGTACCACTCAAAAATAAATACCCATCAAAAATACCCGTCAAAAATACCTACTAAAAGTACCCACCGAAAGTACCTATCAAAAATACCCATCAAAAATACCTGCTAAAAGTACCTATTAAAAATATTTAGTCCCGGTATAAAATACTTGTGAGTATTTTGGAACCAGGTATTTTGGAGATTTGTCATAAGTACAAAGTATCGTACATCTTTCATTAAAAAGACCCTCCACACAGCGTCCCCAAAGATGACACAGGCCTTGCGGAAAATTGTTTTCCGCAAGACCTCATGTGTGGATCTAATGCAAAAAAAGAAGTAAAGAAAATTAAAATGACGATAAATTGTGGCTAATAATTTACCAGTAACATAAGATTACTATGTCAAATTCGGCGTAACTTCTCAGAATCGTGGTTTACCGCATTATGTGTTCTAATCACCGGCAATATTAAAACAAACATCTTAAACCTACTAAATGTAATGTGTTATTTCTTCGAAGTACACTACTTTGACTCGTGGCTCGTTAAAAACAAGAAAAACCGCTGGCCTAAATCCTAAATGAAGTATAAAAGCTAATCTATTAATAAATGAATCTATAAATAATAATTAGAACTCGCGTCATTATGATGTGACCAACGTGAAATGACAAACAACAAAACGTGTCTTCTGCTCAATGATGATATTTGATGAGTTTTTAATAACCGACTTAGTACATTAACCCTGTGATTTTAAAAGCCGAATTAGTATAATAACTCTGAGGCATAAATTACCGATTTAGTAGATAATATTACGTCTCCGCGATTTTAATGACCTGATTAGTATTTCATTGAGAAAATTGCAGGAATTAACCGCAAATTAAATACATACTATGTCGGTAAGTTTATGGAGGTTAAAAAATAAATAATACAATGACATAATATTCCTTGTTACGTACCCCTTATCAAAAAATAACTTTGTTATAGGTATCCAGACAAACACGGAAAAATGCAAATCTTTTGTAGTTTGATAATTGTAGCAAGTCTGGTAAAAAGGTAAAATACATAAACACACGTTTAGACATTATAGTGATTATTTTTTGGGGTTGTTAGGAAGTGTTGCGCTTTATCATTTAGTTTCGAAGAACGTTACATTGTCCATCATCATATCAGTTCACCAAAAAATAATCACGATAACACTTTTGGCCGTGAAGATATCAAATCATATCGAATATTTTTTATAGACGGAAGTTTAATGTCACATAAGTAAGTACTGTTCGAGTATCTACAAATGGAAATAAAAAGAACAGATTTGAAAATATGAATAATAATTATGATATTTGAAAACTAAATACTTACACTTAGAAGTCTTTTGTTTTTCAAACTAAGTTGTCCGCAAATTCTTGCAACTCGTGCTAAAATTCTCGCACTGTATTTTGATTTCACTCTGAAATTTATTCTTGATTACGTTTTTTACTTATTACTTATTAAGAGTTTCAGAAAACTCAAGATAATAACGAAAATTCATATCGCACATTTTACGTACAACTTCCAACGAATGTTTAACGATTTTTACATCAACCAATAATAATATGGTCATCAACACTTTGTAAAATTAAAATAACAATTCTAATTGTTTGCTATCTATGACACTTCGGGCTAAGCACGACCGGAATAAAATTAATTTTATCTTAAGGTTAGAACACTGCGACGTTCGATTTTTGCAATATGGCAAACGAATAATAAAACAATTCCCGCGTTTTTGCCCGTCTGCCTGACAGCGTGCTGAGCGCGAAACGGCCGACTGAAGTATAAAAGTCTATTTCGCCGCTGTTTCTTTATATTGGCGAGTCAGTGACTGGCTAGAACTTGGAACGGGAAAATTATATTCCTATGTATAGTATGTTCTATATCTTGTATCGCTCGTATATGTCTTCCTGTTACCGGCATGAGAACTTTGCTTGAATTACACAACGATATTATTATGTATTATTTGTGTTTCCACTCCGCTATGCTATGTGAGTGGTTTATTTATGGCTATGGCCGAACTGTAACAATGTTTACAAACATTATTTGTTTTCTGTCACACGTCACACACGCTTATTGATGCGTGTACCAAACATCGTTGCTTTCTGATTAACATTACTCTTTTAACAATGATTTAAGATGAAAAACGCGAGTGAAGAAAACATGTCTACAAAAAAAATAAAACTTTCAGGTAGCATCAAGGTGCTTTCGCTAACAAGTAGGTACCTAATATGTAAGATAGGTAATTTTTATTTGATTCGAAGTAGGTACCTACCTACCGACTATCGAATAGTAATTAATAGCCTAGCTAAAGAACCGGCTGCACAAATAATTGCCAGATTTGCCTCTGAAATCGATTTCTTTAAAGGCCTATATTTAATAATTTGAAGCTCAAATATATAAAATAGCACATATCCGTACTAGATTTTGCTACACCTTTTGATTAAAAATAATTATTCAGTTTTGTCGAAGTATTTTGGCCTCAAATCCAAATTTAAGTTTCGTATAAAAAAGGCATCGCAGCCGTTCTTCTCAATTAACTTAGGAGTTCAAAAAATTGATCTTATTATTTATTTTAAAAATAATAAAATCCTACACACAACATTATTTTTGAAAAGGGTTATTATTAATAATTAACCTTTTCATCGCTAGATGGGGTTATCGCATAATATGGCGATTTCTTGACATTTTCGTAAATAATAATAATGGAGTCAGCGTATCAAAATATGACATTCTGAATTTAAATTACGAATACAATAAAAATTGAAATAGTGTAAATAAATTAAATGATATTATCACATCAACTTACGATGATATTATTTTACTCTAAAAGTATTAAAATATAATTAGTACTTAAGTTTATAAGACGAACAGCTGCGCGGCCTATTTCATACAAAACTTAAATTTGGATTTTAGGCAAAAATACTTGACCAAACTGAATAGGTATTTATTTTGTTAATCAAAATGTATAGCAACTATCTAGTACGGATAAGTGCTTTATTCACTTATCTTTTAAATTAGAAAATATAGTTAAATAATTATTTTTTCCATTAAAGAATTCAATTTTTGCGATTTTAGACGCGACTTTGACAATTTTTAGTGAGTAAATGATAATTATTAAAAAATAATCTTTCCCAACCTACTTGTAAATACAATAAAATAAAAATTTTAAAAATAAAACGCCGTAAAATGCGTTTTTTTTTGTCGGAATTTTAAATTTAGATACTAAAAATAGCAAGAAAGCAAGATTATTTTTTTCGAAAATTGAAATTAAAAACAAAAATTACTAAAACATTAAAACACAAATAATTTCCAAACTTGCTTCTATAATCGTGAAAAACAATTTCTTTAAATGCCCATATTTAATAATTTGAAACACAAATAAATAAAGAGGCACATCTTCGTACTAGAATTTTGCTACACCTTTGATTAAAAATATATTATTCAGTTTGGTTGGGTATTTAGCTCTAAATCAGAATTTAACCAGTAGATTTTAGCCCGAAATATAATCATTTTTTAAACAAAACGTGCCGCAAATATCTAGTACGGATAAGTGCTACTTTATTTATTTATGTATTAAATTAAAAAAATATAGAGCATTGAAGAAATCATGATTTCAGAGGCAACTTTGGCAATTACTTGTTAATGGTAAATATTTAAAAAAATAATTTGCTTTATGTACTGTGCAAATTCAAATTACAAACATTTCATGCGCGTGAATTCAAATTACAAACGACCGATTTACGTTGAAATAAAAAAAATTGGTCGTAAACAAACTTAAATTTCTAACCAAAAAGTTTTTTTTTTTTTAAGATGTTTCATTTTATTTTTCATCATATTAAAACAATGGGAAGGGAAAGGTTATTTGACTTTCTTTAACAAGTGATTCCTGAAATTATTTTTAGTAAAAAATTCTCGGGTGTCCTTTGGTGGGTTTATTTATTTTCAGTGGACAGTTTTACAGGTTTGACCGTTATACGTTCGACCAGTGACGACTTGAGGAAGATTTTTTTTGCTTGTTTTTGAAAAAAAAACATCGACCAAAAAAATCAACGGAGAAAAAAATTTCTTCGTCCGATACATAAGTTCAGAGGGGATGTTAGCTATTATGCAAAACTAGTGCAATGACATCACAGTCTATTTTAGTTCTAAACTATATTTAATAGGTTAGAAGTCGATGCTGGAACCCAGCAGGTTTAGTACAAGAAGTACAGGGGGCATGTTGTAGGGTATTATGCAGAACTGATGCAACGACATCAGTCTATTATAAGAGCATCATCCTATTCTCGGCAACTAAAATTTGCTATTTTGGATGTTCCGTCTGCCGCCGAGAGTTATATTTAGAAAGAAGATTCGTGATATTTAAAAATAATATAAATTTCATCAACCACTAGCGATGGGCACAATAGATGATTTACTCTATCTTTTTGAACATTGAAATATTTCGATTCATTGTCATGAACAAATCGATTCTATCAATAATCACCCGAAATCATAGTCCGAGAAAATCGTTTTGAAACGTCATCGACTCTGTCAGAATTCATCGATTTCAAAGTCTTCACGCCATTGGTCAGAATTAATCGATATCAAAGCAGTCACGTTTTTGGTTAGAATTCATTCAAAAACGTAAATCGATTCCCAACTCCGAGAAACGTCAAAAATATCTCGAATTGCTTGACAAACGAGATCCGTAGGTACATTGTGTTACGTACTACCTAATATGATTTTACATGCATTTGGCATTACGCAATAATTCTTTGTCAAATGTTGGAATGTTTGAAACAAACTGTTGTTACATAAATTAAATAACAGTATTATTAAATATTGAAAAAATACTTTTAATTTAAATGAACTTTTAAATAATAAACTACTTGAAAACAATACATAATAAATATGCAGTTACTAAGATTAAAGGGAACTATTGCGGGAAGAGTTTCTGTAAATACAAAAGGGAAATAATTGGGTACGTACATCGACACATCATTGGGTAGGTAAGTACCTAGGAACCTAAAGAGTCTCTGTGAAACCGGTCTCATAAAGTCGACCGGTAACCAGTAGGAATAGCATTCGTAACTAGTAACTACTCCCTTCAACATCAAACGGCAGTTAGGTACCTATATTTTCCGGTGTATTGGTATTACATAAATATGTTTTTCCAGGATGCCCAGTATCAAACAACTTGCAGAACATAAAGATTGCCTCAATAGAAAAGGAATTTGCCATTACTACCATACAGCCTGACGAGTTGTTGTGGCTTAATTAATACGTTTGAACTAAAACAAAAAAATTGAGCAATTTAATCATCTTAGCACTCCAATCCTTCAAGTCTGATCAAAAAACGTATGCCTCATAGATTTTTTAAATATAATTCTACCAAAAAGCGTCTAGCGCTCGCCACCAGGGGCGGATTGAACTCGCTACCCCTGGGTGGGAATTCTACGTATTTAAGCTATTTTGAATGTTTCCGTTTTAAACAATACTAATAATACCCCCCCCCCCCCCTCAGAGGGCCCCACGGATACGTTTGCTGACTGCCTTTCGAGTCTCAGATCCGCCACTTCCATCTGGATTCATATTTCCTATATGCCTATTCCGTCTAAATCACCAAAGTGGAAAATGAAAATTGGATTTTGACGTCACAAAATTATCACTAACTTTGTGTACATTTCTTCAATTTTACGATTACTTCAACCCGTTTCAACACACCTCTGCCTTCGTCAGGCAGTATTAAACGAAATCGGTTGGAATGAACTTGTAAATAACGTGATGTTACTTCACAAAGTTACTAATTTCCAAAATACACAATATTATTGTCTGCACTGGAGTAGAAACCAATCTAAAAAAATAGTTTAACAATGACATTTGACAGTATTTATCAGTTTAAACGCATTGTTTGAAAAATTTACATAATAGAGGTTCGACGTATCTATACACAAAATAGGTACCGTGGTCAAAATAAAATTTAATGCAGACCCGATTATACCTAAGGGGTGCGTATAGCAACGGCTCTGCTCGCGGAAATTTTGTCCTGTTTATACGTAGCATAATATTATGTCGCTGATTATAGAATGTGTTCAGTCATTATTTGAAGAATTTACAAAATAGGGGTTCAACGTAAGTATATTAATTTCCGGCAGAATGTTTTGTGTATCATGTCATTACTGTATCATAAACAACGAAATCGATGTTTTGCAATAAATTTCGTACCGTTAAGTATAAATCAGCATGTTCCAAAGTTTTATAGACTCTTCTCAGAAAAAAATCCAGATTCAGCTACAAGCGTTATACCTACACGGTGTCCGGAAACTGGTGAATCTACATAACATTTGGAGTCGATTTTGTGGTATAACTTTTTGAATTTGAGCTGAAATTGGAATTTTTAGTTCATTTTTTTTTAAATCAGTCACTAGAGGGATAATATCAGCTCCAAAAGTTTTTAACTCTTAATTTAAAAAATCGAAATTCTTAGATCGAAAAAAAACAATTATTTTTTAAAATTCTATCTGTGGTGATAATTCACCATTTTCTCGCAAGTATTACGTGCTTCCGGATACCATGTATATGCGAAAATTGGTCCAGCCATGGGAAGACCGAGGGCGAGGGTGCTAAGGAGTGCAATGTGTTAGAAATTAAAATTGGGGGAAGCTGAGGAGATAAGATGAGCAGGGAGAGGGTCACTTTCTTTTCCTCTGGGTGCTAGAGTGCAAACTGTGCATATTTTAAGCTGATGTTATTCAACTTAAATACATACACATGGAATTATAGCTAGGCATCCCGACAGTAGCGATCATATAGTAATATGGTATATTTGCTGCACGTGGAAGATATAAGACCACAATTCACAGTTGAAATGTTGATTTAAATGGCTTTATTCGTGTTTGGTGAGCAGATATGAATAGCCAGATACTTCACCATCTTATTTTTCGCAATCTTCTACCCCTCCCCCCTACCTTCAGCCTCATAACATACCCCAATTGGGGATGCCCATGATGCCGTAATCTTGTAAATGGTTGTGGGGATTCACACAAAATAAAACTATGCTTTGCTGTTAAATTTTTTTTCTTTATTTTTTTATATTAACTCCACACAGGAGGCCCTGAAGAAAATAATTTCCCTCAGGGCCTATGTCATCTTTGGGGATGCTGTGTGGAGGGCCTTTTTGTGGAGAGGAAGGAGTGAACATGGGTCTTGAAGAGTCCCATGTTGTTGGAGGGAGGAAACACAGAGGCCGGCAGTTCGTTCCACAGCCGAGCTGTTGAACTTAAGAACGAATCGTAGAAGCGACCCGTTCTCATGTGATAAGTGTCAACTGTGTACAAATGTTGGGCACGCGTTTGGCGTGTATCCCGACTACGCACCGGTGCCGAAGGGATCAATGACGCTAGTTCCTCAGAGCATCTTCCATTGTAATACCGATAGAACAAGGACAGCATACCTACCTGACGCCTGTGCTCTAAAGATTGCAGTCCTTCTGTTAAGATTGGGGAATCTATCAAACGGACCGCCCGTTTCTGCACAGAGTCAAGGGTTTTTTTCAGGTATTTAGGGGCTCCAGACCAGAGATGGCTGCCAAATTCGACAGTAGGGCGCACTTGCGATTTGTACAGGGTCAGCAGTTGTGTATATAAATGTATGGATTGTACACGTATACCTACAATTGAATCGACTTCATCAAGACAGGCCACAGGCATATATATATATACAGACAGTACATCATTATTTCAATCTCAATGGAAGTGATATAATATATCAATTTATTTTTAAGCACCGTGTTCAGAATTCCTCAAATAAAACTGCCTATTTATTTTTTCAAGTCAGCCAATTATTATCTTTGTTCGATGTAGGAAATCGGACAGCCTTTAAAAATATTTCGATACATATGCCAAAATAAACACATGATCTGCCAGCCGAAGAATTCGTGCTGTTTGTTGCCAAATGGTATTGAAAAAATATAATATTATTATTTTTGTAGTGTAAATACAAAATACTTCGGAAAGGTAACGTGCGGACCAGAATTACTAGGAACTTAGACCGAACGTTCACACGTCATGAACTTTCGCGAATGTATACTATACAGGGTGTCCGAGGGTAAAGTTCGCTAACTTCGGGGGATGATTCCACATGATTTTAGAAGTAAAAAATACTTTTTTCAAAATTCTAATGTTTTTAAGGTAGTTTTTAGGTTAAAAAGTTGAAAAGGAAAATAAATATTTTTCTATGGGAAAAATTGATGAATGGGAAAAATAAACATTGGAATTTCGTAAATTTCATTTTTTTTACTTCTACCATGATGTAGAATCTCCCGAAGTTAGCGCACTTTCCCCCCGGACACTATGCATAATTAGTATAAATAAATAAATAACGAAGGTTTTACTAGATATCTAAAACTCAAAAAGAAAACAATAATCACAGCCGTTCAAAGCCAATGGGCTGATATATTTCAAGCAAATAAATCTTAACTTTTCTACAACAAGCCTACAATTGCATACGCCACGTACGATGCAATTCGAAAAAGTCCTTGAAACGGTAACGAAATCGCGCACTTCTTGCCCTGGTGGCGATAAGGGTGGAATCGCATCCTGTTTTGATTTATGTAAAAAAAATCCACACTGCCTACTTATAATTTCATGTTTCACTCTTATGCATAACTTTCAGAAATTATTAAAACTTGACCTTGTAAATGATTTGGACCAAACCGCGCGCGGGAAGACTAGTAAAGATTTGACTTTTTACGTGAATACACCACAAGAGTCCATCTGTCTATCTGTTCCCAACCTTCTGTAACCAGTGAGACTTTGGCTTTCTCAATTGGAGTATGCTATGAAGCTGAATGTAGTGGGAGGGGGGAGGAGATGGAAGATGGGGGAGTATCTGGCTATTCAGATCTGGTCACCAAACACAACTTAAGCCATTTTGAACAACATTTAAAATCCGAATGATGATCTTTCACCAAGGCGATACTGAGAGCATCTTCCACCGTGGAAATTTGCAGGAGGTGTTCAAATAAAGTTAAAGCCATGGTCAAAGAAGAATACCCTTGGTCAAAGATCAATGCATGCCCCCTACAGACCAAATTATTAGAGGCGGTATTACGTAGTAGGTAATGATATTAATATATTGTCGAATCGTTAGTTTCTAGTACCTACCTAGTTCGTGGCATTGCGTTGGGAGATTTGGAGGAAAATTGGAGGTCAAAAAGTGAAACTTTTCGCTTCGCGTCTCATCTAAATACAATACGCCAATACTGCTACTAACGAGTGCGTATTAAATGTGCGTGTTTCCTTTTATCAATAAGTTACTCAGTTCCCACAACGTGTGCAAAATTTCATCAAGAAGTTTAACAATTCTTCTTTAAGGGGAGGGAAAAGGGAGAGAGGTGGTATTTTTTAATCGAGTGTAGACAGTAATCTTTTTCATGTTTTGAAGGTCAAGTGTACAAAATTCCATCAATCTCGGAATAAAAATAGTTTAAAATCTACAGAGATTTTTTAAAAAACCACAAACCAACACAGGGACACTCTTTATTATATTTTTTAGATAGCATGGCACATAGCATCGCTTTGTTCCTTCATATCTTCTGTTATATTTTGTTGGGTCAATGTGCAAAGTTCGTTCAAACATTGTATAACGCCATTCTCATCAAAACTTGTAATTTTTTATAATTCTTTTATCAATATTCACGTAATTTAGGTACCTACCATAGATAAAATGTAATGGTACCAACACCAACCTAACTAATTTTGACTCATTGTGAGGTTTTATCAAATTCGTTTTTATTACGCCATTATTAGGTTCAAGTCCATAATTCATATTATTAATATACAGGGGACGTAGGTAGGTACCTACCTGACCTGGTCTCTGATAAAATTTTGGTCTCCGGTGACATATTTTGTTGTTTTTTCTTCAACCAAAAACATTTGAAAAATCTGAAGGTATATATATATATGTATATCTGATCATTGTGTCGGTCTGGCGGGGTCGTGCGGTTGCTTGGTTGAGTGACCGTGAAGACTGTTTACAAAAAAAATAATTAAAAATGTCACGGCAGACCAAAATTTAATTTAATTTTTTAATCCAACTAATGTCAGGAATCACTGGTAAATCGAGCAAGCCCCTTACCACCCTGCAAAAAGATGGGTATGTGTGTAAGTTTGTTATTTACACATCCAGTTTTTATTCCGAGATTGATGCAATTTTGCACATTTGACCTGCAATACAAAGAGGTCACTGCCTACGTAAGATTTCTAAAATCCACCCCCCATCTCCCTTTCCCCCCTGAAGCAGAAGAAAGCTAGGAAAAAGCTGAGTGCTTAAACTGTCATAAATATTATTAAAGCTGCATAGATGCAAAGTAAAAAATTCTTATTCCACTGGATGGAGAACTTAATACTCCAATTTCACCTCCACTCAACCTGCCTTACGAGTTATGTGTTGAGAGCATATATATATTATTCACGTTATGAGTCGGAGGCGCCCGAGCCGCCGAACCAAAAAGTTCGTAGAAAATGTATAAGCATACATTTTCTACGAACCTTGGCCGAAGACCCCTAACCATAAATAAACCACTCTCCACACAAAGAACTTTGACATCAGTGTTGCGAACTAGCTCTTTTTTTAGAGCTATATTTTTCAGATATTCTAGTTCGTCATTTCATACAGAACTCACTCACATAAAATGATAATTTAAAAGTTATTTGTCTTTAATCCCAGTATGTCAGTTATTAAGCTCAGCCATAGCTCAGCTTGGTTGGAATGTCGAGCTTAACATGGCTTGGAACTTGTAATACGTATATAGGTCGTAAGCCTAGATATTAGCAATATTACACTATTGTCTATGATTTAGAGGAACGTGTTTCATTTTCTTTGTAAGACCAAATTGCTGTCCACGTGAGTGGCGCATCTATGCTCGCTATATTTATTAGCGTCTTGTACATAATTTGGAGACATTCAAATTTTCAAATTGAAAGTCTCATTTAGCAAACTATCATCCCAAGGATATAATATATTCCGAAGGGAAAGTGTTGAGAATAATTGTATTTATACAAAGTGTCGCATCTGGTGGTAGATACTCTCAGCATCGCCTTGGTGAAAGTCCTGAAAAACCACCATTCGGATTCCAAGCGTTGCTTGAAATGGCTTTATCCGTATTTGGTGACCATTTTAGAATAGCCAGGTACTTCCCCACCTACCTCTTCCCCATTTCTATCCCCTCTTCATACCAAAATAGTCCAAATTATTTTTATCACAGCTAAATGGAATAATACAATGTACCTACTCGTATTTGTAATACATCATAATTATACCAAAATTAACCAAATTTTAACATGGATTTCAACAAGTATATTTTAAATCAACTCGATACAGCAGGCCCTGAGGAAAATAAATTCCTGGATAAAGGATTTTTTCAAGTATTTTGTGGCCCCAGACCAGAATTGACTGCCATATTCAACAGTGGTTAAAATAATGTATTCAAAGTATGTATAAAACTACATGCATGGGTAGAAAGAAATACCTAAAATAATATCGGACGTCCTCAACGTCTTCTACCATTCACTTTTACATCATACATTCTCATT
This sequence comes from Hesperophylax magnus, assembly GCA_026573805.1. Lineage (NCBI taxonomy): Eukaryota > Metazoa > Arthropoda > Insecta > Trichoptera > Limnephilidae > Hesperophylax > Hesperophylax magnus. The sequence goes on from JAIUSX010000022.1 coordinate 7,931,990, forward strand.
ATACCCCTTCTTTGGTCGCCTAATTTTACCACATGTACATCGAGTTTCACGCACGTGCACCGGGGATTAATGCTGCTAGCTCCTTAGAGCATGCTTAATTAAAATACGTGTAGAACAGGCTCAGGATGCCCACATTGCGTCTGTGCATTGGAGATGGAAATCGGTCTGTAAACAATAGATTGCTGGGCGTACTTGTGATTTGTATAGGGTTAGCAGCTAGTTACTGTTGAAAAATTTGCTCGCCCTAAACAAGACCCCCAGTTTCTTGGAATCCAGATTTACTCGGGCTTCTATAGAGCTTCAATACTTGAGCCGGTCTTACTTATTCCAAGCATTTCAATGGAGTCTTTATTGGGGAGGGTGCTTCCATCAAATTGTACCAGAGAGTAATTGATCTCCTTCTTTACTGAAATCAGACACGCTTGGGTTTTTGAGACGTTGAAACTGACCAGTTTGGCCTTACCCCGAGCACGAACCTCCTCGAGGTGGTGGTCAAATTTTTGTCTCAAAACTTTCCGAGCTGTACCTTGTAGATATCCAACCAGAAGGGTTTGAGTTTCTAAAAAAACATTCCAAGTACCGCCCCAAAATATAATTCAAATAACCGAGCAGATCGCCACACGATCGATTTCGACGAAACCCATACTGCCGATCGCTAAGTATGTTGTTATTCTCGAGGTATGTGAGCAACTTGTTACTAACCACCCTTTCCAATACCCTTGAGAGTATGGAAGTGATGGCTATGGGGCGGTAATTGGATGAATCGGAGCAGTCCCCCTTCTTAGGGATTGGGTGGACGATCACCCTATGCCAAAGATCTGGCAAGTTGATTCTGCAGAACACATCTTAAGGACCGGGTCAGGTATTCCGTCTGGCCCGCTGGCTTTATTGATTTTCAACTCGTTCAAGACCCGGAGAACCTCCTTGTTCCGGATCTTTGGATCCTTCAATTGGAAACCGCAGTGTGGAATGGAAGTTGGAATCTCTCCGTTATCTTGAAGAGTCGAGTTTCTCAGCTTTCTCGCGGGACAAGTTAGCCAGCCGAACATCGGGCTTGGTCAAAGGAGGAAAAGCGGTTCTGCGGAAATTTCTCCTAATTGAACCAGCGAGCGACCAGAAAGAACTGCTGCCAGTGGGGTGGTCTGCGAGTTTTTTGGGAATTCTTTGGTCGTGGTCGCTCTTAGATAGATATAGAGTTCTATATAGAGTTCTTTTGCAATCCTTTACCCGTTTTCGGTATTCCGAAAGTATATTCAAGGAGCCATTTTCCGGAGTACATCAGAAGCCGCGTGTTTTAGTCTGACCGCTTTAGCACAGCGATGGTCAAACCACGGCTTTGTGCTCGCTCCAGAGAATTTGACCTAGAAGGGAATGTAGCAATCCATCGCAGATGTGATTACCTCTCCCACCTCGCGTGCACAGATTGATGGGTTCTCTGAGCTAAAGCAGACCGCATTTCAAGTAAAGGCGCTGAAGAATGACCGCATGCCGTTCCATTTTGCTACAACATAGTGCCATACCTTGCTCTTTACATGATTGTCAGGTTGACTGTTTGTGGAGGATGGAACAGAGGTGGTAATCAGGCAGTGGTCGGAGGATCCCAAAGGCACTGCAACCTCCATTCTGTACCCGAGTGGCTCACTAGTGGTAAACAGATCGAGCAAGTTGGCTCGATGTGATGGGACGTCAGGATTCTAGTCGGAGATTATACAAGTTAGCTAATCCTTGGATAAAAGCAAAGGATTTCGCCAATCTACCGGCCGAGTTTGTTGGGCCCGAGAACTTCAGCCATTGTTTATTATGAAAATTGAAGTCAACCAGAATTACAAACTCGGCCGATGGGTAGCGGGGCAAGAAAATGTTGAACCATACTGTTACTGTTTGAAAAATACATTATATTAACTTAAATTCGACTCCGTATATCATTCCAGTGCAGAGATAATGTGTAGATAAGTCTTCCTCGGGCGTCTCCGACTATTTTTACCATTCACCACTGGTTACCAAATTTTTACTGCCAAAAAAGAAAAATTTTCCTTGTAAAATCAGTGCGAAATGTTGTTCCCATGCGGGAAATAGGAAGGGGGCGTGGCGGCTTTCGTGTCGCCCGAATCCTTTCGACCGCGAACGAACTCAACGAAAGAGTCGAAGGTAACCGGAAGCCTCGCTCCGCCTCTGCCTCCGCATGCCCCTAAATCTTTTTAACATGATTATATTATAACCCTACTTACCGATGAACGGTTATACCAGTGCTTTCCTTATATTTTCATTTTAATATCGCAGCGTGCATGTCGGCATTTTGAAGTTATTGCCGGAGACCGCCCGGAGAGTGCTTGTAACCGACTCATAAATGAAGATATCTCACATCCGAAAATGATCCGATTTGCGTGGCCCATACTTTGAACGCCAAAGCTGACTCTATCTATATACTCCATTGTTTTTTTTCCGAAAAGTGCCTGTATGAGCCAACCTTGTTGATCACATTTTCTACGTACCTTGATTATAACTTATTTACTTTAGGAGCGTTGTTTTCTAATTATTTTTTTTTTCAATAAAAGCTTACGTAAAACATGTTCTTTTACATTGTTTTTATGTTCTTTAAAACTGGTTTTTACCTCTGAAACATGATTTTTTGGCTACATCCATAAATAAAGGGAGTCGCTATATGCACAGCGACTAGTCGACAGGGGGCGTGGCCAACATATCCGAGCATACCCGAGCTGTTCCGAGTAAATTGTTTCCCACTGCCTGTGATGAAAATCAGTGAAACGCGGTGGGTGGTAAAACGAAACGTCAGAAATCATCAGAAATGGCGTCTTTGAGTGCCGGTTTAGACCGTCTTTTAGAAGTTTCGTTAAGTAATTTCAAAAAGAATTCAGAGACGGGTGTTATCATTGGATACATTGACAATGAAGCAAATTATGAAGCATTTCTGTGAACGCGTTGGGGCACTCTTTTTCAACGAGAGACGGTATGAAAAAGAAGTTGGGAGGTAAGTTCTAAACCTTAGGGCTTAGGTCCAGGGTAGGCCTTCCCATTTCTTCAGTTCATAAGCAGCTGCTGATATTTACGAGTTATTCGAAATTAACATTTCCAATCTTTCAGATGCAGTATACAAGTTCTGCCCGCCTACAGTGGAGTTCTTTGGGATGCCATTTACATTCGGTATGAATGCGTACAGAGAGTGCGCCCAAGGCCCCCGACTACACCGCCCAAATAACAGCAAGGAGAGAGTTGAGTTGGTATGTTAATAGACTCTAGAACCACATCAGCTAGGCCTACTCCCCCTCGTCTTTCAATAGTAGCATTGACAGAGCACCGAGGACTCGGTGGTCCAAGATTAAGATCTATGTATAACCCGAAAATGATCACCTTATCGTCGGTGATGTGTTTAAAATTAAAATAAAAGCGATGGGCCTGGGCCTAGGTAAGCTAGGACTAGATTACACCAGGGGCCTTCCTAATATGGCAGTTGGAGCTCCGTCTCATTTAGATTAACACGACAATCACACCAATCACAATTCATCTTTGTGTGTTAAAAAGTGTGCCGTGGCTCGTAACACATCCTCATGTCGTGTTAGTCTAAAGAAGACCGTGCTCAAAGTGCCAAATTAATTAAAGCCCCTGCAGCTATATCTCATTTCACAATTTTAATTCATATCACACTGGATTATAACCACACTTGTAATTTATACTAATGTCAACATTGCATAGGCCCTAACAACTTTTGTAAAAGTTAATCATCTGCGTCAAATAAGTTAACCATGGGCAATTTATTTGCCGCACAAATAATAGGTGTCTTATACGTATAAGCTTATTAGACCCTATACCTTGAATTGTTCTTTCAGGCTGATCACCCAAACCATAAGAAGAAGAGGTTCCGGGTTTTGGACTCCAAGAAGCTTGGTTGTCCCGCAACGATGAGTGGGAAACAAATAAAATATTTTCCAGAATTTCCTAATCCACCTCAAATTGCAAAAAGAGCAAAAACGAAGGTATGATAGTTTATTTTCTCTGCTTATCCCTACATGGGCAATCACTTTATAACATTATTTTAATGTTTTCACTATAGTTAGATGCAGTGTTGTGTCAGATACTTTTTAAAAGTATCTTTTTTTTATTTTTATATTAACTCCACACAGGAGGCCCTGAAGAAAATAATTTCCCTCAGGGCCTATGTCATCTTTGGGGATGCTGTCTGGAGGGTCTTTTTGTGGAGAGGAAGGATTGAACATGGGTCTTGAAGAGTCCCATGTTGTAGGAGGGAGGAAACACAGAGGCTGACAGCTCGTTCCACAGCCGAGCTGTTGAACTTCAGAACGAATCGTAGAAGCGACCCGTTCTCATGTGACAAATGTCAACCGTGTACAAATGTTGGGTGCGCTTTTGGCGTTTATCCCGACTACGCACCGGTGCCGAAGGGATCAATGACGCTAGTTCCTCAGAGCATCTTCCATTGTAATACCGATAGAACAAGGTCAGCAGCTAGATACAGATACAGATACTTGGCAAAATTTGTAGCTAGATACAGATACAAGATACATTGTAAAATTGTATTTGTATCTAGATACATATACTTTTTAAAAGTATCTCACAAATACTCAGATACATTTCTTCTTTTTTGGGGGAAAACTTTAAAAAATATATATATTATCGAAAACAGCGATTACTTTAATTTCTTAAAGACGGTAGACGTAAACGCTTGTGATTATTTTACATATTTACACTTGCTTGTTTTATTCGTTGCCCAAAAAGATATTGGCAAATTGGCCTGCAAGCGGTGATAACATAAATGCATCAGGGGTCCTCGCGAGTACCCGGGTAGCATATTACTACCAAGGTACCCGACGCCCCTTGGATAAATCAAAAAATACGTGAACTATGTGCAACTTGATTAGGGTTCTGATGGAAAATTAGAAAAAAAATGAAATTATTCATTAATTTTATTTAATTTTTTAAATTATTTTTTTTTTATATAGGGGGGTACCCGGGTACTCGGTTACTTGGTTTAGGACCCCTAAAATGCATGTATATAAACTGCTATAAAATATTATACACTAGATGGACAAAGGTACCCACTAGCTGAATCTGTGTCATGAATCTGTGAGAAAACTTTAAAATTAACTAGAGAAAATCGGTAAAGAAGTTCACTTCGAAAATAAAATATCTGAAAGTATCTGAGTATCTGAGGTGTCAAATACTAGTAAAAATGTATCTAGATACAGATACAGTTATAGAAATATAGCTAGATACAGATACAGTACATAAAAATGTATCTAGTTACTACACAACACTGGTTAGATGCAAGGTTATACAAATACCGTTTTGGACAACACACATTTTTTTAGAAGGAAATGTGGTGGGAACATGTGGGAATACGCAAATTCCCATCGCTTACTTAAACACATTTTCAACATTCTTATCTATTGAATTTGACTGTGCTGCCAATGGTAGATGCCATGGCCGGAAATATGATTCCCAGGGCCTCAACACTGCAAAATAGAAGGTGTGAAGCATACTTCCCTGTGCCCTTCAGGAAATCAGATATTTTTTTGTTGAAAATATTATTTTATATTTTTTACTGCCTACCAAACCAATAATTACTGTTTTTGTAGGGTTCTGTTATTTTTATTTATAGTAAAACATTGTGGCTTGTTTTCAGATTCTGAAACAAGTGAAGGCAGCCCTTCAATCCACCAGCCCACCTAAATGTGTGCTACGTTGTTACGTCTCGGCAACCGGAGAAGCGACCCACAACCACAACAGAGACGCGGCCAAGATGACACAAGAAATTCATCCTGACCTGATACAGGAGATAAACAGGCTTGTTGAAGCTGGAGTTGTCTCAGTACGAGATGTGTCTCTATTGTTGGAGCAATTTATTAAACATCAATTTCAGGATGGGGCAGAACCTGATCGGCTCAATTCAGGGTTTATCTGTCATGTTTTTAAAGGGGTTTGTTCCCTCAATGTTTATATTTCCTTTGTGTGGTGTAATGTATTATTTTCCATTAATACGCATGAGCAAACATAACAAATACGCATGAGGAACCAAAGGTTTCTATAAATGGAGAAATCATAAAAAAAGTGGAAGAAATTAAATATCTAGGTGTTATTACAGACTCAAAATTGAACTTCTCAAAAAATGCAGACTATACAAATAAAAAATTGCAAAAAAAATATAATTTCTTGGTAGAATCAGAAACAAAGTAAATAAAGAAACATGCCAGATAATATACAATACAATTATATCACCACACTTTAATTACTGTTCAAGTTTTCTTTTTCTCTGCAATAAAGAGAAAATGAAAAAAATGCAAATACTGCAAAATAAAGCAATGCGAATAATACTTAAGCGCAACATATACACACGGATAAGAGACATGTTAAAGGAGCTGAATATTTTGACGGCGAAGCAAACTGTGTATTTGAATGTACTTATTTTTATACATAAAATTAACTTAGGGATGATGTATAAGGTTCTGAAAAGAAAAATAAATTACAATAACGAGATACACGGACACGGGACGAGAAATTCTAAGCAAATTAGATTGCCAACAAGAAAAAAAACAAGCACCCAAAAATTTCTGATGTACCAGGCCGTTCAACTCTATAACAAAATCCCGAAGGAAATTGCTGTGATAGAAAATATTAATAAGTTCAAAAATGAATTAAGAAAATATGTCTATCTCAATTATTAATGTTTCTTTTTTTGTGACTTTATTGAAATATTTAAAGAAAGATTATGTTTGCCAAACAATGTACATGTTTATATGTTTATAAAACTATTAGCACACACGAAGATGTGAGCTAACTTAAGATTAATAAATAAAAAAATAAATAAATAATATCAAATATGTATCAATGAATTGCCTAACTTCCTTCATTGCTCACTTATCCTTCAACATTCTATATGGCATCCAAATTTTCACATAGTCTCCAAATTATGCTAGTTTTACTTTCCCATAGATGTACTGTTTTGTAATGTAAAAAGATTAGATACTTTGAGTATATATAGGCCCAGTACGAATCTGTACAAAAGTTGAACATAGGGCCTACCACAAGTCTTCTATTGTCCAAAAGTTAATTATATTTGCAGGAATTAGAATGTGGTTGCCATACCAAACAGTCTTTATTAAATCTTTGGAATCGAATTTATGATATTGGCCCTATAGTAATGTAATCTAATCAAATGAAATCAAGGTGCAAGAATCGTATGAAACAATTAGCTCTCGGCTGCTCGGCAATATTCGGAAATGCTCGGCCGTGACGTCACTAAAAAAATCTGAGCGGAGAACCAATTTCAAATAAAGCGCCGAAACACTTCACTTCGGGTATGCTCGGATATGTTGGCCACGCCCCCTGTCGACTAGTCGGTGTGCATATAGCGACTCCCATAAATAAACCACACATAAAATACCCAGACAAGAAGTGACAAGTGTTGAGAACTCAGCTCTTTTTGGCTCCTTTATACCTAGATTTTGCTCTAAATTGAGGCCGTCAGCTCCAAAAAAGTGATTAAGCTTTAGCTCGTTTTTCAGACAATTTAGCTCCTTTTTTTAAATATAAAAATGATCAACAAAACATGACAATTTAAGAGTTATTTCTTTGAGAATCGGTTATTTTAGTGTTGAAATCTTGTTCTTACACAGCAGAATTTTTCTAGCCGCGACCTCCTCCCCCCAGGAAACGAAAATAATGTCTCTTTTTCAGCTCCTTTTCGGGTGACTTTATTTTTACACTGGCAACACTAAAATTGACACTGGAAGTGACAACACTGAACGAGAACACAGAACACAGGCAACAGTCGTTTTTCAACTGTCATGTGTCATTTATATAAATAGATAACAAAATAAACTCTTTGATGGTACAGAGACGCAAAAGGTCAACAAATTATTTAAAATGGGTTCAGTAAAGGTAATATTTCATATAATTCATGTCATTGTTAACTGGTTTCTGAATATTCACTTTCCTTCTTGTTGGACAACTGCCACAGTGGAACATCAAAACAATCCTAATTATTATTTAATAATCTTATGTATTTTTCAGAAAGTATTTTAAGAACGTTCGACTTAACATATTGTATTTACTTGTCTTCAATGTTTGATTTCAGAATATATCGTTGGCAATTGGTAAAGGATTTTTGGATAGTTTGAGAGGAACTTTAGTCCTATTTTATTTAGATAAACAAATGAATGAGCGTTCAATGGGAAGGTTCTCTCCCATGAAAGATCAAAACAGTCCGAATAAATCTCGATTGGATCCCCCCAAGAAAAGAGAGTAAGTCCTCCATAAAAGTTTAAAGTATGTTCATAAACTCTACCTGCAAATAAACATGTGTTTATTTTTGGTAAATATTTCCTGGTAAACTTGTCAAATTCCGCTGCATGCAAAGGCTCTTTAAAAAACAACACTTGATTAACTGAAGGGTTATATACAGTGGCGTCTAGAGCACTTTTTTGAGTGATATTTTTTAGATGTACTGGTTTCTTACTACCTGGTTAATTATATAAAATTTCTCAAATAATGTTCATGAACAAGTTGTACACCTAATCAGATTTCAGTAAACAAAATAAATTAAAATTTCTGTAGGTACCTGTATATCAATTTAGATAGTGTTAAAATTAACCCAATGTTTTATCATCAAACTTAATTCGAACGCTTGTGATTCCCACCTGAAACTAACAAACGGTCCGATAATTTATCCCTGAGCTCTATGATATCCACATACAAGCGCGGTAGAGCGAAATTCCTAGGAAAAGTATCCATTGCATTTTAAAATACTAATTTTAAGGGCAGAAGTTTGGGGACGTCCCCTGTCTGCGTTATGCACACTGCTTATGGCCTATACAGACAGTCGCTTATGCCCCTTGAGTTCAAGTGTGTTATTTGTATGTGTTAGTTACACTACAAGGGAGGTTGTCGAGCAAAAGTTGGTTCATCCGTAGCAACTGTTCAAATTAAGAGCTGAAAATATTTGGTGGATTGTCCCCACTGTCTGTCTCCTCATGAATAACTGCCACTGGTTACATGAAGAAAAAAATTTATCTTTGATTGTAGCGATTAGATCTGATAATAAATAAGGAATATGGAATAATGGAAAACTATAGCTAACCGTAAACTGTTTCGTAGTTATGAATGTATATTTACTGATATAGTTTTTTTTCAATTTTCAGTTTTCAACTCATCACTTTGGCTGCTTGCTTATTAAAATTCCAATCCAGATTGGCTGTCGTACAACTTTGCGGTTTTAGACTTGATAGTCATGATGTGAAACCCTATCAAAAGTTATTTAATATGTTTTTTCTAAATTGTGTGCGTCTGTCGGTTTATGTTTCAGAGAATCTAAAGTTTTAAAAAGAACTTTGCAATGTTGTGCCCTGAATGGCGGAGTGTTTTGGCTCAGTATCCTCGTGTTTGAGTATGGCCTTCTTCCTTTCCTGAACTACCTCCTGACCATCATCTTTGGGCACAATCCCGGCATTGGTACCTACATCTGGTCATGGATAAAGCCATTGCTGTCTCTCACCTTTGGAATGATTTGGGTTCTGCCGCTGTTTTTACTTAGTAAAGTTGTAAACAGTTTGTGGTTTCAGGTGAGTTCTAATCATGTAAAACCAAACTCCCAATTTCTGCTACTTTTTATGACATGAATTATCGATGTTATCAATTGAGCCCACCTGCCGAAAGATATATAGAAAAAGTTCAAATAATAATAAATATTCTAAGCCCTGACTGCACAGATGAAAGTTAAAAATTAACTTGACTTTAATCCTGTATGCAAAAGGCGCATGCTTCCATCAGTCACTCTAGGCCTTTTACTACCTTCTGTGGTTGAGATTTTAATATAAACGACCCATAATTTAAATGGACAAAATAAATGTGTTATTGCCATAACGCTGTTTTGCGCAGGGTCTCAATTTAATGTCCACCACTGGCAATTATGCAAAATATAAAGCAAGATTGTTCAACATTATTTGTCATTGTTACAAAATAGGTTAGGTTATCGTTAATCAAAATTTAATAACGACAGTAAAGTTAGTTTTTCAATATTTTGCATACAGGGCCGGCCCTATTCGGGCGCAAATGGAGCAGTAGGCTCCGGGTGGCGAACTGTCAAGGTGCCAAGGCGCTAATACTACCTGACAGTCCTAACACATCGCCCTTGAGATTATTTTTCACAAAAATACAAATTAATTATTAATTAGAGTGATCACCTACCTAGGCATGGGGTGTAAAAATTTTACTCCCGCCAAGCGCCGTTTGGCTCAAGGCCGGCCCTGTCTTCTTGCAGCTTTCATTTATTTAGTACAGTATGATATACATTTGTAAAATATTTTGACTGTTCAACTAGGAGGAATAGAATAATAGAACAGGCAGAGCTGGTAAAATGTATAAAATTGTGTCTCATAACGATACACGCAGTAAAATTCGTATTTCGAATAGCAGTGCTGCGGTACTGCTGCGCATGTATCGTAATGTCACATGCTTTTCGGGCGGCTGCAAATATCAACATTTTGGCGGCTTATATCATACTACACGGTATTTTCCAAAAATTCTGTAAGTTCTGTCCTCATCATGCTCTAATTAACACACTTCTGGTGGGAGGGGCAGTTCTTCCTTTTACGTCGGTCCTGCTTGAATGGCTGTAAAAGCATTACTGTCCTATAATTCTGAATTAATATTGTATACCAATCATTTTTTAACTAAAAAAAAATATGTATATGTATAATATGTGATACAAGTCTCCCACTTTCTTATTGGCTTGTCTCTTGTGTCAAAGAATATTTAATTAAAAGGGAACTATACTAAAACCTGTAGGATAGGTAATAAATCCTTGCACTTATAGCACTAGAGATGAGAGGAGAGAAATCCTTCTTTTTTTTTGTAATGATTTATGCGAAAGTGAAAACCAAATGTTTTTGTAATGTAATAAAATATGTAAATTTCTTACACATAAAAACATCACTAAATGGTCCTAAACTGACTAACTTTATGGAGTTATTTTACAAAGTAGGCTTTAATTTCAGACAGTACTTTTAAAGTAGGGGTGTGGTGACTACTATTTAGAAAAATAAAATTTAAATATATGTATTTTTTTCAAAGACATAGCGGTTTAAAGCAAAACCCATTTTCTCGAATGGGACCCTATTTTTGCCCGCTTGAAGTGTGTTAAAACATGATACATTTTTAAAAAACATGATATTTCATTGTAGTAGACAACCTCGCTACGTACATTAAATAATAAAAAATGTTTTTTTTTTACCTAAGGATATTGCAGATTCAGCATACAGATACAGCCGCGGCAGGCCGCAGTTTTTCTCCAGCGTCAGCAAACTTATTGCTGACACATTATTTAGTGTTTTAGTGCAAGCGCTATTTTTAGTACAGGTAAATAATTGAACAAACTCATCTTTCTGACATAATAATAATGACAAAACGCTTATAATCTTTCCGATGACAAACTAAAAAGCATGAATTTAATGTTTTCAGAGCATGTTGGTGAATATGCTGCCCATTCCATACTTTGGAGAACTTCTGTGTCTCGTTCACATTTGCCTTCTTTATTCTTTGTACTCGTTTGAATACAAATGGTTTAATATGGGCTGGGAGCTGCACAAGAGGTTGACCTTCATTGAAAACAACTGGGCGTATTTCTTAGGTTTTGGACTTCCATTAGCCCTCCTCACTCAGTTACCTAGTTCTAACATTGTCAGGTACAGCAATAATTATTGTAATATTTATGCTTTTATGTATTTGTATCTTGTACAATCATAGATTACAGAATAACACAAGAAGTGTCTTGTGGGCACGTTTTCGAGATCCAAATATTTTCCTAATTCGGGGTTATATTTCAAAACAAAACTGTGTTTTCGAAATTCAAATGGAATGGAAATCTACGATATTTAGGCGAGTGTAAGTTAGACGACACATTGCGCGATTGAGCTAAACTAAACATTTGTTTCCATTTAAATTTGTATGGAAGACACTTTAGTGTTATATTCTTTATTCTATGTGTACAGTTAACATACTTATTATAGCGTACATGTAATTTTTCGTACAAATTCATGTCATATATACAAACATGATATCTATTCATTAGACAGTATTTGTTACATTCTGTATTTGGTATGCACATAAATAAATTATTGTTTTTTTAATGCAAGTTTGTATACACGGTTTTACTAAACTCGTAGTACAAGCGGGAAACTGGTGAATTTACATCATGGACAGAACCCAAAAAACCTTTTTTTTTTTCAATCTTAGCATTTCGATTTTTTGTTTTGTTTTACGGCAACTAAAGGTTTAAAAAACTTTTGGAGCCAGGTGTACGCTTCAATACATTTTAAAAGACATTAAACAGGTGATATTAACCCCCTTTTTTCGAATTTGACCTAAAAAATTCCAACTATGAATTCGATTTACTCTAAAACGAAAGCTCAAATAAAAAAATATATTCCGCAAAATATACTTCAAATGTGATATTGATTCACCCGGTTGTACAATGTGTTTCCGAACGTTGTGTATAATATTATGTACTACATACCTCTCTAATAAGGTTGTCTCCTAATTTAATATTTTGATGAGAGTGTATTATGTATTTTTAAAGAGTTAATAATTAAAGCAAAATAAGTTTTTCGATATCTCCAAAAATGATTAAATGATGAGCTGTCAATGTGAACTTTGGTAAAATATGCAATGGTGTCTCATGACGTCCCAGGAGTCACAATTCATAATTTCATCATTTATGAATTGTGACTCGTGGGACGTCACAAATGATGAGCTGTCAAAGTGAACTTTGGTAAAATATGCAATGGTGTCTCATGACGTCCCAGGAGTCACAATTCATAATTTCATCATTTATGAATTGTGACTCGTGGGACGTCACAAATGAAACGTCAATGTCAAAGTGAACTTTGGTAAAATATGCAATGGTGTCTCATGACGTCCCACGAGTCACAATTCATAATTTCATCATTTATGAATTGCGTCTCGTGGGACGTCACAAATGATGAGCTGTCAAAGTGAACTTTGGTAAAATATGCAATGGTGTCTCATGACGTCCCACGAGTCACAATTCATAATTTCATCATTTATGAATTGTGACTCGTGGGACGTCACAAATGATGTGCTGTCAAAGTGAACTTTGGTAAAATTTGCAATGGTGTCTCATGACTTCCCACGAGTCACAATTCATAATTTCATCATTTATGAATTGTGACTCGTGGGACGTCACAAATGATGAGCTGTCAAAGTGAACTTTGGTAAAATATGCAATGGTGTCTCATGACGTCCCACGAGTCACAATTCATAATTTCATCATTTATGAATTGCGTCTCGTGGGACGTCACAAATGATGAGCTGTCAAAGTGAACTTTGGTAAAATATGCAATGGTGTCTCATGACGTCCCACGAGTCACAATTCATAATTTTTTCATTTATGAATTGTGACTCGTGGGACGTCACAAATGATGAGCTGTCAAAGTGAACTTTGGTAAAATATGCAAAGGTGTCTCATGACGTCCCACGAGTCACAATTCATAATTTCATCGTTTATGAATTGTGACTCGTGGGACGTCACAAATGAAACGTCAATGTCAAAGTGAACTTTGGTAAAATATGCAATGGTGTCTCATGACGTCCCACGAGTCACAATTCATAATTTCATCATTTATGAATTGCGTCTCGTGGGACGTCACAAATGATGAGCTGTCAAAGTGAACTTTGGTAAAATATGCAGTGGTGTCTCATGACGTCCCACGAGTCACAATTCATAATTTCATCATTTATGAATTGTGACTCGTGGGACGTCACAAATGATGTGCTGTCAAAGTGAACTTTGGTAAAATATGCAATGGTGTCTCATGACGTCCCACGAGTCACAATTCATAATTTCATCATTTATGAATTGCGACTCGTGGGACGTCACAAATGATGAGCTGTCAAAGTGAACTTTGGTAAAATATGCAATGGTGTCTCATGACGTCCCACGAGTCACAATTCATAATTTCATCATTTATGAATTGTGACTCGTGGGACGTCACAAATGATGTGCTGTCAAAGTGAACTTTGGTAAAATATGCAATGGTGTCTCATGACATCCCACGAGTCACAATTCATAATTTATGAATTGTGACTCGTGGGACGTCACAAATGATGAGCTGTCAAAGTGAACTTTGGTAAAATTTGCAATGGTGTCTCATGACGTCCCACGAGTCACAATTCATAATTTCATCATTTATGAATTGTGACTCGTGGGACGTCACAAATGATGAGCTGTCAAAGTGAACTTTGGTAAAATATGCAATGGTGTCTCATGACGTCCCACGAGTCACAATTCATAATTTCATCATTTATGAATTGTGACTCGTGGGACGTCACAAATGATGAGCTGTCAAAGTGAACTTTGGTAAAATATGCAATGGTGTCTCATGACGTCCCACGAGTCACAATTCATAATTTCATCATTTATGAATTGCGTCTCGTGGGACGTCACAAATGATGAGCTGTCAAAGTGAACTTTGGTAAAATATGCAATGGTGTCTCATGACGTCCCACGAGTCACAATTCATAATTTCATCATTTATGAATTGTGACTCGTGGGACGTCACAAATGATGAGCTGTCAAAGTGAACTTTGGTAAAATATGCAATGGTGTCTCATGACGTCCCACGAGTCACAATTCATAATTTCATCATTTATGAATTGTGACTCGTGGGACGTCACAAATGATGAGCTGTCAAAGTGAACTTTGGTAAAATATGCAATGGTGTCTCATGACGTCCCACGAGGCACAATTCATAATTTCATCATTTATGAATTGGGACTCGTGGGACGTCACAAATGATGAGCTGTCAAAGTGAACTTTGGTAAAATATGCAATGGTGTCTCATGACGTCCCACGAGTCACAATTCATAATTTCATCATTTATGAATTGTGACTCGTGGGACGTCACAAATGATGAGCTGTCAAAGTGAACTTTGGTAAAATATGCAATGGTGTCTCATGACGTCCCACGAGTCACAATTCATAATTTCATCATTTATGAATTGCGTCTCGTGGGACGTCACAAATGATGAGCTGTCAAAGTGAACTTTGGTAAAATATGCAATGGTGTCTCATGACGTCCCACGAGTCACAATTCATAATTTTTTCATTTATGAATTGTGACTCGTGGGACGTCACAAATGATGTGCTGTCAAAGTGAACTTTGGTAAAATATGCAATGGTGTCTCATGACATCCCACGAGTCACAATTCATAATTTCATCATTTATGAATTGTGACTCGTGGGACGTCACAAATGATGAGCTGTCAAAGTGAACTTTGGTAAAATATGCAAAGGTGTCTCATGACGTCCCACGAGTCACAATTCATAATTTCATCGTTTATGAATTGTGACTCGTGGGACGTCACAAATGAAACGTCAATGTCAAAGTGAACTTTGGTAAAATATGCAATGGTGTCTCATGACGTCCCACGAGTCACAATTCATAATTTCATCATTTATGAATTGCGTCTCGTGGGACGTCACAAATGATGAGCTGTCAAAGTGAACTTTGGTAAAATATGCAGTGGTGTCTCATGACGTCCCACGAGTCACAATTCATAATTTCATCATTTATGAATTGTGACTCGTGGGACGTCACAAATGATGTGCTGTCAAAGTGAACTTTGGTAAAATATGCAATGGTGTCTCATGACGTCCCACGAGTCACAATTCATAATTTCATCATTTATGAATTGCGACTCGTGGGACGTCACAAATGATGAGCTGTCAAAGTGAACTTTGGTAAAATATGCAATGGTGTCTCATGACGTCCCACGAGTCACAATTCATAATTTCATCATTTATGAATTGTGACTCGTGGAACGTCACAAATGATGAGCTGTCAAAGTGAACTTTGGTAAAATATGCAATGGTGTCTCATGACGTCCCACGAGTCACAATTCATAATTTCATCATTTATGAATTGTGACTCGTGGGACGTCACAAATGATGTGCTGTCAAAGTGAACTTTGGTAAAATATGCAATGGTGTCTCATGACATCCCACGAGTCACAATTCATAATTTATGAATTGTGACTCGTGGGACGTCACAAATGATGAGCTGTCAAAGTGAACTTTGGTAAAATATGCAATGGTGTCTCATGACGTCCCACGAGTCACAATTCATAATTTCATCATTTATGAATTGTGACTCGTGGGACGTCACAAATGATGAGCTGTCAAAGTGAACTTTGGTAAAATATGCAATGGTGTCTCATGACGTCCCACGAGTCACAATTCATAATTTCATCATTTATGAATTGCGTCTCGTGGGACGTCACAAATGATGAGCTGTCAAAGTGAACTTTGGTAAAATATGCAATGGTGTCTCATGACGTCCCACGAGTCACAATTCATAATTTCATCATTTATGAATTGTGACTCGTGGGACGTCACAAATGATGAGCTGTCAAAGTGAACTTTGGTAAAATATGCAATGGTGTCTCATGACGTCCCACGAGTCACAATTCATAATTTCATCATTTATGAATTGTGACTCGTGGGACGTCACAAATGATGAGCTGTCAAAGTGAACTTTGGTAAAATATGCAATGGTGTCTCATGACGTCCCACGAGGCACAATTCATAATTTCATCATTTATGAATTGGGACTCGTGGGACGTCACAAATGATGAGCTGTCAAAGTGAACTTTGGTAAAATATGCAATGGTGTCTCATGACGTCCCACGAGTCACAATTCATAATTTCATCATTAATGAATTGTGACTCGTGGGACGTCACAAATGATGAGCTGTCAAAGTGAACTTTGGTAAAATATGCAATGGTGTCTCATGACGTCCCACGAGTCAGAATTCATAATTTCATCATTTATGAATTGCTACTCGTGGGACGTCACAAATGATGAGCTGTCAAAGTGAACTTTGGTAAAATATGCAATGGTGTCTCATGACGTCCCATAAGTCACAATTCATAATTTCATCATTTATGAATTGTGACTCGTGGGACGTCACAAATGATGAGCTGTCAAAGTGAACTTTGGTAAAATATGCAATGGTGTCTCATGACGTCCCACGAGTCACAATTCATATTTTCATCATTTATGAATTGGGACTCGTGGGACGTCACAAATGATGTGCTGTCAAAGTGAACTTTGGTAAAATATGCAATGGTGTCTCATGACGTCCCACGAGTCACAATTCATAATTTCATCATTTATGAATTGTGACTCGTGGGACGTCACAAATGATGAGCTGTCAAAGTGAACTTTGGTAAAATATGCAATGGTGTCTCATGACATCCCACGAGTCACAATTCATAATTTTATCATTTATGAATTGTGACTCGTGGGACGTCACAAATGATGTGCTGTCAATGTGAACTTTGGTAAAATATGCAATGGTGTCTCATGACGTCCCACGAGTCACAATTCATAATTTCATCATTTATGAATTGTGACTCGTGGAACGTCACAAATGATGAGCTGTCAAAGTGAACTTGGGTAAAATATGCAATGGTGTCTCATGACGTCCCACGAGTCACTATTCATAATTTCATCATTTATGAATTGTGACTCGTGGGACGTCACAAATGATGAGCTGTCAAAGTGAACTTTGGTAAAATATGCAATGGTGTCTCATGACATCCCACGAGTCACAATTCATAATTTCATCATTTATGAATTGTGACTCGTGGGACGTCACAAATAATGTGCTGTCAAAGTGAACTTTGGTAAAATATGCAATGGTGTCTCATGACGTCCCACGAGTCACAATTCAAAATTTCATCATTTATGAATTGTGACTCGTGGGACGTCACAAATGATGAGCTGTCAAAGTGAACTTTGGTAAAGTATGCAATAGTGTCTCATGACGTCCCACGAGTCACAATTCATAATTTTAATGGAAGTGCTGCAGTACCACCACGCATGCCACACGCCTTTCGTGTCAGCATTGTGATGGTATAATTTCCAAAAAATTCAAAAAGTTCTATCCTCAGCATGCTCTAATTCATATGAAAAGTAATATTTATTGGGTTTTCTCATGTTTAGAGATTAAATATTAACGATAACGAATAATACAAACTTGTTGGGTATTTACAGTTAATTTAAATATCAGGGTTCAGTTTGATTCAAAATGTTTTTCATAGCTTGATGATTTACAATTTTTTGAAATTTAATTTTCTTTAATATGTTTATATTTCAGTGGTTGTGTTTTTTCCATTCTTTTCCCGCTCTTCATCATCAGTGGTAATGAAGCTAGTCCTGTTATAGGAGCATGGTGAGTTATGATTTGATAATTTTTCAATTAGATCTATTTTATTTGACTTTAAGAAATTACTGACTGTAAATTTATTTTTTCTCCATTCCTGGACGGTTGATGATTGAAAAATTTGGCTTTGGAAGAATTGTTATGATTTTTTTTTTTAAATGTGAATTCCGCACAATAGTCTCAACTGTCCAGAGCCACTGGGACTATGGCATCCCCATTCGGGGTATGTTGTAAGCTGTGGGGAGTGGGAAAGAGAAGGGAGTTGGGAAGAGGAACCTGGCTATTCAGATTACTGCTCTGGAACGAATAGCAAATAGACTAATTTATTATTTTATTTTAACTAAATGCGAAACAACACATTAACTATATAAAACAATATTAGCTGGGATTTGAACCCACATTCTCTATGTTCGTAGTAAAAAATCGTAACTGTTCGACCACGGAGGTTGTCAAACCTCTGTGTCACTATTTCCTGGACGGCTTGAGCCGCAGTACTTATATCATGTCTCCTGCGATCATGGTCCCATTCTCATCAAAGTCTTTGTTACTAAAATGCCTTCTTTTGTGACACAGAATAGTTGTAGCAAAGTACCTCTTTAACTAATGTATTCTTCTTCCCCAGCGAGTTTCCTTTGAAGCTATTCTCACCTGTAATCGCCATCTCCAACGGAATATTCCATCGGACCATCGGGGGGCAGCCGACTCCTCAGAAGATCCAGAGATGACTTTGTCTTCCTTTCATTAATCTTATTTTTACTATTTGTATAGATAGCTTTTTTTATTTAATTAAAGGATCTATCATTATCCAATTATCCATTCCCCAATAATCTGTGTTACATAACATTATAGTTAACCATTATCTTCTGTCCTTACAAAAATCAGGCATAAACTGAAGAATTTGGCTGTGGAAGAATTGTTATCATTATTTTGCCAGTAATATCTGTTGAGAAATGACATTTCCTTAATTGTTTGAGTTGTGTCGGGCATTACCGATTTTACTGATGTTTAAAATTAGAAATTAAAATTATTGTTGTCGTTTAGTGATTACATATTATGTTTTTAATGTTTGTTCATTTAGAACAGATATTACCAATGCGTTTTAAATCTCATAGTTTTCCTTTTCCAGTACACTTCATTTTCTCTGCACTATTACAATCAAGAAAATGAGAAAGATAATCAAGATAACAATATATTTAATTTGAAAAGGCAGAAGGGCATAATTCACATTTACAAATTTAACTAATTATTTCATACTTTTGTTATAATTTGTTTTCATAGATTAACAACCGGTGACAACTGACACCTTTTTTGTACTTTGTGTAGCTGAAAAACGAACAAAAGTGCATTAAGACTCTAATAATTACGGGTAATTTTGTGCATCTCAAAGGTCAATTTTGCGTGTTGTATATTGACGACTTTTTTAATTCAGCTATCCTGACCGCAAAACAACTGACCCCATTTCAGTAAAAAACTGTATCGAATTTCTTTAGTCAATTAATTTAATGTTATTGTCTTAAATTATTTATTTGTACATGACAACACTGAAAAAGTTAGAAGACGGTTGTGGTAAGTGGTAAGAATAATATAGTTTGGAGTGGGAATTATAAGCACTGATGTATAGAGAAGTATGTATGTATAAATTAATGTGTTATAATATTTATAAATAAGTGAATGTATATTATATTTTTAATATTCTACTAATGCTGCCAATTTACTGATACTTCACTGCGAGATATTACATATTATTTCCCACCTAGCGTATTGGATTTGAAGAGTGTACTTATTAATGTACTTGTTTACCAAGTTTAATCTATGTGTTAAAATGTAATGTTGCATAACATCTGATCAGAGTTTCAAAGTCAATATGCAGCAATCAAAACTGTGTTATTGGTTGCTACTTTTAATGGTGATAATCCTAATATAGTATTTTATAATGCCAGTTTCCCGTGAAACACATCTGCAAATGAACATATTCTATTTTAAAGTTTTAAGCTCACATTGCTTCCACAGAAATTTGATGAACCTTACATTAATGGCTTGACAGAGAACACACTACTGGCTAGAACACTCCTTTGGGGTGAAAAGCCATTAAATTTAAAATAAAATAATAGAACACACTACAAACAATAGTACAAACTGTCCTAACAAAATCTACTTTTTATATGTAGGTATGTGAAGTCAATCAATTTTGCACACAAGCACAGATATTTTTGGATATAGACATGAAGTTATTAAGAACATCAAAGTTACACAAAATATTAATGCCAATTTAGCAAATATTTAAAATAAATTTAAGTTGAATATTTTTAATAATGATTGCAATGTGATTATCAAAAATCAATCTTTGCCGTAAGCCAAAATTACAAACATTACTGTAATTAAGTTATTTCAGAGCTCTATTTGTTTATATCTAGTTATAAATGCTGTAAAGATGGATGCAATAATACCTTAATTGCAATAATAACCTATTACATATTGACTTTAGATAGTTTAAATAATGGCAAAAGTTTACATCTTTTGTAAATAATTATTTTTATGAATCCACAATAAGAAATACAGCTAGCTTCATTGTTGGCTGCGCACCTAACTCCAACCCTTCCAGATAAAAATATAATATTTACATACTTGAGTTTATTTGTATTCTATTTTTTTTTTAAACAAAACTGACAAAAAGTAGGTTTTACTCCTAATTATTACATGATTTGTTTTATTAAATTGCTCCTTTAAACAAAATTCAAATTGTAACTCATTTACTTAATGCCAATAGCAAAGAATGTAACGTCTTTTTTATTCGCTTCCAATTTAAAAAAAATTATAATAGTGCTTCGCTCAATGTCAAAATGTGGTTTTAGGTAATTTGATAGGTACATACTGTAGAGTACTTATTTATCTGAAATACTTGTATTTTAATATTGAATAAATAAGATATGACTGCCTAGTTTTCCTATTTTTGTTGACTGCTAAATTAAATGTAGACATGTACATACTTTCACTGTTAGTTGTTGCCCTTTTTATGTACCTACATGTGTGTATTACCATTTGCAAGTAATATATTGGCTGCTTGAACTGATTAAAACAAATATTCATAGCCAAAAAATAAGTGTATAAATCTTCATTGAGATTAATCTTGAAGAAACAATAAATAAAGTTGAAGATTTTCAATGTGTCCCTCGACTGATAAAAAAATGAATTCTTCATCCGTAAAAAACTGTTTTCAAAAGACTAAAATATTGTTATTATTGCATGGATACATTTCAACCTCAACATATAATGCACAATGATGCCTACTAAATAACGATTTGATACCTGCAATGTCAGGTATGGAGAAATAAAGCAAGACTGTTGATGGTTCCACGATAACTCCTCAATTCAACACACCTTTAAAAGGTGATATAAAGACATTAAAAGTAATGAAACAAAAACTAGGTTAACCTATTTTTTGTTTTATGACTTTTCATAGCATTCAGTCATTTTTTTATAACATTAAGTCATTTTGATGAGTTATCCGGTCACCGTGTCTTGTTTACACTTGGAACAAGACTGTATTTTGTAAACTTAATCAAACAAAACGAACAGAGACATGCAACAGTTTCTGGATTGTACTGAGGACTAAGCAAAATAAATAATAAATAGGCATCCTAAAACAACAATAATAATTATTAACTCTAGTGACTGGTCAAATGGTCAGCTCTAGCAAGCTAGACGGCGGTATAGTAACTGACCGTAAGAGTAAGATAACCCAACTTGTCAAGTCGGTGTACAAAGTTTAGCACTTGAGTCTAGGCACGCAGTGGACTACTAAATTTGACATTCGAATACTGGCAAATTATAGTTTCATTTTGTGCTTTTAACTAGTAAAAATAATGGCGGATAATAGTAATCGGATATTATTATTATCGGCAGATTACTGAAAGAGTTCTGTACATTTGAAGCTATAATATTTTATTATTATTTGTTGATTTGGCAAGATACAGAGAGGTTGCTTAGCTCAATTGACAAGAGCATTTACCTGGGTAGTAAAAAGGGTAATTTTTCATGTAATTTCATTCTATTATTGTTTAAGACACAATAAAATAAAATACTCGAATTTGTAACACTTGATAACACATACAGTGGTTATCGTAATGATTATGGTTTAGCTTACTTTTATTTAATTATGATGTTATATTATGTCCCCCACAATGATTGAATTGTAAATTTGCTTGAATATTTTTGTAGGAAATAATAAAACGTAAACATACGGTCTTTTTAATTTTTTATTAGTACCCATAGTAATTGATCCTTACAGTAGAAAAAATAAAAAAAGGAGATAAACACATGAAAACCTCTGATAATGACAAAATTTAATTTTATAAGAGATGCGTCACATGGAAGGTACTTTCATAAGCCTTCTCTATCTTCCAGGTTTGGATATCAACCTCCCTCAAATGTATATAGTTTTGGATTCTTGGAATCTTTTGTAGCCGGCAGTGGTCTTCAGGTCATCAGCCCAGCTTACTTTTAGCCATGCTACGTGCCCAGCATTGGAGATCTGGTGAAAAGCCACCATTCAGAATCGAATTGTTGGTTGAAGTGGCTTTAGTCATGTTTGGTGACCAGATTCAAATAGTCCGGTACTTCCTAACCTACCGCAACTCATTTCCCTCCCACTTCATTAAGCCTTTAACATACCATGATTGGGGATGTCATGATCCCTTCTACTTGCTCCGAACAGTCAGGAGTCTTGTGCGGAATTCACATAATAAAGTCCTTCCACTAGAGTGTCACAATTTCCATCCATACTCAATGTGAATAAGAGAAAATTAGAATAAAACTTTGAACAAATTGTTATTTTCGAGGTTTTAACAGCTATTATATTTATGAGAACGAATTAATATAATTACAGTTCACACGACTTGTAAATCATTACTCTAATTAGGTTGATAAATGAAATTGTAAAAAAAATATGTAAGTACATATAGAGAAGATTTTTAATGGGATTCGGAGAAGTCTAGGATGTCATCCGGCGGTTCTTCCTTAATTTCTGGCATTGTATGGTAGGCAGAGAGAATGATGCATCTTTGCAGCTTTTCAAAATTGATTGTGGGGTCGCTTTCATCTCCATTGTAGACGTCACCGGATTTTGAAACCTTAAATAAAATAAAAGCAATTGTTACATAATGTTATGAAGAACAGACCCAGCGAAAGCGAACCAGTCCAAGGAAGAGGGGGATAGACTGATTGGAAGAGGACTGGAGCAGAATGGGAAGGATTGAGGAGTAGAGCCAAATGCCGAGGGACGATAGCCAGTGGAGAGCTTTTGTGAAAGAGGCCAAATCCGACCATGGGATGTAGTGCCGCGATGATGTTGAGATGAAAAACAGCTCTGCTTTGTAGTGTTCATTTCTTTGTTAGACAGCTTTAATAATAATAAATGTTTTATTATCTTGCTTCTTATGTAACAAATAGAGATAATGATATACTCACTGGGATCTCCAGTGCTAAGGATTTATTTTACATATTAAAATTTAATAGTATGAAGATATATATATTAAATATATTATGTTGTGTTTTTTAGTGCAGTTTAGTGGTTCCAATTTCAGTATATTTTCTATTCCTGATCTTCATATATTTGTTTCCTGCTTTTTATTTGAGATTTAAACGTTATTGTAATTTTTGATTGAGAATAGGATGTTGTTGTAGTTTAGACCATAGTATAAGCCGCTCTTTTTTATCCAAATGTTGTATTTGTAGTTGCCTGTTGGAAATGTTTTTGACCCTGCGATCTAGTGTTTCTAATTTATGTGTTAACTGTAATTTCTTGTGTTTTGTATTTATGAATGTAAATGAGTATTGTTTTAGAATAGTTATGATGTGAATCAATATATTAATACATAGTT
Organism: Hesperophylax magnus; assembly: GCA_026573805.1. NCBI lineage: Eukaryota > Metazoa > Arthropoda > Insecta > Trichoptera > Limnephilidae > Hesperophylax > Hesperophylax magnus. Next base: position 7,956,145 of record JAIUSX010000022.1, read on the forward strand.
AGAATGTTTTTCGACACAATGTTAAGATTGTTAAAGATTTTGTCAGTGCTAGTTCTTGCAGGGACTTTCAGTATAATTTTAATTACAGGTTTTTGGGTTTTAATTAGTGAAGTTTGTCATTTACACTTCCACATCAAATACTGCCGTATTCTAACAGTGAAACAATGAAAGATGAATACTTGTTTGACATTCAGCAAGACTTTTCCCAAAGCAAAAGAGCATGTAGCATACATCTTCACTCTTGTATTGTGCAAATTGTTGCTTGGATTATTATTGGTTGCGTACGCCCATTACCAGCACACCTACAACACCATTACTCTCTCGTGAGGGTTTGCCTAGCGTCATTTGACTCGGGACAGATTGGGGCGATGCAAGATGGATACTTCAAACTCTACACTTTACTTCAAAAGGGCAGTGAACAGCAACATTCCATTTCAAGGTGACCTTACAAACCTCCTGGCCAGTCGCCTCACATCCAGGACTGAGTGGACCGAGCTCTCCACGACACTTCTCTGAAGAGTCAGACAGTGACAGTGTCGTGGCAGACTTCAGATGTGAAAATCCAGCACCTTGTTGAGGACCCAACTGTTAAACTGCCAGAGTTCTCTCTCCCTCGGAAGACGTGGACCTAACTAAACTACATCCAGTGCAGTCATAGCTATTATTCGTATAAATGGGACCTAAATGATTCTGAATGTGGACATATTCAAACAACAGAACATACTGTAAAGAATGTCCCTTTGATCAGTTTCCTTATGACACATCTGTGCTGAAAGAAGTGACTCCCCGATGCCGCCGACTGGCTGAATAACTTCAGCACCCACTCTCACCTCCACCATAAGAATAAGAAGAAAGACTCTAGTTCTCAGGGCGGTGGAAGTGGGGAGCAAGTACGTATTATAAGATATTTCACAAGACCTTGGAATAATTTAGGCACAATGAAATATATGTACCTCAAATTTGCTCCATTTGTAATTTATACATTTTCTTGCCCCCATAGAGCTCTGGATGAGGTTGAGTATGGTGGGATGGGAGAGGCCAAAGAACTTGGCCCCCTTGGGGGTGGTGGTGAAGTTCCGGATGTCAGCCTTCCCGTTGATTTGCTGCAGGAGCATGCCGTGGCAGTAGTTAGGAGAATTGCCCACTATCGGTGAGTCCAGGTCTGAATCGGCAACTATTTCGAATCTGAAAATAAAAATGTATCGATGTGAGTGACCAATAACCGGAAGGTGATTTCAATAAATATTTTTTTTCATTTGCTCCACACAGGAGGCCCTGAGGAAAATAATTTCCCTTAGGGCCTATATCAATTCAATTAGTTTATTCCTTTAAAAACATTAGTTTCTAAGTTTATTTGTAAAATGGTGTTACATAATAAGTAAGCGGTGTATCAACTATACCAGCATCAATAGAGCTTGCCTTTTAAAGGCAGCTTCACCGATGCTAAATATGTCCATATCCGAATTGATTCTGTTCAAGCAAGAGTGCTCTCCCCACGTCATGACCATTGGCATGTTAGTCCTGCAGGCCGGGAGATAAAACAGTCTATGTACGCTATCGGTGACGGAGATAACCATCAGGAACATAGAGACTAATACTCTTCATGATAGTCGGATTTTCAAACCATCCACGAATCAGTTTGAAGAAGTGTGATACAATATGCACATCTCTTCTGACCGGTAGATGGTTCATACCAAGCATGCCCAAGAGATAGTCAGTAGGATAGAGCCACGGGTAGTAGCCATACTCCCTCAGGTAGAGGAATCTCAGAAAATATATCATCTTAAAGGATGCTGTGTGGGGGTCTTTTTAAGGAAGGGAGGAGAGGAAGTTCTGAGAAGGAAAAGGTGTGATGGGTGGGTAGGAAACTGGGGGTCAGTGTGTCCAGGAGTGATGGACAACATTTGTATGAATCCATCCGGTGCAAGACAATGGGTTGAGAGAGTCCGGCCAATGAGGTCAAAAGGGCTCCCTCAGCCAGTCTCTCTCAGTCGGTGGACAGACGCATCCGTCAACCAGACAAACCTCACCCCATGAACCCAGGCACCAAAGTCACCAAACATAGCGTTGAACCACTTGGGGTGACCTATGGCAGGTGTTGGTTATCCAACAAATGGTTTCCGGGGCGGCAGTACCCATACCCGCCTCTAAAATTACAGGGCTCACAGGTCAGTTTAAAGAACCGCCATGGTTTACTTGCTGAGAATAGTTAATATTTTTAAACTATTGGAATTTTTTTATCGCAGTAGTAAGATTAAAATAATAACATGCTTTTCCCTCCCTCGCCATTAGTCCTTTTCTAGTCTGTTTCCACTCAGCCAACAAGTCGTTTATCATTTTGTTATTAACTTCATATAATATTATATATATATATATTTTAGGGCCTGGTTAAATGCCACTTGTTGCAGATTGAAACATCTAAACAACAAAATCATTCAGCCTACTCCTCTCCTCATCCGTTAAACAAAACACCAACACGACAGAAAGTGCATTTATGCATCATGGGGATGTTTGTGAAAATTCATTAGATTTACGCATTCAACAAAATGTTTTTTACAGATGACGCAGACTACATGTAGTCAATTTACAAGTCGAGGGAATTAAAATTGGGCAACTTTAGTTCACTTAAGGACAGGTTGTTTCATAGAATTTGAACAATCATCAAATTTCAATGTGATTTTTTGAAGTTATGTGAAAGTCCTATTCCAAGTTTTATTTATATATCACTATGGGCCTGTTGCTTCACAGAACTGAAATAAAAAACAAAACTTGAATAGAACTTTCACAGAACTTGAAAATTGATGAATTGTTCTAGTTCTGTGAAACAACCCGTCCTAAGAGTCCAAATGGATTAAATCATCTAAAAAGGAGTTGATACATATTTACAAGAGTTCACATTAAAAGGAAATACAGTGTGAAATCTGATAGTACTTACCTATAAATAGTGTTCTATTTCTACTTACTGCGGTGTGTTTCCTCCATCGCTAATTTTACAAGTGTACACGCATTTCTTCAGCGGGTCTCTCAGGCTTCCATAGACTCTGGTAGACACAAAGCCCACGGGAAAGATCAGATCCTCAGTGTGGTACATGGGCTTGTCGGAGATCACCTCCCCGAGGGAGTGGACCGTGAGACCGCCCAGACAGATGGGGAAAATCGGGCGGCCCATGGAATCCAGGGGGATGGGCTGCACCAGACGCTTGGCAGGGGTTTTGGAAGCTCTCCTGGACTTTGCAGGCTTGGGTTCTGGAATAAGATTGACTTCATTGTAATTTCACAAGCAGCAATAAAGCGAATGAATGGCTAGTTAAGAGTATTGTGGCAATATAATACTTTGAAGAAACTTCATAAAGAACAGTAAATAACATTGCTTGAAGAAAACTTTTTCAGTCATCAGCGTTTTTATTTAATTATTTTTTTTTGTTTCCATGGTTAATTTTGTACACAATGTGACGTAAAGCATAATACACTCGGCAACACAAAAATCGCACATCTTCGAAAATAAGTTTAAGTTTGGGAGGAGCCAATACATCTAACCCAAACAATATTGATATCAATTGAAAGTATATTTAACGATCTCTTATCAGACAATAGTTTCATTTCATAAACAATGTAAATTTTCTGAGTACGGGACGTTAAAAAAATGTTGTGCATATACTCTTTACAGGTGCCACAACTTGTGTCATCTTGCTGGGCTATAAAAGGAGCAGTTTAAGTCAAATGTAGGTCATTTTATTATCTGTACGTTGATGCGGACACATGTGAATAATTAGCACTAGAAAACAACCCCTTAAAATGGATACCACTTCTGACGAAGCTGCTCAAGTGGTGGCACTACTGCAATCATGGATGGGAAGTGTGATGTTGCTCAGCAACTTAACTTAAGCCATTTTCCACTCAACGGGTTTTCCAACGGTTTCAAGAGACTGGTGGATTCATCCGGAGACATGGATCAGAGCGATGACGCTTCACATCCGAAAGAGACGATCGCTTCATTGTCTCATAAGATTTTGCAATAGGTACGATTTTTGTAATGCCGAGTGTATAAGAATAATGTCACAGTTTTCGCATTCCTCCTCACTAGGGTTAAATATGTATTTATATTAAAAATAAAATTGGTTGACCTTTACAAAGCTGGCCGTGTCAACGAAATCTACACATTGTGTTTTAGTGAAACTTCATGGATTTCATGAATAAGGATGGATCACATGTACAACAGCCACATGGATCACCTCAGCAAAGCAAAAGGGCAGCCTATCTCCTGCTAATACCATGAAATACTTCGTCAGTAATACTTTTTCAGTTCAAAACAAATAAGAGGTCTGTGTAAACACAATATTAAACACGCAGTGAGGTCACTATCAGGTTGTAGTCATGTACACCTAATGACCATTTGGGATCATCATAATTAGTTACACATGGCTACAACCGATAGTCTTCATTAAGTGTTTGAAGTTGTGCCTTAGCAGAATCTATGTAAATACGTATTGCTGGATCAGGTAAATTGAGGACATAGCGTGCGAACAAGATGCTAACTCCAAAAATTCAATTTTGATAAATGTACCTTGAGCATCGGAGTTTGATCTCTTCTTGGATTTCTTGACTGGAGTCAGATGGTCTGAATAACTTGTGCTTGGAGAAACTGAATTCCTGTACGTTGCTTGGAAGGGTTCTGCATCACCTTCGAATTCAAGCAGCTTCCGAAGTAAAAATCTCCTCTCCTCCTTAACCACAACAATGTTTTCTTGAATTTCCGCCACCTGATCGCACAATGCCGCATTTTCCTATAATAATAATACTAACTTAATTAAAATATAACTTGAGAAAGGGTTGAGCATCTATTTAAAGCGTACGGTTAAAAGAAAACATACCATCACAAGAAATTTAACTTCATCTTTTAGTCGATTGTATTTCTTTTTGTACTTTGCATTAACATCGTAAACTCCATTTTGCACAAGGCTTGGCAAATAAGAATTTCTGTAGTAGGCCATTGTTACCTTATTTTACATATTATTCTAGTTAAATCGAAATGAAATTAACCCCACCGTGTAAATAAACAAATTACAATTCTGTCGCTTTGACAGATGATATTCCTCCGTAAGTCAGTACTGTCGGTACAGGGAGTTTATAGATTTCTGTTTTACCGTCCCGCATTTACCGCTGATACATTTGAATAATTTTCGGTCGTTCAGCCGACCTACCATCACAAATAGACAATTTTTATGGTTGTTAAAATGCAAAAAACATTTCAATGCTTTAAATATTATAATTTTTATACGATACCAATATTGCTTAACTAACTACTAAAGATGTAACTAAAATTCAATTTGTTCAAATAATGAAACATCATTTTAACTTTAATTGTCAATGTCCGATATTCTAATAATAAATTCTAGAGTGAAAATCACAATATCCAGATGACGGCATCGGACATACGCCAGTGCAATGCCGTCTAGAAAAACCAGTGCCCTTGTTCGGTTCTATGCATAGAATTTATGGCCTTTTATAAAACCCGATACTTCACGCTTCAAAGTCAAATTTATGACTATGACTTATAATATTTATATGATGTTATGGTCATCCACGGAGGCAGTTATTACAAGATTCTTTCCGGATATTGACCAAAAAGCGATTTATAAGTTTGGTTATAACCGCTGACGAGGATTCCAAACTCTGGTCATAGCTCTGATGAACAGATTGACACACTATCTTTGCAGGCGGTGGCGCATAAATAAACCACTCACCGGTGGCGTAACTAGTAACGCGTATAAGTAGATTTTATATATATTTTTTAAATATATCGCTAGTACCGCCTTTGGACGTATTTTGTTTTGTGGTACCTACCATAGTACCTACCTTACCCAAGAATCTAAGTAGGTAAGACTAACTAATGAAATTTCCACTCAAATTGATTTTTGTCAAAAATTATTCCGATAAAAAAAAAATTGTCATCCGCTATTTGTCGTGGTTGAAAAGCTTATGTAATGGCTTCCCAAGATTGCAGGCTTTTAATTTTTCAAAGCCTATCTTCTCTTTCAGCAAGCCTTTAATCTTTTTCTAAAGCAGGTTTTTTCCTTATGGTATCCATTAGCCCATTAGCCCATTATCGCATTAGCCCAATAGCCCATTAGACACCTCCAAGTAACCTACACTAGTATTTTTGTCCGTTATGTAAACAGTAGACCTCACGTCCAAAAAATACATCGTTAAAATTTTCTTTCATTTTAAATCAAAACCAAAATTTTCTCTAAAATCAAAGGATTTGTAAGTAGATATTTAAATACTCACTATAGTTAATTATTATAAACTACGTATTTCAAAATTTTTTTTATAATAAGGAATTTATACGATTTTACCACAGAAACATCAATTTCTCTATGACAATAATAATTTTAAAATGAATTTTTAATTAAGTTTCTTCAGACAGTTCAGGTATCTACCATAAAATTGAAACAATGCTAATAAGAAAGTCCAAATAAACATGGAGATAAACATTACCTTTAGCGAACCATTAACGGCCACCTTCTCGAAACGGAAACAGAACGTACAAACAAATTTACTGACGGATGAAAAGCAAAACGGTCTAACGTACGCTCAGTCAATCAGGGTTGCCTGGTTCCATGGGAGCTACAGTCTTTCATTTCATTTAAGACGAGACAATACCCTGAAATAAAGCCGCAGCCGTGCCTGGTGTATTGGACAGACCTGCGGTTGAATTTGCCCTATCCAATCTCTAAAATTAAGTGGGAATCTTAACGACATAAGAGATAAGTGCGTCTAAAAACAATATTCGGCACGCATATCCGTAATGGATGGACCTACAGTTGACACACACATTTTTTTCTGATCAACGTATTACTAAAATCTCAAATTTTTCTAGAGGGATTCCTCGGGACGTTACTAATACACCATGTAGAAAAATAAAATCTGCTGCTTACCTCTAAATATATAGTTGAAAAACGTTTTATAAAATTTTCATAACGTTGTACCTTCATAAAATATTTTAATGGTAAGATCCTATTTTAATTAATTTTAAATATAAATAACTTTTATACGGAGGGATCCCACTAGAAAAATTTAAGATTTTAGTAATAAATTCATCAGAAATAGTTAAAATGTGAACGTCGAGCAAACCCCCCTTATTATAGTGTGCTAATCAACCAATTTTTCATATTACGTCATTTTGGAGCATATTTGTATTCATAGAATGCAAATAAATTTACAGAACGATCAATAACAACTAAGGAGCAAAAAATTTCTGGGTCTCTATGTTCAGCCCTTGATGATTGTCAATACATATATGTATATATATAATTATCGATATACCATAACAATGTGTTATAACAAATTACAGACAGTGGTTGACTAAGCGTAGCGAAGGCTTGTTTTATCTCGACTATTTTCATTTCATTTGTCTGTAAATTTCTTTGTTAGGTTTCGGTTCCGGTTCAAGATGTTGAATCAAAAGTTGAAAGTTGAATACTGCCTTTTTATCCAGCCAGAGTCCGCATGGTTGTGGTTCCTACTCCGTGCTGTCGAATCGGAATAATCAGTATTATGGTACCTATCTACCGGCCTGAAGAAAATTTTAAGAAGAATCTTCATGGAGATGATAACATTTCTTTGGAAAAATTGTACAATTCCTTATTTGAAACAAAAATAAAGTTACGTAAATATTTATGGTTTATAATTAAGAAGTCCGGTCAAAGAAAATTTTAAGATTTAAATTAGAATCATACACTTTTGGACTCGAGGTCTACTGTTCACAGAACTTTTAGTTTAAAAATAAAATATTAAAAATCAACCCCTGGAGGGAAATAATAGAAACGTTATTCGCCATCTTTTTCGAATCGTATCGTTTTTTAATTTTTTTTACTATAATATGTACCTAATTAAATAAATTATTAAATTATTGCTGATTAATGAGGGAATTAATTCCACAAAACGAATGAAATAATTACATTGATTTAGTTCGATACGTCGGTTAATCATGCTTCAAATTTCGTATTGATGTCCATATTTCGAAGCTTCCGTGCCGGTGGCTGAAGAAGATCCACAGCTCACTGAAGAGGAAGAGAGGAGATGCTGGTGATGCCAGCGCTAAATATACCCCTGTCTGGGGGGGCAGGGGGCGGCGGCGGCGGCGGGCGCCGGGACGCTGCGCCGCGACGGTCCAGTTCTGTGCCGACGGCCGCCGACGTCTCCCCGATAGACGCGCCACGTCGTTTTATAGTTATCCTATAGTTGGTAAGCGAATTATCCCTTCGCAAGTTAAATCGATCCAGCAATACCTAAACCTTAAAATCCCGCTTTAAAAATACATTTTTTACAAGTTTTATCATTTGAATGCAGATATCAGGTTTTTAATTCTTACCGGCATGCTATTCCACTAACCTATAAATAATAATGCAGCACTGCAGTCAAATCTTTGAATGCAGCAGTCCCCGTCTGACAAAGTTCTAGTGACACGGAATAATTATTTCTGAATGTGATGTAAAAATTATTTGCGATCTTCGGATTGACGTAGTTAAATCTTTGATTCCACCCCAGTGCGCGATCTAAGCGTGGGCCCGCTGTGCCAAATAACTTTTCCGATAGCGGGATATTTTTTTCGCCGCATGCGTTATTTTATAAGTTTAGTTTCGTAGCAAAAGCTTCTATTACGTGAGCGGCATATAATTGCGACAGTGTTACATGAACTGTACCGTGCCAATTGTTAAATGTATGTTATTAATGGCTTTGTTTTTTATTACACTTTGTATTATTGTTAAATACGCTCCTTTTTATTATCTTACAAAATAAAAACAATTAAAATTTACTTATAATACAAGTTAAATATTTGATAGGCATTAAATAAAGGCTTTTAATTTTCAAAATAAAGATATTTTTTGACCATTTAATACTTAATGTGTGACCTTCCATATAAGAGAGCTTTTATTTTCCAATTTCAACAGCTGTTTCTTGTTAAATGTCTTCAACATACACCCCCAAATATAAACAAAAACTAACTTAACTGAATTATATACTGGGGTGTACGTTGTAACGTAAAATCTGTAAAAAAAAAACAAATGGACAGCTGGAACAAAATTCATTTTAGATATGGAAAAACAAACCTTTGTAAGTAATTATTTCCGCCATCGAGATTTCAAACATCGTTTAAACAAAACATTAATTTCCTTGAATTATTTTTAGGCGTTTATTTTTACAAAAGTTATTTAATTTCATGAAAATCGTGTCACTGTTGAATATAGATGTTATTTACCGACATGTTATTTACTTTTGAATCTTCCAATGTCAGATGATCTCACTGAATGACATAAAATGTGGGATAAAATTTAATATGTTGAGTTTTAGAAAATCGTTGTGTAACTTAAAATATAGATCGTGTGTTCAGATAAATTTCAACATGGCCACCGAGTTTAATTCTTTTCAGCGAATGAGATTGTACAAATGAGACCATTACTTTTCAATGACTAGCTATTTGATGGATATATCCTAATGACAAATTTTCTTTCAGACAAAAAGTTTATGCGTTTGCGAGGAGCTTGTGTATTAAACGTTATAAAAGAATTCGTGTAGGGACGAGTTATCGAGTGCTTGGTTTGTTCCTTCATATTTTAGTTTAGGATAGGCATAATCTCTAAAAGTTTCTCATACCAACCAACAGAATTAAATTAGTTTCTTGTACGATTGTGTCCCTGAAGACTTCTTGATGTTGTAAAAACGGTGGTTCAGCTCAGATCAAAGAAATATCCGAGAAACGATAATATTTAGGTCAGAACGTGAAGTTATGCGAATGGAAATTTTCTGGGAAATTTACATTTGCATCACGTTATATTATTTATAGCTGCAGAATTCAACATTTTTAATCAAATGTTTGGAAACTACATCTAGAAATTTAGATTTGTTCATACTTTCTGAAAAAAGCTAAACACTTAACTTTTTTGTTTCTTGAGAGTTAACTGCGCTATTGTGGTCCTTACTTCGTTGTGTCCAGTTTTCGTAATTGTAGAAATTAGGAAGGGTATAAACAAAAGGGTATAAGAAGTTAGGGCGTATGACGTATCTAACAATTAGATCAGATCGATATTTTCCGTAGGTAGCAGTCGACCGAATCGAGTTCGAATTTCACAGCGGATATCGACTAGACCTCCTTTTAATCATTGAATTAACTAAAATGCTAATAGAGTAAATATTTTGGTCTATCTGGATCCGTTTTCTTTCACTACTCATAGCCATAACGAATAGGTAATCTTTGAAATGTGGTTTCCCACTATGAGCGGCGATTCTATAATTTTAGTCTCAATATAGTGTGGATTGTGTATTTGTGATTCTTTATTCTATGCTTCTGACAGTGATGTCCTTGCGAAACGTCGCTGAGAAATAGCTGTTTGTAATGTTTACGTCTACTTATGGTTTTTTTAATGAAAAAGAAGGCAGCTACATAATAAGTTTCGCATTTGAATTTTCGTATAGTTTAAAAGCACCTCGGTATTTCTTTTAATTTTAATTAATAAAAAATATATTTTTCCAATTTCATTGCAGTTTTTTTTTCTGAAGATGAATAACTAGTTTGAAATACGCTGTATGTAAGAAATGCATCTCTGTGAAGTGTGTTCGTGTCAACTCTGGCTGCGATACCTATACAACGATGCATTTTAAACCGTTGTTAAAATTTTATCTTGGAAATACCAAATTCTATAAATTCTGCAAGTACTTTATTGAATTATTCTTATTCCTTTAAAATCTTCACAAAGGCAAGATTTTCTTTGTAATTCTCCCAAAATTAATTAATCTTCCCGTTCCATTTTCAAAACAATTAGCAACTTCGCCATTCCTCTTTTGTTCCGATTTAATCGATACGCGTGGTATTTGAAAATGTCAGATTAACTTAAAACGCGTTTGGAGGTTAAACAAGTTTAGTTTAATCGCTTTTGAATTGATTGGCTAATTAACCAATTGACATTTACATAAACCAAACGGCAAGTTGAAGAAAACGCAACATAAAAGGTTGCTTCTTATGTATGTAAGTATGGTATCTTTGTAAAAACGCTTTATTTTTGCATTTCCGTAAACACATTATTTCATTTACTATATCAATGTAACCGTGATTAATTTGCACAGAAACAATGTATTTGGACAATTTTTAATAAAGGAATATTATTCAATTTACTTACTTACGTTTTATCAATAATTGATTTACACAAAGGCATCCAATAATACACGTTTTTATTGTGCTTTCCCATTTTCAAATAGAGATCTACGTAACCCTTTTCTAGTGTTTTAATGTCGCGTCATCTCATATGAGTAGGGGCTAAGTACTTACCTATATTTACACGACAAAATGAACAGTTTGATTGACCTAATACTTGCAAAGAGATCAGTAAACATAATAAGATATACTACCACTTTCAAATATGTCTTCGGAAGCTACATTTTCTAACATATTTTGATAGTAAATTAAGCAAGCAGAAAACTACTATACCATCATACTTTTAGCTATAAATTTCAAATTCTAAGGGTCTACATTTAGAAAGTCGTTGTAGGTAAATTTCAGCCCTAATACCATAATACCTTACTCCACTTCAAACTTTTTATACACTTGATACACTACTAGCTAATGTGTACCAGGCGTTGCTCAAGGCTGTGAATGATTTTGAGTAAGGTTTTGAGGTTATGAATTCTAGTGAAAACTGGGTCTATTTTAAGGTGGAAATAATATTAATCTAAAAAATTGAATAAGCTTTTGATTCCCTTGATCGTACCATGTCTTGCTCAGGCGTGTCCGACTTCCACCATTCACTACTTTATACCATATTGTTACTATAAAAAATACTACATAATATCGACTTTTGTTCGACTCCGTATCTTATTCAGATGCAGAGATAATGCGATAAGTATTCCTCGGGCGCCCCCGGCTTCTTATGCCATTAATATCTCTCTAAACACTCGGGATACTAATAAGAACAAACTTATATAATAAGAACAAACATATATATAGAGAGAGAGAGAGAGAGAGAGAGAGAGAGAGAGAGAGAGAGAGAGAAGTTCAGTTTCGAAACTATTTTACTATCCATAATATATCTTTTTATCAATAATAAAAAGCCAAATTCCGGGACATCTTCGCGTCTAGTTAAATTTTCACAATCCACAAACCCATGCTTTTGATTACCCATTTGACTGTGGTATTCATTAATTCAATTTCTACATTGTGTGTGTTAGCTGTCATAAACAATGATTATACATCCGTAAAGCGCAAATTATTTAAAGTTATTGCAGTTTTGATACATCCACAGGTGATTATTATCTTAGTTGCACACCCACGCGAGCGGCCAAAAAATATTAAACTCGAAAATATTGAAGGCCTGATTTTAGGAGGAAGTCGTTAGTTGTCTCGCCGTGATGTCATGACAACTTTAGAGTACGCACTAGGCTCCAGATATAAAATACACCTCTTAAGCTTTCAAGCGCGAATTAGTTTATCAAAGGTCATGGTCAATACTTGAGCAACGGTTTCCATGACACTTATTTAGACATTAAAAGGATAAACAATAAAGTGTTTTAAAATTGAACAGATTTGCCTCTACTGACAATTCTTTAGTTACAATACTTTTATTTTTAGTAATTATTGTTATGTTATTAGTTATTAGTTTGGTTCGACGATCCGCTTGAACCTTTCAAGTTAATAAATTATTAAATAAAAATAAAATGCTTTGTTTAAAAACCACGAATTCTTGTAAATTTTATTAAGACCGACCGGTTTCGCTTCGTAGAAGCATCTTCGGGGTTCAAAATTTAACTGGTTCAAATGTTAAATTTTGAACCCTGAATATGTTTCTACGAAGCGAAACCGGTCGGTCTTGATAAAATTAAAAACAATTCGTGGTTTTTAAACAAAGTATTTTATTTTTATTAAATAATATGTCAAACCACAAAGTGACTGCTTTTTACCAAAATAGTTAATAAATTAATTTACATTTTTTTTCTATTTTGTGTGACGTCCAGGAAATAGGTTAGAACAAACATTGTAATGTTTCTCTGTTTACTTTGGGGTATTATTCTTTCGGTATCATCTCCTGTTAGAGGTTAACGATGATGATTTTGAAAGTTTTTCTTGCAGGCAGCACGAATAATCTATTATAATTCAGTTTCACAGACATAAAGATTTCTTCAGAAGATACATTTTCTATCATATTTTGAAAATAAATTGAGCAAGCAGAAAAATACATACCACCATAATTTTAGCTAAAAAGTTCTAATTCCAAAGGAATTAGAAGATCGTTGTAGGCAAATTTCAGCTGAAACACCCTTTTACATGTCTAAGTTTGTTTATTATATACTAGCTGCACCCCGCCACGCGTTGCTATGGCTCAGTCAGTAAATGCAGATAGAGAAACAATAGGGCTTTTGCTTTTAAGTCCAGATGGCGCAGTTTAAAAAAAAACATGTTTTTACCTGTCACAGGTGACATCTATATAATATAGATATATAAAAAAAAAACATATGCATATTCGAATGCAACGTTGTGTCAAAAATTCAAAGCAATCGGCAAAGATCTTTAGGAGATGTTTATATTTTGAACAAACGTACCTCAACATTTTAATTTATATAGGTTTTCGGTATCTTTTTCAAAATAAATAATTGAGGTAATATCAAATTGAACAAATTAACAGTCGACGATGTAATCGCGTTGGTGTTCATATTTTTGCCAATAAACCAGTATCCTTATGACATTTGTGCTATTATTAATCTCAAATAAATAATACATCTCAGAGAGTTAAAATGGAAATCTACCGTTTTCTTCTTCAAAATTAGCAGCATTATAAAAAATGCATCTGCACTGCGCAATGCGCTATGAAATGCGCAGAAATGGAGATACAAAAATGATAAAATTTGACATGAGCAGTGTGATAAAGGTATAAGTTACGACCTGAATTTATTTGCGGACATTATTATATTATTGCTGGTTATTAAACGTGATGTAAATTATTCTTCGTTCAGTCACACGTTAAATGATAATAAACCATTTGGCTCATAAACTATTTATGGATATTACATCTTGGAAAACGTAATTTAATAGCGTGAAATTTTTCCATGACCAAGGTAAAAGCCAACACCCATAAACATCAATGTTATATATTTGTGTCTGCGGGATATATGTATAAACATTGACATATTAATCTCGAGAAGATTTTACATTTTCAATTGAGGTTAAGAATGATGTCGAGAATTGGGTTTTCAGTTAACGCGTTATCATCCGTCATCATCGTCCAGTGATAAAATTTACAACCGAGGTCGTCGATTAAAATCTAGTTGTGAGCGAAGTATTTTATTTGAAAAGTTATTGCACAAATAAAAAGTTATTTCACAAATAAAAAGTTAATTCATAAATAAAAAGTTATTTCACAAATAAAAAAGTTATTTCACAAATAAAAAAATGTACGTTATTTGCACCTCGATCGATAGTTTGGGTGAGTGGACATTATTCAAAAATCGAATAAAAAAGATTTAATTTACCTCGAAAGCGATGATATTTATGCATAAAATAAAAAAGCAACCCCCATAACTGTTTATTCTACAAAGGTATGAAATATTATAATGCGCTGCAGGTAATCATAAATACTACCCCAATTAATAAATTAAAAATAGATTGCACGAACCACATTAAGTAAGGTAAAATGTGATAATAGTTTGCAAGTTATAGTTAGTAATTTGTAAACTTAAAATGTGTAAATAACTAAAATACATTAAATAAATTCCGTTTTTAAATAGATCAGGTGATCCGTGTATTTAACCTAACCTAACCACTCAATTCATTTCTCCTGCATACCCTTCCCCTCCTCACTTCCTTCAGCCTTACAAAATTCCCAAAACTAGATTGCTATGGTCCTTCTCTGTTGTGCTGCATCACAAAAATATAAATACTTAGTAATGAATGATCGTTTGTTGTTGTGTGTGTTGCAGAGATGCTGTTGTGACCCCCGGGTTGACGGGATCAACTCGCGGGATGTCAGGCCAACAGCCGAACCGGAGCCGCGGCCCGCCCTCGCCCCTGTTCCGCCCCGCCTCGCCATGGGCACCCTCGCCGCCCCCGCTCATATCGGGCGGGCGCCATTCGTCCGCCCTTGTGTCGCCGGGCCCGGGCCACCGGCCCTTGTCGCGCGGCTCTCCGCTGCCCGCGCCGCGCCCCACCTGGCCGCACCCGCAGGGCCCGAGCCCCTTCCGCCGGCTGCACTCTCCCTCGCCCTCCATATCCATTTCCCCGTATCCCTCGCCCATCATGATGTGCCAATCGCCCGAGTACCTGTACTCGTCGCCCTATGACGGGGAGTGCGTGGGAGTACCGCTGGAGCCGCCGCGCCCCCTTCATTACGAGGAGGATGAGGAGCAGAGGGGTCCTTCCACGGCCGAGATCATCGCGAACCAGTCGCAGGACTATGTCGATGAGAAATTAGCCGAATACCAGCAGACGATATTATTGCTGCAAGGTGAGTTCAACCACTCCTATACTTTCCAGTGAGTCCAGAATTGATTTTCAGCTTCGCCCTGGAATATACAAAGTGCTTAACCCCTAGTATGCTAAGAAATCTATCGTGGATTTTCTAGTAGCTTACCTCATCTCCCCGATTTCATGGCAAGGAAATAATGTTTTCTTAATATTATTCTAGCTTGTCGTTTTGTCACTTGCAAAATGTTTTATTAGATGTAAAAAAGCACGTCGCAAAATACACTTCAAATGTCATTGTAATGTATTTATTCACAGGATAGTTTTATAATGCCTTATTTTTACTGTGAAGAACGATAATTTAGCAGGAAAATATAATAAATGTAGAATATATTCATACGTCCTCATTATATTTATTTACATTGTTTATTAAAAAAACATTTCTCTGAATACTTTCCTGAAGACACTACGTAGGTTAGATATGTTTTTTTTAAATATACAAAAAATATCTGGTAAGACGATACGATTTACAGAAACATCATTTTGTAAAAAAAAGGAAGTTGTTACGAATGTAGTGGCAGCCGTCGTACGGCGGGCGATTGTTATTTTACCCATGGCCATTCCAAGGGTTAATAATTTAAACAGTGCGCCAAATAAATTGGCTGTTCTTGAGTGCTCATGTGATTATCAATTAATTAAGTATTTAATAATGGTAAACGGCATTTAGAAATCGAGATGTTTGAGTCGCAACTCGCAACCTCCGGATAATGGGCGTATTAATGTCCGGTTGACCTACTATCGACGTATGATCGTATGATGCCTATAAATAAATTATTACCACGGATTTATGAATATCAACACAGTGGTCAAATAACTTTGCAGTATACCAGACGACATACGTTTTTCAGATGAACTACTTTAAACAAGTGTTTGATAAATAGTGATAGTGAGACTAAAATAAGTTCTGAAACAGTCCCAATTTCACCTATTAAAACAGTAATGAATAGTAGTTTTGTGTGCACATTTTTTAATCGCAATGTCGGTGCTATGGAGATGTTAATAGAATGATGAAAGCAACATTAAATTATTATAAATGAAATCACTAGAAATAATAAATTATATAGTAGTGATCATATGAAGTTCACAAGCTTTGACTCTGAAAGCTCCTGAATAAGGAATTACAGTCATTCAAAAATATATTAATGTAACCTTCTAAGTTTTTACCGGTATGTTTAATTTTTTAACAGTATTTCATAGTTTTAGTTATTTGCAAAGTTTGCAATTTTAAAAGCCCGCCAAAACGATAAAAATCTGGCGGGGTACGCGTGACGTCATACGTACCTCGATTTTGTCGGTTAACAGTAAGGTCAATCCCATTCGGATCGGTATGAAATCAATAAATCTCCAGTTAAATATTTAGCAAGATATCCAAAAAACATTAATTCTTTTGAAATAATTTGTATACCGCAGTAGTGAACTGTGTATTAGTCGACGCAGCGCTACTTAGCACAATATTGTCCGCATTCGCGCGCGTGCGGCTGACCCGTGAGGTAACGGTGTAAGCTATGTCAGAACCCGCCGACCAATTACAGGGCGTTTAAGTCTCTTACGGTTTTAATCGTTTTTAAACGACTATTTGTCCATTCTACGTAAAAGTGCATTTAATAAAACTTACACATTCAGAATCAACAATCTCTATGAATACATGTTTTTTAAATCATAATATTTTTTACTCAACTATTCTCGGATTCGCAATATTCTCCATATAAATTCAAGTTCACGCGTTAGTCTTCTTCTGTTACCTTTGATTATTACCAGGGAAACTCAGATAGCCGAGCCGCCAGACTCCTCCTATCTGGACTGCCCGGGCTTTACCCTTGCAAGCAAGTTCCGACTCAAAGGAGGAGTCTGCCTCTATAGTCGAGCTGACGTCAACTGTGTACGATTATTGAGTCTGGAAAACTCCAGATTCGACGTAATGTGGGTGCGCGTCAATCTTGCCAGTACGGCAAGATTCTACGCATGTCTATACCGCTCACCGAACCACAGCGAATCAGACACTTCCGAGCTCTTCAAACATTTGAGAGAAACTATTGATGATCTCTTGCCCCGCTACCCTTCGGCCGAGTTTATTGTTCTCGGGGACTTCAATGTTCATAACGAACCATGGTTGAAGTTCTCAGGCCCAACGGACTCGGCTGGCCGACAGGCGGAATCCTTTGCCATTTGCTACGGATTAGAGCAACTGGTTCAGGAGCCTACAAGGGTTCCTGATGTCCAGACTCACCGTTCCAATCTGTTAGACCTATTTTTAACTACTGTGCCACACGATTATAAGATTGACGTCACAGCGCCTCTGGGATCATCTGACCACTGCCTAGTGACGACATCAATCCCCGTTAGCCTCAGACCAAGCAATGAGAGGCTGAGGAGAAAAGTGTGGCACTATAGGTCAGCAGATTGGTTCGGTATGCGGGCCCATTTCAATGCTTTTCCGTGGTCAGCTGTTTGTTTTCGGACTTCGGACCCTTCAAGATGTGCCCAGGAGATTGGTGAAGTCATCAAATCGGCGATGGATGGCTTCATACAATCGACTACTAAAGAAACTGGTGTGGGCTCAAAGCCGTGGTTCAGTCGACAATGCTCCGAAGCAGTTCGACGAAAAAACGCGGCTTACCGAGCCTACAACACATCTCGAACGCCCGAAAGCAGATCAGCATACAACAAATCGGCAAAGGAATGCAAGAGAATCATTAATAGGTCAAAATTCGAACACGACCTGCAGATCAGCAAAAAGCTGGCTGCCTGCCCGCATGGCAGCAGAGCATTCTGGTCCCTTGCAGGCTCAATAGGTCGGAATTTTTGCAAACCCAGTTTGCCACCTCTTACCAGACCTGACGGCTCACTAGCAAACACCGCCACCGAAAAGGCTAACTTATTAGGGAAAATGTTTGCGGAAAACTCGACCCTCGATGACGGAGGTGCTGTTCTGCCGTCGGTTCCTCACTGCGGCTTCTATATGAAAAAGCTGAGGATCCGGCATCGGGATGTACTCCACGTTATACGGGGGCTCGATGTTAACAAAGCTAGTGGACCTGATGGAATACCTGCCCTGGTATTGCAGAGGTGTGCTGCGGAAATAGTTCCAGTTTTGACAAAGCTCTTCAAAATGTCCCTGAAGTGTGGCACTGTGCCCTCTGGTTGGAAAAAAGGGGTCATTCACCCTATTCCCAAGAAAGGTGACCGCTCCAACCCGGCCAACTACCGCCCCATAGCGATCACATCAGTTCTGTCCAAAGTGATGGAACGTGTGATCAACGACAAACTGCTCACATACCTCGAGAAGAACAAAATTATCAACGACCGTCAATACGGATTCCGGCGGAACCGCTCGTGCGGTGATCTTCTCGCGTATGTGTCGCATGTTTGGGGGCGGTGCCTGGAACGTCACGGTGAGACCTAAACGGTCGCACTAGACATATCCAAGGCCTTTGACCGGGTCTGGCACCGAGGACTTGTCAACAAATTGCCTTCTTACGGACTTCCCGCATCCCTGTGTACGTGGATTGCTGATTTTTTAAGGGATAGGTCGATTCAGGCTGTTGCTGACGGTTTCACCTCATCCTCACACTCTATAAATGCTGGCGTCTCACAGGGATCGGTTCTGTCTCCGACTTTGTTTTTATTGCACATCAATGACCTTTTGACATGTGCACCGATTCATTGTTACGCGGATGACAGTACAGTTCATGATAGCTTTTTGTTTGACAAGCCCCCAAAGGGCACACAAACTCCAACGGCTCGGAGGGCTTTGAAGCAGAGAATGGACGGTTATCTCGAGAGTATTTCCTCCTGGGGTAAAAATAATCTCGTCGAATTTAATGTTTCAAAGACCCAACCCAATGACGGCCGGCGTGGTCTAGTGGTATACGCTTTTGACTACAGATCCGAAGGTCGCGGGTTCGAACCCGGCGTGCGCAGATAAATTTTATTTGATTAATTTGTGTTATTTCACAATTAATTAATTAAAATAATATATAGTATATTTGCGGCACGTTCCAGAGTGGAAGATACTCTCAGTATCGCCCTGGTGTAAGACCACCATTCAGAATTGAAACGTTGCTTGAAATGGCTTTAGCCGTGTTTGGTGACCAGATCTGAATAGCCAGGTACTTCCCCACCTTCCTCTTCCCCATCTCCCTCCCCTCCCCAATACCCTCAGCCTCACAACATACCCCAATTGGGGATGCCATAGTCTCACTGGCTCCAGACGGGAGCAGTTGGGACTCTTGTGCGGTATTACTGTAAAAAATCCTGTCTGATTACGTCTAAAAGGGATCTAAATGATAACCTAGTCTCCTTCAACGGAAGCAATCTTCCGAACAGGCCTTCCATTGATATGCTTGGTGTAACTATAAGTGACCAGCTCAGGTATGGGGGCTCCATCGAAGCCAGAGTAAAGCTGGCCTCTCAGAAGCTGGGCGTACTGTACAGGGCCCGCAGATACTTTAATAGTACACAACTGCTGACCCTGTACAAATCGCAAGTGCGCCCTACTGTCGAATTTGGCAGCCATCTCTGGTCCGGAGCCCCTAAATACCTGAAAAAAACCCTTGACTCTGTGCAAAAACGGGCGGTCCGTTTGATAGATTCCCCAATCTTAACAAACGGACTGCAATCTTTAGAGCACAGGCGTCAGGTAGGTATGCTGTCCTTGTTCTATCGGTATTACAATGGAAGATGCTCTGAGGAACTAGCGTCATTGATCCCTTCGGCACCGGTGCGTAGTCGGGATACACGCCAAACGCGCGCCCAACATTTGTACACGGTTGACATTTGTCACATGAGAACGGGTCGCTTCTACGATTCGTTCTTAAGTTCAACAGCTCGGCTGTGGAACGAACTGCCGGCCTCTGTGTTTCCTCCCTCCTACAACATGGGACTCTTCAAGACCCATGTTCACTCCTTCCTCTACACAAAAAGACCCTCCACACAGCATCCCCAAAGATGACATAGGCCCTGAGGGAAATTATTTTCTTCAGGGCCTCCTGTGTGGAGTTAATATAAAAAAAAAGGGAAATCTTAATCTTGTAGCGGAACTGCACTCGTAGCAGTTAAGTAAGTTTCGAAGAGATGCAGCCGTTTTCTCAGGCTGTATGGCGCCGAACGGACTTAAATGTTAGATACGGAACAAGAATTACGGTCTGAAGTGGAATCAGTGACAAAATCTTAAAAAGTAGCATTTGTGGAAAAAATCCCACTTTCTTATGGACCCTAAATGCAAAGCTTGCTGTTGAACTTTGAAAGCCGTTTTCTTGCCAGGTTCTATGGCACAGAACGGACTGAAATGTTAGGTACGTACCAAGAATTATAGTCTGAATTAGAATCAATGACAAAATCTGTATAAAATAGCGTTTTGTGAAAAAATCACACTTTCTTATGGACCCAATTGCAAGGCCTTTGTGTCGAACTTTGAAAACGGTTTTCTCAGGCTCTACTACGGCGCCGAACTGACTGAAATTTTGGATTCTTAACAAGAATTATAATTGAATTGGAATCAGTGACAGAATTTGCACATTTATGTAAAAAATACAATTCTTACGGGCACAAATGCAAGGCTTGGGGTTGAACTTTGAAAGGTGTTTTCACAGGCTCTATGGCGTCGAACGGTCTGAAATTTTGGGTTCGGACTAAGAATTATGTTCTAAAGTGTAATCAATCACAGTAAAGTAACATTAAAGATACCTCATCATTGACCGTGTCATTTGGGAAGTTGGTCAACACGCCTTTAATTATTACGTCATGTTTCATCTGAAGTGTGATTTATTATCGGCTCGGGAATACGTGAGTGTTGCCAGAGGACTTTCCGTTTCAGTGAGTGCATTAATTTGTTGCAATTACGAATTTTACACATTCATAAACGATCAACCCTAATCAACAATTTGTTTCACTATTTACGTTTATCAAATAAAACATAACATATATGTACTAGGCAGACCCGCGAAACATTACAATTTATGTATTATAATTGTAGGATTTGTGAATTCGAGATGGTAGATTTAAAATCATCACAAAAAATGCCTTTCCAAACACAGAAGGCATAATTGTAGGTTTTGCGAAGCTGAAAGAATTTCTAAAATATTTGTCAAAATTTTTAACAAAGAAATACAGATTTAATAGTTAAATAATTTTCTATTTATGTAGGTGCCTACCTACTTATTTTATCGCTTGTTTTCACAAGATCATCAATTATTATTTTTTTTTAATTTAAAAGCAAATTGGAGTTCATTCCCCAGGAACATTCACATCACAGACAACCGAAATTATTAGTTTTATTTTTAATTATTTTTAAAAAGTCCAACAGACGCTCAACTTTTTGCTCAATGGACCTGTTGCAAGGTGATTTTGTTTTCCGGTTCGGGAAGAATTGCTTAGCATTATTTTTAGAAACTTTTTTTCAAAACAGCACAAAAATATTGCACTTTGAATGCCTTCTAAATTGAAACATTTTTTTATGAAAAAGCGTTATTGCAGCCATAATATGTTCACAACTTTGTTTACATTAGCTTAGATACTGAGGAATAAATTGACATAAATTTGTCAAAATCCATTTGAAAATGCTGGCAAGAGGCTCTTTGATCATCCATGAAGAAACTTATTAATAATTTTCAAAGAACCACTAATATTAATTAACATTATTGACAAACCCATCTATCATTCTGGGATCTCTTCAATCTTCAATAGTTTTTTTCAATTAGCTCTATCTGGTAGTCTGTTTAAAAGTTATAATAATAATCTTCATTACATTCCTAATGCACGAAATGACGTCTACTGGCGCCCCCTTTATTTTAAATCAATCGTTGTATCATTTATCCTTTAATAGTAACAGTAATAGTGAACTATCTTACTTCTTATTTGATCCTTCGATTATCCTAGACCCCATTAGTGGAACGATAAATTATAGGCAACGTACGGCGCGGAACACAGACAAAAAACATAAAAGAATTCTTTGGCAGCCGAAATCCTTCGGAATTCACTCGTATGATCCAAATACACCAAGATTTATGTACCCTCGATAGTGGCCAGCAGTTTGTAGTCATAGATGTTTTTCCTAAATTTTGACATACCTAAGTCACAAATCATTTAACATTACGATAAAAAGGTACCTACCTACTATCTACCTTCTTAGGTAATGCATTAGTCGATTTTACAAATGTTATTTTGGATGTTGGCGCTTTCAATAAATTAGCTTTTATCTTTTCTGTAAAGTTGAAAAATTGTTTGTCTTAGCAAAGGTTAGGTTTCTCTGGCGTCATGAAATTCATACCGCTTTTTTGAAAAATGAGTTATGCTAATATATTAAGAATCTCTTCATTTTTTTGGTAATCCGGTTAAAAACAGGATTGCATCCCTTGTCTAAAGAGTTAACATGATTCCTGATAAACTTTTAGTAAATTACGAATCGTTGTCACGATTTCGCAACAAGTGTTCATGAAAATCCGAATATTTTCGCATATTATCAAGGAAAATGCACGTGAGTGAAGATATACGCATGACAAGAGGCCATACTTTTCAATTGTTCGAAAATAATAATATTTATAACTATCAAAACACGCGAGGACGGGTAGTATAATATACTGTGCTTAACGGTAACCGGGCAACTAAGGGCAATGGCAATTCAACACACTCTTGAAAAGTGATATAAAGTCATGAACAGTGATGAATAAAAAAACTAGGTTAAAATGGTTACGTTAGGTTAGGTTTAGTGGACAGTTTTTTCATCACTTTTCATAAGTGTGTTGAATTGCCACTGTCATGAACCCATGGAACCTTTTTTATGAAAATAAGATCAGAGGTGATTTTCACAAAAAAACGGCCCTTTAAAAACTATACAATTATTATTATAGGTATATTATTGAATTAATAATATTACATAGTGGTCGCCTGACACGTTTGATAATTTTTTTCAGGATAATTCAACCGGACCAAGCCAGGCGACCAATTTTAGAATCGCTACCCTAAAAATCTTACATCCCTTTAAGAAATAAATAATCACCTTTTTCGTGATTTTCATACATTTCGTTTATTATTTTATTTTATTTATTGGATGATTTGTATAGTGCCGCTTTTGTGAGATATCACCTCAGTGGCACTTTACAGTTATTGCAGATATTACAAATAAATATAAATATTACAAATTGAAATTGAAATTAAGTTAAATAAAATGAAGTACAGAAACAGGTGACACGAAGATGGAGAATCTGCTGCAGGAATCCTATTCTTGCAAAAATAGAATTAAAGAATCAAGCGGTAACTTATAGCCTAATTTTTGTACATAGCATTACTCAAAACTATGATTCTTTTTGGTTGCAATTAATTTCTTCTGTAAACATATTTATGTACCGTGTTTTGATTATTGTTTTCGTTTGGCGCGTAGCAATATGCAGCACGCCAAAAAGGCCAAAAATTAAAACGTTTTGACGAAAAAATTACTTTCGTTGATTATATATATTTAAAAATATATATTGTTATGTATTCGCATACAAAACAATGCGTGACAAAATAATATGTGCTAATAGTTATTTCTGACAGAAGGTCGTCCGAGTATGCATTCAAAAATCTATTTTTAATCACTCATACTGTCGACTAGCTTTTGACGTAATATGGTGTCAAGAGTATGACGTTCAAGAACCCAATGTCCAGATCTTGTTCGTCTTTTCGCGATAAGTGTAGGTACTTACATTTTATATGAATTCAAACGCTAGTCATTGAAGAATAATTTTTTTTTATTGATAAACTAATGTTTATAAGACAAGGTTTTTTATGCATAGTACAAAGGATAACAAATTACCTAAATAAATAAATTATAATTTGTTATCCTTTGTGATATGCATAAAAAACCTTGTCTTAGAAACATAAGTTTATCATTAAAAAAAATAATAATATTTGACAAGTCAAAATATTTCACCAACAAATGCAGATATAATATGTCTCGACGCTATCTAGTGGGAAATTTAGAACTAACAAAGCCTTTCCTACAAAAATAAAGTTGGTTGTTTACAGGTGAAAAAATATGATAAGCAGTAATTGTTGATTGAAGTACTACAGGGTTTTCCAATAAGAGGTGTTATTTTGAATAGCCCGCTATTTCGGTAGATGTTACTTTTGAAGCTGTCATTTTTGACATTTGACAAGTAGAAACTACGCCATTAATAAAAATGGCTACACGATACACGCTTCAACAACGCATTGAAATTATTGAAATTCACTTGAGTGAATCAAATGCACATCATCTTGAGTGATGAGGCCCATTTCCACATCGGTGGCTTCGTCAACAAGCAAAATTGTCGCATCTGGGGCTCGGAAACCCAAGAGTTATTGTTGAAAAGCCTCTCTGTCCTCGATGCATGACTGTTTGGTGCGGTTTATGGTCCGGCGGAGTCATTGGACCTTACTTTTTCGAAAATGAGGCTGGAGCAACAGTTACGGTGAATGGATTGCGCTATCGAGAGATGATTAATGATTTTTTATGGCCGGAATTGGATGGTATTGATCTGGACAACGTTTACTTTCAACAAGATTCAACACGATTGAATATCAAAATAACACCTTTTATTGGAAAACCCTGTAGTATATATTGAAATATTTAGCGTGTTGGGAATAAGCCGACGTAGCTCAGTGGTCCGAGCACCTGACCGGACATCAGAAGTTGCGGGTTCAATTCCTTTTTCCTTTCAATTTATTTTTACTCGGGCGATATTTTCAGTTTGTATGGATATTTTAGGCGAATAATTATTGCTTATAATAAATTGAGGAATAGAATCACGGAACCGTGTTCCGGTTTTTTACAACAATCGTGCTTCATTCCGTTCCTGCTGTGAAACATGTAAAAATACGACTTAAGTACGACTTAGAATTAGGCATCGTAGTAGTTAGAGTTATCAACGCCCAAAAAAATGAAATTACCAAAAAAGTTTGTTGTACTCGAAAAACAGGCGTTCTGTTGTGAACTTTTAATACGGAATCTGATTTTCTACAAAAATATATAGAATACGAGAACGTTATCTGTGGAAGAGTTTTAAGGATGTCACACACTTATCTCCCCGGCATCAGATCAGCATCGCCTCAGCTCGAGACTGTAGGAATTATTTGTAAAAATGTCCATATTGCAACGCACACTAATCAACTTCGTAACGGCATCATCTCTCCTCGGACAAGCTAGTGAAATAAGGCGAGGCGGTGCCGATCCGAGGCCGATCTGATATTATGCGTTAACCGTTAGCATTAGATTTATCGCTTAATGTAAGAGGGAAAATATTAACGAAATTTACTTAGGTAGGTATTAAATAGTTCTAATGTAGCTGTAAAGTGGTTTATATTTCAATAGACGATTCCTCGAACAATTCAAAGTAACGCTTTTAAAATAATAGTTCACTTTAAAATTAAAACACGTTTTATGTTTTTTCTTTCTTTTTCCCTATTTGTATTCACTATGGTCTATGTACTTTTTGAAGGTAGACAAAGTCAAAAGCGGCACATTTTTACAATGGAATTCTTGCTAGTACTATTTTCATTTTCGTTTCCTTTTTGTTATCGTTTTCGTAAATTACAATTAGTAATGGAGCTTCTTTTGTAAATGTATGTTTACCTACCCGATGTGACATGTAACCATATGTATCTATAAAAACTTATATGTTCTCGGGTAATTTTGATAATATGATTACCTTTATTCTACTTGTTTTCTCTTTTGTCTATAAATAATCATATTAACCTATAAATCGATAAATCACAAAATCGGTTGATTATAATATCATATTTCGGCGCTGCTCTCTTTAGGAAATAAAGTTCGGCGTAGTCGTACATGTCCGAATGTTTAAAATCGGCGATGTCGTACGTGTCCGAATGTTTGAAATCGGCGTTGTCGTACGGGTCCGAATGTTTAAATGTTTCGGTATATTTGGATAAATTATGTATTTATATTACTATAGTGCCTACCCTCCTCCCAAGATATAAGTTTCATAATATTCTTATTATAAAATCCCAGAAGTTCATATACGCTAAAGATATACCAAATTACGAAACGAAGTACACATGCGACCTATTGATTTGATTAAAAATACACATTTTTCGTTAAGTTGTTGGAGTTGATTTTTCCACAGCGCCGGAATAAAGTGAATGGCTTGGCTGCGATCCAAGCTCGCTCAACTTAGTCCGGCGCGGCCGCCGATACTAGCTGCTTACATCTTCCAACACACATAATCATATTAAATATTATTATACCGATATTCGGCCCATAGTCTGTGGCTCTTATACCGCTCCGGATTATAACACCTTTTGAAACCGAGTAAGAAGTTTTGAAATGAGGCGTGGGTTTCTGGAATAGAGAGAAATACTTCTATGAGAGGGATGCTTATTTGAGAGGAAAATTTCCTTGAGAGAAACAATTCCTTGATAGGAACACTTATTTTTGAGAATCACTTATTCGAGAGAAAACACTTCCTTGAAGGAAGCATTTCTTAGAGATAGCTAGTAAATAATATAATTATGGAAATTTTCGTATTAGGGCTTTTTGGCTGTGGTTGTCAGAAAACAATAAATCAAAATCCAAATTTCTTTAAATATGTACTTAAATCCCTACCTAATTAATTATAAAGCATATTGTATTACTCAACATCCAAAAAAAATTTCAAATAAGGAATTATATAATTTGACCAAAGAAACTTCACTATTTCCATGAAATTTCTTTTTTAGAACATTCTTCAGGCATGTAGGTAATTCAATGTAGTTAATTTTGGAAAAAAATTTCACATTTGAAAAAATAATCTTGACAGGCTAATAAGATTCCAAAAAAAAAAAGAAAAAAAGTCTGTAACCAAGTGGGTCTTCCTTCGTCTTATGGGCTTTTAAACTATAAAAATCCCAATTTTTCAGTCAATTATTATTAATGGTAACTTATGTATTTTCGCAGAAATACGTAAAATACTAAAATTATATGTCGAGTATTTAAGCTAATATAAGGAGAATAGTAATTTTGGGCACTACCTACTCCCCCACTTGGCTGCGGGATAGTTAAAACATTAAAACGGCCGCCATCTTGAAACAGAAACGGATCGTACAAATCAATTTACAGACAGAAGACATGAAAAATGGTCGAGTTAAAACAACTATTTCGCTACGATTACTGTAAGAACCAAACAAATCTAAAAAAAAACCAGGGCTGCATCTAAATTCTGTGAATAAGTTTCGGGATTTTAGATCGAGTGAGAAGTCGATGACAATTTCAAAGCTGGTAATAAAGAAAATGCTTAGGTCAACACTCGCCTTGTTGGGGTAGGTAATACGGCCCTAAACGTCAACTAATATTTTAGAATGATGGCTATGAAAATACATTTATCTAAACAATTAACTTTCTGACTCATTTAACATCAGGCGTGGGATTCCTGGCTGCATTTTTTAAATTTGTTTAATAGGCAATTGTGTAGAAAGTGGTAAAATTTATCGGTATTTTAGACCTCAGTGAAAGCGAAACGGCCAATAATTCATTGTTTTACGCTTCCATCGGTTCCGGTGGTATGGAGAATCAATAAACATAACTTTATTCGCCAAAAATAAACACGCGTTCCGAAATAGCACTTTCGTAGTTAGCTAATTTTACAACCTGTTTCGAGGCTTAGAATCGCCTGTGAGCAAGTCATAAATGTCTCTGGCGTTGGCTTCATGCTCTCTTAATGACTACCGAAACTTGGTCATTCGAAACGCGTTCAATGCAGAATTGTGTGGGCTAATTACAATTATTTTTAGCCACCATCACGAAAATTTCTTAAAATAAGCGTCAATGTTCTAAAACACGCGATATCAACAGATTTGTTGGACGTTTCCATAATTATTCCAGAATTTCCGGACTTATTCCATTCGATCTTGCCAGACCTTCCGTCAACATGCATTACTAGTTTCCTACCAAATTTTCCAACCGGCTTTCCCATTTAGACATCATCAAGCATACAATTTTCTTAGTTTGAAGGTTAGAACGACGATTTTAAATTTAAAATTGGCCTACAAATGTTAGCCAAATAAAAAATATGAAATACGCTACAAATTATTTATCAGATAAAAACCTCTACCTTGTCACATCATGACTGGATTAAAAAAATGAGTTTTTTGACTTGGTGCACATGGCCCGTTTAAGGCTAGTCTTTAATATTTTTAGGAGTCTTTGGTGACTAACTTTTGATGGAATATATTGAAGTGAGTGTGAAAATAGTTTCAGATTATCGGTAGATCTAAAAGAGAAAATATCTTTCATAACGTTTTGAAGGGTTTTTTAGGTTACGAAAATAAATAAACGATTGACCAACAATTTTTGAACAGCATTGTAAGTTAATTATGTTTCTATGATAACTCAACACAGTGACAATTCGACCCACCTTTAAAAAGTGATATAAAGTCATTAGAAACGATGAAAAAAAATTTGAACCTAACCTAACCTAACCTACTCAACCCAGTTAATAAAGTTTTTGTTTCATCACTTTCCATTACTTTATATAACTTTTTAAAATGTGATGAATTATCATTTTGATGATTTATACGGTCACCGATAATTATATAGCGTCTATCAGGACGTACTCAACATACCTTAACTGGCGATTCCTGAACGTATTTGGAGTAAATAATTGACGTAGAAGACCTTTTTTCGAATTAAAAATATGCAAAATATATTATTTTATTCAAATGTTTCCCTTCATTATCGTCACGGATATTTATCGTTCCTTATTTTCTAATACCTACTGTTGGAACCAAAGATATTAGAAGAACGAGATGTGCTATGAGCAGTTCATACAGAGTGTCGCCGGTTTTGTTCACCAATACTACTGCACACCTTCGCTTACGCTAAGGTATCCGCACTAATACATAGAACAGATTTCTGTGCGTACACGTCCCGATACCGTTCAAAGTACCCTAATTAGGTAGTACTCCGCCTACGGTCCGGCGGCCAACATCGCATATCTCGTTCTTCTAATATCTTTGGTTGGAACAGAACGGTGCGTACTGAGGGTCCTAAGCCAAAAGGGGCTTTGTTGACATTTTGCTACTTTTCAGGACAGAAACAAAAAAGTAAAAATAAAGAAATAAAAGTCGATTTTCATTAAGTGGTATTTTGTAAAATTTCTGGGACAGGTAAAAGTCGTTAGTGATTTTAAAACTTAATAATTAAGTATTAAATTTTAAAACTTGATAGCTCTTTTTTAATGAACATGAACATACAATAAGCATTATTTATTCGCTTCAAAACATTACAAACAATTACAAAATGAGGGAGTAACAACTATTAGTGAGTTCAGATAAAATATTTGTATAATTATGGTTATTAATTTTGATTCACACATATAAATTTTAAATAGCGCTATAGTGATTTAAAAAAATCTATCTTCTGAAAGCAAAACAACCAAAGCCATGTTGGCATTCCGTACTATACCGTAGTGATCACATATGCCCTACTTTTTTTTAATCTCCGGAATAAAGAAGAATATCGCTGGTGTTTTTGGCAGTGTCTAAAAATGATTAATAGTAATCTAAGGCCTCAAAAAACTAATTTTCGCTAAAATGTCATTAATGCCCTTTGAGCCCAGGACCAACTACGGAGAAAATTAATTGATATAAAGTACTGTTAATTTATTAAAAATCTGGTCAAATTATTCCTTTTCCTGTTAAAAATGGGACTGCCGGTCTTAAACGAATGAATTGACAGAGTCACTAACAAACTGTCAGTAATAAACGAATGTTTTATGATGACGGCGGAATACTTTTTCATTGTTGAAGACAATATTAACGATTCTTAAACGAAAATCTGAAACAGAAAAATCAGAAAAAGATACAGTCACATCTAGAACTCAAACCCAGGACCCGTACCTTGCCGGGAAGAATCGCTAATATTGTCTTCAATAATTAAATATTAAAATTTGAGGTTTTACTCACTAATTTATTCCAAAAAATAAATACTCATCCTAGACTTGCAGAAAAGTCAATAGACATCGCACATTAAAATAAAAATAATATATGTTTATCTAAAGATGCTGTCTAGATTGCATTTAGTTCGGGTTGAACCTTGCGATCATACATAAAGATAGTTGCCAATAAAAATATGCGGTGAGATAAATGAAGACAACGTTGGTAGTTCTTATTCGAAGTATGATACAGTTAAATATGACCGAAGGAGATAGGGTCCCATTAGCTCAGTTGGTAGAGAGGTGCCCCGAAAAGAACACGTGTCCTCGATATATTCTGAATGACTAAAATTTTATCAGGAAATTGCATTCCTATCATCTTTTTAACAGGATATTTTTTTCTCCGTGGATTAGGATTTAGAAAATGGCCAACGTTTTGAATATGGTCAACGTAATACAACGTATAATTTGCCGTCGTTCTGCCCTTTTTTAAAAAAATTAATGTTTATTCTCTATAAAATGCGCTCCACATATTACTCGTACGAGCGCCCATTAGTTTCCCTTCCTTACATTTGCCAAACATCCTTCTGGAATACGGAATCGGCGATGGAGATTTATTAATAGACGATTGCAGTACGGTGTAGTTATTTCTAATTATAAAGCCAGCGCTCTCTGTGTGTATCTCTGTATTGGTGTTTATATACATATTATTACATACATACGTTACTAAAGCATATCTTGTGACAAAAATGTGCGCTTTGAGATTCTTTTTATCGTTTTCCGTAAACATTGCCACGATCTCTTCATGCGGTGGAAAAATATATTTTAACGATAAACCTTTACAGATCAGTCGATGGTGTCGCTATTTTAGATTTTTTAAATGTCAGGTTTGATACTTGGGTTAGCTAGAAATTATATTACAGATTTTATGGAAATGAGGTAATTATAAGCATAATTCCAATAAAAATAAACGTTTATCCATGGACTTAACTACACGTTAAGATGAAAATAGCCAATTTGTATATTTAATAAAGATTGGAAAACTGTTGTATTGAAGTTTACATCGATTTGGAAGTTTGGAATGTAAAGTTTGAACATAACAATAATTAAAGATTCGTAAATTTATTTTGAACTGGGATCTTTCAGATGACATTATGACGTGTTATTTCAAAATACGACAACTGTGTTTAGTGTCTTTTCTAAGAAATAATGCTTCCTGGAAACACATGATGTTACGTATGCATACGCGAGCCGAACTGCCGAACTGAACCTCAACTTATGGGAAAGGAACAAAGCAACCGCAAAGGGTGCGAAACGCCGCTTGCAGTTGCTTCGTTCCTTTCCCGTAATTCGTGGCTCGGTTTGCGTTAAGGTTCGCAAATGTATATGTACCATAACATTACGTGTTTTGGTTGCATTCAAAACAAAATAGCAGTGGTGTTTGGAGAATTATTTTCGATCATTTATTTGATGTTTTAAAACTCATCCGATAAGTTATTTTGAATACCCAAATGTATTATTTTTTGTATGGAAACGCTGTCTGAGTTTTCTGTTAGGTTAGGTTAGGTTACTGTATTCAGTATTTTTTCAGTCTATATAGTATGAATTATCTAAAAGTCGTATTCAAAGACAAAACTAGAGCGAATGAAGCGAGAGCTGCAGATTTTACTTTCTGGTGAATCAGATAAATCAGCCTTAATGCATTTACCAAACTGTTAAGGGCGCGCAGGAGCGCCGAGAAATTTTAACGATAGGTATTTGTAAAAATTATTTCTATTTCGTTCATCTCAGCGGGGACAGCAAAAGCGCTATCGGTGTATTGGTGAACCCCAATGCGTGTGTGTGCGTGGCTGCAGGTGTTGGAAGCACGAATCGTCGCGCCGCGCCCGATAGCGAATTCGCGTCATATTATCGCGATCAGTTCTTATTATTTCATTTACTGTTATTCATTTATTCCAAAAATTAAGTAGGTGCCTAGGTACATATTCGTAATAAAATAGCGAGGTCTACATTATTTAATATTGTATTGTACTTAACTTTATTATTATTATTACTTACTACAAATATGTACGTAGATACATTTATTTTGCCTCCGTGGTTGAGGGGTAAGGCTCTCGACTTCGAGTCCGGAGGTCTCGGATTCAAATCACGGCGTGCGCAAGTAAATTGATTTTAATTAATTTATGTTGTTTCACAATATTAAAAATAATATTCATTAAAAAGAATATTAATTAAATATAATATAAAATAATTGTCTGGAGAAATAATGATACACGCGGCGACTTAGTTACGGCCAAATCAGCTATCAGCTTACAGGGTTTTGTAATACTAGTCCAATTAAGTCGCCAATTGGGGAATCCACAGTCTCACTGGCTCCAGACGGGAGCAGTTCGGACTCTTGTGCGGTATTCACATAAAAAAGTCACGTCGCAACTCGCAATTAGAGCGCCTGCTGTTCGCTCATCACCTCAGTCACATCGCGACTTGTGCGTAGTTATATACATGTGACTGCCTGCTCCGAGCTCATCTTCTGCACACGCACAAGTAAATGAGACTTGTGGGTGCGTGTATACAGGTTGCTGCACACATAAAAAAGTCATGTCGCAACTCGCAACTAGAGCGCCTGCTGTTGACTCATCATCTCAGTCACATCGCAACTTGTGCGTAGGTATATACATGTGGACTGATATCCAACAATTCTTATTGTCTCTAATAGCAAATGCAGAAAGTCTTATTATTGACGTGACAAATAACACAGTGGAGCAATTCAACAACGTTATCGCCAAATTTATAGGTGGAAAAAGGGTAAATTTTACTACAAGAGGATCTTACCAAGCAAGATGTTTTGGAGCAGTAGCTTCGTGGAAGAGTGAATTGGCAACCCATTCAAGAATACAAAAGAAAATCCAAGGCCACAGTCCCGGCAAATACACGAAGCACTTTATAGAGAGAAAACGACGTTCGAAGGAGAATACACAAATGTGTCGAAAAAAAAAACTAAAGTACGAGTATAATGAAAATACGACAGAAAAAAGAAAAAAAGTTACAGGGCCCGATGAAAATTATGGTCAATTTGAATTAGAACCAGATATGCCACCTGAAATATTTGAAACGAAAAAAGAGGAATTTCTCAAAGAATTATCTTCAACGAATAAGGAAGAGCTCGAACGGAATACGGTAGGCCAAAGCAATAACAATCTGTGGGCAATTGAAAGACGTAAGCGGATAACGGCGTCTAACTTTGGAAAAATATATAAGCTTCGGCAAAAAACTTCAGTTACGGGAGTATTAAACTCTTTACTGTACTCACAATTCAAAGGAACTATGGCCACAAATTATGGAAAAGAAAATGAAAGCCTAGCAATAGAGCAATTTTTAAAAAAAAAAACAAGTTTGCAGGTATCCGCTTGTGGGCTATTTATCGATAAAACCAAAAACTTTTTAGCGGCAAGTCCGGATGGCCTTATCGGTGAGGATTCTGTAATTGATATTAAATGCCCTTATAGTATAGCAAATATGTCACCAGAAGAGGGAATTGCACAAAAGATAAT
Source organism: Hesperophylax magnus (assembly GCA_026573805.1). Taxonomy (NCBI): domain Eukaryota; kingdom Metazoa; phylum Arthropoda; class Insecta; order Trichoptera; family Limnephilidae; genus Hesperophylax; species Hesperophylax magnus. The sequence continues at coordinate 7,990,083 of JAIUSX010000022.1, forward strand.
TGATTACTGTAAATTGGAAGACCATTCTTTAACATTAAAACGGAATCATAATTACTTCTACCAAGTACAAGGCCAGTTACATATTACTCGTCGTAATTATTGTTATTTTGTTGTGTGGAGTCCAAAAGGTTTGCTGTATGAAAAAATTGAGAGGGACGATGAAATCTGGCAAAAAATCGTTCCACTGTTAGAAAATTTCTACCACTAATGCCTTTTACCAGAAATAATTGACGGTCGCATACCAAGAAATTTACCGGCGAGGGAAAGGTCTGGACCATAAATTGTTTTAATTTCATTGTGTAGATGTTAAACAGTAATTTTTTTTACAATAAAGCGTTTAAAAACAAAAAAATATTAGATCATTGAAGAAGATTGAAAATGTCAAGTGATGTAGGAGGTATTCCCAAAAGTGCATTTTTCTGTAATAATATAACGTATTAAAAAAGTTAAATAAAAACTAAACTTGTTATGTGTATGTACCTAATATGTAGCACAATAAACAATATGGTGCCTCTTATACATAGATTTCAATATTCATTTGTATAATATGATATTATAATAACATAATCGATTCAACAACATGTGGTAGATGCATGTACCACTGAACATACGCTGTACCAGCATTCCATCAAACGATCAGTGGTGTATGTACTTACCATCACACATTTTCTTGTAAAATATAATTTTTTTTTTTTTAAATCTAGAACAATATATTTAGTCAAATATAAAAGTTTTTTTTGGTTCGGTAGTTGTATCTTAAAAAAAGTGTCTTTTAAGGGATAATATTATGTTGAGTACAACCTTCAAAAGTTATCAAAAAATATTTTAATTAATTTTTGTGTTCCATATCCAACTCGGCAATACGGAACGGAATCATCTCGGGGTCTGTCTGTAACAGGTGATTTTTTTTTCAATTTTTTTCCATTAATTTATTTGACGTAAACAAATTAAATTTGTCACAATAACTTTAGTAAATAAGCTCGGTAAGTATTGGCACACTCAAGATAAGTCACCAAACAGAAAAATAATTTTAAAAAAACATCGATAACTCGGGACATGACAACACTAGTGGACTAGTGTATCGATATAATTATTGAGAATGTCACATCACTTCGTTGACTGTATACGTATTCAACAAAACCCTCTCCGCCCCCCCTCACCCCCGAATACTGAGAGAAAGGGACACATGCACCTCAGCCTGATAATACCTAAATAAAATTGTCAAAATCGAGGTTTTGTAGTCCTCATTTTTCTACTCCAAAACTGAACCGATTTCCAAGATTTTTTTTACCAAATGTATTGGAAGAAAACATTCTATGTCTGTACTTTTTGCTTTTTTTAAAAATACATCGTCTTATTTGTATACTGAACGTTTGTTGATGGCGTTAAAAAAAGGCAATTTTAACAATTTTTGAATAATAATAATAATACTTGGATGACTTGTATAGCGCCGTTTTTGTGCAAAAACACCTCAAGGGCGCTGGGTTATAACTCCTATAAAAGGTAACTTATCAAAAAAATCAAAACGTACCGACACGCTTGCGGTCAATATTCATATTATGTAAAAAAAATATTTTCTCTAGTGTCAAAATCCAGAGAGGGGAATGAGGAATACGTTTGTATGGAAAAAACACCACCCGGTTTCCTCTTAACTTGAAATTTCTGCGTTTTCACAGCTATAGTATGAAGAACATGTTTAGATACCCACATTAGCCACTTGTCGCTTATGCTCTTAATATAATTATTCAGAATAATTTATTTGTCATCATCATCATCACGGTGCTAGATACTACGCAGGGAGTGATTTGGCCTCCACAAATATTCACCACTGGCTTCGGTCCTTCTCTATTCGCCTTCGGTCCTCCGTCCTGCACCAATCCTCTTATTAGCAATCTAGTTACCTCATAAAATTAATAAAAACGTTTCATTGATTGATATCATAATAACCATGAGTTTTGTCAGTGAGTGTGTTGACACGTGAAATCAAAAAGAACGTGAGCGTAAATCTATCGAAACTTTATTTTTCCTGATATGATTTGAGATTTTCACGCCCAAAAGAATTATATTGATTTATTTTTACCCTGATGATGGATATGTAATGCTGTCTGAAACGGTGGCTAATGAAGGAAGTAGCACAACACGGCAACATACGCCGAAAATAAAAAAAAATCATTACAAATCCTTTTTTTCTTGTTGAATTTTTTGATAATATTGATTTTTGTATAACTACCCCTATTATTTGCCTTTAGTTTCTTAGAGAGTCCTACATTTTGCGCAGTTGTATTTGTTTCTATGTCCTCTTCTTTTATTGTTAGTTACAACGATGAATAGTTTACTGAGTACGAGATAGGGTGAACCAGTGGCGTGCATTACTCTAGGGCAGGGGTCGGCAAACCGCGGTTCGCGAGACGCAAGCGGCTCTTTGAAGGGGCGTTTGCGGCTCATCAGACATCAATTCCAACCTTATGAGATGGAGCCGCCGAAAGAACTTTGGCTCGAACTGCATCAGCGCTGCCAACTCACCTTTTTTAGAATTAGATTTTTTTCATATATTCTGGTTCTTCATTTTAAACAGAATCAATTCACGTAAAATGGTCATTTTGTTGAAATCTTTATTTTATCACAGTATTTCTCTATCCACCCCCCATCTAGACAACTTGCTTCTTCTTACTTGAAAGTCTGCCGATCCCTGCTCTAGAGTTAGCTACAGTATTTTCAATTGCATAGCATTAAATATTATGGTATCCTCGGATTGAAAAAGGCAGTAACAGTGATTTACCCAATTTATTTAATTAATTCATTTGTCTTACATTATCATGAAATGTTCCCGAGAGGTTTTCCTAAGGTAAGCACAGCTTTTAAGCCTGGTGATGATCTGGCTTGTAGTCACATAGACCATCAGGGAAATTAATTCCCTATGAAAAAAAAGGTTAATTATTAAATTCACTCTGCAGGAGAAGTAACAACTTATAATCCAGCCACCAATTACATAAAAACAGAAGACTCACCAGAAATATCACTCGTATTGAGTTTAACTCCTTAATCTTCAAATTCGGCAGCGGACTGGTGATCGGCACAATAATATTTGCATTCACAGTATGAAATTATAATCTGTCACCACCAGCTCTCAAGAGAGTGGAATTTAGAATAATAAAAGAATCAACACATTGTAATTCTAAAGTACTGTCACATTATTGTGACAAAAAATATTTTAATCCTTTTAGTCTGAAATCGACCTCTTTTGACAAACGATATAATTCGGATGAATCCATCTGATTAATGCAAAGATGACTGTAATTCATTATCACTCACCTGCAGAGCAAAATCTATACAAAACTGACCAGAGATGTCTCTTCTGTCCACTATTTTTAATTTTTAATTTTAAAATTTTATTTCAAACTAATTTTAAGTCTACTGCTTTTCCATAGCCTTTATGGACTGCACGCCACTATTTGTTAGAGTGAACAATGTCAAATAGCATACTAATCAGTATTCTTAAGACGATGCACCACGTCGTGTAACATTTGGAATCCGACAGCTAACAATAACATATATTATAAAGATGGGGATAAGGTTTAAATTCTCGCTTATCACTGCCGCATGTTTTGATTTATGCAAGAAAAAAACATCGTCAAAAATTGTGTCTTTTTTATTTTGAGAAGTTCAGTAATAATTTTTTTAATTTTTTGCGATTATATTCTAAAGAACTTAATTTGTTACATAATACAATAAAACCTTAACCGAAAAGGGGTTGGTAAATAACAGATTTTGAAAATTACGGCGGTTTTTAGATGACTGTTATTTTACACAAAACAATACAAACCAAAAACACATGATTTTGCATTACTTCGCATTAATGCTGTTCCCATAATGCCTGCTCACGCCTATGTAACTGGAAAACTTATTTACGTATCTGAACAATATACCTGCAATATGTACAATGTTTTCCAGTCCATTCACGAATCGATCAGTCAAGGTCAGAGGCCAAAAGCCCTCGGAAACCGATGCATCACACTTAAGTTACTTCCAATCATCAGTGCCTCAACGGGGCCAAAGGCCAGACTATCACTCAGACCAATAATACAATCATATTGATGCGTTTTGCGGCCAAGTTCAGAAGTTCAGGATGTAATTTTACACCGCCCAGACGAGTCATCATTACCTTCCTCTACATTCCACATTCACAGATCCACTTGAGAATATTATTTCAGGAATCATCTCTACAGCGGGCCTTTCCACAAGTTTAGTGAGAGCATTCTCGCCGGATGTCGTATTTTTGTATCCAACTCGAGGAGTAAAATAAAAATAATTAAATCTTCGAAGCGATTCTTTACTAACACGACTCATATTAAAGACGTCGTTTGAAATGAAGGAACTGAAAAACGTGCGTACTCACTTAAGACATTGATATTTTTTTCATTATTAGAGCAGCCAATCTCGCCACAAATTTGAAATGAAACAGATTCATTTACGGACAAAATCAGATTATCTGAAAAAGTGTTACAGAAGTTGTTATCGCGACGGGTTCAAAGAATGCTGCTATAGCTCATTAGTTTAGTAAAGTTGCTAAATCTCCGTTAATGAAGTGACCCCTTTTCTCGACTGACGATAATTCATTGATATAATTTTAAAAATATTTTTTCTCATTTTTATGGTATTTTTCCACGTTATGAAGAATGCATTCAACATGCCAGTTGCCTGGTTTTTGCAGACGATCTAAAATTGCATATAATAAATTGGAGCAGTGAAGAACGTATTCAATTACAACTGGGTTTTGATTCAATAACTGCGTGGGCTGACGTTATTGTCTATATTACATATGTAAGAGTGAGTTTATAAAATAATAGAAGATACTATATATTTTCATGTTTAAAATTCATCTAGTACCTAGATGTAGTCTTTGATACCAAACTTACGTTTTGAGACCATATCATATTGCAGTGAAGTCATCCACGTCGTGCTACAAAATATTAGGGTTTGTTAAATGATCTTGCAAAAACTTTATAAAACCCGAAAACTTGATTACGTTGACTACCATGTTGAATTACATTATTAGGCCATAAATAGAGTAAACTTCTGTTGCCAGCCCCCATCCTAATAAAAAATACAAAAAAAATCTCAATAATATGAGAATGCACGGCGAGTACCTACAATACTGAGATTTGCTTTCTGAGACGCGCTAAAAAAGTATTCAGGCCGTTGCAGTAACAACACATAAAACTATACATTACGTAGTTGAAAGGTATTTTATACCTCCTGGAATGCTATAAGTTGTTTGTACCAAACATCTTCTGCCAGGACGGCACCACGATCTACTGTGATTATCACATAGGCGGCAGAACAGAAGTGTTGACTCTGCACAGCATAAGACGGGGTAGGGTTCTGCTAAATAACATAACATACAAAAAATCTTTACCTGAAGTTATTTGTTTGTATTTATTCGCGTTTTCACATGCCCACGTTAGGTTTATTTCACCTTTAAGATAGAACACAAATAACCCATTGGAATATTTTCATCCATGAGCCCAAAAAAGAATTCTAATCGTTTTTCCGAACAGGATAAAACTAATTTTGTACAGTTTTATTAAAAAAAAAACATTTTGAGTAGGTCGCAAAACTAAACAATGCAATAAATTCATTGCTAGGTTGCTTAGCACAAAACTGTTTTTTTTTTCTAATTTCTGCTTCTTGTATTATATACAGCAGTTCTACAGAGTTTTCCAATAAAAGGTGTTATTTTGAATAGCCCGCTATTTCGGTAGATGTTACTTTTAAAGCTGTCATTTTTTAACATTTGACAAGTAGAAACTACGCCATTGATAAAAATAGAACGATACACGCTTCAAAGACGCATTGAAATTATTAAAATTCACTTGAGTGAATCAAATGCAAATCATTTTGAGTGATGAGGCCCATTTCCACCTCGGTGGCTTCGTCAACAAGCAAAATTGTCGCATCTGGGGCTCGGAAAACCCAAGAATTATTGTTGAAAAACCTATTTATCCTCAACGTGTGACTGTTTGATGCGGTTTATGGTCCGGCGGAGTCATTGGACCTTACTTTTTTCGAAAATTCGGCTAGAGCAACAGTTACGGTGAATGGATTGCGCTATCGAGAGATGATTAATGATTTTTTATGGCCGGAATTTGATGGTATTGATCTGGACAACGTTTACTTTCAAGAAAACGGCGCTACGAGCCATACAAGCAACGAAACCATTGATCTTTTACGATTGAATATCAAAATAACACCTCTTATTGGTAAACCCTGTATGTTTGAGAATTGACCTTTAGTCGTGTTGGAAAATAGCCCCTCGCCAATGATTAATGGATCACTTCTAGTATAAATAGCTTCGTCTTGTAATATTGTACATCTCATACTCTTGTCGTGTTATTGTCTTACCGTGCCACCCACTCGGCGGCGTTTTAGTCGGTGATTTCATTCAGGATTCAGCAGAGATCGATTGCCAGTTCATTTCTCAGACACAGCCAAGATTCCCTTTTAGGCATTGAAGGTATTTCACCACAGTGCACATTTATTCCTGATGTAATCTCTGGCTTCTGGGGATATATCGTCGGTATGTTTGTGACAGCTATTCAAAGACTCACTGTTAAATGAGGTGGCTATAATATCAAGACAGAGATACCTATTTGATTTGTATGAAAGCTTTGTACCAATATTTCAAATAGGTGGAAATTTATTTAAAATGATTGCTTAGATGGATAAAAGGTTCTTATTTTTCCTCGTCTCTTCGTACATTGGAAATAATACACTTCAAAAGATAACTTCTGTGTCTGAAATGACGTAAAATTACCAAACATAACGTGTTTTCCATAAGGCTGCAACTTACTTTCTTTTTCAATAATGGGAGCCTTTTGTATATCCAGTATTTTATTCATTACCTGTTCTCTTACATACAACTTAATGATTCTGTTTTGAAACGACATGATTTTAGATTACCTCCATCTGCACCATTATTTTCTCAAGAATTTAGACGCTAGCATTATATTTGTCACTCGACCACCAGTTGTCTTTAAGTTAAGCGAAGTGCCCACCTCAGAACTCAGAACTATTAGACTTGGTATTTTTATAAGACTTTTCGACTATATCAGCTGTTACTTCCGTTCGCTATCAGTTTGTTTTGTGGCCTGCAGTGATATATATATTTAGCATCCTTTGCTCTCTGTATTACTCTCAGTTTCTAAAGAGGGATTTCAAACCAGGTTTCACAAGTGAGCGCAGGCAAGAATCCAAGCATTAGAATAATCCAAACAGGTTGAAGGCAGCAGAGGCAAGATTTGTCTTTCTGAAAGTCTCACCTTCAAATTTTTATTTCAAAATTTTATCGTACGTAGATTCTGAGAATCTCTTCATGGTTCACGTCGATGTCTTATGCAGAACTATTGACACGCGTCACCAATTTTTTTGGCTCATTACTTTGAATATCGTTTTACTTGCTGGTGAATCCATCAGCATCTATTTAAATCAATTGGCCAGCTAATTTTGTTTATTTTAAAAGCTGCACAACAAGCCGTTGTAATAATAAAAGTATGACCACTTATAAATCCAATGCAGTTAAAAATAAACAGGGACGACATCTAGGATCATAAACAGAACTGATAATCCCCCAATCTATTTAAGCTATTTTGGACATTCTCCAACGTCCAAATTATTTATTGAAATGATAGTAAAATGGTCATAACCACTGCCAATCTGGATGTTATGATGTTTATTGCTTAATTTGATCCCATATTTCCGAGTGCGGGTTTATTTCTCTCAGTTGCCAGACCGGGTGGATGCATTGCAATGTTTTATTATACTATATTATCGTCAATTAGCCTTTCAGCTTAATTCGAATCTGTTATTAATAGGCAGTGAAAATATAAAACTTCCGCTTGTAGGATTTATTTTGTCGGTTTCCAGATAATTTCCACCTGATAATTCGCTTGCAATGCTACTAATACTTACGGTGGTTGCTTTATTTCATCAAAAAATTGCAATAATTGCGAGCCAATATAAAGGTGACCTGGTGAACATAGGTCTGCCGATTGATCCTACTAGTTTTGGTTGCTTGTATATGTATAGACCAGCAGTCTTTGGGTTACTCGGATTATTGTAGCTTAACCTAGGTCTCCTCTCCTTAAGTTTCCATCTGTCGGTTTATCTCATCGGTTATATCGCCAGGCCACTCTTGTACGTGTTATACAAAGGTTATCTTCTCTAACCTCTTACACCTGGACGAAGCTTTGGGAATCATTGTATTGTATCTGGATGACCATCATAAAAGCCATGAAATATCAGGTCCCTTGTTGACATGATTATATTTATTATTTCATGCATGATGGCAAAAATAGATTCTTGTTTGAGCGGAAGTTCTCATAAAATTTAAGTACGGCGTTAAAACTTACATAAATTTCTTACAAATCCCTTGAGTTAGAACATCATACATAAAATGCTACACCATACTAGCCACCACTTAAAATCGAAAACTAATGTTTCGCTTTGTAGATATTAATTGATCTCTTTTTTATAGTGAATACCTCACAAGAGTCCCAACTGCTCCCGTCTGGAGCCAGTGAGACTATGTTGTGAGGCTGAAGGTAAGTGGGGAAGGGAAAGAGGAAGGTGGGGAAGTACCTGGCTATTCAGATCTAGTCACTAAACACGGCTAAAGCCATTTGGAGCAACGTTTCAATTCTGAATGGTGGTCTTACACCAGGGCGATACTGGTAGTATCTTCCACTCTGAAACTTTACTCCAACAATACACATTTGTAATTTAACATTCCAATTTTGTATATTTCGAATGTATAGGCCAAAAAAGTATTATAAACTAATCAATAATACATTCTCATGAACTGTTTACAACTGTCTCGCTCCTACGCTCTTGCATTTTTTTGATTCTAACCTTCTATAAAAGTATTCCTGTGGTTCGGAGATAAAGACGTCGTCAAGCCAATTTTAAAGAGCAAAAATTTTCCATTGGATAGTTAGCGAAAATTATAAAAATTCAATTGCGTCCTCCCCATTTATGGCCAAATGGTTCTTAAGCCTCCGATGCCGACTAACAGTCTTTATAACACCTTGGTTAACTCAATCAGTTTGTTAAGCCTGAAATGTTTTTTTTATTGTACAATAACACCAATAAGAGGTGTTATTTTGAATAGCCCGCTATTTCGGTAGATGTTAATTTTGAAGATGTCACTTTTTGACATTTGACAAGTAAAAACTATGCCATCAATAAAAATGGAACGATGCACGCTTCAACAACGTATTGATATTATTAAAATTCACTTGAATGAATCAAATGCAAATCATCTTAAGTGATGAGGCACATTTCCACCTCGGTGGCTTCGTCAACAAGCAAAATTGTCGCATCTGGGGCTCGGAAAACCCAAGAGTTATTGTTGAAAAGCCTCTCTATCCTCAACGTGTGACTGTTTGGTACGGTTTATGGTCCGGCGGAGTCATTAGACCTTACTTTTTCGAAAATGAGGCTGGAGCAACAGTTACGGTGAACGGATTGCGCTATCGAGAGATGATTAATATTTTTTTATGGCCGTAATTGGATGGTATTGATCTGGACAACGTTTACTTTCAATAAGACGGCGCTACTTGCCACACAAGCAACGAAACCATTGATCTTTTACGATTGAATATCAAAATAACACCTCTCATTGGAAAACCCTGTAGTAAGATTTAGTGATAAAATTATACTGTGGCATTCAAATGACATTGACATAGGTCAAAAATTTTCTTTGCGAGTCAACAGTGCTTTGAATAAATGTTGAGATTTGAGCCCATAGTTCTCTTTAATTATTTTCCTCTTCCGTACATTAATGACCATTATTTCTACGATACTTTCTAGTTTCTTTCTTCATATTTGCTTAGTATATTATTAGTAGATCGACTAAAATACATTCATTCGCACTTTAGCGTTGAATTCTCCTCTCCCACGCCGTTCCGCAAATAGGTCTCATCGAATCTAATGAGAAGAAGGCGTAGAGTTAGGAAAATTCAGGGAAATGGGTTAAAAATCTGAAGAAAAATGCTGCACGTATTGTAAAAATAATTGTCCTGGTGTTTAAGGTGGGTGTACGCATATCTTTTATAATCCTCGAAATGTACGCTTGACGACATAACTTTAACCTCTCGCTTTTACGAAACAAGCAAATATTTATCGAAACGCATTGTGATTTTTTAAAATGGAAAATTTGGTAAAAAGAGCGGAATTGCGTTTATGTTAGTAAGTAAGTATTTTATATACAATAAGGAAGGAATATAATTGTATTATTAGTTTTAACAACATAGTCAAATTTCAATCGTCATAAAATGGTGGTTTTGCTGTTTACGAAGAACATACATAATCTGTGGGTATTTTTACTAGGTAAGTACTAGGAAAGCTCAGATTTTTTTCATAATTTTTCAAGTTTAGAACATTTACTTTTATTTTTAACCGTAGAACACCGTTTTTAACATTGAACTTATTTTTGAAATTCTGTTAGAAAATTTGTTTTTATATTGATTATTAAGTAGGCACCTACTGAATTCACAAATAAAAAAATTCCTAACCGTCATGTACCCTAAGGGGTGTGAACGAAAATAATATTGTTTTTGATCGAAGTTTTCAAATACAATTAATTTCTTAGTGCACAGAAAGCAAAAGCTCTATGTTGTAAATGAGATATTTCGTTATAATGTTAACAGTTATGTCAAAAATACTGATTTAGGTTGTCTGTGCATCCTGCATAACTCGGCTAAATTAACTAAGATTGGATTGTTTCATTTTTAAAATTGGAACTGTTTTCCTATAATAATATCATATTAAAAAGAAAATTATTTGTGCTATTTAAAGAACATATTTGTCAAGTATTCAGATTGTTTAATTGTTATGAAGGGCATAAGCTAATATCTACCTGAGTATATTTAAAAAGTTTAAAACATCTTTTATTAAAAATATTTAGATCATGTTGTTATTTTCGTTGCGAAAGAAACATACCACGAACATCGATAATAGATTAATAGCTAACCGTCTGCAGCAGATGTCGTGTGGTGTCTAATGCGGCTATTCATATTAATTTGGAAATTTAACACACTGAAACCATTTATTAACAGAAGAAATGCAGCTTCAGGTGTTTATAAATCAGAAAGAAAATATTAAATATTTGGTTCTGACGCATGCGTCGATGATGAAAAAATTGACATCAAAATATTTAAGTCTTGTTAATATTATTACGGAAGGTAACGAAATAATACAATCAGCAATGAAAAAAAATATTGTTTAATCCCCCCAGCGTTTTAGGGTCATATATGACCGGGCGTCAATATTTTATGAAAGTATTTCTCATGAGGAAATACGTAATTTTTTTGACGTTAGAAAGAGAAATGATAATTATTTCCAGTTTGTCTCAAATATGTATACTGGATGACATTAATAAGATCTTAAAAATAGCCAAAATGAATAATTCACATATCGCGCGGCCATCTTAACAACCGGTTTAACTTTAAAAAATAATTCTCTTTTTTATTATATGAACGAGATAAAAGTGAAATTACAGTTTTTTTACAAATTCCCCAAACAAAACGGATATGTTTTTGAAATATCGAGTTCTCTCAATTTTTCTACGATTGGAGTAAAAAATAGAGTAAAAATTTGGTTAGCGTTTTTGACAACATTTTTCACGTTTGACATTAAAATTTTATTATTTACAAATAGTAATGTTTATTTTAAATGCGTACTCCCGAAAGATAATTTTATCAAATTTCTAAAACAGGTTTTTTTTTACCTCAAATTAAAAAATAAGATGTATATTGCGCATTTGAAATACACAGAAAACACTGCAAACTGAATTGTCCATAGTCTGTCCATATAAGTATGGAAAATGAATGTTTTTTGCTTGTACCCTTTAGACACAAAAGCTACTGGACCGATTTCGCTGAAATTTTCAAAGTTTGTTCTTATTAGTGTTAGGAGTTTTTAGAGAGTGGTTTGAAATGGTAGAAAATGTCGGGGACGACACTGATTATCTCTGCACTGGAATAAGGTACGGGGTCGAATTAAAGTCGATATAATGTAATTTTTCAACAGTAATAATGTGGATTTCACGATGCTACATGAAGTTAATAGTAGAAAAAGTCGGGGACCCCGAGGAAGACATGATGAAATTAATCAAATACTTATGTTGTAAAATCGGGCCTACGCGATGAACAAATCAAGGGGTAAAGGAGAATATATGATGTGGACGTGAATGGTAGAAGAAGTCGAAGACGCAAGTAAATTTCTTACAATTTTTTACAATTTTAAAACAGTTTCACAGTTTTCACAGTGTACCTCTTTCGTAATGCCTGAAAAATGTCCCACACCATTGCTTAACATAATGCTGAAGATATTCCCGAAATTTTCATTTAACTTTTTTTTCAGACTGATTCGTGGATGGTTTCAAAAACTTGACTTATATCATACACGGAAAGCATTAATTTCTATGTTCCCGATAGTTTACTCCATCACCGACAGCATAGACTGATCTCCCGGCCTGCAGGACTAGTTTGTCAATTATTGTTTTGCCGGGGGAGAGAGCCATCTTCTTGTCAAATAGAATCACTTCGGATTGACATATTTATTTTTCTTACTTACACTGATCAAAATTATTTTTAAAAACGAATATATTTGTATATTATAATGTTTTAAAAATGCAATAAATCAATGTTATCTTTAGAATTAAGAATTAAAATTGTATTTTATACTGTTTTAAAAACGATTGAATTCAATTTGATTGAAAAGGAACGCATAGATGTTTTGTTCATGCAGGACGTTTGGACAGAGAAAGGAGTGTCGGGAGAATATATGAAAAATGAGAGGAGGATGAAAGAAAAAGTCTGGAATGCCCCAGAAAGAGATGGCATGATTAATTTAATTCGTTTCTCCATTTGGATCATGTCGAGTATACGAAACAGAAGAGCTTGTTTTAGACGATTTATGAATGTGGAAGATGTAAGGCGTGTGTGCCGAAGATTGTATGCTTGCCCGTGGTTAGGCAAATAGTTAGTAAACTTGTATGTTAACATTATTAATTTATAAATTTGGTACACCATAATTAACTATCCTTGCCTACCACTGTATCAATGTACAAAAAGGTTCGTACCATATTTCCCTTTTTTCATATAGAAGCCAACAACACTAATGCAACAAATAACTCGCGTAATCAAAACTTATACCTATTTTCGTAGAAAGCAATCACTTTGTGGTTTAACATTTTAATGAAAATAAAACAATATTTTTTTGTTTAAAACCACGATTTTTTATTAATTTTAAGACCGACCGGTTTCGCTTCACTCGAGCATCGTCAGGGTACAAAATTAAACTGTATAGTTTAAAATTAAAACTGTTTAAAATTAAAGTTTAAAATTTAAAATTAAGTTTAAAATTAAACTGTTTAGTTTAAAATTAACTGTTTAGTTTAAAATTATTTAGTTTAAAATTAAACTGTTTAGTTTAAAATTATTTAGTTTAAAATTAAACTGTTTAATTTAAACTGTTTAGTTTAATAGTTTAATTTTGTACCCTGACGATGCTCGAGTGAAGCGAAACCGGTCGGTCTTAAAATTAATAAAAATTCGTGGTTTTAAACAAAAAATATTGTTTTATTTTCATTAAAACTTATACCAACTACGAAAATTTTTTCATGATTTTTTTGCTAGCAAACAAAAGTAATTTATAATTTATTTCAGTGTGATATAAATTATTAATACTACTTATATAGATGTGACCGTATCCTTTTCTGATCTTTCTGTTTCAGATTTTCGTTTAGAAATCGCTAATATTGTCTTCAATAATTAAATATATTATTGAGTTCTCATGCTAGATGGCGGTGCTCTTTGATCTTCAATAGCTACCAATTAAACAATAATCACTCTCATAATTCATAAGCACTGGAAATAAATATGTTGGCTCTGAGCCTAGAGGTCGTGAGTTCAAAATCCGGCGGGGTACAAATATATATTTTAAATGAATTGCTTTCACTTTTTCATAAATGGGAACCGATGGGGAATCGCTTCAATTAGGCCTTTGCCCCAGTTTTTTCGCGGAAATTCAAATGTAATATTGTTATCAAATACGATTTTTTTTACAATTGAAAGGTTCCCGTTCATGGAGGAAATATATTCCCGTTAAATGCTAATTCTTTGGACGGGTTGTTTCACAGAACTTAAACAATTAACCTTCATACTATTTTCTTGACTAAAATTTAATTTCCTGATTCATCATCATCATCACTTTTGGCTCTACAACCCCTGGTGGGTCTTGGCCTCCTCATTTTTTTATTTAATATCCTGATTATCCTGGTTCATATAAAAGTTCATTGCATGACCTATACACTATTTTCTGAGCTGAGATTTTATTTCCTGAAAAAATTTGATGGGGAATATTAAAATATGATTTCACTATCTTGTGTCATCGGGAGAAGAGGAGAAATATTGATAGAAAAATGTTCAAATTAAAGTTAATGTCAATGACCTTGACACAGTTTTTTTAAAGTGAGATTATATTTTCTGAATATTGAAAAAAGGAAACGAAAAACGATCGCATTTTTGAAATAAGCTGCGGGGATTATTTATTATAGATTATTTTTTTGTTATTTTTCGCGTAATTCGAAATGTATAGATTGTTCTTATTTTTCATCTAATGGGGGGTATGAAGTAAATGAGAAAAAAGTTTTTTTCTCATGGCTTATTATCTATAATTGAACATTATTATTTGAAGTATTGTAACTTTGTGTACACCGGTTTTGGCACAAACGTTCCTCTGGCTGGAGATGTGATTTAAATTATGTAAAAAAAGTAATTATTCTTAAATTTCATGTTAATTAAATTAAATTTTTGATGAGGCAAAAATGATCTATCTGAGTGTAATCAAAGGTTATTTATTATTTATTTACGCCCTAGTGGGCTTTTACATAAAAACGGCAGATGAAAGAAAAACGGGGGCACGGGCAAAGACCGAGATTAAGCGTCGAAAGGTTTTCAAAAGAGAAAATCTTACATTATTTATTACCTGTTCGGTTTTATTGACTTTTGTGGCATTACGTCGTGTCACGTATCCTACTTCTTTAGCGAACATTTCGGTCAGTCTCGTTGTGTCCATCATCAAGACAAATATGCAGAGTGTAGAAGAATGTATATTTATCAGCGGCTATTTGGACAATGACAACTTTCTAGAAAACATTCATTTCCACTGTCCAGTAAGGAACATACGCTAAAAAAAACTATTCCGCATCCCACACTCAAAAACTAACTACACACAACATTCATTTTTCAGAAGGACGTGAAAAAATCAAAAGGTTTTTATTTTTGTTGTTTTTCTTTATTTATCTTTGATCATTTTGTTGACATTATTTTATGATGATTTTTTTTTTAATTTAGTTTTATTTAGTTGAGTTTAAGTGTATCTTTGCACATATATATATTTTAAATTTTCTTTTTCTCACAATTCCAACATCAATAATTTTATTTTTCTTGAATCATTTTTGTATTTTATTTTGTATTAATGTATCTTGTGCGGAAATTTCACTGGTTTATGCAAATTTTTAAATCAATTATATATTGAATTATTTGTTTCTTAAATACTTAAAATAAAGTAAGGTCCGGTTGGTGGCTGAGTTGACATCGCGTTTGGGTCCCACCCAGGCGTAGTATGTTCAATTCCTCAACTGGCTAAGTCCTCCATCACAACACAAGCAACATTTTCCGCTTACCGTGGTGGTAGTAGGAGATTTTAAATATTGTCAGGTTATTCGTAACCCAGGAATAAAATAAAATAAAAATATATTTGTCTGGTCTAAATATATGACGCAATCTGTTGACTTGTGAATCCCTAGAGTTTCAGCATGGTTTGTGGTTGGTTGGTTGGAGTGGGCATTGTAAGTTGTGGGTTGTGGCTTATGGTTTGTGGCAATGCAGCTAGTGCAGAGAGCCAACTATCGATTTTCTTGTCTGCAGTCTGGCCCTCTCTGGCCAGCTTTTTGCAGCTTGGCTCTAGTAAGAGGCGTATTAATGGCATTTTCTCTCGGAACCGACTTACTATAACAGCATCTATTGGCGAATATAAAAATAAAATTGGCAATCAAGATGCGCACGCAGTCACCCGTCGTCTTTTTCAGGGATGGACTAAGGGCCCATGCTTAATTTCCTTGTAGGCCGACGATATAATACAGATTTTATTGCTCAATATAATACCTATACCTACTTTAAATATTTGTCTCGGTATGAAATTAATCCATTACTCTAAATATGGGTGAAGCTAAGAAATTATCCGCTCTCCGTAGAAAGATAAATCAATACATTCATATTTTGCAATAAAAATATTGACCTAATTTGGGTTCGGGTTTATATGATTTGGCACTTGATTGTTAGCAAAGATATTAGAAGAACGAGATATGCTATGTTGGCCGCCGGACCGTAGCCGGAGTACTACCTAATTAGGGTACTTTGAACGGTAACGGGACGTGTACGCACAGAAATCTGTTCTATGTATTAGTGCGGATACCTTAGCGATGCCTTAGCGTAAGCGAAGGTGTGCAGTAGTATTGGTGAACAAAACCGGCGACACTCGGCAAAACAATTCCACTCAGTACGAACTGCGCATAGCACATCTCGTTCTTCTAATATCTTTGATTGTTAGCAATTAAACGCACAAAGGCGAAAAGAAACAATATTCTTCTTCTTCGTATGAGGTGGGATGAAATTTAAAAATTGTGATCATGATCCCTGATCCAATCTATAAAACAAATAATACGAAACAAGCTTTGGTTGCAAAAAGCCCCACTATTCTAAAATCAAACAAGTTTTTGTCCAAAGTTACCTTATTATAAAATACGAGGTCTGTATCCTGCCTGAATTTTCCTTACAAATCAATGAAGTACGGGGAAAGCGGAGACTATGTTTCACTACCGTTAATTTATATGCTCTCTGCGGGCGAGAACAAACTAAGAACTAATTAAGATTATAAAATATATTTTTAATTTACTTAATCTTTAATCCCGGTCTAATTTTGAAAGTGAGTTCGCCCCCGTTCCCTCGACGTGCTCGCAGACGTGTGCGTCTATTCCTGTCGGACGCATGACGGACGTGCCACGCGCCGAGTTGCTGACGCGGAGGGGTTAAATCTCTCGCGCACTCGTCACTCCTGTAACCAACCGATCCAACCAGCATTATCTATCGACCGTTACCTACTTGTTTTCTTTCAATTTCTCCTTCGGAAGATGGACACGGTCATTGGTACTGCCGAGTATCGGCCGACTGCGGCTGTTGTCATGCGCGCGGATGCATTTACTTTTTTTCCGATTAGTTTATGTGTGAGAGAAAAGGATCAATGGGATTTATGCGTCAGGCATTCTAAATCTTTATCTTCAATTACACAATGACGGAGAGTTACGCAAATTTAAAAAAAACTACACAATTCGGTTATTTGGTAGTATCTATCTGGCGAAAATATACAAGTTCGCTTTAATTGTAAGAGTTTAAAGAGGACAAAAGTGTTGTTGATTTCATTTTGGAAATATTTACCTTTAAGCTTAAAATTTATTTGGTTATTAAACTAACTTTATGTTCCTTCTAGAACATTCATCCGACGTGGGTGACTTGATGACCGCTCTTACCATAATAATTGTCGAATAAAATAAGTAGCAAATAAACGACTAAAAATATTAAGCATTATGTAGAGTCTTCCGATTATTACTGTCGGCGTAGAAACTTCAAAATCACGCGATTTTATCACGTCTTCAAGTTTTGTATAAATGTACAGTATGAGAAGAAAATTCACAAATATTTTTTTACGATTCTCAGTGACATTACAGATGTATTGTCATGTCATTGACGATACCTACATATTTATTATTTTTAACATCCTAACTTTATTAAGTAATGCGTAATGAAGACCATTATTAGTTCACTTTACTGGTTACTGCACTTTAGAATGTTCATCAAAAGATGTAGATATTTAAAATGACCACAATATTATAAATTAGTCAAATTTACGATATTTGTTTCTCTAATCCCTGTTGTTATTGGTTCGCCTTATTTTTTGTTTCATTAAAAGTTTTTACTTTTTTTTAAATCTATTGAATCTATTTGTACTTTGCACTTTGAACCTAACCTAACTTTTATTTTTTTTAAAGTTTACATAAAATATCAGAACTTATCAACACTTTAGCTTTGAATCCTTATCTTTGTTTTTAGCATCTAAGTATACCTATGTTTCCCTTTGAAATTATGGTAAATATATTTCTTTATTTTTTTATTGCACTTAAAAAAATAACCGACCACCACAACACGGACATGTTCCAACGTGCTAGTGTTAGTGCGGTGGTTGGGAAATTACAAACACCGGCAATTAATTAATACACTGAATAAAGAAAAATTAATTATTTTTAGTTGTAAATTCACAAAGCAAATAAATTGACTTTATTGAAAAAAAAATCTTTCCAATGCGTTAATATGACTATGTTTATCTATTTCTCGGTCAGAGTCGTTACAAAGACCTCAATACGCTCTTGCTGACCATAATAAGTTAATAAATTATTACATATCTTCGGCAATGTACATTTATGTAGCCGTACTGAAAACTTCCTATGTTTGATGATTACTTGAGGTCAGACCTCATAATTATACCGATTCAGTAACTTATTCTTCGTGACTTTATTAACCATATATGTGGAATCCATATTAATTGTCATTTAACTTTTAAGGCGATGCACTACGTCGTGTAATATTTTAAATTGAGCCGCTATCAATAATAACCCTTACGTAGATGGCGATAAGGTTTAAATTCCCGCTTAACACCATCCGCCTGTTTTGATTTATGCAAGATAAAACATGGCCAAAAGGTGCATTTTATTTTATTTTGTGGATGTTCAGGCATAAATATCCATTTTTTTCGATCATTTTATAAATAACTTAATTTGCCACATTATACAATAAAATTATAACCGAAAATGGGTTTGTAAGTAGGAGATTTTTGACTTTAAAGCAGTTTTCATAGGCCTTATACATTAATTTTTCCTGGGCTTATAAAAAGACTTATCTAAAAAATACTCTATTATTTCAAATGCCAAGATGTATTCTACTCGCAGTATTTAATTAAAGCATCTGAAACATTTCTAGGCGACCAAATTTTCAAACCAAAAATACATGATTTTGCATTACTACGTATAGCAACGCCTTAATATATATTTTAATGTTTTTATGCAATTAGCATAATATTACACCGCGACAGGAAAGCTCCTGGATGGGTGATTCAATCGTATCGTATCATGAGAAGATTCGTATTATTTATGTTCAGTTGGATGGATCGAGTTTCAATTCCACGGTATATTCTGACCTACTCGCCTTTCGACCGGGTGCGTTTTGTGAAAATAGCGCTTGAATTGTAAATATGAATCAAGGAATGTTTTGAAAAAAAAACAGTTTTTCATATTATAACTGCATATTACGTTTCAATCTAAGTATGCTGTATTCTGTCCATAGCTAGAAGAAAATAATCCGGTGACATGAAAACATAATAATGTGGTTGATTAGATGAAATAGACTGGGTAAAATAATTTACCGCTGAATGTTATTATTAGTTTTTTAAAGAAAAAAAAAACAAATTTTCATTTGCACTCCAAATCTGAGTTGGTTGAATTAATTCATCACCGCGCAATTTGCCCACTTTTTTTCAACTTTTGCAATGCATACATTATTAAAAATGAAACTTTCATATAAACTACTGGATAGGATTTATTAAATAGAGAAGGGTCAACGTTTTTTCGTCTCTGTTAAACAATATTTTTTAGAATATTGTCTTTGAAAAACCGTTATGATTTGCTACGATTGAATTTGATGTAGATAATCATTTATGATACTGTTTACTTACTAATCACTTTAACAAATATATTTTTTTAAATGTTAAAAGTCGAGTTTTTTCAATGTGACTATGCTCTTCATAACTGCACTTGCGATTGTGGACTCGTATAGATCCTCTCTGAATCATTAATTAAACCATCCATGATAAGAATATAAATGAACATCTTGAATCTTAACTCGACAATCTACACCTACAATATAATAAAATTAAGATGAATAATTGTTCATGTGACAGAATCAGGGTGATATCTGATGATGATTGTTGATCTCCGAATCCGCGTGGGATTGTAGATTGTAGGACTTTTATCTTTGGTCCACTGAAGACGTAGACCGATAGAAGTGCGGCATGGGCGCCGAAGTAAGCTCAAAGTATCCTTATTTATGAGGAAGAAAAAGGTCAAACTTAAGCTGCTAAACAAGCATGACCTAAAAGTCTACAAGTCTCATGTAAATTGGCGAGATCCGGTTTCTTGCAAATCTGGACAGGCCACATTTCTAGGAATTATCATTTGTTGACTGCTCTGGATAGTAAATGGTCGCATTTGCTATTGGCAAGACCGGCCATAGCACCGCTACAGTTGCAACAGTCAACTTTCCGAGACATTAAATGCTGAGTTCGTCGCTGCCAAGTTTCAGTGAGTGACCAATACAGAGAAGAGATTGCAACCGTGCGGGGTGGTCGAGAACTTGATTTGTTCACCAAGCTTTAAATAACTGACTCCCGAAGCTAAAAAGATATTAACTGATATCAAAAATTCTATTTAAGCCACTTGAGGATTAATTAAGAACTTAATTATATTTAAGCCAAAAAATGAAAAATGAGTTAAAAGAGATTTTTTATTTATTGAAATAATCTAATGAAACCTCAAATTGTAATATTTAATTATTGAAGAAAATATTAGCAATTCCTAAACGAATATTTAAAACAGAAAAAGGGTCCTGGGTTCGAGTCCTAGATGTGAACGTATCTTTTTCTGATTTTTCTGTTTCAAACATTCGTTCAGGAATTGCTAATATTGTCTTCAATAATTTAAAAATAGTTAAGTTAGAAATAGGTCACGCCATCTGCCTTCCCATGAATTGTAAATTCTTATGGCAATTTTTCGTGTTTTGCCATTTAACTGCTGATTTTTAAATGTTTTATTTCACGAACACGGACAAGCAAAATAATTATATAATCAAATTGATGTGTCGACGAAAAAAATATCGTAAATTATGTTTATTTATTACGAAAATTAGTAACTTGTTAAAATGGTAAATGAATTAAAATGAACATTATATTTTTGACTGACGATTGAGTGCCGGTACCTACCCTGATGTATGGCAGTGAGGCATGGAACTGATAGAGGAAGGATGAAAGTAGACTACATTCGGAATAAATGCGATCTCTGAGGCGTATGTGCGGAAAACCATGTATTGGAGTAATGAGTAAGTTTATGAATGTAGAGCGAATGAAAGAAGAAAGGAGTGTAAGTCGAATATATGAAGGGAATGTGAAAGGTAGAAGAAGTCTGGGAAGCCCGACGAAGACATGGCACGATCAAGTGATCCATATAATTGAGTCGGGCCAATAGAAGGATATGTACGAAACGACGTATGAATGTAAATGAAGCAACGACAGTGTGCCATGACACAGTTGTTTGGCGGCTTCGTCCTCCCTGCCTACCTCTTCGGTAAAACGGTGTGATGGTGAGTTATTTAATAATTTTGTTTACCGAACCTACTTAAATTCGTTATTTTTGCGAAATTTGTGTACAAAACTGTGATTTAATTATTGTTGTTCATTCATTGCTCATACTTTTAAAAATGATTTTCTTTAAATTTAACAAAATGTTTAAAACTAATTTGTCACTTTTAATTATTTTTATTACTGGAATAAGTTTTAAGCCAGGATATAAGGTATACTTTAACTAGGCGCCAACATCGCGTTACACTTGTAAATTAGCAGTACAAGCAATGAAGCCAGCCCAGCTTTGCGCAATACATTCATACGTTTAAATGCATCATTTGTATAATATTGCGCAACTTTTGGCTGGCGTTGATCCCTCTGCCGAATACATCATGTCGTGTTCATTGACAACGTTCAAACTGGCCTTGAGGTGACTGTCATGTTTATATTTAATTGTTGACCCTAATAAACATAAACATTAGACTGTAATTTAATATTATTGGAAGAGGGCTAATAAACTAAGTTATATTTAGCCTTGAGATTTTGGGTAAATTTGGTATACTTGCCGGAGCTAGAGGTACTACAATATCACGATTGGTAAATTGTTGTTGAGAGGGGAGGTTTGAGAGGAAATTCAGGAGGGGAAGGAGGAAAACTGTTTAGAAAGTATCTAGCTATTGTTGAAGCAGAGAGGACACCACCATTTCTTTAATATAAAAAAAAATTATTATGGATTATATTTTATGTTAACAGTTTGGAAAATGCATGCTGATTTATCTGATTCACCAGAAAGTAAAATCTGCAGCTGTCGCTTCATTCGCTCTAGTTTTGTCTTTGAACACGACTTTTAGATAATACATACTATTTTCCTACTAACATGCAATATATTAATCTAATTATTTATTTTAGCTCTTTAGTAATATTCAAAAACAAGCGTTTATGACGTAATATAGGTAAAGGGGAGAGGAAGAGAAATATAGGATAAGGATAGGAGATGCTACCGATACATTCTGTACTCGTGCTTTAATTGGGGATCGTATGCCGATATTTCTGAAAGTAAAGGTACTACTTAATTTTTTTGCATGCGGAGGAGGTAAATTGTATTGCTAATTTATAAAAATCCCGTTAAAAACATGATGGCATTTCATTTCCTAACAAAAGTTAGTTGTTTCATAATATATCGGAACACGCTTTCATGCAGCTGCGCTTATTCTGTTGTTGTATAATGACGAAATGCGAAAAAAATAGAATTTTTAAGAACACGGTTCCGACATCCTCATGATACATTCGAGTTTTACTGATACTTTGTTAGGACATACGTCAATTCATTCGTTCAAAACCTGCAGTTCAGTTCTTAACAGGAATAGCAAGTTTTCTCCGTGTAAATATTAGAATAATTGACCGAAGAATGACAACTTACTAGCAACGCCAACATTTTGGATTTTTATGATCAATACAATTAGGAAAGAAGAAAGGCAAGGATAGAGGGTTGGACGATTTTGAAGATTTCGTCGAACATTGTTTTAAATATTTCGACCCTGCGTTGTGGTCTCTGATGAGCGATATTTCAAATATCTTCTTCCTTGGAAATAATCGAAAAATATATATTTCCATTTGTACCTACTTATTTACATAATTATGTCAAATTTCGATCATGCAACGAATATAACAACATTTGCCGATCTTACCGTTTATCCACGAAGGTTATCAAATTTATCAACAACCAATCTAACATTTTGTTGGGGAGATCTTGCGTCCTTTGAGTGAATATTTCTCAAAACCGTGACTATTTATAATAGTTGGTAAATATCAAGAGTAAATACCACCTTTACTATAGAGCCAGATTGTTCATGAACTTACCCGTGGGGAGAGCCACGTATTTCCTAAATGCAGTTGATCAAAATATCGATATGTTTTTCATGTCCTATAAAGCACGTACACGGTTTTTGACATTTCAAAATTGATTGTTTATACGGTACAATTATAACGACTCAGACCCCAAATCTGTAATGTTATAAAAACAAAAAAACAAAATATATATATAGTTGCGCGTGAGGTTTTAATTGAAAAGCCTTAAAGGTGTCCCCTTTCCTGCTAATCCGGGCCAAATGACAAAGAATATTATCGTTGCATTTTTGGAACACCCGCAAATGTTAAACTTGGCTGTGAATTTTGGTCACACATCGTCAAGTGAAACATTTAACCAGCCTCAGTGAACATCACTGTTTTATGTTGTATGAACAAAGTGTCAAAAGGAATTACCTTAGTTATATTTGAACTGATCTGTGTAAAAGGAACCAGCGGCTGCGGAAGACCAGACCGAGCCGTTTGTTCAATTCGTTTGTTACTTTGTTAAGTTCTTTACCGCACCCTACCAATATACATATATATATATATATATATATATATATATATATATATATATAGATTTGCATACTACCAATATATATATAGTTCTATGATAGGTAAAATATTATGTCAAGAGAATGTTAAACCTTTATGCTTGGTGTAACAGAATATTTAGGGTTGACTGGTAGGTACCCACTACCCACATCAACGCAATATTTGCTCGATGTCTCTATTATACACTGTTTCATAAGCCCAACGCGAAACAAAACTCTTCAAAATGCCCGAAATGGTCACAAATCCAAAAGCAGCTTAGCAAAAGGAATTGAATATTTATTGTTGAATTCCATCTTAATTCCGTTTTGTTTATTGTTTGGACAGCGGCCCAACAAACGAAATTCTTTTCAGTGGACAGATATAGAAATAGAAACGCATATTTTTTTATCTTCCTTAAGAGGAAGCTACAAGCTAAAAATGTGTATATTCTTGGTATACCTTATACTGTAGGTAATAGGCATTAAAATCGCTTGACAAACGGAGTCTAGTAACGTTCGATTTCAAGCACAAAACTGGTTTTTATTTATTTTGTAAATAATTGTATAAGAAAGCAAAAAAGTAAATCAAGTGAAACTGTCACAGATAATCTTATCTATA
Organism: Hesperophylax magnus; assembly: GCA_026573805.1. Classification (NCBI taxonomy): domain Eukaryota; kingdom Metazoa; phylum Arthropoda; class Insecta; order Trichoptera; family Limnephilidae; genus Hesperophylax; species Hesperophylax magnus. Next base: position 8,014,647 of record JAIUSX010000022.1, read on the forward strand.
ATACTGTATTTTTTAAAAGTAGTTTCCTTTACGCGTTCATACATTTCTATTGAAAAAATATTTTATTTAGTATTTTACATTTATATTTTTTATTGAGTAATTTGATTTTTTTATTTGTATTCTACTCAAGTGAAACGATAGGAAAACCTTCAATTTATCTAAATCATATTTTTTGGTATTCATAATGTACACCAATTAAAATAGTGATTTAGCATTAAGTTCCGCCTTAATCGCCGCCACATTTGATTATTATTGTCGTTGAGGTTTTCTTTTCATCACTAAGATAATTCTTTTGTTTCTTGTGACTATTATACTTAATTAATAAGAATCAACGAATTACGAAACCTTATTTCCATCTGCTAATTTCTGGATATTTAAAAGCTAAATGGAAACAACGCTACGACCAGAAAATTATAGCTTTTGTCTTTAAATTGCAAAGACAATTAATAAAAAAATATGTATAAATTTCATGACACCATAACTCGTTTTATAGATTTTTCTGCTTCACACATTACGCAAACAATGTTTCTCCTTTATAGATAAGTGTATGGATGTAGATATATTATCTATAAATGTTTTTTTTAGTATCTATTTTTCAACAATGAAAACGTTATTTTATAAATCACCTTATTTTTCCCTGGCAAATTCAGGCGCTTCTTATCAGTAAAGTTTATTTTTAGTTGGAAAACGCAGAAAATAAATATAGACTATTATTGATGACTAGTTGTTAATGGTTATTTTTAATTGTCCGCTGTCCTTGTACCCGCCGAAATTAGTTCAAGAATATCTTCGTGCTGAAGAATTTCCCGTACGGGTTTATTATTATGGTTAAAAGTTGAACGCGAGTTGAATGGCTTCCTAAAATTACGCGAACTTCTAAATTTAACCAAAAAATCTACGATAATGCCGAGAGAACACGCGAAGATGGCAAGATCAATATTACCATCCTACTAGAGTCAAAAACCTCTGTCCCACGGAGCGATTTAGTCGCTGCTACGTCCAGCGATAACCACTTTTTGTAGCCGCTAGTAGACAGTCACAGGGAAGCAACAGGAACTGCGAGCTACTGTGGCGAGTGAAATTTCCTACAGTCTGCCTAGAGGCGAATCGTACTTGCTCGTCTTGATACGAGGGAGAATAAATAATAATTCCAAATACCTGTTCCCTAGTATTTCGCACTTGCACCTATTTACCAGTTATTTTTTTCCCTTAATTTCCCTACATTTCAGAATGTGTGTGGGCTATTGCTCACTCAGTATATATAGAATTCCGAAGTATAATTCCACACAATAATTTTTCAAATCTTTGTGTGGGGGGGGGGGGGGGGGGGTGACAAGATGCGCAATACTTAATAACAAAAATAAGTACGAGAGTATCTTTGACATATCTGTTCCAAACATAATATGTTCTAGTATTTACGCTTCACATCTAGTCTGCATTGATAAACTTGCGACTAGCGATTTGATATGTCAGACGAGGCGATAGTGGCGCTATGCAGTGGTGACTGGGTCACGTGACCTGCAGCTAGGTTACGTGACCGCAAAATTGACGCGATTCTGGCGACTAGAATTGAGCATGTTTTAATCGACTCGTCGCCGCTGCGTTTGGTAGTTTGATTCTGCGCTAGTTCAACCACTCCCCGGCGAATACCCATGACACGAAGCGATTTTGTCGCTACTACTTGTAACAGCGACAGAATGGCCCCGTGTGACAGAGGCTTTACCGGGAACTTCTCAAGTTCTGCAGTAGCGTGATGATGTATTTAAAGCAGTAGGGCTTATCAACATGTCATTTCATGTTGCCCTGAGACATGCTGGGAATTCTTCAAATTTAAATTAATTCATTCTCCCTTAATAGGCGTAATAATGAGAAGTTTTAAAATGTTTCAATTTTTATGTGACAATAGGTACTTACCTACCATATTATCTCAATTTTTAAGCACAGTTTTTCGTGTCCACCTCAAACAATAATAAAATTATGGAGTCTTGCCCGATTTTCGACAGTAAAATGCAGATTTCGAAGATCTATAGCTCATGATGGAAATGTTGAATCGAGCTGAAAATATTAAATGATTTAACCTAGAAATTTCGGATAGAAAAAGCTGTACAAATTTTACGACGCCAGAGCCACCGTGATTGCCAGAGAGATTTTGCGGATTTGAAACACGGATTGTGTGCTTTTTATTCAAATTCAATTTTGATGTTTTGGAAATCGGGTACATAAACTTTATGGCTATTATAATTTTCAGATTTATTTAAATCAAAAATACTTATTTCGTTTGCCGTTGCGTGAAGTAAAATATTCCTGCGTGAAATTATTCATGTTCCATTAACTCAACATAACTTTGAAATTTGGATCTGGTTCAGACAATCCGTAATAATTATATTATTATTAAAAAAATAATATTTGTATATTCAAAAGTATATTGTTTAAATTCTTTACAATTTTTGTGATTTTTTATGTTTACTAATGGTATTTATTCGAAAGGTAAATTTCTGATCGTCTCTAATAATAATTGGATAATAAATAAAATAAAATATACTTACCTTGGAGGTAACTTTAGATAAACACACATTTAATAGGAAGTTGAAGCTTGGAGAATATACGACTTTGCACGCAGAGGACACTATTTTAAAAGCACTGCACATTGCTATTGCAATTTCTATTTTCTAATCTCTAATTTGTCAAAAAAATTACATTATAAATTGAATTGGAAATATTCTCTTCTGATTTTGAAAGGCCATCCTGGGGCTAAAATATTTTATAATTACAATATCCCATGATTTACCATGTTTGTTTCTGATATAGTGTAAGTAGGTTAATTTGAATAAATTTAATTTATAAATAGAATATGTAGTTGTTCTTTACAAGCAAACTTTGTAATTCACTGTTTAATAAAGTATGTAGTTGTTCTTTACGAGGAAACTATGTATTTCACTGTACAAATTAAAGTTATAAATCGAATATGTAGTTGCTCTTTACGAGCAAACTTTGTTTTCACTGTATAAATTAAAGTTATAAATAGAATATTTAGTTTTTTTTACGAGCAAACTTTGTATTTCATTGTATAAATAGCGGAGACATTTTTAGCTCGATTTTAGGCAGGCGATTATTATATGCAGTGTGGGTTGTATTGTGTGTAAAAAATAGCCTGCTGATAATTACGTATTATAAACTTGTGCTATAAAACCAATTGTTAATCTAATCCACTGAACAAATAATAACAAGAAGTGTGTTCTATACCGATATAAATGAAAACTGTCGACAATTTACATAAGATCTGTCGACTCCTGGGTATCTGGCACGGTCGATCGATAAAGGATTAATCGATAATATCGATAACTTGAAATTGTTCCGAGCACGAATGCAGATCTCTAACGTAAAAAACAACTGTTTACGTCGGATAAATTAAGAATATTTAGTCGTTGTGTACTGTTGTTTTTTCGTTGGCGATCTGCAGTGATGCTCGTGAAGATGACAGTTTACCTACATTACCGATAAAACCTTTATCTACAGACTGTGCCTTGGACGCCAGAAGGGCCAAATAAATAGATTCTTCTAGGGAGACTTTCGACCTTTCAAAATATTTGATAAATTTTCTTCGGGCACACGGACACGCCCATAAAACTACAGTCTACATATCTCTTCAGTGTTTTCCGAAAACCTATTTTTCTCTTTACCAGTAAGTGGAAGTGATAAGTTGGTTCGTTGGCTGCCTATTGTTCGATGCCCATGCACAGTTTTTGAGCTTCCTGGAGTTTAGTGTAGGATTAAATAATTAATTTGGCTTAAATTAACTACGAGAATTATGTGATTTTCATGTTAGACCAGGTACTTGCTATTTTGGGACCGGCCGGTATCCTTGAGAATAATTTATAGATTTGAGCGGAAATTTTGCGGTTTTTTTATCGTATGTTTGTTGGTGGACGCATAATGTCATGTACCTATATTTTTGTAAAAATGTACACTGGATTTACAAATATATAGCCAAATTTGAGACGTTCGGCATATGCAGTGTTGTCATCCAGTAATAGGTTAAAAATATTCATAAAAAACCGGTAACTCATCGTTAAATGCTTGCCAGCATGATTTTGAAATAATTGTAATGGAATATTTTGGAAGAAATATAACCAACTGACTAACTAACTAGTAGGTAGGCAGAGAGGACACACCGCAAAACATTAGCACACATATAACGTCTCATAAATACTCTATTATTCCGACTCCTGACATGACCCAACTATCTGGTTCACTTGACGTGACTTGTCTTCCTCGAGGGTCCTTGATTACTTCTACCATTCACCATTCTCGTCGTATTGCCTCCTTACACTCCTTACAGTGTGTCCGGGGTAATGTATGGGAAAACAAAAATCAGAATTTCGAAAAAGTTATTTAAATTTTTTTACACTTAAAATCATGCAGAATCACTCCCCGAAGTTAGCGCACTTTACCCCCGGAAACCCTGTAGATAGGTACATAAATGAAATGTAAAAATATATCTTTTGTAACCACGGCATGCATTGGATGAACTTTTAGTTCATCGTCTCCATACGATTTGCACTTTCATACAGTAACTTGTTTGACAGTTGGCGGTAATTTGGCAAACCGATTCACATTATCTGTTGAACATATCCGCTAGTCAAATTTAATATTTCACGTGTTTTAAACGATTTATTTATTTACAGATATTTCCCAAATTCAAACGCTAGTAAAGCTGTCAAAGGTATTTAAGATATGTCTTGCATTTTGATGATTTCATGGGATCTATTTCAATTTTGAAAATTTCTTTTAGCTATCTTGGAATATATCAAAGCTATATATTTTAGATGTGATTTTAATGGATGTCACAGCTGTGGTTTCATAAAACAAATGGCTGTCTAATTGTGGACTATGCAGAATATTTTGCAATGCTTATATCATGGGATATTCTCGAAATATATTTAGATGTTTTTATTCTCTCAGAACTAGACCTTTTAAGCACTGGAGATCCCAGTGAGGATTTCATTATATATATTTGTTAAAAAAGGTAATAAAACACTTATTATTATTATTATTATAATCATAAAGAAAATTAACTTATTTATGGTGTCCTGATTTCTGGTCTGAAATCTCCTAAATATAGAACATATTTGCATTTTGATAGATTCCTCTTTCATAACGAACGGGTTGCAATCGTTGGCACAAAGGCAAGAGGTCGGAATGCGGCGTTCGTTCTACCGGTATCTCGAAGGAAGATGTTTCGAAGAACCATCGTCATTTTCACCCTTCACCTGGAGATGCGCCAAAGTATGCCCAGCATCGTGCAGGGCTGAAATTCGCAGCTTGACAACTTAACTGCGGCACGAACTGTCATAATATTTTCTCCCTTCTACAATATTTATTTATAAATAAATATTGGTCCCTTCAAGACCTTTTCTGACCTTTCTATTATTTAAGAACCACTGCACAGTATCCAGAAGACGAACTTTCAGATGTTTAATGAAAAACAGTATAATAATTACTGCAAATTATAAGGATGAACATCTCCCGTAGGTAAAAGTTATTTTGAGTTTTAATGTACGCCCATCCCAAATAAAGTTATCAAGTTGATAAAAAATGCAAAAATAACATGAGTAAAACATCCTCACATTAACGAAAGCGGCATGCATTACTGGCGTAAACATTTGAAATAATTTTATCAAAGCTATCATTTTAAAGTGATACATAAATATATATAATATTAAGGTAGTTAACTCCTCGAAATTTCATATTCAAGTTAGTCACACGGAAATTTTCCATTTCAGGTTTTTTCACGATTTATGACCCGAAAAAAAAACTTGGCTAATGCTGCTAGCTGATGTAGGTCAGACATTACGTGTGCTCTGCTCTGACAGCATGTATACGAATACGCGTATATTCAGATATACATCAGGGCATATTTTTATTATAGGCACTGGGAACTTGGGACACAAGTTGGTTGTTTTTGGGAAACACTTGTGGTAGTGCGAATGAAATAAATTGGCCGTGGCGTTTGTCGCAGACGTTGGTTTTGATATAATTTGTATATTAGTTTATGATTTATTGGCTTTTGTAGTGATATTTATATTATGATACAATAATACTTTTGAATAAATTGTGTTTGAGATAAATTAATTTATAACGCTCTTGTTTCTCTGCTTAATTATTCAGTGCTTCAAAACACGCCTAAAACCTTGTAAAGTCGGCACTAGAATATATTTGTATGTATTGTATGAAAGGTTTATTCTTACAAATTCTTAGGGAGGGTTGTTTAACAGAATATGAACAATTCATCAAATTTAAAAGTTGATCTTCAAGTTCTGTGAAGGCTCTATTCAAGTTCTGTTATTATATCATTATTGGTCAGTTGTTTCACAAAACAAATAAATGACAGAACTTGAATAGAATCTTCACAAAACTTGAAAATCAACTTTGAAATTTGATGAATTGTTCAAATTCTGTGAAAAGGCCGGTTTTTAGAAAACTAAATAATCCTACTGCTTAATTTGAAGACTTAAGAAATTGTAACAGAGAAAGAATGTTTTTTTTTTCAGTATAATCTTTTTTTAACGTTTTGATTTCATAAAATTATTGCTTATACGTATATTACTAGAGGTACATTCAATTTTGTTCTATTTTTCTGTTCCTGTGCACTATATGTAGATTATAATGTTTTTACCCTATCTTCAAAGCTTTCCAATAAGTCTGTATCACATTTTTCACACTACCAGTTAGAAGTTAGATCATAAACGTGAGCTGTAATTTAAAGAAAGTACTGTATTGCTACTCCCAGCTTCATGCTGATTGTACTGCTCATTGTTCAGGTATTATTTAAGAAGTCATTTGGTAGATATATTTCTGTGAAATTTTGTCAAACCTGTGTACTTTTAAATAATAAGTCAACACGCTCTATAATTGTAAGGATGGGCTTTCGTGGACGAGGGGTAAGGCTCTCGACTAGCAAGCAAGAGTCCGCGGGTTTGTGGACATGTAATTTTTTTTTGTTTAATTTGAGTTCACAAGTTACTCATTTAAAATAATGTGTAGTACTTCCCAACTTTCCTCTTCCCTATCTCCTGCCCCTCCCCACTACCTTCAGCCTCACAACATACCCCGATTGGGGATGCCATAGTCTTAATGGCTCCAGAAAGTTAGGAACGGTTGGGACTCTTGTGCGGTTTCACACATTATTTTTTTTTCAAAGTTTAATTGTGAATTGAACAAAACAAAAAAAATGATCTAGTTTTTCAAATTCTAAAATAGTATATATGGCAGCTGTAATAATATTCAAGTCAACATTTTTTAAATTAATTTAAAAGAAAAGAAGCAAGTAATTAATTTGATTTATTGTTATGTAATTGTAATTGTAACTAATGAACACTCTCTGCCAAAGTTTTCAGAGAGTGTTCATTAGTTGGTGTATACGAGATTAACGATATTTTCGAATCTATGTGTATAAGTTTGTATAACTCATGCAAACGTACCCAGGTACCTTTGTTTTAAAAGTAAACTTATATTTAGTATTCATATCATTACTGATGCTGACTGATTGTTACTAATTCTTGATCGGTAACGATGTCGTCATAATCATTAAGGAATTTCTTAAATTCGATTGCTAATTTTACTGTCAAGACTTTTTATATTTAAAAACAAACACGTATGAGATTTTTCTCTTTGCCAATCTATTCATGACTCTGGGTCATAACTAAAAATGACATTTGTATTTTTAACATTGGATGAGATTTGGAGGAATGGCAACTATGGTTGTATTGGAAGTGTATTCGGTACTAGGAAAGCATTACATCGTTATGAGTCATATCAACGGCTAAGAATGCCTTTCGTAACATCCGGAATAATTCAGGCATTTCCGGCTTGATAAATAATTATGTCTAGTTAATAATAATGATACTTAATAAATTTTTGGTAGGTCATTGATTTTGAAATTAATAATTCATATTATTGAAATATTTTTAAAAATATACTTATTTAATATTAATCATTTACTTGGTCACTAAACTTTTCGATGCAACATTGGTTGTTATATCTCTTTCTGGACCTTTATCTTAGTCCATTTGTCTAAGTCTATTGCAGTTCGTTTGTCGCCGAAAATAAATAAAAAAGATAAAATGGGTTTTTCGCGAAAGATATCACACTGTATTTTCGGGTGTTATATGAATTTCGTTTAGTGATGAAAGGTCGAATATTTTCAATTTCAAAAAAGTCAATGCTCTTTTACAAAGCTTGCAAAAAGGTCCCATATTTTTTTATTACTCGTACATCAAGCATCTGTTATATTACCCATTAAAGGAATTTATTATACTTTTTCACATTGGTATTATTGATATGGTAATAAGCAATGAATATGGCTGATATCGGGGAATTCTATTCCTTCATAATTAAGTAATTTATCATTCTCAGTAGCGAACTTCATTTATCAGAAGCTTTACAAAATGCAATGAATAATGCACTCAAATACGCTACCTAATACAATTATTTTAATGATAATTTATCGATTGCAATACACAATACAGATTTCCAATTCTCAGAAAGACAGAGATAACAGGTACAAAAAAAAAACAGATTTTATCCCCACTAAATTCTTGCTGTTTGAAAATAAGGTTTCTAACTATGTCCCTATTTATGATGTTATTTTTAAACAATTAACAAACAGTGCGAGTTGTATCTTCACTCACTGACTCACTGACTTATTCTCTTTAAGTGTACTCTTGCCTGTATAATACGATGTAACGTCGAGTGCCAACTCGATGAAATACCGACCCATTTTCTCCAAAGAATGGTCAAGTCCATTGTTGTAACATTTTCTAAATATTTTAGATTTTCACAGCTTCTAATGATAGCTCTTAACTTTTATGAATATCTTGGAAATGTCTCAAATTTGAACTTTCCTTGTCTAATAATACAACTTATAGACTTATATTTTCTTAATCTGATGTTTGTTTTTGCCAGATTTCAGATCTTTCTCTCGGAGATGCGCCCACCATCTTCTACACGTTTTTTCACATAGACACTATTCCTCAAAAATAAGAAAAGTGTGTTTCCCTCCGCACTCCGCTGGGTGTTTCCGCCTGTCGTAAATTTTCCCCGAGACGTGAAAATGAATGATGATTTACTTGGCACGAATCGGAAGTTTTACGTATTCCAACAATGGATACATATTGTTAGATATACTAAATACTAAGTACACTTTAGATATGTTTCACCTTTTAGTAGAGTAAGAGCATGTGCTTATTAAAAATGCCAAGATAGCAATATTACGAGAATAATGTACGATATAAGATTGTCTAAAAAAGAAAACAACGTAGTTAGCATTACCAATAATTAATAAAATAATAATCAAATGGCAAAATTAAACAAATATATTTTGCGAAATGTGGTGATTTCAGTTTTACAGTAAAATAAACGGTGCCATACAAATGATCTTCAATTGTTTTTTGTGATGCAATCTTAACTCACGTTAGAAAAATGTTTGTTTTTGAAGCAAAAAAAGCTCTCTAACGGTGAGCTTCTGAACTTTCGAAGTCAACGCAACTATTTTCATCTCGAGCTTTAAGCATAACACAATTGAACTTTATTAATGTTATTTCCTGTCTGTTCTTAATTTTACGAGCATTTTTTTGTTTTAATTCAATTTTCATATAATTTGTTTTTATACAGTTATTTTATTTATTTTTTATTATCTTGTCTTATAATAGGTTAAGTAACGAAGAGGAAAATTCTTAATTGGTTTTATTTTGCTTATACTACTCTCGTACAAACTGATACAATATAAAAGGTTGATTTTCAGAAAAAGAATAAATAATTCAATAATATTTTTATTGAACAACTTATGAGTAAAACCTCAAATTGTAAAATCTATTCATTGAAGATACTATTAGCAACTCTCAAACGAAAATTTGAAACAGAAAAATCAAAAAAAGATTCGGTCGTATCTAGAAATTAAACTCAGGACCTCAGCCTTGCCGGGGCTTTGCTCTACCACTGAGCTAATTCGAACCTAACCCCTTCGGAAGAACTATCAACATTATCTATCTATATTTTCTTAACGCATATTTTTATTGAGTGCTAAATTTATGTGTGATTGCAAAATTCTTCCCGAACTAAGTGCAATCTAGATAGTGTCTTGGAAAAATATATCCATTTTTATTTTAATGAGCGACATCTATAGACTTTTTTACAAGTCTAGGACGAATATTTTTTTATTACTGAAATAACTTAACGAGTAAAACCTCAAATTGTAATATTTAATATTTGAAGAGAATATTAGCGACTTTCAAACGAAAATTTGAATCAGAAAAATTATCGGAATAATATTCAGTCGCTTCTTGGAATTGAACCCAGGAACTCAATAATATTGTTTAATATTGCTTTTTTCAAATATTCAATGAGATTGGTTTGAAAATATCGAAGCTGGGTAGCTAATAATCAGTACACACCTACCGTTTATTAGGTAATGAATTTCTCTTCTATCGCGTCTCATGTCCGCCGTTTAATCGCTGCCTTTAATCGGTCACGCAATAAAATTACAAACCGCCCGAGCTCAAAACTTTCGAGACGAACTTTTGTTTTGTACCGTATAATGCTATATTGTAGTTGGAGAATAGTTGCGGCTATCGTACCGATGTACGCGCATAGTTCGTTGGATCTCGTACATTACCTGGCTAAGGTAGGTACCGCAGTCTGCTGGCAAATATGTAGACGGTAGACGGAGGCATGTTGCCGGAAAGAAAACTTCCTTTTAGAAGCTCGCCGCACAGGAAACTAGCTCAGTGTGGACTCAGACGGAACTGAAGCATATAATAATTATTAGTAGTGGCTTAAGTTCGTACTCTGAAGTACCTGTTCGAGGAACGAACAAGGGTTGGGATAGCCGTATTTTAAAGGGCTATTCCACACAGATAAAGCATGGATAACGCCTATGATTTATGACAGGCGAATGCGATAACACAATTTGTAAGGTTAATTCACAGTCAGCTTACCGGGTGGCGAACGAAGTCTGCATCTTGAGAATCATCTGTCAGCACTGGAACGGTGATCGTTGTACGGTAGCACTCGTTATGTTGAATTGGATTGCGATAATTGCGGTAAAATACGTTTAAGGAATTATTCCGATAAATAACCGGCGATAGTGCACACATTGGTTTTGACAAGATGAACGTTTCGATGCGATTGTTCGGCTCACGGCCCTCCGTGATTATAGTTGACGTGTGTGATTTTAAACTGTACAGTTCAAAATCTGACCGTACTATTGGTCAGCACACGGCCTGTCAAAAGCAAATCGGCGTGACGGAACAGTACCTAAACTTAAATTTTAAATTTTTGGAGAAGTCATCGCCACGCGAGCTTCTGAATGATCTGAAATATATTGGAGTTAAACATTGACATAAATACAAAGACGCGTTATGTTCGTACTAATCGAATAGAAAATATGACACGTTCCTTTTTCTAGATTGTCTAAATCGAATAACAAAACGCACGAGAAAAGAATGGCGACAACGAATTTGTGTGAATAAATGAAATGGCTACAAATAACATCATACATAGCAAAATGAACGGAACGCATTAGAACGAGATAGCCATTCAAAGAATATGCGAATGGAAAGAGACTCCATCAGATTTGGTTTTTGATCGGGAATGATTTGTGCATATCTCAAAAGCACAGGAGGACGTGTTTGTGCCAGCCGGTGACAGCTTGTCTGCCCGCCGTGGCTGGCTTCTTTATGTGCGATACTAAACGTAGTAAATCACCAGTTTGTCCACTGGACCCAGTTCAGTGTAACCACGCGCGCTGTCTCAGTAACCTAGCTTGCATTTTTATAAAGAGTTGTTAAAATCTAAAAGCTCTAAATTGACACTTTGACATTATTTCATGACACAAAATTATAATCTCGTAGAAATCAATTTAATTTGTAAATTTTTGTTTTCACTTAATTTTTATTTTCAAATATGATCTTTCTTCTTTGATGAAATGACGCTGTATTACACGCTATGTTTCTCATTTATTTATAAAATGTTAAAAAAGAAAGGGTATCGAAACGAAATAGAACACTAAGCAAAATGGGAAAGTATATTTAAATCATTTTAAAGAGGAAACGTTTCAATGTATGTATTTGTGCACACCAATGGTATAAAAAAAAAAAGATTGGAACACCAGCTCCTAGTCCCCTCTTACCCCGAAAATGTTCAAATATGTTCAAATGTTCAAATTACCAATTCTGTTTAAATGTATACACGCCATTCAATTATCATTCTTCAGCTTTCCAAGAAGAAAATTATAATTAAATATTTAAAAATATTATCTATCCAGTACCTACCTACACCACCACACAAGCCAAGATCTCTTTAAAATGATTTACCTGTAACTACCAACATCAGATGGAACGTAAATATTTAATATGTATGGTCAAATCATTTATTGCAAAACTTTATAAAAAATAGTAGGATTTCCTCAATGGCAACCTCTGTGACAAGAATGACATAGTTCATAGACAAGCGTAAAAATAGACTATTATTATGGTTATTTTATGCTGCGGTAAGCTTCAAGCAAAACGTGGACAGGTAATTTCCTATACCTTACCAGAATGCAAATATGCAAATCTATTTCTATATACAGTTGACGGAGGTAACATGAATATGCATTATACAATTATAGTATTTTTAACCTGTAGCTAACCTTGTTTTATTATTATAGTAATGAAATTATGTTATACAAGTTATAAAAAACAATATGGAGGTTTCTAGTGCATTATGTCAGTGTTTCTTGAAAATTATAAGTATTTCTATGTAACACGCAATGAATAATAAATAGAATAATGTCAAGTGTATAATATAATTGAAATACCCAAGTACCTAGTTGCATTCAGGTATAGGCATTAATCATGATATTTTATATATATATGAACATTAATAAATATCATAATAATAATAAGGGTTTATTCCGGAATATATGCAGGGGTAGTGCAATGAAATACATTTTATATTTTAAAATATCAGAAAAATAATAAGAATACATAGATAGGCACAAAAATGCGGAATAGAAGTGAAAAATGTGTGCAAGCAGCGGTTTATGTAGGATATTTTAAAATTTCCCGTCTCCAGAGGGCCACCAGAGGGGACTCCATCCAGGCAACCATGGCAGTGATGATAGTGTTATTTGATCGGCGTAGTCTGCGCCATAAGCTTCCCATGTGGTGGCGGAGAAGCGCTCTGAAAGAGTGCACTCGTTCCTCCAGGGACATTTCCGTAGCGCTACAGTATGCCGGTAGGCGGAATAGTTGGAGATAAGCATTATTGTAAGCGACTTTTAGCTTATGCCATTGGGATGCAGTGTAATCTACCCACAGTTCTGACGTGTACAGCGTACAAGTACAAGTTGAGTATAATAAATACGTTGAAAAGTATCCTTTTATCGTTTGTATTGCAAAAGTGAAAACGCCTTGACAGCATACCTGCTCCAACTTTCCATATCCTCGGTGTCTTTCAGGTCGTCTGTCCCAGGTATTTGAGGCTACGACTAACATCCATTTTCCTTCTGTCTAGCAATACTGAAGGTGTTTGCATGGTTTAAATATTATTATTTTTTTAACCGCTTTTTCATGTTTACGTAATTTATGCATTGTGTCAACTATTTTCGATTATATCCTAACCTTCTTCAGAACAGTATATTATTATAAAATAGGTAAAGACATTTACATTAAAATATTTATTTTTTTCTTCAATATGTTTATTAAAAAAATAATATTACATCATTTACAGAAAATGCGTTACAATGTACATAGTAATCATTTCACATGTTGTCATATATAGGTGTACCATCGTAACAAAGCTAAGCTTATACAAGTTTAAAAGAAAGAGAGAGAGAAAACGTATCAGAGGAGGACAGAGTATCAGAAATGGGGTGGGAAAGGGTTAGGTAGAGAGTAGAGGTTACACGGAGCGAATGGGAACAACTTTCAAATTGGATTTTTGGATATGTAATTCGTTTTGTTTTTTTAACAATAATGTATTATTTATATTATTTATGTGACCGGTGAGTGGCTGAGTTAGTATCGCGGCTGACTAAGTCCTCAATCACGGCACAAGAATATATATATATATTTTTTTTATAAAGAAAGACAAACATTCCCAGGTTACGAATAACCCAACAATGTTTGAAAATCTCCTACTACCACCACAGAAAGCCGAAAATGTTGCTTGTGTTGTGATGGAGGACTTAGCCAGGATACTTAACCAAACTCAACCCTTATATATATTGTATTGTCAAGCCACGAAGTGATAGTTTCGTTGATAAATAATTTTCTGTTTGCTTTCTTCTTGTATTTAAATATAAATTATTTATAAATAATTGAACATTTTAAAGCTCTGTATCTAGTTTTTGATTTATTTAGTAACGGTTAAATAAAATACAATTAAAACAATTGATTATTTAAACTATGTTTTCTTTATTTGCAGGTAAGAGATGTTACTTCAGATCACGATCGTGGATGATCACTACCCGTGCCCTTAAATTAATGTGAGTTCTTTGTACAATAAATTGCGTTTTATTAGTTTTGCAAGCATATTTGCCTTGCCGTTTTTTACCCTCACTTCGACGGCATTGTAAAAAGCACTGATAATTTTACTTACTATTGATAAGTGTTAAATATTTTTTAACGTACAAGAACGAGATTTTACCACAAACTCATTTTTTAATCAAGTCAAAAATACTTGGATGGTTCCAAAAAATTTCTCGAATAAACTGCCTACCCACCTTATAAAGTTCGACTGAATATATTACTTAAAAAAAATCATGATAAACGATGAGCGCCAACCATTCATTTTTTCATCAACATTTTTTGAAATAAATTCTTCAGTGGTATTCTAAATCGCACGTACACTATTCTTGTCCCAAAAAATCGAAATTATATTTTATATGTCGTGTTCTAAAAGGAACAGCGTGTTTTTATAATCTGTAAGAAGCCCGGTTCGATGACCGGTGAGATGTGAGATGCAGCGTGGGACGCTGGGCTGTTTCATTAACTGTCATCCTGTCAGATTGTCACCAACTGGAAAAAGAACAGACGCACTACATAATGTGATTATTAGAATGATTTTTGGATCTCGAAAGTGATTGAAAATTCTTCACTGACATTTAAAAAAATCTATCCCACATCGTTCCAAGAAAGATACGTCGTTTTAATGAAGTCTTTCCCGATTAACTTTAGTCACTGAACCACTTGTATCTCACAAACTCTCTTAATCAATAAGACTCCGGCTTCAAGAAATCACTTGGACCTTTATTGTGATAGATTGACAATGGCTCTGATATCTTGATTAACAGGCGGTTGGAATAAAATGGACCCCGACCTTTAGGTTCTCACATTATTTACTATGGTATTTTTGTGGACAGCTAACGCTATCTATGGTTAACCTAATAGACTCATCTAGTGTCGTCTATGAGTGAGCTCATACACGAACATCAAAGATATTACAGAACCCTTTTGCATTAAATAAATATTATAATAATCCCAATTTTTAGTGTAGAATATCCACCATCACAGTGAACCAGAACACTTTTCTTGGTTTGAGGTTAAATAACTTTCAAATTGAAGGTTTTATATGTACCTACATTTTTCTAGGGGGAAGTTTAACATGTACATGTTTTGTCCGTCAAGTTAAACATTCGATGGTCACTCTTTTTTAAACGCACCTGTTAGGAATAAAAATGCAAGCTTTTATTCTAACTTGACAACTCCTATTCAGGTAGGTACCTACTTTGTTTATTAGGCAGGTGCAATAATAATATATTTTTTAAAATGCTGATATACATGTTTTTATGAAGTGGGTAATGATATCATTTCAACAATATTGGGAGACTACGCCATATGTAAGCTTATTGACAATTTATTAATACTTAAGAATTTAACGAGTAAAATTATTCTAGGTCTATTTTTCGCGGAACCCTATTTGGGAGACCCTACCGTGACGTGTTAACTTTGAGTTGTGAATATATTTTTGGAGTGTATATATCTTTTAAAGTTTGTTGATTTATTTCTTAATTATTGTGTTGTTTTTGTAGGCAAGGAGCCAACGAGGCGTTTCATAATAATTCGCCCATAATCGTAAAAATACCCTTGCCAAAAAAATTGGACACCGTCTTTCTTCAAAAGCTCTGTTTTGTAGTAGGTAGTATGCTCATTATACTAAGAATCGACCAAAATAATAATATTAATTAAAAGTCATCTAGCGTCAATCGTGGATTGATTGACCAATAATGATTAATTTATAATCGTACATAAATAGCTCATACATTCCGATTTCAATGAGTTTTCTTTCAGTTTTCTATGAAAATGTGTTAACCTTATATTTGAGTCATTCATTTAAAATAATATAAAGTTTATTTAACGTTCCGCAGTGTTAGAGACTTTCAGTATCGCGCTTGTTTAAGACCACCATACAGAAATGAAAAGTTGCTTGAAATAACTTTAGCCGTATTTGGTGATCAGATCCGAATATCCAGGTACTTCCCCACCTTTCTCTCCCCCATCTTCTTCAATTGGGTAATGGGTATGCCATAGTCACACTGGCTCCAAATGGTTGAGAGCTCTTGGGATTTTTGTGCGGTATTCACATAAAAAAAAACTCATACATTTATTACATGTTATCAAAAATTGATTTTGATGGAATATGAATAATAGTTTAATATTGACGATAAGATAACTAATTGGCAATGCTTATAATTAGGGGTACGTAAATTTCGCAAATAAAAAATCGTGATTTCGCATTTAAAAAAACTCAAAATAGAAAATTTCGCATTTATTTCGCAAAAAAAAATACAGTGTTAAAAACTCAATTAAAGGCTAGCATTGTTGTAATTTCTACATTTTCATCTTTCATTGTTTGCCTGCGATCAGTTACGACAATGTTGTAGATACTAAAGTACCTCTCGGCATCAACACTATTGACAGGGCAATTGAGACATTGAATAGCTGCTTTTGCAAATCCAGGGTAGCAAGATATTGATGTAACTAAAACTTGCATTACATCCACAGGAGCTTCTTGGCCGACCAATCGAAGTAATTGTCTGTGAAAATGTGAGTACCCATTAGTTCTTCTTGTGGTACACTTTTGAAAAACGGAATTTTTGCGAAGCTTTCCACTATGGAATTTGAATTGACAGAAGAAGAGGGCACATTTGCTGCTTACGATAGACAAAATAATCTGTCAATGTGCTTGTAGCACTCATTTGTTGGATTCGGCCCCATGTGTACCAACAATTTATCCAAGCTCTTTTGAGCTGCTGTCTTCAACATCATGCTGTGATCGATAGAATTTTCGGTTGATAAAATAGCCGTCTCTGTCTGTTTTGAACAGAGTTGTAATAATTGTTAGCGCGTCTGATCAACATTTGAAAGCACGTAACGTAAAAAGGTGCGAAAGTATTTAATTTTCAAATTTCGCTTTTATCGCAAATAAAATACAGATTTCGCTTTTATCGCATTTATTTCGTAAAAACGAAATTTACGTACCCCTACTTATAATACGTATACAAGCATAATTTTAATATATACGAAAACGATTGCAACAATTTTATTCAAAAACTGTTTTGAGAATTCCTTGCATACCGATATGATTTATCCATTTCTTTTCTCCGTATTTCCCAAACTTTCCCCGTCCCTCTGAAGACATGTTTTTAATTTACCCGAAGCTAGTACAAGCTTCCGCCGCCCGTCGCTAGATGGCACTGCTCTGTGATGATTCCGTGTTCAGGCGTACAGACTGTGCTCGGCGCGACGTCTGCTATCCTTGACACACATCTCATTGTAATTAATGTAATTCCATCTTTCATGGCATCCCGTCAGTCCGGTCCAGACAGCAGTGATGGTACGTCTAGGGAAATTTCCATAGATATAGGGGAGAAAAAATCATTTTTAGGGAAAGGGGAAAAAGCACCAAAATGTAGGGAAATTTACTACTATACTTAAGGTTTTATGGTAAGGTTTTGTAATCAATGTCTGGAGAAAATGAGAATGAAGACAGTAATGAAGTGATCTTTTGGAAAATAATTATTTGAACTTGACTTGACCAGACATTTTTTTACAAGCCGGAACCAATTAATGTTGTTCATTGATTAGAAAAACAACAATACTCTATAAATAATATAATTTCAATTTATTTTTAATTGTTATAAGAGTATACGAGATCCATATTAAATACTTATGTACTTTAAAAAAAAAACATTAAACACGTATTTGTGCCTTGCCCTCTGAGAATGCGATGATCTACATTGAGTATTATTTTAAACTATGGGATTATAAGATTAATGTGAGAAACCTGCATTTAGATAATAAGTATCTCGAAATACGAGAAGAGCGTAAATTGCACAATTTGTAAAAATAAATTTTAATCGGCTTTGTGAGTTGAAATTATTTTTCTTTAACAATCACAATCGGTTTTTTTGATTTTCCAATGGTTGATTCAACAACACTTGCTGCTTTATTTCACTTTAAATCGATTTCGATATGCACTAAATTCCAAAATGCCTGCGTACTAAATTTTAAACCCGTAACAAAATACAAAATGTCGATACCGGCCGGGCTTCAACCGGGATAATCCCGGTCACACCAAAGTTAATGATAGGCCTAACCAATTACCTATCTATTCGCTACCTGCGACTGAAAAACAACTGTACGCTTTTGGTCTCGTCTTAGCTACCTGTCTGTGGTGACCTTGAAGGGGTCATGACTATCTTGTCGTTATTGCTTACGGTGTAATTTTGTAATTCATCTTGCAAAAATTATAATCGTCAGTAACTGATGAAAAGGTTGTGATGAGATGTTGTTGAGACCGTTAATTAGTAAGCTAAATAGTTTTGATCTTAATTTGATGTTTTTAAGTCTAGCCCACTTGAGTTCAAGGATGAGTGCTTTTGGTTTTCATCTGAACACTAAACTTGTTCGAGGTAATATCCTTGGAATCACTTGTGAGATTCTTATTTAATTTATAAATGTTAGTAATTATTGTCTCATTAGTAAGCAAAAAATAATAATATATGGGTTGGAATACGTTGAAATAATCAATATCCATTTTACTAATGGGAAATTCATCAAACTTATTTGGTACAATGAAAACCAATTGAAAAAAATGTTACCATATTGACATGCAAATTGACAAAGAACCGGTCATTTAAATGGATATTTCAGAAGATTTTCTCTGAAAATTTTGGCAACAATCTATGAGTTTGTGCAAAGCATTAGATAATTTCATTTAGTAAAGCTGATTAAAAATGTATTTAAATTTTTGTTAATCCTGTTAAAACGGGACTGCAAGCAGCTTCCTGATAAAGTGTTAGCAAACAATATAAGAACACGTGTTCACGCACCTTCGTTTGTTGGAAATATATATCATGACAAAATGCAAAAATGTAAGGATTTTTATGAAAACGTGTTCGAACATTGTTATTTTACCTAAATATTATTAGGATACCTATCAAGTCATTTGTTAATGGCATACAATACTGTTTTTAACAGGAATACGAATAATTCAAAGAGATTCTTGGTAAATCAGCAATATTTTTTATCAGAATTTTTTCTCCGTATACTTCCTACTCGTACACCTTTTTTGTAGGTTATGCATTCATTTTGATGTTTTCCTGAAAAATATGATGGTTAGGCTTGATATTATTGGAAAAATATAATTTGCTAAAATGACCAATAACGACTTAACCATGAATATGACATTGGGAATGGGTGTTGACAACATTTTAGAAGTAATGACACGAAATTAATATTCTACGATAGCATTTATACACCATTACAGAAGCAGTTCGATTAGTTCATAACGAGACGATGAGATCATGTTTTATTAACAAGAATAACGATAACGAAGTGACATCACTACTTACGCGATTTTGCAATATTTAAATCTTTATTTTAATAGCCATAAGTCGCGTTTATAACCGCTCAATTAAAATGTCAACAAATTGCGCCTGTCGAGTTATTATTAACGAATTATTAACATTCGTACAAAATAAAGTGGATGTTCTTGATGAAGTGAGCATTGTACAAATATGTTCCACAAGCTTCCAAGAGGAAGAAATTGAAAGTGCTAAATGCCTCCTGTTAGAATCCGTCCCTGGCCGTCGTATCACGAGAAAAGGCGATGGCAAAATAACGAAAACATTGCAAGATATCATAAAGATCATGAAGGAAACCGATCCAGACCAACTTCCTACGTTTGTCGCCCGTGATCTCAACAAGTTACCACCAGTTACTTTTGACCACGTCGACGTTACAAGACTTCTTAAAGATTTAATATTACTGAAAACCGAAATTGCCGCAAAGGCAACAATATTAGATATGAATGCTTTGAAGCAGGAACTTAGTCAAATCAAAGAAACCGTCAGCCATATCACACATGAACGCTCAAATTCTAATGCACAACGAAAAATTGTGAGTCCTTCTATAAACTCTCTTGACATTTCAAACGAAAACAATGCAAATCACGAGAATACGCAAATATGGCCGCAGCCTACAGCCGCTCACGACGGCAAATCTAAACGAAATGCTCGTACTTATGCTAGTGTTAGTGAGAAAGCCCGAAGAGAGCCGGAAAAAACCGAAGCAGCCCGAAGCAGTTCACTGTCAAACGTAAACAATGGTTTTACGGTTGTTATGAATAAACATCGCAAGAAGCGATTCATAAATAATCGTGGAACAGGAAGTAATGAAGGAAATTTAAAAATAGCAAACCTTTCAATAGGGTTATATGTATCTCGTTTCGCACTTGAAACAAACACAGAAGATGTAAAATTATTTTGCGAAAATAAAGGTTTAAAAGTAATTAATGTTGAAATCCTAAAACCTTTCAAAGAAACTCCATTCAGGACATTTAAAATCATGATCCAGCAAAGCGACATTAAAACTGTGATGAATCACGATTTCTGGCCCCAAGGCATCGTATTCAGAAGATACAGAGAAGCTATCGAGCGAACCACGAAAGGAACAACACAAAATGAATAAGTTAAACATCACTTCGATCAATTGCCGATCTGTAAAAAGAGTAGAAAAATTTATTTCTGATCTGTGTATTACAAACGATATCATTCTATTACAAGAGACATGGCTTATACCAACTGATTTAGATTTTCTTAGCGAAATTCACCCTGAATTCATGAGCTATGGTACCTCAGCGGTAGACGTCTCTAATGGCCCACTACGAGGACGACCATATGGCGGACTAGCTATACTATGGAGGAAATCATTCAAGGCAGTGACAATCGACTGTGAAACTCCCAGGATAATAGCGATTGATATCACACTCAACACTGGAACATTACTTGTCATGAGTGTATACATGCCAGTGGACAACACTGATAATTTACTGGAATATTTATCCTGTCTATCAAAAATGCACACGATAATTGAGGAAAGAGACAACCCTAATTGTATTATTCTGGGAGACTTTAATGCCGACATGAATTCGCCATTTGGACGTGAGCTTAAATCATTCTGCTCCGAATATAACCTACAAATTGCGGATGTTGACATACTCCCGCTCGACTCCTACACATACGTAAGCGATGCACATAATACCACGAAGTGGCTCGACCACTGTCTAGTGACTCAGGCAGTACTCAATACAATAGAAAATATGTATATTGACTACAAGTCCGACTGGTCTGATCATAGACCAATGCACACCACTCTAAGAACTAATAGGTTACCCACATATACCGCAAGTCACACAAAAGTAGAGGATCCGTGTCGATGGCGGCCCAAAAGTCATGTAGAAGTGCAGTCCTACTCCAGGTATGCCCAATTTGCAATAGGTCAACTTCAGATAATTTATGGAACCAACACAGAAACTTATGACAGCACCACGATGAATGTAGCCCAAATCGACGACCTATACAAAAACATTGTACAAGCATTGAGTAACTCAGCTATATCTGCGTTTAACATAGGGAGAAGGCCAAAAAATGGGAGAAAATGGAAGGCTACAGCGGGTTGGAATGAGCAGGTTGCCTTATATTATGAAGCGTCTAGAAATGCACATATAAATTGGCTGCAGAATGGACGACCTACTGAAGGTCCTATCATGGAAGCTAGAAAAGAAACCAGATTGCTTTTTAAGAAAAAATATAAGAATTGTCAAAGAAGC
The DNA here is from genome assembly GCA_026573805.1 of Hesperophylax magnus. NCBI lineage: Eukaryota > Metazoa > Arthropoda > Insecta > Trichoptera > Limnephilidae > Hesperophylax > Hesperophylax magnus. The sequence continues at coordinate 8,036,802 of JAIUSX010000022.1, forward strand.
TTTGAGCAGAACAAAATGGACAAAATAGCGAACAGCTTTGAATGCAAGAATTTTTCATCTTTCTGGAATAAAACCAATGCCGTATTGAAAGCAAAATATACCGCACCGAGCCAGATTGATGGAAAATCTGTAAATAAAGATATTGCTGAAGTTTTCAGAAATACATTCTGCTCCGCACCAGATCAACCGCAAATAATGGTTAAAGAGATTGAGACAACAATGCATCAACCAGAACAACAGCCGTCCATCGTCATATTACCTGAGATGATCCAGCGAGCAATAAGCAACATGGCAGGAGGTAAATCTGCAGGTCACGATGGACTAGTGATAGAACATGTCAAGCATGCGGGGGAGTATTTAACAATACTGCTTGCCTCTCTCTTCACTGCCATGATCGGCCTCGGACACATTCCGAAAGAGCTGTCCAAAACAATAATAATACCGATCCCAAAAAGCCGCCAGTTGAACTTGACATCATCTGTTAATTACAGACCCATATCTCTTGCCACAATAATTGCAAGAATCTTCGAAAAGGTCATCTTAAATTTAACGGAAGACAAGCTCAATACAGAGGACTCTCAAATGGGCTTCAAAGCTGGATGCTCTACTGATACGGCCATATATAGCATGAAACAAACAATCGAATACTATAAAGCCAGAAAAACAACGGTATACGCATGCTTCCTAGACTTAAGCAAAGCCTTTGACAGGGTTTGTCATAATGCGTTGTGGAAAAAACTGACCGAACGACAAGTTCCACCACAAATAGTCAATATATTGAGAACATGGTACAACCAACAGGAAAACTTTGTCAGATGGAATGAAAGCCTATCAGAAGCAGCCAAATTAAAGTGCGGCGTTAGACAAGGAGGCTCAATGTCCCCAGTGCTTTTCAACGTATATATGGATGAACTTAGTAAAACACTGAATACAACAAGAATCGGATGTCATATTGCCGGGGTATGTATGAACAATATTAGCTATGCAGACGACATGGTCATACTAGCTCCATCGATAAGAGCGATGAGAAAACTTCTGGCAATATGCGAAGCTTACGTTGATAGTCACGGGCTGATGTACAATGCTAAAAAGTCATCCCTGCTGATATTTAAAGCAAATACTGGTCCCACTGTCATTCCACCCATACGTCTCGACGGGGCCAACCTGACAATTTGCAGCGAAATCAAATATTTGGGGCATGTCATCACCGATGACCTAAATGATAAAAAAGACATAGAACGTCAAAGAAGAGTACTGAGTGTGCGAGCTAACATGCTTGCCAGGAGATTCAACAAATGCAGTCCTCCGGTGAAGAAGCAACTTTTCCAAACATATTGTATGATCTTCTACACTAGCGAGCTATGGACGACATACACACAAGGCGTCATGAACACACTCCGAGTACAGTACAACCACGCATACAGAGCCCTATTTGGCCTCCCCTGGCGATGCAGCGCCTCACAGATGTTCACCGAAGGAAGGGTGCATGGGTTCGCTGCTTTGATGCGCCACAGAATAGCCGGGACGAGTCAGCGCTACCAGAGATCGGACAACACTCTTGTCCAGGCCGTTGCCCAGTGGCAGGGAGCGCCTCTACACCGGAGATGGAGAATTTCACTGAAGCCACCATAAAGACCTAATGTGCACATCAATGTATTGATTTTTTATTTATTATTTTTATTTTTATTTATGTCTTTATTCATTTTATTTTTATGTATTAACTTAAATGTAAACTTTTATGGCAGGCAGAGCATTGCACACACCGCTCTGTCCAGCTGAAATAAACATTATTATATTATATATATATATATTATATATTTTATGTGCGTGCTAACTTTAAGAATGTAAATAACAAAGCAAAAAATACCTGCTCAATAGAAAATAACGTCCGTTACTTTAATGTTTTCGTGATAAAACTGAAACGATTGGTAAATAACTGGAAAATTTAACAAATCTCACATTTGCACTATTTACACAGTTTATATTCAACGTCTTGATCAGCATCAACATAAACCGGTTTGTTTCTGGTAAAATCCATTATCATGGTTTTCCTACATTTCATCTGATATCTACTCCCTTACTTGTTCTTTAATTCCAACGCACGAGTAATTCATCTCATCGAATTCTGTGGTATTTAGACAAAGTAATAGGTCTATGTCACAATTACCATTATTTATAATTTTAACTTTATTAAAAACTAGCTGACGTGTACCCGGCGTTGCACGACTTTTACTCTAATTTCTATTTACATGATTTGCATGTATTACATATATAAACATACCGGAAGAAATTCTCTAAAAGACAGTGAAAATCCTATCAAAATCCGTTGAGTAGTTCAGAAGAACTAAGCGCACAAACAGACAGACGCGGATAGCGACTTTATTTTATACTATTTACAGATTGAAAATCTCCGTTTGGATTTACATTAGTGACTAGTTCTTGCATTCAGACCAGTTAAAGTGTATTTTTACCTTTTTTTGTTTTTTAATGAGTTTTATTATTCACAATGTACATTTGTTACGTATAAATTTTATTAAATTAGCGACCGGTTTCGACACGTTCGTGTCATTAACTAGCTATTTTAAAACTAAATTTTTAAGTGCAGAAATATGGGGTTTTATTTAGTTTGGTTCTTTGGAGGGAGGGGATTTGAGGGAGGGGGAGGGGGTTGAGAGGGAAACGGAGGGAGGAGTCAACATAACGGGGAACATTGTCAATAGAGGTGATTTGCAAGGTGCTATTATTTTATTCACTATATTAATACATGAATTAATTTTTTTGTTGATTTCTAAAGTTTCTAATGCGCACAAATTAAAATATTTATTAATGTTAGAATGTTTAAACTTAGTTTTATCCCGGTTGAAGCTATGGCCTGTCTCTATCAAATGATTAGCGAACTGTATTTTTACCTCTTAACTCATTTATTTTTTATCCACCAAAATCATATTGATAAGTGCTGTTTGTTGCTAATATAGGTGGAATGGTTAGAAGATTGAATAAAATTTACAATATTTCATACCTTCTTTATTAAATATATAAATAAAACAGACTTAATAAATGAACATCGCTTCTACGCTTATGATCTTCTCAGGTAGAATATCTATTAGGTGCATAATGTGCCTATAGTACTTTGTACATTATTCAAGAAATCAGATCATATGAAAATAGAAAACTTTTAGGTGATATTTTTGAAGATAATATATTACCGGAAAACAAAGAGTGTACTTTAAAACTACGTCAACTGTTTTAGATAATAATAGAAAATAGACAACATCAACCATAGAAATAAAATTTATTTCAGTATTATATAATAGAGAAGACTTTTAAAATCAAATAAGAAAAGCGGTATATGTCTATTTGTATTGTATTCTATTCCTTCTCTCATTCGTTATTTCGGTTAATGCGAAAAGCAATTTGTTACGAGTCACATTTCACCTAAATTCCTATCAATACTTTGAATTTTGATAACATTTACCAATTTTAATTTTTGAAATATAGGAATAAATAAATTTTTGCCGAGTTGTATCTCTTCACCTAACCTTCCTTTGACCTTTTAAAGAAGAACTTCTACTTAACTCATTTTCGGATATTTTGTGACCTATACTTCTTTATCTAAATGCCACAGAATTTAGTTCACATTCCTATTTGATCATCCCACTAAAATTTGTGAAAATTAAGTGAAACTAAATGTGCATAATTATAATTAAGGCAATCCATTACGAATTAAATCAATACAACTCTTTCCACAATTAAGGATATTTATTTATTGTAAAAAAATATATACCTATACATACATTTAACATTCTGGTGAGGAGGTATGCCTTGAAAATTTGCAATTTCATTTTCTCTTCATTGCATTTAATAGTGCCTTCTGCAATATGATGTGGCAAATCCGCGAATAATGCACCTTTACAGAATGCAAAATCATGTTCGTACCGCTACAGCCTTCCAAGCTGAATAATTGATTACCCTGAAAATGTTCAAACTTCAAGATCACTGAACAAGGGAGAAACGATGGCATCACTGTAACCCATTGATGTGTCTTCAATGCAGTAACCTCGTGCAAAGTAATTAATTAAATAACCCGTTACAAATAGGCAAAAATAACGAACACACATCAACGAGTAGTGATGATTTCGTTTGAAATTTCCGTCTATTTACCTACGTATAAAATGCGTGAACATGAAAATGCGTATATCCCATGGAGAGTCTGGACCAGTGGCGGTTCGTGGCATATCTCAATGGGAGTTTAAAAAGAGAGAAAAAATCCTCTTCCATACATTCTATGTTGGTCTCTTTCATAATTGGAGTTTCATCATATCACTGCACCAGAGATATTAGCGATCTAGCTAATAATGAATATATTGTCGTCTTGATTTAAATTCATGATTTGCGCAAGAAACTATTCGTTTTTTAACATAAAAAGTAACATACTCAGTAATTAAATCATTTTAATAAAAACTTACAACTCGAAATCGATTCATGCATAATACTATTCCGCACAAATTTGGTGTAAACTGTTAATAGAAAGTAGTCCCGTGGTTCCCGAGTTACATAATATGTAGTTACATATTATATTATAATAAAGTAGATTGTGGGATTCATTTGGGACTTTTAGCACGAAATATAGGTAATAGAAGTTTGTATTACTTTCTTATACTTTTTATGGGAGTTCACTGCACAAACACACTTTAGAGAAAATCGCCACTGGTCCTGACTGCGTCGAAGAAACGCCTTCACTCTCTCTCCAATTACTTATGCGTGATGTTCTCTCAATTCAATTCTCAGAAAAGTAAATTTGGTTTTCAGCTATACAATCAATCCTTACCCTGCCCAAAGTGCCCATGGGAGAAACCATGGAGAAACCCCATTATTGTGACTTATAAATAACAAAAAGGATCTTGTGGTTGTACACCTTTTCTGAATAAAATGTTATGTTTCATCACAGCACATCTTTAAATCTTCCCTTTTTGCTTTTATCATCTATTTTATGTTTTACTTACTTTTACTTTTATACTGATTGGTTTCAGAGTTCCACCCACTAATAGATTACATTTTTTGATGTTGTATGATATGATATAAATTGGCAGATACCTAAAACAGTTTTTGATTTAGGTTTAATCTACGATTCAACCCGACCACTGACGATCTAAAACATTTACACCAACGTGAAGGTATTACCAGAAAAGTAGTGTTATTGATTAAAAGGTGAAGTATGGCAGTTAACGTAGCAGAACGAGTGCCGATACAAGGTGGATTAGCCGGCTGTAAAATATACCTACTTTTAATATTATTACGGTACTTTGCGGACGGAACTATGGTAAGTGGATATGTTTCGAACCCTTTTGGCGAGACTACGTCGACATTGTTAAAGATTTTTTTCAAAAACTAGGCTTATCAATTAAATATAGGTCTCCCAGAAGAACAAACAGGATTCTAAGAATTTCAGACTACGGATCAGAATTCTAACCAGGGGTAGTACAAGTTCCCTGCGTATAAATATTATTAATTAAATCAACCTTTCATGGAATTCGTTTTCGGGTTCTGTGAAAGTCCTGTTCAAGTTCTGTCATTATGTCATTATAGGCCAGTTACTTGACAGAGCTGAAATAAAAACAGAACCTAAAAAGCACTTTCGTAGAACTAGAAAATCAACTTTGAAAATTGAAGAATTGTTGAAATTCTCTGAAACATCCCGTCTTAAATTAATTGTGAATTCCAAATTCACAATGTTCGACGTAGCTCCTACCGCCCTTTCTCCAACCCATTTATCATAGCTGGCAGGGTTGGCCCTAAGCCAAACGGCACCTGGCGCTAGGGCCCTGTGTTAGGTATTAGGTATTATCAGCGCCTAAGCTCCTTGGCTCTTTGAAGCCTTGGAAAGTCAGCGCCCGGAACGGACTGCTTCAATTGCTCCTGCACCGGGCCGGATCTGATTTCTGGGGTAGGTACCCCTACGAGGAATTTGTGTGGATAAAGGATTTGACCTAATTATGAACATACATTGGTCGAACTTCGTTTCAAGAACATTCTTAACCTCGTAAAGTTTACAGCATAAAATAAAACGCTACAGGCGTACTGTGTAACAATATGCCATTCGTTTTATTTTCACGGTTGGTGCATGGAAAAAAAGATTTATCTCGAGGGAAGGAAGGCAAGCGTGGTAAATTATAGTGCCCGTATGATAATGACGCTACGTAACTTATTTAACAATAAGAAATTACGACGCACAATTTAAAGTCGGCGTGTTCAAAATGCATTCTTGCGATTAATTTCATCATCATATTAAATTGCTTTACTGCTTGTATCTTTGACCTGTGCTCAAATAGTGAAATGAAATACGAACGATAATAATTTCTTATTTGATTTAATAATTTATAAAAACCGCACAAGAATCCTAACTACCCGGTAATAGTGGGACCATGACATTCCCAATTGAGGTATGTTGGGAGGCTGTATGAAGTGGAGAGGGAAATTAGATGGGGAAGAGAAATGTTGCGGGGAACCACGCTATTAAGATCTCCTCACTAAACAGGGTTGATGCTATTTCAAGCAAAGTTTTGAAACTGAATTAGTGTCAAACATAGATCTTTGACTACTCAAAAAAGACAAGTCCGTGGTATTCTTTCAATTAACACCGAAATGTCAACCGTAAAATTTGAATAACTAGAACTAGCTCTTCTCCCAGCTAGACCTGATGAAGGCATTGCGGCAGTCACAAAAACCTCGATGTACCGCAGAACTACAAATGATAAACATAGATGCATATTCTTTGCTCCCACCTAAAATGTCGGATATGTGGTACTCTGTAATCCCATAAAAGATCTGGGAAAAGAAAATAGTTTAAACATGTCCAATGGTGAATCTAATTTTTCTTTCTTAGTAATTTACCTAATCAAAAATTTTTGTCCTCAAAACTCTGCAGTAATGAAATTTTTTTTTTTTGTATTTCTTTTCTTTGGTTTCGTGACTCAAAAGACAATAGCGTAATGCATTCTTATAGAAATACAAATGAATCACAGTGAATATTATTGACATATACATACTACACATGTTTAGGTCTATACCCATTGAATCGATTCCTGCGTAAAAACTGAGTTTTTGGCAATTTTTTTTTTAATTGAAATAGATTGATTAGATTCTGTGAAGGTGTGAATATTTAACTTATTTTTTTATAATGAAAATACTGACAAGCTGAAAAATCGTTAGTCATTTGAAAATTCATCATTCCCATATTTTCGTTAAAAAATAAAGCTTTTGTAGCTAATGGCTTATACCTACTAAATATAGAAGAAGTTGTTTTACATTTTCTCACGATCAAGATTTAAAGATATCTATTATCTTTGAATGGAAGTTGCTTGTGTAGCATTTTAGAAAAATGTGACACTGAATAAGCTTTCTAAAGTAAGTAAAACATGGTCATTTATCAGGATTCAGCAGCAGGGGAGAAAGGTATAAGCAGTTCAGTGCACGACCATTCCAATCGATTCCAATGCATTCTAGATGTCATTGATTTCAATAAATCGTGCACGTCTTAATTTATAGACCTCTCCATTGGTCGTATTGGAGGGAGGTACTCGAGTACAATTTCTATGTACTCAGTAAACTGGATAAAATATTTAGGTTGAAAGTATGAATGGAGAATCGACGAATCAATAAGGAGTCGCATAATAAGAACAAGACGAATATCTAGGACGGGTTGTTTCACAGAATTTGAACAATTCGTCCTTTCAAGTTCTGTGAAGGTTCTACTCATGTTTTATTATTGATCAGTTGCTTCAAAAACTGAAATAGTAACCGAACTTGGATAGAACATTCATAGAACTGAAAATGAACTTTGAAATTTGATGAATTGTTCAAATTCTGTGAAACACCCGTCCTAAGAATGGGTTGCTTCATAGAATTTGAACAATCAATCAAATTTCAATGTCCGTTTTCGGGTTCCGTTAAAGTCCTATTCAAATTCTGTCATGTCATTATAGGCCAGTTACTTTACAGAACGGAAATAATAAGTGAACCTGAAAAGGACTTTCACAGAACTTGAAAATTGAAGAATTGTTGAAATTCTCTGATACATCCCGTCCTAAGTTTATTATGAATTAACATAGTTTCAATACTTTCATACACTTGAGCATCGGTGTAGGATTAGCGACGTATGCTTCTTTTTAAAAATTGTAAATGTGTTGACTGTTGCGCCCACTCGACACATTAGGCATACTGACCTATTTCAATATCACCGTTCAAAAACAAATTATGTAGCAAATTCGCCAATTCCTCACCTACATAGTTTAGCAAATGAATATACCAATGATTTCCACCCTTTTAAGGAGGTGATAGATCACTCTATAAGTTCAAAGCGTGCCATATAACTCCATATTATCCTCGCCATACAATCTCATACAGACCTGACACCTAAACATATGATGTACTATATGCGCTGTGATCTGCTAGCCAGGCTATATTTGAAAATTATGCGACCCCCTCTCCTACCCACGGCAGGAGAAGGGGTCAGAACAATTTACTGAACGCCATAATTACGCGGCTGTCATCATTCAAAGTGACAGAGTTAATAAATTGAAGAATTGATATTCCGCGGCAGCCCCAGAATTGATCTGACCCCCTTTCCTGAGGAAGATTATAACGTAGTGTGTCAGCCCAACATATAATACGTACATGCCACGCCCTATGTATGTGCGCATAATATAGCGTAATAGCGTATGTTCAAAACAAGCTCGAAAAATTTTTTTATGTCAAGATTCTATTTCTGTTAATTTCAGTTTTTAGTAATTATTTTTCAGTTGTAAAGCATTATAATGTAAGAAATTATTTTTTGCAACGTTGTCTAGCGTGTGTCCAAAGTATTTTACTATGTTGTTCACCATTTTTGCACATCTAATCAAAACTTTAGATTTTTTTATCAATAAACTAACTTACAGTAGTTATTTTTTGTATATTGTGTTGATTTCATATGATGTTATAAAATAAACATCATATGTTGATTCAAATATGATTACAAATATATCTGCAGTAATTTCACAATTTGTGCAAAGTCTTCATTGGTAAACGTTAAAACAACGAATGAATAAATAGTGACGCTAGTTTTGTTATAATCGCATTAGTTTTCTATTTAGAGAGTGCTAATGTTCTGCCGAAAATAGGGCTAATCGCATTTAATCGGATCAGAGTTTGTAAACCTAAAACTTTTACTTGATTTTCGACCCACCTCGTAATTGGATTATTCCAATATTATATTGATAAACGAAAAATTGAAAACGAAGAGCCTTATGTTTAGATTTGATTATCAAAGCTAAAATTAAATCGAAACTTTCATTTACGATGTTTAATCCAATTTATATATCCGTTTTGATGCATATTAAAAATGTTTCATAAAAGTTGTCTTATATTTAATACAATTTCGCTTTTGTTTTCTTGAATGAAGTGGAATCTTGGAAGTGGAAATTAAACGATCGAGCTGAAACTCGGCAGATAGACTCGTTGTCGATGGTAAAGCATTTTCGTCTTTTTTTAATTATGAAATACTCATTTCTCTTAAATTTTATGACATTATGGCAGTTATTATACGAAATAAATGTCTGTCCTACCCAATTGGGATTCGATTCAGTTGCTAGCGCGGTTGTCTCTAGTCCTCGGGGAGGAAAGTTCAATCCTCGGTCAAAACAAACAAAAAAAAACATTTGAAAAATTTACGGCAGTTTAGAGCCAGCAAACCAAAAAATATATCTATTAATAATAATAAATGTATATTTAGATGCTATCGAAAAACTGTAGAACTAACCACTGATTTCGATCAATCAGATAACGTCACCCAACTTGGCTCGATACATGCATGCTTGCTTTATGCGTATTCATTGTCTCATATATAATTTTATTCCGGCTACTATGTAACTTAATTTGCACAACAATAGAAGTCACTATATCATGTTTATGATAAAGCGACATCTGAAAGCAATGTACGCTGAGCGGAAATGGTTTTTAGGGTTTTTAGTTTACCAACATGACTTGAGCCTTCGGAGAAGGACTTTTATTCGAAATGTTTGGTTAATGATTCGAGAACTGATTTATTTTTACTTTTTGCATTGCGAGAAATGGTTCCTCGTTTCATCTTCCATTATGTGCAGGGTACATATTGTACATAATTGTGTATTACATCTCGCAGGGTCTGCGATCCACGATCGTGGGTGGGTGTATAAACGTATCCCGTTGTAATACTTCCTCCATATGGCGCGGTCGTGTTCCAACTGGATTCTGCGGACTTTACGACAGAGCTTTGGGTAAACCGGTCGTCCGTACATTCCTAGCTACCTCCCAACAAACCACTTCGCAACAAAACATACAGCATTTAACGACTAATTTTCACCATCCCAAAATCAATTCAAAACATTTGTGCAATGAAAACTTTAAGGGCGGGTTGTTTCGGAGAATTTGAACAATTCTTCAAATTTGAAAGTGAATTTTCAAGTTCTGTGAAAGATTTTTTTCAAGTTGTTATTATTTCAGTTCTGTCAAGCAACTATCCTATAATGATATCATGACAGAACTTGAATGGGACTTTCACGGAACCCGAAAATGAACGTTGAAATTTGAAGAATTGTTCAAATTCTGTGAAAAAACCCATCCTAAGACATACTCGTAGTCTCCTGTCTTTCTACTGAAAGCTTTTGGGTATTTATTGCGCTATTCTACGTGAGCACTTTTCGAACATCAATAAAATAATTGCATTCCTTGACAAAATGTACAATATTTTATCTGATGCATATTGTGTAATGACTTTTTTACAATTTTCGTTGAATTGTCAGTTGTCTGTGTTGAATTACTTGACTCGTGAGAAAGACGTAACGAGACAACGGGTATCATGACAATCGTTCAGTATGTTTAAGGGCAGATTTGGTGTTGGAGATTTAAGGAGTGGTTTGCTTGGAGAATGGTACTTCTCGTGTGTTGCTAAGGAGTGTACGGCGAGCATTTTATTTTTTCTCGCTGATATATATCTGAATTGATACCAGACTCGCTAATTGGCTAAAAAAGGCTGCCGGTTAAAACAACTTGCAAATGAAATCCAAACGCGAACAACTTGTTTGTATAATTTTACTAGTGGATCCCCCGCAATGCTTCCCTATTGCTTATGTGTTACTAGTGGATCCCCCGCAATGCTTCCCTATTGCTTATGTGTTACTAGTGGATCCCCCGCAATGCTTCCCTATTGCTTATGTGTTACTAGTGGATCCCCCGCAATGCTTCCCTATTGCTTATGTGTTACTAGTGGATCCCCCGCAATGCTTCCCTATTGATTATATCTTTTTCGGGAGCCTCCGACTTCTTCAATCATTCACTACTATATACCAGAATTTTTCTGTTAAAAAACTACATGGTATCTCATTACGGTGGTACAGAGTTACTGCTTATTCCTCGGGCGTCCCCGACTTCTTCTACCATTTAAACATCTTTAAACACTTCTAGCACTAATAACAACCAACTTTAGAATTTTCAGCGATATCAGTAGACTACTTTTCGAATTTTGCGACCACAAACATGCGTAGGCTGAATTTTAATATATTAAGAATAGAAACCAGTAATAATTTAACTCAACCACTTAGCGTGCATTTTAAAATATAAGACGTTGTCCTGCCACAGACCGCCTTCTATGTAGGCAAGTTAAAATTTGTGGTTGTATGTATTATGGGTAAAAAATCTGAAAAAAAACCTTGAAAATTCGTTATTCATTGAAACCTATCGGGTCCAAAACTATCCTATATTTCAAGCTGGAACCAAACATATACATCACAAAATTTCATTGAAATCGGTTGGGCGGTTTCGGAGATTAGCGAGTACGAACACAGTGACACGTGATTTTTATATATTAAAATAAGGTTATTAGAAGATACTTAAACGTCATTTATTCATCGGTGACATCTGACTGATGATTTTTTCAATTTAATGAAGGTGTCATTGATATTCTTACATCGAGAATAATATTATACAATTACTTGCAAATTAGAATTGTTTCGACATTAAGTGTCACATTTATTATTCATTAAAAACAATAATATTATGTTTTTAAAATTAGCCCCACAGATCAAAATATCAGACAAGTGTTAGGAATACAATAATAATTAATGATAAAATTATTACCAAGTAGTTTTGTAAACAAATTAACGAAATAGTTAAAAATTGTGCAAATTTAATAAACCCGATGTTATGTCTGCGGAATAAATTCAAATGTTTTTTTTAATGCTTTGCACGTTATAAATGACTATTCGATTTTAATATCACGAAACCTGTTTAGTTCTGCTTAAATTTCAGATTCACAGAATTATCCTAGACCAGTCACTGACGTCTAAAAATATCTTGGTAATAAAGTGTACGAGTGTACAGTCAAATCAGTTTAAAGAGAACTAGTTTGAATGTATTTGTGCACATTGATAATATTGAAAGTTTAAAAAAAGTTTGGAACAACACCCTGTAGTCCCCTCTTACGATGTTCTTTTGATGCTTTTTTGTCTCACCAGTCTGAAGATGGCTATGATACGCTGAAACCGGTAACGGTAAAAAAATTAAATAAATGGAAAAGAGTTTAAAATTGTTCTAATATCTCGAATAATTATGAATTTAATAATATTTTTATTCATCCAGATCAAGTTTATCTTTTAGTGCTGTAGTGCAATGAAAAAAAGTTCCCCATCATTACGAAATTCGTGGCAAATATCGCTGTAGAGCGTTCAGAGATTTGCGTGGGTAATGGAAATGAAAATAAAACTGAAAAAGAATAAAGTAATAGGCTTTGTTTCCATTAAAATTATACGTAATATATTTGTTTTATTAGCACTTTCAGACTGGATGATTTTCAAATTAACGAAAAAATAGTATCTTCAGCTTGTGTAGATTTCCAACCTTCCGCTTGCCCATCTCCGTTTCCTTTTACCTCACAGTATGCTCCGATTCGAGGTGTCCTGGTTCCAATGCCTCTGAAAAATGAAATTCTTGTGTCGTATAATATAAAAAAGTTTACTTCATCATAACTTGACATAATTACTAATTATTCAAAATAACTTAAAATAATTTGGGTTGCCTCGACAACTCCATGTTTTAAAGTTTTAGTGCTGGATGATGGTGTTTAAATCCATCAATGAAATGGCCCCACCTTACATCTCTGAACTATGCGTCCTGGAAAACACTGGTCTGAGGCAGTCAACACTTAGATTAGCAACATCATCAGCTGTAGGCAGACTGATAGAACCTAAGCGCAAGCCAAATACTAAGTTTGGTGATCGCGCTTTCGGAGTATCTGGGCCAAAGGCTTGGAATAAACTCCCTCCGGAACTAAGATCCATAACAAGTCCAACAGAATTCAGCTCTAAACTAAAAACTTACCTTTTTAAGCTGTCTTATAAATTAAATATACAATTCCTGCCCTTAAATTAAATATACAATTCCTGAGAGAAAGTCAAATTATATCCAATTTTCCAATTATGTCCTGAATCCTGTATCTAAATTTCGCTACTAAACAATTTGTTAATGTTAATCAAGTGTAAATCTCAGGTACGTATTGACGGCTTGTCAATACCTACCAGGTAAGTATGGTACTGTATATTATCTCCATATATAGTCAGTAGATCATTGAAGAAGTGTATTATATATTTGTACAGCGCCCTTTAGGTGATGATTTTGTACAAAAACAGCTCTATATAAATGATCCAAATATTATTATTATTATTATACCGCATCCTATTATCAAACGTCTGGAGCCAGTGAGGCTATGATGTCCACCATAATTGGTGTATCTTGTGAGGCTGAATCCAGTTAGGAGGAGATGGAGATGTGGCAGAGAAAGGTAGGAAAGTACCTGGTTATTCAGAACTGGTCACCAAACACGTCATTAAAGCCATTTCATGCAACGACTTGGAAAATGGTGGTTTTTCACCAGGGCCACACTGACAGTATCTATCACTCTGGAACATGCCGTAATATTTTAAATTAATAAATTATGAAATATCACAAATAAATTGTAACCACTCAACACTGAGGCTGTCACCTGCATTATGAAATGTTATGCAGATCTAATATCTAATATATCATTTGACAAATTGTATAAGGAATGTTGTAAATGAATTTCATTTGTCTCTCAACGACGTCGAGGGCTATAAAGTAATTATTAAGAGATGAATTAAAAGAGGAATTCGTCGAATGAAATACCTAGAAGCCATGCAATGTCGATCACAATAACAACTTCTGCAGATGCATTCTATAAATGTTAGGCTATAAAGTTATAGGTAGGTAACTATATTCCTATGGATCTTGGTCACCTCCGTACTATCACGTTTATTCTCCTGTCCTGTGGTTTACACTGACAGCTATCCAAGTGAACCACAATGCAAACTTGCGATATACGATCGCCGTTTAAATATCTAATACGCGCTAAATCAATAGAACAAAGAGAAAGTTATACGGAGAACCTAACTACATAAAAGGAGAATAATGTATTATTATTGCAAATTTATAATTCGTCGTATAATGATGGCGACACGTTCGAATTATGCTGTCATAAAAATAATTGGTAAAATAAGCGCTTACCATGATTTATTACGGCTTTGAATGATTTCTTGATAACATTCATACAATATCATGAATAAAACATTAGTTTTTTGGAAAATCATTTAGGTTGTTTATCAAAACCGATTAATATTTTGCAACATTTGCATCCTTGTAACAGTAATAAAATTATCAATAGCAATTATTTTGGCAATAGAAAATCACTTTTGACTATTTAAAATTCATGAAGTACGAGTATTTACTTAAGTAAAATTAATATTAGAATAAATACCGGAAAGTCCAATTATGTCCTGTTCATAGTGTTAAACAGTGTTAATCTCAAGTGACCTACCAGGTAAGTATGGTACTGTATATTATCTGCCTGTACACAATATGAATAAAAACTACATTCTAGCATCACGTTCATCAATCACATGCATTGTACATATAGCTTTGTATTAGTGATCGACGAACCGGTTGATGCAATCTGTTAGCCATACATTGATAATAGTTTGACTAGTCTATAGTTAGCAATAACATAGATCATTGTAGAAACGCATTATATGTTTGTACAGCGCCCTAGAGGTGATTTTGCACAAAAACGCCGCTATACAAATCATCCAAATATTTTTATTATTATTTATTCTAAGACGGTGTTCACAAAATAGAAAGTCTTTATCAACTATAAATAATCAAAAATCTGTTTGTTGTAATTCTTATATATTTTAGTTTATTTAACTTAATCATTTCTATTATGATCTTTGTAATATCCTTTATAGTGTAAAAAGCAAGACGCCAGAACGTCTACAACAGAATGTAAAATATAATATTTCGACAAAAATACATCAAAGATAGCCAGATAGTGATAGACCTACGTAATAAAACTATTTTCATATATGGGATCTCATTGCTCTCATTGTTCTTCAAACAATCCTACGCCCTTTGACCTATCCAAACCAAACGTTGCGTAGTTACTCTTCATAAACCCCCGTGAAACAAAAGCTCCCCTCCACCCCTTTGGCCACCCACCCTCTCTACATACGTTTAAATTTTGCTCATTTGCAATCTAAAACCATAATAGTTTTGTACGTAATTAATAATTGTTACTTTGAAAAACGGCATTCCTCTACAAATTGTTGACGAATTTTTGATAATTCCTCAGGTAAACTTAATAATTTAAAAATACATTAATGTCATTTTAGGATCAAATGATTTATAAATTTTAGAATATAAGATTAATTTTATTTATTTATTATTAAAAAATATCCCAAAGCACACAGATAATAACAATGATTTCATAAGACTAATCATAATATATTTATCAACAAAAATAACTACTATTCTACATCTCAGTTCTATTATTTGGGCAGCCGTTTGGGCGCATTAGTGCCTGTCGGATTTGAGTGTCTCGGTACTGTTAGGTAAATTTGGATATGTCATGGAGGATAACAGCAGACTCCAAGTCTAGTCCTGGTTGTATACTTTTAACCTTCTAGTTCTCAACTATCAGGTTGTCTCAAAGTCAGTGTTGATCGATAACAGTGATAAAGAATGTATGAAGGGTAATTTTGTTTTCCCCGCTTTTAAAGTGATTGATTCAAGTGTATCTTACTTCAGCCAGACAATGGTGTAATTCAGGAAGTTTTCCGATTCTTTTCTGTCACTTACTGTAATGATTTTGATGATGATTCTATAGTACCACATCAGAAAATACGGCTAGTCTTTATAAAATATGTCAGAGAAGGCAGCTAATAATATTTCTCCATTGCCTATAAATCCTTCTGAGAATCAAATCAGCAAACTTTTTTACATTTCAATAATTTCTAAATGCCTTCATAGGCTTTTTTTTGCCTTATCTAATCTAATCAACTGATTTAATGCGATGTGGAAAGGGACGGGGAAAATCATTTCCTAAAAAGGTAAAATTACTTAGAAAAATTGAAAAGGTGTATTTTAATCATGGGACTGGATTTTTTAAGCGTACGTATTTATGAAAATAACAACTCTAAAAACTTATTTTGAATGTTATAACCATTTATGTAATGCGCCACATACCCTAAATACGTTTGTTTCGGTAAGATAAGAAATCCTGGGTTCGCTTCCTAGTTGTAACCGTTATCTTTATATTTTTCTGTGTCTTGTTCTGTTTCATTTTACATTTAGATTTATTAGTATTGTCTTTTCTTCAATGGTTCGTATTTGTATTTCCTTCAAAATATGGGAAACACACATCGAAAAAGATGAAATTACAAAATAAGAATCTTCTGTCGCGTAAGAACGCGATTTGAAGAAAATAACACTTAAAAACAATTTTAATTTTAATTGTGAATACCGACCGCAAGTCCCAATTGCTCCCTGCTAACCTTAGTTATTATATTATTATAGTTATTATATATTAGCATCCCCAATTGGGGTATTTTGTGAAGCTGAAGGGTATGGGTAGGGGAAGCAGATGGGGTAGATGAATAAACCATCTGGTCACCAAATACGGCTAAAGCTATTTCAGGCAACTTTTCTATCCTGAATGGTGGGCTTACACCAGGATGATACTGAATATTTATTTAATCAAAAACAGATTCCAAAGAAGTACCTACACAAGACTGTTGTAACTACAATACAATCAGGATCAGGAATGCTTGTTTTAGTGAAATAAGTATTGTGCAAAAGTCAAGACCACTTGAAAAGGTGAACATTGTTCTCTTGGAACCAGTTTTTCATTTGTTCGGGATCAGGCAGGAAAATGATGAGGTATGCAAGCTGAAGAAAACAAAAGGGAGCAAGGTATCTGAAGGCTAGTTTGAAAATAAGACTCTATTCTAGTTTTATGCTTCGTTTGCCCGCTGCACTGGTTATCTAGTGCAGGCGGCCGCTACTGCGTGAATGTCACCTTCTTTACTTTGTTGACAGTGTAGACCAGTGATGAGCAACCTTTTTAACTGGACGAACGATCCATGTTCAATGTGTTCCCAGGCCACAAGGAATGGGGTAGATTCAGTTCGACGTGGTTGACTTTGAAATCGGTGGTGTCGCAAACGTGTTTATATTTTATAAAAGCGTAACTTTTTAGATAAAACCATTATTTTTTATCATTCTAAAATATTAAACAATTTATTATTAAAAAAAAAACACGCAATTTTCGGCGGCTGATTCAAAATGTACATAGAATGTTTTTTTTGTGAAATCCTTTCGTATTTTGAAAACGTAAAATATTTGATCGCAGCTCCTGGAATTCCGAACGATTGCTATTAAATAAGGATTATCGAAACTCTCTTCTGTTATTATTTATAATTTTTCAGAAACATAATTTGTAAACTTACCTAACCCTTATAAAACGGATCATCAAGATATCAAGACAAAAGTTTTCCGCGAAATAGAACCGAAACCTTTTTTTTGCTGCTAATTTTGTATATTATATTTAGCCGACACATAGTAGGGACATGTGAAAAGTCTCACGGGCCGCGTGTTGCTTATCACTGATGTAGACTACCCTTTGGCGTCTTATGAGATCTACAAATACGTTTTCTAGTATCATTGTGTAGTATGGTTATGAAATGACGGAATGTTGATGAATATTATTCATATATCGCGCAAAAGAAACGAATCTGCATTTTCCTTTGTTTTCAGAAAACGGTGTATTTGAAGAGTTTTCAAATATTTCTCAAAAATCAACTGCAGAACATACATTTTTATCTTTAATAGTAAAATATACTTTTTAAGTTATTTAATAAATAATATACAAAATTAGTTATAGGGGCAAAAAAAAACTAATGTGTTATTTATCCAAAACAAACAGACTGATTGACATTTTACCCATGATTTTCACATGTGTTCGTTGCTATTTTGTATTTATTTATACTACATATTATTTTTGCATTTCAAGCGATGACCTTGAAGGTTTCCGAAAAATAAGATAAGGTTGGAAAAAGTTGAAACGTCTTTTAACGCTACGTGTCTTGCAAATCTTATTTGGGAGGCGGCTACGGCAAATGCGTCTGTCCACCTACTACGTGGCCGGCCGGATCTGGAGACGCTGGTTGAGGAAGACCTTTTGGCCTCTTCAGCCGGACTCTCTCGACCCATCGCCTTTCACTGTTGTGGGAGAGGATGAATTCATTCGTCCATCACTCCTGAATGAACACACTGACCACCAAACTCCTACCCAACCCTCATAACTTCCTCTCCTACCACTCCTTAAAAAAATACCTTTTACACAGCATCCCCAAAGATGACATAAGCCCTGAGAGAAATTATTTTCCTCAGCACCTCCAGGGTCAAGCTAATGTTAAAAAAATAAACAAATGTCTATATGCGAATTAAATTTCTGATCATCGAATTAGAAAAATTCACGAAAAAAAGGCTCTCCTACTTTCGACGCCGGGATGTTCCGCTAATCGGATGACAGATCTTTGAGCTATCTCAGAATCGCAGTTTTCTTCCAATGCGCGTGGTGTTTGAATAATTTATTATTAAATACACCGTTTCCAGTTATATCTAAATAATAACATTTCAATGCAGATACATCATTCATGTAATTAGATAAAGTGGACATATCTACATCATTGATGTAGTAATATTGATATCAAACCTTTTAGGAAAGGAGATAAAGAACACGTTGATTGACTGCTCAGAGCAGTTTAACAGGGTTCATTAAATATGTAGCAATTTCTCCCCAACAACCTAGGTCCTTCGAACATCTGAGCCAATAAAAATTAACACATCAAATCTGCGTAATTTTCAACACCGTATACTAAGACTCAATTAAGTTTTTCTAATGAATTTACCCAACATTAAGTATAATAATAATTGGATAATTTATATAGAGCCGTTTTTGGGAAAAATCACCCCGAGGGCGCTGTCCAATTTATTATTATTATATGAGTTAGGCTCTATCAAATTTTATTATTTATAAACAGATACAGAAAAACATACTTACCTGACATGCCACTTAGGATACACAAACTTTTATTAAAAAACGTTAACGACTTTGAACGCGACAGGACACGATTTTAAATTTGCTTATTAACCCTCTTTTATAATGATATTACATTTATTAGAAAATTAGTGGCAAAAATAGAGTTGAAATTTCTTTTAAAATACTGAAGAATTTCGGACTCTTTAGGACTAGAGATTTTTTTATGAAACGACTCTAAAAAGTTTACAAATTCTTAGTTGTTTCCATTTTTTACATATTTAGTTATTTACAATGTCGCGGACTGTGAATGTGAAAGGTTTCTGACTTTATGGCTATGTTTTGTATAAAAATGAAAGTTTTAAGTTTAGCTCTGATATCTGTCGAGTACATGTATTGTAATGTCTATGTGCTTTATAATATTAATTAATATTACAAAACACATAGACATTATAAGGATCTCCCCATTCCTTGATATGCGACTATAATTCATAAAATCCCTTATATCAATAATAAAATCAGGTTTTTAAGTACGCGCAGCTTGGCATAATATCTTAGAAATTTATTCATTCGTATTAATTTATTCATTACTATATGGAAACATCAAGCTACTAACTACAGCCTTTGAAATTTGTTCTTCACGATTCTAGTTTTTCAGTTCTTTACAAACAAGGGAAAACAACAAAACTCGATTTAAAATTCTCTGAACTACTTTTAATTTTATTTTATATATTGAAAAGAACGGAACTCGGATCGCATTATTTGACAGCTGTCAAATACTAACTGTCAGTCGGAAGTGCGACGCCGAGATGCCACGTGTCCAGCTGTTATGGTATCAGAAGATGTAGTCGAATGTAGGTGAGCGTTGCGTGAAGTGTGCGGTTGGTAGGTAATAGGTTGGTAGGTAGGTACCGCCGTATTGATCGCTAACAGCTGACGGAGCGATGGAGGCAGCGGAGGCAAGAGTAGGGTGGCGCCGCGACGCCCCAATTTGCCTCGACGTCAGTTTCAGGGCACGCACTCTTCTGACGCTCATCTGATAACGGACACATAGATCCTATCTAGTGATTGCCTATGTCTTTATTTATAAAGATTTTATCGGGTTAACGACAATATTTCTAAAGTGTCTATTAGTCACTTATTTAAATAGATTATGGCAATAGACGGCATAGAGTAATCAGAATGCTATCTATGTATGTTTTCCTAAAAGTCAATTAATTTCACTTGTTCATTTTTTACGATAACCAACTTTGTGTGCTATAAAATATATATATCATGGGCTTGATGCTAAAAGTGCCTATGTCAGTTTTTGGTAATTTGATTTACGTAGCAGAAAGTACTCTAGAACATCCCTTATTTGAGTTTTATGAATACCGATGACAGGTGCTCCAAGTTAATGAAATTCCAACCTTATTTAATGTATAATTCAAAATTTTGTTTGCTCGTTTTTTTACACCGAGATATCTATAAATAATCTTCGTTCCCATGTTATTTACAAATTTGACACAGGCACTTTGAGAATTAAGCCACAGTTATTTAATCTTATCTTTTTATAAGTAGGTAAACAAAGCAAAGCTATTCGTTATTTCAAATGCTACCTTCTTCTACATTTATTTACAAAGCTTAAGGTTGGATGGTTTGGTCACGTGGAGCTGATGCATGGAGAATTTTAGGAGAGTTTTGACGTGCAAATAAATGGATGCACGTAGAAGTCGGGAAGAGCACGTAGAAAGCACCTTAGCCAGATTATACAAAAAAGAATAAAATGTCAAGACGATATATCTATGTGATCCGTGGAAGGATTTCGTGCAGACGAGATGCGTGGTCCCTGATTATTCTTTCTACGGGGAAATACGTCATACATAGTTAATTATATTTGCTCAATATGGACAATAGAGATTTCTGCTAAAATTATAACTTTTAAAAATAAAATTTAATAACATCTAAATGTCTGAAAACAATTTCCTAATAACAGCATTCCTATGTATTGAAAAAAAAAATAGAGGCTTGACAAATTAACGATCGAAAATATCTTCAACTGCCTTCAAGTCGAGATTGCTGTGGATTTGTACGTGGGCGAGCTTAGCCAAAACCTACGGAAGATTATCAAGCTATGTCAAGCCAAAACTTCATGGTAATATTTACCTTACGGCCAAGGTCGGTAGAATCATTTTCCCACGGCGCGCCGGCAGCACACCGTATTCTTTTGCAGATCCGACTATAAAGTGGAGGTCACAACGATTACCTGAAAACTTGTTCCAAGGTTAATCCGTAATTTTAAAATATAAAACCGTCTTAAAGATTTCCTTAATAAATGTGTCTCGTGGGTGTTGATAAGGGATTAGCAAATTACACAGTGGATAAACTATTCATGCGGAATTTAATGTCTTTTGGTTGTTACCATTGGAAACATTTTCAAAAATATTTGTAAGACTTGATCATTGGTTTATATAAATATATATTACGTGAGTAAGGCCCAAGACTCTTAACTCCTCAATACCGGACACAGATCTGACCACTGAATATGGCTAAAGCCATTTCCAGCAATGCTTTGGTTATGAATGCTGTTCTTTCAAGAGATTACCAGAGTACCTATTTACACGGTTAATCGTATTTGCAAATAAGCGAATGCATTGGTCGCGCAATTAGCTTTGAACTTAACAACACAAACTTAAAACTGTGTGTATTGGTGCGTAGGTAGATATGAATACACTTCTTACAAGACGTACTAAACATCACTGAAAAACAGCAACAGTTTTGTCTTGTTTAATTATTTATTTTTCAAGTAGCACAAGTAGTACTAAATGTACATAATAATTTACTTGGAATTTGATTAGCTACTTACGACAGCTTTATTTTACTTTCAAGAAATGTTTTATCTGCAATAAAAAATAAACGAAATGGAAACAGGTTTTTTTTTATTTATCAATAAGCCATCAGATTCCGGTTAGTTAAAAAGGCATCTAGAAGACAGGAGTCTTTGAATTTTTTCATGCAGTCGTGATAATAGCGTTGTATTGTAACTATTAATAAATCGATCGATCGTAAAAAAGCTTAAAAACAAAACATTTTAATAAATTTAAATTGATAGAATGGGGCCAATAATAATAATTTAACAATTTGATTTAAAAAATGTTGAAGGTTCTTCGAAGGTGTATCTTTTGACCTAATTATTATAGCATATACGTTAGGAAAGAAATATGAAAATATCTATAATGTAATGATTAATGGTTTATGGGTAGAAGTATATTAATATAAGATTTAGGAACAACTTTTTAACTTATTTTAACCCGTCAATTTAATACTGCTTTTGCCATATATTGAACCTGTCGATTTTATATTAGGAAAAATGTTTATTTTCGAATATCTTTTTATCATTTCTTAAGACGGATTGTTTCACAGAATTTGAACAATTCATCAAATTTCAAAGTTGATTTTCAAAGTCAGTTCAGTTCCATGTGATCGCGAGGAAAACCATTGAAATTTCCAAATACTTAATTACCCAACTGAACTTTAAACTTTCATCTTGTTTTTCATTATAATGGTTGAGCTTGAAATTTAAAAAAAAATAATCTTGTGCTTTATTCACTAGTTTTATTTGGACAGCTCAAACATACAACTTAAAACATTACAATATGGATGCTTAGACCTATAACAATAAATATTTGCCTATTGTAACCTATATTTGAAAACAAAACATCGTTACAATAGGAACCTTTAATTAACCGGTTCATTAATCTTAATTTAGCGCGGTTTAATGCCACGATAAACGCCTTCTTTATCACCGTCCACAGCGAAATGGTGAACGCGATACATTGTTCAGTCTGACTTCGAAATGCCTTCGTCTGCCCTCATTCAGAGTATTATGGTGTTTTGTGAGCATATTACATATAATTAGGGTTTGCAAATCCCGCAGGATTGCGGGATATAAATTAGAAACCTTCGAGATTTGTGAGATTTTTGTAACAGTGAAATATGTCAACATTTCATAATCATTTTTCGTTGTTTCGTATGTATTATCTTTGATACTAGTATATTATAAGTAAAATAATAAAAGGAAATTTTTTAAGAAGAATATAAAATAAGATCGTAAAAAACATAACTGTCACTGACAGGACTCTTCATAATCATTTAGTACGAGTACTATTATTAAAAATGGATTGAAAAATAAAGTCATATGTATTTTTAGAAGATCTTAGTAAAAAAAATAAGATCACAAATAACATAGATTATGTAGATTAAAGAGTCATGTCACCTGAACCAAAACCTCCTAGATCAAAACCCTGAACGGAGGCGGTGCATCGCAGCCCTGCTGGTTTGAAATCGCCCTCTCTGCTTCCATACTAAATGGTTGGTGTGACAGTCATCAAGGTGTTTGCTTACTGAATGTATCTTCCACTGATACCTCCGTTCTCGAAAAGCGACATCTCTTTCTTCAAAATTGATTCCACGTCTTGAAGTATCTGCATCATTTCAGCATTTTTTTAGGTGTAAATAAATGATTTTTTCAATCCCGCACACGAAATTCCCGTAAATCGGCGGTATCAATATCGCTGAAATCCCACGGGATTGCAAACCCTACATATAATATGAGTTCATCACACAAGTTTCGTTACTTCGGTGTTACAGTGCTAAATCATTATCAACAAGGTTAGGTTAAATCGGAATAAGGAATTGGTTCTGTAAATGACAATTAGATGGATTAGTTAAATAAGATCTCTTAAGATCCAAATATATACGTCGCGCATAGTGTACCTAAATAGCCCGTCCGGCGTAGGTACTATTTGTAACTAGCCTAAAGTACTTATACTTAGGTACACTCAGTCAGTACATACTCTTATACGTACTTTTACTGAGAAGGGCGATCAATAATGTGCGTAGTTGAATATTTAAATAGGGTCACTTTCACGCTTTACTTCCATACGATCTTTCTCATTATTCTTTCCTGGGATAAATAAAAAATTCGGATAAAGTGTCACAAGTTTTTCGTAAAATATTACGTTAAGATTCAATTATTTGGTAGCAACCTAACCTAACCTAACCTAACCTAACCTAACCTAACCTAACCTAACCTAACACAACTTTCATCTCCCCATATCCTCTCGTTTCAGTCCTCTGGACAGTTGGGACTCGTTTCCACCGATTACTAGTCGTGATTTCTTTTAATGCAAAAATTCTGGGACTAACTACCAGAATATTTACTTCTCATCGCCTAGAATTCTAATGGAAGGTTATAATGTGGATTCTTCAGTGGACATTTTTAATTTATGCAAATGATTGATTGGCAGTTCAGTTATGTACAAAAAAATATTTAAAAAACTAAATAAAACTTATTACTAACTTATTTTAAAGTTTTTAAAAATAATTTTAAATTTTTAAAAATAATTGTTAAAATTTGATGAACTATTCTTATGTAAAAGCCTCTAAAAGGATTTTAAAAATAAATATGGGTGAGGAATGGAACGAACGGATTCAATACCAGAAATTGATTTTTTAAATGTTGGTCGAAATTTACCTAGATAAGATAATTGATAATTTATTTAGTTTAGAAATGCGACTTTTAATCTAAATAAATAATTAAAA
Source organism: Hesperophylax magnus (assembly GCA_026573805.1). Classification (NCBI taxonomy): domain Eukaryota; kingdom Metazoa; phylum Arthropoda; class Insecta; order Trichoptera; family Limnephilidae; genus Hesperophylax; species Hesperophylax magnus. The sequence goes on from JAIUSX010000022.1 coordinate 8,061,841, forward strand.
ATATGTACAGGTTCGATAGTTGTATTTAACTAACTAAATAAAGTAAATTAATCGTATCTATGAAAAAGTTAATCAAAATTGTGGGACGTGACAAAAACGCAATGTACAAACTTTGGCGAAAATGCCCTTGTACGTCTTAGTGTTTTATTTTAATCAAATATTTTTCTTACATTTAATCGCTTTTATTGAAATCCAAATCGACCGTAATAAACTTAATGCAAAGTTCCTTATTCGAGATTTTTATTACACGGGGGAGAGCTTTTTGCAAATTTTATCGCCCATTTGGGAGAGTTTCATGTTTTAAAGCGTTGTACAAGTATCTATACAAAAAATATAACTTATTTTATTTCGTTTTAATAAATACTTATTATTTTTATTTTATTTTCTATGCAAATCTTTGGCTAATTAGTTAAAAAATTGCCAGTAAGTAACAACTGTAAAATTAGATTACCTTTACAAAATTACTTATTTGGATAGGTAGCTATATTTATATAAAGTTTCTTTAAATAACTACTTCAGTGTTTTCTTTCTTTAATTTTAAGTATCTCTCATGTTTTATTTTTTATGTGAAAACCACATAAAAGCTCCAACTGCTCCCAACTGTCCAATGCCATTGGGTCTATGGCATCCTCAATTAGGATAGATTGTGAGGCTGAAGGGATAGAAAAGGGAAGGATATGGAGATGGGAAGAGGAAGGTTGGGAAATAGGCACTTTAGGTACTTGGCTATTCCGATCTGGTAACCAAACACAGCTAGGGTCATTAGGACTATTGTATCCCTAATTAGGATATGTTATGAGGATGAAGAGAGTGGGAAAGGGAAAGGGATGGATAAAGGAAGGAGATGGGAAAGAGGAAGGTGGGGAATATGTACCTCAGGAACCTGACTATTCAGATCTGGTCACCAAGCACGGCTAAAGTCATTGCAAGCAACATTCAAATTTTAAATTCTAAATTATGGCATTTCATCAGGGCGATACTGAGAGTATCCATCACGTTTAAAAATAAATTAAACCAACTTGAAAACGATATTCTACTTTTATAAAAGTTATTTTAATATTATACTTTAATGGTACCTACCAAGCATTGAAAGTTGAAAAAATAGGCTTTTGAACGGGGGAATTAATTTATTGATTTAGTAATACCGTCCTTTCGAGCATTGTAGGTTATACCCAAGGGGAAAAGAATGGTGCTAGATATGATCAACATTGCATGTTCGAATCCCCTTAAATACCGTAATGGATTGATATACCGCTCCCAGCCGTGTACATAAAGAAACAGCTATACCAACACCACAACATTACAGGCCAGACTGAACTGACCAGTGAGTAAAAATCGATAAGCTCTGGGGTGCCAGAGTGGTCAGTCGGCATAGCTTCAATAGTTAATTGGGTTGTAGGTAATAGGTGATATTTCTGGTAACAATTTTCTCTGTAAAAATGTTCCCAGTAAAAATGTCCTCAGTCAAAATATTCACTGTCAAAATGTTCCCAATTAGAAACGGGTAAAATATAATTATGTTGATTGGCACAGTCGTCACAATGAATTGCAACCATGTTCAAGAATTATGAATGCTCTTTGTTACTATTCTCAAAAACTGTTGAGACTTAAGCGACACATTCATGTCCTAACCTATGTACCTTACCTAACGTAACATAATCTTACCTTAATTATTGTCATTGTGTTATCTATTTGAGTTATTTCCACTCTGCGACTATTAGCTAAGAACATTTTAGCAGGGAACATTTTGACCAGGGACATTTTGGAAGGGGACACTTTTACTGGGAACATTTTGAAAGGGAACATTATACCAGCCACGAGTTAATTGTGAAAGCATTAGACATCAATGCAGCTGTTAATCAATCAGCCGATAGTGAAATGTGAAAATAACGATTCTAACTGGAAGTGAAATCATTTATAAAGTTCTGTATAAGGTCATAACAATGACATATACACGGCACAACTCACGAACCTGCGACAGGGAAAATGCTCACTAACGAACCATGTTTTAATATTGTGTTTGGAGGGGATCAAAATATATGGTTTTTTCGTAAACAGATTATTTTCAATTATTTCAGGGAATTGGGAACGACTTCGAAACTAAGATCCCATTTAAAAAAATTAAATAAGTCTATTTTAATTTCGTTTTTGTTTTCATGAATAAATAAAAAAAAATAATTAAATGAAAGAAATGGAATATTGGAAGTGGAAATTAATCCACTTCCGATCGAGCTGAAACTTTGCACGTAGACTCATTGTCGATGACAATACATTCCATGGTGGTACTCACGCACACACATGTGCAAATACACGTATCTCAGAAATGAGATGACATTATAAAAAATTACAAATACTAAAAAAATCTCGCTACCACCCAATCTTAATTTGGTAGTTCACTTATTTTCGTCAGTCTCCGGGAGGAAACCAGTCAAACCATTTTATTTTAGGTTATCTAAAGACATTTTAAAAGTTCACGGCAGTTAAGAATCAGTCCCTGGAAAGGAAGGTGCAATCCTCAGACAAGCTAAAAAAATGTTTTTAAATACATCTATGAAAAAAAAAATTATACTAAAAAAAACTTGTTTTACGGGTTTTTTTTTTCAATGTGTCAAGTTAGTTGATCAACCAATTTAAAACTCATATAATATTCTACTCTATCCATTTATCTTTAGTTTCTTAAGGCGATGCCATACGTAGTAATGCAAAATCATGTGTTTTTGGTTTGAAAATTTGGTCGCCTTGAAATGTTTCAGTTGCTTTAATTAAATACTGCGAGTAGAATACATCTTGACCTTTGAAATAATCGAGTATTTTTTATATAAGTCTTTTTATAAGCCTAGAAAAAAATAATGTATAGGCCTACGAAAACTGCTTTAAAGTTCAAAATCTCCTACTTACGAACCCATTTTCGGTTATGATTTTATTGTATAATGTGGCAAATTAAGTTGTTTATAAAATGATCGAAAAAAAAATAATATTTATGCCTGAACATCCACAAAATAAAATAAAAGGCACTTTTTGGCCATGTTTTTTTCTTGCATAAATCAAAACAGGCGGATGGTGTTAAGCGGGAATTTAAACCTTATGGCTATTTACGTAAGGGTTGTTATTGATAGCGGCTCAATTTAAAATACTACACGACGTAGTGCATCGCCTTAATGCGAGGTTAAAATATGTGAGTTTATCTACGTATTTGAAAGTAAAAATATAATAATTTATAGACATAGTTTATAATTAGGTAAGTTGTTTTATGGAAGACTTCGAGGTTAGCTGTGTTTTATAACCCTTGCAATGCGCTTCAATATCTTGGAGATCTTAATGATATTATAATTATTACATGTTATAAGCCTTGGTGTAATAAATATGATTTAAGATTTTCACGGCCAAAAGTATTTTTGTTATTTGTTTTTGGGGTGTTATGCCGTGTTGCGCTAACTCCTTCTTTAGCTAACGTTTCGGACAGCATTGCAGTGTCCATCATCAGGGCAGATGTGTTATTGGTGTAATAAGCTCAGATATTTGGGAAAATGTTGAAAAGAAATTTATTATAAAGATATATAAGTAAATTGGCACAACTTAGTCAAACAGAACAAAATTTATAAATGCAGATATGTGTTTTGTATACATCGTATGTTTTCTATAATATTCAAGATGATTCTTTCAGAATGGTTGGAAATAATTTTAAATACGAAATTAATGACTTACCTACTCACATCAGTATAATAAAACATAATTATAAACAAGGAAATAAGCAAATAAGCCATCAGACGAGATTAGCAATAGCGCAATCGATTATATTCGAATAATTTACTCGAGGACGAATGAAGGACTTGTGTAAATTGGCAAAGTGTATCTGATAGATAACTACATTGGCTACATGGATAGATATATTAATTTTTAACATCTGTAATAATATGGTAATTCAATAATAATTCATTCGAATCTTCTTAGCAAATCCGATTAAATCGCTAGGCAAACCAAAATTTTTTCAGCAAACAATTTTTGTTTTAAGAGGCTGTATTTGATAATACAGGGTTTTCCAATAAGAGGTATTATTTTGAATAACCCGCTATTTCGGTAGATATTACTTTTGAAGCTGTTATTTTTTGACATTTGACAATTAGTAGAAACTACGCCATTAATAAAAATGGAATGATACACGCTGCAACAACGCATTGAAATTATTAAAATTCACTTGAGTGAATCAAATGCAAATCATCTTGAGTGATGAGGCCCATTTCCACCTCAGTGGCTTCTTCAACAAGCAAAATTGTCGCATCTGGGACTCGGAAAACCCAAGAGTTATTGTTGAAAAGCCTCTCTATCCTCAACGTGTGACTGTTTGGTGCGGTTTATGGTCCGGCGGAGTCATTGGACCTTACTTTTTCGAAAATAAGGCTGTAGCAACAGTTACGGTGAATGGATTGCGCTATCGAGAGATGATCAATGATTTTTTTATGGCCGGAATTGGATGTTATTGATTTGGACAACGTTTACTTTCAACAAAACGGCGCTACGTGCCACACAAGCAACGAAACCATTGATCTTTTACGATTGAATATCAAAATAACACCTCTTATTGGAAAACCCTGTATTATAATATTGAATGAGTACTTACCTGTGTCTGTACAGATTTATGGTAGAATGCTATAGGATGTTACAAAAGGTATGTAGATAACTACTCGTAGGTATGAGTATGGGTATTGGGGTATGGTATGGGCATTATGACTGAGCGTCTGAGGCTCTCGGGCTAAATGTGCCGGCCATGTTATCTTTCGGGGCCTTGGTTTAAATTTATGACCGCCTCCCGGAGCCAAGGCTACTTCACACAGCCAGCCAGCAAAACCATCCTACACCGGTCTATACAGTGCTGCCAACAAAACATCTGCGTTGACTCCTCACTGAAACGGAACGTGCGTTGAGTTGGTTTTATCATAAAAAGGGGTCCGAGAAGCCATAAATATGTGTAGTGCAAATTTTTGCGTCAAATAAAAAAGTGTAATTTTAGTCATAATTTTCTTGATGTTGTCATCAAAATATTATGATATTATCGATACATTTATTACTCGAGACATGGTAGAAAAATATGTTTGGAATTTCATTGGAATCACTAATAACAAATCTCAAAGCTTGTCTAACACTAGAAACTATTACTTGTAATATCGATTCCTATGGTAGGTGTCTATATGACGCGACTTTGGATTTTTTGACTTAACGTCATAATAGAAATTTAATTCATACAATTGAAAATTGTATTAGCAATTTTCATATTTGCAATATCATATATTATTATGATTTCAGTTTGTAAATATCACTGCAGGGAGTTTTTCTTACTTTTAATTCGTGATGTGCACAATCAAACATTGGTGAAAATATTTCTACCCGAAATATATCCATCATGTAGGTTTCGTAACAGCAAATTTTTTTTTTTTTTCATTTACCTCTTCTTCCGCGGGGGCTTGCGGCGCTCACGGATTTGAGCTCCTGGATTGGTACATTTTATTTGGAAATGAGTCGTCAAACCAAAGCTCACGTTGCTGGAGTTATAGCAGCTTTGCTGTTTGGTCATCCTTGTGACATTGCCCGTCTTTGCCAAAACGGAACAACAAACAAAAATATACATATATTTCCGATAAAGAGCCAATTATCTTTCGGGCTGGCTTATTTCGAAAACAATACCGAAAAAGAGTCATGCCCAATTTTAGCATTGATAATTGTGTGATTTTTTTTTTAATTTGTGTACAAATTATATTATATCTTTCCTTGAACCCAAACAATTGAGATATTGATTACTGAAACTGGATATTATGAACAACCGAGTGAAAAACTCGTAATATGAACTTTATTCAACTACTTGTGGGTTAGACATTATTTGGAAATATTGATTTTATTTAGTTTGTTTAAATTATGTAATTATATCTCTAGTGGTAATATGTTGGGACCTTTGCCAGTATTGTTATATTGTTCTTACCTATATCTCAGTGTTTTTAAAAAAAAAAAAATATATTTATATATATATTTTTTATATATGTATATTTATATATATACATGGTTCATCAAAGGGGCTCTCTTATAGACGGTTATTAATATTTATCGATACTCCACTTTAGTGCATCGTAAACAGAACTTTTTTGAGACGCGCTCAAACTCTCCCTGATAAAAAACACATATTTTTAATCTCATTCAAACCCGCGACCTCTGCCTGTTGTATGTTTTTTTATAGAGTAAAATTGTTGATTTTTTGTTGAATATCTGGAGATTCTTTAAAATGCGCAAAGAAAAAAATGCCATTAGAAATTGTTTTTTTTAAATCGATACATTTTCCTTCACTTCAAATTTGTTACATGTTACATGTGTTAAATTTGCACAAACCTAACTTTATAAAGTTATTTTATTGAATGCGTTTATTACAGTCTGATATGGAAAAAAAATAATACATCATCCGCAATTATGAATACTCGTCGTAACGAGTGTTCGCAGATTTTTTGCACAAAAATAACATCAATGAAAATAGTCTGAGATGAAGCCAAGTGAAAAAAAACGTAGGCCGAATGGTGCGACCTTGCTGATGTGTACTTGGTACCTACTTAGTACTTAACTTGTGTACGGATATTGGACAATGCTCACTCTTCTTGTTCATGGGGGCATAGGACCATAGAACGAAAACACGAAACATATCACGATTTGACCGAACCATGTACGAGCACATTGGGATTAAATCCACGAGGTTACCATTACGCTAATTTAGTTACGTAGTTATATGCAAAGGTGGTAAGAGAGATATACATAACATTTTAACAACCCCAAGTAACCCTAGTGGCAGATAATTTCACCATCCCTATAAGAAAATATCACAATCCAGGAATAAAACAATGCCTGAATTTGCTTTAGTTGTGTTCAATGACCAGATCTATTCTCTCCAGAATACAACAATTCCAACTGATGGTTTTATACCTATGTATTCAAAGGTGGTTAGAGAGATATACATAACATTACAACCCTAAGTAACTCTATTGGCAGATAATTTCACCATCCCTATAAGAAAATATCACAATCCAAAAATAAAACAATACCTAAATATGCTTTAGTTGTGTTCAATGACCAGATCCATTCTCTCCAGAATACAACAATTCTAACTGATGGTTGTATACCTAGCCCCATCGGCTCCTGATAATTGGGAAGCTTACGTGGTATTAAATTTTAAACTTTGATCGGTGATATTTGGTGAGCATTCCACCGATATCCCTCCTATTTTCTCACCTCTCGTCTTGAAAATTGTTAGAGCCATTGGTCCACATTGCGTCCAAGAAGAATTCGCATGAAAAAGCTGTCTTTGAATATTCGACTTCAATAATACACCTGCCTAGTTTTGTGATTGTAAGATCTACAGAGAACAAAGCACTGGAGATTTTATAATAATGGTTAACGATGGAACAAATTCGCAGGTTCCTAACTGTTTCCTGTCTTTCATGTTGTGTGCATAAGCAATCTATGTGGCTACAAATCCTAGACAACAGGTCATGTGCGTTAGCCATTCATAATACTGTCGTAAGATATGAAATTAGTCGATAAATATAAGTCATTGTTGCTTGCTCTCGTGGAGACAATAGTAATGTGAAACTATAATAACTACAATTTAATGTTTGCACTCAACCAATTGACATTAACAGCTAATGTAAGAATAACGTGATAAGTTTACAACAATGGTGTAGTATGCAGTAATGATGCTAACTGTGATAGGATTTTTTCAAAGAAGCCTTAGTTTTAAAAAAACGTATTTCTTTATGCTCTTTGCTTGTTCTAAAAATTTATTATTTACTCATGGCCGGCGGAAAATACTGATTTAAAATGGGTTGAGTTAAAGATATTAATATGTGCCCATATTAGTTTTAATTTCCAATATTACTCCAAACAATTCTCACTTAGTACATGGATAACTCAGTACAGAGGTCAACATGTTTAGATGGTATTGTTACAAATATTGGAGTTGCGTAAAGTCGTCTGGTTTTCAAAGAAACCATCCGACTTACGCGGTCACTTTTGGTACTGAAAAAGCTCATCTTGTTTATCTGAAATCAACGGTTCAGATCCTTATTAGGATGCGGAAATGACTGGCGCAATAATGGACTAAAATTACGACAATTGTGCAATTTATTATTATGTCGAATTTGTCTGGTTTTTTCTCGCTAAAATTTTGTCGATCGAGGAATAATTATAATCCTTTGAGTTGGAAACGATCATCGTTTTACATATTGAAGTAATAAAATCATGGCGAAGGTCAGAGCTTTTAATGCCAATTCACATTGATTGTAGCTAAAATAGGGTAAGGGCTTACCTACACTTTTTCTTCAATTGCCTGCGGCCTGGTTGCTGTGATATTTGTTTCTATTTTACTAACAGGTGTGAATTAATCTCGATAGAATCTCCATACGAATTCTTTTCGAAATAATTAGAATTTAAAAAGAAGCTTTGACGAAAAAACAGGCTCTGTTCGCGCTGTTCTAGAGCAGATATGTTCACAGATAGAACATATATTATAGAAAAAAAGCCCACTGCAAGTATTTGTATGTGAATTTAACCGTCTTGAGAGTTGTCTGGGCTGCATCGTGACTAGGCGAGTTTTATCGGCCATTATTTGGCCTACAATAACAGTCTGGAGTCTGAAGACAACAGTGTCTACAACCAACACTGTCAGCAGATTGTACTTTGTAGACCTCGAGACCTGTAGCAAACCATGCGTGACATTATTGTTAATCAATACGCCTGGTTATTACGCCTTGATCTTTAAACGTTTTCGTCACATTATTAATTGCCGCTTATCGGGCGTTATTTTGAAGCTGAGAAACAACTAGCCGATAAGCTATGAGTAACGAAATACGTCTCAAAAATGGAAGAAAACAATTATGTTTATTTTATGACCTCCATATTGCTAATGGTTGGTATAAAAATGCATACGAGGGCAAACAATGCCTTATAAGAAATAGCCAAGTGGGTCGATTGTAAATAATTTGGTTAGACAATATAAATATGACACGACTGAATAAATATTTTTCAAAATAATATTGCTATTAACAGCTACATAGTTTAGTTTGCAAATCATCAAAGGTCACACATTTATTCTCATTCATAGATCGATTATTGCCATTTTTCAGTTTTGTCCATAGATGGAACATTAATCTTTATCGATCCATATACGCAATAGAATATTCTGTTTCTTAATAGAATCTCACCAACCTTATAATTAAAATCATTAAATGCTACCAATATGGCATGATCCGTGGAGTTCATTGATTGTGCTGATACATAGGTGATGTTAGAATAATGTTCTATGCAAACATTTACGATTCAATCGTCGATTTAAGTATATAATCGTCACCGTGTATATAATCGTCACCGTATATATAATCGTCGAGTAAAGCTTGACACGGATAATTGTACAGTTGGTTTTGTCAATATGAAAATAATTGGAAAAACAAATAACTAGTCAAAAATAGGAAATTCTTTTCATACGTTTTTTTGTGTGCATATATTTGTTAAAGCAGCTTAAATTGGCATCAGCTTCTACTAACAATGTAATTATCTGGACTTTTGTTGATTTTTGTCAGAACCGTTAATGTCAAAAATTTGAAAAAAAAAACCATTAAACGATTAAGCATGAAAATATTTTGACAAATGAATAACAAAAACCATTTCACCTTTTAATCCTCTTCTGGACCCGCTTGCAAAGTTACCTTTGTCAATTTATACGTTTCTGGCAGTATTTTTTTTCAATACAAGCTGACCAATTTCTATTTTTGTACGATGAATTCATCCGCAATCGTCTATTATGTAAATCTAAACATGTCAACTGGTTTGCATAATCGAGAGTTCTGTCACCCGCCTTATTTGGATTGACCCTGACCTTACGATAAGGCTTTATCTATTGACCTTGGCTCTCTGAATGTGGTTTTACTCATCGATGGAAATTAACGCGTTATGTTTTCAGATTTAGATCAATAATGGTACGGCGGCGCGGGCGTAAGTCTATCCATTACATTTCCTAAGCACAACAAAGGTTGCCTAGAAGTGTGATCTACATAAACCAATTTAAAAAAAAAATGGTCGTACACACAAGATCTTTCTACTACAAAACACTAAGGATGGGTTATTTCACAGAATTTGAACAATTCATCAAATTTCAAACTTGATTTTCATGTTGTGTTAAGGTTCTATTCAAGTTCTGTTACTATATCATTATTGGCCAGTTTCACAAAATTGAAATAATGACAGTACTTGAATAGAACCTCCACAGAACTTGAAAATCAACTTAGAAATTTAACGAATTTTTCAAATTCTGTGAAACAACGAAATAAATAAATAAATATAAATTTTCAATAAATAATTTCGGTTTTTGAAAATTTTAGATCAATTTTACCAGAATTGAGGAAAAATTGAGCTTACTTCGAGCAAGTCCAATCGGTTTATCTTTTCGGTGGACTAAATTTACTAAAAAAACCAAGTGGTTTCTTCATATTAATAATAATATAAAAACCACTAGATAACTAATAAATCCCTTAATAATAATGAGTCCATTAGCAATAAACAAAAAATATTACCTTAATATTATACAGACCTATTTTAGACATGTTCTCTTTCACCGTACGTTCCATTGCCCCCGTTTTAAATAAATAATTGTTTTACCAAAAAGGTAGTTTGTTTTGTTTAAACATATATATAGCACTTTTGTGCATTTCATAGGTTTTATTTACATAATCAATAATAAAACCACAGCAGTGATGTGAAACTACAGTTGTTTGTAATAATGTCAAGTCTTACTATAATTGACCTCATGAATAATATTGTTGGTAATATTGTCCGCCATTCATGGCGATCTGATCATCATTATGATCATGATGTCATCGGTACTAAATAGGAGTTAAATACAACACTGTCACCGAGTGAACTTGTTAACAGTAATGTGATGTTGAATGGGAGAGGAAATAGTCTGTCTCTCTTCGTAATTTGTAAGTGTGGAAAAAACATTGATGTATGTATTTAGATGAGACATGTAGCGAATAAAATTGGTAACACTTTTTATCTCCATCTGACCTCCAATGATCTTAGTGAAACTATCGAATCCGGTCTATGCGCACCGCTTATCGCATTATAATAGTGAAACACGTTTTGACGCCTCTAATTGTAAAGCTCTATGGGGAATAGTCCATTTATTTTGTCATGTCCGAATCTTCGAATCGCAAATGATGTTCGTTCTGATGAAAATTTGTATGGATTGAGTCCTATACAATGTATTTATTTACTGACGCAAATGTGTATTTCTGTATGGTTTGTGGTACGTTACCGCATCGGACATGTTGTGTTTATTTTTATCTCGCAGGTAGGTAGGTCCTACTGATTACATTGTTGTACGGGCCAACGATTGTGTTTTCCCAGACAGGAAATTCGGCAATAGTTAGGTATGTACTTACCATTTCAAGCGCGCTGTTAAACATACTTTGTTGAAAACGAGAGTTTGACAGTTCATTTTTGGGGACATAGAAACTGAAAGCATATTTTCGATTTCGAATGAATAGATTAAGGTCGGCAGCAATTGAAAAAACGGTTTTTTTTATCAGTAATCGCCAATTTAGCATGTGGCTTCATTTTTATTTAATGAAAATAAGCAACTTTTTATACACCACTATCAAATCAAATCAAAATAATCGGCATGTTTAGAAACCAATGGTTTAATCGGCGGGATAAACATTTGATGAAAATAAACAAATAAAAGAATATTAGTAAATATGGACAAAAATATTACAATGAGCGGTGATTAATTAATTATATAGACAAAATTTTCAAAAAAATATGTAATTATTGCATTTATGTATAAGTTGATATACATACTCGTATTTGTCTATGTTTATATTTGTTAATTTTCATTACACGTTTATTTTGACGAATAAACAATTGGTTTCGAAACAAGTCGATTATTTGATTAAATAGTGGTGTATTTATTTTCATTAAAAAAATCTTATTTATATATTTTTCTAATTATAATACATTCTTACCATGCATAGTTCAGTGCATTATTTCGGGTATAATTACTCTAATTTAAACGTAAGCAAGCGAGATTGATAGATTAATAATGTTTGAGTATTTATTTAATTAAATTACTAAAGATACAAAAAAGTAAATGGCTACTATTTGTGGTGGGTTTTAATGTGTGTTATTACATTAGTAATTTGAACACACTTATTTATTCGCTTATTGGAACGTGTATATATCAAATATCAAATACAGTCATTAACCACATTAGGTTTATTTTTCCGCTGGAAACAAACAATCATACACGCAAGCTTAACACTTTATCAAAGTCGCAAACATACTAAACAAATGAAGGGGATACTTATAAACATAATTCGTTTGATTCAATAACAATTTATTATTATTAGCACTGGTTAATAATACGCTCTTTCCAGACGGCATTGGATAATTACACTCAATTATTCCGAATCGTATTCGCTCCAAGTTAGAGAGTCACCGATACTCCTGAATGCGTCCTTTGTTATTGAGAATTGAGAGAGCAAACTCGAGAAAGAGGGCGCCTGCGCTGAGAGGTTCACGCGGAGGGGTGCGGTAGGGGGCGAGGGAATGGGGTAACCCCCCCCCCAACTGGCGCCCGAACCTTCGGCACTCTCACTCCTCCGACCTCCGGCTCCGGCTTAGTATCGAACCGGCCACCGCGGGCCGCACTAGGCTTCTGTCGCTGCACGCCCCGCCCACACAACTGACAGCTCGCGAGTCATGACACGCTAACCATGGCTGACAAGAGACACGACCCCGGGGGGCCGCCCCCTAGGGCTCCCTCGCCCACCCCCGCAGCTCCCGCATCACCCGCCACCAAGAAGCTGCGGGACCGGGTCAGCTTCTTCGAGAAGGTCTGGTCCTCCGGCACGGGATCCCCGACCAAGGAACGTGCCGGCACGGACACCACCGACGGAACCGCCGTGGTGGACGTAGCCGACATAGAGAGACGACTTAGGGAAGAGCAGAGAAAGCGGCAAGCTTCCGGAAGCTCTCTCATCGAGGTGAAGCTGCGCCACCGTGAACCTGACTACCAGGAAACAATACAAAAAGTTACCGAAGAGGGTGACCTGGGTGCCGGCGTGAAATATGTGAAATTTGAAAAGATAATCGTGAAAAAGTCCGTGCGTGAAGTGACCACCATGAAACCCTTATCCAGAGGGGAGACCCTCAGCAGGACTCCTTCAGACGAGAGGAGGACATACGAGGACTCGGCTTACCAAAGCCAGTCCAAGTCCTCTTCCACCAGCGCCAGCGCCAGGATACCCGACGACAGCCCCCGGAGCCCACATCACACCTTTCAGAACATGGCAGCAAGGATGGAGTTTGTGCGAAGTAATTCTGAGTACGATTCGCACATTGCTGAAATTAGAGGTTTGTGTTCAAATACATTTTAGAAAAGCCACAGTTTTGCGATCAAGATAAAATCTTTCAAGCAACGTTGCACAAGACACAAAACCATGTTTCTCGACCGTTATTGTTTATTTACAACATTTTCTACCGACAACCGGTTCCAAGTGGAACGATTATATATTTTTCACTGATAATAATATTCATTTTTCAAATGAAACGGAAATTTCAAAGATTTTCAATGTATATTATCGATTGTAGTATATATTTGAGAATATTTCTGTTTATATATAATGTACCTAATAGTAATAGATGATTGGATCTTGTTGATAGATATGCGATTACACTGGCTCTGTATTTTTGTCAATATAAAGAATGTTATCTTCTATTAGTTGAACGATAAAAGGACCAGTAAAGTGTGAAGATAAGAAACTTTGTGCCGGTAATGTTTATGAAAATTATTTGGAAACACTTTCACTGAAGGCACGACTCAGTCAATTAAAATTACAAGTTACAACAAACATTCGCGTGGTTATTAGAATCTGAACCATAAAGTACTCGTATACATAAAATCTTTTTTAAACCGCAGCAACTCACAAACGGTCTATTCTTGCGAAATTTAATTTGCACGGCCTTTTTTGCGAGAAATTCCTAATATAATGAAGCTGTTTTTCGCTCAGAAAGTCATATCCACCATGAGCTAAGGAGCTTTGGAATAACCACTATTCCGGAAAAAAATAGACAAGTTCTCAAACATTTATTGTTCTGTAACGAAAATGGATGTTGAGTAGTATCTAATATGTTTTTAGTGTTAACATAAATCTTAATCCACTAAACATAATAATCAGAATAACATATACCTATTATTCACCGGCTTATACAATTCTAGTCCACGTGTACCCGGCGTTGCTCGGGGTTGTGAATGATTTGGAGTAAAGTTTTGAGGTTGTGATTTTTAGGATGAACATAAAATTTTCTCTACTTTCTAAAAATAGAAAATGAATGCATTATGTATATAAACCCTCCGGAAGAAATTCTCTAAAGTGTAGTGAAAACCCTATCAAAATCCGTTGCGTAGTTTAGAAGAACTAAGCGCACAAACACGAATAGCTACTTTATTTTATACCATTTAGAGATGTTTCACTTTACACCGGCACTTAAATTTGTATAAACGCAATAGAGTTTTTTCAAGCGCTGTGTCAATTGAATTACCATAGTGTCATGCCCATAGAATTAAAAATAACACAAGAAATGCCTTTTGCCAAATATTTACCCAATCGAGGCTTAAATTTCCAATACAAAACTGTGTTTACTAAATTCAAATGTAACGGAGATCTACGATGTCAGGATGGAACATTTGTTTCCTTTTAAATTTGTATTGAAGGCACTTCTATTTTATTCTTTATTCTGTGGTCTTGCCAGTAGGAAGAGCGAGAAAAATACCAAAATAAGATTCTTCACAGGTGTTGTCATAGTCAATATCAGAAGTCACCTCTCGCCGGTTACTTGAGAATGTAGGCAGGTAGGTAGGTACCTACTCCTATTAGCATACAATTATGCAAACTGCTCAGTGTAGTATTTTTATGTTGATTGTGGCTGGCGTTTTAACAACCTCAAACACGAATGTTGGTGTTTTTTGGCACAGGTATTCTGTAGGGGGAACCGGCGCGCCGCGTTTAGGTATTTACAACATTTTATAAGCTGGCCAAGGTTGTAATAAATACGCTTTTGCCGGTAAGCCTGCTTGCAAGCGGTTTAAAGATTTAAAACCACCTCTTTCAAACGTAAACTGTGGAATCTCACCAGCGTGATACTCAGAGAATCTTCAACATTGGAAATAGTTGCAAACGTACCGACTTTAATTATAATCAACACATTACAAGGTTTCAAACCCGCAATCTTTGGGTACCGCTCTACCACGGATGCTTCTTGGATCTGGACCCAAAGATTATGGATTTGAAACCTGGCGTGGAATATAATTAAAAGAATAATATAAAAGTTAGCAAATTTGCACTTATTCCTAGATTGGAAGATTCTCTCAATATCTGCTGGTGAGCTTCCACATTTTTAACTCGAAAAAAGGATTGAATTCGATTGTTTTAACTTGAAGCCGCACAAGATTCCCAACTGCTCCCAACCGTCTGGAGTTAGTGAGACTTTGGCATCCACAACTAATGCGGAGGAGAAAGAGATGGGGCATAGGAACGTGGAGAAGTACTTGGGTATTCATATCTGGTCACAAAACACGACCAAGTCATTTCTGGTGATTGTGGTCTTAAACCATGGCAAGTATCCTCCATTCTGGAACGTGCCGCAAATATACTATATATTATGTTTGGCAACTAGATCTGAATAGTCAGTTTCTACCATACCTTCTCCGCCCCTCTTTCATTACCTTCAGCCTTACGACATTCCCCAAATAGAGATGCTATTTTACCGGATACGGGCAGTTGGAACACCCTTGTACAGTACAGTAATAGCGTCTAACTATATGCTCCTTTCGTGGTCATTTTTGAAATGATAAGTCATTCGGTCAATTTTATCTACAAGAGTAGTGCAGTGCAAATACATTAAAAATAATGATTCAACGATTCATTATTTCTTGATTAAACTACGTTTTTTTTTTTTTTTTCTTGATTAAAATACGTCAAGATCCTAATAATGTAAGTAGATTGTTATTAAGAAACCATTGACAAACTGCTATCGAGCTGTTTAATGGGACTTCATAATAACTAGGTAACATTAATAAATAAACAAATTTTAAAAAGTTGAATTTACGATAAAATACAAAGAAAACGTAAAAACTGTCATATATATTATTTCGAATGGTATATGTGTAGGTTGGGTGGACGGCGGACTGCGATGGAAGTGCTGGCTGTGGGAAAATAGATGTCGCAATGCATACCGCCATACCTGTGCGAATTGAATACATTATCTGAGAGGATCGCGGTTAGATTTCCAGGTAGACCTTAGGTGGAATATAAATGACGCGTGCATTCGCGTCCAAGGACCAACAACATACATACACCGGCGCTGCGCCGCACGCTGGTGATAATATTAGAGTACCTATAATATATGTGCGACGGAGCATTCGTGATGTCATTTCTCTTTGCCTTTACACAAACACAGTGCATATTGTTTGTATTGTAATTTCGAAATGATTCCAGCAAACAATGACGTCAGATCTAGTGGCGCCTGTTGATTTTTTGTACGAATGAACTAAGTTTAAAAAATGTTGATGATTAAAAGAAAGATTTCTTTTCGTTCAAAAAAGATTTTTTGTTGTTGAGTGTTTCAGTATCTGAAGCAGCGACACAAATTTCTCAAATTAAGAACAATGCAAAAAAATATATATTTCTGATACCTGCGTAAAATGATGGAAATCACAAACTAACTAACCATTACGCCGTTTCCATCACGCAGGGGTATGCAGAAAGGACGGACCGCCAAACAATTCGGTCTTAGCACACACTCCTTGCCTCATTTGTATTCATACACCGTATTCTGGCCAGACTCAAGTATCTGGTTCACTTGATCGTGCCATGTCTGCCTTGGGCGTCCGCGACTTCTTCTACCATTATCATTTTCGTCGTATATTCTCCTTCAACTCTTTTTTTTCTTTCAGTCAAACCCAAAAAAATCTGAGCGTCCCTTTCTTAATGTTACTCATTGCGCTCATTAATCTCCACATTTTTATATGGTTTTACCACACATACGCCTCAGGGATGTCATTTCTACAGCATTCAATCATATAAGTAATCACAATTTAAAAAAAAAACAATACGTGATAGATTATGCTATTCTTGTCTTATTTTATGCAATTACCTTCACAAATACGTACTTATGTAATTATTTTTCGTTAGCTAAAATAAGGATTACCAACAATAAAACATCGAATAAAAGGCGCTTTCCCAAAATAGTAATGTTTTCGTCTATGAAAGTCTCGTCTTTTTTTTACAGTTCTAGCCACAGGAACAAAAAATCACCAAACGCCACTGGCCAAACTTCTCGCAAACAAAAATGTTTGCACACAAAATTGTCGGTTCTATAAAAATAGCTTTATGACCATGTTTATGAATTATGTAAATGAATTCATCCCAAAAGCGTGATATACGAAATGATCTTTAATGTATCAATATTCGTGTTTATAATGCTTTTGCGATATTACTCTTAAACTCGCGTACTATTGTATTTATTTCAATGAGATTAACTCAATGTCAATGTTTTGCGGTAGCTGTCTGGTATCTTCTTGTAAGAATCCAGTTAGACGTAAAATAGATTCAAAGTACTTTTACAATTAAATTGATTTTCATACTTACAAGAGTGCAATTTCTATCATAAGTTTTTATAGTATTTTTTAATTGGTAGATGATGTTTGATTGAACTGATATGTAGGAATCATGTGGCTCTGCCAAGGTAAACATTGATTATTCAATTTATTGAGTGTGATAAAAAGTCACAGGTAAATACTGTGTTAGACACCAACATTCCTGAAGGTCACTAGGAAAAATAAATGTCATAGTTATACTTCAATTACCAACTAATAACTTTTCTATTTCGTAGGTGGCATTTACCGCGTGAGAACGGGCCGCTTTTACGACAAGCTATTATGCTCACCAGCTGTGGCTTGACCTAATTGAGTTTGAGCTGTTTCGTAACACGGGTCACTGCAAGACGTAGAATAAATAATAAACAGAAGAAGTGCCTTTGGGGCGTGTTTCGTGTTCCAAATATAAGCTCAATTTTTATCTATGTTTCCAAACAAAACTGTGTTTAATCGTGATTACGAAATTCAAATAGGATGGGGATACACAATCATAAGCAAGTGTAAGAGAGACAGACCACATGTTAAACGGTCTGGAAACAAATTTACAAGGAAGGCACTTCTAGTTTTCTTCTTTATTCTATGCTTTAGGACTTCTCTTTTCCTTCCTAATTGAATTCTTTTAGAGGCCTAGACCAAATATGATGTTTTACTCCTGTTGATCTATCCATATAAATGAACATGTTCGTTTGTTCGAAATCTTAAATCACGGAAAGTTCTTCACCGATTGCTTTGAAATTTTGACACAACTTTGCATTCGAATACGCGTGTGTTTACATATACTTATATTATATAGAAGTCACCTGTGATTCGTAAAACCATGATTTTTTTTAAAAACAGCGCCGTCTGTTGGACAAACATTTTTTTTTAAACAGCGCCATCTGTTGGAGGTAAAAGTAAAACGCGTTATTGTTTATCTATCTGCACAGACAGACAGAACCACAGAAACGCGTGGCTGGGATCTAGTAGTTAATATTTTGAAAAAATTGAAAATTTAAAAAAATAATTTCGCACCTATAAATATCGGACAAATTCCAAAAGTAAAATAAAACCCTAAACGTAAAAAATTTACTCATCAAAATTTTAATTGAACGTGTTTTTTGGGGTCATATTTTTAATGGCGGAAGTATTTTATTCGAGAGAATCACAGACAAGAGCAAGCGATCAATTAAATCATTAACGTCGTTCAGAAATTTGCAAAGATCGCAAAGTGAGTAATAATAACCATATTATTCTCAAAGCATTACGCGAACAATAATATACGGCAGCACATTCATTATGATAAAAATAAAGTGTTGATATTACCGAGAAAACTCCACTCAATTGCATCATTTCTATTTTTAGAGAAGGTTGTTTTGCCTCTCCTAGTAAAATCGCATAAATTTAGTGGCTTAGTTTCGCTAAGAAGTCATCCTTTATACTTTTTTTTTTATTTATCGGCTTTAATTTATTATAAACGTAATAATTACATCAAATGAATTACATAGTTTCATCTATTTTATTTATTTTTTAATAAATTCATGGAGAAACTTATTAAAGCACGCAGATGTGATATATGCGTTTTACCCGGTACACCGGTGCACGTACGTGAAACTCGAAAGACATGAGCGGAAAACTCGTTCACAGTTGATGCTGGCTTCGTGAGAACGGGTCGTTTCTTCGACTCGTTTTAGTGTAAGTCGGCTCCTATGTGGAACGAGCCATCGGCGTCTGTTTTTCCTCCAGATAATCCGGACCTCTTCGAGACCCGCATTAATAAATCCCTTCCTACAGACCCTAGCTTAACCCGCCTCACAACGCTGCCCAACCGGGTGACGACATACTTCCCCTATCTGAATTCTGTGCAGACAGTTACGCTCTTATGAGGTGTCACATAAAAAAAGATTGTACCATAACCGAGTGATTTAGTCGTACAAATGAAACTACTTGTAAAACAGTCAAAGCTCTTCCACAACGCTACAGTATTAGACCACTAACAATTGCAATGCGCCCTTAATTCATAATATATATATATATATATAATAGTTTGACTTCGGTACTTTATTTGTATTTTTTTAATTCATAATAACTTACATTGTTTTTTACATGTTTTTCGACTACCACACTAGTGGCCTTACTTCTACAACAGACCTATTTTCATAGTCGTTGATTCTAACTACTGTTTTTCGGGGCCTTTTAATTATTATTTCTTTTTTTTTACAAATTCTATAATAATTTTAAGCTGTGCCACTGAGCATATCGGTTGATTAATATGTTTTGGATACTTTGCGAAGTTGTTTACGCGTAGGAACCTAAATGATTAGAGGTTGGCAAATATAGCGGGGTTTTTTATTCATGGCGCCATTACTAGCGACTAGCCAATCTAGCAATTATGCATTTATATTCATACTTTGTAAATGAAGGAATTAATTAGGTTCATTTTTATCACAATACTCAAATATAATTACAAAACACATCGACTGTCTTAAACGCTTCAAGCCACAAAATGAAAAGGATGCGATAAAAACGAATTTTTACACATTCGTAAAAGTTTTTAAGAATTTTGAAGTTATGAAATTGGTTATTTTTTTTCAAAATTTTGGTGTAAAATAATGCAAATGTCCTTATAATTTTTAACGATTTGAGAGATTAGTAATTTCATCTACGGTTTTCACGAAATAACCTAAACAAAATTGTACGCAAAAAATTGGTTTTTAGTATTAAATCAGCAAAAAATACTATATTGTACTTGGAACACTATTCTAAATGAAACCACTGATAAGTAACATTCCCAAAAAATGTGGCTCGAAGGGTTTTACCAAAGCACAGTCGACATGTTTATATATACAGGGTGTATCGGCACGTACCCGACAAACTTTAACCAGCTATTCCTCAGCACATTTGGAGTAAAAAATGTTATGGGCACTTTGCTGTCCGGTAACATTTTTTTTAATAAAAAATTTATTATTCATATTTTCACCACATGTCACCAATGTTTTATCCGTTGTCAAAGTTTGAAAACCCATCTGGCAATATTTTGTTCGAGTTTCGTTGAATAATGTACGTTGGCGCGCTTTTACAATCACAACGAAATGGCACGGCACCATTCGTCTCATTTTTAACTATTATTATTTAGTGTGTACGAAAGAGCGAGGACACTTTTTGACACACTTGCTAATAACAGCTGTTGAACACGAGAAACAATGCAAATGACAGTGACGGGGTGTGGATTTGTTATTTATTTTTTGTTTTTAATGGAAAAAAATGTTACCGGACAGCAAAGCGCCCATAACATTTTTTACTCCAAATGTGCTGAGGAATAGCTGGTTAAAGTTTGTCGGGTACTTGCCGATACACCCTATATATATATATATATATATATATAAGTAAATTTCTTCGTTTATTAGATTGAGGTTTATAACATTGACTGGGAAGGTACTTTTGGTTTGTCGAAAAGGCTCATTTTCATTGAAACAGGATAATCTTATTAGTGGGTTTTTTTAAGACCTTTGAAGACCCAAATTAATTATTTCACTAGTATCCTGCCCGAAACGTGGTTCCTACTGTTTTGTAGTAGAATTGTTTGTAACTTCGTGATAGTTGTCTCAAGTTATCAGGATTTGACTACAATATACAAATCTGGCACCATAGGCGTGATGGGAAACCTGATAAGCCAAAATCATCCAATGTAACTAACTTTATGGTTAAATCAGACTTGAATAACAATTCCATATAATATTACATTCTCTGTATTTTCGTGAAGCCTACTAAATTATGCATACAATTTTTGGCCGATCGACGAGTAACTGCCCGAAATTGAAACATACAATAAGTAGGTAGGTACCTACCTGAATTAATTTCTTTCCATAGAAAACGACAACACTTTCGTGTACAGAACTCTTAGCCTACTCTGGCTAATTTATAGAGCGACACTGGACTAGTGGACTTACCCCATGTCTAAGAATAAAACTGTGAAAGAATCAACATCAATTTATTATAGTGTTCGCCAAAACAAACATGGCAATATTTTTAATATGATATTCATAAAATGTTTTTGCCAGTTGAATCTACAATAGGTGCATAACTTGTGAATTCAATCAGATTTCTACTAAATGCCTTGTCAACAAACAACTTCGGCAGAATTGTTAAGAAAATGCTCCAATGACACGCAATGCATGCTTTAAATCCTAAATATATGAGAAAGACAAAGAAAAGTTTCATTTCCGCTTTTTTTAATCAATATCTTTGATCGACTACGCAAAGCTTCGCATCAAACAGAAAAAAAATCATTCAAACTCAGAATTATTTTTATACACGGTGTCCGGAAACTCGCACTTGATACATCACATTTGGAGTGAAAAGTACCTACATTCTGAGGACATTATGATTTATTTTTTTTATTTTAGTTTTCGTTTTCGAGAAAATTATGTCCGAAGTTGATGATATTTTTTGGTCACATTAAAAAAAAAATCGATCGGTAGGAGTTAATCAGCTGTGCAATATAATATTTTTAATTGCGTCGAAGTATAGAATCGGTTTCAAAAATTCTTTAATTGCTGAAAAATGATGGAAGTGCAAACCTACTCATGAGTTTGTACGGAAATAATAAGCCTTAAAGTTTTCCAGGTTCTAAAAGCCAAGCATTGCGAATTTCTATCGATTTATAACATATTTCCCTTTAGCATAAAAAAATCACAGTGTATCTTTAGATGCAACTTAAGCATTTGTCGAGAGATTTTTGCTCTATTTCAAACGAGTTGTGTTTTATTATATATTTTCACCATTTTCATTAATAGGCATTAATTAATCATTGTCAAAATGTTACTAATAATTCACGAATGGAGTAACTGTTTTTTTTACTGTCGCTCATGGCCAATATTTTTAATGCAAGGTGTCAAACGGAGTAAGACTTATTTGATAAACGAACATGTCTATTGATTTCTGCCTCTCATCGGCTTTGCAATAGAATAAACTAGATAGTCCCTCGATCCTCTATTGCAAGACATTCTTATTTCGCAGCTTGCACACAACGTTGTTTCTGATAATGTGCCTAATATTTTAGTGCGAAGGTATATCGTTCGAATTAATTAACTATGGATAAAGATGTTGCATGTTAGTAATCGTAGCTTGATTTCGAAACATTTATATTGATGGAAACATAGATATTCTAAGTTGAATGTCTATGGATGGGAGGCAATAGGTAATAGCATTAAAAAAGCCTTGGGGCTCCAGCGCATTGAAATCGATAACTTTACAATATCGGATTGATAGGCTTAACTATCGACGATTTTATACCGATTTACCGAGCACGGTCGCGCTGTTGAAAGCCAGACCGATATTGATAACGCAATAAATAAGAAATCTATATACGCTGGCAACGCTGGAGGATCAGGATGACGGAGGAATTGTACGGAGAATCACCACAGAATCAGGTCTATTGACATGCCGAAACGTCAAACGTCATACAGCCACGTAAGAATATACAATAAATTGACAATTTTTAATTAAAATACTATTCTAAATATGCTTTGGCAATCCACATTTACATTTGGACACTAAACATTTAGTTAATAATTGAACTTGTTATGTAAACAAATTTCTTTTCTACAAGCCAGGACTAATGTAGTGTTTATTGGCCCGATCGGATTCAACTCGCCGCGTATACGACTTCTTTCAATTCTAAGAGCTTCGTTAGTTCAACTCCGCTCGTCAATAATCCAGTTATTTTGCACAACGAACGACATTATTAAAACGATGTTTATATTAACAGTTAACCGAAGCTTATCTGATATTATGGAGGCCTAGCTAAAATCTGTCTATCTCTTGTACTCGCAAATATCGCTAACTGACCATAGATGACGAATTTAGTCAATATGGTATTGGCATAGGGCTTTATCGATTGTCCGTGCTAGACTTGGACAGATCATTAGTGCAATTTATTATGAATGGCGTTGAAGCCAAATCTGGGAAATTACACGATATACTTTTGAAATGATTTGTATGTAAAGTGATATACATATAATAAAAAAAATATATTAATTGCAATTATAACGGCTATAGATTTTTTGGGATATTTGATGAGACAGGGAATGGGATATGTCATTAAAAATATAAGTAAATATTAGCATTTTTCAAACACTTCCCCTCTCACCTCTTGGCTTCAAATTGTTCTAGAATTGCTTCGTCCAGGGCGTTTTAGGTTCGTGGCCCTGTTATTAATCGTGGATTACCACTAAATCGAACAGTGAGCTCTAGTGTCATACAATGTGTACAGTATTTTCTCAACTCTCAATTATTATTTATCAACGTCATTTTGACCATGAGCTGGAGCTGTGAAATATGATTTTATTTTAACGACATTATTTTTAATTTGTTTATTTTTAAACAGTGTTATTCTGAGCAAAGCGGCCTCCGTGGTCGAGGGTAAAGCTCTCGACCAGCAAGCTGAAGGTTGCAAGTTCGAATCCTGGCGTGCGCAAGTAAATTTTATTTGATTAATTTGTTATTTCTCAAATTACTCATTTAAAAAACATATATCGTATTTTTTGCGGTACATTCCAGAGTGGAAAATACTCTCAGTATCGGCCTGGTGTAAGACCACTATTCAGAATTGAAAGTTGCTTGAAATGGCTTTGGCCGTGTTTGGTGACCAGATCTGAATATATACAAAAAAAAGTTTAAACTAATGATAGTCTTGCAGTGAACATTCCAAAAATCTCTTATATTTTATGTAATTTTTTGTACTGCTAAGACCAATCTTGCGCGTTTTATGTGCATTTTATGTATCGGCAATAGGTCGTTGGTTAACTTTGCTCTTAACCGAATTAACCATAACGATGTCTGAGACCTCGAATGGACTCTGTCATTATTTAATACCAAGGTTCTATGCTGTGTGAACTTCTGCAATCTGCTTATCTCAGATCTTATAGAATAGTATAACATGTCCACAGTAAGGTGAATCGAATTCTGATTAAGACAGGTATATTATTTACATTCCGTTTTGAAATACAATCCTAAAACTAGTTCGTGATTTTTTTCACTATTGACTGTTACATATTAGACTAGTAGTTTTGTGAACAGTAGACCTCGCGCCCAAAAAGCGTATGCTTTTCTTATTTAATAAATAAAACCCAAAATTTCCTTTGAAATTATAAGATTTGTAAGTAGGCAGGTACCTAAACACCTATCTACTAAACCATAATATTTTATATAAAACTTTTTATTTCGAATAAGGAATGTTAATGCAAAATTTCCAAAGAATCGTCACTACCTTAATGACGATAATTCTTTTTTTAAATTTTCCTAAGGCAGGTAGGTACTAGGTAGGTACCACCATATTGAAAAAAATGCTAATAAGCAAGTCCAAATAAACACGACAATTTCACATTTGAAAAAAGAATCTTTACTATACCTTTTAAACGGTTGCCGCCCTGATACGGAGCATACAAACAAATTTACAGACAGACGTAATGCAAAATGGTTAGTTTAGTTGAAACCGCTACGCTCAGTCAATAAAATTGTTACGAATACTACTTATTGTAAAAGTTGGGTTATTAATATTTGCGATATTATTGTTTTGTGAATAATACATATTAAGCATGAATCTAATATGTATTATTATATTTAATAAAAGTACCCTGAACGTGTGTAAAACAATTACCTTACATAAATTAAATACCTCTGTTTTTTAATTTTTTTATTTACATACGTTTGTTAACATATAATTGTTGGGTTATGTAATATAATGTGTATTTGTTGGGTTAGCTTGAAGAAATAGGATGTAACCTATAAGCTATCCCCTTTGTACCCTGTATTTTTGTGCAACAAATATTTTTTGAATTGTCAATGGTACAGTAGGTACATAACCATCGTGAACATAATTTAACACGAGACGGTATTCGTAATATTTATTATGAGAGATTTGTCTATGAGAACGTGCTCTTGAAGAAATTTAAAATTAAATAGCTATATTAAAATATGATGGTATATGGTAGTTGTTTACTGGTAAGTATTCATTCATGACAACTATGAGTTCATAATGGCGAAAATGATGACAGTTTTAAAATAAATTTAGGAAAAAAAACAGATTGATGATAATTGTAAAAGTGGACAGACATCGCGTTTAAAGTTCAACATCATGAGTCAATGAATGGAAACAGTTTAAATGCGATAGTCAAGTAGGTTTCAAGTGGTTTTTTTTAAATTCTTTTGATAAAATACAAATTTGCATGAAATACATAAACCACACATATTGTGGAATTATAAATCGTTTTTTTTGTAATAACGCTATACAGTAGGCTTCGAGGGCCTACGTATTATTTGATAAAATACAATTTTGTACAATATTTATAGACATGTAAAATCATGAAAATAAAAAATCAATCCGTAATAAACAAAGTTTGTTTACTAAAATACATCTGTTCCTCATCCCTCCCCATGGATTAACTAAAATGATTGAACCACGCTATCACTTACTATCCTAATAGGATGGTACCGAGATTTATTTCGTATATTAACTGCTGTAATTTAATATATTTTCATCCATTTGAAAAATGTGTGTGCGTGAGTGCCAACAAAAGTTGATAGAATGCATACTGTCATGGCAACGAGTCTATTTACCAAGTTTGAGCTCGATCGGATATCGGGAAGTGGGTTTATTTCCACTTCCACGAATTCAATTCATTCATTCATTCATTCAGTTGATAGAATGCATTGTCATGAAAAATAGTCTATTTACCATGTTTCAGCTTGATCGTATATCTAGAAGTGGGTTTTTTTCCACTTCCACTATTCCTATTTTATTCATTTATTCATACATTAATTCATTCATTTATTCATTAATTAATTCATTCATTCTTTCATTAATTCATCCATTCATTAATTAATTTATTAATTCATTAATTAATTAATTCATTCATTTATTCATTAATTAATTTATTGATTCATTCATTCATTCATTCAAGAAAACAAAATCGAAATTCCAATCGATGTATTTTTTTAAAAAAGGATCCTTGCGCGGTTACTTTGTGAGAAGTAATTAATGTACCCAAGTGTTAATTTCATTCGGGTTTTATCTTAATTATTGAAATTGTTTGTAAATTTCTCCTAATTAACTGATTTATTTATTTTTTTATTTATTTATTTATTTATTTATTTCATTATTAATTAATATGAGTAAATAAAAATAATAATGGAAAATATCCGATTAGGTTCGTTCACACTGACAGACACCACAAGTCGTCGCTTTGTTTGATCTCGAACAACATAGAACTGGAATACACACTCATACACAGCTCAACAACAGGGTCAAAGGATAGATGATAAATATTATTTATCACAAAACTATATTTAGCAGTTCAGTCTTTTAGGCTATCCAATCTAATTAATCTACATTATTTCTGTAGCTGGGTATTTTTGAACGGAGCAAAAATATGAGATTCCTATCATGTTTTTTCTTAGTAACATCTCTAAAGAATTGTTTTTTTGCAAAGCAAATATATGAACATTTCACGTTAAACCAAAAATAAAATTACGAAGTTTTTAGGAAAGTGAAAAATTTTATGTTTTATAACAACTGAAAATATTTTTTTCATGTTGTGCCATTTTATGAGCATGATTTTTTTTTCAATATCAGCCTGTAATATTTTATTTTCAAATAACTTTTTTTGAAAATTGGACTACCCACTAGGTATGTCTTTCGCGAAAATGCGCCATGTAATGAAAAATAAGTAACAAAAACCGATGTTAAAATTCGATTCAGTTATTTTTTTATTGGCCACCCAGTCGCAGTGGAACAGAAGGAATGCGGTTTTGAGTCGATGCTATTATTACCATTCGATACATCTTGTCACTAATAAATATATTTAATATATCCATTGTTCGAATCTTTTCCACCGGTAGGAATCTATTCGACGCCTTTTTAAAATAATTCGGCGGTACGAGAAATATGATATTATTGGACATACTATATTGACAGGCAAATCCAAAAAAACAAATGTGATTATTCATTTAATGCGTTTAAAATAATTCATCCAAATTTTTTGCTACTTTATTAGTAAAATAAAAATGATATTATCTGAAGTTAAATATATTTTCAAGGTATTTGTACTAGCCATGGATTTCATTTAAATTTTTCAATAAATCTACTTTTAATTCCGTCTCTGTCCATTTCTAGCTAGAAATCTCGCCTTTTTCGTATCTCTCTGTGTTGCCAGCTATTCATATTTATCTAATATTTTCCCAAAAAGGTTTACATCTCCTCCTAATCCACATTCAATTCAGTTTTTTCCTCTTTTTTCATATTTATCATCTTTAAATAATAAAATATCTTATTTTGTTGTTGGCCAATAGTATTATCTATTTTTATTTTCCTTCAATCCACTTCCATTTCCATCTTTGATGTTTTTTCTCGATTCCTTTTTGATAACGAGTAAAATTTCTGAAAATAGTCCATGGTAAGTGATTGAAAATGGAGGGTTTTTTTTCAAGTTATCGATGCGAATCAAAATAAAATTTTATATATGATATTTCATTATTTTGTTATATTATATTATGGTGGCGTTCAAACAATCTATTAGAACAAAGTCTTTGACCGCTTAGTGACTATACTGAGTTGTCATTTTGTCTGGTTCCCACCTGAGTTCAATTCCTCGGCTGGCCTAAATCCCCCGTCACGATAGAAGCAACATTTTTCGCTTATTTTGATGATAGTAGGGGATTTTCGAATATTGTCAGGTTATTCGTAACCCTGGAATGTTTGTCTTTCTTTTTTTTAAGAAGCCTGAAAGTTACTGTGATTTTTTCCTGTTCTTGTCTTTTATCAATTTTATTTTACCACCAAGAATTTTCTGTCTTCCTTTGTTGAAGTTTTCTGTGCTACATACTATCTTTAAGTGAACTGGAAATTGTGTAGATGGATCGTATTTATTTCTTTCCGTTCCTCCTTGTCAGTGTACAATCTTGGTATTATACAGGGTTTCCAATAAGAGGTGTTATTTTGATATTCAATCGTAAAAGATCAATGGTTTCGTTGCTTGTGTGGCACGTAGCGCCGTTTTGTTGAAAGTAAACGTTGTCCAAATCAATACCATCCAATTCCAGCCATAAAAAAATCATTAATCATCTCTCGATAGCGCAATCCATTCACCGTAACTGTTGCTCCAGCCTCATTTTCGAAAAAGTAAGGTCCAATGACTCCGCCGGACCTTAAACCGCACCAAACAGTCACACGTTGAGGATAGAGAGGCTTTTTAACAATAACTCTTGGGTTTTCCGAGCCTCAAATGCGACAATTTTGCTTGTTGACGAAGCCACCGAGGTTGAAATGGGCTCACTCAAGATGATTTGCATTTGATTCACTCAAGTGAATTTTAATAATTTCAATGCTTTGTTGAAGCGTGTATCGTTCCATTTTTATTAATGACGTAGTTTCTACTTGTCAAATGTCAAAAAATGACAGCTTCAAAAGTAACATCTACCGAAATAACGGGCTATTCAAAATAACACCTCCTATTGGAAAACCCTGTATTATATTCAGATACGGACGGAAGGTTTTTGTTCCGACACCCCTAAGGAGATTTTGAAGAAATTTATGAAATGTTGATTAACTAAAAAGATCTGATGTGAGTAATCCTATTATTTGTTGATCGTGTGCAATGCCTCGATCAAACTTAAAGCGAGTAGATTAGATAATGATCGTTAGATCATGAAGAAAACATTAAAGTTTACAATCACTAGGTAAGTACGCATTTTACCGGTTCCGCCACAGGCATTGTTTTCTTTTAGCCAACTCTCTACCATGTAATAAAATCAATTTGCATTTAAATTACTCGTTCATCATTTCCTTATAATAGGATTATACGTACCTAAACCAATTTGCAACGATTTCCGTAGTAACGTTTTAAAACCCAAAGTCTCAATGGTTAAGAGAGAACTACGCATTGAATGCGTTAAGGCGATGCCATACGTAGTAATACAAAATCATGTGTTTTTGGTTTGAAAATTTAGTCGCCTAGAAATTTTTCAGATGCTTTAATTAAATACTGCGAGTAGAATACACCTTGACCTTTGAAATAATGGATTATTTTTTATATAAGTCTTTTTATAAGCCCATAAAAAAATAATGTACAGGCCTATGAAAACTGCTTTAAAGTTCAAAATCTCCTACTTACGAACCCATTTTCAGTTATGATTTTATTGTATAATGTGGCAAATTAAGTTATTTATAAAATGATCGAAAAAAATTTTAATATTTATTTATTTATATTGTAAGAAACAAACAGCTTTTATATAATATGCAGTGATAGATATAAATATACAAGTTAATTGAAGTCAAGCCACAGAAGTTTCTTATGTTAAAGTGCATTAGAAATGAAGTTTTAGTTTCTTAAAATTAATTTGGTGTTAAAGGAAGAGGATAGGAAGAGGAAAATAGGAAGAGGATAGGAGATGCTGCCGATACATTCCATACTCTCATATTAATAATCGATCGTACGCATTACTTCGTATCGATATTTCTTTAGGTTATTACCAAAAATGTCAATGCTGTAAATTTTTTTATTATATTGTGCACATATACGAGGAATTGGGGAATTTTTTCGAATGTTTGTTCTACACGAGGGTAGATAAAATAAATCAGATTGTCGGGTTGATCTAGACGGAATATGTAAATTTATTAAATTGGTAAGTTCTGGTGAGTCCAGACCATTTTTTAGGATTTTAAATAATAGGATTTGATCAAAAATTAGACGTCGTGTTTGGAGGGAGTTAAAATTATGAAATTTAATGGATTCGGTATAATTTGAGAAGTGTAAGTTTAGTTTATAATTTGTGTTTAAAAATTTTTTTTTGAATTCTTTCTATTCTTTCGATATGGGCTTGGTATAAAGGAGTCCAGATCGGTGTACAGTGTTCCAGGTGCGGGCGAATATATGAGGTGTAAAGGGAATATAGAGTGTTTATGTTGTGGAAGGGTTTTGCTATGCGAATTATAAATCCCAGCATTTTATTGGCTTTGTTAATGATGTCATCAGTGTGTTGGATAAAGTTTAATTTAACATCCAGTGTTACCCCAAGGTCCGATGGATGTTTATGCCTGAACATCCACAAAATAAAATAAAAGGCACTTTTTGGCCATGTTTTTTTCTTGCATAAATCAAAACAGGCAGATTTTCAGGCAGGCAAGCGGGAATTTAAACCTTATCGCCATATACGTAAGGGTTGTTATTGATAGCGACTCAATTTAAAATATTACACGACGTAGTGCATCGCCTTAATAATATTATTTAAAAAAAATTTGAGAGCATGATATGATTTACTTTGTGATGAGAATATATAATAATAACTAAAGAAAATCACTTTCATAGATTTAGGTTGGTACTACTAACGAGCGGCTCTTAGTTGTCTGCGTTTTTAAAAATATGTATTTGATTTTCGCTTTTGTTTTCGGAAGGCAATTAATGCATCTTGGAAGTGGAAATTAACTCACTTCCCGACATCCGATCGAGCTGAAACTCGGCAGATAGACTCTCTGTCGATGACAATACATTCTTATTGATGATATATAAGCATTTCTATGAAATCGGGTGACATTACAGCAGTTAATATACGAAATAAATGTTGGTCCTACCCGACCGTCATTTTGCAAGGTGGGTAGAGTTGTCGACCCGAGTTCCCGGGTAGGAAGTTTCAAAACTTAGGCAAATAAAAAAAATAAAAATTTACAGTTTTACATAGTAGACATTTAAAAATAAACGTATTATGTATAGTAAAAAAAAAAACTTTTTTTCACGGGTTGCTTTTTATTGCGTTAGATCTATCTCTGTAACCGATCGGAAAATACTCTAGTATAGCTCTGTGAGCGAGCGACTACCATTCAGAAACGAAACGTTGCTTGAAATGGATTTAACTTTGCTTAGTGGTTCCGTCTTCTCAAGCTTTTTATTTTCAAACCCTTCCCCCTTCACAAAATTTACCTCAGGGAAGATGGAAGTTTGGTTTAGTATCGCTTAAAAATAATTGTTTGGTCGGAGTCGGCGTGCAGTTTTTTTTGCATAGCATGCACACGTCACCCTACTTGGTTTTGTTTATTACTCATTGTTATAAAGGAAATTTAGGTAGGTAACTAATTGATAAGTGCACGAGGAATATTTCACGCAATTCTCACACTAACTTGTAAACATTTGAGTACTAATATGACTCAAGATTTAATAGCGAAAACACATGAAAATATAATAATTATTGCCCGTCGATAGGCACAACAAAGATTTCTATTAGGTATCGATAAGTCCATTAAATTTTCGTTCGTTTAGCCTGTATCTACTATCTACAATCTAAACACTTCCGTATTTAGATTCTTATATGCCGGTTTAACTTTGGCATAGTAAAGCCGATCTTATGCTTGGTTTTGGGCATTTTTAACTATCCCGCATCCACGTAAGGGGGATTGGGTAGTACCCAAAATTACTATACTCTTTATTTTAGCTTTAATTATTGACATATCATTTTAGTATTTTACGTATTCCTGCGCAAATACATAAGTTAATACTATTGATTGACTGAATAATTGGGATTTCTACAGTTTAAAAGCTGGTAAGACAGAAAAATCTTGTGGTCGGTAGACCCACATGGTTACTAACGTTTTGTTTGGCATGTCAAGAGTTAACCATACAAACGCCGTGGGTAATGAGTCAAGCTTTTTACTATTCCGACCTTATATGCACCGCGTTTATAAGTACCTAAGGGGGTAATGTTTTAATTTGTTAATAATTATTGTAATGAAATCATTTCAAAATAAAATCAATTATTGATATATGTTGTGTACTTATTAATGGAAGCTTTTGTAAAATGGTTAGTGTTCAATGATGTACATTTCCGAATCTGAAGATATTTCAGGCTTAATTGCATATTATCTGCATGCAGTTATCACAAACTATATACGTACCTACATACGTTTTAATTTTTTAAAGATGAAATACCCTAAAACTTGTATTATAGATCTACTGTTTGTAGATCTTTGCAATAAACCTTTTTTTTTTTAAAAAAGAAAGACAAACATTCCCGGGTTACGAATAACCTGACAATATTTGAAAATCTCCTACTACCACCACAGTAAGCTGAAAATGTTGCTTGTGTTGTGATGGAGGACTTAGCCAGCCGAGGAATTGAATACACTACGCCCGAGTGAGACCCAAGCGCGATGTCAACTCGGCCACCGACCGGTCAACCTTCGACCGACCTTCCTGCTTGCTCTGCAAAATCGAAACGAGTTGTGAAAATAGTTGGTTCAAGTGATTGAAAATCTAATTAATAGGGTTTGATAAATGATAAAATCCATGCTTGAATCCATGAAACTTTCGTCATTCACCTTGGCAGTATAAATGAAGATCATAGCCCCAAATGAAATGATGGAACACCTCTCTAGTGAGTGGTGGAAGGGGATTTTTTTAAAATACATGTTAACAGACTGGGTAGAGTGAATTATCATTTCATTAGTGCTGAATCGAATGAGACCACTCCCAAGTCGATAGTATCACAATTTTCTGTCACTTTCTAACTTGTACGATATGAAAGATTTATTCTATTAAAATATCAGTACCTCCTTCCCAACTATTTACCTTGTTTACGACGAAGTAAAGTATAATTTGTTTTCGATTTCAATTCCTATAACATTTGTCGTATTATATTTCTCTTTACACTATGCATTCGCACGAACACTGTGATTTTTTTTATGCAAATAAAGGTGTAGATTTATCGATGCCAAAGGAATGCCGTTAAAAAATAGTTTTTTCCAACAAATGAATCGTTAAATTGGTAACCCATTTCAACCAGCAAACCTGTTGACCGATTTTGCAATCCAACTGCAGCACAAAAAATGTAAAATCAGTAGACATTTATTTCTTAATACGGTGGAAGAATTTTTGCCATATATTAAGAGTTATGATTTTCATTTCAGTATTTCGAAATTTCAGATCGTAAATTTTAACGGATGAGTTTTCAATAAAGCATTTCAGTATTATTACAATAAATAAAACTATGAAAAGTCGCTATACTTCCATAAATTACATCCGTGCCCCTTTTCGTGATCATATGCTATTATATTTTGATTGCTGTCTTGTGAATCGTTTCTGAAAGAATATAATTTTAATAATATACATCAATATGTATGTAAAACAAAATAAAAGGGATTCCTTTTGCATATAAAACGTATCGTGAATAAGAAATTTAAGACAAATTCCTGATATAATATCGTTCGGCAAAACTAAATAGGTCAACCTATTTAATATCAAGTTATTATGCCGGTTTCTGAATGTTAATTATTTTTATTACCTTTACAATCAAATTCAAATAGGAGATATCATTTTTTTAGATGTGACTTTAACACACGTCATACTTTGATCATTTGACATAGTAATATGATGTCATTAAGTTTATTTTTGTTAATACGGAAACAAGATAAATTATATTTTGTAGGCGTATGATTTTTTTTTGTTCATGTATGAGTTCGTTGTTATTTCAATATATTTTAACATTATATTTATGTATGTAAATCGGTAATTTAGCGATTTTATACTCAAGGTTAAATGCGAAGTTCGTTACAATTTACGTGTTCATAGATTGGTGTTCATTAAATGATGTTAAAGAATTTTGAGTTTTTTAAGGGACAAAACTATCATTTCATATTCATGTTGCGTAGATTATAATGAACGTCGCGTTTAATCAAATAAATCCGGTGTTAAAGAGATGAAAACTTTGAATATTTTTTTGGGAATTATTATAGGAGAGCTGGAAAGAGAAAGAAAATCAGTCCCCCAGTTGGTTGGTTCTATTATCAGATTTTTTTTTGTTTTTGTATTCGGCACTCAATTTTCTATATCCAACAATGAAAACAAATTGAAAAAAAATATATAATATTGAATTCAAAATAAATAACGCTAAAATAAACAAAATATATTATAACAAAACACTTGCACTGTATTCAAATCTTCAAAACAGAATACCTAGATATTCAACGAAAAAGTCCGATTGTACCTGATTTCGAACAAGACATGTTTGATATAAGGTACTATGGGACTTAATTATTGAATTTGTACCCAAACAAAGAATAGGTAGTAGGTATGTAAATATCGCGAAGCTTTTATAACTTGTTCATGTTACCATTTAGTTATCGTTTCAAAGCTCGTGTTTTTGTTTGCGTGTCCTTATTTATAAATTAACATAAAATTATATTTATCACCGCAGTTTAATTGTTTGTTTTATTTTGAAGTTTTAAGGAAACTTTTAAACTAAAATTATCCGACTCTTAACGGAAGATTAGTTAATTATTTTTAGGAGGTGCAGTGATGCTACACTTCAGCTAGCATTCCTACTTCGTACATTAACTTTATTGAAACGATGTTATGCATATTGCCTACATCCAAGTGTTTTAGTTTACAAAAGCACAAGAAAAATTCCTTAAAAACAGCAAAAGATTGTTGCATTTTATCCTTTATAGTTTTAGTAGAAAATTTCCGTAGCACAGAAAGTATATTGAAAACGTTTTTTATTTCAAAGTTTTTCAAATGTAGGTTCTGTCAGTTTAATTGTGAAATTGATCTGTAAAGATTGGTGAACCATGGAGTAATTTATTTATAGCTGTAGCAAAGAAGACTTATAATTAAGTATTATAATAAAACACAAATAACTTTTTTTATATCACTTTAATATGTATATATATTAAAGTGATATAAACAAAGTTATTTGTGTTTTATTGTAATAAATAATGACATCACAAAGTGAAGAAAAGCTTTCAGAAGAAATTTTCTTGGAATAAAAATTTATAATTAAGTAGTTTAAGATAAATGCAGGTTTTAATGGACTATCAGATGCAAATGAAGTTGACTTGTCGTTGATACCATGTTTACTAAAACCTTTGAAGATTAATATTATAATTTTGATGTACGAGAAATGCTGTAAAATAAATATATTATCTATTACTGCCGTATACCTACAATTAGTAACTTGTATATCTATGCATTATGTGACTGGCATATTCCTACAACTTTATTTCTGTTACAGTTTTCCGTACAATTGCTTTTATACGCAGTACCTCTCAAAACGCATGACTCAGCGGTCATTTCATCAGCGTAATTTATAATTCTTCGTCACCCTAAAGAACTCTAAAGAACTTCTAAGCAATTAAAATAAATTATGCGGTAATAATTCACTCGTACACTACTACCCTATTTACAGAATTTTCCGACCGCAGAATGCCGCCGCAGGGTAGTAGGAACGGAGGGAGGTGGTGGGTGCTAGATGTTATATGGAGTCAAGCAGAAAATGGGGAGGAAAAGGGGGCAGACTGGCCCGGAAGGATACAATAAGTTTCCTAGCCCCCGTCTAGGCCGATTCGTTCCACAAGATATCTATTGTTTGAAACCGGCCGTTTTCTCTCAAACGCATTAATTAGGTCAATGATTAATTCACTTGATCTACTTTTTACCCCCGGCTTAAGGAGATGAGTCAGTAAATAAAATTGCTTGTGACGCTAATAATCTGTGATAGCGGTTTCAGACATTTCAATTTAATTGATCAACTCGACACTTGAAAGATGTTTGAAAGCTTATTGTGAACTATCTTTCAACAAAGTTGATACATTTTTGTTAAAAATCTTATCGTTCAATAAAAGTTGATCAACTAAAATTGAAACGTCTGAATCCGCTATTAGGGATACCGCCTCTTTCTTATAGCAGATATATAAGATAATTAGCCATAAATTAATACATATTATTGTACATAATAATGTGTAGATATATAATACTTATAATAATATCTATAAAGTAGAACATTGTTTACGTGTTCCTCTGGCGATGAATTTTACGGCATTTTATGTCAACTAGGTTTAGCGAATAGCGTCATTTTATTCCGTATTTTCACTTGTTCAATAAGAAGAAAGATTTCATGATTTTATTTTTATTTTGAAAACTACTAGTATTTGATGTAAGTTAGTAAAAATAATTATCGAGTTTTGTTAGCAATCCCTTCACGAAACACTATTATTTGTATACGAAGCAAAAATAAATTTCCGTGATAAATGTCATTTTTCCCGGAGTCTTTCTTCCCCATCACCTCCTACTTCCTTAGATAGAGCCTTATTGGAGGCAGGTAGAAGTTCCGGAATGATTGGTATGATGGCCGCTATTGATTGCTCCACGTGGCCACGCGTCACGTGCGTGTCACCC
Organism: Hesperophylax magnus; assembly: GCA_026573805.1. NCBI lineage: Eukaryota > Metazoa > Arthropoda > Insecta > Trichoptera > Limnephilidae > Hesperophylax > Hesperophylax magnus. Next base: position 8,098,774 of record JAIUSX010000022.1, read on the forward strand.
GGTGACGTCACTACCCAGGAAGGGAAGGAGTAGTGTAAGCACGAGCCTCCCTTTGCCGAATGGTTGCCATGCGCGAACATCTTCAAATTAATGGAAGATCGCGTGCGGCCGCCGATAGCCAGATATTGAACATAATTCGGAACCGATTATGTATAAGGCTGTATAAATTATTATCATTTGTTTTGAAAGGAAATACTCTGGCGAAATTTTGTTCCTATGAAGGTTTATTAAATTCCTGGCATTTCGAAATTCGTTTTATCAGGTCTAAACATATATTAAAACTTTGGCCTTGTTTATTTATAATAACATATCATTGATCGCTTATATATAGTAAGAAAACTCATTCTATTCACTGAGCTTTTATATCAGAAAGTCCCTCCACCCACATTTGCACTATTGTGAGCTTTTTATTTCAGTAACCGTTTTAAAGCGGAGACCTTAAATCTTTGGCTATGTTCACTAATACAGTGTTTTTTTTTTAATTTGGTGAAAATAAACAGAAGAAATTGTTTTATTTTTGGTAAATAAAATCATTTATATTCCAGTTGATCCACGTTCTAAAGTATTTACTAAACGATACACGTTAAGACGAGACAATACCCTAAAATAAACCCAGAATCTTAACGTCGTAAGTGAAGCAGCTGTGCATAAAAATATGCGATGCGTGGCCCTGTTTATTGGACATATCTGCAGTCGAATTTGCCCCATCAAATCTCTAAAATAAAGTGGCAATTTTAACGACATAAGTGATGAACTCGTGTAAAAATAATATTCGGTGCGCAGCCCGGTGTAATGGGCGGACCTACGGTCGACTTTGCCCTAGCAGGCATAGTACATCGATCATTCTGAGGGGTTTATTTTAACTATTTTTGATTAACGTATTAATAAAATCTCAAATGTTTCTAGAGGGATTCCTCGAGAAGTTACTAATTCATCTTCTAGAAAAATAAAAAATCTGGTTCTCACGGCTAATTTTATACTTGAAAAACCTTTCATAAAATTTTCAAAACTTTTTACATAAAATAATTTAATGGTAAGGTCCTATTTTTATTAATATTAAATATAAATAACTTACACGTGTAGGGATTCCTTTAGAAACTTTTGAAATTTTAGTATTACGTTCATTAGAAATAACTAAAATGTGAGCGTCGAGCAAACCCCCTCGTCGAGTCGTAGGTCGCATTAATAATCGATGGATTGGTGCCCGGCTATTCGCCCGGGCCACAGCACTCCTTTTCCTTATCTAACTATTGAAAAATATGCACGAACAATATGGAATCTTTTCTTAGTTGCTCACACCTGTAAGGACATTTCAAAGCTCTATTGGATAACTCAGGTAGAAAATTGCTCTAACAAAGACATTCATAAACCAAAGTTTTGGTTGCCTCTAGACCGTTTTTCAAATTTACACATTCCCAATTAAACCGATGAAAATAAAGGGTGCATTAAAACTTTTTCAACGAATGTACAAAACTGTCCAAAAATTAGGTCGAAAATTGCATCGTTTGAATGCGAATCGATTAATTACCATCCCGCCTGCATAGTTTGTTGTTTAGACAGGCTGATTTCCCAATGGCGTGACGTCTGATTTGACTTTGATGAACGTTTCGATTTACAAAGTTTCCGCGTATCTAACCGATGCCTCCTGGAACCGGGAACATCCATATCCCAATCTAATATTGTGAACCATGAACGTGATGCAGTTACCTACATATCGTATTCGCACCAAATAGCGCACATATCCAGTACTTGAAACTCACCGAATACCGGGTTACGTGGTTAAATTTCCGGTATGAAATTATATTTGATTAATTATTATAGAAAATGTCAAATGGAAAAAATACTCATCAGCATCTGCTGGAACAAATTAGACACAATTAAAAATCACGTGTTTTCAAATTAAACATGGCAATCTTAATGTTTCTAAAATAGAAAACTTAACTTAGATAAATGGAGCCGGTAAAACGATATTTATCCCTTTGTAGTGTCAACTTAATGATAAAAGTATCCTCAAATTGAACCATAAAAATGTATAACTCTAATTTTTAAACACGTGTGATCTTTTGAGTGACTGCATTATTCCCGCTCATAATACTCGTATTTTCCATCTGTAAAATTTTATGTATTTGTGTAATTTCCCCCTCGAATAATTTTTGTTATGCAATTTCCTCCTTTTGAATTTCATCCTAACACCAGAATATATATTATTAATATTATCTCCGTTCAATTACATGTTCCGTTCGACCTCTGAATTCTAGAACGTCAAAATCAATAACAATGCTTTATTTGCAAGTTTGCCGAAGTTCACAATTCAAACAAGATTAACCTAAAAATACGAAACTCAAATATGAGGTTCTGAATAGCACTTAAAAGCGTAGTTCTACGTGAGAGCACTTTCCGCATAATTCATGGGATTAAATCTACGACCTTATTGAGTTGTGATATGGTGAGAGTTTTATTTGCTTCATACAGAAATTTCGTTTGCAGTTGGGTTGATATATCATTAAGAAGCTATGAGTGTATTCAGAATTCAGAAGCCTAATTTAGTGGGCATTTGATGATATTTGGTTAGAATATTTTTAAAACTTTTTCATTAATTTTATAGTTTTAGTCTATTGGGATATGGTGACAATTAGTTGGGATATTTTATGAGCTTTCTTAGTTAATTCAATAGTTTCAGTCCATTGTGTGTTTTATGGTAAATTGATTTTCATTCAATGATCATAACAACAGTGTATGTCGGTTGGGTGTCTTCAGAGCTTTTTTCGTTTGTAATATATTTATGTTTTGATTATCAACGCCCTGATGGGCTTTTTCATGATATATATTTTACAATATTTACTGCATAAATACAGAGACAACAGAAGTTTTTTAATGTTTAGATAACAACAACATTAAAACTTAATAAATGAACGTGATACATGGTACATATAATTTTCCATTTAAATGTACATAATACAAGAAAAGAGAAAAAATAAATAAACCAGTTTTAAAACTGAAGATGGCATAAAAATAATGTAAAATAATAGTACAGGTTGATAATACGTAATTTACAAGTGAATACGAGTAAGTTACAATAATAAGAATACAAAGAAGAAAATGTAATCGCTCCTACGCGATGCTCCTAAATAATAATATAATACTACATAAAAACATTATTCAGGTATGTCTTATATAATGGTAAACTTACATTAAATATGTCAATATTTGAGGTGAATTTGTTTCCAAGTGAATGAAGTCGAGAAATAGGTGCGTGTGTGTGTTAGTTAGTCCCGGAATTATTGTTTAAAGTATGATATATTTTACCTGGTTGGAACTGATGCAGGAGTTCACAACGGTTTAGTTTGGAATGAATAATTTTATATAAAAAATGTCATTTATTTTTCTTCTATTTTCTAGGATTACATATTAATATGGCTGTCAGAATTGTGTCTGGCGATTATTACTTTACTAAAAATAATTAGCTACTTATTTAGTTAGGCAGAATCACATTATGTAGGTACCCACTCGTTTCTACGTGCAGGAATGTCATTCTCGATAATATTCATTTTACGATTTTCAAAGTCCGATCGTCCGTCGTAAAAAAATCACATTGTTCGTGTTTATAGTTCTTAGAAAATTAATAAAAATGAACAATGATTCAATACTTGAGTGATTTGTAAGCATTTTCCGGTTTTTATTACGGCTATTGAAAAAATAATTTCTGAAAGAAAAATAGAACAAATACATCGTGAAAAGAATCAAATCGATCGTTATTTTTTATCAACGTATTATGACTGTGTTTTGGACACATATTTTATCGACGTATTATGACTGTGTTTTGAACACATATTTTATCAACGTATTATGACTGTGTTTTGGACACATATTTTATCGACGTATTATGACTGTGTTTTGAACACATATTTTATCAACGTATTATGACTGTGTTTTGGACACACATTTTATCAACGTATTATGACTGTGTTTTGGACACATATTTTATCAACGTATTATGACTGTGTTTTGAACACATATTTTATCAACGTATTATGACTGTTTTTTGGACACATATTTAATCAACGTATTATGACTGTGTTTTGGACACATATTTTATCAACTTATTATGACTGTGTTTTGGACACATATTTTATCAACGTATTATGACTGTGTTTTGGACACATATTTTTTACTATTAAAAATATCAATCAATATAAAATGAATGACTACGGCCAGTAAGTGTCAATGTTGTTATAACGATGATGTCATGCGAGCAGTACGAATATCTTGTGTAAATAGAGTATCACATAATAGGTAATGCATTATAACTCGTGTTATTGAACAAGATTAGTCTCGCTTATTCTGTAAAATCATTCATTCAAAACTGTCGAAGGACCTGAGATTTGAACGCTATTTAAAATATTATCGCTTAGGAGTGCCTAAACTTCGTGCAGACAGTCGACATTGTTTAGGTTTTAAAGAAACCTTGAATATAAGTAACAAAAATGTATCTCTTTTTAGTCTTTAAGCAAGGTAAATAATGCTGTTATTATTTCATTTCTGTGCCGTGTTATAGTGTTACTGTTCCATAGCTTTACTATAACAAATTTATAGAGTTTAGGTATGTACCTAGTTTTACCAATATTGTGTAAAATTAAATTGTTCATTCTTAATTACGTACCTACCACTGGCGTGCATTTACTCTATGATCAAATGTAGGCTTTGGTAGTGTATAAAGATCATGTATGAATAATATTTCTGATTGATTATTTTAAAATGGCGTTATTATTTGTCATAAAGACTAATAAACACTAATAATTAGTAGTGGCCAACTGAATAAATGAGAGTACAAGTTTCTGACTAAATTTATGGAAAAATCCCTTTTAATCAGAAACATGTGGTTCTTTCATGCCTGTGTCAGACCACGCTATACGCATCAAGCGTTTTTTCTGCATGACCTATACGGATTATAATATGTTGCACACGAAGATATTATAATATTCCTCTCCCTGCGGAAGGAGAGGGGGACAGATCAATAAGGGGGCTGTCGCGGTATATAATTTCTTTGTACGGGATATGTCACATTGACAGCTGACAGCCGCGCGACCATGGCAGCTCCCAAATTTATCTGACCATACCTCTAGCTACGCTGTTTTTAGAATTTCATTCAAGAGCTCTATACCTCTAGCCTCTAGCTACGATGTTTTAGGAATTTCATTCAATAGCACCATACCTCTAGCCAGTGGCGGCTCGTGTCTTTTGGATGTTCTGGAGTGCTAATATTACAAAAAATGGCATTATTGACGTTGTTGTAGCTGAAAACGATTTTTAATTTTTTTTCCATAATTTGATTTTTGTATGAAGATTTTCAGGAAATGCCAAACTGAAATTTCCTGAAATTTTTATACAAAAAATCATACGAAAAAAATTTAAAATCAATACTCCCATTTTTTGTAATATTAGCACTCTAGAACATCCAAAAGTCACGAGCCGGCACTGCCTCTAGCTACGATGTTTTAGGAATTTCATTCAATAGCACCACACCTCTCTAGCTACGCTGTGTTCATACAAAATTAATGAATCAAGCGTAATGTAAAATTCAAATGTAAAAATAAATACTTAGGATTGCTTCAAAAAATTTAAACAATTCCTCAAATTTCAATGTTGATTTTAAAGTTTTGTTAAGGTTCTATTTAATGTCATTATATCATTACTGACCAGTTAAAAAACTGAAATAATAACAGAAGTTGAATATAACCTTCACAGAACTTTAAAATCAGCTTTGAAAATTGATAAATTGTTCAAAATCTGTGAAACAACCCGTCCTTAGTTTAAAGTTTATAAAAATATCCGTTTTTAAACTTTTGAATGTTGCAATTTGATCAGTTCTTATTGCCGTTAGTTATTATTTATCAGAATATTTACTAAACTGTGTAGGTTCACGTACTCAGGATGTTTTCCATGATATTTTTTTTAGTCCCCTCAAAAATCGATCTTGTTGGCAACTCATTAATAATGTATTATTTTAATTTGTTACAGATGAGCAAGAACGCGTACAAAAGAAAACTTTCGTAAATTGGATCAACTCCCATCTCTCTAAGGTAGGTGGTACTCAAATAATATTATATTATCTAACAAAGTGTTCTTATCCAACATACTTTCAAAAGAATAGGTAGGTACTTCTGGAAAAATATAATCTTCAAGAGAAAATAATTGATATTTCTGACAATACAAAAACACGTAAAAAAATTTAAAATACTGGTTATTATCTTTTTTTAATAACACAATGAGTAAAACCTCAAAATGAAATCATTGAAGACAATATTAGCGGCATTAAAAAGAAAATTTGAAACTGAAAAATCAGAAAAAGATTCGGTCGCATGCTCTACCATTGCAATTACAATTGACGACCCTACCCCTTCTGTCATATTTAACTGTCAGTAACTTAATTTTGACTAACTAACTACCAACATTATCTTTGTTTTCTTAACGCGTATTTTTTATTTTTGAATTGACTTTTCGACAAGTCTAGGATTGCATTTAGTTTGGGAAGAATCTTGCGATCGTACATAAAGATAGCAGACAATAAAAAAAGAAGGGAATAGAGTCGAATTAGCTCAGTGGGCTCAATGTCACGAATCATTTTCTGATTTTTCTTTTTAAAATTTTAGTTTGAGAGTCGCAACTATTTATTGCCTTTAATGATTAAAAAAATGTGTTTTGCAGACATTTATTACGTTTGCTGGCATCAAGATTTTTTTTTTGTAATTCTGTGAAATCTTACAAATAGATAAATATAAAAGGTAAAATTTCGATCGCGCTGGCCTCGCTTATTATGAATATTTTTTAGATAAAACCTTTAGATTCACCTTAATTACTGTACGACACAACTTTTAACCTTCGGGGAGGTGGAAAATATTGCAATAAAAATTTCAATTACGTAAAATTAAAATCTACTCTCGCATACGAAATCGGCGACGCGGCGACTGTCGGCCTCCATTTCTAACACTCGCTGACATTTTGTTATGTTGGTATTCCTGACACTTTACGAAGAGCTAGGAGCTAGATGCTAGACAATCGTAGCCGACTTCATGCGGATACATAAATGATTCGTATAAAAACACTACATAATTTGTAATAATATAATGTAAACAAACCTTTTTAGAATCACTTCAGAGTCGAACTGAGGCACTAGAACCATGTTGGATTTCGTCGTCATTATAATTGAAACTGTACAAAACAAATAGTCACAAGTCCGAGGCACAAGAATCATGTTGGATTTCGTCGTCATTATAATTGAAACTGTAGAAAACAAATAGAGTCACAAGTCCGAGGCACAAGAATCATGTTGGATTTCGTCGTCATTATAATATAATTTTAATTCAAGCAATAAATATAAATAATAAGAAAAAAATCTAAATGGAATGTAATTAGTTAATTAACAACCGGAAACAAGAAGGAACATTTTGGAAAGAAGAAACGAGCGGCTACAATAACTTTTTTTTTCTTTATGGCTTTTCACCCCAAGTTCTAGCCAAATTAAATTATTTGCATAACCGGGAAACGCTTAATAAGCATTAAAAATATCTTTATAAATACAGGCTTTATAGAGCCTGCTCGCGTCAAGGCAAGAAAAATATCCCAGTTTTCAAGTAGTTTAGCGGCTATGCTAGGTTTGTGTAACATGGTTTGTGATACAAAAGAAAGTGCCCCCTTTATATCGCCTGCTCGCGTCAAGGCAAGAAAAACATCCCAGTTTTCAAGTAGTTTAGCGGCTACGCTAGGTTTGTGTAACATGGTTTGTGATTCAATAGAAAATGTGAAAGTGAAAGTGGTATATATATATATACATATCTCAAAAACCATGTTACACAAACCAAGCGTAGCCGCTAAACTATTTGAAAACTGGGATGTTTTTCTTGCCTTGACGTGAGCAGGCGGTATAAAAGGGACACTTTCTTTTGAATCACAAACCATGTTACACAAACCTAGCGTAGCCGCTAAACTAATTGAATACTGGGATGTTTTTCTTGCCTTGACGCGAGCAGGCGGTATAAAAGGGACACTTTCTTTTGAATCACAAACCATGTTACACAAACCTAGCGTAGCCGCTAAACTAATTGAAAACTGGGATGTTTTTCTTGCCTTGACGCGAGCAGGCGGTATAAAAGGGACACTTTCTTTTGAATCACACACCATGTTACACAAACCTAGCGTAGCCGCTAAACTAATTGAAAACTGGGATGTTTTTCTTGCCTTGACGTGAGCAGGCGGTATAAAAGGGACACTTTCTTTTGAATCACAAACCATGTTACACAAACCTAGCGTAGCCGCTAAACTAATTGAATACTGGGATGTTTTTCTTGCCTTGACGCGAGCAGGCGGTATAAAAGGGACACTTTCTTTTGAATCACAAACCATGTTACACAAACCTAGCGTAGCCGCTAAACTAATTGAAAACTGGGATGTTTTTCTTGCCTTGACTCGAGCAGGCGGTATAAAAGGGACACTTTCTTTTGAATCACACACCATGTTACACAAACCTAGCGTAGCCGCTAAACTAATTGAAAACTGGGATGTTTTTCTTGCCTTCACGCGAGCAGGCGGTGTAAAGGGGGCATTTTTCTTTTTCATCATAAACCATGTTACACAAACTTAGCGTAGCCGCTCAACATCGCAGAAATAGTTAACTTAAATAAAATTTGAGCGTAAAAAAATAAAATCAAAAAAATCACAACGCACACAATGCATGCATATTAGGTAAATACTAATTTGACGGAATTTTTTAACATTAAAAAAAACGGCCGCGCGATTAGGTCTCTAGCTACTTCTAGCCGTTCGTTTCTTCCTATAGTAACAGAAATACCAACAAAACAAAATGACATTTGACAATAAAGTTTGAAAATGGACGGTCTCGTTTCACAAAACGAAAGCTAATTTTAGTTTTACGTGATTGAAATTTTTATTGCAATATTTTCCACCTCCCCGAAGGTTAAAAGTTGTGTCGTACAGTAATTAAGGTGAATCTAAAGGTTTTATCTAAAAAATATTCATAATAAGCGAGGCCAGCGCGATCGAAATTTTACCGAAAAAAAAAATATTTTATTGATTAATCAAACACTGTGGAATAGAAAACCACAGAAATTGGTTAGTTTCTAACCAGGATTTGCACTCGAGGCCTTTTCTCTATTTAAATGTTATTAAACCATTTACTTTCAAGGATTTATTAGGGTAATAAATAAACTACTTAGAGCTGTTTAGCTGGAAAAGTTATTTTTTAATTTTGAAATATTTTCAAACAAAAGATTGAAATGAATAATATCTACGCTAAATATTCTAAACAGAGATATTTTCATTAAATAATAAAAATAACGTTAGCTTCCACGAATTGGTGGTCAGAGCTTTTTAGCACCCAGTGAGGCCTATATTATCAAATGGTGCCTCAGCACAAGTAAAGCACCCAGTGAGGCCAAAATTATCAAATGGGGGCCTCAGCACGGGTAAAGCACTCAGTGAGGCCCAACTGATCAAATAGGGGTCTCAGCACGGGTAAAGCACCCAGTGAGGCCCACATTACCAAATAACGGGTTAAAATGTAATTTAAAAAATAATAAAGCGTAAAGCTGTAACTTAATTTATTATAAAAAAGTACAACTTTTAATAAAAAACGCTTTCTAAATTTTAAAAATCTGAAGAATATGTAAATGTCTTAGATGCGATTTATATTTCATCTCCAGTGTGATATAATATAATAAACTTTTATTACATTTCAGCGAGTTCCACCGCTAAGAGTAGATGACCTGATCCATGATCTGAGAGATGGCACACGACTTCTCGCTTTATTGGAAATCCTGTCTGGAGAGAAACTGGTAATTATTACTTACTTACTAACATTTTTCACTGTCGTAGGTACATACATATTTTTTACTGCGTTGACATCGCACTAAAGGGCAAATATTCATCTTCTGGGTTAATCATATTATTATGGCAGTAAAACACATTTACAAACAAAAATTCACACAAATTAACTATGTAATGAATGATGTTTATATTAGGTACGTAAATAATATATTAACATGAAGAAAATAATTTGTTTTCGGACGTAGTATGTGGGTAGGTAGGTACCTACTCGAAGTTGTGCATGGAATTTTTTTAACACAATAAAATTGATAAGTATGCAAATACGGAATAGACAGAAAAATAAACAAGACAAAAAACGTCAATGTCAAGTGTGAAATGAGTATGAAGTTTGACAGGTAAGTGGTTTATTTATGTTTTGATAAGAGTTTGCTCAAACGTCGAACCCGCGAAACCAAATATTATAATATAAAATCCCCTGTAACTTCTGCTACACAAAATTAATGATATAAATATTAAAACTCAAGTTAATCGTTTCTAAAACGGAACCAATTTGACTGAGTGAAGTTTTCGTCACTAAAATTATATCCTATTTGGACATAGGTACCTTCAGACCTGAAAATAGAATCACCGCCGTGGTTATAATCACACTAGGCATTTGTACGAGCGTCTAATCTAATTTTAATAAGCTTGTTGTTTTTGTTGCTTGTTTTTTTACGCCGACACTGACCTACCCTCCCGACTCAAATTACCTACTTACTATAATTAATTTTGCAGACAGCAAAAAAGTTCACATCATGTTAGCAGCGAAACATACTGACCCGATAAAAAAATTCAACGGGAAAGAAGACCAATACGTCTATCTAAATCCGGCATTAACCCAGTATTACAAAAATTTACTTTGGAACACCAAACAAAGAGCCCTAATAAAAGAATATAAATATGTTTGGGTGAAATCGGGAAAAATACTTATAAGAAAAACTAAAGATTCAAAGGTTGTCGAAATAAAACATCTTAACGATATACCTACTAAGATGATTTAACAAATCAAAAAAACCTATAGACACTTCATCTACTCTATATCTTTATAATGGCCTCTTTCACAACGGAAACACTTGAAAAACTGATACCTAACCCAATAATCACCACAAATACCTGCATGTTAAACCGTATAATCCAGGACGAGTTACTGATCCTGAACATAATTCATCAAAACATTCGAAGTATTAACAAAAACTTCGAAGATTTCACTGTGCTGATAAATGAATTATATTTAGAACCTGACTTATTAATTCTTACAGAATGTTGGATAAATTCCTCAACATATGTGCATAAAAACATCAACAACTACAAAGTCTTCAATACTAAACTTCACAAACATCAAAACAATGGAGTAATTGTATATTGTAAAAATAAGATGGAATGCAAAATAGAAGAAATCGAACTACAAGACGCAAACTGTTTGAAAGTAAAACTCGATCAAGATACATGCATCTTCGCTATCTACAGATCCCCTTCATCTACAAATTTGTCACCATTTCTTGAATCACTAGACTCCATTCTACTTCAAGAACGAAACATCAGGAACTTGTTCATCATAGGGGACATCAACATTAACATATTGGATACCGGAAGGCAACATCCACAAACACAGGAATACCAATTACTACTCCTCTCCCACGGGATGACTGCCGCTGTAAGGGAACCAACAAGAGTGGATCACAAAATTAATAAATCAATCCCCTCGCAAACCTGCATTGACCACATAATGACAAAAACAAATAAAAAATACTCCACAATCATACATCAATCCACTATCACTGATCACTACACTTTAATTTTTAACATCCATGCAAAGGAAAATCGACCATCGACTCAAAATTTGACGGGGAATAGACATGTTATAGACTACAACGAACTAAAAAATTCACTAAAAACTGAAACCTGGGAATTAATATATAAAGCTGAAGACCTTGAAGATGCTTGGAAATTATTTATTGAACTATTGCAATTAAAAATACATAACCACACCTCAATAAAAACTTACACATATTCACAAAATAAAATTATCAAAAAAGCATGGATCACACCTGGCCTACTAAAATGTATAAGAAAAAGAGACAAGATCCACCAGCAAGTAAAAAACTATCCATACGACCTTTCCCTAAAACTATTTTACAAAAATTATAGAAACATCTCCTCCAATCTTACTAAATCGGCTAAACAAAATTACTACAGATCTAAAATTCATCAATCCAATAATAATCCAAAACTTCTCTGGCAAATAATTAAAGAAATCACCTACACAAATCAAAACAAAGCAAACCCATTGGAAGAAATCAACACAGAGAATGGTACACTCTCGCTCAACAAAAACGTACATCAACTAATTAACTACACAAACAACTTTTTTGCAAACATAGGCTCGAACTTAGCGAATAAAATAACCAAACCCCAACACTATAACCCAAAAATAAACAAACACCCAAATCCACAAAGGTTTAAATTTGCTCTAAAACAAATCACTAAACAAGAACTAATACTAATATTTTCTAAATTCAAACCAACATCTTCATCTGGTAGTGATGAAATCACAATGAAAACATTAAAATTTATACAAGATGAAATTACCGAACCGATACTCTTTCTAATAAACAAATCTATTACGGAAAGCAGATTTCCATCACAACTCAAAATAGGGACTATTACACCAATCTTTAAATCGGGAAATCGTACAGATATCAATAACTACAGACCAATCACTATTCTGAACACATTATCTAAAATCTTAGAAATAACAGTTAAAACTCAACTCATCGATTACCTAGAATCAAATAAACTATTATCACCAAAACAATTTGGTTTCAGAAAAAATCTAGGAACATCCAACGCCATAGCTTTAGTAATTGAATATATTAAAAATTCTTTAGATTCACATAAAAAATGCATTGGAGTATTTCTCGACCTTTCTAAAGCCTTCGACACAATAAATCACTCACATCTTTTTGAAAAACTAGTTAACATAAGGATCACTGATAATGAACTGATATTCTTTAAAAGCTACATGGGAAATAGAAAGCAAACTGTGAAACTTAACAACATAACCAGTGAGTGTATTGATGTCAAATGCGGGGTGCCTCAAGGAAGTATTCTGGGTCCGATTCTGTTCCTAATTTACATTAATGATCTATGCCACATAGAATGTGACGGAGAAATCATCAGTTTTGCGGATGATACTGTTCTCCTTATAAATGGGAATAATTGGACAGAAACATTTAAGAAAGCAGAAGACACACTAAACAGGATTAAAAAAATGGCTAGACTACTATTCACTTACACTAAATGCTAATAAAACCAAATTCATCACTTTCAAAATAAAAAATACAAAAAACTCTGAAGAAAACCTTAACTTGAAAATTCATAGCCCGCATCACTTAAATGAGCATTGTAATTGTCCCTCATTAGAAAACGTTGACCATATAACGTTGTAACGGACGTAGTTGACCATATTATTTAATTTCATAAAAATTGTTTACTTTTATAAAATGTCCCTACTCCACGCCACTGGCGAAATCATCACTCCCCGCCACTGGTCATTTTGTCCAATTTTCGGCCCAAGCGGCTTGAAAACTTTGACTCCGAACGGCATCGATACCGCGTCGCCGGCTCACCTGCCGCGTGGATCGATGTCCAACATTTTTCCTATGTAAAAATTACTAGGAAAAATCAATTTTTAAATGTTGCAAATGTATGTATTTTACTTGTTCATCCCCTCGGCGGTAGTCAAATAAACACTATTTTTGATATACTACCGCTGAGGAGATATTAAAAAAGCTGTTTTTCACATATATGTAAACCCATTTTTGAACAATATTTTTTACCTTTTTTGCGTGTACAAAAATCCAGGAACCTCGTAGCATAGTGAATCTTATCTCTTTCTGAGCGCTATGTTACGGGGGACCTCGGAAAAATACTAACTTAACATGTTTTACAAATTTGATCGCTTTGAGATCATTTTTACACATTTATTTACAAACATTTTTTATTTTTTGTCGTATCTTGACAAACAAAAAATCTAGTTGTCAAGATACACATTCTTATAACTACTATGCATTTAAACTATGTAATTGTCATTCATGTAAGCCTTCAAAATCTTTTCTAACTCGCAAATTTAAGCGACTACTTTCGCCAGAGCTGCCGGCAAAATGAATATGCGACATTTTGCCGGGGCTTATAAACACATATCTGGCGCGGGTACAATCCCCCACCACTTTTTGACTCAAAGCCCAATGTCGGGTGCGAGTCATGCTTATTGAATATAAGCAGCCAAATAATAAAATAAAATTAGTTCATCTTTACCACCAAAACCAAGCGTTTTATTTATCAACAAGTGACTCCTGCTCAACATCTGCCTCACCTCGCCAAGTCTGCTGCTCCAAGATCTTCTGGTGTTACCTCTTCGAGACCAGCCGGCCCTCCTTTGGAAAACCGCCAACACCAGAAGCGAGCAGAGACGAAAGCACACCCAGTGCCCACCATTCACCAAGCCTGGGTGCGGGAGGCAGATTTCATCACCAATATCAACTACAATCATCATCATCGGCCGTAAAGGAGCATCTCATCGGTTGAAGACACGGTTTGGACCCGGCGCCTAAATCTACAGTCTTGTGCGGACTCCCGTCCAGTACAAGTGGTCCTTCGAGCCGGGATTCTCACACGCCTTCAACCAGGATGTCTCCAACTTTACGGTCGAGCCGGATCCAAGACGATGGATCCTCAACACCATCTGCAGATGCCCTGGACGCTGGGTCTCAGGCCCCGGCTGTGGTTCACGTCACGCCTGACGTAACCCCCATGCCCACGCCCAGCACTACTCCTGACATGGCACCACCTGCACATCATGACTCACCGCCCTCCATATCTCAAGAGGATGCGATGGAGTCATTGCGACAACAGCTTCGCAGTCAAACCGAGCACATTGAGAGACTCAAAGCAGCTCTTCAATCAGCTCCAACAGCAGCAGCCCCTGCCCCTCCTGGACCTTCGAAGCTCCCGGAGAGGTCACCACCAGCATGGACGCAGCCCGGCCAATCGAGCACGGTGCCTCTGGTGGACCAGAGGTACGAGGAACCAGCAGCAGCAGCGCCTGCCCGATCTGGACCCGTACTCCTGGAAGGGTATCCTGCCCAAGGAGGACCCTGGCGCTTCCAAGGGTACAGCCCTGGATGGGTGCAGCCCGGCCAACCGAGCCCGGTGCCTCTGGTGGACCAGAGGTACACAGCAGCGGCGCAGCCAAGGCCAGCCGGTCCCCCGCCCTCGCCACCCTGGCCCAATGCAGGGTGGCCAAACATGATGCAGCCTGGACCCTCTGGCCCCGTACCGCCCGCCCCTCTGATAGAACAGAGGCAAGCCGTACGTGAAGTGCCAGCTGGACCTGTACCTCTGGTGGACCAGAGGTACGCATCACATGCGCAGCAAGAGCCAGCAGGCCCTGCGCAACCAGCACCCTGGACCATTCAGGGATGCCCAAACATAATGCAGCCTGGACCCTCTGGCCCCGTACCGCCCGCCCCTCTGATAGAACAGAGGCAAGCCGTACGTGAAGTGCCAGCTGGACCTGTACCTCTGGTGGACCAGAGGTACGCGTCACGAGCGCAGCAAGAGCCAGCAGGCCCTGCGCAACCAGCACCCTGGACCATTCAGGGATGCCCAGTACTGATGCAGTTTGGACCTCATGGCCCTGTGCTGCCCGTACCTCTGCCCCACCCGGGGTACCCAGCGCCGATGCCAGGATCACCTGCCGGACTGCTGGAGCAGTGGGACGTGCCATGGACACAGCCTGGACCACCTGGACCATCTGGACCATCTGGACCATCTGGACATGTGCCGCCCGTACCACTGCGCGAACAGGAGTATGGCGTGCCGGCACGGCCAGATGGCCCGCCCACAGCCAGTACCAGCTCCATGCCGAGATTCCCGCCCCAACCTACGGCGGATGAAACGGCCCAACATACCAGAGCCTGGGTTCAGCATGATGGCAGTCCCATGGCTCAGCTGGCCTCCGCCCTGACAGAAGCCATCAGAGCTTCAAGGGCTCAGGACAGCCCCCGTCCCACAATCGAGGACGATCCACGAATGGCGGCCCTTATTGCCAGACAATCAATGGCCAAGGACCTGCCTCCATTCTCTGGAGATCCACTGGAGTGGCCCACCTGGAGGGCACAGTTTACCCAGTCCACCTCCACATGTCGGATGACCTCCAGCGAAAACTTGATCCGCCTACAGCGGGCCCTCAAGGGGAAAGCCCGAGAAGCCGTCGGCCCCCTTCTGATGGACCCTGCTCAGGTTCCGGAGATCCTGGCAGTCCTGGAGCAGCGATTTGGAGGGACTACTTCACTCGCTGCTCTGATGCTGGACAAAGTCAAGAAGCTGCCCCACCTCACAATTGAAGCCTCTCTGGAGAATATCGCAGACTTCTCTGGCACAGTACAAAACCTGGTGGCATCACTCCGCTCCCTCAACAATGATGGCTACCTTACAAATCCAGCGCTGCTCAGTGACATCGCGGGGAAGATGCCGCCCACCTTGCGGTTGGCGTGGCTGATGGAAGTGCGGCACTACGAGGCCTCCGCTACCATTTGCCAGTTTGCCGCCTTCCTCAAAACCGTCGCGAACGCCATCCCAAAGTCCGGTTTGGTTGACCCCGCGAGGTCCCGCCCACGCCGTGAACACACGCTCGCGACAACGGAACAGTTTTCGGGCAACGGTGCTAAAAAACGTGATACCTGTGACAGTTTCATAAATACGTCTGCCGAGTCAGAAAAGTTTTTGCGAAAAAACAATTCGAACAAAAGTGACACGTGTGACAACAGTTTAAACACGTCTGCCGCGTCAGAACGGTTTTTATCGCGGAAAAACAATGCTTATAACAAGGATTCTAGTGAAAAACAACAGTTCGCAAAAATTAATCGAAAGCCCCAAATTTTGTCTGGTAATAATCGAATGCCCCAAATTTTGTCTGGTAATAATCGAGAAAATAATCGAAGCGGGGAAAAAGTGCAAAACAGTTACAGTGAAGTTCGCGAGTTCGACAACCGCGCCGGGTGTGTCCAGTGTGGTCAAAATGGCCACCAACTTAGCGAATGTCGCACTTTCGCCGCGAAAGACATAAAATCCCGTTTTGTGACAGTTAAAAGTGCCGGATTGTGCCGAGTATGCCTCAATGGCAAACATTTTACCAAATACTGCAAAGTTAGTGACTGGTGCGGAGTGGGGGAGTGCAGATACCCCCACCACCGACTTCTTCACAACCCGAACTATCGTGAAAATAACAATACAGTGGCAGACGTTCACAATATGTGACGCCACACCGAAAGTGCCGTGTTAAAAGTGGTGGGGGTCATATTGTCGGGCCCCAAGCGGCAGATCAAAACCTTTGCGCTTCTGGACGAAGGCTCCACTGTCACCCTTATTGACGCCAGCACAGCACAGAAAATCGGCACAACCGGACCTACCCGTGAGCTACGACTACACGGAGCAAAAAACATGTACTCAACAGACATAACGTCCCGCCGCGTGCCAATCACTCTACGCGGCGCCGGAATTGCTGATGAGTTTATCATCAGAGCAAATACCATCAAGCAGCTCAGCCTTCCTGTACAGAGGTACCACGGTCGCTACATCACCCCCACACTTCTCATCGGGCAAGACAATGCTCACCTTATTGTCTCGAGGGAAGTGCGCGACGTTCGTGATTCTACGCGAATATTATCACGAACGGCGTTGGGGTGGACCACCCATGGCGGAGGGACCTCTGAACATGTGGATGAAGCTACCACATTGGCCATACGAGCCACACTGTCACCCAGGCGCACTGCCGGGAGGCATTATACAGTGCAACATGGACCATCTGGCCCCGTACCGCGAGCACCTCTGATACAGGCGGCCGTACGAGGAGTACCAGCTGGATCTGTGCCAGCATCTTTGCAGAGAAGACCACCCAGGCACCATGCCCGGTGGCATTCTACCATGCCCCATGGACCATCTGGCCCCGTACCGCGAGCACCTCTGATACAGGCGGCCGTACGAGGAGTACCAGCTGGATCTGTGCCAGCACCTTTGCAGAGAAGGCCACCCAGGCACCATGCCCGGCAGCATTCTACCATGCCCCATGGACCATCTGGCCCCGTACCGCGAGCACCTCTGATACAGGCGGCCGTACGAGGAGTACCAGCTGGATCTGTGCCTGCAAATGATACGAGAGAATCAGTCGGCCCCGCGAAAGGGTCTCCCAGGCACATTGAAGTAAGGCGCCAAAACGTTGGCCTTTCTTCAACTGTGGCAGAGACACTGCCCGACATCAAGAAATTTTCCTCATTTAATCATCTTATTCAAACTACCTGCTGGATACATCGTTCTATTAAAAGGTGTCGTGGAAAAAGCCACGAACAACCTGATAAACATTTAAGAACCGATGAAATCAAGGAAGCAGAGGCCCGATGGGCAAGAAAATGTCAAGAAGAAACATTTTATCGTGATATAAATGCGCTCCAGAAAGGAGATCCACTACCAAGTGACAGTAGGCTCAAAGCCTTGAGCCCCTTCCTTGGACCTGACGGCCTACTGAGGATGAACTCAAGAATACGAGCCCTCAGTAACGTGCCCCAAGCAGTGCGGACACCAATAATTTTGGATGGTGATCATGCATATGCACGACTTCTAGTGAGATATCATCACCAGGAAGCCGATCATCCGAGTAATGAGAGAACAATGGCTGAGGTGCGAGGCAACTACCATGTGCTGCGACTGCGAACAAATATTCGCAAGATCGCCCACAACTGCCCCACCTGCAAGATGCGCAGGAGCAAGCCAGCCCCCCCTCTGATGGGGCCCTTGCCGCCATCAAGGATAGCCCACCATGTTCCTCCATTCACCCCTACTGCAGACGGCCGAGTGAGGACCACCAGGAACCAGACGAGCACCGGAATTTACGTCCGCCCCGCTGTGAAGCTCGCTGTAATCCTGCCGGCCCCGCCTACCGATGCAACATCAACAGTACCACCAGCCCAGCACCATCCCAGAGGGACTGGCCGCCGCGGACTGCGCCGTACCAACAAACGTCCTATTTTTTAGTTCAGCATAGCTAAACGGGGGGAGTGTAACGGACGTAGTTGACCATATTATTTAATTTCATAAAAATTGTTTACTTTTATAAAATGTCCCTACTCCACGCCACTGGCGAAATCATCACTCCCCGCCACTGGTCATTTTGTCCAATTTTCGGCCCAAGCGGCTTGAAAACTTTGACTCCGAACGGCATCGATACCGCGTCGCCGGCTCACCTGCCGCGTGGATCGATGTCCAACATTTTTCCTATGTAAAAATTACTAGGAAAAATCAATTTTTAAATGTTGCAAATGTATGTATTTTACTTGTTCATCCCCTCGGCGGTAGTCAAATAAACACTATTTTTGATATACTACCGCTGAGGAGATATTAAAAAAGCTGTTTTTCACATATATGTAAACCCATTTTTGAACAATATTTTTTACCTTTTTTGCGTGTACAAAAATCCAGGAACCTCGTAGCATAGTGAATCTTATCTCTTTCTGAGCGCTATGTTACGGGGGACCTCGGAAAAATACTAACTTAACATGTTTTACAAATTTGATCGCTTTGAGATCATTTTTACACATTTATTTACAAACATTTTTTATTTTTTGTCGTATCTTGACAAACAAAAAATCTAGTTGTCAAGATACACATTCTTATAACTACTATGCATTTAAACTATGTAATTGTCATTCATGTAAGCCTTCAAAATCTTTTCTAACTCGCAAATTTAAGCGACTACTTTCGCCAGAGCTGCCGGCAAAATGAATATGCGACATTTTGCCGGGGCTTATAAACACATATCTGGCGCGGGTACAATCCCCCACCACTTTTTGACTCAAAGCCCAATGTCGGGTGCGAGTCATGCTTATTGAATATAAGCAGCCAAATAATAAAATAAAATTAGTTCATCTTTACCACCAAAACCAAGCGTTTTATTTATCAACAAGTGACTCCTGCTCAACATCTGCCTCACCTCGCCAAGTCTGCTGCTCCAAGATCTTCTGGTGTTACCTCTTCGAGACCAGCCGGCCCTCCTTTGGAAAACCGCCAACACCAGAAGCGAGCAGAGACGAAAGCACACCCAGTGCCCACCATTCACCAAGCCTGGGTGCGGGAGGCAGATTTCATCACCAATATCAACTACAATCATCATCATCGGCCGTAAAGGAGCATCTCATCGGTTGAAGACACGGTTTGGACCCGGCGCCTAAATCTACAGTCTTGTGCGGACTCCCGTCCAGTACAAACGTATCTAGGTCTAAAAATAGATGGAAATTTAAAATGGACCAATCACATTAGCTATTTAGATAATAAAATTAAAAAACTAAGTTATTTTTTCAAAACTATCAGGAATGTGCTCATTAAAAAAGACTTAATCAAAATCTACATGGCTCTCTGCCAATCACTGTTAGAATACGGTATTATCGGATGGGGCAGTGCAAATAAAAACATACTAAATCCACTTATTAAATCTCAAAAAGCCATAATGAAAATTATCCTTAAAGTTCCTGTAAGAACTAGCACTAACGAAATCTTCACCAATCTTAACATCATGTCAATAAAACAACTATATTCTAAAACTATACTCATTTACATTCATAAGCACAAAACACAAGAAATAACAAACACGTACAATAGAAACACTAGATCTCATGATCAAAAACTTATCCAACAAATAATTACTAATACAACTTTTGGGCAAAAAAGCTTCTTATATCATAGTATTAAACTCTACAACAAAATACCACTCACACTCAAAAACCTCAACACTTTAACATTTAAATCTGAAATAAAAAGCTGGATACTTAACATAGGAAGATCTGAAATAGAAAATTTACTGAAATCAAACACAGACTAAAACAGAATCAACTGAACTATACCAAAAAACATTTCATATATATAACTATACCAAAAAACACTTCATATATATATATCAAAAAACATCTTACTTATTCTAAAATTATAAAAAAATATATATATATATTGCATGATATTTGTTCATAATTAAATTTATTTGTAACTTTGATGTAATATTAATTTTCTTATAATTAAATTATACATAATATGTAAATGAAATCCTCAGCACGGGAGATCCCAGTGAGGATATCATTATATCTATTTGTTACACAAAAAAAAAAAGAAAATAAAACACTTATTATTATATTATTATTATAAATACGAGACACGAAATTCCACCTACCCCAAAAAATCTCAAGTCATTTGGGAGGAGGGTATAGGTACCGCCTCCCTGGGAACCATTTTTTTGGATAACCAACACCCCTGCTGTATGGCACCCCAAAAAGTTTGCTACGTTTGGTGACTTAGCAGGGGTGCCCGGGTTCGTGGGGTGAGGTTTGCCTAGGTCTTGGCAGCGGATGCGTTTGCCCATCTATTGAGTGGTGGGTCGGATCAGGAGGCTAGTTGGGGGAGACCTTTTGACCTCTCCAGCCGGACTCTTGCGATCCATCGGCTTGCACTGCAGTGGGAGGGATGGATGCATATGTCCGTATGCATCCATCCCTCTGGACATACTCCTGGACACATTGACCCCCCAGATTCCTACCCACCCACTCCTCGTACATTTTTCCTTCCCAGAACTTCCTTTCCCCAAAAAGACCCCCCACACAGCATCCCCAAAGTTGACATAGACCCCGAGAGATTTTTTTTTCTGTGGAGCTAATATAAAAAAAAAAATCACTTCTTTGGCCCCTACAATTCACGCTACAAGTTCAAAAGGCTAACATGGAGATGAGAAATATTTAAAAATGAAACCTCAAACATCTATTGAGTTCTCGACTTCCAAACCCGTTCTCGACTTCCAAACCCGTTGTTGATTCCAAGATAATCACGAGACAGTGTTTAATGTTTAAATATTAATAATCATTACAAAAATATTGCCGTTTTGCATCTCAACGACTCAATTCTATATTGGCATAAAGTACAACTGAAGACACATCTGAACTCTACTATTTTATTGAAACTGCTCGAAAATCTCTGGGATTTAGTCCTAAAAGTAATGGTCAGATAGATATAGAGAATGTTCTTCTCCTTTTTTATAGATTATGATGTTATTAATGATAATGCAAAGTTTATCCATAGAATATTATTGGTGTGGAGGCGGTTTGCATAGCCGCATGCCCTTTCCCATCTTTCACCTGATTCCCCTGGTTTAACTTAATCCCACTAACCATAGGGGCCGAACCTCGGCATTTGCAGTGCTGAAGAATCGTGCCCACGCGCGGTACTAAGCACTGCAATTGCAATGTGTACATTCATTTTGCCTTTAGTAATAGGTTAGTTTAAGACAAAAATTAAAATGTTACTTTATTAAGTACTAGCTGTACCCCTGCCACGCGTTCATGTTGCTTTTACGTCTAACAGATGGCTCTGTTTTTCAAAAAACACACGCGTATTCAAATGCAACTTTGTGTTAAAATTTCGAAGCAATGACTTTCGGAGACTAAATATTTTGAACAAACAAATATTTTTATTTATATAGATGATATTGTTGACATGTTGACTTTAACAAAAATAGCTTTTTATTTATTGAAGTTTCGTGTTATTCCCTAGGGATTAATAAAGTATACAAGGGTTGTGATTAGGTACATATTTGGCGATATCTCTTGGGTCCACAACATGACTTCCCAGGAATCTGAGCTTTTTTCTCATTAAGGCAGAGCATGAAGCTCTATGGATGAATCAATGTTTCTTCATCCTCTTCACATTTCCAACAATTATTGTTTAATTTCCTCTCCCAACTACTGCTTGTATCTCCTGTCTCCTGTTAGTAGTCCTAATAGCTTTCTAAATAGTACTTTCTATTATAGAGGATTTGTTGTTATGTTCGACATTTGTTTACTCCTATTATGTTTGTTTATATCATGTGATGCGTTTATTTGTGCTCCAGCCCATGGAGAGGGGCAGGGTCCTCCGCAGGCCGCACTTCCTCAGCAACGCCAATACGGCGCTGCGCTTCCTCGCCAGCAAGAGGATCAAGCTGGTCAACATCAACCCTGCAGACTTGGTGGACGGGAGACCGCCAGTCGTGCTGGGCCTCATATGGACCATCATTCTCTACTTTCAGGTAATATACGCTCGCAGATACATAATGCTCACGTACAATATATTGCGCAAATGCTATGGGATGACAATACAACTGCGAACCAAACAGGTCTTTAATTTATCACGGTTTGACGGAGAGATTGTTTAACCGGTTAGAAGGGTTTTTATGTGATGATATTAAGATATTCTCCACTTCCCCGCTATTCTCTCTGCAAATCTGTTTTTCTAGATTTCTCATATAGTATCCAGACAAATTGATATGTTTTTATGAGCATTAGTAGTTACTTGAACTCCAGCATTCTTTTATCCTATCGACCGATTGAAAAATATTGCATAAACAATTTGGCGTCTTGTATTATTTTTTGACAGTTAAATTGGTATTCCAAAACTCCATAGTTTATGTGAAAAATGATATAGCAAGCTGAAAATAGATGCATTGAACTAGAAATTCACAACACTGAGTAGTGTACAAATTTCACAATGTTTGAGTTCACTGTTCATGAGTCTTTAATGAGAGAGACATTTTATTCACAAATTTTCTGCTGGTTTTGAGATTATACATTCTTGAAACATTAGTCTCAATATTTCAAGGTCACTTAAAATGATAGATTTGCAGGGTACTTTACATAGAAAATAAACTCCTTTTTGATGTTTGCAACATTCATAACCTTATCTTACATGACTTGACCTAACCTTTGTGAATTGTTTATTTTCTACAATGAAACATTATGTTTATCGGTCCTAAAAATAATGAAATCTTTAAACAAATTCATAACAGTTTATTAGTTCATGTATTAGTTCGCTCTCTAATCTAGTATTGGTTAGTATAATAGTTTTAAAAATGCAACGAGATTAACCCCTAGGGGTCGGAACCCTGGATTTGCAGTGTTGAACAATCGTGCCCATGCACGGTACGAAGCACTGCAATTGCAGTGTCGACCTTATACATTTCACCTTTGGGTATAACCTTTAGTGGGTTAGTTAAAGACAAAAAATAAAAATGTGACTTTATCAATTATGTTAACGTTTACATGTTGGCTTTAACGAAAATGTATTTTTATTTATTGAAGATTCTTACGGGCCCCTACGGGTTAAACAGATTTTATATTGTCACCTTATAGTATTTGGTACTGGGTATGTAGTTGGTAAATCTGTGTTGCCGTCAAAAGCAATAGATTCAGATAAAAGTAGATACAAATTGCTTACTTCATGTTAATATTTGTATATGTAGCTTCTTACCTTTCGCTCAGACGAAGCTTTAAATTGTGTTATTAAAATACTCCAGCGCAAAATAATAACCAAGGATTGGATGGGTTTGAATCCCGTTGAATGCATTATTCTTATTTGATCTCAAATAATGTGCTTGAGATTTTTGATTTATGAAATAATTTTCTTCTTTAATTTTCTAATAGTCTTCTTCAATCTTTCAATCAATACTTTGCTAAATAAATCTTAATAAACATTCACAGAACTTGTTATTGTGTCTCATTTTTGTTCTGTTTATAAGAACTTTGTAATAATGATTTCAGTAGACATTTTTACCTAGTTTGTATTTAATATGTAACAGCACACCCAGTCTTGAGTTTAATTGTACTCATTAGCTTTGTATGGTTGGAATTTTTATAATTGTTGCGATTATTGTTATAAATACCATATAATTACCTATTTATTTGCACTCTTGCACTTTGTAAGTACTTAATCTGCCTTTTTATGCAAGCTTCGATCGGTAAATGGAAATTGTAACTTCAGAAACAGATCGAGGTTAGTTGGATCACACATATATATATACATTTTATTTAACATATTTTAGTTATAGAAAATATTTGAATATTGTAAGATTCCACGTTGTTTCACAATAATAATAATAATTGTAAACATCAATTTGATATTGAAATTTGTAATATACACTATGCAAAATAGATTGTTTAAAAAAGTTTAATTGAATAAACTCTTTCTTACCTTAACTTGAATTGGAATTCACATAGCGAAATGTTCAAAGACAAAGGTATTATGATGTGTAATCTTAGTAACCTTTAATTTATTTATGGTTCTATTCAAGAAACTTACCAGTACATTGTCCACATTGTAATTTAATTTTTTTTAAATATTTTTCTCCCTTTCCTGTATATCTCTATTAATTTTATTTAATAAAAATATTTATCTGAACTATTTCCCTCAATTCTCTATTATACTGTTTTTTTATTAAAGTTAATAAAACCTAAACATAAACATGTTAACCAAAACCTAAATGAATTGTACACGTTTATGTAATGATTGTTTCTAAAACCTTCCTTGGATGTGTCCAGATTGAGGAGAATAGTCGAGCTCTGGAGTACTTGGGTGATTTGGGAGGATCACAGAGTTCTCTGGAGACCAGCTCCTCAGCGGGAGGCGGCCAGGAGAGATGGAAGATGGGAGCGAGGAAGACGCTCCTTCAATGGGTTGCTAACGCACTGCCAAAGTTAGTAGATATCTAAATGAAATTCATCATGTGCTAAATTAATATTACTGAAATTCTTATCTTAAATTTCCCTTTCTAGTAAATCTTTCTCATACAACAGTTACACAGTATGTTGCAAAATCTTGAAAGTATAGAATCTCTCATTAAAAAAAAATAAAACTGTGCTCAAATGGACCATTTTGTCTTCAGGGATTCTGGAGTGGAAGTATCCGACTTTGGCGCGAGTTGGCGAGATGGTATTGCCTTTTTGGCCATCATAGACGCCATCAAGGCCAACCTCATTAACTCGGCAGCGATGAAGCGCGCCTCCAACAAACAGCGTCTGGAGACGGCCTTCAGTCTAGCGGAGAGCGAGCTGGGCATCGCCCGCTTGCTGGACGCTGAGGACGTGGATGTGGAAAGACCTGATGAGAGGTCCATCATGACTTACGTTGCGCAGTTCCTGCACAAATACCCAGAGCCAAAGGTACGTTTGCACAGTGGTTTAAACACATTATTTATTTGTATATATTAGTTCCGCTATGCCAAGCTTACTATCTTTGTAGGTTGAGGATACTTCTGTGGTGATTGAACATATTTATTCAGTTTGATTTGATTTTTTTTAATAATGTTTTCTTCTTTCCAGACTACTGGACCTGATGCAGTAGCTGCCATTCAAGGAGAATACAATGATTTAATAGACTGGTTATTTAAGAAAATACAATATTTGGAACACCAAGAAGAGACAAATTCGTTATCGAGAAATTACTCAGATTTCCTTAACTTTAAATCGGAAGTGGATGTGAAGGAAATAATTTATAACAAACTTAGGACCCTAGTCAATTCCCAAAGCATGATTTCAATCACTTTGGACTCTTGGAAGGAAATCCAGCAACTCTGGATGAAGTTAGAATACTTGATGAGGAGATGGCTGTGGATGCTGGACTCTAAACTGCCGCCAGACTTCGGCCCCATTGGAGAATGGATGGCCAAGGCGGAGTATTTAATTTATTTCGATGACTTGCCATCGACGCTGGATGAGAAAACAGCGGCCATCATTAGCAAGAAACTTGAAGAACACAATACGTTCTTTACGGATCTTCCCGCTGTTATTGAGCGTTTTGAAAATGCCAAACATTCGCCCTCAGCTCTTCAAGTTCCCGGAGACCAGCTGCACAATATGGAAATGAGACTGAGAGTCTTACCGTCTAAAGCGACCGAACGTTGCGCAAAGCTCAAATTCTTAGAACACAAATGCTGCCTCGTAGCGTTCTTAAACCTGACAGAGATAAAACTGAGAGGCTGGACTGTGAAATATGGACGCCTACCAGAGGTCGAGAAATTCTTAGAAGAATATCAAAATTTCGTGTCGAGAAATAAAATTTTCCATGAATTTAATAAAGCCTTTGTTGACATACAACAAGTAATCGAAGAATACAGAAAAACGTGTAATATCGACATGAAAGAAAATGCCGAAATTGATAGATTTATGAGAGAAGTTGCTGAAAAATGGAAGAACATCTCCATGGAATTACGCTGTGTACAGAGCATGTTAGAAGAAGCTGTAACCTACTGGCAGCGGTGGATTCCCTTAGCTGATGAGTTTGAAGTATGGTTGGGGAAAGCCAATACCATGGTCAATGCGGAGGAAGATCAAAGGATGGAGTTCTTCCAAGACATAAGTCTGTGGAAGGATAAGCACCAGTTGCTGACTGACACCGTTAGCTTTTTAGTGGCTACTTGTGAAGATTCAGTTGCCGTGGAATTGAAGAACAGGTACACCAACATGACATCCCAATGGGAGCGACTATTCCCAGATGTTAAGCATTACATGCACGCTGGAGATATTTTGAGATACAGGAAAGACTACAAAGCTGGAATCGAATCCTTGAGCAATTGGTTAAGAAATGCTGAAGCCATATTAGATTCTACACCTTTAGCTTCCACTGATAAAATTAAACAGTATGGAGATCAATTGGTTAAGTTACAAAGCGAAGTAGAGAGTGTTGAAGAACTCTTTAAAAATATCAGTAAATCTTTCCAAAATATGTTGACAGAGCTCCCTCGCGATGAGGTAGACAAGATTATGAACACCCTGAAGAAGGAAAAAGAAGCCTTGGTTAAAGTGAGGGCTTTAATTCCTGTTAAACTTCACCTTTATCATCAATTATTAGTCCAACAAGAATCCCTGGAGTCAGGGCAAAGAGAAATTAATGCCTGGCTCAATAAAGCTGAAGACTTATTGTCACAAATTACATACACCGGCGGTAAGGAAA
Source organism: Hesperophylax magnus (assembly GCA_026573805.1). Taxonomy (NCBI): domain Eukaryota; kingdom Metazoa; phylum Arthropoda; class Insecta; order Trichoptera; family Limnephilidae; genus Hesperophylax; species Hesperophylax magnus. The sequence continues at coordinate 8,126,503 of JAIUSX010000022.1, forward strand.
CACTTCTGAAAGAATTAGACGCTTACAAGTCATTCTTCTCAAGAACAATGTACTACAAGTCCATGTTGGAAAGCAAGAACAAGGTTTTCCAAAACATTATTAAGTCAGTCGATCAGGACAAATCCATCGATACATCGGAGAGTGTCCAAACAATGAGAGAATTGAATGAGAGGTTTGCTCGAGTAACGCAGCAAGCCCACCAGTGTGACCTCAGGCTCCAAGAAGCCAGCAGGTGTATGACCAACTTCTCCGATTGCGTCAGGGCTATGATGGAATGGTTGAACCAAGCCGACATGTTGATTTCTGATAAACACAACATAGAAACCAAACAATCGGTGGAGCATCACAAAAACTTCTTCACTAAAGTCAATGACCGCCTGTTACATGACTTGATACAAACGGGAAATGATTTGATTAAATGCATTCCCATTGACGAGCAACATGAAGTAAGAGAGACTGTGGAGAAGCTCCAGGCAAAGTGGCACGAAGTTCTTAGCTTTGCCCCTCTCCATTTGGTGAGGTTGGAATTCAGATTAGACGAGACAGTTTTCCAACAGTACCTGAAGGATATTGAAAAGGAAATCAACTTTGAACAACAAGTAAGTACATTTCTATGTATTTAAACCTATCATATGCATGCCTACATACGTATTAAACAATATCATTTCAGTTGTGTATACATACCATTCTAAAATTTACAAAAGTCATGATTCTTATTTTCAGTAAATAAAATGAATTTAAACCTCCGTTCTTAAAATTGTTGGAGATGTAATAGTCAGCCTTCCACGCAGTTGATGTGGGTTGGATTCTCATTGGATATATAGTTACTGTACAGTCTAATATATCAAGGGTCTCAACCAAATTAGAACATGAGATATTACTGTCTACACTTTTACTAATGTATACACTGTCAAAAAAATCATCATATTTACAGTTTCCTGTAGATTTTGGAATAATTTACAAACGAATGACATAATACTAGGTATATAAGTACCATTTTCTTTTTGGGATTGCCAATGGTCATGCCGGTGGGGAGAGCAGTCTTATATATTAGACATATTTAGCATCGGTGAAGCTGCCTTTAAAAGGCAAGCTCTATTGATGCTGGTATTGTTGATACACCGCTTATTTATTATGTAATACCATTTTACAAATGTACTTAAAAACGAATTAAAATGTAATTTTGTAATGTTTTTAAAGGAATAAACAAATTGAATTGAATTGAATATTTCCAAAAGAAATTTGAGTCCTCCCTGAGAGAGCCTTATACAACACATATGTAACTGTTATAACATTTTGTAGAGAGCTTATTACACTCTGCCATTTATTAATGAAATAGTGATGAAAATATTGGGATACAAAATTAATAAACATAATTCTTTTTTTCTAGGCTTACAATCAAAACGACAATGTGGACGCAATCCTGTCCCGAAATGAAGACTACTTCAAAAATGAAGGCAGAGTATTGCAGATTGAGACGTGCCTGCAAAACCTGCGTAAGATAACAATGAGCTACTCACAGCTAAATGCCAATGACGGAGTCCTAGACCAGGAGCTCAGAAGGTGTGAGGATCAGTGGGAGATGACGGCGCAGAGAGTGGAAGGACTTAGGCAACAACTGCAGCAGATCCCCGCCAAGTGGGACAGCTACCACCAGAAGTTTGTACAGATGGAGCGCTGGATGGACCACGTGGACGAGACCATGGGCAACATTGTCAAGGAAGTCAACTCTGCTGAAGAGTTTGAGAAGCAAAAGGCTGTGTTCCAGGTTTGTCTCACTTTTGAATGTTGTCAACTAACAAATAATAATAGTATTGTTCATTAGTTATGCATGTTTTAAGGTTGTCCTCTGTGGGTATAATAATTTTGTAACAATGATGTTTTGAATTTTCATGCTGGAATCAAAGCTGAAAATTTTAATGGTAATGAACTGAATATTTTTAAGAATATTAATAACATTTTTGTATCGCCTAGTTATTATTATATATTTTTCAAGAATATTTTGGGAATTTTTAAAAAGCTATCTACAGAATTAATTGAAAATTAATTAATTAATTGCAAATATTTTTCCAGCAAATATGCCGTGAAGCTGATGTAAAGCGAGAGGACATGAAGTGGCTCGTACAGACCCTGGACATGCTCTCCTCACATTGCACTGAGCAAGAAGCCTTCCAAGAACAAACCAAATTAGAAAACCTTATCTCCAGGTATAAGAACTTAATACCTACCATCGAAATCACGATGGTCAAAACTGAATCTTTCTCAAGATGCTACACATACAGACGTGAAGTACACGAGGTCACCTGTATATTAGAACACGTCAAAGAACAATTTATCAAGGAAGAGCAACCGAGATCATTACAGAATGTTGAAAAGATGATTTTACAACAGCAATCTGCTGTTTCTCAGCTTGATCAGCACAGGCCCGTTGTCATGTCTATTCTCCAGAAGGGAAAAGACCTAATGAAAGACACCAATACTCCAGCATTTGTGCAGCATGAAGTTCACACCCTTGAGACTGGCTGGAATGATGCGTATGGCATGACTACTGATAGATTACAGAAACTGAGAGGAGCTCAGAAAGTTTGGTCTAACTATGAAGATCAAAAGGAAGAAATTCTTACTGAACTCACTAATGTGAAGAAACAGTTAGCCTTACCTTCACAGGAAGATGTGTACAACCTGGAGAAACAATTGCAAACCAGATATATTATTGATGAATCATTGAAAGCAGCCAAAGATGATAAAATCAACAAACTCAGAGCCATTTGCACCGAGCTGTGCACCATTGCCAATGTCGAGCAGCAGCCTCTCTTACAAAAAGAGGTGCGTGATATTGAAACCAAGCTCTCTGCTACTATTGAAAATGTCGATCAAAACGTAAAAGACCTAGAAAAATACAATAAACAGTGGAAGGAAATAAACACTAAGTTGGAGAACATGAAGATATGGACACAAAAGACAGGTCCTTACCTAGTTTCACAAATTCAATCAGAATCTATTACTCCTGAAGAACGGGTGCAAAAATCAACATCACTTCAGCAAATAGTACAAGAAAAGATCATGATCATAAATGAACTTGCCAATGAAGCTGCGCAGATAGAGAAAGATACTAACTCACTTGACGCAAGCAGACTGAAGGCTGAGATTATTGAACTAGAAAAGATCATTATCGGTTTGCAGAAATCAACTGACAGCCAAACTAGAGCAACGCAACAAGATCTTGTTAAATGGCAGAAATATAAAGCTGAAATATCTGAAGTCAAGCCATGGCTGGAGAAGTCTGAAATGAAGGTTGCCACTGGAATGTCTAAGCCTTCTACACTGCAAGAAGCTGTACAGCTCCAGCAGCAGGCAAAGTTATTCGAGAAAGAATGTGAAACACAACTGAGTAAATTACAAAACTTAGCCACCCTGAGCCATCAAATGACAAATAAGACAAGTGCCCCTGATGAGGTGGATGCTGTCCACTCCAGGTGGGCTGTAGTACATGATATGGCACAACAATGGACCAGCAAGCTCGACAAACTAGTCAACACTTGGCAATCATTCGATGCCGAGGCCAATAAGTTAGAGACATGGATATCTAGCGGCGAGAAGATTATCTCCAAGAGAACTATCAACATCAACACCCCCCAAGTGGATAAGCTAGAAAGAGAATTGACTAAACTCAAGTCATTTAATAATGAAATTTCACAGCAGCAAGCTAAAATTGTTACGCTAACCCAGAATTCAGATAGCATCGGCCATGCTCTGTCACCCGAAGGTGCTACTGTTGTAAAAGCCAGAGTAGCTAACTTGAAAGAAAGGGTGAATTCCTTGGCTGATACAGTTAGACAAAAGAGCAATGATTTGTCTGATAAAATAATTGAACGCCAAGAGTTCCAAGGAAAGTTAACAGACTTTGAAAATTGGATGGATTCCTTGAAACGCAAGATTGAACTTCATGACCAAATCCATTCTGATCGAGTTGAACCCGTTTTGCAAGCCATGCATGTTTTAATGCAAGAGCATGCTGAAAAGCAGCCAGAATTTAATTCCATTTACACTGAAGTGAAGAATATGTCACTAAACTCCACCCCTGAGGAGTCTCGCCTCCTGAATGACACATATTCTACTCTAGTTGAAAATTATCAGAAATTAGAAACATATTTGCAGCAAAATAAATCCTACCTTGAAAAGTGGACTGATTTCCTTAACTGGTATGATGATGCTAAACAACAATTATCTCACATAAAATACAGGGTCGAAGGACAAAAACAAATTCCCGAAGAATGTGAATTGATTAAAGAAGAGTTGAATATCATATCAGAGAAAATCCTCACATGGAATAATCAAGCAGCTTCTATTGACAATCTTCCACACATACCAATTAAAGATAAACAATCTGGTCGCTCTCTGACAGTAAATACTCTTTTGAGGGAATTGGAGCAAACGGTGGAAAAACTCAAATCACAAATTGTTGACAAAAAAGACCACTTAGATAAAGTAAATGCAAGATGGAATAAGTTTAGTGATTTACAGAAGTCTGTTGAAACCACATTACAGAGTTCCAGGGTAGCTTTGACTGGCATTGCCAAACAACCAACTGCCAGTAATAAGGAGACCATCACGGAGATTCTGAAGCATTTGGACATTTTGGACCATGACCTCGAACTGAAACAGCCCCTGCGAGGAGATCTGCGGGAAGAAGGCTTGCATTTAATGCGAGAAGATCCCAATAAAATGGCTGAAATTCAGCAATTACTTTCTGCATGTGATAACAATTGGGAACAAACCAATGGCATCCTTCGAGATACAAGGAACAAGTATTCTGTACTTTCATCCACATTACAAGAACTATTGACCTTTAAAGGGACATTTGATAGAGATGTTGATAAGGCTAATCAACTCTTGGAGTCATGTACAGATACACCGAGTGGATATATTCCTGCCAACCAAGCCCTTGAAAAGTGTAAGAAATCTGCTGAGATGTTGAAGAGATCAAAAACGACTCTAGATCAAATGGAATTGATCAAACAATCGATTTTAAAGCAAGCTGCACCACTCGGTGGATTTGATACTACATCAATTGAAAATGAATATCTGACATCTCAAACTCGATGGGAAAAGGTCCACGATGCCGCTATTAAAAGAATACAAGATTTGGAATCCCAAACCATCATATGGAAGCAGATTGATGACAACAAAGATCAGTTACTCAATTGGTTGAGTGACACAAGTCAAGCTTTGTCCAATGCAACTGAAAATTTGGAAGTTAAATTTGGGCAGTCAACACTAAATAAATACAAGGAAGAGTTACCTCTCTACACCAATATCAAGAATAATATCCAAGTCAAAATAGAGCAGTTAACCAACTTGAATAAGGGTAAACCCGTCTCAAATCTAACAAACCTAAACACCTTGCTTGAAGACCAGTTCCATGTTCTTAAAGACTTAGCCGATAGCTTAGAATCAGCAGCTTCTACACTGGATACACATGAAAAGGAAGTCAGAGCTGATATCAAAAATGTTAGCGACACAATAAGCAAGCTTAGAGAAGAAATAATTAAATGTGACGATATGACCGGTGAAAGTACCAAGATTTTGGAAAGGCTGACAAAATGCCAACAATGCAAAGAACAGCTGGAAAATTCATGCGAAGATATTGATAACATTACCATGCGAGTTAATGAGCTCAATTCCAACTATCCTGGATTTGCAGAAACTATTGTTCCCAAAGAATTAGCTAGTGTACAAAAGAGGTTTGATGTGGTAACTTCTCATGCCAATAAAATTGAAGCTACATTGCTAACTTTCCTGAAGAAAATGTACACAGATAAATTTGCCATGCTCCAAAGAAATTTGAAAGCCTTGGAAGAGAAGGCAATCTGGTGTGCACCAGAGTCTGGAAGTGACAAGTATAATCTAGAAGTTAAAATGGCCGCCCTTGAAGATGTCAAAAAGGGAATTGCCGATTGCAACACCAGAATCGAGCAATTGAATCAATCCTTTGATCTCCTGGAATGTGTTGAGTCTCCAGATACACTGAATGTTCTGAAAACTGAGAAATCCCAAACTATTGCTAAATTAGCACAGTTGAATAAATCCTGCGATAATATTAAAGATAAATTGCAGAAGAACATTGATCTTTGGCTGAAATATGAGCTGATGTCAGAAAATGTTTCCTCCTGGCTGAAGGACGTAGAAGGAAAAGTTAGATCAGAAACAGTCAGCTTATTGGATTTGGATTCAATTGATGAAAAAATAAAAGAAATAGAAGCATTCAAAAAGGAAGTGGATGAGTATTCAACTGAAATAAATGACTTGTCCGGTTTAGGTGATGATATTGTGAGTGCCAATCCCGAGTCCCGAGTTGGCCAGTATGTTAGTCATCTGGTCACTCGTTATGATACCGTTGGAAGGTTTTTGGCCACTTATATCGATAAATTAAATGAACTGAAGAAGAACAAACAGAGGTATTTGGATAATATTGAAGCTTTCAAACAATGGCTCAAGGATGCTGCAGGTAAAATCGAGAAATACCAAAATTATTGCTCAAGTTCAGCTCGACCTAGCCAAGCTGAGTTAGATGAACTTAAACGCTTTGCAGAAGAAAGAGAAAAGGGACAAGCTCTACTGAACGAGGCCGTTGAAGCTGGAGAATCTCTTTTCACCGGAATAACTCCTGAAAATAGAGACACAATCAGGAATGATTTGAGGGGGTTGCGAGATAATATGGAAGAATCCATTGACAAAGTCAACACAGTCTGCAAAACAGTTGAAAGTATCATGATGCAACGGTCTTCATTTGATGAGACATTTGGACAAGTGGCAAGTTGGATCGCTGACAAACAACAGTCCATTGGCAGTTTGCCTCTCAGTGCAACACTACAAGAAAAGAAAGCAGCTTTACATGTCAGTAAAAATTTGCTGCAAGATATTAACTTGCACAAGAGTATAGTAGAACAACTTAAAGACAAAATATCAGCTTTGTCTGATGATGAAAGCAATAAGAAACTCCATGACATTCTCAACAAGTACAATGATTCAGCTGCTCAAGTAACTGAACGTATTTCTATTTGCGACAACCACATTTCAAATCATGAGAATTATTTGCAGATCCTAGAAAATTGTAGAGATTGGCTTAATGCCCTAATTACTGAATCATCCATGATTGATGACGTGTCATCAACAGATCGGGAAGATGTTGAAAGCAAATTAGCTACAGTTGAGAACCTGCTGCAACAAAAGTCTGAAGGCGACAAGATTATGGCTGCTTGTGATTCACAATTGCAAGTTGTTCTGAAAGAAACAGCCAAAGAGGGTCACCCCGCATTGTTACAAGAATTTCAAGAACAAAATGATGCCTGGGATTCATTCTTGACACATTGCACACAAAACCAATTGAAGTTGAAAAATCTTCTCAATACTTGGACCGAAAATGAACTAACACTAGACACTTTAGATGAATGGCTAAAGCAAAAGGAAAATCAAATGAGAGATCAAAGTTTGAAGAGTTCTTTAGATGCCAAAGTGACATACCTTAATAAGTTGAAGGGATTGGAGTCTGAAGTTGCCAGCAAGGGAGATGAAATATCCAAGGCCGTTGAAAAAACTAGTGCCATGGAAGGTGACTCAGATATAGCTGTCCGCATTTCCAAATTGTCTACAAGATATCAGACACTGAGGAACACTGTCAAAGAAGTTATTTCTAGATACCACACATTTGTCAATGAACATGAGCAGTTTGAAAAGGACTACAGTGACTTAGAAGAATGGTTGAAAACCAAGATGGAGGAAGTTAAAGGAGTTAATGAGATTGTAGGAGATTATGCCATGCTTCAAGATAAGCAAAATAAAGCAAGAGAGTTATCCGATTTGAAAAATAAGGAAACTCCCAAATTTGAATCGCTTCTTGACCGCGGTGAAAAATTATACAATCACACTAGTCCCGATGGAAGAGAAATTATCAGGCAACAGCTCAGAAATATTCGAGCACTTTGGGAAAGCTTCGGTGATGTTTTGCAAGATACAAGCAACAACTTGGATCAGTGCTTGTTACAATTCTCAGACTTTTCACTGGCCCAAGAGCAGCTGACCAAGTGGCTGAAGGATGTTGAAAAGGCAATGCAGCAACACACAGAATTGAAAGCTTCTTTACAAGAAAAGCGTGCACAACTACAAAATCATAAAATAATGCACCAAGAAATAATGTCTCATCAACAACTTGTGGAATCTGTTTGCGACAAAGCTCAACAACTGGTTGACCAGACCCAAGATGCATCGCTTAATGTTTACCTCCAATCCATTAAACAGCTGTTCTTAAACATTGTGTCTAAATCAGAGCATCTTCAAAATAATTTGGACGATTGCGTTAAAAAACATAGCAACCTCTTGAATGAGTGTAAGGATTTCAAGGATTGGTTAAATATGGAAAAGGAAAAGCTACACGAGTGTGAAGATGTTAGTGGTGAAAAATCTGATATTATTCGAAAAATAGCGACGATAGCAATGCTTAAGTCCGCTGAGACTGAAGGAGCTAAGAAACTTGATGCTATACGAGAGACAAGTGTCGGAGTCAACAAGAGTACCTCACAACCCGGCATCCAAGCTATTCACTCAGATATTGAAGGTCTTCAGAATGATCTCCGAGGATTCCTGAAAAGTCTCAGCAATGCTGAAACTAAACAACAGCATACCCTTAAGCAGTGGGATAATTTCGAAAGTCAATCAGAAAAACTATTGGATTGGCTTCGTGTCGCTGAGTCTTCCTTGAGAGATCAAGTATTACTTTCTGACTTGCCCGAAAAGAGCAATCAGTTAGAATTGTACACTAAGCAACGGGATGAGGTTACAAAGAAAGAAAAGGAGGTTGATGATTTTATTGACAAGTCCCATACTTTACTTCAAATCAGTGGCGCTGAGAGGCTGAAACCTTTAATATCTCAAATAAGCAATCGATACCAACAACTGCATATTACCACAAAGGAGGTTATTAACCACTGGTCAAAACTTGTGGATGACCATAAGAAATTTAATAAGATTTATGACGAAACTTTGAGCTGGTTAACCCCACTGGAAGAAAATATCAACTTCTTGAATGATCAGTCAAACACAAGTCCATTGGATGTTAAAGCTAACAAGTTGCAAGTCTTACTACTGGAGCGCGAGAAGGGAGACCAAAAGATAGCCATTCTAACTGCGACGGGTGAAACCTTGTTGCCCGACACTTCCGCTCAGGGCAGGGAGAAGATTAGACAAGACTTGCGAGATGTGAGAGAACGGTGGGACAAACTCAATGATGGAATCAAACAACAGCAAAAGTATCATGAAATCCAATCTCTGCAATGGTCAAGTTATCAGGAAACGTTGCAGCAAACTCTCGCATGGTTAGATGAAAAAGAAAAACTTGTTCAACAAGAGAATGCTGCTTCATCATCAGTTTCTACACCAGAAATTAGATCAAAATTATTGAAAAACAAAACTCTTCTTCAAGAAATTCTTTCACACAAACGTGTCATTGAAGTAGTTACTGAAAAGGCTCAAACTGTTACCGAGTCGGTAACATCCGATGAAAATAAAGCTAAGAATGTCCAAGAAACTGTGAAATCAATTTGGGAACGTTATGAGAAACTGACTTCCAATCTCAAAAACCTGATAGCACAGTTAGATAACTGCCTCGATGTGTATCAGCAGTTTAACGATATGCAAAAATCACATCAAGATTACCAAAAGCAGCTTTGGGAGAGACTTCAAATGTTGTCAGATTATTCTGGAAACAAGGGAGCGCTGCAATCTAAGTTGAAGAAGATTCAGGAACTCCAAGACAATGTTCCAGATGGCCACAGCAGAATCAAAATGCTGTCGGACCATGTACAGACACGCGCACAAATACTACCGCCTAGAGCCAAGGAGGCAATGGTGAGGGACTTGTCAACTTTGACCGTTGATTTTGAGAAGTTTGTGACTGCCCTTAGTGACATCAAGAGGGGATTGGAAGAGAGACTGGCACATTGGTCAGAGTACGAGACTACACATGAGAGACTACTGGCCTGGTTGTCAGAAGCAGAAATCAGCCTGAAGAACTTTGCTCCCAAAGCAACACTTCCTGAAAAATCAGAGCAATTAGATAAATACCAGGTAACATTTTAATTCATTTATATTCCACCATCTATCACAATAACTGTGTGATTAAAACAAACATGCGTTTATCCTAACCAAATTTGATTAATAATATAAAGCTGTTATTTTATCAAACAGGATGTCGTAAAAGTAGTTGAAATTCATCAACGAAATATCAAAGAATACGTTAGTTTGGCAGATTCATTGGAACAAGTAAGAATAACAAAAAATCTCTACAAAATTTTAAAATGCACTGAATAATTTGCACAAAGCACTGTGATCACTTTTTATTAAATGGTGTATGGAAAATTTTACGCTTCATCGAAATAATAAATGGGAAATAATAACATGAGGATTTACAATGTGTTATATTGATGGTTGAAGTATAATTAGCTTTTAAAACATTTGGGTGTATTTAAAATGAATTAATTAATGGTAGTAGTCTAAGTACTGTTTAAAAATGTACTTAGGTCAGGTTGTTTTTTTTTTATTAAAAAAAAACAAATAATATTCGGTTGAAGGAATTCACTCACAGGTTAATAAAAAAAATTACACTAACAATTAACACACACTTTTATTATTGGTTAATATCAACAAACAATAAATAATACCAATTATATGGACCTAAAATCTGTAGTAATATAATCAAATTACTCTACTCATGGAATACAAGCATGAATTTTTATATTCTCTAAAAATTGCAGTTCATTCCTGAGTAGCATTCTAATGGTTTGCAACAAGGTTAATTTCATTTATTTTTCTTGTAATTGTTTAACTGTAATTTATGGCAATGGTAAGCAAGTTTATTTTAAATTATATTTCCAAGTAGATGTTTAACTACCTATTAGAGGTATTTTTTTTGGTTTACGGTAGGTCATAAATGTATAAATCTTCCTTGAGATTCATGTTTGGTATGGAATTTTTCTGCCGGTATTATGTGCTTCAGGGAATGTGTTATAATTTGTAAAACACTGGTTGCACTGCACTTCACCCTGAAAATGAACTTATGATTTTAGTTAATGCTTTGTCTTTTTACAGCTTCTTGTCATTAATCTTAAAAAGAGTGAAGCTGAATATGACAAACTTACTGATGACTTAAGTGACCTGATTGAAAACTGCAATGAAACCAGAATTGCAGTGAGCGTCCAACAGATTACTTCCAGATTCCAATCTATCCAGGCCACGGCCAAGGAGATTGTCAAGAAATGTGAACAAGCCGTAGCAGATCACAATGTGTACCAGGAGAAATACAAACAGTGCTCAGAATGGATCCAGGCCGCCCAATTAAAGTTCGAAGAGTCTAAGGATGATGGCAAGGTCGGAGCAAGAACTGATATATTAGAAAAGAGCGAAGTCCTTAAAGATTTGCTGTCTCAAAAGTCCAGCGCTACTTTGTTGCTGAACAATGCTGTTGAGTTGGGAGAGAAGGTTTATCTCTCTACTTCTGACGAAGGAAAGGAAATAATCCGCCAACAGCTTCAAGAGTTGCAACAATTATTAGATGCACTTTTCGATGAAATTGGTAGCACTGAGAGAGACTTGCAAGCTAAGCTTACCAAATGGTCTGGCTTCGAAGAGTGTCTGGAAAGTATCAAGAAGTGGCTACAATCAGCGGAGCAAATGTTACCTAAAGAACTGGAGTTGAAAGCAACATTGGATGAGAAGCGTGGACAGCTGGCCATCTACAGGAACTTTTTACAAGAAGCCTTAATGCATCAACAGGATATTATTGATCTTCGTGATAAAACCGATAACTTGCCTGAAAAGAATGAAGATATTCTGAATCAACTTGGCGCAATGGTCGAACAGCAGAAGAATATTCTACAACGAGCGCAGAAGTATGTAGAAAGATATGAGGGCATTGTAAGTGATCACCAACAATACAGTAAGGCAGTAATGGACTTGCAGGAATGGGTGGAAGCCACTCATAATACTGTAAACCTGTGGGGAGACAGCGAATTAGAAAGAGTTTCCCTCTATAGTAATGTTGAGCGCTTGAAGAATCTACAACTCCGCTTGCCCGAAGAACAGCCGAGATTGGATTCAATCAGATCACTCGGTGAAAAAGTTATCCCGGGAACTATTGAATCTGGTCACATCAATATTAGAAGTCAAATTGATTCTTCCCAGCAAGAATGGGAAGGTTTGGTTTCATTCATAAGAACAACAATGGAGTCATTAGAAAGTAAATTACAGCAATGGAATGAATATGAGAACTTGAAGGATCAGTGCCTTGCTTGGATTCGTGAAACAGACACCAAACTTCACGCTATCGATCTCAAGTCTACATGTAAAGAGAAACAAGAACAGTTAGAAGCTCTCAAAGTTTTGCAAGGAGAAGTCCGAGCGAAGGAACTAGAAATTGATACCGTGACAGAAAAGGCCCAACAACTTCACAAAGGAACCATGGGATCAAGGAGCTTACAGATAACGGAGCTTGGTTCAAAGTATCAACAAATATCCCAAAAAGTCAAAGATCTGGCCAGTAGGTGGCAGCAGTATGTGAAAAACCATCAAGAATTTGATAATAATTTGACAGAATGCATGGTTTGGCTTTCAGAAATTAAGAACAAAATGTCATATTGTTCTAATTTGAGTGCTTCATCTCAAAAAGATCTTGAAAACAAACTAGTTCTTATTCAGGACCTCTTATTGGTAAAGGATGAAGGCTTCTCGAAAGTTCAAAATGTAGTGGAGTTGGCCCAGTCTGTGCTGGCTAATACAGCCACCGGAGGTCATGATACTATCAATAAGTCACTGGCTAAACTTCAAGAAGAATGGTCTGCCTTAGCTTCCAAAATGATTGAAATTAAGTCTCTTCTGGATGATTCTATTAGCAAATGGGCTGGACTCTTGGAACAAATACAAGCCCTTAATAAGACTGTAGAATGGATGGAAACTTCCTTAGCTGAAATCACTCCGTACCAATCAAGTATGAGTGAAAAACGATCACAATTAGAGAAGATCAAGAACATCGAAGAAAAGGTACGCTGTGAAAAAATTGAAGTTGACAATTTGAAGACAAAGGCAGCAGAAATGGTGGAAAGTGGACAACAAACACAAGCCGCTTCTCAAGCCCAAGAAATATTGAATAAGTTTGATTCACTCTTTGATAAAATTAAGAAACTATTATCTGAAAGGGAACATCAATACAGAGATCACCGAATGTACAAAGAAGCTAGTGATGATCTGATTGGGTGGCTTAGCAGAGCACGTGAAAAGGTGCCATCTATGAAAACCAAAAGCTTAAGTGATAAACTTGCTATCGAAAATGTTGTTGCTCCGCTAGATGCCTTGCTTAACAAACAGGCCCAAGGAGAACTTCTTGTTGAACATTTACAGCATACCGGGGAAGTCGTTTTAGCAAGTACTTCACCCGAGGGACAGAAGATAATAAGAAATGACATGAAGGCTCTGAAAGAGAGTTTCGAAGGATTATTCAATGAAATCAGGCAGCAGAAAGAACAGCTGGAAGCTACAGTTGCAATGTGGCGAGATTACAAGGATGAGTATGAACGTTTATCTGATTGGCTACAACAGATTGATATACTTATTAAAAACCATAAATTAGCCATGCTTGCAACTGCTAAGGAAAAAGAAAACCAGGTTAAGGATGTTGCTCAAATTCTAGATAAATTGGAAAAGGGAAAAGAAGACATTGATCAATTCAATAAAACTGCATCTGGTCTATTGAATTCTCACTTGGATACCTATGTCAATAATCAGTTGAGTCTTCTCAACTCCAGATATCAAGTGCAAGTCAATTTGGCTAAAGATGTGTTGAAAAAGGTAGAAACCAACTATGACCAGCACAAGCAATACGATAACACTCTTGAGAAAGCTAAGAACTGGATGGAAAAGGCTTGGGACTTGATCAGAGGAAGCAGCGAATCATCAAGCACTAGTAGCAAGGAAGTTTTACAGAAGCGACTGGAAAAGATTCAAGATCTTCTTCGCAAAAGAGAAGAGGGTCAAAATCTTATTCATGCAACTGTGAATTGCGGTGAAAAAGTACTGAGGAATACTCGCTCAGATGGAAGAGATAAAATCAATACTGAGTTGAAAGAAATTCAAACCGAATGGGAGAGGCTTGTGAAGAAAATGTCTACTGCTAAAGTTCACCTGGAAACAAGTCTGTTGCAATGGGCTGATTACAGCTCTAGCTACTCTCAACTGCAGCAATGGATCACTGACCGTGAAGCCAAGCTTCAAGAAGTCTGTGAGCAGAAGGTGGCTAAATCCAAGAAAGGTCAAGAAAGGCCATCCGGTCTTACATCTGGATTAAGTTTGGGAGAAAGAAAAGCTACCCTCAGGCAAACTAATAACATTGTACAAGATATTGTTTCATTTGAACCAATGATTCAATCTGTGACTTCGAAGGCTTCTGAGTTGATGCAAGCTGCACCAGCTTCAGAAATAACCAACAAGTACGAAACATTGAGCAAGCAAGCTAAAGATCTTTACGCTAAACAAAAAGAAACTGTTGAACATCATCAAGCATTCATCGATGCCGGAAATGACTTTGTTCAATGGATTCGTGCAGGAAAGGAACGTTTGGGTAAATGCTCTGAGCCAACTGGAGATAAGGAATCATTGAGTGGAAAGATATCGCAACTTAAAATTTTACAAAGTGAACTGCCTGAAGGTCAGCTGAAACTTGAGAAGGCCTTGGAACAAGCTGAAATATCCTGTCAAATCGCTGATGCCGAAGACAAGGAAGTTATTGAAGAAGAAGGAGCCTTGATGCAAGAGGAATATGACAGCTATGTGTAAGTACATTTTTTTATATCCTACTTATCTTTGCCAACGGCTTATTCCTATTTATTTATTTGGTATATGATAAACACATATTTAAAATTTTATTGCTTTTTTTTCAGGGAACAACTTAACAAGACGAAGACACTGATTGAAGAGGGTATTGTCAAATGGACAGAGTACGAAGATCAATACAAAGAAGCCGCTGACTGGTTGAATACGACAGAAGGATTGGTTCAATCTTTCAATAAACTGCAAGAAAGTTTGGAACTGAAGAAAACTGTTTTGGAAGAATTCCAGGTTCATTTGCAGACGCTATTTGACTGGCAACGTGAGTTGGATCGCCTTCACATGCGAGCACAGACCCTACTAGAAACCTGTGCCGACACCAGAGTGTCTAATGGCATTACACAACTCACTACGAAATACAATGCTCTGCTGTCTCTTGCAAAGGAGATTATGCGACGCTTGGAATTGCACTATCAGGTTTGTAGCATTAATAATCCACAACACATTATTATGAAACGTTTTGTTCATCTGAATGTTTCTTATAATCTTTCGTCATATTTTAGGAACACCAGCAGCACAACACTTTGTATGGAGAGTGTGAAGATTGGGTAGACCGCACACGCGATAAACTTAACGAGTGTGTCGAGATGCCAAACACCGCTCAAGATGTTCAAAGTAAACTCAACACCGTCAAAGCCATCAGGCAAACCCTCGAACAAGGACAAAATAAACTGCGCTACGTCTTGGAACTCAAAGAAAAGGTCATCATGAATACTGAACAGAATGGTGCTGCCAAGATACAAGAGGACACCGAGAACCTAAAACAAGAATTTGAAAAATTGCTTGTCGATGTTCAAGATATTCGTAATAAGCTTACCAACAGGGCTGCACAGTTCGATGAAATTTACAAGGTACTTAAAAGACTATTAAAAAAACTTTTTTCAAATGCAACTTACAGTTGAATTGTTTGGTTTGGGGATATTTCTGACAATGATTATTTGTATTTTGTTTCAGCTTCACAAACTACTTGTCGAATGGCTCGAGGACATTGAACAAAAAGCTCAACCGGAGGGTTCTCTTCTTAATGAGCTCTCTGAAAAGAAGGCAAAACTGGAAAAGTTCAAATCCATTCAAAGGGATATTGATAGCCATCAAGAGATGGTTAAAAAGATTGAGCTGAGACTAGCTGAAGACGATACAATGCAGTGTGATGAAATCAACGATAGCATGAAAAAATATGCTGACATTAAAAAGAATGTTGAAACAACAATCACGGTGAGCTAAATACATATGTGTTAATATTTATTAAATTATGAATACAATATTAAATCAGAGGTTTTAGCCAAGCTGAAAAAATTTTGGGCTTTTTCATTTTGCTTATCTTATATTTATTTTTTTAGGATCTTGAACAGCAAGTTAAGGATCACGCAGACTTCAAAGAGTGTTATGACAACTTCTATGATTGGATCAGAAACTGCAAAGTTGAACTTCAACAGTGTTCTGACTTGCACGGAGAGCGAGAGAAGCTTAATGAAAAGGAATCAAAGATGAAGGCCATCGTCAACTCGGTGCCTGAAGGAGAAGCTTTCCTGAAGAAAGCTAATGATTTAAGCAAAACTGTCATTTTAACAACTGGCAAAGAAGGACAAGACGCCATCGGTCATGATGTCAAACAATTGAAAATAGATTGGGAAAATGTCCAACATTTACTCAAGGAAACACAAAAAATGATCAGCAAATGCGGACAGGCATGGAGTGATTTCGTTGAAACATCTGAAAAGATGAAGCTTTGGGAAGATGATTTTGAGAAACGACTCAATGTTGAAATCAAGGTCAAGAAAATGACACCTGAACGCTTGGAAAAGTGCAGAGTAAGTAAAAATTTATTCACATTATATAAATTCTCTCAACAAATTTTTTTTCTTCTGATTTCCACTTTATTTTATATATTTTAAAAAAATTCCAGGGCCTACTAGAAGAAGCTGTTACTAAGAAGGCTGTTCTTGAAGAACTTAATGATAGATGTGAAAATCTCATGGAGCTTAGCGCTTGTTCCTGGGTTCGTGATCAGACCGTTCAACTGCAGTCCAAATACTCTAATTTGTTGACAGCCATACAAGGACTAGTGTCAAATGTGGAGAAAAATCTGTCTGACCACACAGAATTCCAGAAAGCCAAAAAGGAGCTGCAATCATGGCTGGAAACAGCTCATGGATCAGTACAGGATTGCATTGGAGTTGGTGATGTACCATCCATGAAAGATAAACTTGAAACCATCAAAGTGGTAACAACCAGAATGACAGAAGGTCATCATCTCTTTACAGTTCTACAGGACGCATTCACCAAAGCAATCAATAACACTCCTGCTGATAAGCAAAACAGCCTTAGGGACAGCATGACTACGTTGCGTGAGAGCTGGGATCAACTTAAAATGGATCTCAACTCTATTACAGCCCAACTCAAGGCATCCTTGAGCAGGTGGGAAGATTTCGATGATGCTAAATTGCGATTGGAGAAATGGATTTCTGAAACAGAAGCTGCTCTCAAGAGTAATGCAGATACAAAGGGCGAACTTGGTGAAATGAAAACATTACTGGAGAGATTTAAACACATCCAGGAAGAAATTGCCAGCAAGAAACCTGAAATTGTTCACTTGAAATCTGAGGCCAAGGAGCTGAGTTCTTGGGTTAAGAATCCAGCTGTTCTGGAAGGTGTTTGTGTTCTAGAAGCTAAATGCGATGCTTTAAATTCGAATTGCTTGGCCCTGAAGAACCAGTTAGAATTGGAAATGAACGATTACAACGCCTACCACCAATGTCTACAAGATACAGAAAAGTGGCTGTTACAAATATCATTCCAGCTGATGGCACACAATTCATTGTTCATAACAAATCGGGAACAAACCGAAGAACAGCTTGCCCAACACGCCGTGCTCCTCGATGATATCCAGAAATACCAATCAACATTAGACGATCTGAAAGCCAAGGGTCAAGGACAGATTGACCGTTACATATCCAGCACTCCTTCCATCAAAGGAGTTATTGACAAGCAACTGACAAACGTCCAGGATAGCCATAAATCTCTATTGACAACTGCTCTACAAATTGAGAAACGTCTGCTTGAAAGCTTGGCTAAATTCAAGGAATACGAAGACACATTGGAGAGCATCATGGCAAACTTGGATTCCTATGAGCCAATGATAACTGAACTCGATGTTCCAGTTGAAAGCTTAGAACACGGAAAGGAACAACTGGAAAATGCCAGGGTACGATAATTTATTGGTGACTACAATCTAGAACTTTTAGGATGGGTTGTTTCACAGAATTTGAACAATTCATCAAATTTCAATGTTCATTTTCATGTTCTGTGAAAATCCTATTTAAGTTCTGTTATAATTTCATTATAGGCTAGTTGCTTGACAGAACTAAAATAATAACAGAACTTAAAAAAATATTTCACAGAACTTGAAAATTAACTTTGAAATTTGAAGAATTGTTGTGTGAAATTCTTTGAAACAACCCCCTCCTTAGAATTAATACAAATAAGTTTTTGATCAAGCCATTGTAACCCATTTATTATTTAGCAGATTTTTGATGAGTTGCTTCTCTTTTAGTTGATGCACAACAAGCTGCAAACAGAGAAGGCCCGTTTGGTGGTGGCCGTGCAAGCCTGTGAGGCTGCAGCAGCCTCTGTGAGCCGCCCCTCTAGCCCCCTGGACAGTGCTCCCCCTCCTATCCCACTCCGGGAGCTGCAGACTCGTGCCAGGCTCGAGGACCTCATCGACCAGGTAACACTTTCCTCCATTCGCTCATTTTCTTACAAGCTCTTTTACTTCGGAATATTTGTCTTCGTCTCCAGATGGTCAGCACAGCAGTCAGGTATTGTTACTGAATGTTTGGCTTGAGTATCTAACAAGCTGTGTAGTTTTGTTGTTTTTTGTTATACATAATTGCATTCAAATTTATATTCTTACTGATTAAATGCCTATACGTAATGTTAGTTTTACCAAAGTTATTTTGCCCTAAAATTGAATACCAGGGGCTTCTATCTCTATGTTTTGATGCACATTACTGTTACCATTAAAACATTCTCAAAATATGCAATTAATTTTCACAGTAACACGCGTTAAATGATAGGCCCCCTAGCAGTAATAATTGTATTATTATGTTCATAGACACTTTATTTATTTATTTATAAGTACATGTTACATGATTAATACTGTTCCATGATAACTCAACAACAGTGACAATTCAACACACTTTTAAAAAGTGATATTAAAGTCATTAGAAACGATGAAAAAATAAAAAACCTAACCTACATAACACAGTTAATAATTTTTTTGTTTCATCACTTTCCATGACTTTATATAACTTTTTAAAGATATGATGAATTATCATTTTGATGATTTATCCGGTCACCGTACATTTATTTAGAGAAGATACATTAGAGCACCATACTAGGCAGCTGCCTGTTTCATGGTGCCCAATGGAGGAATGGTTAGTTAGAATTTAAGTCTAGTGTAAACATATTTTGGTAGAATTATAAAAAAAAATTGAAAATTGGTAAAAACATGTTTTCAATAACTCACAAAAATTGCCAAAGTTTTCAATAAAATAACTTTGTCTTTCATACCACATTCAATTTTATTTAAACCTTAGTGGTTATTATTATTATTATACTTTTTGTTTCACTCGACTAAATATTTTTCATAGTTTTGTTTTTTTTTGGTGGGTAGTAGTTATTTTAATCTATCATAGAGTGTCTATTTGTCATTTTGGTTCTGCATTTTGCATTTTTAATAACATAAGTACATATTAACAAATAAAATAGTAAAAACAATTTTAACATTTGTTGCAAAGAGTAACATAAATAGTAACTAATTTTTTAAACCTTTTCAACATTTATATATTTTTGCAGCTTTGTATGTTTTTTTCTTTTTATAATTTTAAATGTTTTGAAAAAACTTTTTTTAAATTTTAATTTGCATGGTACTTAATTGTTTTTTTTTTAATATTAATATTGCATGTGATTGAAATTTTGTTTTGCATAGAAAAAGATAACCCCTATTATGGCAGAACGACCAAAGCGCAAGAGTGTACAGTCTCTTATGGAGCTGTTACAAACTGAAGACTTCAGTAAAAAGATGAACTCCATGTTTGGCAAGGTACTGTGTCTTTTAACCTATATTTAAGCACACAAAATTTATAAAATTGGTGTTTGTTTATTAGGAATGAATTGATCTTAAGGTCTTATAACTTATTCTGATTTTTAGGTGCAAGGTCACTTGAGCAGTTTAATAGAAAATGTTAATGAAATGGAAGAAGCAAGACGCCAACGCGCAGAAATTGAAGAATGGGTAAACAGCCAGAGTACCATTGTTAATGACTGGATAGCCAACCCATCCAAGCTGCGCCCAGAAGCAGCCAAACAGGAATACACTGCCATGAATGACATGATGAACATGATTGGAGAAAAGAAGATGAAACTCAAAACAGAAATTGCTAATTCAGGTAAACCATGGATCAGTAGTTGACATTATTAAGTCTTTTTTAAAATTATAATATAATCATTAATTTGTGTATATCTTCAATAGGTTTTGATGAAGATACAGATCTTGAAGACCAACTCGATAAACTTGAGTCAGATCTCACGGAGGCAATGACCAAAGAACAGTCAAACCAAAATACCATTGAAGCCTACAGAAAGACAATTCAAGACATTCATGATTGGTTTGATTCCATTTTGAAGAGGATGGAAGTTCTGGACAAAGGTTCCGGCCTGTCTTGTCCAGAAAAATTGGCTGCTATCAGGGACTTAAACAAAGAATTCAATGAAGTTGGCCCCAAGAAAATGGAAGCCGTAAAGAATGCCGTGAGCGATGTTATCAACATTGTCAGCAATTTGGACTCACAGCAAGTTGAAGAACAGGTATGTTTAAAAAACATGTACATAGATGGTAGGAATATTTTTTCTGTGTGTTCTTTTTTATTAATTTTAACATGGCCATATTTCGTTCACAGCTCAAGTCGGTTGAAAGGCGAAATAACGATATTGCTAAAAGATTACAACGCAAAGCCCAAGTACTTGAGATTACATACAAAGAAATTGATGGAACACGTCAAGAAATAGAAGATACTCACAATTGGGTAGTGCAAAAGATCAACAGTGTTAAAAATCCTGAACCTCTTGGATATGAAAGCAAAGCAGCTAAAGAAAGGCAACAGGAACTGGTCTTCTTACTTAAAGAAGCCGATGGCAAGAAAACTTTCATTGACTCTTTGGAGAAGAAAGTACGCAGCATTCAAAATGAATTAGAATCGCCAGAACAAGGTCAACTGGAAACATCCCTCGCTAACCTTACAAGTGAACAAAAGCAACTTACTGCGCTGGTCAAGGCAGAAATCGAAAAGGTTGGTAATGCCATGCAGGCTAGGAAAAAGTTCGAATCCGATTTAGAAAAAGCCCATGCTTGGCTGAAATCTAAAGTCAGTGAAGTAAGAAAGCTGGGAGGATATGCACCACTTAAAGTAGCAAAGATAGAGAAAGATCTGGAAGAGCACAAGATGCATGAGAGTGGTATCAAAGATTTTGGTGAAAATAGACTGAACGATTTACAAAAGCAAGGCAACAATTTACTTAAAGAATGCTCCCCAGAGGACCGTGAAAGCTTGCAAGCTCTAATTGATGCTGTGAACAGTGAATACGAAACACTAAAGAAAGAATCTAATGACAAATTCTCTGCACTTAACGATTTACTTCAAGGACGTAGACAGTTTGAGGATGGTATGAATAAATGTCATCACTGGTTGAACGAAGCCGAAGTAGCAGTGTCTGCAGATCTTAGAACGTCCAGTATTGCACTGCTTGAAGAACAGCTGGCCAAGTATGAGAAGTTGAATAATGAAGCAGCTGAAATCGACGCTACTATCAACAGTGTTTCAGAACAAAGTAAAGCTATTATTCCAACTTTATCTGATGCAGATAAACTTAAGCTAAATGAAGAACTTAACTCACTCAGAGACAAGCATGCTCGCATCAGTGCAGTTATTCGAGATAAGACCAAAACTCTACAAGATCACTTGAAGGATTCTAAAGAAGCAGCTGCTAAAATAGCTGAAGCTGTCAAGCAGATGAATATGATCAAAATTGAGATTAAGAATTTGAATAAGCCTATTGGAAGTAAGGCTGAAGATGTACAAGGCATGCTTGTTGCTTATGAAAAGATATTGAATGATCTTAAGGAGAACAAAGCTAAATTGGGCGATTTGCAGGGAGGAAGCAACAGTGAGCTCCAAGATATATTAGGACAGCAAGACGATTTAATTAAAGCAATCGAGGACCAAATATCCAAACTTAGATACCTGCTGTTATTAAGAGAACAGTTTATTGCTCTGATCAACGAAATAATGACATTCATCATGAAGTACACATCTATTGTAACTGATATTGAAAAGTCAGGCACAACATCCGAGGAGAAAATCAAACGGTATGATGATGTAATTTCGAAAATTCAAGAATGTGAAGCTACATTAGCAGGAGCAACCGACAAAGGTCAACAAATAGCAGCTGAAGGAACTGCAGCAGACAGAAACAGTATCACTGAACAACTGCAGTCTCTAAAGCAGCAACTTCAAACTCTGCGCAGAGCTGTGGAGAGGCAGAGACAAGAACACGAGAAGGCTGCAGCAGAGCACAAAAAAATAAGCAACGATTTGATGAAGATTTTGGAGTGGTTACACACCAATGAAGCCGTCGTTCGCTCGCGCCCTCTTCTGATGAGAGACGTTGAAAGCACTGATAAACACATAGCTGAACATTCGAAACTTGCAGACAATGTCAACAAACAACTTGACAAAATCAGAAAACTCAAAGAATCTATAAAGCACGACGATGGTATGCCCAGTTCTCTACAGGAGATGCTTTCAGAGGCCAACTCTCTTTTGTCAACACTGCCTAGAGAGCTAGAAGAGCGTGGAAAGTACTTGCACGATAACAGGCAATATCGCCTGGATTATGCAGCTCTCAACTCCAAACTCAATACTTGGGTAAAGGAAGCTAATAACAGACTAGCCGTGGGTAAAGATGGAGTTGATTTCGAGAACATCATAACAGACTTGGAAGAACACAAAATCTTCTTCAGCTCGGAACAGCCTATGAAGGAACTGGTTGCCCACCAAATGCAACAAGCGGCTGATAAGATTTGGCCTTCCCTAATTGCTCCCGAACAGGAAGAGCTATCCAAGGAGCAGCAGGAGAAGAATCAACTTCTCAAGAACACATTGAACTCCGCCAAATCGCGCCAAGCCCAACTCGAGCAAGACGTCGAGATCTGGAAGGATTACTGTCAACTTGCAGAGAAGATGCTGGCCATCCTTGACAGATCCAAGTTCACCGAGGAGCCCGTCACCAATTATGCTGGACTTCAATTCAACATCCAGAAGATAGAGCACGCCTTGAACGATATTCAGGTAGGATGATTTTAATATTTATCATGTATATTTATTCATTGTTTATTTTCCTCCTTGCGCAAATTGTACCGATAACAATTTCTGTATAATGTAGATACTTACCTAATATATTTACATATAGGATATAGGTCAGGAGAACGAACTTCGCATGCCGGCCGGCTCTTTGTTTTTCTTCTTTGCCCGACTTCGAGTTCATTAATTAGATTACGTTCGAGTTCTCAGCGACATTACGGCACATTGTAGTGCACATACAAAACCGTAAAACGTAACTAACTTACGTAAAAAAATTATCGACAAGGCTTTATATCGAAAATTTGATATAGGAAACACTTGTCGCTGTTCTCTTGGTGGTTTTTTTATTGTAATGGTATCCACTATCCAGCCACTTACATCGCGGGCTGAATACGTAATTCACAATCTACCGGAGGCTCAAGGCAATGTTTGCGTTTTTTAATTCGCGGTGATGTCACCCCGACTGCGCCGGCCGAAAGTGGTCATGGAATATCATCTCCAATTTAATAATTCAGTCGGCAGCCAGTTAGGCAGTTAGTCAGTAGGCTACCACGGTGCTACCTGCAGGTGGCAGAGCCTTCAAAACTGAACAGAACGTTGTTATTTCACGTTAAAGCCTTACCGAGTGCAGTCATGTAGTTTATATTTTGGGATTTTTGCCAAAGACTTTATACCTATTAGGTAGCTGCTAAGGATTTCGTTACTAGTGCGGATTTTAATGCAGTATGTTATGTGAAAAAATTAAAACAGTTTTTATACTATAAATAGAATTTTATGATACAACCATGTTTCCAACGTGAAAAGTGACTATAAACAAGCTTGTGGAAAAGTGATTTTTCCAAAAATACTTCGTATAAGACAATTATTTCTTTTTTAAATTTTGGTAAATATTGAAAGTGAAAGTTTTCCTCCGGAATGTTTATTTGTTACGCATTTATTTGTTGATAATGTTAATAATAATTGTATAGTTAAAAATAACTAAGTATTAAAAATTGTAATCTTTGCAATAAATTTTCTTAAATTCCTATTCAGATATGAATTCGATAAAGTTTCGACTCAAGTCATACTACATTTTTTTGTTCGTAACTGTTCATATTTGTTTTGTGCAATTAACGTTTTTTTAACAAATATTTTTTCTCTGAATCTTACAGTATCTCACTAATCAAACATAATAACATTTCGCCGGTAATTAATATGTACACTGTACACTTGACGTTGTTCCGGAGTGTTTATGTAGAAGCATTCAACAATCAACAACTTATAGCATTGCATCGGTCATATTTAACTGCTGACATGAACATTTTTACGCAGTTGGAAAACACTCAAGGACACGAAACATTACAAATTTATTTATTTTGGGTTAAATTTCAGAATCGCTGGATACTCTACGAATACATCAAATAAGAAAAAACATGGCTGAAACTGTCAAAACACACGAAATTTTGAAACTTTGATTGACAAAATATCGAACTTTATTTTTATCTTTTAAAATCTCTTAAAAATCGTTTTAAGCCCGTCCAGCTACTCTGAAAGATTACCTAATTTTCGTTCAATTAACACTCCCCTATTATATTTTACTGATTTTGATGATATGAAATGTTACCCTTCCAGAATCTCATTTGGATTTCAGTAATGCAAATGAGCGTGTCTTATGTTTCAATAAATGTATAGCATACTGACCGCTCCCAACATAATTTTGGTTAACAGGGTCAGGCGGCATTGCTGGACATCTTGTCAGAGCGGTGTCGAGAGCTCCTGACGCAGGCGGACGCTGCGAGCGGCGCTGTCATCAGCGCTCGCAGCGACGTGGTCGCGTCGCGCTGGCGCGAGGTCGAGGACGCTCTGCGCCGGCGTCGGGACGCCCTATCGCCGCTGGCTGCGCGCTGGTCCGCTCTGGACAACAGCGCTCAGCGCCTGGCAGCCCCCCTCATAGCGCTCGCTGAGAGGGCCAGGCACGTGGACCAAGCTCCGCGATCAGCCAAACAACTAGAAGAAGCGAAGAGTGCTCTTCTTGTAAGTATTACATTATTATGCATTCTTCACGTTTCAAAAGTCGCTGTTTTTACATGAACCAGGTTAATATTATTGTTTTAAAATATAGTCTTCTTGGTTAGGTTCCGGTTTTCCGGGATGCACGGTTATGGAGCACCCTGATGACAGCCAAATTCCGATAGGAGACCAAACACTGGTTTTTAATACTTTTTGGCATTTTTTCATCAATTGGGTACCTACCTATTGCGTGTTTAATTTTGATGAGATCACTCTATAAGTGGATTCGAGTCAATCAGCATTTCTAAATTGTCATCACTTCTCTCAAATAGTGAAGAGTGTTAAGATTTTCAAGCGTCTATAACCAGACACTCTTAACAGTAATAATCTATATTAATTGAAAAAACACACTTTGTAAGACACCACTTTTTATTTTTGAATTAACAATGCGCCAACCGGGTTTCTCGCAAACTCCTAAACTCGGTTGGCTCATTGTTAATTCAAATAAAAAGTGGTGTTTTACAAAGTGTGTTTTTTCAATTAATATATAATGTCACACCCCAAAGTGTTTGCTTCCTTCGAAAAAAAAAGTAATATAATCTAATTGTCTGCAGTTACAAATAAAACTATATGCGTGGTTGCTGGTAATAGCAATAAAAGTTTTGTGGTAGCATAGCGCATGTACATAATATTAACTCAGGATATCATTAACTCCCAGGATATTCTCGGAGAAGCCGAGTCCTTAACTCCGCTGGTGGATGAGGTAAAGGAGCTGTCGCCCTCAGTTCTGGACTTCTTGGGGTCCAACAACCACCAGGCATCGCAGGATCTGGAACAGAATCTCGATAAGCTGTGCAAGGACCACGAAAAGTAAGTG
Source organism: Hesperophylax magnus (assembly GCA_026573805.1). Classification (NCBI taxonomy): domain Eukaryota; kingdom Metazoa; phylum Arthropoda; class Insecta; order Trichoptera; family Limnephilidae; genus Hesperophylax; species Hesperophylax magnus. Next base: position 8,152,717 of record JAIUSX010000022.1, read on the forward strand.
TCATTTTATCCTATCCGTTTCTAAAAATCGTCCTTCTTTCGCGGAATTTTCTGTGATAATGAGTGATTGGCTCTTTCTTTATTAGCACATTGATCTTTTTGTCATCGCCATTTGAGAATTCTTGCATTTGTATCTAGGTTCCTACTCCCGGGTTTATAATTCAACCTTCCTTATTTTCTACTAGCTGACGTGTACCCGGCGTTGCGGGGGGTTACCCATAAGTGATAGACATATACCGTTTTCGACTTTTCTGTAGGCCTTCTAAAGCTATACAATTACGTAGTACGTTGTTTTGATATATCCAAAAAGGTTTAGCCAACGTTAGCAATGTAAGCGCCCGAAAATATTTTTTTACGACTTGATTACAAAACATCGCATTTTTTATACTTTCTATAAATATAATATTCATATTTTATATATATAAACCTCCCGGAAGAAATTCCCTAAATGACAGTGAAACCCTTATTAAATTCGTTGCGTAGTTTAAATTATTATTATTGTTATAAAAAAACTTAGCGCACAAACAGATAGACGCGGATAGCGACTTATACTTACTTATATTATACTATTTAGAGATAGCGTCAGAAAATTCAATTCGCTGGTGTTTTTCGTCTTATCAAGACTTATATTTTATCAGATTCCACGCTTCAGTAATGGCCGATTCTGCCAGAAATACATTACTCGTAAACTTGATTTAAAATTCTGAAGTCCTACGATTATTAGTCACGGTTAATATGTATCAATAATTACCATTTTTTAGCTGCCTTTTTGCGTTATCAATATTTTTCCAAGTCGTTTATCAGTTTACGAATCCGACTAATAATCTAATGTCCTCAATTTGCTTTTATCTCGCCTAGTAATAAGTTCACAAGAAGTGCAATAGCGTAACATTTTAATTGCTGATTCATACTCGTAAATCATACCTTGAGCAAGCACTTGATGTTCATAATTAATGTTGGTGGGCGTTCAATCAATCTCACCTCAATTCCCCTGAAAGCTATTGAAAAGTTCTATTCATACAACCGTAATAATCCTACGATTATCTATTCGAAATGCAAATTAATCAAAGTAACAATGCTTAACTTTCCTCCCATTGTACCAATAATAGCATAATAATAGGTACATAATAACAATAACCTTATTTTATACAAAGAACACCTTTGCATTTTATCCTATGTTTATTTATATAATATCGAGATCGCTTCACGTCATAACTGTCTGGCATCTTAGGACACATTTTTAAAGAGTTTAACCTTTAGTTAAACATTTTCGTAGTTTTGATTGCGAGTTGTTTTTAAAATCCTTTCGCCGCTGAAGACATTAACTAGTTTATTATAGCTGTGGCACATTGTCACATGTGTCTTCCAATTAGCATCTAAAGTTGCGTTCGTACCACGTGTTTGATTTTCCATGACTCTACGCAACATTATATTTCTGACCGTATCAAGCAGGCAATAAAAGGTCCATGCGACCTTGCCAACTCTTTCATGTTTTATCGTCTCTAAAGCCAAACAACGGCTTCCGATCATAATTAGGTTTCCTTGTAAAACAAACGCAAATAATACTGTTGAATTAAATTTTGCATTATGGCATTGCGTAAATTCAGCGAAGCAAAGTCAATGCGATTATTTCGATGGAAGCCAAAAGTGTATAATAATAAAACTTTCTTAATCAAATTTAATGCAAAACCAAAGCATTTTCAAATTGCGGTGAAAGTAATTATATCATATGCGACTTTTTTTTTTTTTTTTTATAGTGAATACCTCACAAGAGTCCCAACTGCTCCCGTCTGGAGCCAGTGAGACTGTGGCATCCCCAATTGGGGGATGTTGTGAGGCTGAAGGTAAGTGGGGAAGGGAAAGAGGAAGGTGGGGAAGTACCTGGCTATTCAGATCTAGTCACTAAACACGGCTAAAGCCATTTGGAGCAACGTTTCAATTCTGAATGGTGGTCTTACACCAGGGCGATACTGGTAGTATCTTCCACTCTGGTTCACGCGACTGCGGTTCGTCCTTCGTTTTTCCGCCCGAGGAAGACATGGCACAACCAAGTGAATCAGATACTTGGGTTGGGCCATGTCAAGAGTCAGAATAATAGAAGAGTATGTATGAGACGATGTATGAATGTGAATGAGGCAAGGAGTGTGTGCCAAGACCGAGTTGTTTGGCGGTCCGTCCTCTCTGCCTACCCCTGCGGGGAAACGGCGTGATGGTTAGTTAGTTAGTTAGTTAGTTAGTCTCCGTCTCTTTTTCGACTTCCGTCTCTTTTTGTGTCTCTTGTATCTCTATTTGTGTCTCTTACTTTTTGTACTACTCGTATTTGTCATTTGAGTGAGCTTTCATATATTTTTTTTCTTTTTATTCGTTTTATATTTTAATCTTCATTTAGATGTATGAAAATAAGTTAATGTCTGAGTAGATTTTTATTATTGTTGTACCTATTTGTGTATTAACCGAGTTTTTTTATCAGGATTGTTCTCACGTAAGTGAGATCCTCTGTAAAAAACCAGTATAAATAAATAACGAACTTAATTTTCTGCGCCGGGTCTTGCAGCACACGGTTTAAGACGATTGCTGACCGACCTGTGGGATAACGGGCTTAGTAGAATCTAGTTTCCATTCGTCCAGTAAATTTCAAATGAACGAAGTTAAACAACATACATACGAGTATATTACGCATTCACAAATGTTTTTTTTTTATTTGGATAGAAAAATGAATCGGTTCCTACGTGACAAGTGAAATTGTGCATACATTCTAATAATAGCCGCTGTACGGTGATCGGATAACTCATCAAAATGATAACTCAACACACCTATAAAAAGTGTTATAAAGTTATGAAAAGTGATGAAACAAAAATTAGGTAAAATAGTTACATATGTAAACTGTTAGCACTTTTTATAGGTGTGTTGAATAGTTTTTTTGAAAATTTTGAGAATTAATCATGGAACCCTGCTGCACGGGGCAAAACTCTACTACCAGGGAACTCTAAATTGGGCGAAGCTAAAACTCGCGGAAACGGGTTTTATCTGCTAGTTGATGTATTGATAGCACAAGTCTAGCTTATAAACGACTTGTAATCGAGAGATGCGTACATTTCAAGAAAAAAAGGAGACAGGATATCACAGGACACCGTGACAAAGGCAGCATTTCAATTAGAAGTGGGTACCTATCGCTAACCTATCCTGTTTTATTTAAGTATAATGTTTCTGTACCCAAATGGTTAGTTGAAGGTTATGACGGGTGTTAGGAGCAAGGTTCCACCGAAGGTCAAGTTGGGTTGACCGTTCGTGCAGTGAATGCACTCGATGGGTATTCGTACCTTTGGTTTATGATTCTCCATGCATTCTCCGCCGGTCGTTCGGAATCCGGTAGCCGGTGAGACGGTAGACGGTTCGTGAAAATATCTGAACGTAAGCATTAGAATTTTAAAATTCCCGCCACACATTTTTCAATCATTTGCACCTAAGCCTAATATTCTAAATTATCTGCATTCTAAAAATGCTTTCTCAATAGTTAATTTGATGATTTTAATGTAAAATTTTTTACCATTATTATCACAGCGTATATTCTAACTTCTAGCCTTATAATAATTATTGTTTATTTATTTCTATTCTCTTATATACGTTTTATAACTAATGTGTGTACATAGGATTATTAATTGAATTATTATAAAGTATTATTATAAAAATACTTTCTCTGTAACGGACAGATTGTAGGAAATCATTGCTGCTCATGGTTTCTTAGTAACAACATGATTCTATGTAGCTAGCCAATTTGTTTTGATTGTGTTGAAATCTTGTCATTGTATTTGTTTGTAGTTTAGTCGTGAGCCTGATTTTTTATGTTCTTCCGGCATAGGAAAATCATAGCACATCTCAAAAATTGACAGAGAAATAACATGTCTTGACCGTAATAATTTATATTTGTTTACAATACTAGCTTTACTTCCCGGCTTTGTCTTTTTGAAACAATAAATATAAACTCTAATTGCTACAGTTTTCGCTGTTTTTTTACCGGGTTTTCAGCTACAAACCTGAAAATTTGTTTGTCTGGATCTATTTAGGTTCAGATTATTATGTACTCGTATCTAGGTAGGTAATGTCTTTCAGTCTTGTTACTTGATATTGTTTTGGGTGTGTCTTGACGATCTTATATCACGCTTTCGCCTAATAAATATTTTGGCCATAAATATAATTTCGCAAACCCACAATTAGATCCAGCGTATAAACAGGCAATTTGTGACACACATTAATGGTATTCAAAAGTTACATTACAAGCTCTTATACTATATTCGCAATAAGGTTAATTGCCGACTCCGTAATATATTATCCAGTAATATGTACGTCAGTGGCTATCAATTTTATCAAAACTCAACACCAATTATTTTTATTACATCGTGCTGCTATCCTTGAATGCAACGTTTTATTAAATGCAATTCCTATAAATAATTATTAATATACATGGATTTTGGCGTGCTTGAGTTTGATTGAATATTTTCGAAGTTCTGCGAATTGTTTTAAGGTCGTTAAAAGATTTAATTAAACGACGTAAATATTATTTTCGTTCTCTATGTACGGGTATTATATGCGTAAATAAAACGAATGGTTTCTTTAATTATTTCTGTAACCTCAAACCAAAATAGTCAGAATTGAAAACGGTGTAACCCTTTACAGAAGGCTAAAGCAATCTGTATATTTTACCGTTTGTAATTATTTAGTTTCCAGATGTTCCAGACAGCGAGTTATTTCTGATATTACAAAAATATTTATTATACTAAATCAAATATTATTTAACTCTAATGCCATTGAAAGATTCGTAAAATCATCGTTGGGAGAGAAAAAGAATTTAATTCGAACTCAAGCTTGAAAATCTTCTATGCCTACCGACTTATTTCATCTGTTGATATCGTTTTTATTGATTTATAGGTCTGCCTCCATCTGTTAATGTTTCTTCTTTTTGACATGCCATGACTCCGCCATTTACTGTTTTGATGTTTTCACTATTGACCAGACTTGTCTCCAACATTTACATCTAGTAACCGGATCAGTCTAAAATATTTACTATTTCTTCCTACTAACCAGACTTATCTCCAATATTTAAGGATTCACTGTATTGGCCAGACTTGTCTCCGACATTAACTATTTTGATTGGTCAGAAAATATTTCACGTTTCGTCATATTGACCAGTTTTGTCTCCAATATTTATAATTTCTTCATATTGACAAGGCCCGTCTGCAACATTTAATATCGCATAATAACCAGGTCTGTCTGCAACATTTAATATTTCATAATAACCTGGTCTGTCTGCAACATTCAATATCTCATAATAACCATGTCTGTCTGTAACATTTAATGTCTCCTCATGTTGACCAGGTCTGTCTGCAACATTTAATATGTCGTCCTGTTGACTAGGCTCTGCAACATTCTGTTTTCGCTTTCTGTTATTCCTTGCTTTTCGCATTTCGATTGTGGCGTCTAGATACTATATACGAGTAGGTACTAGACCTATATATTATAGCCGTCTGTTTAAAAAAACAGCGACGGCTTGCCAAGAAATATCCCAATTCCGCTCCGCTCCGTGTCCCTCGGGCTAGTCAACTTCTGCCAATCGATATATCCGTAAACCGAACCAACGGTAAATTTGTTTTTGCTTTCATGGCTCTACAAGTCTTTTATAAAATGTCAAGGCCGATCTGTCTAGTATTTTGAAATAGAAAGAGTGTTTTTTGCCTTATTGTTTGCTTATTTCCCGACCTACAGTAAATTGCAACGATATTTTTACGTATATTTAAATATCTACGTATATTATGTTTGCTGAAAGCTGAACATAATGTCATGGTAATTTATTAGGCCTTGTAGATTGGAGTTTAAATTAAATCAATAGTGGCTAAGATACCGAGCACAAAATTTTAATAACTTTTTAACACAATTATAAACTTTTCGATCGATTTTCAGAAGTGGTTTGTTGTTGCTATTGGTTAACTCTCTCCGTCAAAACATTGGTCCGTGTTAGTCGTCAAATATTTACTTAGCCCTCTGTCGGCATTGTTATATTGGTAGTGGTGAACAGCTGATAGATAATAGTCGATTGATATTCGAACACAAACAAGTAGTCACGAAACTAAAACTTTATTGCTATTTTATGAAACCACCCGATTTGCTGGTACGTAACAAACATCCTTGGAGGTGATCTTGACAGAAATACCTAGGAAATAACTGCACAAAAGTATTACCTATCTACTTCATTCTTATCCCAGTTTTAAATTTTTTGATATTATTAATGTTACTCTCGACAAGGTTTTAGTAGAGCATTTTATAGCATTTTTGTGGAGGCCATCAATTTTTAACAATCGACACGCAGACTGGCAGTGCATATTATATTTTCTTGTTTATATTGACTAACTAATAGTATATTCTATCCGCCTTCCCCCGGATTATTATCGAAATCTTTTTCCTTGTACTTTGCGAACTGAAATAGTTGCGTAGACTTAGAAATGCCTAGCACGAAAAGCTGTGCCAATTTGTTAAGAGGAAGCTACAAGCCAAAAATGTGTATATTATTGGTATACCTTATATCGTAGGTAATAGGCATTAAAATCGCTTGACAAATGCAGTCTAGAAACGTTCGATTTAAAGCACAAAACTTGTTTTTATTTATTTTGTAAATAATTTTATAAGAAAGCATAAAAGTTAATCAAGTGAAACTGTCACAAATAATCTTAACTATAGTACTGTATTTTTTAAATTTTGTTTCCTTTACGCGTTCATAAATTTCTATTGAAAACATGTTTTTTTTAGTAGTTTGCATTAACATTTTTTATTGAGTAATTTATTTTTTATTTGTATTCTACTCAAGCGAAACGATAGGAAACCTTCAATTTATCTAAAGCATATTTTTTGGTATTCATAATGTACACCAATTCGTTATAAAGATTAATCAAAATAGTGATTAATTATTTATTGATTCCTTGCATTATTTTAATTATTTTTTTTAAAGAAAGACAAACATTCCCGGGTTACGAATAACCTGACAATATTTGAAAATCTCCTACTACTACCACAGTAAGCGGAAAATATTGCTTGTGTTGTGATGGAAGACTTAGCCAGCCGAGGAATTGAACACACTACGCCCGGGTGGGATCCAAACGCGATGTCAACTCAGCCACCGACCGGTTTAGCATTAAGCTTCGCTTATGAGCTTCGGTTTAGCATTAAGTTCATTTAGCATTAAGTTAAAATTCGGTTTAGCATTCGCCTATGACTGCCACGTAAAAATGTCGCCAATCGGTTAGAAAAAGACACGGAAAGCTTTTTCACTCCTAATATGAAATGAAAATGTTTAATATTTGTTAATTTGTTGTTCTCCGTCGGGAATAAAACCCACTAATTGCTACTCAGTAGTACGCAGACCGCTGTAATAAATAGTTAATTTGATATTGGCTAATTTATTTCTCATCATATTTTCTCTCAAATGTCTTAGATTCTACTCAATTTCTCTGACCTTCATCAAATTAAGGATTTTCGTGAAGGTTCTTGAAAAAACCCGTTTTGCCGAAATGTCCTTGTATTATCTGCAAGGTCCTGCCGCATCCTTTGAATAGAATAATGACGAAATTCTCGCACTGGGACCATTGCGTGAGTCAGCAAGCTCTGCCGTCGACAGCGAGAGGCGCGTGGGACTCGCTGTTCGCTCCGTAGCGGTTATTTATCGGTACAGACTAGAAAACATTATTTTTAAATTCAATGCACGCAAGTCAATGTGGAGCGGATTCCTCGATCGATTTGCGTAAAGCGTGTGCAAGTTAGTTCCTTTTATTAGGTCGCATTACGACAAAATAGCAGCAAAATTGGCTGTCAAGTCAATCGGGTCTTCGCACGAATTTAATGGAAGTGAGTGGAATTCAAATAATATTGCCATGTTATTCATAACCCGGCAATATTTGTCTCCCTTATAACGTTTTATTTAGGTAGTCTGTGATCTGTCACCGATGGAAAGAAAAAGTGCCACAGATGTGTTTTCAATAAAAGAGTTAAAATGGAAATATTAAAAAAAAATTCACATAAAGTCTTCTCCTGGTTTTTATGCATATTTTATTGCGTTTTCTTAGGACGGGTTGTTTGAGTAATTTGAATAATTCATCAAATTTCAAAGTTGAATTTCATGTTCTGTGTAGGTTCTATTCAGATTCTGGTATTATTTCAGTTTTGTGAAACAACTAGCTAATAATGATATAATAACAGAACTCGAATAGGACTTTCACAGAACCTGAAAATGAACGTTAAACAATTCATCAAATTCTCTGAAGCAACCCGTCCTTAGTGTTGTAATACGATTTTATCCGGTGATTTCGAAGCCTTATTTTGTAGAATTCCTAGAAGTTTAAAAGTTTATTAGAGTTATGTCATGTCCACGCTAAAGCTCTTTATGTACACGATGACAGAATACCATAACATTTTGTTAGATTTTTTTTTCTGTATATTATATTGACATTTTCAACATACATACTCGTCAGCGTCGAGCGTTTACACTCAAATTAAGGCGTGCCAATAATAATATTTTATCTGACCATCTAACTTTATAATTTGAAGGCTTCCAGTGAAGATAACGTCAACATTTAAAAAGTTTTTTTGGTTGCGAAACATTTTCACACTTTGTTTTAAAATTCCTTCACGAAACTTTTGTGGATATTCTTTTACCAAAAAATGTCAGGTCACGGCTGCGGCTGGCTGTTTGCGTTTGGTGTAGTGCCTAAAAGTATGGCATAATGCAGCTGTTATGCAGGTTTTGTGCATTATTACACATGCGATAACGCAAATAAAATACCAGTAAACATTTATTCAATTAATAAGCCGTCGGTACTAGATCACAACTATTTATAATCAGTGACTCAATATAAAACGATTTAAATCCGGATTTTACTATGTGAAAAAAGATAACTGTATTTAAAAAACGAAATTCAACTTGTTTTTTTTTATTAGCGCACCCTGTTTTCGGTTATTTATTTGTTTTTCTACACTTAACTCAACTAACGAGGTTATCAACCAAACATAGCGGTGTAATAGTTAGGTATAACTTCACTTTTAAATACACGCATATGTTAACGCCGTCATTGTAATAATGTAGAAGTGCTTAAAAAATGTATAATTTATGGTTCCGGTTATTTGTGGCTAAATCCGATGCATGGCTCCGGCTGGCGTCACTGGGAGTGAACGTGCCGCTTGCCGCATTTACGTCATCTTCGTCTCTTCAAGACTTTATATATATAATTATATTCCTCCGACCGCTGACATTCCTAATTTTACAGTGGCTACGCCTTACTACCTACCAAACCGTTTCTCCGCAGGCAGAGACAGAGAGGATAGACCGCCACGCAACTCTCTGTCTCCGCGCACGCTCCTTGCTTTATTCACTTTTATATATCGTCTCGTGCGTACTTACTCTTCTGTTATTCTGACTCTATTGACATGACACGAGTTTATCTATACTGATTTGTTAGATAACCAAGGTCGCCAGTTTGACTCCTGTGAGACACCGAGAAGCCATATTTGATGGTTTATGTGGTCGAGGGGTAAGGCTCTCGACTAGCAAGCCGGAGGTCGCATGTTCAAATCCCATCGTGCGCTAGTAAATTTTATTTAGTTTATTTGTGTTGTTTAACAGTTTAATTAATTAAAATAATATGTAGTGTATTTGCGACACGTTAGAAAGTGGAAGATGCTATCAGTATCGCCCTGGTGTAAGACCACCATTCAGAATTGAAAAGTTTCTTGTAATGGCTTTTGCCGTGTTTGGTGACTAGATCCGAATAGTCAGGTACTTTCCCACCTTCCTGTCTCCCATCTCTGTTTGGGGATGTCATAGTATTACTAGCTCCAGACGGTTGGAATCATTTGTCTGGTTTTACATTGAAAAAAATAGATGTAATTTTCTGAAAAAGATCCATTTCAACAATTGTGCTTATTTAGGGTTTAGTCAAACAGAAACTTCTGTCTATCACTTCAGTAGTATCTAGTATTTTGCGACTTCATATTGTGCAGTTAAGGTTTTGTTCTGTCCAGCTTTCCCGGAAACGTAGACATTTGGAAGTCTAGCCGTGCCTATACGATTTATGGGGCTAGACTACCCCCTATTTCCTAGGGGGTGGAAGGTTCGACTGCGGATGTTCCACTGCACAACTAGTTCTAGTAAGCAGATTTGACAACAGAAACGGGAACAATATTCCGGTATTTAAATCCATCACTACAACCATTACATGAAATGAAATTGAAAAAAGGCGAAAAGGTACCCACAAAGTCAAAGTATTAGCAAGCATAAAATTAGTGGATTTTAAATTTTGGTTTCCTCACCACATTTTACAAACATTGTGGTCTGCGGTGAACATTCATAAATTATGAGATGTGCATTTTTCTGTAATATACTTTATGTATATTGTTAATGTTCGTACAAAGCAGATAAATTTTAGTTTGCCATAAATAATATGTATACTTTTATCTACTTCCACCATCGACTTGTTTCAGAAGAGCCCTTCCTTTGTCTATGATGAATGAAGGGTTATTTTTTTGGTAAATAAAATTATTTGCTGGATTTTGCTTGCAAAATACAATCGAAAATAAATTAACATGTTTTTGGTATACAGCCGCAAAATACAATCGAAAATAAATGAACATGTTTTGATATACAACCGCAAAATACAATCGGAAATAAATCGACATATTTTTGGAATAAATACGGCCGCAAAATACAAACGAAAATAAATTAATATATTTTTAATATACAGCCGTAAATAAGAATCGAAAATAATTAATATGTTTTTAATATACAGCCGTAAATAACAATCGAAAATAAATTAATATGTTTATGTTATGTTAATTGTTAACAGCACCTAGTAAGGCTCACATTACCAAATAATATATATTTTTTTTTAAATACTTCTAACAATAACAATAAAAAATGTACAGCGGTAAATTACAATTGAAAATAAATTGATTTTATTTTCATAGCTATATGGAAATGCTCAAGATTAATGTTTTACGCCCCTCTCAACCGAACCTACCCTAATCCAACAAATAAAGCGTATGTGGGTGGGATCGGCCAAATGAGGCAATACAATGAATGAATAGAATGAAGTTTCTGAGTTAGGTAAGGTTAGGTTAGGTTAGGCGTAACGTGCACACTGCACAATGCGAGAATGTAATGTAGATCAATGTGTTCCGGCTGGATTGAGGGACATACCAAGCCTGCTGTAGAAAGTGTTTACGTCTGTTTGACATGACGTATGATAATATTGTGTTTGTACGGTGAACGTATAGAATGTATAGATTAGCGACTTGCGCTAGTTGGCCGGCGCTCGCTATGCGGAATATTCGGTCCGCCCGCCATTACATCACCGAACCCGTGACGACGCGAATCTTCCCCCCTCTTGGCTTGGCTCGGTAATAGGTACCTACTCTCATACTCTCATCGCATCTCGCACCAGGAATCTGGGAGATCCTATGCTAGATGGATAATCTCAAACATTACGCTCGTAGTACCGAAATGGCACACGCATTGACTTTGAGACAATTCGCTGCAGCGTAAAAAAATGACACTAGGATTTTTGCGCACATATTATATTATGTACGGTGGTAGCCTGGCTCTTACGATAGGAATACAAGCCTGGTAATTGTTATTGTGGGATTGTTAGCTTGCTGTTGGACCTTGTGATATGTGAAAACAAGCTTGGGTATTGCGGGAAGTATAAGGAACTCCAGTGAAAAATATTATGGCTTAAAAATATATATACATATAGATAAACAAACGCCGATTCTGAAAATATATTTATATACTTTTATTCTAAATTTTCATGTGTAGAAAGTTTGGTTGGGACGACTGAATTTGCTTATTCATCGCAACCAGTCTACGTGAGTAATATATCTATGGTCTACAACATCCACATCGGGGTTGCCAATTCGTGGAGACTTCCCCAAATAAATTTATAGCAGGGAATTTCTAATATTTTCAAGAATCGGGTTTTTTCGCGGATAGAACCTTTTTGGGAGGAAAATGCAGGGATTCTGGGCATTTCTTGATTATCCAACCAAATTGAAAAATAACATTTACAATAATTGTGAGAACGCACCATCTTTCGTTTTCGTTTGCGGCAAATTTGAAAAATGTCTACTTTTAAAGCCTGATCGAAGGGAAAATCCGAAAATAACTATATAATAAAAAATGAATGCTAATTTCAATAAAATTTTGTTTCATTTTGGGTAAAGCAACTTGTGGAGATTTTGTGGGGAATTTAAAAATCTCTTTTGGGTATTGTAGAACACAGCTCTGGTCCACATTCATGTTTAAACCGACGAACATGTTTTACTGCAGGTTTTTAAACACCGGTAAATTGTTTATAAAGTGCGGTCATTGATGCATTTTTGCACTTTGATTCAATGCGATAACATTTGTGTTCTTCGATGTTAAAAGCGGGTAATCTTAAGAATAAAAACGTAGGCATTTTGAGACTGGTGACGTCACGGGTAACGTCGCTTTATTGCTTTTTCGGGAGACTAAAAAATATTCAGAAAAAATAAACTTTGAATTTTATTTGAATTATTAAAACTAACAATAGCAATAAAAATATATACAGGTATTTAAGTGAGACGGTAATTTTTGAAAAAAAAATGTACTGCCCTTCTTCAACGAACTGTAGAGTTTGAAACCAGGTACGGGCAAATAAAATAAATTTAGGTCTTTTATTTTTAACAAATATAATAAAATTATACTACTAAGTATAATTTACACCACATTCCATAATGGAAGATACTTTCAGTATCGCTAAAGGGGAGACCTCCATTCCCAATAGAAATGTTGTTTGAGATTGCCTTAGTTATGTTAAACGATCAAATCTGAAAGGCCAAGTTCTCTCAAACTGTTCTCTTCCCATTTTTATTCTCCTGTGCCACATTCTACCCCCCGGCATCTCTAGAATGGTGATGCCATAGTTTCTGGCAATTGGATCTCTCGTGCCCTGTCGATACGATACGAATGTACCTACCACCCTAGCTAGGAGCATCTGTTCCGCTGCGACCGGAACACCGAGGGCGTTGAATGTTTAGAGCAGTTTGTGTAGAACTTCACGTGAACAAGAAAATGAAATAGATTGAAAACTGACAAATATTGATATTTTAAACGGTTATTTGCATCACTCTTATGTTACATTTAAAAATATATTTTCGTGTTGTTGTTCACAGCATTTGAAAATAAAGTCATCCTTGAAGCATTGTTTTTTCATGACCATTTTGCGGGAAAGGTTATAATTTATAATCCTGTCAACATATTAATTCTTTTCAGTGTACTTTAACTAGTCTTATTTATGAGTGTGCCCCAACTAGTTGGCTTATTTGTTTTAGAGAGGGTAATATAATTCTATTTATTAAAATAGCTTCTCTGTGATTTCTTGATGTAAAAAAAACAACTAAGTGCTAACGGGAATTGCATTATGCAGCGCGCAATCGTTACTTTGATTCCCTTTTCAATGGGTATTGTTTTATAGTAATAATAGATTTATTTTAAATATATTTGTAAAACAAAGACTTCATGCCAGATTTTCCATTTGCATGTTTTAAGAAAGAACATTATCATTTACCCCACCCACCACACATAATAATAACTCTTCGAGCCAACCAAAATCCATTCAATGTTTCAAATTTCAGCAAAATAATGCTTCCAACATGCCAAGCGGCAATATGAGAACCGACAATTTGACGCGGAAATCAGTTTATGTTTTTCCGATATTATGTCTTTAATGTTTTTGAGGTTCAACGATGCTATTTTTTTGACAGCGTATAAATATTTTGTGATTTCATAATGTTAAAATATTATATATGCGCCCCAACTCGTGGCTTTAAAACCTACCTGACTGGTACATGTGCAGTACCGCTGAGTATGCGGACTGAAGATTACCCTGATGATATCCAACCTCCGATGGTTGATTTTTTTTATGTGACTACCGCATAAGAGCTTCAACTGCTTCCAACCGTCTGAAGCCAGTGAAACTATGGCATCCCAATTGCAACAATTGGAGTTATGAGGCTGAAGGCAGTGGGGAGGGGAACGAGTTGGGGGAGAGAAAGGTGGAGAAGTACCGGTTATTCGGATCTTGTGACCAAACACGGCCAAAGCCCTATCAAGCAACTTTCAATTATGAATGGAGAGTATCTACCAGCCAAGGATCTTAACAACTCAATCGCGGTGGCCGTAAAAAGGGCATCAAAGGAAGAAGACGGCAAAGTTTTTTTTTGTATTAAGGAAGAAAATTGAAATAATCAGATGAGAATAAGTTTTATCGAGGAATCTAGGATTTAATTATTGTTATTATTAAGATCACAATGCGGAAAAAATCATTCTCCGTTTAAAAATAATCGTTAAGGCATGCGCGCTTGGTGCTGGGTTGGACGGCTAAATGTTCTCTGTTCACCTTCGGAAATAGCTTTTATCACGAGAGGAGTATCCTTGACAGTTGCGTTTTAATGTTTTCACCGATCTATTTCGTGTTCCCTACCGCCACTCAAATAGCCCGAGCTCACCAATCTCCATGCCATGGCTGTTTGCCCCTCATGATACCACATAGCCGAAGCAGATAGCGTCTTCCTGATAGGAGATGTGACTTCTTGCAGTTAGCGGAACCATGGCAATAATATATGTGGTATGTGAGTGAGAATTATAAGAAATGACACCTATACCGAATTAAATACTATGTCTGCGATTTGCATAAGAAATTTTGATTGCTACGCCCCAAACAGGCAGTCACTTCTGGTTAATTCCCCCCAAATTCTTGAAAAAAAAACCCTCGTCTCCGTGCAGTCCGTCGTACCGTCCGTTTGATTGATTCCCCTATCATTGCAATCTTTGAGCACTGGGGTCAGGTGGGATGCCTGTCCGTGTTCTACCGGTATTTCAATGGAAGATGCTCCAAGAAGCTAGCGTCATTGGTCTCTTCGGCACCGGTGCGTCGCCGGGAAAGACGCCAAACACACGCCCAACATTTGTCACATGAGAATGGGTCGTTTCTATGACTCGTTCTTGAGTTCAACAGCTCGGCTGTGAACGATTTGCCGGCCTCTGTGTTTCCTCCCTCCTAGAACATGGAGCAAGAACCTTCCTCTCCTCAAAAAGATTGAGTGGAGTTAAGAAAGAATTTCGATATTTTAAAATATTTCACATTTATCAATTAACAATTTCACCAGAAGTAAGAAAAAAATTAGCTAACTTTGGCCAAACGGACACGCCTCTATCGGTTTGTCTTTTCGGTGGTAATAATAATAAGGCTAACGTTAACGCCGGTTTGCAAGCTCCACGTTACGACGGTTCCGTGTGTTTTTTGGAACGTTAGATCATGGTATAAAATAGATTCTAAATCACTATTAGATAATAAATATACTAAATCGTCTTGCGCGTCACTGAATACCATTCACACGAACGCGTGTCTTTAGTCTTTGATATCTGTCGGGACTAAATTATAATGGTTTGACTAAGTAACCGCGTGAAAAGTATCCTCGTAGCATTTATCAAAGAACTCTCTCCATTTCGTGCATGATTTTTCAGTACACTTATATGCAATGTTGTATTATTTTATAATACGTTGATCTAAATAGGTTATTGTTTATGCACATATTGCACCCAGTGAGTTTGAAAAGAAGCATTTATAGTTGTAGACGAGCAAAAATAGCCATGTAATTATCTGGATTGAGTTGTTGACAACACGTTCGTTATAAAACTCAAGCAATAATATTAGGATGAATCAGCCGACGCGTTACATAAAAACTACACATCTTTTGCAGTTCATGCTTTATTTTTCTATATTTATTTAAGTGATAAATTTACATTATACCTATGTAGTATATACCCACGTCTCCGTGTTGTTTTGGTTGAAAGAGATTAGTGAATAAGGTCAGTCCTCCGCGACTTGGGTCGAGTCAAAAGAACACGTGGACACGTGGGGTCTTAGTGCCAACACTAATGTCTAGCCGGAAACGCGGAAATGGCTGTCTTTGAACAACTTAGAAATGCAGACAACTGTTTAATCTCCAAATATTGCACGACAAGAAAAGTTTTGGAACTTTGATCAAAGTGAAGAAAAATGACTGAAATTTTTTAGTGCACTTTTATGGCTGTTTCAATCAAAAAGTTTAATATTACAAATTCTGTATTACAAACTTTTTGGAACCGTTTTTACAAGTGGTAGTATGCCCATAATCATCAGGTGCCGCCTTCTTGTAGAAGTTGAGCAACTCGCAATCGGAGTTTTGGCATATAAAATGTGGATGTAGAACGCTTTAACCTCCATTGTCATGTTGGCAATGTTGGCTCTCTCACTATGATGTCATTTACCCTCTGTCTACGCTGTTTTCCTGGTGTATTCTTCTTCAAGAGATTGTCTCCTCCCCTCCACAGTTATTCTTGAAAATGCAGTTTTATGTCACTTAAGTGATGTTACACCATCCACGTGATCAGCTGATAATACCCGTGAGGTCATTAGCCTTTAAAGTGGTACGATATTAAAAGAAATAGCAACTCAGTTGACAGTTTGACAGACTCAAATGCTTTCTGTGGGTTGGACATTTTAAGCTGTAGAGATATCTATGTGTGTGATGATAAGAAATTAGCATGTTTCTTTATTTGTATATACGTGTATGTAATAATAAATCAGCTGTTTAACAATATAGCTAGTGAAACCATGACGTAACACGGCCTGGTCTAGTATCAATTTTTATCTACCATTCCATCCTTGCCGATTTTACTCAATTCGTTTTCGTTGAAGTCGATGCCCTTGTTGTATTTTTCTGAACATTTATTTTAATTTATATTTATTCAAGAAGTAATGTTACATCATTTACAACCAAATATATTACCGTGTAGATACATGGTGTTATAATTACATACCTAAACGATGTCCCCTAAAATTTAAGCTGAGCTTTGTGTGTATGGGGGTGTGTTATTTTATTATTGTATAATGGTACGCACATTGATGTAATAATAGTCTAATATTAGTCTATGGGTACGCACATATTTGCTAACCGAAACGCGAAACGAGCCACGAATCGGAGCGAAGCAACTGCAAGCGGCGTTTCGCGCCATTTGTGGTTGCTTCGTTCCTTTCCCGAAGTTGAGGTTCAGTTCGGTAGTTATACACTACTCACATTATGTTATGTTATACAGTTTAAATTTTCAGTGTTTTTTCAATGTGTAATTTAATTATTAATATTTCTAAGTTTTCTGAAAATGGATAGAGATAGATAATTTTACTCCAATATTTGAATTATTATGAATTCTTATCGTTTATTATGATTCAATACATTTTTATCAATCATTTATCCTCCGTATGTTTATTGTTCATCAAATACTTATTAATACGGACTTACAATCAATGATTTAGAACAAAATTGCTAGGTATGTACTTAATATTTCTTAAATCTTCATCGCTTCAATAATGATGATTTGTCATACCTAGAAAAAATGTATAAAACGCTTCCGACCCGTTAGCTCTCCTGTAACAAATCAACGCCATTTCTTCTGACGTACTCGTTCATATCTTTCAGTGATCTTCATTATCTAAGCGCCATTTTTTGTCGGCAGTCGCAATGTTTTTTCACATTTCTAAATTTAGCCGAAGAATGCGTTGGAGAAGTTATAATTAATCGTGTCCCACTTATATGTGTAAGTGACGGTGTATTTATAGGGAAGCCAACAGGACGCTCTTGGCTTGGGGACCATCTAGTGGGTATACTTGTAGTAGTTAGGTGACTAATTGATAAGATTGTCGAGTCTTCTACATTCATCATAGTTCACGCCCTCCAGGATCAGATCAGATTGGTGATCTCAGGATTCTGAACCGACGCTACTTAGTAGTATGCCGGGGTAACGAGGCAGCTAGGAAAAAGGATAAACTTTTTTATATGTGAGCAGAAAAGAGTGAATGGGGAAGAAAATACCAGGAGAACTTTAGTTTACAGGATTTTCGCCTTTACGGAACAGAGTTCGCCAGGCTTCTTGGTCTACTCTACATTCAGCAATGTCTAAGTTGGGATTGAAAAGTAACCAACTTTGTAAAATGGTAACGCGATATAAATATATCAAAAGTTTTGGTTTAGATTCGCTTTCGACTGTAAAATTATACATCCATAAAGTCTGGGATATTATCGTATTCTCTTCTCACTAACGACCAAACGAAATCCGAAATCCAATTGAAAATCTTGGCCTAAATGACAATTACGACGCAAATTATGTAAACAATTCTTGCTACCCTACATACATACCTACTTACTTGAGAGTACACCTATATATTTAATTTCTAATTATAAAATATTTGCCAATTCTTCCTTACGTACAAAAATTTTTTTTTACGCAGTTTGGTGATTTTTATTAATAACTTCCAGTTACTTATGTCCCCCTCGTGAATACAGTTTTGTATCGATTTCGACGTTTATAATTTCTATTTAATTTATGCTCGCTAAATCTGCCTTATAACGAATTATTTCTCAAAATTTTGCGTTTTTCACAGTTGTTAGACGAACAAAACCACAGCCTTTTATATTACAACGAATTGCCGTACTAAAAAGATAGGTTATTTTCCCTGCCTCGTGCAGTCTCGTTACGGTAACTTCCTTCTCCTGGCCCGTCTATAAGGGTAGGGGGTTAATCAACCCTCCCCACCACCCCCTCCGGCTTTCTTCGCGGAAAATTGTCTACTACGATGAGCTTTTCAATACTCTCATCCTCACGTTACATCGTAAACCAGAAGCACACGAACAATTGCACAAGAAAATAGGAAAACCAGAGAATTAGAAAAGCACAAGGAATAATGTATATTATTTTTTGATGATTCAATACATTTTTTTAAATACATATTTTTTATCTTTGTGGTGCCCTGTTTTTATTTCTATTTTATTTACAGTAATTTTTTTTTAGTTTTTATTCATCTTTATTTCAATTATAACATAAGATAAGTGTTCATGTGTTTTTGATAAAAGTAGATATACGAAGAAAAATGAGTATTGGTAATTTATTAAGAATCTCTTTGGTAATCCGGTTAACAACGGGATTGCGGACCTCAACGAATTAATTAGCAGGTTTCCTAATAAACTTTTAGTAAATTATGAATATATTGTCACGATATCAATATCGATAACACGTGTTCAAACATCTACAACATATTCGTAATTTAGGCCTAGAATCCCGTTTTTAACTGGATTACCAATAATTTTAAGAGATTAATAACCAATTAGCACTAGTAATTTTTCTCCATTTACCTACTTATAAACGCTATACTATTTATATCACTTTTCTCCGTGTAGTATTATTGAACGTTTCATCTTCTTCTCAAACATAAAAAAAACAAAACAGTTCTGTTTTGGATATGATATGTTTTAAAGTAGCACAATCGGCAAAAAAGACTACAGATTTCCGTATTCAATAAAATTGTTTTTTGGACATCTGCTATTTTGTTAATTACATAGAACTTGATAAAATTAATCTATTATTTAATATTGATGTCACTCCGTGTTACGAGAATAATACTCGTACTTAGCCCTCACGTTGCTTAGATTAGACAATATTCTAATACAATTCTGTTAAATAGATATTCTCCATGGATATTCGGTATTTGTTCGAAAGCTCTGGCTTTCCGGTCTGCGAGCTTTTCTGTCTATTGTTAGTTCCGAAGGTTTCTTGGCTTCGTCCGGCGGCGGTGACACGTAGTTCCATACTTTACGTTATTATTATTCCCTCAACTGAAGAAATACTCATTCTCACGAGTTCTTTTTCCTCTCGCAGATGAATCAGAAAAGCTGACTGCAATTATTCACGACGATGATATAATGTAATATTATGCAATTCCCGGAATGTTCGCTTCCTGTTCATCTTTGTGTGGCAGTAATGTGTTTAATTTGCGTTTTTACTTTGAATTATGTCTGCTTTGTATGTTTTTTTACTGTTAGGTAAAGTCTAAGTCGCTTTAGTTCAGCACGAGCATTACAATTTAAATTGTTTTAGGTTAATTTCTATAATTTTTGGGAAATGTATGTTTATTAATCTACTCGGTAGCTATAATGAATTGACGGAAGAGATTAATTAGCACTCTTTTCGACGTGCTATTTTTTCCTTGCGATAAATAATTGACAGATTATTTTTTGATTTTTATAAATATCGTGGCAGCATTATGTTCTCTTGAAACTATCAATTAATAGTGTTTGTTTGGGTTTGGAAGATAATGCGAGACAAGGTATACACAGATACCTACCGGCATATATAGATACCGGCATTTAGCATAAATGAGGGAACTCGTATGCAGTGAATCGAATAGGAATGACAGCTGAGAAAGTGGCGTACATGGGTGAGCGAGACGCGGAGTATATCCGCTATATTTACCCCGGGGAGGTGGCTGGTGGCGGGTGGCGGGTGGCAGGTGGCGGGTGGAGGGTGCCTGGCGCCGGGCGTCGCGGCGGCGGCCCGCCACTGGGTGGCTGCTACTGACGGCGGAAGGATCCTAGCGTACAGACGAGTCGACGAGCCAACACACTAGAGGTGTGACACCACGCTGCCACTGCCACTGCCACTAACCTTTCTCATTGTCGGTCATCGATCTGTTTACCTTTTGCGTTTCACTTTGTGATTGTTGTTTCGTCGACATAACCCCAGTACCCGTACCTACTCTTAAAAAATTCTGAAATAATGTTATTTCGCCATTGTAGTTTCTATAAGTTTTTTTAAATATAATTCCAGCGCTCCTCATGTACGTAGCCGCGTCTAGATTCGGTTCGCAATTTATTTTCATAAAAAAACTGAAACCGGCAGCTTTGCTTACAACTACAGCCAGCATATTTATATCCTTGTTTTCCCGAGCTCGACCCTCGGCGTCGTCTTGCGAGTACGGTGGAAGCTCTCTCTCCCGCAGGCGCTATTTTTAAACGATATCAACATTGGCAAACGCTAGTTCGCGCTCTGGCGCATTATTTATATCAAAACAAAAATAGTGTTCAACGAAGAATTGACTCTACCAAACGTTATACCCCGCTTGTGTCTTCTATTATTTAAAATCAAAGTCGACTTTACTTTAATTCAACGTTGAGACGTAACTTTAAAAGGTGGAATACGTATTTATATTTTATTTTTTGTTCACAGGCTCTTGAAACTATTGACTGGCCGACTGAAGAAAGCTGAAGACGAAATCGCCGAAATCGCTGAGACGCAGAAACGCATCGCTGCATTAGTGGAACTCATAAACAAATTACTTGTAAAAGTAAAAGACTTCAAAGTGTTTGGTGAAAATCAAAAGATTCTCGAAAGTGATTTAGCGAAATTGAAAGACAGTGTAAACGAAGCTAAAAAAGAGTCTTTAGCGTCTATATCGGGAGCAAATAAGAAATACAACGATAGACAGCAGTCGGTGCCGTCAGATCTGACTCAGGATCTTTCCGCCTTGGAACTTCTGACAGAAACGCTGACCAGCGCCATGGACGAGAAGGACCGTGAATTCAAGAGGGCGAGGACCGTCCGCACAGACTACGCCGCCGATGTCGAAGAAGTTCAAGGCTGGTTGCAGAAGGCGGAGCTCAAGGTCCAGGACAGGGCGTCGCAGCCGCAGGTGCTCAAGGAGAACTTACAGCAGATACAGTCTGAGATTGGAGGGATCGCTGACAAGCTGGAGCGGCTTACCAACAATGGCCGAACCATCATCGACAACAGCCACGATGACGCCGAAAAGGAATTAATTCAATCAACGATTAATAACCTCACGGAACAACTGTCCCGTGTCAAGTCTTGGCTCGAAGAGAAAAAACAAAAAGTCGGCGACTGTTTGGATGCTTGGGCTCGCTTCCTGGCTCTGAATGAAGCAGTCTGCGAGTGGGTCAAGGAGCAGAGAGAGTTCCTGGCGCGCCCCCTACAACTGACTACGCTGCAGGATACCAGGCACAAACTTAACGAGTACACGGTATGCCCCTTATCACTAATGGCGCTTTGTTGTTTTCCTTATTTGATAACACCTACTATCGAGGTTTTTTAATACCGCGATAACATGTTTTGTTCCACACTAGCGCATGCGCATAACTGAATCACCAAACCATTCAATCTCGCGAGTAGCGAGCGGGTGGTTATCAATATCGAATATGACTGCCGAGTGTTTTCGATTATGTGTTTTTTCATTGAAAGTTAATTTGAAATGTTTTCTTCGCAGACTACGCTGAAAAGTTGTAAGGGCCAAACGAAGAACTTGAGCGAGATGGCCAAGGAATTGGAATACATCGAGCAAACAGCAAGTGTTGGAGAACTGCCCAGAATATTGGAAGCTACGGAAGCCGCTAAAGCCGAGGTTGAAGTTCGGCTCATGGAGAAAGTAATATTGTTAAATTTTTGGTAAAATAGTAATTGATTATTGTATTTTCTGATTAGATCGTGCATTGACACAATCCTTTATATTTTTAGAACGCGCTGCTTCAGGAAACTTCCGAGGAATGGGAACAGTGTGAGAAGAAAATGAAAGACATCAGACACTGGATAGAGAAGACCCGCTCGACCCTCGAGTCGCCTCAGAACAAAAAGAAGACGCTCAGAGATCAACTGACATTGAGAGAAAAAATTTTGGGTGATATTTCAATCCAAAAAACCAAAATATCTCTGTCTATTGACAAGTTGAATGTGAGTTGGTGTATAATTGTTTCGGGGATTCATTAGACAGTGGGAAGTTTAAAGGTGGTAAGATGCTAACACTGTTTGCGATTGGTCCACAGGTGCACTTCAGGTCTGGCGTAGGCGGAGACGAGTCCGTGGAGCGCGAGGCCGCCGAGCTCGGAAGCGAGCTGGACGGAGTGGGCGGCCTGGCCCGCGAGCAGGCCGAGCAGCTGGAGCGTGCGCACGCGCAGGTGGAGGCGCACGCGGCCGAGCTGCAGCAGCTGCGTGCCCGCGTGCTGCACGCCGAGCAGAGACTGCGCGCCGCGCTGGCGCCTAACTTCAGCCCCCGCGATCGGGACCATGCAGAGCACGAACAGCAGGTATGTCTTCTGCGCCACGCATCATGTTCCCTTCAATTGTTGGCGACACCTCTCAAACGTGTCTATGCGACTCCCTGAATATGAAAACCATCAGCGGTCGACCGAGTTCCCCGGGAGTCGGGAAGGCTTTTTGAGATGTTTCACTTATCAGGATATTAATTACATTTATAATTTGGCCATCCCATTATACATCTACAAACTACCTATCAGCAAATTAGACATGTTTTTTTCTTCATTTTATGACATTTAACGATATATTTTCATGATATTCTTGATTGGAAATTATAGACATCTTATTCAAAATTTATTTCTCTTTTATCTTAAAAATTTAAGATATTCACATTGAATAACTGTTCCCGTCGAACGGATTAATGTGGCTAGCGATTGATTGATTGATTGATTAGCTATTGATTGTTTGTTTGTGTACACACAACGAGTAGTAGTTTTGTCCTTAAAACGTGGTCCCGATGGTAAGACACAAGACACGGGCGGGACTTAGCGGGACTATCGGGACTATCGGGACATTCCTGGTGCACCTTTCAAAAACTTCCATCGCTTGGTTCTGGTATTTTCGCCTCATATCTTCATGTATATATTCTACATATTATTATATAAGTATAGCTTGAGTTGAATGGTGGAGGCGTCGCTTTATTCACCGCTTTATCATCGTCAGCTGCCAGCATTTGGTCGGAGTGGAGGTACTGTTTAATGTTTTCTAAAACATTGGATGTATTCAAAATATCTTTAAAAACTTCATCACTCTATTTGTTCATCCGTTTCCATTTTTTTACGCTTTTTTGTTATTATTTTTAAGTATTTTGGTTACATCCTTTGTTTTTATTTTTATACTTTTATTCTTTTTCACAATGCATTTTTTTTCTTTTTGCTTTTTTTCCTTTCCCGTCCGTCACACATTCCTCGCGATCATTCGTCCTCTAATTTTGAATCATTATCCTCAATAAGGCGTGTCGCGAACAAATAAAATCGCTACAAAGTAAAATCCAGGCTCGTAACGAGCGCATTAAGCTGCTCCTGCAGCGGGGAGCTCCCGAAGCGGAGCCCCTGCCCGACACCTAGTCACACTGCTACACTGTGGGCGGGGGTGCTCTATCGCCCCCTGCCCCAACCAACACCCAACACACCATCGGACACGAGTCATCGCTGCCACTCTAGTCTACTAAACTTAAATACCGTGTCGACAGGCTTCTAAGCAAGCCCTAGACCTTTGTGAACATTTTAAGAGAATATTATTTAGTGTTAGGAAATTGAATTATATGTATAATGTATCATCACTGAGAGACAAAATAATTGGGGTTCAGGCAATCCATGCGTCCACGGAGCAGTGGCTGCTGCGTATCGAGGAACTGATGGTTCTCATTCTCCGGGCGGACCCTTACTACAAGCTGGCCGCCCCACCCGCCGTCGCCGCCCCCGCCCCCGCCCGCCGCAGCCCGCAGGGAGCTACCTACGCGGCGGCGCTGGGCGGCCAGCCAGCCCCGCCACTCCAGCAAACCACCGCCCCGTCCCCACACCAGCCAACCCAACATCAAGCCGCGCCTTCCGAACCGGAGGCGTACGAACCTGACGAGAACGAAACCTCACTTAACATCATGATGAGTTCTGCCGAAAAAGTTAAGCAAAATAGAAGAAATCGTTCACCTAAAAGGCGAGATACACCGAAGAAAGTAAAAAAACCTAGCACCACCGAACAGCAAGTACCGTCAATCATCCCGACTACTGAAGAATTAGCTATTAAAATGACTTCCCATAAGGTACAAAAATCTAAGGTCTCGCCTACCCTTGCAACTCCGCCACCCGAGACTCTTCAACCACAACCACTTACGACTAGCTTAGTGTCGTCTTCTTCCGGAGGACTTCTATCTTTACCCGAGTCTAGCCGGAATAGGTCAAAGAGTCCCCTCTGGGTGCCAGGATCTACTTCTTATGCGGATGTTCTAAGAGGAATCGAAGAACGAAGACTTGCGGAAATTCTCAACAAAAAGATTATTAGTGAATCTTCCCGACCTGTAATTTCGCGAAATGAATCACACGTTCTCGTAACAGAACAATTCATTGATCCGATTCGTGATTATAGTGATCGATCTGAAGCCTTTTTGCAAACTGAATCTGTGGGTTTGTTAAATACCATTGTGCCGCATACTAAAAAAGTTGAAACATCTATTAATATCCCCGGTAATGTTGATTATTACCAAAGTGAGAGTGACGTGCCATCTCGTTTGTCTGACGAGCTGAAGTTTTTGACAAGCGAGATTCAATATTCCAGTGTCACAAGTGATCTTGAGTGTTCCATTGATGCTCTTGCCGGGCAGTGCTTAGAGGATTACGAAATACCACCCCTTACGTACCCCGCGGAGTATTTTGCTGCTCAAGGGTTCCATCTTCCGCAACCAATGCCAGATTCTTTCGCAGGTATAACTTCTTCCGAGAAAGTGAAACCACCTTCAGTCCAAGAAGATAAAGATACCCACTTTGAAATTGTGGAACCGATAGAGTGCTTTGAAAATATTGATACTTATGTTGAAAAATCTCTACCTGACATTAAAAAAGTACAATCGCACATATCCGATACTCCCGCTGAGGAGCAAATCACTGAACCTGTATCGAAACCTTTAACGCAAGATTTCTTACCAAACTTCTCGTATGCGCAAATGTTAACCCAAGGGCTCACACAAAAAACTCACCAGCCATCCAGTCAGCTAGAAATAAAAATGGCCGCTGAACCAATAAATAAAAATTCTGACAAATTCTACGATATGTCTCATTCGGGTGCTGAACAAGTCACTCGACATGATGACGATAAAAAACCTATCACGGAAACGGCAGCACCTAAGCTGAATCCGGTTTATAAAACATCTACTGATCCAGCTACCAAACTCTCTACAAAGGAGTTTGTTGCAGTGGATTCTTTAAAAAAGATAGGGAAAAAACGAATGAAGCCGAATAAATCGCGAATTGTAAAAGAATTCGATAATGAAAAAGATGTCCCCGTCAATGTTGGAGAGTCAGCGCAATATCATGCTGCCATTGACGAGGAAAAGTCAATTGTAAATCCATTATCTACGGGACCTTCTGAAGATTTTATTTCGTCAGAAGCGATACTTGATATAAATGAAATAGTAGTTGACGATAGGAAAGAATCGGACTCAATTCATGAGGTAGAAATTTCATCGTCAAAAAAGAGAAATAAAACAAAAAAACCTAAAAAAATATTAGTTGATGATGTAGACCTAGCCCTCAGGGAAATCGAAATGAATGACAAACTGCTAAACGAAAAGCAGCTAAGTAAAAATAAATCCATCGCCAAAGAAGAACACCCTATGGAAACATCAGATAAACCAAATATAGCGCCCAAGAATGTTGACTCTGATAATAAAAAAAATAAGCGAAAGCCGAAACGTCACGAAAAAATTGATTCGATTCTTGTAAGTACTAATGAAATATCATCACAAAAGGAAATTCCGCCTGAAATCGAAACTATTAGTAGAATTTTAAGCGAATCTACCATGAAAATTTCTACGGAAGTTATTAATTCAAATGTGAATATAATTATTGACGATACATCCTTAGATCAAGAAGGTACAAATAATAAACGTAGAGCTAAGCGCAATCATAAAAATGCTAATAAACATCAACCAATTGTCAAGGAAATACCATCTGTATCTAATGAAACAGACGCTAATTTTTTTATAGTTAGTGATACAACAACAGAAACCTCTATAGATGTTATCCATTCTTCTACAGAATTAAATGTCGAAAGCGTAATCGCAGATCCAATTATTAAGAAAAACAAACGAAAGACCAAACGCATTGACAGTAAAAATGAACCAATTGATGTCACCTCACAAAAAGATATTTCACCTGCATTTGAAGAAAGGGGTACACTTAAAACTCCGATAAGTGACATCGAAGTGGGAACTGCATTAGATATTACTCATTCTAAAGTGGAGATAAACATCGAGAAAACACCCGTACCCGTAGACCAAGATAGTAAGAAGAGTAAACGTAAAACTAAACACAATAAAAATCTACCAAACGCCGCTAGTATCATTGAGCCACACTCGGATGATATGTCTACCCTGAAAGAAACTGACACTGCTCTTCCACTGACAAGTGACTCTTCAGTGGAAGCAACGTATTCAAGCTCGTTTATAAATGTCGAAGATACAACGGTAGACAAAGATACTAAGAAAAATAAACGTAAGACAAAACATCCAACACCTATTAGTACTATTGACACCACGTCACAAGAGGAAATTGCAACATCTTTTGTTGCAGATACTATCATAACTTATAAACCAGCAGAAATCTTAGAAGATATTAGTATTTCTAGTCAGACTGTAATTATCGACGATGCGCCCATTCACCACGAAAGTAATAAAAATAAGCATAAGTCAAAACACAGTGTAACTAAAAATCTACCATCTCCTATTAGTACTAGTGAGATCACTTCAGAAAAGGAAATTCCAAAATCATCTAATGAAACAGATACCATCACAAGCGACGAACCAACAAACGTGTCGAAGGATATTAGTACGTCTAGTCAGACTGTAGTTATCGATGAGGGGCCCATTCACCAGCACATTAAGAAAAATAAGCATAAGTCGAAACATAGCGCAATTAAAAATCTACCAACTGCGATTAGTACTAGCGAGATCACTTCAGAAATGGAAGTTCTAACATCCCCCAATGAACGAGATACCATCATAAGCGACGAACCAACAGAAGCGTCGAAGGATATTAGTATTTCTAGTCAGACTGTAATTATTGAGGATGCGCATATTCACCAAGAAAGTAAGGATGATAAGCATAAGTCAAAACACAGTGCAACTAAAAATCTACCAACTTCTATTGGTACTAGAGAAACCACACCACAAAAGGATATGCCAACATCCTCTGTTGAACCAGATACTATCATACGTGATACACCAATAGAAACGTCAGAAGATATTAGTATTTCTAGTCACACTGTAATTATTGAGAATGCGCCCATTCACCACGACAATAAGAAAAATAAGCTTAAGACAAAACACAGTAAAACTAAAAAAATACCAACCCCCGTCATTCCTGAGATCATATCGCAAAGAGAAATTTCACTCTCCTCTAATGAACCAGCTGAATTTATAACTGACAAAACTATAGAAACTTCAGAAGATACTAGTATTTCTAGTCATACTATAAAAATCGATGATGCGCATATTCGTCACAACAGTACATCTGAACATATACCAACTCCTGCAAATATAAGCGAACCCATCCCAGAAAAAGAAATTCAATGTATTGCTATTGAACCAGTCAGAATAAGTGACACGATGTCACAGACATTAGAATATGTTACCCATTCTAGTGAAATTAAAAATAACGAAGACATGGATAATATTCAGACTTCGACTGATTCAAAGAAAAGACATAAGAAAAAGAAATCAAAGCACGATAAAGACGCGGTAAATAAGCCACCATCATGTTGTGCGCTAATTGAAGAAACAAACAAATACGTAGATCCACTAATTATACAATCTGTCACTGAGGGAGAAAATGAATCAAAATCTACTAATAATGAGTCTACCAAATGCGATGTAAAGAAAACAATAACCACAGAAATATCAACTTCTACTAATATTCGCTTGACTGAGACAAAAGAAATATCAGGTGGAGTGGAAATAAAAGAACCAATCGTAATTAAAAAGAATATCGATAGTGTAAATCAACCTTCAACTACCAGAATTGTTCTTATCACTCATGAAGAAGTAAAAATGCAACCTGTATATCAAATGAAAATGCATTTACCTGATACAATTTGCAGTTTAGAAACAAGAGATGTTTCGATAGAAAAAGACGATTCGGTTATTGAAATCATTGAGCCAGTAACTTTGGAACAAAACACTTTACAAGCGACGACACCCACGACAACTTCTCTTGAATCAGTAGCTCTGAAGCAGTCTTTGGAACATGATATTGTTAATAAAACGACAGAAATCTCTGTGGCATCTGACTTGATACAGCTATCTGTCGAAAGTGGCACATCGGATTCAATGCTAGCAGTCACGGTTTCTGAAAATTCGTCAGTACGTGAGGTATCACCAATGCAAGTCGTGCCTTTACTAACTACACCAATATCACTTGTCTATCAACCAAACCAAGATTTACCCATTTCATCAGAATTTCCACATGTTGATGAAATTATGAGTTCCATCACAGAGTCATACAGTGAAGATAATGTATCTCAAGTTATATTCGGTTCCGTTCAAGAAAGAATTCATACTGACACATTGGAAAAACCAAGCTCATCTAAAAAGAGTCAAAAATCCAAAAAAATACCACCTTTAGAAGGTGAAGACTTGGAACTTTACATTAGAATGCGGGATGTAAAAAAGAGAAAATCTGCTTTGAAAAATAGAAGTAAGAAGGAATCTGATGTACCTTCAGAATCTATAATTTCAACAACTGATACAGAATCTAATGCTTTTGTTATCAGCGAACCCGTTATTATCAATACTGCAGAGTCAACCTTAGAAAGTGTTTCTGATAAATCCACACCGATAATAGATGCACCGAAGCAAACTAATGTTTCAGACGAAATAAAAGAAATTTCTGGTAATTTTACTCAAATACCAGATATACCAACACCCCTTTATCGGGAATGTGTCGAACCTGAGATTGAAACATTGACTGAGGTGACTGATTCAGCGGAACAGCAAACCGTTGACCCTGATCTTTTGGCTGGTTGTGTAGAATCACAAACTCCCGTTAAAAGTACCGAAGATGACTCAAAAACTCCTGCTTTATCTAGCATCGGTGGAGAAATTTATACCAACAACGAAGATAAACCCATTGTCGAAGACGCTGATTTAAATCAGACTAAATATGAGAATTGGATTCAGGCTTTGAAAATTGATTTCAGTAACACATATAACTATTATGAAATTCACAGTTCTGAAAGAGAACATTATAAAATCAAATTGTCTTCAAATCTGCCAGATTTGCCGCCAGTTCAATCATTCGAAAACTTGAAAGAATTGACACCTTCATATGATATGGCCATGTTATCTGATGCAGAAAATCGATACTATTCCACCATGGCTAAAAATAAAATTTCGCTTTCTGAATCACCTCAAAACGTCGTCGAACTTGAAGATACAATAACTGTTACGTCGGAAAAAAATGATGCACTTTACACTTCAGATCAAATTACAGAAGAACAACTTTTACCATCGCTCGAGCTAGCTAAGGATGCATTTGAAAATATCCCCATTAAAAAAACCGTACAATTTTATTTACCCGAAGAGGTAACTGCTACTGTTGAAGTTGCACAAGAACAAATGACAGTCGAAAAAGGAACTGTACAGGCAAAGCCTGACGCTGGGTTGCCTATCGACAAGGAAACTCAACCTACTGAGATTGTAACTGATTATGTCACAGTTCATCACACTGTTCAGCCCGATGTATCCGAAAAAGTAGCCGAAATTGATATACTTAAAGAACAGTTACCAGTGGAAAAAGTTGTAGTTTCTGATAACGTCACGGTTCAGCAAACTGTTCAGCCTGATGTACCCGAAAAAGTCACCGAAATTGAAGTACTAAAAAACGAACCGCCGGTAGAAAAAGCTTTGGTTCAAGCAAAGCCTTACGCAGGGTTGCCAATTGATAAATCTTCGGATGCTTGGATGGATGTGTTAGATGAGCAATTTACTCTTTCCGACGATGAATCTGAACCTACTAAAATTGTAACTGACAACATCACAGTTCAACAAACTGTTCAGCTTAATGTATCCGAAAAAATCACGGAAATTGATACGCTCAAAAAAGAATTACCGATTGAAAAAGTTGTGGTTTCTGATAACGTCATAGTTCAGCAATCTGTTCAGCCTGATATACCCGAAAAGGTCAGTGAAATTGAAGTACAAAAAGAAGAGTTGCCGGTAGAAAAAGTTGTGGTTCAACCAAAGCCTTACGCAGGGTTGCCTATTGATAAATCTTCGGATGCTTGGATGGATGTGTTAGATGAGCAATTTACTCTTTCCGACGAAGAATCTGAACCTTCGATGAATGTAACTGATAGCGTCACAGTTCAACAAACTGTTCAGCCTGATGTACCCGAAAAAGTCACCGAAATTGAAGTACAAAAAGAAGAGTCGCCGGTAGAAAAAGTTGTGGTTCAAGCAAAGCCTTACGCAGGGTTGCCTATTGATAAATCTTCTGATGCTTGGATGGATGTGTTAGATGAGCAATTTACTCTTTCCGACGAAGAATCTGAACCTTCGATGAATGTAACTGATAGCGTCACAGTTCAACAAACTGTTCAGCCTGATGAATCCGAAAAAGTCACGGAAATTAATACACTCAAAGAAGAATTACCGATTGAAAAAGTTGTGGTTTCTGATAACGTCATAGTTCAGCAATCTGTTCAGCCTGATATACCTGAAAACGTCAGTGAAATTGAAGTACAAAAAGAAGAGTCGCCGGTAGAAAAAGTTATGGTTCAAGCAAAGCCTTACGCAGGGTTACCTATCGATAAATCTTCTGATGCTTGGATGGATGTGTTAGATGAGCAATTTACTCTTTCCGACCATGAATCTGAACCTTCGATGAATGTAACTGGTAGCGTCACAGTTCAACAAACTGTTCAGCCTGATGTACCCGAAATTGAAGTACTAATAAGAGAGTCGCCGATAGAAAAAGTTGTGGTTCAAACAAAACCTTACGCAGGGTTGCCTATTGATAAATCTTCGAATGCTTGGATGGATGTGTTAGATGAGCAATTTACTCTTTCCGACGATGAATCTGAACCTACTAAGATTGTAACTGACTACATCACAGTTCAACAAACTGTTCAGCCTAATGTATCCGAAAAAGTCACGGAAATTGATAAACTCAAGGGAGAATTACCGATTGAAAAAGTTGTGGTTTCTGATAACGTCATAGTTCAGCAATCTGTTCAGCTTGATATACCCGGAAACGTCAGTGAAATTGAAGTACAAAAAGAAGAGTCGCCGGTAGAAAAA
Organism: Hesperophylax magnus; assembly: GCA_026573805.1. Lineage (NCBI taxonomy): Eukaryota > Metazoa > Arthropoda > Insecta > Trichoptera > Limnephilidae > Hesperophylax > Hesperophylax magnus. Next base: position 8,184,758 of record JAIUSX010000022.1, read on the forward strand.
GTTGTGGTTCAAGCAAAGCCTTACGCAGGGTTGCCTATTGATAAATCTTCAGATGCTTGGATGGATGTGTTAGATGAGCAATTTACTCTTTCCGACGATGAATCTGAACCTTCGAAGAATGTAACTGATAGCGTCACAGTTCAACAAACTGTTAAGCCTGATGTATCCGAAAAAGTCACGGAAATTGATACACTCAAAGAAGAATTACCGATTGAAAAAGTTGTGGTTTCTGATAACGTCATAGTTCAGCAATCTGTTCAGCCTGATATACCCGAAAACGTCAGTGAAATTGAAGTACAAAAAGAAGAGTCGCCGGTAGAAAAAGTTGTGGTTCAAGCAAAGCCTTACGCAGGGTTGCCTATTGATAAATCTTCAGATGCTTGGATGGATGTGTTAGATGAGCAATTTACTCTTTCCGACGAAGAATCTAAACCTTCGAAGCATGTAACTGATAGCGTCACAGTTCAACAAACTGTTCAGCCTGATGTACCCAAAAAAGTCACCGAAATTGAAGTAGTAAAAGAACAGCCGCCGGTGGAAAAAGTTGTTGTTCAAGCAAAGCCTTACGCAGGTTTGCCTATTGATAAATCTTCGGATGCTTGGATGGATGTGTTAGATGAGCAATTTACTCTTTCCGACGAAGAATCTGAACCTTCGAAGAACGTAACTGATAGCGTCACAGTTCAACAAACTGTTCAGCCTGATGTACCCAAAAAAGTCTCCGAAATTGAAGTAGTAAAAGAAGAGTCGCCGGTAGAAAAAGTTGTAGTTCAAACAAAGCCTTACGCAGGGTTGCCTATTGATAAATCTTCAGATGCTTGGATGGATGTGTTAGATGAGCAATTTACTCTTTCCGACGAAGAATCTGAACCTTCGATGAATGTAACTGATAGCGTCACAGTTCAACAAACTGTTCAGCCTGATGTATCCGAAAAAGTCACGGAAATTGATACACTCAAAGAAGAATTGCCGATTGAAAAAGTTGTGGTTTCTGATAACGTCATAGTTCAGCAATCTGTTCAGCCTGATATACCCGAAAACGTCAGTGAAATTGAAGTACAAAAAGAAGAGTCGCCGGTAGAAAAAGTTGTGGTTCAAGCAAAGCCTTACGCAGGGTTGCCTATTGATAAATCTTCAGATGCTTGGATGGATGTGTTAGATGAGCAATTTACTCTTTCCGACGAAGAATCTGAACCTTCGAAGAACGTAACTGATAGCGTCACAGTTCAACAAACTGTTCAGCCTGATGTACCCAAAAAAGTCTCCGAAATTGAAGTAGTAAAAGAAGAGTCGCCGGTGGAAAAAGTTTTGGTTCAAGCAAAGCCTTACGCAGGTTTGCCTATTGATAAATCTTCGGATGCTTGGATGGATGTATTAGATGAGCAATTTACACTTTCCGACGAAGAATCTGAACCTTCGAAGAATGTAACTGATAGCATCACAGATCAACAAACTGTTCAGCCTAATGAACCCGAAAAAGTCACCGAAATTGAAGTGCAAAAAGAAGAATCGCCGATAGAAACAATAGTCGTTCAAGCAAAATCTTCTGATGAGGTGCCTATCGATATTTCTTCATCCGAAACCTGTGAGTGTCCCCTCTTAAAAGTAATTTCAGAAAGTATTCATATCACACTTGATTCTGATGAAGTTAGTCAAGTTATAAAACCAAAGCATAAAAGTAAGAAAAGGAATAAGAAACTTTCCTGCGATGATTTAGTCATTGACAAAACTGAAGTTTTACTGGAACAAGATGAAATTATTCCAGCCGTCGATGATTCTTCCGCAGCATCCGAAACGGTTCCATTATCGCAGGAAGTTGTTACTGAAAATCTCACCGTGAAACCAGAAATTTTGACTGAAAAAACATCCCTGATCCCCTATGTGGACGACACGCAAGTTAAAAAACGTAAGCACAAAAGCCAGAAAAAACACAAAAAACCTACATCTGACTCTCTCGATTCTCTTAGTAAAACTGAAGTATCAAAGATCGACGAAAGTATCGTTATATTAAGTGATTCTTCCACTGTTTTATCACACGATGACACTGTAGTGAGAAATATAGACATCGTTGACGATTTACCTGAAGACAATATTTCGAACATTGAAATAGAAACCATCGTTATTCAACGCACTGTGGACCCTGATTTGTCTGAAAAAATCACTGAAATCGAAGTAACCAAAGAAGAACCCATGGTAGAAAAAATACCGATCCAAGTAAAGCCTTATGCAGGGTTACCAATCGATATATCTTCTGATGCTTGGATGGATGTTTTAGATGATCGATTCACTCATTCCGAAGAAGAATCGGAAATTTTTATTGACAAAAGCACGGTACGACAAACTGTTCTGTCAGATGTGCCCGAAAAAGTCATCTCAACTGAAGTACCATTAGAGAAAACCCCTGCCATAGAAGAAATTAAGGACTCTTCTATTGAACCTAGATACCTAGTAGATACGGAGTTGACTAAGGCTGAAGTTGTCCCTGAAACAAGCGGTGTACCAGACGAATCAATAAAACTTGCAAAAAAATCAAAGAAACGCAATAAAAAATCTCCAAAGGAGACTGGAAAAGTCGAAAATATTAGCATCGTTGAAGAAGTTGACAAACCTTATCAAAAATCGGATACTTGTTCAGCCCAGCCCATTAATGTGTGGACAAAATTAAATTTAGAAGGAAAAACTTACGCGGAAGCTGTAGCTGAAGGTTTAATTGGTCAAAGTGATGTAACAGTTACAGAAATTAAAAGAGAAATATATGTTGATTCAAAACTAATGAAATCTGAGCGTCAAAGTGACTCACAAGAAAGGGAAAAAGATGGTATCGATCGCATAGATTCTAAAGTTTTAATTGACACCATCAAAACTGAAACACCTGCAACTGAAGAAACGCTACCTGATTTAAATGCATTATCTATAAAAGTTGGAGAAACCGTTGCTCAATTAAGTACCCTTGCAGACGAACCAGTGAAACAAACTAAGAAATCAAAGAAACGCAAAGATAAAAAACAGAAGCCTGAACATCCGAAAGTCGATAGTGATATTGCTGATTCGCAATTAATATTGGTGACTCCTTGTCCAAATGATTCCATCGACACATTAATCGATCACGTTAATAAAGTCAGCCCGCAGAATGAAACTAAAAATTACGCTGGCCTTCCAATCGATAGTTCATCTAGTGAATGGATGGACGTTCTAAATGAAAAATTTTCGTTGTCAGATGATGAATCACTCGTGGTTCTCGAGGAGAAACCAGAAAATGACCAATCCGAAAGTAAATCTTCCGTGTTAGATTCGGGGTTAGAACAATTAGAAACATTACAGACATCCACAATAGATGAAGTTACATTGGAAACTTCACAAATTACAACCCAAACATGTGTATATTCCGGAAGTTCTATTGATAATACTTCTGACTCCTGTAAGAATGTACGCCTTGAAAGTGTACGAAATGAAGACAATATACCCACATCTGGTACTGAGATTGCACCATTAACCGCTGATTTATCCTTTGAATTTGGTCCGTCTAAGTCTTCGATTCTACTATCTACCAATTCAGACGGTTATTTGGAAGAAGGAAAAAATCTTGAACTTTTATCATCAAAGCCGAAACCTTATGCGGGCCTTCCTATTGACAGTTCATCTACCGATTGGATGAATGTATTAGAGGAGCCTTTCGCCGTGCCTGAAGATGAGGAGCTTCATGCACAAGTGCAGCAATCTTCAGAAACAGCAGGCGATCTTCAAATTCCAGATCTACCTTCCACTCTTACAAAAATTTCTAAAGAGGGTCCAGAAGACAGCCAAATGTGGCAAAACATATCTGATGTACAACAGTCGCAAAATAATCTTATGCGTGAAACGTTTGTTAATCCAGAATCAGTAAAATCTGAAAGTTCTGCGAACGTTTGGATAGATATGTTAAATGAAACCTTTGGTAAAAACTTTGAAAATACTGGTCAATCTAACCTTCAGACTTGGGGCGGTGACGTCCAACAATATAAGAATGCTTTCGATACTTCAAACATACATAAATCTACGAATGTTTGGAAAGATATTGTGAATCCGACGGCTTCGTCAGTTGGAGATGTTAGTCAAACAGATTATCCTACGTACGATCAATGGACCGGACAGCAAGCGTTCGATTCTGCTGAACTAAAACCTGAACAAGAATTACACATCACAGAGGAAAAATACCTTGATCATCAAGACAGTCAATCATCAATTTTATGGAGGCAGTTTGATACTAACGCGGAATTTTCTAATCTGCCACCGGCCGCAAGCTCACCGGAAGACAAGAAAACGATACAGCATGAATATAAAAAAAACAAATCGCCAATTCATGACCTTCGAGACTTACTTCCAGAGATTGAATCTATTCCAGAATTTAAGCCATCAGAACCTAAATTCTTTTCGCTTCTCTCGGCAGATGCTCCAGAATTCAAGCCTTCCCAAAAAATATTCCCCAGTGAGCAAATATCAAGTTGTCACTTTGAAAAGGTGTTTTCTGGTGAAAACTCTCTAACTGAAGTAACAAATACAAAGGAAGTGACGGATTCTTTCATAAATACTGAGAAAGAAAATATTGGCATCGTAAAGCCTACGATGATATTAAAGGACATAGATGATTCGTTTACTAAACCACCATCGCCTGTAGACGAGTCTTATATAGAAACAATTCCGACTTCCAGTCCATTGCTACCAGGTGCTGATGAAAATACCCGAAAAATAAGTACTTTCCCGGAAGAAACTGTGAAGCCAAATAAGAAGTTGAAGAAACGCAAAGATAAAAAACCTAAGATTGAGTCTAAAATAGCTGAAGATGATAATATCACTACGATCAGTATTACTCCACAGCCAAAACCGGAAACTTCTTGTTCGGAGGAACCCATTAACGTATGGAAAAAACTCGATTTAGAAGGAAAAACTTATGCAGAAGCAGTTGCAGAAGGGTTGATAAGTCATGGAGATATTACATTTTTCGAAATGTTCAAAGAAACATCTAAAGTTCCTGATTTAGTACAAACTAAAACTCCTCCGCTTGAAAGCGACCCGCAAGTCGCTGAAGTTAAAACTATTATCAGCGTCGAAGTAAAAACGGAAACGCCCAAAATATCTGATATTCAGGAAGAAATTGAATACGAACCGGCCACTCCTATGATCACACCCAAGGTTATCGCAATTGAGAATATCGAAGATCAAATTAACTCAGAAAACGTGCTACCATCTAAAAAAGAAAGTGTCTCATGGGCTAATATTGTTAGCAGTAAAAATGTTTCAGAGGGTTTAGTTCACGAAACGGAAAAACACGTTGTTCAAGAAAGGAAATCAAGAATTGATGACCATCCATCTATTTGTATTGACCCTGTTCATGAAAGTATTCCACTTAAAGCTGAAGAAGAGAAAACAGATGATGATGGTTTTATGGCAGTACCTTTAAAAAATAAGCGCTCTAGATCGCGTTCAAAATCTTCATCTAAAACACATGAAAGCTCAACAATTTACCATGAAAAGGGAAAAGACGTATCAGGCGGAAATAATGTTTCAAAAAAAAATCCAGAGCAAAAAAGTTTGAAAGTCAAGGATAATGTGTCGTCCCCAAAGACTGGAAAACCCAAAGTCAAAACTCAAGATCTTCAAGATGATCTACAGAGCTCTACTCCATTTGATGTTGAAATATTGCTGACAAAAAATGTTGAATCATCGGTTATAGCTGATGCTGGAGATACAAAATTGAACATCGACATTTCTAAAACGAAACCCAAAAAAGAAAAGAAACGTGTAGACCTTATCGAAGAGAGTAGTGTTTTAATCGACGCAGTGTCAATAGTGAGCATTCCAATCCTAACGGAAAAACTAGATGTTGATTTAAACCCAGTTGATGCGGTCAGTAACAAAAAATCTAAATCGAAGAAGAAGAAGAATAAAAGTCCACCACCTTCTAATTTAGTACCTGCTGATCAATCGCCTGTTACATCTGAAATTGAGTCTGGTGATAAATCTGTTTTGCCACAAAAAGATATTTCTAATGAGGACGTCACTTTTATTAAAGATTTATCCAATGCAAGCGGATCTCCCTTACCTCAACTAGATGTAACTTCTGATGGAATTCATATCACACATGATTCTCACGAAGTTAGTCAAGTTAGAAAGGCAAAGCATAAAAGTAAGAAAAGAAATAAGAAACTTCCCTGCGATGATGTCGATTTACCCATTGATGAAATTGAAGTTTTGGAGAAAGATGAAATTATTCCAATCATAGATGAATCTTTCATAACAACCGAAATCGTTTGTGTTTCAACTCCTCCTGAAGAGTTGCCAATAGAAAAGGTGGTCGATTCTGGTAAAGTCACAGTACAGCAAACTATTCTAACCGATTCACCCGAAAACGTAACCGATATTGAAATACTAAAAGAAGAGATGCTGGTAGAAAAAGTTGTGGTTCAAGCAAAGCCTTACGCAGGGTTGCCTATTGATAAATCTTCAGATGCTTGGATGGATGTGTTAGATGAGCAATTTACTCTTTCCGACGAAGAATCTGAACCTTCGATGAATGTAACTGATAGCGTCACAGTTCAACAAACTGTTCAGCCTGATGTACCCGAAAAAGTCACCGAAATTGAAGTACTAATCGGAGAGTCGCCGATAGAAAAAGTTGTGGTTCAACCGAAGCCTTACGCAGGGTTGCCTATTGATAAATCTTCGGTTGCTTGGATGGATGTGTTAGATGCGCAATTTACTTTTTCCGACGAAGAATCTGAACCTTCGATGAATGTAACTGATAGCGTCACAGTTCAACAAACTGTTCAGCCTGATGTATCCGAAAAAGTCACGGAAATTGATACACTCAAAGAAGAATTACCGATTGAAAAAGTTGTGGTTTCTGGTAACGTCATAGTTCAGCAATCTGTTCAGCCTGATATACCCGTAAACGTCAGTGAAATTGAAGTACAAAAAGAAGAGTCACCGGTAGAAAAAGTTGTGGTTCAACCAAAGCCTTACGCAGGGTTGCCTATCGATAAATCTTCGGATGCTTGGATGGATGTGTTAGATGAGCAATTTACTCTTTCCGACGAAGAATCTGAACCTTCGATGAATATAACTGATAGCGTCACAGTTCAACAAACTGTTCAGCCTGATGTATCCGAAAAAGTCACGGAAATTGATACACTCAAAGAAGAATTACCGATTGAAAAAGTTGTGGTTTCTGATCACGTCATAGTTCGGAAAACTATTCTGACCGATTCACCCGAAAACGTCACCGATATTGAAATACTAAAAGAAGAGATGCTGGCAGAAAAAGTTGTGGTTCAACCAAAGCCTTACGCAGGGTTGCCTATCGATAAATCTTCGGATGCTTGGATGGATGTGTTAGATGAGCAATTTACTCTTTCCGACGATGAATCTGAACCTTCGATGAATGTAACTGATAGCGTCACAGTTCAACAAACTGTTCAGCCTGATGTATCCGAAAAAGTCAGTGAAATTGAAGTACAAAAAGAAGAGTCGCCGGTAGAAAAAGTTGTGGTTCAAGCAAAGCCTTACGCAGGGTTGCCTATCGATAAATCTTCTGATGCTTGGATGGACGTGTTAGATGAGCAATTTACTCTTTCCGATGAAGAGTCTATACCAACGAATCTTGAAACTAAAACCATCATTATTCAACATACTGTTCAGTTTGATGTGCCTGAAAATGTCTCTGAAATCGATTTACGAAAAGAACATACTGCAAGAGAAAAATTACCTCTCCAAGAAACGAGTGATTCTCCTGTTGTTTTACAGCGAGAAGAATGTTATCTCTTAACTAGAGAGCCCGTCGAGAAAATTGAATCATCTATCGTAATGCCTCTACAAAATATCATTACTGACAATTTATCCAATATACAACAAGAAATTGCGAGTAGTAATACATCAGTTGAAAATGATTCAATTGAAGCTCACGTAAAAAAACCGAAGCGTAAAAGTCATAAGAAAAATAAAAAACCTGCACTGGGCTCAAACATCGAAGAAAAATTGACGATATTAGATGATTTGTCGGATACGGGTGACTCACTAATTGTTTTACCTCATCGAGAAATCGTTTCGACCATAAAGGTATCCGAAGCAATTGAATCGCCCATTGTTTTATCCTCGCAGGAAATCTTTACTGAAAAATTAACAATTTTAAAAGACTCTGGCGACTCTCTTGTTCAAGAACCTCTGTATGAAAGTCGAAAGGAACTTGCTTCTGACTCTTCCGATTTCGCTATTGATGATGCCGAAGTATTAAATATCGGAGACAAGATCATAAAATTAGATGACGTACCTGAGATAAGCGATTCTTCTAATGTTTCAAGTTATCAAGCAAATGTTCCTTTTCTGGAGGAATCTGGAGAAAAAAGTGCTTTGCCTACTATTCGTCAAGAAAATGTCAGTGAAAATATTAATATCGTAGACGGTTTAATCAAAACAAAAGAAACGGTTAGTGTAGAAGTAAAAAAACCGAAAGATAAAAGTCAGAAAAAACATAAAAAACAAACACTCGGGTCTATCAATTCTCCTCTTGACAAAGCCGAGATCGTTATAAAAGAAGAGCATGTGATTACTGTAGATGATATACCTCAGATAACGGGTTCTTCTATCATTTTATCTAAAAAGGAAGTCGTGTTAGATAATACAATCATTCACGATTCGGAGGACTCGCAAGTCAAAAAGCCTAAACATAAATCTCAGAAAAGAAATAAGAAACATATTTCTTACTCTGCCGAATTGCCAAGTGATACTAATTTAGTTTCAAAGATAGAACTTTTACCGGTAAATACGGAGTTAATTCCCAAGGAAGAACCGAAGTTAGCGATTTTATGTACAGACTCGTCTGACGTAGTCGAGGATGTTGTCAAGGTTACGTATTCTAATATTCTCACAAAATCCGTTGACTCTACTGAAACTTATGACATTCAAGTAGACCAAGAAACAAAAAATAAACCGCTCGAAATAGAAGATATTAAAAAATTGTCATTTGTTGAAATTTCTGAAGTTCAAAATATTGAGTTTAAAACTGACAATGCAGACAGGTCTCAAACAAATAAAAAATCCAAAAAGAAGAAAGACACCAAACATCAAAACTTCCCCCACGACCCTAATGATAATATCGCAATAGACGCACCAGAACAATGCGTAGAGGCAGCCACACCACCAGTAACGGATAATATCGTTATGTTTGAATCTACAGTTAAACACACCACCGATGAAATAAGTGGAAAGAAAAAGATAAAAAATAAACAACAACCGTTTGACATGCAACCACATTTCACCGTGTTTGAGCCACTAAAACCAACTGAAAAAATTGATTCCCCTTTTGAAATTTTATCGGAGGCGATTGTAACCGAGTGCGTTATTCCAGATAAAAACAAGATGATTGAATCACCGGTTTTATTAAGTAGTCAGTTAACATTTTCAGATGAAAAAGAATCTGTTATAAATGTTACTCCGTCAGAAATTATCAAAACTTTCTCAGATGTAACTACTACTGATATTAACGAAACGACAATTTCTCACGAATCAATTACAAGCTCCACAGATGCTGAAAATAACACAACAGTTAAAAAGTCCAAAAAAAAGAAGAATAAAGGTAAAATAGTAGATGGCTCTGAAGAAAACGTTCGCGATATGACTGAACATGTTCCAACCATGGAGGTTCCTGAAATTATTACGCTAGAAACAATTCAAAATATTGGTAAGCTGTCTGATAATTCCGTTTGTGATGTTATTTCCGTGCCAGAACAAGGAATTGATTCTTCATCAATAAGTATCGATACGACCGTAACTCATATTACTTTACTTCCCCATGTCGCGAAGGAGGAACGTTCCATTGTTGAACTATGTAACCAGGATTTAGAGGGAATTGAGGGAAGTTTAAATAAAGATACTAATAACGCAACTGTCCAAACTGAACAAAATGCTCCCGAAAATATTCAGCCTGAAACGATGCCTTTCGAAACAGATGATTCCGATAAACATCTCTACGATAGTACAGAAAACTTGCTTTCTAATGTTAAACACGATGATCGTTTTTGGATAGAAAAGTGTAAATATCACGATGCTGAAAGAGACTGGCAAATAATTCTTGCCGGAATACTAAACAAATCTTTACAATCAACTCAGTCGTATGAAGAAAGTGAGCGCAAGGATCCAGACGACGATAGTGATCCCAATTCTCGCGGTCCGCCGCCAGATAATTCTAATAAATTTAACAATGGCAATCTCCCCAACTCAATGACTGATTTCGGAAGCGTAGACTTACCGGGAGGAATTTGCAGTTGGAGGGATCAAAGCACCTATTTGAGTCCAGAGCCGCTCTTACAATCCACCTCCAGTAATGACAAGCTCATTCCTGTAGATAACGAATCAGAACTCGCAGATACTAACACCGAACTCGTTATTGAGGATACACTAACCGTCTCCACGTCCACACATCCAATGCCTTCCACGATGACCCCCGAATTCCCTCCTGCACAATCCATAACAGGAATAGCAGTTGACAGCAGGGAGCAGCCATCTGCACTGATAGCACCAGCTATCAACATCAAGGTGAATAATCGAGAGTACATTTTATGTGTGTAATTAATCTTTAATTTTCAGTTTTCCAAAGCCCGCATGTTTTAGCATTTAATCAACTAATGGCCCATAGCTAGCTCCTCCTGATTTCAAAGCGTCTGATTAACGATAAGTTTTGTCTGGTGTAGATCGAGTTTGTTTACAGACTGACGATCGCCATACAATATTTATTTTATCTTTCAGGTGCTGATTGGAGCATGCTTTTTCTAAATGTCATGAAACCATAGTTTTCTATTTGTCGTACGAAATCAATTTGTCTTTTTTCAATATTATATCTAACTAATTAGTTCGTAAACCTGTCGGCTTGAATAATTTCTTGTTTTTGTTATGAAAACTTTGCGTGTTAATTTTATACGAATTTTATAATAGAGTTACTCATTAGCTACGTTCATAAAATGATTTGTACCACTATTAGCCCTTGTAGCATTCCCACAATTCTGAAATTGTGGAAAAGTTTTTTCTGGTTTATTTTAGTTTCTATTTAAACATACTTAGTACCTTTTTAGCATGTCATTTATCTTTAATCTTTACTAGAATACTGTTCAGCTTTCGTAACTATTCGGCGTAAACATTGTCTGCAATTGCAATTGATATTTCTATATATATTTCAAATATTTATATTTCTCTGTCAATACATACGTGGTATAAAATTCTCCAATAGTTAATTATTGTCATTATCCCCAAAACTTTTATTACACCGATAAGATCCTCTACCAAGCAAGAAATCTTTTTTTAAATTAGTTCCACACATGAGCATCTTTTGGGATGCTGTGTGGGGGTATTTTTATGGAAAGGAAGGAGAGAAAGTTCTGGGAAGGAAAAAGGTATGATAGGTGGGTAGGAATCTGGGGTCAATGTGTCCAGGAGTGACGGACGTATGAATCCATTCCTCCCACTGCGGTGCAATGCTATAGGTAGAGATAGTCCGGCTGGAGAGATCAAAAGGTCTCCCACCAGGTCTCAACCAGTCTCCTTATTTGGCCCGCCACGCAGTAGGTGTCATAAGTTAACATAGTAAATAAGTTAATTTAAAACGCTATCTACTGTTTTCTATTTACTGGAGATGTACGACAGTACTGTCAGTAAAATATAGTTCCTGGGAGCACATAAAGAGACCAGACAACTTAGCAGTTCCCGAATGCGCATGTTTTTTCGCTTTGTTGTGTTGTTTGATTGGCTGTGTTGTGTTGATGTCTCCCAAGCGGCTCGCACACCGTATTGATTGCTTGATGATACCGTCCCCAGGATTCTCTAGCTATCGAGATGGAAGCCCTGGTTCGAGACCTCACCAGGACGGAGGACAGGCTGAAGGACTTGCCCGCGGACACTTTACAGGAAATGTTGGACGAGATCCTTGTGAGTAACACTTTTCACATTCAGAAAGCCATTTAATTTCTACAATTCTTACTATTATTTCAAGTCATTTGCTTTTTTATTAATTGAAAACAATGGCTTTCTAAATACTCTAAATCTTCTCCTAGTCATATAAGTGATTTAATTTAGTTTTTTTTCGTAATCATTAAGTTTATTGTTTACCAAAGTTTTATACATTAAAAATGCGCTTTGTAAACTCCCTATTATCTAAATTAATCTATCTTATATCCGTAGTTTTATATGAATACTTTTGGATTCTTTAATTATTATTGTTTGTTATTGTTTCTTTATTAAAAACTACTCACAATTAGTAGATTTCAAGAAGTAATAAAGTGGGTGTATTTCTTTAAGATTTAAATATTTAAAGTTTTTACCAATGGAGGGACTTAAGAAATAATAGGAAGAGCCACAAAAAAACATAACTTTTTTGTCCTTCATAAAAAAAAATTAATACGTAAGCGTCTTTCATAATCTCATCTTTAATACCTAGTGAAGGACGCCAAATTTAAAATCAGTATTTTTTTATTTGTACATAATCATAATACTGTTTGGTTTTCTAGTTCTAACTTAGTTCATCCCATAAGTAATATTTCTAATACATATTGTTTCCATCAATACTGGAACCCAGGCTTTAAATATCACAAAGGAAATCGATAATAAACTCATTACCGTAATTAAACCAAGGCAAAACTCGAATAACAAAACCAGAATTTTGGCAAGTCTATCTGTTCTCAATTAGTGGAATTGATAGCATACCGTTAGAAAATGTTATTTTCGTATGTGAATGAATGTTTAATAATAATAATTTAAACCGAAGCAAACTGTAGTTCAATCATTACATCATTGACTGTTTCAGATCTGATGCCATTGCTTACCTCACTAATAAAACGATAGCTCACAATAAAATAGCTTTGAATGAACGTTGATTATGATCTTCTATTAGTGTTATCGTTATTATTATTAGTAATCGTTACCATATTGCGTTTTATGTACCATATTTACGTCTTATATTTCAAGGTTTTAACTCTAAAATCCGATGGTAAATTTCCTCGCCCTATTTGTTTTTCAATGTTTTCCAGATTTTTTGCTCTTTTTCTAACACTTTTAGAGAAATTTTATGCGCTCTTAGCTCTTACGATGTTAGCAGCAACCCGTCAGCACTATCCATATCCGTGGTGAATAAGACCCGGAATGTTGAACTTACCTATTTTTATGTTACTCTTATGGTACATATACATTTGCGAACCGAAACGCGAATCGAAAACGAAAACGCGAAATGGCGCGAAACGCCGCTTGCAGTTGCTTCGTTCCTTTCCCACACGCTGAGGTTCAGTTCGGCAGTTCGGCTCACGTATGTATACGCAGCATTACAGTGCATGTGTTATTTTAATTTTATTTATTTTGTTATACCGGTTTTAGTAAATCACATCAATGTAAAGAAACATGTATTTCATTTTTTTAATATAAGAAAGTGATAAAGTATAACTTTACTAAAACACGCAATTTTGCAAACTTGGAAGATAATGCTCCCGGGTTAAATATATAGGTTCCTTTATCTTTTCCGCGTCTTGTGGTTGTTTTTGCTCAATTACTAGGGAAGAAAAACAGTATAATAGTACCATTAACTTTAAACGCGACGTTTGTTATAATCTACATGTTTATAGGTGGCGTTAATTTAATTATTAAAATACGCATAACACAAGTTATGCTTTACAATATTAAGACGAATTATTTGTTTGCGCCCGTATATACGCAATTTGAATATGAAAAATTGCTTTGTCCGTATAATAACTCAATTCCTTCAAGGAAGTTAATCCAATACTGTATTTGTATGCCTTTCTCGAAAGAATTGAGTTTTTAAACGACCAAAAGTATTTAATCAAATTCATATTGCATATGTACGGGCGCAAACAAATAATCTGTCTTAATATTGTAAAGCAATAATACCTGGCAAAAAACGTATTTTAATAAAATTAATTAATTAACGCCATCTATGAACACGTGGAATATAACTCGAATTCAAATATGAATTTTATAAATCAATAAATTCTTTTCGCCGATAAGGTTCTTCGTAATCCGAAAAGTACCCACACTAACACAGTGCATTATGTACCATTGTGTTTAAATAACCTCAGAGTCGGTGATAAAATGTCCAAACAAAATGAAATTGTTTGTTACGCTCGGCGAACCCGCCTACCGACGGTCATGAATATTTTACAGGCGTGCCTCTCTGCCTGAGAGAGATGTGTGTGTGTCTTGCCATACCTAACCTACATAATAATATATATGTTCAGAGTTAACTTTATTTCGTATATAGAATCGCGTTTATTAGTGCGAGTTATAGACAATGACCTTGGTCCGCTGACCCTGGCCGCAAATCGATTCGCAGCTGATGTTTGTCGTCAAACTTTTATTTACAGCCCACTTTTGTATATGTAAAAACCTTATCTTTGCTACTTGTTATCATTTTTATGGATAACTGCCAATAACACTTGCACTGTTTATTTAGATTGGAGGTTAGATAACGGTTGCAAACCTTTTGCGTTACCAAATTGGTCCATATCCAACTTATCTTAACTTATATATAAGTCAGATAACTAAACTACTAACTGCGTCATCAGTTTATTTTTTCAGCAAACTTTTTTTAATCCCTAATTACTGTTAAAAGAAGCTTTTAATATTGTAGAGCTTTTTTGTAAGTTATTACGGGCGCTTTTACATACTAATATCTCGTCGAAACGTGTTCCTCTATTATAACGCGATAAGTGGTGCGCGTAGACTAGATTCCTTAGTTTTAGTGAAGGTCAATTGGAGGTAAAAAGTGGAACCTCATTTTTCGCTTCATGTCTCATCTAAATATAAACATCAATGGTTATATGTATAATACGAACTTTCAGTGTAAAGCTATCAGGCCCCATTCAGATTTAGAGGAATAAACAGCTGCAAGCAATCACTAAAAAGGTTGCCTCAATCTGAGCGGCGCGGCGCCAAGCTTATTTTAACGCTAGTTTCACATTTTATAATATGGATTGTATGGGCTGTTTACAAACTGTGTTCAGAATGAATGGGTGAGATCCTTAAAATATGCTTTATCCCATCGTCTAAGAATGTCTTGAGGCCAATAATAAACATTCAGATGTTTTGGCCGACAAACGTTTTGGCTTTTCTTTTCATAAGGTATTACGAATCACATCTTTAACTATGATTTATTTATCTTAATGCATTCGCAGTCAGCTAAAAGTAAAGACAAATATTGAATGGTGACGATTAATTATTACTTTGAATTTTGTGTCGTGTGTATACTCAGTATGTCGTCAGCGTCTTTTAATAAAAGTGATGACACCATGCCGGTTTGGGCTTACTTAGGTGCTTGTGATAGGATTTATCACACATACTTAATAACATGTCCCTGAATAATTATTATAATGTGGTTCCCAAATGGTTGGGCACCTACAAATGAGCAGAACTTTTAGAATGTTTGCGAAATTACTACATATTTTTTTTTTCATCCATTTATCTTTACGCATTTATCACACATACTTAATAATATGTCCCTAAATAATTATTCTAATTTGCTTCCCAAATTAATACTTTTTTATTTTTGTTTTAATCTTTTTTCATCCATATGAAATTGTTATTATTTCGGTCCCCTTCACGACCCCGTTCATTCGAGCGCAATTAGAGCAGTCTGCTCCGGGTGCCGAATTTCCAAAGCGCCAAGGCACTGATAATGCCTCACCTAACACATCGCCCTTGAGATTATATTTCATAAAAACGGCGCTGCACAAAAACACAAATCATCTTAATATTGTTGATAACGGTGATGATTACCTACCTAGTTACCTAGGCGTCTATAACGTAGCGATAAGGGGCGCCAAATTTTACTTGCTTCAGGCGCCGATTTATCCAGTTCCGTTCATTTACGTTGAAATCAACTTTTGAATCCTCACCATCATACTAAGGCACGTTATAATAACAACATTATTTTAAAATGAATTAGTAAATCGATTAGTTTGTTTTCTCGAAACGAGATGAGATTTGGCCGTAGAAACATTATGCCAAATTCATCGCGAGTGTAGGCAGCGATCAATCGATTTATTTTTACAATACCCGACGCGGCGTCCGAGCTTGGCCCGCTAGAATAAGCTCGTAAGATCATTTCAAAATTTACGATCGTAGGTCATCATCGTGAATAGTTGAAGAAACATCATCTGGGAGCATTAGATCATCGATGCTTCAGGAGGTGTCCCAAACGGACCGAGCCGCATAGCGAATAGTGCTCGCTGGTCCGAAGCGAGCGGCAGTGCATTCTAACTTGACCGTGTAATATAAACAACCAACTAATTACAATTAGTGAACGCAGGTGAACTGTTTTCTTATCAACAAAAACTTCGTCTCAAAGGTGAATTGTTCGTGAAAATGTCCCTCCGGAAAAACGCCGCAATTTTACCGCAGTGATAAAGCCTTATCTCAGTGTTTATTGTTAGTGAGCGCAGGTAAATATTATATCTTATCTTCGTGTGCATTTTGTGTGTTTAATTATAATTATTACACCTTACACCGGTGATTACCCGTTAACTTTATTCGTAATTTAGTAATTACATATTTTTTTATATGAAATGTGACTGCCTACGTGCATATCTTTTATTGAACAAGGCTTGCACTGCCTGTGCCATGTTTACATTCATGCCTACATAATAATATGTATTGTTCAATAAAAATACTTTTAAGCATTTCACAATTCGAGAATAATTATTATTGTCTTCTATAAAGTGCCTGCAATTTAT
Organism: Hesperophylax magnus; assembly: GCA_026573805.1. Classification (NCBI taxonomy): domain Eukaryota; kingdom Metazoa; phylum Arthropoda; class Insecta; order Trichoptera; family Limnephilidae; genus Hesperophylax; species Hesperophylax magnus. The sequence goes on from JAIUSX010000022.1 coordinate 8,201,512, forward strand.
CTGAAAATGAAATTTCAGGAAGTAGATCTTCAATTTGTTTTCACCACTGAACTAGTTTTTATGTTGTGTAACGTGTTTTTATAGCCGAGTACCGGACCTTTGACCCAATGTTTTACCAAAATAGATTTAACCCCAGAGAAGCTAAGGTCACTACATACAAAATATGATAACAATGCATAGTTCGAATCTACTGGCGGAACGAAATGTTTATTTTATAAAGCTCGGCTTTGAGATTTAATTCCTCAGTTTAGGATTAAGAAATCTTTTTGTTAAATTAAAACACAATTGAAATTCGTTTCTAGTCTCCTTTAGTTGAATATTTTGTAAAATATATAGATTTGTAAATCTTATAATATTCAGTTATATACAACGTGTCCCAAAACTCGACGCCAACCTTTCAAGGGGTAATAAGCCAGCTCACGACTAATATATATATATATACAACGTGTCCCAAAACTCGACGCCAACCTTTCAAGGGGTAATAAGCCAGCTCACGACTAATATATATATTCCCAAAACTCGACGCCAACCTTTCAAGGGGTAATAAGCCAGCTCACGACTAATATATATATATATATATACAACGTGTCCCAAAACTAGACGCCAACCTTTCAAGGGGTAATAAGCCAGCTCACGACTAATATATATATATATATACAAGCCCATATACTTTAATTTTGGTGATCAATCGCAGCATTATTCAGGATTGCGTGACAGAGATTAGAATTGTAAAATATGTAAATTTTTTGTGGTACCTATTAAAAAAACTGACCAAAAGTGTAGATTTTCCTTAAATTCGTAAAAGTGATTTGGCACATTTTGTATTTAGCGATTAGACCGTCTTTATGTTTTACAAAAGTGCATTAGGTCTAGGAAAATGTGTTTATTAAATTCTTCATAAAATTATTGTGAACAGTTAAAACGTCATATTTTTTATGATTCAAAACTTAACTTTTGACTTTGCGGGCCGAGATGACGCAATATTATAGCTTTTATTTATTAATATCAAGTTTCATTTGCAGAACTCCATTTCAATTTAAAGTTTTTGTTTTATATGTTCATATAATACTAATAATAATGATATTATTACTAGTTTCGGTAAAACTATTTCTATATATTCTATAGAAATAATATCTTATTCTAGTTTATTTATAAACAAAAAAAATAGCTTATTTATAAACAAGTTTTGCTATGTAATTATTATTACTTATATGTGCATTATAATATATATATATATATATATATATATATATATATATATATACATATATATTAATTATGCCTTCAGAAGGTGCAACAGCTGTCACGCGTAATGATAATCCCACAGCAGAACTTGTTTATAAATAAACTGATATATAATTTTTTTTTATAAATTGAATAATAATATTATTGAATACATAAAAGGAAATGTTTATATCACACACTACATAGATATTTTTTGAATTTCTTCTGTTTTTTTTTATTTGGTGTACCAAACGATTATTATTGTCATAATAATCAGGGCCGACCTTGAGCCAAAAGGCGCATGGCGCGAGTAAAATGTTGACGCCCCTTGTCAATACCAGTAGATGCCTATGTAGGTGATCACTGTAATCAATAATATTCCTGATGATTCGTATTTTTGTGTAGCGTTATTTTTGTGAAAAATAATTTCAAGGGCGAGGTGTTATGTATTATCAGCGCCTTGAGGATTCGGCGCACAATTGCGCCCGCATAGGGCCGGCCCTGATGAAAATAATAATAATAGAGTAAAGCAAAGAATGCAATCTTAATCAAACTCAAAAAAAATAGTTTTATTTACTTCACTTGTTTACCGTTCGTAGTGTCTAGTTCTAGTTCATACTTTCCAGTTTTGACATCTAAATAAAAGTTCTCAATTTCTAGCTGACAATGCTGATTGATATTTGATTTAGCAAATGTATAACGCGTTTATGTTATCGTCTCCTAGGCGGCGCTGGGTGAGCTCCGCCAGCACCGGGTAACCGTGTCGGGCCTGGAGCGCGCGCTGTCCGCCCTTCCCGCTGCGCAGGACGGCGCTGACGTCACCGAGCTGACCGCGCAGCTCACCTCCGTCACCACGCGCATCGTCACCCTGGAGGCGCAGGCTGAGAAGGGAGCCAAAGCGCTGCAGGTAATTGTCACAACCCCTTTAAGTGCTCAACTTCTATCTCGTACAGATTGGTTATTTCTTCGCTTCCTTTGAAATTTTCATCGATTTGAAGAGAATTTTTTGTATTTTACTATAATCTATGTGGTTCTAAAACGTTCCCTAATTGTTTTTTTTTTACATTTTCAGAGTGCACAAAAGGAAAGAGAAAACCGGACTGAGGATCTGCTCCAATACCAAAAATTGCTGTCAGAAGTTGAGAAGTGGCTGGCTGATATTAAGCTGATTCTCCAACAAGATATTCAAGATCAGTCTTTAGATAATATCACAAATACCATCAGGCAATACGAAGAGAGCAAAAAAGAACTGAAAACTCGTATTGTGAAATTGGAAAATCTCATAGATTTCTGTGAACCACTTCAAGATCATACGGACACAGAAACTTTGGTTAAGACCCTACTCGATCAACTTCGAACGACACTCGTAGTATTGAAGGATACGGATTGTATATTTACAACCAAAATAACCGAATTGAAAAATACATTAATCAAGATTCAACAAGTTCAAGTACAACCGGAATTGAGTATCGAGGTGGATCAAATTGATTCATTGACGGATAATACCTTGGATTCTAGTCCTATGCCCGAAGAAGAAACACCATTCAAGGCAGTCCCGGTAAAACCTGTACAATCTCAAATTTTGAAATCTCAAGAATTCATCACAATGGAGACTCAAACGGGCAAGAGCTTACGCTCCCCATCTCCCAAAGTTAAAGATGCTCAAGTCTCATGTGTTCCTCCAAACGACGTCCACGTTCAAACTGGAAAAAGCCTATGTACACCTGAACCACCCCATCACAAGGATGTCGCCATAACATGTGCTCCACCAAACGATGTGCATGTTCAAACTGGGCATAGCTTAATGACACCCGAGCCAGAAATGAAAGATGCGTCAATCACTTGTGAGCCTCCTCATGACTTCCAAGTGCAAACTGATATTCAACCTGTTAAAACGGTAGTTTACAATCCTGAAAATCTAAAAATTACTCAGACAACTTCTGAAGGCCATGAAACAATAGAAATTGCAAGCAAGCCTCTAACGCAAGATCCAGACACTGAAGACAGTTTGCTGGTAGAAGCCAAATACAAAGGAGATGATGGTGATGACATCAAGAATTCTCTGCTCAACATTACTCATAGTAATCCGCAATCATTTGAAACAATTATGGTGGAGCCTGATGAGACCACAACAGAGGTTATTGTTGATGCTGACGGATCCAAGAGAATAATTGTAAGGAAAGTAAGAAAAACTCTTATAGCCCGCCAGCATACCGTTCAGCAACAACAAATTCAAAATAGATCCACTATTACCACAATTGGGTCTGATTTTCCCACTGAATCATTTTCTCAAGTCACCCTTCAAGGTCAACAATCTTCTACTGTGTTCACGGACCCTGCTGGAAATCAACAAACAACACAGACGCATGGTTATGGAGGCCAAATAATATCTGGAACACCTGGTGGTGAAGTCCACATTCAAGAATTTACATCCAAGCCTGAATGTATGGTAACTTTCAAAGAAGGAAGCACACCTGATGAAATGCTAGCACAGGGCTTACAATGCACTGAATTTCAACCATCAGAGATTACTTTCCAAAATATTGAAAATCCCACTGGAGGAACAGAAGTTCACACATCTTCCTCTAGTGTCAGAGCTGTTGTCCAGCAAGTGACTAGAAGAATAGTAAGAAGGACAAGGAGGATAATTAAACGAGTTGTTATCATCGATGGAAAAGAACATGTTACCGAAGAAATTGTTGAAGAACCCGAAGAAGTTGATATTACCCAAGAAGACATCCCAAGAGTTACCATAAATGTTACCAGGACTGTAGATGGACAAGTTGTGGCCAGTGAACAGTTTCATCCTAATAATCCAGGTGCTGAAAATATTGATCAACCACTTTTTAATATGCACCAACAAACATCCACCACGGATGACACTGTAAATTTTGAGCAAGTAGATAGTTTCAATAAACCAATCAATTATTCTTTGAAAAATGACAATATCACAATCAGTGAAATTACTGATGAAGATAACACGGGCACAATTTTGCAGCAAACTCACTTCATCCCAGAAGACTCAACCTTTGTAGTAAGTGAAGTTGTGAGTCCAGAACCAAAATCATCAAAGACATCTGAACTGGTAGGCCAGGAAAATGTTACAATTATATCGGAGCCATGTGAATTCACAGTAACCCAGGAAGCTAAGCCAATGCCTGACATCAATATGTTTTTGCAGGCCGAAAGATCAAATGTTTTTAAAGTTGTGCCGAGCAAAGAACCCAAGGACCAGGAACTAAAATACCAAGTTGATTATGTCGAATTTAAAAAATCTTCATTTCAATCACCAGATCCAACAGCTAGCACCATTATTAAAGAAACTGTACAATATCCACAAACTCACACTGCTATTTCCGAAGTTGACATTGATCCTATACCTGTTTCAGAGTCTGAAATTGTTCTGCCTGTGGTTGAAACTCAAACTGGTATTTCCGAAGTTGATATTGACCATACACCTGTTTCAGAGTCTGTAATGGATCTACCTATGTTTGAAATCCAATCTCTTATTAGCGAAGTAGACGTTGGTCGCAAACCTGATTCAGAATCTGAAAAAATTCTACCGTTAGGTGAAATTCATACCTCTATTTCCGAAGTTGACATCGAACCTATACCTGTTTCAGCTTCTCTAAACATTGTGCCTTCAGAAGAAACCCAAACGGCTGCTTCTGAAGATAACATTGATACCACACCTGTGTCAGAGTCTGAAAATGTTCTCCTATCGGGTAAAATGACAAATTTCAAAGTACCTGAGATAACAACTAAATTGAAGGATGACGTCAATTTATTCATACAAGCAGAAAAATCCAATGTTCATCAAATTATTCCAGTCAAAGTATTGAAAAAAGAATCTTCTGTGAATGATATGAAAATCGTTGAATCACCAATAACATTACAGGAACAAGTAAAGGTTAATATTGATATTAATAAAGAAACTACAAAGTCGATGCCGATTCATTCTGCTTCACCTGTACGAGTACCTGACGATGCAGTTATTGAATGTGCTATTTCTGTACTAAAACCAGAGTCGCCCACAGCTCCCGAAGTTGAAAGAGAAGTAACTCCTGTTACTGTTGAAGAAATAACATCTCAAACTCTCGAAGAAGTAACACCTATAACTGTTGAAGAAATAACACCTGAAATCGTTGGCGAATTAACACCCGGAACTGTTAAAGTAACACCTGAAATTGTTGAAGTTAAACAGAAAATTGAAATTCCTCTGACCACTAAGGAAGTCCAGCACATAACTGCCCTTGAAACATTTACAGAAGTTACTTCTGTCACTCCGGAAGCTGAAACTGATTTTGTAGAAGCAGTTCCTGAAGTTGAGGGATGTAAAACAAAAGTTTTGCCTGATTCTCCTGAAGACATAGTTTCATCAATTTCAACTGTCGCCTTGAAAGGAATCCAAGAAATTGTACCCCTTCAAGACATTAATTTATTCTTACAGGCTGAAAGATCAAATGTTCATCAAAATATCCGTAAAAAAGCTGTTCCTAAAGATGATTTTGTTGAAGAACTAAACAAATCTCTTCCAGATACCGTACTTTCAGCTATTGATGGAAATAATTTATTGATTCAATCTGAAAATATTGTTGATGAATTACAAATTCCGACAAGCAATCCAGTTACATATGTTAGTGTTGAAGTGACACCTACAACAATTCATGAAACTATTAAAGATACTTCTCCATTAGTTTCTCAGATTTCAGAACAGAATGAAAATAGTCTCTCATTAATACCCACTATTGAGACATTGTTAACGAATCAAGATCAATTCACCATCATTCCTCAAGATACCATGATACAAGTTGATGCTGAAGCTATGATACCCACAATTGAAACCCTGTTGGTCACCGAAACAAAACATGAAAATGTGTCTCCAATAAAACAAGATCCTGCAAGCCTAACTCCAACTGCCAACGAACCAATCGAGGATCCAGCAAAGCAACTTGAAGATACTTTGGATGAAGATGGGTATATTCTAGTTGAATATCCGCAAACACAACAAGAAATTACTGAGATTGATCCATTACTTCTTGGAAAACCAACATCATCTGATAAAGACAGCAGTGACATCACAGTTGTGCTCGTTAGCGGTACTACGGTGACTGATGAACTTCCAGAGTCTATTCATATATCTGAAACTATTGTAAAACCTGAAGTTATTGATGACAACAGACCAGCAACAAAAACGAATTTGACCATAACTACGGAAAGAAAAGTATTTGAAACTGTTCTTCCAAGTTTAAGTTTAGAGACCAAAGAGTCTGACATTCCAGAACCCAAACCTACATCTATTGTCAAACCTGCTGCTGATCAAATGCTAATGTTTGACAGTGAAAAATTGATAGCGGCTGAAAAAGGAGTTGCGCTCAAAGATACAACAAAGCGAAAGGTGCAATTAGTTGAATTCGATTTAACTCTTCAAGAAACGCCAATCCTTGCACATGGAAACCAAGATTTTACTGCATCTATTAAAGTAGCAAATGAACAAAATATTTCAGAGGCTCAGTCAGTGATTAAGGGAGTTAATGTCGATTTGCCCTATATTTCTGAAACAGTTAAAATTGAAACCACATCTACCAAAATTGCCACCCTGGAGCCCACCTCAAGCGTTGAATCTAAGTCTGAGTATGATGAATCTCCCAGGGACGGGATTGAAATTGGTGGGAAACGGAATCGAAAACGGAAAAAGCATAAGCTGAAAGAAAGCGAAATCACAGAAGATAAATATACACTCCCACAGGAGACAGAAACTGTTCTGTCTGCTACCTCTCCGGATGGAGATGGGAATGCTGAACCTATTTCAATTGAGACGACATTGGCTGAATCCATTGACATTGCAATTCCTTCTGAATCTGAAGCACCAGAAACCCCTCAACCAACATTTACCGAAGTGCTTGATTCATTAAGTCCTAGAAGTGAAGAAAGTAAAGAACATGAGACTGGATATGAACCTGATGACATAACAACTGTTGATGATAACTCTGCAGTTCAAAAAGATTCCAAAACTAAACACAAAATCAAGCGGAGGCAAAAAATTAAGAATGTGGTAGAGGAAAGTTCAGATTACCCCAAATCTATTTCTGATGATGACACTCATTTTAGTGAAGATGATGAAGATTTTTCGAAACCAATTCAGCATCCTGATCCATCTGATAAGCAAAGAAAGAAAAAGAAAAAATCCAAGAAAGTTGCTGTTGAAATTCCTGAACCAGATACTCAAGATGAAGTGCATCAGGAATCTCCAGTGGATCTAACCACCGAACAAATTGAAACTTCTCTTGTTATTGAGGAGCCTCTCGTTATTGCTGATCCCATTCCTGTTATTGATGAGACTCCTGTTACAGAAATTGTAGAAGTTGAACCAGAAATAATAAGTTTTTATAATACAGTGGAACCAATTTTGACCTCCGATCATTCAGTTCAAACATCTCTCGAAGCCGTGTATCCAGAAACTATCAAGCACACAGTAGAAACTGTAGAAACATTCATTCAAACATCTCCCGACATCACTATATTGAAGAGTGATATATCCGGTCAAACATCACCTGAAATTATCCCAATAGCCACTGAACACAGTCAGCAAACATCACCAGTGTGCCAGGATGAAGTATCACCAAGCTTACCAATATCAAAAGAGTTGTTTGAATCTACAACTCAGGTGACCACATACGACATAATGATTCCTGAAGAAAAATTCTCTCAGACTTCTTCCCCAATTGTGCAAGAGTCATTCGACATTGATGTGCAAACTGTGTCTCCTGAAACCATTGCGCAACCCACTCAAACATCCCCTGTGCAAAGTGATGACATTGAAATAGTTCCAGCGATCGAAAGTATTGCTAAGGAAGTTTCCGAAAATGCTGTGCAAACTTCGAGTGTTTCAGTCACTGACCAGCCTCAACAAACATCTCCTGTAGACCAACCAGAAACAGAAGAACTATCAGTTCAAACATCATTATCTAAATCTCCAGAATTATGCCATGAAGGCACACAAGTTCAAATAGAATTCAATAAACCGACAAGTGAAATTTCTATTCAAACTAGTCGGGTTCCATCTCCAGAAAAACCACAATCGGCTTTTGTTATTGAAACCGTTGAATTGTCGACACAAACAACACCGATCCCCAAAGATTTCAGTGATGAAACTCCTTCTTCTAGTTCTCTATCCAAAGATGAACCTTATGAAGTGCACTTCCATGCTCAGATTACATTGCCCAATGAAAAGGGACCCGATATTTCCCAAGAATTTATTGTGCAGGAAGCCGACAATCAGTTCCAACCAATTCGACAACCTCAGGAAACAAATCTTGATTTTGATAATTTAGAAATGCTTTGCGATGATGATATTATTATGGACAAAAACAAACGAGTAAAGAAGAAAAAACGCAACAAAAGGAAGCCAATTAGTGAATTGGAAGATAAAATAAGTCCCATGTCTCCGGAATCTTTTTCAGATCCAATTTCTTCAGAATTCTCAGTGTCTTCATCTTCCTCAAAAGATTTCATTCACCGTAACAAAGACATATCTGCAGATGAAGGCATTTCACCAAATATTGGATCGTCTCCATTCTCACCAGGTGACAAGTTCATCGTTGAAGATACTCTCCTGACAACCGAAGAACCTAGCTATGGTAGCAAAATATCATATTCACAAATTACTAAAGGCACAAAGTCACCTATCCCAGTAAAGTTTTCTGAAGAAATTAAACCTCTCGATGTGCCAACAAATACAACTTCCGACGAGACTTTAGTTGCAGCTGATAAGTCTTCTGAAAACTTTGTTTTACTGGGTAACATTAAATTCAATATTGTTCCCTCTCAAACAATTACATCTAAACAGCCAGACTCTATATCTCTGATAGAAAATGAATCTTTAGTGGGATCCTACGATCCACCTGTGAAAAAACCTAAAGATGAAATCACTAAATTAATATCGTCAGAAATTACTGAATACTCTCCTTCCACCTCACAAACTTACTGGGATAAGACTAATAACAGTATTGAAGAAAAGGTTAAAAATATGCTTCAAAATAGAAAAACTAAAAACTTTTCCAATCCCTTAGTAATTTCCAAACTCAAGGATTACGTGTCTGAAATACCCAAAGAACAATACGATTGTGAAGTGAAAGATAATTTAATTTCTTTGAATAATGCTGTCAAGCAACAGAATATTGTGATCATCGAGACTACTGTGATAACAACTGTTGAAACAATCCTGGTTTGGCTTGAAAGAATAGAATACATTGTTTATTGCAAACGTCAGCAAATGAGTGAAGGTCCTAATCCCAGCAATAATAGGGACTTTGATGGAATTAAGGAGGAATTGGATACTATTAATAAGAATGTAGAAACATTAAAGCAAACTATGAAAGACCTCACGAAATATCCAGAGGAAAATAAAAATAAAATGAATGAGTGCCTTAATTCACTACAAGAACAAATAGAAGTGGTTCAAAACATTACAAAAGAAACTGAAAATCAATCAAACCTTGACAATACCAGATGGCAGGAGTTTTTGAATGGAGCTAAAAATGTACAAGATCTTGTCTTATCTGTCAAACAGGAACTGGATCAACTGCTTCTTTCTGATATTCCAAATAAAACTAAGCTGGAAAAATTGGATCAAATTGAATCTAGCAATCACTGCCATATGCTAAAAACAGCTCACCAGTTGCAGACTGCAAGAGGATTGGTCCGAGACTTCCCTGGAAAAGAGTTGCCTCTGACTATCTACACCACGCACGAATTAACCAAACAAATTGAGAATTCTGTCACTTTGGAAAGAGACAGGCTACTGCAACTTTTAGCTTTAGCAGATGAGTATGAACAGACTTTGAGAGAATTTGAACAAATTACAGATATTGCTGATGCTTTGGTTGAAAGTAGAATCAATGTTATCAACTTAGAACATTTGCAAGAAGAAATGCAAAAACATCGCAAATTCTTTGTCAATCTCAGTCACTGCAGAGCAATTTTAGAATCCCTGGAAGGAAATCTGGATAGTGAAACAAGGGCTTTACATTCTGCTCTGCATCACTGCCTGCATGACACCGCAACCAATATACTCGACAAAGCAGCCAGCCGCGCCCAACAAATGGCTTTGGCTGCTTCAAGATGGACGGTACTTGAACAAGGAATGAAGGAAGAAAAGCAATGGCTTCAAGTGGCACATCAAAGAGTACCTGATCTTTCCAGCGTAACATCTTCTGAATATGATCAGTACATTACGTTGTACCAGTCTTTACTGCTGGACATCTCGCATCACCATGCCAAGCTATTGCAGCTTCTTGGAATAGCTAACGGCTTACAAGAATTAGTGAGCTGCTCTAGCTTGCACGGAAAGTACAATGAACCGCTAGAAGTTGTCCTACAATTACAAGATGAAGTCAATGGCCATATGCGCAGGTTGGTCGCATTTAGAGAAAACTGGACAGAATATGATATGTTAACGGACCGTCTGGAAACATGGATGAAAAAAGCCGATAAAGAAATATCACATATGGCAGCATCACCTGCTGGAACTCCTGGCAATATGAGGCATTTTTGGGAACTGAAAGCACAACACGAAGTACATAACAACATTAGAAACAATGCCGCTGTACAATTTGAGCATGCAATGGAAATTATTCCGATTTCTGATGAAATGGTTCAAAGACAATTCTTCTCCAGAATCGAAGACAAATGGAGAAATATATCAGCCAAAATTGATGTTATGCATTCTGCTGCTATTGAAAATATATCAGCCCCTGATGCCCCAGTCGACGAGAAATTGATTATTCTCGAAGATGAACTGAGAGAACTAAAACTTTCTTTGAATGAGCTTCAAGGTATTATTAAAAGTGAAGATGAGTTAAACCTATACATTGAGAGACTACAAATCCTCAGTGGCCGCATAGAAACAATCCAAAATGAGTTGGGTCGCCTTGGTATGCTTCCCGCCCTGGAATCAGAGAGGGTCGGTGGACTATTGTCTCAAGCCCATCGGCTGGAAATACTCATATCTGAAGAACTAGAAGGTGGGTTGCTTCTCAAGGAGAAACTAGCAACTATCCAAATTGGGCTGTCTAGGATGCGGAAAAACCATCAAAAGGTTCAACAAACCTTGGACGAATGCGAAGCTAATGAGAAGATGGGAAGCGACGTAGTAGAACAAGCATTGATCAACTGCCAAACTGTCGGAGAAGACTTGGTATCACAATGGCAGGACCTGTTGAAGCTTCGTCAACTATTGCACACCCTACCTGTTCGCCTGCGTGTTTCCGTATCTCCAGTTAAAGTAGAGAGGGAGATTTCACAGCTTCAAGATAATCACTCGGCTCTCGAGTCTCGCTGCGGCAATCTTTTGGGACTTCTCAGAAACCGTCTCGGACTTTGGAGAAGATTCGAAAGGCAGCTTGAGATGGTGCAACAGTCCGTGCAGGAAGCTGACTTCATGATTGAACTTTTAACAGTCCAGGGACAAGTTGACTATGATCGACTATTGAAGGCAACAGAAAGATTAGAAGTAAGTACATAGTAACTTTATTACATATAATAGAATATTTTAGCTTCTCTTATAATGTGTTATAACAATAACTTTATCTATAAATTCATATGAATTAATGTTCATAATTGTTTCGCAGGGTCTGTCTGGAGACATGGGGGATCGAGAGGTGCTCATTGAAGAACTGCGCTCTGCCGCCTCACCGCTGGCCAGCTCTTGTGATCCGGAGGTCACCCAAAGGATTGAAACTGCTGTGTCCGAGGCTGTAGTCGCTTACAATGACACCTGTAACAATCTTAAACAACTTTGCGACAAGTAAGTTATCATTACTTTCTACTAGGTTTACTTTAAGATATAATAAACTTTTTGGGTAATATATTGATCCTGAGCATTGCATTTGTCCCAGGTACCAAGATGCAGTTCGTCTGTGGAGACAATACCGCGAAGCCAGCGAGGCTGTGCGCCAGTGGGCGGAGCAGCAGCTGGATGGGGTGCAAGACTTACCCCCTGAGGAGGCCGTGCAACAAGTCAAGGTAGGCTTTCTGAACTGTTTATCAATGTGGTCCTGTCGCTGAAATCTGCATTCTAACCTCTTTTGTTTCATTCATCGTTTATCAGAAATATGGAGCAGTTGTAACGGACCTGTCAGCGATAAACCTTTTTATCAATATTATTATTGAACGAATCGGTTACATCGGTTACAACAGAATAACATTTCCAGCTCAGTCCAGATTTGAAGATATTCTCAGTATTGCCCCGGTGATTCCGAATCCAACCTTCCTTATTTTATTTTTGATGAGTAGTTTCCTATTTAATGTAATTTTTCAAAACACAGCATTATATTAAATTGTGTTAGATTGATCATGGGTCCAAATAGGCCATTCAATTTGGATCAATTGCTATCAAATGATAATAATATGCCCTGACATTAGGGATTTGATATGAAGTAATTGAGACTGCCCACAGCTACAGTTACATATATTATTATGTTTGTTTCATCTATGATTGAGGGACTTTGAAAAAATATCTATAATATTTCGGTTTTGATTTGATGCAACAATTGAAGTATTTTTGCTAAAGTCTATAATGAAAGCTATGTGCGTGTTTGTATCGACGAGACTATGTGTATGTGTGATGTTCTATCAGCTCTGCATACCTCTGAGAAAATGAAGTACGATTGTTTGTAAGATTTTATTTAAACCTGTTGTTGTTTCAATATTTGGTTTTGTTATTTGAATAAGTGACCTTTGTATGGATTGTGAGTAATGACATCATTGTTAACATACTTGTTCAGATTTTCAAAGGTAGTTAAAAATATATATATCTAATATTCATTTTTCTTTCAAAATGGTGAAATTAATAGTACAGTTTACAATTGAAAGGTTTAAAATTTGGTTCCATGACTACTCAACACATAGACAAATCAACACACTTTTGTTTAGGGAAAATCGCCTGAATCAACAAAAAACACAACTTTTAAAAGTGAAATAAAGTCATTAAAAACGATGAAAGAAAAGCTAACCTATAATCCTATTTTATTAAGTCATTGATAAATCTGACCTAACGTATGATATTCCTGTTTAACATTTTTTTCATCACCTTTCATAAGTTTATATCACTTTTCAAAAGTGTGTTGATTTGTCAATGTGTTGAGTTGTCCGGTTAGCTCAAATACGAGTTCCACGGCAACTCAGGACAGTGGCAATTCAACATACTTTTTAAAAGTGATATATAGTCATTAAAAGTGAAGAAAAAAGGTCTATAAAGCGAACCTAACGTAACCTAGTTTATTCATTTCTCTTTTTAAGATTGTGTTGAATTGCCTCTGTATGGAGTTGCCCGGTTACCCAAATAGTAATTAATGCCACTGGTTTACTTCCTCGATTTCCCAGTGTTCTCTTTTCAAAATAATAATTTGTTTAGCTAGGTTAGATTAGGTTTCAGTCTATTTCGCTTTTCGAACTTTGTAACAACTACCTACCGACTTCTGACTACTAAATTAAACTAATTATCTTTATAATATGAGAACTAATCAAAATACATAATAATATATACTTAGGATTCAAGTAAAACTGACTTTAAACGCATCAGTCGAATTGTTATCTTAGTTCATTAGCAGCAAGAAGCCTCCTGAAATTTACCTGAGATTATTTCCCTTGACTTGAGTAAATATATTAATTTTAACATGTTTTCAAATAGACTTCTTCGGTTATCTAAGGCGATTTAAAACACAATAATAAATACGAAAGTTACTTTAATAATATACAGTCAGAATACCGGGCTATTCAAAATAATAATCCTTTTGTCTAACCCAGTCCATTCATTTAAAAGATTAAATAAGGGTTGCTAAATAGTATTACTTGATGGAATAGATAAAGGGCTTACCTAGATTGTCGTGATAACAATATTATTTATTTTGATAATTTACATTACCTACTTTCTGTTTAGATGCAAATAATGCGATTCTCAGTTTGTAGGTTGAACAATAAGAGTTGATAATAATAGCCGCACGGTAGATAAAAATTAATGTCGTTTCGCGAGTCCAAACAGAAAATGTTTAACGTTTGTTAAATCATATATTGCTTGATCCTAAAAAAAATCTAATAGTTTAGACTTATAGAGCTGATGGATAGCAAAAGATTTTTCGCTAGAATAAACACAACACGAAAGTGAATGGAAGAAGATTTCGGGGACGCTCGAGGATGTCACGATTCAAATACTCCAAGTGATTCAAATAGTCGGTACTCGATACGACTTAAGAGTATTATGTAACGATGTGTTAATGTGGATGAAGCAAGGAGTATATTCCAAGATTAAGGCGATGCACTACGTCGTGTAATATTTTAAATTGAGCCGCCATCAATAACAACCCTTACGTAGATGGCGATAAGGTTTAAATTCCCGCTTAACAACATCCGCCTGTTTTGATTTATGCAAGAAAAAAACATGGCCAAAAAGTGCCTTTTATTTTATTTTGTGAATGTTCAGGCATAAATATTTATTTTTTTCCCGATCATTTTATAAATAACTTAATTTTCCACATTATACAATAAAATCATAACCGAAAATGGGTTCGTAAGTAGGAGATTTTGAACTTTAAAGCAGTTTTCATAAGCCTATACATTATTTTTTTCTGGGCTTATAAAAAAATACTCGATTATTTCAAAGGCCAAGATGTATTCTACTCGTAGTATTTAATTAAAGCATCTGAAACATTTCTGGGCGACCAAATTTTCAAACCTAAAACACATGATTTTGCATTACTACGTATGGCATCGCCTTAAGGTGAATATTATATAAAAAAAGTTTAATTGGCAGCTTTTGAAATTTTGTTAGTAGGTGTATAAATGATTTAGAAATTTTCAAGTTTTCCACATGCGCGTTCTAATTAATAGTGAATCATAAAGTAACGGGAAAAAATAATGTATATCGCTTGAAAAGATTATTTTGCATTATTTCAAAGTCAGCCTGATAATATTAATGCGTATCGGAAAATGCAATAAAGGTTATAAAATTATTTTTCTCAAAATGCACATATGTATATTTTTCTTTTATTGAATCAACTGATATTTCTCCATTTCATTAATTGCCGGCAATCCGGGCGTTTATTGACAATTAATAATATAGACCTACAAATCAAGTACGTTACCCGCCACGCTAGATGATGTCTGTTCTGTTTGTTGAACAACAAGTTTATTTTAGTACGGACAGACAATTTGATAAGACGTTAAATGCCTATGAAAACCTTCTAACTTTTTAATGTTATTCATGCGTTGGTAATCAACTGATGTGTGCGTAGCTATTATTGATTATTTTGAGGCCCGGGCTATACGACGGCGGAAGCGCAAAAGGCAATTTATTATGTACGCCGCTCGACTCTCAAATCAATGAATTTATTTTATTATTATTATTACGTAACCAATTTTATTGTATTTTTTTTTGTCAAAATATTTGCAAACAACCATAAAAATCTTAATATTCGTTTGTTCAAAATCTTAAATCTCCGAAAGTTCTTCACCGATTATTTGAAATTTTGACACAATGTTGCATTGGAATACGCGTGTTATTATATAGATTTCACCAGTGTAAAAATATGCTCTTTTTTTAAATAGAATTTTTTTAGAATAAACATATGTTGGACGTAAAAGCAACACGCGCTATTATTTATCTATCTGCACAGAGAGACTGAGCCACAGTAACGCGTTGGGGGGTACAGCTAGTAACTAATTAAAACATCTTATTGAATAACAGAATAGTGTATGGGACGATGCATGGACGTGAATAAAGCGAAGAGTTTGTGCCAAGGCAGAGGGTTTGTCCTCTCTGCCTAACCTCACGGTGTTATGGTTAGTAATCAGTTAGAACTGCCTAGATGCTTTTTTAATTGGATACTAATTAGTTGGGCTACATAGATACTAATTTCATTTTCCGGCTCTTACTTAATTAGTTTCACTTCATCAATAGAGCCGATGCCAATGCTTATGTATCTACGCAGGCACACGATGCACATTTTTTTAATAAATTATCCTAACCTAACCAAACTTTATTATGATGGCAGTTTCACTAAACTTTGACAATTCTGCACCATGCTCTAAATTTTACACGATTGCCAGGTCAACAGTGGTAAGGGTGAAGCTAATAAGAAGCGTTGACGCGATGTGTGAGTAGGATGATTGCGAAATAATTCCAAAACTGCAATTTACCAAAGCAGACATTGTTCCCCAACTTTGTATCGCGTGTTTTAATTACGTACATTTAATGCAAATTAAAACAAAGAAAATCAAGTCAACTGACGTTTTAATTTTAATTGCGCAGAACTGCGGAAACTTTTTTGATTTTGTTACTTTTAAAACTAAACTCATGTATGAAAAAATATTAAAACCTCAGCTTAGTTAACACATGTATCTTTTTAATCGATAAACACAACACTGTTCTTATTATGAAACGTAAAATCACTATAAAACCCCATTTATTACATTTTTTGTTGTACCTACTTTAATATTTTAGTTAACACATGTACCCTTTTAATCGATAAACACAACACAGTTCTTATCATGAAACGTAAAATCACTATAAAACCCCATTTATTAAATTTTTTTGTTGTACCTACTTTAATATTTTAGTTAACACATGTACCCTTTTAATCGATAAACACAACACAGTTCTTATCATGAAACGTAAAATCACTATAAAAACCCATTTATAATATTTTTTGTTGTACCTACTTTCATATTTTAGTTAACACATGTACCCTTTTAATCGATAAACACAACACAGTTCTTATCATGAAACGTAAAATCACTATAAAACCCTATTTATTATATTTTTTTTTGTACCTACTTTAATATTTTAGTTAACACATGTACCTTTTTAATCGATAAACACAACACTGTTCTTATCATGAAACGTAAAATCACTATAAAACCCCATTTATTACATTTTTCTTGTTCCTACTTTAATATTTTAGGAATGTTAATAGGTCATTTTGTTATGTAACTTTATTCCATTGAAACACGTTTGTGTGATTTATTGATACGGAAAACATTTTTTTCGTATCTAAATCCGTGGAATGCTTCTATATTATATAATCATTTATAGTTTTTTTACAATAATATTGAACACCAATTAATATGTTGTGTGATACGCCGGTTATTAGCGGTATAAAACCGAACTCAACTACTATTGTGTTCATTCGAATAATAATATAATTTTATATACCGTCTGCAGTTATTTAACACCTTAGGTAGGCGACACATCAAGCTACGTATACATCCGCGAGCCGAACTGCCGACCTCAACTTATGGGAAAGAAACGAAGCAACCGCAAATGGCGCGAAACGCCGCTCGCGGTTGATTCGTTGCTTTCCCATAATTCGTGGTACGGTTCGCGTTTCGGTTCGCAAATGTATACGTACCCTCACGCTATTTCAGCATATTGCTCGCCATACTCTGCCAATATGGCGAGCGATATGCTGAAATAGGTCAATCCACGCAAATATAGTGCGCTTGTAGCGTGGTCTGTCACAGGCTTAAGAGGAAGCTACAAGCCAAAATTTTATATATATTTTTGGTATACCTTATGTTGTAGGTAATAGGCATTAAAATCGCTTGACAAACGGAGTCTAGAAACGTTCGATTTCAAGCACAAAACTGGTTTTTATTTATTTTATAAATAATTTTATAAGAAAGCAAAAAAGTTAATCAAGTGAAACTGTCACAGATAATCTTAGCTATAATAATTCTGTATTTTTTTAATTGTTTCCTTTATGCGTTCTTACATTTCTATTGAAAAAAAAAATTTTAGTAGCTTAAATTTATATTTTTTATTGAGTAATTTATTTTTTTATTTGTATTCTACTCAAGCGAAACGATAGAAAAACCTTCAATTTATCTAATGCATATTTTTTGGTATTCATAATGTACACCAATTCGTAATAAAGATTAATCGAAATAGTGATTTGGCATCAAGCTTCGCCTTAAGGCTCCGTAGTAAGCGCTCAAAGATGGTTTGAAAGGGAGATGTGTGAATTCGAATGTTAGAGGGAGCGCGATAATATTTAAAAAAACGATAATAATTAAGCGAAAATGGTAAAAATATTTAATAAAACACGGCTCGTTTGAAATACAGCAAAAATCTGTCGGCAAATGCTTTATTTGCATTTAAAGATACACTGTGATTTTTTCATACCTATAACATTTTAAATAACAGAAAAAACTTGTTTTTAATAATTTTCGGAGCCTACTTTGCGATTTTTTTCTATCGGTGGAATTTCATAAAATCACTGTTTCGGAATTACAAATGTATAGATATTATCTACAAAAATAACTTTTTTTGGATCTGTAAAACTTAAAGTGTTAAAGAGAAATATGTAATAAATTCGTAGACATTGGGAATGCGGGGACTCCGCCATGACTTGATAAAACTTATATATGATTTATAATTTTTTACTGTTTGTTTTTATTTGAATTTGTTGAATTGCTTAGAGGGAATAACGCACATTTTTGCGTTTTATCGACGTGTTGACGGAATAGTTCATTATATAAGGTAGATTTGATATGACAATCTTTAATTACGGTTTAGTTAATGACATTTCATCCTATTGTATATTGTATCATTCTTTGAATGATATTTTCATTTCAAAACCGTTTCCCATTGTGCTTTCCATAAATTACTTCAATTTGAAACTTTGAAGGTACCTCACAGAACACGCTATAAGCGCGCTATATTTGCGTGGCTTGGCCTATTTCAGCATATCGCTCGCTATACATTCTTATTAGTAGTGTATGACGAGCGATATTCTGAAATAGGCTAAGCCATGAAGCGTATAGCCTAATGTGTCGCCTACCTTAGGCTCCGTAGTAAGCGTTCAAAAATGGTTTGAAAGGGAGATGTGTAAATGCGAACGTTAGAGGGAGTATGCGAACGTTAGAGGGAGTATGCTAATATTAAAAAAAACGATAATAATTAAGCGAAAATTGTGAAAATATTTAGTAAAATACGACTCCTTTAAAATAGGGCATCTGTCGATAAACGCCTCAGTTGAATTTAAAGAAACACTGTGATTTTTCATATCTACATGTTAAATCAAAGAACAAAATGTGTTTTTAATAATTTTTGGAGCATACTTTGCGATTTTTTTCTATTAAGGTAATATCATATATTTACCTTTCGGCTTTACAAATGTGCCTATTTATTTATTTATTTATTAATTTACGGACAATATGTCCATTAAAACCATAATATTGACACGAATAAGTAAACATAGATGACAGTGAATGGAGAGTACATGAATGTGAAGGGCAAAGACAATGTAAAATAGAAAATGTACATATAGAAAATAACTACAAGTCAGAGCATCAATAACGATTAAGTTGTGAAAAATATATATTAAAAATATAATTAAATATATATAAATATATATTACCTTCAAAACCAACATAAATTTTTTAAGGAACTTAATATGTTAGTGTTCAAGAGAAATATGTTATAAGTCGGTAGAAATTCGGAATACGGATTGCGTACGTTGGATCAGTATTAATTTTTTATAAAATTAATTTGTTGTCAAATTCAAACAATATTATAGTTTTATTGCCCAGGTAAACCATTGAACAATCTTTACGTGTTAATTGAAATTGTTTCAGGTAGTTATAAATAATAGTATAGTTGAGTCTTGTTGATGTGAGATGTGTGGTGTCTCCAAACTAATATTATTCACCTATAGAATATTTAGCCAAGTAAAGTGTGATAAACTATAAACTATAGGTGAAGGTTGGTGGATAACGTCGGGTGACCACATCACGTCTAATTTTAGACCGTTCTCTCACCGCCGAAGCGCTCAACATTTGCATATCAACGTTCATCAAATATGGATGGAGATGTCGTTAAAATTATTATTATTCGTCTGCCGAAAGAAAAACTTGATGTTTTATTCAGCGGATTCCGTTTTTTTGATTCTTTACTCAACCTGTTAGAAGTTAAAGCATTCACCCACTGCACGCTAAAGGGTGGATATCCGTCTTAAATGTATGTTAATTTCACTCAAAGTAGGTACTGGATATATTAATAATTAGTCCCCCAACCTACCCTTGTAAGTACCTATCTTTAAGCAGTGGATCAAGGGATGAATGAATGTGTGGCTGGATTTAATAAAATAATTAAAATACATAGCATTGCATAGTTTTAAGTGATTAATTTTATGTTTCAACTTAATGTATTTATTTTATTTAAAAATTTAGAAAACGTTGGTATTTACCTAATCATTAGGATTATAGGTAAATAGGTACATACTTTTATTCCCCCAATTTTTATCGTATTTTATATTTGTAAATTCTCAAAATTTGTAGATTTCGGTTTTGTTATTCCAAAACTTTTCTTAATTCCTTTTTTTTCCTGCAAACTAGAAAATGTAATTAATATCTATTTGCTTAGCTGTTCCCTACAACCCTTATCCGATGGTTACACCCGCAAATGCGACCTCTTCAACGCCTCGGCTCTAATGTATGGGTCAGCAGCACTCGTAGTCAGTTAGTCGTAAGTCAGTTCCATCCCGACCGCGTTGCAAGGCGGCCCGCTCTCAGCTCCCGCCCTACCATCACATCGCTGCCTATTCACTAACGCGATCATTGAACAGCTGACACGGTGTTTGCCGTTTGCCAGTACACTAACTCTGCGTGCGTTCTGACACTACATATTAATTTAATATTTCTATGAAACATAATTCGATCGATTAAACTAATACGAAATGTGTAATCTTTAATAATACGAGTGCTGCTGTGAAGTGCAAGATAAATTCGAAAATACAAGTGAATTTTCATTTTGTCTCGAGTGTTTTTTTGGTCCAGTGGCATCTTTATCGATTTTCCGACCCTGCACCCCCCTGTGCATGCGATCCAATCTCCCCCTCTCCTGTTTCTCCCAGCATTTTGCCCGGCAAAACGCTCCGTCGAGAAAAGTGTCCACGTACTGTAAATAGTTTAACAATCACGCGTGTTGTGATAACTCCAGCGGCGATGAGTTGTTGAGTATGTGCACACTCTGGTAGCGGGAATAGGTCTACTAGGTCACCGCGATGTCCTTGTGCCCCACTCAGGAAACGAAGGTAACAATTATCATGATGGTATTGCTATGGTGTAGGCCGCCCTCCACTCCAGGGCCGATGCTTAATGGGGGAAATGGTGAACCTAATCACGGCGTAAGGGAAAGTTGGCGAGGAGAATACACTTGGACGCGTCTTAATCGCGATCGCGTGCTCGGGGGCCCATTAGCGACACGAGACTGCCGAATGCCGAAATGCTGTTGTTTGTGTTGGAATCGACTTAGAATATTCCCGTAATATGATTAGCGAGGGGCTTCTTCCGGCGCTCGAACCGCCCCAACCAACCGCCCGAACTACCCCAAGCGAGCAAACGTAGCGAACAACCCTCGAGCGCGTTGCGAAACAGTATCTAATACTTCACGTACTGGGGTAAATATCGGTTTTCTAATTTCGTTTGAGTTATAAGCATCGAAATGTCACTAAAAATTATTTTTAAAAAGGGTTTAAAATCAGAACCTTTAATAGGTTATTTGAACTTAGCTTGAAAATAGTTAACTTTGTCTTGTTTGGTTTATTTCAGTAAATCGAATTTTTGGTATTTACTTGCACATTTATGTCAAATAATGTATAGAGGTTGTTTAAATACATTTTATTGGTTATGTTGTATATTTTATGCCAATCTAAAGAACTTTGACAACACGTTTGTTAATTATTTCATTTGGAGTTAAATCGAATCTCAGAAATCGGACAATATCCAACAATATGTTTATCGTAAAGAATAATGACTACATTTTATATGTCTGTTCTAAAGAAATATGCCCACATTATATCGTAAAGAATAATGCCTACATTCTATGTCTATCGTAAAGAAATATGCCTAAATTATATCGTAAAGAATAATACATACATTCTTTATGTCTGTCGTAAACAAATATGCCTACATTCTATCGTACAGAATAATGCCTACATTCTATCGTAAAGAATAATGCCTACATTCTATATGTCTGGCGTAAAGAAATTTGCCTACATTCTATCGTAAAGAATAATGCCTGCATTCTATATATCTGTCGTAAAGAAATATGCCTACATTCTATCGTAAAGAATAATGCCTACATTGTAGATATCTGTCGTAAAGAAATATGCCTACATTCTGTCGTAAAGAATAATGCCTACATTCTATATATCTGTCGTAAAGAAATATGCCTACATTCTGTCGTAAAGAATAATGCCTACATTCTATATGTCTGGCGTAAAGAAATTTGCCTACATTCTATCGTAAAGAATAATGCCTGCATTCTATATATCTGTCGTAAAGAAATATGCCTACATTCTATCGTAAAGAATAATGCCTACATTGTATATATCTGTCGTAAAGAAATATGCCTACATTCTGTCGTAAAGAATAATGCCTACATTGTATATATCTGTCGTAAAGAAATATGCCTACATTCTGTCGTAAAGAATAATGCCTACATTCTATATAATATATCTGTCGTAAAGAAATATGCCTACATTTTGTCGTAAAGAATAATGCCTACATTATATATGTCTATCGTAAAGAAATATGCCTACATTCTATCGTAAAGAATAATGCCTATATATATCTGTCGTAAAGAAATATGCCTACATTCTCTCGTAAAGAATAATGCCTACATTCTATATATCTATCGTAAAGAAATATGCCTACATTTTGTCGTAAAGAATACTGGAGGGCGATTCTCGTTCTACTTAACGACACTAAAATCGTCCTTACATTCAAATTAACGATTTTTCTCGGTTTATTCGTATGAAGCGATTCCGGTTCTCTCGTTGACAGATGGAATCCTTAGATTTTCGATTGCGATGTATATATCTGTCGTAGAGAAATATGCCTACATTCTGTCGTAAAGAATAATGCCTACATTATATATGTCTGTCGTAAAGAAATATGCCTACATTCTAAATAAACACGATGTTACAATATATATTCCAGTTTGATACACTGTAAATTTTATATTATGAGTGTTAAAAATTATTTGCGTGTTTTCGTCCTTGGCGCACTGTTGACGAATCGTTTTTGTTTACATGAGAATGTCTAATATGAAACATATTTTAATTTTATTTACCATGACATTTCTGGTTTATTATTATATTGTCTGGTTTATTCAGTGACTAAATCAACACCGATAGTGTTACACATTTATGACCTTATCAGCGCTCAAAACTTTAAATAATTCAGTTAATAGTTTAACACAATAGTCTATATGTATTTTAAACCCATTTCGTGTTATTTCTAAAATTTTGAAAGTTATTTAGCTTACATGACTCGATAGTATCTTTGTTATTATTTATTTTGCTCTCCTAACATCATGAAACAATGCTCTGCCATTAAGAGGCTTGGCAGGCAGAAATACTTGACACAACTCAGAATAATATAGTCAAAGAACTGCATATTTGCATGTTAATATTTTTTTTATTATGTACACTTGTTAATTTTTTTATATATTTCGCTCCAGTTCTACACATCCGTAGATATGTATAAAAGTATACATGATAAAAATAAAACTCTTCTACAACAAAATGTCTCGAAATTGTTACGTGAAATCACTATTTTAGATTAATATTTACTACGAATCGGTTTACATTATGAATACCAAAAAATATGCTTAGAATAAATTGAAACTTCTCCTAGCTTTTCGCTTGAGTAGAATTAAAAGAAATTTGTTAATTACTTTATGAAAAATGTAAGCGTAAACTACTAAAAAAATAAGCTGAAAAAAAAATTTGGTTAAGATTATCTGTGACAGTTTCCCTCGATTGACTATTTAATCCTTATAAAATTATTTACGAAGTAAATAAAACACCACTTTGTGTTAAAATCAACCGTTTCTAGACTCCGTTTGCCAAGCGATTTTTATGTATATTACCTATATTTGTGGTGATATAAGGCACACTAAGAGCATGCACATTTTTGTGTATTCCTCTTAATGCCGAAATCATATAAAAAATATATGTTATTAGAAATCTAACCCTTAAATTATTAAATAATAGTATTAATGAATATATAAAATACATGCAGTATAAAGTATCATTTTCCTTTCAACTTTTCCAGACAGAAAAGTATTAGGTAGGTGACACATTACACTATACGCATCATGGCTTGGTCTATTTTAGCATATCGCTCGCCATACACTACCAATGGGAATGTATGGCGAGCGATACGCTGAAATAGATCAGGCCACGAAAATATATGTTTTCTGACACAAATCATGGCTAACTAACTAACCATCATGCCGTTTCCCCGCAGGGGAAGGCAGAGAGGACGGACCGCCAAACAACTCGGTCTTGACACACTCCTTGCCTCATTCACATTCATACATCTTCTCATGCATACTCTTCTATTATTCTGACTCTTGACATGGCCCGACTCTAGTATCTGATTCACTTGGTCGTGCCATGTCTTCCTCGGACGTCCCCGACTTCTGCTACCATTCACATTTGCATCTTATTTTCTCCTTACACTTCTTTCTTCGCTTATTCGCTCTACATGCTGGCTATTATTTATTATATCAGTGCATTACAAAAATAGCTTCTTCTTATGTAGCCTATTGCGGTGAGAATATAGGAAGTTGTGGCCTGCAAAAACGATAAGAAATTTATGTCAATTATTTTTTATGCGTACGCTACTTCCTCACAGAAGTAAGCAGAGATAATTAAATGGAATACATTTCGTTGCTATGTAGATATTTTACAGATTGTTTCGAGTGGATTTAAATAATCTTGTAAAAGATTTACAAAAATATACCTCCTATAATGCAATTGCTTTATACCACATACTGACCGTCCTAGTTCCGGCACACGTTTTAATGTACGTGTCATTTATTAGTTTTCTGGGTCATATATAAAAAGAAAGGCTTTAGAAATTTGGGCAGTTTCATATAAGGTCCTTGTGCCTTGTCGACTGTCATAACAATGGCATATTAAAGAGTAATGTGTTGACGTTTCTCACACGTTTACCAAACTTTCAAATAAATAATGTCACCGGCATTATAAAAACCTATCCATCCGTAATTTTGTTTTATGTGAATAACCCACAAGAGTCCCAACTGCTCCCAGTGAGATTATGGCATCCCCAATTATATGTTGTTAGGCTGAAAGTAGTGGGAAGGGGGAGGAGATGGGAAAGTGCCTGGCTTTTTAGATCTGGTCACCAAACATGGCTAAAGCCATTTGAGAAACGTTTCAATTCTGAATGATCGTCTTACACCAGAGCGATACTGAAATTATCTTCCACTCCGAAACTTGCCACAAATATGCTAAATTATATTTAATTAATAAATTGAGAAACAATAAAAATTTAATTTACTTGCGCACGCCGGGATTTGAACCCACTGCCTCCGGATTGCTAGTCGAGAGCTTGGCCCTTGACCACGGAGGCCGTCGATTGCTCAACATTATTGTTTTATGGTGAAAACATAATCTCTGGAATAATGCATTTATTTCTTTGATAAAGAACAATATTTTCATTTTGTTTATTCATTGTTTCGACAGCAACTCCTCTAACGTTCAACCATTTTTAAGTTTATTTACTCTATTTGCTTATTGTTTGCGTATTTATATCACTTTAATAATTCATTGTTGAAAGATAAACTGCATTGCTTTTAATAGTGATTTATTTTGGGGTATTATGCCGTGTTGCACTACCTCCTTCTTTCACTATTCCAGTGTCCATCCACAGGGCAGATGTGATGATAAAAATACTTTTTTAAATTAATCTTTCGTTTCAAATGTGAAGGAGAATCTTACAAGAAAGAAAATGTCCATTCTGTTTTTGTTTCACTATGAGAAATTAAGTAGGTACGTCATATTTTCCGATCATATAATTTGAAACGAATTTCCAAAAGTCAACACACACTGCAAATACATGGCAAAATCGGGGAAAACGTGAATCTTTGCATTATTTTCCAGATATTATATATTATTTTCTGTCTGTTTTCTAACTAGATTCAATCATAAATTGTACAGGGTTTTCCAATAAGAGGTGTTATTTTGAATAGCCCGCTATTTCGGTAGATGCTACTTTTGAAGCTGTCATTTTTTGATATTTGACAAGTAGAAACTACGCCATTAATAAAAATGGAACGATACACGCTTCAAAAACGCATTGAAATTATTAAAATTCACTTGAGTGAATCAAATGCAAATCATCTTGAGTGATGAGGCCCATTTCCACCTCGGTGGCTTCGTCAACAAGCAAAATTGTCGCATCTGGGGCTCGGAAAACCCAAGAGTTATTGTTAAAAAGCCTCTCTATCCTCAACGTGTGACTGTTTGGTGCAGTTTATAGTCCGGCGGAGTCATTGGACCTCACTTTTTTGAAAATGAGGCTGGAGCAACAGTTACGGTGGATGGATTGCGCTATCGAGAGATGATTAATGATTTTTTATGGCCGGAGTTGGATGGTATTGATCTGGACAACGTTTACTTTCAACAAGACGGCGCCACACAAGCAACGAAACCATTGATCTTTTACGATTGAATATCAAAATAACACCTCTTATTGGAAAATCCTGTATAACACTTCTTGAAAACATTCTGAATGTCTTTATCCTAAAATATCGACCGTTTTATTCCCTGCCATACCGGACTAGGTATACCGGGCAGTACGGTCATAATTATTTATTCATTCAGTGAGAGTTCATGCTGCCAATGGACAATGTCACAATGGGTCAATAATCTTACCCACTTGACATGAATGCAATAACATTATTTAATTCCAGGTAGAATAATAATTAGGCCAAGTTGTAGTGTGTGCATTATAAATTGCAATAATGATGTATTTGTTAACGAATTTAAAGATATAGGGTTTTCTAATAAGAGGTGTTATTTTGATATTCAAAGAAAAATGCCATTTTTTTAATATAAATGATCAAATGTTTATTTCTTTATAAAGAAAAAGGTATGCCGTTAATAGTGAAAAATAACATCAGTCAAATGACCACCACGACCACGCCTACAGGACCATATCCTTTTCATGAAATTTTCCATAACCAAATCGCAAAGTGGCTGCCTTATGTCCTCGATAGCCTCACGAATTCCATCTTTGAGGTCTTGAATCGACGCTGGGCTGTTGGCGTAGACCTTCTCTTTCACGTGGCCCCAAAGGAAGAAGTCGCAAGGTGTTAAATCACAAGATCTCGGTGGCCAATTGTGATCACCTCTTCTATAGATAACACGGTCCGGAAAGTTTTCCCGTAAAAGATCAATGGTTTCGTTGCTAGTGTGGCACGTAGCGCCGTCTTGTTGAAAGTAAACGTTGTCCAGATCAATACCATCCAATTCCGGCCATAAAAAATCATTAATTCCTTAATTAATATTCAAAATAACACCTCTTATTGGAAAACCCTGTATAATTTTGACATAAACATCTGATTTCACAACGACGTTTAGCAATGCACAATGCAGGCGTCATAAAAAATAAGAATTTATTTTATGAGTGCATTTATTTTTAACGCATTTAGCATTTTTTCACTCTGAAACTGCTGATATTTCATGTTAATTATACCAAAGTTACCGTATGCTACGTATACATTTGCGAACCGAAACGCGAGCCGAACAATGAATTGCGATTACTTCGTTCCTTTCCCATAACTTGAGGTTCAGCTATGCAATTCGGCTTGCGTATGGATACGTAGTATAATAGTATCTACTTATTATTTTATAACGATATTAGTTAATTTTAAAAAGATTCTACTCACATGAAGTTAAGAAGTTGTCATTATTCAGTACCTATTTCTTCCTAGTCAACTTTAACCATTATATTTGAGTTATTAACGTTTTAAGTTATTATGTGTTAGCAATCTCAATCGCTTATCACTAGCACTTTGTAGATAGGTGCACACACACATACCAAAGAAGATTAGATACCAACCTACCTATTTCTTACGAATATTTATATTTATATTATTTCGTCCCAATAAGGCCTGGCTGTTTCAACTGTTGTATAGCTATAGTGGTATTTTAAACCAAATGGTCATTCATTTGCTCATAGACATAGCGCCGGTCACTCAAAATTTGTAACATTCCAAATAGCTTCACAATACCTCTCTACCGGACCAAAGAGAACAGTGACAAATCATAACACTCTTGAAAAGTGATTTAAAGTCATGTTAATTAACTAGGTTAAGTTAGCTGTTTTTTCGTTGATTTTAATGACCTTTCAAAAGTGTTCTGTTTAGTCATGGAACCCAAAATACGTATGTAGAACGGAGTGGAAAATATTAAGTTTTAGCTAAATTACCATAGATTGTAACCACCGCTTTAGTGAAACGACGAATGAAACAACCTAGCCTAAGTGATTTTTATTCAAATTTAAATTATAACATTAACTTAGGACGGGTTGTTTCGGAGAATTTGAACAATAAATCAAATTTCAACGTTCATTTTCAAGTCCTGTGAAAGATTTTTTAGAGTTCTGATTTTATTTCAGTTCTGTCAAGCAACTAGCTTATAATGATACAATAACAGAACTTGAATAGGATTTTCACAAAACCCGTAAATGAACGATGAAATTTGATGAATTGTTCAAATTCTCCGAAACAACTCGTCCTTAGTAAACAGTTATTTGGTTTGTTTTTATTATCATGTCACATCACAAAGTATCTGATTCAAATGAACAAAAAGATTTTTATTTAACTTGATAAAAGTTCATTTTTAGAGCGTTTATAATTGCTAAATGAAAATAAAACATTTTTCCCCCTGAATCACATGCATCGCCTAAAAGTGTGGCATACCAGCTACCAGCTACCAGCTACCAGCCGCCTGCCTCAAACTCCAACAACTATTTCCACGCAAGTTCTGCTTCGGGAATGTTTGCTTGATAATGGGATTGTTTCAAAGAATTCTCGCGCTTAGTACTGACGTCCTCAACACTCATAACCTCATAACCGTATCGAAAACTACACATTACACTCTCCTGCGAGAACTTTTGGAATTAACTTATTAAATTATTGTGTACTTCAATACACAACTTTTGCTTGGGTTTTAGTTTGTACAGTATAATCATAAATTTAATGTGCTCATTATGAATTGCTTCGTGATTTCATTTCGCTAGATAAGCGCAAATGTTGACTAGCTCCCATTGTTTTAAATTATTGCGAGCCTGATATTTTTTCTGGTTATGAATCAGATACGCACGTTTTTGTCATTATTTGTTTTAATGCGTACACCACTCAAAGAGTTCCGCTTGCTCATGTAGTGATTCTATTGCACCCCTACTGATAGGTAGGCAAAGCAGGTCGTAAATATAGTGGGGGGAGGTTGGGAATAGGCTGTACAGACCTATATATCCATGAAACTAAATATATCTTGTTATTTAAGGCTAATGTTAATATTTAAGTTTATTTTCGCCAAAATAATTATTTTATTTCTAAAAGCATAGTCACAGCATTGGTAAGAATCTGAATATATTTTTTGTGGAGTGTGGGGTTAGTTTGTGAATGAGATTACTGAAAAGGTGTATTTACCTCACTATTATAACAGTAGAACCTATATCTGTGTCTGTCTTTCTGAATGATGTAGTGTTTGTTATAACCAACAATAATAAAACCTAAAAGTGCCCACTGGACAGTTTGTTTGAAAGGAGGTACTAATTTGTTGTTGTTGTTTGTGTAGGTGTGCGAGGAGTCGCTGGCCGTGCACCGCGAGCGTCTGGGCGAGCTCAAGTCGCTGGTGGCGCGCATCGCGGCCGACGTGGGTCTAGAGGCGGCGGCCCCACTGCGCGGCGAGCTGGCCGCGCTGGGCTCGCGGCTGGAGGACGTCCGCGCCTCGCTGGCCACGCTGGCCGGAGCCGCGGAGGGCCGGGCCCGTCGCCACGCCGACCTGCGCCGCACCAGGGACTTCCTCAGCGCGGTGCAAGAGGTACGTGTCACCAGGGACTCCATTAAAACCCTACTATGCTGTCATAATATCCTAAATACCTACTTGTTCCGTATCTAACTTTGTTAAAACTTTCCACAGTTCCAAATAGATAAATTTGCAATATTTAAGTTTCAAGCTGAATTTTCGCTAATTGTTTTGTTACGCCGAAGTGTTTCGTGATGTAACGCTATTAAGAATGGGTGGAGGGCCGTGTCTGCGAGGGAGATAATCAGGCGCTCGTGACCTTGTATCGCAAGGTGAATTCGAGAATGAAACATTCCGTTAATTCGATGACTTTTATCTTTCAGAGCCTTTCCACGGTGGAGGAAACCAACGGCAAAAATAGCGAAGAACAGTTAGTCGCTTTGCGCAACCATCTGCTGGCGCTGGGGAAATCGGAGACGCACATTCAAGATGTGAAGGATAACTCCTTCGAAAGCCGACCCTCTGTCGTGACCGAAACATCGATCGTGGAGATCTTGGAGCTCTGGCAAACGGTGTTCCGGGAAACATTCCAACAATACCACAGGCTCTCCTCTCAGCTGGTCAGGAGTCAGGACGGTGTCGCAGCCCTCCGGCTCTGGCAGGAATACCTTTATCACGTCCAGTCCTTCCTTTCGGGAACTATTCCTGAAGACTACCACAATCTCAAGGAGCAAAAACAGCTTTGCGAAATTCACCAAAATCTTCTCGCCACGCAAAAGTCAGTGCTTAACTCGAAAAATGACGGCTCTAACAAAGACGACCTTTTGCAGTTATCCGACAATGCCGTCATGGAACAATTCAGTTCTCTGACAAATCTTCACAATGAAACTTTGTCTCGAATTATGGATCGCCATGAACAAATCAATGAGAGAATAACATCATGGGATAAGTATAGAATAGATCAGGCCAAGTTGTTGCAGTGGCTTAAAGACATGGAGAGAGAAAGGGAAAAATTACAACTCAGATATATTCACATGAGGCGAGTTCCTAAAATTTTACACCGAATTCAATTCTTGATTGACAAAGTACCAGCTGGGCAAGCCCAAGCGAATGCCCTCCTCGCTCAACAAAAGAACCTTTTAGGCTTCTGCGAAGATCCTTTGGCTGCGTCCATCAGAATAGAATACACAGGAATCGTTAAACGAATTGAAAACTTGGAAGCCGGCTTACACACATGGCGAGACTACATTAATCGAATTATTTTATTAATTTCCGATTATGAATCCCAAATTTCTTCCCTGCAAACTGTTTTAGCTAACACTCAAAAGTCGATACCGCAATCTGTAGAAACACTGCCGAAATCTAGATCTGAAACTAAAGACCTTCTTGATAAACTCCGTGAGTACCGGAAGAACATGGCTAACCTGGTCAAAGACTTGGATAGTCTCAGTGTTATTCAAGAGCAACTCAAGGATTGCGTGAGTCCACAAGACAATAAAACAATCAGTCAAAGAATTTGGATCTTACGGCAACAGCAAGCAGACTTAGACCACCAGTTGTCTGTGTTGATTCACCAGCTAGAAGAAAAGTTAGAATTAAACTTATTGTTTGATTCTCGTCACTCAAGATTCGTCATTTGGATTACTGATTTGGAATCTAGACTAGACAAAGAAAGCAAACTTGGTTTTACCAGAGGACTGAAACCTGAAGACCTTCTGCACAAACTAGAATGTGACCTAAAGTCTGATATGGTTCTCAAGGAACCTGAAATCAAATGGATTACCAACACCGGATTGGACCTTATCAACTCTTATGGACAGGACGAAACAGACCAGCAAAGTATAATTAAACAAAAGATAGACACCGTCAATGACAAGTGGAACCGACTTAAGCAGGTTGGAAACACAAGAACAAAGAAGATCAGAGATCTTCTTCAGACAATACTTCAACTAGAAATAAGGTTGTCAAAAATAAGAGAGTGGCTTTCCCAGACTGAATCACAACTATGGAAACCCTTGTACGTGGAATCATTTACAAAAGACGTCTTTAATAAAAATTTGGAAGAACATGACAAATTACAAGCAACCATCGAGGAAGAGAGTGGAGAAATTGGCGATGTCTTAAATCTGTATGAACTTTTACTAAACGACGTTGACACATGGAATGCTAACTTTGATACCCAGAACCTCAAATTGGCCACTGAAAATGTTGAAAGAAGGTGGAAAATCGTATGTGAACAATCAACCGAAAGAAAACGCCGAATTGTATCCATCTGGTCTCTTCTTCAGGAACTTATTAAATTGAGCAATGAAGAAGAAGAGTGGTTACAAAGACAAGAATTATCTCTTCGAGACATTGAACAGTCAATAGAAGGCTTACCATCTGACCGTATTTCAGAAACAATATCCAAAATTGAAACTCTCATAGACAATGTTAATTCAAGGAGTCCGGCTTTGCAAATTCTAGAACACACCTACTCTAAACTAGCCAAAACCAGCGGCTTGGAACCAGAAAACTTGCAAAACCTAATTTCTAGAGTAAGATCAATGATCATCAGGTGGAACAACTTGATACCAAGTGCTGTTCGTTTATTGGGATTGTTGCGCCAGGATACCGCCATGCACCGGAAGTTTGTCGATGCTCACGGCAAAGCAGTCGTAGGATTGACACAAGTGGATGTCCATCTCACTCAAATTCAACACCTTCCCCGGCGGCAGAACGTCAAACATCAAAAGCAACAACTCGAGGTAATTACACATTTTTCGCAAAAACCATTTTTTTATTCTTGTAGTCAAAATCAGACTTTCATCTCTTTGATTACATTTTGGCAGATTTCTTAATCCTATGAAAATTTTTATCTTTCAGAATATTGACCTAGAGCTACAATCCTACAATGAACTGTTACAAAATGCCGATGAATTGGGATTAGTCCTTATGCAGAGGAGCACCAAAGAAGAGCAGAAAGACATTCAGGAGATGATTGACGAATACCAACTCCTTTGGAGAGATATTCAGTTGAGGATAGTTCAACTCAAACTGGAATTGGAACAACAAGTCAACAAACCTCAGAGAGAAGTTGATGAGAGTGTTCAAGTTGAGACACTTAAATTTGAACAGGATTCTGCCATCCAAGTGGACACGCTGTCATCATTGTCCAAAATGACATCTTTAACATCGAAGGATGCCTTTTTGTTTGAACTGACCACAGCGATAACAGAATGCATTCAAAGTCTCGATTCTCTTGAAGCTATTGTGTCCACTCCAGAACCCCAGCAAGCCAGTCCAGAACATGCCAACCTGGGAACTACCATCTCCAAATTATCAGCCAACTGCCAGTCCAGCGTTGAGCTTATTAAACATCTCAGTGGCGTGTTGCTGATGGAGTGTGGCTGTGACGAAGATGAGGCACAGACCAGCCAAGTTAATATCTTGGTTGAACGATATGAAAAACTGCTTTTGCTTGCTAAGAAGAGAGAACAACACATCAGAAGTCTTAGGTATGTTTTATTAACAAATATTTTTTTATCTTTTAGAAATGTTATTTTGATTGTATTTCTGTTTCTTCTTTTAATACTGTTTTCTCTTAAATATCTAAAATTGGTGTGTGACAATCCCTATTTTTTCTAAAATAATAATAATTGAATCTAATGTTTATGCTTTGACTTTTCACAGTATGTATTTCATGTGCATGATTCATTCATCATCAAACTCTTCGTTCATTACTATGTACTTTTTCCAATGAATTAACATTAGCATGGGTTTCTTATTATGGTGTGCTTACTCTTTTCTGCATAGGTCTGTCTACATTGACGCTTACTCCTTTAGCTGTGAACAGTAAGTTATTGGTTTTCTTCAATTGATTTTTTGAGTGCTTTTTCAAGTTTTCTAATTGCACACTGTGTTTAATCCTTGTGTTGGTGGATGTTGTACATAGTTGAAATATCATAAAATATCTGAGTGCTGCCTTTGATGTCTTCCACATGCTCAACGTATATTTACTTTTAGTGAGGCCGGTCGTCTTACGTGTCCGCTTTGCTCACAACGCAATTGGAACCAGCTGGATAATGACCTCTGGAGATTAGAGCAATGGTTGCAATTCGCCGAAGGAACTCAAAGTACTCAAACCTCTTTGCCAACTAACATTGAAAAATTGGAAGACATCATCCAAGACCACAGAGAATTCCTGCTCGACCTCGACAGCCACAAGACAATCATTGTGTCTCTCAACATCGTGGGAGTACACTTGGCTGACCACACAGAGGACATGGAGCGAGCAGATCGTCTCAGAGCTAGACTAGAAACCCTTAATTCAAGATGGGACACAGTATGCAAGAACGCCGCCAAATGGCAAACCAAACTACAAACGGCGCTCATGGGCAACCAGGAATTCCATACCACCATCGAGGAAATGTGCAGATGGTTAGAAACAACGGAAGGTACCATCAGGGCCTCGGAACCCGTGGACCTAACAGCTGACAGATCGATAATAACCGCCAAGTTCCGCAAGTTTACGGATTTGCACGCAGAACTAGAACACTGTGAGCCACGGGTGGTGAGCTTGCAGGAATCTGCCGACCAACTGCTGCGGTCTGAAGATGCGCCGGAGGGCTCCACCACCATTTGTAAAAAGTAAGAATTCTCTTTCTCATTATTTCTTATCTTCTGGTTGAATTTTTCTACAACTTAAATGTTTTGTTGCATTAATTTTTATGAACAAGAAAATACAAAATTTATGATTATATTCATTTTGTAGCATTGTCACACACAAAATTGTTACAGTTGTTTATTGTGTTTTTTAAGATTATCATTTGTGTTGTCTACTATTATTCATATCTTACATAGTGTTATTAGAAAATCAATATTTACATTTTTAGTGCCTGTTTTTTTTTAAAGTTGTATACATCTTAGAGTAGAACATTAAATCTATAATCTGTCTCCAAATTTGTCATCACTATTTTCAATGTCTCATTCATTTGTGTTGTTCATATTATTAGCAGTTGAATACCTACCAATTGTATGTTTAATTTTTGTACCTCAATGAATTCATAATAGTGTCATAAACATGGCTTGCTTTTTTATGTTTACAAAAATCACCAAAGCTTCAATTATAAAATTGTGCTTTATTTTATAAATAAAAATTTTAGCTGACATTTTATTCCTGGAATCGTTAATATTTTTATTAGCTTTTATAAATTCTTTATAAAATATTTGCTTTATCTGCTATTATGTATACAAGTATGGTATTTGACTGCTTATTATCAAGATGTATGCAATGGTAATACAGGAATGCACGAGTTGAGAAATGGCACCCCATGGTTATAAAAATAAATTGCTGAAAGTGTCTCTGATCACAAATGTAAATTTCAACAAATTTAGTATGGCTAATAAAATTACTGCTTATAATTTATTGAAAGAAGCTTTAAATTAAGTTGATTTTGCCAGATCTCACAATTTGTAAGTTTTCGCCACTTTACCCAGAAATTCTGCTTTATCAACAATATATATTGTTGCCAAATCCAAATGGTTATAAATGCGAGCACCTGTATTGCCTTTGCTAATTATATCTTTGAATGTGTATGTAATGTCTTGCTTCTCATCGGGCAATCATTCATCCATCATAATGGCTCCATGGTTAATTAACACGCAGTCTGGTGTGCAGACTGACGGAGCTCCGGCTGAGGCTGCAGTCGCTAAGGAGGCTCACGGCCGTCTACGTGCTGAAACTTGGTGCTGTCCTCGGTCACGGAGCCGGAAACCTTCCACCTGGCGAGGACACCACCCTCTCCGCACTCTCCAGAGACGTAAGTTGCATTCATTCAACTCTCCCAAAGAAGACAACTTCATTTCCGCTTCCATTTGAACATTTGAAAAAGATTTTTTTTATATTACGCACTTATTTATTGAGATTTTCACAGTATAGGTACCTAAATAATGTAGTATTAAAATTAATCGTTTTGGGCGTTTTCATAAAGGTCATGCACCAATCGTAAAGCGAAATGAATTTTTCGTGCATTTAGTGAAATAATAATCTAATGATGTTCACATTATAAGTTGAGTAAGTACATTTAAAAAAAAAACTAGGTCCTGCTGGGCTCCGTTATATCCTCTCTTTCTGATTTTGTGCTATTTATGAGGTGCAGAGTGAGGTGCTTCAATAGAGAGGTACATATTATATCGGCAGTATGCCTTCATTTACCTACTTCGTATTGTGTGTATTGTAAATAAGTAATCAAATACACAAACATGCCAAAGAATTATGTAGGTAAATTATTTTATCTAGGTTTACAGTAATAAATATTTTATTGTTTTGTCAATACTCGTGATTGCAACTTTGCCACTACAAATATGTACCTACCAAAAGAATCTAAATATTTTGTTTTATTGTTATCTCAATGGTTTCCTCAAATATTTTTGGCTATGAATTGGAAATTTGTCTCCCCACATATTTACTTGATAAGAATTGCAAAATGATGCAGGTAATTTGGTAAATAAATTGCCATCAGAAATTTTTTTTCATTTTAATTGAATCTAGTATTTTGGTTTAAATAGTTTTGAGTAGTTTGACAAGTATCATTGTGTATTATTTTGTTCAGCAAATTTTGCTTTTATAGCGTATTGCACCTTATTTTTTATTTGATTTTCCCATAGCTTCTGGAGCAGCCCGGATCCAGCAGCCTAAATGGGGCGCAGCCTCCGCAATCTGACGAGCAAACGTAAATAGTTCTTTTGATCTTAAGACTGACCCAATGTTCTTCCTAACCACGCTTTTAGTGCATGCCTTCATAAACGTACAATGCTAGTTCTTTTATTTCTTTCAGCATGTTCTCCTGACCCGGTGACTTCTTCCATATGTGTTGTGATATCTTGCAATTATCAAATCATTAATCGGAGTACCAACAATCATTTTACAGCCTCGGAAAATGACATGTTTTTGTCAATTTTATGAAACATAATGGGTTATCCGAACTCTGCCTAAAAGTGCAGTAAACAGAATGTAAACTAAGTTGTTGCTCTGAATAATTTATAAAACATTTGCTTCAAAAGTATTGTTTTTGTGTTCTTTCCCACTAAGATTTATTTTCTTACTCATTGTGTTAAAATTCTTATAAAAATTATTGTTTATCAAAACACTAACGACATTATGAAATTTAATTATTTTTTATTATATATTAAATCATACGTAAATGTCGATTTGTCTCTTATAAAGTTCTCTTACATACATACATATATGCAGCATGTTCTTTCTAAAGTGTTTCCAATTTTATTATCATATTAAATATTAACCTAACGACTTACTTTGTTGTCTTTCGTCATTATTGTTCTTAAGCATGAGTCAATAAATAATATGTTTTATTGACTTTAGTTTCAACCAAAAATTATATTTTATCAGTTTACCCTATGTATATTGTCTTGAAAAAAGGTTTTTTAGATATTTTCATCGTAATGTATATTGTTCTGTGGATTGTTCATAATATTATATATTCATTATTTGATTGTGACTGTATAATTGGGATTATAATATCAAATTATTTGTTTTTTAGACAAATCTTTATGAATTGTAGAAAAATTTTGGTTTTGACAAAAAAATTAAGTTGCTTGTATTACTTTTAATCCCTGTGAATTATTTCATTATGTTGATAATAAATCTTTGTTCCTGTCAAATTGGCACAAATTGCATTATGTGAGTAACTCCACCATTGGGTTATAAAAACTGTAAAATAACACATTGATGGCAAGCTATTGTATGTACTATTTTTCACAAAAATGAGTTAAGAACTAAACTCTATTCCATTGAAGAAACAAAATTTGTATGTCTGAAAATATGGCATTTTTTACTCATGCCTTTCCAAAGAAATTTACATATTTCGATGAGTTCAAATCAAATTTTCCAAAAGATTAAATTTTTTTACTTTGTTTTTCTCGAAAAATGGTTTAAAAAGAAAATTCAACATCTTGCTAAATTTAAGATTACATATTTTAATCTTCATATTATTGTGTATTTCGATGCTAATCTTTGCGTTTGCACATTACAGAGATGACGTAGATACCGGTGTGCTGAGGCGGGGCTGCAGATTCCTGGGGCGCGTAGTGCGAGCCTCGCTGCCCTTCCAGGCGCTCCTGCTCATCCTACTGGGGGCTGCGGCCCTGGCACCCGGACACCGCGAGGACCTCTGCGCTATGACCAACAACCTGGCCCACAGCTTCGAGCCTATGCTCGTCTATCGTAACGGTCCCCCGCCCGTCTGAAAACAACCATAACACTTAATCACTTCTCCCATTCATCACTAAATGTCTCTGCATATTCCGCTTTGGGATTTGCCAACTGCAGTTTATTTTTAAAATTATATTTATTTTTTATTTTATAAATCCGGTTTCTTAATATGATTGTAAAAATGTATATTATTATGTTGACATCAAATTAAGGTTGTTTTTTTGAGGGTTCGTTGATAGTTATTAGAATTAGGGTTCTGTTACATTTCCATTGAGATAGTTCCTCTTAATCAAAGTTCTGGTAACTTCTGTTTCGTTTGTTATATATTTGCATTTAAACAACCACAAATGAAAACGATGTATCAATAAATTTTGTCTAGAGATGTTGACCGACAGAGGTCGAATTTGTATACACACTAATTGTGACAAATAACAAAAAAGATATATTTATGTATCGCAACACGAATTTGTACTTAGCCTTACGTTAGTTTTAAGCGTAGCAACCAACTGATTTCCGATTGAGACAGTCGAAGAAAATGACGTGGGAATTAGGAATACTCGTAACATTTATTATGATGATTTCGAGTCACGATTTGATTTTATCATCTAATGAATTTGTTGAGGTTTTTGTTAAGTGGAAAGTGGAATTGGAGAGGGGACGTCAGGAGGGGTGGGGAGTGGAACACCCACCCCCTTTACTCACCTCCCCACTCTCGCTGGACAGACCGCTACTCTCCACGGTCTGTGCCAAATACAGTTGCAACGCATTCGGAACACCAACTCATTTTACTCTCCAAAATAGTTACACTGTTCGGAGTTGCGTTGTATTATTCGTTGATTGAATTTTGTTAAGTATTCTCCCGATCTTAATATTCTTTCAATCGACCAATTATATCTACTTAATATATATATTATTATATTATTTTCTTTAGTCTACACTAGTGTTTTTGTCCGGAATATGGTGCTAATTTGTGTTATAACACAAATATAATGAGTTAATCCAGAAATATTACTAACTTTTCCTTACAACATTACGTTTTAGTTTTTCTTTTTTTTTCGCATTAACCTTTTTATTACCAACTTTTTATCAGATAGTAATCTTCTTTTATTTTTTTCATTTAGGTTAAATATTTACTGCACAAATTTAAAAAATAATGTCTTATGTACATGCCTATTGATAATGTTTTTTTTGTTAAGCTGAAATATATTACAATTTATAAAAAAAATTATTTGCTTGTTACTATGTCCTTGATTGCTACATCACGTAGTCATTGTATTTTTATATAAAAGAGCTTTTAAGGTGTGGAATGTTCTGTATTCGATTACCGATAATATTATGCAATAAATCTTTTAAAATAAATTCTCACCTATTGAAAACGCCCATCCCACATCCATCTCCTTAAAATTTAATTTCGTTGAGGTATCATATATATATATTATTTATTACATCGGGAAAATTTTCACATGATTGCTGAAGTTCTGTTGCAGAGTGGAAGAAACATTGGTTTTGTGCCCAGAATTCATTGGTTTGAAACTCAAATAAAGGAAAACATATTATGTACGCGTAATATTATTATTATGAAAATTATTATAACGGACTTACATCCAATATATTACAAAGCGGCACAAAATTTGGGACAATGTATAATCCAAGAGTAAAGTATGGTATATAAAAGCAGAGACAAACAGGGAAAACGTAAGAAAATAGAAGTGTCAAGTCAAGTCAAGACCTTGCTAAAACTAAAGTGATACAAAATATCATCAATTGCATAGTGAGCAACAAAAAAGATTCTGACTTAACCAAAAAAATCAAGGTCTTGATGTGAGTTGACCATTCTACATATTCTGGACAATGGTGAATTATAAGCATAATTAGTCGAGTGTTGATTGAGGAAGAGCAGTTCTTTATTTCTGAGTCTACGAGAAGGTATATTGAATGAGATGAGTTCTAGTAATGTAGGTGAGTCAATAAAATTTTGATAATTTTAAAGAAACAAATGAGATCAGATATTTTCCGACGGTCTTCTTCTAAAGGAGAAAGATTTAGAATTTGTTCAATTTCATAATAGGAGGAATTGCCTCTTTCTAATCCTAGCCTCCTAGCAATCCCTTTTAGGAACCGATGTTGAACGGACTCAATATGACGAATATGGATAGCATAAAAAGGAGACCATATAACACAAGCATATTCAAGATGGGGGCGAACCAAGGAGCAGTAAAGAGTTCCCGTTGGTACTACGAGTTCCAAAATCCACAGGTAACCACAATATCAGCGTGTCTAACTGCGTGCTGAGATAAGTTTGTATATCTGTAGTTACTAGAAAAATTGGTTCTTCCAATTAATATGCAAAAGTCATAAATAACCATATACTTGTAGGAACAAACACGAAGAGATAAAAGTTTTCTGTAGGTGTCTCACTGTGTCCGCAGTAAACTCATCTCATTTCTAGAGATTCACTGTTGAATGGGTACAAACAACCAAAGCTAGTTAACCTTTACATACCTGAAGGTAAAAACCACCCGAAGGAAGGGGGGTCACTCGGGTCCCCCATATATCGCAAAGCGATGATTATTTTGCCCTTCCATTAACATTCAGATATTAATTAATTCTTTTTTTTCTTTGGGGATGCTGTGTGGGTGATATTTTTAAGGGCGTTATGGGTAGTCAGCGGTTTGAAAAAATGGGTAAGTTTTTTAAATAAAAATTTGACAGTACATAGTTTAATTTATTTGATAAAAAAAATAATACAAAGTTATTATATAACTTTATTTGACAAAAATTTTGTATTTATTTACTGTATACCAAGTTATTCCCGTATTTGTCCCACAAATGGCTTGCGGTGATCACCATAACATTTACCGGTTCATCTAAAATCAATCAAACAAAAAAATCATTATTTTAGTAGTTTATCTAGTGCCCAATCGAAGCTTTTTTTTTAAATAAAAAAAATTACGGCCTCTGATAATTTCCTAGCGGATTTTTATGGAAAAAAGTGCTAGTTTATTGTTTATAAAAAATAGAAGTTTTGCTTTTTTAAATCCTTCGATCAAGCACTAGTTTTTAGTGCTTTCAATAAACTGTATAAATTACTTATTATTTTTGGAAAAACTCATTGAGTAAAACCTCAAATTGTAATATTTAATTATTAAAGACAATATTAGCGATTCCTAAATGAAAATTCGAAACAGAAAAAGATACGGTCACATCTAGGACACGAACCCAGGACTCTACCAACTGAGCTAACGGGACCCTATCTCCTTCGGTCATATTTAACTGTTGTATTATACTTCAAATGAAAACTACCAACATTGTCGTCATTTTTATG
Source organism: Hesperophylax magnus (assembly GCA_026573805.1). Taxonomy (NCBI): domain Eukaryota; kingdom Metazoa; phylum Arthropoda; class Insecta; order Trichoptera; family Limnephilidae; genus Hesperophylax; species Hesperophylax magnus. Next base: position 8,243,123 of record JAIUSX010000022.1, read on the forward strand.
ATAGGCAGCTATCTTAATGCGTGATCGCAAGATTCAACCCGAACTGAATGCAATCTAGACAGTGTCTTTAGATAAATATATATTATTTTTATTAGATCCGGTTAAAAACGGTCACTAACATTCAGAAATCGTTCGCATACCACAAAATACGTTTGTCTCTTTCGCTCCCGTGGCAGCGGAGCATCTGCTCTCCCGCTTCCACACTCAGATCTTATTTAGTAACACTGATTCACTATTACTAATATATTAGGCTCAGGCCTATAAGTGAAGGAATAAGAGGAAATAATGGGAAGGAAAATGATAAAAGGGGTGAGTAGGAATTTGAGGGTGTCCAGGAGTAACGGACGTAAGGTTCCGTCCTTCCCACTGCGGTGAAAAGCGATAGTTCGAGTGAGTCCGGCTGGAGAAGTCAAAAGTTCACCCGTAAGTAAAATTTCATATATTATAATATATAAAATATTCACAATCAAGTCATTTCATAAGTAAAATTATTTAAAATATTTTATTTATTTCCGGCAGCAATAACATCAATATTTTCGTATTTTTTTCAATCAGGACAAACATAAAAATCTGGAGCTGCCACTCTGTAACTCGCGTAATACGAGTTGTATATTTTACAACTGTTGAAAAAGTTTCATTTCAGGTACCTGTGTTGATAGTTTCGGTTTATGGTGGTTTTTCTGCCAAACTTCTAAAACATCTTAAATAAACTGAAGAAAATAATAACAACGTCATAATTTGTAAGAGAGGGACATTTAAAGGTAAATTTCGCCACTAGCTTTCGTTTGTGATGGATTCACAGCCAAACTTTTAAATTTCTTAGGCGGGAAGCAGTTGAGGCTAAAATTTCTCATGTAGGAAAAAAATTGTGTTTTTGCAGTTTTTTATATAATTTCATGGGACTGGAAAACAAAACTTCTTGATTTTAAAAATTCTTAAGTGAGTTTTAATGTGCATATAATTTGTAAGAGAGGGACGTTTAAAGGTAAATTTCGCCACTAGCTTTCGTTTGTGATGGATTCACCGCCGAACTTTTAAATTTCTTAGGCGGGAAGCAGTTGAGGCTAAAATTTCTCATGTAGGAAAAAAATTGTGTTTTTGCAGTTTTTTATATAATTTCATGGGACTGGAAAACAAAACTTCTTGAGTTTGAAAACTTCTTAAGTGAGTTTTAATGTGCATATTACATATTCATGTAGCTCTTTACAGAAAAATGCATCTTTATGACCGAACTTGCGGTTTGTTTGCAGTAAGGATTTTTTTTTTAAAGTCATGGGGATCCGAGGGGGATAGTAATATCGTCAGAATGATATTATATCACACCATAAAAAATAATAACGGCATATTTTTTTAAATGTAGATAGATTACTAAATTATTTTCTAGGATTACCTGACCTAGAGTATGAGATGTAAAAATCAATTCAGATATTGCGCAAACCTCTTTTGGGGGATGTGTATTACCCCCCTCCGGTTTGGGAGAGTTAATAATGATTACTGATTACTTTTATGTACAAAATTATAATAATTCTCTAAAATAATCAGGAGAAAACCAATTAAAAATAATTCACCAAGGCTCTAAACGTGATTTTTATTTATTATGTATGGGGAAGCATGGAGTACCCATTAAAGAAACTTCAGGGTATTAATTATTTTATAAGCAATAATTATTAGCCCGAAACACTCATCCTCATTGAAAAATCTCCTGATAAAAGATACATGACGCCAACGGGACATGAACCCGTGTCCTTTCGATTTCCGGTCGACAGCTCTGACCACTGAGCTATGGCGGCTTATCTCTTATCCGCGAAATAATTCAATATATACTAGTGTTTCATTCAACAATTACTGCTAGTTACATTTTTTCACCTGAAACAACAAACTTTATTTTATATGAGAAAGGCATTGTAAGTGCTAACTCTCTCACTAGATGGCGTCGAGACAAATTGTCTACATTTTTTGATGAAAATACTAGAACTTGTCAAATAATAATTCAGGGTATTATGTCACTTCTGGGGCCTGAAGGGTAGATCAAATATGTATTAATATTAAAACATATTTTTGTATGTAAAAGCGAATATTATTTATTTAAAACCATCCCTAGCTCAAATTTCTCCTCCATCATCGCTTTCCCGCCTTTACTATTCTGATCAATAAATTCAAAATAACTTTTCGAAATAATTTCGAAAAGTAAAATTCCCCACATTGTAATTTTCAACAAAAATTTACCATAATTCAGAACCTTTTCGCTGACTTCGGTAGATTTTTAAGAATTTCAGTACCTTTAAAAAAAATCAGTAAATCTTCGCCTCACAGAAGCTGGGTGTACTGTACAGGGCCCGCAATACACAACTGCTGACCCTGTAGAGATCGCAAGTGTGCTTCACTGTTGAATTTGATAGCCACCTCTAGTCTGGAGCCCCAAAATACCTGAAAAAACACTTCAGGCGTCAACAAGTCACAAAAAGGCGTCAGGTAGGTTTGCTGTCCTTGTTCTACCGGTATTACAATGGTAGATGCTCCGAAGAACTAGCTTCATCGATCCCTTCGGCACCGGTGCATAATCGGAAAACACGCGGCCAGATTATGTACACGGTTGACATTAGTCACATGAGAACGGTTCGCTTCTTCGACTTATTCTTGAGTTCAACAGCTGGAACGATTTGCCGGCCTCTGTGTTTCCTCCGTCCTACAACATGGGTCTCTTCAAGACCCTCCACACAGCATTCCCAGATATAACATAGGCCCTGAGGGAAACTATTTTCCGCAGGGCCTCCTTTGTCAGTTTGCAGATTTTCACGTATATTAATATTTACGAAATTATTATTAAATAGCACTATTTTCCATAATCGTAAATGCAAAAAGTTGTTGTTTATTGTCAATAAGTTGAATCAACGGTTTTTTTAATGCGTAAAACGGTCGCTGTAAGTAAAATGTTACCTTTAATGGCTATTTAAAGCAAAAGGATTCATTTCCATAGAGCTATAAATTTAAAAAAAAAAAAAAAACTCCGAACGGATTTTATGCGCGATCACAAATCCAATTATGAGGCGGAAGTGAAGATAATGCAAAACTTCCGCGTTTGCGGAAGCGGAAGCAGATGTCCGTACATCACTATTATAAAGTACCAACCTAATTATATTATTAGTGGAATTAAATTAAGTACTAATTTTTCTAAATAAATTTGAAGATTAATAAATATTTTAAATTCGCAATACTGTGTAGGTACTTTTCAAGCACCGCGTCATCTTGTGGCAAAAACGGATAAAAATTTCGAGTTGCTTTGAAAAATGTTTACTCGATACTCACTTGTTTGTTATTGTGTCACATGGTTACCGCCAACCTTGACCGAAAACAGAGCGTTCAGATATTACAGCATTAAAAAATATAAAACCATTTTCACGATGTAATGTTGGAAGATTTTAGTTGGCATTACGACTAGCTATCGACATTAATGGCTGGAAAACCGAGGGTTAAAGTTGCGTGGAGTGACGATTTAAGTTACAACTCTGAAGAAGAACGCGGTAAGTATTTTATTTCCAAAATATTTCGTCACAATTTTGAAATTAGCAATAAGGCTACGCGCGTACTAGACAGTCGGTGTGAGTGGTTCATTTATGCAGTCGGTGCTCTGTAAGCTGCACAGTCAACGTGATTTTCAAATTTGTATGAATATGTACTCGAGGTAACGCTCTAGGCAGCCAAAGTCGCCAGCTGCGGGAGCATAAATATACCATTGCGGGAGCCAGTCGATACACAATGATGCACATTGATTTTGTAAGCAGCGGTGGCTGCGGGCAGCCGGACGACTAGCCACATATTGGCTCCTCCAAATCTTGGCTGCCTATTGCGTTTCCTGCAGAATGCTGCCGGCACACGTTGAGCCAACGCATTGGGCCAATGCGCCGGCCCAACGTGCACAGGACCACTTGTGCACACATCCAAGGATTTTTGTTCCAACAGCATTCACACGTTGGCGTCAACGTTGGCGCAATGGTATTAGGGGGTCATGGGGTATAATGGGTTGGTCCAACGTGTATTAGGGGTTTAAGAACCAGTCTTTTTAATTTTCCTAGATGTAAGTACCTAATTTGTGCATAAATGTACATCAATGCGAGAGGTAGCGTTTAATAATTTTATTATTAGCCGGAAACTCTTCAAAGTACCACCTACCTTCGGAACACAATTTCTAATTTTCAAGGCCAATTAATAAAAAATATCAACATTTTACTTTGGCAAAAAAGTACCTACCTAAATATAACTTTTGTATGTTTCTTTAAATCGGATGACAACAAACCGATACTACTAAGCTTATCTATATCTACCGTAAAAGCGTTCACTTGAAATAAAATATTCCTTCAGATTATTAACAATAACAATATCGGTTTCGGTCAATAAACGAGTTTCGGATCACTTTCGGCTTTACTCGAACGAGTGTTTACCCAAGTAGGTCAGGTATGCCTCAAGTATAACTAAATAAATCTTCTCTTCAAATAGTACGATGAGTTTTTTTTACAATATGGTATTTAATTTTGTCAAGGTTTATCGTAAATAATTAATAATTAGTTGTTTTTGTATGGCTATTGTCTCACATACAAAAAGATTTTAATACTAGACTGATAGGTTTACTTTAATAATAATCATGATATTTAGATGATTTGTATAGCGCCGTTTTTGCATGAAATCAAGCAAGGGATAGTTTCGGTCGGTCACTAAAATAATACCTAGAATGCTGGTGGATAAAAGAACGGGTTTTTCTTTACTAAGCCCGTTCTTTTGGAAACAGGTTCCAAAATTGTAGTAAATATGTATTTTCAATCATGAGTATTCATTTTTTTATGTTTATTCGAAAAAATAATGTTACATAATTTACAGAACACATAGTACCTAAGTATGTCACCTAAGTGTATAAATAATATGTCCCACCCATGGAGAATAATACATTAATGGTACCACCATAATAAAGCTAGGGTTTGTGTGTATGGGGGAAGTGTCATTGTTGCAAACATAAGTATTTATTCTTTGACTTCAAATATATTGTTGTTTAAAGCGAAAGTTATAAATAAATTATTACCGCTGTACGAAAATGTCAGACATTTCTTTTTAGTCTTTGAAGCTGAAAACAGATGGCATGATATCCGCCGGCAACTCACAAACAGACGCCTCTAACCTGTTTATAAATAATATGTACTTTTAATCATCAGTAGGACTGTACTTCACAGGATCATTTCTGTAGTACTTCCTCCCTCGTAACGTGTACACTCTACCAGAGTTACACTCCGTGATGAGGAGATGTGGCGCGGTTCCTTGAGCGTGAGGCAGGTCTCGGGTTAGCCTTAAGGCAGATTCTTGACCATCGATGATCGTTCGCCGTTTGAGTTTTCTCAGACGGTTAGGGAACCGTCGCTTTCTGAGCGGTCGTTACCATTTTTTTTTATTAATTCTCATTCGCATTAGGTACTTTTATCGGGTATTTTTGACAAGTATTTTTAGTAGGTATTAGAGGTGGGTCCTATGAGTACTTTTCGTTACTGGGTACAATGAGTACATCAGTACAGATACAAAAAAATACCGGTGACAAAATACTCAAAAGTATTTAATATACCGACCTGGGGAGTGGGGATTGATTCAGAATAAGTAATTCTAATGAACTCGCAAAATTCTGCCCACATATTCCCCACAAATATTCTACGGGAGCTTGATTCCCCGTTTTTTGAAATCCGTGGGGGGGGGTTGTTACAGAAATTCCGAAAGACATTATTGTCCTCAAAAAAAAATTATAATGAATACTCCCCACGAAATATTTGAAATCCATGGGGGGAGGGGTTGTTAGAGAATTTCTTTAAACCATAATTCCCCACAAAAAAATTTCAAAATAGGTACTCCCCACACAATTTTCCAGAACTTCGCTGGAAAAAGAATTCCGCACAGGCAAAATCATCATAGGTAATTCCCCACAATAATTTTTCAAAATCCATGGGGCGGGGGGGGTTAGCTACGGAATTACATTTCGGAAAACTTCCCCACATTTTTCCCGTCACTAAATATCAGATCAAATACCAGTCACAAATACTACCCGTCAAGATAATAACTACTAAAAATACTCAAATACCTACTGAAAATACCCATCAAAAATACCTACTAAAAATACCCATCAAAAATACCTACGGAAAATACCCATCAAAAATACCTACTAAAAATACCAACTGAAAATACTTATCAAAAATACCCATCGAAAATACCTATCAAAAATATCTACTGAAAATACCCATCAAAAATACCTACTAAAAATACCCATCAATACCTATTAAAAATACTTGTCAAAAATACCTACCAAAAATACCTGGTAAAAGTACCTATTAAAAATATTTAGGTATAAAATACTCATGAGTATTTTGGAACCAGGTATTTTAGAGATCTGTCACAAGTACAAAGTATCGCATGGAAATACCCGGTACTTTTACTGGGTACGATAAATACGCCTTCCCTCTAGTAGGTATTTTTGATGGGTATTTTCAGTAGGTAATAGGTATTTTCAGTACGTATTTTTGATGGGTATTTTCAGTAGGTATTTTTGATAGGTATTTTCGATGAGTATTTTTGTTGGGTATTTTTAGTAGTTATTTTCTTGATGGGTAGTATTTGTGACTGGTATTTGATCTGATATTTAGCGACGGGAAAAATGTGGGCCCCCCATGGATTTTGAAAAATTATTGTGGGGAATGATGATTTTGCCTGTGCGGAATTTTTTCCCAGCGAAGTTCTGTAACCCCCCCCCCATGGATTTCAAATAATAAAACGGGGAATCAAGCTCCCGTAGAATATTTGTGGGGAATATGTGGGCAGAATTTATGCGATATGAATTACTCATTCTGAATCAATCCTTGATCTTGATTCCCCCTATCATTATTCTAAATCCGTGGTGAGGAGGGGGGGTTGTTAGAGAATTTCTGTCTGTAAAACATAATTCCCCACAAAAAATCCATGGGGGGGGGTTGTTAGAGAACTTCGCTGGACAAAATACCCATCAAAAATACCTACTGAAAATACCCATCAAAAATACATACTAAAAATACCCATCAAAAATACCTATCAAAAATACCCATCAAAAATACCTACTGAAAATACCCATCAATATACCTACTGAAAATACCCATCTAAAATACCTACTGAAAATACCCATCTAAAATACCTACTGAAAATACCCATCAAAAATACACACTAAAAATACCCATCAAAAATACCTATCAAAAATACCCAGCAAAAATACCTACTGAAAATACCCATCAATATACCTACTGAAAATACCCATCAAAAATACATACTAAAAATACCCATCAAAAATACCTATCAAAAATACCCATCAAAAATACCTATCAAAAATACCCATCAAAAATACCTACTGAAAATACCCATCAATATACCTACTGAAAATACCCATCAAAAATACCTACTAAAAATACCCATCAAAAATACCTACTAAAAATACCCATCAAAAATACCTATCAAAAATACCTACTAAAATACCCATCAAAAATACCTATCAAAAATACCAGGTAAAAGTACCTATATAATATTTAGTCCCGGTATAAAATATTCATGAGTATTTTGCAACCAGGTATTTTGGAGATCTGTCACAAGTACAAAGTATCGCATGGAAATACCCGGTACTTTTACTGGGTACGATAAATACGCCTCACCTCTATAGGGAAGTACTTGGCTGTTTAGATCTGGTCACCAAGCACGACCAAAGCCATTTCAAGCAACGTTTCAATTCTGAATGGTGGTCTTATACCAGGGTGATACTGAGAGTGTCTTCCACTCTGGAACATGTGGCAAGTATAATTATTTTAAATGTATACACCAAAGATATTAGAAGAACGAGATATGCTATGTTGGCCGCCGGACCGTAGGCGGAGTACTACCTAATTAGGGTACTTTGAATACTATCGGGACGTGTACGCACAGAAATCTGTTCTATGTATTAGTGCGGATACCTTAGCGTAAGCGAAGGTGTGCAGTAGTATTGGTGAACAAAACCGGCGACACTGGGCAAAACAATTTTACACCGTATGAACTGCTCATAGCACATCTCGTTCTTCTAATATCTTTGGAATACACTATGAAATTCATCAGATAAAATTTATTTCCGCAAGCCGGGATCCACGACCTTCGAATTGCTAGTCGAAAGCCTTACCCCTCGACAACGGACGGAGGCCGTCAAATCTAGAAGGATGTGGAAATTATCGCAGCCTCGGCAATTTGTACAGTACGTTTAATTACTAAGCATCGTAATTCGGATACGTAAATAATCAAAACGACTTTCCCTGCTGGTTGGCGGGTTGGGTTCCTTTGATGTGGGCGCGAAAACCGACAAAGATATTAGAAGAACGAGATGTGCTATGAGCAGTTCATACTGTGTGGAATTGTTTTGCCCAGTGTCGCCGGTTTGTTCACCAATACTACTGCACACCTTCGCTTACGCTAAGGTATCCGCACTAATACATAGAACATATTTCTGTGCGTACACGTTCCGATAGTATTCAAAGTACCCTAATTAGGTAGTACTCCGCCTACGGTCCGGCGGCCAACATAGCATATCTCGTTCTTCTAATATCTTTGGTGTATACATTTAAAATAATTATACTTGCCACATGTTCCAGAGTGGAAGACACTCTCAGTATCACCCTGGTATAAGACCACCATTCAGAATTGAAACGTTGCTTGAAATGGCTTTGGTCGTGCTTGGTGACCAGATCTGAACAGCCAAGTACTTCCCTATAGAGGTGAGGCGTATTTATCGTACCCAGTAAAAGTACCGGGTATTTCCATGCGATACTTTGTACTTGTGACAGATCTCCAAAATACCTGGTTGCAAAATACTCATGAATATTTTATACCGGGACTAAATATTATATAGGTACTTTTACCTGGTATTTTTGATAGGTATTTTTGATGGGTATTTTAGTAGGTATTTTTGATAGGTATTTTTGATGGGTATTTTTAGTAGGTATTTTTGATGGGTATTTTTAGTAGGTATTTTTGATGGGTATTTTCAGTAGGTATATTGATGGGTATTTTCAGTAGGTATTTTTGATGGGTATTTTTGATAGGTATTTTTGATGGGTATTTTTAGTATGTATTTTTGATGGGTATTTTCAGTAGGTATTGTCATATAACAGATTTTAGCCGCAAAAGATCCTACAGTTGCCAGCCTGAGAGCGGGAATTATTCAAATTAGTTGCTAGACCAAACGTAGTGAAGAACGCGCAATACATCCGCTACAGTTCCCCCACCCCCGGCGACCCTACGCCCCGTTCGCCCCCCGCTCGCGCGCCGACCTCTGACCAGGCTGGACGTGTGTTCGTTTCGGCTCCCGCGTTCCCAATTTGCACCGCTCCGTCGAAAGCAATAACGTGCGGAAATGGCGCTTTGAACATCGACAGGCTGGCACCGTTTGTTTGAGACACGGCGCTCAGTCCTGCAAATCAACAGGATACCCGACAACACCATGCTGTGAGTCTCTTACATTTCCTATTACCCTTGAATGTGTCCGCTAATAACCTAAATTCATCCACGCTGCCTGCCGATCTAGAGAGAGTGAGCTGTTAATTATTTCCCAGAGAGAGATTAGGGAACCCTTGTTGATAATTCCAGTTTAGGATGTAATAACCTGTGTACTGTTGTTATTCACCCATGTAATGTCCTTTAGCCGCTCAAATACAATGCTAATTCATAAAAACCTAACCTCTTTCATTTGGGCATAACAATCGTATGGGAGTGTTTTGTATAGACGGTGGGATATGGATTCTCGAGCCACGCGCTGACCCCGAACCCTGACTATGAGAGAGACGTCTCATGCCCCGCTTCTGAGCTGGCCGAGGGTAAGTCAGGACCCCCCCAGGTCCGACGCGCGACACTGGCGACCAACTTAGGGGCAGAATTTTTTTTTTAAACATATCCTTCCCGACTGCACAGAATTACCTTTACGATTGTCCCCAATTTGAAAACATGTACTATGCAATTTTGTGCCAAGAGCATTTTTGCCGCAAAAACTACGGTGGAAGTTTCTCGAATAAATAAGAAATGCACGCAATCCTGTCGTGACTTTGTTTGTTGCTAAGCGCATTTTGCCGCGAAAAATAACGGTAAGAATCTTCTCGAACGAATAAAAGAGACGCGCGAAATTCCCGCCAAATGCTGTGATAACGAAAGTTCGAACATAATGTTTTTGTTTTTTTTCAATAACATAGATTCTGTATTCTTTGTTTAACAAAACAAACCCACTGTTTTAATTTCGGCATAAATTGCACCGTAATAATAACAGTCAGGATTTAGAACTGTGAAGCCAATTTTTACACCGGAAGTGATTTTTTTTAAAAAAAAGCACAATACACCCAACGGCCCATCGAAGCTGATTTCTAAAAAGTATATCAGCTACAACCTGTAAAACACAAGTAATTCTTTATCCCGATTAATTATATAGGTACGGTGTTTGTCCATATTCTTTTTTCAGCATTGACTGTTATAAAAGTGATTTTAAGTGAATTGTTTGAAATTAACTTCAGAAGTGCAGTGTTTTTTGCAAAGAAGTGCTTTCTCGACGCAATAATAAGAACGTGTGTTCAATCTCACGATTTAGTGCCAGTAAATGAAGCAAATATAAAATCTTTCCATCAAAAGTGTTCTTTCGCTTCTAAAGTGCTGTTTTTTGTGCCTTTTTCGTGCCTTTCCTCGAGTGCAGTGAATATAAGTGCGAATAGTGCCCACAAAAATTAAATAATGCAAATCCTAAAGTGTCCCCCTGGCCAAATTTTCTTCAAAAAGACTTAGAAGAATTTCGGAGTTTTTTTTTTCCTTTTTTAAACCATTTTTAACAATGAATTCCAATCAAATGGCTACATCTTCGGACATGGGTGTCATTCCCAATGTACACAACTTATCCAAAGTGCACCTACAAGCCGTCTTAAAAGACAGAGGAATATCACCACTAAACAAATCAAAGTCAGCATTGAAAGCATACGCTTTGTTATTTAACAAGAAGTTCATCAGGAAAATAAACCTATCCGTTGCAAGTGAAGACAAGGCACCCAATACCCCAGTTTTGGAAATCCCCGTTTCTAACAAAGAAACCAGGACACATGTTACAGTAAAACAAGACAATGCACCCATCACGGCACAAGAAAAAACATACGATCTCACTCCTTGGAAGATCAAATATAACGGTGTTTCTGATGTACTGGATTTCATTGACCGAATCGAAGAAACGGCCTCAATTAAAAATGTTCCATTTGACGTGCTGCAGAAAAACTTTATAGAACTAATATCTCCAGAATTAATCCCGTGGCACCGAATACAAAAATCAAAATGCAAGGACTGGAATAAACTCAGATCAGCCCTGATCACTAGCTTCGGCAAATCAGAGGCCCAACACAGAATTAAATTATCGTTACTATCCATTAAACAATTAGTAAACGAAACTGTGGCAACATTCATAGAGAGGGCCGAATCCATCAACATCAAACTTTCCCACCCTGTCTCGGAAGCCGAATTATTACCAGTTATAACTGATGGCCTCCTACAAAGATATGAAAACATTATCACCTCACAGAAAATTGTGTCGTTGGCCCATTTAAACGAAGTTTGCCTCATTTTGGAATCCCACCAAGACAGGAAAAACAACAAAACCACCACGGACAATATCACTGCACCAAGCCGTCCTTCTGGATTAAAACCAGAATTTGACAACAAAAAAGTTTGCTCCTTTTGCAAAAAAGTAGGTCACCTAGCTACCACTTGTTTCAAGCAGGCCAAATTTCTGGAAGCTAAAGAACCCAGAACCTTAAAGAGACATCGCTCCAGGGATCGTTCTCCTCCACGCGACGAACTGCGTGAAATTTTCAAAAAATCAAGAAATAACATGGAAAGGTTGCAAGACCCTCACTTTGTTAAACCTCAAGTGGATTTCTCTAAACCCCCACCGAATTTTCATGCGAGAAAACCAAAAAACTAAATAATAACCTCTCAGGTATTCATTCTGTACCAAGGTCTAAGGAATGGACTGATTGGTTATCACACATTAAATATTTTAACCAGACCTTAAATGTTTCTTCGGTTTGTTGCAAACAAGCTAAAGATGGAAGACCTTATGCCCTTTTCTCCGTTAACAATGTCCCCTTCTCTGGACTACTAGATAGTGGTGCATCTGTTAGTTGCCTTGGCAACAATGCCCACCTGCCTTTTGTTAACAACGGTTTTAAAGTTTTTTCCAAACCTACACTCGTGACAACTGCGGACAATGCTCCCCAGACAGTCATCGGTACTCTGTCATTACCAATTAAATGTAACAATAACACAGTTACAATTAACTTTCTAATAGTACCCTCTATATCCCAGAATTTCATCCTTGGCGTTGACTTCTGGAAGGCCTTTAACGTTGCTCCACAAGTATTTAATACTCTTGGCCAAAAACCTCCGGTCGCTCAAGTTGGTGAGATTCGAACAATAATACCTCACGAAAACCTAAGCACTGACCAGGCTCTCCAATTAAAGGAAATGATCAACAAATTTGAATCAATATCTTTCGAAAAATGCGGACTGGGTTTAACTAATTTGGTAAAACACCACATTAAAACCAACGGCCCACCAATCAAGCAACGCTACTACAATTTAGCCCCCCAAAAATTGAAACTTTTAGAAAATGAACTTGATGAAATGTTAAAAATGGGAGTGGTAGTTCCCAGCAGAAGTGCTTGGACCAACCCAACCCTTTTGGTTTCAAAAAAAGACGGCTCTGCACGCTTTTGCCTCGACAGTAGACGATTGAACTCTTGCACTGAAGCCGACGCGTACCCACTGCCTTTCGTGCACGCAACTTTAGACAAATTACGCAACGCCAAATTCATTTCTTCCATTGATCTAAGCAAAGCTTTCTGGCAAATACCTTTAGATGCGGAATCCTGCGAAAAAACTGCTTTTGTTGTACCTGGTAGGGGAATGTTCCACTTTAAAAGGCTACCTTTTGGTCTAAAAAATAGCCCCGCCGAACTACAGAGGCTGATGGACAAACTATTCGGCCCTGAAGTTGACAACAACCTATTCTGCTACCTTGATGATCTCATCATCGTTAGTGACACCTTCGAAAAACACCTGTTAATGCTGGAAAAAGTTTTTCAACAACTTAAATTTGCTGGTTTAACCATCAATTTAAAGAAGTCTGAATTTTGTAAGTCTCGCCTGCGTTATTTGGGATTCATTGTCGACGAAAAAGGTCTGAGAACAGATCCTACTAAGGTGGAAGCAATGGCAAATTTCCCCCGACCCAAAAACGCGAAAGAAGTCAAAGGTTTCCTTGGACTTACAGGTTACTATAGGAGATTCATTAAAGACTTTTCCACTATTTCGGCCCCATTAAACAAAATTACTGGTATCCGTAAAGGTATCAGCAACTTTCGTTGGTCTACTGAAGCCGAAGAAGCTTTTACGACTTTAAAAAATGCTCTTCAAACAGCCCCTGTCCTGAATTGTCCTAATTTTGAACTACCTTTTACCCTCCACACGGATGCTTCTAACGTAGGGATCGGTGGAGTCCTAACTCAGGAATTCCCCGATGGCGAACACCCTGTAGCCTATTTTTCCCGCACCTTGAATAAACACGAGAAAAATTACGGAATCACCGAAAAAGAGTTACTGGCAGTATTGGATTCTGTTCACCATTTCCGCGGTTACATAGACGGTAGCAAATTTACTGTAGTCACAGACCATAGTAGTTTGAAATGGTTGATCTCTCTAAGTAATCCCTCCGGCAGACTCGCTCGCTGGGCTTCTCGTTTGTCCCAATACACTTTCGATGTCATCCACCGTAAAGGTGCGGACAATATTGTCCCAGACGCCCTGTCAAGAATTGAACTTGCCGCATTAAACATCGATACAATTGCCTCTACCCCATCCACAAAAGATGAATGGTATCTCAAAATCTATGAAGGGTGCAAAAACAATCAACAAAAGTTTCCCAATTTTATTATAAAAGAAGGACAACTATATCGCAATTGTAAGGCCCCACTGTCCATCCTCGAAGATTACTCTTGGAAACTCGTTGTGCCCCTCGAAAAGAGAAAACAACTAATCATCAACAATCATAGTGCCCCCGACTCTATACACCCAGGAACCTTCAAGACGTATAAAAAGATTTCCTTGAAGTATTACTGGCCTGGTCTTTTCAAGCAAGTTCGCAACTACATCTCCAAATGTGAAACATGTAAAGCTTACAAACATAGTACGGCACCCCCTGCCGGCCTAATGGGAAAACCCAAACGTGCTGATAGACCCCTCCAATCGTTATCTATGGACCTCGTCGGACCTTTTCCCAGGAGTTATTCTGGACACATGCATATACTCAGCATTGTGGATATCTTTACCAAATTTTGTTGGATCTTCCCCTTAAAAAGAGCCAACGCTGCCGCCATTGTCAAACTTGTGGAAAAACACATTTTCATACCCTACGGAACACCCAAAACCGTAATAGTTGACAACGGAAAACAGTTTATAGCACAGGAATTTAAAGATTTCCTTGCTAAATACGGGATTAAAGATATTTATTATAATACCTTGTACACTCCCCAAAATAACACTGTCGAAAGGTATAACCAGACTATTAACACAGCTCTGGCCATTTTGGTTGACAAAGACCAACGTAATTGGTGTAAGAATTTAGATAAAATTCAAGCTGCCATGAATAACACTGTTAACCTAACCACTGGTTACACCCCCTTCTTTTTAAAACACGGTATGGAACAGGTGGTACATGGTTCATTGCACTGGAACACGAATTTCCCCACGTCAACCACCTCCACAAGCAATCCTGCCGTTGATTACGCCCATCGTTTGGAAGAACTTACTGCCATTTATAGTGAAGTTACTGATGCCCTATTGCTGGCCCACCAAAAAAGTGCGGACAGATATAACCTACGTAGGAAACACATCACTTTTAATGTAGGCGATGTTGTCTGGAGAAGGAATAACACCCTCTCTCAAGGAGCCCTGTACTTCTCTGCCAAGCTGGCACCCCGTTTTGTCAAGGCCAAGGTTGTAAGAAAAATATCGGACTTAGTTTACTACCTGTCCGACTCCTCTGGCAAACATACTGGTAATTACCATATTAAGGACATTGTAAAGTCTGGAAGTGAGGAGACAGTTGAAACTCCCCCACCACCCCAGCAACTTTAAACTAACCCACTGTGTATTATCACAAACTATTGTAAGCTATGAAGTCTTACCATAATTAGGCGTGTAAAGTGTCAACTACATGTCAACCTATTCGTCAAAAACGAGTTTAACCCACCTTTGTAAATGAATGTATATTAACATATTATGACCATGAAATATTATTCCTGTAATAACGTTCTTTCCCTCACGACAATCGTTTTCTCCCTTTTTACGTTTTATTTTCTCACCTGTTCTGAAACTGATCATTTTAGAATAGAGACACGTCTTCGAGTTACAATCGCCGGGAAGTCGCGAACCCGCTTTTGCTCCTCAACTTCTACACTATGCAATGTTTATGTCATGTCACCCCATTTTCGTTTCATTTTTGTTCCCTTAGTCGTGTTAGAAAGAACCACCCCACTTTTGTTTTTGTTCCTTGTAAAATAACGATTGGTAATCACTCATAAGAGTGCCATCCAAAAGAGTTCGGATTTTGTAAATTCCAAAGTGTTAAATACCGACCCTTTTTTTAAAAAAAGAAAACCTGTCAAGTACAGCCATTAATTCTTTCTTGTCCAATTCAACGTTACCTTGAGTATGTAAAACCCTATAGTGGTCTCAAAGGCAAGAACCAAGTAGCAATTAATCACATAATTGTCTTCTTTGTATGTATATAATTTTTTTTTTCATTTTTTTTTCAATTTTTTTCCTTTCAAAAATTGATGGCGTCCTACCCAAGCTCACATTTACCAAAAATAGGATTTTGACACATCCATTTTGGGAAATTGTATTTATAAAAGAAAACCAAATGTCGGTCCTATAAAACCACATACAAATAACTGGACTCGCTTCAACTAAAAGTATGTAAAACCCATTAAGGTCTTTTATTGTATGACGAGATCTCGATTTTCTTTTCTCTACTGTTACGTCACGTATGTCTCGTACCTCACGTTTCAACCCTACGGGACAGGTTAGTAAAACCTTACGGTTATCCTGATCTTCGAACGCAAATAATTATATCACAACGTAAATCAACAGGACTTTGTTCGATCATCGTTGCATAATATAAACACCCAACCTTTGTTTCACCATTTAACCAAGTGTTTGCAACCCAATTGCACGCTACAACGAACAGTATGTAAAGCCATTATGGGCCTGTTCCCACCCATCGCTCGATGTAAGTAGAAATACCTTCTACCATCATCTTGCACCTTGTAACACAATGAAGTAACATTAAAATTGTTTATCTTCTCTATTGTTCCATCGTACGCCCCTCCAGGCTACGGAGTTAGTCAATCTAACAAATCTTTGCAAACAGTATCAAATGATACTGCTAGCTTTTGTTGAATTATATTTAAATGTAAAAAATTGTCACGCGATAGGAGAGATCCTTACAAAATCCACCACTACACGAGAAGTTCGTTACAATTACTTAATACTTATAACCATGTGTTATAATTTGGTCGTGTGACATTAATTTGCCATGAGTACCGCCTTTGTGTATAATTTGGTCGTGTGACATTAATTTGCCATGAGTACCGCCTTTGTGTATAATTTGGTCGTGTGACATTAATTTGCCATGAGTACCGCCCTTTGTGTATAATTTGGTCGTGTGACATTAATTTGCCATGAGTACCGCCTTTGTGTATAATTTGGTCGTGTGACATTAATTTGCCATGAGTACCGCCCTTTGTGAATAATTTGGTCGTGTGACATTAATTTGCCATGAGTACCGCCCTTTGTGTATAATTTGGTCGTGTGTCATTAACATGTCATGAGAACCGCTTTTGTGTATAATTGTGTACAACCCTGTACACGAGACGTGGAGACGTAATAATAATACTTACCGTGATTCGTGTGAACGACATAATATCGACATCGTCATCTCCTTTAAGGAACTGTTTTTACACTCCTTGACTTCTGTCTATAATTGAGTTGTACCTTGCATATACTGCATACTTGTACACTATACGTGAAGACGTTACAATACTCACCATGAATCGTGCGAACGAAATAATATCAAACCTTTATATGTGAACTACGTAAGTATTTCACAGAAGCCTCTTTGTTCAACGCCAATGCCCGTGGACTTCCTGTTTTTGCTGCTTTCCAAAAAGAAAAGAAGCCCAGGAATATCTACTATCCCAAAAGGACTAGTTTTCAGCTTCACTGTCAATTATGGGGCATAGTGCCGCAGGAGTTAATCGATGGGCACAAAACCACTAAACTCGTCGTCTGGGAAACGAATAAGAAGAATCCCAGGTTTGTGAAATTGGAACTAGGGTCTGTCTTTTCTCACAATCATGTAGAAGTTTAAAACGACCCCTAATCTTTTGCCAAATACACGCAAAAGATTAGCCTCTTTAGTACAATGTGTATTCTAATGCGTTTTAAAAATTAATCCACTTTATTAAAATGTAAAGAGTCAGGAAATCTGCTGGTTGAATATGTTTCACTCTCACATAGAGGTTGAATTGGAAATTAGTCCAGTCTCTAGCAATTTCGTAACTCAATTCCCGTCCTTTTTCCCCCCTCCCCACCCCATGCCCTCAGGCAATATGTATGAAGTGAAAAATCTGTTGTCGACCATATTTCGCCCTCATTTCGAGTTCGAATCGGTAATTGTTCCGGTCACCAACAGGCTTCCTACCTCACCTTTCACGTATGTTGTCATTTTTTTTTCTCTCCTCAACGAAACACATTCATGAATTTTGAATATGTATGATACGCACTTGGCGTATCGTCTGTCTTTTCTGACAACCTTTATTCATGAATTAGTTTCCCTGCTGTTGCCGTGACTCGTTCACGAATTTTTTGTCTTGTTCTTTGAAATCCTACGAAAATGTTACCACCTGTATGTTAACATAGGCCAAAGAAGGCCGGTTGTTTTTCAACCAAGACAGTTTGTCATTCGGCAAACACCAAGTCATCCTAATAAAGGATAATGTTTATGTAATCAAAACTAGTTAGGAACCTCTCTCTACCTCTCTCTCACACTCTTCGTCACTCTCCGGACCGGCAGCTAAACCTCGTTTGTTTATTTTTTCTGGACACATTTTGTTTCTCTCCAAACTTTTCTTCATTGGTCCCTAGGCAGGTAAACTTCAAGAAATTTGCTTTAATAATAATTCCCCCCGGATTTAAAAAGAAGCCCAGGCGGATGTCATCTCCGGCAGCCAAGCTGAGCCTCACCTCCTAGCAGCCTGCGCTGTGGTTACAAAGGCCCCTCGACTACTACTCGCTACACACTTGTTCCATCTTGTTCCTGAAAGCACAGACAATACTAATCATATGTATGACGTTTGTCTCACCACTGCAAGCCGAGTTGTCCCACTATACTTTATGACACTCTGAACTACCTTTCGGACACGCTAGTCCCGGAGTTCAAATTTCTTGCCCTCAATGCCAATGCCAGTTATACCGTCTCTTGCTCTGTCATGCAGTGACACATACCAGGTCATGGGTGAAACATAATTACCCTTTGCCCCTCCAGTAAACACAAACTGCGCATCTCTAAAAAGTTATCCTGAGCTACATTATGCTCCGATAACCAACACATACGATCCGTGCCCACCATAATAGCACATAGGACTCGTACTGGCATAACTACGGAACCTGGACTACTCTCTCCAATGACCACTGTAACCATAGCCGCAGCCCCGCAAACCACAGCCCCACTTCGCAAACATCAACGCCCACAACGAAGCAAAGTGTTTTTTTTTTTCCAAGACCTAAGTGTACTCCTGAGTGTTATCTCAATGGGTCAGATTACAGTGATAATGTAATCTTTTAGAGTCAGTGAAACCTCGTTTCCTTCGCAACTCTTCGAAACCAAAAAACCAACGCAACGCAAACTTAGCTTCCAGACCAATGAAACCCTAGAATCACACCTTAACATTCCGTCTTTTGTTTTGTTTTTCAATTGTATAATGTTGTCTATTGTTTTTTCAATTGCATAACCATGCCCTTTTGTTTTTCAATTGTATAATGTTGTCTATTGTTTTTTCAATTGCATAACCATGCCCTTTTGTTTTTCAATTGCATAACCATGCCCTTTTGTCTTTCAATTGCATAATTTTGTCTTTTGTCTTTCAATTGCATAACCATGTCTATTGTTTTCAAATTGCATAATTTTACTTGTTGTTTCCACACCTGCTCTCTCCCCAAAATTTATTTGCTCCAAACATGCTATGTACCCTTCCTCATTTCTCCCCACAAATATTGTTACCTAGCCTATGGCATAAGCTAGTCATTATGTTTTAGCTAGGCATCTCTCTGGCCATCCAAGTCTCTCAAACTAAGGGCAACTCTTGTTTTGTCAAAAAAACCCCAAGGGAGGCACATAGAGGATCTTTTAACCCTGATGCTCCATTACCACGTCGCCTTTTTTTACGAGCGCGGGGGGAGGTGTCATATAACAGATTTTAGCCGCAAAAGATCCTACAGTTGCCAGCCTGAGAGCGGGAATTATTCAAATTAGTTGCTAGACCAAACGTAGTGAAGAACGCGCAATACATCCGCTACAGTTCCCCCACCCCCGGCGACCCTACGCCCCGTTCGCCCCCCGCTCGCGCGCCGACCTCTGACCAGGCTGGACGTGTGTTCGTTTCGGCTCCCGCGTTCCCAATTTGCACCGCTCCGTCGAAAGCAATAACGTGCGGAAATGGCGCTTTGAACATCGACAGGCTGGCACCGTTTGTTTGAGACACGGCGCTCAGTCCTGCAAATCAACAGGATACCCGACAACACCATGCTGTGAGTCTCTTACATTTCCTATTACCCTTGAATGTGTCCGCTAATAACCTAAATTCATCCACGCTGCCTGCCGATCTAGAGAGAGTGAGCTGTTAATTATTTCCCAGAGAGAGATTAGGGAACCCTTGTTGATAATTCCAGTTTAGGATGTAATAACCTGTGTACTGTTGTTATTCACCCATGTAATGTCCTTTAGCCGCTCAAATACAATGCTAATTCATAAAAACCTAACCTCTTTCATTTGGGCATAACAATCGTATGGGAGTGTTTTGTATAGACGGTGGGATATGGATTCTCGAGCCACGCGCTGACCCCGAACCCTGACTATGAGAGAGACGTCTCATGCCCCGCTTCTGAGCTGGCCGAGGGTAAGTCAGGACCCCCCCAGGTCCGACGCGCGACAGTATATTGATGGGTATTTTCAGTAGGTATTTTTGCTGGGTATTTTTGATAGGTATTTTTGATGGGTATTTTTAGTGTGTATTTTTGATGGGTATTTTCAGTAGGTATTTTTGATGGGTATTTTCAGTAGGTATTTTAGATGGGTATTTTCAGTAGGTATATTGATGGGTATTTTCAGTAGGTATTTTTGATGGGTATTTTTGATAGGTATTTTTGATGGGTATTTTTGATAGGTATTTTTGATGGGTATTTTTAGTATGTATTTTTGATGGGTATTTTCAGTAGGTATATTGATGGGTATTTTCAGTAGGTATTTTTGCTGGGTATTTTTGATAGGTATTTTTGATGGGTATTTTTAGTGTGTATTTTTGATGGGTATTTTCAGTAGGTATTTTTGATGGGTATTTTCAGTAGGTATTTTAGATGGGTATTTTCAGTAGGTATATTGATGGGTATTTTCAGTAGGTATTTTTGATGGGTATTTTTGATAGGTATTTTTGATGGGTATTTTTAGTATGTATTTTTGATGGGTATTTTCAGTAGGTATTTTTGATAGGTATTTTCGCGAAAACCGACAAAGATATTAGAAGAACGAGATGTGCTATGAGCAGTTCATACTGTGTGGAATTGTTTTGCCCAGTGTCGCCGGTTTGTTCACCAATACTACTGCACACCTTCGCTTACGCTAAGGTATCCGCACTAATACATAGAACATATTTCTGTGCGTACACGTTCCGATAGTATTCAAAGTACCCTAATTAGGTAGTACTCCGCCTACGGTCCGGCGGCCAACATAGCATATCTCGTTCTTCTAATGCCGGCGCCAGACATGTGTTCAAATAAGTGAACACTTATTTGAAGACTTTGCTCACACATTTGGTCACTTATGTGTGTCTCTGCCAGATATGTGTTCAAAGATTTGATCACTTCTTTGAGCTCACAGTTTTCAAATAGACCTCACATAACATGGACGACGATTTGGTCGACACAGTTTGCTTATATTATTTATGTGCTAGTAATTGTTAGGCTCGATATGTCAGGCTCTCCTTGTAATAATTTAACGAATTCAAACACGCCCTCATTGTTCCACTCCATCGCTAGTTCGCTTGGTTATGGCTTGTTTGTGTACGCACGCGGCACGACAACTCTCCACGGCGACGCTCACGCTACTGGCCTTCGCGCAGTGTGGCAGGCATGCAAACATTTTGACTTTGATCCCTTTGATGTGCGCCAAAGAAACCGACATGGAACGGCAAAGCGCACTTAAGTGCGCAAATAAGTGAACACAGTATAAAATGCCCGTGCCACACATGTGAACACTTATGTGAACACTTCTTTGAACACATATCTGGCGCCGGCATAATATCTTTGAAAACCGACAATAATCGGATTGACCAGCCAACTTTGGCTTCAAGTCAGTGGTCCTTAACACGTTGGACCAGCGCATTGGCCCAATGCATTGGGACAACGTGTTCTGGGCCCGTATCTAAGGTCGTCTCAAGGCACACGTTTTTATCGTTTTCAATGTTGGATGATCGACTTTTATTCTACGACAAGATTTCTAACAAAAAGCTTGATCATCTCCGTTGAAAGAAGATTCACACTTGTCAATACGCGGTCAAGTGTCGACTTGAACAACTAAAATCGAAACGTCTGACCGCTATATGTAAGTGTGTTTCCGTGAGTAGTGTGATCGTGAACGTCGTGAACCAGCGATGAGTCGTTCATTCGTAGTATTTTGTGTTCTGGATGATTTGAAATGTGAAAAAAACAGGACAAATGATTTTAAGCTCAACCCCTTAAAATCATTTCTCCTCATGTACCCTTAAAAATTGAATATATAACAACCTGCAAATCCTGATACAGGAGAAATATCTCGGGCTGTGCATTGATAAACACTCAACATTTAAACAGCATATTCAAGATATTAAAGATAAAATCACCACTTTAATAAGCGTATTTAGCCGAATATCATATCTGGTACCAAATAAAATTTAAAAAGGTCTATATTATACTATTAAAGCCTCTCGCATTCACATTTAAACTACTTGATTGAAATCTGGGGAAACTCATATGAAACATTACATAAATGAACTACAGGTAACACAAAACATTTATCAAAAAGCTATTTCACTTCAAACCTAGAACGTCCACAAAAAAATATATATTTGGAAACAAATCTGTTCACATTAAGAAAATTATATTAATATAATAGATGTCTACTAATATACAAAATAAATAATAAACTCATACATAAAAATACAGAACTCATTAAAACGTCCCAAGTACACACACAATTTACACGGCAACACGATAACATACATTTAAACACCATACATACTCACTATGGTAAGTAATCTATTGGTTACAACATATATAATTGCCTTTCAGGCAAAATTAAAAATGAAAAAAGTGTAGGTACATTTTCAAAAAAAAAAATCACTTTTATGCTCAATCAACAAAACACTGAAAGTGAATAATATTGTTATGTAATGTATTAGTTTTAAAAAAGGGCTTCGTACGGTTCGCATTCACACTAAATTCTTTAGTATTTATTTTTATATTTGGAATTTATAAAAACATTATTTTGCCCTTGTTACCATTTGGAATTTATAAAAAAATGAGAAACACAATAAATATCTTACAACCCAATAACCAATGTGCACATCATGCGAACATAACATATATATTCAATACGGTGTGTTAATGAGTTGTTGTTTATTTGGAACATTTAACAGAATGACAAGAAAAATAATACGTATTGGTAGAAGAAAAATAAATAAGTGTGAAATCAAGGATACAATTAATATATGAATTATGTTATATAATTTATTTTTATAAGGACCGGTTGATTGACAGAATTTGAGCAATTCATAAAATTTCAAAGTTGATTTTTAAGTTCTGTGAAGGTTCTATTAATGTTATGTTATTTATTCAATTTTGTGGGACAACTTGACCAATAATGGTATAATAACAGAACATTAATAGAACCTTCACAGAACCTGAAAATCAAATTTGATGAATTCTTCAAACAACCCGCCCGAACTAAACAAACCATTTAAGATTTGTTTTAATTTTATAGGTGAGTTGGGGTACCTATATATCGATTTCATTGAACATACCCCTTCGTTATAAAAACGACACACCCGAGAGCGATGTTTCTAATATAAAGATCTCGTATTTTCTTTGTGGTCTGGTACTCAAATTAAGATGAACTTAAATTGATTTAATTCCTATTTAATTATATTTTTTAACTGGCTGACGTGTACCCGGCGTTGCTGGGGGTTATCCTTAGGTGATAGACATACACCATCGCAGACTTTTTTGTAGGTCTTTCGAAGATATACAATTCCTTAGCCAATTATTTTGATGTATCTCATTAGTTTAATAACTCATGGTTTAGCCAGCATTAGCAATATAAGCCACCAAAAATTTTTTTTTTACGACTTGATTACAAAACATCGACTTTTATCTACTTTCTATAAATATAACATGCTTTTACTATATAACCTTTCGGAAGACATTCTATAAATGATAGTGAAAACCCTTTCAAAATCCGTTGGGTAGTTTAGAAGAACTATGCGCACAAAAAGAAAGACGCGGGTAGCGAATTTATTTTATAATATTTAGAGATGCTTTTATAAGCACGACAAGTCTGCTATTTACACCTGTTACTATATCACAATTTCTTGAGTGTGTAAACGGAACGGACGTTTAGAAACTAAGGTGTTCCCGAATCTGTAATTGAGATTTTTTTGTCTAAAGTTATACCACAGATCGAATAATCGTATTCAATTTTAGCTCTATTACGAGTAAAACTTATTACTTGACATTTTTAACGTTAGCCCCAATTAATATTCTATGCCCCACATGTAAAGCATGTTGAGATCTTTTTGTAATGTAAGACAGCTGTTAGTTGATTTAATGGGATACGAAAATTTTGGATAATAAAAGTGGTCCCATATGGAATCCTTGGAGTACCCCTAAAGTAACCGGTAAAAGAGAGGACTTAAACCAATTATTACAAGTTGACTTATATTAGATATCTACGATTCCAACCATCTTTGAAGATTGCCGTGTATATAGCGATCTGGTGTAGTTTATTCACTAAAGTTGAATGACAGACGTTATCGAATGCCTTTCAAAAATCAGCCGGACTCTCTCACGCAGTGGGAGAGATGGATTCATACGTCCGTCACTCTTGGACACATTGACCCCCAGGTTCCTACCCACCCTTCAAGCCTTTTTCCTTCCCAGAACTTTCTCTCCTCCTCTCTCCTTTCCTTAAAAAGACCCTCAACACAACATCTTCAAGATGACATAGGCCCTGAGGTAATATTTTTTCTGAGGGCCTCCTGTGTGGAGTTAATGTAGAACAAAAATCTACCCGGGTCGTTGAATTAAAATTGTTAGATAGGAAATTAATATATTCCAACTTATTAGTTAACGTTGATCTTTAACATACAACGTGTTGGCGGGGAGTAAAAATATGACGAAAATGATTAAAAATTATTATATATTTATTTATTTATTCACGCCATGAAGGATTTTACTCGTATACAATGTTAAAGGTCTGTTCAGGAGTAAATAATGATATTTTAGCGATTCAATTTTTTTCCGATGGACGTGAACACTTATTGGTCGTGTCGTTATTTTTGCTTTCACTTTTTTTTATCAGTGTTTTGTTCGCAATCAATTATAAACATACATAAAACACATTTAATAATCATACCTACTGTGTGCCAGTTGTGTGGCAAGAATAAAATAAAATAATGAAAAAAACGTAAGCAATTATTGTGAAGACGAAAAACAATCAAATATAAATAAGAAAAAGAAATGTGTACCTAGTTGATGTAAAGAAGATGATATCAAATTGATGTAAAGAAGAGGAGATAATTTATAAAAAACATGAATTTTTGGTTTCACCCTGTAATAATTATAAGTTTTTTTTGGTTGACGGCCTATAATTTAGGTACTTGCATTCAGAGATCTTATAGAAATAATTTCGTCACATGTGGGGCGACGGCCGAATATTCTCTTTTATTTTAGGTACCTACTCCTTTTTATTAGAGATGGTCGATATCCGTCACCGGAACCGTCGATGTTATTTCTCTAAGGAACCGGTTATTTTTGGAATTTTATACTTTGCGTCGCAACCGTTCTTTGAAACCGAAGCGGGAGAAAACTAGCAGTTTTTAGAACACGAAAGTATCGTGGTGACATTATGTATATAATACAATACATTTGCTCACGAAATATAGGTATGAACGCGTGATTAAAACGGTAAAAACCTCAAGAGCAGTATTAGGTGTTAAGTAGTATCGGCGCCTCGGCTCCTTGTCAAGTCGGCCGGCGCGGCGCCCGGAGTAGACTGCTTTAATTGCACCCGCACAGGGCCGGCCCTGACGTCGCGTTCATTTCGGACAGGAGCAGGGGTTGCCAAATCGTGGGGAATTCTCCAAATTGAGAGGAATTTCTAAGATTTATCAAGAATTGGGTATTTTTTGATTATTCAACCATATTGAAAAATAATATTTCGATAATTATGCTAACGTACTATATTTGGTTTTCTTTCACACCAATTTAAAAAGACCGTTTTTTAGGCTGAACGAAATAGAAAATCCGAAAATGAATAGATAATAAAAAAATGAATGCTAATTTCAATAACGGGTATTTTTTATTTTATTGATTTTATTTTAGTAATTTGTACATTTAAGATTACAAATGACTAATTAATTATTACATTTAAATATACTATGTTTTTTTTTCTTTCTTGATATGGCTCCTACACAACATCTTAAACTTTTCAATTGGGGCAGACTTAAGGTTTTCCGGCAGCGCGTTATAGTATTTCATCCATTTATAAAATATACTATTCTGGGTATTCGCTTTGTCCTTCTTTGGTAGCCTGATTTCATTGCACGTCCTAGTTTTATGTTGGTGTATGTCCTTGTTGTATACAATTTTATTCGAAAAATATTTGGGTAGCAGGTTGTTTACTATTTTGTGTAAAAATATCATCGTGTTCAAGGTCAACATCTGTTTCACCGTTAGCCAATTTAGTTCGTTATTTTAGATCAAATACATTGGCAAACTCTGGAAAGGAGTTAAAATTATTTTGGTACTCCAAAATTGCAAACTTCTCGTTAGAATAAGGATGGGATTAAAAAAATATTTAATGATTTAATGGAAAAAAATGCCATTCTAAATAATATTACAAAAGTATGTTACTTATTATGTATGAATGCAAAGTAGGTACCTACTAACTCTAATATTTCATCCATTTCAGAAAAGGAAAGACTTGCAAATGCCGAGTTTGAAACATTGTCACCGGCCAAGCCATCATACTTGGAAGATGACCTCAATAAACTTGTGGGATTTATCAAAAAAATGACAACACTCTACGGTCTTTGGGACGACGACTGGAATGACGAATGCTACGCCGTTATCAAAGAGTTCATGATGGAACCAATGCACCCAATAATCACTATCTTCTTTGACGATGACAAGCTTACAGCAATGCTCGGCATTCCGACCACGCCAGTTTATGACTTAACATATTTTTTAAGAGAGCCTGATATGATTTTTACAGTAGATGGGTTTCATGATGAAGTCACTTTTGGCACATTTGTGGAGACTGTTGAAGGATCGCTTCTGAAGATGCTGGAACTGGTGTATGCCCCTGTATTCTTTTCAGTGACCAACTGGCCTGAAAGTATCCTTTGAATTTTGTGTTATCGAAGACAGTTGGGAACATAAAATAAAGAAGAGCAGTAGAAATGCCTTCCATATAGATTTAAAACTAAACTAACTTTTGGTTCAAGAAATATGCCCTCATGGCATATATTTTCTTTGTTCTTCTTTATTCCATGGTTGGAAATTAGGGTAATTATTCGTGATCGCTGGCCACACTTGTAACGGATTTTATCGCATTCAACGAAAGCGAATTTTCGTTTTACTTAATTGAAAATTAGAATGTTAAAATTAAATATTTACCAAATGCCTTTTATGATAATTAAGGTGAACCAAAAGGTTTAATTCAAAAAAATTGTATTAAGCATGGCCAGCAATCCCGAATAATTACCGGAATTAGTTTGGCAATGCTTGTTGTGGCGAAAACTCTGTGGGGTGCAAGAGAAATGGCCCATTGTTCTTGCACACCCATGAACCGTCACTGCAAAGGGAGAGCTGTGACTCTGAATTAACCACTTTAAAAGGCGCCATATTATCTATAGATAAGAGTCCTTTTCCGAGAAAAGATGAATCCATATTCAATGATTTAGGATTTAACTTATGGCTCTTTCTGCTCACAGTGAGGATTGGTAGGCTGTGGCAAATAATGCTTATTTTACTTACATTTCGATGGTTTAAAGCACACTTATTTTACATCCAGAATAGTTCATTTTGTATAATATTTCCTTAAATCTAAGAACAGATGTAAAAAATGAGTTTTGTACTCAGATGCACATGTTTCTGGCAAAGTTGACTAATTTTCACTACAAGACCCAAGGTATGACTGTCATGTATGTCCCAAGAGAAGGGCTGACCATGTCGGTGGAGGAAGCCAGTACCAAGAAGGAGTATGTGGCTCGCCTAGAGGAGGTGGTGGTCTACTGGACACATCGCATGAAGTCCTGCATAGAAGACCAGATTATTAATGCACAAACCACTTTGCTGTGTCCATCAGATCAGATAGATTTTTGGGGCTACAGATGTGAGTTTTTCCTATAAAACTATCAATTATTTACAATTTCACAGTAAAGAAGACAGATACCCATTAGGCTGGAATTTACATCACCGTCTTTTATACCTATCTGTCTAACGTTGTACCGAAATTGTCACTTTAAATAGATATGTTTAAATACTGTTTATGGAACTGCTTGCAAAAGAAAATCAGCATAGTCCCGTTCGAAGTATTCTGTTTGAAAAGCCTGTGTTGTGTAGAGTCAGTACACTTGACAATATCACCAGCACATACAATCTTACTATAGATCGGCTTTGAATTTTCTGCTAAACATGGCACCAACCTTAATATAACGAAACAATTAACTTTGTGAGATAAAAAACAGTTTTTTTACTTTTCCAGATGAAAATTTAAGCGGTGTACATTATCAAATTCAAAACCCTAACGTCCAACGAATTGTACAAATTTTGATGAATACACATTCATCATACATCAAACACTTTCTGAAACTGTGTGAAGAAGTAGACGAGACCATAGCCGAAACTAAATCAAACATTGAATATCTGCAACTCATAAGGGGGCCGTGCGATGCAATGGAAAATGCAACTTGTCCCGCAGATATTCCTAATCATATTTCCAAAATTTTAAATACTTTCAGATATATATGGATGGAGTCTCCACATCACAATACAGCAGAAAAAATGACCAATCTATTCAACTCTCTGAGTAATCAGGTTATCATTCAATGTTCTATATCGATCGATCTCAAGACGTTATTTAGTGGAAAAACAAGGAAAACAATGGATTCTTTAGGAAAGTGTATCGAGTGCTGCCATAAATATAAGGAAATTTATTATGCAGTTGCCGATACCCATAATAATATGAACCCTGGCACTTGGGAACTTGATAACGACGTCATCTTCAACAATGTAGATTCATTTGTGCAGCGGTGTGTAGATGTACTAGATATTTGCAATGGAATGGTCATATTCGGACGGTAAGTTGATTTATGATAGTACTTTATGTAGGTTATACAATGTTGAATTATTTTTTATATTCTTAGTAATTTATAGTATTGACGAAGAAGAAAATATACCAATGCCTCGTTTTGGCGGAACGAAAGGCGAAGAATTTGAGAATATTTGCAGCAAAACTGAACAACTATTTAAGGATGCCCTTTCCATAATAGAGGAAAAACAAGAAAGTATTCTTAATGTACACGACGTCATCTGGTACGACATAATACTGGAGTTTAGGAATGCACTCCAACACATTGAGGTGATTTCAAGCAAACCAAATTTATTACGTATTCAATAACATTTTGCCGAAGTACTGCATAATAACACTATAAGTTTTATCATTGCAGGTGTTGATAGAAAATTTGTTGAATTCTGTATTCAATACTATTAACAATGTAGAAGAAGGAGTCCGAGTTCTCTGCGCCATGTTTTATTACAATAAGAGAGTTAATCTGAAGAGAGTGTTCGAAGAAAAAACCACACAGGCAAGCAGTGCTCCATTCATACTATAATTGGGCCATTTCATACTGACAGGCTGTTGCCTTTTTCCTTTAATCAGGTCATGAAAAGGCTGAACCTGTTGTACATTTAAATTTGAACCTGGTGTTCCAGGTTTAATTTCTAGAAGACTGGAGATAAGTTTACATAACCAAGGTGTGAGGCTAAAACGGTTCCATGATATTTCATCAAAATGACAATTAAACAAATTTAAAAAGTGATATAGAGTGATTAAAAGTGATGAAACAAAAACTAGGTTATGATTTTATATCACTTTTGTAGGTGTGTTGAACTGTCATTTTGATGAGATACCCGGTCACCGGCTAAAACACAATTAGAATCATTTTTGTTTACTTGATTTGTAGGTTTGGGATATCTTCGGAAATGAAATAGAAGAAATAAAAGAAAAAATGGTTGAAGAGAGAAAAAGACATCCAGCCAACTCCCCGCAGTACGCAGGGCAAGCCATCATGCTGTCCTTGAGAAAGGATAGGTTGGCCTATGTGAAGAAGGTAGGCAACAGTTGCCGTAGCAGTTAGTTACTAACATTTAAATTATAAATCGACTTCCAATGAAATTGGAATACACTACTTACTTCAAAACTAGAGTACAGTTTGACAATAAAATTTAAAAATTCAATAAAGTTGAACTAAATTTTTCATTACTACGAACACCGATTTTAAAACAAATTGAAGTACATTCATATGTGAGATTAGGTTTAGTCCCGAATTTTATGACAACACCTGTCGCAATTTTTTTCTTAAAGTTTTTTCGTAAATTTTCACTTAGTTTTTACATAAATGACTTCTTTGGTCGAAAACACAATAAAGAATCATTTTTCCGTGCAATTATCTCACTTACATTAGAAAATAACAGGTTTAAATAATAATTTACCTTGATGATGCTACAGAATAATCTCCTTTCAGAAAGTACCACTTATTTCAAAAGAGCGTCTACACATAAATGAAAATATGCATATTTACATTGACAAAACCATTAGACAGCTCGGTAGGAGATCGTCATAATCAAAAATATTTGGATGATTAGTGTTTTCAATAGTGTAGCGCCGTTTTTGTAAAAAAATAATCTCAAGGGCTATATGTTAGGTGAGGTATTATTATCAGCGCCTTGGTAATTCAGCGCCCGGAGTGGACTGCTCCAATTGCGCCCGCGTAGGGCCGGCCCTGCGCCTGGCAAAAGGTGTCCTCATGTTGGATACTGAATAATTTTCTTGAACCTCCATGAATTTGCTAAATCCGTTATAAATTTTACCACCGTATGGTTTCAATTTCGACCACTACAGATCACACCCACCGGAAATCAGATATAGTTCATTAATATCAGGAATATTATAAATACATTTCTTTAGAAAAGAACAAACTTCATTAGATCCCTTTCTTCCATAACCTCAGTGGTAAGTGAAAAAATCTCTCTTTCCAGATTTCAGACTATAAATGCCACTGTCAACATGCGGTTTATTTTTAAAATGGGACTTGTCCCCTTATAAAACTAAAGCTAAATTTCACATCCGTGGTTGAAATTCTTTCACAAAACATGTGTCTATTAGATAATAAAACTGTATTCAAATGTCAATTTGATCAAAACATGGACAAGTCCCTCTTTTATAATAAACAATCCAATTATGATTTTAGTAAAATGTGGGATTCTGTTTGAATAGGTGATGGATTCAGCCCAATGGATGATGACTTGTAGTAACTCGACAGATTACCTTTATAAATATGAGTTGCTGATTCAAGCTATTGACTTGACTATCAAAAATATCTGGACATCTTGGACGGTATGTTTTACATAAATTACTTGTAATTTGAGTGCTCAGTAGAAGTTGAATCAGTGGTTTGAAATTCGCAATATAATATTGAAAGAGTCAATTTCAAAATTAAAATCATAAGGTTAACTATGAACTACCTAAGTACCCCTGCCATGTTTATGAAGAATATTTTTTGTGCAACTACTGTACATTATATATATTTTTAAAAATACCCGCCTAAATTTAATGTAAATCTAACATTTGCAGCTGACTGTTGACGAGAATATTGGCGCGGGTTTGAATAGAACGCTTATATGTGAAAGTCGATCCAGAAAGCTTCTTCTTGAATGCAATGTAGATAGGTGAGTTTATATGGTAACTTTTAATAATGTACATACATAAATATAACATTCAACAGTTTTATTTATTTTACAAGAACTTATTTCTGTATTTCTGGGATAGAATTGATTGTAGAGCACATTCAGAATACATTAATTGTGTTTTTAACCCTTCCCTTACAGTGCTAGAAAATCCCTCAAGCTCCGGTGTACTTGGTACACAGGGTACATAGGGTACACATTTAGGATTTTGTCATTTTTAAGTTGGATAAAAATGAACAGTTTACGTGTTATATTATATCTATTACGTAAACCATTCCATTAATAGTACATATTAAAAGAAATAATAATTTTAAAATAGCCAAATTTGGATCCTACTTTTTTTTGTCCAGTCTCTTGGAAAACTTCTTAAGAGAGTTTCACTGTATAGAGATATTTAAATAATTATTACAGGCATGTCAAATCAGTTTACAGCGCCGGCAATAAAAGGTTTAACCTTTCCCTTACTGTGCTAAAAAAATCCACGCGTTCCGGTGCTGTGTAGTCAATTACACATCTCAAAATAAGCGATTTAATATGGGAAAAATTTGAATATTCATAGCTAATCGCTTATGTTTATTATATTTTATATCAAAAGTGATAATAATTGTAATTTAATTGCTGAAAATATGAAAAAACCATCGGCAGATGCTAAAAAAACGTGCTAGGGGTCCACATCTAACGACGGTCCACGACCGACTGGCTGGCGGCTAGCACACACACAGCTATGTGGTCGTAGGCATCGATGGTCTAAATCAAAATACAACTGCAGACGTGTGGATTTCTCATGTTCCCGCATAGCGAACTAAAGCGGGACATCAATAGCGTGTCATTTCCTCGCACACTCTTCGCGTAGCAGTGTCACACGGTTGATTGTATTGGTTTATTTGTTTCCGATTTTTAACAAAAATCTCTGATTTTTAATTGAATTTGAAAACTACGTAAAATTTTATTTTTTAATTCAGTGCATAAATGTATAGCGGAGGAATACCTAAAATCTAAACCGAAAATTTATTATATTTATAGAGTTATTAGAAGCAATGGGTAGTAAATACACACCACCGATAAGGAAAGGTTAATGAGATATTACGGGTTCCACAGAATCCTGAGTAGAAAAAATACAATATTGGAAAATGGGAGAATTCTAAAAAGATCAAATATTTCCATTACATTTTGTGTACCGTGTTATTTCAAAACTGTGTAAAAACAGAACTGACTGTATACAGGTATGACTTCTAAAGAAAAATACCGTAGTAATTTATTTATATCGATTGTTCCAGAAACATTTACAGACAGTTGAGTGAGGCCTGGCATTGGAAAAATATTGAGTGGGATATTCCAGAAAATTTTAAACCGGTAACATTATCTTCCACATAATAATTAAGTCATTTATCCAAATAAAAAAAAGATTGCATGATAAAAAAATGTAACCCATAATAAAGATGCATTTATGATTAAAATTAAACTCCACCATGAAATATCAGTTATAAAATTAAAAATAATATTAGATAATAATACTTGAGTCGGGCCAAGTAAAGAGTCAGAATAACAAAAGGGTATGTATGAGACGATGTATGGATGTGAATGAAGCAAGTAGTGTGTGCCAAGACTTGATGGTCCGTCTTCTATGCCTACCCCTGCGAGGAGAAACCGCGTGAGTGTTAGTGAGTTGGTAATAATCTAATATTATATCTAATTATTATATTAATTCCATATTATGGATTATGATACAGATTTTATTCTTTGTTCAAGATTTTCCTCAAGGACAAGGCTATCATTTATGTGTACGAAAGTGTCCTGGCAATTGTTAAAGGATATAACCGACTTATCAATTATTTATCCGATGAGGAGAGGGAACTATTCAAGCCGCTAATTGATGTGAGTACAAGTTTAGTATTGATTTATTAAAAACAACTGTTTATTAAGTAATGTACGCATTACCATTAACGTTAAAAAAATTCCATTTATCTTGTGACGGTCAATTAATTTCTTCGCAGTTGACTGCATTATATGATGAGCAAATAATCCTTTCATAACGCAACAATAAGAAATTCCCGTCAGTTAAAAAATAATAATTAAGAGTTCACCTTTTAACAAATACCAATATTATTTATTTTACAAATTTTGTCTTCACGGTTAAAATAATTTTTAATATGCATTTTTCAAAGCCCGCCAAAAAGATCGAAATCTGGCGGGGTACACGTGAGGGTGACGTAATATGTACCTTGGTTTTGTTAGTTAAAGGTTAATCCCACTCGGGTCGGTATGAAATCAGCGATACATTTAAAATATTAGGGGCCGTTCAAGTATTATGTAAGCACTATAGGGGGGCAGGGGGGTCTTTGCTTTGCTTATTTTTAATGACATGGGGGGGTGGGGGGGTCGAGATAGTGATTACGTCAGCACTGCTCAGCAGTAGTTATTTTTTTTTACACATTGGCAACCTTGTAAACCGAATACATATTCGGGGATTCCCACAAATAATTAATACGTTTAGGTACTCGCTTAAAAAACAGAATACATTAACAGAAAAATGCATATAGGTACCAATTTTTACGTAAGCATGGGAGGGGGGGGGGGGGGGGGGGGTAAGAGCTTTGCTTACTTTTGGTGACAAGGGGGAAGAGGGGGTAAATAATTGTAATAAATCTGCTTACGTAATACTTGAACGGCCCCTTAACAAGATTTCCAAAAAACATGAATTCTTTTGAAATAATTTGTATACCGCAGTGGTGACTGTGGTGACCCGTGTGCGATTCTACCTATGCATCGAAAGTTGTGAAAGTTGTCCGCATTCTAATGCACGCAGCCAACCCACCTGTGAGGTAGGGATGGGAGTTCCATAAGGACCCGCTGACCAATCACAGGGCGTTTAAGTTTCTTACGGTTTTAATTGTTTTTGAATGACGATTTATTAATTCTACATATAAATTACATATTCGGAATCAGCGTTTGTTGATCTATGTGTTCAAAGCAATAATATTTTTCACTCAAGTTAAATTATTTGTAGTAGTATTATAACTGTTAAAAGGCATTTGTTATTTTTTGTAAAGCAATTAAAATGTTAAGTTGTAGAGATCTTGTGTTTAAATTTTTTTGAAAAGAAAGACTAACATTCCCGGGTTACGAATAACCTGACAATATTTTAAAATCTCTTACTAACACCACAGCGATTGTTGCTTGTGTTGTGATGGAGGACTTAGCCATCCGAGGAATTTAACACACGACGCCTGGGTGGGACCCAAACGCGATGTCAACTCAGCCACCGACTGAACCAACCGAATATGTTGATTGGGTACATTTATTTATTTATCAATGATCCTTGTGACAGCAGAAAAGACATTTCAATTTGCACTAATCAATATATACTATAAAAGTAAGTGTACAATGTGCGTGCCGCTGAAACTCAGAAACGAGTCCCAGTACGATCAAGGGAGTTGTATGGTGTGGTAGCCTTCTATCCCCCATCCATGAAGAAGGTTCCCGTTTTTACCTGAAGGGCGTGCTTTTGATATAAGGGCTGGAAGTTTAACCCTCTAGAAATTTCTAGAACAGTCTAGAACGTTCTAGATTATTCGAGAACATTCCAGAATGTTGTGGAATGTTCGGGAATAGTCTGTAACGTTCGGAAACATCCCAGATCATAATGAACTAAAAACAGGATTACAGGCCGTTTCCTGATAAACTTTTAGTAAATTTGTAATCGTGACAATACATTGACATCTCTAAATAGTATAAAACAAAGTCACTATCTACGTCTGTCTGTTTGTGCGCATGGTTCTTCTAAACTATGTAGCGGAGTTTTATAGGGTTTTCACCAGAGATGTGCAAAATGGATACCCAAATCCATTTGAAATGCAAAATGGAAATGGGTCAAAACTTTTCCATTTGAAAATGCAAAATGCAAAATGGTTTTTAGAAAAGCATTTCAAATGCAAAATGCAAAATACCTATTTTCAAAATGCATTGAAAATGCAAAATGGTTTTTCAGGTCAAACAATGAAAATAATTATAGAATTTTTAAACAGTTTTGTCATTTAATAATGGACACCAATGTAGAACAAACATATTACATGATGGTAAATCAAAAAATGCCACGACTACGGATTATGAACCACAAAAAATTTGCGCGGGACAAATGTTGCCAACGTAAAAACATAGAAACTACTATCTAACATTTAATATTACAGCGTCATGGCCCCATGTTCAGTATTTGAACCAGTATTTTTTGTACTGGTATCACTCAATTACCAGGGCTTCTACCAGGGAGCAACTTGACAAATGTAAATTATCTCTCATAGCGAGGTTGAGGACCGATTGATATTTGGGGCTTATGAAAAAAAGATGAGTGGAGATAGTAGGAAGAATGTTGCAAAAAAGCATTTAAAATGGAAAATGCATTGAGAAAAGCATTTAAAATGCAAAATGCAAAATAGTTTTTAGAAAAGCATTTAAAATGCAAAATGGAAAATACCCATTTTGCATTTTGCATTTCCATTTGAAATGGATTTATTTGAATTAAAAAGTACATCTCTGGTTTTCACTATCATTTAGAGAATTTCTTCTGGAGGGTTTATATATACATATAATACATGGACATTATATTTATTGAAAGTAGAGAAAAGTCGAGCAACCCTGGGTACACGTCAGCTGGTTTAAATAAATTAAAAAAATCTGTTTTTTTACCAAAATACATTTTTAATTTTCTACCCAGTTGCGCCATGCCTTTGGGCCGGCTTGTTGACCGAGGACTGAATCTTCCTTCCTAGGGCCTCGCTCTTATACTGATGTGAACTTTTAAAATTGACTTTGTCTGTTTGACTGAGGATTGATTGAACCATATTCCACAGGGACTGGAGTCAACCGTGTTAATAAATCCGCCAAATCCTGATTGGGTAGAACCGACATTTATTAAGTACATTAACTGCTGTAATGTCATTCAATTTCAGAGAAATGCGTGTATGCTTTTGCCAACAAAAATTGATACAATGCATTGTCATCGACAACGAATCTACCTGCCGAGTTTCAGCTCATTTAGATGTCGGGAAGTGGGTTAATTTCCACTTCCAAGATTTGCATTCATTCATTCAATCGTCCATGAAATTCGAAAAGATGTATTTTAAAATAAGTAAACCAACCGAGGCGTAACATGCAGACCGGCAGCGCCTAAATAACATTGATGGTTGAAAAATCTTTTCGACCATCGATGTACTTATATAAATATGAAATAATATGTCGTTACATATACGCTTGTAGATACCTCCACTTTATTGAAGTTCACAAGTTCCGGCGCCGCATATCTCCCGACAAAGGAATGAAACACGTTTTAAAGTCACTGTTCATATGAAAAGTCTACTCTATTTATATCTCAATGATTTTGACACATTTTTGCACTGCGGTTGGAATCAAACCAAAATCAAACACATAGACTAATATGATATGGAGGCTGTCAACCTATAATCCATATTTTCACAAAAATAAACTCATAACAATAACAGCTAAGGGAATGGAATGATTTCACATTTATTAAATTAATAAAATATAATATATAATGTATCCCAAACACATATTTTTCAAAAAATACATGAATTTACAACCAAGGGGTAACAGGAACGATAAAGTAAATTAAATTCTAAAATAATAATCTCCTTAATAATATTTGGCTGACTTATATAACGCCGTTTTCTTGAAAAATCACCTCAAGGGTGATGGGCGCTTTTACTACAATATGTGATTTTTTGTATGTAGGTAGGTA
Source organism: Hesperophylax magnus (assembly GCA_026573805.1). NCBI lineage: Eukaryota > Metazoa > Arthropoda > Insecta > Trichoptera > Limnephilidae > Hesperophylax > Hesperophylax magnus. The sequence goes on from JAIUSX010000022.1 coordinate 8,280,582, forward strand.
CATTATAAAAATATGAACAGCAACAAATAAAATTATCAAAACAACAATATTATTATGTATTACTAAAAACCGGTTCTTTATGATGACTACATATTTGTTTTGAAAAGAAACCTAAAAACTATTATTGAAAATACATAATGGAAAAAAATAATAATATGTTAAGACAAATAAGGAATCGAATTAAAATGGATACTTGTGGATCTATTTTCGATTTATGCTCACTCTCCTCAAAAACCAAATAAGGAATCGAATTGAAATGGGTACTTTTGGATCTATTTTCACTTTATGCTGACTCTACTCAAAGACCAAATAATGAATCGAATTAAAATAGGTAGTTTTGGATCTATTTTCACTTTACGCTGACTCCTCAGAGACGATACAAAATGAGACAAAATATAATTTACTTTAATCATTTTCAAGTCTTCTAACTGACCATCACGCTGTTTCAAAGTGATCAAGTCCCTCATTTATTTATCAGTCAAAGTTAACTCTTTCTAACCTATATTACAACATAGTAGAGAGTAGAGATACACAATAAACTGGCATTTCTCGTATAGTATTAGAACATCAGAAAATGGACAATTAATTAATTAACAAAAAAAATAATTTAAAGCAGCAACTCAATATTTTTTCCTGATCAGTTACCCACGTGAGTTATCAAATTGTCTGAATTCTAGACACATCAGTTTTTCATTAGAAAATGAAGGAAGTAAAATATTACACTGTACTCTATGGCTTGTTCAAAGTCTTGACACAATCAGTTCTAATTTTGAAAATGAAACTTAAATTCAAAACAAATTCGAGTTCATTGAATCGGAATTAAAATCACTCAGAGTGACAAAACCACAACCAAAATTAGTATGTTTGACGATGTTCATAACCAAAATAAACACTTGGAGGGCAAAATATCAGCAATTCCTACATACATATTTGTAACTGTTACAGGTCTTAAGTACATTAGACATTATTATTAATATATAATAGGTACATACCTACATACAGAAAAAGTAGCTAATTTTAAGTTTTCTGACTAAAAACATTATCACAGGAATTTATAAACATTCAAAGACATTTACAAAAGGCAAGAATCTAAATGAACATTCATTTCAGCTTCTTCAATTAAAAGAAAACAACATGGACAGGGATATTTAGTACCATTGGATTCTTCCATATTATCATCATCATCATCATTGGCCTCTGGAGGTTGTTTTGAATCACTTGTCATATCAAAAATGTCATCCTCGTTGATGAAATTCTTTGAAACGCAATCTTCCAAATGTTCATTATGCTCACTTCTACTAATCAGCTTATTACAAATGGGGCACTCGCAATAATCTTCAGGTAATATTTCACCTTTTATTGAAGACAAATCAACTTTTGGCAAGTCAGCACTTCCCAAGACAGAATCATCAAGCCAATCATTTATTGAGGATGATTTAGAAACATCTATCCACGAGTCACTGAGATTGGGGTTTTTGGGTGATTGTTCTTTCTTTATTCCACTGGTGTCCGGCTTCTGATCATCAGTCGACCTATCAAATTCAGTCAGATCAATTAACATGGATCCTAAACCGCTGAATTCCCGTTTAGGTTTCGAGCTATCTTCGCCAAAATGTGTCAAGTCTACATAAGTCGTTGAAGGTTCTGGCACATCATCATCGTCTAAGTCAAAACATCCTATACAATCCTTGATGTGAATATCTAACAGTGATTTGATGTATGGTTTGTTACACAGAGGACATTTGGAAGTACACATTTCCTCGACTTGCGATCCTCTTAACCACCTTTCGGTATCCTTTGTTGACCTTTTAAAATGACTTGGTCTAAGGCTAAAATCTTTGCCATAAATTTCCGTCAGTTGATCATTGGCGAACTTCATAATTTCTGGAGAAAGGCTGTGAAATAATGAAAGGCTTCCAGAGTGTTCATTAATCCAAGATTTCTGATGAGGGGTAGAGGAAGGCCCCGCTATACTCTCAATTTGCACGAAATTATTTTCTTTCAAATTATTGTTTGATTCTATTTTTGGTGCTAGCCATTCATCGTCGTCTAACTTTATAATTTTGCTTACGTTATTGTTGGATTCTACTTTTGGATGAAGTACTTCTTCGGTTTCCAACTTGATTAGCTTGCTTGGTTTAGTATCATTATTTTCCATTTCAATTGGGCGTTTATTTGTGTTTGTAGTTATAAATTTTTTGGCCCAAATATTTCGAACCTTATTTCTTGTATTGAATATTTCTTCGTCGTCATCGTCTGATATTTCAATAGAAAATTTGAGAGATTTGGAAATAACGGGTTTTTCAATTTTAGGCTTAAAATCACTATTTATGGTTGGTACATATTTCTTGCCCTGCAGACTAAGAGGTGTTTTATTTGATAACTCTTCTGCATTTTTATTATTATTATTTGTAACAGTAAGATTACTGAAAGTGCCTGATGGAATACCTCCAAGAGTGCGCCTTTTATCCCTTGCGTCCTTTGAAGCATTAATGTAGTTTCTAATGTCTGGAATATTGGTAACATCTTTAATTGGTTTAACAGTTTTGGTGATAGGTTTGACTTTCTTCTCAGGCTCCTTTATCTTTATGAAAGTGCCTCCGCACATGCGTTGGTGGCCCGCCCACCAGAAGTCGTTGTGTCCGGGGGCTCGGTTGCTGGACCGACGGACCATACCAAAGAAGGGCTTCTGCTTCTGACAAGGCCCATTACATCTCCACCAGTGAGTTTTGTAAAGGCGTACCTGCAATATAAACAATAAAAATGCTAAATCATATATAAAAAACATTTAAACAATAGTAACTTTTTCTTGTCACTGTAGGCAATTTAGGAAAGTGCTTAGCAATCAATTATTTTTTTCCAAAAAATGGTTATACACGCTCATGACTGTAGTAAGCTCTTTAAATAAACCAAAAACTTAGTTGCGACAGTCACATTTTAACAGTTTTAATGTTTAATAAAAACTTCATTAGATATCCTGCCCACTGGTGGGTTTGTTAGTTGCTAGCAAACAACCTACATGGATATGTAAAATTTAGTAATAAATAACTGTCACACTTTCCTCAGCACGGGTCGGCAGAGGACGTAACACAACACTCAAATTGCTTTATTAGTATTCATTCACTCCATAAAGCCAGGTCTTCTTGGGAAATCCCTAATTCTGTATTTTACATTTATACTGGAATCTTATAAGATGTACTCATTGAACTCAGTTATACATTACATCAAAATACAAATAGCTACTCAGTCAAAGGAAACATAATATCTAAATAAATATTATAAAATTTTATAAATTATAAGTCGTAAGCACAAAATATTATAAATTGGAAAACTTACCTCATCATGAAAATCGTGATAAATGCTGATATTAATATTACAAGCTTTGTTCAGACGATGCATATGCTGTTGAAAGTTTGGCCCGTGACCATCTCTATCTCGGTCTCGGTCTGTCAAGAAGAGATAAGCATGTATCATCTCGTGAAGCAGGGTCTCTATCAGATCTTTCCTAGGTCTCAGCTTGAGCAGTGGTTCGCTGAGGGCTATATCGCAGAAACCTCCCCTACCCTCGTACCTATAACATGCAATTAGTAATTAACTCTCTTAGCAGCAGTCTTAATTGATCGGCGCACCAAGACTGTGCCAAAGACTTCACAGGGTTTGTGCAAACATTTATGAAAAATATAAAATACAAGTTCATAGGAAACACTGTGAAACAAGGAGTCAACTACAGGATTAATTTGTGAAACATTTAGAATTTTAAAGAGCTAGGAAATGGCTGAGGCTTCATTAACGTATTATTCATTCCGTTTACACTTTTGATACTTTCAAGAATAGACATCTTACACTACCGTCATTCATTTTGTTTTTTCATTCACATTCAGAAATGTCACAGCATCAAATGAATTGTATAAGCAATATTATTTTATACATAAAACGGTAAACTTTTAGGATTGCTGGCCACGATTAACGTGAATATTTAAAAATATAACTGTCATTCGACTTAATTACTATAAAACCAACTATTTACATTGGGATAAATGGAAAATACTATACAATTACAATAATGTGAAATGAAAATTTGCTTTTGTATGGGATGACCACCCTATTGATGTTTTACAATAATTTCTGTCTATACTATGACATTTTGGTATGTCGGTATTCTTGATATTTTGTATGAAATATAAACTAGGCAAGTATTTTTACATAAAAAATAAGTTTATAATTTAAAAAAACCTTGTCTAAAAACATATTTAATATTAAGACAATATCAGAAATACCGGCAAACAAAAATGTCGATCCACACAAAAACAAAATTTACATTTCATGTAATTGTATTTTCCGCCCCCCGGATGTAAATAGTTGGCTTATAAACTAATTAAGTTGAATTATTTCTAAACAATCTTCGTATTCAGCGTGTCCAACAATCATAAAAGATTACCCACAAGACCAATTGAAATTAATAAAATAATATGAAAACGCATGTGGGGCTGTTGGAAAAATGGGTTTAAAAAGTGGAAAGAGATTGTCGGTTATTAAGGCGAACTGAGTTCTGCATGTTTCTGTAGGCGAATGTGTGGATGCACGGTTAGGTAGAAACTGTGCAGGTGTGTGGGTCGAGCGCGATTCCGTAATCCTCGGCAATGCTCGTGCATTGATGTGAGTCATTCTGGATCGAATCGCGCGCTCGCGAACAGCATTTAATTAAGCTCATGTAAAGACTAAATAAAGTAACACTTTTCATTTAAAATAGATATTATTATTTAATTCAATCCATTCTCTTAATCCTGCTCAAACATCGGTGTATTGACTAACCTACAAATTCCCGCGCAAGAGTACATCCTTTTGCTCCATCGGACCACAACACTGGCCAGCTTCCCCCAAAAGAATGTTTTGTTAAACTGCAGAAACAAGGCATGAACATTGGGAGTTGGGTCCGAAAGCTCCCATGTCGGACTCCCTAGGCTCCCGAGGCTTGGTTTGCGCTGTTCTGGTTGCGCGGGCACACTTTTAACCGGAGTCACAACATTACTTCTTATTTCATTCCTATCAAATTGCTCTTGCAGCTGCAGGGCCAGCGCATAGTCTCGGTCAACTTGATTCATCTTTATTTACTATTATCACTCAACACTTAAATCTCATTATTATACAGAACCTTATACTTTTAAAATCAGTATTTCTCGCGAAAAACACAAAACAAAAACATCTAGAACAATATATTTCAAATGTTCGACTGCAGTTTGCAGTTTGGTTTGGTTATTACCGCGAATCATAAATAAACCACTCTCCGCGAATGCACGACTGACAGCTGTGGTTGTTGTTGTCATTTTTTTTATCTATGGTTAAAGCAAGTTAGGGTTGTGACTAGCGATGGGTATAATCGATGATTTACTCGATCTTTTTGACGATCGAAATATTTAGGTTCATTGTCATAGACAAATCGATATTGTCAAAAATCATCACATAGTCAAAAATGCAACTTTTAAATAAATGAAAAATATCTTTTGCTAATTCGGTTATTTGAGAATAATATTGTTAAACTCTGTAAATGTTTCAAACAACAAATAAATCTGTCTGGTGTGACAGGTCTATAGGATTGTATAGCGAGCGATATGGTGTTATATACAGAACCGGCCTTGAGCCAAACGGCGCCTGGCGCGAGTAAATTTTTGGGGCCTCTTGTCATAATCAGTAAACGCATAGATAGGTGATCACTGTAATCAATAACAGTCGGATGATTTGTGTTTTTGTATAGCGTCGTTTTAGTAAAAATAATCTCAAGGGCAATGTGTTAGGACTGTTAGGTATTACTATCAACGCCTTGGCCATTCGGCGCCCGGAACGGACTGCTCAAATTGCGCCCGCATAGGGCCAGCCCTAGTTACATAAAACGCTTTGATGCGGATGTATAGCTTAATGTGTAGTCACGCTAATGTGTCTTAGGTTTTGATGGAAGGTAGAAATTTTTTTATTTTATGTTTTTAGAGATGTTGATATTGGAAATGATCCGACACTTCGGTTCCAGTTAGCGGAGACCGAAATGGAACTAGTTATGTTTCCAATTACTTTTAGATCTAGTTCACGGTGGTCGAAGGATTCATTCAGCAAACAAACTCATATAACAGCTTTGCTTTTTGATCTAAATAATCGGTTACTTTTAGGATTCGAATGCTTCCAAGAGGAACCGGCACCAAAAATAACCTGTTTACATAATACGATCCAGTGTGACAGACAAATCCCCGAAACAGGAGTATCGAGTATCGACCATCTCTAGTTTATTTTGGTTAACTGTCAAAGGCGTAAAAGCACCGCTATCTTTGTTTACTAACAGTGCTGTATTTGGCGGGAAAAAAATCAAAGTAAAGAAGTCGTTTACGTTGTTTAACCCAAGAAGGCAAGAATTAAAAACAATATTCCTGCTGTCGGAAAAGTTTTTCTCGGTGGAAATAAAATGCCGTGGATTATTCAAAGACTGTACAGATAGTTATTTTCAATGACTAAATATAATATTGTTTATTCTCTATTCAATGCTAATTGTACTAAACTTGACTTGACAGAATTTTGCTATTAGTATCAAACTGTCATTTTAAAATTATTTTACCTCTCGGTTCGTCAATGAAAACAATAATTGCATAAGTTTAAATCTAGTTATCGGGAATAATGAATCCCACAGCCCACAGCCGAAGTTTGAATAAAAAATGAAATTATAAATACTCACGTTTTACAATGAAAACTCCACGAAAACTTTGATATTGACAACATAGAGATTACACCAATGACCGGTAAATACCTAGTTTGTTATTTGAAAACTAATACACATTTTATTATGGTTTATTTCAGGAATGCAAGAAGACCATCGAGCCTGGTTTCACCACTATCCAATGGAGTTTCGGAATTCCAGATGCGTACATTAAAAATTGCTTGCAATCCATTCTAGAGGTCCGCATTGATATATTTTTTGTTTGTTTCCTTCAACGAGTATAAAATGTAATTTAATATTTTTTTTAGACCAAATTAATGAAACAACCGTAAATATTTTCCAAACCGCCGCACAGATTATGGAAATTACACTTCATTTTAACTTTACTACAAGAAACAACTATTTACGTCTGGATAGCTGGTAAAAGATGCATTGTATTTCCATTTTTATTTAATCTAAGTTCAAAATTTACTTTATATAAAACGATCCCTTTGCTGCCATTTGGGACTTTTTTGTATAGCGTGACAATTGCGAAAGTTAAGTTTCTATCTAATACGCATAAATTACTTAATTAACCCAAACTAAGTAAATAGTTGATCTTGTAGTAATTCTTCAAACAAAGCGTAGTTTCCATAATATCTGCCTAAGTGGGGCGGTTAAGGAAATAATTACCGAAACAACAGTTTTGTTTAAAACCACTAAATTTATTTCCACTATCGAGCGGTGGTTTCAGAAGAACTCTTCGGTAGAACAGAATAGGTACTTTCATCTTGACGAAGGAAGGGGTCATCAAAACAAATTTACTGTATTTTTTCTAATCATAGCAAGTCACGATGAAACTGCTTTTTACAAATTATAACTTTCTTTTATTTTAGCTCCAAGAGTTTTTAGACTGTTACAAACTGTGCAATCACCATATTGTGAAAGTGTTAGAAAAAATCTGCGACACTCCCTTGTTGGAATTTAACTCCTACCAGCTGTTTGAGCTGGATGCTTTCCAGAAGTCACTGAAGGGCATCATGAATGGGGCCATGGTAGTGATATTGTCACTGTATAAGGACATAATTACATACCTGGTGATAGTATTTGAGGGTTTCGAGAAACATATTGCCAAAGTAAGTGTTTTATTTGTCCCTTTGTCTAAAATGTATTACAAGAACTTTTATTATGCATTAGGATGCTGCATAATTAACAATCGTTTACTGGAGCCCTTTGTATTTGTTATCATAGAAGATTTGTTTCATGATAGCAATTATTAATAACTGTGCACCATTGCAAATACGAGCTTTCTTTGTATACAAATTTGAAAATAAACTGATATGTTACAATGGAGATAGGTTGACGTGTAACCCTATGACTCAAATTTATTCAAAATATTTTACAGCAAAGCAAATGTAATTCTTCAATGTACATTTGTACCTGTCTAGGTTACTCTGAATTTATTGTGATGATTATTTGAGAACACGGGTCATTGAATGTGCAATTTATTTGTGTGGTTGGTAAATAAATAATAAGTACGCAATCGTTTTTCTTTGCAGATACCAAACCCTTGGCTAAGGTATATAAAGAATTATGATACCCTCCTGGAGATTGCCATTCTGCGCACAGTTAAAACCTCCATGTTTAATATCCTTAATATTGTCAGTGGAGATGGTAGGCTAACATTTTTTAACCCCTTTTACAGAATTACTGACAAAAATTACTAAGAAATAATTTTTTTAATTAACTTTTTTTCTTTTGTCAGTGTCAGTAGGTCCACTACCTCTCATACGAATGAAGATCATTCTCAGCAACTTGAAGATAGAGTTTGTCCCAACACAAGATGAAGTTCTGAGTACCTTTGTTGGGGTTTTACCATCTATCCTCCAGTTGATAGATGAGTTACCGAGATTGTATGAAAGATTTAAGCTTCCGGCTGCAGGCTTGAGACGATTTCGCAGTGTAATTGAACGTGACCCTGAAATCAAGGGCATTCAAGATCATATAACAGAAGGTATGGAATTTTATAATGAACCAAAAGTTATACGTATCTATGAAGATTGTACATGGCAACTTTACTCATACTTTCAAAAACAAACAAATTGCAATCCTTTATTTCATACTATGGTACTATATTTGGAGATAGCACTCGTCCAAGGTAGAAAGTGAAGAAAATTATAAAATGTAATATTATATTTTGGGGATTTGGTAGTGAGACAATGAAACATATGGTTGTTGTGTCACAGCATTGATTTGTGTGAGTCAGTAGCGCAGTTGTGAGATGACTACGGACCGATGACGATGATACCAGGTGTAAGCGGTGATAACAGCGGTGGAGTGGTCGAGGCGGTAAAGACAGTGGGTCTACACCGCGTCGGTGGAGACCGGACTGGTGGATGTGTTAAACACTGGGGATGACGTGGAGTCCTCCCTGAAGGGATGTTGGACCTGGTCGGCAGATGAGCGGGAGATGCAGGCCGGCGATAATGTCGCGGGGCCAAGGCGCAAACCGGCGAAGGTGTCGAAGGGTCTAGGCGCATGAGGAGCGCAGGCCAGGGCGCTGATGTAATCCCGAGGAGTCCATGGTAATCCATAGCCTCTGCTAAATGTCTGTGTAGAGCCGGGCATTATAAGTAGGTCCGTGGCCTATAGCGGCGTGGTGGAGTAACGGCGGGGCGCGACGCGGTGGGGACCGTCCAGTCAGGTGGCCGGCCGCCTCAGTAGGCAGCAAGCAGTCGCAGGGCTCGCAGGTTGGTCACGTGTAAAACTGCTAATTAAAAACTGACTGAGTACGTCTCAAGACGCCCGTTTTATGGCGGTGCATCGAGAATCTTCGAGAATGCTATTTAGATATCTCTAAATAGCATAAAACAAAGTCGCTATCCTGTCTGTTTGTGCGCTTAGTTCTTCTAAACTCTGCAACGGATTTTTATAGGGTTCACTATCATTTAGAGAATTTCTTCGGAAAGGTTTAAATATATAATACATGCATATTATATTTATATAAAGTAGAGAAAAGTCTATGTTTTGTAATCAAATCATAAAAAAAATATTTTCGGGTGATTACATTGCTAATGCTGGCTAAACCTTATGAGATACATCAAAATAATGTACTAGACCGAAATTTTTCTCTTATTTTGAATGTCAAATGTTCAAAAATTTATCTAGTAGATTTGCATACAAATGCCCGCAGCCCGCTCGCCCGCCAAAAACACACAATCCATACTAGATGAAATGTTGATAAGAAGACCCTTGGATGAGTGACATCTCTTGAAATAAATTTAAACCTTTTATTCATTTTATACCAAACTCTCATAATAAATTAAAACCTTGTTACAAAAACATTTAGTTAAAACCTAGGAGAAATGTAATGTTTTTTCCTTTTATTATTTTCCTTCTTTTAATGTACTTTTGTATTATGATTTTTAGAAGTAAAAGGAGCATTGAAAAGAGTACAGCAACATGCGGACACATGGCTTAACTTTAGACACATTTGGAAGATTCCAAAGAAAGACTTTATGCTAAATTATATTATGCAAAAACCTAAAGCAAGCGATTTTGATTACGATATCACCCGCTACATTGATTTGGTGCAAGAAGTTCAAGCAAGGGAAACCAATGTTCAGGTACATCTAAAATAATTAGAAAATTTGAATGAATGTAGATCATTTCTGCATTTCATGGTAATTAATATTAGAACCAGGCCACACTCGTACAAATTTCAATGTACGCACACTTCCGACGGGGAGGGTAGTTCTGCCTTTTACGCCGGACCTACTTGAATGGCGGTCTGATAATTTTATATGTATATTTTATACCGATCTCTTTGTAAAGGTTCCAACTAAATGTATATTTATTTAAAAATGTGAACCAAGTCTTCCCAATCTTTAAATTATTGTCTTTTATGTATAGAATATTTTATTTTAAGAGGAAACTATATTTAAACCAGTGGAACGGGTAATACATCCTTACACTTATCGCACCAGAGATGCAGAAGGTTTTTGGCTTTTTGTTGTTAATTATTTGTGCGAAAATTTAAAATGTACAAACTAAATGACCCAACACTGACTTTAACTTCAGTTTATGGAGTCATATTACAAAAGTAGGCTTTAATTTCATACAATTTTATAGTTGGGGTGTGGTGAGTACTTTCATTAAAATACATACATATATGTATTATTTTCAAAGATATTGCGATTTAAAAAAAAAAAAACATTTTCTCGAATGGGACCCTTGTTTTCTCCTGCATGAAGTGTGTATATATGTATAGTATTTCTATTTTTGATACTGATAATTCGTGGTGGAATTCCATTATAATGATATATTTAAAAAAGACAACATTTCTAGGTTTAGAATAACCTGACAATATTTGAAAATCTCCTGCTTCCACCACAGTAAGCTTAAAATGTTGCTTGTGTCGTGACGGGTGATTTACCCTGCCCAGGAATTGAACTCATGATGCCTGGGTAGGAACCAGAAGCGATGCCAACTCAGCTTGTCGAATATAAATATAATACACCTGTTCGTATGTGAACTTGACTACACATATGGCATGAAGGTTATAAAAAATTTGTTCGATGGTAATTTATTATCACTCAACACAGAAAAAAACATATTGTATTCCTTTCACTCTACAAGAAGATTTGCCAAATAACCTAATTAACATAACAATTCATTCTAAAAATTGTGTAAATGACGGTACATGTAATACGGACTGCACGAAACTAAATCATAAATTTTAATATAAAATATCTTGGAATCTTAATTCATAAAAATGTTAAATGGAAAGATCATATTAATCTCACTGTGGAAAGAATAAGAAAACTTATCTATGTTTTCTATAATATATGAAACATTTTAAATGAAAACTATCAAAATTGTCTATTATGCATTAATTCAGTCCATATTGCAGTATGGGATTATCGGGTGGAGAGGGGCTTTTAAGGCTTCCTTACAGCCCATAAGTACAATTCAAAGAATAATTATAAAAATCATCCTTAGGAAATCATACGACTTCCCTACTTTATAGATATTTCGGGAATTTAATGTACCATCTATCACAGAATTGTATAAGAGAATCGCCTTATATCAAATTTATAAAGAATATTTTATACATAAAATTCACCCCTCAGATAGCATAAGTAATAGATTCAAAACTAATTGTTTAATAGCCATCCCTATGCTTAGAACTACCACGGCTCAGCACCACTATTTGTATTTAGGTGTGAGATCGTACAATATATTGTTGTCCAAAAATAAAATTAGTGTAACCGAAACTTTGAATTTTGAACAATTCAAAAAGTTAATTAAGTCCCTAAAATTGGATAATGATATATTGCACCCTTAATTTTCTTACTCTTGGTTAATCTGTAAAAAGATATATTATTTTAATTGTCTTTAAAAAACTATTTTTCTAATTTGTGTACCTATGTTAATATTATGTTTGTATTTATTTCATAAGTTTTTGATTGTTGTTTAAAAAAATCATTAAAACATTATTTTACTCTAAAGGTAAATACTCCTCTCTTAACACGAGATCCTGGAGTTCAACTTATGCAGTAGTAGAATAATAATGAAAAAATATATATAAGTCTGCATATTGTTATCATTTGTAATTTTAAATAATTTACTAGTAATAAAAAAATAAATAAAATATATATAGCCAGGTTCACATTCATTAATTAAACTACATATATTATGGTTGGAGTTCTTCCTTCATTTTCAATCATTACACGGAATGGCAAGAAGTATTTTTGTCTATTATTTGCAAGAGGTGGCAAGAAGAGGCGTCAACGTCTGTTTACACCAAAGATATTAGAAGAACGAGATGTGCTATGAGCAGTTCATACTGTGTGGAATTGTTTTGCCGAGTGTCGCCGGTTTTGTTCACCAATACTACTGCACACCTTCGCTTACGCTAAGGTATCCGCACTAATACATAGAACAGATTTCTGTGCGTACACGTCCCGATACCGTTCAAAGTACCCTAATTAGGTAGTACTCCGCCTACGGTCCGGCGGCCAACATAGCATATCTCGTTCTTCTAATATCTTTGGTTTACACAATACATAGAATTTTTTTTTTTCGTCATTTTTTGTATAAACCACATTCTACAATTATCTTACATTATAATCAGTACACTTCTTCCATTGAACATTTTATGACTAATATTTAAATTTTATCCATTATTGCGAAAAATATCTCAAAGCTGTTTACTATACCCGTGTCGAAAATAACAATGTATTTTATTTTTGAACATTTTCTTTCCAGGTTCACATTTTGCAATTGAACTACATGGGTTTGAGTTCCTCTATTGTGAAACACTGCATGGAATGGCAACAAATGTTCATCTATTATTTGCAAGAGGTGGCGAGGAGAGACCTGAAAGCTGTTTACACCTACATCGACAAGAGCAGCAAGGCTGCTATGTACAAACCTATGAACTTAAAGGAGCTACAAATATCTATTGTGACTTATGAAAAGCTCGTGGGGGAAAAATCTACCAAAGAATCTGAGTTTCCGCCACTGAGAGATTACATAGACCTTCTAGGTGATGCTTGATTAACGTAATCTAGATATTTATCTGCTTTTCTGTAAGGTTAAATTTAACAATGTAAGATTCATATCAAAGAATGCAATAAATTTATTAAAAGGATTAATAATAGTTCAAAGGTTTTTTTATTAGTCTTCATTATTTTTTTTCTTTTTTGTTTAATCTAACTCCTGCATTTTCCTTCAAAGTTTTTACTTTTTATTTTTATTTTTATTTTTTAATCCCTTCTCCCCCAGCTAAATTCAATGTGCAGAATCTGGAAGACCTGTACGATGATTTTGACAAAATAGATCCTACCTGGATTGAGTATTTGGCACTTTTGGAAAGAGCTAAAAAGAATCTAAATAATAATATGGAGTACTTCAAGAATGATTTGTTGCAGCAAGCTCAGGTATCAACTAACCTTAATATAACTTTCTGGGAAGTCTGGGAATCACAGATCTCGTTATGTTATAAATAGTTATCCATAAGAATCCTTTCAGACATAAGAGATCTCATTATTTCATTATCTCATTATAACTTTCTGGGAAGTCTGGGAATCACAGATCTCGTTATGTTATAAATAGTTAATCATAAGAATCCTTTCAGACATAAGAGATCTCATTATAACTTTCTGGGAAGTCTGGGAATCACAGATCTCGTTATGTTATAAATAGTTATCCATAAGAATCCTTTCAGACATAAGAGATTTCATTATTTCAATATCTCATCATAACTTTCTGGGAAGTCTGGGAATCACAGATCTCATTATGTTATAAATAGTTTTCCATAAGAATCCTTTCAGACATAAGAGATCTCATTATTTCATTATCTCATTATAACTTTCTGGGAAGTCTGGGAATCACAGATCTCGTTATGTTATAAATAGTTATCCATAAGAATCCTTTCAGACATAAGAGATCTCATTATTTCAATATCTCATTATAACTTTCTGGGAAGTCTGGGAATCACAGATCTCGTTATGTTATAAATAGTTATCCATAAGAATCCTTTTAGACATAAGAGATCTCATTATTTCAATATCTCATTATAACTTTCTAGGAAGTCTGGGAATCACAGATCTCATTATGTTATAAACAGTTTTCCATAAGAATCCTTTCAGACATAAGAGATCTCATTATTTCAATATCTCATTATAACTTTTTGGGAAGTCGGGGAATCACAGATCTCATCATGTTATAAACAGTATCTATTAGAATCCTTTCAGACATACTTGAGATCTCATTAATTCTTATCATGACATCTTCTAGGTGTTTAAAGACAATGCTGCCAAGTTTTTGGAGGACTTCCTTGCTGCAGTGCCCAAGTCCAAAGACCTAACCTCCAAAGATGCTTTAGCTCAGCTTAAGGCCACAAGGGATAAACTGAAGAAAATGAGAGATGCAGAACAGAATATCATCAATGGTCTAAATGTGTTTAATCTTAGGTTTGGATTTCACATTAATTCAATGTCAAAAATCCTTTTTTGTTGGAGTTACATTCAGGCATGCCAAAGTGAAGATTTTATGCGGCTGTCATACAATTTTTTTTATTCCGATGTGTCCTCAAAAATAATCTAATTCTATACTTAAATACTCTAAAAATACACACATTGGAAGACAGGTGTAAAATAAATTACTTAACTTTTTTATTCAAAATTCTAAACTCTAAATTCGACTGTTGCGAACTTCTGCAACTCATAAACTTACGAATACCTACAATAACAACACAACAAAATACGCTATTCCACTGCAACACACATAAGCGCAATTACATTGCGAACTCCCCAATACAACGGTTTCACACAATGGGAAACCAATACTTAGGTGATATCAATATATTTAATATTAACTTTGAGAATTTTGTGGAACACGTAAAAGATTTATTTCAACACTTTTCCTAAATGGAAGTTGTATTTTTGTAAACCAGTCAAATTGCTGTATTTTAAAATTTATGTTCTTGTTCTTTTATTTTTGTTTCTTGCATATATTATTTTTTAATGTAATTTTATTTTTATTATTTCTTTCTCATGTTTCAATATTGTACCACCTACATGTAAAAGCCCTCTGGGCGTTAAATAAATAATAATAATACATCGAGTGTGGAGAAGTTTTTTATATCTCATCGTATATGAGGTTTGTTATGCATATACAATCTGCATCTTGGGATATTATTGTGAGTTTGCATGCCTTAACCCATTGGCCTCAAACGACGCCGTCCCGGCGTGTGTACGGCGATGTGTCTTAAAATCAAACGTCGTCGTCCCGGCGGGTCTGATGTCTGTCGGCTTAAAAACGAAAAAGGGATACATTATTGACATCTGTGTTTAAAATTTTAAATGCCAATCGCTCTGTAGATAATTCAGCATTGATTTCGTAGTAATTGGAAGGACTCCGTTGGTACAATTTTTTCCTGATATTTACGATTGAAATTTTGTTATATTTCAGCCTCATTGAATTTTTTCAAAATGGCGTGTGGTTCGGGAATTGACAAGCTTGTTCGTAAAACGCATGGTGAGCGGCTAACAAGAGCCCAAATGGCAAAAAATATATATTATGATAATAAGTATGATTAATGTACAACTTTTCTTAATCCAATTATAAAAAATGAAGAAAAAAATTTGTTTTTGAAAAAAAAAATTTTTTCATATCTTCGTTTAATCAAATTATTATTTTTTTTTAAAACAATGCATATATTTTTTACATACCTTGATTCAATGCACAAGTAAATTAAAAAAGATTGTTTCGTTTGCATGTGTAGTTTAAAAGTTATGTAAGATTTAGTACACCACTGCACTTAAAACTTTTGGTACAAAATTAATTCGGGTGTGAAGGACAATTTTTTTAGCCAAACAATTCGGAGGCCAATGGGTTAATGTGACCTCAAACTATGAAGAGAAAATTAATCTAATTCTAGTAGACTATTTAAATCTCAGCCTATATGAGGCTTGTTATGATATTCTTGTTACATATGCACAATCTACAACTTGGCATATTATTCTGATTTTGTCTAGATGTTGCCTCAAACTATGAAAAGAAAATGAATCTAGTTCTATACATTGACTGTGCGGAAGCTATTTAGATCTCAGCCTATACGAGACTTGTTATGTACGCACAATCTGCATATTATTGTGATTTCGAATTTGGCCTCAAACCATTAGTGTAAAATGTTTTTTTCTTATGTCGTAGCTTGCCAGTGAATCAAGAGTTATTGGCCATTGAAAAAGAACTTGAAAAGTTGGAAGAGGTTTGGGACTTGGTCAACAAGTGGGAAACTGCTTGGGATAAATACAAATCTGGATCATTTTGGACACTGGAAACTGAGGAGATCGAAGAAACAGTTCAAAATTTATTTAGGTAAAATACTATTGATTTACTTTGTTTCGTCAGTGTGATTTAAAGACATATATTTTCTACCTATTTTGGAACATTTCCATAAACAAATATCATTTCAGGAATACACTCACGGTGAACACAATCGACAATCCCGGTAATGTGATCACAGGGAAGAAATTGATATTTATAATTTTTATGATATAATATTTCTTTTAGTTTCGGTAGGAAGATGCGATACAGAGCATCATATTCAAAGTTTTGCATAATATCTACATTGTGATGTACATATTATGCAAAAATAATTCCAAGTGTTCTGTAATATAATTGAGAATAATTTTTTCAGGTCATTTAATCGGTTGAGCCGCCAACTGAAAGATAAAGAGTGGAGCATTATCGATTTCACAAGGACCAAAGTTGATGCGTTCCGTCGAACAATTCCACTTTTGGGAGATCTTAAAAATCCTTGCATGAGGGAACGGCATTGGGATAGAATAAGGACTCTTATGAATAGGTTCGTATTCAAGAGTTTACCATATATAGAATACATAGTTGTACAGGTAATTGAATACATTATTAAATTATTGTTTTTAATATCTACAGTGATTTTGATCAGAATTCGCCAGACTTCAAACTTGAAGTAATCATAAAGTTGAATTTCCAAGCTTACTCTGAAGAGATATCGGAAATTTCCACAGCGGCCACTATGGAACTGAACATTGAGACTGGCTTGAAACTAATAACAGATGTTTGGGGAAACACCATGTATGAGATGGAGTACCACAGGGATAATATCTATAGGATTAAGAGTGTGGACGAAGTTAGCCAGGTAAATGATAAAATTCAGCAGATATAATGATACAGTAATATCTCAGTAATCCGTCGCTCGATTATCCGACAAGTACTATAATCCGCCATTATTTTTACTAATTGATAGCACAAAATCAAGCTCTATAATTTGTATGTTAAATTCAGTAATCTGACGGCCTTGAGCCAAACGGAGCCTGGCGCTAGTAAAACCTCATAGGCCTTGTGTCAGTCGCTGGCCATTTTAACAGTCACCAGTATTCATTATTGTTGTTTTAGGAAATTTCGGTTAGTTTTCTATTTGTATTCTAGCAACTGTCACTTTTGTTTGTGTTATTTTCTTTCTGCCACATTTTTTGTTTAGTAATTTTACAAAATGGAGTCATGTCGCAAGAATAAACATGACTTTAAATAAAAAAATTAAATTCTTAGGAAAGATCTATGGCAGTGTTTGTTTGTTTGTTTTTATGAAATATATGTTTTAATTTTTAGCATTATTATGTGTGCAATATAATCTGCCGCGTTAACTAATTGTACCCTTGCCCGGTAGTTGGGGTGACGGATCAGTGATAGAGAACTACTGTTATGTATCAAAAGGAGATAGTATAATTTTAATTAAAAAATATTAGTTTCTAGAAGACCATCAAGTATTGTTGTCTTCAATGAAGTCTACTAAATATGTTGAGCCTTTCATTGTTGAAGTTGAGTACTGGGAAAAATCTCTAGGATACGTCGCCGAGGCCATTGAGGTAAGCACTGATTTCATTGATTTTGAATTCACTTTATTATGGATAACTTATTGAAGATTATAAACTTCATTGTAATATGTAATCATTGAATAATAATAATAATAATAATAATTGGATAATTTGTAGAGAAGATAATATATATTCACAATTCTTAGTGAAAATACGAAACAGATGAAGACAAGAAAATAAAACGCTAATATGTAGTCGCAACTGGGATAACTTGAAAGACCCCTGGAAATTGCAAAAAAATCAATATCAAAATTATCTATTTAAATAAAAATGTAAATGTTCGTTAGTACAATATCTCAAATCTCCAAAATTTCTTCATCGATTGCTTTGAAATTTTGATACAATGTTGTATTCGAGTATGCATATGTTTTTATATACTTATATTATATAGATGTCACCACGTGGCAAGTAAAAACTATTTTTTTACAAAAAGTACCATCTTTTGTACAAAAATGCTTTTTTTGAAAAACAGCGCCATCTGTTGGATGTAAAAGCAACACGCGCTACTGTTTCTCTATCTGCACAGACAGACTGAGCCACAGCAACGCGTGGCGGGGTGCAGCTAGTGTATAATAAAATCAATACTTACCCCTCCAAAAAATTGTTACAAGAAAGTGATATTTTGGACCTAAGATAAACCTATAGCTTTTAATTTCTAAAATTTATTTACACACATTCAAACAATTTCATAAAAAAATAAACCCAAACGGGTTGCTGAATATTCACAAGTTCCACGTCTTTGTCAAATCATGTCTAAATTTATCTGAAATAGATATATTTTTCTTGAAGTCTTAACAGTCATTACCCGTAATATTATAGTATTTACTCCTAGATAGAATTTAAGCTTTTTTCTTTAAATTTTATCTCGCTTATAACTCCGTTTTATTTATATTTTTTCCTATAAACCGAAGACTTTTGTAATACTTAATTTATTATGTGCATATATCTTTATGTCAAAAACTTCAGTTACAAAGTATTATAATACACACGCACATGATTCGTCTTTCTTGTTCCAAAGTAACAAAAATTTCTTAAATTGAAATATGTATGAATTTAGTAAGATCTTAATAGCTCAGTTGGTACCCTGTCTCGGTAAGACCAGAGGATCTAGGTTCAAACCCTATTGTGACCGTTGCCTTTTTTATTTTCTGTGCTTTTATGTTTCAGATTTTCTTTGAAAGTTGTTGATATTATGTTCTTCAATGATTAAATTAATAACACAATATTAATTGAACAATTTGTGGCATAACTTTCTATTAGGTGGCACTGCAAGTCCAGCGCAGATGGTTGTACTTGGAGAACATTTTCTTTGGTGAAGATATAAGGAAGCAATTACCGGCAGAAAGTCAGAAGTTTGATGATTTATCTTCTGAGTGGAGAGATATAACATCCAAGTTAGTATATACACATAAAAATACACATAAAACAATCATTATTATTTATTTCATTTTTCATAGCCTCCATAAAACAGTTATGCAAAAGTTATGAATGAGACTATGAAAAATGGTGTTTACGCAGATATTTACAGAGAAGATTACAAATAATTAGGGCCAGCCCTGACCCAAATGGGCAAATAATCTCAAGGGCGATGTGTTAGGTGTTGGGTATTATCAGCGCTTTGGCGTCTTGAAAATTCAGCGCCCGGAGAGGACTGCTCCAATTGCGCCCGCATAGGGCCGGCTTTGCAAATAATTTAAGGTGCAAAAATAAAGAAATGGCAAAAAATGTAAATAAGTATTTAGCAGCAATGAAAAATAGTAGAAGTAAGTAAATGACATGTGTAAATATTGAAGATTTAAAAATACTAAAGACAGCAATATGAAATGAACATACAAAAGGTGACATTATTGTGTTATTTTATCTTGGTACAACTAGAAAAGGTTGATAGGAAATAGAGCAAAGTAGAAGTATAAAAAGGTCATGGGTGCAGTTTTAATATTTTGTGACATATGTGCGTCACATCACATATGTTTGTATGGAAAAAAATGTTTTAATCTTCTTTTTCAGTATGTACAAAGGAAAAAATGCAATTGAAGCATGCTTCTACAAGCCATCTCCCTTTCTACTAAACAATCTAAACAAAATCATTGATGACTTGGAGAGTATTCAGAGAACATTGGAAAGATATCTGGAGACCAAGAGAATGCTCTTCCCCCGTTTTTATTTTATTTCCAACGATGATCTATTGGAAATCCTTGGCAATTCCAAAAAACCACATTTGATTCAGACGCATCTTAAGAAGTTATTTGACAATTTGAATAAAATGATACTCGATAAGGTATAAATCCTCTATATTCTGTTTCTGTCATGGTACATACATGGTTTTTGTAATATTAGTAGGTGCAATCTCAGCTAATTATGTAATCGTAATCAGCAAAGGAACTAAGTAATGTTTATAATAATGTATAATTATTTGTTTATGAGGTATTTTGCTGATGATACTTGATGGATTTTGTCCTGATGAGACACCGGTCACAGGAGCCAGGATACGCCTAATGTCCTCCAACAACACGTTGGTGACCCGACATAATTGTTTATTTAATTTGATTGTGTATATATTTATTAATTTTTAATTATTCCTGTTTTATTTGTATATCATGTGGGACATGTGGGGTTGCACCATAATTATGTGGGAGTTATGGGATTACACCAATCTCCCCACATCCTGTAATAAAAAAATTATTATGTATTATTATAGACACACGCTGGAGTACCAGTAGCAAAGGGCATGATGTCAGAGGATGGTGAAACGTTAGAATGGAAGGGAAATGTGATATTGGATGGACCTGCTGAAATTTGGCTAAGTAACTTGGAAATTAGTATGAGAGCTGTGCTCAAATTGGTAAGAGACTATCAAAATCTCGTAATAATAGTCAATAATTTTATTTACTTAGGCCGTTGTCCCATGGGTCGGTAAGGAATCGACAAAAACCCAGTGCTATAAGGTTGCTGTAAACCAAAAGCCCACTGTTCCGTATATTTGTACATATTGGGGTCAGGAAACGGGGTCAAAGGGGTGGGGAGTGAGAGCGATGCGTCGTACTTCTTGTATACAGCCTGCGGAACGTGGTTTCAGCAGAAGCTCGTTATTTATCGCGTCACCGCCGATATCCCATAATGAAGTTGTAATTATCATTTCCATGAATATATCCCTCGTACTGTGGCGCAAGGCGATGGGTTGGAGAGGTCAAAGGGTTTCCTCAAACAAGCCTCTCCCAATCTGGTACGCTACGCAGCTTGTGGGCAGGCGTTCCTGAACACACGTCATCTAATGAACCCGGATACCAAAAGTCACCAAACATAGCAAACCTCAGCGGTGTTGGTTATCCAATAAATGGTTCCCGGAGAGGGGGTAAATCATGCTTATTTATAACATATATTTAAGTAAAGAATATGCTTATGAATTTATTAAATAGGCTCATTAATAATATCACAAAAATTCCACAACCTCGTCGTCACTTGATGACTGGCTTGACTCAAAGTAGTTTGTTATTGTTTATATGTTTACCCGCCATTCGGCCGTTTTCTTAGCCTTCTGTGAAATTATAATTTATATTATTACTTTAAATTACTTATTATAATAGTTCCTGTGAGTTAATTTGACAAATGAGAGGAAGATGACATTCGGCGTAGTGGCGGTAAAAGTGAAAACAGGCATCTGCAATACCGACAGTTAACTGGGCTACAAACTACACAATTATTATTGTTGCTGTTTGCAGAGATCATGCAACATGCATTGCACAACATTTGCTGCATTCTTTCAGCTCTCGGTTTCTGTCGATTCCTCACCGACCCGTGGGATGACAGCCTTAATTGATAAGGATACGATTTTTTTAAATAACATAATATTTTATTTTAGACTTTGCTTCTAACAAGGGCTGCATTAAAGAAGGCCGGAGTTCAGAGAGAAAAATGGATCAATGAGTGGCCAGGACAATTGGGAATTACTTGTAGTAAGGTATGCATACCACATCAACCGCTTTATCAATTTTATCTTATATTTAAAATTTAGGTGCATTACATTAGAGATGTTTGGTTTTGTAGATGCAATGGACAAGCGATTGTATCCGCCATCTTTGCCTATGCAGGCTAGCGGGAGAGAGGAAGCCCATGAAGAAGCTAAGAAAGAAACAGAACCGCATTTTGCAAACTCTGCTGGTCATGAGTCGTAAAGATATTCCCAAAATGCTTAGACTTAAAGTCAACGCACTAGCAGTCATTGAAATACACTCGAGGGATGTGGTGGATAAGCTTTATAAGATAAGTGAGTAATGCTTAGACTTAAATTCAACGCACTAGCAGTCATTGAAATGCGCTCGAGGGATGTGGTGGATAAGCTTTATAAGATAAGTGAGTAATGCTTAACTCAAAGTCAACGCACTAGAAGTGATTGAAATACACGAGGGATATGGTGGATAAGCTTTATAAGATAAGTGAGTAATGAGTACCAAATTTAAAGTGACAAAGGTGCTGCTAAACGAGCAAGATAAATTTGCTTGTTATTGCCTATTGCCGAACAATTGTCTTGAACGTCAATAGTCTTGATGAGCATGATTGCCGTAAAAGACAAATTCACAACACAAAAATAATCTCCTGCATTAACTCCACCATCTTTGTATAAACTTGGAAGCAAAATGAAAAAGTTTTACCTTACAATAAAACTTATATTATGTACTTAGCTTTATTTAAAACCTATAAAGTGAGATAAACATTACCATTTTGCAGCCAAATCGACGTTTCTTACCAATTTCGTGTGTAATTCTTAGTTTAAATTTTTTTTTTTTTTTTTATTAAATATCAAAATAATATACAAAAATCAAAAAGTCCCAATAAACTACTTTAAAGTAGTTTGTCATTGGGTGATTTTAACTTAAACAGATTATATCAAATGTATACATTCATATCATGAGAGGTGTAATACAATAAAAATAAAAACAAAAAACAATTAAAGCGTATGCAGTTAGAAATAGTTTGTATTAGAGTCTAGTACAAACTATTTCTTTCAGCTAGCCAATTTTTCAACAAAAAATTTCTTTTTATATTTGTACATTTTTTGATTTCTGCAGGTAACATATTTAAACAATTTGGTATCATGTAGTCTAGCGTTCTTTGTCCATATTTGTTTACATGCTTTGGTACGATTAGTCCTTCATTTAATGTAAAACGAGTATTGTAAGTGTGTTCCAGTCTATTTATGTACATAGGGCTATTTATGTGCTGAAAAATTATTTTATACCACATAATTGCTCTTACCGAGAGGATTTTCAGATTTTGATAAAGGTATGGAACATTATGCCTTTGTTCATATAAACTTTTATGAGCTAATAATTTAACAAGAGAATTTTGAACTGATTGAACATGATTTATATTTGTTTTAGAGGAAAATCCCCAAGCTGTAATTCCATACCTTATGATAGATTCAGCTAGTGATAAATAAATTATTCGAAGTGTGCATATTGGAACATAAAATTTTAATTTATATAATCTACTAATAATAGATCTCAGTCGTTCACAGACTTTATTAATCTGTAAATCCCATTTGAAAAAACAATCAATAATAACACCTAAATAAACATATTTTTTAACCAGTTCAATATTTTCACATGTACACAGCGCAGGGATACCAACATGTAGGCAATCTGAATTGTGTGTTTTAATTTCGGGTATAATAGTATTTACCTTGGCATTTGGTGATCTAATGTGTATCAATTTAGTTTTTTTTGCATTTATGATTAGGCCAGAGTCGTGAGACCATTTTAAAAGTTCAATGTAATCTTTTTGTAAAAGTTCAATACATAATTGCAAATTACTGCAAGAAAACACCAATGCAGTATCATCCGCGTACACAAAGTGTTTTACATGTTTAAAAATAAATTTAATAAAAGATACATAAATTATATATAAAATAGGACCTAATATGGAACCTTGAGGTACACCTGCTAAGATTTTTCTTTTTTTACTTAATGTGTTCAAAAGCTTTATTTGCATGCACCTGTTGTTCAAATAATTTTCAAATAGTTTTAGAAGTTTCCCTCTTATTCCTATGATTTCTAGTATTTTCAACAATTTTTTATGGTTAATAGTGTCAAATGCCTAGGAATAATCTATAAATAAGACTAATACATGATGTTTATTATTTAAATTATTATTTATCAAGCTGGCAAACTTTTGAAGTAGCACTTCAGTGCCCTTTTTTTTTTGGAATCCATATTGGTTAGTATCAATAATAGAAAAATCTTCCAAATATTTTATTAATTTAATTTGAATGTATTTTTCAAGAATTTTTTCGAGTGATGGCAAAATACTGATTGGTCTATAATTACCCAAAATGGTGTGATCACCTCCTTTATAAATGGGTCTGATAATACTACATTTTAAATCATCTGGAATTTTTGCTTCAAATAAGATTCTGTTTACAAAATGGGTTATAATTGGACCTAATGTTAATATATGTTTTTTAATATCGCTCATTCTGATATTATCGATTCCAGGAGAAGAGCTTTTAAGTTGTTTCACAATGTTTTCTATATCAGCAATTTTAGCCCTAGGTAGGTACATGCTTTGAGGCATCTCCTCTGG
Organism: Hesperophylax magnus; assembly: GCA_026573805.1. NCBI lineage: Eukaryota > Metazoa > Arthropoda > Insecta > Trichoptera > Limnephilidae > Hesperophylax > Hesperophylax magnus. The sequence goes on from JAIUSX010000022.1 coordinate 8,305,266, forward strand.
TTCAAACCCAGTTGTCCTGTGATTACATTTATGTAACATATTGCAAACATTGTCAGAGAAATAATCAACAAAGTCATTTGTTACGCTTTCTTCGGTCCGATCTTTCATCAAATATTTGGATGCAACTTGGTCACAATCATTTTTACATTTCTTTCCTAAAATTTGATTACATTCGTCCCATGTTTTTTTTTGAGTCTTGAAATATATTTTTGAATTTATCATTATAGTATGAGGTTTTTAATTTTATTAACAATTTATTTAAAATATTTCGAAAACACTTATATTCTTTTTCATAGTATTTGTTCTGTTACATTAGCGTTTATCGCCATGTAATATACTATAGGTGTGTTACACAAATAGTCATCGCCGCACAAGCCGGCGGCAAAGCTTGATACTCCAATCTTTCAGGGTGTGGATTATAGTCAATTTCCCAATTAAAACAAGTCTCTTGATATGAGGGTTTATTGTACAGGTAATACAGGTTATCAACAGATCTACAAAAGGTACATAGCTTTTTAAGGCCTAACTAGTTACTAGGCAATCTATTGACTCTAAGGGCTCTGATTGACAAAGGTATAACATTCGCTCACGTGTAAACTAGGCTGAAGCGGTGAATGATGAGCAGGGGCCATAGGCGGGTGCCTAGGCAGGGTGCAGGACGAAGGGCGGCTACGATGGGCGGATGCCATAGCACGGCCTAACTGATGCGGTAGGGCGGGAATACGACGAAGGGCGGCACAGAAGCGGCCTGAGGCGGCCAGGGCGGCGCAGAGATATGGCGCCATCATATCCATGATGGTGTAGCCGGCCGAAGATTGCCTGGACGTGATAACTGAGTCTAGGGACGCGGCACATTATAAAATGTATGCACGCCGGTCCAATTACGGCGACACTCATTTGGCGGTAAATATTAACTCGGAACTAAAGCATAGTGTTGTTTTCTACGCGTCTCGCTGTGAACTGCCGCGTGGGTCTGCTCGCGGGTGGAAGCTTGCCCCTTCCACCTCTCTTTTAGGTGCCTGGCCGATGCCCATATAAGGATACGTTTTTGTCAACTATCCATTTGATTGGTTGTAGGTACTTGTAAGCCTACGTGACCAATATCAGGCGGTGATGTCGCGAGCTCCTGCGTATGTATTGGTGTTCACCCGATTGTAGACATGCCGAGATGCGTATATATTCGTGTGTTTACACGTGCTGAGTGAGTGCTCCAATTCCGGGCCGTGAGGATATACATAACTTGTGCAGTTAGCTCTTGCAAGCTATGTGCAAACATAACACTACCCTCCTTGTCGACGAAAGAAGATCCCAGGCAACGTAGCTGAAGCAGGGCAACGTCTTCCTGTTTGCCGTACGAGAGGTACAGAGCTACCTCATTTCACAAAGATTTAAACACTCCCTAACTTAAGAGCCAAAACAAAATTTTAACTACCTGAGAGCCAAGTTGAACAACCCTAACAAGTACACTGAACAAGGGTTGCCAAACCTCTTTCAAAAATAATTGCAGAAATGAACTCCAAGGCGCGATACAAAACACGCTATGATTTACATACTCGATTTTTTTTCCAAACAAAAAATAATACACATGGCCTTCCTTCCAAACAGAAAGAATACATAATACTTTCTCCAACAAAAAAGAATACACATGGCTTTCCTTTCAAACAGAAAAGAATACATAATACTTTCTCCAACAGAAAAGAATACACATGGCTTTCCTTTCAAACAGAAAAGAATACACAATACTTTCTCCAACAGAAAAGAATACACATGGCTTTCCTTCCAAACAGAAAAGAATACATAATACTTTTTCCAAACAGAAAAGTATACATAATACTTTTTCCAACAGAAAAGAATACACATGGCTTTTTTTAAGACAACACCAAAACAACAAATGTAGCCTACAATGTGGTATATCCGAATGGATGTACACATTTACCACAAGGCCTACACTTTCCATCAAACCACAAAAGAAGAACAATTAAACCATGTTCACAATTGTACAATGTTATACATAATGATATTCTGGTTAGAGAATATTATACGCTTATGCGATTGACCAAAATCAATCCATATTCGCGTTTCTCACAATGAAATTCTTAAACTAGACATGGTTTTTTTATACACAAAATTCCTGTTAGGGAATATGTACGCTGATTATATCATGCGATTGACCGAAATCAACCCATTTTTGCGTCACTTATAATGAAATTATTGACACTATACAAAACAAGTATCAATACACATGTTATGTTATTTCTTATTATCCATTGATAATTTTGAAAAACGGAAAAAAAAGATTCTCCTCAAGATTTTAACAATATATTCTCATTTAGTCATGGTTTGTCTGGTTTGCTAATAATTCTTAGGCATATAGTCCATCCTCTCGTATCGCATATTAATTATTAAGGTCAACGCTACCAAGACCTCCCATGTAATTAATTCTAAGGCTAATATCATCCTATAACATTTAACGATTTACTTCTTGTAAACCGTACAGCGCTGTACCAGGTGTTTAACAAGAAACACCAGCACGTCGTAACGATAACGTTCGACAAAACATTCGGACCACTCATAAAGTGTCCTTCTCACCAAATAACCAGACAAAACCCACAATGACCTTAAGTGCAATTATCAACCCAATTCTTTGGTTAAGATTCAATAATGTCCCAAAATGACATAAATATGCAACCTCCATTTGTCCTTAATGACCAACAATTTAGATTCCCAACGAGTCTAAGACATAATTACGTTATCTTTACAAAAACTATTTCTTCTCACCGGGTATATACTATAATTCATCTTCCTTTGAGAAATATACACACCACACTTGACATGGCGTACCACATATTACAAATAACACAATTTTATTTCGTCTCATTTTTATGAAGGACTTTACACGTTATTTCTTTTTATTGATACCGAAGCAATCAAATACGTGTTTACAAAAAATACGATTCACACCATACTTGACATGGCGTAGCATATAATACAAAAAACACAATTTTATTTTGTCTCAACTTTATGAAGGACTTTACACGCTGGTTTTTTTTTTTACCATATTGATACCGAGGCAATCAATTACGTGTTTACAAAAAAATTACAGTACACAACCCATAACTAATTAATAATTAGTTAAGGAACAATTTACACAATTATAATTTACAACATATTACATACCACTCAACAACTACTGTGTGTGATTATTCAATTCTTGTTATATAAGACTTATTTGAGTCTTTTCAATTTAATAACCGAGATCTACATAATCCGATTCCTAGAGTTTGACTTCCTTAAAAATAAACTTCACATATTCACTACGCAAGAAGAAAGAGAGAAAAAAAAAATTCCAGAAAAAACAAATTAATTGGTAGGTAACCAATTAAATACAAAAACATTTGACAAAATTTTCTATACAAGAGAATGTCTGAACAAAAACCACATACAGGGTTTTTCTTATTTAATCTATACAATTTTTATAACACAAGATATTTGAGTTATAATACTTCTATTACACAATAATTACAAACGTTATGAATGAATTTGATTTTTTTATTGTTATTATATTCTATTGCAAATCAAGTTACAGTTACGAGAAGAAAAAAAAAAATATTATTCCTATTAGAAGGTCTGCTAGCGTCCTAGTCAGCCAACTTTATAGAGAACAAAGACGAAAGAAACAGCGTGGTTATTATGTCATCCGGAACAATATCCACTCAAAGGTTCATGACGCCCTTGAGTTAATACTAAACGAATGACAGCATTCCCTCTACTATTCACTATTAAAAAAAGAACGCGAACGAAATAGTATTCAATAATTATTACGTATTTTAACTGCAAAAAAATATATCATACTACTGCTTCGCGGCGAGCTTGACGAATTCATTATTATTATTATTAATTTTGTGCGTAAAGAATGTTTACTGCGACGCGAGAATAATAATTTCTTGTCCGCAAATTCTCCGCGTAAATATAAAACATATCATGTTACTGAGCGGAGTTTTTTGTTTTTGACCAAACAATTTATTTTCTGTGTAATATTATTTCCTGTTCTAAAAGTTGTTTTACTGTTTTACCATTTACTGCGAAAAATGTTGAAACAACTGCGTATTCCAACCAACAATCTCTTTACTGTGTAAATGTTATTTCTGCTGCGTGTTTTTATTCTAACCAACTATTATTTTCTGTTATATTACTTTTGCGGCAAGTTAATAATAATAATTCTCTTGTCGGCATATTATTAACTTTTCAAAATTTAAAATTCTACCAATATTGGGAGGATCCATGATTTAATAATGGTCATTATCGGTAAAGTCTACGGATCTTAATTAAAAACAACCAATACGTTATTTATTTAATAATATGAATTAAAAAACGATAACTGAATTTAATCCGACGGAAAATTGATACTTGGAAGTTCTTTTGAGTATTTGAATTATTTCAACTTATTACAATGAAACAGATAAGCAAAGCTTAACCTGACAAAAAAAATTATTTCTAAAACGAAACAATTAAATTGCATTCCAAAATTGAAATAACACATCTATCTCTCGGAAACATCCACATTTAACATTTATTACGTCGTAATTTCTCGTTGGTTTATTGCGTGTTTAGTTAATAAAAAGTTACGCGTTACACTTCCGACGGCACATTCGTATTACAAACACTCCCGAATCAGAAATTGAATTATAACACACAGCTGTGGGGAAAAAAAACATTAATATTACAGTAAAACATAGCAACAAAAGACATATTTTATCGGGCTAATTGACTATCCATGTTGTGGCGCCAGTGTTACATTAGCTACGTAACTTAGATAGTTATAAGTGAGTAAAGGCCCCAAGTGGCGGCGCCAGTGTTACATTAGCGTTTATCGCCATGTAATATACTATAGGTGTGTTACACAAATAGTCATCGCCGCACAAGCCGGCGGCAAAGCTTGATACTCCAATCTTTCAGGGTGTGGATTATAGTCAATTTCCCAATTAAAACAAGTCTCTCGATATGAGGGTTTATTGTACAGGTAATACATGTGGTGACACTAACCAGACAGCCGAGCACATTCTGTGGCACTGCGAGTTGATGAAGGATGCCCGAGAGGAAATGTTGGATGGCTTGAGAGGGATTACAAGACCGGCATGGAATGCCGATCTCGTGTTGAACAGAGAGAATTTTGAATGCTTCAAAAAGTTTGTAAAGTCCTGGGTAGAGAGATGGCCTGTGCTTAGAGTCGCTGATTTAGATTAAAATCATCCTTGTTTCAGGTGCCAAGCGTATTGTTCCTGTCACTCCACGGTTACTCCTCCATAACAACTTTAATATTGTTTATGCGCGATTGCTTTATGTTTTATTTTTATATACTCATTGGTTTTACTTTCTTTGTCTTATGGCATGATCGCAATGCATTTATTATTTTATTTGTTTGTTTTATTATTTCTTATTCATTTATTGTGTATATTGGCTTTTTACACCGTTTTTGCCAGTTCTTTACACTGTTTTTATTTTTTATGCACATTCTTCCTTTTACTTTTGAATTTGGGCCTTATTTATTAGGAACGCGTTGATAATGATAATACTGTTTCTTTTTGTGTTTTAGCTCTTTAATACTATGTTAATCTTTTGTTTTCCCTTCTTTTTTTTCTATTATGAACAGTCAATTTGTTGTTGATCACAACTTATTTTCTACGTTTGTTATTTGCCTTTTTATTTGTTACTAACAAATTGGTTTATGAATAGGTTGTCGAACTGAACTCTATCGTACTGTATTGTTCATTTCTCCACCACGGGGGCGGATAGACCCTGTTCCTGCATCCAGTAAGGTGACATTAATCCGGGGCGGCTGTCCCACGAACCACGGGTGCCTCCCCCGGCATCATGAGCGGGCCTGGGGAATGTTTGCGCGGGCCCGGTCCCCTTCCGTCCTGCCTCCGGTGACCTGAGGCTCACTTCATTCCCTAGGGTCTTTGGGAGTATCTCCCCCCCCCCCTCCCCCCATTTACATTTCTTCGAGGGTACTCTCGGAAAACTGGCTAAGGGACGCGGGTGCTTGGGATCGTTGTGGCCAGGCCGCTTGCCACGCTCATTCTTGCCGGGACCGCCCCGTGATAGTGGGGTAAACTGCCCTCGATACGCGGCTTGTATATTTTTATGTTTCAATCATACTTCCACTTATAAAATTTGTGCTCCTTATTTATTATTTAATTTTAGATGCCAAACCACCAGGCGAACACATTTCATATGTGTTCTTATTTTGTGTTACTATTAATGTAAGTATGCATACATTATTTCGTACTAACAATCATGCATGCAGGGACATTGGAGGGTCTAGAATCGTTTTAAAATAAATGTAGCTTCTTTTTACAAAAAAAAATTAGAGTCCTGACGTGTGCGGCTAAGGAGGTTAAACAATCAGTTTCCTCACACAGCCGTCGGGAAAGGGTGGGTCCCCTCCAATGTACAGGTAATACAGGTTATCAACAGATCTACAAAAGGTACATAGCTTTTTAAGGCCTAACTAGTTACTAGGCAATCTATTGACTCTAAGGGCTCTGATTGACAAAGGTATAACATTCGCTCACGTGTAAACTAGGCTGAAGTGGTGAATGATGAGCAGGGGCCATAGGCGGGTGCCTAGGCAGGGTGCAGGACGAAGGGCGGCTACGATGGGCGGATGCCATAGCACGGCCTAACTGATGCGGTAGGGCGGGAATACGACGAAGGGCGGCACAGAAGCGGCCTGAGGCGGCCAGGGCGGCGCAGAGATATGGCGCCATCATATCCATGATGGTGTAGCCGGCCGAAGATTGCCTGGACGTGATAACTGAGTCTAGGGACGCGGCACATTATAAAATGTATGCACGCCGGTCCAATTACGGCGACACTCATTTGGCGGTAAATATTAACTCGGAACTAAAGCATAGTGTTGTTTTCTACGCGTCTCGCTGTGAACTGCCGCGTGGGTCTGCTCGCGGGTGGAAGCTTGCCCCTTCCACCTCTCTTTTAGGTGCCTGGCCGATGCCCATATAAGGATACGTTTTTGTCAACTATCCATTTGATTGGTTGTAGGTACTTGTAAGCCTACGTGACCAATATCAGGCGGTGATGTCGCGAGCTCCTGCGTATGTATTGGTGTTCACCCGATTGTAGACATGCCGAGATGCGTATATATTCGTGTGTTTACACGTGCTGAGTGAGTGCTCCAATTCCGGGCCGTGAGGATATACATAACTTGTGCAGTTAGCTCTTGCAAGCTATGTGCAAACATAACAGTTCGTTGGAGCATTTCTCCAACGTTTGTATAAAAAATCTATTTTTTTTAATTTTATAAAGTGCATCAGTAGATATCCATTCATTTATGGCATGCGGTCGGTTTTTTGATTTTTTGCTTATTTCAATTGTGCTTTTTTTATACAAGTCATCAAAATAATTTTTAATTTTCAAATAAATAACAGAACATTCGGTTTCATTTAGAAGCGATTTCCAATCATAATTACAAATATGTTTATCAACCAGTTTTTGCGAAAGAATTTTAACTTTATTATAATCATTTGAGTTTAAATTATCTACCGAGTTATAGCGTATACTTATAGCTGTTGTGTTGTGATCGGCAATGTTATAGTCACATACACATGCGAAGATTGTACTGGTTAATCCAGCGGGCAGTTTACCGCTTATTCGCACGTAGAAATGATCGACACATGAACTATTTATTTTCTGTTTAACAATTACTTCCCTAGTGACGCCATCTATACATTTTTTCAAATAGTTATTTGTAAGAATATTTTCATAATTTATTATGATAGGATCATTTTTGTTTAATAAATTTAAATTTATGTCGCCGAAAAATATTACACTTTCATTTGATTTAATATTGTTTTCAAACACAGAGGATATTTCTGACAAAAATGATAGCTTATTTAGATTCGGAGGTCGGTATATTGCTAAGACATTTAAAGTGCTCTTATTTGGAAGTGTCAATATTCCAAAAACGTTCTCAAAAAATTTGGTGTCCAGAAATATTTGCGAAAAGGAAAGGTTATTCTTTATATATAACAAGATGCCTCCACCGGATTTTTGTTTTCTACAATAGTGATACGAATTGTATCCGGGAATATCATAAAGATTAACAAGTTCCGAACGAATTGCCGTTTCGCAAAGCATGAGTACGTCAACGTGATTTAAACAGTCTTTAAAATAAACATGAAATAGGTCGAAATATTTACATATTGACCTAATATTTAGTTGAACAAAATTAAGTTTACTTGTATCACATTTCCTTGAATCTTGCTTTTGAAACCATTCACGCAGGTTATTTACTTTACAAAAATTAATATCATTGTCATCATCTATGAAACTAAAAGACATAATGATTTAAATAAAATATTTCCAAAACATTCATGGTTAGATTATAGTATTGTTCAGTATAAGGTAGGTTTAATAATTTGCACCAGTAAAAGCATACTGTACATTTTCTACATGAAATATATTTGTTTCGTTCATTGAATTTTAATTGATAACTAATTGATAATTGATAATTAATTGATAACATGATAATTAATGGATAACAATAATTTATTTGTTTCATTCTCCATTTGGTAACGTCAATCTAAATCTCCCGCCAATGTCACCTGCTAGTCCCAAATTTTGCTTGTTATTGCCTATTGCCGAACAATTGTCTTGAACGTCAATAGTCTTGATGTGCATGATTGCCGTAAAAGACAAATTCACAACACAAAAATAATCTCCTGCATTAACTTCACCATCTTTGTATAAACTTGGAAGCAAAATAGTAAATTATATGTTAATATATCAAATTGCAATGTCCTCTAATGTAGAACTATAAAGATATGATGTAGTACTATTGTATTACGTAAAATTATTATTATCATGTGTACTCATATTATACTAGCAGATAAAAACCCACTGCCGCGGTTTGAAAATTTCCACAGTTGTTTTTAAAAATAACAGAGGGCGCCACTTCCGTTTACAACAATCCTAAACTGTACAATCAAAGATAATAATACTATCAGATGGTTATATTTATGTAGTTAGAAAGTGAAATATTTATATTTATTTAACTTCTATCTATTTATCATTATTAAAAAAATGTAAATGTTAGTTTGTTCAAAATCTTAAATCTCCGAAAGTTCTTCACCAATTGCTTTGAAATTTTGACACAACGTTGCATTAGAATACGCGTGAGTTTTTAAATACCTATAATATATAGATGTCACCTATGACAGGTAAAAACAGCTTAATCTATTGGACAAACATGCTTGTTTTTAAAAAACGGTACCATCTGTTGGACGTAAAAGCAACACGCATTACTATTTTTCTATCTACACAGACAGACTGAGCCACAGCAACGCGTGGCGGAGTGCAGCTAGTAAAACATAAAAAAATATATGTATTAATCGCATCGATCAGAGACACGTATGTAACACAGCGAAAAGGAAATATATTTGGCCCGGTAATATTATCATAATCTAAGTAGCAGAGCGAACTCACCGGCAAGTATGTCTACAAGAATAAGCAGTGCACCACTATATTTTGCAATCTAGACCGACAATATGGAAATCTTGACTGAAATACTTTGCTGGCAAGAAATTGTTATAAATAGTTGCTTATATACCAGAGCCTTAACATTATGTTTTTTATTATTATTTTTCAAGGTTGTATAGATGTGACATCTTTTGATTGGTTTTCCCAACTGAAGTTCTTCTGGGATACGGGTAAAGATGACTGTGTAATCCGACAGACTAATACCCAATTCTATTACACATACGAGTATATCGGCAACTCCGGCAGGCTGGTCATCACACCTCTCACTGACAGGTTTGTAAAACATACCACTTCATTTTGTCCATATCACACTACCTTATGATGATTTATTTATTATTTCTGTAGGTGTTACATTACGCTGACGACAGCCTTGAACCTTTTTCGAGGGGGCAGTCCTCAGGGCCCCGCTGGGACAGGTAAAACAGAGACTGTAAAAGACCTAGGCAGGGCTCTGGCCAGATGGGTCGTGGTCACCAACTGTTCCGATGGACTTGACTACAAGAGTATGGCTAAATGTTATGCAGGTAAATTCTTGACTTCAAATACACATTAGGCGTTCCAGGTAATTCCTAGCTATTTTCTTTATATGAGTTATTAACCTTAAATCTTTTAGGTATTGCACAGTCTGGCTGCTGGGGATGTTTTGATGAATTCAATCGCATCAACATAGAAGTGCTCTCAGTGGTGGCGCAGCAGATTCTATGCGTCTTGCTCGCTGTTTCTCAAGGCTTGAAGCGATTTGTATTCGAAGGCTGTGAAATAAAACTTATCAATGCCTGCGGTATTTTCATTACTATGAATCCTGGGTCAGTACTTAAATCATTCCTATACCGAAACAATTACATATAAATAAAACAATTATTACAAACATATTTTTTTGTGTTTTGGTTCATTATAGATATGCCGGGAGAACAGAATTACCTGACAATCTAAAGTCTATGTTTCGTCCTATATCCATGTGTGTTCCGGACAATCTTATCATTGCCGAAAACACACTTTTCAGTGATGGCTTTCAAGAATATAAGAGCGCCGCTAAAAAGGTTTATAAATCCTCCGTGTACATAAATGAATTAATTACTCTTTATTTTTATTATTTCTACTAGTGTACCCCTCAATGCTTCGATTTTGCTAATGTCTTTCTCGGGCGTCTCTGACTTCTTCCTGCATTCACTACTATACAGGGTGTATCGGCACTAACCCGACAAACTTTAACCAGCTATTCCTTAGCACATTTGGAGTAAAAAATGTTATGGGCACTTTGCTGTCCGGTAGCATTTTTTTTTCAATTAAAAACAAAAAATTAAAAATTTCCACACTACATCACTGTCATTGGCATTTTGATTTTCGTGTTCAACAGCTGTTATAAGCAAGTATGTCGAAAAGCGTCTTCGCTCTTTCGCACACACTAAATAATAAGAGTTAAAAATGAGACGAATGGTGCCGTGCCATTTCATTGTGATTGTAAAAGTGCGCCAATATAGATACACACGTACATTATTCAACGGAATTCGAATAAAATATTGCCAGATGGGTTTTCAAACTTTGACAAAGGTTAAAACAGTGGTGACATGTGGTGAAAATATGAATAATGAATTTTTTATTAAAAAAAAACGTTACCGGACAGCAAAGTGCACATAAGATTTTTTACTCCAAATATGCTAAGGAATAGCTGGTTAAAGTTTGTCGGGTACGTGCCGATACACCCTGTATACTACAATGTTACTGTTAAAAAACTACACTCCGTATCGTATTCCGATATTGCCGGGATTGCCGATATTGCGTGAAGTATTCCTCGGGCATCCCCGACTTCTTCTACCATTCAAACCACTCTCCAAACACTCCTGACACTAAAAAAAAGAAACTTTGAAATTTTCAGCGATATCTGTCAAATATTTTTCAAGTTTTGCAAGCACAAACATACGCTGACTGATTTTTTTAATAAAATAAGATGTATAGTGATATTTATGTATTACAGGTGTTTACCCTCTATGAACTGTGCAAGAGACAATTGTCTAAGCAAGATCACTATGATTTTGGGCTGCGCTCTATGGTAGCTCTGTTACGATATGCTGGTGTTAAGAGGAGGACTCATCCTCACCTACCTGAGATGGAGGTAAGGCTAATACGCTCTTTCAATGTATATCAAAAACACAACATATGCTCTATTTGACGCCCATAACTAAACAATAAGACCAAAGACAGTTCGAATTATAATGTGACAATAGCATCCACTTTGGAGCGACGGTACCGCGCGTCACTCCAGGCCGCAGCGCAGAAAAGTAAAATCCGAAAGTGAGGTAATGGTTTACAGAGCAGTCCATTGTGAGCTTTTCTGTGAGACGGCCCCGATCAGCACGAAGTACGCTCCAAAGTGTACATGTGGATGGGCCTAATACAGAACAGGTACAGACAATCTCACCAAGGTTTTTTTTTTAAATTACTTAACCAGGTTGTTTTGTATATTACAGATTGTGATATTGGCTATGAGGGATATGAATACGGCAAGACTAACAGCTAAGGATGTACCACTCTTTGATGGTATAATTAAGGACATTTTTCCTGACAGCTCAGCCCCTGTTGTGGACTATGAAATGATTCATAATGGAATCATTGCAGAAATGAAATTAGTTGGACTGCAAACTATAGCCATTGGATTGCTTAAAGTAATACAAGTCATGGAAACAAAGGTACTTTCGCTTCCACTTAGTAGATTTTAATATTACATAGCTACTTAATAATTCAAACATATGTGTTCAGTTCTTTTTCTGCATGTGACAAGCTAGTGTTTTATGTTCAGAGAAGTTGTAAAGATTCATTTTTCTTATTGTGTTATATGACAGAATTCTCGTCATTCAACCATGGTCCTTGGCGACACAAACACTGCCAAGTCAGTGACATGGAGGATCCTGTTGAACACCCTGACTCGCTTGAAAAGGGAGAATAAACCAGGCTTTGAATTGGTTAGATATTATCCAATAAATCCAAAGGCACTTAACTTGGCTGAGCTGTATGGGGAATACAACCTCGCTACTGGAGAGTGGACTGATGGCGTCATATCCTCCGTAATGAGAACTATTTGTCAAGGTACATATTAATTTGTTCTACAATAATTGTTGGCTGCATGAATATCATTGATATGCCTGAGACGTTGAATAAAGAAGAACATTAGAAATGCCTTTCATAAAGATGTGATGTAAACCAATGTCACCACTGACTTGGTTCTGGCTCATTGAGCATGCGCTCTGTCTCTCTTACACTCGCCTGAAATTGTATATAGCCATCCAATTTGAATTTCACAGTGATGGCGAAACACAGTTCTGTTAATGAAAATTATGCAAAGAATGATCAGACTTTTGGATCACGAAATACGCTCACATGGCATTTCTTGTGTTTTTCTTTATTTTATGGTCTGAGACATATCTTCCTATTCTTCAGATACCTTTGCCTGGACACATTTTTTGGTGACTTTGTGAAGCAAAAATTGAAGGAACTCATCTCGCTGGACACCAGAGAGACCAAGTTAATTCTATAAAACGCACCCCAGTGATGTCAACAAATTAAATCATACAAAAAAATTAACCATTAATTCGAAAAACTAAAAATAAAAATAATTTAGCGTTAGACCATTGTAAGATTCTGCAGGTCGCAAAGGCTGTGATGGGATGGACATGTGAAGAATCCCAAATGATATATTTATGTACCTAACTATGTAAAATCTGTCTTTGATAACAGAGGAGACTCCAGACCAAAAATGGATAGTATTTGATGGCCCAGTGGATGCTGTGTGGATTGAGAATCTCAATTCCGTCATGGATGACAACAAGCTTCTAACTCTCATAAACAGCGAAAGAATTAATATGCCACCTATGGTTAGTTAAATCATTAAACAAATTTTTTCAGTCTATGTTTTCTTCTGCAATCCACAATAATTGGGGAATGAAAGTGAATGAATGGAAGGTTTGGAACTATCCGGCGTTTCAGATTTAGTTACTAAGCAAAGCTAAAGCCATTTCTATTAAGCTTTCGATTCTAAATAGTGGTTTCTCATCAAGGTGATATACTGGTTCATCTCTGAAATGAAGCGCATATTAAACATTATCTTTGTTTAGGTTTCGCTACTATTTGAAGCCCGAGATCTGTCAGTGGCTTCTCCTGCCACCGTGTCCCGTTGTGGAATGGTGTACAATGACTACAAAGACTGGGGCTGGTGGCCTTACGTCAACTCCTGGCTTGAAACCCTCAAGGACCTCAAATACCGAGATGATGTGAGAGTGTAATCAAACAATTAAACATATTCGTAAAAAGCATTTACTTTGTGGCTTGTCATTATTATATTCATACATTTGTTTTATACATTATTTTAATATATTGATCGACCGGTTTCGGAAGTACCCTTCTATCATCAGGAGTGGCTTTATTTATTAGGTATTTACCATCGATTTTCTTCTTAAATTTTTTGTTAAATTTATTTTTCAACATAATTTAAAGCAACCATTCTCTGATTTTTTGGTACAGTCTTGAAAGATGTTCACAAATCAGAACTCTTTTCCAAAAATCGGTTTTCTGGATAGTCCAACCAACAACACATTTTTCTCTCCCCGAAAATCACCAACTCGGTAACTCAATTGTATTTTCCTCAAAACTTTTCCAGCTTAGAGAGATCTTCACCTTCTTCCTGCAACGCACTCTGGACTTCAAGAGACTGAACATGAAGGAGGGAGCAGGTGTGGAGGGGCAGGAGCTCACTGGGGTGCGCAGCCTATGTCGCCTGCTCTACATCATGGCTCCCAACCCTCCCCCACCCCTCGGGGGGGACAATGAGGAGGATAATGTGCTGACGCTTAACAAGATGTGGTTTTTGTTCAGGTGAGACTGACGCATTCTAATAATCAGTAGTAAATACTAATGATGATGTGCATATTTATTTTTGAGTAGTCTTATTAATATTTTTCTCTCTGAATCTGTTGATATAGATGTTCTGTTATTATTTGGGGTTTCTTTAGCCATCCTAGTCCTTGAACTTGCCTGTCTTTTGAACCTTCTGAATGTTTATGTAAACACAGAATATGTGTAGGCACAGATTATTTTGTTATAAAATTAAAAGCCCTACCTATTTCACAAATCAAACTGTGCGACTGCTAAGTAAAAAAAATGTTCAAATCAGTAAACTCTGTATCCGAGACATGTTTGCTGAATAGAAAACCTAATATTTAGGCATCTATTTTTTAGTATTAACTTCTTGTTCTGTCAAAGTCACAGTTGCAAATTTTTTTAGCTCGTGAAGGATTTGTATTCCTATGTTATTTAGTTTGCGAACATTCTTCAAAATTTAAATAAGTAATGTGTGCCTACTTTACTCAGTAGCTCTTAACAGATGAAAGAAATTTGAGAAGCATTTTGATAACCTCGTTATAACTATTTAATTTTTAGCTTGGTGTGGTCAGTTTGCGCAACACTTGAAGAAGCAAGCAGGAAGAAGTTTGACAGCTGGCTGCGGGAATTGGAAGGCATATTCCCCATCAAGGGCATGGTGTATGATTATTACGTGGATCCAGTGCGAAGGATGTTCGTTCCATGGGAGGAGAAACTATCAGATTCTTGGAGATTTAATGCAGAGTAAGACATACTACGAATATTCTGTAGATAAAAGTAAGGACGTGCCATGACTTTTTTACCATTTGATTTACTCACATTGGTGAATTTTTTTTGCCTGGATTAAAATTGTAACTCCACCCACGTTTATACCACATAAAAATGATGGAATTTGAAAAAGAAAAGTGTGCAGTTTTTCTAAAAAAATGTACAAATTTCACAATAACATTCATTTCTAGTGATTGTTAACGATAAACACTTGCATTTATCGGGTGTCATAAAAATATTTTTGATTTATTTGATCTTCTTTCAGTTCTATAAGAACAGTTTTTTTTTTTTTTTTTTAACTAATTGTCAGTATTGCAGATTGTTTAACCCAATAAAATAACAATGAATTTCAGGCTTGGCTTCCATTCCATTCTCGTTCCAACAGTGGAATCATTCAGAGTACAGCACCTTTCAGTGTTGCTGATCAAGGCTGGCTTCGGAGTACTTCTAGGAGGTCCTTCTGGGACGGGGAAGTCATCACTGATGCAGGGGGTCATCAATCTCTTCGATGCCGATGTCTTCAGCAATCTGATCATGAACATATCCGCCCAGACTACATCGGCAAATGTGCAGGACATGATTGAAGCACGATTGGAGAAGAGAAGCAAAGGAAATTATGTGCCGGCTGGAGGTATCTATACTGATATTTTATTTATACTGTTATCGACTTATTTATACTGTTATTTGACCGGTCAGTGGTTGAGTGGGCATAGCGCTTGGGTCTCACCCGAGCGTCGCGTGTTCGATTCCTCGGCTGGCTAAGTCCTCCATCACAACACAAGCAACATTTTCGGCTTTCTGTGGTGGTAGTAGGAGATTTTCAAACATTGTTGGGTTATTCGTAACCCGGGAATGTTTGTCTTTCTTTTTAAGAAATTAATAATTAATTATTAAAAAAAATAAACTCACACCTATACCCAGCGCCGGATTTGCCATTAGTTAAAAAATGTGCAAAAATCCCTGAAGTGGCACTGTGAGAAAATAAAGATTGTATTTAAATTTACTTAAAATATTCCCAATATCATTAAAAAATTATCCATAACATGGAATAATTATGCGCTAGCAACACCAATATTTCAACTTGTCTCTCAGACCGATCTGCATGTGCATTGTGCCCATTTGACCATTTCAAATTTTGTATTGAAATTACAATTTGTTACTGATGTTTTTTTACATATTCCATCGTTTTTATTCGAAATTAAGGTCTATTTTTCTATTGTGTGTCTTATGTCCAATGGATGCAATCTAAATTCAATAACCAATCACATTGGGTATTCTTTGTTCCTGCTCGTGCAATGGAACCATATTCAATATACTGGGAACATAAATTAGAACACGTGTACGAATGACATTGAAGCCAAATCTAGGGTGAGAAAAAATCGCCTGGCAGCCTTGTATAATTAACCTTTTAAAGGATTTGGATTTGATGAAAGTTGCATAAAATTAACTATTTAAATTTTTCTTTTTATATTTTTAATGCAATTATAACGGCTTATGTTTTTTATGGTATTTGACGAGACAGGGAATGGTAAATGTCATAAAAAAATCAAAGTAGGTACAGTCATTTTTCATACATCTTCCCCCTCACTCCGGATCATTCTTAACCTAGACCAGGGGTCTCCAAACTTTTTCAGCCGGAGGGCCACATTGACTACTCCAGTGAGTTAGGAGGGCCAAAACTGTTTTAATTTTTAGACACCCATATTTTCGTCCACGGGGGGGGGGGGGGGGGGGGTGGAGTAAAAGTAAAAAGTGGAGAAAAAAAAATGCCTAGCATGTAAATAAAACCAAGATACTATCATTCTGAGTTTTTTATCCACCTTATCACAATCACAATTAAAACAATAAGACCAGGGGGCGATTTTGCCACGTATCGTTTCGCGCGTATATTGCATCCAGAAGGAGCGTGAAACGCGCGAGCATTTGGAACCATTCCTTGTCACAATTTTGCCGCTCCATTTCCCTTGATACGTGTACTCGCTCTGCAGTTCCCGCGTAAACTGGACGTAAGTCTGGCGAACTCACGATTTGCGCCCGTATTTTTCGCGTGATACTTGTGGACGCAATGTATTGGTGCCCAGTACCTCGCCAATGAGCATATATATTCGCACGAAAAAATTCGCGGTGAATTCGCCCCTTCTGAGTAAGGTCTTAGCCATTAGTTGTCGTGGGCCTGATTGATGAAAATGGTCATAAGATGTCGCGGGCCGGATGGATGACACTGGCGGGCCGGACACGGCCCGCGGGCCGTAGTTTGGAGACCCCTGACCTAGACAATAACACAAACACAACCAACAAATACATAGTATTGAATATTTTACCTATTCAACAAATACTAAAAAGACATTCCTTTTGCATTGTGTGTCTTTTACGTTTTACAGTTACTGCACAGAGCACCAGATTTCGTGGTTTAAATTTTTAGGTATGTACATAAGTATCTCACTATATTTTAAATCATGGAATTGTTATTATTACACATGTACTATATCACTGAGGACTGCAGCAGAACGGGAAGGACTCAGTGAAGGCGGATGGCGAGGAACCGCAGTCGCACCCTGGGATGTACAGTGTGATGATGGTGACCACAGCACTGATACTAGCTTTCATTACCACAAGAAATTGCAATAATGTATTGTGTCTCTAAAGTCTAGTCAAAATTAAAATAAAAAATATTTCCATAACAACTGGGTTCTTCGCCAACCTAACAAGTGAGAGTACGGAGTTTTTTTTCAACAAATCACGATTCACCAAAAGCCCTTCTCAAGTCTCTGGCATTTTGAAATGCACTCCCAAATGAGGTCCTTGAGGAGCAAGCAGGTGCCTAATACAGTAAATAATTTTCTGGGTGGGATATGTCACATTACGTATATATTAATGTTTTATAGCAATGTAATCTTTTTTTCAGCGAATAACCATGCTACTAGCGGTTTTCAATCATTTTGATGATATTTCTAGGTAAAAAAATGGTATCATTCATGGATGACATGAATATGCCGGCTCGTGATGAATATGGATCTCAACCACCTCTGGAGTTTATTCGTCAGTGGCTGGACTATGGATTCTGGTACGATCGCTTGAAGCAGTGGAAGAAAAATGTTAAGGTACATTATTTATTTATAAAATACATGGCATTTAATTGACATTTACAATGCACTATTTTTTTTATTTTTTTTTTATTTTATTGAATATACAAACACTTTACAATAATTTACAAATGTAGATATTTCGAGGCTGATTGCGAAAAATTTAGAAATTTTTAAACGAAAACTGCCCAACTCAATTGAGAAATTATTTCTCGTGTTTGAGTTGGGGAGTGTTGGGAGTCATTGTGGTTTATAGGTTGTAAAATTTCACTAGTTGATGTAGCTAAAAATTAACAAATAGTTATAAAACTAGATGATAAATTTGATAAACATAATATAATTAAGAAAATAAGAAATTTAATTACAAACTAAAAAATATAACTTAAATAATATAATAGTTATTAAACTTAGAAAAAATAAGATATAAAAATAAAAATGTACTTATTAGGTACGAAATAATAGAATGTAGGTACAGTACTAGTTGTAAATTGTTCAAAGACCGAGCTGGCAATCTTGTATGAAATGGGTACTTAATAAAATGCAACAACAATAAACGCATATTAGGAAGCGCGTAATATAACTTTAGAGGATATGTAAAAAAATATATATGTAGCTTTTTTTTTTTTATTAATTAAATCTTGTTTATATATTTTTTTTATTATTATTATTTATTATAAAAATTACAAATGAGTTCATATAAAAAATTATTTGAAAAATGTATCCAATGAAATTAAAACTTGTGATTACCGTTGGGTTTATCTAAAAGTTGTTTGATTTGTGATTTGAATGTTTTGTAATTTTTTTCAGTTTTAATTTTATCCGGAAGGGCATTAAACAATTTTATACCTTGATAAGTATAATGGTGTTGACCAGCACTAGTTTTACATTTAGGAATTTCTATGTTACCACGTGATCTAGATCGGTTACTTATTTTTGTAGAAATTGTTGAATTGAAATGGTCTTTATGAATTTGTAACAACGCATTCTTTTTAAAAATTTTGTTTAAGCTAAGAACCCTAAACGAGTCAAACAGCTGCGTGGTTGGAAATATCGATGGTTTTCTTAGGATGACTTTCAAAATTAACCTCTGAACCTTTTCTACAGGTGAAAGGTTAGTTTTGAAAGTCCCTCCCCAACCGATTATACCATATTGTAATATGGATTGGGCAAGAGAAAAATATATAATTTTAATCATACTGGATGATAGGATTGTTCTTAATCTAATAAATATATATATTAGTTTTCTTACTCTAGTTATAGTATTTTTGATTTGCTCGCTCCATTTTAATTGACTGTCAACTATAACACCCAGATACTTAATGCTATTTTTTTCCGTTATGGGTGAACATTTCACATGATTACATTCTTTTTTATTTTCACACTCGGCAGAGTGGATTTTAATTCGAACATTATTTTCGACGTTTTTTTCTTTCAATGAGAATGGGATAAAATATGTTTTCTCAGTGTTTAGTGACAGGCAATTTTGGTCAAACCATATTTTTAGAGTGCTTATGTTGGAATTTGCTATCCTCGTTGTTTCCTCCCATGTTTTTCCCTTTGTTATCAGTACAGTGTCGTCTGCATACGATATGATATCTCCGACTATTGGGAGTGTGAACATATTATTTACATAAATAGTAAAAAGGATTGGACCGATGACAGTTCCTTGCGGAATGCCAAAAGAGTTGGTTTCGGGTTCACTTAAGGTATTATTTATTTTAACATATTGGAGTCTCTCATTTAAATAACTCTGGAACCGTGATAACGCTATTCCATCTATTCCAATTTGCTTTAGTTTTTCTATTAGTTTGGAATGTGATATGCTATCGAATGCCTTGCGGAGGTCAATGAAGATACCAAGGCACTTTTCTCCATTATCTAACTTTTGCATGATTGTCGATGTTAGTTTAGCAATTGCATCTTGTGTGCTGAGATTGTCCCTAAAGCCAAATTGATGAGGACTCATTATCTTTTTGTCTTTTATGTAGTCGTTAAGTTGTTTCTTAACAATTTTTTCATAAATTTTTGCTATGTTTGATGTAAGAGCTATTGGACGATAGTTAGAAATATTTTCTTCATCACCCGATTTAAAAATTGGGGTAACGATAGTTTTCTTATAATTATTTGGGAATACACCGTTTTTTAAACTGGTGTTAATTATATGAGCAATTGGTTTACTGATTTCCTTATGTACGGCTTTCAATGTTGTAACCGTTATATTGTTGTATCCAGGACTTGCTGATGCTCTTAAACTTATTATAATATTTTCAACATCTTTGTTTGTCAGTGACTGAAACAAAGGTTTGGAAACCTTCCCCAGAAAATGTGTTTTTTTCTGGTTGGTTAGTTTGTGTATTATCAAGGATAATATTACGAGCAAGGTTTGTTCCAACATTTGCAAAATAATTATTAAAAACATTACCACATAGTTTTGGGTTTTTTTCGGTGTCAATGGTGATTCCCTAATATGAGATTTCCTTAGGTACTTTTCGATTTGTGTTTTTGTTGGTTATTGTGCTGATGATCTTCCAGAATTTTTTGCTGTCTTGACCAGCGTCTTTTATTTTGTCACGAAAGTACTTTTCTTTTGTCAGTCTAATTAGGAGCGTAAGTTTATTTCGATATTTCTTGTAAAAATTAACTTTTTTTTGGTCGTTTGGGAATTTTTTGGAGTCCTGATAATATTTTTCTTTTTTCTGATTGATATGACTAATCCTTTTGTTATCTGTAGATAACTTTATGTGATCTTGAAAAATTGTTTCGAAATTTTCTGAACATGTATCTGGATTTTCCGATTCAAATACTGATGACCAGTTTTCCGTTTTAAGATTTGCTCCTAAAATTTCCAAATTCAAATATTTTTTTTCATATTTTTTTTCACCAATTTGATTAGATTTTATATTTCTTTTATCAATATTGTAAACAAATATACAAGTGTAGTGATCAGTAATATTGGTTTTCCATAATATTGACATGGTTTTTTCAATGTTATTTGAGTTGCACCATATGTGATCGATGCAGGAAGGTGTTTGTCCGATCACATTTCGTGTAGCATTATTTATGTATGATTTGTAATTTAGTGATGTCATTACATTTATATAATCTTCTTTCACTTTACTACATATACTGTCATCAATATTTATATTGATATCGCCAATGACGATATTGCAAGTATCCTTCAGAGTAAGTAATAATTGTTCCATTTCTATTATAAAATTATGTTGATCAGATCCATGTGTGCGATAGATAGCAATAACATGGTGAATGATTTTGTTCACTTTTAAACTCAGTTTTAAGCAGTTCGCTAATTGCATAGTAATTTCGGTAACTGTAACATTGTTGTGTTTATTCAGTATAAACACCGCAATACCACTGCATTTGTTAAAATGAGTTGTAGACGAGTGATATGTATAGTTAGGTATATCATATCGGGCGTCAGCATTATATATATTTAAATGCGCCTCTGTTAACACAATGATGTCCGGTAATATTTCAAGAAGGCTTAAAGTTAGTAGAAACTCTTCCAGGTTTTTTTGTAAACTTCGAATGTTTTGATGTAGAACAACGAATGCAGTCGGGACTTTATTTAATAAGGCATTACATTGTATTGATTCAACGCAAGTATACTGTGAAACTTCAGTTAATTTGTCAATTTCCTCGGTTATAAAGTCATCCATGACTTATTCATAGTCGATTCTCTGCTGTGCTATGATGGACATTCTTTTTCGGTAAAGGCATTTTTCGCTATTTGCACTGTGTTCAGTATTATTTTTTGTCCCAAACGATGCATTGTTTTTTTCGCAGTTATAGCATTTTACGATATCTTTGGTTTTTTCGCATTCGCTAAAATAATGATCTTTTGCACAGTGTATGCATCTGGGCTTGTTCATTTTGTTCAGACATTTTAGGGAAGTATGTCCGAAACCAAGGCAGTGGTAACATTGCATTAAGGGATTGCAATCTTCTATGTGCGCTCGGACGAAACCAATATTGACCCTTTGTTTATTAAGTAATATCCTTCGGATTGGGCCTGTTGTTTCTATTATTACATTGCGCAGTTGGTCACTTTTCTTGTTTTTTAATATTTTAGTTACTTTAATTGAATCATTTGGGGCATCACTTAGTTCATTGTTTTGCAACAAAAAGTCGTTAAGAAAATTATCTTCACTATACTCCCCTCCCACACCTTTAATGACCATGCACGGTCTCTTCTTTTTTAATTCTGTAGCAGATATTCCGTTTTTATTTATTTCCGTTTTTAGTTTGTCTGCGTCTTCTTTTTTCGAGCAAGTCATAATTATTTTATTGTTTGATGCTTTTTTGATCCCATTTATACTAATTCCTAGGTTAGGTGCTTTGATTGTTTTAGTAATAATTTTCTTTACGTCCTCAGATGTTTCTTTGCCTTCTGCAGCAATCATAACGGCATATTTGGGTTCTTAGATTTGTACCGTTCGTTCTTTTAGTACCATTGCGTACGATTTTGGTTCATTATTTTTTTCGAGTTTAGTGATAACTTTTTCTGAAGATCTATTATTTGTTCCTGGAAATTGTTCTTCTCTTGTTTCCAGGTTTCTTCTAATAGGTTTATGGTTAATTCGAGGTTATTTCGCACTTTCGAATCTTTTACGGTAATTATATTTTTTAGGTCACTTTTTATGTTTTCGATTAATTTTAGCACGTCCATAATGTGTTAAAACTTGAGCAGCCGTGCACAAAATGCACGTCACTCCGGGTCAAACTATGTGACAATACTGAAATGCACTGCTACGTTGAATCATAATACTAGGCAACTGCTATATTTGATTTACTATTTCATATTCTCCCACATTCCTTAACTAATTCGACCTATTTTGACCAATCCTAACATACCTTTCTGTCCATAGAACATGGTGGTGGTGGGTGCAGTGGGGCCACCGGGGGGCGCCAGGTCCCCGCTGCCCCCGCGTCTTCTATCCTGTTTCCACTCCTTCTACCTTCCCGCTCCCACCCATTCACAACTCTTGAAAATATTCGGCACCATGATATCACAGCACTTTGCTGATTTCGATGAGGAAACTAAGAGTGCCGGTAAATTTTAATGTTTCGTTTCACTGAAAAAGAACTCCGTATATAAATAGGGGTCCATATCAACACCATTTTGTTACTATTTGTCATGTGTTTTGTATTTAATGTATTTATTACAACTTTTCAGGAAAAATTCTTCTTATCACTACGATGGACATATTTAACATAGTGGTGGCTAAATTGCTCCCAACACCAACCAAGATGCATTATTTATTCAACTTGAGAGACATTTCAAAGATTTTCCAGGTATTACAAATATGCATTAGACAAATAAATTGTTACTGTCAAGATTCAATACTTTCATTAAGGCGATGCACTACGTCGTGTAATATTTTAAATTGAGCCGCAATCAATAACAACCCTTATGTAGATGGCGATAAGGTTTAAATTCCCGCTTAACACAATCCGCCTGTTTTGATTTATGTAAGAAAAAAACATGGCCAAATAGTGCCTTTTATTTTATTTTGTGGATGTTCAGGCATAAATATTTAATTTTTTTTCGATCATTTTATAATTTAAATTTGCCACATTATACAATAAAATCATAACCGAAAATGGGTTCGTTAATAGGAGATTTTGAACTTTAAAGCAGTTTTCATGGGCCTTTACATTATTTTTTTCTGGGCTTATAAAAAGACTTATCTAAAAAATACTCGATTATTTCAAAGGCCAGGATGTATTCTACTCGCAGTATTTAATTAAAGCATCTGAAACATTTCTAGGCGACCAAATTTTCAAACCAAAAACACATGATTTTGCATTACTACGTATGGTATCGCCTTAACATATTATTTTATATGATGCAGATACTTTGTGATGTGACATTATAATTTAAAATTAAATAATAACTTTGTCAACATCATTTTTTATGATGTAATATAATATCACTGTTTTCTTGAATTATTATTTTTAATTATTTGTATATTATGTATTTTTCCTACCAGATGTGTGAAAAAAAATGCATACATCTAAATAAAGATTCAAAAACAAACAAACAAAAAATAATGATACTGCCCTGAAGAAGCTACAATAGCAGCGAATCCTGGTCGGCAATAAGTATTAAAAATAAAAGTGATGTAAACAAAGTTATTGTTTTATACAATTGTATTCAGCTAATACTTTGTGCGTGTTCTTTATAAAAATAAAAAAAGAATTTCACTTTGTATAACATCACTTTATTTAGAGTATTTTTCCCACCAGTTTCTTAACCACTGAAAGTTTGTATATACAGTGAAACCCGCTTAAGAAGTTCCCGTTTAATATGTTTTCCCGTCTAAGAAGTTCAGTTTTTTCAACCCAGAAAAATTCCCATACAAAATACGCCTTTTTTTCCCGTTTAATATGTTTCCCGCTTGAAAGGATTTCCCGCCTAAAAAGTTCCAAAATATAATCCCCCAACAAAATAATTACCCTTTTAAGAGAAAATTGAAAACCCTCTTAAGATGTTTTCCTGCTTAAGAAGTTTTTTTTGCCGGTCCCTTGGAAAACCTCTTAAGAGGGTTCCACATATAAATTTAATCCTGATGAAGGAACAGTGGTTCTGAAACGTGTGGGAAAAATACTGTTTTTTACTGAATTAAATTTTTAAATTTTTATTTATGTAACTTTTTTTTCTTTGTTGCTATTTTTCAGGGTTTGTTGAGAAGTAATAAAGACTATCAGAGTACTAAAGTTGCAATACTTCGTCTGTGGATACATGAAACTTACCGGGTATTCTATGATCGTCTCATTGATGAACCGTTAGTATTAAATAGCTTCAAGTATTACTGACATTTATGAATTATTCCATTGTATTACTTAATAATGTTTTTGAACTCATTTCTCTGTGGTATTTCAGTGACAGATCTTGGTTTGCGAATTTGTTGAATGAGATGCTCGGGAAGCATTTTGATACAACTTTCAACACTGTTTGTCCGGAGAAAAGGTGTCCCGTGTTTGGGGATTTCATAAACCCCTTCAAGATCTATGAGGATATCCTGAGCCTTGACACTCTGAGGACCTACATAGAGCATCAGCTGGAGGAGTACAACTGCTCCGCCGGTGTTGTGAGGATGGATCTGGTACTGTTCAAATATGCCATTGAGCATGTGGCCAAGATTATACGGGTCATTTCACAGCCTAGAGGGAATATGCTGCTTGTTGGCATTGGTAAAACATATTCATTCAATTAAATTTGCACAAAATAAATAACACTAATAAATAGTTACTGTACTGACATCAGCAATACCACTGCTTTATGCACATACTTTTAAATAATCACAATTTGGTTTTTGGTCCGTTCTACTAAATCTTAGAGCAATACATTGGAGAATCAAAATAACTAAAATTAATTGTAGATAAATAAAATAAAACCATTGGGTGACAATTTTTGGCATGTGATAGAAGCGCCAATCTTTGAATGACACAAATAAACTCTACTTCTGTTGCATACATTAGTTAGTGTAAATAATACCCATTAAATGAAAGTTGAAGAAGAATGGACACGTAAACAAATAAAGTGTCACTGGTGCAATATTATGTCACTTAAATAATTTTTTAAACCCTAAAATCCAACATTCAACTTGCTAAGATTCAGATTGCATATTATTCAAGGTGGATCTGGCCGTCAGAGTTTAACTCGCATAGCCTCGTACATCTGCGAGTACAACACCTACCAGGTGGTTGTCACTAAGAACTACGGAAGCAAGGAGTTCCGAGAGGACCTGAAGGGGCTATACACCTCCACCGGAGTGGACAATAAGCGCACCACCTTTGTGTTCAGCGACACGCAGATCGCCGAGGAGAGCTTCACCGAAATCATCAATAACCTACTGAGCAGTGGGGAAATTACTAATCTTTTCAAGCCAGATGAATTTGAAGATGTAAGTTGAATGATTATACATATTATTTTGTTTATTTCATCAATATTTTAGTTTATCAATAACTTTTACCACTCTGTTAACCCATTGACGAGTTCCCATGAATAAGTTTTTTCAATACTTATTGATACATAACAATATCAGGAGCATTGTTTCTTTTGTCAACCCGCATTTTTGTAGTTGAATCTACCCATTCCGAATACCCTGATGGTTAAATCCATTTTATACTCGTCAAACTTTTGCAAAACAACTGTTATTGTTTTCCCATTTCAGATTAAAAGTAATCTGGAGAAGCCAATGAAGAGTGCCAATGTTGTTCAAACCCAGGAAAACACTTATTTATTCCTCGTGAATAGAGTCAGAGCAAATCTGCACATTGTTGTTTGCATGAGTCCAATTGGGGACGCTTTCAGGTAAATACTTGGAATTTATGATTTTTTTCAAGAGCTGTTTCTGTGAATGCTTAATTAAATAATTATATCTTTTTAATTGCAGGAGTCGTCTCCGCCAATACCCAGCCCTAATCAGCTGCACCACTATCGACTGGTTCTTGGAATGGCCGCGAGAAGCTTTACTGGAAGTGGCCTACAAGTTTCTCACTGGTTTGGATCTCGTTGTTTCTATAACAGGCGAAAAGGCAACTACATATCAATACTACTACATAATTAAAATAAATTCAGTCCCAATAGAAGTGACTCAAATTTCATCTTTGTCCCACATCTTGTAAATTAAGCCATTTGGATATTTTTTTTGATAATTGTAACCTTTTTGTGATGATTTTCTTATAGTTGAAATCTGTTGACTTCAGTGGAACAAATGTAATGAAAAATTCCATAGCATCTGTAATGTCGCTGATGCAGTCTTCTGTCAGTCAGTACTCCATTAAAATGTTCCAAGAATCAAAGAGAACTAATTACGTCACTCCCACTAATTACTTGGAACTTGTCACTGGATATAAAGAGTAACTATTTAATTATTAATAAAATTTCCAGTAAAATATAGTTTAATTCTGAAAAGCATTACTGGTTTATTTTTTAATGTAATTTTTATTTTTTCTTTTGCTAGCATGCTGACAAAAAAGAGAACTGAGATAGCTGGAAACGCCAACAAATTACGAAACGGCTTATCTAAATTAGAAGAAACACGCATATCAGTTGGAAGTATGTCTGCTGATCTTGAAATTGCAAAGGTTTGAAACTGGCCTATATTCTCAATCCATTGTTTTTATACGCACTTACATTTTATTCATTTCCATTTGTCTAATTGTTAATATTATTTTGCTCTAGGGCCAAGTAGCGGAGTTCACGGCCAAATGTCTCGAGTACATGGGGGTGATCAATGTGCAGCAGCAGAATGCGGATGAACAACAGAAAAGTGTTGCAATTAAGAGTAAAAAGACAGGAGAGGAGGAGATTGTGTGCAAGAAACTGGCGGAGGCTGCAATGAAAGATCTCGCTGGAGCCATGCCTGCCCTGGAAGAGGCTGTTGCAGTAAGTGTACCTTTCAATTATTCTGACCATGTATACTAGAAGAGGCTGCAATAGAAGATCTCGCTGGAGCTATGCCTTCCCTAGAAGAGGCTGTTGCAGTAAATGGCCCATTCAATTATTCTGACCATGTATACTAGAAGAGGCTGCGATGAAAGATCTCGCTGGAGCTATCTATGCCTGACCTAGAAGATTCTGTTGCAGTAATGGCCCATTCAATTGTTGTGTTAATTTATACCTAAGGAAATGATCTACATTATTTCTTTTACATTTTAGGCTCTGGATGCATTGAACAAAAAGGATATCACTGAAATCAAGTCCTATGCGAAACCTCCTGCAACCATTCAGCTTGTTCTAGAGGCAGTTATGATACTACTAAGGGTTGGTTTATAAAAGCTTTTATTTTACTTTGCAAAGTCTACATATTTTTTATGTCGGTAAAATAATTTATAAAATTTTTTTAGAGTCCCACATCATGGGCCGACACTAAAAGAGTTATTGGTGACCAATACTTCCTCGAAAAACTCCGCTTCTTTGATAAGAATAACATCCAGGAAAAAATTCTAACCAAAATTAAAACTTACACAAAGAATCCTGAATTTGAACCTGAAAAGGTGGGCACCGTATCTCTGGCTGCCAAGTCTCTGTGCCTGTGGGTGCGTGCTATAGAGAAATATGGGATTGCGTACAAGTATGTTCATTTATCATTTTATATAGATGTTCTATATTGTTGAGTCTCGTGACCCTTAAACAAATTTCCCAGAGAAACAAGCTCCTTCACTCCTCAAGAAATACAATAGAGACTCCATAGGCTTGATCTGTTCAGGGCATCTTCAGGTAATCTTCCTAATAAGGTAGTCTCCTGGCTTCACTTTTCAGTTTGTTCTGTTTGACGTGTTCACAATATTTCAATGTCTAATTCCACATTAGTTCTATTGCCCAGTACCTACCTATCTATTTACTAGCCATTTCAAGAAGCATTTACTGTTAAACTGGTGATCTGTCATCTCTCTCTATATTTTCAATGTTATTGTTTTCATTTCCACAGGTTTTGAATCCAAAGTTTCTGGATTTTTTCAATACCTTAGGCTATGCACCCACGCTCGTTCATGCTCAATGGTTTTACGCTCATTAGGACATGTCTCAACCTTTGTATCTTTTTGCTCGAAGCTCTTTTGTTCGACATTAAGCGAATGGTTCGATGTCGAACAAAAATAGAAGCTTGAATACTGAGCGTCTTAGTGGTATATCTATGGCGGCTTGTATAGATCTGCTCAAGCTTGTAGACGCAGCGATGATCACGGTTCCAAGTCAACATTTTCGATCAAGCCAAACTGTCCACCATTAATATATGTGTGTACCTAGCATAACAGACAACTTTTGTAATCTATATCAAACGTTGGTGATATAAGAGTACATTTTACTATTTCGATGATTCATTTTTTTTTAATCTTGTCTTTAGAATTGTAAAACCAAAGCAGGAAAAACTAGATGAGGCATTGGCATCGCTGGCTCTGAAGCAGCAGATCCTGGCCGATGCCATGGCCAAGTTGAGAGACCTGAGCGAGATGTTGGAGAGGCTGCAGAAGGAGTATGACGAGAAGCTGGAGACCAAGGAGGATCTGGCCAGGAGGGCCGTCGCTCTGCAGGCCAGCTTGGATAGGGCGGACGCTCTGCTTGATGGACTGGGAGGTAATATCGAATAAAGCCCTGTTATTGTATCAACTTTATATTTTAGTGGTATTTTTGCAAAACTGACTTTTGTTGGAAAATTGAAAAAAACTGATACAGGTGTTAAATCTGTGATTTTAAATCTATGTTTTTTTTAGTAATAGATTACTTTAAGGCGATGCACTACGTAGTAATGCAAAATCATGTGTTTTTGGTTTGAAAATTTGGTCTAGAAATGTCTCAGATGCTTTAAAATACTGCGAGTAGATTACATCCTGGCCTTTGAAATAATCGAGTATGTTTTAGATAAGTCTTTTTATAAGCCCAGAAAAAAATAATGCATAGGCCTATGAAAACTGCTTAAAAGTTCAAAATCTCCTACTTACGAACCCATTTTCGGTTATGGTTTTATTGTATAATGTGGCAAATTAAGTTATTTATAAAATGATCAAACATTTAAATATTTGTGCCTGAGCATTCACAAAATAAAATAAAAGGCACTTTTTGGCCATGCTTTTTTCTTGCATAAATCAAAACAGCTGGATGGTGTGAAGCGGGAATTTAAGCCTTATCACTATCTACGTAAGGTGTGTTATTGATAGCGGCTCGATTCAAAATATTACACGACGTAGTGCATCGCCTTAATAATATTCGATTTGAATCATAAAATATAAACAAATATTGAAAAGTGGGTAATAAGATACTTACAATGATTTATGTTTGGAATAGTCTGTTTTGCAAGACAATCTTGGAATAATCCTGTTTTGCAACCAACTGTCTTGGAATAAGTTGATTTTGAAACACCATGTAACACAACAAACAGTAACTTTCATAAAAATCAACTTGGCGGCCATTTTATCACATGACCAAATGTTTCTATTTACTGAAATGGAAAAAGCGTGTTTTTATATTATGTAAATAACACTGGAGAGAATAAAACGAGTTTGCAAGAAACGGTCATTTTTAAAGATATTTTACTATGAGAATAAGAACATTTTGCAAAAATATTGTGTAAAAACATATATAGAAAAATATTCAATTCACAGGCCAAATTTGAAAAAAATTGGAAAAAGTCAGTTTTGCAAAAATATCCCTCATTTATCCAAAATGTGTATTTTCATTTTAGGGGAAAAGGACCGCTGGGTGGCGACGGTTACTAACTTGGATGCCCGTTTCCTCGCTCTTCCTGGAGACTGCCTGGTAGCTACTGCTTTTATCTCTTACTTGGGGCCATTTGGTTCAGATTACAGGGAAAAACTGATGGACGTTTGGATAAGTGAGGTACATTTTTAGTTTTCACAAACATGAAATTTATCGATAGATGATATTTTTGTATTCCTTTTAATAATGTTTTACTTCTGTTTTAGGTTGCTGATGAAGATATCCCACACAGTGAAGAGTTGAGCATTAAAACATTTTTATTGGATGATGCTTTACTAAGGGAGTGGAATTTGTGGGGATTACCAGGTAAAATCATTATCTGATTTTGGAATACATACCTATGTGCATATTTTTATTATATTTTTTCAATTTGTTTCGGCAACTAAAAGGTTAAAAAAATTTTTGCAATCGGGTTTATGCAAATATATCGGAACACTGATATTGACCGCCGAAAGAGTACCAGAAGAGTGGCAAACTAGTATAATATGCCCCATACATAAAAAGGGAGACAAATTGAAATGTGAAAATCACAGAGGAATATCGCTACTTTGTACGGCGTATAAAATCTTCACAACAATTTTGAAAGAAAGACTAGAACGTCATTCAGAGAACTTGCTGGGAGAGTATCAGGCAGGTTTTAGGAGGGGGAGATCCACCACTGATCAACTCTTTACTACTCGACAAATCCTGACAAAATGCTGGGAATTCGATATAGACATATATCAACTATTTGTTGACTTCAAACAGGCATATGACAGTATAGATAGGGAGAAAATATATGAAATACTCCTAAATTTTGGTATACCGCCCAAAATAGTCAAGCTTGTAAAAGCAACGATGGTTGGTTCACGATGTCGAGTAAGGATAGGAGGTGAAACAACGGAGGATTTTAACATCTCCCAGGGGCTGAAACAAGGTGATGGCTTAGCTCCCACTCTTTTCAATATTGTTCTGGAGCACGTCGTGAGGAAGACAATGATTGCTACCGACTCAAACATTTGCTACAAAAGCAATCAAATAGTTGGATATGCAGACGACCTTAACATTGTCGGAAGATCCTTAGAGGCTGTAAGAGAGGTGTTTGACCCTTTGGAGACTGCAGCAAGAGAGGTGGGCTTGCAAATCAATGAGAACAAAACTAAAATCATGATGCAAACCAGAACCCCACACCGCAGAATAAAAGATAAAGTAAATTTTAAAAACTCCTATAACTTTGAAGTGGTCGAAGAGTTTGCCTACCTGGGCTCCATCATAACGCAGGACAACGAAGACCCAGTAGAAGTAAGAAAGCGCATCACAGCCGCTAACAACACTTACTTCGCGTTGCTGCCAGTGTTCAAATCCCGAAACGTCCATAGGAAAACCAAAATAACCCTGTACAAAACAATTAATAGAACGGTCTTGGCCTATGGATGTGAGGCGGGAACACTGACAGCAAAGTCTGCGGAACGGCTGGACACCTTCGAAAGAAAGGTACTTCGAAGAATCTTAGGAGCGGTGCGAGAGGGAGAGGCATGGAAAATCCGCCACAATAAGGAGCTATATGACATCTACCAAGCTCCCAGACTCTCTACTCATTTACGGCTCCAAAGACTAAGATGGGCCGGACATGTGCACCGAATGCCAAGCACACGTGTACCAAAGAAGGTTCTAACAGGACACCCGGGAGGCAAACGAAAGGCGGGCAGACCTAGGCTGAGATGGGAGGACGATGTCAGGAAAGATGCCAGAGGACTACTCCATGTTGCAGATTGGAAGACGACGGCCGAGGACAGAGGGCGGTGGAGGCTCATGTTAAAGGAGGCCAAGGCTCGAAATGGGCTGTAGCGCCATTGAAGAAGAAGAAGATATTGACCCATTGCAACCTTTTTTTTCCATATATAAAAATATTCACTAATTTTAGCTTAAATCGAAAAATTACCTTAAACTTCTATAAGAGTTCACATTTCTTAACATTTAAAAAAATATATTTTTCTGTTATCGATGAATCTTGTGTTTTTCTTTTTATTATTATTTACAATATTTTATTATTTACTTAAATGATTTTATTATTGACTTAAATGATTTTATTATTTACTTAAATGATTTTATTATTGACTTAAATGATTTTATTATTTACTTAAATGATTTTATTATTTGAGTTTGAATTCCTTCACCAAACACAAGAGCCGCGTCTATTTATGGTGAGGAAAAGCTATTATGTATTATTTTTCTTTATAAATACACTGTGTAACATACAAAAAAAAAAGTATATATATATACATATTTTATTTATGTGACCTTGTACATTATAAGGGCAGGGGAGCTATGTCGCCACTGGTTGGGTAACATTGTGAGGCGGGTTTTAATAGGGGCTGTAGGAAGGGATTTATTAACGCGGGTCTTGAAGAGGCTCGGATTATATGAAGGAAGAAAAACAGATGCCAAAAACGAGTGAAGCAGCCCATTCTCATGAAGCCAACATCAACTGTGAATGGGTGTTCGGGTCGTGTACGGCGAGTTTCATGCACATGCACCTGTGCACCGGAGATCAATGCTGCTAGCTCCTTAGAATAGGATCCATTAAAATACCCATAGAACAGACTCAGCATGCCCACATTTCGTCTGTGGATTAGAGATGGCAAGAAAAATGGCGAAGGCAGAAAATTTGCTTACGCAGATGATCGCTGTCACAGCTCAAGCCAAAACCCTTAAAGCAGCAGAAGATATCCTCAATTCTGACCTAAAGGATATTAGAATATTTCCTCAATTGGTGACTAAAGCCAAATTGGACGAAAACAGTTGCGACAGCTTTCCATCTTAGCAATTCACAAACGAATGCCAAACTCTGTGTTCAGCTTGATGGAAATAATATTTACCATGACCCCCACCCCTGCTATCTTGAAGTTACTTTGGACAGGAGCTTGAACTACCGGCAACACATGGAAACAGTGGGTAAAAAATCTAGGACAAGGCTTAATTTAGTTATTAAGCTAGCTGGAACTATCTGGGAATGCGACGCCAACACGCTCAGAACAGCATCCATTACCCTGGTTTTCTCAACGACTGAATACTGTGCTCCAGTATGGGCTAGAAGCGCCCACACTTCCATGGTAGACGTTCAGCTTAATGCCACAATGCGAACCATCAGCGGGACTTTCAAATCTACTCCTCTCCCTTGGCTCCCCATACTTGCAAACATAACCCCACCAAACATCAGGCGAAAAAAGCGCAATACCTTTGTACAAAGATTTCGTTTCCCACCCGGCATGCCGCTTGAAGTCCCGAAAGTCCTTCTGGGCGGAAGGAGAGAGGCTCCTCCGATTACCTCTCACCCCAGAAGATAGGTGGAAACTTGAGTGGCAAACGGCCAACGTGGGAAATGCCCATCTCATACAGGACCCCACCGAGAGACAGCCTGGGTTCTCGTTGCCTCGTAAAACCTGGTCCGCCATCAATAGGTTTAGGTGCTCCCATATCTGCTGTGCCCACTTGATGCACAGATGGGGCCTTAAAGAGTCGGCGATGTGTGAATGTGGTGCGGTGCAGACATGATTGATGAGGTTTACATGGCGACGCTTGAGGCCCTAGAATAGCTCGTAGACCTAGATTTCCCCCTCTGACCCCCCACCATACGAAAGAAGAAGCTTGTCAAAAAGATAACCGTCAAACAGGAACGTTGAACAGTGGTATCGTCAGCGTAGCAATGAATTGGTGACCATTCAACGAGATCGTTGATGTGCAACATAAACAGCGTCGGCGACAGCACAGATCCTTGTGGCACCCCCGCATTGATTTGGTGCGGAGAGGAAGAAGAGCCGTCAACTACGGTTTGAAATTTTCTTCCTTTGAGAAAGTCGCAATCCAACTTAACTTAAGCAGAGTTAGATGGAACCCATTTTTATTTTACATATTTATTGTAAAAATACATATAAATACTAAAATAAGAATAAAAATATGTACATATACAGGGTGTCCGGGGGTAAAATGCCCAAACTTTGGGAGGTGATTCTACATGCTGGTAGAGGTATAAAAGAACAATAACTGTTTTCAAAATTCCTTTTTTTTTCCCATGAAGAATATTTATTGATGGAATAAAAATTATGAATCTTTTTACTTGCACTATCAAGTAGAATCACCTCACGAAGTTAGTGTACTTTATATTACACCTTGTATGTAGTAGATATTAATGTATTATCGTAATTGGTTTTAGGTGACGCATTCAGTGCTGAAAATGGTATCATTGTTACAAATGCTACAAGATGGCCGCTGGCTGTTGATCCACAAGGACAAGCCTTGATATGGATTTCCAACATGGAAAATAAGAATGGCATTCGGGTAACTATGTTTTGATATTTTTGGACCCTATTCAGATGGTGACAGTTCAACTTCATTTAAATCAATTGGTGTGTCACTCAATCAGAATTTCAGTCAATTTACATTTCCACTAATCAATTTACGAGTACATTGCTATCAATAATTATTATTTGAGATTTTCATCAATCAATTGACATTTTCATCTTAAAAATTTTCTCTAATAATCGTTTATACAGTAATTGAAATAAGAGACAATTTTATAAGAAACCAATAACTAATTTTCCAGGTGATTGAAAGTGGACAAGCAGAGTACCTAAAAGTCTTGGAGCAGGGTCTAATCAAAGGCTTGCCTGTCCTTATTCAAAATGTATCAGAAATCCTCGACCCTTCTATCGACCCCATCATGAACAAAGCACTGGTCTACATTGGGAATAGAGTTATGATAAAGTTTAATTCAATGGTGATTGATTTCAATCCAAACTTTAGATTGTTCTTGACAACAAAACTTGGTAAATAGCAGTGCTATGAATGAATGAATATCATAATTTTAATTGGTGACAATCTACGTTGATATTTTTATTTTTGTTCAGGAAATCCAACATACACTCCCGAAGTATTGACCAAAACGACAATGGTGAACTTTGCGGTGAAGGAACAAGGTCTTCAGGCCCAGCTGCTCGGACATGTGGTACGCAAAGAGGTGCCCCAGCTGGAGCTCATGAAGGACAACTTAGTGGTCACCATCGCTAAGAACAAGAAAACCTTAGTAAGGACACCTACATTAAACAAGATTAACAACATTATGACAACAAAATTATTTTTTTCACTAATCTAATCAAAAAAAGTTGTTCATATATTGAAATAAGAAATAACACTATAAAAAATGAATTTGAAAGATGTAATATCACTTTAGATTGATTTGGAAAATGAACTTCTGCGTTTGATGAATGAGTCCGAGGGTTCTCTGTTGGCAAACGAAGAGCTTTTTATAACTCTGCAGATATCCAAAAAAACCTCAGTGGAAGTGAAAGAAGCATTGCAAGTATCACAAGTCACTGAAGTTGAAATTGACACTGCTCGACAGGTAAAAATTCAATACAATATTCAACCATCTGAACTTCTCTTACTTAACCTCATCTATCCTGACTTACTTTATACTTACCATATTTATATAATCTAGCTAATTTTCTTTACAGTAATTTCTGAATATGGTTTGTTGTATTCTAGGGTTATGTTCCCGTGGCAGAAAGAGCATCAGTGCTATTCTTTGTATTAAATGACCTGTCGCTTATCGATCCCATGTATCAGTTCTCTCTCGAAGCTTATACAGACCTTTTCTTGTATTCAATCAATAGAAGTGAGAAAACTCCAGTTTTGGAGGACAGAATTACTAATTTAAATGAATATCACACATATTCCGTCTACAAGTAAGAAAATACCCATTGAATCTTTCCAATTAAATCTCACATGAATACAAGAATCTATTCATTAAATACCATGTATGCCTGTTATTTTTTGTTGTTGTAGAAATACCTGCAGAGCTTTGTTTGAAAGGCACAAGCTGGTGTTTGCCTTTCATATGCTGGCCAAAATCATGGCACAGAAGGGCCAACTGTCATCGGTGGAATACCAATTCTTATTGAAGGGAGGAATTGTTTTAGATAGAGCACAACAGCCTGAAAACCCCACAAGTAAATATTGTTGAAATTATGTAATCATAAATCTTGGAATTCATTCATATTTATGTATCTGTTATGGTTTTCTTTTTCTCTTCCTCATTGTATTTCTTTTAGTTACCATTACACCTAAAGAAATTATGTCTAATTCATAGCTTGGCTTCCCGAGGACTGCTGGGATAACATGACAGAGATGAATAAGCTGCCGGGTTTCCACGGGGTTATTGAAGCATTTGAAACCTACTCGAGAGATTGGCAGGGCTGGTATCTTCACCCTGAACCTGAAACTCAACCTTTGATTGGTACATACGTAGTACATAGCCTCTATCATAATAATTATAATATGCTCATTGAATAAATTATAAATATTGAATATGATATTTTGTACATTTTTTTATCAGGTGAGTGGAACGGTATATGTAATGATTTCCAAAGGCTTTTGTTTGTGCGTTCACTTCGTTTGGACCGCCTGACGTCTTGCATCACAACATTCATCAGCAACACAATGGGACCGCGATATGTAGAACCCCCAGTTTTAGATATAAGGGTAAGCAGAACTTTACGTAAACATTACTGTAAAGTTGTAAAAATAATATTTATTTGTTTGACCTTTCTTTGATTACTGAGACCCAGTTGTTTTGCAGAAATTCACATGTGACAAAGTCATAAAATGTCCATTCAGAGCCATTTTGTTTTTTGACAATTGAAAAGTTCCCGTTAAATGCTGATTCTAAGCCCGTTTCAGCTTTTGAACAAATTGTGATCAGCTGAAGATAACTCTATGTCAGTTTGTTAAAATTTTATACACCTAGAATCGGTGTTTAACAGAAACCTTTCCAAGAAAATAAAATGGCGCTGAATGGCCATTTGATGACAATGTTACATTTGCATTTTTGCAGAACAACTGGACCTAAAAGTATTTTATTTAAAACTTGTTGATATTTTTACAGGCTTCTTGGGAGGAATCTCAAAGTAAAACTCCTCTTCTGTTTGTCTTGTCTCCCGGGGTGGATCCCACCAGTGCCCTAATTCAGTTAGCCATTGATGTCAAGATGTTTGACAAGTTCCAGTCACTGAGCTTGGGCCAGGGGCAGTCAGTCATTGCTGAAAGGTTAACTTCAAACCTAACCTACCAACAGATAATAGTAACAAGGGATATGGCCATAAACCATTATTAGAATGAAAACGCATGCACAAAATCCAATATTGTTCACTGATAAATTGCCGTATTTTGTTTCTATTTTCTATTACTTAACCTAATAATAATATAAAATTTGTGCTTACTTACCGGTTTGATCTCAATTTAACTTGCAGGTTGCTCAAGGCAGGTATGGAGGAAGGTGGCTGGGTGTTCCTCGCCAACTGCCACCTGGCCTGCGCCTGGCTCGGTACTCTCAGGGGGCTGGATGCTCCCACTGTCCACTCCAGGTTTAGGCTTTGGCTTTCCTCCATGGCAGACCCAGCATTCCCACTCGGGGTCTTGCAGAAGAGCATCAAGATGACGACGGAACCTCCACAAGTTCGTGCTTTTTGACAACTAAATCAATAATTGTGTTTGTTTGCACGATTATATACAACATTATATCAAATAGACATCAGAAAAACATTGATTGTAGATTAAATAATGACAGGTTGTTTCACAGAATTTGAATTCATCAAATTTCAAAGTTAATTTTAAAGTTCGGTGAAAGTTCTATACACTGTAAGTACATGTTGGCAGTGAGAAGGTTAACCCTTTGAATGCCATCCTCCCGCGACCCAATACTCCTTAGATTGCCAGGAATAAAATGCCATTCGCCTTCCATTCACCTGCCATTCGCCGGCTGGCATCATTTTCGTAATAACTTACTTGCTTTTTGTAAAATGATGTTTTTGTAAATTGCTTACCAGATAATGCATTTATATATTTGTAAAAATTGTATAAAATATCTATCCTGTGTAGTTTCCCCAGGATAGCTACTTATTTCAGAGGAATGTTTTTTCTCTCTAATGTTAGAAAATATTGGTTTTATTATATTTTCCAGCTAAACAAGCATTCGTCACAATAAAAATGAGGCTTTCCTGTGAATATGAATGGTGAGCTACTAGTAAATCCACGGTGGATTTGCCGGCACATGGCGGGTACAAACGTCAGAAATCCACGTTGAATTTCTTGGCAACTGGAGGTTAAAAATAAAATTGATTCTTATTTATATTTTTTACAGGGATTGAAGGGCAACATGGCTCGACTGTTTGCAAATGTCAGCGAGGAAAAGTTCGATGAGGGAAATGAGAAGTATCGCAAGCTCCTATTCTGTGTCTCCTTTTTCCATTGTACTCTTGTGGCGAGGAAGCGCTTCAGACAACTCGGATACAACGTGGTGTACAGCTTCAACAATGCTGACTTTGATGTAAGAGCTTATACATAACAGTATTTAGTCAGTTTCTAAATCCTAGTTTAATTATTCACATGATACATGAATAGCAATTGGCAGGATCAATGACTTTAATGCTATTGTTTTTATAGGCATCGGAAAATCTTCTGACAATTTACTTAAATGAATATGAAGAGGTTCCATGGGAGACTCTGAAGTATCTGTTTGCTGTAATTAACTACGGGGGTCATATCACAGACGATTGGGACATGCGTGTGTTGATTGCTTACATCAATCAAGTTTTCTGTCCAGATACCTTGGAAACTGATAATTTTAGGTAAGAATATGGCTTAGATTTTTTATAAACCTATAAACGACAATATTATCAAACCGACAATATTTTTATAAACCTATAAACGACAATATATAAACGACAATATTGCATACATACAAATGTATGCAAGGAACTCATTTTACATTATTACAACTCATTATCACATAATTATTACTTGTCACATAGGTGACAAGTACGAGTGCAATTACAGATAGTCATTGCCAACCTTCGATAGGAAAGGGCACAATTTTGTATTTGAATGGCATTATTCCAGATTGTCACCAGTGGCCGCATACTGCATGCCGCGCGACGGCTCCCTTCAGTCGTACAAGGACCACATCGACATGCTGCCAACCCTGGAGCGGGCGGAGTCCGTGGGGCAGCACTCTTCGGCCGACGTGGCGTGCCAGGCGCAGGACGCCGCCTTCATGTGCGACTCTCTGCTGCAGCTGGTGGCCACCGGGGGGGGCTCTGATGACAGTGGGATGGACGAGAAGGTAATTCATTGGCCGCCTACTGCTTGCAATACATGCCCATTGGCCTCATACTGAAAGCCAGGTGATCTTATATGGTGCCAGGATGGTGTAGATCAGTGATTCCCAACGGGGGCGTTAGTAAGATCCAGGGGGGGCGGTGGTGGTCACGAGGGAAAATATGGGGTAGTGAAAGGCTCCAAGGGAGCGGTAAAGAGCTGAAATTGAAAAAATTAAAAAAAAATTGTATTTCAGTCGTAGGTTCACCATTACAAGAATCTTGCATTATGTACTGTTCATTACACAACTAGTGATGGATTGATAGTATTTTTATTATTTTGAAACTATTGTACCACAAAATCTTTTTTTAAATTTAGATAGCAACATTTCTAGATTTCAAATAATCTCAGAATGTTGAAAATCCACTCGCTTCCATAATTATAAGTGGAAAATGTTGCTTATGCAATGATGGAGGACTAAACTAGTGTAGAGGATCAAGTACTTCCATGCAGAGATGTGCTTTATTTCAAATAAATCCATTTCAAATGGAAATGCAAAATGCAAAATGGGTATTTTCCATTTTGCATTTTAAATGCTTTTCTAAAAACCATTTTGCATTTTGCATTTTAAATGCTTTTCTCAATGCATTTTCCATTTTAAATGCCTTTTTGCAACATTCTTCCTACTATCTCTACTCATCTTTTTTTCATAAGCCCCAAACATCAGTCGGTCCTCAACCTCGCTAGATAATTTACATTTGTCAAGTTGCTCACTGGCAGGAGCCCTGGCAATTGAGTGATACCATTACAAAAATACTGATTCAAATACTGAACATGGGGCCATGACGCTGTAATATTAAATGTTAGATAGCAGTTTCTATGTTTTTACGTTGGCAACATTAGTCCCGCGCAAATTTTTTGTGGTTTCATAATCTGTAGTCGTGGTGTTTTTGGATTTACCATCATGTAATATGTTTGTTCTACATTGATGTCCATTGTTAAATGACAAAATTGTTTAAAAATTCTATAATTATTTTAATTGTTTGACCTGAGAAACAATTTTGCATTTTCAATGCATTTTGAAAATAGGTATTTTGCATTTTGCATTTGAAATGCTTTTCTAAAAACCATTTTGCATTTTGCATTTTCAAATGGAAAAGTTTTGACCCATTTCCATTTTGCATTTCAAATGGTTTTGGGTACCCATTTTGCACATCTCTGCTTCCATGGAACTACCACGCTACCGTGATTTTTCAAAAATGTAAATTAAATTTTTAAATTTAAATTAAATAAAAAAATTTAATTTTAAATTTCACTTAAATTTTTTTTTCGTAATGATGTCATACTTTTTTTTGCAATACATAACTACTAAGTAATAAATGTTTTACCAACTTCAATTAAACCTTTCCCTCTCAACATTTCATATTTTGATAAGCGATTTTCAGTTTAGCTTATGTTTTTTTTACCTGTGAAATTTACCTACTTTAATTTTTTTCTAATGTTTTTTTTCACTGTGTAATCGTATCATGTGTAATTTTATACTAATGTTATGTTTTATGTAATTTCATCATGTAACCAACTACCTTAATACATGCCTATTATACTCACGCTTAGTTCTTAGTGACCTAATACTTTAAGCACATTTGGGGTTATGAAATACAGGCAGTTCTGTAACCTGTTAGAATAAATTATAATAATTACTACATACTTGTCGTGGCAGTAGGATTATTTTGCCGTCTCATTAGCTCACATGCCCATGTCGTGGCAGTAGAATTTGATACTTAATAATAATATATATTTTCAGGTGAATGCTTTGGCAACCGAGATGATCAGTAAACTGCCGGCTGTAATAGACATAGAAACCACCGAGAGAATGATGGGTGCCGAGGCTGTGATGCCTCTATGTGTCTCTCTTACACAGGAACTGGTCTACTTCAACAGTCTTATAGTATATATTAACATCGGACTGAGGGTAATTCTCTTGTTTATTCATATATGAATCTAAAATCTTTATCATGGGTCGTACTTTCCAAAATGACATAATCTTTTGTCTCTTTCTCATTTTTCATATTCATGAATATTCCTTATAAAAAAACCTATATTTACCTAAGCTCCCTGAGGTGATATTTCTCTAAAAGGACATAAATTATCCAAGTATTATTATTATTATTGTATACCTGTATGCAAATATGAGCATAATAAGTTGCGCAAATAATGAAATTAATTTTCCTATACTTATTATGTAGGAATAAACATTTTGTATTCATGTTGGTACCAACTTCACCGCTTGAAGGAATTTAGACCCCGACTTATAATAAGACAGCTCCTGTATTTGAAGAGTTTTATGATTCCTTTTTAATATAATTAATTAACTGTTTAGGAACTTAAAAAAGCCATAGCCGGCCTAGTGGTGATGAGTGAAGAGTTGGAAGTCATGTATCAGTGCCTGTTTGAAGGAAAAGTTCCACCGCCTTGGATTAAAGGTATCCAAACAGAATAAACTAAATACATAATTATTTGTAAGTTTCTGCTCCTTTCTCTTTCCCCTTATTTTGTTAGTAAGCTTTCTTTGCAGAGATCTTAGCGAAGCTGTGAGATCTTGCTACCTATGTTCCTATGATTAGAGATGTTTACTGTGTTTAATATTTCAGCCCGTCCCTCAGTGAAGCCCCTTGGCTCGTGGTGCCGGGAGTTGTCAGCGCGGGGGGCTCACCTGGCGGCCTGGTCCGCCGCCCCTCGCGTGTCCCCCACCCTCTGCTGGCTGCCGGCCTTCAACCAGCCCACGGGCTTCCTCACTGCCGTCATGCAGGTGCCAATCATACCAGTCACCTGCCATTATTATTATTATTGTCGCTCAGGTAGTAGTTCTATTAAGCCTTAATATACCTACAGGTATATCAGCACCATCTTGTTTTTTGATATTTAATCCCCTTTAAATGCCGATTTCAACTTTCTAACAAAATATTTTCAGCTGACAAGCATATTAACATGATAGTTTTGTTTTTCTGCTGACAAAATTTTTGTTATTATTAAGTCCCCTTTATTTGAAAGTCATCAGTGTAATAAAAAATGTGAGACTGACGTCTTGTATAGGAGGGACGATATGAGAGATACACGTATAAAGAGTATGCATGGTTGTTCAGTCTCTCTTCATTATCACCTGTCATCCGAGATAACACATTGTGCTAATTACAGTCTATTGACTATTATTCCACCATCCCAATATGACAGTAATTTGTACCTTAAATAATGTAAAAAGCCATCAGGGTAATTAGGTGTTGGCGATGTCTCTTTGAGTCTTCATAGTGTCTTCTCAGGTATCTGTCTTCTTCTCAACAAGGTGGGATACGGGTATAATATATTATATTTATTAGTTCTTCTTCATCCGATTTATATTTCTCTCAAGCTATTGGTGTTTCCTTTCATTCTTAAATAGCTTCATGAATGTAAGTGTTTTTCTTTCCCAACAACCTGCTTTGCCTCCAAACACTCAAATACTAGTGCACTCGACAAATTGTATATTGCTTACAAAACTTACTTACTTAAAGTTTTTATAGTTTCTATTTTGTGTTAAACATGATGTAAGTTGAGCTGGGTCGATCAATCATTTTCAACGACCCGGGTCAATCACGACCCACCGGTGAAGTGATAAGGTACTTTTTCACATGAAAAAATGATAGAACGATGCGCCGCTGCCGGCTGCCATGTTGGTCGAAGTCGCTTTCCGATTTTTGACGGGGTACTTTCGATATAGGTAGTTACAACGTACACCATAGATGTATAAATTGTGTATCTTGAAACATTCTCACGACACAGAAATTGATATGGTTAATCTGAAATTGGCTGTCACTGCGGGTCCAGGTTCCATTTACTGGAAACTGATACATGGATTACATTGAACTTATTCTTTATACAGTTACTTTTGGAACCGGTTCCCACTGGCGGGAAGGTTTATCGGTGTGCTAATTGCCAATATAATCTGAATTGGATACTAGGTACAAACTTTACCATATCTATTTCTTTGTTGCAAGAATAAGATTCGTGACCCCCGGTCTACAAAATGTATACATCTATGTATAGTAGCTCGCAATGCCCATCACCGGTACTGAATGACACCTCATCGATCAAATGATCAGATCTTTTTTGACCTTAGTACCTTTATCGATTATTGGTGGTTCGTGATCGGGATAAAATGATTGGGTAGTTCACGATCTACTATATCAAAAACTTATTAGAATATTTTTTTACAGACTACGGCCCGTAAAGAAGGTTGGCCAATAGACACTCTCTGTTGGGAATTTACAGTATTTGCTCTTGAAGAAAGTGCTTTCATCAGACCACCACAAGATGGCGGAGTTTATATCAGGTTTTTATTTAGCAAAATACTCATCTATTTCTCATTTGATTGTAAATCTTTGGCTTTATTTTGTGACATTCATTGTGATCCTTTTTATGTTTTCAGAGGCTTGTATTTGGAGGGAGCTAGTTGGTTCAAGAAAGATATGCACCTTGTGGAACCTCAGGCCATGCAACTAGTGTTCCCTATGAGCCCTATTCACTTCAAGCCCATTCAAATGGGTGGACGAAGACTCAGAAGTATGAAAACTTCTCCTAAAAAACTGCAAAATCAGCTGATCAATCAAAAAAATATATTTTTCTGAAATTATGGATGATGATGAACAGTTGTTGGGTGTCGTTCTCGAATCTCAGACTCATTTGAATATGTAACTTTTTTTAATGTGAATACAGCCAATGCCCTTGAGGTGATTTTTCACGAAAACGGTGCTATATAAATCAGTAAAATATTATTATTATTATTAAGAGTCCCAACTGTTCCGAAGCCAGTGGGACTATAGCATTGTGGGGAGGGAAACAATGTAGAAAAGGGGAAAGACTGGAAGAACCTGGAAATTCATATCTGGTCACTACACACGGCTATGAATGGTGGTCTTTCACTAGGGCTTTTGCTATACTTAGAGTAGTTACCTGTCAACTACCCCAGCTGGTGTAAATCCCTCTGTCCCTCTTATGTTGCCCTATTTATCTCCATTATTAGCACCATATTTCGCAAAACTAAGGTAAAAATGAAAAAAGCAAAAAAAAAATGGAATGTTTCAAATAATTATGTATGTTTTGCAGACAGGTACACCTGCCCCGCTTATTACTACCCCCTGAGGAAGGGCGCTTTTGTGGTTGGGGTAGAACTGGCTGCTGGCAAACAGGACTCCAATTTCTGGATCAAGAGAGGGACTGCCCTCCTGTGCACTCTCGGAACATAAACAAACCACCATTTCT
This sequence comes from Hesperophylax magnus, assembly GCA_026573805.1. NCBI lineage: Eukaryota > Metazoa > Arthropoda > Insecta > Trichoptera > Limnephilidae > Hesperophylax > Hesperophylax magnus. Next base: position 8,350,218 of record JAIUSX010000022.1, read on the forward strand.
ATTATCAGAGTGCAGGATGCATAAATTCTTAGGACGGGCTGTTTCACAGAATTTGAATAACTCATCAAATTTTAAAGTTGGTTTTCAAGTTCTTTGAAGGTTCTATTCAAGTTCTGTCATTGTTTCAGTTTTGTGAAATAACTGGTCAATAATGATATAATATCAGAACTTGAAAATAAACTTTGAAATTTGATGAATTGTTCAAATTCTGTGTAACAACACATCCTTATTATTGTCCTGACTTCATTTATTTTATTTTATTGTCATGAATTGTGTGTAAACTTTTTTTTTTAGTCATTATAATCAGCTTGCTGTTAAGCTTGAATATTGAAATAGTATATTGTTTTTTTTTGCTTTCTTGATGATTGCGATTTGTTAAATAAATATTATTTTGTCAATAAATTTGATTTGCATTTTGTTAATTTTTTTTATCTACTTCCTACTATCTACCCACCAGCTATAAAATATAGCCGCACATGGATGGAAGTTAAAAGTTTCGTTACCCAGACTTTTAAATTTGGCGGTCATCACTCAATTGAACAGATAATCTCTACAATTGATTTGAAGGAAAAATGATGTTGTCAATTAACTCCTAGGCCCCAGACAGACCGGTAAAATTGATTATCTGTTCAAGAAGCTATTTTGATATTTGAAAAGTTTGATCACGCACACAACTACAAACACCCACAACCCAATTCTATTGGTCTTCAGTGGCACTCATACATTCACACGAGCATGAGATACTTAATTGGGAAACTGCACTATGCTTATTTTATTATTTTTTTTTTTACATTTGCTCCAAACAGGAGGCCCTGAGAAATAAAAATCCTTCAGGGCCTATGTCATCTATGGGGATGCTGTGTGAAGGGTCTTTTTAGGGAAACGAAGTTCAGGGAAGGAAAAAGGCATGAGGGGTGGGAATGAATTTAAGGTCAATGTGTCCAGGAGTGACGGACATATGAATCTAACCCTCCCACTGTGGTGCAAGGCTGATGGGTCGAGAGAGTCCGGCTGGAGAGGTCAAAGGGTCTCCCTCAACCAGTCTCTCCCGATCAAGTAGGTGGGCAAATGCATTCCCCGCCAAGACCTAGACAAACCTCACTCCACGAACCCGGGCACCCCTGCAAAGTCAATGTAGCACACTACTTGAGGTGTTCTATAGTAGGGGTGTTGGATAACCAATAAATGGATAACATTAGTTATCTAACCAATGATTAGATAACTAATGAATGGTTCCCGGGGCGGTGGTACCCAAACCCGCCTCCCAAATTGATTTTCTTATATTTATATCTTTTTTTGTTTGTTTAATTTCAAAATGGTAATAATAATAATTTTCAAATATCATGACTGCGTTGTTGATACATATTTAAAAAAAGATGAATGTCGTATTTTGCTCTGACAGTAGCTTGTTACAGTTGCCAAAAGAATAAAAATACAATATAAAATAAATATTTTTTTAATAAAATTTAAACAACCAAATCATTAACAAGTTTTCATTTCAAAAGCGGTTTACATATATAATGACACTAATGACTAAATAATACTTACGATACAAATATATTATAATACATTACTATAACTAACACCAATCCCGTAATACTCATTTCTACAAAGTACAGGGTTTTCCAATAAGAGGTGTTATTTTGATATTCAATCGTAAAAGATTAATGGTTTCGTTGATTGTGTGGCGCCGTCTTGTTGAAAGTAAACGTTGTCCAGATCAATACCATCCAATTCCAGCCATAAAAAATCATTAATCATCTCTCGATAGCGCAATCCATTCACCGTAACTGTTGCTCCAGCCTTATTTTCGAAAAAGTAAGGTCCAATGACTCCGCCGGACCATAAACCGCACCAAACAGTCACACGTTGAGGATAGAGAGGCTTTTCAACAATAATTCTTGGGTTTTCCGAGCCCCAGATGTGACAATTTTACTTGTTGACGAAGCCACCGAGGTGGAAAAGATGATTTGCATTTGATTCACTCAAGTGAATTTTAATAATTCAGTGCGTTGTTGAAGCGTGTATCGTTCCATTTTTATTAATGGCGTAGTTTCTACTTGTCAAATGTCAAAAATGACAGCTTCAAAAGTAACATCTACCGAAATAGCGGGCTATTCAAAATAACACCTCTTATTGGAAAACCCAATATATAGTTTTATTGAGAACTTTTTGTTCTACTTATTTTAATTTATTAAATCCACAAATCTATCTAAATCTTTTAAGTTTTGTACATTTTATGACTCCATTGGAAGATTTCCTGATATAATAATTTTATAATTTATGCAAAAAAATATCAAAATTAAATAAAACGCATTTCATTATTACATTTTACAAAAGTAATGCCTACCTAATGAATCAATTGAGGTAGATACTGCCATTCATTGATAAACAGGTTTATCAGTACCCGAATACCAATAACCAGTGAAATCACCAAAAATATTCCTAATTTTTAATTATTTAAATAGACCCATACATAATCGATGTCAATATTTTTTTAGCCCATACCAATAAATTAACAGAGCACAAGGTTCTGTATAAATACAAAAATTTTAATTACTAAAAAAAGTCAAAAATTTTCGTACAGTTTTCCATACGAGGTTCCACAAAGCAGCGATTGAGAATAGGTAATAACATTGTTAAAATATCACTCTAGTAGTTATTTTTTTTATAAAAAAAATATATATATATATAGAGTTCAAAATAATTAAAAATATTTTCCGAATAGTTAAGTACTTATGCCTCACAAATCACATTGCGTCACGATGAGCGCAGATTAAAAAAAACTGTTTATGATCAGATTTTAAAAATATTAGATTTACCTACAAATATTTTGTGAAAAAGTGATGTGGTAGAACTTACTTATAATTTGTCATGTAACAGCTTTATACGACTAGGTACCTATCATTTGTATAAACACTAAAAAGGTATTCATGTAATTAAGTTTGTCCAACTAAAAAAATAAGAAAAACATTAGTGAAATTTTACCAGTAAACGAAATTGACTAAATACCTCGTATCTGTTCTGATTTGTCCTGAACACTATCGATTATTTCATAGCATACGCGACGATGAAATCATACGGGGCTCTAAAAGTGGGTTTATCTCCTATGTTATTGTTGCCGCCGTCCACCAGACCCAAGGCCCTGACAGCCTCCAAGTAATCGTCAAAGAATGCGTTGTGCAAGCTGGCAGGGATCCTCTCCAAGAAAGGGTTCACGGCAGATACTGAATCTAGAAAAACAATAGTTTTAAAGAAATAAGTCAATAGACTTTTACAGACGATCCCACTTACGTGAGAACAAAGATAAATATCATTAGATTATTATGAAGAAAAAATGCCGCTTTATCATGAGGATTTAAAAAAAATTGATCTCTCTTCAAACTCAATATTAAGGGTCAGTTGTTTCACAGAATTTGGACAATTAATCAAATTTCAAAATTAATTTTCAAGTTCTGTTGTTATTTGAGTTATGTGAAACAACTGGCCAATAATGATGAAATAACAGAATTTGAACATAACTTGAAATCGACTTTAAAAATAGATGAATTTTTGTTATTTGTTTTTGTTTTATTTGGCCTCTAGGCTAAAGAAGGAGTAATCGCAACACGGCATAACACCCCAAAAACAAATAACAAAAATACTTTTGGCCGTGAAAATCTTAAATCATAATCGATGAATTGTTCAAATTTTGTGACACAACTGTCCCATAATGTGCAGGTATAAACTGTTAAATGAAAAACGCGGACTGGTAGGACAAATACCCTTGGAACTATAAGGTCTACCTGCCATCGACATGAAACTGAGATTTAAGTTCAAATTTTATCCCGAATAAAATACTAATACTTGAAATTAGTGATAACGTGAAAATGCAGAACATATTGTAGTTGAATTAGCTTTATTAACATTATAAACAACAACAAACACGTGGCATTTAGCCAAACAACTTAATCAAAAAACGGATAGAATAATATTGCTCTAAAATCAGCTGAACTCAGCAACGGGGTTCTATCTGATTATTTTAATCAATTTGGTTTTTGATAAATGCTGTGTTTTTCAATATAATTTCAACCTCATTCAATTACAACACGTTCTTCGTATTCACCTTTTCATAAAAGTCATTTTCAATTATTTTCTCGGTTTCACGCAATTGGCAGATTGAAACTTGTCCCGAGCTAATGAGCTCGAACACAATGCAAATGGAACCGTGTTGCCCCAAAATATTGTATCTATAGCAGTTATATCTGCCCGTAAAATTTGCAAATGGAACCGTGTTGTTCCAAAAATTAAAAGAATATATATACATTTTTTTAATAGAACTAATTGCTTTTAAAAATACAAATTACTGTAATTTTGTTCTTAAAAAAAGGTATTTCAAATTTATATTTGTCGCGTACTTTGGAAATTTGGATGTATAGGAAAAGAAATTTTTTTTTAAGAAACTTGGCACAAAATATTCGATTTTGGGCAAAATGTCAGATAGAACATTTTTGTCCCGAAGGAACGTAATATCTTTAGCTTATTTCGTTGATTAAAAACAGAGGTGGGAAAACTGCGGCCCTCGAGGATTTTTGGTACAGCCCGCAAGCACTTTTAGTGCGGCCTGCTGACCACAAAAAAGAACATAAAAAATTACTTTCAGAACACGAGAACGGTTTGCTTTCACGGTGTTTCAGATACATTTTTAAGATATTATTTCAAAACCCAGATAAAAGCTTAACAAAACCTACGTAACTAGAAACCAGTTTAGAAACAAATAACCAGGCGATCCAATATCTCTTTTCAATTTATATTTTTTTATCATTTTACTAATGAGAAATTAAATGTGTAATTAGAAATTATGAGTGCAAAGCTAATTAAACTGGGGACTCGCTTACATGACAAATTACATTTGTGGAGTCATATGCAGGCGCATTTAAGAAGGACACTATTCTCGTGGTTGAAGTGCAGTTATAAAATTCTAGTTGCGGTCGGAGTCGGAGGAAACTATTTTTGTGTTCTGGGTGTAGTTTTAATTAATGTTGGGAACTCGCACAAAGATTAACTCTTAAGTTAATACTAGTTTTGTGATTAGTATGTAACGATAAAATTCCAGTTGTGGATTCATAAATCCAAGATGCATACTGTGTGCTGTAAAAATTGAAGGAAACCAATTTCATGTGCTGGGTGTAGTTTTATTCAAAGCTGTGGACTCGCACAAAGATTCAATCTTAAGTTAAAAGCAATTTCGTCTTCCGAATGACGTGTTAAAATTCCAGTTTCGCATTTATCTGCTAACGGTTTTCGAAGGAAATGTTTCAAGTGGAGTTTAAATTCTAGTTTCACACCCTACGTCGCAAAATTCCGAGGAAAACCATTTGGTTGTCCCGCGTGTAACGATTATTTAAGCTTGTGGACTCTCATGCAGAATTAATCTGATGTTTAAACAAGTCTTGTGTTTTGGACGCAACTTAAAATTCGATTTGCGGACTCATCTGTAGACGCAACTCAAGGGAAACCATTATCGCATTCCGAGTTATACATTTCTATTAGTTGACTCATTTGTGAACATGACCTTTACCAATTTTTATTCGAAGAATTCTCTTCAGTTGTGAAGAAATGAGATTATAATAAAATATCGAGGATTCTGACACCCCCTCCCTTCCCCTCCCACCAAAATCTGGGAGAGGCTCGCGGGCGAAACTAAAACATTCAAATGGCCTCCGACGGGAAAAGGTTCCCCACCCCCGACTTAAAAGATTCAACGCGTAGTACAGAGCACTTGTCACACGTTGAGGCCTCTGTACGTCCGTACGACCGAATTAAGTAGTGGTCTACGCATAAGACTTCGGAAGAGTCAGAAGGTTGTGGGTTCGATTTCCGTCGTAGCTCAAATACAAATCTGCACTAAAATATCTACATCGACATTTTCATATAAGGTGCTTCCTCTACAGAGGTTGCAAAGAACATTAATAAATCATTGCTCTTGGGATTTCAACTTCTTTTTACAATTATTATATCAACGATTTTTATGTCACAGCTTGGAAAGTTATAATAGATATCTTTTGAAATCATAAATTAAACATGTATATCCTGTTGACAAACTGCTTAATTGCAGTTTAACGGGATAATACTTTAAAGAAAAATACTAAATAAATACGATTTTTAAATGAATACCGTGAAAAACATTGTTTGAAAAAATTTCACATTACAATAATGAATAATGACATTTCCGGAGAGATATTTTAATCCAACCAATTAATAATAATAATAATTAAAAAGAAAGACAACCATTCCCGGGTTATGAATAATCTGAAAATATTTTGAAAATCTCCTACTACCACCACAGATGTTGCTTGTGTTGTGATGGAGGACTTAGCCAGCCGAGGAATCGAACACACTACGCCTGGGTGGGAGCCAAACGCGATGTCAACACAGCCAATATATATCAACTCATGACCGGTGTTATTTATTGTTGAATTTAAAAAAATATATTATTCAGTTTTAGAGATCAGTAATATTATTACACAGGTGTCCAGGGGTAAAGTGCGCTAACTTCGGGGGTGATTCTACATGAAAGCGCAAGTAAAAAAGATAATTTTTTTTTTTAAATTCCAACGTCTTAAAGTAGTACTTAGATAAGAAAGTTGAATTGTTTGTATGAAGAAATAAATATTCTTCTATGAAAAAATTTTTTTTACGGGAAAATAAACATGAGAATTTCCATTTCCACCATGTAGAATTACCTCCTGAAGTTAGCGCACTTTACCCCCGGACACCCTGTATTATAAACAATATGATTTGGGTTCTTTGTATGTAACATTCTAAAATTCAACAAATATGTAATTATTTTACTTTCAGTATGTTGAAATAAAAGTGAAAATTTATGCCGCCGTTCTTATAATTTTAGGGTTCGATTTTTTTTGATAATTAATTTACATTATACAGAACAGTGAGATGAAGATGGAGACTGTGAAGCTGTCCAAAATGTTGGCAAAAGAAGGAGGTAGCGCAACACGGCGTAATAACCCAAAAATAAACCACTATAATACTTTTGATATATAATATAAAATCTCAAATCATATCATTATGTAAATCACTTCACTAACCTCTTAATTTCTGTATTCCGTGGAAGTGGAACGTCTTCTGTTTGTATTCCACGTGGATATTTTTGAAGCCAGATTCGAACATTAAATTAGTGAATTCTTCTTCAGGGTTTGATGAGTAATGGTAGGGAGAAACATATTTAGCGAAGTCCTGCATGTACGTGGTCCATCGAGGGGTGGCAGCTAGGATTCTGTATACGCTGAAGATTTCGTTCTTCGCCATGAAACTCAAAATACAATCGCCACCGGGTTTCAGTAATGCATTTATGTTTCTGATTGCAGATCTTAAAAAAAAATAATAAGTGAATGATCTAATGGCATTTAGTTTTAAACGTTAATTATTTACTTATTATACAATTCACGGTGAAAACATAAATAAGTCATGACAGAAATTCGATGATTTTACACAAATTATACAATTCACGGTGAAAACATAAATAAGTCATGACAGAAATTCGATGATTTTACACAAATTATACAATGCACGGTGAAAACATAAATAAGTCATGACAGAAATTCGATGATTTTACACAGATTATACAATGCACGGTGAAAACATAAATAAGTCATAACAATACCTTTATCACAAAAATATTTTAAAATTGCATCGAGTTTTATTTGTTTTTCTTAAGAGAAAACACAGATTGAGACATTAATTACCAAAACAAACTTAAACCATTAAATGGAAAATTCGCCTCCATCTTAACTGTTCCTTACAGGTTAACATGAGCAACAGATAAATAAAAAGTTACATTAAAAAAGTTAGACATAATGTAGGTAGAAAAACAAATTGTACTACACAGAAAAAAATCATATTGTCTAATAAGTAGCAGCAGATAAATAAGCAAAACCAAATATTTTTTTAGAAAAATAAAGGAAGAAAAAAATAAATTTAAAATAGTGCTACATATAGAAATGAGGAAGTACAGAACGTTTAAATAAAGTGAATCAAAGTTGGTTTAAAAAAAATCGAATTGTTATTGGGGTGGTTTGAAATCCTTCTGATATTATTTTTTTTATCTAAATTTATGTAGTTGAAAAATTGATCTTACCTCTGATCTTGTACCCAGTGGAGACAATTGAAAGAAAACAAATGATCATATGACCCTCGTTCATCAAAGTTTAAATCACTGGCTATATCCATCACTTGGAACTCTATCTTGGAACTCCTGTACATGGTGTTGGCGTATTCTATCATTTTGGACGACAGGTCGCTGCCGATCAGTTTTCCGAAGTTTTTAGGTAAGTGCTTCTGGAGGACATTGATCATCACGTCTCCGTCTCCGCAGCCGACGTCCAGGATGCTGTCACCGCCATCAGGAGACCACCTGACGAGGTGGAAGAACTCCCGGATCACGTCTTCCGCGGCGCGCCGCTGCAGCCCGTTAGCCGTGGCGTACAAATCAGCGTTATTCATATTACTTGTTATTGGGTAATGATAATGCTTGAGAGAGTACTGGATGGGTTCGTTTCAAGTCCGGGCGGAACTTACCACTCCACTTCGAAGGGAAGTCGGTACATATCTCGCAGCGGAGGCTAGAGGTTCTATGCGTTATATAGGCTCGAATGAATTCGACAGGTTTGGTTACGGTTCGGACTGGCCCTCTAACCCTTCAGGCTTAATGCTTCCGAGATATTCAACTTAAAAATGTTAACAACAAAACTTAATAAAACATTTTGACTCGAAACGTCCATAATTTTGAGAGAATTCGATATTTAAAAAATATATTCCCTTTGAGTAGGGAATTACTAAGAAGACTGTTACTTCACTCTTTATGCCCTTTATGCAATATTAAACCTACATCTGTCAACGAAAAAATCTCCCAAAAAGTTGTAATCTACAATTTGATACTTTTTAGGATTTTATCTAATGGGTTGAAGTATAAATATTTATGACAAACTGAAAAGAATTTTTTTTTCTCTTTCCAACGACAAACAAATCACATATCTCAGGTTTATAGAAAAAAAAATTCAGTGTGTGGCAAGCCTACGCACGACGGAAGTGAAACTTTTAGTATTCTTCTCTCTCTCTTTTCATTTCATTCTCTCTTTTTTTCTGTCTATTGACATATTTATAAGTAGCATGTGATAAAAAAAATTAAAAGTTATAAAAATATGGGATTCGAACCCGGGTCCTGCATAACGAGTGTCGAACGCTCTGCCTCTAGACCGCGGTTATTACGTATTCGACCAAAATATCATATAGTCAAAATATCTAAAAGTCTTTTATCACTTTTAAAAAAAGCATTTTATCACTTTAAAAAAAATTATTATTAAAAAAATCACAAAAAGAAAAAAAAATAGTTTAAGCGGGGATCGAACCTCGGTTCTTCACGACGAGAATCGCGCGCTCTGCCTCTAGACCGCGAAGCTGAGTTTGGAGAGTGACCTAAAAAAGTATATAATATTGGCTAGGCTCCTATAGCGAAATGATCACGGTTTTTCATGACGGTCATGAGTTGGTTTTACTCCTGTCCTCGAAATTGCATAATGCGCGTAAAGAAGTTTCATCTAAAAAAACTTTTATGGTGTACCCTTACGGGGAACGGCCGCGCGGCGCTTTTCATACAAAATTTTAATTTTGATTTGAGGCCATAATATCCAAGCAAACTGATTTTTTTAATCCAAAGGTATAGCAAGTATCTAGTACGGATATGTGCTACTTTATTTATTTGTATATTAAATTATATAAAAAATGACATTTTTCATGATTTTAGTAGCAACTTTGGAATATATTTTGAGTTAATTGTGATTATTAAAAAAAAGTTTTTGCTCTACTAATATGATAAAATAAATAATAAAAAATCAGTTTTGTTGGGTATTTTGGCCTCAAATCCATATTTAAATTTAGTATGAAAAGGGCCCCTTAAGAGGCTCTAACATGATGATCGTGTCTTTCCAAGGCTTGAAGGGTTAACATATAACTTATCTTACGCTGTAACCAAATAATCCAAATGTTCCTACGGCTGGAGTGCCCCCTGCCCCGCCTCACTCCTCGGTAGGCACCTTGGTATTGTTTAGGTTTATTTGTGTCCGCTTCACCACGCACTTGCTGCAGGTGCTTTATTAAAAGATGTTCAATAGAGAATAAAGAACTGTTACTATTTGGGTCCATCCGCGTTGGTGTCTCTTTGTCGTGAGGTGTTTGTTGCGAACAATGGGAGCGCGCGTCAGGAGCGAGGACGGAAGCGCAGACAGATAAGGCGGCCGATTAGGTCCGGAGATCACGTCCTTTGGGGTATAATCAGTTAGGTTATAGTAATAAGGCAGAGTCAGTGCCTTGACCCTAACCTAGCGCAACACGAGGATAGTTGTTGCCTATCAGGAGAGATACATCTGTCGGGGAAGGGGCGGGGGGAGGGTCGACCACCGCTCCGGTTTATTTGACCGCTACCCGAATATATGGGCGACGTTTTTTTGGTCTTTAAAGTGCACCATCCTTTTGAAGCTGTTTCGGGACATGAAGGCTCGACAAGTTTTAAAAAAAATCTCTATTCCGCATATCAACTGCCATGAACGGACTTACACCGCGATATGATACATAGTATTATCTAGGAGTATGTAACGCAACATCTTATTTTTCACAATAGTGCCGCTGACTCCAGGCTGAGATACATAGATAGGGAATATTGTGAAGTGGAAAAACAGTAAAAGGTTAAATAATGTCTACGACGAAAATAATATAAATGTAAATTCTTTTTTTTATTTAGTGAATACCCCACAAAAGTCCTAACTGCTCCCAACCATCTGGAGTCAGTGAGACTATGGCATCCCAAGTTGGGGTATGTTGTGGGGCTGAAGTTACTAATTAAGGGAAGGAGATGGGGAGGTGGAGGTGGGGACCTAGCTATTGAGATCTGGTCACCAAACACGGTTGCCATTTCAAGCAACGTTTAAATTCTGAATGGTGGTGTTTCTGAAACCTGCGGCAAATATACTCTGAAATCACTTTTATGAAATTATAGTATTAAATGAATTAATTGTGAACGATATAATTTAACTATACACATCTAAATCCGCGACCTCCGGATTCGTAGACACACTGACTTACCCCTCGACCACGGAGGCCTTCAAATTTGTGATTATATTTCAAGAGTCCAGAGCAAATGATCTTACCTATCTTCCACGGAGGACGTTATCATCCACTTATCGTATTCAATTGTTTCATAAACTGTGAATCTCTTTGGGGGATATTTTATCTGGAGCAGTAAACGTTCTCTAACAGTGAGCTTCCGGGTCATGAAATTTGAAAACCTTTATTGTCAGTAATATAGGGTTTTCCAATAAGAGGTGTTATTTTGAATATTAATTGAAGAATTAATGATTTTTTATGGCTGGAATTGGATGGTATTATTCTGGACAACGTTTACTTTCAACGAGACGGCACTACGTGCCACATAAGCAAAGAAACCATTGATCTTTTACGGGAAAAGTTTCCGGACGGTATTATCTCTCGAAGAGGTGATCACAATTGGCCACAGAGATCTTGTGATTTAACACCTTGCGACATCTTCCTTAAGGCCACGTTAAAGAGAAGGTTTACGCCAACAGCTCAGCGTTGATTCAAGACCTCAAAAATGAAATTCGTGAGGCTATCGAGGATATAAGTCATATAAGGCAGCCACTTTGCGATTTGGTCATGGAAAATTTCATGAAAAGGATATGGTCCTGTAGGCGTGGTCGTAGTGGTCATTTGACTGATGTTATTTTTCACTATTAACGGCATACCTTCCTATTTATAATGAAATACACATTTGATCATTTATATTAAAAAATGGCATTTTTCTTTAAATATAAAAATAACACCTCTTATTGGAAAACCCTGTACTTGGAAATTACAATAGAAAATATAGGTAACATAGTACGTAAGAGCTGATATCTATGTCAAACTAACTATTTTCAGCTCTTAGCTCCATGAGACTTTGAAGTATGCAATAATAATAATTACTATCCTGTCAAAAATAAGGTAAAATTTTCTGTTCCAAAATAGTTTAAAATGTTTCGAGGGTTCAATAAGAGAAAACTTCGCACGCAATACGCATTCATAGTGATGGAAAAAGTAACTAGAAATAGGCTGTATAAGACGTATTTGAAAATATATTTTTACCAGTGAAAAGAGGGCAAAATTAATTTCATCATATCCGTAAAACCTTAACGGATGCACAACCTACCACGAGAGTGGCAAGGATACCTGTAGAAATGCAATAAGAAGCTTATTCCCATACACGCACAGATGCACATTGCACACACTTGCAGCTTCATACATAAATTTGAAGCGCAATGAACATTCGCTTTGGTACTTTACAAGCATGTTTTTCCACCTTTTTATTGCAGATTTCAAATTAGTATTTCTTTCTAATAAATTGTATTTGTTTTAAATTAGAATGTATTGGCAGGTTCTTTACTGAGCGGATAAGCTTTAACTCTAAGCTAAGGCGTTACCGGTTCAAAACCAGGTAAAATATGTAAATTTTTTAAATGTAAAAATTTATATTTATTGCCTAATGTAAATAAAGTAGTATCTAAAGAATTAAAAAAGTTACTTCCAGGTGCCCTTGTGGTATTCCATCTTTACATAATAATATATTATTTTTAATTATATATTATTATTTATAGGTGGAACTAAATAGTCAGGTACTTTTGGTAAATTTGATCTCATCGTAATTCAATCAAATCAAATCAAATCAAAATTATTTGGTGGAGGAGTGGTGAGGAGTCTACAATGGTGGAGGACTCAAAAAAGGAGAGCTTTTAACCGACGACGCCTGAGCGAAAACCCAATGCTCTTTATCACTCGTCTACTAACCGGTTGTTGGTTGCATTTCAGTAAACTTTGTAGATTTTCGGTTTCAGGATTATTAAAAAGTTTTGTTGGAACATTGATAAATTAATATTTTTTAAAAATCCATTAAAAATCTTTCATATTTCAGTGGCGTAATGATATATCCCTAGACCCCTGGGAAGGATTGTTAATAGGACCCCAATATCAGAACCCATGGGGAATTTTATTTTTTCATTCTCAAAAAGAAGTCGTAGACTACTTGGCACAACACGGCCCAAGCTAGCGTAGCAAGGAAGGAAGATCAATGCATTGTAAAAATGTAATAGAACGCTGTGATAATCTGAAAATCAGGAGAACATGCAAATTTAGTCCACGTACGCACCCAGTGATTAATTAAGACGACATAAGACTGGAAAAAGAGGGGGTTTACTTGACGCTCACTTTTTAATTATTTCTGATGAACGCATCACTTAAATCTCAAATATTTCTATAGGGATCCCTACGGATATAAGTTATTTATATTTAAGATTAATAAAAACAGGACCACACCCTTAAAATATTTTACATAAAACAGTTTGAAAATTTTATAAAACGTTTTTCAAATATAAAATTAGCGGTAAGCACCAGATTTTTTTTTTCGAGACGATGTATTAGTAACTTCCTCTAGAAACATTTCAGATCTTAGTAATGGTGACCGGATAAATCATGGCAATGATAATTCATCACATCTTTAAAAAGTTATATAAAGTCAAGGAAAGTAATGAAACAAGAACTTTATTAACTGCGTTAAGTAGGTTAGGTTAGGTGACGATAATTTTTTTTTCATAGTTTTTAATGACTTTATATCACTTTTTAAAGGTGTGTTGAATTGTCACTGTGTTGAGTTATCATGGAACCCTTAGTAATACTCGAGTGGTGTTCCCCAGGGGTCACATTTAGGTCCAATTCTGTTTTTATTATTGAATATTGTTTTTACACGACTTCATCTCTTATGTCTTTAGGATTCCCACTTTATTTTAGAGATTTGCTTTAGAGTCGCTTATTTGTGTGCACGGCTGCATCACTTACATAAGTCGTTAAGATTCTGGCTTTAATTTAGGGTATTGTCTCGTCTTAACTCACGAAAATAGTTATTGCCGAATGGGAAAGTTTGCTGTTCTGCAAAATGATAATATTTTGTTGCGGGCCTCTTCCGGCGGTTGCTACCACACTGGTTTGACTACAAAACATAAAAATTTTCTCCTTTATCACGAAAACTAAAATAATAAATAATACTGGCATGTGTCTAGTGTGGTAGTCGAAAAGCATGTAAAAACTGTACACATTAATATTTCATGAATAAAGAAAAAAAAAAAAAAAAAAAAACCAATAATAAATTATAATAGTATTACTAATGGCTTCACCCGAATTTTGAACATTAAATAAAAACAATTGGATAATTTGATTATGGTCCCGTTTTAGTGGAAAATCACCTCAAGGGCCCTGTAACATTAATTATATGAAATTGTTAGCTTATTTATTTGAAAATATGGAGAATACTATAAAACGGAGAAGACTCGTTTTATAGTTTTTTAACGATTGTAATTTGTCTCGCAAAAATGTAATTTTTGCGAGATTGCGAGACAAATTACATTTTTCACTCGTGGTGAAAAATGTAATTTGTCTCGCAAGCTTTTGTACAGAAAAGAAGTGCAAATTTCACAACTATACTGATATTTCAGAGGAACACGCGAAAAACGGATAGATTTGCCGCTTCGTAATTAGAAAATAGAGTTTTTTTTTTAAATTATTTCACACAAAATTGGCTGTTTTTGTGCGAAACTAAGGAATTACTCCGTATTATTATACTTATAGGAAACCTGTGGTAGGCTTCGATTATGGTCTTGCAACTCATAATATACCTACGCTTTACAGGTCAAACTAAACAGAGAGGAAGCTGTTACCATTTATAGCCTGATCTTCCGACCGCTCATTTTTAACTCAGTGCTTATATTATTCAAATGCTTCGAAGGTTATCGTATGAATTCTCCCGTCACACAAAGTCATATTTCCTTTGAACTAGGTTAGGTTAGGTTATTTATATTTCAAGATCACCATCATTTTACTGTGTAATTTATTCAGACGTATCTTCTAACGTAACGTAATTGACATATTTACTTTATCGTACATTACCATCTTCATATTATCTCTAAACAGTATAAAATAAAGTCGCTCTCCGCGTTTGTCTGTCTGTGTGTCTGTGATAGGGTTTTCACTATCATTTAGTTCTTCCGGAAGGTTTAAATGCATATTATATTTATAGAAAGTAGAGAAAATTTAATGTTAATACAAGAATTCACAACTTAAAAACTTAACTCAAAATCATTCACCACCCCGAGCAACGCCGGGTACACGTCAGCTAGTCATAAATCAGATATTCTTCTTCATTTCTTCATAGTCATAAGGGCGGTAGTGAAAGAACACCATGCGACTTTTAACGTGCATTTTTTTTGTATCATTATCAGTTATCTCTTAATTATTTTGCTGCTGAACCGTGTTTTTGAGATCTTTTAAAAATGCATTTATACATTTTTTGTAAGTACCCAAATCTCTGAGATTAAAATATAATGTTCATGCTCAAAATGTACATGTTTTCGAGTAAGTACAGACACCGACTGGTTTGTTGCATGGGCCAACAACCAAAAGCTCTCAGAGGTCAAGGTTTCGACTGCACCAAGAACAGGAATCGAAACGTTGAAAGCTCGTTTTTGGCCTTTTTGATCGCTCCTGTGTGAGCGGCCAATTCAGAAATTCAATGTCATTAAACCTACTCATTAATACGGGTACCTACCTCAAACATTCCATTATAATTACGTAGTTGTAGTTGTGAGTACTGAGACCTCTCATTACTCTTGCAGGTGTACTTCGAATGCACAACATACTTCGTTCTTTGTAAGTAGGAAAATGTCATTTCCTTGAGTTGTCAAAATCTTGGTGTTGTTGTATATTCCTTTTTTGTTCTTGGGTCACCTTTCCTTACATTCTCTGCTTTCATCCGCGAGTCCCGGACATACAACAGAGGTCGGTGGGACCAGTCGAGTTATTCATAATTTGGGTGGTTTATTTTTTGGATAAGGTGTACATGAGAACGCGAGGAGAGGGTGCTTTGAAGGGCAGGTTGGGAGGGGAGTGGGCTCGCGGGACAGCCCGCCATACGGTGGGCTAGGTTAGTGCTTGTTTTGTTGCGTGAATGCAGTACCAAACATTTCGGTGGTCAATGGAGTTAATTAATTCCCAACTTAAAACTTTCTCGTAATGTACTCCGGTGATATTTCGTCATATCTTCAATCTTCTAAATAGATTTATAAGTTTTAAAACGCATGCGCATGATTTATTTCAGAGACAACATTCAATAATGGTTCTAGGTTGTCTATTCTTAAAACAAAATGTTTGGCTGACAGGTAGAAATTAAAATCAAAGAATCACAACCCATGCTCCACCGATCAACAACCCAAAAGCAAGGTTGGTTAACATCATTAGTTTTTTTATGAGAACCATTACCAATTATCATTATCAATATTTTTGCCCAATTTCATAATATTTCCATTGTGAAAGATTATGTAGTTAGTGATTATTTGATGTAGTTAAAATTCATAATCAAGTTTAACATTAAAATGAAATCTCTGCAAATTATTGGCGATTCGGTAAAAAATGGGATTGCAGGCGGTTTCCTGATAAACTTTAGGTAAATTCCTAATATATCGGAACACACGTTCATGCACCTGCATTTGCCTTTATAATACGTAATGAAGAAATGCGAAAACATTAGTAGTTTTATGAATACGTGTTCCGCAATCGTGATAATATATTAGTATTTTACTAAAAAACAACAGGAAACCTAATTTCGTTAAGGGCCTGCAATCCCGTTTTTAACTAGATTAACAATAATTTGAAGAGTTTCTCAATAAAATAGCAATACTATTTTTTCTCTGTGTAACTCTATAAATAATGTATAAATCTTGGAGGAAGTGCATATAATTTCCTTCAAGAGCTTCATCTCCAAAGATGCAAGTCACGCCCGGTCTCTATTATTACTTTTAAAGTTTTCACAATATATTTCGTCTCCACGTACTTATTTCCTTCAAGGTGAAGATACAAAAAATATTGTTTAATTTATTCAAGCCTCGTTCAAACTACATTACGTTACAACTCGTGGAGGAATACAATACACAAATAAACATTTTGACGAAACATACTGATTGTGATTTCACCTCTAAATTACAAAAGAAATATCGTAACTTAGTACCTACCACTGATCTAAAAAGTTGGCAGCATAAGAAGTGCGATGTGGGCGTGTTTCGTTGGGTTCAAAAGTCTGATTATTCGTTTCTTTTTTTTTTTTTTTTTTTTTTTTTTTTTTTTTTTTTTTTTTTTTTTTTTTTTTTTTTTTTTACAGTAATACCGCACAAGAGTCCCAACTGCTCCCGTCTGGAGCCAGTGAGACTATGGCATCCCCAATCGGGGTATGTTGTGAGGCTGAGGGTATTGGGGAGGGGAGGGAGATGGGGAAGAGGAAGGTGGGGAAGTACCTGGCTATTCAGATCTGGTCACCAAACACGGCTAAAGCCATTTCAAGCAACGTTTCAATTCTGAATGGTGGTATTACACCAGGGCGATACTGAGAGTATCTTCCACTCTGGAACGTGCCGCAAATATACTATATATTATTTAAATTAATTAATTGTGAAATAACACAAATTAATCAAATAAAATTTATTTGCGCACGCCGGGTTCGAACCCGCGACCTTCGGATCTGTAGTCAAAAGCGTATACCACTAGACCACGCCGGCAAATTTCAAATCAAATGGAATGGCGAATTCGACGTCAGAGAGAAAAAGTACGCAATATTGATAGCCTGACTCGATCTAATAATCAAAAGTTACCAAGTCATTGGTTTCCATTCTAACCTATACGGAAGGCATTTCGATTTGAAGTTGTGCATCATCTATTCAATGGTTGGCACTAAATTACCTAAAACTGAACTTAGTAAATGTTTCAATGGAAGTCGCCGAGAAGTCAGCTCACATCATTACCTACGCACCAAGATTACAGGACGACATAAAAATAAGGAATAAAAAAAATGAAACGTTTGCCCTCTGTGACTTTCGCCAAAGCGGGAGGTGAATGTGGGATACCCTCTGGAATCCTAACCAAACCTGTTCACTGTTCAGCTTATATATTCTTATTACCTCTGATCCCCTGCCATTATTTTAACTTCTCCCACCGACTGGATATTGTGGATATCCTTTGCATCCGCTAAATTCGCCGTTTTTTATTTTATGCAGATAAGAGGCGAAAACGTCCCGGGCACGTATCAATAAAATAAATTTAATATTGAATGGATCAAAAAAAATATCGCTCTCATCCGAACCACGCACTGTCCCTGACGTCAAAATAAAATTTTGTATTATTTTTTTTTTTAATTCACATTTCCAATGTTTTGTTAAAGTAAAAATAATTCATTATTTTGATATGATCAATTACTGTATTCTCTACCCGTGCTTAGACCTGAATTTAAAAATAATAATATCATATTGTTTATGTAGGTTAGGTTAGGTTGTCATATTTGTTAAAAATGAGTATTGCTAATTTATTAAAAATCTTCAAATTATTGGTAATCCGATTAAAAACGGGAATGCAGTAAGCTATCTGATAAACTTTTAGTAAATTCCTACTATATCGGAACACGTATTCATGCACCTGGTTTTGCCTTTACAATGACGATTAAAATATTAGATTTTTTATGAATACGTGTTCCGACATCGTGAAAATACATTCGTATTTTACTAAAAATTTATTAGGAAATTAATCAATTCATTTGCCTACAATTCCATTTTTATCTGGATTACGAATAATTTGAAGAGATGTTACACAAATAAACACTACTCAATATTAGATATTACAATTCGATCTGCTCTTTTATTAAAAGCATTTCTTCGATTCTATATTTATTTCAATATTTTCAAAAAGTCAAATAAAATACGTTTGACGAAAATAATCGTTTTTAGGCGACATTATATATTATACAGTAGGAAGAGAGTGAGCATAAGTATAGATTTAGGAATAAACAGCAGCGTTTAGTCGGAATTATTATTGATTTACGTAAACAGTTTGAATTTACATCTGTATTTTTATTTTTATTTTTAAATTTCAAGACATTGTGTATTTTACCTAGGTCAACATTCAACAGCCTAATATTTGTTCACGTGAGCATCTGACAAACATTTTAACGAGTACGAGTGCCTACGTAATTGAGTATCTACAAGTGTGAAGTTCTAATAACAAGTTTAGATTAGGGAGAAAGCTCTTCTGTGATGCTAACGGCCTAAAGTCCACTTGTTGAGGTGATCAGTTATAGGTGTACCACTTTCTATGTAAGACGGCGATAGGTAAGTAAATAGGTGGTTCTGGGAGGATGCTCAAAGAGAAATTCTTACCTGGCCCGGGTGAAGGCCAAATAAAGAAGAGTGACTAGATTTTAGATTTACCTGCCTAACCTGAAATATTTGTTTATTCCTGTGGCACGAACTTTCTACCTTCAAATTCTTCAACTACCTTCTATACTAACTGAGATAAGATTAATTTTATCCGTGGCTTAAAACCCTTCAGTACTTTCAACACTTTTGTTCATTTTGCAATGTTTATATGTATTTCAAATGCGTTACATACATCTTATTTTTTAATTTTCCTCAAAATCACATACTATTTTAGAAACAAGATAAAAATATCTTTCAAATAGACATTTTTATTTTTAAATAATACAATTTTAATATCAAATTTTAAAAATGTTGTCAAAAACGCTAACCACTTTTAAAATTAATTTTTTTCTTCAATCGTAGAAAAATTGAGAGAACTCGATATTTCGAATTCGTTTTGTTTGGGGAATTTGTAAGAAAACTGTAACTTCACTTTCATGTCGTTCATATAATAAAAACATATTTTTTAAAATTAAACCGATAGTTTCACAAAATCCCCATCTCCTCTTCCTTACGGAAACACAGATTGCCGAGCCCCCAGATACCTCCTATCTGAACTGCCCAGGATATCATCTGGAAAGTCTTTTCAGGCCCAAAGGAGGTGTCTGCCTTTACAGCCGTGCTGACATCAGCTGCGCTCGTCTCGCAAATATCGAGAGCGCAAAACACGAAGTGTTATGGGTACGTGTGGATCTCACCGGTATGATGAGAATTTATGCGTGCCTATATCGCTCACCAAACCTTGCCGAATCAGACACTGTTGAGTTGTTTAAATACTTGAGTGACACTGTAGATATTCTCTTGCCCCGTTACCCATCGGCCGAGTTTGTAATCCTGGGGGACTTCAATGTTCATAATGAACAATGGCTGAAGTTCTCGGGCCCAACAAACTCTGCCGGTAGATCAGCGGAATCCTTTGCCCTTATCCATGGACTAAGCCAACTCGTAGAATCTCCGACCAGAATACCAGACATCCCATCACATCGAGCCAACCTACTCGATTTGTTTCTCACTAGTGAGCCACTCGGGTACAGAGTGGAGGTGACAGCGCCCTTAGGATCCTCTGACCACTGCCTGATTACCACCTCTGTCCCATCCTCCATGAACCGTCAACCCGACAAACATGTAAAGAGGAAGGTATGGCACTACAGGGCAGCAAAATGGGACGGCATGCGGTCTTTCTTCGGCGCCTTTCCTTGGAGTACTGTATGCTTTAGCTCCGAGGACCCATCAATTTGTGCACGCGAGGTAGAAGAAGTAATCACATCAGCAATGGATTGCTACATTCCCTTCTCCGTCAAATCCTCTGGAGCGGGCACAAAACCGTGGTTTGACCATCGCTGTGCTGAAGCTGTCAGACTCAAAAATACGGCTTTTAATGCACTCCGGAAGATTAGCTCCATGAATAACCTTTCGGAATACCGAAAACGGGCAAGGGATTGTAAGAGAGTTCTAAATAGAGCTAAGAGCGATCACGACCAGAGAATTGCGAAAAAGCTGGCTGACTGCCCCACTGGTAGCCGTGCTTTCTGGTCACTCGCTAGCTCGATCGGAAGAAATTTCTGCAGAACCACTTTCCCACCTCTGACCAAGCCTGATGGTCGGCTGGCTAACTCGGCCCGCGAGAAAGCTGAATTATTAGGCAAAATTTTCGCGGAAAACTCAACTCTTCAAGATAACGGAGAGACTCCCCCTTCCATTCCGCACTGCGGTTTTCAAATGGAGGAACCGAAGATCCGGAACAAAGAGGTTCTCCGAGTCTTGAACGAGCTGAAAGTCGACAAAGCCAGTGGGCCGGACGGAATACCTGCCTTGGTCCTCAAGAGGTGTTCTGCAGAAATGACTCCAGTACTCGCGAAATTATTTAGGCTCTCTCTCAAAGGTGGAAAGGTGCCAGATCTTTGGAAAAAGGCAATCGTCCACCCAATCCCAAAAAAGGGGGACCATTCCGACCCTTCTAACTACCGCCCCATAGCCATCACTTCCATACTCTCGAAGGTATTAGAAAGGGTGGTTAACAACAAATTGCTCACATATCTCGAGAATAACAATGTCCTAAGCGATCGGCAATATGGATTTCGTCGAAACCGATCGTGTGGCGATCTACTCGGATATGTAACGCATATTTGGGGCCGGTACATGGAACGTTTTGGTGAAACCCAAACCGTTGGGTTAGATATCTACAAAGCCTTTGACAGAGTCTGGCACCGGGCGCTTATCGGGAAATTACCATCGTATGGGATCCACCCAACCCTGCATAGTTGGATTGCGGACTTTCTGAGGGGAAGAACAATTCAAACCGTGGTTGACGGCTCTTCTTCCTCACCGCACCAAATCAATGCGGGGGTGCCACAAGGATCTGTGCTGTCTCCGACGCTGTTTTTATTGCACATCAACGATCTCGTTGAATGTGCACCAATTCACTGCTACGCTGATGACAGCACCGTTCACGAGGGTTATCTTTTTGACAGGCCCCCTTCCACCTATGATGTCCGAACAGCTCGGGAAGTTTTGAAGCGAAAAATCGACCACCACCTAGAGATGGTTCGTGCCTGGGGTAAGGCCAACTTGGTCAGTTTCAACGTCTCAAAAACCCAAGCGTGTCTGATTTCGGCAAAGAGGGAGATCAATGACTGTCTGGTGCAATTTGATGGGAGCACTCTCCCCAATAAAGACTCCATTGAAATGCTTGGAGTTACTATATCAGACCAGCTCAAGTATCGGGGATCCATAGAAGCCCGAGTAAATCAGGCCTCCAAAAAGTTGGGCGTCTTGTACAGGGCTAGGAGATTCTTCAACAGTGACCAGCTGCTGACCCTGTACAAGTCTCAAGTCCGCCCAACTATTGAATTTGGGAGCCACCTTTGGGCTGGTGCCCCAAAATACTTGATAAACCTGCTTGAGTCTGTGCAAAGGAGAGCGATCCGTCTGATTGACAATCCGTTGTTAACAGACCGATTGCCTTCTCTGATGCATAGACGCAATGTAGGCATGCTGTGTCTGTTCTACAGGTATTTCAATGGAGCCTGCTCCAAGGAGCTAGCAGCATTGATTCCTGATGCACCGGTGCACGTGCGCGATACTCGACGGACACGAGCTGAACACCCGTTCACGGTTGACGTTGGCTTCATGAGAACGGGCCGTTTTTACGACTCGTTTTTGTGTAAGTCGGCTCGTATGTGGAACGGGCTACCGGCGTCTGTTTTTCCTCCCTCCTATAATCCGAGCCTCTTCAAGGCCCGCATTAACAAGTCCCTTCCTACAGCCCCTGCCTTGTTCCGCCTCACAACGCCGCCCAATCGGGTGGTGACATAGTTCCCCTGTCTGTGCACTGCACGGGCAGGGACACTCTTGTGAGGTGTCACATAAAAAAAAAAAAAAAAAAAAAAAAAAAAGTTTCGATACCGACGCGAAATGTGAATTATTCATTTTGGTTATTTTTAGGTTTTTATTAATGGCATCCAGTGTAAATCTTTAAGGCAAACTTGAAATATTATATTATTTCTCTTTCTAACGCCAAAAAAATTACGTATTTCCTCATGAAAGAAAAATACTTTCATAAAATATTGACGCCCGGTCATATATGACCCTAAAATGCTGAAGGGGTTAACCCAACAAATGTTATATTTTGAATTCTTAGTAAGAAAAAAAAGTATTTGGGATATAAGTTCAAAATAAATTCCGACAAATATAAAGGCTTCATTTTGAATAATCAATTCTAATTTGAATATTTTTTTTCAAAATAATATTTTCATTGGAAATATTGAAATGCTCACAAACAATGATGTATTAAAGTATGAATATATTATAATAGATGTATTGCCTATATATACAGGGTGTATCGGCACGTACCCGACAAACTTTAACCAGCTATTCCTTAGCATATTTGGAGTAAAAAATCTTATGTGCACTTTGCTGTCCGGTAACGTTTTTTTTTAATAAAAAAATTATTATTCATATTTTCACCACATGTCACCACTGTTTTATCCTTTGTCAAAGTTTGAAAACCCATCTGGCAAATATTTTATTCGAATTCCGTTGAATAATGCACGTGTGTACCTATATTGGCGCACACTTACAATCACAACGAAATGGCACGGCACCATTCGTCTCATTTTTAACTATTATTATTTAGTGTGTGCGAAAGAGCGAAGACGCTCTTCGACATACTTGCTTATAACAGCTGTTGAACACGAAACGCAATGCCAATGACAGTGATGTAGTGTGGAAATTTTATTTTTTTTTGTTTTTAATTGAAAAAAAAATGCTACCGGACAGCAAAGTGCCCATAACATTTTTTACTCCAAATGTGCTAAGGAATAGCTGGTTAAAGTTTGTCGGGTTAGTGCCGATACACCCTGTATAGTTATAGCAGTTCTAGTTTGAAATGTATTATTATATATTATTTTGGAACTATCCGGATCTTACAGATTTCCAAGCATGACAATGAGAATCATTTTTCATGGGATATCTTATTTGTCAGGCTTTGTACCATAAAAAAATAATTGAATAAACGATATTAAGTTGTACAACACATGAAAAATGATCTTCGCATTGTTTTTTAAATCCAGATATATTGAATATGGTTTGTTTGTATGGTCAAGAATCATGGCAATCACTTTAGATAGTGATACCATAATATACTTATAAACGTATTGTAATTACTAAAATTTAAATTACTGACCTACGATATTTTATTCGCCAATGAAGGAAAGCTAAACAATGTAGAAATTATTCCAAACAGAACTATTAGATGTACACTAAGGAAAGGCAAATATATAAAAAAATAAATAAATGAGAGTAGAGCTATATTAGATTCTAACAAAAAAAGAGACTATTGTTTAGTTATAATTTATGATAATTTTTATACATAAAATTTTGAATAACCAAATGCAAAATTACTTTAAGGATGAAATAGTTTTTAGTAAAAATATATACAGATATGAAACCAGAAATGTAAATAGAACTAGATTGCAAATCAGAAAAATACAGTACTCCAAAACTGCTTAATACATGAAGGACTAAAAATGTAAGATGAAATGTCCGAAAGTATGAAAAATACATACATCCAGATATATTGAATATTGTTTGTTTGTATGTTCATGACAATTGCTTCCTAACAATATATCTTTGGATGTTGACACAATTAAACAGGATTTTTTAAGTATCTTGGTACGAGTTTCATTTTATGTAACGGGTACTAAGAGAGACAGTTTTAAAGATGAATATTACAGTTGGTTGTTAAAAAAACTGTTGATGTAATTTATGTTTTGTACCTATATCATATTATTATGTCGGTACATAAAGTG
Source organism: Hesperophylax magnus (assembly GCA_026573805.1). Classification (NCBI taxonomy): domain Eukaryota; kingdom Metazoa; phylum Arthropoda; class Insecta; order Trichoptera; family Limnephilidae; genus Hesperophylax; species Hesperophylax magnus. The sequence goes on from JAIUSX010000022.1 coordinate 8,374,909, forward strand.
TTTTTCTTAACTCATTTAAACATAAAGATAGCAGTCAATAAATTTGTTTTAAGAAAATGTTGGTAACTCTCAGTCAAAGTATATAATATGTCGTAAATTGATATGGTCGAATTAGCTCAGCGGTCAGAGCACTTCCCCTTGAGGTGATTTTTCACGAAAACGGCGCTATATAAATCAGCCAAAAAATATTATTTTTAACTCATCCAGCGTTTGAGGGTCATATATGACCGCGCGTACATATTTTATAAAAGTATTTTTATCTTTTTTCTATCTTGTGGAAATACATATATAAATTAATTTTTTCCAGTTGCTTTAAATATTTATACTGGAATCCATTACTAAAATACTAAAAATTGCCAAAATGAAAAATTATCGTAAAATATCGTAACAAACGGTTAAATTTTAAAAATTATTTCTTATTTTTTATTATCCGGCCAGACAAAAGTGAAGGTACAATTTTCTTAAAAAAACTCCCAAACAAAACGTATGTGTTTTCGAAATATCGAGTTCACTAAATTTTTCTACGATTGGAGTAAAATAAGTAAAAATGTGGTTAGCGTTTTTGGCAACATTTTTCAGTTTGATATTAAAATTTTATTATATAGAAATAGTAATGTTTTATCTAGTTTCTAAAACAGTATTTGTTTCTACGGAAAATTATAAAATATGATATATATAGCGCAATTGAAATACGCAAAAAACATTGCAAACTGAACAAATGTGATGAAGGGTTAAGGAAGGGGACCTGGGTTCAATTCTTTCTTAGATGTAACTAAATCTTTTTCGGTCTCTCAGTTTCACATCTTAGTTGTTGATATTATCTTCAATGATTAAATAGTATTACCATAAAATTAAAAAAAAATACTGTTTTTAATTTTAATTTTTCATTTAGATTACCAGTAAATGCCTGGTAAGTATTTTATGGAAAAAAAATCATTTAGATTACCAGTAAATTCCTGGTAAGTATTTTATAGAAATATTTTCATTTAGATTACCAGTAAATGCCTGGTAAGTATATTATAGAACAAATTTCATTTAGATTACCAGTAAATGCCTGGTAAGTATTTTATAGAAAAAAAATCATTTAGATTACCAGTAAATGCCTGGTAAGTATTTTATAGAAATATTTTCATTTAGATTACCAGTAAGTATGTTATAGAACTATTTTCATTTAGATTACCAGTAAGTATTTTATAGAAATATTTCCTGGATATGATTTTAATTATTTTCAAGTTGGATGTGATTTTAATTATTTTTTTAAACTGTAAGGTATAATGTATTACCGTTGAATAAGTACATAATACACATCACAGCAGGTAAAAACACGTTAAAAATAAACATAAAATAATTTACAACGATTTTGATACGCAATTTCAGCAATATTATGAAGAGAGAGTTAAAAAAAAGTGCTAACAAGAGGGAGCAGAAAGTTCAAATAAACTGGAGGTAAAATTTTAAGACTGTAACACTTTTAAACTGGGACTTTTTTTATGGCGAAATTAGGATAATTTTTATTTATTTTGCAATAATAAAGTGGCAGTACGCCATTGTCATAACCTTAGACCGTAAGAATATCTAGAATGCATAATATTACTTTCTTATTATAACATACTAGAAAATGGCGTAAATTCGCGTTATTTGCCTGAAAAACGCGTTATTCTTCTTTTTTATTTGATTTATGTGACCCTGTAGGGGCAGGAGAGCTATGTTGCCACCCGGTTGGGCAGCGTTGTGAGGAGGCTTAAGGTAGGGGATGTATGAAGGGATTTATTAATGCGGATCTTGAAGAGGCCCGGATTTTATAAGCCTACATCAACTGTGAACGGGTGTTCCTCTGTACGTCTAGATTCACGCATGTGTACAAGTGCACCGGGGATCAACGCTGCTAGCTCATTAGAGCACGCTCCATTAAAATACCTGTAGAACAGACTCAGCATGCTCACATTGCATCTGTGCATTAGAGGTGGCAATCTATCTGTTATCAGTGGATTGTCAATCAGACGGACCGCCCTCCTTTCCACAGAATCAAGTAGGTTTATCAAGGTTTGTGGGGCTCCAGCCCAGAGGCGGCTTCCAAATTCAATTTTTGTTAGTATTTTGTATGGAAAAATTTCCATTTTTCGCTTTAAAGTGATTTTTTAAAATTTCGCGTAAAAGTGAAATTTAGGTCTCTATTAATTAATTTTCTTTTAATTAATTTTCATGTGAATTAAAAAAAAATAATGCCAGCTACAAAATAATGACCTCTGCTCATATTTGTACAGTTAGAATAATTACGGTTGAGAATTTTGAAAATAATATTCTGGTTGCAGGAAAAGTCAGTTTTTGCAGGATTCGTCATTATCTGTTAATGAAGAGGTCAACGGTTAATGTTTTGATGATCTTTAAAAATAATAGCAAAATTTCTTGTTAGAAATTGATCCCTATGAAAATAGCACCCAACCTAAAAAGCTCGGGAACCTTTGTTATTTGTTCAATAATGTAAAAGATCATCACATTTTTAAACAGAAATTTCGTCAGGGACATTTTTCAATTATTGTGTATTATCTCACCCGAGTACCTCGCTCGAAATGTCGAGTATCGTACAATGTTTAGAAATATCTCTAGCTAGCAGGAGCCAACGTCATAAGTACAGAATCTGTAACGCAAATCAGCATTTATATAATAACAAAAAATAAACAATCAATCTTGCCGCTGAATCTCTTTCAACGAGAGGTTAAGCTAGCACAGCTTTAGGCCGAGATGCACGGGGCTAGATGTGCTGATAATGTGGATTGTTTTGTTAGGAGCCTGAATGGAAAGAGATGAACTGTTGATGTTTGATATTTCTTGTATATTTTATTGAGATTATCTAATGTTACAGAGTTAATAATAATGGTTGATTGAATATTGTTACAATGAACTAAAAAATACATTAAATGAAGTACAGAACTTGGTGTATTTTATTTTATTTTATTTAGGAAACAGTCATTTATATATTTAGCATAAACAGCAATTATTTACAATAATGTTCCATTAATTCTAGTCGTTGATTCAATATTTGCTCCTATACAATATATTTATAAATGACAAAGAAATATAAAGAATAAACATTATAAGGAATTACAAAATGTTGTAAAAACAATTAAAGACAGTTAGTAGTAATACAGTTTTCGCATGATTATAATAAAAACAATAAAATAAACTAAGATGATAGGATTATTTCACAAAATAAAAAATTAAGTTATCAGTTTAGTAAGTTGCATTTTATGTTTTCAAGTTACACTTGAAAATGTGTGCATCTCTAGAGGCATTATGAGTTTTACAGATACGTCCTATTAAAGAGTTTTGCGCATATTAATTTGGCTTTACAGTGTGGTGTTCTAAATAAGTCGTTCTATCTGGTGTTGTGTTCAGGGCAACGAAATGCAATACTTTCTAGCAGATATGATGAATAAACAAGACTGTTAACTATTTTGTATAAGAATATTTTGTAAAAGCGGTAGGGTCAAACCGATGATCGCTAAAGCGATACGATAGGTGTTTAATAAATTTGGATAGGATATTTTCAATACTATCAATGTAGGTTTGATATTGAGGATTCCAAATGACTGAGGCAACGTGTATCCAACTATTAAATAAATAAAAATATCCACACATTAGGATACAAATTTTATTATGTAAATTTATTGTTTTTTTATTTCAGTTTATTGGAGAAACAAATTTACAAGTGTTTATATAAATAATTATATTTTACATGTTTGCATTAACCAGTGAAATTCCCACATTAATCGGTAATAATAAGATAATATTATATAAGTATATTAAATTAAAAATAGTGGTTTAAACAAAGTTTATTATTTTCATTTAATTTCAAATTATGACAAAAATAAATGTAATGTAATGCAATTTTTGAAGAAGTAAATAATACATGTATTTAAAAAATTATACAAACCAGATCCAATTATTTATTGGTATGAATGGAGTCGGATAGAATTAAATACTTTTATTTGATGTTCATTTTGTAATGAATATGAAAATCATGAATTTAATTCGGTTGTTTAAAAAAGCTGTTTTTTTATAATTAATGTTTTTAAACAGCGACCATTTTATAGCACCCTCCAGGCAATCAATAAGTATGGATATTTTAAATAGTTCAGAATTTTTTTTTTGTAAAAATTCCTACTATCATAAATTATTGAATTAGTTATTTTATTCAATTAAAAAAAGCAAATTATATCTTTACTTTATCTTTTAATTTTCTTGCTTACGTTATATTTATCAACAATTTGTTGCTTAAAGTATTTACACAATTATTTTTAATTAATAATATTAGATTAATTTTTAGGATATTATGTTGTGTGGCGCTCAGAGCAGATGCATCATCAGGCAGTGACACCAACTTCCCTGAAAATAGACACTGTAACGGTGTCTGAAAAGTTGATTTAATGAAAGAGGAAGAGCAGCATAGCATAATAATCCAAAAATTAATCATTATAATGCTTTTGGCCGTGACAATCTCAAATCAAAATAAAACAATGTAATTAATATAATAATTTATTACAATAAACACGAAAATGTAAGAAAACTCATTAATTTCAACAAAGAGGGATTCAATTAAAATTAAATCATAAAGTAACTACTTAACCATAAAATAAATAGACGAATAGATTTCTGCACGCAGTGCGAGCACATTTTTGTTAATTTAATTTAATTAATAAAGTCAGAATTAATGAAGTAATTCAATTAATATGAATATGAAATATGCAAAAGTTTTTTAGTCTATTTTACTTAAAATAAAGACATAATAAAAAAAACCTGATTTAGAATAGAACACAATAAACTGTTATAAATCCCGCTAAAATACTAAACATAACATGAAAGTTTTTTAGCCAATCACTTAAATGCAAGTTTATAAAAATATTTTAAATAAATAACGTATTTTTACCATCCTATGTTATATTAATTTAACACATTTGTGAAAATCTAAAAACTATGAATTGGTTATTGGCTTTAGAAAAAAAGGTTAATTCCTTTCCGCAAGAAACATTTTTATCTTTCCAGTTGCTCGCTGTATCCAAAGGGCTCGGGTTGTGCATATGGAGGAGCGTGAAATGTAAGTATCAAAAAACGATACGTCTTCTTCAAGTCGGCTGATGTTCTCCTACCCGCATCTCCCGCACGGGCACCCGAATCTCCCGGAACATTTTGACTCCAAAAAAAAATTGTAATTTTCTAGAGATAACTTAATGAAACCATTATTAATATATTTGCCTACGACCAAATGCGTAATATACTTACGTATTTCAATAATTTATTTATTTATTTAATTTATTTATTTATTTAACGCCCAGAGGGCTTTTACATGGTTAGTAGTATAATTTTAATTTGACAGATATTTTGAAACATAAAAAATAAGAATAAAATTACATTTGATAAAAGCTATGCAACAAGTCATACAAACACAAGAAAGAAAAACAGAAAATTACAGCTATTTGTAGGTTTACATGATGTGTTTAGGAGTATTGTTGAAATAAATGTTTTAAATGATCCACAAAACTTGCCAAGTTGGTATTGAATATGTCAACATCACCCAAGTAATGATTTCCCATGGTGTGAAGTCGTTGTATCGGAGAGTGGGCAATGTAGTTACGCTTATGTGTGCTGCTGTAGAATATTGTATTTTGTCGTGTTGTTACTGTGGGTGTGTGTATGTTTATAAGTTGCAGGAGTTCACAACAGTCGAATTTAGAGTTAAGTATTTTGAATAAGAACGTTAAATCGTTTATTATACGTCTATCTTCTAATGTATGTATTTTTAGAGTATTTAATAAAAAAATATATTTTAAGTCTTCGACAGGGATATTTAATTTAAAATTTATAAAACGTAGAATTTTTTTTTGTATTCGCTCAATGTTGTTAATGTGAATTTTGTAAGATGGAGACCAAACTACTGAGTTATATTCAATTAGACTTCTTACTAGAGATACGTATAATAGTTTAATGGCTTGTAAGGAATTAAAGTTTTTAGTTGTTCTTAATACGAAGCCTAGTGTTTTCATACCTTTGTTCACAATTTGATGGATATGATTGGTGAAACTTAGTTTTTCGTCCAAAATAATTCCAAGATCTCTCATTTCTGTGACTCTTTCTAAAGCTATGTTATTGATGGAATATTCGAATAAAACAGGATTTTTGTTTCTGAAGAAAGTCAAGGTTTTGCACTTTACTACATTTAAAAATAAATTATTTTGAACGCACCAATCTCTAAGCTTACTAATATTTGATTGTAGTATATGGCAATGATTTATGTCAGTTATTTTCTTGTATAGTTTGATGTCATCTGCAAAGAGCAATACCTCGACATCGTTGAAGCAATTGGTTATATCATTGATGAAAATGAGGAACAAAACCGGGCCAAGGTGACTACCTTGCGGTAGGCCACTGGTAGCCCGGAAAGCTTTCGACATCCAAGATTTTATTTTAACGAACAGTTTACGATTTGACAAATAGCTACTAAACCATTTTAACATGTTATCCCTTATTCCTAGAGCAAATAGTTTTTGGATTAGTAGTTTATGGGATACTTTGTCGAATGCCTTCGAAAAGTCTGTATATATACAGTCGACTTGTTTATTTTCTGCAAATGATTGTATAATGAAGTTTTGAAATACCGTTAAGTTAGTTGCGGTGGATCTTCCTTTGATAAAACCGTGCTGTTTTTGATTTATTAATTTTATTAATTTGGGATAGATTTCATCAAGGACCAATGATTCAAAAAGCTTTGGCAGTACTGACTGTATACAAATGGGGCGATAATTAGCTATGTCAGTATCGTCTCCTTTTTTGTAGATCGGTGTAATGAAGCTAGATTTCCAGCGGTCTGGAAAATGTCCAAGGGACAAGAGACGGTTAAATAGTAATGTGAGTGGTTTAGATTATGTATTAGAGCATTTTTTGAGGAATATTGGTGGAATGTTGTCTGGGCCAGCGGATAATCATGTATTAACACATAATTATGGCGATACAAGTGTAAATATTTTAGTAATGAAGTACCTAGTGAACGGTTACCTGTCGAAATTATATATAGGTATGAATTTCACGAACCAATATTACATTGCCTAAAGTATGGACAAAATTACACATTGAGAAAACTACACCTACTTAATTTTCCCCTACTTAAATTGGTACACATGTAAAATTATTTAATCCTAAACAAAATTATATTAAACTTTTTAAACACTTTAAGAATAATTTTTAAAAAAACTTGGGCGCTCTAAAATTAAACCATATTAAAAATCAAATTTATTTGAAGTGTGTTATTCCAGTAGGCATAATTTAAGTAGGTGCAATTTCTTCCCTGTGTTAAATTTATAAGTTAAATTAACACCTGTGTAATTTAGGTCTGACACCCCAGTCAACGTGTTTTAATAGTAGTTGTTTGATTAGGTAACATTAATATTGTTTGGACTTATATACACCAGTCACTGATGTGTATGTATTGCCATTGTAATATATTTATTTATTCAAAATTGGTATATTACAACAAAATCATAAGCAGCTCATCTCACTAGGGATTCCTGTTTCGAGAAGTACAGCTTCACAATTATGTAAATAACAACTACAAAAAATACATAATGTGAACAAAATATAATCTTGAGAACACAAACCTACGAAATTTAAACAAAAAATAAATACTACAGTTATTAAACTAAAATTACATTTAGGCAATACGTTGGCAACAATAACATTCTACTGACTAAATTTGTACAAGTAGCATCTAAAAGAATCGGTGCTGAAATTATTGTTAGATTTAAACACATCCTTGAATAGAGTGGTTCTCGTTGGTATATAATGATAAGTATACATTTGTGAACCAAAACGCGAACCGAGCCATGAATTACGGGAAAGGAACGAAGCAACTGCAAGCTGAAAAAAATATTTTATTAGCTATATTTCACCTAAAACAGGGATATATAAATATGCTATCGAAATATAACGTCTACACTCTCTAACTGGCGAACCTCATGGCACTTTATAAAATCTGCAATAACGTTATCGACTTACTCAAAACTAATGAACATTAAAATAATTAGCAGGACTCATTTGCAGTGGCTTCGATCCTTTCGAATTTTTTTTTTTTTTTAATATTTTTATTCTAGATAAAAGAAAATTATATTTTTCACTTATTTAACTAGATCAACATATATATTACACATAAATATATTACACACCGATATTATTCACTTTCATTGTTTTGTTTATTGAGCATAAAACTGAACAATTTTTTTTTAAATGTACCTATACTTTTTTCATTTTTAATTTCGTCTGGGAGGCAATTATATATGTTGCTTCCCTCGTAACCAATGGATTGCTTGCCATAATGAGTATGTATTGTGTTTAAATGTATTTTATCGTGTTGCCGTGTAAGGTGTGTGTGTACTTGGGACGTTTTAATAAGTTCTGTATTTGTATGTATGAGTTTATTATTTATTTTGTAAATAAGGAGACATGTATTATATTCATATAATTTTCTTAATTTTAATAGTTTTGTTTCCATATATAATTTTTTTGTTGATGTTCTAGGTTTGAAATGAAATAGCTTTTTGATTACTTTGTTTTGTGTTACCTGTAGTTTATATATGTTTCACATGTATTTCCCCAGATTTCAATCAAGTAGTTTAAATGTGAGTGTACAAGGCTATAATATAGACCTTTTTTAATTTGATTTGAGGTTGAGGTTGAGGTTCAGTTCGGCAGTTCGGCTCGCGTATGTATATGTAGCGTAACATGACTTTCAATGCCAGAGTTCTTCTTATGAACATAAAGAAAAAAATATCTTTTGATTTTGTTAAACAAGTTTATTTATTACAAAATAATTCAAGATTTCAAATTATAACAGAATGCAAAGTAAATATTTTTTCCTAATTATTCTACTACTCCATAACGTGAGCTTTATGGGAGGAGTAAGTACATACAAAAAGAAAATAATGTTTTAAAGGTGATGTGTGAACAGTATTCAAATTCTTATTAAAAAAACTACAAACGTAATTCAACATCTTTAAATTATCTACTAACATAATTCAATCTTTAAATTATCTACTAACATAATTCAATATTCACAATTTTAGAGAATTTTATTATAATAATGACCAAAGTTATTATAAAATGCCAGATAGATGGCTATTAGGCCATTTGTTTTGAATCGATTGCTTATGCTATCTAAGGGGTGAATTTTATTGATGAAACATTTTTTATCGCTTGTGCAGAATATTCTACACGGCGTCTATTTTTTCTGCTAGGTTGCAATCCTTATTCCTCCGACACGTACCGTAAATATAATGACATATCCTATTTCTGCTGTTTTGCTTTGACAGGGATCCATTATTATTTTCATGTGTTTTGAATTTATCCTTACATACGAGTATGTTACACTGTAAAATAACATATTTTTATTTTTAACACGTTTTTGTGTGATATATTTTTTTCATTGCTAATAAAAAATAAAGTTAGAGGCCAAAAATTAATAAACATGTAATTTAAAAAAAAAACTTATTAGTAATAAATAAAAGGATATACCAAAATTATTGTTCTATCGCAAAACCTGAAAGAAAATATTTTTTTTGTCATATTTATGTGACAGTGGATTTTCGCACAGCATTTCATTTCAATGCTCACATTGAAAATACTATGAATAAAGCCTAATGTATGTTAGGCTTTTTATCAGAAATAGCCGTGTATTTCGAAAACCCGAAATCTACCTCCTCCTTTACTATACGCCTGCTCGCTCTCAACTTAAATATTGCACTTATGGACTTCACTTTATGTAATGTATAAAGAAAATATTAAAAGAATCCAACAGAAATTTTTGCGTGTCCCCAATTACAGAATGAGCGCACTTAAACAGGGATAGATAAATATGCTATCGAAATATAACGTCTCTACCCTCTCTAACCGGCAAACCTCTTGACCTCATGTACATTTATAAAATCTGCAATAACGTATCGACTGTACACAAACAAATAAAGTTAAAAATAATTTGCAGGTCGCGCACAAATGCTGAAGTCAGGGATCCAATCAGAAGAATGTGCGAGTTGTTTAATCAAAATCAAAACCTGAAGAATTCCGACATATTTTTTGATACATCAAGCAGTACTTTAAGTAGAAAATTGAAAACTGTTTTATTGTATTGTAATCTTATTCGATAGTAGAAGTAGGTACTCGTTTTCTGGCATGACATATGTACTTAACTTTGAAAATAACTGAATATAATGCAAGACAATGTTATTATTTCAGAGAAAAAAATATTTCTTAATTTATTTTGCAAATATTATGGTGAATGATTAACATTATTTATGTTCGTATTTTTCATTGTTCCCAAATGAATATTGATGACGTCCACCCAAAATTTGTCATCAAGGTTTTTTTTAAATAACCCGGAGTAAATAATTTCTCAATCATGTTAAATATATATTTTTTTCTAAATGTTACTATCCATTTATTTCAGCTATTTATGTTGAATTATTACAGAATCTATATTTAAAAATTAGTACTGTGTTTGTAGTAACTTTAAATAATATATGTTTTTTTTCTAAATACTGTAACGAATTAAATTCCCGTCTAAAAGGCGCGTAAGGACGCCATTTCCTTTTTTCCTCATTTAGAGCGGAAATGCGAAATTGAGCGGAAAAAAAGATTGATCCGAATTTAGCAAAAGCTTCGTTGGTACGTTAAATGAATGTAGAATAAAAGTAACAACAGCAAAAGTATATAATATATACCAATACAGCTGAATAGCTCGGCTCTTTATTCCTAGCGCCATTTTATTCGAAGATGAGAATTCTATAGATAAATAATGATTTCCCTCGGAGCTGCGCCGAAAAACAACGAGTAGTAAAATCCACTTATTTTTTTCTTTCGCGTCGAATGAAAGGTTCCGTGATGGCTGTGGGGAGGGGGAAGTGGGGGGAGGTGGGAATAAAGGACGAGCTCGAGGAATGGGGTATGGGGTGGGGGTGGGGGTGCAAGGAGCTGTGGGTTGGTGTGGGGGATGTTGTTCGAGCATATTGCTTCTGTATTTTACGTCATTTCTCGTGGAAATGAAAGTGCCGTAAGTTCGACAACGGTTTGTGCTGCAGTAACAAATAAATTAAAATATATACCTGCACTTCAAAGATATTTAAATTTATTGAATTTTGATTAATATTTTGTGCGGAAAATAGCGTAATTAATTTCGATGATTGTTAAAACTTTTAGACATTTTAATTGTATTGCATTTATTATAAACAGAAACCTGGAGACTAAACCAGCAATAAACCAAACACAGAATACAGAAACTATTTAAATGCTGATACAATTTACAGGGACATCTGATTGGACAATTGAATCGACAAAAATGCTTGAAAATGTAATATAGAATACACCTTTCCTGAGATGAGAGCAGTTTCTTTGATTTGGGCTGCAGTCCATAGAATGAAGATTTTTCCGATGATAACCAACCGCCGATCAGAATAGTCATTTTAAAAATCCAATAAAAATGTAAAAAAATTAAATTACATGTAAAAGTACAAAACATAACTTATTTCGAGTTTTTTCGATAGATCTCAATTGCTTAGATAGGTGTGCCAGTTTTTTTCTATTGTTCCCGGAGCATTATTTTTATTTTCATACAACAGAAAATTGTAAAAATAGTAATATTTAATGTATATTCTCGACGATCAAATTCCAAGAAAAAATTAAAGCCAATTAAATAAGAAAATGTTTCACATTTCCAAGGAATGGAAATCAAAATATTTTCATCATTGAACTTATTTTCAATAAATACTGAAATGTTTATAAATCGGCAGTAGAGAAATACCTGCAATTATAATACTTGGGTAATTTTATTTATGTAATAAATCGGTCACCTGTAAACGCCCGTTCTCCTCAGGTAACAGACTCGAAAACAAATTCAATTAAAATTGAAGACTGTTTAATGAAAAGTTGTTATGGTTGTTCTCCTTCCCCACCCTAAGACCCCCACCTCCCCCCGCAGTTACTGTCGCCAGTTGGCGGAACACCGTACCTTCCTATCATCGTACAGCATCCCTAGTCCAGGTATCTCAAACAGAATATTAAGATGAAAGTTATACGAATTCGTTGGTAAGAACGGTGCAGATCATTAATTTCGTTTAATGAGAAAAGAGCAATCGCTTCTCTAAGCTGTTACACTTGTGTCATAGACAGTTTGAGAGATTGAAAAATATATAAAAATAAAACAATAACTTAAAAAACAACATGCTTTGCCTCTGTTGAAGAGTTCCCCTGTTTCACCAAATCACAACGACTGTAAAAAATAGAATATTTCGTCAGAAAAAATTAAATTATAACGGTTTTACTAAAAATGTGGTGAAAATTTTATTCAATTGATAAAGACTGTGCATGTGAAAACCTTACTAATAGAATCGTAAAATAAAAACTGACATAAAATAGTTCATGGAAAGATACATAAGATATATACATTGCTTATTCAGTCACAGGGGGTAGTTTATCTGTTGTGTAAACTTCAAATAATAATAATTTCTCATCAAATTTCTAAGGTATTTTAAATGTTCTATATATTTCTTCATTTTGAAGATGTCGTAAAAAAATACCATTTTAGAAAGTAGATAAAATTAGCTATTAGATTTTGTATTCGAAATATACTTTAATACTTAAAAAGTGCAATATTTTAATTTCAAACGTGAAAAAAGTTTAAAAAAAAACTTAACACAAACATTTTTGAACAAACAACGTCCCCAAATTTCAGATGAGTAAAAATAGAAAAAACTATTATTATTTATTTTGCAAATAATATGTTTATAATTTTCTAAAACTTTCTTTTAATTTCCCGAAAACAACGTAAAAAACTGAAATGTTTTAAGCATTCTTCGATACATGTTTATCAACATGCGAATTAGGCATTTATGTTATAAAAAAACATCACTTTAAAAATATAGACTATAAAATTTAATTTGAATAATGGCATAACCTTTTTAACGTAAACTTATGACATAAAATGAAAGCAGATTTTACAAATGCTATTATTATACAATTACTCTTCTAAAGCTGACGAAAAATAACACAAATAAGTTGATATACAATGGCATTAATACAATAAAATTGATAATTTTATGAACAAAACACGATTTGTGAGGATATCTCGTTAAAAATAAAAACGGCTGTCAACCGCGGCTTGAAGAATATTTTAATGCGCACGCACGCGTAGCAAAAACAATTTTGTCAAATTTAAAGAAAACTAAAAAAAGAGTTATAGATATTTTTTCCCGAATCTTAACATTCACATTCTTTATAAACTGTGTAACAAAAACACCGTTTAACGAATGTGAAGGGTTTTTTTTAGTATACTGTTAATATTAAAAAAAAAACTGATTTAGCAATTGTTTTTAAAATTGGTGGCAATAGTACCACCAGTAAGTTCCTCAAGTGTTATGCGAGTATGCAAATGGAAATTTCTTAAAGGCATAAAAAAAATAATCTCAGGACAAACATAATATTTTATTTTCTGTCGTCATGTTGAGGTACAGTTTCATAATATTTAAAAATGAGGTTTTATTTTATCATTTTAATATTCCCTCAAAGCGATGTCTGTATCCCAACCCGCCATTCTTTATCTGGACCAGCCGGCAGCCGGGACACATTAGCAGCCATGCTGGCACAATCTCCACGAGAGAGAAGCAATAGCAGAGAGCAGTGGAGACATTATTGATATTCCGGCGCGGTGTTGGACGCTACGACACTTCCAACCACCCCCATCCACCAGGGGGTGCAATTCAACCTCCCCCCACCCCCGAACCCGAGACTCGAACCACTCGCCGCCCAGGTCTGTTCCCAATCCGAGACACGAACCGTCCCCTGCCTCCAACATCCCATTCCCACCCGGAGATATGAACCGAACCTCGCTTCTATGTAGCCTTCCTCCCGCCACCACTTCCGGGTGTCTCCCACCTTCCACCTACAACCCACTCTGCTTGCACACCCTTCGACCTCCCAGCTGAGACGATCTATCAATATTGATTGTTATCGTAATTATAAATTGAATGACTTACCAACAGCGACTGTGGCTGTGAGATTCCATTGTTTGGTATTTGTTGGGAAATCGCGCAGGAATGTCTAATGGTGTATTGATTACCTCGTACGAAATGCTTACTTAGAAATTTCGACAAACGCAATTCATTTATAATAATATGTCAATGTTTCGAAGACTATCGTGTAGGTTAATTATTCAACAGGTAACTACGTGATATTTTAGGGGAGTTAATAATTTTCTTTCTACACATTCTTATTAAGGTGATCACAATTTACCAAGTACAAAGAATTTTTAATAATTTCACGAAAAACTATAGAGATTTATACATTAACGTATTGGCGGCCTAAAGGGGAAGTAACAAATATCCCAGGATATTATAAATGTAAGATTTGAAAGTAGATATAAAAATATTTGTTTCTGGATCATTGCCTTTCAGAAGAAAAAAATTACCTTTCATTAATTTCAAAAATTACGACATCCATCCAATGACATTATAAAAAGAAAAACATTTTAACAAAAGAAAAATATATATTCAATACACAAATAAATGAGTAATCATCAATTAACTTTATATGAATTATATTTATTAGGTCTGTTTCGAAAATGAAAAGTTCATAAAACTTGACTAATTTAATGCATTACAAAAGAATATAATTCAAATACATATTTATTTATACCGATTACGCGGATTAATTTGAATTTGGGACAAATAATGAAATTTAAATCGTATATCTTGTAGTAGAAAATGTAATAAATAATCAAGATATTCCATTTATTTTTTAATGCATAGGTTTTCTGAAAATGTAATAAATAATTAAGATATTCCATTTTTTAATGCATAGGTTTTCTGAAAATGTAATATATAATTAACATATTCTATTTAATGCATAGGTTTTCTGAAAATGTTATAAATAATTAAGATATTTCATTTATTTTTAATGCATAGGTTTTCTGAAAATGTAATAAGTGATTAAGATATTCCATTTATTTTCTTTATTGCATCTTATTCCTCGAAAATATTAACAAACCTTATTTGTACCCCGTTTGATTGGCAGACTGTCTTATATATGTGTTTATGCAAACTAATTCCAGTCAATCGATATACAACGTATTTTGACGCTCGACATAACCGGCAATTAAAATATCAAAGTTTCTGTATTGGGTACTATTTTCGGCACCGTAATGGGTTGATTACATTTTGTGCAATTACGTTTACTTTACTATAAATACTACTGACGTCTACAAACAATATGAAAATGATATAGTTTAGTTGTCATTATACACAAATATATCATATTTTCCTTTAATATGGTGTAAATTTTTTTTTTTTTTTTTAAATCGTGGATATCTTCTTTACTTTTCCCCTTTTATTTATTCGTAAAAAAAAAGAAAATTATAGCGGAACGTGCACGAATAGCTTACAAGAAGGAGGCTATACCATTTATCACTCCCAAAAAGAAAACGTGAAAACGTAAGCCTGCGCCGTGCACCGTAGAACGTTAGAACGCTACGGGCCAGGGCAAACAGCCTATCCCGTGAACGGCTCGCCTCCATTCCGTACAATCGTCATACAAACAGACATTCGTACATTTCTACGTAGGACGGAAAAAATACATAGCATTCCCACTGCGTCTGTGCGTCGTAGAACCGTAACCCAATGGCTGCGTAGCATTCCCACCCATCTCTCTCTAACAGCAATAAGCCTACAGTCGTAGAAATTACGAATGTAACTGGGAGGGGTCTACGTTTCTCTCCCGTCCAATGGAATGATATCTGCTATTGCAGTATTTGCTTTGTGCCTGTTCGTAAGGCTGTATATATCTGCGGAGGCTCTATGTGCTGGCGGGGGAGTTAAGGCTCTATTGCAGATCTGTTTTCAGGCTTTCGGGGACTCTGCGAACTTGTCGGAAAGTGCATTCTGCTTTTAAGACAATAATACAAATAGTGGGGAGTTGAAGATGCCATGTACAATTGTATGTATAAGGCATTGAAAAAGAAAACGTACATTGGAAGGATGAATGATTAAATAATCGTGTACAGATAAGGTATGAACTGACTTAATAATTGATGTAATTTTTTTACTGTTTTTCGTCTGCAGAGAATCTAAAATTGTAATAACCGTAAAATATTCACAGAAAGAAATCCCGGATACAAATAATATACCACCCTTTATTGCTAAACCTTGAAAATTATGAAAAATGTATTTTATTATAATAGTAACAAGAAAATATTATATACGGAACTGCGCACATCCACTCAAATAATAAAACTTTTACCAGAGAAGCAGCATTACATAAGAATCCCTATACAGTAACGCAGACAATCGAACTCCGCGCGATATCTTTGTGGAGCGGGTGTCGGGGTCGGGTTGGGGAGGGGGAGGGTGCAGGATGGGGTAGGGGAGTGGGGTTGGGGGTGCTCCAACCCACAGGCTCCGGGAGTATCGACCCGGGGAGGACCGAGTACCAAGCCACGAACACTGATCTCTCAGGGCTGTCACGTAAACGTGAACGTAGATACGTGAAACGTAAAGTACGTTTGATTGATCATTGAGTCTGTTATTTCAATACGACATAATGTCGCCCTCGTGTAAACGCTATCATTGAAGGCTAAACTACTATACAAGTAAATATAAACTATAGTATGAATTATTTTTTTTATTGCGAATTGGATTCGCCTTAAAACGAGATTAAGGACGGGTCGTTTCGGAGACTTTGATCAATTCTTCAAAGTTCAAAGTTAATTATTACAGTTCTGTCAAGGAACTAGCCTATATTATATAATAAGCGAACTTGAATAGGACTGTCACAGAATCCGATAATGAACGTTTAAAATTGATGAACTGTTCAAATTCTCCGAAACAACCCGTCCTAAGTATTGTGAGGCAAAATATCGATAAAATGAAAAGTTAAAAATTTATTTAACGTAATTACAGTTGAAAAAATTTAATTATTTATGGTTTTCTGTTTGTCCTGCTTAACTCTGGTTCAACGAACTCTAACTTGTTTTGAATTTAAGTCCCATTTTCAAAATTAGAACTGATTGTGTGAAGAATTCGGAAAAGCGATAAATTACCTACCTTTCATATAATATTTTAACATAAAATTATGTTAACTGTCATTTTAAAAATAGGAAATGTTATGTAAAAATTCCGACTATGCCGTGATTTTTCACGGATTTTCGCTAGTGATAATAATGTCGTTAATATAATGTAAGTAGATCATCCAGCAGCATTCACTACTGTTTTACTGTTTACTGTTACTTAACCGTGCATAATTTCGCAATATATTGAATCCTTTAAAAAAAATTAACAGTTTCCTTTGATCAAGGTAAAAAAATAATTATGTATATTCTCCTATAACGCTATTCTGCATCAGATTGCAATTGTTGCCTCCAAACTGGCCGCACAACTAGCAAGTAAGTCCACAAATTCTTGAAAATTGATTGGAGGTCTAGAATATAATTTTATAGTAAAAATTTATTTATATGCTTATATTTTATTTGCTAGTTGGGATCAGCTCACGTGCGTTGTGTGAGCCGTCTGTCAACTAATGATACGTCTAAATGTCACTCGTAGATATTAACCACATGTAGAGGTGTATTCCACGTCTCACTGAGCGCTTTCCCAATGAATAAGATAAAGGCTGTTGTGCATGTGCACCGATTTACCCATCAATATTTTTTACGACATTGAGGAGCGCGTTAAAAAAATGCATTAATTTGAGCGGGACCCTAGACCCGGGGATATATTCTCAATTCGCTCAGACGCTACTGAGATATGCATTCACTCCCTCCCCGCCCACCCGCTCCGCCTGCGGCCCGAGGACTGTATTTGTGTGTGTGTGGGGCACGTAGGCGGGCAATCCGAGAACCGAGTCCGAGGTATACTCTTACGTTGAGACTGCTACGAAAAATACGGTGCTACGGAGGCCAAGTGTAGACTGGTACGAAATGATATATGACAAATATAAATATTATTAATATCTCACATTACAATAAATAAAAACCGATTTTTATAATTCTTTAGAACTTTTCCAATACGTCTGTGATGTTCATATATTAAAAATGTTTTCTCAAACAGAAGTTGATAAGATTGATACAACTGAAAAAATAATAAAAAGATATAAAACGAAATTTTTGTTTGAAAGTATTTATACATGTACTTTATCTTTTTCTCTTTTCTAAATAGACAAAGTTCACCTTTCCGCAACTATTAGATCACTTGTCATAGGCCAAATTTCATTAAAATCGAATACAAAAATCTAACTTTCATTCTCCGGAACAAGGATAATTCAAAAGTGTACAAGTTGGTATTTAAACTAATTACGAAGTCAGTATTTTATTCTGGAGACTAAACCGATGAGTGGATTCAATATAAAGCTGTGGTTTTCACTCAAATAGTCCAAAAAGTAATTTTGCAACTACGCATATATTTTAAATAACAAATGATTAAAATATATTGTTTAAAAATCAGTGTGAAAACCAAGACATATTCCGGACACCGTGCAATCTACGGTGTTTTGCTACACGCTAGGTCGCTACGTTGACGTAGCCCCCTTGGTGGTGTGGGTGGTAGGTAGAGGAATGAACGTTTCATTTCAGAATTCACACACACAGCTGTAGCTCGCCGGAGTTTCTCGTTCCCGTAGCGTATTGTTTTATTTTGTTAGCGAGTCCTTGCGAAGGAAAATTAAATTGACAAAAAATACCGTCGTACTTTGCAGCGGATTATAATTCTCATCAAGTTTTTATGTTTATATTTTTAATATTTCGTAGCACCACATTTAAAATGTCAATTCTCTTTTATTGGGAGTATTAGTTCGCGCTATTCAATTATATATTTTGATCAAATACGTACAGGTATGTACTTGGGTAGACTAACGCTTATTTATTTATTATTATTTTTCTTTGTTTGATTCAATAACTTCACATATTTTAAAACATTATTTGATAATGTGGGCCTCTCTGGGTGCTTAAATCGATCTGAGCCCCCCATTATATAATTTAATAATATTCAATAAAAAGAAAATACGAAATAATAAAATTAAATAAGATGAAATAAAATAAAATGCAATAATAAAGGTAATATTTTTAAAAAATAATCGTGGTAAGGTTGCATATAAAGATGTCTGTATTGTAAATATTTTATTTTTTTACGTTTTAAAATTTTTGTAACATTGCTTGTAATCCATCTTTCAATGTTGTATTTGTTTTGTTTTTGATTTTCCTCATTTTTTGAATCGAGTGGAAGTATGTTGATTGCTTTTATTGCCTTATATTTGTGGGGTCTTTCTCCAAAGCTTGTTTTTACCTTCGGAGTTTTAAAAAAATGTTTTTCGTGCGATGGTCTAACTGATCTATTACTATAGTGATAGTTTGTGCTTATTGAAAAATGTTATTTGTTCAAAAACGTAGTTTAGTAGTATGTTTTTATTATTGTTGGTGTATTGCATTGAAAATTTGTTCTGTGTCAGTCATTCAATGTTTTTAAAGATGGTTTTCTGTGCTATTTTCATGTGACTGATAGCCGAGTTTGTTGCTCCTCGGTATGTTTTTAGAGTATGTTTTTATTATTGTTGGTGTATTGCATTGAAAATTTGTTGTGTCAGTCATTCAATGTTTTTAAAGATGGTTTTCTGTGCTATTTTCATGTGACTGATAGCCGAGTTTGTTGCTCCTCCTCAAACAATTATTCCATATACTATTATGGATTTCCAAAGTGCTAAATGTTTTTTTTACTTTACACATGTTTAGGAAAATGTTTATTGTTTTGAGGAAGTTTATTTGTGATATTTTTGATATGTCGCTCTGAGGTTATCGTCAATTATGATTCTTAGATATTTTATTTAGTACTTTTTCCAGAGTATGGCAATAGCGGATGTTGATGTTTATGCATTGGTGTATTTTTATAGTGTTTGTATTGTTTTTTGAATCTCCCTTGCTATTAATACTGTACGTTGTGAATTTTGTTTATTATAATCTAACGATATTTTTAGTGTAAGTATGTTTGTGTCTAATCCCATTTTCAATAGCGTGATTCCTAATTCCGCAATATTATAGAATCTTTAGATGTAAAGAGTAATACTATGTTGTTTGCATAAGTAACTGTTTTTCCATATTTTTACATATTTTTTTCATTGCATTACATTGCAGAGTTAATTTATGTAAATAGTGAATAGAATAGGCCCTAGTATGCTTCCTTGTGGAATTACATACATGTGTATTCGGCAGTGGCTTGCTAGTATGATGATTAATTTTGACTAAATTGTTCTTTCTCTCACATAATTTTTCATTACTTGGAGTTCCTGGCCTGTGTTATTATTTAAGTTTTTGTTATGATATTATTAATGCGGATCTTGAAAGAGAGAAGAGATGAAGAGAAGAGAGGGAGGAGAAACAGTTGATGTTGTTATTACCATTGAAAGATCGACAAATAAAAAATCGTTCGGTAAATAAAAATAAAAATTTACTACACCTGGGAAACTCAAAAAAAATATTAGATTTTTTTTTCAAATTGCTCTTCATAAAATCGTTTAATTATTTTCATATTTTCTAGTTCATTCTTATTTATGTTGTTACTTCGAAATCTTCTACCTAAAAATCCAACCTTCATGACTTCTGTTCAGTTTTTTTGCTTTTATTCACCGTGCTTCATACAATTTTAATACTTCATACAGTGAATTAGACTTATTTAACTCAGCACCCCACAATTTCAAACCTAAAATCAAAAAATAATTATATTATCATTATTATTTTTTATTAATACACATACGTACATGCTACACATTACACAGACTAGATCCATCCCATAACCCTCCCTTCCGCCATCCCATCATTATATGCTAATGTAACTTTTTTTCTTACGTAAAGATTATATAATGTTCACTAAATAATTAAAATACCTAAGTGAAAACCTATTATTGGTTAAATAATTAACACTTACTACACCATACCTTGTAATAATTATAACTGTTGGTTTTCCAAATAAAATAAAATAAAATACAATATCAAATTCACTTATGTATTTGCTCCTTTCAATAATAACATATCCTCGATAGTAAATTTATGTTTCATATCCAGCAAATATAAATCAAAACCATTTTGCATTTAAATTGGGACTAATGTTCAGACGAAGAAAATTTATAAATTGCTAAAATAGCAAGGTAAGGAGAGGCTCCTAGAGGGTATGGAACCACTTACTTATTTACTTAATCCATACGAAAAAAGGTGGTCAAGATATTTGGTGAGTTAACGTTTTCAGCACTACCCGTGAATACGTTTCTGAATTTAAGTCAACATAAAAAGAAAAAAATATAAATAATTAAAAACCACATGTAAAAAGAATGGAAACAATCTTGTTTCATCTGACTGAATGTCTTCACTATTTTCCGTAGTAATAAAGTATTCTTGCGGCGTTCTTATTTGAAGAGTTTCCGTAAGTGAGATTTCCACCCCCCACTCCCTACCTCTCCCACTCCCCGGAGTCACACAGCCTCCTCCGCGTAAATAAAATCCACCGCTGAATTATTGATTCAAGATTACACTTCTGAAGTATAGAAGTATGGACGGAGATGCCATTGCCTGAAACTTTCTCTTCTCGAGTCTCCGTAACGTAATCTCTCCCTGACAGCAGCGCGTCAAATTAATGAGATTTCTAAATAACAAGCTTTGACAAAATTAACGAATAAAAATATGTACTGTACACTGGATCTAGTACCCGTTTCTTGGACAAACTTGGATGGGCTTGAATAACAGATGACAAGGATCATCCACTGACTCATAGATCCAGTAGAATCAGTTATCATTTACGAGATCATTACAAGATCTACCATTTATTGATTGCTATGCTGATAGCCAACCTCCGATCAAAGAGAAATACAAATTTAATACTTAGAATGATTGAAATGAAATTGACAAACTAATTAATTACTAAAATAAAACAAATTATAAAATTGAACAATAATAGTTAATTAAATAGTTAATAATTAACATTACAAAGCTGTTATTAATCTCTCTGACCGTTTTCGATTGAAATAATTGTTTGAAACAATAATTTTGAGTGTTGCATGAAAAATGGACAATGCTCCGTTCTCGTGAGGTTGTGAGCATTTTATGCAAAATTAATAAGGTAAATATTATTCAAATAAGTACTTGAAATAAAATACAATGATTCGTTGGGAATTAACATTAGGCATATTGGTTGACTCTTCGAAGTTTTTATTACGTCTACTTAATCTTACAAGCGTGTAATCCAAAGTTTTAACATTTATTTCAATTAAATTATTTATTCTCATACATCCAGAAGTTTTCATCCATAAATAACAAAATCCTGCAGGGTGAGAATTTTAATATTCATTCCACTCAAATATTTAGGTGAAATTTCTACTTTTCTTTGTTACATCAGAAACCTAGAAGTCATTTGTTAACATTGGGAGCGAGTCATTATTTTCTTAGGACGTAAATTAAAAATTAAATAATAATACTCTTCTAAATGTATTTTATTATAAGTAGATGCATATAAGTATTTATTCTAATTATACACAAAAAAATAAACCTGAACGATTCTGCTCTGCAAATAATCATTTTATGAAAATATTTCCTTTTTCTAACACGAGTTTTAACACTTTTATTTTGTATTTATTTTTTCTTTTTGAAAAATTTGTAACAAAAATACTCATATGTTCTCTTGTGTTATTTTATTACAGTTAAATGGGTATTTTTAAAATAGTCACTTTTACTGGTGGAAAGTCTTTGCGAACTGAAAATAGTAGCGTTAAGATATAAAAGATTGCGTAAATTTTATAATTTCTGACCGCAATGCGGACACCAAAACAGATTTTTTAATTAATGCAGAATTAAAAATTGGCAATTTTTAAATATTATTTAGTTTCATATTTATACACAAAACTAGGCAAATTATAATTACTACAATCTAGAAAAAGATGCTGAAATAAAAAAAAGATTTGATTAATATCATGATATCAAAATACAAAAAAAATAGTTATTAGAACCCGTGCTCAAGGAGCGAGCTTTTTATTTAGCAGATGTAAAACTTTGGAAAGTTTACGACTAGTGCTCCCATCTTCAGGGATTTATGGGAACTAAAGGGAATCGCTGGTTTACGATTCAACCGGTAGTTGTCGTTTTTAGGGGAACTTCAAAAAGGTTGAATGGTTTGGTATGGCCCAAATAATGTGAAAACACTGGAGAAAATAAAGTTTTGCACAACTTTAATAAATTCATCGAAAATCATAGTATTACGACAATATTTTCTTACCATTGGATACACATTTTTTTATTGAAAGAATTTTTATTTTGTATTATGACTAGATTTCGAAATGAAAAACAAAAAAACAAATTTAAACATTCGGAAATTTGAAAAAAAAATTGTCATTAAAATTTTACGAAATAAAACAATTTTATTTGAGATTTATTCCTTTCTTGCGTTATATTTTTTTAGCGAAAAGAATAATTTTTGTTGTACTGTTCAAAACGGATGAATATTTTCTTTGGACTAATTTAAGTTGTACGGAGTAAAATATAACATAGTCTGGAATTTGTTACCTTGGAAAAACGAGGCATTTTTTTTTCTTAGTAGGCATACCTATGTAGTGGTTCCATGATAACTCTTCAAAATGACAATTCAACACACCTTTAAAAGGTGATATAAAGTGATGAAACAAAATTACATATTTAACCTATTTAAATTAGTTTTTGTTTCATCTCTTTTCATAACCTTATAACTCTTTTTATAATTGTGTTGAATTGTCATTTTGATGAGTTATCCGGTCACCTTTGTAGTTGTAGTGGCGGTTCGTGTCCTTTTCACTGAGGGTTCAGATTATCATGAGATGATATATACAAGCTATTTCATAAAATTTTATAGATTTTTCTCATTTATTTATATTTCTTTTCCCGTTTCACACAGTCGCAATATTTTTATTTGTAAATGAGATTATATTTCGCAAGTGTACAATATTAGGTATAACTAATAAGAATAACTGCGAAAAATCAATAATGCAACTGCTTTCTAGTCGGAAGCTGAAACCAAACTAGAGAAAGTGTAACACAATATTTCATTACCAGCGACGTAAGACTATTGACTATATTAATGAGTCTAGTTTTTGGACTGTTAATTCGTGGTGGATTCCATTGTATTAGAATTGAAATTTAAACAACTTTTGCACTTTGTTTCACTTATTTATTTTCACCAGGACCGGTTTCATCCTATTACGGACATTTTCAGACTGGTAGTTAAAATTCTTATGCTACTGAATTTGTACAAACTTAGGCAGAGGTACATAACATTGTCTCTATATAATTAATGATTATATTTTTTGATAATTTAATGTATTATAAGCTATTTTGTTAATTTAAGGTACATATAGGTAATTATAACATTTATTATTAAAATTACGAATGATGTTACGTAGTAAATAGATATTTTTAATTCAC
Source organism: Hesperophylax magnus (assembly GCA_026573805.1). Lineage (NCBI taxonomy): Eukaryota > Metazoa > Arthropoda > Insecta > Trichoptera > Limnephilidae > Hesperophylax > Hesperophylax magnus. The sequence continues at coordinate 8,399,411 of JAIUSX010000022.1, forward strand.
ATGAGTATAAATGAATTTATATAATTGAATAATTAATAACAATTATATACATTCTCTATGGCCTTGTTTTATGGAAGGTTACGAGATTTCACCGCCAGGGGGATTGTGTGCACTGTTTTGTTGTTTTTTTTAGCGATATATATTTTGAATAGCAAAATAGATTAAATAAATTAAAATTTATTTTTATAGTATTTACTCTTATTTATACGCCTAAAAAAGCGTTTACATAAAAGTAATACATGATGCAGTGTGCATAGGAGAATATATTTCCTATGTTATATTGGTAATAATAACGGTATATAGATGCAATCCATTATAAAGTAGGTACAAAATAGATCTATGAATACACAAATGTAAAATTGTGAAGTATAATGAGAATATATTAAAAAATAATAAAAAATAAATAAATATGAAACAATATTAGTACAAGGTAAGAGTAACTAACATAAAATAAAATAGAAATTAGAACAAGACTACATATAAGACAAAACACTAAAACTACATTACCAACATATCTCTGTAAAGAACTTATCGAACCACTTACATACTTAGTCAACATGTCTATAACGAATAGCATATTCCCTACAGCCCTCAAAAAAGCGATTGTTATACCAATATTTAAACAAGGATGTAAAAATGACATAAACAATTACCGACCAATAAGCCTACTAAATGCATTTTCAAAAATATTGGAAAGAATACTAAAAAAACAACTCTTATCCTACTTAGAAGACAATAAAAAATTATCAAAAACTCAGTATGGATTTAGAGAGAACTTAAGTACTAGTGACGCCATAGAAAAAATTACCGATATGATCACTAAAAGTTTAGACAGTGGAGAAAAAACTTTGGCAATCTTCATAGACTTACAAAAGGCTTTTGACACAATAGATCACAAAATACTTTTTTCAAAACTTTCAAAAATTGGTATGTCATGTACAACACTAAACTTACTAAAAAGCTATATGACGGAGCGTACACAGAGCGTCCAAATTAACAAGAGAAAAAGCAAACCTCTTCTTATCAACCATGGAGTACCACAAGGAAGCGTACTAGGTCCGATATTATTTTTAATATACATTAATGATATCTGTAACCTAGAAACAAGAGGAAAAATCATTAGTTTTGCTGATGACACAGTAATTTTATTTAAAGAAAAAGATTGGATAAATACCTACAAAGAAGCTGAACACGGACTTGGTCTCCTGCAAAACTGGCTTAAAAGAAACTCCCTGACGCTTAATGTCAATAAAACAAAATATCTGACATTTTCTAAAACAGCCAGAGGGCAGCCGTCAGAGGACCTTAATCTCAAATTACATTCATGCCAAGGAATTTATCAAAAAAATCAAGGCTTATCATGCCTCTGTCCCACTATAGCACACTCCAAAAGCATCAAATATCTTGGAATTGAAATTGATGATAATCTCCGTTGGAACTCACATATAGATGTAATTACAAAAAAACTAACCAGGTACATATACTTCTTTAGAAACATTCGCAATATCCTCAATATAAACGATATTAAAAAAGTATACTATGCTTTGTGTCAATCACAAATAGAGTACGGAATAACTGGATGGGGGTCTGCCTTGAGCACTCACACAGAGCGGCTCAATATAGCACAAAAAGGAGTATTAAAGACTATACTGAAAGTTCCGCTTAGAACTCCGACAGAAGAAATATTCAAAAACTTCAATGTTTACAATGTACAGAAACTATATTCAAAAAATATTTTATTTAAACTGAAAAAAAACATATCCGAATACTCCACTGCCCAACATAAATACACAACCAGGGCAAAAAGCGAAAATATCCTGATTACTCCCAGTTTGAACACATCCTTTGGACAGAGAAATAATAAATTCCATGCTATAAAATTGTTCAATGCTCTACCAAATGAAACCAAAAAAATAAACGAAATGAGTATATTTAAAACAAAAGTCAAAACATGGCTTAGAGATCAAAGTAATAATCAACTTACAAACATTATGAAGACAATGTAAAGACAATTCAAAACTAAATACAAAAATTTAAGAAAAACTACAGGCCGCCTCAGAACAGGAAACCCTAGTGAGGAGGACTGTGAAAAAAATACAAAAAATATACTTATATTATACTTTAAACCTACATAATGTACAAATTTTGCTATTGATATTAATAAAAAAAAAAAAATAAATAAAACACTATTTGTAGGATTCAACAAAGTGCTGGTATAAATTATGCTTTTCTATAAATGTAGTCAATAAATATATCAATAGTACCCCCATACTTGTTGCCCAGGTCGTGGATCGTATTGGTCAGTGAGTGTGTCTGATAGTGGGTTGGGTATATATTGCAGATGAATGTTATATTTTGCCATGTATTCTCAGTCGGCACATGGCATTTAATAGTGGAAACGATGTCAGGACTGTCAATTAAGTTGCTAATTATTCTATGTAACACAACCGGATCTGAAATAATTCTCCTGTCAGACAGTTTTATGAGATGCAATTGATTCATCAAAACTTCTTATTTTAATTTATTGAAATATTCATAGCCATACATTTTAGCATATGCATTTAAGTTTTCGCTTTCAACCTCAATGAGAAAATAATTTAAAAAGTCTTCCTTGGCCCTAGTCTGTAAACTTGCTCGAATGGTTAATAATTGAAATAAAAAATATTTATTAAATAGATTCCTTTTATGCCTGGTTACAAGGTACACCATGTGAAATACAATAACCGCTTATTTTGCTCAAACAAATCATGAAACAATATTTGCGATCACAAAAACCGACGCATACTGTACTTTAAATGTGCACAGGCAGCAAGCAATACGTGCATCACATCTCCCTCCCAAAATAACTTCCTCAGGCAGTCAGGCATGACTTGAACCATTTTAAATGGCAATTCCGGGCTCGACTTCGGACAGAGAATGATGATTTCGTTTGACAACTTAAAGGATTGTGCAACGATGACACTGCAACAACACAGCATTGTTGTCGGATTGGGCTCACAGCCACCGCGCAGAGCTCAAATCAGATGCCATTGTATAGTTGCGAATTGAATAACCACTGCACCACCCGGTTGGGGAGTAATGTGGAGGGAAAAGTTATGGGGAAAACATGGACACGCGGGGCCTGATACAGACTTCAGAGACCCTGAATACGTAAACGGTTTTGCGTATTCGTATTATCTTCTTCTTCAATGATTAAATATTCTATAGATTATTAATATAAATGAATGAATCTAAAAATAAAATGTTTTTATTTAGATATACATTTTTTTTATATATATGGTATATTAAATTTGACAACTTATTTCTATGAGATAAAGGAAACTTTCCAATACATCTAAAACTTATTATTTATAGTGTTTAGGCACAACCCACCCGTATTGATACCCATCAATACGGGTGGGTTGTGCCTAAACACTATAAAGTTATAAAAAATTTTGAAAGTCGTGAATGTGATAAATGTGTACTCTTTGTACATAATATTAGAAATATATGATATTTCCTGAAAAAAAATTGTTAAGTCGTGCTGCAATGATTCTCATTTTGAAAATATTTACGACGGTTAAAATAGTAATTACACGATATGGATTATATATATTATGACATAAAATCAGAGCAATGCTTTATGAATCGTTAAAAATAACGAAACACCACAGAAAAATCTTTTTTCTCTTAAGAGGAAGCTACAAGCCTAAAATGTGTATATTCTTGGTATACCTTATATCGTAGGTAATAGGCATTAAAATCGCTTGACAAACGAAGTCTAGAAACGTTCGATTTTAAGCACAAAACCGTTTTTTATTTATTTTGTAAATAATTTTATAAGAAATAAAACAATTTAATCAAGTGAAACTGTCACAGCTAATCTTACCTATAATACTGTATTTACAAGTTGTTTTTTAAGGGTTCATACATTTGTACTGAAAAACATTTTTTAAAAATAGTTTACATTTATATTTTTATTGAGTAATTAATTTTTTTGTATTTGTATTCTACTCAAGCGAAACGATAGAAAAACCTTCAATTAATGTAAAGCATATTTTTTGGTATTCATAATGTACACCAATTCGTTATAAAGATTAATCAACATAGTGATTTAGCATTAAGCTTCGCCTTAACAGAACTTTCAAGTGTTTGAAAACTGCCAGCCTTTTTGGGTTTTTAAGTAATTTTACTCATTATGAAAAATTTCACTTATAAGAAACAATTGGGTTATGAGTAGTTTATAGAATAAATAGGGTGTTAAGAGACGTACCTCACTTTTTAACCAATGATTCATGACATTTCAATTTAATTTTGGTCCTCGGTGATATTTTTTAGTTGTTGTTTTATTTTTAAAAATTAAACAAATTTCTTTCACTGGCGTCACTAAATAATAATCCCCAGCCCCTTCCTTACCCCAACTCTGCATAACCTATTGATTTGTCATGTTTTTAGTTGAAAAAAATGTCCCCGGATACGAAATAATGTCATCTGCATTAGTATTCCAAATAACCGCACGAATCACTGATTCAATAAGTCAGGTGCGTCTCTTAACAAAGGGTGTTAAGAGACGCACACTGAAAGAAATGTTTGGGTACTATTTACTAAATTTTCAGTAATTATCTACTAAACAGTTTAGTTGCTGTGGTGACTGCCGAACTTTTAGCTACTGTTTGCTAAACAGCAGTTTATTTATGACAGCTTAACGATTCAGATATTCTAGCTAAACTAATCGGTTGAGACAGCTTTCTGTGTTTAGTTGTGTTACCTAAACTGTATTTATGACAGTTTAACGATTCAGATATTCTAGCTAAACTAATCGGTTGAGACAGCTTTCTAACTTTCTGTGTTTAGTTGTGTTACCTAAACTGTATTTATGACAGCTTAACGATTCAGATATTCTAGCTAAACTAATCGGTTGAGACAGCTTTCTGTGTTTAGTTGTGTTACCTAAACTAAAAATTATATACCTAAACCATTGTGTAGTGTTTGGTTAGAAAAACATAACTGTTTAGATATAGTAACCTTATTATTTAGTTAATATTACAAAATGGTTAGGTTGATTAACTAAACTTCGGTTGGAATAGCCCTACCGATATAGGTGTTTTAGCTCTCTACTGCTAGCTAGCTTTAAGTACTGTAGCTTGGCTTTTTGGTTAGATTATCTATATTAAATAGGAAGTGCAGCTTTACAGTTTAGCTGAAAACAATACAGGGTGTAAATGTAACCACCATCAACTCGAAGGATTATACCCATAATTCAGAATCATGGGTTAAATACTTTGAGTTGCAGGTAGTTTATTACAACTCTTTTGAGAGATGAAACCTAAATAAATAAATATTATGTTTTGTAAGACTAGAATGTACTTATTAAAAACCTCATTCTTATAAAAGTTATTTTGTTAAGAATCGTCTCTCAAAATATTGTTTCCAGCTACCAGAAAGCCTCAAAAAAGAAAACACGTTTGATCACACACACATTTATATTATATTTTTTTATTATAAGTTTTTCTTAAATATAGTAAAAGTTGTTTGTTTCCTGATTTGGTAAACTCTTTTCGGCGCTGCCTGTATGTGTCTAGTAATTTACCTTTAGCAGCAATTTTTTGGGTAGGCCCAAAACACACATATGGGGTGAAATATACAGCTGCGCTTTCTTTATTAAAGACTTTAGTGATTTGAAAAGCAAATTATCTGGATTTCCCTGCAATTCCTTACTTATAATAGTACTGCACAGTCTGGCAGAATTGTCCAACAGACCCTTTGACTTACAACTGCATTAAAAGTGCTTGCCCTTCATTGATTGATAGGAGATGATTGCGTAAGTCCTAGAAAACAAAATTAAATTGCATATTGATTACATAACTAATAACCACTTCTATAAACATCATAATATTAGTCACAGGATGGCTATTCTTCACTGCTTCTACTAAAATACATACATCGGAATTTATAAAACAATTAACCTAAGTTACTAAGGTATCTGAAACTTACTAAAATTATTTAACTTACATTCGAAATTTGCTCTTCAAAAGCTTCTTGCGTTATTCTTTGTGATTTGTTTATATTTTCCAACAAGGAAATGTCATTTTCAACGAAGTCATCGTGTTGATAATATATGGGTGTTGTTTGTTTGGAAGTTGAAGGTATATCTTCATTCTGAAACAAAAAAGCAGGTTTGTACACAAAGGGGAAAGAAGGGGTGAAGGGGTCAAGCTTTGTTTTATATTTTTGGAATTGCTTGACCCCCCCGACAGTCGATTATTCATTAATTACAGGAATTATTATTTTAAATACTATTATTTTTGTATCAAAATCGCGTCCGGTACAACTATTTCCAAATGGTTAGCCAAAAAAGGCCTAGGTATACAATATGTCATCATTACTGCTTTTAAAAACTTACTCTTATGACAGGTGAATTAATAACATCCTTGAACGCATTAATGTGTGCTGCAAACAGTGCCCGGTGCCCTACAGTCGGAATCAATTCTTTAATATCATCTTCAGATATTATCAGGAGTGTTTTCGAGTCTATGGCTTGTTCTAAAATAAAGAAAAAAAAACGAGGAGAAAATACAAAAATTTTCAAATCAGAAAATAAATATTTAATTTTCAAAGGAATGAAAATTATTCATTAAAAAAATTAATATTTATACAACAGCAGATACCGAACACCCTGTATCATGAATCAAGCGGAGATGAAATGGTTTTAATAATGAAATTATTTCATTTATATGAAAATTTCCAATGTAAACATAAACAATGGGTGGTCACCCTGTATTTAAAAAAACATATTCCTCCCAAAAAAAAATCAATATAATTCAATGTTCAAAATGTTATGTCCGAATTAATAATTGCAATACACATTTATTAAAATTAAACATAACCTTCTATGATTGACCATCCATCGGTACGATTTCAAAGCTAGTTTGGTTGGTTCTAGTTTCTGGCTAGGGTAATACTGCAGTTTCAAACAACATTCGTTCAATACAAAATAATACTGGCGGAAACGAACAAAGAAATAAAGGCGCCCTTGAGGTGATTTTGCACAAAAACAGCGCTATACAAGTCATCCAATTATTATTATTATTATTTATATACCACTCTCTGTAACCTGTGTCATGACTCCTGACACAATCTTGGTTCACATGCGCTCTTCAAACTAGGTAAATAATAAATATAAATCTACTAAATCTATTGCCTACTTGAGTCATAGAATAATGAAGGTGCCAGTTTCTAAATCAAAAAGAATGGATATTATCATAGTTCCATGATCTAAATTCTAAATCAATAAAAAAAGAAAACTCACCTTTAAATATTTCTATGTAAGCTTCCAGATTCCAATAAATTAAATAATCCTTCACGGTTTTGTCTGCCATTATCACTAGGAACTAGGAACAGCGGTTTGCATAAAATAAATTCGCAACGAACGTCAATTCACGTATGGTGCCAACTGTGGCGAACTGACAACTGCGTCATAAATAAACAGCTGGACCGTTAGCGACGACGAAAATATATACCAAAGTTCGGGAGATTCAACTAAAGTATTTGGCGCACTTTGCTCAAGTTTGTGCAAAACAACTAATTGTTATGTAAAAATACCAAATTTAGATATTCCAACCTAAATTTGGCTGTTTGAACAAAACATTTAACCAAACTAGATGGATGTTTAGTTAAATTTAGCTAAATACTTTGGGAAGTAACAAATAAACTTAAGTTACTAAAGTGAAATAGGTTTAGTAAATTACTTTAGCTTAATTAACCAAACCGATTATTTTGTTTAGGTAAGTAAACTTTTAGTATGCTATTATTAAAGTTTGGTTGTAATAGTTCAAGAACATTTTACTAAACAACGACGGTATCTGCACATAAAGTAGTTTAGGTACTACTAACTGAAGTTCAGGCGATGGTTACACAACTTCAATTAGCTTAACACTTTAGCTAACTCATTTTTTTCAGTGCACCTGACTGACGCATGTATTTTTTTTTAATTTCTAGCCTGCTATGTTTTTTCAGTTGATAATAAATTCTATTCTACTATTTTGGATTGCATAATAATCTATTATTATGTTCGTTGGATCATTAATTAAAAGCTTTAAAGGTGACCATGCTTTGAAAACTGGGTAGCTGCTGCATAAATTGCTATTGAAACAAAAACAAAGCGTTACCAAATTCAAAAAAACTTTGCGAGAGAAAATTTTGCGTTGAAATAATTAAAAAAGTAAATAAAACATTTGATATTTCCATGATTAGTGGAGGGCGTTTTAATTGCTTTGACGTTTTTATGGCGGTGTTAAGAAAAGCCTCCCCAAGGACTAAAGTCCGGACCAGCGGCTTAATGAATCTAATTTCTGGTAAAAAGAAGGGTAACCAAATAACTCCTTGGTGAACCTTCAACCAAATCAAGTTAGGAGACCGCAAAAAAATAAGGCGATAAAGTATTATTGACATAATTAAAAGGGGGTCCGTTAAAGTCATTGAAAATCCTTCTAAGGAACACTGACAACTTTATTATTCACTTGTTCTTTGTTATTTCATGTTTGATACAAAATTTGCACAATTTTCAATTTGTGGAAAAACTGTATGTTTTCAAAGTAAATGAACTTACAGAGGATCCTTACATCAATAGAACCTCGCAGAAAAATATTAAATGTTTATTGTTAATATTCAAACTGACCCTACGAGAGGATTTTAGGTTTGTGTTCTTTCAAAAACTGGTAAACACCAAAGGCGTTGTATTGTATTCCAAAGACCTTCAAATATTCAATTTAGTTAACCGGAAAAATTCTCGGTTTCTTCATGGACTGGCCGTTGATGTAGGACACGTACGAGTAATACAAGTGTACAGTTTTCCCTTGTTCTCATTTTGATGTAAGCACTCGAGTACTTTGTTTAGGAAAACAGCTTAACTTCTGCTTTGTTCATAACTTTGCTCGTAATTTGGATATGATTTGAATATTTTGCGATAGTATTATAGTATTAAAAGTACTATCGTGATTTTTTTTCTGGTTATTGTGCTTTGTTGCGCTTCCTCCTTCTTTAGCAAACATTTCGGACAGATGTGAAATGTGTATTTTCGTATGTAGAAGTTAGTTCGTATTGCACACGTTAATCCTCTTAGGGCCGGTAAGACAGTATCTATAATAATTAGTTAAATTAATGTGGTTTTCTGGGTTTCGTTTTGGTGAAGCCGTCCAATACCATATACCAACAACTATTCAGCTAATCAATATTGATATTTCAATTGCCTCCGTCGTTAGGCGTACTCGATACGTTTCGGGTCCTTCTTTCAGGTCACACTTGACTTGTTCCTTGTACATTTGTATCCAAATGCATTTAACACGTCGCCGAAATTGTCATAAATATTTCAAACATCGAAATTCTTTCTTGATAAAACAATTTTATTTCTACGTCTATCGCCATGTATATATGTGTATGTTTGCCATATATGTGTATGTTTGTAAATTAACAATATCACTGTTATTTAAGTTGGTATAGATCTTATATCTAAGGATTATCTGTTTAACAGTTTGTAAAATGCTTTTCGGTTTATTAATGAGGCCTTCGCAGAAGTGTCGTAACCCACAAAAATTTCGAAAATTGCTCATCATTGAAATATTTTATCCTAGTTAAACTAGTCACTTCTCTTCGATAAAATGTATCATATGCATAAAAATTCAAATTAATAGACGAGCCAATCAGGAAAAGGGGAACCGATCAAATTTCGAGGAACGCGGAAGTCGGCGTCACCGTCCCACTTCTGTGATTAGTCAATTAATGAATCTGACAGTATAAAGGTAACTAGCATTGTACCATCACCATTCGGTCCTCAAAATAAAATCTGCTTAGGAATTTCAAGCCCTTTTTACAATTGCGCGTAAATTGCTGGCAAAGTAAAAAAAATAACTACATATCGCAAATTGGGTAAATAAAAATACGGACATGTTTTGAAAAATTTATTATTTTTTTACACTATTTAGACACTTTTACAAATGTGTTATAATTTACGCACCTCACTCAATTTTATAATTTACCCACCTCACTCAGCGGACAGCGCTTAAAACCTTTGCCTTACTTCAGGTCTGCTTATTTCAATTTGCGCTCGTCTTTGGTCAACAATCTACGACTGATGTTATAGTATATTCCAAAAATTCTCGAACCATCCTGTAGCCGAAAAATGACTTCATATCGTCGAAATGATACTCGAATTTCACGCTAGGGTCAGCAAGTCTATTAATTTTGATGCCTATGGTCATATTCAAAGCCCTTTCCAATTGCTAATATAATTTGGGCATTTTTGAGTTACGCCACTTCTGCGGTAACCGCTTTATACTTCTATGATGATAAAAACCTGGAAATTAAGATGAAACTGAAGAGTATTCAATCTGAATCTGAAAATATTTAATAAACGATATCATAAAGATTTTACTACAATAACTATATCTGATATTCGCTGTTTCAGACGTATTAGAACAAGGCTTTTAAATTCCACTGCATGATTATTGAGCCTTCATTTGAGTTGAAATAAGTTACCTTTCGGACTGCAATCTGCGGTGATATTAATTTAAGTTGAGTTGATAGCACCCCCTGCAAACTCGTCCCAACCAACACCCCCTCCCACCCTGCCTCTCGCAGATAAGCCGCCCCCTAAATATTTTTACCAAGGTGGTGCTTAAGCCAACCGCCTCTCTCTGTGTCAATGACTCGGATGGCATAATGGATATTTAATTAAATTTTAAATTATTTGCTGAATATTGAATGCTAAAATTATATTCCCAGGAGAACTGAATAAACAAAAGCGTAATAAGAATTGGATTCATATTTCAGCGCAGAAGAAAATAATCGTCTTAATGATTTTTATGTTCGCAAGTAGATGGTAAAACGTACTCTATCGGTTCACTTTCTCTTCAATTCACTGGCGGCCTCCATGGTGGAGAGATAAGGCTTTCGACTAGCTAGCCGGGGTTCGCGGGTTCAAATCTCGCAAGTTAATTTTATTTGATTTATTTGTTCTGTATCGTTCATCACCCCATCAACAACACACATTGAATCTGGTATCCAGAAACAGCTTAAGACTGCGGCAGCTTTCATTGATCTCTCTGCGGCCTACGACACGGTGTGGCACAAAAGCCTCCTTGTTAAACTCTATGACACCATAGAAGATGGCAACATAGTACGACTCATTGAGCAACTGCTAACTGGCCGTACCTTCAGGGTTTTTCTGGGAGGGCGAAAAAGCAAAAAATACCCCTCAATAATGGCCTTGCCCTGGGCTCAGTACTGGCCCCATCGCTTTATAACATCTACACTCGAGACCTCCCTCACACTGAAGGTAGAAAATTTGCTTACGCAGATGACATCGCTGTCACAGCTCAAGCCAAAACCCTTAAAGCGGCAGAAGAGATCCTCAATTCTGACCTAAAGGCTATGGAAGAATATATCCTCAATTGGCGACTAAAGCCAAATGGGTCGAAAACAGTTGCGACAGCTTTCCATATTAGCAATTCACAAGCGAATGCCAAACTCTCTGTTCAGTTTGATGGAAAAAATATTTACCATGACCCCCACCCCCGTTATCTTGGAGTTACTTTGGACAAGAGCTTGAACTACCGGCAACACATGGAAACAGTGAGTAAAAAAACTAGGACAAGGCTTAACTTAGTTAATAAGCTAGCTGGAATTAGCTGGGGATGTGACGCCAACACGCTCAGAACAGCATCCATTGCCCTGGTTTTCTCAACGGCTGAATACTGTGCTCCAGTATGGGCTAGAAGCGCTCACACTTCCATGGTAAACGTTCAGCTTAATGCCGCAATGCGAACCATCAGCGGGACTTTAAAATCTACTCCTCTCCCTTGGCTCCCCGTACTTGTAAACATAACCCGGCCAACCATCAGGCGAGAAATTGCAACACTGAGGGCATATAAGAAGGCGCTGCAAAAAAGCGCAATACCTTTGCACGAAGATGTCGTCTCCCACCCGGCATGCCGCTTGAAGTCCCGAAAGCCCTTCTGGGCGGAAGGAGAGAGGCTCCTCCGATTACCTTTCACCCCAGAAAATAGGTGGAAACTTGAGTGTCAAACGGCCAATGTGGGAAACGCCCACCTCATACAGGACCCCGCTGAGAGACAGCCTGGGTTCTCATTGCCTCGCAGTACCTGGTCCGCCATCAATAGATTAAGGTGCTCCCATAGCCGCTGTGCCCACATGATGCTCAGATGGGGCCTTAAAGAGTCATGTGGTCAACGAATGCCCGCTCAATTCATTCCCCGACGGGATTGATGAGTTTCAAATGGCGACCCCTGAGGCCCTAGAATGGCTCGCAGATCTAGATGTACCACTCTGACCCCCCCACCATACGAAAGAAGAAGAATCACCCCATCTAGGGGGTGGGTCAGACCTGTCCTTCCATTAACCCAGGTGATGAATCCCCCTAGAAATCTGTCCAGCAACCCGCCTGCGTCTCCCCCATTGCCAAGAAATGGCCTGAGGTATGACCACGCGGACTCGGTGCCCTTTCCGCCCTGCCTTTGGTGACCGAATGCTCACTCTTTCCTCAAGATCTTCGGGCATCTTCAGGCATCTTCCCCCTCTTTCCCACTACAGTTCGTCGAGGGCCAATCAGGAAGCCGGCTAAGGGGCGCGGAAACAAGATCTATGTAGCTTGAAGTTTGGCTGACCGCTGAGTTCATTCTCAAAGGGACTGCCCGGCGAAAGCGGTTTATCTGTCCTGGGTACGCAATGACGCAAGTTCATAACCTTGTGTGCTTAAATAATTGATTTCAGATATTCTTTTTTTGTCTTTTACATATTCAGATGGTGGTATCTGGAATACTATACTAACTATGTAAGTACTTCCAAACTGCTTGCTAACCCCGTATGCAGGGACATCGTAGGATCTAGAGTAGTTTAAAAAATGTAGGTTCCTTAAATAATATACAATAGAGTCTTGACGTGTGCGGTGAAGGAGGAAATATATGTTTCCTTCCATATGTTTCCTTATAACGCCGCTGGGAAAGTGGTGGGGTCCTCTCCAATGATTAATTTGTGTTATTTCACAAATAATTTAAAACCCATTTAAAATAATAAATAGTACATTTGCGCCACGTTCCATGGTGGAAGATACTCTCAGTATCGCCCTGGTGTACGGCCACTATTCGTAAATTAAACTTTGCTTTAAATGGCTTTGGCCGTGTTTGGTGACCAGATCTGAATAGCCAGGTATTTCCTCACCTTCCAATTCCCCATCTCCATCCCTTCCCTTCAGCCTTACAACATACTCCAATTGGGGACGCCACAGTATCACTGGCACTAGAAGGTTGGAAGCTTTGGGGCTCTTGTGCGGTTTCAGAAAAAAAATTCTGTTTAATTTATTTGTATTATTTTCTTTCATTAAGTCTCCTAGACGAAAGTGTCCACAGCAGTCTTATTTAATGTAGCAGAAAGTAATAATTATGTACATGCACAAGTATACTAGTTTAATTTAAAAGTTATGTGTATGCTTTTCTGCGTCACAAAATATTTTTGACATTATGTTATATAAAATTTTAAAGCGTAATTATATCACCTTTCAAAAATAGTTTTTAATTTTTTGGATACGTTCAGAAATATTCCATTTATTTGATTTTTATTGCGAAGAAGAAATACTCGGACCTTCTGACAAGTTTTTAAATTCTATAAAAGTTTATGTGTTTTGAGAACAATTAAAAATTGTGCTAAATTGTCACAGAAATACAAGACAAACGACGGAATCTTCGTTTGGTTATTTTTTCAGAATTTAATTTTTAATTTGTGAACAAGTTTAACGTTTTCTAGTTTTGGTCGCTAGGGTCGCCTGTATTCTTAAGAAGTTTGTAACCTGAAGTTTGTATTGCCGCCTGCGCCGGGCGAAGCAATATAATACTCGCCTTCCTGCTCCGGCCACTCCAATGTTAATGATATTACCTTCAAGCATCGATTCTACCCGCGGATAATGAACAGAAATTTGAAAATAATTATTAAAACTTTATCTTAAAGGTACAAAAGACCACAATGGGTAGCCTCCGCGAGCTGCTCAGCGGTTTCAAAGACAATCTCCCCGCTTCCATCCTGAGTGACGAAGCTCTACCTCGACTCTACATAAGTTGTATAGATGCTGCAAGGCTGAGGGAGATAGCGTTAGTGCCGAGCTTCCCTTTGAAGCGTATGAGCTTTCACTATGGCGCATCAATAAAGTGCAATTAAAACAGTAATAAGAATACGGTTCGGCACAAAACTCGTTAGCGCAGCGGCGAAGGCCAAAGAAAGGGGATGATTGAAGAATTTATTAAAATGTTACTTATATTATAACGGCTGCAAGGGGTTGAAGGAGGAAACTGAAACGAGGAAGGGGTGGTAGGTGGGGTGGGGTATGTTTATTTGCCATCAGAACATATCCAATCGTCTGTTATTGCTATTGACCACGGACACAGTGACTAGTTACACATATTGGTACAATATACAGCTAATCTAAAAAGCATAGGATGAGTGGAAGATACACAAAAATCGGCCTTACTTGAAAATACTATTCAGAATCATACATTGCATAAAATGGCTTAAAGTTGGTAGTAACTCAGTATCGCATTGGTGAAAGAAGCGAGACATTGCCAGAAATGGCTTTAGCTGTGCTAACCAAAATTCTATTGTTAAATTACTAGTTTGAAAAAATATTTTTTTACAGACATGTAAAATTTCATCGATGTATCGAAACATAGATATCTTGCCTGTGCAGGCCTTACTATGGGACAACACATTTATTGAGCATATATCTGACTCTGAATATAAAAATAAATTGGAACGTGAACACAACACTGGTTGGTGGCTGAGTTGACATCGCGTTGACCGCATGGGTGGTGTGTTTAATTCCTCAGCTGGCTAAGTCCTCCAAAACAACACAAGCAACATTTTCCGCTTACTGTGGTGGTAGTAGGAGATTTTCAAATATTGTCATGTTATTCGTAACCCGGTAATGTTTGTCTTTCTTTTATAAAAAACACAAGGTTCACAAATAATGAAGGCATGCTTTTTCCAAAATATAACAATAAATACGGACAGTGAACCCTAGAATATAACGTACCCAAAATGTTCAACATGTTGCCAAGTAACATAAAAATTGTAAATTCCCAAATAGATTCAGATATAAGCTGAAAACATGGCTTATAAGTAGAAATACTTTATACTAATCATCACTATCAATCAAAATTTAAAAAATTTAAAAAAAATTAAAAATACTTTTTTTTTTGTTCTGGGTTTAACGGGAGAAAAAGAAGACAATAAAAAACAGATTTCGATGGCCAGGTAACCTTCCTCTCCTCCATCTCCTACCCCTTCCCACTCCTTCCAGTATTACAAAATAACCCCTATTAGGATTGACGTAGTCCCACTGACGAACAGTCAAAAGCAGTTAGGATTTTTGTTAGATATTTCCATTTTCCACTTCTATTTTTCCATTTCCAATGTCAAAACGTAGTAACCACATAGTGTCACATGACAGTAGAAACTCTTGTACTGTATCACAAAAAAATCCACATTAGGTATATATAAATTTTAATAATGATTTTTAAAAAATGTTACATAATAATTTCAGGTCAAATTTTCAGACATGTTAGTTTTGAGATAAGTAAAAAATGTCTTTCCAATAAGGAAAAGAATTAAAGTTAATTTAAAGAAAACACTTTCCAAGATAAAACTATTTTTATTTCATCTTTCGTTCTATAGAAGAAAGAATACTTTAAGAAGGTTTTCCCAGCGAGGAATCAGTTGAAAGTTCATTAATCTTAATAAATTTTCAGTTCCTTCACTCGAAAAAGCTAGATTTATTCTATTCTGTTTTCTTCCACTTTAACAGAAGGACATTAGGGAGGCTATTTTTTACATAAGATAATTGAAATATGCAACTAAAAATATATTAAAATTATTGGTTTATGTTTTTACCATCTGGTTTCGCCTCGGAGTACCTGATTTGTATTCATATGATCTTCTAGTTCCGAATTGTGATCTCCCAATAGTTAACGCAAATTATGCGATTTGTGATGCGAGAAGAATAATATTTGTTTTATTTATCTCGTACATATGTAACGCTTAATGTCATATATCAACTGATTATCTAAAAAGCTTAGCAAATAAAGCCTCATATTTGTATTTAAATCGTACACGAAATAAAATTACTTTGGAGGGACATGGTGATTTATTTTAAAATTTTTATGATAACTGCACGGAGACAAATAAGTATGGCTGATTTATTTAAATTCTGTTAAAAACGTGATAGCAATCCATTGCCTGATAAAATATTCAGAATATATCGGAACACGTGTTCATGCAGGTGTCCTTTTCCTGATAAATATTATGACGAAATGCGAAAATATCAGTGTCTTCCGCCGTCCTCATAACATATTCGCGTTTTACTGATACTTTGTTAAGAAATCCGTCAATTAATTCGTTAAAGGCCTGCAGTCACTTTTTAACCAAGAAAAAGTTTTCTCCGAGTGAGAAATTTTTCATGAATTAGTTATTTTTTCATGGATTAGTTTATATGAGTAGGTATACAATAATGTTAAACTTAATTACGAATGCGGCGAGAGGATCGAGTCCGGCTGTTGGCTAAGGGAAGGGGGGGGGGCTCCATTGCAGTATTGAAATTAAAAGCCAAATAAAATATTTTTAATTCTTTACAGGTGGGATTACTAAGGCGTGACAGTAAGATGGCTTCATATTAAATAAACACTGTAAAAAAGAATGAGCAATAACATTGGTTGCAAAGTTTAACTGCCACAATCTTATAAGTTAATGCTATCTCGCATGCTGATGCTGGTCTTCGTAGCAAGAGTATTCGAAATTAATTAATATTTAATTAGTTACCATTTATTATAGTATTTTGTTCGATACGTTTTTATGAAATATCGTCTGAATGGAGCTATAAGGAGCAATACAAAATCTAATAATATTACATACTCTGATATTTTTATAAAAAGCTTTACTCAGTTCAAACAAGGTTTTATGAATTAACGGTAGTAAGATTTACATATTAACTACTACCTGAATTCCTTAGCGTTTCCCGGGCTTTACCTAGAGTTTTTAAAAATTTCATATTAACAGTGACTTTCCTCTTGTTTTGAAGGACAAGTGTGTAAAATGTTATCAACCACGGAATAAAACTGTATGTTTGAATACAAATCAAATCCACGCCCGCCCGCACAGAGAAAACTTACAGATATAAAATACTGTTAATGTATTGAAATTCTGGGCAAATTATACGTTATCCTGTTAAAAATGGGAATTGACAGAGTTCCTAACAAAGTATTAGTTAAAAGCGAGTGTTTTATGAGGACGGCGGAACACGTGTCCATACAAAAACACTGATATTGATATGAACATACTGATATTGTCGCATTCCGTCATGACATTTATTAAGAAAAGAACACGTGTTCTCGATATATTATGAATGACTAATATTTTAGCAGGATATTGGTATGCTATCACTTAACAGGATCATTACTCTCCGTGCGCCACAGACACTCTCCTTTATATATGAGAAGATGAAGATTTTCAAGAATGAAATCAATAAGAAATAAATCATCAAAAGGGAATAAAGAAGATACAACACCCTTCTAAATATCGAAATATTACTATTATGCTATTAGCATGCGTTTATTATGTACCTGCCTTATTACAATATTGCTAGCTCTATTATTCCTATTCACAAATTTGAAACCAACTGTGTACCCATAAAGATATTAATATTTTTACCTACATAAAGTTTTTTTTTACTATTTTCATATTCTTATTTAATTTCTTGTGTTTGGCAAATATTATGTTATTTAAGATTATTATTTTAAATTTGTAATAACTATCTTTTTGTGTTTAATCTTCTTTAATTTTTTTTAAATTGGAATTTTTGTTGGCATCTTTCCGTTTTGTATAGTTAAGTAACTAATATGTTGTATAAGTTTATTGTTTCTAGTTTGTTACCATCTTTTAGTTTGTATAGTACTATAATTATTATGTTGTTGTTGGTTAATTATTTTTAGTTTGTTATCATCCGTTTGTATAGTTTAGTAACTATTATGTTTCTTAAGTTTATTATTTTTAGTTTGTTACCATCCGTTTGTATAGATTAGTAACTATTATGTTCCTTAAGTTTATTATTTTTAGTTTGTTATCATCTTTCTAGTTTGTATAGCTTAGTAACTATTATGTTGTTTAAGTTTAATATTTTTAGTTAGTTATCATATTTTTACTTTGTATAGTTTAGTAACAACATAAATGTTATATAATTCATGTTTGTTATTTTCCTTTAAATTAGGTACTTAATATAACGTAATTTTTTTCTACCGTATAAACTATAATGTCGTTTCTCTCAAATTAAAACACGAGATATCATTTCGCTATTGAATCGGACAGTTTGGTTAAAATATATTTGCCTTAAATTATCTTGATAGCTTTAATAATATGTATATTTATTATATTAAAAAAAATCTTGATGTAACAGGTCAACAGTATTGTTGACATATTCGAATACTAAATTGATGATTTTCAAAAATTACCATGATGATTTTATGTACTTGTGAGAAATCCATTGTTAGGGAAAAGTTTTAAAATTCTGTACACATAACAGTTCTAGATTTTATCATCATTGTTTATGAATGTAATTTAAAACAAGGAAAAAACTGTTTCCACTTTCATCAATAAACATGTCAAAATAACGCAATTAAGCACCTTCTCAAAATCCAATCAAAAGCATATCACAAGTATAACATTGTCGGTGCATGATAAGAAAATCGGGGTGAAATAAAATCTTTTTAAATAGTAGTTAAAAACCATTATAATAAAATTTTAACCATGATATGTAGTATTTATACATTCAGCCGATTCGCACACATATCACAGCGATAATTACGTAATTGGTCCCGAACACATTTTCAATTATTTTATACTTGTAGAATTATTATTATTTCAACGACTTGGCGAGTGCATTAATGACGGGTTCTGCCGGGAATTAGCATAAATGATATATTCGGTTATTGTTCACGACAGCTTTTTGATGGATTAACAACGGGCCCGGCTGGGGCTGGTTACTTGCCCTGTTACTCCATTTCAATTTGCATTTGTAATAGCCCGGATACCAGAACCTATCTATTGTACTGATAATAAACACATAAACAATAAATGCGTTACAACAGTAATTGCATTCAACAATTAAAATAATTGAAGATAATTCGACTTTATCGCAATGCTCCAAAACGTAAGTTTAATAACTTGGCCCACCACTACCTATAGAATAAGCAATAATATAGGTACATAATTATACACTTGTCCTAAAATTATTCACTTTAAATGGACCAAGCGATAAAGTAGGTACCAAAATAATTTTATTTTAATAATAATAATTCTAAATTTGAAATGCTTATTTATGACAGCCATCGTTATATTTCATTCAAATTTACCTTTAAAATTAACACCATTAGGTTTTAATTTTAAAGGTAATATTCTAACGTTCTTCTAATTTGTCAAACAAAAAAAGATAAAACGATAATTATAATAATACCTAAATATAAATAATTTAAGTTTTTTAAGTAACATAAAAATATTTTATTTTTCGAGTTTGGCCAAAACAGTACCTAACTAGAATTTGCATTTAGAAATGATTCAAATTCTAGCCACTCGTATCAGGAATACCAACAAGAGAAAATGTCACCAACAGAAATCATTCCAGCTGTCATCCCATATAACGAAAGTGAATTTTCGATTTACGTAATTAAAAATTAAAATGCTAAAATTAAAAATATCCCAAATGCAGTCAGATTCCTTTCATAGTAATTAAGGTAAATCAGAAGGTTTTATTAAAAAAATATTTCGTATAATCCGTGTCCAGCGATTCCGAATATTTACCGTGTTTTTGTTTGGCAATGACACTGAGGCAAATATTTTATATATACTTCTAGATCTACAATTACACCTACAATTATATACCGTTATTTTTTACGGGTCTGTGCTAACATATATATTTTATTTATTTTTTGGAATAAATTTATTGAGTAAAACCTGAAATTGTAATATATTTAATTATTGAAGACAATATTAGCGATTTCCAAAAGAAAATCTGAAAAAGAAAAATCAGAAAAGGATACGGTCACATCTAGGATTCGAACCCAGGACCCTTGCCTTGCCGGGGCATCGCTCTACCACTGAGCTAATGGTACCCTATCCTCTTCGGTCACATTTAACTGTATCATACTTCGAATAAGAACTACCAATATTGTCTTCATTTTGTCACCGCACATTTTTTTTATTGGCAACTATCTTTATGTATGATCGCAAGATTCAACCAGAACTAAATGCAATCTAGGCAGCTAAATTGATACACTTAAATGTGGCCGAAGAGGATAGGGTCCCATTAGGTTAGTGGTAGAGCGGTGTCCAAGCAAGGCAAATCTCCTGGGTTCGAGTCCTAGATGTGACCGTATTCTTTTATGATTTTTCTGTTTCAGATTTTCGTTTAAAAATCGCCAATTTACATTTTAGTTTTAAACGAGATTTTCGGAGCTGTAAGTAAAACTACTGTTATCCGTAAAAAAAGTTAACATCATTATGATGATAAATTTTAAAAAGTACACGTGTTCATATAATATTTCTTGTTTCATTACAAATTTATAAAACTACCTTTATTACTCTTCTCTTCGGAGACATTTTTTCTCATGATTTCAAGAAAATATTTAATGAATAATCAGTAATAATAATTCTTTCGTTAGACCACATGTACGGAGAAGTTTGTAGATCTGTAATACCTCATATAAAAATTCAATTAGGTAAGTGCAATGGGCTAATGTGAAACGCTTTGTTGAATACACGAAACGCGGCGAACAATATTTCAGAGAGGCAGACAATTTTTAAATGATGAATGAACGCTGTGTGATGTGTTTTTTGCCATTGTAAATACTGTACTAATTTGAATAATTGAAGTGCATATTGATATCATTTTCGTTCAACGGTGACTCGCCAAAATTTTCTGCGTGAATAAAGTATGTTTGTTTATCGTCAGAGCGAACACCTTTCGACACAGGAATTAGGTTTAATTATACCCACTACATTTCAGGTCTGTACGTGAGAATATTTTTCTTTTTAGAGTTAAGAACATAAGAGCTTCTCGTGCTGACAGTCTTCTTAAATATTTTGATACTTGGGTAGGTACTTACCTAATAAGATTGGCGCCGATTTTTGTTTAATGCTTTGATGTTGAAATCTAGACTGTTTGGTTACTGATCTGGTGTAATGAATCAATAATCAACATCCATCAAAAATAAACTTAATAAAAGTGTTTCCTAAGAAACATTTGACAGTCGCTGCCGTAGTTTGATTCACAAATTGCCGACAGTCACATTTCCATACATATTTGACCTTTTGTTTGGCGAGTGGCAAAGGCCAGTCGTGTTGCGCGTGCAATTTAAATGTTGATTGGTCAGCGAAGGGAGGCGACACCGATGGGCGTACTACCCCCACTGCCCGCTGCCTGCTGCCTCTGTTATCGGGTCCGTGTCGTGTCCGTCTAGGTGCCTAGGGATGACGCCAATTTCACTGACTTCAAACGAATGGAGATTTTGAACACTTTGTGCGATTGTTGGCTTTGTGTACTCAGAATACAAACAGACGTTCGGTGTAAATACGATGGAGTATCGATTGCACATAGGTCAAAAATCTATTAAAAGGGAGTTATGGAATGAAATTTTAGGTTCTGTGAGCCATTACGCATACAAATATTGGGTTTTGGTAGAAGAAATTAATACATAGATATAAAACACTGAACATTCCGATGACACACACCACAAACTTTCTCAAAAAACATATCGTACCCTGGATAAAAAATCAAGATATTCACTTTTTTCAAAAGATTATAATTCTAAACCAAACATAACCAAAATATAATAGATAAAATTAAATATTATACACGTTTTTCAAGAATTTTCCAAAAATATATACACTCACATCGAAATGTGCGTTTTCATGTTTCAATGTCTGTGAAAAAAAAATACTTTCTACTACAACACATACCTGTCACCCTCACAAACACGTTAACACCTCAGCACAGGTTCTCCTAGTGAGGTGTTCACGTAACATACAATATCACCCACACACAGTTTTACCCATATCAACTTATTTTTTAAATTTTTTCTACCTTTTTTCTCTGTACTACAATATAAACAACTGTAATCATTTGTAAAATGTGTATTCAAAAATAGACATAAATAAATAAATAAATTGGGTTTACCTTGGAAAATATCACCTGATTACCTGATCACAAAACTAAATAAAAAATTCAGTCAGTGAAATGTTTGTTTTTTGAACAACATAATACTTACATGAATCAATTTCCAAATGAACTATTACTGGAAATATACTAATCCTTATACAATAATGATTTGAATTCAAGCAAAAGTACCTAGATACTCAAAATGCTTCTACCGCTGAGAGCTCTGCTTTTTATGTGAGTACCGCACAAAAGTTCCAACTGCTCCCAACCGTCTGGAGCCAGTGAGACTATGGCACCCCCAATTGAAGTACGTTGTGTGACTGAAGGTAGAGGGGAGGGGAAGGAAGCTTGGGAAGGGAGTTTTGTAGTCATTGTTTATGAAAGAGATAGTCTCTTGATGAGAATCCGAAGGTACTTATTTACATGTAGTCGATACTTTTATCATTCAACTAGTTAAAAACACACGCGTTTCCAGTAAATAACTCCCACTCTTCCCGAACACTGTACGTTATATTCTACCCGGAGCGCATAATAAGAGAGGTGTCGCGGAAGCCACCTTTGCCTACCCTACCCTACCCATACGTAATGCCACCTACGGCACCTACGAACTACCTAGTTCCTAATCTGGGCACCAACTCATGCGGGGAATTGACTTTATTTTCCGCGGGGAAAATGCAATTTCTTATACCACCCGTTTTATATACGGAACAGTTTTTTCAGCGGTGCAAAGTGCTTCCTGCCGGCGACTTTAATGTAGTCCGAAATGGTAAAAAAGAAAAGGTATTTTACAAGGATTGTACTCATCTTAAGTTTGGTCATCCGCCTAGCAAAAAAGGAAATGGAATTAATTTTTGCAGTAGATTTTTCTCAAGGGCCTTTTGTATTAGAGCAAAAGTTGAGAAACCTTTCTACAACCCAAAAATCGTATTGAATATCTAATAATTAAATGTTTTAAAATAATTACTGTTTTTGTGACTTGTGTAATGAAAATGATCGAAAACCTTTAAAAACTCTCTTTTATTTGTGGCATCGCAAAACTGCAACTCTACTGTATTAGTTGGTGTTAAAAAGTGCTGCTGGAATAATTCCCATACAACACACCCGAAGGACCAGTCCCAGAACAATGTTAATTTCAATTGTGTTATTTGGGACTATTTTATGCATCCGCTTAACTTGATGGACAGTACTCCTCAATGTTTTAAAGTTGGGCTTCTGGAACAAGAGATAAGCCCAGATTGGAGTATAGGAAAAAAACGACTCACCCATCACAGTTGGGGCCACAAAGTCTGCCAGATTCTGGACGATTCACTTGAAATATGAATGTTAAAATATAAATTCACAGTATTTAATTCTGCGGTCATCCTTATATAATACATCAATCACCTCTGTCTGAGATATTATTTTACACTAAGCTCTGATGAACTCCAATGAGTATACTGTCACTTGTTTAACGTCACATTTTAAGATGGGTACATTGGGTAGGAAGGACAAATGCAGGATTTGATATTGAGGTTTCGTATCCACCAAGTCTTTGCGAATGTCAAAGTTATTAGAATACAATGAGATATGCTGTGAGTTTTTCCAACCATCGGCGGATCAGGGTCTATTGAGCGTGATGTTAATATGGAAATAATTCGTTAATTTAGTTGCTATTGTCACCGACTTCTTCTAGTTTGTCCTCGTTTTATTTAAAACGCTTTCTTGTTCAGTGCAAATTTGTAAATATGCGATACGCCAAGTGAACAAACAAAGTTCATCAGTAAGTACGAAATTAGAATACGATATCAATTTTTAATGATTTTTCAAAGTTTTCATTGACGGAAGCTATCATGACCGGTACATCAAAGCTAGTGATGGGACGCGATTACGTTTTTATACAAACTATCGATATTTCATAATACAATTTTTTCAAATGTACCATTTTTGTTGATAATTATTATTGAAGACGCTGATGGTGGCAGTAAAAAGGCAATGTTTTTCTTTTGCTATAAAAATATTATTACCCATGTTTCGTTTTAACCTATGAACTTTGATTGGAAAATCGAGAGACGTATATAGTTGTTCCTTGTAGTAATAAAGTAAGGAACTTAATACCTCTCTAGAATAAAAATTCTAATATCTTTGGCGAATGCATACCAATGAATACCAATCCCCTACAAATAAATACATATTGCGTGAACAACTTGTGTTTATTTATGACTGAATTTTTTTCTTCTTATTTAAAAAAAATAGGATATAATGTAAACAATTTATAAAAATAAATTTCTTTTAGTAAATTTCGAATAAATGATCACAATGTCGAAAATCGTGTTCGAACACGTGTTCTGACATCGTGATAAAATATTCGCAGTTTACTAAAAGTTTATCAGGATACCTGTTAATTCATTCGTTTTAGGTCTGAAATCAAATTTTTAACAGGATTACCAATAATTTTAAGAGATTCTTAATAAATTAACATTACTCATTTTTTACATAGTTATTTACATAATAGTTGTAAAAAATGGGAAGTCACATTTCTGTGTATAAGTAATAAACATAATATATTATATTATTCAAGAAATTATGTCAACTTAATCGAACTTTATGAAATTTTAGGGATAACGTAAACAGTGAAACAGATAAGTGAAAAAGAAGAAACCAAGGAATCTATAGAGATAGGTAATGTTTCAAAATATGATTTTTTTTAAGAAATTCGGGCTTCAATTCATTTAGTAAAAACCCAAACACTACAAATTACAAGTTTGAATGTTTTTTAAATGGACGCGGTTATCAAAATACAGTTAGAAATAATTGCAGGGAAAATAAAAATCATGCATGCAGTATAAATTGTTTAGAATAATAATTGGCTTTTGAACATAATAATTCAACGGATCTACACCAAATACGAAAACTTATTACAAATGAAATAATTTTGTGCGTCGTATTGTTAAGAATATGTAAGTATTTTACAGAAAATTTATAAATTTTTTCTAGCTTTGTGGGGCGCCTTTTAGGAAATATATTTACTGAAAGTGTGGTATGAAAGTATTTTTATTATGATTGTTATCGACAATTTTGTAAGTTATCTAACAAAACGTAATAAAACTTCTGTTACTACTTTATCCTACAAAAACCCAGCTGTATTTCAAATAAGTTGATAAAGTAAACAATAAATACTTCAGAGGAATACAAAAACGACGGGTAGATTGAATGTGCTAGATTGATTGCCCTCATTCTCTCTGGGGAGGAGCGCCTAGATCCAGGAGATATACAACCGCACTAACACCAATGCTGGAGCTTTGCTGGACGCAAAGGTTCGGGCGCACACCGTCCATTTACTACAACAGCACGATACAAGCTTATACAATACAATAAAACTGACTTTATTTTGGTATTTTGTTATTTGAGATGATATTTTGCATGGTTTTGGAGTTGCAATTGTTCCGACTGAGTGTTCACAACATATTGATCCTCATACCTAGAAATTTATTTTTGATAATCGGATTACAATGTATGCACAGCAGACTTTACTTAAATATCACAAAATGTCGAATAATGTTTTTCTCGAATAAAAAATCCCGTGATCATTATTTATATCATTGATAACAATGTTCTTATGATATTAATTGAATTTAAAGACTTTGGCATTACTTTTAAATCCATTCTTTCATTTCTAAACCACATAACGGAAATCTCTAACAAAGGCATTCAAATGTTGGGATTTATAACTAAATGAATTAGAAATTTCAACGATATTAAACATATTTTAAATTGTTATATTTTGCCTTTGTTAGAAGTCAGCTTGAGTAGAATTCTCTCATCTGATACCCATGTACAAGCCATTGAAAGAACACAAATATTCTTACTTTTAATTCGTTTTAAAATGGGTATTCAAGCTATTTTGTAGAACTACAACACTCTTTTAAATTAAATGTATTTGGTAAAATTGTGGGAAGAAGGATTTTCACTGACGTCGTATTTCTATACATAATTCTAAATTATTAACTTTATAGTCCAGAATTGCTTGCATTAATACCAGAAGTCGAGAATTATTTCAATGCAGAAATTACAACAGACTAACTATCATCGGCCCAGAATACTAATGGAGAGAAATACTTATTTTATCGAATCAAATAAATAAATAAAAAAATATATGTACATACCCTTACAACCTGTAATATCATAAATTTATTTTACTAACGTTTCTTTTTTTCCTCTTTTCATGTGTTCAAAATTATTTTATGAATTTGTTAACATTATTTAATGGGATATTTTTGTGTCTTGTGATATATAATCATCAAATAGAAATGTATTTTACCTATTATATACCTACCGTTAAGTATATATCTACATATATATACTAATGGAGCTAAATATATATATATATACCTCATCTTTATGATAAGTAAGTAATATATATTTTTAATCATTCTATTGAGTACAGGATCTCACTATCAGCTTTTTTTTATTTACATTTGCTACGTTCTTACCTTCTATATTGTATTAAGTTGATGTTATACACGCTCATAAGAGCTGTTTATTGTTTACAGAATTCTCATTTAAAACTTTTAAACTTAAAATAAACTTAAAATTATACACCTACCTTTAAGCATTTAATGTATACCTCATCTTTCTTGACAGTTACTTATATATATTTTTTTCTTTCCAATTTTGTATTACTTAAACAGAATCTCAATTTGATTTATTATTTACTCATATTTCTTATACTATAAGTATCATATGTAAAAGCCAAAAGGCGTTGATTATATATAAATAAATAAATATTTAAAAAATATATTATTCACCCAACAAAGGCTCAAAAATCCACTAATTACCAAAAAGTTTCAAATATGGATGATGCATAATATAATTTGATGACTGTGTTGATAATAGTGCATGATAAGGATGTTTGTTTACTTTTAAAGTCTGAAGTATTTTTTATAAATTTTTTCATTATAAAACTTACTACACTGCCAGAGCAGTTTGTTAGCAAATTAAAGTTAAAAATTAATTAATTACTAAATCTTAGTCCACAAAGTATTTGTGGACTCATAATTCATGTTTTTTTTTAAATTACCCAGCACTAAACTACAAAGTGGGTGATTTTATTTAGGTAGGTACTAGCTGACGTATACCCGGCGTTGCTCGGGGACTTAATAAATCGTTTGGAGTAAAGTTTTAAGGTTGTGAGGCATTTTTGAGATATACAATTCGGTAGTACATTATTTTGATTTATATCATAAGGTTTAGTCAGCGTTAGCAATGTAAACGCCCGAAAATATATTTTTTTACGACTTTATTAGAAAATATCGACTTTTCTTTACATTCCATTAATATAATATGCATGCATTATTCATGTAAACCTTCCGGAAGAAATTATCTAAATTAAAGTTAAAACTCTATTAAAATCCGTTGCGTAATTTAGAAGAACTAAGCGCACAAAGAGACAGACGCGGATAGCTACTTTGTTTTATACTATTAAGAGATAAGATATTGTAAGAATAGTAAGTGAAACTACGATTATAGTTCTGTTAAGTTAATCGCCGATTCTGTCCAAAAATAAATTATTTCTTAAAATTAAAGATTTTGATTAATTTGATGTTACCGATGAAGTTACAAAATACATTCTGTAAATTAACATCTAAACCGCTGCGCTGTCTTTTTCATAGAAAATTATATTTTAAATTAAAATAAATTAAATTTTGTAATTGAAGCCAAAATACCCAACTAAACTGAACATAAATAAAACAAAATGTAAGGAAATATTCAGAACTGACATGAGCTATTTTATTCGGTAACCGGATAAATCATCACATCTTTATAAAGTCATGGAAAGTGATGAAACAAAAACTTTATTAACTGGGTTATGTAGGTTAGGTTAGTTTAAAAAAAAAAAATTTCATCGTTTTTAATGACTTTATATCACTTTTTAAAAGTGTGTTGAATTGTCACTGTGTTGAGTTATCATGAAACCAATTTATTCATTTGTACTAGATATTTGCTGTATATTTAGATTTTTAAAAATTAATACGTTTGCTTGGGTATTTTGGCCTTAAATCAAAAATTATTATTTTTATTAGAAAGACAGTGCAGCCGACCTCTTAAAAAAGAGTTTTCATGTTCTATTTTCATTTCTAGTTATCATAAAATCTAAACTTTACCTTGTTTATTGAATGAAATATCTTAACATTTTGAAAGAAATAATGATTGCACCACTAGACGTTATATAATACATTTAATGTGATTCACACATAAAGTAATTGTAAAAGTATCTGATATTATTAATACTCCAGCGTCTGGACGGTGTAGGCCCTGTGATTGGTCAAATTCAAATTGTGTTTAAATAAGACTTTAAAGATTAAGACACGATTTCATACTGAAATAGAATCGCCACATGTAATACGATATTTATTAAAAAAATATCGTTTCTGCTCATACAATTTTTGGATAATATCGAAGAAAATATGTTTTAGAAAGTTCATGATCCATTGGATTAATTACATTACAGTGAAAATTATCCACAATTACGTGATTACGTTTGACGTTTGACGAAAAAAGCACGCGTTCATTCAACATGGCCGATACGCACCGTGTCAATAGATAGCCGACAAAGCGCTCCTCTGGCGGTGAAAGAACGAACCTAAAGTGGCTGGCGCGAATATTTAAATATGCAAAATTACTTGACCATTAACAAGCGTTTTATAAAAAGATTTCTTCTGGAAGTTTATTTAAACTTTGCAATGGCATCTATAATATTATTATGCGATCGTCTGGACGGTCTGGGCCCTCTGATTGGTCGAATTCAAATAATTTTACCATAATTTACTCTATGCAAATATTATTTTGGTATTTTGGTTTCTTTTACAAGTAAGGAAATATTTAAAAAAAGGTTATTATAGGTTAGGATAGGCTATGTTGGGTTATGCTAGGTTAGGTTAGATTAGGTTGGATTAGTATAGTTCAAGTTAGTTTATAGATAAGGTTAGATTAAGTTGGATTATTATAGGTTAGGATAAGTCAGGTTATGTTAGGTTAGGTAACGTTAGTTTGGGTTATTATGGGTTAGGTTAGGTTGGGTTATTATAGGTTAGGTTGGATTTGTATAGGTTAGGTTAGGTTAGGATTGGTTAGGTTAGGATTGGTTCGGTTAGGTTAGGTTGGGTTAGGCTAGATTGGATTATTATGGGTTAGGTTAGGATATAGGTTAGGTTAGGTTGGATTATTATAGGTGAGGTAAGCTTAGGTCAGGTTAGATTATTATAGGTTAGGATAGGATATAGCTTAGGTTGGATTATTTTAGGTTAGGTTAGGACACAGGTTAGGCTGGATTATTATAGGTTAGGCTGGATTATTATAGGTTAGGTTATTTTATTATAGGTTAGTTTAAATAAAATAATAGTCAAAAAATCATTTGTGCTAAGTAGGCACTATTTTGCCGGAATATTGTATTACATTATATTTTTTTAATTTACGTTTTTCAATTGTCTCTAGCCGCTCATTTCAGGAATACCGACAAAAGAAAATGTTATCAACAGAAATTATTCAGGCTGTCATCCCATACAGCGAAAGCGAATTTTCATTTTACGTAATTAAAAATTAAAAAGCTAAAATTAAAATTTTCCCAAATGCTGTTCGATTCCTTTTATAGTAATTAAGGTAAATCAGAAGGTATTATTTAAAAATATTTCCTATTTTCCGTGTCCAGCGATTCCGAATATTTACCTATATTAATTTACCTTTAGCCATTTAGGCAATTATTCGGGAAATGTAAAGTTTTACCCGAACAACTGTCATTCTTATTATGCCTAAACGCCTTCCTGTTCCGTGTTTTAACAATATATACTCACCCTCTCTCTGTGAGTGACCTAATATCTACCTATTAAATGTAACTGTTGTTAGTATCACTTAAACTGGGCGAAGCCCAACCAAGTGCCGCCCGCAGGGCCTAGCAGAAAAAAACCCGCGGAGCGGGTTTTTAACTGCTAGTAATTATTATTACTGATAAATCCAATTAACACTACCAAGTACCAAAACAAAAGTACTATTTATTTTGATTGTTATTTTTAGCATGAACTAACTCACAAGCCTAAATCAATAAAAAACATGAGGAATATACTGAAATTCTACGGTTTGTTTCTCTTTGTTCACAAAATAGCCTTTTGCTAGATTCGTATTCACAACGCAAGAACAATGTATAGTAGAAGATCCCAGTATGTTGTGTTGTTGGTGTTCAGGATTTATTTGCTGTGATATCAAATAGCACCCCCCTCTTCACTCCTAACTTTCACCCCCCCTCTTTACTGACCAAGGGAGGGGGTCGAGGGAAGAATCGCCGGGGGT
The DNA here is from genome assembly GCA_026573805.1 of Hesperophylax magnus. NCBI lineage: Eukaryota > Metazoa > Arthropoda > Insecta > Trichoptera > Limnephilidae > Hesperophylax > Hesperophylax magnus. The sequence goes on from JAIUSX010000022.1 coordinate 8,429,970, forward strand.
TAAAGGAGGTTATCGCCGCTAGCGATTAAGAAATGTATCGAGAATGGACTCGCATTACAGAAAAGAGAAGTTAAATATGGTATAACGTTTATGGTGTAAACATAAAAAAATAGTAATGGAAAGTGGGGATTTCTTTTATTACTGATTAGGTACCAAATATATGATAACTTTTTTTTGCATATTTTTGGAAATGTCTCTTCAAGTTGTAATATCTCTATGTCAACATTGATCAAACAGTACCTTGTATTACTTAGTATATTACGTAGAAAACCAACATTTTGAAAATAGAATTAATAAAATATTACGTAGAAAACCAACATTTTGAAAATAGAATTAATAAAAGATTACGTAGAAAACCAACATTTTGAAAATAGAATTAATAAAATATTACATAGAAAACCAACATTTTGAAAATAGAATTATTATGGGTTGATCAAAATTTTAAATGAGCAGTATTCATTCTTAACGAAAATACAAAACAAAATAATTTGGAAAGGAATAATTTCAATAGATTAACAACAAACAAACCTGAACACTGATAAGCTCTGGCTTCATGAAATAGCAAGTTTTTTCTCATTAGAATTTCTAGGTTAACGAAAATATTACTAGTTAGGAACGTTTACTCCATCAAGAGCTATGGATCTTCGAAATATACGCTTTTCTGTCGAAAAGGGAAAATACCTCAAATTGTTTGTTCTTTACTTATGAATCTAACAATTATGAAAAAAATGTTAATTAGTTGTGTAATTATAAATAAAATTCTGAAAAAAGTTGGTATCAACAAGAAAATAAAGTTTAAGAATTGAAACAAAACCAGACACCGTGGTTTCTGCCTTGTATGCATTCATCTTGGGCGAACAAAGGGTGGGGGTGGTAGTAGGTTGTTGTAGGGTGGCCACCCCAGATATTAGGCAAACGTATCGGCCGCTGGGCGACCCTTGGCCTTTTGGTACTTTTTCAAAACGATCCCATCCGAGTGTTATTACTTCTTTATCGCCTGGAAGATGGAAATTCAACCAAAATAATACCGACGTTCTTTTACGTTGATTCTATTGAATATGAATTTTAGAAATACGCCACATTTTATACTTTTTGAGGTAGGCAGGGCTTCAGGTACGTACTTTACAAATACGCCACATTTTATTTTTTGAGGAAGGCAGGGCTTCAGGTAGGTACTTTATTTAATTGTAGATGGTTTTATATTTTCATTGGAAACAAATATTTAAGCATCATATTTTCACTTTAAAAAAAAGAGCTTCTTGAAGCAAACCTTTTACCCAATACATATCCGGAATGGTTTTATAGATGGATTTAAAGTTATACTATTTTAATGATGGCCTCAAAATGAGAGATTTATGTTTTAACTGCATTTAAAGTTATACTATTTTAATGATGGCCCGAAAATGAGAGATTTATGTTTTAACTGCATTTCAAGTTATACTATTTTAATGATGGCCCGAAAATGAGAGATTTATGTTTTAACTGCATTTAATGATTCCAAACTCAACTTTAACAAACATGCTGAATAAACCCAAAAGAAAATTGAAAAAAAAGATATCTTTTTTGGGAAGAATTCGCCAAAAACTCTTCGAAAAAACTGCAATCACCATTTATAACTCTATTATTGCTCCACATTTTAACTACTGCTCAACTATCCTTTTCCTGTGTAACGACCGAGAACAAAATAAATATCAAATTCTCCAAAATAGGGCAATGAGAACAATACTCAGACGAAATAGATATTCAAAAGTAAATAAAATGTTAAAGGAACTAAATTGGCTAACGGTGAAACAGATGTTGACCTTGAACACGATGATATTTGTACACAAAATAGTAAACTACTTGCTACCCAAATATTTTTCCAATAAAATTGTATACCACAAGGACATACACAAACATAAAACAAGGACGTGCAATGAAATCGGGCTACCAAAAAGGACAAAGCAAATACTCAGAATAGTATACTATATAAAGGGATGAAATACTATAATGCGCTGCCGGAAAACCTAAGGTCTGCCCCAATTGGAAAGTTCAAGATGTTTTGTAGGAGCCACATCAAGCAAGAAAAAATATAGTATATTTATATGTAACAAATTAATTAGTAATTTGTTAACTTAAATGTACAAATTTCTAAAATAAAATTAATAAATAAAAAATAAATAAAAACAATTTAATGATGGCCTGAAAATGAGACCTTCATACTTTAACTGAATTTAAAGTTATAATGATGGCCTGAAAATGAGAGCTGTATAATTTAACTGGATTTAAAGTTACACTATTTTAATAATTGCCTAAAACGTAAAGCATAAAAAAACAGACATACCAAATGCAACGGTCAATTAAACTTTCGTCATATTAATATAATATGCTTCTGTAATATTCTGTATTTTGATACAATCTTCCTAGGAAGAAACAATACTAAAGGTGCAATACATCATTATTTTTCGTTTCCATTTTTCATTTTGCATTGCGATTTATTATTATTGGTAAAAGAATATTTAACTGATTACAAAAAATGATTCATTCAATACATAATTTATTAATACTTCTGCGTTTAAATTCCAGTCTTAAAATTAACATATATAAATGAGAAGTTATAAAATTGTTCTTAATCTGATTATGTGGAAATCCTTTAGGTAATATTTATTTAATTATTTGTGTGAAACATGTACATTTACATTATAATATTTCTATTGAAATTGGCCAAAGAGAAAATATATACGTAATTATTTTTGATAAATGTTGACTACAAAATCAGTGTTGCTTGTCAGAATATTGATAAAAGAAAATAATATTAACGAGGCCTCAATTTGTTTACAATAATAATCATGACAAAGCCTTTTGAGGAATCTCGACGTAATTAAGTTATTTTCTTCAGCAACCCGGCGCCAATAAAACACAACTAATTGCAAAGCACCGGCGTCATAATTGTTGCCGATATCAAAGTACAATATTAAATAGAAACGAAGTACATACTTTAATAATGCGCACCATAAAACGTCAAAATGCTCCGATTATAGTAAAAAGGGCGCCAATTCTAGTTGGTCTGATATAGAGATATAATATATAATAGTTAATCAAATGGATCTTAAAATTAAGGTGGTGAGTAAAAAAATCTCAGCATTTTTATGGGTGGTGTGTGAGATTGAATTTGGTTTTCTACACAGGGGTTAGGTGATGTTCAAGTTTCTCGGTGATTGTAGGATGGGATATATTTACAATGTGTACTAACGAGTGTCGGGTTGAAGCCACAGGACAAGTAGAGTGTTTTAATTGCGTTTTCTTTAATTAATATGCTAATAATTTAGCATAGTCATTATTGCGGGGAGTCCCGCGGGGTCGAATGTCTTTGCTTTGATCTATCGGAGCCGAAATCGGAGAACTTGGCAAGACAAGTCTGCAGTAGAGGCTGCAGGATTGAAAGTGGAACGACCCCTATTGCCGTATATACTATACAGATCAATGCGCTTGGTGACTGTTTGTCACTTGTTTCAAACTTTGGCAGAAACAAATGCGTTTTACTACGAGATACTTTGCCTTTTTTTCATTTCAAATTTACTTTTTAAGTTTTTACTTTAATATTTTGAACTTATAATAGTTTTAGGATTTTTTTCATTTTTAAATATAATACACAAATATATTTTTCCGGGTCAAAATAATATTTTTGTATGGCAATGGGACCCTTCTTGAAACTTGAAATCTCTCGAACGTTGATCTCGGGGTTCGGTCTTTTCCATTCAAAATTTTTTCAACACTGTAATTTCCATCGCGAGCCTCCAGAAGCTCCATGCTTCTAAATATCCACTCAACTGATTAAAAATCATATGTAATTGAGTTGGCGAAATTATTATATTGTTTTGTTAGAAATAATTTGTTCTCTGACAGACCACATAAATCTTTTAACAGTTTGTTTCGAATTTTGAAGAGAAATTGCTTGAGTTCGATTGAAAATCGCTTTGCCTACACCACAAAATATATCTCGGGCTAAACCGGGTAGTACACTTTTAGTTACTAGTTAGTAACTGATAAACCAAAAATATGCAGGTAGAATGGATAAGGTTCGAAAGTTTGACCCATTTCCTCCGAAAACAATTTGTTAGAATAATAATTGTGTTGAACATACCGCCGTAGAAACAATGGTTTATCCACAGATAAAATTAATATGTAGGTATAAGTCAGACAACCAAAGCATCTGAATCATCATTCCTTCCTCCCCCTAAACCAACATCTAGCAAGAAACCCCCCACCCCCTTACGCCTCATTAGATTATGTCTGCCCACGCCTAGCCCCGGCAAACAAACTTGAATAAACAGATTTGAAGGCTGGCCGAAACTATTTCCTTACATTGTCTTCGTGTGTGTCCGCCTTACATTAGCGTTTGTTCGCCTGATTAGAAATGTTAAACCCCACTTAGCCGCTGGTTCGTGATAACGGGGGTAAGAATTAGACGGGTCGAATCCAACAAGAGCTTTGCACACGACTTAAAAAGGTCCCATTTAAGACAACTCCCTCAAAAACAACAACATTATGATGAAAACACCATCTTTATACCAAGACTTTATTTTAAATTAAAAATCTTGTAAACACTTGTTTTTTAAAGACCGTTTCTTATGCTTAATGCACATGGGATTAGTAATTCAAAATAGCGCCTGAATAAAGCATACGCCTTAATAAAAAGAGGTGTACATTGTTTTGACGAAATTTAGAGATTTAGGGGTGAATTCAACCCTTTCTGTAAAGGTATTTGTAGGACATTTGTATGCAGATTATGTTTCGATGTGCAGTTTGTAAGACTATTCTTTGCTGCTCCTCTATTCCCGTTCGTTTTCGATTCTTATCGCAGTTCAATGGCGATGAAAAGGGATAATTACCTTTCAGAGTTATCCCTGCATCAAAAGGATTGCTCCGTGAGATTGCGTATTGTTGGAAAGGAGGTTAAGATGCTGCAAAGGGATGTTTATTATTAGCGATCAATTCTTATTCCACGTGTTCCTAGTTATTTGACTCGAGTAATTAAGAATGCTTCGAAATGAATAGAATGGAATAAAATACCAGTGGCAAATAATAACTCATTACTGATTGGATTTAATTCCCTTCTTTCAATGGCCATGATCAAAATAATCTCTCAGTCCGTTTACCGCATGAAATGTATTTTTGGTATGCGACTCATTTTTTACGATTATTTTAGTAGGAAAGAAGTTTCCATAGAAAGTAATTAATCATGTCTCATAATATTCAATGACGTATCTTAACGGTTGGCTAAAACAAGAACTAATAAGCCCACAAATTAATCACAATATTTATATTCGCGATGCCCCCGAAAAACGAGAAACGAATCATGGAGTACCTACCACCTGTTTATTGTCTACTTTATAAATTACGCACTAATATTATTTGAAGACAAAAAAAACTACGTTTTGCTAGAACTTCTTCAATCTTATTCCCAGAAGTTATTCAGAACTCGTTGTGGTATTTTTAAATTATGATTCCGATTAAGACAGATGAGTTAACCAGTATGACTCGCTATCCACTGCTATTTAATGCTTACCGGTAGAAATACGGATATCCATATTAATTACTTGGCAAAAGATTTCCCAGCCCATTAGCGTCCGAGGCGGTATGGTGGTAGGGCGGGTGGGAAGGACTGTTGAGGGGGGAAGGCAGGGGGGCGGAGGCGGCGACCGCCTCCAGCTACATCTATCGCCACTTTGGCCGCACTGCTAAAGTCATTAGATTAAGATTGAATTATCATACCTCCTCGGGAGGATGTGACGCCGTGACCCTAAACTTAGTTTCATCCCGGGCCCCGCCGGGATCTTAGTATAGTTTGACGGGGCCGGCTGTGAGTCGGGGGTGAGAAGGGGCTAGAAACGCGGGGACACTGAAACAACGGGACTGGGCTGCATTATTAGAGACGCGCAATTACTTACATATTGACGACCAATGTAATGAAATTTACTGGCTTTGGCGACCGTCATAATCTGGAGACAAAACCCCTCCGAATTTATTCATTCACATATTATCTAGCCTTACTGCTTGGTTTCGTCTTGGAGTAGATTACTGCCCCGTTTGAAATGTAAAAAAAAGTTTTATGTAACTACCATTTAATAAAATTAATAATTACTGATTTAATTTATATATACTTGTTTGCATATTCTAATACTTGTTAATTATTTTATACGTCCTGATGAAGAAACCATCGGTTACGCAATTATTTTGATTAAATAAAAAGTTATTTATTTTCATTAAATTAAAATGATGCCACAAATTGAATTAGCGACTATTGGCAATTGTAAAAAAAATGTATATATATATCCTGATATTTTGACAACTGAATTCTTTCAAAGATCCATATCCATGGTGGAAACGATTACATTAGAGAATAGTTTTGTTGACCTTAACATTTTCAGACAGTATCCAGCGCCCTTGAGGTGATTTTGCACAAAAATAGCGTTACACAAAGCTAAATATTATTATTATTATTATTATCTTTGTTGATTCTGTGAGAATTTTACAAAAGTTTAAGTTTTTTTCCTTCAAAAGTTTATTTCTTCTTAACATAACAAAAAAAAATAATTTTTAAAGTATTTAGATCTGCGAACAGAAATGTTGTTTAGAAGCCAGCAGTAAAAGTGAAAAACGATAAGAAAACACTTCACTCATTTTGGGCAAAGCTAAAAATTTTACAAAATATACAATTTCTTTACTAAGAATATTTGTCTAATAATTGTGAATATAAAAATATATCGTAAATAAAACTGCTTGTTTTGGAAGCATAACTGCTATAAGCTGTTCATTAGTAGAAAATGCGTAGAAATTAAGAGAAAAGAGAAGGAATTTTTCTTAAAAATACCAATAAAATATTAATTTTCTTTATTTATCTACGTACAGCCTATCAACGGTAGGAGTCCCTTTTACCAAGGAGTGCGCTGAGCGAGTAAGTTGATACGTCCCCCTAACAACCAACTAACGACTAGCAAACTATAATACAAGATGGATTGGAGTCCAAGTTTAGCCACAGCTAACTTCCACAGTGTTCGTATGTAAATTGGTCATTAATCATAATTCTGGACGTTTGTTTTCTGCGGCCTACATTATAATGTTTGGGATAAGAAATTGGAAGGTGTACGCTCCAACGTAACCTTAATTGGTGGATAGTAGGGGTTGCAGAACAGGAAATCGCTAAACAAGCAAATCGGTATTTGGCATTTTAAAAATTATAATAAGTTACGGGGAGACTTCCTATACAATCATTATCCTAGTAGTTCCGTGAACAGAGCCCGAAAAAAACTGTTTCTAATTTTCTCTTTTTTAATAAAATAAAAACAAATATTATCATAAGATTTGTAAGCGAGTACCTACCTACATAATTATAAAACTTATATTTTAACGAAAAATTTTTAATGTTTCAAATAAGGAATTATAGAATTTATCCAAAGAAACATCACATCTCCATGATAATTCTTTTTTCAAACTTTCTTCAGGTAGGTAGGTACTATATAATATTAAGAAATGTGATTAAAAAAGTCCAAATAAACATGACGATTTCACATTTGAAAAAAAATTAGTTTTTGTGAACTAATGGTTAATAAATCGGCCACAACCTTGAAACGGAAAAGGGACGTAAAAACAATTTGTCAGACGAAATCCAAAACACTTTTATTTAGGTGTATGCTCAAGCTTCCTAAGTATCCCCAAATATGCCAGTGGTACAATGGCATCCCTAATTATGGTATTTTGAGAGGCTGAAGGGAGTGGTGGGAAGATGGGAAAGAGGAAGTTTAAAATGGTTTATCATTTGGTTGCAGCTACTTTGAAGGCTTGAGTTTGTGTCAATATTGAGTGTTATTACAACACTTCGTTAAAACGAATACTATTTTTTTAAAAGAATCACTGGAATCATATCAACTGATCTCTTATTTTTATAATATCCTTGTACCGGTTCTAAACCACTGAGCTACCAATATCGCCTATGAATAATCTATACCAATAATCCAACTTGTTTGCATGCAGTCACTGTTAGATGGTGTCAAAATATTAAGGTTTATATTACACAAAATTTAAATATTGTTCAAAATATACACACTTCTTATCAGAATACCAAACAAATATATTATTAGACGAAAATTTGTGAATCTCAAATGAAGCTAATGAAATGATTGGTGCAGTAAATCTTTAAGTATTTCACACGATGGTTAGAGAAAAGGTGTTATGAATTTGATATTTTAGTAGGTAACTGAATAAAAAAGAATAGGGTAGGTTAGGTTAGGTACTTTTTTACTTAACTTTTTTAATTGTTCTGTTTTGTCATGGAAGCATTATTTTTTCGTCATTTCGGTTCCAGCATTGTTTACCGATATCTGTGCTGCGCACCCTATAGCCTATACCCTCCGATAACTAATTAGAAGTAGCTACTTCTCTTATGAACTAGTTGGCCAGCTAACAAGATATGCGCCCACCACTGACACTTGATAAAACTTAATATCTCCCGTCACTATCATCATTAGACATAATTGGATTCTGTGTGACTTCGCCGATAGTTGCTCACGAGGCCTCTGATAGGGTTTTGTTTTAAGGGAGATTTCAACCCCTGAGATGCTGCGAAGGTAGCCCTCTACGTACTTGTAAATTATTGGCTAACCAACCAACAGAAAATATTTCCATATAAGAAAAAAAAATCGGGTATTTTCCACAGTTTAATCAAAAACTAAGTGTACCGTTTTATTTTGTGGAAGATTTACAGTTTGTTTTTCTGATTCAGTAAAAGTTGTAATATTAATCTAAACAATCAAACGTAATTATGAGGTGGATTACGCTGCTGGATGTCACCGACGTTGGTCGGCGTGACAACAACGTAACAAGCCATATTCACGATCAAATAAGAACGTGCCGTTTTGGCAGCAAATCAAAAATAGCATATTTTAAATAGTTACAATTTTTTGTCATCAAAAAAATTAAATAAAAATGACATCAACATCGTAATTTTCTTGAAAATACCCTTTTCAATTCTGCACATCTTGTTTCAGACCAACTATAAAATTAAATTTTTTAGAAATGTTTAATTTAAAAAGTTTAAATTTTGTGGATTTGTATAATGTAAGAATCAAAAATGTTTATTTTTTTAATCAGGGAATTTTTGTAAAAAAACATGGATAGCCTTTCTTACAAAAGAAAATTATAGATATTCAATACATATTTTAGACAAACACATAAGGACGGGTTTTTTCACAGAATTTGAACAATTCAATTCCTATTATAATTTCATCCTTGGCCGGCTGTTTAACAGTACTTGTATAGTACTGGAATGGGACTTTCACATAACTTGAATAAATTTATTTTAAAATTTGACGAATTGTTAAAATTTTGTAAAACAACAACCTAACCTAAACTAATTACTAATTTCCCCGACCAACACCCAAGTTTTTACCTATCCAAAAATATGTTCGTATCTTTAGATTCTTAGAAGATTAACCGCGAAAAAAAATTCTAAAGGGAAGGAAGGAATAATTTCTTGGTTCTTCGGAAAATCTGGATAAAATTTATATGTTTATATTTTATATTTAGTCGGGGACGAATATACTATTTCGTTCTCTTGCTTCTTAATTACAAGTAAGTACTAACATATTTAGCATTAAAATTCTGGATACCATTTATAAATATAGTCTGCGAAATATTAGATGTTACAGCTAAACTATTAAGCTTGGCTGATTCCACATTAAATGCGTTTTGGCAATAACTCTATTATTATAAAGGGATTACGAATAAATTATTTATTAAAAAAATTCTTTACTTTCGCTGTCCGGTGAAATGTAGATTTTACCTAAATTACCATCTTCCAGTGCAGCATTGACATAAATATTGAAGACAACTATCAAAACCTACTATCAGCAAAACGGCATGGCACGAACCAGCATCATTCCTCCGAGGGTTTACGTCTTATAAGCGTATATTAATTTTAAGACAAAGTAAAGGAAACTGTTAATTCGTTGAGACCGACATAAAATAGTCGTCATTAATGTCGTCCATCACTCGCCCGGTGTGGTCTGCTTTACAAAGATAATGTTTATCGTCTTGTGCGCGGTTGTTACTATAACACACATTAGGGAAGTTCGCATAAAGTTGTGTGCTGAGGACCTGAGGGTAGAAGCTACCCCTACTGCCTCTTGCTTCTCTGTACGAGCCTTGTTGAGATTCCATTATGAATGCCAACTCACGGTTCTATAATCTCCTCAAGAACCCCCCTAAAGTAGGTGAGCCACCCACCCGCCCGCTTGCTTACCATTCGGCACAGGTGTCGGTGCGGTACTTCTGTGAAGACATAATGATACCCTTATTATGCACGGGACTGTACTTGCCGACACATATTCCCCGTTCAAATAACCCCGTGATCTTTGATTTTCAAATTTGTATGATCTTTGGGTCCAGGCTAATTTAGGAAGGCCATTAATTCGTTCATATTTTGGTTATTAACAATCCACAGCATGTTTATACATTATAAGAACAATTTTTACAGGTCTTTATTACTCTTAGGACAAAATATGTTCGTCCCCAACGGTGGTTTTCACTGGGTTTTAGCCTATTTATGCAGCTTTACATCTGAAAACTATTTGTTAATTTAATTAAAACCGTTTTAAATTAGGTAGCCGTGAGGATTTATCGCACGTAAGCCCCAGAAATTACATTTTTAGTGTTCATATAATATCCATTTTTGCTGTTCCTACCATACATCTACACTACACGTGGCTCAGAATCGTAAGTCTGTTAAGGACCGCTAGTGTTTTTAATTGAACTTTACTTTTCCATTGATCGTGATAATTATAATATACCGGTCAGGGATCAAAATATCTCTGTTTATAATTATTTTTTATTACACAATTGCACGAAACCAAATATATTTTTTTTACAAAAATTCATATTCGTTCAAAGTTTTATACCTTATGATAGAAAAAGTGTATAAACAGAAAAAAGATGTTGAAATTTTTTTGCCCTATCAATAGCGTACTGTTCAGTTTTTTTTTTGCTTTTAGTTCGACTTCAATTCGATTGCTTTGTTGAAATTTACCTTTCATTGAATGATTTCGATTTTTTACTCATCAAACACCAAAGCATCATCAGTATTTTATTTGCCTTGCTTATCAAAGCCCAATATGAAATAACTGCTGTATATGAATAAATTATTTCTTTGTTTTGGTATAAATTTAAAAGTGAACAATTTATCGCGGGAGCATCTGATTGGACCCTTCCATTTTGAATTCATCCGATTACGATCAAACGCTGGAACAAATTGTGATGTATCTGCAGTTTAGGGGAGCAAAGGTAGGTACTTGCCGTGTATGAATAAAAATATTCCAATATGCAAATGTCGGCTCCCCGTCGCACTCGTTTTGCATACAGAAATGTGTTTTCAGCACTCAATAATCGTTGAACGATTTGATTGTAATGCATTTTTAGATGTAAACAGTCCCGGTACCTGCGCGGCCTTTTGAAATCATCTGCTCCAAGCAGAAAAAGAGGAGCCATATTTTATTTTAAAAGGTAGACTCTCTGACAGGAAACGAAGCAAAATAATTTATAATATACAAGATTTACTTCTCGGTTTCATTCTAGTTTCAACACACTCTTTTCGGTCAGTACGAAAACTTCGTTTTAGATAATTTAAAAAGAGGCTGGAAGAATTTTGAAAGGAGAAAGAGAAGATAAAGAGCCGGACGTAAGTTTCTTGTTTTGTTTTTATATTTCAGAGATTCAAACCTCGTAAGAATCAAAATAATTTAATTGAGTTCTTGCACAAACTGCTGCAACATGTTAATCCAATTATTGATTCAAGCACAATGGTTCTTTATTAGGTAAGTACCTTTTTTCGTATTGGGCAATTCAGCAATTTAATCCTGAAGAAAGGAACAACATGTGTGTAGATTTAATTTTGACATATCTAAGTGTCTACAATTTATAATCGAATGTCTTTATTGATCGCTAATTTCACGCCATCTTAACTTTATCAGTCTCCCATTTACGCAGGGACCAGCTACTACTAGTATATGCATGCAAATACAGTTTGCACCCATCAACTGCCATAAATATTATTCAAATACATCTGAACCACCATTTATTATAATCGGAAACGGAACGGCACTCAAGTGGCTTCGGAAAGTAATCGACAGAGCGCGAAAACCAAAGGCGACATTAGGATGCAAATTATCAGTTGGGGGATGCTGGGGGGTGTTGGCGCCTGGGGGAGGGGGAGGGGTGTATAGGGAGACACCCTGACCTCGCTTACTCTCTTCTCTTCTCTTCCTGGAGGTTTCGTCAACATTTTCTTCACACAAAAAACCCTTTTTTAGGTTTTGTTTCCAAATAATTGATACAATTAAAATAAACTGTTTACGATAAATTCTGTTACAAGCAGTTCCGCAGGCGATAGGTAGAGATCCTGGGTACCTTGTTCAATGAATATGAAGAGATATTCACTAAAATATTTATTTTTAGGTGCCGATTTTGAAAAAAAAACATCTAGGTTAGGTTAGGTTATAATAGTATTAGTGGGGTCTTATAAATGCGCGTTGACTCATAATATTTGAAAATCAGGCGGAGCAGATGTCATTGCAATTATTAGGTGAACATTTTATTTCAATACACCTTGCTGTTTTAGTTTCACTTTTAAATGGTAGGTATGATTATAATTGTGTCAAGATTCAGTACAACTGCGATTTTTAAATGCCTCAAACATCGGGGGTTTAGGATCACAGGGGCCTATCTACAAAAAACATGGTTTTGAGATAAACGCAAATAAAGATTGGAATGCTAAAATGCCCAACTATATGCCAAACTGATACGCCTAATTGTATCTCTTAAACGAATGTATGTACGAGATAGAGTTTCGTGTCACTAATAATTATGGAATTACCGAAATCAAGCTTAACTCAAAACACTTGTTTTCGTAGTTAGGCTGACCTAAGTTTTGTTCTAAGCTAAGACTGTGACCCCTGTTATCTTAAGCCCCCGATATAATAGTGCCAACTGGACACTCTAGGAATAAGAAGCAAACTCGTTAATATCTGGCATGTCTAGAGCTTAGCCAACGAATAAATAGAAATGTTATCGATATTTTGAACATAACTAATTGGATACTTAAAACACATTCAAACACCCTTTTCATATCAAAATATCATTTCTAATAATTTTAGATTATTTCCTTTTTTATATCACATTATAAACCATTGTAATGTAAGTAAGTAATTGTCTTATGCGACCATTGTTTTTTTTTATATTTCTTTATTGATACATGATTTAGAGAGTACATGTGGTTTTTTGTGATATTTCACCCCCCATGCTAGGGATGACCCTGTTTTATTTAACACTTTTTATGTAAACAATTGTAACCATTTCATGTACTCAATTTTAAAACATAAAATGGTTAAATAAAAAAATACAAACAAATACTGAAGATGACATAATAAATGTGATGTGAATTTTTGTTGTTTGTTTTTGGGGTGTTATGCCGTGTTGCGCTAACTCCTTCTTTAGCCGACGTTTCGGACATCTTCGGATCTACCGGATCTGCCCTGATGATGGACACTGTAACGCTGTCCGAAACGTCGGCTAAAGAAGGAGTTAGCGCAACACGGCATAACACCCCAAAAACAAACAACAAAAATGCTTTTGGCCGTGAGAATCTAAAAACTTACGTGATGTGAATTCATCACATAAATTTATTTTCGTTTAAAATTGTGTAAAAAAATTCTAGGTTTCGACCAACCAACAAATGCTTTCGATTTTTATTTTTCGTCATCCCAAGTGGTTCGATATGTTTGTTAACTCAGCAAGGATGCCCGGATTCACGGGTCTACAGCCCTTGAGGTAAATTATTTTTCTCAGAGTCTCCTGTGTGGAACTAAGGTAAAAAAAAATAATTAAATAAAAAAATATTGGAACCTAATGATGCAATTTACTCAGAATATTATTGCAGCGGGTATTTGCTTCATGCACTGTACAGTTACAAATACATGAAATTGAACGTAACTCAAGTTAAAAGGTTGATAATATAACCAGCGTTGAAGGGTTGCCAACCCCTAGTAATTGTAACTTCCAGTACACAGTTTGAGGAGCCCCGGGACAGGGGCGCCTCGGGACAGAATGCACTGATCCATTCATAGCAAGAGAAGTGCAGTGTGCTAACAATAATTAATTAACTATGTAATTTAATTTTATAAACATAATTTTGAATGCAAATAAAAAAAAAAAACTAATACACATACACCCACAATAATTATTGACTTCGTAAATGTACATATATATGTAAGATGTTAATTGAATGGCACACATAGATAGATTGATAGCGCTGCGGTCGTTTAAAAAGTTTTCGTTGGCAACACCAAGATGGCTCATAGGAAAATGAAAGTAAGTTTAGAAAAGCAATGCCCCAAGAAATTTTACAACTTACAGTTGCTGTAAAAAATAAAGAACACCAAGATTATAACGAAATCATTTTGATTTGCCTGTTATTATCTACCTATTGCGACGTTTATTTATGTTTTCAATGTGATAATCAGAATATTATGATATTATATTTGGAAAGCCTTCGTTTTATTTCAGTCGTCGATCTTTCAGCATTGTCTTGGTGAGAGAACACTATTCATTAGCAAAACGTTGCGCGGATTAATTTATTATATCTGAATAGACAGGCTCTTCCTAATTTACATTGTGCACCTTTTTCGGGATCACAATATTCTGCATAATATGGGATACCTATAAGATTATAAATCTTAAGATGGTTTAGGAAAAATACACGCACCAGTCTTGTACGAAAATATCATCGTAAGTACCAAAAATAAGTTAAATATATTGATTGTTTTTTCACCACGCCACCCCTGCCAAAAGTCCCCGCTTTCCAGATGCGCAAAAAGTGGCAATAAAAATGAAACATATTCATATTTTGTTGTTTCCATCTTTCCAATTTGACTATTAGCTTTAATGGCGTAGCCTAAGAGAGGAAATTTACATAGAGAAAGTGTTTAGTCAGGCCGAGACCCGCGCCCACCCCACTGCTTTTTCATCCTTTATTTTTCTCATTTATTATTCACAATAATAAAAATTACTCATTTTTAGTGTTGTGTAATTGCCTCTTTTCTTCGGTGAAAAAAATTTAATAAAGCAAATTTTTAAAATTTATTTTTGGTTGATTATACAGAGTGTCCAGTGGTAAAGTGCACTAACTACGTGATAGTCTAAGTACAAAAATTTTTTTTTTTTAAATCCAACTTTTAGGCGTAATTTTCGGCGAATTTATATATTAGCAGTGTTTAACTTTAAAAACTTTATTCGTTTAACAGAAACTTGTTAATGTAGTTTGTCTTTATCTTAGTGAGCATGTATTAAGACTTACTTGAATGAACATCTTTATTCAGTTCGTGTTTTCTCCAAAGACTTACTTTTAACATTGTTTATGTCTGACTTTATCCACGACGAATGGGCAGACATTCATTAGGTTTACGGAATACATGACATGATGTAAATACACACGGAATTTGGACATTTTGAATTTATTTTAGTACAGTTATTTTTTTGAATTTGGTTTAAAACATACGAATTGTAGCATAATTGTAAACGTCAAACTCTCTGCCAAAAGTTATTGTTTACATGCGGTTTCAATGAATAGGGCTCGATCACAACGTTACCACCTCGTTCTCGGGTAAGTACCTCACACTAAGGATTTTTAGTAGATCTTTTGTATGGGAAAAAAGTTGGAATTTCGAGGCAGACGGCATTTTGTTTGTTCCACATTTTAAAATCATTCAACTGGTTTCTAGTAGTACTAAAGGTAAGCGGAACCGGATTGTTTCTATTTTTACTAGTTCTTCCTACCTGTGGAAACATATAAAGACGATAATATAAAAACGTAATAAAGATAGTAATATTTCGTTTCGTCAAAATATAGCTTGAAAAATTAACGAATAAGTGTTGCAATCTGAAGATGTCCAAAATAGGCTGAAACTGGTACAAGTCATAGATAAAATAAGTGGAAGAAGTTTTAAAATGTTTCAATATATCATTAATTAACACTAAAACCATTATCTTATCTTTTGTAAAAACAATGGAAAAAAATAAAGGAATTTAAAAGAAAGCAAAAATACACACATCATAAATACAAAAGCTTACGGATTAAACACAAATCGGAAAAACAAAAGGAAATACATTTAAAATGAAAATCTTCCAAATTGTACGTGAAATCCAACAATGGAAAGTTACGCACAAAACCGTGATAAATGCAAAAGGCAGAGAATGCGGGTTGAGGGGTGTTTACCCAAACATAATGCGAGTTATTTTTTCATAAGTCCTTATGCCTTTCTCCGTCCCGATCCGTTTTCCGTTTTATTTATCCAAGTGGGCTCCTCGCAGAGTGTATTACTTATGTAAATATTTAAATACGATCGAGTGCAAGCCATGAATATTTTAAGTTATCGTGAATTTTTTCCTCCGCTAAATAAAAGAGTTGGGGGAAGGGAACACAGGTACTGGTACCGTCGCCGCTGCTAAATTGCTTTTTGATATTATTTGTGCAAATATACAAAATGATTAGTCAGAAAACTAAAAATTAGAGATGATTTCATTGGAAGATATATTTTTATTTATTTTAATGGAAGAGCAATTTGAAGAGTTTGGCACGATCATGACTGGAAATGGGTTATAACGTTATAACCACCGAATCAATAATATTACACACGTTCACATAGAAATGCCTTCTGATTAAATGGCGATAGACAATTAATATTGAAATTAATTGTCTATCGCCATATATATAATAATTTAGAAATTTAAAGAAAGAATGATCAGACTTTTGGCTCACGGAACGCGTCCACGTCGCATTTCTTATGTTTTTGTTTATTCTATGGTTGTAACTTATAACAATAACAAGGGAACTATGTGTTTTTTATACTCTTTGACGATGTGTACAGTAGGTTTTGCAATAATCAGGACCTTACTTATAAATGTATTAATAATTAAAATTAACACAACCAATAAACAATCATTAGTGTAGGGTAAATGGTTGATTTCAGTTGTGTCAAATTTTTAACAAGTTTATCTGTAAGGGGTAAATATGTGATTAAATAATATTATATATTTCCCTAAATTGAGTATTTCAGTAATTTATAAGAACTAAGACCACTCAAGGGGTTAGGGTAGTCAGTAACCTAACCCCTTAAGATCTGATTCTGATAGTGAGTTTGTTTTGCCATAGCTTTAATAAATATGTAAATACGTGAATAGTAGTAGATATTCTCATTATTGTACTGGTGAAAGACAATAATGAGAATATTCAGAATGGAAACGTTGCGTTTTTTGGAATAGCTTTAGAGTGTTAATATTATAATAATAATATGAATTTTAGCTTGCTTAGATGAAAATAATTATTTATATATTGATTATCAACGGTATAAATATACCATACACCATAATTCATATCACAAAATAACAATTCACTGTGGCATTTGATAAAAAAATGATAACAGAAAGTACGAAATTATGGCTTCGTCATTAGTGGGAATATTTAGTCTTTCATATAATTAAAATTAAGCAAGTACATAATTGCTTATTATTAGATACCTATATACTTTACGAATCTGTAATAAGCATTCTATTATTATCTTTTCTGATTTTATTTATAAGAGTGCAATTACTATTGAAATATTTTGTAAAATGTATTAATTACTTGTAATTTGTATTTATATTATAGTTAAAACGGTCTCCATGGTCGAGAAGTAAGGTTCTCGACTACGAAGCCGGAGTTCAAAAGTTAGAATCCCGTGTGCGCAGGTAAATTTTATTTCATTATATTATGTTATTTCAGATTTAATTCATGTAGTGTACTTGAGGCACGTTCCAGACCTATACGTTCTAGATACTATCATTGTCGTCTTAGTGAAAGACCATCGTTCCAAATACACAAGTTGCTTGAAATGATTTTATTGAAAATCAAAAATTCTCATTCAAAATCATCAACAACGTTGTTGACAATACCTTCCATAAAACATTAATTTTCATTATCCAACATGAAACACGTGCATTCTACACTCCATACTCAAAACCTAATACACAAAACATTAAATTTTCAGAAGAACATGCACAAAACACAAAAACATCTTTTCAGACACTGATAGTATGAATTTTTCCTCATGTTATGCCAATTTTCCTCAGATAACTTACACTATATTACTACATTTTTCTTTGAATTTGCTTAATCTAAATACGTTTTTAATTTCTCTGGGAATCAAGTTAAACATTCGGATTCCTTTATACGGTAAGTACTTCTGCGTTTTTGTTTTGTTAATTTTTTAGACTGATGTTTTCTTTCTGTCTTGTATGGTGTATGCGGAAGTCTTTATTGCATTTTAGTTTGTTTTTAAAATAAGTTGGAGTATTGTTAAAAACTTGGAAATAAAAAGTGAAACCTTTTTTATGAATATTTGTTTAGCATTGATTAAATCTCATTTATTATTCATTTCTTATTGCTCTATTCTTGATTATTTAGTACTTTTTAAGCTACTAACATTCAAAAGCTAGAGCATACTACACCAGTGGGCTACGTGTGGAATGTATGCAACATTTATTAATTAGAATTGCATCTTAGAAACTAGATGAATATATAATTTCATTTTCATTAACAATTTGTGTAATTCCACTGTTGCATTTACATTTTCCATATTCCATATTTTTGTAATAACAAAAAAATGTTAGATGACTATGCAACCAATCAAATAATCGATTTGTCAAAATGTGCATGCAACGGTTCCACGATAATTCATCAAAATGAAAATTAAACACACCTTTAAAAAGTGATATAGAGTCATTAAAAGTGATGAAACAAAAACTAGGTTTAATAGTTACTTATGTAATCAAGTATTTGTTTCATCACTTTTAATGACTTTATATCACTTTTTGTAGGTGTGTTGAATTGTCATTTTGATGATATACCCGGTCACCGTATGCAACTGTTTGTTTTCCTATATAAAGAACAAATCTTATTCTTCATAAGCCTTCTGGCTTCCAACTTCAGAATGTTTTGATTCATGGCATCTCTATCCTATTACAAACCAACAGATCTCTTTTTTTTATTTTTTTATTTATTCTTTAATATATTTGTTATACAATGGTATAGTATATTGTCCTCCACGCTAGGAGTTCACCTGTGTTGTGGAGGACTTTTTCATTTGTAAAGTTATATAATTCTAAAACAATACAGTGGAGTTGGTTGCACAGAGAAACATTAAAAATTAAAATATAAAATCGATTTTTCCATAGTTATAACAATAGTTTTTCCATAGTTATTCCAAAAAAAGTGAAATATAAAAAATTAAATATTAAAAGGATTGTAGCCAGTTCCATATGTGTTTTTTATATTCTGTAAGATTAGATGTTTTATATTGTGTTGGAAGTGAATTGTAAAGTTTTATAGCCTGGAATCTGTAGTGTTTTTGTCCAAAGGATGTGTTGGTTTTTGGTATTAGTAGTTGGTGTGCATGTCTTGTTCTGGTATTGCGAGAAGTTTGTGAAGTTTTAAATGTGTTTAGGTTCTTGTATAGGAAAGTAAGTATTTGTTTAGAATATAATTTTTGAATCTTCAACACTGGGAATTTTTTAAATATGGTTGAAGTGGGTGTTAGTATTGGTACTTTAAGTATTACTTTTAATAAGGTTTTCTGAGCTTTATACAGTGTGTCTATGTATTTTTTACTGGCATAGCCCCAGGCAATAATGCCGTATTCGATTATAGATTATGCTATTGCGAGGTATATATTCTTAATATCAAATATGTTTAGTATATTTCTCACGTTTTTGAAAAAGTAAATCAACTTGTTTATCTTTACTTTAACCGACTCAATATGTCTGTCCCATTTTAAATAACGGTCGAAGTATATACCAAGATATTTGATATTTTCGGTTTGTGTGATTGGAGGACAATTGCATGGGGTGCTAGCTGAGTGACAGGAATGTATTTTAAGGAAGATGTTTTTGGAGGGTTGGCCTCTCGAGTTTATGCTAAAGGTTATGAATTTAGTCTTATCTATATTTAAAGTTAATAAGTTAGAGTCAAGCCATTTTTTTGTAATATTTAGGCCAACTTCAGCTTTTGTGATTAGTGTGTTCCAGTCAGTGGCCTTAAAAAGTAACACAGTGTCATCAGCAAAGCTTATAACTTCCCCGTCTATTTGGAGGTGACATAGATCGTTAATATAAATAAGGAATAGGATTGGGCCAAGTACGCTGCCTTGTGGTACTCCGTAGGATACTTGTTCCTTGTCACTACATGTGTTTTCTATTGAGGTATATTGGGTGCGATTTTCCACGTAGGTTTCAATTAATTTGAGTTCTGTTCCCGTGATTCCGAAATATTTAAGTTTATTGAACAGGTTTTGGTGGTGAATTGTGTCAAACGCATTTGCCAGGTCTAGGAATATTCCAAGGCATTTTTTACCCTTATCTATATTTGTTTTGAGGAAGTCTGTTTATATCATTTATATCATCTTTGTTAGTATAATTATTCTTATAGATACTAGGAAAAGCACTTACCAAATAAATATGCTTTATTTTCATCTGTCATCAGTTCAGAAATAATCAGCCAAATTAACATCCAACATAGTCCCATCTAAGCGTACAAAATTTGATTTTATTAAAAAATAATTACAAATTTTTTAAAGTTTAATATTAAAATATTTTCTCTAAACCGTTTACCAACGATTATTTGCTAAATTCAAATTAACAAAATAGCTCAAATTAATCACGATTTAATTCTTCTCTATTAAAAATTAATTGTAAGTGGCAGTTATGCGTTTCTGACAAGATTCGCTCTATGAATATGTATGATATATTTATGAATATTAATCCGAAACAGATTCGCTTTAATTTATTGTGACGCGAAAATGAACAAACAAAATTAATTGATTGCATAATTCCAATTATAAATAAATTTTGCGGCTGACAGAGGTAGCTGAAAAAAGGTCTGTCAAGTGTTTAGGACGATAATTATTTTTATCAAAAGAGGGGAATTTTTTACCACCTCGGTAGAATTAGATTTGTTTATTATGAAATGCTTTTTTTGGATAGTTGAATTAAGACGAGGAAAGTAGGTACCTACTCAAAATCGTATCTACCTGGAGTAAAGATGAAACGATGGAACTTTCCCTAATTGCTCGCAAAATAAACATTAAATATGGAAAAACACTAATTTTGATTAAATTTGATTTTAATATCTTCGATATTTATCTAGACCTTTGTAGACACAACTTTTCTTGGTTACATGATGAGATTAGATTTTTTTATTTGTATCAGGTGCTGCAAAAAATATATTAGTGTTTTTTTAGAAGAACCCCAAATATTTCGCAAGTGACCTGAATAAATCATAATAAGATATCACTCAATTACCTACATATGTATATCTATAATTTACATCTTTTGTTAAATTGAAATAAGTAACACCACTAGTTTTTTCACACGTAAGAACAAGTTCATTCATAAATGTTGTGTTTCATTGAATTATACAATACGTACACAATGTCTTGTTGATAACATTTATTATTGTTTTACTTGATTACAAAATATAATACGTAGAAACGGTCTCCATGGATGTTTGTGTTTATGAGAATGGGGAGAAACATGATAACGAACTAAGTAAGTTTTATTGGATGGCCTAAAACTGAGCCTAACAATACTTAATCATTTTATTAACTCGTCCCTGAATATGGTAACTAGCTAATATCCAATGAAGTGAAAACCACATGCGAGTTACATAAATCTCTCTGGCCATTAAGGAGCTAACAACTCAATCCGTGCCCATTATTTGCTTCACAATAGTTCACGCCCAGTTTGGGCAAATTCTAGGCAATCCGAAGAATCATTATTAATCATAAAATTAATAACAACTAAGTATATATTTTATCCTGATTTATAGATAAAACTAGGAGAAATTATTTCTCCCGAATATGATACGGGACTTTGTGACGAGGGTCAAGATATAAGTCACACTTTCGTTGGAATTTATAGACACAAGTTTATATAGACAAATATTTTTTAAAGTTACGGTTGTGTCAAAACCAGTAGCAAGGTAAAGAAAAATTAAGTAACAAATGAACAGGAACATAAAACTCAATAAAGCAAACATGTCTAGAAATTTTTACATAGTTAATGACCAAGAAATACAAAAAAAAACACAAGTTTAATTTACGTAATAAAACTTTTTTATTTTTAAAGTTGCGTTTTCATGGTGTATGCTAAAGACAAACTGTATTGAAATTATCCATTAATACTCATGAAATTTTAATGTTTAATAAGTCCATCATACTTTTTACATGAAAATTTGATAAATTATTCAACAACTTTTATCGTTTTTTTGTGTGAAAAATCTTCTGATCTCGATGTTTTTCATTGCAAAACGTCCCGTAACAGCTATTTTTTTTCCTAGTTAACTTTTAAGTACAAGGACAAATATATGTTGTAACCTTTTATATGTAACAATGTTGTAAAATAATTTTCGGGTATAATTTAGTAAAAAAATTATGGTTATTAATCACCAGTAATTTTATAATTTTTTGTGCAAAATAAAAACATCATTACAATTTTTTTCAGCAAATACACGGAGTATATTAAGGGTACAAGAATATCAGGTGAACTTCTTTGGTATTCATTATCTTCTTTCCAATACCGACCAGTATACTTTTAAACAACTTTTTGTTAACGTCAGTCTTTTCCCTCCATTATATTTTAACAATTTTAATTTTTTTTTAAAAGTGAAATAAAATAGTCGATAAGTCAGAATTATAACTTTGTAATTATAATGTACTCAGCACGCACTTGAGAATCGCGTGTAGAAGAAAGAATAAGTTTTTAATTACGCTGAATATAATTTTTCAACATTAGAGAGCGCCATTTAGTGAATCAATTACCTGCAAGGGCGCCTAATGTTGATTATTGAAATGTAGTATTTTCTAAAAAGCGTGAGTTTTATTTTACTCAGATGTCAAAGTCAGTTTCTGACATCAAGAATGTGGATCTAGCGTTTTGAATGCTCTGTCCCCAAACTTCAATGTGTAACATTCATATGAGAGAGTTCAACCAGTCTGTTGGACGATTCAGATTTGGCCTACGCTATTACACCAATGAAGATTTTATTATTATGTCGATAACTTGTTTCCATTTCTGAGCACGACGGCAGATATCCAACGCACGAACAATAGTTCACTACGATAAAATATGCTTAATGTAGTCGACGTTAACCGCTCGACTGGAAATATCCAACGAACAAACAATGGTTCACTTCGATTAAATGTGCTTAATGTAGTCGATGTTAACCGTTCGACTGCAGATATCCAACGAACAAACAATGGTTCACTTCGATTAAATATGCTTAATGTAGTCGATGTTAACCGTTCCACTGCAGATATCCAACGAACAAACAATGGTTCACTTTGATTAAATGTGCTTAATGTAGTCGACGTTTACTGTTGTTTATTCATGGGCAATCTTCTGTCGTGCTCAGAAACGATAACAAGTTAGGTACGAACAAAATTTTACTGAGCGTGCACGGAAAAACTTACTGACAAAATATTGCTAATTTATTAAAAATCTCTTCAAATTATTCATATTGCTGTTAAAAACGGGATTACAGGATTTTAACGAATAAAATGACAGATTTTGTATAGTTTATTAATATTAATAGTTTATTAGGAAATGGCCAGCTATTATTCTTTAACAGGATTATAATAAATCAGCAATACTCATTTTTTTTCTTGTGAGTTGCTTTTAAAGTATGAGAGTGTTCACTAACCGTTCACATACTCGTATCAACAACTACTTCGTGGACATCAGAAAAAAAGGTTTCATTTCACACTTTATGATATTCCCATAAAAATACTATGTGCAAGTATTGTATTGATCTAAAACTGAAAAAAACCTTATTAACACAAGCTATCAATGCGGCAGACCAATGATCGGATATGCTCATATCGAGGGGAGACTGGAGTGGTTAGGATATCTCTCTCAGTAGGCATCGGAACAATGGTTCACGACACTAGTGGCAGTGGAACAAAGCAGATCGCAGCCTCCCCTTTTATCTGACGGATCCCTTTGTCTAACCAAACCAAATACATCAGCTGATTTCAAGAGATACGAAAGCCACCTCACAATAACTCGGATTCTTTGTCATTTTTTTGCAGGTGAAATGAAGATGTCTTTGATAAACTAATTTTATGTATTATTTTGCTGTGTTCACATTAAGTATTTCATTATAGTAAAATTAGTATAATCTCAATTTTGGGATTTATTGATACACTATTTTATATATTTAAAATAAAGGAGAGAACAACAAAAAAAGATTTCCCAAAGGTAAGAAGAACACGATGTTTTATAATAAAGTGAGATGTGAGTAATATTATAACAAAAAATGTTTTTATTGTAAACAATAATTATTAGACTGAAACACCCATAAAAATTGATAAAATCTCCCCGGATAAAATAAATGCCGCCAACGGGAATTGAACCCGCAGCTTTCTGATTGCCGGTCAGTTGCTCTACCATTTAACTACGTCGGCTGGGTACTACTTGACTTATAAACATTAGTTTTATCGTAAAAAAAGAAA
The DNA here is from genome assembly GCA_026573805.1 of Hesperophylax magnus. Classification (NCBI taxonomy): domain Eukaryota; kingdom Metazoa; phylum Arthropoda; class Insecta; order Trichoptera; family Limnephilidae; genus Hesperophylax; species Hesperophylax magnus. The sequence goes on from JAIUSX010000022.1 coordinate 8,454,596, forward strand.
AAAAAAGATATTATTGATCGTAATAAAATTAGATTGATTTAACAAAGTATGGGGGGTTCAGAATGCCAAATGCATTTTTAATATAAATACAATGTTTACAAAAATTGAGTGCAAATTGAAATAATAATTTCAGCCATGTCTCGTAATTCGGGTTTAATGAACTCTAGAACTGGGATTTGCTGTGATTTTAAAAAGAGGAATTTACACACAAACGATAAAGTATCAACCAAAATTATTTAATTTTAAATAACTAATTAATAATTCTATGTTTGAATTTGTATTTCTTTTGTTAAAATTTTTGATAGACGTCGTAAATTTGTTCTTTCGGAATGAAAATTTCTGGGCGTCTTTTGAAAAACTATGGAAAGGCTATGGATCCTGAGGCCAAAAATAAAATATATATATACAATTTCTTTCAGCTACACAGATCCTATAATTAAAATATCCTGTGATTTATTACGGGTTTGCGCTAGTATTTAGATAGTGGACATAAATACACATGAATAAAATAGAAAAAAAAAACAAACTTAAGTTATTGAAAAAACAAATGCTTTTCTCCAACAGAGAGATAAAAATATCAAGTGACATTGTAACACCAAATCCTCCCAGTCTCACGCATACATCCTCCCGGGCCCGGCCACTTACCTTAGCGCCCCCTTCCGTCTCCCCTTTCCCCCTCCCGCGCGACCCCACACCACCCCAAAGTCCTGAAGAGGTATCAAAAAGTCTGAAAAGTCACGATTATCTCCCGAGATATCTATCGCCGTATATTATTTTACATCGGTGGCACCACTTATGGACCAGGGGTGGAATCAGATATCATTTACATATCTTGTACAATGAAAACATTTCATCCGAATTTTTTATTTTATATGTAGCTTCAGTAAACCATTGAAATCTGATAGTTTAAAAAATATACAATCGACTGATTACTTCTTTATTTACGAAACCTTTATAAGTTGGGTACTGTGATGCTTTTTTTAAGCAAGCCTGTGACTTGACAACGCTGTTTTCTTGTGGCTCAGACTATTTCAGCATATCGCTCGCCATACATTCTGATTGGGATTGTATGGCAAGAGATGTACTGAAATAGGCCAAGCCATAATGCGTATAGGGTAATCTGTCAGCCCCATTGCTAAGGGCGGGTTGTTTCGGAGAATTTAAAAAATTCATCAAATTTCAAAATTAATTTCAAGTTCTGTAAAGTTTCTATTCAAGTTATGTTATTATATCCTTATTGTCCAGTTGTTTCACAAGACTGAGATAGAACTTGACAAATGAAATTTTGATGAATTATTCGAATTCGCTGAAACAACTGGTCATAGTTTGACAAATCTTACATAATGCAAATCTATTCAATTTTTACCTTAGTTGTTGAAAATAGACAACTGAGTTGGCGTTAGACAACTTAAGATAACTTAATATTATCTACTAGGAGGTCAATCATATTCTTAAAAAAATATAATTAATTTATTTTGGTTGAACTGAAACGATTATAAAATTACAAATTTTATCTCGGATAAAATGTCACAATATTAATTTTACTTAAATTTTTTTGTTATGAAGAAATGTAATATATTTGTTTCATTCATTCATAGTTTACAATTTGTTACATATCACACATTACTTGAACAATAATGTGTTCAACCTTCGGACAAAAACTTTATTACCGGCTTGCACGAATTAAGTAAAATGTCATAAGTTAGATCGAGGTAGATCGAATAAAAACCTAACCTAACAAACTACACATTAAAATAGATACAAGGCCTCCGTGGTCGAAGGTTAAGGCTCTCGACTTGCAAGCCGAAGGTCGCGGGTTCAAATCAAAGTAAATTTTATTTAATTAATTTGTGTTATTTCACAATTTATTAATTTAAAATAGTATATAGTATACTTGAGGCACGTTCCAAAGTGGAAGATACCCTCAGTATCGCCCTGGTGTAAGACCACCATTCAGAATTGAAACGTTGCTTGAAATGGCTTTAGCCGTGTTTGGTGATCAGGTCTGAATTGCCAGGTATCTTCTACCCCTCTCTCTCTACTGGGGATAATCTGTAATATCATTATTAATCAATGCAATCATGGCACTAAACAGCACATATTGTAATTTGTATAATTGGTAATTCGAAATATTTTTTGTGTATCTCCGATCCGACAATGCCCAGATAAAACTCACGCTTAACGAATTCGATTCTTCTTTTAAAGTTTTGTGCCCAAGAAGCTCTTCCCAAGTGGTGGTACTTCCTTCTTGAGAAAAAACAACTCATCTTCCCAACCTGCCAATACCATCCTATTCTAGACCAGTGGCGTGCCTGGGGGGTTGGGGTTGGGGTCTGCACGCCACTTGTGGGGAGGGATCTGCCCCCCATTTGCATGCCGGATATTTCACGAGGGGGTAAAAATGACAAAGTTTTAGACGTGTCACCACTGGTCTTAATCGATCCAGAAATTGTGATGTTGTTCTCAGGGAATTCTGTAATTTATTGGCGAGTTATAATTTAGCTGTACCTAGGTAGCTAAAGTTTTTTTTTTTGTGACGACGATTTCTGATGCGACTAATTGATAATGTTTTTTTGAAGTGAAACTTCTTTACGCGCGTCATGCAATTTCGGGGACCGGAGTAAAACCGACCGTGATCATTTCGCTATAGGAGCCTAGCTAATATTATATACCTAGTTTAGGTCACCCTCCAAACTCAGCTTCGCAGTCTAGAGGCAGAGCGCTCGACTCTCGTCGTGAAGAACCGAGGTTCGATCCCCGCTTAAACTAATTTTTTTTTCTTTTTGTGATTTTTTTAATACGAGGAAAAGTGATAAAATGCTCTCGTGCTGCGACTTTTAGATATTTTGACTATATGATATTTTGGTCGAATGCGTAATAACCGCGGTCTAGACGCAGAGCGTTCGACACTCGTTATGCAGGACCCGGGTTCGAATCCCATATTTTTATAACTTTTAATTTTTTTTATCACATACTACTTATAAATATGTCAATAGACATAAAAAAGAGAGAATGAAATGAAATGAGAGAGAGAAGAATACTAAAAGTTTCACTTCCGTCGTGCGTAGGCCTGCCACACACTGTATTTTTAATATGAAACGCATTAATATCAATATTTTACATCTTATTTAGAAATATTCAAAAGGTTTAAGCTATAGCGTAGAGTATAAAAATAACAAAGAAAAAAACAACACTGCTACCTATGTACATTTAAAAAAAACTTAAACATATACAAAAATGATAATAAATTCCAATAATAAATAGTATAAAGTCGCTATTTGCGTCTGTCTGTTTGTGTGCTTAGTTCTTCTAAACTACGCGACGGATTTCAATAGGGATTTCACGATCATTTAGAAAATTTCTTCCGGAAGGTTTATGTATAAACATGCATATTACATTTATAGAAAGTAGCGGAAAATCAAATCAAGTCGTAAAAAATATTTACATTGCCAACTCTGGCTAAACCTTATGAGATGCATCAAAATAATGTACTACGGAATTGTATATTTTAAACAGGCTTACAGAAAAGTTAGCGATGGCATATGTGTGTCTCCTAAGGATAACGCCAAGCAACACCGGGTACTCGTTAGCTACTGTGTTATAATTAATTAGTGCTACAATTCGATATCACTTTGTCAGCTATTTTTAAAATTACAATTCCTTGAAATACTCATCGTTTCATTCCATAAATGTTTAAATTAGTGCTGAAAATATGCGTTGTATTTTAATCTCTCAGAAATGTCGTTCGCGCGGAATCTTCCAGGAAAATAAAATTCACAAGAAGCTTCGCCAATTTATTCCTGTTCCGCTATAATTCGATCTTTATTTTCCGTCCTCCCACCTGAATAAGTCTAATGCCATTCGCGACGTTGTAAAAATTAATGACGCTCGTCTTCGGGGCGAGGACTTATTTTCCAATGACAAGTTGTTACAGTTATTGGAGGTAATAAAAGCGGCGGAGTACCTACTGGCTTTCAGGCAATAAGCGTTAAGCATAATATAAGCACTTTTCTGTGAATCAAAAAGTATATCATGGGGGAGATTTTATTAGAATTGATACAATAATTACACTGTCGTATTTAAGTGCTTTTAAGCAAATTTTTATTGCTTATACCTTATTCTTTCTCAAATCATCGTTATTATGGTTTTGGCAGTGGCGTGCATAGAGTTTTTAATCAGAGTAGGAAGTATAAAACTGCTAATTTATTGAAATTTAATAAAATGTGAAAAAAACTTACCACAGACAACTCTCGTCGTTCTAAGTTCGCGGTTGTAGCCGATGTTAGAAGGTATTGCCAAAGGTACAACAAATATCCAAATAACCGCTTCTTTTATGCATATTTTAGTTACACGAAGTCAGTTTGACCAATATAATATGATTTTAAGTGAATTACTATGTGAAAAGTACGCTAACTCGTTTTGGTGAAACCAGTACTTGCTGTATTTTCCAAGATTTGACTGAACAAGTTTTCAAAAATCAAGACCCTTTTGTTCATTTAACTTCGTTGAAAATAACCTTCAATTAATCATAAAAAAATAACGACAAGGCTTGTTAAAAGTACTTTTATCATTTGTTATAATTGATAAAATTGTAAACTAAAGTAATTTAATCAAAGAGGTTTTCTAAGATCTTCAAGCAAATGTAATAAAATGGGAAAGGCGGAAACGTTTCATACAATAATGCGCCCGACATGGCTGGCAATCGGCAGAGCTCGGCAGTTACACTGGAAGCGGCTTCGAGAGTTTTACTGGAACGCGATGTATTTTCCTAATAAATTCGATTTTTCACTCTACACACAAAAGTTACTCTCAATTTTATAACAAAGTATACAAGACATACAAATGCATACCAAACATCATACACGGTAAAAATGTATGAATTAAATTAAATTTTTCATCACACGTAAGTACTAACTTGATTACTAGTGAGGGACCGAAACTAGATTTTCAGCAAAATAGGCTTCTGTTATTTTTTTTATATAGAAGACGGTTGATGTAAGGATTCCGTGAGCACTTAGGCCATAGGCCCATTGTGCTATCTCACATTTTACCTCATTCCTTTAACAGTAATCCGGTCCCTTTTATAAAGCTCACAAGGGGTGTGATTGGATATGTGGCTATGTCTTCTGGTTCTACAATGTGTCTTCCCAGGTATCTGAGCCTTGTTGGACATTGGCACAAAGGGTGAATTAGATCTCTTCATCCTCTTCACATTTCCTGCGTCTGTTGGTGTTTTCCTCTTCCAACAACTGCATGTATCTACTTAAATGGCAGTGTCCCGTTAGTAGTCCTACCAGTGAGTTTCTGTCCATATTGAGTAGTTGTCTGGTTCGCATTGGGTCTGGTCCGTTTATGAGTACTTTAGATTGCCTCATTCCGGGTGCCCTTGCTACTCCTACTGCCAGCTTGGATCCCACAAGTGGTGCTTTCGCCCCTTTTCTTGCTAGTCCATTAGCCCTCTCGTTGCCCTCAATTCCTTTATGTTCTGGTACCCAGATCAGGGTTATTTTATTGATGGTAGCAAGTTTTTCAACAATGGTCTTGCATTCCATAACCAGTCTGGAGTCGCATCGTTCTCCTATATGTTCTCCTATGCACAAGCTAAGATGGCCTCTATCTTAGCTTGAAATACAGTGCAATGTGTTCCTAGTGGCATACTAACTTCCCTCTTAGAACCCTGTAAACTTAACTTCTGTTCTAGCTTCAGTTATTTAAATAAGTTAAAATATGCTATAAACTTGGAGGAATAATACTATAAAGGTATCTCCACATTAGACATTTGTGTTGTTAAACTTGTAAGAAGAGGTCTTTAAAAAAAGTGTTAATGAAAAGTAAATTTATTTACTTTCAACGCATTTTTGGTTCATTGCTATGTAGCAGTTCTTCAATAAAAGCTATAGGTATGCACTTTGACTATAGTAATTACAAAAAACCAAAGATCTTAGAACCATGCACTTACTATAGAAAACTAATCATTCTAGGTTTTAATAGTCCCTATGTTAGACATTTGCCATTAAATGAATAATTATTATCAACGATAAAATTTGACAAAAATAGATAATATTCGAAAATTACACCTTTGAATTTTGAACTTTGAGACGACTTTTAGGTAACACCTTCTTTTAAAATAATATTAATATTAATACATTTTTCTGACGGCATACCCTGAGTAAAGCCGAACCTTAGCCGACACATCACGAACGCAGGTTTCGGCTGAGCCGAAGTTTCGATTAATATTTGGCCGAAACTGAAACTGCCACCGAAACCCGTTTATTGGCCGAAACTAATAATTGAAATATTTATCTTATTTATTCACGTGAACTAGTAAGTTGCAATATAAGGTAGGCGACACATTACGCTATACGCATCATAGTTTGGTCTATTTCAGCATATCGATCGCCATACACTACCAATGTAAATGTGAGCGATACGCTGATATAGGCCAAGACATGAAAATATAGAGCGCTTATAGCGTGTTCTGTCACAGTCTTTAAAATTGAAATAAAATATTTAATTATTTTTTAAAATTAAATATTTTAAAATTGTTTATTAGGAACTAATAATTTTTTATTTATTTATTCATCAATATAAAGTTATATTACATAAATTTTTCGACATCTGTCTTACTCGGGTACACCTGTGTCGAGACAGACGTGTTCAGGTAGGTACTTAAAGATTACATACAAAGAGGCTATTATAAAATGATTGAATATATTATTTTATTTTGTATGTGAAATGTTGTTACTGTTTACGTGTAATTTGGTTTGCATATGTTTGTGATAGTGGGACGCCCAATACTTGTTATCCATTTCTTTATTTCATGTTTGAATTTGGTCATTGACTCTGTTCGTCTAATAGTGGCTGGTAATATATTGTATAGTTTGCAAGCTATGTATTTGAAATGTCTTTGCCTAAAGGTGGTTTTAGCAAAAGGAGTTTGGAGAAGTTCTTTGTTTTTGGCTCGAGTATTATGTATCGTTTGAGTTGGTTTGTATAGTGTTTTGCTGTTTTGGTGTAAATTAATCAAAATGGATCTTGCAAAGAGCTGTTTTATGTCCATAACGTTGATAGTATTGCAGATAGTATCAGTGCTGGTAGAAAGAGGAAGTTTGAGAATTATTTTTATTACTTTACAGCCTTCCACACAAGTGACCAAATGCTGCAATTATTGATTATTAATTTATGTTTATGTAATAATTACTTGCGCAATTAAAGATTCAATTAACGATTTCAGCTATAAATCGAAAAAAATATTAAATAAAGGTAAGCGATTTCATTATTCCATTACTGAAATGTAAGTATTTTCTTGCATAGATTTGAAGGCGCGCGCGAGTAAAACGCCACGTTATTTCAAATTTATTGTATGACCTAAATAGTTGAAGTGTACCCGGTGTTGTTCGGAGTAACGAAAGTTTTGGAGTAATGTTTAAACCAAACATAAGTATTTGATTCACTTGATCATGGCGTTCCTTCCTCGGCCTCCCCCGACATCTTCTACCATTCTCTTCCCGATCATACATTCATAGTAAGCCTCTTTCTTTGTTCATGACGTACGCCTCTTTTAACCACAATTAATTATTAATCATACATTCATAGTAAGCCTCTTTCTTTGTTCATGACGTACGCCTCTTTTAACCACAATTAATTATTAATCATACATTCATAGTAAGCCTCTTTCTTTGTTCATGACGTACGCCTCTTTTAACCACAATTAATTATTAATCATACATTCATAGTAAGCCTCTTTCTTTGTTCATGACGTACGCTTCTTTTAACTAAATTAATTATTAATCATACATTCATAGTAAGCCTCTTTCTTTGTTCATGATGTACGCCTCTTCTAACCACAATTAATTATTAATCGTACATTCATAGTAATCCTCTTTCTTTGTTTATGACGTACGCCTCTTTTAACCACAATTAATTATTAATCGTACATTCATAGTAAGCCTCTTTCTTTGTTCATGACGTACGCCTCTTTTAACCACAATTAATTATTAATCATACATTCATAGTAAGCCTCTTTCTTTGTTCATGACGTACGCCTCTTTTAACTAAATTAATTATTAATCATACATTCATAGTAAGCCTCTTTCTTTGTTTATGACGTACGCCTCTTTTAACCACAATTAATTATTAATCGTACATTCATAGTAAGCCTCTTTCTTTGTTTATGACGTACGCCTCTTTTAACCACAATTAATTATCAATCATACATTCATAGTAAGCCTCTTTCTTTGTTTATGACGTACGTCTCTTTTAACCACAATTAATTATTAATCATACATTCATAGTAAGCCTCTTTCTTTGTTTATGACGTACGCCTCTTTTAACCACAATTAATTATTAATCATACATTCATAGTAAGCCTCTTTCTTTGTTTATGACGTACGCCTCTTTTAACCACAATTAATTATTTGATTCGTGTCTTCCTCGGACGTCTCCAACTTTTTCTATTCTCGTTCCTGTGAAGAGATAATCCTAAGGTCTTCCCCGGGCGTTTCCGACTTCTGCTGCCATTCAAAATACTCCCTAAACACTCCTGACAATAATAAGAACAAACTTTGAAATTTTCAGCCAAATCTGTCATTTAATTTTGGAGTCCATAAGGTACAAACAATGAAACATTAATTTTTAATTATAAGCAATAATTAGTCGCCTGAAATATCAATACAAATTGAAAATATCTCCCGAGAAAAAATAAATGCCGCCAACGGGAAATGAACCCATGCCTTATGATGTCCGGTCAAGTGCTCTGAAATCACTGAGCTATGTCGGCTTATTTCCAACCCGCCAAATGTTTCAATATGTACTATTACCTCAATCAAAAATTACTGCTTTTTATATTTTTTCCACCTGTAAACAACTAACTTTATTTTTGTACGAAAGGCTTTATTAGTGCTAAATTTCTCACTAGATGGCGTCGAGACATATTATGTCTTCATTTATTGGTGAAATATTTTCGACTTGTCAAATATTATTATTTTTTAATGATAAACTAATGTTTATAAGACCAGGTTTTATGCGTAGCATAAAGGATAACGAATAATTATAAGCAATAATTAGTCGCCTGAAAAATAAGTCGCCTAAGGCGACTTATTATTTGTTATCCATTATGCTATGGATTAAACCTTTTTTTATAAACATTAGTTAATCATTAAAAATAATAATTTATTCTTTTAAATGTAAATAAATATAGATATATTTTATTTTACATTGACAAAAACTGATTGATGCAAATAAAAGAACATCTAACAAAGTGAATTTCCACAATTTAATAGAGAAAGTGAATATTACAATCGAAAATATAACTATAAGGAAAAAACATCGCCCCTTAGCAGTCTTTGTACCAGCTCCTTGCAAAAATGTTAGAATTCTTAAGATAGCTTCAGTACGTAGTGGTTTCTAGAATCTACTTGCCCTGGCTGTAAAATGATCATTTATCACAGCTTCTGGGGGAGCTGATGGCTGATGTGATGATGAATGTCGCCGTACAGCGACAGCACCGAGAAGTCGAGGCGCTTAAACTGTGATTTATTAAGTTGCATAAAAATGTGTTTTGTTTCATCTGGTGTTTTGGTGGAGATAAGTTACTTGATTTATAGAGGTTTGAATTGATTGAAATAAAACGTAATATTGGAAAACGTGCCAAGCACAGTTAGTTATTTAAAAATATTAAACGATATTTTTTGATTTTGTTTTCTGTCTAACGTACGTGTGCGTACCATTATATTATTTTCTGTTAAAGCTGTTATTGTCCCGTGAAAAAAAGACGCATGGCGCATAGGCGCATGCGCCAGTCTGCCAATTAGCTATGTTGCCAGATCTTTCGCGGGTCATAAACTATATTACTAGTAATAATTCGAAAAATAATTTTTGCAATCTTTGTACAATGCGTAAAAAATACATCGTTAAACAGTTGAGGATTGTATTAGGAAGTAGTTAATTGTGTGCCTAAAATATAACAAATAAACAAAATACTTCTGCGTAAAAAAATGCTCCTATACAATGTAAAAGGTAGTTAGATATTAGAAAAAAACACAATACTTTCATATTTATTTAGCACAAATTGTGTTTTACTAAAAATATGTGATGGGATAATAATTAAGAACTACTTCAGATTAACAAACCTACCTGTGCAGGCGGCCTAAATAGGAACAAACGATTTATCTATATAGTTACAATAACGATTCCCTGGATCATATACATTTAATAAGTTTGTAAATAACTTATTTAGGGTTATGCCAAAATCTTTGAAACGTGTGTTTTCTGGAAAGATATAATGCAGCATTGGAACATGTTTGGGTATGTAACTAAATAATTATTTTAGCTTATTTTAATTTTTGTTTAAATACAAATTTAATTTTACATATACATTAAAAAATCATTTTGGACTTTATTAATGGTCATGTTTGCGTATTTTAAAAGTATACAGTGTTAGAACGTACTAATTAAGTATACATTCAAATCTAAATACCACATGGTAGTGTTGGTAAGTGTACTGTGTTATTCGAAGAAAATACACCTAGAGGTAATCCGTGTAATATGCCATTCCCATAGATCTACAATAAGAGTAGCTACTGCTTACTAATATCTCGTCAAAACTTGTTCCACTCTTAGAACGCTATAAGCGGTGCGCGTAGATCCGATTCGGTAGTTTTAGTTATATCGTTGGGAGAGTTGGAGGTCAGTTGGAAGTAAATTTTTTTCGCTTCATGTATTATCTAAATGTAATACATCAATGACTACACCTTTGTAATACAAACATTATTTATTATTTATAAGAAAACCAAACTTAAGAAACAATTTTATATTTAATACAAAACAGGTTATTAGGTTAGTTACAAAAGATGTAAAAATATTGTATTAGCGAAAAAGTGATTAATTAGAATGTATATTTTCTGAATGTAAAAGAATTTATTTCTTAATTTTTATGAAACCATACAGCTTAAGCGTTTTTGCCTTGTGTACACCGAGAAAAATTAGTATGTCTGATTTATTGAAATCCTGTTAAAAACCTGATGGCTAGCAATTTCCTAATAATATATCAGTTCATTCAGAATATATCGGAAAACGTGTTCATGCAGCTACGCTTATCCAAATAAATATAATAACGAAATGCAACAATATTAGAATTTTTATGAACATGTCTTAGTATGTTAGGAACTCTGTCAATGCATTAGTTAAAGGCCTGCAATCCCGTTTTTGAAAGGCAATTAGCAATATGTTATATCGGTAAGTTTTCCCCGAGTAGGTTAGGAAGTAGACGTGATTAGTATACACTAATCGTGTGTACTTAATTTCTAAAGAATTTATTTCCGCATACTTCTGAAACTATTAAGTGCAAAACTATGGGTCAGTTTTTATTATCTTAGCAGAAAAGAGGAGCCCTTCTGCCTTATGAGGAAATTTAATTTATTTGCTTTTATTTATTAAATTTTTCACGCAAGATATTGTGATTTCTTTTTTTGTAGGCGTTAATGGATACTAAAAATAGGAACTAAAAGTTAAATATGTAATACGCAGAAAATTCTTGTAAAACAAAAGTAACAATTGCTCCAGGCTTTTATTATTTATCACGTTTTCGTCTGAAAATATATTCAAACACGTTCTAACACTACTCGCATTCAAAAACATCGAGCAAAAATCTCTTCTTTACACATCAGAGTGAGGAGATTAAAATAATATTTAACCCTCTCATACTCTCAATGTACAAAGTCATTGTTACAACAACTCGTCTTGCGAAAACATTCTGATAACAATAATTAATCTACATAAATATATCTAAACATAAGTATTAGTTGGTCTGGGTGAGGCAGTGTAGTGAGGGGTGGTTGCGAAGGGTTGCTTGACTGAATGACAACACGTTTTCCATTCACATCTCGGAGAATGTCGAAATCTCTAGGATTTCATCGGTTAATGTTAAACCAAACTATTTTTTAGATTTTCAACCCTCACTCTCTGAGTTCTTGAAATCCATTAATGGCACGTGTAATGTCAAAAATAATATCTGAACTTGCTCGGAATATTATTTAAAAATATTGCCAATGTTTTAAAAGTTGAATTAATCGATTCTGTGATTTGCTTCTTAAGTCAAACATACCGATGGCATTGCAGAGATTTCAGATTCTCACTGCTAACAGTAATAATTTACTGCTTTAAGAATGTATAATTTTTAAAGGAGTGAATTAGCTGTCTCTATATCAAAAGTTAAACAGATCGTCTTTCAATCAGGTTACACCAAACATTATTATCCGACCCGGTTATGAAAATTGTAATGCTGTTCGAAAAGTTGGTTAAAAATAAGAAAAGAAAAGAAAATAAGAAAAACCATTTATTTAAACGCCTAAGAAGGCTCTTACATAAATGTAAAACATGATATAGTCTACATATAAGAATTTCTGTATTTAATAGAAAATAATGACAGTACGCAGATGTAATACATTATAAATAAGTACAAAATAGATCTATGAACATACAAATATAAAACTGTGAGAATATAATGAAAATCATAAAAGTGCTGTTATGGATTACGCTTAATTCTATAAATGGTGTCATTAAATATAACCATAGTACCCCCAAACTTGTTGCATAGATAATGCATCCTATTGGTTAATGAGTGTATTATTTAATACATAATACATCCTATTGGTTCACCTTCAAATAGAAATGCCTTCCTGCATGGATTTGAATGGAAACCGATGTCGCTACCAATTGACTGATCAAGACAGTTAATCAATACTCTTACACTGACATCGTACATTGCCATGCAATTTGATTTTTAATTTACACTGGGAGTCTCAATTTTTGAATTTCAAATGTAACATATCTACAAATGAAATGTTTTACGGCATCTTGTCTCATTCTGTTGCAGTTAAATGGATTTCTACGATTAATTCTTAAACTCACCATAAATGACGTTAAACGTGTGAGCTGAAAAGGTTGCGGTAATTAAACCATTATTGAATTTAGAAAAAAAATTGCATAAATTTAGTGACTAAAAAAAGACTAAAATATTGATTTATGTTTTTATTCATTTTGGCGGGAATATAAATTATATTAGGTTTTCGTAATTAAAAATTCCTTTAGTGAAATAATTTCAGAGTTTCAAGTATTAAAAATGTAAAAGATACTATTTATCGCCGTCAATGACGTAAATGTATATTTACCTCTTTCCACCACCTCCCCCTTCTCCAACCAACGACTCCCCCTTCTACCCAGCAGCCCGCGGCCCGCGGCCCGGCCATGGCTCCAGATTTATTTATTGTCAACCATATTACGGAAAGTGCGCAGTCACCTCACTGCAATAACCGATTGTGTTTTGTTTCGGGGCTGCGACCCGCTCTTTTAGAGGCCCTGGGAGTAAGTTGATGCGGACGCTACTCAATTACAAAAAATAAAAATAGAGAACTTTAGATACCTATCATAGTTTGACGGCCACCGTGGTCGAGGGGTAAGGCTCTCGACTAGAAAGCTGGAGGTCACGGCTTCAAATCCCGGCGAGCGCAAGTAAATTTTATTAAAGTAATTTCATAATTTACTCATTTAAAATAATGTATAATAGTGGAAGATACTTCCAGTATTGCCCTGGTGTAAGACAACCATTAAAAATTGAAACTTCGCTTGAAACGGCCTTGGCCATGTTTGGTGACCGTATCTGAATATCCATGTACTTTCTCACCCTCTTCTACCCTATCTCCTTCCCCTCCCCCTCCCCCCTACTTTCAACCTCACAACATACCCCAATTAGGGATGACATAGTCTTACTGTCTTTAGACGGTTGAGAGCAGTTGGGACTCTCGGGCGGTTTAACTTAAAAAAAAGTTAATAGAAACTAAAGGGACATGGCATAGAAGTCGTGTAGTTGAAAACTTAGACTTTGGCCTCTCCAGCCGGACTCTCTCTCTCTCGACCCATCGCCTTGCTCTGCAATGGGATGGATGGATTCATACGTCCGTCATTCCTGGACACATTGATTCCCAGATTTCTACACAACCCTCGTTCCTAGCATTTATTATTATTGAGGTTTTTTTTAATTATACCCTTTTGTGACTATATTACGTGCAGTTCAACACATCTACTATTTCTCCGATAGTATTTTCAACTGCAATATAGGTAGGAGGAGAGGTTGTAAATTAGTAAATCAGGACAAAACTCCAAAAAATTACTGGAATGGACTGCAAAAGTTACAAATATTTAAATGACAAGTTGTTTTAAAATATTTTTATGTTTGATTTTGCCACCAATAACACTGGAACGGGATCGGTAGGTAAGGATATGATTATGATCTCAGCGCAATTCGTCGTATTCAATCAATTCTAATAAACGATTAAAAAATAATTTAAAATTCATATCATGTAGAAGAAAAATTCATAACAACCAAAAATTAAATACCCTATAAATAAGAGCACCTACTTATAGGATCCTACTTGGATTATAATTAAAAAAAAAACTAATTTTATTGGTCGTTGGATGGTGCAAGATTTGAAATTGTATTATTGTATGTTAGATTTTTTTCTTTTTAATATTTTTTTTGACATTTGACATTTTCAAAATTTGTTTAAGGAATTAATCAAGGAAAACTTATTTTTTCTGAAAAAAATTCTTCCTGGAACAAAAAATCAAAAAACTTTGGTCGGAAAATTGGTTGGGAAATTTTTATAAAAACATATATTTTTGATAGTTTGGAAATTATTCATGTTGGCAATTATTTTTTTCTGGAAAAAAATTGTAAAATTGTGTTATTTTTGAAACTCCAAGTTAATTTTTTTTTTTTTACATTTACTCATCGGCTATGCTGTTTAAAAACTTCAACGGTTCTTTTGGAAAATAACAGAGGGCGCCACTTCCGTCTACAACATTAAAAAATGTTCAGGCATTGAATTATTAATACTATCAGATTATTTGATTGAAATGTGTAATTCTTTCATTTGTTCAGATGAAGAGATGTCGTAAATTTATTCTTTTGAAAGAATTTGGTCCAGAGGATAAAATTATTTTTATAAATATTTTCAGCTTCACAAATTCTACATATCTTGTGATTTTTGCGCTACTGTAAAATAAAATAATTTCTTGGCAGTAAGGATTTAAAAAAAAAATTAACAAGTTAAATTTATTATGTCATCATGTGGCGATGCTGTTATAACTGTTAAAGTTATAAAGTATTATATGTCAGTTATAAGTCAGTCCCCGGCACGTTGGCGCCAGTGTTATAACTGTTAAAGTTATAAAGTATTATATGGCAGTTATAAGTCAGTCCCCGGCACGTTGGCGCCAGTGTTATAACTTACGTAGTTATAAATAGTAACTATAGATAGTTATAAGTGAGTAAAGGCCCCAAGTGGCGGGCGCCAGTGTTATAACCGTTAAAGCTATAAAGTGGTATAAGTGTTAACTTAGGACAGTTAAAGTTATCAAGTTATACATGTGAGTTTTTGAGTAAATAACACCCGTCGTACTAGACGGCCAGCAGAGCTTGAATCTCTATCTTTACAGGGGGGAACTAGACAATTTCCAATGAAACAGGTTACTCTGAGATGACATGTTTATTAGTTTACATACAACGGGAGGTCAGACAGTTCTATATTAGATACATGGCGATTTAAGGCCTATATTTTACTAAAGCAAACTACGGAATTTAAGGCTCTGTAAGAATTACGTACATTAATAGAAGCTCACGTGTGAATTAACTGAGGATGCCATAGGCGAGAGGCCTAGGCTGGTGCGGACGAAGGGCGGGGAGCTTCAGCTCACCGCTGGCGGCAAGGGCGGGCGCCTACAGGGCGGCGGGCGGCATGGACAATACGACGCCCACAGGGCGGCGGCAGGCAGTGACAGCGTGGTGGCAAGGCGGCGCAGAGACGGCCTGGGCGGTTGTTGGGCGGCTCCGGGCGAAAGAGGGCGGCCGACGGCAAGGGCCTGTAGTTGGGACAGCCTGGGCGGCTGCTGATGCACGGGCAGCGGCCCAGGGATATGACACAATTATATCCATGTCTGTGTGGTTGGCTGGTGATAGCCCTGAAGTTGTGAACTGGACTTGGTGATGCGGCACAGTTATAAAACGTAATGAGGCCGGTACGTAGTTACGTACGGTAATTGTCGGCACCCGCGAACTCGGAACAATTCCATAGTGTTGATTTCTACCCGGCCCGTCGAAGACTGGCGGTTCCGCTCGGCCGGCAAGTACTTGTCCGCTAGTTGCTACTTGAGGCGAGTGGAAGGGGTATCGCTCCTTATAAGGACACGTTTCTTCAATCGGCCATCTGATTGGTTGTTATTACGCGCTGGCCGTAACATGCAGAGACCTCGCCGACGTATGCGTATGTATTGGTGATCACCCGATTGCAGACATGCTGTTGATGCATGTTCTGTTTCCGGCCACGTGCTGATATATTTGTAAGTGCGTAGTAGATTGTTATCTGCTTTGAGCAATCATAACAATGCATCGGACTTAAATGGATGCAGTCGTGCCATCATCTCTTCTTTGTGATGGAGATATCTATGATTTAGACAAACATGTAGACTTCTGCTAAGGTATTAAAATACAGAAAGAAGATAACAACACAATTTGTCATCATGAACCATCACAATGAGTGTTTTAAAATACATGTTAATACTTCATTTTAATCGCGTGTAACAGCCTGTTCCGACGACGGTACGTCTTTCATGTAACGTTATAAGGTAACGTCTTTTTTTAGTTGCATAAGAACTTAATGAGCGTGTTTGCACGCGCCTACGTAATCACGTATCTTGAAAAATTGCATGTACGTCATTTTGCGAAATATATTTTTTTGTCAAAAATGCGGTATGAAGGAGACGTATCCCGTTTTGAAAACATATGGAGCTAAATGATGAAGTTCACAGGTTCCCACTACTTGGTTTTTGACTTTGTATTTTTGTGATTTGTCTTTTCATCGTGTGCTGGGTGAATAAATACAGGGTGCGGCAAAATAGACAGAGCAGTTTTGAAGGGCTATTTAAAACACTTCGGAGGAACTCACAGAAATAGAGTTTATTTTATTTTATTCGATTCGTCATTTTGTTTTATGCATCAAGTTCTGAAAATGTTATAAGAACGATGTTGGCCTCCAGCGGCGATACATTGATGAAAGCGATTTCTGAAGTTTTCTGAAGTATGAGCGATATCCTCCCGAATTTGATCCTTGAATTTTCCAAGGTGTGAGGCCGATGTTTAAAAACATTTTTCTTCAGGTAGCCTCTTAGGAAGAAGTCGCAAATTACAGCCGGAAGGGCCGCTGGGTGGACGGCGAAGCCGCGGTGTTGTTTGTACCAAAACATGGTAACGACTGAAAACGGAACGACCCTTCCGACACAATGAGACCTCTCCCAGGTTCACGGGAGGTAAAAAAAAAACTCTCAAAACTGCACTGACCGTTTTGCTGCATCCTGTACTGCACTATTTTGGCTGATTAAATAAAAATCCATTTTTCACGGATTGCAAATCACGTATCCGTCTTTGACGTATAGTGAAATCAGACTTTGAAAATAGTGCATGGTAATAAAAAAATAATTATAAGGAATATTGCGAATTGCGACAAGACTCTTTAAAACATGCGCGTTCGGTTTGACGAACCTGAGCTGTTTTTGATGGATTCATTGCTTTTTGTCAAATAACACAACATTGGATAAGATAGGATTAAATTCAACATCAGGGGTAATTTTGCATTATAAAAAGCTACCCCAGTGGTATTACGCGGCCCACAACCCCAAATGTTTTTGTCATCAATGTCCTACTGATTTTTTCCTCCGAATATTTAAATCAGATCCAGTTTGTCCCTAGTCATATGTTAAATTGGTATTTACTGTAAGGAGGCCTAATCTTTGATCTGTAATTATTTTTAGATGACTGGCAAATGTGTGTTTTATTTGCTTTCCAAGGTAAAATAATGTCTTTATTGTGGGCAATATTTCACCACTCGATGAAAATTACCCTGTAATTAAATATTTCCACGGTCGCGGGTTGGAGTAAGCATTTCATAAATAATTTATTTTTATCAGTAAGTAAATACTGGTTTGAACGAGGTGTATAAATAAAAAATATATTATTTATAAAGCATTTTCTTGAAAAGAAAATCGCTAGTTTGATTAACGTGCGACATCACGAATGTTCTTCGGTAGGTACCTATTTTTACACAAGTTAATTTACCACGCAAATAATATTTTTTTAAATATATCTAAAATTAATGATGATAATGATATTATTGAATGCAGCAAAAACTTTGTGGCTATTCGATTTTGTTTGAACCATTATATTTGTTATGGTCCCATGATATCTCAACTCATGACAATTACACGCCTTTAAAAAGTTACATTAAAAGTGATGAAAAAACTAACCTATAAACATGTGTTGAGTTGTTCGGTTACCATTTTTTACATTAAAACAGACCGGTTTCGTACCAACAGGGGGAAGAGTAGAGTTAAATGTGGCTGTAATATATTTAATAATTTTAGATTTTTTAATCGGATATTTCTATACTTCTTTTAATAAGCGTGGTAACTACCCAACAGCCTGCAAGTAGATATTTAACAGTGAAGTAACTGCAGTGTGTAGGTATTGGGTGTAGTGTAGGGGTAGAGGGTGTATTGGCCGGACTCATGATGGTTTCGTGCCAAGTCCCAATCACTCACGGCGCCGGGACCTTTGTGTACGCAATACCTGCCCAGCAGCAGAACCGCACTAGGTGCGTTAGAATGTACGAACATTTAAAAAAAAAACATTTTTCCTTAAGGCTCCGTAAGCAACTAAGAAGAACAAGATGGTTAGAAAGGGTGATATATAATATATAATAAATACAACTGTTGGAGGAAGCACGCTAATATAAAAAATATACAATTTTAAAGTGCGAAAGCGAAAATATTTAATAATGAACGACTTAATTAAAAAAGTAAAAAACTCTTGACAAATTTCTAAAGTGTCGATTAAATAAAAACTGAGTTTTTTTATTACCGAAACATGTTAAATAACGGAACAAAAAGTATTTTAATATTTTTCAGCGCACAGTTTGCGATTTTTTTTCTATCGAGGAGATTTTATATAATTACCGTTTCGGCTAGACAACTGTATTGGTATTTTCTATAAATATAATATATGTTAATATGTTAATATATATATATAAAAGAGAGCTCTCTCTATTTTCAAAACGTCTGCTTCGTTGAAATAATTATTGTCAATGATACTTAAAATAATAGGAGGTGCTCTCTTAATCTAGACAAAAATATTTAATAACTACAAATATTACCAATAATAGTGAAAACAGACTTAATAGGAAGCTACAAGTCAAAATGTGTATATTCTTGTTATACCTTATATTGTAAGTAAAAGGAATTAAAGTCGCTTGGCAAACGGAGTAAAAAATGGTTTTTATTTATTTTGTAAATGATTTTATGAGAAAGCAAAAAAGTTAATCAAGTGAAACTGTCACAGATAATTTTAGCTTTTATACTGTTTTTTTTTAAATTGTTTCCTTTACGCGTTCACACATTTATATTGAAAAAAAAATTTTTTGTAGTTTAGTAGTTAAGTATTTATATTTTTTATTGATTAATTTATTTTTTTATTTGTATTCTACTCAAGCGAAACGATAGGAAAACCTTCAATTTATCTAAAGCATATTTTTTGGTATTCATAATGCACACCAATTCGTTATAAAGATTAATCAAAGTAGTGATTTAGCATTAAGCTTCGCCTTAAGTAAACTCTCAAACAATACTCTGCCTCAGAAACCCTTGCTCTGAACCCTATTTATTGTAAGATAAAACAGAAATATTTTTATTTTTTTTAAATCCCCCGTGTACCATTTCTATATTTCAAATGGTATTTGAATTTGTAAATAATTTATAACATTGACTTGTCAAAATGTCACAACAAAATTTAATAAAACATTTTATGAAAAATTAGCACGTAAACGAAGCTTCAATGAACTGAAATTACCTAAGGGGTATTCTGAAGACAGCCCTGGCCGCGCCGGACTTGTGAAAAACTCATGCGCTGAAATATAAACAACTCCAGCTTAATAATACTCTGAGCTTACAAAGAAGTTTTCCTTTGACGGGTCGCACATGCGCGGCTGAAATTAAATCTGCCAGATTGAAAAGGCGTTAGCACTGCCGTATATTGTGGAAACGTAATTAAATGTTTCGCGGCCTTTGTAGTGGTTTCACTTGCAAATAAAACACATTTTGTTGTTATTATTTGATTAGGTTTTTATCACGTGAAGGCTAATGTGACTGATTGATGAGTGGATTGAAAAAAACTTTCAAAAATTCTGTAAAAAAATAACAAAACACCAGGAAAAAACAATACGCCCATGTAAATCTAAAAGATAATAAGTTCGTTTTGATTACTAATATTACTTGGATATTACACAGTTTGTCTCAATTCAATCAGTCTGTTGTTGGTGGCAAAATTCTATCACTTGATTGAAACTAATTGGCTGCCCTTTACGACAAAATTTATTTATATATTGTTTGGAACTTAAGGGGATATTTTCACGATCTATGAATACCGTTAAAAAATGTGTGGAAAACTTAGGACGGATTGTAAATAATAAAAGATCATTTTCGGGTTCTGTGAAAGTCCTATTCAAGTTATGTTATTATATCATTATAGGCTAATTGATTGACAGAACTGAAATATCAGAACTTGTAAAAATCTTTCACAGAACTTGAAAATTAACTTTGAAATTTGAAGAATTGTTCATATTCTCCGAAACAACTCGTACTAAAAGTTTATTTTTCTGATTACGACTATCGTACTTAAAATATGTAATTTTAATATTTTCATCAATAATTACTGATTTCAAAAACAAACTAAAACAGCACATTTTGAAACGGTTCAAACTGGCTATAACGGCATCATGACGTAGGAAACTGTAGAGTATGCTGTTTGCGTTCGGGCAGCTTCGGGTTCTACCGAAGATAACCGAACGCTACCAGCCGTCTCGTATTACATTGCCGGAGCGAGGATTCATTCTGTCGCCAGACGGCCTTTAGATAACTTGTTATTTGTATTGTCAATTTATTATATTCCGAATTAAACAACCTCCGTATATCAGAATCTACGAGTATTAATAGAGATAATACCAGATCCCTATCCTCGTTAGAATACTGGAGATTAAGGGCCCAGTATTCTATTCCTGTACAACATCAATACATTACAGTGGCGCAGCTTAAAAAGGAGTATACGGAAACAGTTTTTTCGGATTGCCGGCAAGTGGATCTGTTTCACACCAGTGACTTGCGAAAAAAAATCTCCGGGATTTTATTGTCAAGGTGACAATAAATGGAGATAAACTGGGCATAATAAGGACAATTGGAAGTAAATAATTACGTGGCTCTGGGTAACAAAGACCAGACCAAGAATCCAGCGAAGAATCAATAATTTCGTGGTTCTGGGTAACAAAGACCAGACGAAGAATCCAGGGAAGAATAAATAGTCACGTGGTTCTGGGTAACAAAGACCAGATCGGTGGCTCTGGGTAACAAAGACCAGACAAATTTCACAGAAGAAGAAGACTTGGAATTCCGGGAAGCGGCTGGGCGCTGGACTGCATCGGCGCCGGTTCCTGGAGTCAGGTTGTCTTGTTTCTTGTTTGTTTCTGGAAGGTGTTATTGTTGCCGGGTGGGTTTGTTTTTTTTTTTTTGTTGTTACAATCATGGAATCGGGCGGAATTTCCAGGTTCTCCCACGTTAATGGAGATTGGAGTTTGTTCCGCTTGAGGTTAGAACAGTTCCTTCTAATTCGTGATGACATTAAAACGACTAAGTTAGATGCTTCACAGAAACGCGCTTATTTGCTGAATCTTCTGGAAGCGGAGACATTAACTCTTTTGATCAACTTTTGTTTCCCTGCTAAAGTTACAGACGTGGCATTCGATCAGTTAATAGAATTAATTGAGAAACATTGTTCCAGACCGCGATCGGTGTTCAAGGAACGGGAAAAATTTTATCAAGCAAAGCAATCGCATGGGGAATCGGTCAGAGATTTTGCAGTTCGTCTAAGGGGATTATCTTCCTTTTGTGAATTTGGAACGCGCTTGCCAGAAAGCTTAGCGGATGCCTTTGCAATCGGTATTTTACCAGGCCGGGCTAAGGAGAAAATTTTTCTAGAGGGAACTAAATTAACATTTAACGAGATGGAAAAGTTAGCAATAACGGTTTCAGCGTTAGACAATCTGGTTCCGGAAATTAAATCTGAATTTTCCGCAGAGAATTCGGATGTGAACGCCATTTCGAATCGTTCAAATTCGCCCGGGAGACATTCGTCGCGTTTGGGAGAAACTCAAAGTTTTTCAAGGTTATCTCGTTCAAAGAGCCCCGAACCGAGTAATACAAAATGTACGATTTGCGGTGAATATCATGTAGAAAAATATTGTAAATTCAAGAACGCAAAATGTTTTAATTGTCACAAGGTAGGGCATTTGAAGAAATTTTGTAGGAATCACAAGGTTAATCCGATTTTTGAACAATCCCAGAATAATAGTATTTCATACATTAATCCGTTTAGGGCTAATGTGGTAATTAACGAAGTGAAATGTGCTGCTATGATTGATTCAGGGGCAAGCATGTCGGTCATGCCGGATTTTATTTTCAATCGTTATTTTAGAAATGTAACATTGTCACCAGTTAAGCGTACTTTATCAGGATACGATGGCAAACCACTTAACCTTGTAGGTAGTGCCTGTTTTACCGTAGAATACAATAATCTTAAAAATAATTTATTATTTACTGTTGTGGTTAATGGCACGGAATTGATAGTGGGTAGGGATTTTATGGAGATTTTTAATCTGAAGATAGTTCCAGTGATGATAAATTCGGTTTCATCAATCAAGGACAAAATCTGTTTTATTGAAAATTGTGAACATGTAAATTTTCAAGCAGTTGTGGAAGCCACCGCAGCAGATAGCGAATTACAGCTAGTGCTTAGATATTTGCGGCAGGGCTGGCCCAAACGAGTAAATCGTGACAGCAGTATATGGAAATATTGGCTAAAAAGGAACGAACTTTCTATCATAGAAGATTGTTTGTTTTGGCAACACAGAATAGTTATACCTTTTTCTCTCCAAAAGCAAGTGTTAGGTTCATTACACAGGTCACATCTTGGTATTGTTAAAATGAAGGGAATAGCTAGAGCATATTTTTGGTGGACAGCTCTGAACAAAGACTTGGAGAAAGTCGTTCATTCATGTTCAGGTTGTGCGTTGTCAAAACAGTCACCACCAAAAAGTCAAGCAAACGTTAACATTTCTAAAACTCAATCTGATCAGGTTAAGTTTTACAAAGGGGTTAAAACCAGGGTTTTTAAAGTTGGACAAAAGTGTTTAACAAAAGTTTATCGTCAGGATAATAAAGTAGTTTGGGCTAAGGGAGTAGTCGCTAGAAAGCTAGGTAAAAAAGTTTATATTATTAAGATAGAGAACACAGATGTGACATGGAAGAGACATGTCGACCAAATGAGGAAAATGTCAGAGAGCTGGAAGGAAGATGGCAATAGTGCACAGCATCCCGCGTCTGAAATTTCGAGGAATGAGCCTCAGGAGTTAGAGACTTCAACCTTATTGCGTGGATTCACTGGTTTTCCTCCTGATTTCAGATTGGCGGCAGAGGAGGTGGTGTCGGAGCAGACACAGGCCCGGCAACAGAGACCATGGTCGGGGAGATTGCGGCCAAGACGCGAGTCACCCACATCTTCCAGAGGAAACGGGGCAACTTGACCCAGGCACCGCGGTTGTTAGTCTTAGGATTATTTGTTAGCAAAATGTAATAACTTCACTTGTTGTAATAACTGCATAGAGCAGCTCTGTTAGAAATTTTTGTGGATCTCTGCACAATTGATTTAATCGTGTTTTGTACTTAATATTTAAAATGTCTAAGTTGTCTATCTTTTTAAAATCATTGTTTAAACCAAATGTAATATAAAATGTTCATGTTATGATTTATATAGGTATGTAAATATTTTGTTGGTTTGTAAGTAGCTTCAGAGTTGAAGGAGGGAAAGTGTAGATTATGCTGTTTGCGTTCGGGCAGCTTCGGGTTCTACCGAAGATAACCGAACGCTACCAGCCGTCTCGTATTACATTGCCGGAGCGAGGATTCATTCTGTCGCCAGACGGCCTTTAGATAACTTGTTATTTGTATTGTCAATTTATTATATTCCGAATTAAACAACCTCCGTATATCAGAATCTACGAGTATCAATAGAGATAATACCAGATCCCTATCCTCGTTAGAATACTGGAGATTAAGGGCCCAGTATTCTATTCCTGTACAACATCAATACATTACAGAAACGCAAATGTCTGGTAAGACTGCTGTCACCAACGTCGCCCGGCGTGACGTCGACGCCGACGAATTCACAAATAAAAACGAACATGTCGTTTTGGGGCTAAATCGAAAATAAACATTTTAAAATGTTATAGGAATTTTATTAGTCGACATAAAAATACCTTCATTATCGTAATTTTATTTGTTATTATTGAAAATACAGTGTGTGGCAAGCCTACGCACGACGGAAGTGAAATTTTTAGTATTCATCTCTCTCTCTTTTCATTTCATTCTCTCTTTTTTTCTGTCTATTGACATATTTATAAGTAGCATGTGATAACAAAAAATTAAAAGTTATAAAAATATGGGATTCGAACCCGGGTCCTGCATAACGAGTGTCGAACGCTCTGCCTCTAGACCGCGAGGAGAGGTATCTCGCGCAAATTAACGTAAAGGAAAATTAACAAATTTATGTAATTTTTTACTACATTATTACAAATCGTTGATAAATAAAAATAATTAATCAAAATACCGAGCGACTCTACCGGCTCGATTTGTAAGCTATATTTCGACCAAAATATCATATAGGTACCGTAAAGTAAAGTAATAAAAATAATTAATTAATATGACATAGGGCCTTGATTAGTAATTTTAATGATTCAAAATAAAAATAATTAATCAAAATACCGAGCGACTCTACCGGCTCGATTTGTAAGCTATATTTCGACCAAAATACCATATAGGTACCGTAAATTAAAGTAAAGGTAAATTAACAAATTTATGTAATTTTTTACTACATTATTACAAATCGTTGATAAATAAAAATAATTAATAAAAATACCGAGCGACTCTACCGGCTCGATTTGTAAGCTATATTTCGACCAAAATATCATATAGGTACCGTAAAGTAAAGTAAAGGTAAATTAACAAATTTATGTAATTTTTTACTGCATTATTACAAATCTTTGATAAATAAAAATAATTAATCAAAATACCGAGCGACTCTACCGGCTCGATTTGTAAGCTATATTTCGACCAAAATATCATATAGGTACCGTAAAGTAAAGTAAAGGTAAATTAACAAATTTATGTAATTTTTTACTACATTATTACATATCGTTGATAAAAAAAAATTAAAAGTTATAAAAATATGGGATTCGAACCCGGGTCCTGCATAGAGTGTCGAACGCTCTGCCTCTAGACCGCGGTTATTACGTATTCGACCAAAATATCATATAGTCAAAATATCTAAAAGTCGCAGCACGATAGCATTTTATCACTTTTCCTCGTATTAAAAAAATCACAAAAAGAAAAAAAAAGTAGTTTAAGCGGGGATCGAACCTCGGTTCTTCACGACGAGAGTCGCGCGCTCTGCCTCTAGACCGCGAAGCTGAGTTTGGAGGGTGACCTAAACTAGGTATATAATATTAGCTAGGCTCCTATAGCGAAATGATCACGGTTTTTCGTGACGGTCATGAGTCGGTTTTACTCCGGTCCTCGAAATTGCATGACGCGCGTAAAGAAGTTTCACTTAAAAAAACCGTGAAACTACCCTGTTAAATAGCCCATGTTCTGAAACAAGGAACACCACCAGGGCAGATTGTTATTGAACAATTTTCAAAATACAAGTGGGATGCAATTAAAAAACGTGCTGGGAGTGAAACAGATTATTATAGTTTTAATTCCCATCATAATGTTTTATGATATATTGTATTCCTGCTCGATATGCAAATGTATGTATCTTGCAAACAATTATTTTTGGATCATTTAAAATAATGGCTGTTGATGGTTTTTGATAATATTACATTAATAGACCCTTGAACAATGTAAAGTTGTTCATATTTCTTAGACAATAACCAATCAACAGCTTTACAAAAGTAATTGGTAATCATCATTACTCATACTAACCATTCAATTAGTTTTGACGGTCATGATGAGGCACAGTTTTTTTATATAAACATATAAAATATGATCTTATTATCTAGAAATATAGCGTTACTTCATGTATTTTTTTTTAATCCTTCACTGTCAACTGTATTCCTTTATTCAAAGAATTATCACCACATACTTTCTGTGCGTGAGATTCAAGATTTTCATTTCGATTTTCTTGGTTTCGCTAAACTTCTTGATGGATATTTCAAAGCTTCAAACCCCCATGATGGAAATTACTTTGCGAGGTGAAATTTGTCAGGTGATAGCTTATTGATCGAAGAGTTTTTACTGCTCTATGAAACCGGTTTATGCTTTATGGTTAAAAGTTAGAATAATTATTATTATCAATTTCATTTACTAAAACAATTATGAAAAAATGTGGAACAAATCACGACTGGGAATTATTTATAAGATTCGTAAATTCCGCGCCGTTCCAGCAATCTATTCTTAGCCAAAGATGAATGCATGAAACAAATGACCATACTGCGAAATGGAGCTATGAGAACTATTATATTTAATAAAAATGTACGAAAGTCGAGGAAATGTTGAGAGTTAAATATCTAGTCATTTAAGAAAATATTTATAAATAATTGATAAATTTATGAAAAAATATTTTTAATAATTTCAAAAAAAAAAAACCTGCAGCACAAGCACACACATGAGACAAGGAAAATAAATTAAATAAGACTCCCACTTAGAAAAAAGAATTAGTGTCAAAAGTCGTTGATGTAATGGGAAACGAAGATATTTGACGAATCACCCGAGGAAATCAATTAGAATAAAATATAAACAAACTTAGATTTAAGTCTCGCAAAAAATTATTATAAAAGTAATACTTAAAAAAATGTCTACTTTCCCAACAAAATTGCTTTTTAAATTGTTTCCAGTACCAAATATTGATGATATATTTAAGCAAACTTCCATTATAAAAATGTGTAAAGAAAAAAATAACAAAGAATATCAAGAATTTTACAAACTCATGAGAAATGGAAATCAATTTATTACGCCAATCTTTAAAACAACTCAAATGCAAAACCATTATATTTACCAAGCCATAAAAAACTACAATAATCTCCCTTCCGAATTGCGCTGTATTACGAACCAACAAGAACAAATAAATAAAATCAAACTTTTTTTCCAAAAAAACTTATATTAAACAAAAATAAAAATATATATATATATATTATTATTATAATATATATTATTATATTATTATTATTATATCACATTATGCATTATGAATCTAAGTAAAAATCGTGGCTCCCTTATCAGGCACAAGAGCTCCTCTTTTCTGATAAGGTATACATGACCAATTACGAACCTTAATATTATATTTTGAAAAATATGTATGTATTAATGTAACCCATATAATGTATATTAAAATAATAAAAAAAAAAAGTTACGAAAATACGTACCTAATTAATTTATAGAAAAATATTTTTGTACATACTCCCATATACAACATTACTAATAAACGTGTTTCAAATGTTACACAGCTGATAAACACCATTTACAATACATTTAATTTATGATATAATGGTTATGATTTGAGATTTTCACGACCAAAAGTATTATAGTGATTTGTTTTTGGGGTATTATGCCGTGTTACGCTACCTCCTTCTTTTGCCAACGTTTCGGACGAAATGCTGTCCAAAACGTTGGCTAAACAAGGAGGTAGCGCAACTCGGCATAATAACCCAAAAACAAATCACTACGATATCGGTGTAACGGTTGTTTATCAGTTGGGTAAAATTTAAAACACGGTTATAAGTAATGTATTATGTTGTATGTATGGATTGTAGTAGAACACAGGTCACTATATATTTTTTCCAACTGCTGCCAACCGTCTAGACCCAGTGAGATTATGGCATCTCCAATACCTCAGTATGTAGTGAGGTTGAAAGTAGTGGGGAGGTAAAGGAGTTGAGGAGGAAAGCCAGGAAGTACCAGACTATTCACCAAACACGGCTAAAGTCATTTTAAGCAACGTTTCAATTCTGAATGGTGGTCTTACACCAGGGTGATGCTGAGAGTATCTTCCACTCTAATATGAACATAATTTGAAAATATAAATATTAAAAAATATATATTTGACTATCCAACAAGAATTTCGGTTTAAGGCAAAATTATTGAAACAAACTTGTCGTTTTACTGTCGAAGATTAAAATTTCGGTGTTAGTTACATTTTTGCAATTTCACGTGGTTTGGAGGCGATGAGTTAGTTGTTTTAGCACAACATTTTTGTTACTTTCTACACGGGGAAAATGAACCCACTTTATATATATGTTACTTTCTACATGACGAATCTAGGAAAATAAACCCACTTTATATTTTTGTTACTTTCTACAAGGGTAATATAGAAAAATAAACCCACTTTATATTTTTGTTTCTCTCTACATAAGGAATATAGGAAAATAAACCCACTTTATATTTTTGTTACTTTCTACATGAGGAATCTAGGAAAATAAACCCACTTTATATTTTTGTTACTTTCTACATGGAGAATATAGGAAAATAAACCCACTTTATATTTTTGTTACTCTCTACATAAGGAATATAGGAAAATAAACCCATTTTATATTTTTGTTACTTTCTACATGGGGAATATAGGAAAATAAACACACTTTATATTTTTGTTACTTTCTACATGGGGAATATAGGAAAATAAATCCACTTTATATTTTTGTTACTTTCTACATGGGGAATATAGGAAAATACACCCACTTTATATTTTTGTTACTTTCTACATGGGGAATGTAGGAAAATAAACCCTCTTTATATTTTTCATAATAACTTTCATTTCAATATTTTTCCTAGTCCATTTTTTTTGTTAAAGTTTTGTGGGTATTTTATTTATTTTTGTAAGTAACCTTAATTAATCGTACGATACTATTGAAAACAAGGTTTCCATGATCTTACTTTCAGAAAGTCAAGTCACTCATAATATGCAAGGTACAAAATCTTTACTTTACGCTAACATAAGTTCACTTTAATGTCCAGTCGATTGAATGAAAATGCACTTTATTTTACTAAAATTCAGCCAGAATGATTTTATAGTAAGCAGATATTTCAGTTTTCAGTTTGTTTTTTTTTTTTTAAAAGTAACATCATCATTTAAAGAAAATATGTTCCAATGTACATAGTAATCATTTCACGAATTGTTATACAGGATGTCCGAATGAGAAGTACGCTACTTCGGGAGGTGATTTCTACATGATGGTAGAAGTAAAAATAATAAATAACTGTTTTAGAAATTACAACTTTTTTCCCATGCAAACAACTATTTTAACTAAAAACTACCTTAAAACGTTGGATTATTTATCTTTTTTACACAATAATAAACCTAGGCTTGGATGTATGTGGAACGTTTCATTATATTCGTTATATTTTTTTATGTGAAACCCAAGAGTCCCAACTGCTCCCAATCGTCTGGAGGCAGGATAAAGATACTGAGGAGGGGAAGGAGATGGCGTAGAGAAAGATGGAGAAGTACCTAGCTATTCAGATCTTGTCACCAAACACGACCAAAGCCATTTCAAGCAACCTCCAATTATGAATGGTGGTCTCACACCAGGGCCATACTGAGAGTATCTTTCACTCTGGAACGTGCCGCAAGTATAATATATGTTATTTTTTATGAGTGAATTGTGAAAAAACACAAATTAATAAAATTAAATTGACTTGCGCACGCCGGGGTTTGAACCCGCGACCTTCGGCTTGCGAGTTGAGAGCCTTACTCCTCGACCACGGAGGCCGTCATTTTTTTTATTTTTATTAAAAAGAAAGACCCGTTAACGGGTCACGAATAACCTGAAAATATTTGAAAATCTCCTACTACAACCACATTAAGCTGAAATTGTTGCTTGTGTTGTGATGGAGGACTTAGCCAGCCGAGGAATTGAACACACTACGCCTAGGTGGGACCCAAACGCGATGTCACCTCGGCCACCGACCGATCAAATTTATAATATTTATATAATAATGTATTCAGTTTATATTTTAGTGTAATTTTTAAAATAAATTTAAAATAATGATTGTTATTATATTTCTGATACTTTCTGGTAAAGTATTAAAAACTTTATTCCAAGATATTTATAGTTGAATTGCCACAATATTTTTCATACATTTTGGAGTTGAGAGAATTGATTTTGGTCTTTTCAATTATTTTTAAATGATGCATTTTCTAATATTCTCTCTGTTCTATATTTGTAATGTTGCACGGTAGAAGTATGATGCATTTATAATTTAATAGTTTGTACAGTGTGTATATTTTTTTGTATGATATACCTCGTATAATTTTACAGTCTCCTGTCTACTATATACTGTGTGGGTACTAAAGAAGACTGCCAGAGTTTGTATTGGAGTATCTCATTAAAATATCCTTTGCACACTTTCGTTAGAATCAACAACAATTTAATTAGTGGGGCCAACATTAATTCGGCCATCTTGCGCAGTGTTTGGGTCAACTCCACTCGGTAATTAAGAGAGACTACCAACTAGCAAACAGCAACACGGTACTGTACTCGTACCTACTTATATTGCCAAGCTTTCAAACAGACTTCATTTATGGTAACGCCGTGACGCGGACCTTCACACTACTAATAAATTTCCATATGAGATGTACGAGACGTGTGGGCCTGTACAAGAATTAACTGTAAATAATAAGCACCGGGACACTGTAATGATTTGAGTAAAACACCTTAAGGAGTTCTATCCAAATCACCATAAAACTAACATAATTAAATAATAAAAATTCACATTTTAATGACATTTATTGTACTTGTATATAGAAAGTATGAAGGGGATATAGCTTAATGGTACTTCGTATTTTTACAGCCAACCCAATTCACAAGAAGTAGAGTATGTATTTTAATACTACTTTGTTTCAATACGCAAATAGAAACAGAGGAAATCAGTTTGTGGACAGTATCTGTCCAAAGCGTAGTAACGTAGTGATGATTCAAATTGGAGCACATCGTGCATCTGTTGAGTGGATCATTCGTGCCATACGATACAGCAAATGGCCAGTAGTAGGTGACTAGCAGCGATGGGCCAGCTTTAGGTGGTCAGCAGCAGTGGCCAGCAGTCGGTAGAGGTAGTCGAATTGAGATCAAAAATCTTACTATGGGTGTAAAAAAAAAAAGTTTCGTCTCGACTTATGTCCCTTAGTAACAGTTGTTTTGATGCTGTAAATAATTGGAATATAGTTGGTATTATCAACTTTTTCAATATTATGATATTGTTTTGAAAAAGGGGGGTCATCGAACTCATAGGTGTTACTTACTGCTTCACCGTCACCATAATCGTCAACGTAAATTACACCATTCTTTGATTTAATATTATTCGGTAAACCCTGAAACTTTAATGTTTCTGCAAATTTTCCGCGAAAATCTCTCGTTAAAGAAAAAGTTGAGATTTTGTAGTGACCGAAAAAATACAATTTCTCTATTAAGAACGAGTAGGTACAAGCGGTGTAGGATGCTTCATAATTGAAAAGAATAAAAAAAAGTTGGAAAACCACGGAACCTATTTAGCTCTGGTGTTGGAAACTTCAAAATTCTTATACAGAGTGAGTTTGAGAATGTAATGCG
This sequence comes from Hesperophylax magnus, assembly GCA_026573805.1. Taxonomy (NCBI): domain Eukaryota; kingdom Metazoa; phylum Arthropoda; class Insecta; order Trichoptera; family Limnephilidae; genus Hesperophylax; species Hesperophylax magnus. The sequence continues at coordinate 8,486,401 of JAIUSX010000022.1, forward strand.
CTTATTGAAATAGAACCCACCAAATTTTAAGTTTTTGATTAAATTAACACTCAGGTTAACAAGAAATATACAATAATAATAAATAATTAAATATGTTTATATTTCAACTTTGATGTGTAGAAGTGAAATAGATCCTTGAGGCGTAATTTAATCTGGCGATCCGCAAGGCTGAAGAAAACAAATTGAAAATGTTGTGAGGGGTTTTTCTAAGACCGAGTTTTTCGCGGTATATCTTCTCTGTTTACCTACCTCTGTCTAGTAAGGTATACATAGAACTGCTGAAAAGTATATAAAACGGTTTTTACAAAAAACTACTTAATTTATTGAAATTCGTAAATTTGAAAATCAATCGTTAGTTTGGCGTCTTCAGGGAGAAAGGAAATACCCACGTGGTGATAGTGCCGTATTTCACACGTGTCGACATCTTCTAACTCAAATCACGAATTAAAGATGGCGATGTGGGGCGGTTTGGGTGGTGGGCGGAATGAGGGAGGGTGCAAATGCGTTCGAGAAATATCGGATACCATCGTGGACGTGTTCCGACTGCATATTTGCAAAGACACATCGATCTAAAAATCGTGAAAAAAATTGTAGGTAGGCAGTGTCGAACGCAGCCGCATTTATTTTCGCGAAAACGTCAATCGTGTATAGGTCTTATGCGATAGTTTGCAACTTACAGTAATTGAAAACAGGGTAGTGGTATGAGATGTTGGATGCATGACTCTGAAATTATTTGAATACCTCTTGCAAATAATGTCAAATCTATTCTAATTCTAATGTTTTCAGTTGTATTGTTAGTTTGTCCAAATTATTTACTAGTTCAAGTTTAAAGAATTTGAAAAATGAAATGTTTGAAATTTATTGTGAATATGTTGTCCCAACTGCTCCCAACCGTCTGGAGCTAGTGAGATAATGGTATCCCCAATTGGGGTACGTCGTAAAACTGAAGATTGTGGGGAGGGGAAAGAGATGAGGAAGAGGAAGCTGGGGAAGTACCTGGCTATTCAGATCTGGTCACCAAACACGGCTAAAGAAATTTCGAGCAACATTTTATCTGAATAGTGGTGTCAAACCAGGGCGATACTGAGGATATCTTACACTCCAGAACGTGCAGCAAATATACTATATATTGTTTTAAATGAATAAATCGTAACTAATACAATTTAATCAAATTATAAAGCTAATTATCGTCAATCACGCCAATGGCACGGAAATTAATAAAAAAAACATCTCGAGCTGCGAAGATATTTCTGCGACATCACCCACCGAAAGTAAGATTTGTATAAAACTCGTCAATCGAAACTCGAAAAAAATCGCAAAAAATAACTTTCGTTCATAACTTGTTCAAAAATCAAACCTTGGAATGGAGTTTACATTCCTCTTATCCCTAGCTCTATGGCACGGATATGAATTAGTTTATGCTTTTATCGCAAAAAATTTTTGCAAGTGGTAGTTCCGCGAAGTAACATTCGTATGTAACTCGTTTATCTAATTAACAAAACTAGGACGGGCATCGATTACATTTATTTTAACTTCGGTTGCATGGCACGGAAATACATAGAAAAAAATGTACCATTGAATTCAATGTAAACCACTCTCAAACGAAAGATGGAAAACAGAAATGACAGTAAAAGATTAAGTCGTAAGAGAGTAGTTATAAATTGTATTCAATTATAAACAAAATACTATTTGAGGTTTCACTCATTAAGTTATTGCACCATAAAAAAAGGATAAATGTTTGTTTTTCATGAATAGTGAAATGGAGTTGATTCCGATTATTTGTATAAAACTCTCAAGTAAGGATAAAATGAGATTAGTTTCCTCTTATCTCCGGCTCTAAGATCCGTCCACACAAACGGTGAGTTTTTTTTACGAATATTACCTATTTTATAGTAAACATTTTTACGAATATTAAAAAAAAATCATTTGCGTTAGCAGGCCAGTTAGAAAAGCAAAAAAGTCATTTCCATAAAGCCAGAGATAAGAGGAATCTAATCTCGATCCCAATCATTTCTAGAAAACGGCTTCCTAGATTCATCGAGTGAAGCTCACGTTCCATAATTTTTAGCGTAAATCCGTAATATCGTAAAGTTTGATTTCGTTCGAACTCATGGGGCAGGCCCCGTGCAGATGCAATTGTCAAGGCACTAATGAGCCAAGGAGCCAAGGTGCTGATAATACCTAACACCTGACACATCGCCCATGAGGTTTTTACTAGCGCCAGGCGCTGTTTGGTTCAGGACCATCCCTGGGCCTGAGAAAACGGATCTTAATGTTCGACCCTAAGATTAAACGCGTTGCATAATTTTCAGTCAGTAATTTTTGTATGAACCAAATGGCAATCAACAATGTAAATTTCTAACCCCAAGACTTGCATTTAGCCGGTACATTTTATATTTTTTCGCATTTTGAAAGTTTTGCATTTGAAGCACTTTTACGTTGAATTTTATTATTATTTTCTTTAATTCATCTGACCATTCAAAAATATGGGTTCAAAGGCCGCCATAGATCCATTTCATACGGCGCGGCGCGGTGTTTCAACCCCAAGGCTTGTATTTTACTGAAAGGAAAAAAAACCGCGCTTTACTTCAGAAGATTTTTTGCATTGCGATAATTATATCCTTTGTACCATCGTTTCTCAACCTTTTTAGTGTCGCGACCCCCCAATAAACCAAAAATATGGTAAAAAACCCATAACCCTTCACTATAAATTTTACCGTTTATAAAAGTTTATCATTTATTGTTTGTCAACAGGGTTTATATGTTCAATTACAGTGTAAATATGAATTCATATTATTATTATTAATTATAAATATACATAATGTTGTTGCTGCTTTTTAAATATTCAGATTATTATTGTTGGCAAATAGTTTAAAATAACACTAAGTCTACATGCTGAGGAACTAGCGTCATTGATCCCTTCGGCACCGGTGCGTAGTCGGGATACACGCCAAAAGCGCGCCCAACATTTGTACACGGATGAACGGGTCGCTTCTACGATTCGTTCTTAGGTTCAACAGCTCGGCTGTGCTTCCTCCCTCCTACAACTTGAGACTCTTCAAGACCCATGTTCACTCCTTCCTCTCCACAAAAAGACCCTCCACACAGGGAAATTATTTTCTTCAGGGCCTCCTGTGTGGAGTTAATATAAAAAAAATGCTATTAAATAACAACTATTGACTGATTTGTATAAAGTATTTCTACTTATGTCTCATGTTTTCAGCATATATTTGAATCTATGGAATTTACATTTTTTATGTTACTTGGCATCATGTTGAACATTTTGGGAACGTTATATTCTAGGTTTTGCTGTCCGTATTTATTGTTGTATTTTGGAACAAGCTTCAAACTTCAATCTTTGTGAACCTAGTGTTGTCTTCACGTTTCAATTTATTTTTTATATTCAGAATCAGATATATGCTAAATCAATATTTTGTCGTAAGCCTTTCACACGCAAAATATTTAAGTTTCGATACAGCATTGATATGTTACGTGTCTGTAAAAAAAGATTTTTTCAGACAAGTAATTTAATCATAGAATTAACTAACGTGAATAAGGATGTGTTAACTCTTGAATAGGAATTCCAAGGAGCTGCAAGTTCAAACCATAACTCCTAATTATATTAATAAAAAATATTAACTTGTTACAGCTGTCAAATCATCTGACGAGACTCGCAACGAAGTAAATGAAATATTTGCTGACAAAATTCCACAACTAAAAGTTTTAGTTATGTTTTTACTTGCTCAACGATGTGAATATGACAGTTTAGAAATCGATGTTTTGAAAACATTGATACTATTTGTCACTTCTACTTATGCCAAAAGGCATCTCGTCTATGGGGTAATTAAAACTAAGTGACCAAATACAGAAATCGTAATTGTCAGTTCAAAATATTTTTTTTTCGTAGGAAGTAATCACTTTGTGGTTAGACATTATATATTAAATCAAATGAAACACTTTGTTTATTAAACACGACTTTTTTATTATTACATCTACCGGTTTTGCTTCAGTCGAGCTTCATCAGGATGTGAAATATAACTAAAAACTAAGACAGAGGTCATGCATATTTATAGGAAAGCAGAGGGAGACAGAATATAACACATTATAAAAGTGGGAGGAGTCAAATATTACATAGGCATAGTGAATTAAAGATATATAATAACAAGACAATAGGTTAGACAATTTAGAATCGTTAGAAATCAGGAAATCTATAAACAGTAACTTGTCAGACCATTTATTAAATACACAAATTAATTTATCTAATCAAAAAAACATATTCTATAGTCCTATATTTAACTTGTTTCCCACAATCCATTCCACTCCTCAATAATATGTTTATGTTTTTTTTTATGTCTTTAAAATGTATTATTATATGTATAATTCATGTAAACATGCTTTTTTGTAATTTGTTATTATATATCTTTAATTCATTATGCCTATGTAATATTTGACTCCTCCCACTTTTATAGTGTGTTATATTCTGTCTCCCTCTGCTTTCCTATAAATATGCATGACCTCTGTCTTAGTTTTTAGTTATATTTCACATCCTGATGAAGCTTGACTGAAGCGAAACCGGTAGATGTAATAATAAAATAGTCGTGGTTAATAAAAAAAGTGTTTCATTTGATTATATGCATGACCTCTGTCTTAGTTTTTAGTTATATTTCACATCCTGATGAAGCTCGACTGAAGCAAAACCGGTAGATGTAATAATAAAAAAATCGTGGTTAGTAAAAAAAGTGTTTCATTTGATTTAATATCAAAATAATTTACTTTTTAGTGTTTCAAATGTGGATCCACATATAGAAAATCTTTTTCAGTGAAAACCAAATGTAACTGTCGCATTAATTAATTTATGATCATTTATTAGTTTATTGAGATTTAGATACGAGTTTATTGAGATGTAGGTATATGCAACACCTGATTATAACTTGAAATTCATTATTTAATTAAAGGAATTTTCTTATACTTGACTTTTGGTTTGTCAAATTGCGAACCCCAGGTTGAGAAACGATGCTTTAGGACATTATTCGTAAAGCCAATCCCAAAAGACAGTTCATTTAGTCAAACAGAGTCAAAAAAGCATGATTATTTTTGGCTTCACAAAATATTGACTTATAATTTTGTTGTGTAAAACAATGATAATGTTATATGCTTTTTTAATTTTTTTGATTTTCGTACCCACAACCTTAATATAAATTTAACAAATTATTGCTTATGTTATTTTCTGCCAGTCACATAGTTTTTCAAGATATTATTGCTTGCAATTCAATCATTTGCTAATACTATTAGTTGTTATGCCAAATATTTTTATCTGAAATAATCAGTAATTGACTTATTGGAGTCATTGTAAATTAATTAAAGAAATTGAGTTGACATGTTATTTAAATGTCAAACGAATCATTTATCTCAATAAAACATGTGTTGATCTGTATACCGCGTTAGCACTAAAATACCCTGACTCGTTGATTGAGCATTGGATCAGATACTGACGGTGCGCCATAACAGACGCATCCGCCTAACATTGCTTTTCGGTTTATTTTATGGGCTGGGGGCCCCACTGATCGCCATTACCAAATTATATAGTAGGTGAGGCGAGCTTTTGATTCTGCTGCCCTTAACCAAATTGGACGATTCGGCCGGAACACACACGAAGCTCGTACACGCGATTGTGTTCAAATAAAAAAAAAAACAGAATTTTTCTGAAAATTTAACCGTCTGAACATTTATTATAATACAAACCATCGAATTGAAAGTTATCTTATTTAAATAATTTATATTTTTTTACTCGAGTCCTCTGGCGCTTAACTTTTTAACTTGAGCGTAAGCTTCCCTTCAATTTGTTCTTAAGTTCTTCTCATTATCCATAGCATGTGGTCCTCTTTAAATAACCAGCCCATCTCATACGTGGGTGACCTATGCTCGTCATTCCCATATTGTGATTCAAACATTCAACACATTTTAAAAATGCTGTCCCCATTTAAATTTTTTTGATACTTTGTGATTTGACATAACAGTCTGAGGACTCCAATAGAAACTCATAGTCACTGACAAAGTGGAAGACAGGAGAAGCAGATGAAGGCCACCAATGCGCTGAGGTGGAGTATCTCTGTCGTCCGGAACCTACGTATAATTTACTGTCCCGACGAACGGTGTTAGCGAAACTTGGCTGGCAATGATAAATATATAAATAAAAGTTATGTAAAACAAAGTTAAAAGTTATGTAAATAGAGAGTAACAAAAAAGATCACAGTATGAATCCAATGGAAAATTTGTACAACGCTTGGGGCTAACTGCCAGTTTTCGACCTTTCAGCGTTTTATTATTTTTTTTTATGCGTTTTATTATTTTGACAAACTAATTTTAACAAGACAAGGTTTTTTTATGCATAGCACAATGGATAAAAAAATATTATAAGCAATAATTAATTGCCTGAATTAGGTTCAGATGGTATGATATAATGATCCATAGCACCTGACCGGACATCAGAAGGTCTGGTTCAATTCCCGTCGGCGGAATTTATTTTTACTCGGGAGATATTTTCAATTTGTATGAAAATTTTAGGCGACTAATTATTTATTTTAATAAATTGTTATCTCAGCGTTATATTATTTTTTTATTCGCTGATCAAACAGTCCAATACATAATATGATAAAACTGCCCAGTAACCGTCCAAATGTCAAAAATTCAAACTGTCTCTGATGGTCGATTTCTGATGTCGATGAATCGGTCAAACAACTGGGATTTTTAAAAGTGAAAAAAAAAAATCATCTGGCAGCTGTAGATATATGTCATCGAAATGGGCAGGACCTTGGCAGAGTCGCATTTAGACGTAGGCTGAAGATACTGTTGTTAATGGGCCCGCACCAAAAAGGACCGACAACACAAATTGTTTAAGCATTTTAATTTTCAGTGCACTAAAACAAAGCCTCAACACTGAAATTACTAGAATGATTCATAGAAACGAAATGGCACACCTTGATAGAATATAAGGTGAAAACAACCGGGTTCAGGAGAAAAACTGCGCTACCTTTTTCACACAAAGCTTAAATTTGGATTCGTGGCCGAAAAACCCAACCAAACTGAAAAAATATTTTTATAATCAAAAGATATAGCAAATACCTAGTATTTTGATTTAAAGGCTATTAAAGTATTCAATTTTGCACGATTTTAGAAAAAACTTTCTCCTTTTTTGTGAGTTAATCGTAATTATTAAAAAAATATAATAATGTTGGCCTACCTCCTGTGATAATATAATGGAATAATGACAAAATTCAAACATTGTAAAAAAGCCGTTTTTTAGGCAGAAATTTTAATTTATGTACGAAAAACTTGTGTTCCAACCTAAATCAGTAGTTTGTTATTTAAATTTACGCCCATCAAAATGTTTTTTAAATAATTATATTTTTTTAAATTTATTTTTTCTTATAAACTTCTTATAAACTCACAAATAATTGTCAAAGTTGCCATTGAATTCATCAAAAAAAAAATTGTGCAGTGGCATATTTCGAGTACCTACATTTTACAATTTAAAACACAAAAAATAAAGAAGCACTTATTCCTACTAGACATTTTCCATACCTTTTGATTGAAAAAATATTTTTCTCTTAACTGATTGCACTGAAAAGTTATTATTTATCCTAAAATACGTAATTTCATAATACCTTGTTTAAAATGCTGGAGTAAAAAAGGTCAGTTTGTTTAAACGAGTATATTTACCAATTCCTGCTCAACTTTTCTAAGCTTTAGCTATAATATCAGCCCATGAGATGCGGGCATCGCATCTCAAACTATTAAGATGAATTTGTATGCGCGACCATTCCTCCCCCCCCAGGAATCCTCCCCCCACGAACCCCCCTCCACCCGCCGGCTCCAATACCTTTAGAAGATGCGACCGATGATTTCGGTTTCCATTTAATATAATAATAATGAAAACAATGTTTCTTTGGGATTCTTCGATTTTCGATTCGTATGAGAATGGTTTGGATACAGGGAAGGTCAAGTTTAAAACAATGTAGACATATTGCTATTATTACATAATGTAGTTTTATTTTACCGGAAAATCTACAGAGTTTTCAAAATTATGAAATTTCTGTATTTTCATCCCAGATGCGATATTCAGCAAAATATGTATTCTTGAGAATTTTCCTTAAAAAGCATTTGATTGTTATACAGCAAGTTTTCAGGATTAATTTTTTTTTATTCAACTCTGGGAAATTTATTTTTTTATAATCAAATTAAAAGCTGCTAACCCAAATTTTTTACCAACCCTGATCAATAAAGTAAAATAAAATATTTAATTCTGTATGGGTGGGGAACGATTAACGAAATTATTTATCTGGGAAAAATGTTTTCGTTATACGGCCAACCGCCTGAGCAAACTAGTGTAGATTTTATATCCCAAACTGCCATTACAAGAATACGCCCATATTAGCATTTAATATGGTGTGAATATAACTGAAATAATTTTTTTACCATGTGATCACTAAATGTATAGAATAAATGTAAATACCTCCAAAAAGAAATACTTTCCGTGTAGATTTGAATGGAAACCAATGTTGCTACTGACATAGTAGGTAGATACCTTTTAACTAAAATCTATAAGATCGGGACGGCCAATTAACATTGCGTACTGTGCCTCTCTTAGACTGCCTCTCTTACACTGTCTGTCTTACACTTTCTCTCTTACACTGCCTTTCTTATACTGCATCTTGTATACTGCCTCTCTTAAACTCCCTCTATTACACTGCCCTACATTATATTCGCTATTCCTTTTGATTTTGAATTCGTATTGAATGACGGGTACAATAAATTTATAAATTAAAAGAATGGTCAGACTTTTGGAATACGAAACACGCCTACGTCGCCTTTCTTGTGTTCTTATGTATTCTACGAATCTAATCATAATTAACTTTACATCTTTTATTTTATTCTAATTTCTAATACAATTTAATATGAATTATTTTAATTGCCGTTTTCAAATTACGAAATGATTTGTCGATAATTTAGAATTTTCATGATTTTTACGGGTCTGTGAAAAAATACGATTTTTTATGCCAGTAATATTGACAACACCTTTCTGGCCCCTGGTCGTTTCATTTGAAAGCAATATAGTCTTAAGAAAACGTATCTTCAAATTAATATAAAAGCAATGAGACAACCCATCAAATTTAAAATCGTTTTACATGCCCGAAAACTTGTTTTGGTTATTTCTTACTTCGAAACCATATCTTCAATGGATCGAATTATTTCTATTGAAATGTTGAGGTAGGTACCTGCTTGTTATACCTTTATGTATTCAGTTTGAAGAATGATTAAATCCTTCTTCATTTTTTGATAATAAAACATGGCAAATATTTACAACGTGATTTATGTGGAAATCACCCAAGAGGCCTGAATTATCAGAATATACGTTTTAAGTTACCAAATACCAATATTTTAATTTTTACTTATTTTTTTCATAAAATATTAAATAGCACTAATTTAATAAACCGTCTGGAAACAATACCTTATAGGGTTCTCACGTGATATGTATAGGGTGTCCAGGGGTTGAGTGCACAAACTTCGGAAGGTGATTGATTCTACGTGATATTTTCTTCGTACAAACAATACAACTTTTGTACCTGAAAACTACTATAATACTTGTACTATCATGTAAAATCATCGATAGTCGAACCCCTATCATCTATTTGGTATGCAACTATGCTGACCATTACACCACGAACTGACGTAAGAACGACGGCAAAAATGTATTCATTAAGAATGAATATAAAAATTATTCATATGCATCCAAAATTAAATTTATTATGTTATGATTCATAATATTATAATAAACTATTGATTTTAAAGTGGTATGTGTTATTTTTGACATTACAGCGCACAAGAACCCCAACTATCTAGGGTCAGCGAGATTAAGGCATCCCCAATCTGAATATGTTGTGAGGTTGAAGGTAGTAGAGATGAGACGGAGATGGTAGAAGAAAATGGGGGGGACCTGTCTATTCAATGTGGTTACCAAAAATGGTTAAAGCCTTTTAAAGCTACGTTTAAATTCTGAATGGTAGTCAGTCGATCAGTTTTCCACTCTGGAACGTATCGCAAACATGCATATTATTTTTATTTCATTATTTGTGAAAAAAGAAAAATTGATTGAATACTTCCGCAAACCGGAGTTTGAAATTGCGACCTTCGGATTCGTATTCCAGACCACGAATACCAAGGGGTTCGTTGTGTTGGACCTAGCCAGAAAAAAATAATTGCATTGACATAAAAATTGCAGTCAAAAGTGTTTAAACAATACCTTTCTTTCACGACACAAGAGCTCACCAATATAGGGTTTTTACTGCATCATTCAATAAGGTCCTCGTGAAAAATTAAAGATTCTTATCAATACTTATTCTTTATCACATAATATTCTTGTTCATAAACTTTGAACAATCAAATTCACAATACACAGACGACCGGCAGTACTAATTAGAGTTTACACAACAGTAATCGTGAGGAACATCACAAGACTACATTTCTGCTTTACATTATATACCTACTTAGTTAAGATTGCTCTGTAAATGTAAAAAAATAATATTTATTTTATAATACCATTTAATCGTGTTAAAATAATGACGTTATAAGGATGCCTTACAAAGTCGCCACTGCGCGTTTAAACCTATGCGATATGTGAAAGCTCGCTGGTGGCGGTATTGTATTGTCCGCCGTACCTTTCTAGAGGGCATTTCAGATCCGTCCGATTTTTTGTTACGGCGGATGACTGATGGGCATTTGATTCATGAGGCACATTGCTGAGCGGTTTTCTATATAATGTGTTTAATATCGTTTGAACGATGTACCCCTTGATAAGGGCACGGTTATAAGTTGTAACAAACACTTTCAGATATAATTTTATGGCCATTTTTGAGGATTTTTTTGTCCAATATCATTAACCAGCAACCTGCTAGTTGATTTACAGACCACCTTCAATATGTTAATACAAATTTAATCTGCAATCATTATTCGAAAGCTGCAGTGGAGTTGTTGAAAAGGACTTCATTTTGATTGATGAACTATTTTATTTATTTCTTCAAGTTCTCCATAAAAAAGTTATTCACCAATTATATTATGGAAAAGATTACATATTCGAGGTACATGTAAGTATAAAAACGTCAAGGATATGCGTCAACAGATAGTTGATGAACTGTCTGTAAGTAACGTTGAAAATTTCGATGTTCAATGCAGAATCCTTGAGTCACTCTGTTGATTGGCGCGTTCTTGGCGCGTTCTGATAGGCAGAAGTCCTCTTGTCCTCAAGGAGCATAAACAGAGCATCTCTCACGAGTGTACTTATTAGGTAATGCTAACCTCTCTCAATAATATGGATTAAGAATAGTTCCAAAGACGAGTTTTAAAACATGCTGTATTTTCCTCCTGAGATTAAGAAGACAATACACTATCGATATGTACAAGATAGCGTCATATTCTGAAAAAAATAAACTGGTTTTACGAAAAAAAATCGTTGGAAATGTTTTACATTACCTTTGATTTCATTGAGAGATAATTTTGAGTTGATTAGTACATTATGTTTAGTAGGGTAGGTGTTTCAAAACTCGATGCTGATCTTGTGAACTGAGAATATAGTTGCTTTGACCTAGACATTCAAGACAGTCATAGATAAGCAAAATTTAATGATGCTAGAACTCAGAACCACGTAACAGATTAATTGAGAAGTAATTGTGGTATACTCAGGTTTATATATTTAAACAAAACTTGTATTATTGTTGGTAACTAATTATTTATTTATTTACGCCCCAGTGGGCTTAAAAATTAAGTAAATATAAATGTAAGTAAGTAAATATAAATGTAAGTAATATAGTTTTGTTAACTAGGTATTTGTTGTACATTCTAATAATGGTAAAGCAAGTACACGGTATTGATTTATAAAATTACAAAAAAAGTACATTCGAAATAGTATTGACAACTCAATTCTTTAAAATGAGAAATTAGATTAACTAATTAAAATAAATAGTGTAAAATATAAACAAATATTAAAGTATTTAAAAATATAAATGCATGACGTATTATGTATTTAACGCTTTCGAACTCTTTTTAATACTATAATATGACATGACGATATTTGAACAATTTTTCTGTCTAAACGGAGAAAAATGAGTATTGCTAATTTATTAGAATCCATAATTGAACAAGAAGATAATACTAATAAATCTAAATGAAAAATGAAATAGAACAAAGAATTTAATCTCTTGTTTCACCGGAACAGCATTTTAACCATTTTTGTGACCGTTACCTTTTTATTTTTCGTGTGTTGGTATATTCTTAAAAAGTTATAGAAACGTTAACGAATAAAAATTGAATATTAAGAATCTCTTCAAACCATAACTCGGTTAAAAACGGGATTGCAGGCCTTCAATGAATGAGTTTTAAAAAAATACGAATATTTTATCACACGAATATTTATGGCTGAACAGGTTCATAAAAATCATCACATTTTACCAAAGCAAATGCAAGTGCATGAACACGTGTTCCAATATATTAGGAATTTTTATTAAAATATCAGGAAACGACATGTAATCCAGTTTTTAACCAGATTATCATTTTAAGAGATTCTTAATAAATTAGCAATTCTCATTTTTCTCCGAGTACAATATCTAGGTTACTGCAATTAGTCGCAGTTCGTAACACCAATTCCGATTGAAATCAATAATGTTAAAAAAGATAATTAGCCTAACGTAATAATTTCGAAAGAAAATCACACATTTTACAGATGGAAATTATTACATTTTTGACGTCCAGCAAGGTGCATTCCAGATTGAAACACAGGCAGTAAGAACACAAACCCAAATACATACATAAAACACAATACGGGGGGCAGTACGTTTAAGCGTCCGCTAATAGCTTTTCTTTTAAATGTAATTTTATTGAAGGTTCGGTGGTTGAATAACGAATACCGAATAACGATACCCAGTAATTACAGCCTACCTACCCTCTGCGGGGCGAATTAACCCAGGAATATTTTTTTCCGTATTCGTTATTTGTAGATTGATGGATGAGATACTCTCGTTTTTAATATGAATTTTAATCCGATTCATTTCGATCTTGCCTTCTGGGAAACTCGATGATGTTTTAGTATTCAGTATTCAGGGATTGCTTTATATCCTTCCAGTGCTGTAATTATAGGACAGAGAATTAAATGAATACGTATTAGAAATAAATATACCCGTAATAAATGGTCGCGGCTTGTTACCTTCTCACCAGGGAACTTATTGAATTATTTTAACGTCTTAGAATAAGCCGAGAGCAAAAACAAAAAACATTTTTAATAAAAGTATGAATTTTATAATTCATTGTCTCATTGTTTGAGCCCAATGAAGTTAAATATCGATTGCAAACATTTGACAATCCAATAAATTAGTCTTTTTAGCATAAAACTTTTTAAAAGTGTTATTCACTATGGACAGCAGTAGTAGGTAATGCAAGGTAATGTGGTGTAGTGTACCTATACCTTTTATTCGTAATCTATATTATACTTACCATAAAACATTTCTCAGTAAATATATCACTGTAACTCTCATAGTATTATTTGTCATTTTACTGAGCTTATGTTTAATTTTTTTATTATTATTTTACTGTACGTAACCTGTATTTAATTGAATTTTTAACTGTATGTATGTAATTTCTAGATTTTTGTCTGTAACTTAACTGAGTTTTTGTAACTGGATAGTTCTCGCTTAAGTGAGAACATCTGTAAAAACCCAGTATAAATAAATAAATAAATAATATTACAAAAATACATGCTATAAAACTGATTTACTTTACTTTACTGATTTGATAAAATCTGCATTTTAAATCGGAAAATTTCATTGTAGTATTAACGAAAGTAATTATTTAGGTTTAATTGTATAATTGACGTTCCCCAGAAGTTGTGATATTAAATAAAAATATATATTTGTTACAATTGTTTTACCAAAACGATGTCAAAAATCGACATGTTCTGTCATCTACGTAAAAATTTGATAAGACACATTTTAAAAATTTACCTTACGCAACCTAAATAATGATAAATTCATAGTTGTTTTGTATAATTCCCGACAACTTGGTACATACACTCGTACCTAAACATTTTTTTGTTTATTTACACCCCAATCTAAGTCTAATTGCACATTTCCAACAATTTTATAAAAAATCTATAATATCAGCTGTCTTTAACCGATGACCAATATAATTTCTCAAATAATTATCGACAGATATCTTTAATAGCGAATAGTTTGAAAGTATTGTGAAAAACCCAAATTAAATTTTCTTGAGAGCTAGTGGAGTAGGAAAGGAAATGAAATATTACACTGCAATCAAAACTCATGAAAAAAAGCACACAAGACGCAATAAAAAATGTAAGCTAATCAAATTAAACCATAAATGTATGTTGAAGGTAAGAAATTCGCAGGAATATTCATAAATCCAATATAGATATATGATGTAAAACTTATAAATATTATAGATCAAGTAATCCGTTTAAATGGTTAATAATGTGTTTTCAAAAATAAAACTACTACTAAATTAATTGAAATAAATGAGATCATTGTGTTTGTCATGATATTGACCTTTCCAAAGAACTAGAAGCATTAAAAAGGGGGCAACGTCTGCTGAGCATTTCAATCGATATATTCGTACAAGGTAATCACAGTTAATATAATTCATTTGAGTAGATTAAATAGAGCAAAGGCTGATAAATGATGGACTGTTTTGTCTATCCGGCGAGGCATCAGCCAATCAGAGAACGAGTCTGAAAACCACGACCAATCAACGTAATGGCGCGCCCGAATCACAAATTGAAGGCAATTCATCTTGATAACGATTCAGATCGACAGGGCCGAATTGTTGCTACAAGTTTGAATTTGATGGTTTCTAATTAGAAGAAGACGATTGTTACGCAGGTAGGTACTCGCTTTATATAAATAATGAAATCTGTACAGGCCCATTTTTCAAAAAATAGAACATAATATAAAACTCACAATGAAAATAGAACATAATATAAAACTCGCAATGAAAATAGAACATAATATAAAACTCGCAATGAAAATAGAACATTATATAAAACTCTCAATGAAAATAGAACAAGATACAGTTATTTGTTCGAGTCCCTCTTGCGACCTATGCCTTCTTTATTTTCGGCGTCTTATTCTATTTCCTTCTAGAGTTATTAGAATTATTTTCAAAGAATAAATATTATAATGATTTTTAAACTTCAACAAGTTAACTCTTATACAAAAAATATTACATAAAATCACCATGTTGTAAACATACAGCCTTACTATTAAATTTTTAAATCTGGCAAAATCGCATTTCGCATCTGACAATGAAATAACGCATACGCATTCATTTTATTTTTCCAGCTGTGTGTTTTCAATTGAGTGCGATAGTTTTTTGATGCCTTCTGTAATATTTTCATTAATCTAGTTTTTTGTCCGTAAAATTGGAAATTTACTATTATATACGTATAATTGTATATATTTACAACTTATTTGTGTTACATTTCCTCTATTTCACAAAATCGAATTGTGTAAAAGGTACTTTCATTTTATGTAAAAAAATTTTTTTTAATGGTTTTACCAATATTAAAATTGAATTTAACTATCTAAATTTAATAAGAACTTAAGTAAAGTGGTTTTTTTTATAACGTATATGCCTAGTTAGCGTATTGGTAAACATAAAACGAAAAAATAAACGACTGTGTTTAAAAAAATCATTTATTCTTAAATAAAAATTGAAAATATTTGTCAAAACTTTTTTTATCAAGTTTTTTCACAGTAGAAATTAAAACATTGCAATTTTTAAGTATTAATAATAATTTATTATTATTTAAAATACCTTGGAAAAATTACGAAATTCGATAAGAAATAATTATTATAATAAATACAACAGATAAACAACCCCGAAGTTATGTGACATGAAATATTTTATGTCAGTTTCTATGTTAGTAAGGTTTTCACATACACGGTCATTTGTCAACTGAAAAAGTAAATTTACCACGTTTTTTGCTAATGCCGCTTGTGCCTGGACACTGATCAAAATATACAAGTTATATCTGTTATATCTCTGCCTTTACTTGTAGATTTAGTGTGTTGGGAACTCTTTGATAAGTAAAAGGTTCTTTTACTATAATTGCGTGTATTTACGTTACAAAAAATAAGTCTGAATTTAGCTACACTTCATTACCCGAGGGTTGGTAATTCTCTGTTTCTAGAAGCTTGAAGTCTGACAATGATACCCCACAGGCAATTGCTACACTCTAGCGACATCTGTCGGACTCTGGAGTAAGCTTTCTGACTAGTGCCATCTATCGCTTGAATACCCAACTTTTTACCATACATCACAGTTAACAATTTGTGAATAAAACATAATTTTAATTAATGATTTGGTAATCCATGACATTTTTTGGTCAACATTATTGTAAATAATTATTCATCTAAATAAATATATCACAGATGTGCATCTTTTGCACACACCAGTATTTACAGTTATGATAACCATAATTTGTAATATGTTTGTAGTTCTCATGGGTAACCTATAGAGCATGATGGTCAATCGTATTAAAACATAATTATTATAATTTGTAATAAAGCAACAAAATATTTTGAAATATGTTCAGTGGCTTTGTTTGCATCGCGTTTGGGTACCAACTAGGCGTCGTGTGTTCAATTCCTCGGCTGCGAAGTCCTCCATCACAACAATCTGTAAAAAAATGTTCCATAAATAACTAGGAACATGTTTTAATTATGTTTACAGTTCAATTATGTACTTACAATACTACCAATCTGTCTTAATTGATGACTAAAAAAATTTATATTTTATCTATAACCATAAAATGCCATGTGAAACTGTACAATTTGCAGCTTATTTAAACTGACGCCTGATTTGCAGGCAATCTTCATAACAGCTATGCGAGACAAGCAGGAAACCACGTAACGCCTTCAGTCTTGTATTCAATTTACTAACTATTATTGTGTATTCCAGTGACGGGCATAATCGACACATTTTCGTTTATTATAATATCTAATGTAAAAATTCCTGAAGAAAGAATAAAAACAAACAAAATTACATACGATAAAATAGAATAGCTATGACAGTCGATTTCATAGTCAACATAATCGACGTAAGAATTGAAATGAACATCATTAAAGAATTAAAGAAGATCCCCCAAGTTTTATGAATGTTTTTTTTTAAATAACACTATTGAGATTCCGTGGTCCAGCACCTGTCATCAGTGTGAATGACTGCTTTATCATACCTCTCAAAGGTATACGTAAAACATCCTCAGTCGTAAGCAGATTCGTGATTGGCAACATTGTTGTTAATCCAAGTCTCACGATTCGGTTCTGCCGGTTTTAAGTATCGTATGAATACAAATGGTTTGATTTAATGCCATGCTTTGAGGCACAATCATAGTTATTACAATAACATTACAATAGTTAGCGAGAAGCAGGAGGGACGCCCGCGCCCGGCGGGTTGCCAATCGGACAAAACACCATCAATACGTTATTGGGACAAAAAACATAAATGTCTTGCCATCCCCAAATGTCTATGAACTCCGTTGAGATTGTAAACGTTAGATGAGCCCATATATAAAATAGGCAAGAGGTGGACTCCACAGAAGAAGACCAGAAATTCGAAATTCACGGATAGATAAACCCATAACTTGGAAGGCATAAAAATATGGTGATTGCTTTAAAAATATTATCTGTTTCTAATGCAAGTACTATAAACACAACAGAAGTTGGCGGATTTTTAATATTTACTGATTTATTTTTTACACGCCCCTATGTGCGTTTAGATTATATTTTACAAGTTGTTTGCATAACTGAACTATTGTTAATACGAATTTAACCTTAAAAATAAAAAGTGAACAAAAAAGGTGTGAATAGAAACTAAGAACAAAAAGAAAACCTAAGAGATCACGTGGACGTTCTAACCCCTCACATAAATGACACAAAATTTGGTACTTACTCTATAACTTTTTTTATTTTTATTTTATTTGGATTTACGTCCAGCCGGACGTTTAAATGGATTTTCAAAACAGAATATACCTAGTGAGCTATTGAAAATTATACAAACTTTTTAAAGCCTGAAATAACAGTAAACTGATAAACTGAATATGAAAATAACTCACCGGTTCAATATTACAAAAGTAGTACTCGTAGATGGTGAAAAAATAGATATATTTTTGCGTGGAAAAATAAAAATAATGGAATCTACAACATTTATATCGATTAGTTCTAAGGTGAATTATATCTCAAAGATCATAATATTTATTTCCTAGTCTGTGAAATCTCGTTATCGGGGAATATCGATAAGCAAGTAATGGTGTTGAAAGTAAAAGGGTAAATACATTTCGACAAGATATTTTTGGGAACATGCGTATTGACTAATTGAAGCATTTTAGGATTGTGTCACGTCGGTATACCTGTCACCATAATTAGTCATTTGAACTATTGCGCAATGATTAAGTATTGATGTGAGGATCATTAGAAAATTTATTCACGATGGATTTGTTTCCTCTGACATACAAACAAGTAAAAATTCTTCTGGCAAAAGCAATGAAGACGCGATAGTCGTGTCTCCTTAGAAGGCAGACCAAACGATTTGAGATATTTTTTTAACCCATAAAGACCAACCCAGTATATTCCATAATAACGATGGCCTCACTGTTTAATCTACGGACTTTTTTATAACCTGTTTAGTATCTCGAATCAAATTTAGTCGGATTAAAATGCTGGGATAATTTGAATCATTTTCTGAAGAAACAATTTTTGGGTTATTATTTAAGAGCATTTACGCAGCTTTTATTGCACCTTTTGTGAACCTGGACTTTATAAAACCACAATGTTTTAATGGCAATGCGAATATGATATAAATTAGGTTGATTTTACGACGAAGCTTTATATTTTTTTTGGTAAAATTCCAGGCCGAAAAATGTCATAACTGAGCTATGAAACCATTTTAGGAAAAATGCATCAATCTTATTCCCACAAATTAAATAATATTTCTTGGATTTATATCAGTAATGTATAGAAATATGCATAAACATACGGTTAAGAAAAAAATATTTTGTCATTATAAAGAAAATCTATTCTCTGATGTTTTGTAGATACTTCAAACATAGACAAAATCATTTTGTACAATAATAGGTTTTACAAACGTGTGGGTAATGTCCATTGTAGTCATTGACACAACCAGTATTTACATCAAACTGAATTGGTGCAATAATAGGTTTTAAAAACATGTAGGTTATATCCATTGTAGTCATTTACACAAACAGTATTTACAACAAACTGAAAGTTAGTGCAACTTTACATTTATTTATTTCTGGGCATTACCAGTCGCATATAAATGTTTAAACGCCAATAGTCGCTTCAAAATGTCAATTACTTTGCGATTATTTTGTATTTTTTATTTTTTATTTCGATACAAACACCGGCTAAATGGCTTTGGCCAGTCATGCAGTGGGAATGCGATTGGACCCCGAGAGCATCACGTGCGATCTTCTCGGCGGGCATATTTCAAAATCGCCTGCTTTTAATTCATTTATATTTTCGATTACTTTGCTGCAACAAAAATTAGGGTTTTGGTACTCTCACGTTCGTATGTGAAGCTGGAAGTTTGCGGAAGGGTTGCCACAAAATGCTCTAAATTGAATATAATATGTCTGGAGATTGTTTTGTATGTACTGGAAAATGTTCTGAATTGCGTTATTTGATATTCCGAAACTTCCTTCTTTAAACAATATAGCTTGTATTTAACAAGATGACACCGGACTTCTTCATTCAACTACATTTAAGTTTCCAATATAATCCGTTTAAGGGCTTCAATTTGTGCATTTTTTCTTGTATACATCTTCTTTGAAAAGGGTACATATTTGTCCTAAATGTCGTTGACGTATTTAACACATAAATCACAAAATATATACAGGTCTTGGTGGAATTTATATCGAAAAGCAAAACAACAAATCCAATTAAGCAAACTAGATAGCTCTACTACCACTAATTTAATTTATTTATTAGACAATTCCTTATATAATTTCTCTATGTTAATTACAATTGTTTTACTTATATTTTTAAATTTAAAAAAAAAATTGTTACTTATTTCTACATTTTTATATTTTAGTTTACATTCATTAAGTTCCTACTTGGAATTGAATTTCTAAATCAACCTATCTGGGAGAAATTATAATTGGTCTGTTTTTTTATCCTATTCTGAGTATTATATTCATATTAAGACTATTTATTGTCCTGAAATAAAAATAAATAATTTTTTTTTTTTTTTATTATAGATTACTTGCAGAGTATTTTGTTTTTGTGATGTTAAACTCATTTAGATGTTCTCTATGTTGAAAAAATTGAAACATTTAAAAGCCTAACTGGTTGTGAAATTCAAAATAAAAAATCATTTTAACAAAATTTTGAAATTACTCATTCATATTTTATGAGAAAATTTGTACTCATAGTATTATTGTCGATGGATAATAATAGTTTCTACAGGTAAAAGAACACAACTAGTAACGTTATTTTTGGATTCTCCAAACACGAGTCAAAGTTAATAACACTTAAACTGCAAGGTAAATATTTCAACCCTTAATGACCTGACACTTTTAACCCTTTTACAGCCGGGGTTGGGGAGGATCCACTCCCGTCGCTATCAGTTTATGGGTGAGGTGTTACAATTTTGATTATTGGTTTTTAATGAAGGCTACGAGAGTTCAAACCACTTGTACATGTCATAATCACTTTAACAGTGTTTCAGAACAGATTTTATCTCTCTTCTGCGGTCTGTTGTTTGTACTTCATCGTTAAATTTGACCTGAAACGTAACTGTTATGCCAAATTAATGTACGAAAATGAAGTTTAATCAATCAATCATAATTTCAGAAATCAAAACTTTAATTTGCTCTCGGCGAAATTGAATTGAATTATCGGGTTTTTAATGGAATTACAAACATTGTGCAAGCACGTTTATTTTCGTTTTACAATTAATTATAAAATATATTTAAAATGTTTGTATCAGATAAAGGGAAAATCCAAACAATCGCTCAATGTAAATCTAATAATCACAATGAATTTCAATAAATAAATACGTATAAGTTTGCTTAAATTAAATATTAAAACATTTGATCTAATAATCGACAGCAGATTTTGAAATGTTTTAGACTTCATAGTTGTAACATTTTAAGCCTTTGGGCTTTGAGGTTCTATGGCAGGGGGTGTGGATGGGGGTAGTTGGCAGTATCAGTACAACAGTGGGCAGCAGTTGTGTACCTAGCATCTAGCAGTGTAGTTCATACGTTTGGTCACGTGATCTCCGATCAGCCTCCGGGGCTTAAAGGTCTTCCGCGCCACATCCGTAGCGGGGAATTATTAACTAAGATCTCTCTCGTGAGGGTTGATCGGTCCATCCGCATCCCTCAGTCTGCGACCGGAAGCGGCGGTTAGGACCGGCATTAATATGGATCGAAGATGCTGCGATCCGATGTGTCGGCCGGAAATTAAGGTGGATGTTAAATTAACAATATGGACGAATGCGGGGGGTAGTTGCGAGTTGACGAACTTAGGGGGTATCATTTGATTATTTATCACCGATAAGTGCTGATTGCATTATTGCGCACCAAATAAAAATAAATAATTAATAAAGAATCAGTAAAAAGAAGGGATTTAATTTTTTTTAGATTACATCTTAATTAATATCTTATTGATCTGATTTAAGAATTTATTTAATTATCATTCAACATTTGAAAATTACTTTTTAAATGGAACTGAATAAAGAATGTTATTTACCTACCTTGAAATTTATAAATATTGAGCGACTCTCACAATTTCTGCCATCTACCAAACGTGCGTACGTAGGTACACCTTCATGCTTCCTAATACTTAATACACACATGAAACAACGGCAGAAGAAAGATAACAAACGGTTTAACCTTTGAGAAAATAAAATACGGAATTCCTGAATGTTTGAAACTTGCGGGACATGTGAAGTTTGAGGCACGCGTAGTTCGGCATGCTTCATATCTCCAAGAAATGGTCCCAGAAAGACAAATAACTCCGTGCATTACTAACAATCGTAAAGCATCGCCCGAATTCCTGCCGAGACCTCAGAATATCTGAGAAACGGAGTATGGCGGTCACACAGACCCGCTGACGATTCAAGGGACAAGTTATGCTTTGATTGTCCTTCCCGAGAGGTACACACTACCCCTACCTTCTGCCTACCACCTCTTGACACCCACCCCCATACCGCACGCGTCTTCAACTTAGATATGGGGGTGAGCGCTCGCTCTGCCCATATTTGGGGGGGATTACATATCCGAGGGACGGAATCTCACTTGGGCGAACGGCGAAAGAATTGCATAATTTAATAATCCGTATAAATACTTGTCATATTGTATATTTGTTCAGAATAAGCACTCTTTTCTAACAATTATTTTATAAGCAATAATTATTAGCCTGAAAAACTCATCCACATTGAAAAATCTCCTGATAAAAGATACATGATGCCAACGGGACTTGAACCCGTGTCCTTTCGATTTCCGGTCGACAGCTCTGACCACTGAACTATGGTGGCTAATCTCTTATCCGCGAAATAATTCAATATATTCTAGTGTTTCATTCAATAATTAATGCTTGTTACATTTTTTCACCTGAAACAACCAACTTTATTTTATATGAGAAAAGCATTGTAAGTACTAACTCTCTCACTAGATGGCGTCGAGACAAATTGTCTACATTATTGAATTATTTCACGGATAAGAGATAAGCCGCCATAGCTCAGTGGTCAGAGCTGTCGACCGGAAATCGAAAGGACACGGGTTCAAGTCCCGTTGGCGTCATGTATCTTTTATCAGGAGATTTTTCAATGTGGATGAGTGTTTCAGGCTAATAATTATTGCTTATAGAATAATTGTTACCCTTTGTGCAATGCATAAAAAATCTTGTCTTAAACATTAGTTTACCAAAAAAATAACAATTTCTCTTTATCTAATTCATGACGAATGTATAAAAGTGGGACCAATAATTTACAAGTCAGATAGATGTATCGGAGCTGGTAATAAAGCTAAAAAACGGAAAGTAGTTACCGCTTGAGACCATCATAGGAAAAGTCATCATCAATGGTTATCACACTTCAAATTAATTTGCGTGATTCATCTTTGTTAAAGTTGACTAACCTTTGTTTTCAGGGAATTATTTAATATGGTAGAGGCAATTAAAATTGGTATTCCTTTGTCTTCTTTAATTTATCTCAATTCAGATAGGAGAAGTCTGTAAACTACTCAACTCAACACAGACGTACGTGTTCGTATTAAGGTTTTAATTCGTTTGACCTCAGTGGATAAATAAAAAAAACTGAATTTATGTAAAAAACAGCGGCAGTACAAGAACAAGCAGCCAAACTTCACATTAAAGTTAATAATGTAATATATTATAACGCAGTCGGAATACGGTTTAACAATGAATATTTTATTACATTTATGTGGTAATTATAGAACAGAGCGAAAATATCCAAGCCATGATTACAGAGATCGTTGACAATGCTGATTTATGGTAATAATTAAACGTAATTATTTGGTTTGTGGGTTCTACACACAAATTTTATAATTTGATCCATATCTTATTTAGTTAATTCCGTGCGCACCTTTCGATGAAGCCAAGTTAATTTCCACATAAAATTAACAGCCAGACGTTAACACAATTTCGGTGATGGATTTGAAAAGAAAATTTCGGTGATTACAGGGGAAGAAAAATAATGTATAATGCGAGTATTTATCGAACGGGCCGTTTCTTCTTTCAGAACAAACAGACAAGAAGAGATTTATATAAGCAATAAATAAAATTTCCAATAAATAATTGCATGGTATCATATCACGCGACTTGGAACGCAATTTATGGCAAACAAAATACTATTTGGGAAATTGCCCATAAGTTATCTTTACTCGAGTAGAAATGATTCTCCCCGGTCAATTTATAAATCATTTTCCTGAATAGGTACCATTTCATTTTAAATTAAATCACTAAATTAACACCTTTTTGATAAAATCCACTTAACTCAAGAAACCGATCAATGTGAGTATGTGAAAAATCTGGAAATCTGCAAATAATGCAAGGCAGATGTAAGCGTAATGGATAAAGAAGGAACGCTTACATGTTTTGGGCATGTAGAGCGAATGAACGAAGAAAGGAATGTAAGGAGAATATATGAGAAGCACGATCAACTGAATACGATACGAATAAGATACTTGATACGGGCCACGTCAAGAATCAGAATAATAGAAGAGTATGTATGAATGTGAATGAAACAAGGAGTGTGTGCTAACACCGAATTGTTTGGCGAGCCGTCATCTCTGTCTACCCCTAGTTAGTTAGTTAACCGATTAATAATTTAGTTAGAATATTGAACTAAAATACTGAGATTTCCAGATGTGGCTATGTTTGTAAATGGCAATTAAAGTGGATATTATTTTGAGTGATATTGCAACTCCGGGAAATAATAATTGGAATTTGACTAAAATGAGATTTGTATTCCATTACCTGTCGTATCGGGAGAACAGAAAGGATTTGCAGGGATCAGGGTGGCAGGAGATTGCGAAGCAGCGATGGCGATGACAGCGCGACGAGTCTAACGCTTCTCTGCTTGTTCGCAGGCTAATTAAATTCTGGACTAATCTCTCTCAACTTGTAATTTGATTATTACCCTGCAAGATAGTATCCGCACACCTATGCGGGTGTTACTCGCGAGCGGGACGACCTCCTCACTCGGTATTTACTCCTGTGATCCCCTTGCACCCAGCACACGTCCTACAGCATGCAGTTCCCGGGGTGGCAGGAGATGTGTGGAGATGGTGGAATTAACAACACCCATAAGTGCGTACGAAACACTGAGATGGGGATTAAATATTCACAATATACGTGTATGTATCAAAGGGTGCAAGTTGTCTCTGAAGGTATAAGATGTATTGTTCATGTAACATCATATGTGTTGAGATAGCTGTTAAGAATTTTCAAATCTTTATTGTTTGTACATTTTAGCCAAAATTTGCACATTGTGTTTGTCATATCCCAAGATTTTGATGGTTTTTTTTTATTGCTACGCATTATAGAATAATTTAAAATAATATATTTTTAACGGGAAAATTTATTATTTATTTATTTAGTCAGTTTTTTTTGTTTTTTTTTTTTTATTTTTTTTTTATAGTGAATACCTCACAAGAGTCCCAACTGCTCCCGTCTGGAGCCAGTGAGACTATGGCATCCCCAATTGGGGGATGTTGTGAGGCTGAAGGTAAGTGGGGAAGGGAAAGAGGAAGGTGGGGAAATACCTGGCTATTCAGATCACTAAACACGGCTAAAGCCATTTGGAGCAACGTTTCAATTCTGAATGGTTAAATTCAAATGTCGATATTTTTAATAATTTATTTAAGTAGGTACCTTTATATTCATTTAAACAAAAACCTTATTCCTAAATTAATTTTAAGTTTGCAAGATTAAATTTGTTGTATTTTAAATAGCTTACGTGACATATATTTATGAAAAATATACAGTTTTATATGAATTTTAACAAAAATTGAAAAGAATCACGTTTAAAATTTCTGATAAAGAATCCTTTATCCAATTTCATTCCGAAACAATATATATTTATTTATTGAATGATTTTACATATTGATCACAAGCTAGCAAAAAAAATATTATACTACAAAAATGAACCATCTAAGCTCTGCACCTAATGTATTTATTGGTATAATAGAGCAGAATTTTCACGGTAACATCCGGAGGACCCCGGTGAAGGGTCGGATATCTATCTATCAATAATAAAATGAAATTACCGTCCATACGCTCTGAATGCTAATATCACAACACAGGTAATTTACCACACACATTCCAGCGGTTAACAAACATCCGATTCATAAATTATTGAAACGCAGCTGTTTATATTCATCCTTAAAAAATTAAACTTTGCTTAAAAAAATCAAAATTTTTATCATAATCCATACGTATATGTTTTTTTTTTCGAAAAATTCTGTTATTAAAATATTTGAATGTTTATGATGATCTTGTTTTTTTCCTAGTATTTCTCATAGCTAAAAATATTCTTTTCAAACCTTTCCAGAGGGAAGGAAAAACGATTGATTGAAGTAGGAATATACAGGGTTTTCCAATAAGAGGTGTTATTTATATTCAATCGTAAAAGATCAATGGTTTCGTTGCTTGTGTGGCACGTAGCGCCGTTTTGTTGAAAGTAAACGTTGTCCAAATCAATACCATTTAATTCCGGCCATAAACAATCATTAATCATCTCTCGATAGCGATCCATTCACCGTAATTGTTGCTCCAGCCTCATTTTCGAAATAGTAAGGTCCAATGACTCCGCCGGACCATAAACCGCACCAAACAGTCACACGTTGAGGATAGAAAGGCTTTTCAACAATAACTCTTGGGTTTTCCGAGCCCCAGATGCGACAATTTTGCTTGTTGACGAAGCTACCGAGGTGGAAATGGGCCTCATCACTCAAGATGATTTGCATTTGATTCACTCAAGTGAATTTTAATAATTTCAATGAGTTGTTGAAGCATGTATCGTTCCATTTTTATTAATGACGTAGTTTCTACTTGTCAAATGATAAAAAATGACAGCTTCAAAAGTAACATCTACCGAAATAGCGGGCTATTCAAAATAACAACTTTTATTGGAAATCCCTGTACAAGTGATTTATAAGTTTTAAGCCACTTAATTTAACAATGGTGCAAATTAAAAACATACTTTTATGTTTTGGAAAATAAAAAATGTGATTAATATTCTTAACTTCAAAATTCACGTTCAAAGAAAAGCAGTTATATAAAAAAGAGGATGCGAAATAATCACGTTCAAGTATATTATTTAATGTTTGTTTTTTTCATGATGTAATAAACTATTTTTTTTAAATATTACATAGTGTTACATAAAGAAAAAAACATAATCTAATTTTCTCACTATTAAGAGACAACACTATTGTGCTTGTGTTATTATCGGGTAATTCCTTGCTACGTTGATAAGAATAAAAATTTTAGATATGTAATTTACATGTTTCCCTCTCATGTTGGAGGCTGTCAGGGTATTCATCAGAGCAATCTTCACCCTGTAAGTTACAACAGTCCGAAAGAACTCTGCGGAACTGCAACCGTACCGGTAAAACAATGTACCTAAAGGGAATATTTATATTTAATACGAAAAAAATATGTTGTACTCTATCTAGCAACACAATCATGCTATTGGGAGTTCAGTATTTCCATTTCTAAGGTTTTTATAGTTTCTTACTTTTGCTAAGGTTAAATCCTTCTGCTTTATATTGTCTATTAAAAAATTTGTTTTATATAATTAATAATAATAATATTTGGATGATTTGTATAGCGCCATTGTTGTGCAAAATCACCTCAAGGGCGCTGCACAAATTTATATTACATTTCTACAATGATCTATGTTATTATTAACTATAGACTAGTCAAACTACTATCAATTTATGTCTAACAGATTGCAACCACCGGTTCGTCGATCACTAATACAAAGCTATATGTACAATGCGTTTAATTGATGAACGTGATGCTAGAATGTACATTTGTTATAATTCTTATTTATTTATATTTTGTATGTTTTATTTATAATTGTAAATGTATTTTTTACTTATATCTAATATATTTTTCGACTGTGGTGGTATTTAAACCCCTAGAATTTTCAATTGTGTACCTAAATGCATAGCTTTTTTGTGTACATATTATTTTGGAATATCACAAAATTTTGCTATCCAAGTATTTTTTAGTATCATTTCGCTCACTTAAAATATGCAAAGCACAACAACGGGTATGTAGGTATTTAAATCCATTGTTACATCATTTTTTTAATACGAACTTCAACGCTCGTTCATTAAATATATTCATCACTTGAAAACGTTTGTTCACTCACAAAGTTTTTATATTTATAATATTATCATATCGAAAAATGGTAGTACTCGACGAATGCAATCTGCAAAACTGCAAGTACGCGCTTGACGCAAGATTGATGTGGGTTTGACGCAAGCCAAAATAATATATAATAATAACATTTGACATGCTTTGGGAATTTACTTAATTAAAAGATTTATTTCTCAAAGCTACTATTTCAGAATAAATAAAACACTTGAAAACGTTTCCTGGGTAAGTCTACACAAAACATTATTATATAAAAACGGTTACAGTCGACAAATGCAATCTACAAGACTGCAAGTGCGCGCCTGAAGAAAGCTTGACGCAGTCCTGAAGCAGGACTGATGGACCCGTAACACCATTTGACGTGCGTTGGGAGCCGAGTCGCGTCTGCCAGCCCGGGGCAGGTGGCTGACGAAGGTCGTCGGTGTTTTCACAGTGCGCCGCGATTACCTCATGAATGGTACTAAAAGTATCAGCGGACTGGATATAGTGGGTACTACAATAGAATAAGCAGTTGCCATCAAACTGGTCGAAGAAGAACAACAGTATGCAGGGGAACTTGTGAAATTGAACCACAAGTAGAAAATGCA
This sequence comes from Hesperophylax magnus, assembly GCA_026573805.1. Classification (NCBI taxonomy): domain Eukaryota; kingdom Metazoa; phylum Arthropoda; class Insecta; order Trichoptera; family Limnephilidae; genus Hesperophylax; species Hesperophylax magnus. The sequence continues at coordinate 8,514,974 of JAIUSX010000022.1, forward strand.
AGCTGTATAAAAATTAAAATAGAATTTAGATTTTGTAAATCGTTACTGAACAATGATTAAACGTGGTTCTGAAAAAATGAATATAGGCAACCTTAACTTTGTACCCACCTGTCAACAATTTACGAAACCACTCAAATTTAGATGGAATAACAAATAAATATTAAAAACTGTTGGTGATTTACACAGCAGGCTACGTATGCTTGGTGAAAGCATGTTTATGCGAAACCGGTTGGCTTGCTTTAAAAAGGTGATAAATACAAAGCTGTGGTTTTAATAAAGTAGAAAATTAGTTCAATAGGTAGATGCCGAATATTAACGTTCATTTTATTGTAAGAGAGGTGGTAAATTATATAAAATAAACTTATAAATAAAAGATGACTATTGTTTAAAACATTTAAAATATGTATTTTTTAGGTTCGTAACGTTTCTTTTTTTACTTCAGCGCTTACTGCGTGCTTTCCTCGTAGGAATACATACCATGGCGCAATACACTTGCAAGGGGCGTAGAACATTCTGGATGAAAACAAAGCGATCACCCGGCGGGTGTGACTTGATGAATGGATCGGCTTTTCAGTCCCGGGAATGTGATGACAGTTTCAAATGATCCATTTCCTCACAATAAATTGCTTTTCAATCTAGCGAAATTGTGCTCATATTAATTGAGGTCGCCTTTGTTGGGAGCTTCCGTGTCCGATTTGTAACCCGCTGAAAGCAGAAGACATTAGTGTTCAATATGTAGGTTGTGTTGTAAATTAAAACGTTAAAGTGATCGCAAAAAACTGCTTCAATCTGGGTAGGTAGTATAACCCTACCTATGACCATAATTAAGTCACATCGACAGAGAGGTATACCTTGTTTAATATTACAAAAGTTATAAAAGTAGCACTAAATCAGGTACTATTTATTTATATTTATAGTTTTATTTATATTGTTTTTTTATATTTTAACAGGAGTAGTTTAATGATGTGAGCGCAGTGTATATTCGTATTGTCGTATAATATAATATGTGCTGAAAATATGTCTTAAATCATTGATAATAATCATGTTTTCACATAAATTATTACACATTGTAGATACAAAGCTCAAAAAAACATATATATATTATGTATTATAAGTTCACTACTTGTAAACACATAACCTTACATAACTTCATCTCTTTATGTTGTAAATATTAATGTAATTCCTCCAACATGTTATCAGATATCTGGTTTACACTGTTCAATACTACTAACCTACCTAACTCATCTCATACACTGTAAATCCGTATTTATTATATGTTACCAGGTTAATTCGGTAAATTCAGAATATAATATATGCTACCAGGTTACTTTTTATAAATTTTCACAACTACAAAAAAAAACTCCATTTCTACTTTTCATTACTACTAAATACATAACGTATCTTTTATACTGTAAATCCGAATGCAATATATGTTAGCATGTTAATTTTTACCAAGCTACTACTACTGTAAAAAAAAAATTATATGTATATATTTTTCTTCCTTACACAACTTAGTTGCAAAGAAAAATGATTTTTTTTTGTTATGTAATTATGTACATTTTTTAAGGTATAATATGAACTACACCTGTCAATATGTCTGTCCTGGAACGGGAAACTTTCCTAATTGGACAGGCAAAGCTTCCTAATATGTAATTTTGTACTTTCTTCTGTATCTATCTATCTATAAATAAAAAAAATATTTGGTTAATGAGGGATTTTTTTTTTTTTATTTTTATAGTGAATACCTCACAAGAGTCCCAACTGCTCCCGTCTGGAGCCAGTGAGACTATGGCATCCCCAATTGGGGGATGTTGTGAGGCTGAAGGTAAGTGGGGAAGGGAAAGAGGAAGGTGGGGAAGTACCTGGCTATTCAGATCTAGTCACTAAACACGGCTAAAGCCATTTGGAGCAACGTTTCAATTCTGAATGGTGGTCTTACACCAGGGCGATACTGGTAGTATCTTCCACTCTGGAACGTGTCGCAAATATACTATATATTATTTTAATTAATTAATTGTGAAATAACACAAATTAATCAATTAAAATTTATTTGCGCACGCCGGGTTCGAACCCGCGACCTTCGGAATGGCAGTCCAATGCGTTACCACTGGACTATGCCGGCCGTCATGGCACAGGTATGGGTTTAATGCTGATAGTTACGATACTATTTAGTGATACAGTTTTAAGATGGTTCAGAGAAGGAAACATCAGTTTTTAAATAGTTAATGTACCTATTTTATTCTACGCGCGATACTGCTACATATTTTTGAAGAAACTGTTAATGTCAGCCTTTATTTTACCTAGAAAAACAGCTCATTGAATTAATTTAGATAAACCCATTGAATTGAAGTCGAATTACTTTGTTTACTCAACTTTATTGTGTAGATAATAAATTTACATGTTTCGAAAAAATCGTTCTGTTCATCAGGAGTCTTATATTAAAGTTAAATAGTATAGATTAGAATTGGGAGAGGGCGGGGAAGTGATAAACTCGTGAATTATCTTTTCAGAAAGTAAAAACCAACCTTTTGAACAACTGTTCTTTAAAAAATTCAAATCCATTGATTTAACTGCTTATTATCTAGATATACAAGATAACAGTAAATCTTAGAACTGTGTGTAAAATATATACATTAATAGGCCACAATAATCATAATTCTGTAGATGTTTATTTGATATTCATTGTTACTAACTACCCCTTCTAAGTCTGATACACCCACCAAAGGTGAGGTTGCATGCATAGTTTTTCTAAGAAGCATTTTATAATAAAGGAAACTTATAGTAAAATTTATTAAAATTGTAGATATTTATATAAATAACTGTTGCAAGATTGTTTTCTTCTACCAGGCATCTGCCTAGTTAGAAACTAATATTGCACAAGTTATAATATATTCACACTAGCATAGCGACTTATTGAGCTTATATTTATTATTTTTCGAATTATTGCGTATTTCTTTTAAATCTAATGTAGTAAGAAAAAACTTGGACTGGATGGAAAACAAGTATGGCCGCCTGAGCTTTAAGCAGTGAGCAGCCAACGATTAGCTTTGCGCCGCATTGAAAAAAGCTCCGCTATCAATCAAGCGGTTTCCAGCCGAATGTACACACTGTCAAGTTGTATTTATCATCCAAGATGTATTGCAGAGTTTTCCAGTGAGCTTCGCGGAAAAGAAACTTGTGGAAATTTGCATACCCGATACGTTTAAATCACGTGCTTACAGTATAAGTTTTTATTTATTTATTTTGTATTTGGTTTTACGCCCTGCTGGGCTTCTACATGGAACACAGAACAGAATATACCTAGTAAGCTATCGAAAATTATACACAAAGTTTAAAGCATGAAATAATATTAAACTGACAAACTAAATATGAAACAATATTATTGAAACATGTACCAGTAACACGAAAAAAGAGAAACTAGTACAATAATAAATATAAAACAAATCACTAAAACTACTACTATAATTTGCAGGATCCAACAAAATGCTGGTGTAGATTACGTTTAGTTATATCAATGGTGTAATATATCAATAGTACCACCAAACTTGTTGCCTAGATCATGCATCCTATTGGTTAGTGAGTGTGTCTGAAAGATGGTTGTGTATGTATTGCAGAAGAATGTTACATTGTGTTTAGTTGTATAAATGGTGTAGATATATTAATAGTACCACCAAACTTGTTGTCTAGATCATGCATCCTATTGGTTAGTGAGTATGTATGATAGATGGTTGTGTATGTATTGCAGTAGAATGTTACATTGCGTCTTGTGTTCCTAGTCGGGACATAGTTTCGTAAGTACCTATTTATATTTTTTTTTGCGTTTTGTTGCATTTTCTTTTCTTTAAAAACATTTAACACATTTTAATTGGAATGGAAACAATTTTCAAGCTGATATTTTACTGTCATATATTATTATACCTTTGAAGGGCGGGGCGCCAGAAACATATAATATTATTAAAAAACACACCACATATCGCAGATTTTTTTCAAATTCCTTAAGTAGCGTTTATTCCTTATGTATTTAAAAAATAACAAGGGTTTCTGTGAAGGGGTTACGTGAGTAAACATGTTTCTAATTTTCTCTTTCTAAATAGTATAAAATAAAGTCGCTATCAGCATCTATCTGTTTGTTCGATTAGTTCTTCTAAACTGCGCTAAGGATTTTACAGGGTTTTCCCTACCATGTAGAAAATTTCTACCGGAACGGTCGTAAATATGTAATATATGCATATTATATTTTACAGAAAGAACAGAAAAATCTAGCAACGCCGGGTACATTTCAGCTAGTATTTAAAAAATCAAAACCAAAATTTCGTCGGAAATCTTAAGATTTATAAGTAGGTTAGGAAGGTTTTGTTTAGTTGTTACTTGAAATAATAAGAGTTTATTCCGAATGAATGCAGGGGTATTAAAACGCAATACATTCCATATTTTGAAATAACATACACATAATAAGAACAGATAGATAAGCACAAAAAATGCGGAATAAAACTGAAAAAAGTTGAAAACAAAAATGTGTGCAAGCAGCTGTTTATGGAGGATATTTGAACATCTCCCGTCTCCAGAGGGCCATCAGGGGGGACTCCGTCCAGGCAATCATGGCAATGATGATAGTGTTATTTGATTGGCGTTCTGAAAGAGTGCACTCGTCAATGTTACGCATTATGCAGGAATATTTCACAATACTCAGTACCTACGCACCAACATCTGAAATTAGTATGGATGATTATATGCTTTATTGTGTTACTTAAATTACGGTTCGTCAGATCAAAGACCTTCTTCAGCGTTCTTTTGAATACCTTACATCTCATTTGTGATAAGTTTTATGTAGCATTTAGCTTAATCAGAACTAGAACCATCTTGTGATAAAGATTCCTAAGCTCTATTGAGACTTGATGATATTTTTTGTGAATTTTTATATCACAATAAAAAAAAAATAATCGATTTGGTTGGACAATTTGAAGATTTGCTTTGGTAATGACGAGTCATTTTCAATCATAGGCCCCTTCTTCGAAACCGATGATTTTAAATTGTATTTTTAAAGCAGGTTTCATTAAAATGATATTAATATTTTTTCTGGTTGTATCAATTAATCGTTGTGATGAAATTCTAACCGATGTAAAAATAATCATTTATAATCCGTATGTAGTTCAATTAACAGAATTTAAACAAAAATGAAAAATTTCGCAACGCACCCATAATCTTTAGGATCTTGTGGGGTAAGAGGGGACTACGGGCGGTTGTTCCAAAAGAATTCGATATATTTTTTTTTAAACTATCGGTGTGCAAAAATATTTAAACATTATTTAAATTCTCTTAATAGGTAGGTATGCGGTAGCAAGAACATCGTAAATATTAACTCCGGTGGTGACCAGTTCAATGAACTCTGGATCTCAGATTTAATTTGAATTTTAGTGTCCATTTCAAAACTGAAACTATTTGATTGAACAAATTCAAAGAAGTGTACCTACCTATAATATTACTTAAAAACAAAAAAAATCTTTTAATGCGATGCACTACGTCGTGTAATATTTTAAATTGAGCCGCTATCAATAACAACCCTTACGTAGATGGCAATAAGGTTTAAATTCCCGCTTATCACCATCCGTCTGTTTTGATTTATGCAAGACAAAAACATAGCCAAAAAGTACCTTTTATTTTATTTTGTGGATGTTCAGGCATAAATATTTAATTATGTTTATGATCATTTTATAAATAACTTAATTTGCCACATTATACAATAAAATCATAACCGAAAATAGGTTCGTAAGTAGGAGAGTTTGAACTTTAAAGCAGTTTTCATAGGCCTTTACATTATTTTTGTATGGGCTTATAAAAAGACTTAACTAAAAAATACTCGATTATTTCAAAGGCCAAGATGTATTCTACTCGCAGTATTTAATTAAAGCATCTGAAACATTTCTAGGCGACCAAATTTTCAAACCAAAAACACATGATTTTGCATTACTACGTATGACATCGCCTTAATTGACTTTTTCAAAATTGGAATTATAATACGGGTGCTTAGGATCACAGGGACCTAACTACAAAACTGGTGGTTTGAGTTAAGCTTGGTTTCGGTAATGCCGTAATCATATTTATTCGTGACAAGACTCTTTCTCGTACATACAGTCGTTTAAGAGATACGGTTGGGCATAGCATTCACATGTAGGCTCCTGTGATCCTAAATCCCCGAATATCTCGTGATATTTCACGGGTCTGTACTAGGTATTTTAGAAAATAAAACAAACGTCAAAACGTGAACCCGTCTACAGGAACTAAATAATAGGAGCACAGAATATAGTAAGGTAATTTGTGTTAATTTCCGCAATGGTGCTAATTACAATGAGTGAAAAAAATAAACGCAAAAACGCGAACTTCACAATGAATCAAATCAATGAGATACAAGTTGTTAAATATCACATAACGGGAAACCATCTTTATTTTTTAACAACATATATTTTTTAATTTGACGTGATTTTTCACATAATATTAATTGTGTTTGTTTTTGTTGTATGATTGTAATAAAACTATTAACGAATGAACAGCACCATTGATTGGAAGCGGCTAATGCATTTGTGTGGGTAGAGAGTAAATTATACATACCAGAAGAGGTTAGTTACCTACGTTAACCCTGCAATGATTACGTTATATTTTATTTGTATTTTGCTCATACTATTTTTTTATGGATAGTAGATATATTTATGTTTAAGACACCTCTTTCAATTATTTCCATCATGAAATGTAAATAATAATTATAACCCAATTACATAAAATAAATTATCATACTGTGTTATAACGAAATTCACAGGTTTATTCAACTGAACAAACTGTTCGTTGAACAAAACAAAAAAAAAATCATCATTCAATTTTCATAGTTGTTTTTGCCCGGAGCCAGTGAGACTATTTGATTGTCATTTGGGGTTTATGGGAGAACGAAAGCAGTCAGAAGGAATGGGGATGGGAAAGATGCAGAAGACGATGGTTGGGAAGCATCCAGCTGCTCAGAACTCGTATCCAAACAAAGCCAAAGCCACATCAAGCACCGTTCAAAAGCAAAGTAAAGACGTTTCATATAGTTATTCCAATCTGCTGAAAGTTTTATTGTAATCCATTTATAATAAATATAGATTAATTTTGAAAACAAAACTGATAAAACAATCCTACAATAAAATCCCACTTTCATTGGAAAAATCGCAACAACATTATGACATTTAAAACTCAACAAAAGCTGGATACAAAACATTTGGATGTCAGAAGTAAAAAACTGTAGTGACACAAAATATAGACTGCAACAAAAAACACAAAAACATCACATAATAACATATTTATAATTCTTTTAATAACTTCATAACATTCATAAAATTATTTTTTTAAATATATAAATTAAATCATCAACGTGAGAGATACCAGTGAGGATATCATTGTTTCTACTTGTAAAAACAAAAGGCAGATAATGAAACATTTATTACTAATGATTGAAGAAGAATATAATACGTTGGGTATGCGGTAAGGAGACGAATGTAAGAGGTTGTGAGGTCTCAGCGTTTATTGGGTCAGTGTAGTAGCGAGATGATTCCAGACCGCTGTTCACGCAGTTATTGTCAATTATCGACTGACTGACTGAGTACCTTGACGTGGCCGCTTTATACAGGTGCAAATGAGTTCGAGAATAATCCGTACGATCGCGAGTAGATAGGTCGGCGGCTTTGCTATTATTCTAGCAGCTTTATATCGCCGTCTTACCAGTAGGTTCTAATGCGATGCGGGTTGCACGTATAAACATTCCCGCACTTTCTAGTAGCTTACCGCTACAATACTACTAAATCCAAACGAAACATGAAAAAGATACAAGACACAGAAAATAAAAAAAGTTAACTTTTGCAACTGGGATTTAAAACCACGACCGATGTCTTTCCAGAACAACGCCTCTATCCACTCGGCCATTATAACCTATTTATTTATGTCATTATTATCGACTTCATATTTGAATTTCAGAATTAACAATATTAACTTTAACTAAATTTAAAAAAAGTCGTTACCGATACTGGGTTAAAGCACATAAAAACACTTTTAATTTATTTTTATTTCATACTCGCTTCCTCTTTCCTACGTATTTTCTCACACGACACTGCAGAGCCTAGCTACTTACACGTGTATATTTTATATTTGCGTCTCACACGAAAGGTTTTTTTCAAAACAAAATGGCTGCCTCAGAACACTGAATAGCATACAGTTAATATTCCTCAACAAGGAATCGCATGTCTGGGGAGCGTTATACGTATTCGTTATTCGTTATTAGTTGTACGGCCGTACTACGTGGCGGGTTTCGACTCGTTTTGACTATCCAAAGAAAACGAACAGTGATGATTACTTGATAAAATATTAAGTATGAAAAAACTGGTTTTCAGACACGTTATTGTATTCTCAATGTTTCGGTACAATGCCATGTCCTTCAGAACATAAAAATATCATCCCCAATGCCAAAACAGGATTAAAACATTTTAAAAGGCATAACCAAATAAAATCCATTTGGTTGAATGGTAAAATCTAAATAAATCTAATTACCTATACCTACTTCCCATACTTACCTCTATCAGTATGAATTCAACGCGTCATTAATTAACCATACTAATTTCGGTTGACGGTGAATGTGTGCGTGATTTGAAATTGTATTCCTGTTCATTTCAAGTTCGATGAACTTTTAATTTTCAATTTATCATTAACTGCTTAACTCAAAAGTATAAATCATATCAAATAAGCGATAAAGTAGGGATCAAAAGTATTTTATTAATTATTAATCCATTATTTAAAATATGTATTTCTTTTGTATTAATGTTTGACGTAGGCTTAGATGAATTAATTGAGCGAAGATACGTTGCTGAGACAACGCGCGTGGATTCACTGAACCAGGTCCAGTGAACATACTTTAGCGGACCGTTCATATCACTGTTTCATTCGTACACATATATTCTTGAATAGCTATCCTTTTCACAAGCGATAATACATCGATTAGTATGAATATAACGTGACTCGTATTTATAAAATGTAATTCAATTAATGTCGTGATTTTTCAAGTTTATTTACATTCGAAAGGAAAACTTTTTCATTTGATCCTAAGGCAAATACTTTCAGCTTTACAAAACCAACAATTATAATATCCCGTGATTTTTCATGGGTTTGCGCTAGTATGATTATCTTTCTACCTCATTTTACCATGAACTAAATTATGTATGCACACAAACTCATAAAAAATGTGGTTGTCTACAATGGAAATCTGATTCTAACCCTGAAGGATTATAGTGAGGAATATAATAACCTGGAAGAGGAAGGTTAAAATCAAGTGTTTCAAGAAGAAAATAATTATTTCACTTACATAGTGACGCGGTTTGGTGATGTACAGTGGGTAGGGGCGAAAGGTGCGTAAGAAGAACATTATGTGACACGTGAATAGATGGAAGAAGAACTAGGTTAAAAACTCGATTTATACCGATCCTTGACTAATCTGGTGTTATATCAGCAGAGTATGGAGGTACGATACAATGTTTGAATGTCAATGATGCAAGGAATGCGTACTAATGCAGATTTGTATGACGTTATCTTGCCATCGTCTCTGCATTACCCCGTGGAGTAATGATAAGTTTGGTTAAGATTAATAATAAATAAAAATTGTAAAATAATAAATATGATCTACATTTTACACATATATTTTACAAAATATTAAATATAATGGAATACTTGGTCACGTATACGTTATCAGAAAAAATGAGCTCTTGTGCCTTATAAGGGATCCACGATTCTTTCATTGTTGTTACTCGGTTGTTGGCACATAATATTTCGTTTGAATAAAATGTTTACACATATAATTTTATATATTTGTTCTGATTGGTCAATAATACAGAATACAGCACAATTTACACGGAGAAATATGAGTATGGCTGATTGATTCAAATCCTGTTAAAACGTGACGGCACGCTATTTCCTAACAAAATTCAGTACATTCAGAATATATCTGAACACGTATTCCTGCAGCTACGCTTATCCTAATAAATTAAATCCATTATTTTTAATCATCTGTATAAGATATTCGTGTTTTACTGATAGTTATTTAGGAAACCTGTCAATTCATTCGTTAAAAGCCTGCAGTCCCCTTTTTAACAGGAATATGTTAATTTGACCCTATTTTAAGCGAATTTTCTCCATGCAGCGGGAGATTATTGTAATTTGATGGTTTTGCATTTGGGTTATTTTTAAATATTTTTTAAAGTTCGTGTTAAAATGAATTTCAGTTTGTAAAAAAACTTCGTATCACACATTAGTAATGGTTATTTGTTATCAATATATATTTTTTAAATACACACATGTCTTATTATGTATGTACCTACCAGCTGAAAACAAATAAATCCAAGCTACACAATATTAGCCAACTACTTATCATAATTTTTAAGGCCCACCAAAATACTTACAAAGGCATTTAAGAAATGATCCACAAAACTTCATATGGTTGCTGTATTTTGTAAAACCCCTGTAATTGATGAATAAGCTTCGAATGTACAGTGACTGAGAGCGCTATTAGCTATACACCGTCTGATTGGCTCAGGGTTCTACGTGGACCGGCTCGTGCCTCGTGCCCTTATCATAACTAATTCAAAATGCAATTCAAAAGAGTGTACCTGCGGCGCAACTCTAATGCAGCCGTATTGGGAAAATTTCTATGGAAAAGTACGGGGAAAGTTCACAAGAAACTTCGTGGAGCGGTAACTGAGTACTCAATAATGAATCCTAACTAGTATATTATAATATTCTCTTCAAGGCGCAGTATTAGATTCTTAATCAAAATTTGAAGTAAGTAAAATAAAAGGTATTAGTTATATTTTTCCCTTTCTTTTATGATCGAAACCGATTCAATCAAACACATTAAAAAAATATTTAGAAAAACCGTTTGGCGCCTTGTTATCCATAGTTTAATGCGTATTTTAAAGCTTCATAGCTCATGATGGTGGAAAATTGTTGTGCTTGAGCGTTCAAGTCCTAGAATAAAGAAGAACACAGTAAATGCCTGTGGACATGTTTCGGGATCCAAATATTTGGCCAATCGGGATTTAAATTTCCATTGCAAAACTGGATGGAGATCTACGGTGTCAGGCGAATGAAAATGAGACAGAGCGCATGCTTAATGAACCGTTTATTTCTATTCAGATTTTCTTGAAAGGCAGGTATATTTTTTTTCTTTACTCTATTGTTCAAGTGAATATAGTTTTATAGACTCGAGCCGATGAACTGAAATGAAAATAATAGAATTTTGTCTAACAAAACTAATGCGAAAACCTTACTTGAAAAATGTGCATTTTTAATCACTTAGTCTTTATGAAACTGTGATGTTCCACAAGAAAACTATATCAACTGTATGTCTCAAGCTAAAATTCAATTATGTTACGTCACTGGTTCGAATCTTATAGTAGAGGGAACTAGCAGAAGAAAGCATTAAGAAAAATGATTATTAAATCGGTATGTTATATTTTTTATGATTGTGGATAAAACATGTTTTGACTGTACCTGCCCTGCACAAACCTGCACAGCCGGGCCAGACGACGACGCTTGGTGGTTCAGTGTCTCGGTATGAATACGAAAATAAAACTTTAAAAAAACTCGCACGTATTCAAAATAAAAGTAATATGTCTGGAAATTAATTCCAAGGCATTCAATTACAGGAGGTAATTGTTTTATAAATAAAGGTAACTTCCAAATTAGACCTTCTGGGAAAGAAACATAATGACAGTTCATTGGTAACGTTTTGGTTAAACGACACCAAGAATGTAGAAGGATTGCGAAGTATGTGAGGGGAAAATATTAGGTTATACGTACCTATCTACATTCTTTAAATACCTAACCATATGAGCTTTTTCTAATACCCATATAAAAATTCGCAGGAATGAATTTCCTGCGAAGAGGAAAAATGAATTTAAAATACTTATTACTCTTGTAACGGTCTGTAACTCCGTTTCAAGTGTCGTTTTCAAAATTAGAATTACATGTTTGAACAAATTCAGATAAGCGATATAGTAGGTACCTACCTAAAATATCAATTTTTAATAGAAATAATTTTAATAGTCTTTTCAAAATTGGAATTGCATGTTTGAATAAATTCAGAAAAGCGATAAAGTACCTACCTATAATACCAATTTTATACAGAAAATAATTTTAATGGTCTTTTCAAAATTGGAATTGTAGGTACTATCCTGTGATTTTTTGCTTAAGGTCCAGTTTTATCCACTGGCGTAGAAATAAGAAATATTTTTAAAATTCAAAAATACATATAGAGATCTAAACAGGATGTATCATCAGTGATTTCTGAGATTATTTAGAGTAAAAAATGTGGATGCTATTTTGGTACCTGGTGAAATATTTTTGTTTTTTTTCCAATTTTAACCAAAAACCATTTCTCACTAGCCGTCACTGGTACCTAACTCATTCGAATCTTCAACTCCCCGACCGACCCTAATCATCCAAATCTACCTATTTATGTTTTTTATGATTTTAGGTGAAAAATAAACACACCTATAAATTTTGAAATAAAAATTGTACACTCAAATTAATTTTATGCTATAAATAAAAATGTCATTGAAATTACGTAATAAGGAATCGGTAACCATATGTTTCTTCAAATGGGAACCTATTCCGAAAGAAATCTTTTTTTTCTAATTCTCATTGCAAGAAAACCGTAAAAAATCTGCACATAATTGAAAAAAGGCATTGTAAAGAACACTTGGTTATTGAAAACTCAATTTGGTAAAAACGTTAGTTAGCTACTTGTCGCTTTTAAACGAGTAAATTTCAAAAAATAAGGAGACCTTTTGTTTTACTACTTTATTTTTCAAACTTAACTCCGGGCAGGGGACAGGAACGCAAATCGGTAGGTATATATTATACATATTAATGGTTAATAAAAAAGTGATCCTTTGCTTTATCATTCTGCAAATACTATACACGGAGAAAAATGATCCAGTTAAAAAAGTGAGAGCTTGCCAACTTCCTGATAAAATATTAGTCATTCGAAATATATTGATAACACATATTCTTTTCCTAATACATATCAATGCAACAATCACATTAGAATGTCAATATCAATATCAGTATTTGTATAAACTGTCCTCATAAAATATTCGCTTTTGACCAATACTTTGCTAGGAACTCTTTCAATTCATTCTTTATAGGCCTGCAATCCCATTTTTAACAGGAAAAAAAAATTTAACCAGATTTTTTAAAAATTTTTTTCTCCATATCAGAAAGTTTTCTCCGCATAGGTACTATTAAAAAAAACAGTTGTGTGGCAAAAATAAAGAAAGATATCTCCCAGTAGATAGGTAGCAGAGACAAACTCGTATGTATTTGTCCTTTTTTGTTGAAAATTTTGACCTAATATCCTCAACAGCTTGATGTTGTCGCTAAGGACTTCAATTCGACCTCTCTTTCTGTCACGGAATCATTTAACGAGAAAGAGGGATAAATAATATTAGAACGAAGCGGTATGCCTTTACTAACATGTGTGAGGACACGTAAGAAAGCCAACAATAGTAAATAAAATGAGGAAATTAACGAATTGATAATGAATTTAAATCAATTTCTAACGACAACAGATTAAATACCTTCCGGCGTGGTCTAAAAAATCGAAGGGTTTATTGATTTCTTTGTTCGACCTAAAATTAGGAATGATCAGCCCTTTTGGAGACGTTGGTACTACTTGTGGTCCCTTCCGACAAAGAGCGATGGCGGCAGAATCCTTCGACAATTAACCATTTAAAAATCCTGATAGATCATTGTATTGTGAGTCCCTTCTAGTTTGGGCTCTAAGCGGTGTTCGTCATTTCCATTGATATACAATACAGTAGTGTAGCCTTATGGTCACTGAAAACTAGAAGAAAATACCAAATAAAGATACTATCCGTTTTAGATTTTTACTCTATTCACCTAGCTGAAAATTGATGATTTGATTAAATTAATTATATGAAAAGTGAGAGCATAATAGAGTTCTACAAATTAAAATATCACAACAGCATTATGTTTATTTTTATGTACCTAAATCGTATTTAACTTACATAATAATATGAACTAGCTGATAAAAACCCGCTCCGCGGGCGGCAATTAGTTGGGCTTCGCCCAGTTTAAGTGATACTAACAACAGTTAACCTATAATAACCCAACCTAACCTAACCTAACCTATCATTTTAGTATACATATAAGTACATGTCAGATATAGAGATTTGTTGGCTAATTTTACAATCAACGATTCTTTTCTAGCTTCCGATTGTGTTTCATGTTTTTTTATTGGGTTGGCAGTGCCTACACTTTCTACAAACAAACGCGTCATATCGGTGTTCTGTCGAAATGATGCGAAATAATTATTTAAGTAAATAATATTAAATATCAATATTTTTAATAATCGTAAGTGCAAAGAGTTGTTGTTTATTGTCATTAAGTTGAATCGAATGTTTGTTTTCTTTTTAAATGCGTATTAAAACGTTAGTTTGAACAGATGAAATTGTACGTATTTGTTATGGATTATTTCAAATGAAATTATATTATGCCGCCATAGTTGCGCTCTGTCGGCCAATAGGGAAACTACTCAAGCGGCCGGTAAAGGAGGGATTGATATTTTCAAGGAACGACTGCGTGATGTTTTGCACAAAGGCTATGCGGAATTTACCCGAAACATAAGATTTGAATTCGACCAATCAGAGGGCCGAAACCGTCCAGACGCTAGCGTAATGATACTATCACATAATGAGAGCATTTTTCAATTTGCACGATTCTTAGGCAGGTATTATGAAACATGAATAACATTCTTTGACACGTTGAAAATATTAATATAAAAATACTATTTTCGGTTGTGCCTCTGTCTGTAACTCCGGTTCCTTCAATGAAATTTAGAACATTTGATTTGAATTTAATAATTTTCAAAATTGAAATTATTGTTTGGAGAATATAACCAATTAACTAGGTACCTCCCTTTAATAATATTTAATATTTTTAATTGTTATTTTCAAATATGGAACTGATTTGTCGAGAATCCGATATACTCGTATCCCGATTGGATTAGACACGAAACGAATAAATTGGTTCCACTTTTTACTTTCAATTAGTCCAATTTGACCTCCAACGCTCTCAAAGTTCTATCGCCAAACGATCGGAAACTACAGAATCCAGTCTCCGGGCACTGCTAGTTATGATAATAGTGGAACACGTTTCGACGAGATATTAGTACGCAGTGGCGTAGTACGTGACTATCCCATGATTTTTTTAGTTTCAGAAAAAATCATGTGACTTATAATTGTGTAGTAGATAAAGTAGCAAAATACACGAGAAAAAAACAATTCGAGGAAAGAAAGGATAATTTTTTATTGTGTGTTCAGAAGCAGTAAAAGCGATGTCATATTCCAACGTAATGATTTCCAATATATTGGAGGAATCATCGCGTTGAACTAAAAGCGATGTCACATGCCTAAGAGATGATTTTCGAGATATTGGAGGAATCATCACGTTAAACTAAAAGCAATATCACATGCCTAAGTGATGATTTCCGAGATATTGGAGGAATCATTTCGTTAAAATAAATGTGGTGTCACATGCCTACGTAATGATTTCAGAAATATTGGAGGAATCATCTCGTTAAACTAAAAGCGATATCACACGCCTAAGTAATGATTCCAGAGAAATCATCTCTTTAAACTATTTCAATGATCTTCTTATAAAAATGCCGCTGCTGTAAAAATAATTATTCGGCGCGTTGATTGGCCCGAATTAAGTGACGGACAAGCCTTTTCAGGGGCTTATTGGCCGAGAGGCAGCTCAATCATAATCTTCCTAGTACCGGCTCCTATTTGCCTTGGATATTTGTCTAATAATGTCTAATCCATTCCCGAAGGCCTCACAAAACCCAAGACTACCACTTCCATTGTTATGGAATATCAATTAATATTGGCCCGCTATGAATGCTTGGCTACGGGCCGAATAAAAAAGTGGCAGGACTATGATTGACTTTGAAAGTAACGCGTGAATAATTTTTCAATCGTGTCTATTGTGTATTCAATGCCGACTCCGGATCCGTCATTTGTACCACAGTTAATAGTTATAGATCGGTAGGTACATCTGGTCTAAGCACGAATTCGAAAAGCAATGAATTCAATAGACTTCCATAATTTCAATCTCTTGTTCGATTGATAGAACAAAAAACATCAGATTAAGTACGTTGTTACTGGCTACCCGTGAAGCTACACCCATATTTTTATATCAAGCCTGCGTTGATTAACACGTTTCTTCTAGTTTGTAATGAAAACTTACTAGTACATTGCTGTACATTTCGTTTATTAAGTCTTTAAATGTCTTTGAATTTCAGAATATATCCACGTGTGTGTGCGTGATTGCCACCAGATTGTCATTGACAATGAGTATATCTGCCGAGTTTCAGCTTTAAAATTTGCATTAATTCCTTACCGAAAACAATACTGAAATTCAAATGAATGTACTTAAAAAAATGAGTTCATGATATTTGATCATCCTTTTAGACTTTTAGAGCAAAGATATAAAATAGGAAAGAGACCACCTTTCAAAAATGAAAATTGCTTGAATTAACTGTTGATTTCTGAATTTGTAGTTGCAACCACTTATTTATTTTAAATAGATCTTGGCTTTGTGTAGTGGTGAATTTGTGAAGTTTTTGTTTTTGTTAGGAATCTGTAGAATTAAAAAAATGAAAATACGTACTTTTTCGTATTTAATAGCGAGTCTAAATTAAAACGTAATTGATCAACGTCATTACGTACCCACTATTTGCGGGGTAAGAGGGGACTTCGAGCGGATGTTCGAAACCAGTTCAAAATATTTTTTGAAACATTTCATACTGCACGGTGTGCACACACATATTCAAACATGTCATCTTTAAAATGATTTGCCTTTACTTATGAGGTACCGCTTACTTACCAAATTACCAGATTATCATGTTATAAAAAAAAAACACTTAATCGATAATAGGTACCTACACACTAGAAATGCTTTCCATGCAGATTTGAATGAAGACCAGTTTTGCGTCTAGCCCATTTAGCACGCACTCTGTCTCTCTTACACTCACTTGAAATCTTAGGTATATCGCCAACCCATTTTATCGAAATAAATATTTCATAGTTTGCATTAATGATTACAAAACGTTGATCTTAATGATGTTGAAAGTTCTGAATTTAAATTTAAGCAAAGAGTGGTCAGACTTTTGGATCACGAAATAAACTCACATTAACAAAAAAACTAGATGCACAAGTATTAGTAACAATAAAAAAAACTTCGTAATATCTTTAGAGCGTTCCATCAAGAAAATATGAATAAATTTAGCGGTCATCATTTTTTTTTGTGGCTGCACGTTTTTTGTAGTCAGTTTACGAAGGCAGCAGAAGTGACTACTGACCAGTGACTAGTGACTAGTGACTGTCTAGTTGTTGGTCATATTATTACCGGTCATGTGTGAATAATGATATAATAGAAAACGCCTTGTTAACGCGCTAGAATGAAGATATCCATCAAAACACGCGCGGGACGCATCATTAACTGCGGTTGGCCTCAAAACTCTTCATGCTGCATTCCTCTGTTACGTTATTACGTTTCTCCGACTCGGCAGTGCGATTAGGATTCGGTTCGAGTGGGCGGGCCTTCTGAGACCATTGGTTGGGAGGAGTCCGCCCTCCCCCTCTGCCTGACTGCCCCCCTGTCCCCCGCCCTAACTCCTTACATATTCAACAACAAGACCCGTCCATACTGCGTGGTACTCTGGTCGCATTAAATATGTTAATGTATGTACCGATGCATTTTCATGCGCTCCTGGCAAAGCGAAGTGGTGCTCCACTCGATTTCTGGAATTTTCCCGGATTTCCTTTTACTAAAAATTACTTTGATCGTCACACTATATTTTTTTATGTGTGTACCTCACAAGAGTCCTGACTGCTCTAGTCTTGAGCGAGTGAGACTATGGCATCCCCAATGTTGTGAGGCTGAAGTGGAAAGGATATAAGGAAAAGAAAGTTGGGAAGTAATTCAGATCTGGTCACCAAACACGGCTTATGCCATTCTGATTGGTGGTATTTAATCAAGGCGATACTGGAAGTATCTCTCACTCTGGAACGTTTGCTAAAAAAGCTATGATATTTTTTTAATTAGTTGATTGCGAAACGACACAATTTAATCAATTTTTGGATTAATTAATTAATTCATTGTCTTTGGGATTATAACCCGCTACCTTCGGATTCGAAGTTAACAGCCTTACCCCTCGACCACGAAAGCCTCCTTAAAGACAGATAGAATTTGTGGTGGGGAATGGAAAACCGAAGAGGAAGGTAGAAAAAAGTACCTGTATATCCAAATGGGGTAACAAAAATATAGGAAAAGACATATTTCATTAGTGGCTCATCGTCATGTTCAAGGAATTGAAGGAGAGAAAGGGATTATGGAAGATGGAGGTCGGGAAAGTACCTGGCTATTTAAATCTTGTTAAAAAAAGCTGTTTCTAGACTTCTATACTTTCCTACACCGAATGGTGGTCTCGCAAAATGTGGCAATGCTAAGACTATCACTCACTCCAAATAATGATCCATCCCCTAAAATATTTGTCAATTTCGATATCATCTTTCTCAAAACATCAAAACCTTAGAAGCCTCAAGCCTAACCTGCGTAAAAAATAAAGATCTGATTAAAAAAAAAACAACTCTACGGTACTGTCTGTTTCTTTTTGTTTATTCTACTTAAACTCCCTTTTTCTATTTGGATACTGTTTTGTATGTGAAACTTAAAATTATGATATTTTTCTATTTATGTACTGTTTCGTATGTGAACCTTATAATTTTGATATAAAAATATCAACGTAAAATTGTACCTGTTAACTCCCACCTACGTTTTTCTAAGTTCCTCTCGTCCTACAATGAGTTTTGTAACTCATCGGGATTGCTCTAGCAAGAAATAAATATAATAAACAAGTACCAAGATTTATTTATGCATCGAGTTAGTATGTTTCAAGTAAGTATGTACCTATTTCTGTTTTAATGTTCAGGCTTAGATAACATGATTTTTTACACATATTTACTCGTAGAGCCATCGTGCACGAAAAAATATTGTTCAATTATAAGAATATATATTTTTTTGTATTACCTTGGGCATGGCATCATAATTGCGAGCATTGAAGTCAATGCTCCGACTAAATTTTAATTACTTATGTATTTGTTATAGAAGCAGTGGTGTTGGCTTGATAGAGAGATTCGATTTTTTTAAATCTATTATTTTGAACATGGAATATTTCTCTTGGGCAAAAAAAAGGTTGTGGACACCACTGTCTTACTGGTCGACTATTCGTGTGAGTTTACTTGGTACATAATATTATATTTTAACATGAATCATGTACGACAACAGCTTTTGAAAGAATAAATTAAATGCTAACATTTAACATTAGGTATAAGGGCGTCCATCTCGGTAATAAACGAGTCAATGACACCTTCTCAACATCTCTTATATTTCCCGACTCATCTAAGTATCTTCCTACATCTATAACCCCATAATAGTCACATATTTTTTGTTAATAAAAATAAAACTTATAACATAATAATTGCCCGTCAAATAAGAATGTGATTTTTTTGATCCACAAGGATAGTAGGTACCTCTGTATGCACTAAAATTTGTTTAATTTTTCAAATTGATCTCAAATACGTTTATATATATACTATATATATATATATATTAAATAAATATATTAACTCTACATAAGAGACTCTGATGAAAGTCATCTTTGGGGATGCGGTGTAGAGGGTATTTTATAGTAAGGAAAAAGGTGTGAGGGGTGGGTAGAAGTCTGGGGGTGAATTTGCCAGGAGCGACCCAAGATCTACGCACTCCTGTAAAAGGCGATGAGTCGAGAGTGTCTGGCTGGAGAGGTACAATTGTCTCGCTCAACTAGTTCGATTCAGCCCGTCACGCATTAGGTGGGCAAACGCATCCGTCACCAAGACCTAGATAAACCTCACCTCGTGAACCCAGGTACCCCTGCCAAGTCACCAAACGTATCGAACCACTTGGGATGACCTATAGCAGGGGTGTTGGTTATCCAATAAATGGTTACCGGGACGGCGATACCCATAAGCACCTGCCACATTGAAACACAAAATTTGTAATTGGTGCGAAATTTTATTAATATCGCTTCCTAATAATAATTTTAACTCGTTTTATAAGAATAATATATAATTTTTTAATGTTTTGATAAATTTTGTAACGAATCATAGAGTTCCTACACACCAGTAAAAGTAAACAAATTGTAGGTGAAAGACGTGATAAAAGTTGCTGTGAAAAAAATTCAGTGACCTTGGAACGTTTTCAACCAAGATCGTGTTATAATACCTGCCCTATAAACCAAAGAACATAAGTCAGTAGCGTGCAGTTACATTCACTGTTAGACAAGTTGTCAAATAAGTTTTATAGCATTATATTCAATCACCTAATACTCAAAATGTGAACAACTACCAAAACCAAACCGAGGAAGTAAACATAATAAAATTTAATATATAGGTACACTTGTATACTACATAATATATTATTAAGGTAAGGTTAGGTTACGTTCGACTAAGTAGGTAAGGACTCAACCACTCAACCAGCCAATGATAATTTCTGATGAATATACGAAAGCGACAATGGATTATTTATTTTTTGTAATCAAGTTAAAATTGTAGAACTCCATTTTAAGTTTATTATTGATTCAAGTTTAAAAAAAAAAATTATAAACAAATAGAAACTGTGTTATTATTATTACAGAAGCTTCGCCTTCTGAAGGCATTATCAAGCTGTAAAGAAGTCACTAACAGATGATCTTCTTAACATTTATACAGCATGTCCAGGGGTAAAGTACGTAAACGTTGGGGATGATTCTACATTATTTAAAGGTAATTTTTAGGTAAAAAAAGATTAATTGTTTGTAAGGGAAAATAAATATTGTTTTATGGAAAAATATTTTTGTATGGGAAAAAAACGGTGGAATTTCGAAAAAAAATATGTATCTTTTTTAGTTCTACAATAATGTAGAAATTAGCGCACTTTACCCCCGGACACCCTATATTATTTCTATATCGCACGCCATTGGAATTTATAAGGTGTGGAGATGAAGATAATAAGCGCTGAGATAATCACAGATAAATTTGAAAGCAATCTGCGTGTGTGCGCGGCTTAATGGCGGAATTAAATACAATTGTGATCTATCCATATAATCTCGTCTCCGTCCGCCTCGTGATGTATTGACGCACACATCACACACCGTCGTCGTGTGTAATCGAAGTGTGCAAGCAACTTGGAATTATCAGCAATAAAACTAAAAGAACACGGACACATCTCGTCCGCACCATCGACATCGAACGGAGGAATTCACCATCCGTGTTCTGGCCGACAAACTGCGCGGAATATTTTATATAATTTTATGATAAATGATTGAAATTGCGCCGGTTGATATAAATTAGCGATGATTGCGTTCTGAGAATAAAGGAACGGAAGGTATCATACCGTCGAACATTTTACTATCGCAAGTAATGCTATCGAACATAATACTAACATTGCCGGGGACGGACTGACAATCGATATTATAAAGTAGTTTTTTAATACTTGCATTTCTGTAACATTCAAAATTAGGTATAGGTAAATAGATTATTATATTTATCGTTGTTTTTATGAGAAGCTTGTCGGTAGCAAGAGGACGAGAAACAACAGAGATTTCGTAAAACGTAAAACAGTATTAATTTAGCTATTGGTATTCGGCTAACTTCTCTTTTTAAGGAGCGCAGTAGCAAATACTGTCCCTCCTTTAATAAGTACGTCTTATAACGTCGCACATTCGGGAGGATATGGTCATATAGTTTTCCAGACGTACATTAGGTAGATACTGAATACTGAGCAGCTTGTGTGAGGTGTTAACTATACCGGAGACGCTCAATATCAATAAATGTCAATAGTAACACAATTTTACGTGATTTATACGATTGCCAATTGTCAATTGATCATTTGCCTAGGCAATTGAAGCGATTGAAAATCGATACTTCCATTGACGGGGGGAATTTCAGTGTATTTTGATTGAGTTCATAGACGCCATAGACAAGCGCCATTGCCGCAGCGGTTGGATCGTTTACGCTATGCTATTGACAATCGTTCGTTCATTGTACTATCTATAGTTCCCTTTGGAATTAATTTTGTTCAATGATATTTGTTTTACTTCTAATTGCATTACATTGTGATTGTCCAGAATATGGAAAAATAAATCCAAATATTATCACTCTATTCGCATATTTTAGGTTATGTTTCAACAGGGGTATTATTGGGTAAATATTGACGGGTTGATTGAAGCTCCGTAAATAGCACTTCAATGCACATTGTCGATGACGTAAGCTTATTGAAAATTGACATTGATCGTCTCCGGACCACATTACAAAAAAATTAAAACTTTTCATCAGTGTGGCTACTTACACATATGCATTACACATGTTTACAAAAAAACGTAATATACTGAATTTATTATGTACTTTTTTACAATATTTAATAAATTAAATTCCCAGCGGTTAGGGTCTACTCCACTCCACATCACCCCACAAAATGGCTATTGGCGGATATCGAAGAGAGCTGACATGTTGTATGTGAGATTGAGAGCCATTAACGGGCACCTAACGGAAACATTATAATTATTATGAATCTTTTACGTCAAATAGTATCACCTTACTGCCATCTAAATGGCGTTGATTGCAGATTTTATAATGTCATTTTGAAAAGTGTACAAATAACGGTTGTATTAAGGTGGGTAGGTACTTTAAACATATGTATGCAGACTTGAGGAAACCTTATAATTTATAAAGGGTGTTATTTTATGTGGCGTGATCGAAACAAATATCATTATTTTTTAATGATAAACTTAATGTATATAAGACAAGGTTCAAGGATGACAAATAATTATAAGCAATAATTAGTCGCCTGAAATATCAATACAAATTGAAAATATCTCCCAAGTAAAAATAAATGCCGCCAACAGGAATTGAACCCGTGCCTTCTGATGTCCCGTCTGGTGCTCTGAAACCATTGAGCTATGTTGGCTTATTTCCAATCCGCCAAATGATTCAATATGTACTAGTAGGTACCTCAATCAACAATTACTGCTTATTATATTTTTTCCACCTTTACTAATTTATTTATTTAGACATACGCACTACATTTTACTACAAGTGATAAGGTTAAGAAATATTTCTTAATCTTATCTAATGAATGTAGGTATGTGTGAGTATTTTTAACAATAAGGTATAAATAGGAAGAAAGTGTGTGGAGAAATAAAGAGATATGTTGAAGTCAAAAATTGCGTGCTAACGAATCTTAATTGACTTTTAATTGGCTGTTAATTAACTTTTAAAGATTAATATCTTAGAATAGGACCCGTAACCTACAAAAGACATGTACAGTTTTTTACGGAATGGGTATTTTATTATCTTCCCTTTTGTAACAAATAGAGATAATTATACCCTCACTGGGATCTTCGGTGCTGAGGACTTCATTTACATATTATTAAAATTTATTAGTACCTATAGATAATATAAAGTAATTATAAAATGTTTTTTTCTGAAATGACTATAATTATGTTGTTCAGTTGAGTGGTTTGAGTTTCAGTCTGTATTTGGTGTCATCTCCCTATGTTTTGTATCCAGCTTTTTATTTGAGATTTAAATATTATGAGGTTTGTATATCTACATTAAATATATATTTTTATAAAAATAATATTGAAAAACACGTAACTTAAGTTTTATAAATTCTTAGTTTTTTTTAATCATATTTGCTACAGATTTGCAGATTATCCTAGAGTCTATATAAAGAACATCTTTTTTGGTAGTTTTTGATCCTTAACTAGTTTTGGGTAGCCAGTTATAACACACCACCTTATTTATCATTTTGTCTTTTTGCACTGCCATTCCTTCCACCATGCAAAATTTACCAATAGGGGTGTCATAATCTTACTGGCTTTCTTGCTATCTTTATATTTATTTTTTACGGTAAGTAGCATTTGAAAGAATTTGATTACACAATTCACACAAGCATTTTCACAGTACCTACCTCAACAGTATCCTGCGAGTTTAGCATGCGCCAGCATCCGACAAAGGATCGCTCAACCAGATTAATACGGCAATAAGTCTGATAGGCGCGGACAGTACTTCCAAGTGGCTGCGGGTACACTTAATCCACTATAGCCGTACGGCCACTCGGAGTATTCATGTGCATTATGTCCAATGTGCATTGAATGCAGTCGGCGACGTGGGCGGCGCTACGTTTCCAGTGTGCACCGGTGCTTCGGGCCCGACAGGAATGACTAGTGTATTATATTGCCAACAAATGTATTGTTTATAAATAACAGAGCTAGTAGCGCACTAATGAACGTGACATGATTGGAAATTAATGCTAAACAACGATTTATTAGTAATTAATTAGTATGGTTTCATTTCAATATCATATTTTGTAAACAATAAAATAAAATAAAATTGATTTTTATTTCTAATGTTTTAAAATTAACTCATTTCAGTAAAACCAAATATGTATTAAACCTAAATAAAATTGTGACAAAGAGAAATTATTATTATTGTTTTGGATCAAAATAAAAACTGGTAATAGTCATGTAAGTGATTTGAAACGTCTAGAAAATTTAGAACCTTTGAAAAGATTTTACTAGAAGACATTATAAAATGATTAAGAAAATCAACCTATTCTATTTAATATTATATAGAGTTTTCTATTATTTTCGATAGATGTATTGATTTTTTTTTGGTTTGACTTACGATTGAAACTTCCTTCCCAGGGGCTGGCTCTTAAATGCTGAAAAGTTTTAAAATATCTTTTGAAACTCTTTTTTTTTAGTTTGACCGAAAACTGAACCTTCTTCCCCAGCCCCAACCACTCGAACATCTGAGCCAAATCCCGATTGGGTAGGACCGACATTTTTATGTACTACTATACATCTGCTGTAAATTCACACAATTTGGGGCCAGAGTCATGTTCACAGTTAGTTCGTAAAAGATCATAAAAAAAATTCTAAATTTGACGTGATAAATTAATGAATAAATTGTAAATTTGAAAGATACTTTTCATAATTTATTCTCAAAGCGACAAGGACAATGTAAATGCAACAATACAACTTTAAAAAGTATTCAAATACACACAGAGATTCAACATCCAAGCTCTGAATAGATACTTGAAATGTTTCGTACGAGTAAGGCTAGACTCATCTCCCGTCTTTGCGTTCAGAGTTTTGAGTTATTTTCAAGCACCTTCCTTTAGACGCCGTCTTTATTAAAGACGTCTCTTTATTTTTTAGAAGGAATATCGTCTTGCAGCCAGTCTGGACGCTTTGCCGCTGTAGTAATGGGATTTAATGGAATACGCAGACGAGGGAGATATTCTTAACAACATTTCTCGAAACTCGAGCTGGCTTGAAATATTGGTACAGCATAAAGACAGGCAAATCTAGACACCTGGTATCACAAATGCCCATGTCTAATTGTCCAAGATACCTCGTTAGTCACTTTTAAACATGTATTATTCAATCAAGGAAGCAACAATTTGTTGTTCAGCTTACTTATCTTGTAGATTATGCTTCATATCGCGATATTTATATCTAATATGATTCTTAATACAAGTCAAAAATACGCAAGAGTGGTAAAAAGTAATCTTCTTTAGAGAGCTATTTCACTTACAAATAACGTACAACACTAAATTTAAGTACACAATTTAACACCTTTAACAATAGAATTATGAAAGCATCACGGTCAAAACGTATTTTAATGCTCAAAACATAATAACGGAAAATAACATCAAAAAGGGTATTGGATATATTGTTTCTGGCTGCAAAGAAACGAATACTCGCTCCCCGGGCTATACACAAATATTATAACCCATATAAATTTGGAAGCCTATTATTAGGAAAGTTTTTTTTATCCTGTAACGAAATCTCTTGGATCGGAACTGAAGAAGAATTTTTATGCTTAATTTTATCGGAGCTGATGGGAGATATGAGAAATTTGGGTTCGAGAACACATTTAATTTTTATTGGCAGTTTTTATTGGATTTAGACTTGTACTCTAATATCTTTGGATTTAGAAATATTCTCTAAAGTTATATTATTCTATTCGTGGATTTACTGAACCGTGAGAATGTTAGATTAAGTGGAATAATAGCTTTGAATTGAAACTTTTAAACAGTTTTTATCCGGAATACTTATCTTTGTAAATGCGTGAAAAGTTGATCTGTGTTTATTTGTTACACATCTCAGAAGATTTTAAAAATATATTTTTGTAATCGAGTTCAATAATTGTAATATTTTCCCTAACAATTAACCAGTTAATAACTTAGTAAACCCTTCACAGAAATCAAGATTAAAATATATTTTTTTTAAGATTAAACAACTACCATTATTACAGCTACCGTTTTTAATACGCATTTAAAAAAAAAAATCATTTGATTCAACTTAATCACAATAAACAACAAATTTTTGCGTTTGGGTTATTATAGGTTAGATTAGGATAGGTTAGGTTAGGTTAATTTAGGTTAGGATATGTTAGGTTAGGTTAGGTTGGGTTATTAAAGGTTAGATTAGAATAGGTTAGGTTAGGTTGGGTTATTAGAGGAACATACTTTTTTTGATGCGAGGTAGTGTAATTCTTGCTCATTTCCATAGTTTTCAACTCCTAGTGTACATTTTTCTCCTTTTCCTGCTCTTTTACATCATTTAAAACTCTTATTTAAATTAGTATAGTACGTATATATAGTTTAATTTGTTATACACAGTCTTGTATTAGTAACGTAGTAATTCCCGAGTGTTGTAATATTGTGCGTAAACTTCAATGACATTGCAATTGAGTTGGATTACTCACAGTTGAATGTGCGAAGCACGCCTCATTAGAGCAATATTATTTTGGTGTTTTGTGCAACAAATAATAGTGTGTTTAAAGGATATTGTAACGCGTGTGTTGGGTGAAATGAGCACGAGTATGTGGCAACCTATGAGTATCAAAGGGGCATGCTGTGAACTTACACAATAGTCAAATATGTGCTGTGATGATTCAATACCACTGTAAAAATGTCGTTTATCATTTTTAAAATGTGTTCCGCTAAAATCTATGATTCTCAATTTTGCACCTTCATCAAAAGAGAGTCCATATTGTCATCTGTTATACATTGATTTTTTTTAATAGATACATTCGTCTGATATGCAAAATTTCGTTTAATGAATCGTAATATTAATTTATTTTCTCAACATGTGGTCTAGAGAATTATGCTAAACTAGGGGGAGATTCCGGTTATAGGTACTTAATGAAAAATAATTGTTCTTAAACCTAAAAGAATTTAAAGATTTTTACCTTAACTGTGATTCCAGTTCTCTTGGATTGTAGCAGAATTGCCATTAATCTTAAAATTAACTTTTTCGTTAACTGCGTTTTTAGTTCTCTCGGGTGACTTCGGGCTACGAACAATTCCTTCGACCTCCGAGTCTGTAGCCAATGATCTTACCATTTGATTTGGAGATTGATAAAATATTATAAATGTTGCTACAAAATACTACGACCAAAATTGTTTCGCATAAGAAGATAAAAAATAAGACGACAAAATTTGAAACCCGAAACCACGTGAACTGAAGAGTTAACAAACGGGCGGTGAAGTCATTTGAGAAGACCATTGTTGGAGTTAGATGGGTCTTGGACCTAAATATAATATTTTAAGCTATATCCATTCATTCCAATAAAGCTAAAGGTTTTTGCGTGGGATGGTAATGCTTATGAATTTTCTATTCAATTTTTACTTTTCAAATTTCTCACAAATGTGAGTATTCAATATATTAATGTTAAACCCACAAATTAACCCACCCAAGGCTGAATACAGATCTCATTGAACATAAAATTTGTAAGATATCGATTCATAAATAAGGAATTTTGTTAATAAATGCTTTAAAACATCATTTATCGTGATGAAAATAACTTTAAGAAATTTTAGCCAGCTCAAATCTGTGCATATTTCATTACGCCAGATCTTATCATTTGTGAGTTTTTAGTGATCCAAGTACAGATGTTTAATTGATTCGTTATGTTTTATTTATGAATAATGAATTGGTGGTCGAAATATTATACACACATCAAGTTATTTTGAAAACATTACGCAGTGCATCATTTCCGTTAAAAGGGAAAAAATTAATTAATTAAATCGTGTCGTTATCAAATATGGCGTACAGTTATCTTATGCGAACTAATTAATATAAGAGGTTGACTTCAAATATTATTCTCATACACGCACTTGCATAACGTTTAAAGTGTTGTTAAAAAGAATTTTATAATTATTGTAATTATTTTTAAATGGCGGATTAAGTACAACACACACCACACAATTATGCTGAAATATAAGTACTTACGTAACTAATATTGTTTTAAAATAATATACGTAATTGATGGGACATATATAAATGTGAATTACATTTACAATATATATTACTATTTCTGAACCATCTACTGCCATTAATATTGGTTTTATGTGTAGCTGTTTATGTGTAGTACTAATATAATTATGCAGCAGGGGACATACGTCCAAATTTTAACTTTCACCATCATAACTTTTATCATCAGTTGTTGAATTTTTATTTTTCGGCTAAGCTAGGCACATTACAAAAAATGTTGAAAAGTAAAAAAAAGAAAAAAATCAACCCATGAAAAAGAATCATTTTTTAATATATGTATTTCTTTATGTTTTTATTAAGTTGTAAAAAATTACACATTTATGTAAAGTATATAAATCTTTAGAACTTCTTGCACGTGAAACTTATTTCTGATACATTTAGGCACACTTTACACGAAAAATTAAGTTGATTTTTAACTATTAAATCTTTCTTCCTAGGGACTGGAGTCCCCGCACTAACAACTGCGCCAAATCCCGATAGGGTAGGACCGACATTTATTTCGCATAGTAACTGCTGTAATGTCATCCAATTTCAGAGAAATGCGTATATGTCCGCTTGTTTATGCGTGCCACCAATGTTAATGGAGTGCATTGTCATCGTATCTATCTGCCGAGCTCGATCGGATGTCGGGAAGTGGGTTAATTTCCACTTTAAAGTTTGAATTAGTTAATTTATTCACGAAAATAAGTGAATAAAAATGTTAGAAATTCAATAAACGAATTCTGAGGTTGATAAATATAACGCAATGTAATTAGGTGGCATTAACACAATTGGTAGAGTGCCAGTCCCGGTAAGTTTAGAGGACCAGGGCTCGAGTCACAGTTTTTTTTTTTTTTTGTGTCTGTCTGTTTCATATTTTCATTGACAGTTGATATTTACTTTGTCAACGATTAAATATTAAAATCAGGTTCGTTCCATAAGTTATCCTAATTTTTAAAAAATGTCTGTGATACTCACCCTAATGTTGTTAAGTCGGTAGGTAACAATAATTATTTCTTTTCGAAAATATATATTTCTTTAAATTTCTCTGCAATGACGTTACAATACATATAAGAGTTATAATAATTGTCCATGGCAAGTAACAAACACTCTAATCTTTCCATTAAAGTCTTAATTTAAATTTTCATTTTGTTCATTTTTGATTTTAATTTAATTTAATTTTTTTTTTTAAAGAAATACAAACATTCCCCGGTTACGAATAACCTGACAATATTTGAAAATCTCCCTACTACCACCACAGTAAGCTGAAAATGTTGCTTGTGTTGTGATGGAGGGATTGGGAAACAATTCGAAATAATGGTAGATTGTAAAAATAATAATGCGTGGACTTACGAATGAAATGTTATTACTTAGCTTTTTCTAGGGTTTTCCGTGCAATTAAAACACATTCTCATCACACACGAGGGCACTTGACAATATTTAATGCAATTTACTTAGAGGTAGCACGCGAAGAGTGACAGTTTACTACTAAAACTACGAAATCGAAAGCACTACAATTGACGTTTTTCTGCTTGCCACTTTGAGATTTCTACAGCGGGTCTGTACAATAAATATATGTAATGCCATTGCTTCTTGGCATTTTTTTGTCATTTTAAGATCTCGCGATTTTCAAACAAGTCATGCATATTGTGTGGACATCAAGAGTGATTGTGTATTTTGCGTCTTTATAAACATAACTGAAAGGAGAAATTATTTTCAAAGTTTATACCTGCATTATTGTCTTTACGTCATAGCGTCGATTATTAGTTTGCGACAACCATCAAGTCAGATCAGAACAGCCGAGAAGAACTCCTGATGGATGTTCTTTCATCACTAAGAACTCCCCCAGGCATATAAAATATGGATAAAATAATACATTGAAAGTTGTATATTTTACATAATTTTCACTACAAGAAGTCGTGTCGAGTAAAATAATATGCGCATAAAACATTTTGGTAAAATTCAGCAGGTAGGTACGTGAAGAATCCCAACTGCTCCCAACCGTCTGAAGTGAGTCAGTGAGTCTATGGCATTCCCCAATTGGGGTATGTTGTGAGGTTATGAGGGGAAGAGGAACGTGGGAAATACCTGGCTATTCAGATGTTGTCACCAAAAAAATTTACTTGCGCACACCGGTATTCGAACCCGCGACCTCGACCTATTTAAGAATGCCGAAAAATAATCGTGGAAAGATAAAAAAGCAAATTCCTTCAAAGGATATTGATTTTACGTTATAATGCGCAATTAATGGATTTCTCGGAATGAACTGATCATTTTATTATTTTCCCAAGTTACAAAATGGTAAAATATAATCGATAATGTACATTAAGTGCTAAACAACATCTGAAATAACCGCAATAACCTTTCCCCCCAGACGTCCCCCCCGTCATTTAATACAATTTCAATTTCCACTTAGTCTTATGCCGGGAACCTTGGAAGTAGAATATATATAAGATGCCATCTTTCGTCTGTATCTATAGGAAGAGTTCTCGCTATTCGAAAACATATTTGCATACAACCTCTCGGTCCGTTTTAGCACTTAGCATTCCAAATTTAAATCTATTTAATTCATAATTTCCCACCATCCATTTACGTTACAGTGAAATTATTCCGAAATGGTGCTCCGCTTTGCGAAGCTGTCAAGATCGTTAAATAGTCAACCTTTTAACCGATGTCTTCATTATCTATTTACTCATCCGGGATGGTCTTAATACTATCTACCGGGTACATCTTCAAACAGTTGAAACAATTCACCATTATCTAAATATCAATGATTAATTTACTTTGATTTCCGAATACAAGAAGGATTCTTTTTAAATTCAAAACACATAATTAAATTACAGACGAATAATTTCTTTACTTACAGGTAAGTGCATCAAACAAGATCGCTGATAAATTAACAATGAAAAAGTTTTAATGACCTTGTTAACCCAAATTTTATAAGGAATCCGATACACGAATTTATGTTAAAACGAAAGATAGAGATCGTTTTTGCGTTTACAACAGTCTGCTATTGTTCTGAGTAATAAAACTAGATAAACGAGCGATGGAAATACGACTCACTCATGTGGATTTTACATTACATTTATTTTAATATTCTGAGGTTTTGGTGGCTATGAAATCTGATTACCTAATGATAATGACTTTACGGCATTTCAAAAAAAAATCTATTTAATTTATTTAACCCTATTTTTTTTAAATGTGGGAAGTTACCTAGTAAATTTAACATGTTTGTGAAGATATCCGGATAAAAGAGTAAACTGAATAAACAGAACGTGAAAAAATAATAGGTTAGGTTAAGTTAAGTTCGGCTAGTTCAGACCATATTTGGTTGCGTTACGTTAAATGTGTTGATTGTTTTTTGAAAAAATAAATAGTTTTTTTGGTTTTTTCTGTTTTGTTATGGAACCGTTCGTAAAGTTAAAATTAATAAACCATTTTAATGTGGCAAATGTAAAATTCTACGAAAATGAATGTCATTAAATAATATTTTTTAACGGTGACAATCTTTTAGTGATGGTTTTCTATCTATAAAACAGCCCCCCTATTTTAAGAAAGACGAAAGTAACCCTTTCAAGGTCTGATTTAATGGTGTCAGATTTATACAAGTACCTACCTAACGGGGTATTCATTTTTTTTTTAAATCTGTATAATCAGTTTTCAAGTTCGTAATAATATTTATTTTAGTAAATTAATCGAGAAACCTGATTTTTTTCTATTATTGTCACATAGGAATTAGATTATCACGCATTCTATGCTGAAATTTGCTAATTTTAAGATGATTTAGCGATACGCTGAAATATTTTCTTATTTGATTTGTTTGCAGATATGTATGAGTTTTATTAAATTAAGTCTGAGGCGTGTGAGTGGAATTTTTTTATGTACATTGACGATTAGTCAAAGTTAAGTCAAGTTTTAATTCAAATCGGTTTTCCACTTATTGGCATCATTGGTGCAGTAACTCGAGCACCATAAAATACTTTGTAAATGGATGTCTTATGTTGGGCAGATGGTTTTGTACATGGTTTTAAATACAGCAAAAATAGGTACCTATTGACAAGTTAGGTTCAGTTACAAAAAATTTTGTCAGGTTATGTTGGGTAAAATTTAAAAAAGAATAATAAACATACAATCCGAAATGCATCTTGTGATAGAACTATAACTCACTATTATATCTATGTAAATTTGTTTGAATTCAAAATACCACCAAACTTAACTTTTAACTTGTATAGCTAACTTTTTAACTTAATAACTTTTCCAAGAGTTGTATAGTGTCACTTTACACAATTTTAGAAGTTTTTATTTGCCAGCGAGTGTTAAAACCATCTAATTTAAAACGAACGATATAAAAGAATCATACATTTTATATCTCTTCCTGAATTTCTTTTTTTGCTATTTTCTGTTATTCATGTCATCTTTATATTTTCATGAAAAAAATAAATAAAGCGATAGACATTTTCGATATTATTTTTCCTGTCTTAAACATTTCTTTCAAATCTAAGAAATCATGCATTTAAGGGATTATTTTTAATACCTTTTTTCCATGAAACGAAATATGTTGAAACCTATTCATAGCTATTGCATAGTTTATGCGCGGGTATTGTTGGATTTAAACCCTTAACCTTTAGGCTGACGCTTGCTTTGGCAATACCAAACTAGTGCTCAACATGGAGTCGATATCTCTACCAACCGAGCCAAATCCCGATTGTATAAGATCGATGTGTGTGCTTGATTGCCACCAAAAGTATATATAATGATTTTGTCATCCATCCACGAGTCTTATCTGGTCAGCTCAGCTTCAGCTCGATCGGATGTCGGGAAGTGGGTTGATTTCCACTTTGAAGATTTGCATTCATTGATTCTCTAAAATAAAAGTGTAATTCAAATAGATGTATTTAAAAATACATGAACATTTAGGCTGACGCTTGCTTTGGCAACACCAGAGAGTTTGCAAAGGCTCAGCGCCTATACGCACCCAACCGTGTCCTGATGCGCCATGTCAACCATAGTGACAATAAAATACCTTGGGATAATTTTTGATCGAAACTTAAATTGGAACTCCCAAATAGAAAATGTGAGCAACAAATTAAAAAACTAACCTATTTCTTCAAAACAATAAGAAACATTTTAGATAAAGAACAACTAATTCAAATTTACTACCCACTAGCCCAATCTCAACTACAATATGGTCTTATCGGATGGGGAAGCTCATGCGATTCCACTATAAAACCAGTCCTCATAACACAAAAGGCAATTCTAAAAATTATACTTAGGATCCCCATCAGAACTCCTACCGACTATGTTTTTAAAACCCTGAATGTAATGACACCAAAACAATTATACGCAAAAGATATACTAATTTACGCATTCAAAAACCAGGACAACTTTACACAGACAAACTCAGACAGACTCAGAAGATCCACATTACAACGTATGTTACACCAACCTACAACTAAAACAACTTTTGGACAAAGAAATATGCAGTATTATTCTATAAAATTATTTAATGTCCTCCCTTTTGAAATAAAAAACATAAAAAAAAATAACTGACTTCAAAAGAAACATTAAGAAATGGATTATGGATAAGGGAAGGATGAATATAGATATAATTTTGCAACCCAACAAAGACTAAAGCTTGTATTATGTGTTATTTTTCTCTAAATATTGTTTTTTAATTTTCCATATAGTATTTTAAAATATGTACTTATAATATTTCAAACACACAACCATGTACAATGTGTCCTTAGAACGGGGTACCGAAGTAAGGACACATTATCTTATATAAAAAAATTGTTAAATAAAAAAAATAAAAAAATAAAAAAAAAATAAAAGAAAATAATAATAATAATAATCTAAAGGGACTTTACATCGGGAATACTTATTGAGAAAAATCGATTAAGAATACCCTTTATAGTATTTCAAACCATCGATATTTATAAATGTATTCTTTATAAATAATTTATTGCAGGTGATCGTTGTAGAATCTTTTTTGATATATGTCTAAAGACAGACTTCCTCTGAAAATACTCAGTGCAATTCCAGAGGGGAAATTTAAGGACGATAGGTATGGTTAGAGACAGCCGAAACAGCTAAGATCGGGGACTACATTTGTCAGTTGTGTTGAAGCGTATGGATGGTCTGAAACTGGGACTTATTATTAACAATTATTCGTAATCAAAACCACGGAATATGAAATAAAATACTAAGCTAACATATCTGGATTAATACTGGAATGGAAAAATAGATTCCTTGAAGGTGTTTACGTTGTAAGACGGTATATTCACTACTGGTAAATATCAAGACACTCCATTGACCTCACGGCACCTCCGAACAGCGCTTTGAAGTAAAAGCTCTTTGTCTTAGTGTTAAACCCCTTAATTCCTCTTGCCAGTCAATTATCCCCATTTAAATCCAATTGCGTTGCACAAACACAGAATCTACCCTTGGCCGACCCTCCCCTCCCGGCCTAACCTCCACACCCCCGGGGAGAAACGTCTTCTTCTAATCTGTAACAAAGCAAGGGTTGTTTTAAGGGAAACATTAACACTGATTTTATTTAACTCTGATGTTCCATTCGGTAAAATAATAAACGGAAGAATGAAAGAAAGGGGTTGGAAATTAAGATCAAAGCGTGTTAATGTTTTTGGCTTCACAACTTGATTATTCGCGGGGCTCATTGTTTTCTTTGTAATCTGCGTTATTAAAACGGATATACTGAACATAATTTTTTTGGAAGAAACGAAAACAGCTCTTGGTTTTCGTTGATAAAATTTTTACCGCGTAGGTACGTATCGTAAACCTGTCCGGTGAAACTTAGCTATTTTCTTCTTCAATACGATTTTTTTTCTGAACAAAATTTTCAACGGGCAGTGAAACTATTGAATCATCATTTGGAGTATGATTTAAAACTGGATGAAGTGGGATACGGGGAGGGTGGGAGAACGGAACAGAAATATGTTCAAATATAAAGCGAATCAACCTTCACCACTGAACTAAAAGCTAAAATATTGATTAATAGATCAAATTTTATTTTATTGATGTTGTTAATAAATACATTAGAATCCATTGATAGTATGAGCATGTTATATCTATCTGTCAATGTATTTTATGCCATTGTATTTTAGTCACTTGAAATGTTATTCTACTTTATCTATTTTGTATATTGTGGCTTCTCGTTAAATGTGTGCTTTGGTGTTTAATTAATATTTTGTAATTTACTTGCTGACAAACTGCTTTGACAGTTTAGCGGGTGCTTGTAAAAAAACGGTGGCGAAGTATCTGGCTAATCATAATAATAATAATAATATTAGACAATTTGCATAGCGCCGCTTTTGTGAGATATCACCTCAGGGGCGCTTTACAGTTGATGCAGGTATTACAAAAAATATAAATATTAAAAAATAAAGTGAAGTTAAGTTAAGTAAAATGAAGAACAGGATTAGGTGAGACTCTGCAGCAAGAATCCTAGGTGGTGAAGAAATTGGACCAGCTGCTGCAGCGAGTGTCTACCGCGTCCACCAACAGTGCCAGAACAAGGTTCGTCATCCGTCCAGGTATGTGTCTGCTGCTAACAAAGCGCTGACACGATATCCTCACATAGACACCAGACCTTGGCAGCACCGCTGTGACGTTCGACGAAGATAGAAAATGGAGACTCTTCAGCAAGAATCCTAAGTGGTGAAGAGACTGGAACAGCTGCTGCAGCGAGAGTCTACCGCGTCCACCAACAGTGCCAGCACGAGGTTCGTCATCCGTCCAAGTATGTGTCTGCTGCTAATAAAGCGCTGACACAATATCCTCACATAGACACCAGACCTTGGCAGCACCGCTGTGACTTTCGGCGAGTCCATTATATCTAGTATCTATTGATAATAATAATAATAACACTTGGATGACCCATATAACGCCGCTCTTGAGCAAAATCACCTAATCTCTCCTAGTCTCTTTTAGTCTCTTCTAGTCACTTCTTAGTTATTCATGCCACTTACTGCATCTTCTCGAACCTTTTAGGTTCGTCATCTAGTCTATTCATATCTCTTCTAGCTGACTTCTTATTCTAGCCTATTTTGCCTCTTCCTGTCTCTAATACCTTAATAAAATAAAAATCCAACAAAAAAATTAAAAATTACAATTCCTTCTATTGTGTCGTTGTCCAGCGAAATTCTTTTTAAGAAACTATACGGACGATAGCAAGAATAATAACTCCTCTGATACTCTTGTGAAATAACCGATATGAATAATAACTTCTCTGATTGTCCTGTGAAATAATCGAAATAAATATATTTATTTTATTTTCCCACGTCGGGTTTTGAAATCGCTAACCCGTGATAATGTGGAGGATGTCGTACATGTTATATTTTTATTATAATTCTAACATATTTCTTAATACTTCTTTCGTTTGTTCACTCGCTATGAATAAGGTTTTTAATAGGACAACTGTTTCGGCTCACGAGTTTGTACCTGAGTGTTCAATTAAGGTGGTAAGTAGAATATAAAACCATAATAAAATAGATGAGTAGGTCATAAAATGTGGGTGGTTAATAAATGGTGTTCATTTAAAATCATTCAGTGAAACATAATCGGAGGAAATAATAAAAACTTCGATTTAATTATAAAAAATAAATCATATCTCCGGGACATATATCATGAGACTCGATTCGAAAAAGCTCTACGAAAATAAAACGTCGATTAGAATCCGTCAATTTGAGATCGATAAAAAAATATATCGATCCGGGACCGTTTATCCGAAGCCTCTATTATGTGGATTAAATTACTATTTTGATGAAATGCCCATTAATATAATGTTGACTATTAGATACCTCTCACCATTTAGATTTGGGGTCTCAGTAATACAGACCCGACGTTTTTTATTTTAAAAAAACCGACCCAATTTGATTGGTGCTCAAGTTTGTTTTGTGGCAGTGCAAGATGTTATGGAACCGTTTGAAAATGATTATAGGACCGTCACACAGTCTGCAATAGGAATCATGGAATGTGAGATTTACGGACATTTTGCAAATTTTTGCGGTTTTATTCTCACATTTTGTGTGCTACCCAATACTTATTTTACAAGCTTACACGAAATTTAATAATAATAAAACATACTTGACAAACAATATCTTTTAGCTGTTTGTTGTAAAGCTGAGATCTTTATAAGGTACAAGGTGTCCGGGAGTAAAATGAACTAACTTTGGGAGGTGTTTCTGTCTTTACATGATAATAATATACAGGGTGGCCGGGTGACTACACTAAAACCAAAAAAAGAAGGGGGAGCTATTTTTTTAAAAGTGTTAATAATATAATTTAAGATTTCGGGCCTTAGTAATAAACGTGTTTCAAACCTAACACAACTGTTAACCAATCCATGTAGAGTAAATGGTTGATTCTCAAAACATGCCCATTAGTAAATGGGCAAAAATATAGACTTTATGAAAAGATATAGTTTTGAAAAATAACTTTTTGTTAAAAATTATTTTCTTTATTATTATTGTTTTTTTTTTATGCTTCCGATTTTGTTGTCCGGGTTAAATCTTCCCCATAGGAAAAACTAAACCCTTCCACTCACTTTTCCACAAATGATCAGCTAGTCAATCAACACTATGCAAGTGCATTATATAAGTAAAAAAAATACAAAACAATACAAGAACAACAACACGTCAACTCACCAGAGATCAAATGGGAAAAAAAATTCACCGACTCCAGATATTTTCATATCAGAGGGTTCGGCTCGGTAGAACTTCTAACAGGGCCTATAAATCCTACTGATCCCTCAACATAAATATTTAAAAAATCTTTCGTTATCCTACATGTATTCAAAATGACCGACTTTTGCATCTTTATATATAAATTTTTTGATAGATCTAATACGCCTAAATTTTTAATGAGAGAGCTAGGTATAATGTCAGTAGCCGAAATAACGAATGGTAATATTTTTATAGTCTGAGAATGCCGAATTCTTTTTATTTCGTTTCCTAAATCTGTGTATTTTCTTATTTTTTCATTAACAGATTTTTGAATGTTACAGGAATTTGGAATAGCGACATCAATGATATAAGTTATTTTTTTTAATTTTGTCATGTAAAACTATATCGGGTCTATTATGACTAATCGTTCGATCTGTTAGTATAGTTTTATCGTAATATATTTTATAAAAGTCGTTTTCTAAAAATGAATTTGGTTCGTATTCATAATATGGTACTATATTACGGTAGTCAATCAAGTTATGTTTAATTACCAAATTTTGGTGAATTATTTTTATAACTTGATTGTGCCTAAATGTATACTCGGACGGTGCTAATATAGAACATCCCGATATAATATGTTCTATAGTTTCCGGAAAAGCCAAACATTTTCTACACAAATCGTCAATTTGATTTGTATCTTTGATTATATGCTTTCTATAATTTTTAGTATTAATGACTCTATCCTGAATGGCAAGCATAAATCCTTCTATTTCTGCGCTCAACTCTCCAATACTCAACCATTTGTTTGACGAAAATTTGTCAACATACGTTTGGTTGAGATAATTGAAGTGTTTTGCGTGTAAAATTTTATTTGACCAGGAATCTAATAATTCCTGGTTGGGATTTATAAAAATGTTGGCATTCTCATCGTATAAATTTAAAGGTGTAATATTTCTATCTGCCTTGCATATTATTTTGTGCATTTCTGAGCTATGAGCTTTCCTATGGAAAAAAGTTATTAGCATTTCTACCTGATTATGTTTCAAAGAAGTTATTTCTACTATACCTCCACCTCCTAAATTTCTAGGTAAATTAACTCGTTCTATAGCTGAATTTGGATGATGACAATTAAACTTTGTTAGCGTAGTTCTAATTAATCTTTCTAAGTTATCTAAATCTGTATTAGACCATTTAATTATGCCAAATGAGTACGTTAAAAGAGGTATTGCCCAAGTATTTATTGCTTTTACTAAATTTTTAGCAGATAGATTGCATTTTAAAATTTTCCTGATCCTAGTTTGAAATTTAATCCTAATATCATTTTTAATACTAGTATGGTCTAATCTATTTGATTGTGGGTATCCTAAATACTTATAAACCTCATCCCTTTTCATACTAGTAATTTGGAAATTTCTAAATATACTCTCGTCCCCATCTAAAATTTTGCCTTTCTCTATATGGATCGTTCTACATTTATCTAAACCAAAAGTCATTTTGATATCATCTGAAAAGTTTTTAACTACCTCGATCATTTTCTATAAATTTTGTTCAGAATTCGAAAATAATTTTATATCATCTAGCCTTAACTTTTATTCCAAACTTGCTTTTAATTAACATTTTAGATAGAGGATTCAATGCTAAGCAAAACCAAAGAGGACTCAATGAGTCTTCTTGAAAAATCCCTCTTTTAATTGAAATGCCCGGTATTACTATTTTCTTACCTTTTAAATTGATAAGTAAATTGGTATTCCAAAAGGACATAATATTTTCCAAAAAGCTAATAATAATGGGGTTAATTTTATATATATTTAATACTTTGATCAGCCACGAGTGCGGGACACTATCGAAAGCCTTTTGGTAGTCTATATAGCAAGTATGTAAATTACGTTTTCGAGTTTGAATCTGTTTTAGAATTACAGAATCGATAACTAATTGTTCTTTACATCCCATATGTTTTCTGCGACAACCTTTTTGTTGTTCAGATAAAATATTTTTTTCATCTAAATGAGTATATATGAAATCTGTTAAACAAGAGGTTAAAAATTTGTATATTGTCGGTAAACATGTAATGGGTCTGTACTGAGAAGGATTATTAATATTTTCGCTTTTGGGTAACATATAAGTAATGCCCTTAGAAAATTTGGAAAATTTTGAGGTTGACTGACAAATTTTGAAAGATTTTTTGCCAAAAGAGGATGTAAAGTAGTCAGACGTTTGTACCAAAAATTATGTATCCAATCGCAACCCGTGGCTTTCCAATTATGAGTATTTTTAATAATTTTGGTTAACAATTCAACCGATATATTAGAAAAACTCATTTGTTCAATACCTGAAAAATTGAGTTCTTCATTTTCTATCCAGGGAGTTGACTCGTTATGTTTTATATCTTTACTCCAAATTTTAGTCCAAAAATCGCGCATATCTGATTCAGATGGCAACGGAATATTATTATTCGAAATAATATTTTGTATTATAGTATATTATATTATAAATAACGTCTAAGTTATTTGAATCTACTGTAATATCATTGGACATTTCGACTAGAATATTATCCAAACTATCTACATTAAATGCATCTGATATGACATTATTACTTGTGTTAATTTGTTCTAAATTATTTCCCCTTTGCAATCTATCTGCTACTTCCCCTTTAATCTGTTCTAATGTGACTACAGAAATAAAATTATTTTTGAAAATAGCTCGCTTTTGGTCTGCTAATCTTTGTTCGCTTACTTGGGCAATCGGATAATTTTGTGAGAAAAGTAAATGTAATTTTTTCCTGTATAACAACATATCTGTTTCTACTTTGGTTACATAAAAATATGAACGAACAATGAACATATTGACATCGTTCGTCCATTTCATACGCTGTCTAGGAATACCTGCTTTTGTTTTTTGGGGTCTTAGACTATCCATGTTCATCTGTACAGATGACATAATAATCCCCTGTTCATCTACGTTGGTTGCAAATGACATTGTTGTCATTTTGCAAAACAACTTGGAGATGATTGTATCTTTACTACTACATTCCAGTAACCAAATCAATAAATAATTTTCAATGTGACCAAATTAAATATTCTAATCAAACTACCTTTCGACATAACAAATCAATAATTTCCAATTCAACTACGTTTCAACATTACGAATCTATGATATATTATATTCCAGAAAAACGTTATCAACATAAAAATATACCATTAAAATATATTTTTATTTTTTTCAAATGAATTTCAAATATTGTTGTTTACCTTGGTTACTGCGGTCCTCAAATATTTTTTTTTAAATCCTATTTATTTACCTAAATATCCTATGGCTTACTGGCAGTTTATTTAATGCGTTATCTGATATATTCTTCTTTAAATATTTATATTTTTTGGGATCAACAAAGCTAATTCTTTTCTATCTGATATTACAAAAAATAATCAGAGAGCAAATGCAAAGTATATGCCTAAACTAGCGTTGCTAAGCAATTATTATTATTATTATGTACTTACTACTATATACTTCATTCTCGTATTATTATTTACTTTAATTATTATCTAGCTAATTTATTTACTTTCTAACAATTTATTATATTATTATTAATATTATTTACTCACCTATTGGTTATTATTTACATATTTTTATTTAGTTATTTTATTTTTTCTTATAATTTATTATTCATACTATCCATGATGTAATTGTTAGTATGGTTACCCTATGCTTGTGTCTGATAAGCCAGCACAGGTACCTTGTAATTTAATTAACAGAAGAATATTATTGTTGCCAACTTACTTACCAATGCTTCTTTTGTTGACATTTTTGTTTTATTTTTCGTACATTTGTTACTAAAATTTTGTTTATTTTTGTCTACCGGTCTCGAAACGACCGTGTCATAAACTTTTTTTTTTGGTTTAAATTTAATGTTATTATTATATTAAGTTTACGTATATGTATTTTTTTAAATGATGTAATTGTAAAGCTGCACATCTTGATACAGGAATGCCCTAGTGAGATGTGCAGAGTATGTTTTTTATGTTACAAACTGTTTTGTGAATAAATAAACGTTTTAATTTTTTCATAAAAACGCCTTTGTTCGAAATTAAAAGTGTAAAATATTGACTTCTTGATAAATTTTTTTAATTAAAAAAAATGTTTTTTTATCCCTTTTTATGGATTACAACGCTGAATCTTCTTCTCTAAATAGAATAAAATGATGTCGCTATCCGCGTCTGTGTGTTCGCTTTGTTCTTCTAAACTAAGAAACGGATTTTGATAGGGTTTTCAGTATTTATTTATTTTTCATTTAGAAATTTCCAGCCGGAATATTTACATGTATAATACATGCATAGTAAATTTATAAAAATTAGAGAAAAGCCAATGTTTATTCTAGATTGACAACCTCAAAATCATTCACAACCCCGAGCAACGCCGGGTACACGTCAGCTAGTAATATGGGCTGATATCGCTGAAAATTTCAAATTTTGTTCTTATTGGTGCCAGGAGTGTTTAGAGAGTTGTGTGAATGGTAGAAAAGTCAGGGACGCCCGAGGAATGCTTAACGCAATATCTCTGCACCGGAGATGAGATACAGATATAACAGTAACATTGTGGTTGGTATACAGTAGTGAATGGTGGAAGAAACTCCCGAACAAGACATTTGCAATAGCGAAGCTTTCCTGGGTCCACTCTAATAAAAATGGTGTTATCAGAATTGCCAACAATTAGGCGCTTTGGATTATTTACACAAGAATCCGTTTTAAGCATCATTATTTTTTATTGTTGTTTTGATTTGTTTTTAGATAGGTACTACTACTTTTTTATGTGAATACCGCACAATAGTCACAACTGCTCCCAACCGTCTGTAGCCAGTTAAGTTATGGCATCCTAAATTGGGGTATGTTGTGACGCTGAAAGTAGTAGGGTGGGGAAAGAGAGGAAGGTGGCGGAGTACCTGGCTGTTCAAATCTGGTTACCAAACACGGCTAAAGCCATTTCCAGCAACGTTTGAAATCTGAATGATGGTCTTACACCAGGGCGATACTGAGAGTATCTTCTACTCTGGAACGTGCCGCAAGTACAATATATGTTCTTTAAAATGAATAAATTGTGAAATAACACGAATTGATCAAATAAAATTTACTTGCGCACGCCGGGATTCGAACCCGCCACCTTCGGATTGCTAGTCGACCTTACCCCTCGACCAGCCATCAAAAGTCTTTTGTAGGCCGCCGTTTTACGTAGTAACCTACTCGTAACGTTTACTAAGAATAGCTTCATACATATTTCCAACATACAGATCTATTGATAATTTTAAATAAATACCTACATGCTATATTCGGATGTTGGTTTTGATAAATGAATGCCCTTTTAGAACCGGCATTCGTGAGAAAATATTATTTGAAAGAAGTTAGTTCATCATTATCTGGAGATCCATCACCTCCACACCACTCCCCATAAGCCGTCAAAAGCATGTAATACTGACAACATTGCATCACGTTTGCCAATTATCAAAGGAGTTAATTGATTCCGACAGACCAGTGAATTCTTACACAACACGGTGGAACTGTTCAGTCTTATATTTATTTGATTTTAGCGAAATATCTAAGGTATTACTATTTATTAGGAGAATATGGATTTCAGTCGTACCTTACCCAACTTGTAATAATGTGCACTGGTACTTACTTACCAGTAGGTCAAAAGGTATTTTGTGTAGTAGGTACCTATTGCTTAGTAGATAGTACTGGCTAGTGGTGCATTTTAATCGACATTTGCCTGAAGTTTGAATCCTACAGTATATATATATATATTTTTTTTTTAAATTTGAAAATTTTTAAGTTCTAAAAACACGACAATTTCAAAATTACTATAGGTACCTGTATACCCATCACCATGTGCTGCATTTATACGCATTTATTTTCGAATAACTACCTAGGTGTGACTTAAAATTTATTTAAATGGAATAAAATAATAATAACAATAATGTTTGTTTTTCAACTGAACAGAGCGGTGCAAATACACAGTATGCTGTATAATGGAATACCTACATACATATAAATAAATTACAGAATATTTTTATATATATATACAATATTAAATAATATATTTAACTTATTTAGCACTTGTATGACGGTGGCTTCAGAGAAATTCTCCATCTATGTTGTAGGGGTGAGCTGTACAACTGGGTGATGGCCTGGACGATAGTGTTTTCCGATTTCCGGCTACTCTTTAGCGCATTAAAGTAGCAAACCCATGCACCTTTCCCTCTGCGAAAGTCTGCGATGCGCTGCATCGCCAAGGGAGGCAAACAGCGCCTCGTAAGCGTGGTCATACCGTACTCGGAGTGCGTTTATGACACCTTGTGCGTACCTTATCCACAATTCGCTACTGTAAAAGATCATAGTTGCATATTCACAGGTGGACTGCATCTTCTGGCGAGAATGTTGTCTTGGACGCTCGGTACTCTTCTTTGGCATATGTAATAATATTTGTCTTCTTGAAGCACCAATAATGTTTTTTATACATTTCTCGACT
Organism: Hesperophylax magnus; assembly: GCA_026573805.1. Classification (NCBI taxonomy): domain Eukaryota; kingdom Metazoa; phylum Arthropoda; class Insecta; order Trichoptera; family Limnephilidae; genus Hesperophylax; species Hesperophylax magnus. The sequence goes on from JAIUSX010000022.1 coordinate 8,559,671, forward strand.
GCCACTTTGCTTACACTCATTTTCATCAGGGCAGTACCAAATTACAAAATTATTAACATTCTTTTCACGCATAAACAAACAAATCACAAATAAACTCCTTAAAAAATATACATTTTCCTAAACATAAGAAGCATATATTATGTAAACTAAAACATATGAAAACAATATCCTTAGCATTTTGCCAATCAATGATAGAATATGGAATAGCACCGAAAACTATCTTAAAGATAGTTTAAAAAAAATATAGAATGACTTACACAGTCCAAATATTCAACATATTTGACGTACTAGTTATAGCCAATTATACGAAAAAACACTACTAAACTACATTTTTGACCAAAAAACCAAACTACAAAAAACAAAAAATGTCATAAATAGACTAATTAGACAAGTGTACAAAAAATATAAAAAATCCGATGGTAAACCCAAGCTTTGCACTAAGACACCACAAATACCAGGCAATAAAAGCATTCAACAATCTCCCACTCGATATAAAAAAGCGAGGGAAACAAAAAACATTTTATAGACAAAACAAAATGATGGATTAAAGAACAAAAAAATAATATTACAATAATATTATAATATACATAATTTTTTATTTATTTATATGTTTAGTTGTTTTTAAATATGTATTTTACATAGTGTCTTACAAAACTGAGTAGTATTCAGTTTGCTTGTAAGATATCTCTAATTTTTACAATTTTTCAATATACAAAGGTATTGTCATTTTTTTTTCTAAAAATTAACTTTAATTTATTTATTGATACGTATTTTATCTTGATAATTTGACTTAGGTTTTAATTACATAAATATATATTTTTTTAAATAATATATTAAAACACATATACGTAATACACACATCATTATGTACAACCGTACTTAATAGAAGGTACCGTATTTACAGTTTTTTTTTTAAATTATCTTCATTACCGCCATGATTATTGTCATTTATTTTAATTCAGCTCATTATTAATTGATTTGCAATTTATTATTTCATTTCATATAATACTAGCTGAACCCCGCCACGCGATGTTGTGGCTCAGACTATCTGTGCAGATAGAGAAACAATAGCGCGTGTTGCTTTTAGGTGCAACAGATAGCGCGTTTTTTTTTAAAGCATATTTGTCCAGCGGATGGTGATGCTAAAAAAACAATTATCACCTTTCACACGTGACTTCTATATAAAAACACACGCTTATTCGAATGTAAAACAATTCAAAGCAATCGATGAAGAACTTTTGTAGATTATAAAGTATTTTATCTAATAATAATGCGAAACTAATGTATGGTCAGTTTACAAACAATTTCATGAACTTCATTCCTAACTGACTGTTTCACTACCTGAAGTTAAAAACGAAGCATCGCGGGGTAATTGAATTTAAAGCTGAGAGGTGAGGTGTAGGGAGGGGGTGTGAGGTGTGTGTTGTGTGCTATTTACATTTAGCGAGATAAATCATTCCCAGTGAGCCGACGGGACCCCCCTGCCCTAGCAGCGCCGCAGTCTCCAGGAGAAATATTACCATGTTAATTACACAACTTCCATTTAAATATGCGGCTGTTGGAATACACTGTGTCAAGTTGTTTTTTGTATCTAGTTTACGCGAAGTGCAATAATGGTAGTAGTCAGTTAGCGAAAACAAATGCGTTGTTTTGGATAATTCAGACAAGCGATGAAGTACCTACATTTAATTTAAATTTATTTTATTTGCCATTTAAAAATTGGAACTTATTTGTTGAGTTTTCAGACTACTAATAGAAGCGACGTGTCGCATTCGTGAAGCGAGAAAATGGGTTCCACTTTCTTACTTCCAATTAGTCCAATTTGACTTCCAACGCTCTAACGCCGAACGACCGGAAACTACCAAATCCTGTCCCTGTACACTGCTACTCGCTCAATAATAGTGGAACACGTTTCATTAGTATGCAATAGCGTCTCTATGACTATCTCGTGATTCCTAATGGGTCTGCGCTAATTTTTGTGGTTGGAATATAACCAATCTAACAGGTATTAAAATCAATCTTTCCTAATTGATGAGGCATAGGTATTCAGGTAAAAAAGCAATGAAAAGATAAACCTATTCATTTTTATCTTACTTTAAGATTATTTTATAAGCAATAATTATTAGCCTGAAACACTCATCCACATAGAAAAATCTCATGATAAAAGATACATGACGCCAACGGGACCCTTTGTTACCCTTTGTGCTATGCATAAAAAATCTTGTATTAAACATTAGTTTACAAAAAAAAATAATTACTTTAAGATTCCTAAAAATGAAAATCACTTTTTCTTCAATATATTTATCATAATAACCTATTTAGATAATCCTTTCATTGACCTTTAGCTATGTAGCCTAGGAGTTGAAAAGTCATATAATATTAAATTGGCGACATCGGGTCTTCTTTCCAATCGGTACTTATTATTTCACATGATTTCAGATTCAGTACTGATACAAATTTGCATTATTTTTTTTAAATATCCCTTGACGATATCGATAATATATAACGATACATTGACACGCTTACAAAAACTTACTTGAAAAAATTGTACGTTTTAAAAAAACTTGACCAAATTGATAATTCACACAAATAACCATCTACAATGTGACCTTAAAACGGCGTACTTCAGTAAGGTCACATTCTTTTCAAAAGTTGTAAAAAATTATAAAACAAATAAATAAATGCGCAGTATTTTAGTAGAGGGCAATCACTTTTTGAGTTCGCATAATAGCTACCTCAATACGACGAATAATAGGGTATTTGCATTTGTTTTACTCTCGAAAAAATTGCGACGCTGAAAGTATTTTCATTTTATTTTTATGTTGTGGAGTAAAAAAAATATTCTTTAACCATTTTCGATTGCTGCTAAAACGACATGTTCGTGAATTCGGCGGCGTTTACGTCACTCCGGGCAACGCTGGTGTCAGACGTCTTACCAGCAAGTGAAGTTTTCTATGTCATAATGACGTCGTAACCATCCAATTGGAACCGTTTCAGAATGTGCGGTTCTTATAATCAATAAATATGTATAAAAATATTAAAATTACACATTTTTAGTGCAATAATCAGAATCAGAAAAATACACGTTTTTAAAGGTATTCACAGTTTATGAAATTATCCCTTTGACTGAGCGTAGCGAAGCCCTTTTTTGACTCAACCACTTTTTATTTAGTATGTCTGTGATACGTTTATGTGTTAATCCTCTCAAGATGGTAGCCGTTTTTGAAAGTACATATTTATTCCGCCAGGGCGCATGTGTTGTGACTGTTGTGAGCTGTCAAGTCGGAGTAATCAATATTACGCCAATTCTAGTTAAAACATAACATTTATCAATAAAAGTGCGTTTAATGAAAACTGAATTTTCTTAGAATTTTATTGTAATTTATAAGGTGCTGAAGAGCGGACGTGTTTTAACCGCTCCGGTTTGTTTAATCCTTTCAGAAGGTTTCCCTTGTTAAGAGATCGCTGAAAAATGTTCAGCATCCGTGTTTTATATAGTGCTTACCTTATTATTTCACGAAATGCGCGTAACTTCTACCGTTTAGCCGAAATTTGCAATTATTATAGCATTTTAAACCGATTAAATTTTGAAAGTGAAGCTAGAACAAAGATTCTCAATGCAGTCGAAGATTTTATACCTGACCCCTCAAGTGTCAAGTGGTGTCGGGATTTACGGGACCTCTTCAACCGAGGATATCTACCTAGAAAACAGATAAGCCATATTTTATTTAAAGTTTTTGTTTTTGTTTTTATTTTCTGTTTTTGTTTATGTATTTTGTTACAGATGACACACATACACTTCACTTTGACTTTGGTTCAAGATTTTGCTTATGATGGCCTGCGATAAGCGAGCCCTAAAGGTCTGAGACAGAGGTGTGAAATCGTCGGATCACGACAATAGAAAGAATTGTAATTTTTTCTTCTGGATTTTATTTAGGTATTGGAGCCAGGAAAGAGTCTAAAAGGGTCGAGAGGATACACTAAGTGGCATGAATGGCTAGGAAGTGACTAGAGAGACTAAAATAGACTAGGATGAGGTGATTTTGCACAGCGGTGCTGCCAAGGTCTGTTATCTATGTGAGGATATTGTTTCAGCGCTCTTTATTGGCAGCAGACACATGTCAGCGCTATATTAGCAGCGGACACATACCTGAACGGATGACGAACCTCGTGCTGGCACAGTTGGTGGACGGGGTAGTCTCTCTCGCTGCAGCAGCTGGTACAGTTCCTTCGCTACCTAAGATTCTTGCAGCAGAGTCTCCATCTTCTGTCTTCGTCGAACGTCACAGCGGTGCTGCCAAGGTTTTTTATCTATGTTAGGATGTTGTGTCAGCGCTCTTTATTGGCAGCAGACACATGTCAGCGCTATATTGGCGGCAGACACATACCTGAACGGATGACGAACCTCGTGTTGGCACAGTTGGTCTAAATAACAAATGTAGATCCTAGGAAATAAATTGTACAGCGCCCTTGAGGTGATTTTTCACAAAAACGGCGCTCTACAAATTATCCAATTATTATTATTATTATTATTATTATATTAATTCAACTAACATAGGTAATTGAAATAATGTGTATAATACATATTATTTAACATTTCCACATATTTCAACAGTTCCAAAGAATGTAAGTGCCGACGTAGAGAAGATAATTCCGAAGTACATTCTTCCACATATTAAATAGGTAGGTACATAGGTTTCAATGACAGTATAAGCGCGTAAGTTCCACAAACTGCTGAGAAAATTCCAATTATGTCTGCAATGTGAATTATTGCCGTGGGACCCACAGGTAGAAAGTCCTTATAGATATTCCACACAGAAATGAAGATATTCCATGGTGATGTATGGAGGCGCTTCAGCTCACTCGTCGACAAGTTAGACGGGTGAACACATAAAATTAACTAAAATAGTTAATTAATTTCTATGTTGCCATTTTTCATATATCATATAAATTCAAGGTTGGTAGAATTAAAGAATATATATGTATCAACTTAAATAGGCATGTAATAAAGCAGTAATCAAATAGGTACAATTTACATAATATTTTAAAGCAATATAATAAATAAAATTTTCGGGACCAAATAACATACTTTCGTTTTCATCGCTTGAGAGCTAAGAGTCCCGACTGCTCCTCACTAACCGGAGCCAGAGGGATTATGGGATTGTGTGGTGCCGAAAGGAGTGAACGGGGATAGAGGAAGGTCGGAAAGTACCTGGCGATTAAGTTCATGTTACTAAACATGGCTAAAACCATTTCAAGCAACGTTTCGAATTCTGAATATTGGTCTTACACTAAGGCAAGCCTTAGCGTATTATGTATTCTATGAACAACTGTAAATGTAGATTTTTTTAATTGTTAGGTGGATTAAATTTGTTGTTAGGGAAGATAATGTTAGTTACTTTATTTACTGATTATAATTGCTGGGATTTTTAAATTTCGTATTTAATAACGCTCGATTTCGGTGGTTAATTATAGTTATGCCTTTTATTAATGTTGTTTTGGTTTTTACGATTGTAACTAGGAAATGTTCTTTTTTTTATAGTGAATACCTCACAAGAGTCCCAACTGCTCCCGTCTGGAGCCAGTGAGACTATGGCATCCCCAATTGGGGGATTGTGAGGCTGAAGGTAAGTGGGGAAGGGAAAGAGGAAGGTGGGGAAGTACCTGGCTATTCAGATCTAGTCACTAAACACGGCTAAAGCCATTTGGAGCAACGTTTAAATTCTGAATGGTGGTCTTACACCAGGGCGATACTGGTAGTATCTTCCACTCTGGAACGTGCCGCAAATATACTATATATTATTTTAATTAATTATTTTAATTAATTAATTGTGAAATAACACAAATTAATCAAATAAAATTTATTTGCGCACGCCGGGTTCGAACCCGCGACCTTCGGAATGGCAGTCCAATGCGTTACCACTGGACTATGCCGGCCGTTCTCCCCTTAATGTATAAAAAAAACAATATGTTGCCTTTCATAATATTATTCTATTAGTTTTTTAAATATATCTATTTGAATTTCTTCGTTTTTTTTCGTGAATGATTGCAAATTTACAAAGTAGAAATTAAATCACTTCCCGACAAACCGATTGAGCAGAACATATAAGCATTTCTCTAAAATTGAATGACGTTACAGCAGTTAATATATACATATAAAGAAAGACAAACATTCTCGGGTTACGAATAACCTGACAATATTTGATATTCTGCTACTACTACCACAGTAAGCGTAAAATAAGGCTTGTATTGGATGGAGGAGAGCCAACTGAGGAATTGAACACACTACGCCTGGGTGGTACCCAAATGCTATGATTACTCAGCCACTGACCGGTAAAAATATATAAAATAAATCTCGGTCCTACCCAAACGGGAATTGGCTCAGTTATTAGCGTGTTTGACTGCATATCTGGGAGGAAGGTTTGATCCTCAGTCACACGATTTTTTTTAATGTTTTAAAAGATATTTTAAAAGTTCACCGCAGTTAAAAGCCAGTCCCTGGGGAGGACAGTCCTATCTTTAGTCAAACCATTTTTTTTACATTTAAAAAAAATAGATAAATTTATTAAAGTAGATGTACTTTATTAAAAAAATATATTTTTACGGGTTGATTCTTTTCATTTGTTATTATGGCATAATATAAAAATATTAATAATAATTGTAATATTATTAAAATAGAGAATTAACATACCTAAATTTTAGGTTTCTTTTATACATTTTCTTTGGTATGAAAGTCCGTATTTTTCGCAATATCAGGTTGATAACAACATCACACTAAGGCTGTGACACACTGTACGCAACGAAACACCCCGCACAGAACACACCAAAGTCGACATATCCGAAAGGTAAAGCGCCCGATATTTATGTGCGTTATATTAACTCACTACATGTGTCACTTTTAATGAAAATACTATGTGCTGAAACACCTCACTAACACCCCAGATGGGAGAGGAGGCCGAACTAAGGGTGGGAGAGAAACCTGGAACTTGGGCCCAAGTTCCCAGTTCTCGGGCCCGGGCACAGGTAAGCGGGGGCAATGCTTGTTCTCGGTACTCCCATGACGTGTCTTCTGCTATAATTCTTCTCCATTTAGAATAGGACGGCTAGGTCTTGTAACGGCGCAGTTATAATGAAATTAATTTTAGCGAGAGCGATAAATTTCTGAGAATTGCAACGGAGATTTATGGGGATGTTGGTTGTCTTGTTTTATTTCGGTGCTTTATTGGTGTCGTTGTGTAAGCAAGAAGCAAAAATGTTTGTGTTCGAGAGAAATTTCGCAATTATTAAGAAACTTAATTAGTAAGAAATTTTTAAAAAACATCTGAACCTGCTTGTACTAGTCAAGCTATATTATTTTAGTTAAAAGGTCCCTATATTTACAAATAATGAAAAAATTCCGGAAGCATTGGGCAGAAATAACTATTAAAATTTTACTCGTAATTGCAAAATTCGAAAGTTTGTCGGAATATTAGCTCCTTCTGTCATCTTTGGGAATGCTGTGGAGAGGGTATTTTTAAGAAAATAAATGGAGAATGTTCTGGGACGGAAACAGGGGTGAGGGGTGAATAAGAATCTAGAGGTGTGTCCAGGAGTAACGCACGTTTGAATCCATTTCTCCCATTGCGGTGCAGAGCGATGGGTCAATATAGTCATGTTGGAGAGGTCGAAGTGTCTTCTGATCCGGCCCGCCACAAAGTAGGTGGGCAGACGCATCCAACGCCAAAATCTAGACAAACCCTCCCTCTTCTAAACGAACACGGTTACCCCTGCTAAGTCACCAAACGTAGCGAACCACTTGGGGTGACATATGGCAGATGTGTTATCCGAAGAATGGTTCCCGGGGTGGCGATACGCATTATATTAGGCTAAAAACTATTACAAAAGGTACCTGATAACACCAACATCCTTACGAATAAAGAATATGTATTAATTCATTTTAAATTAGTTTTCAATCTTGAATAACTATTAAAAAATGTAATTGAATTATTTAATATTAAATAAGGTACCAATGAGAAAAAAATCTTTTTTAATTAAAATCAAATTAGCGATTGAATCATGAAACATCGGCTACAGTTTACTTCCAAGAAATCTGAGAACGAAATTAAAGGAATATCTTAAGACTGGCATAGTCCGTTTAATTTTTTTATTTAATATTAGCGAAGACCTGTGAAAAATCACGGGATATTATAATAATTGTGGATTTTATGAAGCTGAAAGTATTTTAAAATATATATTTACCTCTGGATTATTGCCTTTTAAATGACAACCGGAAATTTTTCTTTAGAATGAACAATGTCTATTAAAAAAATAAAGGAAAGAAATACAAATTTCAAATTATGAAATATTTTTTTTAAAATTAATTTTGGTACCTATTTTATCGCTTTTCTGAATCGTTACCACAATGAATACCAATTTTTAAAATCAAAGTTAATCCCATTTCTAGAGTTTATTTAATCCGAGTTATACAAAGAGACAGATTCACAACCAAAATTATTATATTTAATATATACAGTGTACGAAAAAGTATATGCTTTTGTAAGGAACACGTTGTCGTTGCACCAGTCAGTACATATTTTTTATGCGTTGTCTGTTCATCTCGTAGGTAAGAATAATTAACTTATAAAAAACGAAAAAAAACAATTTCATGGTAAGGTCCGTCTGGAGAGGAAGCTCTGGCTTAGTATGGCCACTGCAACCAACTAGAAGATACTAATCTCATTAGAAAATGTTAAAATGAATTCTTTTAACGCTAAAAGGATCAGCAATTCACTTGTGTCAATGTCCAGTGAGAAGAGAAGTTGATAATATTAAAATCTAATGGTATTTTATTATGAGTTGAAATGACCACATTTTAAAGCGTGGTTCAGTTGTTAAAATCACTTAATTATTCACTTTTATAGAAGTACCACATGTTAGGTAACTTTTTGAATGAAGCTTTTAGAGAAAAGCCTACTTTGAATCATCATAGATCATATGTATATGGGAACTTACTTATTTAAAAAAAAAAATCAATAAAAAGTTTTGGAGAAATCATTATACTTCTTCCTTTACATGGAAGTGCATGTAAATTTTTTTTTTCATATTTTTGAATACTTTTTCTCATGTTTTTTTTTTTAAATAAAGAAGCTTTCTTGCCGCACTCTGTATAATTGAACGAAAAATAATTATTTTTCATATTTTAAAATTTTCCAGATCTGCATTAGTGGACAAACAGATTTACAATCAAGAAATCGCTAAAACCGCCACATAAATTAATATTAATATTAGTCATCCATTAAAAGGTGTCGACCAAGAAATCACAAAATATTTTTAAATTATGAATTCGTTTAGTTTTTCGGATATTAGGAATTATTCCCAATTCAAATAAGTACTCAAATATATGGATTTTTAAAGTGTCGATTCAATTAATCAATGTTGATTTTAATTAATTCCTTTCTCTACAAATATATCGAGTGCGAGTTTTTTGTGTAGAAAAGAGATTCATTTGCCCACAAAATATTAGCATTATTTAGTCGTTCATAAAAATACACCAAAGACGTGTTGTTTAACAGAATTTGAACAATTCTTCAAATTTAAAAGTCGATTTTCAAGTTCTGTCAAGGTTCTATTAAAGTTCTCTAATTATTTCAGTTTTTTGTAGCCACTGGCCAATTATAATGTAATAATAGAACTTGAATAGAACCTCCACATAAATTGTAAATCAACTTTTAAATATGATAAATTGTTCAAATTCTGTGAAACAATCCGTCCTTACCCATACTATATTTTATAGTTGGATCTGTCTCAAAATTGATAAGTGAACACTTGCTGATTTATTGTTCGTTTGAAATATTTATAGGAACCACTTTTTGCAAATGTGAATAGTAGAAGAAGTTGGAGACGCCCGAGGAAGACATGGCACGACCAAGTGAATCAGATACTTGAGTCTGGTCATGTCAAGAGTCAGAATAATAGAAGAGTATGTATGAGACGATGTATGAATGTGAATGAGGTAAGGAGTGTGTGCCAAGACCGAGTTGTTTGGCGTTCCGTCCTCTCTGCCTACCCCTGCGGGGAAACGACGCGAGGGTTAGTTAGTTAACCACTTTTTGGCTAAGCAGGGTTAGTTTTAAATTAATTTTCCAATTTTTAAATTATTGCAATTTTTTAGTCACTATTATTTTTATTTATTTTATCTCAAAAACAAATTCACTTTGCGTTATCCAGCTGTCTAAAAAATGCCAATCATAACTTCAAACCCATATAATTGCAATCAAATAAACATCCCATTACAAATTTGAACGTCGCCTTGGGCGGCGGTCAAAATCCAACATTGCGTTCATATTAAAGTCAATAGCCTTGGGGTGTTTTTATACATATGTCAATAAAATTTACCCCATCCGTCCGGTGATATGTAAACTCAATATTCATTGAAATCCACTCGCAAACCCATTTCAGCTGTGGGAGAGGAAAAGGTCCCGGGTAAAGTGTTGTAACTTTGTACAGCGGGATCAATTTATTTGATTACCCGTTGCTTTAATCGAAATTAATGTTTGGCGGTAGTCAAATACACTTCGCTACTTTTTTCAATTTTTGTATTTCAATTGTTTTTAACTTTCTTAAATTATAATATACTTACTAACCAACTAACTAACCATCATGTCATTTGTGATAGGCAGACAGATCGGACCACCAAACAACACTATATTGGCATACACTCCTTGCTTCATTCACATTGATACATCGTCTCACACTTTAGTTATTCTGACAATTGACATGGACCGATTCAAGTATTTACTCATCTAAGCGTCGCTTTTTTAATTTGTTCTACTCATTTTTTATTTATTTTAAAGCGGAGACGGCTTACACGTAGTTCCCGTGAGCACTTAGGCCATAGGCCCATTGTGCTATCTCCCATTTTACCTCAATCCTTTAACAACATCCCAGTCCCTTTAATAAAGTTCACCAGGGTTGTCATTGGGTAGGTGGCTATGTTTTCTGGTTCTACTGTATGTCTGCTCAGGTATCTGAGCCTAGTTCTCACCCGAGCAGGACATTGGCACCATAGGTGAATTGGAGTCTCTTCATCCTCTTCACATTTCCTGCATCTATTGGTGTTTTCCACTCCAATATCTGCATGTCTCTCCTGAAATGTCACGTTAGTAGTACTACCAGTTCCCTCAGCGAGTTTCTGTTCATATCGAGTAGTTTCTTGGTTCGTCTAGGGTCTGGTTCTTTTATGAGTACTTTGAATTGTCTCATTCCAGGTGCCCTCTCCCATTCTTTGCATTGCTGGGATTTGACCCACCTATCAATATGTAATTTTGTGAGGCAAGCTGCTACTCCTACGGCCATCTCGGATCCTACAAGTGGTGCTTTCGCTCCTTTCCTTTCTAGTTCGTCAGCCGTTCTTTGCCCTCAATACCTTTATGTCTTGATACCCAGATTAGGGTTATTTTATTGATGGTAGCGTGTTCTGTAAGAACAGTCCTTCATTCACGTTCTACTCATTACGCTTACATCAGCCTTGCATTCTAAAATGTTAATAGTTTTAGTGTTAAAAATAAACATAATAAAGACATAAGCTTGGTGTAGGAGTCAAAAACAGAGTGTACATAATATAAAGTATCTTAAATAAGAATGAAATTATTTTAAGTTGAATCAAGTAACCCAAAGTGAGTAAAATAACGCCGTTCTACCGTATCCCAATCGCCCGTAGCGATATGTCAGCGTACGTAGGGATGACTGTGCGCCCTCACGATGTGTCCATATGACTGACCGGGGCTATTGCTGCGTTTCTCCTTTCCCTTCCTCATCCCTCGAGGCTGGTGTGACCCTTTGGAAAACGTTTTGTCCGCGGTGGGAGTGAAATGTCAATTGATTGTCAATAAGTGAAGGGGTGACAAAACCTACCCCGCTTTATAGGCTGTGTGTGCATTTCTAGTTATGAAGTCAACTAACTTCAGGAGGTAAGTAATTACGAGAAACTATTATTTAAAAAAATGCTCTATGTTAATCAATAAGATTGTTGACAATCAGCAGCTCAGTGCCCATAATGAATATAGATACCATTCAACTTTAATATTTTTTTACCTAGAGTCTTACTTATAGAACTCGTAATATTTCGAACTTTTAATTTATTTTATTTTATTTTTTATTTATTTTAATTTTATTTTCCGACTTAATGTCCGGGTTAAATCTTCCCCACAGGAAAAACACTTCCACACACTTTTCCACAAATGATTATTTAGTCAATCCACATTATGCAAGTGCATTATATAAGCATAATAAATACAAAATAATACAAGAACAACACGTCAAATCACCAGAGATCAAATGGAAAAATAATTCACCGACTCCAGATATTTTCACATCAGAGGGTTCGGCTCGGTAGAACTTCTAACTGGACCTATAATTCCCACTGATCCCTCTATATAAATATTTTAATAATCTTTCGTAATCCTACATGTATTTAAAAGTGACTGATTTTTTCATTTTTTATATAAATTATTTGACAGATCTAATACGAATAAATTTTGAACGAGAGAGCTAGGTATAATGCAAGTAGCCGAAATAAAAAATGATAATATTTTTATGGTCTGAGAATGCCAAATTGTTTTAATCTCATTTCCTAAATCTGTGTATTTTCTTATTTTTTCAGAAACTGATTTTTGAATATTACAGGAGTTTGGAATAGCGACATCAATGAAATAAGTTATTTTTTAAATTTTGTCATGTAAAACTATATCTCTCGTCTGTTAGTATAGTTTTATCATAATATATTTTATAAAATTCATTTTCTAATAATGAATTTGGTTCGTATTCATAAAATGGTACTGTATTATGGCAGTCAATCAGGTTATGTTTAATTACCAAACTTTGGTGAATTATTTTTAAAACTTGATTATGCCTAAATGTATACTCGGACGTCTTATTATTATTATTATTTTTTTATTGAATATTGTTTTTTCTTATAATTTTTTTAAATTTCATTACATCGGTAGATAAATTTTTACTTATTTTACTACACGTAAGTGTTTGTTCTCTAGTATAAGTGACTCAACACATATTCTAGTACACTTGATTATTGTTTCAAGATTTTAAGTGTTAGGTATTTCAAATTTTGCCCCATTTAAATTCAGGTACATTTTTTAGTAAGTGTAAATTTCTTAAAATTTTCTATATTCAATTTCTTTATGTGCACTGAAAAATAGAATGTTGTACAGAGTATCCAGTGGGGAAATTGATAATGTTTGGGAGGTGTTTCTACATGACGGTATAAATAAAAAAGGCAACTAACCATTTTAGAAATTACGTCGTTTTTTCCCAATTCAAAAATAATTTTCCATAAAGGAATATTATTTTCTACATGCACAACTATTGTTCCGAAACTCCCTAAAAACGTTTGAATTTAAAAAAAAGTTATTTTATTTTTTCTATTTGTACTTTCATATAGAATTACCTCCCGAAGTTTGTGCACTTTACCCCCGGATACCCTGTACACTTCAGTATTGAACTTAATTAATTAATTTTATACCCTGACTTACTTTTGTAATATGACATCTTCAAGTATTACCACCAGAAAGAACCAAGCCCCATCAAATAAATACTTTTCTTACTGTCGTGATCGATTTTCTGTTTAATCTTTATTTTTGTATGTTGTCTTATTAGAGTTAAAGTCACAAAGAGGAAACTATTATCAGTTTTTATTTTTTTGCATATGTACAAATTGATAATATATAAACTGTCAAATAATTATCAAACTGGTCTGCAATCAAATTCAGACTCATCATTAGGTAATTGCAATTATTAGTTAATTTGTTTTAACATGCTCCGCAATCTCAATTCTACTGTAATCAGTATTTGACTACTCTCTGATTATGCTTTCAATTCGATAGTTGTATTAAACTAAAGTTTTATCACTTTTAATTCAATGCTTGACCGTCGATTCGGGTTATCTGTTGTTGAATGGGATTATTTGACTTCACTTACGTAGATACCTACTTATGTATTGTATTTATGGTTGGAACCCTTGAGGGATGTTCATAACTCAGCCGATTGCACATCGATATTACATCGGTCAACCGCCCCTCCACCGCCCTTGGGCTAGGGAAGTACCTACCCCAAATCGTATTCATATTTTACGGACCCCATCCCTTTACTATTATTTGATGCCCAAACATTTGTAACGCAGAATACCAAAAAAATCGTAGAAATATAATCTGCGGGGATATTTTATGTTGTAATGTCGAAATATTTCATTTTATACAAAACGTTGGAATTCACGAAATAGGCGTGTACGGATATATGAAAATTCCTCGATTTATGATTTTTGTTTTCCTTTGATGTGATGGACGGTTAGGGTTTCAAATTAAAGATTTTTTAATCAAAACATTCAATAAAAACCGGTTTTATTTTTGTATGAGGACTTGGAGCAAAACAATATCAAATAAATTCCCTCATTCCAATGATAATAAGATTCCATTTTATCCAAGGACAGACGATGTAAATTTAGTTACACATTTAAGGATCCAACAAATAATTTCATATTTTTATAATCCAGCTTTCTTTTTTGAACCTGGTTATAGTTCCCATGGCATATTAAGAAAACACTTACGTGATACGCCTTGCTTATTAAGTACAAGAGTTCTTAGTATAAATTGAAATTGTACTAAATTTTCCCACTCTCTTACCCTATACGAATTAAGTTATTACAGGCGTTTAGTTAGAATTATTTTCTTTTGTAGAGAGCCTGTTCACTTACGTAAATCCAAACATTATGAACCAGAAGAATTCCATGGCAGAGCGGTTGGATCCTAGACTCCAAACTAACTAATGGCCATTGAATGGGAAGTTTCTATGACTCGTTCTTGAGTTGAAAAGTTCGGCTGTAGAACAATTTGTAGCATCTGCGTTTCCTCCTTCCTATAACGTAGTTATCTTCAAGACCCATGTTCACTTCTTCCTCTCCTCAAAAAGACCTTCACACATCATTCCCAAAGGTGACATAGGCGCTGAGGAAAATTATTTTATTACGATGTGTGGAATTAGGTAACCGGATAAATCATCACAATGATAATTCATCACATTTTTAAAAAGATATATAAAGTCATGGAAAGTGATGAAACAAAAACTTTGTTAACTGGGTTATGTAGGTTAGGACTTTTTATCACTTTTTAAAAGTGTGTTGAATTGTCACTGTGTTGAGTTATCATGCAACCGTGGAATTAATACAAAAAAAATATATATATATATATATATATGTTTGTTCATACGTTAATTTTTAATGCACCATTGGTTATTTTTAGAGTGCTAATTTAACGAATTGTGTTTTTGTTTTTTAGTAATGGAAATAGGAAAATAGGAAATGGTGAACAATATAAAATGCATTTGTCTTCGATTTAAACTTGATTTTTAATTTTTTGTCTTTTCATCTACGATACAAGGCACACACACATAATTTATTTACATTTAAGAAAAACAATCCTGCTAAGATAGATACAATGATAATTTGAAACAATTCATTAATGCGTTTCACAATACTTAGAGAAAGCGAAAACTTGTGAATTAACAACTGAGATCCTCTAAAGTATGTATGATTCACACAGTCGGAAAACAATTTGCATATTTTAGAACGATTTACCTAAGTACGTTATTCAATTTAAAGGAAAATTTTCACTACGATTTCAGGATAATAAAACATAAGTTAAACCATTCATTCGTCAAATTCGTTCACACTGATCGATCCTAAACATATAACAACTATTCACTTGATATCGGGATTTACGGTGTTAAAGGATACCACTTATTCATAATCTATATAATTACTGATTACATAATATCTTTGTAATGATAGTTGTCGTTCTCCATTTTAAGATAATGATTGCGTAATAAAAGTAGCTATAAGGTTTAAGAAGAACGCTTTCAAAGTCTTATCTAGTTATTTTAATATTATTCTATTTGTAATGACACTGTCTATTCTACCAATCATTAGTTTAACGTAAGTACAGCGTGAAGTCAGTCAACTGTCGTCAGCCATTTTATATAATATTACACTTTATTCACAAACTATTTACTATTGCAATCGTATTTCTGTCGTCGCCAGTGGACGCGGACTGCAGACATATTTATTTTGTTTTATTCAAATTATTTTTGTATTGTTTTCAAATCTTTACCTTAATTTAATAATGGCAGTAACAATGGGTGACTCACGTCTAATTTAATGTTTTACAAACTATATATGGCATAGACAAATGAATCAAGAATATAAGAAATTATATACTTCGTGATGAAATTTTTACACTCGAATTTCAATTATTCACAACATAACTTATATAATATTAATAATTTGTACAATCAACACAATATAATATATTCTAAATCAATTTAAATACCATAGCGATGGCTTAAAGTGAACAGGATTCTTCAGCATTAAAAAATGTTCGATTATTTTATGATATATGGAAGAATTATGTTTTCATTATGTTCCCTAAGCGAATTTTTTCATCCAACTAAAAACTGACCCCCAATTGCTTTGACGGCAAAAAATCGACAAATTTGTATATCCTTAACTATATTTAAATATTTAAAATATACCATAACCCACTTAATGATGTTTCAAAAATTCTTTTTTTTTTCATTTGAAACATGCGTCAAGTCAGTCATGTTGAAAAATAAATATAAGATAAACATATTTTTGGCTAATACATAAAACTTACATTTGCATTTTAAGCAGTCTTTTAATTTATATATTTTCATTAATGGATCTTATTATGAAATAATAATGAGTTGGGTACAATATTTATACAAAATGATGATACCAAATTCACAAGTTACGAACAATATTTTGAATCTGAAGTTTTTTTGATATGTTATTCTGTTGGGTGAAAACTTAAATTATAATATTTTGTCATGATCAACTCTTTGAATTAATTTCACATAATGAATAACTGCTCGAAGTATAAAATGAGGTGTTCATTTTATAACAAGTATCTCTAATATCATCAACTTTACAATAACTATATATGTGTGTGTTAAAGACGATGAACCACTAAGCGAATTTCATTCCGAGCGATGAAAAATTTAATTTAATTAATACGAATATTTTATAGATAATATTAAATTCATCTAATTGATTACATATCTCTTAAAAGAGAAAACGAATATACTGAATGAATATTTACAAGTTCTATGCAATTAATTTTCTAGATTTTAACTTAGTAACACTCCACCCAGACCCATTAAAACCGTAGGTACATAATAATATAACCACAAAAAACCCGGTGAAAATTTATTTTTTAACAAGCATTTACTTGTTTAAAATATGTGAGAGAAAAATCTCCAATTCCCATCGTGCATGTACTAGTGCGTTTTTGTAGTTTTACTATTGTAATGACTTTGAATAATTATTACGGATCACGATTTTATCAGGCTTTATTAGGAGAGTCTAAGTAAGGGTGCGTTCACACTTTCAGCCGTCGATCAGTGTCCTGCGCGTCCCGGCGCCTCCCGGAACTCGGGTTTGACGCTGATGAGAGGCTTCCTCTCGGCGGGAAGAGCGGGTAGGGCGGGTTGGGCGGGTAGAGCGGGCGCATGGGGCGTGGCGGGCTGGGCGGGCGGGCTGGGCGGCTCGCGCTGGGCGGCCCCGAGCTAAGTGGCGCTGCTGAACAGCACCGAGCTCTTGTAGTAGCCCGGTCTGTCGCCCAGAGGGGACTTGACATCGCGGTCCAGAGCCTGGGCACGCGACTTCCTTTCCATCTCGATCTCCTGGGCGAGAGATTCTGAAACAAATAAAACACTCAAATTAGTACAAATAATCACAGATATCCCAAAAGCTTTCACAGTCTTTGGACAGAGACACCACACAAACAATACAATCAAATCATTCGATTCATCGGATGACAAACGTGGTTGGAAAAGACAAACAATCGTCGTGAGGATAGTCCGATGGTCCAGAACCGCTGACAAGTGGCCTAAGTCAAAAGCTGGGCGCCAAAAGATTCACGAATGAGAGGAAGATCTTCACAGCCTACATATACTTACTATCTTAATCTGTGAATTTGGTTCCTCTGGACGGATAGAGCATCATAAAATAATGAATTCACTTTGTTTTTATCCACTTTATTAGTTCAGTGAACAGTAGACCTACTCAATTATTAACCATTGTAACCTTTTTTATTTTTACAAAGGAATTATACAATTGGTCCAATGAAAGGTCTCTATCTCAATTAAAGTAATCATTTTTTTCAAACTTTTTACATGTAGGTACTACATAACTGAAAAGCTCAGTCAAGGTTAACCATCTAGCCAAAGTAACGCTTGCTTAAATAAGAAAGTAAATGCAACAGACTTCCTAAGCCGGAAAGGGAACGTAAAACGATTTTACAGATAGATGAAGTGCAAAACAGTCGAGTTAAAACAGGACTTCGCTACACTTATTCAGTAATTTATACAATATATCAACTAGTTTCGGTTATATCCTAACCTTCTTCAGGGCAGTATAATTATTTAACTAAATTTAAGAAAATTTTCATATTCTAATGTCAAGCCACAAAGTGATTGGTTTTCTTTCCTAAAGAAAAAGCCGTGTGATATTTGCTTGAAAACGTGATGCAAAGCTATTAATAAAAGCAGATTAATATAAATTTGAGATATGCAAAAGGAACTAATAAAGCATGCTGCGTGATAAAGAAAAGCAAAAAGAAGATAATGTTTTATTGAAAAAGTTATCTCGAGCTCATCCGATTCCGACTCCGGGCTACGGATCATCATGTTTACGACTTTTTAAACAGTAACTTTTGAAATTAAATGCGCCCCCCAATACATGGACAGGTAATAGAAATGTAAAAAGAGAAAAAATACATATTAAAGAGCAGAAAGCAGAGTTAAAAGTTTGTTTCAGAAATTTAAATTACGCGAGAGGGCTCTCGAGGCGGGGGTGGATATTATAATTTCGCCGGCTGGAAACAAATACGCGGAAAAATATTAGGAAACACAAAGAAAAGAAGATCATTTTATTCCGATTGAGTTGTAATGTAAAAAGGGGGTAATTTTAGCGTTCAAATTCTGAGTACCTTCCTTCTTAAATCCTTTGGGAAACTCGGGGAACGGAGGAACAAAAGAAATATGTAAACTCTTTCAAGGAATCGTTTATGGAGGGCATTTTTATTAGATTTCTATACCGGATGGGCTCTTCTATCTGCGTCGGGCTTAAATGGGATCTGTCAATAAGGCTTTTTCAAGTGAATATGTTATTAGTGAAATTCAAGTTTTATTTTTCATTACTTATTAAAAAGAACAACCTCAAGGACTGAGGAGTGAGATTCATTACTTAAGGTCTAGAAGCGACACATCAAAAACTTTTTAAACTTTAAAATGCATGCATGTACGCATGGACTATAACAATAATTTATTTGAATTTCGTTCCAGAGTTGGAACACACTTTAAAAATAATTCAGGTTCGCGTTGTGCGACTCTTGGGCCCTAGACAGTTCAATGAAATTGATTAACTGTGAAAGAAAGAAAATCAGTATTTGAAGTAAGCTACATTTTACCTTACTTCGGGCATACACACTAGCAAAACATTTATATCGGTTTATCTCTTCAGTAATGCTTCCAGTATTATTTCAGAATCTAGTGCAATATAAAATTAATGTTTTTTATTCCTTATCAGCTGTTTTTTTCTAAATTTCATTTTAAAATATTTGTTTTTTGTTCATATTGCTTAGATGTTCTTTGTCTAAAAAAAGTAAATTTGGTAAAAGCTCAGCTGGGAGTGATAAAAATCAATAATTAGTAAATATTTTTTATTTAATTTTATGTTAAAGCTGTTTATAATCAAATAATTAATGAAGAATTCCCTAAAAATCTGGACTAAGACGTTACAAGAAAACATATTTGAATTTCAAACTATTTTCTAGGTAAACTTTTTTATATAAGCACAAACAACTGACACGAAAAAAAGGAATGGTATTTAAAGAAACGTGTCTTGGGGCGAGCCAAACGGAAAAAGGAAAACGAGCATCCTAAGCAATGAAAAAATATAACGCTTTATACTAAATTGTAAATTGTAATAAGCAGCCATCGTTGCGTGAAATTGAATAAAGTTTTGCAAAGCAAAACGATGGCAGGGGTGGTGACGGGTGGGTGTGGGTGCGGGGTGACGGTAGGTGTGCTACCCCTGTCACCATGAGAAAGCCGAAATCGTTCTGTTGTTGCTTCTTAAAAGGCTGATTCAAAGGAAACAATCTTATCAATTCATCCCTTAGGGCGCCGGGGATGAATGTGTAAGCAGGTACGCCCTTGAATCTGGAATAATTCGCAATGCTAACTTTTTATATATTCTAACAACAAAATAAATGTAGGAATTCGATTCATGTTTTAAATGCTAGGGCTAGTTTAGAATAAAACACTTATTTATATCCCTAAAATATGCACCATCATTCTACGGGTAGTTTTTTTGTGATTTTAGGTGTTTTATCGAGTCTAGACACATGACGAATTGCAGAGCAGGTCACGTTTAAGTATATTGGAGTGTCGAATAGACTACAGATCCAATAAAGTATTGAGAAAATTCACCACTGAATAAATAAAAGACATACGACTTCAAATAGAAATAAGGTTTTCATTTAGATTAGAATGGAAACTAATGTCGCCACTGCCATAGTATATTTTGATGATTAGATCAACCAATGAACCAATAACATTGTGTTCTCTCTCTTTCTTACTCTGCCTGAGATCGTATTCCCCATTCCATTTGTTTTGAATTTATACTGAGCGACCATTGATTTATTACATTTAGATGAGACATGAAGTGAAAAAATAGTTTCCCCTATTGTCCTCCAACTCTCCTAATGCTCCAACTAAAACTACCGATTACGGTCTACGTTCATCGCTTATCGCGTTCTAATAGTGGAACAAGATTAAACGCAATAGCGCCTCTAATTGTACGAGTATCTCTATGTGATTGACCCAATTTGTGAATTTAAATTTAAAGGAGAATCTCCTATAAATTTGGATCATGCCCACATCGCATTTCTTGTATTTTTCTTTATTCTAAGGTTTCCACCTTACAACTTAGGCATTTGTCTATTGTTATTATAATAAAAGTAAAATACTAAACAGGTTCCCGCGTTTTTGTTGTTTTAAAGGGAGGTATCACTAAATGTCTCCCGTCAAAACCAACATGGCGTGTGTACAGCATAAACAAGGGGTGACAATACTAATTCTAAACGTCACCAAATTCGTTTCTCCGTCTATGGCCGCGGGCAGTGGATGGAGAATGCAAACGAGATCCCAGAGCTAAAACACTTTATATAATGGATACGATTTTCAGAGACGCAGAGCAGAGCAGAACGAGAAATGCGCAACACCTCGGGGCTTGTAATATAAACGTTTCTGGTGTTTTTACCGGGACACTTTTCGTGCGTTTCAAAGCAGGGTTAGCAAGTAAAAATATTGGAGTCAAAATATACTAGTATATTATTAAGGAAAAAATATGTTTTTAGCGTTGTTATATGATGAGTTCCTGCCATATTAAAAGTTTAGAAATATATAAAAAAATATTATGTATTGTTAAAATTATCGACAGATCTATGAGTGCTAAATTACTCTGGAATTAGATACATTTGTTAAGCCTTAGGGTCTATTTTTGTATCAACAGAATATCATTATTTATTACTTTAATGTGTTTCAGTGGACATTTAATTATAAAATACATGTTTGGGGTAATGCGCTCAGAAAAATAGGAACAATACTTTTAAATTCATATAAGAAGTTGAGTGGCAGACTTGTCTGGTTGAAAAATCAAGATTTTTTTGTTGTTTTTACAAACAAAAAATTACAATGCTTGTATTTACTGTACTCTGTTGTAATTACCGCGATCTATATACTAAATCTGAAAATTCATCAATGCATTTTTAATATGAAATTATGTAAAAAAAATCGTTTGAAAAGGGAAGTAATAATATCTGCACAGCCGCTGGCGCCCTAAGTAATGCAGTCACCCTTAAAGCAAAAGCGAATTATGAACAGTCGAGTCGGAATAAGATCTAATACACACAACGGCCTCCCCCGGTGTAAATGCAAATAGACACCGCTCATAGCCGCCAGACTGAAGATGGGAAATCTGGGGAATGGTACCCACAAACCCACAGGGTTAGCAGGGACTCATCTTGGGAAGTCAGGTGAATCTTATACAGGTGACACGATTCATATCTAAAGTTTTAATAAACTATCCCAAGTGAGAAAATATGCAAAATAGAGATAGGAAGAGATATTGAATAGAATAAAAATACTTATTTACAATAAAATAAAATATAATCTATTAAAAAACGGATTACTTTATATCCACGAAGATAAGGAAGTAATGGAGTCATTGAACACCAGACCGAGAAAAACGGGACAGTAATAATCTTTACCTCAAACTTATTTGGTTGTGTGGTATTACAATATTGTATGCATTTGAAAAATAACAGTACGGAAAATATGTGCTAATGTAATAATTAGAGCATAGGAAACTGTTTTTTCCACATTTATGTTCATGGTAGTAATCCCGAAATTATTTTATCTGTACAACTCATGATAATACTCACTCCCTAAACAAAGAAACAAAGAAATAAAAAAATATATTTTATATATATATATATATTTTTATGAATATTATAAAAAGGAGGAATAAAATTGAGCTTTAAAATGGTTTTATTAATATATCAAAGTATTAAAGCCTTAATCATAAACATAAAATCAAAACATCATCGATGAGACTAATGTTAATATTAGTCTGTTAATACATAAATACTCCTACAAATCTTTAAATATTAATATGGTGGATAGAACAGAGTCATAAATGTTCGACAAAACGGGAGACGTTTGAGTGAAGCTTTTGTCAAAAGCTGGAAGCCATTAGACTCCCTTTCGATCCAGAGATTATTTAAAATATTTTCTGTGATTTTGAGAAAAAAATATTGTACACATAATTCTATACAAAATATATTTATGTAAAAGAGACCTAAAACGTTGTGTAAAAATAAAAAAAACGGAGAGAAATTTTTGTTCGTACTCACACAAACGTGACAGTCGAGAGCGAATGGTTTATAAAGATGTATAATAATTTACTATAAATCGTTGTATTGTTTTTTCCTAATTAATTTTTTTAAATTATATTTGGCTAAAGTATTAACGCTGAGTAGTGCATAAAAAATATATGAAACATTTGATTTTAGAACTTTTAATTTCATAATTTAAAGTTTTATTACAACTTAAAATCATATTTCAAAGATCCTGATAGAAATGTTAATGACTTTCAATCGATAAGTGAAAACCTTACTACCTGCCAGCCCTGACTCCCGCCAACAGAGATATGGAGCACAGTCTAGTTAATTTGGAAGTTCATCTCTTGCAGTGAGAGAGAGAAATGCCATTATCTCTGGCGAGATTATCTCCGCGGGCTAAACAATTAAATGTGCGGTTTGACGCTTAGGAGAGGTGGCCAGAGGTGCGGCTTAGCCTTTACTACCTCTCTGTCTATGTACCATTCGGGCCTTCCGAATTTCATCCTTGAGCGAATCATAAAATGCAATATTATATTAAAATGAAATGAAATCCCGAAGCACACAGTCACACATAGAGTGCAAGGATTGGTATATAGATAACCCTTCAAATGCCACCTTCAAGTCTACTGAAAACGCCAGGTATAATTCAACATTTTTGGTTGATTGGTGTACATCGATAGACCGCCAATTTAATTTTATTTGTTTACACTAGATGTAAAAATTCTCTTATTCTTTTGACTACATAAAATTATTTTCACCAAAATATTCGAACCTTGAATTCGCAGAAGGAAGGTACCTATCTAGTTGATTAAATTATGAAGTTATGTGATTAGCATTATCGAAAACCGATGACTGTAATTAGTTCATTTATTGTGGCTTAAACATTATTACAACTCTCTCGTGAAGGGATCCAGAGGATTTGATTCCAATTCAGGGATGAATATTCATGCAGGTGTATTAGTGTCAAGGATCCGAGCAAAGCCTCTCAGTATCTCCGCCGGATTACAGCCGCTATTGGCCCATTGTTCCTCACAAACCACGGAGGTCCGTATTGTAGGTGATTACCAATTCATCCAGCTTATATTCTGGCTAGTCCCCGAATCGTGCCCGCACGGACATGCTTTCTCTATCTACTCGCTGGCCCGCAAACAAAGGTATTTCAAGTGATTTGCCTACTCTGGCTAACGTGTTTTCATTAATATCTAATTTATACACATGCCTATCTTGTAACAATAACAATTGTTTGTAATTAATCAATTACGCAGCCTTAAAATGTGCTGAAAAGAAAGTAAGCCGTTTTAATCACACATTAACGAAAATAACCAATAAACTAATAACAGAAATGAGTTTTTAAAATCTAATCGATCTAAGGATTCTTAGTTCTAGAAAAAAAAAACGTAAAGAAATGGCGTGACAATACATATTTACCAGAAGTAGATAATTTTATCAAATTCGCGTATTATTTTGAATCCACTTATTGTGCATCCAATTAATTGTTGTATTTTATAAAAACTCTAACTTCATACGTTTGCATGTTTTATTGTTACATACTTTGTACACGTTTATTGGTCTATTCGATTCATAATTCTTATTGTAATCTTAAATAGTTCCTCGTTTAACTATTATTGTATTTTCTCGATATGGTTAGATTGTGTATGTGCATGGTTGCCCAATGCATACCCCACACAATCGTGTTGTTATTAAATATTGTTTAATCAATATTAAACGCGTATATTTAGTAGGTATGGAGAACATATTATTATACAAACTGAGTAGGTGGGAATGTATTGGAAAGGATTCTCACGAAACGATTAGAGTCTATCAACACATTAAATAATAATTGTACCATACAGATTGCTTAAAAAAATCTCATGTACCTACTTCTTTGTTCTCTCTTTCCTATTCAATGGTGGTCTTAATTGACTTTCACAAATTACTTCTATAAACGAGATCCAATAATGGATTAATAATAATTTTCCTAAGTAATTGAGGCATTAGATAATATGGACAAGTCGTGACAAGCAATCGGCACGATAATGGAAATATCTTCAAATCGATCTATCTTCTTGATTTATTCTCTAGTAATCGATTGAGAAACATAGGATAATGTGATCATTTTTGTTGAGGTTTTACATAAGTTGTCAAGAAGTTATTGGTATTAAAATAAAGGTCAATCTAAAAATTAAACTAATTGATTACAAAGTACAAAGGTTTTTTTAAGCGCATTCAGTTTTGAATTTTGGAAATGAATTCAAATTGAAAATCAGTAGAACGTGAACGTGGAGGCCTGTAAGATTTTGAAGTGAAACTTCTTTACGCGCGTCATGCAATTTCTAGGACCGGAGTAAAACCGACTCATGACCGAAACGAAAATGCGGGACCACCGATTAAAGTTCATTTGATCTAGTCAAAGTTTTGAAGTAACATATAAATGCTTCTTAGCTCATCCCGACAACTGGCGTTGGTGGTGTAATGGTCAGCATAGTTGCCTTCCAAGCAGTGGATCCGAGTTCGATTCTCGGCCATCGCACATTATTTTTTTGTTTTTAACGCCTTTTTCATTCAATATCTTATTTTTTAGTAGGTCAGAACATTTTTTAAAAGAAAATAATATTGCAAAATAATAAAAACACTTATCTCACTGTGATAAAACATTACTCCGCTAGAGCGCGCTTTGCGTTATTGTGTTGGATTAAAATTATTATCTAATCCGTATATTATGATAATTGTATTACATTTATTTAATTAATTTATTTATTTTGATAAATATATATTTATTTTATTTATTTATTTATCAGCTGAAACTAGAAGTTTCACTTCTGTCTTGCGTAGGCTTGACACACCCACTTTTTTTTTTCTTTTTCTGTTGTAGAGAAAAAAATAAAAAAAACTTAGTAGTTTAAAGTCTATTTAAGAAGCAGTTTTCTTGATAGGTCGTCACAATCATTTCGATTGTGAGGAATGGATTGTCACGGTGTGAACTTGTCACGCCCTCGAAGGGATTTTGGTTTTTTCCCGATGGGGAAGAATTCTTAGAAGTGCTGGTCCAGAGATGTCGGCGAAAGCTTGACATCTTACGTAACAATAAAATAGTTTAAGTTACCATTAGAGGCATTTAAAAGATGTTTGAATGTTTAATTGAAACACCCCTAGTTTTTTGGGCGGCTGATTCTTAAAGGGAGGAATGGTATTGTTAAAATAAGGTCGTCTAGAATTTATCTAATTGAAAATTTGTGCATTTCAAAGATAAATAATTAGACTTCATACTCTTTAACTTTACAGTAATAATAGACTTAAACCTATCAATATTATTCTAAGCCTATGTATAACTGATTGTGTGGCTTATTGCATCATAATTTATAAATTTAGATGAGCGGCCAAAAGCTTAGCACAATACTACTTGATTTAAAATGAACAAATAGAGCGAGTCTATGACTTTTAAATTCAATCATCTCAGCACAAAGACATCCGAATCAATCATTTCCAAAACAGCAAATCATTACGGTAGTCACTGAGCGAACCAAAAGTCATTTGTTGGCGCAACACAGTAGCAAAATGAATTAAAACCGAATGAGAAAAGGACGGCACAGGTAGCAAAACACAACAAAGGGAACCATTTATGTCCCGACAATGCATCCTGACACTGTTAGCTGTTAGGAGAATAAAGTGGGATTCACAGGAGTCTGCTTTGCTTCTGAGAGGCGGCCGGGGGCGCGAACTATTCCATTAAAATGTTGGCTATTATTAGAGATTAGTTAGGCATCAGCGGGAATATTTTTCCCTTTACAACGTATGCTCCGATTATCACGAATCTACCTAATACGAGGATTAATATTAATTTTATCAATCAGCTTTACATAACTATTAAACAAAACATTTGTGATTTGAGTTTAAATTAAAACTAAACGATTTTGGTTTTATGCAGACTAAAAAAGTGTTACCTGTGTTTATTGGTAAAACTGTAGTCGAGAGACCTCAAGTTTGTATTTAATTAAGATAATGAGATGATACTAACTCATCACCTGTTCAAAATACTGACTGAAAAGGACCTTACATGGCTAGACGAAACAAACCACTAATCGATAGTAAGGGTTTTTAAAAAGGGCAAAAAGGCCCGACGTTGTGCAAAACCCATACGGCGCAGCCCGGGGCGTCTTGCTCCCCAAAAAAATCTACTTTTTAGCGCGGCTCGGCTCAATTATCCCCAACGGATGGCGGATTAAATCCAGTGTTTTATGTTTTCCAGATTCCTTGTTTTTGATCGCTTTCGTCTGGTAAATACGGCCATAGAGTCTGGAATTATTTCCCAATCATCTCGAACCCTCGCGTACGTCTAGCCGCGGTTCAATTATAAGCTGGAATCAATTTCAACTTACCGAGGTATAAAATGAGCTCTCTTCGCCGCCGTTCCGTATGTCTGAGCAATTTGCAGCGTAGCTATGCGAGCGATATGGGGTACGAATCGAATTTTTAATAAAATTCCTTACTTCAGATGGGTGGGTGGGGTTCCTATACCTACATCCTTTACTCCACCCCACAACCCCACACAGGCCTTGCGAGGGGAGGCCTCACGAGTGGAACAAAGAGATTATACAAATGGAACATTCTGAGCTCTAAAATGTTATTGAATGATAGTTGCAGGAATGCGTGCAGCTCAGAGAGATGGAAAATTAGTGGTTATGACAAAACATCAAAAGATATGTTCCACAACCTCTAATACGTGGGTATCGATATTAGTTTTTCAAATCAAATTGCAAAAAAAAAAAGTGGGTGTGTCAAGCCTACGCAAGACAGAAGTGAAACTTCTAGTTTCAGCTGATGCTTGGCGTGGCGCAGTTCGCTGGTGTCTGAGAGAGAGGAAAGAAGAGAAGAGAGAGAACGTTCGTGAGCGGCTCCCCCACCTCAACAAGGTTTCACTTCAAAAATGCCACAGCCGAGAATCGAACCTCGCTTAACTGATTGAAAGCCAACCACGCTGAGCACCAACTGTAAGCAAAGCCGCATAAATTGATTATATTATGTAGGTTCTGAAAATATGAGAGCTTGTTATGTTTTATAATGTTACCTACATCACACCCAAAATATAATATATTTTTAAAAATAATGTACAATGTACAGAAATAGAATCCCACACAAGATCGCGTAGTGCGCTCTAGCGAACGGATATTTTATCAGAGGGAGATAGTTTTAATTTTTTTTTCTGTAAATTATTACATATTATCAAAATAAATAAATTAATTAAATAAATGTAATACAATTATCATAATATACGGATTAGATAATAATTTTAATCCAACACAATAACGCAAAGCGCGCTCTAGCGGAGTAATGTTTTATCACAGTGAGATAAGTGTTTTTATTATTTTGCAATATTATTTTCTTTTAAAAAATGTTCTGACCTACTAAAAAATAAGATATTGAATGAAAAAGGCGTTAAAAACAAAAAAATAATGTGCGATGGCCGAGAATCGAACTCGGATCCACTGCTTGGAAGGCAACTATGCTGACCATTACACCACCAACGCCAGTTGTCGGGATGAGCTAAGAAGCATTTATATGTTACTTCAAAACTTTGACTAGATCAAATGAACTTTAATCGGTGGTCCCGCATTTTCGTTTCGGTCATGAGTCGGTTTTACTCCGGTCCTAGAAATTGCATGACGCGCGTAAAGAAGTTTCACTTCAAAAACATACTCTAAAGATTTGGTCAGCGGATAAGTGGCATAATCGACAATATATTTAAATGAAGTAATCATAAGTGTAAAGGTTTCCTTTTCAAATAGTCATAATATTGAATAATTGATTGTACAAGTTCGTATTATTTAGACATTATTATTTTGCTTCTGCCACTTCTGCGCTGATTGCCTAAAATAATGTGTAATGTCAAAGACTCGGAAGTTGTCTCACCTGAGTAATTTTGCCAGAAGGCGGCTCCCGTCGTCATGAGATCGAGTGTGGTAGCCGGGTAGTTCCATTGCTTGTCCATGGCGGGGGGCCCGGGGGGCGGTGCGCCCTCCCGCGGGGGACTGCCGCCGGGGCGCGCCCCACCACCCCCGCCTCCGCCCCCGCTGCCTGCGCCGCTGCCCGCCCCGCTGCCTGCCCCGCTGCCCGCGTTGCTCGCCGCGCCGCTGCCGTGACAGGGCTGCACCACATTGTTCTGCTGGGACTCGCAGCCGCTACCGATGCTGTCGCGCGGCGCCGAAGAATCCGAGTTGCTCAAGGTTTCTAGGGGGAAAAGAAGCGATTTGTTAAGAGGATCGAAAACATTACATTTTAAAAATAATTATATTATAAAAATACAAGACGTGTTTTATTCATACTAACCGAACAAAAAACGTTACACCCGCTTATGAAAAGAATAGCCACTCAAAGCATATTTGTGTACAAATCAAATAGCCATATGAACTTGCCTAGAACTTTCTTCAACAGTGACGTAGGTTCACTCTATTAATTAATCTAAATCTAAAACATTACTATCCTGATTTGGCATTATTGAGAAAAGATTTGTTCGTTGGTCTAGTCTTCGCAATAAACTAGCTTAGAATTAGTACTAAGAGAATTGAATCAATAATAATTATTACTCACAGTACCAAAAGTACGAATAATACCACGCGGGTACACCTACTGATATAAGCAGGATCGTTCCAAAAGTACCTATATTACAAGTTTTATTATTTCTATGCTACCCCATTATGAGGCATTTAGTTAAATATGAAAAAACAATATTTTACAAATTCTCATTTGATTCCATTATTGGAAATGTTTTTTTTTATCGGTATATTTCATGATGTGTAATCTAAGGATTATAGATACCTAAATAATGATGAACATATCTCCACAAACCTTACCATGACCAGCAGGTACTTAATAAAATCTTCTACCTATCATGTAGTGTCACTTCTCGGTGAACGGTTAAGTTTTCTCCTATCACAGAGCCTTCAATAAAATATTCAATTATTATTGGGTACGTACTATTACTTTTTGGTCACATACCAAAAACGTACATCCACAGTGAGAAAAGGATATAAATAATGTATCCATATATTCAGCCATTCAATGAACTCAACATAAACATTTCCTTATAAGTAGATATTGTGACTATTCAAAGTGAACTCGATATTATGTAAATATTGTGTCTTGTCCGATAATATATAATGTTCTCAAATTAGACCGGAATTTGATGGGTAGCTTAACCATTACCCGCTCTAGACATTTCCATAAGTTGTGCAGTAAATGCCAATCATTAGGTGGGTATACTTGTAGGTATCTCAGCCGGTCGCCCCGGGGCGCTATGATGGACTCCGTCGAAGCTTTCGTAGCCTAGAAGCCTCCAGTACCGAGACGTCGGCATTGAATTTACTCCAGCTACCTTTCCTCCACCTGCTAATTGATTTGTAAAACCTCCGATCGCGGATACCGTAGAAGATATTATTTATGCACGTTCTTAGATAGAAAATATGCCGGGGATAGAGGCGCAGCATTAATATGGTTATAATGTGATAGTTATTATACGGCTTTTGCGGGATGCATTTCCATTGAATGAAGCTCCTTGAAAATAGCGGGACCGATACTAAAATTATTATGGTACTCGTTTCTTGTTCACATTTTAAGGCAAGTATTAACAAGGACAAATTACCAAGTCTGTAAAATCGTAATTATATGAAAATTATAATGCAGAAAGAAAATTTGTTATTACGTGATGTTTGGAGATATATTTTTATAGCCAAAGATGAATAATGATTTTTGTAACAAAATTCTCACCAACATCAGGGAGCCCTTTCAGCTCGAAGCATCATTTCGATCATGAATTTGTGGTTTCAAGCGGGGTACCTCAAGGTTCTCACTTAGGGCCAAATCTTTTTTTACTATTTATGTAGGATTCATTTTCAAATTTTCGATGACGTTTAGAAATATTCTTTTATTAAATCATCGACAAAGATAATATGCTATCCTTAAATATCAAAATTTCAAAGGGATATTTATAAGCTTCAATAAGCAATTCTTAATAATTTTAATATTCGTGCGTTTGTTCAGCGGAAAAAAAATTATCAAATATGGTATCTACTCTTTTTGGAAAAGAATATTACCTATTTATAAAAATAATTATCGCAAGAATATTACATGAATGGACATGGTAGGAAGTAGTTGTAAGGTACTGTTTAACCACGACATTACTGCTAATGGATAATACATGACTTTTTCTCCGGAGAACCTTGTAGGCAGCTTATTAAGTTTCCATAACCACCCCTTAGAGCTAAAAGATTGGCCGTAGAAGGCCTGAGGAAAATTTTTAAGGCATGTAATCCACAACGAACCAGTATCTAAATACCAACATCAATACAGCATTAAAAATTTCACAGGCGAATAATTTTCAATTGTACTTTTAAACAAAACATATTAAAAATATTACCGGGATTATTTTTTTATACAGTTCTCAAGAATTGGAAAATACAATTACTGTTAATTCACCTATATTTTTATTATTTGTACTAAGAATAATCTTTTAGTAAATATTAGTAAGTATTTAGATAATTTATGTCTATGCTTTCCTGGCCCATATAAGTTTTAAGGCTAGGTTTTTGACATTTTTTTTGTATTTATATATTTTATATGAGAGTATTATTTATCTTTTTTTAATGTAGTAGATATATACATTGATTTTATAAGCTCTCTGAAAATAGCATGTACCCGTGAAAAATCACGGGATATTATAATTGTAACATCTGTAAACTTGAAAGTTTGCTGCTTCAGCTTCTTACAACGGATCGAGATAAAAACTATTATTTTTTTTTATTTTAGAATGTTACGTACATCACATCCGAAATGACGTATTTTTGATTTTATTTTCATCTTACACAAGTAAACGTTTAAAATTTGATCAAAAGCAGAAACGGGCTGAAAAACAAATTTCAAAAATTCTGAAAGTTTGGCGGCTTTTAAAGCACCCCAACCTTAGTCTTAAATTTGAAGGTATATAAATTTTGTACAATTTTAGTATTTATCTATTTACCTAGTATATCTCCTGTGACGATGCGCAGGACTTCTGCCGGGGCCCCCGAGGCCTTCAGGGCCTCCTCGATCTTGGACCTCCGTTTCATCTCCGAATCTAGTTGGTCTTGGGCCCTCTGCCGAGCACGCCGCTCCTTTTTTAATCTCTTCTGGTATAAAACTGCAACAACAGAAATACATAATGTTAGACTTTTTCAAAATTACGTAAATTTGACCAAAACCTTCCTATGAAAATACGTAAATGCTGACAGTGCCCCCTAGCGGTAGATGCGGGTTTACTTATATGCATCTTGTTTCTTGTTCAAACTAATACATCATCATTTGTATTTTCTTAAGGATTTCTTATTGTTCACTTTCATATATTTTTATATTGTGCTGTTATAAGAAGTGACAAATTTAATAAATATTCATCACACAAGATATCATATTTAAAAAGATCGGAAGCTTTCTTTGCTTTCCGTGTCGATGCATTTATTTAAATATATTTGTTGCCAGAATCACTACGAAAAAATACATAAAACAAGCAGTACCTACCTACAACTTCCTCATACCCATAGACAAAGCACGATATCTAAGTATCTAACTTATTTGATTCAGAAACAATGGATGGTTGTTATAGGTAGGTACCTATTGAATATCTGATTAAATGATTTTTTTGTACTCGTATCAGATCACACATTTCATGTTCCTGCTCGCAATATAACGGAACAATGCCACACCAATAATGCCAGAGGAGCCGAAAGAACAAACGAAACATCTCGGTATCATATCAAAAGAGCGCAAAAACCATAAATAAAGCATAAATAATCACGAAAGCTAATAATGCGGCACAGGAAAAAAACTAATAACATCCAGCTTCGTTCGTTTGTCGGCGGTTTTCATACAAGTCCCCCGCGCGGTCCGGCCAATATTGACTCTAAGAAACAATGGATGGAAAGGAGAACGATGCGAATTGGAGTGATTAGGTACCTAGTGGGTATTGGTTGGTACTTACTTACCTACCCATTGTAATATATTAAATGGAAGATCGCTTTGAACTTTTTAAATCCGGCCGTGATTTGAGCACCTCAGTTCGCTACCGCAAGTGACGGTGCGTTTTGAGCCCCTAATTGAAATCGAGAACAATCAGAAAAATATTAATTGCAGTAGAGTGCTGTCGTCCAATGAAGGAATATTTTTTTACTATTTGTATTTGCGAATCACATTTGAAAATATTTTTCTAAATCAATTATTATTTCTTAGTTACAAAAAATGTTAGATAGTTACATTGACGATTTAGGTAAGTTCATTCATTGTTGTCGTTTGAATTTCGTTTATTTAAGTTGATTGGGTACCGATTCATTGGATAATTAGGTCTTGAATTGAAGTTAGATTTTTAGTTAACGTGTTATATATGCATATATTACATCCCTTTTTAAGAAATATTGTATCTAAAAAGATATATTATTGAATTTATGCTGTAAATGAAATAAATTTAGACGGAATTCAATGCTTCCTTTGTGTGAAAAAAGCACTATGAAACAATATCAGTTGACAAAAATATTTTTCCAGGTCTCATGTTAGGACGAAATTACACAGGCAAGTATTGTATACGTGCCAATATTAAACTATCGGAATTACACAAGGATGAAATTACACCCACTTTAATTTCTCATACTGGAATTACATATATATTTATTATAATATATAATTACGCATAATCTTACGAAATTACACACACTTTAATTACACCTTCTGCAATTACTCATAATTTCTTATAATATGTAATTATTACACATCATTATACGAAATTACACCCAATTACAATTACACGTTCTGGAATTACACATTGTTTATTATAATATATAATTACGCATCATTATACGAAATTACACCCGCTTTAATTACACCTACTGGAATTACACATTATTTATTATAATATATAATTTTTTTTTTTTTTTTTTTTTTTTATAGTAATACCGCACAAGAGTCCCAACTGCTCCCGTCTGGAGCCAGTGAGACTATGGCATCCCCAATTGGGGTATGTTGTGAGGCTGAGGGTATTGGGGAGGGGAGGGAGATGGGGAAGAGGAAGGTGGGGAAGTACCTGGCTATTCAGATCTGGTCACCAAACACGGCTAAAGCCATTTCAAGCAACGTTTCAATTCTGAATGGTGGTCTTACACCAGGGCGATACTGAGAGTATCTTCCACTCTGGAACGTGCCGCAAATGTACTATATATTATTTTAAATTAATTAATTGTGAAATAACACAAATTAATCAAATAAAATGTATTTGCGCACGCCGGGTTCGAACCCGCGACCTTCGGATCTGTAGTCAAAAGCGTATACCACTAGACCACGCCGGCCGTCTACACATAATTACACATCATTACACGAAATTACACTTAATTTCACCCACTTAATTGAATTTAAACATGTTAGTTCATGTAGGTGCATAAAGTAACTCAATAAATAAATAATAATAAAATGTATGTAAAACCTTTGCCGACCAATTTTAAGTACAATGTATGTTGAACAAATAATCAAGTACACACGAGTGTTGTAATAATGAATAAGAAATTAAATAAGTCGTTTTAGCACCAACGGGTTCCATTTAATACCTCCATACATCAGATTGTTAAGCGCCGGGTAGGTGTTCAGTGGGCCCCTCGCATATTGGGGCCCCCTGTGGAGTGGCTCCAGTGGCGCGTCTCCGCCCGGGGGCAGCGGGTGGGGGAATAAACGCCAAGATTAAAGCGCTAACTGTTTCAGTCCTAAACTATGAGGATTTTCGTAATGATGATTTGACACTACTGAACGTTTAAGGAAATTATATCGTAATGGATATGTAAAACTAATCAAAACCTAAACAATAGAATTGGTTGTATCGAAAATAGTTTTATTTATGGTTTTTATGTTTGATTCGTAGAACTCCATTTTTTATTTTTTTTTTATTTAATTAAAATCAATTTTAATAATATAATTATTAAGTTCTGCAAGTATTTGTTTGGTTTTTGTTATTTTTAAAGCTGTTTCGGCTTACAAGTGTCAAGACAGTTTGAAAATGGCCTTGAAAGCCGAAACAGCTGTAACAATAACAAAAACCAAAAAATACTTGCAGAACTTAATAATTATATTATTAAATTTGATTTTAATTAAATTAAAAAAAAAGAAAATAGTTTTGATCAATTTTCAGAAATTCTGTCTCAATTGAACTGTGTATCGTTAATTATCCATAAAACTTTTCAATAGATTTTTCACATATTTTTATTATGAGATCCACGCAGAGAAAAAAAGAGTTTTGCGAATCTCTTTAAATTATTGGCAATCCGATTAAAAATGTGATTGCAGATCTTAACGAATGAATTAACAGGTCTCCTTATAAACTTTTAGTTAATGTCATGAAAATCGTAATATTTTTGCATTTCGACATTATATAGTATCGAGGCAAATGCACGTACAAGAACACGTGTTCCGATTATTAGGAGTTTACTAAAAGTTTATCAGGAAATGCCCTGCAACTCGTTTTTAGCCAGATTAACAATAATCTGAAGAGATTCTTAATGAATTATCATTAATTAGCAATGCTAATTTTTCTCCTTACATTTTTAAAACTTACTTTATTAGAACATTAGCTGAATTTCCGACCTTGCCCGGACTCTACGCAGAGTTTTTCCAAAAATCATATGTATACAGTAATTTTCCTTTTATTTTGATCGTCAAGTGCGCAAAATTTCGTCAATAAGTGACAAAATTTTGCTTTAAGGCGATGCACTACGTCGTGTAATATTTTAAATTGAGCTGTTATCAATAACAACCCTTAAGTAGATGGTGATAAGGTTTAAATTCCCGCTTAACACCATCCGCCTGTTTTGATTTATGCAAGAAAAAAACATGGCCAAAAAGTGCCTTTTATTTTATTTGGTGGATGTTCAGGAATACTTATTTAATTTTTTTTCGATCATTTTATAAATAACTTAATTTGCCACATTATACAATAAAATCATAACCGAAAATGTGTTCGTAAGTAGGAGATTTTGAACTTTAAAGCAGTTTTCATAGGCCTTATACATTATTTTTTTCTGGGCTTATAAAAAGACTTATCTAAAAAATACTCGATTATTTCAAAGGCCAAGATGTATTCTACTCGCAGTATTTAATTAAAGCATTTAAAATATTTCTAGACGACAAAATTTTCAAACCAAAACACATGATTTTGCATTACTACGTATGGCATCGCCTTAATAGTCCGGGTAATAGGATGGGGTGGTATATCTAAAGCTCGTGTAGGCAATGATCTTCCTCTTGTTTTAAAGGTGAAGTGTGCAAAATTTCATCTCGGTATCAAACTTTATATAAATGGATGATAATTTATGGACAAGACCATTCAACTCCTGGGCCCCAGAGAAGCCTATAGAATTGATCAAATGTGAAGAAAGAATGTAGATATTTTAAATATATAAGATTACTGCGGGCACATCAGCAAAACAATTTATTAACTTTATTGGTGTTTCGAGTTATTTTACAGAATCTAAGATAATATAAAATTAACGTTTTTATTCCTTATCTACTATTTTTTTCCTGCATTTCAAAGTATTTTATTTTTATGTTGTTTTAAAAAACATATAAAAGCATTGGGCTTAAAAATACTAATAAATAAACATTCAACGTAAATACGATTTGCCACTGTAGATCTTTGTATAGTATCGTATAGTATCTTTGAAGACGGTCATAGAAGAAGAGCTGACGAACGAACGATTTTATTTTTAAATCCATAGATTAATTAGGGTTGATTCACAGAATTTTAAAGTTAATTTTGAAGTCCGTTTTTATTTCAGTTCTGTCAGGTACCTAGCCCAAAATGATTTAATAACAGAACTTGTTAACGTTAAAATTTGTTATTTTATTCAAATTTTGTTACCCGTCCTTAGTAACCACATCTCGTATCATAATCTTGAGGTTACAAAATATGTTATTTTGTGAAATTACTTAAAAGAAAAAAATAATACAAGAAAGTTAAGATAAGTCAAGTTAAGTGAAAAGGAACGATTTCCGCCAAACGATATTTTGAATTTTTAAGCTGAAATATATGTTCATAACGCTTAGTTATGTTTGCCAGCTATTATAAAATTATTACGAATGCCCTAACGAAATAAAATAGTACTATTTAAATTAATTGATCAGTAGGAAATACATAATTATTGTTAAAAGAGATGAATAATGCTTTCATATATTATTATAACCTCTGCATGAAGTTGAGCATGTTCTTAGCCAATCAACGAAGAAGGAGTTAATAACCTAACCATGGCGTGATTACATCGAACATATTATTTATATGATACAGTTCTGTGAGAAAACAAGAAAAACAACAACACATAAAAGCATAAGGTCGTGACATCGGCCGCCATGGATTATTATGGAAATAATATTAAAATTACCCTTCTGAGACCGTGCCCCACAATACCACCTTAGCTTGCGTGTGTACATAGGCGGTTGCCACCAATATACTCACACGAAAGCAATGTGGACAGTTGTGGTCAATTCGGGGACGGAAATATGGTAAAATTAAGTTAAAGCTTAAATAGGTTTGCATTTTTTATTATCTCTAGTTAGATTCTAATAAGAAAAATCCCATTTGCAATGATTAAGTCGAACTGTATGCTACTACCATGAATTAGTATTATCCATTTTAATTTATGTAGAAGATAAAAAACACTTAAAAAACTTACTAAAAAACTAAGGAAGGCATATATTTATGGCAACGCTAGACATATTGACGTGAGTGAAAAAAAATATTTGCTTCTATTCGTACAGCTGGAACAGATATAAGAAAGCTGCTAGATGTACAAGTATAACTAGTACTTATGTGAACAGTGTAGACCTCGCGTCTACAAAGGGTGGGTTTCTGACTTTTCTTACTTAATAAATCAAAACCAAAATTTCATCTGGAATCATGTGATTCCTATAACCCATGTATTTTGTGTAAATTTTTTTAAAATTTCGAATAAGGAATTACACAATTTGTCGAAAGAAACGTCTTTATTTTCTTCAGGTGGGTAGGTACCACAATGTTGAAAAGCTAAATCAAAGATAGCCGCCTAGATAAAGTCGTCGAACTAATTTACTAAGCACTTGAAAAATTAAGCGGATTCAGCAGGTTTTCGAAAAACAGTTCAGTCAACTAACTAGTCAAAGTTAGCCATCTAGGCAAAGTAAGGCTTTTTTGAATAATGTAGTAGATGCAGCACATTTCCGAAACCGAAAATGGAACACATTTTTTAAACTGCAATAATTGCCAAACGGACGAATTACAACAAGACTGCGCTATGCTCAAATTGTGGAAAAAAAAATTGTGATTCAAAATTCGATATTTGTATTTAATGATATGAAACATTAAGGACGGGTTGTTTCGGAGAACTTGAACAATTCTTCAAATTTCTAGTTCTGTTTTTATTTCAGTTCTGTCAAGCAACTAGCCTATAATGATATAATAACAGAATTTGAATAGGACTTTCTCAGAACCCGTAAATGAACGTTGAAATTTGATGAATTGTTCAAATTCTCCGAAACAACCCGTCCTAAGAATGGGTTGTTCCACAGATTTTTAACAATTTATCAAATTTAAACGTCCATTGTCGGGTTCGGTGAGAGTCCTATTCAAGTTCTGTTATTATATCATAATAGGCTAGTTGCTTCACAGAACTAAAAAAAAATAATTAATTGTTCAAATTCTGTAAAAAAACCCGTCCTTAATTTCATTAATCACACGTTTTGATATACCACTGGTATAAAATAATCACTAAAAAGTATTCAAAATTATAAAATATATGAAGTTCTAAAAATTTTACTCAATTCTCAATTCATTGCAAGAAAGGGATATTAACGAAAAAAAACTGTTAATGAAATAAACTCTTTTTTTTTGCTTGTCCTCGATCTTTTATTGACCTCCCCCGCCGGCAGTTTGTCCAGTACACACTCATACACATCGATCACCCATCAATCCGACTGCCATCTTGCAGTCCTTCCTAGCGGCCGCCTACCCCTGCGGAGAGCGGGGCGGTAGCGGGGCGGGGAGCGGGGTTTCCGACAGAGACAGGTGCCCGCCACAGCCTTATCTTGATCCCTCAAGGCGAATTCGTACCAACCCGAAAAAAAGGACACGTCAAAACACGCACAAGAGTAAAAACAACATCGTATTCGTAAGCAGCAAAAAAACACCGTTCAAATAAATACAACATTTTGATTGAGTGGTGCAATGCTGTTTAGTACTTTTTTCGTAACTGGAATCTTCCTCCGCGTCGATTGAGCGAAAGAGCGAGCGATATTGTTATTATTCCGACATTTTTTCGTTGTTATTTATTACGAGAGAAAGGGAGAGTACTACGGTTTCTCGCATTATTTGATTGTGGTTTGACGCGATTGGTTTGAATGTTAAACTTTAGAGTGGAGGGGGGCGTCCCGACGCCCTCCCCCATCACCTTCACCCGCGAAGCCTTCGTGATAAGATCTCTCGGCGGTAGGTTGATCCGAATATAATGACACTGGCCCCGTGTAATTACATTACCATGTGTGAACAGAAATTACAGACAGAAGGCTCGTTTATTAATCAAACAAATTTTTAAAAAATCGTGATAATTTAAATTAAGTCAACATTTAATGGGTGATAAAAAGCCTTTTTTTATTTTTTACAGAGCGAATCGTAACATCCCCGTCACTGTCACATTTTTCGACTACAGTAATAACTATCAATTTGAAGTAAACGTAGGAACATGAAAGCTACTGCTTAAATACCGCATTTGTATACAATTACGGTGGACCAATAAGTATCATTGGAAGGTAATTGTAAAAATTATAATAAATTGGCGTATAGACTTATACGATTCCGCATCATAAATATAATAATGTATACACAGTTTTTCCGCAGGTTTGCGTCTTGTCAGACTTGTGCATGCAAATTGAGTTTAGTAAAATATTTCACATTTCATGGAGTCAACTTTGTAGCGATTCATTTTTCATTCTATCCTCCCCCCGTATTCCCAGTCCAGGCACAATGGAAATATTACTCAAAAGAACAAGACATTATACTGAAAAGAATCCAAATAAGGCAAATTCTTATTCCTTTGGGCTATATTCTGGTGAGGGAGATCCTCAAACCAACTAATAGTATGACGTAGGTACATAAAAAAAAATTTCAAGCAAACCTAACCTAACCAACGTTAAACTCACCTACATTATCATCTAAATCAATACTTATATATATATCGCATATCATATTGTCAAGACCGTGATTGTAGAAGGGTACGATAGCCACAACAATACAATGATTACGCATGTATATGTAAGCATCAATAATTGTAATATTATATTGAAATAAGTACTGAAATATGTTTATAAATAAATTTATTGACGTTGAAAAACAATTTTTTTACAAAAAATCTTAGCAAACTACAATACGCCATGACTGAGAGATATTCATAGCTGTTCTGTTTTGAAGTCAAAATAAATCATGTTGTTTTTTAATCAAGAATATCATAATTTAGCTACAAAGGAGTTTAGATAATTTCATTCAGGGGTTTAGGAATGAGAACATTTTCATGATAGAAAAATAGTCTGGTCAAAACGAAACGCTTGAGAAACAAGAGTAAAAAATAATAATAAGCCGAAAACAAATCGAGCCTCCGGTGTTTAGGAGTCTTTGTGCCGTAGTGAACGCCTGCCGTGAAAACGAAAGAAAAACATTTTTTCATTCGTTTCTTGTCGGCATTTTCCCGCGCGTATAATAAGATGGAGAGCAAATTTTCATCGGGTAATATTTACAAAAAGGATTTACGAAATGGAATGAAAGATCGTTTTCATTTTTTATGCCCGTTCTTTATCTAAGCGGGGGCTCCTTTCATGCTCTGGGGGGGGAGCGGGGCCAAACGGGACGGCAGTGGCTTCTGTCTGGGGATTGTAAATTCGATTCTTTTCGGATGATGATTTTTATTTAATGCGGGGAGAGGGGGGCGGACGAATATCGAAAAACGCTGTAATGGGAAAATAGTTGTGTTCCGAGAATAGCAGCTATTCAATAGCTCTGAATCAACTTAAATATTGTATGTTATCATTTTTTTAAATTATGATAATGAATCTTTAACAATGTTGCTAGAAGATTATTCAATTACAATATTAGTAATTATAACAATATGCACATGCCGTAAATAGATTGTAGAAATAATAAAAAAATGTGGATATTATTACGTGAAAGATACTAGTTCCTTGTTTCTACAATATACAGAAAAGAAATTTGTAAAGACACAGAGTTCACTTATTTAGTTTAATTTTTTTTTAAATAACTTAAATTTTATAAGCACTCCTGATTGATATTTTAGAAGAGTTGGGAGTGACAAAGTTGAGTATTTATAAAAATAACTCACCTATATTCATTTAAATTAGATATTTACGATTTAAATTTTTTAAATAGCTATTCAATTATTTATTCGATTCCCTTTCATTCATGTTGTGTTACTGTTATTATTACAATATAAAGTGATCTTAACAGTGTAAATGCACTAACAAAACCACACGAACGCGTAAAAGCTCTAAACGGAAAACAAGCATTTCGCTTTACGTTGTGCTTTTAAAGCATAAAGCCACAAAAAGCAAGAAGTGGAATTCTCAGAGCAGCGGGAGAGCAGAGAGCAGAGGACACGTCGATGTCGATTCTCCCCCACCCGAAGGTTGAGTTGACGCGGGGCCTTTATGACGCGAGCGAGTATTGAATCAATCGACAGTCGTCGCCGATTTAGATAAAAGCGTCACATAAAGATAAATATACCAGAAAAATAGCGAATGCAACATATTCTCCGGTCGGGTGCTTCCACTCCACGGCGCGGGAAATGGCTTTTGTGAGCAGCCGAACGCTTTCTCAAAATATGGAGAGTCGACATTTATGTTTTTTATCTCCCTTTTTATTATATTCCACGGGGGGTGTGTGGCCTTTCATTGGTTTAGCGAAATTCATGGGATATCAATAGATTTTTAATGGGTCACAAGATATGATAGCGTTTTAATGTCAGCTCGGTTGTAGTGAATCGTATGCTTTATATGGAGTCATTCATAATCCCATGATAGTTTAACTGCAATGTTCACAATTGAATATTAATGGAGGGGATACATAAATCAGTTTATTGCTGAGGTCAAAACCAATACAGATCAACACTTTGGGCGCTTATCCATTTATAAACATAAAAAAATAGTCTCCGCGATCTAGTGGTTATAATTTTATTAGGTACTTTATTTGCGGTCTATTTTATATTATAGTATGTAACGTTTCGCGTTAATAAATTTTTATTAAGAGGTGGCATTAGCATGATATTATGACAACATCTTCTAAATGTTGATGGTCTTTTAGCACTAAAAAAATTTCTACCCGCATATCGGATTCCCCAAAAAAAAAATTTCTTTATTCCGAAGCAGCGCGAATGTGTGTAGCAGCGAGTCACTGGACCGATTACTTTTATCAGTCTTACACCAGTCGCATCATAAATACCGTCATTTGGGAAGAAGGAACAACAAATCCGGGGATCGTGTTTTATTGCCCGAAAACTCACTGATATT
This sequence comes from Hesperophylax magnus, assembly GCA_026573805.1. NCBI lineage: Eukaryota > Metazoa > Arthropoda > Insecta > Trichoptera > Limnephilidae > Hesperophylax > Hesperophylax magnus. The sequence goes on from JAIUSX010000022.1 coordinate 8,602,291, forward strand.
CTCGCTCCGCGTTCCATTGCGCCCCGGTGTCCCCTCCCAATGAGCACTGGTGTATATTTTACTACCGGGATTTCATTTTTCGATTATAACTACTTTATTTGAGTGTTATTGTTATTTGTGATTGCACTTTACCACCCAATCTCGAGTATTCGAAATAATTAGGTACCTAAGAAAACTTATCGACGATTATTGTTCCGATATGGAATTCTCAAGACATTCACACTTAGGACGGGTTATCTCAGAGAATTTGAAAAATTCTTCAAATCTGAAAATAATTTTTAAGTTCTGGAAAAGATTTATTCAAGTTCTATCACGCAACTAGCCTATAATGATATAATAGCAACAATTTAATAAGACTTCCACATAACCCAAAAATGAACGTTGAAATTTGATTCATTGTTTAAATTCTGTGAAACAACCCATCCTAAGTATAATATAATATTTAGATATCAAAAAAACCTTTTCCGTCATTTACTCTCATCAATGTATCCATAAAATCAAAATACCCACTTTCTTGGGTGTAACGCAGAGGGTTAAGTATTTATCATTGAATATTGTATTAAATATGTCTTTTCCCTAGTATCAGAAATATCAGAGAATAGTTAACACATTTAATAAAATTTGATGTCAGCACACTTGATTAAGTTTTAACGACTCGCTTTGTCGCGAGAGCGGGGTACAAAAGTTGGTAATTCCCCCAGAAGATAGTACCTACGTACGCGTAAAATATATATGTCATAATATTCCCTGATGGCGGAGGACAAACATAAAGGAGATATATGTCCGGGACGATTATTGTCATATACGTATTACCTATAAAAGGGCTTCATAAAAATACTTACTCTTGGCGCTCCAGATTATTGCGACTCTCGAGTAGGTCTCGTATTGTTTCTTTACATCACCCGACTCTGGCATAAAACGGAAAGCGATGTCGCCGAGTATAAAAAGACGCTGGGAACGATGATTGAAATAATAAATCTTTAGTATGACATAACATCTCGAGACATAATACATCGCAAGAACCGAAGCATCCATGGACTGATCTGGCGAAAGCTGACTTTATGTGTTACTGTGTTTGCTCTGACCGTGAACGGTACTTATATCTGATATGCTCCGAGGATATTCGCTCTCTAGAATTGGCCTATTAACGCCGCTTATTTGGTGCTATTATCACCAATTTATTCGCGAGAGTGGTTAAATTAGATGATGCAATAAAAAAATCTAAATTACACTTACGTTTACTTGATAAGAATGATAACTACATAAAAATTGATCAAGTCGGGTGAAATTTAGGTACGCAGCGCAGTGTCTACCTATAATTATTGCTATGCACTATTAAAATAAAGCATCATTTGATAACATTATCTTAATATGACGTGCTAAACATAAAATGATATCTATCGTAACTTCTAAGTACTAATCAAACAAATTTATTTCAACTGTCGAACGGTTTCGGGAAAACCCTTTCTTTTTCAGAACAATAATTACGAATTGTAATATTTTTTGAAAATTATATGCCTATATTACATGATTCCGTGTTTACTTTTACCTAATTGAACTACATCTAAAATTGAGGCATGAGGTTGGATTGTCAAATATACAAAATACATTTTCAACAGAAGGAAATAAACGTAGGTACAAATCAAAAGTACATAGATATGAGTTGCAAAGAAGAATTTAAAGTTCAAGCATTTGACTCGTACGCCGAAGAAAATCAGTCCGAGCAATTAGGCATTCACCCTACCATGACAAACGGACTGGCGAAGGTTAAGTTGGGTTTACACCGCCTTGCCTCGTCTTGCCCCCTGTGAATTGTGAATTGTGCCTTGTGGCAACAGAACGGAGCTGCATTATGAGGTTCAGTGTTTTTTTACACGATGTTCGTCGTGGGTCGTGGGGCTTCTCGGTGACCAATGACAGTTGTTGCTTTTCAACGGGAACGAGACATTTGATATGCTGAAAATAACAGAACGAATATAATACTTCAATAAACAGCGGCACGCAGTTCAGAGCCAAGAACCGTATTGCAAGTTCGATAGAGAGATACATAATGGCATGTGCATTGTGCGTCGTGCATTTACGAACGTACTTACTGGTCCAAAGAATTATACACTTTTGAAAAAATAGTTTTAAAAAAATCAATGTAGTTGATTTACAGGTATCAAAATTGCGTGTGACGAGTGTTATAATACCGCAATTATATTATTACGCTAGTATAAAACTAAACATAGACAAATAGTTTGGCCGATATGGATAAATTCAATTCGAATTGTCTTTTCTGCAACAGGTTATTTGAGTTCTGTTTTTTTATATATTATCCTTGATTCGAAAATTCGTTAAAAAACTAATGTCTCACGAGCAACAAAAAAAAAACCCATCTTAATGTATGGACCACCTTAAAAGCGTCCAAGTTTTTTATTGCTTTTGGGCACGAGTCAAATCTTCTGCAAATAATACTCTTTAACAGGCTTAAACAAAGCCGAAACTTAACTCGGATAATATTATTATTTGTATACGAGAATAAAAGATTATTTTAAATCGCCAAGAGCTTATTCCGAAAGGAGAGAAGGCGTTTTATGATCTGTTGTTTCGAAATTGATATCTCAATTATATTTATTGTGCCTACGCCATTATTAGCGCACTTTTGATAATTATGTTAATATTGTTGGTGCTTATGATAGCTATAATATAATGTAAACATTTAATAATATTACGTAGTAAATCCGAAATAAACATGCGAAGCAATGATGTATGAAGATCAAAGAGTTTTTTTTTTAGCATGGAGTTAAACAAAGATAAACCAGAACAAAAATCGTAGGTACAAAAATAGGCTAGTACCAGCTTACTGAGATAGTTAAATATCTTTATCGATTCAGAAATTTTAAAATTGTTTTGTCAAAGAGAAGTGAAGTTATTTACCAGAAAGAAGAAGGTATATTGAAGGTTTCACCTTCCCTTATGAAGGGGAGATGAGAGACATTGAAGACGGGTTGAAGAAGGGGTGAGGAAGGGGTAGGGGGTAGAAGATATCAGATGACAGACCACCAGTGCGCCGCATTCGGGTTGCAGGAAGCACACTTCATTAAGCCATTTTTATATTCCATAACAAACAATGCACTCAAATAAGGGATAATTATAATGTGACGTGTCTTGTTTTGTATAGCTTCTTCCGAGGTCCACTGGAGATATCAATATTAATAAGTCGATAAGTCGATCGTGGATTTTATAAAAGCAACCTTTAATTAGTATCTATTAGTTGGCTAGTAGCATGTTCGTATTAATGATTACAAAGTAGGTAATATAATTAATTAAATATTACAACTAGAGGGGTTTCATTACAAATTAATTCGTATTTCGAAAGGAATTCAGAATTTACTCCAATTTATAATATATAAGTGGCATTTATCGAACTGCCTGCCAAAATCTAGGTTATTATTTAAGATAAAATTCAATCGTTAGATATGATTAGCTCTAGAGCTTGATCTTATCAAATTTTTAACAATTACATTAACGGATGTTAGATAAACCATTGGTCAGAAGTCCACTGGAGTATGCTTCATCAATATGGAATCCTCAATATAAGGTATACATAGATTTAGTAGAAAGTATACAGAATAAATTTTCGAAACATTTACTCAAGAAATACAACAAAACTACAAATAATATGTTAACTTTACAAAAAGACGCACATTGTCAAACCTGTTGTTTCTACATAATCTGCTAAATAATAAAATAGATAGTCCCGAATTGTTATCCGTCATTGGTTTAAATGTTCCAACGACGCGTACCAGGCACACTACACTATTTCATATTGAAGCCAACAATACCAATGCAGCAAACAACTCAGTAATTACTCGCGCAATCACAACATACACCCATTACGAAAAATTACTACATTTAGACATCTTTCATGATTCCTTTCTAACATACAAAACTAACTTATTAAATTTCTTAGCATGACATATTTCAAAAATATTTTCACATCATTTTTCAAAACCTCTATGTATTAACAGCCAATTAAAATTCGTGAGCTTATTATAATTCTTGTTTTCAATTCATTTATTATTATCTATCCACACACTTCCTTCCTTTTACAACAATCTCAGGCGAAATTACGCAATGATATTTTATGGACCTAATAGGTACTACAACTATGTAATAATTAAAAATATCTAACTGTATCTTATTGTACTGTGTATGTCTTAACAAATAAATAAATAAATAAATTCAAGACTTATAATATCAGAAAACCATTTTAAGCGAGTCATTGTTCATTATAATTTGGTTCCTGATATACAAATCAATGTACGTAAAAATATTTTTACTACTGCATAAATTCGATATCATAAAAAAGTTATAAGCAATGCATAAAATTTGAATGACAAATATATGCTATCTATTTTTTTTCCAAATTCGTTGACAGAATAATAATTGTTACCTCTTGATCGGAATTACATCGTGATATCTATCAGACTGTAAACACGTTTGAATCCGACAAAAAATTATAAACACAGCCATTATAATGCTTTTGAATTTGAAACTCGATACATTTGATTCAGTCAACTGTATTGGCTGGCATTCAGTCAGGCAAGACAAACGTCTTATTCAATAGAGCAGGCATGCAATAAAGGTTAGTATAATCAAATCAATCATTGACGGCATTTAATTGTTTTGAACACCGAGCATTGCGAGGTTGAGAAAGAAAGAGCGAAAAAATATTAAATAAAAAATGTTAAAAGTTAAAAATTAAACCATATTCCTAAAAATTTGGCGAGTTATTATGTTTTGCAACTGTTTATTTTTCACTTAGATTATTGTAGTTAAAAATCTTATAAACACAACTGTCAAAATTTTCGAGTTTAAAATACAGGGTTTTCCAATAAGAGGTGTTATTTTGAATAGCCCTCTATTTCGGTAGATGTTACTTTTAAAGCTGTCATTTTTTGACATTTGACAAGTAAAAACTACGCCATTAGTAAAAATGGAACGATACATGCTTCAACAACGCATTAAAATTATTAAAATTCACTTGAGTGAATCAAATGCAAATCATCTTGAGTGATGAGGCCCATTTCCACCTCGGTGGCTTCGTCAACAAGCAAAATTGTCGCATCTGGGGCTCGGAAAACCCAAGAATTATTGTTGAAAAGCCTCTCTATCCTCAACGTGTGACTGTTTGGTGCGGTTTATGGTCCGGCGGAAACATTGGACCCTACCTTTTTCGAAAATGAAGCTGGAGCAACAGTTACGGTGAATGGATTACGCTATCGAGAGGTGATTAATGATTTTTTATGACTGAAATTGGATGGTATTAATCTGGACAACGTTTATTTTCAACAAAACGGCGCTACGTGCCACACAAGAAACGAAACCATTGATCTTTTACGATTGAATATCAAAATAACACCTCTTATTGGAAAACCCTGTAAATGAAATCTCGTAATTTGTGATAATACCCCTAGCTGAACACAAAGTTTATACAATTTATTTAAGCTATGCCTTTTAAAAAAAATCTTTTGATATGGATTTGTTAGATGGGCAATGGGCGATTATTATTGCTGACAGATGATTTAGTTGAAAGTTTTCATTGTGTCCTAAAAGTTCTGTCTACTAGTAGAGATTTATTCGGCCAATTGGTTCAAGTTCTGAATCTATCAATTGATCAATTCAAAATTACATATCAATCATTCTGTTTGTAATAAGTGGAGAAAAATCGAATTTTTAATTTCTGGGGACGTTGCTAAGATACGTGAAATTTATTTTTTTGATTATGGGGAGAAGTTTCATGACAAATGCGAGGTAACATTTTCTTGTTATTTAAATATACGTGGTATCCGGGATACGTTATTACAACATAAAATAAACTAGATTGTTCATTTTTAATTACAAGCTATTTGAGCATGTCATAACTGCGTAATTAACAATTTGCGGACACGATGCACCAAGATAATACATAAATTAAAAATGAAAATAAAAGCATGAATACAACACTGCAAATTGCAAGGGATGTATAAAGAGGGGGAGGAGGTGGAAAATGCTGGACATGTATCAGGTGGTGAGTGCGGGGAGGATTCCTTTGTCACTTGGTCTATTTCTCTCTCATACTATTAACAAACATTTTAAATACATTGCTTGCCGTGCGCTCAGAGTTTGGAGATAAATTCCGTTTTTTACCGAGGATTTGGTTATTTTATGTTTGTAATTATTGCCCAGCTTTATGTACGTAATCTGACAAAAAATCCAAATTTATATCAAAGCGCTCCTTTGAAATGCATTAAATTGACAACCCACCCTCAATTAAGTAGAAATAACGCTTTTATTACAAAACTTAATTTATTTCGCGACATTTTGTTTTTTGTAATACGTTTTATTTAATTTTCGGTGTAAAAAAAATAATGCATAAAAGTAGGTTGTCAAAATGTAAGAGAGGACATATATTTTGCTTTGCCTCAGGGCAAAACAAGTACAAGCAATCTGGTGCAGTATGTGAACAAGTCAAAGTAGTGCATCTGTTTCATTTTGAATAGCGCACTTGAAAATAACATCCCGCGAAGTCGCATTCGTACGCCGAGTCGTATCAACTGTGCAAACGGAACCTTCGTTTCTGACTAAATAAAACGGAATGATTCGTCCTCGCGAGTAGCAAATAAACCTTGCGGAAGCAAGTCATTAACCAGAGCAAACAAGCACCAGGAAAGATACTAAAAATGCCCAACGAGGATCCTTTCAGCGAGAAGACGTTTTAGCTTGCACGGGGACTGAAACTCTAGTATTTGTATGGGAAGTTAAATGAATGCCAGTTAGTTACGTAGATGCAGATGAGGTTTCACAAGGTAAATACGAAGGGATAAATACGCCAGGAGACTGCCTTTTGATTGTCCCTTGATGGGATGTTGACGTTCTAGGAACAGGGGTAATCGTGGACACAGGTAATGGGATGCTCCATGCACGAGGATACAATGTGAGGAGGATATATTATTTATGCCTGCATACCGTGCTACGCCGGATTAATGGAGATAGAAAAATTAACAGTCTAGATGAGCCCACTTGTGCTGAGGATGTATTCACGTGAAGCGGCCTTTACAAATAGACGAGATGAGTATCAGGGGGCCTTAAGATTATGTAACTACTTCTTATGCATAGATAAAATGGTATTTTCAAAGTATTTTTGTTCTTCCTGTAAGGTTACTAAAGGTAATAATTAATGCGGACATTAATTATTCAATGAGCGAATGGTTTATTGCGATTGAAAATTTGTACATTATTTTGTAACTCGGAACCCTAAAACAGATCATCTCCTGTAGGCATACATACGAATCCAACATCAATAAATAATAGGGGATGTAAGCCTTAATATGCACTGTCCAAACTATTATAACGCAATTCACCATATGCCTACCGGAATATTCCACATCCGGCAATATGCAAATAGTTTCCAAAATCTTCCTTTAATCTTATAACAAATCTGCGCGTAAATGACCGCACAGACCGCTGCCCCCACCTAATAAAAAGGGTTTAAGTTCGAGCGGTAACCCTCCAGTTAAATATCCGAAAACAATAAGGGTGCAAGGTAAGTAGACTCGCTCCATCTCTTACTAGGGGATAAATCTAGGACCCATTAAGCCCCACCAGATCATTAGCCTCAAAACTAGCTATCGAAATAGAACCACTGAGTAAAAGAGTAAAAACAAATTTCTTACATTATTTTCTCTATAATACTTGGAAGTAATGCCCTTTTTTTGTTTCCAGTGCTGAGTATGAGGTTTTGTTTCAAGAGACGCTGAAGTCTCAGGTATATAGAGTCCAAGAAAAGCTTAGTAGATAGGTATTGACTGGACTACCATTTCTTTGGGGGTAGATATTATGCAAAATTGACGGTAGCCGTAGGGTATTCTCTGCACACATTGCAACAAATTAGTTTTGTGAGGTGTATTACAAGACGGGGGAGGCCAAATATCGTTTTGACGGTTATTATGTGTACAATTACTATGGAGTAATGGAATATAAGATGCGATCCTCCTAGTGAGGCGGGTCTTATGGATAATAACACACGGCGTCGGGTGTTCGGAAAATTACTTCAATTTTAATTACACGCTAAGATTAGAACTAGTCTGTTTTGTGTTATGCACTGGCTAATCAAATATGCAAACGATGTATTATAATGGTTGTGATTTTGTTTTTACATTTATAAGCAGTGCAACAATCAGTACAACAATACCTATAATCGAGTGACAGCTGTGTTTTGATCTGCTCCCGAAATAAATAGTTAACAATCTGGTACAGCGAGAAAATTTCCCCGTGGATGTGTCAAATCCGATGAGAATTGTTAGTTTTACTAAGTCAGTGTTCGATTTGTCAGTGATTGACCAGTGAATAAATAATTATCAGTATTTTAAAATCGAAAAATTAACAGTACATCTCAAGTCAACCAAAAGGGTAATAGAGGCAGTGTTTGACCTACAGTGTCTACCAAAATGGCAAATTCAGAAAAAAATCTGAGAAGCAAAGGACAAACGACAGCTGCTAACCTTTCATCTGAGCCCCACGTTTTAAACTTCGACAATCTGCTGGAAAAAATTGAGATGAAAATGGAAAAAAAATTGGAATTATTTAAACAAGCAATAATAAAGAAAATAGATGATGAAAATCAAGAAACCAGAAACACAAGGGACTTCATCAGCCGTCAGTACGATGACATTCATCTTAAGATGGAGACCATTATCAAACTGGTTTCGGAAGTTGAATTAATGAGAAAGGAGCTAACGGAAAAGGACAGAATAATAAAGAGCCTGGAAGTCAGACTGGCAGAAGTGGAGCAAGTAACTCATGAAGACACCCTTGAATTTACAGGGATCGAAGTAAAAGAGGGTGAGCAGCCTGCAGAAATGATTAAACGGGTTGCCGCAGTCTCAGGAATCGAATTAAAAAGCGATGACATCCTCGACATCAAGAAAATTCCGGACCGACGACCTGGAGTCCCCCCAAAACTCCACGTCAGATTTACTAACCCCCAAAAAAGACGACAAATTCTACTGAACAAAAGGCAACTTAATACAATTACAGCACAAGGAAACGGATTCCAGAAGATTTTTGTTGGTGAAATCCTTGGTCACTATTTCAAAGATCTTCTGTGGAGGTCTAAAACAAGGGCAAAAGAAATGGGCTTCAAATATGTCTGGTACAAAGACTGTAAAATAATGATTAGGAAAAATGACGGCGACAGACAAATACACTACATCAAACATTCTGATGATCTTAAAAAAATTGATTAGTTTCTTTGATTGAGAGCCCCACTTTTACCGGTCATTCACTGGGTCGGTCATTCACTGGGTCGATTCCCCCAATATTGGTGAGTCATATCTTTTATGCTTATTTTCGCACTGTAACAATAATGAACTCCTGCACTAGCAATGAAAGGTTGAAACCCCCAGTGATGGCCACGGATTAGTGGAGCTCTCATTCAAGGGAATTAAACAATTCTTTTTTTTGTTTAGTATAAATTTTATAATGGCTATTAACTTTAATCGCATGTATGCAGAACATGGTGATCAAATCAACCCTTTTACTACTTCAGATGCCAAAATTTGCAAATATCTTATAGCAGAGGTAAAAAACACTACAATTATGCACCAAAATATTAGGTCAATTAATAAAAACTTTAACGAACTCCAGATACAGCTTAACCACCTTAATATAGACTTTGATATAATTATTCTCACGGAATGTTGGTTGTCAAACATTTATACTCCAAAATTAATAAATCACTACTCTTCCTTCAATTCGACAAAACATGATAGCCAGAACGATGGAGTCGTGGTATACACAAAAAATGATCTTAACCCCATTGTAACGGAAATAGACATTATTGGCGCGAACTGTTTGCAAATAACATACAATAATGACACTTGCATTCTAGCAATATACCGCTCTCCTTCGAATCGTAATATTACACCATTTCTAAATAGTCTTAATAGCATATTATCCAATCTTTCCCATACTAAAAATTTGATAATTATGGGAGATTTAAATATCAACATACTCCCAAACAATTCACATCACCAATGTCATGACTACCTAAACATGTTAGAATTCCATGGATTAATTAGTACCATCAATACACCAACAAGAATAGTCAATGAATCAACTTCATGTATTGATCACATAATGGTCAAAACTAATAAACAAAACAAAAGCATCATTTACAAATCAACAATTACAGATCACTACACAACAATCTTCACTTTGCAATCCGACACCACAAAAAATAGACGAGATCAGTCTCTTATATACAATAATATTAACTTTGAAAATTTAAAAGCCTCAATTAAAAATAAATCTTGGCAAGAGCTTTTCCAAATAAAAAACTCAGATGATGCATGGATATATTTTGTTGACTTTCTGAAAAATGAATTAAGTAATAATACCACAATTTTGTCAAAAAAAATTCCAAACAAAATTAAACCCTTGAAATCATGGATAAGTCATTCAATCATCAACTGCATTCGTAGAAGAAACGCACTACACAAAAAAGTGAAAGAAAATCCATATGACATAATAGCAATAAACATCTACAAAAGATACAGAAATACGTGCGGTGACGTCATCAGAAAGGCAAAAGAAATCTATTACGGAGTCAAAATCAAAGAAAGCAACAACGATCCCAAAAAAATATGGCAAATTTTAAGAGAAGCCACAAATACACAAAACACTAAAGACAAACAAGACATAAGTAAACTCTGCATTGATGGAGAAATTATTGATACCTCAAAAAACCCAAAGCTCGTTGCGGATCACATCAATAATTTTTTTATTAATATTGGGTCACATTTTGCTTCTCGTCTACCAAATTGTGGGAATGCTCAAACTTCTGAAATAGGACTCCAATTTTCTCAAAGAAGATTTAACTTTCAAAAAGTGTCTGGGGAAGAGATTCTAAAAATAATTAATTCCCTAAAAAACACGTCTAGTGCCGGAGTTGATGGGTTATCAACCAAAATTTTAAAAACGCTGTCTACGGAAATTGCATTGCCCCTAGAACACTTAATAAACTCTAGTATCACTCAGGGCCACTTCCCCTCAAACCTGAAACAAGGTATTGTTATTCCTATACATAAAACAGGTAACAAGACAAACATAAACAACTACAGACCAATAACTCTACTAACTAGTCTATCTAAAGTATTTGAAAAGGTTGTCAATGCACAGTTGGTAAAATTTCTCGTGAGCCATAAACTGATTTCAGAAAATCAATACGGGTTTCAAGAAAACAAGAGTACCTCAGACGCTATTGCTGCTGTCACTGATTTCATTGTTAAAAACCTTGATAAAAGCAAAAAATGTATTTCAATCTTCTTAGACCTATCTAAAGCCTTTGATACCATATCGCACAGTAAATTAACAAATAAACTTGAAAAAATCGGTATTGCGGACAACGAACTTAAATTCTTTAAAAGCTACCTTAATGGGCGTAAGCAACAAGTTAAAATAAATAACACATTAAGCAACACCTGCTCAACTAATTATGGTATACCACAAGGAAGCATATTAGGACCGATTTTGTTCCTGGTGTATATTAACGACTTATGTAACATTAATATTCAGGGGAAAATAGTTAGTTTTGCCGATGACACTGTTCTTCTGTTTGAAGCTGACACTTGGCCAGCTGTCTACAAAAAAGCTGAAACGGACATAAGCATTGTAAAAAAATGGTTGGATACTAATACGCTCACACTGAATGCCGAGAAAACCAAATACATCACATCAAGCATTAATATTACAGGTCAACCTCATGACGATGCCTCTATTAGAATACACACATGTTTGAATTCTGAAGAATGTTGTCAGTGTCCCTACATTGAGCGCACTGCTCAGATAAAGTACCTCGGCCTCACCATTGATCCATACTTCAAATGGAATCTTCACACTCAAAGTATTGCAAACAAAATAAGAAAAACCATGCACTTCTTCAGAACGATACGAAACTTCCTTAACTTACAACACTTGAAAATGGTTTATTTTGCACTCTGTCAATCTATTATTGAGTATGGTATCATAGCGTGGGGAGGTGGAACTTCATCTGCACTAGACCCAATCATAAGGGCACAGAAAACTATTATAAAAATAATTCTTAGGCTTCCTCTAATTACTGACTCGAACTTGATCTTTAAAATTATGAATGTGTTTGATGTTCGGCAGACATACGCAAAAACAATACTCACTCACCTATACACAAATAAACATACATACTACGAAAAAAGATCTAATACTCGCTGTACTCGAAGCAATAACAAAGACTTACTTCAAATTCCTGTAACGCACACTACTTTTGGACAACGAAATTTTAGATATCTTGCGACTAGACTTTATAACATTCTTCCTGATAAAATAAAAACATGTCATTCACAAAAAAATTTCAAAGATAGCGTAAAAATTTGGATTAAAAGTAATGATAGGGCCTTTACCGGTGCACTCATCCAAATTCGCAGTCATTGATGCAACCTAATTATTGTATGTATTTTCATATAATTGTAGGTATATTATTAGGACTATAAACGAACTTGGTATATGATGTATTGATATTGATGCTACCTAACTATTGAGTGTTCATATTTTTATATAATTGTAGGTACGTTATAGTACTATAAATAAACTTGGTGGATAGCTGCCTCAACACAGGCTAAGCCTAGTGAGGCGGGCTATGATAAACCTTAACATATAACTACATTAACATTTCTATTATTTACATTTATTTTACCTACTGTTTATATATTAATTTCCATTGATAAAATTATATACTCTTCTAATTTATAAACCAATGTACACAAAACAGTCTTACATGTATTTCCATAGTTATAGTTTGAAAATTTGTCACAATAAAGATATTTATTATTATATATTATTATTAGTGTGACGAATCGTTTCATTTTACGAGGTAAAGGCGATCGAATTATATACTAACATTCCGAATATTTTAATTGTATTATTTATTTATTCCGTGAGAAGGTCATCGGGTACATTCAAATTCTTAATTTATTTCCGACAAACCAGAATCATTTCACAGCATGTAATAGTAACTTATAATGCACAGATACTGGAACTAAATACTTGATATTCATTTTCCATAACACGAAGTAATAATTACAACTTTTTACTGTTTTATTTACACAGTATGAAAGAGTTGTGATCATATTGCACTAAGAAAAATCAGTATCGAGATTGAAGTAATCAGAAATGGGTCGGTAGTTGTGGTGGAAAGTGGAATGAGTGAGTAGAACGGGGCAGGACGGAGCGGGGGTCGGGTCCAAAAGACAAGGGTGGCAATATTCGGCAGTTAGTATGTACACGAGGCTGTAAGCAAGCAATCTAACCAGACACACAGCTGGTCTTTACGTTCATTAAGATGCTTTATGTATTTACCTGTGGGTAAGCTCGGGAGGGAGCGGCTTCTTAATTTCTGTGCAACACATTGTTATGGGTTCTATTGGGCGCGCCAGGCGGTTCCATTGCCGCAATTACGGTTCTATATCACTTCTACAAGTGAATTTATAATGCGTTTAATACCGTTCGACTATTCGGCCCGTAATGGACGAACGCCGGACGAATTATAAAGGACACCGCGCACCGGTGCTGGTTATGGTAAGAAATATTACGGTTGTCATATTAAATTGCTTACATTATACTCGTAATCTAGCTTGCAAATGCAATCAAGTAAATAATCATTACAAATGTTATTTCCACGAACCACTTTACTTTGAATAATTTATTAATTTTATTTGTAATTGTAAGAAAACGCGTAGATTCAAATCTTGGTATTTTGAGATAAGTGAAATAAATAAACAAAACTCTGTGATAAAATTAAGCAAAACAAAAATTTATCATTTTTCTCCAAATATTTGTCAGCGAAAATTCACATCTCAACCATTTCAAACGAATTTTCTTTGTGGATCTAATCTCTACCCACTCCCCGCTCGTCACTTTGCTAAGTAAATTCATAATCATCATTGCAATTTGCCCCGGTGTCCGCCTTGCCCGCCACTCCCCTGCCTCTCCCCCTATCCTGTCTAAATATAAAAGGTAGACAAACGCTAATGAAAATGCTCGGCCGAGGTGTCAACCAACACAGCTAGGCTTACAAAAGCGACAATTTCCATCTTGCTGTATTCACTGATTTAAGAAAAGAGACACAAATTTAAGTATCAGAATAAAAAAATAAACTTGTCGTGATAAAATTATTTATCTTTTTACTTGTATCATGTAGAATCACCTCCTGGAGTGCATTTTACCCCCGGACACTGTGCATAATCTCGTAACATTTTATTTTTTAACGTATAAGTAAATAATTGGGAGAATAAAATACTAAATCTTTTTACCTGTAGACCAAAATTTGCTACACACTTGAAATATTGAGTTGACATTGTTTTTATCTGCTACAGCCCAATATAGACCTTATGCATTTATTCTGAATTATTTCCAGTCTTTAACATGTGTTTTATTGCTCAGAAAAATTACACTTGTGCAGTAATTCAGGTGAACTTTTTGACGTCATACCAATAGTGCTTAAAAAATACGTTTTGTTTAAGTTCATTTGGAAAGTTCATAATTTTGACATTTTAGAGCTCTCGAAAAACTAAATTTACTCTTTTTAGTTACTCTTATTATATAATACATTTTAATGAAAATTTTAATTTGAAAAAATTGGGAATCGTCCTCATTTAGATTTTCCCGTGATTTCTCACAGGAACTGCGCGAGGATTATCATAAATATAAAATACTGAGCACTGTGCGCCTTTTTGCTCTGAAATTTGCTAAAAAGGAGGGGGGCGTTGATTTAAAGATGGCTCTCCTATAATTCTTAATTACTTGCTGCTTTTCTTTCGCAGTATAATTTGACTATGGAATTTAATTCTCATCGTTTTCGATTACATCTTTGTTTTCAGCTCTTTTGTTTCCCGCCTAATTCAATCATCACGGTTTTCTTTCATCTTATTAGATTAACTGAAGTTCATTTCGTTACTTTCCCGAATTTTGTTTATCTGAGGGATATCATAATGTATTTTGGACTTTTCGTTAGTTAAGAGTGTTTGTGTTAATGGTTGCTTTCTGATTTGTGAAGAAAGAGTCATTTTCAAATTATGAGGCTGCCAGAAGTTCTGATTACTTTTGTTACCATAAAATAATTAATTTGAATTTAAATATTGAAACAACACAAAACAATGAAGTGCTAAATTACTGCACGCTGTAAAGTGTGCATTAGTTTAAAAAAAATGTTTTTTTTTTTTAAATAATACTACTTATGCACTTAGAAATAAGTTTTATAGAGTATATTTATTTCTAATTAAGGCTATGAAATAAAACTCTCGCTTGCGTTTACTACTTTGACGATTCTTAGGATACGTAAGCTAAATCGTTTTTTTTAAATCTGAATACCCACAAGACTCCCTGCTCAACTGCTCCCAACTGCTCCCAACCGTTTGAATCTAGTGAGTCATTTCAAGCAGCGTTTAGTTCTGAATGGTGGTCTTATACAATTTCAAATAATTAATTATGAAATAACACAAATTAATCAAATAAAATTTACTTGCGCACTCCGGATTATATATAAATCCGAATAGCCTTACCCCTCGACAAAGAAGGCCGTCTAAGAATATTTAAATACATATATTATTTCAAATCGCACTGATTTATGCATATAATGTCACAACACAGAGTGATTACTAAGTGTAAACAGTGTTATTTAGAAAATGAATTTACGAGTAGGTACAACCCGAAGGAAGAGAAAATTTTATTTTTCTATTATGATATTATGAATGATGTTTCAGTTGATTCGAATATTTGCTGGTTGTTCTTATAATATATTTTGAATTCAATTAGGATAACACCTTTTACAAAGTGTGAAAGGGGCAGTCACTTCGGGGGCTGGGGGAGGTTGGAAAATGATGTCAGAAGCATCTGCGCCCCTTTTAAAATAAATTCCTGCAAACAGTATAAAAAACAAACAACATGGAATGAGAGGGAAATGATTGATATGGCTGAGAGGGCTAGGAGGTATGAACCCCCTCCCCGTAATTTCAGACCCACCCCCTGAGGTCCTGCAATTTGATTAAGTCCGAAATGCGAACCTAGAAGCTGCCTTCCTTCCTGGAGTCTGTATAATAATTATATTAAATATGAAACACCTACCGATCCTGATATATATTTTGTGAATCATATTGCGATGTTTAGAGATATGGGGTGATCTAGAGATATTTTTTTCAGTAATGCAATACTGACTAATCAATCACCCGAGATGGTGACTGGCGTTTCGAGAACAAATTATTCAATGCGATGAAGCATTTATTTAATTTTTCACGATCCTTTCTTTGGAATATCATCTCAATATGATATTATATAAATATTTTTAAATAGGCGAAATGCATTAATAAATTCAAACTATTTAAAACTCTGACAAAATTTGTGATTGTTTAATAATTCCTTGGTGTTTACGATTACTACACTTTTGAAAACTTCTAATTTTAAGTCGGCCTTCAAGGTATTGATGCTTGTAAATAATATACGTTAATAAAATGTATGAGTTGTGCGTTGAACGAAGGTATCAAAATACACACCAAAGGTAAAGTACACACGAGATCAGGGGTCACCATCTATCATTATATACTTCAAAACTCCGGACGAAGATACGAGAAGCATGGTAGCATCACGTCTCATTCCGCCATACATTATGCAAAGCGTAGGGACAAAGTATCAGCAGAGGAGAGGAGCTCACATTACCGTCAACTCGACCAATAAAACGGGTGGCACATTAATTAAACGTGTCCAGTCGGCGCCTTCCTCCCCTTTACCCCCTCCCTGCCCACTCCCTACCGCTTTTCCCTCCCGCTTCCTCCGATGAGCCAAATTAGAAACACAATACTAGTTCGCAAAGAGGTGGCAATCAATTAACTCAGGTGCTCTGAAGCTGGGGGTCGTTACATTGAACTTTCTGAAAATATCTTAAATTTCAATCTAAGATATTTTAAACACTACGTTTATTATTTTTTAAATCTGTCCATTTTATATTTTAAGTCTAAACAAATCATGTATTTTATAAGCAAAAAAATATATATATATACAACGGCGTTCTCTGTCATTACACAAGAAAATAATGAAATTGTACACAGTGATGTAGTTTTTTATGGATATTTTTTTTAGATTGATGATAGCCAACTTCCTTTATGAGAGATCACCAGTAGACGTAGAAAATATTTACCATTATTGCAGTTTAATACTGTATTACTTCTATTTTGACATTGATCAAATTCATCTTTTGAAAAAAACCATTTAAAAACTTTTCAATTTTTTTTTATTAGACTGTACCGGTTTTAGCCTATCAGGTATCTTAAGATTGAAATAATTAATTCTTGATTTTGGAGATGTGAGTTCATTTAAATTTGAGAATCCCTGCATTTAATAAGGTCGGTCAGAAGGAAGAAATTCAACACCACTCTCTCATAACGGCCGTCCTGGGTCCTTTGACATGGTCAGTCTTGGGCAGCATCACCAAGGACCAAGGAGAAATAATTAAAGGGAGATGTACCTCCAACTAGATTAAGACACTTTCACACTACCGGGGTAACAGGAGACAGGAACAGGGCAGAGGTTAGTTGGAAACTAAATAAACCAAATGATGAAAGACGCTGGACAGTGTGGGAATTAACATACAAATGAATCGATGAAAATGAAACAATGAAGTTCTTTGAGAGGGGTAATGTTACATGACATGATATCAAATTATTTTGTTCTTACTTCAACTAAAGTTTAACCCCTCGGGTCTAGACAAAAATAGCACGTCCGCAAATATTCCCGCTTGACAATCAATTTCAAAATAAATTACTATTTTTGAAAGCAGATGAAACATTCTTTCAGATTTCAGTAACAAAAAATAAATGTTATCACAAACACAGGTAGTTTTAAATATCGCTTACCGATGGTGTTTTCTTGTAATCTTTATTTACCACTTTATACGAAACATTTATAAAAAACACATTTAGTTAGACAGAAATATTGTAAAGCTTATTGTCACTTCACTGTAAGATTGTATGTAAACCTTTAAATGCAAGGAAAAAGCTTTTTTTATGTGAATAGCGAAGAAGAGTCCTAACTGCTACCAACCGCCCTGAGCCAGTGAGACTATGGCAGCCTCAATTGAAGAATATTGTTGGTTGAAGACCTTGCTTTTTAAATATGGTCGCCAAACACGACAAAACCATTTCAAGAAACGTTTTCGTGATAATCTGGCGTGTAAGTAGCACAGACCATCAGCGATTATTTTAATTCCCTATGAAAAAAATGGATTGATTTTTGAATTCACTCTGCAGGAGAAGAACAAATTATAAACCAGCCACCGAAATACATGTAAACAGAAGACTTACCAGAGAATACCACTCGCAAATTGAGTTCAGCTCCTTGATATTCAGATTCGGCAGCAGACAGCAAATCAGCACAATAATATATTTGCATTCGCACTATGAGATTATAATATGTCGACCGGCTCTCAAGAGAGAAGAATTTTTAATAATGATGAATTAGCACATTGTAATTCAAACGCACTGTCACATTATTGTGACAAAAAATATTTAAATCATTTTAGTCTTAAATCGACCTCTTTTGACAAACGATACAATCCGGAATAATCCATCTGATCAATGCAAAGGTGACTGTAATTCGTTATCACTCACCTGCAGAGCAAAATCTATCCAAAACTGACCAGGGATGTCTCTTTCGTCCATTATTTTCAATTTTTTAATTTAATTAAAAGCAATTTTAATTCGATTGCTTATCCACGTTTCAATACTGAATTGTGGTATTACACCAGAACGACACTGAGAGTATCTTCGCCTCATTTCCTGAAGCTAACATATAAAATGTATTCGTTAAATCGTTTTGTTAATTTTAGTTTTTTAACAAATCATTTTACTGTTAATTAACCAACTTCGAACAAAACTTAAGTTCATTTACAAAATATTATCATAATTAAAGTGTGATGCTATCTAAAATGCATTAAATTCGGAGAACAATACAATTTTAATTGTGTTTATTTCCACGGACTTCTAAAGATATTTTATTAAGCGCTCTGAAGACAAATATTTGTAAATTCGGAGAAAGCTTCCTGTGAAGCACTCAATAAACGGGTAAACATCTGTAAATGTGCATAAACACTCGAATGGTGTGGTCCTTTCAAAGGGTTTTAAAACAACTTTATTTTAAGAAATTGCCATATTTAAAAGTTTTAAATATTATCAATAATTAACTGAGCTTTTTTTAGTACTTAATTGGTCAAGTAATATTAGTAAAAAAAATGCTTTCGTAGAAACGCAACGTGAAGCGTCGTTTCGCATATTATTAAAAAATCACTTTTTTTTAGCCACTAAGTTTATACCCAGCCGGTTTCAACATACTCGTATTATAGATATACAATACAGTGCAGGGCATATATTATATATTATAGAGGGAGACAGTTTATAAAATAGGATATACCACTTTTAAAAAGAACATAAATAGAATTTCCTTTACAACTATTACACTATTTTTTCAGTGTTCTATGCTATACATATTATATGCCTACACTATGTATTTTTGTTCAGTTATAAATTTGTACGCTGATGAAGCTTGAGCAAAGCCAAACCGGTTGGCGAATTAAAATAATTAGTGGATAAAAGAGAAGTTTTTGTTTAATTTAATGATCTTTTTTTCAAAAAGCGCTCGCTCATTCCAGGAATCCATATAATTAGTAAGCAGGCTGATGTCTTCACACCAAATCAATTATTTGGTTTGGATGTAGTTATAATTTTTCGCAGAATTATTGATTTGAAAAAATTTTGTTTTAAATTGAAACTTTTATGAAATAATAATTTATAAAATATTACTACTCTTATTAAATACATATATAATTTAAGAGATCATTATAGGCATACAAGAGACATTAAATTAGTTGAAAGGGCTTCAGCATCCCGTAACTTCGGGTTACAACACCTCTTGCACGGTGGTCCAGCGAAGATGATTCAAAAATGAAGATCGAAAGTGTATTTAAACCCAGGAGCCATTAACGACTCTGATTTTATTACTTATAAAATGTGCGAGTCGAAGTCCGCATACATCGGGCAACGCAAACCGTTTTATGGCATCTGAATCAACTTCTATCCTGCATACTAAATAATTACATTGTGGTTTGTTTTACGATTGCAGATCTCAGAGGGTCTCTATAAATTGTGCTTTTCTTCAGCACAATGCAATTCACTGCGGCGCTGGGCGCTCGGCGTTCGGCGCGTCGACTCGATGCCTCAACAAATGCTTTAATAGTTGCGGTGTTAAATTCAACTCGTTCGTTATTATTTTATGTCCACAATTTTGCCGAAGACAATAATAAATACTCAACGACAGGAAGATTATTTATCTGAATATAAAATACTTTTATTGAAGTTGATAGTCCATACTTTGTTGTAATCCCTTTTAAATATTTAAGTGGAATATTCAAACACCATCAAATTATTTTTTCAGAAAAATATTCTGATTGAAGTTAATTATAATGCGTCACTCGTTAATTAATATTTTAAAACTGCGGTCGCTGTATAAAAAAACTAATTACATTTACCTATCCGTATGTATATACAATAATTGCTTTTTGATAAAACGCGCTGTGCTTTTCGACAAATAACCAGTCAACAAATAAATCAAAACAGCATTTAAGCAACAGTATTACAGTCGATGTGGAAAAATTCACATGCATAAACAGTATGTATTATTTATTATTGTATAGTTAAATATAAGTGTATTATTCACGCAACAGCCCAAATAATTTACAGTGATTAAATATTTTCACAGCGATGGCGGAATAATAAATGAATAATGTAAAATTTTCCGATTGCTCGCCCCGACATCAAATCTGATTATATAATGCATCGCCGTTTCAAATTTTTCATTGTCATTGGAAAAGGTCCAATAATAATTTGCGTCAGTTTTAATGAAAAGTTTTGTTCAAGTTAAATACAAAATTTTTCAACACACATAAACATGTCCTTTGTCCATTAATAATTCGAGTTTGGTTCACTGAAATAAAACGAATTAAATATGCTCGTAATACGTGTTCAACCTTCCTTTATGCGATCAAATATTTATTTACTTTTTGAAGTGTCAAAGCATAGAAATAAAAAAAAAAACACGATATCAATTTATTAGAGGAAGCCTTTCGTGTTTATTGAATGACGACAGCGTTAAAGTTCTTTTAATCGCCACAAGGCTTTGAAGTCATGATTGATCATTTATTTACAGGAACCTTCAAACATTCTGATTATTGTGCTCTATAGTCGGAAACGAAATTACACTGTCACTTGTATTTTTTTCATGAATTGAACGTAGGTTTTTTTTTCAAGAGGAAATCAAATTAAGCTTCTATTTTTAAATAATCTCATTCTTGTCGAACGCTTCAAACGGTTTTGCAGTCCTAATTGTTTCACGTTAAGTCTGCTAATCACATTAGTATCATTTTATTAAATTATTTTACATAATTGTTAAATAATGCATCAAAGTACACCGGAAATTACATGAAATAAAAATATTACGATATGGAATAATAGTTTATTTTATATCTGTGTTCGTTTTGGAAACCAATGAAATATGATTCCTCCCTTCAACGCTCGTGACAGGTACGGTGGCATTTTTTTCCGAAATTATAGGTGACATCGCTAGACTCCTGTCGTCCTTTAGCCATTATGCTGAAAGCTCCGTTATGACTTAAAAACACAAAGCTTTTAAATCGCTCGAACAAATTAATCATATTAAAGGGAATCACACGACTGTGAACACGAATGCGAGTGTGTGCTTTTGATCATTTGTCGGGAAAAATTGTTTGTAAAAACTGTCCATATTCGTGATAACTTGAAAAATGATTGATATAAAAGTATTAACAATTTTAATGAAAGCTCGAATGGAAGGTAAAATAGATTTATCGATGAAAGTTTTCACAACCTAACGTATTGAGAAAACCTTAGAGTTTATGAATCAATGATTGCAAAATTGTTTGCATTCCTGTTGTGTTGGACGTAGAATAAACACAAAAATAACACGCAAAGTACACACCAACGAATATAACACAATGGTGGATACAAATATAAAATCAATAACATAACTTTATGATTCAAACAACCCCTTTATTCCACGAATCGGTTGGTTTATTCAGCAACTTAAGCCTTATTTATTCCTCATAATGTTGCCAATACAGATGTTTGACTGTTTCGCCAAGTAGCGAGCTCTCAAAGACTGTTTAAGTAATGGATAGGACCGGAAACACGAACAACTAATCAATTCCTCCCCTCCCTCGTTGTATTCCCTGAAGATTTGTTCCTTGAATTTGCGGTTGGTTAAATGTAATCACAATTGAATTCACAAGATATTCGCGGAAGGCTGAAGATCCGCTTTTCATGTGAATGAATGGAGCGATATTCGTATTTCAGGGCTGTTTGTACTAAATGCTCATTTCGGTTGGAAAAAAGCGGAGAAAATTTCTCAGAGCTAAGCTTTTTTTCTCAAAGTTCTCTTCGTGGACTATGAGTTTTTGTAAATGTGTCCGTAAAATCGTATTCAATCGTTTTTCTAGAAGCACATAGATTCGTCAAATTGGTATTCGTAGAAATGCAAACACAATTTTTATATTAACTAATAATTGGTAACAAGAATGATTGAATTGAATGATTGTTACAACATTACGACACTAAACATTAAACTATTTAGAATATATTAGGACAATTTTGCAGAGCAGCATAAACAAGAAGAGAACTTCACGTCAGCTAATAACATATAGTGCTGTAAGACATTTCCCTGCACATATCTACAAGTCGAGGTACGTTGGTACGTAATATTCTCTAAGGGATATTCCGTTTCTGCTGTGGTCTGTTAGGAAGTTTCTCAGCAGTTTCTGACTTGCTTCTGTCCCTGAAACACCCCCAACCCACCCCATTTATTGAGCCCCTCCCCTGGCCCAGTACGCATTATGTCCCTATCATTTATGTATTATTTAGCAAGCACTAAGAATAGCTAATTGCATTCATCATCTTACCAAGAACGCACTCCCTACAGTAATTAGAGAAACTTTCAGGATTGGATTAGATCCCTTTGATTGTACTTTATTATTGATTTTGATTTGAAAACAACCTTAACATTAAATAGATAATTATTGAAAGTCGACGTATAATGTCATTCTGAAATCATAATATTAAAAAATACGACTTTATTGATGTTTTTGTAGACGAATAATTTAATGAGTAAAACCACAAATTGTAATACGAGTATTTAATCACTGAAGACAATATTCCTAGATGCGACTGAAACTTTTTTTGATTTCTTGTTTCAGATTTTTGTTTAAAATTCGCTAATATTGTCTTCAACAATAAGATTTTATTGTTTTTTCGTTCAATAACTGTGAAGCACAGATCATTTTAAATTTAACTTCATATTTAAAGAGAATTACTTTAATATTATATTGTCATCAATTTGAATACGCTCAGCGACGATAAGTTACCTATTTGTATGCCATGTTTTTAAAACCCTTCCAAAAATACAAATCTACAAATAAATCCGCGATTAGGGCACAGAACGACGATCCCCATTCTGAAATATTGGCACTTAATGAAGCGTCACTAATGGTGATGAGGTTGTACCACTTCCTAGTCTCTGGATATAGTTGCTTGCCCCACTGGTTAATTCTTTCAACTGCTAGGGGTAGTTTCCCCTACGGCATCGCTTGGTTGGACATCACCCATTTTCACTACATCCAGCGAATATTCATTCGCTCATACGATAAATAAATAAAAATCTGCCAGGGTGACTGCAGAAAGTTTCCATGAAAACGTTTGACGAAGTTTACTGAAGGTTTTTAAACTTTCAACCAACCATTCAAAACAAAAATAAACCAAATATGTTAATTCTACATTAAGTTTTTTTAACGTGAATACCGCTCAAAAGTCCCAACTACTCCCAACCACGCCTAGAGCCAGTGAAACTATGGAATCCCCGATGTTAAGTAAAAGTATCTTGTGAGGTTGAAGGTAATAATGAGAAGAAGGAACAGTTGAATAGGGAGGTGGGGAAGTACCTGGCTTTTCAGATTTGGTCACCAAACACGGGCTTTCACCAGGGCAATATCTAAAGCATCTTCCACTCTCAAACGTGCCGCAATTATACTATATATTTTAATTTTAAATCGATTGATTGAGAGCTAACAACAATTGATTACATTAAAATATACTTGCGCACGCTGGGTTTTGATCCCGCGACCATCAGATTCTTAGACAAAGCCTTACCCCTCGACCACGAAGGCCATCAAAACACAACTTTTAAGAAAGTCAAATTCATAAATAGATAAAAAAAAATAAAAAAAAAATTATTATTTTAATATAGATCATATGGGTTACATTAATACATACATATTTTGCAAAATATAATATTAAGGTTCATAATTGGTCATGTATACCTTATCAGAAAAGAGGAGCTCTTGTGCCTGATAAGGGAGCCACGATTCTTACTTAGATTCAATGTTATAATATTATGTTATGTGTAAAATATATAATAATATATATATATATATATATTTTTTTTTAATATAAGTTTTTTGGAAAAAAAGTTTGATTTTATTTATTTGTTCTTGTTGGTTCGTAATACAATATTTGTGAAAAGCTACCTTATTTCAGCGTGTTCTAGGTACCTACCTAATTACCTAAAATAATGAATAGATTGTAGGAAAGCAAACATTCCCTACCATCGTAGTAATCGGAAAATGTTGCTTGTATCGTGATGGAGGACTTATCCATCCGAGAAATTTAATTCACGACGCGACGCCTGGATGGGAACCCGACGCGATGGCAACTCAGCCACTGAACGGCTATTACGAATACCTATAATAAGCATTGTAAATAATGTTAACGCTAATTATTTTTATTTTACTTACATCAAGATGAACCCACAAAGTTAATTTGCAATTATTGAAGAACTAATAATAATTGTGTATTTTGTAAGGTAGAATGGCTTTGTATTTTTGAGGTAGCTAGTTATAAATTATGTAATTTATTTTAAAGTTTTGTATAAAGCCCTTGAGGTGACATCTCTCAAAAATGTTTTGCGAGTCATATTTGTCTTTTGAACTAGAAACTAGAAGCTTGTCTTTTAATTTATATCAAGATAAAACAATAAAATGAAACAAAACGAAAATTAATTCTTCCCTTAATCGGATTGATTTGATTTAATGCTAAGTGCTTTTAAATAATAATAAATATGAATATACGTATGCTTTGCTTCTTAAGATAAGGCGGCGTTTCTATGCAGGACCAAAAGGAAGATTTCGTATCGAATAACCGCCGCTAATTACTTCTATCTGACTGCTTCATTTCGTCAGGCGTATAAAAGGACCGGTATTGTGGTGTTCGATGAAATATTGGATTGATACATTAGGATGCATTCACAACAAGTGAGTGGGATCGTATTTCACTGATTAATACCATCAGTAATTATTTCATATCTTTCTCAATACGATAATTACCATTTGTTGAAGTAGTTTTTGCAAAGGCTGCTTCAATCCTAATATATTTGCTGAAATCACAGAATTTTCAGAGTAAATCACAGAAGAGCTCATGAATAGCTTCGTGTAATGTGAAACAGTGTTTTCCCAAAAAGATTTTAAATAAACGTCAAAATTGTTTCATTTTCTGATATAAATTCCGCACAAAGCGTCAGGAAGCTCGTTTCAATTGGGTAAGAACTAAACTACTGTATTTATTTAAATTTTGAAAGGTAAAATTACACTACAGAAAGATTATAAAAATAAACGCATCTTGCATTGCTTACCAGAATAATACAAAATCTTGTGCATTCTTAACTTACTGATACGAAATACTGTCAATTTATTATAATCTTGTAAAATTATTCGTTTTCCTGTTGAAAACGGGACTGCAGGCCTTCAACGAATGAATTGACAGAATTTGTAATAAAGTATCGGTCAAAATTGAATGTTTTATTAAACGGCGGAACACGTGTTTATACAAATATTGATATTGATATTGACATACTGATGTTTACTAGGAAAGAACACGTGTTCGCGATATATTCTGAATGACTTATATTTTATCAGGAAAGTATCATGGAATCATTTTTTTAACGGGATAATTTTTCTCCGTGTGGGGAGTGCAGGGCAAGCGTTTGAATGAATTACTATAAATAATGTTTTTCGTGATATGTTTCATGAACCACTTCACTAGAATAACCTATTTATGGCAAAGTCTTTGTAGAATATAGGTGTTTATCATTTGGTAAATAAAACTGTGTAATTGGGCGGGCAAAGAAAAGTAATACAAAAATAAAGGCGCTGAAATTGAACTGAGATCCAAAGATCGTTTATTTTTTTCCAATTGTCCTGAGTCTGTTGAAATAATCACTATGACCGTATAGTTTGGTAGGTATTGCAAGTATGTGGTAGCAGCGAGTAGTATTTAACCCAAGTAGGTTTTTAACGATATAGTGTACAGGAGGGCAGAGCGGGGCGAAGGCGCACGCTGGGCAAGATTAGGGTATCTCGGGATCACATCTCTTGGTGGCGACCGCCGAAGAGACACAATGAAGACATAAACGGTTCGTTTGGATTCTCTTCTTGAACCACTGTGCGCACACACAACACGATCTGTGCTCAGAAAGACTAAACTGAATTCGTAATAATGATCTGCATACCTGAAAACAACGTATTGCATTTTGAATTTGACTTATTGTAACATTTTACTCAGAAAGCGTATTCAAAACAACTTCTGCGTGATAGGTATCTTTAATATAATGTAGAAAATCTATTAATGTGTCCTAAAATAAACCTTCAGCAATTAGAGTAATGAAATTTGCACATCTTTTTTGTCTGAAATTTAAAGGTTAAGAACTATTTTCAACTCGCACCGCCATTTTCATCTTCTTGTCAGTATTTTTTTTATGTAGATATCAAATTGGTAAAAAGTGGCGCTTATACATATATTTAGATACACAATATTTCGTACGGCGAAAACATAAACAACATATTGATTTTGAAGGAGAATCATATTCTTTCAAAAATTTTCTGTCACTTTTAGGTATCTACTTGTAGGATTTTGCTCTTCTTTTCTATTCTAGGAAGGGCTAAACAGTTTTGATGATTGTCAACAACTCCTTATTGCAAAAAAAAGTCGAGATTCGAGAACTTTTTTTTTATTCAAGGTATTTCGCACTATTCGAAAAATCCCACATTTCTCGGCAATTGCCAAGTACGTGGTGTACAGCGTATAGTGATGGTGATTGGCCCGGTAAGCCAGCAAGCTGGCAAGGCAGTCGTGCCCGACTAGCGCCTAATGGAATTCCTGACATACCGACCACACCGCGGAATTCAGACTGACCGCAAAGCGACGCACGTGATCGCCGTGCAGATACGCGGGCGTCGCGTCGTACGGCGACACGGATCGCTTTTACTCTTATCAGACCGAAAACATCTGCACTTACAACTTACAATTGCCTGGGTACCTGGTCTATCAAATTATCAAAATTACGTACATTTCACAACGTACTTTTACACATGTAACATTTGACATGCCTGGCGTTGAGCTAAATAAACAACTTATTGAAGGATTTATTTGAAATGCCACTTTGTTTACGGAACTGGAAAATTATTCATATTAAATAAATTACTAATTATTATGGAAATGATTAGTTAGGTAGGTTCAGCACTTCTCTGCGAAAAATCAATGTCAAAAATGATGTTTTTAGAGGATTTTAAAAACCTCTGGACGAATTTGGACATCAAGAATTAAATCAGGAGTTAAAACATTTTTCAGTGAAATTACACCGCCTCCCAAGCTGGCATTTCACGGTGGTTGATTTAAGATCTGATATTAATTAATACCCTGACGCCTGCTTCTCTTACAAGCTCAGGGGGAAGGAACTGTTTCGTGTTTCGAGACGCAGATTCAGCATAAACATAATTACAGGAATAATTGGAATAATGTTTCCATTTCGGATCCCTCATCACACAAGAAGATTTTTTAAAGAAAGCTGTCAAACTAACAACTTGTTTATTTATGTTATGACGTCTGATTTTATTTGACGCTGTCACGAGAGGAGTTGTGTTTTTTTTCCTTTTTCAATGAAAAATAAATGATACGTTACAACATACTTATCTAACATATATAATACATGACCACCTGAGGCCAATGATCTCCCAGTGAGGTGTTCACAACAATATAAACTTTACGAAACAATAATAATATTAATACGATGTAGTCTAATTCATATTTTCATAACTTAATTTTTATGTAAACTGAATAGAATCAAATTAATAATAAAAAAGGAAAGTAATTTAAGTAAAGGTCAGGCTGATTGTCGTAATTTGAAACGTGCCGTAAAAAACTTATAGTAGACGCAGTGTCGTAAAAAGAGGAAATGTTTCAACTCCATCAAATAATATTAGATTCAGTTTAGTCAATGTTTCTGTTGAAGTTAATAATATATAGATTCAAGTTTCTTGATAAAGCTTCCTGATATATTTATGGAAAACCACATCGCATTGAAGGATTAATGTCGATGGAAGGGTGATATTGGATTTCAGATGATATTTCTCATTTGCCAGACTTCCCTCTTCCCCCTTTGCTTAGGGTATATTGATGGTAAATTGATTAATGTTATATTTACTCCAAGTCTTGAAATCAACTTGATATAGTTGAATATAAAATTAATGAAACTTATTGACAAATACAATACCTACTTACGACTCCTGCAGTCCCGGTATAATCTTTAAAAATATTTTTTTAAATCTATTTTTTGTATAAATCGATTTTGACATCTAGGATCCCAGAAACATAAAAAAAACCCTTTTCTCCTATGCAGATTTACCAAATACCCTAAAATAATAATAATACGCCCAATTACAATAAAATATTGTTTGTACTGGCTGGCGCTAGAGGGTGTTTTGCGCTTCCTAATTTGTATTTTCTAATAGCCGTAAGCAAAAAAACAGTAAGGTCGTATGCAGTTTACCTAAGATGCATTTTTTGAATTTTCGATTCCTAATATTTATTAACGTATAATAAAGAAATGATTTTAAATAAAATCCATTAAAAGAAAACCAACCTCAAGATCTCTCGCCGCTGGGAACACTGGGACTGGCAAGTGTAGCACACTGCCATTATAATGTATTTATGGGAAATGTCAGAAGTATTTATTATTTAAGTATTTGCTTTTAGGCAATCAAACACAATAGAGGAGAAATACAGGCAGATGGGGGAACCAAGGTGTAAAGTTTTACAATTTACTACTGACTACGCTCACGTTGAAATGTCCTGATTTTATACTAAATGAACGTAATACAACTTTCCTCGGTGTTGTTTTTGAACTTTGTAATAATATTATCCGTCAATTTGATTTAAATGCCCTTTTTATGACCTTGTAAAACGAAGGTAGGATCAATGTACAATGTACGCACCGCATACATAATAAATAAGCCACCCTTCTCGCACATGTTACAAACCTACATAGTATTATCTCGTACCTGCATAAACATATTCTGGTAGACACAGATGTAAATCGCTATCAATTTTTAATTCAAAGCCTCAATTTACAGTGTCGTTAAGTTTAAAATATACGAGACACATTCGTGATGTCGGGGTTTTTATTAGTTGTTTTTCTACCAACACCGTTCAAATTTTATTTTGATATTCATTCAGAGGGATATTTGACTTTTTATATCTCTAGTAATTAAAACTTTACTGCCTCAGGTAAGCGAATATAAAAATAGAGATCCTGCATATTTTAGACAGCGAGGCTTTTTAGTAGTTATTGCTTTCCGGAAACGTTTAATTAGACAAAAATATGCAATCTGTTTAAACGGAAGACTTCTTTTACAGCGTTTTCATAAATTATTTTATGTTTATATTTTCTTCTTTAATCGTTGCCTCTTTTGAATCTTAAAGTGCTCTTTTTTATGCGAATACCGCACAAGAGTCCCAACCGTCTGGAGTCAGTGAGACTATGGAATCCCTAATTGGGGTATGTTGTGAGGCTGAAGGTAGAGGGGAGGGGTAGGAGATGAGGAAGAAGTGAGGAAGTACCTGATTATATAGATCTGATCTCCAAACATAGTTAAAGATATTTCAGCAACTTTTTTACTATTTTTATTTAAATCAATTCTAATATACTTATTTACTAAAAATTAATCAGTGAAAACCTCTTATTGGTTGAATTATATATTCACCATACATTATAAAATATTATCACTATTGGTTTTCCAAAATAAAATTTAAGAGCGAAACTGAGAGTATCTTCTACTCTGCAACTTGCCCCAAATATCTACTAAATGTTATTTAAATTAATAAAATGTTAAATAAAACAAATCAATCGAATAAAATTTACTTGCGCGCGTCGGAATTTGAACCCGCGACTTCCAAATTGCTAGTCGGGAGCTTTACCCCTCCACTAAGGAGGCCATCAAATAGAAATGTCCTCCAGTCGTTACATTTATTTGCCATATACAAGGTGTTCGGGGGTAATGTGTACTAACTTCGTGAATAATAATAAATACATGATAGTCTAAGTAAAAAAACTTTTTTAGAATTTCAAAATAAATTCAGAAAATAAATATGAATTTGAAAGAAAAAAAATCCCAGTGTTCCCTAAGTCACTTATTTAAAAAAAACTCAAGAAAGATTTTTTTTTGTGAAGACATTATTTTTATTTTAAATTGTTTGAATCTTCAAAGCTGCGTAGTTCATATTATTAATATGTGTTAAAAATCAACCGTTTATTCCGTGTGCAAAGATAATATGTTTATGTAGTACGTTTCATACTGAATCGAGCTCCTAAACAATAGGCCAAACGTTTCCATAATCTGCATATGCCAATGGGCTAAGATATAATTACCCATTGACCATACGGAGCGCAAATGGAAATCATCAACGGATTTGTATACAATATACCGAGGGCAGTTCTGACCGGGATGCTAAAACCGGCTTCCCTCGACTCTGTAATAGGATCAGTTGAGTCCGCAATAATAAACTGGGTGCGCAATCGTCGCTAATTATCTATCATCTGACACATTGCTACGCGATATGTTGTAAAACCACCCCTGGCAGCCTCCATCCCTTCATCCTCACGGATGCTCATCGGGCGGGGTGCATTCGGATGTGACGAGATGCAAACTAGCGTACGCGATTCATTTCTGTCTTCAATTTGGTAATATCCACAGCTAAATAAATATCTTAATTCTTTTAACCTGGACATATTGCGTATTTTTACCGAGTTTAGCGATCCACGGAGAAAAATGAGTGCAGCTGATTTATTAAAATCGTTTAACAACGTGATGTCAAGCCATATCCTGATAAAATATCAATACATTCAGTATATATCAGAACACGTGTTCATGCAGCTGTGCTTTTCCTGATAAATATAAAGACCAAATTCGACAATATCATATTTTTTATGAACACGTGTTCCGACATTCGTGTTTTACTGATAGTTTATTCAATTCATTCTTTAAAGGCCTGCAGTCCCGTTTTTAACAGAAATACGAATAATTTGACTAGGTTTTTAATAAATTAGCAATATTTTAAATAATTCAATTTTCTCCATTTGTCTTGTTTTAACTCAATCATTTTGCATTAAGGTCCGTCTGTAAATTTGTGTGTACATTTCGTTTCCGTTTTGGTAACCGTTTTGTTCAGAAAAAGTTGTTATTTCAATTTAGAAATCATCGTGTTCATTTAAATGTTTTTATAAGAATTTTTATCAACATTATGGTACCTACCTACCTACCTGTGAAAGTTTGCAAAAAGAAACGTTATTGTCAAAATAACCTACATACAAATCTTCCGATTACAGAGTAAATTTTGGATTTGATTTATTTAATAAGAGAAAATTAGAGAGACGCAAGCTGTAATGCTCAGTGAGATTAGGTTTAAAAAAGATAAATACTAGATACAAAATGAGAATTTTCTTTGAAGATACTAAATGTCTTATCTGAGCAAAATCTTGTTTTTAGCCAAATGTGTAGATACCTGACTAAAATAGACTGACAAACGTTAGACACATTTTCATCGTGAAATAATGATAATTTACATCGTTTTGCATCTCCTATCACTCGGCGAGTGTATTGTGGCGTATTGCACATAAACTGCAAGGGTGCAGAGTTGAGAGATACGAGTGCAAGTCCATTGTTAGCGGGGTAGTAGCCATGTATAGCCAGTTCGATGCCTATTCCCTAGTCTAGTCCCATCGCCCACAACCACTCCCATTATACAAATCTATATTTTCCTGAATACAAGTGGTATTGTGTGCTAGGTGGTGAAGGGTTCGGACATTAGGGGCGCAAATTGTGAATTAAAATTACCAAAAAATTTTTTGGATTTAAAAATATAAGATTTTGGGAGATGTGACGTGAAACTTTATTTTCTTACAAAGTGATGCACCATTCACAACATTAATTACAATGACTAACTTGTATCTTCAGAAGCAACTAAATTTGGAAATTTAATAAAAACGTTTTGACAGAGCAGTAAATAGGAATGTAGGTGCCATCAGTATCGCCTGCTGAGAGACCATTATTGCACAAATTGAAACTCACTGCTGTGTCACTCCTTTC
Organism: Hesperophylax magnus; assembly: GCA_026573805.1. Taxonomy (NCBI): domain Eukaryota; kingdom Metazoa; phylum Arthropoda; class Insecta; order Trichoptera; family Limnephilidae; genus Hesperophylax; species Hesperophylax magnus. The sequence goes on from JAIUSX010000022.1 coordinate 8,634,944, forward strand.
TACCTCCACTCCCTTCAGCCTCACAATATACCCCGATTGGGGATGCCATAGTCCTACTGGCTGCGGACTTCAGGACTGTATACATGAATAAATAAATCAATCTTCTTAATTTGACGGCAAATCCAAAATATCTGCTATTTAACTAATAAGTTTTATTTCCTCCTTAAAATTGTTTTTGACTGAGCGTAGCGAAATCATGTTTTGACACCTTTGCATTTCACCAGTCTGTAAATTTAACCGTATGATCCGTGTCCGGTCAATCCTATCAAGATGGTAGCCGTGTTTGAAAGTATTTATTCATTTATTTATTTATCATAAACGTTATGAGCCGTTGGAGTAATCAACATTGCGCGAAGTCTGCTGTTCACAGAACTACTAGTTTAGTAACAATCAACTCATAAAATAATTTATATCTGTGTCCAAAAGTAGCGAAACATCTTAACTTAGCCATGGCTTTAATTAAAAATTTGCACAGATTTTATGGAATGTTAACATTTTGAGTTCAATGTTATTTTCATGAGTTATGGACCTTTGAGATACACCCTCTAACTGTAACAATCAAATAAAAGAATAAGACGAGATGCTATATTTTTAATTCCATTTTAGTAATTTCTTAGAAAAAAAACAACCTAGACTAGTTAAAAGTCGATTTTAAATTTAGATAGGTACTTTATTCAATCAAATATTAAATAATAATGAATATTCTTGGTGAAAACACGTAAGTACAGGTAAATCATTTAAAAGAGATTATTTCTTGTTTAATGGTTGGTGTACGGGATGAATAAAAACCAAAGGTTTTTAATATTAAAAAATTTGAAAAGTTCCTGGATAGAATATTGAGTCTAAATTAGTACTAGAGTAGGTACGCACTGATGATAGGTGAAAATAAATATTTAAAATTGTTGAACTTCGCTACGCACCCAGTATCTTTGGGCTTCTGTAGGGTATGAGGGGACTGTGAGCGGTCGTTCAAAACTAATTCAAAAAGCTTTTTTGAAACTTTCAATACTCTTGGTATACACAAATACATACATTAAAACGTGCGCTCTTTAAAATAATCTGCTTGTACAATATCAAAATTAACAGTGAAATAGCAATACAAATAAAATAATAACTTGTGGAAACTTCATCACTGCCACTCGCCATTGTGTTTAAGATAATAATAATGGCGGGCAACTCCCGCCGATGCGATAATACCGCACCGATATCAATGCAATTTGTATTATGAATGCGTATTTGGTTTATTGCTTTGATTAGCCTCCCCATATGACTGGCCAGTGCTAGTGGCCTGTCTGATTGATTGTTATGGTCCGTCCGGAATAGCTATCGCTTTAATTGAGGGCCGCGAACACGGGAACACGAAAATAAACCTGCCAACAATATTGTGAAGTACTCGCATATGTGAAGGAAGGATATTGTTCCCCTGTTCTCAGAACTATATTGTAGATTAGTGGTAAACCCAGATTCCCGAATTTCAAAACATTTGTCAAACAGGTACCTACCTACCTACACAATCATGACTATTTTCTAAGTCTCAAAAAATGACAGAATGACACTTACAACTGAAAATTATTACGTTGATTTTGATGTTCCAGAAAGATTCAGTTTGTGTTTGTGATTTTCTAAATAAATTCTCTCCTAACTAACATTCATTTACAAATCTCAGTTGTTACGTGAATAGGTACCTAATATAACAACATGTTTAATGCAGTCGTACGAATTTTAAATGAAAACTTCAATAGATTAAAGTCCGAATGGAAACGAATATATCAAGTTAAAATGGTTCCTTTGAACTATCTAATCGCAGCAGATATAGTAATAATAAAATGTAATTATTGTGTAGATTGACGTTTTTGGCTGCATTTCTTAGAGAACTCTTAAAAACATATTACATTGAATCTTGATAAATTAATTGTTGCAATGTAGATAATGGGCTGCTAATGATTTGACGACGCACAACTATCATTAGAATTCTAATTAATATGCTAACTACCTCTCATGCAATATCTTCATTCGACACGGAAATTAAGTGACTCTTGTCATGCGCATAGCGCCGTTTTCCCGTCGGACCCTCCATTCCCAGCAGTTTCTCCCAGGGTCTGGCTGACTGGAGACAAGATAATTACAGGATCCAAAGATAGGTTTGATGAGCAGGGCAAATAAAGACGAACGTCTCGAAAGGGCAGTGAACCTCGTATCAATCAGCCGCGCAGAATCCAGTTTTTGTATCAGTGGCGAAAGATAACATATCCGCTTTTTATAGCAATCATAAACAGGAAAACGGAAAGCCACACTACTTAAGTGTTTGCAGAATATAATCACTTATGGAGTACTTAGCGTAGTACGTACAGTTTTGATGTGGAATCGCCGACTCTTGATTGCCAAGAGCTTCAATCAAATTTAAATTAATACTATAATTGGTGTGTAAGGAACAATCTACTTCAAAATATTAACAAACGTAAATCAATAACTTTCTGTCGAAACAAATCACCAATACTATTTAATTATGCGATATTCCATTTACTTTTAATATTTATTAATTTTACGTTAAAGATCCCCTCACAACAAATTAACTTCACTTTTTTTATTAAAAACCTTAAAAATACACACACTTGATGATCAGTGTAGGATAAGCGACCTATGTTTCTTTTTAAAAATTATCAATTCAGAGATCTACTATTGCGAACTTCTGTTCCACTCTGGTCAATTTAAGAGTGCCTACTCGACACACTAGGCATAAGGACCTATTTCATTGTCACCATTCACAGACAAATTATTGATCAAACTCGCTAATATATGAATATACCAATCATCGATATTTTAATGTAACAAATTTAATTCTTAAAACATGCTTCAACAATTTTTTGTGTCAAGATATTATTTTTGATAATTTCAGTTCATAATTACTATTTTATTTTTGTGTAACGAATTTTCCACTGTAACGTAACCCTTATGTACAAAATTGTAAATATTTCAATGTACCAAATGTCAAAACCCCATGGGCGTAATAAAAGAGTAAATAAATTAATTCGTAATTTTTTTCAATGTAATAATCAAGCAATCGGGTATGCAGATGATAAACACACAAAAACTTGAGATAAAATTACAAGAGGCTATATTGTTCATCTTAAAATGTGTATACCATGGCTAGGTTTGAATTTGGTACTTATTAGGTATGACATGTCTTGGTTATGTTGGTTTTAGGTATATTTGGAATTGGTTATTAGTATGTTACATATTAGCTGTGGTAGGTCGGTATGATTTAGTAATGTTGTTTTGTTGTTGAGTGTCGGATATTTTAAAATGCAATAATTATTATTTAGGTATTTTACGACGGTGGTAAGAGATATATGTCTGCGTTTAGAACCAGAATACAACGATGTTATTGGAATCTTTAAAATAATGTAATCTTTTTAAATCACATTTAAATCAGCCCCTGTTCACGCTTTCGTTGAACAAATTCAAGAGCGAATAAATCACCAAGCTGCAAACAGACTCAATTCGTACTCGTCTATTTAAAGCTAGATTTATCATAATCTCGGGGGGTATCATTTGTCAAAGTTTGCAGGCGTGATGTCTGCTGTCTGTTAGGAAGAAAAATTTGGCGAATTGCTTCCTTATTTTACGTTAATTGGTTAGAAGCATACAGTTCCCATCCGGGGTAGTAAATTTAAAAACAAATGATTGTTATTTTTAAGTCGATACTTTTAATTATAATATATAAGAGGGTAAGGTATACAAAGTTAAGCTACTCTGTTTATGGCGATGAGTAATCGATAAAATGCACACAAATGCAAAAAACATTATTTTGTCTTTTCACTTAACGAATCAGTATTGACACTTATTAGAGTTTCTCTATTTTAGATTAAATGTTTCAAAGGCATTTAACACCTCACGTAACTAACTGCAGGAGTAGGCAGAAAGGACAGACCGCCAAACAATACGGACTTGGCACACACTCCTTGCCCCATTCACATTCATACATCTTCTTCTACATATTCTTCAGTTATTTTGACTCTTGACATGGCCCGACTCAAGTATTTGGTTCACTTTATAGTGACATGTCTACTTTGGGTGTCCTCGACTTACTTATTACACGATTCACATTTACGTCATACATTCTCCTTTAATCGTTAATTCGCTCTAAAAGTCCAAACCATTTAAGAGTCCTTTCTTAATCTTACTCATTACATCAGTCTTGCTTTTATTGTGAATCTCCGCATTTCTGATACGATTATGCACAGTTTTACTACACATAAGGGATCTCATTTCAGCAGCATTCAGTCTACTTTCATCCTTCTTCTGTCAGTTCCTTGCCTCACTGCTAAGTGTAGGTACCATTACTTCATTGTGCTCTTCTCTAACATCGCTTGTTTTGAATTTTTTTGTTAGCGCCAACCGCGTTCAGTCCTTCATTAAGTTACCTGCATTTACCATTCTTTCAATATCTTTATCAGCCTTTCCATCTCTCGTAAAAATGCTTCCCAAATACCTCAGCCATATTGGTAATATTTAGGAGGGTACCTTTGTTGTCTATAGCAGATTCTCTTATCTGCAGTAGGAAAGAAAGGATAACATATGAAATAAATGTATACATACTGTACATGTATGTCCGATGATTTATGGATGTATCGAGAGAAATCTGCCTTCCACAGTCTCCTGCCTTTAGAACGCATGTAGCCGTCAGCCGCCACACTGGCCGCTGTAGACTTCCTACCCCCGGTGATTTATACTTCGCAATATTTCTCCCATCGGAGGGTAGTTGACCGAGCGAATTTCAACAGAAAAATTCCTCAGTTTGATTGATATTTGGGGGCGAGAGTTCGGAAACAAAACGTGGGCGGGGGCGGGAGCCTTTGGTTTCGACACTTTCCTGTCATCAATCGTCCGCCAAGTATTATATTTTGTTTGGAGACTAATACAATGATATAAAAAACATTGAAAAATGGTCCTCAGATCGAGGGCATAGCGCATATTTTAACGAGCTTTTCTTTTTCTTTTACAATAACAATATTGCTTACGAAATTTTTCTTCTCGAAAAGAATATTATTATTAATTCATCGAACGTAAAGTACGCGTGAAATCTGGCTCAATGAACTCAAATTTGCTTTGAATCGTCATTTTATAATTTTTAACTTTATGAAGATTTCAGACAAGCAATAAAATAGGTAGGTACTTATCTATAATTTAATATTTTATGTAAATTTTCAAAATTGGAACTGATTTCTCAGATTTCTTCTAAATTTAATTTTTTGCTTAAATTTTTGTTCCAATTTTTATTTATTTTTATTATCCCGTGATTTTTACGGATCTTCTCTAGAGTTAACGTACAAAAAACATTGCACTATCTCATTTACTTTATTTCCTGAATATATGTAGATAAATGCAATGGTGCATCGAGCGAGAACAATTTTTTTTTTGACCTGGGGCAAAATATCTTCCTGTGTAGGTAGTTACTTTGATTAAAATAAGCGAAACCCAACCAATCGATAAATGAGTCCATTATTAAAACGCATCCAATATTAATTTCAGTTATTTATTTCAATACGATTTGTGTCACGGAGTAACGCGTCCACAATAAGAATGGATTTCCAATAATGGGGTGATATTCAATTATCAAAAAATATAATGATATACAATGCGTAAATGAACCGCATCAAACAGGAAGTCAAGGTGATAAAGATAATTGAATGCATTAACTTCACTGAATCTTATTGACTCCTGGTATTGAAAAATAAATTCAGCGTTGTTTCCTAACACTTTCACGATGGATAATATATATTTTAATTAGAAGTACGTTAGAATTATAAGTATCATTATTTTTATACCGAAATGAATAGGTTTATAGCTTTCAAATTATAATGCAAAACATCAATTTGTATTTTTAAAAACCCCAAAAATAAAAATACTTGGTATGATGTTATGAAAAGGCTCAAAGTGAAAATATAATACGTTTTCAAAGCTCGCTTAAAAATGCCGCGCGGAAGACATCATTAAAAATTTATCAAGAAGGTCATAATGAAATTAATTTTTAAAATTCGTGTCAATTAAGTCAAAACATATCACTCTTGGTGACAGCCTGGTAATGGATATTTTTTGGTCGCAGAGAAAGAGGATATGTAATTACAAGTAATTGCTTCATTTGAAAGGACCTTTCTTTAATGGCAGGAATGATAAAGCTAGATATATTTACAAGGGGTGGTACACTGTGCACTGTGGAGTGTACACCGTATAAATGTCATAAAGGTTATTTGATACTCAGTCAACAGGCAACCATTAGCGGCCGTCGTCTACGAATGTCAATTCATTTCTTTGTATTAAATTTTACTAGTTGAGTAACTACTAGAAATTAGAATAATATCGTTTGTTTTACTAATTGAATTAAATCTAATTTGAAGAATTGTTTATTCGTCATTAAATTTCTAATATCGTCGGTTAAATTTTAACGTTTTGATTTTAAAACTTTTTTACACACGTAGAAAACTTACAGATAAAAATAATAACGCTAATTTCTTAAGAATCTCTTCAAATTAACGTAATACGGTTAAAATAATACGGGATTTCAGGCCACTAACGAATGATTTGATAGGTATCCTGATTAACGGAAAATATATAGGAAAATACCACTTGTCAAGTCAAAAGACGTTTTCCTAAAAATCCTAACAATTTCGCATTTTGTCATTATATATTATCAAGACAAATGCAAGTGCACGAACACGTGCACAATGAACTTAAAATAAGTTTTTGCTAAAATAGTAATTTACAAAAATTGTAGGTGTCATGGGTTCTTATTATCTAAAACTAATCTTACATAGGGCTTTCAGATAAAAAAATTATGAATTGAATGTTATAATATTTACTTCTTCGTATGTTGAAGAATGCTTTGTTCAAATGGCAAATAACATAATACCCAGACTGAAACAAAATACCAGGAAAGCAGATAGCTTCACTGGTTGTGGGGATTGAATGAAAATCCACCCTGTATTGTCATCAATCGACATCACATTCGTGCAGTGCGGATTACATTATAATTATTTTGATACCAAACACCTCTGCCTACATTCTGATCCCTTGTTCTAATATACCTACGTTCCTACATTCATGAAAAAGAACATGAGAGAACGTGATACCAACAAAATTTTTTTTTTACACTTGGTATTATTTTTGATAATATAATGCAATTACGGGATATGAAAGGCGAAAAATATTCCGTGAAAATTTGATGTTGGCTACCTATCTTGTGTTTAATTCGTAGAATACCATTGAATTTCAGTAAATAAATTAAATCGCCCAGTTCAATAAAGACCTTGAACACCGAAACAACTGTTAATAATAACTTTTTAAAGTTTTAATTTACTGTTTTTTTTTTAATTTGCTACCTATTCGTATTAAATTAATTTTACTTGTGATAGAAATGTATTTCCTGCTGCATTTTTATGTCGAGAATGTTGAACGTTGGTAGGTAGGTTACCTACACATATTTTTTTACTAAATAAAATTTATCGTATTGTTGATTTTCCGGAAAAAAAATGCAACGTATTTTTCAGAAATGCATAAAAAAATTCATGGTCGAAAATTCATTGTAACAAAAATTCTATTGTATTTTTAAATTTTATTCCGCATTTTTCACGTTTTATTTTTATGTATATGTAAAAATGTCGTGACATTTGAGAGTTTGAATTAACCAACCGAAACTGATTCGTTTACTCGAATGATATGGCCATAACTTATAGGTATTGGCAGTTAGCATCGAACATTAACACGGTGTATGTCCAAAGGTAAATAGCACTTAGAATATCAACAATCAAAAAGCAGTCATCACAATACTAAATGGTGCCGTCTCAGACAATATGGCTGGCATTTAGACAAAGGTTAATACAACCCTTCGAAGTAGAGTCAGCTAGGCGCTAGACGCTTGGCGGGTGTTATGATCTTTAGCGATTTATTTAGGGATACACACAAAATCAAACTAGTAACACCGTACGATTCTACTACAATAATATACAACGAGGAAGTGGTAAGCAGTCCATAAATATTTCATGTGAACGCATCAAGAAAAACTAACCAAAAAAATGTTTTCCGATAAATAATTAGGTACAGGTAATTCATTTGAAAGAGAACCTTGCTTGTGTATTGATGTACTGAAAGGAATGTGTTAAATTAAAAAAATCGTACATTTTTGTCTTGCTGTGAATGAAACAAATATATACATTTTAACTGAATTTATTAACTTCGTTTTATTTTAAAATATGTCGTAATTATTTAACCTTTTCTAATTAAATGTTTTTCCGTTTATTTTAACCTTTATTTTACCGTTACCTGTACTTTTACTTAACTTGTGACAAGTCGTTAAAGAAAAAATCATAAATTGACTTAAATTGTCATATTTATATGGCCAATGCGTTGGTTATTAACAATGTATTTCAACGAACAAAAAATACGACTTCATCAAATACCAACTACAAATCATCTACTTAAAGCCACAACTTATCTATTGGCAATTATAACAATGTATACTACTTTATTTAGGTATGTAGGTAAGCGTTTCTAAAACATATTTGTAGGCAAGTTAGTTGTTGATATAATTTCTTAAACTGTTAAACAAAACAAGTATCGAAGAAAGTGTAATTTCATCGTTTCATAATATGCGCATGGAAGGGTTTTCAATTTGTATTGGAAAGTTATTCAAAATAAAGAAAGACAACAAAAAACATACCTCTCATTTTCTGTTCATCAACAAGCTGCCTCTCCAAAGTGTCCTTTACTTCCCTTTCCCGTAAAACGTCCATCTTGAGTTCAGCTGAAACAACAGAAATGTAAAACAAGATGAGAAACAATAGGCAGGACACAAAGCATCTCTCAACAGGAACAGAATGAACTAAAGCAATCGGATCTACTCAAGAATCTCTTCAGTTCTACACGAAGCAACCATGGGAATAAATGTGCACCTTAAATAAATAAAAAAAATCTCTAGACTACTTGAAAGCCCTAGCCAATATCGCTTTCAACAATAATAGCCACTCGTGTTGGGAGAGCGCACTAAGATGTTGATACATCGAAGAGTATTTACATTCGTAAACTCCTGAATGGTGCTCGATTGCCTCGAGTGGATGTTGGTTCGCAATTCACACACAATTACGACTGAAGAGCCTTGAATATGCGGAATATCGTTGAAGATGGCTAATTGTTTGGTTAAATTAAACGATAATATTTGGATGATTGTATAGCACGGATTTTGTGAAAATTCACCTCAAATATATAATATATTTAAATAATGTTCTACCTTATTACTTATTACTAACTATACACTAGACAAACTATTATAACTTATGGCTAACAGATTGAATCCACCGGTTGGTCAATCACTAATATAAATTGATACGTGCAATACATTTGACTAATGAACGTGATGCTATTTATTTATACTCTAGGTAGATAATATACAGGACCCTTGAGATTAAAACTGTTTATTTAGAGAAATTTTGTTTTAGTTTGCATCAGAGGACATAATTTAAAACACGTACTGTTATTTAATCCAAGTATTTATTTTAATGGTATATAGGTTCTTTAATAAACGTATTTTCGAAAAGAAAGGCAATTTTTAAGATGGGCGGTACGAAGATTTGGCTAGAGTTTATTTCCTAAATGTGATTTGTCCCTCGGTAAGAGACAGATTGAGATGTATAATTTTAATCCAAAAATAAAATTGTGATTGGGTTATAGGCAAAAAATAATGGTAATCTCCGGTAGGTATATTTATTTAAAGGGTATGAGAGCCTAAAAGGGTGAGATTTTGGTTTGTACAATGTGCATATTGTTAGTATTTCGCCCCAAAATAAGGTATTCTTATTTCATAGAAAATTCTTATCTTATTTGGGTTTTAAGAGTACTATGACATTTCTCACTTCATTAGAAAAATTATACCGTTAGAAAATAAAAGTTGTATAACTAGTTATGCACTTTTGTATTATTTAAGAGAATATAATTATTACATGAGCTTCAAAATAAATGTACTTTTATGAACACTTGGGGAAATAAGTTCCCAAAAACAATAGAGGACTCCATAAATAGTGTCCAACCGTAATACTAACTAAATATTTTTCCCCCAATCTCACCTATTCCATTGGCATAAATATACTAACAATAATAATTGTTATTTAATCGCTTATTGCCGCTATATTTCTTGAGGGTCCTTTGTAGTGTACTGTTTAGGAAAGAAATACTTCTTGAAACGAGTAATAAACGCTTTGTTTACAGAATTTCTATCGGGCTCTTATTAAGAGGGTTGCTTTCTTACGCTGACAATGTAAAGAAAATCGCTCCGAACGTTGCATGTCCGTAACGAACACCTATTGGGCCAAATTAAATCGTGCTATATCCATTGTTCCCCGTATCTCCCTGCATATATCGTAAGAGGAGAACGCACTTTGGCTTTATGTTAGCATTCGGGATGACGGGATGCCGCGGAAGATCGAGGCAGGTAATTGAATTAAACTGATTTCATTCAGTCGTGAGCTCCTGATGACTCCCTTATAATTTCCGCCAACGTCCTTAAGTGGAAATTAAATTGTTCACCTTAGGTTTTAGGGTACATTGACAGCACATTATCTACGTTTCGCATTGGAATACTTGGTATCACAGAGCAATAATTTGATTTCATTGTTAATAGCGTTATGAAGACTGTTCATGCATAGCCTATGAATATGATTAAAATTCATTATGTAACTTCAACGAAATAGGGAAGGAAATGATTTAGCTATAATTATTTATAATTGTAGCTTGAAAACGCACAATCGTACATAATAACGAAAAAATGAAAAATTTAACGAAATAATTGCGCTTTAATTTAATTAAATCCTAATAATAAGCTCATTTCAACGACTAACATCTTCTTGAGATATAAACATTTCGTTTAGTGTACTTTGTAGGTACTAAGAACTGAGACTAAATCTTACCTTGTTGTTTCTCAAAAGGACTTAATTCGCAATTTATTTGATACAATAATTATTTCTCCTTCTCAGGGGTGCCGTTAGTCGCATTAAACTCCCTTAAAATCCCCTCGTTTTAAACAATTCCTTGCCCATTACTAGAAAGTTATCTCAACCCTAGAATTCAATAGAACTAAGACAATTTAATACAAACAAAACGGGACCACCACGCAAAAGTCGTAGGGATATTTGTACTGTGATGTTTTGTCGTCTGATAGTAAGGGTCATGATTTTTCAGAGTGTGTAAGTTAATTAAATTCAGCAAGGTTCAGATGAGGTTTTAATCGGTGAAATCTCGGGGATGGACTGACACGAGTCGCTGGAGAATGGAGTATGTTGTCCCCCTGTTACCTTAATTGCGTTGCTGAAACATCTTGGCTACCTGTAGTGAATGTGATACCTGGGGTGGTTAGGTAAAACATACACTAGCGTAATACTTAGTGAATAAGTCAAACAAACTGACTTAACAAGATACAAAACTAAGATGGAAATGATTATTCATCATATTATATAGATTATTCATAAGTCCTTACATATAATTAATTGGTTGTTTAGTAATAATTTTAATACGATTTGTATATAATAAACGGAAAAGTCTTAGTAATAGCGTATCTGACATTAATTCTTTTTTTTTAAATGTAAAGTATTATATTTTACTATTTAAAAATTTAATAACATGGGAAAAATTAGTTTTCCGATATCTCAAAAAATGACAAAATTACGTTCTTTCAAAGTGAACTTGGGAAATGTATGCAATGGTGTCTCGTGACGTCATACGAGACACGATTCATACAATTTATAATTCGGATGTCAGTGCTGCATTACCGCCGTGTGTGTACAGTGATGTCACAAGCTTTTCGGTCGGCTTCAAATATCAACGGTTGATGCCTTATGTCTTTGGTACTTATTCAGTATTTTTCCAAAAAAACGTTCTATATAATATAATATGATTTAAAAAAAACATGATATTTCGTTATAAGCGACGACTACATTCTCGAATAATCAGTTCCAATTTTGAAAATGGCAAATAAAACTCTTCTTCAAGGATATTGTATTACCTATATAAGTAGGTAATTTATCGCTTCTGCAAATCCAAATAAACATTTTAATGTTGAAAATGATGACACTTAAATTCAAAGCAAAGTTTCTAGAGTACATTGAGCCGGAGTTACATAGAAGATATATGGAATCACAACCGAAATAAGTATTTTCAATAAGTCAATTTAATTCTAGTAATTTTCATTGGTATGTGAACCTTGTACATAAAATCTGAACATCTTTGTGCTAAAACAGCAAAAACTTTCGAACCGTGAGCTCTGGCGAATGCGAATTTTCCCACCTTTTTTAGTTTAACAAAGAATGTTCAGATTGAAATAGCAAATACATCATGAGCTATCTAAATATTTATTTAACTTTAAAAAAGGACAAAACGCCATATTGTTTATAGACAAAATTTTATTCTTATTTCGAAAGACATATTATTATTATTTGGTTAGAATTTTAGAAAGCACAAATTTGCCTTAACCAAGTGATGAAATCAAAGCGAAGTAAATTTAATAAAAATATTTATTAATTTATTTAAATTTAATATGAATAAAATATTCGTGTACTAATAAGTCCATGTATAAATGGCTCGCTATTAGCTGATTAAGAGACACGATACACAATAAGATATCTGGTCGGTGATCTCAGGCGCGGCGGGCGGATACGAATAGAGCCTCGGCGACCTTTTATCTGAAGACAATATCTCGCCGATGTATTGTTTTGTTTCTTCACGACATTTGAATTTAAACGGCGCTGAGGGGCGCGGATCCCATGAGCCCTATTGTAGGTAGATGATTCAGAGGTACCCAAATCAGAAAGCTCGCAGAATGGAGGGTTAGAAAATATATTTTTTAAATAGAAAATTTTTCTAGTGTTCGATTGAGAATGAATCTTGTAGGTAATTACTCGAATGTCCCGAGTAACTCATAAAAGTGATCGTGCATTTCAGGCACGCATTTTATGAAGAAATTATAACAAAACAAAAAATTATGGCATTTAACAGTTTTTCACTTCAAAGTTCCATAGTTGTTGTTGGATATGATGTTTTGAGTAAAAAATTGTCGCGATAGTATCGAAATTCGGAAAGAAAAATCTGTGCCAACTTCATTACGCCAGAGTTCAGTTTTTGACTGCTTCAAGTAACATTTTTTTTGCTTTACCAGGTCAGTAAACATATGGCCAAAATTTAAATTGTTTAACAAAGCTTTTTGAATTAAAGCTTTCACATATTACTACGCCTAGTAAGTTCGTTAAAATATCTAATAAATTCATAGGTCATTATTTCAACCTCCTTTCTTAATTATAAATAATTGTAACGCAAATTAAGTTATTTAATTAGTTGGTTTTGAAGTTTTTTTGTGTTACTAAATTATTTGTAAGTCATCCTCAGAGATGAGTTTTCAATAAAACGACACCAATAAAAACAACTCGCCCATATGAACATCTTTCTTAATCGGTTATTTTTATATGTATATAATCCAACACTATTCACTTGCTCAATTTGCGACAGATTGCCCGGGTTTCAGAAAGGATAAGTGGTAAAAGTTTACCTTCCAATGATCTTATTATTATTATTGGCGCCGGGCCATCGATACCCACTCCCCCCCCCAATACCCCGACCCCCAACCCCGAGATCTGCCGTGTGCTTCCGGCATCCCTCAAGACACCAGATGCTTAATTGGCGATTTATAAGCCATTCTTACACGACCCGAGATGATATAATGTTACGGCTTATTGCGCCGTTATATAAATTACATTAGGATACCGATCGGTTCCTAATTCTTCAGGACTTAAATTTTTCCAAATTAGATCCAGATACCCCCGCCGCAACGTATTCTGCAAGACACCATACCAAAAAGTAACCAGAATTCATTCAAGATTAAAGAATTGTGCCCTTTTTATGCTATCCCTTATTATATTATTATACTTGACTGAACTTTACGAAGTAATTCAATCCGCCAAATCTAAATGTAATTTCCGCTCCTTAAGGCTCATTGTAAAAAAATGCTAGACGACCACAATCATAATAACAAAGAATTGTTTAAATGATCTCCTTTTAAATACATTTGCTATGAAGGACGGAATTATTGATGGGATTTTTTCAAACCATAATTTTATTTATACTTGAAAGTAATCGAGCCATTTAAAAGTATTCGACACACAATTAGAAGGTTCGTCAATTTATCGATATATTTTTTGATAATCCACATAGTAGGATGCGTGATAAACAATTTGCAATATTGTTAAAAACATGTACATATATTATCTACACAAACATTTTTTTTATAAAACCTGTATATATTTTCAAATAATAGTATTTGCATAGGTATCTTCAATTAAGTAAAAATATGAATTATTGCATCAATCTTTATTTTTTTCAAACTCAAAGCGTTTGATTCGTATCTTCATTATAAGAAATTTCCAGGCCTCTTTTCCGGCCAGTAGAAAGAATGTTGAAATTACAATAAATGTGATAAATCAAATGAGCTTTCCATTAATGTTTTTTTTTATTTAAGTTTGATTTATTCTTAAGATTTGAATTAGGAGAAAATGCGCTAAGATTCCGAGCAATAACAGTAAATTATCAGCTGAAATATGTCTGAAAGCGAAGAAAGGAATTAGCCATACTTGGATTTTAAATACGCTTTAATACGTTTCATGCCTCCCTCGGGGAACATAAATTCATAAAGAAAGAAAAAAGTTGCGAATGAAACAACAAGAAATATTATGATAAATCAGACAGAAGTTGGCGAAGAAGTCACCCCTCGGTGTAAAATAATTACACGGGGCAGGTTCCATGCATGAACCACTCGGGGAAAATTTATTCAATTAAGGAATGATTTTACCATTTTACAGCCCATACGTATTATGCATTTGCATTATATTGAATTAAAATGGAACATCTTAGAAATTTATTATATTCAGTAAGCTGTAACGGAAAATATGAGCAACAAAATAATTATTTAAGTGGTATTATATGTGTACGTGATAATACTACGACAAAAATCAATTTGCATATATTTTACTATGAAATAACTGGATCACATGGATTAGAGTTTTAAGGCAACAGACACAATTTACATTAAAAACCATACATTTCTGAAACTGTGAAAGACTTTCTAGATGCTTATTAGAATCGGAAATTTCTCGAGTAGAATCGTTCAAGTGTTTAGGTAAATCTTGGCAACCTTAAAGGTTTTCACAAAGGATATTATTTTCTTTCAATTATCAATTCGCTACGCAGGCAGGGAGAAAATGTTTATCTTAAGATCGACGAATTAAAATATCTGTAATTTAACTGACGGGATGAAAGGAGGTTAGTACCCGTGTTTTTCCACTTGAGTTGGTAGTTTGATCTCCTTGCGGGAGTAATTTGTTTTCTTGGCTTAGTACATGTGAACATTCCGAATTACTTCGGCGATTATTGGAGATGAAACGGAGAGAAGTAGACGAAATCTAACTGTATGGATTGTTTCAAAGATGAGTGATTAAATTTTGATCAAATAACATGTGGCCAGTAGTTATATTAGAAGCTTTGTGAATCTAACGAAATCTTATAGGAAAAAGATTAAATAGAAAAATCTGTGAAATTGCATTGAAGAAACAACTTAAAGCACCTAATTAATTAATTAATTAAAGTTTTCGATTAAAATCATGCTAAGAAACGTTTAAAATATTTGTGATTTTATATCTCGGAAAATACGTTTATCATTTCATCCTGCAAAATAAGCCCAGTGTCATTATTTCTGGTTGCAAAAAAGTAATGGTGAATAAATAAACGTGCTATAAGACAAACGGGAGAAATTCGTTTTAAATCCGGGGAATCCCGAATCATATTGTTGCAGAGGCATAATAATGTAGTAATCTCCTTATTTCACCGCTGAGCAGATTCGGGAGAGGGTGTGGTATCATTTGCCTACTCCGATGTATAACAAGATAGTCGACAGGGATGCTTCTAATATATATATATTTTTTTTCATGGGAAAAAAAAATTTAAAAAATAATACTGAGCAATATAAGGTACTCTTGGATGGCATTATAGAAAATCACATCTAGTGAAGAATTTGACTTTCTAGACCTACCTCAAAACTATCGATATAAATCATCTCGAGTAAAAAGCAAATCAATACCACACAAACATCTATCTATGAACATACTTCACTTGTTATTAATGTTATATTTTTCTTCTTTGTGTGATTTAATGACACCTGCAAATAATTTTGGTAATTCTTTATGTTGGAGGGTAGAAATCTGGAGCTAACACACAGAGCTTGTGACATAATCAAAAATATATTTTTTGAATTCTAAAAAAGCATTCAAATTGCCATTGCATTCAGGATTATGCTAGTCTTGTTACTCCCTCGCTAATCCCCCTCCCTGATAGTACAAAAAGATTTACAAAAATCTACCCCCAAAACAATAAATTCCACCCTCCGGTTGTACGCAGTTACTTCCAAAAGTTTGCATACTATTTTTGCCCTTAAGCTAACCGCGGATCATTCGTCCTACTCCGTTCCCTCACCCTTAGCCTTGGCTCTAAGTAGGTAGTATTATTCTCAGCTTGAGACTGAAATAAGGGTGCACAAACTGTGGTCCAAGTGTGTATAATTTAATGCAAAATTTTAAATTTTCCCAAGAATTTCTAAAATAATTGCGTTTAAGAACCTGCCATGAAAAATTATATACTAATACATATCCTGGTGCAGGTAACTGCTACAGATACCTATAAAGCCACTATGAAACCGAGTTAAATGCTTCACCATTTCAGAAAAGCATGGTATCGAACCTTACGCTTTTTGGAGAAATCTTTGAGGATGTTCCAAGATTTTCCGAACAAAAGAATTTCAGATGTCAAGATACGCCTGGTCGTATCAATGGGTTCACAATTAGGCTGATGATTCAAGTAATGAATTTATTGCTGATGATATAATATAATTTAAGGCTGGAAACCTTAACACTACAGATAGTCAGTCAATGATGATTTTTTTATAAACTATTTGTTGAACGCGAGAAAGATTGTTGGTATCCGATGTGCAACATTATTTGGGTGAAAAGCGAGTGAAATTTTGATTAATTTGTAGATCATCAAAAAAATTTGCGAGCCTCTGGTGTAGAGCCTCTGCAGCTTCCGGTTGAAATTGGCGTCATCACCCTGCATACGAAACTAAGAGAAAAATAATATAAAAGAGCGGTGAGTATTACCTACAATTTTTCGGTTTAAAAATGAAAACTATAACAGTAAAGTTAAATGGTACCTCGGCGGTTTGCTGGATTCATTGTATATTTAACACAATACTCGGCGCTTGCCGAAGCTTTATGCCTCCGCTTACTTAGGGATGCTGCCGAAAAATGCTGCAGATGTTCTGAGAGAAATGAAGAAGTTTTTATCTAAAAAGTTGGAATTAAAAAAGTAAGATCTCTTGTTTTGAAAATTATTCTGGGAATATTAAGTCACAACTCTTTTACTGCTCAAGGTTATAAATATATAAAAAAACAGTTTTCTCTTAAAAATTCATTAACTGCATTTGTGTTTTCAAATGAGCTTGTTCTAGTTAATTTATTAAGGCCGACAAAGTGGCAAAAAATGAATTAAAAGCCTTACCCGTTCCATCACATTTTTTGACCCAACAAATATTAAAAAGTCATCCCATAAAACGGTAATGACACACTTTCTCTATTAGCGAAACAAAATAAAAAAACAAACTAATTAAAACAACATTTTTACTGCCATAAAGGTAACATAAAATTTAAAAATACTGCGTCTTATTGCACTCGGGAGGCAGAGAGCTTTTTTGCGGGATTGCGTGAAAAGATAATGAAATTTTTACACTTGTCTTAATATTTCAGGTTTATCGTGAAAAAAGCAATTTAATTTATGCCACTTAAGGGTGGCCCCGTAATATCATCTTGTTTGTGGGTACGCCAGGGTGGCTTCTCTCACACCCACAGTCACAGCGGTAAATTCCATCCGCTAGGTGTGTCCGTGCTCCCGGAGCAAGAGGCTGCGAGAATATTCATATGATATGCATATCAAATGCGATTACCAGATTCACGAAATGCAGATTAAAGAAGTGAGGAGGGGAAATTGTTCGTTTTTATACTTGTAACCAGATATGTCGTTTTTACGATAATGTCGCCAACAATCTTCATGGCTGAGGGATATTTTCCAATTTGCCACCGGAGACTAACTTTGGCTCTCATCTGGGGCGGCGGAATAAAAAGAAACGAGACCGATTTAAAATTCTATACGATCGTGTATGTAAAAATATTCCATTTTTATTATGAAAGCTCCTTCCTTCTTTTTATTGACGTATAAAAAACGTTGTGATGACATTTTTATGAATTGGAATGTGGACATCTTATTAAATTATTTTATAAATCACAATAAATAACGCAAACTAAATTGAACTAGAGTTTTTAATAATATGAATTAAAGTAAAAAAATTAAAGGTTTATTGCAATTTACTTCTAAAAAGACTTCAACTATATTAAAATATATATAATTTTGTAAAGGTATTTTAATGATTGTTTTTTTCCATATTTGCATTGTGCAGTGCACTGAGCTCCACTCGTCCCTATTCACTTGTGCTTTAACGACTAGAATCTCCGGGGTCGTCGGTTTATTCCAGATTCGTGAATGGGGAACGTTTTAATGAGACAATGGTCACGTGGTGCAGATTTCATAAGATAGTCCAGGAACATTGCGATAACTTTATTTTATTTATAAGTGCCGGCCACAGATTGCGCTGGCGATAAGATCATGGACCGATGCAGTATCTCACCACTGCTTAAACAAGCTAACAGGAGGACTTGGACAAACGAAGGACCTTTGCATATAAACATTGACTTGCTAATAATATTATAAGGTGGTTCAGAAACATTGTTCCTGTTAATATTAAAAATGATCATTTTTGAATAATATAACTATCTACCTAACAAAAAAACTTAATCTTGCCAAAAAATATTTTTTAGGTTTTCCTTATCAAAAGATCAATTAATCAAAAACGAGGGGTGCCATTTTGTAGGTGATTATCGATCAATACTTACACAACGACCACAACAGACCTAGGCACTGCAGCATCACTAAAATGAGGATGAAAGGAGTGCGAAAAGGAAAGGAGATGAGAAATTGGATAGTTGGGAAAATCATGCCTATTCAGAACTGGTCACTACAACAGCTAATGCCAATTTGATAGTGCTCATTCGACAGGGCATTACTGAGAAAATGTACAACCGAACACGGTGCAAATATTCTACTCGTATACCGTACTATTATTATGACATCTATATATCGAATACCTTAGTGTAATAAAACTTTTTTATGTGAATACCGCACAAGATTCCCAACCGTCTGGAGCCAGTGAGACTACGGCATCCCCAATTGGGGTATATTGTGAGGCTGGATGTAATGGGGAGGAAGGAGATAAGGAAGAAGCAGATAAGAAGTACCTGGCAATTCAAATCTGGTTTCTAAATACGGCTAAAGCCATTTCAAGCAAATTTTCAAATTCTGAATGGTGGCCTTACCATTGGAAATAACACAAATTAATCAAATAAAATTGACTTGCGCACGCTGGTATTTGAACCCGCAACTTACGAAATGGTAGTTGAGTGCTGTACCCGTCGACCACAAATACCGTCAATATATATAATTAATTTTCTCACACGTGAATGAAAATTCTTTGAGCAAAGATATTGTTTTCACAGGGTTTCGTGGTAACAAAAAAAACATTTTCACTCAGGACGCATAAAGTAAGTGTTAATATTCATTCTCTTGTTAGTAGATATAAAACTAGCTTGGTGGTAATATCACGTAGATACACAAGTTGGTACCTGCTAAGTATTTTCTATGTAAAGAGAATTTAATCGAGAGAGATTTTTTCGTCGATATGGCTCCGTATCCCGCTGCCTGTGTTTTTTCGTCTCAATTTATTCCCCCGAGGAAAGTCGTGCAATACTCGACAATGCTAAATAAGCTGTTGAACAAAGGAATGGACACTGCATACTTTGTGTATAACGAGCAAGAAAAAGATTAATATCATTGGCGATGTTACACATTCAAGTTTTACAGATACTATCTGCACACTGTGCGTAGGTATATGTATTTATTTACAAGCTGACATAGCAAAGGTTGATGTCAGTATTAACAGTTCTGTAACCATCATTTTTAATAAAAGTAATAATTTTATTATCAAAGGATAATAATAGAGAGGATAATTTTATAGTGTATACTAACAATATCCATGTCACTAAGCAGTAAGAAAGCAAAATAATATTATCATCCAATGACGTTACGATACATATAGAGTTGTTACTGTCTCACAAAATGAACAGAAATATGGCAAGTAAGAAACACTTTTACGTTTCTAGTAAATTTTGTATTTTAGGTAAAGTCAAGTATTTTGTTGTTATACTACATATAATTTTATTCCAAAAAAGTGTAAGAGAATTACATTATTTGTTCGATCCAAAAAAATAATAATTTAGTAACAACTTTTTCTTTTATCTTATTTTGATGGTAAGATATACCCATCAATATAATATATCATCCAAGAGCACGATAATACCTATAAATCTAAAATAAACTTGAAATAGAACAAGACACAGAAAAATAAAAAGATAACGGTCACACCTAAGAATCGAACCCTAGGTATCCCATTTAAATTAAAATCGGATATATTTATCCGAGACACCATCAAGATTAAAAACCAATTTCATTATAAACTTTATAATCATATAAAAAGGTAGCTGCTAAAAATATGGGCAAATTTGTCGCAAGATGATTTTGTTAATTCTGAATTTGAAATATGATATCGAAAAATATGACGGTTAATAAATAGGTACCAGTGGTCGAGTGGTTTAAGACGCCTTTATCTTTTTTTATTTTTCTGTGTCTTATTCTCTTTCATGTTTCCCTTAGATTTATTAGTATTATATTCTTCTACAATGACGTAAATAATAATTTATTTACATGCTTACTTATTTTTTTTTTTCTGACAAATATATTGAACATGGAACGCGACATTTATTTCATACGTGATTTGGTAATAATAGTGTTTTAAAAAATTACACATTTTACTATATTACAAAAAAAATTTAAAAGAAAGACGATGTTAAATAATGAGGATTCAAGTTTTAGGTAAGTACATAAATTCAATTTAATTGTATTCACCAAACACCAAAATCAGCAAAACTACTTGTAGTTTCAATGCGCACCCTCAAAGGAGTAGAGAAAAGACGCTGGTACGACTGTTATTGTAGCTTATGGAATAAAACAATATAAGGGTTACTAGAGCACATCCCCTGCTACTACTTCTTCTACTTTACATGTTCGAGGGGTGAAGGGTTGTTACAGACTCGAAGAAACATAAACAACCCTGAGAGGAAAGATTTACAAACGTAAATAATGAAACCTCTACACTATTTTCATAATAAGTTCACGTGTTGATAGGATTGCCACGGTTAAAATTATTCGGCGAATTGTATTATGTTGTTCTTGTTAATTCCACTTACCGAAGAATCAATGAACAGTACAGACTGTACAGAGTACAGCCATGCAAATGTTTTGGAACTCATAACATTTCCACAAATGATGGTTATCAAACGTGATTCATTAAAACAAATGACAATATTAATTATTAAAAGGCTGTAGGATCATCTTTGTCTTCTCCGGTGAAAAAAAAACCTTAACTTACTACGGTTTCATTAAAAAAACCATGACAAATATCTTTTTTGTACCTGAAAGCCATTTGACGTAATATTTTTTTTTAATGAAAGTAATACGTGAAGAGATAACTTACTAATTCCAATTGTTATCCAAACGGAAGTGTTTTCAATTAGATATATAGTACTATTTACATCATCAAGTGGCAATAAGAATTTTCGTATTGCAACGGTGATCGTGATATATATATACACCCATCCAAACAGACAATAACCCTTAACCCACCCCTTTCCTATCTCAGCCCCTGGGGAGCCACCCTCCACACCCCATCCTTCCCACGCATTCCTGGGTTATGATGCCTCCCGAATTACAAGATTAATTTCTTTTCGCATCAATAATTTAATGAATTCAGATCTGAACCCCGAAGGCCTTTTGACCATGGTCGACTCGTGGAGAAAATGCATAAAATGAAAAAAAAATCAAGCATATAATACTGTCTATCTAAACTATTTCCCAGTAAATTGTGTGAACTAAGTTTGCTCAAATTTGACTAAGGTACTTTCTGCCACAGATTGATTCTCTCACTTGCAGTTAATATATCATAAATAGCGTGATTTCGTTACTCCAACCCATTTTTTGTTTACGATTCAATAAGTTATTCAATTGGATACGAAAATGTTAACAAATATATAACTACGTTTTTTTTATTAATTTTTTTTTTTTTTTAAAGAAAGACAAACATTGCCTGGTTACGAATAACCTGACAATATTTGAAAATCTCCTACTACCACCACATTAAGCTGAAAATGTTGCTTGTGTTGTGATGGAGGACTTAGCCAGCCAAGGAATTGGACACACTATGCCTGGGTGGGACCCAAACGCGATGTCAACTCGTCCACCGACCGGTCTGAGTTCTATTATTTCATTTCTCAAGTCACTGTACACGAGAACTACTGACGACATGTATAATGATGCAGAATGAAGGGATGAACAGAATGCGTTGTTAGCCAAGGATATCTGGAATAAATGAACTGAGGAATAAACAAGAAAGAAGAGAAGCATGCTACAGACGACAACAGAAAAAACTCAAGAAGAGAAAGAGTATATTGATATAAATATCAAACACAATCCAACACTTTTTTTTTTTTTTATTGTTATTAAGTTTAATTTGTAGAACTCCATTTTATTTTTATTTTTTTATATATACAATAATATTATTATTGGGTTTATAAAAACAGTTTATTTTTAAACAAGTTCTGCTGTGTAATTATTATTACGCGTGACAGCTGTTTCGCCCTCTAAAGGCATTATCAAACTGTGGGTAGCCCACTTACAGACGATACATTTATATTATTTCTAGGTAGGTATTTTAATTTCAATTACTGATTTCTTAATTGATTTCTGTGTAAAAATGTTAGAAATTATTGATGGTTATTACCCTAGTAAAGTTTCCCCAATTAGTGTAATGTTTAAATTTGACTGAATGTCTTAATGTTAGTTATTCCCAAACGATGACTCATAGGGTTATTTTAATAGTATAATTAAGTACTTTAATGTGCACTCGTATTTGCAATAGGTTTGAAGATATCTAGTAGGGGTGAACGAATTATATTGGTTTGTTCATTAATTAGAATAACTTTCGGATTCATTTATAAACTCCAGTGTGATGAATGCAACGCTGTTTATGTTGGACAAACGGGCCGGTCCTTTAACACTAGGTTCAAAGAACATATAAGATCTTTTAAAAATAATAATAAAATACAATCTCAATTTGCCAAACATCTCCTAGATGAAAATCACTCACTTAATGATAATAATAAACCAACTCCGTTACACGTACAAAATAAAGGCCGTAAACTGAATCTTTTAGAGCAGTTAGAAATTAACAAAAATTCTAATAATCCGAAAGTTATTCTAATTAATGAACAAACCAATATAATTCGTTCACCCCTACTAGATATCTTCAAACCTATTGCAAATACGAGTGCACATTAAAGTACTTAATTATACTATTAAAATAACCCTATGAGTCATCGTTTGGGAATAACTAACATTAAGACATTCAGTCAAATTTAAACATTACACTAATTGGGGAAACTTTACTAGGGTAATAACCATCAATAATTTCTAACATTTTTACACAGAAATCAATTAAGAAATCAGTAATTGAAATTAAAATACCTACCTAGAAATAATATAAATGTATCGTCTGTAAGTGGGCTACCCACAGTTTGATAATGCCTTTAGAGGGCGAAACAGCTGTCACGCGTAATAATAATTACACAGCAGAACTTGTTTAAAAATAAACTGTTTTTATAAACCCAATAATAATATTATTGTATATATAAAAAAATAAAAATAAAATGGAGTTCTACAAATTAAACTTAATAACAATAAATAAATTGAAGGTTGCTGATATAGCTACCCAAGTGATTTTTTACAGACGATTAAAATTAAAACATCGGAAAATAGTGCAAAACCTTTGGTTTAACCAAGAGTGTTTGAAGTTAAACGTGATCCCCAAGTACGTGCATATTTCTACCAAAAGCAAATCCTCGGCAGCCATAAAAACTGTGCATCGAGCGCAGAGGATATGGCTGAAGGAGGAGACTAAGGAATGTTGTCGGAAAAGGGACACAATACTTCACTACATCAAGGTATTGCATTCGGAATTAACCTTTAAACTGCATCCATGGGAATTTGATACCCTGGATTACGATACTCGTGAACACATCGGAGGAATTATATCTGATAAATTCAAAACTCAGGAAAATAAACTTAAAAAACTTGTCGAATCTAAAAATAAAAATGTAAAAGTCAATGAATATCAAATTAATACAAATACGGAGTTTTATATAAAAACTATTAACCTATCAGGCGAAACTTTTGAAGAAGATGAAATAAATTTACTAGATAAAGGCTTCAAATATAAAATAAATTCAGATATCACTAAAAAACAAATTGAATGTTTGGCAATCGACACAGAAATTTCTCTGTCTAAAATAAAAAATAACGGCTTACCTAAACAAATAACAGCGGATATCTTGAGAAAAACTTTGGAATCAACCAGTAAAAATAAAAATAAATTCAATATAAAAGAAACGGAAATTTTAAATGATATTAAAGCCAAAATTAAAAATAGCGACCTCACAATTACTAAAGCGGATAAGGGGAATTCTGTCGTTATATTAAACAAAATTGATTACTTAAATAAAGTAGAAGCATTCCTAAAACCAGAAGACTTTGAAATCTTAAAAAAGGACCCAACGGACAAAATTTCAGTAAACGTGCGCAACCTAATAAATAATTGCCAATCAATATTTCCAAATAAATACGCTAGAAGAAGTGCAATGGTGATGAATCCAAGGGCTCCTGCATTATACGGACAACCTAAAATTCACAAGGATAATATCCCCATACGTCCCGTTGTTTCTTTTATAAACGCCCCAACGACAATACTCGCCAAAAAACTTAACTTTCTTTTCAAACAACATACTAAATTCTCCCCAAAGCATAGCGTTAAAAATTCTCTCGAACTTGTAAATAAAATAAAAAACATAAATCTACCGCACAATTGCCAGTTCATATCTTTAGACGTAGTAAGCCTCTTTAGCAATATACCTATTAAAGAATGCCTTAAAATCATTGAAGATATTTTAGACGAATCTAATATAAACCCAGTTACTAAAAAAGACTTATTCGATCTATTTAAAATTTGTGTGGAAACCAACTACTTTGAGTTTAACAATAAATTCTATCAACAAAACGACGGATTACCAATGGGATCGCCCCTCAGTCCACTTCTTGCAGAAATATTCATGGATTACATTGAAAAACAAATTTTAAATTCAAGCTTTAGCAAACACATCATTTACTATGTTCGTTATGTTGACGACATTTTGGTCTGTTGGAAAGGTACCAACAGACAATTAGATCTTTTTGTCACATTTGCTAACTCCATCAACCGTAAAATCTGCTTTACGGTTGAAAGAGAGTGTAATAAGAAAATTAATTTTTTAGACCTAACAATCGGTAGAGACAATAATAAACATACGTTCGAAATTTTCCGTAAGCCTACGTTTACAGATACGACCATTAATTATAAATCTTTACATCCATGGTCACATAAATTATCTGCCTACCACTCAATGGTACATAGGCTTACTAACATCCCACTCGACAAGAAAGCATACGAGAAGGAAAAAAATACAATCCTAACTATTGCTAAAAATAATGGCTTCAAGGGTAGAGACATCGAAAAAATAATTAATAATAATAAACACAAAAATAACCTTAAATCAATTTACCCAGCGACTAATAATAAGACGAATAATAAATTCGGGTGTTTAGAATTCATCGGACAGACATCTAATAAAATTGCCAAAGTCCTCAAAAAATGTGGCTTAGATATTGCCTTCCGCACAAATAACAACTTAGGATCATCTCTTAAAAACTCAAAAAGTAAGGTACTCAAATTACAAAATAGTGGCATTTATAAACTCCAGTGTGATGAATGCAACGCTGTTTATGTTGGACAAACGGGCCGGTCCTTTAACACTAGGTTCAAAGAACATATAAGATCTTTTAAAAATAATAATAAAATACAATCTCAATTTGCCAAACATCTCCTAGATGAAAATCACTCACTTAATGATAATAATAAACCAACTCCGTTACACGTACAAAATAAAGGCCGTAAACTGAATCTTTTAGAGCAGTTAGAAATTAACAAAAATTCTAATAATCCGAAAGTTATTCTAATTAATGAACAAACCAATATAATTCGTTCACCCCTACTAGATATCTTCAAACCTATTGCAAATACGAGTGCACATTAAAGTACTTAATTATACTATTAAAATAACCCTATGAGTCATCGTTTGGGAATAACTAACATTAAGACATTCAGTCAAATTTAAACATTACACTAATTGGGGAAACTTTACTAGGGTAATAACCATCAATAATTTCTAACATTTTTACACAGAAATCAATTAAGAAATCAGTAATTGAAATTAAAATACCTACCTAGAAATAATATAAATGTATCGTCTGTAAGTGGGCTACCCACAGTTTGATAATGCCTTTAGAGGGCGAAACAGCTGTCACGCGTAATAATAATTACACAGCAGAACTTGTTTAAAAATAAACTGTTTTTATAAACCCAATAATAATATTATTGTATATATAAAAAAATAAAAACAATCCAACACTCTTGAACAATAAATTGTCCCTAGAGTAGGTATGGATAAATTGTACTGAATGAATTACATTGTGGTTTATATGGTAGTGCAACAAAATGGTAATGCATTTTACGGTCAATAAACCAACATTTTTTATTAATGATTTTTATCTCCGCCCTTAGTGTGTGCAAAACAAACAACAGTAAAACCACTATACATAGTTCTGCGCTGTGAAGTATTAGTTGTAAGTAGTACCTATTGCCTGTATCTAGTATTAATAGATATGATTATCTTTGCCATAAAGTATACTCATGTTAAGGATAATAATAACTCCCAACAATAACTCAATAAAGCAAACTTTCGTATCTACTTTGTGTTAGGTTGATCGCTACTTGCAGAAGCCAGGTAGGTACTAGATACCCTTGCATAATTTAGTATAATATACACGGGTACTAGCTGGACCAGCTACCTATCTACGAGTGTCTAGTTCAAATGAACAACTACCTTCATAATAATAATAATTTTAATACGTTCATAATGCCATTAAATGTTTTTCAATTGATTAACTATAAAAAAGTGATGTTTTTGTCGCCTAAAAATGTTTCTGTTAAAAATATGTTTTTTAAAACAGTAGGTTCCTAAATTAAAGCCTCTGTGTATTTTGGTTACATAATGTTATATTTTAAAAGCGTGTGAAGTAATATGATTTATTTTTTCAATTTGATTTAAACGAAAGATTAAAGGTAGATAGGCCCAAAATATAAATATAAAAAAATGTCTCTATAGACATTGAAATCCCAGAGTGGTTTTATTATTTCGATGAAATTCTCCAGCAAAGTGAGTATGAGGAATGAAAAAGGTTGTTCAATTAATTAATTTTTCAGCTGACGCGCCGTATTCCGAATACACAGCATAAAAAAAATATTCTGCGATGTTTTTTGACAACCCTCCTCTCCGGTTTTAATTATGAATCTTATCTGTTTGTTCATTTACTATATTATTTGTTATGTTCAAATATCACTTTGAGAGATTACAATATATCCGTATACGAGTTTTAATTGTGGCGTGTTTTCCACGCAGCTGATAAATGTAAATGCCTTTTACATGATACCCTCGAGAGCTGTGTTATTAGAATAAGATAAAGTGTACTAATGTAACCTGCGAATGAACATTTATGACTGATTGTGGTAATGGTGTTTGGAGAGCACAGATAAAAATGATAGCGAAGTATAATGAATCAAATAATGCGATTGTTGCGCACCAAATTATATCAGTCTCAAAAGGTTGCCTAAGTGAATCTAAAACTCTAGTCGAGTGAAATAGGTTTTGGCTACTAGTTGGCCACTACTGAAAACGGGTGAGACTGAGTTTAGAAAGAAAACTATAACAAGAGCTTAATAAAATCAAATAAAACTAATGTTGGTTTCCAAAATATATCAGTCTGGAAAGGTTGTCTGAGATTCTGGGTGAATTGAAAGCCTGCTCAAATAAAAGCGGTGGTAACTACACGGAGAAAAATTGATTTCGCCCTTACGATAAATTATCAGATCTTACAAACAAAACATCAATTAAGAATGTTTCATCAATTTGCCTTGATAATATATCATTTTTTAATGCAATAATATTCTGGTTTTCATAAACATGTGTTCCGAGTTCCGACATCATGATAAGATATTCATTATATACAAAAAGTTTTTCCGGAAATTCTGATAATTCGATACCTAATGTTTGTCAGTCGGCAATTGTGAATTTAAGAAAATTATGAGTGTTTCAAGCAATCAATACAAAAATATCAATCCGAAATGATTGGTTCAGTGAAATAGAAAATCTACGCAAGTGAAAAAGGAGGAGCTAGCTATTGGTTAGGTTAGATTAGATTACAAACAAGGTAAAATAACAAGTACAACACTCTATGTTTTGTATCCTAACAAAAAAACTTATAATAATATGTTGTTTCTAATATCAAAAAGCCAGATATTATGGACAGCTTTTTGCTAATCGCCATGCGACATTTAAAATCATTCCAACTCATTCCGCAGGGCAAATTGCCGTCGTGAATAATAAAGCTCAGGTCATCAGAAACCTTCCACCGTACACAGCGAGAGTGAAAAAGCAGTTAGGTGAAACAAAACAACACTCCCTCCCTGAGTGTGCAGATAACGATTGTATTTGACGGAGTGAAAAAATGACAAGTAACTATTTGCCTCCCTTCCCGATAAAGCGCCACCTCGGCTGTCCAAATAGAGGCACATTTACGGGGCAAATAGAAGATTGCTATCGGACCTGGGTGCTGTGGCGGGAACGGGCCCCAGTGACATAATGCAGGACAAACAGCGAGGATGGAGGGATGTGCCACACGAGGGAGAGGAATCGAGTATGCACGAGATAAATACTCTCACAAGAGGTAACCAAAATGTACATTGTACCTATCTACTACTGTTTCTAATAACGTATCATCAGAAGATCTCAGAACAGTGTTTTATATAATTATTATACTATTAAATAAATAAAATAAAAATCATATCGTCTATCTCTAGAATTATTAAATGCATTTGAAACATAAAAACATATAAGTACACAGATATAAGCCAAACATGGTTATGTGTACAGTGTTTATTAGAATACGGGGTATTTCACCATTCTCTCGGTAGCTTATCCATATGATAACGTGTGTTTTCGATTAATTTATTTATAAAGTTCGAGTATACTATTCGGTATTAGAACCTATGGATAATGGCTATATATCGGTTAATTTAATCGAGTTTTCTACCTATTGTGAGTATTTATTAATTTAAGTAATTTATTTAATAATTTTCCGTAAATCAACAGTTTACATTTAATCAGTTTGTACATAAGTATTATATAGCAAAAATAAAACCATTTATAGATTTCCTCCTTGTGACTTTACCTCTACTGAGAGAGCATAATATGGAATAAGTTAATTAAATTTGTTAGAAAGGAATATTAAAAAATTTATACAAACAAAAGATTATATAAACGAAAAATTTACAAAACAATAATTAGCTCATGTAAGTAAATATATTATCATTGAGCAACACGGGTTTTTCCCTCGGCGTTCCACAACAACTAACCTTCTCGAATACTCCCAGTACATCCGCGATAGCATCGAAAAACGTTTACAAGTAGATGCCATCTACACGGATTTTTGCAAAGCATTTGACCAGTTAAATCAATCATTACTCATCAAGAAACTGGAAAAGTTTGGCATAAATGGAAATACTTTGAAATGGTTCGAAAGTTACATTACAGGAAGAAAACTGCAAGTGGTTGTAGGAGGGTACTCCGCGGATCTTTTTACTGCAACGTCGGGAATTCCACAGGGCTCGCATCTTGGACCTTTGCTATTTTTAATCTTTATAAACGACATAATTTTAAGAATAAAAACATCAAAATATCTCCTGTTTGCCGATGACCTTAAGTTGTACAAAAAAATTACTTCATTAGAAGATTGCACCGATTTGCAAAAAGACTTATCATCACTTCATGAATGGTGTACACTAAATGATTTATATTTTAATGAAAACAAATGTGCCGTAATTTCATTCACAAAGAACATTAATAAATTCTCAAACACATATCACATTAACAATATCCCTTTACTAAACACAACTTCAATCAAAGACTTAGGCGTGACATTTGACTCGTCACTTAGCTTCAATAAACATGTAGATACAATTTCAAAAAGTGCATCACAAGTATTAGGATTAACGCTAAGAATTACAAATTGTTTTAAAAGTACAGAATTAACTTTGACATTATATAAATCAATTGTGCGAAGTATTCTCGAATATGCATCAACAATTTGGTCTCCCAATTATGAGATTCATAATTATAGGATTGAATCCATACAAAGGAAACTAACCCGTGTAATTGCTTATCGTGAAGGTTTATCTGATCAATTTGGAACTTATAATGACCGAATTTTGCACTACAAACTACACTCACTGACGGTCAGACGTAAACTTTCTGACGTACTTCTCCTACACAAAATTATACATGCATCAGTTGATACACCAAACATTTTATCCCAAATTAACATCAATATTCCATCAAGAAAATCAACAAGGAGGATGAACGACATTTTCTATATTAAAGCCTACCACACAAATACAGGATATTTTTCCCCTGTACCGCGAACATTAAGAAATTATAACATTATACATGGCTCTAATAATGTAATAGACATTTTTAATGACCAATTTAAACATTTCAAAAAAAATGTATTACCTTTAATCATATTAAGCTGATATTGTGATGAAACCCTTTATTTAATGAGAAGCAACATTGTACCTACCTAATCATTGTCTCACCAGTACAGGTGTGACAATAACAAATCGTTTATGAACATATTTGTATTTACCTTTTACCCATTCTTATTTGTTATTTACTTCTGCATATTTAGCTTATTCATTTTGTTACTATTTTTGTTGTTATTATGTATTTAAACATCCATGTATGTAAATTTAAAGTTGTTATTATGTATTTAAACATCCATGTATGTAAATTCTTGGGCACCATGCCTGTTTTATGTACTTAAATAAAAAAAAAAAATAAAAAAAAAAAAAAAAAAAATACATTTATAGCCATGGAGAGAGGTTGTAGATATAAATCAAATCATAATAGAGATGTAAACAATAGAGACATAAACATTATTAACAAACCATCAGAGAAATATTATTTTATGGACCTCTTGTGTTTGGTAAGTTAGCAACTGAAAATATCAACCTTGGATAATTCGCTATTGTAATTTTTGCATAGTCAAGATAAACTATCTGGAGGATTAAAGTGATTTATTTTTGAAGTATTGTGCCGTGTTACGTTACCTCCTTCTTTAGCCAACGTTTCGGACAGCATTACAGTAACCATTGTCACCCATCTGCTCTGTGTCCCAGTGTCCATTATCAGGGCAGATGTGTGATGATGGACACTGTAATGATGTCCGAAACGTCGGCTAAAGAAGAAAATAGCGCAACACGGCATAATACCCCAAAAATAAATCACTATAATATAATTTGGTCGTGAAAATATCAAATCATATCTATCTGGAGGATGATCAAATACCAGTATATTAAAAAAAATGGATAAGTACATACATGTACGTCGAGGATAAGCTGCAATACGGTTGTATTGCAGCTTTGCATTATTATAGCCCAGTCAACATTAGCTTATAACTAGCCAGTGCCTGTTCTAAGAAACGAATCATATGCAAAATCAAAAATTATTACTCTATCTATATAAATAAAAATTAAAAGTTCGTTTTGTTCAAAATCTAGAATCTCCGAAAGAACTTCACCGATTGCTTTGAAATTTTGACACAACGTTGCATTCGAATACGCGTGTGTTTTTATATAGAAATCATTTGTTTCAGGTAAAAACATATTTTCTTTTAAATAGCGCCATCTGTTGGGTAAAAATGCTTTTTATAAAACAGCGCCATCTGTTGGACGTAAAAGCAACATGCGCTATTGTTTTTATAGCTGCACAAACAGAGTGAGCCACAAAAAAGTGGGGCCGGGTACAGCTGGTATTGTAATATTTTTTTATCACTCGGTATGAAATATAACATTATAAAGAGTTTTATTTATGTTCATTTATTATCCACAGTTGAATTGACAAAATAAAATGGCAAATCATTACCCTACACTAAACACGGCTATAACCATTTTAAGAAATTTTTTAATTGAAAAAAAAAATTATACTACATGATATATGTTCATAATTAAATTCATATGTAACTTTGATGTAATATTAATTTTCTTATAATTAAATTATACATAATATCAAAGATATTAGAAGAACGAGATGTGCTCTGCGCAGTTCGTACTGAGTGGAATTGTTTTGCCGAGTGTCGCCGGTTTTGTTCACCAATACTACTGCACACCTTCGCTTACGCTAAGGCATCGCTAAGGTATCCGCACTAATACATAGAACAGATTTCTGTGCGTACACGTCCCGATACCGTTCAAAGTACCCTAATTAGGTAGTACTCCGGCTACGGTCCGGCGGCCAACATAGCATATCTCGTTCTTCTAATATATTTGCATAATATGTAAATGAAATCCTCAGCACGGGAGATCCTAGTGAGGATATCATTATATCTATTTGTTAAAAAAAAAACACTTATTATTATTAATATTATTATTATTCTGAATGGTGGTATTTAACAAGGGCGATACTGAGAGTAACTTCCACTCTGGAAAGTTATTCTGATGTTATGGTCTCATAAATTTTAGATACCAATTCGGTAGGTAAATGACATCCCCATTTGGGGTATGTATTGAAATGATAAGTTGATAAAGTTCCTGGATATTCAGATATAGTCGCTAAACACGGTTAAAGTCATTTCAAATAATGTTTCGTTTCAGTGTTCTTATTATAACCATTAGGTGGTAGACTCCTTGAAATCATTATTTATTATGTTTGGAACTACTTGTAAAAAGTCGATTCAATCACTTTTATCAATGAAAAATCTCAGCCTAAAATATGTCTTCTCTAAGTGATTGGGCAAGCCGTTGACCTAAAACAATAGGCGGCATTGGATTCCCCGTGTCCTATCGGGTCTTGCTTACATATGAATGCATTCGGATTGTGTTGTTTGCATTTTATCAAACATCGAAAACCAATAAGGTGTTCGCGTCCCCGCTAAGTGGCCGCCGGTTTAGCCGAGACATAAACCACGGGTGAGAGCTTTCTGTGGTAGTCTTCACCGCTAACATTCTATATGGCGGCTGATAAACGGAAAGAACAAAAGGCAATCGTACCAAGTAAATGCCTCTTAAGATATCCGGTCGAAAGAGAAACGCCTCGAATGCAAAGAAATAAAATTCTAAAGCCACTAAAAAATTAGTAATTTTGAAGCAAAGTTAAAAAAAAAGTTAAGTTCCTTGATCGAGTGGTCCACAGCATCAGTTTCACCATCAGGCGCCTCTAATCCCCTATCATTGATATTTATAGAGACTGACTTACTATAACTATTGATTCCCGAGGTTATTTCGGGGACTTAATCACAGGGGCCTATCTACAAAAACAAAGTTTCGAGATAAACACAAAAAAGATTTGAATGCTCATATGACAACTGTGCGCTAAACTGATATGCCTAACTAATACTTAAATGGCTCAATGTACGAGATAGAGCTTCGTGTCACTAATAAATATGATCATATACAAATATGCATTACCGAAACCAAGCTTAGCTCAAAACACTAGTTTTTGTAGTTGGGCCCCTGTGATCCTAAGCCCGTTTGGAGTAAAAACTTTATACAACATTTTGGTCTCCGGTGAATTTTTTTTTTCAACTGTAAACATACGAAATCAGTGGGAATTGGACAGTTGTGGTCGGAGTAGGGAGTTAGGCAGCTACCCTGCTGAATGACAACATTTCTTTGTTAATTTTAATCTTAATAATGTCATTAATCACTGGTTATAGTAAGTCAGGTACCTCTCTTAACAACCTGTATATGGTATATATATGTGATTGAGTACAATCCAAAACAAGAGATGTAAACTTTTAGATAACGTTATGTATCATTTCCGTGAATGATATTGGCAATAATTTTCCAAGCATTACGGAATTCAAGATATAGCTGTTAAATATTTCCACTGAAAGCACCTACGCGCCTTTTATTCAGTTTTGAATAATAACAGCCATTTTATCCCTTCAGTTATTTATCAGAATACCTTAAAGATGCTGAGCCTCTCGACGCCCTGAGACTTATCTCGTCATCTCTCTCCCACTCGTCTCCCTGGAATAATCGAATCCGTCAAACAACTTTGATTTGCATATCTGCCCAAAACGATTTCATCGAAATCAAACCGTAATTGCCCTTGTGTTTTGTATTTTAATACGATATTAAGTTGGAGTTTTTTTATTTTGAAAAACAACCCCTTGAAGGCTTTAGGCGCGGTATGGAAATGTACAAAGACGAACATAAAATAATATTATTTCAGTGTTATTACAGTACATTTTTCTCCCCGAAAGAAAATAGCTATTTTTTTCATATTCTGCCTCGGAGCGAAATAAATTATCAATATTTTTTTATATCCATTCAAAGCTCATTTTTTGGGTTGGCGCAATCGTCGAACGGCTTCAATAAATATGTAAATATTTTGCATTTTTTATGATTATATTAATTTTTAAATATTTAGATCTAAAATCATTTGAAACAAATAATGTTGTTAGAAGTTAAATTACTATCGAATACATGTCAACGAGAATACATACAAGAGAACGAGAAAAGGTTCAATGAGATCTTTTAATAATCTCAATCTTATTTACACAAAACTGAGCAATCAGTTTGATTGTAAGCAATCTCTAATTCTTTATATTTTAACATTATAATACGCAACTCATTATTGTAATATTCAACTTAATATTATGATACTTAACTTAATATTATGATAACTAACTTAATATTATGATATTTAATTGAATATTATAATACTTAACTTAATATTATGATATTTAACTTGATTTTTTTTTTTTTTTTTTACAGTAATACCGCACAAGAGTCCCAACTGCTCCCGTCTGGAGCCAGTGAGACTATGGCATCCCCAATTGGGGTATGTTGTGAGGCTGAGGGTATTGGGGAGGGGAGGGAGATGGGGAAGAGGAAGGTGGGGAAGTACCTGGCTATTCAGATCTGGTCACCAAACACGGCTAAAGCCATTTCAAGCAACGTTTCAATTCTGAATGGTGGTCTTACACCAGGGCGATACTGAGCGTATCTTCCACTCTGGAACGTGCCGCAAATATACTATATATTATTTTAAATTAATTTTTAAATTAATTAATTGTGAAATAACACAAATTAATCAAATAAAATTTATTTGCGCACGCCGGGTTCGAACCCGCGACCTTCGGATCTGTAGTCAAAAGCGTATACCACTAGACCACGCCGGCCGTCAAATATTGATATAATTATATTTAAAAGATGTATATGGAAAACAATACACGACCTACATAACTGACAAACAAACATTAATAATTGTTTTAACTAACTAACTAACTACCCATCACGCCGTTTCCCCGCAGGGGTAGGCAGAGAGGACGGACCGCCAAACAACTCGGTCTTGGCACACACTCCTTGCCTCATTCACATTCATACATCGTCTCATACATGCTCTTCTATTGTTCTGACTCTTGACATGGCCCGACTCGAGTATCTGATTCACTTGATCGTGCCATGTCTTCCTCGGGCGTCCTCGACTTCTGCTACCATTCGCATTTGCATCGTATATCCTCCTTACACTTCTATCTTCGCTCATTCGCTCTACATGCCCAAACCTTCTAAGCGTCCCTTTCTTAATCTTACTCATTACGCTTACATCAGCCTTGCACTCTTTGCGGATCTCCACATTCCTCACACGATCAAACATGGTTTTACCACACATACGCCTCAGGGATCTCATTTCAACAGCATTTAATCTACTTTCATCCTTTGTTTGCCAGTTCCATGCCTCATTTCCATACATCAAGGTAGGTACCAGCACTTCGTTGTGGACTGCTAATTTCGCTTCTTTGGACAATTTTTTGTTAGCGCCAAAGGCGTTCAGTCCTCCATTAACGGAATTACCTAATAGTTTTAAATGTAGCTATAAATTTGTGGGTTGTCCATTGAAAAAAAATGAAACAATATCATTTGGTTTCAACCACTATACTTATTAATTACGCTGACCGGTTTCACTTATTATGTTTTGGTATGGTCACCCATTGTTTTATAATGTTAATATATTTTGCCCTGAAGAAGAAACGGTTGTTCCGAAACCGGTCGGCGTATATAATAATTGTAGTGGTTAAACAAAGTAACAGTTTTTCATTTACTAATAAAAGTAATGATTGTGCAAACTTCTAATAAATAGTTGCTTTACCATTGCAAATATTGGACATTAGTACCATAGGTATGTTTTTCGCAAATTGTTTTTTAATGGGTACTTAGTACCTACCTCCCTACACGAATTAATAAATAAAAATAAAAGTATTCAATTAAATAATATTTTAATCTCTTATTATTCAATTTTGGCAAAACTCTCAACGCTGTAACAGGTTTTATATTATTCACAAA
Source organism: Hesperophylax magnus (assembly GCA_026573805.1). Classification (NCBI taxonomy): domain Eukaryota; kingdom Metazoa; phylum Arthropoda; class Insecta; order Trichoptera; family Limnephilidae; genus Hesperophylax; species Hesperophylax magnus. The sequence goes on from JAIUSX010000022.1 coordinate 8,671,905, forward strand.
ATCTGGCTGAAATGAGAAAAGAGCAAGACAGCAATGGTAACTTATTGCTTCTTCAAGAGGTATCGATGTCTGATAACCCCAGGGTATAATAACCCAACAACCTTCGTCCCTCTTTTACGCGATGATAAGACAATCTCGCAGCATCTTCCGTCTCACCCCACCTTTGCCGAATTATGATAATGTCTCAAATAACAATATTCAAAATCATATCCCGTCAAGGTGTATTGATGGCTTCAATAATAATCAATCTAGAGGCAATTAAACTCAAAATGGAATGTAGTCAAATTGGAATGGAATTACAAAATGTCTCGTTATGTGATTTTGAAATTTTAATTTAGATTATCCTTGTTTTGGATGAAAGCCTAAAATTGGCTATTAGTTTGGTAGTATAATAGTACATATTGCGAGAATTCCATTTGACCCCAAGGAATTACAATTCAGTATGAAAATTGTCATATTGTGTGATGTTCCAATTAAAACCTTTGCTATGGCTAGAATTCTATTCCAGTAAAAGCGGAACATTGCTCCGCTTTTGTGGAATCTGCAGTCATCTCTGTTTATTAGTGAAATAATGATATCAAGAAGCATTTGATGCTTAATAATTCGCATTTTCCTAAGGTAATTAAGACACATGCCTAATTAAATATTTTAAGACTGGTTGTAAAAACTGGATTAGATAGAAAATATGTTAACTAGTAGCCATAAAAGAGCTAAACACATACGCATGATTTCCTTGGTATCACATACGGATATGGCTGAAGTTTGGCAAAATAAGATACCTGTGTAATGGAAATTATTAAAGGTCATCAGAAACCTTCCACCGTACACAGAGAGAATGAAAAAGCAATTAGGTGAAACAAAACAACACTCCCTCTTTGAGTGGTAGATAACGATTGTATTTGACGGAGTGAAAAAATGACAAGTGACTATTTGCCTCCTATCTACATAGGTAGATGAGGTATATACCTCTCAGTCATTTTGACATTGAATTTTATTACGTTTTCCGCATACAGTTTTTTTTTGCGTTGAAATTTACAAAGAAACATTAGAAATCATTCAACGATGATTTCTGACCAATTCCGTGAAAAACTCTGTTCGAAATTGCATTGTTCTCTATCATTTTAAATAGCCGTGTCAATAATTTCTCGTCGGATTGCCAAGTTGAAATATTGGTTCCGTCTCTAATTGAAAATAATCGTTTGTTAGAGTCGTGGGTTAAATGATCGTTCAACTCGCATTCAATAAATGTGCAGTTAAATGGTAAATGCCTCTATCGAAATATCAAAGCTTGTGGCCACTGGCCGAGTGCAAGCGCCGATTTGGTTCGCAACAGATCTACTAGTAGGAGCGTGAGCACGGCCACAGCGGAATGATTGCCGGGGAAGTGGCATGGGCATCTGCAGCGGGGAGCATCGTTTCTCGTTTCGTAAGAAAACATCATCCGCGGAAACATGTCATTGAAACGAGTCGGGATCTCCTCGGAGCCAGAATGGCAGACGCGCCGTGACGCGCTACAGCGCCCGAGACGTTTCGGTTCGGAGGCGACCGGCTCGCCCGCTTGAGTTATGACCTGCATAACCTGTGATTACGCGCGATTTGTACGGGACAGGATAATTGTTTAATTGATATCGCGATGTTATTTATTTTCATGATTTCCACGGGTTTTGCACGAGCTGCGGCGCGCTGGTACGCCGTATCTTGCCGGTCGTGTAGGACAGACATTACGCGCGCTATTACGGCGAATGTGGAACATTCGGAGGTGCCATGGCCGCATGCCTAGTGCCCACCACTTGCCGTGCGGGAAACGCCGAACGCCAAACGCGGCAGGTACGAGTAGGAATCGTTCATAAAGGAAACGTTTTTCGATTGTTTTCGCTAATCAAATCGAGGACATATTTAATTTCCATAACGTGCTCCACGGCGGAGTGGTAGAACTCGCGCATGGCTGTTTTCAATCCAGTACCTACGCTAAACTTAGGCTTTCGGAATATGAATTTATAACCGACAATAAATAATGACTACGCCAATATTCAATAGCTTTAAATAGGTACCTACTTATCTGTTAGTATCAACTTTACAGACAAAACCTAATTCACTGTCCTTATCAAGCTTCCTTTCAAAAGAGTTTGCTTTTATTCGCACAGGTATAATAAAAATTTTGTGTACCGATCGATTGGAACTCGACGAATTGACTGTAATTTTTAACGAGAAAGATCAGACAATTGTGTTCATCACAAGAAAAATCAGAGTGGGAAAAGGAGGCCTTTACCTTGTATGATTTCTGATGTTGGTCTTGCATGTTCAGTGGGTACTATAGTTTATAGATGTACATCTAGTATTGTATCACACACGACAATAGTTTAATATTTATTCAATATGTAACAATATGACAAATATGTAACTAAATGCAACAACGACGAAATTAACATTCAATCGTCTAGAGTCGGAAAAGATTGGTCAATAAAAATCAAATGCGTTTTATAGTCAAAGTATCAAAGAGTAATAGTGGCTTAATCTCTGCGGAATTAATGATGCATCCAAAGGAAGGACGTATTATTTATTAATACATGTAATTCCTCTTGCAGTTTGTAGCGGATCTGGCCAAGTAAAATGACGTTGCCAGCAGAGAGAGATCACTAACTAAATATCCCATTGTCTGTGTACCTTTTCCCAGCATCTTGCCATACCACGACCCGAGCGTGCATCAATCTACAAATTAAACGCTTAGTACTATTTACTTTGCTGTTGCGATGCCATATTCTCCTAGGAATTATTCTTGTCTTCCCTGCCTCATCTCAATAAATGCCTTGGATATTTATTTAAACTTTACGCTGTGAAATGAAACTAGCTTGCTGCGGGGATTCCGTGATTGCTTTTATTTAATGGCAAATACATCAATAATCCAATATTAATAATTTATGAATATTACCACAATCTGGTTTACATTTGTTTTATTTTCTCTGTGAATAGCAGTCTTTAATCTAATTTAAATATGCTGGTACCTACTTTAATTTGTAATACTTTAACTATGAATCAAAAAATTAAATAAAGTTGACACATCAAAGATAATAGATATTATCAATAAATAATATATTATTTATTGTTGTTGCATTTTATTAAGTACCCATTTCATACAAGATTGCCAGCTCGGTCTTTGAAAAATTTACAACTAGTACTGTACCTACCTATCTTTTATTATTTCGTACCTAATAAGTACATTTTTATTTTTATACCTTATTTTTTCTAAGTTTAATAACTATTATATTATTTAAGTTATATTTTTTACTTTGTACTTAAATTTCTTATTTTCTTAATTTTATTGTGTTATCAAATTTATCATCTAGTTTTATAACTATTTGTTAATTTTTAGCTACATCAACTAGTGAAATTTTACAACCTATAAACCATAATGACTCCCAACACTCCCCAACTCAAACACGAGAAATAATTTCTCAATTGACCGGTCGGTGGCCGAGTTGATATCGCGTTTGGGTCCCACTCAGGCGTAGTGTGTTCAATTCCTCGGCTGGCTAAGTTCTCCATCACAACACAAGCAACATTTTCAGCTTACTGTGGTAGTAGTAGGAGATTTTCAAATATTGTCAGGTTATTCGTAACCCGGGAATGTTTGTCTTTCTTTAAAAAAAAAAAAAAAAAAAGTTTTCGTTAAAAATTTCCATTTTTTTTTGCAATCAGCCTCGAAATATCTACATTTGTAAATTATTGTAATGTGTTTGTATATTCAATAAAAAAATAAAAATAATAAAAATAAAAATATATGTATCTTTGTGACAAATTCTGAATTTCAGTTATTTACGGTGTCACATCATTGCTATTCTAGGCAATAAGTTTTTTTTTAATATCTATAAGGGATATATAAAAAAATATAATATAAAAAATGTAAAGGAGATGTGTGTTTTCGTCAAATGAATAATGTAATGATACTATTCATGGATACCTATATAACACTCGATACGGTAATCTTTATTAACTGGTAGTTCTATGAACAACTGCGCGTCCAAAAAAGTATATTTATATTTTTTTGGAGTATTATGGCAAATTTGTAAACACGTTTTGAGGTATCGCTTGTCATAATGTGCAGAATTTATGCAATATACAAATATGGGATACACGGTGAAAACTTGGTGGAACATTGGCTTTAAACCGCAATAAACAGTTCCATATGTTTTCATGTTATTTTGAGGAATGGTTTTAAGTAAAGAATTACACAATTTGTCCAAAGAAACTTCACTATGTCAATAATAATAATAATAGTATTTGGATGATTTGTATAGCGCCGTTTTTTGAACCGGAAATGGAAAGTACAAACAATTTCATACAGACGCAATGCAACAAGGTCTAGTTAGAGCAGGGCTTCGCTACATTCAGTAAATAAAGTTGAAAATTTTTAAGGTTCATAATTAACTAATAATGGTAAAACCAATAAAAATATGTGTAATCATCGCGAAAGAGTCTCCGAAGGATAAAATGTGTCAGGTAGGTGCTATGAACGTACAAAGTATGGCGAAATAATAAGCAAAAGGCAGTAAACATTTATTCAGACTGTAAATTAATGTTTACACCGAGATCACCCCACGTCCTTCACTTGTTATCGATCCAATTGATAAATACGACAGTAAAATGCAACATTTTATTCAATTCCTGCCGTTTTACGACTCTATGCAGCGGTGCCGGCAGGTATACGAACCAGCGATGAAGAGGGTGTCCCGTACTCACCGCACAAAAAGCTTTTACCATTATGAAAATATTAGACCGGTCGGTGGCCGAGTTGACATCGCGCTTGGGTCCCACTCAGGCGTAGTGTGTTCAATTCCTCGACTGGCTAAGTCCTCCATCACAACACAAGCAACATTTTCAGCTTACTGTGGTGGTAGTAGGAGATTTTAAACATTGTCAAGTTATTCGTAACCCGGGAATGTTTGTCATTCTTTAAAAAAAAAAATTAAATTGGATGTTTTCTATAAATTAAAAACATATTAACATTTTATAGTGATTTGTTTTGGGGGTATTATGCCGTGTTGCGCTACCTCCTTCTTTAGCCAACGTTTCGGACAGCATTGCAGTGTCTATATGTGAATATATGTAATCTACAATACTTTTGGCCGTGAAAATCTCAAATACACTTAGGTACTACTGTAAAAATGTATATATTTAAAAAACATAATGATTTTTGGCATCCAGTATTTTTTTTAAAGTTTGTCTTTGTTTTCACACATATACACTCACTAATACACCCTACCATATTTTAATAATATCTTATCAAAATCATAACTAGACATATGTTATATGTAATTGGTACATTTTTATTGTATTATGGTAATATTAAAACTAAGCTGTAAAACAGGTTACTTAATCTACGTAGACGACTTTTCAGAAAAAAATAATTAAGAAGATCATCCCTGAGATAGATAGATAAGAAATGATTACAATAATAAATTCATGCCTTGTGTTTAGATAAGGTTAGGTTAGGTTGAAGAATGTTACAAAAAGGGGTTATATAATGTATTTTTACTGCCGTAATTTGGACAAAGAGATAGATACAATACTTAAGGCGATGCCATACGTAATAATGCAAAATCATTTGTTTTTGGTTTGAAAATTTGGTCGCCTAGAAATGTTTCAGATGTTTTAATTAAATACTGCGAGTAGAATACATCTTGGCCTTTGAAACAATCGAGTATTTTTTAGATAAGTCTTTTTATAAGCCCAGAAAAAAATAATGTATAAGGCCTATGAAAACTGCTTTAGAGATCAAAATCTCCTACTTACGAACCCATTTTCGGTTATGATTTTATTGTATAATGTGGCAAATTAAGTTATTTATAAAATGATCAAAAAAAAATTATTATTTATGCCTGAACATCCACAAAATAAAATAAAAGGCACTTTTTGGCCACGTTTTTTTCTTGCATAAATCAAAACAGGCGGATGGTGTTAAGCGAGAATTTAAACCTTATCGCCATCTACGTAAGGGTTGTTATTGATAGCGGCTCGATTTAAAATATTACACGACGTAGTGCATCGCCTTAATAAGATTACTGAAATTTTTCGAAATTAATGTTTTTTGTATGTTGTTCTAGTAAAATATTTGCGCCAACTGTCGAATAATTTGACAATCTGAATCGCAGTATCAGTTCATCTGTAATTTGTTACGCCTTATTTTGTGGTTAGTCCAGGGCACCCTGTACACCTACTGATTAACCCTCTATATCCACTGATTCACATAGTTTCTCGCGAATGGCATCTAAAGCAGACAGTAAAAATAACAAAAAGATATCCTCTTCGTTTTTAGTGCCCTTAAAACCCAGCAACATTTTATCAAATTTGTCGGATGGTTTGAATGACTCTTCACGATGACTCGCTAAAATGGTCACATTAAATAGTAATAATAACAACAATAATAATAAATACCAATAATTCTGATAATAGGTACGTCTGTTGATCAACATGGAAAATAGACCCTGATAACTTTTATAACATCATGAGTACTGTACCGAGTAGGTACCTACTCTAAAAATTGTTTCATTCACTAACCACATTTAACTTTGAACTTTGATGATACTTCCTGCTATCCTCAAGGCCGCTAGCTGATAGCTCTTGGCATTTCGTCATTCTCCAGGCTACGCGTAACTTCGTCCTCTCACTGTTATATCAAATCTTAAATTTCCGTAACATTTAATTGTAAATGGTGTAGTGAATATATTTGTGATTCAGAAAATATCACTTTTTTTAAACTATATTTTATAACTACTCACATTTTTAAACTGTGAGTTTTTTAGAAAATTATTTTACTTAGTAAGCCAAAGAAATGAAGAAGGACTCAACAACTGAATTGGATTGTTTAAAGATATATTTATATAACCTCACAAAAATACAACGGCCGTTGAAAATATTTATTGATTCCTTCATTGAGATATAGTCATAAACGGTTGAATCTTGTATCACTGTGTTTTTAATTGGTTCCACCCTTTTTTATTGTTGATCATTTGGCCAGTTTCTTTGTTATTTTATATTGGAAGTTATTGGTTTATTAGCAAGAGCTTTTTTTATTAGTCGAAAACAATGATTTGTTTTTATAAAGGCCCTTTGCTTCTTTATTGAAATGCTCCGAGGAAGACGAGTTATCGAGGAAACGTATTTTCACGAATTAATTATAAATGCATAAAGTTCAGTGCTATTGGTCTGCATCGTAATTTAATAACTTCCTATAATCGAACCATATTTTAGATGGCGGTTAGTCATCGCTAAAATGTATAAAAGTGTTTATTCTGTCATTGTTACTTTGGGTGAGATTGAATTAAATTAGCAATTCCAAGTTATTGAGAAACATTTACAATGGGATTTCTTTAATAAATAATGAAAAAAATTATTCGTTTTTTCGAATGTAAGTTTAATATTTATATTGCATTATAAATGTTATAATGGAAGAACTTTGTTATTTAAATATATCACATTTTTTAATATCGAGGATCATTTAGAAAATTTCTTCCGAAAGATTTATGTATATAATACATTCATATTATATTTATAGAAAGTAGAGAAAAGTCGATGTTTTGTAATCAATTCGTAAAAAATATATTTTCTGGTGCTTACATTGCTAACGCTGGCTAAACCTTAAAATAATGTACTACGGAATTTTATATCTTAAAAAGGCCTACAAAAAAATCCACGGTCCTAAGGTGGTAGACATATACCATCCCCCAGAAACGCTGGTTATACGTCAACTAGTCTACAATAAGGACAAGACGTTCAACGACATTGTAACTGTAAGCCTTTACAAAAAAATTCTAGATGGTTACCAGAAAGTAGGCATTTAGAAAAAGTCCTGTTTTTGCGGTTCGTGACTTTTCAGTGATTTGGAGTGGTAATATTGAAAAATACGACATTAACAATACTGTCGTAGCTAAAAATTTTGAATATATTTTGTTTATATTCAATTTTTTGCGTGATGATTTTCCGGATTCAGGGAAGCGCACTAACTCACTGAAAAGTCACGGACCGCCACCGGTGCTTGCCACTATAATGTAATTTGTTCTAGCTTAGTCATGAATATGCTACCTGATACCCGATTAGAACTTTCACAAAACTTGATAATTAACATTGAAATTTGATGAACTCTTCAAATTCTGTGAAATAACTGACCTAAGACTTTTTTTTCTTTCACTTCTAGCATCTCCGCCTAATATCAACTAAACCTTGTTTACGCATGCTGTGAACATTTTTAATTGGGGTGTTAATATCTGTACACATTCCCACCCAAATAATATAAATGTAATAATTGTTAACACTCTGTAAATGTTTCAAACAATAAATAAATAAATAAGACAACTATGATAATAAAAATACACAATGATGCATCTATTTTCATTATTTAAAAATTCTTGACTTTTATTTTTTGGGTTGACTTAGGATTAAACCTTTCTCATCAGAGACTGGAGTCACAACGCGCTAACAACTGCCAAAATCTACCAAATCCTGATTGGGTAGGATGGACATTTATTTCGTTTATTAACTGTTGTAATGGCATCCAATTTCAGAGAAATGCGTATATATCCGAGTGTGTATTCATGATTGCCAACAAATGCATTGCCATCGACAACGATTCTATCTGCCGAGTTTTAGCTGGATCCGATATCGGGAAGTGGGTTGATTTCCACTTCAGAGGTTTACATTCATTTGTTCACGTAAACAAAGGTGAAAATCAAATAGATGTATTTAAAAAATAGAAACTTACCCTTCTCGTAAGTGATCTGCCTCTCCTGCTGCCTGGCATTATCAGCGGCCACCTTCAGAAGACCCTGAATGTTCCTCAGCAGTGTCTCCGTGGAGCAGACCGCATCAGGCGCCAGAGGACCCGTCCCACCGGGAAGAGCTCCGGCCCCCGCCCCGCCGGGAAGGGCGCCGGGGCCTGGACCGCCCAGGGAACCGCCGCCCCCGCCCAGGGACGAATAATTCAGGGCTTGCGAGGGAGACGGGCTATGGAGGTCGCGCTCGTTGTCGCTGAGATCTGGAACAATAAAAGGGTTTATAAATAAAAATATTATTCTGGGACTCCAATAAAGGAGATTGATTATTTGCCTTTGTGCAGTTAATATTAGTTTTACACAGCTATATTTTCACTGTTCGAAAAGTAGTTCTATATTAAATGGTTACTGGTAATGGCACTTCTATTCTGGGCTCTAGTTTTCCAGTAGGAATAAGTGTGTGCTATCTAGCCCTATGATCACGGAATAAAGAATAACATAAGATGAGCCTTGTGGGCATGTTTTGTATTCCTAATATTTGCTTAATCAAATGGGATGAATATCTATGATATTGGGCCAGTATAAGTGAGACAGAGCGCTAGGCTATTGGGCTAAATGGAACATTTGTTTCCATTCATATTTGTATGGAAGGCACTTCGAGTTTTCTGCTGTATTCTATGCTTATAACCATTCAAAATACTAATTACGGTTGTCGGTGCAAGAGTAAGTTACCTGCATAATGCGTAACATTATTGACTACTTATTGGAACTAATTATCATATAAGACCAAAATTATTTTACAGATCACTAATAATTATTTATTCGTAATGCGTATTTGTTTTGTCTAAATGCTTAGGTGAATTAATAGAGTGAAGAACGTTACTAAGATAACTCGCATGTTTTCACTCAACCAGGTCCAGTGGCATACTTTAGGCCCGTTCCTATACACATTCTTTGAATGGGTATCCTTTTCACAAGTGGTGCAACATTTTTTGTTCGATTAGTATGAATATAATTTGTCTGGTATTTTTATATTGTCATTGGAGATATGTCGGAATTTCGCAAGTAATTAATAACATTTAAATTTTAAATATATACTTTCGTAAAGCAATGATGCCCAATCATAATATCTGGTAATTTTTCTGCGCTAGTAGATGAGTTAAGAATAATTATAACATTAGGTTAACGTTGAGAATAATTATATAATTAACACGTTTTAGGCAAATATTTTAGTAGAATTTTTAAATTTTCCTAGAATGTCACAATAAACATATTAATTCTGTAAGAAAACAAATTTCAACACAGCTTACGAATATATCCAATGGCCACTAACATTTAATATGGCAGCGATCAGTTACTCCGGTAACATATCATCTGAAATTATATTATTTAATGATTATTTTATGCAACAAAAAAGTAAAAAAATTAGCCATTTTATTTCCTTTGTTAGAAATTCAGCAAATTGTCCATAATTGAAAACAAATTGTATTCTTAATAAATTAAATTGTTGATCTTGTGAATATATTAAAATGATTAAGGCGATGCCATACGTAGTAATGCAAAATCATGTGTTTTTGGTTTGAAAATTTGGTCGCCTAGAAATGTTTTAGATGCTTTAATTAAATACTGCAAGTAGAATACATCCCGGCCTTTGAAATAATAGAGTATGTTTTAGATAAGTCTTTTTATAAGCCCAGAAAAAAATAATGTAAAGGCCTATGAAAACTGCTTTAAAGTTCAAAATCTCGTACTTACGAACCCATTTTCGGTTATGATTTTATTGTATAATGTGGAAAATTAAATTATTTATAAAATGATCGAAAAAAAATAAATATTTATGCCTGAACATCAACAAAATAAAATAAAAGGCACTTTTTTGCCATGTTTTTTTCTTGCATAAATCAAAACAGGCGGATAGTGTTAAGCGGGAATTTAAACCTTATTGCCATCTACGTAAGGGTTGTTATTGATAGCAGCTCAATTTAAAATATTACACGACATACTGCATCGCCTTAACTAGAATTTATTTTTGGCGAAATGAATAGTAATTTAAGGCTCCTTTGAAAGCGTTCAAATAGAAAAAGAATATAGTTCAAAATTGAGATATGTAAATACGAATGTTAGAAGTAGCTCGCTAATATTAAAAAAAAAAACGATGATAGCTAAGCGAAAATTTTAAATAAAACACACGACTAGTTTAGAGCAAAAATCAAAGGCAATTTTAAGGCTCCGTAGTAAGCTTTAAAAAATAATATAGTTCGAAAGGGAGATATGTAAATACGAATGCTAGAGGGAGCTCGCTAATATTATAAAAAATGATTATAGATGATGAATATTTAATAACACAAGACCATATTGAGTAGAGCAAAATTGTCTCGAGAAATGCTTAAATTGCATTTATTTTTAATTGCATAGACTTGAATTTTTTCGTACGTATAACTTATTGATTAAGGCGATGCACTACGTCGTGTGATATTTTAAATTGATCCGCTATCAATAACAACCCTTACGTAGATGGCGATAAGGTTTAAATTCCCTCTTAACACCATCCGCCTGTTTTGATCTATGCAAGAAAAAAACATGGCCAAAAAGTGCATTTTATTTTATTTTGTGGATTTTCTGGCATAAATATTTTTTTTTTTTCGATCATTTTATAAATAACTTAATTTACTACATTATACAATAAAATCATAACCGAAAATGGGTTCGTAAGTAGGAGATTTTGAACTTTAAAGCAGTTTTCATAGGCCTTAAACATTATTTTTTTCTGGGCTTATAAAAATACTTAACTAAAAAATATTCGATCATTTCAAAGGCCAAGATGTATTCTACTTGCAGTATTTAATTAAAGCATCTGAAATATTTCTAGGCGACCAAATTTTCAAACCAAAAACGCATGATTTTGCATTACTGCGTATGGCATCGCCTTAACAGAAAAAATGTGTGTTTTAATAATTCTTGGCGATTTTTTTTTTGTTTTGAGTGAAATTCATACAATTACCGTTTCGGCTAGATAAAAATATTTTCTTAAAAAAATATATATATGTTTTAGGAACATAAATACTTAAAAGTGTTCATGGGAATATGTTATAAATCGGTAGAATTTTGAAATGCGGGGGCTTCATTTTTAGGTAAAATTATGGTAAGTAGGTGCAGCACCTACTTGTTGAACTTTGAGATGCTAAGGTCAAAACACAACCAACACTTTCAACGAGCGCTGTGAAACTTAATGAAAACACGACCTTTGACGAGATTTATGAAGCATTAAATACACGAAAGTTATATCATTTGCAGTACTGCGTATTACATGAATATTGCGTGGTGGTGCATTATAAAACGATGTTTTCATCGGAGCCAATACTCCTTGCTAACAGGGCTCCTACATTATTTATTGCTCGAGATCAAAAAACAATGAACAAGAGCCCGGTCCGGGCAGGATAAGAGCGGACTGTATGTGAACCAAACGGGGATCTCGCGATGTATGGGATTTCGATTTATCTGGCGATTGGTTTAAGGCTTAACGACTGTTTGTTTTGCAGTAACGATTTGTTCATAATATAAATACAGAAATGCGTGAGCTTGTGGCTGAAGGGTTCGTGTATTTAATTATTTTCTATGGTCAGGATGCTCAAAACTATATTATTCTAAAATTAAAAATAAATAATTGTTTTTTTTATTAAAATGACATCATACTTAAGAGAAAATGTAAAGAAGTCTTAAATTACTATTTTAAGTTCACATCTTGAGCCATTGAGATTAAACTGAAAATAAGACGATAGGTCACAAGGTTTGAATAGCAATTTTCGATCCTGCAAGTATAGTAAAACTAGGTTTTTTTTAAATTTCCATGAATTTTTTTTTTGCTTAAGTGTGAAACCGCACAAGAGTCCCAACTGCTCGAAACCGTCTGGAGCCAGTGAGACCATGGCATCATCAATTGGGGATACGTTGTGACGCTAGAAGATAGTTGGAAGGGGAAGAAGACGGGAGAGAGGAAGGTGGGAAAGAATCTGGCTATTTTGATCTGGTCACTAAACACGGCTAAAGCCATTCAAGTAAGGTTTCAATTCTGAATGGTGATCTTACACGAGGGAGACACTAAGAATAACTTCCACTCTGGAACGTGTCGCAAATATACTATATATTATTTTAAATGAGTAAATTGTTAAATAAATGCATGCCGGGATTTGAACCCGCTTCTCCCGGCTTGCTAGACAAAAGCTTTACCCTACGTTTATTAAGTATTCGTAAACACTTGCTATTTATTTGAAGAATTAGTAAAATATTATATCTATTATTACTGACATATTCATTAATGCGTGAAGGCACTTCCGGCAAAATATATATTTCCTCTAAAAACATTACCTACTCTGTGAAGTTCAAGCGTTTTATGTTTGGCATAACCCTGAAAGAAGTTGAAGTATCTTTATCCCGACTTTTTGAATGGTTTTCAACTTCCAGGCAAAGCCAATCAGGGGTACCACATTAAATTGATTGCACACGAATCAGTGTTTAATTGTTGTCTTGCGAAGCGAATGGAAAACGCTTCTACTGTAGCTCCTAAAAGTCGTAAATATCGATGCATTAATAAACGGCCAACAGTCGGTATTGTACTGAGAGAATAAACACACAATGAAAACATTTGTAATCAAGCTTCAGTGAAAAAGCTATTTATGCAATACCTTTATTTTGTACGCGTTTTCCTTGATACAGTTTGGGATTTATTTTTGGCAGAAAATTCTTAGCTAAATCCAATAAGAGGATAAATACTACGAATAATTGATTTTGGCAAACAGATGCAAAGTTGAAATAATTGTGGTATTGCCACATATAAAAGTGTTAAAAAATCATTTTTTATCACTTAAACGGGAAACGAAAATAATCTTTTGAAAAACACTTAAGTGTTCAGTTAACTAGGTAGTTACAGAAACACAAACGCCTTTTAACCATAGTAATAAATGCAGAGAAACAGTTAAAACAATTCAACAATTATGTTACTAATTTGGTATCGTAGTACCACGTAGAGCCAGTGAGACTATGGCATCCTCATTCGGGGTATGTTGTAAGGCTGGAGGTTATGAGGAGGGGAATTACCTGACTATTCGATCTGGTTACCAAATACGACTAAAGGAATTTCAAGCAACGCTTCAACACTGAATGGTGGTCATACACCAGGTCTATACTGAGAGTATCTTTCACTCTGGAACGTGCTGCACATATATTTTAAATCATTTTTAATGATAAAATGGTGAAATAATACATATTAATCGAATAAAATTTACTTGAGCCTGCCAGGATTTGAATCGAGTCGAGAGCCTTATCCCTCGATCACAGAGGCCGTTTTTACAGAGAATCTATTTCTACTAACTTGTTTAAAAGTATTTTTTTTACTTTAAGGTAGAATTTCACGTTTATCTATAAAGATCTGCATAATTTAAGTGCCGTTATGATTAAGAAAACCTATTAATTACAAGTCCTGACTAATGAACCCTTTGAGTGATTGAGGATCAAAAATCATCAACGTGAAGATCATCATTAACATCATTAATGATTGGTATATTAATAAGGGTTTTTAACATCCTTTGATTCCCTTCGATTTATCCGCCAATGCGTGAATACAATTATACATGCGATCAATTTTAATGCCCGGTGTAGCCGTTTCGTACCGGGCTATGACTTTTGAACTCCAGTTCCATATATCAGCAGTATTATATGCAGTGAACACGCGTTGCACCGGCAATACCTGTATGCGAGCATTGTCAGATTAAAGAATCATTCTGTCATTTTTATTATTTATGCGTTCTCGTTGAAATATCGCGATTTAAAAACAGTGTTATTATTTCATTGCGATATTCTTTAAAATCAAGATTTTTTCTTTTCACCAAAATGTATCCTTCCTCAATCGCCACTCGAACGGTGAGCTCTTAAGTCCTGACATTGGAACAGCCATTTTTCTTGACAAAAATGACAAGATGACGGATTGTAATTTTCATATTTTAATTTTGTTTATAATATAATACCTATCATAAGTTTGAGCAATATTTCTTCATGAAGCTAATTTTATTTTTTTAGTATTAACGCCCTTTTTATAGGCTTTTACATACGAATAGTAATTATACATTGCTTAAACTTACATATAGCTAATAATTGTACAGAGTTTTTATACGTTACTGAACTGCTTCAGTAAAAAACATTTTGTATTTGTTAAGTGATAAACTGAAAATGTCCACTGACTATGTATAATTATTTCGCTCCGATAGTATTCTGGACAGAGAGGAATACACATGGTAGTTATTCAAAGAATTTCAGCACTGAAATATTTCCCGAATTCTAGTATTACTTAGTGGAAGTAACTCTGCATGTTTAGACCACATATTTGTCAAGTCGCACAAGGCGGCCAATATTATCTCTTCAATTCTTGAAACTAATATCACAGATCATTACCCGACCTTCTATGGACACCATTTCAAAAATACACCTTTAAACCGAAATTCTGTAACTCTAGAAAAAGTTGACATTGATTATAAAACTCTAAACTATTTACTTCAGTCAGAACACTGGGAAAATGTAATATCAATAGAAAATCCACATATAGCATTAGAGAATTTCTATAATACTCTTAGAGATTATATTCTAAAAAGTGAAAGTAAAATAGTTGTCACTAACAGAAAATATAAAAAAATTAAACCTTGGATTACAGTTGGATTAATTATATCAATTAAACAAAGGGATAAATTATATAGAGAAATGTTAAAATATCAAATGGATTGTCAAAATAATAATATCAGAACAATGCCTTATCTGAAAACAAAATATCTAATGTACCGAAACTTACTAAATAGACTGATACGAAACTGCAAAAAGAAATACTATTGTGAACAAATAGAAAATGCTAAAAATAATACTAAAAAAACTTGGAATATTATAAATGAAATTGCCAACAAAAAAATTATGTCTTCAAATATTGTAAATGAGGTTAAAATAAATAATGAAATAATAACTAACAAATCGACCATTGCAGAATGTTTTAATAACTTTTTTACAAATATAGTAGACGAGGTACTTGAATCTTCCGGCATTAATGTTAATGATGATTATATGGAGACATCTTCTCAATTGGATTCTAATAACGATTCAATTAACTTTATAGAATATTTTTCTCCCATTACATTTAATGAAATTGAAAAATATATTGATAGCCTTAAACCATCCAACTCTAAGGGAAATGATGGACTATCATGTGATACATTAAAAAAAATAAAACAACATGTATTAACGCCATTACAACATATTTTTAATATTTGCCTCAAAGATGGTCATTTTCAAGAACAATTTAAAATCTCCACTATAATGCCTATTCATAAATCTGGGGATACGCATAAATTAGACAATTACAGACCAATATCCCTTGTTTCAAACCTATCAAAAATATTCGAAAAATGCATCAAATTTAGAGTCATTGAACACTTAAAAAAATATAAAATTCTATCGAAAAACCAATACGGCTTTCGTAAAGATCTAAGCACTGAGGATGCCATATATGAATTGACAAAACATATTTATACATCTATCGATAAAAAAAGAAATGTCTTGCCATATTCCTAGATTTAAGAAAAGCTTTCGACACCGTTAATCATAATTTACTCATTAAAAAAATAACTCGACTGGGCTTCAAAAAAGACACACTAAAATTACTATCAAACTATCTTAAAGACGGAACACAAAAAACAAAAATTGGGAATAATTATAGTTCAGAGAAACAGATAAAAAACGTAGTTCCGCAGGGAACTGTTCTTGGCCCGATTTTATTCTTAATTTATATTAATGATTTATGTAATTTTGTAATCCCTGGTAAAATTGTTTCTTACGCCGACGACACGGCAATAATAGTGGATGGTAATAATTGGACAGAAACTTTTTCGAAAGCAAGTGTATGTATTTCACTTGTTTCAAAATGGTTAAAATACAACAAACTTGTCTTAAACTACAGCAAAACATTTTACTTACCTTTTTATAAAAACATAAGAAACAAACCAAGAGAAAACCTTAAAATTAGAATCCATAATAACAACTTGCAATCAAGAAATGTGCTTCCTGTGCAACGAACTCGCTAATGTCAAAAATATAAAATATTTAGGAGTATCAATAGATATTAATCTTAATTGGAAATCACATATTAATCAAACCACTTCTATACTAAGATATCTTACCTACATATTTTATAGACTCAAGGAAATTTTAAACGCTGAAAAATTGAAAATGATCTACTTCTCCCTGGTGCAATCTGCAATCACTTATGGCATAATAGGATGGGGTGGTGCACCTGATACATTTATTAAGCCTCTACAAATAATTCAAAAACACATAATTAAAGTCATATATAACAAAAATAAAACATTCTCGACCGACCTATTATACAAGGAATCTAAATTATTTAACATTCGTAAATTATTTATATTACAAACTATGAAATATTTATTTAAAAACAAAAATAATTTCAAAATAAATGAAAACAGAATGAGTATAAGAACAAATAATATATTTTACACCCCCCAAACCAATACTAAATTAATGCAGACACATAGCAGTTTCATTGGTCCTCGTACATTTAACCTTCTACCACTACAAACTCAAATGATAAATAAAAAGATAGAATATATTAAAAAGGTAAAATTATGGCTGAATGACGCAGATATTGAAACGCTTTTACTATAAATTTATTGATCCTTTCTACAACTCACTTGCTGAAACTTTATAAACTATTGTACATAATGTTTTCTCTTTACTTTTTAAAATAACTATAATAAAAAAAAACTGTTTCTTCTAATGAATATTATACTTTAGGTACTTGAAATATAGTAATCATTTTATATTACCCACACTCAGGCAGTGCCTTAGTGGGTTTTCATTTCTTGTGTATACTATTTTGTATTATATATTATGTTATTATATACTATCTATTAATATGTATAATATATGTAAAGAAATGAAAATAAAGTAAAAAAAAAAAATAAAAAAATCCGAAAGCTTAAGAATGCAAGCAATTATGGGTTATCAAATGCATCAATTTAATTTGTTTATAAAAATACCATGTCAGTGAAAATCTTTCTGTCTGACAATTTAAGCATTTTCATATGTCGGCTAAAGAAGGAGTTAGCGCAACACGGCATAACACCCCAAAAACATGCAACAAAAATTTTCATATCGTTTAAAAGTGTTATATATTAATTATCACAGCATTCTTTAAATGTTACTAACACTGTGTGAAATCTCTCGCAAGTAGATAATCCCGCAACAGTGAAAATGTTATGATTTGATAAGAAGATTTATGTTTAACGCATCTCATAACATTAGTTGTAAGATGGCATCAGTTTTTACAATTTGCATTCATCACGTTAAAACGTTGTTTATTACAAATATCACTTGCACTTTATTTTCGCATCTCGAGGCGTAAAATTATCCTTTATCTCGCGCAGGCCTATTAATGCGAATCTTCGTTACCGCCGAGAATGTCATGTTAATGACTCGCCTGACGTGTTCTGTGACTCTTGACTCCGACTGACTTCCCTGACTCTGACTCCGACCGACTCCGGAGATATGGTGCCCCTTTCAGAGTCAGATGTGAATGGTAACATATCACTCTTCGCACAATTGCTGCAAATGCCAAGGCGCTGCATTGTTTTTGCAACATTGATGTATTGAAGACACTTTCAATTACTTCCTAAGGTTGTAATTATGCACATCAAGGTATATCACCAAGATGACTTGGAATGTTTTTGGTTCCGGTAAATTAAAATAATTTTTGCACATGATTGTACATTATAAGGTAAAGTTGTCATGGATGTATGTAGGTTTTAAAGGGGTCTCCCTTCAAAGGCGGAATATTAAAACTAAAATAAAAAATAAGTAATTTAAAAAAAAACTAAATAAAACAGATTTATTTGTAAGGAAGTTGCCTTCCGAAACCTGTATAGCAATAATTATTAAAATAAAGTGTTTTGAAATAAATTCATTTGCTCACATTATATAGTTTTTATTACGACCAAAATTTGCTAGAATGTTATGCGATTCGATTTCAACCTTTATGCTTTAACATATTTAATATATAATATAGAGGACAAAATCACGCTAATAACACTTTCGATATCACTTTTTATTTTTCATAAAGATATCCTCTTTAATGGTATTTGGTTCCGTTCTATTTTTACATATTTTAGTTTATTTGTTATTTTTTACAATTGTTTTTAACACAGATCTAACAAAACTGACTAGTATTCAGTTTGATTGTTAGAAATCTCACATTTTTTACAAATTAGTTTGTTAATACGATAAATCAGTGAGTTTAATGTTTTACTACATACGTATTGCACTCGTAGTATAATATTAAAATTATGTTTATTTCTAATAAAAAAAATTTACGTGATACATATTGTTATTTCTAGTAATTGAAATTTAACGTGATTCATATTTTTATTAAAATTAGGTTTATTTCTAACAATCGTTTTCTACGGTATGTAGTTAAACATATTTACTAATAATTATAAATTCTTAGAAACATAGGGATTTGTATTCATGTTCTAAGGGAGGTAGAAAAACCTTACTTTTGTTTTTATTTTTGAAATAGATGTCTTTTTTTGTATAAACTTTGGATTTACTAATTAAAAACTAAAAAATATATGTTGAAATGCAGTGTGATCTTTGCAGTGGAGGAGAAGGAGTAGAAGAGGAATGTAATAAAGTACCTGTCCGTACTCTGCTGGTCACTTCACATAGCTAGAGACGGTATGCTCAGAACTATTTAATTTACACCATAGGTATATGAAACAGCTCGCATAAACTTTTATTTTATTCATACGTATCGGATTTCGAACACGTGACTTATGTGATCAAAGCCGGTGAACTTATCGATGTGTGATAGAGGTCAGTAAGCAGTGTTAATGCGTTAAAAACGCTTGGAAAAAAGTCATGAAGTCTATGATAACACTGTATGATTATGTTCAGCTCTCGCGGGGTTGAGGCCTGTGTTAAAAGCGATTTCACCTTACAATTATTATTCCGTTCAACGGGTGAAATTATTTATTTATATATTATTACACAGATTGTTGGTGGGCCATTATTCAGCGACGTGCCCCGCTCTAATAGCGAATATGATATGGAATTACGATGGGGCACACAGAACGCAAATATGTAGCCAGGAGTTACTCCTTACTTGGCCTTTCAACGTAGTGTTTAACATGTTTGTGTTTTAAAACCTTATTCTGGTATAATGCACATCAATTTAAAATGGAAAATAGTATCATCAATGTATCAGTCAACAGCGAAATTTCACCACTTTAGTGTGAATGCTTGCAAAAGTTTAAAGAATTGGTGAATTTAGGTAAAAATGTATTGCTCAGTTTAAAAACACACAATCATCACTGGGATGCATAAAATTGTTTTTTTTGAGTGCACTTTATTTGACTTAAGTTTTCGATTCTGACAAGAGAATTTTAAGGAAATAGCATTGATAAATTTTTTTGAAAGCTTAAAATCTACTTGTAAAACTATGAGGTCTTCTCTAACAAGCATAAATGTTATAATACTCGACTCGACTCAAAGTAATAGGTATTATTAAATATTAATTTAACTTTTTATCCCTATCATTGGGTACTTCTACATTAAAAAATACATTAACAAAAAATTATAAATGGTCAGAACGTTGTTGTATGGTGTACCTAGGAAAATTATATTTACATTTTTCATGTATAAAAATGCTTCGAGCTTCTTTTCCTATCCAACAATGACATCTGCCGGGACAACAATAGCAGCTATCGGCCATACTTTTTAAAGGCATTTTCACTAACGAGAAAAAATATCTCAATTCGAACAGGGCACAAAAGTGTAAAAATGACACAATTTTGTTTGCCAATTTGCCTCGGGATTGCTTTTTCTTAATTCAAATCCGATTTGAAGCATGTAAGCAAGTAAGGGCATGGATTCATTTTTAACCTTCTAACCTTTAGTCTGGCATGATCTCCTGTTACTTGTTACACGAGCCGAGCTTTAATGAATGTGCCTGCATACTGGGTGAATTTAATGTGGACTAAATTCTGCAAAATGTTGTATTATCTTGGAATAGGCAGCTCCGCTTCTACGTGACTCAATTTCGTAGCAATGGAACATGATTTTATAAATTTATCTAAGAAAATGTACGAAAAGTAATGCAAAAATTGTATCGCCAATTTAAAGATTACGGTTCAGATTAAAACTATTTTTCATGGTTTAAAACAGTTAAATCTTCAGTCAGTTTCAGTCTTTGGTTAGAAAAAGAGTTTTAAAGTAATAAGTTTCTAATTTAGTTGTTATCAGAGAGACAATTGCAATGACAAAAATCTATGGTAATGGTTAGGTTAGGTCCGAACTTCACCAATGAAAACCAAGCAAAATAATGTTAACAGCTAATTATTTAGCAACACACGCAAATCCATCTTACACGAATTCGTTCGTTTGATACCGAGACAGAAAAAAATTTAAAATATGTGGAAAAGTAAAACTTTAAAAAAATTTACATGAAGAGATTAAACAAATCTTGTTTATTTATATTATGATTTACGGCTGACCCAGAAAAAAATAAATAGCGCTTTGACAAGAAAAAAAGGCTAAGCTGTGGTTTTCATGAAAATATGTGGAAAAAATCAACTTATTTCACTGGTTCACATTATTTAATAGCGTTGTTGATCACGCGTATTGTGTCCTTTGAGTAAATTGAAAACAGTGGTTGCTAAGATAGAGGGAAAGTGTTTGGTTATTAATCTAGTTAAATAATTATTTACCGTGATACCGACCATCGTGGTCATCCTTGTCCTCGTGGTCCTCCATGTCGCTATTGTTGTCCTCGCTGAGGTTGTCGCGCTCGCTGAGGTCGCGGGCGTCCGGCGCGCTCGGCGGCGGCGTCGAGGCGTCACTGCGCGTGGGGGAGCCGGCCGCTCCGGGCGCCGCCCCGCCGCCACCACCGCTCTTCGAAAGGTTGAGGACAGGACTGTGGCCGTTCGAGGAACCTAGATAAAAACGTGTTTAAAATTAGTCTGATTACGTCTTCATATAACAGCTGTAACTATTGTGAATCACTTTTAGAGGGTATTGGGCACAACATATCAGCTCGGCATCGGACCGGCATCGCCTCGCCACATTTCACCAGCTTGATTATGTGCGTTGAAGTGTGTTGTTTCAATGTTAATCAGGTGTCGGAGTGGTACATGTGCGATCACCTTAAGAACGCCAGAAGACCGATTACTAGTGAAAATATACTGAGTGGGATTTTAGAGGGATGTCGTCCATTTAGCCACCACAGGCAGAGTTAGAAAAAGCTACTCCAGAGGCTGGGCAATCTGGGCATGCTATGAACGTAGGCCGCAAAATAGCGTAGGACAGAAACGCCTAAAGGCGCGTTATCGAGGCGATGGGTCCCAAATTCAGAAGACGAGGATAAGAAGACAAGATAATTTAGTAAGATGGTAAATTAAACTAATTGACATATTTATTGTGTTTACTAAATATGAAGGGAAAAAGATAGGTTTGAGTGCAATGCAGAAGCGTATCACTGATATTGTCCCACCACCAAGAGATCCGTTTTAATATTTTTTTAGTGCATGTATCATTTATGAGACAAATGTAGATGTTACAATGAATCTATTAGTGGTGTGCCTACAGATCCATTTCCAGGTCTTTATTTTATCATAAACGATGCATGAATAGTAAAATAAGTCACAAAATAGCTCTCAGCGGCAGGAGCTTTGAAACAGGGGTGTGATGATGATGATTGGAAAGCGTAATGGAACAAAATTAGTGGCCTTACTGCTGACATATTGTATAGAAATACATTTTTGATATAATGTATGCAGTATATTTATTTAGATTTTGAACTATTCGTGACTGATAGAAAACTGAAATACTGAACACTGGGAAGTTACGTATTTTCTCAAAATTGATTAATTTCACCAGCGGAAAATGTTTTTGTCAAATGTAATTAAGTGAATCAAACGATGGACACCTTACTTTTCGTGATATCTCGGAGATTAGTTTGAGAAGTAACTCATAGATGGCACTAGATAATAGTTTGAGAGGTTACCCATAGGTGGCACATAGCTGTCGATAATACAGGGATTGTGTGCATATTAAAAACTATTCTAACCTTAATGTCGAGGTTCAGAATGATTCCTACCGTCTGTCAAATAAGTCATCATTGTATCTATCACAGAAAAGTCTTTTGTTTTAAGTATTTCATTGACCTAGAGTTTTATTTAAAGAGTTGTGTGACAAACCCAGAGTTACAATGCCCTTTGAATTTAAGTACTAATCTGTTCATATCATCGGAATGCATCTTACGCTATTAATACGCTAACGTCTGTCGTAAATTCACGTGTGAATAAATACATAACTACGTTATTAGTGCATACATCATGATTAAAAAATTACTACGTTTATGAATGAGTGAATTATGCGCACGTAGTGCTGTTTGAAAATCACGAAAATAACGACTTAGCTGCCGCCGAAAAAACAACAGTTAAAATGCGCATTAGAAAAACAAAAAGCGCACTACAATGGGATGGGACAGCTTGATAATAATATTATCCATAATAATGACCTCAGTTGCAATCAATCAACCGCGGCTGACCATTGTCGTAAATTAAAGAAGCGAATTGAACACGAGAACAGGTGTATGCATAGGTTGCGTTAATTAACCCCGTAGAATTTATTCTGGACCGTGTTTGTTATTTTTTGTTAATTAACTAATTGGATGGTCATCCCAAATAAAATATTCAACGCGAGGGGCAAGGGGCACAGAAGAATGATGGGGTCATATTTTCATTTGAAATAATGCACAACATTTGTTTTGCGCGATTGTCGGACGAAAGATGGTGTGTACTCGGATAAATTAACAAATAGGTATGCATAATAGATTAGGGATGTGGGCTGTGATGTATTTGGCAATTTGACGCATTCACAATGAAATGAATACGAATATTGAAAGTTACTATAAATGTACTGAAACATTTTTTGGGATTTAACGTTAAGGCGAATTTTAATGCTAAATCACTAGTTTCGATTTATCTTTATAATGAATTGATTTACATTATGAATAAAAAAATATATATTTTTGATAAATTGAAGGTTTTCCTATCGTTTCCTTTCAGTAGAATACGAATAAAAAATTAAGTACTAAAAAAAATCAATAGAAATGTATGAACGCATAAAAGAAACAACTTAAAAAATTAAAAATTAAAGTTAATATTATCTGTGACAGTTTCTCTCGATTAACTTTTTTGCTTTATTATAAAAATTTTTACAACATAAATAAAAACCACTTTTCGAGCAAAATCAAAATCGAGCGTTTCTAGGCTCCGTTTGTCAAGCGATTTTAATGCCTATTACCTATATTTGTGATGAATGTGTAAAATATACAGTTTTTTGGCTTGTAGCTTCTTCTTAAATCACAAAAAAAACTCTCTGTGAAGGAAATTGTTTCAAGGGCAAAAGCTTTTTTTGTAAATATTTTCAAAAAATTTGAGATATTTTGAATGATAGAACGCCATTGTAGATCATAATATTTTTGGAAAAATAAATTATAAAACGAGTATTTATTCTTCTGAAACCTTTGTAAATCATTTAACTTGAAGAAGGATGCGGAAAGGTATGACGATAAAAAAAAATTGTTTAATTTTTTTCTAAAATTAGTTTCAGTTTTTACTAGGTTTGGTTAGCCTACCATATATCCTAATAAAGCTTTAAAAAATTGTCACAGAATAAAATTAGTGCTGACAAGACAACAGGTAAAAAATTTCATTTAAATCCAACCTAAAAATAAGTTAGGAAAAACACAGGCGTGGGATTTTTGTAAGTAATTGAATTATTGTTATTTTTCTATGGGACTTGGATAAGGGAGGGTAGCAGGCAAAACTACTGGATTTAAAAATCGCAAAATTACTGCGAAAATTTAAAAAAAAATACATGCCTGTTATTGAAGTGTTGTGGATCTTGAGGAGACGGGGGTGGTTGTCTGACATGATGGGGATGTGTTGCGTTCTGTAGTAACTGCTGATCCCTACGGAGAGGACAGCGGAAATATTGTTTAGGGTAGAGCGGGGGAAAATTTTACAAGATAATCTTAATAATTCACACACTTTCTATTTATTATAAAACAGGACGTAGCTAAGTTATTAGTAATCGGTATAAAAATAAAAACAAAAATAATGTTTTCCTTATACCTAATAAAGAATACAAAAATGTTTTGATATCTGGCGGGCTGTACAAACAGCTCCTGTAAAACCATTTAACGTCGCTTAAAATAATATTAGGAAAATATAAACCTAATTAATGTTACACGAAGAAAATGAGAAAAAAAATATTAAGAATCTGTTAAAATTATTGGTAATCTATTTAAAAACGGGATTGCAGGCCCTTAACGAATTAATTAATAGGTTTATTTTATAAAATACGAATATATAATCAATGTCGGAAAACGTGTTCATAGAAGTGCTAATATTTTCGCATTTCGTCATTACATATTATCAAGGCAAATGCAAGTGTGTGAACACGTGTTCCGATATATTAGGAATTTGCTAAAAGTTTATCAGAAAATGGCCTGCAATCCCGTTTTTAACCGGATTACTAATAATTTGAAGAGATTCTTATTAAATTAGCAATACTCATTTTTCTTTGTATTCTATGAATTATTTCGCAGTAAGTTACATTGTTTAAACAAACTAATTATTTTTCTAATTTTAAGTACAAGATCATGGCTGTTTTATTTTCGTAACAAATTAGATAATTGAAAAAATGTGTTTTGACTCCAATACAAACATGTATTTTTTTAAGTAGGAGAAAAAAGTGACCAATCACCACGGAACATGATTATTTTAACAAACGGAACGTTAAGTTAAAAAAATTAATTCATATTTTGTTGATTCAAAATGTTTCGTAAAATGTTAAAGTAATGAGAAATCTCAACAATTTGTATTCGGAATAAGAAAAAAGCTTCTTTAAATTATGTACAAGTAGGCATTAATCCCTTTATTAGCTTCCAGAGAGTTCTGTTTTGTATCTTTGAAATGGGATAATTCCTTTCCATTGGAATAAAAGCCCACAGATCTGATATCAGTTTGGTCCAGCTGGGATGCGATCCGCTAATCAATCCTGACCCGCAGCAGCCGCAGCGACCCATCTCACTCGGCCGCGGTCTGTTATTAATGACGTCACATCCGTCACACGAGAAAAGGTTCTGAGTTCAAATCCATTTCGTATCGCGGATTTATTTCGCACGGTCGTTTAGGAGTTTAGCGCTTAGCCACTCGAAATATTGTACTGAATGGGTTCGATCGTGATTAAAATTATTCGGATCGTTTGAATCCAGGTTTTAATAAAAACATTTTACATTCACTCACTGCATCAAAACCTATTTTACATTTACTAAAATGATATGGATTCTGGTTTATCTTATGTATGAAATGTTTGAAAAATTCTACAATTCTGTATTTGAATGTTGTATTGAGAAGAGAGAAAATCGGATTGGAAAATACAGTATTTTCCTGATGAAATGCTTATTAATTTAGATTCAAAACCTTGCATGGAATTGCTTTAACTATATATAGTAAATGGCCAAATACTTTCCTACCATGTACATCTCTTTTAAATTTCTCTCCTTTACAAAAGTTTGCAAACCATCGAGATACCTACTCTTCCGTTAGTGGGCAGTTTTAATTTTTGTTCGGTAGCACGTACAAATATTTTTTTTTGCATTTACTAGTATAAGTACTCAGTTTTCTGAGATTAATTTAAGGCAAATCTATTGATTTTAATAGTAACCACTAAACTGATACATTAACTAAGACTGAAATTGCATAATTCGCCATTTTGGCTCTTATCTTTGGTTGTTCATCAAAATCAATAATTTGCAGATAATAAATAATCTATCGAATGTTTACCATTTTGTGATCCTTCTCTTGTTTTGTTGTCTAGAGCCAATGCTCTATCAATGTCGCCTCTTTCATCTCGCATTCTGAAACAAATAAAATTATTTCATTAGCAAAGCACAAACAATAAAAATGTTTAAATATTATGTCGATAACATGTTTAATGATCGCTTCAAGTTCCCCACCGTTACCCACCACATTATTATTAAGTACATATGTACATGTTTTACCGGTGTTATGTTTTCCAGATAAAGGCAATAATAACACGTGAATTCGATGGAATATTATTTTTTTTTAATTCTGTTAAAAGGTGAAACATACTGATGGATATTAATTAAATACATCTACCA
This sequence comes from Hesperophylax magnus, assembly GCA_026573805.1. Classification (NCBI taxonomy): domain Eukaryota; kingdom Metazoa; phylum Arthropoda; class Insecta; order Trichoptera; family Limnephilidae; genus Hesperophylax; species Hesperophylax magnus. The sequence goes on from JAIUSX010000022.1 coordinate 8,698,968, forward strand.
AATTGTTAAATTATTAAATACATATACCAAACTTAATCTAACTGTTTTATCGATACTACAATCGATAACAAGTTGACGGCCTCGGGGTCGAGGGGTAATTCTCTCGACTAGCAATCGGAAGGTCACGGGTTCGAATACCGGAGTGCAGAAGTAAATTTTATTTGATTAATTTGTGTTATTTAACAATTTACTCATTTAAAATAATATACCGTATACTTTCAGCCATAGAGTCGGAGATATTCTCGTCGAAATTTGTTCCACTATTAGAACGCGATAAGCGGCGCATACCACCAGATTTGGTAGTTTTAGTTAGCGTGTTGGGAGAGTTTGAGGTCAGTTGGAGGTAAAAATGCCGAACCTCTTTTTTCGCTTCATGTCTCATCTAAATAAAATACATCAATGCTTGCGTCACGTTCCAGAGTGGAATTACTCTCAGTATCGCCCTGGTGTAAGACCACCATTAAAATTCAAACGTTGCTTAAAATAGCTTTTGCCGTGTATGGTAACCAGATCTTAATAGCCTTAGCCTTACAACATACTACAATTGGGGATGCCATATTCTTACTGGCTCCAGACGGTTGAGATCAGTTGGGACCCTTGCGTAATATTCACATTTAAAAAAAAAATTATTGTATATTTATAGAAATGGTAGATAGGTAATTCATTTGTTTAAATCTGTTTTTTTAAATAAATAAAATCAAATATCTTGAAAAACTATTTTCATAAATTTAAATTTAATTTTCATCACACAATTTAACTCCAATGCATTTCAAAATACAACTAGCGAATATATTCACATTTGAATAAAACACAGACTGTAAGTATTATAAAGCTGTAGCCAGGATAAAGGTGTTGCATTCGTAATAAAAATGCATTAACATACACATTATACCCACTGCAATTCTGATAATATTGAGTTGTTAGAAAGAAGGCGATGAAAATGGTATGGTAATGAAGAAATACGGTCAGAAATGGGGTAGCAGATGTGTGCGAAGGAATACTCAGTCATGGGAGAATACTTAAGTGTTCGAGAAAAAGCTTCCCTTACCTTACCGCCCCCGCTCCGCGTAGCGCCCCTCCCCTCCCCACCCTAACTGCCTAACTGCCTCCGTGCCATTAAATAAATCCCGTTATGATTGCAACTCTGTAATTTTTAACGACTAAATGCTTTTAGTCTCACTGTAAAGTTGCCACGGATGATACATACCCGCTACCTCGGCTTTTGTAAACACACAAATTATTACTTGCAGCCTTTTTGCATAGGTACTATCTTACCGAATCGATAGTAAAATGGGAAGTCTTCTGTAAGAATGGTAAGTTTTTAATAGATTTTGCGGTATATTTAAAGAAAACCCAAGATTTCGTAAAAGTTAATTATTTTAAAAATTGTTTTTTAAAGATTACTGCGTGAGTGTGCATCTTCAAATTTTGACGGGTGAGATGGCTCGCATGCATACTATGTAATGAAAAAGAGCAGGACTTTAAAAAAATTATGATAAATTCCATAAATTTATATTCATCACGTAGAATTAGCAATTCTTGAGGTTAACTTACCGATACAAAACATTGCTTTTTTATTAAGAATCTCTTCAAATTATGCGTAATCCGGTAAAAATTTCGTTTTCGCATTTCAGCATTGTATAATATCAGGACGGTGTATGAACGCGTGTTCCAAAATATTAGGAATGTACTAAAAGTTTAATCGGAAACGTCCTGCAATCCCATTTTTAACCAGATTTTAATAAATCAGCAATACTCATTTTTTTCCGTGCATAAAATTAAGTGAAGTGTATGTGTATGTATCGTATGATTTTTTTTTTATTTTTACAAAAAAAAATTAAAACTAAAAAAAAAATATTGGTGTGAGTAGGTAGGTACGTATTTATGTTTAAATCTTAAGATTATTTTCAAGATTCCACCTTTCTAATAATCCTGGTGGAATTACGTTTTGATAGAATGTAAAAAAAGAGCCTTTTCGATGGGATTTTTAATTAAACCTCCTCCGGTAATACTTGTTCGCATCCACCACCAAACAGAACCGCGGGGCGCACCTTATTGCAGTCGGAATTCTGGTTATGAGAAAAGGAGAAGCTATTAAATATACCCTCAAAGGAAGATGTGACTAGCTGTCCAGAGGTGCGTTGCGGGGGTAGTGTTCCGGATGTAAGGTTTGCTTTACAAAAACTGTGAAATTACAACCGCATCAATCATCAAGATACTACATCATTTTTTTATTGATATCCTAAAATGTGTGCATTCAACCTTTTCAGGTAATTACTAGACTTTTGTATTATTCAACTTTCTTTTGTTAAAAATGTGGATTAAAAATAATCCGTTAATATTGCCTCTATATTATACAGCAGAAATTTGATCCCCGAGGCGTATGTGTTGTATAACGTTGTAGATAGGACCTGATTACGATTGCGAAGCTCTATATAGAGTACATGGAAGATATAAGGAAAATAAATAAATATTCTGAAAGGGACGGATTAGACATGTGGAGAAGATCAATCGAAAAAAGAGTGTCAGGTGAATAAAGAACGAGTGAGCAGTTGGAACAGTCTCAAACGCTCCAAGAATACACGGCACGATCGAGCGAAGCAATACCAAAAGTCCAAAGAAAATTTTAGAATATACAAGATGCTGTGTAAACGTGATTGATTTTATTTGTTTTAGTGCCATAAAAATATACCTGTTTTTATTATTTATAACATAAAAACAAATGATAAAAATAAAATTCATTTAAATCGTAAAGTTTTTCTTAGTCTTCGCTAGAGATTCCCGAGCTAAAGCGCACTAGGTTTTATTAAATACTGTTTATTTCAGGTCCTATGACGTTTTTTCAACTTGCTGTATTAATCCTATTATTTATTTTTTTTAAACATTTGCATTTTTATCTATTTTATTATTTGCCAGTGGAAGTGAATAATCATAGAGCTAAGTAGAGAGGTGTGTAGTTCGTTTGTGCAAAAGCAGTTTTAAATTAGGGTATACTCACAATGTCATTCTGGTTAGCTCTTGTGTTGTGATGGTAAGTGTGTATTTTCGGGCTCTTAAAAAGAAGTACGTGTTCCCTATCTTGCGTGTAGTTTAATAGTTACATACTCGCTGTCTAAACATTTCACATACAATATTAATTGAAACCGTAGAAAACCTCAAAATGCACCCAAACTTGATCGATTCTCCTTCGACCACGAATTAGAAAAGCCTTGAAGTTAAATTTAGAAAGCTCACAAAAGCGGCTTTTGGAGTGCGTCTATGTTTAGATGTTGGCCAACTTTTAACGCGTATACGCGCCCCCCCAGAAGCAATAAGCGCCCCCACACTGCCACCCCACAGAGCCTTGAGGGAAGGGTTAAGGAACGCTCCCGACCCGTGAAATGTTTCCGTAAAATAATTTATATTCAAATACAGCAGCCACTGACAACTTGATTATGATGTCTGATATAATTTATTTTTACTGGGGGCTGGCAAAGCTTCTTTCACTGTGAAAGTAAAAGCTCCTAAGCGGAATGGAGGCCCTGCGAAGTCCGATCTCGCATCCTTGTGAAGTGCGCGGGGAATTTGCATTTCATAGTTGAAATTTATTTCCATTATTCAGGGATGTTCAGTTCGCGGCAGGTAGTTGATATTGCGCCAATTTACATTTAGACAACTCGAATGAATAATAATTTTCTTTTATGTCCGCCGCGGTTTTGAAACGCAAAAATGCAATTTGCCTGATGTTATATTATTAGCTTTGTGATTATTATCGAGATGAAAAGCTTCAATGATTGATTGACAAGAGATATTAAATAGAAAAAAATGCGGTACATATGTATTGAAATATTTTTTATTATCTAAAAACTTATTACATTACAAAAAACGTGAAAAAACAATATTAATACTACATCTATTGGAGTCTTTTCTTAACAATTAAATGGATTTTCAAATCTTCACAGTACTTGTTAGAAATGAGACTACTAGCTTAAAATCTTTGCGGTGACATATATTGCGGACAGAAATAAGCATGCATTTAATGACGTCAGAGCTCACTATTAGAGAGTTTTTGGTAGAATATAGAAACTCACTTTCCCATAGGTACCTCTATCTACCAAGTTTTTTTTTACATTTATTAAACGTTCCAATTTTAATTAAGTTCTTGTAATGAGTAGGGTTGGGATTTTGTAAATTGAAAACAGTCGTAAAAAACATTAGTTGTTATGGTCATTATCGAGGTGTAACATTTCAACAATACGATTGATGGAAATACACAAACTGTTCACAAACATCATTCCACCCATTCACGAGTCCTATTGTGAACCTGATTGCTTTTCATGGGAACCCTGTGCATCAATCAAACCCTGGAACTTATTTTCCATATCTGATTCCAAGTCGATAGTAACAATAATAGAAGGAGAATCCACTTAAGTCTCAATAGGATCACTTTGCAGCGGAAGATTCATTAATCAAATATACTTAGCAACTACTGGATTCAACACGGCAATAACAATGATAGCAGCATTCGTTTCCAATTCTATATTTCACTCTGAATACAAATCCGGTAGTGAAAAACCCAGCAGGTAACTTGTAGAGCGTAGGGCACAGGTAGTGTCCGAATAACAGGAGCCGATATATTACCCATTGTTAGGAGCCAAGGAAAAAACGTATTGTATCAATCAATGTTCAATTGAAACGCCTTTTGTATCACAATCCGAATATTCACGGAGGAAGGAGCCCCGCTGGTTGGCAACTTGCTGTATCGCTCATTTAGCTGTACGATTGTGCTCTCTCATGTTGCTATACATTGTATCAAGAGTTTAAACATTGCCTTTCTTTCACGGCGATGACATGGGTAATACATTTGTTGTTCTAATTGGTTATTAAATACTAAATCAATACATGATTCTGATTCGAGCAAAGAGATCGTATTTAAATCGAGATGATAATTATTATTTTGGGGAAGGTACTATTGAAACATCTTCTTATGATTTCCTCATTTACCTCCTGTCAAAACTCCTCAACACGGCGAGTGTTTCTGAAGCCAATCAAACACCACTCCAGTCTGTAGGTAGGAGCCGTGTGTGTACCTAAGTTGGTAGTATGAATGTACACACGAAGTTGGGGATGTCGGATACCGAACAATATTGGAAACATTGAAGTTAACCCAACATTTATCGAACATCTTGAAGATCAGTCAAGATGCACTTGTGTGTAGTAGTAGTTATTAGTTATAGCAGGGATTGTTTTGATGTGGTTAAGACAAGGATCTTGTGTGTTTGGGAAAGGTCACCCGTAACTTCTGTCAGGAGGTGAATATGCTAGTCTTCACGTTCGTTAACTGCTCATACATCGATTCTAATCAAAACTTCACTCGGATCGTATTCCATTAAGCTACCCGAGTTTTCCAATTGGTTCTTAGAGAGTTTCAACTTATCAGAATTTGTAGAAATATCGAAGGAATTAGTAAGCAAAAATTTTTACGAGTATCTTAGTAGATTTGAAGAAGAACTGCGCCTAAAAATTCTTAGGTTAATAATTTTGAAACCTCCAATAACACATGATATATCTTATAATTTAAAAAAATTAAATTTGTCCCCGTAAAATTAAATAGCTATTTTAAATAATAAAAACGAATCGATGTCGATGGAACGGAAAATGATTTAATTTAAATCACACATGCAAAACGCTAGAAACGGGGGATTTTGACACATCTCGGAGGAGACGAGTCGCTGTGTTTTGACAGGATTAAGCACCTTACAAGAGAAATTTTACCTACCCCGGCGTGGGGAGGATTTGCCGTGGAGAGGGCGGCGGAGGGAGGAATTAGTGGGAGGGTGGGAGCTAGACGAGAGGGGTGGGGTGGCTGGAGAAGAGGAAGGGTTGGACTGCTCTGCGGGGATTGAAATGTTCAGATGCCGAAAGCTTCTGATTGAATTTGATAAGTCTTTACGGTCGCAGGAGACGGCGTTACTAAAACTTTGCTCCACGGTGAATTTAATAATACTTTAGATATTTCAAAACAAGTTCATACACATTACCATAAAAAAGAAACACTTTACCTTTACCCTGTATCGGTTGTTTCAATTTATTACTTTATAAGATATTTCAACCAGATACAATTTTACTTTCACGTGCCCGGATAGTTAAAAGGATAAAAAAGATACAACTTCACTTTCATGAAGGATTGAAAGCGTACAAGCACACTCCAAAGTGCACGGTGATTGGTCTCAAGTCAAAAAAGTTGACGAAATAATACTTTGAATGTGCAACCATCACTTACTTTGAAAGAAAACGGGCAAAAGACGACTAAAAATACCTTTGGGGTTACTAATCGAATAAAAATATCAGTTGGGGTTGAATAAGAAAAGAAAGGAAGAAATAAAAGAGGGCGGACGAGTCTCCGACCGCGACCCCTCAAATCTACTGTCAATATATTTCCGAAACCCATAAGCCAGTCGCAGTTCCTTTTCACACCGGAACACGCCAGATCCATCTTCCGCCTGACAGCTATATCGCGCTAAGCATTTTAAGACTTTTTTGTGACTAAATGACACCTCAGAGAAAAGGCATATTTAAATTTATCGGGAAAAGCAATGAAAGGAAATTTTACACTAATAGCTTTTTGAAATGTTCTCCTCAATAATGTGTGACAGTTGAGAAAATTGAATTTTGATTGATCTGTACATTATAATTGCTTTCTTGTTTCGAATTTTAGTTAGAATTCGGTATATTGTAAGAAGTGAATTACAACTATGGTAACAAACCCAAAGAGATACATTTCATAAACCATAAACAACCCGTACATAGTCTGCAAACTTCATAAAGTTTCCTCGCTGCAACAATAAGAAGCCGTAAGCATTGTCCCGAGTACCCAGTTCAATAGCAACAGATATCTACATATCATGTACACACAATTCTGCTCTCTCATCCACAAGTGCAGGCGAAATGAACGAAGCACAATTACCCCACCAAAGGAAACCACTGTGCCTCAAAAGTATCGCGCATTTCTAATAAGAACATCCCTTATATGGCAATATATTTGCTGCATACCACGCAAGAATACCCCGACGCCGAAATTAAATCTTGAATGAAATTTGAAACTTTATTTCGCATAGTTACAGCGCGTATAAGAAAACTCTACTCCGACACAAAGCTTTCGTTGTATGATTATGATTTAAAGATACCATTCCGCGAACAATGGACAAGCCGCCGGTAGAGTAATGCCTTCGTCCTTTTCTAGGAAGCTTCCTGTTGAGTGCGAACGAGAAAGATGGGATGCGGGATTCAATTTATCTTTCGCTGTGTACTTGGAGTAGGGAAAGTTTTCTCAGCAGTATCTGCACATGCTAGGAGGTTGCAAACCTTCGCTCCTTGTATTAGTTACGGGGATGTATGGAAATACGTTTTGGAAGCTTTTTATGTGAACATACAAAGGGATTGCAACGTACCTACATGAAGTAAAATGCTTGATACGAATATGGAAGCACGAAGTGGTTACAGGAAAATGAATTTAACAGAAGTTTATCGACCAAAACTTAAATTCTCGGAGTTAACCAATATAGTATTGAGTAACCTTGAGGTTTCACGAAACATCTGATTATCAAATGATTTATTACATTTCTCTGCTATTTTTTTGAGATTTTCAGCTCTTTCATTATCGCGAAGGTTACATACGAAACGATACCGGAATGTAATTATAAAAACCACGAATATTTCTAATTATTCATAATATGTCTTCCCCAGTGCGTGTAAGCTATTGTTATATTCAAGCAGCATACGCAAAAAGCTCACCAGTTTCTGTCAGTTCTGTAAGATGATAATATTATGAAAAAACCTTTTTATTTCGTGCCACGGTCATTTTTTAGACGACTTGATGAAGTTTTGACTTTGACCGAAGGCCCAGCGGACTTACGATATTCACTCATGTTTTATGGACTCGAAAATAATATAAGACGGGCTTAATGATTATGTAAAACGATCCACTTGTCAGTAAGAACTTGTTACAATATCAATCATCTTTATTATTGTATCGCTCAAAAGAATACACCCTACACAATACAATATACCTATCTCATACTCATACACTAATAATTTAATACGTACACAGGTATTTATAGGTTAGTCCCCTAGTAGGTGTAAGTAGTTGAATCGACCCAACCGCCGAATGAATACCTATCTAATTAATGGGTGGATCTGGTAGACCTCTAAAACAATATCATTTAGTATTGATCAACTTTGAGGTCGGATGAATTATAAAATCGTATTATTTAGTAGAAAAAAGTGAGGTACCTACATTTGATAGAAAATGTTTAATTATTTCAAAATAAGTGAATAAAGGAAGAGTCTTAACTTTGTGTTACCATAGTATTATTAAATAATAAATATTATTACAAAATGTTAATTATATAATCCGGTAGAAAATGTGATTATTATAATAATTAATTATTATTTTTTAATATTGATTATTATTATCAGCGTGTTCATCTCCGTATCTTATTTATTTTCGATTCTAATCCATCATCTTTCCCGAATGATTAGAACTTAAATATAAAATAATAAATTAGTTGTCTCTGGTTTTCTTGTTCAACACATATTGTGGTGGTTCCAGTGGAATCTTTTTTTTAAATTATGTTGTACTTAAGCATGGTTTGTAGAAGATGATCATTAGAATAGGCCATATGTATAAGCATTTTAAGGAATATGTATGTAGATATAGAGCAAAATAATAGAAAATATAAGAATGATTTGTTTTGACAGTCCTCCTCACTAGGGTTTCTTGTTCTGATGGCTAGTAGTTCTAAACATTTTTGTATTGAGCATCTTATAATATGTCTTTAAATAGAAGGTATGTAATGGAAAATGACAAGGTTAGCTTTCAAGAAGTGCAGGAAGAATCCTATATACCTAATCTTATCATGTAAATAATGATATTTCTCAACAAGCTTTCCACCACTTTTTAATGAACAAAACGATCGGCCGTAAAACAAATCTCGTATTTTATTCACGATTCTTGTAGAGCACAAAGCAACCGCGATGCTAAAGCGATTTATCTCATTATAAGTAGGAATACCCCACCCCGCCAGATGGTGCAAATGAAAAAAATCATTTTAGAGTACGAAAACAGAAGACGGTAGACGGAAGATGGTTGGAAAGAGTGCCAATGACAAATAGCTATTTAACTCGCAGCGACGTACATGCATTACGTGGAATAAAAGTTTGGAATTTGTACTGCTTAGCGGCAAAGCGAGGGGAGGAACATATAAAAGTAAAAAAGTGCAATAACATGATGACTGCTGAGATGGGATCATTTATAAGAAGAACAAGAGACAAAACGCGGGGGAGCCGAGCGACAGCTTTCGCGGTTGCAAAAATTGGGGTCGGAAAAAGACAGTTATTTAAATTTGAATAATATAATATGGAAAAAAATTACATCACTTAATGCCCCAATAAAAGTACACTAAGCGCTGGGAATATTAGAAGAGAAAACACGAAGTACCAGGGGGCGAGGAGGATGAAGGAACCTAGAACGTGGAGAAAATATCAAATCAAAAGGGAGGATTCTCCGTGTGTACCGAGGCTGTCATTAGGCTGTCTTCTGGGGACTAATATTGCCGCAATGAAGGACAGATTCTAAAAAATAAGCACCGAACTTCTTTTTATACGTTTAGGGCGTGGAACACTTCCGTAAAGCAGGAGGAAGTAATGCAATAATTTTAAGTATTGTAATGAAAGAACGGTAAGGAAAGAACAATGAAGGGAATTTCACGTTTTAATATCTTTAATATCGAAGTTCACGCATCATAAATTATTGCTCGATTCGGAAGAGGTGTATTTTATAACGTACTTTCTTTGTATAATGCGGGGTTTCGTGTAATTTGACTTATATTACGACCGGATTATTATTCATGTTTAACTTTGATTTTAATTTTAATTCCATTGTACAGTGAGAAAAGGGGCATTTAATTGTAGAATTAATGGAATTCCATTGCAGATAGCCATTTAGTAAACGGTTTATAGACTATCTGACACTCTCCATACAAAGGCCTATAACTCCGTGTGCGCCTCCATGTAATTTAAATATTGGGTAATACGTTTTACGAGAAGTTGTGTTTTGATAATTTATTGGAAAGATAATGCGTATTAGGAAATTAATGTACCGATATGTTTATTAGCAGCAGGTACATTATAAAAATGTTACAACACTTGGCTGCCATTATAGGTCGTGCAATTTGAGTTGTTTGAGAACAACCCAAAACTACTTAGGATTCTGTGTTGCAGGACGCTTTTGTTGTTGATGCTATTCAAGAACATCACTAAAAACAGTATTTCTTACGCCCACTAATTGTTTTGAGTGAAAAATGAAAACAAGACTTGATGCACTTTTTGGCGTACACGTGGTATACGATCATCGAATTTTAATATTCGGAAGGTTTTTACAGTGGTTAAAAAGATATTCAGTAGGTAAGCAAGTTTTAAACATGCTGCATGCAAGCAATTAATCTGTACAAGTGCTGTAATTAATCTGTACAAGTACTGTATTATTGGTAATAAGATCTATCTACAAACTACATATAACTTACCATATGTATGTGATACAAAAAATATGCATAACAGTGGTGGTCCGTGACTTTTCAGTGAGAAAAATGTCGTATTTTTTCAAATCTTTTGTCTTATTAAAAGCCCAAATCTTTTGCTCTAGCTCACTGAATAGTCACGGACCGCCACTGATAAATGTGTGTAGTTGTTGTGATCGGTACCCAAACATTGAACTGATGTGACATTGTCTGACATCACACAAAATTACAGAATCTAGGCATCAAAAGTCCCCCCGGAAGAGAAATGTCACAATGGAGCAAAAAAATAAAATTAAAACATAAAAAGTCCAGCCCCGGGGACCCGAGAATAAGATTGGACGTGTTAAGTGGTCAACAGCCGTCACCAAGATGTGATCTTGACGAAACAGCGCAGGTGCGGAGTAGGGCCATGTTGCAGGTTTTTTAAACATTTTTTTTTTCTTCTATTTCATTTGATAAAATTTTTTCGATATGATGAAAACAACCTTTAACGAATTTTTAATCTAATTACAGTTTAAATACAAAACGAAACATCTTATTACAAAAATGTATTGATTTAATTAAAAAAATGAATGAATTAATGACGTCCGATCGAGCTGAAACTCGGCTGATAGACTTGCTGTCGATGACAATGCATTCTATCAATAATTTTGGTGGCACTCACGCACCACACATGTGCACTTTTCGCTGAAATTGGAGGACATTATAAAAATTTACAGCAGTTAACATACAAAATAATTCTCGGAACTATCTAATTAGGATTTGGCTTAAGCGTTAGCGGTGTTTTCACATTTTAATCAATCTTCGGCAGGATGGTTGAATCCTCAGTCGAACAGGACCTCCTGTGGGGAGCTAATGTAAAAAAAAGAAGATAAAAATTTCTTATAGAAACTCGCTGTGCAAATTTCAAGATTCCAGAACTCACTGTACAAGCATTTTTGTTATTTCAGCACAAAGGTTTTCAGTTTCTTTGTTTTACTAATAAATTAAGTTAACTTATAATAGCCATGTTTGTCAATTATCACCTCAATAGCGATCAGTAAAAATTACGGTTTATTGGGTTTTTAAACATCTCATAGTTTTCAGTCTGTCTTCAGTTGAAAGCAATCGGTCAACAGTGCAACACTGTTTGCACATCAGTCAGTTTCAAAGTAATTTTTACCGCCCCATTCACGCAAGTCCGAAGGTCCTTCCCTCCCCTCCGATAGCATCTATCAGCCGCGACAGATAAGGGATCGGAAAGTTTTTTATTGTTTTTTCCTGCGGGACGTGTGTTGTGCGTTGGTTAGGTGCTACGGCCGAATTATAAACGCAGTGTTGTGACTGGACATGTAACACATTGGGACTGTAATAATATCTGCCCGAGAGATGGGTCATTTTTCAAACTATTGACAGCTCTTCCTTCACAAGGAAGCAGGACCGAACTAAAAAATACGACATTATTAAGATAGAGTTAATGTAAGCAAATAAAATCCTTATTAAGTTTTTTTAGAAGTGTGTTGAAGCGTCTTGGTGCCCGAAGTAAGTTAAACGTACTTCTGGTGAAATTGATCAAAGATTTTCACAGATTTTTTTTTTCTTGAACAGATTATCAATTTCGTTAGACTGGAAAAAACCTATCACAATTTTTTAACTGACACACGGAAAAAAACTATCTGATATAAAATATTGCTAATTCATTAAGAATCTCTTTAAATTATTCGTAGTCCGGTTAAAAACGAGATAGGCAGGCCCTTAATGAAGGAATTGATAGGTTGCCTAATAAAGTTTCTCCTAGTGTTCATAAAAATCCGAATGTTTCCGAATTTCGTCATTATTATTAAGGCAGGTATATGAACACGTGTTCCTATATATTAGGAATGTTCTAAACGTTTGTTAGTAAATGACCTGCTATTCAGTTTCCAACCCGATTTTAATAAATCAGCAAAACTCATTTTTCTCCGTCCTTAAAGTTTTAAGTTTTAAAATTCTAATCGCCAGGAACATTTGAAAAGGAAACTTAGGATGGTTTGTTTCACGGAATTTGAACAGTATATCAAATTTCAAAAAAGATTCTTTGTGTGAAGGGTCTATTCAAGTTATGTTATTATATCGTTATTGGTCAGTTGTTCCACAAAACTGAAATAGTTATAGAACTTAAATAGAACCTTCACAGAACTTTAAGATTAACTATGAAATTTGAAGAATTGTTCAAATTCTGTGAAACAACCCATCCTTATTAAACTTAATTAATTGAAAAATCAACACTTAAAAAAAAGTTTTATTTAATTAAAAAAAAAAAAATTAATCAAAGTTTGGCTGAAGATTAAACCTTCCTTCCCAGGGACCAGTATCGAGTGCGTTACCGACCTTGCTAGATGCCGATTGCGTTGGAATGACATTTATTTCGTACATTAACTGCTGTAATTTCGTCCGATATCCTTTGATTTTGTCCACGTGTGTGTACGTGATTGACACCTTGATAGAATGCATTGTTATTGACATCGAGTCTAACTGTCGAGTTTCAGCTCATTAGATGTCAGGAAGTGGATTAATTTCAGCTACCAAGATTCATTCATTACTGAAGACAAAAGTGAAATTCGGATAGACCTATTTAAAAAAATAGGCTCCATATTTCAAAGCTCCATATCTCACGATGGAAAAGAACTATAAAATAGTTGCTATGTAGAAAACAAGCCAAAAATATCCACGCGTATTCCATGAAGCGAGAGCTCACCATTCGAAATATTATTTCCAATCATAAAACCAGTACCAACCTACCTACCGATTGTTGTCTACTAGTTTTAATTAGGAATCCATAAATGTTAAACAGTATTTGTTGTTTGAAGGAGGATCCTATAACTATCCACGAATTGCGTTAATAATAGATTGAATCATTGACTAAAGTCATCCTCCCTCTTTTTGACATTCGTAAATTGAATCCTTGCGATTCATGACGGAATAATAAGTAATTTAATAATTACGAAAGTCATTACGTATTTTTTTAATTATACATCATGATGTTTATTTCCTGATAGACAGGACCTCATTTAATCATCATTACAATCGCCAAAAGAAAGGTTTGGCAACACGGCACACCTACAGTTAAGTGCAAAACATATGAACGCCAAATAAAAATATTTAAAAAATTTAAAAAAAACAGTCACCGGCAATAAAAGATGAACATCGAATGAAATAATAACCTTTATGAAAACTTAGAATGCGTAGGTATAAGGAAGGGCAATGAAAAAATTTACTTACAATCAGGTGCTAAAATTCATAATGAGAACGCAAAATTACTTTGTTTTTATTAAAAGGGTAATGGAAGTTTTGAATGTGTTTCAGTTGTAATGTATTTTGCTGCATAATGTATATAAATGCGGTAAATTCGCAGACGTTACCCCTCGAGGGTATGTGAGTGTTCGGGACATTACACATGTCGGCAATGGGAATACGAGTAATAATTGTTGGTGCCGTTACTGTAATTATTACGGATGCAGTTGAAATAAGCGGTGTTTACACTATGTTGTAGTCGAGCGTATGAGGGGATGAAAGAACTATAGAGGTTATTTACAAGGCTAGTTTAATTTGCAATTTGAGTTCAAAGCTTAGGTAATTGGTATAATTATACATGACGTATTTTGTATGATTTGACATTTTTTGCCAAAAATGCCGTGATATTATGTGGACAGCATTGCAGTGTCCATCAAAAAAATAACACATCTGCCCTGATGATGGACACTGCAATGCTGTCCGAAACGTTGGCTGAAGAAGGAGGTAGCGTTGTAATTGTGTATTTTGTACCTTCTTTACAATGGATTACATCTATTTACTGTCAGTATCTCCTGTATAATACAGATATTCCCCTATGTACACTGCATCATGTATCACTTCTATGTAAAAGCCTTTTTAGGCGTATATATAAATAAATAATGACGTATTTTAATCGTACTTTGTGATAATAAGATTTTTAATTATATTTTCTTTAAGACTTTATATTATTAATTTAATTTAAGACTTTATTTACTTTTTTTTCTGGTTTATAAAAGTGCTTTGTTTTTTTTTCCTTATAAATGATTTTTCCATCTTTTTATTATTTGTTTCTACTAAATATTACTTTCCTAGTCCTTCCATTATTAGCCTTGTATGGTAGTTAAGAAAAAAAAAATAATAAAAAATAAATAACATATGTATATTATTTTTCAAGCATAATTTACATTTGTTGTCTCTCTTCCGCTAGTGACAATAAGTAGGCCTAAACGAGACAAAGGTCCGTTCCTTGCCCGTTAGAAGCGTATTCAACGGAAGCACAAAGGCATTCATCGCTAAGCTTTTTTAATGCAGCCAACTCTCACTGTAACTTTTATTTTAATCATTTCGTATTATCTGATGAATGTATTTTATAATTATTGGACAGTAGTCCTTTAATAAATAAATAACATAAAATAAAACATTGACTCCGTGGTCGAGGGCACGGCTCTCTACTATGAATCCGGAAGTCGCGATTCCCAATCCCGGCGTGCACAACAACATTTTATTATGGCGTGAAATGACATTAGCCGTGTTTTGTGTCCAGATCTGAATAGCCAGGAGGGCGATTCTCGTTCTTTTAGCCTTAAGCTAAATTATAGCATTCGTCAACGACTGCTATCGTTTGCGAAAGATAGCTGTCCGTCGCTTGTAACATCTTTTCTTAACTATTAAGCGATTCTCGTTCTTCTGATAGCCTTACAAGATCGATTTTTGAGAGACCTAGTAAAAAATCCTAAAGAAGCGTGGTTAAGAAATTGTTAAGAGATTATTGAAAACACAAATTGGTGAAATATAATTAAGTGACGCAAGGTTTCTAACTAAAACTTAAAAAAACAAATACTTTGTATTATAATGCATTTTAATAACTGCTTATTTTATTTATGAATGACATAAATAAGCCATTTATCGAAGATTTACGTTTTGTGAAAAGGTACTTACCTCGCTGGATAGTAATGACTTTTTTACAGATTCACCACTTCTAAAGTGACGTTTGCTGTCAAACTAACGCTGCCGAATGGCGATAACTGTCACCCAAGTTGATTTAAGAATGAAAGGGATTCTTATTTCGTTGTGGTTAACTTCAAAACCCACAATTTCGAGCGCCAGCCAGAAACTTATTATTATTTATGTAGAAATCCTCAATGGTATATGTAGTTTATTGTAAATTAAATCACTTATCTGGCTTTCGACATGTTACGTACTTTACAAACATCGCAATTACCTGATTCAATTCATTTAATAGCATTATTGTGCCACAAACAAGTCACTAATCATGTTTACAGTCAATACTTACGATAATATTAAGTTTTCTCTTATTAAAACTACGCAAATATTGCTAATTGTCAAAACTTCACAATTAAATGAAGCAAATTCTCCGCGAACGCTAGCGTTCGGCCGCCGAATGACAGGTCTAGGGGTACCCTTCGCGTAAGGCTAAAAATTTTGGCGCGCAATCGAAAATCTAAGGATTCCATCTGTCAACGAGAGAACCGGAATCGCTTCATACGAATAAACCGAGAAAAATCGTTAATTTGAATGTAAGGACGATTTTAGTGTCGTTAAGTAGAACGAGAATCGCCCTCCAGGTACTTCTACGCCTTCATCTTTCTAATTTCCTTTCCCTCCCCATGCCTTCAGCCTCACAGCATACCCCAACATGTGATGCCATAGTCCCAGTGGCTACAGACGGTTGGGAGCAGTTGGGACTCTTGCGCGGTATTCACATAAAAAAATTAATCAATTAAAAAGATTAGGGCCTTACCTCCTCGCTAAATGGAGTGTTTTCACAATCTATGAATACTGTTATAAATGTTTGGAAAATAAAAAAATACGTAATTTCAATATTTTTATTCATAATAAAATTTAAAACGTTCGAAAACCGTACATTCCGAAACGGTTCCAACTGGCTACAACGTCATTATGACGTAGAAAACGTCAATCTCTGGTAAGACGGCTGTCGCCCGGCGTGACTCAACGGCTCTGAATGCGCAAATAAAAAAAAAACATGTCGTTTTGGCGGCTAATCCAAAATGGCACATTTTAAATCCTTATCGAAAGTTTATTGGTTAACATAAAAATAAAATATCATCATTAAAATAATTCATTTCTTTATTTTTTTTTGTGAATAAAAAACAGCGAAAATACCCTATTAATTTTTTTAATTTTTGTTTTAAGTAACACGAATTGCAAGCAGGTAAAGATTAAGTAGCTTTTTGTATTTATAGAGTAAAATTATATTCTAATGCAAATGTTATAACTATCCTAATTAAAGATTAGTTAATAATATATTAAAATAGCAAGTACCCATCAATACTATCTAAGAACGTTCTCATTCACACGGTAAGGAGAAACAGTTATAACGTATGCAGATAGGTAAGTACCTATCCAATGCCCACCAACGGAACCTGTCCAAATATTTACATAACATTTAAAAGGAAACAACTCGGATCTTGAGTCACGAATATCAATTAAACATTAACATGGCAACTATATACCCTTCCAGACTTAGGTACTTACAGAACTGAATTACATTATTAATTAAACGTGAAATTCATTGTTTTCGTGTGAAATGTTTATTTTTACATATATTATTAATTTATTTGTTCATTTCATCCATTTGATTTGGTTTTGTTTTTTAAGTAAATGTGATTTTATTACTACTTCGGCACGATTGTCATACCATTGATAATACTAGTACTTTCGAACAATGATCCATAGCTCATGATGGAGTTGAGGTTGCAAGTTGAAATAGTTGCGTCGATCTAGATAATTTCAGACAAAATAATGCTAACTTCATAATGTCAGAGTTCATTGATCGAGGTTTTAGAGAAATATATTTTTGCATTTATAAGACGTCCTGAATTTAACCTATTGAAATCATAACAGTCTATAAATATTTTAATTTTCTTTAATACTTTTGGAAACCACAAATAGTATCAACCTCTTTCAATATAGAAGCGAAAAAAATTACAATACAACCGTAAAGAGAAAGCCCTAACGACATCAAAAGCATGCACAGTGCAGTACGGCTTTTTGCATTTCAAAATCTGCATAACAGAAGTTCAAACAAGACCACCAGGCGATGGATGTCTGTGTCAATATGAATCCGGCTAGGGCGGCCCTTGGGCGGGGCGGGGGGAGGGCGGGAAGGATGGGCGGGACGGGCTGGGCGGGTGGCAGTAGTGGGGAGGGGAGATCATTTACATATCCCAACAAAAAACCTCCCGCCGCCTCCGGGACCAAGTCAGCAAGATTTTTTGAGTGGATTCTGCGAGGTTTGAACTTTTTTTAAGCAGTGGCGGAGTAATTACTGTGATTTCGCCAAACATTTTTGCACATTTTTTTTAGAAAGACAAACAATTTTAGGTAACTAATAACCTGACACAATTAAATTTGAAGTCTTCCTATTGCCACCAAACTGAGCGAAAATGTGGTGCAGATATGAAGGACTAAGCTAGGCAAACAATTAAACCCGTAACGCCTGGATAGGAAACTAAACCTTTGATTGAAGCTAAGCCTTTTCGAACCATATTATTTCTTATAGTGAAGTACTTTTCTCGTAGAAACGTGATATGTCCGAAAGCTCTCAATATAAAACGTATCAAACACTAATGCATGTTGTTTACATCGACGAATGAACGCAGTACCTAACCTAACATAACATAACCTCAAAATAACAATAAGTTTTTAGAGCGAAATTCTGTGTTAATTCACCTTTACACAAATCTAACCGTATCTATAAAACTGTAAGATAGGAAATTCAGTTCGGATATCGAGTACCACTAACATTGTCGATATTGTATTTTACTTACGATAAAAAACATTAATTCAAATTCTTCTTAAAAACAAAGATATTATTATTGTTTGTTACAAGGTTCCCTATACGTTTATTACACCTATGCAATAATTAGCATGAAAGGAATTTGTCCTGTACAACTGGTAGCATTATTTATTCTTATCTCCGCAGGGCCTTTAAGCCGATTAGTTCGTAATGCACTGCCTTATTAATACAAAGTTGAAGGCTGTTAATTCCTTCTTAATATTGTCACATGGCCGATTTATATATCCTTCAGACAATGGCTGTGGAACTGGCTATTGGATTAATAAGTTATAAAATTATTATAAGCAATAATTATTAGCCTGAAACACAAATATAAATTGAAAAAGTGTTCCGAGAAAAAATAAATGCCGCCGACGGGAATTGAACCCGCACGATTGAACCACTGTGCTACGTCGGCTTATTTTTAACCGCAAAATAATTAAATAAATACTAGTACATCATTCAAAAATTATTAATTTTTGATTTTTTTCCTCTTTGGCTTTTTTTATGCACCACCCTTGGCCTAAAAGTTCAGTCCAGCCATTACATTTTAAACGAATTGATACTTTACATAGTAAAACTATAAAATGCACGCCCTCACATATTTTGGAACCCTCGAAAAGGAATTATGTAAAATATCTGACCATCTCCTTAAGTTTTTTTCTACTTTCTCATCGGAATTATTTTACACAAATCTTTTCTGGATGACTGTGAAAAATTGAGGCTTGAAAACAGTTTTAACTGAAGAGCTGCCCGACATCATAGATCATTCACTCTTGAAGTGATATTTCATAAAAATGGTCCCAGTGTTAGCAGTAACGAATGGCTTATATACTCGTATAACAATTTAAAAAACAAATAAGTACCTACTACAGCACATATCCTTACTAGGGTAACCGGATAAATCATCACAACGATAATTCATCACATCTTAAAAAAGTTATATAAAGTCATGGAAAGTGATGCAGCAACAAAAACTTTATTAACTGGGTTAAGTAGGTTAGGTTAGGTTAGGTTAAAAAAAAAATTTCATAGTTTCTAATGACTTTATATCACTTATTAAAAGTGTGTTGATTTGTCACTGTGTTGAGTTATCATGGAACCCCTTACTAGATATTAAGGACGGGTTGTTTCGGAGAATTTGAACAATTCATCAAATTTCAACGTTCATTTTCGGGTTCTGTGAAAGACTTATTCAAGTTCTGTTTTTTATATCATTGTAGGCTAGTTGCTTGAAAAAACTGAAATAAAAACAGAACTTGAAAAAATCTTTCACAGAACTTGAAAATGAACGTTGAAATTTGATGAATTGTTCAAATTCTCCGATACAACCCGTCCTTAGTAAACCTTTGATTATAAAAAAAATATTTAGTTTGGTTGTGTATTTTGGCCTAAAATCCAAATTTAAATTTTGTATGAAAAAGACAGGGCAGCAAAAAAAATTGCTCCAGTGTAAGAGTTCTAATTTAGTTTTATCATAATTATGTACCTTCATGTACCTACGTATTTTGATGGGTATTATACGTTGCTTTTAAAATGGCCGTCTTAGTGACTTGATCTGATACTTGGCCAGGTACCTACTTTCTGACCTGCATCTTTCCCATCTTCTTCCCTTCCGTGCTTCCTTCAGCCCATAACATACCCTTAACATCTCTCAATGACTCCGGACAGTTGAGAAATGTGAGAGAATTGATTAAAAGTTAGTTTTCATCTAAAGTTAGTATTGAAATGATACCTTCTAATAATGAGGCGTATGTTCTCCAAGGCATGTTTATTTAGACATAGAATAAATTTGTTCTAAATTTAAATTTGAACCTGGAACATTATGACAGATAGTTTCGCCATTAAAAACAATCAACAAAAACATCTCCGTCGGGGCAATCTCCTTTAAGCGATCATCTGCGAGTAAGATTAATTAGATAGCAAATTAGACTAACGCGCCGTCATCTGTCTCACCCATCCTGCGGGCGGCAGACAGGGACGGGGAGAGGAACTACGGAGGGGAAGACGAGACGCAGCATCATAAATGTCCCGTGAAATGGGTGCGAAGATATTCTCAACGATTGTCAAATGTTTGAAGGTAAAGTGTTCAAATTAATATTAATATTAACTGCAGACAAGCAGCCATGTGGCAGCTTCGTGGGAGTATCTATTCTATACATTGTCTAAAAAAAAAAAAGTAAAATTTTCAGTTAATAAAGATCAGCTTAATAAAAAAAAAAATTATTTGGTTAAAATTATTAATGAGTAAATAATTATTAAATATTTCTTTGGCCAATGAAATAAATGAAGGAATATAAAATTATTTTTTGAATCAAGGAATCAGATCCAGATTAAAATATACGTCTTACATATTTATTTATCATTAGTACCAATAAATAAATACAAATTATTTTCTGATTTATTGAGGTTGAAGTTGATAGTAAGAAGCTTCCCAGTAACAACAAATAAGTATTATAAATGGTAGGCACTTACCTATCCATAAAGAGTCCGTTAGCACTAAAGAAAAGCATTGTTTTAAATTATGATTACAGGTAAACAAAACATACAACACTTTTAAAAGTCAAGGCCCCGTAATAAACGTTCAAAAATGGTTTGAAAGGGATGTATGTAAATGCGGATGTTAGAGGGAGCACGCTACTAATAAAAAACGATAGTAAATTAGCGAAAATAAAACACGACTCATTTGAAATAAAGCAAAAATCTTTCGAGAAATGTTTTAATGGAATTTAAAGTTACACTGTGAACTTTTTCATACCTTTAACATATTTGACAACATAACAATACGTGTTTTTAATAATTTTCGGAGCTTACTTTGTGATTTTTTCTTATGTAGGAAATTTCGCATAATTACCGTTTGGGAATTTACGTGCTAGTTTGTAACCTATTACATGATTTTCATCAAAAGGGGCTTTAAAATACTAAAAAATGCAATTTTCTGTTATTGCCATTAACTTATAAAAAATATTTTTTTGCAGGGAACAGTGAGTATACTACACATCTACTTGTTGAGTAGATGTGTAGTTACAACGTGTTTATACAACACAATAAATAAGAATTTAAATTATAGAAAATTAAACGTTTAACAATTTTATTCTGAAATCCCACCGTTTGAGGGACCTTGACTATTTACAAACACGTGAATCGGTACAAATTGTCTCTACAAAAATGTCCAGAATCTAAAGAGTAAATTAGCATCCGGATGACTAATGACTGAGCGGGGAGCACGTGTTCACCGACAAGCCGCTTAGCGCTCGCCTAACTAACTAACTGACTAAAGTAAATCAAGTGACGGCTCTCTGATTGAGTGCTACAAATTGTGCATAAAATAATAGACGCAGTCTCTTTGTTGGGCCGCTCCAGGACCACGTTTCTCGGAAAACACAATATTTAAAATGTTGTTGGTATAATGACCATATTACGCGGTGTTGAGATATGAGTAGTTAATTTATAATTTGGGTGATGTTTCAATTTTCTCAGTGATATAGCTGTGCATTTTTAAATGATGCGGTATAGTCACATACTTCGTCATCTGGAAAAATATTGAAACCTACTTACAATTACTACAGTGCTTGAGTTTTTAAATGTAACTCATAATAACTACATAATTTTATTCTGAGGTATAATTTGTCTCACCTACTATAAGAAATATTAGTATCGTATGTACAAAATACATGCGTATAGTTGGGTACCAGTTAATAGAAGAATGCATAGTATATTTTGGTTTATAAAATATTTTTAAAGCCGAAAGAATTCCATATTTTTTTAAATACCTAAACGTATGCTCTGAAGAAAAATGGTTTAATTAAAATCTCATAAACGACACCACAAACCGTTGCCACCTAATTACGAGTACCTACTTATAAAAATGATCATAAAAAGGTTGATACCAGTATCGGAACAAAAAGAATAATATAAGCCACAATCTTTAAGGCATTAGGTTTCTTTCTAAGCTCTGGTCGTGTGAAACTTTGCACCAAGTTGAAGGCTCTCAACAACTACTACAGCAAAGTTAATTGTTATTACTAATATTACACTTTAGATCGATTATATGTTTTTTGCAACGGCACTAATTTGACTGCGTATTGTGTAATTAAAATTAATTCGTGATATGGAAACCTGCCTTAAAAAACTTAAAACAGCTCAATTAAAATTTTGAAAAAAAAACTCCCTTTTTATATTTCGCTTGGACAGACAAGAGAACTATTAATTATAATTATCCATTAGAATAAATAAATGTGTACTTTTTGTAATTTTTGCAGACCAATTCAGCATTGCCAAAATTGGCAGCACCAACTATAATAAGAATGGGCATGTCATGTAGGTTCGCAATAAATTAACCAGCAAAAGGCAAGAAGGAAGCTACAAATACCTTTCTATTTTAAACAGCTAGATATTTTAAAAACAATTTAAATACGTAGATAAGAGTAGTGAGACAGGATTTCATGTATATTTTAATTGAAAATTATCATTAACGAATTATATATGAATGAAAAACATTTATGCAGTACAAATCCGTCCATTACCAACCACAAAAGTATTTTAGAGAAAAAATGCAACAAAAAAAGAATCTAGGATATTTAGGATATAATTAAAAATACGCAAGATAAAAATACACTTCGAAAAATTTTACACCTACTTTTAAAACACAGAATAATTATTGTGTTTTAAAAGTAGGTATGTATTATTATTAAAAAAATAGAAATGACATTTTTTGCATCACCTTTTGAAAACAGTGTGAAAACATCGGGAAATGGAAAATTACATTGATAGAAAGTTGTGTGTATACGTCTTTAGTATAATCAGGTTACTAACTACCTACTTTATCCGCTTCAAATTATACTTCTTTAGATTTCAAAAGTGTTCTAAAAAGCTGTTGGTGATTCCTCTTGGGTGGGGGGGGGCACCTAGCAGATGAGTTAATATCAAAAGCGGGGGGTGTGCCATTAATCATCCAGCTGCAGGGACCTTATTGCGAAACGTCACTCCGCGTCAACTCGGACTGCAAGGATCTTGATGGCTGGGTAGGTGGTTGGGTGACTGCTTCCCCAAACAAATAATTATTAAACGTTTTCATGAATTTTAATGACTATTTTAGATTTTCGACTGATGTGATATCGATGTCAGAATCATGAATTGTGGATGTTGTTTCGATGTCGACCTGTCAACGTTTCAGAAACACAGTCTTTTTTGGTTCGTATTTACCTACTAGCTACTGAATTATGACTCCAGAGACATTCATTGTTATCTAGCTCATCTCCAAATGATATGGAATGAAAAAAAGAGAACTGTCAGCTTCGGGCGGGTGTGAGCCATCAGGAATCGATCAGCCAAGCTGGAGATATTTAAGAAAAGTCTTTGTCCAAGGTTGTATTCAGAAAAGTTTTAAAAAAATACTTATGTAATAAACATAATATACAGTTGTCGCAAACAATGTCTTCGTTTCCTTTCCTCGAATCCATCTAAAATTATTCATCACTTTCTAAAATATATGATCTAGAAACTAAAGCGCTTTGCAGCATGTGAGCGAGTTCGATTGTTGTTGTGTATTATTTCAAAGCGTTTACATTATTTGAAAATTATATTACGATATCTAACTTCAATGGACTCAAAGGGAAAAAAATGCCACAACACAAGGATCGAACATTTAAAAAATCTGATCGAAGTAAGAATTGTGAAAATGCATCGAATTAGTTCCAAACCATGCGACATTAAACAAAATAAACAAAAACTCAGGTATCGGATTATTTATTTCTAACCAGTATAATGTTCTCAATATTAAAGAAATAATTAATGTTAGTAATGTTAACATATTAAATATAGAATTTAAAGACGTTAATAAATATTATAACATTATTGCTATTTATCGTACGCATACATCGATAGTACCTCAATTTATAGATGAATTAAAAAATATTTTGTTAAATTTTAGAAATAAAAATACTATTATTGTTGGAGATATGAATTTAAATATCGCAAACGACTATTCTAGTAAAGATAAAGACACATATCTAAATATGTTAGCAGAACTCAATTATTTATCGTGCATAAATTCTTATACTAGAAATGTTAAAGGTCAACGCCCCTCATGCTTAGATCACATTTTTACAAATATTCCTGATATCCAAAATATAAAATCAGCTGTTATTCATACAACTATCACTGATCATTATTCATGTATTTTTAACTATAAATTAAGCAATCCAACTTTGCCATTATTTAAACAAAATAATTACTCAAAAAAAGTACTTAATATGGATAGATTAAAACACCAATTAGAATCAGAAAATTGGAATAAATTATTACAATGTAATGATGTCAATATATGTTGTAAAATGTTTGAAGAAAAAATATCTAAATGCATAAATGACTCGACAAATAATAATATAATAACCAAATCCAAAGTGTCGAACTTGAAACCTATAAAACCATGGATTACTCATGGTTTAGTAGTATCTGTACGACATAAGCAAGCTCTTTACAAATTAACTACTCAACAACCAAATAATAAAAATTTACTAAATCATTTTAAAGCATATAAAAACAAACTTTCATATATTATAAAAAACACAAAACAAAAGTATTATAAACAAAAGTTGAATCAGGCTGAAAATGATAGTAAAAGAGTGTGGACAGTTATAAATGAAATAATTGACAAGAAAAAAAACAAGAATAACGACATCGCTACTATATTTCATGACAACATGAAAACATGTTGTAAAGAAAATCCCACAAAAGCTGCAAACATATTTAACACCTTCTTTGCGAACGTAGGGGAAAATCTTGCCAATCTCATTCATACTGACCCAAATATAACATTTCCAAACTGTAGTATTGATACTGACAATAATATAGCAACATTCTAAGTCACCACAGAGAACGAAATAATATCAATTATAAACGGTATGCAAGGAGGTTCTGCCCCGGGTTTTGATGGAATAACAGTTAATATTTTAAAAAATATTAAAAATCAAATTTCTAAACCGTTAAAACACATAATAAATGTAAGTTTCCAAAGCGGAGTGTTTCCATCAATCTACAAACAAACTACCATTACTCCAATATTTAAATCTGGTAACCCAGAAGAAGTTAGCAATTACCGACCCATATCAGTAATCTCGAACATAGCAAAAAATTTTGAAAAGATAGTTAAAAAAGGATAAACCAATTTGTAAAATGTAATAAATTAATTAATGAAAATCAGTTCGGTTTTATGGAAGGTAGAAGCACTCAGGATGCAATTGCAAAATTAACTAGTCTTGTTCATAATTCATTAGATAAATCATTAAAATGCATTGGAATTTTCATAGATCTTAAAAAAGCTTTTGATAGCATATCACACGACAAACTTATAAGTAAATTAAGAAACATTGGATTAAGTGGTACAGCTATAGAATGGATAAAAAGCTACCTTTTCAAACGCCCTCAAGTCGTAAAAATCAACGATGTACTTAGTCAACAAAAAACAAGTCACTTCGGCATACCTCAAGGTACAGTCCTGGGACCGTTACTGTTTATCATTTATGTAAATGACATATTCAATCAAAGATTAAATGGAAAAATAATATCTTATGCTGATGACACTGTCATAATAATTGAAGGTACTGATTGGAATAATGTTAATAACTTAGCAAATACTGATATTAATATACTGAAAAATTGGTTCGATAAAAACCTCCTCTCATTAAATACTGAAAAAACAAAATGTATCCCATTCTCTATCAACAAATTTAAATCAATACCAGAATTAAAAATTATAATACATCAACTTAAATGTAACAGAACTACTTGCAATCAAGAATGTTCTATACTTAGTCTAACTTCTGAAATTAAATATCTTGGTATATATATAGATCAACATTTTAAATGGAAAAAACAAATTTGTGAACTTGTCAAAAGAATTAGAAAATGTATTTATATATTTATAAGACTTAGAAATATTCTTAGACTAGAAAACCTAAAAAGAGTGTACTATGCAATTGTACAATCTATATTACAATATGGTATTATTGGCTGGGGAGGAACTTATAACAATATATTAAATCCACTTAAAATAGTTCAAAGATTGATAATTAAAGTAATATTGAAAAAACCATCCAAATTTTCTACTGAGATTCTCTTTTCAATATTCAATGTACCCACAATAGACAATATATATAAAAAATATTCAATTCTACAAATTTATAAAGAAATACAGTTAAATAACTTACAATTCAATTCATCAGCAAGATATCAAAAAACTATCAAAATCCCAAAACTTAATACAAAGCACACACAAAATACCTATCTCTATCTAGGTAAAACATATTTTAACATCCTTCCATTATATCTAAAAAATATTGAAGATATTCAGGAATTTAAAATAAAATTAAAAAATTACCTAAAACTACTATAAAAGTCCATATCTTACTCTTATTATTATTTCATTCAAATCTTGAAACTGTATTATTGATAAATGTTGCCTATTTCTTACTTATCCCTTTGGTTTTGCAAATATATTATTTACTTACTTACATGATTCCATATAATTGAGCTAGGATTCACTCACCAAACACAAGAGCCTCTCTCTTTATGGTGAGGAAAAGCTATTATTATTTACCTTTATAAAACTGTATAATATGTATAATTGTATATTTATTGTAAAAAACATACAAATATTAAATAAAAAAAAAAAAAAAAAAAACCACGTGCATCACTAAACATCAGCACCATATAATAAGAGTCAGAGGAAAACCTTAGTATAAGATAGTCCCATGAATGCTTTCCAACAAATGCAATTCACGTTCGCCAAAACCTCTAAAGATCAAATGAGCTTTAGATTATTCTGTATTACGATATTTTTTATGAAACCCAAACCCCCTCTACACACAAAGCGTCCCTCCGCGGTGCTAATGACATTATATTTCATAAAACCAGTTGGTAGATAAGAAGCCAAAGATCCGAACGAATAATAGCTGGCATCATGTCATGCTAACTACCCATCTATCCTCTGTATATACTTTTGCAGAGATCATCAACCTGATCAAATGATTAAATTATATAAATTTTTAAGCACCCCCCTTTTAGTAGAGTATTTTTATGAATAAATATCTTTTTATAGACAAAAATGTTTCATTTTTACATAAATCTCTAAAAATGGTTATAATAAAATAATAAAGTTTTTAACAATAAATTTTTAAAAAAGCGAAATCAAGCGAAATAAAGATGCTAATTGTTGAACGGTGACACCTAAAATTTATGTAAATTCACAACTTTTATACGTAATAAGTTAAAATATTTAAACATGCTAAATAGTAGACACCTAGTTACTGCCAACAGAAGCACCTGGATATCGCAAGAGATAGAGCTTAAGAATTTCAGAAATTCTCTTAAACCAGACAGACCAATGATAGTGCGTATTTGTAAGGGTGTGCGTGTTTCATTGAAAGGTTGTCAACCCCTGTAATCCTACAGCCACTGCCTACGCACACAATATTCGAATTTATTAAATTTGGAATCAACTAATCCCGAAAGGCGTTCCAAATACGAACGTAGACTTTTTCCCGCCTGAAAATGACATCCGGATGAAAGATGATGACAAAATAACGAGGTGTTGCCGCGCGAGGTAGGCGGGGGAGAGAGGGGGACGCCCGGGAAGCAATGACTTTAAGTTTTCCAGTCATACAGCAAAAAACGTTGTATCACGTTAAAATATTACTGGTATAATTTGAATCAGGATCTCTACGCTTTTTTTATATCAACGCCATATGAAAAAAGTAACCATAATATCTATCTACGAGTGTGTACGTAGTTGAAAAACAATGATTCGATCAAAATATCACTCATTTAATATGAGCCCCAACTGCTGTCAACGTCTGGAGCCATAGAGACTAAGACATTCTCAATTTTTTTTTTTTTTTTATTTAACAATTTTTTTATATAAGATAATGTGTCCTTACTGGGGTACCCCGTTCTAAGGACACATTGTACATGGTTGTGTGTTTGAAATAGTATAAGTACATATGTTAAAATACTATATAGAAAAAAAAACAATATTTTGAGAAAAATAAAACATAATACAAGCTTTAGTCTTTGTTGGGTTGCAAAATCATATCTATATTCATCCTTCCCTTATCCATAATCCATTTCTTAATGTTTCTTTTGAAGTCAGTTATTTTTTTAATGTTTTTTTTATTTCAAAAGGGAGGACATTAAATAATTTAATTAATTATTTGTTGTGAAGCTGAAGGTAATGGGGAGAGGAAGCAGATGGGGAAGGTGAAGGTGGTGAAGTACATGGCTCTTCAGCTCCGGTCACCAAACACGGCTAAAGCCATTTCAAGCAACATATCAATTCTAAATGCAGGTTTTACACCAGGGCGATATTAAGAGTATCTTCTACCATGGAATTTCCCACAAATATGTTATATATTAATTTTATTTGGTAACTTGTGAAACAACACAAATTAGACTATTAAAATTTAATTGCGCACGCCGGAATTTGAACGCGTGACCTCCGGATTGCTAGTTCAGAGTCTTACTCTCTGACCACAGAGGTATCTATTTTTAATAGTGGTCTTTTACCAGGACGATTTCGAGAGTAGGTATCTACCATTCTGAGCATTTGATTTTATGATGAAATGTTTACGAAGGTAGATAATATTGTATTATCTATTATCAATGGATAATAAATAATACATACTAGGTACTATTAAATGGATAATAGATAGTACTTAGTATGTATTATCTATTATCCATTGAATAGATAATACATTTGATTTGAATGGATAGGAATGTCTCTACTAACTAAGTACCTTTAGACAATCAGATAAAATCAACACTGCGTACCTACTCCATCTTCCAGTACCTATCTTCCTTCCTCTTTATTCTATGATTCTAACCTACTGACTATTGGTAATATTTCTTTAAATATGTTTTCGTATGTAGATAAATTGAATACCTGGTAAATTCGTGTAGTTCAGTTGAGAGTGTATTCTTACTTGGCCGTAGGTATATTTATTTCCTCCCGCCCATGTTGACAATTGAGATTGTCTAGTGACGCTAACGAGACGAAACTGGAAACGAATGCTCCTGGGAGATTATTAAAAACAAACAAATAAGTGTACAATTGAAACTAATGATGTAAAACCAGGAAAAGTACGCCAAGAGACATCGCTACACCATTCGTGGGCACGCATAACATTAACTCCTGGCCGAAGTTGTTTGAAAACCTCAACAAGAAGCAAAGAAAAAGCAGAAAGGCTATTTCATTGCAATGTAATCTCGGAGCTTTATGGTTGGTTTGTGTTGCCTTTTTGTAGAAGGATGCTGTTTTACCTTGTCGGTGAGGGTGAGTTTTGTTGCGCTCTAGACCGTGATGTAGATTTGCCTGCGAAAGCCAAATGAATGATCCGCAAAGGATATGAATAATGAGACGGCGAAAGCAAAAACTCGGTGAATAAAACCGGAAAAAATGATAAAAAGATTAACAGCAAAGACACCACGCTGCAACATAATGGAGGATCATTTATCTAAATATTCCTCGCCTATTTACACGACCCGCTGGGAGCTTAGGAAGGCTGCGGACCGGAACACTCATTATATCGCGTAAACATGACTCGCAAATGACGAATTTTCTCTCCTGAATGACTTCTTTGGGAAGGAAAACACCATCACTCATATAAATGAATTTTAAATTCAAGTTTTCAGGCACCTTCTACCACATTAAAAAATATTGGCATTACCTACCCTTCCCCTATTATGACATTTTTCAATTAAACAATTTACTATGTGTCATACCCATTCAATTAGTAACTATCTGATGAAAATATTATTGAATGTAACCCTGTAGCTTCAGGTTTTCATATTACATACATTAATTTCTTACATCGGCCTAACTCGTATCTAAAATGTTTTTTTTTCAATGCAGATATAGTTTTTTTTTTGGTTATTCTCTGGAAATAATTTTTATAATTTTGCATTGCATAAACAAGATAAAAATTGAGGTGACAGTTTTCTTGTGAGAAGAAAACACGGATTTCAGGTTTCAGTGTATTTTTTTTTCAATGCCGATAAAGTGAATTTTTTTGGTCACTCTCTGGTAATAATTGTTATAATTTTTTTTTATTTTATTAACGAGATGAAGAGTGTAGTCACAGTTTTCTTACAAAAACTAAAATGAAATTTATAAATTTTGTATTTCTACATTTTAATATTCCAATTCATAAATATTAAAGTGTATTCAAAATACAGAAAAAAAAAACGTTTTCAAAATGGTATTTG
Organism: Hesperophylax magnus; assembly: GCA_026573805.1. Taxonomy (NCBI): domain Eukaryota; kingdom Metazoa; phylum Arthropoda; class Insecta; order Trichoptera; family Limnephilidae; genus Hesperophylax; species Hesperophylax magnus. The sequence goes on from JAIUSX010000022.1 coordinate 8,729,616, forward strand.
TTTTTACGACATCTTCAAAAAGAAGATATATAGATATATAGCCCTTTTGAAATATCCTATCCTCCGAAAATCGATGAAAAATGCCAAGTTTATACAACAGATAACTCTTTGGCTGTATACGCAGGTGACCGGATAAATCATCAAAATGGTAATTCATCACATATTTAAAAATTTATATAAAGTCATGGAAAGTGATGAAACAAAAACGTTATTAACTGGGTTAAGTAGGTAAGGGTAGGTTAGGTTAAAAACAAAAATCATTGTTTTTAATGACTTTATATCACTTTTTAAAAGTGAGTTGATTAGTTACTGTGTTGAGTTAGCATGGAACCGTATAAGCAATGTTTAACTTTCAATTAATTATGTTCTGGCAGGTATGTGATTTCTAAAATCACATTTGCCCCGAGCTTTTGATCTCACTGAGCACTGTTTCCTTCTATCAACTAGAGCCACCAGGATAGCAAACTATTATGGGAGGTCACTGCAAATCCCGCTAGGAACATATGTAGAGGCTGCGGCGACACAATCCCCTGACAATGGGATGGAGAACACGGGGCAGGAACAAGGCGCAGGGCATAGGGAACATGGTAACAGCGGACTATGGAAATATGCAAATAACGGGCATAAGTCAGCTGAGGCGAATGGAAGGCAAATCTCATTAATTCGCGAAGCGTTATCTCATCGCCACGCCATGGCGCTTGTGTTTTGTTTTGACACGGGATTAATTAATTATTCTACATTCTAATAAATTCAAATCGCCGACTGTGGAAAACTAACTTCAGGGAAATGTCACCGACTCCGTTCGGTGAGAAATAGGTGCCTAGTGACAATATTACTTATAAAAAATAATAATACGTGAAATATTCTAGCGTGCAATAACTATTCACGTTCAATGAACTCAAATTTTGTACTGATTGTGTGAATACAAACAAGCGATAAAGTATGTGTCTACCTATGACATCAATTGTTAACAGAAAATTATTTTAATCGTCTTTTTCATCGATTTTAAGAACGAACAGTTCGTGCTATTATAATATGATAAACTCCATAACAGATGTCTCAAATCTAGCAACTTGTAAATCGGACAAATCTCTATCTCTCCAACGCATTTGATTTGGGTATAGAGGAGTAGGAGGGAGGGGGTGTGATAGTAGGTACCAGCGCTATCTACACACACAATCCCTATCTATTCCATCCCCATTTATTCCCCATACATGTCATTCGGCCGATGTATGTAGATTCCCTGAATAACGGCCCCGTCAGCCCGATGTGTGGCGATCCAGAAGGGATGCTTAGTCCCCGTTTACACGGAGCCCCTCAGCCATGTAGCGATGCATCAACGTCAGGTTACGTACGTCAGACCGCCTACACTTTAATTGCGGAATTACGAAGGCGACGAGCCCGCGCAGGGATTAATGGACGGCTTGGGCACGGACCCGACACGGAACGGCCCTATCCGACCAACTCCGGCACTTGCCCGCACTTGCCCGCTCCTGCCCGCTCCGGTCGGGAAAGCCGGAAAAGGCGGAATGCGAGGGAAAAGATATGTCAGCGCATTTGAATACGGATCGCTTGTTTAGTTAAAATCAACGTTTATAAACGAGACTCGTTTAATCAATGAAGTAATAGAATTAGTCTATGACCGATAAAATCACTTTTATTTTGTTGTTTCAAGTTAAGTCAACAATGTTATATTTATATTCGTTTAAGAATTGTACGTATCATCCGAGTGTAAGAACGTCTCATTTATTTTGATTATTTAAATTGATTGCACTCATAAGTAGTTCATTGGTATAAGCAATTGTCATGAATTGGGAAGTTGCAGATTGGAATCCTGGTGCATGCATTAATATAAAAGTGCATCTATTAATTAGTCTGCGCGTTGATAATGATTGGTTTGATTTACCTTGTAAAATTATTATAGTCACTACAGTAGGTTAGTTATCCAAGAAGTATAAAGATTGCAATTTAATTCAGGTAAAATCTTGCAATCATACATAGAGATAGCATTAAAATAACTTATTTTCATTGACATAATAATTTATCTAATCATATTATGCGTTTAGAAAATGAAGATAATATTAGTAGCTCTTGTCGAAATATAATACAGTTTAAAAAATGTCTGAATTTCATATGATCGAATTAGCTCAATGGTCAAATGACCCGGAAAAGCAGAGATCCAGGGTTCAATTCCTAGTTCCTCCCGAATTTTTTTATATTTCTCATCTTTTGTTTGAGTGGTTAATATCAGTTAATAAATGCTCCCGAGCGCCGAACAATCAACAAACAGACATGGCTAATCACAATACGAAACTCGGTTCAGTAATAACATCTCACACAGATCTCATACGATAGGTACCTATCAATCATGCGTAACTTACAGAGCCTATGTGTCTACGTGCTTATGTTCGTAGCAGTTCCTTTTCGATTGCGATCCAGAATTTTACTACTTTATTACTACTGAAAGCGTCGGTACGTGCGATTTTTTCCCAATATCAGCATATCGCGGAAGGCGTTTTACATTTACCACCACATCGGAAGGAACGGATTGTTTACTAGTATCTTAAACGGGAATGCGAATGTGTGGTATTGTTGTTGATATTGTGTCTTCAATTTAACATATTCTCCTTTTCAGTCAATGTTTCGCTTACAGCTTTCTTCGAAACAAGATACAACATGTCATTATGAAATGAGTGATTAGTTGTTGTCAAGCATCATTATCTCGCAGTGATGTCATGTTTGGGGATAAGTCTCCAGATCTGAGGGTTTCGAATTTAAGAGGGATAAAGGGATTTTTTGGAAATAAGTAAGAAATCTAGGGAATTTTTGCAATGATGTTATCATTTATTTTATTCAGTGAACATATTTCAACAAGAGGGTCATGGAGATTATCATTAAACAAAAGGAGCTGAGAATAGAGCTTTTTTATAAATAGGTGTGTACTTAATTCTAAATTTATTGTCGGACTTAATGTTATACCCTGATGAACCCCCTTATATGTTTACCACCGACCTCCACTGGTTAATATTGTCCTCAAAGATTAAATGTTACAATTTGAGGTTTCACTTAATAAGTTATTCCACCCTAAAAAGATTCACAAGCAAGCTAATAAACAGTGAATTAGAGAATACTATACTAATTTTTAGTGAAGAAACATTTTGGAAATATCAGCGTTTATTTGCTAAAAATGGTGTATCTCGAAATGAAATTAACCTACGAAAAATGATTTTTTTATCATGAATACCAAAGGGTGCTCTTAATCGTCATATGTTTAAAATGCAATCTAATTTGAATCAAGGGGTTAAATAATAAAATAATCCAATAATAATCGCCATAGATATTTTCCCAAATTCCCTCTCAAACCGCAAATGATTTATTTGTCTTTACTTTTTATCCGTTCGGATGTACGACTGATATTTTTTTATAGTGATGAAAGAGTTTGTTACTCTTCCGTTCATTTATTCACTGGTCTGTTACTGATAACTTTTGGTTAATGATTCTACCTTTGAAGTGTTAACAAATAAATTTTAATGTAACAAAGATTTAGTTACATGCTATATAAGATTGAAAGAGGAGGAGGATATTATTTAATAAGGATTTTATTCAAGAGAACACACAATATTTATAATGATGAGAATTTTTTATTTAAAATATTTGAGAAGTATGGATTAACACTTCGTTGAGAAGGGAAGAAGGTTTTAGTTTATAAATAGTAGAATACTAAATTTCTCTTATTTAATCAACCAAAACCAAAATTTCCTCTGAAATGCTAAATATTGTGAGTAAGTACTCAAATAAAGAATTTAAAAATATAAATACTTTACGAAACATTTTTAAAATTTCAAATAAAGAACAATTATGAATAAGATTTTGCATTTTAAAATATGTTGTCGCAATCTCTTTCAAATCTTTTTTTGAACTTTCTTCAGGCCAATAGGTACCATAATATAAAATAATTTTATTTCTTGAATCGGATCCGTAACTTAACAACTAAATTTACAGACAGATGAAATGCCAAATGGTCGAGTTAAAACAGGACGCTGAGCTATTATGAGCTACGCTCAGTCAAAAATACAGAGAAATTGACGCAGGAAACTAAAGAATAAAAAGGCAAAAAAACGGCAGGCAAATATTTAAACGGCACTAACTCGACTTACTAACTAAGACATGGTTTTGGTAAAGTAGCCGTACTTCCATTTCGGTCCAGTCTGCATCCTTTTATTTTGAAAGTACCTATTTGTCTGGTGGACTGTATTTTTCCCCGCTGGATGCGTTGACTTGATTTATGGTTGGATGTTACTAGTTACTGCTGTCACTTTTTGTTTATGGCGGCTAACAGCATTCATAAATCTCAATTGGAGATTGCATGTTTACCGACCCAATGATCATATTGATGATATGATAACATACGCGGTGATTTTTGTTGCGAAACATAATCATTGACCAATAACATGTAAATTATTTACAATTCTGTGTAGATAAATGATCAATTTCTGTCATAACAGATCAGCTAGATATTTATTTGATTCAAATGAAAAAGAAACGATAGTTTTGTGCTAAATTAAACTGCCATGATTTGTGTATGTCGATGCGGCCAAATTATAAAGCGTTTTTCTCTATTTGAGAAATTTGTGGCGTGTGTGAATATCACGGTTATAATAATAAGTTGAATGGATTCATTCACTGTTAGTTTCTACAAGCGTTCTTATTTTCGCAGGGCATAAAGGAATATTGCAAATAAGTGTACACGGAGAAAACTTACTGGAATAAAATACTGTTAATTTATTAAAAATCTGGTAAAAATTTTTTCCTGTTAAAAACGGGACTGTAGACTTTACAGAAAAAATTTACAGAGTTTCTAACAAAGTATCAGTTGATAGCGAATTTTTTATGAGGACGGCGGAACACATGCTCATACAAATACTGATATTGATGTTGACATACTGATATTGTCGCATTCTGTCATGATACTAATTAGGAAAATAACACCTGATCTCGATATATTCTGAATAATTAATATTTTATCAGTAAATTGTCATGTTATCACTTTTTAACAGGATCGTTTTTCTCCGTGTGGGTGTACGTATCTACAAAGCACATTTTTAATTTACGGAATTTTCTATCAAAGCTCCAAATTACAATATTTTCAAATCACTTACCTAATTGAATACTTTTTAAGATGATTATTAAAATGTAAGCGGTAAAATAAAGATCTCCTTTTTGAAGAGCTTACCTTTCCAGATGTTTGACAATGTCCTCGTAAGCTGCCCTGCAATTCTCCCAAATCCCAGACCTGTCAAAGTCAAAAGGCACAGCTTTAATTGGCAAATCATTTTTCGTTTTTTTTCTCTCCTAAATGAGAAAACACAAAAACAATATCCCCCTTCTCCCCACTTGCGGGGTGGTGGGTGAAAGAAACAATTTTCTTTTAAGGTTTCTCCTTCCTCATCTCAATTTTCTTAAATGGCCCTTCCTTTTCTGGTGTAAATTAGATTCGTTCGTAAAAAATACTTTTTTTCAAACGTAAATAACCATTAAAATTTCTCTTTTTCGCAGCCCTCTTAGAGCGGGGATGAAATTAAAGCTACGCGGCGGAGGCATTACAGCAAAAGAAAAATTGCTTTGTAGATACGTTTAAAGTATACACACTCTTTTCATTTACGTCTTTACGTCATATTGAAGACACGCTCTTTACTTTTAAGTGTATTTATCTTTGATTTTCATTAGAGTTGAAAATATCAACAAATCAAAAAGAGGAAATAAGGATATTTAAAATTAGATAAAAACACGAAATGTTTCTTATTAATCGTTTACGTCTGTAGTACCTGTCCTTGTGCGATTTTAAATGGATAACGTAGGTAGGATTACCAACGGAAACTGATAAATGCTAACATAACTCCACAGTAGTTAAACAATCTACCATACAACACGTATGCAAGACATCTATGACAGGGAAAATAGATATTCCTAAAGAGCCGGTGATATGACAGGCACTAGTCGCGCATTCAATTAATATGCAAATCTCCCGCATCGTCCTACTCCTGCACGGTCTGCAAGGAGAGTTCAGCCTCCCTAGTTCTTCGGAGCCTCACGGCGTATTTCAAACAGACGACTGAAAAGCTCTGTGCGTTTATCTCTGATTAGATTCATCTCAATTAAGTTTTATGATGAATATGCTTGTAACCGAGTCATGAACCGGATTTAATTTTCACACTGCGAGGAATCAGTGTCACGATTATCGCATTTTTAAAATATATGAAATAAAATTTTGCCAGTGGCGGCTCTACTCTCTGCGCTAGAAAAATTAACATGTGTTAGTGAGTCATGTGATGTATTTTGACCAGCGATATTCGATCCACTGGCATTGGTGGGTATAACATTCTCAAGACCAATTTTTTCATACAAAACCATCTAAGCGTCCCTTTCTTAATGTTGCTCACTACGCTTACATCGTATCACAGGATAGTATGTGGTTTTATAACACATAAGCCTCAGGGATCTCATTTCCACAGCTTTAAGTCTATTTTCATCCTTCCACTGCCAATTCCATGTCTCACTGCCGCACACCAGGATAGGCAGCATCAGCACTCTCTTGTGGAATACTAGCTTCGAGTTTTTGTACAATTTTTTGTTAGTGCCTACCGCGTTCTATCCTCTATTAATGGAGTTACCTACACATATCCCTTTTTTAATATCTCCATATCAGCCTTTCCATCTCTCGTAAACATATTTCCCAAATACTCAAACTCATCCACCTGCTACAAGTATTCATTATTCACAACTATATTGCACACTGTTTTTGTACTCTCTCTTTCAAACACCATTACTTTAGAATTATTTAATCATAATAATTTTGTAAAAATCCCTTACAGGCGTTACCTTAGAGGCAATACTAGTAGGCTTCACCAGAGTTTGGACACTCTTTTCTCTTTTTGCACAATGTGGCTTGACGTTTTTTACGGTTAGAATAATATTCCATAGGTCATGGTGAAAATGATGCTGCGAGATGAAAATTGTTGCGATCTCCCAGAAAATTTATACATAAAAAGGTAAATAAATTATGCCAAAGCTCACTTTTTCCGGGAATTTCGCTAAACGAAACAAACATAATATTATATTATATTTTCTCTCACTAAAATATTAATTATTATTGTAGTTATAATCAGATGTATTCCCGTGTTGCTACTGCGTGCCAATGCGTTTCTCTCTAACTAGACGTTATAAAACAACGTACGAAACCAGTTTGAAGGTGTTAGTACGTAGACAGGTGACACATCGAGATAAAGTTCTGTTTTAATTTGTGATTATCATATTTTTATTATTGCGACAAACAGAACAATTATTATAATAATTCTTATTCTTTTATAATGATTTTATACCGTGGTGGAGATCAAATGTATTAAAAAAACTTGAGTTTCTTGTTATTGATATTTATACAAACGTGTTAGCGTGGGTTGTTGATTTAATGACGTGATTTTTAATCAGTTCATTGTACCCGCAAACACAGACAAAAGCTATGGAAATATTAATTAGCACTCCTCAGTGTAAAAGTAATCATGTTTCTACTATTCGTTTTTATATCTTCAGGGCAATCAGTCAATGTACACTACCTATCAAAATATTTTTGTTTACAATGCAAGATTTATACCGCTTTTAAAAACACTTTTGACGGCAACTGGTGTTGCCATAGGCAATCATAACCAAAAAAATGCTGCAGATTGCACTGCTGCACTCCAACCAGTCTCGTAGATTTCGAAGCCAAGAAGCTTTTACGTTAACTTGTTTAAATTTTTGTTTAAATGTCACGTCATAAAGTGTGTTCCAGATCAGGAGAAAAAAACGTGTTGCTGGTCACATTAGACCACTCAAAGAAATGGGACTTGAACCGTAATGCGTTTCTTACATTTCTAAGACTTCTTCAAACGTGGCACACTCGTAGAGTCGACTGTTAATCCTCTTAGAGTCAAATGAAGAAGACGTTTGTGTGGCCTCCAACCTGCGACTGTCTTCGGTCGGATTAGAACCGCTGATCCTATAACAAATTTGGCCCCACATTATTTCAACTTGACTCTAACAAGACTAACCTCTGCCCGGTAAGCTCAATCGTTACCTTAATCCCTTTCAGTATACTAAATTGTTCTAAGAAAAAAATTGTGTGTTTATGTGTTTTTATACCCAGAAAGACAAAAAAAAACACACATATATCCATTTTAACATGATTCTTCGCAGAAAACGCAATTTAATTAACAACTTGTTTATAGAAGACATTAAGGTAGGTAGGTATTAATAGATAAGTTTTCCTCTGCCTTAGCCTGTTATGCTATTTCACCCACAATAAACTAATTTATTTATTTTATTTATTTATTTAACGTCCAGAGGGCTTTTACATGGTTGGTAGTATAATTTTAATTTGACAGATACTTTGAAACATAAAAAATAAGAATAAAATTACATTTGATAAAAGCTATGCAACAAGTCATACAAACGCAAGAAACAAAAACAGAAAATTACAGCTAGTTGTAGGATTACATGATGTGTTTAGGAGTATTGTTGAAATAAATGTTTTAAATGATCCACAAAACTTGCCAAGTTGGTATTGAATATGTCAACATCACCCAAGTAATGTTTTCCCATGGTGTGAAGTCGTTGTATCGGAGAGTGGGCAATATAGTTACGCTTATGTGTGCTGCTGTAGAATATTGTATTTTGTCGTGTTGTTACTGTGGGTATATGTATATTTATAAGTTGCAGGAGTTCACAACAGTCGAATTTAGAGTAAAGTATTTTGAATAAGAACGTTAAATCGTTTATTTTACGTCTATCTTCTAATGTATGTATTTTTAGAGTATTTAATAAGAAATTGTATTTTAAGTCTTCGAATGATTAATGAAATAAGGAGTTAACGAAAAGTTGTTACCTAGCTGTTAAGATCTAGTTCCCAATTATAGCAGAAGTCATTTCAAGCAAGTTTTCCCTTCTGAATGGTGGTGTCTCATTCGAACGATATGAAGTACATTTCATTTCGAGTCGAGTTTTGAAAAATACTATTTTGTGTTTGAATTCTATTTGACGGAGATAGATAATCCTGTATCATTATATTATCAAGCACTTTTTTTCATTGATTCATTACCCATTCAACTAGTTTTTTCTTCCTAACATCGTATTATCTACTAGTTGGATATATCTAATAGTATATTGCATAATACAAAAAGTACAGTATACAATCACAATGTCTTGATAAAAAGCAGGCTCGTGTTGGTGATAAGAGCCTTAAAGGTGAGTCGTGAGTCGCAAGTGACGAGATTAAAAATAATATGAATGAATCTGCATAATATTTTGTAATTCGAGAAGGTACCCGTGTAATAGAAAACGTAACACTGTCACCTTATTAGGTAAGCTTAGGTTATATAAAATAATCTCATTTACATGACTTGTCAGTTCATAAAATAAAACCGAATCCTTAAAATTTTAAAAACATATGATTTAACAACGTACCGATAGTAAAAGGAAATATTATTCGTGTATTTTTCAACAAAGATTGTAATAATTACACAAATTCGGTAAGTTATTCGTATGAAAATTTCTAAAATTACACGTATATTAAAGAGATCGTCTTGATGCAAACAGTTTTCCCAGAGGACCCAATATTGATTTATTTACTTGCAAAAACCTTCAAGTCATGATTTATACAACCTCATATATTTCCGCTTCAGAACGCGAGAAGTATGTATAAACATAAACAGCCATCACGAAATAGGTTCGATGGACCATTTTGAAGTTTAGTCCAAACCACCAAAGCCAGGGATGTGCAAAATTTAAGACGAAATTTACCTTGCGAGTGCCTCCATGTTTGGCATGTTGGGCTGGCCTTTGATGATAGAGCCGTCTGGTCGCGGCATGCCGTGTGGTGGCATCCCTGGAGACAGGAGGCCATGTGGCGCGTGCATGAAGCCCATGTGGCCCAGGTGGGTGGGTGGTGCGTTGTAGCCGTTTGCGAGAAGTGGTGACTTCTCCAGGCGGGATATGTCAGCTAGAACAAAAATAACAAACGTAGATGAGGCTTAGAGTAATCTCTAAGAGATGAGGTTAGAGAAATTGGACACTAACTAACTGAGTATCTGGACAGTGAAGAAAGTACATCTGTATTCAAATTAAAGGCGTACCTACTATTAAAAGATCCGTCAAAATCTCTGCCTCATCCTTATATTACGTCTATTTATAAAGAGGCGTGTAACAGAAATACCTATACGTTACGACTAAGATTTCACTGGTAGATTCTTAAAGACTGTTAACTGGTGTTCTCTTTTAATGATCTGATTACAGAAGAGCATCAGAGTAGCTGAACAGTTTATTATGATGCACCTATCTACGATGCTTTCTTGATTATGTATGTGTACTTTTAATAAAGAAAGTTTGGGAACGAAACCACAGGTTTCGAGTTTTCTGAATAATTATAATTAAAAATACTAATTATGACTCCGTCAGTAACTCCGTTTCAATGAACGGAGGGAACAAAGGGATTTGCTGTGCATTTAAGTGTTATCATTTTCAAAATTTGAACTGATTGTGGGAACAATTCAGGCAAGCGATAAAATAGGCTCCAAATATTTTATTCTAATCAATTTATTAGTAATTTTAAATTTGAAATGTGTATTTATTTTTTTTTAATTTTTGTCAGTTTACAAACGGCGTTTTTTCGAAAAGTAAATTTCTGTTCGTCTCTAAAACTGACAATGCTTGTTTTTTTAAAGATCTTCAGCATCTCAAACTCTGCAAAAACAGTGATATAAATCATAAACCATACTTTCACATACCAACAGCATTAATTTTTTTTTTATTTTAATTTAGTCTGCTATATCAATGCATTGTGAACATTGATATAATATTCCGCAAAGGCAGCTTTTCGAACTTTAATACAGTCCGACTTCCTCACAAGTACGTGGTCCACAGCCCACGTCCCTCGCTAATTGGCTTTCATCTGAAAGCGTGAACAGCCAAAATGTTCCAAAGCGCTTAGCACTACAAGTAAACGGATTTCTCACAAAGCCAAACAAGACCGCTGGTAATTCCATTCACAGAATGGCCACCGTCTACGGTTCGTATTTAGTATTTGACCCTTTTCCAAATAATAACTGCGCCGAAATTATTTACCACGCATCCATTCGGCGGTGTTAATTCGTGCCTAATCTTTGTGTTTGGAACAATAACACCGGCCACAATTTACATAGGACTCTGCGGTCTCCCATCGTACCGAGCGCGGGCGAATTCCCAAATACTACCCCTGAGGGAGGTTCACGGCTACAATTTTTGGGGGAGGTTATGAGAGATGGGTCAGGAGAGTCCGTCCCATACGCGGTCTGTATTACCACTGGACAAATAGTGCTATCTTAACACTCAACACAAGGTTTTCGCCTTTAATTATTCATGTTACGTGATAAAAATACTACATCTGTAGCAATTTATCATAAGTGCGGAATTTGTACTTTTGTGGTAAGTACCTATGCCATTTCATAAAACTTTGTATCCTCTTTCTTTTAAAATAACCACCAAAATTCCACTACAAAAACAGGTAAACAAATCAGTGAAGATTGTTAGATTTCGATTTACGAGGACGATAATAAATATTGATACATTCAAAGTTTTAAATCGATATTTTGACCCTAGATTACAGATAATACTTCGAACAGGTTGTTTTGGAGAATTTGAACAAATAATCAAATTTCAACGTTCATTTTCGGGGTCTGTGCGAGTCCTATTCAAGTTCTGTTATTATATCATTATAGGCTATCGCTTGACAGAACTGAAATAAAAACAGAACTTGAAAAAATCTTTCACAGAACTTGAAAATTAATTTTGAAATTTGAAGAATTGTTCAAATTCTCCAAAACAACCCGTACTTAACCGTCCTTACCATAATGAAAAAAATTTTAACTTTGTGAGATTGAATGGCATCTAAAGAGCTCAATTGTTAAGTAAACCCAATTATTGACCCACGCTGCATCCAAACTGAAGCCAACAATCCCAATAAAAATTTTGAGTCATATTAATTGAGTAATTGTGGTCGTTTTTTGGTGTTAGGTAATTTTACTCATACTACTTCCGACCAACCAAATCGTCGGCATATTTGTTTCATAATGTTATTTGATTCAAATCGTTAGGGACCATCGATTAAGCACTTTCCTGCGGTCAGTGGAAATACTAAGCTCTTAAGGAACTAGGAATATCTACCCTCGGTAAACCACACAATGCAGTGACCGCTGACCGGGGGGGAGTTACCTTTATTGGAGATACAATTTCCTTACATTAGACCGCAATAAACAAATGGTATCCACGCCGTAAAATTGTATCGCCGCGTTTATTCAATTACATGAAATGGGATTTAATTGAAAAGGGCCCCTAGAACGAGCGGCGCTTGAGGAGGAATCGAGGATTGTGGCCTGATTTATGGCTTGATGGGCCCTTTATCTCGTTAAACTACACCCGTAAAACAGACTGCAAATACCTAAATGGTTGACAAACAATGTAGCTACATACTTACACCTTGGACAAAATACGTTTAAGCGATGTTTGATCTAAATTGTACCTACTTGTTAGAATTTTTCTTCTCACAGCGCGGAAATCCATTTTTCAGGTATTATTAAATATTGCCTTGCACCGATAAAAGACTGAGATGAATTGAATTTTAACTGAACATAACCTAACCAAGTGTTGTTTTAATCCACTGATTCAAATAGATTTTTTTGTTGTGTCTGGTTCCAGATGTTGATTGAGCCAGGGAGCATCATCAAGTTAATGTTAAAAATAATAAAAAGGTTTGCAACAATGGCCAATAAAATGTTTAGCAAATATATACTTTATTTGCCAATTGGTGTCATTCGTAACCTGCAATCATCAGGTGCAAAATGTTTGCGATTCCATAAAATTAAATTGGAACACATCATTATCCCACAAATGACACATGGTAGACCCTTTCGTCCGTACGAATTATCCACTTATCGAACAAATTTCATGTCATTAAATCTAGATAAAAAACGCGGGGAACAATCGAATCACAGAAAATGGCCGGTGAAAAAGGATAAAAGACGAATAAGTCCGTATTGAAACGGAGCCCCATTAAATGGAATCATCAAACAACAGCAATCATCCTACCTGGAGTCCAGAGTGGAGATTCCTCAAGTTTCGCAATTTGTGGTTTCGTGAATTTAGTTTGCGGAGGAAAATTGTGGCACTTTTATATCATCAATCAAAGAAGGGGTGACGTAAATAATAAGGTGCGCGTATTTAAATGCACGACTTTTAAAACACAGGCCTGCAAATGCATGATTTACAAGGACGATTAAATTAATGACAAACTTTGAAAATAAAACATACAAAGCTGTAAATTGAAAAATGAATTACTGTAGATACCATCATTATTCTGGAGAATGCTACTTTCACGTGAACTTATTTCTATGTACTGTAAAGTCTGGGATTACTAGGTGAGTTTTATCTCTTTGTATGAAATATATTTGAGTACGGGAGCCTTTAATAAATTCTTGATTCGTTCAACGTAATACTAGACGTCAGGATTTATTTCAGTGCAGAAATTCTGGGACTTTTTTTTTTTTTTTTTTTTTAAATAAGCTTTATTGACTGGAAATTTTACATTTTTTTTTTTTTTTTAGACAATGTATAGATAGTCCCACGAAGCTGCCACATGGCTGCTTGTCTGCAGGTTCTATCTCAATTTACAATTATAATATAATATAAGTCTCCCGTTATATAAAATAAATAACAGACTCTTACATACAACTACACTAACACTTTGAATGACAATACGATAACGTACATTCATAAGTACAAGACAATATAGCACACAGATAACACATATTCAAAAATAATACAAATACGATAACACACATTGAAAGTGAATAACATCGTACTGTAACACAATGTAATAGAATTAAAATTTTAGTTAACTAATTGAAAAATGTTATTTTAATTTTTTTTTTTCTGGAAATAAAAAGCTTGTTAGTGAAAAAAATAAAAAATAAAAAACTAACTACTAAATGTATTCCTCTTTGCCCAGATTACTAATGGAGGGAAACAATTATACCAAGTCAGTGGACATCTTCAATTTATCTTTAAACAAATATAAAATGTTGTTAAATAAATAATAAATTTATCTTTATATTCATATGTAAAAGCCCCTAAAAAGGGCGTTAATAAATAAATAAAGATTACAAGAAGTTTACTATCGTAGATAATTGGAATAAAAGTCTTATTGGACGCACATTCGTTCTGTTTGAGTCTATACCTTATTCTGCCAGGGTTATGACATCCATGCTAAGTTTAAAAGAGACAGTGGATAAATTTAAACAATTTTATTTAATCAGAATAAAAATGTTTTAACACGTGATTATTCTAGAACTTGAGTTGGCAAAACGCGTATTATAAAAACTAAAAAAATACCGAATAAATAATTTTAAAACTTTTGGAACGGCTGCAGTATCAAATGGCCAGTGATAATGCACCGCATTTAGAGGAATGGGCCAAACGTTTTGTTAGCGGCGAGGGTTGCACGAGAAAAAAACAACGGTACCAAGACCAAATGAAATTGTTACCTTTTATTCGAAAATAATGTGTGGCTTTTAAAATAAATACATAATTGCAGTTCGGCGAGCCGGGCTTGAATGATACTAAACTTGGCTCGGCCTATAGACATGACAGATGATCCCTAGTACCAGTCAGTATTAGCAGACATCAACATCAGACAATCAAGGAATGTTATAACGAGAATTGATACCCTTTTGTAAGGATGTGGAGTCTGCCATTTGGGGGTTAATTTGACACTTAGATGGAACATTTTTATTGTAAACCTGAATCGACAGTTATAATATGTAGTTTTTTTATGTTGTGGTTGTTTGATACGATTGAACTTAATTCAACAGATGGTAGAGATTATAGTTTCGGACAGCGTTGCAGTGTCTATCATCACGGCAAAATAGATACAATAACGTTGTTCGAAACATTGACTAAAGAAGGAGGAACGTAACACGGCATAATAACCGAAAAATAAATCACAAATACTTTTTTGCCATAAAAATTTAAAATCATATCTTTAATAAAATCTTTTTTTTTAAGTGATATCACAAATAAAAATTGGAAAGTTAAGGAATATCTCATTATTCAGGTCTAGGCATTAAATATAATAAAATTATTTATTTGAATAATTTATGAAGGTGATAATAATAGAGCCAAGGAGCAATCAATGATTCGGGTTATATCTAGTTTTCCACACAAGATACAATATTGCATTATTGCAATATTCAATCTTTGGTTAAGGTTAACCTACATAAATTGTAATGGTAAAATTGTTACTAAGTAATAAGTAAGCGTAATATAGTGCTTTGAACAAGACGAATATTTTTTAATAATTTCTAAGGACGTGTTGTTTCGGATTATTCGAAATATTCATCAAATTTCAACGTTCATTTTCGGGTTCTGTGAAAGTCCCATTCAAGTTCTGTTATTATATCATTATAAGCTAGTTTCTTGACAGAACTGAAATAATAACAAAACTTGAAAAAATCTTTCACAGAACTTGAAAATTAACTTTGAAATTTGAAGAATTGTTAAAATTATCCGAAACTACCCTTCCTAAGTAATTTCCAATGAATTGATAAGCGGCAAGCAAAAAAAATCATCTAGTTGCTAAATTAATATTTAGTTTAATATTTACCATAAAGTAAGGACATTGCGCGTCCTTGTGAAGGAGGAGATGAAACAACAAAACAAAATATTAAATAAAACAAATCTAGAAAATAACTAAATGGGAGAAGTGGTTATACCAGATACCAGATACCAAATACCCGATATCAGATACCAGATACCCAATACTAGGTACCAAATACCAGATACCAGATACCAGATACCAGATACCAGCTACCATATACAAGATACTAGATACCAGATACCAGATACCAGATACCAGATACCAGATACCAGCTACCATATACCAGATACTAGATACCGGATACCGGATACCGGATACCGGATACCGGATACCGGATACCGGATACCAAATACCCGATATCAGATACCAGATACTAGATACCAGATATAAGAAATCAGATACCAGATAAAAGATATCAGATACCAGATAAGAGATACCAAATACCAGATACCAAATACCAGATACCACAGACATAACAGTTGGTAGTTTAGAAAAAATCAGGTCCTCTGCATATTCCATTTCTTAGGAAATCAATAAATTTAATAAAAAACACGTTCAATTCCAATTGATAATATTACGTATTTATTAATGGACTTTAATTTAGTCCAACGATTTGTTACACTGTCTAACTAACTAACCACCAAGCAATTGATGTACCGCCAAACTACTCGGTCTTGATACACACACACATTCCTTGCCTCATTCACATTCATGCACATTATTATGACTCGATTCAAGTATCTGGTTCACTTGATCGTGACATGTCTTCCTCGAACGTTCCCGACTTCTTCTAACATTCACATTTGCGTCATGTATTCTTACACTCCTTCTTCCTTCATTCGCTCTTCATGCCCAAACCATCTGAGCGTCCCTTTCCTAATCTTCCAACGTTAGTTTTGCATTCTTTGCGGATCTCCACGTTTCTCACACGATCATACTGGTTTTACCACACATTCTCCCCAGGGATTTCATTTCTACAGCATTAAGTCTGTGATATGTTACTTTTAGTATGAACGACTGAAAATAGCAATTCGACTGTCTAAAAAAAATTTTTAATAACATTTGCTATCATCTTGATAATTTTATTAACATATTTCAGATAATTAATTGGCTCGTCGTGGTTCACTGATAAATTAATAAATACATCAAAAAACAAACAGCAACAACCATTAATTTTCATCTCAATGTTTTGACATATAGAAATCATAACATAACCTTAATTTCATTAAAAAAGCAAGTGAAAGAAGTGTTCAGAGCTGTGAGAGCATTCATACACATTCAATGATAGGCAGTAGATAGTACTCGTAGTATGAAGTGATATAATGAGCTTACTCATACGATGAAATGTATTTCAAGTGTGTGTTTACGTATGTGTATACTATGTAGTTGGCAGATTTATCTTCCCGTCGCCATCACTCACACTCCTCACGATTATAATTATGGTGGGATTTAATTAAAATTTAATCGAAATCGCGTCTGAACTGTACAACTGTGAAGTTAGAAGAAGAGGCCCGCTCGCCGCAGTGACACCAACCCCGACTAACTTCACGATGGTCCGTGTCTGGGGACTATGACAGCCTGTAATTATTATTACTGGCCAGCAACCAGCAACCGGTGCACCTAACCTGGAATCATTTAATCTGCAAAACATCAATGCCTCCAGGTAAAAAGAACCAATTCTGATATCAGTCTTCAAATATTGGGATAGAAAATGCAACGCAATTTTGGTAAAGACGTTTTATTTTGCAAGTTCTGGGAAAATCTTAATGCGTTGACCGTGGACCTTGCTGGTTGCTTTTGCAAAATGCATGAAAGTAACTTTTAACGGGTGTTATTGTGAATATAGTAATAACATTCAGGAAAATTCATTATTTCCATTTAAAATGAGAAACATTTGAAAATCATTGAAATTTAATCAAATGGAATGACAATAGTATTACTTACTATTTTGATAAACCGATCGAAGTGCGTTGTCGTCGTGTTGGTGTTTAAGGAGTAAGGTCAAGTTTTCTTTTATTTTGGAGAATTGATCAAACTTATTGAAAAAATGTCGAAATTCTTTCTTGAATACAAAATTATTTGGCCTGTTATTTTGTCTTTTAAATTTGCGATTATTTCTTCACTATAGATAATAGATTGTAAATGTAAATAGATTTATTTTTCTAACGTTGCTAGGCAGTATTTTTTGTTTATTTAACCGAACATTTGTTAAAATCAATGACAAAACTAGCGACCAACCAAAACCAAATTTTGGTATTCCACAAGACACCGTTCTGGGACCAATATTATTAATTTTGTATTTAAATGACATATTGTTTCAACCATTACCTGGTCAAATTATCTCTTATGCTGACGATACAGTCCTTAAAAAATAGTATGTATAAAAAAATACTTAAAACCACAGAACCTACAAATAATCTAAATAAATCTTGAAGCAAAATATTTTTAGCGATTTGATTGATATTTTAATTATTTATGAGACGACAAAATACCACTTCAATTACATGTTTGTGAAAATAAAAAAAAACCTTTTACGACCTTCGAAAGATATAACAATACTTGTAAAAGAGCCAACGGACGCTCGGCTGGTGCATGTTTTTAGGTAATAACTTTTCGCTAAGGCTTTCGGAAGTGGAGGATCTACCATATACGGATATAACTCTGCCTAATATTATGTTGTTACAGGTTGAGTGTTGAAGAAACGCATTTACTAAGTGAGGCATTCATTACGAACAGTGGGGTGAGTACAAGCGAATTCGTATGAGTTATTAAGTGGGGTTATAAAATGAAGCGTTCACAAAAAGTCATAACACTCTATAAAATAATGATTCACAAATTAATGTTCTTAAATAAACTTAAATTTATCGCTCTTGATTTAAAATTTGGACCAAATAAAACCTTTGTGTAGTAGCATTAATTACAATAGAACAAGTTGCCATCTCTCTCCAAGGTATTTTCATTACTCGTTTTTACTCTACTATCAAAATGTTAATACATCCGCACGGTTCGAGCGTATTCTATTGCAGGTGATTACCGATCTCATGTTAGCTTACAATATCGCTGCTTGTATGGCAAACAGGGGTATTTATATACGTCTGTAGTTCCCATATCGTATGAACGTGAGAAGCTTGCACTGAGCTATTGAACTGATATTCAGGAAATGTAAGCACAAGGCATACGAACTGAATATTACTAGGTACACGGACAAAAACTGGATCAACATCATCTTTCCAAGTCCTTGTGATTACAGAAAACTATATAATGTGTGCAACTTCAAAGATATATAATACATACTTCTGTCTTTAATTAACTTTATTGGCACCTAATTCGCCAACTAACCGTGCTATTAATACAATCTTAATACTGCCCAAATTTAAAAGGAGCATCATCTCAATGATATAAACTGTTTAATGCGCATATACATATATTTACACATTCACCAACATACGCCTGTACGCCGTCACCCGGTATTTAATAAATATACGTTCCACATATAAGTACCAACCTTGAAATATTTATTTCTGTTATTTGTTTCATTACTGTATCCAGCATACTGATTTTTTCTATAATATAAAATAAATAAAAAAACAAAAATAAATTTCAGAGGATTTAACCCTTATGAAAGCCATTAAACAAATTTCTTTAAATTCCACTATTTTTATTTAGTTATTACTACCCAAATTTGCATCAATTTCAAAATTCTTTTTTAATGAGCAATGTTTTGTACAATTTTAACAGTTAGAAGGATATTTAAAAGCTCCATAGGTCACGATGGAACTGACATTTGAAACAAATAACATGTTTTAATTTTAGATATTCCAGACATCAACAGGCGAGTTATTTGCATTAAAGACAAACATTTTTTTTATATAAGTACCTACCTACTTCATAGGATTCAACAGTAAATAGAGGTGGGATTGCATTTTGATATTAATGAGCACTATAACGTTTAGCGGGGTAATAAAAGTATTAATTAGTAAAATTTCGTAATTTTCTCAAAAAAAAATTCATAACCCGATTGCCCCATCATCAAAATATTTGATTTAATGACACTTATACCTTCCAGTAGATGATTATAATAATATGGCAATACTAAATTTGATGACCATTTAAGTCCAACTCAAAGCATCAGTCACTACGCCACTAATATAGCCACCACGTTAATCATCAAATAGGATAAAGTGGGATAAAATCTTTAACCGCCACAGTTATGAGTTCATCAGGTTTTCATATTATGAACTAAAATTAAGAACCCCAGAAAGACTCAAGACTGAACCGAATACGTTTCGAGTTCTGAGTTTGAGCATCTTTCGAGTTAGGGTATAATTCGAGTTAGGGCAATCTTTCGAGTTGGGGTCTTTCGGGCTCAACCTTCAGACTTCAGCCCGTGTGGGTTTATAAGCAATAACATTGTTTTTATGTCTTTGTCACATTCGGATTTGGGCGTCATTCACGGACGGGGCTTAGCGCAAGCCTAACTCTCTATGCCCAACGACCATAAGCCGTCAAATGTGACAATAAACACGGATTATTGCAGAGGTTTATCACATTTTCATATTTGATGAGCCATCAGGTATCTTCAACTCTGCTGGTGGGATATTTATACGAAAGATCTCGTGAAAATTATGAAATCTTTGAAATAGAAAATGTTATTAATTTTGGCATTGGAAATTGGATTTTTTTTCAGTTAAGTCGAAATGTACGCTTACATTTCACAGAAGTTTTTTTTACTTCCGACTTTATGTCCGGGTTAAATCTTCCCCACAGAAAAAACTAAACCCTTCCACACACTTTTCGACAAATGATCATCTAGACAATTCACATTATGCAAGTGCATTATATAAGCATAATAAATACAAAATAATACAAAAACAACACCTCAAATCACCAGAGATCAAATGGGAAAATAATTCACCGACTCCAGATATTTTCATATCAGAGGGTTCGGCTCGGTAGAACTTCTAATTGGACCTATAAATCCTACTGATCCCTCAATATAAATATTTAAAAAATCTTTAGTAATCCAACATGTATTTAAAATGACAAATAAATCATCATATTGGATACATTTTAAAATTTGAAGAAAGCACCAAATTATTTAAAAATACTGTTAAAATGATGAGATGAGTTTCTGGAATGCAAATAACATGTGAGTTGGTTTATTTTAATATTAAATTTAACTGTTTTTTATATTGTCTGCTTATAAATATAGAAACATGATTTTATAAGTAAAAACTTTTAAATATGTTGAATTGTGTCCGGTCAACCAAAAATGACTGGCCTTTAGCCGGCCATACGAGGGGTGGCATAGTCAAGTATGATACTGCGCCCAACTGAAGCAATTTACTTTATTACCCCATTTAACTGAGCTGTGGGTGGCTTTATTTCCCTCCGAAAGAAACATACCCCATCAAATAAGTTCATCTTGTACGGAGTGAAGTTTCGTTGCAATAAAGTTGCAAAGGATATGCTGAGGCCATTAATTATTGCTTGATGTGTTATTAAGATATTTAAGTTTGTTGTTTCTTTTGGTTGGTATCTCTTTGCATCAGAGGAAGCAGGTAAGCGTTATTGGTATATTAGATTAATCAATGCGAGTTATCAATGATGTAAAAAAATATTTGTGATACGTTCAAGAATAGAAAATTCAGTTGAGTCACAATAGGAATCCTCAAAGTACCTCAAATAAGACAGTGGCTCAAAGACAAAACACAAGCCCCATGGCAGGCTTTGTAAATCGGGCACCAAGAGAGTGGGCCACCAGCGGCTGCCCAGGTGATCTCGACAATTCTGATGGCATAATATAACCACAAAATGATGTGTAGGTGCAGGTATTTAGGTTCTAGTATTTGTTTGTGTACATTTATTGCTGTATTGAATTTCGTGATGGGAAGCAGAGATTTCCATTAATCACTCAATAAAAACCAAACCTACAAAATAACAAACATAATAAAGAAATTATCGTTAGTTATTCCCATAAACAATATCTAATAATCAAGTTATCTTACTTTCTAATCGTGAATACCTTCTTTGGGCTGTCTTAATATCTTTATAGAAAGATATACATTTATTTGATTTCATGACTGTGTGCTATATTATAAAGTCTTGTATACCTATTGAGTCATCTCAACTAAGTGCACTGAGAAATGGTTTTTCGACAGATCCGGATAAGAGACTCAAGAAAGTTTACCTAAGGATCACATTACCACTGGCTCCAATCAATTGTAAATTGTAAATATGCGGTATGAGATAGTTAAGGAATAAAATTACAAAGGTAGCACTACAGTAATTTTAGACAACTTCAAAAACAACAATGATTTTATCTATTTTTGAATTCTTCCACATTACTTGTCTAGCACAGAAGGCCGCAAAGCACAACCTACCCATAAACAAATGTCTGTGGTCAGGTAATCTCAGTACAAACAAGTACATATATATGCCTGCATCTAGTGGCAATATCAAATATTGGCGTATTTTACTACTAATACGACCCTGCTTCACACATCAAAAATGTGCGTATTTTACATTTTTGATTGACCGGCGACGGAACGAGAAAAAGTTGACCTACGATAAACGATTAAATGTACAAGTTAGATTATCCATTAACGATTAACGCCTGTGTATAGTATACAGGCACATTATACATACATAGTACAGTACGTGGCAGATGAGAGTGGTTAAGTGGGGCCGATAACCCAAGGTGTTGGGCCGTTAAAGAGATCATAAAGACGACCCCTTCAGATTAAATAGCAAACTAAAAGGGAGTTTTCAAATTAATAACAAATACAATGTAGAAATTCGGATTTCATTACATTATAGAAATTTTATTGTCATACGGCAGTTTGTTTATTTAGCTAAAAATAACACATTTTTATAAATTTCACGAACCGACCCGCCCGTCCTACCACACGTTTTTAAAATGTAAATACCAAAACCATTCAATAATAAAAATAACTACTAAAAGAGCGTAAGGATGTTATCAGTAGTTAACCATTAAGATTGAGAATATTTCTGCTAAGGTGTTCTATTGCATAGTAGACATAGGTAATGCAAAAAAAACGATTTTTTCGAATTTTTTTAATGAACTTCTTTTTATGATATCATCATCATCATCGTGTTCAAATAATGTCCATCGATGGCTGAAGGTTTTCCCATTAACTTGTACTTCGGAAAGTTTATCAATTTTTGCGTTAAGCCAATCTTACCGCTTTGACAAATAGATCCATTTAACTAAACATTTTTTCCATAATGAATTTTTACAACATTCAAAATTATCTGAGAAGGAACCTAACCTACCTAAGTAAAAAAATCTTTTAGATTTTCATTCGACTAAACTGTAGGCAGTGTAGGCACCCCAATAAAACAAACCGCTTCAGACTTTTGACAGTTCATTATGCACTTAAGACAAAGGATATTAAGTCAATAATTATTATTGAAAACGCTGTACGGCCCTACCTGTCAAGTCTGATATTTGAATTTTGAACCAATTCACCCGGAAACGGCCCACACGCGTTATTATTTCAAATTTCGAATGTTTACCTTTCGGATAACATTCGATTGTGTTCGAATTCGAAAAATAATCGGCCCGTCGTCGGTTTGAACGTAATTTTTACTCTAACAAATCAATTTCTATTATCGTCATAATTGAATGAGATTGAACATCCGAGGTGATCATCGGCTCGGAAGAAAGGATGACTGTTGTTGTCTCGGTCTATCGCTAGGGTAGGAATGACCGTATGAGAGAGAGATGGACACTATACACCTCTAACATTATTATTTTTTTTTTAAAAAAAAACAACATTGGTAACATAATTTTGAATGCTTGTAAAAATAAGTACCTACAAGTATACAATAAGAATGTGATACATTTTATTTGAACAGTTGTAAAATATTTTTTAAATAAATAGTTCTTACATTTTAACCGATGTAAAAAGTAGGTACCTCAAAGGAAGATTGCATATTCTGTATCAATGATTTTGATGTGCACCTGCGTGGGCGGACATTTCCAGAATTATAAGGAAATAAATGTAAAAAAAATGCAAAACCGCAATATTATCATTCAACACGCGACGGTCACGTGGCCAGACAGAAACATAAGAGCCCCAATAAAACCAAAATGGATTTTGAATGTTCGATAGATCAACGAATTGGCATCAATCAACACGCGACTGCCGTAAGTCATTTTAAATTATTGAAATCGCCTCCAATCCCAATGGCAGTGTATATAAATGTGAACCTGTGCGTATATTAAACGTATTATTAAATTATCTATGAATGCGTATTCTTTCGTATTAATATTTATGTAAATTAATATCTACGGGTACGATTTCAATAATGACAGTTATCCGAGGCTATTCCACCAACAGAGCCCGTTCGAATTCCAAAAATATCAATCGTATAATCATCGCGGGGAGGGCGCGCGCCCAAAGGAGATATTTAACCGGCGCGGCGCGCGGGTAAAATGATAATATTACTAAATCCACAGAGAAAAACAGAAACGGAATACCAGCATTCCAATCGCAACCGAGCTTTTCCATAGATATCTACGTAGATGGATAATCCTTACCCCGCCAGTTATGTACCTTCCACTCAAAACTCGCGGTGACACCGATATTGGAATTATCAGAATAACTCTCCCAAATGCCGAGCGTACCATTGCTCGGTAATTTACGGCACTAAAACACAAAAGGTAAACTGGGGTAGGAGTCCCACCGGGGGCAATCAAAAATTACAGATGATAGAGGATGTTGGGGCAACCTGTATCCAGTATGCAAAACATTCTGTTATTTATTATGATGTTTGAAGTCTGGGTGAATCAATCATTTATGGAAGATCGTTCCAAATTACAATTTATAAATGTGAAATGTACAATTTATGGCGTCAAATTGCCGTAGATATAATACGTTGAGTAATTGATCAGAAACTTAAGTTCGAAGATGTGCACCCATTTACTGTTGTTATTCGTTCTAAATCCAAAAAAAATTTGTCAAACAATGAAGTTTTCCAAGCTATTGTAAAAAAGACTGTGTAAAAATATTTGGCTTTGTTCTATGTATTTGGAAACAGTTTTACCTTCCATCTTAAATAATCGGTTAAACAAATAGGTATTTACCACCAAAACTGTAAAAAAGTTATATCGTTCAGCAAAATCTAAACAAACAGCGTTTGTGGAATGCGCACACTGCAAAAAATCTATTCCAAAATGTCCGAAACCAAACAATGTTAAGTATTATTCGCTAGTTCGTAGAGTTGTGAAAATAATAATTGGTTTTTTAAAACATAATACAGTTTTATCACACCCATATTATTATGTTAAAGCTCGCTGAGTACCCATTGGAATCAAATTATTATTATAGATTTTTTCACAAAGATGGCCGCAAAAACACCTCTAATAAAATCGATCATCGATTCCCAATAGACGTGAAAACAATATTCGAAGCCGCATCTGATACAAAATACGAAGTGGATTGCCCGGAGACTTTTGAAGAGACTAACGAATAATAGAGCTGTCGAGGAGGCAGCAGGAGATATTCAATACCATTATTACCGTCAAAATTAGCACAAAAATTAGATCCAGAATTCGTAGAAGTAAAATAAAGAATACATACTATATTTATTAATTTCTCAGATGATTTCCTACGGAGAGTAGAATTTAGGAATAACTCTTGAGTTAATTTAAAGTTAATTGAACGCACGATAATAGTAACAATTGTTATAACGAATTAACCTCTGAACTGGACGAGATCTCGGTACAGAAAAAAAAATGAGCGAGTACGCACTACTGTATGTAAAACATTGTCTATTGCAATCTCACCAAACACTATAGAAATCAAGTTAGCGACTTTATTATCCCACAATAATATAGTAGGAATGACGAGAAAGGATTGGTTTTGCCGAACCTCTTGGCAGATGAAGACAAAATGGCAGGGAGCTGATTTTCCTGAAGCAATATCCCGAACGAAAACTGTCGATTCAATTATTTATTTTTAAATGTTTCGGGAATCGAATCCGCCACTTTGCGTTATAAACTAGGTACATATAATATATAATACAACAAATATTGTAATTCTACATATCTTCTGTTGTAATTTCATCATTGCCCGCAGTCAAATACCAAAACGCCATACGAGTTACCAATAAAACCCATCATCGATCGCCCAACGCAAGTAAACGGCCATGGTATTACTATAAATTGGTCAAATTAAATAAAAGAAAAGAACACACCCAAAAATACCACCACTCCGCTCAATCCATCAGGGAACAATTTAGTGTAATCATCAAAGAGGAGATGGATTCCCCAAACGGAATATTGACAGACTCCAAAGTGGAAGAGTAAAAAGCACATTTGTTAAAAAAGGATAATTTTTTTAAAGTCTAGTTTAGTTTTTCCAATCTCATCAATGATTTTAAAACGAATTTTCATGCAACTTATAAAATTCTGTAATTAATTTTAGTTTCTTAGTAATATTATATTTCACCAACTTTTAATAACACATACTCAAGAATCGAAAGATTTCCAATCATAATCATGACCATATTTGGTTCGTATTAATAAAAATCCAACCTTTTTAGGATCTGCCTATTTACATCGAGCGCTCGTAACACTGGGCAATTCCATGCAGAGAACAAGAATATCTGACATTGTTAGAATCACGTTCCAACTATCAATTTAAAATTAGGCAAATTGCTATTATTGTAGTGATCCCAGATCGGTCAAGTCAGTTTATTATAAGGTCTCCAATTCGAGTCCCTAGTCCCTGGGTGCATGTATTGTGAAACGATACAAAACCTTTGGCAGCTAGTGTTTTGAGTAAATAAATAAAATATCTTTTTTTTATCAATGGTAAGACAAACTAACTTTTATAGAGATTGACTCGATATGTTTTTTTATCAAATATTAGCCATTATCCTATATTTCAACCCTTTTGAAAAGGGGTTTCATCTGACATTTTTGAATGTGAATCTGGAGGCAATGAGACTATGGCATCCCCAATCAGGGTATGTCGTGACCTGAAAGTAATAAGGAGAGAAAGGAGATGGGAAGAGGAAGGTGAGGAAATATATGGCTATTCAGATCTGGTCACTTAACACGGCTAAAGCCATTTCAAGCAACTTTTCAATTCTGAACGGTGATCTTACACCAGGGCGATACTGAGAGTGTCTCCCACTCTGGAAAAGGCCATAAATTTACTATTATTTTTAATTAACTCAACTTATTTAAATAAAATACGCACAACGATATTTTAACCCACGACCTCCGGATTGATAGTCGAGAGCCTTACCCTCGACCACGGAGGCTGTGAGGGTCTAGAAATAGTTATTTTACAGTTCATTATCGAATGACACTGCCGTGGCAGATGGAACATCGCTATTCCTAGTCATCTTGCATTAACAAGCTAGGTAAGTTCCTACCTACAGTACCTATACAATATATACCTATATACATTTATACATATAACTAAAATGTTTAAGACCACTGAACCAATGTTAAAATTCTTAACATTCCGATTATTTCAATGACTGTCGAGATAAATTACGAAGTATAATTACATAGTGTTTAACATATTCATATGAAACATAACAACATAATACACACTTACCCTCTTTTTTCATAAAACAGAATATTTTTTTATAGTTCAACATGCGATATCAGTTCCACACTGACAAATACGAGTTATACTTGGCATTTAAATTACGCTGGAATCAGCTATGACTCTATGCAAATATTTTGCGCTGGGTTAATTCCGACAGTGTTTTTTCTGACATATTAAACGATCGATAATTTATTAAATACGCCCTTTTGCGATTCTGTTCAAATGAACAAGACACAATAATAATTATTAATAACAGTGACATTTTGTTGATATTAATTACACAATTAAAATAAAACATGCTATAGGTAACGTGACATAAACATCGTAATAAATATCTTTAATTCATAAATGATCAAAATTGTGACCATTTACATTACATTGATAAAAGAGATAGTGCAAATAATATTGTGGTTTTTTCCAGGGGTCGCGCAATTAGAGTTTACCCAAACAACATAAACTAAAATTGTTTGTAGATATTGGTGCATTCGTATATTATGCAATCTTTCCGACAGTGATATTCTTGAGAAACAGCCCTTTTGTCCTGTTTATAATTGTTTTATCCAGTGGGTCTTTTTTGTCACATAAATATTAAAACTGTACTTTTTTTCAATTTCAATGATTTTTTTTACGAAGTCGATATCAAGTTTGAAATGTGTTCTATGCAAGCGATGCATCTGTGTGAGTACTGTGTTCGGGTTCAAATAATTTGGTTAAGAAATCTATAAATATATGATTTATTAAATTAAGTATCTAGAACCTTGGTTACATTATGCATTGTTTCATGCAAAATTGCTCAAATCACTACTGAATTAGTGGAATAAATCTCGAAATGTGGCCGTTTAATTTGAAAAAATTCCCGCCAAACCGGTTCGAGCCCGAGAGGAATTTTTCATACGAGAAGCAAAGCGTTCACAGCTTGTTGCTTTTCAAAGATGCAATTAATTTTTATATCATTCGTTTCCCTTTTGCATATTTAATTATCTGATTGCAAATTATTTATACCGTTCGTGGCAATGGCTCCAACGCAAAACAGACACGAGACAAATGCATATAAAAACTTGTTAACTGGGAAAGTTGATACACGCATTTATTATGAAAGATTCACATCGCAATTTGCAGTTAGTACCTACAGCTACTGTTGTACATTATATCGTGCTCTAGCTGACGATTCAACTTTTGAAATTATATGCTTTTTTTAAATGTGAATACAGCAGGAGGGTACCAACTGTTATCAACCTTCTAGAGCCAGTGAGACTATGACACCCCCCATAGCCAATTTAATTCTGAAAAAAATAAGAAAAAATGACCTAAATTTTTTTTTTTTTTAATTTTCCGCCAAAACGACATTTTCGTTTTTATTTATGAATTCGGCGGCGTTGACGTCACGCCGGGCGATGTTAGTGACAGCCGTCTTACCAGACATTGACGTTTTCTATGTCATAATGACGTTGTAACCAGATGGAACCGTTTCGGAATATGCGGTTTTAGATCGTTTTTTAAATCAAAAAATGTGAATGAAAATATTAAAATTGCATATTTTTAGTATGATAATCATAATCTGAAAAATAAAATTTAAATTTTAACGTTATTAATAGTTAGTGATAATTAACCATTATTGGGATGAGGCTGAAGGTGGGGAAATAGAGAAGGAGATGGGGTAGGGAAAATTTGGGAAGTACCTTGCTATTCAGATCTGATTACCAAAAAATATAGCTAAAGCCATTTAAAGCAAAGCTTCGATTCTGAATGGTGGTTTTGAGAGCACCTTGGTGAAAATGAAACTATCTTCCACCCTGCCTGGAATTATGGCGAATTTATGTAACGTAATGTAAAAATATTATATTAATAATTAGAAATAATATTGTAAAATAACACAATGTTGTACATTTACATCGAGCACTCACTCAAGATTCAACTGTTGAATTCGTATGTATTATAGCCTGCGTGTATTAATTTGTTGATGATGACGATTTTTAACTTGAAAGATAAATAAACATTAATTGGGTAGATTACCCGTCAAACAGAAGATGTCAGAGCTCTTTTGCAGATGAAACCGTCTTCTTGAACAAAATTAAGAATAAAATGATTGGCGCCAGAGTGGAGTCTTTTCTTTCATTGGTGTAATGAGCACTAGGGGAAACCTTCTATGAATATGAAGTAATCTAACCTTCCCACAATTTGCACTTAATTATACGGGAACATGCGCATTGACTTCTCTATTTTGCACGAAGAAACCAATGCTTAAGTAATCACACATTTCCTATTGAGGTAGAGCGTGTAATCGAGAATTGTCACTCCACAGAAATATGTGCAATAATCTTGAGAATTCCTATCATTGTTTATCTTACGAAACCCATTTTAGAAACGAGACAAGAACTATTGTGAAATGAGGTAAGTTTCAATCTAAATAATAGGACAACAGAATATCTCGATCACAACTTTAAGACACAACTTACGTATGTAAAATATCTGAGAAGTTATTCTTGGTTAACACAAGCATAATAAATCTGCTTTTGATATTCCGACTTGCATCTGTGATTTAATATTAATCAATATTATGAAGATTCTGATATAAACAACATTTAATAAAGTCGAAACATTCATATCTGATTTACTTTAACAAACATATTATCCAATTCACCTACATTATCGCTTATTGCCTCCATGCATCGTAGACCACGAAAATGACCCTAAGCGATCTACTTATTTAGAAGGTATACATTTAAAGTTAGTTCGAAAGGTGAATGCGTGTAAGCACGTTAAAAGGTCATGGTGTGAATTTGATGATCGTGCAGAAAAATTGAAAGACACAGATAAGGTGGTGGTATACCTACGTAACCAACGTAAGAGATAAAGATTTGTAGGTAGATACCTACCATTCAGACCTTTCTATATTTTTTGCACAGACCAGAATATTATTAGTTAGGTGGGTAGGTACCTAATTATCTACGAGAAAGAATATTTAACTCAAATTATTGACTTTCTATTATAACATTACTGAATAATTAACAATCTGTTTAAAACTTACATTTTATTTTATTTTATTTATTTAATACATGTTACATTATTTTGAAATTTACATAAAGTAGATATAATGAATCACCATACTAGGCGGCTGCCTGTTTCATGGTGACCAATTGAGTGTAATTACTTTGTATGAAATATGAAATCTCGTGTAAACATATGAAATTAGTAACTATAGATGAAGCTAAAATTTTGGAAAAATTATAATAAAAAGTAGAAGATAGAAATTAGAAAGGAGAAAAAAGTAAATTAGCATTAGATTGTAAAAATGTACATAATTATATATATAATTTTTAATATGTGTGCATGCAAGCACACATGTGTATATTGACGGCCGGCGTGGTCTAGTGGTATACGCTTTCGACTACAGATCCGAAGGTCGCGGGTTCGAACCCGGCGTGCGCAAATAAATTTTATTTGATTAATTTGTGTTATTTCACAATTAATTAATTAAAAATAATATATATTATATTTGCGGCACGTTCCAGAGTGGAAGATACTCTCAGTATCGCCCTGGTGTAAGACCACCATTCAGAATTGAAACGTTGCTTGAAATGGCTTTAGCCGTGTTTGGTGACCAGATCTGAATAGCCAGGTACTTCCCCACCTTCCTCTTCCCCATCTCCCTCCCCTCCCCAATATACCCTCAGCCTCACAACATACCCCAATTGGGGATGCCATAGTCTCACTGGCTCCAGACGGGAGCAGTTGGGACTCTTGTGCGGTATTACTGTAAAAAAAAAAAAAATAATATAGCAGCAGACATACCTATATACATATAACAACACATGTATACATACACCCATATGACGCATCCTCACGCATATAAACAATATATACACCTCTATCTGAGTACTTGGAATAGGCTACTAACACTATAACAATCACATATCAAAAAATCCCCGAGCGCTTTCCTGGTATTTGGCTATTGATTTTACTTCTTGTATAAATTATATTTTACCAGATTACAAAGAGTACAGTAGACAAATTCCGTAGAGCGCAAACAGAACAAGAAGGACAGATTAAACAGTGCGTTCATTACATAATAATATAGACATTGTCGTGAATCTAATTTAAAAAAAAAACTATTATTTGTGGCAGCTTTGCGTGTGTACTTTTTTGTTATTATTAAAATGCTTGTAATATCTCATTGCTTATCCCTCTTTTTGTCTTACAAACCTGAACCTTTAACTTAGTGATACATTTTTAGGTTATTAATAATTAAACTTTTTTGTTCTGTCACATTTGATAATAATCATAATAATATTTGTCTAGACCAGTTTTGTGTTATTTCACTTCTAATGAGCTAGCAAATTTGTAAAGTTTAATCTAATGGGCACTTCAAAAACGTTAACATAAAAAAATCTTAGCTAAAACTAAATTTTATAAAGGAGTTGACCAAACTTGCAGTTATAAGACTGCTTTACTTTAGCTTAGTGCGTAGCAATCTCGAGAGTGGATCTCAGATATGGGGGCCAGAGGAGAATGTCTTTGTACTAATGGTCAAGAAAATAGAAAATAAAAAAAATTACAATACCTCTACATGAGAGAGTTCCTTTTTTACCTATGGTTGTTTCCAACAGAATTTATCCCGGGGATGCTGGATATCTGCAGCCTTGATTCTAGGAGGAATGTCATGTTGCTGCTTATAAGCTTCTGAACGGTTTATTGTCATTATAAGAAATAGGATTAATAGGATTCTAGGATAATTTCACGCGAGGCCGCCAACACA
Source organism: Hesperophylax magnus (assembly GCA_026573805.1). NCBI lineage: Eukaryota > Metazoa > Arthropoda > Insecta > Trichoptera > Limnephilidae > Hesperophylax > Hesperophylax magnus. Next base: position 8,761,681 of record JAIUSX010000022.1, read on the forward strand.
GAATTCAGAATCTTCGCAGATACAGAACTAACTTACCAATGGTGATGCCCCTGGAAAGATACTACACTTGCTTCGCAAGAAATGTGGATATTTTCTAAACGTCTTACAACGAATTTAAGAGTGAAGTATTATTTTAGTTTTAACTGTATGTACCTACATGTAACCATTTTTGTTTTTTTGTAATTTTCTTTATCACTTTTGCAATTTATTGGTTTGTATAACGTTTTAGCAAAATAAATAAATAAGTAAAATTAACTGAAAAAAATCAACGAAAACGGTAAAAACATCTTTGGTACTAATGAGATTTTTTTGTTTTACGCAGGGGTGGGTTTCAAAATTCCGAGCCACTGTGGGACTACCTTCCCACCATGGAACGAATTCTTGGGATCTTCTATTATAATAACCATTTTAGCTATATTATGTTCCCTTTGTGCCGCGTGGCAAATTGTATTTTCTCCCATTGACAGTACTAGGTCACGCGGTCCAGGTAGAATTTGCATCCTGACTGAGATACATAGCAAACAAATCTTAACCAATGAGTAAAAAGCACCCACGACTTAATTTAATTTAAAAAAATTGTATTATTTGAAACTTTCCTAGTGTGGTGAAGTGCCTAATTAGATACCAGCTTTGAGTTTTCTGGCTGTTATTCATTAGTTCTGATCTGAAATAGCGCAGGTAGTGTTATTGTCTTTTCTGTTTCAGCTTGGTAAGATTTGATACCGGTCCTAAATATAATTATTCTGCATTTGATTTGATTGAATTTTATAATTTAATTCATTGTACATACAATAATATGATTCGTTGAAAATTAGTGTAAATATAAGTACACGATTTTAATCCATGCATCAGACATTTCAAGTTCAAACAACGCGCGACGTATCAAAAGAAATTCTTCACCCCGATTTATCTTGCGACATAATCATGCTGAAGTTAGGCAACCAAGTATTTTTACCTCCCGGTTGTATCTTTTTCATATTCTTTGTATGTTTAGTTTCCTGAAATCTATTTTTTGTCTTTATTTCATATCTCCTTATTAATTATTACTGTGTTGAAGTCCGATTCCTTCCATATTCACCGCAATGTTATTAAGTATGGACCCGGCGGGTTGTTTATTATTTGTTTTAGTCCTGTTGGTGTTTGGACTCCGCGGGTATCCTTGTTATGGCCACCCCCCACCGGGTACACCTCTGACCCACATTAAATACGAACCAACTATTAACAACCATTTCAATTCAATTCACAGGTAAATTTAAACCACACCAACAAAAGTGATAAAACGTTTCAAAAGACCACGCAAAGCAGCAAACATTTACGAAAACTTTTTTAGTAAATTGTTCCCTCAATACAAAATTATCATTGTACAAATCATTGTGAATGATATTTGGAATTGTTTTTTAAATTCTGTAAATGTATTAAACAATCATTATAGGTGGTAAAATACATTTTTAACATCTTTTAAAATCATATTTGAAATCAGTTTACTTTTAAGTTGGTATCAAAAAATATTCTTTGGTTTAGTTTTAAATTATTATAAGCAATAATTTTTAGCCTGAAACACAGAGTAAAAATTGAACCTGCACCCGGTTTAATTTTAGTTAAATGGTCATTTTAGTTAACTGTAATTTTTAGTTAACTGTAATTGCGATCATAGGTCTAATTTTCAAAAAAATTTCAAATCAGTGCTTAAATACAACAAAAAGGGACCAGTAAAATGTGAACAATACAGAAGTGATTTGATTTTAAATGAAAAATAATTAATCCGTACTCTCCGGCGCCATTTGGAATGTAAACAAAAACAATCACAAAGCAAACACACACCAACAAAAGGTACAAGGCCCAAACCCACAAACCACCCAACCCCCCTCCCCTGAATGCGGAAAGTGCCTACTGCCTACACAAACGTTCACATCACTTCCTTCCAGCTAATAATCACAACTGGATAATATAAACCTTTAATTACTATCAACACAACGTTTCTTCATTCACACAACGGGCATGGCACTGGAAAGGAAAAGGGTTAATACTCTTCCCTTTCCGTTCAAAAAAGGATTACAAGCCTCCCCCTTCCCCATTACCCCATCAAACCCCACATCACCCTTTCCGGAATACTTCCTACCCATCCCTACCATAGCGTATTTCTGTCATCGTTTCGTCAAAAGGTGAAAACCAAATATTTACTACTCACAAATTCGAAGGAAATTTGTTTATTGAAAGCAATAACCGAGAAAAGTGCTTTCACTAAAAGTATGGGAGGTTATAATATATGCGGTAATTATTATTTACACAAATACCACTGTATCAATATAAATTACGCATTAGGGGAATATTTTAATGAAACTTTAAATTGTCACTATCATTTTGAAATATCATAAAACATCTAGGTATAGGTACGCATAAACAAATAAAAATACTTTTTTCTCCCACGTTGTATAAACTCGAATAAAATAATCTCAATCATTAAATGGTAACAAAACCAAATTAAATTATTGAAATAATTATCACCTTATACTACCCATACATAGAAGGGTAGGTAGATATTTTTAATTACAACGATTTTAGCGTAATTCAAACAAAAACATAGGCGTTCGTAATCCCCGTTTATTACAAAGCTCGAATCATGATTGAAACAAATATAATATAATATGAACGATTCCTTGATAATTCAAGTATCAACTGTTACCCTCCGGGTTGTGGCGAGGGGCTAGGGGCGAGGTGAGGGGAAAATACTTCTCAGCCCGTCCCATTTAAATTAGAAATAAACAAACCGTCAGGAGAGGGAAATAATCACCGAAACACAGGCACAAATTCATTCAAAATATTCAAACACACCCTGCGAACAAACAAGAATAATGAAATATAATAACACGGTAACATCGTCAAATGTATAAATGCTTGGAAGAGGAAATAGAGTGATTAAATAGAGCTCAGGAAAAGACGCGAAGTAATCAATCATCCGGTTTGGAGAGGGGGAAGCTGGGAGGACCCATCGCGACTGTCGCCGCCCGCAAAGAGAGCGCAATTAGAGTCGTGATCTCGCATAACTATCCTGGATTCATCCCAACAACAGGCACATCTCTCCCAGACAGCAAGCCTGCGAGCTCTTGTCCCACTACTCTACGTGGCGGCTTTGAATTTACAAGGGAAATTAAGACCGCCTTGAAATGTGACTTCGGACACAGATATTTCGTACTTTTACGAGTTTACTCGTAAACATAAGTTTAACCTCATTAAACATACGCTGAAAGAGAACATCAAATAATTATCCCCCCGTCTCTTCAGCGCGGATAACGAAGCGTGTCGTGTCGTGTTATTGGAGAAGTAAGACTGACACATTAATAATGGATCTCATTTATTTATATCTCGATATTGGTGACAGTGGGACATTAACCCTTATAGTGCGGCAGGCTACATTTTCAGTCCAATGAAATTATGACTACCTTGAGATGCGCTGCTGTGTGCAGTGCGTATAGCAACGTTTTAAATGTTTTGAATGTATTTATTTACTGTCGATGATAATGAAGCATTATTTCGATTATAATTATCAATATTAAATTTGGATTACAGATATTTACAAAATTTTCGAAGTTTAATTTCACATAGTTTTCTAAGACAATCAATAAGAAACAATTGAACAAGTTTAAAGCTTTGATGCAGTTTCTGAAATTCGGATAGGAAGTCTGAGAGAAGCACTAAAATTGATTAAAAAAGGGAGCAAGAAAGTACTATTTAAAATAAAATCGAATGCTTTATAAAATCCAGAAATAAAGAGCGGAGTAAAGATCATAAGTAAATTTTGACGAAAGATACACAATAATAAATTGACAAGATTCAATAAGGAATAAAGTAATGAATTGTGACTCACCTCCAAGATGGCCATTCTCGTAGGGCGAGTACTCCCCGTTCTCCATGCGGTGCTTCTTGAAGGGGTGCCCCTGGGGCAAGTGCGCTGCGGCCAGCGACAGCCCCAGGGAGGCTCGCTTGGGCGGCCGGCCGGGCCTGGAGCTGCGGAGTGGTAGACAGTTACTGTGGTTAGAGACACAACGGTGTTAGTACTGGTGGCGCTCCACACCGCTCCAAGGGGCTCGGGGCTCAGGGTTCAGTGTGTTCATGTGTCGGGTGTTGACGGATGTTCTATTCGAGTGGATCTGATCTGATCTTGGAGGAATGCCAGAAAGACCAGAAGAACTTTACTGATACTTCTAGAAGTAAATTTGACATTCCATAAGACTTCAATTTAGAAGTGGATAGTGTCGAATATTTGAGAGATGTCTACTTTCAGTGGATCCTAATAAAATGCCACAAAGATTAGAAGAACTTTACAGACATAGTTAAGGACTACTAGAAGTAAGCCTGGAATTCCGTAAGACTTCGATTTAGAAGTCAGTACTGTTGGATGTTTGAGGGGTATTCTACTTTAAGTGGATCTGATCTGATCCCAGGCAATTTTAAAAAAATGCGAATAACTTTACAGGAATAGATGACTACTAGGAGTAAGCGTTGTATTCCGTAAGTCTTCAATTTAGCAAGCACTGCCTTAGAAAGTGGCAATGCTAACAGATCGTGTGCATTCAGAATTTAGAACATTGATTAGCCAGTTTGGATTTATTTACATGTTTCTCTGTTAAGCTGGAAGCAAAATGAGTTTTCAATTAGTTCAGAGTGTTAAATATTATTGAAAACCCATTTCGCCATATAGACCAAAACAGAACAGGTAAATAATTATTATGCCATAAAATAATCATGAGATGCATGAGCTCCCCCAACTATTGTAAGTAAGTAATACCTTTTAGAATGCTTAACGCTTTTGGAATTTTTATTTTGGTTTGTGGTAGAGAAGTTGTTTTTAAACATAATGGTTGGTTGTGAGGTAAAGGTGTGAAAATTTGCAGAAGAATGAAGATTGTGTGGTTTTGATTATTTCGAAGTGAAAAAAATGCATTTGTGGGTAGTAAGTATAAAAAATAAAATCCGTTTTTTTAGTGTGTTTTTATGTGTGACAAAAGAATCGCACAAGGTGTTTTGTAGCATATTGAAAAAATTGGGGTTAGAAATAACAGTTAGAAGAGGTAAATCATTCGATTGATAATTAATGAGATATTGATTTTTAAACAGTAGGACGGCAAAATTTTTGCTCCAACTCAAAACAACATTATGTTTTGGATCTCGTTTGTGCTCATATTAATAATTCATGGATTACATTTTAAGGGTCAAAAAGTCACACAACAAGTATACACAGCAAAAATATACATAAATAGTTTTAAATTAAATATTATCATACAGGTAATATAAATAATATGCTTGGTAGAAATTAGCAAATAACAATAATTGAAAAAAAATAAAATAAAAGGACACAAGAATTTCGTGCAAAAAGATTTACTATATTTTAATTGTTTTTCTTGTAAAATAATCTCAGAGATATTGAGAATACCGGGGGTGAAATATTTAGTATTTCACCCTCATAAGGGGACAAGATACGTGAAAAGATCACACGAAAAACCTGCCTCATGATTTATCCGTTGGAAGGACAATGTATTAACGGTTTTGCTGGACCAAAGGACGCAGAGGTGAGAGGACGTGAGATAAGAAACGAGGATTTAATAAGGTGGCATAGATCATTCCAACGGCCTCACGCGAGAGGGGATGGAAACAATGTTGCTAAATCTGCTCAACCCTTGCGAGGGATGGAAGAGTTATTGCCAGCCGCAAAATGAACAAAAATATACCGTTCTCGTGTATCAAAAGAGTTTTTTTTTATGTATTACAAAACAAGTTAAATTTATAACAAAAATTAAGGTATATTTTCTTAGCTCAGCTTATACTTCGTCTTTTTTATTTAAAAAAATTATATATTTGCTATAAAATATTGAAACAAAATTCCATTGTCAAAATTTTTCTTTCGAATCTTAATCATTATTGACGGAACATGATGATGTATACCTTTCTCCTTCCTTATTTTCTTGTCCCATTCAGAAAGCCCTGTATGAGATGAAATAGTGAGACAGACTGAGAGTTTAATTCTGCCATAAATTCACAGGGTATCTTCGCTGGGTTGCACGCCACCCGGATCTGGGGTCAATTGATATTTCACGGCGATTGTTTCGTGATATTATTATTTTTACGTACTATTCCATTGTTTTCTCAGCAATAAAGGGATAGATATAGCATACAATAATTTCAGCGCTTCCTAAGAGAGATGACAGGACAGAACGTTTATTTAAAATTATTACAGAAGTGGTACTTGATCAGAACCTTGAGGAACTCCGCAACAGTGGAATCGTGTTTTCCTTTTTTTGTGAAAAAAGTACAAAAAAAATTATATTTGTCGGTTCCGGTTAATCAACCGGAATATAAAATTCCTAATCGTAAATATAAATTCTTGGATTTATTAGTAAATAATTTTCAGATAAATTAGTTACTTGATACATACAGCTTCTTCTATCGAGAATTATAAACATTCCTTATCATATCTTCTAATCTCGCTTATAAATGTAATGTGTGATTCTTCTATACACCCACTGCGTTATGATATGGAACGGCCATCGCCATATCAGATTACATTCAACCCCATTTCTTTTTACGACAGGACGATCCATTACTGTGAATGTCTGTTTGACTGTCCACATTCTGTCAATAGGAGTCCGGATGTCCAGCGCTGGTCGCATTCACAAACACATCAATATTTTTACTCGCTCTAAGGGATGGCAATCATTCCGTAATAATTATTTCAAAACATCAGCAATAACTTTAATTGAGTTTTTATGTTTTGAGAAAAACATTTATGATGTGTCGATGAACAACACATTTTTAGAAAACCATTCAACCTAGAAGTTGCGAGTTCGAATACCGCCAGAGACATAGTTGATTTGATTTATTTACATTGATATTCAAATAAATCGTCTACAGTTCTATTGGATACTTGCAACAAGTTCTAGAGTGAATGTCCTCAGTATGGAACCGGCAAGAGATAAACATTCCCGAACGAAACGTTGCTTGAAACGGATTTAGCTATCCCTAAATGATGTATTTAATAACAAAGTTATCATCGTTCCGTTGGCTCCCGGTAGTTCTTGAACTCTTATACGATATCACACAAAAAAATTATATTCCAGCTGAACTACAAATTTATCTTGCGCAAACCCTGAATTCCTTTACTCTTCTGTAATATCCTGAAACAAGTATATTTTCCACCAATACTTCCCCACACACCCACTCCCCCACCCCCACCCCCTCCATGTGGCGAGGCTTGTGGGAGTGATGTGTAGTAACCGACACCGTATTATGGTATTGCGTTTGAATATTTGCTAAGCCATATCAATCGGTCATCCACCAATAGTGCAGTCAATAGAGGAATAGAGATTCGCACACAATGCCTGAATGTTCACTAGTTTCTATTTGTGCGGTTAAATTTTCCTTTTGTGTTTTGGTAAAATCATATAAACGCGAACATGCATTCAATAAGCCTATTTCGTGTTATTTGAAATCAATGTTTTGTGTTACTTGTCATTCTCGGAGTTTTCGGACAAAGGGCGGTAAAATGTTTTTATGTTGTTCATAACCGTCTAGGAAAATGACAAAACGAGTTGTAAAAAAATCAATAGAATGGATGGATAGAACCTGCGATAAAATCATTATTTTTCCGATCTTGCAAATTAAAACTTAAACGGCATCGTCAAATAGCACATAAAAGACAACGCTTACACATGTCCCGAATAGCCAACATCATACTTCAACAGTCGAGAGCGTAAAACACGAGGGCCTTGGCGTAATCTCCGAAAAACACACCCCAAGGGCAATAAAAGCTTTCGCTAATAAAAAGAATTAAATAAATAAATAACCAACCGGAAAAAATGACGTGGAAACACATCCCCACGGCAAACCATAATAAAAAGGAGAATAAAGTGTTAGTCTGTAATAGGAGACGACAAGCATTTTTGTTTTATGTGTCTGGGGTCCGAGGAGAGATTTTTATGCCCTACATGGGGTTACCAGTTCTACGGAAATTACTTAAGCGGTGGAAAAATGTCTAAATATATATTTTTCAATTATTGCTTTAGAAGTGGCATATTATTGCTTAAACTTTACAGCCTTTTAATTCTTCCATTTATAAACGTTGCGTATTAGCGACAGTGATAAAATATTTACAAAACCATTTCATAATATTAGCATATAAAAATGAAATGCAAATAATTATGTAATAATATATTGGCGGTTAAACGCTTATGTAGCCCTGACTGACGCCAAACTAATAGCAAATAATTATTGATTTATATCACAAACGTTGAGTTTTTTTATCAACGCGAGCTCCGAGAATCAAATTTGCAAATTACTAGTATACAATTACATTTCCTAATACATACTGGTAAACATGACGTAAGTTTATTTGGCATTTATAAACAGGTCAATAAATTTGATTTTGTTCATCCGAATATAGTAATCTTTTTCTGATGATCTCTTTTCTCTTTCGTGTATCTGATTCATTGTTTCCATGTTGTTATTAAATACTAGAAAATGGTTAAAAAACACGAAGGCAATCCAGAAATTGGACATTAGCTATCAATTATTATTACGTTCGAGTAACAATGTAATGTATTGCAAGGGAGGAGGCAGTCGATGATTTAGTTTCCTCCGAGCTTCGTGACTCGGGATATATTTTCATTTCCCGCTTCCGGATATATTTATAGGAAATAAAAAATGGTATTAGCCGATATTAGATTGGATTGAGCCGTCACGCTTGTGGGGGGGATGGTCCGGCCTCTACCACGGATGACACTAATGTATCTAGACTGACGATTGAAAACTTAAATCATACTATTTTGTTTTCTTTCGATTGATTAATCCTTAATTAAAAACAATATGTTATGCATAACGAAGTGATTCGCAAAACCAAAACAAACTTCACAAATTACCTAAAATAAAAGTTTTCAAATATTATTCCGAGAAATATAAATTTTTACCTTTAACACAGATAATAGGGGATTGAAATGTGTAATTTCAAAAGTAGGTACCCAATATTACACTAGGGCGTATCTATGAATCTTAAAAAAATGTTTCCAAATAACTCCCGTCATAAAAAAACGTTCTCATGGGATCATTCAACATCCTTGTCGTAAATTTGTTTACGTTTATTTGTTTATAAACACGTAGAAGGCGAAGAATGTGTTAGTAAGTTATCGTCTAATTTGTTTACTTACTTTAATATTTGGAAAAAAATCTTCCTGTTACTGAATATTTGTATCTCCATTTTGTTCGTAGGAGCTTCATAAACATATGTAAATATTTGAAATAAATAAAAGTATTAGGCTTTGCTTTACCTTGGGAAGTTGAGGGGTTTATGCCTAGAATAAAGAATATAACAATAAGTGCCCTGTGGGCGTGTTTCGTGATCCAAATATATGCCCAATTTGGGCATATATTTCCATGTGTGTTTCACCATGATTGTGAAATTCAAATTGGATGGCGATATACAATCTTAGGCAAGTTTAATAGAGACAAACGGCGTGTTAAATGGTCTAGAACCAAAAGGTATTAAGTCAGTAGCACATAGTTTTCTTCTTTACTCTATGGTTTTATGTTACCTAATGTGTAAGGCATGAATTACTTGTGAGGGTAACTTCTATGGAGAACAGATTTGTTTATACTTCAAGAGCATTTAAAATGTATCCAAGACGTTATAATCCGTAGCAATAAAAAAACAAATAAAAATAAACGCATTTGTAAAACTTTGTTACCTTTTTTAGAATGTTTATTATTTTAGGTAATGTTTTAATTCTAAATCATCGTATGTTAGTGTATCAGCCCATGGGACCAACAGATGGGGATGAAAACAAAATAAACTCTGTTAATGATTTCATCTGTTGACTTTAAACTGTCGTAAAGCTATCAGAAAATGCACTTGTAAATGAGTGAACATTAATTATGCCGTAAATGGTAATATGTGTACTGTATAATGAAACTAAGAAACGATATAAAACCATATCACGTTATAAATTACATTCCAAAAAACTATTTTCTCGTCCGATAGTGTTGTAATATTGGAAATTCATCAAGATGAATACGGAAGATGAAAGAAAATTCTTAACATTTGTGCGGTCTCACAACTCATGCTGCGTATAAACAGAACAAAATTTCCGAGAGCCGAGCCGCGAATTATGTAAAAGAAACGAACTGTGTTCTTTCCCGTAACTCGTTGATCGCTCGAGGAATTTTTTTCCTGTTTATATGCACCCTTAGAGGGAACATTGCACATAACCATATGCAAACAGACAATAATTATTGTGGTCAGTGTTTAAACGCAATTCCCGTACTCAAGTGCTAATAAAAAAACTCTCATCGCGGCTGTGCTATAACGAGTAAATCACTTCCGCGCGTTTTACAGGTGGTTTAGTTGCTAAAATGTCCGCAAGAGAGCGCCACCTACCCTGCCGGAAGTAATGACTTCACATCCTCTATGCTATGGCTGTGGAGTCCACAAGAGGAAGTCGATGGAAGGCTCATCATCCGTGGAAATGCGCAACAAGTCGCTCAACAGTTTTAGGTAACATATCACTGACCAATTACCTACCACGGTTTATGCGAGAGCTTTTAACCGTTAGCTACGGAAATAAACGTACAGTAGCCAGTACCTGATACCCATATTATGATGAGTTCACGCGCATAAACTGTTCAGGTAAAATTGATAGCAACTTGTTTAGTTAGATAGTTCATTAACTCCTACCCGTTTTCATTACTTCAGTCGAATCACCTCGTGTGGAAAGAACTGCTCATAAAGATCATTCACATATTTAAAAAAAATCTTTTAGGTACATTCAACCACGAGATCAATCATTTCGCACAAATAAAACGGTCCTTCAATTTGCTAATCCATTATTGTCGCGGCAAAAACCTTATTTTTTTATAGAGGGGATGAATTTTCTATTCAAAAGTCATTCGACAATGGTAATGCATGGATATCACAAACATGTATGGACGTAATATTGTGAGGGAATGATATTACATTTTTTGTTCCCAGATGACAAACAAAATTTCACCCGATAATAACTGATAAATTAAAAAGCATATTACGCGGAGTTCTTTACACGGACCGTTTTTTCGGTCCTTAATAATAACGCAAATGTCAAATATGGTTTCAGTTTGAAATAGTTTGGATGTTACAGTTTGTAGGTTCTCGCAGAGCTGGCTTTTAGATAGGTTACCAATAATTAATGCTTTATATTATTGCATCTGTTATTTTGTGTACACCTGTCCAGAATCTAAAATTAGACTCTCTAAGTAGTCGGGACTCAATTAGAAATTGTTACAATAAGTTTATATAACATATATATAATACACCAACAAAGCAAGTAACCATTTACAGGAAAACAGAAATAATTACACACATTAAGAAGTTTCCGAAAAACGTGTGCAAGATGGTCGTGGAAATCGAGGAGTACGGATTTTGGGGCTAAGTAGTGTCGAATCTTCTCGTTTCCACATTTTTATTAAATTTCCCCACTAGTTTTCCCGCTCAAAAGTTTGGTGAAAATACATTTTGTTAGGCAAAGAAGCATATTTTTTTCCACGAAAAGAACGTTTCCGCGTTTCAATGATGTCCATCATTTTAATTTTTCAATTATTATGGCGTCTTCTGGTATCATATCCAATTACTGCTTCCCATTTCTCCCGTTGATGTGAAATTTATTCCAAAGTGCGCGCTGCTTTATTGGGTTATCTCCGTGCTTTATTAAAGTCTCGCAAGAAGAGCGCGCGGCGGCCGCTCAAGAACTACAAAGATCAACCTATTTTACTTTATTATTAGCAATAATTTTGCATAGAATTTCTATAAAAAAGTTGTGCTGCCCCGGCGAAGGCACTGGATACTGGATGTAGCGGAAAGTTTGGCAATTAACTTTGGACAAGGTGTGCTGTTTGTTGTGTGTATCGGGACGTTGTTACCGTAATATTACCGCTGCTGCCTCCTGCTTTCCTTGTACCGGAATAATGATCTAACTTTTCTTTTGCAATAAAAATGTTGTGGAAAGAAAATTAATTGAGTTGTAAAAGTATGTTCCGCTGTTAGATTGTTAGTGGTTTGTTTCAGGAAACAAAAAAATAATTATTTCAAGTCCTTTCTAAATATAAATTTTCAATGGATAAAAAAAATATTCATAATCTCCTTACATAAAAGAAGAGATCTTCATCTTAGCTATTCCTTTCTTCATTAATGAATATAATGTTATGCAGAATCTCTTACATCTTTATAAACATCTTGATCTTTAAAACAACACGCTCATAAACAAAATAATTACATACAAGAAAAAGCTGTAGCGCCTCAGTAATAGATGCATTTGAATAAATAGCCCAATTGAAAATATAAAAAAACCGGCCAGTTATTAATTTGAAGCTCGTGCCAGGGCACCTCCCTTCGCAGCCTGAAGGGACATTTCCAAGTGATTAGCGCCCCTGTTTCTTAATTTCAATACTAAACTTAATTACTAGCCAAGTTTATCTGGTAGAAACATCTACCTTCCAGATATCGGAGATGCCCACAAAAGGCATTTGTTCAAAGGGGAAACCAAGACGAAAGCTGAGCAGTCCAATCGTCCAACCCTACAGAATTATTAACTCACTCCCAATAGTAAATCGTTACGGTTGTTCCGTTGTTTGGGAATTATCAGATCTCTGGAATTAAATTACTTAATATTTCCTTTGCGAACTTATGAATTTCCTTATTTCGAGTGACGTCAGATGAAGCCAAATAATGGAAGGACGATCTGGAGGGGATAGATTTGAAACCCGAGTAATACTTATTATTATTTTGTTACCAACAGACGGTACAAGAAAGGAAGGGTGACTTCCGTAAGGAAAATTGAATGCTGTGTCTTTGATGATTTATTCAATGTACTTGTACTTCTGCTCGAGTTGCAAACTCTTAAATTATACCTGCGAGTATACTACTTATAACTGCTGGGGGTAATTGGAGAAGAATTTACCGGGGAGGAACTGTCACTTGCAGATCCGAATAAAATGGAAAGGATGGAATTATTAAAATTTTGATAAAATATCCCATTTCTCTTTTCCACTGGAAACATTTTAAGACCGCCAAAATAATGCCTCTGTCTACGAATTTATTCTCACAAATAACAGAATAGTTGTGAAAATTATATACATTAAAAACAATTAATTTTGCTTCTACTGAATGAACTGCATTTGCCACTTCAAAAAGTTTGAATTCTGCATAATCTACTACTAAATGAAAAATTTTCATTTTTCGACGTCTTTGACGCCACACTGGGCAATATGTATGAGCGTCGTCAACCCTTTGAGTGCGGGGTTAGAACACGTGTCTCACGCGTGTTGCCGAAACGCGTAAAGGCACGATAACACTGCTGTGAATAATGTGTGCATCGACAGTTGTGTCATTTCGTTTTGATTAAGTGAAAGACACAATATGAAATAATGTTGTACAATATACAGCAGACGATAAATCGTTATTTAGGGAGATAAGGTTCACCAGCTTACTAGTACAAGTACCTAATAATAAAATCATAATAGAAACTCAACATTCTCTTTCGTTCTAAACAAAGTTACTAAGGTTGATTTGGTTTTTTACATGTATTTGATTGCTTGGTTCATTACTTAAGTTGGTTTTTAGATATTGTTTAACTATACAAATATAAGAAACAGAACTCGAAATGACTGACTGTATTGTAATGAACAAAAAACTAATTAATATTTATATGAATTGAAATCGAAATACTATATGTATTATATATGTACCATAGTTAATTTAAGTTGGCGTCCATATTTCCAATCATTTTACCCGCCAAACAAAGCGAAACGAGTTTGGCGATCCATTCAAATCGGAGCAGTATTTCGAGCGATGTAAAATTCGAACTGATTTACAATTGATCTGTCAGTAACTCGCCTGACGTTGACAGGTCGATGTTATGTGGATTTATATATCACACACTGTGTCCAGTTACTGCTGTGTCTGATTCGAATATATCCATTTGCGGGTGGAAAAAAGTTGGTGTTTAGTAGAAAGCTCATAGCTGAAAGACATTTACATGTATTTCTCTATAAGCCAGATTCTTTTTAACGATCATATCTCAATAAATGAACAAAATATATAACCATATTTTTCAGTTAGAAATGATCCCAATGTCCAAGTTTCACTAAATTTATTTATTCTCTTACAGCAAATAATGACGTTATAATATAATATGATATGGACGCGCGTCGTAGAAATTGAAAGTGGCAAGTCAATTAAATTGTAGTGCTCTCGATTTCGTAGTTTTAGTACTAAACTGCTACGCGTCGCTTAAGGTCTAAGTAAATTGCATTAAAAAGAGCCTCTTGTGTGATGAGGAAATGTTTTATTATTCCGCAAATATTATTATAAATATTATTATTATAAAAAATAAGATTCTTACTCGAAGATTTTCGGAGCCATTAGAGAAAGTGAGAAAGCGATCGTAGCAACACATAAGTATAAGAAGGGCAACCTAAAACCAGTAGGTCGTTTCATACAGTATTCCGTGTTCGTTTTATTTGTAAGTGAGGAATCGTATCTTGTTATCTCAGTCACACCCGTGATAGAATGTAGTATTCGACGCAAATACGAAAACGCCGCCCGCTATCGTTTATTTCGTTCATACGCACATATTCTTTGACTGTCTATCTTTGTCATACATGAACATGGTTTGAATTAAGAATTTAGTGGAAACATAAGAGTGTTTTTTACTCGCCACATTTTATCTTAAGTTTGTGATATAATAGAAAGTCTATTTTAAGTTAAGGATCTTACATTTTATGATACGTAATATGTTTAAAAATAAACCTCACTAGGTACGTACTATATTAATAGGAGCCTTTGATTGAGTTACGTCACGATTCGTGAAATAAAATACAAGCGGGCACGTGAAGTGATTTTCATATCATCATGCACAATGCTTATATATTTGTTTTAACCTCTTCTTCTTTCTTATAAACGATGCACGTGCAAGCAAAGGTCAGGTACAACGAAGCTCTCACTGGCAAGATCATACTAAGAGATATTCAGCTTAAATATATAGTGATGAATACACAGTAGTTAATTGATATAATTAATAGAGAAGTTCAGCTTCGAATATGGGCCCTTTCTCCATCGGGCACATTCCCTGTAGGTATTCCACTAATGGGTGGATTTGGATATGCTCGCGAATTTTGACGGTCACTCTTGGCAAATGAAACGCAATTATGACGTGTTGATTAATTCCTTTGTGGCGACCCTACGCAATTGTCCGGCGGCACCTACTCTCGGCGGGCGGGGGGCGCGGTCTGTCCGCACTGCCGGGAACCCCGCACCCCGTAACACGCACTCAATTAGGGTTGTCAAACATAAACTGAAATATTATTAAAAAAATAATTTTTAAAAAAACATTTTTTTTTAATGTTTTGAATTTTTTTAACAACCTGTATAAACATAATTATCGTAGACTATACTCGTAGGAACGAAGATTTATAGGAAACCTACTTCTTCTTATTCACGTATTCTTTGATTATTGATTAATATTTAAGATGTTCGATTGTTAAAATTATTATAATTAACTCTAGTGCATTTTAATGATCAGCCCTGCGTGTCTTTAAAAACTTCCTTTGATCCCTTTCAATATCAAAATGTATCCCCCTGCCCAACCCATTCAGCGCGCGTGTTGATGCTCTCTCAAAGGTAACCAAAATGTCAACTGTCTCCAACAGGTTACATATACAATTCATTTCATACCACACAGTTCTTATACTGTCGACATATTTAAAGATAAATCAATAAAAAAACACCACCATGTTAACATTGTAACACTCAATGTACCTATCTACTTATTATTGACTGGGTTCTTTGTCGTGAAACTTTTCAAAACAAAATTTTCTATATAAAATACTTTAATTCAGTTTTTCTTCAAAGTTATTTCTCGATTAGGAACAACATCGGAAATACCCAAAGCTTTAAATAAATTTGTATTATTCCATTGTTAATTTAAAATCAAATGTTATTTCTTCAAGTCGTGAATAAGAATTCGAATAACACGGTCACGATTAGGAACGCAGAAACAATTAGTTAGTTCGTTCATTTATATTTTTTCTAGCCCCCTAAAAAAGAAGTGTAAAAAACCAAAAAGATAAAACAAATCAGAGGTAAGGTGTATTGGGACTCAAACAAAAGACCAACGCCCATTTCGGGTGATGTCGTTCAAGCTACAGGGCTTGTTGTGAAACGGTGCTTTTTTTTCAAAGCCTACATCATCGTTGTCGGGGTAAAAAGCTTAGCCTTTTTTACGGGAAGGTTAATAAACTTGAACTGATAGATCTTTCCAGACCGTTTTTAAGTGGCGCCTTTGGATATCTCTACTGCACGTGCTGCCTGTATGAAAAACCTCATTTTCGATTCTCATTCCGTCTTTTCTGTTCTTATTAACTCCTTCTCAAAATTGAACAATCAACAATGGACACTCGAAGTAAATTGTTTGATATCTAGTTTTCGTCGCCCATAAAAACAATCCTAGCCGAACGTGACATAGATGAACCGGGCTCGCGCTGCCATTTTTTACAGAGCTTCTTAGCAAGCAATCAAAATAATGATAATGTAATTCGGACGTTTAATGTACGTAAATGATTTGAACTGAAATTGAGTGAATGATTCAGCATTGTTACCATGTGTAGCAAATCGATCAGTTTATTATCAAAGCTGATCCACAAACCCAGATTTACATGAAATATCCGTCAAGAACCTGCAGAGTTCCGACTGCTCGCACGAACGAGCTCTACCCTCGGGGTTTGTTGATTCTTTAAATGACCTTAAATAAATTAAATGAAAGGGCATTCAAAGTTCCCCTTCATAAGTTTCATTTACGAAAGCAGACGTCTTTCTACCTCCTCCACCTTTAATGTCATTTACGAAAGACCAAATTAGTAGGAATTTATAAAAGAAACATTGGGGTGGCTTATATTATAGACATCGACGTATAAATAAAGATAAGTTGTTTTTTCTACGCAATCAAAACCCAACACATGGCTTCATCTCAAAGGATACGGAATCGATTATTGTCAGTTCTATTTTCCGCAGAATAACACATAAATCATATTTTAAAATCACATAGCCCAAAAGCCGCCAACACTTAATATTCGAAGTTGTTAATATTCAGAAATCATCAAATATATTAAGTTGTAATATTTTTTCATGTGTTCCGAGTTATAAATAATATAGCAGTTAACACAATCCGTTAACAGTTAATGGTTAAAACAATAACAGTTCACTGGCGGAAGCCAGTACCGTATCCAGGGGCACGGTAGTTCAGTACCTTTACTATCTGCCAGATAGTATCTGGTAGTTAGTAGTCAATAGAAAAAGAACACATCTCGACATCTGGAAGTGAATACTGGTAAACTATAAATAAGTGCATCTAATATGGCGTGTTATTATAATATTTCATAAACCGATTAAATATTAACGCGAAGACTGACGCTCACCACTCGGCGGAGCAAACAGTCGGATCATTAGAAGGAAAACATTCGGTGGGAATTCATAATACATAAATAAATATGAACGAGAGCAGCCACACCGATCATATTTTATAATCATTCATAATTACTTTGTGGTTTGATCAATTGTTAGGTTTGTTTCGTTAAAGATAGTAGTGGCGTTGAGATTAATCAAACAGAAAAACGTTGTTTGAAACACTAAACAACGATATCAACAGATTCGTGGGATGTGGCTAACTTATTTTCATATCATGACAGCAGATCAAGATAATACAAGAAGCTCCAATGTAAACTATGAAGCAATTAACGCGCTTGTTTACACGAAGTGGTCATATTCCCATGGCGATATTTTACTGAACGAATAACACACATATTTACGTTCCAGATGAGGATCTTTCGTTTTTTAATGGAATTTCTACGAATCTGTTATCAACACATCAAGATTGTCAAGCACGAATATTTTATTTATAGACAAATACTATCTCGCAGTAAGAAGAACAAGATAAATTACAGGTGATCTCCTACTAAAACCTCACGAACGGTCAACTCAGACATCACAAAATTTGCAATAATTTATCTGCATGAATTTACTTAATTTTCTTGGGTATCACAACTATATTGTCATCATGAGCAGGAGGGCTTAAAATATCCATTTAAATGTGTATTTCAATATATTTCAACAAGCACGAAATTCTGGCGAAACCGGGTAGTAACTAGTAACTAAAATATATATATATTTTTTTTTTAATATTTCATT
Source organism: Hesperophylax magnus (assembly GCA_026573805.1). Lineage (NCBI taxonomy): Eukaryota > Metazoa > Arthropoda > Insecta > Trichoptera > Limnephilidae > Hesperophylax > Hesperophylax magnus. The sequence goes on from JAIUSX010000022.1 coordinate 8,779,934, forward strand.
TAACATCCTTAAATCGTGCAAAATATGAATGATTTTAGCCGGTACCTAGTAATAATTATTGATTCTGATTTATTTGTATAGATAAACAAAAAAATGTTTAAAAATTGATTAGAATTTATTATTTTTTACTACGAATCAAATAGCGAATACTATTTTCTTAAGATAACAGTTTTTGTAATGGTTTTCAAAAATGTACCGATAATATCTAAGAAACATCTTCTATCTTCCATCCGGTGTCTACTCGTACCTACGGCAGCCCATTGAACAAGGCTACCTTTATAATGGAAGTTTAAGCCAGAATACAATAAATAACAGTATGATAAGTAAGAACCGGGCAAACATCCTGCGGTAATTGGGTGCTTCTGTTTGAGGTAACCAGCCTAGTATTTGCAGGTAAATAGTGACGATTTTTGGTTTCCTTGGGTAACTAACCTTATTCCCTCTGGTTGCAACCAAAACGCCTCCTTATCTCTGAACTTGTAATTTATATTGTTTCAATGTTGGCTTAAGCGCCATGGCGGTGGGAACTACGCGTTTTGAGATAAAAAATGAAACAAAAACGTATATCTAATCATGATTTGATGGAGATTTAAATATATTTTTTAATTTGGGTTTTTTTTTAAATACAATTGATTTTTAGTATTGGTGTAGATTATCTAATACGTTTAAGTGTCGAAAACACTTTAATGGCGTCATGAAATTAACACATACATTTCTCTATGAAATTTTCAACTCACCGCAAACTATTTTTAGCTCTATATATCGTTTCCACTATGAGATATGAAGCTTTTAAAAAAACAATTAATGTTGGTTTTTATTTTTTTTATATTTTTCATTCTACCACAAAAAAGATGCGGATGATCGTTAAAAAATAATATTTAACGCTGTTTTAAGCAATACATATTGTGACATATACCTAATAATAATTTTGTGGAATTATAAAATAGAACCCATTCAAATGAATAATAAAATAAAATAATAACATTCATATTTATTTATGAGGTGTGTTATTACAGCCTTCTTGTAACAAAATTGAGTGCAGTCGAACACATCTACTATTTCTGAGAAAGTATTACCAACTGCTTGCATTCTAGGTAGTATCTAAATGACTCAGTCCTGATATTGTTGTTGCAATTCAAAATAACTTCATATATTTATATAAATATGACTATTATAGATATATGGAAAGTATCTAGGCTAAGTACATCAAGGCTGACTATAATACTAATAAAAATAAAAATAAAATTCAAGCCGGAAACAAGTCTTCTATTTGAGAATTGAAATATTTTAAATTCTTTCATCAAGTACTTGTAGTTTGATTTCTATATGTAGACCGAGTTTTAAAGTGTTATTATGAATTGTATGTCGATGTTAGTTCCTAGCTAGGCAGATTGCCCGTTCTATGCCACCAAATGCTGTTAAAATTGCTAAAAATTTATTCTTTAAAATTAAAGTTTTTTAATTTTTTTTTATCAAAATTGAATAAATATTAAGTATTTAATAAATAAGCCATTAATAGGTAACCATGTAAAATTTTATGTGACATTATTTAATATTTTTTCAGACTCCACCCTCCCCAAATCAATCAACCATTTAGTTATTATTGAACCGATGAAGGACATTTTGCATGATTTGATATTTAATTATTGGGGGATTTTATTATATAATTTCGGTCCCAGATATGTATACGACTTTCGATACTAGTTTATGGTTAATATTATTATTAGTGGCTTATCGAGTTAAGAGAACGATAAAAATAAATGTTAGGGTCAATTATTAGTCAAGTTGTTACAGTATTATCTCATTTAATATTAAGGTATAATAGACAAGATAAAATAAAAAGGTACCGCACTGCGTTGCGCGGGTGTCTTTATAGGTGGTGTTAACAGTAGACAAGATGTTGTAAATAAAATAAACAGATAAAATGCGGAACACAAGAAGTCTATTTGGAAAACGACTCAACGGGCGAGTCAATAGAGGACCGAGTGTTTGCTACGGCTACCAGAAGAATCAACTCATTAATCACGCTATAACTATTTTTCTCTTCGTTATTCATAATTTCCTGGTATTTATATTTAGCATTTCCAAATAAAGATCGACTAAAGTCAGAAATTTTCTGGAACGGTGAGCTCTGGCGTAATGAATTTGAGCATTATTTGCTTTATTATAGCTTTTTCTAATTTATTCACACTTTACTGGTATTTGAAATTCGCGTTTTGCAGTAGAAATCACCATATTTTATCATTATAAAACAGAATATCTTGCATATGAAATTTGCATATTTTTTTGTAGTAAATTTTGGAGTTAACATTAAATAATATCAGTTAGTCAAAAGAGAGATAAGACGCCATGTTATTTTGTTCGTTCCATGTTGTGAATTGTTAAATAAGAAAAGAGGGGTAGGTATTAAAACTCGAGCGAAATCGGGTAGGAACTATTATTACCTAAATGTTATATGAAATTGAATATACAGGGTGTTAAGAGAGGTAGTCTACTTACTTAAAACAGTGATTCCTGACATTATTTTAATAAAATTTTCGATATTTTGAATTTGTTTTTTTTTCAATTTTTTTATTGAAAAACGGTTTTAAAAAAATTCTTTCACACATTGTCACTGGTCACTAAGCCGAGTTACCATTTTCTGTTGAAAGCAAAATAAATATACTTACTCCAATTAATGTCAGGAATCACTGATTAAAGTAAGTCAAGTACGTCCCTTAAGAGGAAGCTACAAGCCAAAAATGTGTATATTCTTGGTATACCTTATATTGTAGGTAATTGGCATTAAAATCGCTTGACAAACGGAGCCACAAAACAGGTTTTTATTTATTTTTTAAATAATTTTATAAGGAAACAATAAAGTTAATCAAATGAAACTGTCACAGATACCTAATCTTAACTATAATACTGTATTTTTAAAAAGTTGTTTCCTTTACGCGTTCATACATTTCTATTGAAAAAAGAATTTATAGTAGTACATTTATATTTTTTATTGAGTATTTTTTTTATTTGTATTATACTCAAGCGAAACGATAGGAAAACTTTCACTTTATCTAAAGCATATTTTTGGTATTCATAATGTACACCAATTCGTTATAAAGATTAATCAAAGTAGTGATTCGGCATTAAGCTTCGCCTTAACACGTGTATAATATATCTATTTTTATTGAGAACTAATTCGCAGGCAAAAAATATGACGTTTTTATCAGTTATTACATTACCATATTTTTTCTTTTTATATGCGAAAATTCTACTTAATAATTTTGTCAAACCGTAGCAAACAACACACCAGTGGGTCGTTTTTCATCGTGGTGCGAGCAATATATTAAGTGCAATAATGCTGTTATTTCCAAAGCTCCCCATTTAATGGTGCACTTGCATAGGTGCAACATGTTGCATTGATTACGGCGCTGACCGACAGTGCACAAACTACAGTGCATAAACTGCATTCCTATTTAACTAAATGCATTAATAAGTGATATATCGTTTTGAGGTCGGGGTAAATTTCGCTAGAACAGTCCGGTGCATTTGTGCAAATGTTCGGATAAAAGTTACCATCATTAGAATGATGTACAATAATGATCTATGCCTATACACTCGTATATCTTTGTATTTTTCAGAGAATGAACACAGTTAATAAATATCTAAATGAGTTATCATTCCATATTACATTCGAAAGATACCTCTACTATTATGCTTTACAAATCTTACTCTAAAAATAATTTATTTAACTAATTATTTATTTTTATGTGATTAGCGCATAAGAGACTCAACTGCCCGAAGCCAACGGAACTATGACATCCTGAATTTGTGGAATTTTTTAAAGTTTATTGACTTTTGGAGGGGAAGGAAGATGGTAATGAATTTTGTTGGGAATTTATAATAGTTAAGACACGCGGCCGGTGTGAAGGTTGACTTAAATAGCTCAGTGGTTAGATCAGACGTTAGTACAGATAAAAGTAGATAATAATTATTATTATGGACGGTCAAAGAAGATAATTTGATAATGAAAAAAAAACTTCTTTTTGACTTTTTTTACCATTTTTCAAATACAATTCACATTATCTTATAATTATTTTACGATTAATTAGTGTAAGTATTAACCTTCTTTTGAAAGTTAAACTCGTTGTTTATTTAGACGGCAAATCGTTTAGGGTCCGTAACAAGAAACGCAATACTACGTGATCAGTGATCATCCTCAAACCGCAGACCACAGGACTCGCGCCGCCCGGCCCTAACCACTGAGCCACGCTCAAACAGGAGGTCAATTAGCCCATACCGGTACTCAATTAATACTCATCGTTTACAAAAATCACTTTTTCATCTTTTTTATTGTCCGGAAACGCGAAAATTTCCATTTATAATAAATAAGGGCAATATGCATTTAATCTATTCATACCACTTAGACTTATAACGTATTACTTGTGGCTTATAACTAAGTTTAATAACTAGTGACTTATAGCTTGTGCATTTCAAGATCAATTATTGTCAAAGTGTTAATGAAAATTTGTGATTTTTTTGCGGTTTTAAGACCATTTAATTAATTGCTAAGCATGGTAAACGAATTTCAGTGAAATTTACTAATACTATTGTAAGTAACGTCTTTATAAGCCATTGATACTCATGGCGTTTATTTTTCGTATGTGATGTTGATTTTACTGTTAGTAATAGGCAAATATAATTTTAATAATCTAATTTTTAGCACCCTTTTATATCAAATTGTTTTCCAGACAAAAAGTCGTGCAAGTTTCAAAAAGCTCACCATTTTATATTTTTCTGTTTTGACTACAATGTTTTTCAGCTTTAAATAAGTACCTGACCTTTTAAAGTAGTATTTTGGTTAGGTTAAATTTTTCGTACCTGTGCTGTATCGTAGAGCGCAAATATTACCACCCTAGTGCCAAAGTAAAGCTGCCCACATGTTGCAATAATTGCATTAACTAATGACAGCCATACTACAATTAGCGATATTGGCTGAAGGAATGCGTTTGTGGTCCCTGACTGCGTTTACACCAAACATTCCTCCGATCAACCAGCCGCGCCGGTACACTACAGACTCTGTGGTAAAATGCCCGCAGTCATCCCAAACACAGAGTGCACCGTGCACCGTGCACCATTCACCCAGCCTGCAGACTTGTTAATAAAGCGATGCATTTATGTGCATACGTACATATTATTATTCCGGTATTATGCAGTAGTTATTGTGGCGCAGTCACTAAAGGGGACAATGCATTAAACTGGATACGATCAATAAACAGAAGGCAGGCGAAATGATTCAATTAATTTCAGTGTACAATGTCAACTATGCCATCAGACCCGTGGTACTCGGAGACAATGTCATTTCAGGTGAATCGTGATTTTCATGCAAACATTTAATTTTCAATTTTGAATGTTTTGAGTGGTTTAGATGGCAATATTAATAGTTTGAAAATTGATGAAATATTTGATGAGATAATATACAAATAAAACACACATTTTAATGCTTTATAAATCATTAAAAAAACTAATATTTGGTGATAATGATATATTGAACGATTTTTGAAATATTATACTAGTCAGATAATGTAGGATATAGGGATCGGGACGCTTATGTGATATCAGTTAATGAGCTGTTTTATATGCATCCGAAAATCGTTTTTTATTTAATTTAAATAAAAACAAAAAACCGCCGTCAGTTTACATGTAAAGCATAATAAAAATCGTTTTGATTTACGCTTAACTCAAAAGCCTCACATTTGCAGCGATTTTATCCATTTTTCTAAAACGCGCTGATTTTTAACATGTACAGCAAAACCTTTATATACCACCTGATATTTCAATGGCAAGAAAGTTTTTTTTATGTTTTGATCCGTTCTAAATCTAACTAACTAACTAACCATCACGCCGTTTCGCAGCAAGGGTATGTAGAGAGGACCACCAAACAACTCGGTTCTGTTTTTATGATTCTTGACATGACACGATTCAAGTATTTGATTAACTTGATCTTTCAATCTCTTCATCGGACGTTCGCGACATCTTCTACCATTATCAATTGATCCAATCTTAATCTTCCTCATTACGTTTACATCAGCCTTGCATTCTTTGCGGATCTCCACATTATTCACACGGACATACATTATTTTACCACACATACGCCTCAGCGTTCTACAGTAAAATATATGTAATGAGGAAGTGCAGCTTGCGTTCTTTTACTCCATTCTATAGTTTGGTGATAAATCGACGAGATAAATCCAAAATTATCTGCCCCAAACTATACTATTTCCAGTGCATTCAATTTGAGAGACAAGACACATTAGATCACTCACTGTGTGCCTATACAGGGTATATTTAATACTCGTATAATGATATTTGCATACACGAGGTATATTCACAAGATGGCAGCCAGTTGCAACAACGCCCAACATGGCTTTGTATCTCAAGCTGGGAACGTGAATCGGCCACTGTCCGTGAATGCGGTAATTAAGTGAAATGTCACCAAGCCAATTGCCTCCCTGATTGAATATAAGGTACTCAACCCTCTAGCACTAGCTTCAATCTACGGAAACACCCGACAGTCTCCGAGCACTCCCGAAGTGAACATTTCATTTGATTTCGTGTTAAAGCTTATTCAATTTGTCAGCGATACACGTTTCCATTTCCCAAGTGATTTGCCTTGAATATTATTCGAGTTATTCCTTATTTCTATGCAGGCAGTGTATTATGGGAAATTAATTTCAGTGACTGTGTGTTTTGTGGGGGAGGGTGAGCTCACGTGAATGGAAACACAATAATAATGATGGATACCTATGTGCAACATTAAATTGAATAAGCTTTTTATTTCCTTACAAAAAGATTTGGATATGAACGCTGTATTGTGCTTGCGACAAATGATTGAGGGATTGTAGCCGAATGTAAGACATATTTACAGTAAAATAGAATTACATGAAAATCTCCATACGAATAATATATTTTTAGATTTTATGCCACAGCGCCCTTGAGGTGATTTTGCACAAAAACGGCGCTAAACAAGTCATCCAATTATTATTATTATTATTTAACTTGTAGATATGATGATTTAAACTGCACAGCGCATATAGAAAAAAGAATTGCGAATTTATTTAAAATCTCTTCTAATTATTCCTAATCAGGTTAAAAACAGGATTGCAGGCCCTTAACGAATGAATTTATAGAATTTATGTGAAACTTTTAGTAAAAGAGGAATGTATTATCAGTATTATCACGATGTTGGAACACGGGTTCATAAAATTCCTATCATTATATATATTATTAAGACAAACGCAGGTGCATGAACATGTGTTTCGATATTATTACGAATTTAATAAATTTTATCAGGAAACAGCCTGCAATCACTTTTATAACCGGAATACCAATAATTTAAGGAAAATCTTAATAAATTAGCAATAATCATTTTACTCGGTGGTGGTAATACGAATAAACAAAAACTCAAAAACTCCATAAATTACACAAATGGTTTTGGAAACTTTAAACCTCGTCTTACATGAAATTTGATAACTTATTCCTGGTGAATTTATATAAAGCACCATTATAACATTGACTATTTTCCCAATAGGGAAATAATAACACCCTTCCGCGCCCAATATGACAAAGGAAATGAACACTTCCTCCTCAAACAAAACAATAATAATTTCTCTTGGCCCCGACAAACAAACACACCTTGCACCGTACGTGTTTTTCAGTTCCAATCGTGTTTACGGTTCACGCCTTCGTGTTCAAACTGTTCATTCACCAAAGGTAAATTGCGTATTAAACGAGTATTGTCTCTAACCTCCTAATGGGTACATTCAAATCAGACTCGCCCTATACTGTTTGTCTACGCTGGACAAACATGTCATTGCTTCAGCCTTCGTTTTACACCCTGCACTACCGCCCGAAACAAAGGAACTCAAAACAAACGAAAAGAAAATTTGTTTACTTTTCGAATTGATTTAAAAATTTACAAGAATTTTCGACAACAAACAAATGATACACAAAAATAACACAAAATGTGGTAACAAGCAGTTATATATTAGCGTTCATTTACTTCATACAGGAGGCCCTGAGGAAAATAATTGTCATCATGTCATCTTTGGGGATGCAGTGTGGAGGGTTTTTTTACGGAAAAGAAGGAGAGGATGGAGAGGAAGATCTGGGAAGGAAAAAGGTACGAGGGGTGTGTTGGTGCAAGGCGATGGGTTGAGAGAGTTCTGCTGGAGAAGTAAAAAGATTTCCTTCAACAAGGACAGACGCATCCGCCGCCAAGACTTAAACAATCCTCACCTTATGAACCCGGGTACCCCTTCTAAGTCACCAAAAGCGGCAATACACCTGGGGTGACCTATGGCAGAAGCGTTGGTTATCCAATGAATGCTTCCCGGGGTGGCGGTACCCACACCCACCTTCCAATTTATTTTAGAACCCCACTTTCGTAATTTATGAAAATATTAATGCTCTGAAACTGGCTTTAATGTCCGACTGATCCTCTCCATCACTTTCCCGGCGAACGTAAATAGTTGAGTTTCGAAAATTAGTAACATTATATTTGAATGTTACGGTTGTTTCGAAACTGGTTTGGGAGTAGGTACAAACAAAATTATACCTATGCATAAAGCAACAGTGTTTGTTTTCAAAAACTTTTCAATATCATACAATTAGTTTGTTTTAAACCGAAAGTAATGTTATTACAGTAAAAGCATTTGAAATCGAATTGTTTTTTCGCGTCACCACTAATATGTTCGGAAAATCCCTTCCCTGTGTACGCTGGAAAGAGAAGGGACATTGTCAGGAGAACGGTCACCCCTTAATAGCTCATATGAATGTTAACGTCATAGCTTCGTGAACAAGAAATCAAAAAGGGACCGAAAAACACGGCACTGGCTAAAGTTAAATGTGCGGCCAGCTAAATGGTTGATGAAAGCTTTTTTCGATTTCCAATGGGAAAATAATAAACGAAGAGAGACTGAAATAAGATTATATTAGTAAAGGTAGGTAGGTAATTGGATTTTTGTAACTCCTAAACGCTAAAACTATATGATTGAAAAAACTTTATTGTAATATTGTTGTTTTGAAAATCTTCTATAATACCATCTTTGAATGTGATTAAAAAAGTCGTTTCTATGATAAAAGAAACAGTCTTAAAATTATATTTAACAAATTTAATAAAAATCGTGAATCGTGGCCGATTTGAATAGCGAATAAACTTACCCTAAAGTGTGTGAGGCGAAGTAGAATGGAAGAATGAATAACAAAGCGACAAACGCTTGTGTAGTGCCTAATGAAAGTTGAAACGGTGTGTTAGGGCGATCAACGTTTGTAAATCGAAACGACGGTTGAAAAGCTACCATGTGTTTTAGCAGAGGTTTTTCCGACCCTTTGAGTTTTGTCACTGAGCGTAATACAATATTGCACCCCCCGCCCCTCCCTCCCATCAGTACCCACCTCTACCCACCCCATAGTTATATCTACTACCTACATTCCCCGTGTGTCTGTACTGATTGCCTTTGTCTGTCTTCCAAAAAGCTTTCAGCATTTCATCAAGACGCCATTTAGTTACAGGGGTGATTGTACACAGTGACCTTTATTTTGTCATACTAATTTCAATTAAGTTTGGATAGTAGGTGAGGCAATGGGTGACTAAATCTCATGCAAAAGGAATTAGGTTCCTCGTAAATTACTCGACTTTCATTATCTTCAGACCGCTTTCGAATGAAATCACTATATAAATCATATTCGTGTAAAAAGTCTCATTACCAACAAATTATACAGTCATATTCTACAACAGTCATGTTTTATATTTGATTTTGAGCCAAAGGTTTACCGATTGGATGCCCACCTTTAGGCATATTTGTTTTAGCGCTGTAAGACTGCTTTTATGATTTTTTTATTACTTTAATTGACATTGAAAAAAGTTTTTTTTCCAAAGAGGTTCGACTGAGTATGTGCGATTTTTTTTTTAATATTATAAAATAAGATGTATCCCCATAATTAAGCTGTGCTTGTGTGTATGGGGGTTTTTTATTAAAATACTATCGTAATTTGTTTGTTTATACTTGTGTAGTATTACTGTAATGATTTTTTTAGATTGAAATGCCCCATTTTTGATATTTTGGTTTTGGGAGAATTGATGATTATCTTAGGTTTTGAACTATTATGACTTGATTAAATGATTTGAATAACAAAATATACCTAATCGTTAACCATCTCTACATGATGGAAATAATATTTTTAAATCGTATCTTTCCACATCCCTGTCGGAGTTCCAGCTAATACAATCTCGCCTCCCTGCCATAAATTTTCTACGTTCTACATTCTACATTCTACGCCTGGTATTCAAGAGTGTTTAGTGCTTACTCCATTTCATAAATTCATTACCGCCGTTTTGATTGCAGTACCATGTCAAATTTGAACCGAGCGAACATGTGAGCTTGTAGGAACATTCATTCAATTATAAACAGTACCTTCTCGTACATTATGCACTCCGGGATAAATTGACCACGACCTGAGATTATACCTTTATAATTAGAAAAATGCATTCATAATAAAATGAACAGGTATTGTGCTGTATCTATGAATTTCTCCATAATTATACTTTTCCTTTGTAACAGACATCAATTGTAGGAAGTTGAATAATTTCAATGCATTATTTTATAATGATAGTTTCATTTTCAAAATGTGATAAAGCTCATCTTGCTAAAGGTATAACCTCACAGATCGGTAGATTTGAAAACAATAGTGAACGAAACTTTCCTAAATCCAAATCATTTTCCACGTTCAATATTGAATCGCAGAATTAAATGCGGAATTTGGTTTCCAGGCATCGACTAATTAACCCTTCGTTTCTAACTTTTCATTTCAAACGAATTATTACCTAAATAACAGTTGTTCATAAAGCAGAAGGAAGCTGCGACGAGTTGCCTCTCTTCATTTATATTCATGAGAAATTAGGTACTGATATAACCCCTTCTCTTAACCCTAGAAACGGTTTACATGAAAATATACATCTGAATTTTACGAACACATTTCATTTGCGAATCCAGAAAATTGATTTCAGTTCTAAAACAACGTACATAAATGTATAAACATGGTTAAGGGCTCTTTCAATGCCCAAAGAGACATTGATTAATAAATAAATAATTAAACTGGTTCATCTGACCTTATTCAGATTCTAGACTTTTTAAAAGTCAACAAAATAACGTGTAATTTACCACAAAATACATCTGTACCTTTTTTATACGGTTAAAAAGAACAAAAGCAACAAAAAAACAATTCTATTTGATTTTGTAATTACGTGCTTTACACATTTTATGATGTCTGTATTAAAAATATCTTTTTTCATTTTATGAATTGAAAAAAAGAGTGACGTAAATTCTTATGTACTAAATAATATTATTATTTTCACAAGATGGATTTAAAAACTTCGTTTTAACCAAAGAAACATTGTTTTTATTAAGAACAACAGAATACAAAATCTATTTAACTCATGCAAAGAAAAAAGTAATCAATGAACTTGAATACTGAAGACATTGAAAAAGAAACAGAAGTTTGAAATTGCTTCTCCACGGAGCCTGATTATACTTTGACGAAGCCGACACCGGCATTCCAATACACTGTTACAATTGACATAATTCATTAGACTATTGGGATTCTAACATTTTACCATGAAATTCAGTCTCACGATTACCAAAAGCCCAACGACGACTTATTTCCGATTTGCTATTCAAATACAAACGAAATGGTGATTCGGTTAGTTTACCAGCAAAATAAAACAATGTTACATTTCCAATTTAATATCGATCACATGCAATTTTAACTAGCCAATGACTTTGATAGTTATACTATATTTGAGAGCTGTTTTTTTTTCTATTTGATTTCAATATTCTAAAAGGCGCAAAAATAAAATAGTATTTCACAATAAGACTTCGGTAAAATATTCTTTTACACAAATGTCAAAAAATATTATAAATCTAAAATGTTTTTATGAGAAGAGATTCAAATGATAAAATTAATTACAAATCTTCTCTGAAGAATAGAGTATAACTCCTCCACTTGATCTCATCTCCTCTGCCTATATTATAATCCCCAGTGTAGTAAATAGTGTAAATACCTACACTGACAGAGGCCAACAAATCGAGCAGAAAATGGGAATGAACTTTGATAAATAATTGTCGCACAGATATTCACTCCTTCGCTTTATCCATCTGGATTTTATCCTCCTGCTTAGGCCTAGGGCAGCGCCTCTCAAACTGTGTGACACGAATGCCATACGTATGAAACTTATATGTAAAAGAAATGATTTAATTTTTTTAACTATTTAAAATGCAATTGAATTTAAGTTATTTTCAACGTTTACGTAATTTAATCTTATTTATCAGATCAAATGTAAGATGTACGTAGACAAATCCATGTGCTTATCAATATTATACATTTTTCGCACAAAAAAGTAGGAAAATAGTTTTTGAAAGGTTATTTGAGAGGATGATTCTAAATATTATTATTGTTAATTCTTCAAAATAAGTTAAGGTATGTACCGATAAACATAACGAATTTTGAAATTTAGATAGAATTTTCTATTACCAATAATTTTTTTTGTTTAAAATAAATATCAATTTCCAATATTTTGGGTTTATGATGTACCTGACTCGAAGGCTTACCATAACGGTAAGAAAACCTTATTTGCAAGTAAAATCTTGTTTGTGAAACTTGTGATTGAGACAGGATACTTGGTATCCCCACAGTTTGACAATAGTGGGCCTAGCTAATCGCGGCTCACAAGTTGAGCGGAATAATTAAACGAATCATCGGTTTTTGCGTTTTCCGCCGCCGAGGAGAGGAATATCGACACCAGAGATTTATTTATTTATTCCTTGCTATTTGGAATTTAGTTCCTTTAATCGAGGTAATATCTCAAAGTCTCACTGTTCGCCGGGGCCCGTAATTGATTTATTTGGGGAATTTTCGTATTAACAACCGAGCGCCATTTCCCGGCCTCCTGGATTAGTAAGAGCTGCAAGATTATCTGTTATTTAAAACCGGATTGAAAAACCCTTTAACGACGTGAATATCTCAAACTTAGGCAAATGAAAGGGAAAATTAACTCCAAAGCGTAATACATACTCGATAACTATCTTTCGTAACGAGATTGGTGCCTAAATACTAATTATTATAAACCTGACAATTCGGCGTTTGCAATAAAGCGAATTTTTTAAATAACGCAAAAATTTGTATTTTCACGTTTTTTTCTGGAGTTTTAAAATAAACTCTTGAATACAATCAAAATATTTCAACATCTATGGTTTTCATAAGCTTGAATAGCCATTAAATTGAATGCCTAAAACTCATCGTCCAAAATGCAACGTACCGTTACACATTTTTCAATAAAAAAAAATTAAAAATGAGTTCCGCTACTACATAAAATAATAAAAAGTTATCTAATCATCACTTAATTTGCAAAATACCAAGACTTTTTTGAAAAATAAAGTTTTCAGAGTTACTTCGCCAACAATAACATGATTTTTACAACATCTCGTAACACGAATTTCGCTGAAAAGTAAAGCAAAATTTTCAGGTCCTGCTAATAATTTAAACGAAATACTGCAACTTCTTGTAAATAATGATATAAAAGTTTACATCTGCCCTGAAGGCATGGCTATGCTGATTATAATACTCTAAATAAAAGGCGGATAAGAACGTTCAGTTTGAAATAATATCTTTCTACAAACAAAGCTGGCTAAAACAATTTTGTCGTAGGCCTAGAATGTCAACAAGACTCTTTTCACTCTCTGCAGACGGAATATCGAGAAAAGATCTCGTGGAAACAATAGATCCTGTGACATTGATCGAGAAGATAATATGGCGGTGCCCTCATCTCAACGCTTCTCTTCTCACGTGGCCCTTTGTCTGGTTCGAGCTTGTGGCGATTAATTATGGGAAGTTCTTTCTCGTCTGATTGAATGAGCTTTTGTCTCAGCTATGCGAGCTTTATGCTATAAGGATGGGGGATCCTCAGTTCCAATCCTGAACGTGCGTGGTGTCATATCATCACTTTTTGTGTGATGTTAATGAAAGGGTGCCATGTAATTCAAAATGATTGGAATGTTATAAAGTAGAACATGAATTACTTCTACTACTACTGATAATATAATATGAAGATTGTTTTTCGATAGATATAGTTTGTTTTTTCTTATAAAATAGTTTTTTTATGAAGTTTATTTACACGACGGGACGAAGGAATGGATCACAATGAATAATATTGTGTAAAATACAAGTATGCTTTTTTAACCATGTTCATTAAAAATATAATGAAGATCTTAATACAATATGTAAGGGGCACTCTTACTGATGATTGATGATCTAGTATATCTTGTTTGAGGCTTCAATCGACAATTGAGTGAAATAATGGGAATCATCTCCTTCTGCAACTTCTTCTATAGTTATGTTAAACATATTCAATCCATGTTAAGCTAAAAAAATACATTAGTTGGTTGACGCAATTAATTAGTAGATATTATACAATATACACTGGTGTTTCAATTCCTATACTTTTCACTGCTCAATGAATTATTCGTCTATTTTATAAGCAATTCTCCTTGCACTAGCAAGTGCAGAAAAGCTCTTCCATTGTTCATTGTTTTCTTCTCAGAGTCGAACCTGGTTGAAAGTCTATGTCTAAAGCTCCGTAGCAAAGCGGTGGACCATACATTAACCGCCCGACACGTATTAAATAATATCTCCAGCGGTAATAATTATTTCACCCTAACAATTTAGCTCTTTATAGTCGGGGTGGCTGAGAAGTGAGGGCGCAGAGGGGAAGGGGGAAAGTTGTAATGCGGAAGGTGGAAAAGGTGAGTGGAAAAGTTCGCGCGGAATTCGTTCGCGGGGGAAATAACAACTCTTTCCTGGAGTTTGTTTCAAAGCTGTATCTTTGCAAATAAATACGGAAACATACAAACTTAGTATACTTACAGTTATGCGTATATTATTCCTACACTTGGAAGTGCTTGTACCTTGTTTATGTATGGTGATTAATTTTTAAAAAGACACTGGTGTTTAGGAACTTATCTCTTATTAAATCAGGCGAATTGTGAAAATATGGCTCATTCCGTGCTTT
This sequence comes from Hesperophylax magnus, assembly GCA_026573805.1. Lineage (NCBI taxonomy): Eukaryota > Metazoa > Arthropoda > Insecta > Trichoptera > Limnephilidae > Hesperophylax > Hesperophylax magnus. The sequence goes on from JAIUSX010000022.1 coordinate 8,795,037, forward strand.
TTGGAATATTTCATAGGTACAGCATGTTATTCGATATAACACCCACATTTAAGGCTATGATGAGGATAAATGGACAACTTAGAACAGTGGCAATTCTTCACACCTTTGACAAGTGATATAAAGTCATGAAAATTGTACAATAAAACTAGGTTAAATAGGTTACATTAAGTTAGGTTTATAGGCCAGTTTTTTTAATCATCGTGCATGACTATGCATCACTTTTCAATAGAGCGTTGAATTGCTACTTTTCTGAGTTTTAGATCTTATACTGAGAGTCTGTAATTTAGAGGTATCTGGAACGTCATGGTTTTTCAGATCGGATCACTTAATATAGTAAAAGCCTTTCGAATAAACCTCTTCGTTGTTAAATGTGAAACAAAATTAAAATTTAATATTAAATTATAAACATACATTTTTATTTGCTTACGAAAGGATGCGAACTAGCGATCTCAAGGTACAGAGAACAGAATCTTACCGCTATACCACAGATGAAGTCATTTTAATGTTTCATCGACTTAATATGCATTGATTCACAAATGAGGTTTTCGATAGACAAAGTTTAAGAATTTCACGATATTTTTATAAATTACTATTCTAACTCAAAGTTTTTCTTTTTCAATATATTTTATCTTTCTCCTTGCAAGGATGAATTGAACAAAGAGCCCTTGAAAGCTTGCATTTATATTAAAAGAGAAGTTATACCCTTCGTTTCCCCGTGAAACTGATTCGTACTCGTAATACTGAATACATAAAACATTAATTTCATTATTAGGCGTTGGGTGGCATTTCTAACAAAATTTGTGCCCGCAATTAAGACAAGGAGAATACCGTATTCATAATTTATATGACTTAAGGGGTTTCTTTTAGGGGGGCCTTCTTAATAGCGTTGTGCGTTTCAAAGTTGTATGATATTTTTTAAGATTCCACGAATTCAGCAAGGCAGCTAAACCTTGAAATAATAATATAACTTATTTCGATTCTAATTTGTTATTCAATAACAGACAACAATTTTTTTTAAATCAGAGAGTTAGAAAATTTTCCTGCCAGGATTGTTTTTTTATGGATCAATTACTTTACAGAAGCTAAGGAAAATTCTAATAAATTATTGAATTAAGAAAGAAAAATATACGTAGCGCAATGAGAACGCGAGTTTAGAAGTTACCCTATTAAAAATATATATTTTTTTAATTTTTATTGGATACCTGATATTGTTTTGTTTTTGTTTGTTGATAACATATTTTTATTAAGCCTTTGATATTCAATTATATTCAAACGTTTGAAGTATTCTATTCATTAACAATAACGCGTTTTCCAATGATGGTTGCTGTGTAAATTATTATGTTATTTTATGTTTTAATATAAGGGCCAGTAGACGGGAGTAAAGTTTTATTCGAGGCAATTAAGACCGTTGTAAAGATAGAATGGTGGTTGGTTGGTTTGGCTGACGGTTTGTTGCGTTAGGGGATAAATGGCTCAGGTGTTAAATGCGGAAGGAATCAAGGGAAGTTCTGAAACTGCCTTTAAAGGGTGTGGTTGAATAAAGCCTTTTTTACGACTTGGGAATCTCCCAGTTGGATTCCGCACTTTTCAAATGTGATTTAGGCACCAATCGTTGATACAGGTACATACCTACATCTTCCTAAATATACTTCTTACTAATCACTTTTCTTTTGAATGAATTTAGTAATTTAATTTTGGCTAGTCATTAAAGCGACATTACTTACAATTTTTCGATTAATTTATTTCATTATCAGCTCGAAAGAAAGACTGAATTTTTATGAAAATTTTCTTTGATGTTGTCTAAAAAATACATTTAAGAAAGTAATCAATCATAACTGTTTCATTTTTCTAAATGAATGCTTGATAAAAAAAATGGGCCCGTCCCAATTGTGTCCCCACCATCCCTTAAGTAAACCTCCCCTCATCCCTTAAGTAAACCTCCCCTCATCTGACGCGGTGCTAGTAGCTCGGCATCAAATTAAAAAGAAAAATAAAATCCCTAAATTAGAATTCTTAATATCCCAACCCTAATTAATAGCAGAACCATAATCCGGAGTCCATCTTACAATGAGAAGGTTTCGAGTCTTAAACCCAATAGGGTTTGGAGGAACGGGAGAGCAACTTGTACAGACGAACCAGGACGTCATGTTTTAATGAGAAATAAAACCCAAGAAAGAAAAATATAACTTTTCGGAGGGAGACGATATTGAATGGTACCTGCCCGGCAGTGCTCGGGTAATAAAAAAAGCCAGAGTCATTCGGTCATTTTGCTCTAATAACGCAAATGAAAACTTCCGTTCATAATTAAAAATATAAACATTAGGGGGCTGCAGAACTTTCCAAATTAATCAGAGTGACATTAAAAATGAATTTCTATTCAAAGGAGAATGATTTATAAGGGTTTCGATGGCGAGCAAGTTAATTAATGCATGGTTAAAATATGAAGATTAACTAGGAAGGTACCAACAAAAAGAAAAGAAAAAGTTGAATCGTCTGCGAAACATGTAATTTTTGCGTCCTTTATATTTTTTTTCGTTGTTCAACAACGTGCATCTTCAAACATAGGTAATTCACACACACCCAAGCGTGCTCCTTTTGCGCAAATCTATAATGCTCTGTGTGAGAAACATTACCGATACAAAACAGGCTTTCATTGAATGTGTTAAATCCAGTAATGGTTATTCTAAAATCTAATACGTCTGGCAACTAATCCGTTTGAAATCATCAAGGTATAAAAGATCGGGGTGTGGGGGCGGAGCGCCCCGAATGGTGCTATTATTGCTAATCCCCGGGCTAAAGTTTGCGCCCCCTGGGGGGCGGTGCGAGGGTTCCTTCCAGTCTATTATGACTATTGGTTGGACTTCTCAGACTTAAGGTTTGATGTCTGGAAGAAACTTTGTCCGTGGTATTGTAAGCGATTATTTGCTTAGATAGCTACATACACTTTTCTACGTGCTTACTATCGTTTCGACGCAGAATTTTTAAAAACGATTTTAATATTTTAAAAAGTCTCACATAACGGATTTGATGTATGAGTGTAACGTTTGTATTAAAAAATGATACCTGGTATGAGAAATGCAGAACTTGCACTTTTTTATACGAATAGCTACAATCAAAGGCTGCACGGTTGAATTCAAATCAATGGGCGCAATTTCGAATCCATTACAAGCTTTTAATACCTGAGCCAGATTAAAACATCGGTAGAATGTGTCCACTCATGAAAACACTCCATAGCATAGGCTTTACAAAAAAGTAAGCAAAAAATTGCGAGAGTAAGTAAGCACGGTGTAAAAATCTTTTAGGTTTTTTTATTTATTTTTTATTCCAACTTCCATGCCATTGCAGATTTAAGCGTAATACATCCCGATGTATCAACGAGTCTGTGAGTGCTACGATCACAATACATAGCCAAACAGAATTTCTAATATACTTTTTAATAATTGAGTTGTGATAAAATTAATATTTATTTTCCGCAAAAATTATGTGTTTAAAAAGTATGCAAAAATTATCATATTTAAAAAGTAATTTTTCCTCTTTCGAACTCGTAGAACCTTTCTGAAACCTCCCTAAAGAAATAGATACTGTAAGTCTGGTTGACAATGGATTAGCTCTCAAAGATGTCTTTGAATAAAAATCTTAAAAAGTATGGAAGCATCACTAATATGCCCGAGTTATTTGATACGATTACGTGAGTGGGTGAAATGAGTTTCTTCTTTGGGGTAGCTCTATTTTTTATACTTTTATAAGGGTGCATTGAATGATATATGCCCGCAGATAAACGAGATTTCTTGTCTTATAATATGTCGCTTTTGACATGATATGGCTACTGACATTTGAATAATGGATGATATTATATACGATTATGAAGAACCCCCTCTGTTTGAAAGCGTAAATGATTTAAATCTTGTAAGTAGGTTACTATTGTTTTCGTCTCGGATAAAAAATACTGGCTCTTTGTCACTTTTATACGGGAAAGAAGATTTTGTTTATACCGGGGGTAAAGAATACAAACTTCGGGAGGTGATTCTATGTGATAATAAATATTTTTCCATACAAAACAATTCAACTTTTTTACCGGAAAACTACTTTAAAACTTTGAAATATCGAAAAAATATTATTTTTCTCTTTGTATCCATTTTACTATCGTGTAGAATCACCTCATGAAGTTTGTACACTTTACACCCGGACACCCTGTATTACTTTGTTATATGTAAAGATTGTAAAGGATGTATAAAACAAGATATTTATAACGTTATTGTAGTAATACAGTATCGCAAGCAGTGATAGATTCAGAAACAAACAAAATAAAAAATATCGATTTCTTCAGAATTTTTTTAATGTAGATTTATTCAGACAAGGTGTTTATCCCTTAAAACCAAGGCACACTAAAACAAGTCCCAAAGACGTCACATGTTTCAAGAAACGAGCCTTGAACACACCTTTTAACTTGGCTGAAAAGGTGTTGAAAGTAATCCATCATCTCCATCGGAGTGGAATCGTCCACCATTCATACAAAACAAAGCATAGCTGAGATATGTTTCACTTTTTTGGAACCTCGCATTTATTTGGCCCGTTATCTGATCGATCTTGGAATGACCCTTATTAGAAAGGTGTTGTTGAATGACTCAAACAAGGCTCCATCAGATCTTCTGAATTATTTCAAATACAAAAAAATAAAAACGGACGAAATATTAAACACCAGAACAAAGGAAGACCTTTTATCTTTTTTGACACAGTGTTGAACCGATGAATTATTATGAATTATTTTTTTGATTGGGCAACTAATTAATTTCGTAAGAAATGGTTGTTATGACTTTGTGAAAAAAGCCACATTCAAGAAAAATGAGAAAACTTTGAACTAAATAGCCTTCGATTTCTCTACGACAGCCGAGGAAAAAGTTTTATTTTCAATGTTTCGGGATAATTTATGATAAAACTATGAAAAAGCTTATTTCAAATATAATTTTTAAAAGATTCAGTTATTAGACAGATTACTTTGCGCAGAGCTCCTCAAATTGTATCTACATGGAAAGTAAAAAAGAAGGAATGTGTGGAGATGAAGCAGAAGACAGCGCTGTGGGTATGTTTATCGCTGCAAATCCTTTACAGGCAACGGGAGATTGTTAACTACGTCGATGAAATAAACCTGTAACTACTAACGTAAGTACAACTGTTATCATTTCACAAAACACTCGAGACGAAACGTTACAAAATTGGCGACATTATATTGAAATAATCGCCGTCTAATCATGATTACCTCCTCTAATCGTTGCAACTTTTATTGGAAAAACATCAATAACTGGTGTAATTAACCAGTTACCTGTTATTTGTATTTGTTGCTCGTTGCCAGTTCCATCGGAGTTCCTGTAACTGGTACTGGAACTCCAACGAAGCTCGTTAACTACAGCCCAATGAAATCGCAATCATCGGTTATTCTGCTATTACGCAATAGGCCAAATGTTCGAATTAACATTTTCCCATGCTACAGTTTACCGTTTAGCGCAATGAGAATGTATATACTAATCCGAAAGCACTCGAAATAAAAGCAATAATAGCGCCAGTAGACACATATAACACTTCAATGAAAACCAATAATAAAACAATTTTGATGTACGCACTTAATAAGATTCATTCCCCGATTTAAAAATAACAATCGTTATCCATAAATAATAAGTATCTGCACTAGAAATGAAATAAAAATAAAAATTTAAAAGGGTTTGATTGGAGTAACACCTACCTACTACCTATTTATAATTTGTTTGGTAGGTATGCGCTTTTGCTCAGACTGAATCAGTGTTCTCAAATGTTGTGTAAAGATTTTGTGATCGGAAACAGTGAAAGCCCCAAGATATTAAGTATTAGTAGTACGAATTTTGTTAAAAATTCAGTACTAATACAATTTTTGATTTTAATCTAAACCAAAAAAACCCAAACTAATCGGGTCACTATTTTCCGTACCACACACATTATTAACATAAGTTTTGTCTTCTATTTGGTCACGAACATGGGGAAATAAAAAAAATATACTGATAACAAATACAGACTCAAACTGAAACCACTCAACTGCACCAAAAAAACCATGTAATTAGAATTATTTCAGAAAAAAACACTGATTAATACGTTCATATTATTCATACTTTTAAATGTTAATGATATCCTCAGTACGGGAGATCCATTGAGGATGTCAATACCCCTATTTGTTACAAACATTGATCATTATTATAAATATCGATTTTTATACAATATTGCCAAAACCTGTCTGTTTAGGTAAGAACCTTCTAAAAATTTCTCTCAACTAAAGATATAAAACACATAACTCTATTTGTTAAAATTAATCAGAAACTGTTATATATATATATAACGCATCAATGAATTGAACTAGTGAAAAACCGGAAAGAACCACTTCAAAGACTCCTAAATACGTATTAATATACCTTCCAAAAAATATTTCAATAACCTTTCATTAAACGCCACTTTCGTCATTTTTAACCCCTTACGCGCCAAGCCCCAGCGCATCACCTGTCGATATCAAGTAATACGCATCCATTAGGTGTATTTCAATAAACATAACCCTCGGAGTGCCACTCGCCGTTTAATAACCCAACTTGACTGCGCTCGGCCACCTGAGCGTTCCCAGGGATGGGTTGGGATATATATTCATTAGTAGAGAGATTCGGGGGCAATCGTCATCGAGGTCTTAACCCTTCATTCACCAAAATATATACCTAATTCGAGGAATTTAAAAAATATATAAATAGGATATTTTATTTGAATACCGAACAAGAGTTTCAACTGCTTCCGATTGTTTGGATGGACTATGGCATCCCCGTTTGGGGTATGTTCTGAGGCTGAAGGAAGTAGGAAAGAAGATGAGAAAGGGAAAGGTTGGGAATTACAGGGCTATTCAGATCTAGATCCAAACACGGTAATGCCATATCAAAACGTTTGGATTCCAAATGGTGGTCTTTCATCAGGGTGATTCTGAGAGTACCACTCAGAGAATGCATAATGAGCTGTTTTTAGTTACAATTATTTAATAAAAAATGTATCAGAAGAAATTACTAACTCCCTATTCAATACTTACTTAAAAGTGCACTATTTTATAGTTATTAAAATTGGCCTGATGTGTTGATTCAATAATTAACCCATCCATAAGATTTCCGTTTTTATTTCTAATATGGTAATCTTAACCCCGAAGTAGAAACATTATTTTATGAACCACAAAAAACTCTAGAAATGTAGGCTATATCGTCATGAAAATAATTTCTCTCATCTGTCGTGATCTTTGGGAATTCTGTGTGTGAAGGAAGAATGAAGGAGTCTCTTCAAAACCCATGTTACAGGAAGGGAGAAACACAGCGAAATATCGGTACAGCAAGTAAAGCGTTCCCATTATCAGACGTCTTTGCTCTAAAGTTGCAATTCTCTTGTTATGATAGGGTAATCTATCAAACGGATCGTCAGTTTCTGCACATTTTACTCACGAATCTTTGAAATTTTCTGTCAAAAATATGACAAAAAATCATATTTTTTCTTCCTTACTATTCAATCATTTTACAACCCGGAAGAGGATGAGTATTAAATATTATTTAAAATTTAACATCGTCTCCAAACGGGTTAACTTTACAAGGCAATCATAGAATTTCGATTCACCACACTGCATAAGGTTATCTTCGATTTTAATAATTGGTGTTCATGTAATGACGGTCGATGGGAGAATCACACATGGTGGGGATCCAGTTAAAGATATATCATACAACAGTCCGATGAACAGGTGTGATATTTATTATATTTTTATTGTTGCAATACTGCCGCAGTCATTGGGTTATGGGATACAATAAAATGCAGGACGCTCTCATTATATGAGCTAATAAAATGTATATTAACTTTATAATAACATACAATGTTGTCTTCGTGGAATTTGAATATTTTAAAAATAATTTTGTATCAGTCATCAGTCAATTGCGGATTCCCTTCTTTAAACATTGAAAAGGAGTCAAGAGCCGACACGGTTAGTTGATAATCTTGACAAGTGCGTCGGGTTATGTCTCGTGTCAAGATGCGGTATAACAAAAGGACATATAAGGTACGATCGGAGGTAATATGAAATTGCGGCTAATTAGTTATTCATTGCTTTGAGCCAGACTTGTTTTCATTACGATTATTTACTGAGCATTAATAATATTGCGGAAACGTTTAAAAAACTACTTGTTTTCATTGACGTAGCTAATAAATTAAATAGTAGGTATGGCTTTGACTGTGGCGCAGTATTTATTTTAAAATAACTGATTTCCTATCGGCAGTAATTTATTATGAACACACTTTCATTTCTTTATATGATTGAAAAGGGAACATTTCAAATAATTGTGTACAATTAACGTTGTATAAATATTCGACACTCTTTTACTAGGAGCTCTTGTTCGCTTTCATAAAGACTTGACATCGTGTGTTAATAATATCGATCGATTATGATGTTTGAGTTTATTAATTTGAACGTGCATCTGCCTTCCCTGGGCGACCCCAATCACCTCGAATCATTTACAATATTAATAAAATGCCATACTTGGTAGTCGATTACCATTATTTAAAAACTGCATGTTAATTTCTGATGCCGTCGATTAAATACGGCTATTTATTTATCAATGTCTTTTAAACAGCTGTAACGCCTTTGTAAGGTTCATCAAACTTAATTGGCAACATCACAACACCCAGAATGTAATTATTATTTATATCTACTTTGTGTGCAAAGGTGTATTTTGGTTAATTTTAAATAGCCTTAGTTTCAGGGCGTACCTACAAATTTAAAATTGCTATTACAGAAATGATTATTAGTATTAAGTACCCAGGGCACTATTTAAAGAAAAAGTTTTATTTCTAGGGAAAATATGACATTTTGACTAGTCCACCTAAAAAGCGTCTAAGAATAAGTAGGAAAGTTTGGAATTAATTTTCTTGCGTAAATACAACATGTGCTAGTTAGTCAAACATTCAACCGAAACCGATTGAGTATGTAAAAATACAAAATTACTCTTAAAACTTCATGTATGTTTTTATAATTAACAAAAAACAGTATTTTTAGATCAGATATTATTAACAATGCGTTTAATATCTTATGAATAAGCAATTCTGTCAGAATTACAAACAACAACGAAACTGCACAGTGGTATGTTAATGTGTCTACCGGAAAACAGTTTGCCTGAAAAATTACTCACGTAATAGAAATGTAAGTGCACTATCATCGCGCGGTCATTATTTACTAGGAACATCTGCACAGGCGATGTTACTAGCCATAAAAATACATTTTCTCGTGCAGTTTAGCGGGCAACACATTAGGGAATCGCGAAAATGTATTTGGAAGTTAACATTTAGTGATTTTTTTGCAATCGAAAACATCATCATAACTTTTATTATATCAGACTCACTTTAGCTATCATCATAGTGAGTCACTGGTTCTAATATCTTCTCGTCGAGGTGATTGTTATCTCCTGCAGCACCGACAACACATGTGCCAAAGTTGCTAAACTCGTTCTTCGAATCGTCTGAATATTCCAGTGTAAATTACGAGACAACACGGAAGATAAAGCCAGAAGACTTTATAGTTATTGATATTATTTCGGGTGCTAAGTGGCCCACGCCTCGCTCTAAGCATTGCCTGAATCCATTTGGCAGATGCTACCCTCGAGTCTCAAATTCAGCATTTTATATCCCAGCTGTAAAACAAGATTTATAATTCACAGTATCACTCAGCGGCGCAATTCCGGGGACAAAATCCATCCAACTTTGCCGAGAAATGTGAGTTATGCGTGACAAGTTTGGCCTGCGGTACATATCGCGCTTGTCTGTAAGAGCTTTTTTCGCCATCAAATATTAAAATTGTGAATAAGTCGCGAGGAAAATGGTTTAGTGCCCTCGTCGCGCACCCCAACAATAATAATCTCCGTAATCTTGCGCCACATCTGGGATCTGTGAGTCTCTGAGTGGTCCTGGCCTTCGTATATTTCTGTTTAACCACCGAGCCTCATGTAATATTTATCCGTGAAAGCTTAATGTCTTGCATTTTCAAATGAAATACTTGATAACACATTGTCACAAATGTTTACGACTTACAAAATGTTTTCGGGGTTACTAAAAATAATTTTTATGTTGCTTATTTTGTTTGGACTAAAAACTAAGTTTTTCTAGTCATTCAAGCGCTCTTGTGTTGTTGAAGAGATTCTCCGCCAAATTAAATACCCCCCTCTCCGAAAATTGTATCATCAAATTAAAAACTTTTCTTTTAGTCCGTAATGGAGAGTTTGACGCAGATAAATACGAACACAGAATTATCCAGTGCGAAGTAAAAGGAAGTATTTTTCCTGTTCATTAAATTTTTTTCCTCACCCCAGTGCTAATTTCGTCGGAATTCACGCCCTCTGTTTTAAATGCCAGCTATCTCTAGTCTGAATAGGGCACAGTGGTATGTATGACTCGCCATTTGTACCGAAGCAAAAGAAAAATCTCAATCGCTGAGATTTTATCTCGCCGAATTAAATAACTAACCGGGGATGAAAGGGGAATCATCCCCCGTTTTCCGGATCCTAAAAGCACGAAACATTTTCCAGATTTTTAACTTAATTAAAATTTCGTTTTATGCATTGCGAGATGGTTTGTTTTTTTTAAATATCTTTTCCTCCAAAGTACCTACCTACTCAGAGAAAAGCAAATGATTCAGACATTAATATCTAATCGACGAACCTTGTTGGTTATTAATAATTTAGTACGCTTCCCGATTTAAATAACATTTATTGATAATATGGGTGCGACGTATCTAATATTGTTAAATAAACAGTCGAAGGAGCCGGAGCCGGAGCATTAGGCAAACGGGAGTGGTTCTTAATCCAATTACACAAAGTAATATCAAGCGTCTGGGGAACAAATACAACATCCCCTCCGATTACTCCTCGCTCTCACCCCGCGCCCGTCCCGAGACTTCATCGGGTCTATCAATTTCGGAATAACATTAGTCATTGTCTGCGAGGTGCCTGTTCTATTTCTTTCCTCCGTTTCTCTTTATTCCCTTCCGCACAAGACAAATTATAATGGTAATAATAAAACATCCGACAGAGTCAATAACTCGCAATAATTTTTCCATTTTCCCGGTGTTTAGATTCGCTCGTTTTTTCCCCGTTTCTTTGTCTATTGACTACTGTAATTCAATGGAGCTTGGCAACTTCCCCCAGCTTTATATCGCGGCTCTGTAGGGTTCTAATCCCAGGGGTATCGCCTGTGAAAAATGCTTTATATTTTCATATCTTCTATTTGGAAACTCCATACCAATGTCTTTTCCCATTAGCTCGTATATGTTGTTCTACACTGTTATCTGATTCTTTAAATGCCATTCAATACTAACACAGAATTTAATCTCCATTTACATACAATGCAAGAACCAATCAATATGCTATACGTGCTGAGCTAAAAGATAGTGCCGTTTTTATTACACTCCTACCTACTGATTGTTTTAACATCCTTGTATCAATCGTACGCTCTTTTGTCGGCAATGAAAGCTTCCCTTATAAACATTTGACTTTATCCCCCTTATGCGCGACGTTACATAAAAAGCGCAATTCGCCAAGGAAAATTACCCTCGATTGGGGAAGGACGTAAAAACAGGGCTTTCCCGGATGCACAAAATTTTACGTTTCCGCTGGTTTTTATTTGGACACCAAAACTGTTTCACCGAGGGTTGTATTCTCTTAAACGGTGCTGTAGGAGAAACGTATTTATAATAGATCAATCATATTAATTATTTAAGTGAAAAACATTTTAGTTTTCAAATTGTTATTCGCAATATTGTAAGCATTTAGTAATTATTAAGAAAATTGGCAGATCTTTTACAAAGTTGACTTTAATTACGGTTGAAATAGCACAGTTAGCTCAATCATTAGATAATCGCTGGATAAACCGTTGATAATGATGAAATTAATTTAAATTAGTACACAGTTCAAATATCAGAAGTATCAAAACATTCCGCCACGCAATGCTAAAGATCGTTCATACTAACCGAATAATGACGGCGACAGCTATCTCGTCAAGTGCCTGTTGCCTACAACAAGTGCTGTTCCTTCCATCAATCCGAGGTAACGCAGATAATGGTGCGGTTCACCTACATTGGTACTTGGTAACTTGGTACCTACTCGTATACCTCGACTCGGAATTTCAGAGATAAATGCATTGAACAGCGCGAGCCATCAGGGCTCCCAAAAATTTGGCGAACCAATAGTTTCTCGACCCTGTATTCAGAATTTCTACCGACATACTGTAACATACTTCCCTTGAACACTTTTAAGCTCTTCAAAATATACATATTATTTTTTAAAGATAATCTCTATTCAGATACTGGGTAAAAAAAAGTAATTAAATGAAATTCCCTCTATAGTGTGCTAAGAAAATTATAAAAAAACACACCTGGTTCTATTATTTAACAAGCTAATGGTATGAAAAAAAATAAGAGTGTTTCCTTAAATACTACGTATGTCCAGAGATTTTTGCACTATTTTTAAATAAGTTACGTTTGATTAAATATTTTCATAACAGTCGCTAAAGCCGATAAATTATAATACTTTTTTATTATTCTATCTTCAGCAATCTTCGTTTGCCTTTTGAACACTTATAATGAAGCCAAATGCGAACCTGAAAAAACTCGCATAGTAAAATTCTTGCCACCTATAACAGCTTTTTCTTTTAGTGATCTCTCCTATCTTAGGTCGGCAAACATCAGAAAAATCTTCACTCTGCAAGCTGTAGCTATGAAAGACTCATTATCACAATATAGCTACCTGTATAATCAAGTGTCTGCATAAAAATTTTAATGTTTACATGTAGGCATTAAAAATCATTATTGGACGGCTTTTAAAAAACCAACAGCCACTGTGAAAAGTGATTGATGGAAAACATGGCATAAGAACACGTCGCGTTTGCAAGGAATATGACTGGTATAGGTGCAGTCACGTCGAGAGTTGTTTTAAGGGTGAAGATGTAGATTTTTCTAATGATATCCAACCTCCAATTAAATAAGAAATCAGTAAAATTCGAAATTTACTGCATAATTTTGTTTGACCTTTTAATTTTTTTTTTTTGGCGAACCCTGAGACCTGGAAGAGCTACCAGCTACCAGGGACGCATAACAGACAGACAGAGGCAGTCACTGATCTCTCAGAGGGGGTGTGGAGCCAGAGCGGTGCCAGTGGTAGCGCTCTACTTAGCTTTGTATTCATGTACGTCGACTGGGACAACCAAAGATTAACAAATCGGTTAATTTTTATTTAATAAAAGAAATCTCTTACTACCATTCCACAAAGCGGAAATGTTTCTTTTGTAGTGATGGAGGACTTGGTTAGCCGAGGAATTGAACTCACTTCGCCCGGGTGGGAACTGGACGCTTTGCCTACGCAGCCACTGACCGGTCATTACTCTTATTTTACTTGTTAGTATTATTATTTTTTTCGTTTATACATCCACCGAAGCTACCTATTTTAATAAAATCAATAATAGTTACAATCCGGTTTTAAATCTACCTATTTATTTGATAGCTCTGGATGGATATTACAACCCAGAAAATCGGTTCGCTACAAGCAAGTTAAGATAAGATACGCCCTCACCTGGTGTTGTTTTGTTTATCAAATTTTGATAAGCTTAGATAATTAACGAATTTAAAAAATTTAATTTTTTTATTTAAACTATATTTCACTGTATTTTACAATGTCGCTTTAGCAATCTAATCACCAAATTTCCAAACAAGTCCCTTCAAAATACCAAATATAGATTATTCTCTATTCTATCTAGCCTTATCTAAATTACCTCCCCTCGACATCTCACCCTTTTAAAATCTCAGCTCGACTCCGAAATTCCATATAATTTTAAAATTTGTCTGTTTAAATAAAATTAACATTTAAATTTACCTTCCCTTTTTCCATAATTTGAAATGATGACCTAAAACACACAAGGGTGAAAAGAAGAAATATTTGAAAAAAAATCGCACACATCATATATATATATATATATATATATATATTACGCAACTTATTTTTTTGGCTAGGCCAAGTCACCCCACCGAAGTGTGAGGGTTCACCACTTGTTGCTGCTGTTCTGAATCTCCCTAGAATCGGATTCATTCTGCAACTCTCCCTCTCCCATTCTATCCTCTCTACATCCCTTCCTTCCCACCCCCATTCCTTCTATTCCTCCCCCTAAACAACAACCGGTGCGTGACTATTATGTGTACATCACCCAACAAACGGATTTAATGATAATTTCAGGGAATGGAGGATATTGCTCGCATTCAAATGCTTCGAGGGAATTCAATGACTCAATACAACAGTATTGACGCCAATTAAGCAATCAAAGGTGGAAACGAAGGGAAGTGAGACAGAATGAACTTGCAATATAAGTTTGTTTGACTACTACATCTTAACAATAAGCCACAATATAATAGTCAATGATCACGATACGATATTCTTAAGTGAATGTTTTTAAAATACAATTAATATAAACTTCCTTATTAGTTGTAACAAACAGAAAATTTCTAGAAATTTATTATGATTGGGAGCGATCTGTGGAACTGAAATTACTGTTTACGAAAACATTCAAGTTTTGAAATTTTTTTCTTAATTTCACCAGAATTAAGGAAAATTTTAGGTTACTTCCGGCACAGCAACACGCCCACAATACACTTGTAAGTTTATCTTTTCAGTGTACAGTATTAAATAATGTAGCCCGCTAATATATATTTATTACTAATATATATAATATAAACGGCTTTCGCTTTTCTCAGTGACTAGGTCATATAGCCAGGTGATTCCCAATCTTTCTCTTTCTCTTCCCCTTTCCCACTGCATTCAACCTCCCTAAATTTATGATGCTACTGGTTCCGGACAATTGAGATTTTGGTGCGTTGTAAGGTAAAATAAACTAGCAACTCATTTCGTGTCTAAAAATAAAGAGACCCCATTGGATAAAGCTATGGTATTCACTGGACTCTGCTTATCGCGTGAGCAGGTGATTCGATTTTGTAGGTGTTCGGATATTTTTATTGGGTAATTAGTTATTGGATCATACTTAATGGCGCTGATCAAATTAAGCCCGCTTGTAGTTCAATAGTCAAATCAATGGCGTTTAATATAATGTAAATAAGCATTTGAGCAATAATGTAAAACTGCTCCACTTCAAAGTGGAAAACTTCACGTCCGACTGGCTGTCGAATAGTTGCGGAGCTATTAGATATTATTCATACGTAGCTGGGTAATATTACCCTTTTTGTTTCTGGTAGCTATAAACTGTGCATTTACGGGAAAGTAAGCCTTATTCAGAAGGTCCATAGGAGGTCTTGTCCCGTATCCAACGATAAAAATTTAACGCGACTTCCCAGAGGCGCTTCAAACAAAAGCTCAAAAATAGAATTCACGTCGCGAGATAGTTTTGGCGCCTTTTTGATCAAAGCGCGCCAAAATTGCTGGCTCCGCTACAGTGGCGCTCCCTGACGCCAATCGAGCGTGGCCAGCGCTAATATTTTTAGGGGTGCGAATCCAAAACACCGAAATATTGACTACGAACTTAAAGCACATCAACAAACAAAGCTTAATCGGTAGGAAAGTCGGGCAAAGTAGAAACACTTCACAAAAATTCTAAACCATCTACTTCACATCAAATTTCATTGCTAGTTCTGATTTCCCCCTTTTGTTGATTTTCTTAAACTCGTTTAGTAATTGAGCTAAATGTATTTAGAACTATAGGGCACAAAACTCCTGGTGTAACAAATGGTGGAACTAATTGGGGCCCGGCAGCGTGAGTCTAATTTAAATAAAATAAAAATGTATCATTCCACGTACTGCCGCAGTCATAACTCCGACCGTGTAATTTATCACTGGTTACCCGCAAGTGAGCAACCACTCGTGGCAGAAATAAATTCCTTTTCGTGACAATTTGTCTTGCACGAGATTCGATTGGAATGAGAGTCAATTACGAACTGCCCTTACATAAACAAATGCAAAATCGATTTATCTTACGTTATATAGCAATTATTACGTGGATTAACAATAATCATAAAGTTTTCAGTGTAATGAAATACTTGACACTATGAACGGAAAATTTCTAGATTAGTGATCTCTTGAAAGAAAACTGTTATAGCCAACTATTTACGTAATAAATAAATACCCATTGACCTCTTGGCCTCAGGTAGGCCAATGAAGTTAATTATCTGTTCAAGAAATATTTTATCAATTTTAACAGATGTTTTGAAAAACTGAACTTTCTTCAGTCCACAGCTCACTTCTATAGGTGTATCTCTTCAGTGTACCTACTCATAATTAAATCACATAAACTAATGTCGATGCAGAGTAAAATCTCTATGTGGAGAAATACTAATCATTTTGATTAGTATTCCTCCACATAGCACCCCCCAAAGATGGCATATTTGTTATTTTCCTCTTGGCCCCCCATGTGGAGTTGAAAATGAAAAATAGTTATAAAATTGTCATATTTCATACTCGATTGTCATACATGATATTGCATTCACGATTTCCATACATGATATTGAATACACAATTGTCATACATGATATTGCATACACGATTTTCATACATGATATTGCATTCACGATTTCCATACATGATATTGAATACACAATTGTCATACATGATATTGCATACACGATTGTCATACATGATACATGATATTGCATACACGATTTCCATACATGATATTGAATACACAATTGTCATACATGATATTACATACACAATTGTCATACATGATATTGCATACACGATTGTCATACATGATATTGCATACACGATTTCCATACATGATATTGAATACACAATTGTCTTACATGATATTGCATACACGATTGTCATACATGATATTGCATACACGATTTCCATACATGATATTAAATACACAATTGTCATACATGATATTGCATACACGATTGTCACACATGATATTGCATACTCGATTTCAATACATGATATTGAATACACAATTGTCATACATGATATTGCATACACGATTTCCATACATGACATTGAATACGCAATTGTCATACATGATATTGCATACACGATTTCCATACATGACATTGAATACACAATTGTCATACATGATATTGCATACACGATTGTCACACATGATATTGCATACTCGATTTCAATACATGATATTGAAAACACAATTGTCATACATGATATTGCATACTCGATTTCAATACATGATATTGAATACACAATTGTCATACATGATATTGCATACACGATTTCCATACATGACATTGAATACACAATTTTCATACATGATATTGCATACACGATTGTCACACATGATATTGCATACTCGATTTCAATACATGATATTGAAAACACAATTGTCATACATGATATTGCATACACGATTTCCATACATGACATTGAATACACAATTGTCATACATGATATTGCATACACGATTTCCATACATGACATTGAATACACAATTGTCATACATGATATTGCATACACGATTGTCATACATGATATTGCATACACGATTTCCATACATGATATTGAATACACAATTGCCATACATGATATTGCATATACGATTGTCATACACGACTTTCGACGTTCATACAGCTGATTGGAGAGATATTGCGAGCTTTCATATTTTGTCATGGTTAATACTTATGTTTGTATTAATAAGCAGGTAGAAATGTTTACATGTAATGATTATTGACGACACATTATCAATACGAGTTTTCCGAATAGAGAGTATTTAATCGAAATCACGCAGTTTTCCATTAAGAGCTACATTAACCTTTACGAGAGATATGCAAACAGCGGGCAGCAAAACATATAACACAAGCGTTATTCCACAGCCAAATGATTAACACATTGCGCAATAATCGATCAAACATAGCCATTAGTTATCCTGCATATCAACTTATTACTTATCCAATATCATATCTTTATTTTTCCATCAAATGAAAATCCTAATCCTAGCGTGAATAACGAAAAACAGATAAACAATAATGCATTGTGAATATGATGAAATATCTAATAAAATAATAATATTACTTCTACTTGATACTTGCTGATACCTAACATCACCAACTCTAATGTAATTCAATGATGGTACTGAACTGGCAGAAGAAGGAAGGAATTAGACTGAATGTTATAGAAATGAGATCCCTGAAACATATGTAGATAAAAACATGCATGACAGTGTTGCAAATGATTGTGGAAATCGAACATAATGCAATACCGATGTAAGCGTAATAAGCAAGATTATGAAAGGGACGCTTAGATGGTTTGGACGGATAAAACGGATGTATGGGGAAGGGTTCCATGATAACTCAACACACTGACAATTCAACACACTTTTAAAAAGTAATATAAACTCATTAGAAACGATGAAAAAAAAATTCTTTTAACCTAACCTACATAACCCAGTTAATAAAGTTTTTGTTTCATCACTTTCCATGATTTTATATAACTTTTTAAAGATGTGATGAATTGTCATTGTGATGATTTATCCGGTTACCATGGGGAAGATAGAGCCAAAAGATATAAATCGATGACGCTCAAGGAAAACAAGGTACGATCAAGTAAATCAAGGGCTTGATTCGCGTCATGTACACGATCTATTCATGTGAAATAAGCAAATAGCTTGTGCCAATACGGTGTATGTAGCTGTTAATCCTATTTGGCTACCTGGGGAAACAGTCTGATAGTTAATCAGTTACTTAGGTATATATTTTCTTCAATTTTATCATTATTGCCTTGGTACTTTTTTAAAACTTTTAGATGTCTCAAAGATAAAAACTTAGTGCATTTAACATTAACAGTGTAAGTCAAACTTTAAAAGTGGAAGCGCATTTTTTGTTGTTTGTCTGGAGCTTATCGTAAATACTCTCAATTACTTGGAACAGAAAAAGGATACTGGACAACTAAGTAATATTTATTTAATATATTCTTGAAACAGTAGTTCTGGGTTAGATCTAGAAACGCATGAAAAAATACGTGATAAGGCCTCTCTGTTAAGGGCCGACAATTCCACTTAATGCACCTATTTTTTAAGGGATAAGGCAGAATTTCCCTTATGAAATTAGACAACATGAATTTAAAACTTACTTAAAATAAAAAGATGAATTTACACAGTTATAAATTGGCAAATGACTGTCTATCTTCATTTATGTAGGCAGTACATTTTATAAGGTGATGATTGAACTATCTACATTAGTTCTTTAATAATAGTGTACTTCTTTATTAAAAAAAAATCTTTTAATTTTTCCACACACTTTCTTCCTATCTATTTTATTTATTATTATTACTCATACCTACATCATTAGAAAGATACAGTAATGTTTATGTTATTATTTTGTATAATTTAATATTAAGTAACTTATTTTCATTATAAAATATGAAATAAAAATAAAATAAAACGAATGAATAGTTAAAAAAACTCCATTAAAACAGGTATGTCAATTGTTGAGGTTTGAAAATGTGTTTTGAATGTTTTTAAACTTTTGTATATGTGATTTTCCAGCCATGCCTTAGTGTGGAAAATGTCACATAAATTACAGTGTTATTTTGCCTTCAGTCAAAACCATACAGGTATGCTGTAACGCCGCATTAAACCGTCCATTTTTTATTTGTAGAATCACGCAAACAGGTGAGAAACATAATTATTGTAAATAGTTGCTTATTGGGAAAAATTCACATCCAGCAGTAGTTTCATGCTTAATAACCTCATTGTTCTAATTTATATAATTAACTTATTGTAAGTTAGCGTTAATTTTATAAAAAATAATTAGATACTTCATAATATGACTTTTCATAAATTTATTGTTGTGTAAAACACACATTTAACACAAGCCACATATGAAAAAAAGCTTTTGTAATACGTAATTTACTCTGTGTTCTTCTATATTACCAAACCTATCTTTATTCTTACGAGTCGTGCAAGCGACTCGTTCCTGTGTACGAATGTAAAGTAAGCGTTTGGTTGTGCAATAGTGCTGAAATAATCATTGACGGTAATACTTCAGACCACCTAAATGTATAATACCCGTAGAACAAATGAAGCATAAGCCGGATTTCCTTATTCTAAATAAAGGTTTTAAGTCACCCGTTAAGTTAAGACACCAGAATTTAATAATTATTACACTAAATTCAATATTAATAGGTAGATGTATTGTAACTTCCAATCGCATCAGAAATTTCTTATTATTATTATAAGTACCAACTTCCTAATGTAAAGTTCCACGTGTTAAACATAAACGTCACTATTATATTTGTTCGGGCTAGCACTTGAGAACCCGCAGATGCGAGGCGCGGCTGTCCCAAATATGAAAATCGATTACAAGTACTAGCACAACCCTAAGTTGTTTCAGCCCACGTGATGCCAGGAGATGTTTTTACCCCTGTTCGAACGTCCTTTCCTCCCCGACACTTCCATCCGCCCACGAACCGGGTTTTGCCAGCCCTGCGCCCCTAGCGGCTAAATAACAAACAACACAACCTACTAAACTCAACTCATACCATATAATGTATAACACAAACAAAATATCGTACAGAAATACACCCACAGCCAGCATGCATTACAATACTGTATTTTTTAATGTGTGCATTTGTTACCCGAAACACGATTTTTTACCCGACCGACACAAATCATAAAAGAGTGTTTATAATCTGTTTCCGTTTTTTTTTCAAGCTTTTAGGTACACATTATTATTTGCTTAAATAATTATTCCTCAAAGGTTTTAATGGTTTCAGTATGCATGGGTCACGATAAAAAAAAAATAATAAAGAAAACACATTTTTACAAGCTAATATTAAGATTATCATTGATATGAAGACGGTTTGGATAGCTACCGTGAGCACTCATGATCTGTGGCATGATCATGATATAAGGCCCCCTGAGTGGCTAACTATGATTATCCCATAGATCTACAATTCTACATCGTATTTTCCATGCTTCACCTTATTCCCTTGACAGCACCCAAATACCTTATTTCGCCAGAGTTGTCATCGGGTGTCTTCTATTAGTCCTGGTTCCACAATGTGTCTCCGTAAAATTATCAGCCTTGTTTCCATTAAGGCAAGGAAAATATTAATAAATACACGTTTCATTATCCATTTCAAAGTACAAAAAAGTTATCATGGTTGCTTTTTCAAGGGTGCGTAAAAGGTTTCGCTATTTTAAAGGATGATTTCATAGTTCCAACGATGTATTATTTTTTATTATTTGATGGGATTATTTTTGTTCTTACGATACATCCGCAGCTGCAGACAAAATGCACATGAAGCATATTGCATTCTGTGTATTATTCAAAACAATAATTGAGGCTTATGTCGAAAGCATTCTCACACGAACCACTGAACTTAGAGGCCATTGTATGCCAGGCGTTAACTAGAGGAACGAAATTACATGCTTCATAAATAACTTGAATCGACAACGAGCAGTAATTATTTTAATGATAATTGTGGCTAATGATATCTGTGTTTCTCCCAGATCTCAGATCTCCGCAGTAAAAACTTCAAATGTTTCTTAATGTGTTCACTAATTAAGATGAAATTAAATAACTGTTGTGTTGTATTTTTTTTCAAAGATATTTATCCTATCTACTTAAGTAACGCTTAACCGCTTAATTGTGGACTGTTTAAATAAAAGAAAGTTGTGTTTACTGCAACTGACCCCATCTCCTTCCCCTCCCTACTCTCTCAACCTCACAACATACCCCAATTGGGAATGCCTTAGTGGCTCCAGACGGTTAGGACTATTGTACGGTATTCACGAGGAAAATTGTAACGTTAAAAATTTGTTTCTGACGAAAACAATAATATATTGAACAAATTTACATTAATAATAAATTGTGTTTTGTACTAACAACAAAGTTTCTTTAGACCTTCAGAGGAAAAATTGTTCTAAAAGTGAGTCGGTAAGTACCTGCTGTTAGATTCTAAATCGATGGGATAATGAACTGAAAGTCTTACGATATCACATCAGTTAAGCACAAAACCTGAGAGGTTTCCAATTTTTTTTATGCCATTTTCTCAAGTATTAAAAATGCGTTAGTTATATGTTACTTTATTTTTCAGTGTCATTGATAACCTTAGACAAATTTAAAAATGTCTAAATTTCCCAAACAGATGCATGAGAACGTAATAATTATTATTTACAAAACGCACACATTTCTATAAAAAAAAAATTGTTTTGAATCGCATTAATAGATCCTTATTGTAAGTGTCCCACTGTCATTGTGTTTGGGGTTGTCATTGTAAGCACGCTCCGATTGAAAAAAAGCTTTTTTCTTTTTTTATTCTGCACGGCAACACCATTCCGTGTCGTCATGTTTTGTCAAAACTACACGCAATTCGGCAGAGGAACAATGGGCACGGTAAAAGGTTATTCGCATCACAAGCCAGCTATTATAGTAGTAGCGAATAGAGGTTGAGTAGGATCGCACTTGATGGCAGGGGCACTCAACTATTTCACAAAAGAATGATAAGAAAATAAATATACAATTATTCGGATAATATCAGACGAGCTTTACAATGAAATAGTTCTTGGAAAGTGTTCGAATAATGTTAAATTCACTTTTGAAAGATGATTTTGGCAAAATCATATGATAATCAAAAAATATGAATGCAATGTAAAGTTTTTTAAATGTTGTTATTTGTATACAAATAAAAACCCTTCATAATAAATTGATTTCTCTGTTATTATTATTAACTACTTTTCGTTCCAATGGGCATATTGTAAAATATTTGTTGTGGAGTTAAAATGGTGTTATGAAGGTACTTTCTTATTTGTGACTAAATTCACCAAAATCTATTGAATTTAAGCAGTTTGAAAAAAAGACGTAATGCAATTATAGTTTTGTAAAATTATGGCATTCCACATTGTAACTAACTGCTTTTAATATGCCAGATACTTCGGAATAAAGTGCCCATACATTATTTAATTATATTTCTTTATTAGTTTTCTTATTGATTCTATATAAACGTGATTATGAAGATTATTTTATTTATTGTTATTCGCCAACTCTGCGTATTTGCGGGCAGTGGTTTCGCTACCCCTGGATATACGTATCGGAGCTTTGGAGGCTTAGTCCTGCCCAGCGGGAGCCACGGAAGCTCCGCCAGAAGGCCCTAACAAGCCTGGAGAGGCGTGAAATCCTCCGCCTAACAAACTATGCAGTAACTAGCGCCACGCATGACTGGCTCGGGCCCGCTGCACCATCCCTAGCTCTGTCGGGGTCGGTCCGGTGAGCGCTCACCTTTAAACTGCCCAAGACCTCAGCCAATACTGCATTGTTCCTATTTCAGAGTTAGTTATCTTCTACCTACTAGCGCTGCCCTATTTATAACTTTCGGACAATACTAGGATTATCGTCGTACTTTATATGAATGCTCTCTACGCAGCCAAGTCACTGTTTTGTCAACGGTTTATGTGAATAATTGCACATGATAATCTCTTATCTCTTGTTACTTAAGTGTAATATTTACCCAACATATTGATCGAGACGTGGAATATTCCAATGCTGCGGTAAATATTCCAGACATTGCATACGCAAGATATTCCAATACTAGAGCTAGTAGGTAGGCAACATTTTACATACATTTATACAAGCATTTCAAAAAGTTTTATACTCAATATCAAAATACGAAATACGGATCATGCAGGGAAGTAAATTAAATATCGTATGCAGATACTTTACTAGAAAATAAAATACATAACTTTACTATCAACAGTTTGGGGTGTAACCTGGATTGCGGTACTTGCTTTGCAAAATTGGTGAAATTTGATAATATTTTTATCAACTGATTGATTTTAGCAAAATTACTTAGTTTAATCGACATAAAACATTCTGAATAAACACAAAGACATTTTGGACAATAACAAAAAATTGCACGAATGAAACACATAACTACAAGCTTTTGATAAGAAAAATGGACGGATTATCAACGCGGAGAGAGACGGTAAAAATCTCAAAGATCCGCTGAAACCGTCTACGCGCAGAACTGCAGCCATTTTAATACATTGTTACCGACGAAAATAAACATGTTATTTCGTTATGCAGCTCTAAGAAGAACTGAATTTGTAGATACGTTGAAGAAATAATGTCGATTAATATATGTCTGTGAGCGATGGATTCTGAGCTTTAGTTAAAACTCTTGGGTGTAGAGAATAGATGAATAGACTGTTCGATCACAGTCTAGAGATTATTGACAAAATGGAGCACGCACGCGCGTAGTCTCGGTGGCTGGCAAGTTCTGCGCTTAGAGGCTAGTCCGTGGTAATCCGTCCTAAGTAAACCTGCCGCTTGTTCGGAAGAGATAGGTATGTTCTGGTTCCGGAGCAGATTGCAGATTGCAGCAAGCAGCGCACCCAGGCTAAGCCCCGCTACCGGAGCGCCCGAGAGCTCCCGGGAGCCGACGAGAGCCCCCGGGAAGCTCGCGAAAGCTCCCGGGAAGCTAACGAGATCTCCCGGAAAGCCAACGGAAGCTTCCGGCTAACTGACCGCGGGGAAGGGACGGGGGGAGTTCATACCTGTCGGGCGCTTTCATTGACAGGCACCTGAAAAAGAAAAAAATCCATCCAATTCGTTGAAAGATAATTATCGGGGAACGCTTCAATCTGCTAGTGGAGGTCGACTATGAAAAACATCATACCATGCATACAAAATACTATCTTACCTCGTGACATTTTTACTTTAATTTCAAAGAGTAGTCGAACATAACTGAAGATCTAAAATATTACATTTTTGCACAAAGTTGAAAAATTCATAAGAATAAAAATCGCACCATTTACTATGAACTCCCCTCCAGAAATACAAGAATGACATTTATATTCCATATATCAGTCAATAACTTAGTCCACAAATGATACAAACAATTGCATCAAATGATTTTATACACTGAAAAGCTTTTTGGTGTAATAACTATTACAAATGAATAGGTGACAAACTTCAAGAAATTTGATTATTTCTATGGAAGCCCATTGTTGGTTTACATGCGAAACGTACATCCAGAAATAAATGGTCGGCATTTGTAAAAAGCGCACACAGAATTATACTTTAGACAGCTTTGATTGATTAAACGCCACGACGGATTTCAATTTAATAGAGTAGGTAATTTTCTAAATACAGAAATATTCATAAGTCAAGGAAATAAGTTCACCGAAATGCTTTGTTAATAAAAAGAGTTGTAAAATAAGAAAAATAGTTCTAACGTCTTAATTAAGACAAAAATATTGTTTTTTTTAATAACTTAATGAGTAAAACCTCAAATTGTAATATTATAAATGAAGACAATATAAGCGATTCCTAAACGAAAAGTTGAAACAGGAAAAGATACGGTCACATCTAGGACGAAATAAATAAGATATATCTATCTAAGACACTGTCTAGATTGAATTTACTTCGGTTTGAATCTTGACAATGAAGACAATTTTGGTAGTTCTTATTCGAAGTTTGATACGGTTAAATATGACCGAAGGAGATGTCCCATTAGCTCAGTTGGTAGAGCTATGCCCGGCAAGGTAAGGGTCCTGGGTTCACGTCCTAGATGTGACCTTATCTTTTTCTGATTTTTCTGTTTCAAATTTTCCTTTATGAATCGCTTATATTGTCTTCAATAATTATACAATATACGAGTATATTGCAATTTATAAGCAAGATATATTATATTCCAAATATATTGGTAATTTGTTTTTCGATTTCGTTATATATTATGTGAATAATTTTACCCACGTTACACCATTTTAAAATAAAATCATTACATGACAAAATGTGAACAATTTATAATTTCAGAGCTGGTAAAAGCTTCCCTGCCATTTGAACGACTGATTCAATTTCAATTTAATTATTTGCTTCCATTTGGCTTACATGTTATTAGATACCGTCAGTAGCACCGATAAATAAAGGTCATACTGTTTATTTTATGAATTATGAAAATATTCCCATAACAGAACCTAATATCTGTGTTATTATTATTATTCGTTGGGGGAGCTGGCAATTATGATATTGAACTGAACAATAAAAGCGTTGAATTTGACCCCTTAAAAATCCAAAAAAATATCATCGCCATTGTGGATTAAAAAAACAACCGAACGGGAGCTTTGTTATTGGTAAATATTACAATCATTGTTAAACGATAAAAGGCCAAACTGTTACGATTGTTGAATGCAGAATCAATACATCATTGTTCAGATATAAAAACGCATAAAAATGCATACTGTCATATTGATTTCGCGTAGTGAAATGACTGATGGTGATTGGCTATATTATTGCATTACCCATTGTTATTCATAGAGCTTTTTTAAAAAAGCTGTTTAGGAGAACAGAATCGCTCTGATGATAATGCAAGGATGATTGATTGCCTAGTGATGAATCGTAGAAAATGGTTAGGTTAAAAAACTAATTACATTCATGGCCGCTACCAGAAGATAATAATCACATAGGTACGATTGCTAACATGCGCCTATATAGGTTTATACAAAACACACTTATTTGTTTATTGAAATGCATAAGTTGTTTTGTGCTTTAAGCCTTAAAGTGATATTATTTATAAGAAAATCGATATTTTATAATGAAGAAACGATATCGGCTAAATTACAAACGCCCCAAAGGTTTTAGGCAATATCCCGCGAAACCAATTCTCCCGATAGCAATTAATCATAACGGTCAGATGGGTATCTGCATCAACCCTTACTACTTTTGCCATGAACGATTGTTTCAAATAAATATATCGCTTTATATAATTTGTTCCTTTGCGAAGACAGAAATAATAAAACATTTTTATTTACATCTTTCAGATAATGGCTTAACCCTAAATACTTGTTTTTAACTGTCTCATCCGATAAATGATTTTGAAGTATTGTAGAAACAACTACCTTCCTATTATTATTTTTCTTTTTGTTTTTTAAATTATTTTTTTTATAATTTAAAAATACCAAAGGCTTGCGAATAAAGCCCTGAATGAAACCTGTTTAAATGGTATAATTTTAATTTCAAAAGGAAAATAAATATTTTTTTGTTTTTTGTTTCATTTAGAACCCCAGCTGGGCCCAAAAAAAAAGTTAACAGTTTTTTTTACCAAATGTCTTGTGTTTATGTTTCTTTGTCTGTGACCGACGAATTCGGAAAAAAAATGTAAACGAGTAGCTACAAAATTATTGCATTGATTAATATTTTTAACTAGTCAATGTTTGAAAAATATTATTATGTGACTATGGGTAGCTAGTAGCTACTCATGTTGACACATGCAACATGGAAAAGTTGATATATAAACTATTATTCAGAAAAAATCGAGTTGATCTAATAGTAGGTAGATACAAACTTCTTTAAAAAAAAATCTTCAACTAATTTGAACGGATAAACACCATACAAATGTGTGATATTACTTTATGCATTTAAATACCTAGTTCACAAAAAGTTTTTTAATCAATAATTTCGACTGTCAAGAGTCGGCATCAATAAATCAGTTTTTTTTTACAGATACCTTTTTGGGAATGCGTTCCCTGTTTCTCTGACTGTCCATTTCCTGTTAGTAACCGTTATTACCACAAAGCAATTAATAGCATTTAATTTCATTGATTCCAAAAAGTTCTTGAGGAAAAAGTTTCAACAGTAGGTATAGAAACGATTTTTCTTCATAATTCCTATATAATGTGGAATGACGTTATCAGAATGGTGAGGAGAATGGATATATTTAACATCTAACCTTATATTATAATGAAATCGAATAGCAACTTTGTGTTCGCAATTATTGCTCAAATGAACTCTGTAGTGTAGTGGTTTATTAATATTACTTTGAATCGGAAGATTGCGGGTTCGAATCCCGAGTTCTATAGGTTAAATAAGACTCGTACTAACGAATATCTTGGTAATTGCAGACAGATTAGGTAGGTGTTACGCAGCTATGTATAATTGGACTGTTTCCTCTTAAAATCAAAAGTCTGTGTAAATCGTGTAATTTCGTTCAATTCAGAAATCGCAACGGTTCTTCTGTACTCCTCCGTGCTATCTTTGATTTTCCGCTCGTTTTGAAGTCAGATAATAGTCAGCTAGCAGCAGACCAGTGCAGTAGCGTTTATGTGCATTAAGTGTGCGAGTGTATTAATGTGCTGCAAGTGAACTGGCGATTAGTCCCGCTGATTTGTATGTCACCGCGTCCGGTGGGGGTGTCACTGGTGTCACCGGTGTCAGTAGGGTCACCGAGTCAATGGGTCTTGGGCATATCAGAACATCCCGGAACAAGTCTACAAATTATAAACTAATCAATCCGTTCTCGGAAGCTTTGAAAAATATCCAACGATCTCATATGAATTATTTCAGATGTTTTTACTTGAGACTTTAGCATGTGGCAGTTATCCTGAATTTATGTTGAGACTTGTAAAGTTCTCTAAATTGAAAGAGCAATCATTTCTATAAACGCACACATTAAAATTTCAAGTGAATTCGCTCGTGAAATCTCTCCCATTGTTTGTGTTATTCTCATCTCTAATAGTTTCAGACTCCTTGCATTGTAATCATCAATAGCACCTATCGTTTACGATTACAAAAGAAATACACTAAATGATCCAACGTTTACATTGGATTTACAATGGTTATGCTAGAAAAATATGAATGTTTACATAAAAATAATAAACTCCGACAAAACCGCGAATCTAGAATCTATACCAGAAGCAACGCGGGAAATATCAAATAGAACTCACATCGCAATGTTTACCCTCCGAAAATAAACACGCTCAAATTTTCATGAACCCTCTGCGAGTCTTGACTAATGACGTTTAATAGTTCATATTTTTGGTGAATTAATTTGCGAGTTACAAGATTTCGGGTTCAGTTACCCCCGGGCGAGGGGGGTAGTCTTGAGAAGAGGGGCTGTGCCTTGCGGGGAATATCTGCCCTTGTTCTTGTTCCTGAAAGGGGGCGCCAAGCCACCCCCGCCCCCAAACGGAAGGCGGATTATGAAGGAAAACAGTGAGCGTAACTTGATATTATAACATTTCTACATCCAGTCATCGCTACTTAAGACAGCCGTGCAACTTTGATTCGGGTTGAGAAAACAGGGAAACAGAATATATATTAATCAACAAAACAAAAAAATATATTTTACGAAATCAAACAGCACTCGGTTCTATAAAAAATATACGTATACGTACTTATTATAGTTAGTAATATTATTTACAGAATCGATTGAAAGAGCTACTTAATAACATTATAAAGTCAATGATTTAATTTAAGAGTACAGCTCGATAAACTACTATAAACTAGAGCATTAAAGCATCTTTCACGATTTCAAGGTGTAAACAAACAATTTTAAAATATGAATTTATGTCATAATTTTTCATTTAATTTATCTGAGGGTCGCGAGCAATTCCTTGCAGTAGAAATGTAAGAAGAAGGTCTTGGGTTGCTTGTTATAAGCATGTTAATTAGACTGAATCAAATATTCCGCTTTCTCACCCCCCAAGAGGAGAATTATCCACCCTCCCTCCTTACACATTTCTTAGCCGGTTATTATTACTTTTTAAAATGAGTCATTTGACCCTTGAATTTCATTTAGAAAGGTTATTAATCTGATTACTCTCTGATATAATCTGACGAAATTACACTAAGCGCAATTAATCAAGTTTGATTAATTGTTAACTTTATTTAGCTTTTGATTCAATGACAACAAAATTTAATATTTTAGAAAATCATTTTACTGTTTTCATGTTCTGCTTTTGAACATCACAAGTGTTTTTGAATACCTGGAATAATTATTAATAAAGTGAAAGAGTATAAGGTCGTGTGTTCTGTATTTTAGGGTTGCCTTGTTTTATTGCTCGTTAATATTAGATCACTTGCGTTACATTTGATAATGGGAATCAGGATTCATTTAATATTTTGGGCCTTTCCTTCGGTAATCTACATGCATGAATAATTAACCAGTAATCACAACTGTAGATTTGTCTAGTACGTTATAAATTTGAATTACATCATCAGTTGGAACGAGTGATGCCATGGTTATTTATTTACCCCTAACTTACTAGGATTGCGTTCTGAATATTTGATTTTGAATCCGTCTTTCGGATGAAATTCATAACGAACTTTCTGCGAAACGATTCAAGTTTTCTTCCTATTAACAACTTTGGCATATGAAAATATGATTTTAATTTGGGTTTGCATATTTTAGTAAATTCCGTTCACTCTTTCGGGAGTTTATTATCAGGAAATCTTAAACTACCTTATAATTAATAGCTCTAAAATGTGTTGAATGAAAGCTCACACTATATCAAAAAATGCAAAAATGGCGTTTTTATTTATATGTACATATATATATATTTTAAATCGTCTATTACATTTCAAATATTTTTTTCTGAATAACATGATTTAGGGTAATCAAGGAAGCTTAATAGTTGAAAAATGGTATCCCCCGAGAAACGAACAAATCAAAGAATTACACCGACTTAACCCTTCTCCCCCTCCTCTCCTCATCATTCTTTGGGAGAGTTTAAGGTATTATGACACAACGAACGATTCATCATTATCTATTATTGTTTCAAAATCGTAAACACTGAAGCCTTCTTGAAAATAATCTCTGACAAAGCTATTGAAAATAACTGAAAAGGATGAAGGATTGGATTGTGGAATTATTATTCAAGAATCTATCTATTTTATCTACTAATTTATTTATTTTGCATCACGGGGATAAAAATAACAATTTTCAATAATGTAAAATCTACATCTGAATACACTACCTTCATTAAATGAAGTTAAAATTTATAATTACTTGTTTGTCTAATTACATATTGTCTGCGCTCTAAAAAGAAATTATTAATAATTTTCTTACAAGAATATTATATGAAAGTTATCTCACATATTATTATTACTATTTGCATGGTATTATTAATGTCTCATTATGTATCTTTCTCATTAAATTTAACACAAAAACGCAGTGATTAAATTTGAAGTATTTGTAAGATACATACATATTTCAAATTAAGCATTTTCTTAATCTCAAAAATAATGCCCCGAGTTTAATGCCTGTAACCCTTTGCTTGTATTTGAGTTACCTCCATTTATATCTTTCTCTCGAAATTGCTTAATTTAAGTGCCTAATAAGCTTCCTATTTATATTTCCTTAATATCTTCTTACTCCTAAGCAAAAAAAAATTAAGTTATCAATTTCGTAAGAAAGGGATTAAATAACGAAATGTATTATAAGCTAACATTAATAAAAAAATAAGAGAAATTTTTGTATGCAAAACTTTGTTCGAATTTAAAGCAGAACTAGTAAAGACAACACGTAAATGTCTAAAAACTTAACTTGTTTAAATCCACTCAAAGTATTAAAGTGGTGTTACAAAGAATACGTAATGTTTATTTAAGTTTCACCAAAAGGACAGTATTTTACAAAATACTACATAAATAACATAGAATATGACGTTAACTGCCTAAATCTATCAAAGAATAAAGTATATCAGAAGCTATATAGTTGTCTGTTATATTATCACAATCATGTCTTCAGATAAACGGCTGCGCGGCTTTTTTCAGACATAACTTTCTTTTGGATTTGAAGTCAAAATACTTGACCAAAATGAATAATTCTTTTTTTAATCACAAATTAGAGCAAATATCCATTTTTTTAATTATTATATATGGGCCATTAAAGAATTCAATTTATCATGATTTTAGGCCATTTTGACAATTTTTCAACTGTAAAGCGCCCCTGAGGTGATACTCATCGCTATAAAAATTGTCCAATTATTATTATTATTATAATGGTAATTTTTAAAATAACTTATATCATTGATGTCGCTATTCCAAATTCCTGTAATATTCAAAAATCTGCTAATGAAAAAATAAGAAAATACACAGATTTAGGAAATGAAATAAAAAGAATTTGGCATTCTCAGACTATAAAAATATTACCATTCGTTATTTCGGCTACTGGCATTATACCTAGCTCTATTATTAAAAGTTAGGCGTATTAGATCTTTCAAAAAATTTATATATAAAGATGCAAAAGTCGGTCATTTTGAATACATGTAGGATAACGAAAGATTTTTTAAATATTTATGTTGAGGGATCAGTAGGATTTATAGGCCCTGTTAGGAGTTCTACTGAGCCGAACCCTCTGATATGAAAATATCTGGAGTCGGTGAATTATTTTCCCATTTGATCTCTGGTGAGTTGACGTGTTGTTCTTGTATTGTTTTGTATTTATTTTGCCTATATAATGCACTTGCATAGTGTTGATTGACTAGTTGATCATTTGTGGAAAATTGAGTGGAAGGGTTTAGTTTTTTCCTATGGGGAAGATTTAACCCGGACATAAAATCGGAAGTGAAAAAATGTTGTTATTCAAATATATCCAACTATATGTAAAACAAAAATAAAATAAAAATTATACACCATAAATTTGTATTCCTGGTAAATCTTTCGTATGCAATTTATTCAAATCCTATATATGCTTTTTTATATTTTAATAGTAGGTAGAACAAAATTGTACTTTTAATGATTATATAATTTGAAACATATACAACGTAGCATATACCCGAATCAGGTATTTAAAACGTAAACAACGTCGCTTACACCCGAATCAGGTATTTAAAACGTAAACAACGTCGCATATACCCGAACCAGGTATTTGAAACATAAGCAACGTAGCATATACCCGAACCAGGTATTTTAAACATAAACAACGTAGCATATACCCGAACAAGGTATTTGCTACTTTTAAAAAATGTTATTCAGTTTTGTCAAGTATTTCACACTAAATTCAAATACAAATTTGAATTTAGTGTGAAAAAGGTCGCCCAGCCATTCCCTTCAGACTTCAAAGAAGAATACCCTACGATATTATTATGTATCTTGTTTTACATTCTCGCATGCAATGCATTCTGCAATATAACAGACTTGGAATTATTTTCTATAATACGTAGAAAACACGAACATTGGACTACTCGCAAATCTCAAGAGGAACTACACAGGAAGGCTTCCTATTACTTACATGAGACCGGATAGGAAATTGAAGGACAGAACATTTAGAAATATTACAAATTTATTAATATTAAAACAAATACGTCTTTAGAATAGAAAAAAGAAGAACAAAATAATTAATATTATTTATTCATTTAAAATAATTAATGGTATATTTGCGGCAAAAGTGGAAGACACTCTCAGCATCGTCCAGTTGTAAGACCTCCATTCTGAACTGAAATGTTGCTTGAAATAGCTTTAGCCGTATTTGATTACCAGATCTGAATAGCCAGGTACTTTTCCACCTACTTCTTCCCATCTCCTTCACTTCTCCACTACCTTTAGCCTCACAATATACCCCAATTGAGGATGGAATAATCTCACTGGCTCGTTACGGTTGGAGCTGTTGGGACTCTCGTGTGATACCTATTCACATGAAAAATAATAAAAAATGACCTTCGCTACGTTTTTCAATTGGGGTTTTTTTTAAATTAAATGTTCTTATATGGGTAGATAAATTCGATTTTATGTTTCGCAAAATGTATTCAGACATTTATGATATTCTTAGTAAACCTTTTGTGATTGAAAAGGATCAATTTTTATCAATAAATGATCTCTGGGAATTTATTTTGAAGCGTATGGAAATTGTTTGATTCACGAAACCGTAAAAGCAGATTTAAAAAATACACTTTTTATTTAATTTAGTCCTTGATAGTACATTCGTATTATTAGAGGTACTAAATTGTACGTATTCAAAATAATGCTTTAGAAAAGTTGAATAAGATACTTTTCGTCATAAACTGTTCAATTCTAAAAGACTCTTTTAATAGTCAATAGATCTAATTAAAGCATACACGTTAGCGACAAATTGACACATTATAACTAAATAATGGTTTGTTTTGCTGTATGTTTTCATCTAAAGGCTATAAAAAGCGTGAAGCAGGTGATAAAATACCGTTTGTAACCAAATGATCATCCTTATAATACTAACCTCTTGGCCTTGCTTAGTCAGTCACCTTAAATATCCTCCAATCAGATTGAGTCATCCACCCAATAAATAAGCTAACCATATCAAAATCTGCTTGCGATAAAATACCCATAAAAATGCCTAATGGATTTAGTATCTAACTTTTTATACGTATTAAATTATGCCTATAAAACATTTTCCTAGAGTTGTGGAGTTTTCGAGTTAAATTGATGATGATAAAGGATATTTATACGTATGCTCGTGTGTAAAACGAAACACGAACGAATCGAGGAGTTAACTTACATGCAAACATCAGCATTTAGGTACGTTAATAAGTCCGAAGCTACAAAAAAAATAATGGCTTAAAAGAAAATGATTTAATAATTTTTTTTCAATAAATCTTATTTTTTACAATAAACATAAATTAATGATTACATTGTGATAAAGACAAAATAATATAATAATATAGTTTCCTCACTATAAAGAGACAAGGTAAGTTTGGTCAGGGAATATATGCACAAATAATAAATTCGTGTGAGTAATAATAAAAATAAAATAAATAAGAAAAGAAAAACAAGATTTAACGATGACAGAAAAAAGTCTCACTGACACATTAAAAGTTATTTATGTAACTATTTTTCTTTAACAAATCTTACAAATAAATCTTTACTTAAAACTACTTTATTAAACTTACTAATGCAAATCCAGGGCCGATTGTTTTGTTCAAAAATATTTTTTCACACATATCGTTAAGTAGGTCGTAAATTTATTTTTTTTTTAATTGTTTCTATATTCATGTGATTTTAGGTTTAATATTGATTTGAGGGTAAACATTGATCGCTAACAGACCAAAAAAAATTAGAATTTTTATTTCAATGAACTGAAAAAATATATTGTATCTTTCATACATGCGAAACCAACTGTTTTCTATTTTTCCAGTGCTTTTAAGTTGTAGGTAGAATACCCTTACGGTAATCATAAATCATCCTCTGATTACGGAAATGTCTGCACGCTACCCTTCCTTTCCACTACAATCATCGGAACCTATGTAACGTGAGGTCTGGGTATGTTGAAATAATACTTGTAGATACCTTTACATAGCAAGTAGTTCTTATTAAGACATTGTAGATATTAAGTTTTAATATTTCTGATGAAGTGAATTCAAATTTCATACAAAGGTATGCTTTGATTTTCAACGTTTTCCTGCAGAAAATAGTATGATTTATAGAGAAACAGGGCTTAGTGCTTAACTTTGTAGATATACGCATAAGCTCGTTTTCATTAAAATATTTCGAAAATTCACTGTTTCAGAAATGAAGATGAAAACTTTCATGATATTTTTTTATTACTTCTAAATAATTTAGCATCGTTATTTGATGGCTTGAGACCGTCCAGCCATCGAAAGGTTGGTTTTCTAATCATGCAGTCACGAGTTCTATTATCGCCGGATGCAGAAGAATGTGATTTTTGATGTAAAATGTGTTTGCTTGATTTATTGCCCATGCTGAACCTCAACAAATTGACGACTGGCCAGATGAAGTATTGATCAATTGAATATGCATCTATAACAGCAAGTCAGGCATGTTTTTTTTTAAAATGAATCACGATTCAACGGTCTAATTTATACGGTTTAAATTCGTATTTTTTTCTCTCGAATACATGTAACGGCTTGGTGGTGGTTAAGGCCCCGTAGTAAGCGTTCAAAAATGGTTTAAAAGGGAGATATATAAATATGAATGTTAGAGAGAGCGCGCTAATATTAAAAAACGATAATAATCAAGCGAAAATGGTGAAAATATTTGATAAAACACGAATCGTTTGAAATACAAAAAAAAAAGATTTAGTTGCTTTTAAAGATACTCTGAATTTTTTCATGTCCATAACATATTAAATAACAGAACTAAATAGTTTTTGATAATTTTCGGAGCCTTCTTTGAGATTTTTTTCTATCGATGGAATTTCATATAATTGACGTTTTGGCATAACAAATGTATAGATATTATGTTCAAATGGTATTTCTTTTTGGAATTTAAAAATTCAAAGAGTTTACTAGAAACTTGTTATAAATCGGTAGAAATTGGGTATTCTGGGGCTTAACTAGATAACTCTCGCGTCATTTACCCGAAGTGGCGAGCAAAGAGAATAGAATGCCAATTCATTACCATCCATGCATATCCTCTGTTACTTCCATACTAAACATGGAGTAAGCATGTGATCTCTTATATTTCTATATCTAAAGCAAATTGTTTGATATTATCTCAAATTTACCTAACATCCGAAATATTTTACAAACCTAATATCATTCTATTCCTAGACCAATACTTGTACAGCGAGGCAAGATCCAATACAAATCAAATTTTGAAGGCAAACGTTTGTGGTTATCGTAAAACAACCGAACGACCAACAAATATAAATAAATATAGGTATTGTAAGGTTTCATTGAGATAGGTAAGGGAGGACCCTTAGCAAAGTTCTACCGCGATATTACAGGTAAATAAGTAGGTACGTATGTACTTAATAATAATTGCGTTCGAACGAGCCGTTTAGTGAATTACCCTCAGAAGCAGGGAGCAATTAATAGGCACTAAAGTTATACCTACATAAATACGAAATCGATAGGATACGATTATTTCTGAATAGCCCCATGCAATGCGAGTTGGCTCCCTGCGATATTCGCATTTCAAGTGTTCGTGTGACGTAATAATTGGAGAACAAGAAGGTAACTTACTGACGTTATTCCGCAACCTGATGCGTTCGCTTCCTGTTCCCAAAAGAACCAAGCAAAATAAGAAAACTCATAAAAAAGTGCTGATCAATGATATAAACATTGACCTACAAACGTATAAATGTAAGAATTTTTTAACAAAGTTTTTTTGCTATCGTGTACATTTTACGAACGACTTTGAAACTAATTCAACTATACAAATTTAACTTGTAATTCGTGCTCAATGCACTTTTCTTAAAGTAATTTTAATCTCGAGCATGGAGATAAGGCGTAGATTAGCATGTGTAATTACATTTTGGTTACGTGAATCCGTGGAAAGGTGTGCACTGTGCAATGCATGCAGTTTTAATGCAGTCGTTTTGTTACATGGTGGTTATTTAGTAGGGTAAAGGGTAGAAGTGGAATGGTTCATTCGTGTCTTAGGAGAAGACCATTCTGAATGTCGTGACTGCGATTCCCTTTGCGTTTGAAGTGTCTGACAGGATCGCTTCAAATGCTCGGAGTTCCCCACTTGATTGCAATAATTCAAACAAGAGCTCCTCAATGACCCGAGGAGTTTGTGGAGTAAGTAGCCAAGAAAACACGCAATACAAAACAAAAATAATCATTTACAAGAAGATAAAGGAGTTTCCTGTTGGAATAACTTACAAATCACGTTTAAAAAACTCCACTGAAGCAATAAACACTAAAATAGTAAAAAAAAAGATTTCTTGACACTAAAAAGTTACCAAAAACTATAGTACGCATTAATTGAAAATTAATTTAAGGACCTATCTCCTTACTTTGTGTTTAACTAAATATAACTAATGTCAGTCAAACGACTAATTACAGCCACTTATCTAATTATATTTTCTGTTAATAAAATAAACTTTATTATTATTGCCACTTGTTAAAAATATACTAAAACTATTTAAGTTTTGGGCCCCATGCAAGTTTTATGTATCAAAAGAAAAATAAAATAATACCTCTGGAACATACGAAAATCATAGGTAGATAGGAACCTACAATTTTTAACATATTATTTGCACTCATTTAAGGCAATCGTGTCAAAAAGGTTAAATGAAAACAATCCCGTGCCTCACAAAATGATAAACAAATAAATTAATTACAATAATTTATTTCTACCCCTGTTTGAGCCCTCGACTCAGGCGCATTGTTCTAATTTAAAATTTTCATTCCAAATTTTAATCATCCTGTACATCATACCTGACTATGGGTGAGATAGAGTGAGCCAGAGCTATCGTAAAAATTCTTTTTTTTTTCGTTTTCAGCAATTAATCACATTCTTCAAATCTGGATATACTCGTTCATATTACAACTGCGGCCTTTTCCTAACCCCTTCTCTTTTTAAAATTACCACCCTCGCTTTTGAAAGTACCTACCCTTCGAGTACGGGGTAGGTAAGTACCTACCCGCACTTACCCGGGTTGAATATCTGCGAAAAGAATTTGCGAAAATATTACACCATGTAGAATTACCGACATTACGGAGGGTGTTTATGCAAATACTCGAGTCAATCAAACACGAGTAGGCACTCATTACAACACAAACAAAAGGGAATTCTTTCAGAACAATTCTGTTATTTGAAACAGAGGTTCTAGTATCTTTTTAAAAATATTTTAGGTGAGTCGTACCTTTTATTTTACCTACAAAGAGGATTGGTGTGAAAGTGTTAATATCCGACTTTCTCCGAGTTCCATTTTTTTTGATCGATTAAAAAATAATAATGTGGAACAAACAATGTCTTGACTTAATTTTTGGATAAAGTCCGATATTTAAAATCGCCTTATGATATAACTGACGTGGCGAGCTGAAAATTAGCGGTGCAAATTTCATGACGCAAAGTTCACTGTTCATACGGTTTTAGCTGAACAAACATGAAGACGTAGAAAACTTGCTACAACACGGTCAAACTAGCTTAATAGCAAGTAGACAAAATCAATAAATTGTAAAAAAAATATTATAAAATGTAAGTACCAACATACCTAAATATAAAATCTCTTCTAGCCATCATCAGATATGAATATGGCCTTAAATTCGGTAGTCCCCATTGTTAATTACTATTCTGGGAGTGGATACAAGGTATGGCACGGTGCACAGATCCAAAAAAACCAATATTGCCACGGGAACAATAATCTCTTTTGAATAAAAAGAACTAATATTAAATGTAACAGATCATCATGATGGGGCAACAATGAAATTGACGGCGCTCGGAATACGTTAATACATTTATATCTCACACGGAATACATACAACACTTGTGGAATACATATATAGCACTCATAGAATACATACAGAGTATTCTCATAGAATACATACAGAATATTCTCATAGAATATAGTACTGTATGAGGTAGCCGCGTTTTACCAACTGCAATATTGGATAGGTAGGTACTTGATGTGCGTTGGGTACTTAAATGAGAGAGAGAAAAATACTTGAAAGGACGTGAAGAGTGTGGTGTGGCTTTTGTAGATGATTGTAAACGATAAACGTGGAGTTTAAACGGTAATTATCACGACTTTAGCTAGCACAGTTATTTTTAAACGTAAAACTTAGAAGTTAAGATGGTTCGAAGAACATAGATTTTATCACGTTAAGTTGTAGCTGTTGGTCACATCATGTGGACTGACATTTTATTACAAGACTGTCCAAAAGACAATTTAGAAGAAGAATGACTGATAAATTATGATAGTCAACCTCCGATAGGACAGGACTTCAAAAGAAGGAGAAGTAGGTACCTATTTACTTAGTGGTATATATCTACTCTCAGTATCAAGGTGTTAGTACATATTATATAAAGACCACCAAACAGAATCAAACGTTACTTGAACCGTGTTTAGTGGCCAGATCTATATAGCCAGGTAGGTACGTTCTAACCTTTCTCTACCCATCTCTTTACCTTCCCAGCTCTCTTTAATCTCACAAGATAAGTATCACAAATTCAGGATGCCATAGTCCCACTGGCTACCGGCAGTTTGGACTTTTGTGCGACAATCATATAAAAAAGAGGAATACGTTGTATTTTGTGACTTTGAAACCCACCATACTTGTATGAATAATTTGACAGCCAACCACCGATAACAAGAAATATTTACTAGGATTAATAATTAGATTAAAATATAATGTTATATTAGGATAGTTTCACATTACTATAGATATGGTACCAGTCCACTAAACAAATAACGAGTTATGAGTTTATTTATTACAAAGCGTTTATTTAATATCGCGTGGCATCGTGGTATGTTATGTGTTATTGAATGTTAAAACAAACAAACTGACAGGGACTTCCTCCCGTTGCTCCGCTATGTTTAATTGGAATTATTTCGTTTCCGTTGCAGATTTACAATGCAGAAATGCATAATAACTGCACAAATATGGATCCGTAAGAACTGATACCATCCAGCATTGTTGGGAGCCAGTATATTACCTAATATCAACATAAGTGGCCTGTAAAGGATCCAAACTCTCCACAATGATATAACAAAACAACGCAACTGCAGTAGCCATGTTTGAAAATGTTTTTTTCACATGCCCTACTGCTGGCATATCACCACCAGTGGCGTACGATAACTTTTTTTTTTAAATCGGTAACTATTAATTAACTATATTTCCGAACATAACATCTTACATAATTCTCCATTAAACGTATATATATACAAGGAGAAAAATGAGTAGGTATTGCTGATTTATTAAAATCCAGATAAAAACGGGATTTCAGGCCCTTTCCTGTTAAGCCTTTAGTACATTCCTACTTTCATTGTACATTTAGAACACGTGTTCATTACGTGATATGTCATGACGAAACTCGAATATATAACCATTTTTATCAGCACGTGTTCCAAGATCGCGAGAATACAATGCTAAAAGTTTAATAGGAAACCTATCAATTCATTCGTTAAGGTTCTGCAGTACCTTTTTTAACCGGATTACGAATAATTTCAACGGATTTTTAAGAAATTAGCAATATTATAATCAAGACAACAATAATTAAAATAAAAACAAACTATTTTTTATAAATAAACATTGAGTGATACTTTTAAATTTTTAAAAGATTAATTAAGCTTTTTTCGAAGCTTTTTGATCAATTGAATGTGTTTTTTAAATACTAGTGGCTTTGTTTGGACTCACAAGTTTTAAGCGAAACGGTTTCACTTAAAACTATGTTAAGTATCGCCTGATATAACATAAATATGAAAATGCTGCACTGATGAAAATTAGTTAAAAGCAAACCGGGAGGAGTTATTATAATTTTTCAAATAATATTATGTTAACTCAAATAAATTATTTTGACGAAAAAATTATTTATTTGAAAATTAATTATTTTTTATGAATTTCTACAAACAATCAGCGATTAATCGTTCATGCTGTGAACGACACGCCCCTGCAACATGCATCCCTGTCGGCCGCCAGTTTTCAAACCATTTTTTATTTCAATATCCACATCCCCCTGCAGTTTTTTCAACAGCCCCTTGCATTGTGTCTATTTTGATGGAAGGAATCAAATTGTATCAACTTTTCAAAGTATAATAGAACGGTTGCTGTGAAATTGAATACGGCTGCAGTATGAATCGCCAAAAATCTGAATGATAAACTCATTTCGACGGCTTGTGTAGACGATACGGTTTAATTTCAGCTAGCATCATGAAGTGGGTACTTGTGACCTTTTGAAAATGAATTTTTTAACATTTTTTAATCCGGCGGCCATTTTCAAAATAAAACATTTGCATGTTTTAACTAAATAAAAAGGTAGGTCTGAAAGTTAGTAGGTAGTAACAAACGACCCTTATTTACATACCTATGTAGAAAGGGTTTACATTTAAAATGACATAATACATTGTGGAGGTACAATATGAAAAACATAAGTAAATATTCTTTTTCTAGCGTAAATTATTTAAGTCATTCGTAGCAATTGGAATTGTAGAAGTGAAAACTATCTTTTTTTTATATTTCGTTAAAAAGTTCAATCGATAATAATGTTCTCGAGAGCATTTAAATATAAGCGAGTAACGTTCATTTCCATAACTCCGACATCCATACAAAGTGCTTAAGGTGAAAAATGCAATTAAAACTGACACAAGCGGAATGAGAGCGGCTAAGATCTGACCTCTTCGGGAACCAGGAGTCAAAAACCTTTTCCAATTTATAATTATTAACGAGTGTATTATGAAACATGAAGAATACAGTTTAAAAGATTACTATAAAGCTGTTGTTTAAAGCAGCGAAAACTCTCGAACGGTGAGCTATGGCACTATGGTATTTGTAAATATTGTGGTGTCTGGAATTTCTAGTTCAACGCACTTACTTACATAGACATAAAGTTTTTAAACAGCAATTAAACTGGAAAAAAAGTTAGATAAGACGTCATATTGTTGTGTGTTCTACATTTTGAATGGTTCAAGATTGCTGAAAATCTGTTTTTTTTTTCTTATCTGGGTTTAGTTCTCCTTCTCTCATTTTGCCACTTCGTGATGGAACAGTAGTCAAATAAAGGCGGTAGCCTAGTTTAATAGATTTTCTTAGTTTAATCATTTAACATTTAATCAGTTTAAAATTACCTCGCGTGTGGAAAACAAACAAACCCTTGGTCGAGTAAAAATAATCAATTCCGCCTGCCCCACCGCATCTTGCCGTGAATCTATCTTGCAATCATATCCTGTCCGACATGCAATCATTCTACATTCTACTGACCAGATGTCAGTACTAGGATAATAAGTCATTTAATAATCTAAGTATCTGCAAATAATTGCCCTTTTCTAGATGTTATTAGTACAAAATGAACGAATTTATCTGATGGTGAAGCAAAATAGAAAAGAAAACTGCCAAGAACACTATCGGTCTTCAGTAGAAATTTGCATATTAAATTAATGCTTGAAACGTATTAATTAATTAATTATAATCAAAACTGTGTTGGTAGATTTTACTATTAAAAACTATTGGTGGTAGGTTGTACTGCAAATAACTTTATAGCTAAAAGGTTTTACTACTAAAAAGTATGTTTACTCTTAAGAACTATAAATAGTTATGGTAGTTTTTACAACTACAAACTGTGTTGGTGCCAGGTTTTACTACTAAAAAAAATTGGTGATAGTTTTAACAACTAAAAATTAAGTTCGAGGTAGATTTTACTACTAAAAACTATAAATATTGGTAGTAGTTTTTAGTACTGAAA
The DNA here is from genome assembly GCA_026573805.1 of Hesperophylax magnus. Lineage (NCBI taxonomy): Eukaryota > Metazoa > Arthropoda > Insecta > Trichoptera > Limnephilidae > Hesperophylax > Hesperophylax magnus. The sequence continues at coordinate 8,837,884 of JAIUSX010000022.1, forward strand.
ATATGTTGGCGGTAAATTTTACTACTAAAAACTATATCGGTGGTAGGTTTTAGGTACTACTAAAAACTGTTAATATCGGTGGTAGTTTTTACTACTAAAAGCTGTGTTGCTGGTAGGTTTTATTACTAAAAACGATGATGGTTGTAGGTTTTATTCAACCTAGGCTTAGTCTTTCTCATCGCCATCCCATTATCCACTTTCTCCTTCAGTCTCACAACAATCCCCAATTTAGATTTGTCTTAGTCACAACTCCGGAAAGTTGAGACTTTTTTAATCACATTTTTTTTTATTTAATTAATATTTTCCGATTGTTATTAGGTATAATTTTTTATCATCCGAAATTTGTAATGTGTCTAAATATCGTTTAAAAATACATAAAATTCCACAACAAGAAAACATAATTTGTTGTAAAAAAAAAGAATATACATATTTATAAAATAAAATAAAAGTGTGAAATAGGCTTTATACATTGAGTTTTTTTTAATGTTCATAAATGAAATGATGAGTTATTTGTATTAATAATTATTGCTATATTTCGCACCTCTGTCTCAAAGTAAAAGATCCTTCCCCTCCCCATCTCCGTAACATCTCCCTCACCATCTCTTGCTAATGGTATTATTAAAATGTCTTCCTAATTACACCTAACATCAATCAGATTCAAAATACTCCATTCTGCCTTTGTTTGGCAGTCGAATTCAAATAATACCAAATCATTGCCCCGTATGTCGAGATCATTTTTGAGTTTGGCCGACAGCACACGATCGATGATTTTAATGTGTACTTTGGATTGGAACGTATTTTTGATTATTCAAATGATTGTTCTAAAACGTCTTAATTGATTATGGGTTTAACTGCCACGGGCAAAAAAGGGATCATCATCCAAAATAATATGAAGAATTATTGACTTAAAATCTACAAACACTTTACTGAGCAGTAAATACGTGTTAAAGTCTTATTTAAAGTGTTTATTTGTTACGTTATGTGAACGAGTCGCAAAACTTACCAAAGCTAGTGGGGCTATAGCACCCACTTATTATTTTGTAATTTGGGGACCGGAAGAAAAATGGGTGATGGGAAGATAAAAAGGTTTAAGACTTGAGATAAAGGATTAAATCTCAAATTGTGGTTTCACACTATCGTGATACTAAGGACGGGTTGTTTCGGAGAATTTGAACAATTCATCAAATTTCAACGTTCATTTTCGGGTTCTGTGAAAGTCCTATTCTGAAATAAAAACAGAACTTGAAAAAATCTTTCACAGAACTTGAAAATGAACGTTGAAATTTGATGAATTGTTCAAATTCTCCGAAACAACCCGTTCTAAGAGTATCTTCCACTTGGAATGATGTCCAAATAAATGTGCTACGCTGGATTTGAACCGGTGACGTTTAGAACTAGAACCAATTAAGGGATAAAAAAATGTTCTTATGATATATATATATATTTTGTATTTATCCGTAGATAAGCATGTGATTATTATTTTCAACTCATTTTTTTTAAATTCAAAACAGGGTTGTGGCACATACCTAATTCTAAAATGAAGCGAATAATCACAGACGTAATATTTGTATGTCTTCACTCATTTTGACAGAAGACTTCAAATAGCATATGTTAAAAACACGTACCTAATTATACTTTTTAACCCATTTTCATTGTATACATAAAAATTATTTAAATATTTGACACTAATAATAAAATATTTATCGCAAAAAAAAAGTGTTCTACTGTTTTTTTTCGGGTCAAATAGTGTCTCTGGTTTAGGTAGCTATTTAATAAATTCAAATAAATTATTTAACCATATAAAAACCTTGGTTACATTTCGAATCGTCATCGATCCAGTCGTTTTTTTAAATCATTCCATCCGTAACCCGTCATGAATTAGAATTCCGGGCGCGGATCGACGTACGAATGTGACGCACGATGACTGGCCTAATGATAGGGCGGCCCGGCTGCCATGCGCTCGGAGTGTGCCACTATGGTTGATGGGTCGGCCTTCAAATTCACTGAGGCTTCAAAGTAAAGCCGACGACAGCCTACTAGCCGCTACCTATACTATACCTAAAGACAGATCCCATAGGGACAAAATCAAATAGGTACCTACTTATAATACAAGATTACACGAAATATTAATATTTATTGTTAAAGTTCCTTGGTTACCGGTTAAAAGGGTACATCTCAGTAAAAAATTAATTTAATAAAATAAAATAAAATACTTTTCGTTTTAAAACCACGAGTTTTTAATAATTTTTAGAACCGACCTGTTTCGCTTTACTCAAGCATCTTCAGGGTACAAATTATTACTGTAATAATTTGTACCCTGAAGATGCTTGAGTAAAGCGAAACCGGTCGGTTCTAAAAATTATTAAAAACTCGTGGTTTTAAAACAAAGAGTATTTTATTTTATTTTATTAAATATGTCAAACCACAAAGTGATTGCTTTCTACAATAATAAAAATTTAATTATTCTGGAAACAAAGAAAAAGTTTTATATTTTTCTTGGAAAATCGTTCCTAGTCTATCTCCTTTCTTAATGTGTTGGATGTTAGGTACACAAATTATTTTTTTTTTTAATTTTTAGTGTATTTAGATATGCCCTTTTACCCAAATATTGAACTACAATATACGGCTTATAATAATATTTTGAGGTTAACTAATGGTTGTAAGTAAAACTTCAATATTCCGATGCTATTAGTCAAACGTGAACGTTTTTTTTGTTATTTGTTTTAGGGGTGTTATGCCGTTTTGCGCTAACTCCTTTTTTAGCCAACGTTTCGGACAGCAAAACGTTGTCCGAAACGTTGGCTGAAGAAAGAATTAGCGCAACACGGCATAACACCCCAAAAACAAATAACAAAAATACTTTTGGCCATGAAAATCTTAAATCATATTAAACGTGAACGTGACCAGAGATTCATTTGACAAGCTATTTTCTTTGTCGTTCTTTTTAGGTGTTGATTATGGTAAAAAGATGTATCTTTAATTATTTCTTTTTACTCAAACCTAACATCACATTTTTACTTTAACTTCCTTTTTACATATTCTCATTCCGCTTATAGAAATTATTACCGATATTTTTCTTTACCCAAATGACAAAGAAAAAAAATAACATTGGATCTGTATACTTAACTCCATTTGAATAAAAATGCGAGGTATACCCTTTTAACCAAGACCTACGAAGTTAATATTGAATAAAGAACATGTTTTTTTCAACCTTTCGATCTTTAACAGTTAAGCAGAAAATATTTTTGTCTTTTATTTATACATTTAATCCGAGTTCAAATTTTTACAACGTTTCGGGTTATAACATAACATAATTGGTTAATACTGTTGTTACGTTTAGATTCTAGTGCCGAAAATCTTGTAAATTTCAAAGAATATGTCGAATTTGCCATCAATCCAACATAGTTAGATTAACGGAAAATCTTCCCATGGGTAAATTCCGATGCAGATTTGAATGACTTCTCGACAGTACAATAAGTTGTGGCGACGTCCTCAAGTGTAAAACTCAGGCACTAATAGATTGATTATATTGTATATTGCTGTTTAAGTTACATATCTCACTAAAAAAACTAACGAATATTTAGTGTTAGTATCATTAAATTCGCACTATTTTTAATGTTTGGAATTAAAAAAATTCTGTCAAATTATTAAAAAAGTGTCAAACCTCCGGCAAAACCGGTAAGTAGTTACCTTGTTTACAGTATGACATCATTTTTCAAGATCTTATTCAAATAACTTAGTTTATATGTGTATATTTTTGGTATACCTATAGAAAGTTAATAATGATAAAACCTTTTTCATTTTTCTGCCAACCTTCCCTATCTGAAAAAGCTCAGTAATAATATATTGAGAATCGCATCATTATGACATAATCCGTGTTATGTTTGTATCTGATAATTTTAGCAACTTTTGCATCCAAATTATGTCATTAATCAAATCACTTATCAATAACATATATCATATCTACTTGTGTATGCATAGACTAATAACAACATCTAATAATAATTTCACAAATATTGATAATTAATTATTATATAATTCCAAAACCGCACCGTCGTGTTCCGATAACATTAATAATTAGACATCGTAGGAGCGGGTTACGGTCGGGAGCTCCCGCCTTAACCCGCCGCGAATGTAAGCGAAAATTATTAATAAAATATATAACCGATAACGTATCAATCAACAAACATTACATATAAAGATTTTACATGCCTAATATACAGCCAATGACAAAGAAAGCGCTCGAAAGCTTATCGCTACGTTTCCAAAACAAAGCTCTAATGAAAATCGCATCGAGTGCTTTCCATGGAATACATTGATTATTTACACGGGCTTGTAACAAAAAATAATACATATTTTGTGGGTAGGTATTAATTAGTTACCGGAAAATTTAACATTAATTTGGTTGTTGATAGCCCGTTGTCGATAAAGCAGGAAAAACACACACCTGTTCATATAACCCAATTACCATCACATTATTTTTATATTATTGAATGATTGAAAAATACGTAACTGTTATTGAATATATTTTAAAGCTCTATAGCTCACGATGTAAATTATAGAGTTATATAATGAATATCTATAATTTCTAGACCAGGCAAATTTCCTGACGTCAGAGCTCACTAAGTCTGAATGGTAAGCTAGTAAAAAGGTCAGCTTTAAAAAATGTTATTCTTATTGAAAAATATGGAACAAACAACAAGACATTTTTTTTTTTTTACCGTTATTCCAAATTCCAATTCAAAAATTCTCGATGAAAATTATTTACGTATATGTAGGTATCATGAATTCAGAGATAACAAAGATATTTTCCAACTATTAGGTATGTGGCTAGAATTCTGATATTCTACCATGAAACCCACTATTTTCAAGCTTATAACATTTTGAAAAGCTATGGTTGTATTGCGCGATAGCGGCTTCTGCCTTTTATCTTCCACGTCCCTTTATACCTAGCTTCTACTCCTAACTCCTACCTGTACGAAATCAATAAATTCATAATTAAGACACCGTCATTATTTAGGGTCGACGCACTCATTACCAGTGAATCTTTTGTTCAACTAAACGAATCCCAAAGACAACGTCATAATATAAGGCGTTCGAATTGATATCAAAGTCATTATTGCTATCTGTCAAGTTTTTTTTTTAAACTAATCGTTTATTTAATGGTCGAGGAGTAAGACGATCAACTAGAAAGCCGGAAGTCGCGAGATCAAATCCTGGCATTCGTATTAAATTTTATTTGATGAATTTGTGTTATTTCACGATTTATAATTAAAAATAATATATAGTATATTTGCGGCACGTTCCAGAGTGGCAGATGCTCCAAGGCCCTCTCAGGCCCTCTCAGGCTCCCTATACCCCGTCTCCTTTTTCTCCGCACCACCCTAAGCCTTACAACATACCCCTATTGGGGATGCCATAGTCTCACTGGCTCCATACTGTTTGGAGCAGTTGGGACTCTTGTGCGGTATTCACATAAAAAAGTAGTAACTTGTCTGTTTTATTGTGCTATGTGTCAACAACAGCAGTTTTAAAACGATAAAAAAATGGCTTTAAGAATAAAGGCAAATAAATATTCTTGAAAATGTTAATTTTGTTTTAGGTATCTTACCCGACAGCTGTAGTAGCTCCTAATATATACGGATTACTGAATCTATTTCATAACATAATACAGTATTAAAAAAATCAGCATGTTTATTTTTCTGATTTATATTCAGACGCTTTATTTATTTAACCGATAGTTAAAAGTTTTAACACGATATTAAATTGTTTTGTGGCTAAACCTTGTACAGAAGGCAGTAATAACCTCATAAACTTTACAAACTAAGACGGCCACTCAAAGCCTTTTCAGTTTTTGCCGGCTAAAAATGGAGCACATCTTTCGAAAGCTCCATGAATGAAAGCTCATTTATGCACGTTCGGACAAGGTGCTCGGTTTTCATCAAATCCTACTACTAAAAATTCTGCGATTCGGACAATAAGTTCAGACGGTTTACCTTATTTTAAAATTTGGTTTTTTCGGACAACAATTAGTATCTATATATCAGTATGTATCTATATTTTGACATTATACAAAATTTGAGTTTTACAACTTGGTCGGCATCGAAAATGGTTTTAAAACTCTGATAAATTTTATGTATTAATAAAGGTACGTGTATGCAAGAAGCCATAATTTCTACCCTCTTGTAGTGATATGTACACCCAGAATCAAAGCTACCTAGGGTAGTTTTCCCACCATTCTTCCTCCCTATCCCATCATCCCTTCACGGTGGAGTGCAGTAGGGATTTCTCTTCCCCTCAGACACAGATTCAACCCTAACCGGCCCTATTAGGATGTAGGTTGTATCGACCGGTCATGCCCTAAATTTTTGTACCATGTCAATACCCTTGTATTAACCTCCTGCCGTAGATACTTGTACTTGTACCTTCATCTACTTAGATTCTAGTCAGTTTTGTTTCAAAGTTTGTTAGTACCATGCATATTTACTATCCATTATCTGGTTCTCATGTGCTTTGCTCTTAATTAATTCTCTAATTATCTTTCATTAAAAGATTATCGACATTACAACAACAGGGAAATTTGCGATCTACGGACTTTGCACCAAAAACAACAAAAGCATCAAGAATAACTTTGACAACAACTAGTAGAAATTATTTCCATTGAAATTATTTAATATCCCTGTAATTTGACGAAATTTTTTCATGGCATTTGACGCATATGTCAAGCCAAACACATCCTACAAAAATGTAACAAATGACAGCAACAAAGAATTTTAACCATAAAAAAAATATTTATGTCATAAAAGGTATGTATTTATTTTCAATGAAAATTCAGTGACGCTAGCATATTTACGCGGTCAGAATAAATACATTTAGGATCACATAAATGCGTTCATATCTTGTTCAATAGAACTTACTTAGTAAGTACTAGGAGAATTTCTGACGAGTTTCCTCTCCGAGATAATGAGAATTTGAACAGATACTCAAGAGTCCTAGTTACAAATTATAAGCACCCCCAACGTAGAATAAATGTTAATATTTGATTATGACGAACGTTTAAAAAACAACATATTACTTATATCAATTCGATTCGCCGTCATTTTAACAGTGGCCGACCATTATAAAGCCAATCATTTAGGACATAAAAAATACCAATTATTATTGTGTGTGAATTTTATTACAACAAGATTAGCATATTTAATCCATCCATAAAATTGTAGGCAATAAAAGGCCGTAGTCAAATGGTTTGATTACTAACCAAGAACTAAAATGTGTACAAAAATGTGACGTATTGATTGCTCAATTACTCGATAATAACAATAGGTGGCGTTAAATAATATGCAAGATAAAGTTATGAAATTAAACGAGAAAATCTCATTTCCGTTTTATTCCCATGTGGAATAATAGTGTTATGAGAATAATAAACGCAACCAAATAATAGACTATTAAAACGCACTCATGTAATACGGACTCAACTACCAGCATGTAACTTTAGATGTACAGATTACTGTTTGCAGGGTCATCGTGAAAAAATTACTGTTAAATTTCAAGAAGGTAGTACGTATTTTATGAGTCACTCACTAGTAGTTACTACCCGATTTTGCCCGAGATATAAACTGTGTTTTTTTATAAATAAAAAAATGATTAAATAATTAATATACAAGATGATATTACAAGACTCTAGAGCTTTGTCAGTTTAGAGAGCCACACAAACAGATATTATAAGTTTAACAGGTAAATTTGAATAAACATATTTAATTATTAAAGACAATATTAGCGATTCGTAAAAGAAAATTTGAAATAGAAAAATCAGAAAGAGATACGGTCACATCTAGGACTTGAACCCACTACCCTTGCCTTTCTCTCTCTCGGGGCACCGCTCTACCAACTGAGCTAATGGGACCCTATCTCCTTCGGTCATATTTTACTGTATCATTCTTCGAATAAGAACTTATAAAATTTTCTTCATTTTCTCACCGCACATTTTTATTGACATTCTTTATGTATGATCACAAGTTTCAACTCCAACTAAATGCAATCTAGACAGTGTCTTAGATAAATATATCTTATTTTAATTTTAATGTTCGACGTCTGTTGACTTTTTCGCATGTATGAATATTTTATTTTAACATACTTACATTATTTTCAAGGTGAATATAATATTTATAACGCAATATCCAGTATGTAGGTCTAAAAGAAATCTATTACGATTTACTTATTTATTTTTATGAAAACTTGTATTCAGTTTAACACGTGCCATTAAATCACGGGTAAAAGAAATTAAATAAAAACTGTGTAGAGTAAAACGACCTAAAAAAAGTTTAAAACATTTGCTCCAAGTAGTTCTGAGCTTATCGCGTTCAAATTAGCATTTTTACTTCTCTGTTGAATAATTTATGTTTAGGAGTCGTAAATCGCTTGTATTGTTAGTTTTTGTTATTCCAACTCTTTTAGAGTTTGGCATTTATGAAATAATAAACCTTTAGAGGGGTACGCCACCTTTTTTGAATTATTGGGACATTTCGTGTGTGCGATGAATTACGACCACTGATTGAATCGTCCCAACCCTGATTGCTCGGTGAAGACATTAAGGAGTAAATGCTTTGTATTATTTATTTCTTTGCGGGTGATATAATAGATTAGGAAAGTCAAACATAAGGGCGGTTTATTATTTGTAAAGTTGTATAATTGCAAGACGTTTTGTCGATATGGGGTGAGGTTAAAATCAACAAAGTAAGTACCTACATCAAGTGAAGAAAAATAAAGTAAATCTTATGTTTTTTTCATTAAGATTTCTCAAAAAACTCCAACCTAACGACGAAGTTTTAAATGGTTATTTCTGTATTAAACGTCAGTTGAACTTTTATCCAAAAAAATCGAAGAGTATTCTGAAGCCGTAAGCAATAAGTAAAAGAATGACATTTTTTGCTTTAACTACGTATTTCTGTGTTTGTAATTAAGAGTCAACTTTTGTCTCAACAGTAAAATTTTCGATATCATGTTCGGTTTTCTAAGTAATTTTCAACTCCTAACTGGTTGCATAAATTCAAAAATATAATAAAAATGAAGCATTTTGTTTTCCGGCTAATTGAATCATTTTTTACATACCATACGGCAGCAGCACTTTTAAATTACCGGCCCGTTAAAAAGTTACCGATGCGGAATTAATAAAGTTTCCTGGATACAAAAGTTCGAGCTATCTACCAGGAGACTAGGCAAAAGAAGGAGAGAATTTTAGGAACTGGGAATTTCACCTTTGCCTTGGAAGGTGTTCGTTGCACAAACCAATCACTTCTGGCGTTTTTGTGGCCAACCAACCCGTTATCTTTAGCGTTTGCCATAGTATCCAACAAAAAGAAATGGACGTTAATTAGGACAACTTTTATGTTCAAGAATTTAATAAAATTTTCATGCAAGTTTTTAAATTCGTCTTGAAATAACTTTCGGCCTCTGAGATTGATTGGCAACAAGTATTGTGTAAAATTCTATTATTCGAACAAGTGATTGGAACATTTTTAAAATAAAAAATACCGCTCGATTATAAAACCTACCTGTGCATGAGAACATATTATTGTCTTTGCATAATATTATTATTGTTCTCGAAATAGGTACTTATGTAACAATATTTTTTCTTATTTGGCAACACTGCGGACAGTGAATTAATGAATGTCTCTAAGCATAAAAAACACATGCTTTGTTCTTATCGTAACACACAATAAATTAAGGTTCAGATATGAATTATTTTGAGATAATTAGACGTTTAATAGTACTGTAAATCATAGCACAAATCTAATGTGAAATCAAAAGAAGTTAGGGAACCGAATCATTCGGAGATATAAGTTTTATTGTTTAATTGCTTTTCTTACATTGTATATGTGTGCGTTGGTATCTCTGGAATTGCGCAGAACTTCTCTGTATTAGTAAGAACAAATACACATATACCTACACGAAAGTAACTATTTGTGTTGTGGGCATACGAATCTAACCTCCTCTGTGTGAGTGTATCACGTGTTGCTACGTATAAAAGTATTTACGCGTGCCTATGTAACTTGTGTATGTCTGTAGATACTTCCTCGATGAATAATTAAAATTATATTATACTAAGATGAATATTACCAGGCAAATTATTATCTAAGAATTGTTTCAGATTATCTGCGAGACTCTTTGTTTAATTGGTCACACCAATTAATTAAATAAACATAAAATTATTATTTTGTCGGCAGTAATAAAATTAATGAATGCTAAGTATTTTATTTTTATCGAATTTTGTCTAAGCGTTTATAAATTCATCTGATTCTATATTTCAACACAATAACTATGATTTAAACAATTAAATTAATACAAGAAAGAAAAACATATTATGACTTAAAAATTTCACATTCAGTTCGTACCAATCATTTACCAAAAACCATTTTTGTTGTACTTTATTAGAAATGACTTATTTATAAACCTAGTTGTAATATTTAATCATTGACGAAGATGACATATTAAAAAGATACAAACAAAAAATAAAAACGTAACCATCGCAGTTTCGACTGTTACCTACCCACATTTTGATATTAGATATCTTCTCGAATAATTAATTTTGCTTTTTTATATTTCTTACGTGCCAACTTATAAGAATCGGTATTAGGTACAAAGACTTGTGTATTACTTTTACAATTTTAAGTCTGGACCTCTGAGTAAATAATACACACTAAAAATATCTTCCGTTTAGATTTGAATGAAAACCAATGTCGCCACTGACTTATGGTTTAGCCAATTTAGAATGAGCTCTGTCTCTCTTACACATGTCTATTGCCATCTTGAATTTGACGATGGTGATGAAACACAGTTCTGTATTTAAAATTTAAGGCCCGATTGACCAGACTTTTGGACCACGAAACACGCCCACATAGCATTATTTCTTGTCTTATTGTTCATTCCACAGTCTGGCCATTTAACATTGAGGCCTTTCTAGCTAATAACATAACATTATCTTCTCTGCGTTTCATCAGCTGGACTCCTTTTCCGGCAACGACCAATGGGTTACATAAATTTTATTGCCACCATTAGGTCTGAAACGTAATAATTAACTTCAATAACCACTGACACTAATAAATATAGATATGTTGGTTCGGTGTGAAATGAATGTCTTTTACAACAGGGCAGTCATCGAATCAATTCTCAAGTACCTAGAAGCAGATTTTGAAATAATTTATAATAGATTTATTATAAAATTTCCACAACTTTGTGTATCTGGAAGTTTTAGTGCAAAGCATTTATTTTAAGGCTACTCCAAAACGTAGAAAACTTTGTAAACATTTTAAAAAGTTGCAAAAATTTTGGTGTGATATTTTTCTATTAGTAAAAATAGAAAAAAGTTTTTCGGAAAAAAAAGTGTCAAAACCAATGACGTTACAATATATATAGACTTGCTATTGCCTCACAAACTCAAGATAAAATGTGGCAAGTAAGAAACATTCGATATTTCCACTAATTTCTTAATTCAAACGTTGTTCATGTACGACAATCAAATATCATAGAATATGTGCGAATGAATTAAATAAATGATAGCGGGTGGCGTTAACGTATTTCCGTTGAATACTACATTCTACATCACGGGTGTGACTGAGATAGCTAGATACACGATACTGAATGAGACGAGCTACTTCTATTAGGTGTTGCTACGTTCTCAATTAAATTTTCTGTAATGGCGCTGAAAATCTTCGGGAAACAATCGAAATAATTGTATTTTTTATAATAATAAAATAATTTGTGTTTATTTTGCCACTTTTTTAATGCAATTTACTAAGAGGTAGCACACGGCCTTGCGGGACCTGTGGCATCTTAGTACTTAAACTTTTACGAAAAGGAAAGCACTACAATTGACTTGCTTTTGGCTTGCCACATTGCGATTTCTACAGCGCGTCTATATATAAATATATATATATACTGTTACCTCATTGGCCGAAACTCATGCCTAGCTGGGTATTAACTACTACTAGTATAATGTAAATTGTTTGTTAAAAATTAATAATAAAAAAATATTATTAATTCCTACGTGACGTATTATGATAGATTATGTTTTCTGAATCATTTTTTACACGCCAAAACAATGTTTAAAATGGAAAAAATTCTTAAGTTAACTTTTTAGAAATCAGCTAGCCGTTAATTAAAAGAAAACAAATTTTAAATTTAATGGCTTGTAAAATATTCTTACAATTTGTGAACAAATGTTATTCACGTTAAACCCATTTCGAGCCGTTTCCTAAAAGATAACGTTTCAACTAAATCATTTGAATGAATTACTTTAGTTGGATCTAAGTTGATGATTCCTATGAAACAATGGGATGTTTTTATACGAATTTGATAATCACACCCACTTGGTGGAGTTATCTACGCTTTAAAGCAAATTACTAGCATTTTAGACCATTTATTACGGTATTTTTTAATGTTTTATTGTTAGTAAGTAATTATTTACAGTTTTCTCAGAGACACAAACTGGGCTACGTACCAATACGAACAAACAATGAATAAGTCATAAAAGTATTTTTACAACTCTGTATTTACGCTATGTGGAGTAACAGAACAAATGAATTAGTTCATTTATCTTAGGTTATTTACCTCACTTGTACCAGAATTTGGTCTTGAATATTGGAAAAAATTCAATTACAGGCGACAACCACGTAGTAGACTTCACTCATATTTTTTTTTTCTTTTTTATTCAATTAATCAAAAACAATATATTGTTGTAATCATAAGATTTGTATGTACATACTTTAAAACCTAGGTACCGTACCTTCTTAATGAAAAACAATAATATGTTTTATGTAATTATTATTTTTTGGTAAACTAATGTTTTTAAGACAAGATTTTTTTATGCATAGCACAAAGGGTAACAATTATTTTACAAGCAATAATTGTTCGCCTGAAACACTCATCCACATTGAAAAATCTCCTGATAAAAGATACATGACGCCAACGGGACTCGAACCCGTGTCCCTTCGATTTCCGGTCGACAGCTCTGACCACTGAGCTATGGCGGCTTATCTCTTACCCGCGAAATTATTCAATATATACTAGTGTTTCATTCAACAATTACTGCTTGTTACATTTTTCACCTGAAAACAACCAACTTTATTTTATATGAGAAAGGCATTGTAAGTGCTAACTCTCTCACTAGATGGCGTCGAGACAAATTGTCTACATTTTTAGGCGAAATACTTGAACTTGTCAAATATTAATTATTATTTTTTGGTAAACTAATGTTTTTAAGACAAGATTTTTTTATGCATAGCACAAAGGGTAACAATTATTTTACAAGCAATAATTGTTCGCCTGAAACACTCATCCACATTGAAAAATCTCCTGATAAAAGATACATGACGCCAACGGGACTCGAACCCGTGTCCCTTCGATTTCCGGTCGACAGCTCTGACCACTGAGCTATGGCGGCTTATCTCTTACCCGCGAAATTATTCAATATATACTAGTGTTTCATTCAACAATTACTGCTTGTTACATTTTTCACCTGAAAACAACCAACTTTATTTTATATGAGAAAGGCATTGTAAGTGCTAACTCTCTCACTAGATGGCGTCGAGACAAATTGTCTACATTTTTAGGCGAAATACTTGAACTTGTCAAATATTAATTATTATTTTTTGGTAAACTAATGTTTTTAAGACAAGATTTTTTTATGCATAGCACAAAGGGTAACAATTATTTTACAAGCAATAATTGTTCGCCTGAAACACTCATCCACATTGAAAAATCTCCTGATAAAAGAGATTTTCAAGAGAAGTTCAAGTATTTCGCCTAAAAATGTAGACAATTTGTCTCGACGCCATCTAGTGAGAGAGTTAGCACTTACAATGCCTTTCTCATATAAAATAAAGTTGGTTGTTTTCAGGTGAAAAATGTAACAAGCAGTAATTGTTGAATGAAACACTAGTATATATTGAATAATTTCGCGGGTAAGAGATAAGCCGCCATAGCTCAGTGGTCAGAGCTGTCGACCGGAAATCGAAGGGACACGGGTTCGAGTCCCGTTGGCGTCATGTATCTTTTATCAGGAGATTTTTCAATGTGGATGAGTGTTTCAGGCGAACAATTATTGCTTGTAAAATAATTGTTACCCTTTGTGCTATGCATAAAAAAATCTTGTCTTAAAAACATTAGTTTACCAAAAAATAATAATTAATATTTGACAAGTTCAAGTATTTCGCCTAAAAATGTAGACAATTTGTCTCGACGCCATCTAGTGAGAGAGTTAGCACTTACAATGCCTTTCTCATATAAAATAAAGTTGGTTGTTTTCAGGTGAAAAATGTAACAAGCAGTAATTGTTGAATGAAACACTAGTATATATTGAATAATTTCGCGGGTAAGAGATAAGCCGCCATAGCTCAGTGGTCAGAGCTGTCGACCGGAAATCGAAGGGACACGGGTTCGAGTCCCGTTGGCGTCATGTATCTTTTATCAGGAGATTTTTCAATGTGGATGAGTGTTTCAGGCGAACAATTATTGCTTGTAAAATAATTGTTACCCTTTGTGCTATGCATAAAAAAATCTTGTCTTAAAAACATTAGTTTACCAAAAAATAATAATTAATATTTGACAAGTTCAAGTATTTCGCCTAAAAATGTAGACAATTTGTCTCGACGCCATCTAGTGAGAGAGTTAGCACTTACAATGCCTTTCTCATATAAAATAAAGTTGGTTGTTTTCAGGTGAAAAATGTAACAAGCAGTAATTGTTGAATGAAACACTAGTATATATTGAATAATTTCGCGGGTAAGAGATAAGCCGCCATAGCTCAGTGGTCAGAGCTGTCGACCGGAAATCGAAGGGACACGGGTTCGAGTCCCGTTGGCGTCATGTATCTTTTATCAGGAGATTTTTCAATGTGGATGAGTGTTTCAGGCGAACAATTATTGCTTGTAAAATAATGTTTTATGTAATTTTATTTTTAATTCAATATGTAATTATAGAACACTTTTTCCAAAGAAACGTAAGTATCTCAATGTCAATTCTTTTTTAAAATTTTCATCAGACAAGAAGGTGCTACCTACGCTAGTTAGGTAGGTACCATAATATTGAAAAGCTCAGTCAAAGTTAGCCACCTGGTCATAGTTAGCCATCTAGTCAAAGTAAGGCTTGCTTGAATAATATAGTGGATGACAGATTTTCGAATTCGGAAACGGCACGTACAAACAAATGTTAAAAACAGACGAAATGCCAAACGGTCGAGTTAAAACAGGAATTCTCAGACAATGAATATTATTTTATTTATACATATATTTGTTCGAAGTTGAGTTTTTTTTTCGTTCGTCAGAAATTGTGAGGTAAAACGTCAGTGGTATAATCTAGTAATCAATTATTTATTATCTAGTATCAATTATTTCATTAAAAACCCCGAGACCATCTTTCATAAGGTCTCTAAATCATCTCACCTCGTTCGTGTGTAGGTTTTTTCCGTTTCAATTAATGGAACGTGTTTTGAAATCAATAAACAGAATACAAAACGATGTATCAAACAATTAATTATTACGGCACGTTTTCATCTATCAATACTCGTAAATATATACAAATGGAAGCTGGTGTTGGTTAAAACTTATAATATTGAATATAGGCGATAGACGGTGGGTGTCCTGCTCTCCCCAGAATATAAATAGATTGATATCAACATTTCTCGATATGATTTAACCCTGGGTAGCTAACGTTGTTATTGTAGCTTACCATTCGACTTTTTGACGAATATTTTTTCATGTATTTTTTATTTTGATTTTATGTATAAATATATTTAATAATGAAGTCGTCATTATTTGCAACATAATAACAAAACCATTTGTTATTTAGGTACTAAATCACATTTATATAAAATAACACTACTTTTTTAAATAAATTTCACTTTTCGACACTAAATATAGAACTACGATTAAGAAAACTTGCATTTTATCTTTGACGTCGTGAAGAGAAAATATATAAACTGTAAAAATTATTCAACCGAATTACTTAAGTTTTTTCGAACAACTGACAAACCCATTAATAGTAGTATGTATCTAAATAACAAGAGCTTAACGACTAAATACAACCAAAATTCGAACGAATCTAGCTAGAATAACACAAGTTGAGATTTTCCTTTGATGCTCGTCATTTTGACGAACATTAGCTATCGAGGGTTAAATATACTGCAAATTAGATTATCATATAGGCACAGACACATAAGCATCTTATCATGAGACAAAATTATAACAATAAATGAGGAAGAATAATAATTATTATTTATTAATACGGCGGTAAAAAGTTATTAATTGCTACTTATCTTATTTATTGCCTTTTAATTAAAATGCCTCAAAATTGTTTTCAAACTATTGAAGAAGTGGCTGGATTTATTCAGATTAGAATGATTAGTTTACGGTGCCGAACATTGACAAGTTTAGTATTAAAACTATAAAAAAGTGGAACGTGATTTTACTACACATTAATTGGCACTATTAAACATTTTAATGGGAAAACGACAAGATTTTTTATAGAAATGTATGATTTAAAGCGAAGTATACGGCACTTGTTCATTTTTTGTTGTAATAAAGGCTTTAAATAAATCATATTAAGCCGGAAATACAACTAGTCATTGTTTCACCATTGCTAGTTCACTGTAAGACCGTAAGGTTAATTCATAGATAGTTTTAATTTCTACATCGTTGTGTAATTTATTTTGGCATTGTCTTCGGGTCTCTTAATGTTATTAACGCGCATTCAATAAAATGTTTATATCCTCGTCAGAGCGGAGGAAAACGCATTTGATTACGGTAATTGAAGGTTATGCAGAGAAGTGGTAATAAATATTACGAGCAATTACCCGACGCACTAAGTGTGCAGTAACAAGCCTATGCACGGTTTAAATGTCAGACAAACAAGAATATAGCGCTCTCAGCAGTTAACTAGATTGCCGTTCGCAACTTGGTGCCAACACTGAGAAATAATCCACGCCACGCAAGTACAGAGGTGCCACGCATTATTCTAATCGAGTAAAAAGTCGGCAAGTGTCGACCACCGCACTGCCTAAAGAAAATTATTGAATATCTATCGATATCAAAGCCTATATAACTTGCAGGTTCTTAGGTACAACATCAATGATAAGACGAGGTTGTTTATTGAAAATCAGAATGCAAGATAATCAATACCTAGCGAAATATTGAATTTCTGAATATCAATTATTCTATAGGTTCACGCTGTTGATAAAAAGGCGCTACTCCGTTATAATAACATTACCGGACTGCGTTTTCATTTTCCTTGGCCATCCACTATTCCGGTATAGATACACAATCTACTAAGGTACCCAATGAATATTTATCTTCACTTAATTATAAAAAGGTGTATTTTCCGCATCTACATAAAACTCTCAATCAAAATTAAATGAGGCATTGCCCACACGAACAATAATTCCGTTCCAGTAAAAAGTTGTTACAATTTTTTTCTGTTATTCAACAGATTCGTGAGATTGATAATAGACAAAGAACATCAAATGGCAAGAACATTAGCATTAAATATGCTTATTATTTCTCAGCAAACATAGTTGCGAGTCTATCTCACAATATGATCTCAATAATAGAAGTAAAATCAAAGTATTGTTAATCCAACGTGGGTTGGTTCACTGAGTTGTAATTATGTTATAAATATTAGAATGCATATTATCTTTCTTTGGGGAGGACACTTTTAGTGGCAAAGGTACATTTATTACATTACACACACATCAGAATAATTAAGAGTTATACTTATTAGATTTCGTGGATGGATAATTTTAAGTGGATTTCTCATGATAGAAACTATAAAAATAATTATATTCGGAATGAAAAAAAAAACTGATGAAGTTGTGTGTATGAAATATATGGAAGGTGCCTACTTTCATAGAAAATACGTAACTTTAAGACATTTTCAACAATGACATACTCAAAAAAGAAACAGGAAGCTTTTGAGTAATGTTAAAAGTACACGTAGGATGATAGTTGTTTGAGCGTAACGAAGTCTTGTTTTGACTCGACCACTTTTCATTTCGTCTGTCTGTAAATTTATTAGTATTTTCCGTGACCGGTCAATCCTGTCAATATGGTAGCCCTGTTTGATAGTACCTTTTTATTCCACCAGAGAGCATGAGCGCTGCGACTGTTGCGAACTGTCAAGACGGAGTAATCAAATAGAAATCCACTGTTCACAGAACTACTAGAAGAAAAGTAGGTAACTACTACTGCTGATCTTGAACCGAAATTGTATATAAGCAAAGTGAGTTAATAACTTAACAACCCTAGGATACCTACAAATCTATGAAAGTTTTACTTGTACTTGGTTATTTTATGTTACCAAAAGCATCCCTTGAACGGCAGAGAAGACCCGAAGGTAAACAATGAAAAATAATGATTAAGATGTAGTTGTTAATTTAAGTATCGACGCGTCATCGTTCGGTCCCACAATTTGGGTAGGCACCTTCCCATCTACCTATTGGCTATATTGGTTAACGTAGGTACCGCTTGTGTTTATATTGAGCTGTCACAACTATAAAATCAATATTCTACGTGTCTACTGCTACGTCACAACAAACTTAGTCGACTTGGCAGTTTGAGTGTTCGGACATCTTGCTCAAGTTGCAATTTGTTCCGGTTGAATAGGCATTAGAATATAAGATGGAAATATTATAACATACACATAACTAAACACCAATCCATAAGTAAAATCAGACTAAATTTCAGGTTAGGTGATCATCTACCGTGTAGTTATGACAAGTCTCGAAAAGAAAAATAATAAGAAGTCTGAAATAAAATTAAAACTATGTATAGTGGAATAACTTAATGCGTGAAACTTCAAATTTTAATATTTAATCATTGAAGGCAATATTAACGACACAAACGGAAAAAGTGAAACAGTAAAGAAAGAAAAGATTCTGATGAAGACAGTGAGCTAATTCGATCATATATCATTAAGATATTCCACCATTTATATTTATCCGAGACTTGCAGAAAAGTCAAGAGATGTCGCACATTAAAATAAAAATATTTATATTTATCCAAGACATTATCTAGATTGCATTTAGTTCGGGTAAGATCTTGCCGTCATACATAGAGATGAAATTGGAAGCTCTCAGTGGAAGTAAGATACATTTAAAAATGACGTAAGTTAACTTGTTCGAATTAGCTCAGTGGTCAGACCACTTCATCCGCAAGGAAGAGGTTTTGGGTTCAATTCCTAGTTGCGAAAGAATTTTTTCTGTATTTTCTGTTTCACAATTTCCGTTTTAGAGTCATTAATATAGTCTTTGAAGATTAAGAAATAAAACTATTGAGAAGATCGAAAAAAAACATAAATGCCAATAATTATCTGTCTACCAGCACCATGATAATGTGAAAGCTAACAAAATCTATGAAAGTTGGTAGGTAGGTAACTCAAAAAATACTTTTTGTGATTTGCATGTAGGTATCTATCTAATTTTTTAGAGAGAGGAACAGCACATCAAAAATAAAGGCAGCTAAAAGCGCTTCAGAGTTCTTTTTTAGCACACGTCAGATGTCAGAACCTACATAATATAAGGACAAAAAGCAGATACCTACTACCTTGTACAAAAGTGTTATTGATATTTCTCTAGCTGCTCTCTAATAGTATCCAGTTAATAATACTAGAGATTTTTTAACTAAAATTTTAATTATAATTGTGTTAATTAAGTTTTTGCATTGTTATCGTACAATGAAAAATTAAACGGTGCAATTATTGATGAGTTGATTGGCTCGTGTTTTTTGATGACTAGACTAGACTAGACTATATACATTATCCTACAAAGAAATTAAATGCGTAAATAGATATTGTTATTTTAAGAAACTCTAAATATCTCGACCTATTTTTCGTATAAATTCATTAAACAGAGTTTTAAAATTATCCTTGATATTACAGACTGTTTGTGTAAGTAATAAATAATGCAGTGATTTTAAAATTTTAACCAATTTTTTTAAAACGTTCAATGCATCATCTCGCTAATTACTGAATTACTTGATTCTTTGTGTGGTTAAAAAAAATCTTAGGTATTTTCAAAAAGAAAACGGTATTTATCGTATTCGCGCAACATGTAAATACTTCGCTGAATTCGAATACGAAAAAGTGAGAGACGCCTCTCGAATTGGGCGTCCCGGCGTCGGTTAGACGGCACGAGCGTCGCGGCGCCCCTCCGCGCCCGCAATAAGTGCACGGGCGGAAACAGACAGTCGAAATGGACTCGGATACTCTGGATTGTAAGGGGTTCCGTTTGCTAAAAATGGTTTTTCGCAATTACATTTTTTCGGGAATTAAAGAAAAAATAGAACGACTTTATTTTTTTATGATGTATTTAAGTGAATTATAAGTAGTTGAATAATAGTAGTCACATTTTTTTAAGAACATAATTAGACAAATAGATATCTTCCTCATTAGGAAAATCCTACAAACTAGAATACCATGAATAATATATCTAAAGATGGGAGATGAACTTGGGTATAATTTCTTGACTGCGTTTTCAGTATTTAGTTTAAGCAAGACGTGTTTGGTAGATATTACTGAAGATTATTTTTCAAACAAAAAACGATGTGATATGTGATATACACCAAAAAATCATTATATATATATGATGATGATGATACCACTAAACGAATAACCAACAGAAAAGGAATTTAATTGAATATTTTAAAAAAACACCAAATTAATCTTACTAACAGTGGAAGCTTATGACATAGTTCGTAGGTACAAGAGGGCTAGTGAAGTAAACAAGAGTGGTATGAATCAATGACCCATCACCGAACTGTATTGAAAATAATATATATTTGTGGTATTCTTTGAAAAACGGGCCTCTCCATTCACATTTACAGACGTCCCAGTCGCATTACGATTGCGCACAATCGTAGTACAAATACAAATGCCGAAATACGGATGAATGGGAGAATGAATGAAGTGGGAATGGGTCTGGGTCTGGATGCAATCCGGCGGGGAATGCGAGGAGGGGGCGGAGAAGGAGAGAGGAAGGAGAATCAGACGATTTATTTACAACCTACCTACTACGACTGTCGCCGGAATACGAATGAATGATATCGTCTACTTGTTGCTTGTGGCTCCCCATTCGGATCCCTTGGCGGAAACTCTGCTCTTTGGGGATTTCGGAAAAACGGATGCGTTCATTTGGAACATTTCTCGTTTGATACTAAATACATTTATGGGTTGTAACTTCTAACTACCTGGTTTACTTTGAGGTTTTCGTAGATTAAAAATATGGTAGGTATTTACATAAATTAATTATATTAAAAAATTTGCAACTATTATAATTAAAAGTTTACATATTATAAGTAGGTACTATGTGTTATAAATAAAAATACATGGAGTTCGTTCTAGCAGCTTATAGGAGTAATTCGTCTCTATTGTGTAATTGATACGTCACTACGGTAGGAGTAGTCGGTAGTTATATTTCGATGTTCCCTACAAATAAAGCTTTAGATACCTAAGCAAAGTCAAATATAAACATACCAATTCGATTTCAAATTAAAATGAACTCTTCATGCCAATATTGTAAGGTTCCTTTACTAGTTAAAATGAATTTTCTATAAATTCACAATAATAATCAATTTTACATCTAAATCTAATGACACCCCAATGCATAAACACAACACAGAACACCAGCAAATGATAGCATACTGCGTTAAAATAAAGTGCAATAATTGGTATGTAATTATAATGATGGCGTGAATTAATTTTGCCGCTATGATAATGTTTGAAGTTTATTAGCGAGATCATTGGCGTATCGTGAAACTTCCGGGCCCGGGGCAAACTAGACAATCTGACACATTCACATGATATCTAAATAATATGAACATATTTCATTTGTTTATCGTAATGAATATTCATACACGCGCCACAAGCAAAAACAGTTGTGCAAACATATAGTAATATATTAATCATTTCTGGGTTGCACATATTTTTAGGCACTAAAATGATTGCTACGCCTCTGCATGAAATCATTTCACAATGAACTTGAAACTTATTTCTAATGAATTATATTCACACATATTTACACCAAAAAATCTTAAGGTTCGTTTCAAGTCATAAAGAAAACCTATGTGAAATTTGAGCATCCGTTTTGCACCATAAAAATAACCTTTGCTCCTAGTTACTGTATTAAAAATGAAACATCGGTGCTACATAGTAAAAAGTATCAATTATCATCGAACAAGTTCCAGATCAGGATTAGTAGTAGCGGTTAATGAGTGTCAACCCTCCGACCCTCTGTCTGCCCTTCCTCTCGCCCTCCCCCGGTGAGGTCACCTGTGGGAACACAGATAAATCTCCCGGCCGGCAGCCACCCGCCCAGCATCCCGGCCGTGGCAACCTTCAGATAAATCTTACTGCTAACTCCGTGGCTATTTAACCCCGCGCCCCTAGATATAGTTATTGGGAGGCGTCTAAGCCTACTTGTAGGTAGGTACCAACTTAATAAGGATGGGATGAATTATCGTTTCATTATATTTTAAACGTAGAGTCTGAAAATTCAGAAATTTATCAGTGAGGTTGTATTTTCCTTAATAGATTGATACATTTAAAACAAAGTGAATGTTTTGCGAGATTTTTAAAACCTTTGCCTTACCTAACTTGACACTAGTTTTTTTTTAATTGCATGTGTTTCATACCCTAAATACGAGCAGTGACTTTAATGTTATACACGGTGTCTGGAAACCCGGAGTAAAAGCGGGGAAACTGGTGAATTTACCTCGCATTTGAAGTGAATTTTGTCGCATAATTTTTTTTATTTTAGTTTTCCTTTTCGAGTAAATCGAGTCTAGGATTGGAATTTTTAGGTTAAATTTGAAAAAATCGGTCTGCAGGCGTTTAATATCAGCGTTTAATTAATTTATTTTAAAAAATTTCGAAGCTTAGACCCGGCTTCAAATGTTTTTTAACCATGTAGTTGCCGAAAAATATGAAGAAAAAAAATCTAAATGATCATTTTGAAAAAAAAGTCTTTTTATGGGTTATCTATGTAATGTATATTCACTTGTTTTCCACTTGTACTTCGAAATTCCTGACACCGTGTATAATTAGCAAATCTTTCTGTTGGTAAAAATATTAGTAGGTAGGTATGTAGGTGTGTTACAATTTTTTTGATTATTGAAATAACATTCTGATTATTATCTTCATATTTCTTATACGCAGATATGCAACTTTTTAAATACGTTGGTCATAACCTAAACAATAAACCTAAGCAAATAGTAGAGAGGCCATATAAGAACAGCATAAAAGTTTCCGCCGGGAAAATGTCAACATTTTTTAGAATAGCAACAAAGAAGTTCTTTTTAAAATTAATTCCTGTCAATGACTTCAATTGAATTCTTTGGCATAATTTATAAATTTTTATATGGATGTAATTGGTGTAACCTACATATATACGGTAAGATAGATTAAGAGAAATTTGCTTTTCTTGCAATGGCAACAAAATGTGGTAAAGGTTAGGAAAATAGAAATGAATCTTTCGAAAAGAATGCAACCTCCACTCTACGGAATCAGAGTAAATCTTCCGTGGATAAAGTGAGGCAATAGCTAACTCCGCGAATACAATAAAGTCCCAAAGTGAGATGCATGGAGGTCGGAACTCCACAGACTCTGCGGCTAGGTAACTCCTTATCCGGCGGAAAGCTGATACTGACAGTACTGGCGGTGAGAGGAGACTAAGGATTTCAATGATGAACGAACATTAGAGAAAATAAGACAAATAAATCAGCATAATTTTGTAAAATTGTGAACTTTGATTTGGATATCTTTTACTGAATTCGGCATTAGAAACTATTTATACATCTACACGGAGAAAACCCACTGATATAAAATACTGTTAATCTATTAAAAGTCTGGTCAAATTATTCGTTTTCCTGTTAAAAATGGGACTTCAGGCCTATAACGAATACCAACATTGAAAGAGCTCCTAAAAATTATCAGTCAAAAGTTAATGTTTTATGAGGACGGCGGAACACATACTATTCATACAAAGAATGATATTGATATTAACTAACTGATATTGTTGCATCGAAAAGAACACGTGTTCTCGATATATTCTGATTGACTAATATTTTACCTGGAAGTTGGCATGCTATCACTTTTTTTAACAGGATCATTTCTATCCATGTTGAAAGGTATGAAGCAGACATAATCGAAAATATTGCCATAAATAATAATTTATGATAATAATAAAAAACATCTTTATATCAGAATGTGGCGAGGTAAAGTCCCATATATCCGATAGATAAAGTATGTTTTAACCTGTCTTTTGATTTGATTTTAATATCAATAGAATTACATTTTAAGTAAATAATTTTGTGTACACCACTAATTAATCAAAATAGTCGACTTGTTTCAAACGCAATGGTTTCTTCGTCAAGATAAACGTATAATCACAATATTTTACTTAAATTAAAATTATACGCTACAAAGTGAATTTGTAATTTTTTTTTATTTATAAATTTACCAGAGTATAAACTACATGTATTCCACACTGTCTAAGTACTTATCTAGACGGTAGTTTGTAGATATTTACAATAAAATTACAAAATGTGTTATCCAACCAAAACTTTTTTTTAAAAATCTAGTTTTTTCTGATCGCATTTTCAATGCTGATGTTTACCAGCTGGTTTCGCCATGTTTTATTTTTATTTCTATTGAAAATATTAAATTTCATACTGGATACTTCAAAAGTCCATGTCTTTTCATGTCAATAAGATTGCACACTGAAAAGTTTTCCATGTCTGTTTTCCATTATACTGTTATGATAAGTCTATAATTTGAAAGTAGTATAAGGTCCTTCTCAGTTAAAGTCTGAAATACCACCAGTTGTAACCTAATACCCTCGATTTATCATCTTCGTTGGGCAATTAGTGAAGCGAGAAATGTGGGATTGCGCCCGGCTCCGGGCTCCGGGCTCCGGGCGGCGATCGTCCTCACCCTAATCTATCACCACAATCACTTCTCAGTTCTCACAACGGAGGAAACAAATAATCCGATATCGGTCAAATCGGATTTGGAATTTGGGTCTCGATTCGGTCGGTCTATATATATATATATATGTATTCCGAGGAAACAAATATTATCCGATATTACAGGAATCTGATTTATTAAAATGTTAAACCTCACAATAGTCCCAATTGCTCCCAACCATCTTGAGTCAGTGAGTCTATGGCATCCCCGATTAAAGTATGTTGAAGAGACGGAGAAGAGGAAGGTGGGGAAGTACCTGGCTATTCAGATCTGGTCACTAAACACGGCCAAAAGCATTTCTAGAAACGTTTCCAAGTCTGAATGGTGATTTTACGAAAGTATGTTCTAACGTGCCACAAATATACTACATATTATTTTTGATTGAAAATTGTGAAATAACACAAATCAATCAAATAATATTTCATGTAGTCAAAATTCATCTAATTCAGTCGGTCTGTATACCTACCACTAATCGTCCCATTCTGAGGTAACAAATCATTCGATATCATTGGAATCGGATTGTGTCGATTAGGACAATCTATATCAAATAATTAATAATCCCAGTTCTATTCCGAGGAAACAAATAATTTGATAAAATTGGAAACTGATTGATGATTGTGGATTATATCGATTTCAGCTCTTGTATCGGTCGGTCTGCACATCACTCATATCGTTCTAAGCCGAAAAACCAATATCATTGGATTGTGTCGATTTCAGGTCTTGATTCGGTCGGTGTATAGGTACCTACTGTCTAAACTATTTACTTCGAAAACTCAACTAATCTGATGCATATCTGTCATTGTTATCGGATTGTAGATCGCATCGATTTCAGGGCCTTGAATCGATCGATCTACAGGTACACTGTTAGGTACCTACCTATTCATTATTTACTATAGGTAGTAGTTGTTCGTGATTTTACATTCAATAGAGAACAAAAAGCAGAACTTGATTAAGAGTACCTACGTATTTGCTCTAATTTATGATGTCTCAACTACAAAGCAGAATTTGCGATAAAGCAGAAAACTCTTGTATTGAAGTTTATACCTACAGATCGTTCCTTTTGCTATTTCTAAATTATTCAACTATTTATGTCCCTCGCATATTTTCCTTGGCGCTTTGTAAAATTTTGTAAATTCTATCTACTTATCTAAAAAATCAAACCGGAAAAGTTTTGTTCGTTTTATTATATATCTAAACACTTTTTTTTCATTTGACTGAGGATTGAACCATCCTCTCCAGGTACTGGCTCTTGACAACTGTGAACATTTAAAATTAAAAAAAAAAAAAAAAAACTTGGTGGACTGAGGATTTAACTTTCCTCCCCAGGGACTGGGGTCAACCGCACGAACAACTGAGTCGAATCCTGACTAGATCGGACCGAGATTTATTTAACTGCTGTAATATCATACAATTTTAGAGAAATGCGTATTTGTCACTGAAAAGTGTTTCTTCAAGTTTCAGCGCGATTGGATGTCGGTTAATAATTGAATAATGTGCACTCATTTATTCACGAAAACAATATCCAAATTAAAATACCTACATGTATTTAATTTTTGTAAAAATATGAAGATATGAAACTGTGAAGCCGTGTCGTGAAAACAGTTTTTCACTTTTTTTTAAATTAAATCTCATATTATCGTGATTTTACGTAGGTACCTTTCTCTTATGTTCCCACATTTTAGGCAAAACGCTTTACTTTTGTGAAATGTTATTTTTTTTCAATAATACGTGCATACCTTAATTGACTAAACAAATTAGTATAGTTACCTACCAAGCAAACAATTTTTTTTTCACAAAGTAGGTACCTACCTATTTATAAACTAATTAAAATTTAAGCTAGTAACCTACTGTTAAAAAAGAAATGTTTGAAAGTGCAAAAATATATTTTATAAACTGAATAAAAATGAATGGAAGGAAGTTGCGAAGGACCGTCCAATAAATAATAATTTAACATTGCTAACATTGTAGATATAAATTATTTTTTTTACTTAATTTTAAATCTCATTTGATTAAAATGTGAATATCTTTCCTATTACAGAATGAACTAATTAGGTGGCTACCTGCTTATACATTTCTCCATGATATTCATGTCGTAAATAATATTCATAAGAGTTTAAACAAAATTAGTAAAGCAAACACAACTATTTTTTTTAATTAGTTTCATTCTGATGCCGCCTTTTCGCTGTTTTCTCTGCCGTGAATGACACTCTTAAGGTTTAATAGTCGCAGAAGTAGCCAAGATAATAATTGCGTAATATGTGCTTAATGTTTAATACGAGAAATAACTGAACTAAAGCATGGAACAATAACTTATATTGCACGCTTTGTTATTCATTTTCTTTCATTATAATTTATGCATACTACAGTTAATTTTAATTATGTAATTTTTTTATACCGCAATTTTGCTTAAGTTATGAGAGATATTTTTATGTCTGCTGATATGATTGTTTATAAAACGTGGTAACGTGACGGATTATTTTGTCCGATGTTAATTATTTTAGATATCAGTATGTTATAGTGAAGATAGGTACAGTGGATATTATGTTAATTTTTAATAAATGTATATATTTTACGTAAGTAAAATCATTGAGTTATAAGAAATGTTCTTTTATTACTGTGTTGGTAAGTATCTACCTGCCTAAATTGTTCAATTAATATAACCGAAGTCTTTCTTTGGTAGATAGTACGAGTAGGCAATAGTAAGTAAAAGAATTAAATTATAAGTAGGTACCTACTGCTATCTAAATGTAGGTAGGTACGTTGCATATAAATCAATGATTTGAGGAAAATGTTCATTATTTTAGCAAACAACTATTGTAAGATACAGAAAAGTAAATAATAAATAATTAATTGAATAATGATTAATTATTAGTTATGGTTCAAATATTGTTACAATATACTGTCAAATTACCCATCTGGTAACACATCTAATACTCATTTTTTCTTTAATTTTGAAATATTTTGTGTTTGTATGTAGAATCACTTTATGTTTGTGATACTCTTATGTTTGCTTCACTCAAATGTAAATTTTTAACCTCAATACAGGCTCAGTCCTAGTGAGGTTGATTTTTATGTGAAAAAAATGTGTTTTATGTATAGTGAGATGCAATAAATAAATAAATAAATAGCTTAATAAAATCTTTTAATTTGTGATTTGATGTTAATTAAGATGTCAAAAAAATCTAAAAGCATAAATAAATAAAGATACGTTGGTACCTATCCTCCTTCTTTATAACCAATCAAAAACAAAACTTATAAGTAGGTACCTCACTACTTATGTCCTTGTACTACCTATATATCATTCGACAAAGCTAAATATTTCTTAGAACAAAATATTATGAGAAAAAAATAACCAAAATAATTTTAATTTTTTTCTTCATTAAAACTATTGTTTTGAAGTAAATAATATCGAGTAGGTCGGTAGGTAACAATTTTTTTCAAGAAAAAGTCTAAAAGCTATCTCACATCACTAACGACAAAGCAGAGGTATCCGAGATCATTTCTACCTGTGTTCATCTCTCATTTATATCATCAGTAAAGGCGGTCAGTTAATAAAATAACGTCTGTGAGATTTCACTGGCAGCAACTCTTGAGATAAATCATCTCGGCAATAAAAAAAACACTCAGAAGTATAATATTTGTGTTTCTTTTAATCATAAAAAGGTTAATTAAAGCGGCAGTTGATTAGTTTGAATTTTACAACCGAACGTGAATTTTTATTATATTTTTTGCCGTTTTGGACGAGGGATGAATTGAATGAAACTAAATTATTTAAAATTAATTTATTAATCTTGAATTATAGTCAAATTAAATAATTGCATTAATAATAATTAATTAATGAACTGTTCAGATGAAGTTGATTTTTAATATTTTATCATTCCAAATATGGATAACGAGCAGGTAGATGGAATTAGCTGACAAACAACAATGATTCATCAGTAATTAATATTATGAATAATGCAATGAAACAATACGATGTAATAAATCCTAAACAATGGGAGTGGGTGGGGGGCGGTAATTGACGATATTAGGCCTACACAACACCAGTCTGAATTATATTTGCATAGAACGACCGGTATAAAAAATAATGCTTTTTAATATTTTCTTCGTCTCACATTCTTAAATTAAACCGAACGGTAAAAATGAGTATTTAAAAATGTATGTCGAGGTGAGGGAGGCACGGAGCCCGGAACCAGGCAATTAAATCCTCGGTCCCCACTTCCATTAATATGTAACTAACTCTAAGCAGAGCGGAGCAGTGCTGATTTCTTTCTCCAACCCTTTCGCCGGCCACCGTTTTACATCTACATTATTAATTCGCCCTCGGAGGGAATAAGCGCGAGAATTAACACCACTTTATCTACCACTAGGAATAATATATTTATAAGTAACGCGTCGTAGACGAGGTGGGATAACACAAAACAATAAACTTACTGAAATAAAGGCGCACACGAAGTAATAATAGGTAAAACAAAACAGAACAAGCACTGGTGGGGCAGGGGCAGTGGGCAGTAGGCAGAGGCACGTACCTGGCCGTGGTGCAGTCCCGGTAGAGGACGTCGAAGTCCTTGCAGCTGAGCAGCTTGCAGCGGTTCACGCCGGGCTGGATGGCCCCCAGACCGCGCAGGATGCGCACCTGCTCCACGTTGCACACCAGCGGCACGATGTCCAGCCGCTTGAGCTTGGTGTACACGGTGTGAAGCCCGCCCACCAGGTGCTTGAGGAACAGCTCGAAGGCCTGCGGCAGACACAGCATGGTCTCGCCCTGGATGATGAAGGCGGCCACCTTCTGCGCGCGATAGTCCACCAGCTTGCACTCGTTGGCGGCCGGGTCCGAGCTGCTGATGGGGGGCGGGCTGTTGTAGGAGCGCGGCGGGCCGTGGTGGTGCGCGGCCGCCATGAGCTCCAGCGGCGAGGCGTGGTGCATCATCTGCAGCGAGCCCAGCAGCCCGAGGCCCGGGGGCGGCAGGTGCGGCAGGCGCGGCGGCATCAGCGGCGGCCCGGGCGGGCTGAGCGGCAGCAGCGGCGCCAGCGGGGAGCGGCGCGGGGAGCGGGACACGCTGCGGTCGCTGCCCGTAGAAGCCGAGTCCGCGGCGGACTCCATCGCACTATACAATTCTGTATCTTCTGTATTCAGTACCTGTACCGATTGACGGTTCTCGGCTGTACGTATGCGGAACGGAAGCGATGCTGACAGTTAGCGACGCGACACGCGACTGAGAGCTCCGAAGCTCTGTGACTGCGCCGCGAGCGACTGCGGCGGGAGCCACTCGCGATGGTAATAAATAAAAAGAGACCGAAGAGGCTTCGCCGTAGGTAGAGTTCCCTTGGGCGTCACACTCAGGCGCGCTGCCATTGGCTGGCGCTGGGCGGGTGCGCTCCCCATTGGCCGGGCCCCACGGGGCCACGCCCCTTCACCGCCGGAGCCGCCCTCCGCCGCGCTGATAAAGAATGTCACCCGGCAATCGATATGCGCCACTCGCCACTTGCACTAAGCGCCTCCCATCTCTCCGACCAACACTAATCACCGAGCTTTCTTTCTTTCATTTCCTTATTTACTTATAACACTTCTTTTTAATTTTCATTAAGTTGTCCTCCAAAAAGTAAAATGCAATGAAAAGATAAATAAAGAAGTAATATCTGCCCTGTCTGCTTTCAAACGACAATTTTCTTAGGAAAAAAGAAAAAAAATATAAGAAAAAACGAATATAATGTGTCGTTTTAAAATATCCAAATAATGTTAAAGAAATTTGAAAAAATTATATTTATTTTATGTCATTTTGGTGTTTCAATATAAAATACATATTTTAAGTTTGACACTGTTTTTCCATATTAGTGTTTAAATTACCCCTTCGACTCTTCGGAATTAGGAACCTTCTAACCCCCACAACTCTTAACCTAACTTTAGGGTGGACGCCGGTCGAGAGGCAGGTACCTACCTACCTCCCCATTGAAGTTGTGTTTCAGATAAACTTTTCTAGTTTGGAACAACAAATACATTAAAAATACAAATAATTATGGCTATTTTCTAATAATATTAGAAAATCTTTGATAGATAGACAAAAAAAAGTTATGGTATGTAAATATGAAGAACAATAAAAAGCTTTAAAAGTTTTGAAATGGTAAATATGAAGAACAATAAAAAGCTTTAAAAATTATGAAATGGTAAATATGAAGAACAATAAAAAGCTTTAAAAGTTTTGAAATGGTAAATATGAAGAACAATAAAAAGCTTTAAAAGTTTTGAAATGGTAAATATGAAGAAAAATAAAAGGCTTTAAAAGTTTTGAAATGATAAATATGAAGAACAATAAAAGGTTTAAACAGTTTTGAAATGGTAAATATGAAGAACAATAAAAAGTATTAAAAGTTTTGAAATGGTAAATATGAAGAACAATAAAAAGCTTTAAAAATTTTGAAATGGTAAATATTAAGAACAATAAAAAGCTTTAAAAGTTTTGAAATGTTAAATATGAAAAACAATAAAAAGCTTTAAAAGTTTTGAAAATATAAAATAAATTAAGCAATAAAGACAAAAGTTATGGTAACGTTTTAATACACATTTGTCAATTTTGACAAACAAAGATTTATAGTCACTAAGCGACTTGTTTATTTATTTTTCTTTTTAATCGAGTAGTGCGTTACCAGTGGTAAACCAATAAATCGTAGTTACCATTCACTGGTATAACATTCAATTGTCTATAAGTATGCGGATTAAGTAAAATACGTACTTACATATTAAAGCCAATAATACATTATTATTTAAAAATCAAAAATTAGATACGACTGAACATAAAACCTTACAGTGAATTTATACACAGATTAAATTAAAAATAATTAAAAAACAAACTTTAATATTTTTACGACTAAATTTCAATATAATATAGGTATGAGTAGGTATATTTACTACCTACCTACCTACTAAAAAACAAGTTAATGATTGTTCAGTTGAAAATGCATGGATAGCTAAGGCAGCCACAAATTAATAAAACAGTCACAGGATTGTTAACCACAATTTAAAAGTCGTGATGAGAAAAGTAAAAAAAAAAACATTTTTTAAACAAATATATAATAAAGATAAATATTTTTTTTCAGAGTAATTAATTAAATTGAAAAATACAATGATTTAAAGATTATTTTCTCCTTTAATTGTTAACAAGCATTGTTTTTTTTAAATAAAAAAATCTTCTTACCAAGATAGCATTAACTTGCACTCCATAAAGGCTGAAAAGCTGTACCTTCCCTAAGAAAAATAACGAATCACAAAAATTGATTTCTACTACTCACTAAAATCGCCCGCAAGTAGTAAAATTCAATAATTTCAGACTTTGGAATTCCCCAAGGTACAGGGCTTGGACCAATTCTTTTTGCCATATATGAACGTTAACGACATTTTCTTTCAATCATTACATTGACAATTTTCTTCATACGCCTACCACACAGTACTAATAATAAACTAAACTAATTAGGAAAACGTAACATTAAAAGCCATTTAAAACATTAACGCTCGAAAGTTCTTCGACATTATCTTTCACTGAATAGTGAAAAAACATGTGTAGTTCCATTTGCAATACACACAAACGATACCCCTAAAAGCGTTGACATTATTTTGTATGATATATCCAAAACTAACAATAAAAATGATGGTGTCTGAAACTGCAAAATATTAAAAACAACAAACTTAATCAAATATCTAGGACCAATTATCGATAAAAATCTGAAATGAAAGGACCAAATAAGTCATGTTTCAAAATTTGGAAAACAATCTAAATTTTTTTAAGAATCAGAAATTTGTAGATTAAAACCGTATATTTGAATTACTAATTAGTTCAAGTGTTACAATATGATATCATTAATTGGGTTTCCGCGTACAAAACTAACCTTCTCCCAATATGAAATAATAAAAATAGATCGCTTATTCGAAGAATTTCAAATACTTTCATTTAAAGATCTGTACATATCGTCCTTAGGATGTTTCACAGAATTTGAACAATTCTTAAATTTCAAACATAATTTTCAAGTTCTGTGAAAGATATTTTCAAGTTCTGTTATTAATTTAGTTCTGTCAAGGAACTGGCCTATAATTATACAGTAACAGAACTTGAATAGGACTTTCACAGAACTCGAAAATGAACATTGAAATTTGATAAATTGTTCAAATTCTATGAAACAACTCATCCTGATTCGATAATTCAGAAAAGTAAACAATTTTTAACTAAAAACGTTCTGGATTTAAATATATTTTTCCATGCAATTTGAAATTATTTTTTAAACTACTTCATTTGCACAAAATTATTATGTTTACAAATGAAGAACTTTTTTCATTCGACTACCGGAAGAAATTAGAAGCATTAATGACCAAATCCAAAAATTTAACACCGTGAAAAATTTTTCAAAAGATTATCTAATAAACATTTTTAATTTTTAAATATTTTTTTAAGTCTCTGCCATTAAAGAGAATGAAGCCAAGCATTTGTAATCCTTTATTTGTTACTACATTTATGCGTGAAAGAAGGTTATATAGAATCCTGGGTAGGTAGTTTAGTTCACTAACTACCCTTAAAAGTTTGAAGTAGGTACCTAACCAAGACATTCTTCTAATCTACGTATGTCATATTAAGTAGGCGGTGGCTTACATTTCAACGACAATTTAGGGGCTTAACTAAATTTCAAGACTCATTGGCATTAACATTTCCATATAGGTAAGTAGGTAAGTACCCATCTACCAATGTTCTTTGAAAGAAAACAAAGAAACAACGATAGAACAAATAATAAAGGTCGATTTAAAATAAGAACGCAGTTTAAAATACCATGCAAATATCAGGCCTCGCGGGTGACGAATACCCTCCCGCTCCCCCTCCCCCACCCTCTGGACTGTATGCTCCACACCCCTCGTCCACTTCCTGAAATCCTGAACATTAATATGATATTCCGTACGACAAAGAGTAATAAAATAATCATTCTGGGACGTAAGCGGGCTAACCTGTATTCCAACATGATACCAGCTCATATAAAAGATTGGGTATCTGTTTATCTTCAGGGAGCAAACTTTAAATGGCATTAACAAATAAAATTACCTACCTAATATTTAGTCGTTTTGAGAAATACAATTTTTTTTGCTATCTACATGTATTAGGTACTAAGGACGGATTGTTTCAAAGAATTTGAACAATTCCTCAAATTTCAAAGTTAATTTTCAAGTTGTGCAAAGGTTATTTTCAAGTTCTGTTTCTATATTATTATTGGCCAGTTGTTTCACAAAACCGAAATAATAACAGAACTTGAATAGAACTTTTACAAAAATTGAAAATTTTCTTTGTAATTTGATGAATTCTGTCAAAGAACCCGTCCTAAGAATTAGTAAATTAGTATTATCAGCTTTGTAAAATTTAAAACAAGTTTATTAGTAAGACACTTGTACATGTAGATAATTTGTCTACATCTCACAGTTCACAGATACTTTTTCCCCATTTTTGAGAAATTTCAGCACATTTATTTTATTTAATTATCGAATTCCTGAAATAAGTAGAATATGCTAGATAGAATTTAGGTTTGTAAAAGTTTGATGAAAACTTTGTTTTTTACTGTGAAAATACTAACGAAAAGAATTTCTTCTGGAAAATCTACAAAAAACTAAACTTTAGTAATGACCCGAAACTAACTATATCCAAAATATTATTCTACCCAAATCGTCAGGTCTATAGAATCAGTCGAACAACTCCGAGAATGTAACACAATATTGGATAGTTAGGTACCTAACTACCCATTTACGTACCTAGGAACACAGTACTTCTTTTTCCGTGGTAGCTACCCATTGAAATTTTTTTTAACTGTTTTATATGCCTACCGTTCGCTTAACTAACTCTGCGTGGAGAACGATATGGGATTTAGCCCTCGGTCTAGAGATCTCTAAACGTCATTGTCGTGGTTGCATCCGAGTGACTCAGCTTTCCACTGAATGTGCAAAATTTTCAGGTGACCTCCCTTTAATTTAATTTGACATGAGTATAATGTTTGATTTTAATTTTATGTCATCATTAGGTTGGTACCTTTTTTTACTTTTTGGCACACTGGAATAGCACCATCCTCTCAGACATGCTGGACATGCTGGTTTATAAACTTAAAACAAAAATTTTAAATAAATGACTACACAAATTTACATAAAATAAATCTATTGGAATACGCGGAGAATAGTGACTATAGCTGATTTATTGAAATCATATTAAAATCGTGAATATAATCCATTTCCTAAAACAATATTAGCCTATTCAGATTGAATCGGAGAACATGTTCACGAAGGTGTCCTTTTACTGATGAATGTAATGACGAAATGTTACAACATTAGAATTTTCATGAACACGTGTTCCGACATCCTAATAACAATTCGTGTTTTACCGACAGTTTGTTAGGAAACCTGTCAATTTATTCATCGAAGGCCTGCAGTCTTGTTTTTAACAGGAATACGAATAATTTTACCAGATTTTCAATAAAATTATCAATATTTCATAACAGTAAGTTTTCTCCGTGTACCACTTTTTGAGGGTCATAGTTCAATTACTTCTGAAGCAACAGTTAAGTGAAATTCAAGAAAAAATATAATATATTATTATCTATTATTAGAATCAAATTACAGTATCACTAAATAGACACTTACAACTAACAAAACCGAACAAATTATTATTCAACAAAACGTTTTTTTTAATACGTTGAAATTGGCATATCGTATCAAAAGCGGCGTTTAATTTATTGCATATTGCATGGCACAATCGGCTGCATAAAAAGCGCACCGCGAACTATGCGCTCCGAATGTGGAGCAATGGCAATACATATTGTGTGGCGGTTCAAACTCGTAAATACCTGGCGAGCGTCGTGTCCGATTCGCGTCTATCGCAGATCGACATGGGCCTGGAACAGTTTTTGGCCAAGTAATCTATCGACGGATCTAAAAGCCATAGGTGAAGTTCGTAACCAATGGTACGCGTAACATTTGTACCGATCTATAATAATATATTTTTTTACTATGATTTTCTTATTTTTTAACACGCTTTCAATACATCTTTCGCTTTCTTGGAGAAAATATATGTGTGAGGGTCTCGAAAGAATCTCTTCAAATTATTGGTAATTCGGCTAAAAACTGTAAACTTTTAGCACGAAAAGTTTTTCAAGAAACCCGTTAATTCATTTGTTAAAGGCCTGCAATCCTATGTTAACTGGATTACTAATGGTTTGAAGAGATTGTCAATAAATTAGCAATAGTCATAAACTAATAATAAATATTATTATTATTGTATTCCCGTCAACACGCAGGAGGCCTTATATACAATAAAGCACAAAAAATTAGAAAGGAAGGAAGTAAATAAAAAATATGCAATAAATACAATTCCTAAATAAAATATCGAAAAGTTTTACTAGAGCATTAACAATGACATTAAGTTTATATAAAATATTGACAATATTTGATATGATATAATTTACGTCATATGGAGGTTTCTCGTTTTTGCAGAATAAACAATTTACAGTACCTGATGTAAATTAAGAAGCTTTGAAATATGTAACCTTATTAAAAACTTTATTTAATTATTGAAGACAATATTAGCGATTTCTAAACGATAATCTGAAAAATCAGAAAAGGATACGGTCACATCTAGGACTCGAACCCAGGACCCTTGCCTTGCCGGGGCACCGCTCTACCACTGAGCTAATGGGACCCTATCCCCTTCGGTCACATTTAACTGTATCATACTTCGAATAAGAACTACCAACATTGTCTTCATTTTTTCACCGCACATTTTTTATTGGCAAATATCTTAATGTATGATCGCATGATTCAACCCGAACTACATTCATTATAGACAGCGTCTTTTTAGATAAAAATATTTTTTTTACTTTAATGTGCGACATCTATTGACTTCTCGAGGATAAATATTATTTTTTTTGAATAAATTTATTAAGTAAACCCTCAAATTGTAATATTTAATTATTGAAGACAAGAAGTTATTCCAAAAAAAAATAAAAACTTTATTATAAACAATAAAGGGTAAAACAGGACGACAATGATCATTTCTTATTTATCAGTTAATCAATATCTAATAAAAAAGATTTAGATTAAGTAGTGATCTCAGGCGATGCCAGGTGCTGTCTTCGGGTAATGATACTACATTTTTTATGTATTTTTGGGGATCTGGTGAGAGGCACGAAATGAAAGACGTGTCTTGGTTCGTTTATTGGTGAGTCAGTTGGCCGTGATGAGATGACTTAGGACAGATGTAGTATTCTCCGGATGCTGGCTGTGATGGCTGGTCAAGCGCGGGTCAGTGAGTCGACGCCGTGTCACTCGCTCAGTCTGGGCCTTTCGGGAACTTTCGGCGGCGCTGCGTTAACGCATAGGCGATCGGCTAGAACCTTCTAGCGAGTTGGCGTGATGTGCCAGACTTGCTCGCAACGTATTGTCGTAGGTAGGTCGCGTTGTTTACGATTTATTCTTGGTAGTAATTTGTAAGTAGGTCGAACTGTTTACTATTAATGAGTTAGTCTGGATTCTTCTCTTGACGCCACATATTCATATTTCAGAAACATCCATCAATACAACACTAACGCAAAAAAAACTTAATTTTTTTCTTCAAAGGGTTAATATGTTTTTCAATTTCTACCTATTTTTATTTAAATCGCATTTTTATTAAACCTTATCAGTAAACTAAAAAATTAAGTGTCTGTGAAAAAATGGACTAAATGTTATCCGTTGAGTGGTCAGAATGCAGATTCGGATTCCATCGCAGTGCAAAATGTGTTGTAATTTATTTTTTTAGCCAATTCTTTGTTTTTTTCATTTGTCATGACAATTAGTGGAGAAAAACGAAAAAAGTCGTTTGCCTAGTAAATAAATTTCATTGAATACTTTACATTGTTATGTATAGATAAATAATAAATATTTTAATTATCTCAGAAGAGAGAAATGTTCATACCCCAACGACTCGCGACCCCTGTCCCTTTGTTTGCGAGTCCTGGAATAATAGTGTGTCGGGGGCGCGGCGCTAGTGCGAGGGTGACGAACCCTGCGGCCTCGGCCACCACTTTTTACCCCAAATCGAACGCAACTTTCACGGTTAATTATTATTCGTGAAAACCGCGTACCGAATAACCCGGATTCTGATGTATTTGGTACGTAATCCGCAGATTATAACGAAAATGAAAACAGAACCTCGTTACTTCTTGTTTCGAGACCACTAAATTTAACATTTTATTAAGGATTTTAAAGATTGATTGCATGCCACTCTTAAATAAGAATTTGGAACGAGGTGTAAAATTTACAGCGAAATTTAAAAATGTTTTTCTTTTGATCAAATTTGACAACGATATTTATAACACAGAATGCATCAAAGCACGTATTCTTAATATGTTTGATCATGGTGTTCCAATATATGACCTTGTCTAAGGTGAAAAAAATTCGGGTAGTTTAATTTATTATGAGAAATGACGTTAACCAACTTAAAATATTTCTGCAAATGACCGTCGGAAGTAAAATAGCATAAACGCCAACGAATAAAAGCTTTGCAAAATTTGTATGGACATCAAATGAACCCAAGTAAATGTTTAGGGTGGAAGATATTCCTAGAATTAGACTAGTGAAGCCTAAAATTCAGAAATGAAATATTTTCCTTCATACTATTTTAGTAGTAACAAAATCTAAAATAGCTCGCTTCTCCTTCTCTCTGACAACCTCGATGGATGTATCAAATTGGCTACTGTATTGGCTTCGACAAAGTACAAGTACCAACTCAAGTGCTATTTCAATTTTTTGTGTTTATCAAAGAAAAAAGACAACTATTCGCGAAAATCGTTAAAAACGCATTCCTTTAGAGTACGGTATTACGCTATACGTACCTATACGGAGAAAACTTACTGAAAAAAAATATTGCTAATTTATTAAAAATCTCTTCAAATTATTCGCTATCCGGTTAAAAACGGGATTGCAGGCCCTTAACGAATGAATTGATAGGTTAATGATTTGTCACGATGTCAGAACACGTGTTCATAAAAATCCTAACATTTTTGCATTTCGTCATTAGGTATATATTATTAAGACAACGCAGGTGCATGAACACGTGTTTCGATTTTATTAAGAATTTACTAAAAGTTTATCAGGAAGCGGCCTTTAGTCTCGTTTTTCAATAATTTGAAGAGATTTTCAATAAATAAGCAATCTCAATTTGCCACTAATCTAACTTCCTGCTGAAATCATGAGCGGTCCCAATGCCACTGAAGCAGCTTTGAATACTTGATATCTAAAATAAATAATTTAAAAAAGGCACAACTTAAAAAAATGTTTTTAAGGGTTGAAACCTCCGGTAGATTTAAATTAATTTTAATTTAACAAATGGATAACCTAGGGCGAGGCGGCCAAAAAAATTTTCGAGAGTTATCAGATAGCTTTTTCCAGGTGAATGATTGCATAATGTTAAATTTATAATTAAAAAAAAAAAAAACAATCAGCACCCTTCACTAGCGACATCCACAGATGTTGCTCCGTGTTTACAAGTACAAGCAGCCTTGGTGGCTGGCTTGCTTGCGGTAGGTTGGTGGATGGCTGGCGGCATCTAGCGGATTCTGGGTGAAGGTTGGGAAAGTGGGTCGATGGCACCTAATGGGTGGATGACCTCATCACGTAATGCAGACAACTCATTATTATGTTATTTTATTATTACAACGAATCTTGTTTCCGTACACAAGGTATTTTTTCACGAAAATATTTTTTGCGATTTATGAGAAAGTATCATTTTGCGCGCAAGTTTTATTTTATTTAGGTGTACTTATTTCTATAAAAAGATTATTTTTTAAATATCTTATTTTACCAACCGGTTTCACTTTTGATTTTTTTTTAATATCAGCATGTAACCCTTTCAGCCCCAGTGTTAATTCAAATTAACATGAACTTTGTTAATTTTTTACCATAACGATTTTGAAAAGCCTTGTTTTTGTTTTCTTATACATAGCTTGTAGTTTTATTATTTATAATTTGACCGATTTTCTTTCGGAATCATCGTTAGACTATAATTCTTAATACAATTATTAAACTTCAATCAATTCCAACTCTTGAAGCAAAAAAAATCATAATCTAACTCCGAAATCAACATCGAAATCATTTTTTAAATTATTCCACGAATAACTCCCTCCAGCCATTGTCAAAAAATGTTCAACTTTATTTCAATGCTTTTGAGAATTCAAGCACTTTATACAATTAGTTGACCGTCATTGCTGCTTACAGATAAATTAATCTGAACTTGAGAAATTGATCGATAAATCCAAATGCGAAATATTAAATCTACCCATGACCTTCGACGGTCCATCCAGCCACGCAGATCTCATTGCAAGACGGTCAGTGACGGTCTGATGTTCATAGACGTAACCGTAACCGTCTACTATCCGGAGGCCAAGATAACTAATAATAGACAAGCATGGTAAGTTATTGTTGAAGAATAGGAGGTTTTTCAGAAGCGTACGTATGCAAGCAACAAGTTTATTTATCGATCTGATAAAACAATATTCTAATAATAATATCCGTTTTAATAACATCCTTCGCTTATAATAAAAATTATTGATAATAGAACTGAGTCATTTAGATACTCGCTTGTACCTCGATTGTATGCAGTTGGTAATAGTAGATAGAATTGCACGGAATATAGTTATAAGAAGGCTATAGTAACATACCTCAAAAATATGAATAATTAAGCTTAGCACAATATTATTGTTCTGAATTGAATTTCTATATAACTATGTTCCACTAAATTATTATGTACATATATCAAACGTTTGTAAAATGAGTGTATAATAAATATAAATATAAACGTGAAATAGAGATTTTTTTGATCACGGGTACCGCAAGGTCTCGGGTAAGTACCTCTGTTAATTTATTAATAATGAAGTGAAATCTAAGATACGATGTTATGCACATTGTACAATGTATTTTTTAACGTAACTTTTTTACATGCAACATGTTAGAATAGGGATATTTCCAAAAAGTTTAACACACAGAAAATTTATTTTAATTCATATTGTTTGAGACTACCATTAAATCTAAGTTGAAATTGCTGTGACTATGTCAGGTAAATGATCAGATCTGAGTAATCAGACACATCCCAACCTTCCTCTAACCAGTTTCTTCACTCTCCTCTTTTTCTTTCAGTCTCACAATTTTTCCCAAATACG
Organism: Hesperophylax magnus; assembly: GCA_026573805.1. Lineage (NCBI taxonomy): Eukaryota > Metazoa > Arthropoda > Insecta > Trichoptera > Limnephilidae > Hesperophylax > Hesperophylax magnus. Next base: position 8,879,092 of record JAIUSX010000022.1, read on the forward strand.
GGAATGAAACAGTTTCGTTGATTCGTTGCACATATTCTACTTATAACTGGTTATTTGTTTATTTCGCAAAAGGTACACATGTTTTTGATTATGTCCAATGTTCAGATAATAGGTAGGTACCAACTAACTCTACAATTATTTATTTATTTATTTATTTAGACGCCGTAAAGGGCTTTTACAATATACATGATTTATGTTTACAGTGGTTCACAGGAACGAAACAGTATTATGTTAAACAGAATAATTACTGAGAATTTATGTTGGAAATTAAACAAGAATAACATCTGGTATACATAGGTACAATAGCATTTTTATTTTCAATCCGTACAGTAATTTAGTATTGAGGTTATTGTTACCTTCAATATTGAATTTGGTTGAATTTGCTGAGAACTAAGAGTTAGCTCTATTGAATCAGGGCTGTCAGTAAGACATCTCATAACAATTTTGGGAAAAATTATAGTTTTGATTAAGTATATAACACTCTTCTGTCTGATATCTGATGTAAGTGCATAGTTTAGGTTCTGTGATAACTTATGAATAGAATGGTATTATGCCTAATAACATTGATAATTACGACAGAGGTATGTTATTATAGCCTTCTTATAACTATATTCCGTGCAGTTGAACACATCTACTACTTCTGAGAAAGCATTGCCAACTGCATGCAATCTAGGTATAAGCGAGTTTCTAAATGACTCAGTCCTGATATTGTTATTGAAATTAAAAAGAATTTTGGATCGAGTGGTTCTAGTGGGTATATGGAAGGTAATTAGGCTTAATATATCAGGGCTGTCTATAATACCATTGACAATTTTAAAAATAAAAGTCAAATCGAAAATAAGTCTTCTATCTGAGAGTTTAAGTAAGTTTAATTCTTTCATCAAGTGATAGTAATTTATTGATTCTATAGGTAGACCGAGTTTATAATTATTATTTTGTATACAGGGTTTTAAGGGACGTACATGACTTATTTTAACCAGTGATTCCTGACATTATTTGGAGTTAAAAATGTAAATGAAATTTAGAAGGCAAGTACGTCCCTTAGCACCCTGTACACACACACACACCTTCTATTTTTACAATTATTTAGGTTTGGCGAAATACCACGAAGCAAAATAAACGTGGCAAGAAATAACAATTATTATACTCTGCTCAACAAACAATTATTAGTTCACACCACCGTAATTGTAGTATTTCACTTACAGGTAGTTACATACCATACATACGTTACTGTTACATGATTTACTAACATTGTTTCATATTCAGTGTATCAGTTTACTGTTAGATCATTCTAAAAAAAAATTGTTTGATTTTCGATATCTCACTACGTATATTCTGTTCATATATAGATATAAAATAGAGAAAAGTCAATGTTTATCCTAGAATTCAAAAACTCTAAACTCTAAAGCATTCACAAGCCCGACCAACGCCCGGTACACATAAGCTAGTTAATAATAAAAGAGTGGGAGTGGCATTTTCACGTCCGTAAAAATTATGTCTTCTCGGTAAAAAAAAAATACAGACTTCTGCGTATCTCTTGTGTCTGGTCTCTTCAAATAAAAGTAGTGTGGGAGTAACACAGTAGGCAGGTACTACAAGTCTGTTTGTCAGGAGAGATAATGATACAACAGAAGACACCGCAAACAACAAGATATCTATTATGATGTTATCTCGCCTTATCAGCTCCTTCCGCTCACACTTCCGCCAAAAGAATCTCCCCGAGGCGTCAAGACCGTACAACAGATTTCTAGAGGTGTAAAATAATGTAATTTATCTAATGAGATACTTAACTATCCTTGAAAATATTACACAATGATAATAATACCGACCGGTCGGTGGCCGAGTTGACATAGCGTTTGGATTCCACCCAGCTGTAGTGTGTTCAATTCCTCGGCTGGCTCCTCCTCCAAGTCCTCCATCACAACACAAGCAACATTTTCCGCTTACTGTGGTGGTAGTAGGAGATTTTCAAATATTGTCAGGTTATTCGTAACCCGGGAATGTTTGTCTTTCTTTTTAAAAAAAAATAAATTAAATTCCATTTTTTATGTTTTGCTGAATGTATACCTATATACCTACGTCGCACGGGGTGTTCTCTCTCTCTGGTTTCAATCCTGGGATTGGTTTGCAGCAATTTTATCTAATCTCCTCTTCCATTCTTCCCTGTCTTGTGCGGCTCTTTTGACTTGTGCATATGATGAGCAGCGCACGTCCACCAGCAGGTCCTCCAGGTACTCTCGGCGTGGGCGTCCCCTAGAGTTTGTCCCCTCGGTCATACCCTCCATTATGACATGCAAGAGGCCTTCTTGTCGTATAACATGGCCGATCCATCTTGCACGCCTTTCGGACAAGGTCCTGAGCAGGTGCCTTCCTCCTTCGATTCTTTGGAGATCCTCCTCATTTGTAACATGGTCTCTCCAGGAAATTCCTAACAGTCTTCTATAGGACCACATCTCAAAAGCCTCTAGTCTCCGTTTATCTCTTTCGGATAGGCACCATGTTTCGCAGCCGTACATCAAGATACTCCATACATAGGTCTTGATGAGGAGTATTCTCAGTTTTAGGTCTATATTATTGGATTCTATTATGATAACGGGGTGTTATCTGTACTATATTGCTAATTATAGTACCTACCTACATAAAATTAGGTTAGTATGTAGGTACATAATATATTTATTAGTCTCTTTGAGTGATTGTTAGTTTTACATTAAATACTAGGGACGGGTTGTTGCATAGAGTTTGAACAATTCATCAACTTTCTAAGTTTATTTTCAAGTTATGTGAAGATTCTATTCAAGTTATGTTATTATATCATTATTGGCCAGTTGTTTCACAATACTGAAATCGTATCAGGACTTCACTGAACGTGAAAATCAAAACTGAAATTTGATAAATTGTTCAAATTCTGAGAAACAACCCGTCCTAAGAGATTTTCTAATAGACGTATTTTAAATTTTACACAACTGATATACAACCATTAGACCTGTGATAGACCACGCTATAAGCGCGTTATATTTGCGTGGCTGGACCTATTTCAGCATATCGCTTGCCATACATTCCAATTGGTAGTGTATATCGAGCGATACGCTGAAATAGGCCAAACCATGATGCGTATAGCATAATGAGTCGCCTACATTAATATGTAGGGTAAATGATTGTTCATCGTATAAAATTTAAATAAAGTTTATTGGTAAGGGTTAAATGTGTAGAGGAATGACGTAATTTGTACAGTTCTAGTATCTATTATATTGAATTTAAGGTTGTTTTATACACAGCTAAACGTAGTCACAACACCATATTTCTACTTAGAAAATTATATGAAGCTCTTCTGAACAGAATAGAAGAAAGTAATATCAGTTTGAAAATATTATTAATTATATACACGATTATATGATTAATCCTCACTCTCTATTTTCATAGGAAATAATCTCAAATGTCAAACAAACATCAAAAAATACAAAGTGCGTTTTTGACCCCAATGATAGAGCCTGGCTTATCACTGCCTTTAAATTCTGGTCCTCCATTAATAGAATAAGTCGCTAACTTTGCAACAGCTGGTGTACCCACATGATGCACAGGTTTGGCTTAAAATATTCAGGGATGTGTGATTGCAACGCGGTGTAGACTTCCGAGCATAATATAGTCGACAAAATCTCGCTTAAAACAGGCCATATATTGGCTCAGGTAACCTAATGTTAGATTATACTGTTTCCCCTTGGCTTGACAGATTCCCCTGTTGTGTCTGCTTTATCGGTTAATCAACGCTCTCTAACGTACTCCCCGGGTTATTTTCTAATTTTCCTTAAAATATCATATATACAGCATCCCTAAAGATAAGATACCTTGACCAAATAGGCTACAAGTTTTTGAAACAGTACGGCCTCGGTGTGGGGTTATTTAAAAAAAATCATTTAAACAAGAGCCTCTTTTATTTCCAATATCTTATAAACATACCTAAAATTTAAGAACAACTTAGCGTATTATCAAAAAATTTCTCAGCTAAGAGAACTATCCAAAATCGAATCTGTTAGGTGCTACAAATCCTACATCGAACTCACTGAGACACAATTAAATCTTAACCCTAAACAATTCTGGAAATTTGTTAAACAAAAACGTACTGATGATAATGATCTTCCTCCAAGTATTTTCTTTAATTAAAATCATGCTACCAACGGTCTCGACATTGCTAACCTTTTCGCTGAACACTCCTCCGTCTACTCTGATACCTCGTGCACTATCCCTCCACTCAACTATACTAATAGTATTGATTTAAATAATTGCCAAATCACACTTATAGATGTCTTTAACTGCTTAAAAAATCTCCCCAGCAAAACAAGCACTGGTCCTGATGATATTCCAGAAATATTAGTGAAGGAATGTAAATTTACTATATCTGAGCCAATTTATTTGTTATATAACTTGTCAATATCATCTGCCACTTTTCCGGACTCCTGGAAAGTTTCTTATTTCAGACCTATTTTCAAATCAGGCAATAAGTCGAACGTAGAAAACTATAGACCCATATCGAAATTATACCATATTCCTAAAATATTTGAGTCAATAATATCTTTAATATCTTTAAAAACGTACTGATCGAGGAACAGCATGGATTTAGATCTGCTAAATCTACTAATACTAACTTACTATCCTTTACCAATTCCATCGTCAGTGACCTAGAAGATAACTCGATAATAGATGTTCTATATACCGACTTCTCTAAAGCTTTCCATAAAGTAAGCCACTCAATCCTTATGGCCAAACTATATGCTATCGGTATAAGAAACCCTTTGCTATCCTTCTTTAATTCTTATTTAAGCAATAGACAACAAAGAGTTAAATTAAACAACTTTGTGTCTACTATTATTGAAGTAACGTCCGGCGTACCTCAAGGAGCACATCTAGCGCCGCTTCTTTTTAACTTGTTTATAAAACGACATTATTAGTATTTTCTCTCATACACGCTTTTGGCTTTTTGCGGACGACAATAAGATTCTAAAAATAATAAAAAAATCACGGTGACTGCCGTCTTTTCCAATCGGATATCGACTCTATCAATGATTGGTGTAAAATTAATTGTTTGAAACTAAATGTCGATAAATGCAAAATTATGTCCTTCTATAGATCAAAAAAACCGATTGTCTTCGAATACAAACTTAATAATATTTGCTTAACAACTGTTACATCTATTAAAGACCTTGGTGTCTCTCTTGATAACAAGCTTTCTTTTCGGGATCACATAACTGCAATCGTTAATAAATCCCTCAAACTACTTGGTTTCATCACTAGAATCACTTCGGACTTCAAAAACGTAAATACCCTTAGAACTCTTTACTGCTCCTTGGTTCGCCCCCATCTTGAATATGCTTGTGTTATCTGATCTCCTTTTTATGCTGTCCACATTCGACGCATTGAATCTGTTCAACATCGGTACTTAAGAGGGATTGCTAGGAGGCTAGGATTAGAAAAAGGCAAATACTCATATGATGAAATTGAACTAACTCTAAACCTCTCTCCTTTGGAAGTCCGTCGGGAAAGAAATGACCTCATTTGCTTCTTCAAAATTATAAATGGTATTATTGATTCACCTACTCTACTGCAACTCATTCCCTTCAACATCCCTTCACACAGACTCAGAAATAATGAACTGCTCTTTCTCAACCATCATTCGACAAATTATGGATATTATTCACCATTGTCCAGAATGTGTAGACTGGTCAACTCAAGTCAAAACCTTAACTTTTTTGGGATAAGTCTGAATGATTTTTGCCGGTCGCTAAACAAGTGACGGAATATTATAAGTGTCCTGTGGTTCTGACCCACGGCTTAGTCTTGACTTGATTCGACTTGTCACTTTATTTTCTTATATTATATCTGCCTTTTGTCTTTGCTTTAATGTACCTTTGTCTACTCCTGTATTTTCATTTTACTAGATTCGTGTTATTATTTTGTGATTTGGACGATGTCCGTTAATAAATAAATATCTACATGACTAGTAGTTCTGTGAACATTAAATAGACCAAGCGTAGAAAAAAAAGCATATTTCTAATATTTTCTTATTTAATAAATCATAACAAAATTTTCCTCGGAAGTCCTACCTACGAATTTAATGATTAACCATGCAAAATTTTACATTAAAAATATCAAATAAGGAAATATACAATTTGTCCAAAGAAACGTCACTATCTCAACTAGAATTCTTTTTTCCAACATTCTTCGGACAGGTATGAATATAATATTGAAAAAATAATTCAAAATTGGCCATCTAGTCAAAGTAAGCCCTGCATAGGTGAATGCAGCAGATTTTCGAAACAAGAAACGAAACGTACAAACAAATTTATTGACAGATGAAATGCCAAACTATTGAGTTAAAACATGATATCTAACAGATTACCGTCATCAAAGTGTTACTGCATCATTGTCTTGGATAATTACAGGTTGTAAAACTACTTGTCAATAAAACGCGATTAATTGCAGGAGAACGATTAATAAACGCCAATAGGTCTTTGATAAATCCTTGAAACACTCGGATACAGGTGAATATAAATAATATTATTATGTTCATCTAAACAAACGAATCGATATAGCGTTATCATAATTCATATCTGGAAATCTCTGCTTGTTAACATGCATATAAATTCAGAGAGATAGCCTAAAGGTAAACAAATATTAGAAATGATTTCTGATTATATCTCTCTTAACACCTAACTAATTTATTCTAATCGAGTTTATTTATCGTTTTTTCAGTGTTTGTGGTTTCATGAAATGTTTTTTAGTTACGGTGAACGAAATACATATTTTTATGTGATGCCAGTGAGAATATGGCATCGCCAGTTGGGGTATAATGTGAGGCTGAAGGTAGTGGGGAGGATAAGGAGATGGGAAAGAAGAAGGTGGGGAAGTACCTGGTTATTCAGATCTGGTCACAAATCATTTAAAAAAAATTTAATACCATTCTTTTTCCCAATTTTTACATTAATTACATCAATATTATAAAAATCAATAAGAACAATGGGAACCCACTAAGGCGCAGCCTGTGTGTGGGTAATATAATTAAATACATTATATTATTGTACCTAGAATGAAACAAACTGTGGGCATATAAAACAAATACAAGATTACAATTTGTCTAAGCGGTTTGTATAAAAAGTGTTTACAATAGTATATAGTGAAGTTATAAGTGTTTAGTTTTATATATGGTGAAGAGTTTATGAGAAATATAAAGTGATACAAATTAAATAAAAAAGTTTCAACTGCTATATTGAAAATCCATAATATTAACTCTTTTAAATATTGAGGAAGTTTAGTAATCACTTGAATATTTTCAGTAAAAGTTTGAAAGTACGAGGTCCAATGAAACTGCAGTGTGTTTGCATTCGTTTGGTAAGTATTAAATACATTATTATTTCTAATCTTGTTTCTTAAAGATATATTTCATAGTTTGTAAAATAAATAGTCTACGGAGACAGAATACTTTAGATTATTTGTATAACTCATGTGTTGAAAATTTTCTTTTCCGATAATACAATTTTTATGATGATATAATGATATAATTTTGAGTAATTTGTAAAGGTTTTATATGTGCATCAAGCTCACCACCCCATCCTATTATTCCGTATATGAGTGAAGATTACACCAAAGAAAAATAAATAATTTTTAGTTTTTCAATATTGAGCACTTCTTTTAGTCTGTAAAATTTTTATGTAAGATATCTTAATTTACAGACGGTATTATTAATTTGTGATTGACAATTTAATTTTCCATCAATAATAATACCCAAATATTTGGTCTTTTCAACTTTTCCAAGTTCAAAGCAAGATGAGCATATTTCTTGATTACAGTTAGCATTATGTATTCTAATTTTAAGGTTATTGGTGGGTTTGTTTTTACTATTTTTATAAAAGGTTAGGTAAAATGTTTTATTATAGTTTAAGAAGAGTGTATTACTTTTTAGCCATGATGAGACATATGTAATACATTTTGTTGCCATCAAAAAAGTTTTATCAGCATCATCAGCGTAAGATACAATTTTACCAGGGATCACATAAATCGTTTATGTATATTAGAAATAGAATTGGGCCAAGCAAAGTTCCCTGTGGTACTCCATTATTTATTCCTGTTTGAGTACTATAGAAATTCCCTTTTTTGTCTTTGAGATAGCTAGTAAGAATTTTTAGTGTATCATTTATGAAACCTATTTGATTAATTTTCTTATAAGTTGATTGTGATTTACCGTATCAAAAGCTTTTCTTAAGTCTAGAAATTCGAAGCAAAGTTTTAATTCTGAATCGTGGCCCTTACACCAGGGCGATACTGAGAGTATATTCCACTCTGGAACAGGCCGAAAATATACTATATATTATTTTAAATGAGTCATCTGTAAAATAACACAAATCAATCAAATAAAATTTAATTACACGCAGGGATTTGAATCCGCGACCTCCAGCTTGCTAGTCGAGAGCCTTACCCCTCGACCACGGAGGCCGTCAATGCAGGCAATAAACCAATTTTCCTTTTCTTCTGGTGCCCTTTCCCTATCAGAAGTTGATCATCATCAGACAAGTCTTAACCCTGCAGAATTAAGCTAATAAAAGTGACGTAAGTTTCGAAGCCATGATATGCGACGTCTTAGGGACGTTTTACAGGGTGTTTTTTCACACCAATCCTCATACTGAAACTTTATCGGGACCCACATGAAAAATCTTTGCTTTACACCATCATTATTTTCATATTTACGGTTTATTGAGGCAAAAACTTTAAAAAATTGATGATTTAGGACCGCCAAGCCAAACCAGTCACAGATCATAAAAAAGCATCTGTTATTTGCCTTTGCCGTTGTCGTCGACAAATTACAATACTTAACACTTATACATGTACACAATCGGTAATAAACACATATGATGGTCTTTTTTATGTATGTTTTAAATATAACACGAAATAAACATGCAACATTTCCACATAATATATTTAGGTAAAACAAAGACCGCCATTTTAATTGCACACGTAATTTTTACGACCTGAATCCACGAGAAAAGACGACTCATATGGAAACTGGAGGAAAAAAGGCATCATGTAAAAGGCCCATTACTATCTTTCAAAATTAAAAAAAAAAACACAAACATTTGTACTGGTAGTACACTAATATAATGTGCCTCACAAATACATATTTGTATTGTTTACCATTGTAACAGAGGTCTAGTAGCGGCCTTTTGGTAAAAGCTCTTATCGCGATAAAATACATCGAGTTTAATTTGTCCCATAATGTATGCTACCAGTTTTACGTATTGATACGCAACAAAGAGATAAAATACATCGAGTTTAATTTGTCCCATAATGTATGCTGCCAGTTTTACGTATTGATACGCAACAAAGAGTAAAAGAGTATTGTTGATACGCAACAATACTCTTTTGACAGTGTTAATATGTTTTGATCTACTCCCGTCAAAATTAAACATTTAACCTATTTAAAGTGAATCATTACACATAAGTATCACCAAGTATTAACAAGAAACACATATTTTTTAACGTAATAGTGTTTTCCATTGAAAGTGTTCGTGTACTGTGTCAAAAAAGGCAAAAACAAATCGACAACTCCGAACATCGTAATAATAAATACTTACCTCTATACCCATCGGTGCAATCCAGAGGTGACCAACCTTTCTCAATATGCTTTGCTACAAATGCCAACTGACTATTAGCGATGGCGTCACATGTCACTCCTGCGGTAAGCAGTTCCACTACGAATGCGGAGGGACAACTGAAACCACATTTCGCAAAGCAAATAATGAGAAAAGACGAACCTGGCGCTGCCCAAACTGCAAAACTTCACCCCAATCAACTGCTACTCCAAACAACTCCATAGAAAACGTGATGATTAGAATTAAAAAAATATCCTCTGAACTCACCTCTCTCAAAACTCTCAACAGTCATGTGAAGGAAGATATGTCGGAATTAAAAAAATCTGTCGACTATAACAATACAAAATTAAACGAATTTACAAAAAGATTCGAATCATTGGAACAGGCGATGAGCAAAATCGATCGACTGGAAAAAGATGTATCCTCCCTGCAATCAACAATCAAATCAATTCAAGATGATTCCAAATTCAAACTAAATGAAGAATTAGAAAAAAGAATAACAGAAATAGAAAAAGACCAAGAAAGAAGAAATAGAGAATCCAATAAAACATGTTTAGAATTCCAAGGAATTTAAAGAGGAAACAACACAATCCCTGAAGGACATCATCTTCAACATCAGCAAATTAGTGAAATGCGACCTCAAAACCAACAACATAGAGAATATATACAGAGTCACTCCGCGAAATAAAAATATACCTCCAACAGTGAAACCCAGAACAGTGATAATTCGTTTTAACTCAACGGCTTTAAAAGAACAACTACATAACGATATCAAAACATATAACAGATCTTGTGAACAAAACAGTGATAAACTAAATAATGTTATAATTGGATTATCGGGTCCCCGCTCGCCAATCTATGTTTCTGAACTCCTTACCTTACGCGCTAAACGATTATGGTACCTAGCGCGACAGTTCACAGCAGAATGTAAGTTCAAATACATTTGGTCTAAAGCCGGTCAAATATTCATTAAGAAGGATGACAATTCACGACCGTTCCTAATAGATTCCGAATTGGCTCTATCAAAAATATGACTATCTGTCATTTTTATTACTCTTTCGTACGATATTACCACTTTCAACCGAACTAAACAGCTGTCACATCCTGAACATCAACTAAACGAAATACGAACAGATAAAATATCTCATAAACAACCATTTTATTTCTTAGGTTCTTCTTATATTATAATTATTTATATTGTTATACTTTTACTATGTGTAATAACTATATTTCAACAACAGATTAACATCGGATATTTGAGAATATGTATTGAATATTGGAAATGTAAATCCCTGGACCGTACGTTCCCCCCTGAATATACAAACCACTCGAATTCTAACCAAAAAAAAACTAAAAAATCTTCAAACCATTTATCTACCAAATACTACATCGAACAAATTTAACGATTTATTCATACTACACCAAAATATTCGAAGTATTTTCCGGAACTTCGATGAATTTATTATTATTATTATTAAAATCAATAACTTAATATTTCAACCAGACTGCATAATATCAACAGAGACATTCACAAATGATGAGTCACCAGCTTATCAGCTTCCTAACTATACATACATTCCGACAAAAATAAATATAAATAAAAATAGTGGAATTTCAGTATTCGTCCACAGGAAATTCAGTATTGTTACGATTTTAGAACACTCAATATTACACACTAACTGTATTCAAACCGAAATAAAACTCGATAAATATATTTATCACATTATTGCCATTTACAGAACACACGAATCAATTATTGCACTATTCTTATTATTAACATTGGGCAATATGAACCAAACACAGGCATTATCTCCATCTACTTCCATCAAACAACATAAATTACCATATTATTATTGTTTAATCTTCCTCTTTGCAATTGTAACTATATGCCTAGTACTCAATGATCTTAAGATACATAATAAATATCAAATAAAATGGTTTTAAACGCATATACTAAAACGCATATACTAAACGCATAACGCATATACTAAATGGTTGATGGCTTAGGTAGGGAGGAGTCTGAAAAACTATTATATAATGTCACTTAAAACTATACATGTTTACCTATTAATGTTAAATTTAGTAAAAACTTAATATAAGTATACTTAATTTAAAAAGAAGAGTAAAAATTAAATTACATTTGGCATTTCACAAACATTTGGTTCCTTAGAACAGGCAATCTGCCTAGCTAGGAACTAAATTCGACCTAACAAAACGTAATAAAAAAAATAAAAAAAATATATATATATATATATAAATTGTTTCTCCTACTGAAAAACTTGTGAATTCTTACCTTTGTTGTTGTTGTTGTTATTGTTTCAATATTAGGAAATGTGTTAACGTAATAAATAAATAAAAAAGTTTTGAAGTCAAAGTCGACTGTGAAGCTTCTTGGAAATTACAAAAAGCGGTTTGCAGCTGTCGCAATACATTGTTATAAATAAATAATACTATGCATAATCATTTTGTTCGTGCATTTGTAAACGGAGGCAACCTACTCCCGAGCCAATTAAAGAATTCAAATTTGAGAACCAATAAAATATTCTTTCAACGGCTGGCAAGAGAATCATTTCTCATTCGCCCTTGACTAATGTCTCTATATTCCGAGACAGAGAAGATGCGATATTGCATTAAGCATTTAATACTGCAACTCGTTTTGCCCTGATTTATGAGGCCGTTATAATGCTGGACTTGTTTATGATGTATTGTAAATACTGCAAATATCTTAATTGAAACGAAATGCTAAAAGGATTGTGGTCAGTTTGTAACAAGGAAGAGCAAATGACTGGTGTTTTAAAATTAAGATTGAAGAGTAAAAATAACTCGTTCATCATGCCACAAATCACAAAGTATGCATTTTGTTATTCAATGAGGTAGGGAAGTATGGTAACTGGTAATACCAATAATAGAATGATAAAAAAATACGAACTATTGATTTCATTAATCGAATACATCATCCAGGGGAAGATAAATGAAAGACGTTGCAGACATCTTAACGAACGGATTGCAATCATTAGGTGCGTAAGCTGCCTTTGTTCTATCGGTATTTCTTCTAAAGATGCTCCGAGGACCTAGGGTCAGCGATCCTTGGCACCTGTAGTCCGGAAACAAGTTAAATTAGCGTTCAAGATTTTCATATCTACATTTTTGCCACCAAGAGAACATGTCGATTCAACAGTTCAACAGCATGGCTGTGGAACGATTTCCCGGCCTTTGTATTTCCTCCCTCCTACAACCAATCCTTCCTCTTCTCAAAAAGACCGTCAACACAGCATCCCCAAAGATGTCATAAGCTCTGAGGGAAATTTTTTTAATGTAAAATCACACAAGAGTGTCAACTGCACACAACAGTCTGAAGCCAGTGAGACTATGGCATCCCCCATTGGGGTATTTTGTGAGGTTGAAGGAAGTGGGAAGGGGAAATATGGGGATGATGAAGGTGGGTAAGTAACTAGCTATTCAGATCTGGTCACTAAACACGGTGAAAGCCATATCAAGCAATTTTTCAATTTTGAGTGGTGGTATCACCAGGGCGATACTGAGAGAATATTTATGAGAATAACCACTCTGTGTGTGGTTAATTTAAAAATAAAAAGGAAAGGAAGACGCCGCACTTAACGGCTTTGAAATCTACGTGACTGGTACTAGTGCAGTTCCGCAGAGTTATTCCAGGAAAACTTCCTGATAAAAAAGTGCAATCTTTTTAATAATTAAATTATTCGTATTCCTGTTAAAAACGGGATGGTAAGATATTAACGAATGAAAATATAAATGTTTTGTCACGATCTCCTAATATGTGTTCATAAAAATCATAACATTTTTGAATTTCGTCATTCTATATTATTAAGACAAACGCAGGTGCGTGAACACATTTTCCGATAGTATTATGAATTTACTTTATCAGGAAGCGGCTTGCAGTCCCGTTCTCAACATGATTACCAATAAGTTTTACCAGAGTTTTTTTAATAAATCAGCTTAACAGAATATATAGCAATCAGTTCCAACCATCCTTCGTTTCGGTGAGAATATATGATTTTCGATATTTTTATTGTATTAATTCGAAAATCATTTTTGAAATATGTTTTTCGAATGAGATGATACCACTAACGCACGGCATTTAGAAAGCGAAAAAATATTTTAAAAATGTGCGGAGACATAGAATGTGCATGTATTATTTTTTTAATACCATTGTATTAAGGTTGATTGCAAAAACTTTAGCAAAACTTGGGCTTTTAGATATTCGCTAGTGCAACGATTGAGATACGTTCGACGGTCTCCGTGGTCGAGGAGTAAGGGCCCGTTCCCACTTCCGTTTTCAAATCGGAGGCGGGTCCCGTTTTAAAAACGGATGGCCAATGGCCCTGTTCACACTTCCGTTTTAAAAACGGATCCGTTTTAAAAACGGACCATACTCTACGAAAAAAAATAATTGTCGATTCAACAAAAACATGTTATTTGCTCATTCTTCAGTAATGGTGCGCAATGGACGACGATGAAGCTCTGGTTGTCATGTGGTACTTATTAAAAAGATGGAAAAAAGTAAAAAGAAAATTTTGGGTACACCCAATCATAGCCGAATGATTTTCTGTAGGAATTGATGAGTTGAGAAGTGATGAACTAAAGTTCTTTAATTATTTTAGAATAATAATGATTGGATTATTTATATAGCGCCGTTTTCACCGTGAGAAAATCACCTCAAGGGCGCTTAATGGCTTAAGAGAATGTCTATCACTTCCTTTAATCATCTACTGGAATGAGTTTCAGAGAGCTTAACATATCAAAATACAAAATTGAGAGAGTGCATTTGTCCTGAAGAAAGGCTATCGATATTTTAAAGTAAGAAAACAATAACAACTCAAATATTTTTTTATTATGTGTTTATTAAACTAATACGCTCTTCCGTGCATCGTGCATCTCATTAAAGATTTAAAATTTAAAAAAAAAAAGTAAACTTTAAAAAATTAAAATATAAATTTTAATTTACAAAAGTTGTGTACACCAAGTGTTTTGTTTTTATTTAGTTAAAATAAAATATTACTATACTCTTTCTTCGACCAGTGGTATTAAATTTTCGGGATTTATTTCCTTATCCATTATTGTAGTTTTGATTTATTTACTTAACAAAATAACCAAATACAAGCACGCAGCGTGTCTGCTTCCTTGCGACTGGGAGCGGGCGGGGAGGGGTCGGGGTGTGGCGGGGACTCTGCGGAACGACTAGACGACAAGTGTGAACAGCTCCATACAACACTATGAGCGAGCGTGTTCCGACACGATTTGAAAACGGACACGCTGCGCTGGCGATCCATCCGACAAAAAATGTCGGATCCGTTTTCAAATCGTGTCGGACAAGTGTGAACAGCTCCATACATCCACTACAGCCACTAGGGCATCCGTTTTTAAAACGGGACCCGCCTCCGTTTTTAAAACGGAAGTGGGAACAGGCCCTAAGGCTCTCGACTAGCAAGCTGAAGGTCACGGGTTCAAATCCCGGCGTGCGTAAAAATAATATTTAATTAAATAATGTTTTTTCACAAATTACTCGTTTAAAATAATTTTATAGTATACTTGCGGCACGTTGCAGAGTGGAAGATACTCTCAGTATCGCCCTGGTGTGATACGACCATTCAAAATTGAAACGTTGCTTGAAATGGCTTTAGCCATGTTTGGTGACCAGATCTGAATAAGCACTCTCCCACCTTCCTCTTTCCCATCTCCTTCCCCTCCCCATTATCTTCAGCCTCACAAGATAACAAATTGGGGATTCCATAGACTCACTAGCTCCAGACGGTTGGGAGCAGTTGAGACTCTTATGCGGTGTTTAAAAATTGACATAACTGGATGATGCTTTGTTAGAGAAGTAGAAAAGGATTAATTTTGCATATGTCATCTTTACGTATAAAAGTGAGTATATTTTTGTTCTACGAGGACTGAATTCGCAAGCAATTTTTGCAGCTTCACTCTTGATATTATTTTCGAGCAATTTGTTGCTTTGTTATCATAAATCTAGACCCCATCTACAGCTACAGTGCCGCTCATAATTTCGGGGGCGGTGTGGAGGTGTTGCTTATTGCGATGATCGTTAAAAAGGATCCATAAGTCAGGTGATGTGGAAGCCGGGACGTGTCGCCCCGGGTTCTTTGAGCTGGCCGGTACTGTACATTCATAATACTTGTACTGAAATACATTAATACGAGAAGAAAACAAAAGTATTGCCTGCGAATTCGTAATTATTATAAATTTATTTGAGTGGTGAGTGAATTTACTTGGAAGGTGATTTAAAAAGATTTCAACAGAGTGCAGTCTTCAACAACTGAGTAAAATTTAGAATCATGAAGATGCTACCATAAATATTCTTTTTTTTCTTTTTCAACACCTTGTCATATTTTAGGCAGCTAGGTAGACATCACAGCTCCAAATCTCATGATTCAAAGGAAATCATTAAATATTCAACATTGTCCTCGAAATAACACAAAGAAAAACTGTGCAAACTGATTTTCTTTTATGTAGCTAGGTTATTATATTACCATGATATACTTGTCTCTGTTTAATCACTCTATGTATATGTTGTGCAGGTCTAAACGAACAGAGCGTCCCTTTATTAATAGTGTTAATTATGTAAATACCTCATTATAAATAAGCCAGATCAAACAAAATCACGGACCACTTTCATCACCACATTAAAAAAACGACACAGATATCGAAAGGGTTACTATTATCATTCTATCATACTTCACCCCCTCGCCCTCGTGTGCATAATTAACACTCGTTATGATAAATTACACCGCAGATAAAATCTGGCCAGGTACCTAATCAAACAGCATCTGGCCAATCATATTAATGGCCATTCGCAACCAGAATAGAGCAGAGAAAAAGTCGGGGACAATTTGTCGAAAGATACAAAACAGTTTATTGAATCTCATTGAAAACTGAATGAATAAACAACCCCTTTTGAAGAAAACATCATGTACAATTGTATCCTAAAAAAAGACACGCATTCCCAATCAATAAAGAATTTTAAAATTTGAATGATACTTCTACGAAGATTACCTAACGTTCGAATTTTTCTAAATATTTAAGATATGAACTCTTTTTTTCATGTGCAAAATATGAATCTCTAAATATGTTAGGAAAATTAATGCTTCACCCCTAAGGATTTAGCATTATGTGGTTGTCTTTTTAAAATCGTTTGTTTCTGATTAGGCCTTTTACGGAGTGTTCTGAATACTTTCGTGCTAATTAGTGCTGCAACGGACCAGTCCGTAGGGCACGAGGGGAGACAATTATTAATCCAGCTCGGACAGTGACCGCGAACCAGACACGAAAAAATAAACACGGACGCACCAGAATAAATACATTTTTCCATTTGTTGTACAAACCACCGCGGGACATTGGCCGCACTGTTGGGAATATTGATCGTCCCTAGCGGCACCACGGCCGGGAATAACAATAAATTATAATAAATGATAATAAATAATTTTAACAGATAATGAATGGACGATGAGAGGACTGTCGACATTCATTAAATGTTTTAAAATTCCGATCTTAGCGCGTGTCGTAATTTCGTAATTTTTTTTTGCGCGTATGATGAAATTGTTTACACTAGGCAATTAGAATGTTAAACGTTATCCACCTTTAATAGCATGATGAAATTAATTCATTATTAATTCAACACCATTTTACGCAATTTGGTTTTGCATTCTGACTAAAAAAAACTTTATTTCTACTATTATTTCTGTATTTATTTGCCAATCTATGGAAACTCAATTGTTAAATTTTATAATTTTTTACATTATACAAAAAACACAACCAGTTATAGATTTCTTCCTGTATTAAGATATGAAGAGAATTAACAGAACAGGATTATAAATATTAAAAATAAACATGATATTATTATAACATAATAAGGAGATAGGATGTACACAAAAAGAAATTAAATTCATAACAGAACTAACATCAGAAAAGTCACTTATGACGTGTCAAACAGTTTGTTTTGCATTGCTCCACTTTGGATAGGAAGAGCGTGTGGAGCGCGCAGGTACATTAAATTCAGTCTTATTTAGCTATTCCGGGCATTGAATATCATTGCAAACTAATTTATACAGGAATAATGCATCTATGTGATGCCTTCGTATACTAAATGTATCAATTTTAATGTATGAAGCTCCTCTGCATAACTATTAAATCATAGATAAGTAAGAAATATTACATTGAAATATCGTTAATAGGTACTTGCTATAAGGTGAAAAATATGGGTAATGAAAACTATAATAGATTTCAATTTCGAATAGAAAGTGCTGAAAGAAATCTTGTTAATTTAGTCGAACCGCTTGCTTCATAAAATAACGAACTTAAAAATAATACAAGAATGTTTATTGCTATAGTGGCTTCAAATAGCCAATATCATTGATTGAAATTGTGATGAATAAAGTATAAATTATGTCCGATCAGTGGCTGAGTTAGCATCGCGTTTGGGTCCCACCCGGGCGTAGTGTGTTCAATTCCTCGGTTGGCTAATTCGTCCATCACAACATAAGCAACATTTTCTGCTTACTGTGGTGGTAGTGGGAGATTTTCAAATATTGACAGGTTAATCGCAAACCAGCAATGTTAGTCTTTCTAAAAAAAATCTGTATCAAGAAATAAGGATTCCAATTTAGCTGTTTAGAAGAGTTTTCAAGATGGTGAAGAAACTTCTTTAAACCGTTTCCCAAAACAGAATTTTTGTACGGAATATTCGTTTTCAATTTTGTTTTTCTATTCCTCTGTCCAGGAAGTGAAAACTAGAAACGTATACAGTAGGTTCCCAATTAATCCGGAGGAAGATAAATGGACGACAAGACAGAGAAATTCGCTGCAACTTATGGTTTTGAAACATGCATGACCATTACGAGGAAGGTTTTTCAAAGTTTTCCAGTGTCTGTCATCAGCCCGCTGGGCGATGATTTTTTTAATGTGAAACCGCACAAGTGTCTCAACTGCTCGCAATTGTCTGGACCCAGTGAGACTATGGCATCCCCAATTGGGGTACGTTGTGAGCCTGAAGGTAGTAAGGGAGAAGGAAATGTGGAAAGTCATGGTGCGAAAGTACCTGGCTATTCAGATCTGATCAGCAAACACGGCCTAAGCCATTTCAAGCAACGTTACAATTCTGAATGGTGGTCTTACACCAGGCCGATACTGAGAGTATTTTCCACTCTGAAACGTGCCGCAAATATACTAGATATTATTTTAAAGAGTAATTTATGACATAACCAAATTTAATCGAATAAAATTTATTAGGGATTCGAACCCGCGACCTTCGGCTTGCTAGTCGAGAGCCTTGCTCGTCGACCACGGAGGAGATTGTATTGATGATAGTCATCCTTAAATAGTAGATGATACCACAATAAGAAGATGGAGAAGATTTATAAGATTGGGAAAGAACTTTGTGTTCTTTCCAAACATTATCACTTTTCAAGCAAAATCTGATCTCGAATGAGCATTCTTCTGATGTATATTCTAAAAAAATAAAAAAAAACAACAGTTGAAAAAATGAAACCATATTATGAAGCAAAAAATGAATATATCTCGTTATTATTCGATATTAATGGGTTTCCACCGAAAGCACTCAGTAAATACCACCCTTGTATCATAATATTTCCCTTTCATTGATTTGTTTGTTTGTTTTCCGCACAACAATTACAGCTTCGCCCTTCCGTGCAGAGTAAATGGTGACCATTTAATTAATAGAACAAATATGAGTGCCGCTAAATAGGCTTAATTAAATTGCTAACTGCAAACTGCAGCGCAGCGAACGATTCAACTCCCGCAGTGCATTTCGAGGCACCGCGCTTCAGTCGACTCGTATTAGGAACGCAAATGCATATTATTTCTCTGGTACAAGCAATGCCAGTGGAATTCACCGGAAGCTGGATATTGTGTATCAAAGATTTAGAAAACAGTCAAATATTTCAAACATTCTCCTGTTAACATAATGTGCCTGGATGGGATCACCCCGCGAATGAAGGCTCTATTGAAGATCAGAAATAAAGCCTGCATACACCATATCAGTACGTAAAAACAATAACTTTTGACTTCGTTTAAATCAAAAGACCGCCGAATTGTTGTATCGTACAATAAAAGACAGTCACCTACAATTATATGCAGCATCATCAAAATAAACTCGCATAGCAGCCAATCCATCTGATAGATTTCCCTACATTGTAATAAATGATTTGATTAAATGTATAGGGAATTTATTAAATCGGTAATAATTCTCATTGTAACTTGTAAAGCAGAAACAGTGTTTCCACCATTTTTCTACTAACAAAAACGCCTAAACTTTGAGTACTAAATCCACAATTTTGCCGCCTCCATGTTCGCGTACGGGTAGAATAATATGCAATATTGAGCAGCCACTCGTATTGTTTCTATACACCCGCCACCAGTACCCAGTACCGTACCTACCCAGCACTGGTGCAGTCAGTACTCACACCCAGTACTCTGTGACAAAGTGCAAGTTGCAAGCTGCACTCGGACTGGTGCAGAGGTTGTGTGGGAGGAGGCCAACCACTGCAGCAGCTATGCTAAACTTGCGGAATACAACAAGGCAGTGCAAGAACTTGTGAAATACAACAAGACACACATTTAAAATTAACGGTGCACAACAAGGCACGGCAAGAATTTATGGAACATAACAAGGCACTCTAAAAAGTTTTGGTATACAACGAGGCACTGCAAGAATTTATGGAATGCAACAAGGCACAGTATTAACTTTTGGTATAGAACAGGGCACTGCAAAAATTAATGGAACACAACAAGGCACTTTAAAAACTTGTGGAACACAACAAGGCACATTAAAAACCCATGGAATAAAATAAGACACTCTAAAAACACTTGGAACTCAGAAATACATTGCAATCACTCTGGGAGTACAGAAAGGATCTGCAAAAAATCAGGCAAAATAAGAATGAATCGCTGTCGCTCAGAGAATATAAAAATATATCGGATTATCTCACGGATTATCGAAGCACTGCAAAAACTTTGAATGCGCGGCTAACACTGGAACATGCTGAAAGGGACTAAAAGGGAAAAGAATTCAATGCAAAACCTAGGAGAATGGACAAACATTTTCATTTAAATAAATATCGTCATTTCTTTTATAAGAAAATGAAAATCCCCTCATCAAAATCACTATAAATAAATAATTTAAGTAGGTGCCAATATAATATAACTTTATCCGATTTCGTCAGTGGGTGTCCCGCACTGTTCAGTATTCGGGCATTGAGCCACCGGCACGGGACACAAAGTTGTTTCATATGTTTGTTTCTAATGTTGACACAATCATATTGCTCATGGTGTTTATCAAACGATACCATTCCACCCACTCTCGAATCCCCACCCACACTCCCCACCCCCTACACACAGCTGATTCATGTGTGCCACTTCAACCCCTTCGCTATTTCACCCCGGTACTTGTGGAAGTTACCATGCGGATAACCGATTTGACTCATAAAACAATTATTATTATTATGGATTACTTGACCATTAATAATTTAAGGCAATCCAACTCGACGTGTAACATTCGGAATCACGAACTCCTTACTCCGTGGTCGAGCAGTAAGGTTCCCGAATAGCAATCCGAAGGTGAGATTGGAAGATACTTTCAGTATCGCCCTGATGTACTTATAAAAACACTAATAAACAAACGCTTTTTTATAGCAAAGGCAAAGATGTGTTCTACCTGCAGTATTTAAATAAAGTAGGTAACTACAGGGTTTTCCAATAAGAGGTGTTATTTTGATATTCAATCGTAAAAGATCAATGGTTTCGTTTGCTTGTGTGGCACGTAGCGCCGTCTTGTTGAAAGTAAACGTTGTCCAGATCAATACCATCCAATTCCGGCCATAAAAAATCATTAATCATCTCTCGATAGCGCAATCCATTCACCGTAACTGTTGCTCCAGCCTCATTTTCGAAAAAGTAAGGTCCAATGACTCCGCCGGACCATAAACCGCACCAAACAGTCACACGTTGGGGATAGAGAAACTATCAACTTTCAACAATAACTCAACAAACTTTCAACAATAACTCTTGGGTTTTCCGAGCCCCAGATGCGACAATTTTGCTTGTTGACGAAGCCACCGAGGTAGAAATGGGCCTCATCACTCAAGATGATTTGCATTTGATTCTCTTAAGTGAATTTTAATCATTTCAATGCGTTGTTGAAGCATGTATCGTTTCATTTTTATCAATGACGTAGTTTCTACTTGTCAAATGTTAAAAAATGACAGTTTTAAAAGATGCATCACCTTAAACATTATTTTTTCCTTACTTTTTAGCTAGAAAGACATTTATATAACGTTAGTCTTCTCATATATGTAAATCTTCTTTCTTCAGAGGTTAGCTATCATTAGGTCGATCTCAAATCTGCACTTCACAGTGGACTAATTTACCATCACGCCATTTTCCCGAAGGAGTGAGCACAGAGGGTGAACCGCCACACAAATTGTTAAGTCTACCAGTCTTGGCACACACTCCTGTTTTCAATCACAGTCAAACATATTCTCACATACTCTTCTGTTATTCTGGTACAGTAGAACTGTGCGAAAAGTCCTTCTCATAGTTAATAAGATTTTAAATTATGTACTTTCATTCAACATCCAATAGTACCTACTATTTATTTTATTTCATTTTTTCTCGCCATTGAAACAAAATACTAAAAGCAGATCAGATAATAGATAGATTCTGAAACATGTTTGGAAACCCCATTAAAGAAACAAGTAAATATAAAAACCTTAGTGTACCTACTAACACAATTTGTTAAGTGAAGGTCTGCCTTACCTTTTCGCTCGGCATGCCAACAGAAGTGGCGCCATCTATAATTTTCAAAGATTACTGTTGAATGTTCATATAATATTATAGTATGCAGGTACACAAGAGAAAAATGATTAATGGTGATTTATTAAAAATCTTTTCAAATTATTGGTAATCGTGTTGGAAACGGGACTGCCAGCCGCTTCCAGTGATAGTAAATTCATAATAAAATCGGAACACGTGTTCATCAACCTGCGTTTGTCTTAATAATATATAATGACATTGTAGCGTCGAGAATAATTCATTGAATAATTAATAATAAACCGCTCGACCTACTTAGGTACGTACTTGCTAATTGCTACTTAGGTACGTACTCGCAGTCGAAATCAAAACAGATCGACCTACTTGTCTACCAGGTGACAACACGTCACCGGCCGTCTTTTCACATTACGAGAACTCGCCAGAAGGTTCGAGTCTACGGCCTATGCATAATCGCCGCAATGTCGAAGGTTCCCGAAACACACAGTCTGTGCGAGTGCCTTGAATTTAGTTGCCATCCATCTACCTACTGCTACCGTCGGCCGTCTAGTATAAATAAGCCCGACGCAGCGAGTCAGTCAGTCAGTCATCATTCCGCCGTCAGCCTACAAGGATCAACGAGTGTTAACCCGCGCTAATCTTACTAGCGCAAAGGACAATTTACCCGGCTTCGCCCGTACCATCATGGACTCCATCGGGACACCATCATAGCGCCTCGGCCACGTCTATGGCCAGCGCTACTCGGATTACAAGCGCCCTGGTTCCAGCGTCTCTGACCAGTGCTTCTTCCACGCTGCCATGACCACCACGAGGACACGCAGCATCCTCACTGGTCACGCCGTTCCCGCTCAACCGCCTACAAGGTCCGCCGCACCTTCGGCCGTTTCGTCAGCACTGGAGTATTGATTCCACAGATCGCCAGTGCCTGACAGTCATCGAGTCCCGGTCACCAGCGCCCGGCGTCGACTCACTGACCCGCGCTTGACCAGCACGTCACCGCAGCGTCCGGAGTATTCTACATCCGTCCTTCATCATCTCCTCGTCACGGCTACTGACTCACCAATAAACACATGTGACCTTCACAACTTTCTTTCATTTCGTGCCTCACCATAGATCCCCAAAGTGGTGACCCCGACGTGATCTGCAGCCTGACGTAATTCTGCAGCCCGACGTGATAGTGTTACCCCGACTCACCGGTAACCCCGTCTCAAAATGGGTGATCAGTAAAGGCACCACGGAGCAGCATGCACCAGAACATGTTATGCTACGCATGAACACGTGTTGGGACATCGTGAGAGAACATTGATATTTTACTGAAAGTTTATCAGGATACCTATCAATTCATTCATTTTTGGCCTACAACCCCGTTTTCAACAGGAATACGAATAATTTGAAGAGATTCTTAATAAATTACAAATATTTTTTTACCAGGAAGTTTTCTCCATGTAGGTAGCTGCCTACGTGTAGCTGCATATTCTACGAATGAATGGTGTACGGGACGTGTTTGCCTGCACAAGAAAAGACTGTAAATAATAAGCACCGGCACACATCAGTCCTCAACCCGGATAATGATTTAAGTAAAACACCGTGAGGTGTTCTATCCAAACCATCATAAAAGAAAGACGATTCGAATCAAAATTCACATTTTAATTACAAGTATTGTACTGGTATACAGAACGAACAAAAGGGTGTAGCTTATAGGTACTTCATATTTTTTACAGCCAACCCAATTCACAAGAAATAGTTATATGTATTTCAATACAACTGGGTTTTAATACACAGATAGAAAACAGAGACAATCGGAAATCCTTCAGCGATAATTTCAGATTGAAGCACATTGTGCATCATCGCGCCATACGATACAGCAAATGGCATAGGCGACTACTGGAGCAGTGGCCAGTTCAATTGGTAGCCAGCAGGAATCGGCCAGCCTATAGGCTTCAGCATCAATGGCCAATTCAGTCGGTAGCCAGGAAAAATTGGCCGGCCTCTAGGTTGTCAGCATCAATGGCTAATTCAGTCGGTAGCCATGAAGAATTGGCCAGCCTCTAGGTTTTCAGCATCAATGGCTAATTCAGTTGGTAACCAGGAAGAATTGGCCGGCTTTTAGGTTTTCAGCATCAATGGCTAATTCAGTTGGTAGCCAGGAAAAATTTGTCGGCTTTTAGGTTTTCATCATCAATGGCAAATTCAGTCGGTAGCCAGGAAAAATTGGCCGGCCTCTAGGTTGTCAGCATCAATGGCTAATTCAGTCGGTAGCCATAAGGAATTGGCCAGCCTCTAGGTTTTCAGCATCAATGGCTAATTCAGTTGGTAACCAGGAAGAATTGGCCGGCTTTTAGGTTTTCAGCAACAATGGCTTATTCAGTCGGTAGCCAGGAAGATTTGGCCGGCCTCTAGGTTTTCAGCATCAATGGCTAATTCAGTTGGTAGCCAGGAAGAATTTGTCGGCTTCTAGCTTTTCAGCATCAATGGCTAATTCAGTTGGTAGCCAGGAAGAATTTGTCGGCTTCTAGCTTTTCAGCATCAATGGCTAATTCAGTTGGTAGCCAGGAAGAATTGGCCGGCTTCTAGGTTTTCAGCATCAATGGATAATTCAGTCGGTAGCCAGGAAGAATTGGCCGGTTTCTAGGTTTTCAGCATCAATGCAGCAGGGATTGGCCAGCCTCTAGGTGATCACCGGCAGTGGGCAGTTCAGTCGGTAGCCAGCAGGTATTCGTCAGCCTTTAGGTTGTCAGCATCTTTGGCTGGTTCAGTGGGTAGCCAGGAGGAATTCATTAGCCTCTAGGTTGCCAGCATCAATGCAGCAGAGATTGGCCAGCCTCTAGGTGATCACCGGCAGTGGGCATATGATTATAAGAGCCGGCACACGGACACGCCCCATTATTGTAATGATGACAGATGCGTCTGGCTCAGCTGATAGAGTGCCGGCCGTAAACAGCTCGTTAGAAATAGTTGTAATCTTTAAAATGATTGTGCCGTGATGGAGGAACAGAAGCGACTACAGATTTCAGTTGACACTCAGGAAATTATAATTATAATTAACAGATCGCGTTTTAACTGGAGGTGTTCCGTCCACTCGTGTTAATTTTTGAAATTTGACTGACCAATATTTTGTTTTAACTGGGTATTTATAATTTCTGGCAGCAATAACATCAAACAAAAAATTTTGTTTACTCTTTTAAACGCCGGTGTTTGTATGAGTCAGCGTCAGGTGTTCAATATTCTTTTTTTTCCGGCTTGAATCGCCTAGTAACCGAATATTTTGTTGCATTTTTCAAATGGCAAATTTTATAATATTTAATGCAATAATATCATGTTTTCATGTTAGATACAAAAGGTTTTCCTTTTCGATATTATAAAATTAAATAAACAAATAAAATTTCGGCGGTCATTATTCATTCCAATTCTAGAGTTCTCGACATCGGTTGAAAATTGTGTAGGGGAGGTTAGTGGGGAGATTTTCATGATGAAATGCACAATTTCGACGACCAATCTTAATTTCGTAGTAAATAGATCCCGTGAATTTCAAAAGAACGAATATATACGGCGTAGGTATATACTTACCTACGTTTTCACATTTATAGTGTTTATTTTGATAGAAATATCGATTGATGAAACAACCCGTCCTTAGGACGGGTCTTTTCACAGAATTCGAAAAATTCATCAAATGTAGTTAAAATTCAAGTTTTGTGTAAGGTCTATTCTAATTCTGTTATTATTCCATTGTGAACAGTTGTTTTTTAGAACTGAAATAAAACAGAACTTTCACAAAACCTGAAAATTAACTTTGAATTTTGATGAATTGTTCAAATTCTGTGAAACAGCCTGTCTTTAGTAACGCTCTATTTCCCGCCCCAATTTCCCTTAATTTTTGAAATTCGTTGATCAGTTGAAAAATCGATCAGTGATTTTTTTTTTGAGAATATGTTTTTTAACTATGAAAAATTTTACAGTGAAATTTGATGGATCACTACATGGAAGAGGTCACTAAAGGTTTATGGTATTTCTACCTAAAACTTAACAAGAGGGGTGAGATCAAGGGTTCAAACCGGGGTTTAAAACCCCCCCAAATCAGCAAACGGACAGCCCTAGTGTCAATAATTGACAATCAATTGAATTTATTCCAAATCGATAATACTTGTCGCATTTGCATACAAACGCTTCAAGTTGATTAGTTTTTAAAGTGCCAATGATTTATGAATACAATTTATTTTTTTATTTTTATTGGATTTTGTGTCCGGTTTAATGAATATTAATCACTCTTTATGCTATTTTTGTAATATGCAATCATTTTTAAAAAAAAATAATAATAGTCCCTAGTTGTAGATTGGAATTTGAATTGGACGTTTTTTTAATAAAAAAATGTTTCGCACCTACTGACATTAGAAAGCGTTATAACTAACTAACTAACAACACGCCGTTTCCCCGCAGGGGTAGGCAGAGACGACGGACCTCACTGCCATACATCAGGGTAGGTATCAGCATTCAATGGTGGACTGCTAGATTATTATTATTATTGTCTGTGTGTTGAGAAATAGGTATAAATTGAAGAATTCGCAAAAAATTTAATTCCTTCCTTCAAATATAAAAATCATCAACAATATTCATGATTTTCCGCTAAATTGGAAAAATTACTATGAGAGTCCATATCTGTTATTACTTTTTTAAATCTACTTTTTCTGATATTGATAAATCTTGTGTTTTCAAAATTTTCCTTTGATGCATTTTATTATCATTTTCAAAACCTTAAAATATCATCAAATGTTTTTAGAAAAGGACAAGAATATACGAAAATATATAAATAATAAAAGTAGACATAAATAATAATAATCCACATTCACGATACAGATTTTTGAAGATTCCAAAAATAAAAATAATATAAATATCTGGAGTCGGTGAATTATTTTCCCATTTGATATCTGGTGAGTTGACGTGTTGTTCTTGTATTGTTTTGAATTTATTTTGCTTATATAATGCGCTTGCATCATGTTGATTGACTAGATGATCATTTGTAGAAAAGTGTGTGGAAGGGTTTAGATTACTGCAACGGCATTTATGCCAGCCTTCCAAAATATTAAATTGACAAACTTCAATCAGTGTTTAATGCAGCAGCACGGCTCATAACTGGGGTTTCAAAATATTCGCACATTTCAGTACACCTTCGTAACCTTCACTGGCTCAAGTGCCCTGAAAGAATCCAGTACAAACTGTGCTGGATGGTATTTAAATCCATCAATGAAATGGCCCCACCCTACATCACTGAACTATGCGTCCCGGAAAACACTGGTCTGAGGCAGTCAACTCTTAGATCAGCAACATCATCAGCTGTAGGCAGACTGATAGAACCTAAGCGCAAGCCAAATACTAAGTTTGGTGATCGCGCTTTCGGAGTATCTGGGCCGAAGGCTTGGAATAAACTCCCTCCGGAACTAAGATCCATAACAAGTCCAACAGAATTCAGATCTAAACTAAAAACTTACCTTTTTAAGCTGTCGTACCCTTAGATTAAATATACCATTCCTAAGAGAAAGTCCAGTTATATTCAATTTTTCAATTAAGTCCTAAATCATGTATCTAAATTTCGCCAATAAACAATTAGATAATGTTAATTAAGTGTTAATCTCAAGTGACCTACCAGGTAAGTATTGTACTGTATATTTTCTCCATAAATAGTTAAGTCATAACATAGATCACTGTAGAAATGTATTATAACTTTGTACAGCGCCCTTGAGGTGATTTTGCACAAAAACGGCGCTATAATAATAATAATAATAATAATTGTTTATTCCAGAATGTGGGGAGGTAAGTGCAATCCCACACAATCCATAAAATATAACTACAATGTTATATACAGAGATACAATAAAGTACAAATAAAATAAAGTATAAAATGTAAGTTTGATAAAGCAAATAAAACATAAGAAAAAGTAAAAGGAACTAGTATATAGAATGGAGAGTGATATCATAAAACATTTAAATTTCTTGTAAGCTTATTGGTATATCGGAGCGATAATTATGGGGGCCAATATTTTTCTCCAATGTTTTTCGATGCTCGATCCTGAGGTCTGGCGGGATTCGATGATGAGGATGTTTCTGGAGTTATTGATCCTTCCCCTCGTTCCTGCTACCCTGGATCTCATTAGGGATTACAAGTCATACAATTATTATTATTTAGCTTTTCCTATGGGGAAGATTTAACCCGGACATAAAATCGGAAAAGATAAAAAAAAACTCTCCGAATAGAGTAAAGTTAATAAAAATTACCTTTCCGCAAAAATCCGTAGCTGAAATTTTGCGGCCTCTTACTGAAATAGTTATTAAATATTTCCCATAATATGGATATAACATATTATATTGGTTTCCTGCAGGACCCAGGTGGACAAACTATATTTTACCTAAAAAAATATATTAATTTTTTTTTTAAGACCGTAAAAATCCATAAAGCATGAAATATAAAAATTTAATTAATATGTGGAAATGTAGAAAAATAACTTAAAAGATGTTTTACGTATAAAATAAGCAATATTGACCATACGAGCCTTTGAAATCAAACCAAAACCTTCTAAATACAAATAAAAAATGTAATATTTTTCTCCAAATAGAGTAAAGTTAATAAAACCTTACTTCCGCAGATATCTGCAGCTGAAATTTTGAAACCTCTTACTACTACAGATATATATTGGTTTCCTGGAGGATCCAGGTGGACAACTATATTTAGTTAAAAAAATATATTATAATAATTTTTACTCTTTGCTTTCGAGATGAGCATGAAATATAAAAATAAAATAAATATTTAAAAATGTGGAAAAATAAAAAAAAAAACCAAGAGATGTTTTATATTTAAAAAAACCAACATTAAATATAATTATAAACAATATTACTAGCATTAGAAATAAAAAAAAAATAACAATCAAATCTTATCAAGATAAATTCTATTTCTATTCAATCATAAAAGGCGTCAATTTCAATATATCGTCAAAATTCACGATATCCCAACGGGATGAAGACACTGTGCGACCATCGATACCAGATACCTACGTACACTGTGGACGAAGGGCCTACATACTTAATATTGTTAAATCATATAATTAAGTTTTTTTGAGAAAAAAAAATTATTTGATGCAACAAAAAGACATAGGCGCAAAAGTCCAGCACGACACGTATTAAGTTAATAAGTAGGTAACTACAAATTTACTTTATTTAGGCTGGAAATAGTGGCTCGAGTACCGTCGGTCGATCGGCGACGCAGCGCTGATGAGCTAGACTGATGGTCCTCTTACGCACTAGAGATCTTCATTCATTCGCCTACATTTTACCGTAAGTGACCGACGTACTCGACCGACTAACGCAAATGATGTACGTGTGACACTACTTCCAACCTTACTCCCCCCAACCCACAAAATCACAAATTTCTGGAACGCTACAGTTTCCCTACCGCGAACAGTTTTTGAAACTATGTATTATTTTTTCAACTAGCAATAATATATCTAACTTTTTGATTCCTTACTTAAAGTATAAAATTGAATCCCTTTCCCGTCGTTCTACCGCATTGTGTGAACAGGGTACAAACACCCCACACATAACAACAGTAGATACGCAGATACCCCAGAATAGATAGGTAGTAGGTAGTACCAAAATTTTCCCCACATATTAGATCAGCCCATTCACACTGTTTAATCTGATGCATTTCTAAATCGTATCGCTGTTGCAACATTGACAATGTCCCATTTAAACGAACCTATAATTACTATTCACAGTTCCATAATAAGTGTCCCGTTATCGGGGAACGAATATTGTGCAGTGTCAGTGGCGTAGCAGACATCGATTTGAAAGCCCGAGTAACAAGAGCCTGGTAAAATATATATAAAATAAATATATTTAACCTGAAGTAAGATTTTTTTGTCAATACATCTATTTGAATTTCACTTTTGTTTTCGGGAATATGAATTAATGCAAATATCGGAAGCGGAAATTTCCACTTTCCATTTCCGGAAATTCGATCCAGCTAAAACTTGGCAGATTGACTCGCTGACCATGACAATGTAATCTGTCAATGGTGGCAATCACGGATACACATGCGGACATATGTGCATTTCTCTGAAATTGGATAACAGTGGTACTACCCAATTGTTGTTTGGCGAGGTTTGTAGAGTTGCCGACTTCAGTTCCTGGGTAGGAAGGTTCAATATTAAGTCAAACCAAAAAAAATCAAGATCATCAATCAATCATTGATTTTTGAAAATATTTTTTTTTTAAATATTTATTTTTAATTGGAACACCGCGTGGTATACACTAACTGCCTGGATTCGACAAATACATACTATATGTATGTATACCTCCACCGAGAGAAATTAAATGTGGAGGGAAGCTCATAACTATTTTCGTATTTATGATTGAAATCCATAAATCTTTTCGATTTTAAAACTAAAAATCGCCATAATTATAATTAATAATATAATATATCATCATAATAAATCATTAGCGTGAAAGTTGCATTGCCTTTTGTTTCAAGTTTCTAGTTAAACACAGCCCACAATGACGTATACACATTGACTAAACATCGATGCTTATACATCATTAAATACGTAGCTTCGAAATATTATGTAGGTAGTTCAATATGTAAAAAAAAAGTTTATGTAATATTTTCAGTGGCGGTTGTAGCGGGCGCCAGTGTTGCGTTTCGAGCCACGTAGGGTTTTGGTGCTGGCTGTTCAGCTTCAGAAGGTAGAATCGTGGGACTCTAATTATTAGCTCAGGTAGAGTCGGCAGATTATGCGTTTACACGGGGAACATTGAACAATTCAAGACTCCACTCTCTCGTCAAATGAAACACCTAAATGGGAATGATTAATGAGTGTATTTACAGGTCAACAAGCACACACATAGTATAACACAAAAAGGGCACACAATATACATCCTAAATTATTCCTGGCTGATTGAATTGAACAAATCTCTTTCTCGTATTTGCTTCGTCTGGCAGACGTCTTTAACAGGCTTTTAAATAGGCACATAGTATGGCAAAGGTTTGGGGCACGCTTACATGAGTTGTCCCGGGAATGCAGGAGTTGCTAGGCCAGCGAGGTATTACTTCCAGACATTGTAGAGTGGAAACAAAGGTAGTTATCGTCCACACGCGCAAAACGTGCGCGTGCTAGGCTAGGGCTATGATGAGGAGGCCGGGGCCGAGCGCACAGCGTCCGAGGCCAAGTTTAGAGTTGAAGAGTACGTGATGTCGAGATCAAGGCTAGAATTGGAGTGCAAGATGGCGGGCGGCTAAAACCGTTGGGGTTTCACGTTGGTGAGCAGCATGCATGCGCACTGCGCACCGTTCTGCGCCGCCTAGTTCTGTGTTGAATTTTAGTTCCGAGGGAATTTTAAAATGTGTTTGAGAGATCTGTTTCGTGACACGGTTCTTAAATATGTTGAAAGGAAAATATTTTCCTGGGCAACGGCGGTTCCTAAAATAATCTGATACATCGCTTTGCTTAGATACCTAAATTAAAATAATAAAAAAAATGACTTCTAGAGGAAGACAATTGATATATTTGTAATAAATATAATCAAATAATATTACTTAATAAATATATTATTGAGAGTCACCGACCAAAAATTATATTATGGTAATATTTTAATGCCCAAGGCCCTTACCGCCAGTGAGACTACGGTATCTCCAATTAATTATTAGGAATATTTTGTGTGGCTGTAGTAGTGCGATGGGGTAGGAGGGGAGAATAGGAAGGTGGGAAAGTACCTGGCTATTTAGATCTGGTCATTTCAACCAATGTTTTGATTCTGAATTGTGGTCTTTCAACGGGGTGATACTGAAAGTATCCACCACTATGAAACATCATATAATTAAAAACACCAAGCTAATATTTTACTGGGCCCGGGAATGTATCGCTACGCCACTGTCCCTGCTCAGCGATCGGTCCGCTGCAATATAGCGGGGCAAATGAGACGCGCGCTAATTCCGTTTATTCTGTAATAACGTAAACGTTAATCGAGATAATCTCAACAACTATTGGACGAACAACGTGCGATTCTGAACATGCAAATTGCACGCTTTGTTTTGTATGGTGAATATGTATTTTAATTTCCGATTAACGTGACGGTAACTATAAGTATCATTGTAAAAAAAACACCTTCATATATTTCAATTAATTAATTAGCGTGTAAACATTAATTTTACGTAGATGAATTTTAGGCATGTACCTACATGAGATTGGTGCAATCCCTATCCCAAACATCTCATAAAGGGCATAAAACATAACCTACATATATTTATATACAAGAAGTGTGAGAAATGAGATTTATTGTGAGATATATAATTATATTTTTCTATGAGACCTTTGCAGTCACTACTTAAAGCTGCCGATATCGACTGCTTGTAGCAGTCCGTATATTCCCAGCCTTGGGGAAATTACAACGTGATACAAATTACTACATGTGATACCGATCTATCTGTCATACAAACTTTACCGAAAGAAAGGAATCGAAACTTCCAGGAGTATCAAATAAGTATGGAGGTCGAATGCTTGAATATGATATATATATATACAAATTCCAGAAAAATGAAAAGCCGGGGATAATAAATTAACAGTCAATGTATCTTTAAATATCTACCTAAATTAAATATTTATCCACGTGTACTCATAACTAACTCAAATTTCCCTAGTCGGAAAATAAAATTTCATGAATTTATTCTTATAATTAAGATAAATACTGTTAATTTATTTTAAAAAAACTGGTCAGATTATTCGTTATTATAAATGGGACATCAGCCCTTTAACGAATTAATTAACAGAGTTCCAAACAAAGTATCAGTTACGAGCGAATGTTTTATGAGGACAGCGGAACACGTGTTCATACAAATATTGAAATTGATATAACCATGCTGATTTTTGAAAATCCCCATTTTATTTCAATTTGTTTAGCCGCGCCAGATTTGAAACGCGCAATTTCTGGGCCCAGAGCTAAGGAATGCTACGGAGGTTGTCTCCAACTAGAGTACTTATCTGGAGCTTCTTTTTAAGTAATAATCCAATGTTATTTCATTAAAGTGTATAACTTGATTATTCATTTCACAAACAATAAATTTAAAATCTTAGCCTAAATCAACTTTTGCAACTTTTATAATGTTTTAAGTGTCAAAAGCACCACTAACATAGCCTCGACAATCTCGTTATTTAGCTCTTCGAAATGCCTCCGAAATGAAGTCCGCTGCCCAATCTAATTATCTATATCTAGTCAATTCATTCCGGCAAACAGGGCTGGCAGAAATGTTAAATATTTTGCTTTAGGAATACGAACTATGGAAAACACGAATGTAATATATCATTGATGAAGAAGATGATACTCATTCGAAACGAAACATGAATCTAAAAATAAAAAAAAAAGATCACGGTCTTAACTGGGAGTTCAACTCAGGATCTCAGTCTTATCGGAACAACTCCTTTAACCACTTGGCCATTGGGACCTACCATTGGGAATTTAAAATATGAGTAGGTACACGTTGTTTTGTTGTTGCCATAATACATTTGGCATCGTAGAAATGTGTAAATATTAATCATTGTTCTAACGGCTGCCTGGCTACGGTGGCCCCTCCCAGCGCCTGGTGCGTCAATTTCTGCAACAGAAAGACTGCCTAATTCTCACAGAAAAAAAAACATCGACTTCTTACTGTAGCAAACGGTATATTCCCAGTCTAAGGATTGGATCTATATACTATGTACGGACACGGGCAGGCAGGGTAATAATTTTCAAACAAGTATTACATTATATACAAAAACACAGATCTCATTGCAAAATAGTAATGAAAAATCGTAATGCACAATGCTTCGAGAAGGAAAAAATCCGTTTACCATAATTAGGCTACGCAAAGTAACGTTACGTTGAACAAGTAGACAACCATGTCACAAAGGTAATAATGTTGCATCAGATCAAAAAAATATTTCTTTCGTTTATTTCGTACCTGGGTACCTGGACTATGAATAAAATAATTTGCTTTACTGTTTACGAGGAGAGAAGTTTTTAGGAGAACACCAGCGGTCGTTCCAAACCGTTTAGAATCATTTTTTTTGTAGAGTTTTAATTTACAACCGGTTACGATACGTTATTTCGTTCATTAGCTTTTTAAAACTAACTTTAAATTATTCAAATACATAAATAATTATAAGATATTGCTTGGTGAGGACGGTGGAGGGGGAGGTTTGTATGAAGAGGTGTGTAGGTGGAGTCAAAATAAGGAAATATGGTTAGAACGGGTGCTATTATTTTGTTAACTTTAATTTTTGTGCTGTTTTCTAATAAGTAACAAGTTTACATATATTTTCTAATATGTAACGGAGGGTATCTATTTATGTCGGTTCATGTATGCAAATAATTTTACATAGTTTATAAAATATTATTAATCAGCTTGAATCTAATCTAAATCTAGCTAATCAGGTTAGCACAAATACATTCAAACGCACTTAAAAATAATTTACCTGTACTTATACAGGGTGTCCGGAACTAACTTCGGCAGATGATTCTACATGATGGTAAAATTCTACAAAAGTATTTTTTTCGTAGAAGAACTTTTTTTCCATACAAATATTAAACGTTTTTACCTGAAAACTACATTAAAACGTTCAAATTTATTAAAAATGTATATATATCATATTTTTTTACTTGTACTATCATGTAGAATCATCTCCCGAGGTTAGTGTACTCTATCCCAGGACACTTTGTGTATTGTGCAAATATCAACACGCACGACAACTTAAAAGAAAAATATTTTTATAAGTTTTTTAACAAGAATAAAATAAAACTGTGAAAATACATATAATTCTGCTTGAAACTTAATTAATGACGAATGCTTTTAACTGTTTTTTGCTGTCTGCGAGTATAAATTTAGCAAGTGGGTGGCAGGCCCTATCGCGCGATCGTTCGAACCGCAGCCTCTGCGGTCACTGCCGGTTGATGAAGCATTATCAAAACAATAACGCTAGCAACAATGGGCCGTGCCCCCACTGAACAGTGCACGCTACAGTACAACATACTTCCCCAAACACAGTGAGCGGACTGTTCAGGTACGTCATACTCGGAGTGCACTGTAGAACGCTGTATGTAATATAATATGCAGTAGGCTAACACAAAGCTTAGATGAAGTAAAAATGGACGATACGGTGGTTTGGATTATTTTATGGTGGGTTGTAGCTTTGTTACAATTTGATGATTTTGTTGGGAAAAATGATTTTCACCAACTTACAAATATTTATTATTATTTTAATTGCCCTCTGTTCGTAATCCCACGCGCGTGTCAAACGAAAACAACTAAAAGCTAGCCGTTACCAAGGGACCTGAAAATTTTGAACTTTTTAATATTTAGGATGAGTTGTTTCATAGAATTTGAACAATTCATCAAATTTAAACGTTAATTTGCGAGATCTGTAAATATACTATTCAATTTCTGTAATTTTATCATTATATGCCAGTTACTTGACAGAACTGAAATTATAACAGAACTTTCACAGAACTTGAAAATTAACTTTGAAGTTTGAAGAATTGTTCAAATTGAATTTTTTATATATTAAGTATACTTAAAATACAAAAATTTAGGAAATTTTATTTAATTTCTAAAATGGTGTTTGTTTTGACGAAATCTTCAAAATTAAAAATATATAGAACATTTAAAATACCTTGGAAAATTTCCGAAATTCGATGAAAAATTATTATTAATTCAAGTTTATACAACAGATAAATAACCCTCTTTGGCTGGATATCCAATGTATACAGCTTTCCATGAACTATTTTGTGTAAGTTTCTGTATTATTAAGGTTATAACTTACACGGTCGTTTATCAACTGAAAAAAACTTTCACAGCGTCTATTAGTAAGGATGTTATTTTTTCATATTGTTGTACACACTTGAACGGTTGGTATTTATTATTTGTTATCTCTTTGTGTTCATTTATGTTGAACATAATGTCTATTGTGGTAGTTATAAATAAAATTTTAATTTCACCTTAACTCTAAACTTTTATTTTAAACATAGGTACCTATCTAATGAACGAAGTTTAATTACTCTAAAGCAAAATACTTCTTGATTATCTTGGGTTAATTCTCTTCGGCCATATAATCCAAGACACAATGCGGTCCACGGCGTTTGTTCTACTGAACACTTTAAATTATCCCCACCGATGCACGGGGAGAAGGACTAGTACTACAAATCTGCTACAGTCAGCTTCATTCATGAATGAACGATAAATACTAAAACCCAGAAAATCAGCGTATAGCTATTTTTTATTACAAATCAACTGGCACACCGACCGCGTAATATTTATTTACTTATTTACTTAAATATTGAAGACAATATTAGTGATTTCTAAACAAAAATCTGAAACAGAAAAATCAGAAAAGGAAACGGTCACATCTGGGACTCGAACCCAGGACCCTTGTCTTTCCGGGACAGTGCTCTACCAACTGAGCTAATGGGACCCTATTCCCCTCGGTCACTTTTAACTGTATCATACTTCGAATAAGAACTACTAACATTGTCTTCATTTTTTCACCGCACATTTTTATTGGCAACTATCTTTATGTATGATCGCAAGATTCAACCCGAACTAAATGCAATCCAGACAGCGTCTTTTTAGATAATGTTGGTAGAGCACTGTCCCGGAAAGACAAGGGTCCTGGGTTCGAGTCCCAGATGTGACCGTTTCCTTTTCTGATTTTTCTGTTTCAGATTTTCGTTTAGAAATCACTAATATTGTCTTCAATATTTAAATATTACAATTTGAGGTTTTACTCAATAAAGTTATTCCGAAAAATAAATATTTATTTACTAATGGACCAAGTCCAATTAGCACATTACATATTACACGTCAATACAACGAGAAATATTACAATAAAAGATGCTATGACAAAAATAAGTCCAAAAACCATAGAGATAATGTAAAGTCAAGACAGGATCAAGGTTTTGATGGAGTTCACGACTTTAGTCATATCAATTCAAAATATTACTTGCGTAATGACTGACAAAATTCATTTAGGCTTACAGCAAAAAATTCAAGGTTCTAACTTGAGTTGACAAATCTGGCTATTCTGTACATTGGTGAATGGTGTCCATAATTTTTTATCTATATTTAAAACACGTTTGCAGACTTTAAGATAATTAAAAATAATTTGTTCGCATTCATTGGTCAACTTCTAACTTCTGAAGTACCTACTTTATTTGTCGAAACCTTAACGCTCCCAAAGAAGTCCCCAAAGTGGAAACTGGTACCTATTGTATAGTGTAATTACTTTTTTTATGTGAGTAGTCCCAACTCCTCCCATCCGCCTGGAGACAGTGAGACTATTGCATCCCCAACTTGCGGTATGTTGTGAGGCTGTAGGTAACGGGGAAGATGAATGTGGAGAAATACCTGGCTATTGAATTGTGGTCTTACACCACGGCGATACTGAGAGTATCTTCTACTCTGGAATTTTCCCTTAGCATACCTTATTTTTTTACTGTAAATTGTCAAATAACACAATTCAATCAAATAAAATTTACATGCTCATGCCGGGATTTGAACCCGTGACTCCCAGATTTATATTCGAGATCCTTACCTATAGACCACGGAGTAATCAAAACTACTTCAACGTAGATCCTAGACCATTCATAGTCATTCATGACCTGGGTGATGTGATGACGGCGTAATACGTAGATAATTGTAATACGTATCTTTAGTCATTGCCTACAACATGGAATAGCGCAAAATAAATTTTATATTATGTAACATATTGTTGTGTTCCCACAAACAGTTCTCCAACTCGTTGTGGAAGGAGATTTAAAAAAATAAGTTCTTTATATTAAATCAGGGATTTATTCACTTATTTACTTCGATGGTCGACCTAACTAGGAGCTGACTAAATGAGATCTGCAAACACCATGTTTGTCTGGAAGCAGCCTAACTGGCCCTGGCGACTACTGACTACTAGCTGCCATCTTGCGGACTTCCAAGCAAGCTCTTTGCACTGCCCTCTATGAGTGCATCTGTGAAGCTTTTAGCTAACTCACTTCCCAACACATTTCATTAAAGAAGGTATGTTTATGTTTTATTATTATACATATTCTGTTTTCGTTAGTGTTTTATCAATATCCCTTGCAACTTCTTATTTTGCCATCTTCCACAAAATTATCTTCAGCCAATAATGTTACGCTTGATCTAATACTTCCTACAAAATTTGAATCTATTCAAATCATCATGTCTCATCATCATCAATCACAAATTTCGGAATTCCATCATAAATGAAGCTACCTGTATAAGTACAATGTGATGGGTAAGTACGAGATAATAAGTAAGTACTAGCATAGAGCATTTATTTGGCTAGGTGCACACCGTACACCGTGTGACAGGGAACAATCTGGACATTGTACGACGGCGCTGAATAAACGGAACACGTATAAAATTGTTCGTGAACACACGTCGTTTTATTATATTCACCTTGCTACTGGGGTGGTACTTACTGTAACATCATTGGTTACAAAGTTTTCGAAATGTAGCAGATATGACCATCTAGTTACTAGTTACTATCAGGTACATTTGTAGATTTTAAATACATTTTTGGTAAACATTATTTATGAATTCGATCTATATTTATCTGCTTCGAATGTTCGACTATCTTAGTATTTCATATGAAAAATACGGTCCTGCCACTGAGAGTTGCGTTCATATTCTATTTCTTGGAAAAAAGTGAAATCCTATTGATTCTTGAACGAATGTCTCTTCGATGACGCGATCTTCTCAGCTGTTTGGATTTTTTGTTCTGCGTACCTAGGTATCTTAAATATTTTCTTTTGAAAATATTAAACATATGTAGTATTTTATAAGTACCTATAAGATTTTATTAAAAATGATTACTGTTTCTGTTATGCTGCGTATATATTTGTGATCCGAAACGCGAGCCGAGAAAAGGAATTAAGCAACTTTGAAGCATTTTCTGTTGCTTCGTTCCTATCCCACAATTCGCTGGGTACGTTTGGTTAGCAGGAGTGCCTAAATTTTTGGGGTGAGGTTTGTCCAGGTCTTGGTGGACCCTTTCACCTCTCCATTCGGTCTGTCTCAACCCATCAACTTACACCGCAATGGGAGAGATGGATTCATGCATCTTTTTCTCCTGGAAACACTAACCTCTAGATTTCTACACACCCATGATGGTTGCTGTGACCTTTTCCCCCTCGACACAGCATCCCCAATGATGCCGTAGGCTCTAAGGGAAATTGTTTTCCTTAGGGGCTCCAGTGTTAATGTAAAAAAAAGCATAGAAGCAACAACAACAAAAAGACCGAAGTAATTATGTCATATTAGCAATTGTATAAATTTACTCCTGCCTAAAACAAGTCGATTTTCGATAAGACTACGTAAGAATTTTACAAAAAAAAATTTTTACATACACGTGAAAAAATTTCATATTGGATTAGTAATTAGAACTTACAATTTTCAGCAACTACATACTAAAAAATTGCTTTCGCTTTGGAAAATGAAATTAGCAAATACACACAGTCCGGAAACAGTCAGAACACAATTATATTCGTAGGTTGTAAGGAATATAAATATAGTTTTTTCGGAAACTGCTTCCACCAGCATGAGTTAGAATTAGAACGGTACCTATTTGTTCGTGGTAGGTGACTGGTGAACCATATTCAGTAACCCAACAATAATAAGTACCTACGTGGTAATAAGGCAAGTGCCCAATATGCTCCCAGCCGAACAAAAGCCCACTGCACAAATTTGGATGGAAGTTTATTTAATTCTCTGAAGAGTATCTCTCCCATTGTTCGGCAGGTTTGGTACTCCGTATCGTCCTAGACCAGATTTCCTGTTCCCATCATCGACTCAATAGTCAGCTAGCTTTTGTAGTTGTGCAACTTGCGACCCGATGCAGCGTTCTATGGTGAATTATCTGCTTCTTGAAATTCCCTACAAATTTTAAAACTGTCTGTAATTCTAATAAAATATTAAAAAATGGTATTTTTGACATTTTACAAGCCAAAAATATTATTTCCTGAAGATATATATTAGTTTTTCTTTTTTGTTTTACAAGTATATACATACAATAATATTTTTTTATTATGCTTCCGATTTTGTTGTCCGGGTTAAATCTTCCCCATAGGAAAAACTAAACCCTTCCACTCACTTTTCCACAAATGATCAGCTAGTCAATCAACACTATGCAAGTGCATTATATAAGTAAAATAAATACAAAACAATACAAGAACAACAACACGTCAACCCACCAGAGATCAAATGGGAAAAAAAAATTCACCGACTCCAGATATTTTCATATCAGAGGGTTCGGCTCGGTAGAACTTCTAACAGGGCCTATAAATCCTACTGATCCCTCAATATAAATATTTTAAAAATCTTTCGTTATCCTACATGTATTCAAAATGACCGACTTTTGCATCTTTATATATAAATTTTTTGATAGATCTAATACGCCTAAATTTTTAATGAGAGAGCTAAGTATAATGCCAGTAGCCGAAATAACGAATGGTAATATTTTTATAGTCTGAGAATGCCAAATTCTTTTTATTTCGTTTCCTAAATCTGTGTATTTTCTTATTTTTTCATTAACAGATTTTTGAATGTTACAGGAATTTGGAATAGCGACATCAATGATATAAGTTATTTTTTTAATTTTGTCATGTAAAACTATATCGGGTCTATTATGACTAATCGTTCGGTCTGTTAGTATAGTTTTATCATAATATATTTTATAAAATTCGTTTTCTAAAAATGAATTTGGTTCGTATTCATAATATGGTACTATATTACGGCAGTCAATCAAGTTATGTTTAATTACCAAATTTTGGTGAATTATTTTTAAAACTTGATTGTGCCTAAATGTATACTCGGACGGTGCTAATATAGAACATCCCGATATAATATGTTCTATAGTTTCCGGAAAAGCCAAACATTTTCTACACAAATCATCAATTTGATTTGTATCTTTGATTATATGCTTTCTATAATTTTTAGTATTAATGACTCTATCCTGAATGGCAAGCATAAATCCTTATATTTCTGCGCTCAACTCTCCAATACTCAACCATTTGTTTGACGAAAATTTGTCAACATACGTTTGGTTGAGATAATTGAAGTGTTTTGCGTGTAAAATTTTATTTGACCAGGAATCTAATAGTTCCTGGTTGGGATTTATAAAAATGTTGGCATTCTCATCGTATAAATTTAAAGGTGTAATATTTCTATCTGCCTTGCAAATTATTTTGTGCATTTCTGAGCTATGAGCTTTCCTATGGAAAAAAGTTCTTAGCATTTCTACCTGATTATGTTTCAAAGAAGTTATTTTGACTATGCCTCTACCTCCTAAATTTCTAGGTAAATTAACTCGTTCTATAGCTGAATTTGGATGATGGCAATTAAATTTTGTTAGCATAGTTCTAACTAATCTTTCTAAGTTATCTAAATCTGT
Organism: Hesperophylax magnus; assembly: GCA_026573805.1. Classification (NCBI taxonomy): domain Eukaryota; kingdom Metazoa; phylum Arthropoda; class Insecta; order Trichoptera; family Limnephilidae; genus Hesperophylax; species Hesperophylax magnus. The sequence goes on from JAIUSX010000022.1 coordinate 8,921,032, forward strand.
ATTAGACCATTTAATTATGCCAAATGAGTACGTTAATAGAGGTATTGCCCAAGTATTTATTGCTTTTACTAAATTTTTAGCAGATAGATTGCATTTTAAAATTTTCCTGATCCTAGTTTGAAATTTAATCCTAATATCATTTTTAATACTAGTATGGTCTAATCTATTTGATTGTGGGTATCCTAAATACTTATAAACCTCATCCCTTTTCATACTAGTAATTTGGAAATTTCTAAATATACTCTCGTCCCCATCTACAATTTTGCCTTTCTCTATATGGATCGTTCTACATTTATCTAAACCAAAAGTCATTTTGATATCATCTGAAAAGTTTTTAACTACCTCGATCATTTTCTCTAAATTTTTTTCAGAATTCGAAAATAATTTTATATCATCCATAAATAATAAATGCGAAATTGTACTACTCTCCCTTGTATTACCCTTAACTTTTATTCCAAACTTGCTTCTAATTAACATTTTAGATAGAGGATTCAATGCTAAGCAAAACCAAAGAGGACTCAATGAGTCTCCTTGAAAAATCCCTCTTTTAATTGAAATTCCCGGTATTACTATTTTCTCACCTTTTAAATTGATAAGTAAATTGGTATTCCAAAAGGACATAATATTTTCCAAAAAGCTAATAATAATGGGGTTAATTTTGTATATATTTAATACTTTGCTCAGCCACGAGTGCGGGACACTATCGAAAGCCTTTTGGTAGTCTATATAGCAAGTATGTAAATTACGTTTTCTAGTTTGAATCTGTTTTAAAATTACAGAATCGATAACTAATTGTTCTTTACATCCCATATGTTTTCTGCGACAACCTTTTTGTTGTTCAGATAAAATATTTTTTTCACCTAAATGAGTATATATTAAATCTGTTAAACAAGAGGTTAAAATTTTGTATATTGTCGGTAAACATGTAATGGGTCTGTACTGAGAAGGATTATTAATATTTTCGCTTTTGGGTAACATATAAGTAATGCCCTTAGTTAGAAAATTTGGAAAATTTTGAGGTTGACTGACAAATTTTGAAAGATTTTTTGCCAAAAGAGGATGTAAAGTAGTCAGACGTTTGTACCAAAAATTATGTATCCAATCGCAACCCGTGGCTTTCCAATTATGAGTATTTTTAATAATTTTGGATAACAATTCAACCGATATATTAGAAAAACTCATTTGTTCAATACCTGAAAAATTGAGTTCTTCATTTTCTATCCATGGAGTTGACTCGTTATGTTTTATATCTTTACTCCAAATTTTAGTCCAAAAATCGCGCATATCTGATTCAGATGGCAACGGAATATTATTATTCGAAATAATATTTTGTTTATCGTCAAGTTTGGAATAAAATATTTTTTCATTTTTCTGAAATAATCTATTATTATTTTTTTTTATTATACGTATAATTATATCTTTTTAATCTACTAGCTTTTACGCCTAATTTTTGTTTTAATAAATCCAATAAATCATTGATTATATTTTCATTATTATGACTATCAATGTTATAACCAAATTTTCTACCAATTTCATCTACATGTCTCAAAATTTTCCTACTTCTATTTCCATTTTTATATTCTATTACTCTAGCTATGTTACTTCTTAAAAATACTACATCATTTTCTAATCTGATCTGCCATTCTGGTTTACTATAACTATATGATCTATCGTCAGAGCATGATAATTTAATTCCTAACTTATTACAAACAGTAATCGCACTAGCGTATACTATTGTATGAAGATCTAAAAAACTAATTTCGTCAAATATGATTTTTGGTAAAATTATGTTATTTAATTCAAAAATTAATTTAGATAATTTCTTTGACGTATGCAATTTCGGTAATTTTAGTCTAACTGTTGGCTCTACATCTATATATCTGTTTATATTATTATGAAGTAAGTTAGCTAATTCTACTACATTTTCATCAACAAAGTTTAAATTTGCAATGTTGATTTCTCTAAGATTATAAATAACGGCTAAGTTATTTGAATCTACTGTAATATCATTGGACATTTCGACTAGAATATTATCCAAACTATCTACATTCAATGCATCTGATATGACATTATTACTTGTGTTAATTTGTTCTAAATTATTTCCCCTTTGCAATCTATCTGCTACTTCTCTTTTAATCTGTTCTAATGTGACTACAGAAATTAAATTATTTTTGAAAATAGCTCGCTTTTGGTCTGCTAATCTTTGTTCGCTTACTTGGGCAATCGGATAATTTTGTGAGAAAAGTAAATGTAATTTTTTCCTGTATAACAACATATCCGTTTCTACTTTGGTTACATAAAAATATGAACGAACAATGAACATATTGACATCGTTCGTCCATTTCATACGCTGTCTAGGAATACCTGCTTTTGTTTTTTGGGGTCTTAGACTATCCATGTTCATCTGTACAGATGACATAATAATCCCCTGTTCATCTACGTTGGTTGCAAATGACATTGTTGTCATTTTGCAAAACAACTTGGAGATGATTGTATCTTTACTACTACATTCCAGTAACCAAATCAATAAATAATTTTCAATGTGACCAAATTAAATATTCTAATCAAACTACCTTTCGACATAACAAATCTATAATTTCCAATTCAACTACCTTTCAACATTACGAATCTATGATATATTATATTCCAGAAAAACGTTATCAACATAAAAATATACTATTAAAATATATTTTTATTTTTTTTCAAATGAATGTCAAATACTGTTGTTTACCTTGGTTACTGGGGTCCTCAAATATTTTTTTTTTAAATCCTATTTATTTACCTAAATATCCTATGGCTTACTGGCAGTTTATTTAATGCGTTATCTGATATACTCTTCTTTAAATATTTATATTTTTTGGGATCAAAGCAAAAAAAAAAAAAAAAAAAAAATTATAAAATTTTTTTTTTATAAAATTTTCAAAAAAAAACCACTTTTTTATTAAACAGATTAAAAGTAATTATTATTAGGTATGACAGCTGTTTCGCCCTCCGAAGGCATTATCAAACTCTAGTGAAGCCACTTACAGAAGATACATATGTATATTATTTCCATTTCATTTTTAATGTCTATATTATTGATTTTTGAGTAGATATAATATTATTAGTTACCAACCCTTTAAAGTTTTCCTCAATTTGTATTATAAAAAATTTTATTATTATATTGTTTTGTAAAAATTATTGTATTGTATTGAATTGTAAAGATTATTGTACTGTATTGTATTGTAAAAAATATTGCATATACGAGTTTTACTGTAAAAATTGTTTTATTTTTTGTAAAAAAATCACCAATTATTGTATTGAAAAAAAAAGATATTTTATATGACCACTAGAGCGATTGGTTGTGTGCGTATTACCATTTTATTTAATTAATATCATTCATCAATATATTAGTATTGAAACATGATGCTAATAAGGAATAAAAAAGGTTTCAGATTAGGATTTCGATTTTGCACATATCTTATTAAAATATACTGATAAAGATTTACCATGTTTTCAGCTGTTGTTTAACATGGTAAATTTTTTTCTTTAAACTTAATAAGTACCAAGTACATTTTTATATATACCACAATAGTGTTATATAGAATTGTTTTAGTATCTTTACTTTAATTCGTCATTTTTTTTATTATTGTTGATTGCATTAAAATCGGATAGAGCGCCATCAGACTGCTCACATTACAAAAGTTACTCTCATGAATTCAGTTGACATTTTAGTTCACATCCACAAAATTCTCTTTATTTTGTTTCGATTTTTTAACCTTATAATTTATGCACAGACCAAAAGGGATATAAACATTGTTTAATACCCAAATGGGGATTAAATGCATTGTGAATGAAAATTAAATTTCATTCGATCGGGTTAAAATCACTAGGAAAATAGAAGGGATGGATAAAGTTTTACCTTTTGATTGTTGTTTTTTTTTCTTGATAAATCCCATCGCATGAAACACTTAAAATTTATAGGTGTACACCTCATATAATCACAATTAATTTTGTAATGGATGGTTCTATACCACGAAACAACACTTATTATCAGTTCTGCGCGATTCAAACAATTGATTTGAGTTTAAAGGCGAATATGCGATAGATACAATGATGTTCTTAGTTTTGAATAACCTTCATAAGTTCAATCTCAAGATAAGTGAACAGAATTATTATAATGTCCTTTAAGGCGATGCACTACATGGTAATGCAAAATCATGTGCTTTGGTTTGAAAATTTAATCGCTTAGAAATGTTTTTTTTTTTTTTTTTTTTTTTTTTTTTATATTTACTCCACACAGGAGGCCCTGAAGAAAATAATTTCCCTCAGGGCCTATGTCATCTTTGGGGATGCTGTGTGGAGGGTCTTTTTGTGGAGAGGAAGGAGTGAACATGGGTCTTGAAGAGTCCCATGTTGTAGGAGGGAGGAAACACAGAGGCCGGCAGTTCGTTCCACAGCCGAGCTGTTGAACTTAAGAACGAATCGTAGAAGCGACCCGTTCTCATGTGACAAGTGTCAACTGTGTACAAATGTTGGGCACGCGTTTGGCGTGTATCCCGACTACGCACCGGTGCCGAAGGGATCAATGACGCTAGTTCCTCAGAGCATCTTCCATTGTAATACCGATAGAACAAGGACAGCATACCTACCTGACGCCTGTGCTCTAAAGATTGCAGTCCGTTTGTTAAGATTGGGGAATCTATCAAACGGACCGCCCGTTTCTGCACAGAGTCAAGGGTTTTTTTCAGGTATTTTGGGGCTCCAGACCAGAGATGGCTGCCAAATTCGACAGTAGGGCGCACTTGCGATTTGTACAGGGTGAGCAGTTGTGTACTATTAAAGTATCTGCGGGCCCTGTACAGTACGCCCAGCTTCTGAGAGGCCAACTTTACTCTGGCTTCGATGGAGCCCCCGTACCTGAGCTGGTCACTTATAGTTACACCAAGCATATCAATGGAAGGCCTGTTCGGAAGATTGCTTCCGTTGAAGGAGACTAGATTATCATTTGGATCCCTTTTAGACGTAATCAGACAGGATTGGGTCTTTGAAACATTAAATTCGACGAGATTATTTTTACCCCAGGAGGAAATACTCTCGAGATAACCGTCCATTCTCTGCTTCAAAGCCCTCCGAGCCGTTGGAGTTTGTGTGCCCTTTGGGGGCTTGTCAAACAAAAAGCTATCATGAACTGTACTGTCATCCGCGTAACAATGAATCGGTGCACATGTCAAAAGGTCATTGATGTGCAACAAAAACAAAGTCGGAGACAGAACCGATCCCTGTGGGACGCCAGCATTTATGGAGTGCGAGGAAGAGGTGAAACCGTCAGCAACCGCCTGAATCGACCTATCCCTTAAAAAGTCAGCAATCCACGTACACAGGGATGCGGGAAGTCCGTAAGAATGCAATTTGTTGACAAGTCCTCGGTGCCAGACCCGGTCAAAGGCCTTGGATATGTCTAGTGCGACCGTTTGGGTCTCACCGTGACGTTCCAGGCACCGCCCCCAAACATGCGTCACATACGCGAGAAGATCACCGCACGAGCGGTTCCGCCGGAATCCGTATTGACGGTCGTTGATAATTTTGTTCTTCTCGAGGTATGTGAGCAGTTTGTCGTTGATCACACGTTCCATCACTTTGGACAGAACTGATGTGATCGCTATGGGGCGGTAGTTGGCCGGGTTGGAGCGGTCACCTTTCTTGGGAATAGGGTGAATTACCGCTTTTTTCCAACCAGAGGGCACAGTGCCACACTTCAGGGACATTTTGAAGAGCTTTGTCAAAACTGGAACTATTTCCGCAGCACACCTCTGCAATACCAGGGCAGGTATTCCATCAGGTCCACTAGCTTTGTTTACATCGAGCCCCCGTATGACGTGGAGTACATCCCGATGCCGGATCCTCAGCTTTTTCATATAGAAGCCGCAGTGAGGAACCGACGGCGGAACAGCACCCCCGTCGTCGAGGGTCGAGTTTTCCGCAAACATTTTCCCTAAAAGGTTTGCCTTTTCGGTGGCGGTGTTTGCTAGTGAGCCGTCAGGTCTGGTAAGAGGTGGCAAACTGGGTTTGCAAAAATTTCGACCTATTGAGCCCGCAAGCGACCAGAATGCTCTGCTGCCATGCGGGCAGGCAGCCAGCTTTTTGCTGATCTGCAGGTCGTGTTCGAATTTTGATCCATTGATGATTCTCTTGCATTCCTTTGCCGATTTGTTGTATGCTGATCTGCTTTCGGGCGTTCGAGATGTGTTGTAGGCTCGGTAAGCCGCGTTTTTTCGTCGAACTGTTTCGGAGCATTGTCGACTGAACCACGGCTTTGAGCCCACACCAGTTTCTTTAGTAGTCGATTGTATGAAGCCATCCATCGCCGATTTGATGACTTCACCAATCTCCTGGGCACATCTTGAAGGGTCCGAAGTCCGAAAACAAACAGCTGACCACGGAAAAGCATTGAAATGGGCCCGCATACCGAACCAATCTGCTGACCTATAGTGCCACACTTTTCTCCTCAGCCTCTCATTGGTTGGTCTGAGGCTAACGGGGATTGATGTCGTCACTAGGCAGTGGTCAGATGATCCCAGAGGCGCTGTGACGTCAATCTTATAACCGTGTGGCACAGTAGTTAAGAATAGGTCTAACAGATTGGAGCGGTGAGTCTGGACATCAGGAACCCTTGTAGGCTCCTGAACCAATTGCTCTAATCCGTAGCAAATGGCAAAGGATTCCGCCTGTCGGCCAGCCGAGTCCGTTGGGCCTGAGAACTTCAACCATGGTTCGTTATGAACGTTGAAGTCCCCCAGAACAACAAACTCGGCCGAAGGGTAGCGGGGCAAGAGATCATCAATAGTATCGCTCAAATGTTTGAAGAGCTCGGAAGTGTCTGATTCGCTATGGTTCGGTGAGCGGTATAGACATGCGTAGAATCTTGCCGTACTGGCAAGATTGACGCGCACCCACATTACGTCGAATCTGGAGTTTTCCAGACTCAATAGTCGCACACAGTTGACGTCAGCTCGACTATAGAGGCAGACTCCTCCTTTCAGTCGGAATTTGCTTGCGAGGGTAAAGCCCGGGCAGTCCAGATAGGAGGAGTCTGGCGGCTCGGCTATCTGAGTTTCGGATAGGAAAAGAAGGTTGGGACGTTGGGACAAAAGATGGTGATGGACGGAATTTAAATTTGTGTGCAGGCCGCGAATGTTGGCAAAATTTACCAACAGTTTTGGGCCGCACCGGGGACGCCTGCTACTCGCCGCTGTAATGATGTTAAGTTTGTTTTTATGTATATTCATGATTTTAATTTTGTTTTTTTTTTTTAAGGGTATGAAGTGAAAGGAAGGTCTGGAATGGAAAGGTATGAGGGGTGGGTAGGAATATGGGGTTCAGGCTGTCCAGGAGTGATGAGCGTTTGGTTCCAGCCCACTCACTGCGGTGCTAGGCGATAGGCTGGGAGAGTCCGGCTGGAGAGGGCATCCAATGCGCCCCAAACGCTGCTGCTGGGTCCCCTCCGGTCACGAACCGGCACAACAGCAGTGGCGGGGTTTTTTCACTCGCTGATGGGGCAGCCCACCCTTAGTCGTGAGCCTGAGGGTCGGGCCCCTGTACTATCGAGCGGCCCGGACAGCGGTAACCGGTTGTAAAGGGTCTCCCTCAACCAGTATCTCCCAACCGGCCCGCCACGCAGAAGGTGGGCCGACGCACCCGCCACCAAGACCCGGGCAAACCTTAACCCATGAACCCGGGCACCCCTGCTAAGTCACCAAACGTAGCGAACCACTTGGGGTGACCTGTGGCAGGGGTGTTGGTCATCCAATAAATGGTTCCCAGGGCGGCGGTACCCATTCCCGCCTACCAAATTGAAAACTGTTTTAGATGCTTCAATTAAATACTGCGAGTAGAATACATCTTGGCTTATGAAATAATTGAGTTTTTTTTACTAACAAGTCTTTTTATAAGCACAGAAAAAAATTATGTACCAGGTCTATAAAAACTGCTTTAAAGTTCAAAATCTCCTACTTACGAACCCATTTTCGGTTATGGTTTTATTTTATAATGCGGCAAAAAATGAATGTCCGCAAAATAAAATAAAAGCAACTTTTTGGCGTTGTTTTTACCTTGCATAAATCTAAACAGGCGGATGGTGTTAAGCGGGAATTTAAACCTTATCGCCATGTACAAAAGGGGTGTTATTGTAAGCGGCTTGACTCAAAATGTTACATAACGTAGTGCATCACCTTAATGTAGAGTGATTGTTAAGATTAGATGTTATGTACTATTGTGTAAAATATAATAAATTGTTTTGTGTATTAATGCTATTATAGCTTATATACATGGTGTCCGGAAACTCGTAGTACAAGCGGGAAACTGGTGAATCTACATCACATTTGGAGTCGATTTTGTAGTATAATTTTTTTTGATTTGAGCTTTCGTTTTCGAGTAAATCGAGTCAGAAGTTGATTTTTTTTTTGATCAAATTCTTATAAATTATTACTGAAGATCAAAGTACCCAACTAATTAAAACTATTTAAAAATTTAAAAGTAAAACAAATAATGACGAAAAAATTTGAACCCTGAAATAGCCGAAAAATATATTTTTTTGGTTTTTTTTTTTTTTTATAAAAATGCTCAAATCAAAAAACTTTATGATTATTTGGGTTCCCCATGTGGTATACATTCTCCAGTTTCCGGCTTGTACTACGAGTTTCCGGACACCATGTATATGTAGTTAGTTATAAACTGAAATGTTTATATTTCTTCATCTATAATAAATAATTAATAGAAAAAAATTTCTGTCAAACAACCTTCCTAAATCTTAAATCTTCTTTATTATGTTCTCCTTTATTCCCACGTAAAACTTTAAGGAAGGATAGGAACAAGAGAGATGACAATATTTTGAACAAGACTTTGGGATATACAATAGTCCAAAAACTGTTTAAATACTAAACGCGCAATATACATATTCGATTATTATTGTAAAATAATGTCATTAAATAGGTACAAAAGACAAATATTTTTATGAAAAAATGTTTTGAAAAGTCACGCCTCACCGCTCGTGTAAAGCATATAACTACTTACCCACCTAAAAGATTTATGTTTGTATTGAGATCAATGATTTCTAAATGAAATTCCGGAATATTTTATTGCATTAGCTACAATAGACAAGATGATGGATGGGTGACGCTCAAACTTAATCCTCTAGCAAAATAATACTGATGACATTGGCACTAAATCCCAACGATAAAACGCTTGGATCCTTTTTACAAATGAAATATGCTAGTCGCAGCTAGAGTTAGTGTGTGCGTCAACGACAATCGTCTTCATCCTTTTCAAGCGTCTTGTATAAAAACGAAAAAGAGTGAATATACTAGAACGATGACGCCACATAGAACCTCTCGCTAGGATTTTTATTTTTAATGTTGAATATATAAAACTGACTACTATCAAAATATTATAAGTGCTTAGTAAAATGTGAGCCATATTAATGAATATTTAAAGTGAAGCATTATCATAAAAATTTTAAAAAATATTATTTTAGTTCTTAATTCAAGAATTTTTTCTTTTTATTTTGTGAGGTTTATTATATGACATTATGTTCAAAGAAAAATAAATTATTGTTGACAAAGAAACAATGAATTAGGTCCGAATAGGTTAGGGGGCATCAACCCCGTGAAAATACGGAGATATTAACCGCCTTTCATAAGATTATTACGCGCCGTTTCAGCGTAGCTAAAGTTAAGCCAGTATTAAGCCCCGTTGAAAGCTGGATCAACTATACCCACCTTGTGGTAATAAGTTAAGTTTTTCACAGTTCTGACCTTACGACCTTACCTGCATTTTTAAGGCGACATAAGACTCTAATAACGGGGTTTTGCTCCACGCTCACATTTTAATTATTTCTGTGAGCGTATTACTAAAATCTCTAATGTTTCTAAAGGAATCCCTGCGGATGTAAGTTACTTATATTTAAGATTAATAAAAACAGAACCTTACGATTAAAATATTTTATGTAAAAAGGGTTCGAAAATTTTCTAAAATGTTTTTCATACGTTAACTAAAAATATTAAAAAATAGTGGGAAGCATCCGATTTTGAATTAGTAACTTGCTGAGGGATCCCTCTAGAAAAACTTCAGATTTGAGTATTATGTTTACCAGAAATAATTAAAATAAACCCCACGAAAAGATCGATTTTCAAGGCATTGTAAGGTAAAGTCGACCGTTGGTCCGTCCATTGCACCGGGCCGCCCGCCAAATATTGTTTTTACACGACTTCATCACTTACGTCATTAAGATTTCCACTTTATTTTAGATATTTGATAAGGCAAATTCAACCGCAGGTATGTCCGATACACCAGGGCCGTCGGTAACAATTTTTTTTACACGGTTGTTTCACTTACATTGTTAAGATTCTGGCTTTATTTTAGGGTATTGTCTCGTCTTAAGTAGATAGAGCCGTGTACTCATCTGTGAGTTGTAATTGTAACTGTTGCAGACACAGTAATCAGGCTCTAGTGTATACGCAATGTCCACAGCCACGTACACTAATGATGGTTCATGACTCATTTTATTAAGAGCGAGAGCCACGGGACCAGCTCAATTTTTCATACGACTCAAAGAGTCGACTCTACTGAAAAACGGCTCAATTGAACGTGAGCCGTGAGTTTAGAGTGCATGAGCAATGAGAATACAGTGCTCGTCCAAATCGGCTACCCCGCTGCGGCTACCCAACGTAAGCATATATTATGAATTCTCGTACAATTATTTATACCGGTACGCGCGCCGCCTCTTCCCACGAGATAAAAAAGATGCTACGTAGTTAGTGGGTGTAGGTACACATGTCCCAAGTGCAGATGTCAGACGCCGTTCACGTCTCTTGGGTATTTAATAACAATTAATACTTGATAATTGCGCTATTTTTATAAAATATCTCCCGATTAGAAAGAGTTACCGTTCAATTGGGCCGTGGTATGGTTTACCGGGAGTCGTTTACAAATAAGTCTCTTCAAGAAGAGCTAGAAAACAAGGTGTCAATTTGATTCTACACCATCTACTATTATCTTTCTGAAACATCTTAATCGCAACCATCAACACACATGTCTACTATTATCCCAGCGTGACGTATGTCAAAGGCATCCCAACAAAGGGGTAAAAGGGGGAAGCGGGACAGAAAGTCAACCGGGGTAAGAGCGGTCACAGAATAGGGGAGAGGCGGGCAAGGGGAGTAGGGGAACAGCTGTCAAACTATGATTTATGTCGTCCGCCAAAAATGCACCGACATTTTTTTCACGACCCAAACACCGTGTTGCGGCATATTTTACTATTAAAATTTGAATACGATACTACGGAATAGAGATAGCTCTTATATGAAAAATAACACCGTTTTAACAAAAAGAGAACAGGATTTTTCAAATCTTATTTAACTATTTATTTGGAGAGTGGAGATTTATTATAGGTATTGTTTGCAAAGGTAAGCGTGTGTATTTGAGTGACGGTGAACTTTTTCTCTCGAAAGTGAAGATTTTTATGATTAATTTTTATATTTGCGAAATATGCTTTAGTGTGACGACCTCCGTGGTCGAGGGGCAAGGCTGTCGACTAGCAATCCGAAGGTCGCGGTTTAAATCCCCGGCGTACGCAAATAAATTTTATTTGATGAATTTGTGTTATTTCCAAAATGATGTCCAGAATAGAATATACTCTTAGTATCGCCCTGATGTAAGACAATTTCAGAATTGTAAATTTGCTTGAAATTGCTTTAGCTGTGTTTGGTGACTAGATCTGAATAGCCGGATACTCCCCCACCTTCCTCGTCTCATCTCCTTCCCCTCCCTACTATCTTCAGCCTCACAATATACCTCAACTGGGGATGCCATAGTCTCGCTGGCTCCAGACGGTTAGGAGCAGTTACGACCCTTGTGCAGTATCCACATCAAAAAAAGGATTTCATGATGGTTATAATGTATACCTGGTTAGTATATTTTGTTGATTTTTTTGGCTTGGCATAAAAATACTGTAAAATAATTATGGAACTGAATTAAAATGGATTAACAATAATGACTTCAACTTTTCAATTTTACTTATAATTTTATTTACCGTATTGCATATCAGTGGACCACGATTTTATCACTCATTTAAATAGATATTTGAAAGCTCCGTAGCTCACTGTGGAAATGGCAGTAAGTGAAAAATCTGCGTTAACCTAAAACTCCAGAAAGAGAAAAACTGTGCAAAATTCATGACATGACAACTGATCGCTAGCAATTAATAGTTAAAATTCTATAAAAAGAAGGTAAGCATTTGTTACAATATATTCTTTCTCGTCAAAAAAACGTAACAATAATTGATTTCAATGGAAAAAATTCATATTAGGTTAGATCAAATATATATTTTTTTAATATTCTATGACATCACATCAACTCCTTACCGCCATATTTGCCGCCGCGCCGTCAGCTTAGCCTCGCGCGGGAAAAGTCGAGTCCAAAGTCACGGCTAGAGTCACGCCGCGCCGCATTCACGCCATGACGTAAGTTTGATTGATGCGCCGTGGTAGCAACAAAAGGACAATGCGAGTAACCCTAATGCCGGGGGTAGTGAATGCACGTACTCGTAAGGATATATTCCAGATATTCGCCAATATTGGCGATGACAGCGCGTGCCGAGTAGTCTGAATTTTGAATGTTTTTTTGGAAATAATATTTTGAATGACAAGGTGATTCAATTGAATATTTTAAATATCAAATTTAAATAAGGGTTTATTTTTACTAGTAACCATCTACCCTACATTAAACGTCCTATGTCGATTTATTTTCTAGTTAAATTTATTTGAAAAACATATTACGGTGAAATGACGTAACTAACAACGATATTATCATATTATCAATGTCATTCTTTTTTAGATTAATGTTTTGTTCAAAGCTTCATAACTGATGATCATCGCGTATTTTAGCAATCTGACCCAAATGTATCGAATAAAAAATAAGACAGCGTGTGCTGAAGTAGACATTTTCTCAGAAAAAAATGTTCTGCTGTTGCTAAAAAATACATTGCGCTAGTTATATTATGTATATATTTTTTATTTTTTTTTATTATTGAATTTTTTTTTTTTTATACATACATGTTTACATAAAATACTGAAAAATGTACAAAAAATATTGAAATAAATGTACATAATTAAAAAAAATATATCCCACGAAGGCGAAGCCTGAGTGTGGGTATTATAAATTATAAGTATTTTTATCTTATGTATGTCTATGGTTTAAGTGGAAATACAATATCAAATATAAATTTAAGTTATTTTAAAAGAGTTACTGTAGAGATGCAATACAAGAAACTAAGTCATGAAATATGTAAAAGTTTTAAAATAACACAAAAAATAAGGTAAATACTAGTTTTTAAAGAAAACATCTTAAAAAGCGATATTAATCGTGTCTTTATCTGTGTCTCTTTTGTCTCTTGCCTTTATTTATACTATTTAATAATTGAGTGAGTTTTTATATAATTATATAATGCAGTTTTTTCATGTTTACTTATTTTGTTTTTGAATCTTCATTTGGATGTATGCGCATAATATGCGTATAATATATCTTATGTCTGAGTAGATGTCTGTAATTGTGTGTACCCCTTTGTGTATTAAAACTGATGTTTTTATAACTGAATTGTTCTCACGTAAGTGAGATCACCTGTAAAAACCCGGTATAAATAAATGATGGAAAGGAAACCTTTTATTGGTTGAATAAATATAAATATTTTGCCATACATTACAAAATATTGTAATTCTTAATAAAAGTGAAAGACGTTGCAAGCTGAAACTAGTTGCATTTACCCAACAATTCCAGGAAAAAAATGGTAAATATCTCTTGACGCCCCAGCTAAAGACTCGGAGCAGAGAGCTCAGGAGTAATGAAATTTGCACATATTTTTCTATTTGTAATTTCTAGTGTAAATTCATGATATTCATCTCGTAACATTGAACATCTCATTGTGAGTTATGAAGCTTTAAAATAAAAAAAGTTGCCTTATTAGGTATGAGTTATTTGAAATAAAAAAGTCGCCTCATTGTGAGTTATGAAGCCTTGAAATTAAAAGGTCGTCTCATTATGAGTCATGAAGCTTTGAAATAAAAAAAGTCGTCTCATTGTGAGTTATGAAGTTTTCAAATAAAAAAGTCGTCTCATTGTGAGTTATGAAGCTTTGAAATAAAAAAAGTCGTCTCATTGTGAGACGAAGTCATAAAAAAATTATCAGAGTGGATAAGTTTAAGAAGCTTTGAAATAAAAAAAGCCTTTGTAAAATATATATTTTTTTAAATATATGTCATAGGACATATAATAAAGAAGAACTAAAGAAAAGCGTTGTGGGCGTGTTTCGTGATCCAAGAGTCTGATCATTCTTTGCTTAAAATTCATATCCAGAACTGTGTTTCAACACAATTGTGAAATTTTCATTTTGATCAAATGGGATTGTACCAATATATAATGATCATGCGTTTGGGGAGAATAACTACAATTTTCAACCACATTTCTTCTGAGGCAGACATTTTTTAGTTAAACTTGAATTAAAGTGACTTCGAAATTGCAATAAATATTTTTTAAACACAGGGCTGCTTCTCCGATGATGTAATAAATGTAACGTTATGAATTACAATTATTTGTTTTTCATAATTAATTAATAAATATGTCAGGCAAGTGTAAAATAGAAAGACCGCGTGCTAACTTGACATGCCATATTGGTTTCCATTCAAATCTATATAAAAGGCATTTCTAGTGTGTCTTATATATACAGTGTCATAGGTCATGGTGTGGATACAATTTTATAGAGTAATGTTTTTAAGATTTTCCGTAGAAGAAGAAAAACAGAGTTCGACTGGCCAAAACAAACATCCTATATTTTTAGTCGAACTAAAAAGATGAATTGACTGAGCGTAGCGATGTCCTGTTTTAACTAGACCGTTTTGAATTTCAACTGTCTGTAAAATTTGTTTGTGTAATCCGTTTTCTTATAGTTCACATTCTTTCAAATGTGAACTATCTTCCTGTAGAAAGTTTTAAAAAAGAGTTGTCATTGAGATAGTGACATTTCATTTTCAAATGTAAAATTAAAGAAAATAAATGTCGCATATAATATATGGTTTATAATTAAGTAGGTAGGTATTTAAGAAGCTACTTACAAATCTTATGATTTCAGAAGAAATTTTGATTTAAAAAGAAACATTATTTTTTTGCGCGAGAGGTCTACTGTTCGAATAACTAATACAAAGCATATTGTTAATAATATTTATAGGTAGGTAAGTTAATTTTATTACGAACCACCCCTATGAAATTAGGTTTTACGAACAACATTCATTCGAAAAAGACTTTCATTTTTAATTCAAAGAGCAAGATGAAAAAAATATATCACAAAGATCAATAGTATGAATGTTGAGGGTAACTTCACCGGCAACTGGTAACAGTAACTGGTAGCTGTTGTGCCTTATATGTCTACGCCTCTCCGATCCATCAACAGAGACAATGAGGCCTCGACGGGTAAACATGACGAAAATCGAAAAGTTTAGAGATTAAAAATTATTATTTTTATTGCCTAAAAATGGGCATCGATTGTAATATATGTGTGAATTCTTTCGTTTTCTGATGCCGCCCCAGGTGAAAAAACAACTCAAAAATTAAATATCTAATTTGCATTACTATTTGACCACGACCGAGATTTGGATTGAAACATATTTCAATTTATTAAACAAACAATGTTGCATTCAGTTTTTTGATAGAATGGACACTTAAATGATGTACAGCTCTTGATGGAAAGTGATTATTTACTAGTAGGGTAAAAAAACTTGCGTTAACCTATTTATTTCCGGCTGAAAAAGTTTGTTCAAATTTTGTAAGGTGGTTATGTTACAAAATTATATTTACTAACTAACCTTCGATATAAGAGTAAAATAGTTAAGTAACGTGTAATAATCTCCGGATGTTTTCAAATGGCTTTCTCATAGTGAAAAAAATGTCAAAACTCATTGGTGTCTCCTTAAAATGTGCCAAAAAGTTATTTAAGGTAGGCACCGATATTTCAAAAAACTGACGACAGAGCGGTGACACTCAAAATTATACCAAATGATTCAAAAAAGAAATGGCTAACAGTAATCAACTCATTATATGTACACGGTGTCTGGAAAATAGTGGTATAAGCGAGAAGCTGGGGAAACTATGCCACAGAGACCCATTGAGAACCTAAAAACTTCTTTTTTTACATTTAGATTTATATATTTTTTTTAAATTTCCTTTCTTTCGTCAACTAAGGGGTTAAAAAAATTTTCGGGAAAGAAAACTTTCCACACGTCTAAAAAGATATTAAACAGCTGTTTTTATCCCCCTGCAACCGATTTTCAGATTTGACCCAAAATTTTCCATCTTTGGACTCGATTTACTTGAAAACGAAAGCTAAAATCAAAAAAATAATTAATCCACAAAATCAATTCCAAATGTGATGTAAATTCACCAGTTCCCCGCTTGCACTACAGACACCATGCATATACATATAACCCGAAATTCAATAAACGCAGTACCCATACATGAGCGAGTTAAGGGATCATATTTTTTCCACAAGTTTAGCATAATCTCACTGGCAAATATCAACGTTCCCTTCGAGAGTTCCAGCAGTTGATAATTCGCGCGGCTCTCTCTTCTCGTGCCAATACTTTCTGTCGTCTTCTCGTGCCAATACGTTCTGTCGTCTTCTCTTGCCAATAAAAAGCACTCCAGCCGTCAAGCCAGCGTATCACCGCTAGACACCGGGCGTGGGGGCGCGCTGATAAAAACCTATTTTATTTATTATTGGTTTTGCCTACCCCTGACACTTTTCCGCCGTCTGCCCCGCCGCCGCCGAGTCATTCATCCTTCCGAGCGAATATTATATTTGTGCGAGATAAACCGCGGAATACACAATACACATGGAGGATTCATTTTTCTTCTCCGTGTTTATTTATGAAACGTCCTTCGTCAGACATGTGCGTCAGGGTGGGCCGTCAAAGTGTAAGTTTTATTTTGAATTGCATAACATGAGTTACATTTTTTTGGATGACGTTATCTCCGTAAATGTACAATTTTTTGTAAAGATTTTTTTGTTCCTTAAAATAACTAATATTCCAGCGAAGCTTGGAACTGGCAGAGGAATGATGTAAGTAGACTGAATGCTGTATAAATGAGATCCCTGAGGCGTATGTGTGGTAAAACCATGTGTAATCGTGTGAGAATGTGGAGATCCGCAAATAATGCAAGGCTAAAGATTAATAAGCCTATGGAGCGAATGAACGAAGAAAGGAGTGTAAGGTGAATATATTACGCAAATGAGAATGGTACAATAAGTCGAGGACGCCCGAGGAATACATGGAACGTCAAGTGAATCATATACTTGAGTCAGAATAATATACCTAAGAGTATGTATGAATGTGAATGAGGCAAGGAGTGAGTTAGTTAGTTAGTAAAAATAACCCAATATTTGCAATCCGTAAAATTAGTTCATAATATCAGATAGGGTATGCCCAAAGATATTAGAAGAACGAGATGTGCTATGCGCAGTTCGTACTGAGTGGAATTGTTTTGCCCAGTGTCGCCGGTTTTGTTCACCAATACTACTGCACACCTTCGCTTACGCTAAGGCATCGCTAAGGTATCCGCACTAATACATAGAACAGATTTCTGTGCGTACACGTCCCGATACCGTTCAAAGTACCCTAATTAGGTAGTACTCCGGCTACGGTCCGGCGGCCAACATAGCATATCTCGTTCTTCTAATATCTTTGGGTATGCCTAATACGGGATACTTTATATTAGGACTTCCTATGTATCTTATGTTAAAAAAATCTAAAAATTAAGAAATCTCATAAAATTGAAGTGTTTAAAAAGTTTTTTTTCATATATTTAAATTACATTTACGTTTCAGCAGTTTTGTGACAAACAATTGATTTTCCACAGTTATGCTTGAAATATCTAATCGCTGGTTGGCATCAAAAGTCGCACATAAAAATTAGCATTATAATATGGATACAAAGATACACGCAAAAGAGATAGAACTAATACATTTTACGTATATAGGTATGTTCTCGTACTAGTTATGGGGATGTTAGATTATGTTTATTGTTGTTGTTATATTTATCTATATTAAACATGATTACAAATGATTTTTCGATGCCTGTCTCACTAGGATGTACCTGTGTTCAGTCAGACGTAGAAGGTACATAAATATATACATACATACATAAATAACACATAAATACTGAGGTCAAATACAGTTGTATATAATTTCAATGTTTTAACTTATGACATGACAAACTTTATTTGTTTAACTTTGACCTCTAGTCCAGGAAAAAGGCAATTTTTTACATTAACTGCACACAAAAAAAAAATTCCCTCAGGGCCCATGTTATCTTTGGGGATACCACGTGGAGGGAAATAAAAAGGTATGAGGGTGGCTAAGAACTGGGGGTCTGTGTGTCCAAGAGTGATGTATGAATCCATCCCTTCCAACGCGGTGCAAGACTTTGAGTCAAAAGAGTCCGGCTGAAGAGGTCAAAAGGCATCACTTAACTGCCTCTCCCGCCCTGCAACAGTGAGAACTGGACATACCTCACCCCATGAACCCGGGTACCGCTGCTAAGTCACCAAACGTAGCGAGAAACTTGAGGTGACCTACGGCAGAGGCTTTGGTTATCAAATTAAATTGATATTAAATATTATTTCTCAATTTCTTTTTACGTTACCTATTATTATGTGAATTTGAATAAAATATTTGACGGTCCAGCCTAAAATGTACGTGTGGGAGGATGGGAGGGCCCCTTCCTCTACCTTGCGAGAAAAAGCTCATGTCACACGGCGCGCTCGAGGGTGTAATGATATTCCGAATCAATTTTAAGCCCTTCAATAAGCAAGAATAACTTTTCCAAATATTGTGTTCTGATGTTAGTCGACTGATAAACAGATCACCGTTCAGGTTCACGCATACGTATTCGATTGAAAAATTGTGCAAATCTGCCAAACAACTTACATTTTGGAAGCTTATTTGTTATGAATTTAATATTTATCTGCTTGGTGTGTTTACAACGAAATGGAACTGAATATAGTTAAGTGCAAAGTTATAAATTTCACTAAGAACACCAACAAAACCCTATATTCGTATAGCATATGTGGTCACGATGTGGAAACAGTTAATTCTATCAAAGATTTAGGAATTATATTCGACACCAAACTAACATTCAATACCTTGAATACATTGTAAGTAAATCAAATAAATTACTCGGTTTTATTGTAAGATCAACTAAACTGTTCAAGAATTCTAATAGCTTAATAATTATATTCAATTCGTTAATCCGCGGTGTTCTTGAGTATGGGTCAACAGTGTGGAATCCACATTATATCACACAGGTATCTAGACTTGATTCTGTCCAAAGAAAATTTACACGGATATTGTCTTATCTATCTATCTACCATCTACTAGACGGTTACGAACAAAGACTTACATATTTCAAATTAGAGAGTCTAGTTAAAAGAAAAAACATAAATGACCTCTTAATGCTTTACAAAATTGTGAATAATCAAGTAGATAGTAACATAGTCCATCAAATCAAGTTAAACGCCAGGCCCAAATTCACTAGAAACCTTAACATATTTTGGACCGAAATTTTTGCCAATAACACTGGTTATTTTAATCCTATGTCAAGAATGTCTCGATCATACAATGATATTGCTAAAACACATACTTGCATGGATATTTTCGTTAATAATATAACTTGTTTCAAGAGATATCTCCACAACTTCTGTACCTAAAAAAAATATATATATATATTGTTTGTTGATTTTTGATGATTTGATATTTTGTAATATATATCTAATTTAAACATATTTTAAAAAATAATTATGTCTTGTAATTTTGTAATTTTAAGCTTAGTCTAAAAATATACTAATATTCTTGTGTTCCTTCAGTGAATGTGCAAATGTGAATGCTGCAGACACATTAGTCTAGTGACATTTATATTTGTATGTAAATTTATTTTCAAATAACAACAAGAATGTATTTTAAATGTCCTGTTTGTGTCTCAAATAAAATAAAATAATAGTGCATTATTTATTATTATTGTGTTTAATTCGTAGAACTCATTGAGTAAAAAAATAAATTTAAATGCTCAAATACATTTTTCATGTTTATTATTGCGACAGCTGTTTCGGAGTTCAAAGCAAACAGCAAATAAGGAAAACTAAAATACTTGCAGAACTTAATAATACTTTATGACGTCATATTTTATGCCTCCGTAGTCGAGGGATAAGGCTCTCGACTAGCAATCCGGAGGTAGCGGAATCAAATCCCGACGTGGACATGGAAACATTGATTGATTTGTGTAATTTCACAAATCACTTTGTATATTTGCGGCACGTTTCAGAATGGAAGACATTTTCAGTATCGCCTTGGTGTAAGATCTAAAATGAAATGGCTTAAGCCGTGTTTGGTGATGAAATCTGAACAGCTTTACTTCCCCACCGTCCTCTTTTCAATCTCCTTCCCCTCCCAACTATCTTCAGCCTCACAACAAACCTTAACTGCGGAAGCCATAGTCTCACTGACTCCAGACGGTTGGAAGCATTTGGGACTATTGTGCGGTATTCACATGAAAAATGTATTTATACCAGTGGCTGTCCATGACTTACAGCGTGTATGTACACCTAGTACCTACCTGTACTCACTCACAGCTGTGAAAAGTCACTTAGAAGCAAAGGGTTAATTTTCCCATTCAATGAGAAAGCGTCGTTTAGGGTTGGGGTGTATCACGATTGAGATAAATCTAACTCCTTTGTGTCATTCCAGTTTAAGTATTCCCTTTGCCTTTTCCATTTCATTTCTCGAGTGTTTATAGGTACCTAACCTTACTAGGAACACTACGGAGGTGTTCGGGTCATCATTGTACGGGCGTCTAGCTGGGTACCTACTCACAAATCAACCCCTTTGATGCTTTAAGTTTAGGTAATTGATGTAAACAAATACCATGGTTCGTTCATACTCCCCTGGTACCTGACTAGCTTTCCCATCGCAATTTAAATGTGTGAAAAGTATCGTATCAACAATACCTTGTGTAAAAGAAGATACTTAAGTATGCACGTTGGTAAGTACTTGTAGTGTTTACGGCCTAAAGTGAGGTAGATTTATTTTGAACACATTATGGAATACATTGATGATAATTTATCGTTGTGTGTTTCAATTTAGTGGCTCTACAGCTTGTTTGTATGTATGGTTGGTGGCTACCTTACTCATATAGAAGTTTGTGGTTACTGTTCAAAATAAATTAGTTCTTTAGTTCATATTCTCACTACTCGCACTGCTCATTTGTTCCAATTTTGAATCGCAGTCTCAGCACAGATTTGTGGAATGATTGTTTTCAACTTATTAGCATTTGAATGAGCATGTTTAAATCGGTGGGGAAAAATGTTATTTTGATATATTTCATTATTAGTGCAAACCAAATATCACCTTTTCCTGGCTTTTGTTTTATACTTTCTTAGAGAAAATTATACATTGGTATGTAAAACTCTATGCGCCGTGCATATCCTGAAACACGATCAAAGTGAAATCCAAAGAGAAAGTCAGCAAACAGGTAAAATGTACATTGGTTTGTATGCCTTTAATCTGTCTCTCGCTTGGTCAGGTCACACCCCCAGTGTGAAGTACACTATGCCAACCGGAGAGTATGCATACAAACTCCAGTTCCACCATTTCTACATATCGCAAACACTCTTCAGCGAAAATTATTTTTACATCAAACGATGCCGTCGCAAATATCACAAAGCGCCGGACGGCAATCGCGCGGAGGGCAGCGGCAAACGTTTGCCTCGGAATATTCCCACTTTAGCAGACAAAAGTGGCTCCTTTCATAATGTGCAGAGAAGTAACCGCAGCCCCCAGCCTCTGGCCTCCGCCTCTATGCGGTGGGAGGCAGTAGCCGACACGTGCCTACTCGCTACTTCCACGAGTTGCTCGCAGGTAGGACATACGACATTATATGGATGGCAGGCGGCGCGGCGGGCTGTTAGGTGTTCACACGTCCTTTGTAGAACCTAGAAACACCCCTTCTTTTTTACTCCCTTTCTCACAGAAGAATCTGCACGCTAAATGCGCGGCGAGACTTTCCAGAGGTTTTGTCTGCATGGAAAGGATCAGTAAATGAACGCTCTCGTCCTTCTCGAAACCTTTCAGCATTTATTGTCCCGTGAGATGCAATTTTTTAGCGGCGCGGATGAGTCTGCAGCAGTCCGTAAAATATTCAATGGCAGTGCACGGGTCATTACTTTTGATGATAAAGACTGTGGCTGTTGGCTGTTGGCTGTAGACGGCTTAATTAAAATGTTTTTACCTTCAACAGTTGTTAAGAGCTACTTTATGCATTCCTGTCTCTGTCTGACCGGAATTGATGCTAAAATATGGCAACTCTTTAAAGATTTACTTTGTTTCTTAAAAATGTGTTTCTTAAGAACCTAGTATATATCTTTACCTACCAACGGGGTACTGAGAGTAGGTAGGTGGTAGGCAGTCGAAATAAAGTAGAAGCAACACGGTTTAATGTCTGGAGGCTTAAATTTAAATTCACTGGGTTAAGAAGTGTTCCTTGATTCAAATTCACTACCAGAATTCCAGAATACCCACCTTCCAATTATCTATATATCAGTCATGGTGATGCAATAAACTTTTAAAATACGAAAAGCCTTCTTCCGTCACATTCATACCACTCTAAATTCCGCCATTATTACCCTAATAAATATAAGATAATAATAAAAATGCGAGATCACCTTTGAAATCTATCCCTCAAGTATGCAAGATCCTTTCAACAATGAAATAATATATCCAAACGATACCGTAAAAATGACATACTGCCCCCTTCATCAATACGGACTAAAGGGATTGTCCTTTATCACAATTCACCCCCATAATTCCCAAAGACACCCTGCACCCTACGCCACCCCCCCCCCCCCCTCCTTCGCCCCTTACACGCTATACTCTCGGCTAAGGTCGATTGTGTTCGTATTTTCACTCAAATAGCAAATCGATTGCTACGACATGCAAATAATATTAATAGATATTAGATACCTTTAGTTTCAACAATTAGCATAATGGGGCTAACGTATTATAATGATTTTTTACTATTTTATATGCTCTTGATTATTATGAGTAGCTGTGACTTATTCCTGTATAAGATAGGTATCTCCTTGTACTTGTATGAGTTTAATCCAAGTGTCCAGGAGTGACTAATGAATTCATCCCTCGTGTTCCGAGAGAATCCTGCTGGAGATGTTAAA
Source organism: Hesperophylax magnus (assembly GCA_026573805.1). Taxonomy (NCBI): domain Eukaryota; kingdom Metazoa; phylum Arthropoda; class Insecta; order Trichoptera; family Limnephilidae; genus Hesperophylax; species Hesperophylax magnus. The sequence goes on from JAIUSX010000022.1 coordinate 8,944,330, forward strand.
AGATATTCCTCAAGCAGTCTCACATAAAGATAAATATTAATAAATAAATAAATCTTATGTAAAGACAAGAAACATTGTTTTTATGGTTTAACATGATAAACTTATTAGGTATAAAAATTATTGTATAACTAAGTTGATTCAAAACATAGCCAGACCTTTAAATAGAGAAATAAAACAAAGACATATAAGACATTAATAAAGTTGTTAAATAACACCAACCTAAGGTTACTCAATTATAATTTAATTGCCAGCAACCCGGGTCTTACTGTGTTTTAATTTGAAAACATGTAACGTGTACGTTTCTCACCTCACTTAATTTAATTTAATTTTACTCTCTCTCAAAAAATGTATATTCTTACTTCTTACGTTTATGTTCTTATACTAATATTTCTGTTATAAATAAAGTTACTTAGAAGTATATAAATCAAAACAAATTAAATCATTTTTGAAAAAGCCATAGATAGTAAACATCGATTTAGAATCAAATATATTATTACATCAGAAATCTTCTGACATATTTCAAATAATATTAAAAAGGGTAACGCGATTACGTGCTCATCTTCAGCCTTTTCCATATAAAATATAAAGCAAAGAGTGATCCCAATAATTCAAGAGCATATTTTCGCCTAATGCCGATTATTGCTCGCTTATCGAATGTTATACGGCCCATATTTTCTGGAATTATTGCTTGAAAAAGAGTGGAAAGAGGTGAAAAGAATAGGTTTTTATCCGCTGGATATAATATACGAGTATCTACTCACAATGTGTGCCCATATCCCCGAAAGGTTTCTGTCACATTTTATCTGGGATTATATAACTGCAGAGGTGCAAGTCCTGTCATATTTTTATCAGATATCTTAGTAGCTACATATATCCTATACGACAGAACATCATGCTAGAAGTAGCTACTGATGCGTCCAGAAATGTTATATTATAGGATGTTATTTTCAATAAATTAAGATTAATTGACAATATTTATTTAAACAACAAAGACTAAAAAAATATTTTACATTTCGAATCGCTGTGATTTACCGATTTTTTTTTCTTCCTTATATGACCATAAAAAAATTATAACCTGTTGCAAGTCTAAAAACTTACAAGCGCAATTGGAACTGTCATTACTGTAGATATTTTGAAAAAAAAATATGGAAAAATCAAAGAGAGCCTTTTTTTAATGTAGAATTTTTGCCACTCTTATCTCTTCATACTAGGTAATATGTTCATGTTTTATAATGATTCCAATGTAAAAAAAATGATTATACATTAACCTTAATAATTTGTCACAATATGATTAAAAAATAAAAAATAAATTATTGTTTTTTTTATTATTTATTCGTCCAATGTTCAACATTTATGAATGATGCATTGTCCCACTTCGGGGCAATAATGAAAGTGTATTTTTTACGTTGGAAAGAAGTGAAAAAATCTTTATTTTATATTTAAACTATATTTACCACGCTGTGATTTTAACCCTTCACTTATGAATCAAGAAGCATGTAGCACACTTGGTACTTGGCAGCAAAAAATATAGTCCATCTTCACATCTGAAAAGTAGGACCCCCGGGACCAATAATACACGACACCCATAGTTCTTCCACCATCACATATTATACATTCAAAAAATAGGGGAGTATCAACTTTTATTTTCAAAAATATGACACTCGGAGTGACGCTTAACGGCCCTAATCTCCGCGCATCGATCACCATTATTCCACAGATAACGGGATTGATTCGTAAACGACTTAAAGTTGGCTGCATTAAACCATAATCTCAGATTTTATATTTTTTTATGCCTTTCCAACGTTCGAATCTGTCTAATCCATAGATAAAACAAATATGAAGCTATATCTACCTACCCTACCTATATTTTAATTACTTTCCTATGGAGGCTAATACTATTTATAAGCCATTTTCTACATCAACTCTTTTTTTGATCGAAATGCAGAACATACCTACAATAATTTAATTGTTAACATATAATCTTTTCTTAGTTATAGCAAAACAGTCTAGGCAATTTTAATGACACCAGAGCAGTTCCATTCAGCACAAGATTATCTGCTTTATTGTTGAGATTTTGGGTAGAAATTTGAGAGTGTTTGGCTCAATATACCCTAAAATCTGACTGAGAAAATTCGGACAGAAAACGCTGTGAAAGAAATCACTGCGACCAATACAGAATTTTAAACGTGATTGGGACATTTTATATGAAACCAACAATAATAATATGATCACACCAAAAGTCCCACAGATCCCTTACGTTCCATAAAAATGTGTGGAGTATGTAGATTTTACTTTCGAAAGATAACTCATTTCTCATAGAGACATCCCATTAAAATGCGACATTATACGCAAAGTGCCATCCCAGGTAAAAGGGTTACGTTTTTCCACCGCGCCGCCATTTTTCGATACCCGATGACATCCCTAGTACAAGTGTGACCATATTTTAAAAGACTCTCCCTCCAAATGGACATCTCATGGCTGGCAAATGCGGAGGACCTCAATCTTGGATCCGAGTGGGTAATAAAATCTGCCGATAAAAGGGAAATATATGACCGAGTGGGATATTATTATCCCCGCGGACCGGTTGGCGGGAAAGGTGAAAAACGGCCGCCATATTTCAGAAGGTAAGGTAAGAGGCATTCCGCGGCGGAAGATGGAAGCTTTTCAAATGTGACGCGTGGGATGTTTTAAAGGCGGGTAAGTACCTACTTACCTACGTACCCACTAACAAAATACTTTCTTTTTTAAATACCTATCTATTTAAAAGTTCAATTTTTGAAAAATTTCTTAAAATCAAATTCGATTTCTAATGAGCAGGAACAACGGGTACATTTTATACTAAAGTTCCAATAGGATGTATAGCTTTATACCTACATATAACAAACGCTTAGTGGTGAAAGTTAACACATACCTACTGCCCTGTCAAAATAATAACTATCATGTCGATACGAATCGAATGTGAATGAACCGTAGGTATAGTGTATCATAAAAATGCTTTTCAACAGTTCCAGAAAATTATTATTCACGTTCCAATTGATCAATATTATTATTGGTAATTACATAATTATTTCATCATTTTTCACATAACATTTCGAATTCTTCCACTTTTCCATTAGAGAAAATCTATGAATCATCCATTCATTTAATAGCACACTCAATCAAAACAAGACATGCAATATTAGGTACTTGAAAATATTTTTTCGGAGTCCGAGGCAGTTAGCACAGTTCAGATATCTTACTTGGGATGTAAAATATACATAACAATGTGATATGAAAAAAGCTTTTCTTTCCATTCTTTATAAAATCCACTCCACCTCAGTATAGCCCGCAGTAAACATCAGGAGAACTATCAAACAGAGATGTTTTCCATGTAGCAATAATATTACCCCCTCCGGGATATCGCTATTAGGTAGGTACTCTATGTGAAAATGGAAAACACAATACACTCGATACTCGATAGATACGCGATTTCTCACAGTTAAAAATATATACATTTACAATATATTGTAATATTTAGCTACCGACGCCGACGTTGATACTCTTTATATTCTAACTTACGCTGTTGCCTTTCATGAAAAATACAAAGGAATAATTATTGTCATTCGTTTTTTAGTAGTTTATTCATATACGCCTTTCATGGCTTTTACATTTCATATTTTGTATTTTTTATATAAGTATAGCACAAGAGTCTTAACTGCTGATACTATATTTAAAATATATTTTTGAATGTGTATGAATATATATATATATATATATATATATATATATATATATATATATATATATTTTTTTTACTAGACTTATACAAAATGTCTATAAATATCATGTATTTATAAATAAATAAATAAAAATAAAATATTGTTAATTTATTAAAAATCTGGTCAAACTATTCGTTTTCCTGTTAAAAACGAAAATGCAGGCCTATAATGAATGATTTGACAAATTTCGTAACAAACTATCAGTAAAGCACGAATAAATTACGAGGAAGTCGAAACACATCTGAAAAATTGTGTTATTTTCGCATCTCGTCCATTATAATATTTATTATTCACCTTCGTGAACACGTGTTTAGATATATTCTGAATGACTGATATTTTATTAGGTAATGGGCATGCAGTCACATTTTTAAAAGTTTCTTTATAAAAATCAGTATTCATTTTCCTCCGTACACTATGAAATGTGTAGCATATACTATTTTTATTAGTAAGTAAATTGTAAAAAACACTTATACGAGTACAATGAATCAAATTTTGCTTGTGCACGTCGGGATTTGAATTCCTAGTCATGGATCGCTCAATCTCCGAAGCAGTCTGTGGCCGTCTGTCATCACGTGGAAGGAGAGGCAGTGGTAAAAAAGAAATAACGTAATTTAAATCATGTGGAAGGTGAGTCACGGTAAAAAAACAAATAGCGTAATTAGGTGAACTAATCAAAAATAATAATTACCGTTTTGTGTTTGTTTTCAACTGGACGGAGAAAAACGAGTATTTCTAATTTAATAAAATCTCATCAAATTATTGGTGATTCGGTAAAAAAACTGGATTGAAAATAGACCATAACAAATGAATTAACTGGTTATCAAATAATTTTTTGGAAAAATTAAGAATATTTTGTCATGATAACGGAACACAAGTGCAAGGCGATTTGCCTTGATAATATATATATTTTTTTATTAAAAGAAAGACAACATTCCCGGGTTACGAATAACCTAACAATATTTGAAAATATCCTACGCCACCACAGTAAGCGGAAAATGTTGCCTGTGTTGTGATGGAGGACTTAGCCAGACGAGGAATTGAACACACTACGCCTGGGTGGGAGCCGAACGCGATGTCAACTCAGCCACCGACCGGTGACGAATTCCGATGTTTCGATTTCACGATAATATATTCGTAATTTACTAAAAGTTTATCGGGAGATCCGTTAATTCATTCGTAAGGCCTGTAATCCCATTTTTAAACTGAATTACCAATAGTAAAGAAATGTGAAAGGAAGATGACGAGAAATAAAATAAAACACTATGCGTAATGGAATAACGGTTCGAATAATAGTGAAGATTCTAGATGCGAAACAGAAATAATGAATTGTTTTATTATGGTACTCTGGAACACATTATCTATACAAAAAATATCAACAGAACTGAATTCATATCCGATGGCATAATTGACTGAGCGTAGCAAAGTCCTGTTTTCACTCTACCATTTGGCATTTCATCTGTCTGTAAATTTGCTTGTTACGTTCCGGTTCCGGTTCAAGACGGTGACCTTGTTGGATTCTACCTTTTTATCCCGCCAGAGTTCGATCCTACTACGATCTATCAATATTATGATACCTACCGGCCCGAAGAATGTTTAAAAAAGAATTGTCATTGTGATAACATTACTTAATAATAATATATCGATGATTTGTATAGCGCCGTTTTTTGTGAAAAATCACCTCAAGGGCGCTGTACAAATTAAATATTTTTTTATGGGGTTGGTACAGTACCTACTAATTTTATGATTTCAGAGGAAATTGTGGTTCTGTTTTATTATAATATAACACAAAATTAGAATTATACTTTTTTGGACCAGAGGTCTACTGTTCACAGAACTTCTAATATTATTTATATGTAGCCTTTGGACTGGAGAATGAATGAAATAGATTTTAGAACTCCGAAAATCGCTTGCTATGATTTGGTACTTCGAACGTTATCAGTGTTATCATAAGTGCATCCATTGTGTCGTTTACTAATTTGATTAAAGTTTCAAGTCACTCGTGGTTACCATTATGTTTTTACCTAGTCAAATAATTAGAGATGATGAATTAGAGTTGCTAATAAAACATCAAGGACAAAAATAAAACTAAACTTCAATATTTTCACCCTGCCATCTATCGTTGTGTAGCGTAAGCTTTTACAAGTATTCATATTTTTGATAAGAGCGAAGTTTGTTCATGGACAGTAAACTACATTACCGACTGCTTTCTGTACTACTGTATTTTTCGTATAGATGGCGTAGTAGCTTTATAACTATGACCAACTATGACGCACCAAAATAAGAATGTCATTTCTGTTTTCTGTCAATGAATATCGTGTTTCTGTTTACTTCTTGGTTTGCGCCTCGTTGAATCAAACTTTTTGAATAATTACGACTTTTCACCGTTTAAGTTATTTAATTGTGCTTCGGAAATTTATTGTTTATAATGTAGAGTCATCCTGTGACGCACGTGCATTTGTTTTAATCTACTATGCGTCTATTTTTTGCTAGACCATTACTTTGTCATAACAATAAACACAATTTTTACAATGGATGAGGCACGTGATCAAGGAAAGGTAAATTGCATATATATTTCATCGATATTATTATAAGTTTTCAATATTTAAGTGCTGTTGAAGTTGCGCAACACTTCCATGAATTTGTAAACAAAATGCCCATCGCTTGCTTTGCTCGAAAGTTGATTACACATGGCATTTTCCTTTACAGCCTTTATATCGTCTTGCCAATCATACTTATCATACATATCTTATGAAAAGTCGTTCGTATATCGGAATGCACGCTCTACCGTATGAAACTAACGAATCCCTTACAAAAGTAATTGTTTACAAAACACAATGTGTCATATTGTTATTATGGCTGTTTTATAATTACCTATCTACATAATCGGCTTTTATAACGTACATCACATTCATTTTTTATTTTATTTTTTAAGAGGAGATGGTTGACGTAAAGTTCCCATGGGCACTTAGGCCATAGGCCCATTATGCTATCTCCCATTTTACCTTATTCCTTTAACAGTAAACTGGTCCCTTTTATAAAGTTCACCAGGATTGTCATTGGATATGTGGCCATGTCCTCTGGTTCTACAGTGTGTCTTCCCGGGTATCTGAGCCTTGTTCCCAACAGAGTGGGACTCTGGCATCAAAGGTGAATTGGAGTCTCTCCAGCCTCATATTCACATTTTCTACATCTATTGGTTTTTTTCACTCCCCACAACTGAATGTGTCTCCTGAGATGACAGTGGAATTAGTAATAACTAATAACTTTTATCATCTGTAAACTATTAAATTCTTTTGTCATAAATTCTTAAAATCTTAGAACTATATAATGGCCTTATCTTATCTTGACTAGTGAGAAACGACCACCAATTCTTATTAAAACGGGTGCCTACCCAAGAATTTGATTTGTTTGAATACTTATTTATAGAACTGCCGATTATATTTTTAAAAATTCTCTGAAAGTGCGAGAAATCTATCCAATATGTTATTCAAATTAATATTGTTTTTCGGGTACCGATTTAAAAAAATCCTCCTCTTAGTTGAACGTCAGCCGAGCTCATTATTTTATTTCTTTAAAAAATTTCGGTATACTTACTCATTTAAAACAGGATTTCAAAACAATTAGGTTTTTTTCAATAAAACGTAATTTCATTTTTTATTTACTTGTTTTCTTGTAAAAGAGCAATCCCAACGTTTTACAATATAATATGTTCTCTTTCATGCTGAATGGAATTTGATAAACTTAACTTTTGGTGGTGGGCCAGCGCATCCTGAACACACCTCACCCGATGAACCTGGGCACCCCTGCTAAATCACCAAACGTAGCGAACCACTTGGGGTGACCTATGGCATAGGTGTTGGTTATCTAATAAATGGTCCGTGGGGTGGTGGTACCCAAATCTGCCTCCCAAATTGTTAATTGATGTAGTCATTTTCTTTTTCCTTAACAACAGTGTGATTGCGTAGTACTCACCGTTGACAGTTTTACCCTCCTGGAGGTAATCAATAAATTTATATCGCAGAAAACAATTACCATAAACTTATTAGCTGACAAAAGCATTTTTTTTTTCATTTGGGGTTGGTTCATTGCTGTCCATTGTTTTGACTGTTGTTTATTTTCAGGAGTGTAGTGGTGGATCCAAGTCTCATCAACAGTTATGATTGACGCTAAAATTTGCTTGGATTCTGCTTGTACAGCCCGAAATACTCGGTTGAAACAGTCTTTGGTCATCTGTTAGCAAACGTGGCACTCACCTAGCACACAGCTTTTCCATACCCAAATGGTTATGTAAAATATTGCGCACTCATTCAGTTGACATTGTAACAGCTTAGCTATCTCACTTACTTTTAATCTGCGATCTTCCTTTCCCATTATAGATTTTTACCATAATTTCGGGAGTTGTAACCTCAACGGGGCGTCTGGAGCATAATAATAATAATAATACTTGGATGACTTGTATAGCGCAATTTTTGTGCAAAAACACCTCAAGGGCGCTGTACAAACTTACAATACATTTCTACAGTGATCTATGTTATTACTTATTACTTAACTATTTATGGAGAAAATATACAGTGCAATACTTACCTGGTAGGTCACTCGAGATTAACACTTAATTAACATTTTCTAATTGTTTATTGGCGAAATTTAGGTACAGGATTTAGGACTTAATTGAAAAATTGAATATAACTGGACTTTCTCTTAGGTATGGTATATTTAATGTAAGGGTACGACAGCATAAAAAGGTAAGTTTTTAGTTTAGACCTGAATTCTGTTTGACTTGTTATGGATCTTAGTTCCGGAGGGAGTTTATTCCAAGCCTTCGGCCCAGATACTCCGAAAGCGCGATCACCAAACTTAGTATTTGGCTTGCGCTTAGGTTCTATCAGTATCGGGGCCATTTCATTGATGGATTTAAACACCATCCAGCACAGTTTGTACTGGATTCTTTCAGGGCACTTGAGCCAGTGAAGGTTATGAAGGTGTTCTGAAATGTGCGAATATTTTGAAACCCCGGTTATGAGCCGTGCTGCTGCATTAAACACTGATTGAAGTTTGTCAATTTGATATTTTGGAAGGCTGGCATAAATGCCGTTGCAGTAATCGAGACGTGAGACTACGTAAGAGTTGATAAGTAGTTTTGTTGCTTCTGTAGGAAGGTTTCTTCGGACAGACTTGAGTTGTCTTGGTGAAAAAAACCGGTGCTTACAGTCCTATTTATTTGACTTCTAAACGAAAAGTCTGAATCTAAATTGACACCGAGAAGTTTGACTGTTGTTTTTGGGATGATATCGCTGCCGGAAATAGTAATAGGTGAATTGTCTATGAAATGTTGACGTTTGTTTGTGGCTGCCCAGAGAAACTCTGTCTTAGATGGATTGAGCTTCAGCTTGTTTGAAGACATCCAACGAGTTATTGCTTCTAGACATTCAGTTATACGGACCTTGAGACTATTGATTTCATTTGGAGCGCAGTAAAAATAAACTTGCTGATCGTCAGCGTAGCAGTGAGACAAGAGATCAAATGACTCGATTATTTTGGCGACAATAATAGTTCGTCATCAGTGCTCCTGCGACCTTTCTTAAATTCTATAACCCATTAAATGAGAAGAGCCTTTAAGCGTAGAATCCATTTCTTGTTTGATTTGAAACGGAGTTAAACCATTCAAATAGAAGTATTTCATAACCATGCGCTTTCCGATTTTTCCATTTTCACTAAAATGACAAAAGGGTGTCAAACGTATACTAAGAGAGCTATTGACGTGATATTTGGGATTCAACCTAGTGAAGAATAGTATTATAGAATACCAGTACAAAATTAGACCTGCTCGTGCCATCTATGTGTCAGGTTGGAAACTTCTCATACCACCCTCGTAAATATATATTTTTTTTATTCGCGGATCCTTATAGGTCGCACATTTAGAATCGAGACGAACAACACAAACTTAAGATTGTGTATATTGGTGCATACGTGTACACTTCCGGCATTGATATCTATAAACGCCGCTGATAAACAGTATTTTGTCTTTCTTATGCCTGCTTACTGTTACCTCGTACAATCTAGTCTGTGATCCTAATGGGAAACTTAGATGTAAGGGGTGCCGCTGTGGACAAAAAACAAAATATTTATGCAGGGAGAAACAACATGTTTCAACAATTAATAATAATAATAACTCTCCATCAGTACAGGGTGTTCAAGTGGTCACATCATCCGACGAACAGAATTACCTAACGTCTAAAGCCCCCCGGCATTCTGATAATTTCCACAACAACTTAAATGAAATTAGTTTAAAACGGTATGCCAACTATAGAAGCAGACAGCTTACGATTGGTTCCTGGAATCTGCGATCCCTAAACAACAAACTAGAGGTGGTGAACTAAAATTGCCCTGCTAGCGAGCACACGTTACCAAACTAAGATTGTACAGCTCGGTTGTAATAATATTATATCGTAATAAATCTGAATACGAACCATCCACATTTCAATCACACAACGAGCCTTGCGGTTCAGTAAGAAGTGTAGTAAAATACAAAACACTACACTTACCGTCACAGAAACATGAGAACAGTGATTCGTACTCAATTAAGAGACTCTAAGCTTTAGGGTATGTGGTGCTAGAAGAAGCTCGACTTAGTGCTGAGGAACCATCAAACAACATCCCTCACGTGAATCACAAGGGTATCGCGATAATAGCTCGACAAGGGTTACGGCTAACTGAAGTAGCTCTCGGTACATTTAGCACGTTTGAGTATATTGGATGAAGGATTTCTTCTTCAGGAACGTATGTGCATCCTTTACATGCCCGGATCGAAACCAATCTCTGTCAAATTTTGTAATGAGTTTTTTAATTTTTTTTTTGTATCAAGCGTGGGACATCACCAAACACCTTTAAATACTTAGATATATTAGCCAGCTTTGGTTGCTGCCAATGGGTCGACGTCCCAACTCACGATGCTGGTGGTACATTACATATACTAATTTCTAAGAACGCTCTTATCAGATATTCGGGATATAGGACTATCAGACCATCGGCTTGGTTGCACTGATATTAACTTTAATCAACCTAACAAAACAATAATTGTATCGAGGGAATGACGTAAATTTAGTTTTAGTGATTTTCTGGAAGAGTTACAGACCTCTTTATTATGTACACCCAATGTTTGGGAAACAAAGATGCCAACAGAACTTGTCGAGACGTGTAATAAAACACTTTCATTTCTGTTAAATAAATATGCTCGGACAACATCAAAAACGCGAAAAGTTCGAATGTCTGACGGCTGGTTTGACGATGAGTGCTGAAATAAGCTGTAACTTTAAGCGACGATCATTGCTCAAAAACAGTATGGGAGTAAAACAAATTCCAAAAGATCAGAGTATTGGAAAGAAAATATTGACTCAGAATGAACCGTCACGAAGTCTCTGGAACCCAATAAAGACTTATTTCCGAGTCACTGTTCCAACGAAGATAAATATTACCCTGGATGCCTTCTCACAGTTTTTTCGGGAAAAATTGAATCTATTCGTGCCTCCACATCTTACGCCCCTCTGCCAATATTCACTGTTAATTCTAAAGGAAATTTGTCTTCCTTCAAACCCACAACACTGGAGAAGTAAAAAAAAAATTCAAGCTCGCCAAATAAGCAATGCAGTCTTGATCTTATTCTGACATCCTTAACCTGTTAACCGAGCGGGACGTATAAATACGTAAAACGTAAACAGTATCGAGTACGGGTAGGACATATGAATACGTCCTTAAAATATATGTTGCGCCCTGGAACGGGCGGAGCGTATATTTCCGGTCATATCACATGGAAATTGAGTTTTGAATTTTTACATATTATAATTTTTAAAAAGAATGTTTCCATTTTATTTGGGTGCTTTTGTTTATTGTTCTGTAATTGTTACCTTTTTAATATTTTTTGCAATCTTAGAAATTGTTTGTAAAATTTCTAATTTTTTAATTCGATGTTTCCATTTTTTTGTTTGTATTTTATTAATTAATTTCATTATATGAAATTACGTCCTCCGGGCGTGACGTACTGCCACATCCTAGTGAAAGAGTTCGCGCCCGTTATATGCTGCATAATTCAAAATGGAATTCCCCGGTTAACAGGTTAATCTTATCTCCGTTCCTAGTTCACGTTTTTAATAAATCTCTCAGCACGGGTATACACCAATACAAAAAGTCACTGGTAGATGCCGATAACTTAGATAACTATCGACCCGTTTTAAGCTTGCCTTTCATATCAAAAATCCTGGAGAAAATTGCTGCTGCACAAATACCCAGTCACTTAAACTCAAATAAATTATTCACAAATCATCAATCTGCATACTAAAAGTTCCGTACTACTTTGTATGCTGTCAGATATAACTCTTGCCATAGATTCAGGTAAGTTAGCAATTATCTCACTCATAGGCATGAGTGCAGCGTTTGACACGATTGATCATGACTTCCCCATTAAGAGATCAGAGGAAACTTTTTTTTGAATTACGACATCAACAATTGGCTGACATCCTATCTATCCAAACGCTTACAGGCCGTGAAGGTTGAAAATAAACTGTCTTAACTTCGCAACACTTTCTTCGGGGGTACCTCAGGGATCCGTTTTGCACATTTCAGAACACCTTCAATGGCTCAAGTGCCCTAAAAGAATCCAGTACAATGTGTGCTGGATGGTATTTAAATCCATCAATGAAATGGCCCCACCTTACATCTCCGAACAATGCGGCCCGGAAAACACTGGTCTGAGGCAGTCCTCTTAGATAAGCAACATCATCAGCTATACGCAGACTGATGGAACCTAAGCGCAAGCCAAATGCTATGTTTGGAAATAGTGCTTTCGGAGTTTCTGGGCCGAAGGCTTGGAATAAACTCCCTCTGGAACTAAGATGCGTAACAAGCCCAACAGAATTCAGGTCCAAACTAAAAACTTACCTTTTTACGCTTTATCACCCTTAAATTAAATATACCTGCCTGAGAGTAGCATTCTTATTGTTTTTACATTATTCGAAATCTGTAACTGCTGAGGGACAAATCACATTTAGGATGATAAATTCTGATGAAATCCTTGTACTGTTGTTGCACCGAACATAAAATCCTTCTACTGCAGTACCGCCGAACATAAAATTTGCTTTTCTTCTCCTTAACACACTCATTAAAGAACATAAGTACCGGAATTATTAATGGAATTTACAATTAGATGTGTTCCAATTATGTCCTCTGCGTACGAACTGTATCTAAATTTCTTTAATAAACAATAAACAGCGTTAATCTCAAGTGACCTCCCAGGTAAGTGAGGTCCTGTATATTATCTGCCTGTACAAAATATACATAATAATAATAATATGTGTACATTCTATTACAGCATCACATTCATTGATCAAATGCATTGTACATATAGTTTTGTATTATTGATCAACAAACCAATGGATGCAATAAGAAAGATGATTGTAGACATATACTATATATTTGTACATCGCCCTTCAGATGATTTTGCACAAAGACGGCGCTATGCAAATCATCCATTATTATTATTATCATTATTATTTATCAGCGAGAAAGGGAGATCTAGTGAATATGTCCATCAAATTTGAATAGTTCTACAATGTGTTATTTTTTAAATGAACTTTTTTCACTTTTACTGATATTTTCTTTATGCTGTGTTCAAGCAATGCATCTGCAGCCGTCCCTGCAACTAAAGCTTCCTCATCCCTGTACCTTATGTCTTTACCTTATTGATTTCAGGAGCTCTTCATCCAAGATGGAGTACTCCTGAAGCTGGCATCGGAAAGCCATGTGACGGACATCAACGCCAGCGGCAGCCTTTCCATAGTGGAGTACCTCGACCACAAGATCTCCATGGAATGGCGGCCAAACGACCTCATCATGATAGAGGCTGATGCGCAGGAAGCAGACTGGGCCGTTGTGGACTCAATTGGTAAACATTTTTTTATATTCTTGCAGCGTCCATCTGCTCTGATAATCGATACTGCAAATGCACTGGGCACATGACAAAACAGAACAGTGACAAAACGAATCATTGAAGAAAAGTGAAAAATGAACAACACACCTAAACTAACCTTTTAATTTATTATGTTCTGTTTTATCTAGTTACCATCTCTAATGTCGGCTCCAAAATTAGGAGGAAGCATAACACGGCTTATTGCCTAAAGGTCCAACAGCATAAAAGTTCATTCTCTTTGAACAGCACAAATCACATACAAGTGATGCAAGATTAATAATTAATAAAGAGGGTAAAAACATCACAATTTGGTTCTATTTTACATCCAGTGTGAGGACCAGTGGCGGCTCGTGACTTTTGGGTGTACTAGAGTGCTAATATTACAAAAAATGGCATTATTGATGTTGTAGCTGAAAAAGATTTTTTTTTTTTTTCGAAAATTCTATTTTTGTATGAAGATTTTTAGGAAATCAGTGCAAGGACGGCCACACTGAAATTTCCTGAAATTCTTCATTCAAAAAATCGAATTTTCGAAAATAAATAAAAAATCGTTTTCAGCTACAACAACATCAATAATACAATTTTTTGTAATATTAGCACTCTAGTACACCCAAAAGTCATGAGCCGCCACTGGTCCTCACACTGGATGTAAAATAGAACCAAATTGTGATGTTTTTACCCTCTTTATTAATTATTAATCTTGCATCCCTTTTATATTTCTATAAATTAGGTCATCTTAATAATTAGCTGCAGTTTGCTGAAAATCAACACAAGTGTCTACCATTATCTTCGAACACTTGTAATTTTTTCCTTAACATAAATATTACTAGCTGAAGTTTCTGGTGATGCCTGGGAAATTTTTTGAAATCAGATAGACAGTTATATTCCTCTTATTTTGAATGTGAAAGTGTTTAAAATTTTATCAAGAAAAGGGGATGGGGTGGGTTTCGAAATATCATCTATACCATATACATAATTTTTTTTTAAGCTCCAGTGTGCAAAATTTCATCAATCGCTGAATAAAAAACAAAGCAATCACCAGACACTCTTTATATGTTATAAATAGATTACCCAAAAATGTGAAAAAAATTATAATTCATGATGGTGTTATGTTCAGAAATTCTTCTATATTAATAATTTGCTTTAATTTTTCAGGCAGGCGTTCCCGCACCCTGAGCGGCGGGACATTCAACAATGATCAGCAATCCAACTCTCGGATCATCCAGTTCTTCCTGAACGACATTCACAGCTTCAAGATCTCCAGCAAGAATCGTCAGATAACCTTGACCAAGAAGAACAGCAACGAGTCCTGTACCTTCTACTTCCCGTGGGCCAACGCTGACACGTTTGCTCAACATCTCAAGTCCCACTGCGAGACTGTGAAGCACAGATACGACAAAAACACTATTCTGATTGTGGAGCCCAATGCTGAGATGCAAGTCATCAATAAGTCGTTCAACGAGCTGGACCTCTTTCAGGATCACAGCACTTACGTTGCTTGGAATTCTGTGGGCAATATCGTCAGCAATTTGAAGCAACGGCCATATGAGACTGCTTTAGAAGCTTTTTCGAAACTATCTGATATACCTCGTTATCGTTGAGTAGTTTTTCTTTTTCTTTATCTACCTACTATTTACATGATATTGTTATCAATCATAACACATTATAGTGCATATAAAACCTTTCATCTACCTCATAACGCTGCCTAACCAGGTAGCGACATAGTTCCCCTGTCTTTACACTGTACGGACAGATGCGCTCTTGTGAGGTGTAACAATAAAAAATATATATACATAAAATTCGGTTCCATGCTAACTCAACACAGTGACTATTCAACACACTTTTAAAAAGTGATATAAAGTCATTAAAAACTATGAAAAAAAAACAAAACCTAACCTAACCTACTTAACCCAGTTAATAAAGTTTTTGTTTCATCACTTTGTATAACTTTTTAAAGATTTGATGAATTATCATTTTTATGATTTATCCGGTCACCATAAAATTCAATAAAAAAACCACTTCCATCTTTTTCTAGCCAATTAATTACAAGTGATGTGGTGATATTAATGAAAAAAAACACTATACTTTTGTACTCGATATGAACAAGGCATTATTTTTAACATTGTATTTGTCTCTTTGCAGTTTATCACGTTCCTGAATTTGATAATGAACAAGTTGTGAACACTGTGTCAAAGAGTGCGATGAGCAATTCGGTAGAAACTACTAATACGAATACACAAAATAATGATGAATATGAACTTGTGAACAAATTTCCAATCTTGCCCCCGCGACCCAAAATGCTAAGGTGATTATATTCCTTATCAATCAACTGCAATCTAACAAAATATTTGAACTAAATGTTTATTTTAATATGTACTTTGTTTTCACCACTTATTGACTTCCAAATTGTTCATGTTATTTGCATACCGTCAATTATATTCAATTTAATAATTATTAAATGATTCTTATAGCATTACACAATAGCAAATTATCATTTAAATTTTACTTATTTAAGTAAAACTATTTGTTTAATGAATATAAACATTCATATTTACCACATTTTACTTTGCTTTGTATGTACAAACTTGAATCGAAACTATAATGGAAAACTTTCGACAATTGGGAAAGAGTAATAAAAATAATTTGATATACATTTTGCAAATGTATCTCTAATGATTTTTATTTCTTATTTGTTATATAGTTTTGCTTTTTTCCTTTCATTGTTAATTTTTTTTATATGAAACTGAATTTCTGACTACAGTAATTTTTACATATTATTATATAGGTACTCGTGTCAGATTCCATGCGAAATTTAAAATACACAAATTATATGTAACGGATATGCCAGTATCTCACCGCACTTGCCTCAATTTTATGGTATTTTGAACCTTAAATATTCTCCTAGCGTACTAAATATATTTTATTTGCTTGGCGCGGAAATAATGTAACTTAGTATTATTCAAGCTTGTCATTTCGTCACTTGAAAACATGTTTATTTTATCTGTGAGAAAACGCAACGCAAATTCTGCGTCAAATTCATAATTCAGATTTTCTGAATAAGAATGAACTTATGATTTTTATGAACTAAGTATAGAAGTCTGTACTGTACTGTATTTATTTATTTGAAGTAAGCTGATTTATCTGGAAAATATAATAAAACTCAAGTAAATATTTTTTTTAATAAGATTAGAGAGAAAAAAATTTTTCTCTGAATATAAGTAGCTGTATCAGACCGGATTCCTTTATATCGACTGTAAATAGGCTGTGCTGGGTTTTCTGGTCGGTGAGCTGCTATAGGTTCAGTGCCTGATCCGGTTGCTGTGATGTCGTATATCCAAGGAGAGAGTAGTCGGTAGTCCAGTTCAGATGCAAGCGCAAGTTCAGATGTCAAAGGTGGTTGTAGTGGTTCCAGCGGAGAAGCAGTCCAGAGTGAAGCGGTCAGAATAGATGTCGGAAGAGAGATACTTGAGATCGCCTTGGGACCGTGCACAGATCAGTGTGCGCGCGTCAGAACTGCCCCACGTTAACGAGGTGCATTTTTGTACAGCTTCGTGTGTTTTCACATTACTTTAATAGTCAATATTAAAATATTTATTCAGTAGTACTCTTTACGCCGCTTCATCTCATGAAAACTGCTTTTTCCTAACATTTTTAATGTTTTTGTAATAAATTGTAGAATATGAATCAGTGGGTCCTCAGACCGACATTGGTGTGAGAAAATCCTTATAACTACTTAGTATTAATGTTTACGTTTAGTATTATCATACTTTACAACACAGACGCGAGTCCAGCCTTTCAACCTGTAAATTTTTATTTTGTATTACTGCGGCGAGACTTACGCAAATCTATCATTAATTTGTGCATTTATATGTGAACAGAGAAATATTTTACTAGCCATTTCGTGTTTTGCGGTGATTGGCTGACGGTCGCCGGTCAGTGTTTGGCCTGGCTTCATCTGGGCAAAAGAGAGGGGATGCGACGAATATACTAGCTTTCTTATCCTTCTATGGTAAGAAAGCTGCTTTGTGGCCTTTGGGTAACATTGCATTCGATACAAGTAGCTATCCTGGGGAAACAACGTAGGATATATATACCAAATTTTTGTAAATGTGTAAACACATTATCTGGTAAGACAGTACAATTTACAAAAACAATTTTTCAAAAACAAGTAAGTTATACGAAAATAGTGTCAGCCGGCGCGCGGCGGGCCGTTTGGGCATTTTAGCTTGGCTTTCTTATGGTTAAAGAATGTTTTATGAGTGCAGTTTTCGGTTTAACACTGTTTTTGTACATTTCAGGGGGTCACCTTTAAATAGCAGTCAATGGGAATCTCTCCAAGATAATGAGGGAAGAATCCGAGAGGTAGAGGCTGTGAAGCATGTTATTTTTAGAGGCGTAAGTTTTAGATTACACTCAATAATTTTATCACTTCTCTTGATACTTGTGTTGTTATAATAATTATTGTTAAAGATCAATCTAATCTTAACCTTTACATAGCACTTTTGACACAATATGTGTTTTAGTAAAACTCCATGGATCACATAATGTGACATCCGCAAATGGGAATAACCGCATAGATAGTTAACAGTTGATAATATGTTTTATATTGCAGGGAATTCATCCATCACTCCGATACGAAGTGTGGAAATACCTGCTCAACTATTACCCGTGGGACATGTCTCACGTAGAACGAATAGTCTTCCGAAAGCAGAAAGTTCAAGAGTACTACACCATGAAGCAGCAGTGGAAATCTCTGACTCCTGCTCAGGAGAGCAGGTTTACAGACTTCCAGGAAGAGTCTCGTAGAAAAAGACGTAAATAGGACAGACAGAACTCACCCTTATTACGCTGGAGATAATAACCCCAACTTAACAACCCTGTTTGGTTTGATATTCTGATGACGTTTGTAATGTACAATTTTGATTTGGGCTACGTGCAAGGTATGAGCGATTTGCTCTCTCCTATCTTGTGTCTGATGGATAATGAAGTTGACGCATTTTGGTGCTTTGTCGGATTCATGGATAAAGTTGTAAGTATTTCAGTTTCTTTAATAATTATTTTAAAATATTATTAAAATGTGAATTGAAAATTTCCAGCTGCCTCTTTGCTTGTGACGGTAGTATGACTACAGATAAAAATTCAGAGCTTCTTTATCCATTGTTGATTACAACCGGACTGACAGTGCCTATGTCGTGCCCCAACTGAAAGTCAAAAACTATATTAGTGTAGCTTCATCCACATACGGTGTGCGACATATAATAATAATAATAAATATCTTTATTGTGACAAATTTTCAAACTATAACTATGGAAATACATGTAAGACTGTTTTGTGTACATTGGTTTATAAATTAGAAGAGTATATAATTTTATCAATGGAAATTAATATATAAACAGTAGGTAAAATAAATGTAAATAATAGAAATGTTAATGTAGTTATATGTTAAGGTTTATCATAGCCCGCCTCACTAGGCTTAGCCTGTGTTGAGGCAGCTATCTACCAAGTTTATTTATAGTACTATAACGTACCTACAATGATATAAAAATATGAACACTCAATAGTTAGGTAGCATCAATATCAATACATCATATACCATGTTCGTTTCTAGTCCTAATAATATACCTACAATTATATGAAAATACATACAATAATTAGGTTGCATCAATGACTGCGAATTTGGATGAGTGCACCGGTAAAGGCCCTATCATTACTTTCAATCCAAATTTTTACGCTATCTTTGAAATTTTTTTGTGAATGACATGTTTTTATTTTATCAGGAAGAATGTTATAAAGTCTAGTCGCAAGATATCTAAAATTTCGTTGTCCAAAAGTAGTGTGCGTTACAGGAATTTGAAGTAAGTCTTTGTTATTGCTATAGATTAGATCTTTTTTCGTAGTATGTATGTTTATTTGTGTATAGGTGAGTGAGTATTGTTTTTGCGTATGTCTGCCGAACATCAAACACATTCATAATTTTAAAGATCAAGTTCGAGTCAGTAATTAGAGGAAGCCTAAGAATTATTTTTATAATAGTTTTCTGTGCCCTTATGATTGGGTCTAGTGCAGATGAAGTTCCACCTCCCCACGCTATGATACCATACTCAATAATAGATTGACAGAGTGCAAAATAAACCATTTTCAACTGTTGTAAGTTGTAATGATCTGCCCTTTCTACTTCAAACTTTTCCTTCGTCTTTCTACGATAAATTTTCTTTAAGTCCCATAGGTAACTTTTCCATAAGGCTTTGGTTATGTATCTATCCGGGGTAGGAAGGTCCTCCCTGCCGTCTTTCAAGCCCTTGCCTCTCTCTTTATTACACACCCCTTCAAGTGTGTACATCCTAGTTTGTCTACGTGACGTACGACCTTGAACGTACTCATTTCACGTGACGGTTCAGTATAAAAAGGCTTCACCGAACGTTGTGTTGGTTTTTTGTTTCTCGGTTTAGAAACCTAGTTATCTATGTATGTGTGGTATCCCTTGGTTCTTTTGAGATAGAGTGAGTTGAACCCATTACCGCTGTGTTTTAAAGCCATTTCATAAACTTTATCTTCTAAGTCGCCTGCTCCCCCAACTAGCTACGCGATTCTATCTATCGTAGGGTAATGTGAATATAATAAAGTGTTAGATTTTATATATGTGATATACATACGATAAATTTATGGTGTTAGGTTAGGTTAGGTTAGGTTAGGTTAGGTTAGGTTAGGTTAGGTTAGGTTAGGTTAGGTTAGGTTAGGTTAGGTTAGGTTAGGTTAGGTTAGGTTAGGTTAGGTTAGGTTAGGTTAGGTTAGGTTAGGTTAGGTTAGGTTAGGTTAGGTTAGGTTAGGTTAATGTGAATATAATAAAGTGATATATCACTCCGATACGAAGTGTGGAAATACCTGCTCAACTATTACCCGTGGGACATGTCTCACGTAGAACGAATAGTCTTCCGAAAGCAGAAAGTTCAAGAGTACTACACCATGAAGCAGCAGTGGAAATCTCTGACTCCTGCTCAGGAGAGCAGGTTTACAGACTTCCACGAGAGGAAGAGTCTCGTAGAAAAAGACGTAAATAGGACAGACAGAACTCACCCTTATTACGCTGGAGATAATAACCCCAACTTAACAACCCTGTTTGATATTCTGATGACGTTTGTAATGTACAATTTTGATTTGGGCTACGTGCAAGGTATGAGCGATTTGCTCTCTCCTATCTTGTGTCTGATGGATAATGAAGTTGACGCATTTTGGTGCTTTGTCGGATTCATGGATAAAGTTGTAAGTATTTCAGTTTCTTTAATAATTATTTTAAAATATTATTAAAATGTGAATTGAAAATTTCCAGCTGCCTCTTTGCTTGTGACGGTAGTATGACTACAGATAAAAATTCAGAGCTTCTTTATCCATTGTTGATTACAACCGGACTGACAGTGCCTATGTCGTGCCCCAACTGAAAGTCAAAAACTATATTAGTGTAGCTTCATCCACATACGGTGTGCGACATATAATAATAATAATAAATATCTTTATTGTGACAAATTTTCAAACTATAACTATGGAAATACATGTAAGACTGTTTTGTGTACATTGGTTTATAAATTAGAAGAGTATATAATTTTATCAATGGAAATTAATATATAAACAGTAGGTAAAATAAATGTAAATAATAGAAATGTTAATGTAGTTATATGTTAAGGTTTATCATAGCCCGCCTCACTAGGCTTAGCCTGTGTTGAGGCAGCTATCTACCAAGTTTATTTATAGTACTATAACGTACCTACAATGATATAAAAATATGAACACTCAATAGTTAGGTAGCATCAATATCAATACATCATATACCATGTTCGTTTCTAGTCCTAATAATATACCTACAATTATATGAAAATACATACAATAATTAGGTTGCATCAATGACTGCGAATTTGGATGAGTGCACCGGTAAAGGCCCTATCATTACTTTCAATCCAAATTTTTACGCTATCTTTGAAATTTTTTTGTGAATGACATGTTTTTATTTTATCAGGAAGAATGTTATAAAGTCTAGTCGCAAGATATCTAAAATTTCGTTGTCCAAAAGTAGTGTGCGTTACAGGAATTTGAAGTAAGTCTTTGTTATTGCTATAGATTAGATCTTTTTTCGTAGTATGTATGTTTATTTGTGTATAGGTGAGTGAGTATTGTTTTTGCGTATGTCTGCCGAACATCAAACACATTCATAATTTTAAAGATCAAGTTCGAGTCAGTAATTAGAGGAAGCCTAAGAATTATTTTTATAATAGTTTTCTGTGCCCTTATGATTGGGTCTAGTGCAGATGAAGTTCCACCTCCCCACGCTATGATACCATACTCAATAATAGATTGACAGAGTGCAAAATAAACCATTTTCAACTGTTGTAAGTTGTAATGATCTGCCCTTTCTACTTCAAACTTTTCCTTCGTCTTTCTACGATAAATTTTCTTTAAGTCCCATAGGTAACTTTTCCATAAGGCTTTGGTTATGTATCTATCCGGGGTAGGAAGGTCCTCCCTGCCGCCTTTCAAGCCCTTGCCTCTCTCTTTATTACACACCCCTTCAAGTGTGTACATCCTAGTTTGTCTACGTGACGTACGACCTTGAACGTACTCATTTCACGTGACGGTTCAGTATAAAAAGGCTTCACCGAACGTTGTGTTGGTTTTTTGTTTCTCGGTTTAGAAACCTAGTTATCTATGTATGTGTGGTATCCCTTGGTTCTTTTGAGATAGAGTGAGTTGAACCCATTACCGCTGTGTTTTAAAGCCATTTCATAAACTTTATCTTCTAAGTCGCCTGCTCCCCCAACTAGCTACGCGATTCTATCTATCGTAGGGTAATGTGAATATAATAAAGTGTTAGATTTTATATATGTGATATACATACGATAAATTTATGGTGTTAGTTGTCGGCGCCATCCATGTATATATTTTGGGAGGGGAAGGAGAGGAAAGGAAATGAAATTTTTTTCAAGTTAAGATTGGCTCCTCCTCTTTACCAAACAAAACCGATGGATGATAATTTGAACAAGGTGATCGATATCTGCGTGTCTGGATATCACAACCGGCCGGGTCTCCCCTTGTTCCAAATCGGCAACCGTCACGCCAGAATAAAGAAAACCAGGTCTCATCACCAATTTCAGAATTGCCCCAATCTCATGCACCTCCAGGATAATCTACTTTACTGAGTGTAGAAGGGGAAAGCCATGACATCCCTTTTCACGAATCTAGTCGCGAAAATGTGACACGTAAGGTCCTAAGTTACGTGCCACCTCTAGAAAACGTTGTAACTCCCTCGTCGTCGGGGATTTACATCCCTTTCTAGGTCAATAACATAGATAACACACGACGATCTTGTCGACATTTAGCCTGCCTTTAGCGATAGGTTGTGTGCCTACCCATTCAGCCAATTATCATGTGAGATATATGTAAGGTCTACTCGAAATGCCAAATTTAGGATGAGGACTGTCAGTATTTTAATATTTGGTTCCAGTATTTATTTTATGAGGTTACTAGCACCCTCGTGTATTAGGTATGGGACCTTTCAACTGAATACCTATCCTTTCAAGTAGGTATAAACGGATAATTGGTTTGATTTTTGCATTTAATTTAAAGAGGCTGCCTACCTCTCGAAAGGTACCTGTTGAGAAAAGTTGTTCGGTTGGTAGTTTTATTTCGGAGATTACCATCTCCCTCTTTTGCCTCTAGATTTGTTTTTGTGCATCCCAATTCGTAACTTAGAAAGTCAAACAATAGATGAAAAGTATTAAATTAGAAAGTCAAAAAAACAGAAGAAAAGTTTTCATTTTGTTCCGTCTGGTTGCATCCGATCGCTTTCAATTCGGGCGGTCATACGCTAGCAAAACTCCCCCTTTGACTGACTGTACCTGCGTCTTGTCCTATATATGAAAAGGTCATTGGCCCGTCTCTCGCTCACAGCTGTTTGACAGTTCGACTAGCACGTTCCTTTTAATGACAACATTATTTGGGCGGCAGGTGTCGTAAACTTAGTCACTGTACCTCGGTTGTATCCGTCTTTTAAACGGGTCCTCTGGAATTTAATAAATAATATAAAAAAACTCACCCAGTTAGTCATCTCTCATTCTCAGCGTGAAGCTTACCTGGTTACACTATATAGCTAAATCACTTTAATTTTCGATCTTCTCCTATCGGCTTCTTTCCTTATTTCAGCGAAATCCTTGCAACTTGTTCAATTTTGGTCCCCTCCCTACGCTTATAAAAGGGTAATTAAATAATTCTGTAAATACAATTGTACCTCCCTAATCTCTGTTTTACAACGCAATCATTATTATTATTATTTTCATGTTTTTAAAACAAGTAATTTAGTTTGAACTACATATTTACGAAGTCACGTTTAATTTGACACATTTTATATTATAATCGCGATCGCCCAACTCTTAGCGCCCCTGGGGTGATTTTCACAAAACGGCGCTCTACAAATTATCCAATTATTATTATTGTCATTAATATTAATTGTATTCTCACTGAGTCCAACTACTTTCACTTCACACAAACACCGATTCAATAATATTCCACTTTAATTCAATATTCCACAGTACTTTCTAACACCATTTGAATTCACTAATTAACTGTAATTTCACACAACACTTCTGATTTGTATTGATTTCTCGGAGCTGTCAACGTATCCACGTTCAAGAACTGACTGCCTCCCCATTCTCTCCCTTCCCGTGGGAATGTGTTTCTTCAAGCCCGCCTGTCAATAAATCTTATCTGTTAGCCCAAACAAAAAATTTTTTGGAGTACATTCATTTCGTTTATTTATGTGATTGTTCAAATCATCACAAAGTTGAGGAAGTTTCGTATCGTTCTGAAGAAGTGCATGGTTTTTCTTATTTTGTTTGCAATACTTTGAGTGTGAAGATTCCATTTGAAGTATGGATCAATGGTGAGGCCGAGGTACTTTATCTGAGCAGTGCGCTCAATGTAGGGACACTGACAACATTCTTCAGAATTCAAACATGTGTGTATTCTAATAGAGGCATCGTCATGAGGTTGACCTATAATATTAATGCTTGATGTGATGTATTTGGTTTTCTCGGCATTCAGTGTGAGCGTATTAGTATCCAACCATTTTTTTACAATGCTTATGTCCGTTTCAGCTTTTTTGTAGACAGCTGGCCAAGTGTCAGCTTCAAACAGAAGAACAGTGTCATCGGCAAAACTAACTATTTTCCCCTGAATATTAATGTTACATAAGTCGTTAATATACACCAGGAACAAAATCGGTCCTAATATGCTTCCTTGTGGTATACCATAATTAGTTGAGCAGGTGTTGCTTAATATGTTATTTATTTTAACTTGTTGCTTACGCCCATTAAGGTAGCTTTTAAAGAATTTAAGTTCGTTGTCCGCAATACCGATTTTTTCAAGTTTATTTGTTAATTTACTGTGCGATATGGTATCAAAGGCTTTAGATAGGTCTAAGAAGATTGAAATACATTTTTTGCTTTTATCAAGGTTTTTAACAATGAAATCAGTGACAGCAGCAATAGCGTCTGAGGTACTCTTGTTTTCTTGAAACCCGTATTGATTTTCTGAAATCAGTTTATGGCTCACGAGAAATTTTACCAACTGTGCATTGATAACCTTTTCAAATACTTTAGATAGACTAGTTAGTAGAGTTATTGGTCTGTAGTTGTTTATGTCTGTCTTGTTACCTGTTTTATGTATAGGAATAACAATACCTTGTTTCAGGTTTGAGGGGAAGTGGCCCTGAGTGATACTAGAGTTTATTAAGTGTTCTAGGGGCAATGCAATTTCCGTAGACAGCGTTTTTAAAATCTTGGTTGATAACCCATCAACTCCGGCACTAGACGTGTTTTTTAGGGAATTAATTATTTTTAGAATCTCTTCCCCAGACACTTTTTGAAAGTTAAATCTTCTTTGAGAAAATTGGAGTCCTATTTCAGAAGTTTGAGCATTCCCACAATTTGGTAGACGAGAAGCAAGATGTGACCCAATATTAATAAAAAAATTATTGATGTGATCCGCAACGAGCTTTGGGTTTTTTGAGGTATCAATAATTTCTCCATCAATGCAGAGTTTACTTATGTCTTGTTTGTCTTTAGTGTTTTGTGTATTTGTGGCTTCTCTTAAAATTTGCCATATTTTTTTGGGATCGTTGTTGCTTTCTTTGATTTTGACTCCGTAATAGATTTTTGTTTTGCCTTTCTGATGACGTCACCGCACGTATTTCTGTATCTTTTGTAGATGTTTATTGCTATTATGTCATATGGATTTTCTTTCACTTTTTTGTGTAGTGCGTTTCTTCTACGAATGCAGTTGATGATTGAATGACTTATCCATGATTTCAAGGGTTTAATTTTGTTTTGAATTTTTTTTGACAAAATTGTGGTATTATTACTTAATTCATTTTTCAGAAAGTCAACAAAATATATCCATGCATCATCTGAGTTTTTTATTTGGAAAAGCTCTTGCCAAGATTTATTTTTAATTGAGGCTTTTAAATTTTCAAAGTTAATATTATTGTATATAAGAGACTGATCTCGTCTATTTTTTGTGGTGTCGGATTGCAAAGTGAAGATTGTTGTGTAGTGATCTGTAATTGTTGATTTGTTAATGATGCTTTTGTTTTGTTTATTAGTTTTGACCATTATGTGATCAATACATGAAGTTGATTCATTGACTATTCTTGTTGGTGTATTGATGGTACTAATTAATCCATGGAATTCTAACATGTTCAGGTAGTCATGACATTGGTGATGTGAATTGTTTGGGAGTATGTTGATATTTAAATCTCCCATAATTATCAAATTTTTAGTATGGGAAAGATTGGATAATATGCTATTAAGACTATTTAGAAATGGTGTAATATTACGATTCGAAGGAGAGCAGTATATTGCTAGAATGCAAGTGTCATTATTGTACGTTATTTGCAAACAGTTCGCGCCAATAATGTCTATTTCCATTACAATGGGGTTAAGATCATTTTTTGTGTATACCACGACTCCATCGTTCTGGCTATCATGTTTTGTCGAATTGAAGGAAGAGTAGTGATTTATTAATTTTGGAGTATAAATGTTTGACAACCAACATTCCGTGAGAATAATTATATCAAAGTCTATATTACAGCCATAAGTCGCGTTTATAACCGCTCAATTAAAATGTCAACGAATTGCGCCTGTCGAGTTATTATTAACGAATTATTAACATTCGTACAAAATAAAGTGGATGTTCTTGATGAAGTGAGCATTGTACAAATATGTTCCACAAGCTTCCAAGAGGAAGAAATTGAAAGTGCTAAATGCCTCCTGTTAGAATCCGTCCCTGGCCGTCGTATCACGAGAAAAGGCGATGGCAAAATAACGAAAACATTGCAAGATATCATAAAGATCATGAAGGAAACCGATCCAGACCAACTTCCTACGTTTGTCGCCCGTGATCTCAACAAGTTACCACCAGTTACTTTTGACCACGTCGACGTTACAAGACTTCTTAAAGATTTAATTTTACTGAAAACCGAAATTGCCGCAAAGGCAACAATATTAGATATGAATGCTTTGAAGCAGGAACTTAGTCAAATCAAAGAAACCGTCAGCCATATCACACATGAACGCTCAAATTCTAATGCACAACCAAAAATTGTGAGTCCTTCTATAAACTCTCTTGACATTTCAAACGAAAACAATGCAAATCACGAGAATACGCAAATATGGCCGCAGCCTACAGCCGCTCACGACGGCAAATCTAAACGAAATGCTCGTACTTATGCTAGTGTTAGTGAGAAAGCCCGAAGAGAGCCGGAAAAAACCGAAGCAGCCCGAAGCAGTTCACTGTCAAACGCGTCAAACGTAAACAATGGTTTTACGGTTGTTATGAATAAACATCGCAAGAAGCGATTCTTAAATAATCGTGGAACAGGAAGTAACGAAGGAAATTTAAAAATAGCAAACCTTTCAATAGGGTTATATGTATCTCGTTTCGCACTTGAAACAAACACAGAAGATGTAAAATTATTTTGCGAAAATAAAGGTTTAAAAATAATTAATGTTGAAATCCTAAAACCTTTCAAAGAAACTCCATTCAGGACATTTAAAATCATGATCCAGCAAAGCGACATTAAAACTGTGATGAATCAAGATTTCTGGCCCCAAGGCATCGTATTCAGAAGATACAGAGAAGCTATCGAGCGAACCACGAAAGGAACAAAACAAAATGAATAAGTTAAACATCACTTCGATCAATTGCCGATCTGTAAAAAGAGTAGAAAAATTTATTTCTGATCTGTGTATTACAAACGATATCATTCTATTACAAGAGACATGGCTTATACCAACTGATTTAGATTTTCTTAGCGAAATTCACCCTGAATTCATGAGCTATGGTACCTCAGCGGTAGACGTCTCTAATGGCCCACTACGAGGACGACCATATGGCGGACTAGCTATACTATGGAGGAAATCATTCAAGGCAGTGACAATCGACTGTGAAACTCCCAGGATAATAGCGATTGATATCACACTCAACACTGGAACATTACTTGTCATGAGTGTATACATGCCAGTGGACAACACTGATAATTTACCGGAATATTTATCCTGTCTATCAAAAATGCACACGATAATTGAGGAAAGAGACAACCCTAATTGTATTATTCTGGGAGACTTTAATGCCGACATGAATTCGCCATTTGGACGTGAGCTTAAATCATTCTGCTCCGAATATAACCTACAAATTGCGGATGTTGACATACTCCCGCTCGACTCCTACACATACGTAAGCGATGCACATAATACCACGAAGTGGCTCGACCACTGTCTAGTGACTCAGGCAGTACTCAATACAATAGAAAATATGTATATTGACTACAAGTCCGACTGGTCTGATCATAGACCAATGCACACCACTCTAAGAACTAATGGGTTACCCACATATACCGCAAGTCACACAAAAGTAGAGGATCCGTGTCGATGGCGGCCCAAAAGTCATGTAGAAGTGCAATCCTACTCCAGGTATGCCCAATTTGCAATTGGTCAACTTCAGATAATTTATGGAACCATCACAGAAACTTATGACAGCACCACGATGAATGTAGCCCAAATCGACGACCTATACAAAAACATTGTACAAGCATTGAGTAACTCAGCTATATCTGCGTTTAACATAGGGAGAAGGCCAAAAAATGGGAGAAAATGGAAGGCTACAGCGGGTTGGAATGAGCAGGTTGCCTTATATTATGAAGCGTCTAGAAACGCACATATAAATTGGCTGCAGAATGGACGACCTACTGAAGGTCCCATCATGGAAGCTAGAAAAGAAACCAGATTGCTTTTTAAGAAAAAATATAAGAATTGTCAAAGAAGCTTTGAGCAGAACAAAATGGACAAAATAGCGAACAGCTTTGAATGCAAGAATTTTTCATCTTTCTGGAATAAAACCAATGCCGTATTGAAAGCGAAATACACCGCACCGAGCCAGATTGATGGAAAATCTGTAAATAAAGATATTGCTGAAGTTTTCAGAAATACATTCTGCTCCGCACCAGATCAACCGCAAATAATGGTTAAAGAGATTGAGACAACAATGCATCAACCGGAACAACAGCCGTCCATCGTCATATTACCTGAGATGATCCAGCGAGCAATAAGCAACATGGCAGGAGGTAAATCTGCAGGTCACGATGGACTAGTGATAGAACATGTAAAGCATGCGGGGGAGTATCTAACAATACTGCTTGCCTCTCTCTTCACTGCCATGATCGGCCTCGGACACATTCCGAAAGAGCTGTCCAAAACAATAATAATACCGATCCCAAAAAGCCGCCAGTTGAACTTGACATCATCTGTTAATTACAGACCCATATCTCTTGCCACAATAATTGCAAGAATCTTCGAAAAGGTCATCTTAAATTTAACGGAAGACAAGCTCAATACAGAGGACTCTCAAATGGGCTTCAAAGCTGGATGCTCTACTGATACGGCCATATATAGCATGAAACAAACAATCGAATACTATAAAGCCAGAAAAACAACGGTGTACGCATGCTTCCTAGACTTAAGCAAAGCCTTTGACAGGGTTTGTCATAATGCGTTGTGGAAAAAACTGACCGAACGACAAGTTCCACCACAAATTGTCAATATATTGAGAACATGGTACAACCAACAGGAAAACTTTGTCAGATGGAATGAAAGCCTATCAGAAGCAGCCAAATTAAAGTGCGGCGTTAGACAAGGAGGCTCAATGTCCCCAGTGCTTTTCAACGTATATATGGATGAACTTAGTAAAACACTGAATACAACAAGAATCGGATGCCATATTGCCGGGGTATGTATGAACAATATTAGCTATGCAGACGACATGGTCATACTAGCTCCATCGATAAGAGCGATGAGAAAACTTCTGGCAATATGCGAAGCTTACGTTGATAGTCACGGGCTGATGTACAATGCTAAAAAGTCATCCCTGCTGATATTTAAAGCAAATACTGGTCCCACTGTCATTCCATCCATACGTCTCGACGGGGCCAACCTGACAATTTGCAGCGAAATCAAATATTTAGGGCATGTCATTACCGATGACCTAAATGATAAAAAAGACATAGAACGTCAAAGAAGAGTACTGAGTGTGCGAGCTAACATGCTTGCCAGGAGATTCAACAAATGCAGTCCTCCGGTGAAGAAGCAACTTTTCCAAACATATTGTATGAGCTTCTACACTAGCGAGCTATGGACGACATACACACAAGGCGTCATGAACACACTCCGAGTACAGTACAACCACGCATACAGAGCCCTATTTGGCCTCCCCTGGCGATGCAGCGCCTCACAGATGTTCACCGAAGGAAGGGTGCATGGGTTCGCTGCTTTGATGCGCCACAGAATAGCCGGGACGAGGCAGCGCTACCAGAGATCGGACAACACTCTTGTCCAGGCCGTTGCCCAGTGGCAGGGAGCGCCTCTACACCGGAGATGGAGAATTTCTCTCAAGCCACCATAAAGACCTAATGTACACATCAATGTATTGATTTTTTATTTATTATTTTTATTTTTATTTATTTCTTTATTCATTTTATTTTTATGTATTAACTTAAATGTAAACTTTTATGGCAGGCAGAGCATTGCACACACCGCTCTGTCCAGCTGAAATAAACATTATTATTATTATTATTATTATTATTATTATTATTATTAAGGTGGTTAAGCTGTATCTGGAGTTCGTTAAAGTTTTTATTAATTGACCTAATATTTTGGTGCATAATTGTAGTGTTTTTTACCTCTGCTATAAGATATTTGCAAATTTTGGCATCTGAAGTAGTAAAAGGGTTGATTTGATCACCATGTTCTGCATACATGCGATTAAAGTTAATAGCCATTATAAAATTTATACTAAACAAAAAAAAGAATTGTTTAATTCCCTTGAATGAGAGCTCCACTAATCCGTGGCCATCACTGGGGGTTTCAACCTTTCATTGCTAGTGCAGGAGTTCATTATTGTTACAGTGCGAAAATAAGCATAAAAGATATGACTCACCAATATTGGGGGAATCGACCCAGTGAATGACCGGTAAAAGTGGGACTCTCAATCAAAGAAACTAATCAATTTTTTTAAGATCATCCGAATGTTTGATGTAGTGTATTTGTCTGTCGCCGTCATTTTTCCTAATCATTATTTTACAGTCTTTGTACCAGACATATTTGAAGCCCATTTCTTTTGCTCTTGTTTTAGACCTCCACAGAAGATCTTTGAAATAGGGACCAAGGATTTCACCAACAAAAATCTTCTGGAATCCGTTTCCTTGTGCTGTAATTGTATTAAGTTGCCTTTTGTTCAGTAGAATTTGTCATCTTTTTTGGGGGTTAGTAAATCTGACGTGGAGTTTTGGGGGGACTCCAGGTCGTCGGTCCGGAATTTTCTTGATGTCGAGGATGTCATCGCTTTTTAATTCGATTCCTGAGACTGCGGCCACCCGTTTAATCATTTCTGCAGGCTGCTCACCCTCTTTTACTTCGATCCCTGTAAATTCAAGGGTGTCTTCATGAGTTACTTGCTCCACTTCTGCCAGTCTGACTTCCAGGCTCTTTATTATTCTGTCCTTTTCCGTTACCTCCTTTCTCATTAATTCAACTTCCGAAACCAGTTTGATAATGGTCTCCATCTTAAGATGAATGTCATCGTACTGACGGCTGATGAAGTCCCTTGTGTTTCTGGTTTCTTGATTTTCATCATCTATTTTCTTTATTATTGCTTGTTTAAATAATTTCAATTTTTTTTCCATTTTCATCTCAATTTTTTCCAGCAGATTGTCGAAGTTTAAAACGTAGGGCTCAGATGAAAGGTTAGCAGCTGTCGTTTGTCCTTTGCTTCTCAGATTTTTTTCTGAATTTGCCATTTTGGTAGACACTGTAGGTCAAACACTGCCTCTATTACCCTTTTGGTTGACTTGAGATGTACTGTTAATTTTTCGATTTTAAAATACTGATAATTATTTATTCACTGGTCAATCACTGACAAATCGAACACTGACTTAGTAAAACTAACAATTCTCATCGGATTTGACACATCCACGGGGAAATTTTCTCGCTGTACCAGATTGTTAACTATTTATTTCGGGAGCAGATCAAAACACAGCTGTTACTCGATTATAGGTATTGTTGTATGTGATGTTGTATGAGCTAGACAAACGCGAGCAATAGTAAAGCATTAATATTATTTTTGTCGTGAATGATTTCATACACTTCATTTTGCCTTTTTGACTGTTAAATAAACTATCTCAAACTTTAGCCGCACGGAGCTTGTAGAAGGTATAAGGGTGCAGGGGCATTTAACATATTTTCTTTACATTTCCTTAAATCACAACTATGTATAGATTTTCTTAGTCAACACGAGCTGGGGGAATAAAGTAAAGCGGCTGTGCGAGGAGTAGCTAGTCCTGCAATGATTCAACGCCCTCAAGATAACGAAAGTATCTTTTCGACCTGACTACAACAACATGATTAAATAATTACAATTCTTTTTTTTTTTCATTTCAGCAAAACAATTTTGAAATCGACCAAGCCGGCATGAAGTACCAGTTGCAAAGTCTACACCAGCTCCTTACCTTCACCAATCCGGACTTGGCCAATTATCTCACCCAACACGACTCTGGGAACATGTACTTCTGCTTCAGGTGGCTGCTGGTCCTCTTCAAGAGAGAATTCTCCCAATCTGATATCATGAGGTAAATCATTGCTTTGCTGATTATAATAATCACTAGCGCAAACCCATAAAAATCACAGGATGTTATAATTGTAGGATTTTTGAAGCTGAAAGTATTAATAAAATCAATCATCAGAAAAATAATTAGACACAAACAGAAATTTCTCTATAGAATGAACACCGTTAGTAAACTTTAAAAATTATATTCAGATTTATATCTGTCAAAAATGTAAACAAAAGAAAAACACATATGAAATGTGTTTAATGTTTAGTTATTAAAATAAAATAATGATGGTGCCTATCTTATCGCTTGTCAGATATGATTTAATACTTATGTGTATCAATTTTAAAAATTAAAAGCGCATTGATCTTACCCAGGAATATTTCACATCATCCGTGCATGCACCGACAACCAAAAAATTAGTTTGTTTAATAGCTTATTCCTTTTTTAAGATGCAATAATCACAACATATTAGTAAATATTGAAGTAGAGTTCGAAAAAATGCGTAATTCGAAATTTTCGACAAAAAAATATCTCTAGAAAATTTTTTTCATACAAAATGGTTTTTTAATTCGAAATTAATTTTTGTACCAAACTAATTTTCAATTTGATTTTTGCGAAAATAAATCATTTAACTTTTGTAAATCTGAATCTGAAACACAGCCGTGGCGGTAAATGTAAAATGTAGTTTTACGTGGTTAGGTAAGTTTTTAGATTCTCACGGCCAAAAGCATTTTTGTTGTTTGTTTTTGGGGTGTTATGCCGTGTTGCGCTAACTCCTTCTTTAGCCGATGATGGACACTGTAACGCTGTCCGAAACTTCGGCTAAAGAAGGAGTTAGCGCAACACGGCATAACACCCCAAAAACAAACAACAAAAACAACAAAAATTTTACGTGGTTATATATCGTCCTAATTAGTATTATTATTTTCTAAATCTGAATCGATTTACACTGGAATGTTGTATTTTTTTAATTTATCTAGAATATATCCGATTTTGAAGGGCCTAGAAAATTCGTTTTACGTGGAAATATGCCATATTTTTACGAATTTACACCAAATATCCGAATTTAAAGGGTCGGCCGTGACGGAAATCGACCGTGAAATTTTGATTTACTCGTAAATATACAGTAGAACTTCGTTAATTCGAAATCCACGGGACATCAAAAATCAAATTTCGAATTAACGAATTCCCACGTAATTCGAAATTTTATGAAAAAAAAAAAAAAACGCCGAAAATCGATTTTCTCCGCCGCCTCTTCAAATCCGGGTGGTATTTTAGGAGTAAATTCGTATTAATACCAATTATTTCTTTATTTTCGCGTCCGATTACCGTAGCGGCCGGCCCTTTATATTTAGATTTTCGCATTAAATTCGTAAAAATGCTATATATTTACGCCGATTTCGGGGCCGATTTCGGTCGCGGCCTACCCTTTAAATTGAGATATTCGCAAAAATACTATATATTTCCGCGTAAATCGAGATTTCGCGGTAGATTTCAGTCGCAGCCGGCCCTTTATTGCGAACATCTGTATTTAAATTCGTAAAAATACGATATATTTCCGCGTAAATCGAGAATTCGCGGCCGTATTCCGTCACGGCCGGCACTTTAAATTCAGATATTCGAAATAAATTCGCAAAAATACGATATATTTCCGTGTAAATCGAGAATGCGCGGCCGACCTTTTAAATTCAGATATTTGATGTAAATTCGTAAAAATATGCTATATTTCCGCGTAAATCGAATTTTATCGGCAGTTTTTCGTCGCGGCCGGCCTTTTAAGTTCAAATATTTGAAGTAAATTCATAAAAATATTTCATATTTCGGTGTGAATCGAAATTTTTCGGCCGATTTTCGTCGCGCCGTATTTTTTAACTCGGAGATTCGAAGTAAAGTTAGTAAAAATACCATATATTTCCGCGTAAATTGAAATTTCGCGTCCGATTTCTGTTGCGGCGGGCCCTTTAAAATTCAGATATTCGAAATAAATTCGTAAAAATACGATATATTTACGCGTAAATCGAGATTTCGCGGCAGATTTCCGTCGCGGCGGGCCATTTGAAATTCAGATATTTGGTGTAAACTCGTAAAACTACGACATATATCCGCGTAAAACGTATTTTCTCGGCCATTCAAACTTGGATATTCGAAATAAATTTTGAAAAAATACGACATTCCAGTGTAAATCGATTCAGATTTACAAAATAACAATACTAATTAGGACGATGTATAACCACGTAAAAATACATTTTTCGGCGTTTTACCGCCACGGCTGACTTTTAGATTCAGATTTACGAAATATTATGATTTATAATTCGCAAAAATCAAATTATTTCTAATTACACAAACAAATTTTCGTGCGCGGACAAAAATAAATTTCGAATTACGAATTTCGAATTAAAAACCATTTTATATGAAAAAAATTTTCTGCAGAAATTTTTTTGGCGAAAATTTCGAATTACGCGTTTTTTCGAATTATCGGGGTTTGAATTAACGGGGTTCTACTGTATTGTATTTTTACGAATATGTATCTGAATTTATAGGGCTGGCCGCGAATTATCAATTTACGCAGAAATACATCATATTTTTACAAATTTACTTCGAATATAACACTTTAAAAGACCGGCTGCGATGGAAATCGGCCACGAAATTTCGATTTACGCGGAAATATATCTATTTTTACGAATTTACGTTGAATATCCGAATAAAGGACCAGCTGCGATGGTAATCGGCCGCAAAAATTTGATTTATGCGGAAATGTGTGGTATTTTTACGAATTTACTTGCAATAACTAAACTTGCAAGGGCCGACCGCGGTGGTAATCGGGTGCGAAAATTCGATTTACACAGGAATAATTCATATTATTACGAATTTACTACAGAGATACTACCCGAATTTAAAGGGGCAGACGAGGAACTTTTTATTTTTTTTTCATAAAATTTCGAATTACGCGGGAATTTGTTAATTCGAAATTAAATTTTTTATTTTTGATGTCCCGTGAATTTCAAATAAACGAGGTTCTACTTTATGTATATATAGCTTTTGATTACTATAAGCATGGTATGTTCCTTTTTTCACCTGTTGAACGTCGGAGTAGAAATAAGTCGAAATACCCCCAACTGACGGGCGAGAGTTTGCAGAACCGTGTGAAAATCACCTTGATCAGTTGGATTTGTGTCTGAATAAAAACAAAAAAAAAGAATTATTGCAAATTAATTTTTTACAAATGTTTACTGTTTACCAAATAACATAACCTATTATTCAAATATATTTCATGATTATATCGTAAAACGTTTCCCCGGAAAAACTAACTTTATTTAATCTAAATAATAGTATAATAAAGTCGCTATCCTGCGGATAACAAGAGGCGGCTCAGGGGTTCAGAAGTGGAAGGTAATCGAAAAAAAAAAAATTACATATTTATATATTGCTAATGCGTAGAGAATATTATAAAAACGCCAATGTATGTAATTAATTTGCTGGTACTCAAACATTATGAAGCCGGTAGTACAATATTGTTTAATTTAAGATTATGTCTAATTATTTACACACATTACCAATCATTTTTTCTAACATTTCCTATTAAAATGTTTTTAAATCACCAACTCCAATCTCTGTCCAATGTTTATCAGTTGAGTTAAAAAGTAAACAATGAAAGCAAACATTCTTTAATTTTATTGCACCTGCAAATCCACTCACAAAATTTATATCTTTTCATTTTAAAACATCATTTTGAACCTTTTATTTTTATCTCTGTAACAGAAACTAATTGACACTTTATTTGAATATGTTTGTCGGGATTCAACGAATTGTTTGCGATTTATTTCAATACGATATCCACAGAATTTGAAATTTTATATTAATCCATGCAAATTACGTCAACAATAATAAACATAATTTCAAGAACTAATATTCAAGATGGCTACATTGAGATATTTAGGCACTATATACCTCAATGCTAAGATTTAGAAAATGTGACAAAAAAAATTTGAAAGGTATAAATTTTTTTTTGTAGCTTTTTCTAAATCTTAGTAAAAAGATCATTTTTTTTCTAACTCATTATAAAATGTGTGCAAGTTGCCTAATGCGGATGCCATAGTCCCACTGGCCCTGGACAGTTAGGACTCTCCTGGAGACGGTATTCAGAGTAATGCTGGGTGAGAAAGTGTTAAGTGCGTGCCACTGCAATGTCATAATTGCCTTCATTTTCATATTAGAATTATTATCAGTTTATTTGTCCATCTGTTTTAGGTTGTGGGAAGTTCTGTGGACTGGATTACCGTGTGCCAACTTCCATCTTCTTATATCAGTTGCAATCTTAGACACGGAAAAGGACATTTTGATGGGTAATGGATACGGTTTCACTGAGATTCTGAAGGTGAATAATTCAATTACTTTACAATTTTATGTATTATTATGTACACTAATCTATCTATATCTATATAAATAAAAATGTTCGTTTGTTCAAAATCTTATGTCTCTGAAAGTTCTTCACCGAATGCTTTGAAATTTTGACACAACGTTGCATTCGAATAAACATATGTTTTTATATTATGCAGATGACACCTATGAGAGGTAAAAACGTGTTTTTTTTTTTTAAACAGCGTCATCTGTTGGACGTAAAAGCAACACGCGCTATAGTTTTTCACAGACGTACTGAGCCACAATTATGCGTGGCAGGGTACAGTTAGTAAAAAATAAAAATAAATCAATAAACAATTTTGACTGCCAATACCATAATGGGTTCGTAGTTCGTAATAGTTCTCACCTTTTTGCTTTCAATTCAATTTGTTTATTCCTTTAACATTACAAAATTACGTTTTAATTTGTTTTTAAGTACATTAAGTAAAATGTTATTACATAATAAATAAGCAGTGCATCAAGTATACCAGCATCAATAGAGTTTGCCTTTTAAAGGCAGTTTCACCTTCAGCTAAATATGTCCATATCCGAATTGATTCTGTTCAACAGCAAGACTGCTCTCCCCACTGGCATGACCTGCAGGCAAGTTAGTCCTGCAGGCCGGGAGATAAAACAGTCTGTGCTGTCTGAGACTAATACTCTCTATGATAGTCGGATTTTCAAACCGTCCACCAATCAGTTTGAAGAAGTGTGATACAATATGCACTATACAATGAGCATGCCCAAGAGAAAGTCAGTAGGATAGAGCCACGGGTAGTAGCCACACTCCCTCAGGTAGAGGAATCTCACAAATTTCTTCTGCACTCTCCAACATGAGGGAATACTTCACCTGATGTGGGCTCCAAACCACCGACCCACTCTCAAGCCTACTCCTAACCAACGCAATATACAGCACTGTGAGAACCCGGGTGTCTCTAAAATTCCTCGCATTGCATAGGACGAAGCCCAGCATTTTCAGTGAAGCACTACACGTCATTTCGATATGAGCATGAAATGTCAGCTTACTATCAAACATAACATTACATCCTTGGTGGCCATGTGTACATCCT
Source organism: Hesperophylax magnus (assembly GCA_026573805.1). Taxonomy (NCBI): domain Eukaryota; kingdom Metazoa; phylum Arthropoda; class Insecta; order Trichoptera; family Limnephilidae; genus Hesperophylax; species Hesperophylax magnus. The sequence goes on from JAIUSX010000022.1 coordinate 8,982,712, forward strand.
AGCAATATGTTATAAGCCTCGAAGTCCATTAAGAAATTGTTTTAATCCGATTCATGTGGCTGTCGCATATCCCTTCACAACTGGCTTCATATGAGCGTGAGTTTGTCTTTGAAAAAATCTGACAGAAAATAAATCTGGTTTTGAGAATGGAACCAGTGTTGATGGAACATGCGAGAGCTGCTTATACAGGGCACCTTCACGCCCACGTGTTTTAACCAGTGAGTCGCCCAGCCCTATGCAATCATAACTAAGAGCTTCACTAGTGTGGCCCATCACATTTCGGAAATTTTTTGGCGGTTGCAAAAGGATATGTGATCCATCGGCGGCTATAGCCGTTCGCGGATGTCGCTTATTTGATCCATGAAGTAACACTAAAACATATACAGTGTATCAAAGCATGCAACGTGATGGAATATAAATTCCTTTGAAAATGCCAGCATTGTAATATTTTACATCCAATAAACTTGACTACTGTAAAAAAAAAATTATTGGTTTCTCCCTTTTCTTTTCACTGTCGAAAATAATATTTACATCTTTTGTTTATTTTCAGCATGTCAATGATCTATCCATGCAGATCGAGCTGCAAAACATCTTGAGTAAAGCAGAAGGCATCTATCACCAAGTAATAGCATCATCCCAGCTCTCCGATCCCATCAAAATAATTTTAGGCATGGAGCCGCTACAGGCAGCCATCTCCGACAGCAGTGATGACGAGGACCTCTGTCTACCCTCCAGCAGCACGCGGACTAGTGATAATAATCTTAGGAAAGACTCGCTTAAGAAAACCAATTCGGAGACTTCAACTAACGGAATTTCGTTACAAACTGACAAAGATGAAGTATCGTATCAGAAATCTATAGATTTTAATTATTTGTAACATATCTTGCCTAATCGAATGATTTTTTAAGTTGTATTATTTCTTGAATGGTCCATGATACATCTTATTTCAAGCCATAAGATGTATTTGGGGAGTTGTGATTTGCATATTTATATTTACTAAATGTGCCCACTTGTATATGAAGTAGAACCTCTATCTTGGTTTATAATTTTGTCAAACTAGAATATTGATTCCAAACACAAAATGGTGGCATCTGGTTTTATAGATGGGCTAGGAGTAGACTAAGTTTTGGTTTGGATATTTTTCTATAACAAAATTTTGAACATATTAGCTGTTAAGTGTCTAAATCCTAGCACAACACATACCAGTGGATTGTAAGGTATACATAATGTCTATAAATTCGCTGGTGATTGCAATTTAAAACTGATCACCTTCAAATCTTATATTTCAGCCTAGCGGCTATTATGCAAATGTCAATCAAGCAGCTGAAAAATCACCAAATACTAGTTTTCTGGTAATGCCTGGTTTGCATAGTTAATGCATATTGAATTAGTTTTCTACAAAAAAAAATCATTCTTGTACACTCTCTATGTATGAAAATATTATTGCACTTGTCTTAAATTGTGATGGATATGAAGAGGCTAACATAAAGATTGATATATTTTTTACACATGTTGTTTGTGTATATTATATTTTTACAAATTTATAGCAGCCTTAAATGTTTGCATACAGAAGTTGCAAATCTTGTCGCAGTTGGTAATTGGAGAGTAGTATCGCTGAGTTGTCAACTTCAAAGGGTGCTGAACAATAAACGAATTTAGATTAGAAGGAAAGCCCGTAAGAAGAAATGTTAAGCTGTATGTTTGCTGCCAGTAGTTAAGGAAAAATAACTATTTTCTATTAGTATGTTCTGCGGTGCTCCTATTCCGGAAGATTTTTCTTATGTTGTGTATCATGTAAATGTAAATATAGTAGTATTCAATGACACGCTCCTTAAAATACAAACTACATTATAATCTATTATAATAGAGTTGTTAGGCCAATACAAATGCAAATTCAAAGCTCGTTCCATTTTGTTGTGGGGAGGTGGATGATGCCACCATGGGTTCGGTTCTTTCCGGCAACTACACAACGCCACGAGTATTCTGCCCTGCTGTGGCGGTTGCATGTAAACCATTCAATGTTATTCCTGCAATATCTTAGTATGCAAGCCGAAATTCGTAAGTGATGGCACGTTGGCAGTAGATTAAAGTAGTGAATGTAGCTGTGAAACCCGCGGACTCCACTTGGCTGCAGCCACTTTGGGCACTAAGTTTTGTATGTATGGTTAGAACACCATTTTCAAATACAATGTTGAACATTACCTGATTAAAATTTTGATGTCAATACGCAGGCATCTAACAATCTTGGATCTTTAATCTCAAGATGAATATCCACGTCCCATATGTCTCTTACTCTATCTGCAGATCTGCTTCTTTACAGGAGCAAATTTAGAGTTCGTCAGAATTTCTGTGGAGAATCCCGATGCCTACTCTTTCCAGGACATGTGAGGATTATACAAATGTTAGTTTTTAGTATTAAGGTACATTATACAGTGTGCCAACTTTTGGGTGTGGAATGATATCCAAGTTTACAATGACAATTAACTTTACTTTCTACTGCACTTACGTATAAGTACGCATGTAAAAAAAAGAATTCAATCCGGTCCATCTGGTGTTTTAATGTTAAGATTTACACTATAGAAATCTGATTGATAGAATTTATATATTCTTAAAAATATATTTCGACATTGCACTTTGTTAAAAAAACTATCAACGCTGCCTCAAGTCCAATAAACAGTTGATAAATCCAAAATTTCCATTAAAAACAGAATCGTTTTCTTTAACTACCATGACAAGATTTTTTGTAAAATAATGAAAAAATACAAATTGTTCATTAATTTAATATCTGAATGCGTATTTTTGAATAATCAGTTCAATTACTAAAGATAGAATAGAGTTATTAATGCAATTTATGAAGCAATAAGTAAGTACATATTCTATTAAATAATAGTGCATTAAAAAATTGTTTGAAATTAATTCAATTTAAATTACTTGGATATTGAGATATTATATTGAAATCGATTGTGAACTACGCATAAAATATATCAAAATTTGTTTTTCTGCACGCAGTTTTTTCAAGTCCACATAAAATGTCATTGATTTATCAAATTAACATCTCAATTTTATCAAAAACTAGAAAAGTACTTTTTTAAGTATTGATTCTTTTAATTTTGATAAAAAAATTAAGGATCACAGAATTTGAACAATTCAAATTTCAATGTTGAAATTCAAGTTCTGTTATTATATTATCGTGGGCCGGTTGTTTCACAGTACTTGTATAATAACAGAACTTGAATATTAACTTTGAAATTTGATGAATTGTTTAATTTCTCCATTATGCAAGTACTGTGAAACAACCGACCTAATCTTAAGTGATGTGAATAAAATAATGTATAAAATCATCATGCATGAAATCTATATTAGTATGCAATGAACCATGAAAAGTACACATTTGAAATTGTCAGCTTTGTCACTATTATTTTTGTTACTAAATGAAAGAGTATTGTTAGAATTTTAAATTTAAGCGTTATATTTGTAACTTTTATACAAATAAAATTTTATTACACCTACTTTATGTACCGTTTAAAAAGTGTTTTTCTTTGAACTTGTCCATTATCTTTCAAGAATCGCAGTAGGTACCCAACGATAGTCACACAATCAGGTTTTGTTACAGAAATGTATTCTCTATTAATAAAGATGCTTTTAGACAAAGTATTTGTAAGTAAAACACAGTAATTACATAATTTAATATTTATTTACATTTCTTACAACTACATAATGTTACATATACATGTCACAACTATGTTATCTGTACTTCGTGTGATTTAAGGTGAACATTCAGCCCGTACCTAGTTTGGTATGCCTTATCACAATGATCGCAAACATAGTTCTTAACTCCGCTGTGTGTGAGCATATGTCTCTTTAACTCTGACGAACAGAAAAACATCTTACCGCAAGAATTACAGGTGAACTTTTTCTCCTTTTTGTGAATCTTCCTCACATGCCGGTTCTTGGCGCTCGAGGTTATGAATACCAATTGGCAATACTCGCAATTGTGTACCCTCTCTCTTTTATGATTCCAAAGAATATGTGAACTGAGGCTGCACGGTTGTTTGAAAGTTTTACCGCAGTATTTACATTGTATGCTGCCTTCACTGTGAATCAACATGTGTACTTTGATATATGTCGTCGGATATGACTTTCCACAGATATGACACATAATTCTCTTTGGCATACTTTCAACTTGCGGCTCATCTGTGCTTTCCGTCTTAGCTTTACAAGATATACTATGCTCGTTCAGATCTGATAATTCCATATAGCCTTTCCAGCACACTGTGCAAACGTATGGAGTTATGTGCTTTCTTCTATGAACTAATAACGTCTTGAAATCTTGAAACCGTTCGTTACAATAGTCGCACGGTCGACCGGTCATTCCTGATTGAGGATGTTGAGTGTTGCAATGCTTGTATAATTTTATCGGTTCTAAAAATTTGTAATTACAAACAGTGCAAAAGAAATATTTATCAGATTCCTTGTTTCGCTGGCTTTTCCGTTTATCTCTAGGAGGGATATAAATGTGTGTGTTTGGAATGTTAGATTTTTCTAATTTATGTTCCTCCATATTGCATTCAATTTGTGGACAATATTTTTTTACATCTTCTGTTTCATTGGAGATACAGAGAAAATCGATATTAGTATTTGGATCACTGCAGTCGTTAGTTTCCAAATATTGGAGTAAAATATTTGTAGAATTCTCAATCACCTTTTTAAACGAAAATGACATTTGAAGCGTTGTTATACAAAATATGCAAATGTTTTGTGGGAACCCATCATCTGTGGACATCTAAAAATGAATTAAAAATACATAAATTATCAGTTGGTAAGACACTGGGCAATACAAAATGTTTTGAAGAATAATAAAATGAATACAAACACAATAAGTCTTTTTACAGGAAAAGGTACACAAACTAACCTCAACATTGAGACAAGTCATGAAAATGTTAGAAATAATCTCTTGTTTGCCATCAATCTCTAGATACGAGTGTATATTTTTTATTTCTCTCTTTTCAGTCAGGCAGCAGCGACAAACTTTTTCTAAATCCATAATTTTTATTTACTGTAACCATAAATTCAGCTGTCAGTTGCGCACATAAATAAACCGTTGCACGGTACAGTGAAACTAAATAAGTATGAAAAGATCTCGATAAATAAGCCAAAGCAAACTACATACATAATAATATTATGATTTGCAAAGAATTTCTGATAACTGATAATAGAAAAAACACGGTGAAATGTCAAAATATTGTCATTGAAATAATAATTTTTCTACGGTTGGTAATGGGTTGTTTTCGCACTATTTTTGCCGCTAGGTGGCTGCATTTCAAAGACGGTCCATTATAACCCTCTCACTGCCTCTCACACAGGGCGATTTTAGTTGATCAAGTCTGTATTAACCGACACTTGAAGGCCTTGAAGGCTAATACGAAGTCACACAGGGCGATTTTAGTTGATCAAGTATGTCGCTACCTCAGAGCAACAGTGAGATAACTCTGAAAAAATATTTCTTTTGAGTACGCTTTGTTCCATCTAAAATCATGATTTTCTACATGGTGCATCACAGTAGTATTGCTTTAAAAAAATATGCTGTATTACAATTGAAATTTCAGTGTTAAAGTTTCTGGTTACTCAGAGCAACACTGAAATTCTGCTGTTGATCAAATAGTATCTAAGAAAGGTTTTTTTTAAGATATCTCACTGTTGCTTTCAGGTAGCGATGTGTTGAATGACACTTGAAAGCTAATCGACAAGTGTGAATAGCCTTTCAACAGAGTTGATCAAGTTTTTAGCTGAGCGACGAAAGTTGAAACCCCGTCTACTTTATTGTTCAAGTATGAGTCATCGTTTGATTTTCTTGCCGAATCAAAACGTGTGAACATATGTTTATAGTCACTTGTGATTTTTAGTTCCCTGCGGTCGAAAGTAGACGTTAGGCCATCGTTAGGCGTTCCTAGTAAGTGGTTTGTTTATTCGTACCTAGTACCTACCATCGTGGCATCTACTTCAATGAGAAAATGTATTAAGTGGTCGGATGATATGATGTTTAGATTTATAGATCTATAACATACCCATCCCTTTCTTTAGTATCAGAAGCAAGAAGTTTTCAAAGCTAATTTTCATTTTACATCATTAAAAATTTCCCAAACGAAGATAGTTGCCCTTTATAGTAATTATGATGAATCAAAGGCTTTTATTTAAAAAAAATCGTATTCAGCGTGGTCAGCGATCTCGAATATATACCGAAATAAGAATTATATGATAATAATAGTCCAATGACATGGTAAAACTAATAATAATATATTGAAATAAAAATTATTATTTTTACCATCTCCGTTCCACTATTTGGGCAGCTGTTTATTTATGGGCGGCTGATGGATTTGGGCGCATCGGTGAGTTGTTATATTCGCAGTTGAGGCATCAGTATGGTATACCTACGTCATCGTGGTTATTAATTTGGACAAAATACATTACTTCGTTAAAAAAAATTGTAGTGATGTTTTATAAAATAATTGAAAGTATTCCAGTCTTTTCACAAATTATAATTCTTCCTCTTCGCTAGTACGAACGTGAATAAATAAATCACTCTCAACAGGTGTTAATTATCACTGACAATACAGATTGAATCTGGTTCGATGGAAAAAGAAGAAGAAGATGGTTTGAGATTTATAAATGATGTTTAAATACGAACGTTATAGGGCGCGTGCAAAAATCCAAAAAAAATATTAATTGAAAATAAGCATCTCCAGTGAAAAATATTATTGCTTAAAAAAATATTCATATACATCAGCAAACGCTGATTCTGAAATAAATAATTTTTATTTTAAGTAAAATTTATAAATAATCATTTTAAAACTAATCAAACACACCGTTGGTTGGTACGACAAAATCTGCTGATTCATCAGAACCAGTCTACGTGATTATCTATGGTCTACAATATCTTTATTAGGGTTGCCAATTCACGAAGAATTCCCCAAATTGCAGGGAATTTCAACATTTTTCAAGAATTGGGTTTTTTGCTGAGAGATCCTTTTTGTGGTGAAAATGTGGGGATTCTGGGCGTTTCTTGATTGTCCAACCATATTGAAAAAATATATTTACAAAAATTATGAGAATGTACTATTTTTCGGATTCTTTCTTAGCAAATTTTTAAAAATAGTGGAGAATTTTAACACATTTTCATATTTTCTGGGTATTTTAGAATATAATTTTCATTGGCAACCCTGGTACACATTTATATTAATACCATTGAAAAATCTAGGTGAAGCATTTATAAAGCACGGCTTTGTGAAGATTTACAGCCAGTTTTTATTTACACTAAATGACCTTTTTGTATGGTGAATGAAAGGAACGAATACAATTAATCAATACTTACAACCTACTAAAAGCAATTGAAAAGAAGTTCAATGTAATACCAAAATGATTAAACTATCTTTGTAATTAATAATAATTGTAATAATAATATTCATAATTACAAACACAAAATATTCTACATCTTGATACTCACCACTCTTCTAAACACAAGCGCCAGCTTTTATAGAAGAGGAACATTAAAAAATCAAAAGCAGTGAAAACTAATTGTATGAATTATCTTTGTTAACATTATTGATTATACTCTGTAAATTGATTAATATAATAAAATGTACATTATTAAAAAAAAAAAAAAAAAAAAAAAATCACAAGGCTAGGGGAATCAGACTGAATCGATTCATTACCATAAATAAATCTGCCCATGTCTAGTACACAGTAGGTAAAACGAGGTCCTAGATTGGCTCATAGACCCTTCTGACCCTCTCACCATAAGAGTAGAGGTTATGACTGCCTCAGAAACGTATGTTTCGATTTTACCGAATACCGCAAGAACGCATTTCCATCTAGCGATGGGCGGAATCGATGAATCATCGATGTTTTACTCGATCTTTTTTACCATTCGAAATATCTCGATTCATTGTCAGAATTAATTCGAATGCAACTCCGAGACAATCGTTTTGAAACGTCATCGAAAGTCGTCGCTGTGATTGGTCAGAAATAATCGATGCCAGCCAAGCGTTGTGATTGGTCAGAATTAATTCGAATGCAACTCCGAGACAATCGTTTTGAAACGTCATCGAAAGTCGTCGCTGTGATTGGTCAGAAATAATCGATGCCAGCCAAGCGTTGTGATTGGTCAGAATTAATTCGAATGCACGGTCCGAAATTATCGTTTTCAAATGTCATCGAAAGTGGAATCGAGAGAATCGCTCTGAAATGTCAGAAATCATTCGAATGTTCAGTCCGAGATAATCGTTTTCAAACTGTCAGAATTCGTTCGAAAACGCAAATCGATTCTCACATTCGAGAGGTTATATTTCGAGATGTCAAAATATCTCAGATTGCTTGACAAACGAAGTACATTGTTGGCTGCCTACTGAAGCATGTTGATGTTATAAACAACCTCGTGTGTGAATTGTAAATTATGAATTAATACTTTTAGGTGACGATTTACGTTTCCAGTAGGTATAGTTTATGTGTAAAAGATTTTCATGGTGATAGTTTTTCACAATTGAAGGTTACCTACCTATGTTATTTTTAGGTTATGTATCATCTATTCGGGACATTCGGGTAGTGTATATTAAAAATAAAATAAACCAATAACTTAGCAAACACCATTTTTATATTTAATGCTGATCGGGTTTCACTACAACCGTAGCTTCTTCGGGAAGTATACAATATTCAGTATAGGTATATTAAACTCATCAAGTGACATGTGTTCGTTCATATAAACATAATATATCTGCTACCTATGCTACGAACAAATATATTTAATTTATTTGAAATTAACATGAATGAAATTAACATCGGTGTCTCTTAGTTAGTAATTAAAATGAAACGCTTTCTGTAGTAAAATAACTTTATTTACTTAATAATAATCTGTGAATTGCATACAAATTACAAATGAATGAATGGTTTGTTTTGGGTTCTAGTAGGCGCCTACAACGTACATGAGATTTAGAGGTTATTTTTAACAAAACGGCATATAATTACTGTCTTATTATTAAGAGGTACATTATAATAATACATTATACAATACGCAGTTTAGACGATTGTTATACTTTGCAACTTAATTTAAATAAACTATATCGTTGGTGTATCATCAACTCTCTGTTTCTTAATATTAAAAAATGTCAGGTCATTCGTTTTTGTAAAATACGAAATCATACAATTTATGAATATTCGCTTAACAATGTAAAATTGACAGCTGTCACTCAAATCAGGGACTTGGGTGTTATATTTGATGAACAGTTAACATTCAATCCGCATATAAATGAAATCACAAATAAAGCCCTAAAAATGCTTGGTTTTATATGTATAACCGCATGTGACTTCAAGTCACTAGAATGTTTGAACACACTGTACACATCTTTAGTAAGAAGTCAAGTAGAGTATAATTCGCCTATTTGGTCCCCGTTTTATAAAGTACATTCCAACAATATTGAAAAGGTACAACACAAATTTTTAAGATTTATTAACTTTAAACTGAATATTCCAATCCAAAATATAAATTATATCCAACTCATGCATCAACTAAATTTGATTACGCTGTCAGATAGGAGAATTATCTCCGACCTTGTTCTACTAAATAAAATTATTAATTATAGAATCGACAGCCCTGAAATTCTTGCCACAATAAAATTATTTGTACCTTCCAAAAATACGAGACAAAATTCCACCTTTTTCTGTGACAATTTCAAATCTAATTATCAAGCGCACATATCGTTAAATCGAATTCAAAAATTTGGTAATAAATTTGGTAATGTTGTTGATATATTTAGAGATTCCGTAGCAGTGCTTAAACGAAATCTACATAAACACTTTGCTGAAATGCATGACTTCTCCACTCCATAGTGAAAAACCCATTTTTTAGCTTCTGTTTTTTCACTCTTTTCTTTTATGACTTTTAACTTTAATATATATGTTTTAACTTTACAAATTAATATTGTAATTTAAATAACAATTCGAATATGATTTTAAGTCCCTATAAATGCTGATTAATTTCAATCCATTTATTTTTCTAAGTAAAAAAAAAAAAAAAAAAAAAACTGTTCTCCATAATGGTATTCTGTATTATTTGTAAAACATTTATGTACTACAGATATAATAACTATTTTATTTATATATGTACGTAAACTTTTAAATGTCACATAGTTAATGTAATAACACTAATAACAATGTATGTAAAAGCCCAATGGGCGTTTAAATAAATAAATAAATAAATAAATATTATTAATGGGAATTTTTACCCACTGGCTACACTAAGTAGCTATTCAGCAGGAGCTTACAATATTATATAAAACAGATATCAAAGTACAGCAAATGGAAATTACAGCACAATAATAATGTACGTAAAAATATTTTTCTTTGTACTTAAAAAACTTGTACAATAATTTATTTTAATTGTACGTATGTAGATATTCGAATCTTATTAATTATTTATAAAAATGTTAATTGCATATGCATACATATTTGAAATTCGTGGCTAACAGTAATAATACTAATGTTGCTAGCAGACAACAAGGGAATCTTGCCAGGAATGAAAATTAGTGATTGAAATTTCGCTAGTACCTGCTTACCAAAAATATTGCCATACTAATGAAAATAAATTACAACCGGAATATGCAAACAATTTTTTTACGATAGGAATAGTCTTGATATTCGAGTTTCTATTTTCGAATCCTACCCCCCCCCCGACGGAAATTTTTTTGCCCCTGTCCGTAGCTATTGCTCCCGCACTCCGAGCGATTCATTCGAATGGATCATTCGATTCTTTTGATGTTTCGGTTAAAAAAAATCGATTATATAAATATTTCGATCATTCCCATCACTATTTCCATCTCTATTTGACGTTCAAATTAAGTGTTTTTATCTGTGACTTTTGCCATCACTTGCGATTGCGAACGAAGTTTGTATCTGTTTGGATTTTTGTAACATATAACTTTCCTGTGACGAAACGTTTGAAATATCAATATTTTTGGTTTACGACATTATTATCAAAAGAGAGAAAGTAAATCATATGTTCGACATGAATTCTAAAGTTAATAAACGCACTAAAAAGCTCAAAAACCGCAGGAAACGTATGCTGCAAAGAAAGAGAAAACAAAGTCGATCAGACCTAAACCCGACGGAACAAGATTTTGCTTCCACTCCACAAACAATTCCTCAGTTGGTGAACTGGCCATCGGCTGCTAATTGTGCTCAATTTTCTGCAAGTATTAAAGAATGGCAATATAAACACGAAATTGCGTATTGGAGGTCGAAAGCTGAGGCCTTGAATTATGAAAACAAAATACTGCACAGCATAGTTGATAATATTTATTTGCAAACAAATTCACACAACACCGGGAATACCGAAGAAAGCAATTGTATTGATGAAGATGACGAAGATTATGAAGATGATCGTGAAGTTGATACTGAAAAGGATGAAGAATTTTTGCATTTTCTGCAAGCTAGTGAACAACATAAAATGAAAAGAGACAAGGCGAAAAATGATACAATTCAACAAGATCTTACATTGCCTCCATCCAAACCAGTTGATTCGGATAGGTTAGAAGAACGCCTTCGCTTATATGGAGATTCCGCTACCTTGGTCAACGGACTCGAGACGAAGCTTCAACTTAATTTCGATTGTTATAAAGATTTACATAAACCTTACATGTGGCCCACCATACCGCTCAATATATAATTTGGTTAGTTTTTTTTATTTTAATCAAGTGTTACTTTTTACTGTTTTGATAAATGAACATTACTATTTTTAAAAATCAATATTGTTATCAAAAATCTAATTTAACAACTTTAAAGGAGGAACAAAAAGCCGGTGGCGATTTTATGCATACGGAGGACATTTGAACATACACAATGAAACTGTTTGTTTTTATTGGATGATTCCAGTACATTGAACATTATTGCTTTATTCTGCCAATGTATGTTTATTGATGTGACATGCCAATGATATTTTGCAGTCTACGATATCTTATTTAAAAATAAATGTGTACAGCGAAACTTTGATTATTTGTTCTTATTTTGGCTTAGCGTAGCGAAGTCCTGTTTTAACTTGGACTACTAGAGCATTTTGCATTTTGACTTTCTATAAAGTTATTTGTTATGTTTCGGGTGCACATTAAAGATGGTAGCCTTTTCAACCTGTCGCGCGCCGCAGTAGCCAATAGGCACAATCAAAAAAATCATTTCTCTTCATATAAATAGCTATTCTGGGGAAAATAGTTGGATATATATTTATACTATTTATATTATGGTTCCATGATAACTCAACACAATGACAATTCAACACACTTTTAAAAAGTGATATAAAGTCATTAGAAACGATGAAAATTTTTTTTTTTTAACCTAACCTAACCTACATAACCCAGTTAATAAAGTTTCTGTTTCATCACTTTCCATGACTTTATATAACTTTTTAAAGATGTGATGAATTATCATTGTGATGATTTATCTGGTTACCTTATATTATATACTACATTTATGAAACATATATTAACTTTTTTAATTTAAAATTAAACAGTAACTTTGTAAACATCACTTATAGGTAAATACTTAATGCCGACCGGGTTTCGCTACAACCGTAGCCTCATCAGGGCAGTATAATACTGAGAGGCTACGGTTGTAGCGAAACCCGGTCGGCATTAAGTATTTACCTATAAGTGATGTTTACAAAGTTACTGTTTAATTTTAAATTATAATGTCACATCACAAAGTAACCGCATCATATGAAGAAACATATATTAACATTTTTCCTTGTAAGACGGTACAATTTACAGAAACATAATTTTGCAAAAACAAGTAAGTTTTTATGAAAATAGATTCGACACTGCAGCGCATGACGAGTTAACGCTAAAAATTATTTTTTCAAGTGTTATCGATCGTTGAATTGCCATGTTTATTAATTAAGTAGGTAGGTAGGCATTTAAGTACCTACTTACAAATCTAATGATTTCAGGGGAAATTTTGGTTATGATTTATTGAGAGAAATTTGGAAACTTTATATATTTAAATACAATTTTTTTTACTGGTGGTATAGATTCATATGTTCTTTAAAGAAATTTCACCCCTTTTCAGAAATTTTGTACACCAGTTGCAAAGTGAGTAATTATTGTTGTTGATTTTTTAATATTGTTATTTAGTGTATTGAATATTTTAGGCGCGATGTATGAGTATTGTCTCTGTGAAGAGGTGGTTATTGTTATAAGAATTTTGCATTTTATAATATATATACATACAAGCTACTCAAAGCATAATATGCTTTGAGTAGCTTGTATGTATATCTTTTTGTGTAGAGTTTATCAAACCATTTTTCCAGACATGGATGAGAATTGTCTTGATATAATATGGCTCAATGTCTAGGACTGTGAGTTTCTTGAAAAGAGGCTCTGATGGAGGAGAAGGACTTTCATTTACAAGGTTTCTCTCAAAATCCATGAGCATTGAATAATATTATTTTATTCACTTCCATAGTTCATAAGTAAAACAAAATAACAATGCATGAAATAAAAACAGAAAAGAAGTGAACATATTAATTAGCAATTATGCAATGGTCGTTTATTGAAGATATTTGACCGTCTCCAGAGGGCCGTCAGGGGGGACTCCATCCCGACAGCCATGGCAGTGATGATTGTATTCTTCGATTGGCGTTAGCACTATAAGCTTCCCATGCTATGCTCTGAAAGTGAAAGAGTGCATTTGTCCCGCCAGGAACATTTCTGAATAAACGTGTTAAATCTTTGATAGTTTAAAAATAGTAACATTAAATTCATTGCTCTTGTATAATTAGAATCCAATTTTCCTATAACTACAATTGTTGAGCAAAGATGAGTGATGACACGGTAACACCAATGCGGTTTGGAAGAAAAGCCATTTTGAAGAAAAAAATTCTCTTGTGCAGTATCCTAGCCTATTTTTTGTAATAAATAAGTGCCCTGGTGGTTACCCCAGTGCTTTGAAGTATTTTTGAACTCATATCATGAAAAATATGTGTTTGTCATACAAATTTAGATTAGATGGGTTTGATTTTAATTCTTTAGACGTTGGCGAGATCTTCCAGTCAATTGCTGTGATCGTCTGCAATTGGGTTATCAAACAAATTATTAGCATTGTCTCTGAGGTTGCTCTAGACATCTTGCTGTGATCATCTGCAATATTATATTTACATACAAATTTTGTCTTTAGGGTGAACTTATAAAGAAACTTACTCAAAGCAGGGAAAATGTTTTAAATTTGTATTATTCTGGAACGCATTTGACAATTCCAATTGAAATATAATTCTAAATAGACTTAGTCATTTATAAAAATGTGTTAATAACAGGATACATTATTTTTATTGACGTAAATTTATTAAATTTATTGCAAAGCATGAATTTATTTTTACATTCTGGACATAGATGGCGGTAGTAACGCAAAATTTATAAAACTCCGGAGCTGGGCTGCCAACACGTGGAAAATAATAATATATTATTTATATTTATTTGCATTGGGTATTCTTCAAGTAGCTACCCCGCAAGAGTAAATATATATATATTTTTTGCTTCTGGATATCGTTTTTGCAAACTACTATGCAAGTTTAAAAAAATCTGTCTCGGGTAGTAATTAATAATAATCTGTATAAACAAAAATGTTCGTTTGTTCAAAATCTTAAAACTCCGAAAGTTCTTCACCGATTGCTTTAAAATGTAGACAATAGCGTGCATTTGAAAAACAGCGTGCATTTGAAAAACAGCAAGCATTTTTGAAAAGCAGTGCCATCTTTTGGACGTAAAAGCAAAATGCGATATTGTTTCTCTGTCTACACAGACAGACTGAGCCACAGCAACGCGTGGCGGGGTATAACTAGTATATGAATAGATGAAAACACCTAAAGAAAGTAACTGTGCCGTAGGTGGCGTAGCTAGATGATATAAAAAATAACTATTTAAAACAGTTATTTTTGGATAATGAGGAAATCAAGTCAATTTTTTCCAAATAATAAAACCTTCTTACCAGTATATATTTTTTCTTGAGATAGTTAGTTTTAATAGTTAAACAAAGTTTTAATTTTTAGGGTCTCCCAAAAAAATCTATGGACATAACCAGTGACGTCATATTCTCTTCATGTTCGCCACAAAAAGGTTCTCCCTGCAAAAAACTCATTTCTTGAATTTTTTTTAATTCCCTACAGCTTAGAGAATTCTCCACGAATTGGCAACCCTAATGTGGATATTGTAGACCATAGATATATTACTTACGTAGACTGGTTATGATGAATCAGAAATTTAGGTAACTAAAATTAAATACTTAGGTATTATTTTTGATAGCAATTTGAAGTGGAAACAACATATAACGACTACAGCAACAAACTTAGAAAATTCATTTACTTTTTTAGACAAACTCGCAACTTTCTTAACCTAAACCAGCTCAAAACAATCTACTATGCACTTTGTCAATCTTTAATAGAGTATGGTATCATAGCATGGGGAGGAGCAAACGCTGCCGCCATTGATCCAATCTCTAAAGCTCAGAAACTTATAATAAAGATTATCCTCAAACTACCGATCTCAAGCAGCTCGAAAGAAATCTTTAGGAAAATCTGTGTTATGGACGTTAGTCAACTTTATGCCAAAAACATACTAGCATACCTCTTCAAACATAAAACTACTTTTGACAATGTCCAAACTGCTCGTGATACTAGAACCAAAGGACATAATCTCTTACAAATCCCTTTCGCTAAAACAACTTTTGGCCAGAGAAATTTTTAGATATTTTGCAACAAGGCTGTATAATGCTTTCCCACTAGCCATTAGACTGAACAAATTTTTTTGAAATATAAAAGAGACACCAAGTCTTGGATCATCAGCCAAGACAGATCCAAGATCAATTTTTTTATAAAAACCCCATCATAAGTATGTACTCCAACTAGATGCTGATTAACCAATTTATCATTTATTATAATTATTTATTATTTTTTTATCATTTTCACATTGTCATTTAATGTAATGAAATATTATATGTATCAAATAACATGTAAACACTAATTTATGAATCCAATACGTCTGTCTCGGCACAGGTATATCCTAGTGAGACAGACATCGAAAAACACATGTAAAAAAACTTTATATTGGTGGTAAAAAAAAGAAGTTAAAATATTATATTAATAATCTTAGATTTATGTTGTGATTACGTTGATAGGCATGTCAGACCTAGCTGCGAGTATAAATGTAGTGGCTTGGCATATTTTAGTAGTCTTCCCATTGGGAATGTAAGGCGACCGATATGCTGAAATAGGCCATATACTATATTTATAGCTAGGTCTGACACAGGCATGACGATTTTTGTCAACGTATATTTCTTAGAACAATAATTAATAAAGAAAAATAAAATCAAGGAACGCCAAGTTTAAAACACTTTACTTGTTTCAATTTTTCGCCTGATTTTGGTGGATTAGAGCTTGGAAAAAAACTTTTTTTTCAAAAATATACGCACCTTTACGACGTTCTACCTCGGTACCTATTAAATACAGAAGAACATTATTTAAACAAAAGATGTAGATAATTTTATGTTCTACTATGCTTATTAAGCTATTTTAGCCGAAATTTGCATTGGAAATGAGATATTTGGGAAAAACTAGATTTTGGTGCGATTTAGGCCGGTTTTTTCAAAACGGCGGCGCGAGCACAGGTGCGCCAAAGTCGGAAACTCAGATTTTACATCAGGGGACCAGTTTATAAAACATATAAAAAAATTGGGACTAAAGGAATAATTAAGATCGCGAATCGCTAATTGCACTGGACTATGGGGGCTATCGCTAAATTTATATCCAAAATCTTGCCACTATAGGGGATGTTATATTGTATAGTTGAAACATTCGCACAACACAAGAGGTTGGGAGAAGGTTAAGATGGTTCGTTGTAAAGGAATATGGAAAGTTTCGGCGTTTCTTCTTTGACGGTGATATTTTACCGAATTGATGAAAACATTTTTGATATACATGATTTTCCTACGTACAGAATTGAAACACACGCACCTAAGCCTTTCCGGAAATTAATTCAACGTTATTATCTACAAACAAAGTTTTTTTAAACGCCGTAAAGTCACGAAATGCTTCTGATACAACTTACTTTAGGCCTACCAGCTATGGTTTGTTACCCGTTTAAAGTTAGTAAGGTAGGTATATCTAGCTTGGTACAGGATTGCATAATAATCTATTCGAGATGCAATCAGAATTGCACGTATTTCTACCTGAATGCATTCGGTGCCCGGTCCCGTGCTTGCTTCCACTGGGTTCTCCATACTCGCCCACACCTGCCATTTTATTAGTTGCGGACGGCAATGTACGCAAATGATATTGCATTGTTTCGGGCTTATCGATCTGACCGTTGGCCTTTTCGCGAGGTGTCGCCAAACATTGATAGACCGGTATTTCGAATTTCAAATAATATATTGTCATGTCGATAAAGAGAAAAACACTCCACACACCGAAAGTCCAAAACCAAAGAAATTATAAAATCGAAGAGATGGGATCAAGTTGTAGGTACCTACCTACTTGAGCGATATAACAGGAAAAAAAACGTTTGTTCTATTTTTTAATATACATACCATTTAATGTAAAAGTTTGGAACAGTTATACAAATAAAAATAAAATGTAGCAAAATATCCCACAAAGGCAAAGCCTGTATTAAATAATGTAGTTATTGTAACATTTCTAGGGTTTAAGAATAAAACATAAAAATAAGGTGATCATTTTCATTGAAGATAAAAATATATATTCATATAATATTCTGCTCCAAAATGATTTCGTAGTAAAACTATGTTGATTTTACCCAATACTCATAGTTAATATATCAAAGTACTTAATAGTAGGTATATCACAAAGAAACCGTTTAAATAACAGATCTAGAAGCAGTACCTACCTATATATTAATAAATGGACATAAATTAAAAAAAATCCCTGCATTGTCGGTAATTCCCCAGGGGTTCAATTTCAAGACATTTACACATACAGTTTTTAAAATATTCATGTTATATTTAATGATTTAATTGAGCATTCTTATTATTACGAAAATTAATACTGATTAAAATTACTTAAATTATTATTAATTACTTAGTTATATTTGAGTGTTTCAATCAACCCCAAGCACTGTTTCGATCGAGCCCACACGGAGAAAACTTACTGACATAAAAATTGCTAATTTATTAAGAATCTCTTCAAGTTATTCGTAATCCGGATAAAAATGAGCTGTAGGCCCTTAACGAATGAATTGATAGGTTTCCTGTTAAACTTTTATTTAAAGAGGAATGTATTATCGCGATGCGGAACACGTGTTAATAAAAATCAAGGCTTGGTGCAGGTGCATGAACTCGTGTTGCGATATATTAGGAATGTACTAAAAGTTTAACTGGAAACGGCCTGCAATCCCGTTTTTAACCGGATTACGAATAATTTGCAGAGATTTTTTAATAAATCAGCAATATTCATTTTTCATAGGGTTCAATCGAAACACACTTCCCCGTCATCTTTAAGTGTTTAGTGTAGCTTATCTGTACAGGTAATTTTTTTAGGAACTAGATACATTATAATTGAACTTTTAAAAACATCTTACTTGTAAATACAAAAGATACTTTACTACACGCAGTTAAAGAAAAACTGTTTTAACCAACCCCAGTATACTCTATATACCCTAGAGTTGACAATGATAATTTTGCAGTCGGTGTCGGTATATTGGGGATACCAGGGCAAAATAAATCCCCGAATGTCGAGTTCGGCAAGCGTTATTTAAAGACGAAGTTTTCTATTTATATATTAAGGCCAATTGCATTACAAAAACAAAAATTCAAGCAATTTTTAATATTACTTGTATTTTTGAAACGACGCGTCCGAACAGCGATTTAAAACGAAACTCAATCCCCAAAATATCGTTTATTTTTTTTTATAAAAAAAAAGGATCGGGTATAATTAACTGATGTAATTTAAAAAAAAACATTCAATAGCAAAAAATCAATTTGAAAAAAATACGAATAGCACACGCATAGCAGACGGGAGAAAGAGGCTTACTAAAAATATTTCCTACATCTCATAGAATTATTTTTCCGTTGATTATTCTAATGTTCAAGGTCATTGGACTGTCTGTTTTGCTTAATCCAAATATGTTACAATAAAATCAGCTTATTAATAAAGCAACCCGTAACAAATAAAGGTTTCCCTGTAATACATCTGACCAAACTGAATAATTATTTTTCTAATCAAAAGGTGAAGCAAAAATCAATTATATATATATTTTTTTCTTAATTTTAAAGGTACCTAACTTTTGCAATTATTGCGAGTTTTTTTGGGAAAATATATATTTTCTGCTTTGGAGACAATAAATTTATCTTATGCAAGTCAAGTTTCGTCCCATGGTTTTTCATGGGTAACACCTAGTATATTATTAAAAAAACATAAGCGAGTAAGATTTATGTTTATTATGCCCATGTAGGCAAGAAGTAAGAACATAATGAATGCAAATAGGGCGACCAGATTACAAGAAAACGAGAAATGGTGTGAATTGGGAGAAGGCAGTAGACATTGTGAAAGTTATGCAGTTAGTTAACAAACAGCATTAGATTTTGTGTAATGCGGGAGGTATCTGCCTACATCATTTGACACGAACCTATACATTTAACTAGTGACGTGGCAGGTAGATGCCCAATATTTTAATAGACTGCCTTCGTAAAGTAGGTCATTTTCCCCGCATTTGTATTTGATTTGGAAGGTTGCTTTTTCGATCATCAATGTGAATTTTTAAAAAAAATTTTTTTTTATGTGGCTGTGAAAATGTACACAATTTTCAATTGTACTTAATGATATTTTGAAATAACAAAAATTAATATTAATATTAAAAGATACGTTGATTTTATTATTCTCGCATAGATATACAGGGTGTATCGGCACGTACCCGACAAACTTTAACCAGCTATTCCTTAGCACATTTGGAGTAAAAAATATTATGGGCACTTTGCTGTCCGGCAACATTTTTTTGATAAAAAAATTATTATTCATATTTTCACCACATGTCACCAATGTTTTATCCCTTTTCAAAGTTTGAAAACCCATCTGGCAATATTTTGTTCGAGTTTCGTTGAATAATGTACGTACGTACCTACGTTGGCGCGCTTTTACAATCACAACTAAATGGCACGGCACCATTCGTCTCATTTTTAACTATTATTATTTAGTGTGTACGAAAGAGCTAGGACACTTTTTGACACACTTGCTAATAACAGCTGCTGAACACAAGATACAATGCAAATGACAGTGACGGAGTGTGGACTTTTTATTTATTTTTTATTTTTAATGGAAAAAAAATGTTACCGGACAGCAAAGCGCCAATAACATTTTTTACTCCAAATGTGCTGAGGAATAGCTGGTTAAAGTTTGTCGGGTACTTGCCGATACACCCTGTATACATAATATTTAAATAATATGTTTTTTAAAAAGCAATAATGTGGATGAGGAAAAGGTTAGATTTATTTTGTGTTTAGTAATAATCCCTTTTGATATTTATTCCACCAAAATGTTGTACATAATCCTAACTGAATTAGGGAATGAATTTGACATAATTGTGCTGTCAGAGTGCTGGATAAATGCAAATTATATCCCGAAAATAATCAACAACTACTCCGTGTTCAATACAACTCGGCACATGTCCCAATCCGATGGGGTCATAGTTTATGTCAAATCTTACTTAAACCCTATAGTGTCTGAAATTTCAGTTGACCATGCAAATTGCCTGAAAGTTACTATTGACAACTTAAATGTCTTCGCCATATATCGCTCCCCTAAGCTCAATAATGTCTCCCCTTTTCTCTACTCACTCGAAAAAAAAATCGAAGACTCAACTAAAGATCTCATCATAATAGGTGATATCAACATAGACATACTAAACGAAGCCACCCCTCATACAACAAAATACCTAAACCTAATGGGCCTGCATGGCCTAATACCATACATCAACATTCCTACCCGAGTCACACTCACTACTAAGACATGCATAGATCACATCATGGTCAGAACAAAGCGATCTGCTAAATCAATTGTGTTCGAATCTACTGTAACAGACCACTACTCAACCATCCTAGAATTACATAATTCAAAATCTCTTCCCCCTAAGCCCAGTAATCCTACTCATAAAATTGTAAATATGGATCATCTGATAAAGGCAGTAGAACTAGAAAAATGGGAGTCTACCCTGCTTTCTGAAAATGTCAACACAGCTCTTGAAACGTTTTCTGCATCACTAACTGCCCACATTAATTACGCGTCTTTCCCCACCAAAACAGCCTCCAACAAAAACAAGAAGTTGAAACCTTGGATTACGAACGGCCTTATCTTCTGCATACGTAAAAGAGACAGACTCCATAAACAAGCACTAAATAACCCTGACCCCCAATTCTCACGATTCTATAAAAAGTATCGTAACATTTGCAATAACCTGATAATAATAACCAAACAAAAATATTATAAGAAAAAAATTGAAGAATCAGGATATGACAGCAAAGTAATTTGGAACGTAGTCAACGACATATCAGAAAATAAAAAAAACCTCACTCAACATTCAATCATTAGTTATAAATGGGAAAAATATCCAAGTTCACGAAGACCCAGAAACCTTAGCTGATCACGCCAACCATTATTTTAGTAATATCGGCACAAACTTAGCCAACAAAATTCTGAAAGCCACAAATAAAACCCAAAATTTTCTAGCTTCAAGGGTAAGACAACAGAACTTTCTACATCCCACACTTATCCTAGCCCCCACATCCACCAAAGAAATTGTTGACACTATACTCTCTATAAAAACAAATAGTGCTGCAGGTAATGACAAAATTTCACCTTACATACTAAAACACATAGCTCACTTCATTACCACACCGTTAAAACACATTGTTAATCTAAGTTTCAAAAGTGGCACCTTCCCCAACCAACTAAAACATGCTACGGTTATCCCAATCTTTAAGAGTGGCGACAAAACAAATATCGAAAACTACAGACCCATTTCTTTGCTAAGTGTCCTATCAAAAATCATCGAAAAAATTGTCAAAAGTAGACTTATCTCCCATTTGGAAACCCAGAAGATTCTCTCGCCCAATCAGTTTGGCTTCCAAAAAAAAATTAGTACAGAATCTGCAATCTTAGATTTGACTGAGAACATCTCTAATAGCCTGGATGAAGGCGATTCCTGTCTAGCCATATTCTTAGACTTAGCCAAAGCATTCGACACGGTTTCCCATCCCATACTCCTAGAAAGGCTATCTCAAATAGGCATCCGGGACTCAACTCTTAACTGGTTCTCCTCATACCTAACTGGTAGATCACAAACTGTAAAAATTAACAACACAGCTGAAAGTAACCCTCTACCAATTCAATTCGGAGTCCCACAAGGAAGTGTCCTAGGCCCTATTTTGTTCCTCATTTACATCAACAAACTCTGTAACCTACCCATAACCGGAAAACTAATATCCTTTGCAGATGACACTGTGCTCATAGCTCGTCATAAAAACTGGAAAGGAGCATTTGACATAGCTCAACACGACATAGGCCTTGTAAAGAATTGGTTAGATGACAATCTCCTGACACTCAACGCTGGTAAAACAAAATTCCTAACCTTCAGTCTATCTGTTGCAACCCAACCTACTAACAATCAGAAAATAACAATTCACTCTTGTCCAAGACCTTATTCTTCCTGTACTTGCCCAAACTTAGAAAAAGTATCCCATATAAAATACCTAGGGGTCCTAATTGATCATCATCTTCGTTGGGATCAGCACTTCGCCAGCCTAACTCCCCGAATTCGCAAGCTCTGTTATGTTTTTCGAACATTAAGAAATATCCTTACTCCTACAATAATGAAAACAGTCTACTATGCTCTCTGCCAATCCCAATTAGCATATGGCATCATAATTTGGGGCGGTTGTGCACATTATCTTATTGATCCATTACAAAAAGCCCAAAAAACGATAATACGTGCTATCAACAAGCGACCGACAAGATACTCCTCCACTCGACTCTTCACTGAATACAATGTCTTAAACATACGGCAACTCCACATAAAATTTATTCTAATGCATTTTTTGTACAAATATAAGAAAAAAACCCTCGTACACCACAATTACACCACCAGAACAATAACCAACCGACACTACAACGTACCTACACTACATACCACGTCAGCTCGAAGACATTTCATGTACCTAGCTCCCAAAATATTTAACCTTCTCCCTGAAAACTTAAAAACCGAAACCCAACCCCATAAATTTAAAAAACTAATATCAAAATGGATAAGTTCACTTGGAGACCACAATATATAAAAATTGGTACATAAATTAAATTATATTATAATTTTATCAACTAATTATCAATTATTATTAATATTTAATACTATTTTTATTACTATAAATACATTTAGAAACCATGATTTTAATATTTGTAATGCAATTAAATTTGTATAATTTAATAACTTTTAATTTAATTTAATTTGTATAGTTTTATTACTTACTTATTATTTAATTGTATAATCTAATTGTGTAATCTAATTAACTTATATTTTAATCTAAATTGCATAACTTTATAACTTATAATTAACTTATTTTATAAATCCAATCTGTAAATATCACCCGCCATAACACAGGGACATCCCTAGCATGGCGGATGAATTATCACAAATATGTATAAATGTTCAACAAGTTCTTATAATAAATAAAAAAATAAATAAATAAATAATTTTAATTTTTAGGGAATAACACACTAAAGAACTTAACAATATTCACAACACGTTTGATTTATGTATACACAGGTGAACCAGCACGTTCGAAGGATTTTCACTACCGATTCTGAGCATATTTGAAGTTAAAATGTAGATATCATTTGGCTGTCCATCTGATATTTTTTTCTATTAAAAACAAAAATAAAGTAAAGTCCATCACACCTCGCCACTGGGTACAACCTAGCGGGTCACGTGATGCGCACTCGGTCTCGTTCCAACAGCATCGTACAGACGAGCGCGTATCACGTGATCCACTGCGAACAGTGATCAGTGGAGACATACGACAGAAAATTCTCGTACAGCAAAATGACATCTACATTTTTACTCCAAATATGCTCAGAAATGACCCGTTAAAAGCCTTCAGGTACCCTGTAAAAACATTATATTAAATATGTTTGCAAAAAAAGCGGGAGTGTATCAAGTGAGTGAGAAAAAGCCATAAAAAATAAATAAGTTCAGTCAACCTTTTGTCTTTGTTGTGTTTTTCAAATGATGATTCATATTATAGGTAATTATATGAGTTTTCTTAATTATTAATAAGATAATGTAGTTATTGGGAGACTCGATAGCTCAAATTATTAATAGTGGACGTACTTGCAAAAAAACGTTAAGCTGAAAATTTGTCATTTTGACTTATTAATGCAGTATTATGTAGTTATTTACGCGTGAACTTTAAATTTTAAAATTATATTTAATGTTATTCGAAAACGAATATTGTTATACTGGATAAAAGAATTACTAGATTTGCCTCATATTTATGGCTATGGATGTGCGCTAGTATCTGCCCTTGTCATTTGTGGCAGAAAACTTTTACACAAATTAATTGATGGCTGTAGGTGTTTGGCGTGTCTATTATTCTGTATCTACAGTAACATATTATTTTTTGTATGTTTTTTGCAAATAAAAAACCTTTAGTAACGTCGTGGTTTTTGCAAGAGCAAAAACGTCTGGTCAAATATACTAATTGCTACCATTTTGGAAAAACTAAAATACCGACTATTTGTAATTAAAATTCAAACAATTTGTTTGGGCTTGATGAAGTCTTCAATAACAGACGCATGTTTTTTTTTGTTTTTACCGCACAAAACTGCATTTCACTTTAATTAAAAAGAGTTTTATTTACAAAGAGCTAAATTATTCCCGACCCGGACAAAACACTTTTACTAATGGTCTGTACACCATAAGGACTGCTTGTTACTATTTTATAGGAGAGAAGAAGTAAGAATCTAGTCGGCGAGGCATTTTATAATCTAAACAAGTAAAACACATTGACAAGCTAATTGTAAACAAACACTGTCAAAGAAAGCCAATTGATAAGGCAAAACATCTGTTTTATCTGTTAGCCCTAGTTTTACCTCTGACCGCTAGGTGCTAGGCAGGAGCCTGTAAAGTAACTGGTGGTGAAATTTGCTAATGGTTCGTACATTTTTAACATATTACATGAAAAAGATATTCATAATAACACACATCATGGTATCATGTTTTTATATCAACACAGTATATCATTATAATAACATGCAAATTTACCTATTCATGTTAAACAAGATTTCTATATTAAATCATTTCGTAGAACTTTATAAATTTTAAGTGAGAGTAAAGGAAAACGGCATTCTTGTTTTCAACGAAAAAACTTTTATCAATAAGCAGTAAGTATGTCGATATATATCGTGGCTTATACCACGACATATAACTTCATAGTTTAGTTGATATATTTATGTAAGTCAATGATTTGTGTAGTCCATCTCGGAATACAGAAGCAGAAGGCTTTAGTGCTAAACCACGGGGGCAGCCGCATTGTTCTTTCTGTTGGCATTGTTCAGGTATGTAAATTACTCCTATTTGTTTACTTGCTAATTTGGTTAGGCTCTGAAGTCACTTTATGTTTATTAATGAATAATAATAAAAATAATGTCTAGTGCTTACTGTACGAAGTACACTGACATTGTGGGTTACGAATTTCATGTTGTGAATATTATAATATCTACGAGTGCAGTGACGTGCAAGAGTTGCATTGATGGGCATAGTTTTACAAACAAATAGAAAATTATTGGAATCAAATTAATATGACTTTTATAATATAAATTTTAGCATACCTAGACTTATTGAAACAGATTTTTGAAAATATTTTTGTTACATATCGCGTTATAGGATAATAAACACAGTTAGAATTTTTTACATTAATTAGAATAATTAATGTTATTTAATTGTGCATTTAAAAAAAGAGTTCGTTGGAGTTTTTTTTACAGTGCTTGATTCCGTGGAAACCAGATTCGAACTTTGTTCATTTTGATATTTTCATAATTCGAATCTTTTTTTTTTAAATTCTTTATTTTGGCTTTCACCCATTAGGGGTGATCTGGCCATACACAATTAACATAACGTAACATATATAAACCAAACAAAACATATAATAAACATAACATAACATGCTTAATATAAACAGTACAGAGCTGGTAACAGTAGGTTAACACAAAATTATAAAAATAGGAACCTGTGTACAATATAAGTGGGCGCTTTTAGTTATTTAACCAAATTTTTTTCTAAAATTAGTAGCGTTTTTTTTTAAACAGAACTATGAAATTGGCAATCTTGCAAACAAACACAGCATATGAGAGTAAACAAATGTGATTATAAAACATAAAGATAAACATAACACAAACATAACATAAACATATCATAACATAACATACACATAATATATCATAAACATAAACCTACCATAAACATAACATAAACATAACATAAGTATAACATAAACATAACTTAACAAAAACAATACAGAGCTGGTAATAATAGGTAATTACAAGATTATAAAAATAGGAACCTGTGCACAATAGTAGTTGGACGATTTTTTCAAAATTAGAAGCATTATTTTTTTAAAAACATTACTTTGAAATAAATATAAACAAATACAATAAAAGAATCAAGAAAAATATACAAATGCATAAAGAATAGTGTTTTAACTCAGTCAAAATATACAGAGTTGGGATTAGTGAAAATAGATGAAAATAAAGATGAAAATGGGAACCTGAACAAATGAATACAAATGAAAGTGAAAGAAATTTGGTAAATCGTACACAGAACGTAGACAATGTGTTTATTTTATTTATTTAGGAAAACCAACAGATTTTTTACATTCTTAAAATCAACTTATAAAAAATACAAATAATATATAATGATAGGTTTTCACTTAAAAATTTAATTATAATAACAAACTAAGGGTCCAGAACCCGTGGGCAAAAAGTATTTACAGAAAATACTAAATAAAGTAAAAATAACATCGGATATAAGAACACAAGTAAATTACAATATATCAATTTTATCCTCACACAACACCAATAATCACCAATATATGTATATACCTATAACCAAACTGAACAGATGTTTATAAAATGAATCACTTGTAACTGGACAGGGTTCATTATTATGTTATTAATTATTATTTAATAATAGCTAAGGTATCTTTTTTAAATGTTCCTAAACTACCCGAAAATATGTCAATATAATTAAAATTCTTATTGTATAGGGTACAAGCTCTGAATATAAAAAAATAAATAACATCTATCTATATTTAAATACATTATCTCTGCACGGGAATGAAATACGCAGTCGAATTAAATTGATATAATGTAGTTCTTCTAAAGTAACAATTTGGTATACAGTGGTGAATGGTAGAAAAAATCGGGGACGCCTGATAAAGACACAAATCAAATAATTATTTGTGGTAAAATGAGGCATACGTGATGAACGAAGAAAGAGGTGTAAGAAGAATGTGTTGATGTGGAAGAATGGTAAAAGAAGTTGGGGATGCCCGAGGAAGGCGTGGCGCGATAAAGTGAAGCAAATACTTAACCGGAGAAAAATGAGTATTGCTGACTTAATAAAAACCAGACTGCAGGCCGTTTCCTAAAAAACATTTATTACAATCATAATATTTCGGAACACGTGTTCATGCACCGTTTGTCCTCATATAATATAAAGACAAAATGCGAAAATATTATAACTTTATGAACACGTGTTCCGACGTCGCGATAGCGCGTTCGTATTTTACTGAAAGTTTATTAGGAAACCTGTCAGTTTATACGTTGATTGCCTACAATCCCGTTTTAACAGTGTTACGAATAATTTGAAGAGATTTTTTAATAAATTAGCAATATTTTATATTAGTAAAATACTTATGTTTGGTCAAAACTTTACTCCAAACCATTCATACCTCCAAGCAACGCCGGGTACACTTCAGATAGTATGTAATAAAATTATATTGATTCTATTCTTATTTCATAATATGTATTAGGTATGTGTCTCACCTCAATTTGTTAATAAACTTTTTGCAAATCAACAAACAAGGCTTGATGGCAAAGATTAATTGTAATATCATATGAATAGATAGACATTTTATCAATGGTAATATCATATGAATAGATAGACATTTGACCAATTGTAATAACATGTGAATAAATAGACATTATACCAATTGTAATATAATATGAATAGACGGGCATTTTACCAATTGTAATATCATATGAAGATATAGACATTTTTCCAATTGTAATATCATATGAATAGATAGACATTTTACCAATTGTAATATCATATGAATAGATAGACATTTTACCAGTTGTAATTTAATATAAATAGATAGACATTTTACGAATTGTAATATCATATGAATAGATAGACATTTTACCAATTGTAATATCATATGAATAGATACACATTTTACCAGTTGTAATATAATATGAATAGACAGGCATTTTACCAATTGTAATATCATATGAAGATATATACATTTTTCCAATTGTAATATCATATGAATTGATAGACATTTTATCAATTGTAATATCATATGAATAAATAGACATTTTACCAATTCTAATATCATATGAATAGATATATATTTTACCAATTGTAATATCATATGAATAGATATATATTTTACCAATTGTAATATCATATGAATAGATGGACATTTTATCAATTGTAATATCATATGAATAAATAGACATTTTACCAATTCTAATATCATATGAATAGATATATATTTTACCAATTGTAATATCATATGAATACATGGACATTTTACCAATTGTAATATCATATGGATAAATGGACATTTTACCAATTAAATTTAGAGATAATATGTGAATTTCCTTGGAAAAACATTTCCAAGACATTTTGCACAAAAAATGTAAATTCAAAGGTAGGATTCTGATGAATTTATTCGTGTACCACTGCTAATATTACCTATAAGTTGATTGGAGCAAGTGTGAGAGGATTGAAGTGTGCTTCTCTTGGTAAGAGGTGCGGTTACTCCGCTTGTCATGTCTGACAGTGTGTCTGAATGTGATACATCGTCACTTGAATACAGATTTTAGATCCGTGATTATCATATCAAATCCGCGATGGAACTAGCCAAAATCATTTCGGTTCCCAAATAGAAAAATGTCTACTTACTTGTTAGTCAAAGTTCTGGCAAATAGAAACACCATTTGACTCCTTGAGTTCAAAATTTTAAAGTCACACCATACTATAATTCATCCATTGACACAAATCTGTTTGCGACAGGAATATGGTAATGGATCAAAATAAGTTCTAAAGAAATTACAACACTTAACCTTATATTTACTTGTTTTTATTCTCAGTATCTTTCTGGTAATTTTAAAATCGATATGTCGCATGTATTGGTTTTATACTGACAGCTTTATACTTACATTGGCTTTTTTTACTATTGTATGACAGATTATTTATCTAATTACAGTAAATGTTTTCACTTTGACACTCTTAACATCTGGAAAGATAATTATACAAAAAAAAGTAAGGCTATTTAAAGAGGAATTAAATACATCCACTGTTTCATAAATTTCATTCAACAGCACCATTTATTGCATTATGCTATATTGTGCTAGAACATCTGTCCTGCCGTGTGGTATCTTGAAAAAGTCGTTGCAGTGACTAGGGCTATGTATATACTTATACATAAAGTGGGTAGATATTTTCCAACCTTTCACTATTTTGCCTCACTTCCTCAGGCAACACAACATCGCCCAAATCAAAATACCTTAATTCCACTGAATCCAGGCTATTGTAACTATTGTGTGGTGTCTCACAAAGAAATATTGTTTTATCTTGCAGGAAACCATGAAGGAGAATTTCAAATGGTATTAGCCGTATGTAGTGAGTAAATCTGAATATCCAGGTACTCCCCATCATTTCTTTTCTACTTCCATCTCTCTCACACTCTTTCGGGATCTTGTAACATTCCCCAAGTATTACATAATTCCACTGGCTTCGGGCAGTAGGAAATCTTGTTCGTAAAAAAAAATGCTTTTTCAAAAATACGACGCCAGTGAAGGAAAATATTATATTACCATAAAGAGACTTTGAATATTGAACTAAAAATATAAACCTTATATTTTATCTGCAGACAGCAAATATTTTTACAAAAACAATTGTGCCTTTTAAAACAGGAGAGTAAAAAAGATTCTAATGAGAACATGATAAATACATTTTTTTTTCTGACTTGCATAAATAATATTTCTTTCAATATGAAATATGCTGTATTGTTAGTTTGTTTATGTCATTAACTATTGTACATTGTACGAATAAAATAATAATGTATCAAAGTGGACACAATTTCACACTTAATAATTGATCAACTATTCACATTGAATATAAGTATTTTCCATTGATATTAAATGGGTTAGTAGTTGCAATTTGTTAGGTGTAATTCATTAGTCACAAGTTGGTGTTAAATTGGTGTTTAATAGTTATGAGTAACGAGCGGAAAAAAATGTAATGATTTTTTTTGAGATACGCATTTAGATGACAACATATACAAGAGGTTAAAAAACGTCGGAAAAATAGTTACGATTCATATTATTATTTCAATTAATGATTTTTTATGTAGTTTTTATGATTTTTGGCGAAGGTAATTTCAATAAAGAAAACATTCATTACACTTTTAAAAGTAGTTTATTGCCATACAAAACACAGTAAGAAACAATATTAAAACCCTAAATTTCACACAAATTCATGTGACAGACCACGCTATATTTCGTTGCTTGGCCTATTTCAGCATATCGCTCGCCATACATTCTCATTGGTAGCGTATGGCGAGCGATATGCTGAAATAGGCCAAGCCATGATGCGTATAATGTATGTCGCCTACCTTAAGAGGAAGCTACAAGCCAAAAATGTCTATATTTTTGGTATACCTTATATTGTTGGTAATAGGCATTACAATCGCTTGATAAACGTAGTCTAGAAACGTTCGATTTCAAGCACAAAACCGGTTTTTATTTATTTTTAAAATAATTTTATAAGAAAGCAAAAAAAATAATCAAGTGAAACTGTCACAGAAAATGAAGATTAATCAAAATAGTGATTTAGCATTAAGCTTCACCTTAAGGAGTATTTTAAAATCCAAAACACCTTTCAACATCTAATGATGTAACATGTTTAAGTTTTAGAATAATTTTTGTTTCTATTTAGTAGGCATATTTACATTATTTTCAGTCGCTAATATACATATTGGAATTATATAAAAAATAAAACCCGTATTATTTTCTATAAAAGAGTTAAATTTGTTTAGAACGGCCGACCCGATAGCTTCACAGGCAGATTAATTTTACTATTTTTTTTCGAATAATAATAAATTGGTAGAACCTATTATTGTAATTGATATTATAATTTCAGAAAAAACCTTAATTACTAACTGTACTGGACGGGAGTCCGCACAAGACTGTAGATTTAGGCGCCGGGTCCAAACCGTGTCTTCAATCGTTGAAAATGCTCCTTTACGGCCGATGATGATGATTGTAGTTGATATTGATGATAAATCTGCCTCCCGCACCCAGTGCTTGGTGAATGTTGGGTACTGGGTGTGCTGTCGTCTCTGCTTGCTTCTGGTGTTGGCGGTTTTCCAGAGGAGGGCCGGCTTGTCTTGAAGAGGTAACACCAGAAGATCTTGGAGCAGAAGACTTGGCGAGGTGAGGCAGATGTTGGGCAGGAGTAGGGTTGCCATCCGTCCCGATATATCGGGACTGTCACCTTTATTGAGCTATCTGTCCCGACGTCCCGACAAAAGCCTTAAATGTCCCGATTGAAATTACGCAATGCAATGAAACAACAGTTTTGATTCCAAGATTTGAAGAGGAAGCTGTAGCATTTTATAATACAGCTTCCGAGTATCTGAAAAAGTGGTCTGTTTCGTTTGATAAATATGAAGTGTTCGATTGGATGACACTATCTGAAATCCCAGAATGGGGAAAAATCGAAAACACTATTTTATACCTGAATAGTAATGGTGTGAAGACTTTCAGCAATAATCTTTTTGAGCAACATAATTATCTTAAGAGCTTTCTACAGGCTAAGCTTGGTTCGGAAGAATGGAATTCGATCGATTCGGTTGCAGAGAAGTGGCTTTACTTTTTCAAAGAAACTGAAAATCCGGAAAGAAAATGCCTTCTTTTGAAATTATGCGAGTATTTATTTTCTATTCCTGCTCACAACGCCACAGTAGAAAGAGTTTTTTCATTAATGTCGGCCCAGTGGACTCATGAACGAAATCGCCTGCTCCCAGAGACTGTGGAGTCGATTTTACAGTGTCAAGTCAATTA
Source organism: Hesperophylax magnus (assembly GCA_026573805.1). NCBI lineage: Eukaryota > Metazoa > Arthropoda > Insecta > Trichoptera > Limnephilidae > Hesperophylax > Hesperophylax magnus. The sequence goes on from JAIUSX010000022.1 coordinate 9,015,143, forward strand.
TAACATGACTTGTGCAGAGTTCTACAATTATGTTAAAAGGTACCCAGAATTGTTGAGAAAAGCGAAATCTTCTGAAAAGTATGGCCAGCCAAGTACTTCTGCTAGTACCAATTAAAGTAACCTATAAAACAAACATATAAACCTGAAACGTCCCGACGAGACCCTGGCCGAATATGGCAACCCTAGGCAGGAGTCACTTGTAGATAATAAAACGCTTGGTTTCGGTGGTAAAGATGAACTAATTTTATTTTATTATTTGGCTGCTTATATTCAATAAGCATGACTCGCACCCGACATTGGGCTTTGAGTCAAAAAGTGGTGGGGGATTGTACCCGCGCCAGATATGTGTTTATAAGCCCCGGCAAAATGTCGCATATTCATTTTGCCGGCAGCTCAGTCGAAGGTAGTCGCTTAAATTTGCGAGTTAGAAAAGATTTTGAACGCTTACATGAATGACAATTACATAGTTTAAATGCATAGTAGTTATAAGAATGTGTATCTTGACAACTAGATTTTTTGTTTGCCAAGATACGACAAAAAATAAGAAAAGTTTGTAAATAAATGTGTAAAAATGATCTCAAAGCGATCAAATTTGTAAAACATGTTAAGTTAGTATTTTTCCGAGGTCCCCCGTAACATAGCGCTCAGAAAGAGATAAGATTCACTATGCTACGAGGTTCCTGGATTTTTTTACACGCAAAAAAGGTAAAAAATATTGTTCAAAAATGGGTTTACATATATGTGAAAAACAGCTTTTTTAATATCTCCTCAGCGGTAGTATATCGAAAATAGTGTTTATTTGACTACCGCCGAGGGGATGAACAAGTAAAATACATACATTTGCAACATTTAAAAATTGATTTTTCCTAGTAAATTTTACATACGAAAAATGTTGGACATCGATCCACGCGGCAGGTAAGCCGGCGATGCGGAATCGAAGCCATTCGTAGACAAAGTTTTTCAAGCGGCCGGGAACAAAATGGCCAGTGGCGGGGAGTGGTGATTTTGCCAGTGGCGTGGGGTAGGCACATTTTATAAAAGTAAAACAAATTTTATGAAATTAAATAATGTGGTCAACTACGTCCGTTACAACTAACCGATAATTGATAATATTATGATATTTTTCTTTTCTCCTAAAATACGATTTTTTTAGGAGATTTACGCAAAAGTTGCAATAATCGTGTAAAATTGAATTTTTCATGAAAAACGATGAAAAAGTGCATATTTCGTAAAATAGTTTTTTTCTGGTCTCTAGTTTTAAGAAGTTGGTATTAAATTAGTATTATTTCTTTATTCAGTTTTTTTTTACAAAAATGGTATTATATAAAATATTTCTAATGGTAGAATTATTCTTCTTTCTTCCAGGACTTTATTAAATGGAGGCCTCAGCACGGGTTCGCCACCCAGTGAGGCCAACATTACTAAATTGTAGTAAGAAATGTAAGATATTATACCACAAAAAAAAAACCTTCCTACAATATAGTATCTTAGCAGACTAACATACTTAAATAATATAAATCCATGCGTGCCGTCGTGTGTCCATGGGACCCACATCGAAACTCCCCCCTCTGCCTCTCTCATCCTATTCACCACTGAGCCCCGCGCACGTGCATCTTCAGCACCTTCTTACACTCTGACTGAGCTCACGCAAGAGTATATGGGTCATATGGGTCCCTGGGACCCACCACATCCCTTGCTTAATTTTTATTTATTTTTCCAGTTCAATTACTGGCATATTTATAAATATGTCATATTTACCTCAAAGATTACTTTCGAGCGTTAAATGTTAATGGAGGAACTGTAAAACAAATTATAAATTATTGATGAATCAATTCCAGATTGTGTAAGATGTTTTGCATATAGTACAAAAATACGTGTAACTAGCAATTATTGTTTTGTGTACATAAAATTGTAAAAGTTCTTAATTTATTATAAGTTTAAGGAATCATTTTTAGTAACGAAGATGAAATATTTTTGTAGATTTTAATTTTTGTTTGTGGATTTATTTTAGTGGAAGGAATAACGCCTTCGTAAGTACTATTATTTTTATTTAATTTTGCATTATATCTCTGATTTTATATGGAAAAAATAATATAAAAAACGTACTTATAACCGGTAACTTTCATTTTAAGTAATTTGAAAAATGTGTGTCTCCGAGACCTACGACGACACTTATATAAGTTTTGTTCACATCGTCACATAAGGGTTAAGGTAGGTACCAATACATGTATCTAATGTTCCAATATTTCTCAGGAGCTTCAATATATTTATACACAGCTTGACACGGATAACTTTGCAGGCGGAATTACCATATTTTAATCAATACGAATGCATATAGTAACAGTAATGATTATAGCATCAATAAATTTACAGTAGCGACACAACTTCAAACACGAGCATGATGATCTACACCATTGGAATTCTACTCATATGGCTCATCAACTTTACAAAATGAATATTCTAAAATAGTATTGTGAAACTATTTTCGTCAAGTGTATAAATAACCTACTCATAAAATCCAAGTAAAAAATTAATGCAAATGCAAAAAATATTTTGTGTCTTGAATATTATGTTAGAGTTGGCGTCAATTCGCCGTGTCCGAGTGCTAATACGTGCGTAATTTTGCCGGCACTCTTCGCGACCGACAGCGTTATTGTCAAACACATAATGTGACAGCTCGAACCCGAAGGTGGACACATTGCGCTTGTCATATATGTTTGTTTATTGCCTGGAAGAGGTATGTTTACTTTTCCAGAACTAAGGAAAACATAATTATCTAACAATATTACTTATTAAATTCTTAGCGCATGTTCAGCGATGGTATATATATTATATTTGATCGTTTTAAGCATATCAATTCACTATGCCGACTGAAGGTCTGAGGCATTGATTTTCTGGTTTGTATCCATAATACGCCCGGAGTATTTTAATTGGTGGAAAAAAGGGGTAGTGAAAAGTGGAGACGATGAATCGTTTTTGATTTTTTTTATTTTTTTTTTATCTATGATGATATATTTACAGCTTTAAAGATATATACATAGGCAGCAAAGTTAAATTATTAATTAATCGAGCATAGCGAGTCCTGATTTAATTCGACTATTAGGCGTTTTATCTGTCGATAAATATTCTTTCTTTCCAGTTCCGGTTTAAAAAGGTGGTGACCGTTTTGATGGCTTTGTAAAGATTCTTTTTTTCGCATGTGAAATTATCATGTTTATTAATTGAATAGGTAGGTATTTAAGTACATGCTTACAAAATTTCTTGATTTAAAAAGAAATTTAAATCATTTTAACACTTTTAATGAATTTTAATAATTTTAATAGAAAGAGAAAATTAGAAACACAATTGTTTGGACGCGAGGTCTACAACTGTTCACAGAACTACTAGTAGACGATTTTCTTGGTATTCTACATTATTTTAGTGGTTAAGCTTCTGACGCAACCTTTATCGGTATGTATAGAATTACAACAATTTTAGAAAATTTAAAAAGTGTGTTCTAATTATTAAAAATAAATTGCTATAAGATATATATAATAAATATTATATATATTGTAGCAAAAAAATCTACCTAAAGTACCTACCTACCTACTCATGTCCAAATACAATAGTTTCCTTTTAGCGTAGGTACGTATGTGAACTTTCAAAATTGGAAATGACGGATGTGTTAAGAAAATTATCGAATTAAAACGGAATGTTTTCAAACCCAGATAAGCGATACAGTACCTACCCATAACATAATATTTTATCAGACCATTATTTTATTTTATATTCGAAAAAATGTTCATCCACAATATTGTGTATATATTATTCCCCAAGAAGTTATGCATAAATAAGTACTGTACATTTAAAATATTAATAGATAGGGTTATCTATTGTCTTCGTAAAATGTTTAGACCTGACAATTAAGTCAACCTTAACAAAAAGCTCTATTCATTTACAATCCAATCAAGCAAAAGACTAACTACAGTGTACTCGGAACCTTCTTACTTGAAAGCTAAAAACTTATTAAACATAATCCACTCTCGCCAAATGTTTGAGCTTGGTTGATTTTGAAGTCTTTTTGAAAAAAATCACATAACCTACAACTGTGAGGTAGTCAAATTAGTACGGAACAAGGACCAGCAATACAATATAACATCTACCTTCACTCTTCCTACCTGAAAAACATAAATACCTATTTAGTGATAAGACCACAGACACTCAAACGTTCACACATATAAAGGTAATAATATGTGCATAGATTTCTGTTCAATTTTTATGTTGGAAGACAGTTAGTAAGCAAGTAACTCATTTTTCTTTTTCGTTGGTAAATTATTATCAGGTAAAATTGCATTAGTTGCTACTCGTCGAAGAGATTTTTTCGCTCATATTTTCTAATACTGGAAAAGTTATAATAGTCGCTTGAAATGGCATTAGTCATGTTTCGTGACAAAATGTGAATAGCAAATGTTAGTAAAGCTCTCGACTAGCAATCCGGAGGTCGCGGGTTCAAATCCCGACGTGCAAATTTTATTTAATTAATGTGTATTATTTTAGAATTCATTCGGTAAAAAAAATAATGGTTCTACGATAATTCAACACAGGTTTAAAAACCTAATCTACGAAACCTATTATTTTTTTTAAATTTTCTAAATCTTTTTAAATGTATGTTAAATTATAACTCTGATGCGTTATCCGGTCACCATTTTATAGAGACGACATATTCGAGACAGTGGAATGAAGTGTATATTTTAATACAAATCTATTTATTTCTCCATTTACATTTTTTACAAATATTGAGTAATTTTATTCTAATTACCTGATCCAAATGTAGTTAATTAATACATTATTATGATTCATGCACAGTCTTCCTATAAATCAATTATTTAATTTTAAAAGTAAATCAACTATTGACGGATATAAAAAGTCCAGACGTAAGCTGATGTCAAAAGTTGGGCGTGTAACCGTGATTTTTCCTCAATCAAACATTTCTTAGAATCTAGCTGCCCCGTAATCATACATTACATGCGTTCCGGGTACGAAAGGCCAATAATTATTGAATAGAGATCATTTGAAACAGTTGAGAGCAACCGGGGACGACCAATTATTTAGATTCTTTAGAATTTCACGAATTCATGTGTAAGTATAATCACTTTCACAGAAACTCTATTCAGTTATAAATTTTATTGTGAAATATCGATGGTGAAAATACAGAAGCGATATAGGTACAGGATTTTCCAATAAGAGGTGTTATTTTGAATAGCCCGCTATTTCGGTAGATGTTACTTTTGAAGCTGTCATTTTTTAATATTTGACAAGTAGAAACTACGCCATTAATAAAAATAGAACGATACACGCTTCAACAACGCATTGAAAGTATTAAAATTCCCTTGAATGAATCAAATGCAAATCATCTTGAGTGATGAGGCCCATTTCCTCCTAGGTGGCTTCGTCAACAAGCAAAATTGTCGCATCTGGGGCTCGGAAAAACCAAGAGTTATTGTTGAAAAGCCTCTTTATCTTCAACGTGTGACTGTTTGGTGTGGTTTATGGTCCGGCGGAGTCATTGGACTTTACTTTTTCGAAAATGAGACTGGAGCAACAGTTACGGTTAATGGATTGCGCTATCGAGAGATGATTAATGATTTTTTATGGCCAAAATTGGATGGTATTGATTTGGACAATGTTTACTTTCAACAAAACGGCGCTACGTACCTCACAAGCAACGAAACCATTGATCTTTTACGATTGAATATTAAAATAACACCTCTTATTGGAAAACCCTGTAGTACGTCAAGAAGGCGTAGTAATTTACTGTTTTTTTCTTCGTAATATGAAGCATTTTTTTGTAATGTGGCATAATTTAAAATAAATTATTAAAATAAATAAAAGTGGTATTTAATAAGTTATTGTTTTATTTGAAATTATTTAAATAAATCATTTATGTGGCAACACTGAGTAACACCGATTTTAGAACAAATTATAGCAGTTCTTCAATAATTTCAAAATCACTTCGTGGCATAAAATAAAATAATAACTTTGTAAACACCACCATTTAATCAAAAAGGATCGACATGTTTCAAAGCCAATGGTTTCTTCATTAATATAATATATAAGTTTATCCTGATGAACAAATGTGTGAGATTATCTTTTACTTCTGAATCTGACAGTTTGACAACGGCAGGAAAAATTGCATTACTCAATTTTGGTAAGAGTTTTTGGTCCTTGTATTTTTGTCTACCATTTCTTGGCAGAGATCGACTGTTACGACCTTCTTAGTCTGGTCAATTGAGTTCTTAGTCGACACACTAGGCATTATGATCTATTTCAAAGTCACCATTCACAAATACATTATGTATCAAACTCGACAATTCCTCGCCTACATAGTTAAGCAAATGAATATTCCAACGGTATCGACATTTTAAATTTAACGAATTTTGTCTTAGCCATCTTGCCAGGTTCCACATAGTCAGTTCGCCGTACTGTGATTGTGGGTCAGAGGATACTATGTATCATAATTTTTTTGAGTATCTTATCAATTACCAATTTCAAAAACATGTATGAATTGGTAAAACTTGAAATTGAATTCCCTACCAATATACCCTGCCTCTCTTAACACCAAAATTTTTCCGTTTGTTGGTAATATTTATTTGTAAAAATGGCCTTAATATGTTTGTTATGTTTATGTTATGTTGTATAATCATCTGTATATTTATATTCTGTCAATTGCTGTATTTATTTATAACAACAGAAAAATATTGTATGAGCAAGATCACTCTTAATGGGTGAAAGCCAAAATAAATAAATAACAATGTAACGATTTTGATCCTTAAAACATACTTACAATAATTAGTTATGTTAATTTCGATTTACTTTTAATTATTATTAATATTTATATTTTTTTAATTGTGTACACTTGTAAAACATTATTTTTTGCCAGCTTTGTTTACAACTCTTACAAAATTGTAAACATTTCAATGTGCCCAATGAGTCTAAAAATAGTAAGTAAAATAAAATAAATTAATGAAATTGTAGGTACAAAAAATAACAGTAATTAAGTTCACATCACTAAAGATTTGTTTAATCTTGAAATGAATCTAGAGGTATTTCCATTAATTGTAATAGTCTGAGAGTTAATTGAGAAATGTGAATATTTACCCTTTACTTTGTGGTTCAGAAATAGACATGTTAAACCGACATAAACCGTATATTTTTAATGAGGTACCTTACCGTAAAATGCAACACGAAAATTGCTTCTAACGGGTTTACTTCTTCTACAGTATAATTTGTAGTGATATTTCACTCAATTTTATGGTTGTTTACTTTTACCGAAGAAAATTCGAAAAATCATTATCCTGCTTTATCCCTATCCACCTCTTCGTAATCGAGTCGACATAAATATTAATGAGTTTTTTTTTAAATAGTATTACTTTTCGTAACTAATACATCATCACGGAAAAGTTTTTTTTACTATGTTTACTGATTTAAAATTCTTCGTTTGTTTGTTGAAAATGGTACTCACAATTTTATCTATTCTCTTGATACAATTTAAATATCGACTGTTCCGTGTTGAACTGTGCCTACTGAAGTTGACAAATTGCTTACTTTACATGAAGCAAATCTAAATATAAGTAATACAGTTGTGTTAACTAGGTTTTTTTTGTACATTATAACGATGGTAAAGGAAGTTCCTACATGGTATGTGTTCCGTCACGCCGTTTGCTTTTGACAGGCCGTGTGCTAACCAATAGTATGGTCAGAATTTGAACTGTGTAGTTTAAATTCACACACGTCAGCTGTAACCACGGAGTTCCGTGAGCCGCACAATCGCACAAAAAATGTTCGTCCTGTCAAAACCAATGTGTATACTATTGCCGGTTATTTATCGGAATAATCCCTTAATACGTATTTTCTCAAAATAACGAGTGCTACCGTACAACGATCACCGTTCCAGTGCTGACAGATGATTCTCGAGATGCAGATTTCATTCGCCACCCGGTAAGTTGATTGTGAATTAACCTTACGAATTGTGTTTTGCATTCGCCTGTCATAAGCCATAGGCTTCATCTATGCTTTATCTGCGTGGAATGCCCCTTTAAAGTACGGCTATCCCAACCCTTGTTCGTTCCTCGAACAGTATGTAAGGTTACAAAACATAATACGCGAGTTAATAAAGTTAATATGGAAAACTCACTTATTTAAAGAGAGACAAAGTATTAACAATATAAAAAAAATATTTAACTAAAAAATATGTACATATTAAATTAAAGACACAAAAAATGTATATTCACTACGGCGTGGTAAACTCGTACAATTCGAAAAGTAGTTATAAAGATTTCGTTTCATCACTAATCCGTAAGCGTCAGAAACATTCCCAAATCTATTTCCAAAATTATTCAGTCGATTTATAGATATATGAGCTTGATAATTTGAGTCACAGAAAAACGTAGCACTTTGCCCCGTATTTCTTGTCGGTACATATAATTTGATTTTGGCTAGAATTTCTGGGAGGTCAATAGAATCATTAATAATTTTATGTAATAAAACAAGTTCAGAGATAATCCACATTTCTGACGGCATCATCAAATTGAGTTGTTTCATCACAAGGGTATTGTTAAACTTTTGAACTAGAATGTTCAGCTTAATGTTAAAAATCTAAGAAATTGTTGCTGCACTTTTTCTATATTGTTGGAATGTATTTTATAAAATCAAGACCAAATAGGCGAATTATACTTCACCTGACTTTTTACTAAAGACGTGTAAAGTGTTTTCAAGCATTCTAGTGAGTTAAGTTTCTTGCAGTTCTGCATAAAAATTATTGAAAATTCGCAAAGTCTTTTATAGCATATCATATGGTCATTTACGAAGTATCATCATTACAAGGCATTTATGGTAAATTTTTAATGATATAAAGCTTTGTTTCTGAATTTTGGATGCACTGAAATTACATTTATTATAGAGTACATTTTCTGAGTGCTTGTTGAATGAGGAATTCCAAGCGGTACAATTATCATCAAGATATTGTACCCATATTGTGTAAGCAGAGATCGATTAAAAAAATCCACAATGTTTTATTTTATTTAACCATGATTTTAAAAGCTTTCGTCAAAAATATTAATGTAAAAAACAGAGGGAATAAGAACATTTCAATTACTTGCTAATAAAATAACCTTTACAAAACTAGACTCAAAAAAATATACCGGGTGCATTCGGATGCAAGTCGCAGTACATCAGTCGCAGTTCACAACAAGGTATTATTTCATTTGAATACAAAATTCAACTGTGATCGACTGGGAAAAATATAGTAAATGTCTATATTATTGTATTGGTGTTTGAAAGAAAGTGTGAAATATAGTTGTGAATAAGGAATACTTGTAGCAGGTGGATGAGTTTGTGTATTTAGGAAATATGTTTACGAGAGATGGGAAGGCTGACAGAGATATTGAAAGATGGTTAAATGCAGGTAACTCCATTAATAGAGGACTGAACGCAGTTGGCGCTAACGAAAAATTGTCCAAAGAAGCGAAGTTAGCAGTCCACAATGGAATGCTGGTACCTACCCTGATGTATGGAAGTGAGTCATGAAACTGGCATAGAAAGGATTAAAGTAGACCGAATGCTGTTGAAATGAGATCACTGAGGCGTATGTGTGGTAAAACTATGTACGAACTTGTGAGAAATCTGGAGATCCGTGAAGAGTGCAAGGCTGATGTAAGCGAAATGAGTAAGATTAAGAAAGGGACTCTTAGATGGTGTGGGCATATAGAGCGAATGAGCGAAAAAAATAGTGTAAGGAGAATATACGATGAGAATGCGAATGGTAGCAAAAGTCGGGGACGCCCGAGGAAGACATGGCACGATCAAGTGAACCAGATACTTGAGTCGGGCCATGTCAGGAGTCAGAATAATAGAAGAGTCTTTATGAGACGATGTATGAATGTGAATGAGGCAAGAAGTGTGTGCCAAGACGGAGTTTGGTGGTCCGTCTTCTTAACTACCCCTGCGGGGTAACTGAGTCTAAATAATTTAAAAAAAATTATAAATTATCAAAATGAAAACAAATAATTATAAGCTATAATTAGTCGCTTGAAATATCCATATAAATTAAAAATATTTCTCGCGAAAAAATAAATACCGCCGACGGAAATTGAATCCCCGCCTTCCGATATCCGGTCAGGTGCTCTGAGACCACTGAGCCACGTCGGCTTATTTCCAACACGCCAAATAATTCAATATGTACTAGTACTTCAATCAACAATTACTGCTTATTATATTTTTTCACCTGTAAACAACCAACTTTATTTTGTAGGAAAGGCTTTGTTAGTGCTAAATTTCCCACTAGATAGCGTCGAGACATATGATATCTACATTTGCTGGTGAAATATTTTGAATTGTCAAATATTATTATTTTTTTAATGATAAACTAATATTTATAAGACAAGGTTATTTATGCATAGCACAAAGGATAACAAATTATTATAAGCAATATTTAGTCGCTTGAAATATCCATAAAAATTGAAAGTAATATTTAATATTTTCAATTTGTATGGATATTTCAACGACTAATTATTGCTTATTATAATTTGTTAGCATCTGTGCTATGCATAAAAATCATTGACTTGTAAACATTAGTTTATCATTAAAACAAACACATATATATGTATAGTAATACCACGTTCACTTTTAAAGTTGAAAATTAAATTACTATTTTAGTAACAAGATTATCCTTAAATAGTAGGTACACAACCGTTGTTATAGTATCCCTAACGACCACAACACAATTTTAATTAAAAAAATGCAAAGAAGAATGTATGTTGTCGATTGAATCACTAAAAACGCACAAAGAAGAATGAATCACAAAAAAATGCACAAAGAAAAATGTATGTTGTCGATTGAACCATTAAAAACGCACAAAAAAATGCACAAAGAAGAATGTATGTTGTCGATTGAATCACTAAAAACGCACAAAAAAATGCACAAAGAAGAATGTATGTTGTCGATTGAAACACTAAAAACGCACAACGAAGAATGAATCACAAAAAAATGCACAAAGAAGAATGTATGTAGTCGATTGAATCACTAAAAACGCACAAAGAAGAATGAATCACAAAAAAATGCACAAAGAAGAATGTATGTTGTCGATTGAATCACTAAAAACGCACAAAAAAATGCACAAAGAAGAATGTATGTTGTCGATTGAATCACTAAAAACGCACAAAAAAGAATGAATCACAAAAAATGCACAAAGAAGAATGTATGTTGTCGATTGAATCACTAAAAACGCACAAAAAGAATGAATCACAAAAAAATGCACAAAGAAGAATGTATGTTGTCGATTGAATCACTAAAAACGCACAAAAAGAATGAATCACAAAAAAATGCACAAAGAAGAATGTATGTTGTCGATTGAATCACTAAAAACGCACAAAAAGAATGAATCACAAAAAAATGCACAAAGAAGAATGTATGTTGTCGATTGAATCACTAAAAACGCACAAAAAAATGCACAAAGAAGAATGTATGTTGTCGATTGAATCACTAAAAACGCACAAAAAAGAATGAATCACAAAAAAATGCACAAAGAAGAATGTATGTTGTCGATTGAATCACTAAAAACGCACAAAAAGAATGAATCACAAAAAAATGCACAAAGAAGAATGTATGTTGTCGATTGAATCACTAAAAACGCACAAAAAGAATGAATCACAAAAAAATGCACAAAGAAGAATGTATGTTGTCGATTGAATCACTAAAAACGAACTTAAAGGAAGACGGAAATTGAAATATCTCATTACCTCAACTTTGGTGACTCACCGTTCCTTCTGGATTGTAAATAATTATGTAAAACTGGAATTTTTTCCAGCTATCCTTCAACGTGTTCCAGTTATCGATTTGTAAATATCGTCTATGACTTTTGTAGAGCTGGCTTGTTCTACACGGTCTTCTGTGCGTTGTCCGTAGATACGATTTGTGGTTGTATGGGTGAACGATGTTGGTGACACCTAAATAATCATTATTATTATCTTCTGTGATTTCGATTTTTATCCATTGAAAATAAAAACCTTTGTATTCAATATTTATCGAATGAGTTGTAGCTTTAGTAACTAATAATTGTCACTAGCATTTCTACCATGACGGCCTTGTATAAAAAATTAACCCCAAGTTTGCAAAAACGTTTTGTGCCATTGCTTGCCATAATGTGCCAAATTTACAAAACATAAAAATATGGGATAAGCGTTAAAATCTAGGTGGTATTATTGTATTTAAGCCTCATTGAACAGTTTCATATATTTCCATATTAATATTTTGAGAATTATATTAATTAAATAGTATGTTAAATGTATATACATGACACCAATCGCTCGAGTGAATAAGCATTTCAGTGCTACCTGCTATATTAAAAGAATGTAATGTGTTACATTATGTTGAATAGGTTCATTGCGTTGATTTGCTTCATAATTATTTTCTATGGCGGGTAACTAAGTACTATGTGTATCTATCTACCTTTTAATTTTTTGTACATCGATTGCTTTTTCCTCGTGAGGTTTGGTCAAATTAAATATGAAAATATGTTGTTTCTTTATTTCAAATGTAATAAAATGTCATTACGGCGGCCGAAATAATAATTGTGCCCGCCAAATAAACACGCTCCATATAAAATTGTAACAGTAGATAATAATACCTAACCGAGATTTATCTACCTATAAAATGGCGGTGGTAAAAAATAAACTGCTTCGAGAGAGCTCGTGAAACGTGGGTTTTATTGGTATGAATACTATTGTAATGTACAATAAAATGCTGTCTGTTAACCGCATTGATGGCTGTTACCAACCTTTCCTCAGCGCAGGCTAAGGAAAAATTGTCTCTAAAGCGAAGAATCGAAAATATTTGGCTGTGTATAATATTTCTAATCGAAGATTTATTTGCCTTATTGAGTGGTAGATACTCTCAGTAACACCCTGGAAGAAGACCATAATTCAGAATCGAAACGTTGCGTTGCTCGAAATGGCCTTAGCCGTATTTTGCGATGAGTTTACGCTATTTAATTAATTTTGTTATTTTTTAAAATAAAAAGGAAGACAAACTTTCCCGGGTTACGAACAACCCTTATCCTTATTACCACCACAGTAAGCGGAAAATGTTATGTCGTGATGGAGGACTTACCAAGCCAAGGAAATGAATCCCTAACTCAGCCACTGACTGACCTATTATAACAAGGAACTTCCAAACCTTCCTCTTTTTCTTTCAATTTCAACAGCGGTATTCACATAAATAATGAAATCGACAACAAAATGTAATCAGAGTAAATAAGAAAAAATGTATGTTTACCTAATAAAAACTGAAAACTCTCGATTTTTTTCTTATTTTACTTTCCTCTCCAATTGGTCACAATCAAAGCAATCTCCACCCTGCATGGTGCAGTTTGTAATTTAAGTGAAATTTCTAGATAAGTACCATCGATGTATGATATTGGCAAAGAATGCTCAGAATTCATGGACACACGAACACTATTAACGTAGAGATCGATAGATTCTGGAAGAGTTGAGTTTAAAAATCAATTCTTTTCTTTCGTCGGATTGGCGAAGAATGCTCAGAAAACGTGAATTATTGAACGCCATTATTATCCAGATCGATAGATTCTGGAAGAGTTAAGTATAAAAACCGGCTTCAATTCACAGTTTTCATCGGATTGGAAAAGAATGCTCAGAATCCATGGACATATAAACATTATTAACAGCCAAATCGATACATTCTGGAAGACTTAAGTTTAAAGTAGGCTATCAATGCTATGCTTTCATCGGTTGGAAAATAATGCTCAGAATACACGGACACTTGAACACTATTAACAGCCAGATCTGTACATTCTGAAAAGTTGAAGTTTGAAAACCGTCTATTAATTCTTTGCTTTCATTGGAATTTTATTGAGATATTTTGGATATATTGATCGCCAAACCACTTGATTCTGGAGAAACTTATTGAGTAGAATGTGTGAGAGTAGAAGAAGGTTACAGATGGACTGAATTTAACATTTTTCCACATGTAACCATAGATTTTCATGCAACTCTGGATTCATCAAAGTCTCTGGATTCATTTTCTAAATAAATTTAGATTTTCTGTTAATGATTTCTTTAGTGATTAATAAGACTAATTGGTTGATTTGTTTTTGCAACAATCTATTCGTAGGTACCTACCATTAAAATCAAGAACGGGGAAAAATGAGAATTTTCGATTATTTTAAAATCTTCTCAAATTATCGGTAATCCGGATAAAAATGGGACTGCAGCCGCTTCCGGATAAACAATATTCGTAATAATATCGAAACACGTGTTCATCTGCGTTTGTCTTAGTAATATATAGTGACAAAATGCGAGGATGTTAGGATTGTTATTAACACGTTTTCCGACATCATGACAAAACATTGGTATATTACTAAAAGTTTATCAAGGTATCTATTAATTCATTCGTTGATGGCCTGCAGTCCCGTTTTTAACCAGATTAAGAATAATTTGAAGAAATTCTTAATAATAAACCTAGCCGTAAAGTAAGGTAGCATTTTAAACCAATCTTCTCTATATAATTATTTTTTCATATTTTGTTAAAATTCGAAAAAAAAAAATTCAGTTGATATTTTTCATACTTATGTGCTAATCAAGAAATAATTACAAAATTGAGTGCCATTGAATTTAACAGCCTTTAATCGGTTTTGCGTGCCATATAGCGCTAGTGATATTAATATTTGTTTACCGACTATTATCCAATAATATAATACGAACTGAAAAATAGAAGCAGTGAACGAAAAAAAATGGTAGGTACCTAGGTACTCCTGAATAAATCAAAGACAGATTGCACAAAAAGATATATCAGTAAAATTATAATTTTTGAGCAAGGTTTTCATTAAATATATGATTTACGCAATGTCATAAGTTTTTCTAGTTACATTGTTGTTCAGCCTTGATAAACGTGAGGCTATATTGGTACAGAAGTAATAATATATTAATCATTGTAATTTTAAATCAAAAGGAATAATTTTTCGATACAGTGCGCAATACGTTTCATTGTATTTTAATTAAATGTGTAGAAGTGTTATTATTGTCAGGTGCATGTTCTAAGGAAGCCTGAAATGCCGAATGAATTAAGCTGTATTATATTAAAAAAAAACTGTTTACTAAGTTTTTATTAGGTGTATCATTAATAGACAACTATGTATACGTTTAGGTGACATTATTTAAGAGTTTTCCAGAGTCCCCTCTACACACTCTCTAGTCAATTAGAAGTTTAGTTATTATTGAACATATGCAGGACGTTTAACTTTATTTTATAATTCCGGTCCAGATATGTATAGGGATCATGATATCTTTACTGATGTGACTTCTTGTAACTTATTTATGATCAATTTTATAATGATTTTCTAGGGTTTTGTGTACATGGATAACCAAATGCTAAGAATAATATTATGACTTTAAGATCACAAAAATAATTAAATATTGATTAGACGATCTGTAAGAATTATTGTTATAGTGTGTGATTTCGGAGAAAAATATTACTTTTCGCATAGTACGCTTAGGTTTCGTTCGCCAGCATTGATGTCTCCTCTCGATGTTTTTTTAAAAGATTCATACTAAGTAATTTACGAGCACATAATATCTCAATATTATAATATTGGTCAGAAACACATTTTCTTAAAGATAATGAAAGTTAATAGTTTTTTTCGCTCGAACGACATAAGAAACCTCAGCTTTCAGACCACAATGCTTAAGGTTGCTCGCTTTGCAAATTGCTTCTTATAATTATGAATACATCTTTTAATTAACTAAAGGTATGGTAAATGTTTAAGAGCTTTAAAAAATATACAAAATATGTATTTGTGAGAAAATATATTTTTTTGCAAAGTTAATATTTGATACGTTATTATAATAATTCCTTTGAAATAACATTTTTTTTTGTCTTGTTGGCCAATTACTATTTTGAATGTAACCAATACAACGTTCTGAAATGTGTTTTGAAATGCACAATTGAACGTATTACGCCGCTATTGGCAACTAGGCTTATAGCGGACACGTTGACGTCTCCGCTTGGGAAAAGTCACCACTCACTACTAGTCCAAATACAGTGGGTATCACCATAACATCCCATTTTAATTAGTCCAATTAAATATATCCATTGAGTTAACTGCAAAGTGCAACCTTCCAGATATTTGAGATTGGGTTCTGCGAAAAAATCGCTGCGCGCGGCCACATACCTGCTCGGGACAAGTGCAACAGAGAATTCAAAGTTCCCGCGCTGTGGAGGTGTCTGGTGGCGGGGGGCGGGGAGCTCACCTGGGCAGGGGGGGGGGGCGGAACCTGTTCTGCCCGCCTCGCGCCCCTCGCCCCCGCTCTGCCGCTGCCCGCTTGTCTTCAGTCTCGCTGGAATGCTCGAGTAAAGTGCGCGTACTGCGACCAGCCACGCCGCACGGTGGATCTGAGCCAGCCTTTCCTTCGTCGCGCGATACAGCCGTGTCGGGGTGAACAGCCCCGTGAGCTGCGCCCCCGACTGACCACAGTGGTCCCTCTCCGTGTGTCAGATCCTCCGCGAGAGCCTTCGCCCGTCGCACCGGGAACTTCGGTGTTTTTGTGGCGGCGGACGCGCGCGCAGCCGCCGCATGCCTCGCGAGTGCCTACGAGTTGTGAACGCTCGGTGTGACATTTTTGTGTTTTGTAAACTAGTGACAGTGTCAGTGGTGATATTGATAAAGGTACGTGTAAGTGGTGTGGCGCAGGCTTATCCCCGGCAGCCCTTGGTGAGCTTTAGGGGAGGCTGGAGGTTGGTGACAGCGACCGACCAACCGTCCAACCAACCCCTGCTTCCTCTTACGCTTCCTGATTCACAACCATTACTGCTGGACCAGGCTGGGATACTCTGTCAAACATGTGTTTAAACCAAGACGATGATACATGCATGACGAGATTTGCTCAATTTAGTCGAACATCCCTGTCGTCGAATCAACCAAAACATAATAAAAAACCACGGACCTACGAACAAGAACGTTAATTTTAATCAAAAGTCATTTAAATTTTTGGATATTCAAAAGTCTCCCTTAGTGCTTACTTTGTTACGTTCTCCGAATTGATCTTCTTATTTTTTATAGCCGTCGGATACCTAATGTGTAATTAAAAGAACAGGTTGAACAATAAAAAAAGCAATCCGCGGCGCGAGAGAGTTGATCTGTTTATAAACGAAGTTGGGCACGGCCGGCGATCTGGCCGCCCGCCGTCCGCCGTCCGCCGTCCGCCGTCCGCTCCGCTCTATCCCGGCAGACCAGGCTCGGCTCGGATCGCTCTGATATCTTCCCTCCGAATATATCATCCGTTTTCTCTGCATTACAACTTCATCCCATGCTCAATATTATTTCCACAAATGCCGGAGGACGACCACTCGTCGTGGTTGATTTAAAAGCAAATCGAACCCAATGCTATTGTACTATAATTATTTGTACTTTGCTAATATTCCATAACAGATATTTCCATGACGCTAAATTTCTCTCATATGTTCGTTACATTGCTTGATTCCCTAATATTAATTTGATAGCCATCTTTATGTACATGAACGTCTACGATTTCTTACTGCCGGGTGTAAATCATTTACATCTAATAATTTGGACAAATAAAGATTTTCATTTCATTAATAAAGTATGAATTATAATATGTTTCATAATCTAGAAAATACCTGCTGATATTCGACTATCGACAAGTTGTTTTTTTATAGCGTCAAAATGTACTCTTGAGCACTATCACCTATCTATGCTCTTAGATACAATTTTGCGCGAAAAGAACCTAGCTGATTAAAAGTCCAACATCCTTAAGTGGTTCCAAGTGAAGAAGTCAATTATTCAGGCTCTATCAAAGAAAATAATATATCTATCCACTCGGTAGCTTTAGATTATCAACAATATTACCAACGAAAAACGGAAAAGTCGCACAAATACAATTAATAATTATTATTTTAAACTGACCATACTTCAGGGAAGTATTTAGAAGGTTCTCACTGGCAAATCCGTACTAGATTACTAGCCGGGCAATCAACCACCTCATTCAGAAAAAACTGCCAATTCATTTATTAAAAACCATTCAGAAATATCGGAGCGAAGCAAGAACAATCTAAAAACCTTTTCCTAGACAGGTCTGGATCACAAAACCAAATTCACATCGGAGCAGGGCCCAGAATACGCAAAAAATATCAGTTGCCAAGAAATACCCGAATATTTTTGGTACGACTTTTCAATAATGGGCTCAGTTCGGTGAGCGCGGACTAAAGGAGACTTGTTGAATATTCGGACCTTAGACTTTTGAAGTCATTATGTATTCGAGATTCCTCTGACGGCCATTCCACGGGAACAGGCTGCCGTTGGAAACCAAGCTCCAGAATGTAACGAGCTTTAGTTCAAAGATCTCTTAATCATACTTGGCTGGACCGAGATGCGTACTGAATAATAAATCTTAACACATACCTAAACACGAGATTATTAATAATTAGACATTTTCATCAGCTATATTCATAATAAAAATATTGTAGATCTACAAGAGTGGTATGTTTTTCAAATTGCATAATCTTATGAATGAATATATTGGTACTAAAGCTCTGACGTGATAAAAGCTTTGCCACCCTTTTTGCAAAAGCTCAACGCGCGGAGGTTTTATCGCAGCCGAGTCGTTTCAAAAGATTTGAAAAACAAAGAATCCCGCGCGACCATTGACTGTGTGAAACATATTCAAATGAAACACACCCTAAAGATATTGTGCGAAAGTTCAGAGTATGATATCCGTATGGGGACATGATGTTCGATGGATTATATTATTAATTTAGTGTCTGAATCGAAAATTTAAATAGGAGATAATCTCATACCTACTACTCAAAATACTATATTAAATTAAATTAAAAGAACACCGTAGATCATACGTAGTCCGTATTATTGATTCTGGTGTTTTCATTGCTTTAATTTGTTAGTGAAGTAGCAATAACTCTGGAACTTTGAGTTCTATGCACAGCTTTTTCTGCTCGCAATTTCAATGCTCATAACCTCTTAACATTTGAAATATCCATGTAATTGCAATAAAATAGATTTGGTTAGTTCCATTTTTTTTTCATTTCATTGATCAGTATGAAAAAAAAAAAAAAACATTTTGAAACTCGAACACAACCGGATGGAAAAAAAGAATTTTATATTAACTTAAATCAATAATACTTCCTCCAACTCAATTAAAAAGGCCACCACCTTTAAAGTAGAATACGACAACAATTCATTAATTTAAACGTTCACATTAGGGAATCTAAAAGACTCTGCAAAGCAATATTTTCATTTTATAAATAACCATAGGACTATTAGAAATCAGCCGTAATTTCACAGTGTCGACTAACATAACCAGAATACAGCTAGAAATCCAACTTGGAACTTAAATTTGCTGAAATAATTTGACAATTAAAACGAAAACAATCGGCGGATTTATTATTATTGTTATTGAATCCTGTTTTAAATTAAAATTTTATGCTAATTCCGGAATCGAATACGGTTTTTAGTCGAATCTCATATATTTCTTTCTATAATCACTTTTGGCCCGGTTATCAATATTTCACCGAGGAAATAATTGAGATATAATAATAATATAATTATGTACATGGTGACCAGTTGGGATCACATTACTTATATGTGTGATAGTTTACCTTCATTTGGCAAAACCAGATAAATATGAGATGGACATGATTATCATACTTGGAATTTAAAAATATGAATTTGAAGAACCCACATTCTTGTTTGCAAATAAATAATCCAACAAGTTTACTGTAAAGTAATACAATAAGTCAACCGTAATTTTATTTGCAGAGAGTTAAGTAATGTTTTCCTTGTTAACTTGTCATTTAGGAAGTGATAAGAACTTCAGGGGTGTAATACAATAAATCTATTTTTTTATAGTAAATAATAAATTATTCACGATATTTTTTGAATAATGCATCCGACCTTCTAATACGTCTGCGCTCCTGCTAGACGATGGAGAAAAATATTTATTTCGGGTCAGACCTTTGAAAAAATACATTTCAGATTAATTCATTCGATAAAATGCCGTATTGAAGAATGCCCCCTGACGCGGAGGTGATGCTGTATTTTCCATCTGAGAGGTCAGGTTCGATTTCCGTCGGAAAAAACGACGTACAATAATACTTTGTTTTTTGATAGAGCGACGTGTTTGAAATCCGGCCTGGGTGATTTGATTGTCATTGTTAGGTAAGATAACCCATAATAAGTTTCGATGTAGAAGTTGAGCTGATATTTTAGCAATATTATATTTACCTCCGTAAACGTTAGCACATGAATAAAAGTACTAACATTTAATGCGAATTTTATCGATTTGTACATCATTGAAATGTTATTAATTGCTTTGTTAGGTACATAATTATACTGAAAAGACAAACAAGATGAACGGAGGGAGGAATGGTTTCAAATGTAGATTAAGCATTGTGACAAATTCATTCCTACTGAAGTGATATAAATACAAGCGTTTAATTCTCTAATTTCATAACAAAATTAAAAAAATATATATACTTTTGGAAACATCTTTTAAATGTCCAATTTATGCAAGAGATAAATAGATAGGAATACAATTGAATACAGTTTTCTTCGTTGTTTAGTTCGAGCCTGTTATTTTTTTATAGCTTGACAGCTGCTCTGGTTCTATGTCGTAAAATATCATAAAATCTTATAATTCACATCCTCCTATTAGCGTATACCAGGGCACCTTCAATTCAGTTTCAAAACTCTAATGTAATAAAATGTTTTTGAAGAAAATTGGATTTAAAAATATTATTCATTTTTTATTTTCCAACTTAGGTACAGCCTTAAAGTTGATCAATAGATAGATGCATATTATACATATTTCAGTTGGGCGGTATTTTCACTCCAATAAGTAGCTCGTCTAAAAGCTCTTTGGCTTTTCAATTGTGCTCAGATTATGTGTTTTTTTTCCATTTGCAAGAAATTGTAACACCAATTAACAAGCTTCATGCTTAGCCGGTAATGTCAAATAAAAAGCAAATTGAATGCGACAGTTACCGAGATTTTCAACCAAATACGCCTATAATATAAGTATCAATTATATCAAATTTTAAAGCATCAAATGGAATTGCAACGAATTTTGA
The DNA here is from genome assembly GCA_026573805.1 of Hesperophylax magnus. NCBI lineage: Eukaryota > Metazoa > Arthropoda > Insecta > Trichoptera > Limnephilidae > Hesperophylax > Hesperophylax magnus. The sequence goes on from JAIUSX010000022.1 coordinate 9,036,290, forward strand.
CAGTATTTTTACTATGCTCGTTATTAAAATAAATTTGGCACTTATTTTTCAAGTCAACATTTAGTTGATTATCATTGATGTCATAATAAAGCCAATGTTATGCCTTTATAATGATAAATAAATAAAAAATCGATTCTTTAAAAAATATTTTATGTGGATACCTATTGACATAAATACCTTTCCCGTTATTTTATTGGTATTTACAGTTGTTTCAATATATATATATATATATATATATACCAGTAAATGTTTGCAATGCCTATGCACCAGTACCTCATTCAGAAGGCCTTCTTCTGTATTATTCTGCATTAGGTTTTAATGCAAAAAGTATTATTGCGTTTAATCAACTAAATTATTGGTCCTAATTTTCAGTAGGACTAATAATTGTGGCTCACTGAAATAGATGGATTTTCGAGGTTAGGTGGTTTCGTTGGGCTAATTTTCGATGTGAGGTAATTTTGTTGGGCTAATTTGGTCGAGCTTGTAACCGTTTGTCTTGTAGATCGTTATTATTTCATATTTGAGTAGGTACAAGGCACCCAAGAATTAAGAACTAAAACTTATCCCTTGGCGGGACCTAGCCTTGGTCCAGTGAAAAAATCTCGGCCGGACCCTAAACAACTATACCTGGGCTAGGGTTCGTAGGTAGGTACTTTAATAACCGCCCAGCCTCCGAAGATTACCTGTCTTAAATAATTTGAAATCCCTCGAAGACATGTAGGTAAATTCACTGTTTAGAAAAATATCTAACAATTGCATGCGTTTGTATGTTTATTTTGCCGAACTAAAATAATAAAAGTTACGATACCTACTGAAAAAAAGTAGTGAATTATTATTTACAAAATCTCATATTTAAAGTAAAAAAAGGATATTTGGGTGCCAATAACAAGTTTTGAACATTTTTTCAAAAATATGAAATAACGTTAGGTAGGTACTAATTAAATTACTAAGATCAAATAACTTTACACGTTCGTTTAAAGTATAACGTTTTTATTAGCAATTTTTAATCAATCACCGCTTCACGAATAAAAATATAACGGAATGAATGCCATTAAAAAAGGAGTAAAACCTATTTTGTTATTATTCTTAAATCATCGTGTATGTTTTGTGTAGCGTTCTTTCGGCGGAAATTCCAAATTACGAAAAGTTAGGCGGAGCTTTCAATACAGTTTCGGCACCCGGGGCGAGCTTTGGCGCTAGTCCCCAGCTTTAGGTAGGTAGCTGCGCAACCTTTACTACCTGCAAAACAATAAACCTGACAGGCGCAACGTATCGTTACACAATAACCTACGTTCGCATGGTTGACACCGGCTTTCTTCCACTTATAAAGGTTATACTCCCAAAACATTCCAAGAGATTCGTTGTATCGTTTTGGAAGGAATAGCAAAGAAACAAGCAATGCTATTATCTTTTATATAGGTAGGTATTAATACTAGCAGTAAGTAGTGTATCTAATATTTTCTTAGTTAATAAATCAGAACTTCCTCTAAAATCATAAGATTTGAAAGTAGCAATTCGTAAATATCCATCTTAATTATAAGCAATACAGGGTGTATCGGCACGTACCCGACAAACTTTAACCAGCTATTCCTCAGAACATTTGGAGTAAAAAATGTTATGGGCGCTTTGCTGTCCGGTAACATTTTTTTTCCTTTAAAAACAAAAAATAAATAAAAAAATCCACACTTCGTCACTGTCATTTGCATTGTATCTCGTGTTCAGCAGCTGTTATTAGCAAGGGTGTCAAAAAGTGTCCTCGCTCTTTCGTACACCCTAAATAATAATAGTTAAAAATGAGACGAATGGTGCCGTGCCATTTCGTTGTGATTGTAAAAGCGCGCCAACGTAGGTACGTACGTACATTATTCAACGAAACTCGAACAAAATATTGCCAGATGGGTTTTCAAACTTTGACAAAGGATAAAACATTGGTGACATGTGGTGAAAATATGAATAATAATTTTTTTCTTAAAAACCGGACAGCAAAGTGCCCATAACATTTTTTACTCCAAATGTGCTAAGGAATAGCTGGTTAAAGTTTGTCGGGTACGTGCCAATACACCCTGTATAGGTAATGAATTATATAATTTGTGCAAATAAAAGTAACTATCTCAATGACAATTCTTCTTTCTAAATTTCTTCAGGCAGGAAGGTACCATAATTAAAAAAAAAAAATAAGAAAGTCCTAATAAACACGACGATTTCATATTTAAAAAATATATATACTGAACCATTAAAGCGGCCACCATCTTGAAACGAAAACTGAACGCACAGACAAATTTACATACAGACGTAATTCCAAACCGTCAAGTTAAAACAGATCAGCCAATAATACTCTATTTCATGCTCGATTGCACATTATAAACAATCGCCCATCACAACACGAGTATGTGCCTAGTATGGCGGTCGAAAAATCTAAAAATTAAATATAAATAAAAGAAAAAAAAATCGTATGCGAAGTTAGATATAACTTGAGATGCATAATTTTTGAACTGTTACAAACACATTGTTCTAGCTAAATACTCAGTTTTTTCGATCAAAAACTTGTCGGTCGTACAAAATTCAATACCAGAGTTATTTTACTAGTCAAGCGCAGATCCAAGGAAAGAATTTTTCACGAGACTAATTGAATCGTTATTAATAGCATTATATACTATGTTAGTGAAACTAATTTTATTTGGTAAATACCTATTTAGTATTGTTGCTCATTGTTCGGGTTGAAGTAGATTGAATTATGCATTTCCTACTTTTTCATTATCTTAATGTCTTATTTCAATTAAGATACGTACCTGTACTATCTAAATTCACTGTAATCTAGACGCGACTGATTTGAGCATCGTGAACGACCTTGTAAATATCCTTTATCAAAACTCATTGCAAATCAAAGCTCTGAATAAAGTGTCACTGAATGTCTACGGATCAAGCAATTATCCGTGTTAACACGGTTGCCCAACTTATCTTTAGATTTAACAATGTATATCTGATCAGATATATATCATGCCGGAGATCATTTTGCGAATCTGCCGTGATACGATGTATGTTCTTTTAGTTCTAATTGCCAGCTTGTCCTTTAATTGTCTCGCGATGAGCCGTGATGTGCTCACACGTGATAGATCTTCCAACTACTGCTGGCAACTTCTCTCACTGCAAACACCTCGGCCGGTCGGAGTTTATTATTTTTTATTATAGACCTGTTTATCCGTCGCCGCATCCCGGTCTAAGACGGGACCGCTTGTGGATAATAAAACCCTATACGACTAGACTAGATGCGTTCTGCAGATAGCTATTTTATAACATGTCCTAGTTGAAAGTCGAAATTAAATACAAACGACGCCGGTAATTAGATTTTGTTGCGCACTGATTCATAACGTCGCGTTACGGACAAATAAGTTACATGAATAAACTTTTATGGTTTGGCAAATATTTGTGTAAGATATAGATTTGATTTTATTTTTTCAGAGCTCATCTGGGGTGGAACTAATTTTATTTTTCTCCTTTCAGAATCGTGGACTTAAAATGGTAGCCGATCAGAAGAAGAGGTGATAGTGAAGGTTAGCATGGGGGGTAGAGGCATGTGGTGGGTGGCCTTGCTGCTGATAGCCCCTCTGCTGGTTCTGCCTGGGGGCTGTGGGGAGCACATTCGAGAGCTAGAAGTGTCCGAGGGAGCGCCCATGGGGACGCGAGTGGGATATATCGGGGATGGAGAACACGCTGCGCATAGCGGCCCGCCCTACCTCATCGTGCCCGTGCCCGGCAGCGCTGTGGACTCCGACCTGGCTATTGACCAGACGACAGGAGAAATTAAAACCAAAGTGCCCCTCGACAGAGAGACGCGCTCATCCTATTCCCTCGTTGCCATTCCCCTGAGCGGGGACAACGTGAAGGTGGTGGTACGCGTCCAGGATGAAAACGACAACGCTCCCACCTTCCCATCTCCGGTGATGCACGTTGAGTTCCCTGAAAACACTCCCAGAGATGTGAAGCGAACTTTGAACCCTGCGAGGGATGCGGATCTCGGTGCCTACAACACTCAGAGGTACAATATAGTTTCCGGAAACACCGATAACGCATTTAGACTCTCGTCGCACAGAGAAAGAGATGGCGTGCTTTACCTCGATTTGCAGATAAATGGCTTTTTGGATAGAGAGACAACTTCGGCATACAGTTTGGTCATAGAAGCTCTGGATGGGGGCAGCCCTCCTCTCAGAGGTCGAATGACCGTAAATATCACCATTCAGGATGTGAATGATAACCAACCCATATTTAATCAAAGCAGTTATTCAGCGACCATTCCTGAAAACGCAACTGTCGGAACGAGCGTCCTACGAGTTTACGCAACTGACGCAGATGCAGGCATGAATGGACAAATCGAATACGCAATCAACCGCCGTCAGAGTGACCGCGGAGAGATGTTCCGCATAGATCCCGAGACAGGACTTATCGCGGTCAACAAAGTGTTAGACTTCGAAACCAAGGAACTGCATGAGCTGGTTGTCGTAGCTCGGGATAGGGGACTTCAACCCCTAGAGACAACGGCATTTGTATCAATTCGAGTAACGGACGTGAACGATAACCAACCGACAATAAATGTGATTTTTCTAAGTGATGACGCTACCCCTAAAATTTCAGAATCCGCGCAACCGGGAGAGTTTGTCGCGCGGATATCGGTCAACGATCCGGACTCGAAAGCGGAATATTCCAACGTGAACGTTACCCTGACAGGTGGAGACGGTAGGTTTGGCTTGACCACGCGGGACAACATCATCTACCTGGTGATAGTGTCGTTGCCGCTGGACAGGGAGGAGCAGCCCAAGTACACGCTGGACGTGGTGGCCACGGATACGGGCTCGCCACCCCTACACGCCTCCAAAACGATAGTGTTGAAAGTGACAGACGTGAATGACAACGCTCCAGTGTTTTCGCGCAGTGTTTACGAGGCGAGCGTGCCCGAGCTGGCGGAGCCGGGCACGGCAGTGCTACGCGTGCAGGCGGCGGACCGGGATGAGGGTGCCAACTCGGCGCTGCACTATTCGCTGGAGGGCGGCGGGCCCGGCGCGGCCTGGTTCACCATCGACTCGCGCACGGGCCTGCTGAGCACGCGGGCGCGGGTGGACTGCGAGACGGAGGCGGCGCCGCGCCTCACCGTGGTGGCAAGGGACGGTGGCCATCCTCCGTTGTCCGCTTCGGCCACCGTCCTGGTGACCATTCACGACGTCAACGACAATGAACCCATCTTCGATCAATCTTTCTACAATGTGTCTGTTCCTGAGAATGAGGCGAGAGGCCGCTGCATTTTAAAGGTGAGTCACTTTATCCTCCCAATTATTTATAAAATCTTCCACCATAGCTAGCAAGGGCAGAAGTGGTAAGCTCAAAAATTAAATCTTAGAAAAAAGCTTAGAAATTAAATCTTGGGGAATTATTTTTATGAGAAATTTTATGAAAATAAGTCTGTATGTTTGTCCCTTGATAACACACAAGCGTTCAATATAAATCAATATCCAGGGCCGGCCCTACGCGGGCGCAATTGGAACAGTCCGCTCCGAGTGGCGAATTGCCAAGGCGCAGATAATACCTAAAACCAAACATTCCTAACACATATTCCTTGAGATTATTTTTCAATACCTGCCTACCTAGACGTGTACCGGTTTCGACAAGGGACGCCAACATTTAATCACAATATTTGAGAATGTTAATTGAAAAAAACAATGTAGCGAGATAAAAAAATATATAAATCTGTATTGCCATCACACGTTTTCCTAATCCGAATATACTTAATTAGCGGTAAAATCTAGCCCTGTCCACGTCCATATTCGTAACCATTTCTCTGTCGTTGATTTCAATCGATAATTTTTCTGTATTCAAATAAACTTTAAATAGTCTCTTCTTATTGTGTCATTAACGCGAATAAATTTATCCTTTGATTTATCGCAAGTACTCAAGTGTGAATTATATTAAGATTAATGCTTATTTCGTAAGAAGATTGAAAGCATGGAGGTAGTACAACTATGTAGAAGGCATTTGAATTACGTAGAAACGTAGAAATTCTTGAAATGCTTCAACTGGAACACAAAAAGAATATATTTTTTCAAATGCTTTAGTTTTTAGAAGCCTCGGTAACTTTCTTTTCACACCTGTCAAACTTTGATATTCTCTTTCCGGATCGAAGTAATTTCGCCCGGCTAATAGGATAAAAAGTGTGAGATTGCTTGGATCTGAATGCGCATAAGTACTCCGCACAGAGCAAAGCCTGTGTGATGTATTATTCCCACTATCAGGCGGAGAATGTAAAAGCGGTATAGACTGATCGATGTATATGACTTCCGCTAAATTGCTATTAACCCTTTCAGACCTGAATTAAAACTGGCAGTGGTAGAACATATTTTGTGTTTGATAACAATTGGTGGTGTTATTTGAAAATTGCTGGTGTTTTATTATGGGTTTTTCCTCAATTTAAAAGAAGATTGATTATCACAGGGCATATTTTACATAAAACAAATCTTACAGAGTGCAGCAAATTCATAAGATTTTGTTAAAATCTAAAAACATTACATAAAAATTAAAAATTGAAAAAATACATACAAAATTCACATCAAAAATATTAGGGAAAAAAATACCTTTGAAATATCAATATGGCTACCGCCTTAACTAGTAACTAAAATTCAATAAAACAAAAATTGTGTGAAAAGCCAGTTGTACCAGTAACCAGATAGTCAGGAAAAAAATCTTGAATCTACGTGTTTTCAAATATATACACGGTTTGAAAGGTTTAACGATTACCACATCTAGGGAAATGTGATTCTAAGCAAATTCTTAATCATTAGGCTCTCCGCTATTCATCTGATTTGTACCCTGTTCTGTGACTTTCATACAGATAGATTTACCTTCATTTTAGTACTTATATTCATATTCATAAGTTTTACATAAATTAATAGCGAAATACCTCCATGCGCGTGTTTTAAAAACATCCAGAAACTTTTAGCAAAGAATCCGAAGAGATCCGCTTTTTTGTCGGATACTTCACGTCTTATCACTGTCAGTGCAAACATTCATTGCACAAACGGTCAGCACACATTATTTTTTTAGAATCATCAACACTTGTTCCACTTTGTAAAGTCATCCATGATGTTACATCCACTCTGGAACTTTCAATTACCTGACTGCAGGTATTCTAGAACGAGATCTAGTTATAATTTGACTACCATGTTAGAATTATGACCTTGTTTTATTTTTATTAGGAAAGGCAGTTAAAGAAGTAGGCTAACCATGATTTAGACTAGCATCAAAAGCATATAATGAAGAGTTATGAAGAGATCATGTCTCAGTGGCAGTGTCTAGAATATTGATTTTGCTAACTTTGCTTATTTATATTTCTGAGGACATCTTGATAATAAGAGCAAATGTAGCAGTAGGAAGAAGAAATCCGGGTCATTTTTGTTTTTCGTGTTAGTATTCCATGAAGTAAAAAGGATCCCCTTTGATCTTCGCCTGTATTGACAGTTCCAATTTCTCTATATTGCACCCATCTATGTCCAGACGGTGACGCGGCGGTGGATTCGAACACCGGACCAAAGGATGATCGCAAATTACAATCTTAATTGAAAATGATGTGTGGCTGTTCCTCGCTGCATCCCTCCCCTGGCCGCCTGCCCGCTGCCCGCTGCCCCACACGTCGCAGTAACTTGTTCAGCTGACATTTCACATGTATTGCTCCGTACATTCATTACCCGAGTCATGCGTGTGAAACCTTTTGACAACTCACATATTTATTGCTATTTTTTAATTAACAGGACTTTTTAAGGTTCTAGTTATCAACCTAGAACTCATTGCATATTCTAATTCATTTTTCATTCTTGTCGTGTTAAGAACTACAATAATCATCGAATCAATCAAAGTAAATTTGTTAATTGCGCGATGATATAGACGATAACGCTTTGAATGATCACTTGGAACAACTTCCTTATTTCGTGAAGCTTGCCAAAAGGTTATAAATCAAATTTAATGACTGATTGGAAACCACAAGTCCATTGCGTTTAATTGTTCTTCTAAGCAGTGGAATGATCCATTCAACTGTTGTTAATGCATGGCGTAGTTCAGTTGATGTTCCCGAGGTGAGCGTATTTAAGTATTGGCAATATATAAATCAAGAACAAATTTCAGGAAGGTACCGGAGTGTGGGTGACTATCTCAATCGAGGATCTATACCCCACTATCTTCCAGGCGATCTTGTCTCTGCTACTACAGACTGCAGACTGCAGGCTCTCCCTTGTCACTTGCCTTTGTCATATCTGGAACTCCAGCGCTCGCGTCTTGGACTGTATCGAGCCAAACAGTCCTGGCTTAGTTGGCCGCGTGGAATCGCTTCTAGTCATGTAGCAAATGACTTGCAGACGCTTGCAACTAATGTAACCGGCGCGGTGAATAGGCATATTCGATTTTGACGGCTTGCCAGGTAACTGTAAACTGTTGAACGTATTCTATGACTTGTTATGGGACTTGTAACTAGTAGTTAAACTCGAAATAAAAACAAGTATAATGATACCAAATTAATTACTTTTGACAAACGAAGACACTGCTTTAGGAATTCCGAGTTTAGCGAAGAAAATATTTGCTGCGGGTCACATTACTCCAACATTAAAATTACATAGTTCAATTAAGAATTTATCAATCAACCCAAATTAAAAATGAGTAGTTTTGCATTACAGTTGAAACAATCGGTTGGAAAAGTTACTGAAAAGGTCTGTTCGAGAAGGCGTCTCCGAAAGTAACGTATTGCTAATTGGTTACCGTCCGAATGCAACATGAAAAAAATTACTTTTAAATATTCGTATTTAATCATCGTGCTTGTCTTATTTCAGTCAACTGTACCTACAACATATTCATGATTAAATAATCTGAAAAGCCGATTCGTCTTCTCCGTTGTAAAATTATCGGAATCAATGATAAATACGACACCATTTGTCACACCTCTTCTCGGTGACACAGAACACGGAAGAATTAGCGTGACCCTCCTACAGACGGAGAAAGCCAACGGCTACACTAAAAGTCCTGTACGAGTATTCGCGCCGTGTTAGATTGGCTATCTGAGAGTATATTGCTGTTCATAATCACGAGATATTCCCGGAGCCGTTAACTGAGGTAAATTCTCATATCAGCAAGTGCGGAAGATTTAGCTGCAGCCGCCCACCGCAAGAGAAAGCCGTTTGCGACACCTTGTACCTTTATTCACAGTTGGCATATCGAGAATTAGATGAAAACCAACCATATTCGTTCTATGGAGCTTCTCGGGTTGCATTCGCTCGCACCGACTGCTTCTATGCTCGGATGACATTGTAGATTCACGCCTCGGGCTGAGATCATCGCGCGGTAATAATCAGGCAGTCCTTCGGTATTTTAGGTGATCAGCTAGTTCGTGTAAAGAAGCGGATCTTATTTAATGCTTGTATTATGATGACAGTAATAAGAGCTTTATCTAAAACACAGAGCGCCGGAGATATGACTAATCAAGAGCGAACTCAAACCTTCATTCTTGAGCGTTTATTTTAAAATGTAAATGGAAATAAATACCCAGATTAACATATTATAATTTTTAATGCGAAAACAGATTTTATTTCCCATAAAGAAAACAATTTTAGTTCATAGATAAACATTGTAATAATTCTTTAGAATTATATTTTTTATAGGTGTAGACAGGTAGAAATAAAATAAAAAAATCATAAAAATCTATTCAAAAGCCGCATATTTTACTTTTTTAAACTGTTTTCTTTGGAGGTATTATTTGTTTTTACATACCTATCTGATTCATATCTCAACACAGCTATTCTATTCAAGATGTTTTCATCAAAACATTTATATGAATAATATTACAGTCTTATCTGAACATAAAATCATATTGTAGATACTGAATAAAATCAAAACCCTTTGGAACCTTTCTTGGGATTTTCCACTCAAGCAGGGTGTTGTTGCTTTCATTCGGAAGGTAGGTAAAGAGAAAAATAATACCAGGTATCCCTTGCCGGTGTATTTGTTAAGCAAGCAAGGATTGTGACTTTATTGTGCGTGGCCTCATGACTGGCGTTGTGCCTTAGAAGACGGGTATTTAATTCTGAAAAACTCACCTGTTGAGTTCTGGTATTACGTGTAACCGAAAAAAAATATCACTGGACCTTTATTTTTAACTTCTTCAACGTTTAGTTCAGATTCACGCATCTAATCCTATAAAGTGGGTAAAACTACTTTATATAATAACTTGGTATGTTTTGATATAATCGATGAAAACATTTAATGCCTTGTACCATCAAATACACTAAAGAAGTTACGGGCAAAAGTTTATGGTTCGACATTTTACGACGGAGTGGAATTGCACAAACGGGTTAGTAGAAAAATAACATCAATTTTAATTAACAAACTGTTGATCATTAATAAACGGTCACTGCTAACAAAATCATACCCGTGAGCTTTCAACGTGCACTTTTATTAACTTGTTTAAATCGGTTGAAGTATTGAATGTGACACTGAAAAGAATACTATAACATAAAAATGTTAAAAAAAATAAATTAGTTAATTATTACACCAATGCCGCTGTGAAAAACTAATAAAGATCTTATTTAATTTCATGGTTCAATCACAACTTTTTTATTCGATTTTTTTCGGTAAATATAAAAACTGTCAAATGCGAATCAATAAAATAACCCCGTAATGATCCACATAAAATGAAGTTCTCTGCAATTTCGTTAATAAAAAACCTACCATTAGTCGAAATAACATTATCAAATCTGTTCATCTGAGGCTTTATTTTAGATCCTTTTATATTTTTATGCGTTTATCCTATAACATGTTGGATTTTATTATAACTTCGGTATTAAAAATCTGATTAAATCTGTACGCTGGGTGGTGGGGTTCTATTGAAATTTTCCAATCCCAATTCACGGAATCCTGAATTTTATTTGCATGGATTTTGAAAACTATTTCTCTAATTAGTTTATTTTTGACGATACCGGTTTTCCCTGCAACGGGCAATACGAATCTTGTGTACATTCAACCAAAGAAAATAAAGTTAATTTGTTACTCAAGTTTTCTGAATAACAGAATTTAACGCTAAGCATGATTTGTTTCACACAATTTGAACAATTCAGCACATTTCAATGCTGATTTAAAAGTTTTGTGAAGGATATTCAAGTTACGTTACTGTATCATTACTGGCCAGTTGTTTCACAAAACTGAAATAATGACAGAACATGATTAGAACCTTCACAGAACTTGAAAATCAACAATTGTTTAAATTCTGAGAAACAATCCGTCCTTAGAATGTTAAAAAAATATTTTCCGAAGAAATGTTATAAGCATATTTGAAACAGGCAACCGTCTTTTAAAATTTATTTAGTAATGAAAATGTTACATTTAAAATTTTAAAAACATCTTTGACTCGTATGGAAGAAAGTATGTTATAAAAAGATATCTACTGTATTGTTTTTAATATATTATGAAAGTTTAATATATTCAAAGTTAATTCAATTCTAATAGTAACAAACATAAATATCTTATTACAATAACTGGATTTTCAATTTGATTGTAATAATATGTCTAATTGGTACCTCCGAGATAAATAGCCTTGTATTTTCAAATCCGTGCCAATTGGTTACTCGAACAAAGATCTGCGTAATACGCAACACCTGTTTGTCATTAGATGGTAATCTATGCAAACACGGCTTCAAGGAACCTTATTCCAAAACTGCATTGACTTGTGCTTATTATTAACGTTTTGCAATGAGCATAGAATTGAGCTTTGGAGTGGGCGGCTGTGTGGTGATCACTCCCGACAAGCGACTCATTGGATGGATGTGTTGATTTGACGAAGATTGGCGGATTGTCAAATTGTGACACCTTGTTAATACATATTTATTCAGATGAGCTAAGTCTTCGTATTTAATGAATAGTGCAATTACAGATTCTGTATACAATAATATTATAGAAGTTTTTAAATCAAAAAAATATTATTATCAATCATTTTCAAACACAAATAAAACAATAATTTGACGTTGTAAGGCTGTTGTGAAGGTGTTTGATTTTTGGTAGCTCCGATGTAGAAAAGGAGTCATTCTCATGCTGCCGAGATAAATTTACTGTAAATGAGTGTACGGTTCTTATTTCAGTGTGGTTTCTTGCTGGTGATTTTGTAAAAGGGATCAATTATTCTAGTTACTCGAAACAACCTGTTTAACAGACTTGGCGTGCGTATAAATCGCTTGTGCATTAGATATGACCTTAGATCCATTAAAAACCAATTTTAAATAAAAAATGTAGTAACTTACTACAGAAGTAAACTTATACTATAACCAAAATACCAGGAAAGCAGAAGAATGAATTCAAAAACCGAACAGCTCAGTATTAAGATTCTCTGTAAACGATATCCATGAGAAAGTCCTTGACAACCACATTTTGTTCTTAATCGGCCTCTTCAAAATCGATAGAAAATATTTGGAGACGAATTTGATTCAATTATGCGAGAAGGTCAACGGACACATCTTTCCTGTTGCTGTTGGACGATTATTGGGCCTGATTCAATCTCAGCACAGCTGTAAATTACTCGGACACAGCCTCTCACAGAAGCACAGGAACTGACCGGATTACATTATGACCCTTTAAAATACCCAATTCCTTGTACCATGCTCCATCGACAGCAATAAGTCGTAAAGTCCCAAATTGATTATTATTCTTGTTTTGATTCGGAACTCCAAAGGGTTATGATCAATTAACTAAAATATACTCAGCCTTCTTTCTTTTGACGTTAAAAGTCATAACTTTCACTCATTGTTTTGACTGCACTTGTTCAGTTTTATACATCGAAATCAATTTCATCATTCAAAAGCTTTTAATGTTTTTTTTATTTGTATGTAACTTCATTAATGATTTGGGTAACGAATAAAAATATATTATATTAACTACGTAGCAGGAAATCTGACTATCACTATCACTAAATCACTCATAACTTAATAACGGTTAATTCCAGCGTCATGAAACTTGCACAACCTCTTTTGTGTGGTTCTATTCGAGGGGTAAGGATCTCGACTAGTACGCTGGAGGTCGCGGGTTCTAATCCCGGCATGCGCGAGTAAACTCTATTTGATTAATTACTTAAGTAAAATAACATAGTATATTTGCTGCATGTCTCAGGGTGGAAGACACTCTCAGTATCGCCTTGTGTAAGACCACAATTCAGAAATAAAATGTAGCTTTAAATGACTTTGGATGTGTTCGGTGACCAGATCTGAGTAGCCAGGTACTTCCCCACCTTCCTCCTCCCCATCTCCTTACCCTTTCCAATTCCTTTAGCCACAAAACATACCCCAATTGGGGATTCCATAGTCTCACTGGCTCCAGACGGTTGTGAGCAGTTAAAACTCTTGCGCGGTTTCACATAAAAAAACTCGTAATATCAATTCCATCATGATCTATTGAGCTTTTAAATAACATCGGTGGTTGTCGTATAACTGGAAAAAATATTCCATAAGAGTTTTGAAACAACTTACATAATTAATATAATTTGTTGGTAATAAATAGAATGTCTTCAACTCGACAACGGAGAACAATTATTACGTAGAAAACTTTTTATTCGAAAATATGCAAGTTATAAAGGTAGTTTCATAAGATTTGTTAATCTTCGTAAAAGGTGATTCCGCTGTGGTACCACCTTTTTTGTAATTGGATACGACCCAAACCTGAATATGAATTGATATAACAAATACATAGACTCTTTTACATTGGAAACCCATTAATCTGGTCATATTCATAATAATCAAATAACGGTTAGTATTTATTATTAAATTTATCTTACCCAAAATCTTGTAATTAAAATTAAAACAAGGATTTATTTTAATTACATTATTCTTTCAAAACCGAACAAGAATCGTTATATTATAAATTGGTTTGGTATTTAAAAAAAATTATGTACAACTCCAAACAGAATAGATATTAATGTGTAGGTGCTTATTTAATTCTTTTTCGTCCGCGATATACACATTTTTAATGCAAATTTAGCCGGTCGAGCATTGAACAAAATCACTTCAAATATCTGAAACAAATTCAGAATAATTCCGAGTCCGCATTGCGTAGATATTGAATTAAATATTTATTGATCGGCTACAAAGTCCAGAGAATACGGGTCTCGAAAGACGTAAATGGCATGAATGCACACTGCAACAGGTCTCCGTATTACCTACAACCGTGGCAGATAATAGCCATTTTCTTCCGTATTTATTTACTTGGCCACTAGTGACGATGAGGCCGCGATCAGAAGGTATAATTGGCACAATTCTAGACCCTAGAGCAAGTATAGTGATTAACGATTATACGCTTTCAAGCCGTTTCTATTCGCGTATTTACTTTTGTTCTAACTGAGGCATTCGTTTTCTCCACGATTGATACATAATACGTACTCAACTTCATATACGCCTCTTTACTATATCATTTCAGTTTGCAATACGGGATAAAGTATTTCGCTGGCCTTTAATTTTTTTTATCGCATTTAAAAATTTGCGCTGCCGCTTTTGTGAAATTATATAATTATAGAGTTTTCTATTCATTTCAGTGACACGATGCTCGAGTACTTACCGAGTCTATCCGATGTTGGAGTCAATGATACATTTCTGTTATTTCTAGCTTTTTTAATGCAGGAAGTAATACCGGTGTATTATGTTGCTTTGGTCAATCTAAAACAAAGAACCGCTTTATTGGCATTTATGTTTGTACTTAGTAATAACCATGTAGGAATCTATACTTTACTGTATCGAAACGTAATTACTGCTTTTCAAACTATCCGTTGTTCTAATTAATATCTTTATAGATAGAATGGCCTCGCTGGTACAAGTTCAATAAAAAGACTTATTATAAAAATTGTCTAAAATTCCTTAAACTTAAACACGAAATAGATAATCTGTTTAAAGATAAAGAAGTTAAAAGTTCTGGCAATATGCGCAGATTTTTAATGTGAAATTTCTATAAAAATGGAAATTCCTTTATATAATGCACTATAATATACTATACTATATTAAAACGACACAGGAGGCCCTGAGAAAAATAATATCCGTCAGTGCCAATATCTTCTTTTGGGATGCTGTGTGGATGATCTTTTTTATGGAAAGGAAAGAGAGTTTTTTTAGAATAGTGTTAAGAATCATTGTCTTAAATGAAATCAGTCACAAAATCTGCATAAAGTTGAATTTTTGGAAAAATTTCATTAAAAAATCAGCACTAGGTAGGTACTTTAAGACTTGGGTTCAAACTAAAAAAGCCATTTTTCAGGCTCTATGTTACCAAACGGGCTGAAATTTTAGAATAGTGATAAAAATCATTGTCCTAAACGAAATCACTCACAAAATCTGCATAAAGTTGAATTTTTTGAAAAAAATCATCATTCCTATGGGCACTACTTGAAAACTTGGGTTCGAACAAAAAAAGCAAATTCTTCAGGCTCTATCGGATGAAACGTGCTGAAATTATAGAATAGTGATGAGAATCATTGTCAAAAACGAAATCAGTAACAAAATTTGCATAAAGTTGAATTTTTGGAAAAATCATCATTCCTATGGGCACTACTTTAAGACTTGGGTTCTAACTAAAAAGGCCATTTTTTCAGGCATACAAAACATGCTGAAAGTTTGGATTCGTGTTAAGAATCATTGTCCTAAACGAAATCAGTCACAAAATCTGCATAAAGTTGAATTTTTGGAGGAATTTCTGAGAAGGAAAAGGTGAATGAAGATTAGGAAACTAGGGATCAGTGTGTCCAGGAGTGACGGACATATTAATATATCCCTTCCACCCCGGCGCAAGGTGACGGGTCGAGAGACCAGTTAGAGAGGTCAAATGGTCTCTTCAAACCAGCCTCTCCCGATCTGGTACGGCGCATCTTAAACACACCTCACCATTGAACCCGGACCAAATCACCAAACGTAGCCTGCCACTTGGTGTGACTTACGGCAAAGATGTTGATTATCCAATAAATGATTTTTGAGGCGGCGGTACCCAAAGCCCCCAACCAAATTGAAATTAAAACGTTACTATAAGATAAGACACCCAAATGTTTAATTCGTACTTTTCAGTTGTTCAATATGTTTCTGGCAATAAATCATTAAAATATATTAAAAGAAAAATTAAATTCCTCTGCGAAGTGGGGTAGTAAAACTGGTCAGTTAATAAAGAAAAATTTCAAGAACGTCATGTAGAAAATTAAATTAGAACTGTGTGGTAACTTTGCATCAATTTCCAGCTGTTTAAGTTATTTATCGTGCATCTGTATACCCGATGTGCAACCGATCCAAAGAAAACAGCCTCAATAATTGGTAGTTGAACATTGCGTGCTCAAGATTGGAGCATGTTTCTGAATATATGTATCTAGTATATAGCCAGCTCTAGGACATTTCCCTACATCCCAGCCAGGTTTTGCAGAGTCAGGCCAACTTACATATATTTAGATTGCATTACTTATGCGTAATAGATATGCAAATAGGGTGATTCGAGGCGATGTTCAGGCACGCTGGCAGTAGATTCTCTGAGATTCGAATCCAATGTTCGGATTTAAAGGACGCCTCTGTAGACAGCTTACACAAATGCAGTTGGCTGGAACTATCACATCATGTGGTGCAGGATTCTTGATGCTGGATGCTAGAGGCTGGGAATTGACAACAACTGCTTTATAAATTTATCTAATAGGTGATTTTGCCTGCCGATCAGAAATCAAGTGCAAGGTATTTCAGTGTTTGAAAGATTTTATGACGTCTTGAAAGTAGCCTCTCCATAGTCCTTTCAAGTTATATTTTATTAGCTCACATACACCTGGCGTTGCTGGGGGTTAAACTTAGGAGATAGACATTCACCATTACAGAATTTTCTTTAGATCTTTTTAAGACATTGAATTCCGTAGTACAATATTTTGATGTATCTCTTAAGGTTTGGCCAGCGTTAGCGATGTTAGCGCCCGAAAGTATTTCCACATCGACTTTTCTCTACATTCCGTAAACATAATATGCTTGTATTTTATATGTAAACCTTTCGAAAAAAATTCTCTAAATGATACTGAAAATAATATCAAAATCCGTAGCGTATTTTAGAAGAACTGAGCGCCCAAACAGACAGACGCGGATATCCACATTTTTTGTAGATAATTAAATAAACCTATTATTGTTAATAAAATAATATTACTTTGTTTGAACCACTATATTTTTTATATCAAAGTCGACCGGTTTCGGAACAACCGTTTCTTTCTCAGAGCAAAATATATACTAACATAATATTACAAAATAATGGATGAACACATATTATTAAGTGTTGAAGTGGGGGTGGAGACGTGACTAGGGATTAGCGAAGAGTGGGGTGAGGAGATAAAACGGACGGTGAATCTGATCATTTCTAAGATGAGACTCTAAGATAATATTTTTTGTTTATTGATAATAGACTCTTTAATATTAAGGGATTTATTTATTTATTTGTTTTACTTTATTTTTAATATAGTGAATATTTAGTCCTGTATTTTTATAAAAAAAACTATGATTATTTGTGAAGATATGGTTAGCGAAATCGGAAAAGTTATTATTATAATAATTTGTGCAGTAGTTGATGTAAAAATGATCATAAAACGCTATAGTCTCTCAATATCGACATCAAATCGTGTTCACACTTTTTAAACCATTCACAAGCGCCATTCACCTTCCTCCTCCCCATTTCATTCCTAATTCCTATGCCTACTTCTGTCAACCTCAAAACTTTCCCTGAAGAGAAGATGGGATAGTCTTATTGGCTTCTAGTTGATGGTACAGTATTTGGTCACATATAACATATATTAATTTCAAAAATAATACGGGTATAAACAGATAATGTGGGCTGAGAGTAACGAGTGGGCAGCAAACTTTCTTTTCGGAGTGTTATATTATAATATTATTTATCTCACTTTTCTCTGTAAGTTCATAGCTACTAGCTACAAATAAAATGCTTTAAATCACGAGAATCGATTAAGGCCTTCGGTATGTCAGAAAGCGCTATATTCGGTGACTTCACGCGACCACGAACCGGATAAATTATGATATTTTTTATACTGGAATTGTACCAATGCGAGAATAAAATTGTAGTATGCATAAACCAATCATGTCAAGAAAGCATCCCGTGATTAATTCGCCCAACGAAAGGAAATTTATATGGTGAAACCGAAAGAACTTCCAACACGCAGCGCCGAGAGATGAACGGCTCGAGATGAGGGCGTACGCTCTATATTACGGAGGTTCCACTAACCAAAGAGACCTCCGAGACTCCAAGACTGATGATTTGTTTGCATTTTCGAGAGTAAAGTAAAAGGTTTCCGTTTCGTGATGGCAGCGTGTTAACAAAATAGTAAAGTGTTCCGAGTATACAAAGTTGAATAAGATCCTCAGATATGACGAGAGTTGTTTTTCCATATTGCGGGCGGTACCCGTGTCCACATTATCCGCAGCAGTACCTACACATTGCGCGCGTAGATTTATGACAAACTGGTTGCATCTTCCCTATTTGTGGATCTGGAATGTTCTCCTTCACCAGCCAGTCTCGACCACGCAGGCATGAAAGTAAAATCGGGAACCTGAATAAAAATTCCAGAGACACGCTTTAATCTATTTACCTCGTAGTCCGCTAGCAATGCGGTTTTTTACCTATCATCCCAATGTTTTCCGATTAAGCTGTGAAAGACAATCATTTCGCATGATCCGCGCCGAGTATAGACATAATGGTTACTGCAAATCGAAGCCACCGAAAAGAAAGTTAATCGCTGTTAACTCGTGCACTTCTCATGACTCATCTCAGAAATAAATACTTTCCACGAAGGCCTTGAGTAGTAACTTCGGTTTAGTCCAGCCTAGACAGAACTCGCTGTAGAGGACCGTGGAATCATAAGAAAATGCGCAACGTCCATTTTATTTATTGGTTCTTCAAGAATGCACTTTTTCTTTAGTTTTGTTCTTTCTTCAAGTCATTGGAAACGAATAATTTGCATTATCTAACTTGTTTTTGGAATACTAAACGTTAATTATTAGTTTTCAAATCAATATCGTGACAATCGGTTTTCTTTGAGAAAGTTTTCTAGGTACAAATAAATAAAATTAATTTACCCGTAAAAGCTCTATGCAATGTTGTCTTATATGTAGGTTGCCTTGTACAATATTGTGTAGACCTGAAAAGGACTGTTTTAAAAACTGTACCAATGATTGTTCCATTATTGAATACGCCAGAATTCAGATACGGAATGTTACACGAGAGACCGGTAAAAATGTAAAAAGAATCCATTAAAAGTTAATGGTGAATCCTCGGCTCGGGCTAGAGCGGTCAGGCCATTGGCCAGTCCGGAGTGTACCCAGTCCGGAGATGGTGGTGAGCGCGACTCATTAGTCCGGTACCCACCGGCCCGACTGAGGATCTAAACACCCAGATTTATTGCAGCAATAGCCCGGGTTATCGCGGCCGACCAGCCAAACTCCGACATATTAATATTTGGACATCGTAACTTCGGCATAATTCTTACATTATCATCAGTGCATTCCACAGCATCTGTTTCCGCGTGAGAGCTGCTCCGTAGGCCATCGGATCGAATTAAAAATCGCGCAGCCGGTTTGTCAAAAGCGACCACGCACTGAGCTCGCAACGGATTCAGCCTTGATCACTTTGCGCACCTTTGGATGCGGCAAGCTCCAAAATATAGTTTATTTGTATCAAAACCGCGGCTAAGGCATTCGGCAGAATTGCGTGACCAATTCATTAAGCTTACTAGATATAAAAATCTTTTTAGAAAATTCCTATCAAATCCGTATCAAATGGACGTATTCCTTGAAAATTTCAGTTCAGATACATTATACAGAATTCTTGTATTCTTCTACAATATATTAGTTAGTCGAGTATCTACCAAGGAGACCAAAGAGTTATTGAAGACGTAGAAATCGCCTTCTAAACTGGTTAACCCCAACAGCGCGATAGTCATTTAAAAGACGAGCGAGGTACTACGGTACTGCCCCAACCGCTTACGCTGATAGTCTGATACCAAGATGGACAACGCCATATAGATGTTCGCGAGAGCTTATACGGAAACATTAACATAAAGAGTAGGGACGCCAAATCAACTGACTCTCTCAACCAACCCCTGTAATGATTCTTATCAAATGACTTAACACACAATAATTAAAGGCACTGGATGAGATAGAAAACACGCAGCCACCAAACTTTCATTATTTAAAGGGGGTGATTGTATTACGCCCACAGTCTTCTTCTTATCCCATGCAAAATACAACGTCTCCGTTACGGTGGTTTATTATTGCTATGGGCTTATGGCATTTGCGACGGTTTCGCGAGATAAATCATTATGACAGTCATCATCAACGCAACGCTTCAATCATCTCATTTCATCTTTCATCTATTTCTGGTCTCCTAACTGACCATGACAGATGCTCTACCTACCAGTTTCTTGCAAGGTTTCTGACAGTGGGGCTGAATGACCATTGGGAAATGAATATAATTTTGAAACATTAGAAATTACAATATCGTTATTGAAAGCTGCTTTGTCTGCAATTACCTTGACTTTGACATTGAGGTTAAAACCTAGAATATCTATTATGTTTTTCTTTCTTTCTACTATAAATCTTTTACCTAATAATATACTTCTTAGCAAAGTGATTCATGTATAGTATCGTGAGAATAAATATAACACAGTAATCTTCGAAGTAGACATTCTATTATGCATTGCACCTGTTTGGTTTTCAAGAATAGTTGTCGAATCTGATTTCATTGTTATCCCATTCAATTAATTCTCTAAAATCGTGCGGTTGCTGTCATTAAAAGTGTGATTATGTCAGTGTTAATTCGGCGGCTAAAACAGCACTTTTTGTCATTGTTATAAAGCTGAATTAGTTGCAAAAACGGAACAAAGAAACATGCAATGTGCGTACTACTGCAAGAAAAAAGCACATTCGTCTGAGAGCGGTGACTGGCAAAAGCTCGCGTTTTTTGCTACTCTATTCAGAATTTCAATCAATCTCAGTGGTCAACTTAAGTGTACCGCTTCTTCTTTGGTAGTAATGTTATGTCTAGTACTTTATTGCAGCCCCCGTCGTTCATTTAATTGATTTTTGAAATCCATTTTACTTTGCAATAATGAGCTTTATTGTGTAAGGACACATAATTGGTAAGAGTCTAAGTATAACATCTCACGATTCACCGACATTTTTAGTTCAATGAGAAACAATGCAACCATACCTTTTTTTTGAAAATTAATAATAATAATAATAATGATTTATTGTTTTCTTTTCTTAGTAATATATAGAGATAATGATATCCTCACTGGGATCTCCCGTGCTGAGGATGTCATTTACATATTATAATTTAATTATAAACATATATCATGTAGTATAATATTTTTTTTATTATAAGTAATTTTAAAATAAGTAAGATAGTGTTTTTTTGTATAGTTCAGTTTAGTAGATTCGGTGTTAATCTGTGTTTGATATCAGTATATTTTCTATTTCAGATCTCCCTATATTAAGTATCCAGCTTTTTATTTGAGATTTAAATGTTATAATGTTAAGGTTTTTTAGTGAGAGTGGTATTTTATTGTAGGGTTTAATAATATGATATGAGAAGCTTTTTTGCCCAAAATTTGTATTAGTAGTTATTTGTTGGATAAGTTTTTGACCATGAGATCTAGTGTTTCTATTGTACGTGTTTGTTGTTATTTCTTGGGTTTTGTACTTATAAATGTAATTGAGTATAGTTTTAGAATATAGTTGTTTAATTGACATGATGTTAAGATTGGTGAAGATTTCGTCAGTGCTAGTTCTTACAGGAACTTTCAGTATAATTTTCATTATGGCTTTTTGAGTTTTAATTAGTGGATTTAGTATATTTAATTGTGGAAACTGTTTAACAGTGGAAATCGTTATTTCAAGTATATATAATACCATAATATATACATTCGTGAGTTTTGATTTCCTCGATAGCTTTATATATATTAACTTTTCAGTAGTTTCACCTCCCTTTCGATTATTATACGATTTATAACTTTGTATGATCTTTGAACTTAATGGGCCTCTTGGAATTTTTAAGCGCTTATAAATTATATTTTACGAGGATATTGTTTTTCCGTTTGAAAAATGCGCAGGACGAATAAATAACCACACGGTAATTTTCATGTCACATAACATTCGTAAGGCGTGGGTGTTTATGTATTTACTAAGAAAATAATACAATGTAAATGGCCAGAATATGTCCGATAGGGCAGGTTGAGCAGCGGTTCACGAGTCTCGAAGAAGAATACTCAATTAACGTTACAATCTCGATGACCAGTTCAGACTTTACTGTGGTTGCCTTTACTGTGGGATCGACCGAGCCTACATGTTCGACTAATCTAGATTTCGTATTCCATTTCTGCTGGCGATGCTTGATGAACCAAAAAGATCATTACGAAATAACAAATAGTTTTTGACAAGCGATACGCAACACAATGTGGTTTACCCGATTTACATATTATCTCACTCGATCGGAGATTACGAAATTAATATCATTTGGTTTTCGACCGGAATCTGCACCCAAGTATGAAAATATACCTATCACTATGTGTTGATATCAGATATGTCGGTGTTGCTGTAAAAGTTGTTCTACCCGAGTCAATAACTTGATAGAATAGAAGAGAATTAATTAAGAATATGGTTAAGCTGACGCAAGTGTATTATTTTATGAACGAGAAATTGTGAGACTTTAATAAAACGAGTGTAAAAAACTATTACAACATGGTAAGAGTAACCGGCAACATTCGCGATACAAATAAGTATTATGTACAAGTCAGTAGAAATTAAAAGTTGCCAAAAATAATTGCCCATAGTGTTCCACAGCATTATGGTTAGTAGGGTTCGAGTTAGGTAGTAAGCGTTGCATTGAATCTTAAAGATTGAATTGTGCCTGGCTTTTATTTTTGACATTTGAATCAATGCTCACACGTTCGAGATAATAGACGCATTTCATTATTTCTTTCATAAACTTACTGTTATATTGCGCAATGGAAATCAAGGCAAGTAATCTCGGTGTGTATCTCGGGTTGAATTGGTACAAGCGGATAATCATTTATATATAGATTGAACAACCGTTATGGCCTGTCTGCGCTAGTCCAGCAGACCGACAGCGAAGGGAATTCCAGCGCACTTCCTTGGAAGAGGTGGCTCGTCACCGAGAACCACTTATCAGCAGAAATGGATGCTGTAGACTTGCGATGTTGTGCCTCTGTTTTAGTGGCTTTAGTTCTAGGACAGGTATGCAGATGTATGGGCTGGAGGCTGTGGGCTGACTTCCCAGTTAAGGACCATCTCCGTCTATAGATTCTGCCATACCGCGCATACTCAGATCTAATCTAGCTTCTATTCACTAAGTGCTTTATACTTCTTCCTCGTTTGCACATTTCTCTATATGTACATTTCAGGCATCTCCTTTTTTATTTCAATAATTTGACCTTTTAAATCATTCTCAGATCCAAACGAAATAAAATTTATTACAGATAGGTAATCTTGTTTATTCAGTCGGTTTGTGGGGTTTCCTCTTTTGTGTTGAAATCCTAAGACGTGCATTAAATACTTCAGTAATAAAATAAGTAGGTCATTGTTTCTTAAAAGCTTCCTACCCATTAAACGTATTGGAGAGCTGATAGAAAATATTTATGTTTAATGTTTTAAACGTTTGGCTATTAAGTTTTTAATGTAAACTTAATAAAAGAAAAAATATAACCCGATAAGCATTTTATGTGAAAAACTCAACTCATCAAAATGCACTATAAATTTTCTAGATGCATAGGACTTTTATTCGATTAATTTTAAAACATTTGAAAATAGTTAATTCGTACAAATAATTTAACCTACGGAATGAAATCGTATAAAATTTAACGATCTATAAAATTGAATAACTAGCGTTTGATTTTTAACTGGAAACTTATCTCGATTATTGGCTCTTAAGTATGGAACAAGGTTTAATATGAATTATAGTTGCCATTATGTCTAGATCGGTGATATACTCCCACGCTATTACTGCTTTATCAAATCATGATATATAAGTCCGCGTAAGTATGGGTCAACGCGTGGAGCTTACTTAGCGAGATAAAATCATTCGGCGTCCTTATGCACAGGATTCAAACGAGAATATCAGGCTAGGCGTAAGAGTAGGAATAAATCATTCAATTGAAATGAAATCTCACATGTGTTTATTCGGTTAAGTTTGCAAAGGTGGTTAATTGATCACTCAGGGCCAGGTAACTTGACTCTCGGGGGAGTAAACGAATGTTATTAAACTGTATT
This sequence comes from Hesperophylax magnus, assembly GCA_026573805.1. NCBI lineage: Eukaryota > Metazoa > Arthropoda > Insecta > Trichoptera > Limnephilidae > Hesperophylax > Hesperophylax magnus. The sequence continues at coordinate 9,060,631 of JAIUSX010000022.1, forward strand.
TTCATTTCAGAACTTTTTGTTTAGCCATCTGCTAAGGCTCTAAGAAAATCATTCTAAGTATGCAACCTCTAAGAATAATTCATAGTTAGTAACTGGTTATTTTTTCACGTAATCATGTTCGTGATTGAATTAGTGTTTGCGAAATGCTGGGAGCAGGCAAAATCTTTTCATTTATGTGAATCCTACAAACACTTATAGTCAATGAGGACGAATGACCAACTACGCATACATCACACTTTCATTTTGACTTTAACGATATTCTTCGAGCAAAAACCAATATGCTATAATAACTGTATATTTGTTACCGCACAACCACTTCAATTGCGTACCACGTATGGGACGCAGATACCTGGCTATTGAAATTTGTCACTAATAGTAGCTAAAGCCATATGGAGTTTCGAATCTTGATTCGAACCCGCAACCTCTGGACTCGGAACCAGCGTTTTATCGCTGCGGTATAGAGGTTTTAATTGTAACATGGTGTGTGTACAACAAAAAATGTATTCTCTCAATATGTGGGATGTTTAATTTTTGTGACGTACTTAAGTAAGATTTAGAAAAGTTTGTCTCGTAAAGTGATAAATTATAGCTTTAAAAAAACGAATAGACAAGCTTGTTTATAAGACTTCATTAGAAATAAAAATATTACGGTTGCAAGAATTGAACGCGCATTAGAAAAAAAAATTAATGGATTTCTTCGAACGATTGGTCTTAGAGTGAAATAAAAAATCATGTAAAAATTCGAATACTTTTAAACGAAGCATTAATATGTAATTATTGTGTAGTGTATTTATGCGAAATCTTTAATTTTTGTTTAGTAAAAATAGCGGATTAAAAAACACCCTTAGATCCGGTGAAGTAGGTACATAGAACCTTAAAAGTTCGAACATTTGCAATACGAACTCAATTCGAAATTTTTTGGTTCTGTTTTCTGAATCCACATAAAAGAAGTGTGGAAATGGGGAGGGAAAATGTCAGGGACAAAGTGAGGTTAGTAAGGTACTAGGAATCTAGGATCTAGTCTTAAGTTTATCCAAACAAATTATGTTTTGTGTGAGGTGCATTAATATACAGTACAGATATGGGATTTTAATCGATTTTTGATATTTTGATTAGTTTTGAACCTAAGTTTTTTTATTCCGTAGTCAAAGCTTTTAAGTCTCTGCAACTGAGCTCATCCGTGTTATGGCTGTACTGTTAAGTTTTCTCTATAATAATTAGCATTTATAAATTTGCAAGTCAAATAAACGATGAAGTAATCACATTTTCCATCAAAACTAGTTTTCTTGGTACATTCCGTAGGTAATGAACACCCTACGTCAATCAGAACAGGTTAATCCCATTATTAGTTGTATTTTTTGTATTTTTTCCGTCGCCATCTTGATGGATATCATTTCCGCGCGATTATTGTAATTTGATTGAGACAATTCAGAGTAAAATTCACGGTGTTAATTGAACAGGCACCAGCGATAGAGAGGCAAAAGTATTAAAAGTCTCGAGAACTAACTAATAACTAATAAATACCGGTCAACCGAAGACCAAAGATTACCTGTGACACATTCATCATTACCTGTCGAGGAAAATTAACGTTATTCACGACGCTAACGACACTCGTTAGGGCGTTTGCGGATTAGGAATTTTACTATCCCTAAATAAATGCCGCCAAAAAGGCGATGAATCACATAACCAAATTTTTTTCCTTAATTTTTCCGTTGGCAATTACATTTAAAACAAAAGTTTTTTTTTGAAATTCACCTTGATAATAATCTTTGGAGGTTACTACCTACCAGTAAGTACAATTCTTTTTCATACTGCCACCGACATCAGCAAAGAACGTAGTATCCTGAATATACTTATTCTTTGAGGTGTGCGAAGTGATTAGTCATGTAGGTTATAGATACTAGGTGTAAAAACTACCCTAAACTTTTTAATTTCTTTTTTAAATATTTAAATTCAAAGTATATTAAATTTTGTTTAATGATAAACAAAAAAAAAATTGACTTAATAACCACTTAATTAAATTGAAAAAAAAGCGGAAATTGTGTTCTACGAATTGAGCACAATAACAATAAATACGTAAGTGCTACCCTGTACCGTGTTGGGTCAGTGGTAAAGCTCACTGAAAATGGTAGGCGGCGTGTCTTCTGTGTTAATAACTCAAGTTTCTGAGCTTGAGCGGACTGAGTGACATTTTATCAGCGGCCATGTCATTCTGAACATTTTCTTCGGCCATCATCGCACGAATCCTCCCAAGTCGATGTTCAAGACTTTGTTCTTATTAGTTGCATGAACCCAGTTGACATCTGAAACACAAGTAATGGGCTTACATTTAATTTAATGCTAATGAGGAGTGTAATGCATGGTGAAAATAAATTGAAAGTGAAGAAGACGGATTGAAATTATCTGTTTACTAAAACTTGTCACATTTGATATCCTGGGTGTTTTGAAAGAAATTGCCATCCGGCAAAAAAATATGGTTCCATGATAACTCAACACAGTGACAATTCAACACACTTCGAAACAATGAAAAAAAAAAATTTAAACCCATCCTAACCTAACCTACTTAACCCAGTTAATAAAGTTTTTGTTTCATCACTTTCCATGACTTTATATAACTTTTTAAAGATGTGATGAATTATCATTGTGACGATTTATCCGGTCATCAAAAATATAATTAAGGCTGTATAAATTCACCTTTCCTCTCTCCATACTTTGAAATGTTGGCTTAGAACACCCTTGAAGGGTGAAAGCCAGAAACAACTGAAAAAAAGAACTTCGTGGCAGAGCAGTGAGATTGTTGACTAGACCCATTATTGCTGGTTCAATTCCTTACCCATGTTTAGTAACTAGATCTGAAAAGTCAAGTACTTCACAAGTATTTTAATCCCCAGATCTTTTGCATATAGACTTAATTCAAAACATCCATATGTTATTACCTGCAATTGGGAATTTTTCAATTTGTTTTGGCCTTAATAAAAATATATGTATTATATTACTCAATACATTCAGTTGATTCAGCTCATTGAAATGATTCATTATATTCTGTTCATTCGGTTAATTCATTTCATTCGCTTGATTCATTTAATTAATCCATTGTATTATTACTAATCCCTTATCTTAAGCAAGGTGCAGCTCCGCGCATCGAGCGGTCACCTTTATTGCGTGTACTTGAAGGAATGTTGTATTTTCATGAAGGCAACCTACGAATAAATTATTGAATATAAGTCGAAGTATGATTAATAGAGACTTTGGAAAAATTGATGGCCCTAACTGTAAAGTGCTTCATAAAATATCGACGGGTCGGAGGGCAGAGATATGACTCCTGTTGATTGCTAAAAATGTTACTTTAACGAGGTGAAATTTGCTGTCGACAGTTAAATTTATATGGGCGAACTAAAAAATAATAACTAATACGTACAGTAAAGTATATTTTTTATGTAAATGAGGCCCACTTTGCAAAGGTTTTCTTACCGGAATCTCTACGTCAATGTGTTTTTAGGTCGCAACGTCATTTCCATCAAGATCTATGAAGCTTGGACCATACCAAATTGGAACTAAATTATTTTTTCAAAGAATAGAGACATCAAAAAGAGTGTAACGAGATTCGGACGAAGTCTGTCAGTAAGGCCAATTAGGTGCCTACCTAATCAGTTTTGGAAAGAAAACAAAAATATTCTAAAGAATCGCTAATACAGTTGTTTTTAATTATATTTTGGCCCTTATATGCCCGGACACCCAGTGGCTGCCCAGGCAGCCCGACTGATTGATACGCCGCTGGTATTAGGCACTAAATAATGATCTAATATTGAGCGTTCAGTATCTGCGCACATATTACAACTGATTTTAGAACATTATTCTTTCTAACAACTTTCACATCTAAACCGATTACAGTAGAAAACAAAATATGTACACCAATTATATGGATCGGAGATATTAAATTATCTCATTACATAAAAAAAACCAGTGCTTGTCTTAGAGAAACTCAAAAACACAATATCGTGAACTTCCGATAATATTATGTAACATGTAAGTAGGTTCCTAGTCAAAACAAAATATACATCTTATCGAAATAAAATAAAACATTAATATTTTATATACATATTTAAAATGTATATTAGGAAGGTACAGGTAGGTGACCGACATTCATAGAAGTCTATGGAGTATATATAAGAAAATAGTCAAAATATTTGTTGGAAAATTAATTTTTATTTATTTTATTAATATTTATTTATTATTAATTCATTACAAAATAATAACAATAATATTTATAGTATATTATTCCTAGTGATTTAAAAAAAAACTAACTTCTGGATTTTATCATTTTTAAATTTATAAACACCCATGGGGCTCATATATTGGGTAGGTACGTCAATTGGTTTTATTTTTTAACACAATGGTTGATAGTAAATTACGTTGCATACAGTTTACAATTGGATAAAATAAAAATAATCTGATAGTATTATTACGCCAGCGTCTGGACGATCTAGGCCCTCTGATTGGTCGAATTAAAATTGTCTGTTTCGGGTAAATTCAGCTAACTTGAAAATTAAGACACGATTTCATACTAAAATAGGATCGCCTCATAATAATACGAGATTTCTTCAAAAGCATCGTTTCTGCTCATATATTTTTTGGATAATATCGAAGAAAATATGTTTTAGAAAGTTCATAATCCATTGGATTAATTACATTACAATGAAAATTATCCACAGTTACGTGATTATGTTTGACGTTTATAAAAAATCACGCGTCCCTTATTCAATATGGCGGATACGCACGGCTATAGATGGCCGACAGAGCGCGCCTCTGGCGGTTTAAAAACGAACCAAATGAATGGCGCGAATATTTAAATATGCAGCTCACAATATTTGACTACTTACTTACTATTAACAAGCATTTGATAAGAAGATTTCTTCTGGAAGCTTATCACTTTGTAATGGCATTTTTCATTATTATTTATATTTTTTTTGCTTATTAATTATATCTGATTTTATATTGACATGTTTTCTAATTTGTAAAATTTCAAAATTATTTATTTGCGATGTTTTATATCCTGAGTGAAGTATTTTAAGACCTGAATTTTTATCGAAAGTGTGATCATTATTCAAAAGATGATTTGCAAACTCAAATTCACTATTTCCATTTAGAGCCCTGCGATATTCTTTAGTTCTGACTTCAAAGTTTCTATTGGTTCTACCTTTGTAAAAGAAATTACAATCATCCCAATTGAGTTTTTAAACTCCTGATTTTTTTGTTTGAATTTTGCAATCTTTATTATTAAGAATATATTTCTTCATTGTTATTAGTGTAAAACGCCAGTTGAATAGTACCAGAATTGTTTTTATATATAATTTTAGAAGTATCGTTATCCACAAGCAGAATTCTACGCCATTGTTTATTTCTATCTTTAGAAAGACCGTTTGAAGAGAATATGTTTAATTTTTTTTATTTAGTATTTCAACTATCAATTTATTAGAATAACCGTTATTAAATGCTATTTGTCTTATGAATATATTGTTTTATGGTTATATTCTATTTGTTTTTTTCAGGTCTTAAAATACTTCACTATAAATAATTTTTAAATTTTAGAAATGAGGAAACATGTTAATATAAAAGCAGAAATAATTAACAAGAATTTTTTTATAAACTCTCTTTTAAATATTTTCCCACTTAACTGGTCTTTCCCGTCTAACGATATTGTAATTCCTAATTATTATAAACCCAGCCTACTCTTACCCCTCCCCCCTCCTTCCACTTCTTCTTTCCCAATTGCAATCTATATTTAATTTTTGACTTCGGTGTATACACAATAAAATGTAAACATTATATTTATTTATTTATTGGACAATTTGCATAGCGCCGCTTTTGTGAGATATCACCTCAGGGGCGCTATATTGTAATAATCTACCTTTATATATAGATTTTTACTCTCCTGATGAAGGTGTATATATAATCTAACTTTAAACTTTATTAGATACAGTAACAGTTGTAGGTAAAGAATTACCAAATAATTACCGAAAATGATTACCCTCCTTTTATTCATAAACACGGGTACAATTAATCAATATGTAATAATCTATTATTTAAGTCAACTTTGTTATAACTATCTTTAATTGTGACAAACTATACGATATTGATTAAACTTATAGACATTGACGGTTGTAACACATATTTAAGGACTGCAAGTCTCCTATGAGCTAATTATATTAGGCACGATAACAGTTAATATCAGTTGTAGACATGTAGTCAATAATAGTATTTCATTTGAAATAATCCATCACAAATACGTAAAATTTAATTTATTCAAACAACTGTCATTCATATTATGCGTAAATTTAGCATGTTATTATTAATTAACTCCTTCCTGTTCCGTGTTTTAACAATATATATATATACTCACCCTCTCTCTGTGAATGTCCTAATATCTATCTATTAAATGTAACTGTTGTTAATATCACTTAAAATGGGCGAAGCCCAACTAAGAGCCGCCCGCAGGGCCTAGCAGAAAAAAACCCGCGGAGCCGGTTTTTAACTGCTAGTAATCTATTATTATCAGATATCATATTTTGGCATGAATAATTGGTTTGGGTATGTATTGAACATCGATTTTATGTTCGTTTGCTAAACTATGCGTGCGAGGAATTAGCGAGTTTGCTGCGTAATTATTTGTTTGTGAACGGTGTCAATGAAATAGGTCTGGAAATGATTTTGATGGCATTTTTCAACCGTACTTTTTTCAATATTTTCCAATCGAACCAATTTTACGTTGATTCAATTTTCAGCCCTACTGATTCAATTTTCCATAGTTTAAACCTATAACTGTCAGTTATTGTTTACTCTGCCAACACTTTATGCCAGATTATTTGCATTCAACACATTTTCAAACACCGTGCGAAAAATAAACAAAATTGCAAATTTTTCAGGTTTCGTTAAAGTTTCTCGTCATAAATAATATTTCTATGGCGAAATATTTAACAAACAAACAAAGCTTGTTTGTTTCCGTAGAGCATATTCACTGGGCTTAAATAAAAGCCCAGTGGATATGCGTTTTCCTGTCCGCCCAGCGCCATTGTATGGATTGATTGCCGTAGGAACTTATGACCTGACGAGGAATAACTTTATCTTTTGTTCGGATCATCGCGCTCTTCTCATAGAGAAAGAGAAGCTATCGACCACATAGTAAAAAAAGAAAAATAATCAAATATTCACATTGACAATGCTTCCAAGTGTGGCTAAGATCTTTTTACTCTGATGCATTATTTTAATGATGGTTTGAACAGTTTTGCGATTGTACAAATCTTCACCTTTATTTTGACTTAAGACCAACGAATGATACATTGAATTACCAACGAACATCACGCTCGTAGTAAAAAGGGAGATAATCGCGGGTTTTTCTATGCCTACGGTAAACATGATTACGTTTGTACAATTTTGACCTTTAAGTACAGTTGAATTGTTGCGGTCAAGTAGGGAAAAATTACGTTTTGTAGAGAGATGCAATGTAAATAAATGCCTACTGGAGGTAGGTGCAACTCTTTACAACTCCCACATAACACAATCAGACTGATCTTTTTAATTGGTGATTTTCAACTCCCGAAAACATATTTTGACTAAAAAACTTACTTTAAAAAATAGATGTTTACATAAACATAACACTAAAGTCCAGTTTTTTTTAAGTATATCAGCGCCATTATTTTTTTTTACATCTCCCACTTCAAGTAACAGCATTAAATAAAAAAAATTACATGGGTTGTTTGATCACCTGCTGTCAATCACAACAATAATCAAAATTTTAACAAGCCGCGAAGTGGCCTAGATTCTGCGTTTTAATTGTCGCTGATTGCCTATTTAATGAAGACGTTAAATATGAAAAGGGTTTAAATAACTTGCCCTAAAAACACAATCCATTTACTTAAGAATCACGAAATCACGAAAATCGAAGCCACAATATTCGACTGTAATATAAAAGATACAGTGTGGTTTGTAATTAAATGCAAAAAAATGTTCGAGAAGGTTAGGTAAGGTGAAAATAGGTTAGGTTAGTTTGCATACCATGAGAAGTATCACGCCAAGAGATGCAGTCCAACTACCGTCAAAGCCTCGACTCTTAGATATATGGGATCCAACATCACCATAGCAACACAGCAGCAACAGATTTCATCTTTCTCCCGGACCGTTTACAGCCTCACGATGATTAATGCTATCTATTATGCTTCATTATCTCGAATCAGTTATTAGCTGGGCGAGATGAGGTTCCCAATAGTTGGACAAGACACATACTAGTGAACCCTGTAAACGAAATATACTAATATTAATACACCATATCTATGGCTAGGATAAAAAGATAAAACTAACACCGAAACATTCTAAAATAAATACCATTTAATGGTAGGTTTTCGATTTTTTTGTATATAACTGTCACCTGGAGAATTAGTTGGGCATTCTCGAGAAATCAAACCCCTTATAAAGTTTTTTTCCTTCTTTTGTATTCAAATCAAAGATCTTATAATAGTGTGACGAATTTCTAAGAACTGCTTGTAATTATGGTTTTGATTATCTCGCTTCCCAGCAAAATTAAGTAATTTATGGATTTTCTACAAAAAATACTTACGTTCATGAAAATTACGTGAGTATATTCTTTCTCAATACTCATATGATATTCTTAACATAAGATAGCATGTATTACTGTTATGTTTTACGGAAAATTATTATTGTTATACTGTTATTTTGCTTTAAATCATGTAGTTAGAAGGTGACATATTTATATTACTTAAACTAATTATAATAAATAGAAAAAAAAAATTATACATCTGCTTTAAAATAAATGCACTTTCTTGGAATTTTCGAGGTTTTATCAATTTTGTGAAAAAAGAGAGGAATTAGTAATGTTGCCGGAATATTTTATTTATGCGTAGGTACTTATTGGGAGAAGCATCAGATGTTTTTAAAATCGATTTATGGTGGAAATCAATGCCTTCAATAATATCCACGTCTGCTGTCTGTTAAAGAAGATAAGAATATTATTATTTTTTAATGGTAAACTAATGTTACAAGACAAGGTTTTATGCATATATTTTCAATTTGTACTAGTATTTCAGGCGAATTATTACTTATAATTATTTGTTATCCTTTATGCTATGCATAAAATCTTGTCTTATGAACATTAGTTTATTATTACAAAATAATAATATTTGACAAGTCAAAAATATTTCATCAATAAATGAAGATATCATATGTCTCGACGCCATCTAGTGAGAACTTTAGCACTGACAAAGCCTTTCCTACAAAAAATAAAGTTGGTTGTTTACAGATGGAAAAAATATAATAAGCAGTAATTGTTGATTGAGGTACTAGTACATATTGAATCATTTGGCGGGTTGGAAATAAGCCGACATAGCTCAGTGGTTACAGAGCACCTGACCGGACATCAGAAGGCACTTCTTCAATTCCCGTTGGCGGCATTTATTTTTACTCTGGAGATATTTTCAATTTGTATTAGTATTTCAGGCGACTAATTATTGCTCATAATTATTTGTTAAGATAAGAATAATTTTTTATACCTTCCAAAGTGTGTAGATATTGTTGATGTTGTTTATTTCACACTCTTAACCTAACATAACCTATACCCGAAACTCTGGATCTATTTGACCATCAGCAACTGGCTTTTAGGTTTGGTTAGCACGTTATTTTAATGCAAGTATTTTCCATGATAAAATGTGTAATCGTTACTGTGTTATAGTTGGTTGGGTTAATTAACATTTTCTTTTAAAATATGTTAGGTCGGGTATTTTGATATGAATGTTATACAATGATACAAACAAAAACGCCTGAAAAAATGTATAATTGGACTTTAAAAAAACAATTAAGAAATTTCCAAAATTTGTTGATGAATTCAATATTTTCTGTGTTGGTAATAGTTTGTTACTTAATTCACTCACAATTTAAGGCAGGAATGTATTTTTGACATTGTAAAATAATGTGTAGGTACTTAATATTTCAACACTGGCAGCGCGAACACTGTGCTTATTTTTCATAGTGTCGTGACCAGTTTTGTGGGAAACATGAAACTTGCAAGGATTAGGCTAATAATAGTGACATTTCACTGCACAATGATATTATTGGGTTACGATGTTGCTTTTGCAGTAGCCACATTTTAAAATTGTGGACTTATTAAAGCCTATAAATTGTCAAAATAATATGAAAAAAACGTGAAAAACCAAGTTTGTTTTATAATATAATAAATGCACCTATTTTTAAATGTCTTTAAAATAAATAAAAAAAAAATGGTTGATTGACGATTTAACTTTCTTACCCACGAACTGGATTCGAGAACTCTACCAAACTCGCCAAATGCCGATCGGGTAGGACCGACATTTATTTCGTATATTAAACGCGTATATGTCCGCTTATGTGTAAATGATTATCACCAAAAGTTGATAGAATTTATTGTCATCGACAATGTGTCTATCTGCCGATTCTGATCAATATTTGTACCTATTGTTATTTTTTATCTTAATTCGTAGAACTCCTTTTGATGTTTATTATATTCAAAGTACATCACAATGATATTATTTTTATTTTATTTAAATAATTTTATATAAATTAATAAATGCATAAAAATAAAGAATTATAAATTAATCACTTCGCATACTGCATTAAAATTAACATGATAATATTTTTTTATAGTATCATGAACATAGAATCGAAAGAAAATAAAAAAAATACGATAGGTACAAAATGAATTAACGTAATCCATATCAATACAACAAATACAAAAAAGAGAGAACAGAGAAAAAAAGGTATTAATACCTGCCTGGAATAAATAACAAAAATCAACATAAAAGAAAAAGTTAATAATAAGTTAAATATTTACATAAAAAAGTAAGTTACAGATTATACAGGTGTTAAATGACTTACTTTAACCAGTGTGATTCCTGACATCATTTGGAGTAAAAAATGTGAAATGATGGTCTCCGGTGACGTTTTTAATGTTTGTTTGTTTTTTATTTTCAAATACAATTTAAAAATAATATTATCGTGACAGTTATTTAGACATTTAAGGCCATTATCAAACTGTGGTTAGGCAACATAAGTACTTATTAAAATGATATTATTTACCCTACCATATTTTTATTTGTACACGGTTTAAAATGATTTATTAATATTTTCGGTAAAAAACGATTTAAAAATTTATTGATATAATTTGAAGGATTAAATATAAAATAAAAAGGAAATACTGATTTAAAATGTAAAAAAAAATATATATATATAGATTTAAAATTTGGTACATTTTTTAAAATAGTGAATTGCTATATTGATCAAAAATTAAAAATTGTAATATTGATTACAAAAAATTGTAAATCGGTTTATATCGATATTATTAATAGATCGTTTTAAACATCATTCAAACAAAAAAAGATAAGGGTAAATAAATTCATGCATATTATAAGATTTTTAAACGATTAAATTACAATTTAAAATTAAACAGTAACTTTGTAAACATCACTTATAGGTAAATACTTAATGCCGACCGGGTTTCGCTACAACCGTAGCCTCATCAGGGCAGGTATTATACTGCCCTGATGAGGCTACGGTTGTAGCGAAACCCGGTCGGCATTAAGTATTTACCTATAAGTGATGTTTACAAAGTTACTGTTTAATTTTAAATTGTAATGTCACATCACAAAGTAACCGCTTCATATGAAGAAAGAATAAATTACAATTATTGACAAATAAAATGTCATTATTCACGATAAGATCAATTAATAACGCAATGTTCTTTCAGTTACTTATGTTATTTTTATTTTCACCATATAATTATATATAGGGCTCGGGTGGTGAAAATTATATACGCGCGTATATCTGATGCTTTCCGGCCATAATTCAATAAATTACATGTAACACGTTATCTAGTAATTGAACATGGGCCAGACATGATGATATATTCCGTCCCTAGTAGGTACTCGCGAAGCTCGCGAGAAGGGCCTTGCTCGTCAAGTTATGCCATTATGCAATTATAGTAGGTAATTAAAAAATCTTATTAAATAGGCCCACTTGGAGGGAGGGTTTGTGCGGGAAATAAATTTAAAAAAAATGGAATTTACATTTGAAGCTTTAATAAACTGCTTGAATACTTGTGACATATATATGAGAATTTCGGTACAAAACGGAAAATGGTTACCTTTAACAAATTGGCAACTTGTGACTTATAATATTTGGCTAATTAATAATGCGCCGTTTTCTTGAGAAATCACCTCAAGGGCGCTTTTAGGGCTCGAGGGCGGAATTATGAGTGATGTAGAGTTCTAAGCTTGAAAAATTCGACGTTGTTTAGTTTTAAACGGTTTTTTCTGGATAATTCGGTTTATTGCATGATGATTTTCAAGACATGCACCGATTTCCTGAAAAAAAATCGTTTTCGGCTATAATAACATTAATAATGCTATTTTTATTATAAGCGCTCTAGTACACTCAAAAGCCACTAGCGGCCTCTAGTAAGTAAGTACATTTACGAATATTTAGTGTTTAGTTTGATGTTTGAGGATGTTTAAAATACTAAGCTTTTTGTGGTTTGCAAAAGATTTTTAATTTAAAAAGTTGTTTGTGGTTTAACACTGTTTAGGAGGCAGTTCTTAAATGTGAAGGCCTAAATGCTCACCGCGAATTAAAGTAACTCGCTGTATGTTGTCTACGTGTCTACCGATAAGTAATTGAAGATTGTAAATAAAAACAGTGGTCGTGCATGCTCCCTATATCCTACATGACTGACAACATTACTTACTTGTTATCCTGGCGTCCTCGGACTTCCAAAGGGTAGTCAAACCAGAAAGCGACATGAGGATCGAAACGATCAAATGTCAATACATACGGAATTATCATCTACTTGCTGTACGCTCAGTAAGCTGCTGATATTGCAGCTTTCAAAGCTCCCCGCATTTGGATTTTGTGACAATTTCCGCTCGAAATCAGCATCTTAAAAATAAGAGCGTTTGATTTGTAAAGCTTCTGCGAATACAGCGGCTGAAAGTGCTTTGCGATAATGAATGGTTTTGTTAAACATGTCGCAGGGTGAATGCGTGATCTCCCCATTACAATTATAGCAATTTCATTATTGCAATAATATTAAAAAATAATTCGTTGATTCAAGATCATTTAGTGACCGTTTATGAATACTTAGTTTTTACCAATAAACCTCTAAGTTATCATATCAAATATGGTTTTGAGCTGTGAGTAAAATCATTTGAATCCCTCTTTTAATTTTCAAAAATTCTATTCGGTCCATGTGCTGATTCAGAACCAATAATCATTATATTCTAGTAATAAACTATCAACTGAATTGATCAGGCAGACTCATCACGTATTACTAAGCTAGGAGGTTTTTTTTAATTTAGCAGTGTAATTGGTGCCGATATTTAACAACATTTATTTCGCAAATTGGTTAGTAAATGAATCTCCGATATAAAAATTCTGAATGCATGTAGGTAGTCTTTACTGGCCAACTAGCCTTGTGCAATAAAATACGCCGACTTGTAAAGTACTCCAACAATATCCTCTGCTTTAATTTCGCCTCGGCATCGCTGTACCTCACATATTATAATAATTAAACATTTGCTGGAAATTTTAAAGTACAACATAATCAGCCTTGTAACCGAGATCTCATATATATAAATCTCAGGAATTAACTATTTATGGAACTATGGGAAAACAGGTCTTAAAGTTGTTCTTCATTCCTGTCGGATGTATTGCGGTTTTTTCTTTAATGGTAAATAGCAAAGAATTGCATTTTCTGTCAATTTAACAGAAGATGCGTGCAAATGCCGTGATTTAAATTGAAATACAATCCATTTGATCGCTTTTACCTGGGCAGCTATGTAAATACCCATTCTAAGTATTTTTAATCTTAGCGTAAATGGAAAATTTTAATCAACTAGTTCAATATCAACTAGAATGAAATATTCACACTTGATTTCAAAGTGAAATATTCACACTTGATTTAAAAGTGAAACATTCTCACTTGATTCCAAAATGAAATATTAAACACAAGTAGTAGGCATGGTTTTTATGACAGAACACTGTTCAAAACACAATCAAAACGTTGTTTGAAATAGTTTTAACTCTCTCATTTCTTACTCGAACGTGCCATAGTCCCACTGGCTGCGGGCAGTGGGCATCTAGTATAAAGGAAAACGTCAATCTCATTGTTTTGTAAATTGATACGTTCAGTTCAATTCACTTTTTAATGACATTTATATTTGCATTAGCCAGCTTGAAATTGAAGTGTCAAATTACCGTGTAAAGCTTTCTATTTTTTGTTACCGTTTTATATAATAGACATGAAATTATGATTTTTTTTCCGACATGAATCAATGAACAACATTCAAGTGCTCTTGTCGACAAAAATGTCAACGGATTTTATTTATTTACATTTGCCTTTTTTAACAGGCATGTGTTATGCACCGAGTTTGGTCGTTAGGCGCTTTGCTTTTGTTAAAAGTGAAATATTTAGATGTGTATCTGACGGTCAAAGAGCCAAACAAATTATATCATCAAAACATAAAAACGAGCGTGTTCTTAAAAACGTCTGAATATTCCAGGAATACTCCCAAGGGATATGCATGAATACGGTTGTTGCGAGGGGTTTGCTGAGTGTGTTTATGATTGAACGGACCCGACTCTCTCAACAATAGCTTCTGTCTATGGGAACAAAACAAATTTAAAGAGTTTGATTAATACGCCTTGGACAAAGAAATAACTTAAAGACCTTTCAAATTATGTGAAAAATCGTTATACCGGCGGCAGTGCGCAATGCACAGTGCGCAGTGCACAGTGCGTAGTGCAGGCACGCACCGGATTTAATTAAAATTGTGGGCGTCTTCTGATATTATTATATTTCGTCTAGCGTAGGCAGACGCAGGATAGCATTTCGTAGAAACTTAACGTACACATTACATTAATATTCATGTGTATTTGTGTAATTATTTATTGTACCTTTGGGCTCAGTTTTTTATTCGATCGTACACCTTTTTACACACATTAACAGCCGACTGAAATATTTAAATTTCACAAGGTTTTTTATAGCTGTTTTTATTGAATGATTCAAAGCGTCGGTTCATTGAAACGCTTTCTGCGAGCACCGTCCTAATCACTTGTATATCATTGACAGTTAACAAATTTGAGTTCTAGCGAAGTGGAATTGATCTCGCTGTTACATTACGGTAATATTGTTGACAAGAAATAATTTTAATGAATATCGCTAATGTTTTAACAGTATAATATTTAGTTAGTGAGACGTCGTGGGGGCATGCCGGAGAGATAATGGATGGACTTGAAGTTGCCGTTTAAGCGATGGCTTTCGATGGGTTATTTTACATTTACAACCGCAGTTTATTATCATCCAAGAGGAATGCTGAAATCAATTTTTAACTACATAAAATTTCTAATTCACGAACAATGTCGTGTCACGTCTACATATGACGCTCTCCTCGGTCTAGGAGTAAGACTTTCGACCAGCAATCCGGAGGTCGTAGGTGCAAATCCATTAAAAATAATATATAGTATATTTTCGTTTGAAATGTACTCTCAGTATCGCCCTGGTGAAAGACCACCATTCAGAATTGAAAAATTTATTCAAATGACCAGATCTGAATAGCCAGGTATTTCCACACCTTCCTCTTCCCCTCATCCTTCCCATCCCCATGATCTTCATCCTCAAAATATACATACACATATTATTGGGAATGCCATAATCTCACCGGCTCCAGATGGTTCATAGCAGATTCTTTTCCGGCTTCACATAAAAAATATATATTTATATATATGCATACAAAAACATTATTAAAAAGTGTTCATGGATTTCAAAATTATCAATCGTATTGCTGAAATTTTTTCAAGTTTTAAAAAGGTCATAGAAAGTTAGATATTCAACATGGTCGGAAGCATTATTAAATTGGTTCTATGAAATTACTTTCGCAAGAAACATAGAAGAATTTCTCTCACTGTGCCAGTAGCACTAATTATCTTAATTATTTAAGTGCATATCTTGCATTTTTCTTTCGTTAAATATTTCAATTAAAGCCTCTCGTCATTGTAGTTATTCGGAGTACTTGAGGAACGCTTGAATTCCATTCACCCTACAAGACAGCTAGAAACTTAAACGTCACGAGTAAATAATACGGGGCTAAAGGTGTAAAAATATGTGAACAATAATAATCAACGAGTTAAGAATACCGAGATATTTACTTCAATTTCTGTGAAAAATAATATGAAACCATTTCTGGGATGAAACGGTTACACTCCCACAATTAATAATAATTCTCTCTCCTTAACTCGGGTAATTTATCTGAGGCTCTATTTTATCTGTAGAGCTCGCGGTATTTTGCGCCCTGCCGCAAAGAGCAGAAGGCCGGTTATCCCGTGCGCAGACCCCGACATGGTCAGTTTATCAGTTCTGACGTACATTATTAGATATAAGAAATTGCCGGTGACAGAGTGAAACTAGTAAGACACTGAAACTAGCCGAGTCCGCAGATAAACCACGATACTGAGGGTATTTTTATCTCCCGGTGTACCACAGTGCGGGCTCCTCTCCAGCATGAAAGGATACTGGATGATTTTAAGTGTGATCCTATGTTCTACTGCCCGTGTGATGTCGCTATCGCTTTTAATAGTGAGTTAACATATCAACGTCTATCTCGGAGGGCTAGAGAGGTAATATTGGATTCTATGCGAAACTGGTTGTAATTGGTTGAACACTCTTGATAAACTATTTATTACTCTGTGCAAAAAGGATCGTTGTTTCATGTGTACCTTGCGGATTGACAATGGACATCTCTTCAGGCGGTTTTCGAGCAAGGTAGCTTCCGCAGCCCAGATGGCACATGAATGTTTTTTTTTATAATCACATTCTTCAATGCCTTCAGCATTCATCTATGAATTGATATTTCACGTTGAGGTAATGGTTAAATGAAATAATAATAATTGACTGATAAGTTGTTTAATTTATTTATAGTTTTCAATACAAGTCAGCTCAAAAGAATTATGAATGCCACTGTTTATGAAATGAATATGTTAATTACGTAACGTTGAATTAATAAAAAAGATTATGAAACATGTTAAAGAGCCGACATCGATTTGGTGAATCAAAAAAGGTGTTGAATTGATTGTTTTGTTTATTTTATAATCGAGTGCTTCAATGTAAGATAGAAGCTTCAGACTCAGACCTATATGCACTTGAACCGTTATTGAAAATCTAACAAAAACGTTGTCGTTAGTTTTGAGTTTTATTCCGAGTGGGACGTAACTATGTTTTTATGAAATACAATATAATTCAATGAAAACTATTCAACATTACATTGCAAGGTAATTTGTTATGGTGTGTTGAGTTATACGATGCGTGGCTTACAGTTCATGTCGGATGAATGTTGTATCTTGTATCCCTGGTACATTATGATTGTACATACAAGCCGTAGAGCGAGGAGTGGAGCACCTAACAGGCAATGCGACAACTTTCATGCACTCCATTTCATAAATTATCTCTCTGGCTTATAAGACGAGTGAAACTTCAACAGCGGACGACGTTATAAATACAGTCATGTAGCATCAATCCGGTACCTCTTGAAGCACTGACTAGGCTCGATCCATCCGCTATTCACTGTGAGATATTAGATACTGGATCTGAGTGTATTGGACCCTGGACAAGTTGCCTTTATCTGATTCCTACGATGGGTATTTATCAATAATATTTACGTTGCACTCATTTCTTAACCTAAATTGGCAATATCGTAAATCAGAAGTAGTGCAATACGCAACATCAGACCTCGATCTAGGCAAATAGTGGTTTTTACCATTTTGGCCATTTCTGAAACATGTTTTGCATGAAAATTTATTGGCCAGCAATGAGTTCACATTAATAAATACAAATGAAAGAATTATTATTGTTTAATCGCATTAAGCTTTTGTTTTAAACCGCCACTGTTTACTGAGGATAATCGCATCAGTTGAATGAATATGCAATCCAGCCAGATTGTATCTCTACAAACGTTTACATGTTGACATCTTATCGTTATAGGTTATCGATTGCTCCTGTCTACCAATAAGGAAGTCTTTTAATCAGTGAAAGTAATTGCTGAAACCGGGCTCACATGATTGACACTAATTGATTTAAGACAGTAAAAAGCTTAGACAACGCATCTGATTTAATTTAGAAATAAATAATAATGAAACATTGCAATGTATTGATACGCGCAGAACACGCTGTTAGCAAAACCTCCCTAGATGGAGTCTTTCCGCCTTACGCAAGGTACGAGCACCTACTCTCTCCAGTACGATATCACTCCTAGAAATTTATGGTTAATTGGTTTGTACTTCGAGGGGATTCGTTAATTATTACGGCAGTATACGAAGAACCTCACCGAAGAAATAAAATCAACATTAATAACCCACGTAAAGACAACAACAAAACTCATCAGAAGTAGAAAACGTTTGAGAAATACCACAACGCAATGAGCAAAAAGATGTTCTACCAATTGTGGAATATTTTCTTATTACATTGTCTGATACGGGCGAAATTATTACATATCTTAATGCTAAAATAATTAATACATTCACATTTAACCGCTGTTTAATTCTATGTATCTCTTTACATATTTGGCATTTGTTGGTGCTAAAATGAAGAGATTACTTGCTGGTCACATCCTTGTTCTCGGCTACACCCTCATTAATGATATTTTTTGTGAGTTTCTTTATCTCTAGAATTCTGCTGGGCACTCGGAGAGTACTGAAGCGACTCTCGAAGGAATCTATTAGTTACACCTGTTGCCTGTTGAGAGAAAACGTGTCTTATTGATTAATAAGTGTTCGGAGGTAGTTTATTCTAATAGCTGTTTGAGCGATAAAGTGGATTAAGCCATCATCGGCAACTTTGCTTTTGAAGGCCCCTATCGAAATGGTGAAATGTCATTCATTACATGTCGGGCTTGTAGAGAGACGGAATCTTTTAATGATAAATGGATTTAATTATTCCGTGATACCGCGTATCTAGATTTGAGTGCAAGATGTAGTACAACCTTTTCAATAATCCGTGATCCTCTAATGTTGGCCCATGCAGATACAAGATAGGTACTTACCCTGTAAAGGCCTGAGGCGATATATCCTCTTACCTCATAGAATGCCACTCTTCGAATATATATATACGGTATTTCTATATCCGGGAATCCATATCGTTTTGCCTTGAGTGAAATTGTATTCCTAGATAGCGTACAATTTTAACATACATTTATTACTGTTCAAAATATCAGCCTTAATAAATTCGTTTCACAAAATTTTATCCATTATGATGTCAACGATACCAATGATATGGCTATAAAGGTACTGGGTATTTGTTAAATGTTATTGAAAAAAACAACGAAGCCCAATTTTACGATGGTGAAAAGTTCCCGCCTTTTTATGAACCTGTAAATTCTCATTCATTAAGACATAAAAAGTTCGTTAGTTTTTGTTCGCAGTGTGTATTTCTTCCATCTATTGAATATGTTGATGGATAGTCTATGCGAAACGAATGTAATGATAAAACTATTGGTCATTTAACAAAACCTTACAATTTTAGTAGAAAGCCTAATTTTTGAAAACTAAATCACAAAACATGTCCGTGTCACTTCACAACGGCTTCAAAGTCTTTATTTATATTACCGCCGCAAGAAGTCACATATTTATACCAACTAAATGAGATGAAATTTTTTTTCTGTTATCTGTAAGCTATTTAATGGCAACTTACGAAAAACAGTTTGATAAATGCAGTATGGCATTATAGAAAGGGGTGGAACTTAAAAAAAACACACACAACCACTTTACATAGAACAAAAAATAATGATAAAGTCAATTCAATTTAATCCATAATATATATATATGTGGAATAATGTTCTCGGTTTACCCGCGTAAAGAAGTCCTTAAAAGGACTTTTTAATTTCTGACGTTTCGGACAGATCTCACTGTCCATCTTCAGAAGCCTTATGTCCTGAATTTCGTCTCAAACTGAACGCTTTCGCGTGTCTGTTCGGTCCAGAAGTCAAGATACAAGTGGGTGCTTATCAATTCTTATGTCTAGGACGAAGTATGCGTGTTGATAGTGATTTGACGGTAGAGGGGGTGGGGGCGGGGTTGGCAATATCAAGCAGTATGCGTGTAGCGACCTGATTGGGTTTCTTTGAACTTGTTGGAGGTGCTTCTGAGAATTTTGGAAATGCCGGTTTTGGGTTATTTTGGTCAATTATAACTTTCCAGCGGGTAAACCGAGAACATTATTCTACATCTTACACCCGTGAAAACCTTAACCATAACATATTTATATATATATGTTTACTGCCGAAATCCTGTTTAAACAATTCTAAATCAAGAAACTTCAACCATGTAATATTACAAGCATAAAAAAATTATATTGTAAGTAAAACTGAACCATTAAAAAATAATATAAATCTTACACAAACATCAATTTTCCCAAACTGCAAAACGTAAAAATAAAACAATGGGGCAATTCAATTATAAAAAATTTTAAGTATTTTTTTTAATTCATTACCAGAAATATAAATTAAACTAAACTATTTAAACATATTTTAAATTTCTCCTTAAAAAACACACTGAAAAACAAAAATATTATGAAAACGGTTCCATGATAACTAAAGACAGTGACAATTCAACACACTTTTAAAAAGTGATATAAAGTCATTAGAACATTACTTTTTTGAATATAATAATATTAAAAAAATAAATAAATCGTTACCATTTCAGTATTCCGGTTTTGATCAAGTAGCAACAGAATTCCATAAGTATCAATACTTTTTGAGTAGATGTTTTATGATAGGAAGAAGTGTAGGTACACTGTGTTCTGACAAGGAATAAACAATGAACATGCTCCTTAGTGATTTATCACGCTGCCCCGATCGCTAAGATGCATTATGGAATGTATCCTATCAACTAGCGTGTACGAAATATAAATATAACTGTCTTCGACTGTAGAAGATATGAGATAGCTATTCTCTTCCATCTAGAGCGCTCTACTTCCAGCGAACTGACCTTAGGAACTGGAAGTATCTGCAATGTCATTTAATACATTTTAGTTCGTCGGCAAAGCAGGCGTCAGAGATTTAAATGTATAATTCACTGAGAAATTGATCGAAATATTGTAGATAGTGATTGTTTTGAATTTGTATAATTTATTTGGGAATCTTAAACAAAGGCGGTGAAATGGGATGAAGTTTTGAAGAAATTATGTAGGTGATGGTAGGTGTTAATTTTTTTAAAGGCAACTCCATTAAAAAGCTAACTCCTTTTTTGTTTTTGGTATTGGCACTATTATTTCGAGCGAATTAGTATATAGTAGCTTCGGAACAAGTTGTATCAAATTCGTCGAGTCATTACTCTTAATATTCGATTACAGAGAATCTTCCGTTTAATTATTTTTCACTTAGTGTTTTACATCCTAAAAGTATGTCAGTTTCATCTCACTGCAGTGTTTCTAATATCTTAAAGACGTTTTGTACCGTTACCGCTTGAAGTTTTTTTACAATATGTTTCGATTCACGAAAATTATAAGCATTATATTTGTGTACATCTGGTTTCTTATGGAAATTACTTCACTTTTACTATAATATTTCATTTGAAATAAGTTAAAACTGTTCTATTTATTATCTCCACATCATTCAATGCGAATAACTTTGCTTTTCATTAAATACCGATAGTCTCAATCCGGAACATGTGTAGGTCAAAGGTAATGCATCTGAATGTTAGTTCGTTTGCATTTTGTCCGGTAGATAATTCAATGTATTATGCTATGAATGACGTAGGTATAAATATGATACCTTTACCGTAAGATCTGGTACCGTAAGGTCTGGGTCCATAGCTACCGCAAGTGGAAGCAATCATTCTGTCAAAAGTTTGACTGTGATGAAGAGTTATTTTCAGCTTCTAAACATCACACTAGGTAATAAAGAAATTAATTGAAATCGAAGCTTCGTGACGCCCGCTTATGATATTGCCCCACGACCTCACGAGCTACCTGATTTTAATGAGAAATTTCCATTTGCCAAAATCAAATGCACAGAACACCGAAACATAATTGGTGACCCAAATTGTTGTCTAAATTAAAACGTAGAATGTATGTATTCAAAAACCAATTACTTTTATTTGATCCATCAGCATGAGTGGTTTTTCACACTGATAGGTGACCTAACTAATCCACTGGCAACAACCTTCAAATTTATTTTGTTAGTAAAGTAGACGATAGTCAGATAGTGGCTGACTTTACAAATGCTTCTAGTTCTGATACAGGAGTCGTGGGTCATATTCCTGATTACTACATAATTGCACAAGTAACTGCTTCTTCTGCCTATAATGATGGTAGTACGTGATTTTATAAAAAACAATCATTTTAACCACATGGAGAAACCTTATTAAAAATTTGGTAAAATTATTCGTACTCATTATCATTAACCTTATCAGGAAAAGCGAAGCGCTGCATAAAAATGTGTTCTGATACATTCTGAAAGGATTAATATTTTATCAGGAAATGGATGGCTATCACGTTTTTAACAGGACTTTAATAAATCAGCCATAATCATTTTTCTTCGTGCAGGGTTGTCAAAATTTAACTAAAATCTAAAACGAACCATTCTAAGAAATTTAAATATTTTTTTTAAAAATCCATTTCGATCGGAATTAAATAGTTTAATAAAGGGTTATTTATTATTATTTCATATCCTACGTAGATAGGTACCTTATAGAGTGAAATAAATGTGTTTTTATTACCCGTCACTTCTATCATCGAATATTTTATTTTTTGTTTGGAAGTTAATGAACTCATAGATTATACATTTCCTAGTCTATTCATAACTCTTATAGATGTGAGAAATAATAATAAATTTGAACCTCGCTGTTTGGGTATCTGTGAGACGAACAAAGACCCCCGAACACGGTATGGGGAACCCAACTTTTGTTTTTATAAAATTTCTTGACGCTTTAGCCTCCATGATTAATGGTGTTTACAATTGGTTTGGTCAATCAAACGGTCTGCCAGCGCATTAAATGAGATTCTCTTTATATGGAATGTTAGAAATCGTTTGGAACCGAATAATCACTAACACATTATCTTATATGAAATATTTAACTTTCAACAAAAAATCGATAGCTCATTAGATATTTGACGAGGGAAAGCGATATAATAGCGATGCAATTTTATTTTTATCTCTAACTGCACAGTTGTACCTAGATATCACAATCAAACAGAATTAAAAACAAGTTTTAAATCACGATTCATAATTTAACAAAAAAATAAACTTAGAAAATCACTAAGCTAAAGATGCAAACTCAAGATAACGAATGTCATACACGGAGAGACGGGAAAAAACGGGATTGCAGGCCGTTTCCTTAAAATTTTTAGTAAATATTGGAACACGTGTTCACGCACCTGCATTAGCCTTGATATTATATTATATATAGCCAAAAAAGAAGGATCAGGAAAATAATGAAACAAAGAATGAAATAAAAGACAATATTGACCCAGCAAATTTTGGAGTTACCGGCATGAGAAATTTTAAGGATGGAGGGGTTATAGTAGAATTTAAAAATGCCACAGATATTAACAAGGTTCATGATGAGGTGATAGCCAAACTGGGAGATAAATATGAGGTAAAGATTCCTCAAACAAAAAACCCATCCGTCAAAATTATTGGTTTATCTGAAAAATACAGTTTTGAAGAAATAGAGAGAAAAATAAAAACTCAAAATGAGACCATCTGTGAACAAAGCTCAAAAATAAAGGTGACATATATGAAAGAACTAAAAAACCAAAGAAATCAAACAACTTTTACTATATATGCCGACGTCGACGGAAAGACTTACGACAGAATGTTAAAAGCAGAAAAAATAAATATTGGATGGGACAGATGCAGGGTCTTTGACAATTTAAATATCATGAGATGTTTTAAATGTAATGGGTTCAACCACAAGGCTATAGATTGCAGAAACCTAAAATCTTGTCCAAAATGCGCAAAAAATCATGACGTTAAAGATTGCATGGATGAGGATATTCAGTGCATCAATTGTATAATGACAAGTAAAAGATTAGGACTGAAACTAAATTGTAGTCACTCAGCCATGAGTAAGGAATGCCCAATTTATAAAAGAAAACTTGAAGCAAAAATGAGCAGAATTTCTTTTTTATAAACAAAAGTTACGAGAAAGATGAAATTATATACTTGAACATACAAAGCATCATAGCACATTACGAAGAGGTCAAAATACTTTTAGAAGAGAAGAAACCTTTTATGCTTATGATGAGTGAAACACATGTGACTGAAGATATCCAAGATAGTGAAATTATATTTGATGATTATAATACCATCCGTTGTGACTCGCATAGCAGACATACAGGAGGAGTGATGATTCTCTTAAGTAATAAAGTTCCATATGAAGTGATATCAAATCACCAACATGAAAAACATTGTTGGATTTTAGCCATCAGCATTAAATCAGGAATCAAGAAAGGTGTATATACTGTTATTTATAGATCACCAAACACGAGTAAATGCGACTTCTTAACATATTTTCAAAGATGGAGCATGGAAAATTTGCAAGATGAAAATATTAACATCATAGTTGGAGATTTCAATATAAATGTTAAAGCAAATGCAGACATATACACAAAAAAACTGAAATCTATTATTCAAACTGCAGGTATGAAACAATTAGTTAAAGATTTCACACGAATTACTAATACCTCTAAAACATTGATTGATCTGGTTATCTCAAATAAATTTAACCTATGTGTTAATGTATTAGATAAACATAAAATTACCGACCATAATATGATTCAAATTCTATTAAATGACAGAGAAAACTACAACTCCAGTAAAGAAACACAAGTAATAACATTTAAAAATTACAAAAGATACAATAAAGAACTCTTCATTCAGACTTTAGAGACTATTGATTGGAATGAAATAAATCAAATGGAATATAACAAAAAAGCTGACCAGATGATATTAAACATTAAAAAATCCATTGATGAAGTAGTTCCAGAACAGAAGATACGTAAAGGAAACAATAATAAATGGTTCACAAAAGAACTACGCACAATGCAGCATGATAGAGATACATTTTACAAGAGAGCACGCCTTACTAATAATACTATGGATTGGAATAACTACAAAAAAATGAGAAATAAATACTCCAAAGACATAAAAAGAACGCATAATGAGTACATAAAAAATAAAATAAAATCGGAAGAAGGGGATCCCAAAAAAATTTGGAAAAGCATTAAAGAATTAGTACATGGCGATAACAAAAACGACATAAAAATAGTAAACTTCCCAAAAGATATAAACGAAGAAAACATGGCTAATAGCTTTAATAAATATTTTATAGAAAGCATCACTCAAATTAACAAATTAATACCTAACATTGTTTTCAACCCCACAAATGATAATAACAACTCAAACAAAAAATTATTGGTCTTCAGAAAAATAACTGCAGAATATTTATTTAACATTTTAAAGAAAATTAAATCAAAAAACAGTTCAGATGGATTAACTATTAGTGTGATAAAAGATGTTTTTCCAGTAATTGGATCTACTCTATTAAATATTATTAATCAGACAATTGAAGAGGGAAAATTTCCACAGTCATGGAAACTATCTACCATTATACCGGTCCCAAAGGTTAAAAATACCAGAAAATGTGAAGAATTTCGACCAATAAACACCTTACCGAAATATGAACAGATACTTGAAGTAATAATAAAAGAACAAATATTGCAATACTTAGATGAACACAATATTTTATACCAAGAACAATCGGGATTCAGATGTAATAATTCTTGTGAAACAGCATTAAATGTAATCGTTGAAGAATGGAAAGAAGGAATGAATAGTAATAAATTTATCTTAGCAATATTCTTGGATTTTCAAAGGGCATTCGAAACCATAGATCGAGAAATATTGATAAGAAAGCTTAAAGAAATTGGTTTCTCAACTCTAGCCATTAAATTAATAAAAGAGTATTTGAAAGACCGAATACAGGTAACAAAAATTAATAATCAATTTTCAAAACCAATGGAAAATAAATTAGGAGTACCACAGGGATCAGTCCTTGGACCTCTATTGTTCATACTCTATATTAATGACATGGTGAAAATATTTTCAAAATGCAAAGTACGACTATTTGCCGATGATACACTTATATATATAATTGGAGAAAACTATGAAGAACTAATAAATATTTTAAATAATGAACTAGATAATGTATCAAGATGGCTAAAAATAAATAAGCTTAAATTAAATACAAAAAAAACAAAATGTATGGTAATTGGTTATAAGAAGACATCCAGTGAAAGCAAAATCAAAATTGATGGTGAAATTATTGAAAATGTTACCGATATAAAATACTTAGGAGTTATAATAGATTCCAAACTCAACTTTAACAAACATGCGGAATATACCCAAAAGAAAATTGGAAAAAAGATATCTTTCTTGGGAAGAATTCGCCAAAAACTGTCCGAAAAAACTGCAATCACCATTTATAACTCCATTATTGCTCCACATTTTAATTACTGCTCAACTATCCTTTTCCTGTGTAACGACCGAGAGCAAAATAAATTTCAAATTCTCCAAAATAGGGCAATGAGAACAATACTCAGACGAAATAGATATTCAAAAGTAAATAAAATGTTAAACGAACTAAATTGGCTAACGGTGAAACAGATGTTGACCTTGAACACGATGATATTTTTACACAAAATAGTAAACAACCTGCTACCCAAATATTTTTCGAATCAAATTGTATACAACAAGGACATACACCAACATAAAACTAGGACGTGCAATGAAATCAGGCTACCAAAGAAGGACAAAGCGAATACCCAGAATAGTATATTTTATAAAGGGATGAAATACTATAACGCGCTGCCGGAAAACCTTAAGTCTGCCCCAATTGAAAAGTTTAAGATGTTGTGTAGGAGCCATATCAAGAAAGAAAAAAAAAAAAACATAGTATATTTAAATGTAATAATTAATTAGTCATTTGTAATCTTAAATGTACAAATTACTAAAATAAAATCAATAAATAAAATAAATTATATAATGACGAAATGCGATAATATTAGGATTTTTATTAACAATATGGTGACAATACATTCGTATTTTACTAAAAGTTTATCAGGAAACCTATCGATTCATTCGTTAAGGGCCTGCAATCCCGTTTTAAATGGATTACAAATAATTGAAAAAAAAACCTAATATGTTACCAATACTCATTTTTTTCTCATGTATGACTCCACTAGCTTAGTAGTGGTCTATATAATACATTTGATAATATTTATATTCCTACATGGTGAATCTTATTTAAAAAGATTTAAAAATTTCAGTTTTTGTAAAATTAATCTTTTTTCCTCGCGTTAATAAGGATTTGTCGTGGATATTTATGCTTTTAGTTCACATTGTTGTAGATTAGTCATAAATCTTATAAAGGGATTTCTTATAAATGGTTCTGAGGGTTAGATCTATTAAGACTATTGCACTAGTGCCCTTATATTACGTTGCTTATTTTCAATAATGAAATACGAGTATTCTTCCAGGTAGGTAAATTGATGAAATCCCAGATTTATGTACCTAAGTAAGTGCAGGTATTTAAATCTGCTAGTTTTGTGAATGCAACATACCGCAAAAAATCTTTTCACATGGTATATTTGCATGGGAAAACAAACTCCTACAAAAAACTATTACAATTGGCCATTTCGCCATTTTCTTGCATGTCTGTGTGTTTAAACGAACGTGGAAATGATGGCAAACAATTTTGTATGTTACTTTACTATTATCTCATGACAAAAACACCACTTGCGTGTTTGTTTTGATGCAATAGTCTTGCCGTATCATTATTGCTTCTTTTTACAATGGAGGTTTCATTTTGGTGACGCAAAAGACTTGAATAAGTTAAAAATAAAATACTAAAAACTGAAAAACTAAATGTTAAGGGGCTTATACATATGAATATTAAAATTAAAAAATATATTTATTATATATGATTAAACTGCTTGAGTAACAATATTTTGTATTTGTTAAGTGATAAATTGAAGATGTCCACTGAATCGGTGTAATTATAACCCTCCATAAGTATTCTGGGCAATGAGTATTACAAGTGGTAGTTATTCCCAGAATTTATGTACTAAAATAAATTCAGACTTCTAGCATTCGATAGTGTAATCTGAAAGTTTATCAATGCAAGCAATTCTGGACTATCTAATGCATCATTTAGAATTTAATATAGAAATACTAAGTCAATAAAAATCCTTCTGTCCGACAAGTTAAGCATATTTATTTTATTTAAAAGAGTGTTGAAGTTCAACAAAATTGCTCGAATACCCATTTTAAAACATAGAAAACCTCAGAATTTATTTTGAATTATTTCAATATTGAAATGTGGGTTCCAGACGGGATAATTGTACTTTAAGTGACTTCCAACAACGACAAAATATAACAGTTTTACACCTAATATTTTTGAAATTTATATTTAACCTAGTTATAAATATTGTTCGACTTTATGCAAGAAAATAGAAATGTGTTTTTCTTCACAGTTAGCATCAATTGCAAACCATTAGGTACTCAATGAATGCCTCTTGTACTTATAAATCGCAAAAATTCTCAAAGAATTTTCTTCAGAATATATTTTCTCGAATTGCCCTTTACACGATGATACCTTATTTCATTCCACTATTCTGACTAACAACTGTTATTATTTCGTACTGTCCTATAGCTGTTAATATGAATACTAAAATCGTACTTACATTTTATTAAATCCAATGTCCATACACTATAATCAATATGATTGAAATTCATATGACAAATAAAGAAAAAAAATTTAAATGATGGTAGATATATTTATAGCTTGAAAGATTATTCTCTCAAGTCAATGCTGAAGTTTGAATAATTTCAAACTTACTTTTTATATTCCGGAAACCGAGAAAACTCGAAAAAGTCACAGCATGCCACTATAGTAAATATATATTATAACCCGACGCATTGCCTGAACCTGCAAGAATTAATCTTGTTAATTTACACAAACTTAATGAATCGTACGTAATATAATATAATGGTTTTTGCCAACGATAAGCCTTTATAGTACCTACTACGTACCAACTACAAACCAATGAGGTTGTGAGAAATTAAATTTAATGAAACCCGTTTTCGTATTAATTTAATGAACGATCACTCTACAAACACACGTCGATATCAGTTACTTCAACTCACTATATACTTTCAAGTAACTGATTGGTCTTATGCAATCATAATGCTGGACATCTACCTAAGTACAGAAAGTTGGAAAATTAAAATATATTCCGTTTAAAAACACAAAAAATCTTACTTTGTCGACTTTCTCAGTCTGACAGCATTGTTGTCGAACAAATTATGTGACAATTCAAAGTGCATCAAAACCAATGCGCTTGCCACTCAGTTTTACCGCCTAGAAACAGTAGGTACCCACCTACAGAGTTTTGATATACGTAAAATGCTTTACGAAAGTGAAATATAAACAATATTCGTAATTTGCAATGATCAGAGTAATTTGTTTTTCAAAATTATCATATATGATACAGGTACGGTATTTTTCATATTTGCTCAAAGTAGAACATCGTAGATTGTTCATTTTAGGGATTGGAAATAGTAGCATTCCTTTTAGATTTATGTGATAATTTTAAATCTATCACATTTAGTAAATTGAAATAGTTAGAAGTTGTGTTGAAGGATCTTGTGAACTATCTAATGTGTAACGTAAAAATAATAACAACAATAAAATAGTAACAAACAATGGTATTTTTTGAACATTTCCCTTACTTGACGTATACATTTCTAGTATTATCCCCAGAAATATAACAAGTGTCCAATGGTTTAGCTTTTAGGTCCTAAGTTATCATCTGAATGAACAGTATGTGCTACGCGTCCGCTAAACAAGCAGCATGGAGAATAGAGATGAATACCATTAGCGGTATCCGATCCTTATTATTCCAAATCGTTAAAGATACTGAGATTTGTTCTCACCTCGTTCGTGAACTTCACGATTCAGCTCCTTCGATCCTAGGGAATATCTCGGATAGCATTGTGCATTCGCCCGGCCACTGTTGCACTGTTGCACTGTTGCAACTGCAACTGCTTTGCGGAAACGCTGCTTGACAATTCCCCGCGTTGTGTTTATGGAAATTTCAAAGGAAGGCATCATTGTTCTAGGACATTGTGTTCGTACAAGAAAGACCTCAGGGACCGCAGTTGTTACTGAGATTATATAACTTGAGATGCAGCATAACTATGAATACGTTCACCTGATTATAAATCATTATAACTCCACGCATATGACAAACATGTTTATCTCCCATGGAAATCCGGCTTTTGCTATTTAGGAAGGAATTATATTGGAGAGAATTGAAGACCTAGTTGATCTTAAAACTTGATTGGCAGGTCGGTTTCGAGCGAAAATCACACATTAGTAGAATTTATACGTCTCTTCACGGAGTAATTTCCATTTGCACAATCAAAGGACAACTCTTCTTCTTTTCAGAACAAGTGTGACTAACTCCTTGATAACAAGATTTATTTTCGTAAGAAAAAGAGGCACAATTTTGTGATTTTTTTTTGTTTGTTTGAAATATTATCGTGAAAACATTGACATTTGTACTAGAAAGGATGATTTTTTGAGTTATTATATGTTAATTCTCTTTTAAAGCATCTTTTATTCTAAAAAATATAAATATTTCCCTAAAATCGGAAGTTAACAGTTTTTTGTGCAGGAAACTATTGAGTGAATATAACACGTCCTTTAGTGCTATTTCAACAAAGTACAACTAACGGTTGCACCCAGAGGAACGATAGCCATCGGAAAGACGCCTGCGCCGTGTTAACGCAACCTGTTATCTCTTAATCATCACCCGTTCAAAATAACTAGAAAAGCTGGATACTGTAAGAAAATCTATATCGAACCATTACATAAAATGTTCCAAAATGTTATCTGTTTATGTATAGAAACAGTTTTTAGGCAACAATTATTTCGATATACTTATCTACTTACTTATTTATGAGTGAAAATCTAATCCAATTAATATAATCGTTTTAGTAAAATTTGCTTGTTATACGAAAGAGTGTTCACTTTTCTATAAATATAAATAGCAAAATGACATATTTTTGAAATACGCAATTAAAATCTAACGTTAAGGGCATGTAAAATAAAAACAGGAAATTAAAAAAAAATACTTTTAAGTATTTTAGCTGTCTGACAGTAAGGTTTCTAAATGCGCTGTGTTTACATTAAGTATATACGCTGTGGACCAAAAATAACAAAAAATGGTGTTGCTAGAGAATATTAACTTCATCGTTTAATTAAAATCGTAATTTAAAGGGGTTAGTACTTGCCTCGCAAATAATTTTGGAATTTCATGTCATTTTAAAATGACTCTGGTTGAGAAATGGAAGATATCGAAGTGATTAATGCAATTACCATTATATTAACTAGTAGATACTCCGTGATTAGTTCAATAGGTCTAAATGTTTAACGTTAAATTGTTATTTACAGGGTTCTTAATGCGTTGCCATTAAATCGTTATCTGTTTGCCAGTTTGCTCGGAAGACACTTAAAATAGTGCAGGTATCTTATTTACGCCGTTATTTGAACTTTAAATGACATTATTATGTTTATAACAATATAGAGTATCATAGCTATACTTCGTCATAAATTTAAATCATGTGAGACTTCGCGCAAGTAGGCTAAATTGTAAAATCAAATTATTTATATCATTACAACGATAATAAATTTATATTTTTGTAGGGTTTAGTTTATCAGAGGAATATAACTGAATTCCGTGTTAAATGAATTTCGCTAATCTTTTTTAAAAATGTTTATTAAAAACAAATAATGTTACAAAATTCACAGAAAATATAGTAATTATTTCACCTAATTTTACGAATAAGATGTAACACCATAATAAAGCTAGGCTTGTGTGTATGGGAGAGTGATTTTTTTGATCAACATACCAAAGTAGGTACATTTTTTTAATAAAAATTTTATAAAAAGATTAACTAAATTCATTTAACACGGAATACACATTTTCAGTACGTTTTTTAACGTGCAGTTTAAAGAAGTGTTAAAAAACGTACTGAAAATATGTTTAGTTTTTTAACGTGAAGTTTAAAATCTGTGTTATTTATATTTCGGATACTAATTGGTGATGAATTAAAAATTTTTACTCCAAGATGGTTAGTTGAATGTTTTTTTTACATTTTGGAGTTGGAAGTAAGTGTGTCTGAGTGATCTATTGCTTTAAAAGATGCATTTTTATTTAGAATATTATATTTGTAAATCTGTAATGTTGCAAGATAGAAGTATAATGAATTTAGTTTTCTGACTTTAAATTCTTTGAAACAGAAGCTCTGCTGAATATGTATACGGTTAAACTAGAAATGTTTTCAATTTTAATTTTTGTGCTATGTAAAGCATTTGTGTGTGTTTTTATAAGTTCCACCCCATCCTATAATGTCACACTGTATTATTGATTGGCAGAAAGAAAAGTATGTTTTTTTTAGTTTTTATCTTTAACTGTAAAAGAACATTATGTCCGGTACACAAAACAATTACGCCAGTAACGTTAAGCCATCCTGTTAAACAAGTTTATAAAAAGTTGCACAATTTATTTTATAAATAATTACCTTCATTTGCTTTTCCAACATAGTTTTCAGACACCGGTCGATTGACGGTACCTTTAGATTTCAAACTTTGATGATAACTTTCATAAGTTATTTAAATGCCAATATTTTAATATGTAATCGTTAATTTCGGGTTCTGATTGAGTGACTAAAGGAGAGTCATATATCTATATCTAATCAATTATTGATTGCTGATAAGGCTCTACTTACATATTACAACACCGGCCTTCCTGTGAAGAAAACAAACGATCGATTTTCAACAGACCAATTAACGTTTGTGGGATTGAACTTTCAAAACAGTATTAAAAATATTCGAAAAGAATAGAAATAATAGAGAAATTATCGATAGAATGTAGATGTTATCAGGTGTTTTCCGAAATTGGAATGCAATAGTTTCACTGGCTGCTGGCAGATGGAACTTTTTTGCGGTAATCTCGTAAAAATAAGAAAATCTAACATGCCAGTCTAATTTGAATAGTTTAACGACAAAAACACTTATGTTGTGGTATATAAGAAGATAAATGACTAAAGGAAAATGGAAGCTCGTTAATAAACTTTTGCAAAAAGCAGTAGTTATGTATACTTAGGGACACGATTATTTGACATAGCATAAAGATAGCAATTTCCGATGCTTTCTAGCAGCGCTGTTAGCTTTTATTTAGCCGTTTTGTTGAGTTTGTTCATTCCTGAATCAGTGGGAGTAACGATGACGTTCTATCAGCGTGTCTGCATCTATCGACCGGCGGGTAACTGTATACCGTATAGTCCTTGTCAATTTGCGCGCACATTACAAATTCAGTGGCGGGTAACGTGCCTCCCGAGACTGATAATCTAACTCCGGTGAACCTCGTCCCGAGCCCTGAACAGCCCGAACACTGAACGTTGAACAAGGTCCCTACATGCACAACACATGCGAGCTTTATGTACTGAACGGTAAGCACACGTACTGAGCTTCTTTATATTTAACTTGGATATGCCTCCGTGTTACATACTACATTTTGCTAGATATCTTAATCGCAATGCATTAAAGCTTAGGTTTCCTTTTTTAATTGAATTCCTCTCAAAAGTGCTGTGTGCCTGAAGTCAGTGAAACTTTGATAACTTCGATATTTGAGAAATGTTTTGAGGCTTAAAGAAATTGTGATGGTTAGGCGTAAGGAGATGAGAAAGACAAAGGTTCGGAACAACCTGGTTATTCACTAAATAACATTGCTATCAAATGGAACAAATATATTTTATTCAATTTTCATTTTCATAATCGTAGAGTACTTTGTTTTCGTGTTGAAATCTACGCCTGAAAATTCAAACTCGGCAGTTCAATATGTGTAGTTCAATAATTCCATCGTTTCTAATTTAAAATTACCGAGTGGCCGGTACTGGAACGACTCGCTTCGAGAAAAAACCACCGCTTTTAAAATACGTACGGGGGTACCTAAATACGCAGTCTGGCCTTTTAGAGGCATCCAAAATCACTTTAAGCCAACTGTAATGACCCAGCGGTGGGAATGTAATTACCTATCCATTACTGGGTCCATAACAACCAATGACAAAGGGAAATATCCAGAGAAACAGCCTCGCTTGTGTTTGCTATCGTAACGAATCATCTTAGCTGACAGACGCGCTAATACGCCGAGATACGCCTTCAACATTTGACTTTCATGCTGATGCTGTATTACTATATGCTCTGTGATGGTATTATATTATAGACCAATGTATTTTGTATACATGTACCAATGTACAACACACACTCAAAGCTTTCGTCCATTGGAAAAACCTACTGAGGTTGTGCTCTATGAGCTATTTATGATATTTTCTGTAGGAGATCATTAAATCCACCAAAAATAAAATATTACCGAAGAAAATAGGGTCCCATTAGCGTAGTTGGTATAGCAGCGCCCCGGCAAGGCGAAGGTCTTAGGTACTATTTCCAGATGCGACCAACTTTTTCGGTTTTTTCCGTTTAAAATTTTCGTTTAAAAATCGCTAATATTAATAGAACGCATTTCTTCAATGTATTTAAGTACTTTCGTAAGGTCTCTCAGCACACTAATTTCGGTAGATATGATGTTATTAAATAGTTGCCGTTGTAAATATTTTATAAGAGCAACATTATTGTAAATATTTTTTCATGAATATTTCTTCATTATCGTTCTGCAATTACATGGAGAAAAATTAGTATTGCCAATTTATTAAAAATCTCTTCAATCCGTAATCCAGTTAAAAAAGGAATTGTAGGCCCTTATTATTAATATAGGTATATATTATTTTTCATTATAAATTTGAATTAATGTTTGATGTTTTCATTCGTTGAGGGCCTGCAATCCAGTTTTTATCGTATTAAGAATAATTTTAAGATATTCTGAATAAATTACCAATATTTTTTATCACCAAGTTTTTTCCTTACAATTAGAATATTCCGTGATTTTCTAAATAACTTTCTGTATTTTAGTGATTAATCTGCTCTGACAAGGCGAGTTTGAGAGTAGATGGTTTTAAACTCAAAAAAGTGGCGTACGATAGTTAAAAACAAAATCAGCGACCTTGAGGTGATTTTTTACGAAAACGGCGCTATATAAATTATCTAAATATTTGTATTATTAAAATGTGTTGATTTTAATTGCACGAAGAAGAAACTGCGCAGCACTGCTCATTTCACAATTGAGCAAAATTACGAGAAAGGTAGGAACTAGGCATCTTTTTACGAGTGTTAATTTTAGTAAGAGTTCATCATCAACACAGTATATATTTATGAGCGTATTATTTTGTAATTTTAACTACTACGTTGCTTGGTATTCTTACCACGTTCTAGTAGATTTTATAACCTGTTATTAGATTATATAACTTCCTGAAGATAACATAATATTATATCGGGGCAGGGACCAGTTGCTGGTCTTATCTCAATTTATTTCACCAAATTCATAATTATTATTTTGAATGCATAATTATTGTAATCTTATGATCTGAGTTGCGACTTTAATTACTTATAAATTTATTTCATTTTAGTTTTGCCATACAATTCCAAAATCGTATTATTGCCTGGTGACTGGTAAAATGTTACCCTCGATTATTTTTTTTTTAATTTTCGATTATATTTAAAAAAATTATAATTATACTTTTTTAGAATTTTGAATGGCTTTGAAGTGCTGTTAATTCATATAAGTAGGTCACAGTAGTTGGCCGTTAAATAGTTTATTCATATTTAATAATTGAAAATAATGCCGACAACCCTTAATGGAAATATGAAATCAATTAGTAATGTTTATAATATTAGTAAAGACTAGAGGATCTAAGTTAAAGTCCCGGTAACTACATTTATATTTTCTATTTCCATATTTTCATTAAAAGTTTTTAATATCTATTATTTTCAAATAAAAAGTATAAGGCACAGTGAGGATTAAAGTTATATAAGTCAATCTTATGTAAAATAATAGCTCCAAAGGACGATAAGGTTAACTAACTCATAACTCTTTCGTAGTCTGTTTGAAGATTATTTAAAAATAAATATACATGAAACAGAACAAGGCAGAGAAAAAAAAAAACGATGACAGTCATTACATTGATGAGTCTAACCTTCAAAATAAGTTAAAAAGAAAAATTGTTCCTGAAACTGTATATGTTTTAGTTTTAGGCCTATATATTTTATGTTTAGTAAACAAAATGTTTTTTTTTTTTTTAAAATTTAATTAAAATCAAATTTAATAATATAATTATTAAGTTCTGCAAGTATTTTTTGGTTTTTGTTATTGTTACAGCTGTTTCGGCTTTCAAGGCCATTTTCAAACTGTCAGTTTGAAAATGGCCTTGAAAGCCGAAACAGCTGTAACAATAACAAAAACCAAAAAATACTTGCAGAACTTAATAATTATATTATTAAATTTGATTTTAATTAAATTTTTTTAAAAATTAAATGGAGTTCTACCAACTAAACACAAAAACAATAAATAAAAATGTTTTTTCACTGTACTTTCAACCAGTGGTGGCTCGTGACTTGTGTGTTGTCTTTCGAAAATCGTTTTCAGCTAAAATAACATCAATAATGCATTTTTTTGTAATATTAGCACTCTAGTACACCCAAAAGTTACGAGCCGCCACTGGTTGAAAATACAGTGAAAAGACATTTTCATTACTAAGCATAAAATATTTAGATCTAAAACCAAAAGATATACGGTTTAAGGAACAACTTTTTCTTTTTAACTTATTTTGAAGGTTTTTTTAATCAATGTAATGACCGTTATCATTTTTTTTTCTTTGCCTTGTTCTGTTTCATGTTTCGTTTAGATTTATTAGTATTTTCTTATACTTCGATGATATATAAATTTTCGTTGACTGGTCTGTAAAAAAATTTACAATGTAAGTAATTTGATTTAGGTAGCTGGTTTTAAAAGTTTTTATTATGTAACAATTTTATGCCCCGTTGCCAAACAGTTTATTTTTATTTACATTCTCACATAACGATATATTACTTTTCCTTATTATTAATTCATAAATAAACTCTTTTGGTATTGATATAAAATTCACATACATTTTTCATGCCTAAATGTATCACTAAATAACCGGGGTCGATTTCTGAAGTCAATTATTTCAAGGTGATATTTCGTGGCTGATGTATTGTGATGGATTTAATATAAATTTATTCAGCCATCATCCCAAAGAGTCATTGACTTTTTATCAATACTCCTTGCAGCTATCGACCGGGCAATGACAAAAATATTGTGCCCGAACGGGTAAATGTCTGGTAGCCTTATTCGCCCGGTTTCTCCTCGCGAACATCATTACCCGAGGGGTCTTGTTACCCGCGGGACGGGGTGGGGAGAAGGGCCGCAACCGGGTGACCACACTTTTTATTGGTCTGCATAAACTAAAAAAAAAATTTACTATCCCTTCAATACATATGTTTTTTTAATGCAAAGAGTCCGAACTTCCGGAGCCAGTGCATCGAAAATTTGTACATTTTGTTAGACTGAAGGCTGAAGTGGGGAAGAAGAGGAGATAGAATAGAGAAAGGTTGGAAAGTAGGTACTTACCTGGCTATTGCAATCTGTTCACCGAACACGGTTAAAACCATTTCAAGCAAAACCTGTTAACTGTAATACAGGTAACCTTTCAATATTAACTAACTAATATCGAGGACGGACCGCCAAACAACTCGGTCTTGGTACACTCTGACTATTATTCTGACTCTTGACATGGCCCGACTTGATTATATTATTCACTTGATCGTGCCATGTCTTCCTCGGGCATCCCCGACTTCTGCTACTATTCGAATTTGCATCATATATCCTCCTTACACTCCTTTCTTCGCTCATTTGCTCTACATGCCCAAACCATCTAAGCGTCCCTTTATTAATCTTACTAATTACGCTTACATCAGCCTTGCATTCTTTACGGATCTTCACATTCCTCACACAATCATACATGGTTTTACCGCACATACCCCTCATGGATCTGTATTAAACTTCTATTAATATAAAGTATAAACTCATGTGATATTGTTTCCCTTATTACATATCCTTTTACTATTATCAGCGCCCTTGAGGTGATTATGCACAAAAACGGCGCCATAGAAATCATCTAAATATTATTATCTTTATTTATAATTACCTTTTTTTTTGCAAAAAAGTGATTGAACTTAATCTCTCGTGTTGTTTTATTTATAATTAGATTGTTTTAATTGCAAGCTCTAAGTCAAAGTTCGTTTTTAAAGCCTTAATTAAGTTTTTTTTAGCTAAAAAAGACGATATAAATAATTTATAGTTTTCCCTTTCAGATAACATTTTAGATCACAGGTATTTTGAAAAGAGATAAATCTTTTCAGCGCCTATTATTATTAATTATTCGTGGAAAGATGTACTTCAAAAATTCAGAAACTATGATTGTTTTATTTAAATTAAAGTTGTTTAGTATTATCCAATTTTCTTTAGAAACCTGGAAGATGGCAAACAGACATTTATAGATCTCTTAACACTCGTTTATGTAAATACTCCTCGGCTCTAGGGATTTATTGTAAGAGTATTCAAATCACATTCGCAGTGGTTATATGTACTTAAATACATTGAATTAGCTACGTGTAGATAAATGAATTCAGTGGTTGGTTGGCGATAGTGTTATATTATTTAGAAACAAAATATTTACATTGCAAGTGTTCTATTCTAAATAAAATGAAGATAATGAATGTGTACTAGAATTGTACATAATAAAAATATAATACTAGGTAATTATTGCCTATTTACGACGCCATTTAAGTAAAATTGACTCGAAGGGCACGTAAAGCCTAAAAATATGTATTTTTATTGTTGTAAAAAGTGTTTATGTGCAGTAAACTAGCAAGAATTAATATTTTAATTTAAAAATATGAAATAATATCTAAAGTTGCACTATAAAGAAAATATGTACATAATATAATATTACAACATGCGAAATTTTTTGAAAAGCAGATTTTTGGAATTTCGTTTTTATATAGATTTTGCGGAGATGTGTATATAGTGATAATTAAATAGTGTGGAATTTAAAAATAAACATAATTCTAAATACCAAAATACCTTCTCAATAGAATGAAAGACTGTCACATTTTTGCAGCGGGTATATTCTTTATTATTCAATAAACTGTAGTTTCTTAAAAACGTAAATAAAGACTTGAAATACAATTTAGATCGAAAATTAGTATCAACAAAAATAATGAGTGTCTTAAATTTCAATGGTAAAGTTGTCCAATCTGAAAGTATTGGTGCCGTGAAGAGGTGTTATGGGTTGATATCTCCGTGACTGCAGAGTGGTCACCAATGGTATGGTAATGCACCGCGCATGCGCCTTGCGTGTTGACTTGCACATTTGCATATTATCTGTAACTGTTGCACCCAGAAGCTAGCGGCCTCTTCCAATGCACAAGAGACGTTTTTGGACAAACTGAACGCTAAAAAGATAAAAGTAAGCAGCGCTTTTTGAGCTTTAATTTTCTTTCAATGCAAAGGGAACAAAGCCCCAATAAGTAAGTTAAGTGAGATTTAGGTAGGGTCGTTTCAATTTTAACGAACCTCTGAATATTAGTAATAAATTTTGAATATTTTAAACAATTTATTTTTACTGTCACAGCCACGAAAAATATAATTTAATCGCATTTCATGAACGGTCAGTGGCTGAGTTGGCATCGCGTCTGGGTCTCACCCAGGCGTCGTGAGTTCAATTCCTTGGATAGCTAAGTCCTCCATCACGACAAAAACACCATTTTTCGCTTACTGTAGTGGTAGTAGGAGATTTTCAAATAGTGTCAGGTTATTCGTAACCAGGAATGTTTGTATTTCTTTAAAAAACATATGTAGGTACATATTAATAGTTTAACATATTTTAAGTGTTTATTTTGCAGACATTTTTGGATTTTATATATTTGTTTATTCATTGTTTCATTTTTGACATTATTTCATACGAATCATCATAAAATTCGGAATTGGCAGT
This sequence comes from Hesperophylax magnus, assembly GCA_026573805.1. Taxonomy (NCBI): domain Eukaryota; kingdom Metazoa; phylum Arthropoda; class Insecta; order Trichoptera; family Limnephilidae; genus Hesperophylax; species Hesperophylax magnus. The sequence goes on from JAIUSX010000022.1 coordinate 9,100,806, forward strand.
CACTTGCTCCATTAATATTAGAATGTTCATTTTCTTTTTTTTTACTGACTACCAAAATGACCTGACTCAAGAAAATTGATACATCTGATCTGCTATTTCTTTCGGTGGTCATGTAGGTAAGATTCATTTGAAAAAACTGCCTAGTTCAAGTAGGTAAATACATTTATAAGATATTAAAGTTTATTTATACGGAATTAAATCTGTATAGACACACCGCATAATTTTTATTCTACCGCCATCTGTCTACGAAACATAATAAAGTCTCTATTTGCCCTTTGAATAATAAATGAACATTAAAAACCAACTGCCTACTTTTGAGTGAGTCAGAAAGATTTAAGATTCACAAAACGCTTTTTTTATGAACGTACGATTTTTCGGTAGCCACTTAGACAATCTTAAATATTTTAAAAGACATCGACGCCCGGTAACAGACCAAACCCGTTTAATATCGGAGGTGTCGAAGAACGAAAGAAGGACTAATGACGAGGACAATTTAATTTTATTATTGCATTTCTGTAATTTTTCTTCTGGTACTTAATATATTAAGACAAGCCAAAGCTGTTGATAGAGATAAAGGTTAAATTTACTCCTCAATTTCCTGAATTCCTGGGGTATTAATTCCAAGTTTTAATGGTTTTCAAAGATTATCCTCCAAATGTTCCATAAATGAAATTATACAGATAAATTTATTATGGACTCGTTGCAATTCAATAAAAACGATTTGAAGTATTAAGACGATGCAAAATCTTCTGCTTTTGGTTTGAAAATTTGATCCCTTAGATGCTTTTTGATAATTTTTTTTATAAGCCAAAAAACTGTAGGTATGCATCAGGCCCATAAAATCTGTTTTACAGTTCAAAATCTCCCACTTATGAACCCTTTTTTAGTAATGGTTTTATTAAATAATGTGGCAAATGTAGTTCATATATATAAAATTATCGTAAAAAATTTAAATATTTGTGCTTGAACGTCCGCAAAATAAAATGAAAGCCACTTTTTGCAATGTTTTTTATAGCATATATCAAAACTGGTGGATGGTGTTAAGTGGGAATTTAAACCTTATCGCCATTTACATAAGGGGTGTTATTGTTAGCGACTCGATTCAAAATATTACACTACGTAGTGAATCGCCTTAACAACGTTTTATTTAGATTCAAAAGTTGTTCAATAAAATATCATGATATCTATTTAGCCTTGTTGCAACTGTATTAATGTAGGTTTGTCTTAACATTACTCATAAAAGTCGAGCTTTGATAAGGAAATACGTATTTATTAGTTTTGTCGCCTGTTTGTAGTCGACGTCAATATTGATTTATCACACTGTCAACAAGTGCTGATTCATTTCTCAAATAAACAAATGAACCTATAATTCACGTGACAAATGCCAGATGAAAAGCAATGACGAAAGCCGCCACGTGAAATAATAGTGGCTAATATTCGTTCGATTCAAGATATTTTAAATGAGTTCATAATGAATTTATAAAAAAGTTTTTAATATTCTACTGAAATTTAATTATTGTATGAGGTTGGTTAATGCTTTTCGTCCAAGTGTAATGATTTAACTGCCAAGTTGTTCGCTCTATGCCTTCTATTTGAGCTTTTACGCGCGTCTTCCTATCACGCTTTCTGTAGGAAGCCGGAGTCAAGCTCGTATTACAAACCAACAAGTTACTTACAGTACGGAAAGTAAAATACGACCACTACTCAAAAAGATGCTTTCGTTTGCTTCTTATCGATCGACAGTCTTTAATGAAATTGGTATTTTTCTTTCGAATCAATACTTTGAAATGGTTATTTGACGGGTCCGGATGGTACTTCAGGAATCCGACTACATTTGTCAGGTGCGAACAGGAGGCCCTATTAACATTCTCTTTGGTGCGAGGGAGACACCGCGTGCCGCGAGTCTTTTCACTCTTTTTTCCTCAATCCCGAGAGAGATGGGCGATACAATAATATTAAGAGTAAGAAAGGGATGCTAGACACCGAATCGGGACTCCCGATGATGTGGAGAAAAACACGGGCTTATTTGAATACGGTAGGTTGAAAAGGTAGGTAGTGCGTGAGATTATAGTGGAGTTAGGACTCTCTGATCTTGGGGAAAAGTACAGTTGAAGGGAGGTGGGGGGCTCGCGGCCATTGCCTTAGTACAGACGTCAACAACTCAAAATAAAAGTCACTACTGTAATTTTTGATACCTAATGATGATTTTCACCTAGTATTGTTTACAGTTACGAAGCAAGAGACATACATTTCATCACTATTAATTTATTAAACATATTTTACCATTGTTTACAATAATTTAAAATTTCTATAGTAACATTTTGTTTTTCCCTAAAACTGTGCTGTATAAACAATTCACGTACCTAAAGGTATTTTTTTAACATTAGATACTTCAAAATACTTACTATTTGCACCTTATTTCCCACTATTTGCTAGTTTTTTCTTCGCATTCCTTTACATTTTCAGTATTACAAAACAAGTCTAAAATAACTAATGGGTAGATACAAATTTAGTTTGTCAAGTTTTAAGAGGTCTGAGAGGTATGGCGTAAAACGATTTGAAAGTGTTTACAATCTCAATCCTTGACGTTTGGACCGCGTGGTTGCCAGCGCTTCTCGGCTAGATAGGGCATGCAGCCTCCGTGATTCCCGAGGAACCTCATCCACACGCTATCCAAAAATAAAAAGTTCCTAGGCACATGAAAAAAAACGTCCACCTTCTCTAGATCACAAAGTTTTACATCACAGAAATAGATTGTACTTTTTACTAGGTGGTAGATTTTGCTATCCTAAGGGTTGGGTGATGTTGCGTTAGGGATGTTGGAATTCCTCTCTCGGTCATCGGTACAATTACTCTTCTACCTGCTGAATGTTGATGTGTGCCTGCGCGATAGAATAATTGATTACCAAGACACCCCCAAAATGTACTTACATTGATTTTCTATTGTACCACGCTTTGGTCTCTGAAATCATTCAATTTTTTTTTAAACTGATTGTTTCATAAATTTTCATGCTTTTTTTAAAATTCATATTTTTTTATAAAAAAAATGCCCACCCAAACCATTGATTAATAAATGTATGTATAAAGGTGATTATAGTAGTATTGTTGCGAGTCTTGCAGCGAATAGTCGCTACACGGGACGGACATTATAAAACTCAACTGCAAACAAATATACATTTAACATATTGGCGACCATTTTTCTGAAACTGAAAAAAGATTCTTAAAAATCATGGAAGATTCATAGAAGTTTGAAAAAAACGACTTTACATAACACTTTAATTGTTCTTCATTTTTAATATAGTAAAAAAATACATTTTCATTTAAATATTCGTCGGTAAAACAACGTGCATCTTACTGAGTCCATTGTTTCAGTGCCCACAGTAAATAACTTAAAGCGACTTCTGTTAGATTCATTATATGTTTTTTTCCTTTACGCCCACGGCCCCACAGCAAAGATAATTTTGAAAGAGTTTTCCATTAAGACGAGGGATCTAATAGGTCTGTGTTTATTTCCCTTTGAATGCGGAGGTGCACTCAGGTGCAAATTGGACCCCAAATCACCACAAACAACATAACTCCGGATTTTGTAGCCGCCAGAACACTACACTAAAAGAGCTTCGTCAGTAAACATAAATCGTGGTTAATTTTTTTTATTTTTACACTAAGAGTAATTTAAAATTTATGTGAGCAAATTTAATGAAATACGCTTTTGGAAAACCGGCACATTGGAATGCTATTTAAAGGTATTGTAAAGACAATATTCTGTACTTGCTATTACCAAAACAAAAATAAACCATGTAAGAATATATTTTATTTCGCAAAAAGCGTTTCTTATTTTAGCAGTAAAGAAGCTCTTGGCATATTTTCATAGTCACTGAAACTACCGTGGTAATTATAACATCCATTGGCAAAATTTTGAGGCTATTTGTTGTTGGCTAGAAGACAACTATTCGCTTTACTATAAGTTCGACCGAAATAATGAACAATATAACCAATTTTTCTTTTTATTTAATTTAATTTGTTTTTAATCCTTTATTGTTTAGAAATCTTTGTTTAGCTATTAAAAGGGTATTATTTAAAAAAAAAAGTATATGCATATATCTATAACCGATCTAACATCACTTTCAGGTTTTGTTTTCTTTTAAAAACAATATAATCGTCGTAAGGCAAAATATTATAAGTGTCAAAAACGTTAATTGAAATCTCAACAAATGGACTGTTTAGTGCATTTTTTAAACAATTCTCGTAAAATCGCTTACGATCGGTATGTTATAATAATTCCAAAGTACTCGAAGCATTGCGATTTTACATGGAGTTAAGTTGCCATGGTAATCGCTCATACGAAATACCTCAGTAATAGGATAATTTTAATTAAAAACATTACAGTTGAAATTCATAAGGACCGATTAATTATAATAGAGATGATAAGTACGTACGTACTTTATGATTTTAGATAGTTTTTTTTAAAAAAAGCGACTATTGTATCTTACACCAATCAAATAAACATTTCTAGATTGGTGTTGATCGTTGATGTACGAAATTTTACATACACATTAGAACTTAGATTACCATTAGGAGGAAGCTGAAAAAACTATCTTCTTATCTTATCAGCCTCTCTCGCAATGACAATTATTCTCAACGATTCAAACCCATCCACTTGCACCAATACATTCATCGTTTACAAATATTAATATTTCAAGAAACCTGTTATTTGATTGTAGGTAGTAGGTATATCGTCAGCTACTGCCAGGAGTTATCAACTAAGAAAATGTTGATTCTGAGATAATCAACTTTATAGTTTCAGCAATCTTTAATCATTTATATCCGAGCGAAAATAACAACAAAGTCGACTTTTTTATGCGCTTTTATTGATCTATTACAAAAGCTTTTACGTGGGAATTAAACATTTTTGTTTTATTCATAATAATAGAAAAAATAATAAAAAATTCAATTAGCGACTTTTTGCAAACATCACGTGGTGGTAATATTATTTATCTGGCAAGAAGTCACCGAGATGTTTTAGTGAATTTTAGGTATATTTTTCAGGCGTTTTCCATGTACATTTCCGCACTTTATTCGACTTTCAAAAGTCTCAAAGATTTTGTATTACCAATTATTGGTATTATATATTTTTATTTTTAATTTTAAATTTATTATTTTCTTTTCAAATTTACTATCTTCTTTTTAAATGTAATATGTAGATTAGATTTTCATATTATAAAATGAAGGCCTCAGCACGGGCAAGCCACCCAGTGAGGCCTACATTACTGGAAAACATAAATTGTAACAAAATAATGTACCAAATAAAATAAATAAAAATATGAAATTAGTTAGGTACTATTGCGATGCTCAATTAGTAATAAACAACGTGTTATTCGGCATAATTACTTATTTACTGCATAAAGCCTGACAAAATATGTAGATTGTGACTTCTAATTTAGTTTTGACAAAAAATCACTTGGCGACTTCTGGCAGTAAACCAACGATATTCTCTTTTTAATGGCATCCATTCATTTCATCGTCCGTTTAAGCACAGGCGTTGTTTCACGGATTGCATTTTAACGTCGCTCGTAAATTTCACGTTTATTGTAATTTTAGTTGTCGACACATTTATTGTTCTAGACGAGGCGGCGCAATTCATGCACTTGCGATTAATCCGTGTGATTGCTCGGATTGCGATCGATCACACGCATAACACCACAGATTGTGTCGGCCTTTTAAAGGTTACTCGCAACCGACACAGACTGTTGAACCCTGAGAAAGGCTTATTGTTTATCAATTATTGGGCATTACCTGAAATTCTATTAAATAATTGAACCCTGTAGCGTAAAGGCTTTAGGTCCGGTGGTTTTGGGTTTGACTCTGACTATAGTATAAAATTATTTTTTTTTTTTTTCAAAACTTTTTTGATAGAACAAGGTACAGTCTTAATTTCTTTGTAAAATACCTGTAATATATTTTAGTAGTTAATATATATAAATTTATAATTATATAGTATGTACACTATCGGTGGTTTTGGGTTTGACTCTGCCTATAGTATTAAATTTTTTTTTTTTTTTCAAAACTTTTTTGAAAAGAAAAAAGAACAAGGCACAGTCTTAATTTCTGTGTAAAATACCTGTTATATATTTTAGTAGTTAATATGTATAAATTTATAATTAATTAAAATGTACACCATCGATAGTTTAATTCTAATTTGTAGTTTTTGTGTAAAAGAATCTGATTTTAAATATGATTTTCCATGGATGTAGTTTAAAATAATGATTTTGATGGTATTTCAATAGTTGCTGATTTTAAAGATGGTATTTCATACTATTAGTTTTTGCGTAAAATGATCTGATATTTCCAATAGTTTTTCTGTGGAAAAGAATCTGATTCAAATAATAGTATTTTCATGGTTGTAGATTCTGTGTAGAATAATCTGATTTCAAAGATAGCATTTCCATTTTCATAGTTTAAAATTATGATTTTGATGAGATTTCCATAGTCTGATAGTCTGTGTGAAACATTCTGATTTTAAAGATGGTATTTAATACTAGTAGTATGCCATTGTCAATAATATTTTATCGTGAAAAGAATCTAATTCCAACAATAGTATTTCCATGGTTGTGGATTCTGTGTAAAATAATCTGATTTTAAAGATAGTATTTCCATGAGTTTAGTTTGAAATGAAAGTAAAAATGATTTTTATGGTATTTTTATAGTCTCCGTTTGAAACATTCCGATTTTCCGTACAAGTAGTTTTTGCATAAAATGATCTTATATTTCCAATAGTAGTTACTGTGGAAAAGCATCTGATTCTAAAGTTAGTATATTTCCATAGTTGTGGTCTCTACCAGTAGTTTATGTACAACATTATCGTATATTTTTCCACGTGCAGTTTCTGTGTAAAGCAATCTGATTTTAAAGATATCATTTCGCACCGAGTAAGTGAATCACAACAATCTCGGCCGTATTTCCTTATCATATTTAAACTTCCCCTCGCTTAACGAATAAATAAATTTCATCGCAGATTACCTTTCTTCGCCTTATTGGAGCGCTTTATTTTTCACCTTACACAATCGCGAGAGTGGGACGGCGACGCGCGGCGGCCGGGAATACAGCGGGTTAGAGGGAGACGGGGCTCTGAAACAGTAGCGCAGCCCGAGGGTCGGTCACAATCAAATCTATCACGATAATACCGCACCGCCGACGAAGACCCGGAGTCGATAGGGAATTATTTTGTACGGAGCATTGTTATTTTATTATAGTCTTATATTGCGCTCTACTTGAATGGGTTTAAGTTTTTTTTTATGACATTTGTAAGGAAGATTTATCTGTGGTAACTTAACACAAATATCTGTAAAATTATCAAATTGGAATAAATCAAAGAAATAACTACTTTGAACAATAAATTTTTTAAATATCTAAAGACTCACTTCCCGCCTGGCCGCCAAAACTGTAAGCGGTATATTTGCTTATATTCTCAGTAAATTTGTAAATAGTAAAATAATTGTTTTCTTATCAAAAATATAAAGACTTGTTTACGTTCATTTTCACTTCTAATAAAAATCAATAACAAGAGAACAATATTTAGAGAGCCGGGTACCTACATTCCTGCCATCCACTTCCCCTTTGTCTTTGATGTTAACCTTTCTTCATCAACATACTTTTCTCCCAATGGGGATGTCACCATTTCATTGTCACCGGGAAGTTGGATTATTACCTTTTGTATCAAGTGAAAATTAGTGGCTGTTGGAAATATTTAGTAATGATGTTATATGACTAATAAATTGAAGTCAAGGAGAAAAAATGTTAAATAAAGCTATTTGCAGCCACAGGTATTCGTAGGAATTAAATTTATGTTTTAAACCAACCTTTTTAGCTTTCAAGGCTCTTTGCAAAATCAACTTCACCAAAGCTACACTCCCGTTTCACGGAATAGTTTAAAAAATACCAAACCATAAAAATAAAAATAGATACAGCCGTAGAAATGAACCCACTCGCCATACAATCACATTCTTCCGAAAAATCGGCTAATAAACCCCACGAAGCGAATATAAAAATGATAATTGCCGAGGAATAAACACATGTTGGAATAATGGTAAGTCCGCCGCCATTTTGGCCGCCGATTCACTACCAATCATGGCCGCAGTAATGCTCCGACCACGGCAATAATAATCCCAGATTGGAAGATGTGCCCTATAGTTAGGCAATGATAATAATCAAAATTTGATTCCGAAATATAATTCCACGGACGTAATTCCCGACCGGCTGCGGCTGCCCGGCTAACTTCTGAACCAGTCAAAGGGTGACCCTCACTCCAAAGGAAAACATAATACGCAACTTTCTGTTTTTAAGCTTTTTAGTGATTGAAAGCTTTGTAAAAAGATTTTTTTTTCACTTAATACCTTCTTTTTTTCACTTAACACCTACCTATTTCTTGCCACACAAATAAAATCTTTGTTTTAATTTTTTTTAAATACATTAACTGGCTCCGAGGAAAACAATTTCACTCAGAGTCACCTTTGGGGAGGATGGTGGAGGGTCTTTTTGAGGATAGGAAGATGTGAGCATGGGTCTTGAAGTTGGCTCTTGGGTGGTGAGGTAGGGAGGAAACACAGTGACTGGCAAGTCGTTGGCGTGTTTCCGACTGTGCGCCGGTGCCGAAAGGATCAACGATGCCCGTTTTTCGGAGCATCTTCCATTGTGATACCGATAGTACAAGGACTCGAAAGATTGTAATTCGTTTGCTAAGACATTAGCGTTTGTGATTTAAGAAAAAATATAGCTAGAGATCTAGCTGAACTGTATATATGTAATACCGCACAAGAGGCCTTCCTATCCAAAATATGTCTTACTAAGGTTGGAAACATTATAAAGAGGGGAAAAAAGAAGAATGAGAAGCTTTTAGTAATTTAGATCAGGTCGACATACACGTTAAAGTAATTTTAAGTAACATTTCGATTGTTAATAGTTGTCTCTTACCAGGGCGATACTGAAAGTACCTATCTTTCACTCTAAGGACTTGTTCATAACTTAAACTAAAGTTTGATGAATTCATGGATCCACTGTACCTACAATATATCTTGCGCTTATTTTGAGACAGTAATTATGTCAATCTAAATAATAATAAATGTGATAATGTATGTCAATCAAACAAAAAATAGTTTTTCTCATGCAAATGTAAAACTCACAATCTAGTTGCTAGCTTTATTTCTTGATCTGTACTCCACAATCTACACGTGTCTATATATAGGTTCCGTACAACCAATTAATTACCAGCTTTAACTAATTAAAACTAATCTAGCATTAGCTTCATTTCTTGTAACACTTCTGATCTAATTAATTAAGTAATCTACCAGACGGCTCTACATTATGTGCAAGCATTAATTCTCTCATAATTATTGCAATCAATGAATGCTAAATTATTGAAATTGTTTATGCATAATTCATAAACTGACAGGCAATTTATTTGCGTTGTTTTATATTAAAGATTTTAGGTTTGATCATGCATAATAACCGCTCAATGGATTTTATTTAATTTGTTGTTTGTTAAAAAGCTTCTGCGCGAGCTTTTACTAAAAACTAGTACGACATGCATGCCGAAGAAATCACTTTATAATCCCGGAAAAAAAACACGCTGTACGTTTCAAATCTCTCACCTTTTATTTTCCCTCGTCCAGTTCTCATATAATTTGATATCCATTAAGGCCATGCACGTCGAGCTACGTGAAGTTGTAGTAAAATTCCTATAAATCGAAAGGGTTAAACTTGAACTCGTGAATCAGAGTAGGTTGAAGTTGTGGAGGCTTCCTTTATTTTAGATTGGTCACTCTTAACTCATCTTTCGTGGGCTTTGTTGGTGCAGAGAGACACATATAGCCGGTGTCCTTGCTGTTGCCTAACACCGACACCTAATGATCAATTTTTTGTTTCATTTTACTCGTCACGATGTTAGTACTTCGGACACTTGAGGCTTTCATCAGCAACCGGCATCTACGGCATGACTTTTCTTCGAATGAGATACAGAAACAATAGGAAATAAAAATAAATGATAGAGCAGAAAAAAAACAAATAATCGAGTGCTTCCTTGGAATAATAAGTGTTGTTTTATCGGAAGCCTCTTTTCTCTTTCACGCGTTGTCTCTCGCACTCTGGTTGACCCCGGGGTTATTTTATGTGCGATTCTTCTTGAAAATGAAAGTGTTTATAGTAAAAATGAGGCACTCTACCGAAGAAATGTTTCGGATTACGAACACAAAGCGCCCACCTTTCTTACAAAATGGTTTGATTCACTTAACAATTTAAACTCGGTGAATCTGACTGCATTCATTATTCAGTGGGTGCCGAATGACATATCCGTCAGATTATTTCTATGTCCGACTCTTTTATCTGGCGGTTTGATCTAGTTTTTTTGTATGTTTTAGTATCCAGATGAGAATACTCGTATTTATCTGACGACCAATATCCAATAACACGGGTTTCGGTCATTCCACCAGGCAACAGGCACCAGGCGAATTTGCACTTGCAATGGACACATTTAGAATTTAACGATTTACCTATTGGGGGAAACCTGAAAAGCCGGTCTCGTCACTAAACTAGAATCAGTGTCAACCCAACAATATAGGTATGCCGGGGCGGGGATTAATTAACTTAATGCACCTTAAGCATATACTTTAATAATTTATCCGTGGGTGACTTAGCTATCACAAACAAATATTTCGTTAATGCTTCATATTAAATGATTTTTAATTTGTTTTTATTAGTATTTAATTATCAGGTATTTGGTATCGAACTAATAAAATATGATCAGAAATAATTGATTAATAAATTCTTTCTGGCAAATCATATTTTTTGAGGTCGTGCCAACACTTTGACAAAACGAAACACGATGCTGCGTGCTTCCGTGTATAATATTTTGCTGTAACTGGTACATTAAAAAAATATTTGATTTACAATAAACGGATCGGCGGGCTATTAATTTGGGGAAATGATCTGGTTGAACCGATTGTTAATTTGATAAGATAATCCCATTAATATTTATTATTTATAATTGTGTTATGTTATCCGCAAAGATAAACCTGCATGATGAGTGAGTCTAATTCGTATTGTAATTTGTATTCCAAGTACATTATCTACCTAATAGTTAGTTAGTAGGGCGGAGAAATCTTTTTATTTGGAGTCTTCTTCATTGTTCTAGCCGTGTTCTAGAACGAATCTCTCTTTAAAATAGATTCTGTTTCTGGGTCTAACCGCCGATTGACGATACAAAAAGATGCCATAAAATCTATTGGAATATACACAACACGCATTAATGGAGCTCAGTTTTGTACGAATGCGATAAGTCATAAAAATATTTCTGTAATAGACAGATACGCTAGGAGTGAAGATTTGGATGTAAAGAAAGTTAAAATTAACCGTCGTAAAGCAATTGTCTGATGAATGAACCGAAATTTTGAAACGAATTATTAAAATTTACGATGATTACTTCCTTTCTAAATATAGGTACATGGCACTTAGATTTGATGTATAGTAGATGATGGGATTTCATCGCGATTTAAAATTACTTTTGTATGTGCATCTTTTATTGAATTCTGTCGTTATTATTTGAGGCTAAGCGTCGTCACATTCCACACTAATTACATTAATACACCCACAAAACCTAATGTAAAAACATTATACGTTATTAACCTTATACCTCTTTACAACAATAAAACTTACGCGTGAGTGAGATCACACATAATGCAATGCAAGATTACATTCAGTTTGCTAGTGTAATCACAACTACTGAAGGTGTTAATTGGTAGTAGGAGGTAGGAAGATGTTAAAATTGCACAGTAAATAGCTGCTTTAATTAAATAAACTTAATAAAGCGGTGAGCACGAAAAGTATGCAAAACCAATATTTGATTCTTGAAGAATATTAATGAAAAAAACAAAAATAATTTTAGCGGTTAGTCGTTTTTTTCATCAGAATCATTTAGATTCATTGAATTTTGATAAGTTTTTCCTCTTGATCTTGCGGTTGACAGCCTCGAGTTATCTGGTCTGTTGAGGTTTCTCGGTTTTCGACCCCCCAAACCAGAATCCAAGCCACTAGGTATATCGAATTTCTATTCTTCGACGTATACGGGGCTCGTAAAACAGTGGCGTAGTTTATTTTATATTTTTACAAGCCGCTCGCCCATTCCCGCTATTCCCGCTCCATCACATGAGCTATTCGTCGTCGTGACGTTATAATAATAAAACGATTATGGTTTTCTCTGTTTCCCGTCAGTTTTTACTATTAAAGTGAAGAATTCTTCACAGATAAAATCTCTTGACTGGGCGCTCCGTACCGCAGCAGGGAAACCACTAATTATTATTGTTACCTACTGGCAGTAAGAAGTTATCTCCCAACTTCCTAAGCTTTCAAGTCTTATTAAAATCTCAGCTCTCACCAATGGATCGGTAAGTAATAAAATATTTTTGTTTCACGATTTCGGGGCCGATCATTACGTTCGACGTTTAATACAGTATTTCATATGCACGACGTCTTCCCGGCGTTCTAATTCTTCCTAATAATTACATTACATTATCAAACTTTCCCGTTGTTTTAACTTTTCTTTCGATACTCAATAGGTAAGTACTCTTCTCATCATAATATACTCTAGACTTGTAGAGTGTAAGACGTACGTTCTCATATGAACATCATTTCTTGTCAATAGTTTGGTACAAAGACATTAATTCAGATTTGAAAAAAATATATACCTGACTTAGAAATATTTATTAAAGAAATTATTTTAATAAAAGAGTTATTTTAATGTTTGATAAGTAAAATAAATGTTTTATTTGAGGTTTTTATAATGTGATGATTCTCACACTTTACGTTTAGCTTTTGGTTGAACAAATAATAATTGGTATTAAATCGTTCCGCTCGTGGAGAGAGAATAAAACAAAAGTAAAGAGGTTGAATCGATTTCATATGTAATATTTATCGTGACGATTTTTTTGTAGGTGGCAAAAAAAGGCACCAAGCGTAGACGCGTGTAAAACTGGTGGCAATAAAACAACTATTCTTGCCAATCACGAGGCTTATTGGTCAACAATGCGCACTATCAACATTGGTTCTGCTTCGGGAGAAATGCACCCGGCTGTGTAAAATTACGATTTGTATAGAAATGATTGTTTTAAAGCTAAATTCTGGAAGTGTTAAAAAAAGTTGATTGGTTTGTATGAAAGTTCACGACTTGTTTCCTGCGAAATAATATATGAGTGTTTTTATTTGTTCGTATATACGAGTAATCAAATGTTCAGGGTTTGTACTTCCATGTTATTAACTTTATTCGTCGGATCAACACCTTCCTATTTATATTCAGGAGATTTTTCAATGTGGATGAGTGTTTCAGGCGAACAATTATTGCTTGTAAAATAATTGTTACCCTTTGTGCTATGCATAAAAAAATCTTGTCTTAAACATTAGTTTACCAAAAAAATAATAAATAATATTTGACAAGTTCAAGTATTTCACCTAAAAATGTAGACAATTTGTCTCGACGCCATCTAGTGAGAGAGTTAGCACTTACAATGCCTTTCTCATATAAAAATAAAGTTGGTTGTTTTCAGGTGAAAAAATGTAACAAGCAGTAATTGTTGAATGAAACACTAGTATATATTGAATTATTTCGCGGATAAGAGATAAGCCGCCATAGCTCAGTGGTCAGAGCTGTCGACCGGAAATCGAAGGGACACGGGTTCGAGTCCCGTTGGCGTCATGTATCTTTTATCAGGAGATTTTTCAATGTGGATGAGTGTTTCAGGCGAACAATTATTGCTTGTAAAATAATTGTTACCCTTTGTGCTATGCATAAAAAAATCTTGTCTTAAACATTAGTTTACCAAAAAAATAATAAATAATATTTGACAAGTTCAAGTATTTCACCTAAAAATGTAGACAATTTGTCTCGACGCCATCTAGTGAGAGAGTTAGCACTTACAATGCCTTTCTCATATAAAAATAAAGTTGGTTGTTTTCAGGTGAAAAAATGTAACAAGCAGTAATTGTTGAATGAAACACTAGTATATATTGAATTATTTCGCGGATAAGAGATAAGCCGCCATAGCTCAGTGGTCAGAGCTGTCGACCGGAAATCGAAGGGACACGGGTTCGAGTCCCGTTGGCGTCATGTATCTTTTATCAGGAGATTTTTCAATGTGGATGAGTGTTTCAGGCGAACAATTATTGCTTGTAAAATAATTGTTACCCTTTGTGCTATGCATAAAAAAATCTTGTCTTAAACATTAGTTTACCAAAAAAATAATAAATAATATTTGACAAGTTCAAGTATTTCACCTAAAAATGTAGACAATTTGTCTCGACGCCATCTAGTGAGAGAGTTAGCACTTACAATGCCTTTCTCATATAAAAATAAAGTTGGTTGTTTTCAGGTGAAAAAATGTAACAAGCAGTAATTGTTGAATGAAACACTAGTATATATTGAATTATTTCGCGGATAAGAGATAAGCCGCCATAGCTCAGTGGTCAGAGCTGTCGACCGGAAATCGAAGGGACACGGGTTCGAGTCCCGTTGGCGTCATGTATCTTTTATCAGGAGATTTTTCAATGTGGATGAGTGTTTAAGGCGAACAATTATTGCTTGTAAAATAATTGTTACCCTTTGTGCTATGCATAAAAAAATCTTGTCTTAAACATTAGTTTACCAAAAAAATAATAAAAAAAGCCTTATTGGCGATCAATGGCATGTATTTAGAAAGGCAATGCATATTGGCAGTGCAGTTTGTTGAATTCTTTTTGAATGCCAATATCCGGTGGGTGTTGTTGAAGTTAGTAATCCTAGTGATTTCAATAACTTACTGTTATAACCGTGTAATGCGTAATAGTTATTTTTAAATCCATGGAGCCTTCTGATACTTCTATCCACGAAGCCTTAAAGCTAACATAAAGCCTTATATTTAAACATTCGTCACCGTTTCATCGGCCTTTGATTGATGTACTGTTCCCATATTCAATCAATGAACGCGCGCACTCAACATCTTATTAGCCAACGCCAAATACATGTTCATCAAATAACTCGTTAATTTAGTTTCTTAATGCAAACGGCCAAAAAATGGATTTTGTGTGTCTTCCAACATCTCACAATTATCCGCTTCTCTCTGCAGACAAAGAAAATACCAGATTTTTATTTTGTTTATTTCATATTATCTGAAATGTGGTATTTTATTCACGTAAATCTTTACATCGGTTAAACCATATTAATTACATCTGTCGCAATTATTAATTATGTATAATTTTGGAAGTATTTCAAATGTAGTTTTTTTTCAGACCAGTTCATCAGAATGGAAATTAAGGACGGGTTGTTTCGGAGAATTTGAACAATTCATCAAATTTCAACGTTCATTTTCAGGTTCTGTGAAAGTCCTATTCAAGTTCTGTTATTATATCATTGTAGGCTAGTTACTTGACAAAACTGAAATAAAAACAGAACTTGAAAAAATCTTTCACAGAACTTGAAAATGAACGTTGAAATTTGATGAATTGTTCAAATTCTCCGAAACAACCCGTCCTTAAAGTAGTCTCCAAATATTTTTTCTTCGATTTGTTTGAGGTCTTCTTAGATAAGCCATAAAAATGTTTGTTTTATTTTCTTCACTTACTTTAATTATTTTGTAAAATATATTCTTTTTCTGAAAGAGGTTTTGAATATAATTAAGTATGTCGTGGTTATTTCAAGTTAACAGTTTTTCAAACGTTTAAATACAATTATATTTTAGGAATAAACTATGTCACACTTCAATGTAATATTTCGAGCGTTTCTTAAATTTTCTCGTAAATGAATCTTTGCAACAATGTTGCAAAGATTCATAAGAAGAAAGCTTCTTTTTACCAACGTACTTAGAACTTTCAATATCTCATCTCCGTCGCCCGAGGTTGTGCATGCCGGAGAGGTGAAAAAATGCCTTTTACCCAAACTCAGAGGAGTGCTTGCTTCATACTCGTAAATGATATGCATAAATATTATTCTCAGAGCAATTAGGTATGTTTACAATTAACAGCATGTACATTATTTTCTGTGGGCTTTTGATGACTTGATTTGAAGATTTGAGATGGATTAAAAATGATTAAAAGCAGATAAAAAAAACCTGAAAATAAAAGATTCTTTATTTTTCAAATTAAAACTAGACATCGATTATTTTAGATATTGGATGTTGTTTATGGAAGTTTGATATTCAATTTAAAACCTCTTTATTCAGTATGCATTACGCTACTGTTTATTGTATTACGTAGTTAATATACGGATTACAATTTTATATAATAACATAACATTCGTATAATATAGGTATATTTAAACACTCGCGGATTTGAATCCAACGTTGTGTCAAAATTTCAAAGCAACGGTGAAGAACTTTTGGGGATTAAAGATTTTGAAAAATTTAACATTAACTTTTTTATTTAAATAGATTTTATTTTATTTTCACGAACCGTTATTGACATTTATAATTCTCATCAAATTTGTAATGTGGATATTTGGAAAAACGATAAATATGTAACAATGGTTTTATTGTTTCTTGTACCAACAAACACTGTTTTGTATTGTTAAGTAATATTGAATACCGCTAGGGTTATAAGTTATAACCTTCGTTATACTGCGGATTCCGCTCCTTAAGTAAAAGGAAAGGAAATGATTTAGTGCCTATCATATTTAACGCACAAAAGTTATGCAGTTTTTAGTGCGTTCAAATAACAGAACCGCCATGTTATTTTTAGTTGGTTTTGTTTGTAAGCAGTCAAAAACAATTTTTGAAAAAATTCCCTTATTATTGTCGAAGTAGTGGGCAGTAATGTGAGACATCTTTATTTTTTTTTGATTTTGTTTTTAATTTTATTTTGTGCGAGTAGGTACCGATACACAAATTGGTAGTCATATTGATGTCACTTTATGTTATTACATTATATTTATTTTATTTTAGATAAAGCCGATTTTTAATTAAAACACTTAATATAAATAATACTTAACTGAAGTAATTGTATACTATGTATTTTATTTCAATAAAAATAAGTGTTTTTTTAAGGCATTAAGTTATATACCTATTATACCTATTTATTCCATTAATTTAATAATTTCATCCGCACTCTACGACTACTTAGCTTCACATGCTAGAATTATTGTAGAAAGATTATGCATCCATCTAATTATCTTCAAAAATAACGTTAATGGCATTTCGTGCCCCGAAGCAATTCAATTTGTTCGAAGCGAAAAATCCTTTAATTATCTATTTATTCCTGAGCTGGCAACCCCGCTCCGTTAGAAGAGGCAGCGGTAGAGGCAACCCGGCCGGGGAGTGGCAACGCCGCTGCACGGGCCGCGTGCTAGGCTTCGACTTTGTGGTAGGTTTTAAGGTTCAGACAGAAGTAGGAACAAATACGCGCTGAAGAGAAGATAAATTTGTGCCACCGATACAAAAGAAACAAAATTTTTACTACTTAAAATACATCGGAATGCGAATAGGAAAGCAGCGCGGCGTGGTGCGGAGGAACTCGCCGTTTGATTGAGCCTCTCCGGATGGAGGCTTTACTGCGAGTGCGACCGGGACGAGGTGCATCTTGTGGTATCGCGCGCTCGTTCGCACCCGCCCGCGGCACCGCGAGATATTTGGAGTAGCGATACTTCAAATATAGGCGTATATAGGTAACCATATTTCAAGATCAACAAAATACTCCAGCGGGAAGTTTACACGAAATTATTTATTAATCTTTTCCGTGGTGGGGGTGGCCGGTCCCGAACATTAATTCACTTTACAATTAAGAACACAATAAGATGTCTGAAAGTGAGCTGCATGTTATTAAATTGTTAATCAACGGATGATGGCAAACACGACTTTATAGTAAAGGTAGGAGTCACTAGAGAGCAGTTGTCTTGTGAACTGGAGGGATCTCATTATGGAGCAATATTGACATATGTATTTGGATATGATCTAAAGATTTAATTCCTAATGGGGGGAACAATAATTATTTGTCGAAATCCATTTCTGTGAAGTGCGCCGACAATCATCATTATTTCACATGTTACGAACTTATTGGCGTCAAGTCATAGAAAACGTCTGCGGTACAATAACATAATAAGGTGGACACGTAGTCATGGTATAAGTCGCAAGGAACCCAACGCCGGCAGTGAACAGCGCATACAAATGATTCTCAAATGTTTAACATCACGATGGACTTTTTATAATCCGACAATTGTTTGAATTGGTTTAATGCTTCGCATGCTGATTCACTTGTACTGGTACTGCCGACTCTGTGCCGCGTTCGCGAGCTTGTCCACTATCTGACATACAACTTTGCATATAAAATAAGAATGATGTCATGTTGTAGTTCTCCCTACATTATAATCGTATACGATGTTATTACATTTACTGCCCGCATCTTGTACTCGTGCAAAGAAGCTTTTATGTCAACTTTATCATGCGCCATTGATACTGTTACTGAACTTGATCGGGATACCGATCTTTAATGTATTCATGGTTATTTTAATCGGATATGTACGGAAGTAAAATCAAATTAAATTATCGCTTTCCTCGTGAAATACAACTTTTGCAGACTTTCTCTCGCCTCGTCAATATAATAATACATAGGTACTCTTATGAACTGTTTTTTGAAGCAGAAAATCAATGATTTTTGTTGTTTGTTTTTGGGGTGTTACGCCGTGTTGCGCTAACTCCTTCTTTAGCCGACGTTTCGGACAGCGTTGCAGTGTCCATCATTAGCGCAACACGGCATAACACCCCAAAAACAAACAAAAAAATGCTTTTGGCCGTGAGAATCTAAAAACTTACCAGAAAATCAATGAGCTTTTCTTGTGTGTAATTTTTAGAAGAATATATGTATTCTATCATGAGTAATGGAGTTTTGTAAACTGTATCTATTTAACCATAAAAACAATGAAAAAATCTTGAAAAAATATTTAAATCTTTGGCAAAGCCGTGTTATTTATTCGATCATAATACAGATCAGATTAATCAGATATTTGTTCAAGCAGTCTGTTAATCCCTAATAATAACGAAATTAGCTAAATTATAACAATAATACCAGGACTAAGTCATTTAAATACTCGCTTGTACCTAGATGCATGCAGTTGGTAATACTATCGCAGAAATGGCAATAGTCTGACCGTCAGATTCTGACGTCATTCGTGGTCAAGGGGTAAAACTCTAGACTAACAAGCTGGAGGTCGTGGGTTCAAATCCCTGCGAGCGCAAATAAATTTTATTTTCGATTTATGTTATTTCACAATTTAATAATTTAAAACAATAGATAGCATATTACCGGCACATTCCAGAGTGGAGGATATTCTAAGTATCGCTCTGGCGGAATACCACCATTCAAAATTGAAACGTTGCTTGAAATGGCTTTAGCCATGTTTGGTGATTTTGATCAGATCTGGAGGAACAGCTACTTATCCACCTTCCTCTTCCCCATCCCTTCCCTCCCCATTATCTTCAGCCTTACCACATACCCCAATTGGCGGTGCTATAGCCTCACTGGCTCCAGATAGTTGGGAGCAGTTGGAACTCTTGAGCGGTTTCACATTAAAAAAGATATACATATTACACGGAATATAGTTACAAACATACTTCACACAATAAAAACAATAAACACAATATTATTATTCCATATCACTCAATTGTGTGTACACGGAGAAAAATGAGTACGGCTTTTTTATCAAGATACTGTTAAAAATGTGACTGCATGACTATTTCCTAAAAAAATATTAGTCATTGCGAATATATGACCAAGTGTTCACGCAGGTGGCCTTGTCCGAATAAATATAATTGACGAGATTAGTTTTAAGAACACGTATTTCGACTTCCTAATAAAATATTTGTGCTTTACTGATAGTTTGTTATGAAATCCCATTTTTAACAGGAAAACGAATAATTTGACCCGATTTTTAATAAATTAACAATATTTCATATCAGTTGTTTCCTCCGGGTAATATAATTTATATAAGCTGTATGGCAACTCCTGTCGCACTGAAATAATTATATCACAAGTATATAAGAACCGTTATAATATAATGAATAAATAAATAAAAGTGCAAATTAAATTTTGAATTCAATATTTTATCAGCTTACGTTGGGTGCGAAGCGAACCCATAACGTCCCAACTCAAAGTCAAATGCATAGATCGGGTCTTCAATGAGTGCTGTTATTTACATAAGCTTGTGGATATCACTTCTGCGTTGTCGTTTTTTATACCCTGTTAAGTGGCAATAAAAACCCTGAAAGTGTCTATTATTCTCGCAGGTGCTAAAGCAATATTTTAGTGTTGTCATTAAATATGACGCGCTCAATTAAAATTTGTTTTGTTTTACCTTTTCAATGTTGACATTTAACATTAATAGTTTTTGATGTTATCATAAAATTACGTAGACAGGATGAATCATAAGAACGAATTTGCTTTACTGAAAGAGGAACCAGAAACTACCTCGAATATATACTGTTTTAATTCAAAATATTAACGGTCTTTGTAATAGCCACATTAATTTTAATTTATTTTAATTTTAATACTTGAATTTTCTTTGAAATTTGCCATAGAAAAAGCTGTGTTAGTTGGGTTAGCTGTAAGAAATAGGATGTAACCTATAAGTTGTACCCTTTGTACTCGTTTTTGTACAATAAATATTTTTTGAATTGAATTGTGCAAACTTTAATACGTCGGGGCTTGCGCAAATTTCTGTACGATAGTTACAAAATTTACTTAGGTATATAAGATTCTAAAATTAAGTTAAAATTATTCTAAATTAAGAAGTATGTAGATATTTCTGTTTTTATACGGTCTTAGAATTCTCAGCAAATAATGTAGTCCATACGTGCGCACCAAATTCACATGAGTAGCGGTACAAAGCCATAGTGGGCAGATATGTATTAATAATTTGCCTTCGCCTTCAAAAGTTAAAACGGTAGGTACTCTCCTGGTTATTCTTCAATTCAGTTCGGACAGAAACAGTTCGGTATGATAAATGATTTGCCGCCTTTGCTGACTCGACTCATACAACGAGCAAGGTACGCGCCACTAGGCTAACAGTTAACAGGGTTTCGTTCTGAAATGCGTTGATCTCTCTTCGAAGAAATAACCTTACAAAGCTTGCAAACAATGAATTGCTCATGCCCGATGCTATTGAACTGATGACCCTCCTGGAATTTTTATGTATTTATTTGAAAGTTAAACAAAATTACCAGAATACGCCTACTTAAACAGTTACATTGTTCCTTGACGTGATACGATTACGTTGAACTAATTTATATAATAACGTAATAAAAAAATATGCGTCCAAAAGTTGTAAAATATGCTTTCCATTGCGGTAGATTCTCTCAATATTTCCCTAGTAAAAGACTACCATTCAGAATTGAAAAGACGCTTGAATTGGTTTAAAAAACGTTTAGTTATAAGATCTGAATATTTAAGTACTTCTCAACCTTCCCCTTTTCCATCTCCCACCTTTTTCCTTCAACCAACAACCTACCACAATTGGGGATGCCATAGTTTCACTGGCTTCTGTAAGCAGTTGGGCGTCTTGTGGGGTCTTTACATATATATACATTTGAACAATATATGTATAATAATGTCATTTGTATTTTAAACAATAATATAATCTATTATGGCGTAAAAGGTAGGAATTATGGGTACTGTAAATGTTTATAAGTAATAGTGTACTACCTATCGTATCGTTCTAACAATTATTTTTTTTTGTTTCAGGTATGTACAATCAGAAAAAAATCTTCAATAACCCTTTCTTCGAAGAGGAAAAAAGCTGCGATATGAGTTTATTAACCGTAAGTTGTAATTGTATTATTGTAGATTTGATTAAAAAATGTATTTATCCATTTGTCATATAATATTGTTTGATTTTGGGAGCAATTTAAAATTCTATAAATACAAACGAAAAACGAAATAGAACAAGACACAGAAAATAAAAATGTAACTATCGTAACTGGGAATTGAACCCAGGAACTCTGTCTTATCAGGATAATGCCTTAACCAGTATTAGACGCTCGGCTATTGACATCTGATAATTTTATGTAATTTTTTTTGATCTCATTTCTCAATCTCAAATAAATTTTGATTTTATTATAGTTTATATATTATTAGAAATGTAGTTCAAAAGTTATTCGAAATTGTATTACGATAAATTAAAAAAACTATTTTTCAAAGCGAGAGTGATATGTTTCTACCATGATGGTGGGAGTGATTTATTATTATACTAACAAGTAATGAGAGAAAATATTATACAATCCTGATAATGATTACTTATTAGCCAAAGTTAATCTGTTCCTATTAATAAGACAATGTTCTCAGTTCTCACTCAAGTGTTCTTGCTTTCCGTGGAACATATTTTTATACTACATAACTTCTTAACCATTTGTATACCTTATATATTTGATTAGGAGTTGAAGAGAATTATTATCTAATAATTAAATGTTAATGTAACTAACCGCTTTGTGAGGACATAAATAATAGCAATTACTCATTCATGTTGGAATATTTTGCTGTCCCAAGCATGATGGATGAATTAGTAGGTAATATTTATTATTTTTCCTACCGCTGAAACCTCGCGTAATACTTACCTACTGTCGACGCCTTTGCAAATTATATAAACTTTATTAGTTTCATACTTCAAACAGGCTGTCATTTTTAATTAATACCTAAAATTTATTACTTTATTGCATGAGTGATATGGGAAGTTTTTGTTTTTACAAGAATCGATAACTCTAACGAAACATATCATTAATTCAAAAATAGAAAATTCATAACGTAACAACTTCTGAATGCTCCTAAGACTTTTTCGACGAAGCTTGTTCATATTCAAAAGGATTAAAAAAAAATCTTATTCATTCATTATAAATTTTATTTTTTAATGAAAATACATGTGTTTTGTTAGCTTGTTGGTTAAAAACCATTAAAGGGCATAATAATAATTACTATGCGTTCTTCTTCTATAATTGAAAATTTATTTTGTGGCGTCATTTTAAATGAAATGAAAATAACTAACTTTGATTACGCCACTATTTTTAACAAAAATAATAATATATTCATAAATAGTTGTGTAAACAAAGTTGGTTAATTTAATTTCATTATTTATTATTTAAAGTTTTTTGAAACTTTATAAAACTTTTTTTCTCTATACCATGTTCTAAATCATTTTGCGTTAATAATTGATAAATCATAAATAGATTACGAGGAGGGTCAGCCGGGAAAGAGGATGTTTATTAAAGTTGACAGTTTTTAACAAAATTAATTAACCAATAGTGTGTACCAAGACCCAAGACTGAATGTGTCTGAATAATAATAATAATATATAATCTTTGTGTTATTTTTATTTTGACTATTTAGTAAAATTATTAACCTCAACACAAGCTTGTTCTATTGAGGTTAAAAATTCTAACATAAAAAATATACAATAAAATAAACAATAAGCAATTAACAATAATTAAGTATTCGAAAACCCCGAATGACTGAAGACGAAACGAAAAGATTGATCAACTTAAGAGTAACAAGCATTGTAAGTTACAATGCTTCGAACTCTATAACAAAATTTCTGATTGTAACACCACAACTGAGGATTTTTTTCTTTTGCTGTTTTATGGAATAATTTGCAAATAGTTTTATAGTATCCTGAAGGTTTTGAAATGCTACAGCTATTGAATTATGCAAAGCTTTGTAAATGCATGTAAAAAGGTACACCCTCATCCATCAGCCATAATATCTTCATATAAGTTTAGTTTTAAATATATACAATATATATGCGCAAGAAATATGCATTTAATGGCATTATACTTGTCAAAGTGTCAATTCCTTATTTAATCCAGAAATTTACAAAGTCTTAGCGTTTCAACTACACCACTTTGCTTCGACACTTTAAGGAAAAGCGATTCTCTCTCACTTTGACTAAAATATTCTGAAAGCGAACGCTTTCTACTTTTTTATGAGCGTTCCCATAACACTCCAGCTTTCCGCAAGACGGGACTTAAATCCCGCAAAACCGGCTGCAGGTAAACTGCGCAATTATATTTATGATGCTTCTATATTATTAAAACGTATTGACCTCTCAGTATAAGCGGGTTATTGCCTTTTATCATCCCAGTGATTAAAACAAAGCGAAACGCTACAATGCGCATATATTTCACTTGCTTTGTTGCCGTTAGTATGATAATAACGCATAGTCTGACTCCATGCCCTTTCTCTAAGTTTTGTTTTGAGATTTTCTGTACCTACAAGTACCTAGATCTAGTTTTTGAATGACAGTATTATCGAGGCTATTAAAGGGATATAAATAATATTAATATTGACTACCTTTCACCGTAAATAACCATTAGACGTGTAATAAATTAATGCATTTCTGTTCGTTTAATTTATATACTTTGTCATTAAGATAATAGACAGTATAATTATGGAAAATATGGAATTTTTAAAACTTATTTTTACAGTTTTGTATATATTTAAATATATATATAGCTCGTGATGAAAATGAGCAAGCTAAAGAATATAGTGTTTATTGAAAAAAATGTAGGTATTGTTTACCAGGTACATGATTAAGAAATTTGCAACTGTCCTACCCCCATTACACGCATCTGACGCGTGTAATGGCTAATACTGACAACATTACTGATGCGCGTCAATATATTTGGATAGGCCTATTAGTATTGGGGCGTGGCCTAAACGTGGTGGGGATACTGATGCGCGTACTGACTCGTGTGTACGCTCGCCACATCAGTACGTCAGTATTTCTCGTGGGCCAAGGAAGATTGTGCTGCATTGTATTGAATCACACTCCGTCGATTAGTGAAGAATAATTAAAACCTCCCCAGCTTTAAATTCATGACAATAAATTATTGTTCTCCCGATAGTAAAACTTTTTGATATTATTAATTAATTAATGTTTAAAGAAAAAAATGGCGCTGGACCAGTTTGTCCGTAGCTATACAATATACATATATGAAGGTAACATCGAGATGAAGAAATATTTTTGAACATGTTTTTTTACTAACTTTATTAAGCGCGAAATCATAATTGCATCTTGGCTAAAAGTATGGACCGGCAGGCGTTCTATCAGTTTATAATTAGAGTTATAGCGATTGAAAAAGACCAAATGTTTTCCTAAGCCGGATAATGCTTGCGGTCAGCAAATGATGACTGATGACGAATACTCAGAATTATAGTGATTTGTTTTTGGGGTATTATGCCTTGTTGCGCTATTTCCTTCTTTAACCAACGTTTCGGACAGCATTGCAGTGTCCATTATAAGGGCAGATGTGTAAACTAAGGTTTAAAAAAAAAACATAGATTACACATCTGCCTTGACGGTGGACACTGCAATGCTGTCCGAAACGTTTGCTGAAGAATGAGGTAGCGATACACGGCATAATACCCCAAAAACAAATCACTGTAATACTTATGATCGTGAAAATCTCAAATCATAAAATACAAAGAATATCCAATCTTGTTCACAAAATAAATATTAAGTTTACCGTAGGAGTAGGCATATAAGTCTCTTGGAAAACCACTTGTTTCATTATCTTTCATACATCATCACATATGTCTTCCGTTATTCTGACTCTGACGACATATATTCTCCTTACACAATTTTCTTTGTGTATACATTATACATACCAAAACAATCTATGCGTCCCTTTCTTAATCTTATTCATGATGCCTTGCAATCAATCCAGATATCCACATTTATCACTCAATCATACCTACATGGTTATATACATACATACGCCTAAGGAAACTCATTTCTGTGAAAACATTACCGCACCCTCAAGCATTTGTGTACAGAAGAGTGTTTTTAGGATAAGTCTAACTTCTTGTGTTTTGCTTTAGAAACTGAAGTCTTCATAGTATTTATATAAATTATTGCACGTTATAATTACTTTTTTTAATGAGTGTTCGAAAGTTAATTAATATCCTGTTGAAAAGTAATATGATTGTACAGCCGATATTATTAATGATTTGCCTTCTATTTGACTTTCTCTAACCAAATGATCACACTTGTAAAATACGATGCCTTTTGTTTTTGATGATTGTAAATGAATTTGCATATTATATCTACAGCAAAAAATACAGTTCTTATTGTCATTTTTAAAACGAAATCTCTATCCGAGATCATAATACGAATCGTAATAAAGTTTTTGTTAAAAGTAATTGCGAAAGCTTGTTTGGAGTTAGTACGAGTTTTGTTTGAAGGATAAGATAGATAGAATTAAATCGATTCTCCTCCTTTTGGACATGAAGATTCCGTATGGTTGAATGCAATGTGAAGAATTTCAAACACTCCTTTAATGTAAATACCGTGACTGGAATTTTAATACGAATCAAACTTCACGCTGGGGAAATTCGAGGCGTTTGTGACCAAAATACCCTCATTTCAACATTTGATATTTCTTCATATTTTTGTATTAGAATAAGTGAGAAATCTCGTCATCTTATTTAAACAATTCATTTTAATTTATTTTGACGTAAAACCTTAATTCACACACATATGAAAAATGAATCTAAAACTAACTAGGGTTGGAAACACAAAAGCATTTAGTTTACTTAATTTGCTTTGGAAAATGTGCTTCCTCATCACATTATTGTAATATTATTTATTACATTCATGATTTAATTTTTGAAAAATTGGAATTTCTTAAATATTTGATATTACACGGAGAAAACTTACTGATATAAAATATTGTTATTTTATTAGAAATCTGATCAAATTATTCGTTTTCCTGTTAAAAACGGGACCGCTGGCCTTTAACGAATGAAATGACAAATTTCATAACGACCTATCAGTAAAGCACGAATATGTTATGAGGAAGTCGGAACACGTGTTCCCAACAATTATAATGTGTTCGTATTTTGTCCATTATGTTTACTAGGCCACCTGCGTAAACACGTTTACTGATATATTCTGAATGACTAATATTTTAATAGGAAAGGGCATGCAGTCACATTTTTAATAGTATTTTGATAAATCATTTTAACAGTAATTTCCGGCAGCAGAATCCTACTAAATTCATTGTTTACATAAAAAGAAAGCTTTGCCATATTTTAAATTTCATTCTGTCATATCAATTCTAATTTTAAAATTGTTGCAATATTTTAAATTTCACTATGCCATATTAATTCTAATTTTAAAATTCTTGCAATATTTTAAATTTCATTCTGCCATATTAATTCTAATTTAAAAATTCTTGCAATATTTAAAATTATATTCTGCCATATTAATTCTAATTTTCAAATTCTTGAAATAAATTTAACATGATTAGCTATCTAGCCACTTTAGTGTATAAACGTAATATTTCAGTATTTAGTGAGGTTTAATCTCTTACGGAAGTTGACTTTATGATAACACAACAAACCTCTTCAATATATAAGAAAGGGTTTGTTGTTAATAGCTTCCTTTAATTACTTCCCACCAAATAGATATCAGGTAAACGCTTACAACAGTAGAACTTCATAAATAACTGCTATAAAAATGTCCCTAGTTAAAAAATACAATATCTATTTTAACTGATTTTCTCTTCGGTCAACTGAATTCAGAATAAATTTAAACAGCATCACGAATATATTCAAATTTCAAGCGATTAACGAAACGTTTATAATCTAACCCCCTACGTTACCTCGTCTACGAAGACCTCAATTTAAGTCTAGGTATATTATACTTAAATTACTACTTTTACGTTTTATCTAAGTAGATTACACCTTAAAATGGTAGTATGTCTGGATGTAGATGAGTAATTTGTATTTAGCTCCCCGATAGATCATACTAATCATCCGAATATTATTATTACTATCTATTTCACACATTTAGAGAATGTGAATACTTTGACATAGAAGAATATTTCAAGTGTTAAAGAAAAACCATACATAAAATCATTGTACTTACTTTTTTCTTAGATTCGCTGCTTCCTTCCAATTGGGCGCTGAAATATGATCTACTAAAAAGAAACCAAGGAATTTCTTCCTTGTACGTTTATTTATATGCACTGCGATGCACTACGTCGTGTAATATTTTAAATTGAGCTGCTATCAATAACAACCCTTAGGTAGATGGCGATAAGGTTTAAATTCCCTCTTAACACCATCCGCCTGTTTTGATTTATGCAAGAAAAAAACATTGCCAAAAAGTGCCTTTTATTTTATTTTGTGGATGTTCAGGCATAAATATTTTTTTTCCGATAATTTTATAAATAACTTAATTTGCCACACTATACAATAAAATTATAACTGAAAATGGGTTCGTAAGTAGGAGATTTTGAACTTTAAAGCAGTTTTCATAGGCCTTATACATTATTTTTTTCTGGGCTTATAAAAAGATTAATCTAAAAAATACTCGATTATTTCAAAGGCCAAGATGTATTCTACTCGCAGTATTTCATTAAAGCATCTGAAACATTTCTAGGCGACCAAATTTTCAAACCAAAAACACATGATTTTGCATTACTACGTATGGCATCGCCTTAATACGTATAACGACAGTTTGTCTTTTACGAAAAAGCTTAGGCTTACTCTTGTACATTACGAAAAAGTTTAAACGTACGTAGGTATCTATATCTTGCATACACTGTAAGTTATCTATGACGGAAGAGCTTAGGTATGTGAGTATCTATAACTTGTAAAAATATAGGTATTGCAGGTTGTCTATTACGGAAAAGCTTTAACATTCCGCCGAATGGCGCCCTTGCTATCACGCATCGCCCTTAGGATTAATATTATACACGAATAACGCTTAGCTGCGCTTGGTTTTGTTTCTGAGTAAACATGTTCCCTCTTATGGGATATTCTTGTTGGATTTAACGACAGAACATTAATATGACGTACGTGTATCAGGATATTCGTGATACACTTTATTTCTTTCTGGGCGTGATGCTTAAGATGTGATTGCTTCATTATTTCATGTTGTTATTACAAAATGCTCGTGAATTTATCATTTGCTTCCAGAAAAATTATCAATTAATGTTTCATGAAAAATGATTTCTTTTGATGGGTAGGTACAGTCTTCTCAATTATCATTATTTTAACTTTAATTTTCTAACTATGAGTTAAGACATTTTTGTAAGGTTATTTTATTTCTCAACTGTCACATCTTGATGATTGACGGTTTGATGAAACGAAAAAGACTTTTAAACTGTGACTGGAATCAAACCTACAATCTTACGACTTACAGTCAAATGTTTTTCGGACTTTGTTGTGGAAGTCAACATCTTACGTTTAAATTAAACAAATTGTTTTACAAAAAAATATATTCTTGTTTTTAAGAATTATCTTTATGTTTTAATAATGGTGATATCTATCTGCGTCTGTAGTTGGGAAAGTTCAGCACTTAATGATTGATGATTAAATTTAATTTTCGTTAGATTTGTGCATAAAATGGCATAAACTCGATCAATGCAAACGCGATCAATTTGTAAAATTTGATCGTGCTTTCGATTAACATTTACGCACGGCTTACTCAACTATGCACGTCGACATTCCAACGAATATCAGCCGGAATTAATTCCATGGAATATTTACCGTGTAAGTAGAGGCGCTTAAGACCGCTATCCGAGAGTAACTTATAACAATTACTCGTTGGATTCCCATAACTCACTCTAGTCCTTCATAAACGACATTCCAGAAGCAATTTACGAGTTTTGATGATTTGTCGATCAAAACAAAGGAAAAGTTACGTATTATCTTTATTAAATCAAAAAAATATAAAATTAATTCATAAATCTTTGCATCGTGTTCCTTTTTTGGGATAAAGTAACTTATTGCGGTTCAATAATAAAATTCTAGATCAACTTAAAATTATCATTATAATGAATATTTTGATTTTAGTATAATACTATTGTAGACCCGTGAAAAGTCGAGGAAAATTGTTATTAGTGTAGGATTTGTTAAACTGAAACTTTTCATAAAACATTTTCCTGGATCTATGTCTATCCAAATAAATAAAATTTATTTTCTCCATAAGGTAATTATATTTTTTGTTGAAATTATAAAGATGATCAGAAATTTATTTTTTGGAATACCTAGTTAGTTACCCATTAAAAAGGTTTTTTTTGAAAATGAAAAATCCAGATCATTTGAAAGTCACAAAATCTGACTTCACTTCTCAAGATTAACCATAAAAAATATAAACAAAGGAAATACATTTTAAATATAGAATGTAAAATTAAAATAATTTTAACTTTGAATAACTTGTATAAACTCTTCACACAATCAGTTCCAATTTTGAAATTCAAAGCAAAATTGAA
This sequence comes from Hesperophylax magnus, assembly GCA_026573805.1. Lineage (NCBI taxonomy): Eukaryota > Metazoa > Arthropoda > Insecta > Trichoptera > Limnephilidae > Hesperophylax > Hesperophylax magnus. The sequence continues at coordinate 9,131,069 of JAIUSX010000022.1, forward strand.
TTCACTGTACCAGATTTCACGTAGGACTGATGCTCAGATAACCGAAATTAGTATTTTCGATAATTATTATTTCTGTAAATTCAATGTTTTTGTTTACAGCCCGATTTTATAATTATTTGATTTTAGATTACTTATGTATATTCAGTGATATTAAATTAAAGACTATTAAATTGACCGTTGGGGAATGTCATGAGAGGAATGTAAATTGGGAAGAGCAAGGTTAAGAAATAGATACCTGGCAATTCAAGATTTGATATATGTGGGAATAACTTTCACCAAAAGAATCCTAGTAGGTACTGATTTAAAATGTATAAAATAAAATAGTTCTTTAATCTACGAGTAACCAAAAGCCACGAGACAAGGGAAAGGAAACGATCCTATTTATTTTTATTAATCTAAAATCACAAACCAAAATCTTAATCGCATAACAAAACAACCCCGGACTTTAGGACATCTCGCCAACACAATACAAATCGGGGCATTCTGAATTCTTGGCGTACGGGAGCGACGGAAAAAAAACGTGTGGATTGGCCCGAACATAGCGGCAAATGTCTCCAGCATGACTAAGCTGATCTCTCCTCATCATGACACCGCGTGACCGGCCCCGGCTCGGCCCGAACAGCCCGGTCCTAACAGACCGAACAGCCCAAACAACCCGAATAGCCCGGACGGACCGCTTTCAATCTGACATCCCGAGACGAACCGGCATGACTTACAAACAACGCTTCGACCGCCTCCCTTCAAAATACTTCGATTTTGTTTGATACACTTCGATTGAATTGATAAAAGACTGGGAGGGCTCTCCGAGAAATTTTATTGATTCAGTACAAAAGCATCGAACAGCCAAGATTAGCCTATTGAATAAAAAGCTTTATTTGTGTACCTACGGTTTACCTTTTCGAGTGTTATTTGTTATTTTATAAATTCATTCCAATCGTAAAATAGTCAAGGGCGTGTCAGCCTTAACAATGGAATCTCGTACACTTGTTACCGAGATTCTACGATAGCGTTTTTATTTGCTTTTTTTAATATTCATATTGTGATCGTATAAATCATTCTTAAACGGGTCTTATTATGAGGAAGTTTATTGGAATAGGGAACAAAGATGTAAACGAGATTATTTTTTCGGTGTTCCACGGTTTGACGGAGATATTGTTAAATGATTTAAAGCGTTTACTCGATTAAAAGTTGTAGGAGACAGGACAAGGCGTAAGACCGCGACAAAAGGGTTAAATAAACGCATGTTAATCCTTCATTAATAAGTGATATATATTATACGCGTATTATTTAAAAAGCGCTTAAAGCTCGCAGCCGGAATGAGCAAGCAATTTCATCTTCGAATGTGAGATATGTGAGTAGGTGGGGTTATACACATACAGCCGGCAAGTAGGTACACATAGCTTATTATTACGAGTTGCAAACATTCCCGTCCACGGTGATCATTTTAGCATTGCTTATAATAAAGCTGCATATAATTTATTCTTCTTTGGAGCGCGTATATGTGAGCGTACGCTCGATAAGCGTTCTTTACACACATTATATCAAATATTATAAAAATATATGATTTAAAAAATACACAAGAAATTTTATTTTTATTTTTTATTATTATATCCCCAAAAGAGGAATATTTTGAGTTTCGAGGAACATTCGATACCTAGTGTTTAAGAAATATGCCCAAAATTGTTTTTAAAATAAATGGGAGATGTAAAGGAAAAACTTTTTTTTTACACAAAAAGTTACTGGAAAAAGGGGTTCTTCATTACATCATCTAAGAAGAATTCAATGATTCCCGCGAACGTGTTTCTGTAAAAGGGGATAAGGGCGCCTTAATAATATTAAATTGGGTAAGATGTTTATCACTTTAATATTTTCGTCACGTTCATTTTATTGCCCCTCTAACAAAATGTGGCGTTTTCGGTTTGTTTACTCAATTGCATACGCTGTGGATTAACTTTTAAAGCGCGCTGAAAAATGATGACAGGACGCCCCAAAGTAGTAAAAAATTCACCATAAAATATCGATTATTATATTACCGTAAGGGAAGGCTTTACCCCCTTTGGTTAGTGGGTAAAATTTAGGAGGATAATTTAACGGCTTTTATATATCTTTGAAAGGCGCGCAGAAAATTTTTGACAAGGCGCCCCGCGGTAGTAAAAAATGTACTATTAAATCATAATTATTTTATTAATGTAAGGGTAGGGTTTGCTCCTTTTGGTGAGTGGGCGAAGCTTAGTGGGATAATTTGATGTGGCGCGGACGCACCTTAACAGCCGTGTTTTCTTTTGTTGGTTTCTTTTAATAGCGGCTCTCGGTTCCTTTTCACTGGCGGAGATTTCATTGCCCAGTGGATATGTGCTTAAATTATATTAAACTGATTTAGAGGTGATAAATAAAAAAATGATATAAATATTAAAAATTCTGATATAATACGCTTTACCAGCTTAACAAATGGGTTCAACGAAAGATGATAAACAGTTTATTTTGCACTTTATTTCATTTTTGTCAGTGTTACGGAAATCCTCACAGCTCATTATGGAAATTGGGTTCCGAACTGGAAAAAACATTTTATGGAAATTTAAAGGTTCCTATACTTTACGAAATCAGTTACGAGCGGTTAAATTTTTCACTGATATGAGAAATATGAGTACAAAAAAGTGATACAGGCAAAAATAATTTGCTGATAACGATTATCCACAATGCCCACTTATCTCAGAGAGGACAAATTTCCACACGTACAATTTTCGTCCGCGTCTCAGTGTAAAAATAAGGGGGTGAAAAATAGGTAAAAAAGTTAATTCTGCCTGTTGAATTTTCTGTGGAAATTAAAAAAAAAGTAGAAAAAGTGTTATGACTTGCTATTTTTTAAATCTCCCTCCAAGGTATCCCACTGACAGAATTGTCGTGTAGTGCGTGCAGTGCAAAACAAGTCAGTTGGTAGTTGCCTATAAGGAACTGCAGGAGGCTCCATAATAGATGATTGTTAATTATTGTTACACTGGTTAGCTTGCCGCTGCACAAAAACTTGTATTCATGTTTTAATTGTTATTTTATTGAATGCCCTTAGTGGCTAACTAATAAATGATAGCAAGCACTACTTCTGTCGCTTCCAAAATGGCCAAAGTAAATCATCAGGTGGAGGGGGATAGGGGCAGCACGGGTAAAAGCACCCAGTGAGGCCCACATTATTAGGCGTTTTTAAAAATGTAAAGTCAAATTTATATTTTTTTAGCCATTATAATTATAAAAGATTTTTGTGGGACAATATTACGATTGAAAATTGTTTTTCTCAAAATTAAAACCTGATCAAAAGAGCAAATTCTACATAGGCTTATTTTATTTTTGTTATTTATACATCCAAGTTTACAAATGTATAATTTATAATAACTGACCTACCAGGAAAGTATTGTAATGTATATTTTCTCCATAAATAGTTAAGTAATAACATAGATCACTGTAGAAATGTATTATAAGTTTGTACAGCGCCCTTGAGGTGTTTTTGCACAAAAAACGGCGCTATACAAGTCATCCAAGTATTATTATTATTATTATCTTAAAAAAATTATTGCACTTTATTTTGATTAATATGGCTCACACAATCTACCTTGAATCTATCAATTGTTGCTGACTTTATAGTTTCCAATATATATCCTTTATAATAGTGTATTCCTTTGTATAGCAAACTGTTCTGTGTATTGTCCATTTTTGGTGACCTGATTCCATTGCTCGTTCTTGTGTTATGTGTGTGAACATTCTTGTTTTATAAATAACATTTTTAGTAAAGTATTTTGGTTTTTCATTATTTTATGTATAAATATCATCGCAAATTGACATCTTTTTTAGAAGTAAGCCACATAATGGTTTGGAGATGGAAATTATCCCAGCCACCGAAAGGCTTTCTTCGGGGCGTTGCAAAATGGACTCATTAAAATGGTACCATGCTATAATACCTTGCGTTTCCGTAAATCACAAAAATAGAAGTAGTTAATATGGGCAATTGTCTTTCACAACTTTTTACAGTTAACATATCTCAACTGGGCTGCCTGCTCACCCCAGCTAAGTAGGTATCACAGCCAGGCACCCAAGAAATATAAGTAAGCAAGTAGGATCCAGTGTTGCAAGCATTAGCATATGAAAGGCTGCGTAGGAGGCCGGGAGCTCCAGCCCGCGCCGAATGTCAACACTGCACCATTGTCCCGCATTGGCCTATTCATTGTTTCACTTGTTTGCTTTGGACGCCGGATTAGTCTACTTAACATAACTAGTCGGTGGTATTCGACTGAAGGCTGCGACACTGGGACTTCTCAAAGATAAACACTAAAATATTATTTATAAAAAACTGGAGTAGTAATGATATATTTTGATTCTGATGTCATTTAGAAACTTCACAGCAAAAAGTATTATGTTGGCTATATAGGCTATACATAGGAAAAAAACGTCGTCAGCTATCAGGTTCAAATCTCAAAGCTCACCCCAGATAGCGCTTTTAGCGCTTGGATTACAGTCATAATTAATATTGTCTAAGTCTGAAATGATTTACCAGCCCCAAAATTAATAAGGATGGTTGATTAATACGAAAACATCAATCTTGGTATTAGCACATAAGAAGTTAGACATCACCACAGCATTGGTACGCAAAACCATATTTTCAAATAAATAATTTGTACATATAACCGACTAATTTGTACATGGCATTTATTTTTGCACTGATAAACGAAACGGCAAGGATGTCCAAAAGATTGTTTAAATATATAAGTGGAAATTTCTATATAAGTCAATACCCCAAAAGAAAACTTAATTTCAAAAGCAATCTAGACCAGGATATTGATTTCATTGACCTCATTACTCATCGGATGTTTTGAATCATTAATGCATAATTCAGAAAATGAGTTATCTGAATCAAACCCTAAAGCTTGAAATAAGCTTTCGCATGAACTGTTCCCAATAACAAGCTCAGAGCTTTAAACAGGTAAAAAGGAAAACAAATAGACCCTTAGTCATCAACGAGAGGAGGTGGTGTAGCCATTGCTATCTCAAAAAATCTCAGTTCTTCAAAAATATCCACAAAAAACACATCCATCGAGCAACTATTTGTCAATGTGAACACTTCTAGAGGTAAAATAATAGTGGGATGTGCATACTTACCTCCGAATTCTGATGTCCAAAGCTACAGCAATCACTGCGACGAGGTTGAATCAATTTGTGCTAAATATCCTAATACTAAACTACTTCTAGTTGGTGATTACAATCTGCCACATTATGATTGGTGTAATATGAATTCTGTCAATTCTTGTTCTAATGTTAATATTCGTGTTATTAGAGATATGGCACTGTTCTTAGGTCTAACACAGTGTAATAATGTTCATAATATAGGAGGTCGTACGTTGGATTTGGCACTGTCAAATGTGTCTGACATCTGTGTTGTGAGAAGTACCGAAATTCTATTACCTGTCGATGTTTACCATCCACCACTAGAAATATGCATGTCTAATCTTAAACCAATTCCTATCGTAAAAAAGGTAGTAGAAACTCGAAATTTCAAAAAAGCTGACTATGTTAAAATTTCAAATTTCCTTAAACAGACTGACTGGTCATTCTTTGATAGCGACGATGATATTAATGTACACCTTAAAAAATTTTACTTCATCGTTAATTCTGCAATTGAACAATTTGTTCCTTTAACGACTTACAGAGAAACTCTATACCCAAAATGGTTCTCAAAAGACCTGATAGACTTAATTTACCTTAAAAAATTATCTCATAAGAGATTCAAACAAAGTCGCCTGGCCATCGATTATACTGCGTTTCAAAAATTGAGGGCAGAGTGCAATAAGCTCTCCGCAAAATGTTACAAAAATTACATTAGTGATGTCGAAGGCTCTATCATGGACGACTCAAATTTCTTTTGGAAATATGTTAAATCCCAAAAAGAAAATGGTACTTACATACCTAGTAGTGTGTCATTCGATTCTAAATTATCCCAAAATCTTCAGGAAACTGTTAATCTTTTTGCTGATTTTTTTAGTGGCGTTTACATTAATGCAAGTGAAGACAGCAATATTTCGTGCTTTGATTTGGTTGAAACTCTTGATATATCTGACTGTAATGTAACCATAGACGATATTATATCTAAGCTGAAGAGTCTTGATTCCCGAAAATCCGCAGGACCTGATAATGTTCCGCCCAGGTTTTTAGTAAATTGTATGCATACATTGTCATATCCTATTCATAAGTTATTTACAAAGTCACTCTCATCAGGTGTATTCCCGGACCTTTGGAAGTTTAGTCTTTTAACGCCCATTTTCAAAAAAGGTAATAAGAGCGAAGTAACAAATTATAGGCCAATATGTATAATGTCTACTTTACCCAAACTTTTTGAAAGCCTAGTACTAGATAAGTTGATATCCCGAATCAATCGAACCATCTCTCCCCTTCAACATGGATTCATTAAAGGTAGATCTACTCTTACCAATTTGATATTGTACACGAATGATATTGTTAATGCCCTTAATGCATCACATCAAACTGATTCCATATATACTGACTTCAGTAAGGCATTTGATAAAGTAAACCACAAAATATTATTACGTAAACTAAAATTGTTGGGAATAAGAGGGAGTATGTTGGAATGGTTTAAGAGTTATCTATTAGGAAGGTACTTAGCAGTCAAGATAGATTCGTTTACTTCTTATACATTTGCTGCCTCGAGCGGAGTACCACAGGGATCTCACTTGGGCCCAATATTATTTTGTTTGTTTATCAATGATATTGTTAATATTTTTACTAATGTTAAAGTCCTGTTATTTGCCGACGATCTGAAGATATACAGAATAATCAAAGACGATGACGATCGCGCAATTTTGCAGTTGAACCTTAATAAACTATGTGCGTGGTGTTCTGTCAATGATTTGCAACTAAATTTAGGTAAATGCCAGATTATCAGTTTTTACAAAGGCAAAAATCCACTTAATTTTTCCTATTTTATGAATGGTGCTAATCTTCTTCGTGTATCACAGATTCGTGATCTTGGTGTTATATTCCACGAGAGTCTACAGTTTAACGAACACATCGATGAAATAACAAGCGATGCGATGAGAATACTAGGTTTTATTTTGAGAATGGTAGCAAATTTTAAAAGTATGTCAACATTAAAACATCTGTATTGCTCGTTAGTACGAAGCAAATTAGAATACAATTCCACCGTATGGTCACCGTACTACAAGGTCCATTCTCAATCATTAGAAAAGGTACAAAATAAATTCCTTCGGTACATTAATTTTAAAATGAAAATTCCAATCGAATTTATAAATTACAATAACTTGCTTGCTGAAACTAAACTTCTTAAATTATCTGATAGAAGAGTGTTAATTGATTTGCTATTTTTATTCAAAATTATTAAATCTTTAATTGACAGCCCTAATTTGTTGGAACTTATTTGCATTAATGTTCCTGCTAGGCAAACTCGCAGTAAAGATACTTTTAAATTTAACAAGAACCTCAACACTAATTATTCTATTTTTTCACCAATTCCTAGAATTCACAACCTTGCGAATAAATACTGTGAACTTATAGATATATTTGGTTTTGACAATTTTGTGAGCTTTAAAAGGCAACTTATTTCGATTCTATCGGCTAATAATTAACTTTTATAGCTTTAATAATTTTATTACATCTCCTCCCATTCGAAACCTTTCAAGTAAATTATATCCATATTTGTTTGTTTTTTATTTGCTCTACTATACACTTATAATTGTATGCATATACCTACTAACTACTTTTTATACATAACACTATGTTCCATCTCAGATCTTATTATTTCTTATTCATGTCGATATTGCTAAATTCTATTAGTTTTTGCTTTTTACAGGTGCAACTCTTATTTTGTTATTTTTTTTTTAAATCTCTGTTATAATGTTCTTTACCTCACGAGTAAGTTACACTCTAATTTATATTGGTTTATCGATTTGTTAAACACACAATTAATACTGGGTTTAAACACACCCACTTACTTACTTTTTATGTTGAACTTTCTTTTACTTACTATTTCATGCTTGGGTATATTTTATATTGAATCCATCTTATTAGTGTTTTGCTAATTTGCACAAAATTTTATTATATGTGTTGCTTTCTTACAATTAACTCCATTTATCTTCTTATGTTCAATTATTGTAATCAATGTAAATGTATATTTTCATGTAAAAGCCCATTAGGGCGTAAATAAAATAATAAATAAATAAATAAATCTGTAAATATGTACATGATTATTTTAAAACGCATCGTTCAATATGTGTGAATAAAAAAATAACTCTTAAAAAATCTTTCTGGATTATTTTTTCCAAAAGTCGCGGTAGTAAAATAATATTCCCATTACATTTTGGTATTATTATTTGAGTGTTGTTAACAAGTCCTCGTGACAGCATCCGTAGCTCGCGTGTTCTTACAGAGATTTTTTTGCAACTTGTTGCCGTTATTTTGTTGCACAAAAGTGTAAAGTTTTGGTGGTGATCACAGATAATCTCTCAACATCAATATTGACGACCGGCTCATTTTACCGTTGCGCAATTAATTATTCATTAGTTCAATTGGTATTGTGCGATGGAATGTGTCGAGTCTGTCGAGCCAAATCATCTATTACAAATACATTCCTCTATGAGGCGCCGAAGATTCAGCCAAGTAATAGAAAACTTCATAGAAATTTCAGTTGGACTCTTTCCAAGTTCGTCATATGTAATTTAAATTGAAATCGACGATTAGCGTTATTTGATTTTAACTGTCCCTTTTTAATTCCGATTTTGGGCCCATTTCGGCTTTGATCGAAATTCAATAATCCGTCGAGCACAATGATTTTGATGTTATGCTTTACGGCTGATCACATTAAGAGCAAAAGCAGAAATGGGCCGAGAATCAGCGTCTTAAACCAACCCAACGTTAGAAGAAGATTCTCTTATGACATCTTAAAAATGTGATGATGCAGAAATCCTTTAGCTCTACCGCTGTGTGTTTGAAATTTCTAGATCCAAGTAAATATTTGACACCATTTCCACCACGAGCTACGGAGCTTCAAAAGTTCAATAAACCGACAAAATCTAAGGAAAAGGCTTCGCCCGTGTTGTGTTACAAATGTTTGAATTGTTGAATAATAAAACAGAAATATCAGCGTTTAATCTCGGGCAGAGCCATGCTTGAAAACGTATCCATCTTAGCGTGGGCAAAACGTGTAATTGTAGACATAGGTGATACAGAGATGAAAAACAAATACGGATACAAACTGAATATGGTAAATTATGACGTGCCCGTTCTTATGCTGTTATGTACGGAGCAATTAAAAGCTAATCAATCTCCAGCTTTCGTTTGAGATGTTTTTCCCGGCCGCTCAAATGTCCATACCATATCAGTTGCTTAGATGCTTAGAATGTGCTGTCGATCTCTCTGGTTAACATTACTTGCAGGCTGACAGCGATCAGCTACCAATCATCTTATGTCATTAATAAAATCATCCCTTCAGACGGATCTCATTGTATTAATGCTGAGATGGATCCATTAATATCCGAATAATCTCAAGCGTGTTTTAATTTTAGTCAAAACATTGAACAGTACATGCAGCATATTTTGCGTAAAAATTGCAAGCTGTGTCATCCAAGACATCGTGTCTTAGGAATTTCGATTAAAAAATTAATATCCACTAAATGTCAAAAATTTGTTCATTGCTTGTCAGAGTAATCTGTTCTCCCACTGCTAAATGCTTAAAAAAACTATTCGTTACTACCTGGTTTTGCGTGTGTACCATCACACTTTTGGATTTTTTTTTGTTTAGTGTAAAGTATAATCATTTGAAAACACGCAATAAACAAAATGGCATCGTGTTTTATTTTTGACAATTATATGATTTTTGAATACTCCATAGCCCATGATGGAAATGACGTAAAGAGTTGAAAATATTTTAATTACTCTAGAAATTGCAGGCAGAAAAAGAGCGAAAATTTTATCAGCTGACCATTTAAGTGTTTTCTGCGAACTTAACAACGATAAGACACGAAAATAAATAAATGAAAGTGTGCAATGTGTGCACTCCATTAGATCCGCAAAAATTGGACACTTGTAGGACATTAACATCAACAGTTTAAGTTAAAGTTATGGAGGGGCCAAGATTTTTATTACCGACAAATTTTCGTGAATACGAAATGCCTCTAAACAAAGAACACTGAGTTAATAACATGTGCCGTGGCGTATAGGAATTCTCAAAATCTTTGTCCCGTTTATATTCGAAGATCAAATGAAAGGGGTTTTTGAAAAAGTTTTGTTTAGAAGAATTGGTCCAGTCCGCACCAAAGCAGGCGTCCGGGTTTCACACCCGTCCTCCGCACACAAAAGTGTTCGCTTACTATGTTTTTTTTTCTCCCATTCACCGCAATTATATTTTCGTCCGATATGTGTCGCTGTCAGCGGTCACCATTATTCCAAGCGAACTTGATACCCTAGCTTTATTCAGCCAACACGGCGCTCAATGAAATCTGATGCAGAAGGCTTGGAGTTATGGATCCAAGAGAGCGAATAGAATAAAGAATAAGCAATATAGGATAACCGAGTAAAAAGAGACAGACCTTTCAAATGAAAGTGTTTTAGATAGTGAGATGAATAATCGCTTTTGATTTGTTGAGCTGGCAATACAGGGTAGCTGAGCAAAAAGAGAGTGAACTTTCAAATCAAAGTATTACTACACAAAGCTATGAATAATCACTTTTTGTCAAATACACAGTTTAATTTACAAGTTTTCCATGAGAAATATGAATTTCTAATTTTGTTTACTAGAGTGGAAGATACTCACAGTATCGTTCTAAGACTACAATTCAGGATTTAAACATTGTTTGAAATAGTTTTACCCGTGTTTGGTGACTTAGTCTGAATAACTAGATACCTTCTTCTTTCACATCTTCTACCCCTCCACTACCACTACTTTCATTCTAAAAACATACCCATTTGGGGATTCCATTGTCCACTGGTTCCAGACGGTTAAAAGCAGTTGGGACTGTTGCATGGTATCCACATAAAATAAGATTATTTTCTGTTTTTTTAATGAATCCTGTTTTCCAAATTCTGCGTCAACTTTATAGATAATAATATATGGGAAAGACATATTGCTGTGACAGACAAAATATTTTTATCACTTTTGAGGCAGTGTTACAAAAAAAATCTTTCAGGGGGTCTTAAAACGTCAGTTTTAAAAAGTGGCGGATACAATCGGCTAACCAACGAACATAAGATTTAAATCCTTTTGATTTTTTTTCAAAAAGGTAATTTGCATCCGTTGCAGGATGATATGTGCAGCAGTATTACAAGCCTAACAACTTAATACAAGTTATAGATATTGAGATTGGTTGAGTTTTCCCCAAACTACTGAATATTATCGCTAATACAGAAATAATAAACCTTTTTTCATGAAACCAGAAAAACAAAGAGAAAGAACATCATTATTAAGTTAGTAAAAAAGTAAAAAGTAATTAATATCTACCTACTGAAAAATTTGCTAGTCTGTCATTCCGTACAAAAACCCAGTTAACAAGCACCTAAACAAATTCGTTTACAAAGTTTCCCCACAGTAAATACTACGGGAGTTTAAAGATTTAATATAGAAAAGAGAGTTAAGGGATGTTGGACCTCACACGCCAGAGTGCAAGAGTTAAGGGATGTTGGACCTCGCACGCCAGAGCGCGAGGAAAATGAAATGTCACATTAAAAAAAGCATCTTACGAAATGATGTAAGTTCTGCTACTGAAAGCTTCGTTGCAACGTCTTTTTTGTTACAAAAACTTTGTTTGTGAGAAAGGAGATTTTATAAAAGAGCTATCACCGGTACGACTTATGGTACAGAAGCCTACAGGGATTTTTAAAACAAACACCACAAGGTGTTTAAGTAACTACGATTTATGGTTTTATTCCACTCTTATCTGAGTGCACACTTGAGACTTGTTTTATTAAAAGTTTTTTTTACAAATACACGAACCCATAGAGATTCACGAAGATAGAGTATAAAGAATGTACCGACATTCGTTTAGGATAAATGTCGCAGATTAGCATCGGGAAAATCCGCATCAGCATTTTACGATTTATATGAAGTATGCGAATGGAATGCAAAAAACAGATAAGGAATTATTTAATTTCTTGGTAATGTCCTGATACGCCTTTGATGTTGGTGGTGCACAATGAATACAATAAAATATAGCACCAATTCTACAATAAAACTTATTTGTCTTTTGTCTATTCAATAAACACCTAGAACTTGTAGAATATTTGCACGATGTACAACTCCACACCATTTTTGATTATTTACTTTCATGGAAAATTATAAACATAATTATGTACTTTTTTAAATTACTCGTATATGCCCAATGGTACAATCATAATTTAACTGCGGACCACAAGTTGAGAGAAAACCGCAAGAGTCAATTTCAAAATTACGATTCATGTTACAAAACTAATTTTGGGAAGCCTGGCACTTACAAGAAAGGTGTTAAGAAATTATGGTAAACGTATGAAACTCTATTTAATTATCTCTTTTTACAATTTTTCCCATGACACAATTCAAAATTGCACATGAATTAATGTATAGTTAAAAATGTCTTTTCCATTTTCAAATAAAGCTGCTATTTTCATATTTTTGTGATAATTTATCCTTTCGATCAGCATTCAGACAAAACGTGGTAAGAACAGAAAGTACAAGTGCGAATGAACAACGATGACATTGCATCTCCACCTTTCGGCAAAGATGTGGAACCAAAGCTATTTGCTAAGGAGAACCTCTACTTGTATGAGTTAAAACAGGACAACTCCAATTTAAACCTTTCCAAAAATATAAACACATCAAAAACAGTGATAAACACAAAGTTTATAGGTTTTCTATACAACAATAAAAAATAACAGTTTCTCAAATGTTGATTGATGGCGATCATTATATTTATTTATGTTGTAAACCATCAATATATTAAACCGATATGATAAGAAAATCCTTCTCTCTCCTAAAGGTGCCTTCAATCCTCAACCGGAACTGTAGAATTGACCAGCCAATTTTCATTGCGGTTAGCCATAACAAATTTTTAGTTTTATTGGCGGCCGGCGATGGTTCGGTTTTGCAAGCCATTGTGAGTCGGATTCTTATCGTAGGTACGGAAAAAAAGATTTCGAAATTACGACTACGCACTGAAGTACAAAGGTAGGCAGGTACCTACTTGAAAATGAGAACATTAATTAAATTGTTAATATTTTAAAGTTTTTGATATCTTTGATACCCAAAATACTTTCTGAAATATTAGATCCGATCATATTTATACACAAGAGACATAATATCCCTATTATAAATATTATAAAGCTTTTCTCTGTTTTTTATTATTAAATAAAATAAAGTGAAAATTTATTCTATGGATCATCAAGTAAATAGATATGATAAAAACTTAAATCTGAGTACTAAAAGTCTCTCATATTTGTGAGTTGTGTATGCTTTTTAGTTTACACTAATACCGTTTAAAAATTGTACAAATATAGTAGTTGAAAATACAGCATAAACCGTCATATATGAGTTCAATGGATTCGATTTCAAACGACTATCAAAGATAATGAATTTCAACAGCGTTGATTCCCGTTTCATAAATATTAACACTGCAAGAATATTACATTCATCTCAGCAACATGTGCTTTTTGAAGTAAGAATACCAAGATAAACAATTTATAAGGTACAACGGTGCAGAAATACGAAATACGCATTGAAAGGAACAGAGTACCTGCGCTCACACGCACAGACACAGGCACAGGAATAGAGGCGCAAGTGGAAGCAAAGGCAGTCGGCGGCGACCAGTGCGACGATTCAAGTTAAAGAGTCCGATAAGAGAACGCGAGATGGTAATCCGTGAATGTCTCCGGCGTATTCAAATTTTCCGATTGTTCTCTGCAGTCGCTCCTGATTGGGCCACAAATATTTCAGAACATGTAATATTTTAAGCTTTGCCTCGGCAAATTTCCTTTTCGGTTCATAATAATTTACAACAAAATATCCGGCCTCGTTGATGATGCGTATGCGGTTTTATTCGGAGATTTACGGACGCTGCAATGGAGACTGCGAAATGACTACGGGAATGAATGATTATAGTTAAATAAAAAACACAAGAAGTTTTGCAAAAAATCGAGGCCTTTGATATAACCATCAAGATAATAAACCATTACTGAATACTCAAAGGTTTCTCCCAGGCTTTAATTAAATAATATGTATTGTATTTTACTTTTGTCAGAACTTAGATGTAACTTGAACGGTAGTGTTAATTCATGAAAGCATATTAAAACAGTAGTTTTTTGACTTAGTAAGGTAAAAAAAAATTAAGATACAATTAATATAAATAAATTTTTTGTTTATTTATTTGTTTTATTACAATTTTTTTTTTTTAAAATTATAACAGTGTGTAAAATATTAATATTTTACTAATTATTCTACCACTCAAATTAACATAATTCAATCTTCAAATTAACTACAAACATAATTCAATACACAATTTTAGAGAATAAGGACGGGTTGTTTCAATGAATTTGAACAATTCATCAAATTTCATCAAGTTGATTTTCAAGTTTTTGAAAGTTCTATTCAAATTCTGTTATTATTTTAATTTTGTGAAACAACTGGTCAATAATAATATAATAACAGAACATGAATAGAACCTTCACACAAGTTGAAAATCAACATTGAAATTTCATGAATTGTTCAAATTCTGTAAAACAGTATTATAATTAATAAACTATTGTTGAAATTAGTAATAAAACAATAGCCAAAGTTTTTAGAAAATGATAAACAGTATAGATATAGGACGGGTTGTTTCGGAGAATTTGAACAATTCATCAAATTTCAACGTTCATTTCCGGGTTCTGTGAAAGTCCTATTCAAGTTCTGTTATTATATCATTATAGGCTAGTTGCTTGACAAAACTGAAATTAAAACAGAATTTGAAAAAATCTCTCACAGAACTGGAAAATGAACGTTGAAATTTGATGAATTGTTCAAATTCTTCGAAACAACCCGTCCTAAGTGTACCTAAATTAATTGTAAAATTTGTGAATTTGTGTCTTTTTGAATTGTTCATATTTCATAGTTTCGGTTATCTTAATTTTGTTTTTGGACAATAATATATTGTACCTTTTCACACCTAAATACAAGTAATAGGTAGTGCTGAGCCGTGGTCGTTCTTAGCATTTGGATGGCTACCAGGCCATTGGTTTTGAATCTATTGTTTATGCTATCTAAGGGATGAATTTTGCTGATGAAATATTCTTCATAAATTTGTTATAAAGCTTTTCTTTAATACAATTCATTGATGGTTGGTACATTAAATTCTAAAAATATTTCTGGGAAATTGAGAAATCGTATGCCTTAGGATGATATATTTCAGTCAAATGAAACAAATATGTGAGTTCATTTCAAGTTGAGTTAAATATCTTAGATAAATCAATTCTGATGGAAAATAAGTCTAGGGTGGTAAAAGGAAACAGATTAAAAATATGTTTTTTCAATTTTAATTTCCGTGAAGGCACTGCTGATAGAACATTTTAACCCCTCCCCCGGCTGGTTTACCAGAACAATGTCCTTCAGCTTTTCTATGTTTTTCTGTCCTGGGTGATGATCATCTTCAACGAACTCTCTTTCTCGTTTGTACAATTGTATCCATCTTTTGACTATTACTTAAGATAGAGAGGACTTACCATAGATGATGTTCATTGTTCAATTGGCCATAAATGTCCTTTCTATTGAGTAACACTCAAATTTAGGCATTTCACATAGAGCATTCGCCGCTTTCCATTGTGATTATTTTTTACCTAATTGAAAATGTTGTATCAGCGATGCGAGAAATTCATTGACCTTCAAAAAGATTACAATAATAAGTACATGAATGATACATTTAGAAATCGGTAGAATTTTACCACAATTGACTCATTTTTCATCAAACACCCCTATTACCAAGCAAAAGTTTAGAAAAATTATATAATAAGAGCCTGCATGAGAGGATGTTTCAATGTGGCTGAAGCGAGTGAAGTGTGTCGAAGAAGAGTTGTTTTGCACTGGATTCTTTCAGTTTACCCCTGTGGTGAGATGATTAGTTATTTATTAATAAAAAGTAAGTGCCAGGATATTAAAATCAATGCGCTTTCGATACTGGTTGAAAAGATCAGTTGCCAAATTTGAGCGGCCACCTGGAAAATGTCAGATATTAAATATTTCAATTTATGTGCCTTAACCGCAGAAGGTGACGTAACTTTATTCCGAAAATAATAATACAACACATCTTCGCTGCTCTTATCTCCCAATAACTTCCTTGACATTACATTCCGCCTCGTTATCGTTCCTACTGGAAAACAGCGTAAAACGACCTCTTTAAACTTATTATTCTTTTTTAATTCGGCTCCTTTAGATCCCGAATCATCAAATTGTCAGCATTTACATATATCTCCTTTTCGAAAATAATTGCAACAGTTTAATTTTAACTGTGAGGATTCCAAAACGTAGGAGTCTGGAGGGTTGACGACTGAATTTCTGCTTCCGACGGCTTGTTCTGTTGAATTCCTCTATAAGTTTGTAATAATTTGTTGAATAGATTACTAAAACTGTTCCTTAAAGTGGTGCATTGTGATTATTTGCCCGTAGTTTATGTTATCGGAGTTGAATCTGTAGATAGTAAGAAATCTTATTCAACATCTGATTAAATGACTTTAACCTTTAGTCGCCTTGTTTAATGTGCATGTCTGCGAACATAACTTTGGAAATTCCTTATTACAATGGAGCGCTGCTTTAAATATCCGTAATCTACGCATCTCCAGTTTGCTGACAGTGATCACAGCATCACAGCCATTCTTATCTCTGTAGATATACAATATATATATGTGGGGATATCCTCGCAGTGGTGTGCAGTCGAACTGTTTCCATTACTATGCACCCAATTGATTCCATTTATTTCTCCAAACTGATGGCAGAATGTAGTGGGTTGTTAGGTTTGTTGGTCTGGGTTGGAGTGCCGGTGCCGGTGCCCGCTGCCCGGTGCCCGTTGCCCGGTGCCCGCTGCCCGGTGCCCATTGCCCGTGTGCCCTGGTATGTGTGAGCGTGGACATTCGTGGGCATGTGTGTGTGCTGTCACCCTGGGCTGTCCGCCGGAATGAGATCGGATTGTCGGGCGCGGGAGCTTTTTCAGAGGACGTTTTTGTACATTTTTATCCCCCTTTCCCTCCCCCAACTTGCTCTTCCTCCCCCCCTCCCTTACAGGAGATGGCGGAGAGCGGACCTTTTGAAATAAATATCGAAATCCCGGTGACAATGTGGAAGCCCTTAAGGTCTTCCCTTGTCTCGGCGACTTGCTGTGTACCGCATTCTTTGTTTTTATTTCGACTTCTATTATCATTTTGAGTATCGGGATATTTTTTTGGGCGATTGTTTATGTTTTTTGCGACGCTCTTATGAAAGGAATGCCGGGAGACTGGTGTGTCCTTTATGACGAACTTATTTCAAGCAAAACTTGGATATTTTATCCCGCAGTCGGATTCTCGACACCACTGAGGAATTATCGACTATTTAAAAACAGGTATCCATTAATAATCATTTCCAGTTGACTGAGGGTAATTATGGAGTTCATAAAACTAAAAACTAAGAGATAATTCCAATAATGTCATTTTTGATATAGCGAGGCGCGTTAGAAAATTTAGCATATTTTTATAGTTTTTCGCTTAGGAATGTTTTAATTCGTCTATACATTGTCATTATGCTACCACATAATGCTCGCCAGTGCCGCGCGTCGCCGGCGATTTGGTCTTTTATCGTCAAGTCAGATATTGCCAAATCCTATTTAGCATAAGAATCGGTAGGTGGTAGTGGTAGTGATATTAGTAGTATTGGACAGGGACCTATAGCTAGTACCTACTGCGCTGCCTGGAATAGTGGAGTGGTAGTATAGCTGTGCTGGAGCGGGTGTGTCCCTGGTACGAAGAGGGTAAGGTGGATCCTCGTCACCGCGCTGTGCCCAGTGTGCACTGTGCACTGTGCACTGTGCACTGTGCACTGTGCACCTACCTATTACCGATATGGTCGACAGTGGCAATGGCAGTGGCAGTGGCAGTCACAGTCGCAGTCCGTAGTCTGCAGTGGGCCTATAGCAGTTACAGTAGGTATGCGCCTGTACGGAGTGTATAGCGTCTATAGGACCAGGCCAAAGCTCCATAGGAGTATAATATCGCGAACAGCGCGCGCCGCCATCGAGCAGCCTTTTATTTTGGTTCTTTAATTTAATTTATTGCGATATCGACGACTACCACTTCCCTCCTCCGAATTTGCTTCCCGCCCCCCGCCTCCCCGGTGCGCCCGAGGAGTAATGTTACAGACTTTTGAATGGGGAAGAATCGAAATGTCCAATTAATTAAGCCATTGATTTGTTGTTTATCTGGTCCGCGTAGGAACTCTTTTGTCCTTATCCGATAACTGCGTCCGAGGAATGAAAAGGGTTTTAAAAATGTGAACTCGAGCTTATTTATTGCAGATCGCGAAAAATAAATTAGCACTCGAATAATGTTTGACAATCGATGAGTCCGGAGGGAATTAATACAGTCTACGTTTTCACATTGAAATTTATTCATTCAACATGTAAACGGCTTGCTCACAATTTAGATATGTAAATAAGGACCCGAATACTGCCATTGCCGTATTCCCTCATTCTTTCACTTTGTTCATTGTTTCTTTCGTTAAACATTTGAATGTTAAAACAACCTTTTAAACCGCGCTCATTCCGGTCAAACTTTATAAAACCATTTATTTTTATAACTCATACGTTTTATTATAACGCCTACATAAGTTTAATCTTAATGGCTTCAGTTTACATATTAAATTATTTTACAGTTAATACTTTTCGTTTAGGAAATAGAGCATCAATTATTGTAAAACGATCGTGATCCAATTAAGAAGACAAGGAGTTAGTAAAAAGCTATGGTGAGAAATGCTATACCAGAATCATCCGATTTTCCTTCCATTCCCTATTTCGAAATATTCCACCCACACTAAGGGTGGGAAAGGAGCACAGGCCTGGTGCCGTGAAAATAATATTGTATTGTAAATAAGTACCAGGAGTACAAGAACGAGCCGATTTAGGCAGAGTGTTGTACGCTGGCTGTTAGCAGTAAGCAGTAGGCAGTAAGCAGCACAAAGGCGCTAGCTTTCGTGGCTATGATGATTAATTAGTTTCCCGTGGCCCAGTGATTACAGTTTCCGCACAGCACGCCTCGACAATAGTCTCTTGTTCGAAGCCCGGCTGCGGTCCTCGCCGCTTGCGAGGTCACTGACCCGCCTCAAATCGCGTAGGTAACACATGCAAGGCGGCATAAAAAATGCGGTCTAATCGAGCCGAAGTTCTTATAAATACAAAACTAATCTCTTAAATCTGCCATAAATCTTTATATATGCGTATGCAATAAATAGTTAAACATCATGATGTACGTCTGCTTGTCTCCTTAGAGGAAATTATTGTCATCCGTTCTAAAGAGTGATTCAACTGAAATAGTGGTCTTATTGAAATATCCGACGCAACTATTTGCATTTAGGTATTTATTGAGAGATAACCTGTTTGTTAACGGATCTCCCGCCCGAACTGATAACAGCTTTTGATTACATATCTTGTTTTATAGATATCAACTATTTTTCCTAAAAATAAGTAATATTTAATTTTTCAGTAAATTGAACTTTTTAAAATCGTGAATAAAGCTTGCAATTAGCGAATATCTGACAATAATGCACTATTTTTTGAAAATATCTGTGATTTCTTACTAAGGAACATAATTTCAAAGTGTTTTAATATATGGCATCATTAATGAAGCTTCGGAGAGATAGCAAAGAATTTGTATTAATAATAATATTTCAAAAATACTAGAATAAATGTGCAGACTTTAAAAAAGTTCACATTCTTTTATTTCTAACGCGCTTTACTTTTGCCGCAGACTTTTAATGTTAAATTAAATATTATTGAATTAAATTTAATATTTAATAATTTTGATAGATAATATGGCGAATCCAATGAATAAAAGGCGTGATTTGATTGAATTTAAAACTCATCTAAGTGCAATGGAATATCTTTTTCATTTAGTTAATGACTTGAAATATGCGATTGCTTTGCCACAACTATATTATTATATATATTTATGCTCAATAAAAGAAGATAGGTATCTCCAAAAGAACATATTTTCCAGAACACCTGTAACAAAATCAATACAAATGAAAACATAAAAAATCTTAGAATTTAGTTATTCCAACAAATTCCATTAATGAATAAACTTGATATTTTTATGATGTTAGGATTTTCGCTGGGTCACTCGGGGTCGTTTTCTTAGGACGTTATATTTTTTATTAATTGCTGCTTTACCATTTTATGTGCAATATAATCATTTGAAAAGATTCTTGCTGGTCTAGTCTTGTAATGCATTGTAGAACTACTACGGGGTAAGATAGGAGTGCGGGGAGTGTTCCAAAATATTTCGAAGTTCAGTTTGAACTACAACCGGTGTGCACAAATACATTTAAAAGTAAATTCTTTGAAATGATTTGCATGTAAATTTGCTTTCATATTTGTAAAAAGGGATTGTTTACTGGGAATATATTCAAAAAATATATTGTAAAGGCTTGAAGGTTTTTCTTATTTTACATTTAAAAAAAAAAACTAAATTTTCTTCAAAATTGATTTGGGTGAAAAATATATTCTAAAAATATGTTATAAATATTGAAATTCAAAGTTTTTTGCGTTTTCAAATAAAAAAATAATAAATTAAATTAAATTTTCTTCAAATTTGAGGTGGGTGAAAAATATAGCCCAAAAAAATATTATAAATATTGGACTTCGAGGTTTTTCAATTTTCTTCAAATTTGTGGTGGGTGAAAGTGAAGCATTGACAATCTTGTTTAATTTTGTTAGAAGTTGAAGTTTCAGAGTTTAATATAGGGTATTTTATCCCAGAAACGTTTTGCTTGCACTGTGTAGTTAATATTAATGATTCTGTCAGATGGGTCGGAATTTAAAAGGTTCACTTGAGTGGAAACAGAGCTAACATTCAGATTCACAGCAAAAATCCACCTCCAGATAAGCAGTAGGTGAGTAAACTCATGTTGCGCCTGTTAGTAATTCCGGTTGAATATCGCCAGAGAGACTGCGATCGAAATGCGAGCGGGATTCATGCAGATTTTTCGGGAATTCTCGTTGATATACGAATGTACTCCCTCGTCGTTTAACCGTACCTACTATTTTTACGTGACATTTTTGTCCGTTCGCCGCCGCTGTCCACACTGGGACGGCTAACGATGGTATTGGGGACTAGGGACTGGTATTCTCTGAATCTCTCGGCTTTCGGAGGCGACCGGTCAACAGTCAACAAACTTAACATCGGATCAATTTGAAAATAAAGGGGTATTTTAATCACCGCGTATATATCACGCAGGTTACAATTAATTCGGAAACATTAAAGGATATAACGTCTTCTCTACTATACTAAACTATATTCATAAAGAATGTTCCCATTCCTACAGCCTTCGTTCTCACAAAAGATGTGCAATTTATGCTGGACTTAAAAATACTACATCGTGACTAATTGTTAGATTAGTATGCTCTATTGCACTTCCTCCTTAAATCAACTTTACACATCTGCCATGTGATACTTTTGGTAGTTAAAATCTAAAATCGTATCTTAAAAATTCACTTGTAAAAATACCAATAATGTTTGTAATAAATTTTAGCTCTCTAATTCACAAAACGTATTTTTCTTTTCCAATGAGTGTAAATAAATACCATTCTTATATTAGTGGATAATGTGATAATCAATTTGTCAAACGAAATCTCGTACCAAAACGTTGATCGTAATACTTAACAAATAACGTTGATTGATGTGACTTTCTGTTTGTATTTTTAAGAAAGAGTTTGCCAGGAAATAATACGTTTGAGGACATGCGAAAAATAAAGTAGGTAAAAGTTTAAGAACCACCGCTGTGTTTCACGTTTAGTCTTGCCTCGAAGTTCCTTGTTTTCACCTCCTCATTTTATTTTACCAAAATTCACATGAATGTTTCGTAGATTTTCTGGGTTTTATTCATATAATTTCTTATTCGTTTTATTGTATTTTGAATTGGGATCGAAAATCAAGTTTTACCGGCGAATAAAGCGTTCAATTCATCGCGAGTAAAGGCCTACGAAATTTAAAAAAAACATCATTTAATCTCATTAAAATAACCAAAAAACGTCTTTTGAATCTTTTATTGTCGTCGCTTCCTTGAAATATTGTTCGGTTTTTGGTGGCGGACGGGTCTGCAATTCGACCTTCTCGAACCTCACTAAATAACTCGAAAAAGAGTTGTATATTTTGGTTTCGCATTAAATGCGTCTTGAAATTGGCATTTTTAGAAGTGTTATTCGATGTCGCCATGGAACACGTCCGCCTTTTAAAACTGAGAAAACGAGCAAATCGGCCGAATCTTCGATTTTGATTATTTGCAATGTATCCTTATCGAAGCTGACATCAGTCGCATAAACATGTGCGCTGTAAATTGGTACATGGTGCTTGGTCCGCAATCCGCAGCGCCCTGACGTCGTGCACCATGCACCGTGCCCAGTGTACTGAACTGCGTCTACTTTATCGAAAATCCTACATAAAACTACTTAACGTAGATAACTTTATTGTACAATTGTATATTAGTCCTATTTTACCTACATCGTAGACATAAATATAGTATTCGGTGTATTGTATAGCTTTTGAAATATTTGTACAGGTATCAAATTACGTCCGGATACAATGGTATCATACCATAACTGACATAAATTCGGATGATTGTTTAGGGACTTCTTATCTAGGGATTTCTATTTCATCCATCAATAAAGATTGTGGGTTTCGCGTTTGCTTACGCGTTGATGTTATTTGGTGTTTGAACGCACTAATTCAAAGATTTAAAAAGCACCTAGGAGTAGGTGTACGTACTGTACTGCACAAGCAGGTACACGCTTAGTTTCCTTAGTGAGGGTAGAGCATCACACAAGTTTTTCCTCCAAACCTTGGGCCGAGTTACGGAGGTGTACGATCCCGGGTAGCTGGGTAGGTTGTAGGTTGGTAGGTAGAAGGTAGGTATAGGCATTAGGTAGGTAGTCTGAGCACCCCCGGACTGTCGCCGTGACACGTCCTACAGAACGTTGCCGTGATAAATGCCGCACAATTCCATATCAATAAATAATAAAGCCATCGCTGGACAAATGGAAAAATTTCATCATAAGTAATAAATTCAACGGACAAAAGCTCCGAGTACAAACGTCAGTATTTTATATGACTGTTGAAAGGCCGGTTATTTTGTTCTAGAATATAATGTGATCATAAATGTTGTAATTTATTTGCGGAGAGCTTTATGTTATTCAAACAAATTTTATTTCAGTTAAAATTAAAGACTTTTTTCATCGGTATTTTTGTTGAGTCAACAATAATTTAACATCACCGCGATGACCCCAAAGAGTAAACCCTCTTAAACATTATTAGTACGTATGTTTTCTTAATGCTTTTTCATTATTGAAATTTGAATTTTTTTGTTTAATTTTATTATAAATTTGCACTATCGATTTTTCCCAAGCCAATTTGAAAGGCTCAAACAAGCAAATACCGGCTTGATAAATATATAAAGATACCTCTTGTACAGCCATATTCACCAAATTGTATGTGGCACATTGGGTATTATTTCACGCTTACGTCCCCGTTTTGGGCGATGTAACTGGCCGGCAGTATCACATATCTTCTGGCCGAGTGTCAATTTGCAAATTCAATTTCTACACCTCGAACATTTGGCACGGTTGGTCCCGGCTCGCAGTTCCTCGAGATTATTATCAAACTGCATGTACATTGCGGGCACCGCGAGGCAATGTCCTGACGCGGAGTTAACTTGCTCTATTCTATACATCCGAATGATTTCTCCCGTTGGATAAAGGGTCGCGAAGCTTGATTTAGTCATTTGGTTCTTCCGGACTGTGGATGTAACCCAACCTTAGCTCGCCAAGTCCCCATACAAAACTCAGGGATCTAATTTATGTGGCGAAAGTATGGAGTAATGGCCGCTCTCTGCGCATTCTGCATTACTTCAAGTATGGCCGCCAAAAAATCGTTTGATTAAACTTTTTTTTTAGAAAAAGCATTATGGAATTGGTCGTTATTTAGGATGTGCTTTGATTGTGATATTTACATCTGAGATCTGAATTTATTTGAACCCTCTTTTAGGAGGTCATCGAAAGGTAATCGTTTCTACTTTGTTAATGAAAGTTTACAATTCAAAATTTATAATCGCGATCAAATCTTCAATTTATAAAAATAGTAGAAAACATGAACATAAAACTTGTATTATAATATAATATTACGTGTACACAATGCATTTAAAAATGAATTTTAATTTAACGATTTATTTTTATTTTTTCCAGGTATGTCATCCCCACTGTTACTAAGAAAACAACTTATTCATACAAACAGGTAAGCGACAATTTTTTATATGGTAAAAATCCAACAAATATTAATCAGGTAGCAAACATGAAAAACAAAAACGTTAAAACAAGTACGACCATTTTCTGTTTAAAAACTAATTGCGTGGTTCGACTTTCTATTACAAAATGTTCATATTCGTAACAGCGTCTTTATTGGTAGTTATATAAAACTCACATGAACCATTTGCCAAACCGGAAAGTCGGAGAGAATGCACAGAACGTTGCGGCTTCCAAGCCTATTACAGCCTCAGGGCGCTGGGCTGACGATCGTATCATATTTACACATTCAAGTGGGCCTTCGTAATTTAGCATTCATTGATAAGAGACAAACATTTTACTGTTTTGGACGAAGGACGGTGAGAGATTTTAATGTTAGCGTTCTGAGAATTATTGAAAATAAACAACGCGAAGTGATATTAAGTGCCTGCTAATTATACGCAGTCCCCTTGTAATTCAAGTAGTGTTGAAGTAATTGTCTTTTACGGAATTCATGAACACTCTTCCATTGAAGATTTAAAAAAATCCAAATAACAAAAAAGTATTACAACTATTGTACGAGTCTAGTGCAGGGGTTCCCAAACCCATGCCCGCGGGCACCATGGCGCCCGCGGAACGATTCGTATGTGCCCGCCCCTATTCGACAGTGAAATAATTTTTTCATAAACATTAATTAAAAATGTTAGTTATTTTTATTTATTTGTTAGAGTTTTAATTTTTTGAGTGACTAGGTTTATTAAATAAGTTTGTATGTTTGCGGTATTGTATGTATGAGTGGTTCCTTTGCTGACAGTACTTGTCGCAACCTGTCTAGCGGCGAGCCGGACTGCACTCTTCACGCTAGCCTGGAACGGAGAGTTCTATTTGCACATCGCTCCTTGTATACGCAGAAAACCCAAAATGAACGAACGAACTGAGCCGATGAACGCCGAAGGCGCCAAAACACATGGCACATGACTCTGCCAGCTCTGTCTGTCAGTGAAACCAATAAGCATGGCCCCGACAGCCAAACTGACAGTAGTCACGTGCTCGTACCGTCCCGATCGGTTCGGCGATCATCGGCTCACTTCGGGTTTTCGGCGTGTACAAGAAGTGATGTGCAAATAGCATTCCCCACCTGGAAACGCGTTGTTGTCATTTTGATTGCGATTGCTGCCCCGAGTTTGTCGATTAAAAATAGGTGGTGCCCGCCACCCTACAGATATTTTAGAATGTGCTCTAGAGTACAAAAAGGTTGGGAACCCCTGGTCTAGTCGATAAAGAGTTCAAATGAATTTTATTAATAATATTCTTAAACATTAATACGTTAATGTCACATGTTTCTTTTAAAAAAAACCCAGCAGTGATTGAAAAATTATATTATCTTAGAATAAGATAAATGTGAAAAATTACATAACGAAAGTTTATTGATGCGAGCGTGTAGAACGGTATTATAAATTATTTAAATTAACCAGCCAAAAATTAAATCCATATCATCCTGAATCTGCCTTAGATGCACATACAAAAATGAATATCGTGAACGTTTTCTTTGACAATAATTGAACCATACACCGCCTTTTCCGATAGTGAAAATACGCGATAGATGAAAGCAACAGTACGTAGGTTTCATTAGCTGGCTTTGTAATAGTACTTGTATAGCTTGAAGTGTTATTAGAAACATTTCATGACAGAATTATTCAGCAAACTATTCAATTCTACGGTTCTAGTGTAAAAGCTCAAACATGAAAACCTCTAGTGAAAGGTATTTTCCATTCATATCTGTAAATGCGTAGCTCCTCTGAAGTAAAGCGCATTTTCTATAAGTTGTCCGCTGTGTAACCTTCTCCTGTTGAGGTCTGTCTTCATTCTTACGTCTAGTAAGTGCTCACTAATCAGAACAATAAATTATCTGGTCTGTACCGGCACCTTCCTACGGCGGGGTCCCGTTAGGACGCGGTGTTGGATGCATCGTGGCCCGTTGTACCTATATCAGTTCTGTCGAGCATCTCCGCATCTTGCGACATCGGTCTTCAGCGCTCAGCCAACTCAACGATCGTTGCAAATAAATCGGGCAGTTAAATATAATTTGTTTCTTTTATTCCAAACGCCTGTTTTTTTATAAATAATAATGTGTAATTTTTTATGTGCTTACATCATATATTATGTACCCAATCAAAATAATCACATTTTAATTTTTTACTTTTGCGGTAAAGTAGAGGGATAATCTGTTCTGCCTTTTTTAATACATAAAAACGTTTATTTGGAGTCTTAATATTCTATAATTTATTTTATTTTAATTTAATTTAAACAATAATGTTTTTCATCTTTTAAAAAAGTGAAATTATATTTTGCTACCAGGAAAATGCCAAAAAATGGGAATTATTATTTTTAAAGCGAAGAAAATTTATTTATGATTAGGCACCTGTTATTATTATGACTTGCGAAACAGTTTAATACGAATTTTAATTAAACGTATCACAACGAAAAACAAAACCATTATTATGAATCGTTTTATTTTCATCAGAGCTGTAAATAAAATATAAAATAGATGGGTACGTATTATACGGTATCATGAGTTAATTTATCCGTTGCTTTCGTTCAACTTGAAGTAATTCAACAAGCTGTAAGAATGCAAATATTCCCATAAATGTTTCACGACATGCAATTAAATTCTCATGCGCTTAAAGAAGAAATAAAAACAATGCATAATTATCATTGATGCACATATACATACACTAAGGCTACTTTAATCATCTGAGGTAATAAATTAATGCATTAAAAACCTTTCTGTCTCATGATAAAATGCTGCAGAGAAGATATTGCCTACATATTGTGTTAACTGAACTGAGTGGAAAAAACTTTGTATCGTCCAAACGAGAGAACACCATAATGAATCAATAGTTTAAAAATTGAATAGCTACTGAAAGTACTAAATCCGATAGCCATCATGGTGACATTAGAACTCTTCCATTTCTTCCTGCTTCACAAATTTACAAATAATTCTCGGTGAGGAAAATTCTCACTGACCTTGACTAGGACCTTACCAGTAGGTACTAATAATACGTGGAACAAGTGAAATTTAATTTAGTTACTTATATTTTTTAATATAAGACATAATTCAAAAATCCAATAATAGTGAGTTTTCAAAAACATATACAGTCAAATTAAAATTTCCGTAAAAGTAATTATCTGTTTATTTTATATTTAGGTACATACATTTTCATATCTGAATATAAACAATTTTGCTGAATAATTCGACGATTGAGAGTTAAGTCCGGTTTCGCGGATGTTGTTTACTATAGAAATATCCTAGTCAATAAGCGATGGAGTTTCATATATACTTTGATAATTTAATACATGACAAAATTATATTATAAGAAGTGTTTAGATTTGTCCAACAGAATATTACGATTATTTCACTGATGAAAGCGCAAATATTTTCATAGCATCTCGTGCTTATTATAAGGAAAATGCCACCTTTACAGCGGCTGGGTTACGTTGAAAGAACCTGCAAGAAGGAGAGCTAAATCTCCTCAATATATAATACAACCCAGAGTAGTGCAGCATCAGTATCTATCTGTGTACCACCATTCCAAGAAATTATTTTAATGTGATGCAATTATCTGTAGAAGGAAATTCTCTGTTATACGAATCGTTACAATGAGAATCTTGAATAGTCCATTAGGATTAGATGCTACTTCGTTAAAAATGTTGATAAATATATATATATATTTTTTTTATTCGGTACAATATTTTTTACATTTTAAGTTTTCCAGTAATGTTGGTCTCATTGGGTGGCTTGCCCGTGCTGAGGCCTTCATAATAATATACTATGTCTAATATCTGTTAGGTTTTCTCCATTTTCTAAATTATATAAGTATTATCAGTTAGGATGATGTAGTTAAGATGAGTATGAGCTTAAATTTTTATTTTTTTTAAAGCTGACCTTTATTGACTGAAAATTTTTACATAGTATAATAGTTCCACGAAGCTGCCACATGGCTGCTCGTTTAATTATATTTTGCAGACTTTCAGTGTGAATCGGCAGAAGTATTTATTTCTTATAAGATCAGGATTCGGGAGGATGTCTAGAAAAGTACGCCGATAGCTTTTCACTTGCAAGAATTTTTGTTTCGTTAGTTATTTTCTTGATTATTTGGTTATTTTTGTAAAGCTAGAGGCATTTTAATCAGCGTAAAATTATTGCATTAAAATACTTAGTTTTTCCGTAAAATTATATTGGTTAATTTATTGATTATGAACTAATACAACAGGTAGTTCTTATGGTTTTTAGTCATTGGATAAAGCTTACAAACTTGTCAACTTAAATCTTTCGCTTAGGCACAATAAATTATTGTAAATTAAAACATATTATTACATTTTCCAAAGAAGCGCTTAAAGAACAAAAGAGATACATACATTTTATGAAACCCATGTCAGCTTAGAGAGTCAGCGTTGTCCAGAACCTAACACATTTCCAGATTAACGTAGCAAGTGCTATTAAGCTCCATAATTCCATTATGTTTATTACTTTAATTTTAAACGGTTCGTTAATGTGATATTGCGCGTATGTTTAAATGGCAATATGGTTGACATTATATTACATGATAAGACTGCATGTTGAAAAGGATTTCAGCACATCTATGGACCTGATTTGGATACACGATTAATGTTATTGCTCTTTTGCGTAACCCCTTTATCTAGGAGCCGACATCGATTTCAAATTAAATCGTATACTTTATATCTGCAGGAAGATATTTTATAGCTTACAGCCTTTTAACATTAGCCGCTTCTCCGCAGCTAGCCGTGTTGCCTATCGTACCGGCTTCGCATACTTTAGTGCGTGGTTGCTAAACTTTCAGGTCTTCGTCCCTTAACCGTAAATAAATTATCCGTCTAATCCTTCTACTTCTTGTTTTCTCATATCTCCATGAAAAGTGCTTTAAAAAACTTAATAATAACTTTTTACTCTTTCAAGGGTTTTACCAATTTTCAAACTTCACGGAAATTGTGTAGCTTTTATACTGAGCCGTAAGTTTAAATGTATTTAAATAATTTAATAAATCTTCTGGAAAAATAAAATAAGTGAGATTGGCTGACGTCTTAGAGATGTGACAATTTACGAATTATAAGAGCTTCCAAGAATCTGCCATACTGAAAATATTTTAAGGTTTAAATTAGTGTTTCAAAAAGCTAACGCAGAAAAAGAATGTAACCATTGAAATTCTGTTTAGTTTTTGTTTTTCATCAACGTATAAAGTTTTTTTGACTGCACAGTACTGAGAGCACTGGTTTAGTGATGCCTAGGATTTAATAAGACCCTCTGGTACCTAGAAAAACCGGAGGAGGCTGGAGGCAGTATGTAAAAGCTGGGAATGAAGGAAGGGAGAATTGCCCCTTGTGACCCCGAAAACCTCCAAGCTGGGTGTCGCAGCTTTATCGTGGAATGTTCCAGTTACTCGGATAATCGGATGCAATATACCACCATTAGTGATCGATAATGACCGAGAAATGTAGCCAAGAACTACTCGGCCAAGAATTGAATCTTTGCATCTATTGCATTTATGCAACAATCGCCGCTTCAAGTCGCTTACTCTGGGCAAAGAGAACATCATAAAATTCACTAATTACTCCCATAGAGAGATTAAGAGATTTCCACATCGCATTTGCCTAATAATCGCAATCTGATTTCATGTTACGCAAATTTGAATAGAGAAACATACCAAATTAAACTCAACGATTTATATGAAATATTTTTCCCCGTCTTTCCAAATATATTCAATATGCATCAATAAGAAGTATTTTCATTGACCCTTCACATTTAACGAGCAACGATTTGAATGAAGTTATTAATAATACTAGGTTTCAAGCCGAAATTGGACGAATAAAAATAAATGTCAACGTTTCCGCAAGTCGTATATTGTGACATCGATTGAATTAATCGATATTCCTAATACGCTAAGAAAATTTAACGAAAATTAGTTACTTATTTATTGGCTTATTAAGACTGGTTTTCATTAACTAATGAATTGTCTAATAAAATAGATTGTTGATGTCTCATTCGATATACAACCCCGCACCCATAATTTTTCACCCAATTTTCACCTAACATAAGTGAAAAATAATATTTTTACAAAAACTCAAACTGATCTGCTCAATCAACATTTTGAAAGTATGTAAATGCTAAATAATTTAACCTTCAGCCAAAACTAATAGCGTATCTAAATAACGTTTTTTTTTTCATTAAATTTAATCATGAAATTATAGAAAACATTGCATTCAAATATAGGCGTGTTCATTGATTTTGATTACGAACCATTCACATTTAAAAAAATGCACATTAGCTTAATTATAATATCAAAAACAAAACTCTTGAACTATAAATGATAAATCAAGAATAGGTAGATATTTAGTAAAGCACATAATTGATTAATAAAGTATAATTAAAGCAATTTTGAAACATTGTTCCACTTTTATGAGTTGAAAAATTAACACTCTAAAATAAGCTTGTGTAACAACTGTGCTTTACAGGCGGTTTTCATATCTCCAATGCTAATTTTACGTAGATAGATTGACACTTGAACTTATACTAACCCTACAGAAAAGCTTATTAATATGCCGTATTCCAGTATGAAATTCATCCAAAGAAAACGAGTTAGTTAGGAGTGGATGTTAAATTTGCATGTTCCATTTGTGCGCACAATCATCATTGTAGATTAAATAACTGAAATAAGTAGAACAAACCGAGATTATTTTTAGTTTTATTTATCCAGAAGCACATAAAACGTCGTGGCTATCGGCGCCGCTTGTGAAGGGCGCGCTGCAAACTGCAGTGTTCGGCTACGGGTAGCGCGGTGTGTTGGCCGTCTCGACGAAGCGTCGTGCAGCTCCATATTGGGGCCGAGCGACTTACCTACTCCCCGCGCTAATGTGCCAATATTGTCACCGGCCTGTATGTTATTGCGGTGTTCAGCCGCTAGATCTTGGTCCTCGGTATGCAATGCAGCCTACGAGCCGGACGTTAAGAGCGCTATATTTATCCGGAGTTATAAACATAAACACTCTGATTCAATGTGATTTAGATTTCTGGATCAACCGCATAATTCAACTATTCGATACTTATTGTGCGTTTAATGTTGTTGTTTACACCTCAAAAATGTGCCTTTTATTTAGTTACTATGTTTCAAACTATAATAAAATTTTGCAATAACCATTCTTTCATCGGGAAGTTTTTTTAATTCTATTTATTACTAAATTAGTACAAGGTACTATTTTTATACTGTGAACTTAACAAGACAATAATGTCAGAAGCTTTATTGAAATACTGGAAATCTGAGTTCAAAATTAACATTTATATTGCTTTTATACGTACAGAAACAAGGCTAGTTGTTTTTTGTGAGCAAACTTTGATGTTTGCAAGTTGACTTGGACTGTTTAATAGTACGTATACATTTGCGAACCGGAACGCGAACGGAGCCACGAATTACGGGAAAGGAACGAAGCAATTGCAAATGGCGTTTTACGCCCTTTACATATGTATATGTTGAGGTTCATTTGGGCAGTTCGGCTCGCGTATGTATACGTAGCATAAGAAAGCTTTGTGTTTTGAAAGTCAAATTATTTTTTTGTAAATTCATTCATGATTTTGTGAGTTAGCTTTGTATGTTTTATTTATTTGAATTTATCTATACAATGTGCCAATCGTGAAGCATAACTAGACTATGCTCCATGGCGCTTACCTCGCAGATGGAATCGTGAGTCTCTTTAGATCTGCTGTGACCTCTCCAGCCTTTATTGCCCTCGATCCCCTACCAACTTGCACTTTCTTGTGCTAATTACATCTGTTCTGCGAATACACATAGCCTGCCAGGAAAACAAAGGGATAGAGGGAGCTTTGTGGACTCTTGCGCACCATATAGGAAAGTTGTTCCCTAGGTAGATAGTGGATAGTGTGTGACTGCTTTATATTCCTGCGCTTCTGGTACCATAAATAGGTTGACTGTGAATATAAAATTTGTTTTGTACAATTAATTACAACTACTTTGGTATAATATACATTCTACGAAGTTATTTTAATTTTATCTTCGATACCCAGTCATAAAATGCTATCAAAACACATTTTAAAAAAATACAACGTAAGCCTTTCTTGAGGGTACCTAACAATTTCATCAAAAGTGTGGCTATTTTGTAATAGATTAATTATCATGTTTACTAACTTATTATTTACCTGTAATTAAGTAATTAGTTGTTTTTAGTAGTTGTTGTTGCTTTTGAACAAAGCAGTAAATAACAAAACGCATAGCTGGTGTCATATTAAAACAAGGTTGTTTATTTGCGGATTCTCCTCTATTCTTCGACTACTTCCTTGCCATCTGCCGTTGATCCTATACATACGCTATCTGTTTTGAATTATTTCCAACGTTAGCCCTTGACGTTCCTACCTGTTCCCCTTATAGGGCATTATTTTACGCCATAGGTGTCAGAATTTGCGGTAGACAATGGTTTGCCATTTTAGACGCTGTCTCTCCTTTATCCTCTTATAAAATTTCCCATTTGTTCGTGCTATTATAATTTCACTAGCGCTGTTATAGTGCAAATGTTGTATTCAAATGCATAGGAAAATTATATTCAGTTTATCAGTTTGATAGATTCAACGTTATGTTCCAGTTGTTATTTTTTTGCTTAGCGACATAATTATAGCTTGTTGAGTACACACACATTGTAGTGTAGTATTTGCGTGACGAAGGCAATCAAAGTGAATGTTCTCGTCTTGGATTCAGTTCCCACTAGGCTTATGCAATTTAGCAAGATCAAATCATTATCAACAATGAGCCTCAGATCTCAACTGCAGTGCAATATTATCCTGTTAAAACTTTCGACAGACTTTGGAGCGGTTAAGAACCGCTAAGAGCAGTGGTGAGAAACAGCAGAGAGCATTGTGTGTTGTAATGATGACCATTAAAATAGCTCAGTGGCAATATTAGGTGAGTGTAAATAAAGGAAAGTTGTGGGGGTACCTTTATTATTTCGTGTGTGTGTGCACTTTTAGTAGCAATCAAATAATGATCACGGATTCGTTCCCTGTTACGGAAGGGTAACCGAATTATACCCTCCGACTTCCATACTGTATTATGTGCTACGAATTATTGTTAATATGAAAAGGTTGAGTTTATTTCATGTTATCTCTTTTTAACTAATTTGCAACCATTTTTCGCGGTCTGTAATTTTGTCAACACTAACACATTATATCTAGACATATATCGCCAACTGCCAATTTTGACGACCTCCGTTACAGAGCTGAAAGCTTCTTGGATTGGTGAGTGCAAATTAAAAGAAAATAAACTTTACTGATAATGTGTGGATTTATTAATATATACAAATTAAACACGACATCTGGTTTCAGAGCAGAACACCAGTCGCCCTGGTGAGTGGTGAAATACCATCATTAAGAATCGAAGTGTTGCTTGTGATTGAATTTATAATAAATACTATATATAGTGACAAGATGTGTACAGACAGGAACTGTCTTTCTATATCTCCTGTCATCCTATTTCTCACTTTAGGCTGACAACACTTCTTAAATTGGATAACATATTGCGATTGGTCCCCTATAGTCCCCCAAGATTCAGATAGTTGGAAATCATAAACAAAACACCCCTTAACTTAACTTCAACCAAAATCTATCATTTTTCCTATGATTGTAGACGGTTAGTTTGGTAATGTCAGGATGCTGAGTTTTGCAACGATCGGAAAACATCTGAGTTTCTGTACATTAAACATGTGTTCTGCTGTTGAACATTCATATATCCTCTAAGACCTCGTTAACTGAAATCGAACCAACAACATCTGAAGCCAAAGACAATCATAATGATTAATCATGCCAAGAAGATAGAAAGGAATAGGTCAATGTGCACAAATGACTGAGTTTACCCAATGGGTTTTACCTACAAACAAGGCAGTAGGTACCAAGCACTACTTTATTAGTACATATTAGAGTTAAATCTTTCCAAGTGATTTATTCCATCTCTATTGCCGCCATAAGGTGACGGATGTATTACTCAAAACGTTAATAGATGTTATTTATGTATTGGGAAACTCTTCAATTGAATCATTACATGCCTTGTGGCTTCTAATTTAATTACTTTGAATATTATTTCGGATTACTCGTTATTAAAGGGTGTTAATCGGAAGAAACAGATCTTATCTATCGTCTTAGTTTTTTTCTAAATGAATACATGTTAATAAAGACGCTAATTGCTTTTGGTAATTTGATGTAGATTTATTTAAAAATCATGCAGATCTGGTAATTAATACATCCTCGTAATAATTTTCTCTGGTTTATTGTAAAATATCTAATAGAATGTTTAACTATTTTTGATAGAAAATGTAAATCTATTAGGTAATGGAATTTTTATTTGGTTAATATCCTTCTACGGAGAATTTCGAAACTTGTCGGCTTTTTTAACCATAGTCATTATATTTAGATCAAGAACCACTCTGAGTGAGCGCAAAAGTGTACTAAAAAATGGCAACCTTAGGAAATAATTCCACCCTATAAATAATGATGTTATAGCCCAGGGCTGACACAATAGGCAGGTAGGAAGGTACTTTCAATCTATTTTTCCTCATTCTTTCCCAGAAAATTGAAATCGCAGCGAGCTTACTTCAATATTTACCCCTCACCACATAATTGCCACCGACATTTTTAAATTTTTACTGTCTAACCACAGAGAGTCCCGACTTCCCGTAGCCACTGGTACTGTGCTTTTTACAATAATTGGAAATAAGGTGACACAAATGGTTAGACAAGAGAACAAGAAGGGGAGCCTGCTTATTCACATCTGCTCACTAAACAAAGTTGAGGGTAGTAAAGATTTTAGACCTAAGACATTAACGATTCAATTTAATTAGGATTTTGAATCTATCCCCCATTCTTTAATACGCTTGTGCGGATTATTTAAAACTTTGCAATCGATAATGCAATTAATGAATTATAATTAAGTACGTATTTTTTTCTGAAATTAGTCACCTATCCATGAGCCGACATCTACGAATGTCTTTTGACCCCTGGAAATCACTTGCCAACCATAATCACTTGGAGTATTGTTGCATTGTCCTCAAACTATTAAATAAATAATAAGTTTTCAACGGACAGAGTTTATTTCAAGGCGTTCTGGTCGGGCGTGTAAAAGCTTCAAACCCACTGCGGTCACTATGCATTTATTACTGTTTTACAGATATTGAGTCAAACTTTGAGCTTACAAGGCTGCAAATGTACAACCTCAATGCAATGCCAGCGAACTTATTGAATGTTACAAATGCATCAGCCGACATTATCAATGACTTTTTAATTACGTTCTAAAGGCCGACAGATTTTATTTTCACCGCTGCATTTCTATCATAAAAGTACTTAATCCTGTTTGAGCATCGCGCGGCCTCCCAGTTCCATACTTGCTCCCGATGAGACATGTAAACTCTATCTCGGTCCATAATAGTTGCTCGAACAAGGCTTTCTGTTCTACTACCTTATTCTGCGAATTCCTCTGTAAGCAAAGAACACAAATCGGCTCTGTTAGCCTATGCAAAGCGCATCTGCATTGAGAATTGCACGTGCCTTGATGTTCCTCAGCTGAAAAATGATAAGCGCCTGAGTTTGTGCGAATGCGTAACGATTTTTCAATAATGCATTATCATTTTCGATTTATTACAGACAACGTTACTACTTGTGTTAGTGCAACTGGAAGCATTTATAATATTCAGTATCTAGAATATTGTGTCAGTCTGGTCGAATACGGCCCGTTGATCTTGTTTTTCAGATGGTCGCATTAACGATGGCTGCTAATGATTCAGTTTGCATAATGTGGGAGTGAGTACGTAGCAATATGATCAAATAAATTTCATCAATGACGTATTATGTGTAAAGATCTTACGATAATCCCAACCAAATAAAAACAATTTCGCGGTTTTAATAAGTGAATTTTAAAAATTCAAGAAAAAAGCATTGAAATAGGTAGATGGATTGTGAGCTTGATTCATTTTTTAAGCTGCGGGGGGTAAATAGGTACTCACAGTCTTGACTCAAAAGAGTAGGTGTGTAGTTCTCACAGATTCATTTAGATACATTAATCACTTTGGTACAGAGTGACAACTTGGATCCATGTTATGTAAAGCGCATCAGTAAAGCGCCAAGTAGCCCGGAAGTGTAATAATTGAGTTGAGCAATCGACTGTTACTGTTAGACGAATCATTAGGAAAGCTACATAAGTATGACAAACTGATTTGCACATAAGAATGAATGTGAGGTGAATTGGCTGTCGCTGCACTGAGTGCCCAGTGTGCAGTGAACCTACAGTGCACGGCATGGCCTCGGGAGTAGCCCAGCAGCGCCTTCACGAAGAACAGGAAGGTTTGTTGCTTGGTTCCACCCAAGAGAGTGGAGTAGAGGTTATACGGAATCAATGCGATATAAACTACAGCGGATCGCTGGCTGGAATGATTCGGGGATCCCGCCCCTCCCGCCCCTCCCCTCGCGTCGGGCCGTGTATGAATATTCAAATGACGACTCCCAGCTCCGGTAAAAATAATTAAAAAATGCAAATTTATCTCACGACGCTCTCTACCCGGTATCTACATAGTAGGCAGGAGGCAGAGGTAGGTGCTCGGTCGGTACGATCCAGTCGTGTCCGAGGCCCGCCCGCTCTGCACCCCTTCCCCCACCCCCACCCGGTCCTCTGCCGTATAATTAAATAGATAAATTTAAAAGATTATTATTTATACGCGCAAGTGGGCGTCGCTCGTCTCGTAACGAATTTTGGACGAGCGCAATGTGCGCAGTGCGCAGTGCGCTTCTGCGCAACCTCTCCTCCTTACTCCTTACCCGCTACTGCCGGCGATTATTACTTTCTTAAGTTCGATCAAACAAACCGTCGTAATAATTAAACATAGACCTCTGCACCGAAGAAACCTGGCAATCACCAGCAGCCAGCAACTACCCGAGCACCGTGCTCAAATATTCAACTAAATTAAGATGGCGGATAATCAAAATAAACTTAAAACACTATAATTAAAAGTCGACTCTACCCGGACCCGTCTTGTTCTCCGTCCGGGACCGGTGCCAATATAATATCGTTATTAATTGAATAACATCTTTGCAGATTTATTGATTGATTGTGGCGACGAGGGATAATCGACTGTGCCGGAACAATGAGACTGGTACCCGATGCCCGATCTGCCCAAAGCGCAGAACCACAGGCTACAGGGAGGAATCTCAACCGAGAGACATCTCACTTGAATGCTGCACGTACCTAGCTAGTACAGATTTTACGCATTGGGAACAATGAGTCTGGTGCCTGGTGTCCGATCTGCCTAAAGTGCAGAACTACAGGCCAATCGGCAGAACTACGGCGAGGAATTTAAATCCAGAGACATCTCACTCGGATGCTGCACGTAACTAGCTGGTATTGATGAACTTTTAGGAACAATGAATCTGATGCCCAGTGCCCGATCTTCCCAAAGCGCAGCACTACAGACCGACCGACCGAGGAATCTCAATAGAGAGACATCTCACTCGGATGCTGCACGTACCTAGCTAGTACTGATTTTACCCATTAGACAAGAAGTAGTGTTTTTTTTCCCATTCGCATCTTCGTGAGATGTATTAATGAGCACATCGAACAGAACATCTTACATGAGCGAGATTGATGGTCCATCGCTCAGCCACACTCACACCAATACATCCGGCACCCAACCTCCTCCTACAAGCTATTACTATTATACGTGAACCATTTTTTTGCAGTAATCATCAATTTCACCTGCTTACGAGCAGAATCACTGCCGCGCATTGACTCGAGATTTATTACTTTGCGTAACATTTTCGTTGAAGTTCAACAATGGACAAACATTATTTTCCTTCGTAGACGCTCACGTTGTCGATGTTTCATTGTTGCAATTTGTTTCTTGTGTTAACATGAAGTCAAGACGTAGGTGAATAAGTTGCATTCATTATTTATTGCATTCGCGGACTAACTGTTGTGTTGTCGAATACCGAATGTGATACATCAATACGGGGAACACCAACAATTATAGTATCCGCCAAACTTTAGGACTGATGACTTATTTAGAGAATCTTCGCCAGTTTTTGCACAAACGATAAATTGTTTTAGAAATAGAAGAAGAACACTTAATATATATATACAATATTTTTGACCAAATCAAGAGGCGCAGCGAAGACAATTCATGGTCTGTAAATCCACCCACATTTTATCGTTTATCCCTTATTGTTAGGTTCTATATAAATTTGGCACATTATTGTAAGCGATCGCTCAAGATTTTTTTTTTAAAGAAAACTTTCCATAATATGCCAAAAATCGTTCGAGTGGGTACGAAAGCGCAACTTCTCTTAGCATTTAAATGGTGTAAATTTCCGCCGAATAGCTGAACTCCCATGAGATAGATTGATAGAAAGACAGAAATGAAGTTATTTCACAAATAATTATTGTACTTTCCTGTAACATTTAATGACTAAAGAAATGATCCAGCAATTAGTAATTTTCCGGAACAACATTTTACTAGTAAGTAAATATGACTTTGTGAAATAAATACACACAATATGAGTGGTAAATAATAATATAATCCACGCCGCCGCTGAGGCATTAGATGTAATGTGCTGCCCACTAGCCGGTCGTTAATCGGAGGTTGCCGTTATTCAATCAAATTCTTCTGTTTAATTACATTATCTTAGAACTGATTACATCTTCGCCTTATTCGAACAATTTGGAATATTTTTTTCCAAACGCCTGTAATGGATACGCCGTACGAATCAAACTAGTCGTTTACAATATTTACGATGCCTTTTGTGAGTAAAAAATGATTAGATCGGACACGACCTGTTTTGGGCATTCGTGACGAAATCCGAGTACCTACTTACTCTTACATATTAGTTGAGGTATTCATTCACGTGCGAGACGAAGCCGGTCAAACATATTTGTTAAAGAAAGGCTCACTTTTAATTCTGAAGCTTTCACAAAGAACTCACATTAGATAACTATTGAAACCACTAGAGACATAAATCAATAGAAATGTCTTGTGAAAAAGGTTGATTTTTGTCCTTATTTCGGGTAAAATTGATCAAACACTTTCTTTAACAGAAAATCAACTTCATTGGCCTCAAATTGGGCAGGACTCAAATGGCCTACAGTACAGGTGCTTTACAAATTGTACCATAAAACCCTGTTTCCATATTGTTGCATATTTTCAACAACCAGTTGTTTTTCTTACTTACGATATTAATAATTGTAACAATGGTATGTTATACAATAGTTATACATTATTGTACTTCGATTTCATTGATAACTTTAAGCTTTGTTGTATTCTAGA
Source organism: Hesperophylax magnus (assembly GCA_026573805.1). Classification (NCBI taxonomy): domain Eukaryota; kingdom Metazoa; phylum Arthropoda; class Insecta; order Trichoptera; family Limnephilidae; genus Hesperophylax; species Hesperophylax magnus. Next base: position 9,170,959 of record JAIUSX010000022.1, read on the forward strand.
GAGATTAATTAAGAATACTTTGAAAGATAATGTATGTGCATATATTTTAGAAGTCAATCAAATTAGATTGCTCTATAAAAACTCCTACCCCAATTTCTTCATAATATGAAACCCCTCTTTAAACCCAACATAAAACTTATCAATTGGCCTCACAGTGGGTGCTTACCTACTACGGAGTGTTCTTCAAAATACGAGATCCTTAAAACGAATATTTACTAGACTATAAGAGAATCGAAATGGGCACAATGTAAGCAAAATCGATAAATTCCTCAATAATAATAGATATACGAACATTTTAAATCACCTTTTTCACACGGTTTCCCAAATTTTACCACAGGTAAATAAATTGCTATCCACGTGAAGTCTGGTCATTATTTTTATGGTTTGATCCACTGCGGCTTAAGAAATTTGAAGTATCACTCACTTTTATAAAGGGTGTTTAATATGGGCAGCAATAATTTTTTATTTGGCGGATGATCTGGAACTTTTTACTTGTTGGCAAACTTTGGTTCAGGTACTTGATGAGTGCGGATTCAGCATTAGATTCAGAAGAGAATGCAGGTAGAAAGGGGCGTGCGTGTGTTGCTGGCAGAAGGCAAGGCAATCGTAGGGAACGCTCGCCTCTGCATTTCCTAAACTTTTACACTATCTATCACAGACATAGGAATTAATAGACGAGAAGATATGGGCGAGGGGTAAAATCAACTGTTGAAGAACGAGGGGAGTGAAACTGACTGTGATTCGTCAATAAATCAATCTGACAGTAAATAGGCATCTCGCATTATAATATCACCATTTACTTCTTAAAAGTTAAATCTGCTTTGAATGAATAGACATTTTTACATGGGAGCGCAAATTACTCGCCACGTTATGAACAAATTTGCGAAGTCCAAATTCGGCAAAAAAATTCGGTTCCATTTTCAGAGTCAAATATTTCGTTTGAGTATTTAGTTAAGACACTTTTATAAATGTTCATAATTTACTTCCCAGCAACCAACCAGCTTTGTGTTTCGCGTCCAGACGTTTCTCGATGTGATAGTATAATATGTTTCTAAAACTGATCTATATTATACGATATGAATATGCTTAAAATAAAGTAAAATAATGCTTATATATGGAATGTAATACGACAATTGGGTTTATTCTCTTTTTTCACATCTATTTTTACCAGTTTTCATAGTACAAGTCAAAATTTTGCCGTGTTATTTAGTAAAATGAACCGATGATGCCTCGACCATAGTTCGCACAAGAATGATGACGTCACGTTTTCAAATTTCATTTGAGGCCAAACGCGAGCCCAGCCGGCTCAATGGAACCGGTATGGGGAGTGGGGATAATACGCTTTTAATCACTTAGGGCAGGTCTACTAATATTCATATGTCTATGCTATCTATGTATTTCATCTTACTTTTATTAACAGTAGATCATCTCCTCTCAAAGAGTAAGCCGAGGCAAGCAACGAGTAGCTCTCACTACTGTCAACTCATTAGAAATAAATAACAATTAAAATACGGTGGAACACATACAATAAAAAAATAATTCATTATAATTATTTATAAAATAAGTATATGTAGATTAATCGATTTGTTCAAATTAGGTTCAAATCAATGATTAAATTATTTTTAATTCATTCATAAAATTGTTCTCTTCACTGAAACTTCATTTTCAGTTAATTTTTACGTTAAATTTAAAGCATATTATTCAGGGTGTCCGAGGGTAAAATGCACAAACTTCGGGAAGTGATTTTACATGACAGTCGAAGTAAAGAAGATGAAAAACTTTTTTTTTGAAATTCTATTGTGTTTTACCAATACAAAATTGTTTTTCCTTTGAAGAATTTTTGTTTTTCCACAACAACTACCTTAAAACTTTGGAATTTCAAAAAATGTTTTTATTTTTTTTTACTTCTACCATTATATAGAATCACCTCCCGATGTTTGTGCACTTAACCCTTGGATACCCTGTATTATATTATACTCGCATGAAGCTTTGTGTAATATGCTTATAATTAGGTTCTCACGTACAAAGGGGAAATTAATTGTTATTAATTTCATTTCAATAAACGTATTTAACTCTTCATTAGTATTTTATATCAAAATATACAAAACCATGAAACGATAAATTTATTTTCAGTAAATGATTTTAATGTGAATTTCAATTAAAAGCTTGATTATATAACACTCGCTTAAACCTTGGTATAGTCTTGGCTAAAAAGAAAACATTATTTAAGTCATGCGATTCTTTCATGTTTTAAAAATGAATTATTTTTAATGAATTTAGAGATCGAAATAATTAGCGATCTTGTCTTTCGTCCTTGCAGTTTCTAAATAAAGGGGACATATTTGAATAAGATATTAATAATAAAGTACTCATTCCACACAGTTTATAAAGCGTAATTCGATTTCAAATCATATAACATGTATTCACTTGTGATAATATAGGTATAAAAACTTTTTTTCACTATATTCTACATGGTAGAAACTTAAAAAAAAAACATTTAATTATATTATTATAATGGAATTACAGCACAAATTGTCAATATCAAAAATAAAAATATTAATCACTTGTGATTGAAGAAATCTATTTTTAATGTCGTGTATTTTTTTGATGGCCGAAATTTCCCTGAGTTATAATATGAAAGGCAGGGATATTTAACCGGGATATGAAGGTACAGATCTGCTGTACAAAGGTTATGTGACATTGTTTCCAATTAAAACTACCTAAATTTTTGAGAAGATAGTTGAATGTATCCGCGAACTTGCCTAAAACAGATATTTCATTAATGGGCCCAGTATAGGAGAATGTGGAGTACCTTGAATAATTTGGATATTTTGCTCTGTGGCACTTATTGTGTTCATGGGCAAATAAAAATACGTATTAAATTAAATGACAGCATAATTATCACTTACTAAGTCACTATTTAGCAATCAAAACACTGCATGTTCATTTAAAACATAGATTTTTTTGGAATTACAAAGTTAAATTTTGACTTAAAATACAAAAAGAAAGACAAATTATTGAAAAAATGTTTTTATTGATTGGGGAAAATTAACAAATTGAAATTTGAAAATTAGTAATAACTTTCAAAAATAACGCATTACTATTGTAATTTCAAAATAAACACATATGCATTTCTCGTGTTTGAAGAAAACTGGGGTCTGAATATTATTATTATTAATATTTGTCAAAAATCAAAGATATAAACCATACATTGGCCCGATACAATGCTCATTAAACGTCACAATTTGTGTGCTGAAGGAATATATTCATTTATAAACTCAATAAAAAATAATAAAATTAATGCAGTCTTCAAAATATACCTTGGAACGTGTTTCTACGTTTAATGGTACTTTTAATAACAGGTTTGCTTTAAAAGCAAAGCAAATCATGTGTTACAAAGTAAAATATACATTTTAACTATAATATGAACTTGTACAAACTTTTTTCTCATTAACTTTTCCAATTGGTGTATCAAAAACAAACTAATGAAAAAAAGTGTCAAGTCATGAGATTTTATAGAAAAAACCCAGTGATATATTTATTGGTATAAACATTAATTTCTCACATTAATAACATGACCAATAAAGAAACAAAAAAGTACATATAATAATTTTTTTCTAAAAATACACGTTAATATGATTATTATTTATAATTATTGGGAAAAAAAGTTCGGTTTCATATTTTTTTCATTATTTTAAAATAATCCAAAACTTTCAAAAAAAATAAAAACTTATTGCATTTAACTAAACCATTTTATTTAAATCTTTCAACCATCTTTTTTATAATAACTTTAACAATCTATATAACGAATTCTGCATAAATTTTAAAGAAATATTTAAAAAAAGGTTAGGAATTCCTATTAAAAATATCAGTAATCCTTCACTGATGGAAGTGAAGTCTCTACATAAAATAATACGGGACGCACTCTGACTTATTGATTTTTTAACTTCTTTACTTACTAATTGTTTACTTTTTTTACTAATTGTTGGACTCGTCTGATCTTCTTTGGTTGATTGACTTTCATCTACCAAGTAGAATTATTGTTTGTCAGAAGGTACTTAACCTTTATAATAATCTCCAGAATCTGACTGCATATTTCAGAAAATAAGTACTATATTGACACCGTGGGTATTGAAAATCTATCAACTTTATTATGGTTTGAAAATCTATATTTAATAATATATCTTTATTTTTATCAATGTACCTAATAAAATGTAAAAACCCAAATTGGCCGTGATAAATAAATTAAAACCAAACAGACTTACATTTGATTTTGTATCCTACGACGACCAAAAATATGAACTTTCTCCATAACAACTATAAATATCGTTGATTTTTAAAACATGTACATGACTTTCCAACATATAAATAAGGCAGTATTGCCATCTAGTAACGCTTCAAAACTGAAATACTTACATAGTATTATTTTGTGAATTTTGAATTTGAACACTTACTTTAGGCATCAAATCTCGTTAAAAAAAAACGGAAGGTGTGTTTGTAGCTAAATGTCTATCCCGGTGTAGCTGTTAATAATATTTTAAACTTTATTATTAAACAACGTAACGTCTTCTTTCTGCATAGCGGTCGATTGACCAGACTGACACTGAGATTATCTTTAAAATTCTCATCATCTTCTTTTTCATGCACTCTGTTCTATCAGAGGTTGGCTATCAGAAGTTGTTATCATTACACTGTATACCTCCGGAATAACTCAAAGGTACTTCATTCGTACCAGTCATTCATTCTATCTTCCGTGCTTTAGCTTCTGTCTTTCGTGTCAAAGCTTGGTTTAGTGTCCAGTTTTTTTGTTCGTTTTTGTTTTTCGTTTGAGTGTTATATTATGTTGAAACCTTCCACATGTGCTGCTATCTCTGGGCAATACTCTGCTGCTCTCCCAATCAACAGGTATTTCGTAAGCCTTGGGATATGGTTGTAGAAAAGAGCGGCTCGACCGCAGCCGGGAAACCAGCTGCAATAAAAGCAACCATCCTTTGGTCGTGGGTAATTGGTGCTGTGATGAGAGCGTGAGGATTACTCGAGATGAGCCTCAAAGTGTTCCGCAGACTCCGCCGCTCCGTCCGACTAGGATGTGAACCGAATCCCCGAGTTTTTTGTGCGCTAACCGAGTTGGATAATTCTGTAACGATTTTTACAATTATTTCGACTCATTAAATTTGAAATTTATGAAGCGTTAACTGAAAAATTATTAGTTGATACCATTGGAATTGGATTAGGCGGAGGTAGCTGCTGGCGTCAATTTGGTTTTAATGTATATTTCTTATGGTGTTAGGACTTTATTCATTCCAAATGACCGCACATCAATTTATACATTATTTATACGTTTGATGTTATTGGGAAGTTCTGATTCTTTATTTGATGTACACAATCTCACATTTAAAAAAAAAAATCCTTGTAGATCTGCCTGATTCCAGCAAATCGTTGAACATGCACGGTATTTTACAAAATAAAGACTCGTTCTCACACTGTCAATAGTGACTGAGTAACTACAGTAAATCTTATTCATATCGGTTAACTATTCACCAAATATCAGAAAATACACTTTTCAACTAATAGATGAAGCATAAATTTATTTGATAACGTATCATAGAAAGCAAAAACCCTTAAAATCTGAAATAAATATGGCAATTTTGTTTTAACATCACAACGTTTTAAACGTCAAGTTCACGTCAGCACTATCAAATCCTGGAACAATTTTCATGTTCATAAAAGACTGCAATAAACTTGAAACAATAAAAACATTAATCGCACACCACGTCTCTTAAGCAGCGAGTCCTCGTTGAGTCGAGCTAACCCGCAAAGAGCGTTCACACGTTGGCTCTTGTGTCACACGTGTCTTCACTTCGCAATATACGTTCAGCGGAGACGGTCGTGTTGATTGTTGCATGAATTATTATTTACATTTACAATGATTAATAATTTAACGCGCTGTAACGTGATTATTCCCACATCCATCTAGATTTGATGGCCTCTATGGTCGAGGGGTAAGAATATTGACTAAGTATCCGAAGGTCGCGGGGTCAAATCCCGGCGTGCTAAAGTAAATTTTATTTTATGAATCAGTGTTATTCCACAATTCATTAATTTAAAAACAATACATAGTATAAGTACTTGCGTTACCTTCTAGAGTTAATGATACTCTCAGTATCGCCCTGTTATGTACCTTTCTAATACTTGTACAACCTTTGAACCTATTATGCTTCATTCACTATCTATTATTTGTCCGTCGCACCAATGCATATCAAAATCAACATTTTGATTGTCGCCATATCTCTTGTCTATTGTAAATTTCCATGTTTACTATTAATTGACTTTATTTACCACACTAGTTAAATACAAGATTACTATAAGATGCATTACGCTCTGTTTTCAAGGCAGATTCATTCTAGATTTCAGTTTGGAAACATTTCACTTAGAGACATTTAACTCTGTAAAAACTCTACTATATAATATGTAACCATAAACAATTGTAAGACTTACAAATAAAATTATAAAACCGTGTTAAGTGTTTTCATCAATAGAATCCATAACAAAAAATTGGTGTCAGAAGTGCGATATGGTCTAAGTTAATACTACATGGAAACATTATTTCGATAATACTGTAGTATTCTTGACTGTAACAAAAGAACTCTGGATTCTACGAGTAACTTTTAATTATTTGTGACTAGTGACGTTGTTGCAAAAAAAAAATTTTGCAAAAAGCCGAACAGCACCAAGAAGAAAGAAACAAGAAGATTCCCAAACATCCCTGGATCTTACCACAAACACAACAATTCTACACTTCACCTTCACCTTCACATCGCGGACCTGCCTTGCTGAGTATTTTTGATAAAGTACGTTGTTGCCCTTTGCTGTGCAAATAGCCGAAAATCAAGAAGATTCTACACCTTGACGTCGCACGTCGCGGACCTGCCTTGCTGAAGATGGAATGGTTTTTCATATTTTTGTAAGTTTGATTATTGTTTCATGAATTCTAAAGAATCTCATACGTAGCATTTAAAATCTCTTTTCTTATTATTAATTTACAATAATCGCTTTGTTAAAAATGACTGAACAAGAAGTATCTCTTCAATTTTTAACACAATTCATTAGTACATTTGATGGTAATACAAATAATCTTCACACATTCATTAAAAATTGTGATTATGCTTATAAACTAGCATCTAAAGCTCAAAAAGATATTATTTTTAAATATATTCAAACCAAAGTTACTGGAAAAGCTGATTTAATAACATCATGTAGAAATTTGCGTACATGGGAGGAATACAAAAGTTTTCTTGAAGAAAATTTTGCTGATTCGAAAAGTTTTCCACAACTATTATTAGAGTTGCAGACATGTAAACAAAATAGAAATGAGAGTGTTCTCAACTTTACACAAAGAATTGAAAGGTGCTATTCAAATTTAATGAGAGCTACTAAAGCAGAAACAGTCGACATCACTGAATTAATAGGAAAAAATTCTATGATTAAACAAATGGCTCTTCAAGCATTTTTAATGGGCGCATTACCGCAGTACAGCATTATTTTGAGGGCTAGAAACCCAAAAACCTTTGAAGAAGCTTCAATATTTGCAATTAACGAAGAAAAAATGCTCAATTTTACAGAACAAAGTAATTCAAACCAAAAATTTTGCTCTATTTGTAAAAAATCAGGACATATATCTATAAATTGCTTCCACAATAAAGATAAACGTGTCAACCAAGTAAAATCATTTAGTAACTTCACTTCAAAAAATTCTCAGTGCAAAAATAATAATACTGCAAACACGCATCGAAACATCACAATAACGTGTTTCTTTTGTCAAAAACGTGGACACTACAAAAAAGATTGTTGGAAATATAAAAATTTCTTAGAAAAAAAAGCTTCGGAAAACTTCCAAGACCCTTCGTTCCCTACCGAAACGAAGAAGGTCAATACGTTACAGGTAGAATATTAAATAATCTCGAAAATATTACAGCATATATCAAAATCCCCATTAAAGAATGTAAAAATAAATATGTCAAACTATTATTAGACAGTGGCGCAGATATATCACTAATTAACCCTATGGTTTTAGATGGTGAAACAGTATACAATGATAAAGAAATAATTAAAATTAGAGGAATTAACGCTGAAAAATCGACTGAAACGTTAGGATCTGTCAAATTGAACTTATTATTCAACGGTATCCCAATTTCTAATAAGATGCATTTATTGCCTCGAGCAACAAATGTTCCACTCGATGGACTTATCGGAAATGATTTCCTAAGAAAAGTAAATGCCAAAATTAATTACAGCAACAATACATTATGTATAGGTAAAAGTTCTATGCAAATCCATTTTAAAACAAAAAGTTCGGATGTCAAAAACAATAATTCGGTAATTATTGTACAGGCTCGCACAGAGACCTTAGTTGAATTCAATGTTTTGAATCCTGAAATAGGAGAGGGACTCGTTCCAGAAATAGAGATTATGGAAGGAGTTTATCTTTGTAGAAGTATAACAAAGGTTAATTCAAAGTCAAAAGCAATTACGTCTATTTTAAATACGACAGAAAAAGCAGTAAAAGTTAAGAAAATGGAATTGATATTGGAAAAATTTAGTGAAAAAGATAGCAAAATGTTAGAAGCTGATTGCGATGATAGAACGATAAAAAGGAAAGTTAAATGCAAAAATAAAAACATTTTTCAATTCAACAAAATAACAGAAAATATTGATAATAGGCACGAACTTTTAAAAGCATCATTACGGACTGAACATTTAAATAAAGAAGAAGAACGATCGCTTTTTTCAATTTGTCGAGACTATAACGATATTTTTCACTTGGAAGGAGATACATTGAGTCAAACCGATTCGATAAGGCATGAAATAAATACTACAACACAGATTCCAATACACGCAAAAACATATAGATACCCCGAGGTACATAAAAAGGAAGTAAATGATCAAATAAAAAAAATGTTGGACCAAAGAATAATTAAAGATTCAAATTCAGCATGGTCATCTCCTTTGTGGGTAGTGCCCAAGAAGAAAGATGCAACAGGTCAAGTAAAATATAGAGTAGTGATTGATTACCGTAAATTAAATGAGGTCACTGTAGGCGATGCTTACAACTTACCCAACATCACAGAGATATTAGATCAATTAGGACACTCAAAGTACTTCACCACCTTAGATCTTGCATCAGGATTTCACCAAATCCCAATGAAACCGGAAGATTCACATAAAACAGCATTTTCCACCCCTCTAGGACATTACGAGTTTTTAAGGATGCCGTTTGGGTTAAAAAACGGTCCTGCAACATTTCAAAGGGTTATAAATAACGTTTTAGCTGGTATACAAGGAATAAGATGTTTCGCATACCTAGATGATATAGTTATTTATGCCGATACAGTAGAGACTCACGAGGTTAGGTTAAAAGAGGTATTCCAAAAATTAAGATTACACAATTTAAAATTACAGCCTGATAAATGTGAATTTATGCGTAATGAAGTCATGTATTTAGGTCACGTTATATCAGAAAATGGAGTTAAACCAAACCCAGATAAAATTCAAATCATAAAAAATTACCCTATTCCAAAAAATCCAAAAGATATGAAGTCATTTTTAGGACTTGCTGGATATTACAGACGTTTTATTAAAGATTTTAGCAAAATCGCTCAACCTCTCTCCCAATTATTAAAGAAGGATATTCCATTCATTTGGAAGGAAAAACAACAAGAATCTTTTGATATACTTCGAGAACATTTAATTCATGAACCAATATTACAGTTCCCCAATTTCAGTAAAACATTTAATGTCACCACAGATGCAAGTAATTTTGCTATCGGTGCAGTATTATCTCAAGGTGAGATTTCTAAAGATTTGCCAATATCCTTTGCTTCCAGAACTCTAAATAAAGCCGAATCAAATTATTCAACGACAGAACGTGAACTTTTAGCTATAATTTATGCAGTTAAACATTTTAGACCTTATTTGTATGGTGTAAAATTCAATATAATAACGGATCATAGACCTTTAGTTTGGTTATTTAATACAAAAGACCCTGGCTCTCGCTTACTTCGTTGGCGTTTAAAATTGGAAGAATATCAGTATAATATAATATATAAACCCGGAAAACTTAATTCTAATGCCGATGCGTTATCTAGAATTGATCATTCTCAAATATTACACTTTAGAATAAACCCTGAACCAAATTCTTACGAAGAATTTATAAAGTCTCATTATAAAGATAAAACCATTATTGACTGCAAAAATATTGTTGAAACAGACGAATGTCTTCTAATACGGAAAGATAATTTATGTAACTTTATTTCCAATGATAAGGAAATGTCCGAAGGTTTGTCTATGGAGATAAGGAATTTAATCAATAATCACAATGATATAAAGAAAAGTAAAACGAATGTAAGAGATATATTATATTCAGAACTAAATAACATATTTAACGTTTACCATCTTATAACAATGGAACATTTTTGGGATAAACCAACATACGAAGATATTTTCTGTTGTTTTCTTAAATTAAAAAATGTATTAATTTCACAAGGAAAGAAATCGCTTTCAATTCCTGAACTAGCTCGCAGTGATAATAATTTAAATTGGAATAAAATAAAAACTATTATTTATTACGTCTTTGCAAACTCCGGAATCATGGTAACTATTTGTAAAAATAAAATAAGTTATCCAGATCCCAAGGATATAGCTAAATTAATAGAGGAGAATCACGATTCTCCACAATCAGGACACTCGGGGTTTCATCGAACGTATAATAGAATGAAAGAGAGATATAATTGGAAAAATATGAGAAAAGACATAAGAAACTACATTAAAAAATGTGAATCATGTCAAAAAAATAAAATTTCTCGTAAAAGATTTATTCATCCAATGGAAATAACTACAACTTCTGAGAAACCTTTTGAAAGGATATCTTTAGATATTGTAGGTCCGTTACCCCTATCCGAAAATGGAAATAAATATATTCTCACGTTACAAGACGACCTAACAAAATTTTCGCAAGCATTTCCAATTCCAAATCATGAAGCAATTACTATTGCAAAGGAGTTAGTCAATAACTTCATTTGTGTATTCGGAATACCAAATCGAATTCTTACAGATCAAGGAAAAGATTTTACGTCAATTATTTTAAAGGAAGTTGCAAAACTATTTAAAATTAAACAAATCCAAACAACAGCTTATCACCCCCAGTCCAACGGTGCATTGGAAAGGTCTCACGCGACCTTAGCAGATTACTTAAAACATTACATTTCAGAAAAACAAACAGATTGGGACGAGTGGATAAATTTAGCAATGTTTTCGTATAATACAACGCCTCATACCAGTACTAGGTATACGCCATACGAATTAATTTTCGGTTTAAAACCAGAACTTCCAACGTCATTAACACAAAAACCTCAATTCAAATATACATATGATAATTATGTTGACAATTTAAAGTTGAAACTGAACAAATCACAAGAAATTGCACGCGAACATGTTCAAGTCCAAAAGATAAGATCAAAAGAGAACTTTGATAAGAACATTTCTAGTAATGAACTTTATAACGTTAACGATTTAGTCTATTTAAGAAACGAAACTACGAAGAGTAATCATTCCAAAAAATTATCACCTAATTATCAAGGCCCCTATAGAATTGTTAAAATTAATTCGAAAGTAAACTGTACTATACAAATAAAGAAAAAATATGTTAAAGTACATTTCAATCGTTTAAAAAAGGCTATTGTTTCAGATTGATGACATGGTTGCCTTACGGTAATGGATTCAACTGGACGCAAATATCTTCGTCCGCAGGGATATATTATGAACACGTTAATATGATTAATTTTATAGAGAGTTATTGGAATGTAGTAACATACATTGATTTAGACATATATTTTGATAATAAGTTAATATTAATTGATAAAACATATAGCAATATACAACTATTATGTAATGACGATAACATCATGCATAAAAGTTTTTCTCCTTGCGAACCGCATTTAAATATTTTACATCAACTAATAATAGTATTAAAGCAAAAGGATAAGACGCTAAAACAATTTATAGGACAACCAAAAATAAGAGTAAAACGTGGTTGGATAGATATGGTAGGTACAGTATTTAAAACTGTATTTGGAACCTTAGATAATAATGACGCGCTTTATTATGATGAAGCAATTGATTCTCTAAACACAGGTGATAAAGACTTATATAATATGTTAAAACAGCAAACTCAAATAGTGAAAACAACTATAACAAATTTTAATAATACGATAACTAATCTTGAAAGAAATGAAGAAATATTTAATCAAAATTTCGTAAAATTAAAGTCGTTTACTACAAACATTAGCGATGTCATATTTAATTTAGAATTGAAGCAAGAAATAGAAAAACATCTTACCCTATTGAATTTAATCACAACAGAATTACAAAACGAATATACGCTTATCATAAACGCATTAATGCTTTCCAAAAATAATATAATACACCCATTTATTATCACACCTCAGCAATATATTGAAGAAATAAGTAAGTCCTTGCCTTATTTACCGAATTCCGTATCTTATCCTGTCCCACCAAATATAAAAAATGTTAATATTTTAATGTCAATGGTAAAAATTGACATTGCATATGTAAATAGAAGAATAATTTTTGTTATATCAAACCCTTTGTGTAGTTATGTAAGCTATAATTTATACAAGTTAATACCTTTGCCTATGAAAAGACAAGACGATTTATATGTTTTTATTATGCCTAATGTTAAATATTTAGCTATCGCCGAGAGTAAAACAAATTATGTTACTCTTGATAATATAGATTCGTGTAAACAAACCATTTTAGATAAAGCAATTTGTAAAACCACAAACATTTATTATAATCTACATGAAAGATCTATTTGTGAAACAGAATTACTAATCGAACCTTCTCATATGCCTCCGAATTGTGAAACCAGAATAATGAATACGATTAACGAAATTTGGCATACTACAAATAAAGGAACGAAATGGATTTTTGTGCTCCCTAAACCAACATTGGTTACAATTAAATGTAAGAATTCTGAACCAACCGATGTTAAATTACAGAATACAGGAATATTAATTATAAAGCCAAAATGCAAACTTTACACTAGTTCAACAGTGATTGTTAATGTAGAAGACCAATATTATAATATATCAAATCAAACAGCTTCAAAATCAATAATTCCCCTGTTCAATATAACTGATGATAATTGTTGCAATATAAATCAAACACAAAATGTCAAAATAAATATTCCATTAATAATACCAAAAATATTTACTCTAGATAAAGATGATTTAATTTTAGCAAGCCATAAGTTAAATAAAATGTACGATGACTTGGAAAATATACCCGAAGACCATATTGTAATTAGAATTATGAAAAATAACTTTTTTTCCTATGTATTTTTAAGTTTAATAATCATTTACATTTTATATAAACTATTTAAGTGTTACACATCTAGAAGAGATCATTTTAAAGGTGATTCTCGTGTAAGATTAATAAATTACTTGAACATTTGTAAAACAAAAGACAAAAGAGAAGCAAACGTAGAAATGGAAGAAAACGTTACCGGGTCCACTGATGAATCCCTAACGCTCAGACGAAGTACAAGACTTCGAACTGATGTGAGATAATGATGGACGCCACATTATCTCATCTTAACGAGGAAGGTGTTATGTACCTTTCTAATACTTGTACAACCTTTGAACCTATTATGCTTCATTCACTATCTATTATTTGTCCGTCGCACCAATGCATATCAAAATCAACATTTTGATTGTCGCCATATCTCTTGTCTATTGTAAATTTCCATGTTTACTATTAATTGACTTTATTTACCACACTAGTTAAATACAAGATTACTATAAGATGCATTACGCTCTGTTTTCAAGGCAGATTCATTCTAGATTTCAGTTTGGAAACATTTCACTTAGAGACATTTAACTCTGTAAAAACTCTACTATATAATATGTAACCATAAACAATTGTAAGACTTACAAATAAAATTATAAAACCGTGTTAAGTGTTTTCATCAATAGAATCCATAACACCCTGGGGTAAGACTATCATTCAGAATTGAAGCGTTGCTTAAAAGAGCTTTAGCCATGTTTAGTGACTAGATCTAGCCAGGTACTTCCCCACGTTCCTCCCCACCTCCTTCTCCTCTTTACTACCTTCAGCCTCATAACATACCCGTTTGGGGATGCCGTGGTCTCACTGGTTCAGTTGCGACTCTTGTGCGGTATTCACATTAATAAGTAGATCAAATGACCAACGCATAAAATTGTATTTTTGTTCCTTTTTTTATTCCCGAAAAAAATTGCGGTAATATGTTGAAAAAATTTTCTATAACAATTCATAATGTGCAATTTTCGATATGCCGCTTAACTACTAGGCCGTTTTTAACCGGCCAACGTTGGCCCCAATTTTGGCGACGGCGTTGACACGTTGGCCAGTTGGCGCCAACGTGGACTAGGCCCTTTTACATAATATTTACGTCCTTTATCTTACTCATAGAATAAAGAAAAATACAATAAATGCGATGTGTGGCTAAATGGGCTAGAACCAAAAGGTACTAAGGCAGCGGCGACATCGGTTTCCATTCAAATCTACAAAACATTTCTTATGTGTTAACCTATTCAGCGGTCTTACTTTATATGCCATTATTTTAACTTTATAACAATTTTTGAAACGAATTAAATAAATAAAAGTAACAATTTGTTTGAAGAATGCCTGGAAACTAATTTGACTCCGAGAACAGTATAAAAGGTTCCACAGCGAGTCCATCCGCCGGCCAAACCAAATAATACGTAATTATCAAGACGAATACCCGACCGATTTTTTTTATTGCTTTTGAGCTGAGGTTCTTATCATATGATCATTTCTTGTATTCAGCACTACGTGATTATTTTGTGCTTAACTTTGTATTTAAAAATACATTTTCGTACGAAATTGACATTTTTATATCATTATGTACGGTCTAATATTAAAATGATTATTACTCTGTGTAGTTCTTTCACCAATTAATCGAAAAATTATTCTGAAAAACCCTGTTTATATTATTCAATTACATTATTTGAGTAGGTAGATAAGGTAGACACATAGTTATTTTTGCTTTTTTTGAAACTTATTTCAATAAATAAGAATATCTTAAATATGAAATCTAATAAGCCCGTAAGGATTAATCGAAGTCAAATACATAGAATTCATATACTTAAAATTAAAAGGTAATTGATTGATTTAATATGTTTATATAAATTATTCACTATCATCTCGATTATTTCTATACTACTATAGTACATTATGTCTTAGCAATATTGATTAGTGTTCCCAATTCTTATTGTTTATGATGCCATAACACGTTTCACCTTAATACTAACTTTTGACACCAATCGTGTGTATAATAAGAAAGAGTGAGACATTTTTGTCGATAATTTGTCCTGCCATTGCTCAAAAAATGTCACAATTGTTGAGATAATTGTACTATGTATCACTCGTATCTCTCTTTATTCTTGCAGTTTTTCTTGAGTGAGTTTTAATTATTTATTTTTATAAATTTATGTACGTATTTGTGCAAGTAATTTTTTGAGTTTTAAATACTGGATAGTTTTCACATGTAAGAACTGAATATAAATAAATAAAATAAATAACAACTAGTCAATTTTGGCAGAGCGAGGTTCTTTTCTTACGGCTAAATTTATCTTTATAATTATTTATTTTTTTATTATTATTTATTTATTAGACACTAAAAATACAATTATAGAATAGTGAATCTTTGACTGTACAACTGGGAAGGTTTACCGTTACAGGACAATCAAATTGATAGGTTTAATTCATATGCAGTAGGTAATGTTACGCAAATACATAACAATAAATTCAATCATTCGAGAAATTACTTTTTACTATAGGTATAATATTTACCTTTTTTAAAAAAGATTATTATTTAAAATACATGTTTTCTACGAATGCTTTTCATGCGTCATATCCTTCAATGGTAAAGTTCTCCTGTAAATTGTTTGCATTTTAGCTTTTACCCCTGGAGCCTTTGGGATGATGGGTCTTAGAATTGTTATAATTTGGGCTAGACGGTGCGGGGTAATGACAGGTTGCACGCCTGTGTCATTCTGCGCTCCCGGCCCCACGAATCCCTCTACCAACCTCGCATTATAACCTCGCCGACTGTATAACTCCAACCGAACGTATAACCCGACAATATACTACATTATATAACTTAGGAGAGCTGGCGCCTGCGCCTGTTAGTCCACTCGCCGCAAATCAGACAGTCTATCTTATACCCCAAAGTGATGAATTGATAAAGCGACCCGTGTTATGGAGACACATCGAACTAGGCAATGAAATATTAGCTTCGTGATATTTAGAAACAATGTGTTAATGAGTGTCGGAGCTTTTCAAATACTATTTTAAGCGTGTTGATAATGTGCTACTTACGTTTACAACATTTCTCTAAGAGACTTTGCTTTAATTAGTTTTTGATAATTGTACTTGGAAAACGTATAAAACTTACATCTTTTTTGGTTATTTGTATTCTGTAAAGATGTAAATAATTTTGAGAAATAATGTTTTCATGGAGCAGCTAAAACTTTATTAAATCAGACTTTTATTGTAATTCACACAACTTAGTATTCCTCAAAAAATCACACACGTTCTTGCCGGGTTCAAGCTTTCGAATATCAAATTATTTTCCTTTTTTATTTAACAATCAACACTTTGAAATCGCTGTGTGTCGAAAGATTTTATCAACATATTATAAGCTGCGTAAAGTATGTCTTATAAATTGTTTGACATTATTACAGGTATTGACTTCATCGCCGAAACCCTCCATGAATTCAGGCAATTTCACTATAAACAAATTGAACAGTAAAATATTTAACAACGCAATCAAATTTTATTTGTATCATTTTATTATAATTCAAATTACCTTTACAGTGCAATGAACGAATTTCACAACGATTGAATATCATCATCACTATTAATATTCCTACAATATTTGTGGCCGTAAGTCAACTAACATACGACGAATAGGTACAAAATTGGCCGTAAGTCAACAAATATATGATGAATAGGCACAAAAGTGGCCGTAAGTCAACTAACGATGAATATGACTTATGAGTATGACGAATGAGTACAAAAATGACCGTTTACTAGAACGTCAAATTGAAGCTTTCATTTCAGTATTTATGTTTGGCAGGCCTTTTATCACAGTTATTTCAAACAAAAGAGGATAAAAAATGATTAGAAATGTCAGACTAATTCTTATATTATTATTATATTGACCTAACACCAAATATATTTTCCATGGGTTTGATTGTATCACCAAACATCAACACTCTACCGGACGGAGAAGATCCTCGTTCCTTTGTGTACCTGCTTTTTGAGTACCTGAATTTTTTCTTGTGTTCTGAGCCCCAGGAAAACAAGAGTCACGAAACACAAAGGTGATCCGTGATATGAAGAGTCATTATGTGTTGAAGTGCTTTTAGATTCCTCGCCCGGATTCTGGACGATAATAAAATAAATTGCGTTCTCAAAAGGCGGAATTTGACAAATTACTCGGAAAATAGGGATGTGGTACTAATTTGTGTGGCGGTCTTTGCTTTATTGTTTTGTGTCGCCGTTCTTCCCCCAATATCCGCGGCAGCCATCATTAGGAAGGTATATCTTTTATTGTAATTATTTCCAGGTAAGATATCCCATATTTTATTTACAATGGTTTGTTAAATAAACTAAGCAATAGTTTATTTAACACTGGTCTGTCAAACAAATCTAATAAACACACATCATATTTATCATATTACGTTTAGCTTTGAGTAACTTCATTGATAACTGTAGTCAATTATGTACGATAATTAAAACAATAAATCATTTCACTACTAACTACCTTTAAAGCAAAGGGCCTGTGTGCCTAAACTGATGTCGATTTCATCACGATCTATGGAGCTTTGAATGTGTATTCAACTGTGAAATCTATAGAATTTAGCATATTCAGCCCCCAAATTTCAATTTCATCAAGATTTATAGAGCTTTGAAAATCTATAGAACAGAAGGCAAATTTTTAAATTTGCATACAAGAGAACAAAGATGGGAAGTATGTAGTAACCAAGGAAACTTAAAAAAAACACTATTTCTTTGATTGAAGGTATGGAGCACTTATTCAACGTTGAAATAAAGTATAAACGTTTTCACAACAGAATTACAATGGATCTTTTCATCAAAGCATACAATGTTGAAAAGTTTGCTGTTTTTCAAAATAATCAGAATTCTCAGAATGTGTAATAAAGTTCTACAGCAACAAAGCTCGTGTTTGGGAATACACGGTTACAAAAAACAGACCTTGCTAATGATATAAAAATATAATCTTGTCCTTGCCGAAGAAACTCTACGCGGAACGGATAAATTGTTGAAATATGTTTATAATAACAGGTATTATCTTTTTCATTGTGTATTTCATATCTAGTCGCATGCCATTGCTAGATGACGGAAAAAAAGATTTTAATTTTATTTTGAAATAATTTTTTGCGAATAATTATATCCCACTTAGTACTTACTAATCATGGCTGTCTTCATTGCATTCGGTACATATCCCACATAGTACTTACCAATCATGGCTGTCTTCATTGCATTCGGTACATATCATATTTAAGAGGAAGCTACAAGCCAAAAATGTGTATATTCTTGGTATACCTTATATTGTAGATAATAGGGATTAAAATCGCTTAACAAACGGAGTCTAGAAACGTTCGATTTCAAGCACAAAACTGTTTTTTATTTATTTTGTAAATAATTTTATAAGAAAGCAAAAAAGTTGATCAAATGAAACTGTCACAGATAATCTTAGCTATAATACTGTATTTTTTAAAGTTGTTTCCTTTACGCGTTCATACATTTCTATTGAAAAAAAATAGTAGTTTTCATTTATATTTTTTTTATGGAATAATTTAATTTTTTATTTGTATTCTACTCAAGTGAAATGATAGAAAAACCTACAATTTATCTAAAGCTTATTTATGGTGTTCATAATGTACACCAATTCGTTATAAAGATTAATCAAAATAGTGATTTAGCATTAAGCTTCGCCTTAAACAGAATCCTTTACAAATTTTTGACTAAATTTCTTACACTCTTCATCAACTTCCACTACAATAATAAAATTGTGTATAAGATTTTTTTATATGAACATGTTGGGAGGATGAAGGTAGTGAAGAGGGGAAGGATGTAGGGAAGAGTAAAGTGGGGAAGTACCTGACTATTCAGAAATGGTCTTACACAAGGGCGATACTGAGAGTATCTTCCATAAGATACAAAGCTTTAGAGGTTAAAAATAGTACGATTTCAAGTAAACAAGATATAGTAAGTAGTATATTATTGTAAAAATTTTGAGGGTATATTTATTTTGATGGTTTCGTTTGCTGTATTAATTAGGGTCTTGAAACAACCCTTGGCTATAAAAATCATCATAAAACTTTTACAGCTTTGTCTCAACTGATTTAAAAAAAACTTTATGTTGCCTCCGAGGTCTTTATTCCCCAAAACATGTTTTGAAAAAAAAAACTTTACGTTAACTCAAAAGATTGAACTCGAATTCCAATGGCCTATTTCTATACGAAAAATCTGTACTAAAAAATCAAATTCCCTAAAAAGGCCTAAATTTTTTTAAAACTACAATCGCTACAATACACATGCGTGGAAAGATACTTGTGACTTCCTCGTTTTATAATAAAAATTCAGAATTAACCACGTTTCAGCATTTCATTTAAGATTTTTTTGTTTTTGTGCGTTATATGCTTCCCTTGCCAACTTACACTGAGATAAATGAGTATTGCTTATTTGTTGAGAATCTCTTCCAATTATTGATAATCCGGTTAAAAAAGATAAACTTTTAGTAATTTCCTAATATATCGGAACACGTGTTCATGGACCCGCATTTGCCTTGCTAATATCGAATGACGAGCTTCGAAAATATTAGAATTTTTATGAACACATTTTCGGCATCATCGACACCTTTGTATTTTACTAGAAGTTTATCAGGAAACCTATCGATTCATTCGTTAAGGGCCTGCAATCCAGGTTTTAACCGGATCAAGAATAATTTGAAGAGATTATTAATAAATCAGTATTACTCATTTTTCTCCATGTAGACAATATTTGAGTTGTTTCCGAGTAACAAGGTCATCCATTTAGAATAATGTTAATGTCCACTCCATTTTCAAGGAGATTATTTTCTATGATATGAAAAAGTTTTTTAACTTTTCTAAACATTTCATATTCAGTTTTATTAGTAGGTGAGTACTGATAGCTAGTGTAACCACATTTGCCACTAACTACATAGTAAGAAGAGGATGTTTTAGGTATCTGATGATTTGGCGTCAGTTTATGTAAGGATCAACCCCGAGGCACAATTCCAAAGCATCTCTCAAACACGGTATTTTAAAATGGACATGAAAGCATAACAAGCAAGTATGAGTTTATTTGAAATTCCTGTCAGATGGACGCAGTGGACCAAAACGAAACAATCGACGCACTCGAGACCTCACAATTAGTTATTTTTATTATTTTATTTCACCATTATTACGAGGGAATCGTGTCACTCGTACCGTGGGGTAATCTGTGGCCAAATTACGAGGAAACAGGAATAAACCCTCATCCGAGTACCACCGCGAGATGGAAACCGCAGATGAGAACTCGGTACATTTTGTTTTCCCGCTCACGTAACTAACGAACCACACTGAACCGCAAAAATACATCAAAGCATCCCCACTCTACCCCTCGTAGCCAGCTATGACATGCAATGCTCGTTTTTTTGGGGGCTTTTTTTCATATGTCAATTATCATGGCCAGGGACGATTATGGGACGTAGGCCAGCGGAATATCAAATCCCACCATAAATACCTGCGGTCGCCATGGCCCATGGTACCTACTGCAGATGCCAGATACATCTAGCCCGGGCTTTATAGTATCATCTTATATCATGAAACGTTTTAAGTGGCGTCTTCCAATAAAACCCATATTTGCCGACATTTTCAAACGACTTTGTTCTCTTTGCTTTTGGTATCAATTTCAAAATGTATCACAACTTGCTTATTACATAAGAAAAAAATCTTTCCTACATGTACAAGAAGTGCGTTAGATTATTTCAATAACATGGTTATAATAATACAAAAAATAGTCAAGTAAATCTATATAAATCTTCAATTAAGGTTCAAGGTTTCACAACTTAATAGCAAAATAAAACAAGCCTCATATCTCAAGTATCGATACGATCGGTTTCCATAATCATGTTTGGTATATTTTTGTAAATCCATTTTCAACAGATATATAGCACACAATCTTTTGTCATTTCTGTTCTTTGTGTTTTCATGCTCTTCGTAATAAAGGAATATTAAGCTACATTTGTTCACTAAGAGGCTTGTTATTAGTTCTATGTTGCGTTGGTTTAAACTTTTACACAGCCTTGTGTTTAATTTTACAAATCGATTTTTAATTTACAAACGATTACCCTTCATTTTTTGCTCAGCGTCCGCTTCCCTTCTCGACCCGCTTAACAGCACGTTATCATGATCAAAGCTTAAACATTTACCAATGCTGCATATTTCATATCTACAACACAACAATAGACGTGTAGAATTGGCGTGTAACCATAAAAGCTGAAAAGCTGTGCACGCTTCAAGAAAAACCAAGTTTAAAAAAAGTTGCTCCATATATGACCGATCAGTGGCTGTGTTGGCATCGGGTCTCGGGTCCCACCGAGGCTTTGTGAATTTAATTACTAGGCTGGTTAAGTCTTCGATCATGACAGAAGCAACATTTTTTGCTTACCATGGCGGTAGTAGAAGATTTTCAAGGTATTGTGAGGTTATTCGTAACCCGGGAATGTTTTTCTGTATTTTAAGTAAAACAAAAAAAAATGTTAAAGATTTAAAAATATATATCGAAGACTTTTAGTCACCATGTTTGATTATTAAAATGTATTTATCCTCTATTTATCATAATTTTGTTGGACAATCTAGAAAGAAACGTGCTTCATTATCAGCTGCCAAAACCTTACTTTTGGACTACTGAAGCGTCACAACTTGCTTTTAGTCAAATAGCTATTATACGTATATGCCGATGGTGTCTCCATAGGTGCCTAATTCTAAATAATAATATTTTTAGGTGCTCTCACAGTACAGAGAATACCGGTTAGAAAAGGTGGTATAATTTTCATTGGATCTCTAATAGATTGATCGGGTTGTATATCGCATGTTCCTTGACTATAAAATCAGGATTCATTCAGCATATTGGCAGAGGTAGCACATCTCATATCCTCGCTCAAGGGTGTGGAATTATTAGAAATCCTCGAAAATGAACCGAGCTCTCCGGTAGCGCGGCCAATTGGGCCCGGGCGGGGATATTACCATTATTAGCCTTTCCCCTCGTTCTTTCATCGCATCCCTCCCTTCTCCTTTCTGTAACCTCCCTCCCTCCGCTAATCTCCCGAGAGTTAGGTCTATCGGTAAGCCATTAACAGTTTCAACTGGGTTCAGGAAAAATAAAATGTTCGTTAAAAACTTTATTATTGGACCGTAAAACTAAAGATTTGTGTGTGTCTGAATGCCGGCGCTGCTTGAAATTGTGTTTTTTAATATTATTTCATTATTTTGTTTGTGTTAAATGATTTATAATCAGCATAATGATACATGTCCTTTTCATGGAAGGTATTCCTAAAGGATACCCTACATAAAAGCTCAACTTCTTTAATCAATTTTCATAAGCTTTTTATTTCATAATTATATATATTAAATTATAGTTAGTTTAACAATCACATTTATAAAGGTACCTGACGAGTGGTTTTGAACCATATATTATTTATGTTTTATTTTATTTAGTGCGGGTTATTATACACATTAGAAAAAAAATTCTGTCCAACAACGATAAAATCCCGTTATATTATTTAGTAGATTATGATTGTGTTCCCTAATATTTGTCTGTAAAAAAATATGTTTAGAATAAAGAAAAGGAGTAGAAATAAATATATCATCTCGCTATCAGTATTAATTAATTTTTTTTGAAAATTTTCACATTTCCACGGTTCAACAATTTTATGATTATTGAAGAAAAAAGAAATGAAGACATACAGTTTCTTTGAATAATTTTTAAATAAATTTTTTCTAGTAAAACAAAAATAGGGCAAAAATAAAATGTATATTAAAATATTTTTAATTTAAACTAAATGCCTAGGTATTACAAAGATCAACATCTCACGATCGTAATGGGCAGCAGAGAATAGTATCATCAATCTAAAAATACGAATATGTTCAATTTTTGTTGCAGCAGTATGTAGTCACCACTCAAGATTTGTAAAAGTGATATACATAACATAATAGTGACTTTCTTAATCATAATACAGATATTTTTTTAATATTTTACAACTTCATAAACTTAATAATAGGACGATAAAGAATAGTCTAAAAAATTGCTTTTTAGTGTGTGGTAGGTACACACGGCAAACTTATCCTGTTTACCAACCCCGTTATTAAAATCAGTTTCCACGTTGATATGGTGCCATTATTCGCTAAAATCTTCTAGCTATCGAAGTTATCGAACCCTCAAAAGAATTTTTTTCTATACGTAGAACCGTATTATTCACCTACGCCACGAGAATATTATGTATCACCATATACTGTAGCCTAGTATTTTTTCATATTGAATAAATTAAGCATAAAATACTTTATATTGTAACAGTCATTCATGTGTTAATCTTGTCATATTTCATTTCAATTTCACTCGTGACACTTGATTTGTAGTTGAAGCGTCCAAAATACTAGGGAATATATTTAAATATTTAATTGTAAATTTATTTTAAACCAAAAGCATTGCTTTTCAACTTGATTTTGAGGCGGTTTACAATACTTTTGTTAGTCAACAAAAATTATATCAAACTTCTGGAAAAGTTACTAACTTATGTAAGGCAAGTTGAAATAGAAATGATTGTTTTTATGCTTAACTTGTAGGTTATTTTTTTTCTATTTCAGAAACAAACAGTACATAATTACATAGAGGACAATAGTTACAAAATTATCCAAGTTAATACAATAATTGGTACCAATGACATGTCGCTGACATATATACAATATACATATGTTGTATATTATAATTTTACTTAAGCTAAGTTAGTTAGTATGTTAGGGAAAGAAATAGGTGTATGTGAGTGTTTGTGTGTGTGTGTACGTGTGCATGTGTGTGTGGATGTGTCTGTTAGGTGTGCGAATTCAGTGTGCTAAAAAAGTTTTTCTTAAATAGAGGGAGAGAATCAAAAAATATATCGGTATTTGTGCTTGTTTGAATTGAGTTGAATGTTTGAAAGATGCGAGAAATGGGTAAATTGTCTGTAGTGTCTGTTTTATTACTAGTTGTGTAAAAAAGGTTGGTGTGGCGAGTTCTTTTAGACGGGAAAATTTTATAAAATTTTACAGAAGGATTTTCACTAACTTGGTATTTATATATAAAATTCTAAATTATACATTTAATAGTCCAAAAATTCTTGCATTGATAAGCTTTCGGATTCCACTACGTAATTCTAGAAGTCGGGATTTATTTCGGTGCAGAAATTCTGGTACTAACTACCATACGTATTCCAGATTGCCCAGAATACTTATGGAGGAAAATAATTATACCGAGTCAGTGGAAATCTTTAAATTATTACTTAAAAAATACAAAGGATTGTTACTTAGCCAGTTTAGTTCTGTATAGTAAATGATATGTACTGTATTAATGTATAATTTTTACTATTCAAGCCCCCAATAAATGCGTGAATAAAGTAATTAATAAAAAGACGTGCAAACTATGTGTACGTCTACAACGCATTTATCAACAACCTAGTAAGTGGAAGTTTGACAATAAAGGGTTTCACCATTGTTTTTTACCTTCTATCAAGTAAATCGAAAAAAAAAATTCCTTTTTAAGAAAACTGTAGCGCAGTATTTTAATTGCAAAAAATATCTAGTTGGATACGAAGCAAGCAATCAATTTTTATTATATTTCTACAAGGAATCAAATCCATAATTTTTTTATTAAAACATATCTCTGATTTGTACCAATAGGACGTTTAAGTTTTATTTGAATCCACATAACTTGTTTTTATTGTTAAGCACAGACTTGCAGCAACTGTGCGATGTATTTTTTTTCAAATAATAATTGTTTTTTGTTTGTTCCAGGTAAGCACCATGGATTTACATTTTTAAATGGAAGTCTTCGAGGCTCTTGTTAGGTAAGACAAAATATTTTTCAAAAGTTCATTTCCATTGCTAAAACTAACACAGATTCTTTTAATGCAAGAGGAAACTAGAAATTGTTAGTTTTCTTGGTTTAGTAAGTGCCACTGAAAAGTATTTGTTGTATTAAATATTTGCTCAAGCATTTAGTATACCCACAACTTTATTACAATACGAAATAAAATATTTCCCAAGAATTGCTGAAATTACCATTGATCTTAGAAATTAATATAACAGTGTGAAAATTATTGTAAGGCCATTGACATCATCACAAAATGTGTCCGTTGTCATTACTGAAGTCATTTAAGAAATGTATAAAAAATATATTATAATATTATTGCTGTGTATTTTTTGACATTATATAAATACACATGTTGGTTAGTCAATGGTCATTCTCGTTCAATGCAATTTGTGTTGATATTTTTCACAATTTTTCTTAAAAAGCCTATTACTTAAGTACATATTTAATAGATGTCATCCGTGTATTTACTACAATAATATAGTTAGCAACCAATTTAGCGATGACTTGAGAAAATCATTTGAGCTTTCTACTCTTTTTAAAATATTTTATTTAAGTTAAGGTAATGTAAAATTAGTGTTGATGTGGAAATTGGATTATTAATTTAAGCAACGTAATAATAATTTAGCTTGTTTGTGGACTGTTATATAAGAACATTTTATTACTTATCCAAGATCGCATGCACGCAGCCTCACTGCACGAATAATTATACATAACATAGATAATAAAACGGAGCCGTAATGGCAGAGTCTCCTCCCCGCCTAATAATCTTTTGATATCTAAAATTTAAATCGAAAAAACACTTGTTGCCACCGACGGCCTGCGTACTTTTATATTACTTGAAGCTTAATAATTGTATACGACGTTATTGGTGTAATGCGGGGGGCAGGGCCGAATAATTGGGTTGATTTAAATTATAAATTGTAATTAATTCTCAAAACTTCACTGCGACTTCCTTTGTTAAAGCTCGCAACTAATTAACGATATCGCGCAAATGTCTCACGACTATTAAGCAGTGACTGCCATTGAGAATTGAGTAATTCTGTCTGGTCTTTGACTTCATTTATATGCATGGATATGCAGACTTTTATAAATCATAAGTCTTGATTTATAAATGCTCTGCATTCTCTGGAATGCGCCTATTGAATTAATCAATTTACATATCAAAATATGCTTTGTCGTGACTTTGTGGTATTATTATTCGATATATTACTATAAACAAAATTAAACTATTTCATCCCCAGTTAGGCATACCCCAATAGATCACTATACCACTAAGATCTTATAAGTCCATTTTCAAAATAGTAAAAATCCTTTCTCATCTCATTTTCATTGAATACAATGCTTCATAATTTAAAATGCATTTTGGTAAACTTCATAGTAAGGTTATGATTATAATTCTGTGATTTAGGTAGCTCGAGGATGTATTTATAATACAATAAATATTACAACTTATTCCGTTGAATAGTTGTTGTTCAGCCACTGAAGTAAAAATGATCGATTGTTTCAAACGAGGCGAATAACACATTATAAGATAAGATAAAATAATGATTATAATGAATTATTATTAAAGAAGATTGCGTCTTCCATCGGAGTTATAGTGTGAGTGTAGTCTGCGCAGACATTTAAAATTCCTGTGTCCACTTACTTGCTTACTTACACCAACACTGTGTTCGATAAAGTAGAACTGTACAGTGAAAAGGGGAACCCCTCCATCGATGCCAATAAGCTGTAATGAGTTTTCTTACTGTGGAACGCCCCTCTTTCTCTGGTATGAACTGATAAAGTTGATAATCTCCAATGACGCTGCGTGGATAACTGTTATACTCGAAATTAAAAAAGAAACATTAAAAAGTAAATCGGAATCTTTATCATGTTATCATAATTTAATATCATTTTTAGTTCAACCACTAAGTACGTACCTCTTTATAAAACAAACTGATAGTATTTAACAGAATTTAAAAATGAATTTGGTGCTTAACTAAGTTTGTTTGTCTGTCTGTTCTCAGGTTGTTTGTCTCATTCGCTCATCTGTAAATCTGAGCTAGTTTATCTTGATATCTGTAACAGAATTTACACCAAAAAAGTCGGTCCCCATAATCTCATTTAAATAAAAATCGGATATGTTTATCCGAGACACTATCTAGGTAACAAACCAATTCAATAGAACTTAAAGAGGCAGCTGCCTAAAGGAAAAAATAGTTTCGAGATGATATTTTTAATTCTGGATTTGAAATATAAAATCGACAAGTATGACGGTTGATAGTAAGGTCCCAATTGTCGAGTAGTTAAGACGCTGTCCTGGCAAGACACGACATCCTGGGATCGATTCCTAGTTGTAACCGTTGTATTTTTATTTTCTGTTTTTGTTAGTATTATCTTCTTCTTCGATGATATCTATTTATATTTCTTTCACTTTGATAAATAACTAATCAAATTCTGCTTTCGATAGTAAATAATGCAATCTTTGAAGAGAAAATTAACCCATTTCCCCATTACTCTGAAACTAGATGACATTACAGCAGTTAATATAAGAAAAATATATAAAAAAGATCTTACCCAATCGAGATTTGGCCCGTTGTTAGCGTGGTTGACTCCAGTATCCCGGGAGAAAGGTTCAATTCTTAGTCAAACCATTTTTTTTTAAATATTTTAAAAGTTCACAGCAGCTTAAAAGGCAGTTCCTGGGGAGGAAGGTTTAATCCTCAGTCAAACCAAACAAAGAAAACTCTTTAAAATTGGCTACTATCCGGCTCAAGAGATGGCACATCTAGGTCGACAATTAAAAATATTTATTGAAATATTTCTAAATTTTACAGGTCAATTTTGCTTGACTTCCGGTGTAGTAGGTAGATCGGTACTAAACATAAATTTAGCTTCCTTATTTTTTCCTCTCCTTAAAAGACGCGCACCAAGATGACGTAGACCTTTTAGATTCTATATGGAGTTAATACAAAGAAAAGGAGAGAAAGCAAATGCAAATCATAATAAGCAGTTGTCAAAACTATTAACTTTTCTGTTTAAGAATTTTCTTCTGTACACTTTACGCATAGTTGGCGCGCTTAATTGCAATAATACAATATTTAAAATTCCAGCCATTACCTTGTCATTCACGACATTGCTTTGTGAGCCACTCTTCGTAACGGAAACATTTAACCCTTTCAGGCCCAAATTAAAACTGTCAGTGGTGGAACATATTTGATGCATGTTGACAATCGGTGAAGTTATTGCTACTTTCGTATGAGATAGGTCTCAAAGGGCGCGTTTTACATGAAATAACAAATCGCACACTATTTACTAAAAATACAAAATTTTTAAATTACAAAAAAAAAATTAAAATACTAGGCTACCTCCTGAACTAGTAGCTAAAATTCACCAAAAATAGCATTCAAAATCAGTTATACCAGCAATTGGAAAACGAAAACCGTCATTTTTTATTCGTTCTAGATAGTGAGGAAAAATTCTGAAAGGTATGAATTTTCAAATATGAGTCTGAAAGGGTTAACAACAAAAATTCCTCTTAGAGTGGAACTATCTACTGAACTTAAAAGCATGGAATGAATAAACGCTTGCCTCTATTCAATACTTGGTGAGATTTTCGTTGATATTATAATGAATTCAAATTTTAGGTAGGTATTTTGATTGTCTTTTTGTTAACTAAAAGCAAGTAATAACTGCTCCCAAGTGTTTACTTACGTAGGTACAAAGCATCTATTTTGAAACGAATAATAGTTATAATAGTTGTAGTGTTAAATAGAATATAGTAGCGTGAGAATAAACGTTTTTAGTAATAATCGAGTTGCATGTGGAGCCTTCTCATTGCATTGACCTGCAAGTATTAGTTTTACGAGCTGAAACCAGAAAGATGGGACCATTATCACCGCCCTGAGTTCGGCTTCTTAGCCCATCCCCCTATCTGACTCTGGTTTCCTCCTCCACCATCTATTAATGTGATCTGCCAAGCGGTTTAATTAACATCGGCATCCATCTTTAAAGCAACACCCGTCCCCGCACCACACGGCGGAGACTAGTACCGAGGGGCCACGAGAAACCAAGTCAAAAGCAACTTGATCTGACGTTATTATAATGGAGGATCGAAGCATAATTTTTGGTCGTTTCGGAGAAGTGCTATCATGTTAGTTTTCAATTGATACTCTCGGAATGGGCGGGTAACCGACGGCATGGCGGGTAACTTACATAATCTCGTCTCCTGCGGAAGTCCCGGCCTCCGCAGCAGCTCGGCCAATCGTCTTTTCGCGGCAAAAAGCTAAGGCTACCTCCATTTTGTTGCCACTCTGTAATTTCCTAAGGAATCCGCAGCAACGGGGCCGAGAAACGTTTATCTTCAGTATTTTTGAGCAGGGAGTAAACTGCGCAGGCTCGGTGCGTGCAGACTTAACATTCCCCACTTGGACAATCAGGAACTTCCTGACAAAATGGCGAAAACATTACGAAATCACGAACGAAATCATCAAAGCACTCAATGGCAATAATAGCATCCACGACTTTTTAAACAATGCGATTAATTCTATCGTCCTTGTCCAGTCAATCTTCATAATGTTCCCGTTAACAGGATATAGGTAGTACTATTCTATATCCGCACGTCGAATTTGATGAATACGAAACAATAATATTATTACCTATATAATAAATACACGATAGCAATAATTCCCAATGTGAACCTGTCTGATAAGTGATCAGTTTCCCTTACAAAGTTTCTTTGTGTACAAAGTGATTAGAGATAGCTTACAAGGTTCCTCGCATTGTTTCACCTTCGTCTCCTGCGTGATGATTAAATCGTTCTATTAGTTACGGATAATTGACAACCCCATAATGAAGTCTAACGCGTTACTTAAGACGTGCCTTAAATTAACTCTAACCATTTGTACAGATTGAACTCTGGAGGTGTGCATTACCCGTATTGAAGGAATATATAAAACGTTCTGTCAATTTGTTGTGTCATAAGTGATTGTTATTGATGGAAGATCAGCGGCCGTATTCTCTCTCACAAGCTTCAAGTGTCAGCCAGCCATAAGTACCGTACTATTTTTTCATGAAAAGTCATTTATCGTCCCAACACATGAAACATTCATTGTGTCTATCAATGGATTTATAAATATAAGAATAATCGTTCAAACACAGATGCCTCGAACTGCCCAACACGCCGAAATACACACTACATCTACATACATACGTACTACATGTGGCGTGGAGGTACGTTGAGATTTTTTAATTAAAGCGATGTGCGCATGATTTTAATTATGATTTTTTGCGTGGGTACGTATGGCCGAGAAAACAAATTTAACCACGAGAGGAAAGTATCTATCGGGAGTTTTCAGTGTTAATCCTACCTGCCTTGGCATATGAAAATAATATGCCTTTAACTGAAATTATCGTAGTTACTTTAAATAACATTTTTTTATCACGACATCTTAATTTTACGTTTCTCATGTCGAATGAAGAAGGAATTTGTAGTTTTAATGTTCTTCTTGAAATGTTTTTGCTGTATGGAAAGCTTTTTAAAATATTTTTTATCCGTATTTCCTAATGAGAAATACAGTGATATCATGATATTTTTAAGTCACTAACACCACGTAATCTATCGTTTTAAGTAATGCGATGTCTACTTCCTCATTACGTATTGACTTATCACTTGAGAAATATTTCTCCAATGAGTTCTGAAAGATTAAATTATTTGTTTTGACCCACAAACTCTGGAAGAGATGCCTTTGTCCAACAGGGAGTAATGCGCGCATCTTTTGGAATTCGGCGTCTCATGATTTTTAAAGATTTCATCTGATTATGAACTTAAACAATGGTCGGGTTCTCAGAATTAGTTTTTATCCTGGATAAACGCCGTACTAATTCCGGTGTTTTAGCTTCTGCGTTCGTGGAACTTCTTTCATTACTCTCAGAAAAAGTACCCACCCGAGATAAAATAATTTTAGTATGACTTTGC
This sequence comes from Hesperophylax magnus, assembly GCA_026573805.1. NCBI lineage: Eukaryota > Metazoa > Arthropoda > Insecta > Trichoptera > Limnephilidae > Hesperophylax > Hesperophylax magnus. The sequence goes on from JAIUSX010000022.1 coordinate 9,202,217, forward strand.
TGAAAAGAATATTTATTCCATCAAAACAAAAAAGCTTTTCATATGTGAAGCTTTAGTTTTTAATCGTGATTGCAGGTTAAGTAGTGTTCGATATTTAAATTTTTTTAACACTAAACGTTATTTTATTGTTAAAAGCCATGGGAACTATATTAACCAGTTAGGTGACGTTGTGAGACGGAAATTTAAAAAAAAATCCCCTTTTCAAACAATTTTTCACAAAATTATTTTTAAAATTGTAAAAATTACACGGTGTTCTAATTACACGGAAATTTAACTTTATAGAAAAAAGGTTATTTTAGACAAAGTTTCTTTTATTTTACTTAAGTACAAATGATCCCAATAACAAGTGTTCCCACTATAATAACACGAGGGTAAATAGATTGTAATTTAAATTTTCTCACATTAGTTTTTTATATTGAATCCAGTCATCAATATGGTCTGGAGCACGCGACCGATAAAATAACGTATTCTGATAAAAAGGGCGCATTTATATGTGGATCTACCAAATACTTTCGTCAGTTAAAATGACTTTTTTACTGCGTGGGTGTGTATTAATTCCCAAAATTCAAAACTGTTGACTTGTTTCAGACTTCAAAGCAACCGACTAATGAAAATGTTGATTAGTTTTGATCAATCGCGCAATAGTTACCTACCTACCTATAATATAATCTATTAACTGACGAACCTGATATTTATAATAATATAGATGATAAATTCAAATAATTATTGAAGGAGCATATATACATATAGTCAGTGTTAACTTGGATTTTTTTTTCTTTGGTGTTGTCACATCTTTGTGGAAGAAAAAAATCTTTTCATAATGTCCGCCGGCAGACATTATTAAATTTGACATAAATCTTTTAAAATCTCAGTTAACTTCCCATTTATCATTTAAACGACTATCTAATCTTATGGGGCGATAACTTTTTATTGAAATTATAGCAATATTATGTTTCTCATAATTTGTCTTTCACAGCGTATGAAGGTTGAGTTAGGTACCTACCAATACACGCTTGAATTTAAGGTGATAGACACCAGCTCAAGTTACATAATTTTGAGTGTACATTTTAATAAAAAAAAAATTATAATTTAAAACAAAATTTATATTTTATGATTATAAATTAAAACTTTTAAAATTTATTATCAATGAATATTTTCCTTCATCTAAACTAATATTGAATTCGTACAATTTTTATCATTATTTCAGAATAATAAAGTTGAAATTTTTATATTTATTTATTCAAATTTATTAATTACATTACGTTCACTAGGAAATCAGAGCATTTGGTCGAGAGCAGAGACATTCATTCCATTCAGAGCAGCAATATTTGCAGGCTTTTTTACAGTAACTAAATAACTTCTTCGATGAGAAACCTATTTATATTATATCTTTTGAGAAATTAAGCACATTTATTTTTTTTGAGGTTTTTTACTCAAACAGTATATTGAAAGAAAAAAATTAAAAAGATTTTCGGTTTTTTGAGAACATTTTTCAAAATGATCCTATGAAACTACTAATAAATTATTTGTAGTATTTAACATTTAATTCATATGCATAATTAAATTGCGCCTGTAAAATTTCCTTATAGTCATGTCCATGAATTATCATGAATATATGGTACATTTTACCTGGCCACTTACTTGCATAGACTATTTCAAAGTGGCCGTTTGGACAAATTTTGGAGTAGTTAAAGGCGTAATGATCTCCTGGCCGAGTGGGTGGGTCCCGGGGGCCGGCTCACGCTCGCTCCGAATAATTACATTTGAGAGTTATGGACCCGATCGGAATGCAATCTGCCCCGACTTCGGCTGCGGCCAAGCGGCTGCCTCCGCTCTCTGCGCCCTGCTGTCGGACTGCGGTCTCCGGTCTACGGGCTTCGCTCTGCGAGCTGCATGATGCGAGGTGTCTCCGGACACGTGGCGCTGGGGAATTACACCATGGCATAGCATGGAGAGTCCAGCATTGCATTGCACGGTTCAACTATACTAGGAGAAAGGATGTCTTCGGACACGTGGCACTGGGGGAGGACACCATGGAGAGTCCAGCATTGCATTGTACGGTTTAACTATACTAGAAGTGTTAGCGGTCTGCGAGCTGAATGGTGCGAAGTGTCTTCGGACACGTGGCACTGGGGAAGGACACCATGGAACACCATGGAAGAGTCCAGCATTGCATTGCACGGTTGTACACGGTTGACATTTTGTCACATAAGAATAATACGACTCGTTCTTAAGATCAACAGCTGAGCTGTCGATTTTATTTTCTGTGCTTCCTCCCTTCTACATACTTAATTTATTATACCTATAACAAATGAATGAAAAGAATTCCTAATCAGTCAAAAGCAAGTGTTTTGTGAGGACGGTGGAACACGTGTTCATACAAATACTGATATTGACACTGTCAAACTTATATTGTAGCATTCCATCATGAAATTTATTAAGAAAAGAACACGTATTCTCGATATATTCTGAATGACTAATAAATTTTCAGTAAGTTCGCATCCTGTCACGTTTTTTAAAATGAAAATTTTTCTCCGTGCAGCATGTTCACTCCTTCCTCTCCTCAAAAAGACCCACTACACAGCATCTTTAAAGATGATTTAGGCCCTAAGGGAAACTATTTTTCTCAGAGCCATTGTGGAGTTAATGTAAAAAAATAATTAAGAAAGGGTTATAAACTATCGCTACAGGCCGTATTTAAGAAGCACAGGTGTAATAATAGGAAATAATAAATATTTGGATGGTTTGTACAGTGCTGTTTTTGTGAAAAATCACTTCCAAGGAGCTGTACAAATATACGTTTTAAGGCTCTGTCCTACTAATAGCAACAGAAATATTTATAACAAAATTCTATTACAATTTATAACATAGTACTATTAAAGGCTAGCAAATTGTATCATTCTGCTTTTCTGTCATAATTACAAATTGTACTTAAAGTTTCAAATTATGATTTGATATGATGTTCAATATATCACCAATGAGCATGATGCTGCGTAAAAATATGCATATTATCAACATTATATTGGTAGAAGCAGATAATATACAGGACCATACTTACCAGGCAGGTTACTTTATAATGACAGTTTTTTTTTTGATAATTTTACATACAGTTTTACACATAGAAAACAAAGGTAACATTGGAAACACTGCGCATTGCGTGCTATTGGAGAAGATACTGAAATTGAATGAACACAAGATTGTAAAAAAAACAATCCATTTTAGTGACAGGGCAGAATGGATAATTATTATTTTTTTTTTTAAGAAAGACAAATGGTTACGAATAACCTGACAATATTTGAAAATCTCCTACTAAATCTCACAGTAAGCTGAAAATGTTGCTTGTGTAGTGATGGAGCCAGCCAGCCGAGGAACACACTACGCCTGGGTGGGACCCAAACGCGATGTCAACTCGGCCACCGACCGATGTTAGAATAGTTTTGTTGGATTGACGAAACTTAGTTTTAATATAGCTGTTTGCAAATGATACATTAAAAAGTGTATTTTCTACATAATTCCACGATACCTTTTTTATATGCAGGATAATAATGTGAAATCGACGATTTACCGAAAAGCTGTATAAATAGGCTCTTGTTATAACTACAAAAACTCCCTTGTCTGTACCTTTAGCCAGCGGAACTATACCACCACATTAGCAAATATTGAGGCGAATTAAGGAAGGAGCCAGCGGTAGGGATATGAAAATGGATATAACATCTTGAAGAGGTCCGGATTGAACGAAGGAAGGAAGTAGAATTCCTCACACAAACACCTGCTTTGCTAAAACTAGACATGCCCCATCCTCATGCAGTTTAATGGCCGAGTTGATTTATGGCAGCTCACTTGTTGAGCGTGCATAATTTCTTTGTAGTTCACAAGTTTCCAGTATTTCGATACAAAGCTTCGACCACTACTAACTTGGCGCGGAAACTCGTTTATATAATATGATTACCTTTACTTATTATTTGCCCTCGCGCTAATAAAGAAAATTACGAGAACAGGCCTTGAAAAGTTATGCCGTATCATATAAGCGAAGCCTTAACGCCTCGACCCGCCCCGTTGTATTTCTTATTGGTTTGAATTTCTGTTGAATTTCGCGTTTGTTTTATTGGCCGGGACGCCCTATAAGCTAAGTGCGCTAAGCTTTCGAAACACAGAGTTACATGTTTGCAACTAATAATTTTGCTGTCGTACTTTTTGAAATGTCACGATTGTAATTATATACCCATTTCAGAAACCCATGGAAAATTATTATATTTTGTTGATACTTCAGAATTATTCCTTTAATATTATATAGGTGTCTATGTTATAATATTTGTCTTCGACAACAACTTCTGGTGCGATATTATAAATGTTATAAACTAAAATAACTTTGTTTTAACATCGTTATTTAACTAATAGTGGAGTCCTTTCAACTCAAAAACCATTGGCTTAAATTTTTTTTTTATTTATTTCATCGTGTTTTTTTAGTGTACCTAAAGAATAACGCAGCACGCTTTCTTTGGATTTGCCGTCCGAAATATATTTATATATGTGAAAACAATTGAAAAGATAGACAAGAAATAAATCAAGGTGCAAAAATCGCAGGCAAGTCAACTAGAAACAAAAGTGACGCGGCAGTAGGTACTCAAGTTAATTCCACCTTCTAATACGTACCTACTTACCTAATTATCTCACCGCCTCTCTAGCTGATTGACATGTGACAGAATCAGCTACCTACACTCAAATGTGCTTTTCTGGCGGCCCTCACTTCATATTTGCTATCATTAAATTGTTAAGTATGATTTTATTCCAGATCATAACCTATATAAAACATTTAATCTTCTCGGAACGAATCGGTTGTCATAGCTATTAGCACTCCTCGCTAGAATGGGGGCCGGGTTCAGCGATCGAAAACTGAAAATCTGATGATCAAATTTTGATCATTTTTAGTTCCGATGGTTGACCACTCGTTTAATAAGGGGGGCAGTGATTGAGTTTCAAATTGCTAAAATCGCGGACATTCAAATTTGAAGAACTAAGTGCGTTGCATTATTACTGGCTATATAATTATTAGTCATTATTATAAATTTCATGCGGACGATAGTCATCAGAGCCATGTCTGGGCTGAGCAAAAAATCCAATATCGCGGATATACAAGAAACAACAATAAAGCGAATGCATACTGCGTTTGTTTTCGTTATACGTCAGATTACAAACCGTTTTAATTTGATGAGTTCTTTAAAGGCTTTGCTTAAATCGCAATTACTATCGATATTGGTATTTTAAATTTTTAATAATAAAACTAATTATTACAGCACCTTAGTGTACTTTGTGAACCACCGTCAGAACAATTGATTTTGGAACTTATTGAGATTTATTATTAATGTAAGTCAAGTAATTAATTACTTTTATTGTTGCAATTTTCACACAATATCAAAATGATTTCCTTTCATGTGGAGATATTATAAAAACGCAATTTCTCTGAAAAATCACATCAATGGCAAGGAAAAGTACATAATAATACAAAGGAAAATGTTCTGACAAAAGTGTCGTATCCAGAAAACAGACATATTTGTTTACCTTCTTAAAACTGTGAAGATATTAGATCAATTATGATATCCCAATATCATTAAAACTTATGGTACTCGTGGTCAACAAATGCCCGCTCCATTCATTCCCCGGCGGGATTGAAGAGATTCACATGGCGACGCCTGAGGCTCTAGAATGGCTCGCAGACGATGTCCCCCTCTGACCCCCCCACCATACGAAAGAAGAAAATGGTACTCGTAGAATATAAATTTTTATACGTAAGTATATACACTGTACGTATGTACATAATTCATTTTTTTGACAAGGTAGACAGCTGACCTTAGACTATTAGATACTGTAATATTTGAGTACATCCATTAGATAGTCTCGTTTTCCACGTTTCATTAAAATATAACCTATCTACATTACACAAAAAAACGTGTATGTAAGTGAAATTCTAATTATGTGATTTTCCGAACAGTTAACAATAACTCGATTAATAACAAAACGATTAACACAACTGAATGCCATACACACGCGAACAATTCTAATTCGTTTCGTAAGACCGCTTTTTAATTAAATCATTTTGATTAATTCGTCCAAACGAGATAAAAATGTACATTGGTATTTAGTATTTGTGCGGGAAGTCATTAAATTATATGCTTCTAGGGGCATGCCTTATCCGTGTCAAAATATCATAACAAAGGAGATACATATACATAAATAATGATCTGTTTCAAACATATGAGAACAAAATAACTAAAAGCGGAGAACAATGAATTTGTCATAATTGTATTTTACCGCGAACAAAACCAAAAGATTATTAATTTTCCCCGCTTTTCGGCTATATCACATGGTATGTCAAATAGTGATAAATGAGGGGAATGATAAAAAATATATTTTTTTAAACTATAACATATCTATTTTTAATTTTTGACCTAGTTGCGTTATCTCTTTAACCGGTTAGACCTTCTTTTTGTTGTACCTTCCTCGGTAGTCTTTTAAACTGCTGTCAACTTTTAAAATGTCTTGGTGCGCAAAACCATGAATTATTATAAGATGTTCACTAAAATAGGATATATAGATTGATGGCTATTTTGACATGAAATAAAAAAAGAAACATAGATTTGTGAAACTCTTAGTTAAAGCTACTTACCTTAATTTCCTTCATTCAATTTCAGGAAAATTTGTAAATGTCTGCGTGTATGCATGAGTACATTGTCGTCGACAACAAGTCTATCTGCCGAGTTTCAACTCGATCCGATATCGGGAACTATGTTAATTTTTATTTCCAAGATTTTCACTCATTCGTGAACATAAAAGCGAAATTAAAATATGTAGATTATCATAGTTTTGAAAAACCCAATGCTTATCATCGCTCTCAATAGATGGCAGTTGCTAGGGGTGGTAACTACCTCATTCACGCTATCATTTCAGTTATTTTTTATTGTTGCTATACTAGCTTTACTACCCGGTTTCGCACGAGATTTGCTTTGAAACGTTTGTATCACTAATCTGGCGCCTCTATGCTTTGGCAGTTTTTTTATTTTATTTATTTATTTTTTATTTAGTAAAAGATTATACATTTATATACATTATTTAAGAAATGTTTTGACTGCCCAACTAGGAGGATTCCCGTTTTAGGACAGTCAAATTAGGATGAGTATTAACATTTTGATAAGTTGTTTGATAAGTATAGTATTAAAATAATAATGAAATAATAGGTATTTGTACTTTTAACTGGTGCCTAAGCCTACTAACATATTTGTATAAATATGAATAACAAAGAGAAGAAATACCATAAAATAAAATATTACATTAAACATAAGATTAACTGCTGCTTGGGTAGCATTCTAATTTAGTTAAAGTAGACATTTGTAAACTTGCATGTAGAAATGGCAAAAAAATTTTTTTTAATATATAGAAACATAAGAAGTGACAATTCAAAACTCCAAAACTCGAGATGAGTATGATGTTGGGCTGTAGAAATAGTTAAGTTGACCTAAATATTTGCAAATTACATGGCTGCAGTGCATAGCTCATCGTTTGCGAGAATTTACCATCTCTGAAAAACAGATTTTATACTTAATAGCTTGTTAAAAACTTAAGATTGTGAGATGCTTGGTTGTGTGGTAACTTTTTAGCAAAGATTAGCATTCTTGTAACTTCTCTCTATTCTTAAAGGTGTGTTAGCAATAATATTTCTAAGAAGACGATTATTTACCTCTGCTCACCTGCCAAAATTGTCGTTATAATTCAGCACCGAAGCCAGTTACTTTTGCATGGCAAGAAATGCTAGCGTCGAGATGGCCTTAACTTAACTTAAGAAAGGCGATGAATATTTATCGTGGACAAGTAGATAGTCCCGATCGTGAATTATGCTTCCTGTAATCTGAGAATACAGTGCGACGCCATGTTAGCGGAACGTCGGCTGGGCAAGTTTAGCACACGCGCTTTATGGTGACATTGTACTGTGTGAAATCTGCTGGAAACAACTAAACTGAGCTTTCACTAAATGTGGAATTCCTAGATTGTTCATTTCGCAGTCGGTAAATAAATTCTGCGATAATGCATACAATGCATAGAATGCGTGATAATTCCTCATGAAACTGACCGGTTTAGTAGTCGAATAGTCAAAAGCGTTGGGTTCCTACTCAGGCGTCGCTGGTTCAATCTTCGACTAGCTTTCCTCTATTATTGCACGTTTTCCGTTTTTTTTTATATTAGCCCCACACAGGAGGTCTATTTCATCTTTTGAGATGCTGAGTGGAGGGTCTTTTTAATGAAAGGAAGAAGAGGATGTTCTGGGAAGGAAAAAGGTATGAGGGGTGAGAGTACTGCTGGAGAGATCTCTCTTAATCGGTCTCTCCTGATCTGGCCCAATACGCAGTAGGTGGGCAGACGCATCCGCCACAAGACCTAGGCAAACATCGTGGGCACCCCTGCTAAGTCACCAAACGTAGCAAACCACCTCGGGTGAGCGGCAATTGTGTTGGTCATCATACCGGCCTTCCAAGTTGCAAAGTTGTTTATGGATGTATAAAGAAATGAAATTTTATCAGGTTTTTCGTAGCTCGGGAATGTTTGTCGTTATTTTAAACAAAATAAACAAAAAATACTTAAAGGCTCTTTATAAACTAAATAACTTAATCTATCCACCACGAAAAGTAATCGATATAGAGAACTAATTTTTGGCGACTTAACAGAATAATCAAAATTTAGGAGAACATAACATATGCAAATTAAGCTAACGAAATACGTCAATAATTAACCCTAAAGACCATCTACTTTTTTACGTCGGTCTTGCATTCATTTCGGATATCCACTTAAGGCGATGCCATACGTATTAATGCAAAATCATGTGTTTTTGGTTTGAAAATTTGGTCGCCTAGAAATGTTTCAGATACTTTAATTAAATACTGCGAGTAGAATACATCTTGGCCTTTGAAATAATCGAGTATTTTTTAGATAAGTCTTTTTATAAGCCCAGAAAAAAATAATGTATAAGGCCTATGAAAACTGCTTTAAAGTTCAAAATCTCCTACTTACGAACCCATTTTCGGTTATGATTTGATTGTATAATGTGGAAAATTAAGTTATTTATAAAATGATCTAAAAAAATTTAATATTTATGCCTGAACATCCACAAAATAAAATAAAAGGCCCTTTTTGGCAATGTTTTTTTCTTGCATAAATCAAAACAGGCGGATGGTGTTAAGCGGGAATTTAAACCTTATCGCCATCTACGTAAGGGTTATTATTGATAGCGGCTCAATTTTAAATATTACACGACGTAGTTCATCGCCTTAAGTTGTTCTTTCTCTGCCGACTCCATTTCCTCAAATTTTTGTTTCATAACTTCAGTATGGAGTGCTAACCTCACTTTTTTGACAAAGTTTTAATAGAGACAATTCTATTTAGCACTCCATTAATACAATATTTACGACACTGTAATGGAATTCATTAGTTCATCACATTTCTTTATTGGAAAAGATTATCTTATGCCCACAAAAACATTCTCACGACTCGGAATACATTATTTTATAAAATAAAAATAGTATGTGGGTTTTGTAAAAATATTTCTACTGGGGTTTGCAAATATATTATATTTTTTAAATGGCGAAACGTGAGCCTACAATCCAAGAACTGATTCTCAGTATCTAATTTAGGATAAAATTCAATTATCAGGTAGCCCTCAACTCAATAATGGCTCTGGATAATACGAGCAGTGCGCGGTGCTTTGAATTCCGTCGCTTATTTAACTTATTTCCAGCGTGATTGTCTGTAACCGCAATTTCATCGCCGAGACATACAACCTTTCCATGCGCATTGTGCGCTGTACGCAAACCCGCCTTGATAAAAAAAGGAATAATTATATGGGCTTTATATCATTTGCACAACAGACCTTACATTGCCTGGTGACAATTTGTTAACAAGTACAGGGACCGGGAAGGCTCCACAGAGAACAAGCCCGACTTACACGACTCGGCTCGATACATTTCTCAAAACAAACTAGTCGAGTCATACGACGACTGCTTGCGTGGATTGCGAATATTTCATAGTCACCGGCGCTGGTGGAATAAGGAAGTTGAGTGAAAAATATTTTGACTTATAAAAAATATATTCATGTAGATCAAAAAATATCGATTCTAAATATATAAATATATTTCTATATTATTATTCTTAGAATTAGTTAAACGTTCTTGAAAAAGCATTCAATAGCAATAGAGTGTATACGCTCCACGATTGGTCGAAAGAATTCTGACGTCACATGTGTCGTGACTTGTACGTACAGCGAATCACCTATGGTGCATCTCTTTCTATTACATGAGAGATGGTCGGTTTAGATGAGAGAGGTGTATAGGCCAAAGTTTATTTGGGTTTGTCAAATATATGTACGTATTTGTTGTTATTATTATATGAAATGGGTTTCTAAAGATACATATTCGTATAGTGCTTTATAATAATATGTTGTTTATTGCATAACTTAGAAGTTTTTATTATTATACATGTCACATAACATGTGATACACTTCAGGCCGCCGGCCGCTCAGAAAAGTCTCACAGTGAACTGGGCTGTAAACCGTTATTTTACTTTTGGTCTTTACATTTCTGCGCGGTGGTCCTGAATTCGCGCGGGGCAAGTCAACAAATAGCGACGACAATACCGTACCGGGCTTGAAAATCAAATATTCTAACTTAAAATATTAATTTAACTATGAAATCTTAATCAATTTTCTTTTTTTTTTAATAACATCAATTCTAATAGACGGTTACCATTGGTAAAAAAATTACTGGAATTCCTTATTGAAGAATTAATTTTTTTTCCATACAAAATCTTTAAAGCGACGTGGTTCTTACAGTTTGAATGACGTCACACCCACCCCCGCCTCTTACCGCTCGGATTCCGCTCGTTTTGGCGGGCTTAATAAAATTCAAACTTTGAGAATTAATTTAACTATGAAAACAAACTTTAAAAAAAAAAAAAAAAATACTCGTATTTAAGTTTGAATGCGAACATTGATAAAAAAAAATAAAAAAAATGGACTCAACTTCCTTATTCTAGTTGTTAACTTTTGTCCCGAGGCGGCGAGCATTCTGAGATCTGGTTGACAAAGGCTACCACTTCACGAATCACAATGAAATACTTAAAAAGGCCTTTTAAAGATGTTCATAATTTTATATTCAATGATTTTTATTTTATAAAAAGAAATAAAAACATTCCCGGGTTACGGAATAACCTGAAAATGTTTGAAAATCTCCTGCTACCACCACAGTAAGCTGAGAATGTTGCTTGTGTTGTGATGCAGGACTTAGCCAGCTGAGGAATTGAACACACTACGCCTGAGTGGGACCCAAGCGCGATGTCAAGTCGGCCACCGACCGGTGGATTGAATGGATGGAATGATTAAAGCTTTATTTAAATTATAAACGCGCACCAATTTTATATAATTTCTATCTATATATTAATCATTGTGAGGTTTTCCCTATAACGAATTATGATAAGAGTTGTAATTTCATTGTCTGAATTCAAATAATAAAAGAAAGACAAACATTCTCATATTAAATATTTGAAACTATCCTACTACCATCAAAGTAAGCGAAATTTTTTGCTTGTGTCATGATGGAGAACTTAGCCAGTGGAGGAACTGAACTCACGACTCCTGGGTGGGCTTAGCCACTGACCGGTCAACATTACCCCACTTGTCTAATTCTTTCCGTATTTTTAAGAATAATAATAATTATCTTAAATCTACTTCCGATGATATGTTACAGAAATTGATTCAAAGGACTTAGCGTTATCTTTTGGCTAATCTTAACAATAAATTAGAACTCCATAAATTTGCAGATCATGTATTTTAACCTTACGATGTAATTATCATCATATGAAATGAAAATAAACAAATTATTATAAACAATATAAATTAACCTTTGTGTATTGCAAAAAAACCTTGTCTTGGAAAAGTAAGTTTTTCTTAAAATAATAATAACAATTGAAATATCAATTAGATTGTCGGAAAAAAACAAGTAATGATTATAGAAAGGGTGTGCAAATCTCGGATGAAGCCATAAAGTAACTAATTCTAGTGGTCATATAATATACACTTTTATTGAGTGCCTCTGCGTGCAATTTATAGTGCTGGCAGATGATGGTAGGTTGTATTGTTGCTGTATTATGTCCAGTTCATTGTATGGTGTCGCAAGTTGCAAGTTGCTGGTTGCTGGTTGCTGAATGCTAGTTGCTAGTTGCCCTAACGCGCAGCCCATAACTCACTTTCGCGCATTTGTCTCATAAAGTCGCATTCCACGGATGCACAACAAAAGGCTGTGATGGGGAACTATTTCGTCATAGATTTATTATCTCTTTGCATTAAACGCCTCTCGGTCCTACCGCGCTTTACGAATCAATTTCATTAACTAAGTTATGCCTTTTCAAGTTTCGCCAAGGAATATTTTTATGTATTATTAAAGTTTAAAATTTGTATAAAGCTTCAAACCCCGAAAAATATAGTCGTGCATATTATACCAAAGGACAACATTGATTGAAATGCTGATACTATTAATGTCCGGAATTTTTATTTTTAAAACACATGTATAAAGCTCGCAAAACAATTTTTTCACAGTTTTCTTACAAAATTTTTGATTTCTATCTATAATAACTCGAATAAAACCGGGTATTATTGTTATTTTATAAACATGCATATGTTAATGGTTCGTTCATTCTTTATTTGTGCTATTTTCAAATAAATTTTAAAACATCAATAGTACTTACGACTATTTGACTTTGATAGCTTGTTAGCATATGGGTTTCTCATAATAATACCTATAAGTTGTTTAAGAGATTTAAACACACTATTGCAGGAGATTTCCCTCGAATTTCGTGTTTTCCCAGAAAACCTTTATTTAATCCTTAACCTCCTCTCGGGTATTTGACCCTCGACCTAGAACACATCGTATTGAACACGCTGCATCGTGACGACTGATTCATCTGTCTAACTGATCAATAGATTGCACTTTATTTCGCCAACTATTGTCCCCAGTCGAACGAACCGAGTAAAAAATCCAGTCCATTCCCTCACATCATTATAATCGCTTTGAGATTATTCCTACACTTCTGTTTAGAGGCTGCATTTTACTTTATATATATGCCCTAACCCGCTGCAAAGAAACACTTATCTACAACATGCTAATGCGGGAACTGTCCTGGATGGTGCTTTGGCGATGGAGTTAGAATCTTATTTGCATTTAACAGCTGTGTTTGCTAATAAATTACCGCCAAAAGCAAGGGATTTCCTCTGCGAAACATTTAACTAATTTAATCCCTGGCAATAAATTTAATTCTCTTTTATCTGTTTAACGTGTTCATTTCAGACGGTATTATTAACAAAGCAAGCGAATACCTTTTTAAAGTAGCTAAATAAATACTACGAATGGGTTGCACAGATTCTTTTACCCTGCGTTAAAGTCTTGTTCAAACAATTTTTTTTAAATCGACGAAATTTCTTTTGTTGGTGTTTGCGTTGCTATATATATTTATAAGTATATAAATATATAATGGTACTAAATGGCAGTATTTTGTACTTTTCCGTACCACAAATTCCGGCGAGGAAGTTAATTCAACAAAACCACGTCTCGTTTTTCAAGTATGTATACTAAATAAAATAAATCGATTTATTTCAATAAAATTTTACAGTTGTAAAATCGATAAAATGCAAGTGGTTGGTAGCTGAGGGCAAGAGGAAATAAATAAACTACAAGTAGCCGCCAACCTTCAGTCCTATTCTTGCACTAGCGGGAGCCGATACTTCTAAAGAGACGGTGCAAGGTGTTGGTATATCAGCTAGCAGCTAGCAGCAAGCAGCATCCCAATGGCAGCATCCAGATATTAAGTCCGAGGGAAATTAGCATTAGTCGTGACTCCGGCTCCCGACTCCGCGGTCCATTCGACGTCCGTTGGCGACCGCTGTCATTAATCCCCGTGTACATTCGTTTACTTTCCTCGGCTCTACTTTTCGAATTGGACTAAAAACAAAATACTGCAAATATGCAACAGGACCGTAGATACGATTTATTGCTGTTTCCTTTATGGAGCTGTAGCAGAAAACAAAAGCCTTAAAAGATGGACGGCTTCTGTTATAAGATACTAAAGCAAAGACACGATAAACTGAATTTATTTTTAAAATAATTACTTTGCCACAAACTTAATAAAGATACTCAGTTTACGAGTAAATTAGATTAAAATCTAATCCTAGCATATTGAATTTGTTTAAATCGTTATAAGCGCACAAGTATAATTTAATATGGACCGATATAATGAATGACTTAAGGAAAAAGTCGCTGAATTCATTTGAAATAACAAGGTCTCGAGTGGCAGTGGTCCTAATTAACGATTCGATTCTTTCCTAGTCTTGTTCAGTCGATACAATTCAAGCGGTGCTAAGTACAATTTACACCCCCTGTCGGTCGCTACGGATAACAGAGCACGATAAGGAATCGTTTAAACAGAAGACGATTTCAATTTCAAGGCTTTCCTACAGCGCGAGAGCCTTCAGCTGCTAGCCGCTAGCCGCTAGCGCCCTGACCACTCGTGGTGACACGACCGTCCTGCGCCGCTTAATTAATGGAAACTTCACATTGTACCAACTACCAACGACTTGCGAGCTTTTTGCTTTGCATCTCTTGCTCTATTTACCATCTGAATCTACTTCATTATGCATTTCTGCGATCGTGCTATCGGCAAATGCTTCTTTTATGGGATTTTATTTTTATATCAAATACTTAAACATTCTTCTAACGATGACTTACGAGAAAAACCAACATCAAACTTCAAATCAAAAGTATCAAGAATATCTATTTGTTTTTATGATAACTTCTTTTAATTCAAACTCAGATGATTTTATTGCTAGAGCTTCCAGAACAATGACCAATTTTATAATTCCTGTTCATGTAAGAGTATTTTTAATACTATTTAAGCGAGTCTTATTTTAAATCATAATGACATTTTTAGGTGCTGCTCAATAACCGTAAAATATCGTTCCGCCGGATAATTCCCCGTGCCTCGTATCAGTTTCTTTGGCATGACGCAAGCCGGGTCATCTCCAAGGGTTACGAACCTCGTTGATCACATCAACGTTTTTTTCGTCTGACACATCGGCTCAACTCATGCGGGACTAATTTTTGTTATGCGATGAACGTACTGTTAGAAGACTTAACAGTTGGGAGGCCCTACCGCTGTTGGAGTTTCGTTTTGTTGCCCTTTGTTGGGTCTGATAGGTCTTGCGCTAGATATTCGCTAAGAATGCGTCTTGCAGCTCTCAGTTCTTCTATTCTCACATCCCGTGTCCATGGCTGTTCCAAGGAACGTGACAATGTAATAATTCTGCTTCTATAACACTCTCCGTCGTCTTACTCTCCTGGTTGCTCTTTTGGTGAACTCGCCTTTCATCTCACTCGCTCGCTCTACCGGGTGACATAAAATACATTTTGTACATTTGTACTTAGCTTGTAGCAATTGTGTTATGAGATAGAGGGAGGTGAAGAAATTCTGTATATTACGGCTATCGAGGTTAGGAAATCAGGGAACTCATATGCTTAACTAACATATATTCTTATGGCGTTAATTAAAAAAATAACCTAATAAGAACATTACATAATATTGCTTATAAAATAAATCATATTCGTTGAAAACACAATTAGTATTTGATACAGTTTAAATCGTATTGATTTACCCCGGTATCGTCCATTCGGCAATTTTAAGAACATCAATAGAAAGACACGATAAAAATAATGGTGTAAGATATTCGTAAAACTCTTAATGGCTTTAGAATCACTTAATAACAAACAAAATGAAAGAAGAATGTGCGAGGAGATTTATGACCTAACATAATGTGTGGCGCATTTGAATGAACTTAAGTCGAATCTGAGGAGAACATAAAACGACGTCGATTTACGATAATCTGAAACATTTCATCATGACACTTTTTGGATACTAAAGAACGTGTCATATTAATTTCGCGTATTAGTGGTTATACGAAACATTAGCGCCTCTTCGCGGCCTATGCAAAGTATCAGGAGGTCATAAAATTGAATGGATCGTTACCGTGTGGTGTTCATCCATCAGCGATAATGGCAGCGACACTTGTACTTCCTACGGTGCACTAAATAAAGATTATCCACTTGATCTAACCAAAAAGCTCTTTGGACAGCTTTAACGCATAAATAATAATAAAAAAGTTTCAGTATTTTGATAGATACCTACGTGATATAAACCATTAACAAAATGCTTTATTTAATATAATTTAATGTTAATAAAATCACATCTTGATGGCCTTTCTAGCATAGTGCATAGGTATGTTTTTCACTTTTTAACAGGAGGAGTGTTTATTTTCAGTATCTTCACAAATTAAAGCACACAGATTTGGCTCTGAACCTAGATCTCAAGTTCAATACTAAATAGCCACGCATTTCTGAACCTTCCTCCGAAAATAAGGGATGCTAAACGGAAAAAAAACTAGTAATACTGATTTATTAAAAAATCCTGTTAAGAACGGGAAAGCACGCCGCTTTCTGATAAAGCGTTAATAGTAAATTCATAATAATATCGGAACACGCGTTCACGCACCTTCTTTTGTTTTAATAATATGTCATGACGAAATGCAAAAATGTTAGGTTTTTTATGAGCTCGTGTTCGAACATCGTGACAAAACATTGATATTTTACTTTGACTTTATCAGGAAACCTATCAATTCGTTAATGGCCTACAATCCCGTTTTTATAGCAATTCGAAATATTTGAAGATAATTCTAATTTTTTTGCAATATTAGATATATTTTGATACAACGATCATCGCTTCAAAATACAACCAAACATTTATGGAAAAATAATGTTTTGTTTTTGGGTTTTTGATTGTGCGCCACTGTTCATTAATGAAATGTTGGTTGTTATTTATTCAAATTGATTTGAAATGCCATAAAAAAGTTTTATGGACCAGAGATTCGAAAACCTATCATGCGTTTCTCACATATATTATTATGTATTAGGTATTTTATGATCACGTTACAATTAAAACAGGTGTAATCCTATTTAAATCGTGTAAACGGTTATTTATTTTATTTTAGGGAAATCGACAGTATACAATGTGGTTGGTGTATTCATTTGCAATTTACTTAACTACCTCATTCAACTAATACATAATATATTTAACAATTAAACTGCATATGTATACAAATAACAGGTACATAGACAAAATTATAAATAGATAAACTCCATAATATGTCATTACACGGAGAAAAATGGGCATGGCTGATTTATTAAAATATTGTTAAAAACGTGATTGTAATCCGTTTCCTAGTAAAATATTAGTCCATTCAGAATTTATCGGAACACGTGTTCTTCCTGATAAATACGACAATATTATGAGAATTTTTATAAACACGTGTTCCAACATCCTAATAACGTATTCATGTGTTACCGACAGTTTGTTCGTAAACGTGACAATTCATTCGCCACGCAGTCCCGTTTTTAACAGGAATACGAATAATTTTACCAGATTTTTATTAAAATAGCAAAATTTCATATTGGTAAGTTTTCTCCGTGTACATAATATATCAATCATTACATTTTTTGTTGATTGGTTTAGTTAGGATATGAATTTAGTTTTTATATGTACATCTAATAGAGATTTTATATCGTGAGAAATTTATAGTATTTTCAACACAATCTTACAAGGCAACCATTTTTATTTTAAATTAGTTTTAGAGTGTACCTATTTCATTTTAAAAAATTGCACAAACATCTCTGCCGAGTAGATATTTTCAAATCAATTATGTTTAATAATTCTGGACAGTCAGTAATGTTGCTTACGATTTTCTAAAGCAACATCGCATCTGAAAATTGTCTATGGGCACTCGATAAATGAATTTAGAAAAATACAGTTTCATTCAGATAATTTGTAATCTATTGTGAGATTTGTAAGACATGTATTTTATGATTTTTTTCTGAATCGATTCTATTTTGTTTATATTTAATGCATAAAATGGAGACCACATATTTGACGCAAAATTCCAAATTAATTATGTCAAATAGATTTATACGTTTTCTTGATATTTTGCAAGCAATAACATTATGCATCTAGTTTAATTAAAAGCATTCATTGAACTCCAGGTTGATTGGTTTGGTATGAAATTGTTGAACGTCAAGGATACATTTTTTATTGCTTAAAATACAACACAGTAAACATGATTTGTTTTAGTTAGTCACTAAACATTTTTTTAACCTTAATAATTTATTACTAAACATTCTTTGAGCCTTGGGTTTTTGTATGGGATAAGGAGGTATTTCGGTACCTGCGCATGTGTTTGACCAGAGGATCAGAATAAATCGAAATGTCATTAACTGTAATGAAGACCTGATGGTTTAATTATGGGAAAGATGCAGTGGATTGCGGTTTTTACGATGGTATAAATTAACTTGTGAAGCTGTAATTGTAGCAATTCCTGTTGATTCCAATACATATGTACGTGCGAGATTGTGATAGAATAAAACAATGATCATTCCTCATTTTTAGGAATTGGTACCTATTGGTTTTATGACGTTTCATTACTAGGAAATTTTAATATAAGTAACGTGTATACATTATAGTTACACCTAACCCATATACAGCTGGAGGAAGCAAAATCTATTGCAAGCAAAGAATTTCAAAAAGGGGGAAAAGGAATCGTTTTATAGTACGCATAGATTGCTGGGCCAATTGTTGAAAATGTGTCTTGTTATTCTGGTTCGGGTTTAGCTTGTTATGTCGGGGAGTAGCTCGTGCAGAGTGTAGAGGCGGTTGGCTACGGTGAAGGCGCTCATATAAAAGTAATTATCTCCTCCGCTCAATTATTCCCGCGCAGCGCGATGGCAGCTCCTTCACAGGAAACGGTAGTGGCCGGCCCACCGTCAAACCTCGCGCCGTGCCGGGGGAAAGTGCGCCCTGCGCTGCCCGCCCGAGGGGGCAAGGTCCCCTGGCGCAAGACCCGACTGACGCGCACTGTTATTAACATGATTATGAGCGGGCGGCCGGCCAATCCGGAGCGAGCAGATCCCCCTCTGCCCCCATTCCTCCTGCCCCGCAAGGGAGACGGTGGACATGACGACACCCGAAATGTGCGATGCGTCGTCGGGCCATGTCCGGAGTCCGGACGTCACGAAGGGAGGCATCAGCGTAGTCTTCCACGTTACTAAAAAAGATTTTCTTTTTCTTAAAGCGTCACAAAAAACTACTTACGAAATAAGACCTTTTCTTTCGGGGGCGCGTTTAAATCATCTCGGAATTATGTTTTAAGTGATCCCTTCATCTTCTTGTTCGCTCCGTTGACACCGAGGATAGCCCATCACATGGGTAGGCTCCGCTCCTGGTGGACGCGACGAATTATTATCAGCGCCTGAAATTATCGCGATGAGAGAGCTATATAATTCGACGCTTTTGAATTATTATCGATGATACATCTCCGCAAACGGGTTTCGTCCAACGTAAACAAAGTCCATAACGCGAACTCTTGCTTTGAATAATAAATCGAGAAAGGTCGAATTTATTTCAATGCAAATTACAAGTGAGATTTTCTTTTTATTAAGACTTAACAAATTATTTAACGGAGGCACTCACAGGTAAAAAAAATAATCGAAAAGGATGCGACAATTATTTTAGTTTTTTTAATTTTTTTTATATAATATACCAAATTAATTGAATTCACATATTTACAACCAAATGTTGTAGAACTAATATAGAGTAGCCTACTAAAGAAATCGCATATGTGCGTGCCGTTCAAGATCAATGACATAAAAAAATAAGTGAAGTCACTAAATAATTAAATAATTAATTCATAATTATTATTTAATAATGTGGGCCTCACTGAGTGCTTTACCCGTACTGAGGCCGCCATTTGACTGTGTGAACCTCAGTGGGTGATTTACCCGTGCTGAGACGGACTTTAATTTTTTACAATATTCAATAAAAAGTTTCCTTCACTTTGTATCGAGTAAAAGTGTCTTTATCCAAAGCTTGTGTTTACCGTCGGAGTTTTTATGTTTTTTTAAGCTTCTCTATCTGGTTTATTAATCATAGCTTGTGTTTATTGAAATTAGTTTTTTTTTGTCAAGAATAAGGAATTGAGTAAAAAAAAATTTAGACTTTTAAAAAATATATTCTTGTAGATCAAAAAACACCGATTTTGAATATACCTCTATAATATATGTCTTTATTTTTACTCTCAGAATCAATAAATTGTTATTTAAAAATGATTTAAAATCTTTACTGTGTATCTGATCCATGATTAGTCGTATGAAATCTAATGTCGTTTGTTAATTTAAACTTAAGTTTAAGTGTACAACGTAATAATTAAATATCTCTTTCAGTTACGTGCGTACTTTAATAATAAGAGGGAGAGGTCACTATACAGTTTTGTATTATGTAGTTAGGTATGTTGATCTGAGTTTGTGAGATGATTTGTAGTTGTCTTTTTAATTTTATCGAGGGTTTTAACTTAATTCGTAGTATCTTCTGACATTTTTGAAGGTTTTGTTAAATTCAAAACGGTAAAAAATGAAGTTATTCACTACCTTTTAAGCTATATTTCTTTTTGTATATAGTTACTCATCCCATAAACACGAGCTCCTGGAGCTCACCTTATGGAGTAGTAGAATAATTAGGGTTTTTATGCATTCTGTTATAATTTGAAATCTTATATTATTTTATAATAAAAAAAATAAAATTCAACGCAAACAACTAACGTGACCGCGACTAAAATCACCTACATGCCAATTTAAAGTTTTTGTAAAAATGAGTTAACATTGAATAAAAAATCGACTGGAATTGCTTACTAAAATATAAAAATATCTTCATACAAAAAGCACCAACCACGGGACTTTCAGCGCACGGATGACGTCACGCACCCTCCCGCTCGGATTGCAATCGTATTGGTGGGCTTAAAAATATTTAAACTTCGAGAATTAATTTAACCATGAAAACAAACTTAAAAAGAACAAGATTCAGGTTTGAATGTAAATTTTTTTTAATGATAAACTAATGTTTAAAAGACAAAGCAATAATTTGTTATACCTACTTTTAACGTGAATGTTGATATATATATATTTATATTTAAGTGGACTCAAATTGTCTGATGCCAGTTTCTAAAAAATAGCATTCGTTTGTATTGAGCATTTTTTTAATAAGTGATCTCTCTGCTTTTATTTTATGGACGACCACAATATTTTAATAATTTTCATTCTTCTCATATCCTAACATGACTTTTTCCCAGTCAAATTAACGAATGTATAAATCCGTGGTTCATAAAACACAAATGCCGGACTGTTGTGACTTTAATCAAAAATCTGAAAATAATAGTTCATCATTTCTCGTTGCGGTTGTCACGCACGATCTGCGGACGTAATGACGACACGATGGGACGGAAACCAAACGGAATTATTGCCTTTCCGCGGTCTGCTTTCCGACTATCCGCCTTCCCGCCATACCGAAACTCTTATTCCACGCAACAAAACACGTCCTTCGTAATTGGTTTGTGTGGCTGACAACTCGATAAACTACTACCGGCTTTTATATGAATCGACGGAGTAATGGCTGATGGAGGCCTGATGGTAACGTCAAGATGGGAGATGGAAGATGGAAGATGGAAGATGGCAACGCGGTGGACGGTGACTGCGTCCGTTTTGAAAGAAATGAGTGTTTACTGTTTACCCAGCCACTGTGTCTTGTTATTCAATAGCAGAACTGATACAGACAGAAGCTGTTTAATGTAAATGGGACACGCTTAAAACTAACTAACACAAAATTGCGTAGTTTGAATGTCTTACACCTCTGCTTTGGTTTATTAAGATTTTAATCCATTCTAACACTATCCAACCTAACATAACTCTCTATCACATGATTTCTCTACTTTGGTGAATGCTTCATATCTATTACCTAATCTAACCTAACCTAACATTATTCACCATCGTCATGTTTCGGCTAAAGACAGAAAACTAACGCTCACAATCTACTGCCCTTGTCGGACTCCAAATAGCTTCAATAAGGGTCATATAAATATGCAAGAGCACACTTTATTTTGCACTTGATACTTTTAATTACCAACAATACCTTGACTTGATTACAAGTCACAACTGAAATTATTATTACGATGCCATGCGTAGTAATGCAAAATCATGGGTTTTTGGTTTGAAAATTTGGTCGCCTAGAAATGTTTCAGATGCTTTAATTAAATATGCCAGTAGAATACATCTTGGCTTTTGAAATAATCGAGTATTTTTTAGATAAGTCTTTTTATAAGCCCAGAAAAAAATAATGTATAAGGCCTATGAAAACTGCTTTAAAGTTCAAAATCTCCTACTTACGAACCCATTTTCGGTTATGATTTTATTGTATAATGAGGCAAATTAAGTTATTTATAAAATGATCGAAAAAAAATTAAATATTTATGCCTGAACATCCACAAAATAAAATAAAAGGCACTTTTTGGCCATGTTTTTTTCTTGCATAAATCAAAACAGGCGGATGGTGTTAAGCGGGAATTTAAACCTTATCGCCATATACGTAAAGGTTGTTATTGATAGCGGCTCAATTTAAAATATTACACGACGTAGTGCACCGCCTTAATGATATTAATTTAGTGTTTGTAATGAGCAAAAACAATTCATTTCAAATGTCCGGTGATCTATTATACGCTATCTGGTACAACAAGAAATGAATTCAGAAATATTTATTATGGTATGCATCCACAAGTACCTACTTTATTTATTGAAAAATCAATGGATACGTTTTCCATGAGGCTTGCTAGTAGGTAATCAAACCTTTGTTGCAAAAATTAAGCAAATTTTTTGGCGGTACAAACAACAGGTCTAAATATTGCATAAAACACTTTGGGATAAAGAAGATAAGTGTGCTCAAGTTTATGGGTAAATATATTAAAATTGCTGAAATTTAAAAAAAAATGACTACAACAAGCCACAAATTTGGACTTACGCGTAAAACATTCTTATCTGACGGAAATGTAAAGTAATGATTCTGAGATATAATTTATTTTAAAAAATCTGTAATGAATGATAATAATGAACAAGGTATAAAAATGAAATGAAAGTAAGACTGATATTTTTCTTGTCCAAAGCTGTTCCAGAATTAACGAGAACCGGACAAATTTCTATGAGCAAATTGCAGACTTCCATATTGTTGGATGTGAAAGTCAATAATGTATGTTCACTGAACACGCAGAAGCAGAACACTGGTAGCCACAACGTGCATTTATTTTTTACACGATTATTAAATCTCTACGAATATATAGACTTTTTTCAATTCCCGCACACAGAATAAAAGTTTGTGAGATTTTTATATTAGCCACATTAGAAATTCTTGAATGGGATGATGTTCATTCACAAATTGAAAACAATCAATGTAAATATTGAAAAGTACTCTAATAGTTCTGTGAACTGTAGACCTCGCGTCCAAAAAAGTAAATGTTTCTAATTTTCATCTATTTAATAAATCAAAGCCAAAATTTGTTTCTTGTGTCATTAGATTTGTAAGTAGGTACATAAATTCCTACTTGCATCATTATTAACCACACATATTTAACGTTATATATTTTTTTTTTGATTTCCATAAAGGTACTATACAAGTTTTTCAAAGTAACGTCACTATCTCAATGACAATTCTTTCTTCAAACCTTCTATTAGGCCGGTAGGTACCATAATACTGAAAAAAAATCGAATAAAAAAGTCCAAATAAATACCACAATTTCACATTCGATAAAATTATCTGTACTGCTCCAACATAAGTGTCACCATCTTGAAACGGAGAAGGAATGTACAAACACATTTACAGATAGAAGAATTGGCAAACGGTCGAGTTAAAACAGGACTTTAGTATGGTGGAGAAGAGTTGGGGAGGTCAAAGTGGGAAGCTGAGGTTATTCAGGAAGTTCCTAAATTAAAAGCATATTTTTTTTACGAAACACCTTTCTTTCAACCTTTATTTTTCTGTTGTTATATTTCTATAGTGTTATAACCTTAATTCTCGAAGACTACAAAACAACACGGCAATCTCAACTATTTAAACTGCATTTAAAGATTGATCTTTTTACATGGCGTTTTACTTTATTTTGTTTTTGAATATTAACTGGCTTATCAATTTATCACTAACGCAAGTATTTGTGTTTATGGCTTTATATGAGTCCTGTTCTGCCATTTGGAGGCTTAGGATCACAGGGGACTAACTACAAAAACTGGGATTTTGGGTTAGGCTTGGTTTCAGTAATGCCATAATCATATTTATTAGTGACACATAGCTCTATCTCGTACATACAGCCGTTTAATTCAGTTGGGCATTTCAGTTGAGCATGCAGGTGGGCATATGAGTATTCCAACCTTTATTTGCGTTTTTCTCAAAAAAATGTTTTTGTAGATAAGCCCCTGTGATCCTAAACCCCCGCATTTATGCTGTGAAGCAAGAGTTTCGTGACGAAGTGACGATTTTATGATCAACATAATTTTCTCGCCCAGCAATGTATCACTCGCCTATAACTATTTTCGTCATCGAAGTGCTTCGTGTTGCTCATAACGTTAATAAATCCAAAGATAGTCATCGGACTTTAACCACTTTTGAGCCAAGTGTTCGCATTCTATTATTTGAGTTACTGCAACATTAATTTATGAACCTACTGCATACACCGTCTCTTTAAATTACGCAAGTATCGTTCTTATTAGAGAATTTCACAGCATTAAATGGATTCCCATTTCCTGGGAGTCGAGATAATTATATTTCACATAATTTATTACCCAGATTAATTATTTATTATATGCACTTATTTATGTAGGTATGCAATTTGATTATTTGACAACATCGATGTAAATCTTCTCATAAACAATTTCAATCGAAAAATAACATCACCTACTCCCGATCGAATTTTGATGCCTCACTTCTTACAATATAGAACAGAGCACAAATTTATCGCTCTAATCCCATGTTGTAATTTGCTCATTTTATCGGCCAATAGCAAGCCTGAAAGGCATCGCGTGACAATATATACAGTTGAACGTAATAATTTGATAAAAACTTCTTGGATAAGCTTCTAAAAACCTAAGCGAAACCTGCGAAGATCGTTCACTTTGTGGCAAAAGTGTTGTCGTAATTTGTTGGGTCACGTAGTTGTTTTCCAAGAAATAATTAAAATATGGTAAACAGTTTTTAACAATGTAAGCAATCAGTAGTTAAAGTAAGATAAGAACTTTCATTAACACCCTACATATCAACCATTATAGCTCTACAAAAAATAGTTGTAGATTACCTCTTCAACTTCACACATTAAGCCCTGCATACACAATTTCTGCCGATTTATAACAAGTTTTTCGTTAACTCTTTAAGTTTCTAAATTCAAAAAAAAAAGTAATTTTTGAAGATAATAACCATACATTTGTTATGCAGAAACGTTAATTACATGAAATTCCCTCGATAGAAAAAATTATTTAAAATACGTTTTGTTCTGTTATTTAATGTGTTATAGGCATGAAAAAATTAAAAGTATTTATTTAAATGCAACTAAAGCATTTTTCGAGAGGTTTTTACTCTATTTCAAACGAATGTGCTTTATTAAATATTTTCACCATTTTCGCTTAAATATCCTCGTTTTTTTTAATAGTAGCGCGCTCCCTCTAACATTCTTATTTACATATTATTCTTATTTATAAATTCATAAAAAAATCATTTTTAAATCGTAAGATTTCAATGAAGTGAAGAAGTTTATGGATCATAAGATGCCGTGGCTTGTACCGTATATGAAAGAAGTATTTATAATATAATTGCAATTGCAGGTCTTGTGACGTAGTCTCATGCACTCGACTTTCTATTGCACCTGCGACTTGCTCGGTCTCTATCAACCAGAAACTAGTGCATTAATTCAATGCACTGACATTATTTCTGTCGTCGCCTATTTTAACTCGGTTATTTATGATACAGCAATTATTTCCAGTCGGTATTAACGTACGAAAATTAATGCAGTTTATTTTTTAGGTTAAATACTATTAACGAAATTGACTCTTAAAAAACAAAACGATTTATAACTGAATAAAACTATATTTAAAACTCCAACACAAAAAATCATGAAGGCAGTTTAATTAAATAGTTTAATTTATTTGGAAAGATTTCTCTTGATCTCTGACAACATATGAGAAAACTCAGCTTCTCGGAATTGATGCTGTGAATGAGTATTTTAAGTAGGTATGATACCATAAACAACTTTACAGTTCATGTGAGGTTCATTAATAAAAAAACTTTATTAGCATTTTAAAAATATCTGATCGAAACAGTCTGTTTAAAATCCAGTGATTACGGCTAAAAATGCTATTGGTTTTTATAGTTCTTTTTACGAGACCAAACACACCCTTCTCAAAAATTTTAACATACCAAATGCCCCAAAAACTCCGTTTTGCCAGTTTTTTTTCTCGAGGTTAACCTTTAATCGAGATCTTCGTTGACGTGTTTATTAGCCGTGTTTGTATGTTTAGTCCCACGAGATGTTAAATTTACTAGGACATAACCGAAAAGGTTTCGCAACATTTCTCGATTCTTTACCAAGACGGTGATGGTTTATTTTTCAATGGAAGTCGATTCTATTGAGAATGCAGTTAGTTGTTTATTACCAAACCTGTAATTTATCTTCGGATAATTATTTAGTCATACAGGATATCATTTGAATGCTATTTACAAGAAGATAAGTTTCACAGATCAACGTAAGTTTAAATGTCGAGGACACAACATTAACTACATTTTGAAATCACTGAAACCACAAATACATAAATGTATTCTTCCAGTATCTCCAATGAAATCAGATAAACATATACTCAAAGGTAACTATAATTCATAAAACATTTAAGCTTAATCAAACACGAAACGAGTAACAAATTGAAATAACCGAACCAAGTTTTTTTGCAACAGACTAAGTTGAACCTGTGACCCTATTATTTCAAGGCACGCCCCTTGCCGTCTAACCTTTCCATGCATGCAATGCTCTAAATACGGTTGCTACAGCGTAAACATGGTTCAGATTTTTAATGAAATAAATACTTCACTCACATTTTATATTAACTGTTTCCAGGCCGTTTAAAAGTTTCTTTATATCGTTTTTTGGCTACGTGCGATACGATATGAAACGATTGTGCCACCCGGCAAGGAGCACTCCTGTCCCGGTAAGACCGGCACACCAGGGGGCACTGATTTGTTGGGACTAGGAACACTTGTTCTGAGGATGGGAAGAAGGTTGGAGTTTAATAGACCGGCATACATGCCTACTAAGCCAATATTGGAATGTTGGATGGGCATGGATAAAGGAATTGATTGAGGTTTGGTTTTAGTTTCTCGCTTCTGCTTCTTTTTGCTTCCCGTTTCTCTCCATTCCAACTTTTTCCTGCCCGCTTCCAGCTTCCCGCGTAATTTCATTTTTTGGCTGTTGCTTCCCGCTGCTTCCTGCATCGCGTTTCCAGCTTTCCGTTATTATATGCTTTCCGCTAAAGGCTTTCAGCTTCCCTCTGCTTCTTCCTATCCGTTTCTCGTTACTTCCACTCCAGCTGCTTCTCGTTTCCTGCTTCTTGCTTCCCTGCCGTTACTAGATCACCCCCCGCCATGTGAGCAAAGCATTTGATTTTAGTTTCCTTTACCTCTTTTCCTTGTTGACGCAGTTATATATTGTATCTACGTTCTATGGCTGGTAGATTCATTAGAGTTCTCACTCAGATATCGAGGTTTCTTCTTTGAGTGTTCCCTCGACCACTATGGGGCTTTCGTAAATTACATACTGAAATAATAATAAAAAAACTTAACCTAGAGTAAAATTGAAACGTGAGATTATTGTAAACTCGTCCAAATGGACTAATCTGTGTCACTAAACGGATTCACAATATTTATCAGAGCTTAGTGCTCCACAACCTTTCCTGAAATAGTTAACAATCAATAAACCAGCTCCTGCCTAAATAAATGCAGTAATTAATTCTACCAATGGTTATGGAACATCGATCTCAATTTTATTGTGAGTTTATTTTCTAAACCAAAGCTGGAAGAAATATACATTTATTTGGTTATCAATTGAAACATTCTGAAATAAGGAACTTATCTGCTCTGCTTGAAGTGGTTTTATCCTTCGACACTAATAACCATTAATTACAAGTGTTCAAGTGGTTTCACCCCTCGCTTACTGCGGACCATGTATCCAAAGATACATTTCTTTTGGTTTAACTCTCCGATATTCGATAAAAATATTAAAAGATTGAATTGTTCTCAGAGGTTAATAGCACAAAAACAATAATTTCATGATTGAAAACTGAATCCATTCATTTAAATGCGTATTCTGACAAATTTTAAGGACTATTGAACGTAATCTAACACAGTTATTCAGAAACAACTGAGGAAGTCGACAAAACACGTTAACTCAAAACAAAAGCACAAAAATTCCCATATCTGCTTATGGCTACAGTTTTGATATTGCTTCCATAAAGGTAAATTATGCATATTGATAAAATTTCTTAATTCATTAAATGCATTTATTCTCTAGCATAATCACGATATTTTAATGACCTTGTATATACTAAATATGTAATATGTATATATAAATCACACCTCAGCAAGAGGTTCTCCTAGTGAGGTGTTCACGTAACATAAAATATCACCCACACACAGTTTTACCTATATCAACCTATGTTCTTTATACCTTTTTTCTTTACTTTTTTCTCTGTACTACAATATAAACCACTGTAATCATTTGTAAAATGTGTATTCAAGAATAGACATAAATAAATATGATATATAAGGAAAAACATATAAATAAATAAAAATAATAACATATGTACATTCTAGCATCACGTTTATCAATCAAATGCATTGTACATATAGCTTTGTAATAGTGATCGACGAACCGGTGGATGTAATCCGTTGACATAAATTGTTAATAGTTTGACTAGTCTATAGTTAATTCTACATAGATCATTATAGAAATGAATAACATGTACAGCGCCTTTGAGGTGAATTCGCACAAAAACGGCGCTATACAAACCATCCAAATATTCGTTGTTGTATAGGTACATATCCTTCCTTAGTTGATGCTTTCAATTTATATTTGTTTTCACTCTACATTTTTTTTTAATAAAATAATTTTTAAAAAGTTCCAGCACTCTTTTCTTAAGCACAAGCACAAATTAACACTAGTTATTGCGTTAATCTATTATTCATATAAAATATGGAAAAAAAACTACCTTATGATTGAAATTAATAAATTTAAAAAAAAAATGTAACCTTGTAACTTCATCGGAGCACCTAATTTACTGCACCAGATAAATAAAAAAAATATTATAATTAATTTCCCCAGTTTTCTTTACTTTCTTCAGATATAGGAAGGTGCCGTCGTTTTTCTAATTGAGGTTTTGAAGGAAATCTACCGCGTCACGATAAAACCTGTGACAGACCACGCTATATTTTCGTGGCTTGGTCGATTTCAGCATATCGCTCGCCATACATTCCAATCGGTTGTGTATGGCGAGCGATATGCTGAAATAGGCCCAACCATGATTTGTATAGCGTAATGTGCCGCCGACCTTATGATATTAATGTACTCTTACTTATAACAAATTTAAATGCTGCATCAAGTTTTCCTGCTCTTTTCCTACATTACCAAATGTGTCGCAAAACCCAGCGTAACGGTGAATGATTTATTAATCCGCCACATAAATTGGACATACAACTTTCTTGAAATGTATCCCTTTTAGCAATAATTTATCAATGACCACAGCAGTGTTAGGATTTTTATGAATGGAACAAGATTACATATTTTTTCCTTAATTGAAGAAAACTGTTACGCGAATTGATCAAACATGGTTTCGTTCACATTTCAACTTATTCATGCTATACTTTATACACATTGCATGAAGACGTAACTTGTCATGTAGAAAAATAAATACAATCTACCATATAAAGAGATTCTATTTTAAAACACAATCAGGTCCTCGACTTGAATATCATAATAAGCCTGGACAGGTTCATCGCGGGGCCTAGGTACTCTTAGCGATTAACCCTACTCTGAACCTCAAATACAACGGATGAATCAATGAAATTTAAATTTCCATGGAGGTTGTTTTGTAAAAATTTTTTAAAACAATTTTCCTAAATAGGTTCCTACTCTAATAAGGACTGTTGTACTTCATTGTGAACACGTTTGAAAATCGACTTAAATATGACAAAATTCGTCTCTCTTTTAAAGTTGTACCATTTACAAAAATGTATAATTAGAATATAAATAACTAAAATTTATACAAACAAGTATCAAAAAACTATTCCAAGCAGTTGTTTTTTATTGATAAACTAAAATAATTCCTGGTGTGTAGGTACTCATTTAGGAGGAGTTGTTTCACAGTAATTCATATGAAACATTGGCATCAAACGAACATTCAGCGCCGTTTTGTTTTTTGACAGTTGAAAGGTTCCCGTTACCGATTCTAAGTCCGTTTCAGCTTTTGATCAGCAGAAGAGCACAACTATCATAGTTTTTAAGCTAATCAGATTATTGCAGTTTGGTAGAAAGCTGAAACGCATCTCTAGAATCAGCATTTAAAACTGATCTTCCAAATGCAAAAAAAAAAAAAGAAATTGCGCTGAATGGCCATTTCATGATTTTGTCACATGAATTTCTGCGAAACAACTGGGCATGAATGTCACTAACAATCACTATAATCATTTTAGTTATCGAGAAAAAATCAATCGCCTCAAATGAATATTTTAAAATATGAATGTTTAATATTTATCTACCAATCAACCCATCATATTTGAATGCCGTTTGGCGAGAATACCGTAAGAAGTTCGCGTTGTCATTTGACTGGCTCGCTGGTCGCTGGTGGCTTCTCGCGGCCATCTCAGTATTTGGCGTTTTGGCCTGTTTTAATCCCATCTTAATTAGCCGCGGTCCTTTTAATCCGCGTCTGCTTTCTTCCGGGGAAAGATCGCCAAGATGAGCTGACATATAATGCCTCCTTGCCTCATCTCATTTCG
This sequence comes from Hesperophylax magnus, assembly GCA_026573805.1. Taxonomy (NCBI): domain Eukaryota; kingdom Metazoa; phylum Arthropoda; class Insecta; order Trichoptera; family Limnephilidae; genus Hesperophylax; species Hesperophylax magnus. The sequence goes on from JAIUSX010000022.1 coordinate 9,233,294, forward strand.
CCTCACCTTTCCCCATCCTCGCCGCATTCGCCTCATCTCGGCCAGATTATTCTCCACATTTTGATAAGGCATAACTAATTACAAACTATTATCCGTATCTGGACAGAAATGTTGGCGAAGATGATATTTGAGATTTTTCGTTGACAACTTAAGTATTGCATACTTTGGGGTACATGAAGATAACTTACTGATTTAAAAGCTATTCAAAATTATTTGCTTTCCTTTTAATAACGGGACTTTAACAAACGAATTGATACTTTGAGTTCTTAACAAAGTATAAGTTGAAATTGAATGTTTTATGAATACGGATAATATGTTGATATGTTGGTGTGGAAAATCCGGCCTTGAGTCTAGTTTAAGACCGTTTTAACCAAACAAACGCCATTGTAATAAATCAAGTTTTTTTCTGTTCTACACCGCGTTTATAAGTAAGGGGGTAACTAACTAACCATCACGCAGAGTTAGAGGATAGACTACTAAACGGTGGACTCTATCGCTGCAGCAACTGGTCCAGTTTCTTCACCACCTTGGATTTTTGCTGCAGAGTCTCCATCTTCTATCTTCGTGTCACCAGTTCCTGTTTTTCATTTTACTTAACTTAACTTCACTTTATTTTTGTAACATTTTTTTTGTAATACCTGCATCAACTGTAAAGCGCCCCTGAAGTGATATCTCACAAAAGAGGCTCTATACAAATTTTCCAATAAATAAATATATAAAAATTCTGTCTCGGCACACACTCCGGGCTTCATTAATATATCGTATCACGCATACTCTTCTATTATTTTGAGTCATGACGTATTTGATTAACTTGATTGTGTCATGTCTTCCTCGGCGTTCCTGTCATCTTTTATCATTAACTTTTACCTCATTTTATGTATTCCCTACACTCTTTTCTTCTTTCTTCCGCTCTACATCCCCAAATTATTCAATAGGAATTCAAAAGTTAAAAATGTGTATATTATTAGTGTGCGCCGCGAAAATAGGTAAAAGGCATAAAAATGGCTTGATAAATGGAGTGCGGTGGATTTTAACGAAAAAGTAGTTTTTATTTATTTTGTGAATAATTTTATAAGAAAGAATAAAGTTGAAATGGGGAAACTGTCACAGAGAGTCTTTGCCATGCAAGCGTATTATTAAGAGATCTTATTTCTACAGCATTCAGTCTACTAACATCCCTTGTTTGCCAGTTTTAACATGACTATCAGTCTTAATAGAAAGTTCGTATTAAATAAGCAAAACAATTCATAGAAGAAGAAAACAGTGTAGGGTGTCGTGACGGTTTACGACGAATTTCACTAATGAAACAGACATTTAGGAATACACATGCTATTTAGTAAGAGTTCAGATTACACACAGACTTATGATTCTGGTTCCTAAGTGTTGGAAACATCTTGCCACCGTGATCTAGAATTTCACCAATGTCATTTTAACACTTCACCCATTCACGGAACTTATTTTTGACAGCTATCATCCGAAGTTATTTAAAAGTTACAAATCTTTAAACATGGAATGTGAACAGACTGAACAGCCAGCATTAGTGGTGGCTACCGGTCATCCAGGCATCAGGTATCACCATCTCCAGCAGTCATCAGCGTCCAGCGCTAACGGTGATTGTGTGCCCGTCTCCATCGACGACGGTTCGTCAACCAGTTTGCCATTTATTCGTCGATTGACGCCGATAAGGCAACCGCGACCACACTCGCCTCTCTGACTGTCCCCCCGGAGCGGCTGTTGGTTGGAAGGGTTGATCATTCACCGCCGAGCGAACGGCAGGGGTGTGCGATCATTTGCAGATTACTTATTGAAAAGAATAAAAATTCAACACGAAAAATTATTAAAATAAAGATTATGTTTAGTATTACTACTATTTTTATGCGACACTTCACAAAAGTGATCATGTTTGTACATTGTAAAGACATGGGAACTATATCGTCACCCGGTTGAGCAGCGTTGTGATGCACGTTTAGATAGGGGCTGAAGGAAGGGATTTATTGATGTGATCTTGATCTTACCCGGATTATATTATGAAAGAGGAAAACACGAAAAATATTTAAATCTATCAAACTGTGGGCTCTCGTGATAAAAATAACAATGATTTATCTGTTTACGTCGCTTTTTTAATGTTCAATTTGAAAAAATAGTTTATAAACTTATAACTTAATCTATTAGTAATCTACAAATCACATATTATAACAAAACTATTTTACTAGCCCCATTTAAAAAGCTCAAATTGGGTAATAAATATTAAGCTTGCGGCTACTTGAAGAAATACCCCAAAAAAGGGTTATTAAGCGGAAAATTTTGAGATTATCAGAGTTGAAAAAATAAAAAATTTGATCACTTCCTAAAATAATTTAACTGTAGTTTTGTATTCAATATCTTCATTCCCGAGGTTTTATTATAGTGGAGCATTTTTAAATGTCACTTTAACATTTAAAACACGGCCCTGCCGGGAGAGATGCCGTCATCGAGCGACACCGCCAGACCGCCGCTGACTGTCGTCGATTAAATAGATTATATTAATTATCGGTGCATCGGCTCTTTTCGATTGTAATCATGTCAATTAAAACTTTTTAGATACCCACCACGTATCCTTTAAAAAAGGGTAATCTTACAGCTAAGTAACTAACTAACTAATTTCAAAGTAACTAGGATCTGTAATATATTTTTTAAGCGTTGCAATTAAATTCAACAGTTGCTATATTTACTTGTGTTAATATCCTCTCAGCCTTCTGAAAAATCATAGATGTGGATAATACATGTTCATGAAATAGCTTTGATGTAAAAATAATATGTCTTTTTGAGGTTAACTTCATAGAAGATTTTAGCAAAATAATCTCGACAACTTGAAAGTTTTCGTAATTATTCAGGATCGCTGGCCCCGCTTACTACGATTTTGATTCAACTTAAATACTATAAAAGGCAACTATTTGTATTTTTTTTAAATTTTACATTCACGCATTTTATGGATGTTATCCATGAGATTTTTAGTTAAAATTTATTACCTAATAATTTCACACTAAATCTGATGTTGTACTCAAATAACGAGCAAAATGGCTGCAATAAATAAGTAAAAAATAATAAAAACCAAAATACTTGCAGGACTTAGTATTAAACTACCTATGTATTTCCATTTATTTGATTTACTTTAAATTTTCTTCAAGCTATTTCTAAATTTAAATGGAGTTCCATGTTCTACGAATTACAATACATATTAACGGTAGCGATTTGTTTTATGTTCCCGTACTCTATTTATGAATATTTTTTAGTAAATTAATTTACTTGACGATATAATATATTTTGTTTAATGGCCTTCAAATTTAAAATAAAATCACGGTACAGATCTGACTACAGTCTTCACCCAGTATAATAGGTACCTACATTATACAGGCTTTTGGACGTAGGTACTTGGCATACTTTAACCAGTGATTCCTGAAATTATTTGGAATAAAAATTTATGCGAAATTTTGGTCTCCAACGATTGTTTGTGTTTTCATCAACTGTATTGATGTGTTTTTTTTTTAATTTCCAATGAAGTCTTAATGAAAATAAACACAAGCTTAAAATACAGGTAAATAAAAGTGGTTAACATGGGGTTTGACCTTTTGTCACCTTGTATTCGATAATGTCTCAATATTTCATCAGATAATCAATTGATAAACTTATGTATTATGTCTTCGATCAGGAATAACCTTGCAATCAACATTTTCTTTAGGTGATAAATGTAGGCTTTGAAGGTTTTTAATCATCTATTAATATTACAACAATAATAAGAGTTTCTCGCCAACGCTCGATCAATTATGACCTATTCTAATATCAGAAATGTAAGCTAATTGGCCGACACGATAATTTGATGGAGAATTACAGTCAGCCCTCTAAGTGGGTTAAATCTGATGTAGGCGGAAGCCTGCCGTGTCACCGTTGCACTCTTGTATCAATTATTTACTGCTCGGTAAAATTACTTACATGATCTTTGAAATAAAGTTTACCTATCTGGCATGCTAACTGCGTATATATTCAGATATCCTGACATCTAAACATTTACCGTTGCATTTCGATTGCAAATCTTTAATGCACCTGTCAAACATAGAACTGGGTAAGTGGACCTTGGATGTGAAAGATCAAATGCTTATGCTGGATTCTCGATCTATTCTTTTTGGTAAACATGATTATGTGCTTTGAATATCAATTAAGTGGTAGCTCTATTGAAGTTTATTTGCAGACAGGAATCGGATGATTTAGTAACCATTTGGTTTGAATCTTGAATACCATTAACCACAAATTAATGTATACCTACGAACTCTCTTGCAATGCAATAAGCGCAAGCTTGCAAACGGCTGCATCCACACGTGCGTATTAGTATAAAAGTATTTAGTTTTATCGAAAAGTAGGAAGTTTTGGTGACAGATCTTAAAATTAGACCACAGGTTCTTTACTATTTTTTTCATTTACTTCACTTTTTAATTTGGTGTTCTTTCATATCGAAGGTTGGTTATCATCAGGACAGTATTCCTGTGTTACGTATTAATTTCAATTTACTTTATATATTGCTTGATTAGTATACATACTTGTAATGGTTCATCTTGTAAATGTAATTGTTTAAAGGGACGATGATTCAAAGATCTGCAGGTTGTCACTTATAGACTTCAGCTCTAGAGAAGAAGTCTGCGGTAACCAGAGACTACCCTACCGTACTCACACAAAAATATTAAATTTATTTCAAGAAACCAATCAATACTTTAAAAAATGACGACTTTGAAGTCGAATCCAGCGCGCCTTACCGACCGCTCTACTATAACGTGTCAAAATCAGGAACTAAGTGTGCACATGTCATATTCATATTGCACATGTGGCTAATGCGCATCCAACGGAAGACTAATTAGATTAGTGTCAAAAAGGTCCGTACCTTTCAGTACAAAACACAAATGTATCAATCAGTGCCATCTATTGGTACCTCTATTAATTAGTACAACTTAACGAAATAAAAGTCATATTATGTTGGCTTTATTTCATACAAATGTGCGGTCTACATCAATAAGACATTAAATTTTGTAAAATGGATAAAAGAAGGGTTTTTTTTAATATTCGACATGACACGTAAGCGATTCCAACCAACATCAGCTAAAGCGCGCAGTAATTGGTGGAGAATTTTTTAAATATCAAATAATTCGCGGTTTTACATAATGATTACCCTTATTAAACGACACGCCACTGGAGGTAGTCATCTAGTATTTCCACAATACGGTAGAAGACGAATGTCCAATAAGTGACGAAACACTTTCTCGTACTGTATGTTCTCGGTAAAATGACGAAGCTCCCCGCTGGCTGGAGAGATACCTGTTCCTGCAACTAACCGGCAGTAGCAGTTGCGTAGCCTTATCTCCCATCTAACTATGTGACCCAATAAAATAAAAGGCATTTCATCATTCTGTCAGCGGTCTAATGCATAACGGCGGCGTATACGACAAACTCAGTTCAGATCTCAAATTCCCAGAGAATATCTTATATCTCCTCGGCCGGTAACCGTAATCATTGGAGCATTTATACGATCGCTACGGGGTTCATAAACGCTTTATCTTGTTTACTGTAACAAACCTATCTCTGTTTCATGGTAACCTACCGAATGTGATAAACATACTAGGTATTGCAGAGAATGTTGATGCGAACGGAGCACTCAGACTCTTTATTAAAAATATCGTAAAATTATTTATTTTCCTGTTGAAAATGGGACTGCATGCCTATAACGAATAATTTAAAAGAGTTCCTAACAAAGTATCAGACAAAAGAAAATATAAATACATATTCAAATTCGATGATTATCATGGGACTTGGTATCCATTTTTTGCTAGTAACAATAGGGAGACTTAAATAACAATCAATGTAGAAATACTTGCAGAACTTAATAATTATTATAACATTATTAAATTTGATTTATTTTAAATTTATTTAAAAAAATTAAATGGAGTTCTACGAATTAAACACCAAAACAATAAACAATCAATGTTGTTTCTCAGTAATGCTTTGCAAGGATATCGCTGCCTAAAGCCTATGTCCCGATGCTAATACACGCAACCCATAGTATGTGTCGTTTGCATGTACTCTAATTTTGTGACCTTAGCAGGCAACTAACTATGTGGGAAAAATGTTAACAACATAAAAATTGTAAGGTTCTTAAGGTCTTTTCATAAAAAATCTCTAGTTCTAAATAGTCTTAAATCCTCCAGTGTTTTAAAATAATTATTGACTCTAATTTTCTAATAAATGTAATATCACAGCAAATGTAAAATCATGTATGTAATGTCCAGTAATTTTTTTAATATAAGTGTTTCTGCGTGCAGCGTGTAAACGTTCCAATAAAAGTGTGTTTATCTGATGTGCCATCTGCCAGGTATGTATGTTTGTAAATAAAAGTGTGTTTATCTGAAGTACCATCTGCCAGGTATGTATGTTTGTAACTAAAAGTGTGTTTATCTGAAGTGTCATTTGCCAGGTATGTATGTTTGTAAATATTAACATTAGATAGCGCCTAGGAACTCATTACAAATTGTACAGCGGAACTTGAAGCGATTTTTCACAAAAAGTGCAGTATACAAATAATCCAAATAATATTATTATTAACCAATAAATATATGTAGCTGGTACTTACTCAACGATAGCAAATTCTTAGTTTTAATTCCGATTGTTGAACAAATCGGCGGTATGCATATTATTCTACAGAGAAGTGAAATAAATCTGAAAACGAACGCTATTCGTCCTCCGAGGCAAATCGTTACAATAATTTCACTTGTTAAAGAGTAGACATGAATTCCCCGCATGCACGATACTGCTTGTTTGATGCTAATTCCGTCAAGGAAAAGTGATTTGGCGAATTCGATATCTTCACTCTATTGTGCAGTCTGCGCTATCTAACAATAAACATAGAATTGCAGTTTTCAGCTAATCGTTCCCGACATTTTATCTTAAGTCCACTATTTACAGTTTTTAATTGCCGTCGTGAGCAATAGTGCTTTTAAATATCATTTTCACTGTCTCAAAATAAGACGTGGCGTCATTTTGCTTTGTTTCATATTTTAAATAAAATTCTCTAACTAAATTAAAATGAAAACAATTATTTCCTAGTCATAACAATTTTTTTTATTTATTTATTTTTTATTTTATTTTTTTTTATTAAGCTGATCTTTATTGACTGAAAATTGTACATTTTTTTAGACAATGTATAGATAGTCCCACGAAGCTGCCACATGGCTGCTTGTCTGCAGGTTCTATCTCAATATACAATTATAATACAATATAAGTCTCCCGTTATATAAAATAAATAACAGACTCTTACTTACTATCATAGAACTCACTAAAGCGTCCCAAGTACACTAACACTTTGAATGACAATACGATAACGTACATTCAAAAGTACAAGACAATATAGCACACAGATAACACACATTTAAAAGTAAGACATATACGATAACACACATTGAAAGTGAATAACACCGTACTGTAGCACAATGCAATAGAATTAAAATTCTAGTTAACTAAGTGAAAAATAATAAATAATCTTAATTTCTAACAGTGGAATTAGTCATGAAATCACGTTTATTGCGGAATATTTACAGTTACAACGTTTAACTAGGCCTATATTGACAAAAAAAACATCTTCGAGATATTCATCGTAGCAGGAATATATAAGCATTAAAACATGGATTCTATTATCAACTATTACCAACTGCGCTATGAAACGGGTTTATAATCTCTATAACTTAGTATTTCTTACCTGACCTAGAACACTTCACTACTGTTTTATGTAATCAATTAATATCACATATCTAAGCTAGATGCAGATTGGAATTTATCGACTACACTAGTCCATTTTGCATTAATAAAATAATATATAAGCTTTGCAAAAGTTGAATTCAATACAAATTAATTATCTATGCGCATAAATTTAAACATAAAATCCTGTAAATATGCATACCGTTGTTGTATCGTTCTACAAAATAATTAAAACATTAAATTATGTAAAAAAACAAACCGCTAAATTAAGAAGGAAGGAACCTTAGAAAATATCTTTCATGTCGGTTGCATACGGTAACATGTAGGTGAATGAATAGATGTAGTTCTATGCGATTCCCTACCGCTGCGTGCGAGGACCATCGGACCAGCTCGTCAGCGCTACGTCGTCGGTCCACTGACAGTACGCGTTGCACTATTCCCGGCCCTAGGAAAATCTCTGCCTGCCTCTTTTTTTAGTGAGATAAGTTAGTCATTTTTTTAAATATCTGGACAGAGTTTCAGTAGCTTCCCGAGTTCCGTCCTATCTTTATCACTCGAGTATGAGATAAGATGAGTATATTTACACTTGTCGCCACGTCTTGCCGAAAAATGGTAATTTTCCTTGTATGTACCGAGTGAAGTTGCATTCCCTACTGGTCCATCGACAAAGTTGACGCAGCCTCCTAGCGTGGGTACTGGGTACGACTCAGTCCTATGTCCTCGAGTATGAAGTACGGTAACACGGCTAGATATGAGTCGTGCTATGCTACGCGAACATAAATTATATCTCCAGAGGAGATTTCTCTCAAACCGATGTGTTCGGCCTTATAACGTACGTCGAAACGCGTGGCATTTATCACGGGGAATGTTTTCGATTGCAAGAGGCCATTTGTCTGTGCGGCAGTTTTTGTACAAGTTACGGGCGCATTCGAAAGTAAGTGACAGCGAATCATGCTACAATTTGCTGTAAATCTAAATGGAATAATATTCCTCCATTTATCACACACATCAAAACCCACCACGACCAGGGAGGAGTCATATTTCCATTCCGTGAAGCAAACTGCATTAAGTTTTGCACCATATGGCGGCGTTGATTAGGTAATTTATTTATCAAAAAACTCGTTTTACCACGGATTGCGAAGCGTAATTTGTAGAATTTTCACGAGCCGTGTTTTATTCACGCGAGAAGAAATCCGGCCAGGATATGCCCGGTGCGTTTGGAACACAGACCATTCTGTGTATCGACAAACGATAATATTATATTATATTGACAATCGTTGTAGTAAACATGTTGCCTTCAACATTATTGCGCTATGATAAATCAGAGCTCAGACGCTGCAAGTTTTTTGCCGAACGTTTATCGAATCGCTGACAAACGCTGATAATAATGGTTTAATACTTCCCTAGAAGCGACCCGCAATGGTACGGATAGTCGGGTACCTATTGGCACGTCACAGGGTTATTCTACAAGTATGTATGGAAGCGGAGTTTTTGTCACGTATTGGGGTAAACTCGTGTGCCCTAGGGCTCTGCGAGGTAGAAACAAAGCATCTCTATTTACTTCTAAACAAGCTGCAACTCTTCCGAATACCCACGTACATTTCTGCTTGTGAGAAAATAAGTCCGATACGAATACGACTGGTGGCCGGCTATTTCTATGTCGTCCCGAACTAAACACAAAACGGCGGAGGAATGAGGAAGTCCCAGCTTTTGTTTCGCTAAATAGGCATCGGTGTTCTTTCTAGAAGAGAGATCACAACAAATAACTGCGTGTAGGTACTCTCCTTTTTAAGACTTTGAATCCGCTTCACATCAGAAGTTAATATTAAGTTACCATCACCTGTGTCATATTTATAATACAACAATACAAATAAATCTGTCTCAGATAAATACAGACATACTGGAAACGGCGGGTTTATAACTACAAATGCTTAAAGTTAATGTATTTATCAACGATCGTAGAAATTCGTCAATTTACGTCACAGACCAATAAAATTCAATGTAGGTATTATTGTAGTACACCGACTCGCAGTGTCGCGATCATTAACAACGTGAAATACTTACCTTGAAACTGTTTGTAACCTTTTAATGTAAATGAATTTTGAAATGTCAGTAAATTGGACAAGTAGAGCAATGCATAACACATTTGGAGGACCTTATCTACATTATTGATTGCTAATATATTACATTTCGCTAAGATATATTTCATGGTACTCGTACACCCGACATCTGACTACTTATCGGAATTCAGAACAGGTATTAAATAATAATGTACCTCATAAAACATACATCCACATTTATAAGTATTTGGTACAATGTTTTGAAATATTTGATTTATATTGGTCATTAGGTTTAATGTTTGTTCCGAATCGATACCTAGTACCTAGGATTACTAAGTAACTTGTACCTAATAGATCTCTTCGACTAAAAACAAGTTCGAATACTTCTTCTGCTCTACTTTCGTGAGTCATTTATGTTTTATGTTTTGTTCTTTGATTTGACACGCAGATATCTTATGATTTCATCACGTCAATCATCAAGTGCTGTCTTCAATTCAACATCATGTTACATAATGTTAAGTTTGCTTCGAACACAGATAGAGATTTTAATATGTTCGCCTTGAGACATAGTGTATGCGAGTGTATCTATATAGATATTTGTATCATGTTTTCACCCAGCAAATTGAGCGATATTATTTTATAGTCCTTCCTTGAAGATAGCCGGTAATATGTAGGTACTTACTCGCACCGCGTTAAACTAGTTTGCAATTGAAATCTTCTTGGGAGACACTTGCGAGTAGTTGTGCGACGTTGTTTGTAGGTATAACACAACCCTCGCCGTTTCATTTATTAGCATATAGTCCCGAGTCGTGACAACGTGTTGTGTATTGTCCGAAAAAAGTCTCGGTCTTACGAAATAAAGAGACAAGACCATTATTTAACGCCGCATCCATATTGAGTTGTGCATAAGTGGGCTCCGCCAGAACGCCTTGATCAGCTTGGAAATTGTCATAAATCTCGAAGTCCTGCATTCTTTACCATTTTATAATATTATACATATTCACTTAGTTGGGCAATCGTCGTTGGTGCTATTCTCTCTTTTAGCATTTGTTCAACACCGTGACAGCTTTTAATAAATTTGAATCAGATCCATACCCTGATAGAAAGACTTCCTGCAATACTTAGTGTTACGTAATCCCGAATCACGTTTCAAAGATGAAATGTATTTATTGAATACATGATTTACTTGTTAGCAATGCTAATAAAATGCTGGGCAAACATGGTGACATACTTATAATATAATATTAGTATATTATTTGAAGAGTATAATAATATTTCAATGAAAATAAATAACGTATTATTTATTTATATATACGCCTAAAAAGGCTTCTACATAGAAGTGATACATAATGCAGTGTACATAGGAGAAAATCTGTATTATACATGAGATACTGACAGTAAATAGATGTAATCCATTGTAAAGAAGGTACAAAATACACAATAGTAAAATTGTGTTTACAAGTATAATGAGAAAATATTATGAAATAATTTAAAAAAAAACTAAATATGAAGCAATATTAGTAAAACGTAAGAGTAACATAAAGTAAAAAAGAAATTACAACAACACTTCATATAAGACAAATCATTAAAACTAATTTACCAACGCTACTCTAATTTGCAGGATTTGACAAAGTGTTGGTATAGATTAGGCTTAATTCTATAAATGGAGTGAATAAATAAATCAATAGCACCCCCATACTTGTTGCCCAGATCATGCATCCTATTGGTCAGTGAGTGTGTCTGATAGTTGGTCGTGTATGTATTACAGAAGAATGTTATATTTTGTCTTGTATTCCTAGTCGGCACATGGAGTTTAATAGTGGCAAGGATGGCAGGACTATCAGGTTGTTAATGACTCTGTATAACATAACCAGGTCTGAAATAATTCTCCTGTCAGACAGTGTTATTAGATGCAATTAATTCATCAAACTGACATAATTAATGTAATCAATAGGAATTCCGAGCTTAAAATTTACGTACTTAAGAATTATGAAAATTAGTAAAAATACAGGGAGAAAAGGAGTATTGTTAATTTATTAAGAATCTCCACAAATAATTGGTAATCCGGCTAAGCACGAGAATGCAGGTCCATAACGAATGAATTAATAGATTTACCGATTAACTTTTGAACACAAATATATTATCACGATGTCGGAAGACGTGTTCATGAAAATTTTCGCATTTCGTCATTATATCAAGGCAAATGTAGGAGCATAAACAAGTGTTCCGATATATTAGGTATTTACTAAAAGTTTATCAGGAAACGGCCTTCAATCCCGTTTTTAACCATATTAGCAATAATTTGACGGGTTCTTAATAAATTAGCAATACTTATTTTTCTCTTTGTAAGAATAGACAACTAGTATAGACTTTTTTGTTGTTTGTTTTTGGGGTGTTATGCCGTGTTGCGCTAACTCCTTCTTTAGCCGACGTTTCGGACAGCGTTGCAGTGTCCATCATCAGGGCAGATCCGGTAGATCCGAAGATGTGTGAATTTTGGTTGTCGAGTTTGTGCTTATTTATTTGTGGCCTGGGCCCATCCAAGTGCGAAATGCCAACGGAAGTGGCGACATCTTGTGGCGAATTCTGAAAGCTCAGTATTTATGTTAGCCTGGGTCCCGTCCAAGTGCGAAATGCCAACGGAAGTGGCGCCATCTTGTGGCGAATTTTAGACATGTTATTTGCGTTTAGCTTTGGTGTAGCCGTCAATTACCGGATACCAAGAGCTGTTGAGCTTAGCTCCGTCGTCTCTATTGATATTAAATGGATTTTTGTAGATTTCAATTGCCTCCATAATCAGGCGTGATCTATAAGTTTTGGGTCTTCCCAGGACCTCGGGAGCAAATCCAAAGTAATGGCCGGTTTCAATTAAGTGTTCGGCGATTGCCGATTTATCAGGGTGGCCAAGTTTACAAGCACGAAAATGTTCTGCTATCCTTTTGGAAATCGTCCGCTCTGTCTGGCCTATATAAACCTTGTCACAACCAGAGCAGCTGAGTTTGTACACTCCATCTGCTTCCAGAGGAAACTTAGTCTTTGCAGACCTCAGTAGGTCTTGGATTTTGGTGGTGGTTCCGAAGACAGTTTTGATGTTTTCTTTTCTCAACAGCCTGGCAATTCTGTCTGTCACATTGTGAACGAAAGGCAGGAAAGCACAGCCTTTTGAGTCTTGTTCAACTCTGTCTTCGTTTGTTGTAGATTTGGCTCTTAAAATTTGCCTTGTCTGACTTGCCGGGTAACCGTTGCGCTCCAGTGCATCGGTCAGTTTTATAAGTTCTGCTCCAAGTTTTGTTTCTTCACATATTCTGGTCGCTCGGGTCACCAACGTATGGATAAGTCCTCTCTTCTGCGCTGGCTGGTGATGCGAATCAGCGTGTAAGTATCGATTCGTATGAGTTGGTTTCCTATATACGGTATGTCCTAGGCTACCATCGTGTTTTCGCATCACCTCCACATCTAGAAAAGGCAGGATTTTATCTTGGTTTTCCAGCTCCATTGTGAACTTAATTTTGCTGTGGAGAGAATTAAGATGGTCCAGGAATTCGTTAAGTTTCTCCGTTCCATGAGGCCAAATGGCGAAGACATCATCGACGTAGCGCCACCATACTTTAGGGACAGCTGAAGCTGTATCAAGTGCCGCTTCCTCAAACTTCTCCATAAAGAAGTTGGCTATTACTGGCGATAACGGACTGCCCATTGCAACTCCCTCCACTTGCTCAAAAAGTTCACCCTGAAACGCAAAGTATCCCGTTTTGAGGCAGTGTTCAAAAAGTTTGCAGATGTCTTCCTCATATATCTCACTGAGCATTGTCATTGAGTCTTCTAGAGGCACATTTGTGAAAAGAGACACGACGTCAAAGCTGACCAAAATATCTCCTTCCTCAGTCTTAACCTGCTTAAGTTTACTGATCAGATCTGTTGAATCCTTAATCCACGATTCGGTTTTTCCAGTTTGCATCTGCAGTAATCTCGAGAGGTGTTGGGACAGTTTGTATGTAGGTGCACCAATAGCGCTGACAATCGGTCTCATTGGGATTCCCTTTTTGTGTATTTTTGGGAGACCGTACAGGGCAGGAGTTCTAGAGGCCTTTACAAAAAGCTTAGACCAATCCTCTTTTCTGATGCTAGATGCTTTGACTAGTTCCCTTGTCTTTAAGTCAATCTTGTTAGTAGGATTGTTTTTGATCTTCTTGTAGGTACCGGAATCGCACAAGAGGTCTTCCATCTTCTTTATGTAGTCTACCGTATTAATCACGACAGTGGCATTTCCTTTGTCGGCTGGCAGAACCAAGATTTCCTCATTGGTGCGCAATTCTTTTAGGGCCGCAAACTCTCCTTTTGTGATGTTTGGGCGGGGTATTTCAGCCCTTTTCAAAATATGGCTAGTCTCTTGTCGTATGTTCTCTGCTTGTGATTCTGACATTTTGTGGACTTTCATCATTGTATGTAGTGCTGTCTCCACACCACATATGATAGATTCCACAGGTATCTTTTTGGGGGCAACTGCATAGTTCATGCCCTTAGCAAGCACTGAAGTTGCATCTGGGCTCAGCGCAAGGGTCGAAATGTTGATAACTACTTTATTTTGATCAAGTTGTTTTCGATCTCCTTTTTTGGCTTGGTTGAGCCTCTCAAACTTATGTTTCTGTCTCGCATCTGTTGACTGCTTACACCTTAGTGCTTGTTGGTAAGTTATATTGTCAATTTTATTCCAATCTTCTTCGATTAGGATTGTACTCAGATGCAGGTGTAAATTGAAAAGGTCCCGAGATGTTCCATCCAGTTCGCTGCGCACATTATGGATTCTTTCCCTTAGTAGCGCTGCTTCTGCTCTTTGAAACACCCTCTCGGCTTTCCGGGATGCGATATCTACCGGATCTGCCCTGATGATGGACACTGCAACGCTGTCCGAAACGTCGGCTAAAGAAGGAGTTAGCGCAACACGGCATAACACCCCAAAAACAAATAACAAAAATGCTTTTGGCCGTGAGAATCTAAAAACTTACCTAACTAGTATAGACAAATAAGTTCACATAGACAACAATATTACAATGAGCGGTGATTAATTAGATATTATTGTTATAAAAAAAACAATAATATGATATACATAAAATAATTATATAAATTAAAATTACATTTTATAAAATAGTTAATTATTGTATTAGTGTGTTGTGTATATATCAAAAACTTTTATAATTTTACAAAACAGAATCAAGAAGTATATCGAGATGTCTATATAACTACTATTATATTATGACTATGTATATGTACTAATGTGAAAATATTTAAGAGACGAAAAATGGTTATTAAAAAAATGCCTATTTAAAAAAATGGCCATTTAAAAAAATGGGTACTAGTAATATTTTTATTTTCTATTTTTTTTTTTAAATTTCTATCTATGTACATAATTGTAAACCCATTGTATTTGTTGATAAGTAAAAAAATTAACCCTTTATTTATATCACAAGAAAAATGAGGTTGGCAAATTGAGAATCATCTTTTTCATTTTAACACCACCGGTGCTCCTTAACTAAAGTTAATCGATATAAATCAAATCATCAACTGATTTTTTTTTTAAATATCATCCTTATCCTTGTTATTTAATAAATACATTTTTTTAATTTTGTTATTAGTAGGGAAAACTTATTGGATATTATTGAGGATGTTTTTATTTACTAAATATGAAGTACGATTAATTAAAAAATACAATTTTTCTCCACTTTCTTACATTGACAATAGAATTATGGGTGGATAAACAAAAAATATAATAAAATTATTTTATTTTTTGTTTTAACATGTTATATCCAACAATTTCGTACTATAACCATTATCGATTGCAGTATTTTTTTTATTGGTATTCAATTCTATGTTAAATATTTTTTTAAATAAGGGAACATTAACTAATCTTTTCAGTAATTGTAGAAATCTATCATATATTTGTACAGCTCCCTAGAGGTGATTTTGCACAAAAACGGCGATATACAAAACGTGCAAATTTATTATTATTATTATATAAAGCTGATAATTTTCGAGCAAATCGATGGTTCGATGTTTTATATATATGTAACAATAAATGCATATTTCACAAAAAATGTTTAATTCAAATTTATTTTTGACAGTCAAATCCAAAAAAAAGGTTTAATTTTAATTTTAAATTTTTTAGCGTATTTTATTTTCATTAAATTAAAATGACCCCTAAAGTGAATTTACGAATATTGAGGAAGTTTATAATAATTGAGTATCTAATTTCACTATTTTCTCTTTTTTCAGGTTGGTATCATTCATTCATCATTCTTTCATCCACATTCAGATATGGAACTGGTAAAGTACAACAAAAATATTTTTTAAAAGCTATTTGAAGTCTTGTTTTGCTTTGTAATACGCCCTTATAGATTTTACATCGCAAAGTGTGCTTCAATAACAACTATAGCTTAAAAGCGTTGAAAGAAGCAATAAGAAAATGTATTATATTCATGTCGAAGTTAGCCGTTAATGTTTTGGAGAAAAACTGGCTAAATCATCACTGCTCTCAGTGAGTAGTTGATTGCTTTTGAAATGGAGAACCCTCACCAAGTAATATCATAAAATAACGTTGCACATATTGTAGCCAAAAACTTTATAGTTCAAACCTGAGTTATAAATCAAAATCATATCATACTGCATTTAACTGCGTACTGCAGTTAAATGGTGTTCCGAACAAGAACGGTTCAACCAATGAGAATGTATTATGTTGAGCTTATAAATAAAATATTAATGTTTCGAGTAATATTCGAGTGCTTTCATGATGCTAAACCAACTTCACTGTATAATTATACATTGTAGCAAAGCGATACCCGATAGGGTACATCATACGAGTTATGGTTTATATACGGTTATGCATACGAGTAAGATTATTATTATTATCAAATACAGGTACTAATTTGTTATCAGTGCCTTGCGTTAGTCCTGTGTGAGATCTGGTACAATGAACTCATATTTGCTTTGAATTTAAGCGTCTCTTCCACAATTGAAACTAATTGTGTCAAGAATTCAGACAAGCGATAAATTAGGTAGTTACCTACATCCTACATTTACAGAGTGCAGCAAAACAGACAGTGCACTTTTGAAGGGCCGGTACATTCCGTGTGGTGGGGGTAGGAACCTGGGAGTGGTCTCATTGTGTCAGGAGTACACATTATTTTTTAACAGAAAATTATTTTAATTAATGGCGTTTTCAAAATTAGAACTGATTTTTCAAGAATTCACACTATTCTGGTCTGCGCTAGTACTCAATAATTTCCTTTGTGGATATGTTGAGGATAGTAGCACAAAAAAAAAATCTTTTCAAATCCAGGCAAGCAATTAACTAGCTGGGTACCTATCACCAATAATGTTGAATTAATGGCATTCCGCAAGCCCCGCCATTAATTCCCATGATTTTCAAGGGGTTAACTTTTGAAATTTGAACCAGTTTCACAAGATCACATTATTTTTGTTTTACATCCAAACAAGCTATTTATAAGTAAGTACCTAACATTAATTTATTTTATATGGTGTACTTTTGCAGGCCGTTTTTAAAAATGGAACTATGCAAGTCACGTGATTACACGGGTAACAAGTAGTGTTGTAGGTACTATGTTTGAAATTATTTATTATATTTTCTCCACAAGGAAGGTACTTTAATTGAAACATGGCACCAAATTGAAAATAGGAAATTTGATATTATAAACATTATATTTAAAAGAATATTAGTAGTTGAATAAGTTAGTATGTTAATCTAGTAGGTGAATTGATAGTGTTTTTAGTTTGTAGTTTCCACACTCTAACGAAGCTAGTTGGCAGCCAGCCAGAAGATGAAATATGAACTGTGACGGGTTCCAGTCGATGGATTAGTTTCTCCGCTAGACACAAAGATGTCGCCTGAGGGCTGAGTAATAATCACTTCTCAGAAACATCGTGGTTACCATTTGAAAGAGCAATAATACATCCACTAAATAATTATTATTGAACCTCTGTTGTCTGTAAATGAGTTCGTTTTTTATGTTGTTTTATTGCATTATGATGAGTAAGATAATTGACTTTGCCACAATTTAATGACTTACTATGGTTTACGTAGATAAAATATCAAAGTCCCAATAACGGTAGGGCGCAAAGTGTGAGTGAACACTTAAAAACCATTGTATATACTCCATCTTTAGAGATTACTACTGATTTTTTAATGTTTTAAATTTCATTTACATTTTTTTCTCCAATTAATAATTTCAGGAATCACTGGTTAAAATAAGTCAAGTACATATCTTAACACCCTGTGTAATGTTACAATGATAATTTAATTTCTAGGATATCTAAGTATACGAGTAAGTAAATATATATATTTATAATTAAAGAATGGTATTCTTTAGTTGGTACGGGGTTTTATTCCGTCAAACCACGCAAGTATTAAAAATGATTCCCTGCTTTATGCTTTCTCAATAACATAAAAAGTCTGTTATTGAGTTTTATATTTATTTTATTGACGATAATTGGTCAATTTTACAATCTCGGATGTAAAAATTTTCCAGTAGATGCCGGTCTACACGGTATTGTGCCCACCGGCCATCTTGGAGTTTTATTCTTCGCCATCGGCCCAATATTCCGATTCACATAGCATTAAAGTATTCTCTCGTAATTATTATTATCTAACCTCAACATTGTGATGTATCACTTATACGACAGACTATCAATACTCTGGTAAGACTATAGAGGAATTAAATCAATTATTTTTAATTACATTTATGGCTTTTGTTTGACTTTTTGTATACCTACAAAAATTCCAATGGACGTAACTGTTCTGACAATTATTTCAACTTACTCAAAAACTTATATTTCTATCCCAATGATCTTGGAGTTTTGAACCAGAAAAGTTTTTGGACGAATTATTTGGTTGATAGACCTTAGGTCATAAAAATAATGGCAACAGAATAATTCATAACAATATAAAGCTTGAATTAATTTCAAAACCACTTTAATTTAAATTATTAAAGTTTTGACGGGTCGACTGAAGTTTTCCCTCAATCGCACTTCAATGCATTGACTGTATTGCACATTGTCAATAACGTAAGCACGTCGACAATTAATATAGATCTGTCGACAATATTGACAATTGACACAATGCCAATTGGTATTGATTGAAATGCTCACTATCAGTCAATCTTTATGTTACAATGTAATGCAATGTTACATCAATTTATGTCGTTGCTGCGATTGACAATTACTAATTGATTGTTTATTGGAGCAATTGATAATATTTGTAACGTCAATACTTAAAACCAGTAACTTGGGGTTTGAAGTGATCCCTGAAGAGGTCAGCTTTGTTTAAAAAACATGTTGTTTTTTTTTAAACTAAACATATTAATACTAATTATTTATGTTAAAATGGGGCCACAAAATATGTTTGCTGTGTTTGAAAAAAAACATTTAACATTTCTCTAGTTTTCGTGAATCTGATGAAATGATTATTATGTTTACGTAAATAGCTCATATATTTGATAAATCAAGTACATAAAAAAACTTATTGTTAATATAGATATTATATTATATTACAATTATAGATACAACACAAGTAACGCATGTTGTTTACATTTCATAATCTTTGTCCCACCCATACATTACTACGTTGGGCTTTTAATGTATACTGTGAATAATATTACGAGTCTTTTCATCCATAGATACAACATAGTCTCAAAGGAGATAAATAAACTAAATTTTTAATAAGTCAACACGTCAATTTCTAAAACGATAAGAAAATCCGAATACCTTCAACATTCCGCTGCCAAATGCAAGCTTAAAACAACATTTTTTAACAAAATCATTATTACGGTTGGCGCTAATAAAGTGTGACAAGATTCAAATTATCACTTTTTCGGATCGTCAATTTATTTAATTATAGATTTATTCATACGACACTTTCTTTTAACGAATTAAGTTCAATTTATTTGTAACACAAAATCAAAAACTTCTCCTGTCATTAAATTTTATCTGTTGAGACGGATTGCAGTCAGACAGGATCAATAAATGGTTGAAATATCTAATTTAATGATCAGAAGGCGATCAATGATTCTTCAACATTTTTTCAAATCTAGACATTATTTTTATTCTGTTTTAAAATATGTAATTGTTTTTTTTTTGTCGCAACAATCAGTCTCATTTTTCACCTTGGCAAAACACGTATTTACATCGCAAGATTTTACACTGCTATTAACTAGTTTAATAAAATTTAAAGTGTTCCTACTTGCATCGAAATCACTATGAAATTGATGTTATCGGATTAATTTTAAGTTATGACTTTTGTTTTTACTGACTTCCTTTATTAGTTTGTATTAAATATTGTCTGAAGAAAGGTTGAACTTCTGAATTGTGTTCATAAAAGTTAATTATCTGTAAAATTGTACCATTTCTCCGGGCAATGAAATACATTGAGAGCAGATAAACCTACGCGATAAAATTGTAATGATGTTTAAACATTTTCATAATTAAATTAAAAGCAAGTAGGTTACCATATAAAGGTAATCTGTAAACTGTTGATAAAGTTACGACAGTAAACTACAAGTATATTACCAGTGCCATGTATGTATTCCCGTAACAGGGAAAAAGTCGTTGGTATTAAAAATAAACAGAATATTTGCACAAAAACAAGTCTTTTTAATTGAAATGTCGTTGGATGTTAAATATAATAAAAATTGGTTCGCATTATTGAATTATGTTGACAATTATGTGGGTATGCAGTAAACTGTTCTTTAAAATTGATCAGGATATACAGGTATTCGCTCTTGTGAGAGATATTTTAATTCTTATAAAATTTACATCTGGTTAATATTATTTATAAACTTGTCTCTTTATGTTCACTTGTCAAATCATAAACATTGACTTAATTTTCACATTCGCAAAAAAATACTTTAACTGGTGTAATATAGTTATGTATGCATTCTAAATTTATTTTACTTGATCTGAATTATTACGTAAGCCGTGCTTGTCAATTTGACTGTCCTAAAACGGGACAGTCAAATTGACAAGCACGGCGGTGCTTAGGCGCACAGTCAAAGTTCTCTTATATCTCTGAATAAATTTTATAATGAATGAATAAATAAATAAAATAAAAAAAATATCAGTGGAAAAATGTGTTTATAAACTAAAATAAATACATGTATCCATCTTCTCTCCACCTAAAATAACTATCGAACGGTGAGGTTCAGAGTTTTAAAAATTTGATTGCTTTTTCTGTATGAAATTTTTTGGTCGATGCAGCTATTTTCAGCTCGCAATTTCATAACCATAATGCGCTACGGAGCTTTGAAATATCCATTTAGCTGTAAAAAAGACATAAAAACATATTTTTAAATAATTATTTGTGAGCGTATCCACGTAGTTATCCACATTTGTTTAGTTGTAGACAGCATCCACTCTAGGCGTATTTCTGTCAATGATTTAGTCCGCAGAGTACCCGTAGGTATTTGCATTTAAATAAAAGTATAAAACGTACAAGTTACTCTGAAGAATGCATCGAAGCCTACAAACCATCCTACCTACTCCATACTACACCCATACTATCTCCCAGCCTCTACAATAGAGCCTGCATCTACTTAAACGTAAAGGTACCCCCACACGTCACGAATTCTCGCGGTATGTGTCGTCCCTTTTCGTGTTACGTCTTTAATTGTTATTCACTCCCCGACCAGCGCCGACCAATATTACAATATTACACAATGCCCCTCAAAATTACACAATATAACATGGTACATACAATACAGGCAACACAGTTTTATATCCAAACATGGAATATGTCGTGTTTACTATCTTGAATTATGAAAGGACATATTATAATGGCACCTATAAATGTATGTCATTATTTTGAAAGCTCATCTAAAGTGGCCAAAATTATATTCAATATTTTGTTTTAATCATTTTGAGGAGGCTTGAAAATCTGTATCATGGTTTACAACACTCTATTATTCGACCATACCAAACAATTTCCGCTTATGACAGTATAATTTTCCGAAACCGGTTTGCTTGGTCAAAGTTACATAGTTTTATTTTTATGTTATAATTGATAATAAATGCACTTATGAGGGCATTTATCCACCAATACTTACTTCACTTCGACATTCCCTTCCTAAACTGTGACACTCTTTGCTTAATGTCTTCACAATCTTAATTGCGTGGATCCTCCATTACAAGTATTATTCTTTATTGTAATAATCAAGATTAGACTTTATCTTAACTGGGTCCAAAAAGAACTACAATCGTCACAAGAATAATGCACATTTCTGTATTTGAAATTTTAATGTTTGACATTAGCATAAGTCAGCATAATCTCCCAAACGTGTTATAATGCCCACATTTATTTTTATTTTAATGTATCCATTAGTTCTTACATAAAATAATCATATACTAACCGCTTCTTATCCTCCGATCCTGGTATTTTTTTAAAATAAATAAATAATGGTTGTGACGGTTCTTTCAATAAATTCATTCAGTTCTCTCGTAGAAAAATAGATTTTGGAATAAAATATGCACAGCGCTAGATAAAAATGTGACCACCATGTTTTTTTTCAAATACTTGCTCATCGTTATAAAACAGCTTAAGATTTGTTGGTGTTAGTCTGATAGGAGTTGAGAAATTAATTAGTTTCGGTTTTGGTAGGATTTAAAAAAACTATCTAATCATATACATATTGCGTATGTATTCAATTGCAAAAAGAGTATTTTCATTACATAATTAAATTAACGCCATCTATGGACGCGTAGATTATAAGATTTAAAGATATTAAAACCTCCGGTTATTATCATTTGACAGTATATTTACACCTCCACGGGTTTTCACGTACATAACACAGGTCCACGTTCGCTTATTTTGTGCGCAAATAATTAGCACTCCGCGATCCGAGTCCAAGTATGCAGGAACTTCGCATCTTATATTAAATTATTATTAACTTTAAAGCTGTGTTACGTAGTGGTACAAAAGTCACGTCCGGTAAATAATATTTATTGGACAACGGATTACAACAAGCAGCTATAAATTAATTTACGGCCTTTGTTCGGTTGTTTAATCGAACTTCATAATACTGGATAGGTAGCTTCATACTTAAAAATAAATAAATAACAGTTAATTTCAAATTTTTATATCCGTTACTTTCACGGGTAAGCCTCATTGCCAATTAAAATAAATTGTTCACATAGGGAGTTAGTGTGTGTGTGTGTGTGTTTTATAATATTAAAGCGGCAGCGAATCAGCGATGCAATTACGATACTGCCTGGACACACCCTCTTTTCATTGGCTGCTCGTCTTTCACACACTCTCACACACACCCATGGCTGGATCTAATAATTTAAAATATCTTCCTGCATTTGAGTGCCTTCAAAGTCGTATTTGAGGGAGGTTTCTCGAAAACACGTAAAACCCAACAATTAAAAATAATGATCAAACTAACTCCACTCCCATACCCAGTATTTTTCTAAATAAAGCAGGATTTTTTAAGTTTCAACGATATCTCCCATTGAAAGGTGATTACTAAAAATACATTTGATTTCAATAAATACATACCAACACACTATACTTTTTTAATTTATTACGAGAGTAAGGACAACAATTCAATTTCGGACATGACCATATTATCAGGATTCAAAGTGCGCAAAAAAATGTACATTTAAATTTATTTTGTTTATACTTTTATTACAGTACATTTATATACAGTTTATACCATACCTCTTTAGTATGTAACTACATCATTGACTAAAACGAGCTGCATTAATTCGACGATAATTAAAATTACGTGCATTTGTATTCATAATAGACAAGTTTCTGCGAAAAAGGAATGTTGAAATAACTGAAGTCAAGACGTCTACGTTTAGGTTAGATGTTTGACCTAACGATATCCGCAATAATGAGATAAAACCTGTAAGGAGATAGCTAAGGGAATAACGAATCTGCTACGGTTATAGTTAAGATGTCGATTAGTAATAGCGGAAGCTTAGACTGCCATCAAAAAACCTGATCTGAGTACCTTATTCAATATACGTGGGGTGCTCTTGTTTGACCTGCCATCTCGCATCAGATTTCGAAGCTGAAAAGTGTTCAGTCACTTGGAGCTATTTTTTTTCACTCATGATAATGTTAAAGAATGTCAACAATAATTAATAATGGCAGTACTTCGTTCCATCTTGTAAGATACCCTTTGTATCACTAGAGAGTAGACATATCACCCTTCAGAACTGAATAGCGTTACCTTCAATAGCATATTTATTTTAATTAGAGAAAAATGTGCATTTGGAAATCAAAATTTATTTTGAAATTGCCGCGTTCTGACATTTCAGTTTTAGTTGATCAACTTTTATAGTAGAAAAAAAAAACAAGATTTCTAACCAAAAACTTCACCAACTTTGTTAGAAGAAGGTTCACACTCGTCGATGTTCTTTTAAGTGTCCAGTTGATCAACTAAAAGTGAAACATCTGAACCCGGTGTACGGGAGAACGTATTGAAATATTAGCGCTCGTAGCGCCGTTGCAATCGATATCACCGGCGTTTTTAATGTCACCTGCGAATTTGAATTGGTCCACAGGCAGCATAAAATCTTCCCTCAAATGAAGATGTTCCCGGAGCCGCGTACATGAAGCTGCAGACTTTTATCTCCGACACGTTGAAGCACTTTGAGGCGGCAGATAAGGGAACCACTTCTGACGATCACCTTTCTCATTCATTCTTCGCTGTTCCTTCTTAGTCCGCTGGTGATTATACATTATAGCATTATGTATTATACCAAACATCGTGATAATACTCTGCCGAAACGAAGCAGGTACAAAGTAACAACACTCTTATTATTATTTTATACACTATCCAGGCTTATAAATTACTTTTATTGGTGTGTTAGTGCGATTTGATTCTGGGTTTTAATCTTAATAGCGAAACTATCAAAATAACACACAGCAACACATTACAAAGTGAAATTGAATGATTTATCAATTAAATGTATTTTGTTCATTTAAGTGACTTACATGAATTATTCTGCCAATTAATTATCTGTTTTCCAGCGGGCAGTAAATCCAACTTTTCATCTTGTATTCCACGGAATAATCTAGCCAGTTAATCATTTAACATTCGTACGAGATTATATTAGCATGGTCTTGAATTAATTTGTCATCGGGTTTATAACTCATATTAATAATGATACGTTTATGGAAAGAGTGGGTCATAAATCATATCGCCGCCCGTTGCTTTTCTCTATTTACTCGAATGAAAGAAAAGTTCTTCTTGATTATAGGATCTTAATGAAGATTTAAATATGCGGTAATTTTCTCCTTTGAAATAAAAAGATTGTAATAATGATTCAGAAAGAGATTATGTTTTTTTGCTGAGTTATTAATCAATTAAAATAAGCTTATTCGATTCATTTCATCTTATCGTAATAATACGGTGTCACGATATTAAAAAAACGAGTGCATCCGAAATTATTTGGATACCTTGAGAGGGGGCTGCAATTATTATTTTTTTATATTTTTTTTAATGTCACGTTTTTTAATGCAGGTTTTTTATACTTCTTCATCACAGTTCGGTTCGGTTCGGCTTCGGTTTCGTTTTTTAAAATGTAATAATATTATAAGCCTTGCTGCACATTCTTGATATTGAAGACTAAAAAATGTCTGTTTACAGTTAGCAGTGTTAGTTAATTTAATGAATGCTACTATCTTATTTTAATATAAATTTTTACAACTTATAATTTTGGTGATTGTATCAAATATCATACGCGGCTCTTGCCCGTATTATGGTAGGCGTAAATGATTTATGTAAGAATAGCAAAATAATATTTTGTAGAACAAATAATAATACATAAGGTAAAATGACATGTTATGGTAAAACAAAAACAAATAATACATATTTTTATAGAAACCAAATTAGAAATAAAAATAAAGATTCAACTGATTGATAAAAAGATATATTAAAGAAAATAGAAATAAATATCAAAATATTATAAGTAAGATTAAGATATTGTGCCAATTCTTTTTATATATTTTTTTCTTTAACACAGCAGGGTACGTACTTATCTAGAAATGTACCTGTTAAACACAGCATGGTATGTAGGTACTTATCCAGAAATGTACCTGTTTAATACAACATGGTATGTACTTATCTAGAAATG
The DNA here is from genome assembly GCA_026573805.1 of Hesperophylax magnus. Taxonomy (NCBI): domain Eukaryota; kingdom Metazoa; phylum Arthropoda; class Insecta; order Trichoptera; family Limnephilidae; genus Hesperophylax; species Hesperophylax magnus. The sequence goes on from JAIUSX010000022.1 coordinate 9,259,273, forward strand.
TACCTATTTTATACAGCATGGTATGTACTTATTTAGAAATGTACCTGTTTACAGTTACATTGTCACATTTGAATTTAGTGATATAAGAGAGTGAAAACTTTTTTCATAGCATATTTAATCTAATGGCACGTACTTATCTATAAATTTACATGTTTAATACAGCATGGTATGTACTTATCTAGAAATGAACCTATTTAATACAGCATGGTATGTACTTATCTACAAGTGTACCTGTTTAATACAGCATGGTATTAACTTATCTAGAAATGTACCTGTTTAATACAGCATTCTATGTACTTATCCAGAAATGTACCTGTTTTATACAGCATGGTATGTACTTATTTAGAAATGTACCTGTTTACGGTTACATTGTCACATTTGAATTTAGTGATATAAAAGAGTGAAAACTTTTTTAATAGCATATTTAATCTAATGGCACATACTTATCTAGAAATTTACATGTTTAATACAGCAGGGTACGTATTTATCTAGAAATTTACCTGTTTAATACAACATGGTATATACTTATCTAGAAATGAACCTATTTAATACAGCATGGTATGTACTTATCTAGAAATATACCTGTTTAATACAGCATGGTATTTACCTATCTAGAAATGCACCTGTTCAATACAGCATGGTATGTACTTATCTAGAAATGCAACTGTTTACGGTCACATTTTTGACCTGAATTTAGTGATATAAAAGATTGAAAACTTTTTTTAAATGGCATATTTAATCTAATGTCATATTTTCAATCAAAAATTCTCCGAAAGGAAATGCGTATTCCAAGCAAAAACTTCTGATTTTTTAATATTATCAAAAAAAAAATTAAATAAAATATATATCTGAATACAGTACAAGAGTCCTAACAGCTTGCAAACGTTTGTAACCAGTGGGACTATGGCATCCCCAATTAAAATTAGCTTATCCTCTCCACTGCCTTTACAATGTTGAGGAAAGAGATAAGGAAAAATATGGTGGGGAAGTACATTCAATTCAGATCTGGTCACCTAACACAAGTAATGTTTCAATTCTGAACGCTGATCTTACACCAGGACGATATTGGGAGTTTATTTCACTCTGAAACGTACCGCAATTTTACTATATATTATTTTAAATTACTAAGTTGCGAAATAACACTTATAAATTTTACTTACGCTCGCTGGGATTTGAACCCGCGGCCTTCGAATTGCTAGTCGAGAACCTTACCGTTCGTCGTCATATTATTATTAAATTATTAAAATAATTTATGAGTTTAGTTTACCCAGCTCGAACGAATCAATGTTGTAAACAGAGAGATGTGTTCATAAAAGGTAATTATTATCATTATAACGAAGATTTTTTCGTGATATTCGAAGGAAGCTATTACCCGTATTACTTATAATTAGGGTTTAAATATTATGCGGCGCGTAAGGTTGGAATTGTGAAAAACTTGACTTATTACCACGGTGCGATGTTGGTTTGATTAAAACGGCCTTAAACCGAGCTTAACGCCAGCTCAACTATACCAACGCTGAAACGGCGCACAAGAATCTAATGAAGAAGAAGGTACATATATAACAATAGGCGGTATCGGAGGCTCATCCCGAATGCGAATGATGGATGTATAGGTCCACGGGATGTAGTGCCGCCGCGTCTTGGATAAGCCCAGACTCCAACCACTAAGCTCTAATACAAAGACATATCTCACAACCCTCGCTAATTGCTCCAATCTGCAGAGTAGTATGTCAATAAATAATTGATCACGACATGTATTTCTCCGGTTAACCCCCTCGGTACCGTCGTAAACTACACTTGACATTTATTCTTAAAACTCGCGTTGATGTTTATTTAAGTCGTGAATTATTTTAGTACGTTAGGGTACTTTGGTTCTGTCGTTTATTTATATGTGTGTTCTTGTTTGTTGCCTTCGCCGTTACATAAAACAACAATGGCGTTCGGTTCATGCTACCTAACGGATTCCTGTATGGCTCATATAGATTGGATATAGATATATATCTGTGTAAATATTCATAAAATAAGTTTGATTTAGCAAATACGCCTAATAAATTATTAGGTAAAACTTCTGGGTCATGTAAAAAACATTTAGCACAACTATACAGGGTGTATCGGCACGTACCCGACAAACTTTAACCAGCTATTCCTTAGCACATTTGGAGTAAAAAATGTTATGGGCACTTTGCTGTCCGGTAATATTTTTTAAAATAAAAAAAATACTATTCATATTTTCACCACATGTCACCAATGTTTTATCCTTTGTCAAAGTTTGAAAACCCGTCTGGCAATATTTTGTTCGAGTTTCGTTGAATAATGTACGTACGTACCTACGTTGGCGCGCTTTTACAATCACAACGAAATGGCACAGCACCATTCGTCTCATTTTTAACTATTATTATTTAGTGTGTACGAAAGAGCGAGGACACTTTTTGACGCACTTGCACTGACACAACAGCTGTTGAACGCGAGAAACAAGGCAAATGACAGTGACGGAGTGTGGATTTTTTATTTATTTTTGTTTTTAATGGAAAAAAAATGGTACCGGACAGCAAAGCGCCCATAACATTTTTTACTCCAGATGTGCTGAGGAATAGCTGGTTAAAGTTTGTCGGGTACTTGCCGATACACCCTGTATAGTTGTAGAATTTGGACACTAGCGCCATTTCCACTACGAGGGCCGATACATGGAACTAAATATTCTATGCCTTTTTAAAATAGTTTGATTTAATACTTAACATACGTTTTCATATCTTTCTCTTTTTGTTTCCACTAACAATGATGTATCGATCTCTTTCTGATTTAAAAATAAGAAAAAGATTTGGTAGGTACTGAAGATGGTTTGAAAGAGAGATACCTATGGAGAAAAATGAGTACAGCTACTTTATTTAAAATTATCGACAATCCGGTTAAAAAAGGGACTGCAGGCCGCACCTGATAAAATTTTAATAAATTCGTAATAATACAGGAACACGTGTTCGTTCACCTGCGTTAGTCTTCATAATATATAATGACGAAATGCGAAAATTTTAGGATTTTTATGAACACGTGTTCCGACATCGCGACAATTCATTGGTATGTTACTAAAAGTTTACCAGGAAACCTATTAATTCTTTTGTTAACGGCCCGCAATCTCGGATAACGAATAATTTGATGAGATTCTTGTTAAATTCTTATCTTAAAAAATAATATATATATTTTTTAAAGATCTTTAAACTAGTGTTCAAGAGAAATATGTTGTATATCGATAGAAATTCTTTATGGCATTTAGCAATCTTAAATCAACCATCAACTTGAAAAAAGAGAGAAATATCATTCGAATAACCAAAAATGCCTCACACAAAATTTTCAATTTGTTTAAAAAATTAAATAAAATTATAAAAACAAGTTCATTCTAAATTTAAACTCATCATTCTAAATTTAAATTCACTATTTTTAGAGACGCACCGCCCGCAGCAAAGCAGCGATCGCGGAACGTCCATCATTTCGCTATTATGAGATTGGTCGTGATTGGTTTCGTTACCTCATGATTATTGGCGCCTGCGTATTACTCATAAAGCAATGGTCTTATGAGGGTTGGGGTTAACCATTCTAACAGAATAACATTTGTTAGTGCACACACAGTGTAATTTCAAAGATTAAAGGAAAATAAAAACTTTGTAAAATGTCTTTTACAAATAATAAAATTGTTAATTTACTACACGGCTCCTATGATTACAAAATTGTTGATTTTATTCTAGGTACAACGTATCAGCTGTCAATAAGTTAGTGGCAAAGTATCAAACCAATTACAACAGTATATGGGCCAAACCTCAAAAGCCCTGGACAGAGCATTAGTGCAATTTTGTATGAATGGTATTGAAGCCAAATCTAAGGTAAGGGAAAATTGCCTGGCAGCTATCTTGCATGACAAACTTTTGAAATGACTGTAGGCAAAGTGGTGCATAATTATCTATAGTAATTTTATTTTTGTGTTGTTAATGCAGTTATAACTTCTTATGATTTTTTGGGGTATGATGAGACAAGAAATTAGTCATGTCATTAAATAATTTAAGCATGTTTTGGCAATTTTCATACATCAGATCTTCTCCCTCATACCGCATCTTCAAATTGTTGTCAAGTGGCTATATTCGGGGCTTTTAAGTTCATGTTACAGTATCACCAAATACAGATTTTTATTTTAGGTTCTTAGTAAATTTCTGTATTACCGATATGAATGCATGATATGTACAAGCGAATAAAACAATTCGATCTGAAATAACCAAAGTGTTTTGAATTGTAATATACAAGCAGCCCAGAAAATCTTCACCTACTGACAAAAACACTAATAGCCCAAAAAGCATTAGTCTGTCTTACGTACTTAACGTTGTGTGGCTGGATTAATGTACGTAATATGAATGACATAATTGTAAGTTACATTGTTTACGTTGTATGAATTGAGAGCAAGAAAGGGATTATAATATGTAGTTAAAGGTTAGGTCGGATTAATTAATCTTACTTGGTTTGAAATAGCATGAATTTGCGATTTTTAAAAGCTAAACATATTTATACATTTAATGAATCTTAATAAAGTAGTTGAGTTATTGCTTTTGAAACAAATACAACTTTTCATAGTTGCATCCAACCATCGGCCAAATGTGAACTCAACAACCAAAAAGCTACCTTTCTAAATACAAATGTGAAGTAAACAGGCAAAGAGTATTTCTAAATACAAATGTGAAGTCAACAGTCAAAAAGCTCCCTTTCTAAATACAAACTATCTTCATCTTATCTGACAGAATTTATTTCATTTCAATGTAGAAATTAATTGACATTTGTTTCTCTTTATGAAACAAAATGATTTTTTAAGAAAACCAAATACCACACCTCAATACCAAATCTCAAATCTCAGTAGGTCAAATATATATTTTTTCTCAAATGTTACCTATATTTTGAAATAAAACGTTTGTTATGTTATGGCCACGATCAACAATCAGAAAAGGCTTTAATTGTTATAATTATGTTTACCAATAGAAGATTAATTAAGTTTATCTATCAACTGTCTACAGAAGAATGAACTTTGAATTTGCGGCTAATCTTGAATTCGTGTTAGGTAAGTGCTGAAGTGTTTTCAACTATAATTTTTCATCTAGTAAGAATCACTTACGTATTAAAACAAACGAAATGTGGTATACGTAATAAACTGTCTAGTACCATGATAGTATGTATACCTATCTATTTAGTACCTACTTAGTACCATGATAGTATGATTACGATGAATCTGAAATGTAGCAACGATTCATTAAATATTCCATCCCTACACGTGTTTGTTAAATATACACGAAGTACTTTAGTATTGGAGCCTTTTTGGTTTGATATGATTATGATGAATCTGATAAGATGTACCTTACCGTATAAGCACATAAATGATTCATTCAATGATACTTATTATTATTTTTCAATTCACACAGGCAACTTTACTGAAAGCCTAAACAAAAATCATATTTGTACCGTCATAGACAACAAACGTAATTCCAAAAAAACGTTTAGGCTGAGCATATGCTGAGACGCAGACCGCGCAGCTCAGTACACAGCAGGAATGTCGCCGCAGGACAGACGAGGCAGAAATCAGTAACCAGCATGTCTGCGACACAGTTAGTTAGTTTAGTCTTAATTTGTATATCAGTTAAAACGAAATATTCAGGTGTGAGTATTCTTAACACTGCTATAGTTTTGCATTTATTTATTAACTAAAATGATTTCTTTTCAGTAGATACGAATACTTGGAAACTTTTGTCCATAAAAAACTTGCCTTTTCAGTTAGTTAGACTCGGTTCTATATTCGAATGCAGTTTGTTTAGAATTAGCATATCTCGGTTTCGCATGCAGCTATTGTACGCAGCGGCCGTATTAGTCTATCAGAGGCGGGCATCAGAGCTGACTGCACGGGACCCACTGCGGCTGGGTCTGGACTCTGGGTGCAGCCAACCCTCTGGACCACAAGCTAGGACAAACAAATAAATTAAATTACTACATTTAATTCACATCTTGAAAACCGTAGGTAAAATAATTTTTGGAATGGAATATGTTGGTAATGTATAGTGTGTGTTCAAGGGAAAACATAATTCAATTAACCAATTATTTAAAGATATTTATTACATATTTTTATGACAAGTTACAAGTTAGAACAATTCATCTAATTTCAAAGTTAATTTTTAAGTTCTGTTTTTATATCATTATCACTCGGTTGCTTCACAGAACTAAAATTAATAATTACAGAACTTGAATAGATCTTATACAGAACTTGAAATTATATTCGTAATTTGATTAAATGTTTCTGTGTAACAACCCATCCTTAGTGCAATAAATAGTCAAATAATGTACTCCCCGGCACCAATAGATTTATCTGCCTCTGTTGATAAATCAAAGGAATTTTAACTAATTTTCATTAGCAGTTTTTTTTATAAAATGTATGCATCTTGAACACGGAAGGATAAAATTAATCGAAAGTAATATCGAAATGTTCTTCATAGCTGCAAAATGAAACAAATATTTTTTTTATTTTTTTATTTCGTACAATATTTTTTATATTTCAAAGTTTTCCAGTAATGTTGGCCTCACTGGGTGGCTTGCCCGTGCTGAGGCTTTCATTTTATAATATGAAAATATAATCTACATAATACATTTAAAGAGAAAATAATACATTTAATATATAATCTTGTGTGTTTGTGAGTGATGTGTGTTTATATTGGTTTTGTGTGTTACGTGTAGGTTTTATGTTATGATATTTTGGTAATATTGTCTTTTTTGTTCTTTAATCCATTTTGTAATTTTGTGTGTGAATTTATTTTTATTTTCTCCAATTTTAATTTCAAGTTTTACACTGTTGAAAGCTTTAATAGCATGGTATTGGTAGTGTCTTTGTCCAAAGCTTGAATTTACTGTCGGAGTTTTTATGTTTTCTTTGTACGCTTGTCTAACTGGTCTGTCAGTGTTACTTTTTGTATGTTGAAATTTATTTATTTTTGTCAAAAATGTAGTTTAGTAGTGTTTTAACGTATAATTGGCGAATATCTAGTACGTCACAGATGTTGAATATTTGGTCTGTATCAGTCAGTCTATGTTTTTTTAGTATTACCTTTAAGATCGTTTTTTCTTTATATGTTCCGTTCGCCATGAGTTTTGTAGAGATTTTGAATTCTGCATCCAGAATCATATTATACTGTACGAGAAGAAGAATTATTCTGTAAATATATGTAGGTATTAACTATTTTAATGGTTTGTCAGCACAACTGCGCAAAGCATTGCGGGGAGCTTTATGGAGGTCGGCCGCAAAAAAAGATTATTGAATGGTGCTCTTAAACAGCAATTATAGTCGCGAAAAGGTTGTGGTGCATAAAATTGGCGATCGCATGATAGCCCGCAGTTAGCATTTAGCATTAAGCAGTTACCGGCGAGGCTGCCAAGGTCGCCTGATAACAAGCGACTTTGGCATCCAGAGGGCTAGAGCAGTATCCGCTCCATTCTTCTGACAAAGCTCCCATACGCTGTCGGCCGGTTTTGCCGTGGAGAAATTTACCGCTCCGGTATCTGTTCTCATATACGAACACACTCCTGGTATATAAGCTCTTAGATACAAATAGCAACGGGGCCCATTAGACCAACATCGCACTTAGTAATCTCTGAGAAGCTAACCGAGAGTTCCGGTATTACGAATCACCATACCGCCCTCAGTAGAACCTGACTTTTCTATTTTACAAACAGGATTTCGCTAACATTGTGCGACGTTTTCAAAAAATAACTTTCGCAAATTATAGCAACACATTTTTATGTAAATGGAAGTCTTGTCTTAAAAAACAACGAAAATCACGTGATTTCCTATGTTTTGATAGCTGTTTTATTTTTACTGTCTAAACATGTTTCCAACTACAACAAAGAGCGGAAAATGAATATATTAGTACTAATTTCCAATAAACTTGGTTTGATACATATTAATTCGTATTTACTGCTGACATTTTGTATTTTTACCATAGATTAGTTCTTAATTTACAAACAGTGTATATTTTTGATCGCTTATATTACATACTTTACGGGCGTTTGAAAAAATGAAACAATATTCGAGTCATTATTACATTTCGTATCATAATGTATTTTTATACGAGTTAATAAAACACAATCGTGACCGCTCCTTTACAATCGCAGAAATGATCACATTGCAATTCATAATGCTTTTGAAATTTATTTTAACACTACTACAATAAAAAAAATGTTTCTTATTCATTGCGAGACTTCATACTGTTTTACTGCTAGTTATAAATGGTGGTATTGAAATCTGATCTTCGATTCGAGCCTTGTTTTGTAGAGGCTGTGCTACCAGTCATAATTAATAAATAACATTAGTTTTTAATATCAAAATAAACATCGTTCAAACATGACATAGAGGCGAGGCAACATTCAAGTAACTAAGTTTTGGGCCCAAAACGAGCGATCGTCAAATTATCTTGCCTTTGAACGACCAATTTAGACTTTATCTGCCTTTTGAACTGAGTTATAACCACTATTTTAAAAACATCAAAATACCTGGATTTGTATCTTGATTCTACATCAGTTCAAAATTTTTAAACACATTTTACAGTTTTTTTCCTATCTGTGAAATGAAAGCCCGACTCCATCGTTATAATATTAACGCGTAGAGCTTAGAATAGCTCAGACGCTTTGCAGATTTTTTACAATGATCTTCCCATCGTGACGTTTTATATTGCTCGTTCTGTAAAATCAGTGAATGTCTACTAAATAGGCAAATCATGTTATAAAATGCTAGATTCTTTATCATCGTTATTGCAATATATACCTGGCATAATATCGGAATAGCTGATAATCTCCAGAATGAAATTAGGTATATATTATGATCACACGGTTTACGAGAAATGAATGATTGGCTTTGGAATTTCACGACTTAGAATTTTTAACCTTTCCCTTACTGTGCTAAAAAAATTCACGTGTTCCGGTGCTGTGTCGTCGTGTTTAATATCGGAAAAATATGAATATTCATAGCTAATCGCTTATGTTTATTATATTTTATTTCAAAAGTGATAATAATTGTAACTTAATTGCTGAAAACATGAAAAAAGTATCGGCAGATGCTAAAAAAACGTGCGAGGGATCCACATCTAACGACGGTCCGCGACCGACTGGCTGGCGGCTAGCACACACACAGCTATGCGGTCGTAGGTATCGATGGTCTAAATCAAAATACAACTGCGGACGTGTGGATTTCTCATGTTCCCGCATAGCGAACTAAAGCGGGACATCAATAGCGTATCATTTCCTCGCACACTCTTCCGCGTAGAAGTTTCACACGGTTGATTGTATTGGTGTATTTGTTTCCGATTTTTAACAAAAATCTCTGATTTTTAATTGAATTTGAAAACTATGTAAATTTTTATTTTTTATCAGTGCATAAATGTATAGCGGAGAAATACCTAAAATCTAAACCCAGAATTAATTATATTTATAGAGTTATTAAATTTATTAGAAGCAATGTGTAGTAAATACACACCACATATAAGGAAAGGTTGACATATGATACGTGCAATATAGGAAATGTATTGAGGCTGCCTGGAAAGTTTAATATCTGCTTACAGATATATTTTTATTGGCTTAAGCCACTTACAATTACAATTCTTCCTCTCTGTGAATATCTAAGAATGTTGAACAACTATAATACCCGATATACCTGGAAATATACTTTCTTTATTTCAAACCAACAGCTTATCGAGAGAACTTGAAACAATTAATTGTTTTTTTTAAGTAAATTGAAAAATAGCTATTTTCAAATAGTTTTATTATCTTGGACTGCTGTATGAAATATCCGCATTCTTAAAATGCGAAACAACGCTGCTAATAATTGATACAGCACACCCAAAACATTAGAATTAGTTGTGAACCATTAAGATGCTAAGATGGACGGCAATATCAAGCATGAATTAATTGTCGTGTTCCTTTATCGTATTACAGTTGTATTTGTCTCTTGCCTGGTGTATATATTCACTGCCTCTTGTAATATGGCATTCTACAATTCCCTAATTTATGCACTCGTTAAACCAATAAATGACTAGGAATGTTCAAACTGGTTATGAACATGTGCTACAGAAGTCGACAATAATTTGCTGGCCCACACTCTATGGGAATTATCAGAGTAACGGGGAAAATAATGAAGATGTAAACGGCCGGCGAAGAATAGACTTGCTCTACACAGAGTCGAATCCAAAATCCAATAATTCAATCCAGAATTATTTATGTTAATTGGTGCAAGTGGCCGCCCGAGCTACCGCTAATTCAGTGACATTGTTTCTCTCAGATCTCCATCACACTCGAATTTAGTTCAAACCTGTCACATGAATTGATAATCAATTCAACTACCCACTTAATTTTAATTGTTAGTTGTAACTTAAATTATTATTGCATGTAAACTGGGATAGTTGTCTTGAGTCTTGATTGATTAAATGTGCTCGTTGAGTAAATTACGATGATCAACACAATTATTATTATGCCCCTTGCTACTATTAAATTTAAACGGCGCGTCTTTCACATTTCAGCCTAGGAATAAAAAGTAGATGACCTTGATTTTAATTGAGAGCAAACAATCTAAATGGTACAAACATTTACCTCCCCACTTGCATGAAATGTATCCCTGCAAAATAATAACACCTCGGTATGCTGCCTTGTATTATAAATATTTTAAAGCACTTGGAAATAAAGCCTTTCGAAGGCTTTCTTTTTAAACGATTTCACAGTTATTTCTTCAATAACCGCAAATTCACTTTGGTGCCGTCATTTTTTACATATTACTATTTCATCAAAATAATTACATATAAAAAATCATTTCACAACTCAGCTAATCAGGAGTCGTAATAATTACCCTTTCTCATGTGAAAAATGATGTCAATGTCAAATGGCCTATATCACACCATACATCGGCGCCAATTGAATTAACTTCGGATTCCTTGGAACACCTTCTACCGAAATGTCAATAGAACCAGCACAGCAATCTCACCTAATACTAAAGTTTTTACAGGTATCTATGTGCTCGAATATACATTATATTAATGCAAGATAACCTACCTAGGTGTGATATTGGGGCAAATAGTAGTTATCCCAGCGTATCGTCATTTATAAGGCGAATAACCTCAGCAATGCGAACCGAGGAAGTACAGGTATGTTTAATGTTCATTGCATATCGCAATGTATTCAACCCTTATTGTCCCGAGGCGCAAGCCATACCGGTCAGAGCTTACACGCCCTTGGATGTGTTTTAATAGGCATATTGGCCGGTGACAGCTTTCGACGTGTGATATATTATACTGCTATTCGAACATATAAAATAGGAATAGCAATACCCATAGCCAGTAAGAGAAAGGTTTACTTGCAGGCTGTTTTAAATGTGCAAGCTTATGAATTGGCAACAGGTTTGCCACTGATCTGTAAATCAGCAATTTTCTGTCAAATAAACAGTTTTGTGGCTTAGTGCTAAAAGTACCAAAGTCAATTGATTCATTATTGAATTAAAACTTTTTCTATTGATATTTTCTTCCATAGTAGGTTGGCTATCATCAGAGCAATCTTGTAGGATGTATCCGTTAACAACTCTCGTACTAGTTATATGGGTCACAAAGGCATGAGAGTGCGACGTCTTCTTCTGTTGCATTTTCCATTATGTTTCCCCTGATTTATTATATATAATCTTGTATTGAGTGTTGTTCTTTTAATTTTCAACAATCGGAAAAAAAATCGAAATTGTTTACCCTATCCGTTTAATTTTTTACGCTCATCATCATTAACATTTGACATTTTAACTAAAGACTAATAAAATTCTTAAAAATGAATTAACTTATATTCCTTTCCTAATCGAATAGGATTGATACAAGATTACAACGTTGAAAACAAAATAGTGACACCTTTATGGATATTTCTCAATATTTTTTTATGCTGGTACTTTGCCAATAAACTACATAATAATAATAGCTCACAATTTTCTCCGAAAACCACCAACCCCCGGTAATTAATTAATAATGATTATATATATCTCTATTATGTCGAAGTCTCGTATCATACATTACAATCGCACTGTAAAAAATCGCTCCCCATTAACTTTATTTCCCAAGACGTACATATTATATAAATAGTATGCTCTAAAGACGCCTAAAGCTATGGCGTATAGTCCATTTTTTATATGCCGCGAATCGTAGGAGCTATGAGATTGCTTTTTGAGGTTAGTTTTTTTTTGCTCAAACAAACTGTTAAACTGAACACGTCATACCAACAACAACAAAAATAATAACGTTGCCTAAATGCTACGCTTAGAACAACACGAAGAAGGAGAAACAATACAAACGTTTTGTAGTGAATTTACTTTACTACCGGCTTCTCAACAGTTTTCGGTTGAGATTTTTTAACAACAATGCATATTATTTAAAATTTATCAAAGCTCAATAACTAATGATTGCAATAAAATATCGATCAGAAAACAGTTTCTTAGAAATTTCAATTTTTATTACTGAGAGATAATAAAGTTATAAGTTTGACTTCTGCAGTGTTAGAGTGAGACAGCAACAGATAAAGGTTTATATATAGTAGTGCGTGCTCGGTCGCCCTCTTTCGAACCTAGAACTCCACTAGCTCAGACGTTAGTTCTCGCAATATCCATTATTACTTATATCGCGGAATTGATATAGCGTTTCGTGTACAGAAGACTATTTCTATAATCCTCCACTTTATCCTTTAAATAACAATTAAAGTTTCATTTCGCTAGAACTCACTGTAAGCGAGTTTTTTTGTGGAACACGCTAACAGATCATCTTACTTGTGTTAATTATATCACTGGAGATAGATCGCGTGTATTTTTGATCGCTTTCTAAGCCAAGAAGCTTATCATAAGTATCACTATCGTTTCCAGCGCGCTCGTAACAATTTCCCGATAATTTGTCTCCCCAAGCGATGAGAAGTGCAATTCCACAACAGCGCTAAAAGGCCGCAGTGCAAGCTCCAACAGAGCGTGAGCACCCGCTGTCCCAGCATCTTACTTTCTAGATCTGCATCAGAAGAAGTGAGTTATGGCGGTGACGCAGCGACTGTGGGCCGATGACAGGATCGTTATTCTGAATATCCATCTTTACCGTTATGCATATTAATCAGAGCCGGCCGGATTAGATGTTTTCCTAGACAATAAAATACGATACCTAATTTTATTGTGCGGAATAATGGCACAGATAACACTCGTGGCCTACTGGTAACTTGATTATTATATCTATAGAGTGGATATATCCACAAAATTACTGATATAAGATATCTAATGGAAAACGGAAGTGCCTATAAATAAATTCAAATTAAATACAAAAATCAATGCTCAATTATAAAATTAATAAGTTAAACATTTATAACTGACCCAATTATATGTACAGATTAAAGATTTTTATAAAGTTAGCAGGGATGAGGTAAGTAGTCATATAAGTGTAAATATACGTACTTTAAATAAATGATTTAGTTCTAGTTCATTTGAATACAAATTTCATTGCGTGTACAGTGTGATTGTAGATACTAAGTGACATGCAAAACTATTTTATAAATAACTGAAGAACTCATTATATCTAATCTGGTAATCTATGTTTAGATTCATAATCTATGTTCTAAGTTGTAAGTTGTAAGCACAGTATTTTATATCAACCTGAAATGAATAGGAAAATACATTGGTTATCTTTGATCTTTGGTTCTTCGTGTGCTTATTTTCGTTTGGCGTTTACGATAACGCGGAGAAAAAAAACCTTATTTCGTACAGTGAAAGTCTCGCGTATAAATTATATTTTATGGCTGTTGGTGTTGACCCTGCGTAGTCCCCAGAACTCGTGTTTTGCTTCAGTTACTGGGAGCGGCCCCACATTAAAAATACTGATTTATCTGAGGGTATGCGGAGGAAATTGTTAGGATCTTTTGCGCGTAGCCTTGACATTGCCTACTAGTAGTGGGGCGCAGAGTCTAAGCGTTTTATCTCGATGCACGTTGCCAGCTCTTCGTCTGTTGTTTGGCCCAGTTTCTTTACTTTGCGTAAAATAGCCGCGAGACAAAATTTATAATCACGTATAGAGTAGTAGTGCTCACGATTATGATACAACAAATGCTTGCAATTATGTTGCGATGAATGGACCGGCTCGGGCGCGAGGTAATTCGTAGATGGGAATTGCCTTCCTACGTGGATGCACGCCAAACATGCGACTGGACTTTTCCTTGCCGCGTGCTACTTGCTTCTCGGATACGGCGCTTGACGTGACGGCAATTCGGGCAGAATCACTCTGCAATCTCGGCATTCAGCAACAATGCGTGCTTTAATTGCCCACATTCTTTACTTTAGTGCACTCATTTCGCTTAATCCCAACTCGAGAAAAGAACACCTGAAGTCTAATAAAAACTTTCGCATATTTACAGGTGTCTACAATTTAATTGATGTAGACCACCGTCTTCGAAGCAACACTTTTACAATATTTTCGACATGTAGTAATATTAATTAAAAGCTTGTTTTTAATGGGCTTCTTAACGACCGCGCGTTGATATATTTTCTATCAATAAAAACAATGTTGAGGTACATATAAAACGGTGCTGGATTAAAAATATTAAATTTATATACACTATCTTTAATATTAATAATATTTGGATAATTTATATAGCGCCGTTTTCGTGAAAAATCACCTCAAGGGTGCTCTAAAAATATGTTTATTACATAATAAATACAGCTGGCTTAACTAGGATTCATAATAACTAGTGACTTACATCTAAGACTATATCTAGTGACTTACGACTAAGGTTCATAACTACCGACAGATATCTAGTGACTTACGACTAAGGCCTATAACTACTTAATGACGTACTCGTATATATTTACATATGTAGAAACATAGATTTAAAAATACATCGATAAATACTCTTTCTAATTTTACGAGCGCCAGAAGAAGAAGAAAGTTCTGTAATATTAGGGTGTTTCATAATTAATTTTAGAACACGTGTCCAATATTATTTGAATTTAACTATTGACATATTGGTCTAGTCGCTTGTCTCCACTGAAACTGAAGCTTACATAATAATATCTGACAATTATTTTGCGAAACAAAAAGGAAGAAATTAGTAAAGGTAAAGGAAATTATCTTAAAATAGTTTTGGGGGTGCATTCTGTAAGGTGAATATTTCTCTGACACGAGCTAACCTCTCATATGATAGGACCTCAGTAAAATAAGAGGATGATTGTAACGGTAGATGCTTTGTATAATTCGACACACATTCCTACACAAAAAAATAGATTTGTAACATAAGAAAATACTCACTAATGATGGTACGAATAATTGAGGTCAACATTTCACATAATCAGATCAAGAAAGAAATTTTCACGTCTTGTCTGTCTAAAATATGCATGTACATAAAAAAACTACTATATACTACTTTGATAAGATCGATCCAACAGTAACGTGAGGTCTGTGAATGTATGGCATGAAATCCGCAAATGTTAGGAAGATATTTCTTAAAAGTTTCGAATCATTAACATTTTATTGCTGTTATAAATAGCAGAATCCCATAAATTATGCTGATTTACGATTCCGCATTTCTCTCCGATTTATTTCTTTTTCTTGATCGGAACTGTTTAAGTTGTATGATATTCATCGATATTAGAAACCGTGTTTGTGAACGCATCGATATATTACTGCCATGTTTTGTGTATGTTTTACATACGTTGGGTTTTATATTAAAATATATAAAAATAAAAAACGAACTTAATCTAAACATGTGAACAGTTCCAAAGATATTTACATGGTATTAAATTTATTGAGAAAGTTTTTTAATGCACAAATCAGTCCGAATTGTTATTTTTTACCTTTATAGTAGAGCGGTAAGGATCTCCAACAAAATAATTGTGAATGCTATAGTTACACTAGTTCCGGGCGTGTTATATCACATATCAAAAAAATAACGTAGGGACAATATAGTAAGAATATAATTTACAAAGAGCATTTATGTCAGATGTCAATGAGTGGTCCGTCAATAATTAATATTTACGACCGCTGTTATTTTTTAATTGAACTGTCGTAAAATTCACCTGGGAGGAAATACTTATATAATAACGTTATACACGGTGTCCGGAAACTCGTAATACAAGCAGGATACTGGTGAATCTATAAGTACTACATTTATGTCTTTTTTGTTATTTGTTTTTGGGGTGTTATGCCGTGTTGCGCTAACTCCTTCTTTAGCCAACGTTTCGGACAGCATTGCAGTGTCCATCATCATATCCATCATCATCATAACACATCTGCCGTGATGATAGACACTGCAATGCTGTCCGAAACGTTGACTAAAGAAGGAGTTAGCGCAACACGGCATATATACTTTTGGCCGTGAAAATCTTAAATCATATTTTACATTTATGTCGATTTTTCGGTGTTAAGATTTGTTTGGGCTTGATGAAGTCTTCAATAACAGACGCATGGCTGTTTTTGTTTTTACTGCACAAAACTGCATTTTTACTTTATTTAATGTTACAAAGAGTTAAATTATTCCCGACCCGGGCAAAACACTTTTACTAATGGTCTGCAGACCATAATGACTGCTTGTTACTATTTTATAGGAGAGAAGAAGGAAGAAATCCAGTCGGCGAGGCTTTTTATAATCTAACCAAGTAAAACACATTGACAAGCTAATTGTAAACACACACTGTCAAAGAAAGCTAATTGTAAACACACACTGTCAAAGAAAGCCAATTGATAAGGCAAAACATCTGTTTTATCTATTAGCCCTAGTTTTACCTCTGACCGCTAGGTGCTAGGCTGCTTGTAAAGTAACTGGTGATGAACTTTGCTAATGGTTCGTACATTTTTAACATTCGGTATATATTTTTGATTTAAGCTTTTATTTTCGACTCATTTTCATGTAAATAAAGTCCGAAGTTAGAATTTTTTAGGTGAAATATAATTAAACAGTGGCTAGGGGATTAAAATCAGCTGTTTAATTACCGGACTCCAAAACTTATTATTATTAATGTCGATAAAAAAAGGAAAAACAAAAAAAAACAAATGCCCACATCGATTTTTTTTTGGTTTCTCTGTGATGTTATATAAGATTCTCCAGCTTCCCGCTTATGCTACTAGTTTCCGGATACTGTGTAGAATAACTTTGTATAGAATACCCCACATCACGACCTGCCTGGTTTCAGTGTAAAAATTTTAATGGAGTTTATAGGTTAGCTGGGGCTAGCAAAACAGATCGTTTCGTCTCCGTGTCATAATATGCCATCAACAATGATTTTATTACACTGATGAAAATGATTTTACTGCCGGCTAAATAAGGCTTCCAATAAAAGGCCTTTATGATATTCTATCACTTGTCAACTTGCTTGTTGTAATAATCTCCTCTCGAATTAAAGCCGGGTCTTTGGTGTCAAGATGATAATGAGTTCAAATGTTTTATAGTGATGTTTAGGATCTATTTTGTTTTATTTCTATGCAAATCGAAATGTTGAATTAACTTTGTAATGCATTAGTGAGTACCTAGTTCAAACAATCTTTAATCTTATTGCTGAAAATAAGAAATATTAAAATATTTCTAAGCTGTAAAATGACTTTGTGGGATGAAAATTATTTCGTTAACCCGAATGTCACTCAGAAATGGGTATGCAAATTTCTCGTCGCCAGAGCTCACCATTATATGAAGGTTTAATTGATCCCGCGACTTCTAATCTTATTTATTTATTTTATTTATTTCTTTCTTTTTATTTAGGAAGCAAACAGTCGTACAGTAAAAAATTATAACAATAAACATTCATATGTTCTAGACCAATTAAGTTCCATTGAATTAAATGTAGATTTAGTATTTTTTACCTACACAACATATTAAATGGCAAAAAAATAAACATAATAAAGAAATACATAAAATTAAAAACAAAAAGAAAAAATACAACTTTTCGCATAGCTATACTATTCACTACGGGTGATAATAATGTAATTTTCACAACAAAAAAATCGAATAAAATAAAAGTATTTTAATTTATTAAGCTGAATTTTATATGATAATAAGTTATGGTTGAAAATGTCTACATCTCGTAAGGCATTGTGAGTTTCACAGATACGTACTATTACAGAGTTTTGCGCGTATTTGGATTTACAATGTGGTATTCTAAATAAATCGTTCGATCTGGTGTTTTGCTTGGGGCAACGAAATGCAATCCTTTCTAACAGATATGATGAATCAACTAGGCAGTTCACGATTTTGTGTAAGAATAATGCATCAGAGATTTTTCTGCGTTTATATAAAGTGACAGGGACAAATCGATGGTCACTATAACGATACGATAGGTGTTTCATAAATTTGTTCTGAATATTTTCAATGCGATCAATATATGTTTGATATTGAGGATTCCAAATTACTGAGGCGAATTCTAGTTGTGACCGTACATATGACATATATAACAGAATTAGGGTGTGTGCTACCGTAAAAGGCTTTGTAATTCGAATAATGAAACCCAATTGCTTATAAGCTTTTTTTAGAATATTTTCAATATGATCCCTAAATAACATTTTAGAATCTAGTATTACTCCAAGATCTCTTATTGTTTCTACTCGTTGTAGGGGTACATGGTTTAGTTTGTAAGTATAATAAATTGAATGTTTTTTTCGTGTAAAAGTAATAACATTACATTTATCTATGTTTAGATATAGTTGATTGTTTTTGCAATATTCCTCAATTTTACCAAGGTCTTCTTGTAATTGGTCGCAATCATCTATGGAGCTAATACATTCATATAATTTCATGTCATCAGCGTAAAATAGGAAACAAGAATTACTAATAACACGATTCATGTCATGTATGTATAAAATAAACAAGAGAGGCCCTAGATGGGAGCCTTGCGGTACCCCTGAGGGAATAATTATAATTTGTGACATGTAACCTTTTAAAGCAACAGCTTGACTTTTATTTTTAACATATGAAGAGAACCATCTCAGATGATTTCCACATATACCAATCTTCGAGAGCTTGTTTAACAGTATGTCGTGATTTACTTTGTCAAAAGCCTTAGAAAAATCTGTGTAGATGAAATCTACCTGTTTCCCATTATCCATAGAGTTATTTGTTTTAAGTATTTGTAAAAAGCATTAATTTTGTGGCTCGTCATAATTTACAATAAAAAATGGTCAAAGTGGTTAAAGTGGTCATAAACAAATTTATTTATTTTTATTGTTATTTGTTTTAGTTAATAATGCTGCAACGTCCTATAAGAAAAATAATCAACCAAGCATAGAGAAGTCCCGTTTTAGCTCAACTGTTTGAGCTAACAACATTTCATCTGTCTGTCAATTTGTTTGTGCGCGCCCTATTCGGTTTTGAAAATCTGTTGTATCCACTCTATTAACAAGCATACTTTACTTTGACTAGATGGCTAACTTTGACTGAGATTTTCAATATTATTTTACGGAGCAAATCAAGGAAGCTTTGTGTTTTTTAAAAAGACATTTCTTTGGACAAATTGTATGAATTTTTATTGAAATATATAATTAATGAATTAATTTACTGGACAGTTTTTATAGCCCAGCTTTTGTGAGATATCACCTCAGGGGCGCTTATAAATAATTACGTCAGCAGGTATGTATAAATTTTGGTTTTGATTTATTAAAACAGAGAACATTTAAAATATACTTTTTTGCATGCAAGATCTACTACTGTTCACAATAAAATATCAAATTATGAGAATGATTTGACAATATTTGATTTTGTATGAGCTTCGTAATTTAAAACAAGATGAAATAATACAAGCAATAGAGACCTAAAAATAATACAAACAATAGAAACCTAATAAATAATACAAGCAATATAGACCTAAGAAATAATACAAGCAATAGAGACCTAAAAAATAATACAAGCAATAGAGACCTAAAAAATAATACACGCAATAGAGACCTAAAAATATTTTACTACGCCATTGAATGTAAGAATTTATCATTTTTACCTCATTTCCATGAAGGTAAGAAACATATTCGAATGATTCAAGAATACGAAGTAGGCTTTGAGGCAGTTTCGAAGCCATAAGCAACGTTACCATTGTTTTCGTTCGTGGTTTATACCTCATTTAATGTACGCTCTCACGTTAGTAAGAACAACTAACGACAAGCCAGCTTTGTGGAGTCCACTGCCGCTAATCATCTTAACATAAACAAAAGACCTATGTACTTTGAATGCCGACATTATAAAGAAGAGAAGAAGCATGTTGCGAAATCATTTAACCATGTTTTTAACTCATCACATGATGATTATATTAAATATGAACTTTTGAGCAAACGTAGGTTCGCGCGCAAAATTCCCAATTGTTCCCGTGTGTTAAACATGCTATTTTACATTACTTAATATTTACCTTTTGCTAAAAAAAAACTTTTTTAAAAACTAGGTAAAATAATCTTTCAGATGTGTAAGAAAAAACATTTTCATTTTTAAATAAATAAATTTTGTAATTTAAAATGTATTATGGGTTTAAAAAAGAGACCTGTATATTAAACCAAAAAACGGAAAATCTGTGAAAATGCACACGTTGAAAACACATTCCAAAATTATGGAATAAAACTCTCATTTCAATTTTCATCTTGTTGATTCATTATTTTTTATTTTTTATTAAGTATTAACTAGATCTGAAAAATAACGTAGAGACTAAAGTGTAAGCCTGAGAAAACACCAGATAAAGTATCTATGCAAATTGGTGTATTTCACAGAATCTTGCAAGCCGGCGCTTTGAATGCCAAACTCGACAAATTTACCTAAACGATTAGACATTCATCATTTATATATCGACGTTTTTAAGTTGTTTCCAGTTAATGTGCTTTCTTTCTGTAAATGAACAAGATAAATGCTTCGTGTTTCCAACTAGTCGATTTAGTACTCACGCTTATTGGATTACGCAGTTAAAATTAATTTACAAATTGCTGTCAGAGTGCGAATATATTTAATTATTTATTGAATGGGCTTGCGCTAGAAACACGACTTTTAACATTTATACAAAATCTTAAACTAAAATTGAATCAGACATATTGGCCAATATTAACATAAAGAAAGTTTTATTTTAGGTGGAAATACCTAAATAACTGTTGATTTTAAAAATTTATTTTATCTAATGAGTAAGGTGGAGTAGTTTTGAATTGATACGAAGTCGAGGCATTATGGAGTCTTCACGATAGAGTGTAATCTGTTGTGGAAATCTAAATGCATGCTCCGTGTATTACGAAGCGGCCTTGTAGATAGGAATTCAACTTTGAATTAATTCAGACTAGAGCGCGACGTTCACCGTACCAGCACTAATCCCTGGAGACAATTTGTAATTATAATGATTATGATACCTGTCATCACGGACTACACGCTCGAGTCAAGCCTAGACTCATTTTGGTGCCTAAATGTGATAAAAAGAACACACATAGTTTACCGGTTTAAGTTATACCCATTGTCTCACTGATGCCGTAGCGGTAATGGGGGAATGCTATTATAAACCCATTTATCAAGGTTTGTTTTTGGATGATTTTCATAATCGCGTTCGCAATTAGGCACTTCTAATGGAATATTTTTTAACGTAATTTGTTGAGTTGTTTCATCCACAAAAACAACTACGGCGAGTACTAAAGGTTCGCTCGAAGAATAAATTGAAAAACATTGAGCGTCGATTGCAAATTAGAGCTAATAATGATAGTTCTATGATATGCGTTTTATCGGCATTACATTAAACCAAGGAGAAGAATAAAAAAAATCTGTGTCTTTACCATAAAACAGAAGCTCTGTGTTATGGTAAAGACAGATTTTGCAAGAAGCTGCAAAATACTCTTGAACGTCATAAAATATACCCAGCGTTTTTTAACGAACTGAGTGAAAGCCACTCTTTTCAGCTCACATAAGCTATGGAGCTTTGAAATATCAATTTAATCTTCAAAATATTAGACAAAAGGTCATATTGGTTGCTCTCAAATGAATATGAAAAATATTGGTGAATTCCCAAAGCAGGGTAGAACACAATGTTTTTATATTTATAGGTTTTGCCAGTTGGGTTAAAGAAATAATATTATTATAGCAACTAGCGATCAAAGCGTTAAATAAGGACGCTTTTCGCTGTATTTATTTATTAATAAGTAAAGCGTATAATATTGTATTGTATCTATTGAGGTAACCATTCTAATTAAATAAGTGAAAATGTAATTTTCTTTTTCCTGGAATAAAAAAAAAAATAGTAAACAACTTGCAGTCGTTATTTTTAGAATGTAGAAGACAATTTGTTATGTTCTCCATGACTTATGTGGTATGTATTTATTGCGGATCTTGAATTTCCACTTTGCCCACACGAGCACAACTCCCCAGAGCGAGGGCTGGAGCCAACCACTCTTTTATATCTTCAACCTCTTCTCTCTTTTCGACTCCAGGGAATATTTTCAAGAAATTCCTACAGACGATTCGATAGAAATCGCCTTCCATTAGGCGGAAGACCGAGAAATAGTTTACATTTCAAAGAGAATCTTACCTCACCCACGCGCCAATACTATTGTCAACTTCTCCAGTCTTGACCATAAAATACACATAATTATTATCATTGAACATAATACGACTTTACTAATGGGCATTATGAAATTGTTTAAAATGAACAACTGTGCGTTCTCACTGGCGAATTTCTAAGAATCTGAGAATTACCTTACGAATTAAAAGAATAATGGCTTGCTTCGTCTGTCCATAGACAACGTGTTTTGAGGATTGCCTGGGTGAACTTTGTGGCTGAGTAAGCAAGGTCAATGGTTCAATTCCATCATTGACAGCTTTGGGAAAATTCTTGACGTTAATATGCAAATTTTTGTATTGTTTCAATGTTAACATTTAAAGGAATTAAATATTACAACCGGAAATTTTTCAAAATTTTTAAATCTCAAAAATATTTTTTTTTGTTTGCATATAATACGCAAACCTGGTGTCACGAAATTTGCACAGCGTTTCTCTCTATTTTTTTTAGAAAATTGTCACTATATTAATGTCATTTAGTAAATAATTACATATAGAGCTATCAAATATCCATTAAATGGTAAAAAATGTAAAGTAGGATATATTATTTGCTCCACATTTTTCATTTGTTTAAATCAAAATAGTGTTAAAATAAAAACTCGGACAAAGGCAAAAAATGTATTTTGCCTCTATATTCTGCTCATAATGACCCTATTAGTTAATAGTTCCAACTTTGTAAGCGTTCATGAACCGACAGTCAACTCGGCAACTTTATTGCCCCGGTGATATAACAGGAGGCTGTAAAAGCTTCAAAATTCTCATTGCGAAAGCTTGTGATATTCCGCTGGTGCAGTATATAAGTATGTGTTCAAACTAAAACCGTAACATTGGTGCATGAAATAGCGATACGAAGGTTAGCGTTCATTTTCATAACTGGTTTAGGATTCCGTGCGTTCACCTATTAGCCGGCTGCGGCTCAAACACCGCGCGAAGCCAGCCACTATGATGCTCGCTGCATGGACTTGGAGTTTATGCCTGATGACTACGTGATTTGAGCCTTAAAAATATATAGCTGTCTTTTGATATTCCTAATTTCAACGAAGTTTGATATTTTGTTGATGTTTTACCGGACGTACCCTAACCTCCTAATGTTGTTTGAACCTTGAACCACCTGATCACCACCTGATCACCACCTGATGACCACCTGAAACAAGGCTCTGAAATCTCTAGCTCTCTTTCAATATTCCTAAATTCATAGTAATTCTTAATTTCATCAACTTCTTTTAGTGCTATTTCCTATCGGAGATCAGCTATCATCAAGGCATTGTTATCTCTGTAGGCTGCGTTCCGGAACTATAAGCAAAACTATTCTCGTACCCGTCACGTACTTATCTAGTAGAAAAGTCGGCATCCTACCAAACTACGCCTTTGTGTTCCTAACATAACCTCACCTTATCTCTTTTAGCTGCCTAGAGTTTATACTCGATTCAAGCCTAAAAATATGTAGCTGTATTCCAACTTTCTATTTTTAATATAATCTCATCACCTTATAATTTAACCAAATCTTAATCGTTTTTATTCACTCAATTTTCGTAATCCTTACGTAACTGATTAACTATTTTTTTTATTTATCTGATTTGATCTTCTTTAACCTAAAATTGCATTGCATTTCCCGATGATAACCAACCTTTACATGATAGGTTATCAGAAGAATATTAGCCTGACCTAATTGCTTAATTATTAAAGATTTTCTCAGCATCGCCCTAAACGAAAAGTTGTGTGAAAATGCTTTTACTTTGTCTAATAAATAAGATACCAGGCATTAACTTTCCAACATTTTTTTCCTTTAAATTTACTCAGGGGTGTTATTTCCCCACTGTTTCTGGTTATTGTACCCTTTAATAATAAAGAATAATTTAATAATACCCTTTAATCTTTAGGTAGTATAAAAAAATTCGCAAAAAACTTTCTAAAACCCAGTATTTTTTTTCTTATAATGTCACCGATGATTCAGAAATAATATGTAGTCTTGTCAGTGATGTTATACATTTTATAGATTAATTGGTAGGCAAATATGCGCTATCATAATTTATCTATTTTCTCTACTAAATTTACATTTGGACTGGTACAGACATCGAATCATTAGAGCTTAATTTATCACAGATATTTTATAATTTTTAATTCGAACAAGTCTGATACAATTTCTCTTTCGATGCAGACAATTTGAATAATTTATAAATTCCTGATAATTAATCTTTGTATTTTTAGATATTCACGAACAGTTCGTATATTTTTTATCATTTTTTTCTTTCATCACATTACAAATGGCAATTAATTAGTTATATGGACACACAAAATGCTCAATAATCCAATCTTGGATAAACGTATATCATAAAATATTTTATTGCTTGAGTGTTCCTGTGATCATTCTCGGATAGCCAAAAACATAAGTTCAGACGTTTATGCTACAACGGATATTGCAAATATTTAATAGAAATAGCAGATTAAGTGTTGAAAATCGAGTGGGAAAACACGTAAAATCAAGTTACCGAATCAGATTAAATTTTCACATTTAAATTGCATCATAAAATATATTATTAAAGAAGGCATTGCGACTTAAAACAAAAATGTCGTAAATTTTTTTGTGAATTTAATATCATATCAGTTATTCTTTTCATTTTAAATTAAGGACATTTATCAAAAATATTCGCCAACACAAAACATTTTGTTCCTGAAACTGTTAATTCTTGATGGAATTTCACTTAATATAGACAGCTCCGTGGTAGAGCGTTAAGTTTTTTGGATTCAGACTCAGAGGTCGTAAATATTTAATAAAAATATCTTTAAAAATTTGATCTAATTTCACAGTATCGCTCGGGTGAAAGAACATAATTTAGAATCTAAACGTTGA
Source organism: Hesperophylax magnus (assembly GCA_026573805.1). Taxonomy (NCBI): domain Eukaryota; kingdom Metazoa; phylum Arthropoda; class Insecta; order Trichoptera; family Limnephilidae; genus Hesperophylax; species Hesperophylax magnus. Next base: position 9,284,702 of record JAIUSX010000022.1, read on the forward strand.
TTGAATTGATTTAACCTTTATTTAGTTACCAGATCACTCACACCACAACCTTAAAATTTAAATGCCGTAAAATGGCCATGTGGTAAAAATTTTTTTTTTAATGTTTTTTAAATCAAAAAATATTTGAAAGCTTTTCATTTGTAGTCTGCAATGAAGCCTCCGTATGCCTGTCCCAATACTACTTCTTTTCGTCTGCCAATTATATTCTATGAAGCCCGAGGGTTGCGAGGAATGGAGGTAGCGCCTTTGGGGAAAGCACACCTGGCGAGATTCCTGCCGAAAGTCCAGACCGAAATGCAAAGTTATACCTTTAATGTGTTTTGCGGGCCAATAGTAATAGTTCAGACTATAATTTGGGAAACCGTTGAGGTAGGTATGCAATCGGCAGTTCCTTTGCTTTATTGAAGGAGCCAAAATTTAAAATCAAATTATTATTAATTTGTATAATTAAAAAAATATTTTTTTTGTATTAGTTTTTCGTAGCGTCGCTAACCGTTGCTATTCGGTGTCATTATTAAACACTATTTTGTGGTTCTTCTTATTTTTTGACACTTAAAATCAGTTTTTTAAAACTCCATACCTCATGATGGAAATGACATAGCAACATAACAATCATTGCGTTGTTCGAAAAGTTTTAGATAGAAAAAATTTCGTGGCGCCGGAGCTCACCGTTCACATTTTTATGTGAAATAGATTTTCCACTAAATGTAAAAAATTGTGACAAGCATAAATATATAGTAGATTTATATATATATAACAATCCCTTATGTTTTTTTACAAAGATTGTTTTTTTATTTTCCATGGATAAATAGGTGAAGCCCATGGTTAATTTATATAAAAAATAGTATATCATCTCGCACGGTATTACAATAATTTTGTATTTTTCCCAGTACCCTACACGTTTTGCTGAAGTATTTTCTTATTACTGGCCCAATTATTAAATACATAAATTATTAATTATAATTATTTGTCTGACATTAAAAGAATAAGGTTCTTGCGCTAGTTACCTTTGAAACCTGATTAATTCCGACCTCTATAAACGGCAGTAATCAAGGAGTCATTAAAAGCTGATCAGAAGCTACGCCATCGATCATTACTCAAGCTATGTGTGTTCGTAGTCCGGCTTAAGGCTCGAACAATGCAAGTGAAGCTATGGTCGATACTGGTACGGACATTGGATAATATGGAACGATCCGAAGGTCGAATAATAACTTTTATTTTTCGCCTTCAACTAATCAAAAACTAATTAAAAATACAACACGTTAACTATGAAGTGACGCTAATTTTGTTTAAATTTCTTGCAGAAATATATATGGTTTCCAAAATTTTTTTTTATGCTGACTCTCCTATCGGAGGTTGACTATTATAATCACTTTTCTCCAAATACATCAAAAGCGGAATAAATCACAGAAAATGCACGGAAAAAATCTCGTACATAGGACTCGAAGCTTTGAAGTGTGGCTATTTTTTCTACTACGTCGTCCATCAATCTCCCCCTGGATTATCTTGTATTTGTCGATTCTTATGACAATACAAGATTATCTTGTATTTGTCGATTCTTATGACGCGATCAAAATATTTTATTTTGTACAAGTTATAATTGTGTCTATTTGCATATAATTATATAATTTTTGGGCGGTTATTCCACAATGCATAAAAGCGATTTCCAAAATGTGAGCGAAAACAAGAAAAGAAAAATTCAAATAATACGTGTTTGGTCATTATTAATTATTAACCGTGGTGTCAACATTATTCTATATACGAATTCGAACTGTTTTCACACTTCAACTCGTTTGGAGGTTAACCTAAAGTATTCATAGACTACTAAGTACGCACCATTCAACCGTATCGGTTAAAACGATCTCTTTTCAAAGCTGAATTTAGAGAAACTGCACTGAGCATGTAGTAAATACCTTGATGCCTAATGCTGTGATAGGTTAGGCATCCAATGAATGATCGATTCGTCACTGCAAACAGCGTTCAACCACCGTCCACCTATTTTTCTCTGCATCACCCGACGTGTGCGCAGCATTCGCCGTTGTTCATCTTTGTGGTCCAGTGGCTGCGCAGATAAATCAACATCCCCAGTTTCCAGCGGGCCCCCGCGGCGTGCGTCCGTCGGACTACATCCATTGGAGCAAATCGTTTTTGGACCGGTACGTACCGGTAATAATGCACCGACGTTGTGCTATACCGTTGTTAACTGCGAACCGTGCAGTAATAATACCCATTACATCGGCAGACAATCATTTACCCTTTTCAAAATAATTCGACGGATTCATTTAATATTTAATGCCCGGCTACTAGGTTATCCTGGCTTGAAGGCTTACTCAGCGCACTTTTTCGCCGAGGGGGTGAATTTGATGAGCCACGGGTGCATGTTTGTCTTAAAGAACCTACATTAATAAGGATACTTGCATTATTTTTACACCTTACATCCTCAGATATACCTGGTCAAGCTTCACGCATAATATATTATTCGACAACGCCAAATAAATTAACTTCTTTCAGTATCGGACGTCATTTAACGAAATTCGCATAATCATTAGCTAAATGCAATTTGATAAACTATTGGGATATGTCCTAATAAAGAATTTTTGAACACTCTGGATTGGGTGTGATTTGATTTTCTTATGGTAATAGTATTATTTTGTTTAATCATTGGAAAAGTAAGCCATAACGAGAATCCTACTTATTCTTTAGCCAGTTCTAACAGCCTTGGATTGTTCATTGTTCATTGATTGTTCATTGTTCACTGCCCTGATGATGGACACTGCAACATAGGATTTCCAAACTTTACCTTACCTTGAGAAGGGCAGAAAATGAAATACCTAAGAAGAGAATAGCATAATATCCCTTCAGTCAGATTTTATAAAAACACACTACGATGGCTGTTCGAGAAGTAATCATCGTTTGGCTATATATTTAAAAAAAAAACCCGCATAGAAACAAAATAAATAAATAAGTATTACTTGCCTTCTTAAAACTACAGCTGTCGTTTTATTTTTCAACATAATCACTTTATATTCAAGCAATTTGGAAGGCGGGTATGGGTATGTCATCTATTGGGTGGCGGGCCGGATCGAGGGAGACTGGTCGAGAAAGACCTTTTGACCTTTCCAGCCCAGATTCCTGTCCACCCTTCATATCTCTTTCGTTCCCAAAACTTTTTATTCATCCTTTCCATAAAAAAAAACCTCTCCACATAGCACCCCCTAAGATGATATAGACCCTAAAGGAAATTATTTTCTTATTACAGCTAATGTAAGAAAAATAATGAAATATGTAAACATTTCACCAATTTGTAAATTCCTTCTGCATACAACTCGGCCACCCGGGAATGTAGCTAAACTCTCGCAGCGTTTTGGAGACCTTCATCGTCACCGAAGTGTTGCGAAGATGGAAATCAGATTGATGGGGGATGATTTACAACTATTCACTCTCATAAAGAAGTGCCTTGGGGCCCAGTACTTCGATGACGGTGAAGATCTTCAAAATGATGTGACAGGTTATGAAAAAAGGGGAAAACTGTTACTTTACGAGTCACATAATAAAATATTTTTATCTGCGCGTTTTCTTTTCGAACAGCCCTCGCACATAGTGTTACGTTCACCACGTACATTTAAGTTGTTTAATGTTTCAGAATTAGTCTCGTTTGAGTCTTACTCTAATTGCAGTCATATTCTAATCGTTTTCCCAGTTGCGTGCAGATCATAACTTCTTCCGAAGCCACTTGATTGGTAGAACGCACGCATCAGGCTGGGGTACGTCGTCAAACCTCGATGCTAAATCAGCTGTCGGATATAATGCTCGTGATATCATAACGAAGAGGTTTTGGATTCGTTGAAAGAAAACATTTTGCATTTTTTTATAATGCACAGTTAAAAAATAAAAATAAAATAGCGCTCTTTATGGTTTCGTTTTACTCATACCTTATTATTGCATTGTTAAGGCGCCAATGAGATAATTTTCCCAATAAAACCCCGCTGTAGAAGTAATCCAATTATTATTATATTTGTAGATTTTTTATAAGGTTAGATATAAATGTACGCAAACCATTTTATTTTATGTATGTATAAGATTCTATAATCAGTCAAAACGAGAGAGTGCGACCGCCTTCTTCAGATTGCTATGTCTCTTTTCAGTTTTTTTTATTGAGCATATGAAAATATTGCTTGTTGTACAATCAAAAGTTTCTTTAAAAAAATCCCGTAAAATAGAGAGAAAAAGGTAAAGCAAACGATAAAAATCTATGTCTTAAGTGAGATTTTTCAATGCTCCATTACTCAATTTGAGAAAAAAGTGTCAAATTGAAAATGATTACATTGACCTTAATACTTAATTACAAAATAATCTGTAAACATGTCATGATGTCAGAACTCGCTATTTGAGAGTTTTGTCACCTCAAATATCACACAGCAGATTTTACGCTTCATATGTCATCTTGGTTCGGAAAATTCAAAGCGTATTTTTGCATATCAGACAGCTTCCGTTTCGACGTCAAATCGTTAAAGCCTTATCTAGACGAGCGCCGGAATCACTTGGCAGGAATCGGAGCCTTGTTTCGGGTGGCGGGCACGTGCGCGGAGGCTGTATGGCTGTAAGGCTGTGGTGAGTGGTCCGTGAGATGGACGTGCTGGGAAATGTGGAGATATGTCGGAATAAGGGGTGTTCCCAAACAGAAGCATCGCCCGCGGGGAGGCGAACACGCAGTGTCGAGATGCGAGGTGACCACATTTTTTACACTGTTAAAAAAAAATCATAATATATTACGTGTAACGTGAGTAACAAATACAGTTAAAACCGGTGCATATACTGATTCTAATTTCCACTACATAGTATATTACTTGTAACGTGAGTAACAAATACAGTTAATACCGGTGCATATACTGATTCTAATTTCCACTACATAATATATTACGTGTAACGTAAGTAACAAATACAGTTAATACCGGTGCATATACTGATTCTAATTTCCACTACAAGGACCTTCCTACTAAGTTTATTTTAATAAGATTAGTCTTTGTCTCATATTTCAAAGATTCCTGTTAAATTTGAGAGGTTCTTAGAAATTTTTAATTAATGTAGTTTTGTTTTTATATTAGTTAGTTGCTTATTTTGTTACCGATAATTGAAGTTGTTTTAAGTCGGAAAAGCACCAAATAAAAGAATATTTAAGTAAAAATAAAACTAAATAATAAGTTTAAAATTAAACAATAACTTTGTAAACATCACTTATAGTAAGTTTTCCACTTTATTTTTGGACTACACGGCGTGCATATATATTATAAAAAATGTTATTGTCGCCAATAGGACTTTAATTCCTGAACCCACAGCGAATGGCTAAAACGTATGTAGAATATATAATCAATAATCATGGATACTGTTTCAAGGTTATTTGTCAGGACGAAATGATTGTCTAAACACTAGATTTCAAATGCGCATTATCTGAGAGTAAAAATTGGTTTAAAATATCAATTATTTGTAATCTAATCTGTGTTTTTCACTCATTATCGCAATACCTTTAATATTTTGTAATGTGGAAGCATCCATAGTGTTCTCGGGACGGTTGGTCATAACATTTAATAAGCACTGGCGCGTCTCCCATTGCATTGTGCCCCCACCTCCCGCTGAACCCAGTGGCGCTACCTTCCTTCAACGAGCCCGCGGAATGATTTATCCCCCATTCTTGTGTAGGTAATGAAATATATTTTTACGCGGTAATTCGCTACCGGACCGATCGACAGTTTGTAAATAATGAAACGTTTGTTCACATTTCACTTCTCCGTATTATAATACATTACCCCTCTCGCCGTGTTTATGTTTATGTATGCAACAAGCATGTTGATTGTTAAAGCCATCGCATTGTTCCGATCGAACCTGTCTTGTAATATTAATCAATTAGTTATTATGTCATGTTCTTATTTAATGTGCGCACTTACAATGGTACATGCATTCGTCAGGGTTAAGCATAAGTCAACATGTTATTATATTTTATTGGATATATATTTATTGTCTGATGTGCGGTCATTGGTATGCAATAAAGTAGGCGCTTCGCACATTCCATAATGCATCTTGCAAAGTGTTTAAGACTTTGTTCAGATTTTTTTATAATTTATATTTTGCAGCTCGTAGCGGGTGGTCATCACTAAAATGAAAAAATGTGTTCCTTATCTCCTTATTGATGTAAATAAATGTAAGAAGAAGCCACAAGTCAAAAATGTGAATATGTCAAAGTATGCCTTATATCACCACGAACAGCCATAGAAATCTGCTGGTAAAGAAAATCGCTTGTCTAGAAGCGCTAGATTTCCAGTGTTTCAAGTGTTTTTTTTAATTATTTTTTGTGAATAAGTTTATAAGAAAAAAATACGTTAATCAGAACCAAAAAAAGAGAGAAACTGTTACGGAGAATCGTAGCCATAATTTGTTTATGTGTTCATACATTTTTAATGAAAAATTCCAATTTTAGTGGTTCGCACTTATATTTTTTATAAAATAATCAACAATTTTATTTTAATTCTACTTAAAGGAAACGATGGGAAAAGCTTCAATCTATCCAAAGCATATTTTTATGCATTTATAATGTAAACCAATTCGTAGTAAATATTTATCGAAAATAGTGAATTAAGCGTAGTGGCAAATATTTGTTATTTTATACCACTCTACAAGCCAAGTTTAGATTTATTTACTTCACATCAATGAATAAAGGAATAAACAAAATCTACTTAATTTGTATCAATGAAAACATTATATTATTCGTATGCACTAAACTATTTAATAGGAAATCTCTTAAGGCGATGCACTACGTCGTGTAATATTTTGTATCCAGCCGCTATCAATAACACACCTTCCATAGATGGCGATAAGGCTTAAATTCCCGGTTAACACCATCCGCCTGTTTTGATTTATGCAAGAAAAAAACATAGCCAAAAAGTGCCTTTTATTTTATTTTGTGGATGTTCAGGCACAAATATTTAAATGTTTTTCGATCATTTTATAAATAACTTAAAATGCCACATTATACAATAAAACCATAACCGAAAATGGTTTCGTAAGTATGAGATTTTGAATTTTAAAGCAGTTTTCATAGGCCTTATACATTATTTTTTTCTGGGCTTATAAAAAGATTTATCTAAAAAATACTCGATTATTTCAAAGGCAAGGATGTATTCTACTCGGAGTATTTAATTAAAGCATCTGAAACATTTCTAGGCGACAAAATTTTCAAACCAAAAGCACATGATTTTGCATTACTAAGTATTGCATCGCCTTAACTGCTTAACATACGGTTAGCGGTTAAAACGAAGCTGTGCTCTCATTTGATTCTGTTCAGTTTTTTTTTCTAATTAGTGGCATTTCGTTTGTAGGTCAAGGATTTCGCCAATTTAAGACAAAATCAATGAAGGTTTGAACCAGCACTCATAGCTTTACTGCACAACGCTGCATAAAAACTTTTAATTAAATGAAATTAGCCAAATATTAAATATTATTATTAGGAATTGTTTCTGATGTTGAAAAGCGTAGGGAATGAAGGAATTTGATTGATTGATGAATCGTTGTTGAATGAAAGACAAGCAGAGTGACGGTAGTCATCTTGGACACTAATGATAATAATATTAAACTTAATCACTTGGCTCTAGCTTTCTGTCCTTATTTTCTAATCATTACTTTGACAGCTGTAGCATTGATCTCATTAAGAATCGAGCAAAAAGCAGCAAGGATTACGTTCCTCTGAACTGTCTTGTGCCGCTCTCTTTGTGGTTTCCTTAGCCATCATTAGGGCGGATGATTGAATATCCATATAAACTAGTTCTGTGACAATAATAATTGTAAACATGTTTTTTATGGATAGATTGAACATTCCTTCGGGAAACGCGAGTTTTTTCTTGTAATGTTTAGGCTCTCGCAATATATATAACAAAAAATGCTTTGAGGGTATTGTAAAAAATTCACAAAAATATGATTAAGCTGTCATTATTGCAAAATAGCCATTCCAAAACCAAAACGACCAACTTAGAAAAATAGATTTTTTTCTTCGATTTAAACGTAATAGGCTTTAAGACTACAGTACAAAATATCCATTAAAGTCATAAATCAATTATTTATTGAATGGACAGTTTAGTTATAATGATAGTAAAATTCCCTGTGCTTTGAATGTAGTAGATAGTTGATACAATTTCAACGCGTTTACCGTTCTGTGTTGTTGAATAGGACAGCTTTTCAAGCAAGTAATAATAAATGCATTGAATTTATCCGGTAGTGGTTTCGATTATGTAATGTGAAACATTATGATTTTTAGGGGCGGGCGCCCATTAGCGTCGATAATATTTCAGCCATTATTGGGGCATATCACCCGCCGGATCCGGTGCGCGAGGTGAATGGCTGATGAGGCCGAGAGACTTATGGCCGCCCCGGGGCGCTGCTCGCCGTCCCGAGCCCGCGCGAGACCCCGGCCCCCGATGCCTAATGGCACCTGCCGCCACTGGACTGAGCGAAATTGAGGAGCACACGCGTGTCAATACTAGCATCTTGACACGTTTTTTGATGATGATGTCATGATTAGGGATCGGATTAACATCCAACCTTGAAATATGCTTACAGATGTGCACCATGAACTCTGAAACGCATGAAATAAGAATTTTTAGATCCAGGTTATGAATATTTATTACTAATATTTTTTTATTAGAATTTTTCAATACCAACTAACAGTTTACTTAAGAAGAACAAAGGTTGACCTATTAAGGAGGACTAAGTCTACAACCCTAATTATAAGTAAACATGTAGAATATTCGCTTTGGGCCAGAATCAAAATCAATACCAATCACCGACTACTAAGAAACTCCGATACTTTCCATATTCCTTTCCAAAGAAGCATCTTGATCTTCTCTCAACCTCTTGTGTGAATGTGTCGAATATAATATAAAATCCACTGTAATGTCAATATTCCTGTTGGCCCTCAGAACTTTACAAAGTTTCTTGAATCTCTTGTTCTCACTTCACTCAAAATTTATTTTCTCTTGTTTTTGTTGTTGTTTTACACACTTAGGACCTTAATAAAAACATGTCTTAAATTTTATACCACCAATAAGCAATCATTTACCTTACATAATTGTTTATTTTAAACAAACGTGTTAAATTTGAAAAATATTTATTAGTAAGAGACGTTTTGTTTTATGTTTACATACTGCTGTCATATTTTTTCTTCTTATCGCTTTGTCTGTTGTATAAAATAAAATAAAAACACTGCTTATTACCTACTTTAAACATTATTCTGCATCTACTTTTGTCGATGAGATGTACAGTAAGCCACGATTCGTTCTTAGATGTTTTCAAGTGATAAGATTTGCCTGTTGGCGGCGAGGATTAATTTGTATGCTGAAAACAACTGCCCCACGTCAACTGAAGCGAATGAACAGTTTTTAAAACTTGGGCACATGTATGAACAAACAGCTATTTAGTAAAATACTGTTTCATTCAACTAAATAGGTTGGTTCGGTTATACATAGTTCGATGTCTCCACGGGTCGATGAAGTAACCTTTCCCATTTTTACACAACTATTGAACCTGGCCGACATAATTTGATTCTAATATTGACTATATCGATTTATGAAACATCTTAATTTGACCTTCCCAAACTTAGACAAACCAACTGGTAGAATGCTGGCATTGAACTTATGATGTCATGTGTCTAATTTGGCTGTCTTAAATGTTCTCAAAAGCTTCCAGTAGATAATCAAATATTTATGGGGCCATTTCTTCTATTTAATTGGCATAGGCACCTGTCGGCATAGATATCCGTTGAAGTTTGCAAAAATAAAAGAGTTTCGTAAATCTAGTTTTCTACCAAACTTCCCCGTGGTTCTTTCTTTCGGTCAATTAATGGCATATTTTTACGGACGTATCGAATTTCATTAAAGCTCTAATATTCCGCATTAATGAACACATTCATTTGATTGCAAAGATAATCGGCATATCTTAAAAATGGATGAGTAATATGTTGATTATTATATTAAATATATTCCAAGAATAATGTTACCACCTGCGTCATTTGAATTATAACATTTGGGCCTTTATTTCTGTTAAGGAGACAATACAACATAACGTCAACACCGCCCTCGGCAGCTATTGTGGAGGGACCTTAAATTGTTAATTCTGATAATATCCATTGTTTAAAAACATATGTTTGTCAGTGAGCACAGTCGTAAATTTGTAGTATCGTCATTTTTCAGACTAATTTTTTTCATTGTTAAGACAAATTAACATTTTTATGCTGCAAACATTACCATTAAACAAATTTGTAACATCCAACGTTTGAAAAAATGTAATTAATGTTTTTTTTTGCAAATCGATTAGCTTAGCTTAAAATTTTTTTGTAAATTAACGGAATTTCTGAGAATCATCACGATTTATATCATGGTGAAACAATATCATTCACGGTGTTTTTATTTTAGAGTTTATTACGCTTGAAAACTTGGCATTGTTCCGCATTAACACTGAACTGGTATACATGGGTTAAAATAGACCCACCAAACCTACGATCGATTGTAATTAAATAGTAGTTAGATATTTACATATCCCGTGCCCAGTATTCCACATAATGCCACAGAACACTATAATGTACTCGTAGGTACATGCGCGCCCAGTGTCAACTATTATTTTCGGAGTGACGTCCTCTCTCGGGTCGAATTTGTTTCATGAAAAAGACAATGAAACAAAAATTATCTGGGCAAAATATTAAATATTTTGAAAAGTTCACTGATTTATTAGAATAATAATTAATTAATCAGTACATATCAAAAAACGTGTCTTCTTGTACATCTGTGTTTTTTACCGATATTAATCGATAACTTTATAACTTGGTGTAAAATATAATATTACAATAAATTTAGATTTACATTTAATTTTAAAATTACACGAAAAAAGTACACTACATAATTGTTTTCGGGTCCAATTAGACCCCTGTATACACAATTACACAGGTGAAAATATGTAAACCAGTTAAGTGTTAACTGTTAAGTTTTTATGATCAAACTACGCCAACCTAAGCTTGATAGGGAAGTGATATAAGTTTTTAATAATTTCTTCTTCTTTTTCTGTGGTCATCTCTTATCAGAGGTTGGCTATCATCAGAGCAATCTTCACCCTGCGGGCTGCAGTCCGTAGATTACAAACATATTAAAATATTACATAATTTTTTTAATATGAGCTTTTCAGACATTACTTGCGAATAATATCTCCTTTAATAATTTGTCTATCCATAGTTCGGTGATGTTTCACTAAAATATATTTTTTAAGAATGTTGAATATTGTATAAAATACGTGATTTTATGAAAAAAAAACGTATTTTTAGCATGCGGATGTTTTATACCGATCTCTGCATATAAAGTACTTGTTCATTTTAGTATCGCTGGAATACTTAATAATACTTCTAAAATATTTCATAATGATGTATTATTTGAAACAGCGGGGTTCCGTCATTAATAATAACGACTGTATTTAACTTGGCTTAACGTAGTCCACGCTACCTTTTCCGCTAATATATGCACAAAAAAGCAACTACTGACAGAGGCTGACAAACTTACATCGGTATCGGTCGTACGTAGATTATTTATAATAGAGAGTAGTCGTTTCAATCAGGTTCGCAAGATTGATTGGTTATACGTGCGACGGAACTATCAGTGAGCCGCGAGTGCGAGGGAGATTGATGAGGTGGGGTACCTGTAGTTATACCTATTCGCATTGGTGCTTAACAAAAAGTGTTTCCCATTGCGCTGAAAGGAATCGTAATTAAAGTTGTCAGAGATATGAAACTGGAGACCAGTGAATGCGCATCCAAGTATGATGCGGTGCGTGTGCATTTTTACCATCTAATCCGTGGGATTGTGCTTTGTATGGCCATTGAGAAGACTATGCGGATGATGGATGCAATGCGAAAAACGACTGTAAAAATGAAATTCAATTCTACGTTATAATATGAGAGTTATTATTGCCCGGAGCCAATTTTTGGGTAAGGTGATGGAGTGGAGATGGATAGGTAGGTAAGGTAAGTGCATGGCTATTCAAATCTAGTCACTGAACATGAATAAAGACTTAAAATTAACTCCACACAGGTGCTCCGAGTAAACAATTTCCCTCAGAGCCTATGTCATCTTTGGGAATGCTGTATGGAGGTAGTAAAAACTACCCGTTCTTATGTGATAAATATCAACCGTATACTAAAAAAACATAAAAACTCCGACAGTAAATTCAAGCTTTGGACAAAGACACTACCAATACCATGCTATAAAAGCTTTCAACAGTGTAAAACTTGAAATTAAAATTGAGGAAAATAAAAATAAATTCACACACAAAATTACAAAATGGATTAAAGAACAAAAAAGACAGCGCCATTGAGGTGATTTTTCACAAAAACGGCGCTCTACAAATTATCCAATTATTATTATTATTATTAATATTACCAAAATTTCATAGCATAAAATAAAAATAAAACGTAATACACAAAACCAATATAAACACACATCACTCACAAACACACAAGATTATTTTCAATGTATTATTTTTTCATTTTAAATATATTATTATGTATTTTTAATTTTAAATGTATTATTTTCTCTTTAAATGTATTATGTAGATTATATTTTCATATTATAAAATGAAGGCCTCAGCACGGGTAAGCCACCAGTGAAGCCTACATTACTGGAAAACTTAAAATGTAAAAAATATTGTACCAAATAAATAAATAAATAATAAATACAAATGTTGGACGCCTGTTTCGTGTGTTTACTAAATATGCACCGGTGCCGAAGGATACAATAACGCTAGTTCATCGGAGCATCTTCCATTGTAATACCGGTAGAATAAGGACAGCATTCATACCTGATACATGTTCTCTAAAGATTGCGATCCATTTGTTAAGATAGGGAATCAAGGGGTTTTAAAACTATTTTGGGGCTCCAGACCAAAGTGGCTGAAAAATTCAACGGTCGGCGCACTTGCGATTTGTCACACTTGAGAGACTAAGTTGATTCTAGTTTCCATGGAACCCCCGTGCCTGAGCTAGTCACTTAGAGTTTCAACAAGTATATAGGAAGGCATAGTTGGAAGATTCTGAATGTTTGTCTGCTGATGTCATTTGATCCAAGAGCTTACTTTGCCCGGAGACAGAGGGACTAAGGCAGCACTTATTTGAATAATGAGGGAGAAGGTGCAGTAGAGAGGAATGGGGAGAGGAATGTTGGGAGAAATTATTCACATTATATCACTAAACACGACCAACGCCATTTCAAGAAACATTTCGATTCTGATTTATGATGATACTAAGAGTAGGAACCTGCCACCCTAAAATAAAAATAAAAAGTATAAATGTTTTAGTTTAAGCTGCGAAAAAGTTTTATCGCGAATCGGCATTGAATCATCAAAAAACATTCAGATCGTGAAAGAACAGCTGCAAATAAGGCAGTTGACGTTGATTTGTTATACCATTTCCGCCCTACCTATAAACTTAAGTGGGTTAGTTTCACACTCGCTAATGCAATTTTAATAACATTTACCGGATAGCAAATTAATCACCATAGCTGAAGAAAATATCTCTTAAACCAAACGGGTAATAATCAAAGACGTAAAACTAAAGTTCTTGAGAACGCAAAATATCAGTGTACGTATACTTCAGAATTGTGATAGATTGTTCACCTATTAAAAACTAACTCTTTCCGTTTTCATATTAATTAACTACTGTGAGTTCTTTAGACTTCCAACCCGAAATGCTGAATGTAATATTTACAACATTTGTACTGATTAAGTGAATAAGTTTCAAGGTAAAGCTACTTATACGTATTCCTATAAAATAGTCTGAGGTCATGCAAAGCTAAAACTAACAGTTTGACAATACCTTCAGAAGGTGAACCACCTATCACTTGTACTAGTTATTATAACTGTACCTAGTAGAAGTTTTTAAATGATTTGTTTTAAATAAATATAAGTACGTACTTACATATTTAATGTACAAATTAATTAACAACCAAATCGAACCAACGTATATTTCAGCTTGTCATAAATTTTAGCATTTCCTACTTAATTGACCAATTTATTAGGTGCTCAGAAATCTAACAGGTTAACGAAAGGTACGATCCAAAGACAATATTGTCAATTGACTGTGGATTTTGTCGTAAATCAAACGATCTGAGCTATTTGACCTTTCCCTGGCCTAACTACACATAAGTGGACATTTATCTTTCGATAGGCACATAAATCTAGCCACCTTCATCGACAGTGCACGGTTGTTTTTTTATGAAACTACCTACACAGATAAATACTGGAGGGGAAATAAAAAACGAGACATTGCTTTGTTTGTATCTTATTTTTAATCACCACCTCATGAAAAATAGATTTCTTCCAAAACAGTACCACCACAAAAAATATTTATGGATAAAAATAAATAGAATTAAAAATAGTATTATGTACAACGGGGGTGTATAGCTTATTGATTTTGTTTTTTTTTACAGCTAACCCGTTTAGCTATCCTTGTATAATTAAAAACCCATAATGCTTTATAGCTTCTACGATCGGTATAGTGGGGTTTTGAAGTCATTTTGCTGTTTATTAATTTGATATATTGAATAAATCGATGATCAATAACAACTTTATGATAAGAATGGTATACCTTCGTTGATAACCAAGTAATCAAGTTTTTTATAAATCCAGATATACCTATATAAAAAAATCTTTAATTATTGTAAAATTACACTACAGTTAATTTTCTAATGAAATCGAATAACAGTCAATGGTCAATAGCATGATTACAAAAACGTTACGAAGTCTTGATTTAATTTGGCCATTTCGAATTTCATCTGTCTATAAATGTGTGTGTTACGTTCGGGTTCAAGTGTTAGTTTTAATAGTTCAGCAAAAAAAAAAAATTTCAAATGTGAAATTGTCTTATTTATTAATTAATTATTTAAGTACCCACTTGCAAAAGTTCAGGGAAAATTTTTATTTTGATGTAAAATAAGATTTAATTTGAAACATTTCTTGGACGCGAGGTCCACTGTTCACAGAACTCCTAGTAATTGAGTTAAATAGGTATATTTTCTTACTTCCAGTGTTAGTTTTTAAAAGTCCCACACTATACACACAGGTACAAGCTACAAAGTATCCAATCGGAGCACTAAATACATGTGATAAGGTCCGGTGATACATCATACAAGTGAGACACATTAACACCATATTAGAGATTGGAGTTGCTCTTAATCAAACTGCGACTGGACCGTATAAATCTTGAGATGCTGCGCGACTTATCTGTCTCTGACAAGTTTCAATAATGACAAATGCCGATGATCTTAACAAAGTAGCTATTGAGTCACTGGCCTCTTAATGTTACAATTTATCGAATAAATACATCTCAGCGGTGAATAAAAATAGCAAAACAAAACAACCAACACTTGACTGCGTGGTCGAGAAGTTCCAGAAGTCGCGTGTTTGAATCCCGGCGAATTAATCTCGGTCAGTTTACATTTAATACCAGATCTCAAAAGCCAGGTACTTCTTTCCCTTTCCCAATCCCTTAATCCTCACAACATACCCCAACTGGGGATGCTATAGTCTCCCTGGATCCCAACAGTCGGGTGCAGTTTGGGTTCTGTTCACATTTAATAAAACAATAAAAATGGCATTGCTTAAATTAAAAAAAACTTCTTTCTTATTATGAAAATGTGATTCGTAAATAGAACATAAATGTATGAATAATTATTAAATTTATAGAACATCGTGTGCAATGCCTTAACGCATACTTATGCATGTATAAGGACAAATTATAAATTAAATTATTTACATTACTAATACTATTGAGATTATTGAGAACTCTCCCAATAATCAAAATGAACTATACAAATTATGCGATATTAAGAATTTAAATATTAATGAACCTGAGAGATTCCTTTTATATTTTGCACGGCGGACACCCACGTGTTTAATGGTAATAATAATTATTATTATTGTACAAGTTCTGCATCGACTCTTCCAGGAGCACAGACCAGGCAAGGAGTAACTAAGTGCTTGGTGCCGCCTGCATTGACAATTAATTATCTTGTCTTCTGCAAATATAACGTCAGGAATGAAGCAAACAATCCACTTAGAAGCGACGAATGATTAAGATGTACCGATCTGTCTTGGGTATTGGAGCTCACGCGAGTGTATGGTTATCCTTGTAAATCCTGCGATCCTTGTAGCTTGTAGTGGAGGCAGTTGACTTGGCGTTCACAATCGCTTGATGTTGTGCGGACGTTCATCTCAAAGTGATTCTCTTACAGAACCGTTTCGGATACACGCAGTCATTTAAAAATAACACTCACTCTAGTGAGTCTTATTAATTTTATTATTTAATCAATTAAAAGTTTCACTTTATCAATTTGACCATGTATCTAGAAGGATTGCACGGAATTATTTATTTCGAGATCAAAAAAATAACCTGAATTTTTGGCATTAACAGATCACAGCAAGCTTTAATAAATTTATTCACCACTCAACAAGTATTCTATTATGGTGTCTTATTACCATTACTAATAAATAATTTAAAACAGTTGTGTATATTCAACCTATCAACATGATTTATTTTACACAATTTCAATAAATCAAAACTGTATTTCGATTTGTGCTAATGAGATTCATAATGATGACAGCTGTTTTGCCTGCTAACTGCAGTATTTTAGATGGGAATATGCGCAACATCTCATGTGAATATATTTATATAATATGAAGTAACCGTAGATATTTTTTTTTAATTAGAAAAACTTTCGAGTTCCATATGAGTGTTATCAATCAACATTTTCTAAACGAGCAGAATCATTATTTTTAAAAGTTCACTTATGAATTAATCGCTGCTAATGTATTTTGATAAATAAATTGTTTCTGCAATTGATAATATTATCTAGATACGGCTTAATATGAAAGACTTAGTGAGGTTACTTGAAAAAAAGGTTTTACATAAAGCCTTTTAAATCCAAATTTAATAATCTTTGCCCCGGGTAATATTAAACCAATAAATCCCACAAATATTACTTTGATCATAGATAATAGATTTATATTTTCTAGTTTTACTTAAATTGACTACTACAGTATAAAATAAACAACCTATCTTCGAATGATATCAAACAACTAACATGCTATGGCAGAACCAATATACGATACGCATGTTAGGAGGTGAAAAGTATTTGGGATGGAAAATCTTATAATATATATAAATTCAGCCTGCATATGTTTGCGCTCGTAAAACTCAAAAAGTAGTCGACTGATATCGTTGAAAATTTCAAAGTTTGTTCTTATTAGTGCCATGAGTGTTTGGAGAGTGATTTTAATAGTAGAAGAGGTCGGGGACATTCAAGGAATCGGAGTCGAATTAAGGTCGATGTTATTTTTTTTTAACAATAAAATTATGGTATATATTAGTGAGTGATGGAAGAAATGCTCTTCACATCTTTTCACTAAACAAATCTCTCCAAGCGACTTGTCAAATACTATAAAAGTTATCATTTTTCCCCACTTCGTGATTATTCTTCGCTTTGAACGTACTTTTGCAATGTTATTTCGTACGTCAATAAAATCCGGCTCTGTTAGCAGCAGGTATCTACAAGGTACACCGATTCAACATGCAGGAAAAGGAAGAAAAGTCTGTTTGTCCTGACTTTGACGGTATATACACCGTACACTTACAAAGTATGCCATGCCAACCATTTCAAAGACATGTAGGTATAAATATAATATCAACCTTCATTTTCGTACAAAATAAATAAAATAAATCTCAAACTGATGCTGCGAGATATATTTAGGTCATTTTTTCTTATCTGAATACCAGATGCCTTCCTTACTTGACTTTAATTAATCTATGTCCAATGTATAATTAGAGCTAATCAGTAGTTTTGAATAATTTTGTAGATCAACTGAATATATTAATTTGCGTGCATATTCTTCTCTTCTTATTGCGGTCACCCCAATAGATTAAACCAAAACTATTCAACTAAAGTCATTGAAATATTGATAAGGTTCGTCAGATATAATAGATTGTTTATTTATGGGAATATTTTTGTTATCATCTAGGTTTTTGTGTCGTGGATAAATTGGTTTTCTGTAATTAATTTGATGTCATTTACGTGAGACTTTTTTGGCGAAGGTACATTCCAACTGATAAGATTATTTACGTACAATAAATTAGTCTTACGAAAATAAATGAACCAATTGATAAGATTCATCAGAAATTTTATCGGTGGAGTGGTTTGTTTTGGTATTGAGTGTGGTTTTGTGGCGTGCAAAAGCTGTTTTTTTACAGTTTGTCATAATTTATTGTTAAACTTGTTTGTTGGGTTGGTACCTATTTATGTACTATGGGTATTACAATGCGTTCGTTCTCTGTAGGATTACTTAGAGTTGGAAATTTCACCTTGCATTTATTGACATCTTAAGCACACCGTACGTAAGCCAATAAACCGACTTATTTGTCCGATGCATTATGAGGTCACGTTTCATGTTCGTTGCCCACACCAATATCCCGTGGTAACAGTTTTCTCTGGATCCTCCTTACTAAATTATGCACTCATTGCGTGCAAAATAGACCAACACAGCAAAAGGGGCTACGGTGAAGAAGTTAAACATTATTAATATTATCTATCTTTTGCTTAGTGTTGTTTACAACCCTGATTTATTTATAAATGTTAAGTCAGCTCTTCCCAACAAGAAATGATGGTGTTCCTACGATGCAAGACTTATTTAGAAAATTTATTACGAAAGTATTTTTGATAATTTTTTTTAGTTCATGCGACCAGAAGCTAACTAAATGAAATAGCGCTAAAATTGCTCGGCTTAAATCTTACCGCCTATAAAAACATCAACGAGTGGTTAGAAGCGATGTAATATGATATTTTCGAAGATGATGGATTGAATTAGGATTTTCTTACATTTCGAGGTTATTGGACTCCTACTCAAGTAAAAGCTAAAGGTAAATGACTCTTTTTGATGCGATTTATAACTTACTAAAAATTAACCATCACGTAGTTTCCCGGCAGGGGTAAGCAAAGAGGAATGACTGCCATATAACTTTGGCTTGAAACACACTCCTCGCTTCATTCACATTCACGTATGTTCTCATACTCTTCTCTTCTCACGACTCAATTTACGTAATTCTTTGATACACATAATCGTACCGCGTATTCATTGAGCGTTCATTAAACATTTTTCAAAAATAGATCAGAGAGATCCAAGATCAAAAAATAAACCGTTTAAAGAAAATAGTTTTGTTTTACTCAGCTTAGAAGTGTGCATAAATACTTTTAAAAGATGAAGAATGAAATTAAGGACGGATTTTTTCACAGAATTTGGACAAATGTTCAAATTTCAAAGTATATTTTCAATTTCTGTGAAAGTTCTACTGAATTGCTCTTATTATTTCAGTTCTGCGAAACAAAATTAGTAACAAGGAAACTTTATGAATTGTACAAATTCTGGGCAACAACTGGTCCTTAGATATTAATAGAATACATCAAGTTTAAATCTTACTGCCTTTTTGGAACATATAATTCTTATTAAAAAAAATTCTGTCGGTAAAATGGTAAGGCAAACGGTAAGAGCAACAAGTGATATTTTAAATATATTTTTTAAAGTTAACTCGGTAAACGTCCGAGAAATATTGTATGTTTATTATTATTAAACGTACCACACGTCAAACGCTCCCGTTCGTGACGAGAATACAAACAGAACTACTTCTGAGTTTCTCGACACGAGAAATAATCATGTTTCGTGAAATGTTTACAATTATTGTTGCCTCAATTTAAGTCTGAACAATACTTCATTTTGACTTGTAATACATAAGTCAGGACAATTTTAATGCGACACACAGATGAAAGGAACTTACCGCCAAGTAAATCACAATTAACTTTGACAAATTTAGAAAATTAAAAAAAAGCTTTTAGAAGATGTATTTTGCAGAAGTCAAACTCATGATCAACATCAAGTGGTAGAAAAACTCCTGTGAAAGACCACCATTCACAATCGAAACCTTGCTCGAAATGGCTTTTGCCACATTTGATAACCAGATCTGAAAAGTCAGGTACTTTCAAATTTTTATCTTTCTCTCTACCTACTACATATCTACTTCCTTTATCAATTTCTTTCATCCTCACAGGGTATGCCTTAGTCCATTGGGATTATTGTGAACGATAAATATATTGTGTAGGTACCTTTATATTTAAATGATGTTTTTACTTTTCAATTATTAACCTTGCCATATAATTGAAACTTAATTACATTACGATTTAGAACTCAGTACGAATATAAATGTAATTAATGCTAGGATGTAACCATAAAAATCTATTATTTATAATGGAAGGTTGGAGATGAACCTTTCTTTTGCAATTCACTACACAAAAGGAATATTTGATAAGAAATAAGTTAACTTTTTGTTCTTGTAGCATTGGACATGTGGAATTTTCCATCATTAACTCTTTATTTTCCTTAGGAAGTCGTTAAATTACTTTATGTATTTATTCGTTTTTTTTTTACAACGTACCGCTAAACTAGACGTCTTCTTAATTAAGTTGTTGCAGTAAGTAATCGTTTTAGGTACCCCGCAATACCTGGCGAATACTGCCTTATTGATGCTTCTTAGGGCATAACATCGTCCTCGCAACGGGATAACGTTTTGATGATGTAGAACAGAAAGAAACTACTTGCTGGTAAGAGGTAATAATTCAGAAAACAGCTTTGGTTGTACATATTTCTCTTAGAGTTAAAAAAATAGCAAAAATTGTATAAAAATCTGAAATTATTTGATCGCAGTGGGTATATGCACGTTCTGTTTCAGATAAATAAATTTGGTAGAGTAAAAAATTCTATGTACGTATAAATAGAATACTAATTGTGATATAATTTTTTAATAATTTCAATGTAATTATCATAACATTTGCGCTCGTAAAATAAACAAATATAATAAATATACTATACACTATCTGTTGTTATATAATAAAAGATAAAAAACGATATGACATCTTTCAAACTTCTGTGTGATTCACATTTTTTTGGATTTATTTAATTATTTAGGAAAATGATCCTTTAGACTTGATGCAGTTCCAATGAGAATATTTATAAAAAAAACATTTTCTACGTGTAGGTAGATAGATGTTTCTGAAGTTATTGAATGTTAATACATGTAATTAATCGGTAGGAATTTTTTTTCTCGTTTTACTTACCTTTATTATAATTGATTTTAAGAGCAGATTTGAACAGTTAATAATGTACAATTACGTACGTTATACTATACAAGGTTAGTCTGCGAGCTAGAGGCGTATAGGGTATTTTATTAAATGACAAGTTAATACCCTTTGCCTATATTGTAGAATCACGTGCAGGCCTTTTTCAGACCTTCTGTGGTCACATCGCCTAAGCTTGCTCTCGTATAGAGGATATGATTCTATAAGCCGGACAATTTTCCACGCATGTCACACACGGTGTGCGCACAACTTAATGCGGAATGAGTTCTCCACTGCTTACACTAAATGCCTACATTGTGCCATGTATTGTTATGCATTTTATTCTAGCGGTTGTTACGTCCTGAGACGCTGTCATAAACCAAAGGTTTAGCTCTTTAATTATTATTTTTTTATTAATATTATTACAAAAAAAAACAACTTATTTAACAGTATAATAATACCTTCTTGCTTAATAATAATTACACAACAGAACTAATGTATAAATTAACTGTTTTTTATAGTAATATTATTGAAGACATAAAAGAAAGAAAAATTACAAGAGAGCGGATTTCTACAAATTAAACTTGATAACAATGAAGAAATGTTACATTTTATAAATTTCTTTCGAGTTTCAGATTAAGAAAAGCATAAAAAATTGTGACCTTTTTATTTTATTTGGTGTCCAAAATTTTCCAACAAATGTTTCAGATACGATATTTGTTTTTTCTTGGAAATATTGAAAAATTCTGTTACGCAGAAAGCGTATTAAGTATATGTTGAATATGATATTTAAATTTTTTTATTTTTTTTTATTTTTTATTTTTTATTTTAATTTTTTTTTTATATATTCAATAATATTATTATTGGGTTTATAAAAACAGTTTATTTTTAAACAAGTTCTGCTGTGTAATTATTATTACGCGTGACAGCTGTTTCGCCTTCTGAAGGCATTATCAAACTGTGATAAGTTATAATCAAACTTATCACAGTTTGATAATGCCTTCAGAAGGCGAAACAGCTGTCACGCGTAATAATAATTACACAGCAGAACTTGTTTAAAAATAAACTGTTTTTATAAACCCAATAATAATATTATTGAATATATAAAAAATAAAAAAATAAAATGGAGTTCTACAAATTAAACTTAATAACAATAAAAAAAAAAAAAAAAATGATATTTAAAGATTCATAAAGTACTTGTTGTAGAGTTTAGCTCTTTTTACTTAAAGAAAGCTAACTGAAAAATGGCTTCGAGGGCTTTTTCCATTCTGATTTTCACATGATTTTATATTGTTAGTTAAATGTAATAATAAAAAAAACTTTTTTTCACACTAAGTGGGGTTCAAGCTTCGATTGCGAGTGAATTTTGCCTTAAAATATATATAAAACACGCAAAGAATCTATTCAAATTTTTCGTAATCTGATTAAAAACGGGATTGCAAGCCTTTAACGAATGAATTGATAGATTTCTTGATAAACTTTTAGTAAAATATTATCACGATGTCGGAACACACGTTCATAAAAATCATAAGATTTCGCATTTCGTTATTATATATTATTATTAAGACAAACGTAGGTGAATGAACACATGTTTCGATATTATCACGAATTTACTAAAAGTTTATCAGGAAAAGGCTTGGGATCCCGTTTTTAACAGGATTACCAATAATTTGAAGAGATTCTTAATAAATTGGCAATACTAATTTTTCTCCGTGCAGTCCACTCACCGGGTAGGAAAGATTATCTCGTAATTTGTGCACGTGTACATGTACAAGAACAACACAAGAGAGGGAGAAGAACAGATGAAGGTATTTTGCTTCTGTTGCTGTGAAATATTTGATAAAACCTTCAATTAGCAGCAACATTCGTATCTCAATGCTTATTATTAGTCTTCAAGCAATACTGAAATCCATGTAACTAAAACGAAACAGGTATTATTTCAATGGGGAGAATCAATAAGTGCAGTCAATAGTTCTACAGCTCCCACGCCAGTGAAACTTGCCTTTACAACCGGCTGGGACATTTTATTTGCAAATATAATATAGACTTGGACAGGCTTATCTTCTCCATCTATGCTTTTCTTTGTCTTATCTCTGAACAAACTTTTATTTTCATCATTTAACAGCCTTTTACACTGATATCTTTTACGAAACGAACCGATTAAAACTCAAAATGAGTACCATTTTTATGTCATTACAAAGAATAGTCCATAAACGTTTAGTATAAGGATATTTTAGTATAAAAAATATCCGCAAAGAGTGCAAGGTTGATGTAAGCGTTATGAGTAAGATCGAGAAAGGGACGCTTAAAGTGATGATTTGGTCATGTCAAGCGAATGAGTGAAGAAAGGAGTGTATGGAGAATGTATGATGCAAATGTGGATGGTAGCAGAAGTCGGGGACGCCCGAGGAAGACATGGCACGATCAAGTGAATCCGAAACTTGAGTTGGGCCATTTCAAGAGTCAGAATAAATGAGGCAAGGAGTGTGAGGCAAGACCGAGTTGTTTGGCGGTATGTCCTCTCTGCCTACCCCTGCGGGGAAACGACGTGATGATTAGTTAGTTAGTTATATTTAATTAAATTATTTCTTATTTACGCTACGTTGAATCAAGCGAAGTTGTATAAAATGAAGCATGAAGTTGTGGAAATTCGTAGCAAATGATTTTAAAGGACAGTTGGCAATTTGTTAAGGTGTTAAATCATTTTGTAGGTACTTTCTACATTTGTGTGAGATGTGCCCTGATTTATGATGGACATTGCAAGATTATCCGGAATATTAGCTCAACAACTACAGTAAACCGGAATAGGGATCCGAAAAACAACTGAAAAACAACAGTCTGGAGCTATTGGGTGCATGGCATCTCCATTGGGGTATATAGAGGATGGAGATTATGACGAATCAATGTAGTGGAGAGGAGAAGGAGATAGGGAGGTTTGTAAGTTCATAGCTCTTCAGATTTTGTCATCAAAGATAGCCAAAGCCATTTCAAGTAACATTTCGATTTCGAATACTCGTTGTTCACCAATTACCACTCTGGTTCGCGATTTCAAGTAAAAAATGTCAAAAAAGTTAAGAATCTTGATGTTTCCAGGTTAATTTGTTTTAATTGTGAAAAAAATATTCATTAATATCTGTCATTCTAAAAGTTAAAATGAATTCTCTATTTGAAGTAAAGATATAGAAGTAACAATATGCCGCGCTTTTGAACCGGAGTGCGCATAAACATTTTAATGTTTTATTCGTACAGAAATCGCATTTAATAAATGTGAATGCTGTTTCTCGTATTAATGATTGATCACGACTGTTTTATTCAATGATATCTTTCATATCACGTATCAGGACCTTCTGTTAAGGCAGCTTGCTCGCTAGCTGAAAGCCGGAGGAATTCATGCAGCATAGACCTGTTACTGGAGCGAGTTTAAACCACGTTGCCTGCAAGCATCACTATCCACAGACCACAGTCACCTAACGCGACTAAAATCGCCTTAGTTATAATTACCTATCTTAATTTTAACTCTAATAGTTGGATTTCGGAATACCTGGCTTAATTTGTAATTCTGTGAATAGTAGACCTAGCAAGCAAATAATTATGTTTATAATTATTATTCTAAAAATAACATTTGTATCAGTTTGTATTTGCGTCAGGAACTTAAATACATACCTATTTAATTTACAACTGAATATTTTACGTATTTTTAAAAAAAATAAGGTTAAGTTAAATTTGTCCAAAGAAATGTCACTATCTCAATTAAATTTATTTTTTAAAACTTTCTTCAGAGTAAGTCTAAATAAATACGAAAATTTCACATTTGAAAATAGAATCTTTGCTGAAACATTTAAACGGCTACCATCTTTAATCGGAAACGGAATGTATAAATAAATTTACAGACTGACGAAATGCGCAACGGTCGAATTAAAATAGGAGTTATTTGAATTAAACAACACAAGTTTAGTTTTATGTGTATCACTTTCTACATTGAGAATGTTTTCCTATGTGTAAATTTTTTTTTTCCTTTCCTGGAATATTCTTTTCTGAAGTCGAACAAATAATTTGAAACATGCTGTATGCAAGCAATGCATTTTTATGAGTAGGTACTGGTTTCGAAACCTATACTTGGTTAATTGTTTTTCAAACAAAACCTTCCTACCTGTTGTAGCACGTTCTTTTTCATGCTTTTATTGACTATTATTTTATTAAGAATACTGTCGATCGCTAGATTACAATATAGAGTGGTTTATACAAGAACAAAAACAACTATATTCTTATTTCCTTGCAATGCCATTTTTTACGCCTTAATACACGTTCAATTAAACAAGTACCAGCCCAAGACTTTCAATTATTCGCATTTACAATCACATACCAATGATAAATCAATAATTTCCAGAGAGTTTTAATTATTTACTTAAATGCTTCTGTAACTCGTTTTGTTGGTGCTAAACAACTGCATGGGGAATAGCGTAGATTATTGGCAGAAATAAAAAAGCTGTTAACTAAGTACGACGCATTATTTTAATTTTAAAATAATGGGAAAAATTTATGACGCGCGTCCAAAGAAAGCTCCATAAGTTACGATGATAGAAATATAAATAAACTACTTTTAATGATATTCACTTGTTTGGGCTGGCGTTGTAAGGTTTAACCTTCTCGCTATACCGCGGTTGTGATATTAACATTGTTTCCTCCGAAATAAAATCTCAAATTTAATTCACTCCAATGAATTTTTCCCACTCATTTTCACACCTCGATGCATTAATGACCATGTGTCAAGAGGCGGATAAATACAAAAAAATACGAGCTGTCAACCGGTCTCCGGTATCAGGGGAACATGAGGTGGAAGGTGCCCGACAAGAGAAAAGAGTGAGAATAAAATGCCAAAAGGACGGGCGACAAATAATCCGAGGAGGGGAATATCAGGACACGATAGCAATCAACAACTAGCCACATCGTCCACTAATTACCAGCGTGTTAGTCGCGGCGACCTGAACGCCAGTCGTCCAATCGCCCACACCCCCGACTACAGATTGTTCCGACTTCAAAATAACACTAAAGTAAAGGTCGCTCTTGTGGCAAGCAAGTTGTCCTTTTCTCGCAATGGGATCGGACACTGGACTGTGCCAGCGGTTAACCAGTGGCGCAACTTCTAATTTTGGAGCCAGCAAAAAAAACTGCACTTTATGTGCACCGAAAAAATGACTGCAGAGAAATCGCCTTGAATTTGTTCTGACAATTTATGATGACGATATGCAAAAATATTCTGATTTTCATGAACACGTGTTCTGACATCATGAATATATATTTGAAACCTGTCAATTCATTCGTAAGGCATGCAATATATTGAAGAAATTCTTAATCAATTAGCAATTGTCACTTTTCTCCGTGTGAATCAAGCGAGTTAATCACCACACCGCTTCTCCGCAGGGGTAGGCAGAGGACGGACCGCCAAACAACTCGATTTTGGCACACATTCATACATCATAATCATTCACATTCATACATCATGCTTACACTTCTGCCATTCTGACTCTTAAAATTTATTTGTTCACTTCATCGTTCCATGTCGTCCTTCTTCTACCATTCACATTCGCGTCATACATTCTCCTTACCCTCCTTTCTTCGTTCATTCTCTCTTCATGCCCAAACCATCTAGGAGTCACTTTCCTAATTTTACTAATTAGGAAAGTGACTAAATTAGTAAAATTAGGAAAGTGACGCCAGCTAATTACGCTTACATCAGCCAACTTTTACAAATATCAGAAAAATCAATGCTGCCAAAAAAATAAAATTATAAAAAAGAGTAATCAAGAAAGCGAATTAATTTCGCAAAAACTTGTTTATTTATTACCTAGTCCTTATACGCCCATGGAGCTTTTACGTTACAAAATGCGGCATGTGTTGAGAACCACGGTATTTTGAAGTAATACATCTATAGTTTTCGTTCATGATTATCATAAATTAATTTGCCATAAGTTTTGAGATATTTTATTAAATCACCTTGAGTATTAATTTCGGGTTAACACGTTTGTGTAACTTAAACAATGACATTGCTTTTATCAAGCTTATAATATCAGTCATGTATTCTTAACATAATAAAGTTTATTGGTGTCCATATAAATTTTCCGATATTTTGGTGTGTTTTTCTAAAGCCTATATTTTAGTTAAATTTTTAAACAACATTATTTTTTTAGGATTTTAAATAACAACATTGTTTGTAAATCTCATCTACAATCTCTAGTAATTTAATGGATATATTATAATATTATTTTGCGGATATATTATTGCGGATCCCAAAATTTAAATCCGCCACTGCACAGACTGCAGACAGAATAAGCGATTTCAGCTACTTACTTACAAATGAATGCTTAGACACATTACGCTATATAATGCGCGCATAATTTGGACGTGGCATATACGTATTATATGTTGGGGTGACACACTACGCTATAATTTTCCTCGGGAGAGGGGGTCAGATCAATTGGGAAACTGGCGTCGAATTTGATTTATTTGTATCTGTCACTTTGACAGATGACAGTCGCGTAATTACGCAGCTTGGCTAGCATGTCATAGGGTATATCGTCGCCACGCCCACACTTATAGCACATCATATTTTTGGATGTGACAGGTCTGTATGGGATTATATGGCGAGCAATAAGGAGTTATATAAAACGCTTTGAAATTATAGCGTAATCTGTCACCCCCCTGAGTTTCCTACTCTGAGGAAACTTTCTGCATATTAAATCACATATTGGATTCATGAATTATCGGCAAGATTACTTCTTACTTTGAATGAATAATATTCTAAAGCTCGTTCGTTCAACAGCACTAAATTCAAGTTGAATGGCTGCGTCAGAACACGGCTTTACAATCTCGTTGAAAAGGGACGTCTCTTCGTTCTTCACACATGTACACTTACCTACTCGCACGCATCGTCTCTTGTCGTCTGCTTAAATCAGGAATCGCCTTTTCCGATGTGATCCGATATCATTTACAAAGGTAGTGTCACGATTGCTCGAAGCATCCCATGTCAGAACGCTGCGCAATGTAGGAGATTTAATAATTTAAGCGAATGATTTCAAATTATTATAAGTAATAATTATTAGCCAGCTATACCAATACAAATTGAAAAAATCTTTCGACAAAAAATAAATGTCGCCGACGGGAAATGAACCCGCAGCCTTCTGATTGCCGGTCAGCTGCGCTAACCTACCTCGGCTTATTTTAAACCCGTCAATTAATTCAATATGTACAAGTATTTTTACTAAACAATTATTGCTTATTAGATTCATTTCTAAACCTCACAATTCTGACGATATTCTTAATTTATAAAAATTATGCAAGTACTCGATTTTTATAAAAAATATTTATTCTGTACTAAACCACCTACACTTGTTTTATTAAATTTAATCTTTCGATTCAGTTAGATATCTCAAAATTGTGGTCTATAAATGTACAATGGACATCATTTGTTTTTGAAGCTCTTTATTTACTTAGATTTTGTTGGAATATACATTTGAAAGAACCTTGTAATGTCCGTCACCTATACAGCTAGATGTGAATATTCGAAACAAATCGTTTAGCATCGAAAGTATGTCACAGTATCGAAAGATTTTTGGTGTTGTTTCGAAAAATCCATTTAAGAATACGCCTTCAAAGCTTTAATTCCGAATAAAAGCATTTAGGCTGCCAAGAATAATCCGTTAATCAACCATTAGCAATATAATCTTGTCTATCAATCCTGTGGTTTCAGTACCTGCGTCTATCAACACGTACCAGCGCCGAGAGCGCGTTAAACTTGAACGTAGTGCTTTTAATAGCGCCTAAATGGCAAAAGCTCGCCGATTATAATCTGCACGCTTTACGGAAAGGAAAGAAGAAAATCGTTAGACGTTATAGATGCTGAAGATTATTTTTAAAAGTTCAGTTGCCCATTATAATAATAATAAGTTGATCTAACTCAATAAGCAACTTCGTTTGATGCCTTCCGGACAACAGCTCACCATTATTTCAAACAAAAATAAAACATGAATTTTCGGCTGTTTTTTTCGATGTTTAACCATCTGTTTTCTAATTGAACAATAAATAATTTATTGAAAAATACAAATGATACAAATTGATATTTTGCTGTATTTTTTAAACAGTTCGTATTAAATTTAAAGGTTCATGGGATAATATGTGTACCGTGTACCGTACGTTTTTTTTGCATATTGCATTTTTATTTGGGTAATTTATCTAGGTGGCTAGATAGAGCTTATGACGCGAAATATCTGCAGCCCCTTACAAGTGAAGGAAAACGACGCCTTACAAAAGTCATCAAATTATTTTCATAATTATTCTCTAATACATGGTTTACTAAGCACATTTGATAAGAAGTGTTTAATGCTTAGTAAACTTGTCAATAAAAAAATAGCCCGCCGCAAAACTCATCGCCCTTTGCCGTCACCAACGGGCATCAGATTTAATTGATCATTTTTCCGTCGCCGGAATGTGTTAAGGTGAGATTGATAAATTCGACGATAACAACTTACACGACCCTCTGGGGCGGGAGGACCCGGACGAGGGCACGCGGGCGGGGGCGGGGGGCGGCGATGATCGATCGCCCCCCCCAATCGACCCGACGTCACAGAAACAAATGACGCCTCGTCGGTAATCGAATCCCGGCACTCTCTTCGTCTCACCAGGCTCGATGTGCCGCGGCCCGGGTGACATAATATCTTCTATGATCCGTTCATACATTCACTAGGTACTAAGACATACTGGATACGTATTGATACATACACGTACCGGGTTGGTACTGGGTACTTAGACATATTGGGTACGTACTATGTACGCCGTTTGAGCTGGTAATTCCTTTCCAATGAATGCGACCATGTTTCTAGCAGGTTCCTCAAGGAACTGCTCTTATGGGGTAGATAATATTCACTAGTTTAAAACGCCTTGAATCTTGAATATTATACTATACAAGTTCCAGCGATAGGTCGTACGTGAGGTCATTGCCCTAGTGTCTTCTGTCTTTTTTTTATACAAGATGCAAGAGAAGGAAGAGGCCTATCGTCGATGACGTCCGTACGAGCTCTCGCTGGGAGTAATGTCATTTGGTCTCCTTTCTAATCCGTACAACATTGCTTCTTGCGAGGAATAGCTTGGATGTTAGGACTTGAAAGAGGCGATTATTTTAATAATCTTAATAAGAAAAGACTGACTACCTATATAATAATCAATTATTGCTGTTCCTCAATCAACACTCTTCCCCACCTTTTGTGCGATTTTTGTGCGATTTCACATATAGAAAAGAAAAAAACTCTTCTATTTATGGATAGACATCATTCTTCTTTGTCTTTTAATTTTTTGGGGTAAATTTAAATGATTTTTGTCAGTCGTTCTTCTTATATTTAACTTGGTAACTTAAATATCTAAACATCAAGCCATTCTCTATTGACATCCTCTACAAACTAAAATCATAATGTATGGATACAACTCGACTCAAATATTAAGATTAACTTGACCTTGCAATATTTTCTTCTCATTTTGTTTTCATGCATTTTCGAGTAATTTATTTACTGACACTATTTTATATAATTAGGTACACTCTACACGTCGAAACCATCTATTCGTACCTTTAAACTTGGTTTTTAAAACTTTTATCCTCATTTGTGATAGTGCAGCTCATGGATTGTGCCCATTCCACACTTTTTAAGTATATTTTTGATATTTTGGTGCGCCTTGGGGAATAAAACCGAATCTTGCTTGGCAAGCTTGGAAAAACAAGACGACGCTCTTGCATGGAACGACGCTTCATTCGGCCAGCCTCTTGACTCGTCGGCTCTTTCCGCCCGGCCGCCAAAACTCTGTGCGGTGTATTTTCTTCTATTTTCACGAAAATCGTCATTGAATCAATTTTATTTTATTTGTGAATATTTTAACAATAATAAAAGAATTTTTATATTACCAAATATATAAAGACATGTTCATTTTGATTTTCACTTCCTCTTTTACTTTTGTTTCAAATTTGCGTCACAACTTTTTTTTTAATTTTCTGAAACGGAAATCTTTAATTTGCCTCAAACGTAGATCACGACATAAATGCGCGAAATTATCTGCAGTGTTTATATTAAAATACATATATAAATATTTTACTTTCCAAAATTAATAATATTTTAAATAATAATTACTGGAAAACTAGATATACCTACCTTATATTTTTTTACATACACCATTATTATTTATAAATTTAAGTAAATAGATTAGTTCCCTTGTTAGACCCGAGAATATTGCTCTAGTTTCTGGGTAATTAAATTAGTAAATAAGAATGTTATCTGAAATATTATTAATAATTTGTACCATTTTTAAATTTTAATTATATATACAAATAAATGCACAAAGTATGCCTACCGCCTACCAAATCATTTAAAACGCCCCCCAAAACACTTCTAACTCTTGATAGCCTAACAAGCTACTTAAATAGCCCACTGGTGTAGATACTAGCCATGAAAATAAAGTTTCCCTTGAATGTTTTCTCAGTAAAAAAAGCTTAAAATATGGATACTGAAAACATTGTTTTAATGTAAATGCATTGCTGTTCCCAGTTATAAGTATCCGGGCGCAGAACCCAGTGCTTGTAAAGTAAGACACCGACGAGTACGTTGTATTCCAAGGGCCCTGCAAAGAAGTTACGATGGCCTGGGGCTCGTCCAGGGTCCGTGGAACCGCTGGCCTATGGCTCTAGCCGACCACTATTAACTCTCTGCCTTTTTAATGGCTCGCAATTATTTAAATCGTGAATTTGAAGGTTCTCTAACTGGCATTTAAATGATCGACGAGACGCGAACAATGCCATCTCCCGGGGGGTTTTGTATTTAATCAAATCATCGGGAGGGTTATTTCTTAGGATCGTGGCGCTCCGATCTGTTATTGCCCAAATTTTAGTATCATTCGTGAAGTCAAATTTACACAATTCACCCGTTTTCGGATCGCATTTAAAATGGGTTTGGTCAGCAACCGGTTCGAGTTGTTAAAGGAAAATTTTAAGATTCTAAAAACCTAAATCCCAATTTTGATGTTTAGAAAAATTTATCGTTTTCACAACTTTCAAAACTCAGACTACGAGGCTGTCTAGTATTTGCTTTGCCATCCTCCAAACCATAAATAAACGTCGAAATTTTACACTTGTATTGTTTTGACAGATGCACTCATTTGTTTTTGCATGGAGGCAGGATTGTTTACACACATCTGATCACGGGGTAACGGGGTGATGGGTTCAAGTCATGTCGGTTGCAAAAACCGCTGACTGATGAATGATCCTAGAATAATCGTAATAATGGTTTTGAGACACATTTAGATGGAGACTGAAGATTGTTCCAATTGCAAGATTCACGCCTAGCGAGTTCACCCATCAACGATAATACTACAGCATTAAATCACTGTGGTAGGCAAATAGACAGAAAAAAAGATTTCAGGTGCCAAATCAGTGTATCTGTTTAAAGTTTTGAAAATTCTTTTGGTGTTAATAACAGTTCACTGAACGGTCATGAAGGTAATAATAAAGGCATTACCAAGAATTCAGGGATGCTGATTTGAAATTCAAACAAGGAGACTAAGATGTCTTTTAACGTTTGCCCTTTTTAATAAATTCAGTCGTCCTTTGTTAAAACGAAACGGCAATAATTCTAGACATTTTACAACACTGCCCTTTGAGGTATTATATTTGCAGGTTCTTAGATCACAACTCTTTCTTTAACATTGGTGTTTTATGTTATTACAATCAATAATGGTTTGATTACGATCTATAATAATTTGCCATTTTATTAAACGCCATACTTATTCTAACTAACATTAGTACACGGTAGTATAAACTGCTACGGGATGGTTTATAATTGTTTTATACCATTACGCTAGATAAAACCAAATCTTGAGTGGCTTAGAATCTGAGTGCATTTCGACTCAGCCATTTCTACGTGCAATTTGCTGTGTCATTGTTTTGTCTCGATTTGAGTTGTGAAACTATTCAAATGGATATTAATGTACCTGTGGCCATACCATAAAGCACCACTCTGTTTTGAAAATTCGTGCATTGTTCTTGAAATTAACGTTTCTTGGAATCAGATAATTATTGGACGGCGCGAAGATTCAATCATAAAATAAACCAAACCATGACGATATGATAATTATTCAGATCTTAAAGGCTAGGTACTAACCGTTTATCACTCTTAAATCGTTTAGGGTGATGATCAATTATTATTATTCTTTAAATACCAAATCTTAAAATATAACCTAGATATAAAAATGTAATCTAGTAAATAAGTGACATCGAGTATTCTCCAAACAATTTATGAAAATATTATCTATGTTACTCAGATCATAACTTTTTCAATGCTGTTATTGAACTATGTATCTCTTATTACTTATGTTGTATTTAATTTTTGTTTTTATGTACCATCCAATACAGTAATGTTATTTTATCTGAATTTGTGATATTGTTCTCATTGTTTCTGTTAATTCTTTTTATATAATGTAAATATGTGTTCTATTTCATCTGGTTACAATATATATTTTTTGTTTGCAGGTGTCAGCGACAGACCATGATTGCGGAGTGAACGCCATGGTTAACTACACCCTCGGAGAGGGCTTTGGGAAGATGAACGAATTCGAGGTCAAATCGGGAAGCGGCGAAATATGCATCTCCAATGAACTCGATTATGAAACAAGGAACGTTTACGAATTCCCCATCATCGCTACTGATCGAGGTAAATACGACAATTCGTCACTATTAGTGTTAGTTTCCAAGTTAATTTGCCCTTTACGTTTTAATGGTTCCTCACAAGTGCTTCCCTATAAGTACAGTATAAAGTCATAGGAACAATTTCGCCCATGGTTAAGACGACTTTGTAAGGCGGGTTGTAACATTATTGAGAAGGATCACGAAGAGGTCTACATTACGATAAAATGCGAATGGCAGTAGCCTATTACACCAAATAATAATGATTTTTATCTGTGATGGATTCTATCAAGTTGACAAATCAATACGAACATATTTCTCATTATTTCCAGCGTTTTAAGGATACATAAGGCTAAATAAAAGTATTCTTATAAATCAATGGAGTTTAACCATAGGTTGTAGATTTCCAATTGACTAGGGAGCTTATAATGTGTTCGATGAGGAGAAAGTTGATAAGTTCGAAACAATCAACGGATACTGATAGACCCATTTTCTGAATTTTCTGTTGAAAGTACATCAAAGGATTTCGTTGACAAAACGCGTGAATAAAACTTACAATCAAGAATCAACTACATCCACATGAAAACTTAGTATTTATCATACCATCAGAAAATGTGTAAGACGTAAAAAGTTTGCTATTAAATAATTAGACTTTTAATGCAGTGTTGAATAGTATTTACATTACATAAACTCAACTTCCTCGATAACCTGTTTCCTCTCAATACTTGGGTGGGATCCAATACCACAACACTGTAGGCCTTCTACGTCATTCTGTGAACCTGGTACAGGTATGCTATATTCCACAGTTTACCGGTGGTTTATAGGTCCGGAATATCCAACGTTATTTAATAGAATAATACTCGACACTGATTCCCTTTGACGTGCTTTCGAACATGAGTACCAGCTTCGTGACATTTATTTGTCATTATCAGATTTGTATATCCGATTAGCGTCTGACATCTAGTACCCCTTCTATCACAGATGTCATCAAATGCAGATACGGGAAATGATATAAGATTTTATTACTTTTGGCAGCTGTAGCATCTCATAAAACATTTTTTTTATAACAACGTCCGTAAAAATGAAATAAAATTTCAATCAACCAATATATTTCCAAAAAAATCGTCCGAATCAACTATTTTAATATGGGTTTGATAATAATACAATCTCCTTATAATGATAATATTGATTAAAAGTTTTGTTGTCAAATTTTATTCATGCATTCCCTTTAGGTACCTTCTAGGTAGAAGCTTTTCGCTTTTCTCTAAAAATTACACTTTTAAATTCCCTTCCTGAATCAAAATTAAATCTTTATCCTAGTAAATAAAATCTTACCGTGAATCACGAACTTCAAGTAGAAACAATGGCGTAGGCAGAAAAGCAATTTACCTGAAGACCTTCGTAACGATAGTCCTTGATTGAACGATCTCATCGCCTGAAGTGTCATCTGAAATCACCTTGACCGTCAACTGATATTAACACCCAACACCAACGAGGCTTTCTGCAACTTCTCACGTGGTTGGGATCTGATGCAATCTGGCAAGATCAACGTACGAGTATATAACTCTGCGCACTTAGTAACGCAACAAGTATAGCTGTATCAACATTGTTAACGATATTATGATGGCAGAATCGTGGATACTATGACTCTCTTGTGCAAAAAACGCATCTTGGTAACATAATGATACGAAACGTGGATCTTTAATTTAATGGTGGACCACAAACTGGTAGTATATAAGTATTGGAAGCAGCAACGTGGGGTGGAAAATGGAGTGATACAGATCGAATAGTGCCGGAAGGTATCGGATACGAAATTGACAAAGAAACAAGCAAGCAAACAAATGATTTTGGTAGGATGCGTAACTCTAGAGGATGGAAACCTATAATAGTTGCCTTCAGAAGGACCTAGATGAAACCGCCTTAATCGCAAACCAGGTGACTTACAATGAGAAGATTGCAAAAAAATTTGGTGGATATCCAGTGGTCCCAATCATAAAAGTAGTTTTTAATAGATTATTTTTGCATACAAGGTTAATAAAGATTCTAATCTAAAGGAGCAATCTTGCAAATTTTGACTGCAAAGAACATGCCAGGAAGTTGCAGAAAATCACTATGCACGCTATGTGATCAACCCGACGAAACTAAAGGTTGAACTACACAAACGATTAACTCCGTTTTAATGCTGAAAACAACCCGAATGGCTTAGCTTTACAAAAGGACAGCCAGAGAAAGATTCAAAAATGAATATTTGGAGCCGTACAAGAATATTGTGTCTTCTTGTTCTATATATTGGCCGGAACGCCCTGCTGGACAGGACATGAAAAAAGAGTAGACGAGCCGACCACCAAATAGGCTTCTTCATAATAAGCCTGCAGGATGAAGAACTGTTGAGAGACCTAAAATAAGAGGCCAACACATCATTTGAAACACAAGTGAGACACGCATAATAGTCCCAACCGTATAGAGCCACTGAGACTACGGCATTCATTCTTAATAGGGGTATGTTGTGAGACTGAAGGTAGTGAGGAGAGGAAGCAGATGGTGAAGAGGAAGGTGGGGAAGTACCTGGTTATTCAGATCTGGTCATCAAACACGGCTAAATCCATTTCAAGTAATGTTTCAATTCTGAATGGTGGTCTTACACCAGGGCGGTACTGATAATATCTTCCACCCTGGAACGTGCCGCAAATATACTTAATATTATTAGAAATTAGTAAATGGTGAACTAACATTAACACTGTGATTATAAAAAAATGCATGAGATAATAACTTACAAAGTATGGGCCATTGAACAGTGAAGTCACTGTGACTAGACCACTAGCGACCCACGAACAGCGAAGGGCGGCAATAGGGCGGCAACTTGAATAGGTAATAGGTATACCTTGTTATGTACCAAGATACAGAAGTCGCTACTTGCTACCTCACTTGGGCCACATTATTTACACTGGCGATATCATTTTTCAACTCAGCACACGACTCGCCGCGGCGCGATCTGAGCAACTTTCGCTGCATAAAGTTGTTTTAAAATACATAAATGAGATGATGACGGTGCAGAATCATAAACGTCCAAGTCGGATTAACGACCGCTGGGTTAGGGCAGTCGTAAGTTTATGACATCAGTACTATTACTTAGTTGAAGGGGCAATACATTTTATTATATAAATACGCACTATTAGATCTTCTTTAGCATAATTCAAAATGGCAGCGGCAATCTGTAGTATATAGAAATTCTGTAAGGATCTAAATACTGCGTTGATTAGAGTGCATGGAAAGTCTTATACATAGAGCTACAATTGGAGGCGCTACTGCGTACGCATCTCGTCGAAACTTGTTCCACTGGTAGTTTTAGTTAGGTCGTTGGGAGAGTTGGAGGTCAGTTGGGGGTGAAAAAGTGCATCCTATTTTTTCGCTTCATGTCTCATCTAAATATTATACATCAATGTAGTCATCGTAGATTCAATTTGAATACAAATTACTGTTTCGGCTTGTTAGTATTTGAGTGCTTAATGTCATATTTATTATCGTGGTAATTATGAGAAGAATCACGAAATCTAAAAGTGTCTCTGCTTACAAAAACAAAATTATTGAATAAAAAATATCCCAAAGTTACTTTCTGAATTTTAATCATCTGCCAAGTTAGGACACTATTTTTAAAGATATTACCGGTCGGTCGGCTGAGTTGGTATCGCGTCTGATTCTCATTTCCCATTGGAGATTTCAAATATTGTCAGGTTAGTCATAACCCAGGTACGTTTGTCTTTCCTTAAAAAAATAAAAATAATTAAAAATACGTCTAAATGAAGGAAAATTTAATCTTCATATTCCACCCAGTAAATCCATCAAAATTTTCTGAACCACATCCGGACAATGTATCTTTATTAGTCTTTTTCCATGATTTTCCAGAATTTTTTTATTTTTATTTACTATCCTATATTAATTTATTTACATTCTTTTATAATCTTCGTTTAGAGAATGTGAGCTTTAACTGAGTCCTACCATTAAAACCTTACATTTAATTAGAAAAGATACTAAATAAAAAGTAAGGATGTTCTGATGGGTAGGCTAGGCTAGGTAACGTAGGTAACGACTGCTCTACTAACCTGGACTCGCTGCACTTGTCCTGCTATTATTCTGGCCATCTCTCGTATGATTTTGCGTTCCTCTCGTCACGATTGTCGTGAGAGATCGCCTTCCCCCGTGACCCAAGCAGCCTCCTCCTGCCTCCTGCCCCCCTGATCCCTCACCCTCTCTCTCTCTTTCTCATATCATCGGGAGATAACTTCATAAATACGGCGACACATTCCTTTCCTCACGCCTTGGAGTGCCCCCCACCCCACACAGCCCTTTTTCGTCAAACCTCCCTCTTCTTCCCAACACCTCTCTTACCAAATAACATTTAGAGAACTCACATATTTTTAAGGGCATATGAATTAATGTCGGTGATGACAATCTAAGAGATTGTAATCCTAGATTATTTTCTCTTCCTGCCTGAAGGATCATTCTCTAAACGGTTCTTCGGCGGGGAAGGCTATATCGTTGTCGAACGAAATCGCTTTCGAGGTCGACATGTTTCGCGACAGTGAATGGATTATCAAAGGCAAATCTTCATTACATAACCATTATTATTTTTGTACATCACTTTTTTTCCATTTTAAATAAATAAAATGATAAAATCTGATTGCTAATAATCTGTGAAGTAGGTTTCGTTTTATCACATTTATGTATTTATTACATGACCATATTGTACATAATTTTCCATTCAAAAAATCAACGGACTTCAATCAGAAGTTCGTTGATTGTTTGATATAATATTAGTATACTTTATTTTGGGTTATTATCCCACGTTGCTTTTCCTCTTCCTACTAGAGCAAACGTTTCAGATAGCCTACCAATTTCAGTAAAGCAGAAACGTTAGCTCAAGAAGGATGCAACACGGCTTAGTACCCAACTAGTCTATAACATAAAAAAATTAAGTTAATCTTTGTGTAGGTAACATGAATTAATTGCCACTCGCCGTGAGAAATCTTAAATCACAGTTGTTTTAAATATTTCAAACTTTCAGTACGATAGTGATGTGAGTGACGTAGTAGACACTGTTGACTTGAACGTTTCAGTCATCCACGCACCACCACTATCAAAGGATTTGATTTATCGGAAGATTCGTCAACTACCTACTTGATCATTTTCGCCTTTTTACTCTTGACTTCGCGCGGTGAATACATCAACTGCAAACAGAATGCAAGTCTGTTGTCTTGTGAATCATTCGCCCTGCACTGCACTGAGTTTTATGGTTTTATTGATGCGATAAAAGCCTCGAAAATATATGGTTTTGGAGCACGGAATTTATGAGTTCCACCGCATGTAAAAAACCTACCTACCCGAGAGGTATCGTATCAAAAATGTTAGTGTCCGTGTCCAACTAATTGACAAGTTATGAGGGATATCAAAAATTCGTGATTATTGAATTGCATTGCATCATATAATATTATCGTTTTAATATTAATTGGCCAAGAAATAATGGAGGGAGTCGTAAAACATTATATATTCTTGACCCGTTCAAATATCACTGTGCCTTTTATATCCTTGATGATTAGTTTCAACTTTTTTTATGGTTAATACTTTTGAAAACTAAATATTTTTTCTTGCGTGCTACAAATATTTGACTAATCTAATATTTGTTTTCAGGTGGTTTGTCAACAACCGCGATGGTCAAGATTCAACTAACAGACGTCAACGACAACCGTCCGGTGTTCTACCCCCGGGAGTACAACGTGTCCTTGCGAGAAGGCGGCGCAGGTGGTGGAGCTTCCGCTACGACGCCCGTCATAGCCGTCGCTGCTACCGACGCTGATTCTGGCCGTCTAGGCGTCGTGTCCTACAGGCTCGTCGCCGGAAACGAAGGAGGCGTCTTCCGCATCGACAGAGCCACTGGAGAACTATTTGTCAGCAGACCGGGGATGCTCTCATCCAGATCACAGCCTCTCCACAGGCTCAATGTCTCGGCAACAGACGGAGGTGGCCTCAGATCTGAAAATGACGCTGAAGTCTTTGTAAGCGTCGTTGATTCTGCACAACGTCCTACTATTTTCGAACGACCGAGATATCACTATAAAGTTCGAGAAGACGTCCCTCCTGGCACCCTTGTCGGAACTGTCAGAGCTACAGGAGTTGATATGAGTAAGTACAAACATGTTTCTTTGCTTATAATATTAAAAATGAAAACGCATAAATCATACTGACTAATTTTACAGCATCAGAAATTAATAAACTCCCTATATTTTTTCCATGCGATAGAAAAATGCATAAAATGATTAAATTAGATAACTAATCGATTTTGTCAACAAGGTAAAACGTCATTTAATTTACGTGCGAATCAAGTAACTCCCAAATCGATTAAAGAATTTTGACGCAAAGTAAAATTAGCTCACTTTCATTAAAGCGCGTCGCCCATCGTTGCACATTCTTAAATGCCGCGGGGCGAGTTCGAGTATGAAAAAGTTGTAAATTTGACACACATAGCTAAATGTCCTGTTGTATGCGCTGGACCGGGTACGAGGTACGAGAGCCCAAACATCTGTTCGTATAGCTGCTGGCTGCTGGGTGTATACTGTATTATTACTTGGGTGGGTAGGATGGACCTTGCCAGTATATCGTACATTGTGCGTTGTACATCGTGCGTTATTTATTGTAGTCCGACCTCTCGGTTAAAGATGCTTTAATTAAAAATTCCAATTGATATCTGTGTATAACTTGAAAATAAATTGATTTTGAATTGATCCCTGATTCTTTCTGTAATTGCTTTTGGAATAAACGTGAAACAAATTTTGAAACGGACCGATTCTCGTTGCGGGCACTGTTAATGGGATTTGAATGCCCGTATTATCGATTTAATCATATATATATATATATATATATATATATATATATATATATATATATATACGCGCGTACTTTCTTTAATTGTGGTACCTCAATACATTCTGTTTCATAACACACTTTAAATAATATTACTTACGTTAGGATTAAAAAATTAACTTGTCAAAATATTAACTTTTAGGTTTTAGTAGGTATGTCGCGTAAAGAAAAATATAATAAGTAATTAAAACTGCCGATCTAAATACTCACACTACAAATTTCTACATCTTTCAAACTACATCTGACATAATATTATTATATCAGATGCTTTTAGTTTCCATCCATCCAATCCATCCCTCCTACCGTGCACCGGTGCAAGGTGATGGATCGAGAGAGTTCGGCTGGAGAGGTCAAAGGGTCTCCCTCAACCGGCCTCGTAGCTGATGGTCAGATGCATACGCCGCCATGACCTGGACAAACCTCACCCATGAACCCGGATACCCCTGCTAAGTCACCACACTTAGCGAACCACTTGGGGTGACGAAGATGATATTGAAATAGAACAAGACAAAGAAAAAAGTTAAAAGTATCCGAAATCGAACCCAGGATCATTGTCTTACCGAGACAACGCCTCAATCACTCGACCAGTGTAGTCATATTTTTTATGTCATATTTGTATATCTCATATTTCAAATAGAGAATTAACAATATTCCTTGCTAATATTTATTCACCCGTATTAAATACGTCGAAAAAAATTAGGCCACAATAGCTAACTGGATTTATTTATTTATTTTACGCCTATTAAGGCTTCTACTTATATATAACAATATTTACAAAGTTATACTCGTAAATATTGCAGGAAACGACACTTGCACAAAAACAAATATAAAGTAAAAATATTATTGAATTTGATCCACACAGTATTTAGGTACAAAATATAAAATTTTATTGAATTTGATCCACACAGTATGTAGGTACAAAATATAAAAATATTATTGAATTTGATCCACACAGTATGTAGGTACAAAATATAAAAAAAAATATATTGAATTTGATCCACACAGTATGTAGGTACAAAATATAAAAAAAACCAAAATAATTTTTTTTTTCAGCTGAAAAAATACTGTTAATGTCAATTTAAATAGCTTTATCA
Source organism: Hesperophylax magnus (assembly GCA_026573805.1). NCBI lineage: Eukaryota > Metazoa > Arthropoda > Insecta > Trichoptera > Limnephilidae > Hesperophylax > Hesperophylax magnus. The sequence continues at coordinate 9,326,653 of JAIUSX010000022.1, forward strand.
AAATATCCCTCTACTTGATGAAAAAAACTTCAATAAGGTATGCTTATATATTGAAATTGATGTACTAAATATATCAACAACATTGGAGTATTTGTTTCCTAGCTGTTGAACCCGTCGCATAGGAGTTTAATATTGGGACGTTGATGTAGAATTGCTACAATAATATGGTAGGAACTGTCTTGTAACTGACCTGATTGAGGGGTTGAAAGACGTCATTAGGAATCTATGGTCGGCTAACATGACTAACCCTAGTACGGGATTGTACACGTGTATCGAATTTCCGACTTTGTTTTATTTCCTCTCAAGCGCATGCGGCCGCTAACTTCGGAATGGAATTAACCGAAACTTGCCGGTCCGTCAAACCCGGTAGGCTCCTATATTAACCCTTCGCCGATCTCTTAATCGACTCGATCTTAATCGACTAGATCCTCATCGACCGTTTACAAAAGGCTTTGAAAAAGATCTTCAAAAGCAACAAACTATGTTTTTTTTAGCTGCAAACTTCGAATAATAATACGAATAAGACAGTATATTTGCCAAAAAATCACCAATTTTTCGTTTTATTTGTCATCCACTGAATTTTGATACTGTAGCGCCATGAGGAAATATTAGTAAAATGTATCCCATTTATGATGCCGTTGCGCGACAAACTATTCCACCTTTTAGTGATTTTTTTAAAAATTCATTTTAAAATTACAATTTTTTGTGATTTTTATAACTATCATACTAGGTTCATGTCCGTATTATGATTTAAATTATAATGTAGGAACTAGGAAAATAATATTTTGTAGAAACAAATAATCAAACATCAAGGAAAAACATATTTGAAGAAAAAATAAACAATGTATCTGCACGTATAAAGCAAAACAGTAATGAAAAAAAGATTATACTGAAAAATAAAAACAATATTTTAAAGAAAATAGAAATAAAAATAAAAATAATTTTATATAAACCAAAAATTTTAACGCAGTTAAATAATGGTAGATACCGGCTAGAAGAGTACATTTTATGGTCACATTGTCATTGATTCATCTAAATAATGATAGGTACCGGCTAGAAGAGTACATGTTTATGGTCACATTGTCATTGATTCATAGTAGATAATGATAGGTACCGGCTAGAAGAGTACATGTTTATGGTCACATTGTCATTAAGTATTTTCAAAAAAAAAACAAGGCTTTATAATAAATTATAACAATCAGTTATGCAATTTGATATATCCTAAAATTGGGTATAGTTAATACTTTCTGCATTCTGTACATACACAACTTCGTGCAACCTTTGAAAGGCTTCGTTCGTTAATTATTTTTGAAAGTCAGAGAGAACATGGAAAAAAAAGAAGTAAATTGGATGATGTATTAATTGTTTTAATTATATATTCACTTCATTAGCTTAAATTTAATAAAAATTACATTCGTATGGCACCATTTTTACAAACACTGTGACACTTTAGTATTTCGAAATCATATGTAAGTCTTATGTTGCTGTATTAATTTGCAACACCTAGATTAATAGCCTAATTACCCCATAGGTATAAGCGGTTTCGTAATAAAATTAATAACCTTCTATTTAAAACTGATGCAACGTTCATTTCTTGACATCATGAACACTCAAAATGCAGTTGCACCGACTAAAACACTAAATTATGCATGTTTTGCCTGACTTGTGTTTATATAATGTAAGTCATCGGTGAAAGCAGATAATTTATTAGCAAAACCATATCGAAATTCCTAGCCTCAATTTTTTATATTAAGTTTCGAGGCTACCAGTGTAAGCCCCGGGCTAGGAGCGTGGGTGATAAAATAGTAATTTAATTTATTGCAAAGAAAGATTACCCAAAGTATTTTGGTTTTGTTCTTTGCTTCCTTTTATGTTAACGCAATAAGCTACGAGTCCGACATTTCGACGTATTTCTCTTTTTCGATTTTTCAAATGGAATTTATACACTCAGCTGTTCTGAATGTGACAAGGTTTATGTAGGCCAGACAAAACTGACGATCTCCAAAAGAATATCAGAAAATTTCGAGCATGTAAACTCGGCCACCCTGACAAATCAGCAATTGCCGAGCATTTAATTGAAACCGGCCGTTACTTTGGATTTGTTCCTGAAATCTTGGGATGACCCAAAACACATAAAGCACTCCTAATTACGAAGGCAATCGAAATTCATAAAAACTCCACCAAAATTTATAAAGACGGATCTATGCTAAATTGTTCTTGGTATCCGATAATTGACGGCTACACCAAAACTAAACGTAAAAACCATCTTAAATTATTATGTATTACCAGTTCTTAAAGGATTGAATTTTTGACACGGTATCACATCTACATACATAAGAACACACTTCACCACAATCTTTACACATCTGCCCTGATGATGGATACTGTAATGCTGTCCAAAACGTTGGCTAAAGAATGAGGTAGCGAAAAAAGGCGTAATATCCCAAAATCATATTACTATAATACTTTTGGCCATGAAATCACATCTATCTGTTTCATATTTGACTCTGATCGAAAAACGAAAATATGATTTTCCATCGAGCCATTTTTTTTGTATTCTTTACGTCCCCCGAGGGTTAATATTACCCAATGCCAATCCCGTTTCATTTTCGCCGGGTGTAATTCCCCGACATGGGCTGTGCACGACTTTTAACCATCCGTAAAGGAAACATCATGATTGATTTAACTCTCGGATTTGGCGACCCTGCGGGTTATGCCGCGACTATACCCACCGAATACGCACCCGGGCAATGCCTACGGGTATAATATTTCACCCACACATGACTTGTTGCCGCAAATGTAGATCCGATCGTTACAAAGATGATGTGCGGCAGACACTAAAGTACGAAAACTTCGTGAGAATACATAAAACAGTCCCAAAAATAAAAACGTACGCTTATTACGTGGAAATATAAATATTTATTAAATATGTTACCATCGCACAAGATCCCAACTGACCGCAGCCAGCGGTAGTACGGCATCCACGATTACATGAAATTTATGAGGCTGGGGGAAATGGGGAGACGAAGTAGATGGGTTTGTTGGATCTGGCCACTACACACGGCTAAAGCGTTTTAAAAATCAATGAAGGTATCACTACTAAATTGTCGAATCTCACCGTGGTGATTCTAAAAGAATCTACCATTCATTTTCTATACATTGGATCTATTCGATGTAGATAGTATGTTTCATAGAATTTGAACAATTCATCAAATTTCAAAGTTAGTTCTGTGACAGTTCTCATAGTTCTTTTATTATTTCAGTTATGTGAAACAACTGGCTAATAATGATATAATAACAGAACTTGAATGGGACCTTTACATAACATGAATAGAACCATTAAAGGACTTGAGAATTAACTTTTAATGTTGATGAATTGTTTTAATTCTATGTAACAACTGGCAGTAACACATTCTAAGAATTTTGTGAATAATTCATTAACCTCTTGATATTTTAAGAATAAAGCAGAAAGTCTGTGTGTTTGAAGCAGTCATTACTCTTAAACGATGTGCTTTGGCGCAATGAAACTTGCAATCTAATTTAAAAAAAATGTCAATAACAGCTATAATTTTTATTTTATTTTTAATAAGTGGGGTAGAGTCGAGTATTGAAACTATATGATAAATGGGAAAGTTAAGAAAAACCAAAGAGAAGCCATAATTGAAACAGGAAATACCTTCGGAAGAGTCACCTTTCCCGGATTTGAGGTTAATTAACTAACTAACCATCATGCCCTTTCCCCGCAGGGGTAGGCAGAGAGGACGGACCGCCAAACAACTCGGTCTTGGCACACACTTCTTGCCTAATTCACATTCATACATCATCTCATACATACTCTTCTATTATTCTGACTCTGACTGACATGGCCCGACTCGAGTATCTGATTCACTTGATCGTGCCATGTCTTCCTCGGGCGTCCCCGACTTCTGTTACCATTCGCATTTGCATCATATATCCTCCTTACACTCCTATCTTCGCTCATTCGCTCTACATGCCCAAACCATCTAAACGTACCTTTCTTAATCTTACTCATTACGCTTACATCAGCCTTGCACTCTTTGCGGACTCCACATTCCTCACACGATCAAACATGGTTTTACCACACATACGCCTCAGGGATCTCATTTCAACAGCATTCAGTCTACCTTCATCCTTTCTTTAATTAAGCTCTACGTCTAATCTTTATCTATCCGTCCGACAGTAATTTGAATTTCAACACCCCATGTATCGCTGCAAAGTAAATTCACATGATTGTTAGCAGATTTTAACACATATTTTGATAAACCTAATTAGGACGCAATTAGCTTTATTGAGGGCGGCGATTTGATAGATCAAAGAATCAGTAAAATAAGATTGAAAAGATTAATATTTACGGTACCCACATTCAGTTTTCGGTTTATCTGGGAATTTGTTCTAAACGCTGTTTGCTTTACGTTAATCAGAAACGAAGCTTTTTAATTTTGGAGTGTTACTAGAGTTATGAAAAATGTTAGCTTTTTTAATGTGAACACAACACAACAGTCTCTACTGTCTCCAACCTTCTGAAGCCGGTGAGACTAAGGCATTCCAAATCGGGGTATTTTGTGAGGCTGAAGGTAGTGGGGAGGGGAAGGACATGGGAGGAGGAAGGTCGGGTATTACCTAGCTGTTCCGATCTGGTTATCAAACACGGCTAAATTCCATTCAAGCAACGTTTCAAATCTGAATGGTGGTCTTACAACTGGGTGTACTGAAAGTATCTTCCACTCTGGAATGCGCCGCAAATATTATTTTAAATGATTAATTTGTGAAATAATGCAACTAAAGATTATTTGTGCACCCCGGTATTTAAACCCGGACCCTCACCACATTTACCTTTCGAGTGAACACCGTTAGTAAATTATTATTTTTTTGGTAAACTAATGTTTAAGACAAAATTTTTTATGCATAGCACAAAAGGTAACAATTATTTTTATAAGCAATAATTATTAGCCTGAAACACTCATCCACATTGAAAAATCTCCTGATAAAAGATACATGACGCCAACGGGACTTGAACCCGTGTACTTTCGATTTCCGGTCGACAGCTCTGACCACTGAGCTATGGCGGCTTATCTCTTATCCGCGAAATAATTCAATATATACTAGTGTTTCATTCAACAATTACTGCTTATTACATTTTTTCACCTGAAAACAACCAACTTTATTTTATATGAGAAAGGCATTGTAAGTGCTAACTCTCTCACTAGATGGCGTCAAGTCGTTCAAGTCCCGTTGGCGTCATGTATCTTTTATCAGGAGATTTTTCAATGTGGATGAGTGTTTCAGGCTAATAATTATTGCTTATAAAAATAATTGTTACCCTTTGTGCTATGCATAAAAAATCTTGTCTTTAACATTAGTTTACCAAAAAATAATAATTAATATTTGACAAGTTCAAGTATCTTCACCAAAAAATGTAAAACAATTTGTCTCGACGCCATCTAGTGAGAGAGTTAGCACAATGCCTTTCTTATATAAAATAAAGTTGGTTGTTTTCAGGTGAAAAAATGTAATAACCAGTAATTGTTGAATGAAACACTAGTATATATTGAATTATTTCGCGGATAAGAGATAAGCCGCCATAGTTCAGTGGTCAGAGCTGTCGACCGGAAATCGAAAGGACACGGGTTCAAGTCCCGTTGGCGTCATGTATCTTTTATCAGGAGATTTTTCAATGTGGATGAGTGTTTCAGGCTAATAATTATTGCTTATAAAAATAACCGTTGGTAAACTTGAAAAATTACGACATCTGCTGTCAAAAAGTGTAACGAAAGGAATACACATTTTAATAATAGAATTATTAAATTCATTCCATAATTTTGGTTCCAACCTACTTAATAGCTTATTGGAATTGTTCCCACAACTTGTTTCTATTTTGAAAATTACACTTAAATTCATATTAATTTCAAGTTCTAGAGTTCACTGAACCGGAGTTATAGACAGAATCACAACCGAAAGTAGTATTTTTAATAATTATTTGACACTCTCGTAAATCATCGTGTTTTAGTGAACTCGAACATCTTTTAGTGTAATACCTACTCGAACTTCGGAATCAGATTAGGATCGGAGAAAGGTTGTGTGGATGAGAAGGAGGTTTTCTATGCGTTTCGCGCAATAAAACAATAAAGCCCACGGCTGATAGCTGATGTCTGATGGCTGATCGGTGAAGGCTGATGGCTTCCTGACAGTAAATGCGACCCGGAGTCCGACGCTCCTGTCCCTCTGATCATTAAACTCTCTGCCGGACAGTTTTGGGGAAACGCCGTGACAGCCTTCAGAAGAAATGCCTCGGTTCAATACCCAAATCTATCCCCCCGTCCCGGCCGCATCCATCCACGAACCTTGAATCACATTACGCAAATGAAGGACCGCGGCCGGATACGACTTTGCCACAATTTATTTTGTCCACATTTTGTGTTTTGGCGGGACCGGCATTCAAATGGCGCTCAAATATTATACACGGCCCCCGTCTACCCCCTTTGAACCCCCCTGCATGTTCCCAGTTCTTCCCATCAGCCGACAGAAGGAGTCCACAGCTCGTTATCCCGATTGCATCGTCCGCATTTCGATCGAGGAAAACGTTTTTCAACTTTAAAATAACGCAAGTTATGCGATTTTGCTGAATCCACTGAAAATTGGTCTTGCAAATAAAACTCCACGCTATATCCGAACCATTTGGGAATATTTTTCGTCTCTGAGAATTATTACTCCAGGAATTAAGTGGGTACATATTTTCTACGTACTGAACGACACACAACAAAATATGTACCTAGTAGGTACTACCTACCGAATAGTACGCAATATATATATTTTACGTTTTCATAGAAAAAAGATAACAACGGTATTATTAGTTACTATAATTAATTTTCTGTATTATTTAGTTGCATGATATACATTTTCTACTTCACCTGTTCTCAAATAGGCGACCGGAATGTACCGAAAAAATATTTCAATTCCAAGTTTTTGTAGGATTTAGGAAATGTTAAATTTAGATAAACGTAAAAAAACTTACAATCTATGTATTGTTGTTAAAAGATGGATTTCTCTACCGTTTCGTTGCATTAAAAAAAAAAATAATAACGATGACATAATTTACCACAAGTATGATCTTCGCGAAGTAATTAGTAATCACGAGCGTGTTTTCGCTATCGAAGATAAGCACGAACATTGGGTCCAACAACATCGGGCCTGTGCCGCAACTGCTAACCTAAATCACTTCTAATTTACTAATGCACACAATTTTAATGATTGCAATCAAACAAGTTACTTTAATATTATCTCCGCAACTTTTTTGATTGCTTACTCCTTATTGGGTTTAATTACTCCTCTCTACACAGGAAACAGTGAATTATTTCAAGTCTCAAAAAAAAACATAATTTTTTTTGTTAATTCTCAGTATTTAAATTCGTATTTGAATAACAGATTTCATTGTGCGACTTTGAATAATTTACATAAACATATATTATTTCTGTTATTGTTGAATGCGCTTAGCCACGTTTAAAGAAATCGGTATAATTATGTTATAAGAATACAGGCTAATTTAGGCGCAACGGAAATTGAAGGAAATTCTATTAAAATCTGGCTATTGTTTACACAAAATAATAAATACTTTGCTATGTAAACCATCATCCAAATCCAATTAAGACTGTGCCTACCCACGCTGTTTTTTTTCTGCTCTAGACCAAGAAATCTCAGACGCTTCTGTGAGTAGATAGATAGGTACTAATATGCTTCATATATTTTTCTGTAAGCATTCAAGTAATGTGTTTTATTGTGGATAGGAACCGGAGAGGGTTCTTCATCGGAACTAACTAGATTCATTACGGGCTTAAATTGTACCTCACCACATCAATTCGATGAATAATTTGGTGGGTCCATAAAGAAGTAGAGGGAAGAGGGAATTGTGTGAGGACACGATCTGGTGACAAGAGGGGTCATGGTGAGGAGGTAGGGAGGGGGAGGCAGGACGGGTGACAGAAGAATGGCTGGAGGATGGAGAATGGGGAGAAGGAAAGGAGGAATGGGGGGCGTCCAAAGCTACGGAGACGTCGATCGTCAGGTTTTCGGCAACGTAATAAATCGAACGGCCAACTGTTGTTGGGAGGCAGTGCTGTAGCGGCAGATAGCGGTCAGTGGCGGGAAGAACACTCCACGGAACGAAAAATAAAATAACACCACTTATCATTATCTTCTCTTTGCCAATCGTAGTCAATCAACCTAATGTGACCCCATTAATTTAAGTCTGCCGCGTCATATAATCTAATCCACAACTACAAATTTATTCAAAAATTTCTATATGATATATCACTCAGGATTTTTATCTACACATGTTTATATTGCAACTTTATATGGAAATTAGGAATGATTGATTTCGAGCAACATTTAAATATCAATATCTATCTTTAAAACTTACAGATTTTTTTATAAAAAAGGTTCTACCGCTTAGTAAAACATTGCCTGACTTTTTAACATACACATCACTACAGAAGATAAGAGATCAGAATTTAATTTGATATACACTGTTTTTCACACCCATTTCTGCCATGAGTAATCTATTGGCATTTTTTTCGGAGGTGCTTAACTTTTATGGGACATATTTATTACCTTGCATATTGGTCTTAATTTGAACAAAAAATCAATTGCAAATAAGAGTGGGCATACCGTTCTATATAATATCATCCGTTACTCATATTTAAGCTTGATTCACATATTATTAAATTACAGTGGATTTCATTAATGCTTTTCCTGTTCCTAAAAAATATTGCAAATGTGCAAATTGATAGAAGTGTTAATGACACGTAAACAAAAGAGTTACAAATTTATTTTCAAGTAAATTTTTCGTGCTTTTTTAAAATAGATGCATTGATGCGTGATTCATGAACATTAATGAATATATACATTATTTAAAAAATATATATTTTACGACTACTTCGATAGACGTGATGAGTTCCTTTTAGTTTCTGTAATAATTATAACTGTTTTTTCTCCAAGCAACGAAGTTTCGTATTTAATGGTTACATTGTATGCAAATTTTGAAAGAAAATTATACATTAACTCTAAGCAACACTTAACATTAATTATTAAAATCATTAAAAATATGTTTTAAATTAAATATATTAATGTTTTTGATTTTTAAAAAGTTTTAGGATGGGCTAATTGTCTATTTAGAATAATTACCTATAATATATTTGCTGGGTTGTTGTATAAATTCAAAGTTGCCCCAATATGAGTCCATTTTTCCTGTACGTAAAAAAAAGTCTTGTATCATATGTAAGGATCGTACTGATTTGAAAACCTATCTTTTCAAATGTAGCATTTAAAATTGAAAATATTGAACCTTCTAAATGAAAGGTTAATCGGCCATCAGCAAAAATATAACCACTCATAACGGCTAACGACAGACCAGTTTAACGGATAGTTTAGCAAAAGATCTAAATGATGATTAATTTCTTAAATTCATTTCATTTGTGTTTCAACTATGTGTACCTTAATGTATAGTAGGTATAATTAAGTAGATAAAGAAAATGAAGTCATCAAGCCATGTAAATTGGATAGGCTAGCCTAATATTATTTGAGCTCATATCGAAAGTGGAATTTGTCCTGTTTACTTATCAAATTTAATGTGTCATGTTCTCACAATGTCGGAGTAGCCATAGTACCACTAGATCTGGTTGAAAAAAAATTTGCTATCAATTCATCATGTTCAAGCAATTAGTTTAAGTGGTAGTCTATTATACAGTATTTATATGTTTTGCCATACAAAATCGAATATTTTCTTAATAAAATCCATCGATTTTTTTCACACTACAGAAAATCCTGCTGACACTAGCCATTGAAAATATGGCACTTTCATTTAGAAAATGATGTGAGGCAAATGGTGAGAGGGGTTTGAGAAGGTGAATACAAAAACCGATCTAACTATAACATATTTCAAGCAACACGTAATACAGACAGACAAAAATAATTTTGATTTGCACTTAACAAGGCTATAAACCCTAGCACTGTTAGCTTACAGCCAAACTTATTGCCAGTTGTCATTACAGAACCAATATCTTTTCAGGAAAAGTTTAACAACGTTTAACGATTTATTTTTGCAACAAAACAATATTTCTGTTTCTTTGACATAACAGAACAAGAAGATGCACTAACTTCATGTCAATTAAAACATACCTTGTGGCCATTGACCTACGTGAGATTGTGGACGTTTTTGCAGATCCCTCAAACCATACAGACTAAGATTCTAGACATATTTTTCTTCTGTTTCCGCATTTCAAAAAACACAATCCTGGTCGCAATTTATATGACAATGTCAGCTCATACCAAAATCTTTTCAATACATTCATTTTGCTCAAATGTCGTAGATAGCTTTTTTGCCGTTTCCACTACCAATAGGTATTTTTGTTTCTTTGACATTACAGAAGCATTTACTTTCTTCATTATTCGAAAGAACAAATAGCTTATGACAATTTAAGTTAGAACGTTCTCTCCACCGGCCCGCCCTGTGGATCCAAAGTTTATAAGCAAGTTTGCGACGTACACAGCAATGAATTCCGAATACAATAGCTGCTTTTCGGGGGAATATTCTTGGTTGCACTCACTACGGCCAACTGGAGATATATTTATATAGTACTGCCAATGCCGGGCCAAACTTCCTTCGTTAGTAACGATTGCCCTGACAGTACCTACACACTGCAAGAAGGCAGATAGGGATACAGGATTGATTCTCTTACTGTATTTTACAGAACTCGATTCCCTTAGAAAATACGATCACAGGAATTAATAAATTAGGTAGTTAGTTGCATTGTGAATGTTCTGAATAACCCGTATAGAATGGTCATGCTGGACGACATTTTATCATAATTATTTTCAAATTAGAAACAACACAATATTTTAATTTAGCTATCGGTATGGTGCAGAGATTGAGTTGAATTTTGACCCATTGAATTAAAGTATTAATTAGGAGGGTGACTCGAAGAAGTTTTTATTCCCGCTTAGCGTCCAAATATAATATATTGTTGCGCATGTTGCAGATTATTGAGAATTGCTTATTCACTTAGATATAACTTCTGAAAATGGCGTTTAGCTGTGATGATTCTTATTTATACGAATTGCATTAATCTGTATAAAAAATTTACTAATATCTGTAACATTTATGTTAGTTCGCCTCATGATTTATTTCAAATGAAAACGTCGTATGATTTTTTTTAAAATTAGAATATATTGCATATTTAGCTCGACGTACTCTCGTACCTACCAAACCAAACTTACACAATAATGAACCAGTTGGTGGGGTGTTTTGTTTTAAAGCTTATGTACTACGAGTACCTTAAGTGTGTGTTCTTTATCTCTAAATTATTTTAGGCGATATAGAAGGCCCAACTTAAGCTAGCATCATCACCTCGTGCCTTCATTCTGATGACAATTATTATTTTAGGCGATATAGAAGGCCCAACTTAAGCTAGCATCATCACCTTGCGCCTTCATTCTGATGACAATTATTATTTTAGGCGATATAGAAGGCCCAACTTAAGCTAGCATCATCACTTCGCGCCTTCATTCTGATGACAATTATTCAGGTTTAGGGAATGCTTATGAACTCGATCGAATGAATTTACGGTCAAGAAGACCTGATTTCATTGGAATACCTAATGCGACTTTGTGGAATGCAGTTCGATTTGTGGGATCTGCGGTTAGTAGGAAAATGTATTTTTCGCAATGTTTGCATTCTCCCCGATCGCCAGCTAGTAGTTTGCTCAAGCAAAGAGAAAAAACACTATTTTATGCAGAACGCAGAGAACATCTTAATGAGAACTTAATGAGAACTGGTACAATAACTCGCTGTTCAAAGCGAATGCATGTTTCATTTAGATTATTGCCTAGTGGGTTGTTCAGGGGAGAACTGGAACAGAAAATAATTAAACATTTATTTAAAATGCTGAAGAATTTGGAAGTTTTATGGTGAGGTTGGTTGACCCAAAGTAAACAGAAGGTTCAGATTCAGATAGCAATCAGGAGTCAGCGGTCCACAGAAGTCAGCATCCAGCGGGAAACAACCAACGTGGGACGACATAGATGAACTCCTTGTAACGTTTACATCGTGATCGTTCGGCGACAATTAGATGGTGACACGTATTCCAAATAGGGTAGACCGAGATGCGGAAGATTTGCCTGAGCAGGTTGCCGGTTCGCTGGTTGCGGGCGGGTAGCCGGCTCGCTGGTTGCCTGCGCCGAGACTTTTCGGCTACCGAGCCCCTGTCTCGCGTCCTTCATTGTTCTGCCGTTCTGCCCAATGTCACATGTTCGATACTTTCCCCCATTGTGGGGCCATCTTTAGTTTTTATTTCTTATTTTTTATGAACACACCCGTGCGCTGGCCGCCTTCATTAGCCGCCCGGTCGGACATTAAAAAAGCATTTTTTATGTTCGGCGCACTCTCCCAGTCACGGGACCGCCACAGCGATTATCGGGAGCGATCTTTCGAATTGTTTCAATGTGATCTCGATATTTTGTAATTAAATGCAACTGCTGACACGAGACATTACCCGACTATTTATTCTGTTGTAATACGTTGTATACTTATCGCATTGCACCTTATTTGCATGTATCCGTGTAACAGCTAGATACCTACTTACTGCGCCGCACATCGTCGTGTGTAATAAATTAAGGCGAAAGCCTCCAGCGGACAATTCTAAAACCAGAAGCTTGTTCTATCTTCAAAATACGTTTCAACTAATCACTGCGGTAAAAGTTGCCTCGGTAGCTCAGAGAAAGTCGCAAGATATTCCATGAATGAACTCTTAATTATTGCAGTTATTAACACTTTGGGTTGAAATAAGTCCTGATTAAAATAAAACATTATATGATGTTTTTAATACGCCATTCAATATTAGACAGCATGAACAAACGTACAATAAAATATGACACTTTAAATGATGCGAATTTTTAGAGAATCATTCGTTGTAATAACAATCATGCTTTTCGGATTCACCGAGTAAAAATATTTGGTACCTAACAAGGGAAACGCTGCAAACAATCGCAATTACTAAGATTGTCTCACATTCCTGGATAAATAGACTGAAGAGACACAATGTTTATTAACAGGAAAGCTAATATCCAGGAGTAGGTGGAATGAGAGACGGTTCTGCCTTTTCCCACGCGACACGCGACAGCCATGATAAGTAGCCAAAACAAAACTAATAAACCCCTTGTCATAGATACTTGTAATAACCAAGAAGTAATCTCATCTAAAGCCGATTTAATAAACTCGCGAACAGAGAAACGCTCAAGCAGATGACCATTCCTCCCGCTAAACTAGTTTTAATTGAATATGATCGGGAGGCGGCAGTCCACTCGTGAATGCGATAATCTACGTTCACATAGCCCAATGAACACTTAATAGACCAAATGAGGTGGGTTTTATGCAAATATGTTTGGATTTGTTATCGCGGGTACTCGCCTCGGCTCGGACGGCCGGCCAACTGGGCACTGCAACTGCCTAGCAAATATTGATTCAAATCTATTGACATTACCACCGAGCAGGGAATACAGCCTTCGAAGGCTCGCGATGGTTATTTAATGCCCGGGCAAGGTGAAATACAGATCGCTGGAGAGCTATATCGTATTCTAACGATGGGAAAATAATTATAATTATCCGATTTAATATGGCTTAACTGACGCGAAATCGCAGTTGAACAAACCTTTAAAAATAACTCACTTCTTGCATTTAGGTATTGCTCAAGAATCGATTCGTAATTAGTTATTTCCTTTTGCATTAAAGTAAATTGTTTGTTTATTATCTAAGTGCATTTTTTTAATATGCATTTTTAGAACAGGAAAAATTCCCTGTGATTATTACTTCAGTGGAAAATTATTCCGTAACCTCAGGGTTCGAGTCGGTGGTTTTAATCGCTTCACCCGGAGGCCGTCACAGTTGAAATTGAATTGAATCAGTTTGAATTGTTGTGTATAATGTTGTAACAATAACAATATTCAATTTGTTCATCTCAACTGACGCTGCATAAAGTGTATTACCATCGAAACGTATTGTGCCATGAAGGGATTACCAGTTATGCAATTTTATTCAGGATTCTACGAATATTAGTGTCCGAACCATTATAGTCAAGTTTAGTGTTGAAGAATGTACAAAAACTTTTTCGTCAAATTAAACCGTACGCCAAACACTTGCAATCTTTATTTCAATCCTTACCACATTCGTCAAAGTACATATAAATCAATGAAAGGTAAACAAACATCGAAAAGAATTATTGATATTATCCTCAGAAGAGATTTTACGATGATCTAATATCAATCAAAGAAAAAAAACCTGTTGAAGTTATTCTAACCAAACTAACAGAGTGTCTTTGGCTTGAGCAATTTGTCATCGTTACTAAAACTTGATTTATCGTAATTACGCAGTACCTAAGCATACAAATAATTTCGTCTGTCAAGGTAGCAGCAACTGTCAAAAACCTCAAAAATCAAATTAGCTGGCGTTTCTAAAGCACAATACTTGCTTCATCTACATTCATAAATAGGTGCATATTAATTCGAATTTTTACTTGAAATGTCCCAAGTATTTGATTCACTCCTAATCTTACAGTCTTCCTGGGAAGTTCTTACATTGTGCTGTATGGCAATGTGGTGTAATTCCTAACTTTCTTTGATTTCCAATGAACTCTTTGCATATAATGCAGGTTCTCTATTAAATGATTATACTCCATCATTAACAATTTATTTACAGAATTGAGTATTTTATTATTCACCTAATACATAATACGGAATGATGTGCCGATATAAATATAGAAGTTCCGACAATGCCTTTCACGGCCTATTGATACTGACACATATAAATTTTATTGCGACTTCCGAGTAAAAAAGGTAGTCCTTGGTTCATTTCATTCGTTGGGAGTTCTAATCGTTGTTACGGCTTTGTTGCTAGGTGAATTGAGCAGCGTGGATTGAGTCCACTGGACGGGGCATTATTGTGTCGGGATCCCGTTGAGAGCGCCGAACAAAGAGCCGATAATTAAAATTATCTGGTGCCAAGCGAGACCACATGCAGCGATCTTTTCCGTCTGTCATCCTTCTCTCATCCCGGTCATCACAAGTCATCACCTCATATTGGCCCGGGTATATTGAACTGTTTCTCAACTTCCCTGTCGCTTCACTCTCGGCATGCTCCCCGGCACAATCAACGAATCTACTGCGGAAGTACAAACCAACCTTGATCCATGCAATTGTTTGGTTCGAGATTGAAAACCTGGTTCCTTTCATTGGAGAAACAACAAACTTCGTTTAGTTGGTTTAGTCGAAATTCATCTGGTTTGTTTCAAAAAACACTATCCAAATTAGTCTCTTCGAGACTGCGAACCTGGTTTGTTTCATAGATGAACCGACAAACCATAAGCATCTAAGAGATTGAGATTGAAAACCTGGTTCATTTCATAGGAAAAACAACAAACCGAAAGTTAGTAGGTGTCTTGTCTTGAAGGTTTCGTAGAGATTGAAAACCAAGTTTGCTTCATGGATGAAACATCAAACCTTATTATGTCATCAAGTTGGTCTCGTCGAGATTGAAATCCTTATTCTTTCTGTAGAAGCAACAACCACTAGTAGGTCTATTACAGTTTGAAAACCATGTTTTATAGAGGAAACAACAAACCGTGATATAACTATCGAATATAAAATGTTAGTTAGAGAGCAAGAAGACGGGTACTATTAAACTTTCTTAAATATTTTACATGGGATACTATGAAATTACTATTTTCGGAAGTGGTTTGATCGCATTGATTGGTTCGCTATCATACTGTATTGCAATTATTACCAACAATCGGGGTGGAGCTTTAGAGCTTTGGAGCTTAAATATATTGCTTTCGTGATATATCCTGCATGTATAATGAGACATAGCAATAGTAAAATGGATTCAGCATGATATTGTGCTTACTTAAATAATTATGGATAAATCACGTCATTTATTAGAAACAAGACAAGTAAATTCGAAAAATGTCAATTAGACTCCGACGGATAAGATGTAGAATCTCTATTGTATTAAAATAAAGTCGATATCCGCGTCTGTCTGTTTGTGCTCTTAGTTCTTCTAAACTACTAAACCGATTTATATAAGGTTTTCACTATCATTTAAAAAAATTCTTCTGGAAGATTTATATATATCATAAATGCATATTATATTTATAGAAAGTACAGAAAAGTCGAGCAACGCCGGGTACACATCAGCTAGTATTATTGAAAATATTACCATTCATAACTATAGGATAAGATCGGTATTCAAAATTGTAGGAGTATGCAAGTACAGGAAAGTCATTTTAATGTGCGCACGTTGAAATGTATTTGTGCACATCGATAGACAGCACGTCAAACTTATTCGAATTAGTTTGCAACAAGCGTCCGCAGTCCATCTTTCCTCGCAGTAGCCCAGAGATAAAGTACACCACCACACAAGAAAAAATGTCTTTATTATGATTTATCTGTACCTATATATCTTGATTCTAAGCATCTAAAAACTACTTATTTTTATGGCAAGTTATTGTGTTTGTACATGTTATAGAATGGATCGACAAATGTAGTAAAAAAAACATTTTTTTTATACATGCAAATACTTCACTTTTAATACATATATGTAAGTCACTAAGTTACGTTAAGTTATTTAATTTGACAATTACTCATCTGCAGTACCCACCCACATAAGACATTTAGACCTGATTATTTTTGAGAGAGGATGACACTTCACACTATATCAGGACTAACGGCCACTGTTCCCAATCCTACTGATCAACTTTTGAACCGAAAATTTAGCTCAACATTCCTCAAATGCACAATTACACTATTCCCAATACAAATCCCCCATCAAGCTAGAGGAACCAAGCAGCTGGATTATCCTCTGGCTCAGTAAAAGAGTTAGTTATAAAAAGTGTCAACAGATTGAAAAATGACAGCGAAATGTCGAAAAATGGCATCATTTGGTTCATGCATTCTTTTTCGTATTGCGTATTGCTAATTTTATTATTATTTTTAGTATCAAATTGATATAGACAGTGAAGATGAAGATTTTAATGATATTTACTCTCATTCAAAATTTAGGCGTATTAGATCTGTCAAAGAATTTATACGTAAAAATGCAAAAATCAGTCATTTTAAATACATGTAGGATTAGGAAAGATTTTTAAAATATTTATATTGAGGGATCAGTAGGATTTATAAGTCCAATTAGATGATCACCGACTCCAGATATTTTCACATCCCTCTGATGTGAAAATATCTGGAGTCGGTGAATTATTTTCCCATTTGATTTCTGGTGATTTGACATGTTGTTTTTGTATTATTTTGTATTTATTATGCTTTTATAATGCACTTGCATAATGTGGATTGACTAGATGATCATTTGTGGAAAAGTGTGTGGAAGGGTTTAGTTTTTCCTGTGGGGAATATTTAACCCGGACATAGAGTCGGAAATAAAAAAAGTTATCGCGGTATGGACGAACGTAATGAACGATAATATCGAGTTACACAGGCGGCGACAGCCAAACATAGAATGACAACGAATTCTTTAACCGTTTTCGATTGTCAAAAATGCCGTTTCGAATGCCGGATGATATTGTAAAATCCATAATATTAATTTTCCCATTCTGCGTGAAGTTCTTGCTACATTTTGGTTGTTAACACACGGAGGAGAAACATCAATCGTCATATTTGTATTAATGAATTTTCGCGCTTTCGCAACATTAGTAAAAGTCAAGGTAATGCTTTATTTTTAATATATTTACATGAGTTTGTTAAAAAATATAAAAAGCAGGTTTATGTATTACGATACTTAAAAAAAATTATCTGTATTAAAAATAAGTAAAATATTAACTCATCAATATTATTTTACCATTGAAAGTTTTTACATTTGATGTCATTTTATTATCTATGATAGTAGGCGGGGTCACTTAAGATTATCAACGATAAAGATGTTTGGTAACAGGCTATTCGAGCTTTACTGAATAAATGGTTTGGCTGATTAGAACCTCAGATTGATCGATCTAAAATTTGGGAACAACTGCCGTAAGACTAAATAAGTCTCAGTAAAAGTTTTATTTTTTTTTAGAAACTTTGTAGTTCATCCATTATTTCAGACCATAACCTGTTGTATTATTTAGGGTTAGCCACGCAAGAAATTAGCAATGTTTTATTGCATCAGAATTGTACAACTTCTGTGCTTAATTAATTTATGCATACACGACGTATTCATCACGACAGTTCCTTAAGGTTTTGAAAGCAAAATTTAACTTCTGCTTAACATGGAAAATCTATCACGATTTCTACAACAGGTTGTAAACCTTCCAAGGTCCTGACGCTTATAAGTCAAAATCTAAAACAAAATGAAGTGCACCTAATGCAAGCAGAATTCAAATAATGGCTAGTCAGATATGAATCTATAATTTTTGGACCACAACAATTTAACAAGTTGACAGTAAAAAGTATGTATTTTTTAATATTTAGAATCATCTTACTGATCTAAATATCATCTTTTGAGAATGATCAGCTCTGCTTTAGGTTGCTACATATCAAAATTTAGAATAATTATACTCGTATATTCAGGTCTATAACGATAGAACACGTTCGATTGATTCAGATCACATGTCGAAAGTGAATTATTAAGTCTATAATTAGCATATTTGTTCCGGCGTGTTAACAAACATTCATGATTTCAACAAATTTAAGTATTTCAATCGGACTTCGGCTCATGGCTACCCGCTGGGCCTTTACGCCACTGACCAAATTAGTCACAATGAATCGAATAAAATTTAACCATTATTGAATATCTGAATTTCCGATTTCTTATATGTATATATAAGTTTCGACTAACTAAAAGAATCATTATTTCTCTAATAATAATTGCAAAACATTTTTTTTCCACAGTAGGAAATGCGCTGCATCAGATTTTTAACAACTTTATATTATTGTGATACCTTGCTTGTTTTGAAACATTCAGACTTACCTATTGTTTTTCATGATCATATAAAAATTCGAAAGCCGCCGTGCGAAAAAATAAATTAATTGTGAAGGAGACAACTTTGTGAATAATTTACAATTCTACTGTTACACTTTTAATATTGTCCAAATAATTGACAGATTAAAAGATTAAAAAAGACGATAATGAGGCGTTCGAGAAATATAACACTTTATTACTTGTATTTACGATATGTTTATGACCATCTTGTTCCCAATTATTGATATGAAGTTCGGTATAATATTATAGCACCTATTCATGTAAAGGTCTTGATTTATTAGGAACATGATGCGGCAAATTTGATATGAAGGAATAATGTAGGCATATTATGATGTGATACGTACGTACATTGCTACAGTGAGCAGGAAATATTGAGAGAGAAAGAGAGAGAGAGAAGATGGGTAGGTAGACCAAGACCGTTAGGTGGCCAGTTCTGCACAATACGTAATAAAATCTCCTTTCTATCGCATTGTACTAACGAATGCTAACTTCCTCAATTGCACGGCAGAGCTTTATAGCCGTGGAAAATTCGACAGATCATACGCCCTGTTATTGGCATTATTAACTTGGAAATAGTTATGTACAATAGTGATAGGTACCTGTACGTCTCGCCTTTGTTACGATGAGAAATATTTGACTTTTGAAAATAGTATATAATCGTCGATTTGTGGCGGTGGTTGCTCCCTAGTAAAGCCGACAATTTGTTGCAAGTGCCGAGTAACCGATTTTAATAAGGTGAAATGCGAGTTCACGTTTTGAAATCCAATACGGTAGGCAATTGGCTAAGGACTAACTTAGACTAACTACTGAAGACTTCCAAAAATTGGTCTAATTATCCCAATGGAGGGTTCAGCAATTCAAAATCGAATTTCTTTGATTATCATGAATATCTTCGCTGTTAACATCTAATGTTTATTAACTATTCCCTTTTTCCTTATCCACAGACGACCGCCAGGTGGTAAAGTACTCGATCTACTCAGGAGACCCTGACCGATACTTCAGCATAGACCCAGATTCAGGATCCATTAGAACTGCCTCCAGCCTGGACCACGAAGTCAGACCAACGGTACTGCTGAACATCCAAGCATCCAGCGGCAATCCACCTGCTTATGGACACACTCAGGTAAGAACTGCATCCAATCAATTAGATTTTTCATTTTATATATTGAATACATTTTGATTCAAGAAAATTATGAGTACACAGAATGAAACCAAATAATATAGAAATGGTTGTATGCACAATGGATTATAATAATATGGATATACGTCTTTTACGTCCGTCGAGGACAAGCTGCAATACAGGTGTGAATACATTATGGGCCAGTCACATTCATTGAAGCTAGGCTAGCGTCTGTTCTAAGAAATTAGTCATGTGCAAAATTACAGTTTATTACTCGTAAATTCATATTTTTTTCAATTAGTAACATGATATCAAATAATAGACATTTTTCATCATATTAATTTAATAGTTACAACCTTCAGGTAACACACTAAAGGAGAATATTAAAAACTTAATATTTAAAGAGAAATAAATAAACGACAAGAGATTAATAGTAGAAAGTAGGTAGGTGTTATGGGACGTAATTGACTCACTTTAACCAATGATTCCTGAAATAATTTGGAGTAAAATATGTTAATGAAATTTTGGAATCCTTCGACTTTTTGTATGCTTTTTCCTTTCATCAATTTTTTTCACGACATCGATCCTGACTGTCGAAAAAAAAATCTTTTTTTTCAAAAATGTACCTGGATTCCAAATTTTGTTTAATTTCAAATAATGTCAGGAATCACTGGTTAAAATAAGTCAAGTACATCCCTCAAAACCCTGTATGTAATAATCGGAAACTTCCCTAACAATACTGTATTATGTTGTGATCACAAAGATTTAAATCGTATAGCGCCTATATACGTTGGCCTAATGCATAGGGCAATAACAGTACACTGAATATGAAACAGTACTAGTAAAACATGTAAAAGTAATATAAAATAATATAGAAACTACAACAATACTACATATGAGACAAGTCACTAAAACTGCATTACCAACGCTAATATACTTTGTAGGATTCAAAAAAGTGCCGATATAGATTACGCTTAGTTCTATAAATGGAGTCAAAAATATATCAATAGTACCCCCAAACTTGTTGCACAGATCATGCATCCTATTTAGTTTAGGTTAGTGAATGTGCCTGATAGTTGGTTGTGTATGTATTACAGAAGAATGTTACACTTTGTCTTGTTTTCCTAGTCAGCACATGGAATTTAATAATGGAAACGATGGCAGGACTGTGAATTAAGTTGTAAATGACTCTGTGTAACACAACCAGGTCTGACATAATTCTCCTTTCAGACAGTGTTATTAGAAGCAATTGATTCAACAAACTGACATAATTAATGTATTCAATTGGAGTTATTAGCTTAAAATTTACGAACCTCAGAAATTTTTTGTAATTTGTTGCTGAATTCTTTCTATTTTGTTGAGATCGAGCCTTCGAGTAGTATCATTATATACAATTGTAAAACGTATATTTGAATTTTGACATTTAAAAGGTTCCAAAGTAATAAACCTTTTTTATCGGTATGTATTTTCACACATTGATATAAATTCAATAATCCATTTGGTATCATATTACAATTTTTTTCACTAAGTTACCTCATTTTATAGTATTTTAAAATAAATTATTACTCATTTATTAATCTTTTGCAAATCAAAATAACATAATATAAGTATCAATGTAAATAAATATATTTAAAAAAATGGTGCGGTCTAAATAATTTGTTATTTTGACTACAATTTAGATTGGAAAACACATTTTATTGCTTTACTTTAGCGTTTTCCATTGGCAATTTCATTAAAGCTCGGGTTCTGAAGTTTTAATGTTTACCATATCCAATTGTGAAATTAACAGATAATTGATTTAGTGAATTTACGACGCGGCTCTTTTCAAGAAAAGTGTTCTCGTATATATCTTTTGACCACACGGTGTCGGCTGAAACCGAAATGGCGGATCACCTTACAACTGTTGAAAACTATGAGAAGCAACAATCCGTTATTATTTTATTGTGACGCTTTGCATTATATTCAATTGCATTATGCGATGCTTCGCTACAAAGCTGATTACCGCCATATGGTTGGTGGCCGTAATTTTAATGAATAGAACTCAATTGACCAGAAGTTCATTTATGGTAGGAATTGCTGTTATCTAACTTACCAGCTCAAATTTTATAAGATTCCGAAGCTATGTACCTCCGATTATCTCAAGTTGATTAGTCTACACTTCACCGTTTTCTTTTTCGGCTAATGAGTAGGTGTTGGACTAATGGCGGTCGGTACAAATCTTTACTAATGTTATTTGAATAACAGTCCAATTTAACGTTCCCCGCGTCAAAGAAAAATATCTGCCCTAGAGCATATTCTGCGATCCATTTTGCGGGTCCGATAGCAAACATCAGCAGGTTGGAAGCATTTTGGTGATATCTAACGTGTAATTTATAAATTCTGCTCTAGTCTTACTTGTACTTCTCCTACCATCCTGTTTTCAATGTTTCATAATCTATTATACAAAAAGATTGTCCTTGGCAGTCGAGGGGCGGGGGACACAGGTCGAGTTTATTTTATTTTATACACATTTACAGTTTTATTTCGAGATGGATGTTATTTTCCACACTCGATCTTCAAAACGAGAGGAAGTTTACTGGCTTAGTCTAATTTCGAAAAACTTTATGTAAAGTAATGCCAACTCCGGGGATTTCAACTAGTTTGATATAAAAACTAATATTTTCTTTATTCCTTAGGTCAACATCGGCATCGAAGACGTGAACGACAACGCTCCAGAGTTTGAATCTTCTTCTGTGAGGATCTCAGTGGCGGAGAACTTGGAACTGGGAACTCCTCTGTACGCTGCCCATGCGAGAGATCGAGATGCAGGAGCCAATGGTCTGGTGCGATACAAACTAGCAGGACCAGGTGGACCAAATATTCAAGGACCTTTTGCAGTGGACGGGACTCTTGGTCATATCACTTTGACAAGGTACTTAATAAATATCGTTATTTGTTCAGCAAATTTCTTATTTAATTTTTCCTTTATAACGTCAAGGAAGATAGAAGTCTTATATACATTAGCGCGATATACATATATACATGAGCGTGTGTTCAAAGTATGTGGGACAGAGAGATCTAAATTAGAAGTTCTTTATCGAGTTGCCAAATATTGTAAATAAGTTGTGAAATTGTAGGTACAAGATTTAATATAAGAAAACTCCAAAATATTAGTTATGTAAACGCATGATTGGCAAACAAGGAGAAGATTGCCCTACTGGTTCGAAACCATCAAGCTTAGTACGAGTGCAGAAATTCGTTGTTTTAGGCTGTAGCCTGCAGAATGAAGGTTGACCTAATAATACCAATATTCCATAGGAGAGTGCACCAAAAGAATAAGGTGCGATAAAATTATTCTGATTGTCCACGATACGACCATGGTTTCTTATGATTTATTGCGTAGAGTAATCGAATATTTAGATGACTTGCACCCAAAATGAAAATATTTTTTCCTATCTAGGGGAACACGAGAAATATTTTTTATCATCTCTGTGACAAATGTCTCCCGTTACCAGGTCAAAGTCAAGTAAATAACACCAATCTTGTGGAACGTAAATGACACTTTAATGTTTAGGCAATAATACCCAGTGTTTCAAAATGGAATATAGATTGCACAACAGCCACATTGCGGTGAACAATATAAACATTTATAGTATGTCGACCACACGTCGATAAAACTGTCGCTCGTTACTCCAGCGGCAAATTCAAAGAATTCCGAAAGAGGAATTTATTATAAAAAATATATATATCAGTAACATGCGGGCCCCTGTTATTGGGAAGGTCGTTCACACGGCCCTTAATACGCGCCAATCATAAAAGTAACATCATTTATCAATACTCTGATGAGCTCTGAATTCCTACATTTAATGTAATCCGGCCCGTGGTTGGTTAAGATTGAGCCATTTTTTAACATATAGTTTAATATCATTCTTATCTAAAAATAAAACTAAGTTGTTCGTCCTGTCAAGGCTCACTTTCACTTACACTTCAATTCTGTTTCAGGCACCTCGACTACGAAGCGTCCCAGCGTCATGCCCTAACGGTCGTGGCTTATGACGGGGGAAACCCACCACTATCTGCTAACCTGACCTTGCTGGTAGATGTCCAGGATGTGAATGACAATCCTCCAGTATTTGAAAGACCAGAATACGCGGTCAGCGTGTTGGAATCAGCTCCCATTGATACACTGGTAAGTTCACATCTTGAACATATCCGTATAACTGAAGAATGTAAAATGTGAATTTATTGAGATGGAATATATTTTCATTATGTCCAGCAGAAAGTTATCACCGACTTGTGGTTTAAACCAATTTAAAATTGATCATGCCTGAAGAAAGCCAATTATGATTGAGGATTTCTATTGTATTTAAAATCTGGATGAGGTGAGGCTAATGCGTACGATCTGGACTGATTGTTCGTGAAAAACTAACATATGAGTGGGTAGTATATTATAATGGCTTCAAAGTCAATCACTCTGACCTCAGCGATTTCTTTAACCGCAGCATGCAGTAATAATCACATACAGTTCCTGCAGAACACATTGTGAGTAAAATGCATAATTTAGTCTCTTGTAAGTCTGTTTCCCGGCCGTATCGCGGGTCTACTCGACGGACAGAAAGCATTCTAAGCTGACTTATTGAGGAAACATCGACGGGTATTTCAAATTAGTACTACACCTCACGAAGTGTCCGCCGTTCGATTCTCGTGGTGGCATCTCTCTCGTGCATCTCCCAGCCACCTATTATAGGCGCACTCGTGGCGTGTCTTGGTGCCACATGCAGCATGCAGCATGCAGCGAATGCCGCATGCAGAGCCGGCAGGAAGGTGGTAGGTGGTAGGTGGCAGGTCAGGCCACGTGACCTCGTGCAGTAAACTTCGCACTTTCTCCTGTGAGGGACGAGGAAAGCGGTCATATTATCTAGGGTCTGTCGAGAACGGTACACCGGATTGAACTAGTATGCATGAACTGCATCGAATACTGAATCATGTCAAACAATGGCCAGTATGTTATATTGTTGCAGTCAGCTCGTCCAACGTATTACTTACACTGTATCTAATGTGTTTTATTACAATGCTCAATATAAATAAGAATATTAACGACCTTGCAGAATTGAAAACTAAATTCTACAATAACCAACAGTTTTATTTAGAAAATTGGAAAATAACAGATAGTATAGAACGGATTCTAGCTCCGTGTTTGGTCATCTAATTTTTTATATTTATTTGTAGCACTAAATACGTATCACATGCACTTAGGTATTTTATAATATAACGTTTTTAAGTTAATCCTTTCTCAGTACTGGAGAACATAAAATTCATAAAGGATGGAAGTTGAAACCATTAGCAGTCAAGGACCTACGAGAATTTGTCGTTTATTATCGATGCTGTTGACAAGTACGATATATTTAAGATGCACTAATAGGTTCGCAGCACCTCTTAATGTCACAGGGAGCAGTTATAAATTCAGGTTCCATTTAATCTATGGCCTCATTATATTCATTTACGCCACGATCCTTTCTGGAATCGAACTACAAAATATATAACCATATAATAATATCTTGAACATTTTATCTAGGCGTGTTGTTGCATTTTTGATTACAACAGATAATTTATGCATTCTTTTTTTAAATGCTGCTTATCTGGAATTCCATCTAATTTATGGTGTTAGATTGTTTGTATTGGGAACCCTAAACGCAGAAGTACCGATCAAGATTGCATGCGATCAATCAATTAAAAACTGGAGTACTATAAATTACTTCCTTGTACGTATTCTATATTTAAATTTTCTTTTGCAGGTGGTCCAAGTTACAGCAGTAGATCTGGATACAGGAAACAACGCTCGCTTGACGTATCGTCTCGTTGGAGGAGCCCAAACTCCGTTCGCTGTGGAACCCCACTCTGGTCGTATCATGCTCACTGGGCCACTTGACAGAGAGAAGATTTCTTCTTACAATCTTGTCCTGGCAGCAGCAGATCACGGAGCACCTCCCTCAGCAGCCACAGCTAGACTGACAGTTTCTGTGTTGGATGCTAACGACAATGATCCAAAGTTCGGAGCTCAGAACTACGAGTTTTCAGTTGAGGAGAATTTGCCAAGAGGCGCAAGGGTTGGATCTCTGCAGGCCAGTGATGAGGATGTGGGAGACAATGCAGCCATCAGATACAGTCTTATCCCTGCCAATACCAGCTTCCATATTGACCCTATTACAGGTTTGTCTCGAGCCTTATATAAAACCTTTAACCATAAACCATACCCTAAAAAGACTTGTCGAATTTTACTCATATTTTCATTCTAATAGATTCTACTACTTCTTCTTCGGCAGCAAGCTTTTCATGAGAATATTTACAGGAAACATTCATTGCAAAATACCAACCTTCCAATTACGGATACAATATGGCATTGGCATTCTCTTGTTGACAATGATCACTTAGATGCCAAACGCAGATAGTATCGCATGCATACGAAGTGAGAAGTTATATTATTACTTGTTAACAATTACATTATTGATTCGAATGAAATTATTTAATTTAATTTTCATTATTTCATATTCAAATACAACTAAAAAACTCTCTTACATTACAATTACACCACCAGAATTAAACCAACCGAAAATACTATTACAAAGTACCTTAACTACACACTAAGTCAGCACAAAGAAAATTCATCTACCTACCTCCTAAAATGTTCCACCTTCTCCCTGATAACTTCTCCCTAATAAGGGTTAATAAATCGAAACCCAACTCGATACTTTCAAAACACAAATTCCAACATTAGAACCCGATAAGCGGGGCACGTAGACATAGTTTTAGTTAGAGCGTTGGGAGAGTTGGAAGTCAGTTGGAAGTAAAAATCGCTTCATGTCTCATCTAAATATAACACAGCAATGTATGGATCTGCAATACATTTCAATCATAATACCCACACTCCACACATTCTTCACTCTAACACCCTTCATACAAGTTAAAAAAAAATTATTAATTTATTTCATCAAAAAATTACAGAATATATAATATATCATTAGTAAGTTTTATAACTATATGTATGTTAGTAATAATGACATTGTTGAAAGAATAATTTTACAATAATAGGGCAGTTTTTAATAGAAGAAAAAGTAAATTTGTATGTAAGTGTTATATAGAAATGGCTATATAAGAGGAATATATATATCCTTATACTATATTTTAAGTTGTGCATAAACTGCCTCACTAGGTTAGTTCTACATTTAATTTAATTATTATGAAGAGAATTTCTTCCCTAGCATGGGTAGGAAAAAATACTAAACGAATTTATTTACTTACTTAACATTTTTTTGGCATGAAATAATATATATATATTTTATTAACTTTTGAAAATATCGTTAACCATTGCAAAACCAAAATTTGCTGAATAGGACCATTTATGTTTGGTTATACAGGGTGTCCGGGGATAAAGTGAGCTAACTTCTGAAGGTGGTAGAAGTAAAAAAGATAAATTTCTTTTTTGGAAAATCCAATGTTTAATTTCACACACAAAAATATTTTTACTATAAAAGAATATTTTCAGATAAAAACTTTTTTTACCTAAAAACTATCTTAAAATGTTTGAAATTCGAAAAAAGAAGAGCTTTTTTACTTGTACTGCCATGTAGAATAACCCCCGAAGTTAGCACTTTACCCCGTACACCCTGTATGTCAAATGATGAACGTGAATTCCTCATTCTGTATCATTATTACTGCAGAAATGCAAATCCCAGTATTCATTCCTCACTTTCCCCTACCTCCTCTTTCCAGCGTTTCCCATACCGACTAGCAAATAGTCACGATAACTCACGGGAGAAGACAGTACAGAAAACAATGAAAATCGCCGGAGTGTCACACACCGTGCTTTCTTGGCTGCGTATTGAATAAGGTAGCGTGTAAATTTTTCGTAAATACAGCACGCTCACTTTTCATGCGTTTTTAGTACATTTCCAGTTTGGTGATGAGTGTGGTGTGCTTATTTGCTCAGATAATTTTAACATTTAGAGAAACTTAGACAGTTACATGCAGTACCTAGAAATGTGAAGATAACACCAATTATGAATTTAATTTTTTCCAACTTTCCAACCGTCGTTTTCTCCTTTTTATGCTGCGTATAAACAGGAGAAAATTTCCGCAAGGTGAACCACGAATTATGGGAAAGGTATGAAGCAACCGCAAGTGGCGTTTCGCGCCGTTTTAAGAATATGTAAATTTTTTTGATTATCATTATTTACATTTGAAAATTATTTTTTTTCATATTCAGTGTATTATTAAAAAAAAGTTTATCCATAATGCAAATAAGTTTTAAGTTTTTGAATTGTTTATTCAATGATTTTGGATATTTAATTCAAAGACTTAAAATTAAAGAGTTCTACAATTATTGATAACAAGAGATTTAATTTATTTCAATATTATTGGAATACAATCATAAGTATCTTTGATTCGATTGAGATGCCTACAAGTTAGTTAAAATCGATCCCAATTTTGTAAGAAAGTGTTGTATGTAAAATACCCCGAAAAATACTAGCCAACATAAGTGATCTGGATTCATGAATTTTTAACGCTTTTTTGTCAAGAATTGCTTGGTTTTGTCTATAATGTGTTGTAGGTTGTAGGTAAAGCTTTGAATTATTCATTGATAGATTCTTAAAACTTGTGATCGATTCAAGGATAAAAACTATTTATATCATAAAATATCAACTATTACAAGCGCATGTATTGTTTCAACAATACTACTTTCTTCACATGCAAAACAGCACGCGAGAAGAAACGGATCGCGTGGGTTCTGTTAGCATTCTTTGTATCTTCATTGTATTTTGAACCTTTAGAGTTTTAATAAGCCGGCCGTTTAGCATACTCGATTGGAAACAAACCCGGTATCCACCTTACTCCGCAAATACTGCGCGGGTATGCCCGCCATACGTCCCGCAACCCGTTGTGTCCAACATGGGGTAGGCAGGTGTCGGCAACCAGCTGTTTACGAGCCACACTTCATTTTTATATTAAGCTTAAAATTATCTTTTTTTATTTTTATTTATAACAAAAAGATACACGAATTACAAACAAATATAATAAAGTTATTAATTACATAATTTATGTATTTGATGTACCCCCATAAATAAGCAGTTATAATATTAAAATAATACAAGCAACATTTACAAGGCAGCGAATAAGACTGAGAACTTTTTATTTCTCTCAATGGGGGAATTTTTACAAACTATAAATACCTTTAAAAATGCGTCGAAGATTTAAAATTATTTTTTCTGATTATGATAATCGTACTAAAAATACATATTTCAACGATCTTTAACCGCACATTCCGAAACGGTTCCAACTGGCTACAACGTCATTATGAAATAGAAAGCGCCGATATCATAGATAACTTCTTTTTCCGATTTATAAAATCTGTTGCATCCACTTTATTATTGAATTACGTCTTACTTTGACT
Source organism: Hesperophylax magnus (assembly GCA_026573805.1). Classification (NCBI taxonomy): domain Eukaryota; kingdom Metazoa; phylum Arthropoda; class Insecta; order Trichoptera; family Limnephilidae; genus Hesperophylax; species Hesperophylax magnus. Next base: position 9,356,230 of record JAIUSX010000022.1, read on the forward strand.
AGATGGCTAACTTTGAATAAGCTTTTCATTTTTATAGTACCTACCTGCCAGATTAAACTTAAAAAGGAATATAATTGAGATAGTTACGTTTCTTTGAAGTATTTAAAATAAAAAAATATTATGTATGGTTTATAATTATTAAGTAGGTAGGTATTTAAGTACCCAAGTCTTATGATTTCAGAGAAAATTGTGTTTTTAATTTATTAAATAAAAGCAAATTAGGAGCATGCTTTTTTGGAGGTGAGGTTTACTCTTCCATAGAAGTAGTGATTTAGAGAAAATGATAAAACGGATATTTGCTTCATTGACGTACATACGATGTAGGATGTTGGTACTCGTAGAACGCAAAAAAGATAAGTTCTAAAGTAAATACCAAATCAGATGGCTTATTTAAAAAAAATACTTTATAACCACAGTTTTATAGGTCTTAGAGCTAATTTCATAGTTTCATAGGGTTCACGACGGTTGGAGGTCTTTTGTTTTACATCCATCGTTTGTAAGCCGCCTTAAAGCAGCTTGCTCATTCCTCGTCTTCTTTGTTCGTCTTGTTCGTCTTCTTCTCGCAAGGTTTGTGACCCCTTAGTTTGGACCACTACGCAATAGACAGGGATAATGTATAAAATATAGAGTACAGGGTTATGTGGGAAATACTCCAGGCTTTAAGGCTCCAGAGGAACAGCAAACGAGCTCACGAGACGTTACGTACACTGCCATTGCTTATTCCTTATTTCATTCCCCTTTCCTTATTTAACGACGGATAATTAGCAGAGCTAAATACCAAAGCAATTGCTTAAGAATTAACTGATGCGGTGTTGGCTAGATTCGTGCTTTATTTTAAATGAACCGTGGGTTTTTAATGCAATTTTATTATCGTGGATAAAGGCGGATCGACTTTTCCATCAGCCGTCTTTAACATTAACCTGAGAATAACCAACCATTAAACTAGCAATTTCCTTACAATACGGTAAGAAATATTACAAAATAAAAATTGCTTTAGAACAGAATTCTGCCCTTTGAAAATTTTATACCTTTTTTACTGCCGAAAGAATTTTAAACGACCCTGAATGCGTTTCTTAAGAATACCTTATCGATAGCATCGCATCATAAATTTTCGCATTCCCAGAATGTTAAATTGTATTCGTGGTATATAATTGTTTGTGGATAAGTAATTCGTAATGAAATAAGGTCATGAGTTGAGATGAGACAAAGGTCTGTCTAAATTAGTCGATACGTATTTATTTATATTTTATTCATGTATATAATATGACAACTTTACCTACCTAATTTGTTGTAAAGTATCGTTGATTAGTTAGTATATAGTATTGAAACCCTGAAAATCAATGTAGGTTTCAAAGAATATGTCGAAATTGTCATCTACCATATTCAGATATTGGGTCACCATTGACTCCCCATTTGACTCCCCCATTGACGAATTTAGATACCGATTTGATCGACTCGCTCAACAATACAAGTACAATAAGTTGGGGCGATGTTTGATACGTGGAAAGAAAAATATCTGAGCAAACACTGAGCAAAACTGAAAAACAACGCCACTCTAGGTAACATTTATTCATATTGTTTTTAAAAAGACGGTCACACGGATCACTAATAAATACCGCACTTAATTAAACATCAGCGGCCGTGACAGATAATCCGTCTCTCGCCCGCTTATCCGCGCGCAGTCGTTCCGCCGGCATTTCCCTTTGTCCGCCTGCGTCGGGCTGTCCCTTAAAACGCAAATGGTGTTGTTACCGCCGGTGGTAACCGTCGCCTGTTTGTCCTCAGACAACACTACACACGACAGAGTACAGAAAACAGGCCACAGACTGCAGAGTACAGGCCTACAGGCCCCAGAGTACAGACCGACAGACCCCACAGACCAGCCAGTGCAAACAATCCGCTCGGAATAGAAACTAGAATTTAACATTCCTCTTGTACTGTTTTCTTTCAGATTCCTCTAATCTAATCGAAGTATTTAAGAGGTTTTTATTTATATACGAAAGAGCACTAGTCATGAGAACGGATGGCTGTGGTTTGGTCAATACATAATATACCCATAATAATATAGGTACGTCATATAGACGGGAAATGAAATTATTAAAAAACTTAAAGGCGATAAAGACCGAATATGATTTAAGATTCGCACTATATATCTTTGAGGATAATGACTTTGGCCTGATAATGGAAACCATAAAGCTGTCTACATTTTTTGGGGTGGAAAAATGGAGGAGGAAACTTGTCAAGTCTTTTAACTCCAAAAGTTAAACAACATTATATGTCTGTTTTTGGCAATTAAATAGAATACAACACCTCAAGTAAAAATTTGTTGAAGAGATTGAAAAATCGTGATGCTAATGCGATGTTAAATATATTCAACATGACTATATAGGTTAACAGATAAGTAACGTACTAATGTATTGCATTTTCCTCTCCAATTTAAACTAGCTTAACATATTCATGTTAATAATAATACGTGGAACGCTTATTTTTTTGCAAGCTCCCGCATTCCAAATTTCTACAGATTTATAATATATTTCTTTTTAACACGTTAAGTTTGTAAATTCCGAAACAAATATAATATGATTTTTGAAAATATTATCTGTACATTTGTAAAGCCGAACCGATAATTATATGAAATTCCCTCGATAGAAAAAAATCACGAAGTAAGCTCCGAAAATTATCAAAAAAATACTTTTTGATATTTAAATATGTTATATTTATGAAAAAAAATCCCAGTGTATCTTTAAATGCAACTTAAGCATTTGTCGCTTACTACGGATCTTTAAGTATACCTTTTCAGCATACGTCGACACGTAGAACAAATGACAGGAACGCCACAGAGTTTGCCTTCGATCAGAATCATGCAGAATCAGAATTTCACTTTGTGCTTTGAGGCTTTGAGGTTGTAGACTCCCTTCAAACTAAAATTAAAACGGGTATTACTTATTGCCTATCAGTAGGGGTCATTTAAAAATAGATACGATATTTTCCCATAAATCTGTACTTAATTACTCGTCCAATTATGGCCAATACCAAGGAAACATACGCAGTTACCTAAAACATAATTCAAAAAGCTTTTCTCACTATTCTCAAGTAAAAGCTTAGTTCAGTTATTCATTTATCTTACCTTATAAAACGCGATAATGCAGCCTTTATGACGAACTCTCGTTAAAACGAAATCACTTGAATTCTCTTTACTCCTCATAGTTTATCAAAGAAAGACTTAAAAATTAATATACCTACTCTAAATCATTTCATCCCAAGCAAACCTTTTTGCCAACGCCTTTCTGCTAAATATTGCTAAAAAAAACTTTTTGTCGTTACCTGTCTGTTGTAAGCTGACGGTTAACTTACTACCTCGTAAAACCAGGGACATAAATCGTAAGTTATGATTATGGACTACCGACTAACCCTATTCACCTACACCTACAGTAACACTGCATAACCTTAGCGCCTGCTAATTTTTGTTTTATCAGTCTGTTTGTTTATAATGTTGTATTTGATTCAGAAATCCGAAACCTTTTAAATGCTCCAATACTAGAGCTAGAACACTTTTATGATATTAACCTTGCTTGATGCAATCATTTGTGTCAGATATAATTTTATTATAATACATTTTGAAATATCAGAAGATCAACCAATTAAGTTTCCATGTAAGCAGTTTATACATAGTATATTACAAACAAAACAAAATAAAAATAAACAATATTATTATATTCGGCCTCCGTGGTTGAGAGGTAATACTCTCGTCTAGAAATCCGGAGGTCATTTCTTCTAGAAATACTCTCGTCTAGAAATCCGGTGTGCGCACATATTTTTGTAAATAAGTGTACAGATTGAAATTACCTGTGGTAAAAATAAAAAGAAAAATAAATAATTATTAAAATAATATCTAACTTGACTTAAAATACTTTGTAATAATGATGTTACTAACCAAGAAACAAAGCATATTACAGAATATTTATATCGTTTAACCTGAAATTATTTAAGTTCATATCTATGAACTCTCTTTAATTCGGATGGAGAATTAATAGTAAGTCATACAATTTACCGACAGTGAAAGAACTACCGTTTGGCGCTTTGAGACCGATTCCAGACGCTTCCATTGAAAAAACTATAATTTTTAACACTTGAAATATTATTGTGCATTACGAATGTTGAATCGTAAGAGTAATTTCTACATTGTTCATAACAATATGCAGGTAGGTATTTATCTTAATTATCTCAATCTGAGGAAAATTAACGTCTGGGTTCCTACATGCTTATCCTGCAGATAACTAAACATCACCTGCAGAATCATCCACAATACAAAGTATGTATTAAGCATTTCACAGTGTTCTAAATCGCTGCAGTTGAAGCGAAACTTAAAGTGTGAAGTATGTATTAAGCATTTCGCGGCGTTCTAAATTATTACAGTTCAAGCGAAACTTAAAGTGTGAAGTATGTATTAAGCATTTTTCAGTGTTCTAAATCGCAGCAGTTGAAGCGAAACTTAAATTGTGAAGTATGTATTAAGCATTTCGCGGTGTTCTAAATCATCACACTTCAAAAACGCTGTTAAAAGTGCTGCCTACTTCACTTGAACTGTAACTTATCCAATAATTAAGTGATTTATTGTATGTGAATCAGATTCGATGAGCATATAAGCTAAGAAACATGTAGAAAATAATAAATGTTGAAATTTTTAGCGTATTTATTATATTTCGACGACAGACACAATGCGGTCTAGACAAATACGTATGTTGTGGGGTGAAATGAGATGATGAGTCAACGTCCATCCTAGTTGCTTAGCGCTTTGGAAATAACACACGCCATATTGGAAGAATATTTTTTTTTTTTTTTTTTTGTAATTATTTTTTATTTTTAATAATATGTTTACATGGTACATAATTCATTTTATATCTTGGGTCTTTTTACTACTCTTCCATTGAAAGCATTTGCTTGTGAAAATCATATCATAAAAGCAATCATAAATCATAAAAGCATATCTTTGAAACAAATTTGCGTAAGTTTACTTAGGGGCGAATTAGCAATACACAACATAACGCCAAAAGGGTTTTTTAGAATCAGGGTGGTTTTATCCGACAAAAATTAAATACTCCTTAATCTACAAACTCAGTGTATTAAACAAATAATTCGCTTTTAATATGGTAAATCTCATTAGTATTTTCTCTGATCGGAAAGCACTTTTTTAAAACATTAACTCTCCACAGAATAAAACAAAAATCTCTCATCTTTAGGAATGCTGTGTGGATGTTCGTTTTATGGGGAGGAAGGGGAGAATATTTGACGTGTTTAATATTAATACGGAGGCCGACATCTGATTATTTTTTTAAAAGTTGCCAATTTTACCCTTGCAAATGCAGGGTGTCCGGAGGGTAAAGTGGGCTTAGACTTAGAGAGGTGATTCTACATGATGGTAGAAGTAAAAAAGTTTAATTACTTTTTTCGAAATTGCAATGATTACTTTGCCATATAAAAATATTTTCCCATAAAAGAATATTTATTTTCGCATATAAAAAATTCAACTTTTAACCTAAAAACTACCTTAAAACGTTGGAAATTCGTATTTTTTCCTTGTACGATCATTTTAAATCACCCCCGAAGTTACCGCACTTTACCCCCGGACATTCTATATGCCTACCCTTGATAATTTTATCGTAGTGCTATTTCTTGATATATAAACGTATTTATTTTTTATATCTCTCAGGGCAGTTTTTAATGTCGATCTTTCTCTGCGTATGTCTATATTATTTATTGCGCGCCATTTTAGATTGTGTGAACTCTTTACGATTCTCTAAATAATGAATCTAAACAGTAAATTAGCCGTAGTAATTTTCCGTCTAATTTCGTATAAAGATCACGCGATTAACTCGGGCTGAAAAGAAAAATAAACAAAGTGACGCCTCAGCGGTTGCGGCTGCGCGCGCACCGAGACATTGACTGATCGCTCCTCAGGAAGTGTTTAATTCCACCGGCTCTCATGCTCATGAGTTTAGCGGCCGATTAAAACAAAGTATATTTTCTTCCTAATCATACAATACTATCGACAGGGTATCTATGGATTACCGGCGGTGCAGCGAATGAGCTTGTAATGTGGCAGCATTTTAATAAACTTCGTCGGACCACGACACGAAGGTCGCGAACCTGCAAAGGGTTGGCGCTCTTGCAATTTAATTCATAACAATCCTTAAGAAATTCCCCTTATCTATAATTATGTTATCTTCAATACAGTTTTTCTTCAATTTGTACTTTGTTTTCCATCGTGTTGATCACTCTAGTTTTTCCCCTTATTATTTTTTGTTGTAGTTGATAAAAAAATATAGTGCGAATCTTTTTTTTTATTTATGTGCTCAACTATTTGCTATAATTATTATTAGATATTGTTTACATATCTTCTAGAAGATATACCGGTAAGAAGAAAACAATCACCAAGTATAAAGAATCATCCCCTTTATGTACATAGGTATGTATGATTACCATTTGGTCAATTATTACATTTCTTGTCTTACCATAATCTCTGTTAGAACTTCAATTATCCGAAGATTGATTATCTCAAAAGATTATGACATGAAACACTGTAATTTGCCTGTACGTTACAATACAAGTTAATAATTGTGTTCCATAAAAATTAAGAAGGTTCAAAGTATATTGGCCAATCAAAGGGTTGCAATGAAAAAACAAGACGTAGGACAGTTTTCCGCCAAATTTTGGACGCAGGAATCTGCAATGAAAGAGTTTTATCGCTTTATTCACGATATGAAATTTGGGGGTATTTTTTATTACCGCCAAATAAACCCAGCCGCCAATTATAACTGAAAAAGTTGAGATCAAAATATCTCGAGTGTAGTTTTTTTAATAAATTTTAGGCTGGTCGATTCGGTGCCGTGTTTAATTATGAAAGTTATTAGTTTTTATTAAACGGCGTTGTTCTGTGGAGTGTCACGTAGATCCAATTTCCTCTCAGGTGGAATACCTCTCAAGATGAGGTAATCAGTAATCACCGGGCGAATTACTCCCGGCTGAGATGAGCGGAGAGCGGACATGTTGGTTTGGTTATATCACAGGCGGGCCTGAGTGGTGTGCCTGTGTTTGCCTGAGAGAGCCTGACGTAGTGCCTGATCCACACACGACAGCATGGTTGCCTGTGAGTGTACCCGTGGAACATGTTTTCCGAAATGGGGTCCAGGTAGTCCGATTTTACTTACAGATAATCATAGTTATTTCGTCGGCTATGATTACGTTTATGAATGATAATTTCAGCTGTTTTACAACCTACCTTTGTTTAATGGTTTCTTACATCCCGGCCACTCGTGAATGTGATTACCAATTTATTTAAATTTGAAATACGTGATCTTAGACGTAACATTTTACTGAAATATCATTAGTTAAGGTCATTTTTTAAACAGTGATCCAACAGATATTATGTTTTATACTTGCACGGGAATATAAAACTTAAAACTAAACTTTCCCTACGACAACCACAATATATAATAGGGATTGAGGATGAAGTAGTTTTTCACGGCAAGGAAAATAAACAAATCCTCCAAAACTATCCCTAAATTACTGCAATACACTCGTCTTTCAAAAATTCTAAATTTGGATATTTAATTAAAAATAATATTTAAATGTGGGTATTAGTTTTCATTGGGTACAAAGTGATGTAGATATTTCCCCGATCTTTTAACATTACACCATGATAACCCTGATTTTTTTTCTTCCACAGGTGAGATCATTACGAAGGAGCCACTGGATAGAGAAGCCCACGCCGCCTACGAGCTGGTCGCCGAAGCGCGAGATCTGGGCACGCCAGCACGTGCTTCACGTGTGCCCGTCCGCGTGCTGGTCACCGACGTCAATGACAATGCGCCCGAAGTGCTGGACCCTAGAGAAGATGTCGTCAGCGCTCGAGAGGAACAGCCTCCGGGGACAGAAGTTGCCAGGGTTAGAGCAGTAGATAGAGACAACGGATACAACGCCTCAGTTACTTACTCTGTTCTGAAAGGAAGAGACCTAGATGGATATGGAGTCTTTACGATCGATCCTGTAACTGGTGTCATCAGAACTAGAGTTGGTAAGTGCCAAAAAGAAAAAAAACATATTTTGTCGTGTAAATTATTTCGTTATTCGCTCTCCTAACCTGGGTTTATTTTCTTTAATAGTTTTGGATCACGAAGAACGCGCAATCTATCGACTTGCCGTAGCTGCTACTGATGCTGGGAAACCTCCCAAGCAAACTGTACGTCTATTGAGGGTTGAAGTCCTAGACCTCAACGACAACAGGCCAACATTCACCAGCTCAAGTCTCGTATTTTCGGTAAGCTTGAACCAACATTACATTAAATATAAACAGGAGTTTTTCATAATACCCTCGCTTAGATATTATATTCGTGATTGATTTAGATATTAAACTCAATCATCGTTTTCTTTTGCAGATCCGAGAAGACGTAAAAGTGGGCCATGTCGTTGGATCTATTGCTTGCACTGAGCAATCTGACCAGGAGAATCTTATATCAGGAAGTCTAAGTAGGCACATAACGTACACCCTCATAACACTTGGGGGAGAACACGCAACTGGGGCCTTTGACATTGACAGAAGCACTGGATCTCTTGTAGTGGCTCGCCAGTTAGACAGAGAAAGCCAGGGAGAATACAGACTTGAAGTTCGCGCTTTAGACACTTCTGCAACTAACAACCCCCAGAGTAGCGCTGTGACAATTAAAGTCGATATAGTAGATGTCAATGACAATCCACCAAAATGGCCAGTTGATCCAATCACGATCCAAATTCCCGAAGACACCAAGATAGGAGCCACTGTATTCAACTTTACAGCAACTGATGCTGATTCAGGCCTGAATGGAGAAATACATTATAGTCTTGCTAAGCAGCTACCAAATGTAAAACCTGTGTTTGCAGTTGATCCACTGCGAGGAACTCTAACCTTGCTGGAACATCTTGACTATGAAAATCTTACAGAATATACACTGATTGTTAGAGCCACCGATCAGGCAACCAACACTTCCGAGAGGTTGAGTACAGCGGCGACAGTAAGAATAATAATTTCCGATGCGAATGATAACTCCCCACTTTTTTTCGCTCCAACTGTTAAGATTGTTAAAATAAGCGATTCCTCCACAGTGGGAAGTTCACTAGTCCGGGTGGTGGCGGTCGATGCAGATTCTGGTGATAACGGGCGGGTGTCATACGTTATTTCAAGCGGAAACGACAACAGCAGATTTATTATCGGCTACGAGTCGGGGGTGATCACTCTGGCAAGACCGCTCATGTCTTTCAGTGGCGGTATGAATGGGATGTTTACATTGAATATAACGGCAAGTGATCACGGAACTCCTATCGCTCGGCAAAGCTATATGGTATTACAGTTAGTAGTTCAAGGGTCATCTGACAACCCTCCGAGGTTCCTGGAATCAGTTTACAAGGTCAACGTCAGTGAAGACCTACCCGTCGGAAGCTTTGTGGTGAAAGTGGCTGCAAAATCTTCGCTGAGCAGCATTGGTACGTAAAAATTTTCATTATTTAAAGTTCAAAAATTAAATTATTTTCCGTTGAAAGTAACTCTTATTATGCAATGTTTAGATATTTCATGAGACACGTTCAAACTGTTAAACTTATTTTTCTTCAAATACCTTTTAAAAGATATGTCTCTTCTTGGAATGAAATAAAATAATATCATGTATGTAAACGAATTTCGCTACGTGTTTTGAATAAACTACAAGAAATAAACATCATGAGTTTATATTATAATATTCATGATGACTTAATAAACATGTTTTTTTCCTACAGGTGGAAACCTAACCTACTCCATTCCCGAAGGTGTTGCAGACGACCGGTTTACAGTGGATTCTCGTGGCTCGTTGCGGCTCCGATCACCCTTGGACCGTGAGAGCTGCGAGTCCTACCTGGTCCCGGTGTATGCTGATGGAGGTGGAGGCGCTACAGAGAGACATGACACGGCACTAGTCAGCGTCTTCATCATGGATTCGAACGACCACTCTCCTCGACTGGATCCTGCAGCCTGCAGACCCCTGGCCGTGCCAGAAAACAACGAATTCGCCGTCATACACACTGTGGTTGCCAGCGACCTTGATGCTGGAGCCAATGGAGAGATCACTTACTCGATCACAGGTATGCTTGTTGACCAGCCTACATAGTATAATTTAGTACTTCAACTCAACTACTGTCGATTTCAAATTTTCTGCAGATTTTGATATAAACTCAAGCATGGGAAGTCACATTTTTATAGTGGAAGTCTTTTTTGGTTAATCATTAACAAACGCAATTCTAATGTCTTGTATGTTTACAGGTGGAAACCACGGCAACATCTTCAGCATCGACTCACGAACCGGTGCGCTATCCGCACGACCCTTGGACAGAGAAACTAGAGCCCGTCACTGGCTTCTAATCACTGCCCAAGATGGAGGGTCCCCTCCTCGCCATGGATCCTGTAATTTAACCGTTACCGTGGAAGACATGAACGACAACGCTCCGAGGTTCGAAGCTCCAACTTATACGGCCACCGTACCGGAAGATGCTCCTCCAGATACCAGCGTGCTTCGTGCTCGTGCTACGGATCCAGACTTGGGAGTGAATGCACGTGTTCTGTATTCCCTGGCTAATGAGAGTCAATGGTTGTTCAGGATCGACAACAGAACTGGAGTCATCACGACAGCTGGGTAAGATACTCTTTTGCTGTAAATAATATTATTTTGATTAACTTTTTAAAAGTCGCACACTGGAAGTAATTTTCCCCTTAATAACATGCCCAAAGCCCAAGTACTATTGAATACCTAATTTTCTTTTCAAATAAATACCAAAGTCGAACACATATTTGCTCATTATCAGCATTAGCTTACGAATGTTTGGTCTGCCCAGACACGAGATTGTTACACATGCTCCGATGTCTTTAAGGACGTTGACTTCACGAATGTATCTCTCGCAAAACAAATTCGTAAAGCATTTCCAAAGCTCCTGGTCGCCGTTTACAAAAGTACTCCGTCGAGAACACAATATATGCAAAATATGCGGTGTCGTCTTATATGCCATGTTAACCCAAACGTCGGAGCGTAACTCAAATCTTAACAATGCCTCTGCCATTTCTCCCGAGACCAGCAGAATGTGACATCCCAACTTATTGTGCGCACTGCTCACACGGCCTGCCACGTTAACAGCCGGCAATGTACTCACGATAAAACCTTTAAACAAATAAGGCGACTGTAAATAATAGAGTTTATTAGCAATTGTAATAAACGAAAGCAGCACCAGGAGAAAATGCTGTATAAAACCGCTTGCGGCTGTCGCTGTCAAGTATTTTGCATGCGCAAAACGAAGTTTTATGCTTGTCACTGCTCATTACCTGCATGAATATAATACATTTCATTTGTTAATATATTCAGAATGCAGATAATTTAAAATGCTATAGAACGATTTCACATGATAATTTTATTTATTTGACATTTATGTAGTCATAATCTCACAACATCATATATGTAACATACATACTTGTTGGTATCTGAACATATCATCCACTCTTTTTCAGAATGTTTTGTAAAACTTTGTTTTCTTTCAGGGTATTTGATCGAGAAATTCAGAGCGTCTACGATTTCCTAGTTGTCGCAACGGATGGCGGAAAATATGATGCAAAATCTCAGACTGTTCCAATTCAAATCACAATTGGTGACGTAAATGATAACAAGCCCGTGTTCACAAAATATCCGTTCACCGGACAAGTAGCTGCCCTATCTCAACCTGGACAAAGCTTGCTCAAAGTGACTGCGACAGACGCCGATGACGGAACAAATGCTGAAATACTGTACAGTCTCATCAACGAACAAGTCAGTTCCAAATTTCGTATCAACCCAAACACTGGAGTGCTGACAGCAGCTCAAAGCTTAGCAAGTGAAAATGGTAGACTAATTCATTTGGAAGTCCTAGCGAGAGACAAAGGAAACCCACCTCAAAATGCAACCGGGCTAATAGAAATTAGAGTCGGAGATGTGCCGGAAGGAACAGCGAGTTTGCACTTCCAAAATATATCTTACTCTGTAAGCCTCATGGAAAATGCCCCCGCAGGAAAGGAAATAATTCAAGTATCGGCTGTTCGCAGTGATGGCAGAAGACAACGTATAGTGTATTCTTTTGGAAGTGGAAACGAAGACTCCACTTTCGACATTGACCCTGACGGCGGTATTATCCGCGTGGCGAATTCAGAAGGACTAGATCACGAGCAGCCTCCGGGCCCTCGGCGTCGACTGGTAGTTGTGGCACGCGCCGAGGGAAACCCCGTTCTCTATGGATACTGTGAAGTATGGCTGCTGATCTTAGATAGGAACGATAACGCTCCTAGGTTTACCCAGCAGCAGTACACGGCAAATGTTTGGGAAGGAAACTCCAAAGGAACGTTCGTTATGCAACTCTCTGCAAAAGACGCGGATGAAGGTGCCAACGCGAGAGTGCTATACCACATAGTGGATGGTAATCACGACAACGCTTTCATCATCGAGCCTGCTTTCTCCGGGTCTGTGAAGACGAACATTGTCTTAGACAGAGAGATCCGTGATAGTTACAGACTCACTGTTATCGCCACGGATGGAGGGGATCCCCAACTGACAGGCACAGCCACGCTGAGGGTTCACGTTGTTGATGTCAATGATAACCAGCCTACATTTCCTCCACGTTCTCCAGTTTACATTCCTGAAGGTAAAACTATTTATTTTTCTTAACGGCCCTTTTCATCATACATTGTATTATTTTTTTACCCTGGCCTGTCAATGCATTGGTTTCGGGTTGTTTATTTTTATATTTTGTCATACCCTTTCTTAACTTAGTGGTCGTTAAAGGTTGTTTATCCCAAAGATTCTCTTCATGTCGGACACGTGAAAGCAGATCAGATCAATAGAAACATTATATCCGTCCCCAGGGCGGTTAAACGGAAAAAAATAATTTAACGATCATCGGATCGAATATTTGTATCGCAAACAGATGGCATATCTTAAAAGGAAAATCACATTGTCGCCAGGACCGAGCAAACAATTGTCGGCGTTTCATATTTACCCAATCCCGGGGCTTATTTACATTATTAAGTACGGACATACAACCTGCGGCACTTAAAAGCTTTGGCCCGGCTGGCCGCGGGAACAGAACGCATCACGTACTTTAATAAAACGGCATACTTATAATATATCCTAGCTATAGCAGAGCCGCCTGAATACTTTCTGCCGACGGAAGATTAAACACGGAGATGTCTGCATACACTACCTTTAAACAGTGAATTGGTACTTATCTTCCGATGGCATTTCAGCAATGTTTCTTTTCGATCAACCGAAAATCACTCCACAACAATTTTCAACATCTTTATGTAGCCAGATGAGAATTTTCGACCGCTAATTATATGAACAATAAATTACTTATTATACTAGTAGTTTTCCGATATTTTCTTTTCTGGCTTTGCCAGAATGTCAACAATATATACATATATTTTGATTAGACCATTGAAAATTCCGAATTATTTTAAATCTCCACAGCTGTACCGATTTTACAAGCTTAGGAGTTGCTTGGGCGTAGACATCCGGGAAGAAAATTCAGATAAAATTTCATTTTACCAGAGATCACCGATAAATAGTTTTTGTTACATCGGTCAAAGAGATTTTGTATTTTTAAAGGTAAAATGTTTAAACCTTTACAAAACATGTAGATCCTTACTTACAGTGAATCCAGTAAGAAAAAAATTACCTAAGAGCATCTTCGTATTCAATGTGAAAGCAGAGTGTTGTATAGAATTGGCTATAATAATAATAAAAATGAAAAAAATCATCGTTACTTAAAATTGATGGTGATTAATCGGTAGTGACTTTTGTATGAACTGTACAATATTTAAAGCGCGCTACGATAATGACGACTATGCTAGTCAGTAGAGTGCAGGTGGAAACAGTAAGCATTAGGCTTTTTTTATATGAAAATAATAATACCGATTTTCAAACTGTGTGCCTACTCAATTAGCGTTAATTGGTAATCGAAAATGGCTGTCATCTTAACGCCGTGATTAAACCTGGACGGTCAGGGGCGTATCAATCGATGTTTTAATGAAATTGGTTCCTGCAAAAAAAAAATTAAAAACTGTATATACTGCTTATTTTAAAAAATGGTATGAAAAAATAGTTACTATTATAATAACTAGTAACTAAATTATTTAAAAAAAAAAATTTGTTAGAAGAAATATGCGTATTTTACTTTCTAAAATTGTACACAGTAAAAATATTTTTTTATTATGGTTTACTACCTAAGTAACATATAATTCTTATGATATACGTACCTTCATTTTTATTTTGCTCAATAATCGATTAAAGTTGTTTTCTTTATTTTTTTTTTCTTTTTTCTACATTTCGTATATTATTTATTTGTTTTACTATAGCTCCACACAGTAGGCTCTGAGGGAAAAAAATCCCTCAGGGCTTGTGTCATCTTTGGGGATGCTCTGTGGAGGTTTTTTTTTAGGAAAATAAGAGACGAAGTTCTGGGAAGGAAAAGGGTATGAGGAATGGATGGGTAGGAATCTGGGTGTCGAGGCGATGCGTAGAGAGAGTCCAGCTGGAGAAGTCAAAAGGTCTCCCTCAATCAGTCTCTCCCGATCTGACCCGCCATACAGTAGGTGGTTCAAACACCGCCGACAATACCTAGACACACCTCACCCCATGAACACGGGCACCCCATACTAAGTCCTATGGTGACCTAGGCAGGGGTGTCGGTTCCCGTTGCTGCGGTACTCATACCCGCCTGCCAAATTGTGGTGGCTGTAAAATTCCACACAAAGAAGCTGCGCAAATTTCATGACGCCAAGGCTTACCATTCGTTTTTTGTTTGCTGCTTCAAGACGAATAGTCAAATTACTGCTAGGAGATATTCATTTTTCCGTGTCTGAAACAATCGTGTTTACAGTAGGATTGCATTTTAAACTTCCGATCTACATATCACCTGTCTTTCTTCAACACACCACAGATAATATTTCGTAATTTTTTTGCAAAACTAAAACGAAATGGAATATTTTTTAGTTTATATACAACGTATATATGGGAATATTTTTTTATTGAATTAACCGTGCTATTTAAGCGCGCGTCCCTGTGCCTGGTCATTACGAGGCTCATCGATTGACGGCTGGAGAAAAAATCATCCATCCGTGTGAAGATCGTGGGGCTCCGAGTGAAAGGTGACATAACACGAGGAATGTGGCCGCTGTACCTGGCGGCCGGTCCACGCGGGGGGAGGACACGTGGTACAGGCCTTCATCCCGGCATACATCACCCATCAAACCATTCCACCAAGACAAAAGGGACATTTCCTAGACCACTTGAATCAGGTAGATGCTTGGTAGAATCCACTCCGTGTGGTTACGTGCACGTTTACTAGGAAGCTATAAGAGATACGAATCAAGCTGTACACCATTAAATAACTCCACCAAGGCAACAGGGGCACTTCGTAGACCATTTGAAGACGATAGATGCTTCGTAGAAGCCACTCCGCGTGATTACGTGCACGTGTTCACTGGGAGGCGTACAATCATAGGAGATACAAATCAAATGCACCCCATGAAACAACTCAACCACCGCAAAAGGGACGCTTCCTACACCACTTGAAGAAGGTAATTGCCTCGCCGAATGCACTCCGCGTGATTACGTGCAACTATTAGAAATTACCTAAACAAATCAAAGCAATAACAATATTTGAATGGATTGCGGGGACATATCCTAGACCACTTGAATAAGTTATATTCTAGGTAGAATCCACTCCGCGCGATGTGCAGCTAGATCATCTCATGTCATACCCTCTCAAATAATTCCCCCCGCCAAAAGTGATCCGTCGTAGACCGTTTAGAAAAGATAAATGCTTAATAAAATGCACTCCGCGTGATTACGTGCATACGAGATACAATGATTTCAAAGCATTGCAATAAAAAAACACTGTGCCCAATATGTAAGTCCTTTGAACACAGTACGTTTTGCATACAGTCCGTTAGAAAAGGATGAAATAAAAGTGTTCTCACCATCGACACATCTGCAACATTCGATTCCGAAGACAAGATTAAATAAAATAAAGCCTCTGTTAAATATATTTATTTCCTTATATTTATTAGGCGGTATTGCATTTTTTCACAGTGTCGAGTATTCCTTTTTCTCCGGTGTCATTGTGTTTGGGACGCGGCAGCCGTAGCCGTGGGGCGACCAGTCGTCCTGCGTCCTGCTTCCTGCGTCTTCCAAGCGAATGTTTCCTACTTCTCCGGACCAATTCAATCCTTCCGACCCACCCTAATCTCTCTACACAGACAGCGGTTTTAAGAAATTCAGAAGTGAACATAGCTCTTCCTCTTAAATGTTGCGAAACATTGTAAACAACAGCGAGTAATATTAATTGATTCACAATTTTTATTTAACGACTAGCGCGGACCTGTAAAAAGTCACGTGATAATTTATGGAAATTAAATTAAATGAATTTGAATTTGCAAGAAAAAAAAATAAATAGAGAGAAAATCAAAAATTTATTTTTCGAATAAACACCGTTCGTATACTCTAAAAATCATTAGTGATTCTTATTTATAAATAACTTTTAATTTTTGACGCATCTTAACACACTATGAGCGGGAATGGTATTTTTACTCGCGCGGCCGACTGATGCTTATCGGCGGGACGGGTAAAAATACCCTTTACGCCGGCTCCACTTCAAAGGCGAGGAAGGAAGATTATTATTATTATTTCCCGTGACTTAATCTAAACGCTTGAAGATATTACAAACTACATACACATATAACAAAAAAAGATAAGCCGTTGTTTCTTTTATGTACACACATACTCTTGCAATAATTAGGCAATTTTATCGTGTTAAATTTCAAAGATTGTTTGTTAGTTGTACTGGGAATATGAGTACCTATTATATTTTTATGACGTGTTATAAATTCATTGGACCTCTCTTATGAGAGAATCCCGAGGATGTTATTACAATAATCATTTCCTGAATGACTTTTCCCGGCACTCGTTACTTGTGAAGATAGAGTGGCGCTAATATATGCTTTAGTGCTTTAGTTATGATATACAGAGTTACAAAACAGACGTGTTTTTTTAGTGGAATTTATTTAATTGATATTTTCTTTTACCCTTCAAAAATGTCTTCAGATAATAACTAAAGTCATGAGGAAATATTCGCCGATAATTTGTCTGCCCATTCTGGTGAAGATTTAGCTGAAGCGATATATTTTTGCGCTATTCGCGAAAAACACCCGCTATAGGCTAGAGTCTATTGTTTGAAGCGCCCGACTACAATGTGTTAATATGTGCGCCCTGGTGTAAAACCACCATTCCGAATTGAAACGTTGCATAAAATTGCGTTAGTCGTATTTAGTGAAAAGATCTGCCAGAATAGAAAGGTACTTCCCATCTCCTTTCTCTCGCCACTACCTTCAGCCTCACAACGTTCCCATTTCGGTGATGCCATAGTATCATTGGCTCCAGACGGTTGGGAGTAATTGGGACCCTTGTACGGTATTCGAACGTGAATAATTTTACACACTACATTAAATTACGCAGGAATATTTCACATCACGCATATTATCACGGACAATTAGTATGTATGTGAAATGTTTTGGGTAAAAGCGGTCCGATCGATTTAACTACGTTGTTACCTCCAACATATTAATCTTAAATTGGTCCTTTAATCAATACTATCATGGTATCTGCATAACTCGTAAATTAAATCCATATGCTGGCAGAGATTTCTTACATAACTCCTCCGACCAAACTTTTAAAAAAGTTTGCACATAATTCTTCTGATGAATCAGAATGCGTGGTATGAAAATTCCCAACTGGGAATTTCGTCGGCTTCGTGAGGAACTTTGGTTGATGTTTATGGAGCCTAGTAAACGCTTCCCTATTATTTTTTTAATGCCTCTCGGCAGAATTTATATATCTGATTTTGTCTAATCTCGATTCTCCTCTGACTCTTTAGTTTGTTTTCTTGTATTTCGCTGCACATCTACGTCAATATTTAATTGCTCTAGACATGAAAGCTTCCCGTTGATTATCGATGGATAATTTATTTTTTACCGTTCATTGAAACCATACGAATCCAATTTGCACACACTGCCTTAATATTACGAACAATTAAAAACTGTCATAAACACAGTTTCCTTCACTACGATCATTTATGTTAAGTACTAGAGAGTGAAGGTCATAAATATTATCATTGTTTAAATATTGAAACACGGTAATATTATCAGCAATTATCTAAAAATCAGGGCTTTAACACTATTTACTACGATTGTTTGGCGGTCTGTCCTCTATGCCTACCTCTGCGGGGAAACGGCGTGATGGTTAGTTAGTTAGTTTATCTATGACATTGCTTAAAATGTTAAGGCGATGCACTACGTAGTGTAATATTTTAAATTGAGCCGCTATCAATAACAACCCTTACGTAGATGGCGATAAGGTTTAAATTCCCGCTTAACACCATCCGCCTGTTTTGATTTATGCAAGAAAAAAACATGGCCAAAAAGTGCCTTTTATTTTATTTTGTGGATGTTCAGGCATAAATATTTAA
This sequence comes from Hesperophylax magnus, assembly GCA_026573805.1. Taxonomy (NCBI): domain Eukaryota; kingdom Metazoa; phylum Arthropoda; class Insecta; order Trichoptera; family Limnephilidae; genus Hesperophylax; species Hesperophylax magnus. The sequence continues at coordinate 9,374,827 of JAIUSX010000022.1, forward strand.
TTTTAAATAACTTAATTTGCCACATTATACAATAAAATCATAACCGAAAATGGGTTCGTAAGTAGAAGATTTTGAACTTAAAAGCAGTTTTCATATGCCTTTACATATTTTTTTCTGGGCTTATAAAAAGACTTATCTAAAAAATACTCGATTATTTCAAAGGCCAGGATGTATTCTACTCGCAGTATTTAATTAAAGCATCTGAAACATTTCTAGGCGACCAAATTTTCAAACCAAAAACACATGATTTTGCATTACTACGTATGGCATCGCCATAAATGGTAATAGTGTGAAATAATTTCTTTATTATGCTTATTTTTTATTTATTGTTATAAATTTCTATTTGTAGAACTCCATTTTAATGTTAAGCTTTTCTTTCATATATTCAATGATATTATTAAATGTACATGGTCATACCAGTAATAAATTCTACGGTCGTTGAATAAATAAATAATAAAAAATACTCTAATAAGAATAATAATATTTGGATGATAAGTGGTCTCAATACAGTCTGTAATGCTTTCGGAAAGCGAAACATCTGTCACGCTTAATACTAATTACACACCAGAAGTTGTTTGTAAATAAAGAAAAAAATGAACTAGCTGAAGTCCCGGGCGTTGCTGGTGCTTTACACAGTTTTTTTTCTAAATCTAATGTAAACAGTGACCTTCCTTTTGTTTTCAAGGTCAAGCGTGCAAAATTTCACCAGTCTCGGGATAAAACTGTAGATTTGTGTACAAATCAAATCGACGCTGCCCACCCAGTGTCACAGACAACCTCATTTATAAAAAAATAGATAAATAATAGGATTATTGAATATACAAGAGAAAAAATTAAAAATAACGGAGTTACGTAGATAATAGGTTTTTTATTTTATTTCGTTTTACACCCAGTTTAAAACACACCTACCTAGTGAGCTATCGAAAATTATACACAAAGTTTTTTTATACTTAGTTGTTCGTTGATAAATTAATAAAAAATAAATTAAAATTATTTCTGACGCATGCATTATTTATAACGAAGAACACGCGTGTTTCTTTTTCTTGTCAACTACGTTACTCAACTTTGGTGAGTAACTGTCAAAAGATGCACAGCTACATTCACTAGCTTTTATTGACGAGTACCGCCATCTTTTTGTTGAGGTCGGAAATTTTTCAGACCACACTCGTATTCCAATGTTCATATTACGATGAATCTACCCATTTAGCTTTTTTTTTAAATGTTTCACGTTGACTAATGTGTGTAATTTACATTTCCAGGTGCTCCCGTTGGATCTGTCGTCACCACAGTGACAGCCAACGACGTGGACACCAGTCCCGCCCTGACCTACAGCCTCTCCGAGGGCGGCACGGGGCCCTTCAGCGTGGACCGCTTCAGCGGGCGGGTGGTGCTGCTGCGCCCTCTGGACCACGAGACCAAGGCGGAGTACACCCTGACCGTGTTGGCTTCTGACGCCGCCCACGTGGCAAGAGCCTCCCTGGTGCTGAGGGTTACGGATGGCAATGACAACTCGCCGGTGTTTGAGCAGCCTGCCTACAGCGCTATTGTACCAGGTTATTCATATTATATTACTTTACTGTTCATGATGGTTTATGATGGTTCGTGATCGTTCATGATGGTCTTGATGCTCGATGATAATTTAAAGTTTTCTTTTATACTTTCAATAATGTTAATTAACAAAATTAGTGTAAAAGTTTTATAATCCCATCAGAAGGCGAAACAGCTGCACGCGTAGCAATAATTAAATAGCAAAACTTGTTGCAATTAAAATTATTAAATAAATTAAAAAAAAATTTGAAATATAAAAAAATAATAATTTAAAAATCTACAACTAATCGCGATAACAATAAAAAATGGTTCATGATATTTTGATTGTTCATAATAGCTCGTCATGGTTAATGAAGTTTTATGATAGTTTCATGATATATTAATGATTATCTACAATTATCTAAGCTGTACAGGGAAATCTAAGTTAGACGGATCTTCCTAATAAAACGTCAGTTAACATTTTTTATATTCAAATATCAAAAACTCGAAAAAATTAATGATATATATACCTAAATGTTTATTTTTTTGACAATCGTTTCCGAAATCAGAGTCTTATAATAAACACATTTAATATATACTACGAATAATACTATTTATTACTTGGTAAACAGAAAAAAAATTACGATATTTTAGCTAAACTAATCAAGATAATTTTCGCGCGGTACCTAATTATCGTCCCTCAGTCAATAGGTCAATGTATTTCTCGTTCATACTTTGATTGCATCGTATAAGATTTGTCTCAAACAATATTATAAATAGTTAGAATATGATGAAGATTAAATCTTGCAGTTATCCCATAACAATGCAGTTTTTGATAGACTTGCCACAGGTAAAACTTGTACAAGTAGTAACTTGTACAGAAAAAATATATTTGTTAAACTTGTCACCTGGAATAAATCGTTGACCTAAAGACGATATAATTAGTTGGCTTAAATGTTTTCACTTATTCCGGACAAGCTCGGATAGAATGTTGAATTTGTTTCGGATGTAATGTGCATAAATAATTTTATATTCATGTTTACTTTGATAGTAAATCTTAATCGTTTTAAAGATCTGGCTAATTGGGAAACTGGCCTCATTTTAGTACTTATTATTTTATTTTAGTGCTTATTATTTTCCTAAACGTAATTATTAATGTTATGTTTTGCTATCAATCATAAGCAAATGTGCGTTTAATATGTAGCTTGAACGTGTTATTAGATGCAAGCCATCCAACACTCTTCGAAATCACCAAATATACTTTCTCGCGTATGTAACATTTTCATACTAACATATTAATCCGACTACTTGAATAGTCATTCAAATTCGCCACAACTCTTCCTACCCCACGGTCCTTTTTTAAACCCTCGAGTTATTTAGGAGTCGATGTCTTTATGGGAGCCCTCCGTTCCACGCAAGATCCTTTAAGAAAACAATCGTCTGATCCATCCTTGTTTGTCGATCTAGCCCCGGGCCGCCCGCTCAGCTACAAGGCAAATTTAAATCCTGCTCCTTATAAATAAGTTGGCTAAAATGTTAAGTTATTTGGCTTTCGGCGAGCCATTGGTCCGCCGCGCCGCATCTGCGTTAACTGTGCGAGTGTGGTGTGCAGTGTCCAGTATCCAGCGGGTCCAGTGTCAGCGACTCGTGGGATGCTGCAACAAGCCAGCCAAAGACAAATTATGGAATTAAATAACTGAGATACCGATAAACAAAGTCAAGGGTCCGCTTACCAGTCGTATTTCGCATTTCAGTCCCGATTTTCTATTCTCAAGCTATTATGATTGCTGTGGGAATCGTTGAATCGTAAATGTATTGCACACAGAAAATCTGGACAATCAATCGTTTTAGAATGGCATTCGATTGAAATTACAATTTCATCGTTCCTCTCAAATTCAAGTTTGTATGATTTACCCGATGTTGGGAGCAATCAATTTGTTACACCCTTAATAAATTGTTTAGTTGTCCGTTTTTCGTCGAATTATAATGGAGCCACCCTGGCGATAGCATCGCCCCGTATTTCAGTCATTAGGTGGAGCGCCATGGTCGTAAGTTATAAGTGAGGAAATATAGGTAGATACTGTGATGCGGTGATGCAGTGATGCGGCTTACGGCATACGGCAAATGCATGATGCAGCCACGGTCATGAGACAATATTCTTCAACCCCGAAACGATCGGCGAAAAAAATACTTCTCGTTCTCCATTTTGCCTTTTTCATATCTGCGATCTCTTCTCTTTCCGCGATGACGCGCTTTTTAAACATCGCTAAACTCGACCGGTTCCCGTTTGAGTTACAATGGCGTACCGAAATTCAATTTGGTCGGGAAAGGTCCGCCCCTCCCCCCTCCCACCTCTAGCCTCGCTCATCCCGCTCCCGCTCCCGCTCCCGCTTCCCGCTCCTGCCGCTCCACCCGGCCACGCTGTCCGAATCAGTCTCTTTATCTTTGTGGTGTCAATTCCAGTTTGGAAAGCGGGGACAACATGTCTACTAAAAACCAGTTTTATAAAGCCCCTTCGCCCAAATTATAAAATCGTCCAATTTTGTTTGTTCTTTTGGCGTGTTGAAATGTTTACTTTTTATTCGCTTTGTTTTTCATTTATTTTTTTCGTGTATTTCGGGTGATCATTTGAAACGCCTGGGGAGTACGCTAATGCAGCTACACAAGACACGATCCCAAAGGCTGTCAGTGACAGTCCTGTGTTCTGTATGCTTCCAGTCTCTCAGAGTGCCGCCAACTCTGCAGCCTGCAAGCCGCAACTCTGCCAACTCTACGTCCAATGGACTATAAAGCAACCAACCACTAAGCGAATGAACAAAGTGGTGCTGATTGCGCAGCGGGTCTGACAAATATGATCCCCCGAGATTATTCCTCCATTAACTGCGGACCGTTTCAGCAGAAAACATCGTGTGTAAAAATTATGCTAATGGTGACAATGTAACAGGCTACGGGCTGATAAATGAATCCCTCCACGGTTCTCAACCTTTTCCACACAGTAGCAGACAGCAGGCACTTAAGCAGTGAATCATATTCGTTGGCATTTGTACCTACCTAATAACTTCATATTATTCAAATAATTAAAATTCACATTACGTGAAATCCTCAACATGGGAGATTCCAGTGAGGATATCATTAATTAAACTTGTTACAATTTATTTTTTATTTTTTTTTATTATTGTATTAGCGCGGAGCCGTGAAAAATAACGAGATATTTATTTATTTTTTCATGTTCTCCATAAAACGGTTATACACCAATATATCATGGAGAAGATTACAAATGAAAAAGTTTACAGAGGCAGTTTTACTATTTTGTGACATATGTTAAAAGATAGTTACTGAATTGTCTGTAGGTGACATTGAAAATGTCGATGGCTAATGCAGAATCGTTAAGCAGTCGAGTCGCTCTGTTTATTGGCGCGTTCTGATAGGCAGAAGTCCTCGCTTTCGGAGCATATAAGAGTGCATGGGATCTCCCTCGAGTAGGTATAATTGTTAGAGACATAAAAGTTAACCTCTTTCAACATAGGCGGATTGTGTATTGTACCAGAGATTAACTTAAAAAAGTGTTTGCCTAAAAATATTTTTCTGCGGGCTTCTAATGTATTGAAATCGAGCATTCCTGTTAAGAACAAGGATGGATACAGGAATGGATAGTATGTATATTCCCTCATATACAGGTAACGCATAAACCTTTTTTGTACTTTTTCTATTTCTAAGATATGGTTTTGTTCAGAAGGGGCCCAAATAATGGAGCTGTATTCCAGGATGCTGCGGACAAGTGCTTCATATGTTCTTCGTATTGCAATTCCATTAGTAAATGATCTCGCATTACGAAGAACAAATCCAAGCATTTTGTTGGCGCGGGAGACAATGTCAGATATGTGGGATTTGAAAGAGAGATTTGCTTCGAAGATCACCCCAAGGTCACGAATCTCATTTTTGCGTGTTAATATATCTTTGTTAATATGATATGGGAATAGAAATGTTTCTTTGGATCTTGTAAATGTGACTACACTGCATTTCTGGATGCTGAAGGGTAGTTTATTTAATTCCGACCATTTGACAAGAGAATCAAGATCATTCTGCAGAAGAATGGAATCGATACAACTTTTGATAGATCTGAAAAGTTTGATATCGTCGGCAAAGAGGATATTATAATTAAACGATTTGTGAAGCTGAACAAGACACGCTATGGCGCAAATGTATACGCAGCATTATATTCATACTAATCGGACAAAAAAATTAGCACCGCGTACGAAAAGGATAGCCATTCAAAGAACATGTGTGTACGATTGAAATAGCATATAAAGTATGTCCACTGGACCTAGTTCAGTAAAACCACTAGCGTTATCTCAATGACGTACGAGTACCCGTCGTGTGGTGACGCTAAATTTTCGCCGTGCGCCAGCTGATTCTATTTTCGTATTAAGTTACCTGTTTTTGGAAAAATTATGTTTTTGTAAATTATACCGTCTTACCAAAAAATTTGATCATATATATTTTTTTTCATAAAAGTTGTATCTTATAATATACCATAGGTATTTTCCCAAGAATAGTTACTTACATGCAGAGAAATGATTTTTTGACCATGCCTATATTGACGGGTTAATTCATATAAGCATCTGTCAAGCCATAAAAAATAAGTACACATATCGAATAAATAATTGTTCAAGAATAATTTTTTTTAGTAGGTACCTACTTTATCCCATGTTTGATATGATAAGTAGTTCCAGTAAGAGTTTCAATTTTGAATTAAAAGTTCATTGCACTTGAATAATGTTACGCGTTACGCAGGAATATTTCACATTACTAACATACTTACCCATGCATATCACCGACAGCGACAGCCGTTCCAAAAATTCACAAAAGATTTATTGTATTGCCTCAGCGCTAAGTACCTATACCAATGTATGTTCCTTGTCAAAGGTATATAGGCATCTTCGTAAAGTCTATTAAACAAAGCAATCAACATTAAAACACCCAGACCGGGAGTGCACATGTATTTAAAAGATATAATGTTCCAAAATATTTTTCGTAATTGCGAGAGTACCCACCTAAGCTACGGGGGATGTTTTATCAAAATTGTTAAAAAAAAATTACTGTACCTAAATTATTAGTTATTTTATGAACTTCTGAAGATCATATTGATCTCTTTTCGTGTGGAGAATTGAACATGAGCTCTTCTATCCACTGGACGATGCAAGCAAGCGAGTGTTTATTAAAAAATAAAACATCAATTTAAATGTGTTAAGCGGCTTAGGTCGTATGGGTTTAAGGCCATACTTTCAGAGCTTATTTTAACAGCCAGGCACTTTGTTCGTGTCGGATTCAATACATTAATATTAAATCAAATTAGCTGTGATTCTATTCATAATTTACCGCCTTTGCGGAATTTCGATCCATTGATGATTCGTGTGATGTTTATTAACATTTTATATTAATTCAATTAACGAAAAATCCTTGTTAGGTTTTTTTTATACTTTGAATGCGACCTATTCTAACTCCGTCACGAAAGTTCTCTGACGAAAATGAAGAACTACACAGGGATTACTTTTTAGATTCACAACACGAAGTCATGATATTCTTTTTCAAAATTGAAATGCAAATCATTATGCGATTATTACAATAATGAATAACAACTGATTTTTTAAACATATATGAATGCCTCGGTGCATGTTTTCCTGTGCTGAGGTGTTCAAGAAAAACAACTACAAAAACATACCAACAGTAGATAGTACGTACTTAATTAATTCGCACTCTACAACAATGTGCGCTATCCTATTTTAATTTTATTTTAGTTACTACATTTATGTTTACCAATTACTAATTATAACTTATGTAGGTCAATGTGGTTCTGACAATCTGTTTTGAATTTATTAATTTATGTAATTTTTGTGGATTCCAGCAGCTCATTATAATCCTTTTGAAGCGTAATATTATCTGTTTTGCATTGGTTTTGGCTTTGTCCTTTTTTGGTATTCTGGTTTAATTGCACGTCCTTGTGTTAAGTCTCTGAATTTCCTTGCTGTACCTAAATAATTTTGATTGAAAAGTATTCGTCATAGTTATAATAAGTAGTTAAATATAAGGTACGTTGGAGTAAGACCGTGTGCTTTTTTATGAGATGAACATCTGTCTACTTTGGAATTTTTTATTCAGAATCTACGGTGTCCCCGCAAAGGATTTAATTTTATTATGTTATCTTTAGCTCTTAAGGCGATGCATTACGTCGTGTAATATTTTAAATTGAGCCGCTATCAATAACAACCCTTACGTATATGGCGATAAGGTTTAAATTCCCGTTTAACACCATCCGCCTGTTTTGATTTATGCAAGAAAAAACATGGCCAAAAAGTGCCTTTTATTTTATTTTGTGGATGTTCAGGCATAAATATTTAATTTTTTTTCGATCATTTTATAAATAACTTAATTTGCCACATTATACAATAAAATCATAACCGAAAATGGGTTCGTAAGTAGGAGATTTTGAACTTTAAAGCAGTTTTCATAGGCCTTTACATTATTTTTTTTTTGGGCTTATAAAAAGACTTATCTAAAAAATACTCGCTTATAAAGGCCAAGGTGTATTCTACTCGCAGTATTTAATTAAATCATCTGAAACATTTCTAGGCGACCAAATTTTCAAACTAAAAACACATCATCTTGCATTACTACGTATGGCATCGCCTTAATAATGCTAGGATCATGTTAAACACAGTAAAACACCTAAAAACTACGAAAATTTGTGAGTCAAGACAGGAATTAATTCTAAACTCGCATATATATCTAATATTTTAATTGTTTACCTATACAACAAAAACAGGCCATTTATAATGTTACTATACCGGTCTTCCCCCTTGTGGGGTAAGATGGAAGTAGTGTTTCTCAAAGCCTTTTGGAAATAAAGTTTGAAGAATATTTTTTTAAATTCCGACATAGTATAATTTTTTCCTGTTTAGACGCACCCTAATAACATGTAGGTATGCAAAATTTCAATTGTTCATTTCGGAGTTGTTTTACCGCCTGTATTTTCTGTTGATTTAATTGCTGGACATTACTTACTATAAAAAATTTAAAATACGAAAAATTTTAGGTCGGGCAAAAGCACGCGATTTTCGGCAAAGAGCCGTGTCCCATTCAAGTCACTTTACGCGCGAAATCGAGATATTTGACAGTTATTTTGAGAATTTCGAAATTTGAAATGCCATTTTCCAAAGGAAGGTGAATAGATACGATAGCTTATCTGGATCTGTAGATATTTACGATGGAGTAACATCGGATATCTACAATGTAACGAGAAAGTAGAATTGTTTTAAAAACTCACCACAAAACCTTTGGCTGCTTCATGAGACTGAAGAAGGTGTTAAGGCGAAGCTTAATGCCAAATCACTATTTTGATTCATCTTTGTAACGAATTGGTGTACATTATGAATACAAAAATATGCTTTAGATACATTGAAGGTTTTCCTATCGCTTCGCTTGAGTAGAATACAAATAAAAAAATAAATTACTCAATAAATAATATAAATGCAAACAACTAAAAAAAATATTTTTTCAATAGAAATCTATGAACGCATAAAGAAAACAACTTTAAAAAAATACAGTATTGTAGCTAAGATTATCTGTGACAGTTTCATTTGATTAACTTTTTTGCGTTCTTATAAAATTATTTACAAAATAAATAAAAACCAGTTATTTGCTTGAAATCGAACGTTTCTAGACTCCGTTTGTCAAGCGATTTTAATGCCTATTACCAACGATATAAGTTATACCAAGAATATACACATTTTTGGCTTGTAGCTTCCTCTTAAGCACAATAGCGCTACTTTAGACATGGACTTTTTAGGTCCATGCCTTTAGTAATTGGCGCATATTATATGTTGCCAGGGTTACGCAAATCGCATTTTTCGGTCTTCCCCATATCCGGATTTACCCGAACGCCCTAATAATATCGATCAAATGCAAACATATAGTTTTCCTCACCAAAAAGATATAACTTTCATTCGCCTATAAGTTTTAACTAAAATACATTGCATATGAAAATAAAGATAGTTAAATAAATTTAGTTATGTAGGTATTCACGAATTACATCATAAATAGACTTTCATGGCAAGCAATTTACACGCTAACCTTTATGCTGCGTATAAAGGAACGAAGCAATCGCAAACAGCACGACACGCCGTTTGCGGTTGCTTTGTTCCTTTCCCGTAATTGTGTGGCTTCGCTGGCGGAAATTTTGTCCAGTTTATGCGCACCCTTACACTCTGCAACTATTGTAGATTTTATTGACGATTATTAATGTTCGTGTTCTTTTCAATCATTGTAGAAGGTGAAGTGGGAGTGGAAGTCGAGATCCTCCGCGTCAACGCCACGGATGCCGACGAGGGGGAAAATGCCGCCATTACCTACTCCCTGATTGGAGCTCCTCGCGGCGTGCGAATCGTTCCCGCCACGGGTGTCGTGCTCGCCAACCGGAGCGCGCTGGCGGCACGTGCAGACCTGCGGATAGCCATACGCGCGCAAGATGGCGGCAGTCCTCCCCGGCACGCTGTGGCAGCGCTGAGAGTGCGCGCGCGTGCTGCCGGACAGGCAAAACCGCACTTTGCTAAAGACGATTACAGGTAAATAATACTTAAAAATAAATGTTTGGAGTAGGTATTTGATTTTTATTAGCATTATGTTCTACGGTTTGAATTGTCTAAAATTTGCAGCCCACAACACTACATCCTTCTAAAGACACTTTCTTTAGAAGATAATTCAAACAGAATGCATCCAGTCTGTTATAATTTATTTTTATTTTAGGAATAACTTTATTTTATGTGACAGCTCACAAGAGCGCCCCAGTCAGTACGGTGTAAAGGTAGGGAACTATATCGCCAGGGCAGTGTTGTGAGGCCGGTTAAGGTAGGGGCTGTAGAGAGGGATTTAGAAATACGGGTCTTGAAGAGACCCGGATTATATGAAGGAGGAAAACATAAGCCGGTAGCTTGTCCCACATATGAGCCGACTTACACAAAAGTGAGGCTAAGAAACGGCCCGTTCTCATGAAGCCAACATCAACTGTGAACGGGTGTTCCGCTCATCTCCGTTGAGTTTCACGCGCATCCACTGGTGTACCAGGATCAATACTGCCAGCTCGTTAGAGCAGGCTCCATTAAAATACCTGTAGACTCAGCATGCCCACGTTGCGTACAGCACAATGCACAGGCATTAGAGATGGCAATCGGTCTGTTAATAATGGATTGTCTATCAGACGAAACGCCCTTCTTTGCACATATTCAAGTATTGAGGGGCTCCAGCTCAGAGGTGGCTCCCAAATTCAATTGTTGGGTGTATTTGATTTTTGTATGGGGTTAGCAGCAGGTAGGTTTTTTTTTTATTTATTTATTTAAGTACATAAAACAGGCATGGTGCCCAGAATTTACATACAGGTTGAAGAATATGCTAGCCCCATACAAGACCCCCAGTTTTTGGAAACCAGATTTACTCGGCCTTCTATAGAGCGCCGATACTTGATCTGGTCTGATAAAAAATTCATGTTCAATTCCTAGATGTGACCGAAACTTTTCTGATTTCACTGTTTCTCATATTTTGTAATTTGAAATTCGTTAATATTGTCTCCAATGATTGTTATGAAATTGATCATATTTATTACCAATTTCGTATAGTAAAACCTACCTACTTGATTTTTGTACGTGCACCACAGTCATGTACCTACAATGATACATTCCATTGTCAAAAAATTACTGCGCACAGTTCTAGAACCACTTTGGTTGAAGATATTTTAGAATGCATGACAATGTAGTGTTTTTTTGTGAAATTAATTAAATTTTTCTATTTTCAGAGTGAACCTACCAGAAAACACGCAGAAAGGCAAAACGTTCCTGAGGATTGGTTCAATACGCACCGAACTGGACAAGAGTGAAGTGGACTTCTCAATCCTCAGTGGCAACGATGATGGAGTCTTCGAGGTGACCAACCCTGATGGAGCTCTCATTTTAGTCAAGTCCCTGGACAGGGAAATGCAAGATACCTATTTGCTGAGGATCAACGCCAATGAAAAGGGAAACTCACCAGGGAATGACGACAGCACTTCTTCCATCAACGTCCATATCAACATTGAAGATAGCAATGATAATGCTCCTGTATTTACCACTGCTGATTATGAATACACAATCAGTGAAGGCACCCCTGTGGGAAGTTCTATCGTTCAAGTCTCGGCTACTGATGCAGATATCTCCGGAAGCCCAAACTCTGAAGTTTCATTTGACATAACATCTGGAAACGATGAAGGTTTCTTTAAAATTGAGAAATCGTCTGGCATGGTGAGTGTCAACAACTCATTGGAGTACGATAATGGCGTCAGTGAATACTTTCTAGTTCTACGGGCCTGTGATAATGGAATCCCTAAGTTGTGTACGTTAAATAATTTACAAATAACCCTAACTGATGAAAATGACAATGCGCCAAAATTTCCAGTTTCCGAGTATTTTGAATTCGTTGGAGAAAATGAACCAGTAGGAACAACTGTATTCACTGCCAGAGCAACAGATCTTGATAAGGGTGTTTTCGGAATGCTCAACTATTCAATTTCTTCTTCTGCGTCTAATGGGTATACAAATAGTGATGAGTCTTGGAAACTCTTCAGGATAGATCCTCTTACAGGACAAGTAAACACAAATGCAATATTTGATTATGAAACCAGAAACCGTTACGCATTTACGTTAAAAGCTAGCGATGCTGGTGGTAAATCAGCCAGTGTAAGAGTGCGAATTGAAATTGAAAGTCGAGATGAGTTTCATCCCCAGTTTACTGAAAGAACCTATCGGTTCACTCTAGCTACACCAAAATCTGGGGCACTCCCAGTTGGATATATCGTAGGCCATGTTACCGCTACGGATAGAGATAAAGGAGCTGATGGAAGAGTTGTCTACCAGCTAACAACTCAACATCCCTACTTTAAAATGAACAGAACTACAGGTGCAGTAATTATCAAAAAGAAGCTGGATAATGCAGCAGCCACATTAGAAGCTGGAAGAGATATCAGCTTAGTTGTCACAGCAAGTTCTGGTCGTCAAGGATCATTGACAAACATGACTGTGGTAGAAATAGCTCTTGACCCATTAGCAGATCCTAATACCAACTTGGTCGGAGGTAGCTCTAAGAAAACTGCAGTAGCTGCCACTGCTGGGGGTCTAGCAGATTGGGCACTGGGTTTACTTATAGCGCTTATCCTGGTTGTAGCATCATTCGCAGCCATTTTCTTATTTCTTCATATGAGAAGTAGACGTCACAAGAAAGTAAACAAGCCTGGACTCAGCTCTGATACTGTAGGAACCTCAAATAGTTATGTTGACCCAAGTGCTTTCGATACTATACCAATCAGAGGTGGAAGTACAGTTTCCAGCACAGGACAATTTGCACCTCCAAAGTATGATGAAATTCCTCCATATGGACCTCACACGGCCAGCTCCAATTCTGGTGCAGCAACAACTTCAGAATTATCTGGCTCAGAACAATCAGGCTCAAGTGGAAGAGGTTCAGCAGAAGATGGAGAGGATGGAGAAGATGAAGAAATCCGTATGATCAATGAAGGACCCTTGCAAAGGGATTCTGGAATTCATAGACAAACTGACGACGTAGACGATGACAATCTATCAGATGTATCTGTACATAATACTCAAGAATATTTAGCCCGATTAGGAATAGTTGATACGGCCACCACAGGTGGGGCATCCACATCTTCAAGAAGATGTTCAGAAAGTGTTGGGGTAGGTAGTGCCAAAGACGCTCTTTTACACCATTCGGGTGTTCCCTTAGACCCTCTTCATATGTTTGATGAAGATGCCGCTAATGAAAATGATATAACTAATTTAATTTACGCTAAACTAAATGATGTGGCGGGAAGTGATAGAGGAAGTAGTACTGGGGAAGTGGGAGCAGCAGTTGAACGAGCCATGGTGTTGGGGGCTTTTGGTGTACCAACCGGAGACCCAAACGTTGGGCCTCCGACACAAGGACCTTCTATGAATGGAAGCTTAAGCTCAATAGTGCATTCTGAAGAAGAGCTGACGGGTAGTTATAATTGGGATTACCTCCTAGACTGGGGACCGCAGTATCAGCCCCTAGCGCATGTATTCTCTGAAATAGCTAGATTAAAAGACGACACAGCATCTGTACAAAGTGGGAATAGTGGAACGTCGAGTGCCAAAGGGAAAGCTCCCGGTCATCCAGGGGTTAAAGGAGCTCCCCCTCCTCTCCTGACAAGTGTGGCCCCCAGGAGCATCCCAGCCCCCGCCTTGTCTGGGAGAGCGGGAGCCCTACTGCTGCCGAGATCTCCCATTAGTCACGACACCACTCCTGGAGGGTTCTCCACCTCTTCAGCAATGTCGCCATCATTTTCCCCGTCGTTATCACCATTAGCCACAAGATCCCCGTCCATATCGCCCATGGTTCCACCGGGGTTGCATCACGCCAGAGGACATAAACCCCATCACACATTACAAGATACGACATTACGAATATAGACTGTGTGTAACTAGTAACAAATTAACTAATTCGCAATGGTGCAAAACATTAATTTTGTATTATTTAAATTTGTACATAATATTATAAATGCCGTTGTAGTATTATCAAATAAATTAATGTGTATATTGAAAACAAGTGCGCAGTGGATACTCCTTTAGTTAGTTAATGTAACGAATCTGTGAATATTAACAAATAAAGTGATCTGTGAATGTAAATATGTTTATTCCTAGGTTAGTAATATTACGTCGCGCATTGTTGTTAATAGTTACTTTAGTAGACTTAACTCAAAAGACTGCCATTTTTTGTAAAGTGTATCGATAATCTTCCCAGTGATCGTATTTAGATATGTGAAACTTTTGTACAATATTATAAGAAATTATTATACAGCGTGGACAGTTTAAATTATATTTATTGTAAAACAAAGATTATGATATGTAACTCGAAATAAATTACTCAAAATAATTTTCTATTCTGATCAAAAATTCATCACCTTTTAAATAAATACATACATTGTAATTCTTTACTTGTGAAAAGAAAAAACTACTGAGACATCAATTAGGATCCATAAAATTTCGTACCCAAAAATTAGTCTATTTTCTTTGGACAATATTTTTATTTCAATTTGTTCTTGGTAAGCTAAAAAAATGTGCATCATTTAATCAGCAATTTATTATCTTTTGTTTTCAAAACTAGGAACTTGTGTTTCTGTTTTATGGATCTTATATTGACTTGTTGGAAATTTTGCTTAAACAAATTTTATTGAATTTGTTGTTTTGTTGAACTTTTGCATGACACACTTAAATGTCCCTTACGCTTCTGATATTTAATAATAAATGATTAAGAAATGTTGCCATCATGTAATATTGTATACAATCATTTTGGATTCATGCGAAATGAACAAATAATATTTCAAATCTCGATCAGTAGTTGTTGTACCATACGCCATAGTTGGAATATCAATATTATTGAAAATAAAACTACTTTATTGTACAAATTTATTTCTTCTGTAGTTTTTTTACAGATAGAAATAGGAAATAAAATAAATGAATTGAAAAATAAATAATTTTGTATTATTCATAGATATTTACTTTTCTATGTTTATTCAATCAGGGCACAAGGTGTAAAAGTAAGTATGGTTCTGTCCACCTCAGTTGGCTTCATCATAATCATAGTACTCACAATGTTTACGACGAACTGTCAAACTCGAATGTGAAGAGCAAATTTCAAAAATAAAGTGAGTATCTTGGTGTTGCCACAGCGTTCTTAAATGTTTACTAGGAACTGTCAAACTCGATGGTGAAGAGCAAATTTCAAAAACTAAGGAGAGTAGCTTGGCTATTGGCTTTTTTCTATATTAGTTGTCCAACGTGACTCAAATTTTGGCCGAACTGAAGATATAAAAAGTTTGAAAAACACTGATCTAAAGTATTCAAATGTGATCACTAAATATGGATTTAAAATAAATTTATATAAAATCAGGATTGACGAAGAAAGTTGGTAGACAGCTCAGTATAATAATTTGATAATTTATTTTTCAATTCTAGGTATGAAACTCACTGTACAACATAATAATAGTTATTTATTAAGTTAACAAACATCGGAAAAGTTAGACTTCATTTTGGAATTAGAAATGAAGTAGCGTTTGTTCAAATAATTAGATTAAAAACAGTGTAAGTAAGATATATAATACTATTGGTGTTTAGAGTATTTATGCAGAATATTTATTTGAGGTAGACAACAAAAAGAAAAACTTTCATTAGATTTTTGTAACAGATGGAGCTCATGAACTTTATCCATCCTTAACAATGCAATCATATTTACTTGTGAAATAAATATATAAGTACTAAAAGAAAAAAAGCCACCAATGAAGTACCATGTACTAAGAACTTTAAGAAATAGTATTATCCAATGGAAGTTCCCTTCCATCTTTGCATTTCGACAAAAAAAAATAGTTTTTAATAGACACCACACAAGTCAAGATAAGATTGAGAACTAGATCATATTTTAATTGACATTTTTCAGACCTCAAAACATTTTTATTGAATAAAAACACAAAATTTCTACATTCAAAACACATCAATGACCATTCTTCCTCGAAAGGAATTTTAAGAAACTGTTTCAGTAAGGTATTTAGTTTCGATATATAATTAAATTACAGGACAGATTAAATTTGTTTAACCGCTGCACCGTTACATACACACACTTGTGCGCGAACCAACCGTGCCCTCAAGAGTTATTCGTTATAATATGTGTGTTCATTTTCATAAGAATTTCACAAAAGTGCGTACATTATCGTTATCGTATAAACATCAGGAACACATAACTACTGACAAAGAAAAAGATTTTAATGGTTTAGGTTAGGTAGTAGTTTGTAGCATTTTTTGTGAGACACTTCTGAAGGATGTGAAAATCAGAAAGGGCGTATATGTACAACTTCACCGTACAATTTTGGTATTGGGTGGAATGAGTTGTTGTGGATTGTAATGGGACGCCCCACTTTATAAGCCAGTGTTGTGAATGTAGAGAATTACGTAGGGCGCCAGTGTTGTGAATGTAGGGTGCCGGTGTTGTGAATTGTAGCTCAGAGGTAGAAACATGGGATTCAATTATTCAGGTTAGGGTCGGCAAGTCTGCCTTTATACGGGGAACTTGTCAACAATCTAGACTACACTTCTCTCGTTAAATGAAACTCCTATGGGAATGATAAATGGGTGTATTTACAGTCAACAGGTACATTGTATAACACAAATGGGGGCACAGAATACATCCTAAATTATTTCCTGGCTGTTAGAATTGAACAATCTCTCTCGTATTTGTTCTGGCTGGCAGGCATGTTTAACAGACATTAAAAGAAGGCACATAATGGGGCAAAGGTTAAGTAATACGCTTACATGAGCCGTTCCGGGAGATGCAGGAGTTGTGAGACCATGGAGGTGTTACTCACAGTCATGGTGGAGTAGTAACCGAGGTGATGCTCGATTATACGCGCAAAGTGTGCGCGTGCCAGGCTTCAATAATGTAGCGGGCACTTCGCGTCCGCGACCGGTTTTGTAGCAAAACCCCCACACATGTTGTCAAGACCAAAGCTAGATTCCGAGTGAGGGCCGCTGGCGTTCCGAGAAAGCCGTGGGTGTTTGGGGTGGGTTGCGCTGTGGGCTGTGCGCGTGCCGCTTTGTGTTTGCTAGGATCTGCGTTGAATTTTAGTTTCACAGGGTTTTTTAAAATGCTTTTGAGAGATCTGTTTCGTGACACAGTTTAAAATGATGTAAATAGGATCACCATTGATATAATAATTAAGAATTAAATTACGACATAAAACGGTTTTAACTGTGTTTAATCGTCATACCAGAATCATTGGCCTTCCTTTCCCTAACTTAATTCATCACTATTCCTCAATGTTATTAGGGATGCTATAGTTCCACTGGCTCCAGTCAGAACCTTAAATTTTTCAAATGGTATAAAAGTTTGTTTAGGGTACAAAAGTATCAAAACTTGTATAAAACAGTCTATGCTGTGTTATTAAATTTCTTTTTGTAGATATAATGGTGAATTGACAAGGTAGGATTTACATATAGGATGTCGCCGCTGCGCTTGCAAGGCCAGCTATGTGAGTTTTACCAAATTTTACATTAAACCAAAAACTTCCCACTTTTTTATTCAAATTCACTGTTATTCAGATATACTTTTGTTATAAGTTTTAACATGTTTTAGTTAAAATGATTTTTTTGCACAGATTCGTATTTGAATACGCCTTATTTTCACATAGCGTTTTTTAAAAAAAGACTGATATTTTAATTGATAAGGGATAAGATTGTTTAAACATTTATGTCTATAAGTATAAACACAAATATTGTTACCCTTAAAAAGATTTATTTCCCTCAGTAATCGATGAAAAAAAATGGTCACAAAAACATTATTATTAGGTAGTGGAATATGCTCTTAGTATCGCCCTGATGAAAAATAACAATTTAGAAGTATCTTTAGCTGTATTTGGTGACCAAAACTGAATATCCGGGTACTCTTATCTCCTTCCCCTCCCCACTCACAACATACCCCAATTGGGAATGTTGTAATCACACTTGCTCTTGACGGTTGGGAGCGGTTAGGAGTCTTGTGGGGATGGCAGTTCTTATCGAAATAGCTAATTAGATATGTCTGGTTGGTTTTAGTTTTTTCCTAGCCTCGCTCATTTTGATCACGTCGAGTGATATTGTAATTATTTGAGGCACAAACAGCTCCTCCAGTGCAGATGGTTATTTTTTTATGTGTATTGTGCATTAATCTTATGCACTTAGCCATTCATTTTTTTGGAATTTTTGGTGAAAAAAACATTTTGCTGGAATCTGGAACATATCCCTTTTTGCAAGCGCAGCGCCGATATTTAGATGATAATTAAAGTATTATGTGTAGAGGTAAAAATGTAACAACCCTCTGTCTGATCGTTTTATATAAAGCTAGGAAGAAAATATTGTGAAACTTTACACATCTATGTCCTGCTTACACTTTTTCACAACTTTCATGACAAAGGGATTTCATTTCTGAACTGCTTTAATTCTTTCTCAGTCAATTCCATGTATCTCTACCATACACCACGACAAATATCAGAACTTTGTTGTGGATTGAAAACTCCCCTTCCATTCATATTTTCAATTGTTACTGTATTCACCAGTATCAGTATTGGCCCTCAGCAACTCTCATATTGTTAAATCACATTACTGCCGGTTAATACTCAGTATTTAAAATGTAATAAAATCATGCACAAAATACAACAATTTATCACATTTAGTTTTATTATGAACCAGCGCACACCCGTGAAAAATGACGGATAGTCTGAATTCTCGACAAATCAGTTCCAATTTTGAAAATGGCAATTGTTAAAAATATTATATTATAGGTTGGTACTCTATCGCTTGAATGAATTCTTTAAATAAACACTTACAATTTTGAAAATGAAACATTATTCCAAGATATTTCATCAAAATGAAAATTCAACACACCTCCAAAAAGTGATATAGAGTCATGAAAAGTGATGAAACAAAAACTAGGTTTAATAGTTACCTGTGTAACCCGGTCATCATTAAAAAGGGAGATTGAAGAATTCACAAATTAATGATTTCTATTCCAGCATTTTATAAGTGAAAATAATATACTTTTTTTGCCTAAACTTTTCTCACAATAATAATGGACACGCCTTGTGTTCTTGTGTACAGCAATCTATCTGGAAATCTGCTTCCTTACTGGAGCAAACATACTGCAGTTAGTTTTTCACAGTTTATTCCTTGATAATTTATGGCGTAGTAATGAATATAACTACTGCATACGTACCTACACTTACTCAAATATTTACTTGCGGTAAGTTACAGATTTTCAGATAGACGCTTTACAAAGTATTTTGTTTATTCCACGCTCATTATTTTTTTGTTAAAACATTACAAAAATAGGTTTCTTTCATCTAAATTCATTAATATCATTATTCTACACATTACATTACTTTTATATTAACAATAATTAAGTTCTACATTGACAGCATTTTTTTGGATAGGTTCTTTAATAATACAACAGACAAAATGTTAATAAAAAAAAAGTCTAGTGATATAATTCATATTATTGTGGGATGTTTAAGTTATCTTAAAAACTATTTAATATTGTACAGGGAATCCATCATGGCTCAAATAATAACACTTCTTTTCACAGAAAACCAAAGTCCATTTACAAACTGTTTATTATAAAATATCTCGGGTTCATCATATTATTTATTTCAGTTTTTTGGTGATATTACCCTTGAGTTATGGTGTATGTGATGGATTTATAGATATGGGTTTCAACCACTGACGTCATAGTATACTTACCTCACTATACAACAATTCTTACTTTGGCAATTACGATTACGGTTATCCATATAGTAATCGCGGGTTTAAGGGCACCCGCGGACGAGACTTTAGTAGAATTTATTCTAAAATTCATACAAATTCAAAAAATGTCTCCCTATTGTAGCGTCGGTCATGTGCACACCTCCATATACCGTAATGGATTTTTATGCAGTCACAATGCAACTCTCGCTGCAGCAGCTGGTCCAGTTTCTTCACCACCTAGGATTCTTGCTGCAGAGTCTCCATCTTCTATATTCGTGTCACCTGTTCCTGTTCTTCATTTTCTTAACATAACTTCACTTTATTTTTGTAATATGTATATTTGTTGTAAAACCTGCATCAGCTGTAACGCGCCCCTTAGGTGATATCTCACAAAAGCGACGCTATACAAATTGACCATTAAATTAATTAATTAACAGCCGAGACTAAAGTCTCCTGTCTGCGGGTGCTCTAATGATACAATTATTGCTTAAATAATTTACACATATTGATAAAGGCTTTCAATTTTTAAAGAGTATTGCGGTTACTATACGCTTGTACCTCCGATTATGATGCATTGGATTCTTATTGCATCATCCGTGCATTATGCTGTTAACATACAAAACTATGTTCTAAATATATTAATACTGCTAGCTTAATGATATTATTTTTCTATAGTGACGAATAAAAAGGAAACGCTGACATTTTATTCAGATTTTCTTTACTCCATTTGTGAAAGGTTCTTGGGAATGTAAACTCATTTCAACGGTGACAGTATCTGGACTAGGAGCGTCCTTAACTTCACAACCTCCTTCGATATCTGAGTTCACCCGCAGTAGTTGCCCACTGACTTCATCCTAAAAGAGAAAAGATTTATTATGCATTATCAAAATCATTACCATTTCAAATGTATGAACTCAGATTATGATATTAGAGTAGACAGAGGCAGGGACTGTAGAATATTCATCTAATATGAAATCAAATTCAAAGCAGCAACATCTCTCATAGATGTGCAAAACTACTACAATACGAAATATTATTCAGGAACCAGTTGGTAAAAGCGTAAATCTATTCAAAAACTGTCATAATATATATATATAATTTTATAGTTTTGCAAAAATACTGATGTGATTTAATATACATATATATGTATATTATTCAAATATTTCTTTTCAGGAAATCAATGTTATTATTTCTCTCTCTCTCAGATGTTTTTATCAAGATTTTCAAAAATAATAATCTGACCTTGGAGGAATAATATCAAATACCCCTTGATATTAATAAGACCTCCAACTTCTGACATATCCCATACATTCTGATGGCTCAATAGTTAAATAAATTATTTTCTATTCAAAGTTGGACCATGTTACACTAGAACCTCCATAGTTCACCATGGTTTTCCTGTCAAACATTTTAATGAATTTTATGTGAAATATATTCTTTATTTTACGTTAATAAATTATATAAATCAGAAAAAATAAAAATTACGTAACCCATGTATGACCTTACTGCTCGTATATAAAAAATGTTAAAGCAGCTATTTACTTTGTCAATGAATCCACCTAGATTTCATTGCTTATCCCATATTTCTAGGTGCAAAAATAAATAAATTTTAAATTTTAAGCTATCGCTCAAAAAGATTTTGCAAACTTGCCGTAGTATGCCAAAAATCGCTCTAGCAAATATAATTGTGAGAAATTATCTAGTATAATTTCTTATTTTGTGGATGTAACCTTTTATGTAACCAAGAACACTTGTTTGCTAGGATTTAACAAACTAATATTATATATTTCACCAACTATCCTGTCAACGTTTTTTGGCATCCTGAAAAATGACGTGGAATGTTTTTGTTGTTTGGAATTACACACTTTGTGGGACATTTTTATTTAATTATTTTTGAAAGTAATTATTTCTTACATGGTAGGAAACTAAGTAATAAAAAAAAATAGACTTACTATAAATTTATACGTACCTATTCAGTAACCAAGTAGGTACTGAACAATAAATATTTTGGTAGGTAATCAGGTAAGAACTACTGATGAAATGAATTTGTTTCAATCTCTAGAATATTCTAGAGACCTAATACTAATATTTTCCAAAAATCTTGACCTAATACGGTTACCAAAGTTTCCGTGTCTGAATAATCTATCTTCTATTTATTTATCTATTTACATAAATAAAAATATAAATGTTTGTTTGTTCAAAATCTTAAATCTCCCCAAAGTTCTTCACCGATTGCTTTGAAATTATGACACAACTTGCATTCAAATACGCACATGTTTTTATATATCTATATTATATAGATGTCACCTGTGACAAATAAAAATTTCCTTTTTTGATAAACAGCGCCATCTTCTGTTGGTCAAACATGTTTTTTTTTTAAAACTGAGCCATCTGTTGGACAAACATGCTTTTTTTGAAAAACAGCAACATATATGTTGGACGTAAAAGCAACACGCGCTATTGTTTCTCTACCTCCACCGACAGACTGAGCCACAGTAACAGGGAGTATGGGGTGCAGCTAGTACCTAATAAAAATAAGATAAATAATATTAGGTCATTCACATCAATTTTACACTGATAATTTTCTGGACCTTACCGGATAAAGAGAAGCTGAATCGCATGCCATCAGTTCCTTTTTAGAGAGCTGCTCTACGACGGCAGCTGCGTAGCAATCTCCAAGCATGTTGTTGGTAGTTCGTATCCGGTCTCTGAAAACAATTATATTGTTCTGTTAGTCATGCCTTTTTTCAGCTATCAGGAAACAAACTGATACATGTTTTTATTCCTTTTAGAATGTGATAAGTTAATAGAAATGTTCCCATGATATTTATTGAGTCAAACTAGATGTACTATATAGATAGTATTAATTATACTGGTCAACTTACACAAACCAGTCAATGGCGAAGAGAAGAGAAACGTCCTGAGCTGGAGTGTCTATTGCAGTCAGAACGACAAGTAATAGCACCAGTGCTGCACTCGGTACGCTGGCTGATGACACCGCCGCAGCTGTTGACGTTAAACTAAATAGAAAAATAAGAAAACAGAAAATGTTGCAATAAAGAATGTGATTTCGGATAGGTGGCAAGTCTGAAAAGCTAAATATGTACATAGTTGATTACATAATCTTGAATGTTTAGATAAAGCAAAAGAAGAGTGAAAAGTGTATATAGATGCAGCAATATAAAAATAATTGAAATAGCATTTTGTTTAGAGGAGAAACGAATTTGTATAGTATTGACTGGGGGATGATTGAAGTACAATGCAAAGCATATCTTATGTCTGAAGTTTTTTAAATTTGTTAATTCCATTCCATGTAGGTACTCCCCATCACTATTAAATTTGTTCTTTGGACTCTAAAATTTAACATAAAATGTACAAAAACTAATTACTTTGAGAAGTTTGAATTACATGCTGGCATTTTGTGAGCATACTTATGTTTCAACATACAGGTTTTCGTCAATATTTAGAGATTGGAAAACAAAAAGTTATGTACCAATATAAAAAGTACTGTAAACTTACAAAACAGTACAAAGTTCTCCAAATCCAAGATGGATGTTGTTCATTTGAGCTATGAAAATGCTGGCCACAGCTACAAAGAGAGCTGTGCCATCCATGTTGATGTTGCAACCGATGGGGAGAACAAATCTGGTCACTCGAGGGTCCACCCGTAGCTTTTCTGTCATACAACGAAATGTTACAGGCAATGCTGCAGCCCTGTAATAGAAAACAAGAGTGAATATTTTAATCTTATTATTATATTATGGTTACATGGTTGGGGGTTGCAGGCAGGTTTATAGAACCCGAGGCATTTGCACAGGACTTTCCTCACTTCAACATCACTCATATGTTTGGCTCATCTTTAGAGGTATTTTTCTTAGTGGGCGATTAGTTTGGTACGTATCAAAAGCTTACAATAAAGTCTAATTAATAACGTGTTTAAGTCATTATTTTAATTTCTCTAGATCCATATACAGCAAATGATGCATAATATTTTTCTAATATACCTAATAATTGATAGGTGTTATTTTTATTAAAAGGGACTTACGTTGAAGCAGTGGCGCATGCAGTGAGAGTAGCTTGTATGAGTCCCCAATAAAATTTGTATGGATTTTTCCTCACAAACACGAAGTAAATCAACTGCATTATAATGAGTTGATAGAAAAATACCCCAATCGCTACCGTCGCAATGAACCACCCAAGTTGAGACATTACGAGACCTGGAAAAATAAACAATTATTATACATATGCAATATTCAGAACCGTAATAATATTTAATATATTAAATATATTTAACCTCAGATTATTGAAAGGGACTCTAAGCCAGCTGGAGAAAGGAGTTAAATACCTTAATGTGTCGGGGCATGCCAAGAATTTTTCTGAATACATAGTTGTTTTATTAGAATTTTTTTATGATTGTGTATTTACCGAGGCTTTTGACTCCCAGAATCTTGCCTGCTATAACGCTGCTGATGCCAATGGGAGTGAGCCACATGGCCGCGGTTACCATCTTCATAATGACCTCAAACACGGCCGAGAAGAAGTCTATCACCACTTGACCCTTTTGGCCAACCGTTCCCAGAACCGTCCCAAATACTAGACAGAAAAAGACGATGCCCAGAGTGTTGGTGCCAGATCTGCAAACAATAAATTCAGATAAAGAAAAAACATTTGGATATGTGTTGATAATGAAAGCTTCAAAAGGTTATTTGGAACCCAACAAGACTGAGATAACATGTTGCGTCATGTTTTTATTATACTTTAGGTTATTTTAGGTTGGTATCTTTCACAAATAAGACAAATCTGTGTGTCAATTGCTACTCAGTCTGTTAAAATAACTTTGGAAGTCATAATGTTATGCAGTATAAAACATTTTATCATATAAACATTAAAGGGGTCAAAATTTAAGAAAATGTAATATAAAAAACCATTTTGCTGATACATTTTATCATATAAAACATTTTATCATATAAAACATTTTATCATATAAACATTAAAGGGGTCAAAATTTAAGAAAATGTAATATAAAAAACCATTTTGCTGATGAAAAAAATTATTTGCCATCAGTAATGCTTGAATTACACCTGCCGAGTGCTCGGCCGAGACAGTGCTTGCGGCTGAATGCTCGGCTGATGTGATCAGTAGTGATGTGGTTGAAGTTCTCAGGCCCAACGGACTCGGCTGGCCGACAGGCGGAATCCTTTGCCATTTGCTACGGATTAGAGCAATTGGTTCAGGAGCCTACAAGGGTTCCTGATGTCCAGACTCACCGCTCCAATCTGTTAGACCTATTCTTAACTACTGTGCCACACGGTTATAAGATTGACGTCACAGCGCCTCTGGGATCATCTGACCACTGCCTAGTGACGACATCAATCCCCGTTAGCCTCAGACCAACCAATGAGAGGCTGAGGAGAAAAGTGTGGCACTATAGGTCAGCAGATTGGTTCGGTATGCGGGCCCATTTCAATGCTTTTCCGTGGTCAGCTGTTTGTTTTCGGACTTCGGACCCTTCAAGATGTGCCCAGGAGATTGGTGAAGTCATCAAATCGGCGATGGATGGCTTCATACAATCGACTACTAAAGAAACTGGTGTGGGCTCAAAGCCGTGGTTCAGTCGACAATGCTCCGAAGCAGTTCGACGAAAAAACGCGGCTTACCGAGCCTACAACACATCTCGAACGCCCGAAAGCAGATCAGCATACAACAAATCGGCAAAGGAATGCAAGAGAATCATCAATATATCAAAATTCGAACACGACCTGCAGATCAGCAAAAAGCTGGCTGCCTGCCCGCATGGCAGCAGAGCATTCTGGTCGCTTGCGGGCTCAATAGGTCGAAATTTTTGCAAACCCAGTTTGCCACCTCTTACCAGACCTGACGGCTCACTAGCAAACACCGCCACCGAAAAGGCAAACCTTTTAGGGAAAATGTTTGCGGAAAACTCGACCCTCGACGACGGGGGTGCTGTTCCGCCGTCGGTTCCTCACTGCGGCTTCTATATGAAAAAGCTGAGGATCCGGCATCGGGATGTACTCCACGTCATACGGGGGCTCGATGTTAACAAAGCTAGTGGACCTGATGGAATACCTGCCTTGGTATTGCAGAGGTGTGCTGCGGAAATAGTTCCAGTTTTGACAAAGCTCTTCAAAATGTCCCTGAAGTGTGGCACTGTGCCCTCTGGTTGGAAAAAAGCGGTAATTCACCCTATTCCCAAGAAAGGTGACCGCTCCAACCCGGCCAACTACCGCCCCATAGCGATCACATCAGTTCTGTCCAAAGTGATGGAACGTGTGATCAACGACAAACTGCTCACATACCTCGAGAAGAACAAAATTATCAACGACCGTCAATACGGATTCCGGCGGAACCGCTCGTGCGGTGATCTTCTCGCGTATGTGACGCATGTTTGGGGGCGGTGCCTGGAACGTCACGGTGAGACCCAAACGGTCGCACTAGACATATCCAAGGCCTTTGACCGGGTCTGGCACCGAGGACTTGTCAACAAATTGCATTCTTACGGACTTCCCGCATCCCTGTGTACGTGGATTGCTGACTTTTTAAGGGATAGGTCGATTCAGGCGGTTGCTGACGGTTTCACCTCTTCCTCGCACTCCATAAATGCTGGCGTCCCACAGGGATCGGTTCTGTCTCCGACTTTGTTTTTGTTGCACATCAATGACCTTTTGACATGTGCACCGATTCATTGTTACGCGGATGACAGTACAGTTCATGATAGCTTTTTGTTTGACAAGCCCCCAAAGGGCACACAAACTCCAACGGCTCGGAGGGCTTTGAAGCAGAGAATGGACGGTTATCTCGAGAGTATTTCCTCCTGGGGTAAAAATAATCTCGTCGAATTTAATGTTTCAAAGACCCAATCCTCTCTGATTACGTCTAAAAGGGATCCAAATGATAATCTAGTCTCCTTCAACGGAAGCAATCTTCCGAACAGGCCTTCCATTGATATGCTTGGTGTAACTATAAGTGACCAGCTCAGGTACGGGGGCTCCATCGAAGCCAGAGTAAAGTTGGCCTCTCAGAAGCTGGGCGTACTGTACAGGGCCCGCAGATACTTTAATAGTACACAACTGCTCACCCTGTACAAATCGCAAGTGCGCCCTACTGTCGAATTTGGCAGCCATCTCTGGTCTGGAGCCCCAAAATACCTGAAAAAAACCCTTGACTCTGTGCAGAAACGGGCGGTCCGTTTGATAGATTCCCCAATCTTAACAAACGGACTGCAATCTTTAGAGCACAGACGTCGGGTAGGTATGCTGTCCTTGTTCTATCGGTATTACAATGGAAGATGCTCTGAGGAACTAGCGTCATTGATCCCTTCGGCGCCGGTGCGTAGTCGGGATACACGCCAAACGCGCGCCCAACATTTGTACACAGTTGACACTTGTCACATGAGAACGGGTCGCTTCTACGATTCGTTCTTAAGTTCAACAGCTCGGCTGTGGAACGAACTGCCGGCCTCTGTGTTTCCTCCCTCCTACAACATGGGACTCTTCAAGACCCATGTTCACTCCTTCCTCTCCACAAAAAGACCCTCCACACAGCATCCCCAAAGATGACATAGGCCCTGAGGGAAATTATTTTCTTCAGGGCCTCCTGTGTGGAGTAAATATAAAAAAAAAAAAAAAAAGTCAGCATTGATCACAGTGATGGTGAGACAGTGGATATAAGCAAGGCCCAATGACTCTGTGAAGTAAGTACTCCCTCTACCTGCATACTCAACTTGGCACATTCCACTCAGTCAGTTCGATCAGCTGAGTCAGCCAGTCAAAGAATGAAAATGAAAATTTTTAATTTTA
This sequence comes from Hesperophylax magnus, assembly GCA_026573805.1. Lineage (NCBI taxonomy): Eukaryota > Metazoa > Arthropoda > Insecta > Trichoptera > Limnephilidae > Hesperophylax > Hesperophylax magnus. Next base: position 9,402,551 of record JAIUSX010000022.1, read on the forward strand.
AATGTTTCACATTTGCTGTTGTAATTAAATATCTTAATTTTTCTCTTTGCCCTCCATTGCGAAACCATGTTAACAGCACTAAACTGACTCTCCCACTGTTTCTTCTACGTGTGATTAACTGTACTCTCCAATAAGTTGCTTGACCAAGTGACAAAGTAAGTGATTCGGCCGGAGGTGTAATTCGGCCTTTAGAATGCTGCAGGTGGTAGAAAAATTTAATGAATTATTCAGTAATGGATGAAATTAAATTCAAATTTTAAAATTCAAGGCTTGAATTCTGCACGGTTCCAATAGTAATGAATCTATACATAGTATAATGGTAACTGGACAGTGAGTAAAACTATTGAAAAGTGATGAAATAAAAACAAAAAACTAGATTAGCTACTTTAGTTTCTGTTTTTAGGCAATTTTTTTTCATCACTTTGACTATTTATAACTTTAAAAAAGTGTTCTGATGTGTCATGGAACCCACATATGTATATTGATAATGTGAACAGTGATTTTCATCTCACAAAACTATGCACGAATAACGTAAAATGGCATTGGAGCACAATAATTATATTATAATCTTTGTTATATGAAGACAAGGGCTTCTGCAAATAGCATCTTATAAATACACTTTGTAATGCCAGTAGCAGCATTATTATCAGAACAAGTAAGGTTGTCAGATCATCCGTTAAGGTTTTTTGTTCGCTACTATATTTTATTCATATTTTGTTTTCGGACTAGTAAAACCTGTTAATAATTTTATTTACATATGCCTTATTTATAGACACCTACTTGTTGAACAACTTTGTTTATGAAATGCGGCAGTTCAATAATTAATAACATTAGAAACTCCAGCAATAGCCACAACCGACTAGTGGCTTTATTATTTCAAGACAGGGGTCACCCAGAAGCATTATTTTGTTTTCTTGATAATGGGCGAAAAATAATGTGTGCTAATATAATGAAATAGTTTATAAAAACATTTTTACGTGAATGAACCTACATGATGTAGTTATTCACCTATATCGAATGACTGTCACCATTTGCACCGCCTCCTGCATCTGCGCCGTCAGGTTGGTGGAGTTCATGTCAAGAACTGGTTCAATTTGGTCTTCCAGAGGGACGCGCACGCTATGCGCCTGCTGGAAAGCTGCTTGGAACAGATTGTCCGGGACTATATTTCTGAAATATATCATAATCAGGAGGTGACAAATTTGCAATAAAATTTGAGGGAGAAGTAGGGTAAGCACTGGAGTAAGTTCTTGAATTTACAATGGAATCAAAGAGTAGGAAATTTTTCAGTATTTTGAGACAATGTCCATCAGATGAACAAAATAAAAATGCATTACTATTTTTTCTTTTTGATCCACTCTCTGCTGGATAAAGGTGTACTTTTCTTCTTTATAGTGTTTCTTATTTTGGGCCAGGGTCTACAATTTTAGCACTTTGCATCCTAATAATTTGTTACTATATCAATCACATCTATGCTATGGTCTTCCAGTTGATTTTTCCTTCTGGTCTCCAAGTGAACAAACAAACAGAGACAAATTGCATATTTTTTAGAGTACCTACACTGTCCCACATCAAAATATTAATAATTTGGCAAAACCAAGTACAGATGGATGTCCACAATATTCACAATACCATGCACGTCGGTGAAGCTTTTATCGATAATATCGGAAATTCGTCATCGTTCCCGAACTCGACTCCATATCGCTAATGAACAAAAAATAGTTCACGTCGACTAAATATTCTAAATTTTATTGATGAAACCGTTATCGATGTGCTTGTATCGGAGGTCAGCCGGCCCAATCAATGAATTGACCGGTCGGTGGCTGAGTTGACATCGCGTTTGAGTCCCACCCAGGCGTGGTGTATTCAATTCCTCGGCTGGCTAAGTCCTCCATAACAAAACAATTAACATTTTCCGCTTATTGTGGTGGTAGTAGGAGATTTTCAAATATTGTCAGGTTATTCGTAATCCGGGAATGTTTTACTTTCTTTAAAAAATTTAGGATCTGATTGTGAAAATTATCATATTATGTAGCATAGGCTTTATTTAAAACCTATAAAGTGAGATAAACATTACCATTTTGCAGCCAAATCGACGTTTCTTACCAATTTCGTGTGTAATTCTTAGTTTAAATCTCCCGCCAATGTCACCTGCTAGTTCCAAATGCATCCTTGAGGCGGCGCCAGTAGTGGGACGCCACTAGTGACGCTATAATTTCAAGCTTCATTAGCATTTATTTTGCGAAGGTCAAACACGTTTGGTTTGTTTACAAACATCAAATACCGTAAAATAACCTGTTTTTCAGTATTTGCGCAAAATTTACATATTTTTTTCGAGGTTATTAACAGTGTGACTGTTCGAACTCCGTAAAATTGCGATTTATAGAGTTTCGTGTGTTTTTGTTTAGTGTTTTTTGTATTTTCGTGATTATGTCGGATTCCGAACGTTCCGAGAGCGGGGAAGCCGAATTTTCGAGGGCGGAAGTCATGAAGGTGATTCACACGGACACGCGGGGGAAGCGTCCGAGGGTCTACGGCGAAGGCAAAGCCAAGAGGCAGAGGGTTTGTGAATTAGCTCCCGCCGACCCGCGAATTGACGTATTAACGCAGCAGATGTCCCAGATGCAGGAAATGTTGCGTCTGCTGCTGGAAAAGCGTTCGGAGGCTCCCGTCCGTGGCGCCTCGGATGACGATGACGAGGACAGCATCTCCCTGGACACCCCTGCGTCGCTTCGGGAGGAATTGGCAGGAGATTTGGGAATGGGACTCGTCCATCCGAATAAGCCGTCTCGTGACTTGGATCTCGGGGAGTGGACAACTGACCTAAAGCAGCCGAAGATACCATCGGCCGACCCAGGGAGGGTGAAAAAAGTGGAGCTCCTTCAGCATCTGGGGACGGCCAACTGGAACAATGTCCGCTACCTCGAGATCCAGAAGTCGTATGCCGCAACCCCTCTCTTCTCAATGTTGGCATTGAACCCTGAATTGAAGCGCCTAGCTCAGGAGGAATCGGCCAGTACGTCAACGGACTCCTTCTGCGGCTCCCTGACCAATGCTCTTTCCCTGCAGGCTGATCTCCTGAAGGCCTCCTTGCAGGAGCTGGTCAACTGGAGTGCGGAACCGGGCACGAAGCTGAGCACTTCCACTCTCTTCGAGAAGGTGCAGTCTCTCTTCGCGGCGGGGTCTGAGTCCCAGAAGGTGTCCAAAGACATCATGCAGATGGTCTGCGGAAAACGGGCTAGCCACATTGAGTATCGACGAGAGGGGGCATTGCGAGGCATCAGTGACGGATACGTCCGAGATGCCTTACGGAAGATTCCGCCCACATCGGAATATCTCTTTGACCCGAACCTCCTGTCGGCCCAGCTGGATAAGTTGGGGGGAGTGAAGAAGTGCCTCGCTCCTCAGCCTAGCACGTCGCGACCAGCTCCACCCGTTAAACCTGTGACTGTGCAGAGCTCGCAGCCCTTTCGTCCTAGAGTACAGCAGGGAAGAACCATCGCGAGAAGGGAGCACCCTGAGAGTCGAGGTCCGGAACCAGCCCGTAGAGCCGCTAAAGCTTTCCCTCCCCGAGGTAGGTTCCGGCCCAAGGAAAGAGCAGGGAAGCCAGACCGTAAGAGGTTTTAACAGTGGGCCCTCTTTTCAAGGGGGTCAGTTGCGCTCATTCGCAGGTAAGTGGAGGAACCTTGGCGCCCCTACTATCATCCTTAAGATGTTAGATGGCTACCGAATTCCATTTTCATCAAAACCTCCACTAAATAATAATATTGATTTATTTAACTCCCCTTTCACCACTAAGACTTCTGTGGCAATGACAGAACAAATAGAAAAACTCAAAGCCCTTAAGGTTTTAGAGTCGGCACCTGCCACTCCCTCATTTATTTCTAACATGTTTCTGGTCCCCAAATCAGATGGCTCAAAGAGGCCGGTCTTTAACTTAAAGTATTTAAACAATTTTCTGACTGTCAGTAAATTTCGTCTGGTAAACGTTTATCGAGTTCCTACTTTTCTACAACCGAATGACTGGATGGTTAAAGTGGACCTCACACATGCTTACTTTCATGTACCTGTGAGTGAGCAGCATAGATGTTTCCTTAGACTTATCTATAGGAATGAACTCTTGCAGATGACATCCCTCCCCTTTGGCTTGGCCACCGCACCTAAGGCATTCGCAACCTTCACTAACTGGGTAGCGCAGGAACTGCGGAAGAGAGGGATGAGAATTCTAGTGTATCTGGATGATTTTTTATTAGTAAACCAATGCCTGCCTACTTTAAAACAGCAGGCTATTGAAATGGTGGAGTTTTTGCAAGGCTTGGGATGGCATATACAATTTGATAAGTCAATATTAGAACCATCACAACAAGTTCAATTTCTTGGTATCAGCTGGAATACTCTAACTAATGAAAAGTCTCTCCCTCAGAACAAGGTTTCAGCCCTATCTTATTTGTTAAAGGGTTTTATTCAGACAGGTAGGTGGTCACTAGATAAGGGGCGCAGCCTCTTGGGCTCTTTAAACTTTGCTAGTTTTGCAGTTCCAAGAGGCAGGCTCAACAGCCGGCACATACAGAAAGGGTGCTTAGGACTCAGACACTACCACCCTTGGGAGTCATCACCAATTCCGGCAGCTACCGCTCGGGAATTGAGATGGTGGGTTCGATCGCTCACCCTGACGTCACCTATACATCTGCCGCTGTTTGAGCATTACCTAACAACCGATGCCTCTGATCAGGGTTGGGGTGCCCAGCTGGACGAAAAGCTTCTCAGCGGTGTGTGGGCTGATGACCAGCTGAATCTTCACTCCAATGTAAAGGAGATGCTCGCCGTGTTGGCTGCCTTGTCTCCTCACGTGCTTGAGCTATCTGGCTCGGGTCTTCTGATCCAGTCGGATAACAGGTCTGTCGTATCTTATCTCCGCAAGGAGGGTGGTACCAGATCAACTCAACTCCTGAGCTGTACTCGACTAGTGCTAGATGTTTTGGATAAACACTGTGTCTCCATGACAGCACAATACTTACCCGGTCGTTTCAATGAAGTAGCGGACTGTCTATCTCGTCATCGTGCTATACCCGAATGGCACTTGCTACCCTCGTTCACAGAGGTAGCATTCAGGAAATGGGGACGACCCGAAATAGACCTATTTGGCTCTAGGACAGCGCATGTGGTTCAAAGGTATGTTTCTCTTGATTTTCAGGACGACGAGGCAGACTACCACAATGCTTGGAGCAGGGACTGGGACCATCAGCTGGCTTGGATCTTCCCTCCCCCGTGCCTCATGCCGAGGGTTCTTTGCCACCTGAACAGAGCAAGGGGATTATACTTGGTAGTGGCTCCTCGTTGGGAAAGGGCATTTTGGAGAGCGGATCTGAAGTGTCGGGCCTTGGGTCCACCTCTTACGATTCACAATCTAGGAGAAGCACTGATAGACACCAGGACCAACAAACCCCCTCCTCAAGTAGAGTCCTTCACTCTGGAGATTTGGCTTTGTGGGGGTGGGACAAAAACCTAACAAGATGGTCAAGTCAGCAGAAGGAACTTCTTAGATCCGGGTGGAGAAGTTCTACCCTTCGCACTTATGCTCCGGCATGGCGGAGGTGGCAGCGCTGGGCGTCAGAGAATCAGCTTGATGCCACGCGTCCCAAAGCTGAAGACTTAGCCAGGTTCCTAGCCGATCTACACATCAGAGAAAAGCTATCGCTGAGTACCATTTTAGTTCACAAGTCAGTGGTGTGTACCTTAGGCTCTCCCGAAGACAATAGAGAGCTGAGCTCCAATCCGATAGTGAAGAAGATATTAAAAGGGATATCTTTAGCTAGACTAAGGCCTTCAAAACCCCCCATTTGGGACCCGAGGGTTGTATCATCATGGCTGGAGAAGAATTTGCCTCAACATATTACTCTCTTTGAAGCATCAAGGAGAGCAGCCACCATCCTGCTTTTGGCATCAGGGCGCCGAGTCCACGATCTCACATTGCTCCATTGCACAGCTGAAAGATTGTCAGTGGACAGTGAAGGCATCTCCATTTGGCCAGTGTTTGGTGGCAAGACAGATTCGGCAGACTGGCAACAATCAGGGTGGAGACTGGCTCGCTCGGAGTCTAGGAACATAGACCCTGTCTATTGGACGGAGAAGGTCATAGAACTGTCTAAGGAACGGAGAGCGCAGGCGATACTACCTAGCCTATTTATTACAACTTGTGGGACAGTGAAAGCGGCCTCCAGGGCAGTAATTGCAGGTTGGATTAGGGCAGTCCTCAGGGATGCTGGTGTAGAGGATCCACCTGGCAGCATCCGTTCAGCAGTGGCATCTCTGAACTGGCTGCAGAAATATAAGCTGGACGATATACTGTCGCGTGGTAACTGGAGAAGTCCCAATACCTTTGCCAAGTTCTATAGAAGGGAAATTGCAGAATCGGCTGGCCGAGTCAACACCGACCCATCTGTTGCTGACCTTTTTCAACCTCTGTAACTGGTTAGCTGATTTCTGGAAATCTTGCCCCTATTTTCTTTTTAGCAAATAAATTTAAATATTATATTTGATTCACATTAGCATAATGTCACCAGGCGATAACAAACAATATCTCACTTTATAGGTTTTAAATAAAGCCTATGCTACATAATGAAAAAGTTTTACCTTACAATAAAACTTATATTATGTACTTAGCTTTATTTAAAACCTAGGCAAGGGCTGCCTGATGAGATCTAATGAAGCTTGAAATTATAGCGTCACTAGTGGCGTCCCACTACTGGCGCCGCCTCAAGGATGCATTTGGAACTAGCAGGTGACATTGGCGGGAGATTTAAACTAAGAATTACACACGAAATTGGTAAGAAACGTCGATTTGGCTGCAAAATGGTAATGTTTATCTCACTTTATAGGTTTTAAATAAAGCTAAGTACATAATATAAGTTTTATTGTAAGGTAAAACTTTTTCATTATTTACCTTCCTAAATCTAGCAGACTATCCATAATATTCACATCCCTGGTGTTCTCTGTCTGTGTGACATGCATGGCCTCTTTGAGCCCAGGGTCTCCTGGATGGATCGCCACCACCAGACAGATGCCCAGGAAAGCGTTGAACATGGAGGTGAGGATGAAATAGATCAGTGTCCGGACAGCGATTTTCCCGTTCATCTTGGCGTTAAGGCTTGCCGAGCCGGCAATCAGGCTGGCCACTATGAGAGGGAGGATCATCAGCTTCAGGACACGCATGAAGAGCTCACCGGGGTAGGATATGAGCATTATGGCGTTGGGGGAGAGATCAAGGAGCCGCAGTGTGAAACCTGGGAAATAAAAATATTTATTATTTTTAAGTGAAAAACAATAAGGGTAGGGTAAGGAGAAGGAAAGGGAAAAGCATCTGTTCTAAAAATTTACATATTTTAATTTTTTTTGTGAAACCGCAGTCCCAACGGTCAGTGAGACTATGGCATCTCCAATCGGGGTGTTTTGTAAGGCTGAAGGTAACGGGGTGGGGAAGGAGATGGGGAAGAGGAAGGTGGGGAAGTACCTGTCTATTCAGATTTGGTCACCAAACACAGCCAAAATCATTTCAAGCAACATTTCACTTGTTACAGAATTAAAGTGCATAGGATACATACAAGAGGGAAGAGGGGGAGCAAACAAAAACCTTGGGGGGGAGGAGGTAGATTTTTTGTTTGGTTTGAATTTTAAAATTTGATAAGACGGTGATACGATTTTAGCTTACGCGCAAGTTGTTAGTTTTAACGAATTTTGTAAACAAATCTTGATTTACGATCTTGAACCCTATGGTAGTTAAAAAAGCCATGAATAAATATTATTCCAATTTAATTGTCTTTTGTCAGCTGTAGGCTGTTGTAGCCTAGGTGGGTTTTTAAAAATTTATATGGCTGTTCAAACGTCAGTAAAGATAAATTCCAAAAAATTGCTGCAATTTGAAAACTCGACAAAAATATTGACGCCTTAGATATCTAATATTTATAAAACAAACATGAAGTATACATATTAATAATAATAAAAATACAGTGTGTGGCAAGCCTACGCATGACGGAAGTGAAACTTTTAGTATTCTTCTCTCTCTCTTTTCATTTCATTCTCTCTTTTTTTCTGTCTATTGACATATTTATAAGTAGCATGTGATAAAAAAAATTAAAAGTTATAAAAATATGAGATTCGAACCCGAGTCCTGCATAACGAGTGTCGAACGCTCTGCCTCTAGACCGCGAGGAGAGGTATCTCGCGCAAATTAAAGTAAAGGTAAATTAACAAATTTATGTAATTTTTTACTACATTATTACAAATCGTTGATAAATAAAAATAATTAATCAAAATACCGAGCGACTCTACCGGCTCGATTTGTAAGCTATATTTCGACCAAAATATCATATAGGTACCGTAAAGTAAAGTAATAAAAATAATTAATTAATATCATATAGGGCCTTGATTAGTAATTTTAATGATTCAAAATAAAAATAATTAATCAAAATACCGAGCGACTCTACCGGCTCGATTTGTAAGCTATATTTCGACCAAAATATCATATAGGTACCGTAAAGTAAAGTAAAGGTAAATTAAAAAATTTATGTAATTTTATTACTACATTATTACAAATCGTTGATAAAAAAAATTAAAAGTTATAAAAATATGGGATTCGAACCAGGGTCCTGCAAAAAGAGTGTCGAACGCTCTGCCTCTAGACCGCGGTTATTACGTATTCGACCAAAATATCATATAGTCAAAATATCTAAAAGTCGCAGCACGAGAGCATTTTATCACTTTTCCTCGTATTAAAAAAATCTCATATATCTCATAAAGCATATACAAAAATATTACTATAATATAACGATTATCCACAATGATAGGAACTAACTTTTTTTAAGACGTTAAATATTAGATTGACGGGGCCAACACCTTTCTCCAGTGTGCTACAATGCTTGATTCTAGACTCTGGCGGGATTCCACGATAAGGACATATTAAACATTAGATTGAAGGGACCAACACCTTCCTCCAGTGTGCTGCGATGCTTGATTTTGGACTCCGGCGGGGAAATTTTTGGAGTTGTCTACCCTCTCACTTAAACCCGCTACCCGGACTAAGGATAAGGGCTGAAAAACCCTCACCCTTCCGTGAGTGTTCACTGCAGTATCTGGGAAGGCCAAACATTGTGCGGTAGGCGTTGTTATACTAAACGCATAGCCTTTCTATGCTGCTCTTCTGAAAGTTGGCCCAGAGCTCACAAATAAAAGGACGTACACAATGTAAGGAATAACATTACTTTTATACGTCGGCTGCAAAGCCCGAACCTTCTACTGGGCATATTCGACTTAATGCTGAGTGCTAGTCTTTGCCGATCGATATCATCGTCGTCCGTCAGCTTACTATTAATGATGTGGCCCAGATACCTTGTTTCCTCTACCACTTTCAGAAGCTCGCTGTTCAGGAAAGCTGGTGGAATGCTTTTCGGACCATGTTCGTATCTGATGACTAACAGTATTCGTAGCCCCTTTTCGTGGGCATCTTTCAAAACCATGGCATCTGCGTAATTTACATTATTTGCACAGTGTTCTGTGATGTAGAAGCCTACCCCAGCATTTTTAGTCTTTGAGTGAGATCATCCATATATACGTTAAATAGGACTGGAGACATACAACCTCCCTGTCCGACCCTACTTTTTTCAAGTAGAATTGTTCAGACAGTTCGTCTTTCCATTTTCCAATGTTTTTTTTTTGCTGCCGGTGCCAAGTATTTATAGTGTACGGCCTTTGACGGAATCCCCCTTTTCTTGAGTTCAGCATAAGGGGTGAGAAACTCTGTAGAAGGCCATGCTGAGGTCCAGGAAACAGGCGTGCATTGTAGTTCTTCTATTTTTATAGTATTCCAACGTTATTTTCATGCAGAACATCGCTGTGTTTGTTGAGCACTCCCACTATCCCTAAATCTCATCAGATTATTTATTTATTTATTGATACATTACTCTACAGTACTTCACATTTCAATTCAGCAACGTTGGCCTCACTGGGTTGTTCACCCGTGCTGAGGCCCCCATTTTAAAATATACGAATTTATACATTTAAACAAAAAACAACATTAAAATAAAGATAAATTTACACCAAAAATAAAGATTAGAAATCAAAATCCAATTCTCACACCAAAATAAAAACATTAGAATGGAATGGAAATCGGCACTTACAATATTGGAAGTGTCCTTTTTAAAATATTTGGGGTACTTTTCGTTAAACCTTCTTCATTCTATTAGTTATCGTTATTTGGTATTATATACAATGATCTATGTGCTTGTGCGTGCCGCTTGCCTTATACATTTTTTTGTGTTGCGTGTATATGTTTTATTCTCTTATGTTATAGAATTTTGGAAATATTGTCTTTTTTGTTCTTTAATCCATTTTTTTATTTTGTGTTTGAATTTATTTTTATTTTCCTCAATTTTTGTTTCAAGTGGAAGATTGTAACTGTAGTTGTGATCTAGTATCCCGCATTCAAATATTCGAGCAAAAGTTGTGGCAGTGGATATCGAACGGTAATTTTCTTGCACGGTAATGTGATTTAGACTTTATAATAGTTACAATTACGGTTTTTGTCATGTCCTTAGACAAATATCCATTTTTTACCATAACGGTGAACAACGTCACCAGTAGTCGCACAATGGCTCCCCTAGCGTGTTTGACGTGCTCAATTCTCAATCCATCATGTCCTGCTGATCCTCTGGCTTTAACGTGGCATATTGTCGCTATTACCATGTTCTTGGTAATCGAGAGATCGATGTCTTCATATGTGGTTGAAGGTATTTCATTTGAAAAAGTGATTGGTGCTAGAATAGAGAAGTGCTTCTTGAAGATATTAGCAATGGCTACAGGGTTCATCGCTTCATTTATATTACTCGGGAAATCGCACATTTAACTGTTTGTTTGTCTTGTTCCAAAAATCTCGATTTTCAAACTCGCTGACAATTTTGTCCATCTGAAGTTGTTTCGAATTTTGCTGATATTTTGTTCAGTGATATTTTGAAGGCAGCACTCTACTATCACATCAATGGTTCATCACGTAAAATATTAAAAAATACCCATCGTAAAAGTAATGGCGTGCAGATCATGAAGGCTAATAAGCTATAGCTACCTACCCAAGAAAACCGAACCGTTGAAAGAATATAATTTACAAGTAGGTAAGAACCTTGTATGCTTATTTATTCAGATGGCCACAATAATCAGCGGAAGATGATAATATAGCCAACCACTACAGCGTTTTTGTCCTCATTTTGGCCAATTTGAAAAACTCTCGAGCGTCCGCTGTCCAAAATGTGGCCAATTTGAAAAGATAGTTGAAAACATTTATTGTAATTGTTTCAGAAGTTGCCGCGCATTGAAATCTTTGATTAATTACAAAGCTAACTTAGTAGTTTCACACTTTAACAAGAAATGTCTCTCATGGCTTCAAATTAATATTTTTCAGCCGCAGTGTCACAGTCGCGTTTTAAAAGCCCTGGATGTTTATTTTAGACAAATTATGTTATGCAACTATTATACAGGATGTTAAGGGACGTACTTTACTTAATTTAACCAGTGATACCTGACATTATTTGAAGTAAAAAAATTAAATGAAATTTTGGTCTCCGGTGAAATTATTAATCATGTCAATAATTCATACAATTTATGCATGATGTAGTATTGATTAGGTTCTATTATTTGTTTCCCGCTTCGGATACACTTTTTATCAAATTTATTTGTTCAGTTCAATTGATAGTAAGCACCTACTTCATGTTAAAAATAGACCCGTTGGAAAAACTAGGATATGCAATGTGTTTATTGAATTGCCTTTCATTTCGGAAAGAGTGGATTATCCATTATAAAAATAACTACCACCTAACCTAACCTAACTACCTACATGTAGGTAAGTATGTTACTGGAGGTACAGTAGTAGTAAAGCCGGTAAACTGATCACATCTCCTAACATTTTTCGCTTCATACTTTTAACAAATTTAAACAATATAATTTCGGTTGTGTATATTTTAAAATCTAAGAAATTAAGGGATGTTTTACAAATCTGTTCCTGGCAGCAAAACATAGTTTAAATATTTAAGACGTTCACAAATTGTTGTTAGAGGATGTATCATAAAATTGGCGTCAAATACATTATTTTATTTTTTATTAAATTATAATGAATTTATGACGCCGTTCTTAAAAATTTGGTAGTGTAATAGTCAGTAAAAGATAAAAAACAAAAAGGTTTTCACGGGTCTGCGCTAGTAATGTCATATTTTCGATAAACAAATGGGTATTACCGAAGTATACTTATTTTTGAAATGTCTTTTTTATAATTATCCTCCATAAATTAAAAAAAGTTGCCAGAGTTGTCTCTAAAATCACGAAAAAAGAATTTGTACTAAAATTTTATAATTTAAAAAAACAAATAAATAAAATTGCTCACATCTGTAATAGATATTTTCCACGCATTCTGTTTTTTTTTAATTATTAAAATTGGTTTAGTATTTTGACCATAAATCCAAAATTAAATTTTGCTGAAAAATACGTATACCTAAGGCTTATAAAGCTACTTCCGTAAGTAACAAAACTTTAAATAATTTTTAATACAATAAAGACTTTGACTGGTAGCGCCTAAGAGTATGGAAATAATAGTGGCATCATAGTTCCACTGGTAGCGCCCATAATATAAAAATAAATACAGATATGTTCTTCAGTACCTGTATAAAAATACATTTTAGTTAAATTTCTTTTACTTATTATAAAAAAAATTATCAGAGGAATATTTGGAATGTTTGGAATGATGCGACTGAAGTAAAATATTTGGCGCGATTCTGCATTAGAAAACTGCACAAAGATATTTGAATAAGATGTCGAAAACACAATAAATTGAGTTACTCCAGCCAAATACAATGTGGTGCTTTTAATATATTTTTTTTTTCAGATCATAACTCTTCACACATATTATCTGAATATATAAAATAATAAAGGATCCTATAAAAACAATCTAAACTCTGTAAAAGTTTCACAAAGAATCATCATAAAAGTAATAATTAAACAAAAACTACCTTCTCAACACAATCACTATTTAAATTATTTCCAGTTTCAAAAGTCAATGACATATTTAAGCAAGCTTCCATTGTAAAAATGTAAAAAGAAAAAAATAACAAAGAATACCAAGAATTTTACAAAGTAATGAGATATAAAAATCAATTTATTACACCAAAAAACAAAAATGCAAAACCATTATATTTACCAAGCCATAAAAAACTACAATAATCTCCCTTCTGAACTGCGCTGAATTGTCAACCAATCAGAACAAATAAATGAAATAAAAAAATTTAAAAAAAAATACTTAAATTAAACATTACATTGAAAAATCTCTATTCTATGCAAAAATATTATTACAACATAAAACCTATATGAGAATCGTGGCTCCCTTATCAGACACAAGAACTTCTATTTTCTGATAAGGTATCCAATGATGATCAAAAATGTAATATTGTTAATTATTTATGTATCTTTATTACTTATATTACAATAAAAATAGAATAGTAAAAACTTACCAAGAATGACCCCAAGAATGACGCCAGAGAGCGTGACGACCAGCAACAGGTTCTCCTTTAGGCCGCGTCGCAGTCCCGAGAGCTCCCGCCGCGCCCCCGAGGCCCCCGTGACCTGCGCCCCTCCGCCTTCCACGGGGCCCATCTTCGCAAACAGGTACTCTGGAAAACGACCCGTCTTCTCCATTAAAAAGCCAGAGGATCGAAGCCTTGCGAACCCTGCAACGACCTACTGAAGTTTTCCCCACTTTCCTAAAATAATTGCTCCACTATCTTTATTATTTATAAACCTTTAAAAAAGACGTTTTGAAAAAACGCTCTCTCTTCAAAATGTAGTCTTATATATTTTGTTGTGTAATTTTAATATTTTTTTTTATCAGTGTGTTTTGTTGAAGTACCTACTCCGTTTTTGTGAGTATAATAATGTATTTGTATTTTAAGGGGGTTGAGTAAAAATAGACTTCACACAATTTATTAAATTAGAAGCACTTTATTCACTGCGAATGCAATTACGGAGGTTTCTCAATCACTAATGCAATAAAGGGCTTTTCAGCCAGTCAGCTGGTAGGTTTCATCGAGTAAATAAACGGTTTTTCGCTGATTTTCTGACTTAAACTCGCGGTGAAATGCACATGGAACGAACATCAATGCATCTGGGGTAATGTCGATGGATTTTAGAATCGGTGTGTTGTGTTTTGATGTGGTTTATATGGTTGAGACGGAGTGAATGTATGGAGCGAACGAACTGGCTCGGAGGTTTATAACACACTGACAACAACGGGTGGATATCGATCTACCTCACACCCCCTCCCACCTCCATCCCCGGCGCATCTACCCTCTACGTTACAGCATCACTTCCTCTTTATGTCGAAAATGTAACGTTTTTTATATGTATTGTAATACCCGATACTTTGTATTTAAATACATAAATTTGAATTTCGATTTTGTTTTCGTCCATGAATGAATGCAAATCTTATAAGTCAAAATTAACCCACTTCCCGACATCTTATCGAGCTGAAAGTCGGCAGATAGACTCGTTGTCGATGACAATGCATTTTATCAACTTGGTGACAATCATGCATTTTTCAATCCTTAGTTAAACCGAAAAAGACTCTTAGTTGAAAAAAGAATAGGTACTGCCATTTATCGCAAAAGTATTGATTTTAAAAATTATTTACAAAATTCTTTGGATTTTTAAAAGATTTCGAGATGAAACTCAGTGGAAAATAACGGAATGGTGTCTAATTAAATAGCAGGAGAACGCGTCGTTTATTCGATAAGTTAGAAAAAAGCTTGTGCTACGTATCCAACCGCGAGCCGAAATGAACCTCAACTTATGGTAAAGAAACAAATCAAACGCAAATGGCGCGAAACGCCGCTTGCAGTTTCTTCGTTCCTTTCCCGTAATTCGTGGTACGATTTGCGTTTCGGTTGTATACGTATACGGTTGTATACGTAAAATGTATACGTATTTGCGTCATTTTCAAAATTGGAACTGATTAGACAAGCGATAAAGTAGGCATGATCATCAAAATTATTGCATAAAATATTATTTGAATCAATTCTCTGATCCATTGAAAGGATTATTCTATTTTCACCCTGGGGGTTGAAAGGGGTAACTCAGTGAAGCCTTAATATTCCCCCTCTCACTCAGCCTTACCACCAAAGCCTCCTATTTCCATTCAACTGGAAACTGGTTGCAACGGGCTATGAACTGCAGTGTTTCCAAATTATATTAGTTTTATGTAGACTATTGAAATGGCTATTCAATATTTAACAATTAATGCTATGGCTAGAAATATTACTTATTATGTATAATATTTCCTCCCCGTTATCTATTTAATCTAAAAAAAATAATCGGAAGTTCAACAATAACGCAGAATGCAGATTCATAATAGAAACTCGTCTAAATAATTGCCAATAATCGAATTGTACCATCTCTATTACTGCTAAGGGATGAGCGTATATTTTCAACATAAATTAACAAATATTTCAAAAAGTCGTTTGCCTTTGCATGATGTTTTTATGTTCAGGAAGTATTTCTAAAATATTCAGTTTTTTTATTTGAATTTTCAAAACTTTGAAGCCGCAGTAATTGAACAAACTGTGAAAAGTGTATGATTTATCTGTATACACTATAGTATTAGTGTTGTATACACGTATGTACTTTTTTAATATATTTATTAAATTAATCAATTTACAGAGTATAATCAATAATGTTAACAAAGATAATTCATACAATTAGTTTTCACTGCTTTTGATTTTTTAATGTTCCTCTTCTATAGAAGCTGGCGCTTGTGTCTAGAAGAGTGGTGAGTATCAAGATGTAGAATATTTTGTGTTTGTAATTATTTTTTTTTAAATTTCTTTATTTAATATTAAATTTACAATACATGTTATTACATTACATTAAGTTTATTTTATTTATTATTATAGTACATCGTGATACACCTTTTTTTAGAGCAAATGCTCGTGTTAAAAAGGCGGAGAAACGCGTGTAATTAATGATTTCACATATTTTTTCAAAGAGTGTAAAGATAATGAAAAGAATTTTTATTTTTTAATATAACAAAATAATTTTTTTTAATGTAACAAAATTTTATCAAATAGAAAAGAGAAAAGGATGTAAAATAAGGAAAGAGATAAGAATAAGAAATAAGAGAGAAGGATTTCAATATAATAATAATTGAAAGATTATATTGTATTTTAAAAGTATAAACGATTTTAATATGCTATTGATATAGTGTTTTTATTGAGCTTTTGAATTTTTTATAATTCGAATAAATTTATAATTTTTTTATAATTTGAATATTAAAATTTATAATTAATTACAAAGATTGTTTCATCATTTTGGTATATGTATACACAATCATAATATGTAGTGTTATACACACTAATACAGGCAAATCTTTTATAGAGCGCACGTTTGAACGTATTTTAGTCATTTGTAATTATTGTATACATTTCAAATTTTCACAAATTAAAAAAAAAATTGTTGCGTATGTTAAAAAAAAATTCCAACCTACGAACCCAACACTACGACGCGACGTGACTTGCGAAGGCACTAACATATTTAAAAAACATAAATAAAATAAAATATTTAGGTCGTCTATATATAGTGTCTCCGACACTACGTCCAGCGTCTAGCCTCCTCTCTGAGGAATCGAATCAACCTGGCCATGTTGAATATTAGAATTTAGTTACTGTATTACATCAAGTAATCGTATCGATGAAAAGAATTCCTTGCATAATTTTTGTAATTCGTCGGATGTGTTAATATCGTTCAACCCCCAATGTGCGAAAAATTTCACCGTGGATTTGATAGTAGCTCACCGCACTTGTATCGATTTTATGGTACTTTGAACCTTAAAAAATATTCGTAGCTTACTAAAATTTGTTTTTTTCGCTTGGTAAGAAAATAACTTATTTTAATATTTTTCTAGCTTGTCGTTTGGTCACTTCTTGAAAAATATCTTTATTTTGTCTCATTAAGCGCGTCGCAAAATACCATGTTACATTTATTTAGTCATTTAAGTATGTAGGTCGGGATTTTACATAAAACAAATATATTCTAATTACATTACATGATGCACTCAAATTAATATAATAATAACTATCTGACTTTCCTGACCCGGCGTTACTCGATTTTTCTCTACTTTCTATAAATATAATGTGCATGTACAATATAAAAAAATAAAATTTATCTCGACAACAGCGCCACCTATCGGATTCAAAATTATCCTATGTTTCAAGCTGGAACCAGCCATACACATTCACAAAATTTTATTGAAATCGGTTGGGAGGTTTCGGAGATTGGCGTGTTACGGTGAAACGTGATTTTTATATATTAAGATAATAATGTTAGCGAAACAAAATATTAGAAATATCTGACTTAAATTTTGCTGTGGAATAAATGATAATATCAACGGATCGAACTTATTTCCAAGCCCATATAGGGACTGGGACCTTTGCACTGGTGAATTAATAAAATAGTTGGTTTTAGATGAATGAACAAAGAACAACTCAGGAAGTCTCTTGTTACGATTTTGTACTTGGAACCATTAAGCCATTAACTAATTTTAACAAAAGTACCAAATCGCTCAAGGTTCTTCTGCGAGATAAGTCTGTTAAATCCATTAAATTCCTTAAATTAACATAATTAATTTGGCAATGGGTATGGATAATTTGAAATTGATAAACTCTCTCAATTTTAATATGATGTACTTTTATAGTATGGTTACCAGATAGTGGAATTGTACTAAAAGAATAGAGTGACGTAAAATATTTCACTGTTTTTAAAATAAATCCAAAACATTTCATTATTTGTTACTTAATTTTATGTTTTTTGGATAATTTTTTTAATGTTTAATCGCACAGTCTCAACTGCTCTCAACTAAAAATTAAATTTTGATCAAATACCTTACGAGTTATTTTTTTTAAGAGGAACATTTTTGATGCAATAATGAGACATACGAAAGGAGTTATATTTTTAGAAAATGATATAATTTTTCACTTATATTTTAAGAGAAGTTCCGATTTTCTAAAATCAGCACTGTATTTATTTACGGGAAACCCTCATATGAGTGTTTTTTTATTATTAAGAACGCTAATTTAGCTTCAAAGTTAAATAAAAGAATATTTTTATTTAAAGAATATTTTAGTTAGTCTTCACTATATTATATATTTGTTTAACATTATTTTATTGACATATCTGTGGAAACTACATGAGATATATATTTAAAGTACATAATCACATTATCTGATAAGACTGTACAATTTACAAAAACATGATTTTGCAAAAAAACAAGTAAGTTATAACGAAAATAGTGTTAGCCTTTTTCCGTATTTTATTGGAATTTCAAGGGTTACATAAGTATGTTCAAAAAGATTCATGATAACTTTGCTCAATAAGTATTAGTAGGGTAACCCAGGACAGTGGAAATTCAACACACTTTTGAAAAGTGGTAAAAGTTCATGAAAAGTGCTGAAAAAAAACTAGGTTAAATAGGTGACGTTAGGTCAGATTTACCGGCCATTTCTTTCAAAAGTGTTTTGGATTGCCACTGTCTTGATTTGACATGAAACCAAAAGTAGATAAATCGGGTGCAAATGTTGAAAAAAACATTCGTGCACTTACGCACAGATTAAGGAAGATGAAGGCTCCATTATGTCTAAAGTTGGGGTATTGGTTTCAAATTCCATCACACATCAAATCGAAGATCAGAGGTATTTTTAATGTTTTTCATTAGTACCGATGCCTATTCTCAGACAGCTATTATTTAGCTTTTGATCAAATTGACAAATTAAAGGTAGCCACAGTTTTGATCGAATGCCGAATGGGGCCTGTTTAAATATAAAAAAGTCGTAATAACGCTGATCGTGAATTTGATGGTCATAAAAACTGATGGATCACGCGCGTTGACTTATTAAGTACAGGAGCAAATACAACAATCTCTAACAACCTCAATTGTTATTTTCGTAAACATTAAAGATAAACTCACCTTCATAAAAATGTCATGGATTATTCTTTAAAATAGTGCCTACTTAGATATTTTTATAATTTTGATGTTATCTGAAGGTCAGAGTTTTTTTTAACCCGGGAAGACTAACCATATTTAACAGAAGAAAAAAAATTATAGAAACCAACAAATAAAAATTACGTTATTACCAACCTTCGTCGATTCGACGATGCGCGTGTATCGTCGAAAGCAAGTCTGTTGCACAAAAAAAGTGCACCAATCGTAAGACTGATGTCGCACAAGATAAAAAAAAAGTTTAAAAACGTTTGCCATCGCATAAAGAAATACGATTATAATAATTGTATTTCAGCCGCTCTGCGTAGTTTATTCGATGATATTTATATGTTGATTATCTCCTAAAACTTTTTCGGAAACGTCTTTATTTTTGTTGTCCTCAAGTCTTAGAATACAATGAGAGCTTTATTCTCCAGTAGTTGTTTCTATAATGCTAGGGATCGTGACCTCACGCAAATCACCCTGCTGAACAAGGCTCTGACGCTTGTGTATCTACCTAACCAATCCAGCGTACCAGCTTCTGCTGCTTTCTAGATCCCACTAAACATCTGAATACTCCTGACCTAACTTATGGCCACTAACTGCCATAATTTTGTTCATTAGATTCGATAGGTTGATAAGGTTCGAGTGTTCAATGTGGCGAGTGACGTTTATTATAATCATTTTTGTATCTGTTCCTATTTGTGAGTAAAAACTTGAGGTCTGTTTGAATGGCCAAATATTTCAGTATCAATAATTGTTTTTTTTATACCTACTCCCAAAGGCGGCTCTAGGGGTCCAGAATTGGAAGGTCAATAAAAAAAATGAATATGAAATGTTGATAAGTATAACTAATGCGTAGTGAATATTATGAAAACGCCAATGTATGTAATTAATTTGCCGGTACCCACCTATTCTGAAGCCGGTAGTACATGTATAATTCAAGATTATTTATCTAATAATTTACACATATAACTAATTGATGTTTATTTTTCTTTTGATGATCTTTCCTTTTAAAATTTTTTTGATCACCAACTCCAAACTCAGACCATTGTTTAACAGTAGACTTAAAAAGTAAACAATGAAAGCAAAAGTACCTATACATTCATTTTATTGCACCTGCAGATGATAAAAATTATATCTTTTGTTCATAACTTCTTTATTTTTCTCTCTTGTAAAATAAAGTAATTGCCTGTAATGATTCAATAAATTGTTTGCGATTTATTTCGATATGATATCCACATAATTTGTAGAATACCTTAATAATCTTAGGTCGTTGATATCTCTATCTCACCGCGGTCATGTCCGAAAAACCCCTTTAAAATAAATTTTGTATGATACTAAGTCTACATCAGACATAATAGTGTTTACCTCCTTTGTCTGTATAGCGAAGAAAAAGAAAGGAGATAGCTTGGGAACAAAACTTGAAATCAACACGGTAGGTACATACAGTATATTCTAATTGGGATGCTAGATGGCACTGGAACCCGCTATTAACGTACGAATATGCACGCATATTAAAATGTAATTAATAATCGGGTAGTTTGTTAAATCATTTTTTTTACTAATACTATTGCAGCATATTTTGAGAGGTCATTGACCAAAATACACTTGTAGAAGAGCCGCCACTGCATAATCCCCATGTGTCCATAGTTTGCATATATATGGCAAAGATCAGCACTCGGACGAGTCGTATCTTTGTAATCTTCAATATGCCTCTATCACCCGATATCTTTTGTTAATAACCTCTTTTGTAATGTAAATTCTCGTTTTCTCACCTCGTCAGTTATATTTAAAGCGAATTTAAATTGAATGTATTATGGTGAATAAATTATACGCATCTGATTGTACAGTGGGTAGGAAGTCAGAAATACAACACGAAACACGCATTTAACAAAGAAGAGTAAGAAAATTTACTGGTCAACGATGGAACAAAGTTTATGGCCATTCTTGTCTTCTGCTATCTAACGTTGAAACTCACCAGTTCAGAAATAAAATTTGAATATTAATCTTCTTATTTATACACCAGTACTGATAAAGATACATAGATTCTTGTATGGACTTCTATAATCCGTGTAATTTTGATTTGGCGTCTCTTGCTTAAAATTTGCATGATGTGTTTGAAGTTTGAAGAAATCTTTGCACGAAATTAACTAATTAACTTACATCGTAATGTTTATATACCTAACGTTTTGTTTTAAATCTTGAATTCATTGTTTTCGTATGCACAATACACATATTTCCTACACTACAATTAACCTACACGTGCCAAGTCATATATCGCTACATATATCAATTTATTATTAATTGTCGATGCTTAGCGTATTGTAAAAGTTTTGTTTTTAGGTGAATACATTGTAGTGATTTTATCTGTGTTAATAAATATCATCGCATTGCAGTCTTACTACGATAAATGTACAAACATTTTGAAGAAAATTCTAAATTTACTTTCTATTAGATCCGTGAACTATTACTTTACTAGAAATAGACATTTTTAAAACTCACTGTATCGTTACAAACATAGTTATAGTTTTTGTTTTTTGCATCAATCATGCAATCATGCAGTGATCTGAATTCGTTCGCTTTCGGTTCGGTTCGGCTTGGACCCCTTCGGTTAATTTTATTTATTTATTTATTTATTAACGGACATCGTCCAAATTACAACATAATAACACGAATACAGTAAAATGAAAAATACAGGAGTAGACAAAGGTAAATGAAAGCAAAGACATAAGGCAGATATAATATAAGAAAATAAAGTGACAAGTCGAATCAAGTCAAGACTACGCCGTGGGTCAGGACCACGGGACACTTATAATATTCCGTCACTTGTTTAGCGACTGGCAAAATTCATTCAGACTTATCCCAAAAAAGTTAAGGTTTTGACTTGAGTTGACCAGTCTACACATTCTGGACAATGGTGAATAATATCCATAATTTGTCGAATGATGGTTGAGGAAGAGCAGTTCATTATTTCTGAGTCTGTGCGAGGGGATATTGAAGGGAATGAGTTGCAGTAGAGTAGGTGAATCAATAATACCATTTATAATTTTGAAGAAGCAAATGAGGTCATTTCTTTCCCGACGGACTTCCAAAGGAGAAAGGTTTAGAGTTCGTTCAATTTCATCATATGAGTATTTGCCTTTTTCTAATTTTAAAAAGAGTGCAAGATTCCACAATTAATTTGCATTTATTGTGTTTTGCAGATGCGCGATTATTCATCTTAATCTTGAATTAATCTCCTGATTGCTGTTGGCAGCCCTCGACTCTGTGCGTATGTCTTAACGTTGTAGCTTATCATTGCCTTGAGCTGAATTCGCATTATTTAGCATTCAGAGTCAGGAATTGTTTGGTATTTTATTGAGATAAATGAACCATATTTCCCAACTCGACCTATCAAATATTTATCACTCTTATTGACGCAAATTTTAGCTATTAGGTACACAGTATATGTATAGTAACCTTTTAGTGGTAAGTAAGTAATTTTTTATGGTAATCTAAAATTTAAGAGCTTTAATAATTTGCAGAAAAATAAAGTATTTCCAATTTCTGCAATGAATTTAGTGCCGTTTTTACCGCTAGTAGATACTTACCCACTTCAATGTTAATTTTCCTTTTATACAAGATTTTTACTCTTTTATTTGGGGTGCTATCTTTAAATATTAGAAATCTGTGTTATTGTTATTTAATCACCAACAAAAATTACTCCCCTATTGAAAATAAATTTATTTTTTAATAGATGAAATATATTATGTTTAAAAAAAAACGCGATTGAAGTCACTAAAAATTATGGTACTACCAATAATGTTTCGAAATAAATATTAAATTGGTAACCAACCTCCAACATTATAAGGCACCTCTTTCAAGTTCATAGTTGTCAGATGATTTAAAAAAAAGTTGTCCACGAAAATTTTTCAGTTGTTAAAATTTGCTTGTTTTATCTGAAGCGACATTTATGTTAGAATATTTTTGATAAATTATGTAAACATTTTTACAAAGCCACCAATGATAAGATTATTTTAGTAGTTTAGCGGGTGTGAATACTTATTTCTACAAATATTATGCAAATTAAATAATTCAAATAAAATGTTTAAAAACCCACTTATTCAAACAGATAAAGCGTTAAAATTTATTGGACAAAAACAGCTCTCTAAAAGAACATTGCACACACAACAATATACAGGACACCCTGATATTACAATCATTTTTAATCATTGCAGTTTGATGATATCAGCTGCATACAGTTAAGTTATTAATAAGAATGCATGTGCAGCCAATTTAATATGCACAATCGCAAGGTTAAATCGCAGAGATCAAAATGATAAAAGCTTTATTACTCGAAGTTTTGTCTGTTATTAAATTAAATTGATTGATTAACAAGCTTCAGAAGAAAGGCAGTAACGCACAGCAACAATGGAGGTGATTATTTGCATTTGAAAAATCATTGATGTAAATACAACCGGCATAGTCCAGCATATTTGACGGCCGGCATAGTCCAGTGGTAACGCATTGGACTGCCATTCCGAAGGTCGCGGGTTCGAACCCGGCGTGCGCAAATAAATTTTATTTGATTAATTTGTGTTATTTCACAATTAATTAATTAAAATTAATTAAAATAATATTTAGTATATTTGCGGCACGTTCCAGAGTGGAAGATACTACCAGTATCGCCCTGGTGTAAGACCACCATTCAGAATTGAAACGTTGCTCCAAATGGCTTTAGCCGTGTTTAGTGACTAGATCTGAATAGCCAGGTACTTCCCCACCTTCCTCTTTCCCTTCCCCACTTACCTTCAGCCTCACAACATCCCCCAATTGGGGATGCCATAGTCTCACTGGCTCCAGACGGGAGCAGTTGGGACTCTTGTGAGGTTTTCACTATAAAAAAAAAAAAAAAAAAAAACCTACTGATTTAAGAAATTATTAAAATTCAGATTATTTTCTGTAAGCAACAAAAATGTGCCTCCTCTACTTAGATGAATAGGTTACTGAAACGGTTTACGATTTCAATGAACTATGCCCAGTGGACAGACTTGAGATTGATAAGTTCGTTGGTTGGACAATCTGTAGGTTCTTTTTTGTGAAAAAAAATGCGTTCCTGTTCTTTTGAAAGGTGCATAAATCATTCTCGACCAAAAACCAAATCTGAATTCCTCTCCATTCGTATGAACTAAAAAATCACATATTATTTCAATAATTTTAATTATTCACATTGATTTTGGTTACATGCTTCTCCGTCAGCGGGCCACCACATAGAATTTTAGAATATTCCACTTAACTGTCAAACAAAAGCAAAAATATACAATAACTGTTATGTGATATTTAAAGATGTCATAGATACGCGAAACGCCTACAGCTAATGACGATTATGTTGAGATAAAGTTTTCTGTAATTTTGTTGAAGTTAAAGATTTTTATAGTTTATTACTGCAGTTGTGTTGTTTCTGTTTCAGTCTGTATTTGGTGTTAGTATAATATTTTCAATATCAATCGATCTGTAATGTATAATACAAATATAACTTTTTAAGTAACGCGCATTAACAGTTATTGCGTTTAATTTGAATTTTTATTCTGTTTTACGATTGAAAAGGGTTCTGTCAAAAGGGATTTTGGCTTCAAATTTACAACTTTAACATTACTCACCCTTTTAATTATGTACTCGATATTAAACGATTTTGAAAAATCTGTTTTGAAACATTTTCACTCCGTTTTATAAAGTAAACACAGGTTCGTTGTCACATTATCATAAATTAATATCGTAAAAATTTTTAAAGTTTGCTCACAAATATTTTGTTAAATTGTTTCTAAATTATGGATTATCAGTTATTATTATTATTATTCACAAAAAATAAATTCACCGAAAGTGCACTTTTTTGGGTATGCCAACACTTACGCACATTTACTTTTTTTTAAATTTCCTATTCACATGTCGATTAAAAGCGACGCGAATAAGTTCTAATGCTCAAGCTGATTCATTTCACTGAGCGGATTAGTGAAAAAATATTTTATGCAATCGTTGTAGGTACTTTGTACCTATTGACAAAAATAAAGACACACGTGTAAAAATAATTGGTCTAATATGTCACGTGACTTTAACAGACTTGGATGATGTTCAAAATGTCAACGACTCGTGTAATAATCAGTTACGATTTTCATTCAAGATCACGTGATATAAGATTTAATTTAAACTTCTAAATAATCCGTGGTATTGCACATGATTCCTTATTGAGCTTTAATTCTTTTAGAAAAAGGTACCTATTTGGCATATCAACAAACAAAACACTGACGCATAACAACTTGCACTATCGGGGATTCGATCTCGATCTATTGAGTTCAGCGGTCTTAACTCTATTATTAACCTACCGTGGTCTATAGTTTGTTGTGTTGGTCTTTTTAGATCATGAACACAACTTGGTGCAAGAATTGATCTTGCAATAGAGGATAGAGTACTACACATCATTTGTCTCGGTCTGGCACTAGACCCCTCATTTCCACATTATAACCGTCTTTCCAGGGGTAGGATAGCAGTATTACTTAGCCAAATCAACAATAACACTGCATTCTTCATAAATAGTCAGTTGGCGATATTTGCGAGCACAGTCGACAGTTGGTAGGTAATGTTACGATGGCTGACAGACAAATTTTAGCGTGACTTCTATAGTATCGGATTAGGTTAACTGTCAATATCCACATATTGTTAACTGGCCTAGAGCAGTTTCTTGTATTTTTTACCCCCCTCTTGCATCTGTGGGTAAATGTAAAATAAAACAATCTTTCTCTCCTCTACTGTTACTCATTACCTCATCACTAATCTTTATAATAAATGGTAAGTGGTAAGCTTGCATTACCTACGCAGCTCATCAATTTATATCGGCTTATCGTGACACGTGAGTTTTGCGGTTTGCAGCCAGAGTAAAAAGCTTCAATGACGCCCACTTCTGGATAACGATGCATTATATAATATTTATTTAGGTAGATATCATTATAATAATACGTATGCAGTTGTATTCTACGCGTGATTCAATCCATTATTATATTTGTATGCATTTCGTGAGACGATTGAGTTTTTATACGAACAAAACTATTTATTTATATTCATATGGCTTATGTACGGGCGCAAACAAAAGTGTATTTCAATAGCCACCCATGAATGTGTATATTTTTGTGAACATAATAATTTTGTGAACATAATAATTTTGAGATGTGAGTTTCATTCACAGATGGCACTAATGAGAGAGTTATACCGGGTTCAGATCCTTCAATTTTAGTTAATCAACTTTTATTGAACGACAAGATTTATCAAAAAACTTGATAAAAGTTTTACACTATTCAATATGCTTTCAAGTGACTAGTTGATGAAGTAAAATCGAAATGTCTGAACCGCTAGCATTAGTTAGTAGCAGTTGTCGGTAAGGTAGATCGCTAATCATCGAGTTCAGCCTGTTCCAAGCGTTCAAACGGCAGAGAGATTTTAAAACTATGGTAATACATTAAATTTGTCATCTGGCTGTACAAGCTCATTAAGATTGTTCAAGAATACTTCGATCTAATATTAGACACCATGCTTGCTGTGAAGAAGGAGTTTAATTTCAATAAATAAATGCGTAACACCTTTGAATACATTTTTTTTTGTGTCGTCATGATAAACATAAATGTCCAAAAGGGTTTTGTTATAACGCCATCTATGTGTGCGCACGCTACGACAAGTAGAAAGTATACAGGAATATTATCTAGAATAACAGTTCATAGCGAAGCTCCCTAAAGCTTATCAGTCTTGTCAACAGATGGGATTGATACTTACGACTTGTTCGAAAAATATGGAATGTTATATTATATGTATTTTGTTTATTTAGGAAATATACTAAATTCACCATTATAATAAATTTTAGGTAGGTAGGTATGTCATTAAAAAAAGATTATTGGAATGTGTGTACTGTGTGTCTTATTCTTCCTCCCTAGGCTCCAAAAACTAGCGTTCTGTGTATTTTCTGATAAAATGATAAAACGTATTCATTCATAATCCATACTCGCAGAACCTTCAATCAGTCGCGGTGGAGTGAAAATAGAAAATACGTTGTTTTGTCACTCATGTTTTATGATGTATGTTTCCCACTAAACCTTTATTTATTTATTGAATCTCACTATAGGTACATAAATCACGGCTTTTTTCATAAAAGTTCAACCTCGCTAAGACTAAGCCTGTATCGAGGTTAAAAATTTACATTTGAGTGAAGAAAACATAGAATAATCACAAACATAAAGTAATACTACATACCAACACAAAATATTTCAAAAAGAAAGAAAAAAATATAGGTATTGATGAGTTACCAGATGAGTAATTAGACAGTATATTCTAACAATATTTAAACCATAACTACTTATTAATCTTTATTCCCAAGAAGAAACAAGTAGATAATAAAGACAGCTAGGGTGACATTCAGACATGGTACTTATATAAAATCTTATTATATAAGGATGAAAAAATATTAAGACAATCAGTTTTGTATTGACATAGTATGTCAATACAAACATCTTAATTAACATCATTTATTATCAAGTTATTGTGTCAATATTTCAAAGTATCTACCTACATCCTACATAAACATACAATTACAAACCAAACGTCTGGCACTATTTTACACTCACAATATTATTTATACTTATGGAGTATTTCACCATCCTATCCTATCGATAAGCTGACATTTTAATAAATAAATAAATCCTCTCAATAGGTAGAAAACTCGACTGACTTATCCGATATTATAGACACTATTCATAGGTTCGAGTACTGAATAGTAAACACGGACTTGATAAATAAATAAATCGTAAATCGAAAATATACGTTATCCCATGATTGGTACTTTTGAAATAACCTCTTGGCCAACCAAGATAGACCGGATACCGAAACTCAGATGGTTCAATATTTATTTTTCTGTTGTAATATGTTATATCCCATACAGACACCGCGACACCTACAAAAACGAAAAAGGAAAGATAAGTTACACTGTATTCCAAATTCATAATGGTAATCTTGATACACATTTTTACTTTCAATGGTTATGTTACGCCCTTCACAGTATTAACGTTCTTCGGTATGAGATTGGAACATGAGAAAAAAATCAGATAGAGATTGTTTGTAAAGTCATTAAAAACCCTATCTCTATTTTCAATTGTTCACACCCCAATCCTACCCAGATTACATTACTCCCAATAGACGGAAACTTTTTCCTCTGAAAGTAAACATTTTTCAAAAATAACTCCAAAATTCTGTCCACCTGGAAAAACCACAAAAAGTTTTACCGTCCCACGACTGGATCGAGCAGTAGCGGATGGGACGGAACAAATTTAATCAGTATTATTTTCTAGTTAGGAAATTGTAAAATCTCCCTTTTTGTAATTTACTTCAACTGCTGATTCGCTACAACGAACACAATCTACAGTTTTGCAACAAATCCAATTAATAATGAGATCCTTCAGCAAAATAAAATGGAATCGTAGTAGGGCTTTACTTAGGTACTAGGTACGTGCTATAGGTTTATCAAATTAGTATAGAATAGTGCCGGAGGTCTAGCAC
Organism: Hesperophylax magnus; assembly: GCA_026573805.1. Lineage (NCBI taxonomy): Eukaryota > Metazoa > Arthropoda > Insecta > Trichoptera > Limnephilidae > Hesperophylax > Hesperophylax magnus. The sequence continues at coordinate 9,431,175 of JAIUSX010000022.1, forward strand.
AGTGAAATCGATAACTTTACAATATCGGATCGATAAGCGTGACTACCGATGATTGTATAGCGATTTCCCGAGCACGATTGTACTCTTGATACCCAGAATGATATTGATACTGCGAATTGACATACACTAGCAACATCTGTCTATGAATTGACATTCCCAAACGTCAGGCGGCTACGTGAAAGTTAAAAATAATAATTATTGAGAATATCGAATTGAAATATTAACTTTTATACACATTGGCAGTCGTCATGTACTTTCCGACACTAAAAAGGGAGTTAATTAGTTCATGAGGTCATTAATCATATCTGACAACTTTTGTTTCTCTAAGGTGGAACGGAATCAACTGATGGCGTCTTAGATGAATTCATTATTAATAACTTAGATTGAATATAGATACTATTTTTTTCTGCTTTAAAAGCTTAGTTAGTTCACCCCCCATTCATTAATAACCCATTTATTTTGCATAGCGAACAAAATTATCAAAAATTACGCATAATGCATATTGACCTCCTGAGTACCGATTCTTTAATACAGGCCGCTCGCAATCGCCGTCGAAAGTACATAAATTGGTCGAAGTTCTTATTCTCGAGTCTCCTCGAAGGTACATACTTATATACTCCAAACATCAAAAGTTCTCGACGAAGTCATTCCACTCGAACAACACGTGGATCGACCCACTCGTTGTTCGAGTGAAATGACTTCTGACGTTTGGCGAATGTAAGTATGTACCTTTGAAGAGACTCGAGAATAAGAAAGTCGACCAATGTATGTACTTTTGACGGCGATTGCAAGCGGCTTGGATTGGAGAATCGATACCCAGGTCCTTCGAAATAATGCGCATTCATTGATGAAACATCAAAATTCTCTTTTTATTGGGAACTAGTTTCAAAAGAATGCTTACAAAAATAGACTGTAGTAATATGCATATACCCACCACTATCATTTATTTATTATTATTTTTTTATTCTAAATATACTGAGTCTATCCCTCTAGGGCAGTGGTGCTCAAAAGGTCGATCGCGAGTGCTTTTTGAGTCGATCACGAAAAAAATTTCCCATTTTTCATGCCTTCTTTTTTATTACTTATTTGTAGCTTGTAGCGGACTGAGTTACTGAACGAAGTGTTCTGGAACATTGCACATAATATCAGATATACATCTCATAGCCACAGCATCTGACACAAAATTCTGGTATTTTATATCTGAAGATAAATATCCGAATCTAAGGCAAATCGCTCTTCAGTTGACGACAATGTTTGGGTCAACTTACTTGTGCGAGTCTGCATTTTCTGAAATGAAGATAATTATGTCAAAATATCGCAATCGACTAACTGACGAACATATGTCATCGTGCTTGCGTTTAGCACTCGGTAATTACGTACCATCGTATGAAAAGTATGCTGAGGACATGCAGTGCCACGCTTCAACATCCAAAGTCATTATTTAGTAAAGTTTAGAAACTAGAACTCGTTTGTTTTTTTGTAAGAACCAATAAACTTGCAATTTTGAATAAATATAAGTTTTTTTATTGACTTTTTAGTGCAGACCTCCACCTACCTTGACTAAAAAATGCATATTGCGAACTAATTTCTGTCGTTCCTCCAAATTCTATGTGGTTTCGTGGCCATGCAATTGTGCAATGTCCCTATATATACACTTATACCTGCGCCACGATACACCCTACCTACATAGTCGATCGATCGGAATCTAATAATATTGAGGTAGATCGCCAGCAGTTCAAGATTGAGCACCCCTGCTCTAGGGATATTATTTGTCGAGACAGACTAGTTTACAAATATTTTATCTTAACAATAGTAATTTTTTCGGTAAACTTAATTACGACATGTCCATTTTTGGGAAGTTGGAAGCAATTTTATTTTCATAATGTATATTTAAAAGTGGTATTGGTACCAGATATGTGATTAAAGAACTTTTCATATAGATTTGTATGAGTTGATTAATTATTATTGGCTGACCTTTATTGATGATCCATCGTTTAGTCAAGATTTTAAATTTGTAAAGATTTGTTAATTGTCTTGTTTTCTTAAGTTATTGTCTATTTTAGTCGCAATGTATTTCAAGTTTCTTTGTCCAAATGTTTTCACCAATGAAGTAATGATCATGTATTTCATATTGCTTTCACACAAACGAAGTATTGAATTCTGCAAGATATAGAATCGGCACAAAATACTTCATACAAAACAACATAATCCCCCTGACGGTGAATCTTATAACGTACGCCAAAACAAAACGATCTTTGTGCGCTGCGATATACAATATTGTCACAATGATGTCACGCGCCGGCAGCTAAACTTTGCACTACATAGATCCAATTTAAATGTGTTATTTTTCTTTAGTAGTTAGTATTTTTCTTTTCTTGTTCCTGCATTTTCCCAACCGTTTTCTCTTAATGGTATTTGTAAACAGATTTGGTCTTAGTTATCTTAAGTAGCTAGTAATATAATTCAGTGTTGCGTTTTCTCTAGTTTGGTTTCAGCTTTCGACAATGTAGAATTGAATTTGCATTTAATGATTTTGACGCAAATATTCTTGTAAGTTATACCTAATATTGTACAGGGGTGAAGTATAATATTGTACAGGGGTAAAGTATAATATTGTTTACATAAAAAAATAATGCGAGTTGGTGTAAAAAATGGCTAGAAAGTAAAAGTTAAACCCGTAAAATTTGAAGAAATAGGTACACAAATACAGGTTTCCAATAAGAGGTGTTATTTTAAATAGCCAGCTTTTTCGGTAGACGTTACGTTTGAAGCTGTCATTTTTTGACATTTGACAAGTAAAAACTACGCCATTAATAACAACGCATTGAAATAATTAAAATTCACTTGAGTGAATCAAATGCAAATCATCTTGAGTGATGAGGCCCATTTCCACCTCGGTGGCTTCGTCAACAAGCAAAATTGTCGCATCTATTGCTCGGAAAACCCAAGAATTATTGTTGAAAAGCCTCTCTATCCTCAACGTGTGACTGTTTGGTGCGGTTTATGGTCCGGCGGAGTCATTAGACCTTACTTTTTCGAAAATGAGGCTGGAGCAACAGTTACGGTGAATGGATTGCGCTATCGAGAGATGATTAATGATTTTTTATGGCCGAAATTGGATGGTATTGATCTGGACAACGTTTACTTTCAACAAGACGGCGCTACGTGTCACACAAGCAACAAAACCATTGATCTTTAACGATTGAATATCAAAATAACACCTCTTATTGGAAAACCATGGATAATAGCTTATCTTGATATTCTGAACACCCAGTGAAAAAGACCACGAACCGCCACTGCTTGTAATAAAGTAAAGAAGGGCAAAAAATCATAAAGAGAATAACTGTATTATTATGGACATATTTTAAAAGGTCATTTAGTAGGTAACTTCATAAGGTGGTGAATGTCAAAGAAGAAAAAAGAAAATCGTGCGTTGCTCCGATTATTGCGGTGGGACCACAGCGCGTGGTATGTTTTAATTTGGGATTCGTTGATTAATTTTCTCCCTTAGTACCTATCATCTGCGGTGATATATTATTGTCTACTCGAGCCAGAGATACAAAATAAATAAGATTGTTCTCAACACTTAATTGCCGTCTCAACTATTTTCAGCCCGCAACATATGTAATATTCAGTATGAACTACATAATATAATATTATTATAGCTTCGAATAACCACGTTATATAAATAACAAAAACAGGGTGCGTTTAGACGAGAAAACCGCTTATGTCACAGACCGTCAAGAGACGCTGTAATATATTCAAATTATTGTTGTGTTTTCACACTGTAAAAATGGTACTACATAGAAAATTTTTCCGAATCGATAATATTCATACAATCGTTATGTCAATCCACTATAATTTTTCTTGTGGTTCATACTTGGTTTCGCAAGAGATTCTTTATAATACTTTTTACATTAATACCTAATTAACTTTCCCCTACCACCTAGTCTTATATTTTTGTCCATATTCATTAAAATTTGTTCGTGCCCAATTATATAATGTCATTCAAATTTTCAGTATATTTTGCATCCTTATTATGAAGGTTCTGAAACATGTTGATATTTATTATTATTTTTAATACAATGTTATTTATTATCATTTAAATAATTTGTGCCGCTAAATATTTCTAAGAAGTGAAACAGATATTTCAAAGATCCATAACTTCAAGCTGAAAATACTAGCGTCTATCTAGATATTCCAAAGTAAGCAAATTTTATGACGCCAATTTTCACTATTTGTCTGTTTTTATTGAAATAAACTTTAAAATGTTATTTTGCATCACAATGCTCATGTATTTCTTATACAATTACGTGTCATTATTACAGAAGCCGAAAATGACGTTGGGAGTCGAAAGTAGTACTCGTTACGCTGACTTAGATATTCCGACAGAAAAAAAGTTTTCAAAACACACTTTCCAGTGTTATTATTGACTCATTTTGGATTTTTTTGCGTCAAAATTAAGTTTTATTTCTTGCTTAATTACACGTCACGACCATAGAGGCAGGAAATTATTTATGTATTTATTTTTAAGCCTCCACTTCGTAGCCCGTTATTTAAAACACCAAACAATGGAAGCTCTTCGTCACATAGAAGACTCCCATCAATTAAGCTCCTTTGTGTCATATTTTTTTCCCAAAGTGAGAATTTATATTCTCAATATGAAAGTGGAAACGTAATGGGTAGGTATATCCTGAAACACTTACAAAGATGCTTTGTCGGATTGGGAGAAAATCGCGACGCGACACTTTATTCGTGTAAAGCGATACACTAATAATAATGCCTGTCAATCGCAGTAAAATGTTTTGCTTTTTTCATCTTTGTACTTTGTACAATGTAATAAAATAAACAAACAACCTTGGGTATTTTGTTCGCATTAGAATATTCCTAGGAAGTTTTGAAAGTACCGGCATAAATTAAAGACATAAACTCGTAAGATATTATTTAATGTATTAATTATTAAGTAATATTTCATCGATTCTCAGGCTACTTCTGTACCCTGGGACAAAATACGTAATCTCGGAAGTAAAAAAAATAAATATGTAATACATTTTATTAGATGTATTACATATTTATTTATTATTATTTTTATCTATATATATATTTTTTACTGTCGTATTCTTCCTCAACTCAACCGCGCTTAAAACTGAGCCAAATCCCAATTAAGTGGGACAGACATTTCTTCTGTAATGTCATCAAATTTCAGTAAAATGCGTATATTTCCGCGTGTGTATGAGTGATTATAGCCAAAAGAGATAGAATGCATTGTCATCTACAACGAGTCTATCTGTCGGGTTTTAATTCGATTGGATGTCGGAAAGTTGGTTAATTTACACTTTATTCATTCATACTTTTAAGAAAACAAAAGTGAAATTCAAATCGGGGAATTAAAAAAAAATAAAAGCAGGCAATAATTATAATTAAGATCTGTTATTTAATGAATAATCTTGCTTTTCGCACGACAGGCGTTCCGGGGTTACAAATCATTATAAAATTGTCATTATGCAACGTATAGAGAAGCTACGCAAGCTAGTAGGACTAAATTAATAAATAAAAATAGTATAAATAATATTTGCAATAATATTACGTTAAAATCTTTCGATATATATTTAACTATGTGTATTAGAGATTTAGTAATCATATTACAATACCTAATATGTATGTGTATGTAAAAAATTGAACAACTTAAAAATAAATATACGAAATAATAATTATTTATAAGCAATAATTATTAGCCTGAAACACTCATCCACATTGAAAAATCTCCTGATAAAAGATACACGACTCTCTCGACGCCATCTAGTGAGAGAGTTAGCACTTACAATGCCTTTCTCATATAAAATAAAGTTGGTTGTTTTAGGTGAAAAAAAATGTAACAAGCAGTAATTGTTGAATGAAACACTAGTATATATTGGATTATTTCGCGGATAAGAGATAAGCCGCCATAGCTCAGTGGTCAGAGCTGTCGACCGGAAATCGAAAGGACACGGGTTCATGTCCTGTTGGCGTCATGTATCTTTTATCAGGAGATTTTTCAATGTGGATGAGTGTTTCAGGCTAATAATTATTGCTTATAAATAATTGTTACCCTTTGTGCTATGCATAAAAAATCTTGTCTTTAACATTAGTTTACCAAAAAAATAATAAATAATAATTTATTCAAAGTTCTCGTGTAGCATGAGTCTTAATACTTTCAACGCCCATGTTGAAAATATCAAGAGATCTCGATGTATCATTTAGTACTATTTGTAATGGTTGTCCAACTACCCCCGATCAAACATAACAATATATGTAACTATAACTCATTTGAAAAAAGGGTTTTTTTTGTTCTTCTGTAAAGTTGTCTAATTTGAAATAACGCTCTTTGCCTCCGAGACATTCAGATCGAGAATTTTGATTTCTATCTGATAAATAAAAAGTTTCTAGTTTGTTTACAGAGAATCCAGAATCGCTACATTTATTAATAATCAATTCCCACTTAACGTGCTTCCTTTGACGTCTACATGAAATGAAATTTTTCAGTAAAGACCTAACAAAAGTATTTATTATAAAAGAGGAGCAAAATCAAATTTGTGCTATTTTATAACCTACTCATAAACATTATTTAGTTAAAAAAATTGATATTATTTTTATACATGGAGAAAAATGAGTATAGCTGATTTATTTAAATCCTATTAAAAACGTGATTGCCATCCATTTCTTAATAAAATATTAGTCTATTCGGAGTATATTGGAACACGTGTTTATGTAGGTGTCCTTTTTCTGATAAATATAATACCATAATGTTACAATATTAGACTTTTTATGAACGCGTGTTCGACATCCTAATATTCGTTTTTGTGTTATCGTCAGTTTATTAGGAAACCCGCCAATTCATTCGTAGAAGGAATGCAGTCCCTGCAGTTTTAACAGGAATAGGAATAAATTAACAATAATTTATGTCAGTAAGTTTTCTCCTAGGATATATGCGACATGAAAAATATCTCTTATGATTATTTTTTTAAATGGCTTATGTCTCCTTTGATACCAAGCTCTACAAATGTATAATATGTAGGTTTAAAAAAATCTGTATAGTACCTTTTTGAAATAATTGCACACGTTGCAATTAGATTACATATTCAGGAATGTGCACTAGGAGTTGATACTCATTGTCACTGCTTATCAGATGGCTCGACTGAGATAACTAGAGACAAATCTTAAGTAGGTACCAGTTCTTACTAGTAGGTCATTGGGATCTTTTAAATCTATACTCCTACAGGTTCCTAAGTATGTATGTTTACAGGGTGATCGAAAAGAACCATACAGCAAGTGGTATAATACTCAGTAATTAAAGTTATTTAGTAGGCCACTTGCATGCTTTTTATAATGACTTGGAAAAAATTGTGTGGATAGCTGTTTCCACCGAAATTACGGAAATTTTAATTAGAAATTCAAAATTTAAAATAATAAAATAAATACATCTGTTTTTTAGCTCGTGACGTCAATGTCCTGTTTCCGATTTTCTTAAATCAATAATTAATTTATTTTTATAAAATTTCAGGTTCATTATTTTGTTTAATATAGCAACACTGATTCCTTGTGTCAACATTTTGAAGTGTTTGTTCATGTTTGAACTTGTGTTTGCATCCTGCAAACGAAATTGTAAAGTAATATTTTATTTATTATACAATGTATATAATTATTTTTACGATCTCGGATTCTTCGGTAGTTATATGAATCCATTAAAAACAATAAAACACAAAAACAGCGCTCCCCGCAATTTGAATTTTGACGGATGGTATGAAGTGAAGTTCGTACAAATTCGTTCCTTCCGAAGCGGCTGTGGGAGAATAATGGTGAAGGTGCCGACTTTAACAAAATCAAAATATATTATATTTTACGAGTTCTAGTACAGTTCAAATCTGAAATTTTGGATAATATCAAACATCAAACATCAAACAGGAGGTGTAAGATTAAGGTATGATTAACAACAAGGACGTTCGGCTATTCAAAATTCAAAATAAACCGTTTAATACAAAGTCATTGCAAAAACCTGCTGGGTTTTATATATTTTATGTGAACCATCTTACTTGTTTATATTTTTTATGTGAACCATCTTACTTGTTGATATTTTTTGTTTTTGAACGTTTATTAAAAAAATAATGTTACATAATTTACATAAAATAAATTAACTAATTTTATACACAAGATGAACCATTATAATAAAGCTAGGCTTGTATTATTGAGGATTTATGGGGGATGTAAAATTTTGTTCTTTATTTTTTATTTATATGTCAAAGTATTTAGTTTATATTTTCAGTTTTATGTTTTTAAACATGAAGTTTATCAAGAATATGTTTCAAATAAATTTTTTGATAAACGTTCCTTTTTTATTTTAATATTAATTAATAAGATGCATGAAGGAAACATTTAATTCGCAATTTTTGGTATGCCTCGTTATTATCCTCTGTAATTCTTCGTTTTAAAAAAAGATTCTTGCTATTTAATTAACCGTTTACGCCTCCATAAATTATGTCCGGTCTCTCCGGTTTATAAAAAAGGATCTGATGTGGAATGAAATTTAAAAAAACCTTCATGGTTTTAAATACGATAAAAAACACAGAATGTTTTAGAATTTTTGTGTAACCGGAAAAAATGTAATGCAAGTGGGCAATGATAATATTACATACATTAGTTATATGTGACTACTACAGGGAAGATGTCCAGTTGGAAGGCTGAGACCAAGCTGAGGAAATCTGATGCAGAGGCTGTGCGGCGAAAGACAGGCACAACGCGCTTAGAATTCTGAAGTAGCGCAGGGTGAGGAGGCATCTTTTCGAAGGAATGGGACTAGGAAAAGGGAATGAAAACTAAGCAAATATAAGTCTGCAATTTACTAAAGGTACACAAATCCGTTATCAAATTATTCGTAATCCGGTTAAAAACGGGATTTTGAAACGGGAATTGATAGGTTTCACAATAAACTTTCAGAAAAACACGAATGTGTTATCGCGTTGTCGGAACACGTGTTCATAAAGGCCCATGTCATCTTTTGGAATGCTGTGTGGAGGGTATTTTTTAAGGAAAGGAAGGGGAGGTAGTTCTGGGAAGGTAAACGGTATGAAGATTGGGTGGGAATCTAGGATCGATGTATTAGCAATATTTTACAAGTTAAACAAGAAACCTGCAATCCCGTTTTTAACCAGATTTGAACAAATCAGCAATACAATTTTTTATTGCTGATTTATCAATTTGTATGTATCAATTTAAATCTAATATAATAATTATTTAAATCCTCTAATAATTTATTCAATGGACCAATATTGAAAGGACCATTCTCTACATTTTCTGATGTCGCCAATTGCAGCTTGATGCTTAACTTTTTGGTTATATTAGTGTTCGCACAACTCTTTAAATAAAACTCCGGATCAACAAAACACTTTGACTTTATTGTGATATATACATACAGTGAGCTTTGATGGCTTCTTTAGCAGGCGGTAGAAATTGTTCTGGACCCCGATTAAGGTTGCAATGATAAATGCATTATTAACGTAGGTAGCCTCTTAAACTACTATCTAGTGCCATCTATAAGTAACCTCTTAAACTACTACTCTCTAGGATATCATAAGTAGTTTTTTTAATGTATTGTGGTACTTTTGGGTAAAATCAAAACGTTTTTCAAAAAAATTGTTAACAATTTTTGCTTTTTGGCAGTGACACCTCAATGCTATGAAGATAATACGTATGAATTCTACTTCGCACGAAAATATTTTGATGTACGCCAGGGTAGGTTAGGTTAGCAAACAAAAACATAAGAGTAATGATTCTCTTTTCTTGTAAAAATTAGTAAGTAGTTACATAAAATAGTACGAACAGAAGCCTAAAAATTTAGAAGAATGTATGGAAGGAAATAGAAATTACAAAAAATAATCAGTACATAAAAAAAATCACCAAAAGATTGTTAACATCGATTATTTGACACATTCAATATTTTTTCCTTGCAAATTTACCCACCTCGTACAAACAAGTACTTGAATAAATGCTCTCTTTAGCCCCATGAAATAGGAAGATACTTTCGAATGTAGCTATATCTTTTTAGAAATTAGTAATAATATATTTTCTTAAATTAGCGGTAAGCACCAGATTTTATTTTTCTAGACGATGAATTAGTAACTTCCCAAACGATTTCTCATGAACATCTGAGATTTTAGTAATATATTCATCAGAAATAATTCAAATAAACCCCACGGAAAGATCAATTTTATGGGCTTGTCAGGGCAAATTCTTCGTGGATGCATTCTACACCTACATCGTTAAGATTCCGACTTTATTGTCTCGTCTCAATAAAATATGCTCCCCGATTATTTTGAAATGTTATGTTAGTATATATTATTTTTCCCTGAGGAAGGAACAGTTGTTCCGAAAAAAATATGGTGGTTCAAACAAAATAATGTTGATTAATTTATATTTAAATATTAAGGTATTACCACGTCAATCTGAGACATCCTATGTGTTATCATTGTCTAACAAATGTAGTCCCGTAATAGATTAATAATACTTACTAAAATAAATAAGATTAGACTTTCATGATAACAGAACTCTTCTTGATACGTGCATTTACATTCCGATGCATGGCAGATAAATGCATGCTAAAAAAAGAGCTATTCATGTTAAATTATTATTATTTCAATCTTTGGATAATATTAGTAATTAACTTAAGCCAACGAGAGTGTTCAAAGTACCTAATTGAAAAATATTAATTATTTTATTGTTAACTCTTCACTGCCCAATGTAGACGATCAGCTACATATTGCTAAAAAGTGTATAAATTCATTTTAATAAATATTGGTCTCTCGGCGCCCACTGTACCATATAATCTACGTACCAGCCTGTACGATTTAGTTCCATAAACGGCCACCACAGGAAACTTGTCGAACAATAATTGAAATAAAAGTCAGTTTTTATGCAACTTGCCAAAAGTGTGGGTGAGCTGGCATTTGATTAGTGGTTTCGGCAGGTATTTATATAAACATATTAATTAACAATGATTTCATTCGTGTTTATTAACTCTATATAATGAGAAAGTTGATTGCATGAATGTTTTTTAAAAATAAAACTGTGTGTTGCAAATCATCCACAGTGGGAGTCAGTGATAGTAAATATTCATGGCAAATCGTGAATGTAATGAGTAGAGACCGGATTATATGCAACAAAAATAGCCCAAAATATGCATGCAAATATGCAATAAAAATATCTTAAATATGCACGAAAATCCATAAAAAGGGTCAAAATATGCAACATGAAATAATACAGGAAGTCGTATTTTTACATATTTTTTTTTATTTTAGTAATTAGTTCTCAAGGATAACAATTATATTTTCGAAAATATCAATTATAAAATGTATTCAACAGTAAAATTTAGAATTTACCTTTAAAAACGTATATGACTAAGTACTGTTCTAAATGTTATGTAAACAAATTGTGTCTACGATCGCTTAATATATTTTTGTAAGCGGAAAAGGAACGTTCTACGTCTACTGATGTGGCTGGACAGAATTTAAATTTGGGTGCGATTTTTGAACTTATTGTTCCGGGCAAAATTTCACCTGCCCCGTTGATGAAGTTATCAATTTGGCACAAAGGTTCAAACCCTGGGTTATTATTCAGTATGTTTTCAAATTTTTCTTTGAGTTTACTCGGGAATAGCTTTGGCAACGAGGAATTCATAGGGCGAATTTCCTTCATAACCTGAATAGATGCATTCAACGCCAATCCATGAGTTTCAAGCGTTTTTATACTTGCAGGTATGTAGGCAAAATGAGTGGTAATCATAGCTAGGTTTTTTTTTAATACTGGCGTCGTCAAACGATTCTTTGCACTGGAAAACTGCCAAAGCCCGCACTGCACTATCGAAGTCATTGATAACACCCTTGATGGCTTCAAAATGTTCATGGTAAAACATCGCAGCTTCGGTCCATGTACCCCAACGTGTTATTACTGGCTCAGGAGGTAAAGGGATATTTGGCAGTTTTTCTTTGTAGGCCTTTTTACGAGCAGGCGCCTTAAGAAACACTTTCTTTGCTGATGAAATCAGGTTATTTACATTCGCAAACGTGGATCTCACTTTTTCGGCGAGTCTGTGAATTCCGTGAGCAAAACACGTCACATGAATCAAATTGGGATAAAATACTTGGAGGGCTTTGCCTGCTTTGCAGCGCCCTTGAGGTGATTTCTCACGAAAACGGCGCTATATAATTCGCTGGCCGCGCGCCTTGCTATCTGACGTCTATAGTGTCGCTATGTGAGGCATCTGAACGATATCAAGCGTAAATATGCAAGATCTCAAATTATTTGCTAAAATATGCAACTACCGCTGAAAAGGGTCTAAATATGCATTTGCATATGCAAATATGCAAATGCATATAATCCGGTCTCTAGTAATGAGAAACAAATATTAAGTTTATAGATACATTGGAATGAAAGTGAAGACGAATTCCATAATTCTGATCAAGAATACGACGATTTTACTGAAGTTAATAAGTTAATGGATTAAAAATTGCTACTTTAACTAACTGTCGATATTTTGGAAAAAAATTCTCATACACCTCAAATCTTTGAAGATATGAAAGTATTTGGGGATTCATAACTAGATACGATTGAAGAAGAAGGGAAAAGAGTTTCCAAAGAATCTGACAAATCAGTCATGAGGACAGATGGCATGGATCATTAATCCAGTAATGAAAATGATCGATAACCATGTAAAATGCCTCAATGCAAAGGCATTTTTTAAATATACCATATGCATATATACACGGTGTCCGGAAACTCGTAGTACAAGCGGGAAACTGGAGAATCTACACCATATGGGGAACCCAAATAAACACAAAGTTTTTTGATTTGAGCATTTTCACAAAAAAAAAAAAAACCAAAAAAAAATATTTTTCGGCTATTTTAGGGTTAAAGTTTTTCTGGTGTTTAGGGTTGAACAACAGATGTTTTAACCCTGCAGAGCAGAAATATTTTATGACTACACCGGATTAAATGAAGGGTGATTTCAAAATAATGCTTCAAATCCGAGTTTCTTCATTTGTTTTACTTTCAAATAGTTTTAATTAGTTGGGTACTTTGATCTTCAGTAATAATTTATAAGAATTTGATTAAAAAAAAAAAAAAACAACTTCTAACTCGATTTACTCGATAACGAAAATTCAAATCAAAAAAAAATATACTACAAAATCGACTCCAAATGTGATGTAGATTCACCAGTTTCCCGCTTGTACTACGAGTTTCCGGACACCTTGTATATATTTTCGTATTTTTTTCCTTCCCTTTTTAAACTTTGATTCCCGATGTAGCATATAATCTACATAAAACAAATGGTAATAAAGCATTAAAATAATCTTCTGTATTTTTTTTTGGAATTTCTCACAATCTATTGACATAAATATAAATTAAAGTATTTATTTCATTAAGAAAAGAATAATCTGACTGTGAAGGGTTATAATATAAAAGCCGACAGCAAACATAAATAAACACGTGCAATGTAATCCCTTGAAAAAATGAAAAATTCTTTTTACGTACTTTATACTAAGCAATCCATCAATCTGTAGTTGTTACTCATTGAAGCATAAGCATAGATTTAGTATAATAATATGAGTATTAATTTATTAGATTTGTCAATAGTAACTAACTAAGTAACCATCCCGCCGTTTTCCGCAGGGATAGGCAGAGAGGACGGACCGCCAAACAACTCGATATTAGCATACTGGATATTATACTTGAATCATTCACATTCATACATGCTCTTCTATTATTCTGACTCTTGACATGGCTCGTTTCTAGTATCTGATTCTTTTGATCGTGCCATATCTCATCGGGCGTCTCCGATTTCTTATACCATTCACATTTGCGTTATATATTCTCCTTACACTCCTTTCTTCGTTCATTTCATCTGTTTGGACGTAAAAGCACCACTAAAAATAGTCTGTATAAATGAGTGTAATAGTATTAAATATAGATATTTATATTTACAATGTTCATCCTCAAATAAATATCCTCTCTAACATAGAATAAAGAAGAAAACTACAAGTGCCTTCCATACAAAACTAAATGGAAATACATGTTCCATTTATCCCAATAGTCCAGCGCTCCGTCTCAGTTACATTCGCCTGACATGGTAGATCTACATCCCATTTGAATTTCATAAATGAAGTTTTGTATTGGAAATGTAATGCTCGATTAAGCAAATATTTAAATCAAGAAACACGCCCACAAGGCATATCTTGTGTTACTCTTTATTCAATGCTAATTGACAACCTGCTTAATTGCACAACAACAACAAAAAGTAATTTTGTCTGTCAAAGGGGAAACCATTTTATTCTTAGAATTATGAGCCCCGTTTTTCTAATATCCTCTCATCTGATAGTTCCTGTCAGTTCACCCTGTTCAGCTATCTCGACAAATCAATTCATCAGAGAGCAGTGACGGCTCATGAATTTCGTGGTAAGAACAATTGAAAAATGTTATCATTTAAAATATTGCAGATTTTTTTAAAGAAAGAAACTATTTTTTCTCAATTATTTTAATCGAAATTCGACATGTTTGGAATGAAAACCGCAAAAGTGTTTTGCATTTGAAAATATTTTAGATTAGGTCATAAAAATAAACTGCGTTAGTCGATATCTCAACATGTTCCGAAAACTCATTATATTTTACGCGGAGAGTATGTTTGAAGCTTAATGAAATAGAATCTGATGATCATCGCACATATAAATACTGTTGGAACTAATGGAACTTGTTTTATAAATAGGGTGCTGAAAGTATGTGAAACCCTATTCATTTATATTTTTGTAGGAATAATATGTAATTTTTTGTTGATTGTGCACTTTACTTTAACTTGCTGAGTTCGATAGTATATATAACAACCGACACTACAATGAATCTAAACTACATACTACATCAGCACAAAGACGATTCATCTACCTAGCTCCTAAAATCTTCAGCCTTGTCCCTGATAACTTAAAAATCTAAACCCAACTTCTTTCTTTCAATACACAAATTACGCTATGGATCGTCACGTCTGCAATATATTTTCAACACCCATACATTCTACACTCTAACTACCTAATCTCCTTTCATACATCTCTCACACTCCGTATCTAATTTTCTTAATTAAAATAAAATATGTTTAGCTAAATCTGAATTCTATAGTTTAACAACAATTATTAGACACATATTATGAAAAGCATCAACCTGTAAGCTTCACCCGCTATAACACAGGGACATCCCTAGCAAGGCAGGTGAAATAATACTATCTAAAATCAAATGAACAAACAAACAAAAATATTTTATGCAAATAAAAACATATAACCAGAAGTATGTCTTCGGATAAAACAAACTAAATACTTACTCAATTCTCGTTTTCTATAATAGAGTTCAATTATAATAAAATCACTGTTCGCCACTGCGAGGAAGCATGGATTACCGGAAGCGCGTCACCATTGTTGCGCCGCGTTCAACTCTGTAGAAATATTCCAGGGATTGCGAACGTTATGCCTGAAGTAAACTAGAGTTCGTAAGCATTTCATTAATTTGAAAATGCGACGTACCAAAATGTGTCACACTACGCTCCTAAATACCAGCCCTGTTTTAAGCTAACATGATTGGAAAAAATGGTTTAAAATCTGTGCATCGTTGGACTTATTATTATGCCGAAATAAACATCTGTGTTTGCCACGGTCTACCATTCCGATCTTGTGAGGTACCTATCATTGGAGCATTTTGTTTGAGGTTTTACTCTGACACTGGATTTAATCCATTAAACTATTTTAAATTAGTTAAAGTAGGTACCTAAGTTTTAGTCAACATTCAATTTCCAGTGTGCTGTTTATGCTTTAATGTATAACACACCTGAATTAAGAGTAAAATTCGTAGACAAATTTTATATTTGTTTTTTTCGGCGTATCGGCACAAATGAAGGAGTCATTTTAGACGAGATTCTCTCGGTTTCGATCAAGGACATCACTTCCTATTTGAAGAATTTGTACGGACAAAATGACATACCTTTTCATTTTGTACGACCTCATACTATTTCATTTTGTCCAACGGTCCAACAATGTTTTTTATTAAAAATGAAAACAGACAAACACTGTAAGAGGAATCAAACTTACGCAACTAGCATAATTAGTGAGTATTATCAATTCATTATAATTGCAAATATTATATTGACAACCTTATCTTTAGCCCCTTTAATTCATCTAAGGCATTAGTGTTGTTCAGATTGGCTAATAAAACTCAGCCACGACGTCTCATACGATTGCACAGAAATACCAACAGCTGGATGGAGGCAGCACACCGAAGCTTGCTTAGTTGCGTGTTCTCGCCATGGTCGAGACTGTTTACGTGGGAACTACAAGCTAAACGGTTTAAGAGAAAATATTAAAAATCATTTTGTCTATACATGACATATTTTCTCTACCTAGATCTCTAGGTAAATTAAATGATTGTGCTAGGCACTAGGTATTTGCAACATCATTCTTGAAGATATGTTATAACTTTCAGGTTGACTCTGCTCTAAAATGAGTCAATCTGAGGCACCTGGAGCAGCTTTAAAATACAAAAACCCTATGAAATATACAAAAACCATTTCAGATTTGTTTCATTGCTCATGTGCGTATAACATAATGTAGGTAGTACATAATAATATTAAAGATTAAAAATAACTTAGATTAACTACTGTTTTAACAGTTGTTTCACCTTATTTTTATGGTTTATCCGAAAATTACGCCTCTGTATTGAAAACAAAATGGTTAAAAAATCTTTCTTTGTCTTCGTAAACATAAGGTTTTGTTTTATTCATTCTTTCCTGGGTAAACAATAGTGATGAGTTCTTGTTTTATTGCTGACTCGTGTACCTGTCGCTTCAGAATATGAACATTATGATGCTGAACTGATGACGATGCAGCTTAAAATAGTATCAACACTTCAGCAATGCAGGATACAGCGGTTACTGGATGCTGGTAAATAGCAGTGGCGTGCATTTCCCTGTGAGAAAAGGCAGGCTATTTGTAGTTTTCATGTTCGGGTATGAATAATTGTAAATTGAACATTTGAAAGTGACCATATAATAATCATCTTTCGCTGACTTGTGGCTAGTGAAAATTGCACGTAAAATTCATTGAAAAAAAACGTTTTTGGTCAAAAAATTATCGCTATTATATTCATTATCTACTTATTATTCGTTTTTCTTAGGGTAAACACAGTTTTGAGTCTTTAAGGGCTGGACGCCACTGGTAAATACGTACTGGTATTAGTGGTACTTCTCGTGGAATATCTGTCATGTGCAGAATATTGTGCAGAGAGGGCGGAAATATTATTTGCAGTAGAGCATTAATTACTACTGACAGAGTGCAATTGAAACAGAATGAGGAAAAATACTATTTTCATGAATTATTACATATCAGTGACGTACTCGATTTACAATAATACTACTTAATTTCGGTGCTTATTTAACTTGTAAATTACTACTGGGTACTTTATTTGATCCAACTGAAAAATGTTCCGCAACGAATATTTTTGGTTAATCCAATCTAGGGTTCGGTTTTCAAACTAAACAATCCTCCTATCGCTTATCTAAAGAGAACTTATCTAAGCCCACTTAAAAAGATCAATGGTTTATGTAATAGCATGCCCGTTGCTTGTAGCTATGTAGGTTTATTGCAGGCTAGTTTGAAGCTCAAACAGCCGAAATTAATGTAAAATTAATTATTTTTTAAGATAAATATCAATTCAACTCATATTTCAAAATCACATACTAAATATATTGCTGTGTCTTATTTTCTTCTCTTGGAAACCCAATATACATATGCATATAGTAATCATTATTATCTCTTTTATTCGTTCATTATAAGACATTTTTGAAAATTAAGAACACATTAAAAATATGAAAATATTTCAGAATTTGATTGTGCTTGAGGGCCAAACGGCAAAAAAGCCAAGCTTTGTAAAAAAGTTTTAATACTATAGTATAAAAATATTGAGTTTATAAACAAAAAAAATCAAGAATTTGATGTTTGCAGAAATGTACCTAGAATCGCGTAAATTTTAAGCACAACCTTATATTTGTTGAAAGACTTCTAAACACGAAACCTTATAAAGATTTTCTTAGCATCATATTTCAAAATTCTTTGAAAAATCTTTTCACTCTCGAGACTCTAATTCCCTGAAGGATATTCATCCTAATGTAAAAGCATAGAACGAACCAAAAAATCACGAATAAGGCTCGGGTTTAGGTAGCCTTAGCTTAAATTATTTAGTATTTATAACAACTTAAAAAATACTCGCCAATATAAGAACTGGTCAGATGTTTACTAAGGGTAGTCTGGGTCTAAGAGTCTTGCATCATTATCTCACCTCTTGCGGTATTGCTTGAAGAATTCAGACAAGACGTAAAGTGCCTAGCTACCTGTAATGTAATATTTTTAACACAAAATTGTTTTGATTTGCAATTTTTGAAATTGGAACTGATGTATAGGATTTAGACTATCCCTCATGGATGTATTATATTTATATGAGACACGAAGCGAAAAAAATAGTTCCACTTTTTACCTACAACTAACTACTCGGAGTCCAACGCCAAATGACCGCAAACTACCGAATCCGGTCGCCGCATACTTCCACTTGCCTAATAGCGAACTAGTTTCAACGATATATCAACACGTAATAGCGCCTATATGATTATCCGGTGGTTTTTCAATGGGTCTGCGATAGTACACTATATAATTTATTTATTGACGTTACGAGTTTTCTATTGTATAAACCTACTAATATGAACTAAAATTTACAATCGAACTACAGGAAAAAAAAATTAACATTGTAAAACGATATGTGCAGTGATTTTGAGTTCTTTGCCTATTGGTTGCCTTAGCTGCGTATGTGTGGTATTAAAACAAAAATTACGTAAAATAATTAATTCTATGATAATCGACTCAGTGACAATCAACACACCATTAAAAAGTGATTAATCATTAAAAACAATGAAAACAACTAACACACAAACCTAACCTACTAGTTTTTGTCACTATCACTTTTCATGACTTTTTATCACTTTTTAAAGGTGTGTTGAATTGTCATTTTGATGAGTTATCCGGTCACCAAAATAAACAGGTCTTTAATGTCCGGTTGACAGAGATCCTGGGTTTGATTCCCGGTTAAGATGGTTACTTTTTATTATTATTTTTTTTGAGTCTTTTTCTGAATCGCGTTTTGTTTAGATTAATTAGGATGCGTTGTTTCACAGAATTTCAAACTAATTTCAAACTAATAAGGTCTGTTCGAGTTCTGTTATGATTATCATTATGGGCCAGTTGCTTCACAGAACTGAAATAATAACAGAACTTGAATAGTACCTTCACAGACCTTGAAACTCAGCTTTGAAATTTGAAGAATTGTTCAACGTTCATTTTCGGGTTCTGTGAAAGACTTATTCAAGTTCTGTTTTTATATCATTGTAGGCTAGTTGCTTGCTAAAACTGAAATAAAAACAGAACTTGAAAAAATCATTCACAGAACTTGAAAATGAACGTTGAAATTTGATGAATTGTTCAGATTCTCCGAAACAACCCGTCCTAAGTATTAACTCCTTGTTCGATGATTAAATTTAAACGTTATTTGATGAACTCTTTTTCGAATATTTGGTCGAATGAATTACTTACTTGTTTTGGAGAACATATTTTTTATTTAAATTTTTTTTAGACTTTTTGATTTTTTCGTCACACAGAAAATAAACGAATACACGATTACTGCTTAAAAAGAAACTGGATTTTTTTTCATTCGCACACCACCCTAGTTGGCTTTAGTTTTGGAAGAAAACTCGCGGGTTCGTGAATATCCACCTTAAATATTCAAAGAATGGGGGAGTTTTTTTCTAGTTTATTCGACGTAATGCTGAAAATCACATGCTCAGCTTTTTTTCATTTTCATAGAGATGAGAACTAAATGTGGGTTTTCAAACTTTTTAAATATTCAACAAATTCAAGAAGATAAAATTAAAGTAAACAATGCGGTGTTGACTAAAATAACAAGGTACCTACATAAACTACCTTTCATATTACTTTTATGAACTTCTGAATTGAATTTGACAGCGTATAGTATTCCTGACAACGACCAACAATGGATTGATGATTCCTGATGGTTTTTGCTGGATTAGGGTGCTGAACATATTCGTTGGATTAACTTTTAGAATACCGCACAAGAGTCCCAACTACTCCCGACCGTCTGGAGCCAGTGAGACTATGGCATCCCCAATCCCCATACCCAATTGGGGTGTGTTACGAGGCTGAGGTGTAGAGGGAAAGGAGGTAGGGGTATGAAGGTGGGAAAGTATCTGAAAATTCAGATTTGGTCACCAAACGCGACTAAAGCAATTTCAAGCAACTTTTCAATCCTCTCTACTCTGGAAGGAATTCGATTAAAAAACGTTAGTAAGTTTTGCAAAAATGTATCTTTTCCCATGTAGTTATGTTTATTTTACGTTTGTGGAATATCACAAAGGAAAATAAATGATTACATACATCGACAATAGATTGCATAGATAAATATTTCTATTAATATTACCCACATAATAATTAGTTGGATGGGGCCAGCATATTTCTCCAGCACGTTTCGATGCTGGAATCTGGACTTAAGCAGAATTTCTTGATGGAGATAATACTGACGATTATCCCATCCCTTAGGAACCCTAATTCTAGTACCGGCTACTCGTATCCCTGTAAACAAGTGAGGAGTTCTGACGTAACTAGGTAACCCAACACAGATAATAAAAAGAAGGGAGATGTGCCGTGAATCATTATTAATATGAAACGGCTCGCACAAAAGCGTGGCAAGCGTAGTTTACCCATACAACTGTAGATCGCATCTAAGTCAGAATCGGTCAAAATCCTTATTTTTGGTTCAAAACAAAAACACTCGAACTTGCACAATTTTTTGCGATAAAATGTTTTGAATAGTTTCCAGCTAGTTATTGTGGTTGTGGAAAGGTTGCAACTCTATAAATGAGGAAAAAACCAACTGTATTCTCATATCAAGACCAAAAAGAGGTGTTGTATTGTACTAATTATAAATTGGCATGCAGAGTACCGCGTCAGTAAAGAAACCGGCTCTTTCATAATTATTTCTATTAATTCATCATTATAAATTAATAGAAATATATTAACATAAGTAATAATATGAATAATTAATTTAAATTTTATCGAAGGAAGCAAACACTTTGTAATCTGATAGTATTAATACGCTTGCATCTGGACGATGTAGGCCCTCTGATTGGTCAAATTTAAATTATCTGTTTCGGTTAAATTCCGCTAACTTGAAAAATAAGACACGATTTCATACTAAAATAGGATCGCCTCATAATAATACGAGATTTCTTCAAAAGCATCGTTTCTGCTCATATAATTTTTGGATAATATCGAAGAAAATATGTTTTAAAAAGTTCATAATCCATTAGATTAATTACATTACCATGAAAATTATCTACAGTTACGTGATTATGTTTGACGTTTATAAAAAAAATCACGCGTTCCTTCAATGGCCGATATGCACGGCTATAGATGGCCGACAGAGCGACCTCTGGCGGTATAAAAACGAACCAAATGAATGGCGCGAATATTTAAATATGCAGCTCACAATATTTGACTAGGTACTTACGATTAACAAGCGTTTAATAAGAAGATATCTTCTGGAAGCCTATCACTTTGTAATGGCATTTTTCATTATTATTTATATTTTTTTTGTTTATTAATTATATCTGATTTTAAATTGACATGTTTTCTAATTTCTAAAATTTCAAAATTATTTATTTGCGATGCTTTATATCCTGAGTGAAGTATTTTAAGACCTGAATTTTTATCGAAAGTGTGATCATTACTCAAAAGATGATTTGCAAACTCAGATTCACTATTTCCATTTAGAGCCCTGCGATATTCTTTAGTTCTGACTTCAAAGTTTATATTGGTTCTACCTTTGTAAAAGAAATTATAATCATCCCAATTGAGTTTTTAAACTCCTGATTTTTTTTTTGAATTTTGCTATCTTTATTATTAAGAATATATTTCTTCATTGTTATTAGTGTAAAACGCCAGTTGAATAGTACCAGAATTGTTTTTATATATAATTTTAGAAGTATCGTTATCCACAAGCAGAATTCTACGCCATTGTTTATTTCTATCTTTAGAAAGACCGTTTGAACAGAATATGTTTAATTTTTTTATTTAGTATTTCAACTATCAATTTATTAGAATATCCGTTATTAAATGCTATTTGTCTTATAAATATATTGTTTTATGGTTATATGCTATTTGTTTTTTTCAGGTCTTAAAATACTTCACTATAAATAATTTTGAAATTTTAGAAATGAGGAAACATGTTAATATAAAAGCAGATATAATTAACAAGATTTTTTTTATAAACTCTCTTTAAAATATTTTCCCACACAACTGGTCTTTCCCGTCTAACGATATTGTAATTCCTAATTATTATAAACCCAGCCTACTCTTACCCCTCCCCCCTCCTTACACTTCTTCTTTCCCAATTGCAATCTATATTTAATTTTCGACTTCGGTGTATACACAATAAAATGTAAGCATTATATTTATTTATTTATTGGACAATTTGCATAGCGCCTAGTTGCGCGTGAGATTTTAAAATTGAATAGCCTTAAATGTGTACCCTTCACCCCCCTTTGCCCCTTGTCCCCTTTCCGTGATCCGGGCCAAAGACAAGGAGTATTGTTATCAGTGTTATCGTTGCATCTTACCCGCGAACATTTCGTGTCATCTTGAAAACCCGCATATGTTTGAACTCGGCTGTGACTGTTTTTGGAGCACACATCGTCCAGTGAAACGTTTTACCCGCAGCAGTGGATGTCACTGTCTTTTTTTTCTTTTAGAGAAAAGGACCAGCGGCTTAAGGAGAACGAGACCAGGGTAAGTCTTTGGCCTTTCCTACTCATTTTCCTCTTGCAAAACACTAAGGCAATTCAATTCGTTTTTGTTTGTCTTAGTCTATATCGCATCAGCATCCGCAACCCCCCGCACAATCTCGAACGAAAGATTTGCGCACAACCATCAAATTGGTCCAATTTAGAACCAGATTATATTGTATTACTTTCGTTCGCAATTGCAATCTATAATCATTATTTGTACCAAAATCATGGCATTTGCATTATAAATGGGTTAAAATTTAGTCCGTCAAATAGCTATATTAAAAACGAATTACATTTAATTCCTCGTTGCAAATTATAGGTTGACAATAATTTAATCGTGTATGTAGGTACCTGGTTTAACGCAAGGAATCGTATTGTCTAAGTAGGTACTTGTATTCAATACTCAATTCTAATACGAGTACATACTTCGCTAGCGTTAAGTACGTAGGCATGTATTAACGACCGCTAATAATAGATAGTAAACAAGAATAATAATTCAGTTGTTATTGAGTTTAATTTGGAAACACTTATCAGAAGAATTGTTTACTTTGATCAATTACGCTAGCGTTAATTAAATTATAGCGTTATTTAAATTATAGTTAATTATTTATTGCTAAATACATAATGGCTACTAAAGAAAAAAAGTTGAAATTACTGACGGCTCAGAGAGATGCGTTAGATGCACGTCTTACTAAGTTATTTGAACTATCAAATAAAATTTCCGACTTGAGTATTCTAGAGGAGTTTCTTTCGTTAGTTGAAACTCTAGACTTGACTAGAAGTAAGTATGAGGACATATCTCAACAAATAAATATATTAAATTTGGAAATCGATTCAAACTTTGAACCTGATTTTGAAAGATGGTTCAAGTTCGACGATATGTACGGACATATCAAAAGAAAAATATCATTAAATCGGGAAAACACTTCACGGGTGGTTACAGAACCGAAAAAATGTAGTGTAAAACTCCCACCGATTGAATTGGCATATTTCGATGGGGAAATAAAAAATTGGCCCATATTTTATTCAAGTTTTATTAACACCGTACACAATAACGATACACTTTCGAATTCAGAAAAGTTATATTATTTGTTGGGAAAAATTAGTAACCGTGTTAAATCAACGTTCGCCGGGATCATTTTATCGCCGGAAACTTACGAAATTATTTTTAACTCTTTGATCGATAAATATAATGACAAAAGAGTAATATCTTCTGCATACATCGATCAAATTTTGGATTTTAAATCCTTTGCTGTTGCAAATATTAATAATCTGGAATCCTTCATTGATCATTTTGCGTCAGCTGTGGCAGCGGTTAAAAATGTAAATTTAGACAATTTGTGTGACTTTATTTTCTTACACATTGCATTGAAAAAACTGGATATGGACTCGGTGAAAGGATTCGAAACATACAATCGGGAAAATGAATTCCCCTCGTTCGAAGACTTGGTGAAATTTGTGCGGGAACAAGTTAAGATCTTGCAAAGAACCGGTTCTTCAAGGAAATCGGTGGAAAATAAAAGTGAAACGTTAAAACGGTCACAAAGATCGACGCAAGCCTATATGACCGCTGGTAGTGAGGAAAATCGTCAGCCTATTAAATGTTTACTTTGCAAAAATCAATCGCACGGAAATTTGTTTAAATTTTCAGAATTTAAAAAATTGAATGTAAGGGAACGGTTCAATTTTATCAAAAGCAAGGGATTCTGTTTTAGATGCCTTAGTGAAAGACATAAGGCTAGGGCTTGCAATTCAAATCAAAATTGTCATAAGTGTAATGACAAGTTTCATCATAAAATGTTACATTTTGAAGAACAGGGTGCATCACACAAGGGGCAGTCAGACTCTCAAAATGCCCAAAGAATTGAAAACCAGAAAGCTGATCAATCGAATGATCCAAAACCGGGCTGCTCCGATTCTGACGTAGCTTTGTGTACTTTTTCAACTGTTCGATCTCATAATCTAAAGACTCATTGTACTGTATTGCTGGCTACCGCACGAGTGGGAATAATAGACGCACAGGGAAATGAACATCTCGTTAGGTGTTTATTGGACAGCGCATCTCAGAGCAATTTTATTACTCGGGATTGTTGTAGAAAATTAGGATTTTTTGAATATCAACGCCCGTCTTGTTCCACCGTTAAGGGTATTGGAGGATCGTCTAAGCCCATTACAGGCTCCATACAGACCGAAATTTACTCTCGTTTCAATCGAGCAATAAATTATAACATTACTTCACTGATTGTGAATAAAGTTACAGAGCGCTTACCTACCGCCAAAGTTGATGTACCTTCATTGTCATATTTGAATGACTTACCGTTGGCGGATGAGTCATATGGAGAACCAGGAGAAATTGACATGTTGCTAGGAGCCCAGCTCTTCCCGCATCTCCTGTTGTCAAAAAGGGTTCAAGACCCTTTTCAGAGGTATAATCTGCATGCTTTAGAAACAGTTCTAGGATACGTTATTTTGGGATCAGCACCAACTCGGGTTGAGGATAATGTTAGCGTATCTTGTTGTGCCATGCTAGAAGAACCAGATGATATTTGTCTCAAAAGATTTTGGGAATTAGAAGAGGTAAACGTACCGTCTATTAAAAGTCCTGAAGATCGTGAATGTGAGGAAATATATCAAAGAACAACCACAAGAGATCCTGAAAATGGAAGATATATAGTAACTTTGCCATTTAAAGGGGATGTTTCAACCCTTGGGGATTCATTTGCAATGGCAAAGAAACGTTTTTTATGTCTTGAACGTAAATTGGAAGCCTCTCCAAAATTAAGAGAAGCTTATAATAATATTATCAATGAATATTTAGAGAAGGATTATTTGACTCTCAGCACTTCAAATGAA
Source organism: Hesperophylax magnus (assembly GCA_026573805.1). NCBI lineage: Eukaryota > Metazoa > Arthropoda > Insecta > Trichoptera > Limnephilidae > Hesperophylax > Hesperophylax magnus. The sequence goes on from JAIUSX010000022.1 coordinate 9,456,985, forward strand.
GGAAATGAGATGCCTTCATACATAATTCCGCACCATGGAGTTGTACGAGAGGATAAAATCACGACCAGTTTGAGAATAGTCCAAGACGCTAGAGCAAAAACAAGCACATCCGTGTCATTGAATAATATTTTATATAGTGGGGAAAATTTACAGGGAAATTTATTTAATATAATTATGAATTTTCGTGTATTCCCAATAGCTCTTTCAGCTGATATACGCAAAATGTTTTTGTGTATAGGAGTGAAAGATTGTGATCGGAGATATCAACGAATCTTGTATCGCTTCTCGCCCAGCGAAGATATTAAAACTTATGAGTTTAACCGCGTTTGTTTTGGTCTTACATCCAGCCCATTTCAAGCTTTACGCACTATCAGGCAATTGGCCTCCGATGAAGGAGAAGCTTTTCCTGAGGCTAAGAAAATTATTGAAGAATTTTTATATATGGATGATTTTGTATATAGTATGGAAACTGAAGAGGGTGCAAAGGAAACGTCGTCTCAGTTAATCGCATTATTGAAGACTGGCCAATTTAACCTTGTCAAGTGGACCAGCAATTCGCAAGATGTTCTGGAATCTATTCCAGATTCGCATCGCTTATCAGCGATAAAGGAATTTGATGAAGTAAGCATGCATAAAATATTGGGCTTATACTGGTCACCAAATTCCGATTTATTCTCGTTCGTCACTTCTACATCTAAAACAGGTTGTACAAAACGAAATATATTGTCTTGTGTCGCAAAAATATGGGATATTATGGGCTTCATCGCGCCTGTCGTTTTATATGCCAAGCTTTTAATTAAACAATTGTGGCTACACAAATGCGATTGGGATGATGAGCCTCCCGACGATATTGTAAGGATATGGACGCAATTCTGTGAGGAACTTTCCTCACTAAATAGAATACAAATTCCGCGCCACACTGGCATCACGTCCAGTAGCATCGTAACCATTGTTGGTTTCGCAGATGCCAGCGAAAAGGCATATGGAGGTATAGTGTATTTCCATGTCCAAAATCATGAAGCAATTTCAGTACATGTTGCTTGTGCAAAATCGAAGGTTTCTCCTGTGAAAATTGTTTCTCTCGCACGATTAGAACTTTGCGCTGCATTAATACTTGCAAAATTAATGCATAACGTAGTAGAAACCTTAGAAAAACGCTTGAAAATTGAAAATATATACGCATTTACTGATTCCACTGTAGCACTTTGTTGGATTCAGTCTTCTCCGCACCGTTGGGGGACATTCGTGGCTAATAGAGTTGCTAAAATTTAATCTGAATTATCGGCTACCTGTTTTAATCATATAGCAGGCACAGATAATCCCGCTGATTGTCTGTCACGAGGGCTTACCCCAAATCAAATTTTAGATCACGCGCTATGGTTTCATGACCCACCGTGGATGAAATTTAGGCCTGATCGGTGGCCCATTACCACATTTGATGTCAACATGGTGACAGAACCACCCGAACAGAAGTCTATTTCGTTAGTAATGACTTCTGGTTTAGAAGAATATGATATTCTAACCCTGTCAAAGCGCTTTTCCTCGTGGAATAAATTATTACGATGTTTGGTTTACGTATTTCGTTTTCTCAAGGTGTTGCCATATCAAAAATATATAAGTGGGTCAGATTTAGAGTTCGTTGAGCTTAAAATATTGCGCGAAATACAACGAGCGTACTTTCCCGGGGAATTGATAAATCTACAACAAGGAAAACGTGTAAACCCGTATTTCAACGTTTGAGACCGTTCTTGAATGACGGAATCATAAGGTTGGGAGGACGTTTAGTTAATTCGGATTTAAATTATGATCAAAAGCACCCCATAGTTCTCCCGCGAAAGGATCACGTTTTAAATTTGTTGGTTGATCATTACCATAAAATTCATTGTCACTCGGGTCCCGCATTATTAATGTCTATTTTGAGGCAAAAATATTGGATACTGTCAGCCCGTAGTTTAGTTCGAAATCGAGTACATAAATGCAATTCGTGTTTTCGGCTACGCCCTAAAACAATTGCACCTTTAATGGCGGATCATAGAGATTGTCGTGTCATTCAATCTATTAAACCATTTACGCATGTGGGTATAGACTTTGCCGGGTCTTTAAGGGTAACCGTATCACGTGGACGTGGAATTCGTTCTCAAAAGGCGTATATTTGCTTATTCGTGTGTTTCACAACAAGAGCTATACACCTTGAATTGGCGTCAAGTTTGAGCACCGAATGTTTTCTGAACGCATTCAAACGATTTCTTTCTAGACGTGGTCCTGTGTCAAATTTATACTCAGACAACGGAACTAACTTTGTAGGAGCCAAGAGAAAATTGAATGAATTGCACGCATTTTCGTCATCTTCACATTTTGGTGAAGAATTCGCAAGTATTTTGGCCAATAATAGAATAAGCTGGCATTTGAATGCGCCAATAGCACCCCACTTTGGAGGAAATTGGGAATCCAATATTAAAAGTATGAATACTCATCTTTTTCGGGCAATAGGAGATCAGATTCTATCGTTTGAAGAGGCAACTACAGTACTTGCACAAGTAGAAACCATTCTGAATACGAGGCCATTGTGTAGAACGCTCTCTTCAGACCCCTCCGAGCCCCTTGCGTTAACGCCAGCTCACTTCTTGACGACAACTCCCTTAAAACACCTGCCCGCCATGGAAATCGAGAAGGATAATTTAAACCTTCTATCGCGTCATGATTTACTCGATAAATTAATTCAATCATTCTGGAAGCGATGGAGATTAGATTACTTGCATACTTTGCAAGTACGTCCAAAATGGAATACTCCTACTAATCCAGTAAAGGTTGGCTTAGTAGTAATAGTGGGAACTGAAAACGCCCCACCATTACATTGGCCGTTGGGTGTTATTGATGAAGTTTTCCCCGCAACGGATGGAGTAATTCGTGTTGCTCGTGTCAGAACAGAGCTGGGATCTTATATTCGCCCAGTAATACGGCTATACCCTTTGCCAACTCAATAGTAGTCTAGTAACATTAGGTTTAGTCAATGTAGGTTAGGAAATTTAGGATAACTGTAGGTTATGTTAATTTGTTTATATGATAAATGCCATGACAATGCGGTTTTAAAAGGGGTGATTTCGCACCCTTTCAAGGCGGGGGGATAGTTGCGCGTGAGGTTTTAAAATTGAATAGCCTTAAATGTGTACCCTTCACCCCCCTTTGCCCCTTGTCCCCTTTCCGTGATCCGGGCCAAAGACAAGGAGTATTGTTATCAGTGTTATCGTTGCATCTTACCCGCGAACATTTCGTGTCATCTTGAAAACCCGCATATGTTTGAACTCGGCTGTGACTGTTTTTGGAGCACACATCGTCCAGTGAAACGTTTTACCCGCAGCAGTGGATGTCACTGTCTTTTTTGTTTGTGTTAAGTGAGCGAATGTTAATTGTATGCAAACTGATAAGAGAAAAGGACCAGCGGCTTAAGGAGAACGAGACCAGGGTAAGTGTTTGGCCTTTCCTACTCATTTTCCTCTTGCAAAACACTAAGGCAATTCAATTCGTTTTTGTTTGTCTTAGTCTATATCGCATCCGCATCCGCAAACACCCGCACAATCGCGAACGAAAGATTTGCGCACAACCAGCGCTGCTTTTGTGAGATATCACCTCAGGGGCGCTATATTGTAATAATCTACCTTTATATATAGATTTTTATTCTCCTGATGATGTTGTATATATAATCTTACTTTAAACTTTATTAGATACAGTAATAGTTGTAGGTAAAGAATTACCACCAGTTGGAGTAAAATTAACACCTTTTAATTAAACCGACTGCTAATCTCATCGCACAATTACCCTCCTTTTATTTATAAACACGGGTACAATTAATCAATATGTAATAATCTATTATTTAAGTCAACTTTGTTATAACTATCTTTAATTGTGACAAACAAAACGATATTGATTCAACTTATAGACATTGACGGTTGTAACACATATTTAAGCACTGCAAGTCTCCTATGAGCTAATTATATTAGGTACCTAAGATAACAGTTAATATCAGTTGTAGACATGTAGTCAATAATAATGTTTAATTTGAAATAATCCACCACAAATACGTAAAATTTCATTTATTCAAACAACTGTCATTCTTATTATGCGTAAATTTAGCATGTTATTATTAATTAACTCCTTCCTGTTCCGTGTTTTAACAATATATATATATACTCACCCTCTCTCTGTGAATGTCACTTAAAATGGGTGAAGCCCAACTAAGAGCCGCCCGCAGGGCCTAGCAGAAAAAAACCCGCGGAGCGGGTTTTTAACTGCTAGTGTAACATTATTACATTATTATTATATCAACCAGTTGATATAACAAGCCCTAATATAGTTATCAACTGGTTGATATAATAAGCCCTGACGAAGCTTGAGCTAAGCGAAACCTGGTTGGCTGTTAATATTAATTCATAATAAAAGTGGTGTTTTACAAAGTGTATTTTTTTCATTTAATATAATTTACATTTGTTGGAATGGATGCTGATGATCCTTATCCTTTGGCGCTCTCCGGCGCTTATAGAACCGTAGCTTCGGACGCTTTGCCTGTTTTGGCCGGCATATTGCCAATCGATCTAGAGATCAGGGAGGTTTTAACTAAAAAGAAGATGACCAGGGGACTTCCTGCCACCCATCTTGGTGTAACTCTTACGCCGGGTGGAGCCGGGACTCTACCTGGTCTACTTAAACAAATGCGTGAGTTATCACTCAAGGAGTGGCAAACTCGTTAGGATAGATCGAATATGGGAAGATGGACTTTCTCCTTCTTCCCATCAGTTAAGATCAGAATGTAAGGGGCTCACATCAATTTGGATCACCATATGACACAACTACTCTCAGGACACGGAGAGTTCAGAGGGAGATTACATAGACTCTCCTTGTCACCACATCCAAACTGCGCTTGTGGCAATTCTGACCAAACAGCCGAGCACATTCTGTGGCACTGTGAGATAATGACGGATGCAAGAGATGAATTATTGGCTGGTTTAAATGTACCAACGAGACCGGTTTGTAATTCGGATCTCGTTTCGAATAAGGTGAATTTCGAGTGTCTGAGGAAGTACACAAAGATCTGGGTTGAGAGATGGTCTGATCTTAGAGTCGAGAATTAGATTAAACTCAATAGCTTTATAATGCCAGGTGTTGCTCCTGGCCTTAACAGACGACGAGATTACCTCATTTTATATGTCGCTGGCTGTAATTTTTTTTCTCTTTCTTTTTCATGTATATAGTTATTGTTTTAATCTTCCTGTATATATTTGCGTAGTATTTTATTGGATGTTGTAAATTTTCTCATGTATATAGTTATTGTTCCTATGCTTTATTGATCCATCTCTCTTCTAGGTCGACATGTACAAAACCGGATTATTATAAATTTCTTTGCAATTTTCTTTCTTTTCTTTTTCTGTTTCTATGTTTCACAGAGTGACGTGCTTGCTGGTAGCAGTACTGAACTGTTTTCTTTTTGTTCTGTCCCGGTTTACCCCAACTCTGGGGTGGCATAAGACCTCGTCCGTGTATACACATCTTGGATGACCAAATCACGATGAGGGACTAGTGTCGTCGTCTGCTCGCTGCGCCTCCCCTGGGGACAGGAACTGGACTGAGGATGGGCTGAACGTCGATTGGTGACCTTCCGCCCTGCTTCCAGGTACTCCGACGCTTTCTCCTCATGGTCTTCGGGATTTTTCCCAACCCCAACTCACACTTTTCGTCGAGGCACAACCGGTTTCCTGGCTCAAGGGCGCGGAACCTGGTCCCCGTGAAACCTATCCAATGCCCTGTTCTCTCTCCCTAGGTCTGCCTGTGAGCGGGCGACGACACCCCCCACCACACAAAGAGGCGCACACTTTACCAATGTTGCAGGTGGCTGTGAATTATTATTTGATTTGTTGATACTTTGTACATATGATTTGTTTAAACTAACAAAATAGAATAGATCTTACTAACAAGTTACTAATACGCAGCACTTGCATACTGCGAATAACATTGTATTCATGGACATTTTGGAGGTCTTGTTTTGAAATTTTAAATGTAGACTCGCTATATCAAAAAAAAATTAGCGTCCTTGCGAGAGCTCTGAAGGGGTACCATCAGTACCTAAAACAGGGCGGGGAAGTGGTGGGCCTCCTCCAGAATGATGATCCTTATGGGGTTTCGTTTGCAATTTTAGATTTTTTTACAGATTCTAAATATCCAAAATTTAGTCGACGAGAAATGCTGTTTATTCCTTGGTGATGGCAAGTTACCAAATTTATCCCCTAGGCCCCCCTGACTTATTTATTTTGCGTCAATTTTTCGTCTGGACTACCTGTATTGAAACTTACTCTCAACGTTTGCTTTACGTTCAAAAGTTCTTTAAGTGCCTATAATTAATAACTCAGATAATCTCTATTAAATATTATTTTTCGAAAACAATCAAATTATTTTTATTGTTATTATAATTGAGCGTCCTTTTGCAGAAATCAGCCAGTCAACAAAATGAAAAAAAAAGTTTTTGTGTTCACCATATTTATGATAGTATTTTCTACGTTCTTTTTTTTGAAAATAAAATGTTAAAGGAAAAATTTGTAAATAAAATGTTGAAGGAACTAAATTGGCGAAAACAGTGAAACAGATGTTGACCTTGAACACGATGATATTTGTACATAAAATAGTAAACAACCTGCTACCCAAATATTATTCAAATAAAATTGTGTACAGCAAGGACATACACAAACATAAAACAAAGGACGTGCAATGAAATCAGGCTACCAAAAAAGGACAAGGCGAATACTCAGAATAGTATACTATATAAAGGGATGAAATACTATAATGCGCTGCCGGAAAACCTAAAGTCTGCCCCAATTGGAAAGTTCAAGATGTTGTGTAGGAGCCACATCAAGCAAGAAAAAATATAGTGTATTTATATGTAACAAATTAATTAGTAATTTGTAAACATAAATGTAATTACTAAAATAAAATTAATAAATAAAAAAAATAATAAATTCTTTCCCTTAGTACAAATGTTTCAAATAAAAGCGTTTTGAAATTATGGGAATTTCACTGCTTTTAAAAACGTATGATTTGAGCATAGTTCTGAAGAAAGTAGCAGGTCTACGCCTAACAGAATAACCCTTCAGAGAAGGGGAGCTACAAACACTTTTGTGATGAGGGAGATTATTTGTATCTTTATAACTGTGGTGTTTGTATTAATGTGTGTAAGCGATATAACATGCTTGCGAGATGCTATAAAAGGCAATGCATGCTAGGATAGTCCCTCTTTTGTTACTTCAGCTCCCCAATAAATACCAGTACAAGATCACGTATTATTACTGTGTTACTACCTTCACACGTCACAATAAAGGCCCGACAGGCATACAAGGCATACACTACGATAACCATACAAACTGTAGTTTGATATATATTGTGAATTTTTAAGTAAATAAACAAAATATTTACCTTCGCCTTGACTTAAAATTTTACAATCCAATTGTTGATTATGATAACTATTATCCCCTCGATATTTTAACTATGGCTTTTATATTATTGTACGTAAGTACTTTCAATAAATATATTCAGTCTAACTTATCACCTAACATCTGATAAACAACCAATTATGTTTGGAAAACGGTTGGTTATCAGGTGTGAATATTTTTTAAAAGATTTTATTAGCAAGTCTGATTACGTATAACAACAGTAAAGCCTCAGCACTTTGAGTGTGCAGTACATTGGGCAAATATATAATCAATCAGAAGTCTGGATATCTTTCTAACCAGACTTATAGATATGGTCTCACGTGTCTATCAGATTTGCCTATCCTGTGTGTTTTAAAATCACTGCTTTTGGGCTTACATTTACATATAATATTTATCGCTTATTACACTGAATTAAATTCGTAAATACCGAGAACTTTAGTATTTGATTAAATTAATAATATTTATGAATGTGTTTGATAAGCTTTTAATAAATCTGGGTCCCGAATATTATTCCGCCTCGGGTAAAGCGAGATTAGGGAAACTAACATTATCGATTGCCAAAGTTTAGATATATTGGTAATTTATTCATCGAAAAAGGTCAGACTGAGATCTGGGATTGAGTTTCTATTAGTTGAATATATGTATATACAGTACGCAGTCTTTAAAACCTCTCTAAACCTAACAGCCAATAATTATACATTGAAGAATATAATCCAGTGTAGGCAAAAATACTATTGAGGGTTGTCGGTGCGTGAAGCGAAATAATTCTACATGAAGTCATTCACGTTAAATGAACTCAAATTAGCTTTGAAATTTTCAAAATTGGAACTGATTTTGGGAATTTACCTAATAATTTTATTTATTTATTTATTGGAAAATTTGTATAGCGCCGCTTTTGTGAGATATTACCTCAGGGGCGCTTTACAGTTGATGCAGGTATTAAAAAATATATATATATATATTACAAAAATAAATTGAAGTTAAGTTAAGTAAATGAAGTACAGGAACAGGTGACACGAAGATAGAAGGTGAAGACTCTGCCGCAAGAATCATAGTTGGTGAAGAAACTGGACATACTTATTCAACTACCTATTTTCAGATAATTATTTTATTTTGTAATTAGTAATTCCCTATTTGAAATATGTATTTCTTTTGTTGTGATTTTAGGCTTACCTATGGTGTACGAAAAGTTTGTCAACAAAAATATGTAAATACATATACCTATAGATAAAATTATTAAAAAAAATAAAAATATTGTTTTCGAAAGGCAGTGATACAGAGACTAATATTTTATAAAGAATTTCAGTTTCACGAATCCGGCAATTATAAAATTAACCCGTGATTTTGCACTATAGTATTATTTCTGCTCTAAATCAATATTCGAAGGGATTTAGCGCCGCATTCAGGAATCAATGATTTCGTCCGCCTAGTCTAGCAAATAATCTTCATTTGGTGGTGGTGGCGCAGAGGAACATAACTAAGAAGATTGAAAAAACAAAAATTTTGTTTTGGCTGAAAATTATTTATCAAATATATTTTATTAATATTGTTCTAATAATCAAGTCGGCATTTTTTTAAAAATATTTTCTGCTACAACATAACAACAAAATAAGATGTTTCAGTATTACCACTCTAGAACCGAAAGTTTTCTATCGTCAACGTAACCTTGACATTTCATACTGCAGCCCGGAACAAATCAGCAGAACTGCACTCGTACCAGTCTCGTAAGTTTCGAAGTCATTAGGTGCAGTAAGTAATGCAATCAAACAAAACTCGTTGAGCAATTATTTACCCTAGGATGGGCTCTTTTGGGAGTTGTTTCCCGGGCGACTGAACACTGAACAGAGGGTCGCTACGGCTCTGGTTTTACCTAATCTGTACACATTATGAAATATTTGCGGATACAGCGATTTGCTTTTCGCTACTTTTTTTTTTTTTTTTATACAGTGCTCTATAATTAGTGTAGTGTAATATAAAAAGTGGCAGGCTGCTACATGTTAGCCGCCAGTGCAATAATTTCAGTGGTGACATGAGCTGCTTTCCTAGGTTGGAAGCCATGGCAACATAATTAGAGATGTAGGATTTTAGTACCAGTCGATCGACATCACCTCGGACTAGCTCATTCGAAGGTACGTTATCGATTATCACTCAACCTCTCGTCTTGAGTGATAGTCGATATTATTTTTCATCTTCTGCTACATCATTCAGAGAGAGATAGTGGTTCAGTAATAACAAAAGAGTTAGTTTTCAACGTTATATTATGGCAGGGCTACTTTACAATATATAAAAAGGAGATAACACACAGTACACCATTTTATACGAACGGGACATGGTAACATCACAGGTATAAAGTATAATCCTTTCTAATTGTAATATCTCTCTTTGAATTTGAATTATGAAATCGGCACTGAGTTTACGATAGCACATAATCAGGAGGTAGAAAGGTCAAGCTTACAAAGATTTCTTCTATCGGTGATGCAATGTGAAGCCGCTATTTTCCACGTGCCAGGAGCACGATCGAGCATAAATAAGCATGGTTAGTATCACTGAGAAATCTGGTCAGGAGTTTATACAGTATTCACTGTCGAAAGGTAATGATTTTAGAGTGATTCTCCAGATGTTACTCTAAATATTATTTTGAATTCAGTTTTGACACGGCTCGGAGCAACGTGTTGTTCGCAGAATTACAAAGAGGCCGACGGCGTACGCGGTTAGTTCCGAGACTTGCCGCGAGGACGCCGATGGCGTGCATTTAAGCCGGCAAGTACTGCTTTTTGGCGGGATCGTAAGAACCAGCGTGTTGCAGATGTAATTGTTATCATTTCTTACGATTCAAACGGCTACATAATAACATAGCTCCACACAGGCGGCCCTGAGGAAAATGTTATCCCTCGGTGCCTATGTCATCGCATTTCAGGGATGCTGGATGGAGGTGTTTTTTAAAGTAAATGAAAGAAAAGAAGGATCCGGAATTCTGGGAAAGAAAAAGATATGAAAGGTGGGTAGGAATCTGGGGGTCCGTGCGTCCAGGAGTGATGGACGTTTGAATTTATCCCTCCCATGGGTCGAAAGGTCGCTGGAGATGAAAAAATCTCCCTCAATCAGTCTCCAAAACCGGCCCGCCATGCACAAAGTGGGCAGACGCATCTGACGCCAAGACCTGGACAAACCTCATCCCCTGAACCCGGTCTACTAAGTCTAAGTTAAATTAATGGTTCCCTGGGCAGCGGTACATATATATCCGCCCCTCAATTTGAGTATTCCCGTCATAGATACCAAACCTTGTGATTGCTGTACTTGGTGATTGTCATTTCTTGTTTCTGTAGATTTATTTTGTTTCTGTAATTCTATTCTAGTAACCTGTCCATCTTATATGAAAATATCTCAGCGAAATATTTCATCACAACATATCTAATAATAATATGTAGGAACCATTCAATTCAGACACTGTTAATATCTTTCCGGCAAGCCAGCGGTGCATTTTGGCAGTGCAATCTGGCTGAAAGAGATCAATAAAAACGACGAAAAAAACATTAAAAACGACATATAAAACAAATAAAATAGAAGTGAATAACTTTAGTCCGCTTCAACACAGGTCACCTTAGTAAGAAGGTCTAAGAAATAAAATTTACTATACATATATTCAATATCATATTTTGTATGTACAATGTTTAAAGAGTCGCTTTAATAAAAAAATGAAAGCCCTTGGCGGAACATTATTTTGTCTGGAGTGACTTGAAGGGCAACACGTAATTCCTACATAACAACCTCTCGCGTTTCCTTTTGATAAATCTCTTTGTAAATTTTGTGTGTTGAATATATTATCTAATATTTAGAAAAAAATAATAGCTTCATTTATAACGCATCCTTAACAGTAAACATAATTTGCCTAATCACGTTTGTGTTAAATAATTGTGGATAATATTCTCTATCATTAATTAACATTAATAACACCTCACACTTCAATTCGTACAATTTTCATATACTTAACAATTTGTTTTACTATTAAACAAAACAAACAACGAATTTGTGCTATTACTTAAGTACTCGTAGGTACTAATACTGATACTTACTTCATCTTGAACAATTACTACAAGTAATGTAAATGTATCTTAATTATGATATATTTTGTCCTTAGTATTTATTTTTCAAATTTTTTCAATGTTTCATTTTTTGTTTCACGGAGTTAAGTTCGTACAATAAATAAATAAACATAAGTATATATATTTTATTATATCACTCAATTCAGATCTTTACATTACATTTTTTGTATGAAAATATTGAATATGATAATTGAATTGGATAGGGAATCTGAGACATATTATATGAAAGGTATTGATGGAGTTAAATGCAGCATGTGTGTGCATTATGATTGAAATGTATTGAAGATGTCAGGATCCACAGATTTAGTGCTCTCGAGGTGGTTCCAACACTGTAGCAACTGTCAGAAAATTACTTTTTGTGTCTTACTGTGCTTCCGGGAACACATATGAACTGAGGACTCAAAACTCAGCAGCGCAATGTGATAAGCTGAGGGCGTGCTACAACAATTCATATATGCGACCTACACATCTGCCAAGGTTCAGCAGTGCCTCCACGATGGCACCTAAGGGAGGATACACTCATTCCCTGCCTTACTTCGCCACCGACTATTCAGCTTCCGTGGCAAGTTACGGAAGTGTCATTGTTATGGATGCATCCGAAAGGCTTAGCTCTCCACTAAATGAGCGATCATTTAATTTTATATTAAATTTTACTTATTTTAATGATGATTTCATTTGATGTTAGAAATATTTCAAATAATAATTTTGCTGTAGCTGGTGAAATGAATGTCTCTCTGATCGATGTAAGTGAAATCTTATGATTTGATAACCTGGCAAAGAAAAGCCATACTTAATTGAAGAATTTTCCGAAACATAATTATTTTCTGATCTCTTGTAATTTCAAGGATCAATCTCGTTTACACTTCAAGTTATATTGATTATTTAACTACGAGAAAAGCAGGGTGTTATTTTGAAAAAAAGAGTAAAATTAACAAGAGAGGCAAGACGCAGATGCAACTTGAAGTTCACACCGACTTCGACTGACTGGTCGACAAATAACCATTGTAATTCCGACATGCCGGGTAGCTATAGAATTCCCATTTGAGAAGTGTCAAAGCCTAGAGAAAGTTTGGATGGGGAATTAGAAGGTGAAGAAGATAACTGTTCTAGAAATCAGATCTTAACATAGCAAATGCAAATACAAATGGATATGGCAAAATACTGAATGCTGGCGTACAAATATAATTATTTATATTTATAGGTATATGAGGTTAATATTGAGTGATTAGTAAATGCCTATAGTTGTGAATTGGAAATATTATTAAGATCAAAGATCTGTGAATTAAAATGAAAGGACTCACCGAAGTATAATACTGATGGTATATTTAAGTACGCACAGTGTTAATATAACTGATTATTAATAATTGTATTGATGGAAATTTGATGATGAAACGAACCGAATGAAATGATGTTCACTTAACAAGCAGGAGTAAAGGGATGTATAATGCACATATACTGGTAATGCTGTTTCGTGGTTATCGTTGACAGATATTTTAAAATTTGTATTATTTATTGAACAGTTGTGGCCAGTAGGTAGATAGTAGGTTATATTTTCCTACCTACAGTGGTAATAAGGTTTTCATTTTTTTTATTTGCAATAATTGTAACAATTATTTTTATAAGCAATAATTATTAGCCTGAAACACTCATCCACATTGAAAAATCTCCTGATAAAAGATACATGACGCCAACGGGACTTGAACCCGTGTCCTTTCGATTTCCGGTCGACAGCTCTGACCACTGAGCTATGGCGGCTTATCTCTTATCCGCGAAATAATTCAATATATACTAGTATAGTGATTCATTCAAAAATTACTGCTTATTACATTTTTTCACCTGAAAACAACCAACTTTATTTTATATGAGAAAGGCATTGTAAGTGCTAACTCTTTCACTAGATGGCGTCGAGACAAATTGTCTACATTTTTTGGTGAAGATACTTGAACTTGTCAAATATTAATTATTATTTTTTTTGGTAAACTAATGTTTAAGACAAGATTTTTATGCATAGCACAGAGGGTACAAATATTTTTATAAGGTTGTTTTCAGGTGAAAAAATGTAATAAGTAGTAATTGTTGAATGAATCACTACACTGAAAAAAATGAGTTAGCTAAAGTGTTAAGCTAATTGAAGTTGTGTAACCATCGCCTAAACTTGAGCTACTAGTACCACACTACTTTATGTGCAGGTACAGTCGTTGTTTAGTAAAATGTGCTTGAGTTATTACAACCAAACTTTAATAATAGCATACTAAAAGCTTACTTACCTAAAAAAAAAATCGGTTTGGTTAATTAAGCTAAAGTAATTTACTAAACCTATTTCACTTTAGTAACTTAAGTTTATGTGTTACTTCCCAAAGTATTTAGCTAAATTTAACTAAACATCTAGTTTGGTTAAATGTTTTGTTCTTATAGCCAAACTTAGGTTGGAATATCTAAATTTGGTATTTTTACATAACAATTAGTTGCTTTGCACAAACTTGAGCAAAGTGCGATAAAACTTTAGTTAAATCTCCCGAACTTTGGTAGATCTTATCGTCGTCGCTAGCGGTCCGCGATGACGCAGTTGTTTATTTACGACGCAGTTTTCAGTTCGCCACAGTTCGCACCATACTTGAATTGACGTTTGTTGCGCGCGTTGCGAATTTATTTTATGCTAACCGCTGTTCCTAGTTCCTAGTGATAATGGCAGACAACACCGTGGAGGATTATTTAATTTCTTGGAATCTGGAAGCTTACATAGAAACATTTGAAGGTGAGTTTTTTTTCATTTTTTTATGATTTAGAATTTAGATCATGGAATTATGATATATTTTATGATAATATCCATTCTTTTTGATTTAGAAACTGGCACCTTCATTATTCATGACTCAAGTACGCAATAAATTTAGTAGATTTGTATTTATTATGTACCTAGTTTGAAGAGTGCGTGTGGACGCTACAACCAGATTGTGTCAGGAGTCATGACACAGGTTACAGAGAGTGGCATATAAAAAAATTAATAATAATTGGATGACTTGTATAGCGCCGTTTTTGTGCAAAATCACCTCAAGGGCGCTTTTATTTCTTTGTTCGTTTCTGCCAGTATTATTTTGTATTGAACGAATGTTGTTTGAAACTGCAGTATTTTCTAAGTTACAGTTTTACCCTAGTCAGAAACTAGAACCAACCAAACTAGCTTTTAAATCGTACCGATGGATGGTCAATCATAGCAGGTTATGTTTAATTTTAATAAATGTGTATTGCAATTATTAATTCGGACATAACATTTTGAACATTGAATTCTATTGATTTTTTTTGGGAGGGATATGTTTTTTTAAATACAGGGTGTACCCATTGTTTATGTTTACATTGGAATTTTTCATATAAATTAAATAATTTCATTATTAAAACTATTTTATCTCCGCTTGATTCATGATACAGGGTGTTCGGTATCTTCTGTTGTATAAATATACATTTTTTTAATGAATAATTTTCATTCCTTTGAAAAATATTTTTTTTATTTTCTTGTTTTGAAAATTTTTGTATTTTCTCGTCCATTTTTTCTTTATTTCATAACAAGCCATAGACTCAAAAACACTCCTGATAATATCTGAAGATGATATTAAAGAATTGATTCCGACTGTAGGGCACCGGGCACTGTTTACAGCACACATTAATGCGCTCAAGGATGTTATTAATCCACCTGTCATAAGTGTAAGTTTTTAAATTTTAATTCATCATTACTGCTTTTAAAAAGCAGTAATGATGACATATTGTATACCTAGGCCTTTTTTGGCTAACCGTTTGGAAATAGTTGTACCGGACGCGATTTTGATACAAAAATAATAGTATTTAAAATAATAATTCCTGTAATTAATGAATAAATCGACTGCCGGGGGGTCAAGCAATTCCAAAGGGATAAAAACAAAGCTTGACCCCTTAACCCCTTCTTTCGCCTTTGTGTACATACCTGCTTTTTGTTTCAGATTGAAGATATACCTTCAAATTCCAAACAAACAACGCCCATATATTATTAACACGATGACTTCGCTGAAAATGACATTTCCTTGTTGGAAAATATAAACAAATCACAAAGAATAACGCAAGAAGCTTTTGAAGAGCAAATTTCGAATGTAAGTTAAATAATTTTAGTAGGTTTCAGATATCTAAGTAACTTAGGTTAATTGTTTTATACATTCCGATATGTGTATTTTAGTAGTGGCAGCGTAGAATAGCCGTCCTGTGACTGATACTATGATGATTATAGAAGTGGTTATTAGTTATTTAATCAATATGCAATTTTGTTTTCTAGGACATCATCTCCTATCAATCAATGAAGGGCAAGAACTTTTAATGCAGTTTGAGTCAAAGGGTCTGTTGTAAAATTCTGCCAGACTGTGCAGTACAGTATAAGTAAGGAATTTCAGGGTTATCCAGATAGATCCATTACAAGCAAGATATTTTATGAATTTGCTTTTCAAATCACCAAAGTCTTTAATAAAGAAAGCGCAGCTGTGTATTTCACCCCATATGTGTGTTTTAAAAAATTACCGTACCCAAAAAATTGCTGCTAAAGGTAAATTACTAGGCACATACAGGCATCGCCGAAAAGAATTGGCCAAATCAGGACACAAACAATTTTTACTATATTTAAGAAAAATTTATAATAAAAAATGATAATATAAATATGTGTATGATCAAACATGTTTTCTTTTTTGAGGTTTTGCTGGTAGCTGGAAACAATAGAGACGATTCTTAACAAAATAAATTTTATTTATTTATTTATTTATTTATTTATTTATTTATTTACGGACAAATAGTCCATTAACAACATATTAATTACACGAATAAGTTTTATAAACAGAGATGACAGTGAAAGGAGAGCATATATAAATGAGGAGCGAAGACAATAATAATGACAATAATAATAAAAAGTAAGAATGGGAGATAAAAATAAGTCAAAGCATGAAGATGGTTCAAAGGGCATTAGAAATTAGACATTGCGTATTGACTGTCGAAAGTCATTTAGGCATATACCACAAAATTCAATGCTTTGACTTGACAGTGAGTTGACAAGTCTCGACATTCTGGACAAAGGAGAATGGTATCCATAATTGGTAGAATGTTGATTGACGAACAGCAATTCATTATTTCGGAGTCTACGGGAAAGGATGTTGAATTGGATAAGTTGCAACAAAGCAGGTGAGTCTGTAATACCATTGATAATCTTAAATATGCAAATCAGATCAGTGTCCCTTCTACGTTTCTTCAAAGAAGAAATGTTTAAAGTTTGTTCAACTTCATCATATGAGTACTCTCCTCTTTCAAGACCCAACCTCCAAGCGATTCCTCGTAGGAAGCGATGTTGTACGGATTCTATGTGACAAATGTGGACAGCATAGAAAGGAGACCAAATAACACTAGCGTATTCAAGGTGAGGGCGAACTAACGAGCAGTAAAGAGTTTTAAGGGTACTTATATGTTTAAAGTCAGAGGTTATTCTATGAACGAAGCCGAGTAGTTTAAGTGATTTGTTAACAATGTTGTTAATGTGCTCACGGAAAGAAAGTTTGCAGTCTAGAGTGACCATATTATATGAATGAGGTTTTTAATAAGTACATTCTAGTCTTACAAAAAATAATATTTATTTATTTAGGTTTCATCTCTCAAAAGGGTTGTAATAAACTACCTGCAACTCAAAGTATTTAACCCATGATTCTGAATTATGGGTATAATCCTTCGAGTTGATGGTGGTTACATTTACACCCTGTATTGTTTTCAGCTAAACTGCAAAGCTGCACTTCCTATTTAATATAGATAATCTAACCAAAAAGCTAAGCTACAGTACCTAAAGCTAGCTAGCAGTAGAGAGGTAAAACACCTATATCAGTAGGGCTATTCCAACCGAAGTTTAGTTAATCAACCTAACCATTTTGTAATATTAACTAATTAATAAGGTTACTACATCTAAACAGTTTTGTTTTTCTAACCAAACACTACAAAATGGTTTAGGTATATAATTTTTAGTTTAGGTAACACAACTAAACACAGAAAGCTGTCTCAACTGATTAGTTTAGCTAGAATATCTGAATCGTTAAGCTGTAATAAATACAGTTTAGGTAACACAACTAAACACAGAAAGTTAGAAAGCTGTCTCAACCGATTAGTTTAGCTAGAATATCTGAATCGTTAAGCTGTCATAAATACAGTTTAGGTAACACAACTAAACACAAAGCTGTCTCAACCGATTAGTTTAGCTAGAATATCTGAATCGTTAAGCTGTCATAAATACAGTTTAGGTAACACAGCTAAACACAGAAAGCTGTCTCAACCGATTAGTTTAGCTAGAATATCTGAATCGTTAAGCTGTCATAAATAAACTGCTGTTTAGCAAACAGTAGCTAAAAGTTCGGCAGTCACCACAGCAACTAAACTGTTTAGTAGATAATTACTGAAAATTTAGTAAATAGTACCTAAACATTTCTTTCAGTGTAGTATATATTGAATTATTTCGCGGATAAGAGATAAGCCGCCATAGCTCAGTGGTCAGAGCTGTCGACCGGAAATCGAAAGGACACGGGTTCAAGTCCCGTTGGCGTCATGTATCTTTTATCAGGAGATTTTTCAATGTGGATGAGTGTTTCAGGCTAATAATTATTGCTTATAAAAATAATTGTTACCCTTTGTGCTATGCATAAAAATCTTGTCTTAAACATTAGTTTACCAAAAAAAATATAAATTGGAATAATTGTATATAGTGTAAATGAACGTACTTGACTTACTTTTACCGGTGATTCCTGACATTATTTGGAAAAATAAATGTAAATTAAATGTTTTCATTCTGATGTTTTTTTGTCTTCCCTGGTCACTCACTCAACTGAGTAACTGCTCAACTCCTCACCCCGATCTTAACTGTCCAATAACTACTGATTTTTAATGTTTTAAGTAGAAAAAATAATCAAAAATGTCACCGGTGACCAAAATTTAGTAGGTAGGTAGCTACTTGTTATTAATATAAGTCAAGGAAGGACGTCATTTAATTCTCTTTGTATCAAATATAAAATGGTAAACTGGGATTTCACTATCCCCCCAGTACTACTAGATTAAAAACTTAAATAAATTTATATATATTTTAAAAGTATGTAGATGGGTTTCGGTTGTATGTACTGGTATCTACACATAGGGTATGATTACGGGGATTATGTCATTAAGATTATCATATTGCAAAGAAAAACATTATCGATAAGATCAGCAGATCTAAATGACATCAAAATATTAGGTACTGTAGGTTTTCATTTAGAGAAATAAAAAAAAGTAAATATGCAACACTTTATCGGCTGTGTTACACAGCTTGCTGCCTTTGACACTCCTTTGACCTATTTTAAATTTAACTAAAATTTACGCCTGAACACAAAATCATAAATAAAGCGCAGTATGAAACAGAAAATATATTGCAAAATGTATTACAGAATCTACCTCGAATAAAGGTTACTTTTGAACTCTCGGATTTCCTTCCACATTCAGGGCCTGTCCTGAGCCCAATGGCGCCTGGAACGAGTCAAATTTTCACGCCCCTTGTCACAACCAGTAAACGTATTGGTAGATGATCGCTGTAATCAATAATTTTGGGATGATTTGTATTTTTGTGCAGCTATTTTTAAGGTAAATAAACTTAAGAGCGATGTGTTAGGGGTCTTAGGTGTTAAGTATTATCAGCGCCTTGGCAATTCGGCGCCCGGGGCGGACTGCTCCAATAGCGTCCGCTTAGGGCCGGCTCTGTAGATACTTATAGGTTTCACTATATTTTCATAAATGCGGAAAGATGAATTTATGGATGCAAAGTTTTGAAACAAGAACATATATTTATTTATATTATTTTAAAAGCCCAGAGGAATTATGAAAAGGATTAGGCTCCGCAGAAATGGATATTTCATATTTCTTGAAATATTGTACTTTTTTTGTGTTCGGATTTAACTTTCTTGGATATCGTTATTATAATATTATAATTTATTTTAATGGGTATTTATTGCAACATAAAAGCATTGAGATCATTAGATTAAGATCTAGACATTACATGAGCCATATATTATAATATTTTTCTTAATAGTTATAAATTTAAAAACATAAAACAAATAAAAAACTTTATTCCACTTAATTTTATTTTGACCGTAACCGGTTTCAGCTCGTCAAAGCCATCTTCAGACTGGTACACAAAATTCTTAGTCTACGGTTTATATACACAACATATCGGGGAGGGGGGAGAGGGGTAGTTTAAAGGGTTATAATCAATTTTATTTGTTACTAAGTCGTTTAAGATTGTGGTATTTCTAAATATTTGGTAATTCCAGTAAGCTAATTACCTTGGGTTTGTAGCTCATTTCAATATTTATTAGGGAAAAAACCTCACAGGTAATATGCATTATTAATGACCTAATTTCATTGTCAAATCATTATTTATGATGGGATTATATTTGCTTTTTGAAAAGATACATGTTTACATTTGAGAAATTATTATAGGAATTAAGAAAGTAGGGACTTAGCAACTGATACTAATAGCTTATTAATTACAAAGTTACTTATTGAAGGGGTACATGTTTACATTGAAGTAGGGATGGTCTAACCTAACTACATACATATTTTAATGTCGAA
Source organism: Hesperophylax magnus (assembly GCA_026573805.1). NCBI lineage: Eukaryota > Metazoa > Arthropoda > Insecta > Trichoptera > Limnephilidae > Hesperophylax > Hesperophylax magnus. The sequence goes on from JAIUSX010000022.1 coordinate 9,477,191, forward strand.
ATTATTATGAAAATTACAATGGATACAAGATTATTATAATATATTATAATGGAATTCCACCACGAATTATCGGTCTCAAAAATAGAAATATTAAAAACATAATTTTTAACTATACGATTATAAGAAAAGACATTCCATGCATCCATATTCCGCTTTTTTAACTGTAGGTACATGAAATCTTGACAAAGAAAAAAAATTTTAATAGTCAATCACAAAATTTAGATTTAGTCTTTGATCGGTATTTGCCACGGAGCTTAAAGTTTCATGATGGTTGCCAGGAGTAAGTTAAATTTTTGTCAGAAATCAAAAATCGAAAAGGTACGATTTTTTTATAATCAAGCCGTGTAATAAGTAGGTACGGGAAATTAAGAAAAGAAAGACACCTGCACAGTTTGTTTTTCAGAGTAAAAAAATGTATATTAAAGGATTCAATTTCCTTATGTTTATTCTCTTAAAATGAGAGTATTACACCGTTTTCATAGCCTTGCTCTCAAAAAAGTTCTCGAGCCTCACACGTTTTTTTAAATGAATTTTCATCATCATTCAGGTTATTCAACATTATTTATCCGCGAAACCAACTTCCATGATATTATTTTGAATATTTTAGTAAAGAAATCCACGCATCAAGGGAAATTAAAAAGTTACAACCCTAATTTTGGCAGAGCAAAAAAAATCGGGAGTTAGTGGGAATATGGTATTCTTAATTGTGGTATGTTATGAGGCTGAGAGAATTGCAAAGAGAACGAGATGGGAAGATGAAGGTTGGATAGTAAATTAACAATGCCATTTCAAACGATGTTTCGATTCTGAATGGTAGTCTCACCAGAGCATCTACCACTGTGATGACATGATCTTACTTTCAATTATTTCATTGGTCCTTGCTTATTGCTTTTTAAATGTCATTAACATCGAGAAGGGAGGTAATGAGCACAAACTAAGTAGAGAGGCTATTGTTAAAGACGCCTTTGAAATTCAAAATATCAAATATCTTCACCTTTACTGAAAATAAACGGCAGCGCAGTAGGGGGTGGGTTGTCATAAATCAAGTTACTTTTTTACACATTTGGAAAAATTATTTTATTTTTAAATTTGATTTAAGAGATTTCGACCAAAGTAAAAGCATAAATTGTCTTGAGAACCGAAGAGGAATGTAATTGTATTCATGGGTGATAACTTTAACAGCTTTTATCGGTCAAGATATATTTTCATTCTAAATCTTTCACCACAAACTATTCCACTAAAAAAATATCTGAGATATCCCGAATTTTTTTATTAAAATAACTTATGCTTAGATTTTAGGGAAGTAAATTAAAAATGTTTTGAGTGCGACATTTTTGAAATGTAGTATGATCAAATCAAAATTCCCCTTTTCTGCTAAAAAAGTTAACCATCTTCAAGAGGTGATCCTGTAGTATAATATGTATATTAGTCTTACCGAATGATGCATTATGTTTTCAAACACATATTCTAATACAGTTGGCTCTTTACTATTTTTTCATTGAAATACATCAAATAACTAAACCTCTTGATGCAAAATTATTCTATTTAAAAATATATTAAAAATTTTCGCTATCAAAATTCACCTTATTTGCTTCCGGCAGGTGCTTAAAGTCAGTATGAATTCAATAAAAAATCAGTTAGGTACGTGTTATGTAGTTTTTTAGTCTAAATTATCATCAAAATCTATAAAGAATATTATAATTCTTTTAAAAGTCATGGTTAGGTTTGGTTAAGGTTTGATGTTCACGTAATGAATGAAAAATTTTGTTAAATACGAGGGACGCCTCGTTAGATACACATTTCAAATATTAAAAAAAATCGAATAAATCAGTTTTGCCAGGTTTAGTGACTAAATCTGAATATCTAGAACCCAATCGTCTTCTTCAAATTCTTATTCTCCACCCACACTTTCTTCAACCTTCACCATTTCTCAGTGGTTATTTGTTGACCAATGTTATTAACTTCATATTGCAACAAACCGTATCTTGTTTGTTCATTTTTTAGTTTGTCTAAATAAAGCCCTGCTTACTGGTAGTGAAATTGTTAAGATGTGATAAATTTAACTTGAACTATTAACAAGTTTGTTCCTCCAATTTCCAAGAGATCAGAACATAATCAAGTTTTGTAAAACCTTCAATTAAGTATAGATTTCTATGCAGGATTATCAAACCATGGAAGTTCCCCTACATCGATCAGAAATACATTAATTTCATCGGCTCCAGCGAAATTCCTGTTTGAATTTTCAGAAACACAATTAAAATATGTTTAGCCGCAAAAAGAAAAACCCCGGGAAAAGGTATTTTTAACAGTTTGTAAATCGTCAAATCCTTTTTTGCTTTTTTCTTTCGAAATATAAACGTGTTGGTACATTGATATAATGTGGGTATTGCGCTTGTGAGAAGTTTAAATAATATTAAAAAAATAAATTAATTATATTCTATATTTAATATCATCAACGGTTGAGCAGTTAAACCAATTACTTTCTGGTTCTTATTATCGTCAGTTTTTGTGTCACGTTTTATGCGCAGTGATACAATTACATCGATTGAAATGAATAAATAAGTGTTTGTAAAAATGCTTTGATGATAACAGCCGAATCTAAGATTGTTGAATATGAACTCTAGCGGTTAGAATATTTTTTGTTGTTGTTGCCTGCACTATGTATAAATAATTGTTCATGTTGCTGGTCAGATATTTTATTAATACGGAGTCCGTTAGAAAGAAGTTCTAAGGATTTGTAAGTGGTCGTGTATTTTTCAGTCGCAATTGGCAAATTATGAAAACCATTAAAAATGCACAGGACTTCGAGGTTGCAGATAATGCGGACAAAAATAAAACTTTAAATACGTAGGTGGTGCTGATGACTGATTCCACCCAAAACTGAATAATTTAGTGTTACCCTACCGTACCTTACATGGTATTCGAAAGTTTATTGGTTTTCTTTCCATACTAAGAAATTGTGTATATTTTTTTATATTTTAATGGAAAGCTTAGTAAATATAAGTGCTTAAAAACAATTATTTCAACAGAAATTTTCCTTCTTTAAGAGGAACGGCTGCGCGGCCTTATTCATACGAAACTTTTAATTTGGATATGAGGCCAAAATTCTTGACCAAAATAAATAATACTTTTTTTTAAATTAAAAGGTGTAGCAAATACTTAGGACGTATAAGTGCTGCTTTTTTTATTTATTTAATAAATTAGAAACTATAAGGCCACAAATGAATTAAAATTTTCACGATTTTAGAGGCAACTTTGACAATTTTTTGTTAATTAAAAGTAATTATTAAAAAACAAACTTTCCCAATGTACCATGTAAATACATTTTAATATCAATTTTATTAAAAAAAAACATTGTAAAACAGCGTTTTTTTTGTAAGAATTGTTATATAACTGTTAAAGCCATATAATATACTATAGGTGTGTTACACAAATAGTCATCGCCGCACAAGCCGGCGGCAAAGCTTGATACTCCAATCATTCAGGGTGTGGATTATAGTCAATTTCCCAATTAAAACAAGTCTCTTGATATGAGGGTTTATTGTACAGGTAATACATGTTATCAACAGATCTACAAAAGGTACATAGCTTTTTAAGTCCTAACTAGTTACTAGCCAATCTATTGACTCTAAGGGCTCTGATTGACAAGGTATATTATGCGCTCACGTGTAATTTACGGCGGATGCGGTGAGACGGTCGGCAGGTACCATGGCAGGTGCCAGGCAGGGCGCAGGACGAAGGGCGGCTACGATGGGCGGAAGCCATAGCACGGCCTAACTGATGCGGTAGGGCGGGAATACGGCGAAGGGCGGCACAGAAGCGGCCTGAGGCGGCCAGGGCGGCGCAGAAGCGGCCTGGAGCGGTGATGGGCGGCTTACGGCAAAAGGGCGGCGCAGAGATATGGCGCCATCATATCCATGATGGTGTAGACGTGATAACTGAGTCTAGGGACGCGGCACATTATAAAATGTATGCACGCCGGTCCAATTACGGCGACGCCGATTTGGCGGTAAATGATAACTCCGAACTAATGCATCGTGTTGAACTCAACGGGGGCCGGCGGTGAACTGCGGCCGAGCGCGTGGCTAGCTAGCTGCAAGTACTTGACCTTGTCGGGCGCAAGTGGGAGGGATATTCTACGATATCGGATTGGTTGTAGGTCCTTGTGGCCTACGTGACTGATATCAGGCGCGATGTCGCGGATGTATGTGTATGTATTGGTGTTTTAACATGAACTCAGTGCGTGATCGATTTCCGGTAACGCGTGAGAATATACCTAACTTGTGCAGTTAGCTTGTTTTTATGGGCGATCCATAACAGAATTTAAAATTTATATGAGAAAAATTTTGTTTCCGCGTAAATCGGTCGTTTGAAAAATAAATTTAAGCCCATGAAAATAGTTTTTTAATTATTCATATTTTTTTATTTTATTAAATTTGCATAGTAAAAATAACAAAACTTTTTTTCCCAAATAATTGAAAAACTTGCCTCTAAAATGATTTCTCTCTTGGCTCTCGTGAAAATTGATTTTTTTATTTGCCCATATTTTATAATTTGTTACACAAATAAATAAAGTAGCATATACTAATTTTTTGCTACATCCTTTGATTAAAAAAATAATCAAAGGATGTAGTAATTTGGATATGAACTACTTTATTGTGTATTAAATTTTAAAATTATTTTCACGATTTAGAGTCAAGTTTGATATTTATTTGTGACTGAATGGTAATTACTAAAAAAATGATCTTATCTTTCCTACTATGGAAAAATGATTTATTCATTTATTTATTTATTTATTTATTGGTAAAGGTAAGAGACAAACAGCTTATACATAAAAAATAAATATAAATATATACATGTTAAATACAGTCAAGCCAAAAAAGTCTCCTATATTAAAATTAGTTGGAGATGGAGTTTTATTGTATAAAAAAATATATATATATTTTAGGTGAGGAGGGGAGGAATAGGAATTTAGGATGAGGATAGGAGATGCTCTGGATACATTCCATACTATTGTATTAATTTTCGATCGTACGAGTTACTTCTAATCGATATTTGTGAAGTGTATTGCTAAAAATGTCTATGTTTTGAAATTTAGTATTATATTGGGCACATATACGTGGAATTGGTGAATTTTTTCTAAAGTTAGTTCTACATGTAGGTAAATGAAACAAATGGGATTGCCGTGTTGATCTTGTTGGAATATGAATATTTATTAAATTCATTAGCTCTGGTGAGTCGAGGCCATTGTTAAGAATTTTAAATAATAAGATTTGGTCAAAAATCAAACGTCGCGTATGAAGTGAGTTGAAGTTGTGGTAATTAATAGAATCGGCGTAATTTGAGAAATGTAAGTTTTTTTTATAATTAATGTGTTTAAAAAAATTTTTTTGAATTCTTTCGATTCTTTCAATGTGAGCTTGGTAAAAAGGAGTCCAGATCGGTGTGCAGTGTTCTAGGTGGGGACGGATGAACGCTGTGTAAAGGGAATATAGAGTCTTAAGGTTGCGGAAAGGTTTCGTTAAACGTATTATAAATCCTAGCATTTTGTTGGCTTTGTTGATGATTGCATCAGTGTGTTGAATGAAGTTTAATTTCACATCCAGTATTACCCCAAGGTCTCTGATAAAATCTACTTCTTTGATTTGTGTCCCGTTTAATGTATAATCAAAGGAAATTTTATTGTTGTTACGTGTAAATGATAATTTATTGCACTTTGAGGTATTTACTACAAGTTTATTTGATTCACAGTAGTTAAAAAGACGATTGAGATCCTCTTGAAGTTTAATGCAATCTTCGATTGATTTGATAACTAAGTAGATTTTTTTATCGTCTGCATATGCTAGGTAATTGGCGTGTAAAAAACATTTGTGAATATCATAAATATACACATTAAATAATAATGGCCCTAAATGAGAACCTTGAGGTACACCGGAGGGCACGGAAAAGAAACTGGACTTAGTTCCCGCAACTGATACACATTGAAGTCTGCTCTGAAGGTATGAAGTGAGCCACCGAAGTAAGTCACCATGGATGCCTATTTGACTTAATTTTTTAATTAAAATGAAATGGTTTACTTTATCGAAGGCTTTAGAGTAATCAGTGTAGATTACATCTACTTGGTTTCTATTGTCCATATTGCTCGTTAAATATTCCGTGAAATTTACCAAATTTGTTAGTACCGATCTTTTTTGTAGAAATCCGTGTTGTTGGTTTTGTATATTGCGAACAATTGTTGTATAAATTTGATCGTAGACAATTTTTTCAAAGAGTTTACTAAATACAGTTAAAATTGAGATTGGGCGGTAGTTTACAATGTTGCTTTTAGAACCTGTTTTATGAATAGGGATTATAGTTGTTTATAGTTGTTATGATGAAATATAAAATAAATAAAATATTAAATTGTTAAAAAAACTATTTTGATGGGCTTAAATTTAATTTATATTCAGACATAAAAACTTATTTTTAATGATGTTTTATTTTTTAATTTATATTTCATTGAATTTGAATAGAATATTGGGATTTTTTTGTTATTGCTATTAACTCACAAAAAACTTGTCAAAATTGTCTCTAAAATCGTGAAAAATTGATAACTATTCAGTTTGATCGAGTATTTTGGCCTCAATTCCAAATATGAGTTTTGTATGAAGAAGGCCGCGCAGTGGTTCTTCTTATCAACCTACATATAATGCGATTAAAATTTTAACCTGTTTCTTAAGGTTATTGTTTAAACCTTCCTATATCTCGAGCGTTGAGTTAATCAGATACCAGAAGCTAGCGCCTTCCTTACTACGCACTAAGAAATAAATATTTTCAAACAAAAGAGTTTTCCGAATCACTTAACACGATAAGCTTTTAATTCAGCTAGGTGGGACCTAAAAGTTTGTTGTAAAAATGGGTTTGCTGGACTACAAAGGTTTGATCACCAATTTTCTTAACACTTATTCCTTTTACATGAAGCTTTCTCCTGTGCGAATATAAAAACAATTCCTTAAATCCAATTTATGCGATCCGGTTTATAGCTAAGAATCACTCTGCAATCTGTCAAATGAAAAAAACCTTTTCTTACGTTTTTTATTTTTTCTAAACTACTGACGATATGAATCCGTTGCAATAAATAAAACAGCATTAACAAAAAATATCCACATGAGTCAGGATTTTTAAAATTAATTTGCCATATAAAATTAATGTATTTTATTTTTTCAATATCGTCTATAATAAAACTAAAAATTAGCAATTATCGTCGAAAAGAGCAATTATTGTCATCCGAAAGTAACACTGGGATATCTTTTAAAACGTTCTAAAGAATATAACTTCAAAACAAATAGTTGTATTAAACTTAAATAACTATTATCTCAGAGCAGTTGTTAGAAGGTATTTATCTCACTGTTGCTTTGGGCTGACGACATTTGAAGTTATTCAACACAACTTTTGATAGAAATCCCTTTGATAAAATAGTATTAATAATAATTACAACATGCTTGACTAAGGACGGGTTGTTTCGAAGAATTTGAACAATTCTTCAAATTTCAAAGTTGATTTCAAGTTATGTGAAAGATTTTTTCTAGTTCTGTTATTATTTCAGTTCTGTTAAGCAACTAGCCTAAAATTATATAATAACAGAACTTGAATAGGACTTTCACAGAACCCAAAAATGAACGTTGAAATTTGATGAATTGTTCAAATTCTCCGAAACAACCCGTCCTAAATGTTTAGTATGTAAATAATTCAAGGTAATTTTTTTAATTATTGTTTTAGTTTATTGGGGAAATAAACAGTTTAAATAAACGTGTTTAATTTTTGCACGAGCAAGTGAAGTTTCCGCATAAGATTCATTTTATGTAACAAAACTTATATGATCAAATAAAAACATAAAGTGGATATTTGAAAACAAAATTAAATTATGCTAATATATAATGTAAAATTAAAAACGGGTTGCTTCGGAGAATTTGAACAATTTTTCAATTTCAATGTTAATTTTCAAGTTCTGTGAAAGATTTTTCTAGTTCTGTTTTTATTTCAGTTTTTTCAAACAACTAGCCTATAATAATATAATAACAGAACTTGAATAGGACTTTCACAGAACCCAAAAATGAACGTTGAAATTTTATGAATTGTTCAAATTCTCCGAAACAACCCGTACTAAGATATTTTATAAAATATTTAGCAAATTGATCAAAGATAAACAAAATAAAGCGCGAGTTCTAGTAAAAAAAATATATCAATAAACTCTCCGTGGACTCGACGTGTTCTCGACTAGCAAGTTGGAGGACGCGAGTTCAAATCCCAGCGTGCCCAAGTAAATGTTATTTGATTTACCTGTGTTGTTTTATGATTTATTTTATTGATTTCTTATTCGAAAATATATATTTGCGGCACGTTCCAGAGTGGAAGATACTCCCCACTACCTTCATCCTCATAACATACCTCAATTGGGGATGCCGTTGTCTCAATGGCTCAAGATGGTTGGGAGCATTTGTGACTCTTGTGCGATTTCACATAAAAAAGCCCAAATTTATTCACACGCCATGACTCATGTATTTCATTTTTTTATATTAAAATTTTTTTTTATATTAAAAGTAAGACAAATATTACCGGGTTACGAATAACCTGACAATATTTGAAAATCTCCTACTACCACCACGGGAAGCTGAAAATGTTGCTTGTGTTGTGATGGAGGACTTAGCCAGCCGAGGAATTGAACACACTACGCCTGAGTGGGACCCAAGCGCGATGTCAACTCGGCCACCGACCGGTCAAACATTAATCATTACATTAATCCTGCCTAAAGATCGTTGTGAAATACGGCGGAAAATCTTTTTTTTAATATAAATTCATGTAACAGAATTTGTCGTGGAAAATCTGTGATAAAAAATACTGGGAAAGCAACGTTGAAACACAATCCATTAATGCTCTATCATAAAGGAGAGCGCGGCCTTTCAAAAATTATAAAAGCTTACAATGAACCCCAACCTAGTATCGATTATTATTCATAGAATTCTTACAGTATTATGCAAACGTGAATTTACCTCAAGTTAAAACAATGCTGATTGAAATTAGAAAATTAAATTTTTTCACTTAGTTATGGCTCTGCACTAAAATGATTTTACAAAAATTAATCTTTTACTCAATTTTTACGCTTTGTAGATAAATTTTGATCGATTAGCAGATTTTATATTAATCCCATCCTACTTTGTCCAAATATTCAATTAGACCGAGTGCTCATTTAAACGAATATTTCATTGCTTGAAAAGCTTTCGTCTAATAATATCTTGTTGAAATGGTGTAATGAAAGTCGGGTCTCCAGCGACCAAATGTTTTCAATGGACAAAAACAAAAACATAGGGCCAGAGCCACAACGTTTTTTGTTTGCCATTGGCCATGGAAAACAATAATGTGGTGGCGCTGCCCCAATGTTTCATGTTTGCATTAACATTTTGTTCAATTATAGTGATTTATTTTTGGGGGTATTATACCGTGTTGTGCTACCTCCTTCGTTACCCAACGTTTCGGAGAGCATTACAGTGGTCTATCATTAGGGAAATGTGTTAGAACATATCTGCCCTAATGATGAATACTGTAATGCTCTCCGAAACGTTGACCAAAGAAAGAGGTAGCACAACACGGCATAATACCCCAAAAATATCGATAGAATAATTTTGGCCGTGAAAATCTCAAAACACATTTGGCTCAATGTTTTGTAATTTTATCGCTAGAGACGCGGCATAACATACACATTTGATGATTTTTCTCCTCGTTCTATTACATGTGTAACGAAATTGGTAAAATCATTTATTTTTCTTGATTAAGTACCTGCTCATTTCAAACAACGTACCAATAATGAAGAGATTTTTAAATCAATAACTATTCGTCAGAAATACACACACCGATTGAAAAATCTCCCGAGAAATAATAAATGCCGCCAAATGGGAATTGAACCCGCAGATTTCTGATTGCCAAATAATTCAATATGTACCAGTATTTTTCATTAAACATTTATTGCTTATTACATTTTTGTCACCAGAAAACTTCCAATATTACTTTTGTAGGAAATGCGTTATTAGTGCTGAATCCCTCAGACATATTATATCTGCATTTATTGATGAAATATTTTGTATACTTGTCAAATATAATTATTTTTAATGATAAACTATTTTTTATAAAACCAAGATTTTATGCATGGCACAAAGGATTTAATAAAATTATTTTTTCATCTGAAATACCCATAGTTTATCATTAAAAATAATAGTGTCAATAATCATCGGCGGAAACACATTGTAAAATGCAATCTAGGGGAAAAATTATTCAGTAGGTTATTTTTTCCGATGTAGTTTTTTGAAGAATCTCACACAAAAAGCACATAACTATTCATTCACAAAAAGCGCAGATATTATTATATTAAGGTACTAGCGCAGACGAGATATTACAATTTTAGAATTTGTAAAGCTAAAAATTTACCTTTCGAATGTTAGCAAGCCTGAAAACTTGTCGCACATAAATTTAAACAAAACAAGTACGAATTTCAAATAAAAAAATTATTGCTTTATAAAATTATTTAGGAAGGTACTTACTCAATCGATTTTATTGAATTACGCAGGAATACAATTTCAATGCATCAACAAACCCAAAATAGTATGTTTTTTCTTTGTTAAAAAAATATACGGGAAAAAGCCGATACAAAAAATTAGCTAAGCAGTTCCATTCCCCTGCCTTTATTCAAGTCACTTCACATTGTAATGTGTTTTCTCAAGGGTCACCTTCGCCACATTTGTTCCCAGCACGCCTCGCCTCAACTTGACCTGAAGAGGAGGTAAAGCTTCATTCACAGCAACTTGTGCCTGGTTTTAGAGTTTGCTCAAGGTTCAGAGACCGAATTATTTATTTACATCATCCATGAAAATAGCAGAGGTAAAACACTCGCATTGTTGTCTATCATCTATAATTTAAAAATGCAGTGAAGGTTTACTAACTCGACAAGGTTATTTTTCCAGGTATTTGAATCATGCACCTTTCAATTTTTGATATTTCACAACTTATCACTTCTGTGAATGCTGGAAACATAAGAGATATAAACATCATTTAGGTAGCTTCGTATGAGAACTAAAACGAAGTACTAAGAAGTCAGAACTTTCCTTAAAGTTGCAAGCTAAGCGCCGAGAGTAAATGAACGCTTAAGCGTTGATGATAGTGAAATAGATGTAATTAAAAGTGATGAAATAATACTTTACTTTAAAATCTGAAATAGAGGATTACAACTTGTACAAAACCTGCACTGCGTCTGGTGAAACTTAAAGTTTTACTTATCGTAGAATATTATAAGTCGTCGATTATTAATGTAATGTTTTTTTTTCGACTAGTATTCAGATTCCATTCGTATGTGAATTGTAATTGAGACTTCAATGATTTTATAGACGGTTTGTCAAGATAACAAGGTTGTTTATTTACGACGAGAATTACAAAAGTACTGTTGGTGACGTCCTTAACTGTTAAGGCTCAAGTTATTTAAAATTATTCTGGGGAGAGCGGTTCCCTAATGGAGTCGCCTACCTACGATAGGCTTGGTTCGGGAACTACTCGGAACCGTTCGGTTTCTGGCATGCGCGCGCATTGCTTGCTGCACACTTGGGCTACCTATCGTAAAATGCAATAACTGTCTTTAACGACACATGTAATGTGTTTTAATTCAATAATCATAGAACACTGTGTGTTTCATAATCATTAAATATGCACATGGTGTATCATTGAAAAGTAATTGTTAACATCAGTGAAATTAATAATGTTTCAATTCAGTAATCACAGAATACAGTAATTAATTATTAACGTGAATTATCAATTATTAATGTTTTAATTTCATAATCAGAGAATGCGAGGAGTCAATAATTATGAATGTAATAATTCAGTAATCATAGAATATTGTGAGTCATTAATTATTGCCGTTATTTATTGATATTTTAATTCAATAATCTTAGAATACTGCCAGTCTTCAATCATTAATTCCCATGATTATTTTTTTTTAAATTCAATAATCATAGAGTCATTAATAATTATTGTTATTGTTTTAATACAATAATCATAAATACCGTCTGTCATCAATTAGTCAATTCTATACGAGTTTTTTAAAAGCCTTCCCTCAGTGACACAAAGGATTTTTTAAACCTGTTAAACTACTATAGTAGATCGTCAACTGGTATACTATCACAAAATAAATATTTTATTTAAAAGATAATTCACAAAAAAAACATAGAATTGGGTACGGAAAAAGTAGTTTAATACAGTAAGTAAGCATAGGACTTAAGTAAGCATTCGACTACCATAAGACGGACATGTGTCTAGTGTTGTAGTCGAAGAGCATGTAAAAAACTGTATACAAATATATTTTACGAATGAAGGAAAGAAAAAAAAAATTGGTAAAAAAAATATTTGTTGAATTAAAATAGATATACGGGTAGACAAAATAAATGTAGATGTAGATGATAGACAAAAGTAGATAGGATAGGAATTAGAAATTCAAGCAGGTGAATAACAATGTTCACATCTTATATATCTAATAGCAAATTTCTCAGGACAATAATATACATTTGGTTTTCAACATATTTTTTGTGCCAATCATAGAATAAATATAACGTACGTGAAAGACCTAAATTTTACTATTTACAACAGTGTTGGTGGCAGTAAAATAAACGCGGCGTATTGATTATTATTTATTGTTTTGGAAATGAAGAGAATTGGAAGCAACTGAGGCTTACTAAATTATTCACAACATTGAATCCCTCGAATATCTAGCAGAATGGAAAACAACAAAAGTTTTTAGATTAATTCAATTTGTTCCGTAGTCGTCCATTTCTTCAAATATATCCTTTTGTTTTGTTTATTGAAATGAATATCAATAAATATATAAGAATTATATTATATAGGGTTTTCCAATAAGAGTTGTTATTTTGATATTCAATCGTAAAAGATCAATAGTTTCGTTGCTTGTGTGGCACGTAGCGCCGTCTTGTTGAAAGTAAACGTTGTCCAGATCAATACCATCCAATTCCAGCCATAAAAAATCATTAATCATCCCTCGATAGCGCAATCCATTCACCGTAACTGTTGCTCCAGCCTCATTTTCGAAAAAGTAAGGTCCAATGACTCCGCTGGACCATAAACCGTACCAAACAGTCAGACGTTGAGGAAAGAGAGGCTTTTCAACAATAACTCTTGGGTTTTCCGAGCCCCAGATGCGACAATTTTGCTTGTTGACGAAGCCACCGAGATGGAAATGGGCCTCATCACTCAAGATGATTTGCATTTGATTCAGTCAAGTAAATTTTAATAATTTCAATGCGTTGTTGAAGCGTGTATCGTTCCATTTTATTAATGGCGTAGTTTTTACTTGTCAAATGTCAAAAAATGACAGCTTCAAAACTAATATCTACCGAAATAGCGGGCTATTCAAAATATTGGAAAACCCCGTATAAGTATTACAAGTTAGTACTTTTTAAATGAAAGACATGAGAACGCTTGTTATTTTCAACAGGACAAGTCAAAAGATAGTTGCCCAATGGTACAGAAATTTATTAGGATTAATCTGTTTCCCATTGCTAATTAATTAAAGTTGCAACTTCACCAGTGGGCCACCAAGACGTAAAGTACGAGTCAACTGGGAGCAAAATGCTAAAGCTATTCAAAAGTCACTGTTTTTTTCGAAGGAAGCAAATTCTTGGTGATGTGACATTATATTTACTAAAATTATTATTAAATTTATTTATTTAAGTAAATTTATTCCTAAATTATTTTTATATTTTTTATCTTTTATTTCTTCGATTATGACGTTATTGTATGCATTTTATTGACGTTATATTATATATATTTGTACTGATTTCTACGAAATTTTCACATTGATTTTATTTACTATTTGTATATAATATATTTTTTAACTTAAAACCATTTCTTATAATCAATTTAATGTTTTTTATACTATTTATGCTATGATATTTTTATTAAAAAATCATTATTTCTTATTTACTCCTGACCCTTATGTACTTTACTAAATTAATTATTTTATATGAAATTTATTGACTTTAATTTTTTCTATTTTTACGATTATGACATTATTTTATTCATTTTATTGACGTTATATTATTTATTTATACTCAATGATCTATACAAAATTTTTGGATTCACATTAAATTTATTTTTATACTATATACTTTTCAACTTAAAACAATTTATAATAATCATTTTCATGTTTTTATACTATTTATGATATGATATATTAATATTATTCAACCATCCTCAAAGGAGATATCTCCTGTATACTTCTGATTCTTATGTACCTTTATGCTTGATCTGACTGTGTACATTTTATGTAATATTTCTTTGTACGTTTTTATATTATAGGTGTTATGATGTATTACTTAACTATTATAACTTTTGATCACTATGTTATATTAAATTTGTTCTGTATAAAAACTATACAATATTTCTCTTCTATATTATTACCCGTCTCGGAACAGACGTTGTCTAGTGAGACGGGTAACTTCCCTACCAACATCGTCAAAACACTTTTTTTCAATACAATAAACGACCGGGTTGCCGGCAAACTAGAAAACAAACTATAAAAATATTAAATGAAAAACACACTTCGTAATCCACCACTTTGAATCAGTATAAATATGATAGTCAATAATGTTACAAATATTATATGTATTCTTTGTAGTATTAGATATTCAATAATATTACGAAGTAGGCTTTTTATGTAAGTTATATTCCAGCTAATACAGGTTATTAATGCTAGATTTTCCGGAATTTTTGTAAGGCGATATTTTAGTTGGTCCTATTGTACTTTGGATGTGTTTCTCTTGTCCATATACGAGTAGTTATTCGGAAATATTTCATATAGAAGACATACGATGGGCATGAGGCATGCTGCCATTTTGAAAGATGGTGTATTTATTGTAAAATAATTAATTATTATGTACAACCTTTAAGACGCCTGCTCAGGGTATCTAGCACGTTAGATTGATAAAAGCCTATATCTATCGATATTGACGGAATACTTAATCCATTGTCAGTTTTTTTTTTTTTTTTTTAAATCTTAATGCCACACTGGGCCTATGTCGTCTTTTGTGATGTGGAGGGTCTTTTTTAAGGAGAGGAAGTTCTGGGAAGTTAAAAAGTATGAGGATTAGGTCGGAATCTAGGGATCAGTGTATCCAGGAATAACATATGAATATATCCCTCCCAAGGCGATGGGTTGAGAGACCAGTTGGTGAGGTCAAAAAGACTCTCCAAACCAATCTCTCCCGAACTGGCACGTCACGCAGTTGGTGGGCAGACGCATCCTGAACACACCTCACCCAATGACTAATAATATCAATATAATAATAATTTTATTATTTGTAAAGCGCCGTTTTTTTTATATTGATTTTTGTGTTTATTACGAGTTCCTAGGCTCTATCTAATTCGGCTATATCGGCTTTGGACTTTCAAGCAGTTTTACTTGTAAATACGTGTTAATCTAATTATATGCACTGGGAAGATATTTCTATAGAGGTAATGAAGGACGCTGCTGCTGAAAAGCGCGATGCAGGAAGACGTTTGGATCTAAAATGTGTTTTTTTTTTTAAATATATTTCATTTAGTTCTATGAAATCTAGTATTTAGTTTTATTAACTTACTATAACAGTGAACAATTACCTATACCTAATATGCACAACTTTATGGATAATGTCATGCGCAATGCAAAATAACTGGCTTTTTAATGCATGGAGGTGTATGAATGAATGATAACTAACTAAACTCTTCGAATTGAATGGTCCATAGACTTAATTAATTAAGACGTGATCAATTTATTCTGTTCCAGTTTGGAGAAACAAATGTTGTTAATTATGAGTTATGACTAGGTAAGAAATAATAAACTCCATTTTACTGCCAAAGAATACACGAGAACTGCCAATGTAAATTAAAGTTAATATTTCAATTCGCCATAGTAAATTTATTAGTATTTTTGACTTTTACGTAGCCATCTGACGTTTAGGAATTAGTTCTATTCACAGACAGAAGTGCCAGTGTTGCCATCGTATAAAGATTTCTTATTATATTTAGTGTCAATATCGATTCGAGTATCGACAACGCAACCGTGCTCTATTGTTCAAAGTCTTTTTATCCGATATAGTTATCAATTTGATCATTATAGACAGGGGGTTTAGCAGACAGACTTACAATAATGATTGACAGTAGTTATATTGCATGTTGCTATTGGACCATATTATACCAAAAGGCCATTCAATTGGAAAAACAAACAAAACCACTATTGAAAATGGGTCAATGTAGGTATTTACCTACTTTGACCGATCAACAATAGTAGTTATATTTCTATGTTTCTATTGAACCATATTACACCAAAGAATCATTCAATTGGAAAAACAAACCAAACCACTATTGTTGATCAGTCAGTGGAGGTATTTACCTACTTTAACAGATTTAGCAAAGTAGAATATAATTATATTTGTTCTATTGGCGGGCACGTAGTTACATAAATATAATTGCAAACGGAATATAATTGGATACAGCGCGGTCCGGGAGGGTACTACAAATGAGCCCCTCCATTGTTTGAGGCCACGAGGGAGGTAAGAGGAGCGCGAACAAACCTTTAGTATTGTTACTGTTTGCACCGTTTCAGTGCTCATAATAGGAGTATATTAAAATAAAATCTTAAATTTATACTTACACAATAACCTTTTCACAATAATATACGAGAAAAAATAATTAATATTGGTTCCTCAGTCATTGTTTATTCATTTTGTGGCATAATTTTAAATCAAATGTAAAAAACAAACTTTGCTTAAAGTACTATTTTTAATAAAAATTATTAAAGTATTTCTAATTCAAGGTTTCTTCATCGTACTGGTTCCATGATAACACACAGTGACAATTCAACACACCTTCAAAACATGATATAAAGTCATTAGAAACAATGAAAAAAAAATTTAAACCTAACCTAACCTACATAACCCAGTTAATAATTTTTTTGTTTCACCACTTTCCATGACTTTATATAACTTTTTAAAGATGTGATGAATTATCATTTTGATGATTTATCCGTTCACCACTTTTCATGATATTCTAAAACATCGATGTTAAAGTGTAGTTTACGCCCCAATAACGTAAATTCAAAGTAAATCAACTGTTTTTAACTAATTTTTGGATTAAAAGTGTAGAATTGAGCAGAGCATCCTGGAATAATCTATGTTTATGACATAATGTTTTGTTAGAAGTGAATATAATTATTATTCCATTGAAGGTACTGGCGCTCAGTTTAATTGAAGTTTAATGCTCGGTTTTTTACTGTATTTTGCAAAATAACTCAAAATAAAATGTTTCTGTAGACAAATCGTTTTAAGATATTTTTTATGTATTGCTAAATAACCTTAACCATAGCGCTGAATGTTAATAGTGTTAATAGAGGATTTAGAAAGTCTTGAAATATGAGTGTAATTTTTCTAATTCTCTATTGCCGTAGCATATTGCGAGCGTTATTTTGATCGTGAAACTTTTAAAATACTGAATAGAGTAGAAAAAGAGGGTAAATTTATATAAAATCCCTCCGCGGACTTAAAGTACTACCGTTCTAATGAAGCCATATCTCCTGCGATAATAAAGAAGAATTCTATGGCTGCGACACTGTTTGCAAACATTGAACCAAGCATGTATTTTGCATGTGTTTTTAATTTTTTTTAAAAATTTTATTTAGGATACAAACAGTCATTTATATATTTAGCATAAACATCAATTATTTACAATATTAGACCAATAATGTTCCATTAATTCTAGTCGTTGATGCAATATTTGCACCTATACAATATATTTATAAATGACAAAGAAATATAAAGAATAAACATTCAAGGAATTAAAAAATGCTATAAAAACAATTAGACAGTTAGTAGTAATACAGTTTTTGCATGATTATATAATAACAATAAAATAAACTTTGTTGATAGGATTATTTCACAAAATAAAAAATTAAGTTATCAGTTTAGTAAGTTGCATTTTATGTTTTCAAGTTACACTTGAAAATGTCTAGTTTTGCGCATATTTGGCTTTACAGTGTGGTGTTCTAAATAAGTCGTTCGATCTGGTGTTGTGTTCAGGGCAACGAAATGCAATCATTTCTAGCAGATATGATGAATCAACAAGACTGTTCACGATTTTGTATCTGAATAGGGCAAAATTTTTCTGCGTTTATATAAAGCAGTAGGGTCAAACCGATGATCGCTAAAGGGATACTTTAGGTGTTTAATAAATTTGTATTGGATATTTTCAATACGTTTGATATTGAGGATTCCAAATGACTGAGGCAAACTCGAGTTATGACCTTATTTATGACATATATAGCAGAATTAGTGTGTGTGCTATAGTGAAAGGCTTTGTAATGCGTATAATAAATCCCAATTGTTTATAAGCTTTTTCTAAAATATGTTCAATATGGTCCTTAAATAACATTTTAGAATCTAGCAGTACTTCAAGATCTCTGATTGATTCTACTCGTTGTAGGGGTACATGCTTTAATTTGTAAGTATAATTAATCGTGTGTTTTTTACGTGTAAATGTAATAACGTTAAACTTTTCTGTATTTAGATAAAGTTGATTGATATCGCAATATTGTTTAATTTTGCTTACGTCTTCTTGTAACAGATTGCAGTCATCTGTGGAGTCAATAAGTTTATATAATTTCATGTCATCTGCGTAAAATTGGAAAGAAGAATGTCTAATAACACCTTTTATGTCGTTTATATATAATATAAATAAGAGAGGCCCTAAATGGGAACCTTGAGGTACCCCTGAGGGAATAGTTATAATTTGTGATATGTAACCTTTTAAGACAACAGCTTGACTTCGATTTTTAACATAAGAAGAGAACCATCTCAGTAGATTTCAACATACACCGATTTTCAAGAGCTTATTTAATAGTTTGTCGTGATTTACTTTGTCAAATGCCTTTGAAAAATCTGTGTAAATGGAATCAACCTGTTTCCCATTATCCATAGAGTTGAGAAAAAAATCAGTAAACTATCCTAGATTCGATTCAATAGATCTGCCTTGGTAAAAACCATGTTGGTGGGGGCTAATAATAGTATTTTTGCAAAAGTTAAAAAGTTGGTCATATACGATATTTTTCATGATTTTACTTAAGATACATAGTTTAGAGATAGGTCTATAATTTTAAAAGTTATGTTTATCCCCTTTTTTAAAAACAAAAAACAACAAATGATTTTTTCCAAATACTAGGAAATACACCTTCTTTAAAAGATTTTTTAAAAAGCAGTGTTTTCGCAAATATTTGGTTGAATGTTTGAGCAAAGAGTAGCGGTAGACACGGCTCCAGGCTACATATGATTTAAATACAGTGGTTGATATTATAACTCCCAAAATGAGCGATGTCCACAGCTACCGTAATAGTTCATCCATTGTCTTTGTTACTAAGGTAGAACGTAACACGAGGAACCATCGAGACAGGAGCATAGTTTTACATCTGCCTGGTCTTGTCATATACCGATGTATAACAGTGTATATCCTCGGACAATGGATTATGCACGTGGATCGAAACCTAAAAGTTTAACACGCCCAGCCCCATTAGTGAACCTCTCAACTGATTTGGGATCTACTCCAATTAATACCCGGCACCTGAAGAAAAGCAAATGGTTAGACTAATCGAGGACTTATGTCGTAACGCGTTTTAAACATCGGTACAACTCAACAAATACAATGAAAACGACAAAAAGTTCATCAGATATTTAAAAAAGGCATAGCTTTATAGTAGCTCTATGTAACAAACACATTGCCAAATTCCATTAAACCTTTAGAAGTGCTCGTGTAGATGGGTTGCAAGACGGCTAGCTTTTATTAATTCTCAGCAAAAGCTTAACACAATGAAATGTAATATAATGTCATGAATCTAAAATAACTATTTTTCACACAAACGTTTTGCAGATTTTTAGTAAAAAAATATTACCATTGCGAAAAGAACGCAGCAAATTCGTATTACAAGAATTGGCTCTGGTCTGAATTTTCTAGCAATTCACATTAAATCTTCATTTGGTCAAATAAATTATTTGTATCAGGCTCCATTTCTATTTAATAGCCTTTCAGAACACATTAAGTCGTCGAATTCCTTGTGTACTTAAAAAAAAAGTTTAATTATTTGTGCTAGCCGAGGATTGCCAACATTTTTTTTCATCTTTGTCCTTTAAATAAGTGGCATAATATGTTCTATACGTTGATTCATCCTTTTCCTTTTATAATGTAACTATATTTTTTTTCTTTTCTCTGGTCTTTTTTAAAATAATAGTTTATTATGTTTTTTTACAATCCAATATCAATGTAGGTATATCACGGTCACCCTACATGTTTACTACATTATACTGTAATGAATTGGCTGGAGTTAGCTTATTATGTACCATGTACCCAATATATAGAAACATTGATGTAATTTTTCTCTCAATTTATAATATTTATGTTATTTTTATTAATTTGTAAAATTACTATCCTCGACACAGTGAGGTTAAAAATTCCAACGTAAAAAAGATACAATGTTAAGAAACAATTAACAATTAGGGTCATAAATTAAATAGAATAAAATGCCTAAATAAACATAATCTAATGTATTTTTTCTAATATGAATCAACCAAATTTTCGGCTGAACTAAGTAGATTGACTGTTTATTGATAGGTTTTATTTATATTGCTCCTGACATGAACAGACTCACCTTTCTTGCATGCTTTTGATATTGAATAACCTTTATCCAGACTGACTTAACAGCTGACTTTTATTGGCTTACCTCTTTTTCTGATTGAAAATGACTAACCTTCTTCGTAAGCTGATTAATTAACCTCTTTTTTTCGGGATTTTTCCTGTATTCGTCCACTACACAATTTCTAATTTTTTCCTGTGCTGAGGGTTAACAATGTTCTTATAATAATAATACTTGTGGATTTTTCTCAAAAAAATATGATTATATAGCTATTTTCTTTCATGAGAATTATTGCAAAACCGACTTGACTTACTTGGAAGGACTCCAAAGCGTTAAGTTCAAAGACTTGTCGAACTTGAATACAATGGCGTAACAACGTTCTAATGAGCATGTATACTGTATATTGTGTTTGAGTCAGCACTTTACGATGCTTTTGAGTTCAAATATCAAAATTCTATTCGTTTTTAATGAAATCCACAAAGCTTCTTTCGGGTATTATGAATTACTTATTGTTAAAAATAACAAAGAGAATAAACTTTGTATTTTAATGACTATTTAGATATTTTCCCCTCATAATGGGAGTAATATAAAAAATATAGTATCAACAAATTATATGTAACATTAATTGGAATATATAACAATAATAACACAATTCATTATTCAATACTCATATAATATAATTATTTGATGGAATCTTGGTGGTAAAAGTACCAACATGCGAAAGTTTTTGCTTGAAACAACTTAATTATTGGGTGGATAACCCATTAGCGTGAGTAATATTATTGTACATATTTATCTCTGTAAGAAATATACTACTTTGATAAGTAAAAAGAATGTTATCTATTTTTAAACACATACAAAATCCCTTTTCAAATGTAAATTAAATCTTACAGGGTTAATATATCAACAAATATTGTTGAATAAATGAATGTTGTTTAAGACTGGTGAAATCGAATCGGTGAGCTCGATTCCTATCGAGTGTTTTGTTCGATTCGGTGATTTTATTTCAAGGAGAAATAATGGGTTATAATTTATTTATGACCAAGTTTCAATTTCACAGTTGGTTGACCAAACGCCTCAGAGAGATAATTTTCCCGTAGAATTTCGGCAATGCTAAAATACCCTCAACTCACTAACAACATTATTATTCGTGTACACGTTTTGTTTTCTCCGAAGAATTTGTTTTTGATAATGAATTAAAATAAAATAAAAACCAAAACGTTAATTAAACATTGTTTTTGCTTCTAACTAACGACGCAATCGAATTAGTGTTACAATGTTCCATAAGTATTTCTAAGAAATATGTTTGACTCACTAATTAATTTTCGTAAAAGTATGATGACTCGTTGTGTTTGGAAACACGTGAGCATACTATGATTCGGTATTAATAATTAGCGTTAACACGGATCAGCACTTTTCTTATAAGAGGCAAACTCTGTAGAAGTCTTGGCGATAGGGCTTCCAAATTGATGATAACCGAAACAGTTTGTTATTAGGAAAAAAATTAAATTCAGCTGAAAACCAGTAACTTTATTCGGCTAACCGTAATACATTATTTTATTCAAACACTAGTTTTCAATTTATAAACTTAGTGTTACCACTCAGAAAAAGTATTTTAAAAAGTATTATAAGAGACATCAATCTGGCACTGTAAAAAAACACAGTTAAAATTTATGGGGATTAGGGGATCAGTAAGATATACCACTATCAATCGTTTGATCAATTAATCAAATCGTTTGATGTTAAACTGATAACGGTTGTCTGGGTGTAAAAAAAATGAAACCGAAAAGGTACCTACCACCCTAAACAGGCGTATTTGGGAGCCTTGCTTGGAAGCTCCTGCTACAAACCTCCGTTGAAGAGGCAGTCAAATAATATTAACTCCCGCACTGCGAGCAATATTCCAAACGTTCTTTCCTTAGCAGGTGAATTATAGGGAGAAGGAGAAAAGAATTGCATCTGCAGATGTGATGATATCGGGATCTGCAGATGTACATAGGTGATAGAGTTCTTGAGTCTTGAAGTAATGGGAGAAGTTCCGTAGGAAATGATAACTTTGATATTCAATTTTAATAATTTTATTACAAAGTAAAAATAGAATATTCAATTAAAGATAGTAAAGACAAAGTCAATAATGAACTATAACTTAGTTGAAATTAAGAGCGAACATGGAGGAATAGCTTGCTCCTGTTTAAATACTTTTAAATAATTTCTACCGATTTATAACAAGTTTTATTTTTAAAGATAATATCTACATTTGTTATTCCGAAATGTTAATTAGATGAAATTCCCTCGATGGAAAATATCGCACAGTAAGTAAGCTTCGAAAATTATAAAAACATGTTTTGTTCTGTTTAGGTCATAGGCATGAAAATATGTATTTTTAAATGCAACTACAGACTTTGTCGAGAGATTTTTGCTCCATTTCAAACGAGTTGTGTTTTATTAAATATTTTCACCATTTTCGCTTAATTATTATCGTTTTTTTTAATTTTAGCGCGCTACCTCTAACATTTGTATTAAAATATCCTTTCAAACCATTTTTGAACGCTTACTACGGGCACAAAAAGGGTCGCATAAGAAATTGGTTAAGAGTTAACTTAAATGATTTTAATAAACAAGTGTTTATTTCTAAATGCATGAGCGCACAAAAGGTTAACGCTAAAAGCGTTTGATTTATAGCAAGGGCTGGGATTATAACACTCCCTAGCATTAAAGAACCTTGTATTCGATTTCAAGAACCTCGTGGAAAACTAATACTGACGCAGCATGGTTTTCATTAGTAGATGATATAATATAAAAAAGTTTTTGTCATCGTATTGAGATCCTGCCGAGTTAACTGCTTTTAGGGTCTTTGTTTTTATTTTATTATTAGTAATTGAAAGAATACTGATGCGAAAAACCTGGAATTACATTAAATTTTTCAGCTTCAAGTCAATAGCGGCTTGTGACTTTTGGTGTATTAGAGTGCTAATATTACAACAAATAGCATTATTGATGTAGTTGTAGCTGAAAACCATTTTTTTATATTTTTTTTTAAAAATTCGATTTTTTGTATGAAGATTTTCAGGAAATCAGTGCGGCGAAGCCAAAATGAAATTTTCTGAAAATCTTCAAACAAAAAAAATAATTTTCAAAAAAAAAAATGGTATTCAGCTACAGCAACATCAATTCCATTTTTTGTAATATTAGCAGTCTAGTACACAAAAAGTCACGAGCCGCCAATGCCTCAAGTCTGTGCCTAATCAATGCCCATGAAATAATCTCCATCAGTTCCATATACTGTCTTTAAAAAATTATCTGGCTTATCCTAAATTACATCGAATTATATTTTAGTTCAAAATGCACGAGAAAAATAAATTCTTAACTTATTTCTTTGAGGTAATTTTCGAGATATATCTCTTCACAGACACTTATGACAATAAAATATTGTAAATAAACTTATTGACACTCAATTATAGGAGTATGTAGTACGAACACCGGTATTTACAGTTGACTTTCATGTCGTGAAAATGAACAGATTTCGGATTTTATTAAAAAAAATGAAATATTTTCATAATTATTTGATACCACACAGGAGTTCTAAACGCCCGAAGCTAGTTGAACTAAGTCGTCTCCGTCTGTGGAGTGAAAAAATGTTTACTTCGGTGAAACAATATATTAAATGAATTATGAAATGAAGACTGAAATTTTGGCTAAGACACTACGGCTCTACACTGTAGGTCTTATTTTCATTTTCTATGACAATTTTTGTCAAAATATTTAAGAAAGTTCGTTTTCCACGAATCAAAAAATATGAAACTTATAGAGTTTTCATATGCTCAAATCCAGTTAGGTAGATATATACCATATCACTTCCATCATAAATCATAATTAATTATCATTATTACGTAACAAAAATAAATACAAAGACAGGAACATACCCGTTAAAACTTTATTATTTATTTTTCATCTAGATGGCATAAAATAAGCTCCTTAGATTTATACCTTCTTAAATATATTTTTGTGTAATCCCTGTTTTCTCCATTAGCCTTTATTTCTAAATGCTGTGTATTAATAAGCCTTACCCACACAAAACTCTTTTCTTTGTAATGGCCATCAAATCAGTAATCAGGAGTTTTTGCTTTCTAAAATATTCTTTTACAAAATATTTTTCCGAGTTTGAGAAAAAATCATTATTTGGTGATTCCTATCGGAAGAAGGATATCATCTATACAATTATTTTAAAGGTTTTGGATTTTGAATAATGCTGTTGTGATTATAGTTCGACTTTGACATCACAATCTTTCGTAATCATGCGTGGTTAGGTTAATCAGTATTAAATTAACTATTTTATTAATCAACAACATTCGATTTGAAGATTTCCGCGCCCCTTAGCCTAAGTAACTGAGTTCTATATGAAAAGAATACCTCCCTACCCTCACCAAATCTTTTTATTTTAGGCTTATCCATTTTTTTATTGAACCATTAAAATGTTGACTAATTACATGAATGAATCCATCAGTTGATTGATCTGGCATCCTATAAATATTATTTACAAGTTACAGTGAGATTTAATGTACCTGCCATTAAAAGGTTGTGTAACTAAACACAAAAACTGAAAAACGAAAAACTGAAAAACGAAAAAAAAACACAAAAAACATTTTTGCTTTGAAGGCTTTATTATAAATAAAGCAGTTATATTAACATGCCAGTAGATTAGTCAAGCCACTAATTTGACGTTAATTACGGTCTTTTGAAGAACCTAGTTAATTTTTTGGTCATCGTCGCTCCGGGAATATTTAGATAATGATAATATTTTGTTTTTTTTTTTATAACCAATTTTGCGATACCTTGGTTTTCCGGATATTTTATGATCCTACCTTAAGTTCATTAATTTTTTGCTAACTTATTGGCTAGTTTTCATATAATATATGATGATTATGAGAGATAATTACAATAAATGTATACTGGACACTGAAATTCCTGTCTTGAAAAAGTGAATGATTATTTCAGACATATTATTTTTCAATGGTCTGTTACCTAAAAAAATTAATAAAAATTCTATGTAAGTGATGTTTTTTAAAAACACAAATGTTTTATGTATGTGAAGGTAAATATAAATTTTAAATATCAACGTTTGTGTTGTGCTAACAATGAATTCAAAATTTTTTTTGTAATGGAAATTGTTTTTCGACGTTTAGAGTAAAAATATGTGTGTTTTTTTCCAATTTTTCAAGTTTGATATTAAAATATTCCAATTCATTGATATCAAAGTATATTTCATATTTAAAAATTTATTAGGTAATATTATCTAATTTTCTTAAAATGCTATTTGTTTTTAAGACATCTTTAAAATTAAGAAATATATAGCACATTAAAAATACCTTGGAAATATTTTGAAATTTCAAGTTATACTACAGAAAAACAACCATCTTTGGCTGTGCTAACAATTTGTATATCTTTCCATGAACTCTTTTATTTCATTTTATAAATATTTTTTGTGTTAATTTCTATATTTGTAATGTTTTTAAAAATTGAAAAATAAACGCTATAACTATTTTAGCTTATACCTTGTGGAGAGAGATTTTTAGTAGTTCAAACAAATATAACAATAGCTTACATCTCACAAATTATGTTATGTGTCTCGTATTAATCTGATGGCACACCGCAAATCTTCAGCAATAAGTGGATTCTAACCATTCCGCGTACAGCATCATCCAACAAACACACATGTTTGTGACTTGTGACGCTGCGATGTGTAACTGTGCACAGTGTACGTGTATCAATCTTGTGGCACACCGCAAATCATCACATGGAAGAGGATTTGACATAACATATTCAGAAACCAGAAATCATGTTGATCGCCGTATTTATATATTATACGAAGATACGATAACCGTTTGGTAAAGAAGATACATTTTTTCTAGCTCTGAAACGTAATATGACAATTCTGAAATATGTGAGTTTTCATAATTTGTCGATTCCCATTTTACCATAATTACTAAAAGATACGCGTTACATACATTTTTTTCTACTTCGTAAGGCCCTTCTCCCACGGGGATACGCATTACGCAAGTATCCGATACTTAATATTTTGAAAAAAGTTGTCGTTACTGAAATCATGAGATCCGCGTTGCCTTTGCCCGTTGCGTTCTTAACTTAAAAGTACACATTGAAAATTAAAAATCTAAAAGGTTTTTTTTTAATTTATCCACACATGAGGTCTTGAGGAAATAGTTTTATTCAAAGCCTATGTCATATTTTGGAATCCTGTGTGGGGGGTCTCTTTAAGTAAATGAAGGATATGAAGTTCTGGGAAGGAAAAAGGTATAAGGGTCGAGTGGGAATCTGGGGGTCAATGGTTTCCCTCAACCAGTGCCTCTCGATCCGGCCCGCTACGCAGTAGTTGGCTGATGAATCCACCGCTGAGATCTAGAGAAAACTCACCCCATGAATCCGGGCACTCCTGTTAACATTGGAGTGAACTATGGGAGAGGTGTTTTCTATTAAATGGTTCCCAGGGCGGCGGTTTTAATACACATAATCAAAAGACATTTCTATTTAATCTAATAGATACTACTTTGAGTTTTGTACGTTACTTGAAGTTCACTTAAAAAAAAACACAATGTGCGGAAGTGTGTTTTCAAGATTATTATTAAGTGACTATCTAACCATAAGATCATTCCCTGAGGTGGCCAGAGCAAATACAACATTACCATAAAATATACTGCACAAACACTACGCGTCTGTGGATTGCTGACACAGTCGGATTGCAGAAGGCTCAGAGTATCTAGCACGTTAGATCAATAAAACCCCCATATGAATGCGATATTGACGAAATCCGTCATCTATGGCCAGTTAGCGATTTTTGCGAGCACGATCGGAACATGATTTCGACAATTCGTAGACAAAAGCCGCTGCTTTTAGCGCGGCCACGAAGGTGTCAGATAAGCTGTCAATATGCACGGCTTTTTTGATAATGTCGTTCGTTATGCAAATAACTGGCTAATTAATGATTGAGGGAGAACTAACTAAGTTCTTATAATTGAAAGAAATCGTATACAAGATCCGTTGACATAATCAAATTATCTAAGACGCGATCAATTGATTCCGTTCCAGTTTAGATAAATAAAAGTTGTTAGTTGTGACAAAAGACCCAATGAACTAATTAACTCAATTTTTATGTCAAGAAGTGCATGCCGATTGTCAATGTAAATATCATATTCAATATTTCAATTCGATAGTGTTATTTTATCAGTATGTTTATCTTTTACGTAGCCGTCTAACGTTTATGGATGTCGATTCGTAGAAAGATGCGCCAGTTTTGCCACCGTATTACTATTTTCTTTTATATTTCTTGTCAATATCCGTTCGGGTATCGATGGCGCAACCGTGCTCGGGATATTAAAAAAATCGTCGGAAGTTAAGTATATTGATCCGGTTTTGTTAAGTTACCCATTTCTCGGTCGCACGTTTTCACATTTTCTCGCACGTCTTTCTAATATGTAATATTTTAATACTCAGAAGCCCTTTTTTCGATTCATTTTAGCGTTCTTGTCGAGTATCCACTGGTCATAAGTCATCAACACAACAATTACTTCAATATTTATTCCATATCATGTTCACATCCAGTACAAACATAAGATCAAAGTCAGTTTGTTCCGTAAATAGTTCAGCACTCGAGCATCAAGCGCAGCAGCCGCGGCGGGATCTGTCGGGAATAACAAATGGCTCTCAAATCATAACTTCGTAGCCACAAATCAGAACTGACATGATGTGCTACAGTTTACAACGTTTTGCGGTAAGGCTGTATGCCAGCTGCCTTTCATATTGGAAGAATTCGACTAAGTTCAAGACGTGATGTATCAATCAAGTATTTAAAAACTTATAAATCCATTGACTGGAAATCTTGCTGTGATTTAATTTTCCTCTTAACTCTCTGTAAATAAATATTTTTTTTTAACCTTACATTATTTAAACGCCTATTGCAATTTCACACACATAAAAAAATACAAAATATAACTACAAATTAGTTATTATAATCTTATAATCTCATAAGAGAATAACACGATAATAAACTGATCAGATATAGTTAAGGATGATTGCATTTCTACATGTATATTTATATTATTTTATGGAAGTACAGTTATTAAAATGAAATATGGTGACAGAGAAAGTTTCATTCCTCACACGATGCAATCTCTATGAACAATAATTTTAAATAAAAATAGTGCTATAAGCAACTACATTTAATGGTGCATGTAGTCCACTGTTATATTTAGTGGGTACGTACTTTTTTTTTTTTTTTTACAGCAATACCGCACAAGAGTCCCAACTGCTCCCGTCTGGAGCCAGTGAGACTATGGCATCCCCAATTGGGGTATGTTGCGAGGCTGAGGGTATTGGGGAGGGGAGGGAGATGGGGAAGAGGAAAGTGGGGAAGTACCTGGCTATTCAGATCTGGTCACCAAACACGGCTAAAGCCATTTCAAGCAACGTTTCAATTCTGAATGGTGGTCTTACACCAGGGCGATACTGAGAGTATCTTCCACTCTTCCGTTTTTGTTTAAGCGGTTGTGTTTTATTATGTCTTCTATTTTATTTTTGATTTTGTTTTTTGATTTTTTTATTTTGTTGTGTTTATTTAGATGTTCTTTGTTAAAAAATAAGAAAATTACATGTAAAAACCCAGCCGGGCATGAATTTAGAAATAAATAAATTAACACCGTATTCCGTTGCTTTTGACATCTACGTAAGTATATTTGATATTTGACATTACATGACATGTATGACATCGTGAGTGGTTTGTTAGTGATGACCTTATTTATTTCACTTGTGCAAACGTTGTTTTGTGAAATCTTAAGCTACCGTTTTTAATAAGCATTTAAAAAAACAATTTTTTGATTCAACTTAGTGACAATAAACAACAACTTTTTGCGGTAAATTTTTACCTACGACTACCGTTTTTAATACGCATTTAAAAAAGAAAACAATGATTTGATTCAACTTAATGACAATAAACAACAACTTTATGAAATTACGATTTTGAAAAATATCGATATTTAATATTATTACGTAACAACTAATTTACGCGAAAATTTGCCAACCGACGCAACATTCTGACAGAACACCGATATGAAGTTCTCGCATAGTTTGCGTTTGTTTGTAGGCAGTGTAGGCACTGCCAACCTAACAATAAAAAAACATAAATTCAATTTAGGATGCGGGTTCGGGTATCGTCGCCCCGTGAACCATTTATTGAATAACTACCACCTATACCATAGATCACCCCACGTAACGTATACGTTTGGTGATTTAGCAGGGATGCCCGGGTTCATCGGGTGAGGTATGCTCAGGATGCGCCTCTTCACTAGCTACGTGGCGTGCCAGATCGGGAGAGGCTGGTTTGGTAGCTCCAACTGGTTTTTTGACCCATCGCCGTGCACCGCAGCGGGAGGGGATATATTTATTCCACACAGCATCCCAAAAGACATAGACCCTGAGGGAAATTATTTTCCTCAGAGCCTCGTGTGTGGGCTTAAATCTAAATATCTTCATCTAAATATTTCGTTGGCAGCCTAAGATATTAATAATTTTATATAGATTTTCGCTTTTGAATTGTAATTTTCTTGTAAATAATACTTAATAATCTTCGTGTAAACACGAAGCATTGTTTTCGCAAAGATAGTCTAGCGACAGAAAATACTGTGTTGAATCTCGCATACTATTTGCCAGTAAATATTATACATAGAATCTTAGTATCTAACACAATGTGTTTATCTCATACTATCCGTGTAAATAAACCAACCCTTTAAGGGAAGATCCAGTATGCAAGCATGTCAAAAAAGTTTGAAGCATTTCGTTACTGTTTCACAAGGACATATTGTATAGACCCCTCGCAAGGGTTGCAAGTCAATATCTGCTGCTGGCAGGTGGAGGTGGTGAGGAGGTTGTACGGTAGGGAGGGTGGGGAGGGATGGGAGGAGGCTATACTTCCGCCCGGCAAGTGGAAAGAGGAAGTGACGCAACGTAGTTTCAAGACCCGCCGCCTCTCGACACCGGTACTGCCGTCACGTTTCAGATAGCTTTCAGATTTCATTGATAATTCGTTCCCGGATGCAGCGGAAATGCTTGACATCAAGGCCCATTTGTTCGGTATAAGGCCAACCTCCGTCGCTAGTTTAAACTGGATTATTGATATTGTGTATTTTCAACTTTTACAGGTGGTTATTGGAGATTGGAAAACGCTTACTGAATATTATTACAGCTATGCACGGTTTCTGGATTTAATACTTTCGAAAGAAAATCTTAAGCCTTTGAAAATGTTTGCCGTATTTATTTATTGAATATCAACGGTATAAATATACTATACACCATAATTCATGTCACAGAATAACAATTAACTGTGGCATTTGATCATAAAATGACGAAAAAAAGTATAAAATTAATACTAGAAGGAGATACAAGTTCATAAAAAATATTATCAACAAGTATGAGTAGACTTACATTATATTAGTAATGATTTAGAAGATATGATAGTACACCCTTATTGTACTTAGCTTCTGTGCAGTTAAACAGATCCGCTACATCTGCGTACCTATTCGTAACTTCATTAAATCTAGGTACAAGCGAGTGTTTGAAATGCTCAGTCTTGGAATTGTTACAATTAAACAGGGTTTTAGAACGACTAGCTCTAATGGGTACATGAAATTCAATGAGGTTAATTAAATCAAGGCTGTCTACACTACCATTTACAATTTTGAACATAAATATTAAGCCGGATATAATTCTTCGATCTGAGAGTATTAATAAATTTATTTTTTATGTAATTGTAGTTTATACTTTCAATGGGAATACCGAGTTTAAAATTAATGTGTCTTAGGAATTTGTGTTGAATTTTTTCTATTGAATCTGAATGTATTTTGTAATGGGGGGACCAGATCGAGGAGTTATATTCGACTTGACTTTGAACTAAAGATGTATACAAAATTTTCAAGGTTGAAATATTTCTGAAGCCTCTGGAGTTTCGAAGAATGAATCCAAGCATTTTTATTCCCTTATTGTTAATAGAGTTTATGTGAGATATAAAGTTTAATTTAGAGTCGAAAATGATGCCCAGGTCATTAATTTCTTCGACAAAGGTAAGGGTTGAGATATTAAGTTCATATGAATAAATAATTGGTTGACTTATTTTGTAAAATCTTATTGAATGGCACTTATTTATATTGAGATATAGTTTATTTAGAGTGCACCAATTAATTAACCTGTTTAAGTTATTTGGTAGACGGATACAATTTTCAACGGCTTTTATTTAAAAAAATAATTTTAAGACTCTGCAAAAAGTAATACATTTATATTGTTATCAAATATATTAACAATATCGTTTATAAACAGTAAAAACAACATTAGGCCTAAATGAGACCGCTGTGGTACACCACTTGTAGCTATAAATTGGTTGGAAAGGAACGAATTGATTTTTACTAGTAGAACTCTATCAGTTAGATAGCTTGCGAACCAGTCTAAAAGTTTTCCATCGATACCGAGCTTACATAGTTTCACGAGGAGAATTTTATGGCAAACTTTGTCAAATGCCTTAATAAAGTCTGTATATATGGAATCGACTTGATTTCTATTAGCTATGTAATGCGTTCGATATATAGTTTTCATAGTTCTTACCGGTCGGTGGCCGAGTTGACATCGCGCTTGGGTCCCACTCAGGCGTAGTGTGTTCAATTCCTCGGCTGGCTAAGTCGTCCATCACAACTCAAGCAACATTTTCAGCTTACTGTGGTGGCAGTAGGAGATTTTCAAATATTGTCAGGTTATTCGTAACCCGGGAATGTTTGTCTTTCTTTAAAAAAAAAAAAAAAATATATATATATATAATGAGAGATTTGTCAAAGTTTATGGGCCCGACAAAAATCCATGTTATTCGGACCATTGAGGTGGTTAATATAAGGGGAAATTTTATCTAGTAATAGTTTTTCAAAAAGTTTCGGTATTAGATATTGGTCTATAGTTAGTTATATCACATTTATTACCATTTTTGAATATAAGTTTCCAAATGAATGGGTAAGCCTTGTTTCTTTTTTCTTATAGAGTTAACATGATTGAAAAAGTTCTGAATGTTAGAAGGTATAGAATTTTTGATTCCATTTATGTAATTATAATTTAATACGATTTTTTAGACATTTTTTTACATTGAGATCTATAGTTGTGAAATATCTTAGTAGAATCTTAATCGTAGTCGTTTAGGGATTTCGAATCTTTATAGTTTTTGTGGGCATTTTTTTCACATTTTACTATGTTAATTAACTATCCATTAAACCATTTTGGGAACTTTGCTTCTTTGAAGTGCGAAAGTGGTACATGTTTTTCAATGGCTCTTGTTA
Organism: Hesperophylax magnus; assembly: GCA_026573805.1. Classification (NCBI taxonomy): domain Eukaryota; kingdom Metazoa; phylum Arthropoda; class Insecta; order Trichoptera; family Limnephilidae; genus Hesperophylax; species Hesperophylax magnus. The sequence continues at coordinate 9,510,302 of JAIUSX010000022.1, forward strand.
AATAATTCCATAATGTGATTAATATTGTTGAGGCGAAGAAATGACCAGCCTTCATGTTAGGATAGTCAGCTTAAGAAACATTATAAATAAGGTTAGGCAGAATAGTTGTGTCATCGGGTGAGTTTCTTGTCATTATGGTTATGCTTACAGCGGGATGGTGACAGTCTATTAAAACTAAATAAATTTCGGCACGATATTTGTAATTATCCTTTCATTTGAAGACCACCCTGAGAGTGTTGTAAGTTCTTTGACTCTGGATCCAGAGGTAGTGAATTCGAAACGCAGCGATGGCAGATAAAATTCCAGTCCCATTCCCCTCAGAAAGCTTTTTTCGTGTGATTATAGAATTATCAAGTCCCAGTTTTCCGGAGACAGCGGAACTGCGGTATCCCCAAACTTTTGTATGTTGTGAAACTGAAGAAAGTGGGAAGAATAATGCTATGAGAAAGATGATGTTTGGGAAGCACTTGGCTATACATACGTGATCACATACTAAACACGGCTACTTCCATCTCAAACAACGCGACTTGATCATGAATAGTAACCTTTCTATAAAATATACCTAGAGTATCTACCTCAAATGGGGTTACCATAGATCTACGAAAATTTTTAACTCTCTTGTAGCGTTTTAAAATAGAAATTGTCGAGTGAGGCGAATAATGTATTAGTGCGAAGACAAAAAAATAATAAATGCCCTGTTGCCGGAAACGAAATTTCTTCAAAAATACTCATTCTGCTTGTGGGAATGCGTGTGACTTGTTGTGACTTCAACTCTTGAACTTGAACTCTACTTCAATGAATTTGGATCTGTTGGGAATTTAAGTGTCATTTTCAAAATTGGAATTGATTTTTTTTTTTTTTTTTTTATATTAACTCCACACAGGAGGCCCTGAAGAAAATAATTTCCCTCAGGGCCTATGTCATCTTTGGGGATGCTGTGTGAAGGGTCTTTTTGTGGAGAGGAAGGAGTGAACATGGGTCTTGAAGAGTCCCATGTTGTAGGAGGGAGGAAACACAGAGGCCGGCAGTTCGTTCCACAGCCGAGCTGTTGAACTTAAGAACGAATCGTAGAAGCGACCCGTTCTCATGTGACAAATGTCAACCGTGTACAAATGTTGGGCGCGCGTTTGGCGTGTATCCCGACTATGCACCGGTGCCGAAGGGATCAATGACGCTAGTTCCTCAGAGCATCTTCCATTGTAATACCGATAGAACAAGGACAGCATACCTACCTGACGCCTGTGCTCTAAAGATTGCAGTCCGCTTGTTAAGATTGGGGAATCTATCAAACGGACCGCCCGTTTTTGCACAGAGTCAAGGGTTTTTTTCAGGTATTTAGGGGCTCCGGACCAGAGATGGCTACCAAATTCGAGAGTAGGGCGCACTTGCGATTTGTACAGGGTCAGCAGTTGTGTACTATTAAAGTATCTGCGGGCCCTGTACAGTACGCCCAGCTTCTGAGAGGCCAACTTTACTCTGGCTTCAATGGAGCCCCCGTACCTGAGCTGGTCACTTATAGTTACACCAAGCATATCAATGGAAGGCCTGTTCGGAAGATTGCTTCCGTTGAAGGAGACTAGATTGTCATTTGGATCCCTTTTAGACGTAATCAGACAGGATTGGGTCTTTGAAACATTAAATTCGACGAGATTATTTTTACCCCAGGAGGAAATACTCTCGAGATAACCGTCCATTCTCTGCTTCAAAGCCCTCCGAGCCGTTGGAGTTTGTGTGCCCTTTGGGGGCTTGTCAAACAAAAAGCTATCATGAACTGTACTGTCATCCGCGTAACAATGAATTGGTGCACATGTCAAAAGGTCATTGATGTGCAACAAAAACAAAGTCGGAGACAGAACCGATCCCTGTGGGACGCCAGCATTTATGGAGTGTAAGGAAGAGGTGAAACCGTCAGCAACCGCCTGAATCGACCTATCCCTTAAAAAGTCAGCAATCCACGTACACAGGGATGCGGGAAGTCCGTAAGAAGGCAATTTGTTGACAAGTCCTCGGTGCCAGACCCGGTCAAAGGCCTTGGATATGTCTAGTGCGACCGTTTGGGTCTCACCGTGACGTTCCAGGCACCGCCCCCAAACATGCGTCACATACGCGAGAAGATCACCGCACGAGCGGTTCCGCCGGAATCCGTATTGACGGTCGTTGATAATTTTGTTCTTCTCGAGGTATGTGAGCAGTTTGTCGTTGATCACACGTTCCATCACTTTGGACAGAACTGATGTGATCGCTATGGGGCGGTAGTTGGCCGGGTTGGAGCGGTCACCTTTCTTGGGAATAGGGTGAATGACCGCTTTTTTCCAACCAGAGGGCACAATGCCACACTTCAGGGACATTTTGAAGAGCTTTGTCAAAACTGGAACTATTTCCGCAGCACACCTCTGCAATACCAGGGCAGGTATTCCATCAGGTCCACTAGCTTTGTTAACATCGAGCCCCCGTATAACGTGAAGTACATCCCGATGCCGGATCCTCAGCTTTTTCATAAAGAAGCCGCAGTGAGGAACCGACGGCGGAACAGCACCTCCGTCATCGAGGGTCGAGTTTTCCGCAAACATTTTCCCTAATAAGTTAGCCTTTTCGGTGGCGGTGTTTGCTAGTGAGCCGTCAGGTCTGGTAAGAGGTGGCAAACTGGGTTTGCAAAAATTCCGACCTATTGAGCCCGCAAGCGACCAGAATGCTCTGCTGCCATGCGGGCAGGCAGCCAGCTTTTTGCTGATCTGCAGGTCGTGTTCGAATTTTGACCTATTAATGATTCTCTTGCATTCCTTTGCCGATTTGTTGTATGCTGATCTGCTTTCGGACGTTCGAGATGTGTTGTAGGCTCGGTAAGCCGCGTTTTTTCGTCGAACTGCTTCGGAGCATTGTCGACTGAACCACGGCTTTGAGCCCACACCAGTTTCTTTAGTAGTCGATTGTATGAAGCCATCCATCGCCGATTTGATGACTTCACCAATCTCCTGGGCACATCTTGAAGGGTCCGAAGTCCGAAAACAAACAGCTGACCACGGAAAAGCGTTAAAATGGGCCCGCATGCCGAACCAATCTGCTGACCTATAGTGCCACACTTTTCTCCTCAGCCTCGATTATTATTGATGTATCAATAATTCAATCAAGCGATAAATTACCTACCTAAATAGATAAATTAATTACCACTTCATTCCGAAAAATTATTAAATTGATGTGAAATATTCGAAATGATGGAATTGCATTTTTATTTAAAAATTATTTTTATTTCTTGCTTTAGCAATCCCGATGAGTAACGAAACTCATTGTAGGACGAGAGGAACTTATAATACCTAGGTAGGAGTTAATTGGTACAATTTTACATCAAAACGATAAGTTTCACCCAAAAACCAGTACAAGAATAGAAATATAATCATAATTATAAACTTTACATACAAAACAGTACAAAATAGAAAAAGGGAGGTCAAGTAGAACAAACAATAAGAAGAAAAAAACTGACAGGGATATACACATAAGCACAAGGTAGAAATTTACAAAAAGGTACATTGGTAAAAATAGATTATCTTCGATTACAAATATAGGGGATTTTCTATCCCTATTCTAGGAGAGAGAAAGAAAGATGACAAAGTACAATACGACAAGAATTACGTTTTTAAAAAATGTTCTTTAAAGCCTTACTTTGAATTTTTCGTATTAGCTGGCTGTTTTTATATATATCTCTAAGAAAGTTATAGAGTGTGTAGGCAATATAGTTAAGAGATTTTACCCCATGTTTCGTAGTGTGTATTAGAGGAATACTATAATATTACAAGCATCTACATCATAATAGGAATCGCGGGACTTAGGTACCATTTCTAAATGTTGAAAAGTAAGTAGGTAGGTACAATGCGAATTCCAGAATTCCTTTTACATATATAATATCAGGATCTTGGCAAAAGTCATTATTTTATCGCATCTGTTTTCAATCTCGTGACAGGTGGCAGGGAAGAGGAGGAAACGAGTGGAAGATAAATACCAATAAAATTAATTGTGTTTGACTTTTGATAAAAGATGACGTTGAAAAATGAATACTGTTTTACGTTATTTTGTTTCAATTTGGATTAATTATCAAAAATACCTATTTAAGTTGTATGTTTGTGATTTAACTTTGGTTCAATGAACTCGGATTTTTTTTTAAATTAAAGTGCTATTTTCAAAATTAGAACTGTGGTGTGAAGAATTCAGATAAGCGATAAAAAAATCTACCTTTGACATAATATTTTAACATTTTATTTTTAATATTGTCATTTAAAAAAATTACAACTAATGTTTCAAGAAATGAAACAAGCGATAAAGTGAAAAAATACCAGAAAATCAGTTTAATTCCATATGTGAAAGGTTTATTACTTTTGTTTAAATGTCTCAGGTTAATGTCGACAAGTTGTCAGATTTTGTGATTTTTCAAGGGCATGCGCTCTTTAGCTAAATTATCAGTTAATTAATCATTATTTTTAGTTTAATTATCAATAATATAATTATAGTAACATTACAGCAATAAAATGGGTATTTGTTTATTTTATTGTAGAAAGCAATACCTGCATCAACTGTAAAGCGCCCCTGAGGTGATATCTCACAAAAGCGACGCTATACAAATTGTCCAATAAATAAATAAATTTAAAAATTAAATAAAATAATTTTTGTTTTAAAACCACGAGTTTTTAATAATTTTTGAACCGACCGGTTTCGCTTTACTCAAGCATCTTCAGGGTACAAATTAAGCGAAACCGGTCGGTTCAAAAATTATTAAAAACTCGTGGTTTTAAAACAAAAAATATTTTATTTAATTTTTAAATTTATTTATTTATTGGACAATTTGTATAGCGTCGCTTTTGTGAGATATCACCTCAGGGGCGCTTTACAGTTGATGCAGGTATTACAAAAAATATAAATATTACAAAAATAAAGTGAAGTTAAGTTAAGTAAAATGAAGTCAAAGCGTGTATTTGGGAACAAAAGCCCAACAAGGCCACGGGGCCAGATGGAATCCCACCTCATATCATTATCATGTTGGAAGAACATTTGTTTAACCCGATATGCTGTATCTTCAACCTCAGTATTTCAACTTCCACTTTTCCTCAATCCTGGAAACTTACCAAGGTTAGCCCGATACATAAATCTGGAACAAAAACGGAAGTCCAGAACTATAGACCAGTAGCGGTTCTGTCAATACTCCCAAAAATATTTGAAACAATAATTTGCGAAAAGCTAAACAAACAAATTAAACCGTTTCTTTGGGGAAACCAACACGGATTTCTATCAAATAAGTCCACCGTCTCTAATCTTCTAGAACTCTCACGGAGAGTAGCAAGAGGATTATATGCTCAACATCAAACTGATGTGATCTACACGGATTTCGCCAAGGCGTTCGACTGAGTAGATCATGACGTACTGCTACGAAAAATACATAGAATTGGTTTCGACAAACCCCTCCTAAATTTTTTTGTCACGTATTTAAGAAATATGAAACAATATGTTTGCATCGACGGATACAGGTCTAGAGAATTCTCTGCATTCTCTGGAGTGCCATAGGGGTTAAACCTAGGGCCTCTACTATTTATAATCTTATTTGATGACATTCAAGAATGCATCAAACATTCCACTTGCGTGCTTTTTGCTGACAGTAGAAAATTTGTGATGGTCAAGATTGTGTCAAATTGCAAACTGATTTAGATTCAATTTCATCATGGGCTGATGAAAATAAATTATTTTTTAATGCAAAAAAATGTGTCGCTATGTCGGATACACGTTCGAGAAACCCTATCAAATTCGATTATTGCATCAAAAATGATATATTGTCAAAAGTAAAATCCACCAAGGACCTTGGGGTAGTCCAGTTGACGACATCATGCTACAAGCTTCTCGGATTTGTCATAAGACTCTGAAGTTTCAAGTTTCACTCTTCAAACAATTTTCCAATCCCGAGGCAATGATGACTTTGTACAACTGCATTATAAGGTCTAAAATTGAATACGCCTCTGCTGTATGGGCCCCATACCAACAAAAATACATTGAAAAATTAGAACAGATTCAAAAAAAGATTTTCAGATACATGTATTTGAGAATGCACGGAGAGTACCCTCGATTCATGCATCACGAAGATTTGCTTGCCGAAACGCGCTACCAAAGTGTACACTTGAGGAGAAGTGGGGCCCTTGCAGTAATGGCGTACAAAATTCTTAAAAATTTAATAGATAGCCCATACCTTCTGGAATGCTATAAGTTGTTCGTACCGAACAACTACAGCCTGGGACGGCACCATGATCTGCTATGTATCCCACGTGGCAGAACGGACGTGCTGGCTCGGCATAGTATGACACGAGGTATGGCGCTGTTAAACAACGCCTCCAAGACTATCGATATTCTTAATAGTAGCCTTGAAGAATTCAAGAGGCATGTCAATGCCAAAAATCACTATTTAAAACTTGTTATTTCTATTCTTTTTTCTTTCATTGTTTCGTATCATCTATATGTAGTTAATGTTACATGTGTATTTTAAATGGACACACAGTCTGTAATACAAAAAAAAGAAGTACAGGAACAGGTGACACGAAGATAGAAGATGGAGACTTTGCAGCAAGAATCTTAGGTGGTGAGGAAACTGGACCAGCTGCTGCAGCGAAAAAGTCTACCGCGTCCACCTTCAGTACCAGCACGAGGTTCGTCATCCGTCCAGGTATGTGTCTGCTGCTAACAAAGCGCTGACACAATATCCTCTCACAGATACCAGACCTTGGCAGCACCGCTGTGACGTTCAACGAAGATAGAAAATGGAGACTCTGCACCAAAAATCTTTGGCGGTGAAGAAACTGGACCAGCTGCAGCAGCGAGAGAGTCCACCGCATCCACCAACAGTGCCAGCACGAGGTTCGTTATCCGTCCAGGTGTGTGTCTGCTGCTATATTATAGGTATCAATCATCTTCTCACCTTCTCGTAATCTCGTAATTTAATTTATTTCGTCATGTCATACCTAACCCATAAAATTATTTTAAACCATTTTATTTTAATATAATTATCGATTGGTTTCGGAAGTTGGTACCCTACAATACTTACTAAAAAAACTTTTCACCATATAAATAAGGGTGGGGCATTTAAAATAGTCAACTTCTTTGATTTTTATTTTATTTGGTTTTACACCTAGCCAGGCTTTTACATGAATTTTAAGAACAGAATAAACCTATTGAAAATTAAACACAACATTTTTAATAAATGAAATATCAGTAAACTGATAAACTGAATATGAAGCAATATTAGTGAAACATGTAACAGTAACAATATAATATAGAAACTAGAACTATACTACATATTTATAAGACAAATCCCTGAAACAACATTACCAACGCTTCTAAAATTTGTAGGGTTGAACAGTGCTGGTGTAAATTACGCTTGGTTCTATAAATGGAGTCAATACATATTTCAATAGAACCCGCAAACTTGTTGCCAAAATCATTGGTTAGTGAGTATATCTGACAATTAATTGTGTACGTATTGTAGAAAAATGTTTCAATTTGTCAGGTTTAAGGGATGTACAGAGTGACTTGGTGGAAAAATTTCTAGGTTTGTACTGTAAGACTAATTTAATTTGTAATTTTTATGCCTTCAAGAATGTATTCTAAATAATATTATTTGGAGTTTTTCTTACCTCTAATCTAAGTAATCCGTTTTTTTGTACGTAATCACTGTCTGATTCGGGATATAAAAATCATTGTTTACTCCATCTAAGGTTTGTGTTCTGTTAAATCATAATTGTTAGAATTATTGACAATTTTTGAGCACATAGATCATTCGTTGTCGATGTCAGATACAACTACATTACACATCAACTATATTTTTTGTAAGTGTGCTAAACACATTTTTTTATGGATGTGATTGTGGAATTTAATAGGTAGGCACTCGAGGTATTGTGTTTTCCATTATTTACCGGTGTAAAATTCTGTTCAAATTTAGTAAACTTGACACTGTTGAAATATTTACAAAAATATGTCGCTTTTGCAATTTATCACGCTGAACACCATTTTAAGTCAAATTACGAAAGTTGAAATTTTCTCCTCTTTATTTACATAAATTCGTTGCGAAAACAAAGCTTGATTCATTGCCAAACATTTTGACGCTGGTCACAGCGAAACTTTCCACATTGTTTCGGAAAGATAAAGGATTTGAGTTTGTATCTTGCCGCTTAAATTAAAGGATAAGGTTTGGATTATTATTATAGAGACTTCGAATAATTAAGGATCTTCCGAAATTTATTTGAGATCTACCGATGCAGCGATAAAGTGTGCTGATGTAACAATTGAATTATTGAGCGTTTTTAATAATTAACAGAAGCTTGTTCATGAAAGTTGCACGACGACAAATATAATTTGATTGTAAATAGCAATTTAACAAGATTTACTTCAAGAATCTTTCCGAATTAAATTGCAAAAAACATGCATTAAGAAAATGAAGTTATTGTTGGTAGTTCTTATTCGAAGTGATACAGTTAAGTATGATCGAAAGGGATAGCGTTGGATTAGCTCAGTGACAGAGCAAAGCCCCAGGTCCTGGGTTAAATTCCTTTATGCTACCGAATCTTTTTCTGATTTTTAAGTTTCATATATTTGCGTAATGTGAAATTGAAAAATCAATGAAACGCAACAAATCAAAAAATATTGTTGATAGGGCACAATAATGGGTGAAAATCTTCTCGAGGGCGATTTTTAATGTATTTTTATGATTTATTGAATATAAACTTTTTAATCTGAATGGTTTACTGAAGAAAAAGACAAATTTTCCTTCAAAAGTTTTATCACGGGTTTAAGTTCGTGGGACATGCCATATAATAGCTAGCTCAATATAACTCCAAAATAGAGCAATGCGCTAGATCTAGATTTAAAAAAATATCTTCAAATATATTTATTTCATTATTTAGAAGTAGGTGCCTATATAATGTAGGTATCCACTTTACCTTTTCCTAAATGAGTTAAATACAACCAAGTAACAAATTTTAATTTAAGCTTAGAATATTCTCGTTAAAACTAACCACAACACGTAATAATTTGTTTCGCGGATAATGCGGAATAACTCTTAAAATTTTGTTGTGTGTACAAAGTTTGTTTATAGAACAAAAGAATGTGACGGGGAATAAATGAACAAAACCACAACAAGGTTGGGAAAGGCAAACCTGAACTGCGGCTGACTGGTGCTTTACTTTATTTTTGTCCTAGGAACATTACAATTTCACGCGTAATAATTTATGTTTATTTTCTCTCAACATAAAATACAATATGAGGTAAAAACATAACACCGTTGGCTTTCAATTTGAAAGTATTTTAATATTTAAAATTCGTAAAGTAGTAATTAAAAAAAAACGTGTTGAATTTTGGAAGCTGTCATTAAAAATATTAAAAAAAAACAAATCACAAAAAAATACAACTTTATTATTAATTTCTGTCGTTCATAATTATTTAAATAAAATAATACATAGTGTATTTGGGGCACGTTCCAGAATGGAAGATACTCACATTGAAAGACCATAATTAAGAATTGGAACTTTGCTGGAAGTGGCTTTAGCCGTTTTTGATTACCAGATATGAATATCCATGTTCTTATTATTTTTTTGGTAAACTAATGTTTAAGACAAGATTTTTTATGCATAGCACAAAGGGTAACAATTCTTTTACAAGCAATAATTATTCGCCTGAAACACTAATCCACATTGAAAAATCTCCTGATAAAAGATACATGACGCCAACGGGACTCGAACCCGTGTCCCTTCGATTTCCGGTCGACAGCTCTGACCAAAATGAAAAAATGAAAAAATGGTGAAAAAATGTAACAAGCAGTAATTGTTAAATGAAACACTAGTATATATTGAATTATTTCGCGGATAAGAGATAAGCCGCCATAGCTCAGTGGTCAGAGCTGTCGACCGGAAATCGAAGGGACACGGGTTCGAGTCCCGTTGGCGTCATGTATCTTTTATCAGGATATTTTTCAATGTGGATGAGTGTTTCAGGCGAATAATTATTGCTTGTAAAATAATTGTTATCCATGTTCTTCCTACTTTTCTCTTCCCCATCTCCTTCCCTTTCCTACAACCTTCTGCCTCATAACTAACCCAATTGGCGATGCCATATTTCCACTGGCTCCTTCAAATAGATCTTCCGAGAAAAAAAGATTTTTTCGATGCTCACCTAAATGACATCTTTTAAATTTAACTTCCATTCGCAAAAGTTATTTAAATGATTCCTTTGATACGTATTTTTGTCATGTAAGCGACTAGCACGAGGACTAGTCATACAACGGAGAAGACAAATCATATAACAAGAAAGGAGATTGTTGAATATTGATAAAAGAAGAATACGTGAAGTTACCTAAATAAATAATTAATGTGTTAATACAGGAGACACAGAATAATTCACGAAGCGTGATGAATTTTTATACAATATTACTTTCGTACGCAGACGTCATAAATTGAACCGCTCTCAACCAGCAAGAGCAAAATAAAGTGTGCGGGACTCCCCATCAATGTTGTAACTGTCTAACAATGTTACTTACGTGCTACGAGTAGTTGGGAGCGATTTAGCAGGCGTCTTGTGGACGGAACCTTGCAACAATAATACTTTTACCTAAGCTCAGATCACCTCAAAATAAAATATTGAAATAATATTAAATATTATTCTTGAGAATCGCCATAAACATAAACTGTTTCTCACGTTCACGCGTTTAATGCGGTTACAAAGCCCACAATCAGCGCAGTAGTACCAAGCTGGAACTTTCAAAGGACATCGTTGTCAACCTCCTGAAAGCCATAGAGCTACAATTAGAGGCGCTACGTCGTACTAATATCGAAACTTGTTCCACGAATGCTATAAGCGGTGCGCGTAGACCCGATTCTGTAGTTTTAGTTAGAGCGTTGGGAGAGTCAGTTGGATGTAAAAAAACCGAACTGATTTTTTCGCTTCAAGTCTCATCTAAATGTAATACATCGATGCTAAAAGCGCAAAGCTGAAAAACTGGCCACAATTTTCCGAAATTCATATCCTTGGATATCCTCGGTCATCTTCGCAAAATTACTCAGCAATACAAAATTGGTATTCCTTTTCGTGACCAAATACTTAATTAACCTACCTACAATGTTAATCCGTCAACTGATGTAGGACCATAATTTAGAATTGAAACTTTGCTTTGTATTTTCCTATCTTCCTCTTCCCCATCTTCTTCCCCTCCCTACTACCTTCAGCCTCAAAACATACCCCAATTGGGGATCCTATAGTCTCACTGGTTGACGTTTGGGAGGAGTTGAGACTTACTGAGAGGTTGTGTTTTCGATAGAGAAACGTTGCGAAATAAAAGTATAAATCATAAAATCATTATTGATTTGGTGTAATGGAAAAAAAGTGTAAGGGAAAAAAAAAGTTTCTTTTGTTTTTATCCAGACTGAAACATTATGTTTCATGATTTTCTTGTTATTATAAAATAATATAAGCACCACGGGGATTAAGAGTGACCCAGAAAACTAAGGATTTTCTTTCCGATTTCATTTAAGTTCGAAAAAAGCTCAGTGGTCAGCAATTTTAACAGACATACGCCAAGAATTGGCAAGAGATCAAAGTGCTGCGACCTTATTTTGTAACCTTCGAGGAAAGACAGTTGCATTGCTGCTTTGTTATTCTAAGATTCACGATGCCTTTTAAATTAAAAACAGTGAAAATGTTTCTTGGTTGGTTTTGGATTAAGTGGAAACCTCACCTTGAAAATTTCATTATTTTAACAACACATAATAATGGTAACCGGGCAACTCGAAGACTTAAAATACAATTTCTTATTAAATACTCTAAAAGTACATACATTAGAAGATAGACGTAAAATAAACGATTTAACGTTCTTATTCAAAATACTTAACTCTAAATTCAACTGTTGTGAACTCCTGCAACTTATAAACATACATACACCCACAGTAACAACACGACAAAATACAATATTCTACAGCAGCACACATAAGCGTAACTACCAAAGATATTAGAAGAACGAGATATGCTATGTTGGCCGCCGGACCGTAGGCGGAGTACTACCTAATTAGGGTACTTTGAACGGTATCGGGACGTGTACGCACAGAAATCTGTTATATGTGTTAGTGCGGATACCTTAGCGTAAGCGAAGGTGTGCAGTAGTATTGGTGAACAAAACCGGCGACACTCGGCAAAACAATTCCAGACAGTATGAACTGCTCATAGCACATCTCGTTCTTCTAATATCTTTGGTAACTACATTGCCCACTCTCCGATACAACGACTTCACACCATGGGAAATCATTACTTGGGTGATGTTGACATATTCAATACCAACTTGGCAAGTTTTGTGGATCATTTAAAACATTTACTTCAACAATACTCCTAAACACATCAGGTAAACCTTCAAATAGCTGTAATTTTCTGTTTCTGTTTCTTGTGTTTGTATGACTTGTTGCATAGCTTTTATCGAATGTAATTTTATTCTTATTTTTTATGTTTCAAAGTATTTGTCAAATTAAAATTATACTACCAACCATGTAAAAACCTTCTGGGCGTTATATAAATAAATAAATAAAAAAAAATAAAAAAATAACTCAGGAAAGTGGAAATTCAACACTATTCAAAAGTGATAGAAAGTCATGTAAGGTAAGGAAGAAAAAAAACCAGGTGAAATTTTATTTTTCATCATTTTTCAAGTTGGATTTCCAGCGTCCTGAGTTGCCATGGAACCAAAATAATATAATACCCCTTTAATCGGGAAATTAATTTTGTTATTTCAACGGTATATGTAAATTATAGGTCACAGTTGTTTTTTTTCTCATTCCGACTTGTAGCAGCGAAAGTTAGGCTTCATCCAATTTCCGGTTGTACTATATCAAATAAACTGGTGTTTTTCAAGAGTGGATATTAATACGGAATCGCACAGGTTTGATTTATTTAGCAAACTCTTATTATTACATTATTAAGGCATGGGTGTATAAATACGTAGGGATTTTATTTTGATGGCGAGTTTTTATACTAAACTAAATATATGGAAAATTCAAAATCTGACCAAATTTTTTTTAGGCTCGTTGGATTTATAAAACAATTTATGGAAATGATGTTTGCTTGCTAAAAATAGTTGCGTTGACCTAAAAAAAATTTAAAAAAAAATGTTTTACCGAATTCTAGGTAATAATGTGTGACGAATATTTTTCGCTTCGTGGTTCCCCTAAATGATGTATGAATTCTCGAGAAATCAGTTTTGAAAAAAGGTAATTTTCTGTTGAAAATATAATATTATAGGGTAAGTCCGGGGGAGTTGGCCATACGGGAGAAATGACCCGGAGACGTAATTCCAAATCCTAATGAGAGATGACGACGCATGAACGTTAGTTCGACTCGCTGTGATGACAATCTTTCATCGCCGTGATGACAGTCTTTTTTACAATTACAGAATGTTGGTTTCTTCTTTTTTGCGATGTCTAACAAATACAAACGCATGTGCATGGGTCTTCGTGGCAACTGGACGGAGAGAGGCATACGAGAGTATTTTAATTTTTGAAATAACTTAATGAGTAAAACCTCAAATTGTAATATTAAATTTGAAACAGAAAAAATTAAAAAAGATACGGTCACATATGAAGTCGAACCAGGACCTTTGTCGCTAATAATCGCTAATATTGTCTTCAATAATTACATACGGAGAGAACTATTTCATAACTGAAAAGACCAAAGACTGGTTAACGTGTAAGTTTTGCTCATATTGGTTGTATTAACAATGCACAGATTTTTTAACATATGCTATCCACTCGGCTGTGAGGACTTGACTCGAAAAATGAAGTAATTTAAGGAAAGGCTGGCCATCAAAACTGGCCATCTCTACTGGATACTCCAGTTGTTATTGTTAATCATTTTTCCATTTATCTCTTTTCATAACTGTACAGATTTTAAAGAATTATGTTTAAAAATAAAAATTTTGTTTGATTGCAGTAATCGATGGAATTTTATTTGCAACAACGAAAGAAAAAAAAACTTAAAAAAAAACTAAAATCAACTACCCCGGACTTACCCTAGTAAGAAACTTGTGTGAATTCTCCAAACAAAAACTTTTCAAAATAATGACTCAATTTAAAGCAAAAGTTTTTGAGTTCATTGAACCAGATTTACGGAAAGTGGTGTAACCGAAAATAGTATTTTGAATAAAAATGTATTAGAGAAAATTTTAAAAAATCATTCGATAAAAACAAAGTTTTTAAATACATTTTTTTAATTAATTTTTAAAACTATTTTTTTTTAATTTTTGGTTTGCTGAGGATTGAACTTTCCTCCCAAAGGACTGACTGACAACCGCTGTGAACTTTTAAAATGTATTTCAAAACCGAACCTATAGAACCTTCCTAGCGAGGGACTGATTAAAATGAGTGATGAATCCAAATCCTAATTGGATGGTACCGAGATTAATTTCATGTATTAACTGTCGTAATGTCATGTTTGTGTGTGCGTGATTTTAACCAAAAATATGAATGATAGAATATGATACTATAGTATATGAATGATAGAATACAATGTCATCGGCAACTAGTCTATTTGCCGAGTTTCAGATCGATCAAATATCGGGAAGTGGGTTAATTTCCACTTCCAAGATTCCATTTCATTAATTCATTAATTCACTTACTTATTGATTCAGTCATTCCAGAAAACCAAATCCAAATTCAGATAGATGTATTAAAAAATAGAGTAATTTTTCGTAGTATTTAAGCAGAGGATCTAAGTTTTTTTTGATAAATCTATTGATTAATTTGAGCCCTGCTGGATTTTGCTATCAATCATGTATAATATGAGGAGTCTCTCACACTTTCATATACACTATTGGCAATAGGTCAATACCAAAAATATGTCAAACCAAGTCAAATATTAGAAGGTCAACCATTTTCATCATCTCATATTATGAGAAATAGAACATAAAAAATATCCAATTTGAATACTATTTTCATTTCATTCACGTAACGTTTAAGCGCTCCAACGAAAAGGGAGTTGAATATTATTTTAATATTTCTCGAAATCGACCATTCCAAAGTGCACGTAGATAGTGTACTAAACGGACTCAGGAGGCCTTTTATTTCAATATTGGTTTCCTATTCTCTATGATCGTTTGATGGCATTTTGGAGGTATCCCTGTTCTGCCTTTATTGTAAGTAAATTTGAGAATACCGGCGGATATCCGATCAGAAGGATTTTGTTCTAAGCAGGTTATAGCATACGGGCTCCTTCGTAGAATTTTATGAAGAAAGTACCTGAAATGCGAATCTCAAAGGTCTCTTTGCAAGAATTCGAAGTAAGATTCTAGTGAGATTTACCCAAATAAAAATAATTCCATGCGAACAATTCAATTTTTTCGGCCTGAAATCTGCCTTAAAAATTTAGAATTTATAAAAACTTATTAGTAATATTTATTTATACTAACAGGTAGAATCAACTTCAGTAGTTAATGAACTTTACGACCGGACCCCTTGATTTACAAAGATTATTGTAAGATTAGAAAAAATAATATTATAATACCAATAATTATTATATTAAAACACAAACAACTTTGTTTACATCACTTTAATATTTATAACCTAATTTAATGTTTCATGAACAAAGTTCACCTCATCAGGAGCAAGTATATACATATAGACTTTAGTATATACTTGCTCCTGATGAGGTGAACTTTGTTCATGAAACATGTAGAGATTATATAATATATTATATTAAAGTGATGTAAACAAAGGTATTTGTGTTTTAATATAATAAATAATGACATCACAAAGTGATGTCATTATTTATTATATTAAAACACTGAGATTTCTGAGAAAATTTTCTACGAAATATAAAAAAAAAAAAAATACCAATAATTATTATTTAATTGTTCCGCAATAAGGGGATATTACAAGTATTTACAGTACATGTGAGAAAAAACAAGTTAGATACAGACGAAAACTACAAGGCATGTGTTTTATACATGAAACAAAAAAGACGCAAATGGTAAGCAATTATATAACATATATGAATGTGGGCAGTATATTATGTAAGGTACCTTAAAACTTTTTTTTAATAATTCGAATAATATTATGGTTAATATAAACCATAATCTAGAAACTGTATTACTATTTGTTAAAAATTGGGAAAAAAACGAAGGAATTTAAAAATAATAATTTATCCGTTTTGTCAAAATGATTTTGGCTAAACCGATCGCTGAAAGTAAATTTAGTAGAATACACTTAATTGAGTTAAGAATAAACCAGTTCACAACAGAATACTCAAAAATACAGTAATTCTTCGAATGTATAATTTATGCTGTAATTAATAGAATAATACCTACTAATAAAGCAAGGGCTACCTCATATTTCACGATGAATGATACAGCAACATCATTTTGAAGCATTACCTACAAAGAGGGATCTATTGTTTCATTGTTCGGCATTTAATATGAGGGGGAACATTTTCAAAAACATAATTTCAAACATGTTTCTAGAAGGAACAGCCTGAATGGCAACCGTAATATTTATGAAGGGACCGTCTATTCGAAATAGTATGCCACGCTGTTAGGAAATTCTCCGCCACAGGAGGCAAAAACAGACAATGTTTCTCAAACAAAACGTGCCTACAAAGCCTTCCCATTTTCAGCACAAAGTTTTTTTTATAAAAAACATGTCCGAATTATACACACAGAGACGAAGTATGTACTCATTTCTAAATTACTTCCTGTTGAAAGACCAATGTTTTCTCTTACTTTTTACGGTGATAGGCTTTTTCTGTGTTTTCACAGCCAGTATACATAAATGAATTCCAATCGAACATCTGTGTTCGTTTTTTTAAGCGACATGTAAACTAAAGATAATTTATTTAATTTTATTTTTATTTACCAATAACGCAAGAGTTACTGGGTGAATGTAAGTGAGTAATCGATCCGGACCGAATCGAATCGGAACCGGACGGAGGAGGGGCGCGTGATAAGTGGCACGCGAAAGCTCGGTTCTTTGAATTTTTTTCGTCTTGGGCCTCGAGTCTCCACGAAGTCATTCCACTCGAATAACGACTGGTTCGAACCACTCGTTTTTCGAGTGGAATGATTTTTGACGTTTGGCGAATGTATTTAAGTACCTTCCATGAGACTCAAGAATAAGAATGTCGACCAATGTATGTACTTTTGATGGCGTTTGCGAGCGTAGTTCTGTTGCTTCTCACCTTCTTAAAATCCTTGACTCCTCAAATTGTACATTCTGTGGTCTCTAAGTGGAAACTTTAGATCACATTTTTTTGGTTTTCATTCCCTAAACAAATATCCTCTCTTCTTGATAGAAGACTTGATAGCCTTATCAAAAATTGCCTCCTCTCCATTCAACATCTCATCTCTTCTTAGTCTAAATTCGACTCCAATCTTCGAAATAATTTTAAATTTTCCCAATTTAAATAAAATTAATAAATAAATTTACCTTCTCTCTCTACACAATTTGAAGTAATGGCTTAGAACATCTTTGAATGGTGAAAGTCACAAACATTTGAGAAAAGAAAAAACCCAGCTCCTTACTTTCAAAACACAAATAACGCTGTCGATCCTTACATTTACAAATAACATTTCGATCACACCCATACGTAATACATTCTACACTTAAATACCCTTCATACACATCTCACATTTAATCATTCAAGACAATATCAACAAACCTCAAACGTAAAATGTGAATCAGAAAAGACATAAAAAGATTCAGTCGCATCTAAGAATTGAATCCAGGATATCTTCCATTATTTAATTCGACCATATCAACTTACGTCAGTTGCATATTTCTTACTTCGACTAAAGAAATTTAACTTTTGTGGTTTCAGCCGAATTTAAGATAAATTATCTAGATTGACGCAATTCTTGAAAATCTTACGAAACAATTTTCTTTAAAATTTCGGCAGCAACACATTTATGTTAAGTTATGTAGGTACATAGTTTAAACATCGGGTTAGGTGACGTTTGTACAATATTTTTTCTTACTGAAACATTGAAATAGGTATGAGAGTTAAACGTATAGTTCATAGGTCCGTAGCTCAGAATAGAAAATACATGTTGAGCTTAAAAAAGTAGCGCAGACCTTCCAGCCAAAAAAAAAAAAAAATCAAGGGCGTTAGAAATCACGGTTTGAGTATTCTGACTGCTTTAGAAAATAACTTTCTTTTTACACACTTACCGCTGAGGGATCCATTGAAATTTTTTTCTTCCTTTAAATAAACAAAATATGTATGTGAGTTGTAAAGGTGAGTTACAAGGTATATCCTGGGATAGCAGCTACGTCCATGCTTACAATGGGCTTTGTCCTGGGCGAGTAATTTTTCGGTCGGTTATCCAAGAGCAAGATGAGGCCGTGGTTTGGGACGTGGTAGAATTCAAAGTCCAGGGTAGAAGCAGGCAGAAAGCAGTCGGGCAGGGCATAGAGTCGTGAATAAGAGCGGGCAGTGAGTGAAACGAGAGTTTGAGAGTATTCGATCGTGAATCCGAGAGTGTGGTCGAGAGTGGTTTACAAAAGTCTGTATAATAACAATAGATTAACCCTCTTATACCTAATCGCAATCTAAAAAATAACACCACCTAAGAATAATTTCATAATTCCAACCCCATAGAATTTCGATACCTCGGTTTGAAAGCCTAGATATAAATGTAAGTTCCCTACAATATTATAAAACAGAACAAAACGTTTTCGTTCAATCCATACTGTATTGTTTTAATTTTATCGGCCAATAGCATTCCTGAAAGGCATCGCCTTACAAGATTTAGAGATGAACTTAACCCAACTTGGTGTACATTTGTTGTCCAAGGTTCTAAAACACGTGCGCAAAGCCAGCGAAGATCAATAATTTTGTGGCAAAAATGTTTCATTATTTGTTGTGTGGCGTAGTTGTTTCGCTAGAAAGAAATGTAAGATTTTTATCATATGTTAAATTAATTAATTTACAGCGCCGCTTCGCATCCATCTATGAGGTATTTTTTTTAATGTTCATGTAGCTGATTAAATTGATAAAGTCCGCGAAAGTCCATTTTCACAAAAAAACATGGGATGAACTAGCTGGAAGACGAATTTGCTCTGTGCAGGCCAAAAAAAGCAATGCTTTTACCGATCTTTCGACCGCGATATAATGCTCTTTATTTTTGAAAAATATTTTTCTGAACCAAAATTTTGATTTCTGTGTTAATTTTAAGGTTTATACTCTCTGTTCCGATAATAATTGGGCGAACCGCGCACCGAATTTACTTCGGAACCCTCGCTCGTCGTTCCGTCGCAGTGTCAGGTATCGGCGCGACCCTATTTCGTGGTATGCGAATTCATCGCGTATTGTGTCATCGGCTACGGTCGCGTTAGCAGATATTAAAAATATTCATAAAGTTCCTCTCTTTACGCCCTTTTGTCCTACATAAACTGCCACCCTCCAGCATGTTCATTTTAGTAAGGACACAAAGATACAAAGGTAATTCTTAAATCTTGTAGCTAGATTTATTCTACGTTTTAGTGTTAATCGTACTAAGTGAAGTTTTAGACCTACATATATTATATTGTAGAAAATAATTATGGAAGTTTTTAACAGATTGCGTCAAATAAAAAAAGTATTCATCGGTCTAAAATTGAGTTGCTGTTAAGAAAATGTAAAGTGTGGATTTTATGATATTATCTACATATTTGTCCTCGATACGGCAGCAAAGTAATAAATGCCCGAAAACATGTATTTGAGCACATCTGCTCAATGAATATTGGTCTTTAATATTATTAATTTTGTAATTCAGGCGATACTGACACTGAGAGAATCTTCCACTCTGATCTATATCGTTCCAATATCTGTCATAACAGATTAATACATATTTAATAAAATCCTTACGAAGATTGTAAAATGTTTAATTGATGTACTTATCATACAGCAAAATATAGAGAGACTTATAATATAGATATTATTTCTAAACGAATTAAAAAAATTTCCTCTTTCGTTTTTATAATATAGTATTCAATTAATACTAACCCAATTTCGTAAGTAACTATTATCAAAGACCTTGGAGTTTCTTTCAAAAGAAAACTTACCTTTGATCATCACTGCGACACGATTTCCAATAAGGCTATGCACATTTCAGGTATCCTAATTTTGTTTTGTTTTTACATTAACCCCACGTAGCGCCGCTGAGGAAAATAATTTCCCTCAGGGCATATGTCATCTTTGAGGATGCTATGTGGAGGGAAGAAGTTCTGGGAAGGAAAAAGTATGAGGGGTGGGTAGGAATCAGTGTCTCCAAGAATGATGGACATATGAATATATCCCTCCCGCTCCGGCCAATGGATGGTAGAGAGGTCAAAGGGTCTCCCCAAACCAGCCTCTCCCGATCTGGCACGCCACAAAGCTGTGGGCAGGCGCATCCTGAACAAACCTCACCCTATGGTCTCCTATTTAAATTTGTAACTTAAACTGCTTGGAGAAAGTACAAAGAAAGTTTCTTCCATATGTTCAATTTAAGTTAAGACAACCACTTATTGACATTTGTTAAAAAATATTAATGTCTTATCTAAAACAACCACTTCTTTCTACCAGGAGACCAAATAATGATATTCTTATACTTTTTAAATTAATGAAAAACTTCATTGACTGCCCTCTTAAGTGTTATAAATATACGTGCCTCTGTTAAATCTACTCACTCCTAATCTTTTTGACGCCATGGCAAGTCGGTGCCCGGAGCGGACTGCTCCAATTGCCATAAAACAGATATGAGTAAATTGGTTTTATGTTGATGAAATACATTATTTTGCTTATGCTCGAGGGGAATCGTGGTTGTCAAATTCATTAAACTGGTACATACATTTACTTATAACGAGCATTTATGAAGTACAACATCGCTTCTTGAGGGGAATTGCTTGGAGGTCAGGGCCAGAAAGAGGCGATCACTCACACGATGAACTTGAAGTAAAATTAAACGTTTCTTATTTAGAAAAACATGGGAAGAACGTTGATCTCAACTGCACTTTCAATATTATTAACAGTGTGATTGACTCACCTACTTTTGTGCAACACATCCATTCCAAAATCCCTTCCCTGAGATTCAGAAATAATTAATTGCCTCAATCAAAACTCCACAAATTATGGATATTATTCATTTATTTCCAGAATAGCCAGACTTGTCAATTCAAGTCAAACTTTGAATTAAGAAAAAATAACTGCATGAACTTACCGACGTGCACAAGATAAGAAAGAATCAATAAAAAATCTGAGAGAAAATATTTTACAATTACACGTTTTTATGAAATCTTTTACTTAATTGTTGGTGTATTTATTATTGTTTATGTTATATCAGTCGGTTTCAACCATTACACCTTGGAGAAGCTTGTTTTAATTGTCTTTATTTTATTATTTGATTCGAATATACAAGAACAGCCAAGAAGAGCCAAGACGAAGCAAAATAGCCTAAGAGAAGTAAGAAGAACAAAGAAAAAGCAAGAACAGGAAAAAAAGCATGAAGAGACAAGGAAAATCAGGACGAGGCAAGGCAAGTAAAGATGGAGCAAGAAGACATGAATAAAATCAAAAAAGATCCCATCCTCAAAGTACGTGTTCCAAGTCCTAACAAATCAGTTCCCCCTCTTGTAAACCGGTACAGGAGTGCTTATGGCTGGGGTGGTACAATCGTATCGTATCGTACGTCTGAATGATTTTTGTCAGTCATTACGGAAATAAAATTATGTAGTGATGTAGCAGAAGTCGTGAACTCCATCAAAACCTTGTTTCTGTCTTGACTTGACTTTATCTTTATTGTTTTTGTGCAGTATTTTTTCATAGCTGTAATTTTTTAATAATCCTACATTTTAATATTTCTCCTCTTATTAACTTCGTGTAATATGTAATGTGTTGTAATTGGACATGGTCCGTTAATAAAGAAATACGTCTCATATTGTGTTTTAGTTTACCTATAAAATCCATGACATGGTCAACTCACGCAACAATATCATTTAAACCAAATCGTTTGATAGGTAGGTAATATCAAATTGTTTGCCTTGTAATAAAGTAATAAATTAGAGCATTCAGCGTCTCGTAGTTCAAGTTAAATATCTTCTGACTTCGATATGGCTGAAACTCTATGAATTTGTACCTAACTTTCGACTAATGGGAACTTTGGGTAGCATAACTGTGTTTATCTTAGTCGCCTGTCCACGGTACAACCATCGCGATTAATTATAAAACTTTTTACATCCACTGCTTCAGGTTGTAAATTTTCATCTATTGTGTAGGTATATGTACAAAGAGCAATTAATTATTCAAATACAAAGGATATTTTCATTTTGGTTTCACAACGAATTGATTTATCTTGATACCAATACCCGATTTTTAGGGAAAAAATGAAAAGAAGTAGTGTATTTTCCTAACGTCTTTTTGAAATGGTATGAGTTTATGATAAATTTAACAAAAACAAAAAAAGAATTTCTTTTGGCTTGTTTTTTTAATACTTAAACAGGATTAAGATAAATAATATTAGTTACAAACGCAAAAAATAAATTATTTCGAACTGCATTTATCAAATTAAGTACAATTAAAAAAAATAGTGGTCAAACATATTTTCTCAAATAAAATATTTTTCACTTAATTACAAAACATTCGTATTTTCAATTAAAACATTTTTATAACTCGATGAAAACTAATTTCGAGCATTTGAAATGTTGAAATATATTATTTTTTCTATTGTTTTGAGGTAGTCGAAATGATATTTCACTAAATTAGTTTTTGTTTTTGTTAGGTACTGCTAAGTTTCTAAATTATTTTTGTGCGTAATAACCGTTTCGCCCTTCATCTTTCGGACAGTTTGACAAGCGATTCAGCTATCACTAATACTAATTATTTATAATTTTGATTATATAATAATAAAATAAAATAAGACTACTTGCATGGAATATTACATAAACACGGAAAAATAAGTTCTTCAAATTAAAAATAACAATTAAGGTGGTTTTGGTCTTCTGTGATTCCGGTTCAATGACCTTTACAGCTGGAATTTGCTTTAATTTTCAAAATTGTAACTGATTGTGGGAACAATTCAATTAAGCGATGAATAAGGTACCATTATTTAATTTATGGATAATTCTTTATTTCAGATGTGTTTTTCTTTTGTTTAAATGATTGATAAATGTCCTATTTTTTAAGTTTGAAAGACAATTTTCACAAGGTAAAAATATTTATAGTAAATAATTTCAGCTTCACAAATCGTACAATAATAAGATT
Source organism: Hesperophylax magnus (assembly GCA_026573805.1). Lineage (NCBI taxonomy): Eukaryota > Metazoa > Arthropoda > Insecta > Trichoptera > Limnephilidae > Hesperophylax > Hesperophylax magnus. The sequence continues at coordinate 9,533,558 of JAIUSX010000022.1, forward strand.
AAGTAATTTTTTACGAGTCTGTGCTAGTTATGTATTAAAAAAAAAAACCGTTAAAAAGTCATACATTGTGGAGGCCGAAAAAGAGTTATTGATCCTCCTACTTAATAGTCATGGAATTTTTTCCGTTCTCACAAAATGCCAAAGGCTATCAATTTTGTTGACTTTATTAGAAATTAAACACTGGGTGTAAAAAGTATTTCGGGTTCAGAAATCCCGAATTGAACAGACGCGATCAACCCAACTAGGGTGGTGACGAATACAAATAACACGAAAACGTCAGTTATTTTTTGTTTGTTTTTATTCTTCTTCAAAGTACAATCCTATTAAACCGCAATTAAACAGTTTGTCAACAGGATGTTTATGTTCAATTACAATATAACATATGTACAAAATATCATTACTAATTACAATACAACTTATACATAATATTTATCACTAACCACTGCCATAATCAATAGTATTACTAATACAGAGTATCTCTGCTTAGTATCCATGTTTTCAACATATATCTGAATCTCTTAGGTAATTCGCCATTTTTTATATTTTTTATTAACTATATTATATTTGGTATTTTTACTATATTAATATGTAGTTTTGTTGTTTTTGTTACTAAGGTTTTCTATTAGGTGTTAAAATTTTCCTGATATCTACATATTTATATTTAGATTCAGTAAACAATTCTACCTATAATGTAATGGTTTCTTAAGTCCGCCCTTGGTTTTTCTTTCAAAATTCGAATTAATATAAATTCTTCCGTCTGATTTTAATGTTTTACTCGGGTATAAATGTCGGTAAATACCCCTCTCCCGCGCAAAACGAATCGCTGATCTTACCTTCTCACTTCGTGAAAAGTAATGATTTCTCCCGTCTGATTTGCAACTTCTCACGGTACATCAACCCTTCAATCTTAACGAATTAATATGTCACGTTGTGTAATTTTTTGTTTCGACAGTGATTAATTCATTGAAGGATCCTTTTAATTGGTTGTGGTAACTTTGGTTCTTTTTAGATGAGGCGTGTTACACTCTGTATGGTTTGAAAATAAGACAATGACCGACTACCCTGATTTTAACTACCTTTTCCTACCTTGTTTGCTCGCCAGAACGTTTCCGGTTACTGCAGTCGTTGATGTGCTAATATAATGGGACAATTAAATACAAGTAGGTACATGAAATTCTCTATAGACAATTCAATTCAAGATGCACAAGATTCTAGGTTGGTGATTTGGCTATGGATTGTTAGTTTTGTGAGTTATTTCTATGAGTAGGTATTTTTTGGAATAACTAGAGACAAAACATGTGTTGCTACGATTGGTCTCCGTCCAAATCCCATCCATCAACGTGACCAGCTCGAGAGCAGCCAAGTTGATGGTCCAATCCCAACACCTCCAGAAATTAATTGAATATCGCTCTGCGACAGATGAAATAATGACATGTTTTGCCTCCTGCCGGAGGGTGATGAAGGTAGGATTCCTTTGTGGTAAATGATGATGTTGATGATGATGATGATTGATGGAGATTCATCTTATACCGTTAGGTACAAGGGGCTGTTCCGGTTCGGTGGGCATGATAGCCTGATGTAAGGAACCACTTGGGTCACGTGGGTAGCGCGAGGTTTAGGTCGCGTCAACCTCCCCCAAATCAATGATGAGTTAAGCTTCGCCAGCATGCCGAAAGTTAGGAGTCCACTCTACTAACCTCAAACATAAACATATACTGAAGTGGTTTGCATCAGCAACGTCAGGAGTTCGGAAGTCCCGTGCACCCCTCTGGTTTACGCTCGTAAGAATAATGATGAATTCAGCTTCAGTTTGTTCGCCTTCGCCTCTGCAGTCACGCTACTCCAAATAGCTCCTGGCTCCAGTCTATACAGCTTCTCGTCCCAGTAGAGGTAATGACACATGTTTACCATATGCGCAATACAGAACATACTTCAAGTCTTTCGTCCACACTCAAAATAGTCATGTCAATATTTAATTTGAATGAGGGCGTCCATCCGACATAACGAATGTTTCCGGGACGGGAGATTTTACCCCACTTCAAAGTCATGGTCATTCGCTCTATCGTTTTTTACCCTCCGTTCGCTTCAAATATCAAAGAATGGTAGAAAATGATATCCTCAACTTCCGGCGCTAAGGATCAGGGATACTGGAATCATCAGGTCGTGAATCTGAAATCATCCGATCTCCGTCAGCTCAAACGGTTTCAGTCAGAGTAAATTCCCAACCTAAATTCTGGATGACTTCTCCTCCTATAGTGGGGTAAGTATTTATTGAATTTGACAGGAAGGACGTCAGAAAGCGCCGAAACAACTTCATATTCGTCACGATCCCTTCGTTCTGTCAGCGAGAAAATCCTCCCCATACGCCAGACAAGAATAGCATAGCCCTTATCCGCTTTGTTCCTTCGTCTACCAAGCTAACTCAAGTAGGAAAGCCCATTAGCAATCTTCGTTCCCTTCGATTAGAACTCCGTGAAAGCATCCTCTCACCAGCTGAAAATACTCGAAACAGGGGTCTATTCAGGGTAACTATCTCAGGTTGGTCCCCCAACACCTTCGACAGAAACCGATGCTTTTATGGGAATAACTCAACCACACCAATAGCAGGGGAAAAGCCGGCGCTGCTATACTAAAATAGACGTTATCTCGGTACCCAGGGTTATCGACTTTGCTAACACAAAAGTCCCTATTAGGCAAGCCAATCACAAATTTCGTTCCCTTCGCTTTTGTCGCTTAGATAAGATAGGACAGCCTACGGAAAATTCGTACACTTCGTCCCCGCCAAACTTATGAAAAATGAAAATCTTACTTGACAGAATAGGAATGCCAGACAGATGCATTCTCTCGGCGGCCACCTTCCATCCGCTGCATTAGTTCCGCGAATAACTTTGATAATACCAAATATATTGGATGTCCAAGGAGAATACGATAACTTATTGTTAAAGAACAGGTATTGAAGCATATAATTAACCGTCCTATTCGTTACCATTCCGCCTATAGGTACCTGATTGTTTCGACTAATAACCGTTCGCCGAATTATAAAAACATCGCATAATTACAATGGTTTATATTTTATAAATTTTGACGCTAAATATAACTTACTGGAGAATTATTAAATCATTTTAAATTGTGAAAAATAGTCTAACTCATAAATAATGCCTATTGTTTGATAATCTAAAGTGTTAAAACTAACCAGTGCCCAGGCGGCCTGAACACAAGAGGTGATTTATGGCACCTCTTGCTAAAAGGGTCCGAAATCAATTCTTCTATTGAAGATTTTAACACAATTAGACCTATAGTACTCAAGTTGAATACCCTTACTTCAAAATACAATTGAATTATTTGGTATACATTAGGGAAATAAGTGTAAATAATTAGATTATAATAGACTTACCGATACATCTTAGTGTCAACAATCCAAATAATTAAAAAAACAAACACAGTCACATGCAGTAAAATACTCATGCTGTTAGAAAACCACACCTTCTACACTAAATGACTTTAGCCGTGTTCGCGTCCCGACGATTAATTCTTGTTGACGCGCTTCCTAGTTTTTACTGACTCGACTATCTTAAAACGCTGACCGATCCTGATTATTCCTGCCCGTCTCCCAGACCTTGAATCTCTGACCCCCTTGACTCTATTTGACCGTCTCCCAACGCTTTCAAACTGCCTATCTTGAACCGCTTTTTGACCACGACCGTCTCTTAGCTCTCCCCAATCTAGACTCCCTTCTCCCGTTTTAACCCTCACGCTCCCCCACCCCCAAATCAACTCCCCCTCTCGCCATATGGCGACACTTAATTTATGTTCTTTGAATTCTCGAAATTTCGTGTATTCAAGGACAGAAACGCACTAAAAGGACCACACATAGATTATCGGCTCTGGAACCCGTCACATTAATTTAAATCGTTTCAAAACCAATAAATTGTTACTTCTCAAGTAAACTGTCCAATTCTTTGCAAAAGAATGAAACACGACTCCCCTCAGTCCAGTGGCGTGTCGGCCCACCAGGTTTTAGCCTCTTTTCAAATTACCAACCTAATTCTAGGATGTAGTAAATAATTATGATGTAATAGTTTTATTTTTAAATCTTCTTGCGAGATTTTAATTTACTTAAGCAACTTCCAAACTCGTCCTGTAAAAATGTTATTTTCCTTGCTAGTCATTATTATAATTCATCCAAATCCTTAGAAAAATTACGTAACTATATTTAACGGCGTATTTCCTACTTAAAAGACCACTTAGTAGCATTGCTTAACGGAGTCGAATTGTTTCTTATTGACTTTGTTAGGTTTTTTTTTCTCTTTCCGCCCCAGTCTGCCAATTCGTCGCTACTCCACTGGAATAAGTCTGAGAATTTCGAAGTACCATCACGGAGGTCTCTGTTCTGCAAAACATCTGGTAAATCTCTATGTCGTGAGATCAACTGAAAAATACTTTCTCACCATAATAAATCAATAATAAAAAAAATTTATCCCAGGGCAAGTTCATCACAATAAAAACCATAAATTCGAACCCCTTGATGAAAGAATTAAAATTCTCAGGCTTGTCTCTTTTCAGTTATTGACGATTATTTCAAAAAAATTAATGATATTATTGACAGCCCCAATTTATTTAGCCTAATTACCTTCCATCTGCCAGTTAGAAATATTCGATCAAAAATTACTCTTAATTTCAACAACAATTTTAGATACTCGCTTGTACATAGGTTGAATTCAGTTGACAATATTTTCTCAGAAATAGCAAATGTGTTCAACTGCACGGAATTTAGTTACAAGAAGGCTATAAAAACATAACTGATAAGTAACAATTAATGTTAGGTTTTATTATTCTTTTGTATGTGTTCCATTGTGTAATTTCCTTAACAAATGTTATTTGTTTAATAATGTTTCACTAAATTATTATACGATATATCACATGCTTGTAAAAGCCAGTATGAGTGTATTACTAAAATATAAATAAATATTTATATGCAGTAAGTTCATTCCTGTTTTTTAAAGTTTCTTATTAACAGTTTTCAAATTTTTCTTTTGCAGTCTCCAAAACTAAAGTAGACATATATATTTTATACCCCTTTGAACATATATACTTCTCTCGAATATATCAAAAATATATGAAAAAATTGTAAAAAAACAATTTTGGACATTCTTAGAAGAAAATAAAATAATTAATTATAACCAATTCGGATTCAAAAAAATACAAGTACTCACGACGCGATAGGAAAAATAACCAACTATTTATATACGGCCCTAGATTCCGATAAAAAATGTCTTGGCATATTTATAGACCTCAAAAAAGCTTTCCACAGCATATCACATAAAAAATTAATAAGTAAATTAAAATCAGTAGGGATTAGTGGAAAAGTCTTAGCATGGATAACTAGTTATTTATATAAAAGACCTCAACAAGTAAAATTACTCAATCAAGTCAGCGATTCAAAATATAGCGATTTTTCAATACCCCAAGGCACGGTTTTAGGACCATTGTTATTTATTATATATGTCAATGATATATTCAATATTTCCAAATATGGAGACATTGTCTCTTACGCTGACGATACAGTCCTACTACTAAAAGCAAACACCTGGTCAGAACTAAATAACAAGGCAAATACAGATATCAATGAACTAAAATTATGGTTTGATGAAAACCTGTTGACTTTAAATTCTAAAAAAACTTATTATTTACCATTTTTCATTAAAAAACAAGAAACACCTAAAGAAATAAACATAATTATCCACTCTATGAAAAATACAGAAAACCACAAATGCAATATGTTATGCACAAACATAGAAAGCAAGACCGATATTAAGTACCTAGGCATAACAATAGACCAGCGTTTAAAATGGTCCCCACATATAAATATTCTGAACAACAGAATAAGGAAACTAACATATATATTTAGATGTTTAAGAGATATTTTAAACGAAAAATTACTTAGAACCACATACTTCGCTTTCTGTCAATCAATTATACAATACGGCATTATAGGCTGGGGCGGTACATATAAAAATCAAACTCAAACAATTTACATATCACAAAAACTAATAATAAAAACCATATTAAAAAAACCCTATTCATATTCGTCCGAACTTTTATTCAAACAATTTAAGGTCAGAAAATTAAGTGCATTATACTTCTACCATGCAACACTACAAATTTATAAAAACTATATTCAAAATAAAATTGCACCCTTTAAAAATAACAGAAATCTGAGACAAACGTCAATACTTCCTACTCCTAAATGTAAAAAAACAATAGGACAGTTCAACCATGAATATCTCGGAGTTAAATTTTTTAACTCATTACCAGAAAAAATTAGAAACATAAATGCAAATATAAACGAATTCAAAAGCCACCTTAAAAAGTATTCCGAACAGTTGAACTGAATCGTACCATATAAACCAATAAAACAACACCCCCATACACACAAGCCCTGCTTATTTATGGGGGTACATCAAATACTTAATTATGTAATTAATAACCGTACTATATTGTGTAATTATATTATGTAATTGTTATATTATGTAATTCGTGTATCTTTTTTTTACTAATAAAAAAATATATATATATATATATATATATATATATTTTAAGTCAGTTACTCTTGTGCAAACATTATCTATTTGTTAACGACGCCTTGTTACAAAAAAACTCTTTCTTCAAGAAGAATATTGTAAAAGTTCAACAAAACGATAAAAATAAAGGTTGAATATAAAATAATAAAAGCATCCCTTTCGAGTTTTCTCGTTTGTACTTTTATCGTTTTTCATCAAATTTGATTATTTCCAGTCCAATTTGCATGGCGGTAACGGCGTACAACTTGTTGCGACATAATAATATATTCCGTGGCCATCCCACAATTTTTACGATTCATGAAATGCTAATCATGAATGAATATTGACGCTCTGGCGTGAAAAAAATTGTTTTTCAAAGAAGGAGATTGAAATGAATGTTTGTAAAACGTTATATTGAAAATAAAGTTTCATGAACGTGAACGAAATACATATTACAAAAAATCGTAAATTTTGTGAATATTACGTACTTAGGACGCATTCGAATGATGAATAAAACTTCACAAAACTTGAAAATCAACTTTGAAATTTGGTGAATCTTTCAAATTCTGTGAAAAAATCCGTCCTTAGTCTTTTCACGATAATTAACTTAAAATCATACTTTTTATGTACCAGCGCTAATACCCGGTGTCATGTTTACACATGTTTATTATCGGCATTGTGCAACTACTGCAAGTATTGGAACGTAAGAGGAGATCTTTGGAGAATAATTTATGAACTGGAACATTCTCAACCTCCCTATTAGTGTCGAACACCTTTCACAGCTTCTTGATAAATAAACATTTTCTCTTCAGTTTTTTTTCACTGCTGACTTCCATCACCCTATTCTTCCTGTGCGTATTAAACACCACAAAGCTTTTGACAGCTTAACTCCCTTTTCCTGTAATATTTCTCAAGGAAATATGATGCTTCTTTCATATAACAGAAAGCAAGGAGCGGGTAAGAAACAGAAGACATTACAATCTATTCATGAATAAAAAAAAGAATTTTACGGAAAATTATTTCTATGAATCGACATCCCCATAATTATATACCGGATACCATAAGCGTTATAATAATATTTAAAAAAAATCTTTCTTTTTTTAAATCAATTATTACAATAGCACTCAAACCAAATCCACTCATTCTACCTCCCCATCTATTCTATACCCAGCTTTCGTCCCTTTATCCTAATCCTATTTTCCTCTCTGCCCTACCCATTACCTCCTTAACATATTTTGTAGTACTTAAAAATTAACTTATTTCACTCTTTTCTTCGTATAATTTAATAATTTAATGCTTTAAAAAAGTACAGATGAATTAACATGTATGTTTCTTAACCAAATAAATATATTAATTTAAAAAAAATACACGTACAACAGAACTTTTTTTAATCTCTAAGGTGAGTAAAAAACTAAACATTGTAGGTACCTATTAGTTAAGTAGTTAAGTAGAACTATCCGGCTTTCCCAAGATTTTAACTAATTGAACAATAAAAAATGGATAAAAAATATAGCATCTATTCCAATTTTGGCCGATGCATAAGTAGGTACAATAAACAGATCACTTTGCGAGCAGAAAATATTTAATAGTCTTTCCGCATCAACAAAACAAAAATTCTGCTGCATTTATTGCATTATTCAAATTCATCAAATTTTAACGTTCATTTTCGGGTTCTCTGAAAGTTCTATTCAAGTTCCGTTATTATATTGTTTATAGTTGCTTGACAGAACTTAAATAATAACAGAACTAGAAAAAATCTTTCACAGAAAAAAACTTTTTAATAACCTACCAAATGTCATAAAGGAAGCCACAAGCCTTAGCACTTTTCGTAGGACATTTGCTTTATACGTAAAAAATAATTTTTGATTGTTGAACATACTCACCAATATCATTTTAGTCACCTAGATATCTTATATAATATAATTTTGTGTATTTATCTTTTTCTCTTAAAATGTAATTGTTATTTTTTGTATTTCTTATATTTTCCTACTAGACGTATGAAAAAATTTGCGTACATCTAAATAAAGATTCAAAAACAAACAAACAAACAGAACTTGAAAATTTACTTTTAAATTTGAAGAATTGTTCAGATTATCCGAAACAACCCGTCCCAAGTTCACTTATTATAACCACCAAACACTAGATTATCATAAAAATCAATTTAGTTGTCCAGAAAAAGAGTTCAACACAACAAAGAGCCCTAAAATTACATTTTGTTTTCGACAAACTGATTTTCCATGCAATCCGAAATTTATTTTCTCTCCGGTCGCCTCCCCTACTCCGTTAGGGATGAAAAATATTTCCTTCCAAATTCAATCTGTTTCGCCACCAGAGGACAGGGGAGGATGAAGGGGTGTGAGGGGGCTTGCATAAAACAGTGAGATTACCGGGCGAGATAACTTCGGCAAAAAGCCCGTAGGTTTACTTTAAATTATTGCCGAAGCGAACTACTTTCATATCGGAGTGTCCCCTGGCCACCCTAAACTACATTTATACGGCCAAAGGGAATAAAATGGACTACCGTTGTATCTTTTTGGCAATGCCTTTGATAAATAAACCGAATACTTTCACGGAAATATTTTTTCAAATCTTTTTTAGTATTTTGCTCCAGAAATCGCTTCGGATTTAATTTGATCTACTGTTCATTTCATTTGATCTACTCATTTGAAAGCTATAATAATTTGTTACATTGAAATTATTAAATAATGTACGATACAGAGTCGAACGAAATAATTTGTTACTATAAATGCATGTAAATCTGTAATGATATTTTAATCGTTTAAACTCGTAATGTGATAAACCTGAGTGAACCCGGAAGACCCGAGAGATATTTCAGTCATGGAACGACTGAAACGAGCCATTGATACAAAATACACCGGATGAGCCTGAGGCGGTTCTGCCATTGCAACGACGATGTGAGGAAATATTATTATATGTTAAGCTTGACATATTATACTTCTCTAAGCACATAAAAGATTTGGACATGATAATCAGCTTCCAGTGGGACAAGTAGTTCAGGGTTCAAGGAAACAGATAATCCTGGATATTTACTGGAGCAAATCCTCAACGTTCACTATAGTTCTAAATCTTCTAGTTCTCTCTCCGACCAGATGCTGACTATAATCAAAACATTGTATATCCTGCAGGCTTCAGCCCGGAATACGATTCCGATATTGCACTATGCACTATGTATTATTCCCACTGCTTTTGGGATTGATTTGAGAAAATTCAACAATCTTTTTGTCGTAGTTGTTATCAAATAGCTTATCCTTAAGGTGGTTTAACCAGCGGACGAAAATTCAAATTTCGTTAAAAGACGGTTTCGCGATCGGACGTTTTTTTAGACCGAGACAGAAATACCGAATTCATTCCGCTGCAAGCCGTCCACTCGCGCGGCTGTGAAAACTACAGCATGGTTCCGATGAAATAACAATTATTGTTGTTAAATTCTTGGTTGTAGCTTTCTTCCTAATAAGTAGTTACATATTTGTAAATTATACGTCGGAGTGCGTAAACATAAATAAATACAAATGCAGTTTTTTGACATGGTAGATATAAAATATGTAGGTATATGAATATACATTTAAAAAAAATTTCAAATATTTGTTTAATTTGTTTTTTTTTTAAATATTTTACACGAGTTTTCCAAAGGTGAGTAAAAATCTTTTGTTTTACTTATTTATTCGTTTGTCCGAAAGGTATTACCGGTAAGTTTTATTTCTAATACTTATCTTTAAAGTATTACTTGATTTGATATGTATGACATTGAAAAGAGGGTTTATTCCTTACAACTGAAGTAATACATATATTAAAACTAGGTTTTATTTCCAACTATATTCTACGGTACCTACCTGCATATGTAGTTATGTGATTGCGTAAAATTGTATCGCTTTCATGTATTTGTTTTCATGATTAACGGAGCGACCTGACTCGTCTAATTTTCGAAATGTAATTAAATTCACGAGTAAATTTCGAATGAAACATTATAGGTTAGTATGTCAAAAATAACCTTTTTTTTCCTAAAACAAGAAGGTCAATTCACAATATGACATTATGAAACTGACAAAAAGTAACACAAAAAATATTAAATATGTTGAATTATACCAATGCAATAGTGAATTGGACAATAAAAGAGAAATTATGAACAAAAAAATGATTTGAATCGCACATCACGAATCGAAATTCATTTGGTTCGTGTCACTTTTTGACTACCAATTACAAACAGTTTCACGTACTTTGGCATAAGTTTTAACATTTATACATGAAAAAACGATGGCAGACATAAACTCCTGTCCATAGTTGATTCTTTTCCCTGGAAATTAAACAACACAAAATTATCGCCAAATGTTATAAAAAATATGTGCTTATTCTGACTGATTCTTTCGAACGACTCTGTACCATTTAAGTACGTACAATGTACACGGATAATTAAATATCACTAACCTTTATTTTTTCTGAAAATATATCTCCCACGTACGTTTTTGATGTCGTAATTTGTGCTATCTAATAAAACTTTTTTTCGAGGGTATTTTCCTCCTCATTTTTAAGCGAGGAATTTCTTTAAAATGTTATCAAGTAGACTGGCGTGGAATAGACGTCCGCTCGCCGCCCTGTCGCAGCGGGGAATGATAAAATTTCGGCTTGCGCCGGGGTAATAACAAACAACAAACGCGAATCGAAATTAATTACTATTATATATATTAAGAATATATTTTTTGGTCATAAATTATTTCTAATGTTTCAATAATGTCTTGGTAAATTATTTTTCTAAAAAAATCTGAACTATACCAATTTGTAAGACCATAAATAAATAGTCCAATTGAGGGATTTTCGTCACAAAACGCGTGCTCGGATTTATTTATTAGTAATTTTATTTGAAATAAAAACAAAATTCTTATACATACATATGATAGATAATTTATTGATTGTTTATACTGTATTATTATATGATTTGAAATATTTGTTGTGTAATACAACTTCACATTTGAAAATGCAACAAATCTGCGCATCGTCCAACGGTAACACTTTATTATGATATGAAAATAATATTATTTTTCAAAATTTTACATCTTACTTTACAAGATAAAATAACGATCTTTCGAAATCAATTTGTGTTTTTTTCAAGAAAAGTGTCCATACGTCTAAAAGTGGCCTCAAAAATGCCAAATTTCAGGTCAAGTCTACCTATTTCGCCTTAAGGACATATTCTAATTGTTATAATATTTCAAAACATTTTTCAAGAAAAGTGTCCATACGTCTAAAAGTGGCCTCAAAAATGCCAAATTTCAGGTCAAGTCTACCTATTTCGCCTTAAGGACATATTCTAATTGTTATAATATTTCAAAACATTTCAAATTTATATTCTCTTCATTTCCATTTATTTATTTCAATTTATCGGCACTAAAACTGAGAAAACAATAAGATAAGATTTGAGATTTTCACGGCTATAAGTATTATGGTGATTTATTTTTGGGGTATTATGCCATTTTGCGCTATCTCTTTCTTAAGCCAACGTTTCAGACAGCATTACAGTGTCCAGCATCAGGATATACATCAGCCCTGACGATGGACGCAACACGGCACAATACCCCAAAAATAAATCACTATAATGCAAAAACAAGGTTATTATCATTGAACTGTTCAGATAATCTAATAAACACTTTCATCGTTAATATATTCAATGAATATCAGTATCTTAATTGTAAAATACGAGTTCTAAGGAATCAACCTTGTCTACCTTTTATTTAATATCCTTTCTACGTTTTACCTTCCTTGATGACCCCATTAACCGTCGCAGCAGGAAGATTATTAATGGTTGGCGGAACACGACAGACTCCTGACCCTTGTTTTGCCGAACAGAATACCCGTGCTCGTCAATCGTTAACCGAACCTCTTTATCTCTTGTGGGTTACCTGCTTCGCACCAAAACCAATTAGAAAATGAACAGGGATTCCCGAAAATCTTTCGGGAAATGCTAAAAGATATAATGATTCTATCAACCGCACAAATTAGAATTCCTGGACTGGAATAACATTATTATCATTATACTGAGAGGACAGTTCTAAAAAAATCTTACTAGCCATTTAAAATTTTTGTCATGCGTTACAATTTTGTATGTATTTTTTGGTACACATATTCTATAATTTTTGATAAAAATGTTGCTGATTTTTGGATGAGTTATAATATGCATTATTTAGATTTATATGTTAGGTAAAACAGCCATGCATGGTTTTAGAAAAGGCGTGTAGATACTTCATGAGAATAATATCTCACAGTTATATAGTAAAGAATGTAAAGCGAGGATTTTTTAATATTGTATAATATGTACAGTGGGATTATGGAAACAAAAAGTGAAATATATATATGTATATGTTTTGTGGGTAGTATAGTTTATTTATTAAATGCCTGTTAGGCTTTTACAAACATAATACACTTGAAATAACGCAGATATTTAATATCTAAGTACACAAAATAAATATCATTTGATCATTAGATACAATAAATTGATCAACTACATTTTGCACATCCAGAATCGTAACTTTGCTTAGTCTATAATGGTTTACATTTCACTAAATGAAACAGTTCTATTTAAAGCCATAAAATCTATTAAAGCGAACTTATATTGGAATATTGTTGAGCTAAATATATCTACAACATCGGAGTATGATTCCCAAATTTTGGATTCGTCTCATAGGCGCGTAATACTGCGAGGTTTTAGAAGAATTAATGTAGGTATTGTCTTGTAACTGTCCTGCCAGGAACATGGAATAAAATTAAATGTTGCAACTCAAGGGTATTCAAAAACCAATTAATAATTTTAAACAAACACATTAAATTGCAAATAATTCTTCGATCGGATAATTTTAATAAATTTAATGAATAAAGAAGGTAGCCGTAATCTAGGCATTCTCTAAGAATGCCTATTCTAAAATTTATATGGGAATTTATTTTGGATTTTTTCAATGGTGTCAGAATGAACTTCATAATTTGGAGACCAAACTGTGGAATTATACTCCATATGACTCCTTATTAGTGACATGTACAATGTTTCGATAGAGTACATATTGTGAAAATCATTAGATAATCGTAAAATAAAGCCCAACATTTTCAAAGCTTTGTTGGATATGATTTCCACATGGTTTATAAAATTGAGATTCATATCAAACCATATACCCCAGGCATTGATCTCCGAGACAGAAACTATTGATATATCACTAATAGAATAACCAAAAATTCTATCCGATAAAACCTCATAATTTGAAATTTGTTTATGTTTTTTTTTTATTTTATTTTTTTATTTTATTGTTGCTACATTATTTTACAATATTTATATTCTAATTCAGTAATGTTGGCCTCACTGGGTTGTTTACCCGTGCTGAGGCCCCCCTTTTATAATATAAGAATTTATACATTTAAAAATAAAACAACATTAAAATAAAGATAAATTTAAACTAAAAATAAAGATTACAAATTAAAATATAATTATCACACTAAAAGAAAAATATTAAAAGAGAATGGAAATCGGCATTTATAATGATTTATGTGTTTGTGCGTGTTATGTTTTATATATTTTTTTGTGTTGCGTGTATATGTTTTATTCTTTTATGTTATAGAATTTTGGTAATATTGTCTTTTTTGTTCTTTAATCCATTTTTTTATTTTGTGTTTGAATTTATTTTTATTTTCCTCAATTTTTGTTTCAAGTGGGAGACTGTTGAATGCTTTAATAGCGTGGTATTTATGGTGTCTTTGTCCAAAGGTAGTGTTTACTGTCGGAGTTTTTATGCTTTCTTTGTACGCTTGTCTGACCGGTCTATTAGTGATATTTTGTGTTTGTTGGGGTTTGTTTTTTTGGTCGAAAATGTAGTTTAGTAGTGTTTTAACATATAATTGGCGTATATCAAGTACGTCACAGCTTTTAAATATTTGGTCTGTGTCGGTTAGTTTATGTTTTTTGAGTATTACCTTTAATATCGTTTTCTGTGCGATTTCTATTTGAGCGATAGCTGCGTTTGTTGCTCCTCCCCAAGCAATTATTCCATATTCTATTATTGATTGGCAGAGTGCAAAATATATTGTTTTCAATTGTTTTTTTTTTTTTTTTTTTTTTTTATTTTTTTTTTATTTAGTAAAAGATTATACATTTAAATACATTATTTAAGAAATGTTTTGACTGCCCAACTAGGAGGATTCCCGTTTTAGGACAGTCAAATTAGTATGAGTATTAACATTTTGATAAGTTGTTTGATAAGTATAGTATTACAATAATAATGAAATAATAGGTATTTGTACTTTTAACTGGTGCCTAAGCCTACTAACATGTTTGTATAAATATGAATAACAAAGAGAAGAAATACCATAAAATAAAATATTACATTAAATATATTTTATTATTTATATATTTAATAATATATAAAATATTATTATTAAATATTATTAAATATTAAATATATAATAATATATTTTATTATTATATATTTTATTTTATATATGTTTCTTATGTTTAGGAAAATGTGTATTGTTCTGAGGTGTCTATTTGTGATTTGTTTGATGTGATGTGTCCATCTGAGATTATGGTCAATTACGATTCCTAGATACTTTATTTGTTCTGTTTTTTCTAGAGGGGGGCAATCGCAGATGTTGGTGTTTATGCATTCGTGTATTTTTATGGTGATTGTATTGTTTTTTGGCTGTCTTGTGTTAGTTATGCTGTACGTTGTGAATTTTGTTTTCGATATGTTTAGTGTGAGTGTATTTGAGTCCAACCATTTTTTCACTTGCGTGATTCCTAGATTCGCTATGTTATAAACCTTATTCCAATCCTTAGATTTAAATAGTAAAACTGTGTCGTCTGCGTAACTAATTATTTCTCCATCTATTTCCATGCTGCAAAGTTCATTTATGTAAATTATGAAAAGAACGGGCCCTAGTATGCTTCCTTGTGGAACTCCGTGTGTAATCGGCAGTGGTTTGCTAGTATAGTTATTAATTTTGACTTGTTGTGTTCTGTCGCTCATGTAACTTTTAAATAGTTGTAGTTCTTTGACTTTGATACCCATATTTTCTAATTTTTTAAAAAGTGTTTTGTGGCATATTGAATCAAAGGCTTTAGCCAAATCTAAATATATCGCTATGCATTTAAACCCTTGATCTAAGTAGCTATGTATATAATCTATTGTACTTGCTAAAGCTTCTTTTGTGCTTCTTTTTTCTCTAAATCCATATTGTTTGTCCGAGATTAATTTGTTTTCTTCCAGGTATTTTATTATTTGGTTTTTTAATAGTCTTTCGAAAATCTTTGATAGAGAGTTTAACAAAGTGATTGGTCTATAGTTAGTTATTTCCATTTTATCTCCGGATTTATACATAGGGATTACCAGTCCTTTTTTAAGAGTATTAGGAAAGCAGGCATGTGTTATGCTAAGGTTGATTAGGTGTGTTATAGGTTTTAATATTTCATTTTTTATTATTTTAATGCAATCCGTTGTTATCTCATCTAATCCAGGAGCAATCCGGTTTTTTAATGTATTTATTATTTTGTTAATTTCCATTTCCGAACTTGTTTTTAATATAAATCTGTGTTGTGTTGGTTGGGTATCGATGTTTGATCTGTTTGTTTGTGTTAGTGTGTTTGTGCTGTGTTTTTTACGATTTGCTAAAACTTTCCCTATAGTTGCAAAAAAGTTATTTGCGTGGTTTGCCATCATTTCTATATTTGTTTTGGCATCTATTTTTTTCGAGTTAATATTTAGATGTTCGATAGCATTTTTTTGTTTTTATTTTTGTGTGTATGTAACTTCCTTTAATATTCTCCATATTTCCTTTGGGTAATTGTTTGCTTTTTTAAGTTTTTCTTTGTAGTACATCTCCTTAGCTACTCTAATAATTTTCGTGCATATGTTTCTATATCTTTTATAGTAATTAAGTTGTTGCATGTCATATAGTATAGTAATTAAGTTGTTCCATGTTGAGTTGCAAGTTATTTTTTTGACACCGTATAAAAAGTTTGGACAAGTTATTTGACAGTATTTGGCAATCATTAACATGTCTTATTACTGTGAATAATTTAAGATCATCTGCAAACATTAAGACATGAACATCTTCGAAAATATATTAAACCAAATAATAAAAACAAGAGCTTTTCTAAATGTGACCCTTGCGAAACGCCAATCGCAATGAATTTATATGATTTGTCACCATTAATTTAAACACACATTACTCTTTTCATTAAATAACTTTTTATACATTGATATAGTGATCCATCTATACCGAGTTTATGTAGTAATAAATCACGATCAACTTTGTCGAACGCCTTACTGAAACCAGTAAAAATAGAATCAACCTGATGTTTGCTAGACATAGACTCAGATAAATTATTTTTTTATAATAGCAAGTTAGTAAGAGTAGATTTTCCGGCAGTAAAACCATGTTGTTTAGGAGAAATGACTTGATTTAATCTAAAAATATTTTTTTAAGAAGTTTTTAGTTATCCACTTCGTGTTTATCACCTTTTTGAAAATAGGAGTGAGGAAACTGTATTTCCATGTATTAGGATAACATCCTGTTTGTAAAGATTTTTCGAAAAGCAAATCCAAAGCATATGCCAGATTGGTGGCACAATTAATCAAAAATATTGGAGGTATATTATCGGGTTCACCACTTTTGCCTTGATCCAGTAGTTCTAGTTCAGTCAAGATATATTCTATAATGGTTTGGCATAGCGGTATTTTCTTCATTTTACAAACGTAAGGTGTTCAAAGTATCACATTCATATAAATATCGACATATATAAACGTAGAAAATAGTGAAAATGTATGGCCGTAGCATAGTGGCTGTTCTAGAGGTAGAAAAAATCAATTTTCTTATTATATTTACGTAACAGTCTTATTTTTTAAGTTTTAATCTGTCTCTTGCGACAAATTGTGGCATATTTTATGTCAATTAATTATTTAATAAAACATATTAAAAATATTGATTTTATAGCAATACCCTGCCATTCCAAAATTTTACGGATATTATTTTTAGGATTATCTCGAATTCAGCAATCGACGTTCTCTTATTTTTATGTTTGTTGGATATACAACACAATTTCCAGTTATAATTGAAGTTGAAAGATCAAAATATGTAATCTCCCAGAGGGGTAGGTTTATGAAGACAAACGTACAGCGGTACGAGGGAAACAGAACTTACCTTGAGTGAAGAATGAATATTGAAAGAGTTTCAGAATGAAGAACACTTTACTGGTTGTAGGATTACTTAGGAAATCCGTAATATCTGCAAACCTAAAAGCGAGGCCTGATTCCTGAATTTATCCACAGCTGAAATTTTAAAGACATGAATAATGACAAATAAACATTTTTGTTCTTTTCGATATTCTCGAATTTTTTACTAGGAAGACAAACACGGTTACGTATAAACTGACAATATTAGAAAAAACAAAAATTGGTCCTTACCTTCGACATCGGCGACAGCCAGAATCTTTAGTTTTTCAAATTCTCGCCAATACTGTTAGCCTTCCGCCAATAGCACTATTTTTAAATATATATATAAGTGGGTATAGTGGTGTTGTATAAATTAAACATGGTTACAAAATATATTTATAATCGCAATCTCACCAAAGAAGAAACTGATTCTTGTGCTTGGTGAGCGAGTTACTCTAATTATAAGTAAAATAGAAAAACATTATGCAATAGGTAAGTATTTATACATAATAGGAACAACTGAAACTTCTGGATTATCTATATGTGTAGGTGTACATGTATAGGATTCTGTTACATACTAAATATTGAGCAATTAAGGGAGTAATTAGAAACATCTAAATACAGTAGGGATGAATATATAAATAAAGGGAAAAACAGGCAATTATTTAGTTTTATTATTATTGTAGAAAGCAATCACTTTGTGGTTTGACATATTTAAAATGAAATAAAATATTTTTTGTTTTAAAACCACGAGTTTTTAATAATTTTTTGAACCGACCGGTTTCGCTTTACTCAAGCATCTTCTGGGTACAAATTATTACTATAGTATATATTACTATAATATATATTACTATATTAGTAATTTGAAGATGCTTGAGTAAAGCGAAATCGGTCGGTTCAAAAAATTATTAAAAACTCGTGGTTTTAAAACAAAAATTATTTTATTTATTTAGTTAATTATTTCTGAAAAGTAAAACTTTAGTTTCAGTTTAAGTTTGTTGATATACATTAATTTATTTATTTCAATCGGAAGGTTGTTGAAATACTTTATTTCTTAATATTTTATTTATTTTTTATTTATTTATTTTATTTATTTATTTTATTTATTTATTTATCAAAAGAAAGTACATATTACATATTGGATGCTTTGCCTGTCCAACTAGGAAAGTTTCCCGTTCTAGGACAGACAAATTGACATGTTTAGTTCATATTATTACTGAAATGTACATAATTACATAACAAAAACCAAAAAAAAAAAAGTTTCATTTTTCTCTGAAACTAAGTTGTGTAATAAAGAAAATGTATATAATAAATATAAGTACACATACATTGTTTTGTGAGAAGTAGAAAAAAATAATCTGGTAGCATATATTATAATCGGATTTACCGAATTAACCTGGTAACATAAAATATTAAAATTTACAGAGTATGAGGTAAGCGTTGTAACTAGAATGTGTAGTAAATTATGTGCATGATTGTTTTCACTGAATTAAAACATGAATTCAGAACAAATTATATTATACGACAATACGAATATACACCGCGCTCATTTCTTGAACTACTGCTAAAAAGTAAAAACAATAACTATATATATAGATAGAAATATAAACTATGAAACATAAACTATGAATATAAATACATAGTACCTGATTTAGTGCTACTTTGGTGAAATTGGTGCATTACTTCGTGCGCCATATTGTGTTATGTATTTATTATAAATCACTACCGTAGTAGGTACCAAGTTTCACACAGAGTTAGTGTGCGACGTACAAATGTGATACGCTTTACAGTAGTGATGTACCTAATGAGCAGACAGGCTTCAGGGGCGCATAACCATAAATCTTAGGTTGAAAAACATCAGAAGGTATAAAAACATCAGAATGGATGTCGAAACATTGCGGAGCAATATCAGAACTCAATGAAGTGTGGTAGGAATTTTGGTCTAGTGATCAGGAAAGTTTGGTGATTTTGTTTAACAGTTATACAGCATACGTTCACTTTCGACTCTCCCTAAGTTTAGAATCCAATCATTGACTAATTTACGCAGGACGCTTCCACTTTTCAATTTCCAAGAACCGGGTATAAGGTTGAACATTTTTGGACCTAGGTAAGAATATTGTCTTTGAGCAAGGGATGTCATAGTAGCAAGTGGAACTATTGAATTCCTCCCTGCATGTCGGGTGTTGTGATAATGTTCTACGGAGGGGAAGAGGTGACGATATTTTTGTGTGTATAATATAACTTTTCTTATAAATAGTTGCCTCACATCCAGAACTCCTATCTCTTTGAATAAATCATTACTGGGGTATCTAAATGGTTTTTTAAGTATGACCCTTAGTAGTGATTTCTGTGCTTTGGCTAAGGGGTCCAGAATTGATTTGGTACATCCTTCCCATCCTAAAGATGCATATTCAAGTAAAGAGTTGCACATGGCATAGTACATTAGTTTTAGATCTTTTGCGCATAGAATATTTCTAATCGCCATGAAAAGATGCGTGAGTTTTCTGACCTTTGTGGAGATTGAATAGATATGTTCATTCCATCTCAGATTCTTGTCTACAATAATTCCTAGATATTTTATGCTATCCACATACTCTAAGGTATTGCAATTGCAAGTGTTTGGGTCATTGCAATGGTGTATAATAATTCTTTGAGTTTCTCTTGGTTGTCCCGCTTGAGTTGCACTGAAGCAAATGAATTTAGTTTTGTCAGTATTGAGAGTGAGAAGATTATTATCTAGCCATTGTTTTACCTTGTTAATACCAATTTCTGCATTACTATGAACTTCATTCCAATTTTTGCCTTCGAATAATAATACTGTGTCATCGGCAAAGGTGATAATATGATCGGCAAATGAACTGTTACATAATTCATTTATATAGATATTGAATAAAAGTGGTCCTAGAGTGCTTCCTTGAGGTACACCAAAGTTTATATCAGCCGGATCGCTTAGAGTATCGTTAATATTCACTCTTTGGCTCCTATTTTCTATATAACTACCTAACCACTTAAGTAGCTGACCCTGAATGCCGATGCGCTGTAGTTTTTTCAAGAGAATTTTGTGTGAGATAGTATCGAACGCTTTGGCTAGATCCAAGAAGAGCGCAATGCATTTTCTTCCTCTATCTATATTGTTGGAGATGATTTTCGTCAGGTTTGTAATGGCATTTTCAGTGCTCAATCCTGGTCTGAAGCCATACTGTCTATTGGAAAGGATATTGTTTTTTTCAAGGTAATGACTTAGACGATTCTTTACAATTTTCTCAATAATTTTCGAGATTGAATTGAGCAAAGAAATTGGCCGGTAATTGTGTATCTGCGATTTATCTCCATTTTTGCGAAGCAGTATAACAATAGAGTGTTTTAAATGATTTGGAAATTTTCCTGAATTGAAGCTTAGATTGGAAATATACGCGATTGGAGTTGCTATGAAGGATTTAGTAATTTTTAGCAGAATTGATGAAACGTTATCAGGACCACAAGCATTCGATGACTTAAGTTCGTCAATTATATTTATGACTTCGTTTGAAGTTGTTTGAATGTTGTCTAATTTATGACCGAAATTAGAGATTTTTAACTTAGCGAGATCGGATTCTGTTGTATTAAGATTGTTGAGAATTTTTTTCGCAAGTCTGACTCCCACTGACGTGAAATAATTATTGGCAAAATTCGCAATGATTTTTGGGTCTGAGGTGTTCGCGTTATTGATGTTCAGTGATTTAATATCGGAAGATTTATTTATTTTTGTTTTAGTTATATTGCGAAATGCTTCCCATAAACGTTTTGGAGTACAGTTATTTTCGTAAATTATTTTTTTATAATAATTTTCTTTGGCCGATTTTATTAGTTTTTTGCAAAAGTTCCTATAATTTTTGTAATGAGCTTGTACTATAATATTTTCAGGGCACCTATTCGCCTTTTTATGAAGTTGGTTCCTTATGTTAATCGATTTGATAAGGCCAGGGGTGATCCATGGCGTAAGTTTTATTTGTTTATGTGGTATAAGTTTATTGCTTGTATGTTTAGAAATATATGAATGTAATTTAGTGATAAATTCATTCATCGATGAGTCGGCATCAGTTTGGTCTAGAACATTTTGCCAGTTTTCTGAGCTCAAGTCTTCAATTAAGTTATTATAGTTTATTCTTGCAACATGTTTAATTTTAGCAGGATTAGGAGGTTTGTTTTTAAGGCAGAGTGCTGTTGTATAGTGATCTGAGATTGTAGAGTGAATGACAAATGAGTCAACATGGTTAATTTTTTTGACGTTGATGTGGTCAAGACAAGATTTACTCATGCCCTGCTCACGAGTAGGGCAAATAATTGTCTGAATGAACCCATTTTCAGTTAGCAAACATATGTAATCGTTGGATTGGCGGTGGTATTCGGTAATTGTATTGATGTTGAGGTCGCCTATAATTATTTGCCGTTCTATATTTTTTGAGCTGTTGATAATTGATTGGAGTGAATTCAGAAAAGTGTCAATATTTTGAAAAGAGGGTGATCTGTATATTGCAAAAATACATAGATTATTATTCAATACAATTTTCAGGCAGTTGGCTTGTGATAAGAAAATTTCATCAACTTGAGATTGAAGTCCGTCTCTGATGTATACAACGATCCCGCTAGACTTATTAAGATATATGTTTGTGTGGTGTTCAGAGTAATTGTGAATAACTTTTGAGGTGTAATCTTTACTAAGCCAGCATTCCGATAAAATAATAACGTCGAATTGGTAATTGAATTGATCCAGAAAAATTAAAAAATCGTCAATATTAGAAATGCTTCTTATATTTTGGTGTATAATTTTAACGCCGTAAGCACACCATTTATAGTTATTTAGATTGTTCATATCATCAATGACATTCATGTTAAGATCTATGCCGGAATCATTTCCGGTATCATAATTTAATTGAATCATAAGTATGTGTTGGTTGTGTGTTGTATAGAAGTTGGTTCACGAGTAATATATAATTAAATGCGATTCCAAATGTAGTTAAAATGGTAAATGTGCTTAGTATAAATAATATAGTACAAATGTTGTAGTTAGATGTAGTACTATTAATGAGATAGCAAGAAGTAAAAACAAAATGGTAGCAAGAATTGCTTGATATCAAATGAATTAGAAAACGGTAGTAAATTATACAAATATGGGTAATATATAATAATATGGTATAAATAATGTAATTAGATATAGTACTATGAAAGAGATAGCAAGAAGACAAAACAATAATAATAATAAAAATAAGGTAGCAGGAACTGCATAACATACATAACAAATGAATTCCAGAAAGGATGAAAAATGAAGACATAAATGCACGGGTCAAGACATACCTCGAAAGAATAGCCATTAATTCAAATTTATCAAAGCGCAGCCAATATGCTTTCGTCTGAGATAACAATGGCATTAGTTCCCTCGTTTTTACGAAGATAAATTTGCCCCCGTTTAATCCAAAAAAAGCGATATTGTTTCTCCTTCGCCGCTGTTCGTGTCTTGTACCACAGCTGTTTACCGCGAAATGTTAGTTGTTCTGAAATGAAGATCGGCGAGCAGGAACCAGCTATACCGATGTTTGAGGTGTTCAATTTGTCTTCTGGATTCTGTTTGTTTTTGTTGAAAGTTTTTACGTCTGTTAACAGGTTTTCTCTTGCTATGTTCGTTTTGAATTTAACAATGATTTCTCTCGGATGACTCTTGTTGTTTTTTTTTGCTGCGCGATGAATGGCATCAATGTCCTTTGTATCAGTGGAGGACTTTGTTGTTTTGCAGATATTGAAAAAAACGTCTTGCAGATTTTCTCCTTTGATTTCTGGGATGCCTCTTATTTCTATGTTGTTCGCTTTGAGTTCCCTTTCCTGCATGTCCACACATTTTTCCAAGACATAAATCCTAGCTTCCAGGGTTGAGTTCTTTTTAGTGAGTTCATCATTTTTTAGTTCGATGTCACGGATTCTAGCCATGAAATCTTCATATTGAGAACTCATAAATTGAATACTTTCAAGTATTTTGTTATTCTGATCTAGAATATCATTTTGTGATTTTTCCAGATTGGACGTCTTGTTCATGACTAGATCTTGAATATCTTTAAGATTTGTCGGTGTCTGAGCGGCGAGCGCTGAACTAATATCCGTAACTTTTTTAATCTGCTCCAAAGGTTCAGTATCACTGATTGTCTGCAACGGGCTAGCAGCGCCGGGCTTGGCTGAATTGCAATGCTTGCAAACTTGTTGAGATCGCCGTTCTTGATTAAGTCGACGATATGTGTTCTCAATAATACCTCCGCAAGCCAAATGAAATGCGCCTTTGCATGCGGCACACGTGAATTTTAACTCATCAGTACGTAGAGTTACTGAGCACACTCGGCAATGCATCTTGAATTAATGTTTTTTCGTACTACCCGCGTAAAAGCAAATTGTATTGTTTATAGTTTTGCTGATTTAATTCGGGAGGAACTTTAAATCACTCGGATATTATAAAAAAAATTTTAGTTCTTTGTAGTACGAACACGTAACACTCCGAGTAACTTTTAATTTGAGCGTTATAGTTTTTAAAATACACTTTACTACGGAGCAAGTTAATATGAACTATTCACAGGTATAGAATATTGTAGTGTGAAATAGTTATAGTTGTTTTGCATTAGTTTGGTTTTACATTTTGGAATTTGGATGTTGTATTGATATCTTTTAGATAGCTGGGTTTCAAAGTTTTTGATGATAATATTATCTTTATAAATTTGGATAATTGCATTTTTCTTGAAGATATCACCAAGATAACTCTTGAGCTATCATCGTTAGTGAAGGATTGGCTCATATTGGCTTCATTATAGTGTAACGTTTAGTGAAAATTATCAATATGTGTGTAGTTCTAACAAGAGAAAACTTAATATTATCGTTATTGATTGTAAACATGATGAATGACTTATTTTTCAAAGAATAATGCTATTAAATTGGCAAAATTAACGTAATTTCTTTGTTTGTAAAATACACAAAATGTCAAAAGCCTGAAATGTCAGGTAAAATGAATTTAAATTACAATACACTATACGTTTAAATTACAATAAACTTCAAGTTTATTGTAATTTAAATAGAATTGGAATCGCCCTCCAGGGAACACAATGCATATAGCAACTCAAATTCTAACTGGTCATTTATTATTTAATTTTATTTATATATTTATGTCCATCTCTTTGATATTGTAACCGACCATTTTTGAAAGTATTTGTTGCAAACCTAGCAACCTATAAAAATGTAAATAATATTAAAAAAAAAATCAAAACTAACAAAATGTTTTTATGTGGTTTTTTTTATATAAAGATGTCATTCTTTATTCAGATAATATATTTAACACCAAGTTTGCAACTTATTGAGTGATAAATTATTAACGGTTCTTAATTTTTCTCAATCAGTATATATGGAGATTTTGCAAGAAATTTAAAAAAAAATGTTTTTACATTATTTCCACACAGGAGGCTCTGAGGAAAATAATCCCCCCTCAGGGCATTTGTCATCTTTGGGGATGCTGTGTGGAGGGTCATTTAAGGAAATAAATAATGGGAAGTTCTGGGAAGGAAAAAAGTACGAGGGATGGGTAGAAATCTGGAGGTCAGTGAGTCCAGGAATGACGGACGTATGAATCCATCGCTCCCACTTGCAAGGCGATTGTCCGAGAGACTCCTGTCGGATAGGTAAAAAGGTCTACCTCAACCAGTCTCTCCTGATCCGGCCTGTCACGCAGTTGGTGGACAAACGCATCCGCCGCCAAGATCCGGATAAACCTCGACCCATGAACCAGTGCACCCTTGCTAAGTCACCAAATGTAGCGAACCACTTGGAGTGACCTATGTCAGATTTATTCGCACTTTGAAGGCTTTAACGTTTATACATTATAATACGTAAGTGGGTCAGGAGTACAATAATAAGTGCATGGTACATAATATAATAAACTGAGTATGAACCATTTTTTTTATTTTTTTATTTTTATTTTTTATTGTTGATACATTTTTTTTACAATATTTCATATTTCAATTCAGTAATGTTGGCCTCACTGGGTTGTTTACCCGTGCTGAGGCCCCCATTTTATAATTTAAGAATTTATACATTTAAAAAAAAAAGAAAAACAACAATAAAATAAAGATAAATTTACAATAAAAATAAAGATTAAAAATTAAAATATAATTATAACACTAAAAGAAAAATATCAAAAGAGAATGTAAATCGGCATTTATAATGATATATGTGTTTGTGCGTGTTGCGTGTTATATATATATTTTTGTGTTGCGTGTAGGTATATGTTTTATTCTTTTATGTTATAGAATTTTGGTAATATTGTCTTTTTGTTCTTTAATCCATTTTTTTATTTTGTGTTTGAATTTATTTTTATTTTCCTCAATTTTTGTTTCAAGTGGAAGAGTGTTGAATGCTTTAATAGCGTGGTATTTATGGTGTCTTTGTCCAAAGGTAGTGTTTACCGTCGGAGTTTTTATGTTTTCTTTGTACGCTTGTCTGACCGGTCTATTAGTGATATTTTGTGTTTGTTGGGGTTTGTTTTTTTGGTCGAAAATGTAGTTTAGTAGTGTTTTAACATATAATTGGCGTATATCAAGTACGTCACAGCTTTTAAATATTTGGTCTGTGTCGGTTAGTTTATGTTTTTTGAGTATTACCTTTAATATCGTTTTCTGTGCGATTTCTATTTGAGCGATAGCTGCGTTTGTTGCTCCTCCCCAAGCAATTATTCCATATTCTATTATTGATTGGCATAGTGCATAATATATTGTTTTCAATTGTTTTATTTTATATATGTTTCTTATGTTTAGGAAAATGTGTATTGTTCTGAGGAGTCTATTTGTGATTTGTTTGATGTGATGTGTCCATCTAAGATTATGGTCAATTACGATTCCTAGATACTTTATTTGTTCTGTTTTTTCTAGAGGGGGGCAATCGCAGATGTTGGTATTTATGCATTCGTGTATTTTTATGGTGTTTGTATTGTTTTTTGGCTGTCCTGTGTTAGTTATGCTGTACGTTGTGAATTTTGTTTTCGATATGTTTAGTGTGAGTGTATTTGAGTCCAACCATTTTTTCACTTGCGTGATTCCTAGATTCGCTATGTTATAAACCTTATTCCAATCCTTAGATTTAAATAGTAAAACTGTGTCGTCTGCGTAACTAATTATTTCTCCATCTATTTCCATGCTGCAAAGTTCATTTATGTAAATTATGAAAAGAACGGGCCCTAGTATGCTTCCTTGTGGAACTCCGTGTGTAATCGGCAGTGGTTTGCTAGTATATTTATTAATTTTGACTTGTTGTGTTCTGTCGCTCATGTAACTTTTTAATAGTTGTAGTTCTTTGTCTTTGATACCCATATTTTCTAATTTTTTAAAAAGTGTTTTGTGGCATATTGAATCAAAGGCTTTAGCCAAATCTAAATATATCGCTATGCATTTAAACCCTTGATCTAAGTTGCTATGTATATAATCTGTTGTACTTGCTAAAGCTTCTTTTGTGCTTCTTTTTTCTCTAAATCCATATTGTTTGTCCGAGATTAATTTGTTTTCTTCCAGGTATTTTATTATTTGGTTTTTTAATAGTCTTTCGAAAATCTTTGATAGAGAGTTTAACAAAGTGATTGGTCTATAGTTAGTTATTTCCATTTTATTTCCGGATTTATACATAGGGATTACCAGTCCTTTTTTAAGAGTATTAGGAAAGCAGGCATGTGTTATGCTAAGGTTGATTAGGTGTGTTATAGGTTTTAATATTTCATTTTTTATTATTTTAATGCAATCCGTTGTTATCTCATCTAATCCAGGAGCAATCTGGTTTTTTAATGTATTTATTATTTTGTTAATTTCCATTTCCGAACTTGTTTTTAATATAAATCTGTGTTGTGTTGGTTGGGTATCGATGTTTGATCTGTTTGTTTGTGTTAGTGTGTTTGTGCTGTGTTTTTTACGATTCGCTAAAACTTTCCCTATAGTTGCAAAAAAGTTATTTGCGTGGTTTGCCATCATTTCTATATTTGTTTTGGCATCTATTTTTTTCGAGTTAATATTTAGATGTTCGATAGTATTTTTTTGTTTGTATTTTTGTGTGTATGTAACTTCCTTTAATATTTTCCATATTTCCTTTGGGTAATTGTTTGCTTTTTTAAGTTTTTCTTTGTAGTATATCTCCTTAGCTACTCTAATAATTTTCATGCATATGTTTCTATATCTTTTATAGTAATTAAGTTGTTCCATGTCATACGGTGTTTGTTTAATTTGTTTGTGAATTATGTCTCGTTTACGAATACAGTTTAATATTCCTTGTGTTATCCATAGTTTAATTTTTTTTTGCTTTGTGTGTAAGTTTTATATGTTTTATTGTAGTGTAATTATTTATTTCTTGCGTTAGCGTATTTGTAAATGTATTCCAGGCTTCCTCGACATTATCTATTTGGTATAATGTATTCCAGTTTATTTTTTGGAGTTTTTCTTTTAAGTTTGAGTAGTCAATTATTTTTTTTGTAAATATTTTATGTTGTTTCGAAGTAGTGTTTTCGGTGTCTATTGCTATCATATTCATGTAGTGATCAGTGATTGTGCTTTCAAGTACTACTGTTTTGGTTTTTAGTTTTGTCTTGATCATTATATGGTCTATGCAGCTTTTAGTGTTTTGTGTGACCCGTGTTGGGACATTTATTACTGGCTCCAGTCCGTGTTGTGCTAGTATTGCTAGGTATTCTATGTTTTGTGGGTGTCCGTTTTGTAGAATGTTTATATTAAGATCTCCTATGATGATGATATTTTTGTATTTGTTGAGATCATTTAATGTATTGTTAAGATCAGTTAAGAAATTTGTGATGTTGTTTTTGGATGGAGATCTGTATATAGCTAGGATACATGTTTCTTTTCCATATGTAATTTGTATGCAGTTGGAGTCGATTATGTTTATTTCTTGAATGGTTGTGTTATTTTTATCACTGACGTATATAACTATACCATCATTTTGGTTTTTGTGTATTTTTGTATGGTGTGTATTATAGTTTTTGATTGTTTTTGGTATGTAGTTGTCACTCAACCAGCATTCTGTCAGCACAATGACATCAAAATTATTTTCAAGCTGTTGGAGGTATATAAAAAATTCATCAAAATTTTTATTGATCGATCTAATGTTTTGGTGTAATATATTGATTCTATGTTTTTCTTTTGTGAATTTGGTCCAGAGGTTAATATCATTTGTACTTTCACAGTAGTGTTGATTGTCTGAATCTATATATTCCATGTAATCTGCCATGTTGGTGTGTATTTGTGTAAGTATGTGATGTGAGGTTGTGTTAGATGTACAGTCGTGTTTATGTCAGTTTATTAGATATATCGTTTAGGTGTTTTATTTCCATAACCTTTGAGTCTTTGGATTTTCTGACGAGAATTTTTCCTGATTTTACCCAAACATATTTGTAGTCTTTTTCTTGGGCTCTTTTTCTGGTGTTCCAGTGCAGATTTTTGTAATATTGGGTTAATGCCGCATTAAGATAAACATATTTGGCTCCTTCTCCGTTGAATTTTTTTAACGGGTCACTGTGTTTGGATGCTAACATGGTTTGTGCTTTTGTGGTATCCTTAAAATTAATTGTTATTTTTGTTTGATCATTTGTTTTGTTTGTTGTGACTTTGTATGTATCCTCTGGGGACATCGTAACGCCTGCGAGTTCAGCGATCCGTGTAACAGCGTGGACTGGGGATATGTTGTCCTGTAATTTTAGGCCGTTTATCTCTATGGAGTTCAGCAGGGCTGCTTGTTCTATATCCGCCAGGTGGATTTCTACCGTAGATAATCTGATTTCTTTATCCGCTAGTTCCTCCTTGATTTTGTTGACGGTGTTTGGAATGTCCATGATTTGTTGAAGTTTTTGTAAAATGTCATCATATTTGTCATTGATGAAGTTCGTGAAGTTTTTTATTTCTTGCAGCTCTGTTTCAATTTTATTGAGCATTACTGTCTTCATTTCCTCGAATTTCGTATTGATGAATTCAAATATTGATTCACTGTCTATATTAATCATAGATTGTTGTGTCACCGATGGTGAGTCCATAGTGCTAGTTTGTGGTGAAGATGTGGTTTTCTTTGCGCTGGAGAATTTACTGCGAGATTTAGACATGTTGTGTTGTCCTTTTTTTTTATTTTTTTAGGGTTGCTCCTGTTGGTGGGCAAAAACAATGGCACTCTCTAGCGCTTAAAGGCAGGCAAAATCAATTACACCGGTTAGGTATTTTGAGGGTTGCGCCTGTTGGTAGGCAAACACACTGGCACACTCTCTAGCGCCTATAGGCAGGCAAAACCAGTTACACAGGTTGTGTTTTGGTTTGAATCCGTGATGGTAGCTGATTGTGAATCTGTTTTTAAAATCCAAGTGAGAGTTTTATATTCTGGGTTGAGTATTATTTATTAATTATTTATTAATATTTTATTATTAATGTTTATTAAAAAAAAAGTTTTTTTTTTTTTGTTTGCCGGTCTGAGGATTGAACTAGGATTGACAGAATAGCGCGGTGCTGACGTTTTAGACCACTGAGCTACGGAGCCTTGGGTGAGAGCTGTGGGATACGTTTAAATATACTTGTGTAAAGTTCATTTAGTACTTGTTTATATTTTGTTTATGCTCTTGGGTAAACACATGTACTTATTGTTGCACTTGTAACGTTTTTAGCACTTTTTATTTTGTTATTTCACTTTTTATCTTCACCGAAAAACTGTGAATTATTTACTATTGTTCTCTTTGTTTTGTATAGCTTCTTGTCGAAATACAGTCTATATGATTTTAATTTTTAATGAGATTAAACTGTGCAATCTAGTAGGAAGTTTATTGTTTTAATTTCAAAACACTATTTTGATACTTTCGGGTGTTACAGTTGAGGATCTAAGATCACGCGATGATAGTGCGCGAAAAACTACACTGTATTTCATAAACTGAAGTGATCCACTTAACTTTTTACTACACTTTTGATTAGATTAATGTTGGAGCATTCAAATAGTCGTCTGACGTTTATGATTGTATGATTGTTGTTAACCATATAAGCAGGTTCAATACAAGTTGTCATAATGAGTACTATTGTATAAAAGAGTTCAATAATATTTCATGTAATAACAAGATTATAAATAAGTATTTTAGGTACAGAGCAATGTGTAGTAACTTTGTTGAAATTTATAAAAAAAATGGACAGTTTGTTGTAAAACATGTTTGTATTTAGCAAACCTACATTACGCCAGATTTGGTGTTTTATAGAAAACAGCGAAATTAATTAGTTTAGAAATAGAAGAAAAACATCGCTACGATTTTCACTTCCAGCTCTTCTGATTAAATTTCACGTAAATTTTTAGCGAATATCAACTTTATATAAAAATTAAATTAAATTGCAGCACAGGAACCCAAATAATTTAATTTTTTAAAAACGTTATTTAAATGTAATTTTTAATAATTTACGTCAAATTTTTACGTTTTCTTATTTAGTTTTTTCACGAAATGAGTTTTTTTAAAATAATTAATTTTTTTTATTGATATGCATATTATAAATATTAATGATATTATTTTGTAATGTATTATCACTAAATAAAAAAAATCGGTTTGGGTCGATTGACTAATTTTATTCATAATTACGATCTGCTTTTCTCAAGAAAACTTGATTCTAATCAATTAACGAAAACATTTTTTTAATTCTTGAAGAAGGTTGTTGCATTAATCAAAAATTTGTACCTATGTAAATGCGTTAAACATTATAAATTTTTTTCAGTCGTGTTTATTAAATATAACCACAATGTCGCCTATTTGTCACAAAATTAGATCATTTTATCACTACATTTGTGCTAATTAGTTATTTTATCCTAACTATAAAGTACTTCTAAAGACAAACAAAATATTCACAAAATGCAACGTTATTTCCATTAGTTAACAATTAAATAATAAAAAGATTATGTTTCATACTTGCCAAATGTTCAATAATCAAAAAAGGTTTTCAAAATTCGGGTAGTACTATTAGTACTATTCATAAATAAATTAATTGCCCTACGAGTAGTGACTTCCTCAATTGGTCCAATACAGTAAAAATATTTTTTTACGGTTTAAAAATACCACGCGAAAATTCTGAACTACTACTTCAATAAGTCAGGCAAAAGGTCAAAGAGTACGCAATAGTAAATAATTGAATGAGTGCTTGAAAGTAGTGACGAGTCCCGACATTTGAAAGCACCTTTGAATAATTTCGCTTGCAGGTTTTTATTAAAACTATTCCGTTGCAAGCTTGTTTAAGTTCATTGAATCAATTTAATCAATAGAAAGCTATGTATTTTTCAGTTTGCAGTTGTCAAATGTGTGAAAAAACTATTATTTTTAGTGATAAAATAATGTTTGAAAAGGTATTTTATGCATAACACAAAAGATAATAAATTATTATAAGCAATAATTACTAGCCCGAAACATCTATACGAAATAGTTACTTAGCTAACGGATACCAAAAAGTAACAAATTAATGACATTGCTAGCGATCCTACCCTTGTAGAATTTGGTGTACCCCAAGGGAGTATCTTAGGACCACTGTTGTGGTATCATATTGTAACATTTACAGATGATACTGTCTTAATATTTGAAGGAAAAACCTGAAATGATGTAAATGCAAAGCAGAAGATAGTATAAAACAGCCTCAACTTTGGTAAGATTATAATCTGTTGACTCTTTACTGGGAAAAAACGAAATTCAAAATTTTTAGTTCAACTTTTTAGGCCAACCTAAGGCACAACATAATATTTTTATACATAAATGCTCTGACTCAGCTACACGTAAATGCCTTAAATTAGAATGCTTAAACTGTATAAAATATCTGGGTATCATAAATTGATAAAGAGAAGTTGAGAAGGGAAAGACGCATAGATCTAGTCACCACAAAGTTTAGAAAGCTTATGCACATGTTTATGCCAATTAGAAATATCCTATTAGAAAAAACTTAAACTCATTTACGATGCTATGTGTGGATCACTAATAGACTAACATCCTTAGGTTGAGGTGGGTGTGCAACAACTGTTTTGGACCACATAGCAAAAGCTTAAAATTCATAACTAAGGGTCATCATCAAAAAAACATTTAGGTATCACAGCAATGCACTATTTGAAGAGTTACGCGTACTAGATGTTAGAGAATTGTACACGAGGAAATTAATTTAAAATACTCATAAAAAATGTCATCTTTACGCTTCTATTGAATACTCTCACGACACTCGACACTCTACATACTCGATAAGCGAGGCTTTCGACGGAAAGATTACGATTTAATTTTTTTCTATTAAGTAAGTGGAATCATTTTAATTTACTGAATCTGAATTTACTTTTCCTTAAATGAATAGAACGGTATTCTTTGCCTCACATGGATGCTCAAAATATTACCTGACTATTATTTGTAATATTAATGGTCTCGATTAGAAAATAATGGATTAAATAAAATTGTCTTATTGTATAAATTTGTAGTATCTGGTACCTGATGTGGGGTCAACTTGTACCTATTTCTCAAAACCCCTCTCAGTGAATACTGTACCAGCAGAAGAGGAAACCCTAAACGCCTCGAATAGACGGCTAACTGCATTTGCTGAGGGAGAGTCTGTAAGGAGAAAATTGAACGAGTGCACCGGAGAGCTGGAAAGTTCTTCATGTATTTTTTTATTCGCTTAATAAAATACACCGAGCGAAAGTATTTTGTTAGAAAACTTTAATTTAATCTGATTGACCCATTTACTTTGTGTTTGTTTGATGCTTCGCTGATGCGCCGTGGTACTTGAAAGCATGCTCTTGTTTGCGAACTACTTCACACTGTGCGTTCACTGCACATTATTAAAAACAAAACTAGTTTTCATATCTAATTTTGTTGACAAAGACTGACTCGCCAGTAGATTATTATTAAGGCGATGCACTACGTAGTAATTTAAAATCATGTGTTTTTGGTTTGAAAATTTGGTCGCAGTCATGTTTCAGTTGCTTTAATTAAATACTGCGAGTAGAATACATCCTGGCCTTTGAAATAATCGAGTATTTTTTAGAGCAGTCTTTTTATAAGTCCAGTAAAAAATAATGTAAAGGCCTATGAAAACTGCTTTAAAGTTCAAAATCTCCTACCTACGAACCCATTTTCGGTTATGGTTTTATTCTATGATGTGGAAAATTAAGTTATTTTTAAAATAACAACATTTAAATATTTGTTCCCGAACATCCACAAAATAAAATAAAAGGCACTTTTTGGCCATGTTTTTTTCTTGCATAAATCAAATGCGATTTATGCAAGGATGGTGTGAAGCGGGAATTTAAGCCTTATCGCCATCTACGTAAGGTGTGTTATTGATAGCGGCTCGATTCAAAATATTACACGACGTAGTGCATCCCCTTAAACGAAAACATTTAGTTTGTGTATGTGTACGTAACATTTGAAAATTCAAAAATACAAAACTCTTACGATTGGTTGTTTCACAGAATTTGAACAATTCATCAAATTTCAACGATTATTTTCGGATTCTGTGAAAGTCATATTCAAGTTCTATTATTATATCATTATAGGCTAGTTGCTTGATAGAACTGAAATAATAACAGAACTTGAAAAAATCTTTCACGGAACTTGAAAATTAACTTTGATTTGAAGAATTGTTCAAATTCTCTGAAACATCCCGCCCTAATTCTTATTATATGCAGGAGGCACAACACGTGGCCATATTTTCGGCACCACAAGGTTTCGAGAATGAATATATGTAATATTTTCTTACAAATTATTGTAATAAAATTTTTCCTACGTTCGTAAAAATATAGATGGTGTAATGGTCAGCGTAGTTGCCTTCTTAGAAGTTGATCGGGGTTATATTCTCGGCGGCGGCTATTTTATTACTTTTTAATTTTTGTAAAGTCTCTTCAAATTATTTGTTATTCTGTTAACAACGAATGAATTGATGGGTGTCATATTAAACTTTTAGAAAAAAAAGAAATGTATCAACGAGACATTATATATTAACAGGGCAAACGCAGGTGGATGAACATGTGTTCCGATGTATTCGTAAAGTACTAAAATTTTACTACGAAACGTCCTCCTGTCCCGTTTTTAACAGGATTTTAATAAATCAGAAATACTCATTTTTCTCCTCGTACTTGGTTTATGCTTGGTCTACACTTTGTTCATACTTAGTTTATACTTGGTTAATGATTTGTTTTTACTTATATTTGTTTGAGATGTAAAATCATCAATGCGGTTCCGGTTCTCAGCCTGAACCTGAACCTTCATCCGGGTTGTATAAATACACACTACATAATTAAAAACATAATTGAAATAGGCTAAACACAGAAACACAGAAGAGAGAGAGAAAACATTAACTTTGGTGGGGTGCTATATAACTGTTAAAGCCATATAATATACTATAGGTGTGTTACACAAATAGTCATCGCCGCACAAGCCGGCGGCAAAGCTTGATACTCCAATCATTCAGGGTGTGGATTATAGTCAATTTCCCAATTAAAACAAGTCTCTTGTGATGAAGGTTTATTATACAGGTAATACAGGTTATCAACAGATCTACAAAGGTTACATAGCTTTTTAAGGCCTAACTAGTTACTTAGGCAATCTATTGACTCTAAGGGCTCTGATTGACAAGGTATATTATGCGCTCACGTGTAATTTACGGCGGATGCGGTGAGACGGTCGGCAGGGGCCATGGCAGGTGCCAGGCAGGGTGCAGGACGGGTGCAGAAGGGCGGCCACGAGGGCACACCACGCTGGACAGCAAAAGGTGCGCCAGAATGATGCGGGGCTGATGCAGAAAGGCGGCCACTAGGGCACACCACGCTGGACGGCAAAGGGACGCCAGGGCGGCGGCCGGAGTCGCAGAGACGATGGAGCAGAACGGGGGCACTGATTGGATGGCCAAGGGGGTCCACACAAACAGGCTAGGGCGGCAGACGCCCAGGGCTGAGGCCGGGGTCTACAAGTTCACGATCTCAGCCTGGGGTCGACGGTAGGTGGGGCAGCTAGCATCACAGGGGTACGAGGTTGGCGGCGTGGTCAGAGGCATGACCCAACTATACAACGTAAGGTGCTGGTGGGAGACATCGGCAGACGGAGACAGGACCCAACTATATAACGTAAGGAGGCTGTGGTTCTGAGGGACTGGCGGCACACATGGTGAAACAAATCAGGCCGGTCCATATCTATGGCGACACCAATTTCGGCGGCGATGGTAACTCGGAACTAACACATTGTGTTGAGATCAGCGGGGTCGGCGGTCAACTGGCGCGTGGGCAGCTAGCCGCAAGTACTTGACCTGCGTTGGTCCTCGCTGGGGGGGGGCTTGTCCCACTCTTTGGCGCGTGCCCCATGCCCTTATAAGGACACGAAGTACATGATTGGCTGTTAACCCGCGTGATCGTGACAAGCAGAGATATCGCGGATGTACTTGTATGTATTGGTGATCTAACACGCCATCAGTGCGTGGTTCGTTTCCTGCAATCGTGTGGACATACATAACTTTGCAGTTAGCTCTAGCAAGCTTTGTGCAAACATAACACTGGTTATACTTTGTTTGGACCATAGCGAAACAGGATATATTTTGTAGAAGTAATAAAAAAATATATATATTATCAAAAAAATTCACTAAGGAATTCATTCATCAGCAATGTGTTATGACTGTACAGGGAGAAAAATGAGTAGGCTTTTTAATGACGATACTGTTACAATGTGATTTCGTGACCTTTATTAATTAAATATCAGTCATTCAGAATATATTTGAACACGTGTTCACGCAGTTGGCCTTGTCCGAATAAACATAATAAAAGAGTTGCGAAAATATCATTATTTTTAAGAACACATGTACCGACTTCCTCGTAATTTATTCGTGCTTTACTGGTAGTTTGTTATGAAATTTGTCAATTCATTCGTTATAGGTCTCCAGTCCCATTTTTACAGGAAAACTAAAAATCTTACCAGATTTAAAAAAAATAACATATGAGTAAGTTTTCTCCGAGTAGGTATAGCTAAATAGTTTATAAACGCGTCTTTAGTGAACACGACTGACGCGAAAGTTTCACCGAGAAAGTTTATAAATCAGACAGATATGTTTAAGAGTATATTCTAAAGCGTAGGATTACACTGTGCCTCGTGTTTTCTTAATCAAAGTTGCTTTGGTTCGCCTTCCCAAATCTAGTTCACCGGGATACCATATTATGCTATATGGGAACCCTGTTTAAAGTGGAATGAGTTGGAAGTGTAGGACGTATGAACTGCTAAGTGAAGCACTTCATCAAGATATTCCTCGCAAGGAGAGAATCGTGCTAGTCAGGAAAGCATATAATATCCGTAGGTGGTTCTAGTTTCGTGAAAGGGCCAGATTATTTTGGAAGTTAATTCGGTAGCAGCATTAGTCGAAATCAGTTTATGCAATCTACCCGCTTGAGAATTATTTGAAGAGGAGCATGAAATCTGGACAAATTAATGAAGGTATACCCAAAAGAGGTCTTTGATTTTACTGTGGATTTCAAAAATAAAATATAATAAATTGAAATCTGCATATTATCTAGTTTCTATATCATTTTATGTTACTATTACATGTTTTTTTTATATATTCAGTTTACTGTTATAACAAATATTGCATGATATATCATGCAATAATTTTTTTACTGTGTGATTTTCGATTTTAGATTGGAGAAGGGCAGTGATCATGCCATTATACAAAGGTAAAGGGTCACGTATGGAATGTGGGAATCATAGGGCTATTAGCCTGCTAAGTTCAGTTGGCAAGCTGTATGGTAGAATTTTGATTGAAAGGGTAAGAAAGGAAACAAAGGATAAAATATGGGATGTGCAAGGAGCTTTTATGAGTGGAAGGGGGTGCATGGACCAGATCTTCTCATTGCGTATGCTCACCGAGAAGTTTCTGGCAAAAAAACAGAAACTTTTCTGTGCCTTTGTAGATCTACAAAAAGCATACGACCGAGTCGACAGGAAAAAGCTATAGAAGGTGTTGTCCAAGTATGGAGTGAATGCGAATCTGACTCAGGCAATTGCGTCTCTATATGAGGGAAGCGTTGCATGTGTTAGGGTGAACGGTGGTTTTACGGGGTGGTTTGATATCACAAAAGGTGTTAAACAAGGCTGCGTAATGTCACCATGGTTATTCAATCTATACATGGATAATTGTATGCAAGAATTGAAAGAGGTGGGATTGGGCGCGAATTTGAGTAATCTGAAAGTATGTTGCCTGTTGTATGCTGATGATGCGGTGCTGATTGCTAATAGTATGGATGATCTGCAGTCTCTCGTGTCTAGGATGAACGAAGTATGCGTGAAGAATGAGTTAATGATGAATGTAAGTAAGTCTAAAGTAATGGTGTTTGAAAGAGAAAGTACGAGAACAGTGTGCAATATAGCTGTGAATGAGGAATACTTGGAGCAAGTGGATGAGTTTGTGTATTTAGGAAGTATGTTTACGAGAGATGGGAAGGCTGACAGAGATATTGAAAGAAGGGTAAATGCAGGTAATTCGGTTAATGGAGGACTCAACGCAGTTGGCGCTAACAAAAAATTGTCCAAAGATGCGAAGTTAGCAGTCCACAATGGAGTGCTGGTACCTACCCTGATGTATGGAAGTGAGGCATGGAACTGGCAAAGAAAGGATGAAAGTAGATTGAATGCTGTTGAAATGAGATCCCTGAGGCGTATGTGTGGTAAAACCATGTATGATCGTGTGAGGAATGTGGATATCCGCAAGGAGTGCAAGGCTGATGTAAGCGTAATGAGTAGGATCAAGAAAGGGACGCTTAGATGGTTTGGGCATGTAGAGCGAATGAGCGAAGAAAGGAGTGTAAGGAGAATATACGATGCAAATGTGAATGGTAGCAGAAGTCGGGGACGCCCGAGGAAGACATGGCACGACCAAGTGAATCAGATACTTGAGTCGGGCCATGTCAAGAGTCAGAACAATAGAAGAGTATGTATGAGACGATGTATGAATGTGAATGAGGCAAGGAGTGTGTGCCAAGACCGAGTTGTTTGGCGGTCCGTCCTCTCTGCCTACCCCTGCGGGGAAACGGCGTGATGGTTAGTTAGTTAGTTAGTTAGTAATTTTCGATAGCTTTATTTTAGATATATTCTCTTTTTAAAATCCATGTAAAGGCGCGGCTGGGCGTAAAGCCAAATAAAATATTACAAGACAACCGACAACATGTTCAAACCTACCTTACACCCAGCATGAAACAAACATCATTTTAACAACAGTTTTAAATATATTTATTTTTATTATATATAAATGTTAATAATTTGGTAGACACTGTAATGTATGTATAGAAATAAATACATAAATAAACGTAATATAAATATTTACTAAAAAAAATAATTTCGAACTAAAAGATGAACAGAAAACCAATCTCTATTCATGTAGGCACCTAAAAATTTCTTATCCATGCTTTTTTGGCATTAAGGTAACCTCGGTTAACAGTTTACACAACAAATAAAACTAACAGAATCAATTTTAAAGGTGTGGAAAAATGTTTTAGTATTCAAGGAAAAGCTTTATTTTATTAGTGTCTAGTGATTTATGAGTCAGTAATTTAGATATGCATTTTTTAATATGAATACTACAAAAGTTTGCCAACTGCTTCCAACTGTCCGGAAACAGTAGGACTATGACAGCACCAATCGGGGTGCGTTACGAGGCTGAAGGGAGTGGGGAAATTAAGAACGTAGGGGAGAATAGGGTTGGGAAGCATAGAGATGAATAGAAAAGATACCAGCCAGTTTTTGCAAGTACCTACATTTTGTATATTCTCTCACCGTCTAATCGGTTTTTGATTTCCATTTTTTTAAACTTAGTTTTTATTCCAATATTGTAATACACCCGATTGATAACGTTATCATCGTGACGCTTCACCGAACCGCAAAGGCCGGTAATTCTATTATATTGCCCCAAGCAGCACAGATCACAGGTGCGATCATCTGTAATTACCATCACTACATCGACTAGTAACAATTTGAAGGACGATAATATCGTACATATATAGATTACGTTTAATGTTCAGCCTATCGACGA
Source organism: Hesperophylax magnus (assembly GCA_026573805.1). NCBI lineage: Eukaryota > Metazoa > Arthropoda > Insecta > Trichoptera > Limnephilidae > Hesperophylax > Hesperophylax magnus. The sequence continues at coordinate 9,573,398 of JAIUSX010000022.1, forward strand.
TGATAAACATTACAAAGCACTGCCGATAAACATCACGAGGCAAAATCACATAACTTTACTCGTATGAATACGTTTATATTGGATGTTTTTTGTTGTAGGATAACTTAAGCAAGAACTTTGGTTAATGAATGAACGTTTATACAAAAAAAGAATATCAAATGAGCATGAACTAATAGGTTACTCAATTATACTCAAAAATTTGAAATAACTCACATTGTTTAAAAGGAAACTTAAAAACACAACGTCGTAGAATTTTGTAGTTACCCCGCGGTCTCGGGTAAATCCGAATAATGATGTACTGAAGAAATAAACGCTTAAGATAATTTAAGTCTTCTCATGCGTTAGATGTCTGATTTTCTGGTATTTGAAAGAAAAAATATTAACGCAGGAATTTTCAAGTGGGGTGGAGGGGGGGGGGGTTAAGTCCAAACATTCACCAATACCCCTTTTGGGCAATTCAGAAATATTCCTTACGGAAAAGCAATAATGGTAGAAGTCAAATTTATTGAAATGTTTTTTTTCTTTTAAATTTTGCAAGATTAAAATATTGGAAGAATTTCGTAAAAAAAGTATTTTCGCATCAGTTTTAAGCAAGTGAATTTAACACAATGCCACGCGTGCGCAATGTCGGCTGACTGCTTTTTCCTTTGCTTAGGGACGGTTGTTTTACAGGGTGTCCGGGGTCAAAGTGTAGTAACTTCGGGAGGTGATTTTACATGATGGTAGGAGCAAAAAAGAAACTTTAACTTTATCCGAAATTCCACCTTTTTTTTCCATACAAAAAGACATACCTACTAAAAATCCTTAGTGGAGGTACACACTTACCCGATAAATTCGCTGTGTGCTTGTCGAGCGTGAGACTGGTGACGTTGTTTATTATTTGCCAGTGACGCGTAAACCGAGAGTTCGAAGTTCGAAGTAGTATTTACTTATTTGGCGTAAATTTTTTCCTTCATCGCACCCCAAAAGAAAAAAATCTAACGGCGTCAAGTCTAGAGATGGCGCCGGCCATGACGAATGACTCCCACGTCCAATCTAATGATCTGGGTTTCAGTCAGTCGCACGTAAGCACAGCTGCACGTAAATAAAGGTCTTCCAAAAGTACGGGCAGATCGTTCATCAAGAAATATAGATAATGTACTGAATTAAGTCTAGGTGGCATCACATGCGGTCCTATTATTTGGTTATTAATAATTCCCGCCCAAACGTTGACTGAGAATTGAACCTGATGGTCCACTTGCCTTGTGGACCTTGGGTTTTCTTTCGCCCATTCATGCAAGTGTAGGCACCGCGATTATTATTATAAAACTGGTGACCCCGGACTAAAAGAACTAGTTTTGCTGGCGGGAGGGAAAAACGTGCCGAGACGGAGTCCTGGACAGCAAGTAAGTAAATTCTATTGTTTTATAGCAATACTTAAAGTAAATTCACTGTAAAAATAAATGTTCCAGTAATTTTTAATAAATACACGACAGTGTTATTTCGATAGCATTATTACCCGTGCATGTCAAACACGTGTTTTATATCTAATTATCTATTGAAACATCATTATCCCACTAATGTTTTAGTAACATAATCATTTTTCCAGAATAATAAGTGCGTTTTACATTATTATCCCGCTAAATGTTTTGTTAAAATAAATTGTTCCTTCCTGAATGATAAGTGCGTGTTAATCTCTATTTCAGTGAGAACGGATTGTCACAACGATGACTGTAGGTGATCATCACCAGGGAACGAGGCATCTCGAGTTCATCACCAGGGAACGTGAATCCTGAAATTTCCGCCAGAGAACGCGGGATCCTGAATCCGTCATCAGGGTACATCAGGGAGACCAGCATCCAGAATTCATCTGAGAATCGTCGCCGGATAAAATTGGTTCGACATATTTTTACGACAAATTTTTTCTTGAGGTCAGAACAATACATTAATGTTGCAAATCGCACATGTTCTGAAATATTTTAACAATTTTTAAAGTTTCTTTCTTATCATCTAAAACTATTTAATAACATCTAAAACGAGTTTATCTATACAACAAAATTTTAACAATAAAATTTTAGAAAAATTTCAACGATTTTAAAAAATTTGTAACAATTTTAACGATTTTTATAATTTTTAAACAATTATCGAATCAACTAATAAATAGTGGAGGTATATAATTCCCACTTATTTTTATCCGAATTATTGTTGAAAAATTTTGAAAGAAAAAAGGCATTAGTGTGGATTTTTATTTTTAATTTAAAAATTGAGAATTTCAATTTTAACTATTTTTATCACAAAGGAGTTTATTTCGCTGTCGGGTATTCCATATTTTTGTCTTGCCTGAATTGTCTGCACTTATAAATGACATCTACCGGAGAGACACCCTCCATTGAACCAAGCGACGTAAATAAGAAGACAGAAGAAATATTGCGCAAGGGAAATCCAACACCAAACATGGAATCAAACAACGAGAGCTGTTCTTCGGAAACATCCATCCATCACGTTTCTGTGAGGTTACCAGCCTGTTGGAGAACTAATATTGCGTTATGGTTCGCTCAGGCGGAGGCCCAGTTTACTAACTCCCGCATCAAGGAAGATTTTACTAAATACAACATCATAGTTGCCGCCTTGGACGCTGAAACATTACAATGCGTTAGCGACATAGTGATAAACCCGCCAGTGAAGGACAAATATTGCCTACTCAAGACATCGCTGATAGACAGACTTCAAGACTCCGAAGAGAAGCGTTTAACACGATTATTGACGGGATTGCAATTAGAAGACCGCAAACCAACAGGACTTCTACGACACATGCTCGAGTTAGCTGGACCAACACTAGCGGAGAGCGCTATCGTAAAAACACTATGGCTCCAACGTCTACCGCAGCATGTACAAGCTATACTTTCAGCACTTCCGGACAATAACCTAAACCAACTAGCACTAGCTGCCGATAAGATAGTTGATGTGTACCAGACAACCGAATGTGGCGCGGTTGACCACGACACCAAACCCGGAACTTCAAGATCCGAATGTAATGATACATCAATGCAAGACATTAAAGAGCAGGTCGCAGCTCTTACCCGAGAGATAAAGCTTTTGAAGATGTCGCAGGTCCAGAATCGTGACCGCCCATCTACCTATAGCGAGCACAAAAGTCAAAGCCCACGTCGCAACAATATTCGACAGAGTAATCATCAGAATCCTGCTAGAAGACCACGTTCCAGGTCCCGCGGTAGATCGCCCAACAGAGCACCGAATGGGTACTGCAGATTACATGCCAAGTTTGGTGAAAATGCCTACCGATGCCAACAACCGTGCACCTTCCGCTCGAAGAGGTCGGGAAACGACGGAGGAATTCCACAAGTAGAGACATGCGAAATTCCTACTCAGACTCGTCGTCTCTTCCTTCATGACCAAGAAACAAGCCAGAAGTTTTTAGTGGACACAGGTGCAGATATTTCTGTGATCCCGAAGACTTCGAAAATAGCGAAGAATTACATAACTTCCGACAAATGCCCCACAACTTTATACGGAGCTAATGGGAATTCCATCCGAACCTACGGCACAAGGACGATTGAACTTAAGTTCGGCCTACGGAGAACAATGAAATGGCGTTTCATAGTGGCTGATGTGAATAGAGCCATACTTGGTGCTGATTTTCTCCATCATTTTAACTTGTCGGTCAACCTAAAAAAGGGTACACTTACAGACCAGTCTACAGGCTTACGGATTCGAGGCGCAACATCCAATGGACCCTCATCCGGTATCTCCAGTATTTCCTCATCACAAAAATACAGAGAGATTTTAAGTAAATATCCAAGCCTGACGCGGCCGAATATGCAAGCTCTAAATAGCAAGAAACATACAGTGACGCACTGCATAGAGACCAAGGGTCCACTTGTAACCGAACGAGCTCACAGACTCGCACCAAAACTGTTAGAAGCAGCCAAAAAAGAATTTAATTTATATAAAAAAAAAAAAAAAAAAAAAAAAAAAAAAAAAAAAAAAAAAAAAAAAAAAAAAAAAAAAAAGAATTTAATTACCTTATGGAGCAAGGCATTTGCAGGCCGTCCAAGAGTAACTGGGCGAGCCCTTTACACATGGTGAAGAAGCCTAATGGGGAATGGCGACCGTGCGGTGATTATCGTCGTCTCAACGCCAAAACGATTCCCGACAAATACAGCATTCCGCAGCTCCAGGACTTCTCCCATAAACTTGCAAAAGCAAAAATCTTCACAACAATAGATATGCTGAGGGCATACTACCAGATCCCTGTGGAACCTGAAGATATACCCAAAACTGCTATTATAACACCATTTGGCCTTTTTGAATTTACGACTATGCAATTTGGATTATCCAACGCTGCCCAAAGCTTCCAGCGTTTCATGCATGCCATAACCAGAGATCTGGATTTTTGCTTTGTTTATCTTGATGATATCCTTATAGCTTCCAGCAATGAAGAGGAGGATAAAAAACATTTGGATATTCTATTTAAAAGATTAGCAGATAATGGATTGGTAATTAACATTAAAAAATGTCAATTTGGACTCCCGACTGTTAATTTTCTAGGTCATACCATTTCACCGGAAGGGATGACTCCAATTAAAGAGAAAGTGAAAACTATTATTGATTTTCCTCTCCCCAAAACAGCCAAAGGATTAAGACGTTTTTTGGGAATGCTCAATTATTATAGAAGATTTTTACCCAACACTATCAGCGCCCAAACAACACTTTTTGATTGCATTTCTGGATATAAAAAGAATGACAAACGTATCCTTACTTGGACCCCGGAATTAACGGAGGATTTTAACCAATGCAAGCGACATCTCGCTTCTGCCGCATTGTTAGCGCACACAGACCCAAACGCTGAATTAGTTATGGTGGACGCATCCGACCTGGCTATGGGAGCATCATTACAACAAAATAAAGGTACAACTTGGCAACCTTTAGGATTTTTTTCAAGAAAATTTACCCCGGCACAGCGTAAATACAGTACGTTTGACCGCGAATTAACCGGTGTTTACGAGGCAGTAAGGTATTTAAGGAGCAACTTAGAAGGTCGAAATTTTACTATTTACACGGACCACAAGCCCATCATTTTCGCTTTCAACAAGAAACGAGCCTCAAGTTCTCCGCGTCAAGAGAGACAACTAGATTATATATCTCAATTTACCACCAACATCAAAGATATTTCCGGACACCAGAATACAGTTGCAGATACTTTTTCTCGCATTGAAGAGATAAATAGCCCTTCTGCAATTGACTATGAGAGAATGGGACAAGAGCAGAGTCACGACGACGAAATTACTAAGGCACTTGAGGACTCCTCCCTCTCCCTACGTCAAATGGTGATTCCTGGAACTAATTCTTCATTGTGGTGTGATATCTCTACCGGTCATGTAAGACCCTTCGTACCATCTAATCTAATATGAGAAAAGAGGTCATAGAAAATGTGCATAATGTTTGTCATCCAGGCATTAATGGGACTGTCAGCAGTATTAAATTGAGATTTGTTTGGCCCAACATGGCGAAGGATATAAAGTTCTTTGTCAAACATTGCATAAATTGTCAAAAGGCCAAAATCTCCAGACATACAGTCGCGCCAAGAGCCACGTATGTTCTGCCTGAAGACCGTTTCCGGAACGTCCACATCGACTTGGTTGGACCCCTGCCCGCTTGTAGTGATTATCAATATCTGCTCACCATGATTGACAGATTCACTCGCTGGCCTGAAGCGGTCCCCTTAAAGAATATGTCAGCAGACACAGTCGCCACAACACTGACAACGCATTGGATTTCGAGGCATGGTGTCCCCGAAACTATTACGACAGATCAGGGACGTCAGTTTGAGTCATGTCTTTTCAAGAAACTCACGGAAAAATTCGGAATCAAGCATACGCGGACAACCGCCTACCACCCTCAAGCTAATGGCATGATAGAAAGGTGGCATAGAACCCTCAAGTCGGCACTTATGGCTAACGGCGACCCGAACTGGTAAGAGACTCTCCCGATTATACTACTTGGATTGAGGTCAACAGTTCGTGATGATTTAAAATGCTCGCCTGCTGAACTTACCTATGGTAGAACGCTGAGGTTACCATGTGATTTCTTCACCCCTACGCCTCGCGAAGAGCCAGATACTTACGTCGGTCGACTACAAAGAAGATTTGAAAATATAAAATCTACTCCTGCCAGTAATCACGGTTCAGGAAAGTTTTTCATACATAAGGATCTACCTTCTTCTACTCACGTTTTTCTGAGAACTGATTCCGCACGAAAATCGCTTCAACTCCCTTACGATGGAACTTACAAAGTCAAAGAACGTAACGAAAAGACATACGTCATAATCATCAATGGAAAACCAAAGCGCGTCTCTATTGATCGCTTGAAACCAGCCTTCTTTCCTTCCGAAGAGAAGTTGACTATCGAAGAACCTGTCGCAGAACAGACCCCGGACAAAATTACCACTACAAGGTTCGGTAGAAGAGTGCATTTTCCAGACAGGTACCAGGCCCGTTAGATAAAAGGCTGACAGAGACATAGTTTTTCCATATAAAATTTTTTTCCTATATAAAATCACTATACACTCCCAAATTCGATTCACAGATATATATCTCATTAGTAAATCCACATTATTGACATAAATTTTGGTAGTATTTTTTTAAAGATTACTGTAACTACAAATAACTAGAGACATCAACTTTTGATGGAAGTTGGAACTCTAAGTTTATTTAACTATGTTATTCTTTTACATATTTGATAACCTTGTCTTAAGGAAGGGTTATTTTTAAATCTCCATGTTCATAGAACATGATTTCACTATATAATGAAAATAATTAGAGACTACAATTTTTGATAGAAATTGAACTCAAGGTTTGTTTAACCATCGTCATAATTGATATATTCAATAATCCTGTCTTAAGGAAGGATTGTTTTTAAAAAATCTCATGTTCATAGAAGATGATGTCAACATGTATATTTATACATAACAAAATACCATGTAATATGTGTCGTTTCGTTTTTCCCACGTTTTTTTAAGTGTATGATGTATTTTTCCATACACTTACAAAAGTGTTATGTGTGTTTTCCATGTTTTTGTAGGTATGTGATGTATCATTCCACAATACCTGGGAAAACATGATGTAGTTTTGCCATACGTTTTCAATATGAAAATTCAAATATTTGTAGAAGGTACGATGCACTGCCTTCTCCATTTCCTTGGTATATTACCATGTTTTGATAGGTGTGTGATGACTGCTGCTCACCTTTCCCACACCTGTCAAAACGTGAAACATATTGTTATCATGTATTTATAGGTTAATTTTGTACTGCTCTTTCCGTACTTATAAATGTATGACGTAGACCACCCATGTACACCTGTTAAAGCATTAAAAAATTTTCATCTATTTTTATAAAATGTCAAAACATGAAAAATCTTTTCAACTGCTTTCTTTTTTTTTTCAAAATGTAAACATGAAAAATCTTTTCAAATATTTTCATAAGATGATATACCATGTTATAACATGAAGTAACTTTCCAAGATTTTTCTTGAGTTGTATTCTTTATTCCATGCTAATAAAGGCATGATGTAATTTTAGATGCACATAAATGCATGACCTAATTATAATACCAACTATTGCGTGTAGTATTCCATACTAGTTAATGTATGATGTATGTATATAATTTTTGTTACACATAAATTTTGATCTATATAGGTTACAACTTATCATTATGATATCCCACGACTCTACGGGACATTTATTTATTTATTTATTTATTTATTATTTTATTTACGCCCTAATGGGCTTTTACATGAAAATATACATTTACATTGATTACAATAATTGAACATAAGAAGATAAATGGAGTTAATTGTAAGAAAGCAACACATATAATAAAATTTTGTGCAAATTAGCAAAACACTAATAAGATGGATTCAATATAAAATATACCCAAGCATGAAATAGTAAGTAAAAGAAAGTTCAACATAAAAAGTAAGTAAGTGGGTGTGTTTAAACCCAGTATTAATTGTGTGTTTAACAAATCGATAAACCAATATAAATTAGAGTGTAACTTACTCGTGAGGTAAAGAACATTATAACAGAGATTTAAAAAAAAAAATAACAAAATAAGAGTTGCACCTGTAAAAAGCAAAAACTAATAGAATTTAGCAATATCGACATGAATAAGAAATAATAAGATCTGAGATGGAACATAGTGTTATGTATAAAAAGTAGTTAGTAGGTATAAGCATACAATTATAAGTGTATAGTAGAGCAAATAAAAAACAAACAAATATGGATATAATTTACTTGAAAGGTTTCGAATGGGAGAAGATGTAATAAATTTTTGTTGTTTGTTTTTGGGGTGTTATGCCGTGTTGCGCTAACTCCTTCTTTAGCCGACGTTTCGGACAGCGTTGCAGTGTCCATCATCAGGGCAGATCCGGTAGATCCGAAGATGTGCCCTGATGATGGACACTGCAACGCTGTCCGAAACGTCGGCTAAAGAAGGAGTTAGCGCAACACGGCATAACACCCCAAAAACAAACAACAAAAATGCTTTTGGCCGTGAGAATCTAAAAACTTACAAGATGTAATAAAATTATTAAAGCTATAAAAGTTAATTATTAGCCGATAGAATCGAAATAAGTTGCCTTTTAAAGCTCACAAAATTGTCAAAACCAAATATATCTATAAGTTCACAGTATTTATTCGCAAGGTTGTGAATTCTAGGAATTGGTGAAAAAATAGAATAATTAGTGTTGAGGTTCTTGTTAAATTTAAAAGTATCTTTACTGCGAGTTTGCCTAGCAGGAACATTAATGCAAATAAGTTCCAACAAATTAGGGCTGTCAATTAAAGATTTAATAATTTTGAATAAAAATAGCAAGTCAATTAACACTCTTCTATCAGATAATTTAAGAAGTTTAGTTTCAGCAAGCAAGTTATTGTAATTTATAAATTCGATTGGAATTTTCATTTTAAAATTAATGTACCGAAGGAATTTATTTTGTACCTTTTCTAATGATTGAGAATGGACCTTGTAGTACGGTGACCATACGGTGGAATTGTATTCTAATTTGCTTCGTACTAACGAGCAATACAGATGTTTTAATGTTGACATACTTTTAAAATTTGCTCCCATTCTCAAAATAAAACCTAGTATTCTCATCGCATCGCTTGTTATTTCATCGATGTGTTCGTTAAACTGTAGACTCTCGTGGAATATAACACCAAGATCACGAATCTGTGATACACGAAGAAGATTAGCACCATTCATAAAATAGGAAAAATTAAGTGGATTTTTGCCTTTGTAAAAACTGATAATCTGGCATTTACCTAAATTTAGTTGCAAATCATTGACAGAACACCACGCACATAGTTTATTAAGGTTCAACTGCAAAATTGCGCGATCGTCATCGTCTTTGATTATTCTGTATATCTTCAGATCGTCGGCAAATAACAGGACTTTAACATTAGTAAAAATATTAACAATATCATTGATAAACAAACAAAATAATATTGGGCCCAAGTGAGATCCCTGTGGTACTCCGCTCGAGGCAGCAAATGTATAAGAAGTAAACGAATCTATCTTGACTGCTAAGTACCTTCCTAATAGATAACTCTTAAACCATTCCAACATACTCCCTCTTATTCCCAACAATTTTAGTTTACGTAATAATATTTTGTGGTTTACTTTATCAAATGCCTTACTGAAGTCAGTATATATGGAATCAGTTTGATGTGATGCATTAAGGGCATTAACAATATCATTCGTGTACAATATCAAATTGGTAAGAGTAGATCTACCTTTAATGAATCCATGTTGAAGGGGAGAGATGGTTCGATTGATTCGGGATATCAACTTATCTAGTACTAGGCTTTCAAAAAGTTTGGGTAAAGTAGACATTATACATATTGGCCTATAATTTGTTACTTCGCTCTTATTACCTTTTTTGAAAATGGGCGTTAAAAGACTAAACTTCCAAAGGTCCGGGAATACACCTGATGAGAGTGACTTTGTAAATAACTTATGAATAGGATATGACAATGTATGCATACAATTTACTAAAAATCTGGGCGGAACATTATCAGGTCCTGCGGATTTTCGGGAATCAAGACTCTTCAGCTTAGATATAATATCGTCTATGGTTACATTACAGTCAGATATATCAAGAGTTTCAACCAAATCAAAGCACGAAATATTGCTGTCTTCACTTGCATTAATGTAAACGCCGCTAAAAAAATCAGCAAAAAGATTAACAGTTTCCTGAAGATTTTGGGATAATTTAGAATCGAATGACACACTACTAGGTATGTAAGTACCATTTTCTTTTTGGGATTTAACATATTTCCAAAAGAAATTTGAGTCGTCCATGATAGAGCCTTCGACATCACTAATGTAATTTTTGTAACATTTTGCGGAGAGCTTATTGCACTCTGCCCTCAATTTTTGAAACGCAGTATAATCGATGGCCAGGCGACTTTGTTTGAATCTCTTATGAGATAATTTTTTAAGGTAAATTAAGTCTATCAGGTCTTTTGAGAACCATTTTGGGTATAGAGTTTCTCTGTAAGTCGTTAAAGGAACAAATTGTTCAATTGCAGAATTAACGATGAAGTAAAATTTTTTAAGGTGTACATTAATATCATCGTCGCTATCAAAGAATGACCAGTCAGTCTGTTTAAGGAAATTTGAAATTTTAACATAGTCAGCTTTTTTGAAATTTCGAGTTTCTACTACCTTTTTTACGATAGGAATTGGTTTAAGATTAGACATGCATATTTCTAGTGGTGGATGGTAAACATCGACAGGTAATAGAATTTCGGTACTTCTCACAACACAGATGTCAGACACATTTGACAGTGCCAAATCCAACGTACGACCTCCTATATTATGAACATTATTACACTGTGTTAGACCTAAGAACAGTGCCATATCTCTAATAACACGAATATTAACATTAGAACAAGAATTGACAGAATTCATATTACACCAATCATAATGTGGCAGATTGTAATCACCAACTAGAAGTAGTTTAGTATTAGGATATTTAGCACAAATTGATTCAACCTCGTCGCAGTGATTGCTGTAGCTTTGGACATCAGAATTCGGAGGTAAGTATGCACATCCCACTATTATTTTACCTCTAGAAGTGTTCACATTGACAAATAGTTGCTCGATGGATGTGTTTTTTGTGGATATTTTTGAAGAACTGAGATTTTTTGAGATAGCAATGGCTACACCACCTCCTCTCGTTTTGGCACTTGTTTTAGAATTCCTATCCATACGGTAGATGTTGAAATTAGGGAAGCCTAATTCGGCAGAATTGATTCCTGAGTCGAGCCATGTTTCGGTTAAAATGAAGATATCACTGCTGATAGTTGCCGCCGAAGTCAGCAACATGGGAAGTTTAGTGCGGATCCCTCTCACATTTTGGTAGTAGCATTTTATTTTTTGTTGTTTCAGTTTTTTGGCGCACATTCAATAATTTTAGGTACAGAGTTCACATATTTGATAGTTATATTGGTTTCACCGTTGTTCTTCCTCGTCTCGAGTTGTTGGCGTAAATCTAGAAGTTGAGTCCTCTGCAATGGTGTTTGGTCGTTACTGGCCTTTATACCGTTTTTCAGTTTTGTGTTCCTGGTCAAAACCTCACGAGCCGAGACAGAGTCATTGAATTCGACCTTAATCGGTCTAATTTTGTTGGACTTTTTTACACCAAGTCTGTACGACTTAACCACACTCGGTATTAATTCATTATTTATATCACTAATCGCTGAAACTACTTTATCGCTGTCCATTTTAATAATTGTTGTTGTTGATTCTGAAATACTTTCGGGAACATTAAATAAAATAATGTTCTTTGACCGGGTTTTTCTTTCCTCGGCCTCTGCGAGCAAATCATTTATTGAAGATGAAGTATTTGTCGGGTTAGTAACAATAGACTGAGTATCCGTTACACTTTTTAATGTTGACAATTCTCCTTCCAACATTCCCATACGAACAGCCATCAATCCTGTGGTTCCTAACAGATCCGTTGTTATCGGGGTAATTTTACCCATTTGCTCCTTCGTAAATTTGTTGCCGGGGTCATTAATAATTTTTATCAGCGAACAGAGTAGATCCTTGGCCTTGGTCATATAGTTAAGAGAGTTCTCGTTTAAATCCATATTAAAATTTATTTAAAAAGAGTTAAAAATATGTTAACTTTATTCGTAATTAGTTTATACACAAACGCCTGTTTCCCGCAAACTGATTAGCACTATTCAAAAGTGACGACACTTTCGACCAATGGCGATAGTAATGACGGACTGATAATGCGCCTGCGCGTTTGGTATGTTTACCAGTTGAAAATTGTTATTTTAATATTTTTAAAACACAGCACTGCACAGCACACACGATAATTTAAAAATCTAACTGATTGAATATTTCGAAGATGAAGTGATTTAACTACTTCGACACTTTATGTTGTGTTTACTTGCAATTTTCTAATGTTTTGGAAGTTTTAATGTGGAGCGTATTCACTATCTGTGTAAACAATGACGGTAGGTAATAAGTAACATATGTCTAAACACATTTCTTAATATAGTTCACCTTATTTTTATATACGTTTAATATTCTTATATATTTATATACGTACCTGATGTTCTATACATAAAAAAATGCTTTATTAATTTTAAGTACTCAAGTATATGATACCATTCTACTTATGCGGTGAATATCATACCTCGTATAGATAGGACGTGGTTGCCCCCTTTCCTTATCTCTACGAAGTGTGATACCCATTATGTATTTACTTTCTTGACTTATAAGTTGTGTGAAGTTTTCACATATTTATTTTTTATTTCTGGTTACATGTTTATAATGTTGACACTTGTCACTCATCTTTAATAGATTTGAAGTAATTTAACTTAGCCAACAGGTTACATTTTTTATATTAGCACGATGTGGTTTCCCCTTTCCGTAGCTTATGAGACTTATAAAAATTTATTGATTAATCAATAATTTAATTAATCAATAATTTAATTAACTAATAATTTAATTAACACTTATCTTTTTTAACAGTAAGTTCTTATTACACTCAAACTAGGTTGCTTTAGTCAGCATTGTTTGTCAAGCCCACTTGATTATTTTTTAGAAACATAGGTAAAGTTTATTACTTTTGGTTTTTTCTCGCTCTTACAACAAACTGGTTGATCCAGTAGTCCGACTGTATTAATTTAAAATAATCAAATGGGCATCGAACACTATATATGTAATTTTTGTTTAATTTTAAGTTTTTTTTACATACGTGCGTTTGTCGCATGAAATGCTGGGGAGGAGGTATGTAGGCACCGCGATTATTATGTTTTGAGCAAAATGACAACTTGAGTCTGGCAACACTTGCCTGCGCAGCGAGATGCGCAGACGGCATAACTGAGCTCGCGAGTGGAAAAAACTTTGACACCATTCCGTCTCGAGCCTCCTCCCACCAGCAAGCTGATTATTGTAATTACGCAAATTATTGTCGCGGATAGAATCCTTGTATTATCTCACCTTAAATAAAATATAAGTCTACCAATCAATCAGCGTTATGATTTACAAGCTAAGTTCCGTGACTGATTATTTAGAGAACTAGAATATCTCCGATGGTAAGCGGAGATGTTCTAGCAATACCTAAACAAGTTATGCAGGTTTCTCACACCAGTTCTGTTGAACTGGGTCTCTTCCGTCCAAAGGATATTCCCAATGAAGTCGAGGTTCTCAAGTTGCTAATGAAGAAGCCACTGACAATATGCAATCCTTGATACGGGGTCACGTTCCAGAAGGCCTTGAACGCAACGATAATGGAATGGGTGCAGTCTATACTTCTTGAAAAGATCCCAGTCACTGTAGAAATCCTACGAAGTGACAACGTAGGGTCATTCCCAATTTTGGCCATGATGAAGTCTTCGTCCGCCAGTGGTAAATTAGCAGCATTGTTGTTTCGAGGTCTTTGGCTTATGCCTTGTTCGCGTAAAAGTGCATGCGTTTGAACAAAAACGTGCGCTTTTGGCAATTTTTGATTCGGAAAACGACGCTCATATTCCCGTCGCGCCGGGTTTTAATTTCCATGACATGATCCGTAAACATAATGAATTTCCGCCCGTTCTTCATTAGTATAGCGAGGCGTTGGCACAGTAAATCAATTACAAAATATCACAAAAACACAATTTTAACAGTTACGTAGGCCTCTAACTAAATAAACTCGATGTTAAAATTATTTGAACTAATCACGCACAGAATGGGGATGTCTTGTCAAATACACACTAGATAAAGACATTAAATTAGCAAGTTTTAATTAAACAATAAAGTTAAAGACAATTACTGGGTCCCAGTTAAATTAAACTATCACGGCAAATAAATACACGTTGGACACCTACGCCAAAAGTCTACGACTGTAAAAGTCCGGTTCCCTCTCGGGGGTACCTTAAGGAAAGATTTGCAATTGAAACACAACTTCACGAATTTCATCGGACAACTGGCTGATTGGGCCAGTTGCTTGCATATTTATTGGGTTAAAATTCATCAGTTTCTAATAATAAACCGGATGCATGAGAGCATTAAGGAACCGATAAAAATAACCGAAATTTAATTACTACGGTTAAATCCCATTTGAAACATGACACGTGTCCGGTGATAAGCCTCATAAAGGATTCGGCGTCGTAAAATGTGTGAGAACAGAAAATATTAATTGCGGGGGGCGGGGGGTTCTATCATCATGTAGAATCACCTACCGAAATTACTGCACTTTCACCCCGGATAATATCATTTAGATTTCGAGTGACCGTTAGGCTTTACCCGCAATTTCCTCACTCATTTAAAAAATATATATTTAATGTTTTGCATTGGAATACTTATAAAAATACATTGTATTTAAAACGTAAAAAAAAATCATTCAAAAAAATAAGTGGGTATAATAGTAGATTACAACAATTATGTGGTTTAATTCAATTAAGTATAAAGCGTAATATAATTGTGAAATTTTCTTTGAAGACCAAAAATATGAAATGAAGTTATCAAAATATAACATAAAAGAAAACTGTTCAGGATCTCAACTTCACTCTCCTGACAGAGCAATCCGGCGTGGTACCACCAGATTCCAAAGGGAAGTGTGACTGGAGTAACTCTTCAATAATAACTCCAGCTCTTGAATATTGGTCTTTATTTAAACAATAAAAAAGACCCGTAGGGCAGCTCATGTACGGTGAGCCCAATATTGCTATCACTCTCCGCGGTTTTATAAACCACATGTAAGTGAAAACCTGGCAGCTCTGCCGTTTTGCTAAAAACGACCCGCCCAAGACGGATGGTAACAAGAGAAGAAGGATTAAAAATCCGTGGCAATACGAAATTGCCCCGGCAATCGCTGACACAAAATAATGTTGCCACACCTTTGAAGGGTGCCCCGGTTTTAGGCAGTTATAACATAAATTGTGCCGCTGGTTCTTTGTTAACAAATATTTTACAAGAATAAATGAAATGGCTGTCATTACACAGCGTACAATTAACGTTGCTTGACGCTAACGTAACCTTGTTCGTAGAATTCCTTTCCTTAAAATTAAAAAACTTTGGTTTTGTTGCAACTGGTTCCGCTTTCTGTTGCATTCCACCCTTATCGCCTTGGATAGTTTCCAGGATCTGAGACCTTTGTGAAATAAAATTGCTAAACTGCTCGAACGTAGGATAAACTTTATCGCACTCCATGGATTCCCAAAGGCTACGTGTGTGATTATCTAACTTTGAGGTTAGAATATGTATAATTAATGTGTCCCAATGTTCTGTTGGAAGCTTTAAATTATGTAAAGCTCTCAAATGAATGTTTGCTTGATCAATTAAATTTCGCAATTCATGATGATTCTGTCGTTTTAACGGTGTAACATTAAATAAGAAATTCAAATGTCTATTTGCTATAAGTCTGACATTTTCGTATCTTGAAATAAGCATCGTCCAGGCTGCACTATAATTATCCCCGGTTATTTCTAGAGAACTAATCAAATCAAGTGCGTCTCCGGGCACATAACTAATAAGGTAATGAAATTTCTGAACATTATTTAATTTACTGTTATCATGAATTAAGGCAATGAACGAATTTTTAAAAGTCAACCATTTATGGTTGTCACCTGAAAAAATGGGTATTGAGATTGGCGGTAAATTCACTGATGTAATCTTAACAAATCCTAACAAAAACATTAACTTTGGTGAAGTTTTAAACAATACATAAAAATATAGTATTTACTAAAAGAAAAAAGTTTTTGAAAAGTAAATCAAAGTTGTGCAATCAAAAATAAAAACAAGGGAATGAATGTATGGAATTGCACAACCGATGTAAGTATAAACACGGATGGCTGTTGAATTTTAAGAAAAATATATCAATTTCCATGTATTTTAGCCAACATTTAATTATTACAATTTTTAATGTTTTGACGTAACGAGGTCTCATCAAAAGATTTAATTAGTGTGTTGTACATTTTACGTGCAGCAAAATTCATATGCCTTTGGGCTGATCTGGTTTTGCAATGGGGTACTGAACATACATAAGTGCCATGTCTTTGGCTAGAATGGTTATCATTTTTTGCGAAATGGTAAGGATGCGTGTAAATAAATTTTACATATTGTATGCTATAAGTTTGTCTTAGATCCAACATTCCACTTTCTTGTAACAATTATTGTTTTAAGGGGTTTGATTTTTTGATTACCAAAGCAGTTTGTCGGTAGGTCATGTTCACAACTTTAATTATAGGTACAACAATATCACACATATAACGAGAAGTCACAATAATAATGTTGATATTTGATTTTTGGGCAATTTCCAGGGATTCTGGGTTCTACCCTAACCACTCATTCCATAGGAAAGCGAAGAATGAACTAGTGCATTGTAAATAAGTTTCTTGGTTTTTATATTTACTATGTTGTAAATAAATACATTATGAATCTTAACTTACTTACGGTTTTTTTCTATATGGTTGGTCCATTTCAGTTGAAAATGTATATTTACATCTAAGTACTTAATATGTTTCCTGGTTTGATCTCTCCACAATTTGAGCATGTTGTGGGATTATAATTGACATTGTAAAACCTCAGATTGAGATTAATTTTAATAATTGATTTTGGAGTGTAAAAATATGAATAAAAAGAGCTTTATCATAATTTAAAGTTAGAAGCTTTTTGTCTAGCAACTCATTGACAATAGCAATACATTTATTAGCTTTATCGGTTGCGTCTTTCCAAGTTTTTCCTTGAACCGACATTGAATCAGCAAACGAGAAAATTTGACAAGGTATATGAAGAGTGTATAGGTAATATTATATATATATATATATTTTAGAAAGAGTCGAGGCAAAGAGATCAAAATTGATCAAGTATTCTCCAATTTTAGTGCATTGTTTATGATTTAGTAGTTTTGTAGTAGCATGTGACCTATTATTATACCTAATGTGTGTATTATACCTAATTTTTCTTCTATAGCCAACCTTTTGGCTAGTCCGATGTCAGAATAGATATTATAAATATTACTTTTAAAAGTTTGTATATTTTCCGTCAAAGAAAATGCAACAGTAAAAGTAAAAGTCTATTTATTTGTAACTCCCTTACAAAACATCCCTAAGATAAAGTAAATATTTTACCTCGGGACTAACGGTGTAGAGTTGATATTAAAAAAGGATCTGAGATTTTTAAGCAAAAACTTTTTTTACTTAAATACTGTACAAGACCGCTTGGACCCAGAGAGATAACGGCATTCACGATTAAGGTGGGGAAGTACCTGGCTATTCAGATCTGGTCCAGCCTTTTCAAGCCATTTTTAGATGTAATAATATAATACTAGCTTTTTGCCCGTTGCAGGCAACTAATGGGTAAATGTGCTAAGCGATCTGATATTTGAATGTAGATGAGACGAAGAGTGTGGAACTACAAAATTTAAAAAAAAAGAATATTTTGAGAAAAAAATTTGCCAAAGAGCTTACTGATCATTTTTTCACTGAGCCGTTCGGGTTGTGTAGGTCGAGACGCGTAATTTGATACCCATATCGTATGTACGGTTTTTGTCACCGACACTCTTGACAAATCCCAGGGAGTTTTATTTTGGAAAAAGCATTGCTCAATAAAGACGCAAAATTTAAAAACTTTTAAATCAAAAAAAATGTTTATATGTAATATGTATGTTTGCATGTGAATGAAGCAATGAATGTGTGACCACAAATGATTAAAATATATGTTTGTTTAGAAAGAAATGAATATTTTGAGAAAAAAAAGTGGCAAGGAGCTTACTGATCATTTTTTCACTGAGCCGTTCGGGTTGTGTAGGTCGAGACGCGTAATTTGATACCCATATCGTATGTACGGTTTTTGTCACCGACACTCTTGAAAAGTCCCAGGGAGGTTTATTTTGGAAAAAGCATTGCTCAATTAACACGCAAAAGTTTTAAATAAAAAAAAATTATAAATGTAATGTGTATGTTTGCATGTGAATGATGCAATGAATGTGTGACCACAAATGTATTCAAATATATGTGTTTTTCGAAAAAAATGAATATTTTGAGAAAAAAATGTGCCAAGGAGCTTACTGATCATTTTTTCACCGAGCCGTTCGGGTTGTGTAGGTCGAGACGTGTAATTTGATACCCATATCGTATGTACGGTTTTTGTCACCGACACTCTTAAAAAGTCACAGGGAGTTTTATTTTGGAAACAGCATTGCTCAATTAACACGCAAAATTTAAAAACTTTTAAATAAAAAATGTTTATAAATGTACTATGTATGTTTGCATATGAATGAAACAATGAGTGTGTGACCACAAATGTATTAAAATATATGTTTGTTTAGAAAGAAATGAATATTTTGAGAAAAAAATGTGCCAAGGAGCTTACTGATCATTTTTTCACCGAGCGATTCGGATTCTGCAAGTCGAGACGCGTAATTTGATACCCATATCGTATGTACGGTTTTTGTCACCGACATTCTTCAAAAGTACCAGCGAGTTTTATTTTGGAAAAAAACATTGCTCTATAAACACGCAAAATGTAAAAATTTTTAGTGGAAAAAATCATATTAAAAAAAAACAATTAAATAACCCGTTTTTAATAGTAAATACCTTTCCCAAACTTCTGTGCTCCTGGTAGATTACAGCGTCCTCGAGGTAATTTTTGGCAGAAATGGCTTTATAAGAATTATCATTATGGAGGAAAAAAGTTGTCATTTCAAACTTAATTTAATTGAAATAAAAAAAAAATTACTGAAAAAATATTTTCATAACGCAATTAGGCACCTAGTTGTTAAAAAATAAAGAGATAAAAACTTTAAAAGTGAATGGCTCCCAGGGTAACCTTACCCAACTTCTGCGCTCCTGGTAAAAATTATAAATTTGCGTGACGCTATTGATGTAGTTTTTGACTACGGGGCGACGGTACCCGTGCCAAATTATTTTTATCAACTTTATTTTATTTCGTTCAAAAGCATTATCGATTTTAAAAAGATAAACTGCCAAATTAAGTACCTGTACAGATTTCATCGTTTCTTTGAATAAACATCACTATGTAGATAAAACATCACTACTGTGCTAGTCTATGATTGGCTGATTTCTGATTGGCCAAAAGCCCGACTGTTTTCTTTTATAAATTGGCATTATTGAAGAAAATAGCTAATGTCAAAAGTTTTGCCGGTTATTGTGAGACATTTTGAACCGAGCGCCATTTGTAGGACGGCCGATTAACGTTCCTAAACCTTCGGAAGACGATTTTTTTTCGATAATTTTATCCGCAGACCACGCTATTTCGACGGAATTCAATCATCAGGTTGACCATGTAGATTTTGATAAACAAAGCGTACCACGTGGTTTTGAGTGACCACGTGGTACTCTCTTGGCCAATGATACCATTATGCAAAGAAAAACATTTCCACTTAAATTAAACCTCTTTCCCTAAAAGTGAGGAAATTTTGACATTCTTTTCGTGAAATTTAAAAAAAAAATCAACGATACCTGATTAAATCAGACCCGACGCTCGATCAAAATCAATCGTCTTTTTAATTTACGTTAGAGTAATGCGAAAAACGAAACATTTTCGAGCAAAAGAGGCGCACGAATTTTTTTTTAATCATTTCGCGTTTGGGGTGCGTTCGAAATGAATAAAAATATAAACGGTGAAGGAAAAAAAGTTTTACAGATCGATGGTGATCGATGAAAACGAAACATTGAGAAAATGCATCAAAATTTGGCCGTTTTGAAACCTCGCGTGTGGCAACACTCGCGGGGAAACGTTAATTTGAAGCTGTGCCAATTAAACGGCGACAAATTCAACTTATTGGAGTGTTGCCATCCCGGCGGCCGAAAAGCGTACTGCGGTCCTTTAGTATGGCGCGCCTTGAGCGCTTCCAGTTTCCGCCGCCAGAGGTTCCTCAAATTTTTGTCGACATCGAGCCCCGAACGAATCCGGTCGAGTTGGTCGAGGAATTATTTCAATTATTAAAACGAAAAACAAAAAAATATTATAAATTTCTCACGAAATTATATAATATTCAAATAAAACAAATGCGAGAAACTGCAATTTTGCAATACTAATTATCATGTAACCGCTATATCTATATTCAATTGTCACAAAATTTAATTTAAAAAGTATGTATGTAAATATTTAATATACCACCACATAATTGTATCTTTTTGTCTTTTTACATATATATATATATATATATATATATATATATATATATATATATATATATATATATATTTTTTTTTAAATACATACATTTCTTTTGGAACAAATATAATATGTGATTTACCCGCCTCGGAACAGACTTTGTCTAGTGAGGCAGGTAAAAGAAAAGAAAACAATGTAAACAACCATGAAATTAAATAAACGCCCGGGTTGCCGGCACTAAAACTGAAAAACTGAAACTGAACCTCAAGTCGAAACGACTCTGGGGAAACGGCGGGCGCTTTTCGCTTGTAGCCCGAAACAATTGAATGGGACTTTTTTCGTAACGCCGCGCAAGCAAAAACGAACCTCGAGTCGTATCGACTTAAGAGGGAGAGCGGTCGCTTTTCGCCTAAATGCCCCCGAAAAAAAACAAAGAAAATGAGTATTAATATGTATAATAATAAAATAGTGTTCATTCATCCGGGCTATACTGAAAGTATATACCAATCTGGAATTTGCAACTCTGAATGTGGAATATTTCCATTTGCTCATTTAAATTATGTATTTGAAATAAAATCAAATTAATCCAATAAAATTTATATGTGCACGCTGGGATTTTACCCCGCAACCTCCGGATTCATATCCACGGATCGAAACCAGTCAACCGAGGAGTCCGTCAGTAACTTTTAACAATGGAAAAATTTTAAGCACATTGATTTTACACGCTGCTGGTTTTTAACAGTAAAAAATATTATTTTCTGATTCTACCAAGTAAAAATAATAGGGAAATGGTAAAAAAAAATTATTGAATACTCTCAAAGCATTGACAAAACGGTAAACAAGCGTGAATAATTTTAAACGAATTAATCAATTCGATAAAAAACGGTTTTAAAAAACTGCATTTTAAGTTGCATTTTGCGCATTTATAGGGTTTAGATTTTATCGATTTATTTCTATTCGTCCATTACAATAATAATTGAGACTAGCAGTCAAAAACCCGCTCCGCAGGTTTTTGCTGCTAGGCCCTGCGGGCGGCGCTTGGTTGGGCTTCGCCCAGTTCAAGTGATACTAACAACAGTTACATTTAATAAATAGATATTAGGTCATTCACAGAGAGAGAACAGGAAGGAGTTAAAGAATAATAACATGCTCAATTTAGGCATAATAAGAATGACAGTTGTTTAGATAAATGAAATTTTACGTATTTGTGATGGATTATTTCAAATGAAACACTATTTTTGACTGCATGTCTACAATTGATATTAACTGTTATCGTACCTAATATAATTTGCTCATAGGAGACTTGCAGTACTTAAATGTGTGTTACAACCGTCAATGTCTATAAGTTGAATCAATATCGTATAGTTTGTCACAACAATTAAAGATAGTTATAACAAAGTTGACTGAAATAATAAATTATAACATATTGATTAATTGTACCCGTGTTTATGAATAAAAGGAGGGTAATTGTGCGATGAGATTAGCAGTCGGTTTAGTTAAAAGGTGTTAATTTTACTCCAACTGATGGTAATTTTTTAACTACAACTGTTACTGTATCTTATAAAGTTTAAAGTTAGATTATATATACACCTTCATCAGGAGAGTAAAAATCTATATATAAAGGTAGATTATTACAATATAGCGCCCCTGAGGTAATATCTCACAAAAGCGGCTATGCAAATTGTCCAATTAATAAATAAATATAATGTTTACATTTTATTGTGTACGTATGCATTGATATACAACGGAAATAGATAAAACAATGTTATCCGATTAAACTTTATTTTATTAAAAAACAAAAAACTTTGTTAACATCACTTTATTATATCCAACCAATACATGTTTCATGAACGAAGTATACACCAAAGACAAAAATTAAATATATGTAGATTACAATTTGAAAGAAGAAGTGGAAGGAGGGGGGAGGGGTAAGATTAGTCTGGGTTTATAATAATTAGGAATTACAATATGTGTTCGAAAAACGAACAGGGGTTGGAATAGCCGACTCAAGGGCTATTCCACACAGATAACAAATAAATTAATTATATGGTTTTGACAGGCGAATGCGGAAACACAATTCGTAACGTTACTTCACAAGCAACTTACCGGTGAAATGATGGTGAAATCTGCATCAGCCTCATCTGTCAGCACTGGAACTGAACTGGTGGTTCTTTAGCACTTGTTGTTTTAAAGTAAATTGCGATAAAATACGTCTTAGGATTATTCCGATTTGACAACCGGCGATCGAGATTTGGCGGGGCGAACGGTCATTTTTCAACTGGCTCGGCTCACGGCTTGCCGTCGTTTTAGCTGACTTGTGCGAACTTAACCGACACAGTTCAAATTCTGACGATACGATTGGTTAGTACATGGCCTGTCAAAGCAATTGGCGTTACGGAACATTCCGCCCACCAAAATACAACGTGTATTTTAAACAAAATTCAGAAACCAAAAACGGGCAATGCTGTGAAACGTTGCGTGAATGAAGAACAGTGAAAAGAGAGAAGAAAGGAAAAAAAAAATGTATTAATAATAATAATGAAAATGATAAGAAAAGAAAATAATGAAAATAAGACTAACGAAAATCGATAAGAGAGAATGCGCCGCGGAAGCGAAGATGATTAGTCACATTGACTAGGCAATGGACATAATTTGGTTAATGGTCTCGTGAGAAGAGAACCATTCGATGTACGAACCGTAGCGATACGCACAACGCCGTCGGGACCTGGGTGCAATTTGTCGACTCGCGCGAGAGGCCAGTGCAAAGGGACAGTATTTTCGAGTCGGATTATTACTACATCATTCACAGACAGTGAGTTGCAATCCTTGGTCCACTTGGCGCGCTGAGTTAGCGATTGGAGATATTCAAACTTCCAACGTTTCCAAAAATCCCGTTGGAAACGTTGAATGAGTTGCCAGCGATTCAGACGGTTGATTTTTAGATTAGTATAATCCTCGTCCGGCACGGAAGTCAAGGGTTCCAAAGTCAAAAAATGACCTGGAGTCAACACGCGTAAATCGTTTGGGTCAGAACTCATCGGGTAAAGAGGCCGAGAGTTTAGCATGGCCTCAATCTGCACGAATAGTGTCGTCAGCTCCTCGAAAGTTAGCGTTTGGTTACCGATTAAGCGATAGAGATGAGTTTTAACCGATTTAACCTGAATCTCCCATACGCCACCGAAATGGGGACTCGATGGTGGATTGAAACGGAACTCAATTTGTTCTGACTGTGAAGCAGTCTGCATAAAGGAATTGAGCTGAGTCTTAGCTCCAACGAAATTCGTGCCGCAATCTGAGTGTATGACGTTTACACGACCTCGTCGACCTACAAATCGACGTAGCGCTGCAATAAAAGCTTCGGAAGACAGGTCAGAAGCGACTTCAAGATGTAGAGCCTTGGTGGTAAAACAGACGAATAAGCAAAGATAAGCCTTGTTTATCTTAGCGCCGCGATGGTTGCCG
Organism: Hesperophylax magnus; assembly: GCA_026573805.1. Lineage (NCBI taxonomy): Eukaryota > Metazoa > Arthropoda > Insecta > Trichoptera > Limnephilidae > Hesperophylax > Hesperophylax magnus. The sequence goes on from JAIUSX010000022.1 coordinate 9,597,500, forward strand.
GCCTTTATACGAAACGGACCACCGTAATCAATGCCCACAATCGAGAATGGTTTGACCTGATTAACGCGAGCGGCGGGTAGGTCACTCATGAAAGGTTCTAGAGGTGCTGAATTTATGCGATAACATTGTATACACCTTGACAGACAATGTCTGATGGCGCGCTTGGGGGACAGAATCCAGAACTGCTGTGTCAAGAAATATTGCATTGTGTTAATGCCTGGGTGACAATGTTCTCTATGTACAGCGTCTATCACAAGATAAGTAAGCTTAGATTCGCGAGGAAGTAGGGCAGGATGTTTATGCTCGAATTCAAGCCCAGATCGTGATAACCTGCCACCCACCCTGAGCACACCGTGGTCGTCAATGAAGGGATTAAGCTTCCGCATTTGTTTCGACATAAGGTTCCCCTTTTTCAAGCGCGTGATATCATCATTAAAATGTACATGTTGAGTGCGTTTAACTACTGTCAAAAGTGAAGTGTGAATTTCGGCACGGTTTAATGGAAGATACAAACGACGAGATTCTTTATTCTGTAGGTTGTAGATGAATCTAAGACAGTAACCGAGAATGCGTTGGATTTTCCGAATCGAAGAAAATTTAACTAGTAATAGGTCCACCAGATTTTCGTCCTGTTGGACAAATAACGATCGAACTCGTTCCTCAGAGTGAAGTTCGATTTCGTCGACATTGCCATCGAAAGACGGCCAAGAATCGGATGACTGGATCAGCCACGAAGGCCCCGCCCACCATAACGTGTTATCGATCAGATCGGCTGGAGATTGACCACGAGAAGCGACATCCGCTGGATTATCTCCAGATGACACGTGATGCCAAGAAGTCCCTTCGAGGGTATCTTGAATGTGACTGACACGGTTAGCTACGAAAGTCTTCCAGCGACACGAAGGAGAACGTAACCAAGCGAGCACGATGGTTGAATCCGACCACGCAAAGGTATTGGAGATCGGAAGCAATGGTACGTATAAATCTTTGACGAATTTTAATAGATCTGCTAGAAGAACTGCCGCACACAGTTCAAGGCGAGGCAACGAAATCTTTTTTGTTGGGGCGACTCGAGATTTGGCGCAAACCAAATATATTTGGACTTTATCGTCAACATCCGTGATTCGCAAGTAAACTACCGCGCCATATCCAAGTTCCGAACTATCTGAGAAGCCATGAAGTTGACACGACTCCATGTGAGGGAATGACACCCATCGAGGGATTTTGAACGACTTCAAGAGCGGTAATTGTTTAGTATAACGATCCCATTGACGAACAATGTCAACAGGGGGGGTGTCATCCCACCCAACCTTTAGAACCCACAACTTTTGTACTAGGGATTTGGCGAAAAACGTCAAAGGGCATAGAAAACCGAGAGGGTCAAAAACCCGAGCGACTTCACTGAGGATAGTGCGTTTAGTACACCCGCGATCGAGGCACAGGACTTCGAATGAAAATGTATCATGTCGTGGCTCCCACTTTAATCCCAATACCTTGAGAATGTGAGAGTTATCAACATCCATGGACACCAAGTCATTGAGGCAATATTCCGGAGGCAGATCGGCGAGTAATTCTGGTTTGTTACTAGCCCACTTCCGCAATTCGAATTGACCTCGTTTGAACAGCTCGATAACTTCGGTTTTCGTTTGTTGAGCTTGTTCTAAGCTGTTACAACCGGTGACGATGTCATCTATGTAAATATCCGAAGTTAGCACACGACGCGCTAGCGGTAAATCATAACCTTCATCTTTGGTCAACTGTTTGACAGTACGACAAGCCAAAAATGGGGCAGAGGAGACACCATAGGTTACAGTGTTTAGTTGGTACTCTTGGATGGGTTCCGACGAATGAAAACGCCAAAATATTCTTTGGAAAGCGCGATCTGGTTCTTGAACCAATATTTGGCGATACATTTGTCGTACATCAGCAGTAAACACTACCGATGGTATACGGAATTTCAGCAAAAGCTCCAGCAGGTTCTTTTGAAGCTTTGGACCGATTAGCAAGGTATCATTTAACGAGGATCCGTTCACATCTGTCGCTGAGGCGTCGAAAACCACTCTTAACTTAGTGCTAGCGCTGCCTGGACGAAGAATGCAATGATGAGGTATGTGATACTTTCCCTTGTGCAAATCTTTTCCAGGAACACGAGTCATGTGACCACTGTGTAAATAATCAGTCATGAAAGCAGAATATTGTTCACGTAAGGTTGGATTTGCTATGAGTTTGCGCTCGAGTGAATGGAATCTGCGTAAAGCGATCTCACGCGACCCTGGGAAAGAGATATCCCTTCCCCTTTCTCGGAAAGGCAAGGATACGATGTATCTTCCCGAAGATCCGTCCCGTGAGTGGTCAGTGCAGTACATTTGTTCACAAAGTTGTTCCTCAGGAGTAAGGTGTGAAGACTGGGGAATGGTGTCTAACTCCCGCAGTCGCTGGACCTCTTCGTGAAGCCGGTCCTCGTTAGTAACGATGAAAGATTTCGTTTCGTGAGCAGTGTCCGAACCAACTGAACCTAGAAGAAGCCAACCAAATGCAGAATTGAAAGCTGATGGCTGACGTGGACCACCATTCACATTACCAGGTCTCAGAAGAGAAGAGAAAACCTCAGCACCCAGAAGAAGATCAATCGGTCCCGGTTTGTGACAGTCAGGATCGGCAAGAGGCAAGTTTCTCAACTGATGCCACGATGACTTATCTAGACGAACAGTTGGCATGTTGCCGCAGATACTAGGCAGCGTAAGTGCCTTGATGTTGAAGAGAACCCGTCCCTTAACACCGATCTCTAATTGAATGACTCCCGACGTGGTTGCGGAAGATTGGCCTAAGCCGCTAACTCTCTGAGAACTGGCTTGACGAGGGATGCCTACGAGCTCCGCAGCGCGATCGGTGATGAAGTGAGCTTGACTGCCCGAATCGATCAATGCGCGAAAGGTTTGGAAACGGCCGGATGAATCGCGAATGCCAACATTGGCTGTTGACAATAGTACTATGGACTTGTCTCCTAAATTGGTGAGGACCTGAATTTTAGAGTCGGAAGAAGAAGTCTCCGGGTCCGTAGACGTCGTGGGGTGTTGATGCTGATCTTCCAAAGAAGCATTTTCGTCTCGATGGAGCAAAGTATGGTGTTTTTGCTGACATTTTTGACATGTAAACAAAGATTTACAATCTTTGAGATAATGAGAAGAATGAAGACAATTGAAACACCAACGGTGTGATTGAGCAAACTGTAGGCGATCCTAAACTGACTTGAGTGCAAATACCTTGCACTTGGAAATGGAGTGGTCTTCCCCGCAACAGGAGCACTTCAGGTAAGTGGTGGAGGTCGAGGACCTATTTGTTTCAGACTGTCCTTTCTTAAGATCGCAAAGAAGCGCTGAAGTGCGTTTTTTGGCAGCCTGATTAAAGTTCCGTGCAAGAGGTTTGTCAATAGTACTGCTATCGCGAGTCGAAAAATGTAAGTCTCGTACAAGAGCTTCGCATTTGTTGTAAAGAAACTCTTTGAGTTTCAAATATGAAGGCAGCTCGGTAGGAGATTGTAGTTGTTCGAATGCGCATCTTGTAGGTGAATCTAATTTCGATAGAATTAAATAACAAAGAACGAAGTCCCAATTGTCCGTTGGGAGATCCAATTCCTTTAAAATTGTTAAATCCTCGTTAAATATATCGAACACGCGACGGAATTCAAAAGGATCGTTGGGCGGAAAATTTAAATGTAGCATTTCCCGCCAACACGTAAAGGCGAGTTCACGCGCGTTACGATAGCGCGCGATTAATCTTTGATATGCTTCAACGTAGTGAGCTCCTTGTACTGGAAATGTCCGAATTAACCCTAAAGCTTCTCCAGATAAACATGAGAACAAATACTGCATGCGTTCGATGTTGGATAAAGATTTGTTTTCATGAATCAGAGCGTTAAACATGTCGTAAAATTCGGGCCATTGCTTGACATTTCCAGAAAATATTGGAATGTTTATTTTTGGTAATTTAACGTTTGTGCACGCATTCGCGGTCTTACAATCGAGAGGCTGACTGGTTAACTCCTGGTAAATTTCGACAATTTGATAATACATCTCGTCAAAGGTTTCACGAATTTTATCCTCATCAATTTCGTTTGTGTCATCTAAAGCTAATATTTCCGCGTGAGACGTTTCAAATTCAAGAACTATCTTTTCCAGAGTAGTATAATGCGCTAACAATAAGTTGCACTTAGTTGCATCGTGCAAAGCGCTTTTTGCTATTTCATGTGTCTTGACTAACCTATTATTCGCTAATGTCCGTTTCCGTCGCAATGTTTGAATGGCTGGGGCCATGTTGAATAAACGCGATTGGAAACGTACCTAAAAACGAAACGAAATAAATGATAATAATTTAATCTATTATAATTATATGCGCGGTAGGTCGTAAATACTCAAGAGCTAGGTACCTACCTAATTACTGTTCGAATTGATTATTATTCAAAATTTAAGAAACATTCCACAGCACTATCCGTTTTAGCATAGATAGATTATAATCTTAAAGTTCCCTAGTTTCGGCACCAAAATGTTCGAAAAACGAACAGGGGTTGGAATAGCCGACTCAAGGGCTATTCCACACAGATAACAAATAAATTAATTATATGGTTTTGACAGGCGAATGCGGAAACACAATTCGTAACGTTACTTCACAAGCAACTTACCGGTGAAATGATGGTGAAATCTGCATCAGCCTCATCTGTCAGCACTGGAACTGAACTGGTGGTTCTTTAGCACTTGTTGTTTTAAAGTAAATTGCGATAAAATACGTCTTAGGATTATTCCGATTTGACAACCGGCGATCGAGATTTGGCGGGGCGAACGGTCATTTTTCAACTGGCTCGGCTCACGGCTTACCGTCGTTTTAGCTGACTTGTGCGAACTTAAACGACACAGTTCAAATTCTGACGATACGATTGGTTAGTACATGGCCTGTCAAAGCAATTGGCGTTACGGAACAATATGAAAAACCAGTTAAGTGGGAAAATATTTAAAAGAGAGTTTATAAAAAAATTCTTGTTAATTATATCTGCTTTTATATTAACATATTTTCTAAATTCTAAAATTTCTAAATTATTTATTTGCGATTCTTTATATCCTGTGTGAAGTATTTTAAGACCTGAAAAAAACGAATAGCATATAACTATAAAACAATATATTAATAAGACAAATAGCATTCAATAACGGTTATTCTAATAAATTGATAGTTGAAAGACTAAATAAAAAAATTAAACATATTCTCTTCAAACGGTATTTTTACCCTATTTCTAAAGATAAAAATAAACAATTGCGTAGAATTCTGTTTGTGGATATCGATACTTATAAAATTATATATTTAAACATTCCTGGTACTATTCAACCGGCGTTTTACACTAATAACAAAATGAAGAAATATATTCTTAATAATAAAGATAGCGAAAATCAAACAAAAAAATCAGGAATTTAAAAACTCAATTGGGATGATTGTAATTTCTTTTACAAAGGTAGAACCAATATAGAAACTTTGATGTCAGAACTAAAAAACATCTCAGGGCTTTAAATGGAAATAGTAAATCTGAGTTTGTAAATCATCTTTTGAATAATGATCACACTTTCGATAAAAATTCAGGTCTTAAAATACTTCACTCAGGATTAAAGCATCGCAAATAAATAATTTTGAAATTTTAGAAATTAGAAAACATGTCAATATAAAATCAGATATAATTAATAAGCAAAAAAAATTATAAATAATAATGAAAAATGCCATTGCAAAGTGATAAGCTTCCAGAAGAAATCTTCTTATTAAACGCTTTAATGGTCAAGTAATTTTGCATATTTAAATATTCGCGCCAGTCATTTGGTTCGTTCTTCTACCGCCAGATGTGTGCTCTGTCGGCCATCCATTGCTGCCGTGCGTATCGGCCATATTGAAGGAACGCGTGATTTTTTATAAATGTCAAACATAATCACGTAACGTGGATAATTTTCATAGTAATGTAATTAATCCAATGGATTATCAACTTTCTAAAACATATATTCTTCGATATTATCCAAAAATTATATGAGCACAAACGATATTTTTGAAGAAATATCGTATTACATGTGGCGATTCTATTTCAGTATGAAATCGTGTCTTAATTTTTAATGTCTTATTTTTTTGGATCCGGTCGCCTGCAAACCGAAATGAACCTTACGGTTGCTTAAAATAGAGGGACAGAATGGTATTTTTTTGCCTGCAGACCCCCTATGCAGAATTTATCCATAACACACAATTTTAATTTGACCAATCAGAGGGCCTGCATCGTCCAGACGCTAGGACAATAATACTATCAGATACATTTTTAGTGTTTTGTTATTTTTTTTTAAACAACGGGTAATTATTTGGAAGCCTTATTTAAGAATTATTAAAATTATTGTTTTTTGACCAGTTAATGCCCGCGTTGAAAAAAATTTCCGGTTCCTACCCAGATGTTGTGCGTTTAATTCCCATACTAACTTAATAAATCACTCCTCTCAGAACTTGGTTAGTGATATCGGTTTTTTTTCAGTACTTACATACACTTATACAATACATAGTTACATCATCGGTGCTACAACCCTTGAGAGCTTTTGCCGTCTCTCTGAAATGTCTCAACTGCTGCCAGTTATGTCACAGCACCTCACGAATTTCCAGGTAATCTCAATAATAAATTGCACTCTCACATCTCACAAAGTGCATTAACAAGCGGAGATGAGGCGAGTGGGTTCCCACATCTACCGGAACATCACCACCACCCAAATCCTACCGACTCATTATGCACACTTATGAGGAAATTAATTCCAGATTACCTTATGTCGTCAAACAGCTAATTTACGTACATCGGCACGCTGATGTAGAAAGTTTCATAGAAGTTTCCGTAGTTCGTGTTCTTCGAGCGAGATACCTACTGCAGAAATTATATTAGGGAGTTAGTTTAAATGTCGATATGATTTCAGTTTTCCCTATAGTCATAATACGAGTATTAAATAATGTTAACCCCTCCATAGAAAATCTCTTTATAACCATAGTAAAAACTGTTTTTTTTTTTTTTTTTTAATTCGAAATGGCATTTTTATTAATGCATTAAACAGAGAGGAGAATTCAATGGCAATAGAATTCGATTTTTAATCCTATTTGTAGACCGTATCAATTCTTTTGCATTTTTTTTAATTCTGTTTTTTTTTTGCTATCCATGAAAACGACTTGAAAACTGAAAAGCATAACATCGTTTTGCATAATGCATTGGTTGAAAACAGACAAAAAAACTTGTTGAAAGATAAATAATAAAAAAATAGAATAACAACCAATAAAAACGTCAATATCTTAAACCGCACAGAAGCGTGAACATTGACATTTTGCAGAATTTTAAACAGAATTGAAATTTCACCAACAACACATATATATTTCGTTATTTAGCCGGAAAACAAGGTTTTCCGGCTTGCACTGCCGTGTTTGTTTTTTTACGCTCTGTTTGTCAAATTTTCAATATGATTCATCTGAGTGAACTGATGTTGATTTAAAAAATCTCTTTTATGTGTTTGTCAGCTTTGAAGATATTATTATAGAGAATTTTTTTGTTAGAAAATTGTTCAATTTTTCCAACACAGATTGTGATTTTTTTATTGCATATTCACAGAAAAAAAATTAAAATTGACAAAAAAAGACTTAATTGAATTACTGTTGTTATACTATACCGCAACACGTTGGCGTCAGTGTTATACTCTCACAAGTCCCCGGCACGTTGGCGCGCCAGAGTTATACTTAGGTTATATGTGAGTTATAGAGTATTATATACTCACGGCACGATGGTGCCGGTCGAGGATAGAACTCCTTTTCAAGGGGTAAGGCTCTATATTAGGATATCCAATGAAACAGGTACTTCGGTATGATTGGTTTATTATCAATTACAGGGGGTAATACTAGACAGTTACAGTGAACCAGTTTATGACCTGAATATACTATGGCAAGCTAGGAATCTAGGGCTCAGACAGAATTAGGTATATTAGTATCTCACGTGTTAGCGAACGATGGTGGCGTGGGCGGCATGTGTAGGCGGGATACCTAGGAAGGGCGGCGCAGCGCGGGAGCAAGGGCTCACCGCATCAGGCAGTTGCAGGCGGCACTGGGCGGCATGCAAAGGCTCACCGCCTCAGGCAGTAGTAGGGCAGCAGTAGTAGGGCAGCAGTAGTAGGGCAGCAGTAGTAGGGCGGCACTGGGCGGCATGCAAAGGCTCACCGCCTCAGGCAGTAGTAGGGCGGCACTGGGCGGGATGCAAAGGCTCACCGCCTCAGGCAGTAGTAGGGCGGCGGGTATGGCACAGGTGATTGTAGGGCGGCGACGGGCATGGCACAAGCGGTGGCAGGCTCTGGGCGGGCAGCTGGTGATGGCCCGGCACAAGGAGAATGTTACTCTTCTTGTTCTGGGATATGAGTCTTAAAAGATTTCTAAGTCTCCGATTTTTCTATTTTATAATATTATTTAAGTAATATTAGATTATAATTACAATACGGGCATTATTTTTTTTGATTACCTTTTTATTTATTATGTTAATTTTTTGCTTTTATTTTAGTTTATTGGGGTAACAAACTATACGTATTTTATATACATAACTAATTTTACATGTTTGCATGAACCAGTATAGTCTCCATATAAAATTTATAAGTATTACGTTTTTTTATGTATATGTATATTTTTCATTGTTCATAATATTATATTTTTACAGCAAGTATGACAATTTTTTAAAAATACATTTATTCTTCCTTAGTTCTTCAGACATTCAGGCATTTAATCATACATTTTTAGTCATACACACGTTAAGCTAATGTACACGAGTTTATCAACTTTATGCTTTAGAGATCTTATTTTTCGTTCATTTAATTTTATCCTTGAACTTTTCGTCCTTCCTCTGCCAATTCTATTAACTAGGGAAGTTATCATAACTGGGACTATGTCTGTGTGTGATCCCAACACGAACATTAATTTATTGTCGCTTTGAACACATCCATTCCATACCGTGTTGACTGAACCCCAAAGATTTACTTAATTTCTTCCTAGTTATTCAAAGAAACCGCGATCTTGTCCCCATTCTGAAAGCTTCAATATAAAAGCTCGCCATCATAAAGGGTAATTTTCACCTTTTTTTTCTTTATTCATAAAATATATTTGAATACAGTTTTTGCATGCTTTTCGACTACCACACTAGACACATGTCCGTATTATTAAAGTCAATCTTCCTAAATATTCATGAGAGATTATTATTACCATACTAATAGTTGGCCGACAAAGATGTCGATGAGGTTCGCTATCCATCACATCGCCAACCCTTCGGTGGCGCAAAGAGGAAGACGGAACGTGATCAATATCGAATTGGTACATGGAACATTAGAGGAGGAATGGAAAGAAAGATGAACGAACTGTGTGATACAATGGTGAGCAAATGTTTGGACGTACTGTGTATAACAGAGAGTATGAAAAAGGGTAGCGGTACAATGCAGCATAATGATAGGCTCGTCATTTGGTTTGGGAGACCAGATACGGAGATGGCTTGTCAAGGTGTTGCAGCGCTACTGTCTCCCAGAATGATTGAATGTATGTTGCAGTATGAATGTGTAAGTCCGAGAATAATGTGGATCAGATTTAAAATCGGTTCGACAAGGGTGTTTCTTTTTATTTGCTACGCCCCTGTTAATTCTGAAAGCGATGAAGTGAAAGATGATTTTTGGACTGGTGTGAATGATGTAATGAGACAAAAAAATATGAACGAAAGGATTATAATGGCAGGCGATTTGAATGGGTGGGTGGGAATTAGACGTGACGGATTTGATTCGGTCTTAGGTATGTTTGGGGATAAAAGAACGAATGACAACGGGAACAGAATACTTGAAGTATGTTTAGAGTGGAACCTGTTTGTGTCGAATACTTTCTTCGATCATAAAGGTATCCACCAATATACGTGGGAAAGAGGAAATGAGAGTTCAATTATTGATTTTGTAGTAATTGACTCTAGGTTGAGAGCTGTTACCGAAGACACAAGAGTTTTCAGAGGGGCTGAGGTCGAAACTGACCACTTTCTTGTAGTGTCAAGAGTAAACCTCTTTCGCGGTTGGCGCTCTAAAGTGAAAACGGTACTAACTCCAACAAGAGTCTAAATAGAAAAACTACAAAACGATAATGTGAGAAGTTAGTATGTTAATTGTGCAGAGATAAGATTGAATGCGAGGGAAATGGATGGTCTAAGCATAGACGAAACATGGAACCACATAAAAGTGTGTCTTTGTGAATCTGCTAGGGAAGTTTGTGGAATAAGTACGCAAGGTAGGAAGAAAGGTGATGCATGGTGGGATGATAAGATTAAAGCACTGGTCTCAGAGAAGAAGAAAGCATGGTTATGTCTGATTGCGGCTGACAGTGCTTCCAGCGAAGAGAAGTATCGAGCGAAAGAAGTATATAAGGAATGTAAGAAAAAAGTAAGAGTTTGAGTGAAAGAACGAAAGAAACGCCTGGAAGAGGAAGAAGGAATGAAAATGACAAACCATTTCCAAGAAAATATTAAGTTGTTTTGGAAAGAAGTCAAAAGGTCCCGGAGTGGCCCAGAAAACGGAAGCATGAAAGTGATAAAATCAAAAAAATGGAAAAATGTTGACGAATGAGGAAAAAATAAAAGAGAGATGTATGAATTATTTCGAGGAAGTCTTCGAAAGCGAAGTGAGTGACAGTGATTCCAGCGGCGAATCAGATATAAATGACGATGGAGTGAATGTTACCGAAATTAGCATGGATGAGATAGAAAGTTCGATTAAATGTATGAAGAATGGTAAGGCTGTCGGGTTTGACAATATTGCTGCTGAATATTTTAAAGGAGGTAGCCGTATAATTCTCACATGGTTGTGCAATCTTTTTAACCAATGTTTAAAGGAAGGTTATACGCCTTTAGATTGGAGAAGGGCTACGATCATGCCATTATACAAAGGTAAAGGGTCACGTATGGAATGTGGGAATCATAGGGCTATTAGCCTGCTAAGTTCAGTTGGCAAGCTGTATGGTAGAATTTTGATTGAAAGAGTAAGAAAGGAAACAAAAGATAAAATATGGGATGTGCAAGGTGCTTTTATGAGTGGAAGGGGTTGCATGGACCAGATCTTCTCATTGCGTATGCTCACTGAAAAGTTTCTGGCAAAAAACCAGAAACTTTTTTGTGCCTTTGTAGATCTACAAAAAGCATACGACCGAGTCGACAGGAAAAAGCTATGGAAGGTGTTGTCCAAGTATGGAGTGAATACAAATCTGACTCAGGCAATTGCGTCTCTGTATGAGGGAAGCGTTGCATGTGTTAGGGTGAACGGTGATTTTACGGGGTGGTTTGATATCACAAAAAGTGTTAAACAAGGCTGCGTAATGTCACCGTGGTTATTCAATCTATAAATGGATAATTGTATGCAAGAATTGAAAGAGGTGGGATTGGGCGCGAATTTGAATAATTTGAAAGTATGTTGCCTGTTGTATGCTGATGATGCGGTGCTGATTGCTAATAGTATAGAAGATCTACAGTCTCTCGTGTCTAGGATGAACGAAGTATGCATGAAGAATGAGTTAATGATAAATGTAAGTAAGTCTAAAGTAATGGTGTTTGAAAGAGAGAGTACGAAAACAGTGTGCAATATAATTGTGAATGAGGAATACTTGGAGCAAGTGGATGAGTTTGTGTATTTAGGAAGTATGTTTACGAGAGATGGGAAGGCTGACAGAGATATTGAAAGAAGGGTAAATGCAGGTAATTCGGTTAATGGAGGACTGAACGCCGTTGGCGCTAACAAAAAATTGTCCAAAGAAGCGAAGTTAGCAGTCCACAACGGAGTGCTGGTACCTACCTTGATGTATGGAAGTGAGGCATGAAACTGGCAAAGAAAGGATGAAAGTAGATTGAATGCTGTTGAAATGAGATCCCTGAGGCGTATGTGTGGTAAAACCATGTTTGATCGTGTTAGGAATGTGGAGATCCGCAAAGAGTGCAAGGCTGATGTAAGCGTAATGAGTAAGATTAAGAAAGGGACGCTTAGATGGTTTGGGCATGTAGAGCGAATGAGCGAAGATAGGAGTGTAAGGAGGATATATGATGCAAATGCGAATGGTAGCAGAAGTCGGGGACGCCCGAGGAAGACATGGCACGATCAAGTGAATCAGATACTCGAGTCGGGCCATGTCAAGAGTCAGAATAATAGAAGAGTATGTATGAGACGATGTATGAATGTGAATGAGGCAAGGAGTGTGTGCCAAGACCGAGTTGTTTGGCGGTCCGTCCTATCTGCCTACCCCTGCGGGGAAACGGCGTGATGGTTAGTTAGTTAGTTAGTTAGTTACTAATAGTTGGTTTTTTATATCTCTTTTCTCATTTATAAGCTGCGACAAGTATTTCGTCATTCCATTGAATAAACAAATTAATTAATATTTATGCAAGTCTTCTTATTTGTAAAAATCTTAAGGCAATTCTTAGAAAGTACAGTAGCAGGTTTTTAAATTTTTTTCAAAATTCAATAACTTGAAAACAATTTACTTTAAAAACACTTCATGTCAGTTCATATGCACACAAAAAAGGTGCTAACATTTTCACCACAACTGTTTCTGATGATTTACCTTTACTTTGTGAATATAATGAATTGGAACGTTTAATTCATTAAGGACAAAACATTCGTAAATATTGGATTAAACACATCATAAAACTTTCCATCGCCCGCAAACAGTTACCTCAACTACTGAATGTTGTGGGATGGAATTATACATGTGAAGAAGAAAGTACATATATATTCAGAATGCATAATTCAACTGAGATCATTTGAAACAACGCAACATTTTTATTCAGAATGAGAGTATCTTTTAAACCCGATCAAAATAGGAAAAAACCTTTTTTTTAAATTTTGAGTAATAAAACATAAAATTATAAATATTTGTGCTTCGGGGATTTGAACCCAAGAAACTAGACTTAGAGCCAAGCTTATTTGCAATGATTCAATCAATGATATCAACTTACTAATCAATGAATCGTTTTTATTTTACTGGCTCCCTTCTTATGGTTTTACTCGCGATAGCTAATTCTGTAGACTTTCTCCAAAATAATTAAGAATATCCAATATATATTTTTAAAATTATTCCACTTTACCCTAGAAGAGAAGCATGTTTGTCAAAAAATGACATGTAACCTCCTGACCAAAAAAGGTTCCAAATATACACATTCAAATTAATATAACAAAGGAATATTCAGTGATAACGAGCACTGTGGAATATTTCTGCAGGTTTATTAATTTTGAATACCACTTCATTATCAATACAAACCCTACGAACCGAAGATAAAGAACCGCAGACCGATGTTATTTAAATTACGAGTATATTTTTGGTGAAAATTTACTATACATTCAGATCCCTTTGTATTTATCCAACCCCGAAAGGTCCCAATTAAATTATTGTATACTTTCCCTTGGGATGCAAAACGCAACCTAAGGACATCCTTTTTGAAATTTTAATGCGCTGACTTTAAATTGAGAATCAAAAACTTCACAGTACGAAGGGTTAAAACCCCATTTGAATACTTACCTCCTTACTAATGAACACTTTTATATTTTTACACAACTGTTAAATAACCATTTACGAAAAATTTATGTTTTTTTAATTCAATTTCGTAACATTTTAAACACGTTTATTAGTAAGGTCGTGAATGAATTTCTGTTCTGTTTAAAATTGTGTGGATGATATTTGAGCGATTAAGCAAGAAAAAATGTTTTTGAACACGATGAGGAATCTTTTATTTAAGTGGATATAGACACTGACATCGTTGGTAATTTAGGTATTTTGAAATTTAAAATAAGGTTTATCGAACATAACTTTTATCTGGCTCTTTTGAAACCCTATGTATATTGTATATTCCTATCCTTAGGAGTTAACAGAACTTTTTTCTAAATTTTCTTTTAAATGTTTTTTAAATATCCTTTTTTTTAAATTCGCGTTTCGAAATAAATATTTTTTTTTGTAAAAAATCTTTGGTAAATTATTCAAAGAGGCCCATTAAAATAGTATTTATAGAAAAAGCTGGCATCTTTACAATATCTATAAAAGGGGTCAACCCGTCCTAAGAAATCACAATAATGTGGTTAAATATTAAATAATTTGTTAATCAAAGAAAACCTGTTTGTGTAGATACTATGGTTGAAAAAAAAATTCCTCAACACATTTTCAAGGCATCTCATATGAGATTTTTCTATAAAGAATTCCTTGGTGACTCTCCAATTGTGACTTCAAAATTAATCCTTTGGTGTACCTCACGTTAACCTCCTCATTTTGCAGACTGGACCCCAGAACGCCATCTGCCGTTAATCATCCTGTTTGATGTCCTTTTGAGACTTGTCATACTTGAAACACTTCTAACCTGATTTTGACACTTAGTTCTGCTTTGCTCTACCGAGCTGTGCTAGGGAGAAGCACTCCACTTGCCACACCCACTCTACAGTCGAACTCAACGTTTTCTCGGCCGTTGCTAGAGAATTCTAGCACACCTTTAAGTAGGTACACGGAACATCTAGTAGTTAACTTAAGCACCAGCACTTAAACTGGTCGACCTGTTTTACTGCTCCCCGTTGGGATATATGTTGCACCGTAGTTGGTATTTTCTTATAACCATGACCTCGGAAACGTAGACGGTATTTAAAAATTTGTTCTATGTAATAATAAGTTTAGTTAGAATACGAAAGCAAAAATGGATATGCTGATAGGGATTTTGAAAGAAAATTAAATGATGGAAACTCCATTAATGAAGGACTGCACGTGGTTGGCGCTAGTAAAAAAATGTCTAAAGAAGCGAAGCTAGCAGTCTACAACTGAGTGCTAGTACCTGCCCTAATGTATGGTAGTGAGGCATGGAACTAGCAGAGGATGGACGAAAGTAGACTGAATGCTGTCGAAATTAGATCCTGATAAAACCATGCATAATCGTTTAAGAAATGTGGAGATTCGCAAAGAATGGAAGGCTTATGTGATGGTTACGAGTAACATTGAGAAAGGGACGCGGAATATGTGTCACGATTGCGAATGGTTGAAGTCGGGGACCCCGAGGAAGACATGACGTGATCAAATAAACCAGATACTCATGTCAAGAGTTGGAATAAAAAATGACTATGTATGAATGTGATTGAAGCAAGGAGTGTGTGCAAATACCGAGATGTTTGGCGGTCCGGTCTCTTTGTCTACCCTCACGGGGAAATGGCATGATGGTTGGTTAATTCTTTAGATACTTATTAGTTTTGTTAAAAATTTTACTGAAAATTTAAAATTCAGAAAGAATGTAGTTCCAGCAATATTAAGTGGAACGCAAATATGATTTTATAAAGTGACTTAGTTTGTACTAAAGAAATCAGAGCTAAATAATGACAAGATGAATAGTGCTGATGAATGAAATTTCTAAAACAGTGGATATTATATTTACTCCTTAAATAAACCCATTTTTGCTCCTCAAGTATTAAGAATGTCAAAATTAGAAATCTTATCATACAATAAACAAATCAAAAACATCGGTTTATAAGAATTAACTTCTTTGTGCTTAGAAACCTAATTGTAAAATTTAATCTTTGACAAATTTAATATCCAAACTAGTCTCAATGAAATTGTTAATTTACACAGAAAATAAAAAGGTAACAGTTGCAATCGGGACTCGAACACAAACAATTGGGGAAATAATTGAAGATGATGTCAGTAAAGTAAGAAAAACGGATGTATAAAAATGGTGAAAATGACAGAATTTAATTAGGTAGCAGTAGCTCAATTGGTAGAAACGCCAGTCCCGGTAAAATTAAAGGATTTGGGCTTAGGTCCCAATTGCGACCGTTACCTTCAGTGTATATCTTTCATATTTTCATAAAGATTTCTTGACATTTTTATCTTCTTCAAAGACTAAATAATATTGGAGAACGGGCATCGGCCTGGAGAATTCGCCAGGTCGATGCTCGACACCGTGGATGGTGGAGATAAACGGTGGTGAATTCCGGAGTGGTGGTTAACGCGATGAGTTGGTGCCCACGCAGGCGAAGGGCTGGCGATGCAAGTGTCACCGGTCGCAAGTTGCGGTGACTGACTGAATTTGAGTGCTAGACTAGCATGAGTAGCCGACGGTAGCCGCGGAGTCCGCACCGGGGGTCTTTAGGAAAATAATTTCCTTTTTACTACCATTTTATAGTACCTACACATCATAATAATGTAAGAAATATTAATCTTAATTAATTAATTATTAATTAAATTATTACAAATTACATATTTCAAAAATATGTGTCTATGGTTTACATAACAAGTTCTCTAAGTAATTGCTCCAGTAAAAACAGTGATTATTAACAAAATAAAATAACCTAATCTTACCCAATTACAACTGTGAATATAGTGATTATAAAACTGTGTTAAGTGTTATAAATTTACACTTTATACGTCCGTAAACTGCAAAAACAAGAGCAAATAGTTATAGACTTGACAGCTGCAAGTAACTATCACAACAATAATATTTCCAATATCGGAAGTAACTGAAATAAACATTTAATATGCCTCTTTTTGACAAAACTCACTGTGCTCCGTGCAAAAAAGCAACAAACATTGAAAAAGACATACGTTGTGCAAAATGTAGTATGTATTTTCACACTACATGTAGCGGCCTAACTCGCGCCGAATTACAGTCATTCACGGCGAAGTCGGCACATACTCTATCGTTTATATGCGAATTCTGCTTCACTCCAAAAGTTGCCTCTCCCCAGGATGAAAAATTAATAGAGAAGCTGAGCGCAAAAGTGAAAAAACTACTTAAGTGTGAATTGACTGAAATAAGCAAAGCAATTGATTTTTTCTCAAAAAAAAAATGACGATTATGAGGAAGAAAAGAAAAAAATATTCCAAAAAATAAAAGAAGTACAAAATGAAAACAACACTTTAAAACAAATGGTCAACAAAATTCAACAAAATGCTTTTGGGACGTCTGTAGAAATCCAAGGGCTGGAATTAAAAGAAAACGAAAATCCTAACATACCGGTTGAACTCATACTTAAAAAACTAGAGTGCGAAGAGCGAAGATCTACTTCTGCACAACATTGAAAACTGCTACTCAACAAAAAAATCAATCACATTGAAATTAAGAACAAAAGAAGCAAAATTCAGAATTCTTTCCCAAAAAAAGAAACTTGGATATTTTACTGCAAAGGATATAAAATACTCTTCTTCTGAAACAAAAATTTACATAAACGAGAAGCTTACGCCCGCCAACAACCAACTTCTTTGGCTAGCAAGATATACAAAATCTATGGGTTAAAAAATTGCGTGGACCAAAAACGGAAATGTCTTACTTCGTAAAAACCAGGATTCACCAATAATCCACTTGAAGGACGCGAGTGACATTCCAGTACAATAATTCCGACCCAAAACCGGATTAATAACCAATAAATCGGACTCAAAAAATGGCCCCTTCAGAAGAAAACAGCATTCCTGAAACTTATGAATGTGACAACTTTGAGGATGTAAACACATTATTCAACGATACATCATTCAACATACTAAACATGAACATCAGAAGTATAAGAAAACATTTTGATGAACTATGTATCCTTTTAAATACGTTATCCTTTCAAGTTGATTTTATAGCACTCACTGAAACACAAATGCGCGAATGTGCTCCGTTTTACTTACCGAACTATATTTCTTTATCAATTCCGGCTAGACATACCTCTCATGATGGCATTACCATATTTTACAACATGCATTCCATATCCAACATAAAAATAGACAACCCAAACTTCAAATATTCAAACTCTGTCCATGCAACCTTCACTGCAAAGGGAAAAAAATACTCTATTTTGACCGCATATCGCTCTCCCTCTCTATCTACAAATCTGTTTACACAAGAAATTAAATCTTTTATTAACAACAATAGCACAAACCAATTTGATTTTGCTTTTTTTATGGGTGACCTCAATATAAATATACAAAACGCTTTACTAAACCCGATCTCGAATGAATATCTAAATGTTCTGTATTCTACAGGATATCTTTCCTACATAAACAAAACCACCAGACCTAATTACCCTAACGATACATGTCTAGATCATATTTTTCTAAAATCAAATAAAAATTATCTTCATAAATCCGCTACACTTAAAATTGACATAACTGACCACTACCCCACTTTCTACGGCCACTATTTCCCAAATATGCCCATCCATGCTGAACCAAATAATCTTAACAAAATAATTACCAAAATCAACTATTCAACTCTGGACAACTTACTGACCGAAGAATCGTGGATCACCGTCTTATCCAACGATAACCCAAATTTAGCTCTGAATAATTTCTATGAAATAATACAAAAATATATTCTAAAAAGTCAAGAACCAATATCACCACCTAAAAGTAAGCATAATCACATAAAACCATGGATTACGCGCGGACTTATAATCTCAATAGAACACAGAAACAAACATTTCAAAATCACGAAAAACATTGCACATCTAACAATGTAGAACAGAACCATTCCAAACGTAATGATTATATTATATTTAGAAACTACCTAAACACAATCATAAAAAAATAAAAACAACAATACTACTCTTCACAACTACACAATGCGCACACCGATTCAAAAAAACATGGAAAGTCATTAATGAAATTACAAATAGAAATCAAAAGGTCCACAAAATTCCTCAAAAAATCATTACTGACAATAACGAAACCATCGAAGACGCCGAGAGCATTGCTAACAATTTCAATCACTTCTTTACAAACATCGCCTCAACCCTTATGGATAATAATCCCAATCTTAGTATTCACTCAAATCAAACTCTTCCCGGCCTTTCAGAGACTAAAAACACTACCTCTGAGCTTTCTACATTCAGAGAAATAAAAAAAACCTGAAATCTTAAAACAAATTGATAACCTTAAAGAGAAGTCTGCAAATGGCCCGGATAACTTAAGCAATACCACAATCAAATCAATTAAAAAACACATAATCATCCCATTACATCACATCTTTAACAGTTGCATCAGACATAGCATATACCCCGACAATTTTAAACTCTCCCACATCATTCCAATACATAAATCCGGATCTCAATGCAAAACAGATAACTATAGACCTATCACTCTAACTTCGCAACTATCCAAGATCTTCGAAAAGTGTTTAAAACAACAAATTATGAATTTTCTAGAATCTAATTCAATCCTCTCAGCTAATCAATATGGCTTTAGAACAAACCTTTCCACCAACGACGCTATCTTTAGTTTAACCAAAAACATATACTCTAACCTAGACTCTAACACTAAGACTCTAAGGATTTTCCTAGACCTAAAGAAAGCGTTTGACACGGTCAACCATAAAATTCTATTAAAGAAAATCTCTAACGTTGGTATCAAAAACAAAAGTCTCATGCTATTAAAAAGCTACATATTAAATCGCCAACAATCCACAAAAATAGGATCAACCTTAAGCGCTTACGATCTAGTAAAACATGGTGTTCCACAAGGAACTGTCTTAGGGCCACTACTCTTTCTAATCTACATCAATGACTTATGCAACATAGTAATACCAGGTAAAATTCTCTCTTTTGCCGATGATACTGCAATAACAGTACAAGGTAAAACATGGGAAGATACAATAAGTAAAGTCAACAAATGCATTGCAATAGTCAAAGATTGGCTAGATAGAAATCTTCTTAGTCTAAATTATGAGAAAACCGTTTTTATTCCCTTCTATAATTCCCAAAAGGCATCCCCTAAAAATAATCCTAACCTGAAGTTCCATAATGTTAATTGTAACCCTGAGACATGCTCAAACTGCGAAGATGTAAAATTAGGAAATTATATAAAATACCTAGGTGTAACTATTGACTGTCAACTCAAATGGACTTATCACATAGAAAAAACTGTCAATAAACTGAGGCACCTAATTTACATATTCAAACGCATGAGCAATATCGTTAACATAAGAACTATGAGGCTTGTTTATGATGCATTGGTACTTTCATCCATTTCCTACGGAATAATCGCCTGGGGAGGAACATTCAATAACCATGTGAAACCTCTAGAAATTATTCAGAAGTCTATCATTAAGATAATGCACCAGAAGACCAAGACATATCCCATCGATAAATTGTTTAAGGAAACTGACATTATGGAACTAAGGCAGATCTACTGTGTCCAATGTCTTAAATTTGTATACACTCGTCCTTATAATTTCTGTAAAAATCCAAATCGTTCTAGCCAGAGACACAACATATGCATGCACACAGTGCCTCACTGCAAAACTAGGCTAGCCCAAAGACACATTAACTATATTGGCCCAAAATTGTTTAATTCCTTGCCGAGTTCCATCAAGATGTGCCAAAACCTAAACTCATATAAAATAAATGTCAAAAGCTGGGTAAAAAAGTATCTGGAAGTGAGAGAATTTTTTCTATAAGTTATACGAATATGATACCTATATATGATAATATGTTACCATCTACATTTAAAAAAAAAAAAAAAGTTTAACTTCTTTTAAACTGTTTTTTTTTATTAAAATAACCAAATGTACTATATGATTTATTTTTTTCTTTATTCATTTCTCTTTTTTCATTTAAACCAAGGCTGCCCAACCCCAGGCCCGCGGCCCGCGGTAAATCAAACAATGCAGCTTGCGCGCGGTCACCAGTGTTGCCAACGACGGCGATTTATCGCTATTTAGGCTACTCAGAACGAGAATCAGCGACGAAAAAATCTAACCTGTTGAACTTACTTTTGAAACAAAAATACACCGGTTTTCGACATAATATTCTTCTTCTATGCGTCGAAATGGAATCCTGTAGCCACCCCCCCCCCCATGGAATTCGAAAAATTGCTGTGGGGTATCACATACGATGCTCGGGTGTGCAGAAATTTTTTCTCAGCGAAGTTCCGTAACAACCCCCCCCCCCATGGATTTCAAATATTTTGTGGGGAGCACTTATTTAGATTTTTTTTTGTGGGGAATTATGTGTTATATAAATTCTCTAACAACCCCCCCCATGGAAATAGGAACCGTCAGGTATTCAGTGGCCCGCCAGTGATTCAAAATCGTCAAATTCGCCCAACTGCTAAAAAGGTTGGGCAGCCTTGATTTAAACCATAGATAATGTAACCACCACTGTTTTGATTTTCACCTTATAATGCCCACGCACAGGCTTCGCCTTTGTGGGATTTTTTTTTACTGCCTTATATTTTATATAATTATATATGTACCTGTATGTATCAAAAAAAAAGACAATAAAAAAAAAAAAAAAAAAAAAAAAAAATGAATTAATTTGAAATCCCTAATTGATAAACTTTCCCCACTCTTACCCCTCCCCCTCCCTTCTGCCCTTTCCGCCCATATGTAATCTAAATTTAATTTTTAAGTTTAGTGTACGTTTGATCCTGAAGAAGTGAACATTGTTCACGAAATATGTTGATTGTGTACAAATAAGGTGATGTAAACAAAGTTATTGCCTTTTTATTAAAATAAATATTAATCATTACTTTAAAACCTGACACTAGTTTTTATTTTATTTTTTCATAACGGTAAACTATTTTTAGACGTCGCTCATGTGTCGCCTGTGTCAAGATTAGAATAATATTACTCCTTTAAAGTTAGGTGAAAAAACGGGTTGCAATACCGCATCCCGCTGGATTTCACCAATATTTGATCTTGGGGATGTGCGAACTTAATGGGATCGGGACATTGATCCTAACTGTCCAATTCCTATTGTTTTCTATGTTTTTGTAGAAAAATAAATCAGTAAGTCACCGGAAACCAAAATTTCATTTGCATTTTTTAATTCAATTAATGTCAGGAATCACTGGATAAAGTATGTCAAGTACACCCTGTATTATAGTGTCTAGTGTGTTACCTGATTCCTTTGATTAAGTCTTGTGTTCATTCAACATGTGACTATAAATTATTACAATCTCGGCATGATTAACACGACGTATTGATGGATTAATTAGAAGATCTTAGAGTTGGAAAACTCAGAACTGACCAATGATTGATGACTTACCTATACAATAATGTGCAAATTCACAGTTTTGTTTTGATATTTTGGCTTGACATAGAGAGATGAGAGAGAGTAAACAAAAATTTGCATACACCTTGAATGCATATGTAGACAAACAGATTCTGAGCTTTACTTTGTGGAATTCTCACGAAGCATGCGTTTAGTTATTTTTTATGAATAATGTAAGTAAACAAATAACAGATGAAAAACTTTAAAAAATTAAAATATTATTTTAATTTTCTTACTTCAGGACGGGTTAGCCACCCAGTGAGGCCAACATTATTAAATTGCAATAAGACAAGTAAAATATTGTACCAACAAATAAATAACAACCATACAGTGCACAAAATAAGTGAAAACAAAACAATAAGTACATAAGAAAATGACGAGAGAAAATAAAATTTGGGTCAGGTGAAGTCAAGTGAAAACAAGAGATTCAAGAAATTTATTAAATATCGGGTGGCTATCTCGAGATAAAAAAACGATTTTTTAAAGTTACCAGATGGGTGGTGGAGTGGAAGATACTCTCAGTATCGCCCTGGTGTAAGACCACCATTCAAAATTGAAACGTTGCTTGAAATGCTTTGGCCGTGTTTGATGACCAGATCTGAATAGCCAGGTACTTCCTCATCTCATTCCCATTCCTACTACTCTCAGCCTCACAACATACCCCAATTGGGGATGCCATAGTCTCACTGGCTCCAGACGGTTGGGAGCTGTTGGGATATGTGCATGCTAGGGAATTTAAGCACTTATTTTGCCCAACACCATTATACTTACCAAGAAAAACGTATCTTTAATAAATTACCAGACGAAATCAGAAGCATTAATGACAAAATTCAAATACTGATCACTATTAAGAAATATTTTTTCGAAAAAAAAATATATTGAGTATTTATTGAAATAATAATATCTGCAATCTGTTTACGTACACTGAATTTTGAAAAACACAGTTGCAACAAGTTTTGAGAAAAAATTATTTAATGATTTATTTTCTAACTCTATTCAATTTTATTTAAATGACATATTATATTTTGTTGTATTATATTATTTTATAATATGTAATGCATAAATGTAAACCACATAGTCGACGCAAACTCCTGCACACAAATTCATGCACACGCAAAGAATACTTGATAGGACAATGTTTGTGAAGTCTTTTATTTTTCTTGTTTTTTATCCAGGTATTTTAACGGCCTTGTTTATTATCTGATAAAGTTACACTTATATTGTCCCTTACTAAAGTTCTCACTTAAAAAATTATTAATTTACTTTATTTACAATTTTTTATTCTTCTTTGTCTATTCTTGAATCATACAAAATAAGTGGTTATTCCGACAACAAACAGATAGCTACGCTTCTTAAGTCACCTGTAATTTGATATTTTATGTAATTTGATTATATCGGTTATTTATGGATTTGTACAGATTGGCATCAATGGAAAATAATTCATTATATTTCATTAATACGTTATTTTAACACGTTTTTTTCTCTTAGCTTTTGTATTTTTACATTTTCTCACACTTTATACTTTGTACTTATAACTGTATATCTATATTAATGTTTTTAAATAAATAAATCAACAAAAAAACTGCCACCCCTAATTCCACCTGAATATTTTGAAGTTACAAATAACCTGACAATATTTGAAAATCTCCTACTGCCATCACAGTAAGTGCAAAACATTTCTTGTGTCATGATGGAGGACTTAGCCAGCCGAGGTATTAAACACACTACGCCTGGGTGGGACCTACGCGCGATGGCAACTAAGCCATATTCAGTTTATATTCCGTAACATTTGTTTTCTTATTTTTAAATACATGGATATGGATGTCTTTTGATTCCATAATCATGATTACGATAACATCATATATTTAAAAAAAATCTTATGTATAAAATCTTATTATATTAAAATTATGCATGTAAATTGTTTTTTTTTCCAATTTTACACTCCTTTCATCTATCCAGAAAACAAATTCGTCTAATTAAAGATCAGTATTAATCATACGAAATAACGAAAGATATATTATACATTTATTAGTCTATTGAAATAACCCATTGTATAACCTGAATTGTTGTATTATAAACAAAAGTTTTGTTCACAAAAAAACTAATTTAACTGATACCCCCAAATTAGTTATACATTGTCATTCTATATTCACGATTCTTTTTTTACCATCAAGATTCTACGCACGATTCTTATTAGGAACATTTGATCCCAAAGCAGAAAAGTCGCCCAACCAATTGTAACAAATCTATCTTAAATTGCAATCAAACAGCAACGTGAGCTTAAGTAACAGAATTTGATGATAGTCGGCTAACTAAAAGGATCGACGAAAGGTCTAATAATATAATCATTAAACCTTTATTCACACAAAGGGATAAGGGACTGAGGATATTCCCGCCCTACTAACCGAAGGTTAGTTTGAAGAATAGTAGGATGGGTAATAATATTTTACGTGGAATATTCATTGAGGTATATAGATAGAGACAGCTTTGGCGTTCGAAGTATGGGCCACGCATATCGGATCATTGTCCGATGTGAGACATTTCGGGCATGAGCGGTTATAAGCGCTCACCGGGCACAGGTCTAAGTCGATAACTTAAAAATGTCGACATAAATGCTGAGATGTTCTACAAGTCGTACTGAAAAATATAGGGATAGCAATGGTACAACATTTCATGAGTAAGTAGGGTTTAACGCCGCCGCGCTGGACACATTCGATTCGTTCGTTGTGTTCGCTTGCGGTCGGAAGGATTCGTGCGACACGACAGCCGCCACTCCCTCCTTTTACTTCCGGCACGGGAACAATATTTCAAACTGATATTGCAAGGAATGTAGACTCTATATATAACGCAATGGGAATATTCGGTTATAATAAATAATTAGAATTAAAAACTTCCATTTAAGACAAAACAACTTAGGGTTAGATTCTGACATAATAATAAATATAAATTTTATCGATGTAATATTCGTGATAGTAGAAAGGTTCAGATCATCAGTTAGAATTTGGGTTCCAGACCTTTTACTTATCGGGATACACGCCAAACGTGCGTCCAACATATGTATATGGTTGGCATTTGTCATATGAGAATGGATCGCTTCTACGATTCATTCCTGAGTTCAACGGCTCGGCTATGGAACGATTTGCCGGCCTCAGGGTCTCAAAGACACACATTCACTTCTTCCTCTCCTCAAAAAAGCCACCCATACAACATCCCCAGAGATTACATCGGCCCTGGGGAAATTATTTTTCTCGTGGCCTTCTGTGTGGAGTTAAGGTAAAAAAAATAGGATTAAATTCTTTTAGTTAACTTTCTAACCTATTGACGGCAGTGGTTTGATGATTCAACGTTTCGACAAGGTTTTTGGTTATTTGTGTCAATGTTGGACAAAAACATTTAGCAGATGTGACATTGTCAGAAGAAGAAAATTTCGCAAATACGTAAACATAAAACATAATCATACTGTTACAACACTGCACAAGTTATGTTTCACGCCTTCCTTTACGTTAAAATGTCAATCTTCTTATATTTTCTTCTTCTATCTTCTCTATATGTAAAGAAGAGTGTCAACTTTTTCATACTTGATCTTCAAAACAAGAAAGAGAAAAGTCACTGTTTACATGGGATTTTTTCAAAAACCACCCCCATCTCCTTTTCCGACCCCTTTGAAGTAGAATTGTGATACTTCTTGATGAAATTTTGGATACTTTACATTCAAAATAATAGAAAAAATACTGTCTATATCCGATTTTATCATATCCGAAAAAACTCTGCGTAAATCCTGGGCAACGCCGAGGACCTCAGATAATATTAACATTTTTTTTTCTGTGAATCAATCAACCCGCAGCCCTTTTTTTACTCTGCCTGTAAATAAATAAATATATTTATTATTTAAGCCAAAAAAATTTGATTTTATGAAAAACCTTACAAAAGTGGGTTAGTTATCAGCTACCCTGGCTATTTTTAATAAAAATCTTATTTTCAAAGACTTAATCACGTTTTAAAAATTAGTTATTCCCACGCTTCTCTTACCTAACAATATTGTACAGTCATGAGTTAAAATTGAACTTTTTAACGGGTCGGGTATAGCAGGAATACTGAGAGGGTCAGGTCAGGACTCAACTAAACCTTTATTCAAAGCCTTATAGACTTACCTGAGACTTCTTGTGTCAATACTTGTAATCTCAATCTGTTAGAATACCACTCCGGCGGCAGTATAAAACAGAGAACAGCGTTAAAAGAGCAAATATCTTGGATTTAAGGCTTATTCACGAAGGGCCAATTTATTTGTAGTTGGACTTTACGGTTCGAAAACTCTCTTAAGAAAACATATTAGTTTGGACTGTTGAAGTTATTTTTGATCGGTAGGTACTTTTTTCTTAATCTTCAAATTGTAAAAGATGGACGAAGGCGCGGTTTCCTTCATACAAAACTTAATATTGAAATTGAAGCCAAAATAGAAATCTGAGTAATCTCACAAACCTTCAAATATTCTGTATTTTCCCACTACATGAAATAAACACATATATGGGTACATATATAATTATTATTCATGTGCTTTTTTTTCACACCAAGTGAAGTGTTCAAACTAGACAAAATCATTGCTATTTGATCTGGGGGAAAAACTTATCACTTGAATGAAACCACTAACTTCCCCATTCTGATCCTAAACACAATATTAAGGATTGCCATTCATTCAGATTTCTTCCGTCTAATCGGTGTGAACCCCAAAAAGTATTGATACAGAACAAATACACAAAAAGCTTTTATAAAGAATATTTCATGTCTGCTGCTGCACAATTAAATAATATCTTTTGTTGTTTGTGTGTCTATTTACTAGCAAAGCCTATAATAACTTACTAAGCTTGTGAATATTAATTCAAATTTATCGTCTAGGGATCAAATTTATATAGTGTATTATGATGAATAGTACTAATGGTACCTACTCAGATCAGAGAATATTTTAAAGAAAGTTTACGAAAGAATTTAAAACATTGTAAACCCGCCATTTCAGCTGTCAAATTTGCACCAATCTATGTTGGTTGACGATTTAACATTATATTTACCGTTCTTCTGTGATTGCATTCAAAATAAAACTTTTCTCACAATTACACACGATAATTTTGAGTTAAGGCGATGCCATACTTAGTAATGCAAAATTATGTGTTTTTGGTTTGAAAATTTGGTCGCCTAGAAAAGTTTCTTATGCTTTATTAAATACTGCGAGTAGAATACATCCTGGCCTTCGAAATAATCGAGTATTTTTTAGATTTTTTAGTCTTTTTATAAGCCCAGAAAAAAATAATGTAAAGGCCTATGAAAACTGCTTTAAAGTTCAAAATCTCCTACTTTCGAACCCATTTTCAGTTATGATTTTATTTTATAATCTTGAAAATTAAGTTATTTATAAAATAATTGAAAAAAAAAATATTTATGACTGAACATCCACAAAATAAAATAAAAGGCACTTTTTGGCCATGTTTTTTTCTTGCATAAATCAAAACAGGCGGATGGTGTTAAGCGGGAATTTAAACCTTATCGCCATCTACCTAATGGTTTTTATTGATAGCGGCTCAATTTAAAATATTTCACGACCTAGTGCAATTATGTTAACCCATAAACATCACCAAAGCACGCGGATAGCGAACCGGCCAGATAGAAATAACAACAAAAATTAAATTGACATATTATTTTTTGTTCCCCTGTGTTGTTGGACATAAAATATTATTATTCGGTTGAAAAAGATATCTATGAAATTAAAAAGATTTAAAAAAACAGTATCTACGTGAAAGGAAACAAACTAACTATATTTTAAAATTTTAGCAAACTGAGAACTTTACTCTCCTTGAATGGCAGACAAATCAAAATCAACATTAAAAAAAATCAAGTCAGTATGTCCTTTATTTCTTATGATTAATAATGATATTGATTCAGTATAATATCACGGGGAATGAGGCGTCTTATTTTAAAAATAGAATATCTTTAAAATCTGTGAAAACGGTTTAAAAACAAGCCATGTTTTTGCTATATTCTAATACCTGAAATTGAATTCTTGACGACCCGGGGATAAGGCTTGATGGAGTTATCACCGCCGGAAAATTCGCAGTTCGTTAATTTTTAAGTTGAACATTGCAAAGTACAGAGAACAAAGACTAGTGTTATCCCTTTCTTTCTTTAAGTGGTGAGACTGAGAAGGCGAGACGGGAGAATAAATGGATTTTATAATTGATATTTCAGCCCGTATTCCGTAACGCAATATGATATTTCCATATTAAATTGATATTCATGAACCAATATCATGCCGTAATCTATATTGCGATTATTATTAACGCCCGAGGAAGAAATGGCACGATCAAGAGAATCAGATACTCGAGTCGGGTCATTTCAAGAGTCAGAATAATAGAAGAGTATGTATGAGACGATTTATGAATGTGAATGAGGCAAGAAGTGTGTTCCAAGACCGATTTTTTTAGCGGTCCGTCCTTTCTACCTACCCCTGCGGGGAAACGGCATGATGGTTAGTTAGTTATTAACAGAATTCAATATCAACATATTTTGAGATTTTCCCTGAAATTTTTTTTTTTATAACAGAATAATATATAACTTTAATTTTTATTATGGACTATTATGTTCTATTATATTATTTATGTTCGTTGAATGAAATTTATGAAACCAAAAATTAAATACGGTTATTACTTTTTTAAAAAGCGGTTTACCGCTTTATGTTTAAGCATCAAAAATAGTTACCCACGAGAGTCAAATCCTGATTTGAAGGTACCTACTCTTAATGCCCCTAGCGTATGTTTGCCCAACGTATTGAGCCAATGCACTGGCCCAACGTAAACATGACCGCCAACGTTAGCCGGCCAACCCGATTCTTAGTTGTCCTAATAATATTAAAAAATAAAAATCGTCATTATTTTTATTGTAGATGTCTTTCCTTCACATCAAAGTTCGTCAGTGGTGATGCAACGGTTCCATGATAACTCAACACAGTGACAATTCAACACACTTTTAAAAAGTGATATAAAGTCATTGGAAACAATGAAAAAAAATTTTTTTTATCTTAACCTAACCCAACCTAACCTAACCTACTTAACCCAGTTAATAAAGTTTTTGTTTCATCACTTTCCATGACTTTATATAACTTTTTAAAGATGTGATGATTTATCCGGTCATCGATGCAACATACATTGTGGACTTGGAAGCAAAAGTCGCTATCCACTAACACCCGGCTCTAAGATAATCAAGGTTTAGTTTTGTATGTGCATCAAATAGCTAAAAAATCTTTATTTTTAGAGATGTATACTAAATGATTTTATTTTTCATTGTGTAAATTACACTTTGATCGAAATAGTTACCTAAAAAGTTTTTTTTAAACCATCAAGACAATAATTTAATTTAACAATGAATTCATTAATATTATTTAGAAAATAATGGACCAAAGTGATTTCTTTGCAACCAAGAAGTCGATATTTTTAGGGTATTTTTAAAATGGGTTTAAAAATATCATTAACTCCGTAAGTGATGTTTGCTTTTACAAATGTGTCCCTGAATTTGAGGAAATCGAGTTAATAAAAAATGTGCATAATAATATTATAAGAAATAGACTTAGTCGGATGTAAGTGATCATAATAATATAATATTGCTTCAAAAAAATGAACCATATAATGTATGTATTTTCTTGTTAAATGTGGTACTTATTTTCGTCTCCGGAGTCTTTCCATACTGAAGCAAAATTTTCGTGAATTCTTCCTAAGATTCATGGCTTGTAAAATAAATATTTTTATACTTTCTGATACCATCTTTACACGGCGATAAAAAATATTATGTGGTAGATATTCAAGAAAAATGCGATAAATTTTTATAGAGAAAATGATAAACCCTATCGTTCAAGTACTTCGCCGTAGCATTATATGGAAAGTATTAACTTTTCCTTCTCATTTTTCTGCTTTAATTTCCTTTTTGCCTTCCTACATGCTGCGAATTTCCGCAATTTCATCTTCCTACCTCTCCCCTAATTATCTTTTCTTTTCCTCCTCTAATATGGACCAAGAAAAAGTTATTAATACCCAAAGTAAAGTATTACAAGAAAATGCTACAATAATCGGAAATTATTTTCATAAATCATTTAATATGAAAAGCTATATTGTACCAACTTAACTGATAGAAAATGTCAAGAAACATGGAGAAAAAAATAATACTTTCACCTTTCTATAAACCTGAACTATCAAAATTTTTATTCGTTTTATTAACAAGAAGGACGAGTACGTAAGTACCAATATTTCATATTATGTAATACTCAATTTCTAATCATAAAAAACTAATATTTTAATTCGCACGACATTCAAAAATAAATTTTATGTAATAAATATAATGCATAACGGTCACTACTGCTCCTCACTATCCGCAGCCATTGGGACTATCCCAAATAATTATTAGAGTATGTTGTGAGGCTAAATAGAGTGTGGAGTGTAATGAGATAGGTAAAAGGAGGGTTGGGAAGTACCGGGGTATCTATTCCAGAGTCTCTACCACGAATTACTCGCCATGCGCCATCTACGAACGAAAATCTCTACGACTTTTGTCATAAATTCTATTTATACATTATTGAGTGTCGCACGGTTGAAGAGATGACTGTGTTGGCAACCCTGTGAATATTGTCTATGTTTCTGATGTGTTTGAGGTTTCTATGGAGTTAATTTGAAATGTCAAAAACAAACTGTTGCCGCGTCGTTCTGTCAACGTTTTTATTTGCTACCGCACTTTTTCTGAAATGAATGGCGGTGGTGGATACATATCGAAATGCCAGAAAAATATTCCTCTATGTTGTGTATTGCAGTCAACACCGCCGGTAAATCAGCCATTATATTACCTATAACTCGGTATCTATGTCAGGTAATGATTTTAGCAAAACAAACTTATCAGACCCGAGTGGTTAAAACAACTTTGCAGAACTAAACGAATCCGATACCAACTTCGAAAAGCGCGCGGGAAACGATCTTTTTTTTGTATAAGGCAATTCACCAGGATGCAATGAGATTTTGATAGTTTTGCCGATCTCTACTGCTTCGACCCACTCGTTGTTTAAGTCGAATGAATTTTGACGTATGGCGAGTAGTATGTACTTTCGGTGAGACTCAAGAATAACAAACTCTACCAGTGTATGTACTTTCGGCGGAAATTGCGAGCGATCGAAACTGGGGAATAGATACCCTGGCTATTCAAATCTGGTCAATAAACACGGATAGAGCATATTTCAAGTGTCATTTCGAATCTGTATAGCGGCCTTTCACCAGGGTGGCATTGAAAGCGTTTACCACTCTGGGAATAGCATTATTTAATTTGAAAATATTCAAGTAATAATACAAATATAATTTGGCTTTGTACACTCAAACAAACATTGTTATTATAAGCAATAATTATTAGCCTGAAACACAGATATGAATCGCCGACGGGAATTGAACCCGCAATGAACCCGCAACCCTTTCTGAAAATCCAAAGGCAATAATTGTTGAATGAAATACTAGTATATACACCTGACCAACAATCAGAAGGTGCGGGTTCAATTTCCGTCAGCGGCATTTATTTTCCGTCGGAAGATTTTTTCAATTTATGTTTTCTGTTTTAGACTAATAATTATTGCTTTTAATAATTTGTTATCCTTTGTGCTTTGCATAAAAACTTTGTCTTGTAAACACAAGTTTACCTTTAACAAAAAAAATAAAAGCATTGTTATGTTTCCTAAGCAAGTATCCTTTGCCAGGCAGTCAAAAGCTTGTCAATTAACTTCGATCATTGTAAAAGTTGCAATAAGTTTGATAGTTACAAGTTACGATTTAGGCGCTTGCATTTTAATTTTAGAATAAAGCCACCCTTCTCGTAAAAGTTTATCCGCAAAATTCAACAAATGCACGCAATCAGTGGGCTTAAGTACCATGTAAGGCACGTTCCCACACCGAGTTTATACCAAATATTATACGTAACAACTTTTATGCGGTGCTTTCTGCTTTAAAACTGTTATAACTTTCGAAAATATGTTCACATTTGTGTAAAGGTTAGTGAGATATTAAACTATAACTTAAATGTTAAGTATCTGGCATTAAATTAACGTTTTCAGATCGTAAATGGTTGCTTAGTTCTGTAAGACGAGACGATATTACGCGGTTTAAATTCAAATCTTGGAGTGATTGTCTTTGCATGATCATAAAACATTAATGCGTATTTTCTTTCATTCAGAGTACGCCATAAACATATAACTATTAGTTGATAAAAAGATATTATTTATAAACGAAAATGTTTAATTATAAAAGAAAGAAAATGCTATTAGTAGTATTATAACGTTGATTCGGAAAGGTTAAAGTTACTAATCTCAATATTTATTGGAAACATTTTTGAAAAGTGTTCATTTTTAATAAAATCGAAAAATTAAATTTTTAATGAGAATAAATGGGATGTTATATAGTAAAATAAATTGTAAGGCTGTTTTTTTCCATTTTGCTTAAAAGGCACAGCGTTTACTCAAGTTGACTTGGTCGTTGCACCAAATAAATTAACACTGATGTTGGAAATGAACAACATACGAGTATTATATTAGTCTACATTCATTTTTGGTTCATTAATTCATCTGGGAATAAACAAGTTGCGAGATTGCTTTAATTACTAGTAGTTTGTTCGAAAATTGCAAGCACCAACGAGCACTTTAGTGAAATAGAACGATTATATCTTACAATACTCTTTTGGATACATAAAATATAATATAATTTTGAAAACTTTAATTCGTGATGAAATTCAAATTTCAAAGTCCAAAAGTTATAAAGGTGTTTTTATCCCTAAAAAGGTACTCACAAATATATAAATTATGTATAAGAGAACAACATGTATTCGTGCACGATACAACCGTATGTAGGTACATAAATAAAGGTGACACAATACCCTGATAACGGGGATTTTAATTATTTCTGATGAGCTTATTACTAAAATCTTAAATGTTTCTAGAGGGATTCCTAGGGATGCAAGTTATTTATATTTAAGATTTATAAAAATAGGACCTTATCATTAAATATATTATGTAAAAAGTTATGTACATTTTATTAATTGTAAAATGTTGTAAGATAAGCGGCAAGCACCAGATTTTATTTTTCTAGACGATGAATTAGTAACTTCCCGACGAATCCCTCTAGAAACATTAGAGATTTTATTAATGTATTCATAAGAATTAATTAAAATATAACACTCTGAAATTTACAATTTCTATACCGCTAAAAGAAACACTGCCGTAAGTACTTTAATACTGTAACGCACGTAACTGTATTCGTGTGCAGGTGCTGAAGTACTTAGACCGTTCCAGTTCAGTGTCGGCCAGAGCTTAAGCCAGAAAGGTCGCGTCTGTCCCAGCCCGACTGTACGGTGATTTCTTTTACGTATTTATTTATTTAATAAAACGATTACTTTTAAATCTATTAGTGAATATTTCTGTTTTTTATAATTTGACTTCTTCCACAATTAATTAAAGGTTTTTTGTATGTTTCGCCAATACAAAAGAATATATTATTTTTGAGAAATGATTTGAGCCTAAAGTGTGCACAGTGGTCAAGTTCCAGAGAAAATTGGACATTGATAAAAAAATATGAAAACAGTTTATTTTGTTTCTTTATTTCAATAGTTAAATATTACCTTAAATATTATTTTCAATAAAAAGTTTCGCTGTTATGTGTGATTGTTATTTGTAATTTTCACGCCTAAAAATTATTATAAATTAGAAATTTTTTTTCATACAAAAAGTATTTCAAATATAATTATTATAAATAATGTACATATTTTCTTTTTACATACAAATTATATTATTTGGCTTTCAGTCATGCCAATTTTTGGGCACTGAAAAATTGGAAGTGATTGGGAAGAATTCGCAGATGCCATAAATACCTATCTGATATAATATATAATATTTTAACAAAAAAAAAGCTGATTTTTCAAGATTTCACAGGTTCTGCCCTAGTATAAGATATTACACCAAAGTGATAGGTATCAAATTTTAGATATTAGTAAGTTTTTTAAGTAAATATGGGAAAACAGAAGACAAAATGAGTTTTATCCCGAACAAAATGACGGCACCAAGGAAAATGCTTAACGGATTGGAGAAGGTACTGCTGAAATACACACATAAAATTAGATTTTTGGGATAAGTTTCCTACAGAACATAATTGTACAATGTTAGTTTAAATAATTATATATATCTACTTATTGTAACCGGATAAATCATCACAATGATAATTCATCACATTTTTAAAAAGTTATATAAAGTCATGGAAAGTGATGAAACAAAAACTTTATTAACTGGGTTATGTAAAATTCAAAATTACAAATTCAAAAAAATATTTATTGCACAAAAAGAGTATAAGGTTAGAGTGTAGATTAGGTTAGGTTAGGTTAGGTTAGGTTAAAAAAAAATTCATCGTTTCTAATGACTTTATATCACTTTTTAAAAGTGTGTTGAATTGTCACTGTGTTGAGTTATCATGGAACCATCTTCATATATATGTAGGTATATACATATATGCGCAGTAGAAAAACTTGAAATGAGCAAATTGAATTTGGAGTATAAGAAGTAGATTAATTTTGGTTTCCGGTGACATGTTTTTATTTTTACCGAAATGCATTTTTTACACCTAATAGGTAAGCTAAGGAATTGCTGGTGAAAGTAAAGTAAGCGTTTCATTTGTAAAAATATTATATTTTTCTATTTTTATACTGTTCCGTATGTGGAACTTATAATTTTGATATCAAAATAACAATTTAAATAAGTACCTATTAACTCCCACCTATGTATTGTAAGTTCCTCCCGTCCTACAGTGAGTATTGTAACTCATCGGGATTGCTTTAGCAAGAAATAATAAAAAAAAAATCATTAATAATTAAAAACATGCGATTAATTTTTTTAGCTTTCATTGGCTTCTATCAAAAGTGTCTAAAAAATAAATATACATTTATTAACCAAAAAATGATTTGTGATTTATAATTTTTTGGGATCCCTTACAAATTTTTTCACTGTACGTAGATACCATGAATTTCCAAACACCATGCAAATTATGCAATTCATTAACTAATGCCAACAATAATTATTATTATTATCGTTCAGAAATTTATATTTATAAAACTTGTCCGTGTGAAATCAAACCATGTCACACTGTGCAATATTTGGACCGACGCGGCGATCAAATGAAACATGATACGAAATGGTTATGTATATGGCTACGCCCACTTAAAGCGCGTTGAAGCCCATAACTGATATTTTTTTGGAGTCTTATTTCGCCTTAAGGTAGATTTCTGTATTAGAACTAAACGTAATATGGCATATAACACAATGCATGCGATGAAACATGCGTAATGATTTGCTTCTCGACCTGAGGAGATGGAGAAAATAAACGTACTTCATAAAGTAAATAAATTCTAACTGATTTTCACTCAAAGTAACCTCCTGGTCACGTGGACCAAATGTGATGTAACGACCTTGGAGCTACCTATCTGAGCCTCTCGACCTATCTTTCTCTTTCAAACGGCCGCCAATTGAAATGGAATAACCTTCTAGCTACTGTGAAAATTAACCCTTCGTGGGTTTAAAGCTCCTAACTTTTTTTTTTTGAAATGTAAGGAGGTTCTAACTTCTATTGCCTAAACTTCCACGAGTCCCTATATATTATATGTATAGGGGAAGTACCTGGCTATTCAGATCTGGTCACCAAACACGGCTAGAGCCATTTCAAGCAACTTTTCAATTCTGAATGGTGGTCTTACACCAAGGCAATAATGAGAGTATCTCAGACTCTTGACGTGCTACAAGTATAATATATATTTGGTGAAGTGAATAAATTGTGAAATAAAACAAATAAAATTTACTAAGCACGCCAGGATTTCAACCCGCGACCCTCTGATTGCTGTTCGAGTGCATTTTCCCTCAACCATGAAGGAAATTTGACACATACAATAAAATTATAACCGAAAAGGGGTTCAGTAGGAGATTTTGAACTTTAAAACTGTTTTTAAAGGTCTGAATTTTATTTCAAATGTACGAACTAAGGAAGTTCTCCCCAGAACCGGAGGAGAAACGGGGATATGTAATCAAATTATGTCACGACACGTCCGTGCCTTCGAGCACTAATTCAGTCACATTTGTAATTGGCATGAATACAGAACACCCATAACTTCAACGATTGTGTGCTTTGCATCTTAGTATAACTGCATCAGTCCCCAGGGTGCATAGCTTGAAATATTAAGATGCAGTACACTGTTCAAAATGTACATTGTACCGAACAGAACAACATGAATTCGTACCCGATACAACCGTATGTATGTACATAAGTTAAGGTAGATTTCTGTATTAGAACTAAACGTAATATGGCATATAACACAATGCACGCGATGAAACATGGCAATGTGCATATAGAAGTATAATGCGACATTTGACGATAAACACGATGCGACGTGAAGGGGAGATAACTGAATTACGACTGCTGGATCATGAGTTTAACACAAGCTTCGCACACGAGATAGTTTTTGCGATAGTTTTCCTGAGAATAATACCAACAAAATTATAGTACCATACTTTGTTTCAAGTTTCCATTAACTCCTTGAGGTACGAACTTTTTTTTCTTATTTTTTACCTTTTTTTTTTTAATCAATTGATGTAACTTATAATAACGAGGAAAAAATATTTAAAAAAAAATTGGACTGAAGGCTTTTCAGGAATGAGGTGGTCAAAATTTTATACCACAGTACACATGGGAAAAAAATATTAGGTTCAAATCAAAAGTTTATTAGAAATAAAAAAAGGCCATTTTATATGACTAATTGTGGAAATTTTCAAAACAGTTTTTATCTTTTTTTACACAAAGGGGTACTTTGCAAACACAACATATCCAGTTGGAACGTATGGGCCTGTCTTTTGTACTACAATTCGCACAACGACGTGAAGTAGTATGTTCTGGCCGGTGGGCGCTATTTTTCAGACGTATTTCAGGGTCCACGTAAGGCTTATGTCTCTTAATTTCCACCACCTCCGATGTGGACCCACGCTTTTTGGTGCATTTCAGCTCCTCTTCAGCCAAAAGTCCTCTGTAAACTTGCCTCCTGAAATCTTTGAGCCTCAATGGATTGTCTTTGTCAGCCTTACCCAACTTGCAGAGCTCTGTGTAAACAATGTAAGAATTTACAATTGTTGCATCTAAAAAGTGGAAAAATAAACGATGCCACCATTTTTTAGACTTTCTGTTTATCGAGTAAACCGCCTTCTTTTGATCAAACTTGTCCACATAATTCATGCAGTTGTTATAATTATTTAGAGCCAACGGACATGGCACCCTTGTGATCTCACCAGTTTTCTCTTTACGGTTAACATGCATGGCATCCTTTGGGTTGTGAAAGTTTGAAAGGAGGTGTACAGCTCTTCTATCTCTCCATTTTATCATGGAAATTCCTGTATCACTCACGTACCAGTCATATTCACCTCTTTTTAGGTTTTTATCATCCTTCATCTTAGGCAAATATTTTCTGGTTGATTGGACAGTTCCACATGAGCGAATATTCATATCTTTCAGCTGTTTTTGTAGGGGGTAGCAATTAAAATAATTATCAAAGTAAACTGTGTAGTTACGACCTTGAATAGATTGACAAAAATTTAAGACAACTCTTGGCCCTAAGTTAGACTCAGCGTAGTCACCAATTTTTCCTGTGTATATTTCAAATTTTAAGTTGTATCCATTTTCTGCACACATCATCCAGATCTTATAGCCTCTTTTAATGGGTTTTTTGGGCATGTATTGCTTCAATGTGCTGCGGCCTTTGAATTTGACCATGCTCTCGTCAATTTCCAAAGTAG
This sequence comes from Hesperophylax magnus, assembly GCA_026573805.1. Classification (NCBI taxonomy): domain Eukaryota; kingdom Metazoa; phylum Arthropoda; class Insecta; order Trichoptera; family Limnephilidae; genus Hesperophylax; species Hesperophylax magnus. The sequence continues at coordinate 9,635,441 of JAIUSX010000022.1, forward strand.
GTGATGGCTTGTAATTTCGATCAAAGGTGTCTGACAAGCAGTTCAACAAAGGCCTTATTTTATATAATTTATCGAAATTAAGTTGACCTCTAGCAGGCATCAATGAATTGTCGTTGAGATGAAGGTTTGACAACAGCCAGCAAAACCTATGGACTGTCATAAATCTTGAAATATAGGGGTCGTGTAAATCAGGGGACGATGACCAATAGTCTCTATAACTGGGGGATTTTTTAATTCCCATTACTAAATTTAGTGCAATGAATTTTTTAATTTCCTGAACGGTTGTGGGTTGGTGATTTTTCCCGACTTGTTGTGCGTATAGATTGGTCTGGAAGCAGATATTTTCAATCAAACTAGGAGTCCAAAATTTCAGAAAAATTTCCAAAGGTGTGGGATTTTCCATCGTAAGAAAGTCATTATGTAGTCCTGTTTCTTCACGGAATTCACCAGGGAGGGCGGTATTGAACGTAGGGCTCCATTTAGGCACGACTATAATCGCAGGTATGACAGGTGTAGATGCAGTTGTGCCTGGAACAGCAGCGGTGGATGAGAAAACGGACATTGAGATATTAGGACTATACTGGGCAGATGGAGAAGACGATACTGGTCTGTTACGCGTACGCGAAAGATGAACATCAAAAGTAGATGGTGATTGTGAACCAGAAGGGCTGGATGTGCCTGCTATAGGGTGATCGAGTGTGGTAGATGAAGAAGACGCCGGGATTTGATTCCTCACACAAGATAGAGGCAGTTCATCATCATCATCGTCCGAAGAGGCGCTAACTGTGACATTTGCTAGATGCTCCTCCTGTAGATCCTCTTCCTCATTGTCTGATCACCCATAACAACTGTCATCATCAGAAGGTATCTCTTCTAAAAGTATTCCTGCGATTTCTTCTTGGCGAAGACCTTTCTTCGGCATGGTGTATCTGTAAAATTATAAAATCAGAATAACCATGTTGTAAGACTAAAAAAATTACCTCAAGTACGGTGGTCGAAAAGCAAAACCACCAAAAAATTTCGATTTTACAAAAAAATACTATATTTATAGACATTTCTTATTGATAATTCAACAAATGAAATACAAGGGCACTAGAATTCATAAGAAATGGACAAAAATTCGAAATACATACCGTTATATTTCACTTTAAAGTCGGAGATCACAAAAAACCACAATTCGCTGGCAATTGTCAAACACATAACCAAACCGTGCAAAGCCACCTATTATCGCTATTGGAAACTAAATAGTAGAGAATCTATGTCTCACATGGCATTTAAAAAACTTGTCAATAGATGGCCATTTTAGCATAATTATTTATTTTCAACGTGGCCGAATTTTGAAACCACAGTACTTCAAAGAGTTAAGCTAGGTGTTTCATCACATTTTCAAAGATTGGCTAACTACGAACAGAAATTTCGCTGTAAAAAGATTTTTTCCATTTTTTTATATTTCGAACTGCATATACTGTGCATTTATGCAATCAATATTTTTCACAGAAAATGACTACAAACAATGAACGCTGGATGTTAATTTTTTTGTGCTACATATCGGGAAATACAAATAATAAAGTTACAACCGAAAAAACAAAACAAGTCATTTTATTGCGTATTTATCCGCGTTTAATGTTTCTTGAAATTGTTTACTTTAAATAATTATATGTTATGAATAATTACGTTCGAACAATAGTAATAAATATATATGAATACAAAATGAATCGACATGTGTTCTGTTTAAACAAATGGTTAAGTCCTCTTTTCTGCGCTGGGTGTTGGTATTTGTATAGTATTGTGTATCATATCGGGAAATGCAAATAATAAAGATACATCCAACAAAAAAAAAACAAGTCATTTTATTGCGTGCTTATCCGCGTTTAATGTTTCTTGTAATTGTTTGCTTAAAATTAATTACATGCTATGAATAATTACGTATGAATAATAGTAATAATTATATATTCATGATTCAGCGTGTAGATACCCGAATATATGAGGAACCAAAAATATATTCGGAACTTATGAAGCTAACCAATGCATTAGAGCCAAATCTACCCCAAACGTAGACAGAACTGAACAAGAGTTAAAAGGCTGCGCTTTCTTGCCCTATCTTCATAATGTGGCGGACAAAGTTGCCAAGATACAGAGGAAAGAAAGCATCGAGACTGTTTTCGGTACCCAGACAAAAATACAAGACTTACTGAAGCCTGTAAAAGCCAAGTTTCCTCTTCAAGAAGATGGAGTTAATAAAGTTAGCTGTTCCGGATGTGACAAGGTTTACATAGGCCAGACAGAACGGACGATCTCCAAAGGAATATCAGAACACTATCGAGCATGTAAACTCGGCCACCCTGACAAATCGGCGATTGCCGAGCATTTAATTAAAACCGGCCATTACTTTGGATTTGTTCCTGAAATTCTGGGAAAACCTAAAATACATTGAGCATGTTTTATTCTGGAGGCAATTGAAATTCACAATAATCACATAAATATCAATAAAAATGACGGGGCTAAGCTCTATAGTTATTTGTATCCCATAATTGACGGCTACAGCAAAACTAAGCGGATAAAACCATCTTAAATATAATATGTTACCATCTCTTAGAGGATCAGAGTTGGAGACACGGTATTTCATCTTCTTACATAAGCACACACTTCACCACATTTTTTTAAATTCTATAATGCTGTTTGAAACAGCATTACAGTGACCAGCAACACGGCATTATACATAAAAAATAAATCACTGTAATACTTTTGGCCGTGAAAATCATATCAAACTATTTTTGTTAAAGTCTAAAGGTTTAGTAAATATCTAGAAGTCATTGAAGTAACCGATTTTACAGGAAATAAAAATAATAAGCTTGCATTATTATTTTAAAAATATAATTTTATTTTAATAATAATAAAAATTTAATACAAAATTAAAAATAACAATATTTAAAAAAAAAAAACATTTTGATGGGCTTAATTTTAAATTACAAACTACCGATTAACGATCGAACGCAAATTCGCGTGCATAAATTTAAAATTTTCACTACAATATTTTTTTTATTATTTGCTTGTAAAATCAAGATAAATTGAATTAGTAGCCTAATTTTTATAGATACAAATTTATATATACAAATAAATAAAGTAGCAATTGTCCGTTCAAGATTTTTACAATACCTTTTGATTAAAAAAAGATTTATTCAGTTTTGGCTTTACATTTAAGTTTCGCATGAAAAAGGCCGCACAGCCGTTTCTCTTAAGGCAGTTATAATATTGAAAGATAAATTTATGTGTACATTTTTTAGGTTGTTTCGAGAAAACCGTAGATGAAATTACTCAACCCTCAAATTTCTCACAATAATTTGAAATAGAATTACAATATTCGATAAAAAAAAATTTGGAAAAACAAATAATTACCATCATATAAACTTTAGTTTTAAGAACCCGTAAATATCTGTTTTTTATTTTCTCCTGTAAGTTTTCATTTTGTGACTAGAAGGGTTTTTTCCAAAACAGAGTCAATATATAAGACAGTGATGGGAACACCACAGGGAAACTTTTCAAGAGCTTTAGGACAATCAGATGTTAGTAAGTGACTAAAGATAAATAAGTAATTTGATCAAAATGTTTTAGAGAAACTATGAAACAAAGAACCCAACTTGACAAATGACTTGAGAAATACCACTTAAGAACGTTAATAATTTATAGAAGCACATACATAAATATTTTGCTTCGACAGAAACACTTTGCTTTTATAACCCATTTCAACTTATCATTAAGTAAAAGCCGCTATATTAATGGAAACGTCAGAAAATAAATAATAATATTAAATATCTCACTCTCACAATCGCTGAATTTGCCATTGATAATTTGGTAGGAGAAAGATAAAATCACCTACTTACGACTTTTTGCAAGCGTGCAAATAAAAAAATCTCATTTGAAGTGGTTTTTGAAAAAGGTTTACCTGCAATCGGCGTGAGGAACCTGCTCCTAAAATACAACAGATTTTTTTTTATAAATAGATCTGGTACTGTTTTATAAGAATTAATATTAAGCAGATAAAAAAAACTTATTTTAAAATTGAGTAGACGTTTTTTTCAAGTTTTAAAATGAACAGGGTTTATAAAACTCATTTTGTCACGTTACGTTTTTAAGAAATTGCTTAGTGGGACGGATAACAATATTTCTTTACCAATCGTTATAAAAAAAATAAAACCTCGGCCTCTACAGCGGTTAATAGCCGTTGATCACGCGAGGAAATTTTAAATAAGCATGCCGAACATGTTGAAGAAAAAAAATATATTATCTTTTTATTTTCTTATCTAGAAAACCTTACCCGAGTCGGTTTTGGTGATAGTACCGTGAAAAATATTTCACGAGGTGAAGTTTGAAGCTTTGAGCAATTACGATTCCATTTTGAGAAAAATGGGACAGAGGATGTGGATAGGGGTGGTGTGAAAATTTTAGGGGTGTGCTGGATGATAAACGCTGTTTTTTACAATCTGCTAAACCTTCAAAATATCACAGTTAGTGGAGGAGCCAGGTTCATGATGGCACTTGGAGTGGGGATTACGATACTCAGGAACGGAGTACATAGTATATTAAACAATTATTAAAATTAAAAATTTAACAATAAAATCAAGAGGATAACAATGAAGAGGAATAGCACATCCAATTAGAGTTGCGGATGTCTTTGTTTTCGATAAACTCGTTTGGGACAGCTTTTCGCTGGTAGCGTTACGGCCGCAAGTTGTTAGGTGTTTGTATCTGATGCCAACAATGGCTAAAAAACATTGGGCAGTGTGCATCTCCTACATCAATCATAGTTGTTAATAAAATGGGTATTTTATGACAAGTTTATAAAACATCAAAGGATATATCCTGTCGTAAGGATAAAACTTTAATTTAAATCCAAGGCGGAAATTCCGTATTGAATAATGATAATTCGAATATAAACGGTTCTAGAATGATGCAAGGGATATGAAAATGTTTCAAGCTGAAGGCTAGCGCGTATTATGTAAAAGGATTCGAGAGATTGATGCGTAAATAGGACCCTTTACACCCGAAATCCCGAACACACCCTTGTGTATATTTAGAGGAATTTCTCAGAGCGCCATCTGCTTTTCGCCAAAATGTTTCGCAACACAGATTTTTATTGAATAATGTATAAGTATTTGAGCATATTACTGTACCCTTAAAATAGCTAGTATGAATTTTACGTTATTCAAGCTCATTTCATGTAATATAACCTAGCGCATTAATGTTATCAATGTTTTGTGCTGGATCAAAACATATGTGTTTTCTTCATCATTATATCTTCATCATTCTATTACAAAACAGGTATTTTTTTAATAAAATACGCCCACAGGGCAAAACTACTTTTAGGAAAATTAACTGTGAGATTTAAATAAAATGGTTAAAACCAAAACGGTTTATTGAATGTTAACATAAAATTAAATAAGGGGGTGGGTAGAGTTACAAAAATATGTATAATTTAAATATGATACCTATAATTATTTTTTCAGTAGAAAAACAAAATTCGTATTATTCGGATTTTAACCCGAATTCCCAATTATTACCGATTTGTAACAAGTTTTTTTTAAACTTTTTATGTTTTTAAACCAAAAAAAAAAAATTTGAAGATAATACCTATACATTTGTGACGAAACGTTAATTATATGAAATTACCTCAAAAGAAAGTAGTCGCAAAGTAAGCTCCGGAAGTTATTAAAAAAACGTTTCTGTTATTTAATAATTGATAGGCATGAACAAAATCACAGTGTCTCTTTAAATGCAACTAAAGCATTTGTCGAGAGATTTTTGCTTTATTTCAAACGAATCGTGTTTTATTAAATATATTTACCATTTTCGTTTCATTGTTTTCGTTTTTATTAATATTAGAGCGCTCCCTCTAATATTATCTCGTATTTATATATATCCCTTTCAAACCATCTTTGAACACTTACCACGGGGCCTTAATGGACGCTGCAACTGTAAAAAACATTAAAACTTTTGATGAGACCGAATGTTTTACTGAAATATTTAAGATGTGATGTTTTAACTTTGTTTAAAAATATGATGTCATCTGAAAACCATGACATGACAATTATTAAAGATCAAACATATTTTTAAAAGTTTTAATTATAGAGGCAAGTTAACCGCGGTAACAACAAAAAAACCATACATAAATTTTAATTACCCAAATACCTACACACTGTAACAACTTCTTCAACAAGTTAATCGTACTTAATTAAAACTTTCAATTATGTTTGCAGCCAAAAGAAAATACTTAAGATTAGCTAGAATCACTAACATAATGTTGCTAGCTAGTGACGAAAATAACTAACCGATATTCATGCAAACAAATACTAAGTATTTAGAGAAGAAAGCTTCAAGTCTGTCCATTGAACCTTGAGCCTGCAGAGGACATATTACATCTTTAAATAACTTTTACAAAAATAGAACTGTTCATGACACGACAAAGTCTGTGAAGGCCAAACAGATGGTATAATAATAAAAAGTTTCTCAATTGGGAAAAAACATACTGTTATTCCGAAACCCATTTCGCTTGACTAAGCTAGTCAATTTTATCAAATAATTGTCATTAAATAGAAACGCTCTAATAATAGCTACTCCGAAATACCCTTTGCTACTCTTTGTGTAACCCATATTAACAAAGATTGACCAGATCACGGATGCACGAAGAAACATACGATATTCAATTACACTTCGTGATGAGACTGCAAGGCTATCCGAAATGATTGCTCAAAGAGGACGTGTATATGTAACACTGTTCAACACTCTCAAAACTACTACAATAGTACTAATTTACTCAAAGGGATTGAACAACCTATGGCAGATATCCATTTCTATAATTAATGTCATCAATGTGGGTTCACTGTGTTCTGTCAACCTAAAATAAATTTTGAAATAATTTACTACCTAACTAACGATGACGTAGTAAGAATAGAGAACGAACGGCAACACGACTCTAACTTGAAACACTCCTTGCTTCATTTCCATTCATGCATCTTGTAATGTTTTCTCCACTTGTACTCGAACTTTTGACATCATTCAAAATTATAAATTATTTGTTTGGTCATGTCATCTCTTTCAGGGACGTCACCAATTGCTTCTTCCATTCCACTTACGTGGCATCTGCTTTACTCGTCCAAACCACCTAACCTAATATTTGATAGTTTTGTTCAAAAACCACATTACAACAGTCTTGCATTTTTTGCAGTTCTTCTCATTCGTAATACGGTCGTTCATGGTTAGACCACGAAATTGGAATCTAGAAATAAATGAATAAATTCAATTAAATAGTTAGGTTTGAGAAAGTTTTCACAGTATCAATTCGTATTAATCTGTAACTTTAGGGTACTCGATAAGTGAAAATAAATGTTTACAAACCACATTTCTAATCATTCAGGCCCGGGTAAAACTTACTTGTAACTTGCGAAGGATCAGCCATGCAAATAACTCTCCAACTAGAAATCAACTTTTCTGGTCGAACATTAAAAGTTTTAAATAGCAGCAAAGTACCTACCACTACCATGAATGTCACATTTGACATTAATTTATGCAATTTTAAAGAATTTTACTTTATGTTGCACATTTTGTAGGTTTTTCATAAGATACTTTTTTTCAATGGTTATATCCGCGAAATAATACATGACCACATCCCTTAGAAATGTTTTGGATGCTTTAATTAAATACTGTGAATAGAACACATCTTTGAAAAAAAAATAAAAAATTTTTTAGTCTTTTTATATTCCCAAAAAAAAAAATTAAATATCAGGCCTATTAGGACTGCTTTAAAATAAAAAATCTCGTAGTAACGGACCTCTTTTTGGATATGCTTTTATTGTTTAATGTGACAAATTAAGCTTTTTACAAAGTGATTCAAAAATTTCTGCCTGAACTTCACAAAATAAAATAAAATGTCCTTCTTGGTGACGTTTTTTTTTCATAAATTAAAACAGCGGAAATTTCAACTTTATCGTCATCTAGGTAAGGAGTGTTATTGTTAGTCACCCGATTCCGAATATTACACGAAGTGGTGTATCGCCTTAAGCGCAGTATAACATATTTCATCGATAAAAGAGCCAGACTCGGTGTATTTTATATAAAATCTTACGAAGTTAGCAAACATAGATCGGCATTATAAATGTATTTATTTTTAGATATGTGTAATTTTGGTTTGTTGATATTTATGACTATTTATTCTTTTGTATGCGACATGCAAACTTGGACACACTCGGATAATTATTAATTGAGGTCCTCGCGTACTAGCGTCCTCGAAATTCATTGAACAGAAAGGGTGGTTAATGTAGAGCTTAATTGCAAAAATACGATATTGTAAGGCAGTGAATGCAAGTTTACCGAAACGATAATCGAAGGAAAGATTAATGAAAGACATTATAGAGAAAAAGAGGCACATCATAGCTTTTTCTTGACCAAATATACCCTTACGTAGTTAGTATTATAGATAAAAAAAGTGGATTTGTAAAAGGTAGATCGACAATCTCAAAATTGCTTCTATGTCAATGCATTCTACATGCATTAATTGAAAAAATCAAGTGGTCAGTATACATTCAGATTTTACTAAGGCATTTGATAAAATATCACATGACAATATATTATGTATCATATAAAGGCATTAGGGCAAATTGCTAATTTGTTTCGTTAAATATCTGAATAAAAGAATATTATTTGTAAAACAAAAAACGACCAAATCTAAAGAATTATATGCCTCTAGCGGCCTACCGCAGGGTAGTCATTTAGGTCCTGTACTCTTCTCATTCTTTATTAACGACATAACATCCTACTTCGAAAATGTTCAACACACTCTTTTCTGATGACATACAAAAATTACAAAGAAATTACCCTTTATAATTTAATTAGACCTTTAATCAAATTTAAATGATTTTTTTTTGGTGTGCAACTAACAATCTATTTCTAGAAAATTACAAATGTAAATCGAAAGTTTTTAAGTTAAGTTTTAAGTTAAGTTAAGTTTTTAAGTTAAAAATCCCCTCAGAACAAATTAACTACTAATACTACTACTCGCCAATTTCTCGCCTACTTTCGCAAATGAATATACTAATCATATGGTTTTTAATTAAATTTAATTAAACAAATTCGATGTTTAAACCATATTTATTATTCCAAAACATTACAAATGATAATTTCAGTTCATTATCATTATATATTTTTTTATTTATTTTATACAATAATTATTGTAAACCACTGTAATGTAAGAAATAATTTTTTACCCAATGAGCATATAAAATAAAAAAAAATCGTAGCCTCGAAACATTGTGTAGTTGTGGAGTCGTTAAAGATTGTCGTAATAGCCAACACTCGCTAGGAGATAGTATCAGAAGAAGAACAAATGTTTCGCCATCATGGCCAGCAGCTTTCGCATTAAACATTTTAAAACCTAAAATACAGTTTTATGTACACGAATTTGTCTTTTACTCCTCAGGCCTCGGCTATATTTTGTCATACGATCGGAGTATTTCCGCTTTGCAATAAAATCCAAATAAGTGGAATATTTCTGAACGTATCCGAAGAATAAATACTGTTTTAGGAAAGGTGATGATTTACGCTCTTATATTGTATTATTAGAAATAAACATACATTTTTTCAAATATTTAATTTGTACAGCAAACATAAATAAAAAATTAAAATTACTCAAATTACGTTTGTTTAACTGAAATTACTGATAACGAAAAAACACATGAAAACATATTTATTTTATTAGACAAATGTATTACAAACGTTATAATCACCTCACTTTTACGCCGTATCATATAAGTACCTATTGTTAGTTTTTTTCAAATTGCGGTCGGTACCTTTGGTTTCTGTATCGAACATGAAAACATGATATTATTGCATTAAATATTATAAAATTTGCAATTTGAAAAATGCATCAAAATATTCGGTTACAAGGCGATTCAAGCCGGAAAAAAAAGAATATTAAACACCTGACGCTGACTCATACAAACGCACAAATCGCAAAAAGTCTGAATCTAACATGAAACAGTTCAATAACCCTATTTTTACAAAGTGTTGACGAAGCAGTCGCCGGGCAAATTGTTATTGGCGCCTAAAACCTGCCTTTTGAAAAAACGTAAACATGTTTTTGCAAGCTGACGCCAAACAAACGCTGGTAGAAAGACATTATAAATACCCAGTCAAAACTAAATATTGGGTCAGTCAAATTTCAAAAATTAACACGAGTGGACGGAACACCTTAAACAGTTAAAACGCGATCTGTTAATTATAATTATAAATTCCTGAGTGTTAACTGAAATCTGTAGTCGCTTCTGTTCCTCCATCACGGCACAATCATTTTAAAGATTACAACTATTTCTAACGAGCTGTTTACGGCCGGCACTTTATCAGCTGAGTCAGACGCATCACTCATCATTACAAGAATGGGGCGTCTCCGTGTGCCGGCTCTTACAATCAAACGACTGAACTGCCCACTGCCGGTGATCACCTAGAGGCTGGCCAATCCCTGCTGCATTGATGCTGACAACCTAAAGGCTGACAAATACCTGCTGACTACCGACTGAACTGCCCACTGCCGGTGATCACCTAGAGGCTGGCCAATTCCTGCTGCATTGATGCCGACAACCTAGATTTTGACAAATACCTGTTGGCTACCGACTGAACTGCCCACTGCCGGTGATCACCTAGAGGCTGGCCAATCCCTGCTACATTGATGCCGACAACCTAGATTCTGGTGAATTCCTCCTTGCTACCGACTGAACCAGTCACAGATGCTGACAACCTAAAGGCTGACGAATACCTGCTGGCTACCGACTGAACTGCCCACTGCCGGTGATCACCTAGAGGCTGGCTAATCCCTGCTGCATTGATGCCGACAACCTAACAACCTAGATTTTGACAAATACCTGCTGGCTACCGACTGAACTGCCCACTGCCGGTGATCACCTAAAGGCTGGCCAATCCCTGCTACATTGATGCCGACAACCTAGATTCTGATGAATTCCTCCTTGCTACCGACTGAACCAGCCACAGATGCTGACAACCTAAAGGCTGACGAATACCTGCTGGCTACCGACTGAACTGCCCACTGCCGGTGATTACCTAGAGGCAGGCCAATCCCTGCTGCATTGATGATGACAACCTAGAAGCCAGCCAATTCTTCCTGGCTACCAACTAAATTAGCCATTGATGCTGAAAACCTAGAAGCCGGCCAATTCTTCCTGGCTACCAACTGAATTAGCCATGGATGCTGAAACCCTAGAAGCCGGCCAATTCTTCCTGGCTACGAACTAAATTAGCCATTCATGCTGATAACCTAGAAGCCGGCCAATTCTTCCTGGCTACCAACTGAATTAGCCATTGATGCTGAAACCCTAGAAGCTGGCCAATTCTTCCTGGCTACCAACTAAATTAGCCATTGATGCTGATAACCTAGAAGCCGGCCAATTCTTCCTGGCTACCAACTGAATTAGCCATTCATGCTGATAACCTAGAGGCTGACCAATTCTTCCTGGCTACCAAATAAATCGTTCATTGATGCTGAAAACCTAGAAGCCGGCCAATTCTTCCTGGCTACCAACTGAATTAGCCATTGATGCTGAACACCTAAAGGCTGGCCAATTCTTCCTGGTTATCGACTAAATTAGCCAATGATGCTGACAACCTAGAAGCTGGCCGATTCCTGCTGGCTACCAATTGAACTGGCCACTGCTGCAGCAGTCGCCCACGCCATTTACTGTATCGTATGGCGCGATGATGCAAAATGTGCTCCAATCTGAAATTATCGCTGAAAGGATTCCGGTTGTATCAGTTTTCTATCTGTGTTTTAAATCCCAGTTGTATTGAAATACATATAACTATTTCTTGTGAATTGGGCTGGCTGTAAAAAATAGGAAGTACCTATAAGCTACACCTCTTTATACGTTCTTTATACCAAAACAAAACTTGTAATTAAAATGTGAATTTTGATTCGAATCGTCTTTCTTTTATGATCGTTTGGATAGAACACCTCACGGTGTTTTACTTAAATCATTACCCATGTTGAGGACTGATGTGTGCCGGTGCTTATTATTTACAGTCTTTTCTTGTGCAGGCAAACACGTCCCGTACAGTTTCGTAAAGATGAACATTATAATTATTCTGTGCTTAACTTCTATATTTGAATATAAAGCTTAGTGTTTTTTGTTTCTAGCATCGTTTAGATCATATTGATCATATTTGTCACCACAACAGTACGAGTTACAACGATTTCTTTGAGACTATAATACGAGTTGCTTCCAAAAGCGAACCAATTCGCCTAAAGTGTTAAATATTAATTCACTTTTCGAAGAGTTAGAAGCAGGTAAAAATGTGCTCGATAGCCTGTAGAGTTCTTTATAAACCCTTTTACATTTCGTACATTGAAAATAAAGGAAATTTTATATTTAAATGATTTCAGAATCCCAAAACTACCCAAATAAATAATTCTCAGTGGAGATGGTGACAAACTTACTTTAGAGAGGATACAAAGTAATTCTTTGTCATCCTTAACACAACATTAATTTCGAGTTTTTGCCCGGCAAAACGCAAAGCTACGTTTTTCCGAAATAATTTCCATTTAATTTACACTCGTAACCACTAACATTTCTTATTCATTTGCCACCGTCAAAAATTGATGTTTATTGTATATTACTTGATCAAATTATTTAAACGCATGTTGATATCTAACGGCTGAATTTTTATCGGTGAAATTTTATCAACAAAAACAGAGCATTAAAATTCGAGAAATAAATTTGTAAAAAATACCTACCAACAACTATTTTTCACTTCTATGAAGGATTATTAAACACTTTTTCAGAATAAACTTACATTAAAAAATTATACAAAGCATATTATAATTTGTAGCAAAAGTAAGAATCGTGGCTTAAATATAATGTATCGCATATTTTTTCATAGTATATTATTTGGTACAATGAAACAAAAAATAAAGATACGACGGGTCAGAATACGAGACGAAGTATGCATGTGAATGAAGCATATAATGTGTGCAAAGACAAATTTATGTGTCTGTCCATCCTTGAATTTAACCCACACTGCAGGAACTGCCTGATGGTTAGTTAGTTAGTTTGCTGAAAGATCATAAAAAAAAAAGTTCATCATTGCAATGACTACAAAGGTTACAATTCTCAGGAAAAATTCAGAACGTTGAAGAAATTCCCTGTTATTATTGAATTCCTTAGAAAAATCAAAAAAAATCTTTCTCATGTTCCGTGGATTTCTTCTAAGCGATCATCTGTCATATTTTGATTAAAAACGCCATGATATAACTTAATATATCCGCGGCGTTCCCCTCAAGCTGTTTAATAATAAGCGTGCTTAATGTTATTTTGTTTCTATGCCCAGAGAAGCGTGTCTTTCCCATGTGCTTTTGCGTAATTCGTTTCGAACGCCCAATTTTCGATTGGGAAATTCGATCCGAATGTGTCGCTACAATATGTGAGTTGTCAGTTTCGGTCCGATTTATACGTACGCGTGTCAATTTTATTTTTACGTGCAATAAATCAAGAAATAATTGAGGAGGACATAATTTACCTCGTGTGAGGCCTTTATAGATAAATAAAATCGAAATAGCTTTTGTTAGGATAAACCGATAAATAGTTGATTGAATTTCTCCGAAATAAATGACGTAGGTATTAGCGTTCCTATTTATGTGAAAAGCTCTATCTCCGGGAAGTACAAACAAAAAGTTTGAGTTTTTAGAATAAAATTTAATCATATTGTCACTCATATTTAATATGATTAATAATAATATCACTGGCCATAACGAAAACAATGAGAAAATTAATCTCAGGATTCGTGGGACGAGACGATACTGTTTTCCGTCATATAGATTATTGATGAAATAAGTACAAAATTGCTTCAAATAATCAATATATTTGGCATATTAAGCCAGGGAGAGAGAAAAGGAGAAAAATTTTACGAACACGTATTCTTCTGGTTGAAGGTAGCATTCTTCATCAAGGGTGTTCCCTGGATTGAAGGTAACGAGGACAATCCCTCGTATCCGGAAATCAAGCGGAAATCTGTTTCCGATCTTTTCTCAGTCAAGATAGCGTGGCACTCGGCATAAATTCAGGCCTTCTTTTCAAGTCCGATCGGGCACTAAGCAAAAGAGATGCCCGCACAAACCATGTCAGCCATTTTGATAGACTACACGAACGCAGGAGATCACGTCGACAACGGACGAAACGACGAAATCGTTTGAAAAACTCATCTAATTACCCATTACTACATACAAATAACACACTCCTTTTAAACTTCGTAGATATTCCTGGCAAAACCTGACTTCAGTCTCGCCAAAAAAAGCTGCGCCCCCCCGCAAAAAATCGAATTCAGGTCTATCCCTTTTTTGCGTTTGTTCCGCTGTCCCCACTTCGCCGGTAAACTTGCCATAGCAAAAAAAATTGCATCTACATTTTTCGAAGTAACTACCTTACAATATATTTTTTGAGAGTAGAAAATACTTCTAGCAAAGCACATGTATGAGTCCACTATTAAGAAATGAAACGTTGCCAGAAATTGCAAAAGTTCTATTAAGTTAACAGATAAAAATAATAATTTGTTCCTTCTTCCTAATATTCCTCGCCCTTTTCTCGTTCCTTCTTCCTTCAAGGCATAGTCGAAAATTAAAATAACTTATGGTTAAAATAACGAATCACCAGACATTATAAGTGCAATGATTTAAGTTTTAATGCAAAAGGGCGATACAGTATGTATGTTTTTCTTTCCTCGACTGGCACTGATAAATTAAATAAAAATTAATTTTAAAATATTTAAGGATGATGATACTATGTAAAAGTTTATTACGTAAAACTGAGAGAGTGTTAAGTGAAAAAATCTACCTGCATGTTTCTAATATGTCCATTTTTGTAACTGGTAATTTTTGGTGAAATCCCATTATCATTTGTGTAATTATAATGAAAAAAAAATTAAGAACTCGAGTGCTCGCGTCAACAACTGGAATATGAGTCGAGTGATTGGCGTTTGAGTAGGAAATTTCTCGCCCTCATTTAAAACAAATCACACCTCTGAATCTTAATACGGAGTCATATAAACTGATTATAGTGCTATATAGCCAGTAAATTCACAATTCAGTCTTCCTCGAACGTCAAACAGTGAACAAGTACAATTTTTTTGCTCCTATAAAAACCAAGAAAACTTTGTGTAAAGCGTGATATTGGCGAAATCCGACTTCAAATATCAAATTCGAACATCCAATATCAGTTTCATCGATAATCTTTGCCTAAAACAGTGCGTAAAAGTGATAAAAAAACTAAAATAAACACCGCTTCTGGTAATCGCAGTGACACATGATATTGTGAGAAAACAAGTTGTTAAGTGTGATATCTGTGAAATCCCACGTAAAAAATCAAATTTCAATAAAAACGATCGTCTAAATACAGTGCGCAAAAGTTTAAAAAAAACTTAAATAACTTAACACCAATACTTGTTCATATCTTTGCGTAAATAATTATACAAAAACACTGTACAAATCATCCGCAATGATGGAATGCAAATCATGCAAGACCCAAATACATGACAACGAAAATTTATGCTGCAAGACATGTAAGCATAATTTTCATTTCTTTTGTTGTCATATAACTGAAATCAATTTTCGGAAGATGAATAAAAACTACAAACAAAGTTTCAACTGCCCATCTTGCAAAGAAACTAATAAAACTTCTCAACAAAAAAATGAGCTGGCAGAGACATCTGTGAACGAAACCTCACAACAGAATGAAGATGAGCTGACGGAGACATCTGTGAACGAAACCCTACAACATAATGAAACACCGGACGATAATGATAAAATTAATTCAATAATTAACCAATTAAACAAAAACTTCAAAAGCTTCCAAGAGATGTCTCTAAAAATATATTCACTACACGAAAATTTTCAACAAGAAATTAAAAGTCAAATTATAAACATAGATAAAAACACTAATGAACTTAAGCATGTAACAAAAAAAGTGGAGAATTCCTTAACAAATTTAACACCTTTAAACAGTAATCAATCGCTCTCGACTTATGGAGCCGAAACAAATCAACTTCCCATAGTGGGAAATAACATTTCTTCACATCAACTAGCAGATCTTGTAATGCCGCCGCAGGAAAACAAATCTAAAATACTCATTTTTGGAGATGAGGGTGGAAGAAAAATGATACGAAGTATTGAAAAAAATTCAAAAACAATGGAATGCCGGAGTTATATTTATCCCGGTGGCACTGTAGACAAATTTAGTGCAACAATATTACAGTCACGTGAAATCCTTACAAAAAAAGATTTTGTCATCTTATTTACTGGGACAAATGAAAAATCGCCGAAAAATATAATTAGTCACTTGTACTACATTGTAAATAATCTTCACCACACCAATGTTATAGTTCACTCGGTACCTAAAAATAATCATTTGAATGTTTCCAAACTCAACCACGAAATAAGGTCTCACGCTGCTCTATTCAAAAATCATTGTCAATTCATCGGGCCAATCTTCCACGACCGAATGAATGAATACGATATCTCGAAATTGATGAGCTTGGCAATAATAAACATAATTGATATAATTAAGAATAACCACCGGAAAATGTGCTATAATATCGAGAAGGAAATAAACAAACATGAACATGAACCGAGCGCGGGGTTTCACCGAGGTCGAAAACTATGAATAGTAAACACCTTTCCATTCAGAGTTTTTCTAACCAAAAAAATATATGTTCAGAAAAACTAAAAAAACACATAAGAATTAAAAAAATTTCGTGCCATACACATCCAAGTACATCTAAAGGAAAAACCCTACTCTCTTTTATGTACCTAAATATCAGAAGCCTGAGAGGTAAACTAGATGACATCAAATGCTTACTGAAATCCACTTACTCGAACTTCAACATCATCCTCTTGTCTGAGACTTGGCTTAAAGAAGCGGACCTGAAGTACTTCAACTTAGAAGGATACAAACACGAAGCATCCTGCCGGCCGCAGGGAGCTGGACTTGGTGGCGGACTCTCTATTTTTCTACAAAATTCTTTAGAATACAATGTGATTGATAACACGTGCGACTCTTATAACAACTTTCTATGGATTCATGTAAGCAAGCTCAATCTTAAAATAGGATTAGTATATAAAAAACCAAATACTGTCTTCAAAGACTTCTTAGAGACACTTTCCTCTCAGCTAGAAACATATAAAAGAGGTATTATATTTGGAGACTTTAACATAAATCTGCTTGATCCAACTAATACACACACTCGTAAATACACAAATACAATTAGTTTAAATATTTATATCATTTTTAACAAAATAAACAAAAAAACACGCAACACGCATCACAGAAAATACAAACACAATCATTGATCATATACCAAAAGAAACTTTATATTGATAATAAAAAAAAAAATAAAAAAAAACTCACCGACATAAAACTAGAATACTCATTACCTACTACTACTAAATACTCATTCTACCAGAATAAATGCGATGAGATAAACGACGACCTCAAGAGGGGAAATGTAGAAAGAGCTCACGCTGCGGTGAAAGACTTCTTTGGGATGAGAGTTGGAAAGGGTAATGCAATAGAAGGAGAAGACGGTAAAATACTCTTCGAAAATGACCAAATAGGAGAAAGGTGGAAAAGATATCTCGAAATGCTGTACAATGGAAAGGGAAATTGTGACAACGAAACATTGATAGAAAGAGAAAATGAGGTAGACGCAAATGATTTGGGAGATCCAATCACTAGTGAAGAGTTTGACCTCGCACTGAAAAATCTCAAAAACGGGAAAGCACCCGGAATCGATGAAGCTCCGGCTGAACTAATTAAGCCAGCAGGAAAAGGAACCACAGATGCCCTGTTTAAAATGATACAAACCATGTATAAGACTGGAGAGATACCAGAGGATTTTGAGAAATGCCTAATTGTCGCATTACCAAAGAAGGTAGGCACGACGAAATGTGAACAACACAGAACTCTTACCCTAATATCCCATGCCTCAAAAATATTGACTAATATCATTCTAAAAAGAATCGAACCAAAAGTAGAGAACATCCTTACCGGAGACCAGTATGGCTTTAGAAGAGGTGTAGGAACCAGAGAAGCAATATTGTCGCTACGAATACTACTAGAAAAAAGAATAAAAAGAAACCAAAACACATTCATCGCATTCATAGACCTGGAGAAGGCTTTCGACAAAGTAGAATGGAAAAGACTCTTCGAGATTCTGAAGAGAATTGATTTAAAATATAGAGATAGACGAATAATCCAGGCGCTATACAAGAATGAGGCCGCTATAATTAGATGTGACAATGAAACAAAAGAAGCCAGTAAAAGACAAGGGGTGAGACAGGGATGCTCTCTGTCACCTGTTCTTTTTAATGCTTATATACAGAGTGCGATTGATGACTTGAGAGAGAGAATGAGTCACATAAAAGGTGTAAAGATACACGGGCAAAAGGTGGATATGATAAGGTTTGCTGACGATATTGCTTTGGTTGCTGAAAGCAAAGAAGAACTGCAAGAGGCCTTAACAACCATGCAAAACATTCTTCAAAACAACTACAACATGAAGATAGATAAAGACAAAACAAAGCTGCTGACTGTAGGCCGAACGCAACATCAGATGAGAGTAGAGATGGCAGGAGTTCCACTAAAGAACACCAAGGAGTTTGTCTACCTCGGGAGCAAAATAAGATGGGACGGTCGGTCTAAGAGCGAGGTCGACAGCCGTATACATCAGGCTAGGCTTGCATTCAATAAAAGGTCGAAAATAATAGAATCGAATAATATAGACCTAAAACTGAGAATACTCCTCATCAAGACCTATGTATGGAGTATCTTGATGTACGGCTGCGAAACATGGTGCCTATCCGAAAGAGATAAACGGAGACTAGAGGCTTTTGAGATGTGGTCCTATAGAAGACTGTTAGAAATTTCCTGGAGAGACCATATTACAAATGAGGAGGTTCTCCAAAGAATCGAACGAGGAAGGCACCTGCTCAGGACCTTGTCCGAAAGGCGTGCAAGATGGATCGGCCATGTTATACGACAAGAAGGCCTCTTGCATGTCATAATGGAGGGTATGACCGAGGGGACGAAATAATCACAAACAACGTAGAGATATGCGACCACTTTAACAATTTCTTTTGTAACATTGGCTCCTCCTTAGCTAATAATATACACAACAAAATCACACACAATCTAGCCAATGAAATAACATTAGTGCATGATAGCAAGGAATCATTATATCTTCAACCTACCACGGAATTAGAAATAAGTAAAATAAAAAAATCCTTAAAACTAAATGCAAGCGCTGGTTATGATACACTCAAATGTAAGACAGTTCTAAGTCTCTCCACAGAATTGGTTCCTATTTTATCAAAGTTAATTAATCAATGTCTTAAAGAGGGAACTTTTCCCAATAAAATTAAAAATACCAATTCACAAAGGTGGGTCCAAAACGGATACCTCAAATTACAGACCCATTTCTATCTTACCAATCTTATCTAAAATCTTTGAACGTGTTATCTAAGATAGATTAAACAACTTTCTATCAAAAAAATCGTTCTTATATAAAAAACAATATGGCTTTAGGAAAAAATCATACACACTTGCGGCAATAAATGACTTAATCAGTAAACTTAGAAGCAGCATTGATGGTGGAAATTATATTTTATCTATACTAATTGACCTTCAAAAAGCCTTCGATACAGTAAGCCATGACATACTTCTCAAGAAACTCGAGAAAATTGGTGTAGTTGGTCCTGCTCTTAATCTATTCAAATCATATCTTACCAACAGAAAGCAATTCGTCAATCTTCAATAATCAAAATAGCAACCACCTACCAATAAACTACGGAGTTTCGCAAGGATCCATACTAGGACCACTTCTGTTCCAAATTTATATAAATGATATATCCCAATTAGATTTAAACGGTGATATTTTTTTATATGCAGATGATACTGCAATTTTCTACTGGGGTAAAGATTTAAAAATCTTACTAGAAAATGCACAGAGTGACTTAGACAAAATTAACAGTTGGCTCCAATCAAATATATTAACAATGAATGTTAAAAAAACAGGATACATGATTTTAAGCTCAACTCGTAAAATAATTCCTCCTCATGTACCCTTAAAAATTGAAAATAACATCCTGCAAATACTGATATAGGAGAAATATCTTGGGCTGTGCATTGATAAACACCTAACTTTTAAGCAGCATATTCAAGATATTAAAGATAAAATCACCCCCTTAATTAGCGTATTCAGCCGGATATCATATCTGTTACCAAATAAAATTAAAAAAGGTCTATATTATAGCCTCGTACACTCACATTTAAACTACTTGGTTGAAATCTGGGGAAATACATGTGAAACATATATAAACGAACTACAGGTAAAACAAAACAAAGTAATCAAAAAGCTATTTCACTTCAAACCTAGAACATCAACAAAAAAATTATATATAGAAACAAAACTATTAAAATTAAGAAAATTATATGAATATAATACATGTCTCCTTATTTACAAAATAAATAATAAACTCATGCATACAAATACAGAACTCATTAAAACGTCCCAAGTACACACACACTTTACACGGCAACACGATAAAATACATTTAAACACCATACATACTCATTATGGCAAGCTATCCATGGGTTACGAAGGAAGCAACATATATAATTGCCTCCCAGACGAAATTAAAAATGAAAAAAGTATAGGTACATTTTAAAAAAAAGTTCAGTTTTATGCTCAATCAACAAAACAATGAAAGTGAATAATATCGGTGTGTAATATATTTATGTGTAATATATATGTTATTTCTAGTAAAATAAGTGAAAAATGTAATTTTCTTTTATCTAGAATAAAAATATTTAAAAAAAACATATATATTACCGTTTATTCTATATTTTTAGGATTTATAAAAAAAATCGCAAATTCTCCGAGTCAAAAATGGCATATTATGGCGTGCAATCACTTAAGAAGTTTTGCAAACTCGGCATAATATGCCGGAAATTTTAGTTTATTTTAACTGACCAGACCGGCTTAATACAATTAAGTCCACCTACAGACTAGTATGTACATGTTAAAATCTGCAAGCATGAAGATGGAAGTGACTGTTGGAATACGGTCCGATCAGCTAAAATAAACAAGTTAAAAAAGTTAAAAATTGTTTTTTTATTGTAGGTATTTATAATAAATTAAGATCACTAAACATCAAAATAACTAAGGTTGCTGTAAAAAAACTTATTGACCTAAAACAATAAATAATATTCACTTTGGTTAATATTCTTTCTGAAAATAAAGACTTGAAGTAATCCGCTAGAAACTATTAATTAATTTATTATTATTAATCAGCGTATTTAGATAGACAATGTTTTACACAATTTTGCTTTCTGAACTCGAACTGCAAACTAGCACATGGTGCATGCACACCTAGGATGGTGTAGCTTCTCGCTATTAATCATTCTACTTTTAGTTTATTTAAACCCTAGCGCGATCAAATTGATACATTTACAATATCGGATTAGATAAACTTAACTTCCGACGATTTTATATCAATCCCGAGCACGGTTGTGCCGTCGATACCCGAATCGATATTGACTTCAAACGACTATGTAAAAGTTAAAACTACTAATAAATTGATAACGTCGAATTGAAATATTATCCTTAATATACATCGGTCCACGAGTACTTTGTGATACTAAAAAGGGAATTAATTAGTTAATAATTAATTAAGTCTATGGATCGTGTTTTGTTTCATTCATTGATAATCCAGTTATTTTGCATAATGAACGACATTATCCATAAATTTTATATATTTTGACGGCTTAGTTAACCGCTTGTCGGAATGATATTCTGTTCTCGCAAATATCGCTACCTGACCATAGATGACGAATTTCGTCAATATCTAAATTATATACGGTTTTATCGATCTACCGTGCTGGAAAATAATAATTAAGATACCCTGGTGTCTTTAGAAATTTTGTCAGTTACTTAAAATTTGATTTACTTAAAGACCTGTCAGATTCATGAACATCCTCAAATTCATGCATTATTTATAAATATTCCCTTTTGACAGAAATTCTTTAATAGATTCGCTGTTTTTGAACGTATCTCTTTCGGATTTTAATATTACAATTGAACTAACCAAAGATATTAGAAGAACGAGATGTGCTATGAGCAGTTCATACTGTGTGGAATTGTTTTGCCCAGTGTCGCCAGTTTTGTTCACCAATACTACTGCACACCTTCGCTTACGCTAAGGTATCCGCACTAATACATACAACAGATTTCTGTGCGTACACGTCCCGACAGTATTCAAAGTACCCTAATTAGGTAGTACTCCGCCTACGGTCCGGCGGCCAACATAGCATATCTCGTTCTTCTAATATCTTTGGAACTAACTAATAGAATAGAAATTTGATTTAAAAAGATAGAAATCTTACGATGGTTTTATTTCACTTACCGATTGTTTTTTCTTGTAAACTGTAAAAACACCACTTTATACGAAAGTCATTATTACAGAGTTTATAAACGTATTTTAAAAAGTATTAATATTAGACTTTTTATGTAAAATAATGATTAATTAAAAATCACAATCTTTGACAAATCTTTTGCAACATGAAAGCAATGGCGGTGAATGAATTTTTGGAATGAAAATTATTTGGATGTGTTAATTTAAATACAAAGCGTGGTGTTGCCAGTTACTACTTTCGAACAATCCTTAAATCGTGCATCTCAAAGTGATACAAAATTAGATAAAACTACTTTTATAGTATCGGCTTGTATAGTAAAGTACACAAGAAAACTCTACTGCTGTCAATGTACTGTATACTAAAGGGCAAAATATACAAAAAGATCCAAGGGGTCAGTCAATGCATTCACTAGATAAAATGCATTATGATATAATATGTTTAATTGGGACCGGGTCTAGAACCCACAGATAAGTGTTATGGCTAAGCAAAATAGGTTGTCGTTGTATTACTATTACAAGTGTCTATTTTCAATGACTTAGACGTGAAGAGGATTTAACGTTACTGCGGTATAAAGTACGTCTCAAAGAGCTTACCGTTAATCGAAGTCCCCAGCTTTAGACATCCCTGCAGCGCGAATGCACCCAGACACTTAATTGATATCCCGTAGAAGTGTGATATAATATATGCTCACTTGAAATTTCATTTGTTGCTCTTTATTTTTTTTTCGTTTGAAAAAAAGTCAAACATTACCAAGTTACGAATAACCTAACAATATTAAGAAAACTCCTACTAACATTATTATAAGCCGAAAATGTAGCTTGTGCATTAGAGGCAGAATGACTTGTGGTAATGGAACCCGACGCAATTTAACACTCAGCTACTAACCGGTATACATTTGCGATTTAAAACGTTTCCAAATCTATTAAGTTCTTGACGTTATCAGTGGCCGAGACGTTACGATACTCAACTAAGAGTCACGGGTTCGAATACCAAGTATTAATTCACATTAAAATAATATTTGAAAAATCTTAAGTACACTTACTGCATATTCTGGAGTGGTAGATATTCTGAATACCGTCTTGGTGAAAAGCCACCATTCAGAATAGAAAAGTTGTTTAAAATGGATTTGGACGTGTTTGATGATGAGATTTTAAAAATTAAGTACTTCCCAACCGTAATTTTTCCCATATTCTTCCCTTCCCCTCATCCCCTTCAAATTCATAACGTGCCCTGATTGAGGTTCCATAGTTTATAATTTCACTACAAGTCTTTCATTTTATTGCCGGCAACTCGGGCACTAATCTAAAATTTAATATGATACAAAATGTCCATTATATATGTTCTGCGATGGGTAAACATGAAAGAAGTGACCTTACTTCGAGCTCGCGGATACGTCATCAACACACTCCATCGGTTGATCTCTTCAGTGGGTTCGGCACTATCATCAGTGCAGTGTGCAGTCCCACATTATATTCCGAGCAGCCCGGTGCGGTTCCATGGATAGAATCCGCGATGAGCGCTCAGCTATGCTCAGATGCACCCAAACTAAACCACTGCACACCGATTCACTTATGACTAGCGCAGTGCCACTGTGCGGTGGGCTGCAATAGGTGCTTTTCAGCTCAAATCTATTGTAAAGCGCACCGATATGGTTAAGCCTATGATGTATTTATTTTTGTATTTATATATTTACTTATTTATCTATCCTTGTTTGTCTATTCTTAAATTTACTATTTTTCATTACACCTGACGATGAAACCATTGGGTTCGAAACATGTATTTAATTAAATAATTCAAAATTATTTTGATAAAATAGTGGCGTACAAAACGTGATTTTTTGTGTTTAATTTCAAGGGAAGATTAATTTTTAAAAAATACTGGTACGTGTGCAAATCCGCGATGTTCAAGGCTATAGCCTACATGGTGAAGATACCCCCCACGACAGTCAACATTTGATAGGAACCCACTAGAAATTTTATAATTCAAATATTTCATTTTTATGTTTTTAAAGAAAATCAATCAATTATATTTAAGTTCCGCATTTAGTAGTGGGTATGTTATTTACCATTACTCGTGATTGTCATTTTTCCCCTTTGAAGGCGTTACCAATTATAAAAATTTTAAACTCGCATTAGCAAATGATTTATTGTTATCAAGTTTAGTTTTTAGAATTTCAATTTAGGTTTTTTCTGTTCCATTTACAATATTATTATTATTCAATTTCTTAAAAAAAAGTTTTTGAAATTAAAAACTTAAATAAATAAATTTAAAATGATGGCTAAAACTTCAACGCATATCTAAAACTTTGATATTACACAAATTTCAAATTCTAACACCTCAGTATCATGATAGATAATGGTCAAACTATTCCACAAAGCTGGGAACAAAACCAACTATTCTATAGGTTTATCCCCGGTCGATTGAATGGTTTGCATGCATTATTAAATATAATGGAAGTCGTAAACTGATTCTAAAACAACGGCCTATCAGTAAGATACTTGTAGTAATTTAGCATGCATTTTAGCTGTTAACAACAGCGTTATTAATATATTCAGAAAGCTCATTTTGAAACAAGCCAAGCCACAAAATCAGGCGTGAAAATTATTGGATTAACAACTATGGTTAAGCTAGAAATTCATCGGAAAGAACTGACAAACAAAAAATCGTTTATATAAATAGCATTTAATAAAAATACGTAGTTTCGAGACGTGTGTAAAATATACAAACAGAAACAGAACAATAAACAGAACACATACACATAACAGTACATGTAAAATATACAAACATAAAACAGAACAATACACAGAATAATTAAAAAGTTTTTGCTCACAAATAGGAATCGAACATATCTATTGTCTTTCCGGGACAAGCGTCTTTAACCAATCGACCATTGGGACCTAATTATTAAGCGTCATATTTGTCGATCTCATATTTCAAATTCAGAATAAACAATATAATCTTGCAATTATTTTTCCCATATTTTAGATTTATTAGTATTATCTTCTTCTTCAATTGATTAGTATAACCTTCAAAATAAGTAAAAAAAAAAATAAAAAGTTTTTCCTGATTTAACGAGTTGTTACAAATCCTATATCGCCCGAATTCTTTTTTGTGCTCTTCTTGTTTAATTGGTAAATTTTAATCATACCGTGATAAATCCAAAAAAACAATATTTTTCCTTTCCGTCCATGTGTAATTAGATAATAAATAATAATAAAAAAATTAATAATTGACGCTAATGTTTTGAGCTGATAATTTTTGGCTTGACCTGATTGATTCCAGGTAAAAAAGCTATCTGATGACGCTATAGGTCTAACAGATTTTATGGTTAACCGTGTTTGGCGCTCATTGTCTACCTCAGAGGATGAAAGTGATTGTTTGCTCCGGACACCGTATCAAAGAGAATTATTTCCGAAAATAATATAATTTATTTCACCACACTAAAAATGATCTCTTACCAATGTTGTGGTTTTTCGATTCCCCCACTCGTGATAGCTGATTGTATTAAATAATATGAAGCTCAACAGAGCGGCAAAAATACAATTTATCATCACTGAATCATTACATCGATAATTACTTAAGGACACGTCCGGTGCCATAACCATGAAAATTCTATGAATGCTTTAAAAAAAATGCTCAAAAACAAGATGTCATAAATAATCCAAATTTACCACAAAATATTATTCGTCGTTTTAATGCACTGTATAATTTATGACTCATGAACATGAGGTACATCAAATGTTGATGCATTCCGAAACTACTTACGAAATAGTATTACAGCTTTGGATGCAGCTTATAAATGCACTGTAAATACTTACGAACGTAAAAGGTATGGACGGAAGGAAAAGAGGATGACCAATCACTTACAACTGTATCTCTGCAAAGGGTAACACAACACAATCACAATATATTTATAAATATATATATTTTTTTTTTACTGTGAAAAACAGTTTACATAATATATAACCAATTACATTCCACAGTTTGTAGTTAATAGCTTAATTATTATAACATTAATTATATAATATAATAGGTAAATTAATAATGACAGGTGCTAAAGAATACCATTATCTCGCTCTTAAAATGATTGAGATTCGATTGAAAAATGTCAATTTCGGAAGAAAGGTTTAACAGTGAGGTCATTCTCCCCAGAGGCATGATCATTGGTAGGTTGGTCCTGACTCTAGGAAAAATAAACAGCCTGTGTTGCCTCGCTCTGGTGAAGTTATCGGGGACATAAGTGACAATTTTTTCAGAACATCAGGATTGCAAATCAGCCAGTTTAGCAGCTTGTGTGCTACTAATATCATTGCAATTTTTCTCCTAACGTCAAGAAGATTTAGTCCCAGCATCTCCGCGAGGAAATCCGAGGGATACAACAAAGGGTAGTACCCAAACACTCGCATGTACAGGTACCACATGAACTTTTTTTGCACCTTTTCTACATCATTTGAGTAGAGGGCATCATCGGGTCCCCATATTACTGATCCACTCTCGAGAATGCTGCGAACCAGAGTGAAGTAGAGCATTTTTATGACTGCTGTATTGGAAAAATATTTTGCGTTGCAGATTACAAAACCTAGCATTCGATTCGCAGAGTTGCACACCGAATCGATATGAGAACGGAATGTCAGGCGTGTGTCAAAAGTGATTCCTAAATCCTTCATTAGTGAAATATGTTTTAACGAGGTACCACACATTTTATAGTTATAATATGGAGTACTCCTAGCCCTTGTATAGCACATTATTGTACACTTAATATAGTTAGTAATATAGTAATATAGTTATTCAACCGCGATGCCTCGAGGTAATTATCGCCACAAATCGTCAACTTCCTTTTTTAACTTTTCAATGTGATTATGTACGTGAAAACATCAACAACTTGCTTCCATGCAACTCCCGATCCTTCGTCTGTTTTCAAAACAAGTGCGCTCGAATTTGCACTATTTTCTTACAACGTGATGGTTAAGGATAGGTAGGAACTGAATAAATTACATCCCGGTAGGAACTAAGAATATTTATAACCAAACAAATGTGATATGCGAATTATTGAAGTAACAACACGTGTACGAGACGTGTGGGCCTGTACAAGAAAAAACTGTATATAATATGCACTGGCATACATTAACCCTCGACCTATATAATGATTTAAATAAAACACTCTAAGGTGTTCACATTTCACATTTTTTACATGTATTGTACTAGTAAAAAACTAGGAAGGGTCTAGCTTGTAGGTACTTCCTATTTTTTACAACCAATCCAATTCACATCACGTAGAGTATGTATTTTAATAAACAACTAGAAACAGTGGCAATCAATTTGTGGACTACATATGTCCAAGGTGCAGTGAAACCTGTCCAAAATAAAGGGCTTCAGTGGTTACTCAAATTGAAGCATATCGTGCATCTGTTGTTTGGATCGGCGCGCCCAGATGGCGTCAGCGACGGCCACAGTAGATGGCCAGTAGTAGGTGGCCAGCAGCGATGGCCAGCAATCGGTAGACAACAGTATTCGACCAGCCTGAGATGGCCAGCGGCGGCGGCCAAAATTTGGTAGCCAGCAGTCGGTATCCAGCAGTAATGGGACAGCCTTAGGTGGCCAGCAGCGGCGGCCAGCAGTCGATGGCCAGCAGTCGTTTGTCCCAGGACGTCAGCGGCAGAATGTTGCAGGTGACGCAGCTTTCAGTAAGGGCCGGTACACGGAGACCCCCGACTATTGTATGTCTTGATAGAGATGCCTTCGTTTTGTCAGCCGTTGGAGTGCTGGTAGTAGGTAGCTCCGGTAGCTCGTCGCAAGTAGTTAAGAAGCGGGCGGTTCGGTTCAGTTGTCCAGGACGTTGGCGGTGGCTGTGAAATCATAGATGACAAGTCAAGTTTTTAGAAAATTCATGTTTTGATGCATTAAATTTCTCGAGTATCGTCGGTATTTAAAACTACGATGTTATGATTTTGTTTTGAAAAAAAGGGGTCATCGAACCCACAGGTGTTCGATTCATGTCACCGAAGGCGGGCGATCAGTAGTTAGCAGTGGGTTTTATCTATCTTAGCATTTTATATTATGCATTTTATATATCCATATTAGTGAGTGTATAATATCAGGCTTCCACGTTTGATATAACACGATTATGCAGATGGGTACATATTTGCGTTTTTGTAACTTAATACTACAGTATTCCATTGGAGCTTATGAAGAAAATCGTTTCTTGACCCACCGTAACCAGCAGCGTGAGGGCCAATCGACTAGCATTGTATTGTTCATGTTTGCTGAACGCGGTAGGACAGAACTATTGAGCCAGTGGCGTTGAATAAAGTCGAGTCATCTGGAACCAAGCCTTAAGGCACTAAGAACGACGCTTTATTGAAAACGTGCAGGTTGACCTGAAGATACTTGGAGAATAGGATTACTAACTGCAATGTATCGTGGGAGTGGTATTAAAAATTAGACTTTAGAGGTTTTATAACAGGCTTTGTGATCATCGGAAGTAAGAAAGAAAATTAATTGAAATTTATTGTATTATGTTAAAATTGTTGATGACAAGTGGATCTCAGTAGGGGAAATAGTATGATTAGGTAATGGTTGATAACATATTTCTAGGAGTGACCGGATAAATCATCACAATGATAATTCCTCACATCTTTAAAAAGTTATATAAAGTCATGGAAAGTGATGAAACAAAAACTTTATTAACTGGGTTAAGTAGGTTAGGTTAGTTTAAAAAAAAAATTTTTTCATCGTTTCTAATGACTTTATATCACTTTTTAAAAGTGTGTTGAATTGTCATTGTGTTGAGTTATCATGGAACCATTTCTAGAAATGCGTTATGAAAGTAATCGAATTAGCTTTTTTGGAAAATTTTGTAGGAAACAGAGGAATCTTGCGCTAAACTAAAAATATGTTATATGAATTATTATTTATTATTATCAAGTTTAATTTGTAGAACTCCGTTTTTAATTTTTTTTCTATGATAAGACGGTTTTATATTGCCTTGAGAAGTCGAAACAGCTATTATCATTGAATGCATTATTATTCTTTAAGCACATAAAACTTTTCCTTCAATTTTCTCTTTTCAGAAAGCGATTTAATCATTTTAAATTTAAATGAAAATAATTTTCTTCTATATAATATTTAATACGTTGATATTTTGATGAGAAAAGTGGTTTGAAAGATTTGTAAAAACGTTATGACTCGCGGCGGTTATCCCTCGTTTGGTTTGGTTCAGCGGAGGTCGCGCTAACGGGTTATTTTACCATTTGTAATTTCCTCTTGTCTCGCATCGACGTCACGGGACTTCCGGCTTCACAAGAAACACTGTGAGTTCAGGAAGTAATCAAGCTTTCTTTCAGGTCTCAAAAAAGCTCATCTTCTGGTGGCTTTACTACTTTTACATTGCTACCAAGGATGTAACAGTTGTTCGCATTCGTGAACTGTTTTTAGTTTTCAGATACTGAATTTATGTACGCTTTCGCATTACTGATCTGGGTCAATACGATTTTCAATGTTTAACAAGAATAGAGAATTTTCATTGTTTAAGCACGTAGGAACTTAAATATTCCAAATCAAAGCGTTATTTTTTAATCCTTTCATCATTAATTTATGCAGTACTGTGTCATTTTCAACTTTGTGAATAAAATATTGATTTACTCGTCGACATCGTTGGTGGGAAATGACCGACCCAGCGGTTATTTTCCTTTAGTATAATCTTGTATCAATCTCCTTAATTTTAGGTAAAAAGGAATATAGTCGGACGAATTTCAAAGGAGTATTAGTATCTGTAATTTCGTATAAAAGTGCACCAAAACGCGCACCATCACCAGTTGAATTTGGACAAGCGTCGAAACAACGTTTATTTCTAACAGAATCAAAATATATTAAAAAAAAATTATCACTCCTCACAGGAAACATGTGGAATATACCTATGAGAAATTGCACAAGATCATATTGAAAATTAAAGATATGGATGAAAATTGCACGAAAAGCTACCCTTTAAATACCAGAGTTCTTCCTCATGAACACGAAGAAAAACGTTAATATCTCTTTATTTTTTTAAACAAATATCCCGGTACACTCATCTCTTGTGAGGGTTATTCATCGAGACATCTATTTTTCCTGATAGGTTGCAATCTTTATTCCAGCGACAAATATCGTAAATATAATGACAAATCCCCTTTCTTTTTTGCCTGGACTGGGATTTACTAATATTTTCGTGTACATTTTTAATGTTATTTTTATGTTTATGCATACGACACTTTGGTTTTAAAACATATTTTTTTCTTACTAATATAAAATAACACCTTGAGGCCTTAAAAATAATAAAATCAAATTAGATTTCAAAAAAAATTGTACTCAAATAATCATCAAGCATAAAATATGGTATTTATATGGAAACAAAAGTGCGGTACTGAAAGGGTTAAATTCGATTTTTGGGAGGGTCTTTCCGTGGTTGTGTTTTGTTTTTACCCCGGAGTTGACTTGTTAAAAATACAGTTTATATTATGCAGGTGATAAATTCATTGACAGTGATTAATATTCATTGACATTCAACAAATAAAGTTTGGAAGTGCAATCGTTACTTACAACGATTTTCGATTTGAATTATTGCTCGGCTAATTTGAAGCCAACCACGTAATAAAATGGTGAAGGAATATTCGGCGCATATCGCATTCGTTTAAATTTAGAAGAAAATGCATGACTTGCAAAATTTATGTTGTGTACGTCCATTATTCCGTTCACATCAGCAATGCGGTGAAAATTTTACAAATATTCGCATTCGCGATTATAAACATTTGACATCCGGTAACCCTAATTGGAATACAACCTCTAACGCGAGGGATCCGTAATCATGATGCATAGAAAATATGCGCATGTAAAACTGGCTTACGTTGGCTTGATACGGGATTTTTTTTATAATAGGATTTCAGAATTAAAAAATTATTACTACTAGCCGTAGTATTACCTACACACATATTTAGGTAATACTGCGGCGATGGATTAATTCATACCACGGAATTTAATTTATCATGAAGATAAGTTAATATAATACTCCGGTTAACTAGTTTTATACAATTAATTCAATGGCCAAATAAAATTAACACCAATCACAAATTTTATTCGCTGTTGTATAAATAATAATGAATCATTCCGTTTGTAATTAATACATAATTAATTATTAAGAGATTTTGTAATTGAGCCATTCATCATTTGGATATAAAATTAAATCACAGTTATTAAATTATATTGATGTGTGAATCGAATTAACTATTTTTGACTAAACTAACGATGTAGGTACCCAACGAAATGTCTCTTGCACACAGACTGTAAAATAGGGGTTAGTTACACGCCGCAAACGACTTTTTGAAATTCAAAATTATTGTCTTTCTGATACATATAGAACTTTTGTGCAAAACGCAAAAATATGAAAGCTCACCTAATTAATAATTTGTTAAAATTGTGGCTCTACCACGCTTCATAATAAAAAGGTCGTCCAAGGTTCGGCGGCCCGTTTATGGCGTCTCATTGGTCGGATTTCCCTTACCGTTGTAACGTACGGTCTTGCCTCGGTCCCACTTTGTACCCGCTGCCTGCCGGCCATTTATTTATTGTTTTTTTTTACGAATTGTTTTCAGCAATGTGTCAATCTTATAGCTAGGTACATAATGCAGGGTTCCGCGAATATAGACAATCCAAAATAGTTTATTAATGTCACATACGCGGATTAACATAATACACAAAAACAATATAAATTTAATTCTCCAAATACGACAGAATAGCGTCATATATAAAAAAAACAATATAACATTTATTCTTAAAATATAACACACTAGCGTCCGATATAAATTACATGGTTTTCCATACCGGCAGAAATAATGAAATAATGAATGCAATATTTATTTAAAAAGCAGATGATTTATTCCAATATTAATTCACACTGAATTTTTAAAATAGTAGTTGTTAAGGTAAGAAAAATAAAATAGAACATAAGTTAGTTGAAATTTAATTTCATAATTAACGTTTGGGATGATGATATTATTTATATTTATACTCGGCCCGTTTCAGTATTTGATCAAGATGTGTTCAGCCGTCAAGTACCCATCACAGCAAAATGATTACCTAACGTAAGTTTCTTATTTAAAAATCAACTCGCAAATTAGCCCGCCTAAAACATTTGACATTTTGAAATCTCTCCATCTCCCAATGACGTAGGAGCAGAAATATACTACTCAAATTAAGTACTCTTATAAAATCATAGACATTACGTATAATATTGATGATATCTAGGCTTCCGACCTACATAAATACATATTATGTTCCAAGCCAAGTTAAGCTCTACATTCCTACCAAGCCGAGCTTTAAATCAACCGATATACCGGGTCTATATTACCCCACAATTTAAACTAAAGGAATACAACTGACAGTGATAATACAAAATAAGACATTTAATTGAAAGATGAAAATTTAATGAAATTAGTTTCCTTGTTCAGTTGTAGCCGTGTCGATTGAACTGAGAAACAAAACGCTACAATAAACTAGCTTTTAATCTGAAATCGGTGTCAAATCCAGTAATTTATTGACAGGAAAAAACGATCTGCTCTTCAATCCATTCCTTTGATGAAAACGGTAGACGTTTAATCAAAATTGATTAAAGAACTATCTCTAAAAGTTTTATTTTACTACTGTCTTTCTACTACCTTTATGTAAATCTTTCTTTTGAGCAGTTTAAGGAATAAGTGATCAGAGTTTTTTTAAAAGCTTTTCTGTCGTATTCAAAATGGATCAATGATACAATATGTTAACAGAATTCTTGCTTAAACATACCATATTGTAATAATCACAATGACGTAATATTTGGATATTTTTTGACAGCGGAATTTTTCCATCGCGAGCTAAATAAATATATAAAGTTAATAAAAGAGTTTTTTTTCTGAAATAGAAGAAAATTTTTCTATTGTTGCATAATTCTGTCCCGAATTTATTTTGTTCTATGCATATCCTTTCTTCCCATGGTTACTAATAAATGACAGCGATAACTGCACGATAAAGAAAAAAAATCTGTTTTGCTATTAGTGATTTTTTGTTGTTAAAGTCGTTTTTATATAATTCTGAATTGAACTTAATTAATTTAAAATCCTGTATTATTTGTTTAATTTGACATCTTGTCTTAATATGACAACTTCAATTACCACCAGAATAAGCTCCATAAAATAAAACAAAATGTTTTTTACTTGTTCATAATGGGTTTAATTTTTGCGGTGATAGCTGTCTATATCTCGAAAATTATTTATTCAATATTATATTCACAGTCAATACTTTTACCCACAATTTCACGTAGGTATATGTTATTTTAAAAGAATATTAAAGCATTACTATACCATAATGATAAAAAGGAAGAGTCTAAATTATAAACTAACCAATTTATCATTGGGAATGTCGTTGTTTTTTTTATGTTGCTTACATTTTATAAAGTATATAATAACCTCAAGTTTATACTTCGCAGTTCGAAAATGTTTTTTCACATCAAGTGGCAAAGTGCAATATGTATATATATTTTCGGAAATTATGTTCACAGGAGGAGAAAATTATGTTCGCTGGCATTAATCTAATTTTCAGGAAAGAGATAATTAAAAATGAATATCTGAATAATAAAACAATCAACCGTTTTAAAATCAAAAAGTTTAAATAATAGATAGGTAATAGATATAATGTTAAAAATTTTTTTTTTTTTTTTTTGATAAATTAGTATGTTTCCGCCAGTAAAAAATATATATTATTCAAAAATATACTTCACATTTCGGGAGAGATTTATTTTTTTATAATTGAACAATAAAATAATATTTATAAATCTAAATGAAATTAAAACTTTTTTCTGTATCTTGTTCTGTTTCATGCTTCGTTTAAAATTAATAAGTACCATCTTATTCTTCAATAATATATTACATTGATGGGTATAAATTTCAAAAGTTGTTATTATTCCAATGAAAAATTATATTTATATAAATCGTGTTTGAATTATTTGTTCAAAACATTACTGAAAGGTCAAAGGTCACGATAATAAGCAACATTATATGACTCTTCTGAATGGTTGCCCATAAAGAAAATAAACACCAAACTGTTACCGGCAATCCCCACACCACCCCTCCTTCGCACGGGGCTAAATGGCAAATGGAAACCGGCTACTAACTGCCACCACCCTTATCCCCTCGCCGCCCACCCGCAAGATAACAGTCCATTTGGGACTCCGCGGGTCCAGGTTAAGTGACTGCCTTTACATGCCGATCTATTGTCCAAAACGACTGAGTAACTTTCGCTTTGAGTAACTTACGTTTCGCTTGAGGTGGAAAGTTCAATGTATCCTTCATGTTAACATGTTACAAGAGTTAAAATAAATAATATAGGTTAGTCGTAATAATATGCTTATAATGTAGCGCCATTTTCGCGAAAAATCACCTCAAGGGAGTTGTTGGAAACAAACGCACCGATTTGACTGAAATTTAGATTTTAGTATAATTTGTAGAATATTTTAATGAAAAAAATCCACGACAATATTTTTGACGAAAGAATTTCCTAATTTACTGGCGAGTTACTAGCTTTGGAGGGTCGCAAAATAAACGCTATTGCACCGATTTGATTGGATTGTGCAAAGAAAATGCTATCTAAAATGATTCAATAAAAGATCAAGGATTTTTATGAAAATCGGTCAAATTTTCGGGGAAATTGCGAGTTTTAGCAAAAAAATGTTTTATTTATGGCCAAAAGGCAGTTTTCTCAAGCTTTGTGGCAACAAATTGGAACAAAACAGATTGGAAATACAAGGAAAATTTTTGTGTGAAACAGGCTCCAAGTGTCAAATATTAGTCTTGCTAAGACTCGGAGTCATGCCATTTTTTAATTCTAAAAAAGTCCTTCAGCAGGACAAACCGCAACTCAACCGCAAAACTCATGTTCTCCCAAGAGAGTAAAATGAATTTAGTTGACTTCAAATAATAGCTAAACCAGCGTTTGGTATTCCTTTCTTTTTTTTTTGCTATGGCTGAACTTTTGGGTCGGAGATTTTATATTATTTTGCGTAAATAATCATACCAAAGACCACATAATGCAAAGTTGATCCCGAGTAATCCGCAATCCCGGGAAAGTTTTTTTTTATTTTTTAAGGAGAGGAATATTTTAAAATCCTTAAATTACGTTTTAGGTACATAAATTGCCTTTTCCGCAATATTTCATAATGAATTTAAAATTAGTTGCACGTGGAACCATTAGCTTTACACAGACAATACCAACAAACTTAACTACAAAACAGAATTTCCATCTTTGCGTCTCCTCAGTTCAAATGTTGAGCTCTGGTGTTTTTTTTTTACAATTTCAATGCAATTTTCATAACATGGCTTCAATCATGAGCTACAAATATCTGAAAAAGTAATCAAAAATTTTTTGTGTCTTAGCCAAGTAGTCAAATAAGATATTGAAAAGTATTAGATAATATATATTTGACCAGTACCATAGAATAAGGAAGAATCCAAGTAATGCCGTATGGGGGTGTTCGACATCCAAATATTTGCCCAATTGAGTCTTAATGTAAAACTGTGTTTACGAAATTTAAAAATGATGGTGTTCTACGATGCAAACAGAGTCTAAGTGAGACAGAGTACTGGACTATTAGGCTACATGGAAATGTTTCCATTCGTTTTTATGGAAGGCAATCTAGCTTTCTTCCTTATTCTATGACAAGTTCTAACCGAGTGTAAGATGCTACCAACCGGAGTAAAAAAAATGTCGCTTTTCAACCCAAGCTCCATTATTCCAATGTTTTTCACTTATTGGTATGGAAGTAGTTTTTCAAATATTGTCGGGTTATTCGTAGATATTCCGGATGTGATTGTCTTTCTTCAAACAAAAAAAGACGAATAAAATAAATAAAACTGCACTATTTAAAAAAAATGGAAATCTAAGATATACATCAATTCTCCTAATTAAAAAATATTAAAAAACAACGTGGTAATGCAATCATAAACATCTTGGAATTTTTAATTTATTTCGTTAGCAGAAGGATTCATGAAAATAAATAACAATTTAAAAAATTTTAAATTTCACCTTCAAAAACACACCGAAAATTTAAACTTAATGCTCTAACATATAAATAAACCAATAACGATATATGATTTAATATGATTTAAGATTTTCACGGCCAAAAGTATTTTTGTTATTTGTTTTTGGGGTGTTATGCCGTGTTGCGCTAACTCCTTCTTTAGCCAACGTTTCGGACAGCATTGCAGTGTCCATCATCAGGGCAGATGTGTTATTTATAACAATTTATAACAAATAACACATCTGCCCTGATGATGGACACTGCAATGCTGTCCGAAACGTTGGCTAAAGAAGGAGTTAGCGCAACACGGCATAACACCCCAAAAACAAATAACAAAAAAAACAATAACGATATTATAATAACACATCCCTCTCTACACACAATATCAGCTTAATTATGGGGGTCCATCTTATATTATAGAAAATGACTACAAAATCGTAACATTTTTTTTTGTAAGTGATGTTGAGTGAATGTAAAAGTTTTTTTGAATTACAAATTGGAAAAAAATGTTTATGTTATATCATGATGATATTGTTGATGGTAAAGCTGAAAAAATTAATTAAAACTTTTTGTAATCATTTTAGTCAATTTAGATATCGGATGGTTCAATCAAAACAGATAGCTCTGTCCATTGCCGTGATCAGATTTGAATCGGATTGAACACTGACATAATTCTTTTTTCGCATGATTGTACTGAATTTGTGACGTTAATCGACTCTACTTTCAATAGAGATGCATTATTTGGGGAGTTCAATTATCTGTTTCCATTCATCGGTGTTTCTAATTTGAAAATTGCGATGCCGTTTTCAGATTAAAAGCCAAAATTGTATTTTAAAAATACCATGTGAAAAACTCAATAAAAACAAATGAATCATAAATCAAGTTAAAAAGAAGTTTTTGTTGTTTTTGTAGAGTGCTCATTTAACGAAATAATTGTTTTTCACAAAGGAAAATAACAAACTTTTCTCTCGTTTTCAGTACGAACAAATGTTGGGCATGCTTTATCACAGTTTGCTGGAATCACTTACGGTCGAAGATGTACATATATTTGTTTAATTTCTCTTCAGATAAATATTCTTCTTCCTGTTCAAAGCTGATAATTCTCTTTATAGTTCGTCATCCTTTATAATATGTTTGCAACCTCAGATTCAAATAAAACAGATGTTTAACTTGTAATTGGTGCTTTTTAGTTGAGAAAATAATCCCCTAAGGAAGAATGATTTCACCAAACATATTAATTTTGGTATTTGCAAATTGGGTTATCATAACTATGATTTGTTAGCTTCAGTTAAACAAATTTTATACCACATGCTGTTAATAATAATAGTAAAATGAACGAGTTGTTGGTTGTTTTTAAAAGTAATGTAAGCTTGTTACTCGTTTTAGGATAGATGCGCTATATTTAAATTTAGCTCTGCGATATCAAACCATTCTAGTTCACAAACCGCTGAACCGATTATTATTCCATTTACCCTAGAACATAGGTTTTAAAAGATTGTGATATCCATTTGAAATTCAAATGCTATGCTCAATTCACATCTTAATGCAGAATGATTTAAATATTTGCTCATGGCTCTAGTTCGTATCTAGAAGTGTTCACACATTACATGTAGACCTATTTGGTGACGCTTTCTTTAGCTATAAACTACAAAAGCTTGAAATGGTCTTAGAAATGACCTACCTTGACTAAAAGGTAGGTAGTTCTTTAAAAAAATACAGCATATACATTTTAGAAGACTTAGGAAATTCATTTTAATTTGAATGTGAGGGAATTCACTTTGGAGTAGTTTCAGGGAAATATACATGGAATTTCGTGAAACGTTTTGGTGATGATCTGGCTTGTAAGTCACACAGACCATCAGGGAATAATTAATTCCCTATGAAAAAATGGGTTGATTACAAAATTCACTCTGCAGGAAAGGTAACAAATTATAATCCAGCCTCCAAATACATAAAAACAGAAGACTCACCGAAAATATCACTCGCATTGAGTTTATAGCGATTACTTAAATCTCCGAATTCGGCAGCGGACGGCAATCGGCACAATAATATTTGCATTCGCACTATGAAATTATAATCGGTCACGACCAGCTCTCAAGAGAGAAGAATTCAGAATAATATTGAGTTAGCACATTGTAATTCCAAAAGTACTGACACATTATTGTGACAAAAATATTTTAATCCTTTAATCTTAAATCGACCAAACAGGAATAGTGGTGCCCTCTTTTGTCAAATAATATAATTCGGATGAATCCAGCTGATTAATGCATAGATGACTGTAATTCATTATCACTTTACCTGCAGAGCAAAATCTATGCGAGAATTCCCAGAGAGGTCTATCCTATCCACTATTTTTAATTTTTAATTTTCAAATTTTATTTCAAACTAATTTTAAGTCTACTGCTTCTCCACGTTTCTTGTATTCATAATTTATTAACGGAAGAAAATTAAATTTGACATAATATCCACTCTATCTCACCTGTACTAAGAAAGATTGAGCATTTAATGGGCTGTGACCACCGAAGCAAGGCAAGGTGGAGATGCTTGGAGCGCTTAATCGTTAATATAGGTCACCAACTAGGGATAGGGAATGAACATGATTATGGTGGAGTAATATATGAAAGGGAAGTGCATACATAAGTGAGACATTTGATTAAACCCAATTTACGTGTATTTTATTATAATCGTGAAATTCCCTTTGAAAGAGTGAAAATGTAATTAAAACGGAGACGTTTAATCATTCTGGTTGAATTAAAACATAATTTGGAGACCCATTATAGCGTATGCATGGTGTATGTTGGAACTACCAACAAAACGTTTCGTTTGTTATTTCTTCTATCTGTTACCTTCACGAATAATCAATTTATAGATCTGTACTCATTATTGGATGAAAGCACGAAATGCTGTTCTTGCAATCACAATTTATATTCCACTTAAACTTGAAATAGTTAGGACAAATTAATGTTCCGTGGCTGTGAACCGAGAATGGTTCGTAATGGCATCCTGCTCCCGGTTGCATGTCCGGTGCGCACTACAGACCCACTCAAACACTGCCTCGTTTAGAGTGGCCCGCTATATGAGCATAATGACTGCTGATCAAATTAGCATACGTACCTACATAGAAAATCGATGATAAAGTCAAGTTACATTGCGAATATAAAATACAGAGGAAACCATAAAAATTACGGTATTGGGTACTGTATCTGAATAGATGATTCACACCAGAAATGGGTTGAGAAGATTTGAATGGAAATCACCACAATGTCGCCCCTGACTTAATACAATTTGGTTCTAGACCATTTAGTATGCGTCCTGTCTCTCTTATCTGACATCGTAGATCGCTACCCAATTTGATTTTTTTTAAATGTAAATAAGAGTCTCAACTGCTCTCAACAGTCTGGAGCCAGTGGAACTAGCTAACTAGAAGTAATCAGAGTTTTCTAAGTTGAGAAGTGTTGCACCTTTTTATCCTTTTTCAATTTTTTTGATGTGAAACAGCACAAGAGTCTCAACTGCTCCCAACAGTCTGGAGTCAGTAAGACTATGGCATCCCCAATTGGAGTATGTTGTGAGGCTGAAGGTATTGATGAGGCAATGAGATGAGGAAGGGGAAGATGGGAGAGTACCTGACATCAAGCATCGTTTCAATTCTGATTGGTAGTCTTACACCGGGGCCATACTGAGAGTATCTTCCAAATCAATAAATTGTGAAATAACAGAATTTCATCAAATAAAATTACCTTTCGCATAAAGATACTGCGTAATTTTCGAATAAAATTATTTATTAATTAGTTATCAACACCATGGTGGGTTTTAACATATTTTCACATTTTACATGATTTAGAGCATGATATAGAGAACAAAAAAAGTTTTATCAGTTTACATAGCAAAAAAACAAAATTGTAGTAACAATACACTGTAGGTAAATAAATTTTTAATATAAGATATAAGAAAATAGATGAAAAAACCAGAAAACGTTTTTAAATTGCAGATAACATAATAATGTAAGTTTATAATACATAAGTTACAAGTGCATAATACACATAAACTCTCTTCTGTCGTTAATGGAAATAC
Source organism: Hesperophylax magnus (assembly GCA_026573805.1). Lineage (NCBI taxonomy): Eukaryota > Metazoa > Arthropoda > Insecta > Trichoptera > Limnephilidae > Hesperophylax > Hesperophylax magnus. The sequence goes on from JAIUSX010000022.1 coordinate 9,676,106, forward strand.
ATTACAAAGTGTATGTATGATACAGAAAATGAAAAGAGAAGAACAAGTTTGTGCATTATAAAATAGAGAAAGATTATAAAAGTTTATATAACCTGGCTAATATGAGATACTCATGAATAATAATATATGTGATTTAAAATAAAACAATAAGTGAGTAAACACCACTTTTTTTATACTTAATGCCGTACTGGTTTCGCTACAACTATAGCTTCTTCAGGGCTCTTCTCTAGAGATGAGTAATGCCCTGAAGAAGTTGTTTCTTTTTTTTAAATTATTCTGTTTCTTCGCATTCCACATTGAAATGAAAAATGAATTTGTAAAATTATTTAAGTAATGCCAATATTATTGATTTTAATCATCTTATGCCGTTTACCCTCATAACTTATTCATAATAGGAAGTCTAATTCCGATGATTTGCGATTTATTTTGCAAACGCGTGAGTTCATGTGGGAATGGTTATGAATGAGCGAGAATGAATGGGAATTCATTGGAACGGTGGGATATAGTCGGAAATGAATCGGATTCGGATTCACTGGTCTATCCAAGTCCTATCATCCGTTTGTAATCATAAAAACTCCACAGTGACTTTATTGCATGTTTCGTTGAGTTTGGAAAATTTAATTAGAGTATTTACTCTAGGCTCGTGTTTCTATGAATCAAAGCCAACACTATTGTGTTGGAGTGTATTCAAATTTAACAGATCGGAAAATTTTTTGAAGTGGTTCAGGCTTACAATGTTACAAAATCTATTGTGGGACAAAAAGGCAAGATAAGATAAGGTGGATTTAATCCGGATAAAGTAACTTGAAGTTCATTCAACTTACAATCATTTTTGAAACTATTCTTCTAAGAGTAGCACATACCGGATGTGGCCCATTGACATTTTTTACGATTTTCCTCAAAAAAGCCTTTCTTTGTAACAGCTAAAGAAACACTTTTCTAATGAACCGGTAAAGTCTCGATTTCTTGAAGAAACTATCTCTTTTATTAAAAAGAAATATCTTTCAAAATAGAAACATATTAATATCTATTATAGAATCTCATTGATCGGCGAAAGAAAACCAGTGTAATCTATTTCAGAAGGTGTAATATAAACTTCAAATCTTACACATACAGTTTGACGACCTCCGTGGTTGAGTGGTTACAATCCTCGGCTACTAATCCTGTGGTCGCGGGTTCAATTTCCGTCGAGCGCAAGTAAATTTTTTTTAATGGTACATACTAGTGTCTATCTACTTTCAGTATCGCTCTTGTGAATCACCACCATTTAGAATAAACTGTATTTGACCGCTTTTTATTTGACGGCCAGGTATTTCCATACTTTCTTCTTCTCCATCTCCTTCCGCTCCCCACTACCTTCAGTCTACCAACCTACCACTATCGGGGATGCCATAGTTTCACTGGTTCCAGACGTTAACAGTTGGTACAGCATTGTAATTGCTTTTCTTCCGTATTTTTTTCACACTTCAAATAATGCTAATTTAAAGTTTTGCCTTTCATATTATAAATTCAAAATGTGTATAGGTAACTCCTAGTAAGCAAAGATCTATATCTCACATATACATACAAAACGATTATACTATCGGAGGAAAAACCTTTTCTCATCTTCACATTTCCGTTATGGTTTAGGTTGGTTTTTAGGTCGCATAATCTTCTCCCTTTTTAGTGTTAAATGCAGATTCTAAAAGATAGTTCGAGGCGTGTATAAGACACAGCGGTTGGGTCACCTCAACCTAACCTAACTCTAACTCCATAAAACCCTTTTCTCCCTGACACTGATGAAGTGGGTCAGAAAACTTGGGACAAATTTGCGTAATAAGTTATCTGGTGAATAAACTTAGTCCGCCACTTGATCGTTCGTAACATTGTTGGTAACAATCAAAGAGTTTCTGGATAAACACACATATTGTAAGAAGCTAACTGATTTTCGATTCATGTCCATCACAACAGTTTTATTTTTTTAATTTATTTATTCGAATACCGCACAAGAGTCCGAACTGCTCCCAAACATCTGTAGCTAGTGGGACTATGGCATCCTCAATTGGGGTATCATTTGAGGCTGAAGGTAGTGGGGGTAGGAGTTGGGGGTAGAGGACACTCTCAGTATCGCCCTGATGTAAGACGTAAAGTAATTGAAACGATTGCTTGAAATGGTTTTGGCCGTGTTTGGTGCCAAGTATTTCCCCACCTTTCTCTACCTCCGTTTCCTTCCTCTACCACTACCTTCAGCCTCACAACGTACCCCAATTAGGGATGCCATAGTTTCACTGACTCCAGTCGGTTGGGAGCAGCTGGCAGCACTCTTTGGCGGTTTCAAATTAAAAAAAATAATTACTTGTAAAACAACATTAATTAAACAGATAGATTTTCTTACGCACGCCGAGGTTTGAACCCGCAACCTCCGCTAGCTTTATATTTCTGTAAAGAGTAATTGTTGTGAGTTTTGCATAATCAAAAAATATGTAAAATTAATAAACTGTGAAAATTAAATCCAGTAGTTTGAGATGAAAAACCACAGCTTTTGAAAATTTATTTTCCGCTGCTCTAGTATATATAATTCAAGTTATTTTACTCTATCCAAATATGCCATAATTAAGACCAAAGTGGGTATTAAAAATCATTTTCGGTACAGAAATAGAAAAAAAAAAATACAGTGTGTGGCAAGCCTACGCACGACGGAAGTGAAACTTTTAGTATTCTTCTCTCTCTCTTTTCATTTCATTCTCTCTTTTTTTCTGTCTATTGACATATTTATAAGTAGCATGTGATAAAAAAAATTAAGAGTTATAAAAATATGGGATTCGAACCCGGGTCCTGCATAACAAGTGTCGAACGCTCTGCCTCTAGACCGCGAGGAGAGGTATCTCGCGCGACGAGAACCGCGTATACAAAGTGTACTCCTCAATCGACTTGTCCCGCGCAAATTTTTCGTTTTCAAACACGGCAAATGAATAATATCACATAACGTCTCGTTAACGCTTTATATAGGGTCGAATCGAAGATATATCGGCAGTGTGAAGTCATATCTGTCGTTTTTCAAAATATTTCAACAGTCTCATACCCGTATGGAGTCTGAATTTGAAAAACATTTCTAAATTTTTAAAAACTCACTTACGGCTGTGTCTTTTACTAAAAAAACTTGTCACGCACGTCTGCGAGGGTAATTAGTCGCGTCATCGGCCCTGATTAGTAATTTTAATGATTCAAAATAAAAATAATTAATCGAAATACCGAGCGACTCTACCGGCTCGATTTGTAAGCTATATTTCGACCAAAATATCATATAGTCAAAATATCTAAAAGTCGCGGTAAGCGTAAATCCAGCATGGGTAAAAGCAATTTTGTACCTATTTTCTCAAATAATTTAAATCAAACATTTTTAGCATATTTTAATTTCGTTTCAGATTGGAATATACAATTATCGCGTACTATTATAGTATTGCACTGGGCCGATACGAACCGAAGCATTTCTAGAAACGGCATCAGCTGTTTTAATAACTACATAAGTAGTAGGTAGGTACTTAACCAACCATTCCCCTTCCCACCTACATAACCCCACCCTCCATAACATTCTCCAAATAGGGATGTCATTACTTACTCCAAGAAGATGGAACTCATGTGTGGTATTACTTGAAAAATACTACATTTTATAGACGGCTGTTGAAATTAACTTAATAAGTCAAAAGAGAGTAAATACAGATCCCGTATTTAATAATTAAATTATAAATATCTATGAATATCATTGTTAGTGCCTCAAAATAATTTCACAACGAAATCTGATTTGTCACACGATACTTTGTGCAAACAGTTGTAATTCAGAAATTTCATAAAATTAACATAAAACGAAGAATACCCAAACTATGAAAGGCCTCAAACATTACGCCTAACTCAAATTGAAATCGCCAGAATAAAGGTAAAGCAATGAATAAACATAAGGCGGGTAAAACGTGCTAGACTAATATTAAGGTTTTAAGCCGGGCTATGTAAATTAACTTCGGAAGTGCTGGGCACTTTTGATATTCAAAATAGTCACAGCAGATTCGGACGTTTGTGGTGTTGGTTACATGGATGGGCTTTGTTTACCTAGTTTTAGGAAGTACCAAAGAGAACCCTGACAGAAATAACATGTTGTCTCTGTAATGTTACAAAATATTAATTGTATATTTATTTTTTTAATAGAAAATTAGATATCACCGGAATGTTAAGTTTGCATTCCCTAACCCAAACGTATATATGTTTTGGGACTTATTTCGCATTGCTTCGTCACATAAGATTTCAATTAATCCATTAAGCAGAATTCTTGCCTTAACACAGACTATGCAATGATTACAACAGCGTATTATCCAAGGTTGATATTTTCAGTTGCGAACTTACCAAATACAAGAGGTCCATAAAAGAATATTTCTCTGATGGTTTGTGAATAATGTTTATATCTCTATTATGATTTGATTAATATCTACAACCTCTCTCCATAGCTATAAATGTATTGTTTTGTAAATTTTTCGTTTCACATAATCTTTTGTTTTGTATAAATTCTTTTAATTCATATACCATTCTTGCAAAATTTAATTTACTTATTCCATATTATGCTGTCTCAGTAGAGGTAAACTCACAAGGAGAAAATCCATAATTGGTTTTATTTTGGCTATATAATACTTACGTACAAACCGATTAAATGTAAACTGTCGATTTCCCGAAAATAAATAAATTAAGGTTAATAGGGTTGGAATTCAGATGAACTGCACGTTTCATTACAGAGGGAGGGATTTTTCAGGTGCATCTTCAAATTTTATCCATCTCAATATGCCAGCAAATACTCATTTGTATACTAATAAGTTGTTTGTGTAAGTTAATATTTTGCAACCTGTGTATTTTGTATCAACTATAATGTATACCATTTGTATTAACAAGAAATATGCGTACCTACATATAATAATTTCAATTATAATTTTCACGTCACAACCGTCCAGAGATAATTAGAATCAACTGAGGGGGCTGGGCAAATGCGAGAACGAAACCATAATAGTGTTCGTACAACGTTTGTACTGAAAGGCACCTTAGGTCCAAACAGTACCAAACAGTTTATTTTCGATTCTCGTAGTATCTACTACTACGGTAAACAGTTTAGCAAAGCAATCACCTGTAACAAGAACAACCGTTCAGTAGTTCGCAAACAATAATGGTTACTGTTAGTTAACACACAAACAAAATAACAATGAATTTATATACCACTAACAGCACGTATTAACGATGTTTACAATTTTCTGTTGTGGTTTTTTAGAGAAATTTTTAATTTTACCTGCGCTAGACGTGATTCCAAAACAGAAGGGATGCTTGCCAAGGGGAGGAGTTTGGACAACTAACACAATGTAGCACTTTCATTGTGAGAAGATGAAGGGGCAGCTTCAAGCTGCTGTCATTCACATAGAACAGGAGTTCACAGCGTCCTTGATGGAATTTAATGCTACTATGAGTTAAACCGTGTTTAATCCAGTGGTTGATTGCTCCGGTGTTAGGCATATTGTGTTCATTGTTCAAAGCAAGTGATTTCTAACTAAACTCACGCTAAACTTATACTAAACTTTGAGTACTCAGGTGCCACGAAACTATAACAGCCCTTTACGTATTTATAATATAATAGAAGTTTTGAGTTGTTTTTATTTGTGGGGTTAGTTTTTAGTACAATATATTTTCTACAGTATTCCGTATCTATCTGGCATGCAAATTATAATTAACAACTTGAAATTAAAATGAAGTATCCTATTTATTCAATACCTCTCACCTCTGAACATTGCGTACTAATTATATTCAACAGAAGTGGTTGGGGCAAATACGACTACCAAACCATAATGAATTCGTACTCGGTTTGAACTAGTAAAGGCACTTTAGGCTCAACTGGTAGACTAGAATTTACCTTTGAATTATTTAGTATTTGTGTGTACGCAACAAGGATAATTTAATGATGTAATAAATAATTTTAAAATGTTTTAAGACGCTGAGCGGATACTGGATGATGTCACGTCTCAGATGAGCGGATATTTAAATATCCTATAATTTAATTTACAGCCGATTCCGAAGAAATGTGCCTTGGTATTTAATCTTTTAGTTGAAATAAAATTTTATATTTATACGTTTCCTTCAAATAAAATTTTGTCTGTTTAAATACAAAATCCATCTCGCTACAACTAACACAATATTATGTTAAAATAATTGTAAAAAGTACTTTGTAACTAAGTACTAAGTAAGTTGCACTTTCCTCTCTCTATTACAGTATAAAGTCATTCATAAAAACAATAAAGCCGGGATAGTGGAACAATGTTAACCTCCCAGAAGTCATCAGTTTAATAATTTTACAATAATATAAAATGGGTTTTTTTTTTTGGTACAAATTGATTAATTTTTGGTATAAGTGCATTTGTAGGGAACCTTGGTATCTATGCGCTGTGAGATTATTTTTTATGTGATTACCCTGTGTAGCTGAAGGATGTGAATAGCGAAACTGGTTATTCAAATCTGGTCATTGAAAGGTTAATATAATTAAGATTTTGAATGTCTGAATTGTGGTCTTTCACCAGTGTAATATTAATTATTTTAATATTTTTTTATGCATTGTAATAATAGGTTTTCAATTTCTTCGTGAAACTAAAAATATTTAAATTTAAATAATGAAAGACATATTCAATATTATTAGCATAGGTACTGAGAAAAATGACTACTGTGAATTTATTAATCTCTTAAAATTATTGGTAAATCCGGTAAAAAACGGGATTGCAGACCATAATAATGAATTAACAGCTTTCCTGATTTTTAGATTTTTGAAGATCTCTGAACACGTGTTAATGAAAATCCGAATATTTTTGCATTTCGTCATGATATATTCTGATTTTAACGAATACGTGTTCCGACAACATGATAATATATTAGTAATTCACTAAAATTTAACTGAAACCTGTTAATTCAGTCGTTAGACCTTCAATCCCTTTTTAACCGGAATTACCAATATTTTAAGAGATTCTTAATAAATTGGCCATAGTCATTTTTCTCCATGTACAAAGTATCATTTACACAATAAATCTTAACAATTTTTCAATTATAATTTCCAAATTAATTTTGAATAGTGCATAGTCGATTGTTGTTGACATAATAAGGTAAAATCTAGCAATTTATATTTGTACAGCTCACTTGAGGTGACTTATCACATAGCTTAGGTACTAACTTACCCACCACTGAAAGACCTCTTCAATATCAATATCATAAATACAAAGTTAATATACATATAAATTTATAGATAGTAATAATAATATTGTTGGAAGAGTAATATTCTGCTTTACATGTAAATAGTAATAGTATGAGCCTCGCTATGTTTTCACCTCCCAGTGATCTAATTTAACTGTTTAAAAGGCTAATTGTGGTAATTTCAATTCCGAAAACTATTCTATTACAATGGTAAATATTCATTCTTGTTAATGTCAAAACTACGATGATGTTGGTCATGCATGATATAATGTTGTATAAATAATCAACCAAATGTAGCCGTGTTCTAAAATAACTATCAAATGATTCAAAATTATAACGAATTCTGTCTCTCCCAGAAGTCTTTTCGGGCACAAATACAAGACATGGGTTCGAACTTCGAAAGCCGCTTTCTCAGTAATTCGTACTTAGAATTATGGCTTGAAAGGGGACAATTTCAATACGTCAATAAAGTGGGATTTGTGGAAAAAATTTCATTTTTACGGGTATAAATGCAAGACCTGGGTCCAAACCTAGAAAGCAGTTTTCTCAGGATCGTGGGTTCGGTGACGAACGAATTGAAATTTCGGATTTGTACTAAGAATTTAGTTTTGGAGTGAAATCAATGCCAAAACGTCAGCAAAATAGCATTTGTCGATACATTTAAATTTTAACGGGTACAAATGCAAGACTTTGGTTCGAACATTGAAAGCCGTTTTCTCAGGATCGGTGCGGAACGACTTTAAAATTAGGATTTGTACTAAGAATTATGTTCTGAAGAGGAATCAATAAAGAAATTTGGGTTATTTCGTATTTGTGGAAAAATCATCGTTCTTACGGGCACTTAATTAGTAGCAGACACACACCTGGATGGATGACGAACCTCGTGCTGGCACTGTTGGTGGACGCGGTGAGCTCTTTCGCTGTAGCAGCTGGTCCAGTTTCCTCGCCACCTAGGATTCTTGCTGCGGAGTCTCCATCTTCTATCTTCGTATCATCTGTTCTTGTACTTCATCACCTGTTCATGTACTTCATTTTATTTTACTTAATTTCACTTATTTTTGTAATATTTATATTTTTGTAATATCTGCATCAACTGTAAAGCGCCCCTGAGGGGGTATCTCACAAAAGCGGCGCTATACAAATTGTCCGATAAATAAAATAAAATAAAATAAGAATTATGTTATGAAGAGCAAACAATAAAGAAATTAGGGTTATTCCGTATTTGTGGAAAAATCATCGTTCTTACGGATACAAATGCAGACTTGGATTCGAATTTTGAAAGCCGTTTTTTTCAGAATCTTCGCTGAGGAACGCATTGAATTTTTTGTTTCCTTCTAAAAATGATGTTCTGAAGTGATACAAGTATCAAAATTTCAGTAATGTGGCATTTGTGGAAAAATCATCGTCCTTACGGGCACAAATGTATTTCGAAGAATTATGTTTTGAAGTGGAATCTCTAAGGAAATCAGCATTGCTCTATCCTAAGACTAAATCTCTCACGCGAAGTTTTCTACCGATGTTATTTTTTTTTTAAGTATGTATTATCGGGCTATATTGTTATCTCCGACCAGAAGTATTATTGTTGAACCTTAATTAGTAACACCCCAAAGTGTAATATCTAATCACTGAAGACAAAATTGGACATTATTAATCAGAAAAAAATATTCATCTAACACTTGAAAAAAAGTCAATAGATGTCGCACATGGATATATTTATCCAAGACACTATTAAGATTGTATTTATTTGAGAAGAATCTTGCAATCATACATACGCGGTGCAGTGGCTCAGTCTGTGTGTGTAGATAGAGAAATAATAGCGCATGTTACTTTTACGTCCAACAGATGGCGCTGTTTTTAAAAAAAGGGATGTTTGTCCAACAGATGGGGATGTTTAAAATAAAAACATGTTTTTACCTGTCACAGATGACATCTATTTAAAATATATATTTTATAAAAACACACGCGTATTTTAAAGCATCGTTCTGTTAAAATTTCAAAGCAATCGGTGAAGCACTTTGAGAGATTTGAGATTTTGAACAAGTAGATCAAAGCCCCGGAAAGGCTGAGGTCCTGGGTTCGATTCCTAGATGCGACAGAATCTTTTTTATCATTTTTATTTTTTAAATTTTAGTTGCTTATATTGTCTTCAATGATTATTTTTTTTGTTTGCTTCAAAGTCATTATTGGCCTATGAAAGAGATTCACAATTGCAAAATAAATTCAAAAAATCATTTCTAGATTAATCTGATTAATTGATGTTACTCGAGTCTATGGTGAATTCTTAAGGCTGAATTACACTTGCTCGTACCGAGTCACTCGCTTTGTTCCTCGGTCGAGCAACTTATTGGAGAGTAGAGATGATCACATGTTGAAGAGACATTGGGCGAGATTAGTTTAAAGTGTCGTTGACATGGTTACATCAAGTATGAAAGATATACAAAATTAAGAGAGTTTTATAAGGACAAAAGTCAAAAACTTTTATTTTTTTATACTGACTGACTCGGCTGATTGCACTGACCGAGTGGGGAGCTAGTGAAGCGCCGAGTTGAGTATGTAGGTAGACGGAGTTCTTAAACGACCGAGTCATTGGGCTATGCTTCTATCACTGACTCGCCTGAATCATTCTCCTGCTATTAAAACATACATTATATATTATACGCTAGTATTGACTGTACTGATCACATCAGCCGAGCACTAGGTCGAATGCTTTGTCTCGATGGAGAACTCGGCAGGTGTAACTAGGCATTGAAACGCTGGCGCTTGGCTCAGCAATTATTTAGTGTCCGACTGTCATTTGGACAACGGACAGCTGTACACCACGAAACACGGTGTTAATGCGCGTGTCCAAATCCCAGAAGCGACTCATGATGTAATTACCGCGTTGACAAACCAATATTCCCGCAATCACACGTCGCGCTCTAATTGCGTTAGAAATTAAATGCTTTGCACGAATATTGATAGTGAAGCAAATTTATGAATACAAAAATTGAAGTGTATATAGTTAAAAAATAAAATAAGAGTTACCCTTGCCTCCTTTGTTCTGCTACTGTCATGTACTTGTAAGAGATCAATGATAATATTATTTTTGCACTAAATAAATAACACTTTAAAGTGAATCTAATCTAGTAAAATATTGGGTGTAACTTACATAAGTTCTGCTAGTATGCATAGCATTATCATACTACAGCGGTTTGATATTTTTTTCGTAAAACGGTTATACCAACATATCACGTAGAAGATTATAAATTTGAGGTACATGCAAGCAAAAACCGGTCAAGAGGGCAGTTTTACTGTTTTATGAAATGCGTTAAAAGATAGTTTGCTAAACTGTCTGTAAGTGACAGTCTGGGGTAAATGGAACGTTCTTTAAAATCTACACTTTCATAGATGGCGTTTATTTTTTTTTATGAAAATACACTTTTTGTAAGTCATGCTTAAAAATATGAATACACATTATTAATTTTCCCCCGTACATACGCATTATTGAATATGAATAAATTGTTTTACCCGTATAAAAAGTCAATTATTTCAAGAAAGGCATACAAATATGATCTAGCATTACGAAACACCAATCCAATCATTTTTTGGCCCTAAAAGTTTATTGGCTTTGTAAAATTTGATGAATAAAATAAAGAATAGGGGTCCTACGTTCAAATCCCTGGGGAATCGTGGAGTTTGTCTTGTATCTGTGAGAAATATGGTGTCCGTAATTGACAGAATGACGACGATTGTGAAAGTAGCCATCCACAAAAGCGAGAAAATTTTGAGTGAAACCGACGTCAAAAAAAAAATAATAAAATAACATAATATCATGGTCGTCTTTGTCAAACGCTTTCTCGAAGTCTGTTTAAATCATAGAATAGTTTAACATATATTGGTATTATTTAAAGAAATTAGCAATGTTTAACGCCTGTTGTAACCCATTTTTAATGCTTGCACTTGCGGTTTCAGTAAAAAACGATTAAAATTGAAATTATTATTGATTTACTTTTTATAATCAGATAAAAATATGATTTTTTTCAAACTAAGCGCACAAACTATTCACAAATTTTATCGTAATGCATTTTTTTAAAGTGAGAACAAGAATCTTTAAAATACGAAAAATCTTAAATTACTCGGTCCGGTTAATATTTCAGTGGTCAACGCCTTAAATAAGTGGTTATAATAATATAATTTACTCATTGAAAATTCATCTCAACGTTATTCAAACAATGTTCTAAATAATTAATCACTTTATACGAGACAATACCCTCAAATAAAACCAGAATCTTAACCTAGACCTGCGGTAGAATCAAATCTCTAAAATAAAGTGGGAATCTAAACGACATAAGTGATGAAGTCATGTAAAAACAATATTCGGGGCACGGTCCTTGTGTAACGGACGGACCTACGGTCGACTTAGCCCTGGCAGGTCTAGAAAATCGATCTTTCCGTGGGTTAATTTTAATTATTTCGAACATTGTCGAACAAACCTCCTTCATTAGGGTCTTATGTCGCCTTAAGATCAAATTCTCGGTTATTTTTGTATTGTTAGGACTTCATTAATAAATAATTCAGCTACACAAAAACTTTGGATTCATTTCCTTTGGTTCAAGCTTTCGAACTAACAATGGTAGGTATCAATAATAATTGAATAATGGTTATGACTAGACACAAAAGCTTTCCCCCTCTCCACTATCTCATAACAAATGAAACCCTTTCTGTAGGTAGATATTAGATTACTACGTTATGAAACCAAACGTAATCTTTGACCGGTATCATTGTATCGGGTTTGCTTTGTTAGTAATTAATGAGACAATTTTAGGTAAGAACTGAGAAAAATTTGCTTGAATTCAATAAAATTTTGGGAAAGTAGGGGTCTTTGAAAGGATTTCCCATTAGTTGGGCTTTATCACATTACACAGAATATTATTAGAGTAAAAACAATGCCTTGGAAAAATAAAAATGGCTTTGAAGGACTTTCACTGGTAGGTACAACCTTGTTTTTTTGTGAGCTCCTGTTGAACAGAGCCATTGTAACAGTAGTTTCCCAAATTGTAAAAATATTGTCGATAATTAGAGTATGTGATTAAATGGGGAAAATAAAGGTTGGGTTGTACCAAAGCTATTTCAAACGGTGATTTTTGTATTCATAATGGTTGACTCACATGAGAGCGATGATGAACTAGGACGAGGTGCGACAAAATAAAGTCTTTCCTATAATTTTCCGCACTGAACTGAGTCTTGGAAAAAATCCCAGAGAATGGCAAATAAGCATAATATGCCCAATTCACAAGAAAGGTGACAAATTAAAATGCGAAAATCATAGAGGCATATCACTTCTATGCACAGCATATAAAATCTACACCATGATACTGAAACAAAGAATTGATAAATATGCAGAAAACCTACTGGGAGAGTATCAAGCAGGCTTCCGCACCGGTAGATCCACAGCAGACCAACTGTTCACCGTCAGACAGATCTTGGCAAAGTGCTGGGAATTTGACATAGACATACATCAACTATTCATTGATTTCAAGCAAGCATATGATAGCATAGATCGGGAGTGTCTATATAACATACTACTACAATTCCAGATTCCACCTAAATTGGTTAGGCTCATAAAAGCCACAATGTCAAACTCAAGATGTCAGGTCAAAATAGACGGAGAATTGTCGGAAGAATTTACAGTATCACAAGGACTTAAACAGGGGGACAGTCTGGCTCCCACTCTCTTCAACATTGTGCTCGAACATGTAATACGAAAAACAAGTTGTCGGATATGCGGATGACATCAACATTGTCGGAAGATCAATTTCAGCCATTAAGGAGGAGGAGACCCTTTAGAAACAGCGGCGCGGGAAGTAGGACTGCGAGTTAATGTTGACAAAACAAAAATGATGGTACAGAGCAGGAACCCTTCACACAGAAGAAGAAGTAGTGCACTATTTAAAGACAACTACTCATACGAAGTGGTCGATCAATTCACCTACCTGGACTCCAGCCTGACAGAGAACAATGAGGATCCAGCAGAAATCAGAAGGAGAATCACAGCAGCCAACAAAACATACTTCTCTTTGCTGCCAGTATTTAAGTCACGTAGTGTCCACAGAAAAACTAAAATAACCATATATAAGACCATTGTAAGAACTGTATTGGCATATGGATGTGAGGCGCTGACACTGACGGTAAAGATGGCTGAAATGCTGGATACTTTTGAAAGAAAGGTGCTGAGAAGAATATGTGGACCCGTGAAAGAGGGCGAACAGTGGCGTATCCGGCACAATATAGAATTGTACGATATATATAAGGCTCCTAGCATCTCTGCACACATGAGACTCCTCAGGCTGAGATGGGCTGGGCATTTACAGAGAATGCCGGATACACGCGTCCCAAAAAGAATTCTGACTGGTCACCCAGGTGGAAAGAGAAAAGTGGGAAGACCCAGACTGAGGTGGGAAGATGAGGTAAGAGGAGATGCAGCACAGCTTCTCCAGGTGACAAACTGTAAGTCAGCCGCTGAGGACAGGAGGAGTTGGAGGCGACTGTTGCAGGAGGCCAAAGCTCGATATGGGCTGTAGCGCCATCGAAGAAGAACTGAGTCTACGTGCAAATTAGCGCTGTGCCTTAAAGGCAGTCAATGTTCGACACGATGTCTTAAGTCAAAATTAAGGACGAGTTGTTTCAGAGAATTCGAACAATTCATCAAATTTCAACGTTCATTTGCGAGTTCTATGAATGTCATATACAAATTCTGTTACTTCATCATTATACTTACACTTCAACGGACTCGGCTGGCCAACGGGCGGAATCCTTCGCCATTTGCTACGGATTAGAGCAACTGGTTCAGGAGCCTACAAGGGTTCCTGATATCCAGACTCACCGCTCCAATCTGTCAGACCTATTCTTAACTACTGTGCCACACGGTTATAAGATTGACGTCACAGCGCCTCTGGGATCATCCGACTACTGCCTAGTGACGACATCAATCCCCGTTAACCTCAAACCAACCAATGAGAGGCTGAGGAGAAAAGTGTGGCACTATAGGTCAGCAGATTGGTTCGGTATGCGGGCCCATTTCAACGCTTTTCCGTGGTCAGCTGTTTGTTTTCGGACTTCGGATCCTTCAAGATGTGCCCAGGAGATTGGTGAAGTCATCGAATCGGCGATGGATGGCTTCATACAATCGACTACTAAAGAAACTGGTGTGGGCTCAAAGCCGTGGTTCAGTCGACAATGCTCCGAAGCAGTTCGACGAAAAAACGCGGCTTACCGAGCCTACAACACATCTCGAACGCCCGAAAGCAGATCAGCATACAACAAATCGGTAAAGGAATGCAAAAGAATCATTAATAGGTCAAAATTCGAACACGACCTGCAGATCAGCAAAAAGCTGGCTGCCTGCCCGCATGGCAGCAGAGCATTCTGGTCGCTTGCGAGCTCAATAGGTCGAAATTTTTGCAAACCCAGTTTGCCACCTCTTACCAGACCTGACGGCTCACTAGAAAACACCGCCACCGAAAAGGCTAACTTATTAGGGAAAATGTTTGCGGAAAACTCGACCCTCGACGACGGAGGTGCTGTTCCGCCGTCGGTTCCTCACTGCGGCTTCTATATGAAAAAGCTGAGGATCCGGCATCGGGATGTACTCCACGTCATACGGGGGCTCGATGTTAACAAAGCTAGTGGACCTGATGGAATGCCTGCCCTGGTATTGCAGAGGTGTGCTGCGGAAATAGTTCCAGTTTTGACAAAACTCTTCAAAATGTCCCTGAACCCTGAAGTGTGGCACTGTGCCCACTGGTTGGAAAAAAGCGGTCATTCACCCTATTTCCAAGAAAGGTGACCGCTCCAACCCGGCCAACTACCGCCCCATAGCGATCACATCAGTTCTGTCCAAAGTGATGGAACGTGTGATCAACGACAAACTGCTCACATACCTCGAGAAGAACAAAATTATCAACGACCGTCAATACGGATTCCGGCGGAACCGCTCGTGCGGTGATCTTCTCGCGTATGTGACGCATGTTTGGGGGCGGTGCCTGAAACGTCACGGTGAGACCCAAACGGTCGCACTAGACATATCCAAGGCCTTTGACCGGGTCTGGCACCGAGGACTTGTCAACAAATTGCATTCTTACGGACTTCCCGCATCCCTGTGTACGTGGATTGCTGACTTTTTAAGGGATAGGTCGATTCAGGCGGTTGCTGATGGTTTCACCTCTTCTTCGCACTCCATAAATGCTGGCGTCCCACAGGGATCGGTTCTGTCTCCGACTTTGTTTTTGTTGCACATCAATGACCTTTTGACATGTGCACCGATTCATTGTTACGCGGATGAGAGTACAGTTCATGATAGCTTTTTGTTTGACAAGCCCCCAAAGGGCACACAAACTCCAACGGCTCGGAGGGCTTTAAAACAGAGAATGGACGGTTATCTCGAAAGTATTTCCTCCTGGGGTAAAAATAATCTCATCGAATTTAATGTTTCAAAGACCCAATCCTGTCTGATTACGTCTAAAAGGGATCCAAATGATAATCTAGTCTCCTTCAATGGAAGCAATCTTCCGAACAGGCCTTCCATTGATAGATTCCACAGATACTTTAATAATACACAACTGCTGACCCTGTACAAATCGCAAGTGCGCCCTACTGTCGAATTTGGCAGCCATCTCTGGTCCGGAGCCCCTAAATAACTGAAAAAAACCTTTGACTCTCTGTAAAAACGGTCCGTTTGATAGTTTTCCCAATCTTAACAAACGAACTGCAATCTTTAGAGCATAGGCGTCAGGTAGGTATGCTGTCCTTGTTCTATCGGTATTACAATGGAAGATGCTCTGAGGAACTAGCGTCATTGATCCCTTCGGCACAGATGCGTCGTCAGGATACACGCCAAACGCGCGCCCAACATTTGTACACAGTTGACATTTGTCACATAAGAACGGGTCGCTTATATGATTCGTTCTTAAGTTCAACAGCTCGGCTGTGGAACGAACTGCCGGCCTCTGTGTTTCCTCCCTCCTACAACATGGGACTCTTCAAGACCCATGTTCACTCCTTCCTCTCTACAAAAAGACCCTCCACACAGCATCCCCAAAGATGACATAGGCCCTGAGGGAAATTATTTTCTTCAGGGCCTCCTGTGTGGAGTTAATATATAAAAAAAGGCCAGTTACTTGACAAAATTGAAATAATAACTGTATCAGACAGGAGTGTATGACACACAAGACTGCAAATAGGGCCGGTGATCCCAATCCGGGGTGGCTGAAGGCGTCTTCCTTCAGTGGCGTCGGGGTGTAGAGCGGGGCGTCTCTGTAGCCGTCGTAGCTGGTCCGATGTAGATTCTGGTCCTTGTTGTAGAGTCCGGGTAGAGGCAGGGAGGTCCGGGGTGAGGCGAGGGTCAGAAGAAGAGAAGGCGAGTAGAATCAGAAGTCGGAGCGAGGTAGGAGGCAGAGCAGAGAGTTGTAGAGCTGGTGGAGGTTGCTGGCTATCTGCCTTTCCAAGGGACTGTTCCCTGTTTTATAGGCCACCGGCGGCAGGCGCTGGCCGAGCGACGTTCACACGGGCCAACTTTCTCTTTGATTCCGGGAATCGAAGCCCGTGTTTTGTGGCGCGCTCGCGGCCCCGCCGCCGGTCTGGTTACCGCCTCTCGGCCGGTAATTTTGGGCCCGTGGCCGAACGGGACCACGGCCTCTCCTTGTTCAGGCACGATTCTCAGAACCGCGCTTGTGGAACGTTCTGACCGCAAACCACCTTAAAAAACTTAAAAATGAAAATTTAAAAAACCTGCGAACCATAACACGGGTGATAGGACGTGCCCGGCCCAAAAGGCTGCCATAGAATCGCAAGTCCGCATGACCGATTATGGCCTTTAACTCTCTTCTCTCCATAGGTCAGATTAACCTACAGAGGTCCCGGGCTGCCACCCTGGAGGCGCTGCAGTCCATGTCTGACCTACACATAGACATCCTGCTTATTCAGGAGCAGTACACCTGGCGAGGGAAAACTCCTGTAAGTCATCCGGGTCTGGTCCTCGAGACGGGCAGCTCCCCGGGGGCGGGTGTCCTGGTTAACTCCACGTTAATAAGCCCCCTCCTCCTGGTGGGTCTGTCCAACGAGTATCAGACCTGTGTATCTATTAGATTTGGAAAAACTGAGATCTTCCTGATCTCAGTCTATTTTAAGTATGGGAACCCGGTTGGACCGCATATCTTGAGCCTGACGCGCGCCCTAAACGCGCTTAAAGGACGTAACATAGTTATTGGAGGAGACTTTAACGCTCGCTCCCCGATTTGGTTCGATCAAGATGTAAGATTTAGGACGGAACGATCAGACGCCGTAGAAGATTTTATTGCGGCGCAAGGTCTTATTGTATTAAATGAGCCTAACTCATTATACACTTTTTCGAATACCAGCGGGGAGAGCAACATAGATCTAACTCTCTGCTCTGGATCTGTTGCGGCCAAGATATCGCATTGGAAGGTACATGAATGCGCAATAGCCTCCGATCATAGGCTCATTACCTTTACTGTGGGTGTCAAAAAGACCGGGACTCCAAGATCCTCTTGGAGTTTCAAAACCACTATGGCGAATTGGGATAGCTTTGGGGCGGCGCTACGCGACACTTTAAGGGGCTTCCATGACGTAGCAGCAAGAGATCCGGACAATTTGGGGAATTTTTTCAATGCAGCGGTAGTGTCGGCTGCAGAGTCCTCCTTGGGAAGAGTAAACCCAAGGAGGACCATAAAGACTCCTTGGTGGTCGCCTGAGCTGACTTTGCTGAAGGGGGCCTACAAGAAGGCCTACAGGGCGATGGGTGCTACCAGGCGCGGCAGCTTTACGGAGGAGGAGATCGCTGCCCGCAAGGGACGCCTCAGCGCCGCGCGTAGAACCTTCAAGTTGGCCGTTCTCTCGGCAAAACGAGCTAACTGGCATAATTGGGTTAAAGAAATAGGTAACGCCAACCCGTGGGAAATCCACAGCGCCTTTGAGAAATCCGGAAAAGGCTCTGAACGGTATCTTTCAAGCGTAATCAATAATTTAGAGGGAAGGGACGTTGAGACAGTGGATGTGGCGTCCACTCTCAATACACTTCTGGGAAAGTTAGTCCCCGTAGACTCAGTAGTTGGGGAAAGCGACCACCACAAACAGATCAGAAATCTGTCAAGGATTCCGCCGAGTACCCTCTCCCAGGAGGACAAGTTGCGCCTTACTAGAGAAGAAATGGATATCATAATAAAGGGTTTAGGTCCCAAGAAGGCACCTGGGCATGATAGAATCAATGGAATAATCGTGAAGAATGTATGGCTCTATGCCCGGGAGGAGTTCTTCCAGGTCATGGAGACGTGCTTGCGAAGAGGAGTCTTCCCTTCGGAATGGAAGAGGGGAGTGCTTAAGATTATACCAAAGGGGTCCGACAAACCACGTTCTGACGTTAAAGCCTACCGCCCGATCACCTTGCTGCCTATAATGGGTAAGGTCCTCGAAAAACTGATCAGAGAACGCCTGCGTCGGACTCTCTCCACCCCCAGCCCGAGCCAGTTCGGTTTTGTCCCCGGTAAATCTACAGAGCACGCCCTTATGCATGCGCTTGAATGGGTGAAGGTTCGGCCTGAGAGGTATGTGGTGGGAATCTTTTTAGATATCACAGGTGCCTTCGATCATGCGTGGTGGCCGATGATACTTACCAAGCTCAAAAGTAGAAACTGCCCCCCGAGGCTCTTTAAAATTTGCTCCGATTTCTTCAACGACAGAACCATTATACTCACTTTCGGTGACTTTGTCATCGAACGTGAGGTGGATATGGGTTGCCCACAAGGGTCGGTATTGGCCCCCGAATTTTGGAATATTGAGTTTGATGATTCCTCCAGGCTGCCCTTGCCTGCTGAATGTATCTCGGTTGACTACGCTGATGATAAATTGTTCTTGGTTGCGGGGAACAGCAGGAGAGAACTGGAAAGAAAGGCAGGGGAAGGTTTAAACATGATCCTCCAATGGGGGAAGAGAAATAGACTGAACTTCGCTCCCCAAAAAACCATGGGTCTCCTGATGAAAGGATTTCTGAGTAGAGAGAGAAATCCGACCATCAAAATGGGAGATACCAGAATCAAGTTTGTCGAGACAGTAAAATATCTTGGAGTCACTTTAGATCGATCGTCCTCTTTCTTAGCCCATGTTAAGAAAGTCTCCACCGAGGCCCAGGCCCTTTTTCTGAAGCTGAGGAGAATCTCCACCACGGAATGGGGATTAAGGACACCAGCGATCCGTCTCCTATACAGGGGGGTATTCGTGGCGCAAGTCACCTATGCCGCCTGCGTCTGGGAACATCGTCTGGATAATGCCCTCATACTCTCGGCTCTCAAGAGGGGACAGCGAACTCCCTTGTTGGCACTTTCTGGTGCCTATAGAACAGTTGCTTCGGACGCACTTCCAGTGTTGGCAGGTGTCTTGCCAATCGATCTAGAGATTAGGGAGGTGCTCACTAAGAAAAAGCTGACCAGGGGTCTCCCGGCCAACCACCTCGGTATTACGATTACACCAGGCGGTGCCGGGACCCTACCAGGCCGACTTAAACAAATGCGAGAGCTGACACTCAACGAGTGGCAATCTCGGTGGGATAGGTCGAATAAGGGAAGATGGACCTTCTCCTTCTTCCCTTCAGTTAAACTCAGAATGGAAGGGGCGTTCATTAATATGGACCACTATATGGTTCAATTACTGTCGGGCCATGGGGAATTCAGGGGGAGACTTCACAGAATCTCCCTGTCACCCCATCCCAACTGTGCCTGCGGCAGTACGGATCAAACCGCCGAGCACATTCTGTGGCACTGTGAGATTTTGATGGATGCCAGAGATGAATTACTGAAGGGTTTGGATGTTATTACGAGACCGGTTTGGACTACCGATCTCGTTTCGAATAAAGTGAATTTTGAATGCTTGCGGAAATTTACGAAGACATGGGTTGAAAGATGGTCGGTTTTGAGAGTCGAGGATTAGCTAATTCAGCACCCAGGTGTATAAGCTCCTGAATCTTAGGTACACGCTATTCTTTACTCTTTTACCTTTACGCACTGATCTTCTTTTGTACAATGTTACCTTTATGCACTAATTATCTCTTCCTTAACCTTATATGTACCAAATTTTTCCTTGCTATCCACCTTTTAGCCTGACCTCACCGATGCACCCAATCTACTGATCCCCGTCAACTCGTGTACCGGCCGTGAAGCAAACTGATCTCCGTTATACTACCTGTCTGACACAGCTATTTTCATAGCTAAGAAATTTATTTCTTATTTGATGCATCTTACAGGAGTCCTCGTCATCAGCTCATCCTCACCGATCACTAATTTTGGCAACATCTGTAATTTGGTCATACATCCATCGTTCGCTTTACTAATCTTGTTTTAAATTGTTTCCCTCCCAAAATCTTCTCTTTTCCTCCATCCATCTCGTTCCAATTAATCTTTCTTGTCTTTTTCTAATTGTAGGATTGACATATTAGTTCTTACACCAGTACGTAGAATGAGAGTGTTCTTGCTCCAGATAATACTGAACTATTTGTTCTGTTTTGTCCTACTCCCCTTATGGGGGTGGATCTGAACCTCGTCCCCGCGCACTGACTACCGGGCTTCCCCTGAAGAGGCGTTTCTTACTGACCAAACGCGCTACCCCTGAGGACGGTGGGAGGTCAGAAGGATGTCCGAATCGAACTAGGAAACCTTCCGCCCCGCCTCCGACAACCCGACGCTACTTAAACTCCCTAGGGTCTTCGGGTTTCTACCCATCTGTTCCCAGTTACACTTTCGTCAGGGCTCCATCGGGAAATCGGCTTAAGGGCGCGGTACCCGAAACTCGCATCGGACAGCCTGATCACAGTCTCACCCAACTCTGGACTGCCGAGAGGGAAGTTCTTAGCTCCTCTCTCAGATGTATCTTAGTTCATACCATTTTAAATATAATGTTCTGACTTTTCTATTCAAGTGCATTATGTACACAAAACTGGTTTTGGCGGACCTAGTGTCCTCCTATGTGTTTTATTCTTCATCCCTATATCCACTAATCAAAAGGTAAGCATTTACTAATACTATACTAACCTGTACATAACCAAGCACTTGCATACTGCTTGCTAACAACGTATGCGGGGACATTCGAGGTTTAGCTTCGTTCTTTAAATGTAGAGTCGTTCATGAAAAAAAAAATTAGAGTCCATGCTAGTGCCCTGAAGGGGTAACCATAAGTTACCTATACCGGGGCGGGTAAGTGGTGGGATCCTCGAATGACCGCAAACCACCTCGCACGCTATGACGGCGCTCGGCCATTTGCTTCGGGTCGCGGCCGAACGTTCCCTCTCGTATAAGCGCGATTCTCATAACCGTGCCCGAATTAAATGCTATGCTAATTAAATGCTCTTAATCCACCAGCTCTCTCAGTATACTTCTCTGCCCGTGCCCCCTAGCCAAGCTCCGATGTTTCATTTATTGTTTACATTTATCATCTTTACATTGTTTCATACATTTACATTTCTACATTAATTCATACATTTTATACAATTTTATTTCTTTAGGACAATTAGGATTCATCTAATTTTAACGCGGTGACTGCGGCCGAGCCCGGAGCAGTACGTCCGTCACCATAACAAATCTTAAAAATTAACTTTGAAATTCGAAGAATTGTTCAAATTCGCTAAAACAACTCGTCTTGATTTTTTTTTAAATTTGGAATGTACTGTTTTCTTATGTATAAATAGTATTTGTATCGAACGTGAAAACACGATTTTATTGCATTTAATATTATAAAATTTGCCAGTTGAAATGCATCAAAATAATCGGTTACTAGGCGATTCAAGCCGGAAAAAAAAGAATATTGAACACCTGACGCTGACTCATACAAACACCTGCATTTAGTAAACAAGTTTTTTTTTGTTTGATGTTATTGATGTCACAAGAACGCTTGTTGGAGAAATTATAATTACACGAGTAAACGGAACACCTTCAGTTAAAACGCAATCTGTTAATTAAAATTTAAACATTATAAATTCCTGAGTGTCAACTGAAATCTGTAGTCACTTCTGTTCCTCCATCACGGCGCAATCATTTTAAAGATTACAACTATTTGCAAAGAGCTGTTTACGACCGGCACTCTATCAGCTGAGCCAGCCGCATCTGTCATCATTACAATAATGGGGCGTCTCCATGTGCCAGCTCTTATAATCAAATGAACTTCCTACTGCCGCTGATCACCTAGAGGCTGGCCAATCCCTGCTGAATTGATGCTGACAACCTAGAGCTGATGAATTCCTCCTGGCTACCAACTGAACCAGCCACAGATGCTGACAACCTAAAGGCTGACGAATACCTGCTGGCTACCGACTGAATTGCCCGCTGCCGCTGATCACCTAGAGGCTGGCCAATCCCTGCTGCATTGATGCTGACAACCTAGAGGCTGATGAATTCCTCCTGGCTACCGACTGAACCAGCCACATATGCTGACAACCTAAAGACTGACGAATACCTGCTGGCTACCGACTGAATTGCCCACGGCCGCTGATCACCTAGAGGCTGGCCAATCCCTGCTCCATTGATGCTGAAAACCTAGAAGCCGGCCAATTCTTCCTGGCTACCGACTGAATTAGCCATTGACGCTGAAAACCTAGAAGCGGGCCAATTTTTCCTGGCTACCGACTGAATTAACCATTGATGCTGAAAACCTAGAGGCCGGCCAATACTTCCTAGCTACAGACTGAATTAGCCATTGATGCTGAAAACCTAGAGGCTGGCCAATACTTCCTGGATACCGACTGAATTAGCCATTGACGCTGAAAACCTAGAAGCCGGCCAATTTTTCCTGGCTACCAACTGAATTAGCTATTGATGCTGAAAACCTAGAAGCCGGCCAATTCTTCCTGGATATGTACAGTATTTATTCAGGGAGGCTTGGAAACATTACCTGGATTAAAGCAACCCGAAAAATCTCTGCCAAATAAAATTCTTAAAAAAGATTATACAAATTTGAAGCTTTATTATGCTTAGTAGGTTTTATGACACCAATCAATAATAATAATTGTCTATCATTAAATAAACAAAAAAACTTTGAACCAAAAGTCTAATTTTAAAGTGGTTCCCTTTCTTCCCGTGTAACTAATAACCCTCCTCTTACCAAATCTTTCTTCCACCCTCCCTCTGATACTCCGTTTCCCTTTAATATGCTTTATTTTTCTTCTGATAAATTTACACACATAATGTAAATTTCTATACTGTTCTTAGGTTGGGTTATTATAATACTGTCCTAACAAAGGTTAAGACGTAACCGAAACTAGTTGACATAAGTGGTTAAAAACAAAGTAACTTTTCATGTAAGTGAATAATTAAAGTGAGTAAATCAAAGTTTGGTTAACTCTTTGAGTGCCGGAAGCGCCCATCGGCTACAAAAAATTTGTATACCGACGTGGCAGATTGGTACATTCAAAACACACTTTATTTTCGTGGGATTTTTAACTGTAAAAATTGTTCGAAGCTTAATAAAATAAACCTTATTCGATAAACAACAAAGTAAACCATGATACAAATTCTTATTTTTCGTTTTATAAAAAGAAGCCTATTTAATAACATGAGAGAGAGAAAAAATATATTTAAATATAAGTAGCTATTTCAGAGAAACTATTTACTGTAGATAATATACTATTTTTACACATAAATAATTCTGTTATCCTGGTAAGAGAATACATTTTACAAAAATAAAGTTTTGTAAAAAACTACGGAGGTGTTAAATCCCTAACAGACTGCTCAATTTAGTTGATTCAATCGATGTGTGTCATCCGTTGAGTGTGACGACGCGATGGTTGGTTCAATTTCGTTAGATACTCCTCTGGAGAACACACGTATCATGCCTTCTACTTTATCAAAAAACCAAAAATTGCGATCGCACTAATAGCTTCGGTAACTATTAACATGAAAAGAGAAAGACAGAGGTGGGCAAAAAATAGTTTCATAAAAGGAAAAAAATCATGTCATACGTAGAATGAAAAATTTTCTTTTACGTTTTGTTTCGTTGCATTATTTTAAATACACTTGAACTGCTCCAAAGGATAAAAAGAGTTTCGTTTCTGGCATCTCTATCGGATTAAATTTTTACATAACTCCACACAATAGGCCCTGAGGAAAATAATTTCCCTTTTTAAGGAGATGAAGGAGTAAACATGTGTCTGACACACATGTTGTAGGAGAGATAAAACACAGAGGCCGGAAAATCGTTCCAAATACAAGCTGTTGAACTCAAAATAACGAATCGTAGAACCGACCCGATCTTGCTTGTGGTATACAGTTGAGACCCGTTCTTGCTTGTGCCCACGAGCAAGATAAATCCTCATAAAATATCAAAAAATTAGCCAAAACTTCACGGTAATTAGTCACGACTGTCATTTTATATATTTATATTCTTTAAATGAACGCTCACAAAAAAAAACTACGCACGAGGGCTCCCTAGGCTAAGTGAGTAAAGTAAAATTAAAGCTTAAACCGCTCATCCACGCTACAGACGATCCAATTTGGTTGGCAGTAGGGTAGTTGGATGCCCTGACGGTGCAACCATTCTACTTAGTAGCCACGCCCCCTTACCGCATTTTACTCTCGGTATTATTAATTTTTACGTTCAACTCAACCAGATTGATGCAACCGCTCAACCAAATGGAGTTGTTTATAGCACCCATTAGGTTGCGGGAACCCTGCTTTCCAACCTGTTTAGCCAGAGGGCCAAAATAGAACTATTTTGAGTTTGTACATGGTCAATATTGTAGTTGAAAACCTATTTGAATCATGTAGAACAATATTTTTAAAAAATATTCTCAAAGAAAGCAACCTAAAGCGCTGCAGGCAGAAATTTTGTGTCAGCAAAGCCAAAAGAATATAAGCTTTCGATTCTTGTAATTCTGAAATATTAAGTATATTGCAATTTTGGGCGGTGAATTCAAAATAGACACACAAAAGTTTATTGCAAAAAGAGGGCAAAAATTTCCACAGGTAAAAATAATAAATATAAAAATATTGATACTAAGTTCAAGGTCAAACCAATAAATGCTGTTAATTTTTATGGTTCGGAATGTACAAATGAATCAAACATAGATCTCAAAAAAAACGCTGCGCTGCGAAGGTTGAACATTTTTCTACAATTAAGGTCAAACCACAAAATCCTGTCTTTTTAAGAAGATGAAAAAAGATTAATTTTAATTATTTTTTAAATATTTTATTTAGTAAAAAGCCCGGGGCAGCACGAAATGGGCTAGCGGGCCGTTTATCACTGGTCAAGGGTAAGGTAGGTTACATCTTGCTATGATTTTTTTCGGATAACACAAATACTTTCAGCTCGAAATGTCCTTATTGAAACTTGATGATCCGTTAAAATTTTTACTGTAAAATTGGGCCGTTCAATTAATAAAAAATAATAATAGATTATTTTTCTAGGAAAATAAAATAAACATCTTCTTCAAGCCTTGAATCGATTCCTCGCAGATTTCTGGATTCACTAATCACTATTATAAAGTCATTGAAACGGCAGGTTCTTTGGGTTACCAGACGCGACAAGATAACAGTTTTCAGTCATAATTTAAATCCTCGTTGACTCATGTGCTCCTGGCCAAGAACAACGATGGAAGGAGGTCCCCAGCCCCTAGTAGCCAATATCAAAGCGAAAATTATCCTTTGTGTAGCAGGAAATTGCTTATGTATTTGAAGCCGTCAAAGCCAGATAACGATTTAGCCTTAGATATTATTTGACAAAATTAACAAAACAGCATGTTTGTTTCTTCTCATTTTTTTAACTGTCTTAAAAAAGGTTTCTAACGAGTCTGAAGTTTCTAAGTCTCTAAAGAGTCCTAACTACACTGATGGAATAGGACAACAATGCTACGGCATTACCAATCGGGTATTATGTGTAGCTGCTGGGATTTGGGAAAGAAATAGAAGAAGGGGAATCAAGGTTTACTTAATTGTTTTTTTTTTTTTTTTTTTTTTTTTTATTTTTTTTATTTTTTATTTTTAATAAATTTAATTTAGATTTAATTTGATAATATTATTATTAAGTTCTGCAAGTGTTTTAGTTTTTTATTATTGTGACAGCTGTTTCGGCTTACAAGGCCATTTTCAAACTGTGGTTAGTCCACATTGAGACGACGTATTTATACTATTTCAAATGTAAATTTTGAAGGTGTATACATTGATTTATTACTGGTTAAACCGAAGACATGATATATTGTTGATGAATTATTTGGGTGCATTATACTGCTTGGGTTTTGTGAAAATACTGAGAAGCGGTGAGTAAATTATTTTCCGTACTTTATTAATTAGTGTTAAATTTGGGTCATTCGTTCGTTTATTGATTTCTAATTGTTCAAGTAAATTTAATCTAATGCCCTTTTTTTCTATATGCAATGGTTTAGGACCCTTGTTGTTAAGTGGGGTATGATTATTCACCAAGAGATGTTCTGCGAATTTTGAGGATGAAAACACATCCTCAAAATTCGCAGAACATCTCTTGGTGAATAATCATTAGTAAATAATTTAGAACTCATTACCATTTACTGAGGGGAAAACATAGACTGGTTTAACCAACAATATATCATGTCTTCGGTTTAACCAGTAATAAATCAATGTATACACCTTCAAAATTTACATTTGAAATAGTATAAATACGTCGTCTCAATGTGGACTAACCACAGTTTGAAAATGGCCTTGTAAGCCGAAACAGCTGTCACAATAATAAAAAAACTAAAACACTTGCAGAACTTAATAATAATATTATCAAATTTAATCTAAATTAAATTTATTAAAAAAATTAAATGGAGTTCTACGAATTAAACACAAAAACAATAAATAAAAAAAAATAAAATAAAAAAATACTTAATTGTTGTTTTTGGAACGCTTTTATTTGTTTTGGAGGTGATCCGTTAAAAAAATTTAACAAAAGGAAAAAATATATACATATATTAGATACACATTGTTAATGACAATCGAAGAAAAGCCTAGATCGGTTGGAATTTGAACTCTTGGACGTCTCCTTAAAAGGGCGTCTGCACTTGACCACAAAGCCCGCCGTGAAAAGCTTATATCTTAGTTCTCGTGATAATATCTTGCATTTTTTTACGCTTTAGACCCACATTTTTTTATTTATACTTTATAGTTCACATATTATTTTATTGATTTTTTCTTTTATCACAAATCCTTCGTTTTTCGTGTTCTGCTTTCAGTTTGAATTGAAAAAAATAAGTTAGTAGTAGTTAATAGCAGAATAACAGGAAAATTGAAAAACAGCAGTTTTAATTGAATAACATCACTTTATCTCATTGTCATTATTGAGACCCACTTCATGTCTAATTGTAAACCTAGCAAATATTTCAATAAACACATAGTATGTTTAAATAGTGGCACTTTATCAGAAATATTAATGTTACATTGTTATGTATTTTTATTTTCTGTAAAATTTTTGATTTTGTTATTTTATTGGTCAATGATATTAACAATTCCTAACACTGTAATATAAATGTTTGAATACAAATAAAAAATTTACATGAAATCGCTGCTAAATGGTTTCAGTTGAAACTGTTGCTTTTCTATTGTCTAAATGGTAAAATGTTATTCTATCATGGTTAATTATAAAATCTAGTTCTATGAATATTTAAAAAAACTTAACCACTAAGTATTTTTTTGAACATAATGTATAAGACGATCAGTCTAGTATATAATATTTGTTATAAACTCTGATAGTATCTGAATATTCAATAAAGGGTAGCAGCATACCTTCATGAGGTATTTAACACTGGATAGAAAATAGTCACTAGATATTCCTTCCATGTAGATATGAAGGGAAAGCAATGTCGCCATTGACCTTCAGGTTCTATCCTATTGACGAAGCTCTCTGTCTTTTTTACACTTGCATGACATCGTACGTCACCATCTTATATGATCGAAATGAAAATTTCATAATGATGATGAAACATTGTTCTGTGTTTGAAATTTTAGCAAAAATGTTTAAACTTTCGGATCACGAAACACGCCCACTTGGGATTTCTAATGTTCTTCTCTATTATATGAAATTTACTATGCGTTTTATCTGGAGGATCTACATTCCACACATACCGCGGTATCCGGAAACCGCAACCGCAGCTCTAATCCAAAATCCATTACATCCCCATCAAATTTGACAACGAATGCGTATCGCAATTTCTATGGACCTCCGTGATATGTCTCTTTGGTCATCATTATTGAGTAACGCAATATTTCGAATATTATTCGGGAAAAGGATAAGGGATGAAAGGTAGATATTATAGATATAGATTGCAAGGGTTTTAACCATGTAGAAATTCTTTATACTTAAGGACTCGTAATTTAATATTAAGCTGTGGAAAAATCATTATATTTTGATTGATTTTTATTCTAGTTGAACGAGTAACATAAAGGGTGATGTGTAGACATATTTGTTCAATGCACATTAGTATGTTCGTGGTTATTGTTTTAATAAACTGTAAAATTATTCTATTTTTCTAAAAGTATTTGAAAATTAGAACTAGAAATAGCAAAGAAGCAATTCTAGATGATGCCATTTATAAAGAAAGAGACAAATCCAGAGCTTAAAAGCAACAATAAATAAATTTAACATGGCGTAGTAAAAAATTAAACACCGTTCTTTTTCTGAAATTTTTTCTATTTATGTTTTTTCCAAGCTTCATGGAAAACCACGTGAATGTTTCAAACTGTTTTATGTCTGCCAAAGAGAGGAAGTTGATTTTGAAGGAAAAATTTAACGACCACTAAATTTGAACCACAAATAAATTTTCCGCTTTATATTTGAGATATTATTTGATATCGTAATTGAATTTTGATAACGTTTTTAACTGAAGGGTAGATAATGGATATTTAAGATAAATTATTACTGACTTTAAGCACCTGACGGAAGGACTACCTACTTAGGCTACCCTCAGTAGGGAATATTTATGAATAGGTACCTACCTATTAATTAAGTTAAATTTTGGGGCTTAGATATTTGGTGGGTAGTACCTGAGCAAAATATGTTCGAACACGAAAATAATTAACCTTAAATCTATAATATTTACTTAGCTCATTTCTATTGTGCTCGTATACATTCTTGTATGACGCTGATTTAGATTTGGTAATGTTATATTATTTTATTTTTAAATAAATTTATCTAAAATAGTTTTTCAAAGAGAATATTAACGTTTACAACATGTAATGTTTTATACCATTACAAAAAAGTCATTATTTTTTAAATAAATCTGTTCATTACCAAAATATTTAAAAGATAAAATTTGAATCCATTTGTAACCATTCAAAGAAGACACTGTATATTTTGCATTAAACATTACACGTAAATGATTTAATGATTGAATATTAAAATATTTAAAGAAATGTATTAAAAAATGTTACGTGTAAGACATATTTTGGGAAAAACATGAAAAGTAAATACAAAATTACAAAAAAATCGTACATTTTGTACTTGGAAGAAAAACACTCATTTCTGCACACGCCACGTTTATTTAATTCAAGAGGATATCCGTAACAGAAAGCATATATTTTATTTGCCAAAATTTAGTATTGCAACGCTTATAAAAATATTATTTATAAATTTTTATTAGTTCGCAGATGGCTCACAAAAATATAATTTAACATGCTAATTTCGGTTGTCCATGTTATGGGTAAGTTGGTTAGTAACGTGAAATACTCCTGCGTAAGGCGTAACGTTACTCAAGATTAATGAAATTTTAATTTTAACTACTTGATGGAACAAATCAGACAAGCGATAAAGTATTATTCAATAATTTATTTTTTTAAGTTTGACAGATGCTTATATGAATTAACCCATCAACGCGTCGTGTGTTGCAGTAGCCAATAGGAAATATCAAAAAATCATCTTCTTCCATTTAAGTAGCAATTTTTGGGAAAATAGTTATGTTAGATCTATAATACACCACATTCATAAAAACTATGTAAACACATTATTTTTATAGGATGGTACAATTTACAAATATAAGTAAGTTATTTCTAAAATAGAATCAGCTGGCGCACGGCGAAAATTTTGCGTTTTTTATTATTATTATTAGTGAAGATACGTTACTGAGACAACGCGCCTGGTTTCTCTGAACTTGGTCCTGTAGGCATACTTTAACGAGCCATTCATTCTATGGCTATTTCATTCGTACGTAATTTTTTTTGATTGACTAACCATTTCACGAGCGGCGCTACACTTTTTGTTCGATTAGTATGAATATATCTAATCGAGGCTTAAATTTCCAACACAAAACTGTGTTTACAAAATTCAATTGGAATGGAGATCTATGATATCAGGCGATTGAAATTGCTGGGCTTTTGGGTTAAATGGAACGTTTGTTTCCTTTCAAATCTGTATGGAAGGCATTTCTAGTGTTATTCTTTATTCTATGGAAATGACCCCGAGACCAAACCGCAGGTCTGGGCTGGTAATTAAATAAGACAGGTAAATTCAAATAACAAACATTGTTAGAATTGAGTTACCCTAGAGGCTATTATTACCGTTGGGCTTGTAAAAGCAGCGTTTATATTTAACTACTTACTATCCTGACATGCTTTAGGTTTGCTCCATTCTAACAGCAGTGAAGACGGAAGCCAGAAAGGAGGCGAACAGATTTCTCGCAAATTGAGCACATAACTTTATTCCGTAACGATAAAAGAGTATTACCTACCTGAGCGGGTGAAGCCGAGATAACGCGGCACGGCACACATTCATCTGATATTCACTTTGCTGAATGCGATAAAAGTAGGCCTGCCAAACTTGGGAGTTTTACGGGAAAATAAATATTTCATGCTTTTGGAAATGATTTCGTCCGAATTAAATTGAGCAAGTTGCAGAAAATGACGAGTACAATTACGTGAGGTGAACATTTGTAAATAAATTTATTTCAATGTCAATTGAATCATTAGACAGCCTTGATTAACTCACTATTGTTTTTTTTACTATAAGACTATTTATTTCAAAAATTGATTTGCAAAATGATGTAAAAATTTTACGGTCGACGATAAAGTGCGTTCTAGCTTCAAGTTTGCTGATTTTATACGCAAGTCAACTAGGTATTTAATAAAGCAAAGTTAGATGCTTCACCATTTATGTATATTATCACTGCTATCTGTATTATTACAGGCCATACTGTAGACTTGGCGTGAACAAAAATTTCAAAGTAAAGAGACCTATTTTCCAGCCTCGATTTTAGAGATTTCAATAAAATGTTGGTGATTTCAAGCTAGAATTTCATTTCCATTTTATAAATTCATTTTTATTATACCTACAAACATATTTTAGGTTTTCTTGCATATAAATTAATAAAAATTAATAACGTTTATTTCATATTACGGATAAATAAAAACATAATTATTTGTGAAAGTGAATATTTTATTAAATTAATCTACAATGAAAAAAGTAAAATATCCAAAATGATCTTGCATTTAATAATTGGAAATTGTGGTTTTATTTTATATTATACATAATAACTATTATAATATTTTTAATCCAACATGGAATATTTCATTCTTCAATCGTTCTTCTTCATTTGAAATGTTAAATGCACTGTCTTTAATTGAAAAATAATCACTTCACTTTCTTTATTTAGGGATCTGCTGCTACAAAGGGGTTGACATCTAGGAAGAAAGCACTTATGAGGCACGTGATAATAATGTTCACTAATGAGTATATTTATTTTTTAAACAAATCAAATAATCCTGCAAGAATGTGTGTTAGAATTAACAGTGGTCACACACGCCTGGTAAAATCTAGAATCTTTCAGGCCGCAAGTAGGTGGGCTGACGACTTCGGTATAAATCTAGACAGGTACCACGCTTATGTCGAAGGTCTTGTGCGTTCGGATGTAGTGTGAATGATTCTAATAGCGAACCGCTATTATACATTACCACATCAACTGTTCATGGAAATACAAAAAAACAGTGGCCTTTTCACGTGTTTAGAAGGTCAACAGAACGACAACAGAACAGAATTCAACCAACGATCCCTGGAACGATAGTCGATTTAATTGGACAACAGTACGAGCACAAATATGGAGACTAGATTTGTAATGGATTGAGGTCAGTAATATTGCATGATAGGAACCCATGGAGGCGTTTTGTCAATGAATGTTTACGAATGGTAAAAAAAACAGTTAAACTCTTCGACTTCAGCCTGACTGACAATTATAAGTACCTACTTGAGAAAACTGTTTTGTAAAATAAATATGTTCTTGTTTTTGCGAATAAATATGTGTTATTGTTCTTTATTGATAATTCTGAGAAGCTTAGATGAAAATTGTGTTCTCTTGAAAATGATTTATCTTATTCTTAAGTGTCTTTTTATAATAAAAATATATTCTACTTGTAAGTACTACTATTTCCACCATTTGAAGACATACTTGTGTATTTAATTCACTTGCTACAAATAACCATAATTTTGTTTTTGATTGTTCAGTACAACAGAGAAAAAATGAATTTTTAGTGAAGTAAAAAAATTTTTTTAGTGAATTCCAAGGTGCAAATATTATCAATCACAAAAGAAAAAAGTTGAAAAAATTAACCCGTAAACAACAAAGGTTTTTACTGAAAGAAATATATTTTTTAAATTCCTTGACTGAGGATTAAATCTTCATCCCCGCTAACTGAGTGAAATCCCGACTGGATAGGGTTGACATTTTTTTCTTATGTTAATATTGAAATGCATATTTTTCAGCAAGTGCATGCGTGATTGCCACCAAACAATGGAATGCTATATCGTCGACAACGAGCCTATTTGCCAAGTTCCAGCTAGATCGGAAGTCGAAAAGTGGGTTAATTTCCCCTTACTAGATTTGCTATTCAAAGTGATGTATTTAAAAATATTTTTTTAGCGAATTTTCTTGAGCAATAGTAATCACAAAAGAAAAACATATCTAAAGGGGATACAAATTAACCCTCTACAAAAAGGAATACATTTGAGGCTGCCAATACTCAACACATGGTTTATCTGTAGGTACATTTTACTTCCCGGGACTTCCGAACAGGTGCGTGAAGAGGCTACGGATGGTTATTCAAAGAGCGTGAATAAAATATCTCTAAACGATGCGAAGAGTTCGTGTTGTGCCCGGGGGTTGGTGGGGGTTGGAAGAGGGGGGCTGCTGGCAAACCATGTTCCTTTTTTAGTAATCGTCCGCCAAAATAAGGCACGTTCTTTCAGAAACAACCTCCAAATTGAATTGCGTCATAGCAGCGGAATATTTATGTACATCTATCTACAAGCTCCGATAAGGCTTTCATTCAAATAATAATTATTAATACAACGGAAAGTGTTCTCATTTCCATGCTATCATAATGTTTAAGTTTTCCAGAAGGTTTGAGTATTTAATTGCAACGAATTCAAGTAATGTTCCTTGGGTCTATGTATGAACTTTGCAGAAGGGCAATTGACAAACCGGTGATTTTCAACAATAAAAATAAAAATTCCTATTGCACTTCGTTCAAGATTGGATACATTGAATATGGTCCAGGCGATAGAAAACAAATCAAAATGATTTATAAAAAAATATTTTAATCTTGTTTAGTTATTAGATCTGATCAACGAGATCATTTTCTTTCCTCTTTTATTTTTCTTCCATCCCCTCTCATATATCTACCCTATTCACATATTTCCCTGAATTCCGGTATGTCGCATTAGTGTCGCATTACCCTTTGATAAAAATAAGGTTTTTTTGAAGATCCAAAGTTTTTTATAATTTCTCTTTCATCTGCAGAGATTACAAATTCTGCATTATATTCAAGTTATGAAATTATCTTTATTTTATATTTCTTAACATTTACTAATATGAAATATTTTTAATTTATTAAGAATCTGGGGAAAATATTCGTTTTCATCTTAAAAATGGGACTGGAGATAACGAATAATTTGACAAATTTGAATATGTTATTATTCAAAAATAATAATAGCTTCGCATGTCGTCCATTTTATTTATTCAGACAAGGGCACCTGCGTAAACACGTTTTCAGATATATTCTGAATGACTAAAATTTTATTGGGAAATGATCATGCAGTCACATTTTTCACAGTATCATTTTTCTCCTTGTACAAAACTTCAGACAGGTGCACTCCTTGTTCAAGCCTTTAGCCCTTCAAGATTTGAAAACATATATGTATGTTTATTTTTGTTTCTTATGAACTTCTATGCACTGATGGAAAATAATTTCCCTCAGAGCCTATGTCGTCTTTGGAGATGCATGGTGGAGGGTGTTTTTTAGAATGTTTTTTTACAAATTAGTATATCTCACAAAAGTTTTTATTCTGTAAATTAAAGTTTGTGGCTAGAAAAAAAAAAGTGATTTAATGATTTATACCGTTCCAGTATCTAAAATTGTATCCGTAGTATTATCATAATATGGTGCCCAGTGCAATGTTAACATTGTTCAGGAGAGATAAAAAATGGTATAAGTAATCAAATTTCGTTAACCCATTACAGAATAGCTCCCCGCGTTACTGCCGTCACTGGAAATAAATCTCGCGAGTGAGAAGCCTCTGATTTCGTGATTTTCTCCATCACAGCTCACTTATGTTTCCTCTGCAAACAGACCAGAAACGCCGATTGAACAATGAACATTCTTATCAAAGAAGGGCATATAGATTAAAATGTTCTTTTGATGAAAAAAGCCTTTTGATTTTTGATCTTACAGCAACAGTTGTACATTTTTAGGTTCGCAGATAGCATTATGGTCATTATGAATCATTAATTGACGTGAGAACCAGTGACGGTTCGTAAATATGAGACAGAGTAGGCTGTATCTCCACAAAAATACAGAGAAAAAGATACTCGTATCATATCCATACATCCAAAATATTACTGAGTGATAACAAATACGTTTACAACATTTTTGTTATTTTTTTGGGGTGTTATGCCGTGTTGCGCCAACTCCTTCTTTAGTTAACGTTTCGGACAACTTTGGCTAAAGAAGGAGTTAGTGCAATACGGAAAAACACCCCAAAAACAAATAACAAAAATACTTTTGGCCGTGAAAATTTACGTTTACAACATTTACTTATACTGGGTTTTTACAGACGATCTCACTTACGTGAGAACAATCCAGTTATAAAAACTCAGTTAATATACAAATAGGTACAACAATTACTAAAATCTACTCAGCCATAGGACACATTAATTTTCATCTACCTAAATAAAGATTAAAATATAAAACCAATAAAAATAAAAATTCAAAATTAAAAATATATATGAAACAAAAATATTACAGAAAAGTAAGAGACGCAAGTAATACATAATATAATCAGTGTAATATATTTTTTAACAAAAGCAGACTTTTATTTTTTTAATAACATGTTGAACATAGTTATTTTTTATCATCTGGGCTTGTCAATTTAACTGTTTTAAAACAGAAATCCATTCCAAATCCATCCAAAGATCTCTCAAAGCAATGGTTAAATTACGTAATGAATGAATAAATAAATAATACCACTTCAATATAAATATTGTCAAAGCCTTAAAGATACTTCAATTTAAATATTACCATCAATATTTTCGCATTTCACTAGGAATGCTTGGTTGTCGTTTTTCTTTATTTAACGCATCATAAGAGTGTGACGTAACCGGCCACAGTGGATTTCCGCTTTATATTAAGCGAAGAGGGTGGAGAAGTCACATAAAACGGTAGCTGTTATACTACGTATACTGCCGAACTGAACTTCAACTTATGGGAAAGTAACGAAGCAACCGCAAAGGACGCGAAACACCGCTTGCAGTTGCTTCGTTCCTTTTCCGTAATTTGTGGCTCGGTTCACGTATATGTATAAATACCATGGCCGCGCGTAGTTTAGATTGAGGCGCGCCTAAAATCTTCAACAATTACGATTAGTTGTGGTAATAAAGATTTTTTTAATTTTTTTATTAGTGATGTACGCCACAGTACCTACGGAGAACGACTATTATTTTGATTAATTTAGTATGTTGACTTAGGAGTTAATTGGATCTTTCTTAAATCTGATAGTATTAATACCCTTGCGTCTGGACGATGTAGGCCCTCTGATTGGTCAAATTTAAATTGTCTGTTTCGGTTAAATTCCGCTAACTTGAAAATTAAGACACGATTTCATACTAAAATAGGATCACCAGATTTCTTCAAAAGCATCGTTTCTGCTCATATAATTTTTGGATAATATCGAAGAAAATAAGTTTTAGAAAGTTAACAATCCATTGGATTCATTACATAACAGTAAAAATTATCCACAATTACGTATTAAAATTTGACGTTTATCATTATTCACGCGAAAGACAGATTCTTCAGTGTTGCCAGCGTATATGGATTTTCAATCAATGTAAAAAACTTTTATAGCCAGTTAGTGTCAAGCAATGTACAATTTCAGTGTGATTATTTAATGTGAGATATATTATAATTATAAATAATAAATATAATATATAATTATAAATCCACCATTATAAAGCCGGCTGAAAAATAACCAGTTCCACTCGATACTTAAATACGTAATTAATTATTTTTTGATATTACAACATCGACCCCATGCGCTGTCATCAGCTGTCATGTTAAATATGTGATAATTACAGAATTATTATTGACGTGATAACCGTAGATATTTCTTTTAAAAACTACATGTGAATCGCTAAAAAGAAATATTTTGTTTTCAGATTATTATTTCAATTTAATAACTATGGCTAAAAGGAATGTGGTCAATATTTTACCAGAATTGGTCGAATTTCGGAATGTTCGAATGAGAGAGGAAAGTTTACCAAGGATCAATGTGCTTTTCAATAATCCTAATTATGTGCTTCCAGAACAGAATTATCGTCATGTCAAAAGACTGTACAATCGAGCATTGCAAGGCGGTACATTTTGAAGTTAAAAAGGGTAAACTTTTACATTCTTGCTGTCATAATGGAAAAATAATACCACAATTTTTAGCTTATCCTCCAGCACTTAACGCATCATTGACATGAGATTGTAGTCAATCTAAAAACTTTAGGAATTTTATATGTCAATACAACAGTGCTAATAGATTTGCCTCATTTGGAGCGCAAATAGCTAATATCCCAGGTAATGGTCCATATTGTTTAAAAATTTCTGGTGAAATTTATCATCTGACTTCCAGAGTATACAAGTTGCGGGTGAAATACCTTCCTATGCTGAGCTTTATGTATACGATCCTGATGAGGCTGTTAGAGTGCGTATGAGTCATCCATCTAATGCCGATTGCTATCAAAATATAATGCAAATAATTGATAGTGAAATACGCCAAATAAGTCCTCATCATTATAAGAAACTAAAAGAAGCTGTCGAGGAAGAAGAAATACGCATTGCGGCTGAAGGTGGGCAGGTGAGAGATAAAAGTAGATAGCTAATGACCAACGGAGGTACAATGCTCCAACCAGTTCTCACGATATCGCCATGGTATACGTAGCAGACAGAGACGGGAATTTGCCATCGGGTATAAATATCTCTGTTCATCCTAAAAATGTTGAAGGACTTCAATGGGTGGCAACTTTATCAAAGCATTTAGATCCTATGGTTTTCCCACTACTATTTCCATTAGGTGAATGTGGTTGGACCCCAGGCTTTCAGCATCATGCTGATTTCTGTACTGCTCAATGTCATACTGTAACTGCTATGTAGTTTTATGCAAGTAAATTAGCAGTGCGAAGATACATTTTTAATCCAATCCATTATGCGGGTAAACTTTTTCAACAGTATTTAATTCATGCTTACATTATTTATGAATCTGGTCGCCTAGATTACATTAGGAAAAACCAACGACTCCTCAGAGTGGAATGCTATCAAGGTTTGCAAGACCATGTAAGAAATTTAGCCAATGATAGAGGAGTACGTGCAGGTAATATAGTCATTCTTCCATCTTCATTTATTGGTGGACCACGCCATGTGAATAAACTTTATCAAGATTCAATGGCAATGGTACGTAAATTTGGTCGTCCTGATCTGTTCATAACCTTTACATGCAATCCCAAATGGCCAGAAATACTAAACGAATTGGAACATTATCAATCGGTCGCGGACAGGCCTGATATAGTAGCCAAGGTTTTCCATCTAAAAGTCAAGGAATTTATTAATGATATGACTGAGAAACATGTTTTTGGAAAGGTAATTTGTTGGGTGTATACAATTAAACAGCAAAAAGAGGACTCTCTCATATATATGGTGTGTTTACACTTTGCAGCGAAGATAAGTTGTATACAGCTTCTGATATTAATAATGCCGTATCTGCAGAACTACCCCATCCGAAGAATTCGGCTTTGTACCGTATTATTTTAAAAAATAACATTCATGGACCATGTGGCGTACTTAATCCAAGGTCAGTATGCATGGTAGACGGTAAGTGCTCTAAAAAATTCCCCAAATCATTTAAAGATGCTACTGATAAAAACTCCGCAGGATACCCAGAATACAGGAGACGTGATAATTTTTCTGAAAATCACGTTGTTCGGGATATACGTATCGACAATCGATTTGTTGTTCCATATTATGCATTCGTTAGCAAAAAATATGATGCTCATATTAATGTTGAAATTTGTTCCTCTGTGGACAGTTTTTATTTATTTATACTGGGTTTTTAGAGATGTTCTCACTTATCTATACATGATCAATCTCACTCAATTTTACTTCTGGCTTTACATTTAATCGACAGCCAATCTGTTTATTTTGTAGAGGGGCGGGAGGAACAGGCTCTCAGGGAAGCATCTACAAGGAACATCTCTTTAACAGCGTGGTTCCAATTGAATTTTCAAGATATTGAGGGACGCTCTATTCTGTATCAAGATGTACCAAATAACTATGTCTTTTCAGCTGGTAAAAAGTGGACGACGAGACAGCGGGGAGGCGGCAACATAACTGGATAATACCTTCAATTTCTCCTAGAAATATAGAACTGTATCATTTACGGCTGATTCTTATAAAGGTGGCTGGAGCTATATCCTTTGAATCTTTGCGAACTGTTGATGGCAATTTACTATGTAGCTACTTTTCATGATGCGGCGCGTGAACTGAAGCTCATTGATGACATACGAGAATAGACGCAGTGCATGACGGAGGCTTCATTGTATTCGATGCCTAAAATTCTTAGGACGGGTTGTTTCGGAGAATCTGAACAATTCATCATATTTCATCGTTCATTTTCAAGTTCTGTGAAAGATTTTTTCAAGTTCTGTTTTTATTTTAGTTTTGTCAAGCAACTAGCCAACAATGATATAAAAACAGAATTTGAATAAGTCTTTCACAGAACCCGAAAATGAACGTTGAAATTTGATGAATTGTTCAAATTCTCCGAAACAACCCGTCCTTAGACATCTATTTGTTTTAATTTTAATACAATGTATCCCTTCGATCTTCGGCTGAAGATTTTTTTCATCATGGTGTTGCTGAAGAAACAGCTAAATCTTTGTCTTTTAAACATACAGGATATTCTAATGAAGGAGAATTCATCTTGCAGAATGCAGGGTTTACCTGAACCTGTTGAAAGTTGCAGTTTTGTACAAGTAACTGATTTTAATGTAATTTCTGAAAACACAATTGATGGCTGCCAAACTCAATGAAGAACAACTTCAAGCATATAATTCTATTTTGAATAAGTTTTTTTCACATGAAAATGATGACAATAAATGTTTCTTTATTGATGGCCCAGGCGAAACAGGGAAAACATACCTTTACTAATTCACACTCTAAGACGGAAAGGTAAAAGAGTTTTATCAGTCGCTTGGACAGGCATTGCAGCACTCTTGCTTCCAGGTGGGGTAACGTGTCATACTGCTTTTAATTTACCCCTCAATTTACAGGACAATACAACATGTAAGGTCACATCAAAGAATCGGAAAATTATAACGGAAGCATATATTATAATATGGGATGAAGCACCGATGGCCCCAGGTGTAACTTTAGAAGTAATTGAGCGTACTATATGTGATATCATGGGAAGTGATTCTGTCTTTGGTAACAAAGTTATTGTTTTGGGCGGAGACTTTCGTCAGATCCTTCCAGTGTGTCGACGTGCTTCACAAGGACAATTAATTGCCGCTTGCATAAAAGCAGCACACTTTGGTACCATTTCAAAACTTTTCAATTAAAAACAAATGTCAGAGCTTTAGAAAGTGAAAATATATTTTATAAATGGCTTTTGGACTTGGAAGATGGCAAACTTCCTTCTGTAGAAGGAACATTAGAGTCATCTGTGCTTATTCCCAATGTAAATATTTGCCAAGATATTATTCACAATATATACGGTGAGACACATACAACTGCTGATGCCTTAGTGATGAGTCAACGTACCATATTGTGCCCTAAAAATAGTCATGTTTATGCAATCAATGAGGATCAATGAGGACAATGTACTTCAACGGAAAGCGCCCCTGAGGTTATATCTCACAAAAACTTATTTTTTGGTAATGGAACAAAAATGGTTGTTTTAAAAATTTCAGCTGTAACTTAATTCAAGCCAAAATCATTACGGGGAACAGAAAAGGTACAGTACATTTCATTCCTAGAATTTAAAACACTTTTTCGGATGTTACAATATAATTCAATATGTGCAGGAAACAGTTTCCAGTCAAATTAGCTTGGGCAATGACCATCAATAAATCTCAAGGACAAACTTTAAACGGGGTGGACTGTTACTTCCTGAACCAGTATTTTCTCATGGACAGTATGAGCGCAGTCATCGTTATTTATTCAAATTCTGACTGATTGGTATACGGATAATATTGTTTATAAAGAGATTTTTCCTAATGAAAGTGTATAATATTATGTTGTAGATTGTAAAAAATAAAAGTATTCTAAATTGTAGGTACTCGCTTAAAAAGTTTTGTTTTCTGTGTCCCTTGAAATGAAAATGAATCAATTTATCCCACCTGTAAGGTTTTCCCGCCTAAGAATTAAGAGAGTTTTGGTGTATTTACTTTGACAATCGTTAGGTAAGAGCGTAATATTATTTCACCCAAATATGTAGATTTTTAGGACTTAATAAAATAATTCTTAATATATTTAAAAAACAATGTAATTACTTTGACAGTCTTTTGGTAAGAGTATATTATTTTACCAAAGTTTAATGCAATATTGTAATACGTTGATATTTTTTTTATTTTCGAATTACATATAATGTCGATTTAAAAATTAAATCATTTTGGTGGTATGGGAGAGGAAACATTTTTCTCATTGACGAGATTTATGTTGGGGTGAAGGGTATTTAATGGTGCAGAATGTCTTACTATTATATATCTACCCATTGATCTAATATCTACCTATTAAATGTAACTGTTAGTATCACTTAAACTGGGCGAAGCCCAACCAAGTGCCGCCCGCAGGGCCTAGCAGCAAAAAACCCGCTCCGCTCTCTCTTAAACCCGCTCCGCTAGTATAATTATATCTCTCTTAAATTACTATATCTAATAGTTAACATAATCATGATTGAATATCATTATTATAGTCTGACGTAGGTAATGGTGGCAATTGTTTTTTTCTATGTATAGTTATGTGTATGTATGTATAGGTATGCACAAAAATATGATTATTATTTTTTAATGATAAACTTATGTTTATAAGACAAGGCATAGCATAAAAGATATATCCTTTA
Organism: Hesperophylax magnus; assembly: GCA_026573805.1. Lineage (NCBI taxonomy): Eukaryota > Metazoa > Arthropoda > Insecta > Trichoptera > Limnephilidae > Hesperophylax > Hesperophylax magnus. Next base: position 9,717,956 of record JAIUSX010000022.1, read on the forward strand.
TAAAACCTTGTCTTATAAACATTACTTTATCATTAAAAAATAAAAATATTTGAAAACTCAAAAATAATTCACCAATAAATGAAGATATTATATGTCTCGACGCCATCTAGTGAGAAATTTAGCAAGCCTTTAATACAAAAATAAAGTTGGTTGTTTACAGGTGGAAAAAAATATAATAAGCAGTAATTGTTGATTGAGGTACTAGTATATATTGAATCATTTGGCGGGTCGGAAATAAGCCGACATAGCTCAGTGGTTTCAGAGCACCTGACCGGACATCAGAAGGCACGGTTTCAATTGCCTTTGGCGGCATTTATTTTTACTCGGGAAATATTTTCAATTTGTATTGATATTTCGGGCGACTGATTTGTTACACAAATTTAATTAATAAAATTTAGTTTAAAAAAATGTGTGTCCCTCCTCATAAACTGCTACTGGTGAAAACGTCTTTAAAATCGATGCAGAGTGTTGGGGGCAATAGTGACCAAATGAGCGACAGTTTCTGTGCGGGTAATTTCAAACTTAGATAACCATGTAAAAAAAAACGGTATTTTAGTCTAGTATTCAAGAAAACGAATGCATAAGGTAATTGAAATTTACTATCCTATTTTTCAAGAAATATTTTTTGGCCTTTGTGCCAGTCTTTCAGCGGGCTCCCAATTGGCGTATTCAAGGGTAATCCCCATTCGCAGCATTCTTCACGAATATAACATGCGTATTAGGAAACGCACAAGGGTCCTTGGTAAATATTACAACACTTGGGCGAAGTGAAAACGTAGAGAATTTATTGCCTTGACCCTCCACTCTCGGAAGCGGTGGGCATGATGGAATTATTTGGTTGGGAAACTATTATTTATTTCATTTTATTTATTTGCGGAAGAATGAAGAGGGTTTAAACGAAATTAATTTATTTTTGTTTCACGGAATTATTTGGCTGACTTCATGACTTCAAGGATTCTTTCTGGTTAAGAATTTTGAATGGTCGCTTCTAGTCTTAGCTTGTTTTTTTGTTATAAATTTGGCTTTCATCCATTAAACATGATCTTGGCCATGTAGGGCTTATTATTTTTTATATTAAAATGAGTTACCTACATGTTTGTTTTTAACTACAGTTACATCGAATAAACAAACTTTTATGCAAAACACAGTAAATGAGAGTTAACATACAAACGATTCTAGAAGAGTGAACCTTATCCCTCGACGGCCTCCATGGTCGAGTGATTGTACTCTCGATTAGCAAGCCGAAAGTCGCGAGTTCGACTCCCAGCGTGGAAAAGTAAATTGGATTTTATTAATTTGTGTTACTTTACAATTTATTCAATTAAAATAATACATAGTACACTTTCGGCACGTTCTTGAATGGAAGAAACTCTCAGTTTCGCCCTGGTGTAAGACCACCATTCAGAATTGAAACGTTGCTTGAAATGACTTTATCCATATTTGGTGACCAAAAATAAATAGCCAAGTATTCCCCTACCATCCTCTTCCTCATCTCCTTCCCCACGTCTCTACCTTTAGCCTCACAACATACTCCAATTGGGGGTGTCATAGTTTCACTGGCTCCAGACGGTTGGCACTCTTATGTGGTAGTCACATAAAAAAGAGTGTCTAACATAAACAGTACAGAGCTGGTAATAGTAAGAAATAAGAAATTTATTAAAATATGAACCTATGTACAATAAGGGCGTTATTCGCTAAATCACAATTACGGCCGCTGTTCCCAACTTTTTAATCGTTATCAAGTTCAAATCTTTGTTTTTGCTCAGCCAAGCGATTTTTAAGCATTTTGTAGGGAACGTTCGATTTGCGTTGTTCCCAATCATTTTATCTTTGAAAATCTTAAGTAGCCCCACACACTACCGCACATTACCATAGACAATAAAATGACATCAAATTAAAAATTTTCTATGTTAATTTAATATTAAAGAGTTACTTATTGTAGCTCTTATTAATACACATTACTTCTTTTAAATACCGTTATTAATAAACTGGTATTTCATATTTTTTATACTAACGTATATAATATATTAAAAATAAAGTGACAACTTGAACGTGATGCCACAATCGGGACTTCCCATTTGATTTGGCAGATCGACGTAAGTTTTTTCTCCGTGCGACAGCAAAACAAACCCAAACAAACCTTAAAATGGAGATCAAAGCAAAGCGTGCGAAGAATAACATTAAATTGATATAATAGAAAGGTTTTCAGATCTGACATGAGGTAAGGGCAAAATATTTAGCACATTCATCGCAAAAATGACACTTGCGTTAATAAAAACTTACCTTTCGCTTGCATAAGTTAAATTCTCCTCAATTAGGTTCAAAATATACAAAAAACACGTTTTCGTCATACGAAAACGGTCAAAAAAAATTTTGTCATTTAATTCATTTGTAGTTATTTTCTATATGTACTTTTTCTATTTTACATTGTCTTTGCCCTTCACATACATGTACTCTCCATTCACTGTGATCTATGTTTTCTTATTCGTGTCAATATTATGGTCTTAATGGACATATTGTCCGTAAATTAATAAATAAATAAATAGTTCGATGTAATTGACTTCCACACTCTGTCGCCGCCTGTATAACCCGATGTTTTCATCAATTACTTCGGCCCTTTCCGCAATATCTAGTATATCTAAAATGTCTAAAACTTCTCTATCCATTTTAAAACGATAATGACAAATGCAACACAAAAAACTGAAAGGAGCGCGACTGTCGATTGTCAGAGTGACATTTGATCATTGATTCGCGGTATTTTTTCACTCTGTCGACACTTTTTGTAACTAGCTTTTTCCTTACATATTGCTTAAATAGCTAATCCAGCTGTCCGGCTGGCTTAGACTGAGCGGCTTGTTTAGGCTGGCCGCATACATACGTTTTCCGTATTCGATTTCCGAATTCGTTTTCCGTATTCGGACATCCGAATGCACGGAATCAGTAGAAAATACATTAACTGCCGCACACGTTCGTTTTAGTTCCGAACGGAACAAATTCCGTACGCACGTTCCGAATGCGAGCCGGCGCATTCGGAGAAAACGAATGGAAAAAACCTAATGACGTCATGTGGAATGCAGCTATTGCATACAGTTTGTTTGTGCCGACGCAAACGCACGGAAATTTCCGTTCGTAATTCAGTGTTGCCAACGGATCTTGACCTAATATCGCCGTTTCTCATACATAAGGTAGCGTAAAGTAGCCGAATTTGCTGTTAGGTGGGACATGTTTAAAATTGATGTTTTTACGTGAAAATAAAAAATTCGTGGGGGGGAGGTGGCTAGAGAATTTCAAAAAGATAAAATTTGTCCCCAGAAAATAAAAAAAATTCATGGGGAGGGTGGGTAGAGAGTTTCAAGAAAATATAAAATTTGTCCCCAGAAAAATAAATTTCATGGGGGGGGGGGGTGGGCTAGAGAATTTCGGGACATGTTTAAAATTGATGTTTTTGAAGTAGCTTAATTGGCGACCAGTCGCCTTTTAGATTTTTTCGGCGCCGATTCTCGCTCTGAGTAGCCTAAATGGCGATATATCGCCCTTGTTGGCAACACTGGTACTGACGTTTATACATTCCGAATGGAGAAAAACGAACGTTTGCGCTAGTCTCACGGAATTCCGAATACGGAAAACGAATTCGAAAATCGAATACGGAAAACGTATGTATGCGGCCAGCCTTAAGCAATTATTGTGTGTTGGAATTACGTAGGGCAGTGGTGATTCGCTTAGAATTTGATTATTAGGATTGGGAACAGCGGCCGTTAGATAGTACCGACATCAATTTTGTACGTTTGCTGTAAATGTTTAAATATCATACATAATGTGTGCATGATCAATAGAATATAACCGATATAATGCATTGTCATCGACGATGAGTCTATTTGAAGAGTTTCAGCTCGATTGAATGCCTGGAAGTGGGTTATTTTCCACTTCCAAAATTCCATTTCGTTCATTCATTAATTTATTCAACCAATCTTCCAAAAAGATGATCTTTCAAAAAAAGACCTTGTTGACCATATTTTTTAAAAGATTGATACTGCAAAAGGGTTAAAATTCCAACACAGAAGATGAAATTAGTGTGATTATTGTTACAATTTGTTGCGGTCCTTAAAAAAATTGGATTAACATTTTTCGTTAAAATTTGTTTGTTAACTCATATCGATGATGGTGATACAAATATGACCCCGTTGCAAATTAAAATTGATAAGCGGATTTACTGACATACCATCACAGCATTTTTTCATCAAAGAAAAATAAGCATCCATTATATTTTTGTGAATTTCTTTAATACTCCAATAAACCTTTTATATTTTCTATGAATCTCTATCGGAGATATTACTTAATTTAGGGATCGTCTCCGGGACGGATAGGTATGAAGGGCAATGTGAATAATAAAAGTAATACATATTTTTGTATGCTTAGCAATATACCATGTTCAAATCGTTTTATCTGCAATTTTATTGCCCTTATGTAATCTTTGTACAGAAAATAATAAATATTCTCACCCTATCTATTACAAAGCACAAGTAACTGAAGTGCCCTCATATTGACTGAAAATGTTTCATTTAGATACCTTTGAATAGACAAATCATTTTAAATGGGACATTTTTGAATGTATTTGTGCATAGCAATAGTATCGAATGCAAAACAATAGTTTTTCGAACTAGTTTTGAAAACTCGCCCGCAGACCCCTCTTACCCCGCCAAAGCCCAAATATACTGGGTGCGTAGCGTGGAGAAATGAAAGTGGTTGGCGCTAGAAAAAAATATCCAAAAAGGCGAGTCCTGGTACCAACCCTGATGTATGGAAGTGAGGCATGGAAGGCAAAGGAAGGATGAAAGTAGCCTGAATGCTGCAGAAATGAGATCCCTGAAGCATATATATGGTAAAACCATTTACTTGACCGTGTAAAAATATGGAGATTAGCAAAGAATGCAACGCTGATATTAGAGTAATGAGTAACATTAAGAAAGGACACTTAAATGGTTTAGGGATGTAGAGTTAAAGAACGAAGAAATAAATGCAAGGAGAATATATGACGCAAATAAGAACGACAGAAGAAGTCGGTGACGCCCAAGGAAGACATGGTACGATCGAGTGAATAATAGTCGGGTGCCAAGACCGAGTTGTTTTGCGGGGAAATGGCTTGATTGCTAGTTTTTGGTGATAAATGCTAGAGAAATCGCATCTTTTTGGTTACATACCGTCAGCATATAGGTGCATAGATGTAGTGTGAACAGAATTAAGGAAGACAAGTATGGTATTTTCTAACAAGAAAGATTTTTAACTAGGAGATATTGAGTACCAAAAACGACGGTCAAATTTGTATTGGGAATGATTTCAAGGATAGGTCTTCTATCAGACAACTTTTATCTCCCCATCTTCGAAGCTGAAATCTGATTACAAGTAGCAGCCAATGCTCTCAATCGGTAAGCTATGACATCGAGAAAAGTGTATGGCTTTTTCAGTGTGAAATGATTAGAACAACGTAAATATATAAATAGCCCGAAGACAATACGCCATTAGTGAAAATCTATTAAAGAGTTGAAAACCGGTAATTTAATATAAATAGTGATTAGTAAACGCGATTTATGTGTTTTTTTTTCAAACGGAGGGGTCGTCTGGTTTAGTCAATGCGGGAGCTAGCCTTTGAAATATTTCCACAGAAACAGAGATGTTTTTATTCTATTACCCTCAGTTGCTTTCTTCATGGAAAAAATGAGAAAAAAGAAGAGAGCCTTTAAATATTATGATTGTTGAAACTCGAGGCTCCTTCTGACAAAAAGAAAAGAGTCAAAGAGTCACTGAAAAAATATTATTAGGTATTCAGTCAGACATCTTTCAAGATATTTTCGTGCCACAAATTTGAGTGGCTTGTTGTTGTGCGCAGTGACAAATTATCACAAAGTCCAAAAATGCTAAAAAAATGTATTACGAAGGGAGATAAGTTCTGCTGTTTATGAACACATCTTTATTTATCCATTGTATAGAACGTATTATTATTATGTAAATCGTCTGCACTACTAAATATGAAATTTATATTTTAAATATGCATGTTTATTTTAAAAACAGTTTTATTATTCTGAAAGTCAGAGTAAGAGATATTAATTATTATTCACATTTTTTATCATTATTATTACAATTATTTTTTTGAAGGTTTCCCCTAAACAATATCTCGTAATAGGTTTTTAATTACCACTACCTGTATCCCCTTTAATCACAATCGAAAGCCTCCATGGTCGAAGGGTTGGTCTCTAAACTAGCAATCCGGAGATCGTGGGTTCAAATCCCGACGTGCGCAAGTAAATTTTATAGGATTATTTGTGTTATTTCACAATTGATTAATTTAAAATAATATTATGGCACGTTCCAGTGTGGAAGATACTATCAGTATCGACCACTATTCAGAATTGCTTGAAATGGCTTTAACCGTGTATAGTGACAAAATCTGAATAGAGGTGTACTTCCCCCCTACTACCTTCAGTCTCACAGCATACCCCAATTGGGGATGCCATAGTATCAATGGCTACAGACGGTCGGAACTCTTGTGCGGTGTTCATATAAAAAACACGTGAACACTTCAGCATAGGTTATCTTGGTTCACGAAACATATAATTTTCAATTCACAGTACCAATTACCGTCCCAAATCTACCTGATACTTTAAATACATTATATAGCAAAAACCATTCCATGCACCGTTTTTTTGCACTCAAAATATTATTATGTAACCATGTGACATTATTACTGTATAATGTATAAATATAAACAAAAAGATTAAAGATAATATAAAGACTGGGTGGTTATTTATTATCTGCGTATGTTAATGATTATATTAATTTTAAAACTTCCATAGCCAACTTCTAAAAAAATGAAAACCATTTTGTTACCATTGTTTTATTTCAACATCGACTTGCTAAACCACACGAGTCTCGAATTTTCAAACGTACTCAAACCGGGTTCCGGAAGAGGAAGCCGTTACCTTTTACAGTTCAATGTACTGAAGACAAAAGTTGCCTAGAGAGTGATCTAGAGAGAGATCTTGAAACAAGTGAAAAGTTGGCCATGAAGTTAATATAAACTAACATAGTTATGAATATGATCATTATTTTGCCATAGGAACCAAAACCGTATGTTTTTTTACCTGGTGAAGTGTGTACACGTACTTTCAACAAACAAAATCAAAGTGAATCAACTTGTTAAATTGACAAATAATTCCTTCAGGGACTCTTTCAGTGACTTCAGTGTAATTATTTGTTTTCCGAAGTTTTACATTTTAAGTACATAAGACTTGAAACGGTTCCTTTTTATGTGCATTCGTGCATTGAACTTGTAATGGACCTGTTTGGGGTAAAAGAACGTAAAGATTTTTTTTTTCATAAATTAAAATACGTTCAGAGAATAGGGAGAAACGAACAGACTATGGACATCTTTGGGACATACTAGAAGCTTTATTATAGAAACCTACGTCGGTAATAGGTGTTAACCACGTAATAATTGAAAAGGGGCGCGTTGGGTTTCAACGAATCAGACCATTCCCAAAATCAATTAAATAATTTTTCGCCAATCACGGAGACTAAGGGCGGTCTAAGGCACGATACACTCGAGGTTGATTTACTGTTGAGTTAACCTTGGGATCCGGTCTCACGACGCTTGCAAAGGCACTTGGGAATCGACGATAAATTTGCATTCTAAGGCAGAAACGAAGCGATACCCAACCATCGATAACGAAAAAGGGGGTGGCGGTTTGGTGAAAGAAGAGGGTGTTTTAAAATGCTTTGGTCCAGAAGACATATTACGAGGCGATCCTCATAGAGAGGATTGTTTACGTTCGCTGGAATTCTGAGTGCTGTTTCAAGTGGCGATAGTGAACACAAATTTTAACTTAAGATAGGACGTTTGGCCGAAATTGCCTAATTATATTAACACGGGGGAGATGCAAGTTGGGTAATTAAGAAAAGACATAAAAGTTAATGGGTCATGAAGTCTTTGATTAACGATCAAAATTTTACGACCCTTTTTGCGCGTAAACAAAGTTACGAGGATAATATATTGAAATTCCTAGATGAAGCGAGAAAAGAGTATATGGGTTGGGCTAAAACTAGACGCAAAAACTGTAAAAACAGGGATGTACTGGGCGTAGATCACCGAAAAGAAAGGACCAGGAATCGAAAAGAAACCCGAAAGGTAGTTTAGCTCATGATGGAAGAGGTTTCAACGACTCGGGTAGTGGACAGCGATGGGTTACGAAAGATTACCAGAAGAGATGCGGCGGATATCACGAAAAGAGTCAAAACAGGTAGGCGAAATTACAAAAACGTGTCGAATCAAATTTTGGAACGAATGCCCACGTATGTCATCACCGAGAGGAAGATATATGTGTCCTGGGATCACCCACGGATCGTGTAGACACCAATCAAATGCTAGAAGGCAGCACACAAGGAAGGATACTGTATTGCGCAAGCGCTGGACATAATAGGTGAAAAGCTTCCGTTAGTTAGGATAATTTATCGATTATATTATCGATGTCAATAGCGAATTCCTCGGAAAGATTTCAAAAACAACGATATAAAAATGAGCTACACCTAGTTTATAGGCCGGAAATCAACCAATATTACGGACACAACACGTGTACGAGAAAAAATAATCAAATAATTTTACGCAATAATCTACATCGCCGTATATCATTTACGGGAGGGCGCCCGAAAGTCAGACCACCGAGTACGCGCCTGTACCCGCCTCGACAGGTTGGTAGGTGTTTACCTCAAATCGGAAGGCGGGAACCAAAAACCCTGAAACGGGGTTATGCAATTCTAAACTTAACGGGAAGTGAAACCTCGAATTCGAAAAGGCGAAACTCGCACAAATTTTAAGTCGATTTATTCGAAAAAACATTATTAAATAGCGTTGTTTGGAGGAAATCAGGGTCTTTTCGTTTTAACTTGGTTGGAGTCGGTCTTCGAGAACTTTACGTCGTGACAGTTTTGTGTGCTATTTTTAAACTAAACTGATAGAGTTTTAAATGTAGTGAAGTTGTGTATTTAGAAAATCAAGGCATTTTCACGAAGTAAGAGTGGTTTTAATATTAATTGAAATAATTGAAGTGTTTTAAAATTTAATTAGATTCAACCAAAAAAGGGGTAGACTCATAATTAGACAATACTAAATTCACGGGTTGGAGTCTCTTGGTTTAGACGAATATAAAACGATGAAACTCAACTGCAGTAATGTTTAATAATAACGCGTGTGCCATTAGAGGAGAAAAAAGTAGAGAACCATAATAATTATCAAATGACCTGACGAAAACGGATAAGACAAAGTTCTAAATTTATTGTGAAATTGAAGAGACAGTGTTTTCCTTGCGAGCACGGGAAGGATTTTAACGGTTTACACGATATAAGAATTTAGTGAAAAAATCGAAGTGAACATGGCAAATAATATCTGAAAGGTTCTAGGGAGGGGGAGGGGGTCGGTGACTCTCCATAGGACGTCGGCGCTATACAATTACCGATAGTTCGCAATAAAACACGGCTGAAATTACTCCCGTGTTTTACACGCTCATACTCAAAGGGGTAATGAAAGACTAGCTAATAACCTTCGAGAGTTGCTTACGGGAAATAAAAACAGGGTAGATCTCGGCAAATACTTACTTAGATACTCTGGGATAGTCGATAGGGAGAGACATCTAGACTAGGTACAGTGGAGGCCAACAAATACCTATGCATGTCAACTATCAATTTACAGTTAGAAAAGGAAGAGACTTTCTATTGAAAGAAATGATCCGCTTAAACATTCCGAAATCTAGTATCCGGTAATTTATGTGCTATCCACGGGGCGGCGTATGGAAGTAGGAATCTTAGCTAGAAAAATTAGATTCAATATGGTTATAGTTTCTACTGGCGAGTAGACGGGTGACATAGAAAATCGGTTTCGAATTTAATACGAACCCTTAATGGTTTAGGGGCTTTTACTCATTCCTACCTCATGAGTTCCTGGACGTGGATTGATGTACATGTCGCCGATATCCCGACTGGACTGGTAATATTACGATTTTGGGTAAGTGACCTTGCATGAATATATATTTCCAGAACGCTAAAATTGCGACGAAGATGGGGCTGCAACCAGCAGCTCGGACAGGGCTGCGATACTGATAAGATAGTATCACATTTAGAACTGTTTGCTTGCTTCTAACAGCTGTGTTTAGCACGAGGCCAATGACCTACTTATTTGTAAGCAGTTAGTGTCGACGCACGACCCAAAAGGAAGAAAAGGGACCCCCATAAATCACTTGACGTCCGTGTCTGACGACAAAAGTCGTACATTCTACCGAGTTGGCAGCCGCGCAGGGGCACCTCAAATCAACATGGAAGCGACTAGCTGCAACCAACTCATGCTCAAAACAAATAAAAAATCAAATTAATAATATTTGTATAACCTTATATGTTCACTAACAAATTCCCAAATACCTTTGGCCTCGGCTTAGGACTCACCGTTGGAGTATGTTGTCCGTAAGCTGTCTTGGGAAAGCACACAACTTCCTCAGATCAGAAGATTTTCTACTTTCCTCATCACGCGATTTCGGGGCGTCAACGTTGTATGGAAAATCACGAAGAGTCCGGAAGGTCATCCCTTTTCGCGGGGCCGGGTCGGGTGAGAGGACACGAGAGGCAGTATGAAAATTAATGTCAAGTTGGAATGTTTGGGCCTTGGCTCGCTGCGAAGGCGTTTAATTGAACGGGCTCCAAGTCTTTCAAAATCGCGTGGAGGGGACGTCGGCGTGATGAACGAGGATTCAAAATCGGAGGACGAACACATACTAAAGCGGGGTTTACCCGGAGGTTGATGCAACTCGACTGGAAATCCCTCGAGATCCTTTGCAGCAGCCTTCGTGAGGTGGATAGTAGGCCTGGCGGCTAGTGGACGTTGAAAGCCCCACCAGAACAAACCTACTTGAAACATGCACGCGTTTAGCATCATGACAAGGGACGCAATGAAAATTCCCCTTTTACAGCCAGTAACGTAGTCCGTCGGAGGAAGCGGGGCGGGGTGATTTGGGATATTTCAACAGGTGTATTACCTCTCCCTCTGACGTGAGCGGTCCGGAGGTGTCAGGGCGACTATAAGAAAAAGTTAGACCAGACCTCGGGGAAAGCCAGACACGTATTGGTTCTTGGGGTTTTGCATTTGGAAGAATAGCGACCATTTCATTTGGGGCAGTGAGGTGCCGACCCAGTTTGCAAAAAACCCTTTTCTCGTCAATCAATCCGTTCCCATCTCCTTTTTCTTTCGTTTCCACTCCCATCCGCAACATCCAAAGTTTACTAACCACAGCTAAATTCATCTATCTAGTTTCAGTACACCATTACAGAGGTCGACGAGGGAGTCCCAGTACTTATGCGGAAACAACACCCTATTCAACGAAGGTTTTAATAGCGCGTACACACAAGGGGGGGGGGGTACGGTTCTATGTCACAATCTAGAATTTATAAACACGGGGACATTAGATAAGGGCGGCGATACAAGGCAATTGTAGAGATATGATAGAAACTGTTAGGTCAATTAGTAATAGGGTCCAGTATTCGAAAGTTAGGTGAGACACGTACTCCTTTCTTGTAGAACTCGCTGAGGGTCGATGGACGTTTTCCCCACACTTTGGCTAAAAAGGGCCGGGAGTTACCATGGAAAGGAGACATTAAATACCTACCACCCCATAACGGTGGGCTTCGAATTAACAAATCACACAACGTGAAGTCAAGGGATTTATTGTAGATCAACCCCAAAGCGAAGGCCTTATTTTACTGTGTGCAATATCACAGGGGCGGGGGATATTCAGAGTTAGCTAGGCTCAGCACGATATCATTTTGCAAAAGCGAAACTGAACGCTGGAGAGAAAGAGGTATAAAAACCTCATTCAAGCGAGTTAGGACAATTAGGAGGTCGAGTCAACACAAACTGCTTGTCTTCAGTCATTACATAACAACTTACAACGACATCTGTGCCCCAGTCATGGATGTACAAAAGTACGATTTAGTCATAATTCCCGCCAGGTCATTATTTGAGCTATCTTTTCTAGTACAAGACTCCCACGCAAGAGCAAGCAGGCCGTGCATACCCCGATATGCAGAGAACCATGATTTACCATACTACTGAAACAGCATTGGGTTGTATTGAGACAGCCCGATCTAGCCGAAACGGTGACACGAGCCAGACAAATTACACTCTTAACGCCAAATAACGTGTTAGAACAGTGCATATATATACCTAACTCACTCGTGCATTACCGAAGCGCCTTGACGGCGAGTGAATTTGGTCATGCGTAATACAATGCGTCTGGAATGTATTCGCTAAGAAATACTAACTTACAATGTTAACGCTACGACGCGACATTCACACGTTGAAACTCGTGCGCTGTGAATTCAAACGGTTTCACTATATTTTCAACAATGTCCTTTACTCTCGAGAAGATTTTGGGAACGCTGCCGTAGCAGTAGGTATTATTTAATCAAATAGCTTACAAATATAAGCTTAGTAGATAGAATGAATTAGAATAGGTACCCCCATTCATTAATTTGCTCCACCTTAATTACACACAAGGTACATTTTAAAAATGAAATGCACTACTTAACTGACAATTTCAGTCACGGGCGGTCCCTGCTTAAAACTAGCGCAGACCCGTGAAAAATCACGTGATCTGAATTCATGATATTTGAGTTCCAATTTCGAACACGATTTTCTGTTAAAAACATTATCGACTGATCGCAGCGAATTCCTGTTTTAACAGGAATATATCAGGCAGGTAAAACGAGAAGTCTGCCTGAAGAAAATTTGAAAAAAGAATTGACATCAAGATACTTTTCTTTAGATAAAGAAAAAAATGTGCAGGTATATTTCTGTACCCGAGAAGCATACGGATGCAAGTCCAAAAAGCTAAATGTTCAGGAGAGCCAAAATACTTTTTTTTCTGTAAGTTTGGTCTCATAACTTCTGCGGATATTCATGATAATTGATTTTTATTTTTTATCCTATTGAATCAATTAATTTTGTATCGAAAATGAGAAAATAAAATAAAATATTTTATATGCAAAGCCTAAAAAAAATGTTTTAAAAAAAGCATTGTGGACTTGAGTCCTTCTGCTTCAAAATGATATTGAATATTTTGGTATGACACATGGTATATTATAAAGGGATCAATGTTGAAAACTTCACTTGGAAGTAAAATAATAACTATATAACAGGTAAATATAAATATCTATTTTATTTATACTTATATTTCCCTATAAATAAAATAGATATTTATATTTACTAGGTAAATATAAATAAAAAATCAAATAGATATTTATAGGTAAATATAAATATAAATAAAATAGATCAATGTTGAAATTTCATTTGGAAGTAAAATAATAACTTTTTAACCGTTATATATAAATATCTATTTTATTTATATATTTTTTTATTTAATTATAATTATTTTTACAAATTATTGGTATTTTCCATATCTTCGTCATCTGACAGAGAAAAAAAAGATTAAAAAAATAAGTGTAAAAAAAGTGCAGTGGCTCTGGTACCCACTGTAACATCTTTTGTAGGACACCAAAATTTGGTGTATTTAATGCGATTGGAATTGTATTTACCTGGGGCAATACCTCCGGGGTGCTCAAAACGGTTCCAAGATAAATCGACAATTCAACACACCTTTAAAAAGTGATATAAAGTCATTAGAAACGATGAAAAAAATAAATTAAACCTAACCTAACCCACTTAACCCAGTTAATAGAGATTTTGTTCTTCACTTTACCATCACTTTTCATGACTTTATATAACTTTTTAAAAATGGGAAATTTTCATGAATTATCATTTTGATGATTTATCCGGTCACCGCTCAAAACACCTCTCCTTTTTCTTCTAATATAATAATATTTAAATTCAGTTTCCTGAAAACCATTTTTATACAGTAGCATTTACGTCAGCTCGTAGCCATAATACCGTTGATTTTAGGAAACCCTCAAAAAGGACCCTCGAAAACTGTGGCAAAATATAAAAACGTTATGTGGAGAGAGCAACATCAAGATTGATTCCTCTCTTGAAGCGGATAGTCTTGCGACATATTTTAGGAGTAAAGTCGAAAAAATTCGGGCTCTCGGTGGGGTAGGATTGCCTTCTGTCGCAGCAACAACTCCGCTCACTGGTAACTTCACTACTTTTGCAGCAGTAACAGAAGAAGATGTCGTACGTGCTGTGAAGTCTTGCCCAAACAAGCAATGCGCTCAAGACCCCATACCGACCTGGCTCTTAAAGAAATGTCTCCCGGATATAGCACCTGTAATTACCGAAATTATCCAGAAGTCTCTTGTAAATTCACTTGTACCGGGATCACTTAAAAAATCAATTATAACTCCAATACTAAAAAAACAAAATCTTAATACTGATAATACAGATAATTACAGGCCAATATCCAACCTACCATTCCTATCAAAACTGCTTGAGAAAATCGTTGCCAAACAATTAGTGGGGTACTTGAACTCCGCTGGTCTGTTTGCCAAAAATCAATCCGCTTATCGACGGTTTCATTCAACGGAAACTGTTCTTTTGCGGGTTGTTTCAGACTTGATCATCGGGATGGAAGCAGGTAAGTTGGGTTTGATATCTGTTCTTGACATGAGTGCGGCATTTGACACAGTAGATCATAGTATTTTACTAAATGTGCTTGAAACCGAATTTGGCGTTCGAGGTGATGCACTCCAATGGATGACATCGTACCTGTCTGGACGAGTAGCCTCAGTAACTTTCAATAAACGTACATCACCTGAAACTCCCATAGAATTTGGAGTTCCCCAGGGTTCTGTCCTAGGCCCATTCTCTTCATTCTCTATACGAATCGTCTTGAACGACTAATTCACTCAGCTGGCTTTGAATCACAAGGCTACGCAGATGATCGTTTGATTTTCAAGTTTTGTTCTCCGGACGAAAAAGACGTCCTTAAAAACGAGGTGGTTAGCCTCATTAACACAATCTCAAGTTGGATGTCTGTCAATAAACTTAAACTAAATCCCACAAAGACAGAATTTATGTGGATAGCTTCCCCTGGAAGGCAAGCTCTTCTTGACTTCAGTCCAATCCGTATTCAGGATACGGATATAATCCCTTCTGCAGAAATAAAATTTCTAGGTTTCACTATGGACAATATTCTTTCTCTCGAATCGCAAATTTCAAAAGCTGTGAGTTCTGGTTTTTTTCCATTTAAGGCAGATAAAATCAATCAGGAGATGCCTTCCCTCTGATGGAGCAAAGCCACTCATAAATTCGTTCGTCGTCTCACGTATGGACTATTGCAATAGTGCATATGCCGGCCTACCTCAGAAACAAATCAATAGAATCCAGTCAGTTTTTAATGCTGCGGCAAGAATGATTTTTGGTGAATCTAAGTATTGCCGTATAACCCCACTTCTAAGGGATCGTCTTCACTGGCTTCGATGCCCTGAAAGAATAGAGTTTAAGATCTGCTTAATGACCTTCAAAGCATTGCAAGGAATGGCGCCAGCATATATATCGGAACTATGTATCCGACAAAACTTAAGCAATAGACAGCTTACTCTAAGGTCAGCAGATCTAGATGTTAGTAATCGTCTAATCGAACTTTCTAGGTCAAATCGAGCTGTTTACTATGATCGTTCTTTTAGTGTAACAGGCCCTCTCATCTGGAATAGACTTCCCTCAGCTCTTACTAATCTCCAGAATTTGGCTGAATTTAAACGAGCTTTAAAAACAAAATTATTTAAACATCTTACCATTTATAAATTTTAACTTCTTTTCAATATTTTATAATAAGCCATATTCTAAAACTTCCGGTAATTGTTTGGTTTCGGTTGTCTCCTTATTGTACCTTTTTAAAGTGTCTGCTCAAAACATTCTCATTTCTGAGCACAAACTGCCTCCTGTTTTATGTTATGTTTTAGTTTTAATATTCGTGTTTTGTCCTGTCCTACTGTTATTGTTATTCTAAGTTTTGTCATCACTTTGTATAAACAGTGTCTTAAGTGTTATAATATTAGATCTGTATTGGGTAAGGCACACTGTAGGAATAAGTTTGTTAAACGAGTAGTTAAGAGCACTTGAAGTGAAATGACACTAAACTGCGCTATATAAATTCCATGTTATTATTATTATTATTATTATTCATATTCTTCTTTCGATATACAAAAGGTGATTGTGAACCATTTTAAAGGGGATTTAAATATTTGAAATTTTCTAAATTACAATGTAGGTACTGATTATTAGTTTTGCAATATCTGATGAATTGTTCCCGTAAATTTTTTTTGTCGTGCGGTAAAATATTTGGAATTGGGTAGTTTTTTTTTTGCCCTTTCAATCGCTGAATGGACAGAGTCTACTTCCAGGTAATGAAAATTTAAGATGAATGATCTTGAGGTTTTTAATTTTTTATAAAACCTGCCATACGTAGGATATGGCTATTGTTATATTTCTATTTTGACCTGCACAGTTGTCAGACGATACGGTTATTTCTTCAACATTATTCCCCATATCGCTGTATATCCACTTTAAGAGGCAAGAAGCTACTTCATTTGCCACCTGTTTTCCATCCCTATATAGTCCATTCAGTAGTATAATGATGAGGTAAGGTAAATGTAAGTAAATAAATAAATAAGTGACATGGTCAGGTCTTCAATAATAATATCACCACCTATGTTTCCATCAGTCTTTTAAGAAGAATTCTGTTTCTTGAGCCTCGTCATACATTCATACACGGATATACTCTTTTTCATCATTATTTATTGCAGGAATGCAATAAATAATGATGAGAGCACTGGGATTGTTCTGTTTAGTTCCACAGAAAACATAGAAATTAGAGGCAGAAGGACTCAAAATGGACTTGAGTCTACATTCGAATGTTTACTTCCATGGAAAGCGTAGTAATGTTAGAGGCAGAAAGATGCAAGTCCAATGTACATCTTTATGCTTCTACGGTGTGAATGTGCTAATGGTTCTTGCATCCTTATAATATTTTTGAAAATACCATAAATATTCAAGATAGGGCTTGCATATTTCTGCCACTAATGAACATGATAATTTACTTCATGTCTTCATCAAAAACTCATTTCTTCAAATTTTGGACTTGCATCCGTATGCTTCTCGGGTACAGATTTATTGACATCAAAAAAGCTTTTGATAGCATATTCCATGAGATTCTATTAAGAAAATTGAATAATATCGGAATAAAAAACAACGCGATTAAATGGATTTTCAACTACTTAAATAATCACACACTAGTAGTAAAAATCAATGAGATGAATAGTGATAAAGAAATATTAGACTTTGGAATTCCTCAGGTACAGTACTCGGTCCGAGATTTTTTTCACTTAACGACATTTTCTTTCAACCATTACATCCACATATTACTTCACACGCCAACGATACAATACTAACATTAACCTAAATAAATTTAGGAAACCGTAACATCAGAACCACTGAAGACATAAACACATACGAAATTAACTTACGATCTCTAAATAGTGAAAAATATTTGTACTTCCATTTGCAATATAGACAAAAGATACCCCTAAAATCTTTGAAATTATCATACATAACAAATCCAAAACTCTAAATAGAAATTATTTCACATCAAACTGCACAAACTGATGATCTCTTGCCCCGCTACCCTTCGGCCGAGTTTATTGTTCTGGGGGACTTCAATGTTCATAACGAACAATGGTTGAAGTTATCAGGCCCAACGGACTCGGCTGGCCGATAGGCGGAATCCTTTGCCATTTGCTACGGATTAGAGCAACTGGTTCAGGAGCCTACAAGGGTTCCTGATGTCCAGACTCACCGTTCCAATCTGTTAGACCTATTCTTAACTACTGTGCCACACGGTTATAAGATTGACGTCACAGCGCCTCTGGGATCATCTGATCACTGCCTAGTGACGACATCAATCCCCGTTAGCCTCAGACCAACCAATGAGAGGCTGAGGAGAAAAGTGTGGCACTATAGGTCAGCAGATTGGTTCGGTATGCGGGCCCATTTCAACGCTTTTCCATGGTCAACTGTTTGTTTTCGGATTTCGGACCCTTCAAGATGTGCCCAGGAGATTGGTGAAGTCATCAAATCGGCAATGGATGGCTTCATACAATCGACTACTAAAGAAACTGGTGTGGGCTCAAAGCCGTGGTTCAGTCGACAATGCTCCGAAGCAGTTCGACGAAAAAACGCGGCTTACCGAGCCTACAACACATCTAGAACGCCCGAAAGCAGATCAGCATACAACAAATCGGCAAAGGAATGCAAGAAAATCATTAATAGGTCAAAATTCGAACACGACCTGCAGATCAGCAAAAAGCTTGCTGCCTGCCCGCATGGCAGCAGAGCATTCTGGTCCCTTGCGGGCTCAATAGGTCGGAATTTTTGCAAACCCAGTTTGCCACCTCTTACCAGACCTGACGGCTCACTAGTAAACACCGCCACCGAAAAGGCTAACTTATTAGGGAAAATGTTTGCGGAAAACTCGACCCTCGATGACGGAGGTGCTGTTCCGCCGTTGGTTCCTCACTGCGGCTTCTATATGAAAAAGCTGAGGATCCGGCATCGGGATGTACTCCACGTTATACGGGGGCTCGATGTTAACAAAGCTAGTGGACCTGATGGAATACCTGCCCTGGTATTGCAGAGGTGTGCTGCGGAAATAGTTCCAGTTTTGACAAAGCTCTTCAAAATGTCCCTGAAGTGTGGCACTGTGCCCTCTGGTTGGAAAAAAGCGGTCATTCACCCTATTCCCAAGAAAGGTGACCGCTCCAACCCAGCCAACTACCGCCCCATAGCGATCACATCAGTTCTGTCCAAAGTGATGGAACGTGTGATCAACTACAAACTGCTCACATACCTCGAGAAGAACAAAATTATCAACGACCGTCAATACGGATTCCGGTGGAACCGCTCGTGCGGTGATCTTCTCGCGTATGTGACGCATGTTTGGGGGCGGTGCCTGGAACGTCACGGTGAGACCCAAACGGTCGCACTAGACATATCCAATTCCTTTGACCGGGTCTGGCACCGAGGACTTGTCAACAAATTGCCTTCTTACGGACTTCCCGTATCCCTGTGTACGTGGTTGCTTACTTTTTAAGGGATAGGTCGATTCAGGCAGTTGTTGACGGTTTCACCTCATCCTCACACTCTATAAATGCTGGCGTCCCACAGGGATCGGTTCTGTCTCCGACTTTGTTTTTGTTGCACATCAATGACCTTTTGACATGTGCACCGATTCCTTGTTACGCGGATGACAGTACAGTTCATGATAGCTTTTTGTTTGACAAACCCCCAAAGGGCACACAAACTCCAACGACTCGGAGGGCTTTGAAGCAGAGAATGGACGGTTATCTCGAGAGTATTTCCTCCTGGGGTAAAAATAATCTCGTCGAATTTAATGTTTCAAAGACCCAATCCTGTCTGATTTCGTCTAAAAGGGATCTAAATGATAATCTTGTCTCCTTCAACGGAAGCAATCTTCCGAACAGGCCTTCCATTGATATGCTTGGTGTAACTATAAGTGACCAGCTCAGGTATGGGGGCTCCATCGAAGCCAGAGTAAAGCTGGCCTCTCAGAAGCTGGGCGTACTGTACAGGGCCCGTAGATACTTTAATAGTACACAACTGCTGACCCTGTACAAATCGCAAGTGTGCCCTACTGTCAAATTTGGCAGCCATCTCTGGTCCGGAGCCCCTAAATACCTGAAAAAAACCTTGACTCTGTGCAAAAACGGGCGGTCCGTTTGATAGATTCCCCAATCTTAACAAACGGACTGCAATCTTTAGAGCACAGGCGTCAGGTAGGTATGCTGTCCTTGTTCTATCGGTATTACAATGGAAGATGCTCTGAGGAACTAGCGTCATTGATCCCTTCGGCACCGGTGCGTAGTCGGGATACACGCCAAACGCGCGCCCAACATTTGTACACGGTTGACATTTGTCACATGAGAACGGGTCGCTTCTACGATTCGTTCTTAAGTTCTACAGCTCGGCTATGGAACGAACTGCCGGCCTCTGTGTTTCCTCCCTCCTACAACATGGGACTCTTCAAGACCCATGTTCACTCCTTCCTCTCCATAAAAAGACCCTCCACACAGCATCCCCAAAGATGACATAGGCCCTGATGAAAATTATTTTCTTCAAGCCTCCTGTGTGGAATTAATATAAAAAAAAAAATAATAAATAAAAAAACCAATATTAAAATCATCAAACACAATAAAATATCTAGGAGTAATTTTGAAAAGAATCTGAAATGGAACGACCAAATACGCCAAGTTGTAAACAAAATTAGAAAATTAGTATAAATATTTATAAGAATCAGAAATTTTTATCGATACAAAACCTATATTTAATATAATACGCCTGAGTTCAATAAACTTAGCAATACGCTATCATTAGTTGGGGTTCCGCATATAAAACTAACCTTCTCCCAATAGAATTCGTACAGAGAATAATAATTGAAGTCATATTTAAAAAAAAACCAGCAACTACCCATACTTACCAAGGAACAGCTTTCTTCAATCGATTACCGGAAGAAACTAAAAGCGTTAATGACAAAATCCAAACATTGAATACTGTGAAAAAATATTTTAAGAACACACGTGTAAAAAAAACTCTTTCCACTTCAATTACTATTAAAAATAACCAATTTTATGTATAAAGTATACCTATAACTTTCGTACTTTAACTACCTATATCTATATCACATCAACTAAACATGTAATGTAACTATTTTTTACTTTCTCACTGCAATGTACTTACTGCAGCACGTAATACCTATCATACTATTAACTTCTTATAAATAACTAGAAAAAATACTTTTATCGAAGGAAGCAAACACTTTGTGATGTGACATTATATATTAAATGAAAAAATACACTTTGTATAACACCACTTTTATTATGAATTAATATTAACAGCCAACCAGGTTTCGCTTAACTCAAGCTTCGTCAGGGCTTATTATATCAACTAAAAAGTTTTTAGTTGATATGATAAGCCCTGACAAAGCTTGAGCTAAGCGAAACCTGGTTGGCTGTTAATATTAATTCATAATAAAAGTGGTGTTTTACAAAGTGTATTTTTTCATTTAGAAAAATTACTGTGTGTGTGTACTCCTCTTCCAAACACAAGCCAACGCTTCTATGGAAGAGTAGTAAGCAAATCTCTATGTAGCAACACAATGTAAATAGATTTTACATGTACTTTATTTCTTTAATATATATTTTTAAATATGCTGTCACTTTATCATTTGTCTGAATTCTTCAGTCAGTTCCAATTTCAAAATGACAAGAATTACATTTGAGTTTAATTAACCAGATTTCAGGACTAATGCACAGCACAGAAATCCGAAATGAGTAGGTATGTTTGATGATGGCTTATTTACACTCATGATTTTTTCGTGAATCCAGTTGCTTTTCAAGTCTAGTATAATGTGTATATTTTTATAAAAGTTCGGTCACGGTTTTTCAAAATGTTTAAAAAAGGGTGTTTTAAGACAACGTTCATAATAATATAACGTACCGTTGCGGATTTAAAAAAAAACTAATCTTGTCAAAGAGTCACGACTAAAACGTACACGAACATGAACAAACGACTTATTGGATATTGAAAGCTTTATTTTTCAGATACTACGTTTGTGACCTTTCAAGTCAAAATGGGGTGTAACGAATCTACATAAAGTTCATATTCTCACCCTTTTCTTGTTCGCTCTTCGACTTCGTTAGGTGAATATTTTAATATTTAAAAAAGTTTCACCGCGTGACGTTCGCGGAGGCGTGTAATAAAAAGTCCGCAGAAGCTGGGAACACGGAATCAAAAAGAGAGGTATTCCGAATAATGGATTACATTATGTTACTGCGATGACTTCCATGAATTTTGTATGAATATTTTATTATTTATATAGGATTTCTAAATTGCCTAGTGTCACATTAAAATTTTTATAGTCAAGTACAGCTAAGCTCGATATACCTACCACCAATTACGTATTAGTGCATAACTGGGTAAACTGGGAAAAACTCCAATATCTTCATAATAACTAACTAATCACTACGCAATTTCCACTCTCTGTAGACCACAGCTCTGTATTAGCACAGATTCCTTGCTTGATTCACATTCATACATTTTATTCTCTTATTTTAGATTTTGGCAAGTTTGAAAAACGTTCTTGCTCGTCATTTACTTTTGCAAATTAAATTTTTTTTTGTAATTATTATCATGTTTGTTATTACTATGTATTGAAACATCCATGTTTGTAAATTTTTGGGCATCTGACTGTTTTATGTAATGAAATAAAATAAATATTTTAATCACTTGATGGTGCCATGTCTTCCTATGAGGAACCCAGAGGGATATTCATAGAACGTACCGCATTTCATGACTTGTGTACATAAAATTTGAACAAGTGCAGTTCCAGGTTATACCGGTATGCAGCTTGAAGGGAGAACATTGTCCTTTTATAGACACCCTCCAATAATGGACGAATAATGTGAATATCAACATTTTAAAACCGCACAAGCGTTCTAACTGTCGAGAGCCGGAGGTACACAGCATCTCAAATTCGGGCAACATTGAGAAAATAAATAATCTTATAACTCCGAAATGTAAAAAAATAATAGGACAGTTCAATCATAAATATCTCGGACTTAATTTTTACCAATTCTCATAACTCATTAGCAGAAAAAAATAGAAACATGAATACAAATTTAAAAGAATTTAAAAGTATTCTGAACACTTGAACTGAATCATATCAAATTGAAACAAATATAATAACACCCCCCATTCACACAAACCCTGCCTATTTATGGGGATACATCAAATACATATATTATGTAATTAATAACTTTATTATATTTATTTGTAATTCGTTTGTCTTTTGTTATTAATAAAAATAAAAATAATAATAATTTAAAAAAAAAAAACTTTCTCGCCCGATAGTACGTGCTAAAAGCAGATACACATATAGATGTTATAAGGCAGTTCAGAGATTTTTTATATAATTTATTAAGGGTTCAGAAATGTTTGGGATTCGTATTGATTGGACGATTAGACGATTTTCTTTTTGATTTAGCTTTTTTTTTCTTCGGACCGCCCTCTGCTTGAATACGTGCATCGAGCTACTTACTGCCGGCACTCCAACTGATGATCCTCTAATAATGGACAATTCCTGCTGGCTACCGATTGCTGGACACCACTGCTACCAACTGCTGGCCACCGCTGTCCACCTAAAGCTGGCCAATTCCTGCTCGCTACGGATTACTGGCCACCGCTTTTGGCAACCTACGGCTGGCCAATTCCTGCTAGCTACCGACTGCTGGCCACCTAAGGCTGGCTAATACCTGCTGGCTACCGACAGCTGGCCACCGGTTGCTGGCCATCTAAGGGTGGCCAATTTCTGTTGGCTACCGACTGCTGGCTACCGCTACTGGCCACCGCTACTGGCCACCGAAAGCTGGCCAATCACTACTGGCTACCAACAACTTGCCATCGCTACTGACCACCGACCACTGGCCATCGACTATAGCCGTTGTTTGCGCCATCTGCTGTATCATATGGCGCGCTGATCCAATCAATAGATGCACGATATGCTCCAATTTGATATCATCTCTGAAAGCTTTCCGATTGCCTCAGTTTCAATTTGTGTATTAAAACACAGTAGTATTGAAAAACATTTAACTAATTCTTGTGAATTGGGTTGACTGTAAGAAATAAAAAGTACCTATAAGATACACCCCTTTGTACGTTCTGTATACCAGTAAAATACATGAAATTAAAATGTGAATTTTGATTTAAATCGTCTTTATTTTTATGGTGGTTTGCATAGAACACCTAACAGTGTTTTACTTAAATCATTACTCAAGTCGTTTTCTGATGTGTGCCGATGCTAATGATTTACAGTTTTCTCTTGTACAGGCAAACATGTCTCGTACACACACCATCCCCATACACTTTTATCGTTCTCCGAGAAGAGAAAAAGTTTGGTGGTTAAAGTTACTATTGTAAATCTTGTATTTTTATGAAATTTAATTTTATCTTCCTTAACTTTCAAGGCGCAGATGTAACATGTATCATTTTCTAGATGGCCCATGCGTAACAGTTTACATTAATTAATTCGAAATAGAAACGGTGCTATGACACTGTTTAATTGAACTCTGAATAATTGTCCAGTCAACGTCTGCTAAGGCGCAGTTAATCTGCACATAGTCAGTACTGTATATATAAATAAGGAATTATAATATCAATGTTTATAATAAAACTAATGTATAAATAAATACCATTTCAAAGAAACTATATCAATGACAAATCTTTTTCAGACTTTCAACAAACCAAAAGAAAATTCTTGAAAAAATGCTAATAAGAAAGAAATACAAATAAACAGAACGATTTCAAGTGAAAAAAGTTTATTAAACCATAAAAACGGCTATCAACTCAAACCGAAAACGGAACTTACAAATAAATCACAGACAGACAAAATGTAAAACGGTCGAGTTAAAACAGTAAAAATCAAAATTTTAACAGTCTTGAATGCGTTTGACGTTTGATTTGGACACGATATTGTTACGAACATAAGAGTTCCTACAAGACAAAAAAAAATTAATTTAAATTTCATTTTTATCCAATTTTATTTTGGAATTTCTTGTGCATTTACAAAACGTTTTTGATATTCAGCCTTCAGTATTAAATTTGTGAGTAGGACAAAACATTAGAGGTTGCAGGAAACTATTCGCGTGGGTAACTATTTTTTCTTGAGCTATAGCAAAGTGAAGAAACGTGTAAATATTTACATTCATTTATCTCCATTGGAAATATACTACAAAAAAGTATATTAATGGAGTTTTTTCTAGAACGAGAATTCTGTGGCTTTCTTTCTAGATGCATATACGTGTCATCTACAAGCGTTACTTTTGCTTACAAAAAATATCCGTGCAAACGCATTGATTGAAAACAAGGGTGGCAATCATCTCTGGATAAGATTTCATTCCCACAAAATAATAACATATTTTCTTGACTTAATTCTAAACGTTTGAATACTCCATATCGTTTGATAATTATGAAAATATATTTATAGCTCGGTAGATTGATGACTTTTGTTTATGTTTATGACATAATTTATGATGTGATTCATTTCATGGCGAATGATTATGAATTTTTTTTTAAAAAGGCCACATATTAAAGTCACAGTAAGGATTATAAAAATGCCTGAACCTTAAGTTTTCGTACTTCCTGTTGCTCAAAATAAGAAATATATATCTAAATTAAAAGATCTATGTTTGGGGTGGTCTAAGCCCCTCACATTTAATGACCCAGAACCCATTAAATTACCAAATTTCCCCTTGTCACCCATTCAAAGTTTTAATTTTTAAGAAATGTAGCACTAATTATTGAAAAAATACCTTTTATACCTTTAATTTTGCGTTTTCATAGAGAAAAACAATTAAATTAGCAAAATCACTTGAAACATGTTCATTGTATTATTGATTGAAACTCAACAAGGCACATGTTTCTACAGTAGATTGTGTCGTGTTCGTTCTACGATCTGTCAATACAAGATTATAGCGACTAAAAAATCTTTTTTACTATCGCTAAAAACACCATTTATCGCTTTAATTCGCGAAAATATCGTTAATGATATGAATGAGTGTCTCTAGGTGTATATATAATATTATGTAGGTACCTAGTTCTTATCAGTCAGTCATCATTTTTTTATAAAAATCGAAAACCGGTCGAGTATTGGCGTTTAACGGAGACCGTTCAACTGTAACAAATTTAGTGTGATGTTTTAGTCGAAGATTTTAAAGTGTAGATACATCTACCTGCGTATGATGAATATGCCAACAATATTTATTGTTTTTGTGTTTAATTCGTAGAACTCCCTTTAATTTTTTTAAAATTTAATTAAAATCATATTTAATAATATAATTATTAAGTTCTGCAAGTATTTTTTTGGTTTTTGTTATCGTTACAGCTGTTTCGGCTTTCAAGGCCATTTTCAAACTCTCTAAAGTTGAAAACTGTCTAGTTTGAAAATGGCCTTGAAAGCCGAAACAGCTGTAACAATAACAAAAACCAAAAAATACTTGCAGAACTTAATAATTATATTATTAAATTTGATTTTAATTAAATTTAAAAAAAAAATAAATAAATAAAATAAAATTCCAACAATATTTCTTGTATTATTGAAAATTTTATTTTAACCTGACAAAAAAATATAAAAATTCAGTAGTATTTTTATTTCTCAATTTTAACTGGATTTTATCATTACATTTTAACTATATTTTAACATTACGGCTACTTTAATGACGTTTGTTGAAAAACAGATGGTTTATATAAAGCGATATATCTACTTACGCCATACCTACCCCTTCCTTTGAGTTGCCTAAATTAGAGCCTGAAACTGGACGCCTTTTATACCGTCTGGTACACCGCATACCCTTTTAGGAATTTCGTTGGGGCATGTTGCTTGTTGGTGGGTACTATCGCATAACAGATTTATATGGTATAAAATTAAGGTATCTAAAATCATGATGGGTAATTGATGGCAATATTTAAATTAATCGATGGAAGGTTAGATATAGTTATTTTATTAAGAGGTTTTGATGGGGTTTTCATTGTATATCACGCATCTTAGTATGGTATTATTATAAATTCTAAATAAAATCACAATTACAAAGTGCGTAAGTGGGACCACAAACCGTAACCATATGTTTTCAGTACATGAATAGTTTAGGTCACCGGTGACTGCTCTACCTGTCTAATACGTACTTGTTTCTGCTATCGTGGTACGAGAACACGCCGTCAGATGGAATGCAGGAAAACACTTCTTCTTCTTGAGATATAAATTTATTAATTCACAATATAATTGCAGAGGATCTTATTTTCCTCTGCTCAAACTTAAACTGAAAGAAATAAAGGTCTAGTTTCCTTTATTCTTCAGTTTTCTCTAGGTTTACATAAACCTAGTAATTATCTCACGACTGACTGCGTAGGTACGCATGTACCTACCAGTTACTTCAATACTAGCTCCTGCGTAGGTACGCCTGTACCTACCAGTTATATGAATACTGCCCTTTTTCTGGGAGGTATCTGTATTTAAACTAAATTCTGAAGGACGTTTTACCAAAATAAAGATGTTCCACCCGCTCGTTGGCAAACAACATTCTTAACATAAAAGATAATGCACTTAACTATCCTAAATAATACAGACGTGACTTAAACAAAACAAATATTTTAAAGGGATTATTTTAAGGGAGATGAAACTTTATTTGGGGCTTTTATTGCTATGGGACAAGGGTGGGAAAGGTATTGGAAAATATTTTTAGGCATAATGGTTTAAGTAGGGTCATCATAGAATAGAGAGCGAACAGCTCTATTTGAAATCTGCCGCTGCTTGAAGTAAAATGTCACGAATTCTTAAATCATAAATGATACACAAACAAGGCAATATTTTTATAAAGATACCAGGCCAAAGAATTGTTTTATTGTAGGGTCGAATGTGCAAATGTGGGAAACTATGCTAACTTTGAAAATACGTACTGTGGGAATGGGCCCGAAGGCTAAATTTTATTGAGCAATATGTAAGTAAGTCGCATTCTGGAAGATCCACTACTGATTTCATTTTTTCCAAATATTTCGAAAATTTCGTTTCCATTTTTTATCCGAATATTGTCAGAAATCACTGGTTAAAGTAATTCAAGTACTTCCCTTAACAATCTGTATAAATACGCCTGAAAGCTTCTAAAGGATACGTAAAAATACCGTAAGCACTACAAAAAACATACGTTGCAGGTGTTACAGAAGCTTAGCGAATAATCTTATTTATCAATAAGCTAAATAAAGACAGATACGTTACTAAGTCAGAAAAAAAAACAAAAAATCGCAGGCGTTGTGAATTCGATTGGCAGATGCAATCAATATTTACGATATTTCGCAAATTGGATTGATGTTTTTTCATGGAGTGAAAAATACTTTCAGCATTAGGTACCTACTCGATGAAATACTTGACATTGTTTAGTTTAGATATATTTAGTAACTTGATTTGAATAGCCAGTAACCTTTCCCGTCCCCTTTTATATTCTCCCAATTTCTTTCATCTTAGTATATTTCCCACGAAGGGTGCAATAGTGACCGTCGACCCTGGTGCCATAATAATTTTTTAAAAAAAACAGTCGGTGATACGGAACAGAGTTATAATACAACTACGGGAATTCGACAGAGGTAAAATTTGCAGACATAATATATCTCTAATTGATATTTAATTAACACACTACGAGCTTTGAGCTTCCAAGTTCGGGGTTTGTGTGTGTGTTTTTTATTCTGTACTACACGCTAGACCCAGTTTTCTGAAGAAGTTAAATATATCATCCATACCTTAGGGAAGGTGAGGTTGAAGGAAGAGTTTAGGAAAGTCAAAAGCAAAACGTTGGAGTACCTGGCTAATCAAATCTAGTAAGTAAACATATCTAAAACAATTAATAACGTCGTTTCGATTCTGCATCGAATATTGAAGGAAGGTATTAAAGAGAATACATAAATACGCACATACATACGCACTAAAACAAATTTACAGTAATCGTGTAAAATGTACTACCTGCTTCTCAACCGCTTGATCGCAGACCCCCAAATGAGTTTTCATTGATCAAAGAAACAACAAAAAAATAAACAATAGCACCCTCAACTCTTTTTCGCAGGAATTAAGCGCGACCGATGTAAAAATCAACATTCTCTTATTGGTTCTAGACTTCAATAAAATTGTGTTAACGATAAAATTCGTGCAAATCCATTTATTGGACAATTTAATGGTCCCGTATCTGTCATTCTGTGAAGGTGGTGGAAAGCAAACCTTACTGCGGGGGGAAAAAGGGAGTCTGTCGGAGGTGGGGGAGGTTTAGGTTCCACCCTCCAGTTACTTCTGGCCTACCCCCGAGAGCAGTTTGCCGTTACAGTCTGCAACAAGCGGTTGTGCCTGCTATCCGCAACCGGCGCCGAGCATTTCCGGGACTCCTGCGTTCAAAATATAAACAATGGTTTAAAAAATATATATAGCTCGAGTGTTTTTGTTTAAAATACAATTAGTCTAATTAGTCCAAAATATTACTACAACATTATTAAGAAGATAACTATCTACCTACACAGCAGAATTAAATCAGTTTAATTGTAGTTTAGAAGAAATATTCTATTAGAGCTTTGTACCCCTAATTCATAATTTAAAATTCAATTGTTTAAAAGTAACAATACTTCAAGCAATCTGAAAAAGTTTCGTTCGGGAATAAAATTTAGATAACAAAGGATTTTAATGCTTTATGAATGCCAAACGAATTAGAGTTAATTAAGCCATAAATATTCAAAGTGTCTCCATGCCAAAGACAACTCAATTCATTGTGCGATTTTGACGCCGTGAAGTTAGCATTGAAATGAAAAAGAAAAACTGGAAATACAAAATTTCCGTAGAAAACTAATTTAATTTGAATTTATTCGGACTCTGAACTTTCCGTTTGCAAACTAGATTATGAAGTATTGAAGCATTTGTGGGACGAATCTAAAACTAAGTGGAAGGTGCATTCGGGAACTTTTTAGTTTCAAACAGCCAATCCAATAGAAAGGTAAGTACTATTTTTCCTCACTCAATTTAAGAACAATAAAAAAAAATATATTTTTTCTCAAATTGGCTAAATTCAATGAAATTATGGCATTTTAGGAATGCTGAAGGAAATTAGGGAGAAGAAGGAAAACAGGTAAAGGAAAATAATGGTTGGGATGTACCTGACTTATCAGATCTGGTCATTAAACATCAAGTCAGGGCCATGTAAAGTCATATTTTTTACGGCAGAATAATGGTTTAAGTTAATATTATCAATTGTTAAGGAGAGCCTTATGCTTTGCTTAACTAGTAAACTGTCAGGTAAAATATCAGAAATCCAACATTTTCACTTTACTATATAATAGAAATAGATAAGTATATATATTATTTAAAGTTATTCAATTTATTTTTAAAGATTTTAATATTTTTGTTTATTTTTAAGTCAATATTTGGATGGTAAAATATACAATGTATGGTTTGAAAGGAATGTGAATTAAGATTAATGTGGTTTGAAAGGAATGTGAAATAAAATTAATGTGGTTTGAGAGGAATGTGAATTAAGATTAATTTGGTTTGAATGGAATGCGAATTAAGAAAGGAATGTGTATTAAGATTAATGTTGTTTGAAAGGAATATGAATTAAAATTAATGTGGTTTGAAAGAAATGTGAATTAAGAAAGGAATGTGAATTAAGATTAATGTGGTTTGAAAGGAATGTAAATAAATATTAATGTGATTTGAAAGGAATGTGTATCACGATTAATGTGATTTGAAAAAATTGTGAATTAAAATTAATGTGGTTTGAAAGGAATGTGAATTAAACCAATGTGGTGTGAGGGGAATGTGAATTGTGATTAATGTGGTTTGAAAGGAATGTGAATTAAGATTAATTTGGTTTGAAAGGAATTTAAATTAATATTAATGTGTTTTGAAAGGAATGTGAATCACGATAAATGTGATTTGAAAAAAATGTGAATTAAGATTAATGTGCTTTGAAGGGAATGTGGATCAAGGTTATTTATCCACAGAATTTGTACTCCTTTCAAAAATCCTCAATTTCAACACTTTGAAGTAAACTTGAATAAGGAAGCACTATTTGGAATCCACATTACTGTAAATATGAAAAAATAGAATCGGTTAAAAAAATGCTAAGACTTTTTCCTTTCAAATGGTCTACATAACCATCTTAGATCACGCAATGCACGTCTTGCATACTTTAAGATTAATACACTTAAAATTAAAAGGCAACTGACTGATATAAAATATTTATACAAAATAATTCACGGCCATCTTGACACTGCATTTACGTCTTAGCAATATTGAAATAAATGTTACCAATTCCCATTGTTTAAGACGCCATAACATGTTTCACCGGAATGCATTTAAAATTATATCGCCTATTTTACACCCAAAGGTGTCGACTATATAATACATAGTGTGCTGAAGTAGACATTTGGGACGATTTATGGAATCATAAAAAATGTTCAGCAATTGGTAAAAAAATGTGTTGCAATGATTATTTTATGTATCAATTTCGTCTCCATTTGTGTCTCTTTTTTCTCTAAATTTGAGGTACTATTTGAAATTTGAGTGAGCTTTCATATAATTTTGAATTTTTATTTGTTTAATATTTTCGTTAATAGTTAAAAGTGACCGAGCTGATAGGGTCCCATTAGCTCAGTGGTAGAGCGGTGCCCCGGCAAGGCAAGGGTCCCGGGTTCGAGTCCTAGATGTGACCGTATCCTTTTCTGATTTTTCTGTTTCAGATTTTCGTTTAGAAATCGCTAATATTGTCTTCAATAATTAAATATTACAATTTGAGGTTTTACTCAATAAAGTTATTCCAAAAAATAAATATTCATCATAGACTTGCAGAAAAGTCAATAGATGTCGCACATCAAAAATAAAAATATAAAATAAGTTAGGTTTATCTAAAAGACGCTGTCTAGATTGCATTTAGTTCGGGTTGAATCTTGCGATCATACATAAAGATAGTTGCCAGTAAATAATGTGCGATGAAAAAATGAAGACATTGTTGGTAGTTCTTATTCGAAGTATGATACAGTTAAAAGTGACCGAAGCGGATAGGGTCACATTAGCTCAGTAGTAGAGCGGTGCCCCGGCAAGGCAAGGGTCCTGGGTTCGAGTCCTAGATGTGACCGTATCCTTTTCTGATTTTTCTGTTTCAGATTTTCGTTTAGAAATCGCTAATATTGTCTTCAATAATTAAAAATATTTTATTCCTTATATCATCAGTCAACCTACGATTTTTCGATCAGTCTATGGTAGCAACATTTTCGAGAATTTTAATCTATGAGTAATGCCATTTTATCCTATGTTCGTAAAAACTAACGTCTTTTTACAAAAAAATGAGACATGTGTACCAAGCATTTATATCTGAATATAAATATAATTCAGATATTATTTATTTTCTTATTGACAGCCATGCGTTATTGCAATTAATTTCATTTCATGTTCGTAATAGAGTCACACGAACTAAAACTATATTTCACTGCAAAACTAATGCCAATACCAATTCGTTTAAACTAATATGCAGAAGTAGCAGATATTTTTAATAGCACAAAAAGAACTTACAAAAATCATTTTACATATTTTTTAAATGTGTATTAGCTAACATTCTGTTTCCGTAACCCGATTGTACATTTTATTTGTGAGATTTAGTTATCATGTTAGTATATCTACACTGTATAATTGTTTGTAATTCCTTTTAAGTAAAAAATATTTTTTTCGATATTTAAAGGTACTAAATTACATGATGATCATTTCATAATAGTGCCCTCTCACCAGAGTCAAACTGAAAAAATCTTAAACTCGAATGTTGAAAATATATTCTTATCGTGCTCGTTTTCTGATTAGGCAAATTATGACATAAAGTGAGAAAAAATATATTTTTAAAATTGATGTTTTTTTAACTACTAACTAATTATCAGGCATCGCCGTTTCCCTGAATGCGCATGAAGAAAAAATAGATCGTCACATTTCTATGACGGTCCTTGCTCCATTCATATTCACATATCGTCTCATGCATACTCTTCTGTTATCCTATATCTTGACACGATCCGGCTTAAGTATTTAATTCCTGTGATGATGCCATGTCTTCAAAATCTGATATTATTAATACTCCAGCGTCTGGACGGTGTAGGCCCTGTGATTGGTCAAATTCAAATTGTGTTTAAATAAGACTTTAAAGATTAAGACACGATTTCATACTAAAATAGAATCGCCACATGTAATACGATATTTATTCAAAAATATCGTTTCTGCTCATACAATTTTTGGATAATATCGAAGAAAATATGTTTTAGAAAGTTCATGATCCATTGGATTAATTACATTACAGTGAAAATTATCCACAATTACGTGATTACGTTTGACGAAAAAAGCACGCGTTCATTCAACATGGCCGATACGCACCGTGTCAATAGATAGCCGACAAAGCGCTCCTCTGGCGGTGAAAGAACGAACCGAAAGTGGATGGCGCGAATATTTAAATATGCAAAATAAAAAGATTTCTTCTGGAAGTTTATTTAAACTTTGCAATGGCATCGTTTCTAAAACAAACATTTGATTCAACTTAATGACAATAAACAACAACTCTTTGCATGTACGATTTTGAAAAATATTGATATTTAATATTATTTACGTAAATAATAATTTCGCATTATTTTGACAGAACACCGATATGATATACGCGAAAGTATAGGCACTGCCAACCCAATAAAATAACATGAAAGACAATCGGAAGATAGAAACGCTTCGTTGATTGTAAAATTAGCCAACAAATCTCTAATCTGACATGTACTTATATGTATAATAAATAAATCATTTTGCCAGGTATAAATATTTATATAATATATATTAAGGTATTATTCGGAAACGCTGGACAAAGATAATACGAAATATTTTTAAGTAAAACCTTCGGATTTACCTTAATTAATATAGAAGGAATCTGAATGCATTCGGTAATTTTTGAATTTTAGCATTTTAATTACGTGAATTAATTAATTATTAATTATTAATTAATTAATTAATTATTAATTATTAATTAATGAATTAATTATTTTTTATTTGTTTTACGTGATTATTCACGTAAAATTAAAATTTGCTTTCGTTGTATTGGATGACAGCCGGAATAATTTCTATTGATGACATTTTCTTTTTTTGGTATTCCTGATATGAGTGTCTAGAATTTTTACCATAATTTACTCTATGCAAATATTATTTTGGTATTTTGGTTTCTTTTACAAGTAAGGAAATATTAAAAAAAAATTTATTATAGGTTAGGATAGGTTAGGTTGGGTTATGCTAGATTAGGTTAGATTAGGTTGGATTAGTATAGTTCAAGTTAGTTTATAGGTAAGGTTAGATTAAGTTGGATTATTATGGGTTAGGATAAGTCAGGTTATGTTAGGTTAGGTAACGTTAGTTTGGGTTATTATGGGTTAGGTTAGGTTGGGTTATTATAGGTTAGGTTGGATTTGTATAGGTTAGGTTGGGTTAGGATAGGTTAGGTTAGGATTGGTTCGGTTAGGTTAGGTTAGGCTAGATTGGATTATTATAGGTTAGGTTAGGATATAGGTTAGGTTAGGTTGGATTATTATAGGTGAGGTAAGCTTAGGTAAGGTTAGATTATTATAGGTTAGGTTGGATTATTTTAGGTTAGGTTAGGACATAGGTTAGGTTGGATTATTATAGGTTAGGCTGGATTATTATAGGTTAGGTTAGGTTATTATAGGTGAGGTTAAATAAAATAATAGTTAAATAAATCATTTGTGCTAAGTAGGCACTATTTTGCCGGAATATTGTATTACATTATATTTTTTTAATTTACGTTTTTCAATTGTCTCTAGCCGCTCATTTCAGGAATACCGACAAAAGAAAATGTTATCAACAGAAATTATTCAGGCTGTCATCCCATACAGCGAAAGCGAATTTTCATTTTACGTAATTAAAAATTAAAAAGCTAAAATTAAAATTTTCCCAAATGCTGTTCGATTCCTTTTATAGTAATTAAGGTAAATCAGAAGGTATTATTTAAAAATATTTCCTATTTTCCGTGACCAGCGATTCCGAATATTTACCTATATTAATTTACCTTTAGCCATTTAGGCAATTATTCGGGAAAGGTAAAGTTTTACCTGAACAACTGTCATTATTATTATGCCTAAACGCCTTCCTGTTCCGTTTTTTAACAATATATACTCACCATCTCTCTGTGAATGACCTAATATCTACCTATTAAATGTAACTGTTGTTAGTATCACTTAAACTGGGCGAAGCCCAACTAAGTGCCGCCCGCAGGGCCTAGCAGAAAAAAACCCGCGGAGCGGGTTTTTAACTGCTAGTGAGTAATGATTACACTGTGTTCCATGTTTATTTACGTAGCGTTTTTTTTTTTAAATCATCATGTCTGAACGACATTCCTCGTAATATGTCGCTATATTACGAGGTACGTCATTCAGATATCTGAACGACGTACCTACGTATATATGAGCAGTAGTTACAACGTCAGTCACATAATGTCGTGGGACAAGAATTTGTTTAATTCATGAGCTTTGAAACTTCCCAACAGCACGATTAGTTTCCATGTAAATATGAATCTTTTAGTACCCAGACTAACTAGTTCATTCGCGTTCTTTCGACTAATAGACTCTTAAATGATTGTTATGATCACGAGAAAATAATTCAAAATTCTAATCGGTTAAAAAATTAATCAAACTGATCCGAATTATTTACTAGGTTCTAAAAAATATCCAAATCCATCCAATCCTATGAAGATTATCTAAAAGGATTGGTATTTTATTGAGACGTTTTATTATCCAGAAACAGTATTCTTTCACTTGGATTTAATGTGAAGTTGCTGCCTTATTGATCAGAAATAAAATCTGTCATAAAACTGATACCCATTCCATTGCTAAACAAAAAGAAATTTCCAATAATTTATTATTCTTTTCCCTTATTTTCTCGTCGATTTACAAGGAACAGAAATACCCTACAGTATTCTTTGTTCTAGATAAAATATAATTGCTTTCAATTCGAAACATCAAAGCGTTGAAAAACTTGCTTATTGGTTTCTTGCATAAATTAATCAATGTTTCTTAACAATATGGAAATATTTTTGCAATTCAACCTTATTATTAAAAAACCGTAAGGTTGTGATAAATCGCACGAAAAAATGACCATTAATCGATTACGCACCTTCAGAGATTATAAATTAACTAAAAAAATTAACCAACAAAACCCTTAAATTAATTGAAAAGAGTAGTTAAACTACTCCATGTGGAATGAATTGCCTGTATCGTATGCCTTGAGGATAAATTAAGGGCGGTGAGTGGTTGAAGGGTAAGAATAAGTTTCATCATTATTAGTTGAAAATGTGGCTTGTGCAATGATGGAAGCCAAACTAGTAGAGGATCGAACCCGCAACGCCAAGGTTAGAACCGATAACTACCAAGCTGCCAAACGGTGGATTGTACAAAACATGAAACTTTCATTTAAGAAAATTTCGCCGGCGGCACTTTTTCCGAATATGCTCTCCCATGTTTTTATAATTGAGGGGGGGGGGTGTGCGTCGACAAAATATATGCCGGAAAAGTAGGCGGTAAACCGAACAAGATTAAGAACCTCAGCCATATATTATCAACCACATAGATTTCCAGGTAAACTATTTATTTTATGTTTATTAAATATACCTAATTATTATGATGAAATGAATTACTTGAGTTATGGCCTAGACTTTCAAGAGCTTACTTATTTAATATAAAATCACATACCGTCAAAGTCAATGCGACAAACAAATTTATTTCATTTGCCCACATGTTGAACCAACATTCGAAAAAAATCCACAATTCCCCGTAATACGGTTTTATCCTATTAAAGGGTTTGTTTTTTTAAAATGCTTTTTTTACATATTTTCTACATTCACACATATATTGCCTGATTTAAATTACCAACAATAAAAAAAATAGTAAAAAAAAGGATGGTCAGTTATAATAAGTTATAATATGTGAGAATGAGATATATCAGGAGCATCTCCTATCCGTACCCTATATTTCTCTTCCTCTCCCTCTGACCCAAAATTATTTTATTATTGTAACGTAAAGTTGAGCCATATACAATTATTTAATTAATAGACCTAAGGTTTTTTTCTCCCTTGTTGCATTTCAGGATTATACGCAAAAACCTCTATCTGCTGGCAGGAAATAATTCACACAAAACCGTATTTCTGTCTAATAGTGTCGACATAAACGAAATGCATTAAAGAAAAATATATAATTTGTCCAATCTGTGGTAAATATGACAAAAATTTTTTGGTCGGGGGTACAGGGGTGTGAAATTGAATCCTTGCATGGAGAAAACCAACTGATAAAAAATATTTGTTATTTTACTAAGAATCTCTTCAAATTAATCATACTCCAGTTAAAAACAGAATTGCTGGCCCTTAACGAATGAATTTATAGATTTCCTAATAAACTTTCAATATAATTTCAATGTATTGTCACGATGTCGGAACACAAAAAAAATCGTATCATTTTCGCATTTTGTTCTGATATTATTACGAATTTACTAAAAGCTTATCAGGAAATGGTGTGGAGTCTTGTTTTTAACCGAATTACCAATAATTTGAAGAAATTTAATGAATCAGCAATTCTCAAATGCATATGTAAAAAAAAATATAGTTTAAGGAAAAATTTAGGCTAGTCTGAAGACGACCGTGAAAGGCTGAAACCGCTAACGATAAAAAAGTGGATAATTGTTTCAATATACCTATCGAATTAAATAATATTGGAATTCTATCACATCAGTACTAACGATAGAAATATATAGCTATAAATACGAATATAATATACAGTCTATGCACAGTTTTCTCGAAAAATATTTTTTTGCAATTATCAAATTACATCAGCTAATTTTAGCTCTCTCTAGCATGTGTTAGAGAATGCAATGCATGAACATGCACTATGTAATCTGCAGGATGTTGTGAGTAAAGTTAGTAGAAATAGGAACAGTTAAGCTTTGAGATATACTCTTATGTAGGTCAATTAGTTCCCGTCTTTGAAGATAAGACCCAATTTTAATCATATCCTTCACCGAAAATAAACTTTTCTCACAGGTTTACCCCTTCTTTATAGGAGCTCTATCTTTATTTACATGTACTAGTGGATATTTTGCAAATTAACCTCAAAATAACAATATGTATTATGTCCCAGTTTTAATATCTTTTATTTTTAAATCAGTCGGTATACTAGATTAAAAAATATACACATCATCGCAAAACCATCCGGTTGACAAATTGAAGAAAAAAAGAATTTCGTATCGTGGCGGAAATGTTTTTAAAAGTATCTACATGTATCAGTAAAATACGATGACACTTGTTTACGAGGCGGAATCTTTTCAAATAATTGTAATGTAGAAATACTTCTTTGTGGTGGAACTTCACTCTTCTAAACCTACAATAGTTTTCATTTGACGTTCCGTCGAGCATATAGGTTTTTTTAAGTAACTTTTTAAGCCGCTTAGTAAAAAACCTCTGAAACAATTGGAATTTAAAATAGGACAAACTATAATAGGGACAGATATGAGAGATTAACATGAAAATACCCATCATGGCGATGAAGCAAACAGATCTCCAGTAATCAGGACGCAGCATGATACCGTTTTTTTACATGTAGATCTTCGTACCTAAAAAGACAATACATTTTCCAATAGTGAAAACAACGACCAGAAAACCGCTCAGTGTCGACTTCTTGGGTAAAAGGCCCTGATTTTTTTTTGTCCACAATGCAAAGCGTTTCTGTATTTTACACGAGATCGAAATTATTGCACATTGCATTAAAAAATTAATGTATATATACTCTATAAAATTATTCAATAATTTTAAAATGTGCAGTTATTTTCAAGTGATAAATTTTATAAAGAAAATAATACACATTAATTATACCCTCCCTCCCTCCCTCCACTTCCCTTATCGGTATATTTTTCTTTTAAAAAATAAGCAATTTCTCTATTTTTCCATAAATAAAAAAAAAAATTATTTCAAATACGAATAAGTCCTCGGGTCAGAGAAGGTTAACTTATGTAGCCATTAACCAATCTTACTTGATAATTGATGGAAAACGGTGCATAATATAAAATGATCGACCATACAATTTTTTAAATTTTCATCCTTTCACAATCTGCAAAAGAAAATAAATAACATGACCAAATTGAGTGGAAAATCATTGAATTGAATATCGATCCATTTTCATAATAATCGGAACTTTCCGTTCAGAATTAAAAATACGTTCGTAGTTCCTATTTACCCTGGCCGCATTATGAAACAACCTAAGACTACATATAAATAGCCCCCAGTCTACAAGGCGTGGAAACGGGAGTCATTACCTTTAATCAGCCCCAACCTCACCTTAAGAGCCGAAACCTTTAAGGCAGTCGTGCATTCGTGTTCTTTATTTAAAAGGTTATCACATTTCTCATCAATGGAAATCTAGGGTTCAAATCAAAATCACGAATCTTTGGCTTCCAATTTATCAAAGTAGGATATTTTCTTTGCAAATCATTTATTTTACTTATTAAAAAAATATGTTGCCTTCAAAGAGCGAAACGGATATTTCACACAATAATTAAAATATAGCAAATAAAGTAGGTGTGTATTATTTTTAATGGAGTGTTCTGAGAAATAAAACAAATTCCTTCAAAACGTACTTATTAAATACATGTTCCAAAAGCAAAGATATTTCGTAAGAGCTAACATTAAACGTAAAGTAAAATAAAAGTAAGTAGTTAACCAAAGAAGCTTTAATAAATAATTTTCAAAAAAAAAACATTACCTCCGAAAACATGATTTAAAAAAAATGCTTTAAAATACACGAACCGTATTCAAATGTTATTTAACAAACACGAAAGAAAATAATTAACCCATCTATAACCAGTTATCTACGTAGTTCCTTTATTTACTGTTATTACGTCTTACTAATTATATTCTTACACGCCCGTTCAACGTTGGTGCGGTAAATC
Source organism: Hesperophylax magnus (assembly GCA_026573805.1). Lineage (NCBI taxonomy): Eukaryota > Metazoa > Arthropoda > Insecta > Trichoptera > Limnephilidae > Hesperophylax > Hesperophylax magnus. The sequence continues at coordinate 9,757,597 of JAIUSX010000022.1, forward strand.
TGGCCTCGAGCCTGGTTTAAGACCGTTTTTACCAAACAAACCCCATGGTAATAAATTAAGTTTTTCACTGTTCTGACCTTACGCGCCGCGAAATATTTACACAACGTTTTTTATTAAGGCTGGTAGTGTTTAATTGAATTGAAATAATTAATCCTAAATAATTAGTTAAAATAAATCAGGGATTTCCCAATAAATTCGTTAGCTATATACTTAGGATGGGTTGTTTCATAGAATTTGAACACCTTATCAAATTTTATAGTTGATTTTCATGTCCTGTGAAGGGTCTATTCAAGTTCTGTTACTATATCATTATTGGCCAGTTGTTTCACAAAACTAAAATAGTGTTAGAACTTTAATAGAACCTTCACAGAACTTGAAAATCAACTTGTGAAACAACCTGTACTTAATATTTACGTCATTATAAAATAATTAATGCCACCTGTCATCATTAAAGGGAAGAAAACCATTTTTTTAAAACAAGTGTCTCACACAATTGAATAATTCAATTCAAGCATCATTACTAGAGACCGGATTATATGCAACAAAAATAGCCCAAAATATGCATGCAAATATGCAATAAAAATAGCTTAAATATGCACGAAAATCCATAAAAAGGGTCAAAATATGCAACATGAAATAATACAGGAAGTCGTATTTTTACATATTTTTTTTATTTTAGTAATTAGTTCTCAAGGATAACAATTATATTTTCGAAAATATCAATTATAAAATGTATTTAACAGTAAAATTTAGAATTTACCTTTAAAAACGTATTTGGGGATCAATGGTGAGGCACGAAATGAAAGAAGGTTGTGAAGGTCACATGTGTTTATTGGTGAGTCAGTGTAGCCGTAACGAGAGTTGACGCTGGACAGATGTAGAATATTCCGGATGCTGGCTGATGATGTGCTGGTCAAGCGCGGGTCAGTGAGTCGACGCCGGGCGCTGGTGACCGGGACTCGATGTAGGTCAGGCACTGGCGAAGAACGTAGGTCTTCAGGCACTCCAGTGCTGACGAGACGGCCGAAGGTGCGGCGGACCTTGTGGGCAGTTGAACGGGAACGGCGTGACCAGTGAGGATGCTGCGTGTCCTCGTGGTGGTCATGGTTGCGTGGAAGAAGCGCTGGTCAGAGACGCTGGAACCAGGGCGCTTGTAATCCGTTTTAGCGCTGGCCATGGACACGGCCGAGGCGCTAAGATGATGTCCCGATAGAGTCCATGATGATAGGGGCGAAGCCGGGTACGTGTCCTTCGCGGGGCGCGGGACGCGCCGATCGTCACTCGTGAGATTTATCCACTGGCGGCAGATTGATAACTGATGACTGACTGACTGGCTCGCTGCGTCGGGCTTATTTATACTACTCGGCCGACGGCGGCAGTAGGTAGGTGGATGGCAACTAAATCGAAGACACTCGCTCGATCTGGATCATTCGCGAACTTTCGACGGCTTGGCAATTATGCCTAGGCCGTAGGCTCGAACCTTCTGGCGAGTTCTCGTAGTATTCGAGACGGACTGCAGTGTTATTGTCATCAATATGCAGGTAGGTACTTGAAGTACGTAAATTACTTTGTTTACGATTTAACGATGCAAGTACATAATTCGGGAGTAGATACTAAGTAGGTCAAGCGGTTTATTATTAATTATTTAATGTAGATTTTTCTCGACGCCACACGTATATGACTAAGTACTGTTCTAAATGTTATGTATACAAATTGTGTCTACGATCGCTTAGTATATTTTTGTAAGCGGAAAAGGAACGTTCTATGTCTACTGATGTGGCTGGACAGAATTTAAATTTGGGTGCGATTTTTGAACTTATTGTTCCGGGCAAAATTTCACCTGCCCCGTTGATGAAATTATCAATTTGGCACAAAGGTTCAAACCCTGGGTTATTATTCAGTATGTTTTCAAATTCTTCTTTGAGTTTACTCCGGAATAGCTTTGGCAACGAGGAATTCATAGGGCGAATTTCCTTCATAACCTGAATAGATGCATTCAACGCCAATCCATGAGTTTAAAGCGTTTTTATACTTGCAGGTATGTAGGCAAAATGAGTGGTAATCATAGCTAGGTTTTTTTTAATACTGGCGTCGTCAAACGATTCTTTGCACTGGAAAACTGCCAAAGCCCGCAATGCACTATCGAAGTCATTGATAACACCCTTGATGGCTTCAAAATGTTCATGGTAAAACATCGCAGCTTCGGTCCATGTACCCCAACGTGTTATTACTGGCTCAGGAGGTAAAGGGATATTTGGCAGTTTTTCTTTGTAGGCCTTTATACGAGCAGGCGCCTTAAGAAACACTTTCTTTGCTGATGAAATCAGGTTATTTACATTCGCAAACGTGGATTTCACTTTTTCGGCGAGTCTGTGAATTCCGTGAGCAAAACACGTCACATGAATCAAATTGGGATAAAATACTTGGAGGGCTTTGCCTGCTTTGCAGCGCCCTTGAGGTGATTTCTCACGAAAACGGCGCTATATAATTCGCTGGCCGCGCGCCTTGCTATCTGAAGTCTATAGTGTCGCTATGTGAGGCATCTGAACGATATCAAGCGTAAATATGCAAGATCTCAAATTATTTGCTAAAATATGCAACTACCGCTGAAAAGGGTCTAAATATGCATTTGCATATGCAAATATGCAAATGCATATAATCCGGTCTCTAATCATTACAAATAAAAATAGTGGAGGGGTATATAAAATCATATTAACAAGTCATTTTAGTGTGACAAGCAGCTCCTGAGTCCATCCTTTTAGAATCTATAATGCGTACATTTACGCAATTTGCTATAGACACGACCCCACAATGTAAATGCGAAATTGTAGTGTGTAAACATGCGTTACAAAATCACAGGGGCAAAAGGGCCAAGGTTACCCGCAGATATAAAATAACCCAGTAATCGCAAGTGTAGCGCGAGGGGTCAGGTGCGTGTCGGATTCGTTATCCGCTTACGAATAACCTGTCACTGGTTTTGTTACTCGGATTCTCACGAACGCATATCTCGATGGTGTTTAATTTATGTAGACTATTTTATTATACGCTAGTGCAAATTTAATCCGCAACAACGCGCATTGTGTTAACTCCTGAATTCGGATATTCCTCAAACATTGAGCCAGGAAGTCTATTTTCCGAGAAATACAAATAAAGCAAATTATTATATCTTACATGTTGATTCGTCGTGAAAACAACTGCGTAAATGTTTAAAATAACTGTTTTTGTAAGGTATAAACTAAACCATATTAACACCCAATTTAGACTAAATACATCGTCTATTTATAAGCTATCAAGGGAATATTTAGTGTGTCAATTTATTAGGCCGCCATGAATGTTGATATTTGTTTGATATATTATCAATTATCAATATTATGATATATTGCCTACAAATATCGCACGGGTTGAACTAAGAACGGGTTGTTGTACAGAATTTAAACAATTCATCAATTTTTTAGCTCTGTTATAATATCATTACTGGCAAATTGTTTCATAAAACTAAAATAATAACATGACTTGAATAGAACCTTCACAGAACTTAAAAATCAACTTTGAAATTTGAACAACCCGTCCAGCATGTACAACCTCGTGACTTAGGTCTGCTATTCGAAATTTTACCGGAGATGGTTCAATCAGACCGGTTTTAATTGCCGTTTATTTTTTCGTTTCTGGTCTCGATTGCTTTATATTTTAACCATGTATCCCCTTACTAATAAACGTTTTTAAATTAATTTTACACAACTGATAAACAACCATTTACGATCCATTAAAGCTTATTTATCAGTTGTGTAAAACGTAGAACATGTTTATTAGTTAGGCCCGTAATGTTTACGTTAAATGTAACATTATTTTTGATTCAATTTGAGTTGATTATAATCAACTGATCACAGGAGCCTAAATAAACATTATGTAAAAATTCTAAATTGTTAGCTTTGATGTTCGATAAAATTTTGATTCAATAACAGTGTAAACATTAATTATCTTATTATTTTAATATAATATAAATATTCTCTTGATTGAGCTAAGTAACACTAATTTATCAAAGTCAAGCAGGTTTAGGCACATTGTTTTAAATTTTAAATATTTTCCTCTCTCCTATTTATCCTGAAGGGATTTTGATAAGGTACAACAATAGGTACTTCGTTTATAAAATGATGCCTTGAAATCATTATGTGTGGCTGTCCTTATTACCGCGTAAAGATAATATCCTAACCCGTCTAATGGAAAACTGTCTTTGTGTTTCCACTTGGCTAAAGAGAATTCAGCATTTTATATAACGACTCTGCTGGGGCCTTAATGCGCATTTATCCAATCCATTTCTCTAAAATAAATACGCCCTTATTATGGTTTCATTCTACTTATCCTTTAAATAAATATTTTCTTATCTGACATTCTTACGCAGAACTCTACGTTATTAAATTTTTTTCAGTTGTTGGTGGAAAGCGACTAAAACATTCTAATTATAGACCTTAAATACGATGTTCCAAAAATGGTTTAAAGATAAACATTAGCAAAACAAAAGTTATCAACTCGAAAAACAACCTCGGCTGAATTCTGGTTGTCGGGTAAGGGATTGAATGAGTTCAAAAGTATGTCTAGTTTGGCCACACAGTTAAACTGGGAATGAAAATACCAAGGGAAAACAAGTACGGAAGTGAGGGCTTACTCGGCCTTCAACTAAGTTTTATCAAACAAGGACAAGTTTTTAAATTGTCTTTATTAGAACGACTCTTGAAATTGACACATTCAGGCGATTTAAAAAAAAAAATTATTCAGTGTTTTTTTGGTTATTAAAATTATTGGGTATGTTAAAACCACTAAGCTAGGCACATGCCCGTGTTTCTTTTTTTTTAGTTACGTGCATATCTAGTTTAGCCACACAGTTAAAAAGAAGGGAAAACAATTACGGAAGTGAGGGCTTACTCGGTCTTAACTAAGCTTTATCAAACAAGGACAAGTTTTTAAATTGTCTTTATTAGAACGACATGTTACGTGCTAATACAAGCTGTTTTAAACTAAAACACTTGCAGCGCAAGAGCGACCAAATATTTAACTGTGGAACCAATAAATGACCGAAATCAGCAAACAATCTATATTATGCCATTGAAAAGTTTGTCAAACCACCCTTACCAAGTAACGAACAAAGCCTCTGGCGGCGAATGCAGTCATGTGTACCGAAATACGTAAAAAAACCACTAAATAAATAAATTGCACGAAGAAAAGTCATGTTTCGCTCATTATGTCCTCAACATCTCTGTTTCCATTAAAAATACACACAAGTAAGTAAAAGTAAGTTTACTTCTAAAATTGATTTGAATTTTGAGAAATTGATTAAATTTGTAAAAAATATATTTGAAGAGTCTTCGAGCTGGGACGCTGAACAGGCCTTCACCTCCTCATTTCCTTCCCTAAGTTGCCTCAGCCTCACAATGTACTCCAAGTGGGTAGTCTTTCTGGCTCCAGACGGATGGGAGTACTTGGGATTCGCGGTATTTACATAAAAAGGCAACATAAATATGAAAGTTTCTAGAACTTTCTGGTCTTGTGATATCTGGTTAGCAGCTAGAACAAGAATGATCAAGCACTCGGAAGACCAAAATCTGCTGCTAACAGGAAGGAGAGTTGAACTAATGGTCAAGCTATTGTTCAACACTGCAATCATAAGTTACTGATGACAAGGATATAAATGCTATTTTACTTCATAGTGGGGCTCTCCGTAACCATACCGTTAACTCCGTAACGGGTTGTTTCACCGAAGTTGAACAAAACATCAAATTCCTAAGTTAAAATTCAAGTTCTGTTAAAGTTCTATTCAGGTTCTGTTATTATTTCACAATGGGCCAGTTATTCATTACACCTGAAATAGAAATAGAACTTGAATAGAACTTTCGCAGAAATTGGAAATCAACTTTGAAATTTGATAAATTGTTCAAATTCTGTGAAACAACTGGCACTAGAGTCTGAAAAACGCTACAAAATTCGAGAATTTTTGAATCATATTACGAATAATTTAGTTTTGAATTCATTACGTTTGCTTACAACGAGAATTAAATTCATATGTATGTAATTATTATAATTTTATGTAGGTACAAACAAAAAGCAGAGCAACTGAATAAATTAAAATGTTTGCAAACCACATGTTTCAAAATATTTTTATAATTTAAGGGTTACTGACGTAATTTATTGTATCCGTTTAAAGGAGAAAGGTGGATTTAATGCGTGCAATTAAATAATGGAAACCAAAAAAATGTTTTTCCACCGTTACAACCTCTAAGCGCCTCTGTCAATAATTTATACAAAGCATAAAGTGAAAAACTCATTAGCTCGGGTACTCGTGGGAGAAAAATGTAAACATTTCAAACAATCACAAGGATTAACGAAATGTTTGATGTAACCTACCTACCTTGTTTATATTTTCACAAGTTTATTACCTACATTTTTTTACGTATGTTGGAATTTTACATATATTACTTATTTTCGTTAAATTTATTTTGGTCTAATAGGTATATTTCCATTAAAATAATTTGAAACTAGCGAAGGCCCGTGAAAAATCACGGGATATTTTAGATGTAGGATTGGTAATTGGATGTTAGCTAAAACGCTCAAACCCTTAAATAATCACGAAATCTTGCTTTACTCGCTAAAAAAATTTAAACAAAAGAAATACACAAATCAATTTTAGAATTTAAAAAAACTATTCATATTATACGTAATTACCTTACCGCTTGTGCGATTTATGACACATCAGTTCTAATTTTTAATATTACAGTTCAAATAATTTAGCACTTAGTAAGGGTTGTTACACAGAATTTGAACAATTCATCAAAATTTCAAAGTTGATTTTCTTGAAGTTCTGTCAAGGCTCTATTCATGGTCTTTTATTATTTTTTTTTTTAAATAACTGTTTAATAATAAGATAATAACAGAAGTTGAATAGAACCTTCACAGAACTTGAAAATAAACTTTGAAATGGAAGAATTTTTAAAAATTTTTGTAACATCCCATCCTTAATTTCGAAACACATCCAAGTTCATTGAACCAGAAACACAATCACCGACAGGCCTTCAATCCAAATTAGTATTTTTGATAGTAAGATTCTGTGAGTATAATATGTAACATCAAGCATGCATAAAACACCAGCCGATCTGAACAATGACTGTGTGAGACACATTTTTTGACATATTTTACACTGTGTTGTTAACAGCGCACTGTGATTACAAATAACTTAGGAATTTTAAAGTTTTTAAAATTTTAACGTATTACCAGGTAGACAGTGTGACAAATGCATTATTAATTGGGGTGATTTTATGGCATAGGATGACTTCATCATAACTTTATCAAACTCAAGGCCGAAGCGCTCAAATATGATACAAGGTAATAATATTTTTCAATATCAATATATATATCCTTGTCAATAGTCATGCTTGAATTGAAAATAAATTAGTCCAATCCTCCATTTTCCCATCGGATTTCGGTAAATTTATCGTATGAGGTCTAACGGTACTACAAGTAACATCTTGTATTATATATATACTTTCTGAGTAGTTTTGAGTTAGCTTATGTTATTTTCAGCTGCCAGTAACGCTTTTACTAACTTTTTCTTATCCTTCAGTATTTTCTATTATGAGTAAGACGTTTTTTGAATAAACCAATTTTAAATTTCAAGAATATAAATAAATAAATAAATCATATTAATTTAAGAGGATTTTTTTTTAACCATGTGAAATAAAAACCATTTATTTTTTTATTTATTAGAAACTCAAAACGGTAACAGAACATTTTTAAAAACTGAATAATAAAAAATTCTTTAACTAAGTTAAGACACGTTTCATGACTTTATATTATCACCTTTCAAGAGTGTTATGTTTTGAAATACAATCATCTTTCAAAATTGTTAAAAGACATATTTTTCATACTAATTTATTTCTACCAAAATTATTACCAAAACGAAGAATAAGAAGGGATGATTTATGTAAATTTATTTAAACAAAATATCGATACTGTCAATGTGATAAATTCGGTATCATCCAATTAGCGGTTCGTGATTCGCCCATTATAAAATTACCATTTTTGTCACAGGATATTGCGGCAAGATATTCTAAATATTTTATTTGCGGCGTGGAATATTAATTTCATTTACATTATTCAAAAATATACAATGAAAATTCTACCACCTTATTCTTTGCGGTTATTAACCTTTAAGTGTTCGGTTTGATATCTAAAAAATATTCTTTGTTTAAAAAAGATTTACGTTTATCGTTAGGCAATCATTTCGTGGAGTATCAATGTGATAAAACATATTTTAGTGATAAGTAAGTGGGCAAAAATAAAATACATTTAATGTGAATATTTTTTCTGAAAATTCCACATTTTGTAATGTCACCACATGACGCGCGAAGGATGGCAAATTTAAAGACTTTATTACATTATATGCAGAAACGGGCTGTCCCTTTTATAGATTCCTTTAGCTTACGAAGCGGATTGCAATCTTTAGAGCACAGGCGTCTTATTATACCGGTATTACAATGGAAGATGCTCCGAGGAACTAGCGTCATTGATCCCTCGGCACCGGTGCATAATCGGGAAAAACGAGAACGCCCAACAAATGGTTGACATTTGTCACATTAGAACGGGTCGCTTCTAAGACTCGTTGTTCCGGCCTCTGTGTTTCCTCCCTCGTACAACAATGGACGGCGTGAATATGGGTCTCTTCAAGAACCATGCTCACTCCGTCCTCTCCTCAAAAAGACCCTCCACACAGCATCCCCAGAGATGATTTAGGCTCTGAGGAAAATAATTTCCTTATTTGGAGCTAATGTAAAAAAAATTAAATAAAACGTTTTTAGGGTGTTTGCATCGTATCCCCAGGTGGTTCCAGGTAGCCCATTGACTAAGTTGAGCCATTTCTTGGTTTTGCTCATTGTTTGCATGTGTTGCGGTTGTTCAGGCTTGTGCCGATTTATTACTCTCAATAAATAGTCCAATTAGCAAACATGTAATCGAAACGATGATATATTCAACAAAAAAACATCTTTAAATTTCAGCAAATATCTGATTTAAACCTTTAGTAAATTACAAGGCCAGATTATCAACAAAGGGTATTTACACAAAGGATGTTTGGCGGAATGTACCCTACGAAGCCGACGCGACCCTCAAACCTTACATAGATATTGAATTAAATTAAACGATAAGGGTACTACACCCTCACCACAAAGCAAACAATTCATATCATAATTCAGATAGTAAAACTCTACTCCATGAAGCAAAATGATGTGTTGCGTTTCTTTATAAGGTTTTTTTGCGAATCTAGGCGATGTCGAATTCAATTTTAGGCTTCATCCGATGTTGTTTACTTTTGATTTCAAGATTTCATAACATTCCTTATATATTACTATTATTTCTATCATAACCTAAAAATATTAAGTAGATTAAGTTTTTTGAGAATTGAAGTCGTTCAGGATAATCAGTCTTCTAAGTAAACATCGTTTGTGGGTCATCTTATGCATAATAATGTTTTACTTAAATGTTTGAAAAATAGAACTGTTGCGAATACATATAATTGTATGAAAGTCGCTAAAATACTTTAATTTTATATTATAAACCATATTAGGAAACATTTTGACAATATAAAGAAAAACAAATCCTTTGGAGAGTTTGTTTTGAGATAAATACAAATTAAGATATTCAACCAACAAAAATACTTTTAAAAATTAACCAATATACTTCAATCCACCATCAATCTTTTCGAACGCTCAGTAGCTGAGTTGGCATTGCGTTTGGATCCCATCCAGGCGTCGCACGTTCCATTTCTCGGCTGGCTAAGTCCTCCATCACAACACAAGCAATATTTTCCGCTCACAGTGGTGGTAGTAGGAGATTTTCAAATAATTTCATGTTATTCGTGACCCGGAAATTTTTGTCTTTCTTAAAAAATAAAAAGAAAAATATACACAGCGTACACTGGTATCGCTCCCTATTACCTACTACTTTAACCCAAATACGGGGTAGTTGCTTTGACTTAACACCGACATTGAAAAATGTAATTCTCCTTCAAACATGTTTCGAAAGGAAAAGGATCAAAAGATTACTAAAGCCCGTACATCAAAATACACCAAAACGAGGCTCGCTAATCTAAAACCTTTCGATACGTAAGTTGCTAAATATGTAAATACTCGTATATATGTCGTTAAGATAGTAGTTATAGGCCTTAGTCGTAAGTCACTAGATATAAGTCTTAGAAATAAGTCAGTAGTTCTAGTATTAACTATTTAAGAAATATGTTTGTACAGCGCCCTTGAGGTGATTTCTCACGAAAGCGGCGCTATATAAATTGGCCAAATATTATTATTATATCTTTATTGATGTTTGTCTAGAACTACATAGTTCTAGGCAAACGCTTGGAATCTCAACACGCTTGCACAGCGAATATGAAATTTTTCACTGATAAATCTGTAATATTTCAGAATTCAAATTCTGTCACAAATCATATCTACTCCTTAAAAATGTTTTCTGATTTTCATGATCCTTTGTAGTATCTCGACAGCAAAAACGATGTTATTCGAAAAATCTCTTTACATGCCAAATAATGCACATAATTTATTCAGAATTAATTAATACTACTTTTAGTACTTTAGTAGTGCAGTTGAAATTTTTATAGCCGTAAATATTTTTAAGATTGTTAAGAAATCATTCAATTTCTTTTTAAATATGTGAAATTCGTTTATAGTTATTCTAATCCATAATAATTATCATAGGAAATAATATTAAAAATGAAACTTTCTTGTTGCAGTAATTTTTTTGCAATTTTTTTAATTGATTGAGACAAATATGCTGAAATAAAGTGACTATTAAGGGTACTTACCATAATAAAACTCAAAAATTCAATCAAACCTCACGATATTAGAAAATTTTGTAACTACCACCGATATGGACCTTATGGACGACCTTTCCACTTTAAATCCGAAGATTGTGGGTTTGGATCGCATCGCTAGGAAAATGTGTTTTCATGATTTTTTCATTTCATATCTTCGCGTTGCTAAACTAGGTATTAAGTTTTTTGTTTTGTTTTATAGACCACTCAATTACGTTTTATAGAATATATATATATATATATATATATATATATATATATATATATATATATATATATATATATATATATATATATATATATATATATATATATATATATATATATAAATATATATATATATATATATATATATATATATATATAATAAGACCTGAAAATAAATTAAAAATAATTCCTTAAAAAAGTTCTTGGAGCAACATAGGGTAAAAAAAAAATCTATGCTTCTCTTAAAACCGAGACAACTGAAGCAAATTAACTCACAGAAAAAAGCAATCTGCTTGCGAGTTCAATTCCTAGATGAATAGAATAGCCATCTAATTAGAATTGGATTAAAGATCTTGAGCTCTTAAAGTTTTACAAACTGTTTTGTATAAATCTCTAATTATTCAAAGTTAAAATTATTGTAAGGGTAGATTTTAGATTTTCCTTGCAAATTTATACTATTATAGGGAACTTCTTCTTTTTATGGTGCTATATTTCTTATAGCCCTTGAAAACATGTCCTGTTATATCATCATGTTCACTATCATCGAAAATATCCAATGTACTACAACACCCTTCGGGTCTTCCACTTCTCCTTTCATAGCCAATTTGGACACGTGGCAATTGTTTGAAGTATGACATTGTTATTTTCTTAATATTTGTCTAGAGCTTTCTCTTCTTGCTAAGCACCCTTAGCACCTGCTTATTTGTGACCGATAAGGTGCATTTTATCCTCAGCAAACTTCGGTACAACCGCTTTCAAACACTTTGAGGTTTTACATTGTGTTTGCTTTTAACGTTCTGCCTTAGTTCATAGAACTATTCGATGATCTGAGTTTTTTGCCAACGTTCGAAAAAAAATATTGCTCGGAACGTAACATTCTGCATTCTGGATACCAGATTTTTTTAAGGATTCAGGTATTCAAACTCCGAAATTTATTAATTTTAAAAAATCGAGTATATTTCTGCAATGAGGCACAAAACGTGCTACCATTAAGCACGGAATAATTTTATTTTATTTATTATTTTTTATTGAAAAACCTTAACCCGGCGAGGCTGTGGTGGGGTGTGACATACCCCACGCTTTACTTCAACGATCGTTTTGTTTTAAATTTTTGCTGTAACGGTTTGTCTCGCCGCATAGCTGGAGCTAAGGAGCTGCGGGAGGGGATAGTGTCGTGATCGCAGTGTTGCGCTAACCGGCGCTTGAGATATACGTGTGCAAACTCCTGTCGGGTACGTAATACCCCGCCACATAGTTGGTGTGTGGTTATTCCGGTAAAATTGAAAATGGTTTTTTTGGTTTATTAGCTTATTATTTGTTTTTTGTTTTAGTTTTTGAACGAAAATGAGTTTCGAAAGAGATCAAAGGCATCTTGAGTCCATGATAGAGCAGGTTTTCCAAGAATGTTCGGACGAGTCAAGCTCCGAACCCGAATCTGATCATTGCAGCGAACATAACCTAGGATCTGAGACAGAACAGGAGATTAGCGTTCGAGAACAAGAGGTCAGTGAACTTGCACTAGATTTTAATGATTCTGACGATGATATCCCGCTGTCAGTTTTGAGAAATCGACGTTGTTCTTCTGTTCAAGTTCCTTATTATGAGTCCAAAGATGGTCAGAAATGGCTCATAAAACCACCGTGGACTAATGTACGTACTCGCAGCGACAACATAATTTTCGAACGGCCTGGCGTAAAAGGAATTGCAAAGTTAGCTAAAACGGAAGTTGAATGTTGGAATATTCTTTTTACTGAACAAATGAAAACTTCTGTTTTGACATACACAAATAAAGAAATTATTAACCGGCAAACAAAGTGTAATGATCCAAAAAAATGTACTTTATGAAAGAGACAACAGCTTCGGAATTCGACGCTTTTGTTGGTTTGCTATATATTGCTGGACTCAATAGATCTAGTAGCCAGAGCCTCAGAGATTTGTGGAGAACGGATGGTACAGGTGTTGATATTTTTCGCACAACTATGTCCCTACAAAGATTTTACTTCCTGCAAAACTGTGTACGTTTTGATGATAAATCGACAAGGGACGAGCGAAAGAAAACTGATAACTTAACTCATATCAGAATGCTTTTTGACCAATTTGTTGATAGCTGCCGGCAAGCAAGCATTCCTCATGAATATATGACCATTGACGAAATGTTGTTAGCCTTTAGAGGGAAGTGCGGATTTTGCGTATACATTCCGAGCAAACCTGCTAAGTATGGAATAAAAATCCAAGCTCTTGTAGATGCAAAATCTTTCTACACATTCAATTTAGAAGTTTATGCAGGGAAACAACCCAGTGGACCTTATGCAGTTAGCAACAAACCGTTTGATCTTGTGGAAAGACTTGTTCAGTCCATATCACAGTCCAACCGCAACCTGACATTCGACAACTGGTTTACTAGTCACGAATTAATGCTACATCTACTGGCTAACCATAGGCTTACATCTACAGGAACAGTTCGAAAGAACAAAAAATGCATTCCGTCCGCTTTATTGAAAACTGGAAAAGAACCAGAAAGCTCATTGTTCTGTTTCCAGAAGGACATTACATTAGTGTCCTACACCCCGAAAAAGAATAAAGTGGTTATAGCTATGTCCACTTTACACCATGATGATAGAATTGATGAGACCATGGGAGATAAAAAGAAGCCTGAAATTATAACATTTTATAATGGTACAAAAGCAGGAGTAGATGTTTTCGATGAACTCTGCGCTACTTACGATGTTTCGCGTAACAGCAAGCGGTGGCCTATGACCATCTTTTATGGGATACTAAACATAGCTGCTTCAAACGCAACTATTATTTTTCGGGAAAACAAAAATGAAAACATAAAGCGAACAGAGTTTATCCGTAATCTAGGGTTAGCTCTGGTGTATGAACATTTACGATTACGGAAAAACCAAAAAAACATTCCAGTCTATATTCGAAAAAGGATCTGTTCGCAAATTAATGAAGAACCAAATCGTTCACTTCAGAATAGTACTGGGCGATATACGAGATGTGCTGATTGTCCAAGGAAAAAAGATCGAAAGACAAAGCACTCTTGCTCAACATGTGGGAAGGCCATATGTATAGAGCATGCAAAATTTTCCTGCAAAAATTGTTGTGATGATGACCCTAGTTCCTAAGCTGTTCCAAAGTATTATGATAGTTTTTTTTTTTATTTCTAATTCAAAGACTGATGTTTTTTCCTTAATTTAGTAGTTGTTGTTTAAAGTAAAATTTTGTTTTTGTTTATTTTAGAGGTTTATTAAGATAAGGCATATTTTTGATTAAAAAAAACTCAGTTTCTTATATTTTCCTAAATAATAATAAAAAAATTATTAAAATATTTTTTTTTTTTCTTTAAAAGCTGTTTATTGTTTATATTAATATCACAAAACATAAGATTAGAACTTAATTTATCGATATTATGATATTTATGGCCAATTTAATAAGTGGGCATGTCAAACCCCACCACATACTCATTGTTACATTTTGCCACCACAGCCTCGCCGGGTTAAGGAAACATTCTGCGAAAGTTATAGAAGTTAATCTGTCAATAATACATTTTATATAAAAAGTTTTACGTTTTCACAATATATTTATTTAATTTAATAAAATTAAACTATTATTTTATTGTACTTTTTGAGCACTTTTTATGAAACTTTTTTAAATAACTTATTACATTAAAAATAAACTTACTTATTACATTGTAAGTAGTTTATTTTTAACATTGAGGTGTGAACATCAATTTATTTGGGCTTACTTATGTAAACAGAAAAGAAAATAATATTACAAAAAAACCCAAACCAAAATATTTCTTGATTAAAATGAGATCTAATAATTGAATATTAGCATTTTCTTGCTTTGTCCAAAGACTGCAGCGATTACTTTTCACATCACTTAATAAATAATCTACATCTGATAATCGTTTACATAAGTTAAACGATAAATTTTAAGATACTCGTACATCATGTGATGCGATGCTCTAAACGTCTCTAAGTCTTTAAAACTCCGTTTTACTTTCCATCGCGAAATTTAATCCACCAGTATTACCGTCGGTCGCCGTAGGTGTCCACGTCCCGTAGATATACACGTCCCGTAGGCTCCGCTAAATTACGCCCGCTGTTGAAAGCCGTACCGGGTACCTTCCAACACCTACCTGTGGATTTATAATTTAGTTGAACAATTAGCCCAGTGGAGGCGAGTTGTCACCGCACGTTCCAGTCTCCGTGGTACTAAAATTTTAATAAATCCCTCCCGCGGATTCTGTGGAACTAAAAGCCCGACGTCCTGTGAATCCGCGAGACCTAGGATTCAATTTTCCCAGAGTTTTTGAGGTGACTGAAATATGTGAATTTTCTGAAATTCCTAAAGTTTTATCATATATTTTTTTTCCAAAAAAATAAATAGAATCCTTATTTGGTCAAGAAATTCACAGAGCGTCTTCATTTTGCTGAATTCTCAACTCTCTTTTTTATTTAGGTGTGTGGGATAAAACAGATAGCATAGATTAGTTGGTGACAATGTAGGACTGGAAATGCATATATTTAGTGGTGACCGGATTAATCATCAAAATGATCATTCATCACATCTTTAAAAAGTTATATAAAGTCATGGAAAGTGATGAAACAAAAACTTTATTAACTGGGTTAAGTAGGTTAGGTTAGGCTAGGTTAGGTTAGGTTAAAAAAAATTTTTTTTCATCGTTTTTAATGACTTTATATTACTTTTTAAAAGTGTGTTGAATAGTCACTGTGTTGAGTTAGCATAGAACCATATTTAGTGTGTGGGATAAAACAGATGGAGTAGATTAGTTGGTAACGATGTAGGACCGGAAATTCACATTTTTTTCAATAATTTTATTTCGTCTATTGAACCGGTGCGGTGTGTTAAATACATGGTATCTTTTTCCACCGAATTTATTTTATTTCACGCAAAAGAGTATTTTTCGCCGCACTGCTAGGGAATGTTCCTGAGTTATTGATTTCTAGGTCAACGCAACTAATTGAAATTTGCCTAGTCATCACGCGTTATGGGGCTTTGAAATGTTAGCTGTCAAAAAATGAAGCAAGACATCATTCTGAGTTTCAATCTAAATCTAGGGCTGAGCTTGGAAGTGAAGTAATGAAATTGGGAATGTTAGAACTCCCATGAAATAGTTTTTTCTCATTGTATGTGTAGAGAGCATTTATCAAATATATTTATAAAAAAATAATTGATTTCACCCTTTCCACTTGTTTTGAACAAAGTGTATTTATTGGGAAAAATCATAAATTCTTTAAATATGTAAGTGGATTACATGAAATATTCAAAATGGAATCGTTAAAACTTAACATAAACTTATTATTTTTCGTTTGAAAATAATTGGATAAAAGGAAGATTTCTATCTTCTCCGTTAAATATTGGAACGTGAAATGTTGAAAAGGCTGTTTTTTTGGTAACTTTAATCTCTTATAATTTTGAATTCAGTAGGTATATCAACAAAGAACCATGTTACAAAAACAACACAAAAATCAGAAACAAAATGCCTTTTGGACTTTCTGAGTTTAACTTAATATCACCTTCAAATATAAAAATTTTGTTGTTTAATTATGTTTTTTTTCTTTGTAAATTAATTTCATTAAATTATTAAAATGAACATAATATTTATTCAAATAATGATCATATTATTCGCATCTGCACGTATGGAATATAGTCATTAAAACAACCAATACTTTATTTTTTAGGGCCATAATTCATTTAAATTTCTGAGAAACATCAAAACTTGCAGAACAAACACACACATGCGACGAAGAAAAGAAATTAAATAAGTCTCACAACCCAGAAAAAAACCTCGATTGAATAGTCGTTGATGTACGGAGTAATGAAGATATTTGGTGAATTACCAGAAAAAATAAAATCAGAGGAAAACATAAACAAATTTAAAATAAATTTATTAAAATATGTTTGATTTATTCTAATTTTTTTTGTTGTTTAATAATACAGAAATTAGGATTGTATTCGGATATATATGACTATGTACCTATTTAAAAGATCACGAATAAAATAAATTAATATAAATTGAATCTATAAAGCAAACAACAGAAGACAAAAAACAACAACAGAAAACAAAAACAACAGAAGACAAAAAATAATAAAAGGACAAAATGAATTAACATAATACAAAAAATTAAAAGAGAAGAGAAAAAGTATATCTATCTCCGGGTTATAGTAAAATACAACATTATGAGATAAAGTAAATGAAAGGGTTAACATAAACGTAAAAATAGGAGGTTCATTTTATTAGAAGTGAAACCAAATATCATAAATTAATATTTTATTTTGGAATAACTAAAAATATCAACGAAACTCAATTTATTTCCTAGCCAATGTACAGCTTCTGGAATGGGAAATATATAAACTAGTTTGTTTTCGAGTATGGCATGAGATTTTCACCGCCAAAAGTATTATAGTGATTTATGTCATGGGTATTATGCCATTTTGCGCTACCTCATCCTTTAGCTGACGTTTCGGACAGCATTACAGTATAAATAACAGAGAACATCTCTGGAAGAATATGAATAATTATAATATTAAAATATTTTATATTAGCGTCGTAGGTACTAGAATTAATAATATTCTGTTATTTGTACAAAATTAAAACCTCGATGTTAGAATAGGAAGATGTTAGCAAAAAACTAATTTTATTAATTAAACTAATAAAATATTGTAATACGAAGTGCGGATCCTTTCATATGTACTTTTATCTATGGTTTCGGTGACTGGCTCTTCCATCATTGAGGCCTTTACCATTGTGTATTGGCCATGAGTTTTAGGGTCGCTGCGGTTGCCAAACCTGCGGGCCAACCACCGAACCAAGGAGTTTGAATCTGGGCAACAATCCTTTCTTTGAACGACAGCCCAAAGCTTAAGACCCTGGACTGATGGGTGACATTTCCGATACTCTTCAATAACGCCATCATTACTTTGTATTGATGCATTATCATTTGATATTTGAAAATAGCAGACATCTGCTCATCCTGCACCCTAACAGGTTTTATTATGGAGGTACTGATGAAAAGGCTCTCTCGAGGGAGGATTAATTTTTTGGACATCCTAGCTTCCGCTGCCGAATGAGGACGACCTCAACATCGCCATGAAATTTTTTTTTTTTTAATTTTTCACGGTATAAAAATATTTGGAAATATATTCTGAATAGACTTTTAGAATGATAATGGCCGGCATAATTTAATGGTTTGTTCTTCGATCTATATATTTTTAACCGTGCCTTTTTTAGTGTTGTAACAATTATCCCACTCCCTTCCACCTCGTAACATATTAGGGATGTTGGGGATGCCATACTCCTATTAGCTCTGGGAGATTGGAGCTTTCGTGACCAAAAATTTTCGGGAATCGCTAGACAAAGGGCCTCGAAATATGCACCGCCAAGGGCCCCCAATCAACTTAATCCGCCTCTGTAAACTGGACACGTTCATTTTACTTCCGTCATTTTTCATCTCCTATTTTACGGCATTATTTCTAAAGTAAGAGGTACTTTGGGTTTGGTGCTCAAATTTTATTAAAACTTTACCAAATCCAATTTTCGAGAATTGACATAAAGTTTCATTTCATTAGGTTTTTCATTACTTTCTCTATAAAGTATGAACCAAGGGACATAACTCATAACTAGAGTAGATGGGCTAACTTCTAAATTGTACCTACGTGTCTTTGGTCGTGTTCTTTGCCAATATCGTATCAATATTTAATTTGTTAGGAACATAAAATATTATATTCCCTTCTGTAGAAATTATTCACAGTAATGTACGTAAAAAAATAGTGGAAAACTATTTATTAGCGAATCGGATGCAAAATGACAATGACAGAACAATTAATTAACAATAGGCTGGGGAGGATCCTATAATAACAATCCAAAATCTGTAAAAGTTTCACAAAGAATCATCATAAAAGAAATACTAAAAAAAATTCTAACTTCTCAACAGAATCATTTTTAAATTGTTTCCAGTACCAAATGTCAATGACATATTTAGGCAAGCTTCCACTATAAAAATGTGCAAAAAAAAATAACAATGAATACCAAGAATTTAAAAAAACTAATGAGAAATGGAAATCAATTCATTACATTTAATTTTAAAACAACACAAATGCTAACCATAATATTTTCCAAGCCATAAATAAACTACAGTAATCTGCCTTCTGAACCGTGCTGTATTGTCAACCAATCAGAATAAATAAATGAAATTTAAAAAAAAATCTAAAAAATTTAAATTAAATATTACATTGAAAAATCAATATTCCATACAAAAATATTATTATAACATAAAACTTATGTAAGAAACGTGGCTCCCTTATCAAGAACTCCTCTTTTCAGATAAGGTATACATAACCAATGATGATCTAAAATGTAACATTGTTAAATATTCATGGATCTATATTTCTTATATTATTTTTTTTTTAAATTCAAGATAAAAAATCTTTAGAGGACTGAATGTAGTATTTACTAGGAAAAAGTTGTAAAAATAAGGCTGGTAAAAAAGTTACAAACCCCGATCAGTGATGCTTAAACTGGCGCAGGAAAAGGAAAGAAGGAATTAGACCGAATGATTTTTTTAAAAATAACATTAAATTGCAAAGAGGATCGTTCTTTTGTGAAAATTATTTAAATGTTATAGAGTTACAATAAAAAGTTGTAAGAGGATACATATACTATAAGCACGAGATATCTACCTATATAAACAAAAATGTAAATGTTCGTTTGTTCAAAATCTTAAATCTCCGAAAGTTCTTCACCGATTGACACAACGCTGCATTCGGATACGTGTGTGTTTTTATATACTTATATTATTGGCGGAGTACAGCTAGTATAAAATTAAAAAAAGGTCAATCTTGTACCTATATCCATAGGGAAGATTTTTTTAATTTGCATTGTGCCTTACTAAGAATGCTTGACAAAACCATTTTATTGAATAATTTTATTCCCGCCAAGTCAATTAGGACATGTTTAATACAATTGTCAGAGGACTGAATTAATTCTATGTAATGGAGTATAATAAGGTCTTAATAAAATTCACGTATATTTTTGAAGTAAAAACAGAAATAAAATTATGTCATCTAAAATTCAAAGCAAAATACCAAAGGAAAGATTCAACGAAAAAAACATGTTTTCGACGTTGATGCTCTATTTTGCATATTTTATGATGATTTCGCCAAACTAATTAACAATCACGTTGTTTTTATGATGACTTTGCCAAACTATTTAACATACATGTTGTTTTTATGATGACTTCGCCAAACTATTTAACATACATGTTGTTTTAATGATGAATTCGCCAAACTAATTAACATACACGTTGTTTTTTATGATGAGTTTGGCAAACTAATTAAAATACATGTTGTTTTTATGATGACTTCGCCAAACTTATTAACATGCCCGTTGTTTTTATGATGACTTCGCCAAACTAATTAACATACACGTTGTTTTTTATGATGACTTTGGCAAACTAATTAAAATACATGTTGTTTTTATGATGACTTCGCCAAAACTAATTAACATGCCCGTTGTTTTTATGATGACTTTGCCAAACTAATTAACATGCCCGTAATTTTTATGATGACTTTGCCAAACTAATTAACGTGCACGTTGTTTTTATGATGACTTTGCCAAACTAATTAACATGAACGTTGTTCTTCCCTAACCACCCTTACGGAATGAGAAAGACATATACGACAGATAAATGCGATTTTTAAGAATCTATTTACTCATTACCATAATCAAATTATGTATTTCATTTATATTACAGACTTAACCACCATTATTATCGTTGGCTATGTTTTACGAACACATATAATACTAGTAGTTTTGTGAAGAGTAGACCTCGCGTCAAAAATAAACATGTTTCCAATTTTATCTTATTTAATAAATCAAAACCAAAATTTCCTCTGAAATCATATGATTATTATTGTAAGACGAAATACAAAACCTTGGAGAAGTTATAGTTAAAACAGGCTCTCTATGCTTAGTCAATAAGCATATTTTCAACATTCACTTAAAGCTATATTTTCCATTTAATACAAGAACATTTATAGTTGGAACTCCGCAGCTAAAACATTGGTTTGAAAGTCGGTGTGGATTAACATTCCACCATTTGTATCGGATTCTATAGAGTATTTTGTTCATATGATCTAGTGGATGATGTCAACGAACTATTAGAGTATACGTTCCTTACAAAATCCGTAAAGAGGGAAGTAGGAAGAAGGGAGAGGCGAGTGTGAACGATTGAACGGAGCGGCTGGTGGCCGCGCCCGCGCCGCCGCGCAGCACCGCGGCCCGGAGCACTTGAAGTTACCGGCGCACCAACTTCATGTGTGCACAATTCTGTGACTGGTTTAAGTTTTGTTCTTTTAATATAAAAGAGAAAATTTGCACGAATATTGATTATGGTAAAACCCTACTCACAGATTAAAGGTTCCACCATAGCTTTTCTATCTTGTGAATAACGACAGGCAGAGCTTTTGCAGTTATCGCTGGTGACCCGTAGTACCCGGCGAGTGCTTGTAACCGACCACCTACGTAACCGTCTTATCTCCATGTTGCCAATTAGTAGTCCAGTCATTTTACGCATGGTATCTTGAATATTCTGATTTTTTTTAAATCAATGATATTTTTTACCTTTCTTTAGTTTTTTTCAATTCCTAACCCGAAGAACTGATTTTTCGGCAAAGGCCGCTGATTATTTTTTTAAAGTATACTAAATTTACAGTAATTTCGAATAGAAACGGTGTCCATATATCTAATAACCTCTCTTTTCGGTGACAAAATTACTGGACTATATACTGTTGCACATATTTCAAATTTAATGGTAATAATGCATCTAAACATACGATATATAAAGAAAAATTTTGATCATTTTCTAGTAAACCTAAATTTATTAAACAAATATCCTGACATAATCATACTGACTGAAGCCCATTTAAACACCAACTCAATCATCCCAACTCTCCCCAATTACAACTACTTTCAGAGCTCACATTATATTAACAAAAATACTTGTATTGTTATATACACGAAGACGATATTTAAGGATGTACTCTTTACTTAAACGAATATGACTAATGCAAACTGTATTATTATAAGATTGAACATTAATACTAAACGACCTAAACAAATAATATCAATATACAGGACACACTCAGCTGTAATATCCACTTTTATTGCAGAATTGAATAATATTATTTTAAATAATAAATGTACAAATAATTTTCTAATTGGTGATATTAACTTCGCTGAAAATAATCACACTATTGAAAAGGAAAATTATATCAACATGATGACAGCTTTAAATTTTAAACCCTGTATAAATAAATATACTACAGAATTTAATAATGAAATACCATCGCGTATTGATCCATATATTGTGTAATTCCAACTACACTGATAATCTTCATACAATAATATGGAGAAACAACACAACGGACCATCATACATGTATTCTTAACTGTAACATAGAAAAACAAAACATTAATAATAATAATAAATATAACATTCCTAAAATATTGATAAACCAACAAACACTTCATGAAAAACTGTCTCACGAAACGTGGGAATCTATACTCTGCACAGAAGATGTAAATATAAGTGCTTAAAAATGACACCTTACAAAAGCATATAAAGTATTCAAACTGTGAAATACACAAAAAAAAATATTTAAAAAAATTCCAAAAATTAAACCATGGATTACCCATGGTCTAGTGGTTTCCATTATAGAAAAAGAAAAATTATTTAAACTAACAAAAAAATTCCCACTAAATAATTCTATTATTTTACACTTTAAAAAATACGGAAATAAACTAACGTTACTAATTAAAATGACCAAAGAAGAATTCTATATACAAGAGGTGTTAAATTCAGGTAACAGTGGTAAAAAAAATGGGAAAACAATAAATGAAATAATTGATAAAAAAAGAAAGACAAGTGACATTTTAAAGCTACACATTAACAATAATATGATGCAAGTTTCTGATAACCCAAAACTATGTGCGAATGCTTTTAATAAATTTTTTTTAAATGTCGGAAAAAATCTCGCAAACGAAATAACTAACAACATAGATAATACCACCACATTAGGAATTCCAGTACCTCCATCAAATAAAACGGTAACAACATTCGAAACGATAACTGAACAAGAAACTGTTGTTATAATACAAAACCTCAAAAACTGAGTCCGCACAAGGTTTTGATTCGATCACCGTTGAAATTCTGAGAAAAAATCTTAACTCTTTGAAAAAACCTATTACACATAGGTATCATAAACAATAGTCTTAAAAAGGGAATCTTTCCATCTATATACAAAAAAACTATTATTTCACCGATTTTTAAATCAGGTGATACTAAAGAAATCAATAACTACCGACCTATTTCAATATTATCAAATAACTCAAAAAAATTTGAAAAGGTAGCAAAAAGCAACTACTAAAATTTATTTAAACTAATAATATATTGAGTCACCAACAATTTGGATTTCGCGCAAAAATAAGCACACACGACGCAATCATAGATTTAACAACAAAAATGCATGAAGCACTAGACAAAGGCAAAAAATCTCTTGCAATATTCATAGACCTAAAGAAAGCCTTCGACAGCATAAGTCACAAAAAATTACTGTACAATCTTAACAAAATAGGAATTATAGATAATGCTAAAATGTGGATAGAAAGTTTCCTGAACTCTAGAAATCCATTTGTAAAAATAAATAACACTCTCAGTGAACCGAACACAAGTGACTTTGGAATACCACAAGGCACCATTTTGGGCCCTCTTCTATTCATATTATATGTTAATAATATCTTTAAATTACCATTAACAGGAAAACTCATTTCATATGCAGATGATACTGTAATTATATTTCTAACGAATTCATTGAATGAACTTGAAATAATTGCTAACAATGATATCAATACGTTAAAATAATGGTTTGATATAAACTTATTAACATTAAATATTGTAAAAACATATTATATAATTTTTAGTACAAAAAAAAACCCTTTTATTACCTTAAATATTAAAATACATTAAAAAAATTTACTTGCCAAAATAATGACTGTTTATGCATAACAAATAAAAATTAAATTAAATATTTAGGTGTAATAATAGATAGTAACCTTAAGTGGAAAACTCACATAAACCATATGACAAATAGATTAAGAAAACTCATTTACATCTTTATTAGTCTAAGAAATATACTAACTTAAAAATTCTTAAAAATATTTACTACGCTCTAGCCAGTATGGTATCGTTGCATGGGGGGGAGCTTACAAATCATCACTTTTACCGCTGGAATTCACTCAAAGGCTGTTAATAAAAAATTTAATAAAAAAACCATCAGACTACCCAACCTCACAACTTTTCAAAGACTTTCAAGTCCCACCACTAAAAAATACATATACAAAAAATACGCTGCTTCAAATCCACAAAGATCTGTATAAGAAGTTACATCATGCCATGGTTCGTGTTGAGAGCAATAGGCAAAATACAATGGGTCGCTTATGCACTCCATTAATGCACACCAGTTTTGCACAACACTATTACCTACACGTACACTGGAGTGGTGTGGTTTACTCAACTAACGACAGAAATAAGGTTAGAACCGGACTATAATAAATTCAAAAATAAAATAAACTTCCCTACCTTAAATATTTTAGCGAATTAGAATGACGATGACATCTCACTATATTATTTTATAAAAAAACTAAAATCTCTTCACTTTATATGTTTTTATGATTTTTTTTCTTCTATTATTATTCTATTTTTATGTATGTTAAGTTTTTATTTTTTTCCCTTTACACACGAGTTTTTGACCCTTGTATAGGAAAGCATGTTAACTTTTATTTAAAATATTACAAAAAAAATCATTTATGTACCTCATACTAGAATTACATACGTTGAATCATAAAACATGACCAAAATCTTCTGTTTTTGTGAATCTCGTATAAATATGCCTATCTATCGGTATATTGGACCCTTTTATTAAACTGCCTAGATTCTCGTTCCCTGAAGCGACCCCATAAAACGCTTCCGGTGCAGTTACAGCAGAGCCTTGAGGATTCTGCATTATTTGCTTGTGAACATTTGCAAACTAATGAGCACACGATGGATGATGTCTACTCCACCCGCTACAATTCCCGGGGGCAAATCTATGATGTACGAAGCAACGCCGGTTGCTAACCAATGTCCGGCACACAGTATCAGCGGTTTGATACTATAATCACTACAAGCACAAGAGAATTTATTATTTAGTATCTATCAAGAAACAGTATCACTTATTGAAAAAACAATAAATATTCCTTAAAACAATACGTTCAAGTACTTAAAAACTTCAATGATGGCATAACATTTCATTAGTGGACTTGAACGGGAGATCCCGAGAGTGATCTATTTGTTACAAAAAAAATTATAAAAAACTTATTATTTTATATAATTTGATAACGCCCTCAACCTAAAAATTCAATCTAATACTTCCACGCCCAATCCACTAATTTGAAAATCGTTTCCAGATAATCCAAAATTTTAATTTCATTTCATTTTGTGCAGTGAAGGCTGAATAAGAGGGGAGGTCCCGGGGCTATTGAACGTAAAAAACGTAAATTGATTACGTTATCCTTTGACAACTTTGTCGTCGACTTCATGATTCGTCGTAAACAGGGTCCGCTCTTTTAAATTTGTTCACAAGGTAACGTGTGATCTTTTTTTTTGTTCCACTTTATTAAATGTTCTCTTTTCAAACATATTTCTTTTTCCACTACGTTTATTTGTTTCTATTCGTAACACAACTACAAATTTCCATATTTTACAATTCTAATTTCTGTCATGCTGCTATTGATCACAGTCCAAAGATAAAGCAGATGAGCTTTACGTTTGGAAAAATATATATTTTTGCCAAAGTCATAAATTAAAAGCAAAAACATCGAATTTTAACCCTTCATATTGTAAAAAAATGTACAACAATGACCTGACATGATTATTGCAAAAAAACAGCTTGTTTAATGCTGTGTTAAAATGGTACAAGATGGACTATGTTTTAATTTTTTTTAAGATATTTCAATTTTACTCACAAAGGAGACTCAATTTGATACAAGTATTTAGGAAAACAAGAAACTCCGGATTTTCCCTATGCTTTGGCGGAATTCTCTGGCAAAATTGGACGTGTGTATAGTTGTGTGGAAGCAATGCTTTCACTCGTCGCACATGATATGGATGATAACCATATCACTCGCTGCAGATTTCAGTATCCCTATACGGCGTTCGATTTCTTGCACCAAAGTACCAGGATCATCTACAATTTCTCAGAAATCAAAACCAAAATTTCCTTTGAAATTATAAAATTTGTAATTAGAATCATAAATACCAAGCTACTTAATTATAAACAAGAAAGAAACTTTTTTAAATAAGAAATTATACAATTTTACCAATTCTTTTTTAAACTTTATTCAGGCAGGTAGGTACCATGATATTAAAAAAATAAGAATAAGAGTGTCCAAATAAACATGAAGATTTCACGTTTAAAAAATGATCTTTACGGACCCATTAAAACAACCACTATTTTGAAACGTAAATGCAAAACGCTATGTCAATTTCATCAAAAAATGTGTATATATTGATTGAATTATGTTTATAGCTTATTCTCATCTTCTACGACGTCATCAATTTGACCTCTCTACCAAAATATATTTTAAGATGTAGCCAAACATAAAAAACAGGTATTTAAAAAAGTGTAATAGTGTTCATTACATATTATTTAACGCCATAATTCTTCGATATTTCTACAACAGAAAAGAAGAAAATAGAGAAGCCGAAATTATGTAGTACTACTATTCTAGGTAGTCTGGAAGATTGTGAGGGATGACTACAGAACTACTGATATTTTCGGGCCAATCGAGTAATTTTCAGTGGTAATCTTCATTATTTTGTCTGCAAAAATAACAAACAAGAATCATTATTTTTACTATTTCCAAAGAGAAGAAAAAATAATTCGCTGTAAATAGTACCTGTACCAAAATAAAATATTTACAATGGGTTTAAAAAACTTCAATTAAAGTAATAGTAACTTTGGAAAGTAATAGTGAATAAATAATACACAAAACACCCTAAATTAACTGAAAAGCATGGAGATTGGACTAATCGGTGATGTAGGAACTTTTTTCCAGTTAAATGCGATGGAATATTTTCTCGTGGAAATTCTTGCAAATAAAACTGTCATACAGAGTATCGATTTTCGAATCCAGACTGTTTATAATCGCCGCCGTAAGTACATATATATTGGTATACGTTCTTATGCTTGAGTTTCGTCGAAGGTACATACGCCAAAGTCAAAAGTCATTCTACTCGTAGGTCGAGTGGTTCGACCCGGAATAATTTCGTCGAGAATCGAGGCCCAAGACGTATGCAAGCTGCCAATAATGTTTTAAATTTGAAAAGGACAGTGAATGCGCAATGCATTCATTACTTTATTAAAATCGTGTCATTGTATGCGTATGTGATGTGAATGAAAAATAGTTTTTATGTCTGGCTTCAAATCTCCACATTAAATTATCAAGAAACTACCACGAAAACTATCAAGAATACCTTGGTTATGGAGAAATGCACGCCACTGCTTCCATGACTACCCAACTACTAAAGCACTAGCAGGTTTATAATTGAAAGTATAGTGTAGAACGCGAGAGTAATCTAAAGTGCTATAAAAGTAATTACAGAAATCCATTAGGAGCTCTCAATTGATACATAAACGCAATCAAAACGAAATTAATATTTCACAACTTTCGGAATATAAATCCATTTTTATCATCGAAATACATTGTACAGTATTAATTTCAACTCCCTTAGGTTTTTAGTCAATACATTATTAGCCTAATAAATAACAGAAGGTATTAATATTTTATGAGTAGCTTGGTGTTTTATGAATAGCTCTTTGGCGAGAACGTGTATTGTGTAGTACTAAATAAGCCTGTGCCATATTTATAGTGGAAAAGGATGACGACTGATCTCCTGGGTAAAGAAATACAATATTGAAACATCGGAAAAAAATAATACTTATATTATTTATACTACCTTTTTACTCTAACCGCAATGGCGTTAAGAGTTTTCTGGCATTTTACGTAACAGAATAGTTGTCCGTGATAAAATAATATATCACACGTAACACGTAATAAGAGAAATATATATCAAACCCAATCAAAATCATTTACAACATTGAGAACTTCCATGGAAAATGTAATTTAAAAATAAATCAGAATATAACAATCCACAAGCAACCAAATAGAGGAGGATAATTATTAAAAAAATCACATCTTTAGAATTAATATTTAAATATCGTAAAACATATTAGAAAAATAAGAAGAGAAGAAAAAACAGTACGGTTAAAAACACCTGCGAAATTTCAACAATTCGAACAAATTCAACCAACCAATCCTGTTATTAATGCACTTTTCTTTACTAAAAGCAATAAAATAATGGTTTACCTTACATAATAATCGGCCTATGCTATAATAATCGCCTTTATTCCAATAAACTGCCCCACCAAAACAACGAAAACAATTCACACCTAATTAAAACTTTATTAGGTTTTGAGAACTTCCTCCCCAATTAAATTATTCATCGAACCGAAGAATTTCCAAACCAAACTTGGAAACCTGATCATTCGGTAAATCTGCGGCAAGAGCAGCACGATATCTGTGCGAGAACCGAACAATGCTATGGAAAAATCTTGGCAAAAATTCGCTTTATTTTTCACCCCTTTTTGCCGCTCCATCGCATCCGCTTCCCCCGACCTTGCAATTAGTTGCAGGCGGAATCAGTGGGAAGTGGAAGGTGGAATAAAGCGTGGATGGCTGGGAAATTGTTGGGGTAGTGGTGTGCCAGCGACGTATGCGGGGAAGCCTGAGTGCATTCCACAGGAAGGTAAATTGGGGCACAGCAATCTACATTGTGTTTTAATGATATCTAGAGGAATAATAATAGCGTTTTACACGTGAAAATATATTTACTTACCGATTTAACTGCAATTACAATTAATGGGGAAAGAGATTTACACTTGTTGTTAATATTTTTTTTATATCATTGAAGAAGAAAATACTAACAAATCTAAATGAAATATGAAACAGCCATTATATGGTAGGCATTTTAAGCAACGTTTCATTTATGAATGGTGGTCTAACACCAGGGCGATACTGATAGTTTCTTCCACTCTGGAACATGCCGCAGCATATAAAAGTTTTTTTTTTACATTTGCTCTACACAGGAAGCCCTGAAGAAAGAAAATACGTCATGGCCTATGTCATTTTTGAGGATGTTGTGTGAGAGGTCTTTGTAGGTAAAGATAGGTGAGAAAGTTTTGGAAAGAAAGAGGTAAAGCTACGTAAGAATCTGGGGGTCAATGTGTCCAGGAGTGACGGACGTATGAATCCATCCCTCCCACTGCGGTACAAGGAAATGGGTCGAGAGAGTCTGCCTGTAGAGGTCAAAACGTCTCTCTTAACCAGTCTCTCCCGATCAAAATCGGACACCATGAACACGGGCACCCCTGCTATGTTTACCAGAATTAGTGCGAGAAATGAACCAACTACAGTGAAACAAATCATCTTATTCAAAACACTATTATGAAACTTGTATTATGTGAAATAGTTTCAAAATATTAAGGGAGCTGAATCGTGAGCGTACTGTCAGTAAAATATTAGATAATGGACCTTCTTTGACATTGGCAATAACTTGGTGCATCTGACGAGATTTTATTTAACAAAAAATAAATCCTACACATAAATAGTGAAATGAGGATTTCCAGTAAAAATATTTTATGACTTCAAAAAAATACAGGGTGTCTGGGGGTAAAGTGCACAAACTTCGGGAGGTGAATCTACATGATATTAAAAGACAAATAGCATAATCCATAATGGAATACGGCATTATTGATTGGGGTTATGCCAGTAAAAAAATACATAGACACACTGTATAAAGCTCAGAAAACCTTAATAAACGTAATACTTAAAATACCTATACTAACACCCACTTCAACCATATTTAAAAAATTCCCAGTGTTGAAGATTAAATAATTATATTCAAAACAAATACTTACTTTCCTTTACAAGAACCTAAACACATTTAAAACTTCACAAACTTCTCGCAATACTAGAACAAGACATGCACACCAACTACTAATACCAAAAACCAACACATCCTTTGGACAAAAACACTACAGATTCCAGGCTATAAAACTATACAATTCACTTCCAACACAATATAAAACATCTAATCTTACAGAATACAAAAAGCACATATGTACTGGCTACAATCCTTTTAATATTTAATTTTTTTATGTTTCACACTTTTTTTTGTTATGACTATGGAAAAATCGATTTTATATTTTAATAATATAAAATAATAATTGTTACTCTGTGTAACTAACTCCTTTTAACTAACATCGTTTTAGTATTATATAACTTTACAATTGAAAAAGTCCTCCACAACACAAGTGAACTCCTAGCGTGGAGGACAATATACTATACCTTTGTAATACAAATATATTTAAGAATAAATAAAAAAAAACACATATTCTTCTATGGAAAAATATGTTGGAATTTCGAAAAAACTTATTTTTATTTTTTACTTCTACCATAATGTAGAATCACCTCCCGAAGTTAGTGCACTTTCCCCCCGGACACTTTGTATATTCACATAGATTTATACAATGAATACATGATGCATACCAGAAATGAGTTTCGTTTAGATTTTAATGGAAACCAATGTCGCCAATGGCTTATAGCGTTCTAGCCCATCTAATAGACTATCTGTCTCTCTTACATTTACTGTGTTGCGATTATAAAACTTAGTTTTGTATTGGAAATTCAAGACCCGATTTGTCAGGTTTTATGAACACGAAACAAGCCCATTTGTTTGTTCTTTTTATTCTGTGATTTACGTCGATTCCATATATTATGTTAGTTTTAGAGATTAATTTAGTTATTCGTATTATAAATACAGATTTTCAAAAATTATTAAGAATACCTACAAATCTAAGCGTTCCGATCCGGAAGAAAAAATATGAATATCGCAGCGAAGAGATTGAGTACAGCAAATAATTGGACTGTCCTACTACTTAAAAAGAAAAAAAAAAGATTTTTTTTTAAAATTGAAACTGTGAAAAACCTGGTTTAAATAACGGATTAAAATGCAGTTGATCAACTCATTGAAATAAAAAGAACGATCGTATCAAGATCTTATTCCGATATTTTTCAATGGTGGAATCGTGACTGAACGCGATAAAGGCTTTACAGATATAAATATTCTGTCCCGCATTCCTGCCAAGCCCGAATTTTTTTTTTTTTTAAATTCAGTTTTATTCTTTAAAATTAATTGCTTAATGGTGTTTTCCTGCAGGTACCGTAAAGTTTAGAGTATAGAGCTTTGGCGGTTTCAAAGTGTTCTACACAACAGATTTAGGCCGTGCCTAAAATTTAGTTTAGTGTTAAGTTTCAACTTCAGATCATTTAACCGCTAAGTAATTCCTGAACAAATTAATAACTGTAAGCACGGTAGAGAAAAGTTCTGGTACTTGGCGGCAAATTAAACACACACACAAACAATTTTACTATCAAGAGGAAAATTTCCTCGGCAATGTTTGCTTGTTAAAATTAGCAGAGCTTAGTTTGTAATGTTCCAATACCGAGAAGTTTCATGTTCAGGTTTTCCGAATATTTTGCTTAACCCTACAGGCTAATTTGTTCGCTTTTGGGAACAACTCATATGGTCTCACAGAAATCTCCCATACTTTCATGATGAGAAATATGATCTAAATGATATTATAAAACACCACGCTTTAATATCAAATCTATAAATTAACCACAGAGGAATTAAAATGTGCAAATTTATAAAACCAAAGGTTCTGACCGCAATTTTTTTTTATTACTATTTTTATGTGAAATAAAAAAAAAAATGAAAACAAAAACGTGAGGTGCCATTAACGTTTCTTAAACATTTGTCAAATAAAATGTTAAAATGTAATTATAGCTACAAAAAACGTGAGTTGATCCATTTTTATTTATGTTTGCATTTTAAATTTCAATATTTCAAAAGATTAATGTTTATTTCTAATAATAAAACTAAAAAGCGTATTTCATTACCTTTTAAAAACAATTTTTAGTTTTCGGATACGTTAGGAAATATTCCATTTATATGGATTTTATTGCAAAGCGAAAATACTTCTCGTCCTTCTGACAGAATATACCCAAGGCTTAGAGAGTTAAAAACTTATATCGCATGCAAGATGCTCACATTAATGAATACATCGTATGGCTAGTTAGTTTTATGACTTTAAGGAAGTGGCGCAGAAGAAAAAAAATTCTATCAAACGCTACAATCTTAACAGAACTGACCGAACCCGGAAAATACAAACAAATTTACATACAAACGAAATGCAAAGTGGTTGAGTCGAGCGGGACTTTGCTACGCTCAATCAACATAACTTCTAATATCTTAAAAAATTGCCTACATTAATAATAATTGTGAAAACTAACTTGATTTTCCTTGAAGTGATTTATCACAAAAAAGGCGCTATATAAATTAGCCAAATATTATTATTATCGTCCGTGTTGCGCTTCCCCACTTTTTAACCCAAAGTTTCGGGCAGGGTTATTGTGTCCATAACTATGGCAGTCCGAAATGTGTGACTAAAGAAGGGGGAAATACAACACGGCGTAATACGCCAAAATATTAAGTATTTTTGTTCACTAAAAAAGCTCATTAAAACTAATTAATATTAATAAATTATTTTAGAAAACATTTTTTTTTTCGCTAAGCTTTTTCGGTCCATTTTTGCTCATTCAATGAAACTCACGTAGTGCTTTAGCTTTCGGTAAATATGGGAACATAAATAAACTGATTTATATATATTTTCTTTTATAATTATTTAATTATTTATTACAATTAAATGAATAAATCCCGTGTGGTGAGAGTAGGGACCTAGAATGGGTCTCATTGGGTCAGGAGGGTCGTGCCGTTTTCAGTCGTTACAGTGGTTTGGTCCGTACAACACCGTGCTTCAACAAATAGCCGTTCTTTCGTCGCCTTCATTTCGTCACTTCTCTGTGGAGTGGTGAATAAACAAAATTGTCTCTACTGGGCTAAAACAAAACTAACAAATGAACTAAGCTATAACCCACGGAGACCTTTTCACTCCCCAAAACTGACTGTGTGTTGTGAGATTTCCAAATTCGGGGTTATTAGGTCTTATTTACTAGGAGAATTGACGAAACCTTGACTGTAAACGCTCAACGTTATGTTTCCATGTAGATTTTTTTAACCTATGTAAATTGGAAGATCTAACAAAGGAAACAGATCTGAGAGATATCTGGTTTCAACTGGATGGTGATACGGCCCATACTACTAGAGTTTCAATGACGAAACTGCGACAGATATTCCCAGTGGGCCGCGTCTCTCTGAGGGGTGACATGGAATGGCCCACGCGCTCACCTGATTTGAGGATTTTCGCTTCTTCTTGTGGGTCTACCTAAAGGAAAATATGTTTTAACATCGGTCGCATACCTTGGAAGAATTCAAGAACGAATTCTGGAGGAAATCACCGCTATACCCGTCTAGAGACCATCATCTTCCTGATGTTATCTTCAGGACTTATACATAAATCTGTATGATGTGCTGAATAAAATAAAATAAACACTATTTCTGTAAGTTGCTCCTTTTTTAATAGCCCTTCACAACTGCGCTGTCTGTTTTGCTGTCCCTTGTATTACAATAATACATAATATAAAAATATTTCTCATTGAAGTAAATTATAATTTTGTTCAGTTATCCTAAGATTGTTTTATTTAAATTTATTTATTTGATTCTCTGTCTTCAGACTATTGGGAAAGAGATTTTAAATGTGTATATCTTCATTGCCTATGCTTCTTTTACCACTTTAAGTATTTACTGTATTATTGTTTAATTTATTGTGTTGTCTTGTACTGAATTCGTGCACTTGTGAAGTTTTTTATAAATGTTGTGTTCGTGTATATAAGTCCATTGCATATTTTGTAGATTAAAAGCCATTTGTTATATTCGTACAATGTTCATTTCTTGGTGTAGTTTTATTTGATCTACCTTTCTTTGGAACGACATTCCCTCGTCAGATTTTACATTTCCTTGAATTCTTCGTCGGAAATTCCAGCTCTTCTAAGAAGAAAATGCATAAATCAAAGCGGAAAGTGAAGCTAAAATGCAATCGTGAAAGTCAAAGCCTGCTTGGAATGCAAGAGGAGTACGAAGCCCTTAAATAATGCAATTTACTGCCATTTTCTAGAACAATGCTTAACCCAACTACCCTCATAATTAAAAAGTAATGCATCAACGACAGGAACGTATAGTACAGAAATGTCTATGGTTTATTTTTAAAGTTTGCTGAGAATCTCATATATCGGTCAGTATAATATTTTGAGAACAATATTGCACTCTATAATCTAGTGCCTAAGTTGAATACTATAATATATCATTGAATTACTCTTTGGGTCCTCTAATTTGTTAGCAATACAACCTTATAAGTTTTTATTAACTTAATGCCTTTAAGATTCATGCTACTGTCAGACGACGCTATACGCATTAGGCGTTTTTTGGGCGTGGCTTATATAACCTTATCACTTGCCATGCAATCCCATACAGATATATCTCACGAGATAGATGATATGTGGCCTAGATGATGTGCCATGATCTGCTAGCCGAGCCATATATATATATACGGGAAAGGAGGTAAGATCAATTAGGGAGCTGCCAGATCCCGTAAAAAGAAATGATAATTCATGATCTCCCACTATCCCACAAGCACATGCTAAGAAGAGAGGTTGATCATACTACAACATATAATCTGTATACTTGAATAGGTCACACCCGTAAATCGCTTAACGCGAATAGCGTCGACTGATACTGGCTTAACTTAACTTAAAATAACTATTACCTATGCTAGTGATAGATTTATTAAAAAATAGCTTTCGATTTGTCCCAAAAAAGTAAATTTAAAAGTGAACCACATGTATTGTCATTGTTATCAAGCTTGATTAATATAATTCTAAAATAATTTTAAGTTTTTCTTTTTCATTTTTTTTTTATTTGCTTCCGATTTTATGTCCGGGTTAAATCTTCCCCATAGGAAAAACTAAACCCTTCCACACACTTTTCCACAAATGATCATCTAATCAATCAAAATTATGCAAGTGCATTATATAAGCACAATAAATACAAAACAATACAAGAACAACACGTCAACTCACCAGAGATCAAATGGGAAAATAATTCACCGACTCCAGACATTTTCATATCAGATGGTTCGGCTCGGTAGAACTCCTAACAGGGCCTACTGATCCCTCAGCATAAATATTTAAAAAATCTTTCGTTATTCTACATGTATTCAAAATGACCGACTTTTGCATCTTTATAGATACTTTTTTGATAGATCTAATACGCCTAAATTTTTAATGAGAGAGCTAGGTATAATGCCAGTAGCCGAAATAACGAATGGTAATATTTTTATAGTCTGAGAATGCAAAATTATTTTATTTCATTTCTTAAATCTGTGTATTTTCTTATTTTTTCATTAACAGATTTTTGAATATTAAATTAAAGTTATTTTTTTTAAATTTTGTCATGTAAAACTATATCGGGTCTATTATGACTAATCGTTCGGTCTGTTAGTATAGTTTTATCATAATATATTTTATAAAATTCGTTTTCTAAAAATGAATTTGGTTCGTATTCATAATATGGTATTATATTACGGCAGTCAATCAAGTTATGTTTAATTACCAAACAATGGTGAATTATTGTTAAAACTTGATTGTGCCTAAATGTATACTCGGACGGTGCTAATATAGATCATCCCGATATAATATGTTCTATAGTTTCCGGAAAAGCCAAACATTTTTTACACATATCATCAATTTGATTTGTATCTTTGATTATATGCTTCCTATAATTTTTAGTATTAATGACTCTATCCTGAATGGCAAGCATAAATCCTTCTATTTCTGCGCTCAACTCTCCAATACTCAACCATTTGTTTGACAAAAAATTTTCAACATACGTTTGGTTGAGATAATTGTTTTGCGTGTAAAATTTTATTTGACCAGGAATCTAATAATTCCTGGTTAGGATTTATAAAAATGTTGGCATTCTCATCGTATAAATTTAAAGGTGTAATATTTCTATCTGCTTTGCAAATTATTTTGTGCATTTATGAGCTATGAGCTTTTCTATGGAAAAAAGTTCTTAGCATTTCTACCTGATTATGTTTCAAAGAAGTTATTTTGACTATACCTCTACCTCCTAAATTTCTAGGTAAATTAATTCGTTCTATAGCTGAATTTGGATGATGGCAATTAAACTTTGTTAGAGTAGTTCTAATTAATCATATTATTATTCAATTTATGTAAAAAAAACAGTTTATTTCGCTCGCTTTTAACACGCTCTGCTGTATAATTACTGTTTTGCGCCACAGCTGTTTCGCCTTCTGAAGCCATTATGTTATTAGTAATTTTATCACTGTAAATCAATGAAAAAAATTAATATATTGTTAAAGGCGTTTGTTCAATAAAGTTAATAATAATATATTAATGAGATATTTTTTATTTCCGAATCAGTTGCGTGATTTTTGTGACACTTTATTTCAACATTCCACAGAGAAGCTCTGATGTACCTAAGCTAACCTCAAACAGCGTAACGCTAAGCGCTTTCACCTTGACCAAACATTTAGGTTAAAAGTTTACGCCAACAATACCAATTGACACAATGGTTTCCTTTATTCTTAGAATCGTGGCTGGTTACTTAGCTCGTCTGTGTTTATGGAGAGTTTCATACTCTACGAATTTATTTATTTATTACTTTATTAAAGCCCTTTTTTAGGGTTTTTACAAATGCATAGTAAAAATTATATATTAATACAGCACATATTTACTATACACAGCTAAATTGCCTCAAGAACAATATTTTGTATTTGTTAAGTGATAAATAAAAGAAGTCCACTGACACTGACTAATTATTTCCGTCCATAAATATTCTGAGCGATAAGGAATAATATCGTAGTTAGTACCAGAATTACTGCACTCTCAATAAATCCCGACTTCTGCGCAGTGGAATTCTAAGGCTTAACTATGCAATCATTTTCTTCTTAACTATGCAATCAATCTGGACTATCAAATGCAGCATTTAAATTAATATAAAGAAATACTAATTGAGTACAAATTCTTCTGTCAGACAACTTAAGAATATTCATTTCATTTAAAATAGTGTTTTAGTTCAACAAAATTCCTGGAATACCCATTTTAAAAACATAGGAAACGTAAGAATTTATTTGGTACTATTGCAATAGCTTGTACATGAGTATTGTAATGTGGGTAGGCCTGGAGAATAGTATTCAAGTTGAATTCTAAGAAAAGCAAAATATTAATACAAGACTTTAAATGAGAGCTGATTTTTACAAAACTACACATTTACCTATCTTGTGCGTAAATCAAAATATGTTGGATTTTTCCTTTTGATATTTCAAAAGGTGTTGCTACAATTCAAAAACAACATTCTGCTTTTCTATAAAGGTAAAACGATTTTTATACAAACATCAGGCCCTATGATGAGGTTTTACGACATCCAGATGGAGCTGCCGACAAAGAAAAAAATCTTTTTTTTTTGTATACCATATAACGGGAGGTATCACATGTAAAAAACACGATTCTATCAAGAAAAAAAAATAATAATCCGAATATGCGGCTGTTGGAAAAAGGTATCTCCAACCAACGAATGTAAAATATACATTACCGTAATTATGTTTGTGGCAATCTACTTATGCGAACGTATCTATTTTTCCGATATATTTTTGTCGCGATTAAAAAATGAAGCTACCAGAAATCTAAGGCAAACCAATTTACAGATGTCTTGTTAGTATCCGCAAACAGTTTATGACCCCATTATGTTTATTTTGCAGTTTTAACCCATTTCGGTGATAAAGTTAATCTTTCACATTAATCTGAACGTTATAACATCGCCCCTTAATTTGTATTATGTTGTTGAGGTAGGGTCGTACATCGAAACGATTAAACAAAATAAATCAACCCTAAACAAAGCAGGTTCAGCTCACCTCTTGTACTGGACGGGAGTCCGCACAAGACTGTAGATTTGGTCGCCGGTTTCAAACAGTGTCTTCAACCGATGGGATTGCTCCTTTACGGCCGATGATGATGATAGTGGTATGAGATTCTTGCAATCTGCCTCCCGCACCCGGTGCTCGGTGAATGTTGGGCACTGGGTGTGCTGTCGTCTCTGCTCGCTTCTGGCGTTGGCGGTTTTCCTAGGCAGGGCCGGCTGGTCTTGAAGGTTTGGAGCAGAGGACTAGGCGAGTTGAGGCAGTTGGTGGGTAGGAGTCACTTGTTGAAATAAAAACGCTTGTTTTGGTGGTAAAGTTGAACTGATTTAATATTTTTAATTTTGCTGCTTATATAAGGCTGACTCGCAGCCGACATTTGGCTGTCGACCGAAAAAGGGTGGGGATTTTATCCGCGCCACAAATGTTGCATATTCATTTTGCCGGTGGTATAGCCGAAGGCAGACGCTTGAATTTGAGAGTTTGCAAAGATTTTGCAAGCTCGCCTGTATTACAATTACATAATTTTATTACATAGCAGTTATAAGAATGTGTATCTTGACAACTAGATTTATAGTTTGTCAAGATACGACAAAAAATAAGAAATGTTTGTAAAATAAAAGTGTAAGAATGATCTTTAAAAGTGTAGAAGCGATTAAATTTGTAAAATGTTTATGGCAGTATTTTTTGCAGGTCTCCCGTGACATAGCGCTCCGAAATAGGAAAGATTCACTATGCTACGAGGTTCCTGGATTTTTGTAGAGGCAAATATGTAAAAATAATTCTACAAAAATGGTTAGACAAATTCGTTAAAAAACGGCATTTTAAATATCTCCTCAGTGGTAGCATATCGCAAATAGTTTTTATTTAACTACTGCCGAGGAGATGTACAAGTAAAAAACAGGTATTAGTGACATTTAGTAAATTATAATTGGTTAGTAAAATTTGTATACAGAAAAATCTGAAAATCGTACCGCTCGGCCGGGGTACGTGCGCGATACGGTACCGATGCTTTTACATACTTACATGGATTAACAAAGGCAACAAAGATTGTATTTCTACTGTACTCAGTCTCGTTTGTCATTTTTCTGCCAGTTCCCTCTCCTATATAACTGCCGTATATATATCAGGTTTGGTAACTCAATTGTCAGCTGTTAGCCTCGCTTCTTTTTTCCACTTTTTGTTAGGGACTACGGCATTCAGTTCAATAATTGCGTTTACTACGTTCATCCTTCTTCCATATTCTTATCAGTCTTTCCGTCGTTCTCAAGTAAACTTCAACTTCCGGGTAAACGTATAAGTTGTTTCACAGAAAGGAACAATTCATCAAATTGCAAAAATTTAGTTTTGAAAGTCCTATCTAAGTTCTTTTACTATCCAAGTAATGTGAAACAACTGGCCCATGATGAAGTAATAATATAACATGAAAATATCTTTCAAAGAACTTAAATTTCAATTTTGAAATTTGATGAATTGTCCTTTTCTTGAGATTAAACTTTTGATTCCACTTCAGACCATACCTTTTTTATGAATCCAAATTTTCAAAGTTCGAACCCAAGTTTTGCATTTGTGCCGGTGAGAATGGTGATTTTTCCTCAAATGTCCATTTCCCTAGATTTTGTGATTGATTCCACTTCAGACCGTACATTTAAGTCTGAATTTAAATTTTCAGTCAGTTTGGCTCCATAGATCTTGAGAAAAGGGCTTTCAAATTTCGAACCCAAGTTTTGCATTTGTGCCGGTGAGAATGGTGATTTTTCCCCAAATGTCCCTTTCCTCAGATTTTGTGATTGATTATACTTCAGACTACATTCTAGTATGAATCCAAACTTTCAGTCCGTTTGGCTACATAGATTCTGAGAAAACGGCTTTCAAATTTCGAACCCAAGTCTTCCATCTGTGCCCGTGAAAATGGTGATTTTTCCCCAAATATACTTTTCCCGAGATTTTGTGATTGATTTCACTTCGAACCACACATTCTAATATGAATCCAAACTTTCAGTCCGTTTGGCTACATAGGTCCTGAGAAAACGGCTTAATAGGAAAAGGAAATTCTGTGAATTATCCCGTCCTAACTATAACTAATTACCCATGTGATGTGCACACATTTTTTATATCTATATTTGTCTTGTAGGTACTAATAATGACACATTTTAGTAGACATTGCTCATATTTGCGTGTAAATATTAATCAAATACATTAGTTATACCTACATTTACTTCTAGAAGGACGATCGTGACCAAAACTAAAAATATGGTAAATCGAACTGAGTTGGTTGAAAGATTTCCCCACCTGGCAATGAGCCCATCTTTATATTATGTATCTACATAGCAATTTAAATATTTCCCCACCTGGCAATGAGCCCATCTTTATATTATCTACATAGCAATTTAAATATTTCCCCACCTGGCAATGAGCCCATCTTTATATTACCTACATAGCAATTTAAAGATTTCCCCACCTGGCAATGAGCCCATTTTTATATTACATTTTTAAAAATATTATTTCATTTGCAGAAAAAGCGTATTACAATATTACGTACATGAAAATATTCTGTGAAAAAAGTACATAAAAATAACGGATTTCGTAGATAACCTTTCAATGTGTACTTGTTTTCACTAGAATTGTACATTGTTTTTTCACTAGCCATGTAATTTATGAGTATTCAAGAGGAAAGCTACGATTTAGGTATAGCTGAAATAAAATTAATACGTCCTTACGTAGCTTTATAAGACCAAAAAAAACGTATCCTCACTGAAATATCCTTCTTCACTGGAGCGATGAGGGCATTGTGTAAAATGGATTGGGCCATTTTGGGAAATAATCCAAATATCGCCCACTCTCCAATAAGACGACGATGAAATTTATTCCAAAGCACCAAGTAAGTGAGGAAAATATTTAACTCAACGTTTATCAATGGCAAACTGTAATCGGGAGGTATATACTGAGTGAAGGATATATTTTATTTTGTCGGTATTTTATAACTATTGATATCTGAGTCGTATGTGGCATCCCGTTATACACATATACTCGTATACCAGGCGCGGTCCGTCCATACATACTGTGGATGCTCCGCATCTCTTGCATTTTAGAGTTAAAAGATTTGTACTTCTAGCCGTAAACAGCAATACTGCAATTTAAATATTTTAATATTTCTATAGCGACCTTAATGTGTTTTTTTTTTACCAACGGCATATTTTAAAAAAAAACATTTCATACAAATATTATTATTAAAAGACATCGTGCATATTATCATCCCGTTTCTGTGTACGCACAACAAACAACACGATACAAAGAGCGCAGGCGAGTCTAAACACACATACATTCTCAAATACCGTGAAAAGCGTAAAACACATTGCGGTGTGGAAGCGATCTGTAAACCGTATCCATGAATGCTAGAACGTACGTTCTTTCCACGCATCCGTACTAAGGCCCGCAAGTCAACTTTATACGATATTAACGACAGCATCCAATGTTACTTCTTCGAAGAGAGCGCTACGTCGAAATGATCACCAACTTCTTTTTCCCTGAATTACGACGGCGACGTGTTCCAATCCGACGTGTGTGGTTCCAGCAGGATGGGGCGACCGCCCACACAGCCAGAGCATCAATGGACGTTATTTGCCCTCTCTTCCCTGGTCGCCTTATTTCCAGGTTTGGCGATGTTCATTGGCCTCCTCGGTCCCCAGATTTATCCATATGCGACTTTTTTTTCTTATGGGGACACCTCAAGGCTAGAGTATACGAGAACAAGCCCCGAACTCTGGACGAATTGAAGGACGCAATTCGCGTGGAAGTCGCCCAAGTTGAGAGAGCGATGTTGGAGAGAGTCTACGCGAACTTCCAAGAACGCCTCTAGCACTGCATCAACGATTTCGGCCACCACATGCCTGATGTGATTTTCCACACTTGACTGTCTCAAATGTTATTTCCTCGCGAACCTGATTCCATCAATAAATTTGTTTTTGAGTAAAAATTAACTATTTTATGATTTTTTTAAAACCGTCCGTCCTCTCTGCCGCACCCTGTATATACTTGAATATATATATAATATAATAACTTATTTACATTGAAGTATATTCTGCACTTTAAAACACAGTTTAAAATAAATTTAGGTAAAGGTTAAAGATGAATGGAAAAAACAATAATTTAATAATTAGCATTTTTTATGAATATTTTTTCGGAAATTCCTTCAACCTATAAAATGATTTTTGCAAATTTGAAATTTTAATTGAACTATCAAACAATTAGACACTATCAGCTTTACTAAAAATGCGGTGTAAATATTACCCGGCGAGTAAGGTCAGAGCTGTGAAAAACTTGACCTATTATTATAGCGTTTGTTTAGTTAAAACGGTCTTAAGGGGAAGCTTAATGCTAAATCACAATTTTGATAAATCTTTATAACGAATTGGTGTAAATTATGAATATGTTTTAGATAAATTTAAGATTATCCTAAGTGTACGGGACGTGTTTGCCTGCACAAGAAAAGACTGTAAATAATAAGCACCGGCACATATCAGTCCTCAACCTGGGAAATGATTTAAGTAAAACACCGTGAGGTGTTCTATCCAAACCAT
This sequence comes from Hesperophylax magnus, assembly GCA_026573805.1. Classification (NCBI taxonomy): domain Eukaryota; kingdom Metazoa; phylum Arthropoda; class Insecta; order Trichoptera; family Limnephilidae; genus Hesperophylax; species Hesperophylax magnus. The sequence goes on from JAIUSX010000022.1 coordinate 9,800,394, forward strand.
CATAAAAGAAAGACGATTCAAATCAAAATTCACATTTTAATATTGTACTGGTATACAGAATGTACAAAGGGGTGTAGCTTAAAGGTACTTCCTATTTTTTACAGCCAACCCAATTCACAATAAATAGTTATGTATTTTCAATACAACTGGGATTTAAAACACAGATCGAAAACTGAGACAACCGGAATTCTTTCAGCGATAATTTCAGATTGGAGCACATTGTGCATCATCGCACCATACGATACAGCAAATGGCATAGGCAACTGCTGGAAAAGTGGATAGTTCAATTGGTAGCCAGCAGGAATCGGCCAGCCTCTAGGCTTCAGCATCAATGGCTAATTCAGTCGGTAGCCAGGAAGAATTGGCCGGCTTCTAGGTTTTCAGCATCAATGGGTAATTTAGTTGGTAGTCAGGAAGAATTGACCAGCCTCTTGGTTTTCAGCATCAATGGCTAATTCAGTTGGTAGCCAGGAAGAATTGGCCGGCTTCTATGTTTTCAGCATCAATGGGTAATTCAGTCGGTAGCCAGGAGGAATTCATCAGCCTCTAGGTTGTCAGCATCAATGTAGAAGGGATTGGCCAGCCTCTAGGTGATCAGCGGCAGTGGGGAGTTCAGTCGGTAGCCAGCAGGTATTCGTCAGCCTTTAGGTTGTCAGCATCAATGCAGCAGGGATTGGCCAGCCTCTAGGTGATCAGCGGCAGTGGGCAGTTCAGTCGGTAGCCAGCAGGTATTCAGCGGTGGCATGGTCATTTGATTATAAGAGCCGGCACACGGAGACGCCCCATTAATGGAATGCTGACAGATGCGTCTGGCTCAGCTGATAGAGTGCCGGCCGTAAACAGCTCGTTGCGAATAGTTGTAATCTTTAAAATGATTGTGCCGTGATGGAGGAACAGAAGTGACTACAGATTTCAGTTGACACTCAGGAATTTATAATTATAATTAACAGATCGCGTTTTAACTGGAGGTGTTCCGTCCACTTGTGTTAATTTTTTATATTTGACTGCCAATATTTTGTTTAAATGGCCTATTTATAATGTCTTTCTACCAGCGTTTGTATGGCGTCAGCTTGCAAAAACATGTTTACGTTTTTCAAAAGGCATTTATTTTTAGGTGCCAATAATAATTTCGCCCAGTGACTGGTTTGTTAATATTTTGATTTCGTTTTAGAAAATAGGGTTATCGAACTGTTTTATGTTAGATTCAAGATTGCGGCCTGGTAACAGATATTTTTCAACTGGTAAATATTATGATTTGGAAAAGGGGTCATCAAACTATCAAACTTGCAGGTGTTCAACTTTGGTCGCAATTAAAATTAAATGCAATAAAATTATGTTTTCATGTTCGATACACTAAGTTTCTTTTGAGTACAATACAATTAAAAAATACAATACTTAATAAAAAATATAAATGTAAACTAATAAAAAAAATATTTCTTCAATAGAAATGTATGAACGCGTAAAGGAAACAACTTTGAAAAAATACAGTATTTTAGCTAAGATGATCTGTGACAGATTCCCTTGATTATTTTTTTTGCTTTTTTACAATTGGTGCTTGAAATCGGACGTTTCTAGACTCCGTTTATCAAGTGATTTTAATGCCTATTACCTACATTCGTAACAATATAAGGCATACCAAAAATATACAGATTTTTGTCTGGTATCTTCCTCTAAAACCAGGCTTGAGGAAGGCTTTACCACAACAACTTTGTACGGGCGTTTAAGAATCTTATTAGTAAGACGGTATGTCACGTAGTTTATTTCATACTTATCAATTGTTCAGAAAGAAATAAAATATTTCCTAAAACTTATAACTTAAACAAACAATAACTTACAACTTAAACAAAATTAATATAGTACTTGATACTCTTACCATTACAAAATAGTTTGTTTTCCATTATGGATTTTGACACTACTTAGAAATAATGCAATGAAATCGTCTTTAATAAATATTATAGGTGGAATAATTAAATATATATTATTAAGTATATCAACCCACATTAATAAATATCATGATCTTTGCAACTATAAAATTCTTCACATGAACCATTCTGCTCACGAATCGTTCGTAAAATAACCGTGTTAATACCGAATGTATCCAACCGAAAGCCATTTACAAATGTCACTTGGGAAAAAGCTTTCCCTCGAAATATAATCAATCCCATTATTAATAAGAGTGAGGACATTCTCAGGTACTTACATAGTTTTGCAAGACTTAGAACTACAAACAGAAATGTCTTTAATAGAACGGTGACTGCAGGAAATGTATCGTTTGATGGGCTAAATGCTATCGTTAATAAAACATCGGCAAAAGGAAATTTAAGAAGCTTAAATCCGGCAATCTTCATCGAGTTCCGATCAACTATGATGAAGGTTTGCAAGTTAGGCATGCTTCTGGCAGCGGAAAGCGAAAATAAATTGCAGTGGAAATAAGTTCCCTAAGATGTAGGAATATTATTGATGAGAAAATCTAAAAATAATACTAGGTCAATGTGAGCTTAACGAACAGAGAGAGATTAATAAAAAAAAACTTTAAAATTTGAGACCGTTACCTTTTTATTTTGCTATGTCTTGTTCAGTCTCATGTTTAGATTTATTAGTATTACCTTCTACTTCTTCAATGATTTATAAAAAAACAGCTAGAATTTGTGTAATTTAGATAGCGGAAAGACAGAGACACTAAAGTCAGTGGAGTATAATCTATGACGGGCAAGGTGCGAGTGAATTAATTGAGTCGGGGATGCTCTAAATAGGCATCAATTAAATATTTTTTTATTTTTTATTTATTTATTACAAAATAATACATTACAAAATAATAAGTTATAATGTATTATTCCCAGTTAGTTTACAAAACTCATTTCGGGAAAGACAACATTATATTAAACACAAGATACATTAAAATAAATAAACTCAGAAGTTATTTTGGAGTTCCAAAGAAAGAATGTGTCAGTCATTAATAAAACTGTCGAGGAAATAGCTTTAAAGAGCTTTGCCAATGTTTTTTTGTTCGTTGCCGGAAGTTTTAGATTACTAGGTAATGCGTTATATTGCTTATGTGCAATGTATTGTAAGAACATAATTCAGTCGAACAAATTTAGTCGTGTAAGTAGATGACGATAAGTGTATTTGATTTTATGATCGTGTTTTGTGCTGGTGTATGTCGGATGGTGTATAGTAATGTGCAGTACATAGTGGTTTCTTATGTACATGACTTATGTTGACAAGAACAAAATACATTCACGTGTACGTGTGTGAATTGTACATTGGAAGTTGCCCACCACTTTTCCACGACGTTCTAACGAAACAGATGTTTCTCCTTCGCCGTATACGTCAAGACTCTATTTTTTTATTTATAAAGGAAGCTACTTTTTTATAAAAAAATAATTTATACTCCCAATGTCCAGGCATAAAGTCTAAGTATGTAGTATGCGAATGCGTCAAAGTTGTTGATTGCATCTTATCGCCGCCAATTGTTGTAAAAATTAAAATAAAGAGATAAAAGTTACAAGTTAAAAAAGAAATATTAAGATGAGATTGTAACTGGACCGAAGTAGCTAAGTTGCAGTCGTCTGGCAGTCCTACCGAGATTGAGCGTGTGGGAATTATATTTTTTCAAGATTTATACTAATATTTTGAGGTATTTTATAAGAATTTCCACGTCTCATGTTCTGGGCCATGCAATTGAATTCTTAACTTGTGGTATTTGAATAGTTTTGGACACAAATGCCATCCTCTACTTTGAGTGACGTAGCTTATGAGAATTCTTTTATCCTACCGTATTCCAACAATACCCACGTGTCTTACAATTTATTTTCAAAATTTCAACAATTCACCGACAGATTTTAGTAAAATCGTTTCGGCAAGCAAAAAAAGTTTTTTTTTAAACACATGTTAGTCATAATTTATTATCCTATTGGGTCTTCAAACCATTTATCCACGGTGCCCGGGAACTAGTAATATAAGCAGGATACTGGTGAATCTATATCACATCGGGCTTTCGTTTTCGAATAAATCGAGTCTGAAGTTTGAAATTTTATGTTAAATTTAAATTTAAAAAAATTTGGTTGCCACGGGGTTACTATCCAGTATTTAATGTCTTTAAATTGAGTCAAAACGTAGATCTGGCTCCAAAAGTTTTTTTTATCCCTTTAGTTTCAGAAAAAATGGAGAAAAGAACAAAAACCAAAAAAAATTGCTCAAAAGTTTTGAGTCTTCACTTGATGTAGTTTTACCAGTTCTCGCTTGTACTATGAGTTTCCGGACACCATTATTTGGATGTCGTTTTGATTGTATGGTTGGGCTTGTTTCCTTGTATTATTTCAATTACTGACAGATTTTATTTTTGTCTTTTACTTATAAATAAATAAAACAAAATGCCTGCTTGATCGATACTGGATGTGGCTGAGAGTCATTATAAAATTGGCGTCATTAATTGATTAATACTATAGGTTTTGAACTTTCCAAAAGTCAAATTAACAGAAGAGTGGGTGTGTAACTAATGTGTAAATGTAGACGAAGTAATGAGTGTAAGCTCGAACAGAGTTTTGCAGTGTACGATTTTAGCTCTGAAACTCAGAGAATTTGTATGATTGTTAGTTAGTTTGTAATTGGCTACCGACCGACCGACTAACTGACCGTAGATAACTCCTTATAAGAAACTAAAATACCGAATTTAGATTTGTTCGAGCTTATTCAGCGACACGTATGGAGCTCTATTAACCTCAAAATGATCAAATTATTTTCATAACGAATATTGTCACAGTACAAAATCAATGTGCGAGGAACATGCTTATTTTCCACTCACGTTTCCGGAGGAAACTTAGCTTAGAAATTAAATGTTATAAGGCTTAGTAACTACAGATCAGCAACCTTGGGAAACTGGCCTTAAGGGACAGTATCTGCATCATGAATTTTCATCGAATCAAGAGGAAAACTAGAAGTGCCTTAAATACAAATTATAATGGAAAGAAATGTTCAATTTAGTATGATTTTAGATTTTCACGGCCAAAAGTATTATAGTGATTCGTTTTTGGGGTATTATGCCGTTTTGCGCTACCTCCTTCTTTAGCCAACGTTTCGGACAGCATTGCAGTATCCATCATCAGGGCAGATATGTAATCTGCAATGACACTGCAATGCTGTCTGAAACGTTGGCTAAAGAAGGAGGTAGAGCAACACGGCATAATACGCCTAAAACGAATAACTATAAATGTTCAATTTAGTCCAATAGATCAGCGCTCTGCTTCACTTGCACATGCCTGACATCGTAGATCTCCATCCCATTTGAATTTTGTGAACTCAGTTTTGTTACTTTGTGGCGCATCAAAACAGCGAACTCATGCTCCCTTCCCTCTGCGAACGTGAAGCGCTGCATCCCCAAGGGAGGCCGAACAGCGCCCTGTCCGCGTGGTTATACTGTACTCGGAGTGTGTACTTTGTCCATAGTTCGCTAGTGTAAAAGCTCATGCAGTATGTCTGGAATAGTTGCTTCTCCATCGGAGGACTGCATCAGTTGAATCTCCTGGTGAGCATGTTGGCTCAAAATAGCATTTAGAAACACTGTTTTTTTATACCTGTAACTGGTTAAATAACAGAACCAAATGTGTTTTTATAATTTTGAGAGCACACTGTTTTTCTGTCGGGGGAAATTCGTAAAATGAGTTATTTTTTGAACTCACCATCTGAATAGAGATCATCTTAAAAAATAACTTCATATTTATTTTTAAGATCTGTGAATTAGAAATTTAAGCCGATTTGTTAAATGTTTGGATCACGAAACACGTCCACAAAGCATTTATTTTATTCTGTGTGAATCCCCTGTGAATTTTCAAACAATTAATTTAAAAAAAAATTTATAATTCACTATCATTTAATTTTTTAATCCAAATCAGAACCAAATTTAAACATTTACTACCAATTTTTTTGGTCAGTTATGAAATTGGGGTAATTTTTCTTTTTTATTACAAGAATCAAAAAGATTTCCCTTTAATCTTTTACATACACATATATTTACACAAAGTTCCTCTAAAACCTAAATTCAAGATCAGTTGATTTCGTGCATGCGCCCGAGGTGAAGCAGTCCTCGACTCTGGAAATAAAATGGGTACTTTAACACGTTTATTCAGCCTTAAGACGGTGTTACGATCTCCAGTTGGACCCTCGATATTTCTCCAAGGGTCCCCCCTTACATCTCACGCCCTGACGGAGGAAATCCTACTTGACCGATTTAAAGACGCTGCGTTCGTGATTTACTGCCCAGGGCGGTATCTCAACTTTTCTTGTGGCCGAATTCGATGGAAAGTTTTTTAACCTGTTAAATTGGACGTGTTGTATATATTTTATATTCTATCGAGAAAATTAAATTGTTTACTTACACGTACATACATTTATGTAGGCTTAAATCAATGAAGTATCTAATAAAGCGCACTATTTTCTCATGTGCCAATAAATTATTTTCCCCTTCAACAAAATTTACTCAAAAAATTTACTTTGTCAGCTAATGTAAAGCCATGTACACACTTATATTCATGCTCGACGGTTTTGGCTCGATCGAACATGTTGACTTGGAACTTTGCTCGTCGTTGCGTCCACACGCTCGAGCAGCTCGACATAAGATGAATCACGAAGACGCCAATCGCCAAATCGTAAATTTCTATCCAACATCGAGCAAGAATATTTTTAGCATTTCCCAGCTCGATTTTGAACGAAAAAGCATCGAGCGAGACGGTACACACGTTGAGACATGTTTGAATATTTTTTACCATTCACGACGAATATAAGTTAGCCGTAGATAATTCCAGAACATCTTGTGTTCATCATAAGTTTTCAGACCGGTAAACACTTAAATATGCAAAAATGTTAATTTTTAACGTGGGAAAAGCTAACTTTTACAATGGCAGCACTTGTAACTTAAATTAAACTATTATAATGCTTAAACAGCCCGGTGATGTCAGCTTTAGTTTAATTAAGATTCTGAACTAAGTCTGAGTTGAAAGCTGAACTTTGTATTTTACTTCGACTTTATGAATGTATTAACGGCGACGAATTAAAAACTCCTCAAGGTTTATTTTGTTAAACATTTTCCTAGCAGTATATTTAACCATATTATATTGAGTAAGACGCTGGAGCCCAGCAATTATCAGTCTTTATTTTTATTATGAAAGAATTCCAAATAATATACGACAGACTGTATATCCAAATAATATTACATATCTATCCACTTTTCATAGCAAAATTAAGAGAAAATGATATTGCAAAACTGCATTCAATATCTAAATACATTGTATTACAATCCTCATAAAAAATAGTCTAATAATAACAAACACAAATCTGTAGGTTTTATCTCTACATAAGTATCATATGTTTTACTAATTCCAAGAAAGAAGTGATGATATTGATATTGCAAAACTGCATTCAATATCTAAATACATTGTATTACAATCCTCATAAAAAATAGTCTAATAATAACAAACACAAATCTGTAGGTTTTATCTCTACATAAGTATCATATGTTTTACTAATTCCAAGAAAGAAGTGATGATATTGATATTGCAAAACTGCATTCAATATCTAAATACATTGTATTACAATCCTCATAAAAAATAGTCTAATAATAACAAACACAAATCTGTAGGTTTTCAACAAGGCCAAACTAATTTTTGCTCCCATTTTTATCTCTACATAAGTATTGCTCATGCATTTGGAATACTTAAGAATTAATAATTCTCTGAAAAAAAAAAAGACATATGTTTTACTAATTCCAAGAAAGAAGTGATGATTTCATTTTAAAAAAAATACTAAGGCGAAGACAATTTATGGAAGTGTATCTCAAAGAAAATATGATTATATATTTGTATCCGATTTGTCAAATTTATATATTAATTTCAAGGAAAATAAGGTTTGCACATTATATCGGACGTGATGACTCATATGTGTTTGCTTATTTAGATAAAATGTTGTCACATTTTTACGATAACACAACTTTGATCATATTCTTATCACCATCATTTTATGTTACACTATCAATCCTTATCTTCTTAAAGCGTGAGAACAATGCCATTTATTTTTTATGAATTTTTGGCCTTATCAAGCATTTTAAAAGAATGTTCTTCGTTCAACTTTGTTTTCTCATGCATTCCTGTGAAGAGTAAAAGATGATCACTCGTATTAAAATAATTACCACCATTACTCATATGGGGGAAATGAAATCTTTTGCCCAATAAATAGAGAAGTATAATATAAATACTGCTGCAAGCAGTCATTCCTCAACCGACAGTACTCGGGAAAAGTAATACGTTGTTTTATTGACTATCATCTTCCTACTAGAAAGTTCCTGCTTCTTTTACAAGCTGAACTCTAACTGAACAATACAAGGTGTTTATGTGTGCCGGTGTCCTGTTTAATTTAAATTGTGCGGGCTCCGCTTGTCCGATACACGTGTTCTTATTATTAGTACGTTCATCCTAACGAAAAAAAACATTGGTTTCGAAACGTGTCGATTATTTTATTTAAATGGTGGTGTATGCGAAGTGTATTATTTTAATTAAATTAAAGTTTATATTTTTCTTCTTATACTCAATAAAATGGTGTTCAAACAAAGTAATTTTATTCAAATTGCAAAATAAGGCTAATTTGTGATATTAACGCCAAGGAATTCAGAATATTTTTAAAGGCATACCGGGAAAAAATAACACTAAGTACCTTCTTATGAAACCCCTGTAAAACCAACCGAAAATGAGAAATTTCGAAAAAAATTTGGTTTTGCTTTGCATATAACCTTCAAAATAGAATGGTTTTACTGGCTTCCCATGTACCTATCCATAGTGTAATATGAATACCACAAAGTAATAAATTCGCAATATCAGAATAATTCTTCAATATTTTCACATCTATGGGTAACAGATGGGTATGAAAACATTCTTCAATCTTGAAAAATGCTTTGCACAACATCTTCAGTAAGTATTGGATGGCATAGACAATATAGACATAACACCATTAAGGCATTACAATATCGCCGGCGCAATTTAGAATATGGCAGTTTTGGGGATTTTACAAGAGCTTTGGGAGCTTGAAGCAGGGTCGACCACAGTCGGGCTAAACCAAAAAAAAGATTTTTTTAAATGATCGCTTTCCATAAACCCTTTCTAAATTTTTTTTTCGTTATATTCACAAATGACAAAAATAAAGGGATTCATTTCTATCTTGCGAAGACAGCGTGTTTTAAGTTGTCAAGTTTTATTTAATATTATTTTAAAAAGACTCCATTCCTAAACATCAAAACATACTTCTGAGTAATAGAAAAATTCTATTGAAAAAAATAAGTGCTTCCAAGAAAGTTTCATTTAATCAATGTAATGTGTTATTCTGTGATTTCTCGAAATTTTATTTGTTCGGACTAATTGAACATTCTGTTGGCCCGCTGAGAATAAATTAAATACCTCAAGCGTCAATATATCAGACCAAACCTCGAGAGCGATAATATACAGTATGTGTATATATATACACATGAGATTAGTTATGAAACCGCCTACTTCTCCCTTCTACTACACTTGTCTCGCCTTGTCAATTACCCGAGTGCCGAGAGCCGAGAGCAGTCCTTTGTAGCGGAATCAGAATTACTTTCTACCTTGACATGTTTTCTATGTTCATTTGTGTCGTAATATGCTTATTTATAAAGATCTACATTTCAAAGGAAGTAACTGATTCCGATAGAAACAAAAAGATGTCCAAAAAATGTCTATAATCGAAAATGTTCATCATTTTTACCAGAAGAAAGTAAAATTAAGGCCATGATGACATGGGTTTATCTCTGCAGTTTTTGTACAGTCAACATAACAAAAACGGTATATTCAGTTTCATTTATAACACAACTTATTGCGAATCTTTAGTCTACGGCTAACGTTAAATCCAATGTAAGATGTCAGGCAGTGTAAGAGAGATAGAGCGCACGCCAATTAGCGAATTTTCATTGTCTCTCTCGGGACTAGTAGCCAAAGGGTATCAATGGCAACAGTGGGTTTCTTTCAAATTGGCACGGAACGCATTTCTACTGGGTTTCATATCTTCAGTAGCTAACTCAGTGACAAAGTAGACCGCCAAAACCTAATGGAATACAAAATAATCACATTAAAGTTCTCAGCACTATTCAGATGAGAACTTATTTTCACAAATTCAAAAATGTTAAAAGGTTTTCAGTCCCTAGCTTGAATGCTTACAAAAAGCTATCACTTTTTTAAATGGAGGATAATAGCCCAATCTATTATGCTTAATGTAATATATTCCTTATCTTTATCCCTATGTGCCCATTGTCAAGTAGGCACCTACATAATATGCGTATTAAGGAATTCTAGAATATCCTTTAAAGGACCATTTTACTCCTCGTTACGTTAATATGAGCCGGGAGCAGTTTCAAAGAAGTGGCTAGCGAAAATAGGCACAAGACGCGAAGAAAGGGGATCTATTGCTCAAATTGCATAAGAGCCTTTTTCACAAAGAATCTCAAATACTAAACACGGATATAATTACGAAAGTGACAAATGTATATTGATATTTTGTAAAAAAGGGAGAAATTTACTATAAAATAAATGAACTGTATAAATAAATATGTTTAAAAATAAACAAATGAAAAAATTAAGTTAAATATTACAAAAAATAAACTTACGTAAATACCTAGGTACCTACTTATTAATTACTTATTAAAAAATGTTTTACTTGTGATTATGGTTCAAAGGGGGTATAAGTTAAAGTTTACAAATTATTACATAAAAATATTTTTTTGAAAATTCAATCTAAAGAAAATTTTTTTTTTTTATTTGTACATTTTATACTATTTATTTTTTTTAAAAGAAATTAACAGAAAATTCATAAGGTAAATGAATTATTTTCACAGTATTGGGAAACTGGTGGAGGTGAACCCATTGAAACATCTTGTGTTAGAATGAGCATAGCAAAAATTAGCATGTGTGAACTTCGACAGAAAACTTATTTTTTAGTTTGAAAACTGTTGAGAACTTTCCTCGTGTAGAACATTAAGACCTTGTTTTCTCAGGGTTTCTGTTATTTCTTGTGTGATTTTGTAATATTGAGTTTATGAAGCAAATAATGTATTTAATACTGCATCTGTCATCAATCCTTCGCATATATTTGGATTAGCCATCGATCCCACCTTTCAATAATTTTAAAGTGGACTGGTAGGTAAGATTGAACTAGCCATTTCCGTTTTTGTCACACCTTTTTTGTAAAGTTTTGAAGATATATTTATATATATAAAGATAATATGTTGTCTTTTTCATTAATGGTTGGTTCGTGGTAGGGTCTCGCAGTAAAATTGTTTTTTCTTCTTCCTTTTCTCATTATTCCGTTGTCATCTACAATTTTGAATGGTGCCTTAAAAGTATTCACTCATTCAGTTCATCTACATTGGTCATTAGCCTATTTATACGACAAAAAATGGTGAAACTCTATCAAGGATTCTATATATATTATTATACGAAGGTATATATTATGCTCTTGTCCACTCCCTGCTTATTTACGGAATCAGGTTGGGGAGGATCTTATAAAAACAACCTAAACTCAGTAAAAGTCTCGCAAAAAATTATTATAAAGGTAATACTTAAAAAAAACTCTACTTTCCCAACAAAATTGCTTTTTAAATTGTTTCCAGTACCAAATATTGATGATATATTTAAGCAAACTTCCATTATAAAAATGTGTAAAGAAAAAAATAACACAGAATATCAAGAATTTTACAAACTCATGAGAAATGGAAATCAATTTATTACGCCAATCTTTAAAACAACTCAAATGCAAAACCATTACATTTACCAAGCCATAAAAAACTACAATAATCTCTCTTCCGAATTGCGCTGTATTACGCACCAACAAGAACAAATAAATAAAATCAAACTTTTTTGCAAAAAAACTTATATTAAAAAATATATATTTATATGTATTATTATATATTTTACACATAACATAATATTATAACATTGAATCTAAGTAAGAATCGTGGCTCCCTTATCAGGCACAAGAGCTCCTCTTTTCTGATAAGGTATACATGACCAATAATTATGAACCTTAATATTATATTTTGCAAAATATGTATGTATTAATGTAACCCATATGATCTATATTAAAATAATAAAAAAAAAATATATATATATATATATATATATGTAGCAAAGCGTTTCGGAAGAAATAATTAGACATTTCTTCCAGCATTACGATCATTAACGAATATCTTTTGACTTTTTGGATAAATGGAATTAAAATATCCAATTTCCTTTTAATTTATCCAATATCAATATCAGAACACGCCTACTTTCTAAGACAGCAAAGTGGGGGGAAATTGAATTGTCTCCAGCGATGCTTAACAAATCTATGTACATTGTTTTCTGTACCTGAGAATGAAAATACCTACTGTTTTGATCTGCAATGTGATCAAAGCGTGTGGATATGTGATTCATTTCCACACGTGGCTTATTTCGATCCACCTTTTCCTAAGCTCTCGAATAAATATCAAGTCATGCGAATTATACAAAGGATGATAACGTACATTTACATTAATATGTCATGTCTCCATTTCTATGCGTATCAAAGAACCAAATTTAAATTATGCTTTCATTTCGCGTGGGAATAGAAAAGCAGAAGCTGTGGAAAATTAAAACCACCAACATATGACACAAGCGAAAATCTCATTCACACATTTGTAAAATATTATATCCTACTTATGTTAAATCCTACTTACATCATATTGCTGGAGCCTTAATAAGATTTGGTTTCACAGAGTTGTTCAAATAAACCCAACTGGTACCCGAGATAATTGTTTCATTTTTTTGTACAAAGAAAAACAAACTTTCTCAGATTACCAATAATTTGATAATATTTTAAAATCTCCTACTACCACCACAGCGGAAAAAGTTGCTTGTGTCGTGATGGAGGACTTAGCCAGTCAAAAAATTGACCGTACTATGCCTGGGTGGGACCCAAACGCGATGCCAACTAAGCCACTGACAGGTATATAAATTAATGCTATTATAAACTGCTATTAATATAAAATCTCATAAACGTCAGGTAGACTTTGCAAATAAGTATAATCAAAGCATATCACAAAAGGATATTGATAGATATATCAGAGATTATAACTGGAGTAAACTTATAGATGAGAAGCGTAGGGAGTATGGCGAACCCATCGCTCAGGGAGTGGAAACACGACCTGCAATAGCCATCCCGAGCTAAGGTATTAGCTACCGTGCTTAGGGCTGAATGACACTGTGGAACAGTGTCACGAACAGTGCCTCCGAGACACAGGGTTGAATATCGGAGTATTTAGACCTTACCCCAGCATTCGGGGCTCGGCTGAGGTGGACCATCTATTTATCGAGATCTCGTCGAGATACCCATTCTAAATACGAATGATAAAAAGATAACAACCAAAAAAAAACGATGAGGGGCCTTTGGGGAACCTGAGGGGAGAGGAAGAGAGAGACGAGACCACCTCGGTGGACTGTTCCCAATTGGGGCCTTCGAGGAAGACAGGTATTGCCTGATCATGAGCGTGGACGAGGACAGTGTGAAGATGCTGAAGGAAATGGGTATGACGGCATACGTCGGGATAAGGAAAGCCACCTTCACGGTGCGCGGACCCAATACCGAGGAGTGGAAATAGGGTGTAAGATGTAAGGATAAGACCCCTAACAATGGCTAAAAACTTACACTTCATTCAAATAAACTTACATCGCAGCCCAGCAGCGGCTGCGGTGCTCAACAGGAGAGTTACCCGGGACCATGTGGATGTCGCGCTGATTCAAGAACCCTGGACTTACAGGGAGAAGGTCAGAGAACTAAACATGAACCAAGGTCTACTCTACTACAATGAGTCGGGGGATAGACCCAGGGCTTGCGTCCTCATCAGAGAGATAGATGGCACACTGCTCACCAAACACTGCAGCAGGGATCTGGTAGCTGTGAAGCCGCAGATCACGCTGGACCAAAGAAGCAGGAAAGTAGTGGTTGCGTCAGCCTACATGCCCTACTACTCTACGGAACCACCACCCTCAGGGGAAATAACGAGACTCATCCAAGGCTGCACGGAGAAGGATATGGAACTGATACTCGGAATGGATTCCAACTCCCACCACACTGTGTGAGGGAGTACGGACATCAACAAACGAGAACAGGACCTCCTGGAATACCTGATGACAGTGAACGTTGAGATTCTCAATAGATGTAGGGAACCCACCTTTGTTATAAGTAACAGACAGAAGGTGATAGACCTAACCGCCGTCCGTCGTTTGACGGCCGTCGTGGTCTAGTGGTATACGCTTTTGACTACAGATCCGAAGGTCGCGGTTTCGAACCCGGCGTGCGCAAATAAATTTTATTTGATTAATTTGTGTTATTTCACAATTAATTAATTAAAAATAATATATAGTATATTTGCGGCACGTTCCAGAGTGGAAGATACTCTCAGTATCGCCCTGGTGTAAGACCACCATTCAGAATTGAAACGTTGCTTGAAATGGCTTTAGCCGTGTTTGGTGACCAGATCTGAATAGCCAGGTACTTCCCCACCTTCCTCTTCCCCATCTCCCTCCCCTCCCCAATACCCTCAGCCTCACAACATACCCCAATTGGGGATGCCATAGTCTCACTGGCTCCAGACGGGAGCAGTTGGGACTCTTGTGCGGTATTACTGTAAAAAAAAAAATAAAAAAAAAATAACCCAGGAAACAGTAAGAGTCTCAGGATGGAGAGTTTCAGATGAATTAGAGGGAGAGACAAGCAGAATGGGGACTGACACATATAGGAACCCAAAAGCAACTGACTGGACACGGTATTCAGAGGAGCTAAGCGTTGGAATGGTAAGATTTCCAGTCAAATACGGTTGACCCGAAGAAATTGAAGACGCAGTAGAGATACTGAGGGACTCAATGATAAGGGCATACGAAAATAGTTGCCCTCTGAGGACAAGTACCAGGGACAAAACACCGTGGTAGTGCAAAAGATTGCAGGAGCTACAGAAACTAGTAAGGCGAGAAATAGAGGGGGCCTCGATGGCGGCAGCCTACAAGCTACAATGCAAAGGTCAATGGAGAGGTAAGCTGTCATACAGAGATTGGATCAAGACTGACGGCAATTAGCCCGACAGCTGGAATGAAGCAGGACGGCAAACAAGCCTAATACCTCTTTAGACGGTAGTTTGGGGTGACCTACCCCACAAGGGAGGAATGGAACACGGTTCCAGGTTCTACCTCCAAATACGAACTAATCTGGTTCACAGATGGATCCAAGATGGAGGAGGGAATAGGGGCCGGAGTTTGTCTGCAGGGATTCAAGAGGGAACTCAGTATACCTCTAGGAACACACTGTACTGTGTTTCAAGCTGAGATGAAAGCCATCTTGGCCTGCGCACAGGAGAATATACGTATTGGGTACAGGAATAAAATCATAAGCATATGTTCCGATAGCCAGGCAGCTCTAATGGCACTGTGAAGTAACCGATGTGACTCCAGACTGGTGATGGAATGCAGGACTGTTCTTACAGAACTCGCTACCATCAATAAAATAACCCTAATCTGGGTACCAGAACATAAAATTATTGAGGGCAACGAGCGGCCTGACGAACTAGCAAAAAAAGTGGCGAAAGCACCACTTGTAAGATCCGACCCGGCCGTAGGAGTAGCAGCTTGCCACACAAAATTACTATAGGTGATATATTATATTAATAGGTGGGTCAAATCCCAGCACCGCAAAGAATGGGAGAGGGCACCTGGAATGAGACAATCCAAAGTACTCATAAAAGGACCAGACCCTAGACGAACCAAGAAACTACTCGATATGGACAGAAACTCTCTGAGGGAACTGGTAGGACTACTAACGGGACACGCCATCGCATGAGACACATGCAGATATTGGGAGTAGAAAACACCAATAGATGCAGGAAATGTGAAGAGGATGAAGAGACTCCAATTCACTTATGGTGCCAATGTCTTGCCCTGGTGGGAACTAGGCTCAGATACCGGGGGAGACATACAGTAGAACCAGAAGACATAGCCACATACCCAATGACAACCATGGTGAACTTTACTAAAGGGGCCGGGTTGTTATTAAAGGATTGAGGTAAAATGAGAGATAGAACAATGGGCCTATAACCTAAGTGCTCACGGGAACTACGTGTAAACCGTCTCCGCTTTAAAATAAATTATATATGTAGAGAAGAAGGGTTGTTTTTCATTATAAGAAAAAATAAAATCTTTATTTAACAAATTTTACAAGAGTAGTTCTAAAACGATCGTGCAAAAACCGAAAACACAACCTTATTCAGTAAATGAATGGGTAAGCAGTGAATTATTATGTAATATAAATAAAAGGGATAAACTATATAAAAAAATGGAAAAGTACACCTACAAACAAAACATATGAAACAGAATACAAAAAACCACGAAACGTTGTCAATAAACTTATACTTATAAATAAAGATAAAACTAACTACTATAATAATAAATTTAAGAAATGTTTTAATGATACAAAAAAAAAACTGGGACCAGATAAACAACATTTTAGGACGTAAACCCGAAAACGATGGTGATGAAACCATAACACGATATATGTTAAAAGATGGAACTAAGGATTCTGTGTCAAATGATTTTGTGAATTACTTCTCGGATAGCATCATCAACATGTTACATAAAGCTGCTAATATAGTACTAGAAGAACTACCTCACAGTTTATTTATACCTAGAGCTACTATAGCTGATATTGAAAACATTGTTAAAAAAATGAAAAACTCTAAAAGCACAGGTATTGACAATATAAGAATGTTTGATTTAAAATGAAATATAAAAACTCTTGGGCCAATAATTACTCATTTAATCAATAAGATAATAAAGCAAGAAAAAATTCCACAAGAATTTAAATGTAGCATTACTAGACCAATATTTAAAGGTGGAAAACACATTGAACTGGGAAATTATAGGCCTATTAGTATACTACCTGCATTACAAATAATTTTCGAAAAAATTTTATCTAATAAATTAAATAATTACATTGAAAAATTCGCTATCATAGATCCAAATCAATATGGCTTCCAAAGAAAAAAAAATACTGAAAAACTACTGCAAGATTTTTCCAATGACAAAAATAATCAATTAAATAATAAATTACACGTTATTGTTTTATTTATCGATAACTCTAAAGCTTTTGACACAATTATCTCTAAAAAACTGCTAGAAACTCTAGAAAAAATTGGAATAAGCGGAAATGTGTTAAATTTATTTAAAAATTATCTTAGAGATAGAAATAATTCGTTTAGTAAAACAAAAAATGTATCCGCAGGAGTTCCACAGGGTTCCATATTGGGACCTACACTGTATATAATTTATGTAACTATAATGAACAAACTTTTCTCTTGTGTTAAACATTTTATATTCGCAGATGATAAGGCACATAAAGATCTAAAAATTCTAATTGAACTCATGCAAATTGACTTTAATCAACTTTGTTAATGGTCACATGATGCAGGACTATTAATAAATGCTAAAAAATGAAAATAATGCATATAAGATACCTAATGCCAAATTTCAATTTAATACTAATATAATTTCTCATAATTTTAATTGCATTCATAAAAATATCCCTACTAATTGTAAATGTGAAAGCTTAGAATTAGTTACGGGATATGTCTATCTTGGTAGATTTTTTTTTCAAATGGGACAAACATATTTTAAAAAACCTGTAAAAGACGTAGATCAATTGCTGGCAGAACATTAAATTTTTTCCTATCAATTGAAACACTTAAAATAATTTATATGTCAATGGCTGAATCTTTTATAAGATATGGATTAACAACATGGGGAGATACTACTGAAACCAATCTGAAACAAGTCCAAGTTGTACAAAACGCTATTGTTAAATTACTAGTCGTCCCTTATATTTTCTAACAAAGACATAATACACCGTTGCCGTTTCAGAGTGCCAAAATTTTACCTGTTGGCTGTACTATGGCAAAAAATTATAATTCAGCATATATTTACCCAGCAGCACTAAGAGAAATTAGAACATAAATACAGCACTAGATTAATAGTTCCGAAATTTAATAATAAGTACGGACAGAGAACGTTTGAATACAACATACCGAAGATATTTAATTTATTACCTGACACTATAAAGCAATGTAAGTTACGAATAAGGTTAAATATATGGTGAAAAATTGGATATCGGAAAAAATATTTACTTTAATATGTATGAAAAATTGTATGAAGATGTAAATTATAACTTCTAAAATGTATATGTAACTAAACTTTAAGCACCTTTTGACAAGCCAATTCAATTGGCTTAGCAGGAATTGTTTGTTGATATGTATTAACTATTCATTCAATAAAAAATAAAAAAATAAAAATCATTTAAAAAAGTTTAAGTTCGCTAAATCTAGCTTTTAATTTTCGACATAAAAGTCAAAAGTCGACATTGATTATCACCCTGTTGGCGACCAAAAAATTTTTCATAGAATATTGGACCAATTCAATTTTTTCATAAATATGAATTTGTTTATTAAAATTCTCTTTACGTGCTGTGATATGTTACACAATCATGAAATATAAAATACATATAAAAAATATAAACTGAAAAGATCAATAATACAATTTCCTTATACCTGTTGTTATAAAAATATACATTTTTAATATACACAGGTGTAACAACATGTACCCAAACGATTTTAACCAGCGATTCCTGAGAATATTTGGAGTGAAACTTATAGCTATCCGATTATATTTTATTTCAATTAAAAACAAAAAATATTTTTTTAACTATCGATCAACAAAGTCTAGACAGGGCGTGTGGATGTTAAAAAAAAATAATAAAAAATAAAAAAAAAACAAAATTATTGGTTCCAAAAATTAGGCTACGAAAAAATTTATCGAAAAGAAAGCACATTATTTCGCAGGATTCGCAGATAAGAAGAATTGGTTTATATTTTTTGTTGGTCTGTGAGGAACAAATTTGTCTCCCAAGATATTATCTTTTCGAAGCAAGACGACGGAATCATATGGGGAGTTTGGTTATAAAACGACTCGTTGATTGACCGAATTATTCGACCGAATTTGTGACACGCCATATCTAGAATTAATATATCGATGCTATCGATGCTTAGTTTTAATCACTTTTATTATATCACTCGTCGCCACTGATCAGACTGCTACACGTCGCGATGGATCACGTGATAGGCGCTTTGTGAGAAATAAAATAAAAATTAAGAGATTTTTTCAACAAAAAACTCCACACACTCCTATAAAACTCAAAATTATTCTTTTTTTAATATTTTTTTCTTTCACTGACTAACTTGGCTGATCGCACTAACCGAGTGGAGAGCAAACGAAGCGCCGAGTTGAGTATGCAGGTCAAGGGGTATTTACTCGACGTAGTCATTGGCCTTGCTTTTATTCATTGTCGCCTGAATCACTCGCCCGCTGCTAGACCGAGTACTCGGCCGAGCACTCGTCAGATGTAATTCGGGAATGCTGTGATAGTGCATACCACGTGACGCACTAGAGTGTGATGGAATTTTTTTTTTTTATAAATTTAAATTTTCATCGGATTATAAAATGACATCCACATTTTAACTCAAAATATGCACCGGATCGCTGGAATATGCTCTTACATCCTGTATATAAAACAAAACTAAAAGAAGACGACTTCATTACACAGGGGAATTAGTAATTGACTTAAAAGTTTTTCAAAGAGTTGATCAACTTTGGGTTCGGAGCTCTTCCGGGCCAATTAAGGAAGTTTTCTGCAAACAAAGCAGTGTGGTTAACATACTCTTAGGAATTACAAGGTTTTTTTTCTTTTTACACATACATAAGTTGATTTAAAAACTGATGGCGGAACTTTTCCAATTTCATAAATGAAATTACCGAACTCTCGTTATAAAAGTAAAGGCTTGTAAGTTCAGAGTCGCAGCTTTTTATTATCTAAGGGCTTATCTAAACAGCTGTTATTATTTTTTATTCTGTGATTTGATAAATATTTTATACAGCAATTTTTATGCCCTTTTCTGTTACTTTATACATTCAGAAATTGATAAAGCTGCGTTGAAATTTCAACAATGTTTAGCAGGCAATGTCTTTCTTGTATTTTAAATAATATGCAAAATTGAAAAGGTATTTTGTAATTTGTTGGGAACTGAGAGCGTAGTCTCGGAGACCATCAGTAATCACTTCCAAATATTTATTACGAGTTCATGATTAAATACTTTTATTTTTTTAACTGTTCTTTCGCATCTCTACAACGTGAAATATAAATCATAAAGCATGCATTATGTGAACATTTAAACTCGATTATTAAAATTTACGCACTTCGCAATGCTAATTTAAAAAATAAATTTTATAATCATTTTAATACTCTGTACCTAATAGAAAAAAAAATTCGGTAAGTTTGAGTGTTAAATTATTATTTTTTTGACTTTAAATAAAGTTTTTTTTTTTTAATTTTCAATTTGAATAATTACTGTCATGAAAGGTGTTTATTTACGAACTTTCATTATTTTGGTATTACATAAACTTATAATTTTTATTTGGAAAAGAAAAACAGTAGTTTTTTTGTTATTTTCTGCAAGTATCGTCGAATCTATGACATATCAAATTAAGCTTGCACCTATACAACAAAGTCCAAGGGTAATTACAATAGATATATAGATCTAACATCAGTACCTACTATTCAAGTAGACGGGTTAGGTACGTACCCTACAGATGTAATCAAGCCGTAAGTGGCCACTCTACTTCTGACAGCCTCTTGACGATTCGAGGATCCAAATCTCCATTCATGGATACGAGTCCTCTAGAACTTGGAAAATATCCTCAATGAAGGAAAAAAGTAGGTAACACGAAAGGGCTCTCTTGTTCGAGAGAAATCCGATATTGCGTGTCCCGCACATTTGTAGGCCTTCTCCAAAGGTGAATTGGCTCACGGTGGAAAATGCTTAATAAGGCTAACTGGGAAAAGCTTCTGACGTCATCGATCTTTTCTGCCTGCTCCCCGGGGCGTACTACATAGCGAAAATTTGATTTTCCCTTTTATAAACAAACTTAACCTTACTCAACTGAAATTAGATTGTTTTAAAGATAAGACAACCTTCAAGCTTTTAGAAAGATATAAAAAGCGTTATGACTAAGCCCACATATAGTTGTGGAACTATTCTTTCCCTGACCCTCACTTTATAGTACCCACTTTTATTCAATTTTTTTTTATATGCCAGTTTATATTTTTTATACATTAGTTATCAGTGTTATCAGACTCTGGAACAAAGAAATTTATTTGAGCCAAAATCTCACTGTTAGATATGTAACCGTTCATTAAGAGATACAAATATTTTATCAGAGCAATACTGCCGTCGTAACGAAAAACGGAGTAATTACCAAAATTTGAAAAAATGAGCTGAGTATGGGTTATTAAGCTCACAACCACCAAACCCCCACAACATTCACCTCAAGAACAACCACAATAAACATCACCACAACCACCACCACAACTATCACCACATCCGCCAAAAAACTGCCACCACAACAACCTTCACAATAACCACCACCGCAACCACCAAACTAATAACACCATAATAACCACCATCACATCCACCAAACAACAACCATCACCGCAACACCACAACTGTCAAACAACTACCATCACAACTACCACCACAACAATCACCACCACAACTACCACCTCAACCGCCAAACAACTACCACCATAAGACTACTACCATAACCACCACCACAACCACCTAACAACAACCATTACAATAACCACCACCACAATCAAAACAACAACCATTACAATATCTACTAACACAACCACCACCACAACCGCCAAACAACTACCACCACAACAACCTACACAGTAACCACCACCATAACAACAATCACAATCACCACCACAACAACCAAATAACAACCACCACAGCAATAACATAAAATAAAATGTAGTCAGGTACTTCGCAAAGTTCTCGTCCCGTCTCCTTCCTCTCCCCACTCCTTTCACCTTACAACATACCCCAATCGAGGATGCCATAGACTTTCTGGCTAAGAGTAGTTGAGATTTTTGTGACGTATTCTCTTTATACTGCTTTTTCATTTTTGTTGTTTGTTTTTGGGGTGTTATGCCGTGTTGCGCTAACTCCTTCTTTAGCCGACGTTTCGGACATCGTTGCAGTGTCCATCATCAGGGCAGATCCGGTAGATCCGAAGATGGGATATACACATCTTCGGATCTACCGGATCTGCCCTGATGATGGACACTGCAACGATGTCCGAAACGTCGGCTAAAGAAGGAGTTAGCGCAACACGGCATAACACACCAAAAACAAACAACAAAAATGCTTTTGGCAGTGAAAATCTAAAAACTTACCTGCTTTTTCATTTGGTAGGTAAAAACATAAAATTGCATATTTTCAACACATATAATTATACTTTTGGGGATGTGGAGACAAATGAAAGATGTTGTGAGGTCACAGCGTTTTATTGGAAATAAGATAGCCGAAGGTTTAATTGACCTGGTCGGAAGATGCGCGGGAGATGCAGACCGGCGAAAATGTCGCAGACCGGCGAAGATATCCCTGGGCACTCACTTGTTACTGCTAATTATTGATTGACTAAGTACCTTGACGTTGCCGTTTTTATAGGCGAAAAATACGATCGAGAATAATCCAGCGAGTAGGTAGATGCGCCGTACTTTTTGATTTTTCGCTAGTAGCTTCTAAGGCAATGCGGGTTACACGTACGAATGTTCCCGAAAATTCTAGTAGCTTACCGCTACATCACTCCTTCGTAATACAGAACAAGTTAGGTGTCTATAAGTGTTTTGACAAAAAGTCAGTACCTTAGGTCAAGTATAAGTATGCTAAAAGATGGATAAAACAGCATAACTTTGACCCCTGATTTTGAAGAATGGCTCCAATGTCAATTACTGTATATTTACTTATCACGGCAGAATACCTCTACGTGTCTATGAGGAGTGGTAATTGGTCATACCGAGGAAATAATTAGATGGGTTATAGCCAGGGGTAATATCCGTAGAGACGCAAAAATAAAAATAAAATATTGAAAGCCCGGCAAACGAAAATGCGAATAAACGTTATTCGTACTTTAAGCGACTGTCATCGACATAATCATTAATTTCTCAGTTAATGATTATGTCGATGTTTTAAAATAGGAAAATGTAACTGACCCATTGTTCATTAAATTTGAAATTTTCAGAATATTTAACGAGCAATTACCAATCACACAATAATTAACGACGTCATACTACCAATGATAAAGAATTTTCCTTGTCCCTCTCAAAGCCTCAGTTAGATGTGTAAAAATTCTAACAGAAGCTTTGACTTCTATTTGTGGACTCTTTATACGAGATGGTTTAAAAAACAAGGTTAGAATCAGGAGAAAAAATGCCCATTTTCAACACCAAAATTCAGTAGCGTTCATAGCAAGCAACTTTCGAGAATTTTAGGTTTTTTAATTTGGTTTATATTATAATTGAAAAGTTTTTCTTTAACTATGTGTTCTATTCTATCAGTTTATAAATGTATGATTTGTAAAATAAATGGTAAAATAAAATGTTATCTGTGTTTTATTATGTTATATATATATTTATTATGTGCCTCAAGTAGTAGAAAATCATAAAAATGAATAAAAGGTTTCTTGTGGGAGTACAAGAATAAAAAATGTCAATATAAAAATTATACAGTTTTAATTGTTTTATACGATTTTTTTCCCAACTATGCCGATATTGAAATTCTGAACAAATACATTCACTGCGCGAATAATAACATTAACTAGTTGTTCAATTTTGCAGGCTACCGACATCTGTAGTCTAGAAATTTGAAGTTACTACGTTTAACCAAAATGGTGTGAGTCCTTGCTTAGAAAATAGTGTCAATTTGGTCGGTATAGCAGGTTTCATTTTTACTGCTAGACATCACGATGACAAGTGATTTATTTACATGTAGTGGGTTTTTGAAGTCTTTAAAAAGGCTCGCATTATGTGTTTTTTCGTTCCTTTCTCAACAATAGCTCGATAATAAACAAGCTCATAAGTCAGAGCGATCGTAGCAGTGTTATTCGCACAGTTCTTTATAAATATTATACCTGTTTCAATAGTTTGAAATAAATGTAAAGTTGTGTCAAGAAAACCAGTTTTTAATCAAAAAGGATCCATCCCCAATTTTTAACATTTGATCCTTCAACCGGATTACAATCAGGAGATTGTATGTAAAAAAAAAAAAAACAAAGAACCAGCAGCCAAAAGGATACAAAATTGATTGAAACTGGAAATCATTAAGGAAAGTGGACCACATCGCAAATCTGAGATAAGTATTCAGTGCTTTCCTTCTTATCATCCATTTTATGTTTATTCAGGTCTCATGTAATTTAAACGAGATTAATCTTAAATAGAGTCAATATTATAAATAAAATCACTACCCACTTGAAAATAAGAATATAATATTATTGAATAGTGTTCTCAAATAGTATTGTCAAGATTGTCGTGGTATTCTTTCAAACGGGTGTTTGCTAAAATAAAATAATTGTCAACCGATATTGACAAAATATAATTAAAAATGGAAAATATGAAGTCATTAATAAACAAACGCGGCGTAATCAAAGGAAAACTAACCCGATTCGCGGATTCCTTAAATGCATTGTCGGTAAATGAAATTAAAGTAAGATATGAGCGGGTGAAATCATTGTTAGATGAATTCGAAGCAGTTCAACAGAAAATTGAAATGTTACCGGATTCAGACGAAATTGAAAATTATAGTCAACGAGAAGCTTTCGAAAACCAATATTTCTCAGTTTTGGCAACGGCCAAAGGTGCGATCGAATCCGTCGATCAAAGTAAGGTGGAAATTAAACTACCCAACCTCCAATTACGGGAATTTCACGGCGATCAGAAAAATTGGGTTAATTTCGTCGAAACCTTCAAGACTTTAGTCCATAGCAATAGCAATTTAAGCAACGTACAAAAATTCTTTTATTTGCAATCAACTTTAAAGGGAAACGCATTAAAGATAATTGCTAATCTAGAAATTTCTGAATTAAATTACATTTCCGCTTGGGAATTATTAAATGAACGTTATGCAAATTTAAGAACTACCGTTCATAAACACATCCAAGCTCTATTTTCATTAAAAGACATGAAACAAGAAGAGCCTGTAGCATTGAGGTATCTAATTGATGAAACAAACGTTAGTTTAAAGGCATTACAAAATATCGGGGTCAAGGTAGATCAATGGGATCCATTGGTTATTTATATAATATCAAATAAATTAGACACAGCTACCCGAAAAAATTGGGAACAATATATATTACAAGACGAATTACCGACGTTAAAGGAATTCTTAAAATGTTTATCTGCTAGAGCCCAAGTATTGGAACTGATGAACGCTTCTGAGAAAAAATTTTCTAGCTTACATAAAACACAACTAGGCAACAATAATTGCAAAAAAGATTCATCAGTATTTTTAGCGGTAAAGGCTAACAACTGCATTTATTGTAACGAGAAAGGTCACCATATTTATTATTGTAAAAAATTTCTAAAATTAAAATTACATGAGAGGATTGATGCTACGAAATCAATCCAAGCTTGTTTTAAATGTTTAAAGGTGGGTCACCAGGCACAGAGTTGCAAGGCAACCTTTTCTTGCAGGCGTTGTGGCAAAGATAATCACAACACCTTGCTACATAATGAGGTACCTCTGCGGGAGGCCTCCAATATGGATGCTGATAACGAGGTTTCGGTATCGAATTTTTCTGCATCGGATAAAGCAGAAAAAATAATATTATTGTCAACTGCCAACATAGGAGTTGTGGGTAGTAACAATAAAATTTTTAAAGCCCGCATTCTGATTGATTCAGGGGCCCAGTCAAATTTTATGAGAGCAGAATTTGCTAATAAATTAAATTTACCATGTGAATTGATAAACAAACCCGTTTCTGGGATCCATAATAACATCACTCACATAAAAAAGAGAATTTCAGTGGAGATGAATTCGCTTCATACTGATTATAAAAGTGAAATATCATGTCTGATTTTACAGGAGATTACAACAAATTTACCACAAGTGACAATGGCGAAAAAAGACTTCAAGTTACCACGAGGATTGGAGCTAGCTGACCCGAACTTCAATATAGCTGCACCCATCGACATCCTGTTGGGCGCGGAGAGCTTTTGGGAAATCCTAACCAACGATAGATTGAAACTCGAATCGGGACCAACACTTCAACGTACGCAACTGGGATGGATCATATCAGGACCAATCCACATGTACCCAAAGCAAAGGCCTGTATCAGATTGTTGTAATTTATCTATAAATAAAATAAGTCATCAAATAGAAAAATTTTGGAAATTGGAGGAGATTAATCCAACTAAGATTTTAAATCATGAAGAAAAGGCTTGTGAAGCCAGTTTTGCTAGTACTCATACTAGACAAGACGACGGTAGATACGTAGTAAGTTTACCGCGTCGAGCATGCATTGATCAGCTGGGAAGTTCATTGCTCACTGCTGAAAAAAGATTTAAAAATTTAGAGAGAAAATTTGTGTCAAATCCCGAATTGAAGACACAATATATACAATTCATGCGTGAATATGAGGAATTAGGTCATATGGAGGTGTGTGACCAGTCAAAGGGGGATCGTGAATCCTATTTTTTACCTCATCACGCTGTAATAAAAGAATCAAGCACTACTACTAAAGTGAGGGTCGTTTTTGACGGCTCCGCCAAAACTTCAAATGGAATTTCTCTCAATGACGCCTTGATGACGGGACCGGTTATACAAAAGGACTTATACACCCAACTTTTGCATTTCAGAAAACATCAAGTAGTACTGACGGCTGACATCGAGAAGATGTACCGCCAGATTAACGTGTGTGAAACGGACCGTGACCTGCAGAAGATAGTGTGGCGCGAGTCGCCGCAGGAGGTGCTCAAGCATTACCGTCTGAAGACAGTCACATATGGTCTGGGGCCTTCCTCTTTCTTAGCCACTAGAAGTCTACGGCAAATTGGTATGGATAACAATATAAATTTTCCTAGAGCTAGTCAGGTCATAGAAAATGACTTCTATATGGATGACTTGTTAACCGGAGGAGATGACATGGAATCCTGTAGAGAGTTAAAAGAGCAATTAATCAACATCTTTTTGTCTGCGGGGATGACCTTGAGGAAATGGAGGTCCAATGTCTTGGAGTTGTCAGCCGAGTCGGGCCAAGCTAAGATTGCCGAATCAGGCAATTCTGAAAAAATTATTACTGACAATCCAAAGACTGAGAAAATATTAGGATTAAGATGGAATAATGAATCTGATTATTTTTCTTATGTAATAATGAAACCATCAAGTCGAACCGAGAGTAAAAGACAGATATTATCTTGCATCGCATCAACCTTCGATCCATTAGGTCTTCTAGGACCGATTATAGTTGTAGCCAAATTGATAATGCAGAAGTTATGGCAGTCTAAAGCAGCGTGGGATGATCCATTACCAAATGAAATATTAGCACCCTGGAGGTCCTACCTTCAAGAATTAATTCAACTAAATGTGTTGAAAATACCAAGAAAAATTATTTGCAGGCAATCTACATATCTACAACTACACGGTTTTTGCGACTCATCTGAGAAAGCTTACGGAGCCTGCGTTTACATGGTGTCAGTGGACCATGTCGGTAAGCGGCATTCACATTTAATAACGTCCAAATCAAGAGTGGCGCCATTGAAGTGTATTTCCCTGCCCAAGCTGGAGCTTTGTAGTGCTGTGCTACTGGCGAAATTAATTAAAAATGTAAAACAAGCGCTAAATATAGTGGAGATCGACACACATTATTGGTGTGACTCCATGATAACGTTGTGCTGGCTGAAAGGTCAACCTACGAGATGGGCTACTTTCGTTGCAAACCGAGTAGCTGAAATACAAGAACTTAGTGATCCAGATCTATGGAGACATGTATCATCAGCCGACAACGCAGCAGATATACTTTCAAGAGGAACCACTACAGATAAATTGATAAATTCTGCAATATGGTGGAATGGACCAAGTTGGTTGACCGAGGGAGTCAACGCTTGGCCTATATCAAATATTTCGTGTTCAAACCCTCCTGAACTCAAAGGCAAAAATATTCTATTATCCACAGATATTCAAGAATGGGAGATATTTGAAAAATTCTCATCATTTATTAAATTGAAAAGAGTTACTGCGTATGTATTGCGATTTGTCAATAACTGCAGAAGTGTTAAGGGTAAAATTTCAGACAATTTAAGTGTGGCTGAATTGGAATCAGGCTTGAAATGTCTATTGAGATCAGCTCAAATACACGCCTTTCAAAAGGAATTGAAAGAATTAAAAAACCATGGCATCGTCAACAAGAAAAGTAATTTAAAATCTCTTAATCCCTTCTTACATGATGGTCTAATATATGTAGGCGGTAGGTTGAATTTGGCTACACATTTATCTTACCAACAAAAACACCCAGTTATCTTGCCGGCTAAACATAAGCTAACTGAATTGATAATACGTCACTACCATTATGTAAACCTACACGCAGGACCTCAAGCTTTGTTAGCTGAAATACGATTAAAATTTTGGCCCATCTTTGGTAAAAATACTATTAAAAAGATATTACATAAATGTATTGTATGTTTTAGATGTCGTCCCCGAACCGGTCATCAAATCATGGGAAATTTGCCACCCGAAAGAATTACGCCGAGTCGTCCTTTCGCTATCACCGGAATAGATTACGCCGGACCAATTCTAATTAAAAGTGGGACGCTGAGGAAGGCTTCCCTCGTAAAATCGTATTTATGTATCTTTATTTGCTTCTCAACCAAGGCTGTTCACTTGGAATTAGTTTCGGATTTATCTAGCAATGCTTTTTTGAACAGTTTAAAAAGGTTTATATCCCGTAGGGGACAACCTGAAAAGATCTTTTCCGACAATGCTAGTAATTTTAAAGGAGCTAGCAGCAGACTCAAAGAGCTGTACACCAGCTTGAGGGAAAACAACGACAATATTCAAAATTATTTAGTGAACAGAGGTATTGAGTGGAAGTTCATAACCCCTCGAGCCCCTAATCAGGGAGGTTTGTGGGAAGCAGCAGTAAAATCAGCAAAATTCCATTTGTATAGAATCACTAACAATTCTTCATTAACATTTGAACTCTTGTATACCTTAATTTGTCAGATTGAGGCCTGTTTGAACTCCCGTCCATTAACTTCCTTATCCGACGACATCCATGATTACCAACCTCTTACCCCAAACCATTTCCTTATAGGCACTGAATCCTGTATCATTCCTGAGAGAGACGTCCGGGCGATACCGGACAACAGACTAACTCAATATCAGAGGATCAGTTCGCTAATTCAATCTTTTTGGTCTAGATGGAAGCAAGATTACCTGATGGAACTACAAAAGAGGACTAAATGGCAGACCAGCACTCAACGGGCACTGCAAAAAGACGATCTGGTGATTTTAAAGGAAGATCATTTACCTCCACCTTTATGGAAAATGGCCCGAATTCTGCATACACACCCTGGAGCGGATGGAGTAATACGAGTTGTTACCCTAAAAACACCTCAAGGAGTCTTTGTGAGGCCCATCACAAAGATATGTCTGATGCCCCTGGATTCAGACACTAAACCTGTAATTGACGTCCCGGACCTTACCAAGGATTGATTATGTACATTACACTATGATGCTTATCTTCTCGACTCCACCTTGGATGGATCAAGCAGAAGACCTGAGAAGAAAGAAAAAAAAAAGAACAATAATTGTGTTGTGTTCAGTGTGAACTATATTATTTGTGTTATTGAACTATTTAAATATGTAAAAATTAGTATGCAGACGTGTGTAATTTAGTCATTTTTGAATTTTTTTTTGGTTATTTAATAGGATTAATAATTTTCTAGTTATTTTTAGTTAATTAATAGAGTAATTCAACAGCATTTATACAGTTAAATTTATAAGTTTACCAGTAGGGCATAAAAAAAGGAGGTTTTATTTTGTTAATTTCTGCTATTTTGAATTATTTTGTTAGTATTTTTGTGGTATATTTAGATTAAGAATTTTTAGTTTATTCTGTTTGTTTTATAGTTTATTTTTAAATAGATTATCATTCAAAAATTTAGTGCAATTTTTGAATCCCGCCCCCTGGCAATATGTTCAATTTTGCAGGCTACCGACATCTGTAGTCTAGAAATTTGAAGTTACTACGTTTAACCAAAATGGTGTGAGTCCTTGCTTAGAAAATAGTGTCAATTTGGTCGGTATAGCAGGTTTCATTTTTACTGCTAGACATCACGATGACAAGTGATTTATTTACATGTAGTGGGTTTTTGAAGTCTTTAAAAAGGCTCGCATTATGTGTTTTTTCGTTCCTTTCTCAACAATAGCTCGATAATAAACAAGCTCATAAGTCAGAGCGATCGTAGCAGTGTTATTCGCACAGTTCTTTATAAATATTATACCTGTTTCAATAGTTTGAAATAAATGTAAAGTTGTGTCAAGAAAACCAGTTTTTAATCAAAAAGGATCCATCCCCAATTTTTAACACTAGTAAAACCATAACTTTCTGGAAAATATGCAGAATTCCGTTAAATTTTTTT
The DNA here is from genome assembly GCA_026573805.1 of Hesperophylax magnus. Taxonomy (NCBI): domain Eukaryota; kingdom Metazoa; phylum Arthropoda; class Insecta; order Trichoptera; family Limnephilidae; genus Hesperophylax; species Hesperophylax magnus. The sequence goes on from JAIUSX010000022.1 coordinate 9,831,033, forward strand.
ACTAGTATTTCTGCTGTTTTTATAAAACTAAACAAGATGATAATGGAATGCATAATAATATTCTGTGTTCCACATTGTTAAAGCTTTAATCCCACGGAACAGCAAATAATAATCCATTTGCATCATAAACGTAGGTACATACTAGTGCGGGAATTATGTTACTAGCTTACTGCTGCTTTGCCAAAAGGGAAGTTATTTATTATTTATGCAATTAGTATGTAACTTCAAAATAAGTTCCTCGGTAAATACAAAGTATACCGGAGAATTGAATCGCCACACGGTTTAAAACCCAAAGCGAAGATTTTTAATCAAAAGTCCGTAGTATTGGTACGTTGATTATACTAGTTCGAGTTCAATTACTTCATTTTTGGTAAAAGACACGTTTATGGTCTTACTTCCTAGTTAAAGAGCAAAAATACTTAAACAAACTGAATAATTCTTTTTTAATCAAAGGGTGTATCAAAAATCAAGGACAGATATGTGCTACTTTATTTATTTGTGTTTCAAACTAAAAAATATGTTCAATTAAAGAAATCAATTTTTCACAATTTTAGAGGCAAGTTGGGCAATTATTTAGTGGTAATTACTAAAAAAATAACTTTTTTTTTATTATGAAATACAAAATATAAAATATGAATTATTTAAAAAAAACTGTTTTTTTCGTATCAAAGTTAATTTTTACGTTGGAATATAAGTTTATCGTATTTAAATTTTAAATTCCGACACAAAAAACGTATTTTTTATTTATATTTCAATTTATATATATATTAGGTCAGGAAAGATCCCACCGCACCAATCTGCTCAACTACGGAGTCGTCGTAGGAAGTCCCCAGAGAGTCAGCCGGTTCATAGACGGAATGGAAATAATCCGCAAACAAATCACAAACCGCCTGGCCACCCTCAACTGTTTTATCTTTAAGATTTCAAACGCAAGAGAGGCTGATAGTTTTATTATTTTTATTTTACTTAAGACCAGAATGCCTTCGGATCTTTGGCGATATTCTCTTTAGTGTTATTGATAAAGCCTTTGTAACACTTCTTTGCCATAGTGTAATCGGATTCTTATAGGTTATTATTGGTAATATGTAGAAATTGGTCATAATTTTAATTTCTTTTCACGAATACGAATTAATAAAACGAAATATGAACTATACCACAGGGGAGTAGGAATGTTTACTAACACGCCTCAATGGAACCATGTCCGAGATCAGACTATTGATAATATTGTAAAAATGAGATACCGCAGGATTAACGGAATCACATAAGGGATGTTCCAATTTATTAGTGCCAGGCTGTCATCATAATTATCCTTGTGGAATGAAGGCCGTTTGATTGGGTTTTTCTTTATAAGTGGGGGTTCAATGAATTCAGCAGCGATAGCGATGGATTTATAGTAAGCATCCTCAGGAATCAATGGATCATTCGCGGGAATAACGTGTATCGGGAAATTGCACATAACAAGATCAAAAATTTTTCCTGACATATTTTGAATATTATTTTATTGGTGCAGGATACAGTAATTTATAATATAGATAAGTATAGAGCTAATAGTAGAAGTGTAATTGAAAGGAATTAAGTTATTTTCACCCACAGGAAGAGTCCAGCTAATATTGGGTAGGTTAAAATCACCCAAGATAAAAAAACTTATCATCAGGCGATTCAAAAGCTTAAACCTAAATCATTCGAAAAAGTGTCGATTTGAGCACTGAAATTAAAGCTATAGGACAGGTGTGTTAGATTGTAACAAATAGGAACGCTTGCAAATACAGATGCACGTGGGATACCAAGAGTCTCCCATATGTCCTCATCAGCAGCCTCCTCATAACACCATGAGTAGTTACAAATTGCGTTGAGTTCCTTTTTGACAGCCATAAGTACGATTGTAATAGTATAAGAAGTTTAAAATTAATTTAATTTAAAATAATTTAATTTAAAATTAATCTAATTTAAAATTTATTTAATTTAAAATTTATTTAATTTAAAATGTATTTAATTTAAAATTTATTATTAATTTTTTTTTTTTTATTTAAAACAATATGTACATATAACACTTTTTTATTTAACAAAATAGGTAGACCAACAAAGCTGTCACATGCCAGCTTGTCTGCAGAATCCACCGAATCAAAATATCTTAAGTCTATGTCTATAACATTGTATGCTTATGTGTACATGAATAAGTCTTATTTCTAAGTAGGTACATTTCACAGATTTTATTTTATTGCAGACATTCGCAAAATATATTTCTAACGAGTAATTGTAAATACATAATATATTATATCTAATGCACCTCACTAAAAACAAAGAGTTTGGGAATTTACATTAAGGTGTTCAAAGGTACATGGATTGATCATTTATTAACCACAGCTTTATGATTTTAGGGCAGGGTCTCTCATTATTCACAATTTGCAAGTTTTTATTTAGTTTGTTGAAGATCACAGGTACCAAGTATTCAAAAGTACGGCCTCCATACTTATTTAAAATTCGAGGAGTTTTTAGCCCGTTTCCTTCTGTAAATCTTGTGTTGTGCCCGTGTACCAGTGGTTTTTTGTACAAGCTTTCTCCCGCATTGTCCATAATAGTAATATACCAGAGGAGACCTTTTATTGGAAGTAGGCTCTCGGCTTAATTTAATATAAGTACTTTAAAATTAAAGTACTTATATTAAATTAATTTTAAATTACTTATATTTATTATAAGTAATTTAAAATTCATTATATTTAAAATTAATATAAGTTACAATTAACTTAATTTTTAATTAATTTAATTTAAAATTAATTTAATTTAAAATTAATTTAATTTAAAATTAATTTAATTTAAAATTAATTTAATTTAAAATTAATTTAATTTAAAATTAATTTAATTTAAAATTAATTTAAATTTAATTTAATTTAAATTTAATTTAAAATTAATTTAATTTAAAATTAATTTAATTTAAAATTATTTAACTACACTTTAGTATAGATCAAAATTAATGAATTACTTCTTAAAGACATTCTTGTAAAACTAATCCACTTTACAATCTGTTATAAATTGTAGGGTCCTTTTAAATTAAATTCCGTTATTTGAGTGCAATCTGAATCACTTTATTCACAATGAATAGACACTTTTTCACACAACATTAATACTTTTTACAAGTGAAATACGCTAGATACAGGCCGGTTTCTGCGGCTCTTTAGGAAAGGTGAAACCTTTGATTGTTTAGTGGCAAGAGAGCGTTTTTAAGGAAACCTAACCTTTTATATGAAAAACTGTTGTCAAAATACATTGACACAAATTCAACAGGCAACAATACAGGAATTGTTCTTGACGCGACTTAACAACAAATAAATAGCAGGGGCGAGCACTTTTCATAAATAATATAACCTAACCTTCACAGGTGGCCCCAGTGGTATATAATTAATCCAATATACTGTGATCAAAATTATACACAATCAAACATTACAAAATCGATAATCCATAAATGTACCAATGCACACAGAGTAACATTAAATTAATACACAAGTCTCTGAATTTTTTACCTGTTAGAGGAATATTGCTGTAAAATATTGTAAGTCAACGTATTATATTGTCTAATTCCTTTTATGGGAAAAGAGTTTATTATAAACATAATAAAAATTCATTCAAATTGAAGGATTGGTGGTTGAAAAATGCACCAATAAGTATGTTTAAAGAACCCTAAACAATATTGTACCCAAAATATTCTTTTATATACTATCAACAACAGTAAAAAATAAAAAGCATTTGTATTGCTAAAGTTAAATATAATCTTAGTAAATGGCTATTAGATATAAATGATTTATATTGATGCCCTACTGCAGCACTTGTATTGCTAATTGGAATTCACATTACGACTAATTTTATAATACCTTATTTTCCTACCTATATCTATGATTGGTGTGATTATTCATTTGTACTTGTTTGTTAGATAATGCTTATACTGATATTTTTACTCTTCTGTTAATTCAACCATTGATTGTTAATCTCTCATCATCATTATTATACATATGTACAGCTTGAAAATGAAACATGTAATTACATAAATTGTTATCAATAGGTACCTGCTAACAAACTTCATAAATAGTTTAGCAGATTTGAATGGTAAATAACTACAGACTACAATATAACTTGTATGTTTGCTTTGTTCCAGGTTCAATCGGCGCTAGTGGTGGCGAGGAGTGGTGCTCCCCCTGGCATGAGGGACTCCCCGCTCCGCTACTCTCTCTTGTCTGCCTTCAAACCCTCTTCTACATCCCGAGTCTTCTGCTATCCTGATCCCGCCTTCCACACCTATTCTTCTCCATCTCAGTTTTCCAGCAGACAGAAACGAAAATGCAAAAGAGAATATTCTCTCCTCACTGAAAAGGAAAGTGACAACCTTGAAGCGAGCAATCATAATAAACTAAGAAGCTTAACTCCCGATGAAAGGATTCCAGAAAAGCGTGTACTCATTTCTTCGCCTAAAATATTTCGGGCATTCATATTCGTTATATTCCTCTCCTTCCGTTTTATCCCCTTCTCCGGAGCTGTCGCCCGAGATGTCTTCAGTAATATCGCCTCTAATTATCGTCCCGATGATAAGCTCCAGACGTCCTCAGATAAGTATTCGAATGACAGTTTCGCCCAATCGACGGAAAGTGTGAACACTACTTTATCGGAAGAAAATTATGTGTCGAATGTAAATAATTCCCGTGAAAACTCCAACTTTTCCAATTTGACGTCACATTCGATCAAAAGCAATATTGGGCTCGCCCCAACCTTAAATAAATTTAATAACTTAACAATAATGTGTTCTGTGCCAAATAAATGTTCGTATAATGTTTATAATAACTTAACCGGTTTTCGGAATACCGCCAAAATTGAATTTAATTCAGAGGAAAAGTTGAGTAATAATGCAAATTTATTCAAACTTGCGAATGAAAATGGCGGCGTCCAAACCAGGCGAAGCGATTATGTGCCAACTGAATCGAGCGATTCGATCAAATTGACTGAAAATATAAAAACAATACACGAAGAACAATCAACATCGGAAAATAAACTGATAAATCATGTCATTCTTAATGAACTACTTGTCGCCGATACAGCAATAAAAACAAAACATTCAACCGAGGAAAAAAAAACACTTGTTAAAGTAACTAAAAATAAAAGTGATGATAAGAAAAATGACACAAAAGCGCAAGTCAGTAAGAATCATTATAAAGCATACTTTTTACCGTTGAAGGTGAAAAGAAACCGTGGCACGAGTAATAAGTCCATGAGTAACCCTGCCATCTCCAGTGTGTTCGAGCTGCTCAAGGGACAATCAATAGCGGGGGATGATAATGAAACATTCGTCATCGCACCCCTGGACCGAGTACAGTGGGAAGAGGAGACAGGGGAAGTGGTGGCCCAGCGGGAGGAAGACAGAAAAACATTCAAGAGGAAATCGCAACAGAAGGGAGGTGAGTTATCTCCTCAGTTTCCAGTTAATATGTTTCCTTCACGCGTGCTTGAAAAATGGTTCTAAATTCTGGAACCCGCGCGGGGTACCTAATGTTAAATACGAAGGTACCACCACTACATGTTTCGCTTTATTTTTTTATCGTTACTCGTAATTTATTTTTCCCAGCACTTTCATTTTTCCTTTTCTCTCAGGAATTCTTTTAGTAACTGCTCTTTCATTTTGCGCACGAGTCTTATAATAAGTTTAATCAAATTTATCTTCCACATTAGTTTTCTTAAGATATGAAAGTTTTCACAGCTTTCTGCAGAAGTCACTTTATGCTATAATACGTATTATTATATAATAGCGAAGTCCAAAATTGCGGGATATTATAATTGTAGGATTTCTGAAGCTGAAAAGTATTTAAAAAAAATATTTTTTAGGGTTATTGCCTTTCAAAGACAAACATTGCAAATTTCCTGAAAACCGTTGATAAACTTGAAAAATTACAACATCTATCAAAATATTAAATAAAGGAAGTACGCATTTGAAATATATTAATGTATTATTTTGGTGCCTACTTATCGCTTGTTGAATGGTTCGGACAATCAATTCCAATTTTGAAAATCAAAGCGAATCGCAATTCTAGGGATCATTGAACTACACACTTTCGAATTTACAATTTTGAATGAAGTTCTTAATAGTGTGATTTTTGTATAGTTGTTACCTCTGTTTGATTTCAATGTTGATGAATGGAAAAACATTCTTAAAACAAATATTCGGTGAAATGAAGTATGCTTGAAACCTACCTTTCGATATGATTAAAACTCTTGAATATTTTTTTGTTGGATTAATTGATCGCATTATGAATTTCTTAAATCGGTAATTTCAAAAACCTCGAAAAAAATAATAACATTAGTTTGATTCGTTATCACCAGGTGGCAGTAGCTGCGGCGTAGTCCGTGCTGTGCGTTTTCGGCCTAAGCATGCGTCGGGACACACAAAATACCCTACCAATATATAATAGAATCATGCTACGTACTGCATCTGTAGATCGTCATTAGTTTAATTTATTATTGCTACGTGGCAGGCTTGCGGCGAATGTCCGCGCTGGGAATATTCAAGCTGGGCATGCGTTGGAGCAATATACTCCACCATAAATGAAATACATACAGCTGTAATAGTTTGATGTTACCGTTCTGTTTTATGGAACCAAACAGCAGTAGCGTCGCTTACAAGAGATAGAGAGGAATACACACGCCAAAAATATGTATATTTTTAGTATGCCTTATATCACCACGAATATATAGTGTTAGTCATAAAACTCGCTTGGCAAACCGAGATTTCTATAAATGGTCGATCTTAGCACAAGGTGGTTTTTGTTTATTTTGTGAATAATTTTATAACAAAGCAAACTAGTTAATCAAGATAAACTCACAGATACTCTAAAGTCACAGATAAACTTAGCTATAAAATTGTATTTTTTGTAGTTGTTTGTTATATGAATTCATACATATCTTATATATTTTTTTTTGTAATTACATTTTTTATAAAGTAATAATTAACAGTTTTATTTCAATTCTACTCAAGCAAAACGATAGAAAAGCTTCAATTTATCTTTTATTTAAACATATTTTTGGTATTCGTAATATAAATAATTTCGAGGATTAATCAAAAGTAGTGATTAAAAATTAAGCTTCACCTTAATAGTTTGGTATGTTACCAGATGGCAACAGCATGCGGCGAGTATCCGTGCTGGGCCTGTTCGAGCTGAGCACGCGCTGGGGCATGCGTCCGGAGGGTCAGGCGGAGCTGGCCGCGGCACGCCTCGCCGTGCGGCACGTCAATGAGAGGCGCTTGTTGCCCGGGTACTACCTGCATCTGCTGACCAATGATACCAAGGTAATAAATATGGGTATACTACATATAACTACAAATAATAAGCTTTAAATTTACCTTTCCCAAAAAAGTATGTATTATATTATGTTAAAATAAGAAAAAATTATCGCTTAAAAACATACATTTTTTTAACAGTAAATGTATGAATCATATAAGCTACGCGGAAGACATGATCCTCCTAGCTCCGTCTATCAAGGGATTAAGATTACTCCTAAACACTTGTGAAGAATATGGAAAACAGCATAATATGATGTACTGTACATCCCGAAGAAGACGAAATTGATTGCGTTCCACCACGGAAAAAGTCAAGATACAAGTAAGATGCTCCCCGTATACCTTAACGAGGCAAAAATAAAAACATGTTTGAACGTGAAATACTTGGGATACATTATTAATCAAGACCTATCGGACGATGGCGATATCGAACGACAAAGGAGAAGCCTAAGCATAGTGTCTAATATGATTGCCCGCAGATTTTGAAAATACAACAATACTGCTAAAAAATACTGTTCAACGCATTCTGTACTGGCCTGTATACGTGTGAGACATGGTGTCACTACCGAACTTGCTCGATGGAACGACTCGGAATTCAATATAATGACGCCTGTAGAATCATATTTGGATAACAAAGATACAGCAGCGCATCGACAATGTTCACGGAACTAGGACTGAATGGATTTGCCGGCCTGATGAGACACCGGGTCACTGGAGCCAGGATGCGGCCAATGGCCTCCACCAACACGTTAGTGACAGCTGCCTACCAGCACCAAGCGCCACTCCTGAGTGAGCGCTGGGCCCAAGCGCACTCAAGACCACACCCTGCATAGTTGTCCTTATTTGTTAATTTATTATATCTATTATACAAAAAAAAATGTAAATCTACATCGGACGTGTGGGATTACACTAACTTCCCCACATTCTGGAATAAAATTATTATTATTATTTTCACATAATTACACGTAGAATTAATAAATAAAAGACACTTAAATGCCATGTGATTGGTCGGCGGGTTCCGGCTGAATTTAGGGCACGTCACGATTGCCCTGCTAGATTTCAAACATTTTGAAATGGTTAAAAATAAACCCGGAATTTTTATACTAAGTAATTTGATTACATTATGTAAGTGTGTATTACAAATAAAAGATAAATTGGTATTGCAATACATCGAGTCGAGCTTTCGATGACACTATCTTTAAAGATTAAATCAACAACATTATTGTATCTAACCAACATGTCTTCATCGCAGATTGCTTTACCTGAAGTAATTTAATGATTTATGGAAATTACGTATCTGAATCCCTTGGTCTTAAATAACAAGTGGACAGTTAATACACTGATTTTTGTAAAGCTGTTGGCAAGGTTTACACCACATACTAATATATAAACTACGATTTTTGGACATCAAAAGCAAATTATTGAGTAGGATTATTAGTTATTAATAGAAAATATTAATTCTTTACAATCTTATATAATTGAGGCCACAAGTGGGGTTCCTCAAATGTCCAATCTCGGCCCAATATTTTTCTTATTATTCATCAATGACATTGTTGACCAATTTAATAATGTAGTAGTTTTGCCATTTGCTGACGACTTAAAAATATATAAAAGAATACAAAATGTATACGATTGCCAAATTTCACAGACTAACTTAGAACAACTTAATAAATGGTGTGAACAAAATGCTTTATTTTTGAATATTCAGAAATGTCAATGTTATGACTCCATTTATTGAATTAAGCATAATTTTTACCAGCACTTGAATACTACAAATTATAGTATTATTGGTAATGTAGTTTTAGTAATTTGTCTTTTATGTAGTATTGTTCTAGTTATTTTTTTATTTTATGTTACTGTTAAATGTTTTACTAATATTGTTACATATTCAGTTTATCAGTTTACTGTTTTATTATGATTTAAAAATATTGTGTAAAATTTTCAATAGCTCATTTGGTAAATTGTGATCATAAAATCTATATAAAATCCCGGCTGGGCGTGAAATCATGTAAAATAAAATAAAATCGTAAGCTATGCTAGTACATTATTAACATTTACGCTGTTTGCAATGTTAATACAATGTAAATGTTGAAAAACATCCTCCGTGGTCGAGGGTTAAGGGGTAAAATTGGGAAAAATGCCCTTATTTAACTAACGATTATATGCAAAACTAAAAAAAAAAAACGATTCTTTAAAGATTGGAGAACACAACAAAGGAAAACTGAACTTTATTCGAGACTAGCTCTCAACTGAAAGTTCGTCTACGTTTTGTTCTCAATCATCTAATTTCTTTCAATGGACGATATTTTTTGTTGAATTATTTATATGATATATTCCAGCTTATGTAGGTGATTATTTAAATATTATATTCCAGCCAATATAAATGAATATTTATATATTATATTCCAGCTTATTTAGATTAATATTTATGTATTACATTCCAGCTTATGTAGATGATTATTCATGTAATATATCCCAGCTCATGTAGTTGATTATTCATATAATATATTCCAGCTTATGTAGGTGATTATTTATATAATATATATTTCAACTTATGTAGGTGATTTGGAGCTTTGATCTTGAAACTACATAAATTTTTTTTCTCAGAAATTACACAAAAATGTTGTATCCAAAAGGATAACTTCGAGTGAATTTTATAAGTAATCGATAGATGTACCTAAAGTTTTCATTTCATCACTAAGTAATGCTAAACATAGTTTTATTTAAAATTCAGATACAATTCTATTATTATTATATTCTACTTTACTAATGCATTCTTTCATAATATATATTTTTTTTAAATATTATTTGCTGAAGCCAAAATCTTTTATTTAATAAAATTTTACAAAAAAAGTGAGATCTCTAATTGAATTAGCGAGTTTAAGTTCGGGATAAAAACGAAATTTTAAGATTACGTTCCGTTAAAAAAAATCATCGCTCGAGTCCACCAATCGCGAGTTTTACTGGTAGGAAGGAAAAATATTCACACAGAATAGGATAAAGAACTACATCAATATAATGTCAAAAATATTTAATTACATTTTAAAAATAGTAGGTACCTGAGTAAAAGCTTTCATTAGTATCAAAACGTACGTAAAGTACCTGTCGTGTTCTGTCAAGCTGTTATTTATACTAAGAAAAACACAAGTTTAACTAATCCGCCGAAAGTAAAAAACTATCTATCGTGAAAAACAACGAAAGTTCAACTTGTGAAGTGTTATCTCTTAAATCATTTGCTTTTAAGCACATTTTCAAGTTATAAACTAATCATCCATAATAATTGTTTCACTAACAGAAGTACCTACCAAGTGATATTTACAACAACAAGTGCGTTCATTGGCTGCCTTTGATTATGAGCTCACTTTTCTGGGCTCCAATTGGTTGCCTTTGATTATGAGCTCACTTTTCTGGGCTCCAATTGGTTGTCATAGTGTTTTGAAACTATAAATAACTTCTGCATTCTAACAAATCGAAAATAATTATTTTATTTAAAAAAATACTTCGTTTAACCTTTGCCGTTGATGCATATGTTTAAAAATTATGGGGAAAAAAAAGAACTCTGTTAAAAACCCTATAATTGCTTCCCCTTACACCTCCCAGTCTGAAGAATCGGACTCCGACGCTGATGAGATTGAAGCCGAAAATAACCCTGACCTGAGTCATGTATCAGGACATAAAATATTATCCGGGACTCAAATTGCCCTAAAAGCCTTACAGGACGCATTGGCTGAAAAGCCATCCAAAGTGTCTAAAGAGCAGCAGCTCAAAGTATCGAGAAACGTGACAAATGTTCTCGGTTCCGTTGCCCAACTTCTGCTGGAGAAGGAAGAGCTTAGAGGAGACCTTAATTCGGCCCTAGCTAATATCAAGGTCTTGCAGGCCGAGAAAACAATGGCCGAAAATTATACAAAACAGCTGCTGGACAAAATTCAACAGCTTGAGTCAGATCTGGGTCCAGTAATGCGCCGTGTGGCTGATGCAACAGAGGCTAGCCTTTCATTTGCTGAAGTCACAAAGAAAAAACTCCCAGTGCCTCCACCACTCACTCGTACCAGTATCAAAATAGGGAAACCAAGACCATCTGTATGTTTTTTTCCCAAACTACCGGGGGTCGATGATAGCGATGGGACTAAAAAAATTATTAAGGACATCGTTAAGCCATCGCAATTAGGAGTGAGGATAACGGGAGTAAAAAACATAAAAAACAAAGGAATCATTATCCACACTGCCAGCAGCCAGGAACAAGAAAGGCTTTTAAATGATCCTGTTATATCCAGCTCTGACTTGCTGAGTGCCCGTCTTCCAGTTAGGAGGCAGCCAAGGTTAATATTTTTTAACGTGCCCCGTGAACTATCGGATGAGAATTTTTTAGAGAATGCCCTCTCTGGAATCTCTGAAGGTGACAACTTTAAAGAGTGTGCATCCAAGTGCAAACTTAGTCATATGGCTGGAGCTCGAACCGGACCGTCTTGCCACAGAGTGTACTCGGTGCCCGTTAACATTCGTCATGCATTGGTGCAACAAGGTCGTGTATTCGTGGACTGGACCGTTTGCGGTGTGCGTGACTTTGTAGGACTTACAGTGTGTCTGAACTGTCAAATGGTTGGACATTCTCACAAGTACGGCAAAGATACAAAGAGATGCTCTCACTGTGGTGTAGAAGGACACGCGCGCGAGGCCTGCCCCGCTGCTGCTGCAGCACCCAGTTGCGCTACATGCGCACGTTTCGGAAAGCCTGCAGCTTCCCGGGCCCACCCCACTGGAGATAAGGATTGCCCGGCGTACAAAGCGGCTTTATTGAAGGATCTCTCCACCATCGACTATGGCGTTTAATCATACGGAAAAAGATGGCGAGGCAGTTGCTGTTGATGCATTAAATATATTTTATCAAAACGTGAGGGGTATTCGAACAAAGACCGTAAGTGTGCGCAATGAAATTTTAATCAATAATTATGACATTATTTGTTTTTCTGAAACATGGCTGAACTCAACAATGTTTAGTGAAGAACTGTTTGATGACAGATATATAGTATTTAGGAGAGATCGTGAGTCAACCAAATCTGCGTCTAAAGAAGGTGGCGGTGTTCTAGCCGCCGATTCTAAAAAACTTCTTGTGTCCAGAAAAACGGAATGGGAGAGTGACAATGAAGATTTTTGGCTTGTAATTAAGTCTCGTTCCAACTCGCTCATCTTTATTTGCATCCTCTATATTCCTCCTAGTGTAACTGTAGACAATTATTGTAATCAGATTGAAAAATTACAAGATCTGTATTTAAAGTATTCAATTTCCAATTCACAGTTTATTATTATTGGTGATTTCAATTTGCCCGAAATAAAATGGTTACCTGACAATTCATTTAAAAATAATGTACTTTCACCTTCTAATTATAAAAGCATGAAAGCACACAGTCTTGTCAACCTTTCATCAATTTGCAACTTGTATCAATTCAATAATGTACTAAATACAAATGAAAATTTATTGGATCTTGTTTTCTCTGATAAAGTTAACATAGATATACATATAGCACCTGGCTTAACCAAATTGGATCAATATCACCCTTCATTTGAAATAATGGTGAAACAAAATAAAGATCAATTTTTAGAAATCAATAGAAGTGACTCAAAATATAACTTCAGGAAGGGAAACTTTCATGAATGTCGACAGGATCTATTATCTGTTAATTGGATAACTCTTTTTAAAAATGAAAATGTGAATAGTATGGTGATCTTGTTCTATGAAAAAATATGGGAAATAATTGACAAACACTTTAAAAAATATATTACTAAAACAAAAAATCAATATCCTGTCTGGTTTAATCAGCAATTGATTGCTCTTCTTAAGAAAAAAAACAACATTAGACTTAAGGTAAAAAAACATGGTAACGAGTCAGATTATAGAGAATTTTCTTATTTAAGGAAAGTTACAAAAAAAATACAAAGCGAATGTTATAAATCATACATCAACTCTGTCGAAAGTGGTCTGCAAGGTAACATAAAGGTGTTCTGGTCATACTCAAAATCATTACGAAAAACCAATTGTATTCCTAAAGTAATGCATCTTGACGATATTTCCGCAAATGACGGTGAACAGATAGCAAATATATTTTCTAAATATTTTTCATCTGTTTATACCAATTCGGAATCATCCACTAATGGTTCAATGCCAAACATAACTGAACACAATCAAAGCAATTTGGGTAAAATACATATTGGTGCAGATGAAATAAAATGTTTTTTGAGTAAAATAGATTCCAACAAGGGTCCAGGCCCAGATAATATTCCTCCTTTCTTTGTCAGTTGCTTTGCAGACTCTTTATGTTTACCGCTTTTTATAATTTTTAATGCATCCCTAACCACGGGAACTTTTCCTGATCTGTGGAAAAAAGCACATGTGGTACCAGTATTAAAATCGGGAGACCAATCTTTAGTAAAAAATTATAGACCAATCAGTATATTATCCTGTTTTGCTAAGGTTTTTGAATCTCTGATATATAAAAATATTTTTTCGCATTTTAAGCCCCTTCTTTGCACTAGGCAACATGGGTTTGTTCCTCAAAGATCTATTAACTCAAATCTTTTGGAATTTTGTAATTATGTATGTAATTCTTTTAATGAAAGATTACAAGTAGATGCAATTTATACTGATTTCCAAAAAGCTTTTGATAAAGTTAATCACTCCATCTTATTAAAAAAACTTGAACAAATAGGAATACATGGAGATCTACTTCGCTGGGTGAAATCATATTTGTATAACAGAACTCAATTAGTTCTTATTAATGGATACAAATCATCCCCTATAATTGTAACTTCCGGTGTACCACAGGGTTCAAATCTTGGCCCCCTGCTTTTTCTTATATTCATAAATGACCTTGGCTCGAAATTAAATTGTGATTATGCTTTTTTCGCCGATGATCTTAAAATTTTTCGTAAAATCAAGTCTGTTTCCGATCATCGACTGCTTCAAAACGACCTCGACACACTTAATAACTGGTGTACTGTCAATGATATGCACTTAAATGTTGAAAAATGTTACATTTTAAACTTCACTAGAAATAGAATTATAAATGATTTTTCCTATGTTATTAATAATATTATTCTCAAAAAAGTATCTTCAATAAGAGATCTAGGAATCACTCTTGATTCTAAATTCATATTTGATATACACATTAACGACATTAAGTGCAAATCATTAAAAATGATGGGATTTATTCATAGAATATGTAAACCTTTCCAAGATCCTCAATCAATTCTAACTACAATGCCTTAATTAGAAGTAAACTTGAATACGGAAGCTCTATTTGGAATCCACATTACTGCAAATATGAAAATATTGTAGAATCCATTCAAAAAAAAATGCTAAGAATGTTATCCTTCAAATGTGGATTACATGACCATCTAAGATCATATGACGTACGTCGTGATTACTTCAAGATTGATACACTTAAAACTAGAAGGCAATTGACTGATCTCATATGTTTACATAAAATTATTCACGGTCAACTTGATACTACATTATGTCTTAGCAATATTAAAATAAATGTCCCCAATTCGCATTGTTTAAGACGCCATAATTTTTTTCACCTGAATACATTTATAAATAATATCGCCTACTTTAGCCCTCTGACCCAGATGTGTCGACTATATAACAAGATAGAGTGTGCTGAAATAGATATTTTCGTCGATAATTTGTACGGATTCAGAAAAAAAGTTCTGGCGCTATTAAAAAATTTTAGCTAATTCATTGTGTCAATTTTCTCTCTATGCATACCTCTCGTATTTCTTATGCCTCTTACCACTTGTAATAATGTATAATGTAATGTGTTACTTGAGCGAGCTTATATATGATTGTGTATTTTATTTTTATTTTTTGATGTTTTTGTTTTCTAACTGTATGTATCTGTATTTAATTGTATGTATCTGTATTTAATTTTTTGTATCTTTATTTAATTGTAGATTTTTGTAATTGTACAATAACTGAGTTTTTATAAGTGGACTGTTCTCACGTAAGTGTGATCATCTGTAAAACCCAGTATAAATAAATAAATAAATAAATTCAAGTAATTAAGAGTGATTTACCCGAAAGATATATTGCAAAAAAATAATAGACCTCCCCGCCTACTATCGCTACGCCACTGGGGATATCTCTAGTGGTTTATGGGTATGTTTATGTTTACCGCTACCAGCCTTTAGTAATTGGTTATTTTCGATCCGCTTTTAATAAATTGGATATCATTTCACTCAGTATCTTGTAAAAAATATGCGTATTTATTTAAAATACATGCAAAAATATGTGAATTAAATTGTTATCAACAAATGTGTACATACATTTTCAAGGCTTCAAATGGCAACGAAAACGTTGGCAATGATTGAGCCTGCTGTAGAATTTACTCTAACCTTCGCCATAAATCTTTCGGATAAGTTTGCTTCTTTATCATTGCCTCACTGCCCGCCCAAACGTTCAATCAAGTAACCTTAAACGAAAGCCATATCTTCAAGTGGCCTTTTACCAATTTACCCCGAGATGAATCTACTCTTTCACCTGCTGTTTTACTTGTTCAAGGAATATATTATACTCCGGGTCGCTTGTCGAGAGAATCTAGTGTAGCTCCCATGCAAAAACATTCATCCAAACATTAGACATTTTACGTGAGGTCATCATAAGGATATATTGTAAAACTTAATATTTATGATTGAATTCTTAGTTTTCAGTTTCGTTGTAATTAAAAAAATAGATCAAACATTTATTTTTGTACCGAGTCACTGGGCATCTCTGGAGATTTAAACACAATTTTCGAAACTTTTTTATCACTGAACCTTTTTTAAATAGAACATAAAACAAGGCAAATTAACCAATATATGTGAAACCACCCAAGAGTCCCAACTGTTCTCAACCAACTGGAGCCAGTGAGACTATGGCCTCCTCAATTGGAGTATGTTGTGAGGCTGAAGGAAGTAGATGAGATAGAGGAAGGTTTTCAAAGCCATTTCAAGCAACGTTTCACTTCCGAATGGTGGTCTTACACCGGGCGATACTGAGAGTATATTCCACTCTGGGACGTGCCTCAAATATATTATATATTATTTTAAATTATGAAAAATTAATCGCTTCAAATTTACTCAAATTTAATTCATACCCTCAACCTCCAGCTTGCTAGTCGAGAGCCTTACCCCTCAACCACGGAGGCCATCACTAGATATAAATTTTAACAGTTGATAAATAAAAAAAATATTTAAGGGTGAACGTTACGTACGTTATAATCTACGCGCTCATATATAATAATAATATTCATAATATCAATTTAATTAAATTATTAAAATATGCTTTTTGCAAGTTATGTATGAATATGAATACCTAAATATTTTTGTCTTTATAAAAATCAATTCTTTCAAGAAAGGCATATAAATACAATATTTGATTGAATCACCGTTTATCAGCTTTTTATAGTCACTTAAGAGTTGCTAACGAAACGTAAAAATCGATCAACAGCTTCATATTTATATTTCAGTTGCTACATTCGTTATTATTGTATAAAGGTTTTATATATAATATATAATAATCAAAAAGGCAAGATGGTCTAAATAAAAACACTGGTTTCCAAGTCTTATAAATTAAATTATAAACAAAATCTCTCACTTTTGCGACGCTGAAATGACAACACTTTGTCCGTGAATTTGATGGTAAGTTTTCAAGGCGGGGTTTAAATTAACCCCCTGTTTGCTTCTGCCCGGCCCTTCACTTAAGCCGGCGCCCCTACAAATTTGCAACGTTGCGTCAAATTGACCTCGATCCTAAGAAGCAGTTATTTATTAATCGAATTTTTAATCTTCCGCTTTGCCCGAAACGCCAAAGGGTTCTGAGAAAGTGTCAGGAAATTGCAGTTCTTTGATTTATTCCTCACTCGGATTTGCATTTCATCTACAAAGCGAAATCAGGTTTAATACGAGGACAGCCAGGTATAGTAGTATGGTACAGCACTAGGTGGTGTCGAAGGTTGGTCGCAAGGAAGCATTCCGCTAGGGCGTTATTTACATATCAAAGTGAAGAAATTCAACCAGAAGGAAAATGGATTGAACGATTTATTTCCATACCAATACACCGTATTTGCAATCGTACGTAAATTCGAGTATGGAGGTTTCCATCACAATTTATTTTGCTTTTTCGTGATGTATTTTGGCGTTACATTTGGCTGGAGCGGAGATTCGCAATGTGGGTGATATCGCCACCCCCCTCCCCGCTCCCTGCTGCTGGAAACATCCAGGGAGGAGGTAGCCTTAAATGCAGCGGGACGTCACGAAAGGACAGTAAGGGAGCGGCGAGGGCAACATGTTTTTGTGTGTGTATTTTTTATATAAATACCGCAAAGGAAACCGGCACCTCCCAACTGTCCGGAGCCTGCATGACTATGGATTGAGGCATTTTGGATGGAGGCTTTAAGGGAGTAATTAAAGGAAGAAAATGTTTGGAAGCGTCATTTTTTTTTATTTTTTTTTTTTTTTATTATCATATAAGTACATTTTTGTTTATTTGTTACAGTATATGATCAAATATTTCAAGACCCCTCTTCCATAGAAGCATTAGCTTGTGGCTGGAAGAGGAGTGTACATTGTTTTATTACAGTAAGTAAGTAATTAAAAATAAAATGATTTTAAACTTATTTGAAGAATGGAATGTTACTTAAGGAAACTAATTGAGATGAGTTATTCTTAAGATTAATTCAATTGAAAACATTTTTATTTTTTATAAGTTTGTCTTTAAAATATTTTTTCACAGTGTTTATTATTTGGATGTTATCATTAATGTTTCTAATTTCTTCAGGTAGTCGATTGAAAAAAAATCTTACCCGGTAAGTCTAATAATTTTGTGCAAATGAAGTGTTTAATTTTGGGCATGGAAAAATATATTTAAGTCGAGTAGAAATTGATACTTGTTTTTTTCTTTAATGATTTGAATTAATGCATTTTTAGTATAAAGATCTTTAAATGAAGGCACTTGAAATTCTTCGAATAATCGATCCGTTGGGTAATCGGAAGATTTTCTTAATATTATTTTAATTATTAACCTTTGTACCACTTCTATTTGAGTAAGGTTAGTTTTGTATGTGGATCCCCAACTAATGACACCATATTGTAGAGTTGATTGGACCAAGGCATAATATATTAAATATAGGTTTTTTAAAGACAAAAAATTTCTGATTCTTACAAATACATACATCAGTTTTCTGATTTTTTTTACAACTTGACATATTTGTTCCTTCCATTTCAAATTTTTATCGATAATTACTCCTAGATATTCGATTGTGTTTGTGTTTTTTAGTATTGTGCAGTTTTGGAGACAGTAATTTTTATTATGTATTTTGGAATTGTCATGAATGATTATGTCAAAATTTTTAGGGATATCTTTTGTGTGTATTGCAAATGGAATTACATATGTTTTATCGCTATTTAGTAATAGTAAATTAATGTCGAAGAAATTCTTAAGAGTATTTATGTCTTCAGTGGCTTTAAGTATTACGTTTTCCCAAGTTTTTTCGCTTATTATTAGAACTGTATCGTCATTATTATTCTTCAATGTATTTGTGAGAATACTGTCAAATCAAGATTGCGAATTGATATCCGATAGCTCATCGTGTTTACATTTGAATAAATGTTGGTAAAGTTTGGACACTGAAACTCGTAGCTAATGCCAACATTGGTTGTAAAATGGAAGCACTCAATCCGAAACACTTTCTAATATATTAAAAAGTTTTGGAGTAAACAATATTTTTAGTTTTAAAAAAAGTCGGCATACGAAGTAATTTGGCCATGTAGTGGTTGAAAGAAAATGTCGTTATCCAGATATGGTCACCAAATATGGCTAAAGCCATTTCGAGCAACATCTCGATAATTCACCAAGGTGGCCTCTTTTATCGAGGGGTAAAGCTCTCGACTAGCAAGCTAGTTCAAATCCCTGGGTTCAAATCCCGGCGGGCGCAAGCAAATTTTATTAGATTAATTTGTGTTATTTCACGAATCACTCTTTTAAAATAATATATAGTATTTTTGCGGTAGATTCCAGAGTGGAAGATCTTCTCAGTATCACTCTAGTGAATACGGAGAAAAATCTGGGCTTAACGAAAATATGTGGATAAAACTTAGCTGGATATAAAAAAAACACCATCGGGTTGGTGAGTTTTTCATACCAGAATAAAGGTTCATAGAGATTTATTTTATAGTTCCAACCTAACCAAATCACATTTCAAGAACTCTTTATAAATCATAATGTTAATATTAGGTTTCACGATTTTATTTTCTTTCTATCATGGTAGTTACATAATTTTTTTACCAAAATAAATCACATTTATGAATAACTCAAATAACGACGGTAGTGGAATACTAAATAGTTTTTTTTTTACCAAATGGGTATATTTTTCACTGCCGCGCAGATTTTAGCATTATTAAGTACACTTTATTTTTGAATGGTAAGAAATAAGAAATAACGTAATTGACTTTTACTGGTGTAAATTTGCATTGCTTTTATAGAAGAAGAATTTGAAGCGGTAAAAGTCAGACACAGGAAATACCGAGACTTACCTATCAAAATAAATATCTGTAATACATGATATTTTTTCAGACGTAAAAAAAAAATCTACTAGATGTCAGATAATAATATATTATCATGGCCTAAAAATGGAATCGCGGATAAAAATTTCTTCAATGTATTTGTGAGAAAACAGGTGAAGCAAAGAACAACATAATACTGTCAAAATCATGCATTAGAAAAAACACACAAGATTGTGAATTTACATCGTGTTTACATTTGAATAAATGTTAGTAAAATTTGGACACTGAAACTCGTAGCTAATGCCGACATTGGTTATAAAATGGAAGCACTCAATCCGAAACACTTTTTTATATTTAAAAAACTTGGAGTAAACAATATTTTTTAGTTTAAAAAAAGTGGATTCTTAAAAATTCCATAGCTCATGATAACAACGTTCCAACGTTTAGAAAATAATTGAGTTGGTATAAATTTCAGACGGATAAAACTGCGCTAATTTCATGGCCGTACTTTTGAGTGAAGCATAATTTTTTTTTCTGGAATTGTTAAATGAAATAGTTACGTTTGGAGTTGGAAGCATAAAAATCACAGAATTATTTGAGCAAGACTTCGATATTTCCAGTAGTTTGTATTACGCATAATTGATACGTGGATTGGATTGCCACTTTGGGAACTCCCTAGTCATCTCCTGAATACTCCTGATATCTCTGAGGTGTGAATTTCAGAACTCTTTAATATCTTCTCACATCTGTGGCCAGGAATCGCAAACAGAATTTCATCCGCCAGAAATGGATATTGACCTTCATATTACACGACTTAGATGATACCTTAACGTTAACGTATGCCTGAAAACGAATATCGTTAACAATTCGTGCCGGATTCGCTTTGGTCTCCAATCTACAAATGAGGCCAACAGCGCTAGAGTGGTCTAACCCCAAGGTGGTTTCAGAGTGGAAGATACTATCAGTATCGCCCTGGTATAAGATCACTATTCATAGTTGAAACATTGCTTGAAATGGCTTTATCCGTGTTTGGTGACCAGGTCAGATACTTTCCCATATTCCTCTACCCCTTTTTAACCTAACCTAACCTTACCTACTTAACCCAGTTAATAAGGTTTTTGTTTCATAACTTTCCATGACTTTATATAACTTTTTAAAGATGTGATGAATTATTATTGTGATGATTTATCCGGTCACCCTCAAATATAGATGGACTAGGTAAATCCGCTCGCAGACCAAACCGTATGTGCCCTAGGACTATTACCTAAACCGGGCCTAAGCTTAGCTTATTTAGGCTACGGCTAAATTAGATACCAATCACAAGAGTGGGCCATGAGAGCTTGAGAGAAATTCAACATTATCGTCAACATCTTGATACAGCGAATTTATTGTAGGCTATTAGGACCGTGCGCTAGAAGATAGCTTTCTGTAAGAATAATGATTGCGCCTCCAACCAGGGAGATACCAATACATTGAGAATTGTCTAAAGAATATTCACGGTGCGCAAAACCAACTCGTGATGATTCTCTCAACTGAATACATTTATATACATTTATCCCTACATTTACGTGATTATATGATGCATTTCCCTGGTGAAATAGCAAATATTCTAATCTTGATAATTGAATAAAACACACTGACATCCGAACCGCAACATAGAATTAAAACTAATTATTATAAGCATTAATTACTCGCCTGAAATATCCATAAAAATTGAAAATATCTCCAGAGTAAAAATAAATGCCGCCGACGGGAATTCAACCCGCACCTTCTGATGTCTGGTCAGGTAGTCTGGACCACTGATCTACGTCGGCTTATTTCCAAACCGCCAAATAATTCCGACAAATAATTAAGCCGACGTAGCTCAGTGGTCCAGAGCATCTGACCGGACATTAAATTCGAGCGGCATTTATTTTTAATCGGGAGATATTTTCAATTTGTATGGATATTTCAGGCGAGTAATTAATGCTTAAAATCATTTGTTATCCTTTGTGCTATGCATAAAAACGTTATCTTATAAACATTAGTTTATCATTAAAAAATAAAAAAAAGAGTTAAAATTGTTGAAGTTTGGATTTTTTTATTCCACCTAAATAAACAATTAACAAAATATAAAACAATGTTAACACAATCTATCACAATCCAAAAAAGTTAACTTTTGTAAAAATAATACAATCACTTAATGTATAACCTTAAAAATTGTTTTGCTTGTACCTACTATAAGCTTGGTTAATGCAAATTAAGTAAATAAGTTAATGAATTACTCACGTCCTTACCACATGCTTTATACTTCTATGATGATAGTATCAAAATGTGAGTTGTTAATTATTAAATGTTAAATGTTGATACCTAAATCAATAATGTACAAAATGATACCATATAATTGCTGCACCATATTGATGGGCTTAGTAACACATAAGTATCTACCTGAAACGTGAATTTTTCCTGATACATTTTATCATAAGACACGCCTCAAAAAACCAAAAAATTCCTTTACCGAGAACTCATTATCATTTCACCGTGTAATTCAGTTGATGTATTGTATCGCATTCATTTCTGCTTGCTTACTTTTCGCCATATTGACGTGATGCGGTGATTTAACTTACAGTCATCTATTTCAATTATAGGGGAGGGTTTTTCCTGTCAAGCATCATTTGAAATATTACTTTCAGAGCTTACAGAGAAAGGTACAAAATAACCAAGCCCTAGAAATATTGGCAAACGGTGGAAAAATATTAGTCCGCGGGAAACTTGGATAGATACCACAATAATGTAATGTAATAAATATATCGATGTCCAAATATTGTAGAGGTGGTATGTACATACATTATTTATTTTTAGTACTTGCCTACAAGTCCATCTTTAAAATAAAATGATTATTTCTGATATTTTTTCCCAATATATTTCCAGCTTCCCGTGGCCAGTGGGACAATAACATCCCCAAAGTGTTGAGAGGAAGTGACGAAGAGAGGAGACAAAAGAAATAAGACCTGCTAATTAAAATCTGGCCAATAATCATTGCTTATACCATTTCAAGCAATGTTTCAATTCTGAACGGTGCTATTTCATAAGGGAGATAATGAGAGGAAATATGGTTAAATATTACACGAGAAGGACAAAAAGGGTATTTATTTGCCGTCGCTGGGCTTGGCGCTCTACCACAGATGTCGTCTTCTAGCTGAAAGCGAGAATAAATATGAATTATATTACGTAATTTTAGGAGTATGGTGTTCAAAGATATCGAAAAAAAAAATTATATTACCACTAAGCAGAAATTGTAATGTTGCCATTACGTACATATTGTAATGTTACCATTACGTACAAATTGTAATGTTACCATTAAATACAAATTGTAATGTTACCATTACGTACAAATTGTAATGTTACCATTACGTACAAATTGTAATGTTACCATTGCATACAAATTGTAATGTTACCATTACGCACAAATTGTAATGTTACCACTACGTAAAACTTGTAATGTTATCGTCATTTACAAATTGTAATGTTACTATTGCGTACAAATTGTAATTATTTATTATGTGCATCTATATAAAAAGGTTTACATATAAATTTTTGGCTTTGCCTGCCTCACTAGGATATCTTGTGCCGAGACAGACTAGTTTACAAATATTTTATAATATTAAAATAAAGTACATTTTACAATAAAGCAAAAATATTTGACAAAAATTTTCAGGTTGGTAGGTAGTGGTTACAATAATGAGATAGAGTATTATATTTGGGTGAGGCGACTAATTATTGCACGACCTTTTTCGAAGATCCATTGTTTGATCAGGATTTTGTATTTGTTAATATTATTCGATTTTCTTGTTTTTTCAGGTAGGTTATTGTATTTTTTTTTTTTTGTATTTCTTTGGCATTCACTATGTAACAATTTCTAGACATTTTTTGTTTTTAATGAGTTTTTATTATTCACAATGTACATTTGTTACGTATAAATTTGCTAATTTTATAAAAAAATTTATACGTAACAAATGTACATTGTGAATAGTAAAAACTCATTAAAAACAAAAAAGGTTATTGTATATTTTAGACTCAATGTATTTGAAATTTCTTTGACCAAATGTTGTGTTTGTTTTAGGTGTTTGTATGAGTTCTTTGGTAAGGTAATAGTAATGATACCATGTTGATAAATAATGATAATAATAATTATTTGGCTTATTTGTATAGAGAGCTTTTTTTTTAAAGTCACTTCAAGGGCCCTTTAAAAAATAAATATATAATAAAATAAATATAATTGCTTTACGACTAAGATTTATAATTATAACTAGTGACTTAAATCTAAAACTTATAACTTGTGACTAACGACTAAGACTTATAACCACTTGCTTAAAACTAGAGACTTAAAATTACATACATATTTACAACTGCGGCAGCTAGAGACATTTGGGTTATCTGGATTTATAGAGAAGTATATATTATAGTATATTTAAGCGCAGATATCTTAAGTGAATGAAATGCAATTAAATTAAATTAATTAATGCGGTATTATTTTGTAGAATCTCAGAGAACAAAGCTTTGATATTTATATGTGATTAGTTTTCGAAAAATGAGAAGTCAGTAGAAAAACTATCCAACGAACACAAGATAGTGGACGGATATGATAAAAGTGATTCAATATTTCCCCATAACGAGGGGCAGAGTCAAGTGACCACTAATGGAACCTAACCTTCAATAATTGTGAAGGATCGTTCGGAAGAAGAAATCTAATTCCTTTCCACGAAGGTAGTTCGAGAATAAAAAATAAAAATAAAATATGAACGGAGAAATGGACAATACAAAATTTCAACATTTTTCCGAATCGTAATAATATTTAATTACGTACTTCGACTACCACAAACTTGATATGTGAATGTCAACGCACATTTAAAAATATACATCAACTTTTACTAGCAAGAGCAGGGCGCAAGAGTCTACCGGAAAATTTAATTAATTTTAAATCCCATATTAACGATGAATTTTCGAACACATTTTCAGAAAAACATGTATACATTAAATGCACCCGGTCGATCGCCCAAGGTGAGTTTTTACTTTTATGCAAAATACATAACACGAGGTTTATTACAATGTACAATTGTACTTACAATAAAAATAATAATATTTGGCTGATTTATATATATTTTCGTGAAAATCACCTTTAGGGCACTGTGCATTTATATATATTTCATAATAAATATTACTGGTTTACAATCAAGATTCATAATAAATACTAGTGACTTATATCTAAGTCTTGTAACTACTGACTTAAAATTAATGACTTACATCTAGTGGCTAACGACTAAGGCTTATAACTTATAACTTTTTTTTTGTGAAACCGCAAATTCGATTCCCTATTGCTCCCAACCGTCTGCAGCCAGGGAGACTAAGGTATCCCCAATTGGAAAATGATACGAGACTAAAGGTAGTGGGGAGGGTAAAAAGATGGGAGAGAGGAAGGTGGGTAAGTACCTGGCTATTCAAATCTGGTCGCCAAACACGGCCAAAGTCTTTTCAAGCAACGTTTCAATTCGGAATGGTGTTCTTACACCGGGGCGAAACTGAAAGCATCTTTCATTTTGGAACGTGCCGCAAATATATTTTTTACTATCTTAGTAATTTGTGAAATAAAACAAATAAATTAAATAAAATTTACTTGGGCACGCCGGGATTTGAACCCTCGACATCCAGCTTGCTAGTAGATAGCCTTACCCCTCGACCATAGTGTCAAAGACCACTAGACCAAACTAGTGATTTACATCTATGATTATATGTAGTGACTTACGACTAAGGCTTATGACTACAGACTTAAAACTAGTGACTTAAACATATAAGTTACCACAAGCCGAACGAAGGACATGTTAAATCTTCATCTACAAACAAAGTGATGATTGATCATACTGTTTTGAAAGCATCGAATGTACTTTTATTGTTATTAAATTAATCTACTTGAATTTTGATATTATTTTCTTGGTTGGATGAATAAATTAATGAAATGGAATGAAGTGAAAAATAATCCACTTTCCGACTTCTGATTGAAATAAAACTAGAGATATAGACTCGTTGTCGATGACAATGCATTATATCAACTTATGGTGTCAAATACGCATACACACGTGGAAACGTACGCATTTCTCTGAATGACATTATAATTAAAAACTTACAGCAGTTAATTTTACGAAATAAATCTCGGTTCTATCCAATTGGTGTTTGGCTTAGGTGTTGGTGCCATTAGTCGTGTTCACTTATTTATTGAGGAAAGTTGTCTAACATTTTTTTTTAAATTTTCATTTTTAAAAGATAATTTAAAGTTCCCAGCAGATTAAGAGCCAGTCCCTGGGGAGGGAGGTTCAATCCTCATTCAAACCAAAACAAGTATTTTAAATTGGCTACTAGCTGGCCCAAGAGATGGTGGAATTAAGTCGAAAATTAAAATTAGATGTATCATTGAAAAAAAACTTTGTTTTTTACTGGTAGATATTGTTACTGTTGTTACTGGTTTACATTGCGTCAAAACAATATTTAAACTATAAAAAGGAGCTACACAAAAATACAAATCATCCGAAAATTATTGATTACAGTGATCACCTACCCAGGCATCTCTACTGGTTTTTACAAGTGGCGCCAAAATGTAATTCGCGCCAGGCGACGCTTTCGCTCAGGGCCGGTCCTGCTCTTATGATTTTCATTTTGTAAAGTTACCTTTATTCTATTTTTTCACAATTTTACGACGACCTCTTTTTATTCTAGGCAGAGGTCATTGTTCTAATTTTTCCCTGAAAAAACGTAATTGGGAACCCACACGCTGATTTCAGTTGAAAATAATACTCATTGAAGTAAGCAAACACGTGGTTTGACATTGTGGTTTGACATTATATAAATGAAATTTATTTTTTGGCACCAAGGATAACAACTTATTACATGCAATAATTACGCATGAAATATGCATTCAAATTGGAAATATCTACAGAATAAAAATAAATGCCACCAACAGGAATTAAACCCTCACCTTTTGATTGCCGGTCAGTTGCTCTGAACCACTAAACTACGTCGGTTTATTCCCAACCCGCCAAATAATTCAATATGTACTAGTGGGAAATTCAGCACGAATAAAGCCTTTCCTACATCAATAAAGTTGGTTGTTTAAACCACTTTGACCACTGGACCTGAAGAAGGTTGAGTGCAACCTAAACCGGTCGACCTATAACTCAACAAATTGGTTTAAAACAATGTAATTTTTTTATTCATTTATATGATGAATTAGCGGTACAATTATTAAGTAAATGCAATCTGCTGGAGAAAAAAACAATGTTTTTTTCCGTTTATTATTATTTCAACGAACAAAACAAGAAAACAGAGACAGATTTTAGCTCCAATTTATTTTATCTCGTTTAAGTCAGCTTAATTTACAATGTAGTTTTGGAAAAGAACGTAACTCACAAGAGCAAGGAACTCGTTTAGTATGGGGAAAACTAGACTTCAGAGTGCGGTAAAGTTGCACCAACGGCAGCCAAATGGAAGTACAAAAATTGCAACAAAAGTTTACATTCAGACGTAGGATATATAAAAGGGATTTCCACTATCCCTTACTTAAGTATTTCATATCCGTTATTGTGTGGGAGTAAGGTCGATGAAATAGAACCAACAAGATGTATCTATTCATTTTATCATAATTATAAAAACATTCATATTTATATATAAATATTAATAAAAAATATTATATGTATTCTGTACGGGTTATGAGAAACAACAACAACTATATTACCGACTGTTTAAATTTTATTATTTCAAATTATTAATTTTAGTTACTTGCTTAGTATATAAACAAGTGTACACTACGCATACTTAACCCCTCCGACTTTTCGCGAACTTGAAGCTAAAATGTCTTTACCGAAATGTCAATTTCACGAAAACGTTGTGTTATTACCGCCTCACAATCAAAGCTCTATAAATGAAACATTTCTGAACGGAGCCGAATAGTAAAAACTGTTTTAGAAAGGTTACAAAATAGGCTTTCAAATTGTTGTATCATAAATAAATATTAACATTTGTAAATATTTAAATTTAGAATGGAAACATGAAAAAATTGTAAAAATGACTCACCTGTAATGTTTTATGTAAAAACGATACTAAAATCACGGATAATGTAAAAAAAAAACACTTATTTCATCGTACAAATGTACAATAAACAATTCTGTCACTTCACTTTTTGACCATTTCATACAAAATATACTTTTAAAAAAATAATTAAAACTGGGAGGCGGGTCGGCACGTCAAACGGCTTTCTTGGCGTCGTTTTACGATTTGGCGGGTAAAATTTGCTTCCACTGAGTAGGTCTTTTTACGGGTTTCTATGGATAACTTTGAATAGAGATGTGAAGCTTCATTCAATACGAATATTCTACTTTTTGTTTTAGGGATGTCACTAGAAGAATAACGGAGTTATGACGATTTTTGTGGAAACACACGCGTTGACGTGTAAACACGCTTATTGTACTTGACTGCTATCGTTATTTTATCGTGTATATCTGCTTACGTTGCTGACCGGTTAACATGTATTTTTAGTAATAGTCGCTAATGTCTGTTTTCCAACTTTATGCCCGGGTTAAATCTTCCTCACAGGAAAAACTAAACCCTTCCACACACTTTTCCACAAATGATCATCTAGTCAATCCACATTATGCAAGTGCATTATATAAGTAAAATAAATACAAAATCATACAAGAAAAATATTATTATTATTCATATAAATTATATTATTATACGTAGAATTAACAAATCGTTATTTAAAAGTCCATTTTTCCATGCACTAGTGGGTTTTTTTTAAACATACCTTTATTTCTAGTTTTTTTAAGCATCCGTGTATCAGTCAAAAACTCTAACTACTGGAAAAAAGTCATGAAACCGCAAAAAAATATTGCTTGCACGCAATGGCACCCCAGTGATAGCTAATATTTGAATGATTTAAACATTCATGTGGTATTGGAAAAAACTTTCTAGCTTTTTATTATTAGCCTCCCGTAAAAATTGGATTTTTTACACTACGCTACTTTGTATGACTTAGAGATTCTAGTTTGCAAAAAAATAGCGTAAATGATTTTCGCTAACATGGGTAGTTTTTTCCGCTACCCAGTGGTCTCATTTATTCATTGCAAATTGTTGTCTCGCGGGCTCAATTAGACTTCTAGTCTGGAATTTGTCAGTGGTGGAAAGTATTGTTCCGTCAGCACGGGATAAAACCAACTTTATGTCGGAAATATGGTAGACATAGAAAATAATAATACTCCATTTTTACAATTTTTCCAATGAACGGTAACGGTAAGTAACGTTATGAGGCTTATTAA
This sequence comes from Hesperophylax magnus, assembly GCA_026573805.1. Lineage (NCBI taxonomy): Eukaryota > Metazoa > Arthropoda > Insecta > Trichoptera > Limnephilidae > Hesperophylax > Hesperophylax magnus. Next base: position 9,860,226 of record JAIUSX010000022.1, read on the forward strand.
TAATTTAGCGAACCGTTTATCGCAATTTGGTGGTAATTTTTTTCTTTGTCGATGTTATTCCAGTCATTCGGTAGTTTTGTGTTTATTACCTATTAAGTTAGTATTACAGAACATTTTTTCAAAATTATACTACCATTGAGTGGAAATGATCTCATTTTGCGAAGTATAATATGAAAAGCATTATAAAATCAAATGCGTTTGTTTCGCAAGGGATATAAATGTAAAATAGATATAAAAAATAAAACCAATTTGTTTTCTTTTAATAACTAAGACTTATTTCTTTAAAGATTTTTTTTTCTTTAAAATGTATAAAAGAGTGTGCGTGTGCAATTTGGAGAGCATGAGTTATTGCTCGCCAATACTTTTTAATTTTTCTATTTTTTATGTGAATTCTGCACAAGAGTTCCAATTGCTCCCAACCATCTGGAGTCAGTGAGACTATGTCATCCCCAACTGAGGTATGTAGTGAGCCTGACGGGTAGTGGGGGGGGGGAAGGAGAGAGAAATAAAGAGGAAGGTCGAGGATGTAACGTTAAAAGATTATGCAAATTTAAATTGCCAAAGTAGTGCCCGATTATTATTTTATTGAAAGTTTTTCGGGTGGCTGCCCTGCGATCGGTTGTACGGAGCGGACGAGAAATGCGGGTAGAAAAGGACCTGTGACAATACGGAGGAAAACGAACGTACGCGCGGTTCTTTTGGAGGACGATTCCGCGGCGCTGAGATTAGCTTAACTATTTTATTAATTAAAACGTAGACTAGTTGAGATGAGTTCCAAACGCGCCATTGAGTGTGTACGTTGCGTTTTGCCAGAAAAATTTATATCAAAAACTGAAAAAGAGCACGCGGATACCATCGACCAATCCTTCGGAGAATAAAGGATACAGACTTTCCGTGTAAACTAACCAAACATAAAACAAACGTTTTGACTCTGTTCTTTGTTCGAGTGTTGTTGTTCGGTGAGATTAAAATATACAATCAGTTATTTCGATTATAAAATAGTTTTATTTGTGAGTGTTTTTGAAGTATAATTCCTTGGAGACTACACTGGATTACCAAACATGCTGTCGGGGTGACACAAAGATGAATCCTCATTGTCCCCACGTAGCCTGCCAAACGTTCAATGGATGCTGGTTAATTGAGGATGGCCTCGCACATTCCTTCCCACAAATCTCTAACTGGAGTAACCTATTCAGATTTCACGGGGACCTGTCGTCATGCTCACCGCTGGCGGACTCTTCAGACACCCTCAGACAGGACAACGTGATCAAGGTTCTTCAATGCTTTCACACATTCTGCCCTCCTTGCCTTAGCCCCATCAAAGCCCTGGTGATTGACAAGGGTCCATGCTCATCAGACATGACAAGGAGTAACTGACTAATCAGATCTAGTCACCAAACACGGCTGATGCAATTTCAAGTAACGTTTCAAATCCGAATAGTGGTCTTATACCAGGGCGGGATTCGAATCCGCGACCTTAGGCTTGCTAGTTAAGAACCTACCCCTCGACCATGGAGATCGGACCTCAATTCTCTACAATTCCAAAAGCTTAACTTCTACTAATGAAATTGTGTCAGTCTTTTTTAAGCCACAATAAATTTGAAAGATTAATCTTCGTGTAATTATCCCTCGCCAAAGCTTAACAAAATGTCAACATAATAATTGGCGACAGGATCTCTAGTGACTTAATTCAAATAATGTATAATCGAAACAGGTTCCCTTGATGTCATCCAATATATTTCCTTTTGTTCTTCCGCTGAGGGCTTGAAATACTAATGAATCAGCCCGAACCCAATTCAAGAGCCCGACTTTTCATCAGTTGTCTGTTTGCTGAATTATGTAATCATCCCCTTTGTGAAGCCGATGGCATATTAATGTTGAGACACGAAGCTCATTTTTCAGCTCAATACAAATACCTGGATAACTCAACGAGTTTACCCGCCTCTGGTGACACCCAGAATTATTCCGTCCAAAGTTTGCTTAATAAAATCATCACGTAAGGATGATATTATTTTATATTGTTAATCTAGGAGACCATTTGTTCACAAGACAGGAGTTATGACAAGCACTTTATTCCTCAACCCCTCAAAAAGGTGATTGCTAACTGCTTGAGATTTAATAAATAATGAATTCCAGTTGAAAAATTAACCATTTCAAAGAAATTATTCGAAATCTCTACTGGAAGAGTTCCTAAGAAGTGAGATGGATTTTCTACGTGAATTTAAATAAATCGCCTTTGTGAACTAAATCGAGACTCTGTCGAAAAACACGCTTTAGTCTCACCTGAAAATGTTTAAAGCTTTGTGTAACACAGGACACGATGCTGCTTTTTATATTTTCTCGGAAAACGCAAATAAAGAAGCAAAAAAACACGTTAAAAAGCTGCGGCTGTTATTGTTCGTTTTACTTGCATAATATTTTTACAAAAGTACTTTTTAAGCAAAGTTTACTGCAGTATATTATGTATTTACTTGCTGTTAGTCATTTGGTCGGATATATTTGGTCGGATTACCGAAAATTGTAGTGACGTTTAAATGTGTTTTGAGTTAATCTGAATTGTATAAACACGGCAGAAACTATTGTCAGTACTGTGTTAATCTTCAATTACATAATTAAATTCGGATTTTGTGAAATTCTGGTGAGTTTGCAGATTTTGTAAATAACATCTGTATTTGCATTCTACCCACAGCGGTAAGTTCCAGCATTTTGTCTGGATTTTTTATTTTTGTTAATTTTTAGGTTGGTTTCTTTTTAATTTATTTTTATTATATGTAATATGTCCTCCGTGGACTCCTCCGACGAGGAGGAAGTTGCCCTCCATGAGCTTTCAAAGGAGGAAGTTATTAAAATAGCGCAGGCAAGAGGGAAGGAGATATCCTCACAAAGGAGACGACCTTCTCCCAGATCCTATGTGCTCATGGAGAGTATTCAAGCCCACAAGGAGCCTGGTAGTCCTAGACGGCCCACTTCACCGTTTACCAGTATCCATGGCAGCTTACTCCGTGAAGAGGGAGCAGCATCAATTTTGGCCGCCCCGAAGGATGTAGCTAACGCTCCTTCTGGAAATGTCGGATAATAAAAATAGATAATTGTTTTTGTCTTGAAGATCTAGGTTAGATATTATAGGTTATTGCATTCAAATTTATTTTCATCATGAGCTATGAAACAATGACACATAAGTTTAATTTTTAAAAAGTAAGAAAAGATGTCATGATAAGGATACGCAATATTTGTAATAAAGAGCGTGTTGAATCTCTGGTGAAGTTGCAGAGTAAAGTTCGCCTTCTATAATACAAAGAAACGATTTTATATGTATAACCAAAGAAAAGCGAAAAAAACTTTAGTTTAAAATTCTCTGCGCATCCTAAACAGTATTTTCATGATAAAATTGTCAATCTTCTTTCCGATGAATAATGTTCCAGGGCAGACTTTACACAGCAAACTAGTTTCAGAACAGGTCTAACATGATTACAAAGGTGTTGAAAACGATAAAAATGCGGTGACCTTTTCTTTCAGTTTTTAAATCTAGGTAAAAGGAAAAAATATCCTTGGTGAAAAGAGTTCCAGAGATATTCTGATAGCGGTATCAAACGAAAGGGCCTTTGAGATATTAGTCGCCAACTGATCCCCCCGGGGTGAATCCATTCCTCAAATAAACGTAGAAGTAGTGTAGTACGTATAGGCACCGTAGTGCTTATAACTACCGTAATACGTTCCAACTTGGTACCGTAGGGGGATCTTCACATCCACACTAAATTTCTTATGTTTCCCCCCAAGTAGACATTATCTAGGTAATTGGTGTATGTGCCCTGTACATTATTTGTACAAATATGTTTGGAAGATCTTGCAAGGTTTAAGGGGATCAATACAGTGATGACCTGGGTATCTAGCACGGTTGATCGATAAAACCACGTATCAATACTATATTGACTAAGTCCGTCAACTATGGTCAGTTAGTGATATTTATGACAGCCGGTAGACAAAAGCCGCCGCTTTTAGCCCGACCTCTAAGATGTCGGATAGACTTCGGTTAACTGTGAATATACACAACTGTTTAAATAATGTCATTCGTTATGCAAATTACTGCTCGTTAATCATGGAAGGAGAACTAACAAAGCCCTTTGAATTGAAAGAAATCGTACATGCTATCGAGAGACTTAACTAATTCATCTAAGTTGCGATCAATAGATTACGTTCCAGCTTGAAGTAACGAAAACTGTTAATTGTGACTAAAGACCTCATTAACTAATTAACTTTTTTTTCATGTCAAAAGTACATGCGGACTGCCAATGTATATTAAAGTTATTATATCAATTCGACATAGTCAATTTATTAATGTTTTTATTTTTACGTAGCCGTTTGACATTTTGACAGATGCGCCAGTGTTGCCATCTTATAACGATTTATTATTTATTTCGTGTCAATACTGGTTTGGTTATCGACAGCGCAACCGTGCTAGGGATACCGATAAAGAATCGTCGGAAGACGAGCCTATCGATCGGATATTGTTATGTTAACAATTTGATTGCGCTAGACCCCCTGATGTACGAATATCTTAGTACTGTGAAGTTGCGATTGAGAATACTGACAATAGATTGGAAGTCTCAGGGCTCGGTTCCTTTAGAGTAAAAAATATTTCAGAAGGATTTTTTTTTATTGAGGTGTGAGGTATTATTTGGCTATGGATTATGGAATATATGCACCATTGATTTAAAAAAAACATGCGATGAAAATTGTTACTTTGGCGATCGAGAAAAAAATCCGTTATCTTCTGCTGCGCTATATGTAATACCACACAACGATATTAATACTAAATATTTAATTAGTATTACCGATGAACTATTGAATTCTATTGATCTCCACCTTTACTGTTGTAGAGCTCCAATATTAACATTATACAGAAGTATAATATGAGCACTTACATAAAAATGCTGCACATTACAATAACGCCTTGAAATTGCTAGCTGTTGGGCCTTCATTGACGATAAATATTTAGTAGACGGAATTACACAGGAAAAGTAATTTATAATTGTTTTCAATTATGTACTTATCGCCCTTACAGTATGAAATAGGGTTAAACTTTGTGAACTTCTTTTCTTTTAGGTATGTAATGGTAATGGTATCTTTTTAATATTTTCGAATGATTTATCTTACAGGATAGAATTGAATGACCTCTTCGTCTATACTGTTACACAATTCCTATAAGGAGTGGAATAGCTTCTTTTCCATGCCTGGCTCAGGTGGTGCACTGTCCACTGCGCCAACCCTGACGTAGCGGTATCAGTGAAAGGGAAGGTTATGTTCGACCCTAATTTTCAGTTATCTTGTGGTCCTGTCGGCTAGAGTGAGATACTTAGTCCCGAGGGTTCTTCAGAAGTCTCTTCTCCACTATCCTACCGTCTTCACGGGTGTCAAGACACGTCACGTGCCACTGTGGTGCCGGGGACGGTGTGAAGGGTTCGAAGGACCTCCTTCCCGTCCCACATGCTCACTATCTCTCGTCGGGACTGCCGTAGCTTGCCTAAAGCTTCTGCCGTTCTTGTGTCGAACGCTGCCACGGGAACGTGTTTGAATTTTATCCATCAAACAACCTTGGATGAGAACATTGTATTTGGTATATTTAATTGTATGTTGTGCCGTGTAGGGAGAGTCGGGAGGTTTAAGAATCATTTATTAGTAGTTTGCTTTTAAAAACAACAGTATAGTATTTATGTGAGATCCAACCGAAAGATGGGCCAATAGGTTTTTAAAACGGCCCGGGAAATAATGACCGTAAATGACCATTGTTCCAGTGCGACCCAGGGGTGGGAGTGGACCGGTTCTTCCACGCCCTCTACACGCAGACCTCCACCAGGATGGTCATGCTGCTGGGGTCTGCCTGCTCCGAGGTCACAGAAAGCCTGGCCAAGGTCGTGCCGTACTGGAATATCGTGCAGGTAACATTCAAGGCATATTTTTTTATGTTCATGAAGATTTAATGTGAATATTTATGTATCGAACTAACTACAAAGCGGAAGATGAATTCGGGAGCTTTCTGATTTCATGCAAACAAACCAATACGGAAAAGCCAACTTGGAACGAACTTAACCATCTTTATGTCATTGTTTTATAAATTTTATTCCTAATAATTCTTATGGCTTACATACTCAATAATATTTCGATGATTTGTATAGCGCCGTTTTTGTGAAAAGTCACCTCAAGGGTGGGTTTTCGTGAAATAATTATCACAATACAGTTTATTTTATAATAAACGACTGCATTCATCAACGAAGTGGTTTTCTCCGGCAAACGACTGGGGTTGATTGACAAATCACCTTACCCCCTCACGCAGTTTGAGTAATAGGGCGAGCGAGTGGGATGGCGCCCATCACCCACGAGGCAGTCACTGTGCGCGTTTACTGGCGGAAAAAATTATGGTATTGTTCCAGCGCGCAAAAAACATTATCCCTACCCCTCTTGGCAACGGAAAGGTTAAAAATAAATAACAGTTAAAAATTTCTTAAGTCCCAAGCCTATGGAACAATGGAACCCGCATTTAGTGAAAGTTATAACGGTTTGGAAGGACCTGACTATTCCGATCTAGTCACTAATAGATACGTGCTGAGCTAATGAAAATCATATACTATTTTTTAATTATACACACTTGAATAATACCGGTGAATGAATGACTTAATATTAATGACTTAGATATTATGATGATCTGATGGAGCAAGATCTGTATTTTGAATAGCCTCCCAGCTGAGCTCTTGAATTGCAGTTTTTGTAATGTTAGCTATCCGGTTGCGTTCTCCGCATAAACAGCCTAGGTTGCCATGCTTCCCGATTAAACTAAATATAAGGATTCATCACAAGTGTTTTATTTTTTTTTTGTACTTAAAAACCATTTTCAAAAATTTAACAACTGTAAAAATTCAAGGAGTATTCAATTAATCAATACCCTCACTTTGGAATTAAAACATTATTTTACACTAACTTGTGTCAAAAATATTTTTAACGAAGCACTGTTTCCTTGAAACTTACTTGTTATTACTTGTAAATTAGTTTAGTACCTAAACTGTATTAAAATGTGTTCAGTAATTTCCACCCTATTTTCGAAAATATTCTCGAGATTTGTTGGTGAAAATACATTCTTTATACCCCCCGTTAGTAAAACTATACGTCACTAATATACTTTACTGTCAAACATTCTGGAAAATCCCCAACTTCATAGACAATGATTGATTGATGGAAAAAAACTCTGAGAATTTCTTGCTTTCCCCTAATAAATAATACCCACAGGTGGCGTGTTCCTAATACCAACATAACTGACGATTAAATCAGGTGACGGCTGTCCCTATTAAAGGTACTAATCCAAATATACGTGCAGTCTGATTTATAGAATGATTGTTAATTACTATCCCAGCATTTAAAAAAGCAGATTTGAGTTTTAAACCTAATGTCTGCCATACACAAAATATGCTTTCGATGGCCGCCGTGTGAGCCGCTCTACATCCTAACTACAAACAGAAGTGCTGCCATCTGTCTGATAGCAAGTATTACTCTAATGTCTACCTTACACATTCGCTCCACGTGTTAGCTACAGAATAAAGTGGTGCAATCTATAGATTTCAGAACAAAACTGTTGATGTCCGAAATTCACAAATTTGACGATATTTTGAATAATTCCATATTTTTTTACTAATCCGTTGATTGATCCACCTAATAATCGGTAACTTATGTATCGTAGCTTTTAACGAGTACGTTCAATACAACTTATTTCTCACAATAAATTGATATTAGAAACGTAAGAAAATACTGCTATCTAAATGAATCCATTATAATTATACTTTGCAAATTATTTATTAAAATGATTTTTTTTAAATTCTCCTGGAAAGGGATCTCCAAAGATGTTTACGAGAACCATTATTTTGTGAAGTAAGAGCTTCACAGATGCACTCATAGAGGGCAGTGCATAGAGCTTGCTTGGAAGTCCACTAGATGGCAGCTAGTAGCCAGTGGTCGCCAGGACCAGTTAGAATGCTCCCAGACAAAATTGGTGTCTGGGAGCCAGCTTCTAGTTAGGTCGACTATCGAGTCACCATTGTTATACGCGAAGTATTAATAAATCCCTGATTTAACACAATGAACCTATTACTTAAAATTTTCTTCCACGATGAGTTGGAGAACTGTTTATGGAAAAACAACACTTTATAAATCCCTTCCTTTTACCAGTTCTTAGAAATCATTTGAATGACCTTAAAATTTATATCATCTTTTTAACAAGATAGAAAATACTCTATCGGTAGTACCTTAGTAAATATTACACAGTGACTAAGTAGTTTTAAAAAATACAAATCGTGAACTGAATAACATCACCTCCCATCAAAGTGTACATTAAAACGTTAATCAATTAATCTACCGACCTCCGTGCGTGTCACACGTGATATCAATACTACATATTAATTAATGTACTATCAATCGGGTTCTTATTATACAAGTTCAATTTTAATCTAGTATGTAGTACAGCAATTGTGCGTGGTCTCAGAATAATCTAACACATGAAATAATAATATCAGTGCTAATATTTAAATAATACACCGAAGTGACCGTGTCTTCATTATCTACCCACTAACAACATTATCAAAATGTCAATCGAGCAGCTGAACGAAAAATTTGCCATTACAATGAGCGATTTCGAAAAGAGACTGAACACGGCATTAAATAAACCCGGCAACTCGCAAACTGACTTCCAGAAAATCCATGATGATTTTGCGGCCTTCAAGGTTAAGATTACTGCTGATTTGTGCGCCCTTCAGGAGGATGTGACCAGACTGGAGCTTCGTGTGGATGCAATTGACGCAGCTTCCAGGAACCATGTTCTTCTCCTGCACGGTGTTAAAGAATCACCGTCTGAAGACACCCGCTCCCTGATGAGCAATGTTTTGACCGGTCTAGGATGCCCCGACGACGCCATCAAGGGCATCGAGTGCGCCAAGAGACTGGGTCGTGCCTTGCCCAATAAGAGCAGGCCCATCCTGCTTCAGTTCCTGCGCCAGTCCGATCGTCGATCCGTGTGGGAAAGAAAAAAGGGTCTGAAAAACTCTGCTCTCCTCTTAACAGAGTCGCTCACTCCCATACGGCAGAAATTATTCTCCAAGGTCCGTTCGGTCTTTACACCATTCAAATGCTGGACCAGTGATGGAACCATCGTCGTTCTCCTTCCGGATGGCAGCAAGCGCGCCATCAACTCCCAAAAGCAGCTGGATATCGTGACCGCCCTCTTGACGAGGGCCAAGGCTCTTAACCCAGCAGCTCCTCCAGTTAACAAGTCCACCGGCGCCGTGCCCGATTCCGATTCCATTGGTAGTTCTGTTAATGATAACTCCAGACCGATCGGTCTGCGTTCCAGAACCAATAAACATAAATAATAATCTCTTCAAACTTAGTATAAATACTTTGTGGCATCATTATCGGTATTTTTAAAAGTAGGTTACTAAAAATAATAATAAAAAGTGATTTATTTTTGATAATATAAATAATAATCTCTAAAACTACGTTATTAAAAACATATTTTGCTCGAATGGTGAATAGTTTGAATTATCAACAAGTACGTAGGTACATATATAATATACTTAACTTACATTATCGTATTATAACTTATCCTACATATTATAACTTTATTATTAATCTGCCCACAAACCATAATAACAAACATCTTATGAATACCTATATAGTACCCGCTTGCCATACAATTAAGTAATTATTATTATTCAATTCAGCCTGCTAAAATATTATACACATTTAGAAACGCCCGTATTATAATACTCGTGCAGGCAAATTATCGCAATACCGCGCATCTTACAGTTGTTGATACCTACTTACAATTAGGCTACTGGCAGCGTGTGTACTTCACGACCTTTATTTACAATTTCGACGATATTGTGTGCCTTTATCTCATTGTATACCTATATCTCATGTACCTATGCTCAAAATGCAGTGATACTATTATTACTGTTTATTATTCATGTTTATCTTATGTTTTCCATGTATATCATGTTAATAATACTTTAACATTGTATATCTCTCATGTACATATCTATCTACAATGCTACAAATAGATATTATCTATATTTCAAGAATGCCTACTAACAATAATCCTTATACTATTGATACGGTCTCTACTTTATTTTATTCGTATACTTACAAGCTATAATCAAGCTGTTCATATTATTAATTTGTAATTGCTTTGAAAAATTTAAATAGGTATGTGACGTATTGAACATTGCACATACCAGAAATATTATTATATTTCACTATCCATAAAAATAAAAAATAATTTTAAAAATATGTTCATAAATATATGTATATGTAGTATGTACGTATCTCTTACCTGTTTATTATTTACTCTGCGCAACAGAGACACAAAGCCTATATTAATTTATCTACTTTTATTAATAAGTGAACTACACCGCGAACTATACACACAGACTTCTTAGCGTCTCGGTACCTACATTTCGTTTACAATATGATATTATAAAGATTTACATTCGTATTGTGATATTATTATATGAATGTAAGTCTATCTTTCTACTCTATTTTACTCTATTTTTCATATTATGATGTTATTATATAAATGTAAGTCTATCTTTCAACTCTATTTTACGCACGTAAACAGTTTTTATTGATAAATTTAGTTTGCCTTTATTTGCTCTAACTTTTTTTTGATTTGAAGTTTTATATACCTGTACCATTATAATTTTTTTAATCATATTGTCACCTTCTATTACTTCATAGATGTCGTTGTTATTTGTAATTGATTTGAAAAATGTATGTAGGTATATGACGTATTGAACATTGCGTATATTAAAAATATTATTATATTTCACCAATGATTAAAAAATATATATACATATGTGTGTATGTGTATGTATATGTATAATATTTACGTGTATTTCACAAGTAACTCACGACTCACATATACCAACAATTTCACTTAGGTATCTATGATGTAATTTTAGACATGATTATATATCGTACATATCTTATAAATTAATATTTTGTTTATGCTAAAAATATTTCTTTAAATTTACAACCGTACTATTAAGATCATCGCGCACTTCTTGCATTTTTATCATTTTTATTTTTATTTAACCTTCCGTTGAATATAGTAATTTATATGTTTTTTTTTTTTTAAATTTGTTTTTTCTATTTCCTTATATATTGTTATCTTCTTATATTGTTTATAATCATATGTTTTGTAATTCTATAATTCGTCGAGTAATCGACGTATTATTTATCCACAACCTTACACCATTCCCCCATTCCACTCTCAATCCCCCCCTCTTTCCTAACATGCTCTCCGTACTTGCTGCTCACATTTATATTTCACTATTTCACCAGTATAGTATAACATCATGCGCGTCCTTCATAAAACTCTGCATTTATTATGATTATTTTTTTTATCTCTTATCTTTACCAAAATTATTTACACTTATAGAAAAACTTACATAACTCACGATGATTACTATTATGTATCAAAACTGTAGAGGACTACGCACTAAAACAGACATATTTCACAATAATATTTTATTGAATGACGATTGTTACATATTCGGTATTTCTGAAACTTGGCTAATTAATTCTATTTTAGATCCGAAACTGGCACCAACAGAATTTTACAGCGTTTTCAGACGGGATAGATCAAATAACATTACAATTAATAGCATAAACAACCAAGAAGATTCTCGTCGAGGTGGTGGAGTGATGATCATAACACATAACAATCTTAACGCTTATCCTCGCGAAGAATTGGTCTGCAATGCTGAATGTATCTGGGTAACTATTCCTCCTTCTAACTATACCTCCAAACGTACTATCCATGTAGCCTGTGTTTATCTCCCACAGGGACAAGGGTATGAAACTGCACTCAATTCATTCCTTTGCTTACTTGCTAACGTAAAAGATCAACATCCCGATGACATTTTACTTGTAATTGGAGATTTTAATATGCCCACCGTAACATGGAATATACATAACAATGATTCACACTTGACACCTGAAAACTTGAACACAATTAGTTCCTCACTTGCTGACACAATCCATTATTCTGAATTAAAACAATATAATTACATAAAAAATGCAAATAACAGAATCCTGGATTTATTTATCTGTAATGAGGAATGCCAAGTATCTCGTGCATGCGATCCTCTTGTCAGCGAAGACTCGCACCACCCATCACTCAAAATTATGCTCAAAATCGATATACTTCCTATTATTCACGTCCCACCTAAAGAAATTTATCAGTTTACAAAAGCCAATTACGAGTTAATCAACCAACATCTGTCAATGACAGACTGGTCATTTACTCAGGAAAATTTGGATATTGACGTAGTAGTCGATTCTTTCTACAACATTTTAAACAGTACCATCAACCGGTTTGTCCCTAAACGTATCATCAAAAAGAGAAAATTTCCAAACTGGTATTCAGCTTCTCTAATTAAAATCATTAAAGATAAACAAAAACTCCATAAAAAATGGAAATCCAATAATAATCCAGTAAACTACATAGAGTTTTCAATCAAACGTACCCAACAAAAAAACTTACAGAAGCATTGCTTTATTCAGTACATAAGTTCAGTTGAATCTAATATTCTTATAAATAATAAACAACTTTGGAACTATGCTAAAAGCAAAAGTAAAACAAATGGCATCCCACAAATCATGCACCTTAAAGATGAGTCAGGCACCGGTGCTCAACAAGTGTGTCAACTATTCTCTAAACACTTTCAGTCCACCTATGTTAATGATAAGGACACGAATGATCCCAGTATAGTCGATAGTTTTACCTATATGAATAATCATAACCCGATTGGGTACGTACAAATAAACAATTTTTTGATCAATAAATACCTGAAGAATTTAGACATTAGTAAGGGTGCTGGCAGTGATGGTATATCGCCATTCTTTGTTTCAAAATGTGCAAAAAATCTTTCATACCCCCTAACTAATATATTTAGAATGTCACTAAAAGCAGGAAAATTTCCTACAAAGTTTAAAGAAGCAACTATAATCCCTATTCATAAAACAAGTTCTAAAAGCAACATTGTAAACTACCGCCCAATCTCAATTTTAACTGTATTTAGTAAACTCTTTGAAAAAATTGTCTACGATCAAATTTATACAACAATTGTTCGCAATATACAAAACCAACAACACGGATTTCTACAAAAAAGATCGGTACTAACAAATTTGGTAAATTTCACGGAATATTTAACGAGCAATATGGACAATAGAAACCAAGTAGATGTAATCTACACTGATTACTCTAAGGCCTTCGATAAAGTAAACCATTTCATTTTAATTAAAAAATTAAGTCAAATAGGCATCCATGGTGACTTACTTCGGTGGCTCACTTCATACCTTCAGAGCAGACTTCAATGTGTATCAGTTGCGGGAACTAAGTCCAGTTTCTTTTCTGTGCCCTCCGGTGTACATCAAGGTTCTCATTTAGGGCCATTATTATTTAATGTGTATATTTATGATATTCACAAATGTTTTTTACACGCCAATTACCTAGCATATGCAGACGATAAAAAAATCTACTTAGTTATCAAATCAATCGAAGATTGCATTAAACTTCAAGAGGATCTCAATCGTCTTTTTAACTACTGTGAATCAAATAAACTTGTAGTAAATACCTCAAAGTGCAATAAATTATCATTTACACGTAACAACAATAAAATTTCCTTTGATTATACATTAAACGGGACACAAATCAAAGAAGTAGATTTTATCAGAGACCTTGGGGTAATACTGGATGTGAAATTAAACTTCATTCAACACACTGATGCAATCATCAACAAAGCCAACAAAATGCTAGGATTTATAATACGTTTAACGAAACCTTTCCGCAACCTTAAGACTCTATATTCCCTTTACACAGCGTTCATCCGTCCCCACCTAGAACACTGCACACCGATCTGGACTCCTTTTTACCAAGCTCACATTGAAAGAATCGAAAGAATTCAAAAAAAAATTTTTAAACACATTAATTATAAAAAAAACTTACATTTCTCAAATTACGCCGATTCTATTAATTACCACAACTTCAACTCACTTCATACGCGACGTTTGATTTTTGACCAAATCTTATTATTTAAAATTCTTAACAATGGCCTCGACTCACCAGAGCTAATGAATTTAATAAATATTCATATTCCAACAAGATCAACACGGCAATCCCATTTGTTTCATTTACCTACATGTAGAACTAACTTTAGAAAAAATTCACCAATTCCACGTATATGTGCCCAATATAATACTAAATTTCAAAACATAGACATTTTTAGCAATACACTTCACAAATATCGATTAGAAGTAACTCGTACGATCGAAAATTAATACAATAGTATGGAATGTATCCAGAGCATCTCCTATCCTCATCCTAAATTCCTATTCCTCCCCTCCTCACCTAATATATATATATATATTTTTTTTATGCAATAAAACTCCATCTCCAACTAATTTTAATATAGGAGACTTTTTTGGCTTGACTGTATTTAACATGTATATATTTATATTTATTTTTTATGTATAAGCTGTTTGTCTCTTACCTTTACCAATAAATAAATAAAACGAACAAGACCTGTTTACATTTGTTTTTCAATTCGTAAAATATCGCCTTTCACAATATTTTAGCCTCATCGATTTATGGAGCTACCTGAGGGAATGTGTTCTTGAATACGTTCGTAATATTGTGCCTACAGACGTACATGTGAGTTTTGCGGAGGTTTTCAATAGTAAAGGGAAAGAATTTATTCCGGATCCAATCAGCTTCAAAGCGGATCAGAGAAAATGGGACACAAGTAGTAGTATTCAAAGCTCGCATTATAAACCAATCGAAAAATATCTACATCTGGATACGCTTGAATAAAGCTTACAACCTCCTTTTAAAGGTGTTCTGAAACTCGATTTACGACATATATATTTTATAATATTGAATGTGTATGTTCTATATCTACTCAGTTGCCCCGGACCACAATAATCGTAGCGTGTATATGACCGTGCGTACATATTCTATACAATTATTTTTATATCTTTTTCTAGCAGAAATACTTTTTTGTTTTTATTTTATAAAGAGAAATAATAATTCTTTCCAGCTTGCCTCAAATATTAAATATTTTATACTGGAATCCATAAATGATATCGTGAAAATAGTTTTAAAAAAATTGTGTTTAATTCGTCGAACTCCATTTAACTTTAATTAAAATAAATTTAATAATATAATTATTAAGTTCTGCAAGTATTTTTTGGTTTTTGTTATTTTTAAAGCTGTTTCGGCTTTCAAAGCCATTTTTAAACTGTCAGACAAACTTTCAGACAGTTTGAAAATGGCCTTGAAAGCCGAAACAGCTGTAACAATAACAAAATCCAAAAAATACATGCAGAACTTTATAATTATATTATTAAATTTATTTTGATTAAATTTAAAAAATAAAAACAAAAAATAGTGAATAATTTCATTTCATTCCATTTCGCGCCGCTATCGTAACAATCTGTTTAACTTTAAAAATTATTTCTTATTGTTTATCGTATGGACGAGATAAAAGTGAAGTTTCAATTTTCTAACAAATTCCTCCAAAAAAATGAACATATCTTTGAAATATCGAGGTCTCTCTTTTTTTAAATATAAGTAACAACGTTGTTAACGTTTTTGACAACATTTTTCACGTATGATATTAAAATTTTATTATTTTGATATAGTAGTGTTTATTTTAAATGCATACACCGGAAATATAATTTGATCTTGTTTCTAAAACAGTAGATATTAGTTTACATAGAAAATTAAGAAATAAAATGTTTGTATATTTGCATTTGAAATACACATAAAACATTGCAAAATGAACAAAAATGATGAAAGTATTGAAGGGTTAAGTCCATAAAAGTAGACTGGTGATCGCGCGGAAATCCGTTCCCGGTTACTTACTTATTTATTTACTAGAATGTTTTAATTGCAACTTTTTTGTTAATAAATGTTCTTGCCCGTAAAGACACTTAATTTTATATTGTTTTAAAAATAATTTGACAACGACAACACTGACACTTTCAGAGTTACACATTTCAAAAATTTGTGTTATTTCATGAAGTTTTTTCCTGGTTGTCAATTCCATATTTTTATATTAACATCACTGCAAATGTTTTAAATTCGTACTTATTATTTTCCGCTTCTACTAGTATCAAAATCGAAGACGTAACCCAAGACGTAAAACATTACTGTACGCCAAACTACGCGCATTTTGGTCGTTTCAAGTCGTTCGAAATAATGCCAACGGACTACGGTAGATTAAAAAAACGCCACATGCATAAGAATTAGTTCATTTTCAAACTCAAACCATTCAAAATAACAGCTAGACAGATCGGTATGTTGACTAGCAGTTTCCAATTTTTGAAATAATAAAATATTGTATTATAGGTTGGTACTATATAACTTGTCTGAATTCTTCACACAACTGATTCCAATTTTGAGAAAGCCACTTAAATTCAAAGCATATTTGCTAACCAGATTTCAGGCGGACAGCACAAACAACCGAAATATCATGTTTGATAATGTATAACTAACTAACCATCACGCCGTTTCCCCGCAGGGGTAGGCAGAGAGGACGGACCGCCAAACAACTCGGTCTTGGCACACACTCCTTGCCTCATTCACATTCATACATCGTCTCATACATACTCTTCTATTGTTCTGACTCTTGACATGGCCCGACTCAAGTATCTGATTCACTTGGTCATGCCATATCTTCCTCGGGCGTCCCCGACTTCTGCTACCATTCACATTTGCATCGTATATTCTCCTTACACTCCTTTCTTCGCTCATTCGCTCTACATGCCCAAACCATCTAAGCGTCCCTTTCTTGATCTTACTCATTACGCTTACATCAGCCTTGCACTCTTTGCGGATATCCACATTCCTCACACGATCATACATGGTTTTACCACACATACGCCTCAGGGATCTCATTTCAACAGCATTTAATCTACTTTCATCCTTTCTTTGCCAGTTCCATGCCTCACTTCCATACATCAGGGTAGGTACCAGCACTCCATTGTGGACTGCTAACTTCGCTTCTTTGGACAATTTTTTGTTAGCGCCACCTGCGTTCAGTCCTCCATTAATGGAGTTACCTGCATTTACTCTTCTTTCAATATCTCTGTCAGCCTTCCCATCTCTCGTAAACATGCTTCCTAAATACACAAATTCATCCACCTGCTCCAAGTATTCCTCATTCACAGCTATATTGCACACTGTTTTCGTACTTTCTCTTTCAAACACCATTACTTTAGACTTACTTACATTCATCATTAACTCATTCTTCACGCATACTTCGTTCATCCTAGACACGAGAGACTGCAGATCATCCATACTATTAGCAATCAGCACCGCATCATCAGCATACAACAGGCAACATACTTTCAGATTACTCAAATTTGCGCCCAATCCCACCTCTTTCAATTCTTGCATACAATTATCCATGTATAGATTGAATAACCACGGTGACATTTACGCAGCCTTGTTTAACACCTTTTGTGATATCAAACCACCCCGTAAAACCACCGTTCACCCTAACACATGCAACGCTTCCCTCATATAGAGACGCAATTGCCTGAGTCAGATTCGCATTCACTCCATACTTGGACAACACCTTCCATAGCTTTTTCCTGTCGACTCGGTCGTACGCTTTGTAGATCTACAGATCTACAAAGGCACAGAAAAGTTTCTGGTTTTTTGCCAGAAACTTCTCGGTGAGCATACGCAATGAGAAGATCTGGTCCATGCACCCCCTTCCACTCATAAAGGCACCTTGCACATCCCATATTTTATCCTTTGTTTCCTTTCTTACCCTTTCAATCAAAATTCTACCATACAGCTTGCCAACTGAACTTAGCAGGCTAATAGCCCTATGATTCCCACATTCCATACGTGACCCTTTACCTTTGTATAATGGCATGATCACTGCCCTTCTCCAATCTAAAGGCGTGTAACATTCCTTTAAACATTGGTTAAAAAGATTGCACAACCATGTGGGAATTATACGGCTACCTCCTTTAAAATATTCAGCAGCAATATTGTCGAAACCGACAGCCTTACCATTCTTCATACACTTAATTGATCTTTCTATCTCATCTATGCTAATTTCGGTAACATTCAGTCCATCATCATTCATATTGTTCATTATTATTCAGAGTGTCGCCCAAACCTCTAACGGTGTTGGACGCGAGTGAGCGCCGTAAGCGGTGAATAAATAAAATAACACCTTCAATCCAAGACAAATTATATAAATACATAAATTTACGGAAAATATATTTTTTTAACCTGAAAAAATGGAGGAAGCGGTTGATCCGCATGCCTTCATAACAAAGGCGAAACAAAACATAAGTGACTTACATACAATCATGGAAGAAAATAAACTTACCAAAGAAACCAAATCAAAAATGATGAAAGAAATAAATAACATCATGGAAATGATATCGCACATGGCAATAGAATTAGCTAAATTACAAGAAAAGTGTGATATTCAAGAAAAAAACCAAGCACAAAAATACCCATTTTCATACTCTTCTGCAGTAAAAAACTTAATATCAAAAACGCAAGAAAAACGATTTCCTATAATAATTAAAAGCTTAAAAGAAGAAGACACTGAAAAATTAAAAGAGAAAATACAAAAGATTAAAATATCGCAGTTGGGAATTCGAGTATGCGAAATTAAAAAAACAAAAAAAAACCTTATAATAACATGCCCAGAAAAAGAAGACGCAAAAAAATTAAAAGATAAGATAAATGAAGTCGACAAAACCATAATAGCGGAGGTACTTCTGAAAACGGATCCATGCGTAATATTCAAAGGTCTTGACAAAGACTATACCGAAAAAGAATTCTTAGAAGACATCATTGAACAAAACAACGACATCAAAATGATATGTGAAAAATACCAAGACAAAGAAATATTACAAGTTAAGGCCATCATTACAAACAAAAAAACTAACAGCAAAAACTTAATACTACAAACAAATCCCGAAATGAGACTACATCTTGTTAATAAAAAAAAAATTCATCTAGGATTCATGAGAATCTATGTAGAAGACTGCAG
This sequence comes from Hesperophylax magnus, assembly GCA_026573805.1. Classification (NCBI taxonomy): domain Eukaryota; kingdom Metazoa; phylum Arthropoda; class Insecta; order Trichoptera; family Limnephilidae; genus Hesperophylax; species Hesperophylax magnus. The sequence goes on from JAIUSX010000022.1 coordinate 9,879,353, forward strand.
TCCTCTTACCCAATGTTTCCACTGTCAAAGATTTGGACACACAGCACAAAAATGCTACAATAGAATGAATAAACCAACATGCAAGCACTGTTCAGAAGATCATCCCATCTCCGAGTGTAAATCCCTGGAACTGCCACCCAAATGCGCTAACTGCAACTCAGCTAACAAGAAGAAAGAAATAAACTCCTTGAACAGTAAAATGAATGAAGTAGACCACCGAACAAACAGCGAAACATGTAAGTTCCGATCTTACATGCTTAAATTAGCCAAAGAAAGAATTAACTACGACATTGAATAAAAACCTTATAAATAATTTTGTAAAATACAACCGAAAATGCATTAAATGGATGATTTCTTAAGTAACGAATTAGAGTTAAATATTAAAATTCAAGAATATGAATGTATATGTACCGATTCGTGTAACAAAATTATTTCTAAAAACATCAATGATATAATTATTATGCACATAAACATCCGTAGCGTTCAAAAAAATTTAGATGAATTAATTCTAAAAATAAATAATTTAATTAAAAAACCGGACTTTATAGTGTTAACCGAAACATTTACGAACGCTGAGTCACCGTCTTACCACTTACCTGAGTACAACTATATTTCTACCAAAGTAGACATCAATAAAAATTCGGGAATAATAATATTTGCAAGCAATAAATTTAGTATTGTTAACATATTAGAACATCCAATACACTTAGTAAACTGCATCGAAGTACATTTCAAACTCGGCAAATCCATATACCATCTAATAGCTATCTATAGAACGCATGGCTCGAGTATTATTACATTTATTAATGACCTCAAATACATATTATTAAAATTAAAAAATAAACTTTGCTTCGTCGTAGGAGATTTTAACATTAATATTAATGAAAAAATAGAAAATAATAACAAAAATGAATACATCAATTGTATGACTGAACAAAATTTTATATCTTGCATAAATAAAAATACTAGGGAAATAAAAGAACATACTCCATCTTGTTTAGACCACATTTGGACAAATATAAACATTAAAGATCTTCACAAAATAAAATCAATTGTTTGGAAAACTAACATAACTGATCATCACTCATGCTTACTTCTGTATAATAATAATATTAAACATAAAAAACATAATTTATTAACCAAAAAATCAACAATAGATATGACTATTCTCTCTGAAAAATTAAAAAAGGAAGATTGGAATAATGTTTTAAACAGTGATGATACTGAAATTTGTTCGACTAACTTCGAAAATATTATGTCACAACACATTAAAAATTCGACAACTGAGATAACAACACACATAAAATCAAAATTAAGATGTTTAAAACCTTGGATTACCAAAGGACTTATTATATCTATCAGAAATAAAGAAAAACTTTACAAAATAACTTTAAAAAATCCCCAAGATGAAAAAGCATATATTTTCTATAAAAAATATAAAAATAAATTAACATCTTATATTAAAAAAAGTAAAGAAGAGTATTTTAAAAATAAAATATTATCTTCAGAAAATAACCATAAACAAATGTGGAAAACTGTTAATTTCGCCATAGAAAATACAAAAAAAACACAAAACATTAAGTACATTGAACATGATAAAAAAATTATAGATGCCAATATACAGCCTAAACAATGTGCAAACATATTTAATTCCTTCTTTGCAAATGTTGGGAAAAATCTTGCGAAAAATATTCATAAGCCTTCAAACCAAGAAAACCATAAAAATAAAAATATACAGAAACGTAATATACTTTCAATGTTTGAAACAACAACAGAATGTGAAATCTCGAAAATAATAGAAAATATGAAAGGAGGTTCGTCCCCCGGTTTTGATTCTATTACGACACACATGTTAAAAACTATGAAACCTCACTTAATAAAACCTATCACTCATTTAATAAACTTAAGTTTAACAAATGGAATTTTTCCAATGAACTACAAAACCACAATAATCTCACCTATTTACAAATCTGGAGATCCACATCAAGCAACGAATTATCGCCCAATATGTCTAATTTCTAATATAGGAAAGATCTTTGAAAAAATAGTTAAAAAACAATTGGTAAATTTTCTAGATAATAATAAAATATTACACAAAAACCAGTTTGGCTTTATAAAATCACTCAGCACACAAGATGCTATTGCTAACGTAACTTCATACATTTACGAATCACTAGATAAAAGTAAAAAATGTGCGGGTATATTTATTGACCTTAGAAAGGCATTCGATAGCATATCCCATGAGATGCTATTAAAAAAATTGAATAATATCGGCATAAAAGGCAACGCGATTAAATGGATCACCGACTACTTAAAAAACCGTCCTCAATTAGTAAAAATCAATGGTGTTAATAGTGATCAAGAGATTACAAGCTTTGGAATCCCCCAAGGTACAGTGCTTGGACCAATTCTATTTACTATATATGTAAACGATATTTTTTTTCAACCTTTACACGGTCAAATTACGTCATACGCCGATGATACAGTATTAATAATAAGTGATAAGACTTGGGAAAATGTAGAATTAAAGGCCACGGAAGACATCAACACGCTCAAGAATTTTTTCGACACTAATTTACTGTCACTTAATAATGAAAAGACATTTGTAATTCCATTTGCAATACATACAAATGATACTCCTAAAAATTTTAACATTGTCATACATAATAATACTAAAATTCACAGCCAAAACTATTGCAAATCAAACTGTACAGTACTAAAAACAACAAATAAAATTAAATATCTAGGAGTAATTATTGATAAAAATCTGAAATGGAAAGAACAAATAAGTCAAGTAGTAAACAAAATTAGAAAATTAATATATATATTTTTAAGAATTAGAAACTTTCTGTCGATAAAAAATCTATATTTAATTTACTATGCCTTAGTTCAATCCACTTTACAATACGCTATTATTAGTTGGGGATCCGCGTATAAATGTAACCTTCTTCCAATTGAAATTATACAAAGAACAATTATTAAAATTATATTAAAAAAATCCTTTGACTACCCAACAGAACGCCTGTTTGAAGAATTTCAAGTACCTACATTTAAAGACCTATATATTAAAAACTCATTAATCCAAATTATAAAAGAAAAAGATAAATATCAATTTTTAAATGAAAACAGAACGCGACTTAGACATGTTTTTCTATGCCCAAAACTAAATACGTCTTTTGCACAACATCATTATACTTACCAGGGAAGAACTTTTTTCAATCGTTTACCAGAAGAAATCAGAAGCATTAATGATAAAACCCGAATACTGCTCTCTGTCAAGAGACACTTTAAAAATATTCTGAAAAAAAAAAAACTACTGTCACTTAATTAATCTCACAAATATCCTTAGTTTTCCATAGCTTCCTTTCTTTTTAAAAATTTAATAAATAATATATTATCCTTCACTACTTTCCAAAGAAATATTACAGCAAACATACATTTATGTACAATGAATTATTTAAGTACTAACTAACAACAACATTTATGTACACTCCCCTTCCATACACAAGCAAATGCTTTCAATGGAAGAGTAGTAAAAAACCAATGATGTAAAATGAATTATGTCCCATGTAAAACATATTATTAAAAATAAAAAAAAAAAAAAAAAAAAAAATAAAAAATATCTGATTCGCCGCTAGAATCACTGTCACTCACTTCGCTTTCAAAGACTTCCTCGAAATACTTCATCCATCTCTCTTTTATTTTTTCCTCATTCGTCAACATTTTTCCATCTTTCGATTTTATCACTTTCATGCTTCCGGTTTCAGGGCCACACCGGGACCTTTTGACTTCCTTCCAAAACAACTTAATGTTTTCTTGGAAATGGTTTGTCATTTTCATTCCTTCTTCCTCTTCCATGCGTTTCTTTCGTTTTTTCACTCCAACTCTTACTTTTTTCTTCCATTCCTTATATACTTCTTTCGCTCGATCCTTCTCTTCGCTGGAAGCACTGCCAGCCGCAATCAGACATAACCATATATATATATATGAAGTCTGTTGATACACACTTCCTTCCATTCAAAAGATACACTCGATTGATTGGTTGTATATATAGATGTACATATTTGCCATATTATTTAATTAATATCATTTCGGAAATATATTTTGTTTTATATGGAAATATATAAACTTCTTACCGCAGTTTAGAGCCAATGAATCCATCTAGATTTCGCTGTTAATCCCATTTTATTAGGATATACAAATTTGGCACATTATGACAATCGATCGCTCAAACGTTTTTGCAAACTTGCCATAATACTCGTATGCCAAAAATCGATCGAGTTGTTAACACCACATACCATACTTTACCTGGAGAAAATATACACTGTAATCCACGCTGATACTGCAAAGCTTTGGAGGTTATTCATGATAATTTTAGAAAAAATCACAATAAAGTTCTTAAAAACAGAAATTCTAATTACAATAATAAAATGTTATAAAAAGTGTCCATTAGGTGTTTTGCGGGTAATGGACGTGTTCCGATAGCAAAATGGTCACCCTCACATTTCAAATCTTACATAGAACAGCTGACCGATTGAGAAGAAATGAAAATTATAAAGGTGTGTTACAAACAATTTGTAAGCCATGTAAACAAAAAAATATTTAACTTTTTTATGTGGGCCTCAATATCGTAGGAAGTATAAAATAGCTATTACGTCAGTTTTTTTTTATTCCTGGAAGTTTTTAATTTTTTTAACTGCGGAGAGGAGTATTTTACATACCTATTGTTAAAAAAATGGAAAATTCAAATTTGGTAGATTTCGGAGTTTACGTGGGGGCCGTTGAAATATTGTCGCATTAATCAATATTTATTTATTTATATATACGCTTAAAAAGGCTTTTACATAGAAGTGATACATGATGCAGTGTTCATAGGATAATATCTGTAATACATATAATAAGGATAAGGACATATGAGTGTAATCTGATAGTATTATTACGCCAACGTCTGGACGGTTTCGGCCCTCTGATTGGTCAAATTCAAATCTTATGTTTCGAGTAAATTCCGCATAGCTTTTACGCAAAATAAATAAATCGGGGGTCTGCAGGCAAAAAACGATCACTATGCCCTTCAATTTTAACGGACCGTGAGGTTCATTTCGGATGGCAGGTGACCGGACCCAAAAAATTAAGACCTAGGAACTGAGGAAGCTACTCACAGCGTTACGTAACCTGTGGTAATTAACTTAGACTAATGAGCGAAGCCCAATCAATTGCCGCCCGCAGGGCCTAGCAGCAAAAAACCCGCAGAGCGGGTTTTTAACAGCTAGTCTAAATTAATGACCACAGATTACGTAACGCTGCGCGTAGCTTCCTCGGTTCCGATAAATGGTCAAAGGTAACAGTATTACATATATTTGGTTACTTATTCGGAATCGCTGGACACGGATTATACGAAATATTTTAAAATAAAACCTTCTGATTTACCTTAATTACTATAGTAGAAATCCGACTGCATTTGGGAAATTTTTAATTTTAGCATTTTAATTTTTAATTACGTAAATCGACAATTCACTTTCGTTGTATGGGATGACAGCTGCAATGATTTCTGTTGATGACATTTTCTTTTGTTGGTATTCCTGATATGAGTGGCTAGAATTTTAACCATTTACTTTATCCAAATACTATGTAGGTACTATTTTAACCAAACTCGAAAAATATTTAGATATTTAGGTATATTTTAGAAATAAAGAAAAATTTTAAAAAGGTAAAGTTATAGGTGAGGTTATTATAGGTTAGGTTGGGTTATTATAGATTAGTTTAGGATATGTTAGGTTAGTTTAGGATAGGTTAGGTTTGGTTATGATAGATTAGGTTACGTTAGGTTATGCTACGTTAGGTTAGGTAAGGTTGGGTTATTATAGGTTATAGGTTAGGTTAAGTTAGGTTGGATTATCATAGGTTGGGTTAGGTTAGGTTGGGTTATACGCTGCGCGTAGCTTCCTCGGTTCCGATAAATGGTCAAAGGTAACAGTATTACATATATTTGGTTACTTATTCGGAATCGCTGGACACGGATTATACGAAATATTTTAAAATAAAACCTTCTGATTTACCTTAATTACTATAGTAGAAATCCGACTGCATTTGGGAAATTTTTAATTTTAGCATTTTAATTTTTAATTACGTAAATCGACAATTCACTTTCGTTGTATGGCATGACAGCTGCAATGATTTCTGTTGATGACATTTTCTTTTGTTGGTATTCCTGATATGAGTGGCTAGAATTTTAACCATTTACTTTATCCAAATACTATGTAGGTACTATTTTAACCAAACTCGAAAAATATTTAGATATTTAGGTATATTTTAGAAATAAAGAAAAATTTTAAAAAGGTAAAGTTATAGGTGAGGTTATTATAGGTTAGGTTGGGTTATTATAGATTAGTTTAGGATATGTTAGGTTAGTTTAGGATAGGTTAGGTTTGGTTATGATAGATTAGGTTACGTTAGGTTATGCTACGTTAGGTTAGGTAAGGTTGGGTTATTATAGGTTATAGGTTAGGTTAAGTTAGGTTGGATTATTATAGGTTGGGTTAGGTTAGGTTGGGTTATTATAGGTTAGGTTAGATTAGGTTAGGTTAGATTAGGTTAGGTTAGATTAGGTTAGGTTCGGTTGGATTATGATATGAGTGGCTAGAATTTTAACCATTTACTTTATGCAAATACTATGTAGGTAATATTTTAACCAAACTCGAAAAATATTTAGATATTAAGGTATGTTTTAGAAATAAAGAAAAATTTGAAAAAGGTAAGTTTATGGGTGAGGTTATTATAGGTAAGGTTGGGTTATTATAGGTTAGGACAGGTTAGTTTAGGATAGATTAGTTTAGGATATGTTAGGTTAGTTTAGGATAGGTTAGGTTAGGTTATGATAGATTAGGTTACGTTAGGTTATGCTACGTTAGGTTAGGTTAGGTTGGGTTATTATAGGTTATAGGTTAGGTTAGGTTAGGTTGGGTTATTATAGGTTAGGTTAGGATATAGGTTAGGTTTGGTTAATAATACCTTAATTAAAAATTAAATTGCTAAAATTAAAAATTTCCCAAATGCAGTCAGATTCCTTTTATAGTAATTAAGGTAAATCAGAAGGTTTTATTTAAAAATATTTCGTATAATCCGTGTCCAGCGATTCCGAATAAGTAACCAAATATATGTAATACTGTTACCTTTGACCATTTATCGGAAGTGAGGAAGCTACGCGCAGCGTTACGTAATCTGTGGTCATTAATTTAGACTAGCTGTTAAAAACCCGCTTTGCGGGTTTTTTGCTGCTAGGCCCTGCAGGCGGCAATTCATTGGGCTTCGCCCATTAGTCCAAGTTAATTACCATAGGTTACGTAACGCTGTGAGTAGCTTCCTCAGTTCCTAGGTCTTAATTTTTTGGGTCCGGTCACCTGCCATCCGAAATGAACCTCACGGTCCGTTAAAATTGAAGGGCATAGTGAACGTCTTTTGCCTGCAGACCCCCGATTTATTTTATTTTACAACCAACTTTATTTTTATGAGAAAGGCATTGTAAGTGCTAACTCTCTCACTAGATGGCGTCGAGACAAATTGTCTACATTTTTTGGTGAAGATACTTGAACTTGTCAAATATTAATTATTATTTTTTTGGTAAACTAATGTTTAAGACAAGATTTTTTATGCATAGCACAAAGGGTAACAATTATTTTTATAAGCAATAATTATTAGCCTGAAACACTCATCCACATTGAAAAATCTCCTGATAAAAGATACATGACGCCAACGGGACTTGAACCCGTGTCCTTTCGATTTCCGGTCGACAGCTCTGACCACTGAGCTATGGCGGCTTATCTCTTATCCGCGAAATAATTCAATATATACTAGTGTTTCATTCAACAATTACTGCTTATTACATTTTTTCACCGGAAAACAACCAACTTTATTTTATATGAGAAAGACATTGTAAGTGCTAACTCTCTCACTAGATGGCGTCGAGACAAATTGTCTACATTTTTTGATGAAGATACTTGAACTTGTCAAATATTAATTATTATTTTTTTGGTAAACTAATGTTTAAGACAAGATTTTTTATGCATAGCACAAAGGGTAACAATTATTTTTATAAGCAATAATTATTAGCCTGAAACACTCATCCACATTGAAAAATCTCCTGATATAAGATACATGACGCCAACGGGACTTGAACCCGTGTCTTTTCGATTTCCGATCGACAGCTCTGACCACTGAGCTATGGCGGCTTATCTCTTATCCGCGAAATAATTCAATATATACTAGTGTTTCATTCAACAATTACTGCTTATTACATTTTTTCACCTGAAAACAACCAACTTTATTTTATATGAGAAAGGCATTGTAAGTGCTAACTCTCTCACTAGATGGCGTCGCACATTGGGGCGACTTCATGTAACGCGTTGGCTGAAATTCAGAAAATCAAATGTTTTTTACAATAAAGCAAGTATGCTAGTTTTGAAGTTCATTAAGTGTTGCATAATTACCCCAAAGCGTTTCGCCCTAATCGCGATACTGACGGGAAGAGATCAGTTTGAACTTGACCTTTGTGCGGGTGACTGTGTCAGTTTTCGAAAGCGCGTAAATTTCAATACTTTTCAAGTTTATAAAAAGCAAAATCTATCAAGTGTACAGATCCAATTCAATATAGATACGATGTCTTATGGTATGTACTTTAATTATATTATAGTAGTTATTGATACCCTCATACTGTATGTCATAAATTTAAATTAAAACAAACACCTATTTGAATGAAATATTTTCTTGTAAATATATTAAACATAGAGGTATATAGTTTAGAGTTCCACGAGATCCCATCATATTTTAACTGTTTTTATATAGTTTAGTATCTTAGCTACAAGATTTAATTATAAGTAGTTGCAAGTATGCACAATTTTTTAAATTATAGTACTTGAAAGTGAGGACTATCAGTTTTCATAAAAAAACAGTTGTAGTCTAATAATCAATGTGTTTTGTTTTAGATACAATTTCTGACGTGGTTCTTACGAGATTCGAATTATACATGATTATGAAGAATTCTGGCGTTAAGAAATTTGACGAAAAAGTAAAATTCCTGAAAAAACACCTCTTAGAACTTACTCATTGTCAACTCTTTAATCAAAAATAACTTTTTAATGAAATAGCTTCATTCTGTTCTAAATTGAAAACCAAATGGTTGAAATGTCACAGAATCCATGACTTCTTTTTATTAAATAATATTTTTTATTAAAAAAATGGCGCGAAAGCCTCCTTATGTTTAAGAATTATAAACCTTTACCAGAAATAGTAAAAACGAAAAGAGGTCGACCCACACTGTCATTTGATATGTCGTCTGAGCGTACGAAACGTCATAAAACTATACTATTGCGATCTAAAACATCTAGTACTGAGTTAGCCTTTGCTACCCACATGAGTTTTCGGTTGGCAGGTAAAGCAGCAGCATCGACTAGTAGTCAAAGACGTCACGTTAAGTACGCCGACCAGAGCAAATAAGTACAGAAAAGCTTTTACCGATAAAACCCAAAACAAAAAGGTATTGAGTGGTGATGAAGCACTCGCTTTGATTGTAGATGCCAAACTTAGTCGCTACCAATACAATTTAATAAGAGAAAAGTATAAAGAGGTATTTCCTCCATACAAAATTGTGCAAGGAGCTAAGAAAAAATGTTACCCGTTAAGTGAATTCATAACGGTCACGGAATCTTCAGCGGAAGTGAAATTGCAACAATTGCTGGATCACACTGCTGAGCGTTTAATACAAGTTCAGCAGCCGGACAATGAAGACAATTTCAAAAGAAGTACTGAAAATGCTAAAGACACCAGACCCTAATACGACTACCAGGATTGATTCGATAGTTGAATCAAGTAGTGATGACGATAGTATATTGTCACAAGATGATGAAGACGATTTATTATGTGTATAACTGTCAATAAATAGCACGAGAAATAAAGTGAGCATTTTGACTGATTTAATTTATCTTATATTATTAAATTTTATATTTTTGTACTAAGTATGCGTGACTTTTCGAACATTTTTTTTCACTTATTTTTATCAACATGTCTATACTGAACTAAAAATCAAAAAAGATTTGATGTCATTGCAACCACTGATTTGATGCCAACTTTCGGGGTCATCGGCCCCATTGTGCGTCGAGACAAATTGTCTACATTTTTTGGTGAAGATACTTGAACTTGTCAAATATTAATTATTATTTTTTTGGTAAACTAATGTTTAAGACAAGATTTTTTATGCATAGCACAAAGGGTAACAATTATTTTTATAAGCAATAATTATTAGCCTGAAACACTCATCCACATTGAAAAATCTCCTGATATAAGATACATGACGCCAACGGGACTTGAACCCGTGTCCTTTCGATTTCCGGTCGACAGCTCTGACCACTGAGCTATGGCGGCTTATCTCTTATCCGCGAAATAATTCAATATATACTAGTGTTTCATTCAACAATTACTGCTTATTACATTTTTTCACCTGAAAACAACCAACTTTATTTTATATGAGAAAGGCATTGTAAGTGCTAACTCTCTCACTAGATGGCGTCGAGACAAATTGTCTACATTTTTTGGTGAAGATACTTGAACTTGTCAAATATTAATTATTATTTTTTTGGTAAACTAATGTTTAAGACAAGATTTTTTATGCATAGCACAAAGGGTAACAATTATTTTTATAAGCAATAATTATTAGCCTGAAACACTCATCCACATTGAAAAATCTCCTGATAAAAGATACATGACGCATTATTTGCATTGAACGAGTATATGTTTATTTAGATTATGCTTCATCATGACGTTTTTCATTGTAGCGCCAACATATTTTCGATAAAATGCGTTGATCGTTTGGTTTTGAATTCGCCAGCGCTCATCATCATTCCTTCCTCAAAATATTGATACGTAAACAGATAAACGGTTAACTGTCCTTTAAAGTTAATTAATTAACTTATATTTCGTAATTTATCTTAGATTTTATAAAGAAATAAGTTAAAAATTATTAAATTCACAAACTCGTGAAATTCGTCAGATTTTTAACAAAAATGGTTTAAAATGGCACTTTTTACAGGAAATTTTGTGAACATTTTGCTATCCAATAAATGGTTCATCGGGAGGCGGTATTCTTACCCGCCTCCAAAATTGATATTACAAAATTTAGTTGCTAATATTAAAATAATAATAAAAATTCTGTTTTTAAAAATAGGTGTCCTTTGGTTCTACGTCTCCTGCGCTGAGCGACCGCAGTGAGTTCCCCCTCTTCTATCGAACCGTAGCGCCGGACTCTTCGCACAACCCAGCCAGGATTGCATTTATCAGGTGAGCTTAATTACTTATACATATTTTAAAACTCCATAACAGTTCTAATAATTTTCTCGAACCACCAACGTACGTAATTTAAGTTCACTCTTTTGATCATGTGACGAAGCTTATGCTTCTTTATAAAAAAAACCGAACAACCAAATAGTTTTCCATTCATGCCGGAAAACAACTAAAATCCGAAAAAAATCTGGCAATAGCTTTGAAATTCTGGCAACATAGTTTCACAATTACTAAAGCACGAGCTACAAATACAGTTTGCTTCGTTTGTGGTTAAACATCACGTTTTTAACAGTAAAGCAACTGATCGAGAGTAAAAAATATCTTTGAATAGTGTTAATTAGAGTACCAAGAGTTTTGTTCAGTAGCCTAATTTGCGTCAGTCGGATGGAAATTTCTCTTTGGTGTGCAGTCATTTGGAGGTTCGTTTCGGTTGCCGACCGCAATGACGCTGACTGTATTTGGTAATGACGGTTAATTAATAAATGAAATTATTGTTTACTAGCGCTCTCTGTAAAGAGCACAACTTTTTATGCAAAATTAAACCGCGTGGAATTATTATTTCGCTCGCTTTTAGAAATATGTGCTCATTTTAAGCAGGAGGGTATCTTTTCAAAATTAGAGGTGATTTACGCTAAAAAGGTTTTAAGTAAACATAGAAGATGAAAACTTCTAATCAATGATGTACCTACCTACAACCAGCTTAAGTGATATTAAAAACTATTCATCAAGCAAAAGAAATGAGATAAGGATCAAATACGAATACAAATGGTTTTTGGTTTTACAAATGTGCAAGCCGAAACAACTCTGTCACAGAAAGATAAATCTTCAATCTGATTATGAAAGACTATGTCATGAAATTAGAATTATTAGTTCCAAATCAACAGGTATGTAGTCATGTTGGGTATATTTTGATGTTTTTAAACTTTTCGAAACAAGTACTTGATTTTAATTGATCTCCTGCTGACATTTAGACTCGGATACCTGCAAAAAGAATAAAAAAACAAGTACTGAATGACTTTATCATGAAACTGAAATCGGCTGATATAACCATTTCTGAGATTATTCCATTATTTACTATTTTAAACCGCGTATTTAACTGGCCTCCGTCAGACACCATGATGTCACCATGATAAATATCAAAAGAACGATGTAGGTATATAGAAAACTTTGTCATGAAACAAGAGCAAGAGCAGGTTAAAATCACCATTGCCGCTATCGTTACATTCCCATGTTTTGTATATTTCTATTTCTCAACAGTTTTTTAAATATAATTTCCTTCTACAGACGTTTCGGTTGGGACACGGTAACAGCTCTGTCACAGAACGAGGAGGTCTACAGCTTGGCTGTAAACGACCTTGTCACAGAACTGGAGCAAGCCAACATCACCTGTGCTGCCACCATCACCTTTGCTGAGACTGACTTTAAGGAACAACTGAAACTTCTCAGGGTAAACGCTTTTTCATAACTTTATAATTACCCGTCATTACGATGTCTCAAACGTCCAACGTGTCAATTTAAAAAAGAATTTAAATATCTGAAATATTTGAAAATTTTGTCTACCCTGAAAATATTTTCAAGACAAAACCTAAAGCAAACATAGCACACGTTTCCGAGCAAAATATGATATGAGAATCTGAGCGAATGCACTTTGTAAGTATGAGCAAACATTCAATAAGCAGTATGGTACTGCCGTATTTGTCTTCTTTGGCGTAAAATCTTTCAGCTAGTTTTGTTTTCCCAGGTTCAACGTAGCTTGTTTGTTCTAATTTTTATTTTTATTCTCATTATTATTTCAGGAATTGGACACAAGAATCATCATAGGTAGTTTTTCCCACGAGATGGCACCAAAAATATTTTGCGAGGTAAGAAACTGATTGTTCTTAAAATTGTACCTTAAAAATAATGTAAGGTAATACAAACCATCGGTAGTAGCTACAAAGTGTCTGAAAACCCGTATTTTTATTAAGTCTAGAACAGCAGCACTTAACGTATAACGAGAACCGCCGCAGCATAAAATTTTACCACTTTTGGGAAAATGGTGTTTCTTTAAAATGTTGGTACTTTTAGATGCTGAGTTGTGTTAATGGTGGGAATGATGTGAATAACACATTAAAATTCCCTTAGGAAAATAGTTGTTTAACAAAATACTGCATTTAAAATAAATCTCCTCAGTACCTATTTACTTTGATTATTTATTGAACCAAATTGTCGGTCACAAGACTGTAATTTAGAATTTATAATTTGCCAGTCAACAAACAATTTGATAGTATTTATATTTCAATACATTTGCTTGATTTTGCCCAGCCAAATCAATATCAAACATACTTCAAATCAATTGCTAAATTATGTGCTTTCGAATATATATCCGAAGTTTGTAATTTTGATCATCGATGACATTTCTAGTTACACATTTTATAATATAGTTAATAATATCAGATATCTGAACGACATATGTTAATAAAATGTCTATTTACGACTGTGCACAAAAAAAAAACACAAAAAATTAAAGCTTTAAAAATATCGTGACCGTCTTACAGAAAGTGTTCAAAAGCCACTAAAGTTAAACTGACCATTGCCACTATTCTAGTGCTTTGTAAATATTGCAGAATAATTCGTTACCTTTCCACATATGTTTTTATCAATCAGAATTCGGATAAATAATCCATCTCACCTGAGTAGTTTAGTGCTCAAATTTACGAAGTTAAATGAGATACCCGGAAAAGCCTTGTTTAAAAATACGCTGTTTTGATTTGCCCTTACGTAAGGGTGACAGGATTTACGGTCTTTCTTTGTTCAACTCATTTTTGTATATCAAAGTTTTCTTAAAATACTTATTACGTTTCGTTTTCAAAGTCTTTTTATATTATTACTAGTACCACAGATGATTTATCTCAAATCTCTGTGGAAAGTCCTATTAGTGACAGATTTTTTAAATTTATTTTTTTCTTTTTTTATCAGTCTTTTTCAAATATTTATTATATTACCTTTCCAATATATCTTATGTATTATAAAGATAATATTATAATCTATAATATTACTAGTGCAAGATGATTGATATGAAAAATGTTCGTAACGTGCGTTATAATCTACGCGTTCATAGATGGCGTTAAATTAATTATTTTATGAAAATGCATTTTTAGCAAGTTATGCTTTTAATATTAATACGAATGATTTGTTTGCACCCGTACATACTCAATATGAATGTAAATAGGAAAAATAGTTTCGTCCGTGTAAAAACACTTATTGCATTGAATGTTGTATTTACTTCTTTCTTGAAAAAATTAAATTTTTTGAAGGACAAAGATTTGTATTCGTATTCATAATGCGTATGTACGGGAGCAAACCAAATAATTAATATTAATATTTTAAAATATAACTCGCAGAAAGTGTATTTACATAAAATAATTAAATTAAGCTCTAACTATTAAATCGTAGATTATGACGTTCGTTACGTTTATCCTCAAGTGACTTGTCGTGTTACATCTTCAATGTGTTTTTATAATGTACTTGTATCAAAGATAATTGATATTAATAATAAAAAAATTGTTTTAAATTTAAAGTCTCCGGGAAACCGATGTAGGACATTCTGTATACTGTACCTAGATTGTATTATTTGTCGACATTCGCAGAATTCAGAGTCATTTAGGCCCCAATTGTGCCACATCAATAAAAACTTAGTTAATAATTCAGGCCTACTCACTGGGAATGTTCGGACCTGACTACGCGTGGATCCTACACGGGCCCCCCTCACCGCCGTGGTGGCGCCAGTCCCCGGCTTGCCCCCCGCAGCATCTGGCGGCCGCCACAGACAACCTCATACTTGTCTCCAGTCACAACAGCATCGTGGGGGAGCAGATGGTCTCATACTCTGGACTGGTGAGGAAAATACCTTCATTTCAAAATAGAAATAAATACAAACGGGTTCTCGTTGTAAGGTAAAAACATGTATTTGCATTCGCGATCAGGGCCGGAGCTTACACCTAGGTAGGTGATCATTTTAATTAAAAATATTCTGCTGATTTGTATTTTTGTGTGGCGCCGTTTTTGAAAAATTATCTTAAGGTTAAGAAGCTTAATCGTAAATAACTATTTTGATTAATCTTTATAACGAATTGGTTATGAATACCAATAAATATGCTTTAGATAAAATAAAGATTTTCCTATCGTTTCGCTTGAGTTGAATACAAATAAAATAAAAATTACTGAATAAAAAATATATGTAAACTATTAAAAAAAAAAAAAAATTCAATAGAAATGTATGATCTCGTTAAGGAAACAACTTAAGAAAATACAGTATTATAGCTAATATTATCTGTGACAGTTTCACTTGATTAACTTGTTTGCTTTCTTATAAAATTATGTACAAAATAAATTTTAAAAAAAACAGTTTTTTTCTTGTAATCTAACGTTTCCAGACTCCGTTTGTCAAGCGATTTTAATGTCTATTTCCTACAATATAAGGTATACCAAGAATATACACATTTTTGGCTTGTAGCTTCCTCTTAAGGACGATGTGTTAGGTGAGCTATTATCAGCACCTTAGCGGCTTGAGCGGATGGCATTTCGGCGCCCGGAGCGGACTGCTCCAATTACGCCACTGTAGGTTTGCCCTGTTCGCGATTCTCGACTAGTTTATACTGTAATATTTTCAGAAAATATACCAAAAACGCCGAAGTTCCTCATTAATTTGCACGCTCTCTTCACTCTTCACACAAACTTTGTACGATGAAAGCAATTATTAATTATATGTAGGCAGGGTTAAACATAATTATTTTTAGATTATATTTCCAGCGAATGTTACATGAGCCTATGAGCAATAAGTAAAGAAGTAATTAAATAATATTACTCTCGGATTCATGACTCGTTATTCATATTACTCTGCGATTCATGATTCGTCGTTGGGCGTTAGAGGGTTGGGAGCATTGGAGGTCAAATTTTACGAAGTCTAGATAAAAAAATGGAACCATTGATTTCGTTTCCTGTATCTCATCTAAAATCTAAATATAATAGGTAAATCAATGTAAATAGTCTGAATTCTCTACAAATTGGTTAAAATTTAGAAAAAATCTTTTTTTTTTTTGATAAATATATTTATTTTTGTAATTATTTATTAATTTAAACGACATGTTAGGCTTTTACATGATACATATTTTACTGCATAATACAGTGCCAACAGAAGGTTTTTATTTTAAAAATATATAATAGGTGATGATCCCCATCATTACATGATTTTTTATTTGTAAAAGAAATAAAAAATTTTGTTAGAAATCTTGACAGAAACAATTTTACTTTTTCCATTTTGACAGGTGACATTAATATAAATATTAATGAAAACAATATAAATGTAAATTGTCAAAATGAGTATCTAAATTGTTTATCAAGCTCTGGATATATGTCATATATTAGCTCACCAACAAGAGTAACCTTAAGTAACTCTGCATGTTTAGACCACATATTTGTCAAGTCGTACAAGGCGGCCAGTATCATCTCTTCAATTGTCGAAACTAATATCACAGATCATTACCCGACCTTTTATGGACACCATTTCAAAAATACACCTTTAAACCGAAATTCTGTAACTCTAGAAAAAGTAGACATTGATTATAAAACTCTAAACTCATTACTTCAGTCAGAAAACTGGGAAAATGTAATATCAATAGAAAATCCACATTTAGCATTAAAGAATTTCTATAATACTCTTAGAGATTATATTCTAAAAAGTGAAAGTAAAATAGTTGTCACTAACAGAAAATATAAAAAAATTAAACCTTTGATTACATTTGGATTAATTATATCAATTAAACAAAGGGATAAATTGTATAGAGAAATGTTAAAATATCAAATGGATTGCCAAAATAATAATCTCAGAACAATGCCTTATCTGAAAACAAAATATCTAATGTACCGAAACTTACTAAATAGACTGATACGAAACTGCAAAAATAAATACTATTGTGAACAAATTGAAAATGCTAAAAATAATACTAAAAAAACTTGGAATATTATAAATGAAATTGCCAACAAAAAAATTATGTCTTCAAATATTGTAAATGAGGTTAAAATAAATAATGAAATAATAACTAACAAATCGACCATTGCAGAATGTTTTAATAACTTCTTTACAAATATAGTAGACGAGGTACTTGAATCTTCCGGCATTAATGTTAATGATGATTATATGGAGACATCTCCTCAATTAGATTCTAATGACGATTCAATTTACTCTATAGAATATTTTTCTCCTATTACATTTAATGAAATTGAAAAATATATTGATAGCCTAAAACCATCCAACTCTAAGGGAAATGATGGACTATCATGTGATACATTAAAAAAAAATAAAACAACATGTCTTAACTCCATTACAACATATTTTTAATATATGCCTCAAAGATGGTAATTTTCCAGAACAATTTAAAATCTCCACTATAATACCTATTCATAAATCTGGGGATACGCATAAATTAGACAATTACATACCAATATCCCTTGTTTCAAACCTATCAAAAATATTCGAAAAATGCATCAAATTTAGAGTCATTGAACACTTAGAAAAATATAAAATTCTATCGAAAAACCAATACGGCTTTCGTAAAGAGCTAAGCACTGAGGATGCCATATATGAATTGACAAAAAATATTTACACATCTATCGATAAAAAAAAGAAATGTCTTGCCATATTCCTAGATTTAAGAAAATCTTTCGACACCGTTAATCATAATTTACTCATTAGTACTTAGCTAGTACTTCGGAATAGTCCAATAAACTGTTCCAAATGTGTAAACTGTGCGCCTCAAGTTCAAGTTAAGATTTATGAAATTCATGGACTGCGATGAATTCACTAGAAGCATGACTTTTTTTAGTGATGTTTATTAAATATTCAAAAGTATTTACTTTGAGCGATCGCCGAGCCTAAAATCAATATGCTGAACTGACCAAGAAACTCACTAGGAAAGCCTATACGGATCAGTCAGTCCAAAATGATATACAATATTAGAAAAAAAATAATAATTTCGGTGGTGTGTGTAACTCCGGTTCGATGACCTCTAGAACTGGATTTTTCTTTGATTTACAAAATTTCTTAAATTAACAATTTCACTGTGCTTGACGATTCAGACAAGCGATAAAGTAGCCACCAAAATAATTATAATAATTAATAATTCTATATTTTAAATTTGTATTTATTTTGTTAAAATTTTTGACAGATATTATAATTTTTCTAGTTTATTACCATTCGAATAAATTTTAGATCTTCTTTTGAAAGGCGATGATTCCGAGGCGAATATTTTTTTTATAAATACTAACAATTAAAAAATCCAGTGAATTTTCTCAGGTCTGCGCTGGTACATTTACAAAATGACATTAGGTTTGCCAGATTCATGAGTAGGTAATTAAGTCATTTATTTACAGCTAATGCTTCTTACATTTTTATCTAAGTGTAAAATTACAATAACACTGCAAAAGCAAAATGAAATTGCGTACCACGTGTTGTATTATGGTCGTCTAATGCATTTTACATGTTATCCAAAAAGATCTGTAAAGCAAATAAGTACCGACGTAAAGTATTATATAGGTGTAATAATACACGTCGCATCTCTGGATTATTCTCTCATCCAATTAGCTCCGTCTGCTGAAAAACCACAGAGTTAGTCCCATGGGCCGTGACCTTAGAATATTTAAGTCAAGTCAATGTTTACCCTATTTCATTTTGCTTTATTCGGAAGTTTATTATTTAAATGCCTACCCTCTTTTGCAGCACATGATGTGTTGATTTAAACGTACATTAAACGAAAAATAAAGGTCATTGTCAACCATTAATCGAATATAAGGACTGGTTGTTTCATAGAATTTGAACAATTCATCAAAGTTATTTATCTATCAACTTCGAAGTTATTTATCAAGTTCTGTGAATGTTATATTCAAGTTCTGTTATTATTTCAGTTCTGTGGAGAAACTGGCTTATAATGAAATACGTTATGGCATTATACTGTGTGACAAATAATTAAATCTTGCATCCAAAATCAAAAAGAGATATTTTTGGTTTCTCTTTTGTTTTTTAGTATTATTAATTTTTATTTATTGCTAGATGACGTATGCCCGGAGATGCACGGGGTTATGAATGATTTAGATTAAAGTTTTGAGGTTGTGAATTCAAGTGTACCTAAAAATTGGGTAAATTCTTAGTGTGGAAGAAAAATTGATAGAATTTACTTTTTACAATTTTTTTCACTTGATCGTGCTATCGCTTCCTCGGGCGTCCCCTAGTTCATCTACCATTCACTTCTTCGTCATACATTCTCCTTACACGTCATTTTTGTTCGTCACGTACGCCACATTTCACCAAACATAAGAAATTGACTAATTTGACTAATTTGACTAATTTGACTGTGCCATGTCTTCCTGGAGCGTTCCCGACTTCTTCAACAATTCACTTCCATGTCATACATTCTACTTAAACCCTCTTTCTTCGTTGATCAAGTACGCCTCATTTACCAGAAATAATTATTTGATTTTTGTCTTCCTCGGGTGTCTCCAAATTGTTGGTTACCCGTCACTTGACATTCATCTTTAACTGCAATTCCCTGCAGTGAAACAGTAAATAATCGTGTCTGTTCATTAATTTAGTCATTGATATATATATGTAGGTATATAAATATATATAATCGCTTATATATATTATCAAGATTCTGATGTATTACTCAAGCGATTATAGGAAACAATGAAACCATGAATAATTAATTGAACGTTAAGAAATTCATTAGCCCTCCGGAAACGGTGGGGAAATTTTAATTGTCTTTTCAAACTTCGGGGAAAGTCTTTATATTGGGAAACTGTCAACAATTTTAACATCCAGGGTTTCTGAAGATGTAAAGAACGGTCCATAAAATGGGACGAGGTTAAAAGGAATTATTTGTGTTAGAAATGGCATGACAATGCAGAAGCGAACAGTTAAAAGATGAAAAACTTATAATAAGGATACTTAACTTTGTGGTCTGATGGAAGGGCTATAATTTCACCCACAAATACGTTTTCTGTATAAATCAGGTTTTATCTACTAACTCTTGTTTTCGTCTGAAAATCTTCTAGAACCTCGAGCGGGACTCAAAAATATCATGATTCTATAAGGACAGAACACATTTTACAATAGTAATAGGAATCATATTAAACAAAATACAGATTTGAAAAATAAAGGTAAAATATTGAAATAAAAATAACTTGGTAAGAATAACCATCACATTTTTTATCGCATATTCAGTCCATAGCCTACGAAAATTGCCAAGACATATGGCTTCCTTTACAGCTTTTGGAAGATTACTGAAAAGTTTTTGACCTTTACAAAACAACCTGTTTTTGTGTACACGTAAGTTTTGGTTTTTGGAAGCCTTCTTGGAAGACAACTTCTCGTAGGCTAATTTATTATGAACATTTACATGGTATTTTATCATGTTATTTTTAAGCTTGTGAATCATTTTGTGTTAATTATATTTACTGTTTAGTTGTTAACTACCTACTACTAATTGAACAGTGAACATAAGAAAAAATCAGCTAAAAGTTTTCATGAACAATTGCAGTAAAAAAGTTGGATTGATCTCCTTAAATAATAATTATTTCGTTATCCAAAATAATCTGCGTGAATCTTAAGTTCAAAAAAGAGTTTACTGTTGAGTTAGTGGAATAGACGGTGACTTTAGAGATTCTGAAGGAAGATTTACGTATTTTCTGTGGATATTAAAGTAAAACATATAAAAGTAACTCGTTGGACTGGATTCAGTTTGAAATTGATTTTGAAGGAAATAGTTAGCACAGTGGTTATATTGTTACCAGTAAATTACCCACCATGCGTACTATCTGCAACCAATGTAGCAAAGCAGTGCAAACGGCTGACTGTATGAATATATATATATATATATATATATATATATATATATATATATAAGTTGAAAAAACCAAATGCATCGCAGTTGTGTCAAAATTACCTTTTAATTAAATTTTTAAGAAGATCGTTGATGTGCGCTAAATATAAAACAGTACAACCACCCCTCTCCAGCAATCTCAACTCCGTCGACCCTTCAATTCTCCTAAGCGAAATAAAGAAACTTTCTTCCCAGCTGCACTCGATGAATTGAAAACTGGTTTCATTTGAACAGACAATCGTTCACAACAACAACACCATCAAAGACTACACTAATAACATTTTGGTTTTAAAAGAAAAGTTTTTAAAAAATGGATAAGTTTTAGGCCGAAGTAATCGAATTAAAAAAGTTCGTAACTTATTCGGACAAAACAAACAATGAAAGAGTACAACAGCTACTCCTCAACAACATTAAAATCTTTGCAGTCTTTTATAATATTATGCATCTAACGTTGGACAAAGCAATAAAAAAGAATACATTGAATTCATAACTAGAACCAATCCGCACAAATATTCTCAAGACGGAATAGCAACAGCTCCCCGTGACGCCCGCCCTCGAAATGTGTTGGCTAAATTTATCTAAAAAAAGAAGAAAGAGGAGCTGTTTGCGGCCATTAAGAAAAAGAAGAGGG
Organism: Hesperophylax magnus; assembly: GCA_026573805.1. Taxonomy (NCBI): domain Eukaryota; kingdom Metazoa; phylum Arthropoda; class Insecta; order Trichoptera; family Limnephilidae; genus Hesperophylax; species Hesperophylax magnus. Next base: position 9,901,226 of record JAIUSX010000022.1, read on the forward strand.
TTGATTTCAAGAGCGTAGGTGTCGCAGGGGGTAATTTTTTTGAAAATATCACCGTACCAGATAAAACTAAAAAAAAAATAAACACATATGATTTTTTATGGGTACGAAATTCAAAGTTTTATATAAGAAATAAGCTTACCTCTCCTGCTATCTACTTCTCAAGTCAACCCATACTGAAAAATTAACTCAATGATTTCTTTTAAACTTAATTTTAATTTGATTTGTATTCTATAACTCATACCGTTTTTGTACTCAACTCTAATTCTACACACACACCACTCAACTAACTCAACTAACTCAATATACTACAAAATACACTCATATCTGCAGAAATTAATTTTTACATTAACCCTATCTGCTGATAATTACATTCGCTGCTAACTAACGCACCTTTATTGATAACTGTATGTTGTGCTTTTTTATCCACAGAGGACTATGAACTAAATACTCGAAAATAATATTTTTTAGTGCATTTTATAGAAATTGAACTTTACAATGTAATTAACAACTTTTTTCAAAGTTAGATTCCTTAATAATCTTTTATCAAAACGCAAAAGGTTTAAAATCAAATACGCTTGAGTTTCATCAAAATAACCTGCTGAATAATTTTGATCTGTTACCGACAGTTAGTTAGTTGATAGCGTCCTAGATGAGGAATTATTTGATAATCGCTATTCCTTCTACAGAAATGATAGGGATATCCATAGCACTGGTAAATCAACTAGGGGAGGCGTAGTCATAGAAACTAAAAAATAAATATTTATTTTTCGGAATAACTTTATTGAGTAAAACCTCAAATTGTAATATTTAAATAATGAAGACAATATTAGTGATTTCTAAACGAAAATCTGAAACAGAAAAATCAGAAAAGGAAACGGTCACATCTGGGACTGGGTATCTTGCGATCATACATAAAGATAGATGCCAATAAAAAAATGTGCGGTGAAAAAATGAAGACAATGTTAGTAGTTCTTATTCGAAGTATGATACAGTTAAAAGTGACCGAGGGGGATAGGGTCCCATTAGCGCAGTTGGTAGAGCACTGTCCCGGAAAGACAGGGGTCCTGGGTTCGAGTCCCAGATGTGACCGTTTCCTTTTCTGATTTTTCTGTTTCAGATTTTCGTTTAGAAATCACTAATATTGTCTTCATTATTTAAAAAATAAATGATTGTACCCATCCAAAAACAATTGAACGAAAACTCTATCACTCTCCACGCACCTTCTTCATATTTAGTTTTCTTTGATATCACTACTCACACTTACAAAATTAATAAGACACTTTAAGGACATACTTAATAGGTATTTTAATTATTTATAATTTTTTGTATTAAAATGTACTGTAAATGTCCAAAAATATAAAATCATCCTCATCAATTTCATCGATTCCCCGTACGATAACGGACCTTAATCTCCCGAGTCTCTAAAACGTTCTGCGATTTTTCTATTAGTATTTCAATGAAAGGTAGTAGTCAATATTTCTTCGGTACCGGTGTGAGGGTTTTTTTGGTTTTCTCCTTCCGCGGAGAAACCGCGCAAATCTATTCAAGACCTAGGCTTACTCTTTTATTTTAGAAAAAAAAAGAGTAAGTACTTTTCTTCTACAAAGTAATTGCTACAAACTATTCCAAATATTTGTTTTGTTTCTAGACGAACGAAATGTTCACAGCGGAAATGAGTTCCGTGAAGGCTCCCCTCTCCCGCTACGCCCCCCAGACCTACGACGCTGTGTGGGCCATAGCTCTGGCGCTACGTGGGGCGGAGGCCGCGTGGGGCACCAAGGCCCCGGACACCGCCAGGAGGGAAACCCTACGGAAGCTCCTGGACCTCGGAAAAGTCCCGGACGTGGGACCTCTGGAAAAGGCCAGGAACACAACGGGGAACAAGTACACGACTCCGGCGAGGAATTTCAAGAATCAAACCCCCTCTACCTCCGTGTTTAGTTTGGGACATTTTGACTACACACGTAAGGACATGGCGGAAGAGTTCTTGCAACAATTGGGAAATCTCAATTTTTTGGGCGTATCGGTAAGTCAGTTATAATATTTTTTTCATTTTTTTTGCTGTTGATAAATTGGCTTAAAGAGTACCGGGCAAATCAGACTCACGAAAAAAATATGAATTATCATGGTTTATTGGTTTAAGAATTTATGTTATTTTAAGAAAAATATTATATCTGTACTAAATTGAGATAATGGCTGCAAGGGCGAGGTGGGATAAAGTATGTTAAACGCGTGAAAAAAATGAGCTAAGTAAATATTTACAAGCTCATTAAATAATTAACATTATAGTATATGGGATTTCAGTCACATCATTAAAACATAATTTCATGATTCGAGCATAGACCTCAGAGTACTAAAATTGTTAAATCCAGCGATTTTTAAAAATAAAATAATTATTATAAGAAATAGGTTACTACAGTTTAACGTGACGTACGTACTAAGGTTCTTGGAAACAAGCTACCCCGCTTGAAAATTTATATATGATAATCAAAAAACTTATTCTTAGTTTTATTTCTCAATATTTCTAAACTCTGTTTCAATGAACACAAGAAGTCTTCTTTGTTTTGAATTTATGTGTCGTTTTCAAAATTGGAACCGATAAATGGATAAATTACCTATCAATAATATTATATTTTTCAGCAGATTTCTTTAGCATAATTTTCTTAAGTACGTTCTTATATTACCTACCCATGATAATATTACACTTTTTTACATGAAAATTTATTTAATCAATACACATTTCAATTGTTTTTTTGTTTGTTTATTTCTTGGGGCTAATCTAGACAAGTAAACTCGAGTTTCGTTATTATTCAAGGGTCTTCGCTTTTCAATGTCAAGACAAGGTTATTTACCAACTACTAATTATATTTTCTAACGGTATTAATTAAAAAAGTTAATATTTGGTCATCTCTCTAATTTTTCAATAAATAAATTATTTTACACGATCCGTCACGGAAACCACGTGTTTTTTATTGGCTATTACGGCCGAGTGGTTGGCCTCAGAGAGCTAAGCTTTTGTGACTTATTTTTGAGATAACATCTAAGTAATAATATAAGTCTCGACTATATGATGACAAGCCAGACTGCTTTGAAGATCTCAAGACTAAATCCAGGGGAAAATCGTTCGGATTCCACGTCAGATGTTAATTTATGCTACTCAAAGTTTTCGGTTCAGGCTACAATCATCCATAAATGTAAATGACCAACATCTGAGCGACGGCGACATGATCATCAAATCATAAACTGTCAACAAGAAAATCCCAACTTACACTAGGTTTTGTCATAAATCAAAATCTTTTTTAAGCAAAACTAGCCGAGTACAACTTATTTGAAAACCATTGCCAATATTTAGTTTTGAAAGCCAATGAAACTCGGATAGTTATTTTCTTCTGAGGTTATTCTCATTTATTTCTCAGGTAAGTACTTTCAGCTTCACAATTCCTGCAATTACAATATCCTGAAATCGTTAACGGATCTGCCATAAATATAATAATAGACAACCACCATGGTACTCGGGTAAGAGCTTTAACTCACTGGATAATTTTATTTATATTCACATTTTATTTAAACTCGGACTGGGAATTTTAAATGTCAATACAATATAATTTGTCAACGATAATTTAAAAAAATATATTAAGTAAGGTATTTATTTCAATTTGGGAGGCGGGCTTGGGGACTGCTGCCTCGGGAACCATTAATTGTATAACCAACACCTCTGCCATATGTCACCCCATGTGACTCGCTACGTTTGGAGATTTAGCAGGGGTGCCCGAGTTCATCGGGTGAGGTGTGTTCAGAATGGGCATGGATCGGGAGAGGCTGGCTGGGGATACACTTTGACCTCTCCAACTGATTTCTCTTGACCGATCACTTTGCGCCGCAGGAGGGATAGATCATTCGTACGTCACTCCCGGACACACTGATCCCTAGATTCCTGCCCACTCCTAATACCTTTTTTCTTCCCCTCTCCTTCTTTTCCTTAAAAAGACCCTTCACACAGCATCCCCAAAGATGACATAGGTCTTGGGGGAAATTATTTTCCTCGGGACCTCCTGTGTGGGGTTAATGTAAAAAAGGCGATATTGATTCAGTAGTGGATTGAGCAACTATAGCTTCTTTTCAAATTAAAGATATAACCTGTTTATAAAAGTTAAGAATGTGAAAAGCAGTGGCAGCTCGTGACTTTTGGGTGTTCTAGAGTACTAATATTACAAAAAATTGCATTATTAATGTTGCCGTAGCTGAAAAAGATTTATATTTTTTCCAAAGTATCGATTTTATTTTTGTAGAATTTCAGGAAATCCATGCGACGCAAAATCGTTTTCAGCTACAACAACATCAATAATGCCAATTTTGTAATATATATATAGTACTCTAATACACCCAAAAGTCACGACCCGCCACTGGTAAAAAGCCTCCTTTGTTTTACATTCATTATTCGCACCGTGACAAATCTAATCATACCAAATTTCCAACATCCGATTTATTCAATCAATTTCAATGAAATTTGCATTTAAATGAATGAATTTGTTTTCCAGCGTAGGTGTTTTAGCTCAAAAGAACATCGAAATTCCAATGTTTTTTCGATACAATAATATTTTCCCATTAAAGAACATTTTTTCCATGCAACAATTCAACTTTTTATCAGAAAAAAGCTATTTAACTTTTTACTTACCTTTGGACAGCTTATGTATTTTATAAGCCTTAGATTTGTGGATTAATAGTTTTTATTAGATTTTTCTCACGTACGAAGGTTTCAGGAAAGGCATAACGTTTATAGATCCGTCGTAAACTGTCTCTCTTTCTCACAATCGTCGTAAGTAACAGAAAGGGAGAGTACAGCGGTGTTTTCGGCGGAAAGCCCATAGCTGATACGTGTACAAGTAATGTCTATACATACAATGTACAAGTATCTGAATTGGATTTCCACGGTAAAGTCGGTAGTCTGACCCGTGCGCGAGGAGGCTTACGGGTCAACGCGTTCCACCACTTGCCATTCAGAGCGGATTCAGGCATTTCGTATTTTCAACCGCCCAAAACGTATTAAAGATTTTAATTATTTTGTATTAATTATAAAGCAATAGGAGTGTGCAACAATATAATCTCACATGCCGGATTTTCTTTTGATAAACCTAGACAATTTAATTGGAAATATTTGTAAGAATCAGTGCAAATTTCAAACGGTGAGCTTTACAGACGTCATGAAATTTGCTTAGCTTTTTACACATTTTTTTTTATTGTTACTATTTTTTGAATTATTAATTTTACAAATTACAATTTTTTGAGAAAAATAATAAAATAAAACTAATAATAATACAAATAATAAAATTTATGGGAAAAGTACATATTAGGAAAGAAAAGAAAATACATATTATTGTATAAAACCGTATTAGAAGTAAAAATAAGGATTTTTTCCTCAAATTTGTCGGATAACAGTAAGGTCAATCCCGCACGGGTCGGTAAAAGAACCCAATTTGTATATTTAGCTAGATTTTCAAAAAACGTTATTTTGGCTGGAATTTGGCAGGAATCGTGTGTAATATAAGCGCAACCCGTGCAAAAGATAAATTTAAACTAAAAATATAGATTTAAAATTAAAATAAAATAAAATTTAAATAAAATGAAACAAAGTTAAAAACGATACATTTTCACTGAGATACGCTTAGTTTGATGGTCTCAGGTCCTTTACGGTTCCATGAATTAAATATGTAAAGAAAAATAGTTGCAGTATCAGTACCTACCTACAGTACCTACCTGCTTTACCTATCTACAGTACACTGTGTGTATTTATGCATATAATAATTGATGCGAAACGTTACTGAGATACATCAATGTGTCAGTCGGTATAGATCACACTTCTAAGGAGTTTCTAATCAACAGATAGCGAAACGCTTGGGGATCTTGCAGAGGTGTTGGACATCCAATTAATGCGTCCCGGGGCGGCAGTACTTTTATAAAAAAATAGTTGTATAATCCAATATAATTTCATGGTTCACTACAAATTATCGTAATAAAATATATATCGATTTAATTTCCTTTCATAAAAAATGTACAGCTAAAAAAACAGTGCCTATAATTATTTGGAAATTTAAATTATTTTCGGAAATTTTATTATTTTTTAAGTTTGTAATTCTTCTTTTTTTTAATTTCCAAATATTTTTTTCAAATTATAAACTTATGGAAATTTAAAAATTTTTTTTGGTTTGAAATATGGAAGTTTTTAATTTTTGATATTGTAATTTGTGTGTTGATTGTTGAATGAAGCAAGGAGTTAATGTCTACTTTCACATTTATGATTTGATGTTTGAATGTGGATGAAGCAAAGTGCGTTTGACTAATCTAAGTAGGCACCCAGTATGTGGCAAAAAAAACATTTAAACAATACGTTTTTAATAATATTTTACATTCCTAAACTTCTGTGATCCTGGTAGTTTACGCGACTCAAGGTAATTTTTCGCAGAAATGGCGCTAATAAAATTATTACTATGGAGGAAAAAAATTGTTACATAAAACGTAATTTAATTTCATAAAAAAATTAGCAAAAAAATGTTTCGTATACAATACACGTAGTAGGTACTCATTAAAAAATAAAAGGATCAATTATTATTATAAATGAATAATTTAAAAAAAAATAATGGAGCATTACCTACTTTTTTCGATACGCTAATGAAAAATATATAAATATAAAATAAAATATAATTATTTACGCTTTTAGTACCTGCTTACTTAGTACCTACCAAGCACCATCCGTGGAGGTACCTACAGCTAATTTTATTAAAATATTTGAAAGAAAATAGATTGTACGCGCGTCCAGAAAACCTGCTGAGAAAATTTAAATTATATTTTTTAACGCAAGCAACACCAATATCTAAAATTGAAAGTTTCCTCAGAACGAAACACGAACAACGCTGCCGATTTGGGTTTCATTGCCAATGGGTAGAAACAGAACTAAGACATTTTTAGAATTTTTCTTCAGTAAATAAAGCTTACTTCGATTTCTCATCGCAAAATTCATTGAAATTTTTAACCGCAAAGTCGGCATTTCCCTGTATTACAAAGAGCACTGTGAAAAACGGTACTGTTTTTTTTTTAATTTAATATAGGCGAACTTGACCTGCCTCAAAAGTCAGCTTGCTGTCTAGCAAAAATGAACCCTATAGTCGTCCGACTTAAGGGGACCAAGGTCGCTTTTCGCGAGCCATAAATTCCTAATTTGCCGTTTGGGAAAATGAACCATAGAGTTTTCTGAACTCGAAGGGTGGAGAGGTCATTTTTCCAGGACAGCAACGTGGGATTGCCCTTAAGCAAAAATGAACCGTATAAATTAAAAAAAATTCTAAATTCGTGGGGCGGAGGGGTCATTTTCCCCGGACGGCTAAAGTGAGTGTGCCTTCGAGCAAAAATGAACCTTGAGGTTGTCTAAACTTAAGGGGAGGGCCTAAACTGTATTCTTAGCTTATTACCAAATCCGGCACTGGCTAGCTAACACAGATAATCTGGGTCAGACCCACTTCAAATATCCTGCGGGTTAATAATTAATTACGAACATGTAAATTCGTGTAAACAATGCCATTTTATTTACACACCTGTTACAGTTTTCCGTTTTTGTTCGCATTTTTCGGGACAAAGCAACGTTTTGAATTCATTAATTCTTTTCTTGTTTATTCGCACAGGATTCACAAGCTTTGTAAAAAAAATCATTCCATTTATTTTTAAAACACCCTAAAATTCTTGATATTTTTATCTGCGGACTTCTTCAAAAATATAATATTTTTTACTGTATTTTTCCAGTCGTTACAGAGCGAATTATACAGTTGGGGTAAAAAAGGGAAAAAATATTAACATTGTTTTCGAAATTGCCCTAGCGAAACCATTACGAAAACTGGTGTTTTTATTTTCATTATTTTCGTGCTGAAATACAAAAAAATGAATACCTACCTGATCTTCAATTTGCTTTAGTCTATTATTTGACTGACTAACTAACTAACCATTACGCCGTTTCCGCGCAGGGGTAGGCAGAGAGGACTGACCAACACCTCGATCTTGGCACACACTTCTTGTCTCATTCACATTCATACATCGTCTCATACGTACTCTTCTATTATTCTGACTCTTGACATAGCCCGACTTAAGTATCTGATTCACTTGATCGTGCCATATCTTCCTCGGGCGTCCCCGACTTGTGCCACCATACACACTAGCGTCATATATTCTACTTACACTCTTTTCTTCGCTCATTCGCTCTACATGCTCAAACCATCTGAGCGTCCCTTTCTTAATCTTACTCATAATGCTTACATCAACCTTGCTCACCACATTCTATACGGTCATACGTGGTTTTACCACACACACGCCTCAGGGATCTCATTTCTACACCATTCAGTCTACTTTAATCCTTCCTCTGCCAGTTCCATGCCTTACTGCTGTATATAAGGGTAGGTACCATTACTCCATTGAATGGAGTTACCTCCATTTAATCTTTTTTCAATATCTCTGTCAACCTTCCCATCCCCCGTAAACATACTTCCTAAATTCACAAAATCATTACTTTAGACTTACTTACATTCATCATTAACTCATTCTTCATACATACTTTGTTCGTATTAGACACGAGAGGTGAAATCCTCGGGAGTCCCCGACTTCTGCTACCATTTATATTCAATAATCATTCTATTATTTAATAATCCGAAATCCTATTCTTCTTTAGAGTTCCCATTGTTTTGATCTGACAATGTCGGGTGAATTTTTAATAAGCCAGTCAGTTATCCTATTATTCGCGCGTGTTAAAGATATTTGCATAACCATTAAGGACATAGATAAAATATATGATGAAATTGGATAATATGCTTTCACATTTGTTGATATTCACATATTTAGAACCTTAACGAATACACAATTTTCCATTTCAACGACTTGCGCCTCTCCTACGATGACGGGAAAAAAGAAAGCAATCTAGTCAGAATTTCATTGAAATTAAAGACATTTTAAATGAAACTCAATTTTAGATATTCATTTTCACAGATCCATATATTTTATGTGCCTTCTACCTGGAGCTAAAGGACAATTGAATAATCAATTTTTAGAATATTAGAGACGATCGAAATATGGGAGAGGTCAAAATGTAGGTATCAGGTTATTCAGATTATGGTCATTAAACATAGGCAAAATTATTTAAGCAACTTTGATTATAAATGGTCTTATTTTGCCAGGGAGGTACTGGGATTATTCCACTCTAGAAATAAGTCTCTTCTACTTTTGTTTACTTCGTTGGGTACCTTTCACTTAATCAGATGCTTGTTATCAAAATACAAGCATGAAAGAGAAATTTAATATGCCCAGGGTAATTAGGTGAACCTATTTTAATCCTAAGTATACGGGCTATTAGAACAAAGATTCTAATATTGTGGTTAAATAATGAGGCTGTCATCTATGCGGAGGCAATTCTTGGAACAAAGCTCTCGTACTGAGGTTAATTAAGAGAGCATTACCTGCCAAATTTGCTTAAAACAGTCTTCAGGCTGAAGTGTGCCCGCTACGTCACGTTACCCAGTTTTGAAGAAAATTTTGCTACGCGTGTCAAAATTTTGATTAAATCATCCGGAGGGTTGATGTCAGAATGTGTCGAAATACCCAAGCAGTTTAAGTATTGGATAAGTTTATCGAAAATTTATCACATATAATTGCTGGTCTCGTAGACCAGTGAGTAAATTAACCTGCACCTACCCTATAACATTAAAAACGTATACAAAATTCACGATTATTAAATGGTTTGATTTTCGTCTCGAGAGAATTGATCAAAGTTTGATATTTTTTATTTTATATTTTATAATGATTGGTAGAAACTAGTTCGTCGGAATCCAAAGTCTCCAAGTGCAAATACAGCATGCAAATGAAGCTGACTCTATTATTTGCTTGCTGTATTGTTAAAACTATTCATAAAGTCACTATAACCCATAGACCACAGAGGTTCAAAAGTTTGCTTGCCAGAAAATGCATAGTGAGTACACACGAGTAAGTAGCCAACAAAAGGTACCGTTTCCAGCATGAACGAACATGTATTTTAAAATGGATGATAGTAGCAATCACTGAATAGAAATACATTCCAGAAATGCCTTCCATGTAGTTTTGAATGGAAACCGATGTCACCACTGACTTACTTCCTTTTGGTTCTAGCCCATTTACCAAGCGCTCTATCTCTCTAGCTCTGCCTGACAACGTATATCTCCATTGTATTTGATCGGAATGAAAATTTTATAATGATGATGTAGCTAATTTTTGTATTCACTTTTGGATCACGGAGTACGTCCACGTCGTATTTTTATGTTCTTCTTTATTAAATGGGTGCGATACATAGGTATAGTAATATTTCAATTTGGGAGGCGGGCTTGGGTACCGCCGCCCCTGAAACCATTTATGGATAACTAACACCTCTGCCATTTGTCACCCCCCTAAACGTTCGCTACGTTTGGTAATTTAGCAGGGGTGTCAGGGTCCATTGGGTGAGGTGTGTTCAGAATGCGCCTGCCTACCAGCAATGTGGTATACTAGATTGGGAGAGACAAGTTTAGAGAGACCCTTTGACCTCTCCAACTGGTCCAATTGCCTGCATTGGAAGGGATTTTTGCATATGTCCGTCATTCCTGGACACACTGATCCCTAGATTCCTACCCAACCCTAATACCTTTTACCTTCCCAGAACTTCCTCTCCTTCATTTTCTATAAGACCCTCCAGACAACATCAGTTCCTCAGGGCCTCAGGGCCTGTGTGAGGTTAATATAAAAAAAAGTTGTAGTTGAACCTAACTCTATCTTGATTTTGATTTTTTTCATCAGACAAGGCTTTTATTAATCGTAGTTTTTTTCTTACAGGGTCCAGTATCTTTCAGTGGTGCGGACCGCGTTGGAACATCTGCCTTCTATCAGGTACAAGGTAAGACCTCAATAATTCATCAAACATTCATTATTCTACTTGATTTTATTACATTATCGATTTTTTTTAAGCAGCATGTTATTCTGAATAAGATATTAAAGTCCGTGAAATCAACCCCATTTTAAGGGATGTTGAGAAAGGAAAAGAGTTAGAGGAAGGTTGGGAAGTTTATGGAGAGGCATTTCGATCTTGTCACAAATGATATATGAAGTTATAAGGTTGGGGTTACATTGGGGAAGAGTTGCAAGTCCGATGAAAATGAAGAAAGAAGAAAAGTTAGGAATCTAAACACAAAACATAGCTAAAGTCTTTTCAAGCATCTTTAGATTCCAAATGGTAGTCTCTAGAACAGCGGCAAAACAGAACATGCTAAAATAATATGTTAGGTTAGATTAATTGGTTTTGGTTGGGTTAGGCTACATTAGGTAAGTATTTTTTATGTTTTAATTACTCTTCTTCAATGTTCTTTTTTTCACTATTCTGTTTTGTCATTGAACCCAAAAAAGTACATTCTGTTTTATCTAGGTACACGAAGAAAATAACTTTTCGTAAAAAAATTGAATTTTGAACTGGCGAACTTTGGGTCCAGAGCCGAGGAACTTACCGCTCAGTTAAAGAGTTCTATATGTTCTCGACAACTTAACTGTGAAACCAGTTTTCTCGTAGAAAAACGACGAAACATCTTTTTACAACACTGACACAAATTGAAACCGATCCACCACAAAGTTTCATGTAGATTTTCGCACGCAACACTTTTCACCAAACATTATTGTCAGATTTAACGATGTCGTTCAATGTGACGTGACAATCGCAAATTTGTTTCCGCACTGTACGCAATGTTTGCTCCTTTCGCGGAACTTAAATTAGTTAATTATTAACTCCTTATCCGTGAGTTAATTACCATGTAATTAGTAGGCAGCTTCTCATACGCTCCAAATATTTAAATGGGAAATATAATTCGAGTCATCAAACATTAAGGACCCTCTACACAGCATCCTCAAAAAGACAGCCCTGAGGGAAAACATTTCCGTTGAATGGAGTTAAAACAAATAAATTACCTACGTTAACAAAAACAACATCTCAAGTATGTACCTATAAATTATGTTAATTAGTAAAGCTACACGACCAATAATACGTATATTAGATTCACTAGATCTCAGGCTGAAAAACATATCCAACAACAACTACAAAAAAAACATTTGGGCAAAAAAGCATCCCATACTATGCATCCCAAACTCTACAACAAAATCCCACTCTCTTTTAAAACTCACAACAATATTATAACATTTAAGTCTCAAATAAAAAGCAAGACACAAAGCATAGGGAGATCAGAAATAGATAATGCCGAAAACACTAAATACCCGAACCGAAACCACTCAACTGAACAAAAAACACCATAAAATATATTAATTTCAGAAAGAAAAAACAACTATGTAACTGTGTTTAATTACTTCATACTATCCATATTAATTTTTTTTTAATAATATTTAAATGAAATCATCAGCACGGGAGATCTCAGTGAGGATATCATTATCTCTATTTATTACAAAAAGGAAGAGAATAAAACACTTATTATTAACATAGCTATCAGGATCATAACTCAAATTGGAAATGTCCATCAATCTTCCATCTATCTTATATCTATCATCTATGTAACTGTCTTTTATCTATCTATTATATTTCTATTATCTATCTATTATCCATCTATTATATATCTATTATCTATCTATTATATGTATGTTATCTACCTGTTATCTATCTATTATCGTGTGTTCGATTGTTCAAATTCTTAAATCTCCAATTGCTTTAAAAAGTTGACACAGCGTTGCATTGGAATACGCGTGTCTTTTTATATACATATATTATATAGATGTCACCTGTGTCAGGTAAAAAGGGCTTTTTTAAAACAGCGCAATCTGTTGGACGTAAAAGCAACACTACACACAGACTGAGTCACAGAAATACGGGACGGGGCACAGCTAGTTCTACTGATAAATTCTAAGTTGAATGTTGTATCACCGCGAACGGAACACTATCAAAATTAGTTTTTAACAAAATATTCTACAGGAACTTGTAAGTCAATGATCAATGTAGTTTTTAGTCGTTTATTCACCTCCCACCCCGATCAAAACTATCCAATATTTACTGATTTTTTAATGTTTTAAGTATAAAAAAAAGTCACCGGATTTCAAAATTTCCATTACATTTTTTACTCCAAATAATTTCAGGATACACTGGTGAAAATAAGTCAAGTGCGTCTCTTAACACCCTGTATACTTTATTTAAAATCAAAGTAAATATTCAACTTCTGAACAATAAAAGAAAATGAAAACTTTCACAGCAATTGAGTATTAACTTTGAAATTTGAGTATTGTTGAAGTTTTGTGAAACAACTGACCCTTAATTTAGATCAGAGAAGGTTTAAGTCAAGGTTGGTATGTTAAAATAACCCTCATACATAGTTGTAGATTAGCTTACCGGGCAAATGACATCCTAAGAAATTGTAAGATATTTCACTTTACTGTGCACTGTAGTAGTCTGTGAGTATAGTTAACTACTACGAGAGTAGGTATCTAACTATCTACGTAACGCAACTACGCGATCCTCTTATCCCGCAAACGTACAGGATGCAGAAAAACAAACAGTGTAGTTTTCCTGGGAGGGGTTTCACAGTGTCGGAGGGTCGTGCCATTTTCAGTCCCTGTGTTGTCTGGACCAAACCGTGGTTTGGTCCAGACAACACAGGGACTTCGCCGTCTGCACGTTTCTTGAAAATGTCCGGTCTTTCATCGCCACTCGGCGAGCCTTCCGACTGCAATTAGCTACTTTTTCATGTGGGGCTACCTGAAGGAAAAAGTTTTCAAACATCGGCCTCACACCTTGGAAGAACTCAAGGATCGAATTCGGGAGGAAATCGCCACTACACCCGTCGAGATGTGCCAAAATGCGGCCGAAAACTTCTGAAATCGCCATCATCTATGTATCGCTGCTGGGCTCCTTTCTGATGTCATCTTCAGAATTTGGTGCATAAAACATTATCTACTGAATAAAACAAAATAAACCACATTTCTGCAAGTTGCACCGTTATTTTTAATAGCCCTGCAAACCGCACTTTCTGTTTTGCCGCACCCTGTAGATGCCTAAACCATCGACGGATCACTTGTATGTTAATCGTGGGTAGGTAGGTAGTAGGTACGTAGCGTAGCTACAGATTTTCTCGAATTTGTAAAATTTATCAATTGGCAAATAAATGTATTATTATTTGCAATAGCGATATTTGTATTTCTTCTCCCCCCAATTTTTAATTAAATTAACAGACTTATTAGGTTTCAAAAAAATAATAACAAAGAATAGTCTCAAAAGAGATATAGTCATCAAAAGCGTTGTAAAGACCTACATAATACCTATTTAACCTAGTTTTGTTTCACCACCTTTCATTTTATATCGCTTTCTAAAGGTGTGTGGTGTTGTCATTTTAATGAGTTATCCTGTCACACTATAAACATATCGCAGATATGTGCATAATATTGTTATAATCCCAGCCTATGCTATAAATCTAAGTAATTAAAGTCAACCTTTATTTCTTTCTACATTTTAATATTACTGTTAATCTTAGCCGGTGCCCCAAAAGTAAGCCATAATGGCAAACATTCATTTCTTCGGCACTTTTAAAAGGAACCCTATTATTTTGGGAAACCAATCGATGATGCAATATTCAAATTAGTCACATGACCCTTTTTTGCATCTTAGGGATTAAAGTCCACAAAGCTCTCACGGTCCCAGAGACCCGAAATACTATATAAACAGGAACAAGCTGTTCCCCCATGTTCACAATTAACATCACTTGTGCTGCTTACACGCTGCACCTCTACGCATTATTGTCATTGTCATTTAATTAATGTACTTATCATTTAATTAAGTAAATAAGTGTACTTCTATCTAAATAAAGTAATTCAACTAAATCTATAAAGTTGTTATTGTGTGGAATCCATATATTCACCTCAAGATACTTACACACTGGAACTTGTATCACCCCAAGATACTTACACACTTACACCTGCAGATCTTAAATACACATCCTCAGTGTCCAGATCTCCAAATTACCCATCAACTACGAAGAGAACTTCTCGACAACCGCTCGCCGTACAGAGTTAAGTTTTTATTTACTGCGCCTCAACCGAGGGTCGTAGCAAATTGGTGTCAGAAGTGGGATTGCAAAGACATTCCCAAAGGATCTTTTGTGACGACGGAAGACTCCTACCTCATCACTTCACCGGAACAACGACGACAAGTCTGGCGGATACTCTCCTCGGAGAAACCCTTTTCGGAAGGCAGGGACGGCTCTCCCTGAAATCAACCTAACTCATCGACGTGACCCTGGAGAAGAGAAGAAAACGGCAACAACGTAGATCGCGGAGACAACATCTACGGTGAACTTCAGTTCTTCAAGCAGCCAAGAATCCAATCCTGTCAACTCTAAACCACGAGCATCGAGACCTTCACTTCTACAAGCAGTATGAACTGGCGACTCGTCCTTCTTCTACTGTAAGTCCATAAAAATTTTTGTCCTGTAGAAATTTTTACACTGTATTTTCCCAATTCCCTTATTGACAATTAATGCATTTCTTCTCGCTTATACACCGTGAACCGTGTATTAGTGAAACTCTTATATTTCTTTTTCTTTCTTCAACGCGTAATAATAAATTTCGTAAAATAATTAAAATTGAATAAAAACCTCTTAAATTAATTCGCGTTAAATTCAGTTAATTTCTTTAATAATAATAAATACTTCTCAAAATGAACGATAAACCTACTTCGTCCTCTCAGGAATCCCAGGAAATGACTTTACCATTACCTGTTTTATTTAAATTTATCAAATCTTACGATGGAAACAGAGATAAACTCTGTGCCTTCTTAACTAATTGCGACCGGGCTGTAGTACTAGCTCAGCCTAATCAACAGAATACGCTCCTTTCATATATATTAACTTCATTAGAAGGCCAAGCAGAAGTCATCTGTGCCAATCACGTTCTCAATAATTGGTCAGAATTAAAAGATCTATTAAAAAGATCATTCGGTGAACGCAAACACTATGCACACCTATTATTGGAATTGCAAAATTGCAAACAATTTCATAATGAGAACGTATCTCAATATATTTTACGGATAGAAAATTGCATAAAAAACCTCTTAGTCTCAATTAATCAAAATAATAATAATCCCGCAGAAATGTTAGGCAGAACAGCCAGCATCCAAGAACTCGGTATGCAAACATTTATGTATGGAACTAACCCTTCCATAGCTACAATATTGAGATCGCGCAATCCGAAAGACCTCAATGAAGCATTTACAATATCACTAGAGGAAGAGAGAATAAATAAATTACTGAATTCCTCTAAAACTAATAACATTAATAATAAATCATGTACGATTTGCGGTAAATCGGGACATAACAATTTCAATTGTTATAAAAATAAAAATCAAAGCAATAATTCGAACTTTAATACACGTAAAGTTATGTTCGTAAAAAATAATAATAATAAATTTAATAAATCTTATAACCCAAATTCGGGATCAAGTTATAATAATAACTATAATAAAATTTTTAGTCCAAATTCGGGACAAAATTATAATAATAAAATGTGCAGGTACTGTAAAAAACCTGGTCACATAATAGATGAGTGCAGAGTATTAAAATATAAAAATGAAAATCCAAATCCCAACAACTCTGCAACTCTTAATTCGTCTTCCCTACCAAGGAAAAATGATTCAAAGGTAAATCATTTAAACTCCAGATCTGCAGTAGAATCTCGAGCCGATCTACTGTAAGTCGCGAGCTAGGCTCAAGAGTATTCAAACGTTCCATGTTAACATCTTATAAAAATTATATAAATTATTCGCCATCTCATTCAGATACGTTGCGCCATGTGGTTCTTCAAATACCTACAAATGGTATTATTTTTAAAAGACATTTTCTTGTCGACACAGGAGCAGCCGTATCCCTCATCAAGACTCGTCTTGGCGAAGGTACTTCCGTAAATTCGGGCAAAATTATAGAGATTAATGGCATAAGTAGATCGAAAAAATCGATTGAATCTATTGGAATCGTTCAAATTAAATTAAGTTTCGGCAATGAAACTATTATTCATGATCTCCACGCGGTGGATAGTGACTTTTTAAACCTTGGTTATGACGGAATTTTAGGGAACGACTTTTTTGAAAACAAAAATGCGAAAATTGATTATAAAAATAACGTAATACGTATTAACGATTACTCTTTAAAGTTACATATTTCTGATCCTAATGAGCATTTGACTCCTATATTTACCTTATCCCCTAGATCAGAAACTCTTATTAAAATCGATATTTTAAACCCTGAAATTAAAGAAGGGATTATCGACGTAGAAATACCTATTGAAGGTGTATATTTAGCAAATGCTATAACTAAAGTAGATGCGAATAATAAATCGTATTGTACTATTTTGAATTCAACAGACGAATATGTTGACATTAATATCATGAAAATTTACTTAAAACCTATACCAGAAAATGTTTACCATTTTAATCAAAATTCTAATAATGATGGTTAAAAACGTAAAAATTTAATTCGTGATCAAATTTGTATAGATCATTTAAATTCGGAAGAAATTAATTCCTTATTAGATATTTGCGACAATTATAATTCTATATTTTATCTCGAAGGCGACAAACTTACAGCAACCGATGCTATTAAACATCGAATTATAACAAATACTCAAAGTCCAATACATACGAAAAATTATAGATACCCTGAAGTACATAAAGAAGAAGTAAATAAACAAATAGATAAAATGTTAGAAGATGGTATTATTCAACCTAGTGTTTCACCATGGTCAGCTCCTATATGGGTTGTACCAAAGAAAAATGACTCCTCAGGAAAACCTAAATGGAGAATAGTCGTAGACTATAGGAAACTCAACGACGTGTCTGTCGGAGACGCCTTTCCATTACCTCACATTGTAGATATCTTAGATCAATTAGGTCATTGTAGATACTTCACAACACTAGATCTTGTTAGCGGATTTCATCAAATTCCTATGCACGAAGATGATATTCCAAAAACTGCTTTTTCTACTCCCAATGGACATTTTGAATATACACGTATGCCTTTCGGTCTTAAGACTGCTCCAGCAACGTTTCAACGGTTAATGAATAACGCATTAATCGGCTTACAAGGATTATATTGTTTCGTCTATTTAGATGACATTGTCATATACGCAAATTCTATAGAAGATCACTCTAAAAAACTCACAGCTATATTTCAAAGACTTGCCGATAATAATCTGAAGATTCAACCAGATAAGTGTCATTTCATGCGAAAAGAAGTAACTTATTTAGGTCATTTAATTTCAAACGACGGTGTTACTCCTAACCCCGATAAAATCAAAGCAGTCTCTGAATTTCCTATTCCCAGGAATCCTAAAGAAATTAAATCATTCTTAGGTCTAGCTGGTTATTACCGAAGATTTATTGAAAACTTCAGTAAAATTACGAAACCCTTAACTTGTCTTCTAAAGAAAGATATTAAATTTGACTGGAAAAACGAACAGCAAAATGCTTTCGATACATTGAAAGAAAAATTAACTTCTTATCCTATATTACAATATCCAGATTTCACTAGAGATTTCGTTTTAACTACTGACGCCTCAAATTATGCAATAGGTGCAATTTTGAGCCAAGGAAAAGTTGGAGAAGATTTACCAATATCTTATGCGTCCAGAACTTTAAATAAAGCAGAAGGTAATTATAGTACCTCTGAAAAAGAACTTTTAGCCATTGTTTGGGCTGTAGGACATTTCCGTCCTTACCTTTTCGGAAGAAAATTTAAAATTTACACTGATCATAGACCATTAAAATGGTTAATGAATGTTACCAATCCCAGTAGCAAATTGTTACGTTGGCGATTAAAACTCGAAGAATACGAATACGAAATAGAATACAAACCAGGCAGAATAAATTCTAATGCCGATTGTTTGTCTCGTATTCCAATAAACATTGTAACAGAAGATGAAAATTCACCCTCTCAAGATATTATTGATCTTTTAAACGAACCATGTCTCGACGAAATAAATGTCGATGATTTAGAAACTTATCTTAATAATTTACCTACAAATAATTTAGAAATAGATGATACTCTATCACCAATACCTTTAGAAAATAATATAAATAATGATACTTACGAAAATTACGTGAAATTTTATTCTAATAAAAATGAACCAACTATTTTTAGTTTTAATGAACATGATTCATTCTTTATAAATAATATGTCAAAATATATGGCATACCCAACTTCTATCGATCTAGATGATCAAAACCCTTTCTGTGCTGAAATATTATCCAATTGTTCAGACACTGACGAACTTTTAGAAATACCAAAAAATTTATATGGTATTCATGAATCAAAATCAACAGATAATAAGAAAACTTACTTTCATTGCTTTACCAAAACTCATTACTTCGACAAAGCAACTCCTAAAGATATTTTCCTAACACTTAAAAATTTAAGATCTAAACTTATTGAAAAACGTGTAACTGAAATTACGTTACCGAACTTCCAAAACTCATTTGATTCCATTCCTTTTATAAAAATAAAGGAAATTATTCAATATCTTTTTAGGAACTTAAAGATTAAAATCAATATTAATCACAATAAAATCATTAATCCTTCAACTTCGCAAATTCCCGTAATATTAAAAGAATGTCACGATAGCCCTATGGCCGGACATCCAGGTTTCTTCAGAACCTACAGTCGGATCAAAGAAAGATACCGATGGGAAAAAATGAAAGATGACATAGAAAATTATGTGAAAAATTGTATCCACTGTCAGAAAAATAAAACTGACAGAAGAGCATATAAAGCTCCAATGGAAATCACTACCACTTCCACGGAAGCTTTTGAAAGAATTGCGGTCGACATAGTCGGACCACTTAATGAAACTGTCAATAATAATAAATACATCGTCACATTTCAAGACGATCTTACAAAGTTTTCTCAAGCTTATGCAGTTAACTCTACAGAAACAGAAACTGTAGCTGATTGCCTCGTTAAATTCTTTTCTCACTATGGAATACCTAAGTCAATCCTCACAGATCAAGGTGTTCAATTTACTAGTAATTTAATGAAACATCTTACCAACCTATTTAAAATAAAACATTTGAAAACTACCGTTTATCACCCACAAACAAATGGAGCACTAGAACGCTCTCATTCTACTTTAAAGGATTATCTTACTCATTATATAGATAGCGACCAAACAAATTGGGACGACTATATCCCTCTAGCTATGTTTTCATATAATACAAGTACTCACTGTACAACTAAATTCACTCCTTACGAACTTGTCTTTGGACATAAACCTATTTTACCAAGCTCTTTAGAAAACCCAGATTCAAACCCAACTTACGAAAGTTATCTTAATCAATTAAAGTATAAATTCGCCATTACCAGATCACTTGCCCGTGAAAGAATCGGACATGCCAAAGAGACATCCAAAAAATATTACGATAGAAATGTATCGAATAATATTTATAAAATTAACGACTTAATATTAATAAAAAATACTAATAAACCTAAATCATTAAGCAAGAAACTTATTCCTAATTGGAAAGGACCGTACAAGATTGTACAGGTTCATAATAATCATAATGTTACCATAAGAATGGAAAATAATTCATTAAAAAGATTCCATGTTAACAGAATTAAGCCATATCGCGCTTTCTCTCCTGTTCCAGGTCCTTCAAGACTATTTTAATTCTTTCCCAAGACGTCCAACCAATAACTACTGGAAATGGACTCTTCTTCGATCAAATTGGAAAATTAAAAATTTATAATGATGATTGGAAAGTTATTACCTACTTAAATATTAGTACCTTCCCTAGACAAATACGAATTTTAGAAGATAATTATGCCTTAACTAAAAGCACATGTTCCAAATATTTATCATACGTACCTAACGACAATTGCAAAGATCTTTTAAAACCTGTTTTTAATACTATTAAAAATGTAAAACTAAATATGAATCAATTACACACCTCGTTTCCAACCAACGCACAAAACGCGGTTTAATCGATGGTGTTGGAAAAATATTTAAAGCTGTTTTCGGAACCCTCGACTCCGAAGATGCGCAATATTATGACGATGCGATTGAACGCGTCATGTCAGATGACAAACATATTTATAATCTGATGGAAGAACAATTACAAGTCACTAAATCGACTCTCATAAATTTCAATTCTACCCTTACTAAACTTAACTATGACGAATATACTATGAATAAAAATATTATAAAAATAAATAACTATTTTAAGGAAGACCACGATAAAATGAATATGCAAGAAATTAAAAATACACTTATCTCGCAAACAAGCTCTTTATTCGAAACAACCGAATACTTTTATGAACAAATTGATTCCTTAATCAATGCTATTTTATTTTCTAAACAAGGAATTTTACATCCAGACATAATTACTCCTCAACAACTTTACTTCGAACTAAACTCTAATATTAAACATTTACCAAGCGGAAAAGAATTCCCCTTAAGTTTAAAACTGGAAAATATTCATTCTTTAATCGATATATCAGATTTAATTGCTTATTATATTGATGATAAACTCATCTTCATAACAAAAATACCTTTAGTAACTTCGCAGGAATATAACCTATTTCATGTAGTTCCTCTACCTGTTCCAAATATTGATATCCCTAATACCTTCTCCTTAATTATTCCTAACCATAAATATTTAGCAATCACAAAGGACAAATCTTTTTATGTGTACCTTGATAATTTTAAGAATAATTGTAAAACTATTACCAATGAAAATTTTGTATGTAAGGATCTAGATGTGTTATCCACTCTCTCCGATCCAATATGCGAGACAATTTTATTGTCTGCTTATATTAATGAAATACCTAATGAATGTTTTAGTAGGATCATCAAAGGCAACATAATCTTATGGCAGCCTATAAAAAATAATAAATGGATTTTTACTTATTCTCATCGTTCTAAAATAACTATCGACTGCAAAGATAGAAATAATATTTTTGATATCAAACTATTCCATACTGGAATATTAACTTTAAATTCAAGTTGTAGAGCCTATGCAGGTCTCACACAATTAATTGCAAAAAGTAATCTCATCACAGAATATGTTAACCCTATTCCAACTTTAAACATTGTCGATGACAATTGCTGTAATATGAAAAAATATAATGAAACTTTAAATGAACTTGAACCGATAAATTTAATTAACTTGCAACACGATGACATTAATTTGGCATCTCATAAAATCGACCAATTCAATGACGATCTTAAATCATATAATTCAAAGCCACTCATTATTAAACATTCAACAAAATTTCAAATTGTTATCTATACGTTATCTGCTATGCTAACTATTTTTATTGTTTACAAACTATTGAAATGTTGTAAATTCTTTAGAATAATTAATTCTTACTTTTTAAATAATGACGACGATAATAAATGTTGTGTCAGGATATATAATCAATGTAACAATCCTAGACGATCCACTACAAGGATCCAACCAAGTATGACATTCAGAAATTTAATAAATCTGGAAAACGAAGATGTACCTCTTCAAGATCTATCTTCAAGTGAAAATAATTTGAAGTATAATTACAGCAACTAAACTTAAAAAACCGTTGCTTTCATTTTAAGGGGGGAGATATGTTATAATCCCAGCCTATGCTATAAATCTAAGTAATTAAAGTCAACCTTTATTTCTTTCTACATTTTAATATTACTGTTAATCTTAGCCGGTGCCCCAAAAGTAAGCCATAATGGCAAACATTCATTTCTTCGGCACTTTTAAAAGGAACCCTATTATTTTGGGAAACCAATCGATGATGCAATATTCAAATTAGTCACATGACCCTTTTTTGCATCTTAGGGATTAAAGTCCACAAAGCTCTCACGGTCCCAGAGACCCGAAATACTATATAAACAGGAACAAGCTGTTCCCCCATGTTCACAATTAACATCACTTGTGCTGCTTACACGCTGCACCTCTACGCATTATTGTCATTGTCATTTAATTAATGTACTTATCATTTAATTAAGTAAATAAGTGTACTTCTATCTAAATAAAGTAATTCAACTAAATCTATAAAGTTGTTATTGTGTGGAATCCATATATTCACCTCAAGATACTTACACACTGGAACTTGTATCACCCCAAGATACTTACACACTTACACCTGCAGATCTTAAATACACATCCTCAGTGTCCAGATCTCCAAATTACCCATCAACTACGAAGAGAACTTCTCGACAACCGCTCGCCGTACAGAGTTAAGTTTTTATTTACTGCGCCTCAACCGAGGGTCGTAGCAATATGTAACATACAAATACGTACCTACGTTCTAACCTTTCCCCATATTTATCATAAAAAACGCATGAGTATCAAAAAGTTACTTCGTAGCTCTCAGTGACAGAACCGTATTAATGATTATGTCTCTAAATGGAATATAATATAGGTATAGATAACGTATCCAGTGCACGTAACTATTATGTAGATATACTGTACACAGTGTACACTACTGTACAGTATAAATAAAGCGATAAGTGAACGTGACACATCGCCGACCACATTCCGCGGTTGCGAGATTTAGGTTACTGAGTAGGACAACAATTATTATTGCAATAATTGTAGAACGAACCAATTAATTGTTAAAGGAAGTAAGATAACTATTAATATTCGGATAATCATTTAATTAATGGCATCCACGAAAATGTATCAACATTTCGATCTCTGTTTTGGAACAAAAACACAACATAAATAATAAATAAATTTTGCAGTCAAGACCAGTTTTTAGTTTGAAGGCGTTTACTCTATTTAAAACTAGTTATTTACTCTAGTTAAAACTAGTTATTTAATTTAGTTTTAACTAGTATAATCTTGTTTTAAGGTTAAACGCGACGTTCGTCATATTAAATGTGTTCATAGATGGCGTTAATTAATTATTTTTTAAATACGCTTTTTGCAAGGTATTGCTTAGCAATATTAAGACAAATTATCTATTTGCGCCGGTAGATACGCAATATGAATATGAATGAAACGGTTTTGTCAGTAAAAAACTCTATTCTTTCAAGAGAAGCATACAAATACAATATCGTATCGACGATTCAATCCAATATTGCATTTGTATGCCTTTCTTGAAAGTATTGAGTTTTTTAAACAAAAACTTATAAAAAGTAAGCTTTTCAATTCTTTAAAATAATATTATCGCCACCTTAAAAATAGATCCAGTTTTCAGGTAGACTAAAATTCATTCATGACCCCGCGCAACCCCGGGTACACGTCAGCTAGTTTCATATAAAAGCCTTCCAAAACTGTGCATTGGAGGGACCCACCACTTTCCCGTCCCGGTATAGGTGACTTATTGTCACCCCTTCGGTACTCTCGCAAGGAACATATTTTTTGGTATAAACGATTCTACAATTTCATAAAAAAGGACTCTAGACCTCCAATGTCTCCGCATACGTGGTTAGGTGACGGTATGCAAGCGACAAGCATAATACAAGAGCATAATAATAGCTGGTGGAACAGGTTACTGAAAAATGATTATGTATATATTCGGCCGGCACTGCGTCTCCTAAATAAACAAAAAAATTACATAAGAAAATATACGTATGTAAATGGTGTGAAGCTGGGGAGACAGTAAATGGAGAAGCTGCATCCCTCAGTGGTAGGCTGTCCCCGGGCCACGGAGCGGAAAATCCGATCGAAGTTACTAGGCCTTTTTACCGAGTCCTTAAGCTGGACAAAACTGTGCAGTAAGTTTGATTGTAATTACAGCTAGAACTAGTTATAAAATACAAGTACCTAGTTTTATCTAGTAGGTAGGTATTTCGTCTCCAGCCCCTCTTTGTAATGTAGTTGTCTCTCACTTTACAAAAGCCTATATCTACCCGTAACTCGTTAGCAGGTATTATGTGGTATAATTTAGGCATTAATTAAAGATGAATGCTCGTTTATAATTTAAGGGTAGTTTGATTCGTATTCCGCATGGGAAAATCTTACCAGGGAGGACATATTATAATAATGTATAATGTCGTCAAACTAAGAATTTGCCAAGATCCGTTTTTGGCGCGTGACTTTGAGTTTTACACTAACTTACTTTCTCAGAATTTGAACAATTCATCAAAATTCAAAGTTCATTTAGTTCTGTAAAAGTTATTATTGCAGTACTTTGAAACGACTGGCCCATAGTGGTATAATAACAGAACATGAATAGAACTTTCAACAATTCAAAATCAAATTTCGAAGTTATTTTTCAAGCTCTGTGAAAGTTCTATTCAAGTTCTGTTATTATTTCAGTTATGTAAATTAAATGATATTAAAACAGAATTTAGAACTTTCACAACAACTGAAAATTATCTTATCTAAATTGGATGAATAATTTAAAGTCTATGAAACAACTCGTCCTTACGAATGTACCGATAACTTTTTAAATCTCTGAATATTGAAACGCGTGGGATACGATTTGGTTGCCTGGTATAACAAAATTATTTTATCATTCGCAATAGTCTCATATAATAATAATGTAATCGATTATACAGAAAACAGCGTTATTTTTGACGAACGAATTGAATTTTATACTAAATATATATATATATATATTTTTTTTTAAATAATTAAATAAAAACTTTGGGTGGGTACCTACCTACCAAGGAGATGAAGAAGAGGATGAGGAAGGTTGGGAAGGCTATTCAGATCTGGTTATTAAACACGGCTATTGCAATTTCAAGTCTCCTTACATAAAGCATCAGCCACAGGATAAACATTTTAAAATGTCGAAAATCTTTCTTGAATATGATATAATCAACATCGTGACCTGTTTGGGGCCTAGGAGTTGAAATGGCGACAATAACTTTCTTCCAACTAAATCCTTTGAAATTTCTTTCTCCTTCGAAAAAAGGGATATACGTTGCGTTATGTTTGTCAAGTTGAGTAACTATATAATGTATGTCTCTTGCAGAAGGAGAGGCCACCCCAGTGGCGTTGTTCTCCCCGGGGCCGGCGCGCCTGGACTTCGCGTGCCCGATGTGCCGCGCGGTGCGCTGGGCGGGCGGACAGGTGCCGGTGGCGCGCCGCGTCTTCATGCGCCGCATCGAGACCATCGCGCCGGCCGCCTTCCTCGCAGTCACCACGCTGGCGGGGGTCGGACTGGTGCTGGCCATCGCCTTTCTGGCCTTTAATCTGCACTTCAGAAAGATCAAGTTAGCATTACCTACCTCTCAGTTAGTTATTCAATATCTTCGTCGATATGTAAGGGGCAGTCTAGTAACGTAAGCCTCATACGTGTATGTACGAGAAGGTGTGTGCACGAAGTACGTAAGCAAATAATAAAAGTGTTTCAAATTATACACAACAGAACTGATAAACAACTATTAATGTAGGGTAAATATTTGTTTATCAGACGTGTAAAATATAAAACACGTCTATTAGTAATGGAGAAATGTGAAATAAGTGAATGCCTTAGAAATCCTTCCTAAGCCAAAAAATCATCGTACAAAATTGATTCAAAATATTATACACGTCAAATTTAAAAAAAAATTGAAATTTTTTTATACTTATTGGAATGTCGCAGAAGAGTCCCAACGGTCCGGGTTCAGTAGGTCTATGACATCTCAAATTAGGGTATGTGTTGAGGTTGAAGGGAGTCTGTAAAGGAAAGAGGTGAAAGAGGAAAGTACCTTCCTTAATATTCAATGGTGGCAAAGATATTAGAAGAACGAGATGTGCTATGAGCAGTTCGTACTGTGTGGAATTGTCTTGCACAGTGTCGCCGGTTTTGTTCACCAATACTACTGCACACCTTCGCTTACGCTAAGGTATCCGCACTAATACATAGAACAGATTTCTGTGCGTACACGTCCCGACAGCATTCAAAGTACCCTAATTAGGTAGTACTCCGCCTACGGTCCGGCGGCCAACATAGCATATCTCGTTCTTCTAATATCTTTGAATGGTGGTCAAAAGACCTTACCAGGGCGATCATGAGAGTACCTACTACTACTGTAATGGTACAGATATTTTTAATTTAATTATTAAAATTAAAAAAATATATATTATAATACACTTGTTGTACTTATCTTTTTCAGGTCTATAAAGCTTTCGTCTCCACGACTGAACAACATGACAATAGTCGGTTGCATGCTAGTGTATAGCGCCGTGGCTTTGTTGGGTTTGGATCATGCAACTTTACCACCACCGGTTCATTTCTCCGCTATCTGCACGGTAAAAAAACTTCGCTAAAAATTCACGTGTTTAAAATAGAAATTAAAACGAAAACTTGAGAAAATCAATTTTACAATTATTTTATATGCAAGGGAGGTCCCTTGTTGATTTCGAAAGATAATTCTATTTTTAAAAAAGGTTTGTCTAGTTTATGCAAGATGGCGGTAATGCATCCAAAAAGTTTTAACATTTTTCAATAGATGGCATTAACACCGAGGTTATTTTTTCATAATCGTTAATTTAATTTGGCATTCAAGGTTATGAAAGTAAAACAATAACATAGTAATCATTAGCTTATTCCCGTACAAAATTACAGGTGGATGTATTTTCAAATTATAAAACTTAAAACTATCTTTCTGCTCCACAGGACAATATTGGTCATATAATGCACTTTCTTTTTCAGGCTCGAGTGTATCTTCTATCTGCTGGATTCTCATTGGCTTTTGGATCTATGTTTGCCAAAACTTACCGGGTTCATAGAATTTTTGTTGGGTGTGTATTTCTCATATTAAATCTTTCTATGAGCGAATCAATACTTTGTTTCCAGGTACAGGATAAGATTCCACTGCAATTTGCTAGTCTTTTTCTTGACCAACATTTCCAAACTGACTTGCACTTTTACATAATAATACACAGATTTTATATATCATGCCACTGCGATACTGCTATAAGAAGCAGCGTTTGTTGAGTCTTGAGTACTTCATCAGAAGCTGGCTAGCCGATGATGACATGACAAGATATGCAGCCCTCAACTTTTACATTGCAAATAATTTCTGTATGGTTGCAATTACTTTCCTTTTCCCCATCTCCTTCACCTACTTATTACCTTTAGCCTCACGAAACATCCCGATTCGGGATGGTTCCAGGTAGTTGGGAGCAGTTCAAATAACAGTAAAATTAATCACTCATTGTTCCTTCAATTTTCAGGAGTCGCAGTGGCCTGTGTAAAAATAAATTGTTGCAAGACACACAACTCATATCACTTATATGTGCTCTACTTCTGATTGATGGACTTATAGTCACTCTGTGGGTTGCCATAGACCCAATGCAGAGGCACTTGAAGAATCTCACCATTGAAATTAGCGCGGTGGACAGAGGAGTTGTATATCAACCACAGGTTAGTACATTTTACAAAATTACTGCTGTAAAGTGAATCTAAACTGGGAATAAAAAAGCATTTTTGATCACCATAGTGCAACCTTTTAATAAATTAATACATCTATATAAATAAATCTTAAATCTCCGAAAGTTCTTCACCGATTGCTTTGACATTTTGACACAATGTTGCATTTGAATACGCATGTGTTTTTATACATGTATATTATATAGATGTCACCTGTGACAGGTAAAATCATGCTATTTTTAAAAACAGCACCATATGTTGTACAAACATGCTGTTTTTTAAAAACAGCGCCATCTGTTGGACATAAAAGCAACACGTGCTATAGTTTCTCTATCTGCAAAGACAGGCTAAGCCACAGCAACGGGTGGCGGGGTACATCTAGTGTTAAATAAAATAATTAACTGTTCAATCTTAAGTTAAGTGAACAAAATTATATTGTTCTTTAATGTAGAATAACTGTAGAGATATCGACACCAGAAAGGCAAAAGGGCGTAAGCTACAGTTTAGTAAGAAATGAGTTAGTCAAAACTGTATGATTGACAATTTTTTTTACTAAATTGTCGCTTACGCACTTTTGCCTTTCTGACGTCGATATGATGTATTATTGTTCTTTTGTGTAAAATTATTACTGTCATGTGTTTTCATATTATATAACTATATTTATGTACATAGTTAGAACGTGAAATATTTATATTTCTTTAACTAGGTATAATAAAAATTAAATATATCACTGCTTCGACAGAAAAATGTCATACAAAAATATTAATTTTGATCTATTAATACCTATCATGAATGCAAAAAAAATACTTACCTATTTGCAGTTTTTTTTAAATCTAATTCAAATTATGGTCAGCAGAGAACATTTATTTGGTTTTTTCTCGGCAATAATAGTTCACCACGCTGTCAAGAAAAATGTCACAACACACAAAGTACGACAAAAATGCAAAGAAAAATTACACAAATACTGGTTCAATTATCAATAAGACTGACACAATCATAAATATTTTTCATGAAAAAATTGTTGCATAAAGTTGATGAAAATTTTCAAACATTCTAAATTTAGAAAGATGAAATAAAACCTTAAGTTAAATTCTTTATAAGTTGTAAGAAAATACCTAAGGGAATATTAAATAAAATACTAATAATACTGTCTGGTTGTAACTATCTTGTTGTTGCTTACAGTCAATACGAAGGACGAAAGCGATATTTTGAACGGTACAAAATTGTTGGACTGAAATATTACAAGTGAAATAACTCATTTTCAGGTAGAAGTCTGTCGATCACAGCACACAAATGGTTGGTTGGGTGCTCTCTATGTGTACAAAGGTCTTCTATTGATAGTCGGAGTTTTCATGGCCTGGGAAACTCGCCATGTGAAGATATCAGCATTAAATGACTCCCAGTACATCGGCATCAGTGTATACAGTGTTGTCATTACCAGTGGAATAGTAGTGGTGTTAGCCAACATTATATCGGAAAGAGCCACCCTTGCCTATGTCACCATTACAACACTCATTCTTATTTCTACTACAGCCACCCTGTGTTTGCTGTTCATCCCTAAACTATTGGCTATTAAGAAAAAGGGTATGTATTAAAGCTCAAATGTGAAAAAAAATAACACTATGCAAGGCTGATGTAAGTATAATGAGCAAGATTGAGAAAGGAACCCTTAGATGGTTTGGACGTGTAGAGCGGATGAAAGGAATGTAAGGAGAATATTTGATGTGAAAGTGAATGGTGGAAGAAGTCAGGGACATCCAACGAAGACATGGCACTATCAAGTGAATGAAATACTTGAGTCGAGAATAACAGAAGTTTATGTATGAGACAATCTATGAATATGAATGAAGCAAGGAGAGTGTGCCAAGACAAAGTTGTAGAGCAGTTAGTCCGCTCTGCCCACCCTTCAGTAGAATTAAGAATGAACATAATATGGTAAAAGATTAACAAAAGATAAATGAAAAATAAATGCGCACCGCATTTCACAAATATTTCCTTTTACAGATTTTATTAATTTGTTCTGAAAATCTTTTCTTAAGGAAAAAACTTAAGACTAGTTCAATTTGATCATTTAGTAAGCCCATTAAAAAACTTCTTCTTATTTTCAGAAGACAATACAGATCCGATAATAAAAAGTATGGGTCTCAAGTTGGAATGCAACACCAGAAGGTTTGTGACGGATGACAAGAGAGAACTTCAATATAGAGTTGAGATACAGAACAAGGTATACCGCAGAGAGATGGCAGCGCTAGACAAAGAAATCAACCGGTTAGAAAGGTTGCTGCTTGATTCAAATCCCAACTCTAGCACTTCATCCAACACCTCACTTGCTCAGCACCGGAAGGTAAATGTGTTTTTATAAGTTACTGTGCATTGAGATGATTGTTTTCAGTATAATATTCAATTGAGACTCCTCTCAGTAGGACCAATGCCAATCTCTATAAAATCTAATTAAGACTAAGCTAATCATTATCGGCTCAGAGTATTGGGGTTCTAAGCATAGATAAAGATCACAGGAATTTTTATGAGAACAGACCCTAAAGAGTCATCTATAACAAGATTTATACAAATTGAACAGCTTTGCTTAGTAAAGCATGAGCAAGGATGGAATATAGCTACCAAAGAGGCTTCGATGAAGTCCTCAGAAATCCAAAAATAGGCCCCACACAGTGCAGAAATCAACAATACGTTGAACTAAAAGGATACAGCAGGGGCCAGCAGGAGCGGGGGAACCAACAATGATGAAAATATGTTGTAAAATATCTTCACTAACATGATTGCTTTTTTGTAGATGGAATTAACAGTCATCCAAGAAACTTCAGGACGAAAGCCCTCCAGAGAAGAATACTCTAGGACAGCAAGCATTGGAGGGGGGTTACCATTACTTCTGCTCTCTGTACTTCCTCCAGTCATCCCCAGAGCAAGTTGGCCATCGGCGGAGAATGCTCAACTGTCTATGAGGCGCAGCGTCACTTTTAGCTCCGAACCAAAACTCGATGAAAACAAATGTCAGCCGGCGATTGACCTGTATAACCTGCGATTACTAAACAAACGACAAGAAGAAAATACAGGTATACTAGCGAGGATAAGAAACTTATTTGGCAGTCGACCGGCTAGCAGAAAAACATCTTCAGCTTCAATTACAGGTAACAGTGGGGCCGGAATAGCCGCTGCCCTGAAACTTCATATGGGGATGATAGCTGGTTTAGTTCCCGGGGCTCAGAAGAATAACATGGTCTTGTCATGTAATACATTAGATGTCCACACACCTATAAACCTCCGTAGAGAATCTTACGCTCACAGCGGACCAACTATCAACATACTGACCGACGAGATGTATGAATCAGGAATAGGGGAATGCTCGAGCCGGCCTAAAGAAGAAATATTTACATATCCTGGAAAACCGTTTGTTTTCCAAAAGCAAAATCCAGAAACTGAACCGAGGGTTAATTTTCAATTACCACAGAACCAGAGGAGACCATCAATGACCCATCAAATATCACAGCCAATATTATCTTTCAAGGATAGAGCAAAAGGCTCACCGAGATTCCCTCACAAAATAGTCCCAACATGCAGCTTGTCAACATTGGATGATCAGAGAAAATCAAGTGCAGCGAGCTCCTCCAACCCACTAAGTGCAGCGAGCCTGAACCCAAACAATCGACGTAGCAGTCATCAACCACAAGTCAACAAACAACGGTCCAGAACATCTGCCGGCAACATAATGGGAGGGAGATGGAAGTCTATGGAAGACGCCACCTTAACTCTCCCAGGAAGCAGAAGAGGAAGCGGCTTGCTAGCTGTCTCGTATATCCCATCCAATGTGTACCATTCTCCGAGGCAGAGCATGACTGTTAGCAGTCCGTCCTGCGACGTTTGGGCAACGGCAGATTTTGGAATTCCTTTGAGCCAGCTCGATGTGGAGATGGAAGGCCAACATGCCAAGTACATTCGAAAAGACACCAGCGAAACATCCCTATCTTAAATCTTTCAATACCAGTAGACCAAACATTGTACCTAATAAATCATTTAGCTTATAAATAAAACCTTTTCCAATTATTTTAGTAAACCACCGAATATTATTTTTAACCTATAAGAAGTACTCTAGTATAACCTCGAACATACCACTGATTACCCGGTTGAGTTATCTACCTCTTTTTTGTAAACGATGCATGTAATATGAAGGTTCCCAGCGGCAGGAGCACAGATTTCACTTTGATTAAAAAAATATATATATTTGTTTATGCCTGTTAAAAAGGTCTTTGCATAATATATACATTTACATAATTTATATGAGACACTCATAAACAGTGCATTAGATAAGTAGGTAAGCATGATGTAAACATATTTAAAATATTGTACAAGAAAAAATAAAATTTAATGGTACATAATAGGAAGTAAAAAGTATCAACACAATTTGGTGGAATCAACTCTACTAGATGAAAGAA
This sequence comes from Hesperophylax magnus, assembly GCA_026573805.1. Lineage (NCBI taxonomy): Eukaryota > Metazoa > Arthropoda > Insecta > Trichoptera > Limnephilidae > Hesperophylax > Hesperophylax magnus. The sequence goes on from JAIUSX010000022.1 coordinate 9,934,026, forward strand.
AGGTATTAAAGTCGATGACCGGATAACATTTTCATTGTGTTGAGTTATCATGGAACCATTAAAGTCAGCTTGTATTGCAATATTGATGAACTAAAAATATCACCAATAATGGAATACATATTTCTACCCCTCCTACGTAAACTATTGTAACCCACAAAATGGTGATTTTAAGTTTTTAAGGCTTCTAGTTTGACGATGTACAAACTTAACCACTCAGAACATTAGAACGTCAAAAGACGTAAATATGATAATAGCGGTCAAGACATTAGAACGTCTTTTCACGTAAACGCGCGAGATTTTACAAAAATCGATTTATTTCCATCACTAGTATACGGATTGCCATGATTTAAAAAACAGAGTATCGATAATGAATAACGCTACGCGTCTGTATTCAAGAATATCTATGGAACGTAGAGGTGCATTATCTAAGCCGATTGGATCTGTCATCTTGTTCGTTCATAATTTATTGCGTTTCTAAATAATTTATTAAAAATATTTTAGTTTGTACGGTTAATATTTTGAGGTGACTAATAGTTTTTAATTATATTTCTTCAATATATAAAGTGTTATTTCTTTATGATACTCAGAAAAAAGTACATTTTTCACGGCTTTGAAATAATGGTCAGCGATATTTACATATTTTTGACGTTTTCATAAAATGTATATTTAGAAACGCAAATATTTACGTATTGCAACACAATGCGATAGTGGCTTTCATAATCTTTCCAAAACATTTTTTAGAATGAGGCTACGTTTCCCAAAACGTGAGTTATGAAGCTTTTAGCAAAACTCGTAAATAACACAAAAATTATCACATTTTGACAGTTCTCAAAGGAACACATAGTAAACAAATGTCTTTGTCTGAGAGGTTAACGTGGGAGTTAACAAAAAAAAAAACCTAAACAATCTTTTTCACACTGTCATTTTTCGTAACTCCTTTGTGCTGTATGACAAAAATAAACTTTAAACTGCTCTCTTCAACAATCAGGATTTTGAATTAATTTAGTTTACATAAGAGGATCTTCTTCCCAAATTTTGAATTTGTCTCACTATAATATTGCGACACTGAAGAAGAATTGTTACAATAATATAGTAACTCTCTTGTTACTGTACTGCTAGGAATATGGAACAAATATATTTATAATAAAAGTGCTTATGTATTTATTTACATGTATGTACTATATCTAATAACAGATTCAAGGAGTGCTACAGATCATACTTGTAATAATGACATATATAATACTCTATTATGCTTGAGCTTTTAAAGCCTTTATATCGTTTTCAACTCCATCTATATCTTTCTGAATGCGATTGTTGATGATTTTGCTAATATTTGCATTTACATTTGGCAAATCAACCAACTGACGAATGGACATTTCAATCTTTTGAACCAGTTGTACATCCCTCTCTGAAGAGACAAAGTTGGTGACTTGGCAATCTGCTGAGCTGCCCAGACGCCCAGTGCGGCCACATCTGTGAATGTAATCTGCCGTATATAGAGGGAAGTCGTAGTTGATTATGTGCTTTGTCTGTAAAAAATAAACAAGAAAGTAATATTTGTATTAAAACGGAAAGTCCACAAACCACAGTATGAAAACCTAATAGTAACTGTCTTCGAATAACATAAATAATCCAGAAATAAGCTGTCTAAGCAACATGGACCTTTATAAATAAATGCCTATGACATGAACAGCCAAGACGGCTTCCGATCTTGAACAAAATATAATTTCTTACACAGTGGATGTTTATTTCTCATGTTCTTATCATTACTTCTTCTCATATATGGTGGACAGTTTGATATGGCTGACTCCATGGTCAAGGAAGCTGGAGGTTACGGGTTCAAATCCCGGTGTGTGCAAGTAAATTTTATTTGATTATTTTATTTTTTTATTTTATTTATTTAAACGCCCAAAGGGCTTTTACCTATAATAATGTACATCTTTATTTTTTAGTTATACAGATTACATATAAAAATTTTTAAAAAAAAATCAGTGTTAACAAAATACAGGTTACATAAAAAAATATCAGAGTTGACAAAATATGTTACATAAAATATAAGAATTTTAAAAATATAGGTATGGATAGAGTAAGAATTTTAAAAATATAGTAAGTGAGACGAAAAATATAAAATCTGCCAAAATCCACAAAATCAACCATAATGATAATAAGAAAATATAACAATAGTTTACAAATTAGGTAAAAATAGTTCGCACATACTCCGTTTAAAGTTGGCCAAGTTCAAATTATTGTCAAATACATTTATATTATTTAAGTATTTGTTACCAAGACTGTGTAAACGTTGTATTGGAGAGTGAAAACTATAGTTGGAATGAGATGTATGTATGTAAAATGTTGATATTTGCCTAGTTGTTCGTGTAGGTATGTGTAGATTTATTAAATGCAGGAGTTCACAACAATCGAATTTAGAGGTCAATAATTTTAATAAAAAGGTGTGATGAAAGGCTTAAATCACAGTGGAAAACAGACAAACCATAGCTTCCCACTTCGAGGTTTAAAATATACAAATTATTTATGAAAACCGTCATTCTAGCGACATCTGTTGAGTTCAAGTTAATCCAGTTAGTTGGAAGTAGGCACCTGTAATAGTTGGAATTAAATCGAGGTTCTAGGACGAAAGCAGAGAGGTCGTAAAATCGTCTAGGACAACTAGGAATCCCCTTTTTCCTAGGCCTGAAAATAAACATTGAATTTTGTCAACCAATTAGATCTAAACGAAAGCTATAAAATTTTGAGTAACCAATCAGTGAACGGAAAGGCGTGTGTCTACGAAAGACAAAGGAATGAACTTTGGACCCGACATTAAAATAGATAATTAATTACATTTCCGTTCCCACAAAAATTAGAGGTGAACGCACTATGGTATAAACACCGACGTTCAAGGCGACAAACTCTAGGAAATGTTTACAATAACTGAAACATTTAGGAGATAGCGAACCATTGGAATCGAGGGCTTTGGGACCTTCACATGTTGTAAAGCACACACACGAAAATGCAATGGAAAAAAATTATAAACGTGATAGTATAAGAGAGGGCGGAAAAACTTAGGGAAATTACTGGCAGAATTTTCAACTGTAGTGCAATTATTTATGATAGGAGGAGGGTGTCGAGTTCGATGTAAGTCGTAATAAAGGAAAACGAAAGTGTTAGGGACATTAGAAATTAATCATTATCAATTCAAGATGAAGCGGACATATTGGAAAATCAATTTGGGAATGAAAATCTCGCATTAAAATAGACATTTTAGAAACAGTGCAGAGACTGAACGGAAGGATAATACAGAGATTTTGAGCTGCTACAAAGGTCCTAGGGACATGAAAATAGGGTACCATAGGAAGGCAATAAAGCTAAACATATAGCGATAGATTAAATTCAGGAAACGTAGGCATTTTACATGATTATCAGGGTAGATAGATATTAGAGTTACACAAGACTGCAGAAGAAATGAGACAAGATAAAAGGTTGACAGTCTCATGTGTATTTTAGAGGATAAACAATCGAAATTCGAACATGATTTTTGTTTACGTTAAGGTAATAACCCATTAGAAAAGCTATTAAGTTTAACGTTGGGCTTATGAGATATTTATTTAAAGCAAAAGATATTAAAATTAATAGGTTTGAAATTAAATTAAATTTACGAGTCTAGTACCAAAATTTTAAACGTAAACAGATGTCAATGCGGATGTTTTATGTGAAATCTTGTATGTAAGAGATAGAAGATGGGGCGGAGGTCGAGTAAGGCAATAAAAGTGACGGATATCCCAGGGTCAAATTAGGTATATCTCCCATAGAAGTGTGGAAAATTATATATTAATTAATAATAAATGAAGTATGAAATTTTCCTGGAGACCACACACATCGGGAAAAGTGAGAAAAAGAGGAAGGAAAGGGTAGGGAACAGGGATAAGGAATGATCCAAGTGGAGAAGAGCGATACAATTCTAAGTTATCCGTGAAATAAATAAATACGGCTTGGAATATAATTAGTTATAGAGTTATGAGAAATAACATAAGAATAAAGAGGAAATTTGTGTAGAGAAACATCTGAATAAAGAAAATTCAAGAGGGAAAAAGGAAAAACTCAAATCTGCGACATAAAGAGAGAAGGTACGGGTGAAAATGGAAAAGCTCATATAGGTGACAATAAAATTAAGTAGATTTTAGACAAATCGAAATTCAAAAATGCATAGTAAAGATTTCGCCATGGATTTAATCATTTTTCACGCGAGATGCATAAAATTGAGATCTATATATATGTTACTGAGGACGGACCTATCACGATTTGAAAAAAAAAAAGGAACGCAAAATCATGATATTTTAACTACATTTTGTATGAACCATGGAACAAAGGAAGCCTGGGCAATGAACGCAGGCTTACCCGATTCGGACCCTATCGAGTTAGCGACGTGAGAGAAAAAACTAACTGACGCCCAGAGCCGGAAAACAGAAGATCGTATGTAGGCACAATCGATACTAGAGGCAGGGATATTCAAATTTACGAGTTGATAGGAGATAGAATTAAGCATCAAAAGAAATTCAGATACGTCTTTTGGAACCTGAGAGGGGTATAAAAGATGGTGCACATCAGTCAGAGGACAGTCAGTCGAGGTTTTTGAAAAGGAGGATACGCCGCAGTACTACGTTTCTTGGTAAAAAATTAATAGTGAAAAAATCTTTAAGTGTTAAATTTTAAATAAGTCCCTGGACTTAGAGAATTTGTGAATAGTACAAGTACTAAAATCAGTGAAATTTTAATAAGTCAATTTAATTTAATCAAACAGTGTTAATAAAAAATAAATAGGGTTTAACTCAGTGCTTAAAAGTGTTACGTGAATAGTGCAAAAAGTGTTTAGTGAATTATTAAAATTTAAAAATAATTATTTCATTCAAAGTGACAACATTCAAATTTAATTGAGAGTTTTTATCGTTAATCTAGAATGAACGCGTTCGCGAATTGATATTTAAAAATAGATTATAATTTAGCATCAATCAAACACAAAAACAAAAAAAAAGGATTCAATAATAATAAACGCTCAAACCTTTGTTCAAAAAAGAAACAGTTCGAAAAGAAAATTAATTGTGGATAGGTTAAAATATTGATGAAACCAGTGCAATTTAGAAGAAAGTTTTAACAGATATTTAATTTATTCAGAATCGAAATAATTAAAAGTTTGCGCAATTCGGAATGAATTTTCTTATAAATTTATATAAAAAAAAAATTAAAAAGGAGTGAAAATAACAAAAATAGTTCGACCTAAATAATTTATAATTTTCCGGCACATCTATATCACAAAAATTAAATATCAGCTAATTTATATGAATCAAGCAAGAAATAGAATATTAAATAGGAATAAATAGTCGAAAAGATTTATTTTGAAATTTGTTGAAAAATACAATTAATTAGGTAGGATTTTCTTCGACAAGATTTTGTTGTGTGGCACCCAACTGGAAAAATCTTGGTGGGGGTAAGTTTTCCTTTAATAAATAATTTTCAGGTCCCAGGGGGCACAGAAGGACTGTGAGGTGGAGGTATATCAATTGATTATTAAAATAAAACACCAAAAAGGAATTACACATTAAAATATGTATATTATGTATTTATCTATATAAAAGTAAAGTAATATACTGTGTATAAAGAATATATATATGAGTAATGTATGTACCTACGTGTATATGTATTTTATTTATTAATCGAAACATCGAAATGGTAGCGATTTTAAATACCTACCCATGGGCATATCTATATTATTGAAAAGGAAAATATGTATTTATTAATATTCAAGACTATGTAGAATCATATATTTTATATTTATTTATTAATATATGTACTCTTATTTAACATATTTTGACAATCGAGATATGTGTACTTAAATATATATTTATATATTTATTCTTCATTTAACCTCTAGTAAATGTACTAAATTCGGAAAATGAAATAAGTAGCTAGTTTAACTTCAAAAAGGAATTAAAAATATTTTAATTAACAATGCACGATAAAAGTAAAGAGATACAAGTGACTTCTAAGGAATTTCTTAAATAAACAAATCTCACATTTAGGTTAGTGTGTCAGGAGATGTTTACATTAATTGTTTACAAAATAAAGTCACTGGAGAACTGTGTCAACCGCAAGTTTGAAAACGACCTTGGCCGTAACTAGATAATTTATCAGGGTTATAAGGATAATCATCAGGATGTCGTTGTGCAATGTGCAGCGATATGGGTCATTCACAAATACCTATCATTCACAAACAACAATTGAAAAATCATGGGTTAGCAAGATTTATATCGAATAATTTCATGAAACTTTTAAATATCATTGATTAGATAGTCGCATAGGTTTCATTAGTTACTTAAAATAGCTGGAAGCTGCGTGCTCACAAATACCTATCATTCACAAACAACAATTGAAAAATCATGGGTTAGCAAGATTTATATCGAATAATTTCATGAAACATTTAAATATCATTGATTAGATAGTCGCATAGGTTTCATTAGTTACTTAAAATAGCTGGAAGCTGCGTGCTCACAAATACCTATCATTCACAAACAACAATTGAAAAATCACGGGTTAGTAAGATTTATATCGAAATATTATATGAAACATTTGAGTATCATTGATGGAGTGTTCGCATAGATCCCATCAGTTGCCTGAGACAGTTGAGAGGAGTGTACCCTCTTATGTGGCAATCAATTACATGAAACAGTTGAAAAATCACGGGATAGGATGAACTAAAATCTAATGTTGAATCCTGGGGAAAGAAAAATACAGTTCATCAAATAGGAGCCAGTGGTCGCTCCTATAACAAGACCATTAACCAAACAGAATAGAGATGACGATTCTCTTAAATAAAAACGTCAAAACCAAACAAAAAGCCTGGAGTTCAATAGCTCTCCAAAACAAACTATCAATAAGATCTTATTTTACTAGTATTTATTAGTATCACCTTATTATTACGTATTTATTCGGTTACCAAACTTAGAGCTTCGCAGAGTTCTTGGCGCGAGATCCGAGCTTGGAATGCGAGGTAGATAGCCTTGTATTGCAAGTTATAAACCTTTCCCAAAACGTATGTATACATATATTTATTCGTATGTACTGTTTACTGGAGAATGCGGACCTGCATACAGCTTGCATTTAGGTCTGTGGACCATTCTCGCATTTTCTCTTAAACGTGGAATGAGGATTCACGACCCGTAAGTCCACACCAACCGTGAGTATATGATTGTATATAGGACGAAACCGGTTCGCCCTAAGTAAATTGTAGTCCAAGGAGGAGTAGGAATTTGGGAGTTTCGGGACCCGAGGGAAGACTTGAAGGCAGTGCATGATGACGTGGAAGGTTCATTGGGACGCGGTGACTTAGGCACCAATCAATGAACCGTGTCAAAAGATTGTGCGGATTTCTCGTTGACTCACGATCATCTCGTTTACTTGCAGGAGGATAGGAGCCAAATTTTGCAAGCAAAGGGCTATTCCGAGTTCGTCAAATATACATTTAACTAATTACATTAACCTACTAAATCAATCTTTACATGTACCTTATAGCAGCAGAATCATAAAGGAGTGGCGCCAACCAGACACAAGAGTTTACCAAAATCAAATTTACTAACAATTAACCATTTGAGTCATATTTGATTACCTGTCCAAATAAACATGTATAGCATCCTTTACCAGCGATTATTTTAGACTTCGTTAGGGTGCAGGGAATCAGAATAGTTACACAGGGAAAGTTAGCTCATTCAGAGAAATCATTTAAATTTAGACTTGCAATGGAAAGACCAATTCAATTTTGAAGTTCAACGCCTTGATCAGAATCAAAAGGGTTACCACAAAAATGAAAGTAATTAAAATCCTATATCATAAATCAAAAAATTACACAACGTTTGATGGAATTTAATTACAATATAAATACGAAAATATTTGCGTTCAATATCGTAAATAACGTATTAATTAGTAAAGTACATATGTCTATAAAGATATACAGTACAAGAAAGCTTTAAGTAGCTTTCTGAAGTTATCAAAGAAATTAAGGGTCCAATTTTCATGGAGGTTTATGTGTTGTAGGGGAGGAATTTTCCATCCCTGCGAACACATATGCTAAGCCTTAGAAAAAAAAAAGAAGTATCGGTCATAGCCAAGAGAGAAGAAAATTTTATATTGTTTTAAACAAATAAAAAGGGATGGCGAAAGGGTGAAAACATTACACTGCATAGCCGTGAGCAGGAGGTTGAGGTTATATAAGATTGAAAAAAAAAAGGTTTTATTGGTCAATCTATTGCAAAAACGGAGAAAATAATAATAATAAATAGGACGAAATTAATTAAAGAGTTAAAAAAAAAAAAAAATATCAGAAAAGTGCGACATTACATAAATACACAGTGAAATTAAAAATAAATAGATTAACGTAAATAAACGATAAAACCAAAAAGAAAGTGTTAACGGATAAACCTTATAATACAAAAAGTGTCAATATAAATAAAATTGTGTTATATCAAATGATCATGAACTTTAGAGCTATTAAAAATTCCTTTCATACGATAATGTAAACAAAAACAAAGGATATGTAGGTTAATGATGTCATTCAGTCAAAAGGAATGCGTTCTGTAAACAAAAACATTGTTTATGTTTTGGGTTCACCGAACAGATCGGAATGTTGATATGAAGCAAGTTTAATAAACAGACAAGCCCGAAAAACATCGAACTTATTGTGACAACAAAGAACATCGAAAAAATTGATAAGATAAACATCGGGCGTAAAAACATCTATATTTTAAAAGTGGGAAACATCGTTGAATAACACGTATCACTTTAAGGAACAAAAATTAAATAAACAAACGTCGAGATTGAATAATTAATGACACAATAACAAGCTAGAACAAAAAAATAAGATAAACATTACATTCGGATATCGTGAATGCAATGGGTATATTTTACACCGTTGATATTGGAATGAGTGTAAACAATTATTGTTTATTCTTCATTCGAACCTACATACCAGCGGCGGTTCGTGGTACTTTAACAAAATGTTCAGAAAGTCAGGAAAAGATATTATTATTTTTATCGCTAGACTTTCGACAGATTTATTAGAAGAAAAGAAAGGTTTAGAGGAATTAAATTGATTAATGTTTTACAACACCCAATGTACCTTACTAGATATCATTGGTTTTGCAAAAAGAATAACTACGTAAAATATAAAATTGATTAATATCAATTGATTAACAAAAAAAAATAATTTTTTTTTTGATTAACATTAATATCATTATAAAACAAAAGAAAAACAATTATTTTGAGATTTTGAGGTGTTATCTATTATGATCATCTTGTAACATAATAGATAACGGAAATATTACACCCATATCATGTGATAGATAGATCTATAAAAACAATAATATCAAAATAGAAAAGTGTAATTGTGTTACAAAAATGAAAGTAATTAAAATCCTATATCATAAATCAAAAAATTACACAACGTTTGATGGAATTTAATTACAATATAAATACGAAAATATTTGCGTTCAATATCGTAAATAACGTATTAATTAGTAAAGTACATATGTCTATAAAGATATACAGTACAAGAGAGCTTTAAGTAGCTTTCTGAAGTTATCAAAGAAATTAAGGGTCTAATTTTCATGGAGGCTTATGTGTTGTAGGGGAGGAATTTTCCATCCCTGCGAACACATATGCAAAGCCTTAGAAAAAAAAAAAGAAGTATCGGTCATAGCCAAGAGAGAAGAAAATTTTATATTGTTTTAAACAAATAAAAAGGGATGGCGAAAGGGTGAAAACATTACAAAGGTTAGGTCGTTTATTTTTCTTCTGTTTTCTAATGTCGGAATATTTAAATGATTCAATAATGACTGGTAATTTATGTGTTCTAAAGGGATGTTAAGTTTAAAATTGACGAAGCGTAGAAATTTTCTTTGAATTCTTTCAACATTATGAATATTTACATTGTAGAAGGGCGACCAAACTATGGAGTTATGTTCTATCAGGCTTCTAACAAGGGATATGTACAATAGTTTTATGATTTGTAAAGATTCAAAGTTTTTAATTGTTCTTAATATAAAACCTAATGTTTTCATACCCTTATTCACAGTTTGTTGAATGTGGGCCGTAAAGTCTAGTTTCTCATCCATTATTATGCCAAGATCTCGCATTTCCTTTACTCTTTCTAAATTTGTTTTATTTATTGAATAGCCAAAATTTTGTGATGTTTTTTTTCTGGAAAAGGTCAAAATTTTGCATTTTTCTACATTTAAATATAAATTGTTTTGTGAACACCAGTTATTTAGCATGTCTATATTAGATTGAAGAACTTGACAGTCGTTTAAGGAGGTTATTTCTTTATATAATTTAATATCGTCGACGAATAGCAGTACATTGACATTTTTAAAGCAGTTGACTATGTCATTTATAAAAACAATAAATAAAATTGGGCCAAGATGACTACCTTGCGGTACGCCACTAGTGGCCAAAAATGGTTTAGATAAAAAAGATTTTATTTTAACAAGTAAAGTTCTACCAGATATGTAGCTACTTAACCAGCTTAACATATTTGCTCTGATTCCTATAGCATGAAGTTTTTGGATCAGTACTTTGTGAGACACTTTATCAAAGGCTTTCGAAAAATCAGTATATATACAGTCAACTTGTTTATTTTTAGAAAAAGACTCCAATATATAGTTTTGAAACAGTAGTAAATTTGTTGTAGTTGATCTACCTCTAATGAAGCCATGTTGTTTGTCATTTATTAACTTTGTTAGTGTGGGATATATTTCTTCCAAAACTAAAGATTCAAAGATTTTGGGTAATACAGATTGTATAGAATATATAATATATATTATATATATATTGTATTTTTATTGTATTGGTCGATAGTTTGAAATGTCAGTCTCGTCACCTTTTTTAAATATTGGAATAATATAGCTGGATTTCCAGTAGACGGGAAAATATCCAGAGGATAGTAGGTGGTTAAATAAAATGGTTAGTGGTTTAGACAATACGGAGGAGCACTTTTTTAGGAAAATTGGCGGGATGGTGTCCGGGCCTGCAGACTTGTTTATGTCTAAGGAACTTAATTTTTTTTTGCAAGATTCTTCGGTGATGTAGCAGTCTGTTAAATGTGTGGTTTTTTTTAATGTGTATGAAGGAATATTTTCTTCTAGTGTTTCATCATCATAAACATTTTTAAAGAAATCAGAAAAAAGATTTACAATGTCTTGCGTATTGTTGGCGTATTTGTCGTCCATGTGCATTTCTGGAGGATAGTCTGTGCTGTCGTTGTTTATTTTTTTAATAAATTTCCAGAGATTGTTCGAGTTTAAGGCTGTGTTCTCGATAGAATTTATCTTTTATAACAGATATATGTTTTATAACAGATTTTAGAGAGATCTTTGCATTTTTTCCTACTTTCACTGAAATTTGTATACAGTAAAACTCGCTTAAGAAGTTCCCACTTAAGAAGTTTTCACGCTTAAGAAGTTTTGATTTTTGGTCCCTTGAAAATTCCATACAAAAAACACGATTTTTTCCCACATAAGAAGTTTTAGAGCTAAAACTGCTTCCCGCTTAAGAGGTTTTAGAAATCCGGCGGTAAAATCAACACAAACGAAATATTGTGTCGCAAAATATCTAAAATGAACCTTTATCCAAGTCATAAATTGAAAGACGTTGACAGAAACCCATACCTAGTACCTGAGACCATAAAACCCTTTGTCGGCCGCCGGGCCGTAAGCCGTAACTTGCCGTAACCAATAAATAAACCAAATACCCCGTCTCCTAATCCCCTAACTAGGTAAAATAGCAATGGAACGAATAAACAATGCGGAATTATGTAACAAATATGCAAGCGTCTTTAAGGCCGAAATAACATGAAAGATTATATTAAACTCAACCTTAATGACAACGTGGGCTAGATCTACATTTGCATACATTTGACGCCTCCTTCAATAATCTTCCCTTTGATAATGAACATAGAGATGTTTCGTAATATTATTGTATAAAATTTTTATTCCATCGAATTTGTAAAACACGAAAAACTTTTGATAATCTATCGGATCACGGTTAATACGGAATATTTCACCTTTAAATACATAACAACATGATTATATGGCGGGGGAGATGGTAAAATATGCATTATAATTACGTTTTTTTTATTCAAACATCAAAAATTGCCGTGCATCATGTTTCATCTGACATTTGTCGTAAATTAAGTTTGAAGGTTAGGAAATACATATGCATAAATTTAAAATGTAGATTGAAACGAAACTTTGCAAATGATTTTTGTAGTTTTTGGATGCGTTCACAGATTATAATTCCAGCGTCAAACAGCTCGTATGATATAACTTTCTGATTCAAGCATCAAGCCATTTATTTATGTGCGAAATCGTAGCTATTCGATGTCTGCTAGTTAGGTAGGACCATAAATGAACCTACAGGTAGGACATAATATTGAGCTGCGCATATTATTTTCATAAGAAATTTCTAGAAAAGGATTAAAATATCTTAAAAAATATACGATAGTCGACTGTGCCTGGCGAAAATACATCATAACAATAGTCTCTCAAATCTCAAATGCCATTGGAGCAAGCAGCAAGCGTGCAAAAAAGTTAAAGTCCACCAACTAATAAGCAGTTTGCCGCGTAGACTTTGTGAGATTTTTTTGTGCAGTGCCATGGCAGGGTTGCAGTACGCAAACGGTTCTGAGGCAAAGAACCCGCTATCATTAGTTTGCGGTTAACAAAATTACTTGCGGTGTCCTTTTATCAAACCGCTTGGTAAAATTAACCACAACAAGTCTTTCTTTCTCCCTCAATTCATATAGTAAACGAAAGCGTAAAAAAGAGACGGTGTATATCCACAGCTCTGTCTTCAACTGTCAAGTTAAGAGTGAGTAATCACTAACAAGTAAATATGTATAATCCATTGCCTTTACACCAATTTAAAATAAGATCAACAGTATGAACCTTTTGGAATGCTGCAACTTTTACTATCCGAATTCGAGTGGCTTTTTCGAGGGATGTACTTTAACAGTTTTAAAATTGTGTTTACTTTGTCCATGGGATGGTTTTGTTTTGATTTGTAATGTTTAGTCTCGATTTTAACGTTTCACCATCTACACCTTACCACCAACGCTCCATTTCTTCACCCGCTGACCTACGCTTTTTCGATTTTTTACCTACTGAACTCTCTGACCAACGCTATTTTCCACTGACTGTCCTATCTCAACCGCCGACCCACCGCTTTTCCACTGTTTTTCGAGTTATTATGACCGCTTGGATCATATGAGCTTGTTTTCAATACAATTTAACGTAGGTAGACATAGGAATGACGTATGCCCCGGACTCGAGTTATTAAATGGCTAAAATTGAATCCCACTTAAGAAGTTTTCCCACTTAAGAAGTTTTTTTTTCCCGGTCCCTTGGAAAACTTCTTAAGAGAGTTTCACTGTAAGTCTAAAGGTAAGTAAGGTGTTTGAAAGAGAGAGTACGAAAACAGTGTGCAATATAATTGTAAATGAGGAATACTTGGAGCAGGTGGATGAGTTTGTGTATTTAGGAAGTATGTTTACGAGAGATGGGAAGGCTGACAGAGATATTGAAAGAAGGGTAAATGCAGGTAATTCCGTTAATGGAGGACTGAACGCCGTTGGCGCTAACAAAAAATTGTCCAAAGAAGCGAAGTTAGCAGTCCACAACGGAGTGATGGTACCTACCTTGATGTATGGAAGTGAGGCATGGAACTGGCAAAGAAAGGATGAAAGTAGATTGAATGCTGTTGAAATGAGATCCCTGAGGCGTATGTGTGGTAAAACCATGTTTGATCGTGTGAGGAATGTGGAGATCCGCAAAGAGTGCAAGTCTGATGTAAGCGTAATGAGTAAGATTAAGAAAGGGACGCTTAGATGGTTTGGGCATGTAGAGCGAATGAGCGAAGATAGGAGTGTAAGGAGGATATATGATGCAATTGCGAATGGTAGCAGAAGTCGGGGACGCCCGAGGAAGACATGGCACGATCAAGTGAATCAGATACTCGAGTCGGGCCATGTCAAGAGTCAGAATAATAGAAGAGTATGTATGAGACGATGTATGAATGTGAATGAGGCAAGGAGTGTGTGCCAAGACCGAGTTGTTTGGCGTTCCGTCCTCTCTGCCTACCTCTGCGGGGAAACGGCGTGATGGTTAGTTAGTTAGTTAATTATGTTTTTTTCATTCAAACATCAAAAATTGCCGTGCATCATGTTTCATCTGACATTTGTCGTAAATTAAGTTTGAAGGTTAGGAAATACATATGCATAAATTTAAAATGTAGATTGAAACAAAACTTCGCAAATGATTTTTGTAGTTTTTGGATGCGTTCACAGATTATAATTCCAGCGTCAAACAGCTCGTATGATATAACTTTCTGATTCAAGCATCAAGCCATTTATTTATGTGCGAAATCGTAGCTATTCGATGTCTGCTAGTTAGGTAGGACCATAAATGAACCTACAGGTAGGACATAATATTGAGCTGCGCATATTATTTTCATAAGAAATTTCTAGAAAAGGATTAAAATATCTTTAAAAATATACGATAGTCGACTGTGCCTGGCGAAAATACATCATAACAATAGTCTCTCAAATCTCAAATGCCATTGGAGCAAGCAGCAAGCGTGCAAAAAAGTTAAAGTCCGCCAACTAATAAGCAGTTTGCCGCGTAGACTTTGTGAGATTTTTCTGTGCAGTGCCATGGCAGGGTTGCAGTACGCAAACGGTTCTGAGGCAAAGAACCCGATATCATTAGTTTGCGGTTAACAAAATTACTTGCGGTGTCCTTTTATCAAACCGCTTGGTAAAATTAACCACAACAAGTCTTTCTTTCTCCCTCAATTCATATAGTAAACGAAAGCGTAAAAAAGAGACGGCGTATATCCACAGCTCTGTCTTCAACTGTCAAGTTAAGAGTGAGTAATCACTAACAAGTAAATATGTATAATCCATTGCCTTTACACCAATTTAAAATAAGATCAACAGTATGAACCTTTTGGAATGCTGCAACTTTTACTATCCGAATTCGAGTGGCTTTTTCGAGGGATGTACTTTAACAGTTTTAAAATTGTGTTTACTTTGTCCATGGGATGGTTTTGTTTTGATTTGTAATGTTTAGTCTCGATTTTAACGTTTCACCATCTACACCTTACCACCAACGCTCCATTTCTTCACCCGCTGACCTACGCTTTTTCGATTTTTTACCTACTGAACTCTCTGACCAACGCTATTTTCCACTGACTGTCCTATTTCAACCGCCGACCCACCGCTTTTCCACTGTTTTTCGAGTTATTATGACCGCTTGGATCATACGAGCTTGTTTTCAATACAATTTAACGTAGGTAGACATAGGAATGATGTATGCCCCGGACTCGAGTTATTAAATGGCTAAAATTGAATCCCACTTAAGAAGTTTTCCCACTTAAGAAGTTTTTTTTCCCCGGTCCCTTGGAAAACTTCTTAAGAGAGTTTCACTGTATATCCTTGTGTTGTTTTTTAAAAGATGACGTTTACTTAGTAATGTTCTGGATGTTGTGGAGTTATTGAATTCTATTTTAAGGGACCTTGGTTTTTCAACACTTGGTTTTCCAATGCGGTAAACGCGTAGCATATCACGGTTTGCGGTATCATCGAGAGCAGAGATTAAAACCGTTACCTTGTTTTTGTCATCTATTAATTTGTTGGCCGCAGTCGTTTCAGTGCTTTCGGGTATATTACAAAGAATGATGTTTTTAGCTCTTTCGCTACGCTCATTAATTTCAGAAATTACCTCGCAAATGTCGAGGTTGATTTGTGGGGCTGGGATATTTATTCCGATTTCCTTATAAGCCCGTAATCACCCTCTAGACTAGCAGTTTTATTAGACACCGTTTGCGCCAATCTACCAATAGCTATTAAGAAATGACTTGTAATTGGGGTTAGTTTTGTTATTTGGTCTTTCGTGAACTTATTTGCTGGATCCGTTAAACAGGTATTAAATGCAGCCACAGCATTTTCTACATTTGTTATCAATGCTTCGACATCCATTATGGTAAAAATTGGATTGCAAGTAGAAAAAGGTTATTATTTTTATTTAATTATTTAACTGCAATGGTTTCACTCCCCTGAAAGTTGGTTTACTCCGAGTACCTATGTAATATTTCTATGAGTACTTATATAGGCAATACACTGCGAGACAGTAAGTTTGATAAGGCAGGTAGCAATAATAATCTTCCAGATATTCGCACTGAGTCACTTTTAGTTATTATTTTGTTTTCACTTTTGACACTTTAAAATCACTTTTTTAAAAGATGTAAGACCAGTTACACTTGTGGGCAATTGAAGCCACGTTTTAATATACTTTTCGCTGCTTTTGAGTATAGAAATTCACTGGTTTTCTATTAATTTGTATAGA
This sequence comes from Hesperophylax magnus, assembly GCA_026573805.1. NCBI lineage: Eukaryota > Metazoa > Arthropoda > Insecta > Trichoptera > Limnephilidae > Hesperophylax > Hesperophylax magnus. The sequence goes on from JAIUSX010000022.1 coordinate 9,950,468, forward strand.
GCGAATATTTGATGTGCTCACCGTGTCACTGTTGTTGTTAAAATTTTGGTTATTTCACATTTTGCTTATTTAAAAAATATATAGTATTATTGCGGCATATTCCAGAGTGGAAGATACTCTCAGTATCGCTCTGGTGTAAGCCCACCATTCAGGATTGAAACGTTGCTTGAAATGGATTTGGCCGTGTTTAGTGACCAGATCTGAATAGCCAGGTACTTCCCCACCTTCCTCTTCCCCACCTCCTTTCCTTCCCCTCTACCTTCATCCTTCCAACATATCCCAATTGGGGATGCCATAGTCCCACTGGCTCCTGACAGTTGGGAGCAGTTGAGACTTTTATGCAGTTTCACATTAACAAAAAAAAACAAAAAATATTGTTAATCCAGAACACTTAAAAAGCAAGAATTTATTAAATTATTCTCCACAAGCATCCGTGGCCAGGAGATTGTCAAAAACATCAGCCCTTTATGTGGTGGCATTTGTTCATGGTAGACTATTAACTAGTCCCTTTTCTCAAGTGTATAATCTTCTCATCAGTAAATAATAACATAGCAACGAAATATTAAAAAAAAAAAATTATTATTTATTCTCCGTGAACAAAATACACTTTGTAAAATTAAAATGCATGAACTCAAGAAAAAATTATAGGCATCTTCCACTAAGGGCGCTGTTTAATTGGGCGTTTAGAAAGGTGTTCTTCAACTAACCATGGAAGATAGTCTTATCATCATACAAGATAAACAGCGGATTGCGAAAAATGGTTGTCTCTCACAGTGACTAAACCCGCTTAAGTCATCCAGATATTCAATTTATAAGTAATATATTATCAAATTTCGTAAATAATATTTCTATAGCGATAATAATATATTCAATGAACATCAAATGCTCGGATTTTTAAATTTACTGGCAATTTTTGTCTCTCATGGAAAATGGCCAAATATGACCAAAGCAAAGTAGAATTTACATGGACAGAACAAAACAAAATGGTCCCTAATGGACCATTAGGGACCATTTTGGACTCTAGTCTGTGAGACATATACACATAATGTCTGGAGATACACAATAAATAAAAACAATTAAAACTTACTACTCATAACAATTATCTTCAAGAAATGACACAGTAATCTAAGTAGATCAAAAGTCTTTTTAGTCTAGAAAATATGAATAATAAAAGTCAAGAAAAAATAAAGCAACAGACCTATAAAAAATGCTTTGAAGTGTAAAATCTCCTACGAACCCTTTTAAGGGTATGGTTTTATTGTAAGCGCCAGAACTTTACAAAATAAAATCAAATATGCATTTTGATGAATCAAAGCAGATGAAGCAGATGGTTTTAAGAGGGAATTTCAACCTTATCGTCATGTGTAAGGAGTGCATGATATCGTTTGAATTTTACAAATCGGATCCCTCTAAGTTATAAAAGAAATAAATTGTTTTCAATTCTATGACGGGTTAGAACATAAAATAATATATATACATAATAATATCTTACCCTTAAGGTATCCAATCCTCTTGATGCAATGTCTGTACAAGCTAAAACATTGGATTCTCCTTTAGCAAATGAAGCAAACTGCCCTGCTTTTATTGCAGCCGGCATATTACCATTCACATCAGTACAATTGATGCCGTTTTCATTTAAGAACATTGAAAGCCAATTGCATGTGGGAGTTCTATTGGTAAATATCATCACGGGATTCTTTCTGTTAACATCTGATCTTACTAGTTTTAGCAATTCCAAAGGCTTTTGTGATGGACCTAATCTGAGGAACCTGCAAATAAAATTAATTCAATATATAAGGCACAAGAGCTCCTCTTTTCTGATAAGGTATACATGACCAATTATGAACCTTAATATTATATTTTGCAAAATATGAATGTATTAATGTAACCCATATGATTTATATTAAAATAATAAAAAAAAAATTTAAAAAAATATTGTGCGCTTGCGAAAACCGCTGTGTAAAAAAATTTAGTTTTCAGGAGAAAGAAAAAATTGAGTTATTTCTTTTTAGTGAAGTTCTTTCTAGACAGAAAATAATATTTGATTAGCATTACTGGGGCCTCCAACACATCAGTTTATCTTTTCAGTGGGCAGAAGGCGTTGAATAGCAGATGTAGAGCTTTTGCAAGAAAATTTATCTCTAACCCCTTAGGCCTCCGGCATATTCTGTCAGATTATTTCCGCTTTGTAATAAAATCCAAATTTATGGAATATTTCTGAATGTATCCCAAAACTAAAAACTGTCTTTGAAAGGGGATGAATTACACTTTCAAATTTTAATATTAGACATAAAAGTAATTTTTTAAACAAACAAAAAAATTATTTATTTATTTATTAGGTACAATATTTTTTACAATTCAAGGTTTTCAGTAATGTAGGCCTCACTGGGTGGCTTGCCCGTGCTGAGGCCTTCATTTTATAATATAAAAAAAAAAAAAACTACGTAATACATTTAATGAGAAAAATTATACATTTAAAATTAAAAATACATAATAATATATTAAAAATTTAAAAAAAAAAAATAGTACATTGAAAATAATCTTGTGTGTTTGTGAGTGATGTGTGTTTATATTGGTTTTGTGTGTTACGTGTAGGTTTTATTTTTATTTTATGCTATGAAATTTTGGTAATACTACATGTCTTTTTTGTTCTTTAACCCTTGGCACTCCTAATTTTTTTTTAATTACCTACTACCAACTCCTTAATTAATTTACAAAAAAGGGATAAAAAGTGGCCTCAATAAAAAGTTAAACAAAAATTTTTAAAATATGTAATTTTTATTACTCTTTCTTTACATAGAGTACAAAAAACATAGAAATATATAAAATTAACAACTTAATATGCCCTTATTCACTTAAACTTTTTCAGTGTGTGGTATTTCTTGGATGGAGGACAGTAAAAACAAATGTAAATACACAAACAGAACAAAATATGATGTGATAACAAGTGAATAGGTATAAGAATCCTTTGTTATGTGTTGGGAGAAATCCCTCAGCGCTTCCTATTGTTACGCAGGTAGACAGGCAAGTACCTACCTACTTACATGCGTCGCAACCAAATAACTGCGCAGTGCATTTACAAGGTTAAAAATAATACGATTTTAAAAATTATCTAAAAGGCGAAACTTGACGAGATATATGTATTTTGCGTATTCGGAATATTCAGAATGAGATATAAAGTGTTTAAAAGAAAAAAAAATACATTTGATAATTTAAATTATTTTTCGAAATTGCGTTACTATAATGTCGAGTATGACTCGACATAGGAGTTGGTGTAAGAAATATAATGTCGAGCCACACTCGACAAAGGAGTGGTAAGGGTTAATCCATTTTGTAATTTTGTGTGTGAATTTATTTTTATTTTCCTCAATTTTAATTTCAAGTTTTAAACTGTTGAAAGCTTTTATTGCGTGGTATTGGTAGTGTCTTTGTCCAAAGCTTGAATTTACTGTCGGAGTTTTTATGTTTTCTTTGTACGCTTGTCTAACTTATTGCAAAATTACTGATAACGAAAAAAAAAAACACAAATATTTTATTAGAAAAATGTATTATAAACGTTATTGATACCTCAATTTTTTGTTTCACGTAAAAATAATTAGTAAAAAATTCACAAGATTTCAAAAAAAATTTCAATTTGCAGTCGATATTTTCATACTCTGGTTTCATAAAGGTTTTTAAATTAATTTTTTTGTGATAAACTTTTAAATTTGAATATAAAGCGCGGTGCTTTCTCTTTCTAACATCATTTAGATTATATTTCTCACCATTACAGTAAGGGAGACAAAGATTTCTATGAGACCTTTATGAGCTGATCCCAAAAGCTAACAAATTAGCCTGGGGGGTAAATTACATACATGTTTGAAACATTTTTCATTACTTATCATATTCAGAATTAGGCTTACCGTTGAGGGACATGCGGTAGTGACTTATGAAGTTCATCAGATGAAACAGTCACTATTGAATTGGGGTCAATAAATTTGATGACAGTTTCGGGAAGTTCGGTTGGCATCGTGGCACTGACCAGTGTCAGCTGGGTACCCTCCGTTTCAGTGGCATGGTAGTGAAACTATAAATAATAATACATTATTATGGAGCCCTCGTTGCCTATAATATACAGGATCATCACGGGAATCGCATGGTTTTCAAATAAGATGCACTCGGTCAGTTTTGCTTAAAAAATATATTTTATTTATGACAGAACATAGTGTAAGTTGGGATTTGTTTGTTAGCAGTTTTTAATCTGAAGATCAGATGTTGACCATTTCCATTTATACATAATTGTAGCCGATCCCGAAAACTTTGAGTAACGTCAATTAACATTTCCAAATGTTAATTGACTCTAACATCGACGTGGAATCCAAACAATTAAGCTTAGATCAGGGGAGCGAGAAGGCCAGTGAGTATTGCCATATCCGGACATAAGGCTTCCTGGAATCTGATCCTGTAAGACAGGCATTGGATTACGAGCTGTGGGTGCAGTTACACCGGTAGTTTTTCAAAAATTTGGTTGATTTTTACAAAATCACAAATTTCAGTATATTTTCCACGAATATCGGTAGACCTATAGATTTTTTACAAAATCGGTAGATCTACCGAAAGTTCGGTAGGATTGGCATCACTGAGCTCTAGGTTCCACAACATAGCGACAGCTAAACTTCCCATTCTAACCGACAAATCAATGCCACCCCTCACTCTTTGAGGTCAACAACTCTGCTGTACCAGCCAATCAAAAAACGTGCGGATATCGTGACGGATTCTGTACTATTTATTTATATATTTGGTCTTGTTCTCAATAAAACGGTTATGCACCAATATATTACATACAAGATTAGAAATTTGAGGTACATGTAAGTATAAAAGGGTCATGAAGGCAGTTTTACTGTTTTGTGAGATGCGTCAAAAGATAGTTGCAGAACTGTCTGTAAGTGATGTTGAAAATGTCGATGGTCAACGCCTTTAGGTCTCCCAAAAAATACAAATAATACTGTCAATACTGTATTGAAGTCGCAATCCATCAATATTAGATATTGCAGAGGGACCATAAATACAGTGAAACCAAACTATAAGGTTCCGATGAGAATTTTTTTTTTATTCGCGTCCTTGAAACCAGATTAACCCATTAAACCACAAAGCTGGCGAATCGCCAACTTGACTTTCAGGGCGTTTTGGGTTTATACTTAAATTATTAACAAAAATAATATATTTATGTCAAGTCGTTTATAGAAAAATTAAACGAACACAAACTTTTTTTTTTTTTAAATTACTCATATGTCTTTTTTTATTAATTTTAAAGTTTTTGCTGTTCAGTTAGCAAAAATTTTATAATAATTAATGGTGAATTTTAAAGAATATTTTTTTTTTTAAATTCTCGATGCAATGGGTTAAAGAAAGTGAGTTTTGCTGAATATTATAGAAGTAAGTGCTGAAGTTTAAGTAATGTGCAAATGGAAAATCATAGGAAAACGATTTTCGCCAAGGATTACAACATATTCTTTGCAATTTGCACTAGCTTATCACCAGTGAAAATTCAGATGAAATCTGTTCATTTATATGCACTATTTTCCTTAATTCTATCAAAAAGTACATAGTATAATCTGTAGATATAAAAACACATCATTGTTAGATGTAACAGAAAGTGGTTATAATGGAGTTTTCAGGAGCAGGACCATATTAGCAATCATAATTTTACAAGCTTGTATAAAGTTAAAAAAATAAGATGTTACCTTAAATTTAGTCATTAAATGTGAGACCTTCTCAATGAAGCTGTCGTCGAGCAGAGAATCCGCCTCATCCAGAACAACATGGCGGACTTGGTTTATCTTATACACCCCTGTTGAAACGAGCTTGCTAAAGGCACCGAAACTGGCCACTAATAGGTCGACTCCTTGATACGATGGATTTAGCATTAATCGTTTAGTTCGCCCGCCGACCAGGGATTTGATGTCTAAATTCAGACCTTTACACAAGCTTTCCGCTACACTGCAAATTTGTTCGGCTAGAAATATATTTTAAAAAATTATTAGAAATATAAATGTTTATTTTTTGGATTCACAAAAGAAAATAGATCTTATGGGATAAAAAATCTTCCTGATAATACATCTATACACGGTGTCCGGAAACTCGTAGTACAAGCGGGAAACTGGAGAATCTACACCACATGGGGAACCCAAAAAAACATAAAGTTTTTTGATTTGAGCATTTTCACAAAAAAAAAAAAAAAACCAAAAAAAAATATTTTTCGGCTATTTTTGGGTTTAAGTTTTTTCTGGTGTTTAGGGTTGAACAACAGATGTTTTAACCCTGCAGAGCAGAAATATTTTATGATTACACCAGATTAAATGAAGGGTGATTTCAAAATAATGCTTAAAATCCGAGTTTCTTCATTTGTTTTACTTTCAAATAGTTTTAATTAGTTGGGTACTTTGATCTTCAGTAATAATTTATAAGAATTTGATTAAAAAAAAAAAAAAAAAAATCAACTTCTAACTCGATTTACTCGATAACGAAAGCTCAAATCAAAAAAAAATATACTACAAAATCGACTCCAAATGTGATGTAGATTCACCAGTTTCCCGCTTGTACTACGAGTTTCCGGACACCCTGTATACACACTTCGGCCAGGAAGGGTTAGAAAAGACAGAATTATTCAATGTTTTTATATGAATATTATATACCAATCTCTTTGTGAAGGTCCCAACTATATGTACATAATTATCGAATCGTAATGCAAGTCTTCTTTTTATATTTATCTTCGTTTACATCAATACATAGCCTTTCGATTACATCAGTATTTCAACAAAAGGATAGTATATTATTTATTATTGTAATAATTCAATTCCTGGAATGAGGGTTTTTATGAATGTGAAACCCGTTTCGAAACGACCTATCTCTCTTCCGCCCCACTCAACTCTTATGTGCAAGCGAGCGAGCGGAGTATTTAAAAAAAGCAGGTATAGGCAAATACCGATAAGCGGACTGTAATAAACATATTACAAGGTTAATTGAGTTGCATTTCATAATATTCGATTTTCGTTTAGTACTTTTAGAGCTTGGGTATGCTGAGTTACTAGGTAGAAATTTTTATTAAAATATTTTAATTATTTTCAAAGATATAGCGATTTAAAATAAATTAAAGAAATTCGCACGGGACCTTTATTTTCGCCCGGAGACGGCGTAGCGCCAGCACCAAAAATACCCAGCAGAAATATGTTAACACATAGATGTAATTATTATATACTTTTTTTTTTTTAAGTGAGGATTGAACCTTCTTCGCCAAGGACTGGAGTCAACTGCGTTAACAACTGAGCCAAATCCAAATTGGGTGGGACCGACATTTATTTCATATATTAACTGCTGTAATGTCATCCAATGTCAGTGAAATTTCATTGACAATGAGTCTATCTGCCTTGTTTCAGCTCCATCAGATGTCAGGAAGTGGGTTAATTTCCACTTCCAAGATTCCACATCATTCATACATTCATTCAAGAAAACAAAAGTGAAATTCAAATAGATGTATTTAAAGAATCAGGTCGTATAATTTCATCTGACATTTTTCAGAAAAATGAGTTATGAATGTGGCAACATTGAGGCTTTCAAACTCTAAATATCTGTATAAGAAGTCAGAACCAAAAACTGCAATTCAGCCTACAATTTCAATTAGAAAATGGATTTAGTTTCAAACACATATCTGAAAAAATATGGCAATCTGTAATATCGACAAATCATAAGATGACGTAACACAATGGCGGAGTGCATCGATTCATAGAAAAAAATAATAAAGAAATATGAGAAACAAAAGTGGCAATCTGTAAAAATGTTAGAATCATAACTGGAAATCTGCCACTATTTTGGAATCAAGTGTGGCAATGAGTAAATGTCACTTTCAAATAAGGCAATCTGAAAAAATCTCTTTAATTTTTTTAACACAAATTTGTCAAATTCAAAAATTAATTTTTTTAAATCCTACGATTCAGAATAAAATATTCTGCACAAAAAGCAATATATTTATGTAGTTTTATCCAAGTATTCTGAGTTAAAAAGTTTTTTTGGTCTGCTGAAAAAATTACGTAACATCAGATTGCCACGTTTGAAATTATAAGACTCAATCATGAACTTTGAAATCTTTTGAATCACAAAATCATTGCAAGGTTATGTAGGTCCCAAAGACTGGTCTTGTAGAAAGAATGCCATACAATAGGATACTGAAAGTAATGATCAAGTGGAAGCAAGCCAGAGGTAGACCGAGAAAGAGGTGGATGGGCAGCGTGTTGGAGAATCGAATCGACAAAGAACGTATTATTAAAGTATTGTATGTATCTTTTCTCGAGAGCCCTGAATGACTGCAGTTTGACCATGAATTTCCATCAGGAAAAAAGTACTGTGAATAGTAATGGTTTTTATGTTCCGACAGAGGACAATACAATTGTTTTAATAAATGCAGCCAATATGGCAGACCAGGATGAAATTAAATGTAATAAGAATTGATGAATTTGGTAGAACTATCTTTAACTTTTATCACTGTTCTTCTCCTCACCTGTTATTACAACCTTTTGGCTTGTACATATGTACATAGTAAATTTCATTTGATCAAATTCACTTTTTACATATTACTTTATGTACTACTAATTTCGATATTACCTGTAATTTCATCAGGGCTAAATTACATTAGACACATAAAAACATATTTATAATAAACAAATACTATAATATACATAAAATACATACTACAATAATACATTAATCATGACTTGGGAAACCTAAACAAAACATTGTATTTATTGTATTAGGCAACAAAAAAATAAATACAAGAATTTATACTAATAATTAAATTATACATGGGTTCGAAACAGAGACTTTTATTGAGCAGTAAAAAAAAAATAATAATCAAACTTCATCAAAATCAGCTTCACTCGCGGGACAGGCGACACGGTGCGTTATTTTCTACTATATTTGGATAACAAAAATCTTCTAGGTACTCTTTAACCACGGTAAAAGGGACGATACGACACACCTTGCTAACAGTATCAGGTATTGAGCCTAGGGCTTGATCTGGATTTTTGATCATTCAAGGCCGTGCGTCCACTTACATAGGCCGTCTGTGGTATCATTTGGTAGGTAGCGTGGAGACGGCCACTGATTAGTTGGTTAATAATTTGCATATCCAGTACAAGATCTACGATATCTATGATAGGGATGTCGTCATAGGTGTGAGCGAAGAAAATATTTGGGATAGAGCGGTTTAGTCTTTAAACAATAGGTTAATATTAAGAGAAACATTGAGAATAACTTGAAACACGTTATGTTTTGTTTTGGGATTACCTATTACATCATAAAGTTCAGATCTGAAAAAACAACAACTCACCAAGTTCTCGACTGGGAGTCAATACGACTGCTAGTGGACTGTTGAATCCTCTTGAATTATCTTTTAAATAAATCAGTTGTTGGATAATGGGAAGCAGGTAAGCGAGAGTCTTTCCACACCCAGTCTCAGCAGTAATCAGGGCGTTTTGTCTTGATAGAAGCAATGGTATACTCTTGCACTGAATATCCGTGGGATTAGTTATGTTTTGCTTCGTTAAGGCTTGTAAAATATCTGCTTCGAGACCAAATTCTGCAAAGCTTTTATCTGTCTTTATCACATCGCTCATACTAGAATTTTCGCTTCGATGTATAATAAAGTAATCACCTCTCGAAAATTTATGACCCCAACCTTTCGAGGCCAGCAAGATTTCATCACTGCGTCTGCTTTTCTCGCCGTAAAAATCAAATTCTTTATTTTTGCAAGAAATAATGCGGGGTCCTTTACCGGTAGAGTAGGATTTTATGTTCTTAAAAATCACTTTGCATAAGTCAATATGTCTTTTGGAAATCATTTTTCAGGAAGAATTCAAAATAGTTACTAAATAAATAAGCAGCAGAATTTTCTTTATTGAATTGTTATCTTAGTTCTACCGGAGAATAAAGAATAATAAAACATAACCTCGCTACGCACACTGTTATATTTTGATTGTCAAACGTCAAAATATATCAATTGATTTCCATAGACAAAGTTTTTTTTAAGTAATAGAGATGTTAGTTATAGTGAAGTGCATAATCGAAACATTTTAGAAATCTGATCAGATATAATATACATATATTTTCTCAACGATCGAATGACACATTGGGTGGGAAAGTTATCTCAAAATATGTTTTTTGAGCAAAGTACATATTTATTGAATTATACATCGAGTAGGTGTGCGTACACAATACTCAGGGATTGCAATACTGAATTAAAAAAAAAAAAAACTAAGACTAAAATTATTTTTCTTCAGGCACAGAGACATTTTTTTATCTCTTCATTGCAGCAGGTGAAAATTATGGTAGCAAATATCTTCTCTAAAATTACAATATTGTGTATTTCCGATGAAGGTAAATAAAAAAATCAATATTGACAATACAATGCGTTGAGCGCTAGAAGCCTTGGTTTTGGATTCGCCCGCGCTCATTAAAAAAATCATACCTTCAAATATTGACGCGAAAACAACTTTAACTATTAACTGTCGTTTTAAACCAATAAATTCACATATATTTCGTAATTTATTATAAGTTTATAGGTTTAAAATTAAATAAAAAAAAAATCATTAAATTTACGTGAAAATCGTCTGATTGTTAACAAACATAGTTTAAGATTGTACTTATTACAGGAAATTTAGTGAACATGTATTTACAATTCAATAGAACTAAAAACAAGGTTAAAAATATTTTTTTACTGTGACAATACGCATTACTTTTTTGAATTTAATATGTACTTACGAAAAATTCAAAAATCGCTTATTCGTTTCTTAATTGGCAAATAATTTTTAAATGGCAATTTATTAAGGAGAAAAAAATATTCCAGAATAATAAAAGTTGTGGCCATGTCTTTGTTATGAATAACTTTAACAGAATTTAGTACTAAAAATCACACAAGTTACGATATCACACAATTTATTATTACATTTTAATAATTTAAAATGTAATAATAATTTTAGGTAACGTGCCAAAAAATTACATTTTTTGTTAGGTGCAAATTAAACTGCACTCTTACATCTTAATGTAATCTTTAATGTTAGGACTGTGAAATAACTTTGAATAAGCAAAGAATTCAATAACGAATACATTTCTGTAAAATACAAAATAGAATTTGTGTAAAATAAACATTCACGGGAATTTTTAATGCAACGACAAAACGGCGTTCGCAAAAATGTTTTACAACAATTTATTTTTTGTGTTGCGTAAAACTGTTTGCTCAGTGAATAACGCAATTACTAGGACACGAGTACTTTTAAAATAATTTCTATTTTTGTTTAGTATGTGTCTACAAATCAGCTACGTTTTGGCCAGCGGATTTTGCAAATGGCCAAAATGTCTAATACGCTGCAGAGGATGTTGCAATACGATAATGTTGTGGAAAAAAGGAGTTGCTTCGAACTTCAATGCGTTCAATTTTCCCATTTCTGAGCGAACCTAAAACAAAACAATAATAATAATTATAATGGGGAGTAGTGCTAGTAGGAGTTAGGAGTAGGCAGTACCTATCTGCTCGGAGTCGGTACTCTCTGTACATAAATAAACCACCCACTCTCTGTAGTTTAGATCATTATTTTAGGCGCACTTCCAAGATAGCCGGAACGAAGCACAAGTTAATATTCGTGTTCGTAAAATTTACGCCATTTAATGGCGCTGTTTAAAACATTTTAGAAAATTGGCGGGTTTTTACACATACTGTACAATAGTGTACACCCACACTAGTGTGGGCCTCCACAGTATGGCAAAAAATATTGACTTGATATCAATATGTGCCAGTGATAAAAACTTGTCTTAAGAAAAATGTAAATTAATGCTATCTGTTAATCTTTAGGTTCCCCAAGGTGATTGAAAATTAGTAAAAAACAATTTTTGTGAATTATTCTGAAGTAATGTATAAAGAATTTCAATATTCACCAAAGACAATTTATTTACAAATAAAACTAGTCACAACATTAAAAACTACAGTCATAATTATAATTATAAACAGAAATCATAAATAAATTAATAAATGTTATTATTCCGGTATGAAAAACGTTTTGTTCCAATTTTCGGCATGTTTTTCCTGGAGTAGGTGATAGTAATAAACCTTTTTCTATTCTTCTTGCGCCACATTTTCGAATACGCTCTCACAACCTTAACACAACGTTCTAGCGATTGTATGTAACAGGGAAATTTGTCAAATTTGAAGACAATGGAACAAGAGCTATAGATTTTACTAAATAAGATCGCAAAAAAACAAAATTAACCATTGTAAAATATTTTACAAAGAATCTGAAAACGTTGAATATATAGCACATTTTTTCAAATTTCAAAGGATCTCCGAAGCCTAAAGATATTTTTTGATAAAACTTGTATTTTTTTAACATTTTAGACACAAACACACATTTTTATTACTAGTATTAAATGGAATTCAGAAGAAAAACTAATCAGCCCACACTACTATACACCTACGGAATATGAATATATACTTTTGGACTTCCGATTTTTTTTAGGGTCAGTACAGCCGCAAACAAAAAGATTTTTTTGTAAAATATTTTAAGTAGCACCATCCATGCACGCGAATATAACAGTTTAGAAGCATGATTTTCAAAATGCTTTCCGGTTTTCTGTTTGCTTTTTGAATAATTTAGCATTTCCTAGAATATTTAAATCGGCGCCATCTATGAACGAGCAGTTTATGACTAATTTTAAGCTATGTTATCGAATAAATCACACACTGCGTCCTCGCTAAATCCACAAATTCGAAGAAACGTTTTGAGAAAGAAAACACAGATGTCTCTAGCCCGATATTCAAAAACTAGCTCTGAAAAATATAATAAATTGTGAAAAAACACAAAGAGAGTGGTGTGATTTATTAATGTTTCCGAATAGTTTACCAATAAATGCCAAAGCGATATAAAGATGTACGCATCAAGGAGTAGAGGTTGTCGACGTACTAGTTTTAAATCAACATTGTGAACATTAACTATTATAATTTAAAATAAAAATACTAATTTTGGTTCAGTGAACTCTATTTTGATTTGAATTTAATTATCATTTTAAAAAATGGAACTGATTGGGTGAACAATTAAGACAAGTTCAATTTTCAAAGCGTTTTCTGGAAAAAAATTGATTCCATTTATGCCTCCACATCTCATGCCAATCCGCCAATATTCACTTGCAATTCTAAAGGAATTTGTCGTCCTTCAAACCCACAACGCTGAAAGATGTAAAAACATTAATTTCAAGTTCACCAAATAAGCAGTGATATCTTGGTTCTACAAACTGTCTAACTTCGCAAAACTTTCTTCGGGAGTACCCCAGGGATCCGTTTAGGGTCTAATTCTCTTTATCCTTTAGGCGAATGATGTCGCCAATATAATCGAGTCATTTGGTTTCTTGTCTCACTGCTATTCTGACGATCAGCAAGTTTATTTTTACTGCACTCTAAACGAAACCAATAGTCTTCAAACCCGTATAGCTAAATCTCTAGAAGCAATAACTCGTTGGATGTTTTCAAACAAGCTGAAGCTGAATCCATTTATGATTGAGTTTCTCTGGGCGGCCACAAAGAAACGTCAACATTTCGTATATCCAGTGCACTGTGCAGCAAAAAGGCGTCTTTTGGAACTAACGACTAACAACATGATAAAGTGACCTTATCATCAGACTGACTGCCTAAATAAATTTTAAAATATTATTTTTGTTTCACTGGTTTCGGGAGTTTTGGCTGATTGGGAAAAACTCGACAAACACTTTCTGCTTTATTTTTAGTAAATACGCTTTATTAGATAACTCAAGTCCAAGCTAAAGGCTCGATACTATCGGCGAAGCCACTCGGAGAAAATGTGAGGTCATTAATGAGACCCGTTTCCCATTTATAATTTGAGAACTATTTTCATATGGAAATAAAATATTTTAAGCTTGAATTTTCTTCTTCTTTATTTAGTACTGACCGAAGTCCCGTCGAACTTTTAATCTAGGCAGTAATTTTAATCTTATTTTGAATGTCAAGTGGGAAGGTTATGGCTGAAGACACTCTTCTTTATATTTATTGGTAGTATACCTACCTATATTTATACTTAAGTTTTCTTTATTTCTGGTATGATACAATAAATACGTAATTATCTATGTCCTAATACAATCCTCACACATTTATTTATTTGCTCACCAACAGAAAACATCACACAATAATTGCTACACAAGAAATGTGATACAATTTCAGAATGGTTAAAGTGATGATTCAATTATAGGAGAGCACATTATTAATTACAATAATCTTTGTGCAACAATACATTTAAATTACAAGTGTATAAAAAAAGAGGACCCAAATTAAATATCGGTAAATACAAACACATATGCATAATACAATATATACGTATACATGTATATACAAGTAGATATATACATACGTGCATATACATATGCAAATGTGTATACACTCATACATACATACATATATATCATATCATTTCAGCCTTACTAAAAATATCACTTCATAACTGTTAAACGGTGTTTTTGCTACACATTGTATATAGACTGTAAATATTTAGATTCGAGTTGGTAGTACTAAATTCGGCTACTTTTAGGATATATCTACAAAAACATGCCCCTTTCTTAATATGTATTAGCGGATTTGCCGCCTTTTTTAAATGAACGCTCAATATTAACGATGAGCAATTGTCGAGCCAAATTATTATATCCGTTATGTCTCTTTTCTGCACAAATTAACTCTAATGAAGTAATTACAAAAAATATTGTTTGACCCGTGATCATTTTTAATAAAACGTGTCAATAAAATGTGTTTTATTTCACTGTGATTAATGATAAGTATTTATTATCTCCTTCTTACTAAACCAGATAATTGCAATAAAAGTAGCAAATCCTCAAATACCACTTTTCACTTATGTATCTTACGATTTTTTTTCTGACTTAAAGTGGCAAGTCCTCAAATGACACCTTTTAATTATGGATCATATGGTTTTTTAAACTTTTTTTGATATTTTTAAAATTGTAAGAAATATTTCTCTTATAATTATTATTCTAATATATATGGTCACATAATCTCATAAATAGTAGGAAATATTCAGGAAAAGTAAAAAAAATATATCTCTTTATATGTGTTTTGCAGAGATTATTCTGCAGAGAGCATTTTATGTACCTAATCTTTATTTTGCCAACATTTCCCTTTTTTGAGAAACCACCCTCTTCTTAAAGACGGCAGATATGTATGAACCTGTCACAGTGTTCAGATCTTCACGTGAAATAATTACAATAATTTATCACTCTTCCAAAGAAATCCCACAATTCTTAATATACTATAGGCTGGACGCGCACCCGTAATGAAATCGCCCGTACGTCATATTATTCACACTGCTCGAGCGACCGCACGTCCAATCGCCGCGCCAATTCGAACAGCGTTTATTTTTATTTCAATTATTGCCATCGCGCGCACATAAATCGCCTTTGCGAAATTCGTTTCGGCCACGCGCGGGCTAAATTGTAATTTCCCCGGCATCACAATGAAATTCTGCGGTCACATACATGAGAAATTGTATCGTGTTTTCCGGACGCACCCCGCTTGCATAATATCCCGTATTCAACAGTATCTATTGCCCTACCACTATCCACTAGGCAGGTAATACGGCTGTCGCGGGTTGGAAATAGGCGCGACTCGACGCTCAGGAAACTGTCAATCCAACCTGTCTGGTTATTATTATTCTTCATAACATTTAAGATGGGTATCCAAATCCACAGAACATATATATTCCCTGATTTTGATTTCATTTCCGGCGGGCGTTAAAATAAAAAAAAAATACGTATAAGGGCATGAACTATCTACCGTATGACAAATAAATAAATAATACACAATTTTTTGCATAATGTTTAATAATAAATGGAGTTGAAATAACTTACTAAGCTCTTAGACTTAGAAAACGTATTCACAATCTATGGACTTAATTAATTCAACTAATACCTACGAGCTCAATTGATTCTGTTCCAGCCTTGAGAAACAAAAGTTGTTAGTTATGAGTTACGACTAATGACCTCATGAACTAATGAACTGCCTTTTTACTGTAAAAATATACGCGTGGACTGCCGATGCATATTAAAGTTATTATTGTCAAGTTATTTCTATTTTTTACTTATACGTTGTCGTCTGACGTTTAGGAACGCCAATTCAAAGAATACACTCCAGTGTTGCCAGCGTATGTCAACTTATAATTTATTGCATTACCAATATCGGTCAGGCTGTCAACAGCGCCACTATGCTTGAGAAATCGATACAAAATCATCGCAAATTACGCCTATCGATCGGACATTGTAAAGTTGTCGATTTAACTGTGCTAGACACCACGGCATCTTATCCATCTCATGTCAGCTCTGAGACGGGTAAAAGTGGAGGACAACCTAAAAAATATTTATTAACACTTTATAATACGAACATAACTTAACACCTAGGGTTTTTTGTACGTTTTAGTACACCATCGATACCAGTGGAGTCTTTTTGTGCCCTTTGACGCAAAATTGAAAGAGACTCAAAAGTTGTTCTATGTCCTTTGGTATAACGGTGAGATATGATAAGCAGTGTTAAAAAGAGGCAATACGACGCTTTGTATTTGCATTAAAAAGTTTACAATAGGCACTTCAAAATAATTGTAATACATTCCAAAAATTAATTTACTGCCATTGCTTGCGTGTTTGCGAAAGATTTGTTAAAGTTTGTGAATGTTTTATTATTCTTTTTATATGAAAGGAAAAGGTAAAGTGAAAATAAGGATAACCCTTCTGTAATTGAATACGTTTTTAGTTTCCTAAAAGTAATTTCAATTTACAATGATAATTTTGCGGTTTACAAGAAAAAACAATCAGTAAACGACAAAACAATTGCCAAAAAAATCCTCTATTTTTATTTACATAAAGTCCGATTGTAATATTTAAATCTGAAAGAGTCTTCGACTGCTTTCAAAAACAGAATATTATTTTGGGATACGTTAAAAACAGCAAATATATTTGAAAATTATGGTCAACTGGGAATATATCTAAATACATGATGAATCTGATCTGATATTGAAAGTGAATTGACGACAAAATCTCTATATAACCGGGGTCTTATAATACACAAGGTGTCCGGAAACTCGAAGTACAAGCAAGAAACTGTACAATATAGTGATTGTACATCACACAGAGAACACAAACAAAATAACATACATTTACATATTGTTGTGGCAATTTAAACCAGCCAAATGCAAGAGTGATGTACCTATATCGATATGAAAACTTCTGTCGTCAGTTTACATGAGACTTTTGTCCCAGATAGGCAAATGAAATTGATTTCTGATTAGTAGGAATCGGATTAAATTTAGATTAGTATCCATCAAATAATCTTGTTTATTTTAAAAAAATGTTCATAAAATAGACCCAACTGATCCTAACCGTCTGGAGCCAGTTAGACTAAGTCAACCCCAATTGGGGTATGTTGTGAGGCTGAAAGTGGTGGGGAAGTAATGGCTATTCAGATATGGTCACCCAACATGGCTAAATCCATTTAAAGCAACGTTTCAATTTTATGTGGTGATCTTTCACCAAGGCATTTCTTAGGACAGGTTATTGCGGAGAATTTGAACAATTCTTCAAATTTAAAAGTTATGAGAAAGATTTTTTCTAGTTCTATTTCTATGATTTCAGTTCTCTCAAGCAACTAGCCTATAATGATATGATAACAGAACTTGAATAGGACTTTCACAAAACACGAAATTGAACGTTAAAATTTGATGAATTGTTCAAATTCTGCGAAACAACCCATCCTTAGAGTATAGTTCACTATGGAACGTGCAGTAAATATTCAACTGAATATTATTTTAAAAATAATTGATTATGAAATAATTTGATGTAATTTGAACCTGCGACCTTTACATACGTAGTCGAAAGCTTTATCCCACGACCGCATGGAGGCCGTCAAAATGAAATTTTTTGATTAATTTCACCGGAAGTAAGGAAAAATTGAGCTTACTTTAGGTATCCGAGCATACATACAACACAGATCTATCTCTAACGCTTTTCTCTTGAGTGCCAGTTTCAATATAAAATGCAGACGGGTATAACCAGTGGTGTCACGTGTGATCAAATTTTCATAAGAACGGAGTTAGAAACAAAAAAATATGCCAATACTTGACTCAAACTTAACTTTAAAGGAGACTCAATAGCAGGTCAATGAGCAACTTAACTTTTAAGGAGACTCAATAGCAGGTCAACGAGCAACTTAACTTTAAATGAGACTTAATAGCAGGTCAATGAGCAAATTCATTTTGGAAATGAGATATGTCTTCGTCATCGTTTGCTATGAAGCTATGTAGTGCTAGTGTCCATTCTGTTAAAAATTAAAACTAATCCCTAAAAAACTATCCCAATTCATAATTGACTTGAATCGTATTTTGAATCGACCTTTTGCATTACATCCGTCAGTAAATTTATTTGTACGTTGCGTTTCCGTTTCAAAATGGTGGTCGTTTTAATGGTTCAGTAAAGATTCTTTTTTGAAATGTGAAATCCTTATGTTTATTAAATTTGGACTTCCATATTCGCATTAAAAAATATAGTATAGCCTGCAAAATTAGTTTATTAAAAATTTTTCTCTGTATATAACAAATTGTATCTATAATTCTTATAACTGCATATAAAATTTATAATTAGGCAGGTAAGTATTTAAATAGGTACCTACTTACGAATCTTGTGATTTCAGAGGAAATTTTGGTTTTGATTTATTAAATAAGGAAAAATAAGATACATTGTCACTTTTTGATGCTAGGTCTATTGTTAACGGTACAACTATTTTATTAATAAATATATCATTTTGTTAAAAATCGGGCGATCGGGCATCCTATCTTTGCCACATTATACATTGACGGAAGAAAAATAGATTTTAGAGCTCATTCGATCTATTTTATTTAAAATTTCGCTCAAATCTCTCAGTTGTGCAGTGCTCCATTTTTTGTGATTCGGGTATTCTGCTTGCTGGTCACAATAAATTCCGGTACAACTGATTAAATTACAAATTTGCATAGATGAAATGATGTTAGTTATACAGCAATAGTTCGAGAGTTTAACATATAGCAGGCCCTAGGCGCAATGGTTGGCGGGAACGCAAATTAGGATTTTAATGCTGGTCCATTACCACACGCTTTATCGCCGGGCGCTGCTTAATCCTTCGCTGTATATAACATACTAACTTACAACAATACACTGCAAAATAACCACTCAAATACAAAGGGTTATCTCAATCCCTTAACAGTATTTCCCCAAGGGAATGTCGAATAGGGTGATTTTACTAAATGCCGTATTCCCAAGCGATCCTCTGGGTGTATGCAATCCGGGGCAGTTTCATTCGGAGTGAGAAACGATCTCATACAGATACCACAGTTTTGATACAAAGTCATAAGCTGGTCGGTATTAAAAAATAATTTCATTTCTTCCGTAATTTTTTCTCTGCCGGGGGGGAGAAAGGCGTCGAAGTTTTATGATACCTATATTTTAGACGATAATGTTAATAGTCATTTTGTTCGTATCTCGTTTTCAATTACTGTTACGATGTTATTTTATGGCCTCTGGCGTAATCTGGGAGGGATTCGCAAGTGGAATTATGCGTTATTCTAGTTAGAACTAAGAAAATATCAATGTTTTGGTTCCGCTGTGACCGAAGGCGAAAGTGTGACCCCGGCTGAGTACTCTGCCGTCGTGCAATTAATGCGGCACTATTTTATTATTATTATTAGATAGAGGTTATTTGAATAAATTCTTACACACAGTTATTAATTTTAGGAGGAACGGCTGCGCGGCATTTTACACATAAAACTTAAATTTGGAATTGAGGCCAAAATTCCCAACATAACGAAATAATTATTTCTATAATCAAAAAGTATAAAAAATATCTAGTACGGATGTGTGATATTTTATTTATTTGTTTTTTTTAAATATAGATATATAGGTATTCAACTAATTCAATTTTGCATGACTTTAAGAGATACTTTGTCATTCATTGTGAGTTAATTTTAATAAAAAAAAAAACTTGCTCTATTTACTGTGATAATCTAATAGAAAATACAATAAAAAAATAGCATCGTAAATAAAGCGTTTTTTGGGGAGATATTTTAATTAATGTACGACAAATTTGTGTTCCAATGTAAATATTTAAGCTTTTAATAATCTTATTTTCTTTAAATTTACTTCATATTTATATAGTAAGTAGTGCAAATTAAAACAATATATTTATCGTTAATCCACAAATATTTCCCAAACTTGCCTCAAATGTACTAAAAGTTTATCTTTTTTATTATAAATTTATGCAAAGTGTTTTTACTCGCATCCACAAAATGGTTGTTAGTGGGCTAAACAGACTGCCTGAGCGGTTGCTACGTCACTGGTATTTCTTCATAGCATCAGCCTATAGGTATTCAGCTAAGGTTGAATAGTAAAACACAAGACAAAAAGTTGGGAAACACGCTTTGAACAGATGGTGTTTCTCACTTTTTTCGTCTCCCACCGTGAAACAGAATAGACCGCGCTGCAGAGAGGTGATAATACCTTTGAACACGGTTTGCGGAGCATTATTTCACACAGTCTCGCCTCTACGTTGCCTCTACGCTGAGTAATTCAGCTCGAAGCAAAGTTTCTGCAAAATATTCGCAACTCACGTGCAGAGATGGAAATGCGACCAAGGCATAAAATTAAACAATTATCTGGACAAATAAAAGATGATCTATTGTTATGGATCGCCCATAAAAACAAGCTAACTGCACAGTTAGGTATATTCTCACGCGTTACCGGAAATCGATCACGCACTGAGTTCATGTTAAAACACCAATACATACGCAGGAGCTCGCGACATCACCGCCTGATACCAGTCACGTAGGCTACAAGTACCTACAACCAATCAGATGGCTAATAACAAGAGATGACCAAATATGGATACCCCTTCCACTTGCGCCCGAAGCAGGTCAAGTACTCGCGGCCAGCTACCCACGCGGCAGTTCACAGCGAGACGCGTAGAAAACAACACTATGCTTTAGTTCCGAGTTAATATTTACCGCCAAATCAGTGTCGCCGTAATTGGACCGGCGTGCATACATTTTATAATGTGCCGCGTCCCTATACTCAGTTATCACATCCAGGCAATCTCCGGCCGGCTACACCATCATGGATATGATGGCGCCATATCTCTGCGCCGCCCTTTTGCCGTAAGCCGCCCATCACCGCTCCAGGCCGCTTCTGCGCCGCCCTGGCCGCCTCAGGCCGCTTCTGTGCCGCCCTTCGTCGTATTCCCGCCCTACCGCATCAGTTAGGCCGTGCTATGGCATCCGCCCATCGTAGCCGCCCTTCGTCCTGCACCCTGCCTAGGCACCCGCCTATGGCCCCTGCTCATCATTCACCGCTTCAGCCTAGTTTACACGTGAGCGAATGTTATACCTTTGTCAATCAGAGCCCTTAGAGTCAATAGATTGCCTAGTAACTAGTTAGGCCTTAAAAAGCTATGTACCTTTTGTAGATCTGTTGATAACCTGTATTACCTGTACAATAAACCCTCATATCAAGAGACTTGTTTTAATTGGGAAATTGACTATAATCCACACCCTGAAAGATTGGAGTATCAAGCTTTGCCGCCGGCTTGTGCGGCGATGACTATTTGTGTAACACACCTATAGTATATTACATGGCCTAAACGCTAATGTAACACTGGGCGCCACAACATGGATAGTCAATTAGCCCGATAAAATATGTCTTTTGTTACTATGTTTTACTGTAATATTATTTTTTTTTCCCACAGCTGTGTGTTATAATTCAATTTCTGATTCGGGAGTGTTTGTAATACAAATGTGCAGTCGGTAGTGTAACGCGTAACTTTTTATTATCTAAAAAATATTGAATGTGCCGTCGGAAGTGTGAAGCAAATACATTCTGTTACTAAATACGCAATAAACCAAATACGAGAAATTACGACGTAATAAATGTTAAATGTGGATGTTTCCGAGAGATAGATGTGTTATTTCAATTTTGGATTGCAATTTAATTGTTTCGTTATAGAAATAATTTTTTTTGTCAGGTTAAGCTTTGCTTATCTGTTTCATTGTAATAAGTTGAAATAATTCAAATACTCAAAAGAACTTCCAAAGTATCAATTTTCCGTCGGATTAAATTCAGTTATTGTTTAATTCACATTCTTAAATAGATAACGTGTTGGTTGTTTCTTTTTAAAGAAGCATTTAAACTTCTCGGTCGTTATTTCAATAAAATCATGGAGTCAAATCATTTAAGAATGTTAAATTTCGTGCAGAAAATACACATACAATCACGTTGGCGTGTCCCATCCGGTTTAAGTAGAAATATCGTGAAACCTGATATGTCTAATATTACACAGAAAATAAATTGTTTGGTCAAAAACAAAAAACTCCGCTCAGTAACATGATATGTTTTATATTTACGCGGAGAATTTGCGGACAAGAAATTATTATTCTCGCGTCGCAGTAAACATTCTTTACGCACAAAATTAATAATAATAATAATGAATTCGTCAAGCTCGCCGCGAAGCAGTAGTATGATATATTTTTTTGCAGTTAAAATACGTAATAATTATTGAATACTATTTCGTTCGCGTTCTTTTTTTTAATAGTGAACAGTAGATGGAATGGTGTCATTCGTTTTGTATTAGCTCAAGGGCGTCATGAACCTTTGTGTGGATATTGTTCCGGATGACAAAATAACCACGCTGTTTCTTTCGTCTTGTTCTCTATAAAGTTGGCTGACTAGGACGCTAGCAGACCTTCTAATAGGAATAATAATTTTTTTTTCTCGTAACTGTAACTTGATTTGCAATAGAATATAACAATAAAAAATCAAATTCATTCATAACGTTTGTAATTATTGTGAAGTAGAAGTTATTATAACTCAAATATCTTGTGTTATAAATAATTGTATAGTTTAAATAAGAAAAACCCTGTATGTGGTTTTTGTTCAGACATTCTCTTGTATATAAAATTTTGTCAAATGTTTTTGTATTTAATTGGTTACCTACCAATTAATTTGTTTTTTCTGGAATTTTTTTTTATCTCTCTTTCTTCTTGCGTAGTGAATACGTGAAGTTTATTTTTAAGGAAGTCAAACTCTAGGTATCGGATTATGTAGATCTCGGTTATTAAATTGAAAAGACTCGAATAAGTCTTACGTAACAAGAATTGAATAATCACACACAGTAGTTGTTGAGTGGTATGTAATATGTTGTAAATTATAATTGTGTAAATTGTTCCCTAACTAATTATTAATTAGTTATGGGTTGTGTATTGTAATTTTTTGTAAACACGTAATTGATTGCTTCGGTATCAATATGGTAAAAAAAAAAACCAGCGTGTAAAGTCCTTCATAAAGTTGAGACGAAATAAAATTATGTTATTGTATTATATGCTACGCCATGTCAAGTATGGTGTGAATCGTATTTTTTGTAAACACGTAATTGATTGCTTCGGTATCAATATGGTAAAAAAAACCAGCGTGTAAAGTCCTTCATAAAGTTGAGACGAAATAAAATTGTGTTTTTTGTATTATATGCTACGCCATGTCAATTATGGTGTGAATTTTTTTTTGTTGTAAACACGTATTTGATTGCTTCGGTATCAATAAAAAGAAATAACGTGTAAAGTCCTTCATAAAGTTGAGACGAAATAAAATTGTGTTATTTGTAATATGTGGTACGCCATGTCAAGTGTGGTGTGTATATTTCTCATAGGAAGATGAATTATAGTATATACCCGGTGAGAAGAAATAGTTTTTGTAAAGATAACGTAATTATGTCTTAGACTCGTTGGGAATCTAAATTGTGGTCATTAAGGACAAATGGAGGTTGCATATTTATGTCATTTTGGGACATTATTGAATCTTAACCAAAGAATTGGGTTGATAATTGCACTTAAGGTCATTGTAGGTTTTGTCTGGTTATTTGGTGGGAAGGACACTTTATGAGTGGTCCGAATGTTTTGTCGAACGTTATCGTTACGACGTGCTGGTGTTTCTTGTTAAACACCTGGTACAGCGCTGTACGGTTTACAGGAAGTAAATCGTTAAATGTTATAGGATGATATTAGCCTTAGAATTAATTACATGGGAGGTCTTGGTAGCGTTGACCTTAATAATTAATATGCGATACGAGAGGATGGACTATATGCCTAAGAATTATTAGCAAACCAGACAAACCATGACGAAAATGAGAATATATTGTTAAAATCTTGA
This sequence comes from Hesperophylax magnus, assembly GCA_026573805.1. Taxonomy (NCBI): domain Eukaryota; kingdom Metazoa; phylum Arthropoda; class Insecta; order Trichoptera; family Limnephilidae; genus Hesperophylax; species Hesperophylax magnus. Next base: position 9,974,768 of record JAIUSX010000022.1, read on the forward strand.
GGAGAATCTTTTTTTTCCGTTTTTCAAAATTATCAATGGATAATAAGAAATAACATAACATGTGTATTGATACTTGTTTTGTATAGTGTCAAGAATTTCATTGTAAGTGACGCAAAAATGGGTTGATTTCGGTCAATTGCATGATATAATCAGCGTACATATTCCCTAACAGGAATTTTGTGTATAAAAAACCATGTCTTGTTTAAGAATTTCATTGTGGAAAACGCGAATATGGATTGATTTTGGTCAATCGCATAAGCGTATAATATTCTCTAACCAGAATATCATTATGTATAACATTGTACAATTGTGAACATGGCTTAATTGTTCTTCTTTTGTGGTTTGATGGAAAGTGTAGGCCTTGTGGTAAATTGTGTACATCCATTCGGATATACCACATTGTATGCTACATTTGTTGTTTTGGTGTTGTCTTAAAAAAAAAGGCCATGTGTAGTCTTTTCTGTTTGGAAAAAGTCATATGTATTCTTTTCTGTTTGAAAGGAAGGCCATGTTGTGATGAAAGGCTTAAATCACAGTGAAAAACAGATAAACCATAGCTGCTAAAAATATACAAATTATTAATGAAAACCGTCATTCTAGCGACATCTGTTGAGGTTATAATTGATTCAGTTTGTTTTTCAGTAGGCACCTGTAATAGTTGGAATTATGTTGAGATTCTATAGTATAAACACAGAGGTCATTAAAATCGTCTAGGAACGACTAGGAACCCCCTTTTGAGGCTTCAAAATAAACATTGAATTTTGTCAACCAATAGATCTGAACAAAGAGCTATAAAATTTTGAGTAACCAATCAGTGAACGAAGAGGCGTACATCAAATGCAGACAAAGGAATGAACTGTGGATCGGGCAATAAAAAAAGATAATTAACGACATTTCGATTCTCACAGAAATTGGAGGTGAACGCACTTTAGGGTCAACATCGACTTTCAAGGTGACAAACTCCTGGGAATGTTTACAATAACTGAGACATTTATGGGGTATCGAACCATTGAAATCAGGTGCTTGGAAGTTTTACAGGTTGTAAAGCGCACACACAAAAATGCAATGAAAAAAATTATAAACGTGATAGTATAAAGGAAGGACGGGAAAAGCGAAGGAAAGTTGCTGGCGGAATTTCAACTGTGGTGCAATTGTTTATGATAGAAGGAGGGTGTCATGTTCGATAAAAATCGTACTAAGGAGAGGAGTGAGTGTTGGAAACAATGGAAATTGATCGTTATCAATTTAAGATGAAACGGACATATTGGTGAATCAATCTTGAATGAAAGTCTCGCAAAAAAATAGACATTTTAGAAATAGTGGAGCGACTGAACGGAGTGATAATACAGAGATTTTGAGCTACCACAAAGGTCCTAGGGATATGAAAATAGGGTACCATAGGAAGGCAATAAAACTAAACATATAGCGATAGATTAAATTCAGGAAACGTAGGCATTTTACATGATTATCAGGGTAGATAGATATTAAAGTTACACAAGATTACAGAGGGATCGAAACAAGATAAAAGGTTGACAGTCTCATGTGTATTTTGGAAGGGTAAACAATCGAAATCCGAACATGATTTTTATTTACGTTAAGGTAATAAACGATTAGAAAAGTGATTAACTTTAACGTTGGGCTTATGAAGTATTTAGATTAGGCAAAAGAGATTAAAACTAATGGCTCTAAAATTAAACTAAATTTACGGCCGTAGTACATAAAATCTGAGACGTAAACATATGTCCAGACGTATAATTTATGTGAAATCTTGTAAGTGAGGGATGGAGAATGGGCGGAGATTGGGTCAGACAATAAAAGTGACAGATATCCCAGAGTCTAATTAGGTATATCTTCCATAGAAGTGTGGAAAATTATATATTAATTAATAATAGATGAAGTATGAAATTTTCCTGGAGACCACACACATCGGGAAAAGTGAGAGAAAGATAAAAAGAAGGGTAAAGAACGGAGATAGGAAATGATCCATGTGGAGAAAAGCGATACAATTCGAATTTATCCGTGAAATTAATAAATACGACTTGGAAAATGAGTAATTATAAGAGTTATGAGAAATGACATAAGAATCAAGAAGAAATTGTGCAAGAAAACGTCGCGGATAAATATAAAATTCAAAGATAAAGGAAAAACTCAAATCTGCGACAGGGAGATAGAAAGTACGGGTGGAAATGGAAAAGCTCATATAAGTAACAATAAAATTAAGTAGAATTTAAACAAATCGAAATTCAAAAATGCGTAGTAAAGATTTCGACATGGATTTAAACAATTTTCGCACGAGATGCATAAAATTGAGATGTATATATATATTATTGAGGACGGACCTATCGCAAATTGAGAAAAAAAAGGAACACAAAATCATGAGAATTTAACTACATTTTGTATGAACACAGGACAAAGGAAGCTTGGGCGATTAACACAGACTTACCCGATTCGGACCCTATCGATTTAGATTTGTGAGATGGAAACTGGCCACCGCCTTGAGCCGGAAAGCAGAACATCTTATGGAAGCACAATCGATATTGATGGAAGGGGAGTTCGGATTTACGAGTTGATAGGAGATAAAATTAAGCATCAAGAGAAATTCAGATACGTCTTTTGGAACCTGAGAGGGGTATAAAAGATGGAACACATCAGTCAGGAGCGAGTCGCGCCGAGGATTCGAAAAGTTGTTACGTGGCAGTACTACGTCTTTGGTAGGATTAACAGTGAAAAATCTTTAAGTGTTAAATTTTAAATAAGCCCTGGACTTAGGAAAATTTTGTGAAAAATACAAGTGCTAGAGTCAGTGAAATTTAATAAGTCAGTTAAATTAAATCAAACAGTGAAAATAAATACAGTTTAAACTCAGTGCTTTAAAAGTAAAGTGTGAAGTGCTTAAAAGTGTTAAAAGTGGATAGTGCAAAAAGTGTTAAAAGTGAATTTTTAGAATCTAAAAATAATTATTTCATTCAAAGTGAAAACATTAGAATTTAGTGGAGAGTTTTATCGTTAATCTAGAGTGAACGGGTTCGCGGATTGATATTTAAAAATAGATTATAATTTAACATCAATTTGGTAAAAAAAAAATAAAAATAATAATAATAATAGTAATAAATATTTACGTCTTAGTTTAAAATAAACACAATCTAGACAGTTCGAAAAGAAATAACAACAAATGCTCAAACCTTTGTTCTAAAAGCAACAGTTCGGAAAAGAAATTAATTTATTAAGAATCGAGATAATTAAAAGTCTGCGCAATTCGGAAAAAATTTTCTTATAAAAATATATAAAAAGATATTTAGAATTAATAAATTGTTCAATTAAAATCCATCGTGCGTATAGCGACAGTGTTAAAAGTGTTTGTCGTTTTAACCGGAATTTTAATCATCAGTCTATCATTTCGAAAAAGAATTTGAAACAGCTATCATTCAAAAGCCTAAACTAGAAAGGTGTTATTAAATCAACGGGTTTTCTGGATTAGGATTTCGTTCGGAAGAAAAATTAAATATCAGCTAATTTATATGATTCAAGCGAGAATAAAATATTATATAGGAATAAATAGTCGAAAAGATTTATTTTGAAATTAGTTGAAAAATACAATTAATTAGGTAGGATTTCTTCATCAAGGTTGTTGTGTACACCCGACCGGAAATACCTTGACGGGGGTAAGTTTTCCTTTTATAAATAATTTTCAGGTCCCAGGAGACACAGAAGGGCTGTGAAGTGGAAGTATATCAATTGAATATTAAATTAAAACAACAAAACAAAGAATTACACATTAAAATATGTATATTGAGTATTTGTGTATATGTATATATATATAAATATAAAATAATATATTGTATACAAAGAATATATATATGAGTAATGTAATTATATATATGTATTTTATTTATTAATCGAAGCATCGAAATGGTAGCGATTTTTAATACCTACCCGAGGACATATCTATATTATTGAAAAGAAAATATGTATTTATTAATATTCAAGTCTATGTAGAATCATATATCTTATATTTATTTATTAATATATGTAATCTTATTTAACGTATTTTGACAATCGAGATATGTGTACATATATATATTTATATTATTTTCACCTAATTTCTAGTAAGTTTACTAAATTCGGGACATGAAATAAATAGTTTAACTTCAAAAGGATTTAAAAATATTTAAATTAACAATGCACAATAAAAGTAAAGAGGCACAAATGACTTCTAAGGAATTTTAAAATAAACAAATCTCACATTTAGGTTAGTGTGTCAGGAGATGATTATATTATTTGTTTACAAATAAAGACGTACGAGGGACTGGGTCAACTGAATAGTTTGAAAACGACCTTGGCCGTAATTAGAAAGTTTATTAGAGTTATAAGGATAATCATCAGGATGTCATTGTGCAATGTGCAGCGATTTGGGTCATTCACAAATGCTTATCGTTCGCAAACGACAATTGAAAAATCACGGGTTAGCCAGATTTATATCGAAATTACATAAAACATTTGAATACCATTGATTAGATAGTCGCATAGGATTTTATTAGTTACCTGAAACAGCTGGAAGATGCGTGCTCACAAATACTTATCAATCACAAACGACAATAGAAAAATCACGGGTTAGCAAGATTTATATTGAATAATTATACGAAACATTTGAATTTTATTGATTGGGTGCTCATACAGAACCCCATCAGTTGCCGGAGACATTTGAGAGTCGAGTACTCTCTAATGTGGCAATCAACTACATGAAACAATTGGAAAATCACGGGATAGGATGAACAAAATTAGTGTTGAAACCTGGAGGTAAAATTTAAAACAAATACAGTTCATCAAACAGGAGGCAGTGGTCGCTCCTACAACAAGACCATTAACCAAACCAAATAGAGATGACGATTCTCTTAAATAAAAACGTCAAAACCAAACAAAAAGCCTGGAGTTCGATAGCTCTCCAAAACAAACTATCAAATAATATCTTATTCTACTAGTATTTATTAGTATAACCTTATTCTTACGTATATATTCGGTTACCAAGCTAAGAATTGTGCAGAATTCTTTGTGCGAGATCCGAGCTTGGGATGCGAGGTAAATAGCCTTGTATTGCAAGTTATAAACCCTTCCCAAAAACGTATGTATACATATATATTTTCTTATGTACTGTTTACTGGAGAATGCGGACCTGCATACAGCTTGCATTTAGGTCGGTAGACCACTCTCGCATTCTCTTTTAAACGTGGAATGAGGATTCACGACCCGTAAGTCCACACCAACCGTGAGTATATGATTGTATATAGGACGAAACCGGTTCGCCCTAAGTAAATAGTAGACCTTGGAGGAGATGGAATTTGGAGGTTTCGGGACCCGAGGGAAGACTTGAAGGCAGTGCATGATGACGTGGAAGGCTTTTTGGGACGCGATAACTTAGGTATCAATCAAAGAGCCGTGTCAAAAGATTGTACGAATTTCTTGTTGACTCACGATCATCTCGTTTACTTGCTGGAGGATAGGAGCCAAATTTTGCTAGCAAAGGGTTATTCTGAGTTCGTCAAATATACAATTAACTAATTACATTAACCTACTAAATCATTCTTTACATGTACCTTATAGTAGCAGAATCATAAAGGAGTGGCGCCAAACAGACAAGGGTTAATCAAAATCAAACTTACTAACAATTAACCATTTGAGTTATATTTAATTACCTGTCCAAATAAACATGTATAATATCTTTTATCAGCGTTTAACTACGACTTTGTTAGGGTGTAGGAAATCAGAATAGTTACAATAGGAAAGCTAGCTCATTCAGAGAAATCATTTAAGTCTAGGTTTGCAATGGAAAGACCAAGTAAAATTGTGAAACTCAACACCTCGATCAGAACCAAGGGGGTTACCACAAAATGAAAGTAATTAAAATCCTATATCATAAATCAAAAAAATTACACAACGTTTGATGGAATTTAATTACAATATAAATACGGGTATATTTGCGTTCAAGATCGTAAATAACGTATTAATTAGTTAAGTACATATGTCTATAAAGATATATAGTACAAGAGAGCTTTAAGTAGCTTTCTGTAGATATCAAAGAAAAGGGTCCAATTTTCATGGAGGCTTATGTGTTGTAGGGGAGGAATTTTCCATCCCTGCGAACACGTATGCAAAGCCTTAGAGAGAAAAAAAAAAAAATTTAAATATCGATCATAGCCAAGAGAGAAGAAAATTTTATATTGTTTTAAACAAAGTAAAAGAAAATGGTGAAAAGGCGAGAATATTACAACTGAATAGCCGTGATCAGGAGGTTCAGGTTTTATAAGTTTTGAGAGAAAAAAAAAACAAAGTTATTGGTCAACCTATTGCAAAAACGGAGAAAATAATAATAATAAATAGGACGAAATTAATTAAGGAGTTAACAAAAAAAAAAAAATTTTATCAGAAAAGTGCGACATTACATAAATATACAGTAAAATTTAAAAATAATAATAGATTAACGTAAACAAACAATAATCCAAAAAGAAAGTGTTAACGAATAAATCTTATAATACAAAAAGTGTCCTTATAAATAAAAATGTGTTAATTCAAATGACCGTGAACTTTAGAGTCAATAAAAATACCTTTCATACGATAATATAAACAATATGAAAGAAGTAGGTTAATGATGTCATTCACTCGAGAGGAATGCGTTCCGTAAACAAAAACATTGTTTATGTTTTGGGTTCATCGAACAAATCGGAATGTTGATATAAAGCAAGTTTAATAAACAGACAAACCCGAAAAACATCGAACTTATTGGGACAACAAAGAACATCTAAAAATTGATAAGATAAACATCGAGATTTTAAAAGTCGGAAACATCGTTGAATAATACGTATCACTCTGAGGAACAAAAATTAAATAACAAACGTCGAGACTAAATAAATAATGACACAAAAACGAGATTGAATATAAACATTGCATTCGGATATCGTGGAGTATTAACGTAAACAATTATTGTTTATCTTATATTCGAAAATACAGACCAGCGGCGGGCCGTGGTACTTAACAAATTATTCACAAAGTCAGGAAAAGATATTATTATTTCATCGCTAGACATTCGACAGATTTATTAGAAGAATAGAAAGGTTTAGACAAATTAAATTGATTAATGTTTTACAACACCCAATGTACCTTACTAGATATCATTGGTTTTTGCAAAAATAATGATTACGAAAAATATAAAATTGATTAATATCAATTGATTAACAAAAAAAAAAAAAATTTTTTTTTTTGATTAACATTAATATCATTATAAAACAAAAGAAAAAACGATTATTTTGAGATGTTGGGGTGTAATCTATTATGATCATGTTATAACATAATAAATAGCGGAAATATTACACCCATATCATGTGATAGATAGATCTATAATAACAATAATATCAAAATAGAGAAGTGTAATTGTATTACATCATAGTTAATCATTAGGACCACGTGTTAGATTCGAATGGTCGCGCTACGTGCCGCCAATGTAGATAGTTGTTGTCAGGATCACAAATCTCGATAATCGACAGAGTCATTAATGAGGGTGAAACATTTGATGTTTTGTTTTGTGAGGTAAGATTAATCTTACATAATATAATTTACCATATAAACGGGTAAGTTGAAATAACGTAAGATTTACTCATGATAATTTTGTTGACATTCGGGTCAGGTAGTTGACTATTAAAACATATTTTAAGACACAGAGAACTCAGTCAATGGATTCGATAAGGAATTCAAGTATAGGCCAAACAAATAAACGTTGTTTTGAAAAGACAAAATGTTAGTTGAGAATTCGACCTTCAATCTCAAAGAAAAAAAATACAATTCAGAGTTGGCTCGAGATTTTAATGTCGTTGACGAATGTTTATGATGGGATATATATATGTGTATATATATACCTATTTCGAGGAAACATCGTGATAGGTATATGAAAAAAAATCATGTTAGGTATTTCAAAATCATAATAGAATTTACAAATTTTGCAAATTGAATATAGATTTGAACTCAACAATAAATAAATATGGCAGAGAAAAGAAAACTCGATGACGCGAAGGTAAGCACCGAAACAGTTCCTTTAGTTGATGAACTGAGAGAAATATTCAAACGATCGCGAAAAAGTTCGTTACAAGTCGAGAATTTGAAGGCACGTGAAAATATGGGTCAGTCAGAGGGGGAGACTGGAACATATTCGGATGTCGAAGTCAAAGATATACGAGAGAGTGACGTGGAAATCATAAATGAACTTGAAAATTTACAGGAACGATCAGGTGATGAAATACAAGAAAAATCTAGAAAAAAAAAAAAAAAAAATAAGAAAAACGAGAAAATTTGAAAAAAGATATATAGAATAAGAAAGGCAACATATATATAAATAATTAAGAAAATTAAAATAGGAATATTGAGGTTGTCGCTTAGTAAGAAAAAAAATAGATACATAAGCCGGTAACATTCGGAAGATCTAAGAAAATGGTGGGAAAACGTGGAATGGGGAGGCAAACAGAAGCTTTAGTGACGGCAATCGAGGAAAATGCTACAGCTGGGACGTCAACAGTGAACATCGGAGATATTACTACAATAATTCAAGCAGCTTTAGCACCGCTTGTTGATAAAATGCAGGAACTTGAGAAACAATTAGGAAGACCAACAACAGTGGCGGTGACAGGAGAGGATAGTGCGCCGAAAAACGTTCTCCAAGTAGTGGAAATGCTACCGCAGCAGGAACGACCTTCATTTTCCGGTGGAAACCAAAACCCCATAAGTTTCTTAGAAGATTTAAAAGAATACACTAGAAAAGTTAAACGTACAGATCCATTAATTGTCGTACGGGAAAATTTGAAGGGAGAAGCAAAAACGTGGGCCAAGTTATACAACAAGCGATGGGAAACAATGTTGGATTTCGAAAGAGATTTTTTAGCTACCTATTGGGGAGATATAAAGAAGAATGAGGTTCGCCGTCGTCTTGCGGAAGGGGTATATGATTCCAAGAGAGATATATCCATGCTCACTCATTTCGCAAATTATTGGGATTTAGCGAAAGCATTAAAAATTACCGAGACACCGTTGAGCGTAGTTGACGAGATTATGAGACATTACCCTAAAGAAGTTCAATCGCTATGGTTTTCAGGACAGTCAGGAGATGAGATTGTCGCTGCTGAGTTTCTTCGAAAACTAGATACAATGGTTTGCACACCGGAAGAACGGAACACAAAGAAAAGGAGTGGGGAGGAGTTCACCAAGAAGGACAAATACCGTGACCGTTACCACGCTATAAAGAAGAGAATTCACGCAATAGAGAGTGTGGAAGGAGGCGCTAGCTGCAGCAAGTGTGCCAAAACTACGACATCTTCAAAGGGAGGTTCTACAATAACTACAAGCGGCAAGGAGCTAGTAATCGCAAACAATTCGGGAAACGGCCGAGGGTTGATTCATTAGCCCTCATGAATACGACTCACACAGGGAGAGGGACGCCGGCACCAAAACACAACACTGCATTGAAGATTATGATGAAATGGGGGTGGAATCCAATGAAAGGATTGGGAAGAAATGAACAAGGGATGACTGTTCCAATAAAAGCAGAAAGGAATGTGAGAAGACGAAAGGATGGAGCGGAAGAAACGAGAACGGAAGCGGAAATAGATGTGGAAGTATGTGTCAATTCTTTACAACAAATAACGGATGAATGGAATCAATTGAAAGTGAACGAAGAGAAAACAAGAAGGGAAATTAGTGGGTTCAACAACATTTTCGAAGACAGAGATTATGAGGAAGTAGAAAAGGGTAGCACTTTACCGTTATTACCGGAAGCCAAAGCACAGATAGATAACACGGAAGTTCACTGTTTAATAGATACTGGAAGTCAAATCACGTGCGTTTCTCAAGAGTTTTATGAAAATTATTTAAATGATCAAACAATTTATCCTATTATGCCTGTAACGACTATACAGATTAAAGTAGCGATAGGACATAAAAGTCAGAGAATATCTAGGTTGGTTCTAGTACCATTGCGATTTGGAGATGTTATAATAAATACGCCGTGTTTAATAATACCGAAGTTAATTAGACCAATTATATTGGGTATCAACTGGTTAGACGAATATACAGCTGAATTTAAATGTGGAGAAAACAGAAAGTTAAAAATAAAAACAGGAAATGGGAAAAAGGAAATAGAGTTAGTAAATTCAACCGTAATTCATAGGAAACCTAAACAGGAGGTTAGAAATCAAAATTTCACAAGTGGAAAAATAATTAGTATTGAAGTAAACCCTGAAATAAATAATACGGCGTGCCTCGAGCGTAGAATAACGACCTTTGTGTCCGAATTAAATTTAGATTCAAAAGGAAAAGAAGGGTTAGAAAAGATTTTAATTAAACATAAGAATGTATTTATAGACAAACCGGGTCTAACTACCTTGTACACTCACGAAATAAGAATGACGGACGAGACGCCTTTCGTTAAGCGATCCTACCCAGTACCTTTTGCTTACAGGGATAAGATTGATGAGAAAATTAGAGAATTGGAGTTATTAGGAATTATCAGTAGAGAGGCCACACAGTTTTCTAGTCCTCTAACATTTACCTTGAAAAAAGATGGGACAGTTAGGATACTCTTAGATGCTAGATTCTTAAACACCAGGATGCAGGCGGAAGTAGAAAAACCACCATTAACTTCAGAAATTATACAGCGTTTTCATGGTGTAAAATTCATAACCACAATAGATCTAAATTCAGCTTATTTTCAAATACCTATCAGTCCAGAAAGTCGCAAGTATACTGGATTTGTATACAATGGAAAATCTTACGTATACAAGGTATTACCGCAGGGGTTAAAAACATCAGTAGGGAGTTTTTCAAGAGGAATGGACAAAATTCTAGGACCAGGGGTGAGGGAATTCTGCGCTAATTACTTAGATGATTTAATAATATATACGTGTGGTAGTCACGAAGATCATTTTGAACATGTAAACGCAGTGCTTGAGAGGTTAAAGGAAGCAAACATGACTTGTAAACTCGAAAAATGTCAATTTTTATTCACAGAAGTACGTATGTTAGGACATATTATAACGCCTTTGGGAGTTCAAATGGATCCGGAAAAGATTGACGCCATAAAAAATTTTCCGGTACCCAAGAAAATAAAACAAGTTAGAGCCTTTCTTGGACTTTGTAATTATTACCGTAGATTCGCGAATAAATATGGGGAAACAACACGGGTTTTGTGCGATTTACTTCAGAAAAATAGAACCTGGCGATGGGGTGACTCAGAACAGCGCGCATTCGAGAGGGTGAAAACATTATTTTTAGAGACAGTTATTTTACATCATCATGACCCAAATAGTACTTATTATTTACAGACAGATAGTTCGGGGTTCGCCATAGGAGGAGAATTATACCAGTTAGATGAGGAAGGAAATCACCACGTTATTGGATTTATTAGCAAAGCTTTAAGAGGACCGGAGTTGAAATGGACCACGTCAGAACAAGAGTTATGGGCGATAATATATGCTTTACATAAATTTGAGACATATTTAAGAGGAGTACATTTAATAATTAGAACGGATCATCAAGCATTGACATTTTTAAAGAGCTGGAAGATGTACAGTGGCCGACTAACACGGTGGATTTTGTATTTAAATCAATTTAACTTCACTGTAGAGTACGTCAAAGGGAAGGAAAATATAGGGCCTGATATTTTATCTCGTTATTCTTGTGATGCAGAAAATGTACAGGAGGAGAAAAACACGTGCCCAGAGATAGCAGCTTTTGCAGTTAAAGGTAGACAACAGATTCGAAAACACTTAGAAAATATAACTGAACTACAAAAACAAGACACATTTTTGGGAGAAATTTTCGGATATTTGCGCAAGGGAAAATTTGTGCCGCCGACAAAAGATGTTAATAGGTATTTGAAAAATTACAAAAAAATAGGCAAGACTTTATATTACACAACAGGACTAAACAAAACGGTGTTAGCAGTACCACAAGAGTTGACTGAAGAACTAATTAAAATGATACATTTAGAAATTGGACACGGAGGAGTTTTTAAAACAGGGACAGCTTTAGGAGATAGGTATTATTGGCCAGGCATGCACCGAGATATAAAACGCATAGTGAGAGGGTGTCACCTATGTCAGCTGGCGAAGCGCGAAATTCGACCAACTGTAGGGCCGAGTAAATCCATAATTACCAAAGAAGTAGGACAATTAGCTATGGCAGATTTATACGGACCTTTACCGAGAGGAATAGGAGGGGTTAGATTCATTTTCGTGATCCAAGATTCATTCAGTAGATTTGTAAAATTATATAAATTGAGGATAGCAAGTACTAAGACCGTGTTAAATTGTGTAGAGGATTTTAATAAAACAATACAAATAGATGCTTTGTTAACTGACAACGGATCTCAATTTACATCGAAGAAATGGGAAAGCAGCTTAAATAGGATGGGCATACGAATCGTACATACTTCAATACGAAATCCCGGACCGAACATAACAGAGCGCGTGAATAAAGAACTAGGTAGAATTTTCCGTATTTATTGTCACGAAAAACATACCAAGTGGGCGGCTTTCCTTAAAGAAATAGAACAAACCTACAATAATTCGATACACTGTTCAACAGGATTCTCACCTAATGAAATAGCTTTTGGGAAATCACCAACTTATAGTTTAGACAGGTATACTCAAGGCTGCGGAAAATCTACGAAAACAATAGATGAAATAAGATTAGCAGCACGGAAAAATTTAGAGAAAAGCGCTGCAAATCGACAGAAATACTATAATCTCAACAAAAGATTAATAACTTATGAGATTGGGACCCTGGTCAAGTTGAAAAAATTTACACAATCAAACCTACTCAAAAAAGAAATAAAAAAATTCAATCTGCTTTACGATGGACCTTATGTAATTGGGTCAGAAGTTTATAGTAACACGTATACGCTAATTGATCCGGTAAATAAAAGGAGATTATAGCGCAATTCATTTAGCGAAATATTATACATGTAATAAGGAACAAAAACCAAGTTTAGAGATAGTGGAAATCAACGAATAAAATGCGAAATTTACAAATATTTGAAACTTTAAATAAATAAACGATTGAGAAAAATTTAAAATCTGTTAGGATACGATATAATTTAAGGAGAAAGAAAATTACTAAAATATTAGACTATCAGTTTGTTTGCGAGGGGCGGGTCGTCCTTAAGTCTTTAAGGTTGAGTGAACAAATCTCTTAATAAGCGACAATCATATTCTAATTTACTAATAGAGTAAGAGAAAAATTTTTCGATAATATTGATTTTCTAGTTTAGAAAAAAAAAATTGTGTGTTAGTGTGTAGGAAAATTTTGTTAGATAAGTAAGAACACAGAAGGAAAGCGTATGGGAGTTATATACCCACAAAAGGAACAAAAAAAAAAATACATATATTATAAATAGGATAGGGTACGTTTTATAAAACAAGATTTTAAATTGACAATGCATAGAGTTAGATTTTTTTTTTGAAAACTTGAAATAAGGTTATCTATAGATTTAGAGTAGACATTAGGTAAAGATAAAAAGGGAACATTAGAATTACGATATGGTTAGGTTAAATTTTCAAAAAAAAAAAAAAAAAAAAAAAAAAAAAAAAAAAAAAAAAAAAAAAAAAAAAAAAAAAAAAAAAAAAAAAAAAAAATTAAAAGGAAACAGGAACGATGAGAAAATTGGAGTTTAGTTAAGAACATTTATGAAAATTTAAAAATTAGGATGGGTAACACCTAGGCTAGAACAACTTGTTTGAATGATCTATGAAAAGACAATTAGAAATTACACAAAAAAAAAATTTGCGAATAAGAGAAAAAAAAAAAATGCTGGAAAAGTTTAAATGAAACATGTATACCACTGATTTTTGGATTGGGTGAGGTCGTGCAAAGATACATATTTCACAAAAATTATCATACTTACAAAACAAAAACAAAACGAAAAATTATTTGCACACCAAGAGACCATCCACTTTTCAGTTGGTCAATAGACCGCGAGATTGCAAACAATCTTTATCTGAATCATTGTAAGGGAGGTCTTAGTCCAACCAGGTTGAGGACCACCTAAACACGCGAGTCGAGGGGCGTGTTTTTTCCCAGAAAAAAAAAAAGAGAGATTAATTTTGAGTTTATCAAAATTAGAGAAATTCCATAAAATAAAATCTACGCGAAAAGAAAATAGAAAATACAATGAGATTCAGAGTCAAGGTTGTTAACAATCCAAACAAAATGGAAAGAGAGATAGGGAAAAACAGAATGAGGGGGGGGAGAAAGAAAAAAACAGAATGGAAAGAGAGATAGGGAATAACAGAATGAGGGGGGGGGGAGAAAGGAAATAACAGAATGGAAAGAGAGATAGGGAATGATAGAGTGAGGTAGAGAAAGGAAATAACAGGAAGTGATGTAGGAAAAGGAATAACAGAACGAGGGGGGGAGAATAGTTAGACTACATTTGAACACAATTTCGATGTCTAAAGTAGTATACAACGTTAGCCACAGCAAATTGAGTTCAGAGGGGGGAACTGTGATGAAAGGCTTAAATCACAGTGAAAAACAGATAAACCATAGCTGCTAAAAATATACAAATTATTAATGAAAACCGTCATTCTAGCGACATCTGTTGAGGTTAAAATTGATTCAGTTTGTTTTTCAGTAGGCACCTGTAATAGTTGGAATTATGTTGAGATTCTATAGTATAAACACAGAGGTCATTAAAATCGTCTAGGAACGACTAGGAACCCCCTTTTGAGGCTTCAAAATAAACATTGAATTTTGTCAACCAATAGATCTGAACAAAGAGCTATAAAATTTTGAGTAACCAATCAGTGAACGAAGAGGCGTACATCAAATGCAGACAAAGGAATGAACTGTGGATCGGGCAATAAAAAAAGATAATTAACGACATTTCGATTCTCACAGAAATTGGAGGTGAACGCACTTTAGGGTCAACATCGACTTTCAAGGTGACAAACTCCTGGGAATGTTTACAATAACTGAGACATTTATGGGGTATCGAACCATTGAAATCGGGTGCTTGGAAGTTTTACAGGTTGTAAAGCGCACACACAAAAATGCAATGAAAAAAATTATAAACGTGATAGTATAAAGGAAGGATGGAAAAGCGAAGGAAAGTTGCTGGCGGAATTTCAACTGTGGTGCAATTGTTTATGATAGAAGGAGGGTGTCATGTTCGATAAAAATCGTACTAAGGAGAGGAGTGAGTGTTGGAAACAATGGAAATTGATCGTTATCAATTTAAGATGAAACGGACATATTGGTGAATCAATCTTGAATGAAAGTCTCGCAAAAAAATAGACATTTTAGAAATAGTGGAGCGACTGAACGGAGTGATAATACAGAGATTTTGAGCTACCACAAAGGTCCTAGGGATATGAAAATAGGGTACCATAGGAAGGCAATAAAACTAAACATATAGCGATAGATTAAATTCAGGAAACGTAGGCATTTTACATGATTATCAGGGTAGATAGATATTAAAGTTACACAAGATTACAGAGGGATCGAAACAAGATAAAAGGTTGACAGTCTCATGTGTATTTTGGAAGGGTAAACAATCGAAATCCGAACATGATTTTTATTTACGTTAAGGTAATAAACGATTAGAAAAGTGATTAACTTTAACGTTGGGCTTATGAAGTATTTAGATTAGGCAAAAGAGATTAAAACTAATGGCTCTAAAATTAAACTAAATTTACGGCCGTAGTACATAAAATCTGAGACGTAAACATATGTCCAGACGTATAATTTATGTGAAATCTTGTAAGTGAGGGATGGAGAATGGGCGGAGATTGGGTCAGACAATAAAAGTGACAGATATCCCAGAGTCTAATTAGGTATATCTTCCATAGAAGTGTGGAAAATTATATATTAATTAATAATAGATGAAGTATGAAATTTTCCTGGAGACCACACACATCGGGAAAAGTGAGAGAAAGATAAAAAGAAGGGTAAAGAACGGAGATAGGAAATGATCCATGTGGAGAAAAGCGATACAATTCGAATTTATCCGTGAAATTAATAAATACGACTTGGAAAATGAGTAATTATAAGAGTTATGAGAAATGACATAAGAATCATACACATCTGTTGATCAAAATAAAAAAAGTCTAGCTATATTTTTAGACTTAAGAAAAGCGTTTGATACTGTAAATCACAATCTACTCATAAAGAAAATTAATCAAATAGGTTTCAAAAAAGATGCACTAAAAATTCTCACTCACTATCTCAAAGACAGATTACAAAAAACAAAAATTGGGAACTTTTATAGCAAAGAAACAGTGATAAAAAATGGAGTACCACAGGGGACTGTGCTTGGCCCAATTCTGTTTCTAATATATATTAATGATTTATGCAATGTTGTAATCCCTGGTAAAATTGTATCTTACGCTGATGATACAGCAATAATAGTAAATGGAAAATCCTGGCCTGAAACTTTTTTAAATGCAACAAAATGTATTTCATATGTCTTATCATGGCTTACTTGTAATAGACTTTTCTTAAACTATAGTAAAACATTTTACCTAACTTTTTATAAAAACAGTAAAAACAAACCTCCCAATAACCTTAAAATTAGACTACATAATGCTAACTGTAATAAAGTAACATGCACCTCTTGCTTTGAAATTGGAAAAATTGAAAAGATCAAATATTTGGGTATATATATTGACACAAATTTAAACTGGCAACCACAAATTAATAACACCGTTTCTAAATTAAGATATCTGACGTACATATTTTATAGACTTAAGGAAGTACTCAATGTTGACAAATTGAAAATGATTTATTTTTCTCTAGTGCAATCCTCAATTATGTACGGTATATTAGGATGGGGTGGCGCACTAGATACATTTATAAAACCACTACAAATAGTACAAAATCATATTATCAAGGTTATATATAATAAAAAGAGGACATTTTCGACTGATCAATTGTACAAGGAATCTCAACTATTCAATCTCCGTAAACTATTTCTACTTCAAAGCCTGAAATACGTCATGAAAAACCAAAATAAATTTCAAAAATATGAACCCAAAATAAACTTTAGAAGAAATCATGTATTTTATACCCCACAAACCAATACCAAACTAATGCAAACTCACAGTAGCTTTATTGGACCTCGCACTTTTAATCTACTACCAAAAAAAATTCAAGTAACAACTAAACTAGCGCAATACCAAAAAGAATTAAAGTTGTGGCTGTACAATGCAAATGTTGAAGCATTATTCATTTAATTTTTACTTTTTTCTATTTTGTTTCTGTATAGTTATTATTATTTTATTTTGTGTTCTTTTAATTCATATATATTATCTTACAATCTTTATTTTTACTTTGATTTATTTTTAATATGCTCCTCTTGCACAATCTTTTAGAATAACTTTTATTATAAGCCTACCGTTTTTCTTTATTATGCTTACTGTTTTTTATTTTATTTTTACTGTTATGTATTTTTAGGTACAAAAATCTAATGTATTAAATTATATTACCCACGCACAGGCTGCGCCTTAGTGGGTTCCCTTTCATATTATTAAAAAACTTGTATTGTGAAATATGTAAATTGGGAAAAAATAAAGGAAATAAAAAAAAAAAAAAAAAAAAAAAAAATCAAGAAGAAATTGTGCAAGAAAACGTCGCGGATAAATATAAAATTCAAAGATAAAGGAAAAACTCAAATCTGCGACAGGGAGATAGAAAGTACGGGTGGAAATGGAAAAGCTCATATAAGTAACAATAAAATTAAGTAGAATTTAAACAAATCGAAATTCAAAAATGCGTAGTAAAGATTTCGACATGGATTTAAACAATTTTCGCACGAGATGCATAAAATTGAGATGTATATATATATTATTGAGGACGGACCTATCGCAAATTGAGAAAAAAAAGGAACACAAAATCATGAGAATTTAACTACATTTTGTATGAACACAGGACAAAGGAAGCTTGGGCGATTAACACAGACTTACCCGATTCGGACCCTATCGATTTAGATTTGTGAGATGGAAACTGGCCACCGCCTTGAGCCGGAAAGCAGAACATCTTATGGAAGCACAATCGATATTGATGGAAGGGGAGTTCGGATTTACGAGTTGATAGGAGATAGAATTAAGCATCAAGAGAAATTCAGATACGTCTTTTGGAACCTGAGAGGGGTATAAAAGATGGAACACATCAGTCAGGAGCGAGTCGCGCCGAGGATTCGAAAAGTTGTTACGTGGCAGTACTACGTCTTTGGTAGGATTAACAGTGAAAAATCTTTAAGTGTTAAATTTTAAATAAGCCCTGGACTTAGGAAAATTTTGTGAAAAATACAAGTGCTAGAGTCAGTGAAATTTAATAAGTCAGTTAAATTAAATCAAACAGTGAAAATAAATACAGTTTAAACTCAGTGCTTTAAAAGTAAAGTGTGAAGTGCTTAAAAGTGTTAAAAGTGGATAGTGCAAAAAGTGTTAAAAGTGAATTTTTAGAATCTAAAAATAATTATTTCATTCAAAGTGAAAACATTAGAATTTAGTGGAGAGTTTTATCGTTAATCTAGAGTGAACGGGTTCGCGGATTGATATTTAAAAATAGATTATAATTTAACATCAATTTGGTAAAAAAAAAATAAAAATAATAATAATAATAGTAATAAATATTTACGTCTTAGTTTAAAATAAACACAATCTAGACAGTTCGAAAAGAAATAACAACAAATGCTCAAACCTTTGTTCTAAAAGCAACAGTTCGGAAAAGAAATTAATTTATTAAGAATCGAGATAATTAAAAGTCTGCGCAATTCGGAAAAAATTTTCTTATAAAAATATATAAAAAGATATTTAGAATTAATAAATTGTTCAATTAAAATCCATCGTGCGTATAGCGACAGTGTTAAAAGTGTTTGTCGTTTTAACCGGAATTTTAATCATCAGTCTATCATTTCGAAAAAGAATTTGAAACAGCTATCATTCAAAAGCCTAAACTAGAAAGGTGTTATTAAATCAACGGGTTTTCTGGATTAGGATTTCGTTCGGAAGAAAAATTAAATATCAGCTAATTTATATGATTCAAGCGAGAATAAAATATTATATAGGAATAAATAGTCGAAAAGATTTATTTTGAAATTAGTTGAAAAATACAATTAATTAGGTAGGATTTCTTCATCAAGGTTGTTGTGTACACCCGACCGGAAATACCTTGACGGGGGTAAGTTTTCCTTTTATAAATAATTTTCAGGTCCCAGGAGACACAGAAGGGCTGTGAAGTGGAAGTATATCAATTGAATATTAAATTAAAACAACAAAACAAAGAATTACACATTAAAATATGTATATTGAGTATTTGTGTATATGTATATATATATAAATATAAAATAATATATTGTATACAAAGAATATATATATGAGTAATGTAATTATATATATGTATTTTATTTATTAATCGAAGCATCGAAATGGTAGCGATTTTTAATACCTACCCGAGGACATATCTATATTATTGAAAAGAAAATATGTATTTATTAATATTCAAGTCTATGTAGAATCATATATCTTATATTTATTTATTAATATATGTAATCTTATTTAACGTATTTTGACAATCGAGATATGTGTACATATATATATTTATATTATTTTCACCTAATTTCTAGTAAGTTTACTAAATTCGGGACATGAAATAAATAGTTTAACTTCAAAAGGATTTAAAAATATTTAAATTAACAATGCACAATAAAAGTAAAGAGGCACAAATGACTTCTAAGGAATTTTAAAATAAACAAATCTCACATTTAGGTTAGTGTGTCAGGAGATGATTATATTATTTGTTTACAAATAAAGACGTACGAGGGACTGGGTCAACTGAATAGTTTGAAAACGACCTTGGCCGTAACTAGAAAGTTTATTAGAGTTATAAGGATAATCATCAGGATGTCATTGTGCAATGTGCAGCGATTTGGGTCATTCACAAATGCTTATCGTTCGCAAACGACAATTGAAAAATCACGGGTTAGCCAGATTTATATCGAAATTACATAAAACATTTGAATACCATTGATTAGATAGTCGCATAGGATTTTATTAGTTACCTGAAACAGCTGGAAGATGCGTGCTCACAAATACTTATCAATCACAAACGACAATAGAAAAATCACGGGTTAGCAAGATTTATATTGAATAATTATACGAAACATTTGAATTTTATTGATTGGGTGCTCATACAGAACCCCATCAGTTGCCGGAGACATTTGAGAGTCGAGTACTCTCTAATGTGGCAATCAACTACTTGAAACAATTGGAAAATCACGGGATAGGATGAACAAAATTAATGTTGAAACCTGGAGGTAAAATTTAAAACAAATACAGTTCATCAAACAGGAGGCAGTGGTCGCTCCTACAACAAGATCATTAACCAAACCAAATAGAGATGACGATTCTCTTAAATAAAAACGTCAAAACCAAACAAAAAGCCTGGAGTTCGATAGCTCTCCAAAACAAACTATCAAATAATATCTTATTCTACTAGTATTTATTAGTATAACCTTATTCTTACGTATATATTCGGTTACCAAGCTAAGAATTGTGCAGAATTCTTTGTGCGAGATCCGAGCTTGGGATGCGAGGTAAATAGCCTTGTATTGCAAGTTATAAACCCTTCCCAAAAACGTATGTATACATATATATTTTCTTATGTACTGTTTACTGGAGAATGCGGACCTGCATACAGCTTGCATTTAGGTCGGTAGACCACTCTCGCATTCTCTTTTAAACGTGGAATGAGGATTCACGACCCGTAAGTCCACACCAACCGTGAGTATATGATTGTATATAGGACGAAACCGGTTCGCCCTAAGTAAATAGTAGACCTTGGAGGAGATGGAATTTGGAGGTTTCGGGACCCGAGGGAAGACTTGAAGGCAGTGCATGATGACGTGGAAGGCTTTTTGGGACGCGATAACTTAGGTATCAATCAAAGAGCCGTGTCAAAAGATTGTACGAATTTCTTGTTGACTCACGATCATCTCGTTTACTTGCTGGAGGATAGGAGCCAAATTTTGCTAGCAAAGGGTTATTCTGAGTTCGTCAAATATACAATTAACTAATTACATTAACCTACTAAATCATTCTTTACATGTACCTTATAGTAGCAGAATCATAAAGGAGTGGCGCCAAACAGACAAGGGTTAATCAAAATCAAACTTACTAACAATTAACCATTTGAGTTATATTTAATTACCTGTCCAAATAAACATGTATAATATCTTTTATCAGCGTTTAACTACGACTTTGTTAGGGTGTAGGAAATCAGAATAGTTACAATAGGAAAGCTAGCTCATTCAGAGAAATCATTTAAGTCTAGGTTTGCAATGGAAAGACCAAGTAAAATTGTGAAACTCAACACCTCGATCAGAACCAAGGGGGTTACCACAAAATGAAAGTAATTAAAATCCTATATCATAAATCAAAAAAATTACACAACGTTTGATGGAATTTAATTACAATATAAATACGGGTATATTTGCGTTCAAGATCGTAAATAACGTATTAATTAGTTAAGTACATATGTCTATAAAGATATATAGTACAAGAGAGCTTTAAGTAGCTTTCTGTAGATATCAAAGAAAAGGGTCCAATTTTCATGGAGGCTTATGTGTTGTAGGGGAGGAATTTTCCATCCCTGCGAACACGTATGCAAAGCCTTAGAGAGAAAAAAAAAAAAAATTTAAATATCGATCATAGCCAAGAGAGAAGAAAATTTTATATTGTTTTAAACAAAGTAAAAGAAAATGGTGAAAAGGCGAGAATATTACAATGTGTATTCTTTTTTGTTGGAGAAAGTATTATGTATTCTTTTCTGTTTGAAAGGAAGGCCATGTGTATTCTTTTTTGTTGGAGAAAGTATTATGTATTCTTTCTGTTTGGAAGGAAGGCCATGTGTATTCTTTTTTGTTTAAAAAAAAAATCGAGTATGTAAATCATAGCGTGTTTTGTATCGCGCCTTGGAGTTCATTTCTGCAATTATTTTTTGAAAGAGGTTTGGCAACCCTTGTTCAGTGTACTTGTTAGGATTGTTCAACTTGGCTCTCAGGTAGTTAAAATTTTTGTTTTGGCTCTTAAGTTAGGGAATGTTTAAATCTTTGTGAAATGAGGTAGCTCTGTACCTCTCGTACGGCAAGCAGGAGGACGTTGCCCTGCTTCAGCTTTGTTGCCTGGGATCTTCTTTCGTCGACAAGGAGGGTAGTGTTATGGATCGCCCATAAAAACAAGCTAACTGCACAGTTAGGTATATTCTCACGCGTTACCGGAAATCGATCACGCACTGAGTTCATGTTAAAACACCAATACATACGCAGGAGCTCGCGACATCACCGCCTGATACCAGTCACGTAGGCTACAAGTACCTACAACCAATCAGATGGCTAATAACAAGAGATGACCAAATATGGATACCCCTTCCACTTGCGCCCGAAGCAGGTCAAGTACTCGCGGCCAGCTACCCACGCGGTAGTTCACAGCGAGACGCGTAGAAAACAACACTATGCTTTAGTTCCGAGTTAATATTTACCGCCAAATCAGTGTCGCCGTAATTGGACCGGCGTGCATACATTTTATAATGTGCCGCGTCCCTATACTCAGTTATCACATCCAGGCAATCTCCGGCCGGCTACACCATCATGGATATGATGGCGCCATATCTCTGCGCCGCCCTTTTGCCGTAAGCCGCCCATCACCGCTCCAGGCCGCTTCTGCGCCGCCCTGGCCGCCTCAGGCCGCTTCTGTGCCGCCCTTCGTCGTATTCCCGCCCTACCGCATCAGTTAGGCCGTGCTATGGCATCCGCCCATCGTAGCCGCCCTTCGTCCTGCACCCTGCCTAGGCACCCGCCTATGGCCCCTGCTCATCATTCACCGCTTCAGCCTAGTTTACACGTGAGCGAATGTTATACCTTTGTCAATCAGAGCCCTTAGAGTCAATAGATTGCCTAGTAACTAGTTAGGCCTTAAAAAGCTATGTACCTTTTGTAGATCTGTTGATAACCTGTATTACCTGTACAATAAACCCTCATATCAAGAGACTTGTTTTAATTGGGAAATTGACTATAATCCACACCCTGAAAGATTGGAGTATCAAGCTTTGCCGCCGGCTTGTGCGGCGATGACTATTTGTGTAACACACCTATAGTATATTACATGGCCTAAACGCTAATGTAACACTGGCGCCGCCACTTGGGGCCTTTACTCACTTATAACTATCTAAGTTACGTTATATACCCGTATTAATGTAACACTATTTAGACCTGAAGAAACTTTCAATATTGTTCTGGTGAATCATCATTAATATCAATACATCAATCACAATCGAATGATTGATTGAAAACACTATTTCCCTTTAATGCCACACTAAACTATGTTTTTTTTAAATCGGGGAGGGCAAGAGAAAAGGGAGATTAAGGTTTTCACGGAGAAAAAGGAGTGTTGCTTATTTAATAACGATCTCTTAAAATTATTGGTAATCCGGTTAAAAACGGGAGTTCAGACCTTAACGAATGAATTAACAGGTTTCCTGATAAACTATTAAATATATCATGACAAAATTCGAAAATATTCGGATTTTCATGAAAACGTGTTCCGACATCGCGATAATATATTCGTAATTTAGTAAAAGTTTATCAGAAAACATCTTAAATCATTCCTTAAGGTCTGCAATTTGTTTTTAAATGGATCACCAATAATTTGAAAAGATTCCTAATAAATTTGCAATACTCAATTTTCTCATCGTGGTCATTAAATATGGCAAATTCGAATAAGGGTGATCAAAAGCGCTATCCATAGGATAACGTATATTTTCGAATAAAGATACTGTTTATTTATTTATTAAGCCCCAGTTTACTATTCGGCACTCAAACCTATGAATAGTGGCAATATAAATCAGATAAGTTAGCCGAGTTTTTCTTTTATATTGGATAGTTATCGATAGGTAGATGAAATACTCCTTAAAAGTAATATTTCGGGTCTAAATGTTTGCCACTCACCAAGACAATACTTAGATTGTATTATAGTCTGTAACGGGGTGTAAGTAAATACACAATTTTTTGCCCACATCGGATTTTGAACCCACAACTTTTAGGTCCAGGGTTCAGGCAGTGAAAAAGGAGATGGTATAAGTCAAGTAACTAGATATGCATCGCAAGTTACAGACAGCTTTCATCTATCTGTACCTAACTACAACCTTTCCACGCTTTATTTTCCCGGCGCGGCGATCCGTAGCACCAAACTATAAACAACACCACGGTTCATGCGACTACGTTACAAGAATTTAGTTTATGCAAAACGAATCCGCTTATCACACGGGTCCATACCGTATTATTTTTTATTCGTTCGAGGGATTATTTAAAATTTATTTTGTTTCATTATTATGAGCCTCGCTTCAGAGCTTAATCTGACCAATACCAATTATTAAGGTTACACTTTAGTTACGTTGTTCAAAACCCAGCAGAGAATTCACCGTTACATTGAAATCCAGCCTGTAAAATTTACAAAATCCATAAAACGCTACGCATTACCATGATAATATCATGTATATATTATTATATAGGTTCTATGTGACAGTTGGAAGTTAAAAGTTTACTAGAGACTCTATAAAATTTGGCGTGTTATTATACAAATTCACCCGCAAAGCACTAAAGTTAACAATTTTTAAACGTATCGACGACAAAGTATTTAAGTATGCAATTCTCCGGTTATAAAAATGTTGGCAAATGTTCAGGAATACGCCGCTACGCTTTATGCATCATCTCAAAGATATCATTGTCCCCTTAAGTTCTAGACATCTTCCAAACTTTGGAAGAACCAATGTTTTACTATGTAAGGAAGGTTTAGATTCCGATTAAATTGAATCGATACGTATAATAGAGAAGTGCTCGGTCTAACTAATTCTTCTGATATTTTGTAAAAAAACAAATTTCAGTAACAAAATCATGCGGAAACCGATGGAAAAAAATGTGGAAAGTGCTCACGAACAACATATACCGTACTTCCGTTGTTCGCAGTTTGCAGGAAACAGTTGGCTTCCGAAAACGTCAAAATAGCGTTGGTCCAAATCACACAACAAGGATTTATCTATTATTTAAGGCATCAGTGACATTTCAGGAGATTGGATAGTTTTATTATAGTCCCTTTTACAAAAGGTGCTGAAACATGAATATTATTGCATTGTTTTGTGTTGTGTTCGCACAAACAGTTCTCCAACTCGCCGTGGAAGGAGATTATAAATGTAAATGGTTCATTGTGATAAATCAGGGATTTATTAATACTTCGCGTATTACAGTGGAAACTAGATAGTCGACCTAACTAGAAGCTGGCTAATTGGAATCTGAAACAGTAATTGTGTCTGGGAGCATTCTCACTGGCCCTGGCGACTACTGGCCACTGGCTGCCATCTTGCGGACTTGAACGCAAGCTCTATGCACTGCCCTCTATGAGTGCATCTGCGAAGCTCTTACTTCCCAACATTTTGTTTTTTCAACTTATTTCTGCAGAACGACGTTCAAATGTTCGAAAACTCAATCCTGATATGTAAACCGTAAACAATAATGCAGGTCCAATCTTCTATAAACTACAAAAAATATACCATCTTCCCGAAAAGAACATTCTTTTGTAGGTTGGGTTGTTTCACGCTCAGACTTATTTGAGCATCAAATCGACATACTGCGTAATTTTTTAATATTATTTTGGCCCGTTTGAGCATTTGATCAAATTGTAACATGCCGTCAAACATAAAGGTAAAGTCGAAAGAACCCATAATTTCAACAGTAGGTTTAATTTACACCCTAATTCCTTAATATTTTTTAAAATAAGCAGGTACCGCATATCATTATGATTTGAACATTATTCTATCAGGACTGCGCAATATTAACTGATACAAAGTAAGGCTGGTGCTCAGATAAAGTAATATTAATGTGTTTTGTGGTAAGAACTATTTAACCGTTTAATACATATATGGTGTCATCCCACAAAGTGTTCACTTTCCATGAAATTGATATAAAATATTTTAACATTGTATGTACGTCTAATAATTTGTAGTTGCAGGCGGGAGAAACAAGCGCCGTATTACACAGTTTCACTGCACTTCACTCACATACAAAGTTACGGCTATTCGCAAGAGGTTCGTAAAGTTTTGATCGCTGTAAACATTTCTCTTGATTGAATTTTTATGGCATCATCAGTGATGTACTTGGAGATTTATTGTTAAGGGCGCCGTGAGGCACCTGGATACGACACCGGGCTTGATTTGACATAAATATATTACAAATATTATTATTATGAAACTGCAAAGATTATAAAAACAGAATGCCAGATACTCTTGGTATGGCCCTTGTTAAAGACTATTAACTTAGAATCGAAATATTGCTTGAAACGGCTTTAGCCGTATTTGATGCTTAGTCAAGCACTTCCCCACCTTCCAGTTCCCTTCCCTATCTCCCCTCATAAACCCTTCAATCTGAGAAAAGTGATGCCATAGTCCCTCTGGAGTCGGCAGTAGTAATTTATGTGCGGTATTCACAAAAAAGGTCCCATGAACAAGGGACGCGAGCGGAGCACCCGTTCACAGTTGGTAAGGGCTTCACGAGAACGGCTCGTTCGACTAGTTTTTTGACGGCTCGAAAGATATATCGGCATATGTTTTTCCTCCTTCACATAATCCGAGCATCTTCGCGATCCGCATTAATAAATTCCTTTCCACAGCTCATACCTTAACCCGCCTCACAATACCGCCCAAGCAGGTGCAACATAAACTATGAACATCTTTACATTTTGTTAGGGGTAAAGGACAAGAGAGATACAAAAATTATACTGAAGAAAAGGTATGTAGTATTTCTTTTAATTACACTGAAAGAAATATCCCGTTACCAATGCATTGTTACTATACAAAAACAAACCCACAGATATACCACAAATACATTAAATGGGGAAACAATTAGAGTACGTAATTTGATTTTTAAGAAAATATTGAAAGAACCTTTTCGATTTAAAAATATAATACAATTTTGAATTCTATCATGCTAAGCTTAAAGAGTGCAAGTCAGACTAACAACTTTTCAGGAGAGCGATTTCAAAATTATAAACTGTGATGACTTTTATTGGGTGATTGAGTAACACATGCCTACTTGATTTATATTTCGATATCTTTATAGATTGTCCGAGAGATTGAAAAAACGAAAAATCTGTATTTTTTTTTTACTTGTACTATATACCCAGCATTATTGCACTGAATTATTCTCACAATTTTATGTCACAAGACGCAGGAAAGATATTAACAACGTTTTAAAGGTAATTCTTTGACTTTGTTATATATATGTGGTCATATTTCCGTAAATAATTGCTTTTAACAGTGATATTTTTATTTCAATGGCGTGTTACTATTTAATTACCTCTACTTTTACTAGACGGAAGAGAAAATAAGGTACGCAGGTATATACTTGTTATAAATGTTAAATTTTTCAATTTAGATTTTTAACTTTCGGGGAAAATCTAAAATGTTGCTGCAGTAAAATACCCATCTAAAGCAGCTACATTATTAAAGACAGTGTGAAGGCATAAAAGCTTTTTTAGATAGAGCTCTGAAGCGACTTTATGTACTACCTGACAAAAGATTACAACTACATATATACAACGTCATTATTGCTTCACATTTTAACTACTGCTCAACGATTATTTTCTAATATAATGACAGGGAACAAAATAAGTTTTGAATTCTCCAAAATAGAGCGATTAGAATAATACTTAGGTGATAGATAGATTTTCAAAAGTAAATAAAATGTTTAAGGAACTACATTGGCTAGCAGTGATACACATGCTGACCAAGAACGCGATGATATTTATGCATAAAATAATAAACAACCCATTACCAAAAAAAATTTAAAATAAAATTATATATACAACAAGGACATTCACAGACATTCTTGAGATGTCACCCTTAGTCTCTCGTGATCTGGCCACCAAGACCCGGACAAACCTCACCTTGTGATCCCGTGATTTCCCACCGCGTCTATTATGAGTAAATAGTTTTTATTTCCAGTTTCATCCGATATTCGAACACTCTTTAATCGATTTTTTTCAACGAATAATAAAATAAACACATGGAACACTTAATATATTAACAACACAACATGCAATGAAACAAAGTTAAAATGCTCGCATACACAGTGTGTTAATGGACGTACTTGACTTACTTTAACTGGTGATATCTGACATCTTTTGGAGTAAAAATTGAAAATGAAATTTAAGTCAAAGTCAAGAAACAAGTTATATTATTTACGAAAATATCTATGCAAGCATGTGTTTTAGCAATATCGTTGTATGATCGGGACATTCTAGACATAGGATTAAAATAACCAGTGTTATTGGTAAAAATTTCGGTCCAAAATATGTTAAAGTTTCTAGTGAATTTAGGCCTGGTGTTTAACTTGATTAGATGGACTATGTTACTATCTACTTGATTATTCACAATTTTGCAAAGCATTAAGAGGTCATCTATGTTTCATCTTTTAACTAGACTCTCTAATTTGAAATATGTAAGTATTTGTTCGTAACCATCTAGTATGATGGTAGACACCTGATCGATAAGACAAAATCCGTGTAAATTTTCTTTGGACAGATCCAAGTCTAGATACCTGTGTGATATAATGTGGATTCCACACTGTTGACCCATACTCAAGAACACTGCGGATTAACGAATTGAATAGAATTATTAGCCTATTAGAATTCTTGAACAGTTAAAACCAAGTAATTTATTTGCTTGAAGAATGTCCATACTATGGTAATTTCTTGCAACCTTTGTTGGATTGCATGTTTTGTAATTTTTTATTGATATTTCAAAGCTGTAGGTATAAAATTGCGCGGAATTATGTTATTATACTTGAACCTACAAAGTTTGGCAAGTTGTGCTTAAAATTATAAAACACGCGTGTTTTGTACAACGTTTAGATTTTTGAAAATTAAAAATAATAACAAAGCAATGGACCTGTGTTAAATACTTGTGAATCTTTCATTAGCCTTTCGGTTTTTTTCTAGCTCTCATTATTTACAAATTTTTACTGTAATCTTTTAAAAATGCAAATAGCATACCCCAATTGAAGGAGTCATAGTTGCAATGGTTCCAGACGATTGGGATCAGGTTGGGACTCTTCTGCGGTACCTACTCGAAAAAGCTTCTAGATGCTTCAAAAACTTCGTTGCAATATTGTATGTTTGGTGTATGGTTGATAATTTTAATTCGTTTAAGACATATTACCAAAACTTTAATGAAGGTAATAAACGTCGTTTCGCTCATTTCAAACACATGTTTTTCTCAAATATTTTGTTTTATATTTTATTGAAATTCTACGCGCGTTAGCTCGGCGCATGCTCGGAGTCCGCGTTCTTTGGGTTGACGGAACAAAGAGAAAAATCACAAGAAAACCTCGACGCGATAACGACAGCAGTGCCACCTATCGGATGGCAGCGCGTTACTCCGTTATCTTCGACTTCTCCGTTGTCGCTCCCGCCCGACCCTAGTGACACTTTAGCAGACTTTAGCTGCACAAGAGGTTCTAGCCGAGACGCCCTTAGCAAGAGGATGTTCTTTCAGCGCCCTCTGCATGCTGGAGAGCTTTTACTGCCGTTGATAAATAACGCTACGCCAAAACTCGCACATATGAACACTGTGGATCTCAAGGACGTTTTGACAGACAGGGCGCAACGTTTGAAGGACACTCGAAACTGTTTTAAATAGAGTTTTGTATAATGTAATGCTTATTGCTTAAAACAGTTGGTCATCTTTTTTACTTGTACTATCATGAAGAATCACCTGCCGAAGTTGGTGCACTTTACCCCCAGGTACCTTGTATGTAGATACTGCGCTCGTCGTACGTGAGCTGTCTATTATCTTCAAAAAGTAGTCGGGTTATTTCTCAGATTTGAACAAT
Organism: Hesperophylax magnus; assembly: GCA_026573805.1. Lineage (NCBI taxonomy): Eukaryota > Metazoa > Arthropoda > Insecta > Trichoptera > Limnephilidae > Hesperophylax > Hesperophylax magnus. The sequence continues at coordinate 10,004,736 of JAIUSX010000022.1, forward strand.
TCATAAATTTAAAACTTCATTTTCAAGTTTTGTGAAGATTCTAATCAAGTTCTGTTATTTTTTTCAGTTGACAGTAAAACAATTGGCATAAATTGATATTATAACAGATCTTGAAAATTTACTTTGAAATTTGAAGATTTGTTAAAATTCTGTAAAACAACCACTCCCTAGTGATCTACACGGTGAATAAAAAGATATAACAGCAATTGCGTAAGTAGACGTATAATAAATAATAATTGCCACAATTTAAGGTTTAATCTTGTGGAAAAAATATTACAACCAAACTAACAAAACAAGTAGAATATTTAACGTCCCAAAAGGGTAAATAGATTTTGGAAGAATTCAATTTGAATGATTCTGCAACTATTTGGTCCCCCTTGTATAAAGTTCACTTTATCGATATAGAAAGAGTTCAGCACAAATTTCTAAGGTACCTAAATTTAAAGCTCAGAATTTTAATTGGATACATTAATTGTGTCTTTTTGATGAATCAATTACATCTAATAACACTGTCTGACAGGAGAATTATGTCTCCATTATAGAATTAAGCGTAATCTATACCAGCACTTTGTTGATTCCCACAAATTAGAGTAGCGTTGGTAATCTAATAACACTGTCTGACAGGAGAATCATTTCAGATCTGGTTGTGTTACACAGAGTTATTAACAACTTAACAGTCCTGCCATCGTTGCCACTATTAGATTCCATCTGCCGACTAGGAATACAAGACAAAATTTGACATTCTTTCACAACCAACTATCAGATTCACTCACTAATCAATAGGATGCATGATCTGGGCAACAAGTTGGGGAGTAGGTACTATTGATGAATTTATTGACTCCATTTATAGAATTAAGAGTAATCTATAATAGCACTTTGTTGAATCCCACAAATTAGAGTAGCGTTGGTAATGTAGTTTTAGTAATTTGTCTTATATTTAGTATTGTTCTAATTGTTCTGTTCATGTTACTGTCGTATGTTTTACTAATGTATTGTTTTTCAGTTTATTAGTTTATCAGTTTAATGTTAAATCATGCCATAATATATTTTTTGATAATTTTCGATAGCTCACTAGGTATATTCTGTTTTTAAAATCCATATAAAAGCCCAGCTGGGCGTTAAACCAAATAAAATAAAATTTTCTGCAATATTATTTTTCTATAATAAGCTGTAACCGGTAACGGTCAAAAAATAAAATTAACGGAAAAAAGTTTTAAATTGTTTCAACATATCATTATAATAGAATTCCACCACGAATTTAATCAAAAAAGAAATATTTTAAATTTTCTGTGATTACTTTATTAGCCTGTGAAAACTTTCTCAATTTTACCAAAGGATTGTGAATGGGATCCTACGAGCAAAAAGTATTACTTCTACTGTCGAAAGCACTTCTATATTATTCATCTTGAGCTATTTTGATTAGTCATGCATTTATAATAAGGTAGTTTATAAAATAATTTTGTATTATAATATATTTGATGTTTGTTACATTTGCGCCCTTGAGGTGATTTCTCACGAAAACGGCGCTATATAAATTAGCCAAATATTAAATATTATTGAGGTCTTCCTGATAAAAATCGAACTTTAAACATGAAAAATGCTAAAAAATATATATTTATTCTATTTAGTAACAAAAACTCAAAACCTTTCACAACTCTCGAAATAAACGCGTAAACTATCATGAAACGGAAAAGGTATAATACTTTGTTTAGATATTTAAAAATGTCAGAGCTTTTACGAACAAAAATAAAATATTCCTCGAAAATGCTTTCTTTGTAAAAGCTTAAAAAGCGACCAGCGCAAATTTATGAGAATTTCATCCTGGACATAACATATACATAACCCTCTACGGTTTTACGTGGGGGCGGACATGGGCGGACTCACCTCTACGCACCTCTACGGTCCGCTACATACATACGAGTAGGTATCTACGGTGGCTGGCCAGTGACCGGCCGGCGAGTGTAAAGCGTATTAGCGCAGGCCTGGTGGGCTCATTAGTGAAAACAACTTGGCGGTAACAATACTCGCACAATTACTCCTCAAAAATCTGTTCTCCTGATGTTTTTAATAACATCCCCGCAAATGGACACCTCGAGGATTCCGCTGCAAAGTGAATTCTGGAATTATAATACCGGCGGGCTATTGCATTACGTTGATGATGATGGTGGCCACGTTTATGCACGCTTAGAGTTTCAACCAGAATGCAACGACGCTGTAGATCCAAGCAATTAAGCCCAAAAGGAAAATGTAATCTGCCAGGGATTTTGTCGGGGAATCTCGTTTTAATCGAAATATGTTTGTACTTAAAAGATAAACCAACTAAAACCGATACTTGCTAAAATCTTTTAAAAGATTTTCTCTGCCTCCACTAAGTACTTTTCTGGCAAAAAAATTTAACATAATAGGTACTTATGAATTTGGTTTAACATAAAAAATAAAAGGCTGTAAAAAAGGATATGAATGGAGAAAATATTTAGTAGAAGACGTAATACATAATGAAAGAAAATATCTCTAGACCCCGACTTTATGATGTGGTGCGGCCATAATCCATAAATTAGGAACGTGATACCGCGTCAAACGACCGAACATTCTTCTGAATGATGGAATTTTATTTTTTTTAGGCCTAATGGCAGGCCTGTTTATACGGGAATTTAACGTGCTCGGGAACAAACGAGCCTAACTTCAGATAATCATCCCTGCAGCCAATGTAGTGGAATAATCCGCAATAATGATGGTGATATGGGAGGGTGGGTGAGGTTGGATGGGAGGATGGTTGCGCGCACTTTTAAACGCGCGTTGTGAATGTGCACGAGGCGACTAATGAGCAGCTTACGAAGCGGGAAACTACACACCTATGAAATATGCCATCACTTCTAAAACGAATCGCTATTTTTAACTAGCATGGCCCTGACCCCTGATTGTATTCGCCTATCCAATCTTGAAAGCGAATCAGTTAAAAAGGTTAATTTTCTTTTTTTTTCAATTTTTTTTTTGTAGAGCGGAAATGGTTATTTTAATTATGTATCACATCGTTTTACAAAATCAACATTTTTCTAATGGTAATGAACAAAATATTACGTATTTTATGTTGCCTACAGTAAATATAAGGAAGCACTTGTGAGGAAAATGTACACGACACCATTATCTTCGAAAAAAATGTATCTTGATAATTTTTTCCCACGAATGGTTCGTTTTGCCAATTGTCTCGAAAACCACGAAAAATAACTCTCTAATCATTTTTACTAGAAATATCCAAATTTACACGTAAATCGCTTTTAAGGAAACGTTACACCTGTACGGGAACAGAGCGAATGTAGAATTATTGAGTTCAATTTCCACCGATGTGTAAGAAATAAATTAGTATACATTGAACTTTTAAAATCATTATTTATTTTTTAAATGTATTAAAATTTATAATATTGTTGCATAAATAAATACAATATAATGGCATTAAAACATAGCTGATATTTCACTTCGTCTTGATAATCTATCAACAGGATAACGATAATGTTGGATGAGTTTTATACCTACAGCGAGTTTTCGTTTGCCTATTTATTAATTTAAGTTAACCTATGGATAAGCCATCATTCTTATGGTGAAATATTCTCATAATTGTCAAGTATTTCTAAGCCAGTAAATATAACTAGCTCTAGTGTTTGTTCTAACGTGTTTTTGAACAACGAGAAAAACGTAGGTTCATTTTAATTGATGAACCTAAACATTGATAACTACTAAATCTCAGTTATGAAATGCCAACGCAAAAATCAAAAAGCGTGAGAATATATTTTTGCTCTAGCAATGTACACATGTAAATAAAGTGTTAATAGATGGAGCTGTGTTTCAGCTAGGCGCGCGGCCTAATGGGAATGTTCACCATTCCATCGGGCGACATCTGCAGGTCAGCTAATTGTGTCTGTGGTGAGCTTTTTAGGTGTGGGGCTCGGCTAGTGTCTTTATTATTTCAGTTAAACCCCACAAGAATATACAGGGTGTTATAATAGTAGGGTGGATAATGGAATTTTCTCAGAATCGTTGTTATATAAAATATATTTTTGTGTGTGTCGTACAAGTTTTAGATAAGCAAAGATCAAAATTACTTAGATGTTTGTAGTAAACTTAACTTAGCGTATAATATAAAAATACATATAATTTAAAGTATATACAACTTTTTAGTTTGTGCTTTGATTTAGTTATGCATGTAAATATTCTTTAAGTATCTGAATACGTCTGTCCCCTATACCCTAGTGAGACAGATGTCGAAAAACACACGTATAAAATTTATATTGGAAAATAAAAAAATAAATCTATCCCCCATCCATGTAGAAGGTTCCCGTTTTTACCCGAAGGCCGTGCTTTTGAAGATATAATTGTATAATTTCTAGAATTGTCCAGAACATTCGAGGGTATTCGAGAGCATTCCCAACATTCCAGAACATCCCGGAAAATTCTGAAATGTTTTGGTGAATGTTTGGGAATAGTCTGGAACGTTTGGGAACATCTCAGATCATAATGAATTTAAAACGGGATTACAGGTCGTTTCCTGATAAACAGTCTCCCACAGTCAAATTGTTTCCCTGAAACAATTACAAATACAAGGTATTTTAACACTTTAGCGTTAATGAGTTTTAAGTGATTATATTTTTGAATAACAGAAGACTCTTTCTCACTCAATCTTATAATTTTTTAGAAACTTCTTGGCCTTTTGAAGTATGACAAAGAGAACCTTTTTTTAATCTGATGTAATTTATTTTCGGATTTATAGTATATTTTTAATACTTTACGTTAACCCTGTAATTTTCATGGAGGACACTTTGTGTATCTGTAATCTAAACATATAAAGGTGTATCTCTAAAATACTGTATGACAAACATATAATATGTATACCTATGTTTGTATACACTACAGTGTACAGGCCACTGGGCGCGGGTACACCGCGACGGAAATGCGTCACCCTTTTGTTTTAGCTGAGGAATGTTATTGTAAAAGGGTAAATGTTTGCTTTACAAATTTACATAGCGTAATTGATGAAAGGCGATCTTAATGTATAAATAATTCATTTGTTTTAAGCAACCTTGGTACTCCTTGTAATTAAAAGCCCCATTTAATGCATTATAACTTTTTATGATTGACTAACTAATTAACCATCACGAAGTATGTCTGCAAGGGTAGGCTGAAAGGATGAACCGTAATGCAATCTTGCCTTCGTAGCAGTCTTAGCACACACTACGTAGGTATCTCCGTTCATTCACATTATACATTGTTTCAAACACAATATTTCATTTCACAGAATCTAGATATGAAACAGCTAAAGCAGTTGATTTCTGGATCATGCAATATCTTTCTAGGCGCCAACGACTTCTTCAATTTATTGCGATATTCAAATGACCACTAAAATTTTTCTTCAATTTACGTGAAATGGATTACGTTTAAGATTAGTATTATTTGATAAAACACCCAATTTATCTTATATTTTCGGATTAGTGTGTAGGTAGAGGAGGCTGCGTTCAATTGTATCCTTTACCTACCAACGACTTTTTTTACGACCATCGATGCGTAGCGGCAAACAACTTTTAGTGAGTTCTAGAACATCATAGAACGCATACTCAGTCGCTAGCCGAACCACCGTACAAACTACGGGGAGCGGTGTAGAGCTACCGATGTCTTTGTCACGACCACACCATCACCGTTCATCTCCGCTTCATCTGGAGTTGACTATCGACCTGGACGATTTGCCGTCGACTACATCCACAGATATGGTGTCGAACTTCGGCCTTGGGAATCCGCCACCGATCAAGTCACCAATTCAGCGTCGGTCATCGGTTCGTAGACATCGTAACATCAAATTCACATCTTTCACTCGTTGCAACTTACAATCCCCCAAAAATTGTAACACCATCTCTAAAAATGAAGTAAACCAAGAATGACAATTTTTTTTATTAAAATTTTATTTTTTTATTACTAGGTATATAAACATGTAAACGTAAAAAAAGTTTAAAAAAGATGAACAAATAAAAAAAAAACTTTATTATGAACTCATAGTTTGAGTAAATACCTTCAATTTTCACCAAAGTCAAATAAATGAAAAAAAAAACTGAAGTACTCCTCACGCGGTTATTGCAAAATTAATGTAGAGAAAATTATAATCATTTGATAAAGGCATTGATAGTTTTCTTTAATAATCAAGTTTTGTAAAATTCTTGTAAAGTTCATGTTACAAAAGGCCGCTACAACGGTATGGTACAATTCACATACTCTCAAAATCGAGTTTGTTTCATATTAACGATGAATCATAATAAAATCAGATGAAATAAATAAATATCAAATTGAAAGTAAACACCATCTTTTCCTTTAGACGAGATATTAGCGTATCCAAAAAAATTATGACAGAACTTCGAAAAAACTCTTCGAGCCGAACAGACAGATTGACGAAGCAATCGCCAGGGTCGCCGAACAAGGTGTTTTGATTTGTCATTGTCATGAGTTATCATGTAACCAGGTAACCACCACTCTGCTAGGAGTTATCTTTTTATATGCGATGCTACAATTGCCATGTGTTACAATTAACCACAGTCTCCCCTACGTAATGGTATTCTGAATTTTAAAGATATTGTAGTGGTTACGGAATATACAGGTAGGGTGATTGAATAAATAATGTAATCATTGAATAATATAATGTCAACAACTCTCAATCAGATATGAAACTGATAAGACAGTGCAAAAAAAATAACGGTAGTAACTTATTTTCTGTGTCTTGTCTGTTTTATTTTTCATTGAGAGTTGATAATACATTATTTTCTTAAATGATTGAATATCAAAATGAAATTTATAAGCTTCTGTCGTTTTAATTGATAAAAAAACTTTGTTTTCAACACCATTTACGGTATTAAAAAATATTAATATGTTTTCATAAAATGATTATTTTGTAAAAATTTTAATAATTTTATGTAATAATTAAAAAAAAAAATGAATTAATCACCGCTTATTGTAATATTTGTCTACAGGTATCTATTTATTTGTCTATATTTTTTAGTCTAATCTAATTTGCATTTATTTTTAGTATATCTACTTTATATCCTAATGGAAAAACGACTGGTTTTGAAACAAGTTGATATTTTTATTTAAATAGTGGTGTAAACAAAGTTTGTTATTTAATGTAATTTACTTTGTATCATAAGATGGATTTCACTGTTCTCGAAATGAGGAAGTGTTGCAAGTAGCACATGAACGGAAGTACTTTTGTGCCCCGTTGCCGATACCGAAGGGGGGAAGATCCTCCCCTAGGTATTTAAACCCCGCCGTACTCAGGAAAGAAATATTACCTTATGAAAATATATAATGTTACTTTTGTATTCCAAAACGGGAGATGTTATGAGCACATATTGTGAATAAGTGAAGGGCGGAAAGACAAACACAATAAGTAAGCAGAGATGATTATGTACCTTCTTCCTCTTTATTCCCCGTCTTATATCTTATTCCATTCACTTCCCCTTAGATGTCTGCCCTGCAAACGGTTAGTTGGAACTGATTCATTATCCATTCCAAAAATTACTGACTCTCATTACGTAGGTGTTCCGTAGGTAGGAACATATGTATTTATCGCATTCACGGAGAAAATAAAAATAGCTCATTTGTTGACACCTGTTGAAAACGTGATTGCATCCATTATCCATTTCCAGATAAAATATCAGTCCATTCAGAATAAATCAGACCATGTGTAAATGAAGGTGTACTTTGCCTGAAAATTTTAATGACAAAATGCTACAATATTATAATTTTTACGAACACCTGTTTCGCAGTCCTCATAACACATTCGCGTTTTACTCATACTTTGTTAGGAAATCTTTCAATTCATTTGTTACAGGCCTGCAGTCCCGTTTTAAATAGGAATACGAATAATTTGATCAGATTTTTAATAAATTAGCAATATTTTAGATCAGTAACTCTTCTCCGTGTCCGAATAATTTATGAAGCAAACAAAACGAGTATTTTAATTATGTCATATCGATTTTTACGCTTCAGTTTACATAATAATTACAGAATACAGAATTACAGAATATCATTGTCATTGTATCTATGTAATTTTATGGGTAAAGGACCACCAAGCTAGGCACATGCCCGTGTTGTGGTGGTTGATTATTTATACAGTGTATTAAAATAAAAAAAAATAAAAAATTGTTGATATTTTATATGTGTGAGTTAGTGTGTATGTGAAATACATTAAAAATCATTATTATTCTTACGAATCTATGTTTTTCTTCTGTACCTATGTTATTCTTCTGTATCTATGTTATTCTTCTTTTTGTATTTTGTTTTTTTACAATAAATATACAATGTTTACAAGTCATACTGTTTTAATTTATACTACACTTCCATCAAAAGCATTTGCTTGTGGATGGAAGAGAAGTGTACATTTGCGAAAAAATAATAGATATTCCTAGGTTAGAAAGAAAAAAAAAAAAAATTAAAAACCATACAAATTATTGTATTTGGAAAGAAGAAAAAAAAATATTATCGACGATAAATAGAGTATAGTGGGATAATTTGTGAGATTTTCAAGTGAAACTAGGGAAATCAGTTTTTTTTTTTAACGGTTTCCCTAAAATATTTTTACTGTTCAATATTTGTTTTTTATCATTAATGCTTCTAATTTTTTCTGGTAATTTATTAAAGGAATGTTTTCCTTGGTGGGTATAATGGTGCTGGGCAAAAGAAGTGTGTAGTTTAGGGTATGCAAATACATATTTAAGTCTTGTTCGATTTTCAGCTATGAATAAGTATAACTTATCTTTTTATTTTATAATTTGAAAAATAGAATTTTTCATAAACAAGTGTTTAAATGTAGGAACTTTGAATTCTTCGAATACGCGTTTAGTGGGAAGTCTGGAGGTTTTTTTAGTATTATTTTTATTGTGACTTTTTGAACAATTTCTATGGGGGTCAGGCTAGTTTTGTAAGCTGCTCCCCAACTTATGATGGCATATTGCAGAACAGACTGTATTAATGCATAATATATTGAGTATAGATTTTTCATTGATAAGAAATTTCTGATTCGTAAGAATATATAAATTAATTTCCTAATTTTCTTTATTGCATGGCAGATGTGATCTTTCCATTTAAGGTTTGTATCAATGATTATTCCTAGATATGTAATTTTATCAGCTGTTTTCAGAAATGAGCATGTTTGTCGACAGAGGTTAGCGTCGTTTTGTGTGAGAGAATGATCATGTAGGATTATTTGAAGATTTGGAGGTATACTGTTGGTATTTATTTCAAAGGGGATGACATATGTTTTTACACTATTTAACGACAGAAGGTTATCGTCAAACCATATTTTTAGATTATTTATTTCTTCTGTGAAATATTGTAAAATATTGTAATTACGCTTGTTTTGTAGTTAATCCTCGACGTACATTATAGTAATAATTTTATTTCATGTTTTGTGCACATATCCTATATCCTATTACATTGTTTTGCCTAATATTTTGTCTATATTTTTTCTGCATCAAATGTACAATAATAAATAAATAAAATAAGGGAAAATTCATAGAATCCTTTGTAACATTATAAAATGATAAATGCATGTGCAGATTGCGCCGCATTTATTACAAACGGAAATATTAAGGGTGGTTCCTCGTCCGTGTACAAATACTGAAATGAAATAAAAGCAGTGCGTTTCAAATATAAATAAAACAGTTATTTCATGGCCTCCTGCTGGGTACTTGAAAGCAACTTGTTGCTAAAACATTGCGATTTATGCCAAATAAAATTTCGCATGCATTTTGACGCCTTGTATTCTGAAATTTTACATGATATTATTTTAATACGAAGTGAATAATAAACAATGTTTTAATTTGTCTTCGTGGGATTCGCAATCTTAAATAAATATAAATTAAATAATAGATAATATATAAAAATAATTTATTTTTACAACTCACGACAAGGGTTTAGTCATATGGGAACACTCGGTAACAATAAGTTGATCCAAAATGAACTGAAAACATTTGTGTTGTGCAAATATTTCTTTGTCCCATATTAGTTTTTTCATACTAAACAAGTATTTTTTTTATTTGTACCTCGTTGCAGAACCGAAGACTCTCAGTATCGCCCTGGTAAGATAATAGCTTGAAATGATTTAAGCTATGTTGGATGACCAGATCTGCATAGCTAGGTTTTACTTCCCTTGTTATTTTTCTCTGATTGTCATAACAACACAATTTGTTGAAATAAAGAGAATATTTAAATTTCGTATTTAATTTAATGTTTTCTTTTGTACGAGTATATTATGTACCTCACAAAAAAGTAAAACCCGCCCTTATTTTGATAAATATTAAAAAAAAAGAAAATAAATGTTACATGTTATTGGGTTTATAAAAACAGTTTATTTTTAAACAAGTTCTGCTGTGAAATTATTATTACGCGTGACAGCTGTTTCGCCCTCTGAAGGCATTATCAAACTGTGGGTAGCTCACTTACAGACGATACATTTATATTATTTGTAGATAGGTATTTTAATTACAATTACTGATTTCTTAATTGATTTCTGAGTAAAATGTTAGAAATTATTAATGGTTATTACCCCAGTAAAGTTTCCCCAATTACTGTAATGTTTAAATTTGACTGAATGTCTTTATGTTAGTTATTACCAAACGATGACTCATAGGGTTATTTTAATAGCATAATTAAGTAATAAGTAATAAGTAATAATAATAATTACACAGCAGAACTTGTTTAAAAATAAACTGTTTTTATAAACCCAATAACAATATTATTGAATATATAAAAAAATTAAAATGGAGTTCTACAAATTAAACATAATAATAATAACAATAAATAAATTTTACATGATTTTGTTCACTCATAAATAATTCAAACACGAACAATATGTCTTGATTACAATTGAAGAACAAAGCAAAAATCTCTCAAAAGAAAACAGATTTCTCATAGTCTTATTGTTTGATAGTTTTATTACAAGACATGCTGAAAAGGCTGAATCTTTCATTTATTTATTTGCATGCCGAGTTCTCCTCGAAATCAAAAGAATAAACATGAAGCCGTGATGCAATCAGATACAATAGAGCAACCGAATCAAATTTGCACAGCGGTTTCAAGGAACGGTGAATAATCATTTCAATAAGGCTCGCTGAAATATTCGTCCGCCTTATTTTATTAGGGCCGGGTGGGGAAAAATTGTAGACACTTCTGCAGCTCGGTACACCGCACCGGCTTCGTTATTCGATGCTCGCTGGAGGTTAGGCAAAAAGTTAGGCTTTTGGAATAGGCGATTCATATTGTGCTGCAATCAGAATAATGGATTATAAGTGACCATCATTTATTGTAAAAAAATGTTAAAGTAGTTTTTATTTCAAATATTGGATACAAATCAATTAGATCTAACTCGATCCGGCATATATATATTTTAATTAATAATTCCAGATTTAAAAAAAATTTCAGGATGTACATGAAATATCAAAATGACACAGAAAGAAATATTTCTCTCAGGGATTTTCTTTGGGGATATCATGTGGAGAAGTAAAGACATAATTTGTGCTAGAGAGGAAACAATGAGGTCGGAAAATCATTCTAGCCGAGCTGATGAACATGAAACGATCCTTTCTTTGGTGGAAATGTCAACAGTGTATGAAAATTGTACTCTCGCGCGTTTGGCTTGTCTCGCAGCTATTATCGTTGTTGAAAGGATCATAGTCACTAGTTCTTTTTCAATTGAAATACCAGTAGATTAAAAACATCACTACCACCTGACCCCCAGACTACAAATGTTATGTTAGGCACGTGGCACGACTAACACGTGACTGTTCTAATTACAATACTTATTTGATTTCCATACAATCTTTTGTCTGATTTTTGTTAGTAATGACCGGTCGGTGGCCGAGTTGATATCGCGCTTGGGTCCCACTCAGGCGTAGTGTGTTCAATTCCTCGGCTGGCTAAGTCCTCCATCACAATACAATCAAAATTTTCAGCTTACTGTGGTGGTAGTAGGAAATTACCAAATATTTTCAGGTTACTCGTAACCCGGAAATATTTGTCTTTATTTAAAAAAAAAAAAAAATAATTAAATTATAATTATTATTTGATTTACCAGCAATTTTCTCATGTTACAATATTTTATAAGTATTATGATACATTCAAGCTGTTGAACAAAAAAGCTTTCAAGTTAATGTTGTCCCTCACAAAAAGAATTGCCCAAATATTTTTTTCTTTTCTGTGTGCTTATTGCATGTGGTTGAGGTTTGAATATTATTAATAGTTTTTCAATACTTAACTCCAGAAGGAAGAGTAAATCTTTCAAAATGTAATAGTAATTTAGATATTTTATGTTGTTCTTATTTTTATTACTATTATTTTAATTATTCTACTACTCCAAAAGGTAAGCTCCAGGAGCTCGTGTTTATAGAAGGAGTGAGTATATACAAAAAGACAATAATGCTTAAATGGCGATGTGTAAACAATATTCTAAGTCTTATTAAATAACTACAAACGTAATTCAATATACAAACTAACATTAATTAATATTAACAATTTTAAAGAATTAGTATAATAACAATAATTTTTTTAAATGCTAGATAAAATATATCACAGGGTACAATATATCATTATCCAAATTCAGGGAGTTAATTTGCTTTTTGAATTATTTATATTTCAAACTTTCTAAGTTTTGGTTATATACTATATATATATATGATATTAAAGTAATGTAAATATATGATCATTTTTAAGAAAGAAAAAGCTTAATTTGGATTTGAGGCCAAAACACCCAACCAAAACGATTTTCTTAAATCAAAAAGTACAGGGTGAGGCAAAAGAAATTACCCCATTGGAAAACGCTATAACTTTTGCAAATAGCGCCAAATGTCAATTCGGTTTTGACATTTGTAAAGTAAACAAACGCAGCATACAAATCAACAAGAATAAAAAAATTACAGCAAAAGAACATCGGTTGATTACCTTTGCCCCACCCTGTATAGCAAACCTCTAGTACATAAGGATATGTGGTGTTTTATTTATTTATGTTTTAAATTATAAAATATGGAATTTGTAGGATTTTAGAAACAAATTTTGATTTTTTTTGTTAGTTAATGAAATGAATAAAATAATAATCTAGCCCTATTTACTTTACAAGTATAATGAAAAAAATATCACGTTCAAAAAGTGTTTTTTTGGTTGGAAATTTAAATTTATGTTCCAACGTAAATCGCTTATTTTTAATTTAATTTTACGCCCATCATAGTTCATATTTCTTAATTTTTTTTATATTTAATAACATTCGTTTAATAAATAAAGAAATTAAAATATATATTTACATATAATAACTTACAAGTAATTGCCAAAGTTTCCTGTAAATTACATTTTTTTATTGTTTTATGGCCTGCACCCTTTGATTAAAAAAATATTATTTTGTTTGTTTTGGTATTTTTGCCTCAAATGCGGAATTTTAGTTTTATATGAAAAAAGCCAAGAAGCCGTTCCTCTTAAGCCTTTTCTTTCTTAAAAATTATAATATTATTCGTGATTTTGAATTTTCCTCTAGTTTTTTCTTAGATTATGTAGACACGTTTATCGCATAGAAAACGTACTTATTCATTAAGAAAAACATACAAAAGTGTAAGACCAGAGCGGAACCAACGAGAACATAAATGAATACTTGATATCTAAGTAAAAATGAAGGAGTATGTATTGCAGCGAAGGTAAGGAGGAAAATTAGCATAAACAATCATAGATTTTATTTGTGAAAGCATTTCAGAATTTCCTCGTTATTCGCTTAAAGTCTTTATTAAATTTCGGTAGCAAAGAATAGGATTTGAATACATTAAACATAACAATGCCGTTAAACCCGCTTCTGAATGGTGTAAGCATTATACTCCAGATTCTTCACTTGTGTTTTGAATGCGGTGCTTTCTACGCCCTAATTGGCGAAAGCCACGCAACTTCTTTTTTCAAATTTTGGAATAATTTTTAATGAAGGTCGCAATAATAATAACGGAATAAGTCAATTTGTTAAATTTATTTATATCTAATCCACAACTAAATTGGTTTACAATAATAATCGATATGTTTTGAAATATTAAAACTATTTTTTTATTAATCCTTAGCAGGGGAGATCCTAGTAAGGATATCATTATATCTATTTCTTACAAAAAAATAGTAAAACACTTAATATTATTATTATTATGATGAAGGTTCAGTGTTAACCGAAACCGGTTGGTTTTATTTGCAAAAAAAGAATATAGTGGTATTAATAGGAAAGCTTATTCCATACTAATTATAATGATTATGTATATCCACAGAGTGTGAAAAAAAATCCTTAAAATAATATTTGATTTTACATATTTAAGAACTGATAATTTATTTAATGATCAAGGTAATTTGGTCAAGTATTGGTCGAATAAAATCTCGTATAACTATTGTATTTAATATTATTTTTTTATTATTTATTTATTCAAAAATAAATCACCATAATTATTATTAATTTTTTGCTTCCTCACATACGGCCGGCATAGTCCAGTGGTAACGCATTGGACTGCCATTCCGAAGGTCGCGGGTTCGAACCCGGCGTGCGCAAATACATTTTATTTGATTAATTTTTGTTATTTCACAATTAATTAATTAAAATAATATATAGTATATTTGCGGCACGTTCCAGAGTGGAAGATACTACCAGTATCGCCCTGGTGTAAGACTAAGGACGGGTTGTTTCGGAGAATTTGAACAATTCATCAAATTTCAACGTTCATTTTCGGGTTCTGTGAAAGACTTTTTCAAGTTCTGTTTTTATATCATTGTAGGCTAGTTGCTTGACAAAACTGAAATAAAAACAGAACTTGAAAAAATCTCCAACAGAACTTGAAAATGAACGTTGAAATTTGATGAATTGTTCAGATTCTCCGAAACAACCCGTCCTAAGACCACCATTCAGAATTGAAACGTTGCTCCAAATGACTTTAGCCGTGTTTAGTGACTAGATCTGAATAGCCAGGTACTTCCCCACCTTCCTCTTTCTCTCCCCCACTTACCTTCAGCCTCACAACATCCCCCAATTGGGGATGCCATAGTCTCACTGGCTCCAGACGGGAGCAGTTGGGACTCTTGTGAGGTATTCACTATAAAAAAATTAAAAAAACGAAATTAATTGTTTTACTATCCAATTACTAACCTCACTAGTACAAAGCCTGTATTAAATATTGAAAATAATTCTTAAAAATATACTAATTTCTTCAAATCAAATAATAATTTTTTAAATTGTTGTTGTTTGAATGCCATATATACGGCGTTATAAGGAAACAAAATGACGTGCGTAAAAGCTAAAAATAAGTGAATAACAAAAAAACATTAGAAATGCCGAAAGATTTTAAGAATAATTCTGTGATGAGTATGATCTGCATGCATCGCAGTAAATAGTAACTCAAACAAAGAAGTTGTAGTACCTACCTAGAAATAAATATTTTTATACAAGGAAGCAGACTATTCCTTGCTCTGATTTGTTAGAAGCCGCCGTGTTACCATCAATCAGAGGGAGACGAAAATAATATGTTTTGGTTTATCCGTGGTTATTCATCTCCGTGAATGTTTTATGGTTTTACGATAGCACAATGACAATTCAACACCACTGTAAAAAGTGGTTATTAAAAGCGATAAAATTGCTAACCTAATATACGTTACCTATTTAAACTAGTTTTTGTTTCATCATTTTTCATGACTATAGGTATCACTTTTGTGTTTTGAATTGTCATTTTGATGAGTTATCCGGTCACCATGTTCTATATATGAAAATATATATTGTAATATGAACAGAGATCAGACGAAACCAATTATTTTTATTACGAGGTGACAAAATATGTGTTTCATTTCCATTCTTGTTTTGACTGCCGTTCAAAAAAATCTACGATAGATCAGCAATTTTGAATCTCTTGGGAGAAGACTAGCCGATTTTTGAAAATTTTATTAGTTTAAGGTTTTTGTCTTTTAGGCGAGTGTGCTGCTCGTTTGCCATCAAGAAGAATAAAGTATAATATTAATAAAGTTCTGCCTAAATAGTCTCCTAGTAGTCATCACAAGGCTCTGAACTTTTATGAAAGTTTTTCCAAGAGGCTTTTCCGGAGTTAGAAATCTCAATTTTGTCTCAGGAAGGGAACATTTATTAAGGTATTTTAAGATTTTTAATGGGTAGATTTCCACCAAAACTGAATTTAGAAATAAAATGAATATAGTCTACGTATATAATATAGAATTGTTTGATTAATAAACAACTTTCAGATTTTTTATAAATTCGAATAGCTGAAACTGTATAAGATAAAAATTTAATCCTGTTATGCGAAACTGTTTAAAAATACAATAATTACAAATAATATAAAATGAGATACTTGAGCTTTCATTCTTTGCAATATTTGAAAGCAGACATTTCAAAATAAAATGGCTTAATTTTAGTTATTCCTAATTACGTTGACATATAAATAAATTTACAGATATAATAAGAGATCAGAAACCGTTTGAGTTTATTTAGATAACATGTTGAAATGTATCAAAATAATATTTCCGACCAAGACAACCGTTATGAACAGCAACAGAAACATGAAAAAAACACAGAAAATCAGGAAAAATTAAGAAGGACAAATAGTAACAAGGAACAAAAGAGCTGTTTAAAAAAAAAGTATGTAAAAGCGCACAAGAGTCCCAACTGCCAACTGAGACTATAGCATACCCAATTGAGCTATGTTGCGAGGCTGAAAGTAGTGGTGAAGGGCAGGAGATGGTTAAGAAAAGGTGGGAAAGTAACCAGCTATTCAAATCTGGATACCAAATCCAGCCAAAGCCATTTCTGATTCTGATTCTGAATGGTGGTCTTACACCAGGGCGATACTGAGAGTATCTTCCACCCTAGGACGTGCCACAAACATAACATATATTATTTTAAATACATAAATTGTGAAATAACACAAATGAATCAAAGAAAATTTACTTTACACGCCGGGATTTGAATCCGCGACCTCCAGCGAAAGCCTTACCCCTCGGCCACGGAGGCCATCGTTGGCGTTCAAAAATCAGAAAATAGGTAACACAATTAAATTACAGTGTTCGAGAGCCAAAGTTATACGAACGAATGCGTTTATATTCATTTTATGCAACCAAAAAAGATCGAAGACTGATCCAGAGAAACCTACAATGTTACTACTAACTGAGTTTGCCTTTGCCACCCTGGCTTTCCATACAACAGGAGAAAATAAGAATTTCAAATTCAAAAAGTTATCCTGGCTGAACGAAATTCGCTCAGTTTGGAAACAAAAATCCGACCTAGGCAATGGAAAGGTCGCGCGATTTATGAACTGGTAACAGCGCTAGTAGGTAATTAAAAGTAGTGAAAACTCTCCCCGTCCGAGCGGTATTGATTGTTCTCCTAACGACGTATGTAGGATATAGTTCGTAGGTAGCAGCGACACTATTTTTATTTTCAATGGGGATTTTTTCACGATTTACAGCACTCTTTCACTCGAGGAAGTATTCATCACGCTATTTGAACCCAGTTGTCGTGTTACTATTAAAAATATTACGAGCTTAACATATTTTAAAAGTTTCGCGTTAGTTTTTTTTAAACCTTTGTACCTATGGCGGCGAGCTAAAAATTAGGTTCATTGAGAGAAATGTGTATTGTTAATTTATTAAAATCCTGTTAAAAACGGGATTGTCATTTGTCTTGCTAACATACAATGACGAAATGCGAAAATATTAGAATTTTTATAACACGTTTTCCGACGTCGCAATAACTTATTCGGGTTTTACTGAAAGTTTATTAGGAAACATGTAAATTCATTCATTACAAGCCTTTTTTTAACAGTATTACGAGTGGTTTAAAGAGATTCTTTATTGATTCTCCGTGTACACTATTGTAGTCCAAATTTAATAAGTAACTATAATGAGTTATGACCGTTATCTTTAAACTTACTTACTGTACATACAAATGTTTAATTAATTATTGAAAACATTTAACCATTCATATTAGCAGTACGGTAGCATCCTATTTATTTAATTACAGCACTATTTAAATGACCTGCCACGTAATCATGCCAGTTAAGTAAGCGCTTAACTCGACGGTGTTAAGCAATAATGATTTAAACCCGTAGATTTTTTCACGTGGCTTTTCTTTTATTTTTTTCGGAGAAGGACCGTAAAACGCATTATTTGCACCATGTTTTGTCCAGCTTTTGGAACATGAAATATCAATAATTCAACAATTTTGTTCAATAATAAAATCTATTATGTGTTGAAGAATGTCTGTAGAGGGCGGGTGGCATTTATTTTATTTTTGAACAAATCTACAGTTTTATTTCAGAATGATTAAATTTTGCACACTTGAACTGATTTACAAAAAATCCGTGTTAAACCCGGACAACGATGAGGATTTCAGCAAGTAAATAATAACATAGTATTGAAACAAACGCATTTGTGCATGGTGATGAGGTTATATACATACGATGTGTATGTGAGTGAACCTTAAACCCGTTGTATACGTGTCGTGTTGTGTGCGACTTCGAACACTAGCAAAATAATATGGCGGGTATCGAGTGCCTTGTAAGTGTCTCCGTGTACGAATGGTCTTATGTGTATTTTGTAATTGCTTATCTTCGCATGTCTACCTAACACAAAATTAAGCGCATTTTTTTAGATCTTCGCAATGGAAGGAACTGATATTGAACCTTTGACCATTACGATCAGTGTAAATTAGATCCTTGCGATGGAAGGGGCTGATATTGAACCTTTAGCCATTGAAATAAGTGTAAATTAAATCCTCGCGACGTAAGGGATTGATATTGAACCTTTGGCCATTGGGATGCCACGTGCGTATAAGATCGATTTCCGCTAATATGAAGAACTTGCAAGTATAGAATTATCGATGAGTACCAATCCGTTGACCTATTTTTCTACCTTGGTCTTTAACAATCAAAGCAACAAGATTCTTTTTAATTTTTATTCTTGTTATTTAGTACTAGATTTGGCCAGAACACTCGGTGATTAATATAACCACAAGTACGCCATCATTAAAACCGCACCATAAGGTACAGACTGGCACACTAACCCCCTGATTAATAAACGTGTTTCAAATTTTACACAACTGATAAACAAGCAACATTATTGGTTGTTTAACAGTTGTTTTACGGTTGTTTAAAATTTTAAGCATGTTTATTAGTAAGGTGCTGAGAAAATGAAATACAAAAAAATAACAATTTTTGTTAAATCCACGGAATTTCCACCGACTGCGAGGATGAGCGTGTCAAGCCACACAGCCAATTCTAGAATATGTAAAATTTTTAGCCAACTTAATTCAGTGTGGGTTAGCCGATTTTTGATTAACCCACCACAACTAATAACTACACAGGGGTCTTAGCGACATGGGGGCTTTAGTCAAAGGAAATTGAATGAAAAATTGCACGTCATATTAAATTAATTGTTATTACTAAGGCTTAGGCGAATAATTTCAAAGAACCACTTTACTCTAGTAGGTACTCGTATGAATTCAGCGTACACAAGCGATAATAAAATGATAATATTAATTTTTAAAAAAGGTATAATTTTACTCGTTTAATTCTAAAATGATTACCAAAATTAATATGTAGTGGCTAAAAGTTTAACCCTTCAGTACATTTATTCTGTGTGCTATATTTTCTGCTATATATATATCTTATTTAAAATTTCCGTAAAAAAGTACTGTTTTAGAAACTAGATAAAACTATTTATTTCGGTGAATGGATTATAATAAACATTTATATTTCTAAATAATAAAATTTGAACATCAAATGTAAAAAATGTTGTCAAAAACGCTACCCACATTTTTACTTATTTTTTACTCCAATCATAGAACAATTGAGAGAACTCGATATTTCAAAAACACATTCGTCTTGTTTGGAGAATTCATACGAAAAATGTAACGAACTGTAATATAATTAAAAAAATAAGAAAATATTTTAAAAGTTAAACCGATTTTTACGATAGCGGAGCAAAATCTAAATTATTCACTTTAGCTATTTTTAGGAATTTATTAATTGCATCCAGTATATTTGAGACAAACTAAAATGAACACTGAATAAAGAAATTTTCATTTCACTGAATAAAAAAAAATAACAAAAGTAGAAATATATTTATTATTATGCAAAAAATATATATATAAGGTTTTCCAAGAAGAAGAGTAGGATTTTATGTGTACGTAATGCTTGTAGTGGCTTTATGCATTATGGGAGTTATAGTGTGATTCATAAGCAATATTTTTCTCACAATTATTAGGAACAGTACATACATGGACTACGATTTGCGAGGGTAAAAGTATTTTCTTCTATGCTAATGTTTTTTAACCTGTATTTGAAAAAGCTGAGTTTGTTATTCAAAATCATACTGTGTCTAAAAAAACGTGCGCCCAGTGATAAACATCGTGATTTTCAGTTGAAAACCGTAAAAAGATGATCCCAATGTGATTATGGCAGTTGGGACTCTTCTGAAACCTAAAAAATGCGAAATATTCAGGATCCTAATTATATTCCAACTTTTTGAAATTGGCTGTACGCACGTAAGAACATCTGTTTTATATTTATGACTTTTATTGCATTTTAAATGATAATTATTGTTATTATAATTGTGGAAAGCAATCACTTTGTGCTTAATAATTGTGGTTGATAATAATAATAATTGTGCATAGCATATTTTTATCCTTTTAACTCGGCCACCTCGAAGACAAAATCCTGGGTGCGCCACTGGCAAACGGATGCCTTAGAAAATGGGTATTTGAGTCTGGTCACGATAATCAAAAAAAAAAAATTCATCATTGGGGCGTACTTGCGATTTGTACAGGTTTAGCAGTTGTATTCTATTAAGGTATCTGTGGGCCCTGTACAGTACGCCCAGCTTCTAACTGATTGACAAATATGTGAATGCAAATTAGGTGTTGTGTTCCCACAAACAGTTCTCCAACTCGTCGTGGAAGCAGATTATAAATAAATGGTTCTTTGTGATAAATCAGGGATTTATTAATATACAATAAAAACACATAAATTTGTTTTTGACCACTATAGTTTTATTCTCACTCTACCGGTTTCGGAAGAACCCTTCCTTCGTCAAGAGAATATTAAAAACTGATCTACTATGTAGAACGATGGACAATCATTGCAACATAGTTGGTAAATGCCTGAGTGGCTAAATTTGTGATCTTTATCTTTAGTATTTTTAAGTAATTTTCCCAAGTTGTTATCAGTATAGAACGCGGGTTTAATGTGGGTAAGCAAATTTTTTGTACGCTTAGTAAAAAAAGAAGGAAGGGTTCTTCAGGAACCGGTAGAGTGAAAATAAAACTATAGTGGTCAAAAACAAATTTATGTGTTTTTATTGTAAATTATGATGTGCCACAAAGTGAATGCTTTTTACAATTACGATTTATTAATACTTCACGTATTACAATGGTGGCTCGATGGTTGACCTAAACAAAAGCTGGCTAATTGAGATCTGAAACAGTAAGTTTGTCTGGGAGCATTCTCACTGGCCCTGGCGACTACTGGCCACTGGCTGCCATCTTGCGGACTTCCACGCAAGCTCTATGCACTGCCCTCTATGAGTGCATCTGTGAAGCTCTTACTTCCCAACATTAGGCAAGCAATAAAGCAATAATAATGGTTTCATCCTATTTTTCTACATATATAGACAAATGCCATGAAGATGAGGTTATTGGTTTACTGGTTAGAGTCTAACCTAACCCAACAGAACACAGAAAAAAATAAAAAAAGTGCAATTTGAAAGAATAGGGTTTCTTCCAAAAGTGATTAAATATATTAATTTAACTATTTCATGAGAAATATTTCTGTGTAAGGTGAATTTCGCAAGTTAATTAATGCAAATAGCATTACAAAGTTCTTACACCATTTCCTAAAAATGTTTTAGAATTTTTCTATTTTAGATTACACAATGCAATTTGCCTACTGCACCACGCGGCACAATGCAATTCATTCAATTCATTCAATCGAAAAAAGTCTCCCATCGAATCCCCGCTCACCCAATGGACGACCCGTGGTCGACTGCCAGACCGACCGGACACGACATAATTTTTTACTCGCTTACTATGTAATGGGGTAATGGACTTTGAATCTGTCACGCCTAAAAAATGTATGGCTACAACACGCCCAAGACCAGCGCTGCGAGTCTGGCAGCCATGCTATCTGTAGGTGCTAACGTTTTTTTGGTTGCAGCCTCGCTGATGTGATATTTCAGTTTTGCGAAATTTGTTTTAATTACAAAGAGTGTGCCGTCGCCTGTAAAGGGGAAAATGCTATTTCAGTTGTTCGGGTGCATTTCGGATTTGGTGAAAAAGCTCGGGTGTAAACTGATAAGATATTATTTATTTATAAGAAATCGCGAAATTCGCATTCTACGGATGCCATGATTTCGGTTTCTCGCCACCGATTTTTTGTGGTAATGGTAATAAACTGTTTAAAGCCTCCTCTTCTGCCCTGATGATGTTCTTCCTCCTGTACAATTTCGTCCGAAGTGTCAGCTGAAAGGATACAGTCCACACAATAATTTAATGTGCGTTTTTGATTAAGATTTTTAATTTTTTTTTTTATTGTTCTTCAAAGTACAATCCCATTAAACTGCAATAAAGCAGTTTTTCAACATGATGTTCATGTTCAATTACAATATAGCATATATAATTACATAATTACAACACAACTATAAATAATATTTATCACTAACCACTGCGATAATCAATAGTATTACTAATACAGAGTATCTCTGCTTAGTAACCATGTTTTCAGTATAAATCTGAATCTCTTAGGTAATTCGCAATTTTAGTTTTATATTTTCGAACACAGAACAGTTGGGATCTGGCGGGTGGATAGACGATTATTCAACCTGTGAAAACAAATGAAAAACTTAAAAAAAAATAATTTGAAAAATGTTTTTTTTAATACTAAACAAACAAAAAAAATCTCACCCACAGCCCTAGACAAAAATTTAATTTACTGGTATAATCCATATAAGTCAAGGAATAGCTGGTGAAAGTCTGTCAGGCAGGATGGTCTAGTTAAATTAGAAACAAAATAATTAAAATATATATGCAAGTGTAAATGACATGGTTGAATCAGTTGTCTGAATTTGTAAAATTATTTTTAAAATATTACAAGAATGTTTCGATAAATAGAATAAACGTGAGTAGTCCATTTTGGCTTGTGTGAAATAGTTTCAGAAGTCATATTATTCACACGAACAAAAACTTGAAATCCGCTAAATAGTTGTTTGTAGGATGTCAAGCAACTTTAGCCTGGTATTTGCTCCGGCCCTCACCAGTTACGTATCGGCGCACATTGTTGGGATTGTGTTGGATAATTACACAACGGGATGGGCTGGGGAAACTTAATGAATAGCCCGCTTATTAGACGATGTGTGGATAAACTGGATAGTTAGCCGACTAATAATCTGTCACAAACACGTGACATTACTCCATGTATCCAAATTTGCCCAAATTCAAACTTAATTACCAGCTGTTGGCAGGAAGAAGCATGCATCTGTGCCATGAGGGTGGATTAAGTGAATTGGGAAGTTTGGGAGTGGCGGATAAATCAAAGTGAATGTTACGGGTAGCAAAGCCATTCAATATTGAGACATATTACTTAATATCTCATACTTCTTCTCCCTCACACCTTATCATGGAAGAAATATGAAGACAGTGATCGTGTTACAAATCCAAATAAATTTGTTTTGAAGAAAGCATGATCAAAATTCAACGAAATGAGTTATGAACATAAGTTAGAGTTAAATTTTGAAAGTTAATTATTTACGAAATGAGTTATGAATATAATTTAACATAAGTTAAAGTAAAATTTAAAGCAACATTTAAAGGTAGTTAAGATGTTTGTATTGATAGACGACAAAAAACAATTGTCTTCATATTTTTTCATCCTTGTGCTTTCTTAAATAATATGATTTTATATAAGTCTCATTTGTTAAAAACTGAATGTCACCCTAGCTGTCTTTATTATCTACTTTGTTTCTTCTTAGGGATAATGATTAATGATTAGTTATGTTTCAAATATTGTTATAATATTCTGTGAAATTACCCATCTAGTAACTCATCTAATACATATTTTTTCTTTCTTTTTGAGATATTTCGTGTTTGTATTACTTTATTTTTGTGATTACTCTATGTTTGCTTCACTAAAATATAAATCATTCATCTCGATACATGTAACCTAGTTACACAATTGTTAAACCCGCCAAATAATTCAATAGATACTAGTGTCTTAATCAACAATTATTGCTTATTATATTTTTTTCACCTGTAAACAACCAACTTTATTTTTGTAGGAAAGACTTTGTTAGTGCTGAATTTCCCACTAGATGGTGTCGAGACGTATTAGATCTACATTTGTTGGTGAAATATTTTGACTTGTCATTAATATTTTTGTATGATAAACTAATGATGATAAGACAAGGTTTTTAATGCATGGCACATATGATAACAAATTATTATAAGCGATAATTATTTACCTGAAATATCCGTATAAATTAAAAGTAATAGCAATTATGGGTTATAATAATTTTTTTAAATTATTTGTTATGCCATCCATAAAAAACCTTGTCTAATAAACATTAGTTTATCAATAATTTTTTTATTATTTCTTAAATAAGAGAGGACTATATCAAAGGAATCTAATCAACCCTTACATAATAAACCTAATTCACCTTTGACGTTTCAACGTAGAAACGATGTACTAATAAACTAATAAACTTTCACTTAAATTAACTTAAAATATGGTTATTTCTTAGGTACACACCAATATGCAGGCTGTAGAGTATTTTATAATATTAATTGAATGTATCGTAGTTTAATGAACTCTCCTGGTAATTCGTTTGGAGCTGAATCAATGTATTACAAGTTCGTGTGATTACTTACGGGTTCCGCCAGAAGCTCGTCAGTGGTATGATGATGTAAAGGGAAAATTGAATCGAATTCTCTTTGTCAATCTCCACCTCTCCACCTCACGTGCACTTCTGTACAAGCCTTGAATACCGTAACTGTACTTTGCTAACTGCTTAAAGCCAGTGACAGACCACGACATATTCTCATGGCCTGGCCTATTTCAGCATATCGCTCGCCATACATTCCCATTGGTAAGCAATATGCCGATAGAGGCCAAGCCGTGATGCGTATGGCGTAATATGTGACACCCACCTATGTAAAAGTAGATATACGTCAGGAAACATACCTAAACTCGTTGACGACTGAATGAGCGTATATATTTTGTGAAATGGGTTACATACTAACAAAATAGTTTACTTATGGTGGCCAATATACATTTTTTCGTCGAAAAGTATGATACTGCATCTCTAGTTACAAATAAAAATATTTTTTTGAATAAATCGAAATTTGTTCCTTACACCGTATTGGCACTTATTCTTACTTCATTCACATTCGTTTCATACATTTTCTTCCGTTCAATAGACTCGTCATAGAACCCAACATCAGAAGTATCATTCACTTTGACTTTAAAGTCGTCTTCCATAAGCGTCCCCGACTTCTCTTCCCCTCACTTGAGGGTTATTATGTTATATTTATTTTTTATTTTTTCATATTTTATAACATACAATATAATTAATTTAATTTAAAGAATAAGAGCATATTTAAAATTATAATTAAACATATTTACCTTTACGCGATATATACATACTACACTAGTAAATATATATTTTTTTATGATTTCCTGTATATTTCCTACATATTTAGGTATTTTTATAGAGGTAGGCGCGTCTTATTTTTTTAGAGTGCGCATAATGCACCTTTTTGAAATGTTTCCAAATGTAGTAGAGAGAATAGATGAGTGTGTATGTATGTATATATCATTATTTTGTCACGCGTTTTGTGTTCACATACCGAAGACAACTTTTCAAAATTGGAATGCTTTTTTATTTGCAACATGGCAGTTGTTAAAATATGTTTTTTTGCGGATTAAACACCGTTATAGCTTTCTTTAAATTTTTATTTTTCATACCAAATTTTTGATGTTTCTTGATTAAATTTTGCATACTTGTATAAGATGCGGGTATTAACACAATAAGAAAATAATAATAACCATCTCTACATTAAATTAAACACAACAAACTCTGTTTCTAAAAGAGCCCGGGTAACACCGGTAACTTTAGCTTGTTAACATTAAATTTGAATCCAAGTAACGAATTACACAAAACGCAAACAGAAAAAAATTCAGTAAAACACATTCAATCATTCGTGCCAGTCCACCCTGCGTTTTATCGGGTGTGCAGTGTGCACCCCACCACCACTTGCGGCTGATTGAATTATCGATCATCCCTCAGTAATTACACTCCCTCCTCACTCTCCACTCAGCGCATGCAGAACCACTTGACGAGTGTTATGGTTCAACGGATTGTATACACAATACTGGGGAATGAGCACCGCGGAAATAATTATATAATCAACGATTATTATTGTCATTATTCAATCGCGCGATCGATGTTTTATTATTTCATTTAGTTTTGTGGCTGATTTAATTAGTGAATGTTCTAGCGTTATAACAATGGTTCCCCAGTAGAACAATTTTTATTCCATCATAGAATCCATAGAAAATGTCAACAAGGTAGATGGATCATGAACCATTATCGGTAGTAGCTCGGCAACAATCGGCACGCTTCGATGGCATATCTTTCTTGGTTTTGATTAATGGCGTGGCAAAGTCATGTTTTAATCGACCGTTTTGAATTTTGTCTGTCTGTAAATTTGTTTGTACGTTCCGTTTCAAGATGGTGGCCGCTTTAATGGTGCAGTAAAGGTTCTTTTCTCAAATGTCAAATCGTCGTTTTTATTTAGACTTTCTAATTCTCATTTACAAAATATATATTATGGTACCTACCTGCCTGAAGAAAGTATGAAAAAAGAATTATCATTGAGATGGTGACATTTATTTGAACAAATTGTAAAATTTCCTTATTTGAAAAAAAAGTTGAATAAAATTATATGCTCTATAATTAAGTAAGCAGGTATTTAAGTACCTGCTTAAAATTTTATGATTTATAAAAATAAGAAAAAATTAAAATACATAATTTTTTGGATCAACTGTTCACAGAACTACTAATTATCTATGATAGACTCATTTGAACTGAAAGTTCCGTGATTTTTATAACTATTGCACAATTGAACATCGTCCACATTTAGATGTGATTTATATTTGACCAATCCAAAATCCAACAAATCTAAGCCCAATATTTAAAAACAACTAATAGTCAGTTTTACGAGATCTATTTAATGTCAAGTTTTTTTTTTAAATTAATAAATATCATTTATAAATGAAACCATAGGTGGAAAAATATAGTTTTAGACTATGCACTAAAATTTCAGAACTTCCTTTGCGAATTTCGTTGAAATGCTGAAACAATTTTCTTCAAACGCCAAACGAGTAGGGTAACGGAAGTCTCTAATTTCTTTAAGTAGTATGTCTACACAGAGGAAGGTGGCAATACGAGTAGTCTATATCATATTATTATGGTGTAAGTACTAGGTACGTAAGATGATTCCTACAAGTGCGCACTTAATTGAATTTGGAAGGAAAATAAACAGAAGTGACATTAATTTGATTGTAATAATTTTCAATTAAATAAAAAGGCATAAGTGATTAATTTATTATTATAATATTTTTCCAATTTTACAGTTGTCGCAGATGAAATTAAACCAGTGATGTTTAATTACGATATTGCATATTTTTGTTTTTAATTTGTTGAACTAAAATATAATTCTAATCGATAAATAGTATAAAGCAAAGTGGCTATCCGAGTCTGTCTGTCTGTGCGCTAAGCTCTTCTAACGAATTAATTATTTTTGATAAGGATTGCAGTATCATTTAAAGAAATTGTTACAAAGGGTTTAAATATATAATAAATGCAAATTAAATTTATAGACAGCAGAGAAAAGTCAATATTTTGTAATCAAGTAGTTAAAAAATATTGTTGGGCGCTTACATTGCTAACGCTGGCTAAATCTCATGAGATACATCAAAATAATTTACTACGGAATTGTCCACAGAAAAGTCCACGATGTCATAATATGACATATTATATCTATCTTCCAAGAATAACCCTCAGCAACGCCGGGTACACGTCAGCTTTTTTATGTGATTTGAAATAAATCGAATTTAATTTTGAAAGTTTTATCACTATTTTTATTTACTGATACAATTAAAGATTCATAAAATAACAAATTATGATCTAACTTTATTTATTTTATAAATCAATACCATGTACTTGCTTTACCATTGTTACAATTTACAACGAATGCCTAGTTAACATAACTGTAATACTTACATTGATATTTACTTCATGTTAAAGCCCACTGTATTAATCCAAATATACTCGTAGCTTTAATAAATAAGTGAAAATAACTAATAAAAGTTATATTTTCTGAACTCCTCAATCTTTGGATCTCGGGAAATTTGAAAATAAAAAAGAAAATTTCATTTTCTGAACTCTCCAATCTTTTGGACCGGGGAAATTGGAAATAAATGGATTTAAGATTTTTACAGCGAATATACACTGTCGGTTTCAATTGCTGATATATCTGGTTATGCGCGCTATTTCTTTTTTTACTGGACTCGTCAAGGCAGTAGTAATTTTTAAATTTTGAAATGTAATTTATGTATTCAATCGATACGAATTTTTCCCCGTTTTTCAATGTTTGTTTTAAAGGTGTTTCAATTTTTATTTTTATGCCTTTTTTAAAAATGAATAAAACATTATCTTTTTTGTACATAGTGTACCATAGTTTTATATGAAACACGCCTTATTGCCCCACTATTACCAACCATCTGGAGCCACTGAGACTATGGCATCCCCAAATGGGGTATTTTGTGAGGCTGAAGGTAGAGAGGAGGGGAAGGAGATAGGGGAGAGAAAGGTGGGGAGGTACCTGGATATTCAGATCTGGTTACTGCACACTGCCAAAGCCATTTCAAGTAACGTTTCAATTCTAAATGGTGGTCTTCACCAGAGCAATGCTGAGAGTATCTTTCACTCAATTTCAAATGAAATTAGCAATAACTTCTAAACGTCATACGTGATGGTTAATATTTTCAAGAAACGTAACAATATAATGCAGAAATGTTCCACATCTATTTTAATAAATTTTCAGCGGGGTTGACAGAATTATTCACATCATAATAAAATCAATTGACAAAACCCACCATCAGTAGACAATCAATAATTTGGGAAAACAGATTTAAATGGGAGGAACCCAATAGAATAAGACTGTTGATAGAATAGGCTTGTTTAAAAAATAATGGTTTCTTAATCATGCCTTAGGCATGTAAAAAGAAAGCTATGCCTTTTTACAGTGATTTTTGTGAACCATTCGAGTTATTACATTTCAAAAGTCGAAATAAGGATGTAACATGACATAGCCACCATCAGTGGTTTTTAGAGCGACATTGATTTTTTAGAGAACCTCATGTCCTCGAAGAGAATAATGTATTATAATTTCTGTCATACGTAGGCACTAATTGTTTTCTCTTATCACATTTTTTATGAAGATTTATAATATTTAAAAATAAAAATGATTTATTATGAATATTATTAGGTATTTGTAGCGTTAGTAAAATTAAATTAATATTAATTATTATTTTTTGGTAAACTAATGTTTTTTAAGACAAGATTTTTTATGCATAGCACAAAGGGTAACAATTATTTTACAAGCAATAATTGTTCGCCTGAAACACTCATCCACATTGAAAAATCTCCTGATAAAAGATACATGACGCCAACGGGACTCGAACCCGTGTCCCTTCGATTTCCGGTCGACAGCTCTGACCACTGAGCTATGGCGGCTTATCTCTTACCCGCGAAATTATTCAATATATACTAGTGTTTCATTCAACAATTACTGCTTGTTACATTTTTCACCTGAAAACAACCAACTTTATTTTATATGAGAAAGGCATTGTAAGTGCTAACTCTCTCACTAGATGGCGTCGAGACAAATTGTCTACATTTTTAGGCGAAATACTTTAACTTGTCAAATATTAATTATTATTTTTTGGTAAACTAATGTTTTTTAAGACAAGATTTTTTATGCATAGCACAAAGGGTAACAATTATTTTACAAGCAATAATTGTTCGCCTGAACAATTATTGCTTGTAAAATAATTGTAAAATCACACGGGTTCGAGTCCCGTTGGCGTCATGTATCTTTTATCAGGAGATTTTTCAATGTGGATGAGTGTTTCAGGCGAACAATTATTGCTTGTAAAATTAATATTACTTTTGAGATAATAATACTTAATATGGACTTTAAGGCGGGCAGTCCGGTTTTCGTGTTATAATAATAAAAAAACTATTTTATGTAAGATATAGGTACAGGCACGTTTTTTCACTATTTTATCATTTCTTTAACTATTATTTTTATTTTTTTAACCGGATTACGAATAATGTGAAGAGATTTTTCATAATTTACCAATATTCAATATTAGTAATTTTTCTCATTAGAACTGAACTTAAGTACTTATTTTGTACTCTTGTTGTTAAATATAATTATAGAACTTCTTTGTACAACATAATTCTCTATGACAACTTGTATTGTACCTGCTTATATAGTTCATACTCAATTTATTATATTGTGTAAAATACACTTATTATTGTACTCCCGAACAACTTACCTTTCGCAATATGTACATGCAAAAGCCTTTAAGGAGTGAATAAATAAATAAATTTAAAAAATCTTGAAACTTGCAATATGCACCTGAAAAAATTACATTCAGTTAATGTGTTGGTAATATTAGTAAGTTAAACATTTATAGTGGTAAATACTTATTGCTTGATATCATTGTGGCTCAGAATAATTAATATTCCGTCACTAATTAGTGAGGAACGTCACAAGAACCCACCTCCTGAAGCGGAAATTATACATATTAATTATGTCAGCAGTAATTTACATAGTAATATTTGGTTTCAGTCCTGTTAGACGATGTCAATCTATCCGGAAGACAATGCGGTAATACATATAGTATCTAATAATATACCCGTTCTAAGTGATACTACTTGATAATTATATCTTCAATGAGTCAGGACGGATCAATTGACGTTATCGTAGCAAAGGGTAATGCCTATAATAAACATGCAATAATACATACATACGCTATCATATTACTATGTTTTTTTGGTATGATTATTCCCTAAGAGAAATAGTAAGATTTTTTCATCTTATGAATATATATAATAATAATAATATTTATACAATAATTATTGTTCATAAAATTTTTATTCTTCACCATGAAGAGACATGGCACTTGGTGAGAGAAAAAAATGATTACATTGATTCGATATTCTTGAAAACACTAGCAGTCAAAGTTATGGACATTTATAATTGGCATATTTTGTGTTTTTATTATGTTGGATGTAGGCATCAATGAGGTGTTCTAGTTTCTTAAGCGATAACGATTAGTAACATAGGTGACGGTTATTACTGAAGCATGCAAATAGAATTAATGCCATAAAATAGTAAACAAAAATGATGGCATTTTTATTCTCGACTATGTTACAGCTATTCCAAGAACCAAAACCAACCAAATTATGGCAGTGCTGACACAAATTGTTAAACAATTTTTAATATGTTTTTGAGATGCGGCAACCAATTTGCCCGAAAACAGTAAACTTATTATATTTTTTTGTTATTTATTCCATAACTTTTCCTAATTGGCGCAATGGTTTTTCTGATAAGTTGGATCTGGTCACTAAATATAACTAATAGACATTTCAAGCAACGTTTCGATTATACACAAAGTTCTTTTACCAGGTCCTTTTTAAAG
Organism: Hesperophylax magnus; assembly: GCA_026573805.1. Taxonomy (NCBI): domain Eukaryota; kingdom Metazoa; phylum Arthropoda; class Insecta; order Trichoptera; family Limnephilidae; genus Hesperophylax; species Hesperophylax magnus. The sequence goes on from JAIUSX010000022.1 coordinate 10,036,583, forward strand.
TTCTTTTGAGGTATAAGAATATTTAGAACTTATTCAATTTTTGTCTTCGATAATCTTAATCTTTTGATATATAATGTCTAACATTCATTCCTTAATCTTCAGGTAACGTTCGTATTTTTTCAACCAAATAAAATTTATGTATCGGTACTAAAAGCCAAAGACAATAAATCTATAGTCAATTATTTCTACGGAAGTGAGGTGAGGCAAAGCATTTAGGATACACGTTGGGGTTAAACTGTATTAAACCGAATTAAATTCCATACTGCTGATTTCATCAATTTATTCATATTGGCGACGCGCGCGGACCAGATAATATTAGGTACGTGCAGTGGACAATGAAGGTATTTCATTAAATTAATCCCGTATGCATGAATAAGCAATTGAAATCGCTTAAAAAACGCTTGAAACAACAGGTATTATTGGGTATAAGTTATCAATGGAGGGAATGTATAATTATATTGTCAAGCAACCTACAAAGTAATAAAAGTCACATATTTAAAAATTGTATATTTGTGTGGGAAAGCACACTGGAAAGAGATACAATATTACATATGTTATATTTTCTTTTACATTATATTTCCCCAGAAGAAAATAGCTGGACTCAGATTATTTATGTGGGGTTAATTATGTACTTTTATCATGTACAAGTATTACAAACAAAATGAATAAACAATCATGCATGTAAAAATGGTTCCATGATAACTCAACACAGTGAAAATTCAACACACATTTTTTAAAAGTTATATAAAGTCATTATAAACGCTGTTTTTTTTTTAACCTAACCTAACCTAACCTACTTAACCCAGTTAATAAAGTTTTTGTTTCATCACTTTATATAACTTTTTAAAGATGTGATGAATTATCATTGTGATGATTTATCCGGTCACCGTAAAAATGTAGGATATTGACGTACCTACTGTTAAAATATATAATTGCTAGCTCAGTTGTATAGAGTTTAACTCGGTTTCTGGGCAAGAAATATATTTAACAAAAGTATATCAATCTGCGTAAAATAAAACTAAAAAATTTAACTATTTTTGGTTCAGTAATAAAAAAAAACATAATTTTGGAAAATCTCATGTGACATGCGCCGGTCTACCCGTAATACAAAAGTGTTTGTCAATAACATTCTTTTTATGGACGTTTGTTTGATTGGTTTCAATAATCAAATTACCGTCCATTGTGGTCGTAAAATGTACGTTGCAGTTTAATATCAATAAAATCACGTAAACATGAGCATAAAATCAGCTAATTATCAAAACCCAAGCTTTATTGCTATTCTACCGGCCGATTTAACGCCGATAGAAAACAGTTTGCCTGGAAAATAATGTTACGTTGATACACCATGAATATCGAGTAATTCTGATTGTCCAAATTATTGCTCGTTGCAGCAAAAAGCTTACAATGAAATGAAAATGTAAACAATATGTCGTATTGAAACACGCCCCACAAAATTGAATGAAAATGCAGCGGAATTTACTTCCAGTCAAATTACTGTGCAAAACCAATTGATTCCTAATTTGTAAAAACTCTGCAATAATAACTTTCACAGTTTGTCGAACTGAATTTACTGACCATCAATTAATTCAATTCGTTTCAAAGGGTGATGAAAGCAGAAACGTTCAATCTAAATTTTACTGTGGGTTTTCGGACTTAAAAATCTAATTAACAAATTATTTTAAATGTTGAGATGTTTCTTAACTTTGACTCATCATTTTGTTCGTTTTAAGTTTTTCCCAATTGCTTGATAGTAGCACCCCTATTAATGAATTGATTAACCAGGGTTATCCACTTCTCATGGTTCATGGCCACACGAAAATCTGTGGACGCTGAATTATTGACGATTGTGAGAAATACGTACGAAGAAATAAGTACGCAAGGTAGGAAGAAAGGTGGTGCATGGTGGGATGATGAGATTAAAGCACTGGTCTCAGAGAAGAAGAAAGCATGGTTATGTCTGATTGCGGCTGGCAGTGCTTCCAGCGAAGAGAAGGATCGAGCGAAAGAAGTATATAAGGAATGCAAGGAAAAAGTAAGAGTTGGAGTGAAAGAACGAAAGAAACGCCTGGAAGAGGAAGAAGGAATGAAAATGACCAACTATTTTCAAGAAAACATTAAGTTATTTTGGAAGGAAGTCAAAAGGTCCCGGTGTGGCCCTGAAACCGGAAGCATGAAAGTGATAAAATCGAAAGATGGAAAAATGTTGACGAATGAGGAAAAAATAAAAGAGAGATGGATGAAGTATTTCGAGGAAGTCTTTGAAAGCGAAGTGAGTGACAGTGATTCTAGCGGCGAATCAGATATGAATGATGATGGACTGAATGTTACCGAAATTAGCATGGATGAGATAGAAAGATCAATTAAGTGTATGAAGAATGGTAAGGCTGTCGGTTTCGACAATATTGCTGCTGAATATTTTAAAGGAGGTAGCCGTATAATTCTCACATGGTTGTGCAATCTTTTTAACGAATGTTTAAAGGAAGTTTACACGCCTTTAGATTGGAGAAGGGCAGTGATCATGCCATTATACAAAGGTAAAGGGTCACGTATGGAATGTGGGAATCATAGGGCTATTAGCCTGCTAAGTTCAGTTGGCAAGCTGTATGGTAGAATTTTGATTGAAAGGGTAAGAAAGAAAACAAAGGATAAAATATGGGATATGCAAGGTGCTTTTATGAGTGGAAGGGGGTGCACGGACCAGATCTTCTCATTGCGTATGCTCACCGAGAAGTTTCTGGCAAAAAAACAGAAACTTTTCTGTGCCTTTGTAGATCTACAAAAAGCATACGACCGAGTCGACAGGAAAAAGCTATGGAAGGTGTTGTCCAAGTATGGAGTGAATGCGAATCTGACTCAGGCAATTGCGTCTCTATATGACGGAAGCGTTGCATGTGTTAGGGTGAACGGTGGTTTTACGGGGTGGTTTGATATCACCGAAGGTGTTAAACAAGGCTGCGTAATGTCACCGTGGTTATTCAATCTATACATGGATAATTGTATGCAAGAATTGAAAAAGGTGGGATTGGGCGCGAATTTGAGTAATCTGAAAGTATGTTGCCTGTTGTACGCTGATGATGCGGTGCTGATTGCTAATAGTATGGATGATCTGCAGTCTCTCGTGTCTAGGATGAACGAAGTATGCATGAAGAATGAGTTAATGATGAATGTAAGTAAGTCTAAAGTAATGGTGTTTGAAAGAGAAAGTACGAAAACAGTGTGCAATATAGCTGTGAATGAGGAATACTTGGAGCAGGTGGATGAATTTGTGTATTTAGGAAGCATGTTTACGAGAGATGGGAAGGCTGACAGAGATATTGAAAGAAGAGTAAATGCAGGTAACTCCATTAATGGAGGACTGAACGCAGTTGGCGCTAACAAAAAATTGTCCAAAGAAGCGAAGTTAGCAGTCCACAATGGAGTGCTGGTACCTACCCTGATGTATGGAAGTGAGGCACGGAACTGGCAAAGAAAGGATGAAAGTAGATTGAATGCTGTTGAAATGAGATCCCTGAGGCGTATGTGTGATAAAACCATGTATGATCGTGTGAGGAATGTGGATATCCGCAAAGAGTGCAAGGCTGATGTAAGCGTAATGAGTAAGATCAAGAAAGGGACGCTTAGATGGTTTGGGCATGTAGAGCGAATGAGCGAAGAAAGGAGTGTAAGGAGAATATACGATGCAAATGTGAATGGTAGCAGAAGTCGGGGACGCCCGAGGAAGACATGGCACGACCAAGTGAATCAGATACTTGAGTCGGGCCATGTCAAGAGTCAGAACAATAGAAGAGTATGTATGAGACGATGTATGAATGTGAATGAGGCAAGGAATGTGTGCCAAGACCGAGTTGTTTGGGGGTCCGTCCTCTCTGCCTACCCCTGCGGGGAAACGGCGTGATGGTTAGTTAGTTAGTTAGTTAGTGAGAAATAATCTGTCTTTGACTTCAGTTACTTTTTTCTCCTCATTCAGTCCATTTGACCAATTTGTCAGCAACATTTCAAGTATACTAGCAGTACAAAAGTTGAGATTTTAAATCATTCGTGGCGGATCGTTAAGCCAACTAAGGCATTGAGACGTAGATATCATTTTCGTGTTTAGTATTTGTTTTTCATTCCTAAAAAGAACATCATAAAAACAGTTTAAAGAAAATTATTGCAAAACTTATATCGAAACAATAGAATGTAAAATAAATAGATATGTGTAACCCAACTAAACACCACGAAGGTAAAGTAAATTCACATATTTTTACAACCTTACCGACATGAAAAAAAGCATTTTTTTGTAATAAAAAGTACTACCAACCTACATTCAGAGAAAACCTATTAAATTAAGTACTTTTTCATGAGCCTTTTGAGGTTATCAACGCTGAAAGAGTTGACATCTACATCATTGTTCCTTGCGACACAGTTTCATTTGTCGCGAGAAAAGTGAAAATAACTGTCTCCGATATGTAGAGGAACTACAGTTGGTGTTTTATTTAAAAATAAGCTCCGTGGCCCAGGTCCGTACATTGAAAAGGCGTATCCGGAAAGTGGGAGTTCGATTCCGGTTGCGGAATCTGCTTAGTCAATATCGCCGTTGTGTTCGGCGGAATTCTTATTTCTCCATTCGTTTATCACTTGAATGGGAAATGTCAAAGTACCCCAATCCGGGAAGGGTGGAATTGATTTGCGAGTCGGTTGCCGACGAAGATAGAAGGATGTGTTTTAAATTTGGAGATCCTTTCAAATAAAGTCAGAAGGCAAATAGGGTCTGTGGGAGCATTTTCTTCTGTCGACTAAGTGATTTTCTTTTAAAATGAAAAATTGAGTGGCAAAAGAAAAGGTACGCAGTAGTTAGAATCATGATATCGATTTTCTAACAATTGTTAAGATTACTCCACAACCGTATTTTTGGAGAAATATACTAAATCACCTACAATTTTTTCAGCGGAGTCCTTTACTAGTTTACTTTCATACTTACCTACTTACTCCATCTCTACTTTTAGTAATAAAAATATCAGAAGAAGTTTTTGAAATACAAAAATACATGTTCAATAGAAAGGTACACTTTTTTTTTATTAATAAATAGATTTATTTCTTTCAAGAAACATATTATACGGGTTGGTACTAAATGTGATTCATGTGGGTAGAATTTTTGGAAATTAATGCCTTGATGACTTGCACTAAATTTTACTGCCAATCGCGTATTGCTAGGCAATAAAACATAAAGCACAACTAACTCATAAAAAAAAATAATTTCCCTGGCTAAAAAAGTACATGATAGAGAGTCGAAATAATTTAAAATTGCAATATCTATGTCCAGAATGCATATGATTTATACGTCCTAAGGTATTTTGTCTAGTAGGTATAATCATTAATTAAACTAAGGAAAGAAAGTTGAAAAATAAGCATAAGTTAAAATATATTATTTACCTTGTGTATTGCGTAATCTAAAAATTACGGCGAATCCTAAAATAAAGCACTAAAGTCATCGACGTTTTTGGGCCAAAGATGTCGCGGTTCTTCCGCGAATGTATTATATGCCGACAAGAAATAAATAATAAATTCTGTTCGGGGAATTTCACCAACGATCCGGCCTCAATTGGAGATGTATTTTGCTTTCAATAGTCAGCCAGGGCCGGAGCGGGCTAAGGGGACTGGGCCGGGGCGGGATTTGGGTTAATTGGGATACGGGCTGGGATTAGGGGACCCCGGGGGAATTCACGTTCAATGATTTCAGACTCCGGAATAAGCTATTCTTCTTATGTATAAGGTATCCATTTTATTTTATATAATTTGCGGAGGTAAATCTTACGAAAAAACGACGAATTTACATTCGTATACTACATGAGAATTGAGAAGAAGAAGTAGATGAGATGAGAATCCGACCTCATTAAAATATTTTCCCAGGTAAAGTAACATTTGTTCATTTTTTTGTAATAAAAGATTTATTGTCTGATTCCCGTTCTGCTGGCATTCAAGTTTATATGGAGGTAATTGGATATAAGTATTAAAATTAGCCTTTTTTCTGACTTTACACATTTCATGTATGAATTTTTTTTTAACAATTTATAAGCATTTCATTTCCTGTTCCACTGTGGTGAAATATCAATGTTTACTTCATAAAATATAAATTGTAATATATGTCGTTTAAGATTTAACATAATAAGGAAATAAATAGAAAAGCAAAACCCAAACAAAACCGAGTATTCTGTATCGATGGAAGCAATCACAGCGTCTCTCTCATAAAAAAGATCATCGCTGTCAGATTTGAAATCCTGCATTCTCAGCAGATACGTTTTCCTTATTCATGTAAAAGAAGAGAAAAACACAGGCAGAAAACGGAAACTATTGAATCCTTCACTGGAGTCGATCATGCGAACAATGGCTCTGTGTATATCTCGGTTCGTTTTCTCACGTTTTCCATTACCATCATCGAATATGTAGGAGGTTTTGGTGAATAATTGATTTGTCCACGTTCCCAGGCAAAGTCAGTACCCGGAGATAGAATTCCCTTATGCCACCCGCCAGACAAAGGAATCCCGAAAGAATTCGACAATTTTTAAAACTCAATTTAATATTGGCGATCGTCGATACATTTTGTGCAATACATTGAAAAATATTTGTTGATATTAACTATAGGTGCTGAATTTCAAAATTAAATACAAAAATTTATCTTCAAGTTTATTTTCATGAATTTTAGATCTTGTTTTACGTCAGGTTTCCAGGGTTGAAATTTGGGTGCTAAACACAAAGTCCTCTTTGCCAAATTTACACCCATATTTTATTCGGCTAATTGAAAATTGATGAAGTTTAATTATTCATGAATTTATTTGTGCACTCATATGTTTAGTAAATGACCAAATTAACATTTGTAGGAGTTTATAAATGTACTGTTTGCAAAACCAATCACCCATTTTGAAGGTACTTAGATGAAAATAGATTCTTTCGCGTTACTAGATTATCAGAGATATTCCTAATTTTTAACTGTCAAAGGCATGGCGTATCTATTAATCAATTACCGAAAAGCCAAGTGAAAAAAACTGTTTTTCTGAATTAGTTACTGAATTATCCGAGTTGATTTTGAGTTTTCCGTACTAAAACTATAGTTTCATCAAAATTTAAATTTGGTATTATTTTAGTAAATTTTTGCGAAATATTATAAAAATAAAAAGCTTTTATGAACGTGGTTGATTGCTTTATACCTACTCGATGTTTTAAAATTATAATATAACAAAAATAAAATATAACATGTAATCATTTATGAATTTATTGTATTTCCTTTTATTTTGCGTTCAATATTCATCTACTTTCCAATATTCCGCAAAAGTATCAAACTTCACAATTTCCGCAAAGCGTCGGCGTGAAAATGTGTTTCCTCGAAAGTGTAAAATATGTATTTCGTCTACTACCGTTGAAATTTGTACGGAAAATACATAGTGGGGTGGCTAACCCAGTCCTCCCAGTCCTCCCCCGCTGGGTTATCTAGGGGACAATGGCAAATCGTTCAATTTCGCAAAGAACATTGCAGCCGATTCAAATGAATAAATCAATCGAACAACCTGCACTACGTTTATTGTTGAGATTTCCATCCTTCGCGTGCTTATTCCATTTGTTTTCCTCTTTTAAGAGTTTCTTTGTTACTTGTTACGGCTTTGCATACATTCGGCATTGTGTTCTCATAAAATACGAGAATTTTCCACTGAATTTACAACAGGAGTTTTCGTAGTATTGTGTACATGTCGTTGATCCCCGTCATAATGACCAGAATTTGTATTGTTAGCATTTTACATCATCCGACAAAAATACAAATTTTATATGAATCTCACCAAAAGGAATTACTAAATAATAATTGGTAAGTATGTCATCCTCAAAGAAAAGAATAACCTTTTTGTTTTACGGCTAGGTATAATTATTATTTAAAATTATTCAAGAAGTGTATAAGCATATGAGTTAGGTATTGTGGTATTATTAACCTTTTCAATAACTAGAAACAGATTCAAAATGAGACATACATCTTTAGATGCTTGTAGTGAAGATAACATAAATTTTCTTTGTTTGTATATTCTCTCATATAAAACCATAATTAAATAAACACAGATTTTTTCCATTTCAAATGCAGATACAATAAATGATTAGACAATTGCTTGGACCGCTCTTCATATTAAAATTAATTGAATACGACTTCATGCGGTATGTGTTATGAAATGAGATAGAGTTATAATACCCGGCGTAGGGGTATAATCAGATAACCGATTTCGATTAAGAATGAAAACACCACGTATCGGTATGTATTGTGGCTGTCGGCGATGGGCGGGAGAGTTGGGCGGCGGTGGCGTTGGCTGGGCGGTGGATAGTATCGTAGTACCGTTTAAGATTTGGGCGGCGTATCTGATATCAGTTTTCTGGTCACGCGCCCGCCCTAAATCGTCTCATTGTCCCAAACCAAAATACCACGTGGCTCGTCTCCAAATAACTTTTTATTCCTTGATATCCAGCCCATTTTTTGGCCTGATATTTTCCCATTCTACGTTACGATGGTATTACACCGATACGCTGCCGGCCACTTGGGAAGGATAAAGGAAGGAAGGTGGATGCCCATTTTACACGTGTACTCGACGGGGAATCTTCCATACATCACCAAAATGAAAAAAAATTAACCAAATCTTCAGCAATTTTGAATTATTCCTAGAAAAAAAATCTAACAATTTATTTATATAACTCATCATTAGCCTGGGGCAAAATACACTATTTTCGTAAAACCTTGTTTGCAAGATGATGTTTTTGCAAATTGTATTATCAGATAATGTGTTTATACAACAAAAAATACATATTTATATTATGTAGCTTTCCCAGGATAGCTACTTATAATAAGAAAAAAAATTCTCTCTCACGAATTTTATAAAAAAAATTATGTGATGAAGATATACGAATATAATATTGAGATTTATCATATTATCTAGATAAGTAAAAGTTCATTGAAATAAAAGTAATGTGTGTGAGTCTTTCTGTAAATAAATACAGTACTATGACTTTGAAAATGAAATATTATGATATTTGACATGGAATTTTAGGACGGACTTTTTTGCAGATAGTAAAACACTCTAAAACAATATATTTTTTAAACTTTAACCCCGTACTAATTTCCCTCAGAGCCTATGTCAGCTTTTGGGATGCTGTGTGAAGGAGAGGAAGTACTCGGAAGTTGGTTGTCAAATAAATAGTTCCTGGGGTTGCGGTTCCCAAACCCACCTCCCAAACTGTAAATTATTATTAAAAATACATTAGGTGTACAAATTATTTCTCCACGGTGGATATAGCTCCGTGCCGTTTGGTCGTCTTGTGTCACTTCTGTATTACTTTGGCGTTGAGCAAACTTCGGTGGGGCGCCTTTAGTATTTTTAGTGGACAAGTTAAAATTGCTCTTTAAAATATATATACTTTGGGGGCGTAATTGAAAGCTCAAAACTTGAGACAGAAAATTGAACAATATTATTTTCGGTTACTTTCGTTAAAATTTTAAGGCCATTCTGGTAACGAATCCCAAAGTTATATGAAATTGTAAGATCTCTTTAAATTCGTGCAGGGAACAAATTATACTACACCGCTCGATTAAGAGTTGGGAAATTGAGATTTCCAAAATATATTTATTTAGAATGGATTTTATATGTTCTCAGATCAATCATTACCAAGCCAAACGAACGCCTTTAGAAAAAAACATATTAAATGAATCGTGGCACCAAACAGCATCAAAAAATTATTTTTGTATTTATTTTACATTATATGCTCATACACTGAGAAAAAAGAGATCAAGATACTGTTAAAAATGTGACAGCATGACCATTTCCTAATAAAATATTATTTTTTCCGAATATATCTTAACACGTGTTCACGCAGGTGCCCCTCTCCGAATAAATATAATGGAAGAGATGCGAAAATACTATTATTTTAAAGAACATGTGTACCAACTGCCTCATACTATATTTGTGCTTTACTGATAGTTTATTATGACATTTGTTAAATCATTCGTTATAGGCCTCCAATCCCGTTTTTAACAGGAAAACTAATATTTTGACCAGATTTAAATATATAAACAATATTTCTTATCAGTAAGTTTACTCCGTGTAGTAGCTTTTACAAACATGTGAAATGTACATTTAATAATTTAGTGGAACAATAATCGTAAAGTAAAATTTGCTCTTCAAATTTTATACACAGAGTGATTTATTTTCATTTAGTTGAAATAAATAAATTTTACTCGTTTATAAACGCTTACTGAAATTCACATCGTAATTCGTGGGATAGAAACTTTACCAATCTGACATTGGGGTTGTTGAGAGAAAGTTAGAGATACAATAAATAGCTTAAAAATTAACTACGTAATAAAACGATAATATTATTATGATATTTAATCTTCTCCACAAATCATCTGCAAACTATGTCGTTCCTGAAGATATTTTGTTGGTGGTGATATTATTTGATTGGGGCAATTTTTACGTGCTGCCAAGTATGATAAAATGTAATTTGGTTCACAGGCCCGTCGCGGCGCGATCGCATCTCTAATCTTGCCGTGGGAGATGTACTGCGCCTCGCCGCCTGCAAAAAATAAGAAAAACCCGCCGTGTAATTAAATTGGGTCTTGCCAAGAAAATGTCAATATTGCATACAGCATGTTGTAGCTGGCAACTCGACGACGTTCTTAGCATCTAATGCGACCGGAGGACCAGCGGCCCGACTTGCCAACTAGACCCGACCAGACTTCTACTAGGTACCAACAAAGTAGTATAGGCTTGTGGTTGTTTCTTGCCTTACATACTCCCCAGTGATAGAGTGCAGATGCAGGGATGTGACATCACCTTGTTTCTATTCAACCAACGGTAGTATACGGACATCGATGTTTGTGATCCGGTTTCAGACTTGCCTTACTTGACTATTAGCAAAACTATGAGCTATGGATATTTTTTTCCTTGCATAATCCACTAGACGTCTGTGACCCTAACCTTAAGTTTTAAGAATAACATAGGGGGCAGACAAGATAAATTCATAGCTTATTCCACATTTATCAAAGGTTTTATTTACAATTATTCTTCGGTTTCTGTCATTCTTTTTTACATTAATTTTCATTAAAAAATGTTGCATTCTCTCTCTCATCAGAAGATTTTCCAGAATTTCAACTTTCTGTTAATGGTCAATTCAATCTTTTTGTCTCTCGCGATAAAAATTACGAGTTCACAAACTGACATACATATCCAAATCCTCTCTTTCGAAGTGAGTCACTCATATTTTTGAGATTAATAAGACGACACGTATTTAAGAATATTTTTAGGTCTCATCCAATTTTATTAGGAAACATTGAGGTGGGTGAATTAAAAAAAAAAAAATTGTAGAATTTCTTCAAAGAAAAAATATATATATGGCCACGATTTTTAAATTTCGACGTTTTATCACAGTATTCTACCGTTTGCTTTTAAAAAACACATAAAATGAAAGTATTGAAATATAACAAAACATCGGTATTACCGAAAAGTGTACCCCTAAATGTAGGTGGTTTAGGGTGGCAAGCGGGGAAATCAGTGCCAAGATTTATCGGGGATGGGCGCGACCACACACTGGACAGGGAATTTAATTAAATATCTAGTGACTCACTGCGGACCTAAATAATATTGCTCCGACTAAGTGAAACATATTTTTGAGATCTGGTAAGGGAGTGAAATAATATTAAAAATGGAACCATTATGACCGCGGAGGAGAATTGGAAAAATTCGGAGAGGAATTTTTGGCAATTTAAACTCACTCTGGATTTTTCTTTGATAAAATGCGGGTTACATTTTTTTAAATATCTCCGCAGATATCAGCTTATATAAAAACATGCTATTGAATTTATGAAAGGCATTTAATGTGTGTAGAGTATTTTCTTTCAACTAATTCATTCATATTTACACCCAAAACGTGTTTTACTTTCAGTATAAAAAATAATCTGAATATGATCAAATGGCATCCAGTAAATTTTTTCAAAGAATTTTGCAGAAATTGGAGTAAAAAACTATAGCATTAGCAAGTTACTGGACTGCAAAAATATTGCGTATATTACTTCCATGTAAATTGTATGACAGGAATAATTTTAAGAAAACGACCATTAATACAAAATTACAATTTTTAAGTTTGTTCTAGTAAATCGCACTTGAAGTGGAATGACACTAAACCGCGCTATATAAATGCCATGTTATTGTATTATTATTATAATAAAATATTTTAATTCTTACATTGGATTGGACAACAAAAGATGTTTATATCGATTGGACAACATATAGATTCTTCAACGAAAAAGGAAGTACTGAATGTCATAACCCGAATAATAATGATTCTTGTATATCAAATAATGGTCTCATTTCATTCAACTAACATTTTCCTTTTAAATTAATAATAATATTATATTACTTAGGGTATAAGGTACAAGTATCTTTCATGGTACCCCAATTACTTCAGTCAAATGGATACGCCAAATAAATGATAACATAGAATATGTTTAATCTGAATATTGTTGACGCTATAATATATCATCAATAAACCCTTGACATAGGATAATTATGTTACACATAATTTAATTAAGAGTCATGTGGAAAAATGTCGACCAATTAATTCATATCTCTGATAACGCATGTAAATGTAGGGAACGTAAAGGATCTAGGTAGGTTCACTTTATATATTTAATATTCTATATGTATTTTAAAAATACTGTCGTAAAGCAATGATGAAGTAAGACAATCATTATTAATATCATGAACATAAAATAACAAACGGCGTGATGTTGTAAGTATTTATCTTTCAATCAGGCCGCGAGATCTATTTAATATTATTGTATTAAAGAAATAAAAACATAAATTTAAGTCCGGGTATTTTTGCGAATGCAATCTTTAATTTTTTTCCATAATATTTGTTGACCCAACTATTAATCTTCCATTAACATTATCCTTGCAATTTTTCCTATCCTTATCTGGCTATACCTACGTGTTTGTGTGACATTTTATAACAATAAAAGTAACTGTCAAAGCAGTTTATTGATGGAGCCTGTTTGATGAATATTTATTTCTATTTAGTGCTGTTATTGATATCAACTCAGGGTAGAAGGCCTGTGCAGTGAACATATTTCGTTCTCTCAGTGTCTTTCGTATCTAACCTGGATGTTATGGAAGCTTGTGCGCGAAATAAATCATATCTTATGTGAGTGAAACCAACAATCAACATCTTTGAAGAACATCAAAGGGGTAACTTAAGGTGTACTTTATCAGAATTGTTTGTATTAGGTATGTTGTTATGTATTTTTCTGTTATGGTTTGTTTTGTCGTTATTTTATTGGTCAATGACATAACTACTCTGATGACTGTCATATATGCATGTATAAAGACTGTTTATAACGCTAATAAATAAAATAAAAATAAAATAAAGTAAGTCGGATTCCTTCCTTACTCCATGTTCACCATCTCCAACCATAGTTGTGTCAACTTCCAAGTTCATAATTAATATTTTACAGTCCACTCTTGATTCGCCTATTGTGATTACAATATAATTTTTATTTTCGTAATATTTTTTTATGTAAATAACACACAACAGTCTCAACTGCACCCAACCGTTGCGAGGCTGAAGGTAGAGGGGAGGGGAAGAATATGGGGAAGAGGAAGGCTAAACACAGTGCTAAAATCATTTCGAACAACTGTGTTGAATGATGGTTACAAGAGAGATACTGAAAGTAACTTTTATTCTAGAACAAACCGCAAAAATACCTTATATTATTTTAAATCGTGAAATAGCACAATTAAATAAAAGAAAATAAATTTGAACTCCCGATAGCTAGTCGAGATTCTTACCTCGCGATAACGGAAGCCGTTGATTAAAAATTGATTGAAACAAAATTAGCATCCACCATTTTAACGAAGGAAAATACTTTTTCATTACAAACTGGCAAAATACATTGGCAAAACGATTGTTTTTAAATAAATAATAACAAAAATCACAAGTTTTCCAAAACAATTTAAATTGATATAAAAATATTATGAAAAAGGTTTATAAAAAACAAAAAAAGGAGTAAAAAAATAGACAATGCTAAAACTCTAAAGTTAATATAACATAATTTCATCGCTTTGACATACTTATTCCTGAAATAGCACTTTAACCACCACGTATTGCACAACTTTATGTTTCACAACGAGTATTTGAAAGCGTAATACATAATACTATGAAAGTTATAAATAATGCACATTGTTCCAAGGGTTTCTTAATCCTTTCTAATGGATGGAAGCTGGATGCAGTTTGTAGGGCTGTTCCGTCATTCCCACTGGAAATTGACTACAGAACATTAACTCAATCTGAAAATGTAAATAAAATGCATGAGCACCAATTGCATCTGCTCCTTGACGCGACGGAGAGCCAGACTTGTTTGATAGAAGTCTATAAATCTCTCCAGGGCCTTACACCCTACAATGCTGCAGAGCCAGATGCGACTAGAAAACGTAATTAACAGAGACGTTTGATTCCAGTTAATTAAACAAACAAAACAATTAGTTATTATAATGAATGATGAAACCCTTAGATAAGTACAAACTTAATCATTAATAACGAAGATACTGGATTTTAATAATGTATGTATTACATCTGTTAATCTTCTATGTATCACTCCACAAATCAAATATACCTTTCGTCAATGTCCCAGAATGGCCAGACTTGTCAACCAGAATTAATGGGCCTCCATTTTTTTGAGGTAGTTCCTAATGATACTTGTCAGTCATTACGCAAGTAATCCATGAATTTTGTATTGATGTTACAGAAGTCGTGAACATCATCAAAACCTTGTTCCTGTCTTGACTTGAAATTATCTTTATTGTTTTTTGTCCCCTAGCTGTAATTTTTGCCATGGCTGTAATTTTTATTTAAATTTTTATTCCATACTGTATCATTTCTCTCTGTATTAACTTCGTGTGGCGGACGGGCGGGTGGCATGGATTTGATTTTTACACAAATCAACAGTTTTTTTCCGAGATTAATGAAATTTTGCGCACTTGACTCTAAATAAGAGGATCATTACTGCACAGATGAAATATCGAAAAACTTCACGAAAGGCCCGGACGACGCCGGGGACTTCAGCTAGTTGCGAATTATATTAACAACTCTCAACGAAAATATTAAAATAGATTAGGACACCAAAAACAAAATAACGGTCGCGACTGAGATTCGAACCGAAACCATCTTTATGACAAGGCCGGGACGCTGGGTAAAATAACGGTCGCAACTGGGGCTCGAACCGAAGCCACCTAGATTACAAGGCCGGGACGCTGAGTAAAATTGGCATTGAATCTTTATAAGATCCTAAAAAAAAGGTTTTTGTAATTTTTTTTCTCATGAAAACTTAAAAAAATATATTAATAAAAATACGTTTTCGTGTGTTCTCATACAGCTCAGATCCTCCAATCTTACCGGGACAAACACTATCAATTGAGCTACTTTGTGAGACCTAATTGAATTCGATCATGAATATCTATAGGAATTCCAAACATTATCCTCAATTATTTTTTCACAATTAGAAATATCAATATTATATAAAAATGAATGTTCGACCTAATATTTAAGTTTTTACCTACTTATTTATTTTATTACTGTAAGGATAGTTTTTTTGATGAAAGGTTTATTAAATATTAGACCGAATTTGGCAAATCGTATATTACATTTTTATGCTGAATAGAGAGATAGAGTGGAAGATACATTCAGAATCGCCCTGGTGTAAGACCACCATTCGGAATTGAAACTTTGCTTGAAATGGCTTTAACCGTGTTTGGTGACCAGACCTGAACTGCCAGGTACACTCCCACCTTCCTCTACCCCATCTCCTCCCCTTCACCACTACCTTCAGCCTCACAATATACCCCAAATGGGAATGAAATTATAGTCTCACTGGCTTCAGACGGTTGAGAGCAGTTGGAACTCTTGTACGGTACTCACACAAAAAATGCTATTACGAATCCAACTACTGACCCAAAGTCAAATTTTTAAACCATTATTCTACAAATACAGTTATTTATTGTAGTTACGCACTTAAAGAACGGCATTATATCATTTAGGGCAAATTTAATGCAAATCGATGAAAAGCCAAGTAGATTGTCACTAATCTATACTACAATTAAGGGCTTAGTAGGCCAAGCTCAGTAGTTTGTATATTTATAGCAAAACCTAAACGCTAAGGCACTTTTAAGGTTCTACTGCAAGAAAGCATTAGGCGTTCACTGTAAAAGGCTTTGCATATAATGTATGTTTAATGTTTTAGTGTATGCAATAGAGCTGACGCCATAAACAGTGGTAATTTTAATGGCTTGTTTCATTGCAGTAGATATATGGCCACGGCTGACCGTAAAGCTAGGACTTTAGCATTCAGTTGGACAGAGCTTTGACCGCCGTACGAGCACAGTTTAAAGAACTTGAATAGTTAAATACTACGTGATTGATGTACCCGCCCTGCATGCTAAAATGGCCTTAATTTACATATCCAGAATTTAAACACTTTGCAGCAAAAAAACGAAGCGTAGATGGAATGGTGAGATATCATTTGCGTTTTGTTTAAGGATCCTGGTAACGATTAAGAAAATTTGCAATTCCACAATTTGAGGTCGTTTAAGGACTTTTTTCTCATTTAAATGAGAAATAAAGAGCCCCAAATCCACAAAACAGAAAAGTAAAGTTAATGTTTTAACTATTTTAATCGTATTTTCAGTTCGCTTGCATATTTTATAAGTTTCATGAATACTCGAGACGTTAAATAAAAAAAGCTTTACTTTTCTTCATAAAATATCGACTGCATTGATGGAAGCTTAGGTTTGAATAAAAACGTAGCAAAGGCGACTAAATTTAAACCTTTTTTATTAATTTATTTTATTAATTTTTATTTAAGGTTATTAACAAAATCATGTGCGCTACTTGACTCACTAGACAATATCTGTTCTGAGCCGGTTTAAAGAAAGCGATTGTTTTATTGCATAATAATGTGGCGAATATAAATTAATTGTAATAAAAAAAACTTTGGTGCAATTTACGGTCGATTCCTTTAGAAAGATTCCTTCCTTCATGGTGCATTGGGATAAAATAAAATACTAAACTAATTATTTTTCTCAATAAGCCTCAAAGATAAGTAAACGTTTATTGACGGTGTATGAAATAAAACAACGAAAAGGAATATGTCACGATTTTGCGGGGGGAAATATGTAGGTATTATTACGTACATATATAATTTAGAACAAATAATAACGATGACTAGTTTTGAAAAGTATTTTTATTTTAAATTTTCAATTATACATCATTTATTTGTAAGATGAAGAATGTCCACCCCTGATTTTTTAAATTCAATTAAACATTCGATAATGGTCCATTCGCAAAAAGTTTAATAGTGCCTTATATATTTTAGGTAAATATTTTATACCGCGATGTACTCGTATAAGCATATATTGACCGGCCAGTGGCAGAGTTTGCATCGCGTCTGGTTCCCCCACAGGCATGGTGAGTTCAATTCCTCGGCTGGCTAAGTCTTCCATTACAACACAAGCAACATTTTCTGCTTACCCAGGTTATTCGTTAACCAGGAATATTTGTCTTTTTTTAAAAAAGCAATTGTAACTTTGATGTAATAATCGCAAGCCTCGATCAAATTACTTTTTAAAAATACATAAATAATCAAATATTATATTTTAAATTTGCAAGGGATCAAAAAATATATATCAACAGAAAACACTAATAAAAACAAACCTCCCCATAAAGTGTCACACAGTAAAGATTAAACCAAATGTCATAATGATTATTTATGAGAGGCTGTTATGCGTTCATGGGGAAATATAAAAAAAATAAGGCATCGTGAGCTCCCCACCCACTTGAGTTCGGCTTGGAAATATTTGATAGCCTCGAGGTTATACGTCTCCTCGCCAACTCATTCCATCCAATCCGGCTTTAGATGCGGCTTTAAAAACTTAAATACCTAGCTGTGAAATTTGAAATGGCTCTCCTTGGACTTACCACATCTTACAGAATGACATTTTGGAAGTTTATGGGCAGCGCAATAATCCCCTTAAAATATCTAGCTCTTTTGAGTTTTGTGGCTTGCCTGAACTCAACTGTTTTGTTGTAACCTCTATGCGCCTAAATATTATTTTGAACAGTCGTTAATCCCTCACTAGTGAAATAATGAGCTTGAAAAACAATATTTTTAGATTCACACTTTGAAAGACAATCTGTTTTGAGCGTGAACTTTGAAGAAACAAAAATTATCTGTCGATGTCGTAAGATCTTTTAGGAGTCTGTGTACCTACCTAAACTAAAACGATTTTTAAGTTACATAAATATTGTGATGTTTGGTAATAAGTTGGGTTTTCAAGCAATAGATGGCACCAGCCATAAAGCTTACTTCAGAGTCCGACAGATGTCGCTAGAGTGTAGCAATTGCCTGTGGGATATTATTGCCAGACAACAAGCTTCTAGAAACAGAGAATTACCAACCCTCGGGTAATGAACAGTGTAGCTAAATCCAGACTTATTTATTGTAACGTAAATAAACGCAATTATAGTAAAAGAACCTTTTACTTTTCACAAGAGTTCCCAACACTAAATCTGCAAGTAAAGCAGAGATATAACAAATATTATGAAATTATACCTTACTAAAAACTTTTTTAAAAAAATTAGAAAAATACAGTAGAGCAAAAAAATAAGTGAATTGCTAATTTACACATTGTTAAATCACCGCGAATCTGCAGATTGTCTGGAAATCTCGGTAGCATCAACATATTTTTTTTCGTGTGCATTTTCTGTTTACGGATAAATTGACATTTTTTAAACTTCTTTTCAGTGAGGAAGTAAATCCGCTGTGTTCGGACATGATAATTACTTTTCAGTAACTAGGCACTTGTTTACAGTTGTCCGTGGTTCAAAATGATATCTGAAGCGCTATAAATCAATTTATTCGGATGTAAAGCGGAATTTCAGATATTACAATTGATTTCCTGTTAACTAACTAACTAACCATCACGCCGTTTCCCCGCAGGGGTAGGCAGAGAGGACGGACCGCCAAACAACTTGGTCTTGGCACACACTCCTTGCCTCATTCACATTTATACATCGTCTCATACACACTCTTCTATTGTTCTGACTCTTGACATGGCCCGACTCAAGTATCTAATTTACTCAGTCGTGCCATGTCTTCCTCGGGCGTCCCCCACTTCTGCTACCATTCACATTTGCATCAAATATTCTCTTTATACTCCTTTCTTCGCTCATTCGCTCTACATGCCCAAACCATCTAAGCGTCCCTTTCTTGATCTTACTCATTACGCTTGCGTCAGCCTTGTACATTCCTCACACGATCATACATGGTTTTACCACACATACACCTCAGGGATCTGATTTCAACAGCATTCAATCTACTTTCATCATTTCTTTGCCAGTTCCATGCGTCACTTCCATACATCAGGGTAGGTACCAGCACTCCATTGTAGACTGCTAACTTCGCTTCTTTGAACAATTTTTTGTTAGCGCCAACTGCGTTCAGTCCTCCATTAATGGTGTTACCTGCATTTACTCTTCTTTCAATATCTCTGTCAGCCTGCCCATCTCTCGTAAACATGCTTCCTAAATATCACAGCTATATTGCACACTCTCTCTTTCAAACACCATTACTTTAGACTTACTTACATTCATCATTAACTCATTTTTCATGCATACTTCGTTCATCCTAGATACGAGAGACTGCAGATCATCCAAACTATTAGCTATCAGCACCGCATCATCAACATACAACAGTAAACATAATTTGAGATTGCTCAAATTCGCGCCCAATCCCACCTCTTTCAATTCTTGCATACAATTATCCATGTATAGATTTAATAACCACGGTGACATTACGCAGCCTTGTTTAACACCTTTTGTGATATCAAACCACCCGGTAAAACCACCGTTCACCCTAACACATGCAACGCTTCCCTCATACAGAGACGCAATTGCCTGAGTCAGATTCGTATTCACTCTATACTTGGACAACACCTTCCATAGCTTTTTCCTGTCGACTCGGTCGTATGCTTTTTGTAGATCTACAAAGGCACAGAAAAGTTTCTGGTTTTTTGCCAGAAACTTCTCGGTGAGCATACGCAATGAGAAGATCTGGTCGATGCACCCTCTTCCACTCATAAAAGTACCTTGCACATCCCATATTTTATCCTTTGTTTCCTTTCTAACCCTTTCAATCAAAATTCTACCATACAGCTTGCTAACTGAACTTAGCAGGCTAATAGCCCTATGATTCCCACATTTCATACGTGACCCTTTACCTTTGTATAATGGCATGATCACAGCCCTTCTCCAATCTAAAGGCGTGTAACCCTCCTTTAAACATTGGTTAAAAAGATTGCACAACCATTTGAGAATTTTGCAGTAATTACTAAATACCACCGATATAAAAAAAAAGTTTTGTTTCTTTAACATCGCAATATACGGTTTTCAGATAACCTACAAAATTTAGAAACAGGTAACTTGATAAAACGATATATGATAAAATAATGGAACAGGAAAGGTGAGTTTAGTTCAATGTTCTTTTTCACTGCCCTGTGTTGTCTTAAAACCATACAAACACCACCAATGTAAAAAAAAACATTTTCTTTGCTTTTATCAAAATAAAGGTAAAATTCTAGTATGCTAGTCCCATAAAGTTATAAGTTAAATTAATTGTGACTAAACTATACCGTTAGAAGTTGTTTGAGGCCAGCCTTTAGTAAAGGAATAGCGTGACGGGGAGCATGCAATAATTTTCTGAAAAAATGACGGCGCCGACAGCCGAATCAACATAAACAAGGCAATAATTAGTCCAACATTCACCAAGCAAACTGGCGGCTTCATCGGGTTATTTTCTGAAAATGTTTCTGAACAAGTCTGAAAATTAATAAATCTACAGTTTCACCCGTAATTTCAAGTATTTACCGAAATGGCTGTGGAGTTCAAGTACCTATAGTGTCTAATGCTCATGCAATTGGCGGTAAAATAGAGATTGATCGTAGAATTTAGTGCTAATCAGTTTGAATGGGAAGTCTGTATATATATATACATACTTCCCATTGACGTAGAGATGGATTCATGTATCAATCCTGGACACCCCCAGATTCTTACCTACCCTTCAAACCCTTTTTTCTTCACAGAAATTTATCTCCTTAGAGCTAATATAAAAAAATGAACAACTTACTGTTGGACTTCTACTACCACGGCGTATTGCATTTTTGTAAAGGTAAAATTCGTCATAATGTGGTGGAAAAAGTGGGAAAAAACTTTTACGTTTTTACATTTTCACTTGTTTATTGGTAGAGTATTTACCAGTATAACCAAAGTAATACATTTTCCCGACTTTACAGTAACAGGTTTTAAGTATTGCATTTTCATAAAGTAACCAAAGCAAAGCCTTAATTAGCCGAAATTTATCGATGATAAACTGACAAGTTCTTTCGAAATTCAGTGGAAATCATTATGTTTGGCGCTTTACGCCCATATTATCAAGTGATGAAATAATGTCGAACTCATTGGCATATGTTCTATACGCGTATGATAAATTGAATCTTGATTAACGAAATTGGAATTTAATTGGGACAGTCAATGTACATTTGCATGTTTCAATTTGCAAGTCAATATACATACGTAATACATAAATTAAATACCCACGTACTTTAACTAGCGTATTTCGTACTTTGGTACTTAGCATAATGAACTAGTTTCGATTGCTTAAAATGATTGAAAATGAAATGTAATCGGTAATATGTTGGATAAAATTTACTGTATTACTACACCCATTTGATCTCCAATTTACCTACAGGTAATTTATTAATTAAACAATATAATTGCGGATATGATGCGAGTACCTAACGTTCAAAAATACTTATTTCCTATTTTCAGCACATATTTAATGAATTTATTAATGTTGGTGGTGTTATGGTAAGCAGAAGCTAAGTATTCAAAATGAAGCATATGTCATATTCAAATGTTGATGGTAATCCTTACAAAAAAGTATGTGGAAGATATATTCATGGGAAGACTCGTTTGGCTTAGTATCGAAAAATTCAGTGCCTTTCGATACAAATGACACATGTAGTAATCAGTACAATCTATTGGTATTTTCATTAAGAAGTACAACTTTACTGTTTAAATAAAAATTATATCATGTAGGATTTCGTACATGCAATTTAAATTTTATTGGGTTCGAAATTTTATTTTATATTTATTTAACCAGTAATTTGACTTCTAATATGAATAAATACAGCGGTTTAGATATTTGCTGTGTCTGTAATCCTAACCGACATCGGACAAATCCATTTGCACAAGCCATTCGCAAAAACTTACCATGTCTGTGGTAAGTTTTTTTTAATATCAATTAATTGGCTGTTTTTCCAACTGCGTATCCTGATAGTAAGTTTAGTTGCATTCCAAGCAGTTGATCGGGGTTCGATTTTAAACAGTAGCAATTTTTTTTAAAATTAAAATTTTTAATTTTTTTTAAACAATTTATAATAAATTTTACGTCTCATGATTTTTTCACGAGTCTGTCTGCGCTAGTAATTAAATAATAATCAACACAATATCTTCCGTTCCAGTTACTATTACTATTACTAGTGGTTACTATTTGGTTTCGAAACATATTTGCCTTTTATTAGATATTTTCGGTTGGTTAGTCATATTTTTAATGATCCAAAAAAAAATTTGGCGACTGGCGTCATTTTTTATGTTCGTTTACTTATTATGGCTTTCTGGTAGCTACTTCCAAATTAATTAACTCTCACTTTACTTCCTAGTATTCTTCTCTCCTGCTCAGAAATAAGCAATTACTATTAAGAACTTTAAAAAACCTTTATAGTTTTTTCGGGAAAGTGCTTGTAGGGATGTTATTATCCCTTCATCGCCAAAAAATCATAAAAAAGTTTATGCACCATGAACGCGTATAAATATGACTTAGGAACTAGACATAATGCAAAACTTACGATACTCAGTTTAATATAATTCATAACTCTATTGATAGCCCATCCCTCTCGGAGTGCTATGGCTTATACGTCAAAACGCCTGAAAACGCCAGCAGTAGTCACCATCACGACTTGTTCAAGATATCACACGGCCGAACAGATGTTCTAACACAACATAAGATGACACGAAACAGTGGATGTATTTAATTCCTCTTTAAATAGCCTTAATATTTTTTGTATTGTTATCTTCCCAGATGTTAGAGTATTAGAATGAGAAGATTTTACTGTAAATAGATGAATAATCTGTCGTACAATAATAAAAATTCCCCGGTTTGAAAAAAAAATGATGTAGCAAATTAACCTTAAAATGAACAATAGAGTTGAAAAATACATCGGACTATTCTAATAATTACGAAAATATTTTTGCTTGGCGTTTAAAGATATTTCACAATATATGAATAATCTTTTTGTTAGGCGTTTAAAGGTATTTGATAACACATGAATAATCTTTGAATTAAATACACCAGTCGTGATAATTATACTATTCACTTATAGCTGCTTTTACAGAAGCAGACGTCAGTTTTTGTTTGAGGAATTAATTAAAGGAGTTCCACTTATGGTCCATGTTTTCAATTGCACTGAGCTTCTAAATTAATTAATTTTGAAGCTGCTCATATTAATATACTGCTTGTTGGTTTTCACTTGAGACAATCCCATTGTTAAAATTTAATTAATTTTATGAAACGTCTATAATTATTGTGTTAATTTTGTGGAAATCCTATTTATTTTGACTTTAACAATTATTTAGTTCTGCTAGGTTTGTACAGATCCTTTTTTCTGCTCAATTTTAAATCTGTTCTGAAAAAATATGTTTGGGAAACCTATTTCAAATTGATGGATAGAATAAAATTAATTTCGTATTACAAAATTTTACAATACCCTTCCAGATGATATTAAAAATACCATAGACATTAACAAGCTAAAAAACAATATAAAAAAATATGGAATAAACACGAAGATGAGAAAATCATTAAATATCACTAATACAACCTTCAACCACCAAACAAAATCAAAAAACGAAATCAAGATTGATGAAATTGAAGTCTAAAAACACGAAGATGAAGAAATAAACAAACATGAAGATGCGGTTGATAAACGTGAAGATGGCAAAATGAACAAGCATGAAGACGAGGTTGATAAACGTGAAGATAAAGAAATCACGATATAACACCAAAACAACAACCTACAGTCCACCTTGGAACAGGAATCCCCACTGAGGAAGACTGTCAAGATACTTATGGTTGTTAATAAAATAACATATAATACCATCTTACCAAGATGAGGTACATTTCAAGTCACACAAGTTTTCAAAAGTACCCATCTACCGATATTAACAGTTTAAGTGTTTTCATGGAAAACTATAGAGAAGCTTTGCACATTGATTGACCTGGTATTTAATAACAATGATACAATTTCTAAAAATCCGTTCTGTATTTCTTACATAAGTAAACTTATTGTTATAGAGATTTAAGCGGGTTAAAAATAAACGCATGAGGGAGTTTGGTTCTGATTGCCCATGTATATACCAATATTTCATTTCAAACCTATTCCCATTCTGTTGAAACTGAAAAAAGACACAAAATTTTCATTAAAAGATTTATCTTTTTTCCGGCTGCGATCTAAAAATACCCAAGGAATAGAAAAATGTCCCTGCTTGCTCGGCCTTACAGGTAATGGAAAGGAAAATAAAAAAGGTAAAGAATTCGTCACTTACGAGAAGCTTACCCGAGGTTGTTCCACGAATCGAATGAATAAAAACTGTGTGTCAATTCTGAAAAGGGTTGGATTAATATATTTTTGACCGATTATGTCTTAATTGATTTTTTTTTTATATATGTTTATTCAGTTTTTTTTATTTGTACATTATTTTCTCTTACTTAGATCCTACAAAACTGATCAATCAGTTTAATTTAATTTAATTTTGAATTTGCTATATTAAATAATATTTAGTCAAGGACAAAAACATTAGTTTGACGATCAATTCTTAACACAGTTGAGCACAAACCATAAATACCACAAGAGTAGTGTATTTTTTAAATATTTATATTTGTTATGTATAAACTTTACATAAAAATGAATATAGAACCACACGAGGGATTTTTTGGCATAATATGCCATTTTGCAAAAACGTTTTGAGAGATCGCTTGTCATAATGTGCCATATTTATAGAACCTAAAAATATGGGATAGACGGCAAAATCTAGGTAAATTGGCTTTAAACCGCTGTAAGCTGTTTTATATTAATATTTTGACGAACGGTACTAATTAAATAATATAGTGAATGTGTATATTTGACACCGATCACTTCAGTGGTTAAATAATCACGGCGACAAATAACTTTAGAACTAAAAAAAGAGTCGTTTTAAGTTGAAAAATGGATTTAACTCACATAATAAACGTTCCTGAAAACTTCAGCCATAGTCGTCGTCACGACTTGTTCAAGATACCACACGACAGAAGAAATTTTCTAACACAGCATAGCGTGACTAGAGGAATGGTGTTATTGCTATTGAATCAAATTTCTAGAACAGTTGAAACGTACATTTATTTTTTCTTTAAATGACTTTAAAACTATTTATGTACTCATCTTCTCAAATTTTATATACGTCATAATAAGAAATCTTGGACAACTTGATAATTAATAGATTGTATAATATAAATGAGACCATTTTCATTATGATAACTGCTATTACTTATAATTATATTTCTATTGAAAAAAAATACAATTAAAATACCAAACAAACCAAAAAACACGTTTGAGTGCGTATTTAGTTGGTCTCCTCAACTATTAAAAAAAAATAGAAAATTTGATTCAAGCAATAATTTGATTCTGGTTTTATTTCACCCATTGCACAAAAAAATAATGTTGCTTGACGAATATTAGATGCCCTCCACAGTTTTTCATCCGAGAGCTTTTAGCTTCAAAACCGAGCCCAATGATGTAAAACTGTGTGTAATGAAAAAAATGTTGAAAGAAAATAGGGAACAAACAGCGTTTTCAAGCAGCAGTTTTTCGCTTTTAGTAATTTCAGTATTTTCAATGTTTCGAGCGCATTCGGTGAGGGGCGCGCGGTTGCGGCGCCCGTAAGCGAGGCGACCCGCGGAGATTACAGCGGCGCGAGTAACATACTCTATTGCTTAATTAAGCAGGAAGCTAGGAACTAATACAATTTGTATGACTGTATTAACTGGATTGTGTAAGATTTTACTAAGTATATGCACAATGAGTTGAATAGACGTTGTGGTGAAGAGAATACAATACTATTTTTTTTAAATAGCTCTACGCAGAAGGCATGAGGAAAATTATTTCCTTCATGTCATCTTTGGGGATGATGTGCGTTGAGTTTTTTTGGAAAAGGAAGGAGAGGAAGTTCTGAAAAGGAAAAAAAATGATGGATGGGGGCAGGAATCTGGGGATCTGTGTGTCCAGGAGTGAAGGACGTATGAATTCATCGCTGCTTCTACTGTGCATTGCAATGAATTGAAAGAGTCCTGCTGGATAGATACACAGTCCTTAATATTTAAATTACAAATAGTGTTTTTTGTCTCAAAGTAATTAAATTAGTGCCATCTATGAATGAGCAGATAATGAATTATTTTAAGTTGACCATTAAATTTAAACTTATAATTTAATGTTTAAATATGTAGATTGAAAAGTTTTATTTTAATAATATATATTGTTTTTATTTATAAGGAAGTTGGTAACCTTCAAGGATTACTACCCATTCATTTACTAACTTTGGTGTATTATGCCATGGATCATTCACATCTATCCTATCTCTGCTGTATCTGGGGCTTTGTCTCAAAGAAACTGAGTTGACCTGCAGGTGGTACAAAACCGAGCTCTCGGAAATGTTATTGGCCTTCCATGGGACACACATGTCAAAAGTATCTATTTAATTTTCGGTATCCTTCCAATCACAATCCTTCCCAAACGTGAAATCACGAGCACCTTCCTACAAATTACGCAACGATCAACCCACACTGACATCAAAATACATTACAATCAAGACATCCACAACCACAATACTTGGAATAACAAAAAAATCAGGATTCCTTTAACACATACTACAAAATTTAGGATAAAATCTCTTAACTGAATTGCCTACACACTCTATAACTCTCTTTTAGATATGTATTAAAACAGCCAGCAAATACAAAAAATTTGAAGTAAGATCGGTCCGTGGCTGAGTTAACATCGCGTTTGTGTCAAGAAATAATTTCCGTTTATTGTGGTGGTAAAAGGAGATTTTCAAATATTGTCAGGTTATTCGTAAAACAGGAATGTTTGTCGTTCTTAAAAAAAAATTCTTTAAAATAATATTTTTTCAAGAATTTTTCACTTGTTGTATTTGTATTGTTTCTTCCTCTGTCCTTTCATATCCCCTGTAAGTACCTTTTTTAAATTGCTACCTTGGCTTTTTACTTATGTGTATATCCCTGTCTGTTTCCTTTTTTCTTGTTTTTCTTGTCTTAACCTTCTTTTTTATAATTTTGTACTGTTTTGTATGTGAAATTTACAATTTTAATTTCAAAATAAAAATGTATAATTGTACCTATTAACTGTAACCTATGTATTGTAAGTTCTTCCCGTCCAACAATGAGTTTTGTAACTCATCGGGATTGCTCTTGCAGAAATACTGATTGATAATAATAATAATGATATATTTTCTATTGATTAAAATACTTTGTGTTGCATTATGTTCGAAATGCGTTATAAAGCTTTTTAGGTTTACCTGATTAATTAATTAGATAATTGGAAAATTTTAGGTTAACTGTAACATACTTCAAATAGTTTTGGACACGATGGTGCAGATAAAGATAGGTAAGCATAACAGATTGTTGTTTTGCTTCTACTGTAATTAGTTTTTAATATAAATTAATTTAAAGAACTTTTCTCTCTAGAAGGAAATGCATGATACGATGTATAGATGTGAATGAGCAAGGAGTAAGTGCCAAGACAAAATTGCTTAGCGATCCATCCTCTGCCTGTTCGGTACTTAGTATTTAAAATGAGTTTTATTATCTCATCGTAGCTAGATGTAGTTAATAATATGTAGGGAATAATTTAACGAATAGGTAGTTGATTTTATTTTATTCAATCAAATGAAAAACACGATATGTTTATTGAACATTTAGTTTTATCTTTAAATGAAAGAAATAAACAATTTTGAAAGAAACTTTTTAAAGGAACGAAAGCGTACAAAACCCGACCATAATTCTAGTGTCAACAAGCCAAGAAAAGTATTTCCAACATTTAAATAAAACTGGCTGTCGTTTACGGTCGCACGAAGGATTGCCAAAATATTCCAAATTGACAAAACGCCTTGTTGCGAATAAAAGTTTCTGGCTGCGTCTTCCGAGAGGCGGGCTGGGGTAGGAGGGGGTGGTAGTAACGTGAAATGGATAACTGTAATGTCTGTCGCTTGCCAGCAACATGACAAATGAGAGTCGTTTAGTTGCCTCAAATGTGCAGCGGGCACAACTCTTTCTCGTTCGTGACCTCACACCACTCCCACGCTGTCACGGAACCAGCGCCCAACCAGTACACCAGTACACACCACAGCTCATTGTCTTTTACGTCGTTCTCAACTGTCGCCTACAAAAGGTGAATACATTATTCCCGTCCGGGTCATTTGTCACCTCGGGGTAGGCATTCACGCCACTGTCATCTCAAATCTTGAGTAATGGCAAGGCGGGAGAATTGCCCCGTTTCCGATACA
The DNA here is from genome assembly GCA_026573805.1 of Hesperophylax magnus. Lineage (NCBI taxonomy): Eukaryota > Metazoa > Arthropoda > Insecta > Trichoptera > Limnephilidae > Hesperophylax > Hesperophylax magnus. The sequence continues at coordinate 10,065,353 of JAIUSX010000022.1, forward strand.
GAACCGAGGAAAGAATAATTCTCGCACCCTTACCAACCAACCAACCAACCCGCGGAGGAAACAAAGGAAAGCGCATCTCGCGGCGGCCCGCGCCGGTAATGGCCACATCGTAACCGTTTCCTTTACATAAAGGCCCATCCGAAAGCCATTGAGGATCGCGAGAGATGCGGTGGCACTTTGTCATAAAAATCTCTATTCAACGTCACATTTACCGTCGTTATACGAAAACTTCCCTTTCTTTTCTACTCTAACGCGTTATTATGCTCCCTCGTTGCGAAGGTTTCATGGTACTAAGTACGTAATAAGTGCGCGTGAGTATACGCATCATCGTCCAGCCGGGAAGTCTCGCGTTAGAATTTTCATAATTTCATCGTGATAACCGCCCCTGGCTCTCTGGATATTAGTATGGAAATGGTAGAAAAATATTGCTGGAGTTTTTATACTGCCAATCTACGAAATGTTTTGGTAAACAACCCGTTTGGAACTGTAGTATCCACTTCTCTAGTATCATGGTCGGTTGGTTTTAAAATCCCAATTTGTATGCATTATAATAACGGAGAGTATTTGTGTTAAACTTGGCGTATTAGGTTTATCGAGAAATATCGCTATTACGCAGGAGAAGTAATTTATTCTAATGGTATAGTTTTAAGTAAGTAGTCAGTACTAACAATTTATAAAATCAATATTAAGCAAACATTGAAATATATAGAAACAACATCTCCATGTCTTCTTTCTCGAGATTTAAACAGCTGGAAACGATATTAATAAATATTATCACCTAAATTAGGGTTATGTAAAATATATTTTGTCAATGGTGGGAACAATAGAAGGTAACAACTGAATTGCATTGCCCGTTACCTCAAATAAACAATTTACTTAACTACCCCAGCCTACGGAAGCTCGCGGTACTGAGCAAATCTGGCTCGCATCCCCAAGGAAGCGTTTTCTTTGTGCGATCTTTTTCCTAGCTTCCTTCTTCCACCCTCTTCATAATAATAATATTCGCTTGTGAGCGGCCGATGGGTATATATCGGCGGAGACATAATAATCTTACTCTTATGAGAAGGCTAAGAAACCTGTGCCAAGACTCTGTGAAAGCGCTCCGCAATGCAGGTGGTTTTGCTCGTCCGCTTTTGGCAAAGGATACCTAGGAGAAGCGATAATATTTTTGAAAGTATTGCCGGTTTGTATGCGAGTTTATATTTAATATCCATACTTTTGCAAAAATTTTATACAGGTACGTAGAGATTTATGTATTGGCTGACAAAGTATTCTGTTATTAATAGGTTCTTACTCTTTATAGAATTTATGTACTTGTTAGTCTCTCGAATTATACTTTAATGTAATCTGGACGACAAAAGATGCAACCATTTTAGCTAAAAAAGTAATAAAACACGACTCTCAATTAGACATGACCCATAAATTTCTATTCTTTTAAGAAATTCTAGTAATATGAAAAAAAACTTTTTTTTCGGATTATTGTTGTTGTTGTTGTTTTTTATTGTTATTTTCTTTATAAAACAAACCAGAATATTGTATTTTATCTGTAGCCTAGGTATGGCAGGGAAAATCCACATAACTGAAAAGTTTTACAGCGTGCCTGCGTAAGAGTTTGGGGTATTTTCTTAATGTTAATTGAGTTCAGGTTTTACTTGGGATGAGTTATGCAAAACATTACAAAGCAACAGAGTTACTTAAAATTTTTCATTAATTATTAAAGTTTATGTTTCCATTTCTTAAAGAATATGAGAGTTAAAGGCACACACTGAATACACTTACTATGTATGTGCAAATACATAACGAAAATGGATGGTGATAAAAATATTAATATTACAATAACCGTTGAATAATTGTGAACCTAAAATCATGTACATAAGTCTCGGGTAGATGAGTCTAAATACAACATCCAGTAAAAAATATAACCTAATAAAATATATATATTTTTTAATAATTGATAAATTTGTACACTTGATTGAGATATTAACAATCCTGAAGTTACAAATAGGAAGAAAATACCACTTTGGTGAAAAAAGGTAGAAAGGCGGATAAATTTAAAATTAAACAATTTTACAATTTACTGCTGTTTCAATATAAAACATATCTTAATCAATTACAAAATTTTTGAAATAAGACTTTAATTAAATTTGCAGTAGGTAAACAGTTACTTATTTTACGGATCTGTACGCTGTTAATTTGAGTTCATTCAAGTTCGCGAGACTTTTCATTACTTGCCTTTCTTTGTACAATACCCGGCTACTGTAGTGAGAGCTAACTCTGCGAGCGATTTTCTTACGAAGTAGTGAATACAAATGACTGGACTCTAAAATACAGAGCTTATTGTTTAAGATAAGATACTAAACAAGCCAAAGAGTCTCATCCCCGGGCAGCTTGTAGACACTGTAATTTGGCCAAAGCCCGTCTCATTTATCTGGTGGTAGATTGGAGGGACAGAATGAGGGTAGACGGGTAGGGTTGGGGAACGGATTTTGCATTCTAATGCTTATTTTGAATATAAATTGATCAATATGATTGACCAAATATTGTCGATACAAAATCAGCAATGAGTTTTAACCAAAAACAATAAAATATGTATTTTTATATCAAATTAATATATTTGCACTTTTAACCTTTTTCGACTAGCCAATTTAATCGAAGATCTGAAATTTTAAAATATTACGGTTTTCTATAATCAAGATTTATTGTACTTTTATTATACATACCGAAAAAATTTATCAATTACAAACAGATTCAGAAAAACATACCTATTATTTACAAAACAGATTCAGAAAAACATACATTTTATTTACAAACAGATACAGTAGAATATAGTTTCGTGGCTGGTCACTTAAGATAAACATGGGACACAAGTGTTCTTATAAATTCTGTTACAATTAAGGATTTATCACGTTTTATATGAGATTAACAGTGAAAACTAATCATTTTTCGAAAACAGTAAGCATTCAGAAAAAATACTTTATAAAACATATTTCGACTTAAAATGTGCATTCTCAGTTCCATGACAATTAAGCAAGTAGACAAGTTAGTGTGCGTTAATTAAGCAGGAAGGTGCGTAGTTATTTTTTCAACAGTTATAATAATACTATGCACAGTTATATTAATACTGTGCAGCAGCATTTTTGTACAATTTTCAATATATTTACTTGAATAATATTGCAAAACAGCAGATTACATTGAGTGGTAAAATAAGAAGAAAAGTTCGTCCATATTAAGTATCAATGACGAATGATGAACTGTTCTAATTATTAAAGATATGTATTCGATTAAACTTAATTTACATACGCGTTGATAATGCAACTGAATATTCATGTGAATCAACAAATATTGTTTATGACAAAATAATTCACCAAAAGGTATTGCAGAATATCCATAATTAATCAACAATTTAGAGTTATTAATTGGTCGATTATGAGAGATTTTGTTTACAATTATTATTGCAAATATATAGGCATAAATAGCTATAATGGCCGGGATTAGAAATGAAATAATCGCTTTAATATGCCACATATTTTATAGTACCTAACTATTATATAAGTGGGTATAATGTTTTAGTGAGTTGGGTGTATTGTGAATTGTTAATTTATATTTATTTTACAGTTAACAAATAATAAAATATAAGTTTAATTAATAACATTTCACCTTATACGCGGAGTCAATAATAATAAACACATTATATAATTGGCATTGAAACACTGAAGTTGACGAAGAAAGCTCATAACAAATGTAAAATACATTTAATGAGGCTAGGACCACCTGTCAAACATTTTTCTTCTCCATATAAACAGATCTCGGGTTTATAATTACGATCATTACGATTTACAATACCTAGTATTTATTAAATAAAGCCTTAGGTTATAAGAAACATAATTACGTGATAATTATAATTTTTTTTATGGATTATTACATACATCCCCCGTGGAACAGACAAAAAAAGGACAGGAAAAAACTTATTCAACGAAAAAGAATGCATGTAGAAGGCCTTAGAATGCTACCAAGTGTCAGTATATTAGACAATAGTATGTATGAAGGTAGGTACTCATATTTTTTTAGCTATCAAACCTTATACCAAAGGATCAGCCTAAAGCACTTAGCCTTTTAGTGAGGCGGATGTATTAAAACAAAAAAGGAAACTTTGTTGAGACTAAAAATAAATAAAGTCTCCGTAAAAACATTTTTATGGTTTTAATTTAAACATGAAATAAATTCAGCAATTCGAGGGTCACTCATCCCTTGGTGCAGCCCCCTTTTCCAGAGTGTAGAAAGGCTTGCAGATTCGGGAAATGTAATCGGGCGCCTGGTTCTCAAAGGGGTAGATATAGGGTCCATACACAGACCGCCTGAAATATATGTATATATTTAGGGGTAGGAACATCAAAAGATCAGTTTGTTGGTCAACCGCGCGCAGCTCAGCCGTGCGAGGGCCGGACTGCAGTCTCGTCTGTACGTGCATTATGTAAATAGTAATGATGACGCAAATAATCTGCCGGGTAAACTAGTCTGGAGCTAGAGCGGAGGATAAAGAAATAATGTATGTTGGAGTCCCCGACATTGAAGTTTGGTACGTGCCTAAATGCGAATAAGGCGGGCAAGTTTCAAATATAGTATGCATGCTGGTGCTGTTGGATCTCAAAAGAAATGGTATAGATCATTTATAGTCATCTTATCGTATTTTTAAAGCAGATTAACAATTTACACAAACAATAAATTGTTGGCCAATATTTATCACTGTACTGAGAACATACAAGTTTTCTAATGTCAAAGACATCTACAGAAACACCCAAATACTTCCTTTTAATACCATTCCCACTTTTGAAATAACGAAAACTATATTACAAGTAATTCAACACTCGGCACATTCCAACACTACACTCTATTACAATTACGACGTACACCAACACAACACAAGAAATCACAACAAACTACATATACCAAAAATCAAATCAAAAAAATATGGACTAAGATCCCTAGAATACATAGCTCACACAAAATATAATCAACTACCCAACGAGATCAAATGTGCAAGTCAATGTAAAAAGACCCAAACTAACATGCTCAAACTTCATCTTATTAATGACTATCTGAAATAATAATGTTGTGTATGTCCCATCATATGTCCATTTAATACATACAGCTGTATGTTTCATGTAATGCGTATCATTCCCGCAATGAGTTTATTAACTCCTGGGAGTACAATGCTTTATATAATATACTATATTCTGTATTGTATACTTTTAATAAATAAAATAATGAAAAATAAGCCTAATGTAATTAAATTATATACTTTGTTGGTTTTGAAAAAAAGTAAAAAATGATCGTTTATATTAGTGGCTGTTCCATCGAGTACACCACCTGCTTTGTGGAGATCATATTATATTCCTCGATGATAGCCAACTTTCCATAGAAATAAAAGAAAAAAAAATGAAGAAGAAAAGAAAGCTCAAGATACGAGTAAATTGATGGTTTATATTCCACTTATCTGCACTTCGAAAACTAATTAATTTAGTTAAATCATGTCGAGAGTGCCTCTCTGCAGCCACAATACTGTTCACAGCGTGTTTATATGCCACGTACATTGAACACACCAGAAAACAGTTTTGTATGGTAGATTGCCACGGCCGGAGGGTGTATTGTATCACATATTTCCCGCCCAGAATGCCATTGCATCTCTGATTAAAATTCTCTGTGAGATGATTTTTATTTGATAATTGACTTTTTGATTAAATTGAACCTTTCCCAACAAAGCTGAAGAAGGGTAATAATTAAGTATATATAAGGCTATTACAGAGTTAATAATAAACTTGTACATATATATAATTGACATACGTTTATACTGTGCTCACTTGATGGGCATGATTAAGTATATATATGTGGTTATGACAGAGTTAATAGTAAAGTTGTACATACCTATTACTGAAATACTTTTATAATGTTACAAAGTATTGATCGCTTCATGCTCACTTGATGGGCATGATTAAGTATATATATGTGGTTATGACAGAGTTAATAGTAAACTTGTACATACCTATTACTGAAATACTTTTATACTGTTACAAAGTATTGATCGCTTCGTGCTCACTTGATGGGCATGTTTAAGAATATATATATATATGGCCATGACAAAGTTAATAGTAAACTTGTACATACCTATTACTGAAATACTTTTATACTGTTATAAAGTATTGATTTCGTAAATACTATTATAATCGGACAATGCAACCTTTTTTGAAGGATTAAAAAAATAATATATATGTATTCAATATTAAATGCCTATCTGTAGTTGCCAATTTGTCGAACATTTATAATTTAAAATTGTTGAATTTTTTTATTTTTTCATAATAATAATTTATTTATTTTGATATATTTATTACGGTTTAGTCACAAAGAGCTTCGGCCTTTTTATTGGTATTTTAATCTTCAAACTAGCGTAAAGTAAAAACCAAACATTAGTGGTAAATTTACTTAGTAATGTAAAACTTTGGAGGTAAGAAACGCATTTTGAAGTATTTAAATAATTCAAATAAATAATTACCTCTTAGTTTTTTTTAAGGTTTATTAATATGTAGCCTTTATCACTAGGCGTTAAAAATACTGGATAAAAAAGGATGTAACTGTAGTATTTTCTACCCTTTATCACGCACGAAAAGATTCGTGATTTTTTTTTTCACTAAGCAAGAAAGACGTTACACCAACTAATATGTGCATAATTAGCACTTATCTGCGGTGAAGTGATTTAATTAGTTTCATTACCCTAAGAAAATATGTTTTTCAGACAGCTTTGATTACGTTGTGAGAAAATTATCAATTATTTTATTTGGTCCTTAATAAGGGAGAGTTAAGTTTTTAAAATTTTATTTGTATTGAAAAAATTATATTGATATTATGCATGTAAATCAACTTAATCTTTGAGTAAATGTTTTAATGTATATTTTAGCCAACAAATATTGGTGATAATCTGGCTTGTAAATAGCACAGACCATCAAGGAATATTTTAATTCCCTATGAAAAAAATGGATTGATCATTGAATTCACTCTGCAGGAGAAGAAAACTTATTAACCAGCCACCAAATACATATAAACAGAAAGACTCACCAGAGAATCCCACTTGCAATTGAGTTCTTCTCCTTGATCTTCAAATTCGGCAGCAAAACGGCAGATCAGCACAATAATATATTTGCATTCGCACTATGAGATTATAATATGTCAACCAGCTCTCAAGAGAGTAGAATTATTAATGATGATGAATTAGCACATTTGTAATTCCACACGTACTGCACATTATTGCGAAAAAAAAAATATTTTAATCATTTTTGTCTTAAATAGACCTCTTTTGACAAATGATACAATCCGGATGAATCCAACTGATCAATGCAAAGGTGACTGTAAATCGTTATCACTCACCTGCAGAGCAAAATCTATCCAAAACTGACCAGAGATGTCTCTTTCGTCCAAAATATATATTAAAAATTAATTATTTCATATATGTTTATATTTTAAAAATTAATTCACATTAATTTTAAATCGACTGCTTCTCCAAATATTTTGCGTTTAAATCAATACATTGAATTCAAAATTTTCTCTACATCGACCAATATGTTATCCGATCTTTATCTTAAAATCCATAGTAAATATTTTATAATTACGTTTATTACATATAAAATTTTGTATTTATTTTGTAGACAGATATAGTAATATTTTGTTAAAAAATAATAAAATTACTTTAATGGGTATTATAACATATTAGATACTGGAGCATTACATTGCGAACGAAATCATTTGTCTGACATTCAATACACGTATAATTTACAGAAACTCAATTCTGCGCTCCAATTGATTGTACACTTAGACCTAGTGCTCTCAGAGTATATAATATAATAGGGTAGCCCGAATCTATAGGGTAATACAAACAGCATTTATCCTGGCTAAGAGAATTTCTCTTCGAATACTTTGTAGAAAAAGCGCCTCTCTTTCGCCGGTAAACTCGACACTTTTTCAGAGTTTCAATTTGTGCTGAATTTTTTTTAGTGAACTAATTTATCGAACGATAATTCAATCCCAGATGGTCGTTAGGCTATGTTAAAGGTTATTTCGAAAGCTAATTGGAAGAATTTTTTTCTTGATGTAAAAATCTTAATTTTTTTCTATCCTGATTCTCGGAATGCTGAGTAAGGCAGTCAGAAGTTCAATTATTTTTATTCATTCTAGGATGTAACGATTATATAATTGTAATTTGCAGACTTATATCGTAAACGATGATCTCTGTGTTGGTGAAGTTAAATCTTTAGCCCTGGGACTTGAAATTACATTTCAAAAATCCAATTATGTGTTACAACTTCAAATTGAAAAGATACATTTTTGTTATAATACAAATCAATTTAATGAAAATTGAAGATAATCTTAGAGTCAGTGCTGTCCTGGCAAGTAATTCATTTACAGAATCATAACATTATTTAAAATGGCAGTAGCAACATATTTTTATCAAAGGATTTGGATGTCAAGAAGGTACTTCGCTAACAACTACAAAGCGCCCCTGAGGTGATATCTCACAAAAGCGGCGCTATACAAATCATCCAATAAATAAATAAAAATAATGACTTATTTTCATTTGCTTTAAATATTAGTTTTTATCGTCTTTAACTTACTAATCGAGTATAAATAGACACATTTATTTTCAACGATGTGACTTAATATCTTTACAATTTATAACTAGGTTAACTAGAAATATCAACATTATTATGTGTATTTTCATAGTAGTTTACTGTTATATTTTTCATTTTTTTAATGTCAGCTTAAGTTCAATCTCTCGTCTGGAACCAACATTACAATATTCATGTATAAGCTATTTGTAAGTAAAAAATAAATTCTTACGTTTTATAAGTTTTAAAGTTGGTATTCCCTTAATTTTGTTGAACTACAACACGTCTTTATGGCACAAATATGCTTAAGTTGTCGAAAAGAAGAATTTTCAATGGTTTAGTATTTTTATATAAAATTTTAAGTGATTCATTTTTTGAGGGTTTGTTTTCATTGACAAGATTTTGGATTCCACTATGTAAAACCAGAAGTCAGGATTTATTTCAGTACACAAATTTATGGACTAACTACCATATATATTTTTTATTTATTTTTCGGAATAACTTTATTGAGTAAAACCTCAAATTGTAATATTTAAATATTGAAGACAATATTAGTGATTTCTAAACGAAAATCTGAAACAGAAAAATCAGAAAAGGAAACGGTCACATCTGGGACTCGAACCCAGGACCCCTGTCTTTCCGGGACAGTGCTCTACCAACTGCGCTAATGGGACCCTATTCTCCTCGGTCACTTTTAACTGTATCATACTTCGAATAAGAACTACTAACATTGTCTTCATTTTTTCACCGCACATTTTTTTTATTGGCAACTATCTTTATGTATGATCGCAAGATTCAACCCGAACTAAATGCAATCCAGACAGCGTCTTTTAGATAAACCTATCTTATTTTTTTATTTAATGTGCGACATCTGTTGACTTTTCTGCAAGTCTAGAATGAATATTTATTTTTCGGAATAACTTTATTGAGTAAAACCTCAAATTGTAATATTTAAATATTGAAGACAATATAAGTGATTTCTAAACGAAAATCTGAAACAGAAAAATCAGAAAAGGAAACGGTCACATCTGGGACTCGAACCCAGGACCCCTGTCTTTCCGGGACAGTGCTCTACCAACTGCGCTAATGGGACCCTATTCTCCTCGGTCACTTTTAACTGTATCATACTTCGAATAAGAACTACTAACATTGTCTTCATTTTTTCACCGCACATTTTTTTTATTGGCAACTATCTTTATGTATGATCGCAAGATTCAACCCGAACTAAATGCAATCCAGACAGCGTCTTTTAGATAAAACTATCTTATTTTTTTATTTAATGTGCGACATCTGTTGACTTTTCTGCAAGTCTAGAATGAATATTTATTTTTCGGAATAACTTTATTGAGTAAAACCTCAAATTGTAATATTTAAATATTGAAGACAATATTAGTGATTTCTAAACGAAAATCTGAAACAGAAAAATCAGAAAAGGAAACGGTCACATCTGGGACTCGAACCCAGGACCCTTGTCTTTCCGGGACAGTGCTCTACCAACTGCGCTAATGGGACCCTATTCTCCTCGGTCACTTTTAACTGTATCATACTTCGAATAAGAACTACTAACATTGTCTTCATTTTTTCACCGCACATTTTTTTTATTGGCAACTATCTTTATGTATGATCGCAAGATTCAACCCGAACTAAATGCAATCCAGACAGCGTCTTTTAGATAAACCTATCTTATTTTTTTATTTAATGTGCGACATCTGTTGACTTTTCTGCAAGTCTAGAATGAATATTTATTTTTCGGAATAACTTTATTGAGTAAAACCTCAAATTGTAATATTTAAATATTGAAGACAATATTAGTGATTTCTAAACGAAAATCTGAAACAGAAAAATCAGAAAAGGAAACGGTCACATCTGGGACTCGAACCCAGGACCCCTGTCTTTCCGGGACAGTGCTCTACCAACTGCGCTAATGGGACCCTATTCTCCTCGGTCACTTTTAACTGTATCATACTTCGAATAAGAACTACTAACATTGTCTTCATTTTTTCACCGCACATTTTTTTTATTGGCAACTATCTTTATGTATGATCGCAAGATTCAACCCGAACTAAATGCAATCCAGACAGCGTCTTTTAGATAAAACTATCTTATTTTTTTATTTAATGTGCGACATCTGTTGACTTTTCTGCAAGTCTAGAATGAATATTTATTTTTCGGAATAACTTTATTGAGTAAAACCTCAAATTGTAATATTTAAATATTGAAGACAATATTAGTGATTTCTAAACGAAAATCTGAAACAGAAAAATCAGAAAAGGAAACGGTCACATCTGGGACTCGAACCCAGGACCCTTGTCTTTCCGGGACAGTGCTCTACCAACTGCGCTAATGGGACCCTATTCTCCTCGGTCACTTTTAACTGTATCATACTTCGAATAAGAACTACTAACATTGTCTTCATTTTTTCACCGCACATTTTTTTTATTGGCAACTATCTTTATGTATGATCGCAAGATTCAACCCGAACTAAATGCAATCCAGACAGCGTCTTTTAGATAAACCTATCTTATTTTTTTATTTAATGTGCGACATCTGTTGACTTTTCTGCAAGTCTAGAATGAATATTTATTTTTCGGAATAACTTTATTGAGTAAAACCTCAAATTGTAATATTTAAATATTGAAGACAATATTGAAGACAAGACAGATGTGAAAGTTTCCTTTTCTGATTTTTCTGTTTCAGATTTTTGTTTAGAAATCACTAATATTGTGTATTAAAATTATATATTTAAATATTACAATTTGAGGTTTTACTCAATAAAGTTATTCCGAAAAATAAATATTCATTCTAGACTTGCAGAAAAGTCAACAGATGTCGCACATTAAATAAAAAAATAAGATAGGTTTATCTAAAAGACGCTGTCTGGATTGCATTTAGTTCGGGTTGAATCTTGCGATCATACATAAAGATAGTTGCCAATAAAAAAAATGTGCGGTGAAAAAATGAAGACAATGTTAGTAGTTCTTATTCGAAGTATGATACAGTTAAAAGTGACCGAGGAGAATAGGGTCCCATTAGCGCAGTTGGTAGAGCACTGTCCCGGAAAGACAGGGGTCCTGGGTTCGAGTCCCAGATGTTGTAGCAGTGCGTACTTCTGGACGGGCAGTTCCTACCCGATTAAGATAATCATTGGTCAACATTCTTCAATTGGCACGACTGTTTCGAGCTATGAGTGCGGAGCGTCACTTCATCGACTTCAGTTGCTTGCTGGACTCGTGGGATTACGGTGTGTTCGGACAACGCTGGAACAATGAGGGTCTACTGTGCAAACTACGGAAGGTCTTTTTCACTTATATCTTTTAACAATGTACTTATAATTTAAATAGGGATTACTCATTTTAACTTCTTGCGTAGTTATTTTATAACTCGCTGGCGCCCGCTCAGACATTCTTTACAAGATTAAGTGTTTTTAAATTCATTAATGTCACATGTTCTTTAGTCAAAATTTTATCAAGATGGCGATATTTACACGTACATTCTTGTCACGCTCTGAGTTAAATTATTTGATAGAGTCTCATGTTTATTTATTTGATTAAACATTTTATTTATTGTTTTAATAAATTAGCGTATGTTGATATTTAAAGTATTCTATTTTTTATCATCCTTATCAGTTCTCTTTACTACCTACCTACTTTGAATTATTGCGTGTGCGTGGTTGACTAGATAATTGTATTCGGTAATTTTACCAATTAATGTCACAATCGAAAGACCCATCATTAATTAATACAATTATCCTTTCATCACCCATCCACGATAATATGTTACAAAATGGCAGCCCTTGTGGGTGAACCTAAGTTTGACTAAATAAAAATTGCAGCATTTTTTTTTTCTTTCATTGTTTTAATCTTGTATTGGATGTCTGATTTTTTTTTTCATAATTTTCTTGTATAATCCCTTGGAAAAAGACCTTTCGTTTTGCATGGTGGATGTTCGGGTGTTGCTCGAAATACATCGTGTCACTGAGATTTTATTAATTTTTCATTTTACGCAGCTTTTTATCCGGCACAACTCATGACGTTTTTCGTCTTATTATCGTGATTGTTAGTACGCTGACGTCACACTTATTTTATATTTTTTGTTTTGCGGTGATTGTGGTTGTTGTATTGTTGCTTGCATGTTCTAATGATTTTTTTCTACCTACCCTGTTAGTTAGGTATGACGGATTCGACCATTTTAACAAGAAGTCGTGCGTTAATCATGTCAAAACCAGAGGATGGCACTTCTTCGGCAAATTCGGCGGTCGCGTCTAACACAGTTCCGGTTCACAAATGGAACTTAACCTTCGACGGTACTGGGAACGTGCATAATTTCATTGAACGGGTCAACGATTTGTCTATATCTCGGAACGTAAGTACAGCTTCTCTTTTTTCATCTGCGGTGGAACTTTTTTCAGGTCATGCTTTAGACTGGTTTAGAGTCAACCGTTCTTCTTTCAAGTCATGGACGGATATTGTAATTGCTCTAAAGGAAGAATTTGAGCTTCTGGACCATGAAAGACGATTAGTTGCTCAGATCAGAGCCACTTACCAGCAACAAAAAGAGAACCTGGGTTCATTCATAACGCGGGTCTTGACTTTAAACAATCAATTGTCGTCAAAATTACCAGATGACGAAATTCTGGAAATATTGCAGTGTAATATGTTACCGAGATACATACAAAAATTATCGCTCTCTGTCATCTCGGACATTAATTGTCTGAAAAAATTGGGAAAAATGATTGAACTTGCAGACGTTCGGTCTGGTTCCAGACCTTCCCCGCCAAATGCAAATACTGGTAATTTTAATAATGTTTCTCATTCCTCCTCAAATAATGCATTTAGCAGAGGGAATAACAGATTGTCTCAGAATAATCCCAATTTCAGCAATCATCGTCAATATTTTGAATTCAGTAAACGTAGCCCGTCAAATATGAGTTCTAGGGAGGTGAAATGTTTCCGCTGTGGCCGTCCTGGTGTGAAGGCGCCTTCATGCAACTGCCGGCAGGCAAAAAACTAGATGTCCTGGGGGTCCTGTCTGCGGGCGGCAAGTCGACACCGTTCGCTGACATCACCGCCAGGCATCGGCTCGCTGTGCTGTCGGAAACCAGAACTTTCTTCAAGAACCTTTGGACCTCGAAGGTGGTGGGTGCGGCTAAAAGGGATGGCCGTCCACACATCATTTTCCAGGTTCTGGGTTCCAACTTTTCTGGCCTTCTTGACTCTGGTTCGCATATCTCAATTATTGGTAATAATTTTCATCGTCAATTTTTAAATCTAGGGTTAAATCTTTCTGTTCTTAAGAAAAAATTTTCACTCACTTCTGCTACGGGTCATACTGTGGAGTGCGTTCACAAAATTGCGGTTCCGGTAGTTCTTGGTAACGTTAAGAAAATTTTTAATTTTGTGGTTATGCCAGATATAAAATCTAACATCATCCTCGGTTGCGACTTTTGGAAAGTTTTTAACATTTGTCCCAAGTTAACTAAAATAATGATTAATGACTCTGACAATAGTTGCGTGTCTGAGGTAAGAGGACTGGATAGCTTTGAGAACTTAAACTCATCTCAACAATCAATCTTAAATAACGTTATACTGGAATTTAAAGCCTTTTCTGGTAATCGTTTGGGTAGAACGTCTCTTGAAAAACATGTTATTGACACGGGTGATTGTCAACCTATTAAGCAACGTGTTTATCCGATATCTCCTCATTTATTGCCGGAAGCTCACAGAGAACTTGACAGACTATTAAATCTGGGAGTAGTAGAACCCAGCAATAGCTCGTGGAATAATCCTATTGTTTTAGTGCCTAAGAAAAATGGTTCTTTTAGACTTTGCTTGGATAGTAGAAAACTCAACGCGGTCTCGCGGCGGGACGCTTATAGCCTACCATTGATATCTGATATCTTAAATAGTCTCGGAGGAGCACGATATCTATCAACTTTAGACTTAAACGATGCGTTTTTTCAAATCCCGTTAGAGGAAGATTCTAAAGAGAAAACCGCTTTTACTATACCTAAACGAGGCCTCTTCCACTTTGTAACAATGCCTTTTGGTCTTCATGGTGCGAGTTCTCGGATGATGAGGCTTATGGACAAGGTTTTGGGTCCGGAGTTCGATGGGAAAGTTTTTTGTTACCTAGATGACATAATTATCATTAGTTCCACCTTTGAAGAACACATTGATCTTTTAAGACGGGTTAAACAAAAGTTACAAGCCGCGGGTTTGACTATTAACGTAGAGAAGTCAGTCTTTTGTCGTGACTCTCTTAAATACCTAGGTTTCGTGATTGATAAGGATGGGTTGAGAACTGACCCGGGAAAAGTGAAAGCAATCGTTGACTTCCCCATTCCAACGTCGCAAAAGAGCTTGCGTAGGTTTATCGGTATACTTTCTTGGTACAAAAGGTTCATTTTAAATTTTTCTTTAATTGCAGCACCTTTGCATAATTTAACCAAAAAGGAGTTTGCTGGTAAAAAAATTGTATGGAATGAACAGGCTGATGCTGCCTTTACTAAATTAAAGAATATTCTGGTCAAGGCTCCTGTTCTTGCTTGTCCCGACTTTAGTAAACCCTTTACAATTAGTTGCGATGCATCGAACACCGGTTTGGGGGCGGTCCTTTCTCAATCTGACGTTAATGGTATAGAACACCCTATTTCCTTTATTTCCAGATCACTATCTGCACAGGAGAAAAATCACTCCACAACCGAGAAGGAGTTAAATGCTATGATCTTTGCACTAGAGAAATTTAGGGGTTATATTGAAGGTTCGCCTATTCCTGTCAAGGTGATCACTGATCACTATAGTCTAAAATGGCTTACAAACTTAAAGTCTCCGTCGGGAAGATTAGCGCGGTGGGCGGTTAGACTACAGCAGTTCAATTTTGAAATAATTCATAGGAGCGGTAAAGACAACATTGTTCCGGACGCACTGTCTCGTGACCCTTTACATGTTGACTTGTTAGATCAGTCCTTTTCCACTTCTGACCGTTGGTACTTAAGTTTGAAAGAAAAAATTTTGGCTAATCCGGAAAAATTTCCAGCGTTTAAAGTTTGCAATGGTGTCATCTTCAAACACATTCAGAGCATGGAGGCTCTTCACAGGTCTTATGACTGGAAGGAAGTTCTCCCAAAAGAGTGTAGGAAAAACGTCATCGTTCAAAATCACGTTCCGCCTTCGTGTGCACATTTTGGCATCTTAAAAACGTTAAATAGGATTAAACTTAAATACTACTGGCCAAAAATGGCAGCTGATGTGAAGTCTTTTGTAAGTAAATGTCATACTTGTTTAGGTTATAAAAGTTCTAACTTACTGCCTCCTGGTTTGATGGGTGACCCGAAACTGGTGCAAAGGCCGTGGCAAATGATTGCGACAGATCTATTAGGTCCTTACCCTAATTCTTATAAAAAGGGTTATACTTACCTTTTAGTGGTTTCTGATTTCTTTACCAAGTATACTAGACTTTTTCCACTTAGGAAAGCAACGGGTAGTGTTATTGCGGAAATTTTGGAAAATGATATCTTTTATAAATTCGGTGTTCCAGATACGATTGTTTTGGATAATGGCCCACAATATATATCGCGTGACATGAAAGCGCTGGCCAATAAATTTCATATCCGTCACTTGTTTTATAATTGCAGATATCACCCGCAGAATAACCCTGTTGAGCGTGTAAACAAGGTGTTGGTAGCAGCCCTGGGTTCTTTTGTGGGATCTGATCACAGATCCTGGGCGTGCCATCTACCTGAAATTGAACTGGCTATAAACACGGCTGTTCATGAAGTCACAGGCTATACTCCGTTCTTCCTTAATTTTGGTAGAGAGATTGTAATTTCGGGAAATGACTACAAAGGTGTAAACTTTAACGCGGAAGACATTAGATTCTCTAAACGCGATTCATGGGCATCTGATTTACATGAATTAAATGACATTTTCTCCCAAGTTCGCACGTCCTTAAGACAATCATACGAACGTAATAAGGTTCAATATAATCTGCGTCGTAGGGACGTTCAATATGAGGTTGGGGACATTGTCTGGAGAAGGTCCTTTGCTTTGTCAGACGCTGGTAGATACTTTTCAGCAAAATTAGCCCCCAAATTTATACGTAGTAAAATTATTTGCAAGATATCGCCGGTTGCTTATCAATTAGCGGATATGACAGGGAAACCCGTGGGAACTTTTCATGTTAAGGATATAATCAAGTTAGAAGAAGCTAACTGACCTTGGGGTGGGTTAATTGATGAACTATTTTTTCTTATGTTGTAATCGTTATACTTTTATTTGAGAATTAATCCCTTTTCTCTTGTTATATATTAGGTTATTGCTTGCCTTGCCCTCAGGTTTGCAATTTTTCTTGTGTTCTCTCATTGTGAGGACATGACTAGTATTTTTGTGTCTTCACATTGAGTGGATTTTTTTGTATAAGTTTTGTTTTGTCCTTGTGTACATGTGTAGTATGTGTTTTGGGAGTAATGTGTCCATTCCGATTCAACGCGGGGGATTGACGTTTTTTTAATCTCACGCATTGAATCCACACATTTTTTTTTGGATTTAAGTGCAATTATATTGTATTGAACATTTTGTGATCTCACGATTTGAATCCATTGTATCATTTTATACGTTATCCTAGGGCAGTGAAGTTCACAATCTCAGTTGGCCACTGTTTTGTGCTATTTTTCTGTTCGAGGGATCTTTTAATAGCTGATTTTACTTTGTGAGATGATACTAATTGTTCTTTAATGAACTAAGTCCGCGATGGCGACTTGTTTTGAGGTACGGTTTGTCCTTTCTAGAGGGACATACTGTATTTCAATTATGGCATATACGAAGCTGTATTTCGGTTTAACAGTTCTGTACCAAGCTTGGTCCGTAGGGGTATGTAGCAGTGCGTACTTCTGGACGGGCAGTTCCTACCCGATTAAGATAATCATTGGTCAACATTCTTCAATTGGCACGACTGTTTCGAGCTATGAGTGCGGAGCGTCACTTCATCGACTTCAGTTGCTTGCTGGACTCGTGGGATTACGGTGTGTTCGGACAACGCTGGAACAATGAGGGTCTACTGTGCAAACTACGGAAGGTCTTTTTCACTTATATCTTTTAACAATGTACTTATAATTTAAATAGGGATTACTCATTTTAACTTCTTGCGTAGTTATTTTATAACTCGCTGGCGCCCGCTCAGACATTCTTTACAAGATTAAGTGTTTTTAAATTCATTAATGTCACATGTTCTTTAGTCAAAATTTTATCAAGATGGCGATATTTACACGTACATTCTTGTCACGCTCTGAGTTAAATTATTTGATAGAGTCTCATGTTTATTTATTTGATTAAACATTTTATTTATTGTTTTAATAAATTAGCGTATGTTGATATTTAAAGTATTCTATTTTTTATCATCCTTATCAGTTCTCTTTACTACCTACCTACTTTGAATTATTGCGTGTGCGTGGTTGACTAGATAATTGTATTCGGTAATTTTACCAATTAATGTCACAATCGAAAGACCCATCATTAATTAATACAATTATCCTTTCATCACCCATCCACGATAATATGTTACAATGTGACCGTTTCCTTTTCTGATTTTTCTGTTTCAGATTTTCGTTTAGAAATCACTAATATTGTCTTCAATATTTAAATATTACAATTTGAGGTTTTACTCAATAAAGTTATTCCGAAAAATAAATATTCATTCTAGACTTGCAGAAAAAACAACAGATGTCGCACATTAAATAAAAAAATAAGATAGGTTTTTCTAAAAGACGCTGTCTGGATTGCATTTAGTTCGGGTTGAATCTTGCGATCATACATAAAGATAGTTGCCAATAAAAAAAAATGTGCGGTGAAAAAATGAAGACAATGTTAGTAGTTCTTATTCGAAGTATGATACAGTTAAAAGTGACCGAGGAGAATAGGGTCCCATTAGCGCAGTTGGTAGAGCACTGTCCCGGAAAGACAGGGGTCCTGGGTTCGAGTCCCAGATGTGACCGTTTACTTTTCTGATTTTTCTGTTTCAGATTTTCGTTTAGAAATCACTAATATTGTCTTCAATATTTAAATATTACAATTTGAGGTTTTACTCAATAAAGTTATTCCGAAAAATAAATATTCATTCTAGACTTGCAGAAAAGTCAACAGATGTCGCACATTAAATAAAAAAATAAGATAGGTTTATCTAAAAGACGCTGTCTGGATTGCATTTAGTTCGGGTTGAATCTTGCGATCATACATAAAGATAGTTGCCAATAAAAAAAATGTGCGGTGAAAAAATGAAGACAATGTTAGTAGTTCTTATTCGAAGTATGATACAGTTAAAAGTGACCGAGGAGAATAGGGTCCCATTAGCGCAGTTGGTAGAGCACTGTCCCGGAAAGACAAGGGTCCTGGGTTCGAGTCCCAGATGTGACCGTTTCCTTTTCTGATTTTTCTGTTTCAGATTTTCGTTTAGAAATCACTAATATTGTCTTCAATATTTAAATATTACAATTTGAGGTTTTACTCAATAAAGTTATTCCGAAAAATAAATATTCATTCTAGACTTGCAGAAAAGTCAACAGATGTCGCACATTAAATAAAAAAATAAGATAGGTTTATCTAAAAGACGCTGTCTGGATTGCATTTAGTTCGGGTTGAATCTTGCGATCATACATAAAGATAGTTGCCAATAAAAAAAATGTGCGGTGAAAAAATGAAGACAATGTTAGTAGTTCTTATTCGAAGTATGATACAGTTAAAAGTGACCGAGGAGAATAGGGTCCCATTAGCGCAGTTGGTAGAGCACTGTCCCGGAAAGACAGGGGTCCTGGGTTCGAGTCCCAGATGTGACCGTTTCCTTTTCTGAGTTTTCTGTTTCAGATTTTCGTTTAGAAATCACTAATATTGTCTTCAATATTTAAATATTACAATTTGAGGTTTTACTCAATAAAGTTATTCCGAAAAATAAATATTCATTCTAGACTTGCAGAAAAAACAACAGATGTCGCACATTAAATAAAAAAATAAGATAGGTTTTTCTAAAAGACGCTGTCTGGATTGCATTTAGTTCGGGTTGAATCTTGCGATCATACATAAAGATAGTTGCCAATAAAAAAAAATGTGCGGTGAAAAAATGAAGACAATGTTAGTAGTTCTTATTCGAAGTATGATACAGTTAAAAGTGACCGAGGAGAATAGGGTCCCATTAGCGCAGTTGGTAGAGCACTGTCCCGGAAAGACAGGGGTCCTGGGTTCGAGTCCCAGATGTGACCGTTTACTTTTCTGATTTTTCTGTTTCAGATTTTCGTTTAGAAATCACTAATATTGTCTTCAATATTTAAATATTACAATTTGAGGTTTTACTCAATAAAGTTATTCCGAAAAATAAATATTCATTCTAGACTTGCAGAAAAGTCAACAGATGTCGCACATTAAATAAAAAAATAAGATAGGTTTATCTAAAAGACGCTGTCTGGATTGCATTTAGTTCGGGTTGAATCTTGCGATCATACATAAAGATAGTTGCCAATAAAAAAAATGTGCGGTGAAAAAATGAAGACAATGTTAGTAGTTCTTATTCGAAGTATGATACAGTTAAAAGTGACCGAGGAGAATAGGGTCCCATTAGCGCAGTTGGTAGAGCACTGTCCCGGAAAGACAGGGGTCCTGGGTTCGAGTCCCAGATGTGACCGTTTCCTTTTCTGATTTTTCTGTTTCAGATTTTCGTTTAGAAATCACTAATATTGTCTTCAATATTTAAATATTACAATTTGAGGTTTTACTCAATAAAGTTATTCCGAAAAATAAATATTCATTCTAGACTTGCAGAAAAGTCAACAGATGTCGCACATTAAATAAAAAAATAAGATAGTTTTATCTAAAAGACGCTGTCTGGATTGCATTTAGTTCGGGTTGAATCTTGCGATCATACATAAAGATAGTTGCCAATAAAAAAAATGTGCGGTGAAAAAATGAAGACAATGTTAGTAGTTCTTATTCGAAGTATGATACAGTTAAAAGTGACCGAGGAGAATAGGGTCCCATTAGCGCAGTTGGTAGAGCACTGTCCCGGAAAGACAGGGGTCCTGGGTTCGAGTCCCAGATGTGACCGTTTCCTTTTCTGATTTTTCTGTTTCAGATTTTCGTTTAGAAATCACTAATATTGTCTTCAATATTTAAATATTACAATTTGAGGTTTTACTCAATAAAGTTATTCCGAAAAATAAATATTCATTCTAGACTTGCAGAAAAGTCAACAGATGTCGCACATTAAATAAAAAAATAAGATAGGTTTATCTAAAAGACGCTGTCTGGATTGCATTTAGTTCGGGTTGAATCTTGCGATCATACATAAAGATAGTTGCCAATAAAAAAAATGTGCGGTGAAAAAATGAAGACAATGTTAGTAGTTCTTATTCGAAGTATGATACAGTTAAAAGTGACCGAGGAGAATAGGGTCCCATTAGCGCAGTTGGTAGAGCACTGTCCCGGAAAGACAAGGGTCCTGGGTTCGAGTCCCAGATGTGACCGTTTCCTTTTCTGATTTTTCTGTTTCAGATTTTCGTTTAGAAATCACTAATATTGTCTTCAATATTTAAATATTACAATTTGAGGTTTTACTCAATAAAGTTATTCCGAAAAATAAATATTCATTCTAGACTTGCAGAAAAGTCAACAGATGTCGCACATTAAATAAAAAAATAAGATAGTTTTATCTAAAAGACGCTGTCTGGATTGCATTTAGTTCGGGTTGAATCTTGCGATCATACATAAAGATAGTTGCCAATAAAAAAAATGTGCGGTGAAAAAATGAAGACAATGTTAGTAGTTCTTATTCGAAGTATGATACAGTTAAAAGTGACCGAGGAGAATAGGGTCCCATTAGCGCAGTTGGTAGAGCACTGTCCCGGAAAGACAGGGGTCCTGGGTTCGAGTCCCAGATGTGACCGTTTCCTTTTCTGATTTTTCTGTTTCAGATTTTCGTTTAGAAATCACTTATATTGTCTTCAATATTTAAATATTACAATTTGAGGTTTTACTCAATAAAGTTATTCCGAAAAATAAATATTCATTCTAGACTTGCAGAAAAGTCAACAGATGTCGCACATTAAATAAAAAAATAAGATAGGTTTATCTAAAAGACGCTGTCTGGATTGCATTTAGTTCGGGTTGAATCTTGCGATCATACATAAAGATAGTTGCCAATAAAAAAAATGTGCGGTGAAAAAATGAAGACAATGTTATTAGTTCTTATTCGAAGTATGATACAGTTAAAAGTGACCGAGGAGAATAGGGTCCCATTAGCGCAGTTGGTAGAGCACTGTCCCGGAAAGACAGGGGTCCTGGGTTCGAGTCCCAGATGTGACCGTTTCCTTTTCTGATTTTTCTGTTTCAGATTTTCGTTTAGAAATCACTAATATTGTCTTCAATATTTAAATATTTTTTATTGTTCAGAATTTGAATGGAGTGAAATAATTATTCCGAGTCAGTGGATATTTTCAATAATTTATCACTAAATAAGTAAAATAGAGTGTTCATGTGGTAGTTCAGTTATGTATAGTGTTTATTTTTTTGTGAAAATGCAATTAACAAAAAAGTCAATAAATAATAATTTTATAAATTCATATTTAATATATTTAATAAGTAATGGTACTTTTACCAAAAAATTAATTCAATAATAATTCTGATTCCTTTGTAACGTTCAAAAATTTATTTTCTAAGGTCTATATTAAAATTTAAAGGCTTTCGGTGAGAAAAAAACTGCAGTAAGATCAAAACTTTCATTTTCAAACTGGAAGTAATAATTTCGCAGCTGTAAAGTTACTACCAAAGTGTTTGCAGTAGTGCAGAAGAGTAATCCACAGTCCAGAGACACCAACCCCGACATGGCAGTTAAGCGTTGAACTGACAGAGCATAGATGCAAGTTAACTATTTTAAATAGGATACCGTAATAATGAAATCAAACCAAGATAAACGTATTACAAATTATGAAATCCGGAAAGTATGCAAAGTTCATTTATATGTGGCGATCAATAAAGAAAAGTAGTAAATGGGTTGGACACTCCGTCATAACACAGCGATGAAAACTACTATGAAACTTTTTTTTAAAGTAAACAAATGGTAGAATATGCTGGAGAAGCCCGAGGAAGATATTGAATGACCAAGTGAATAAAACAATTGGTTTCGGTTATCTCAAGAATCAGAACAGAAAAGCTTTAACGTGAATAAAGCAAAGAGTTTCTGCCAAGACAGAGCTTTGCGGCGGTCCACGCTATCTGCCGCGTTGTGGTTAGATTGACAGTCAGAGCAGTTTATAGTTTTTAATAAAAAAACTAGAAGTGTAATAAAATTTGTAATTTTAGTTGAAACTGTTTTGAAAACACCCGGTTTATTTGATAATGAAGGCCCTCCGTATCAAATGACTCCAGTAAGACGACTATTCCACCCATTAATTTCCAGCAAGAGCTATAATTTCGAAGCCTTGAAGTTATTGCATGGTGCTACTTTACTGCCTACTACCTATCCGTGTAGTTAAATCTGTTGTTTATCTTACACGAGTAATGTTCACGTAGTTCCTCAACAATATTTGCTTGCTTTCGAACTCAAACGCTATTAGTGTTCATTCGTTATCACAATTAAATTTTGAAATGGGAAGAATAATTTTTTTTTTGATTCAAAAATATAGTTAGAAAGACAACTTTTTTTTTTTCTTTTTTTTTAATTGCCGGCAACCCGGGCGTTTATTGTAATAACATGATCAATATTACAAACATGAAAGTAACCCGCCTCACTAGAAGATTTCTGTACTGCGGGTACTAAGCGGGTACATTAATTTCAATGATTTAAAAAAATGTAAAGATAAATTTATTACAAAGGCGTATACTTTGATTTGTTTTGAACCTGGTTTTGCCAACATTTTTCTGTCCTCCAACATAGGTTTGCATTTTGCGTAGATATATATTTTTGTAGGTAGGTAACAGTTGGCGCTCGTCCGACCTAAGCCTCATTTTGCTTCGTATAATATTTAGCTTTAAATTGGAGCCAACATGTTTCGTCCTTTCTCCTGATAATGAGATTTCAACAAAAAGCACCCTTTTATTAGATAAGTGCTCGATGTTTCATTCATGAACTAGTTATATGTAGCGTAAAAAGTTTTCAGTAGAGTTGACGATATTTTCTGCTACGCGTCGAGAATGGTACGTGAATTTCGTAATGATGTGGAATATTAGGTCCTGTTTCTAGTAGAATTCAACGTATTATTATGTTTAAGGTCACACGTTCCAGTGTTTTATGAAAGGAAGCGTGTTATTTTATTTGAAACAAATTTTTTTGTGGGAAAGGCTTAAAGGTTTTCAAGGATAATTATATAATTTTCAGTGCTCTTAGCAAAGCTTTAAATCCAAAGTGGGTACAAATATTAGAAGATATAAGATCAAGCTTTTAGTAGAATCAACTTATCGATGAGCGACCGCTATTTAGAATGAAAACGTTGTTTGAAATGGCTATGGTTTTATGTTTAGTGACTAAATCTGAATCACTAGGCTCTTGAAACACCTTTTCCACTGTCCATCCTAACCCTTTTTTCTGATATAAATTTATTTATTCTAGGTGTTCAATACGCAAGTTAGTTTTGTCAAAAATACATATATAAAATATACATTTTAGATATACAGGGTTTTATCCCGACGTTTTAATTGCCTCTTTCCTTAATTGAATTTTTATTGTTCCTAAGAGAATTAACCTTAATTCATTCATCTTTGGGTGCGGTCTAATAGTTTGTACATTGCTAATAATAGTTGATGTAACGCTGAATATTAAAAGGTACTGAAAATGATATAAGTAACAAGTAAAACATGAGTACAAAAAATAATAACAACTCACTCGTAGTTCTGTGAACAGCAGACTTCCGCGTATTGTTTGTTGATTACGTACTCTTACTCGAAAGCTCGCAACAGTCGCAACGCCCCTGCGCTCTGAGGGAATAAACAAGTACTTTGAAACACGGCTGCCATTTTAACAGGATTGACCGAACACGGAACACACAAACAAATTTACAGACAGATTAAAAGCAAAGTCGCCCAGTCAAAACGAGACTTTGCTACGCTTAGCCAATAAATATAACATAAGTTCAATAAAATGATTCTTGGTAACAAAATAATATTTGATTGGTCAGAAACAAAAGAACGTATTTACAAAAACGTGTAATTATTAACTTCAGGAGAGCATAAAACAGCTTTGTTTGGCATGTGGTTTGCTTCGCAAAAATTGATAAATAAATATTGAGTTCAAAATTCAATTCCTAAGAATGACATGCTCTCTTTTTTGAATATAATGAAAAAGAGTTGAACTTCCTGAATTTTAAATTCATACATATATTTTAAATTGGAAAATTATGTTACATTTTATTTTTAGTATTATTTTTCGCGGTGACAGTTATTTCAAAATTCAACGTGGGTGATACAAGAGGAGTACAAGAAGTTGCACAATGACATTAGGGTGACTTTTTTGGATTTGTATGAATTTTAAAATAGTTACCTAACTAATGTCGCCGCAAAACCAATATTTTTCGTAGCTTATTGAACCTAATATCATGGGACATTTTCAGGCATATAGTTAAGCAGCAGTAAGCTCATCTAGTTAAATATTATCGGTCTTACTAAAACACGTGGTGTAAATGTTATTCAATTGATAAACAACCGTGTGTGCGAAAACCTTTGTAACTGGAACGTGAAATAGACACTGACATATTATAATTCACGGAAATAAACATTATATATACATTGCTTATCCAGCAAAAGAGGGATGTTTATCTGTTCTAAAACCAAGGGGTACGAGTCAATTAAAAAATAAAATGTCTAACCTAACCTTCTATCTGATGGTAACATGAAACTATATTCACAAATTGACATTATTAATGGATTGAAACTGACAAAAATAACACAAAAATAGTAAATATATTGAATTCCACTAATATAATAATGAATTCATAATTAAGATAGAAATTATTAAAATTAACATGTTTTAAATGGCACGTAACAAATATATAAACCACAGCTGTCATATTGACGTGAAAATGCGCCAGTCGGCAAAAATGAGAGATGCGAGATATTTTTGACTAGCTATAATTCTTAAAAATTATACAGTCTTTGTACAATGCATCAAAAAAACACCGTTTAACGGTTGTGAAGTGGTTTTTTATTAGTATAGCTGTACATAGTTAACGACTGGTGAATAATAGATTTCTTTTTTAATATAGCCGCGATTTAGAAAAAAAAATAATCGACAGTTTAAACAAGTTGTGTTTTTAGTATGTGAGTTGTGAAGAGATGAGATTGAATGAGAAGTATATGGATGGTCTAAGCATAGTCGAAACATGGAACCACATAGAAGCGAGTCTTTGGCAATCTGCTAGGGAGGTGTGTGGAATAAGTACGCATGGTAGGAAAAGAGGTGGTGCATGGTGGTATGAAGAAAACATGGTTACGTCTGATAGCGGCTGGCAGTGCTTCCAGTGAAGAGAGGGATCGAGCAAAATAAGTGTATAAGGGATGCAAGAAAATAGTTAGAGTTGGAGTGAAAGGACGTTAGAAACGCATGAAAGAGGAAGAGGTTATCAAAATGACAGACTACTTCCATTAAACTGTTCTGGAAGGAAGTCAAAAGGTCCCGGAGTGGTCCAGAAAACGGAAGCATAAGAGTGAAAATCGAAAGATGGAAAGATGTCAACGAATTAGGACGAAATAAAAAAGACACGGATGAAGTATTTTGAAGATGTCTTCGGAAGCAACGCAAGTGACAGTTATTCCAGCGGCTAATCAGATATTTATTTATTTATTTAAATGCCATATTATGGCTTTTACAATAGAATTATACATCGGATTATAAGCATACAGTGGTACACGGGAGAATAATAGTAATATGAATGATGATGGAGCCAACGTTACCGGAATCAGCATGGATGAGATAAAAATATCGATTGAATGTATGAAGAATGGTGAGGCTGTTGGTTTCTACAATATTGCTGCTAAATATTTCAAAGGAGATATCCGTATAATTCTTACATGGTTGTGCAATATTTTTAATCAATGTTTAAAGGAGGGTTACATGCCTTTAGATTGGAGAAGGGATGTGATCATGCAGTTATAAAAAGTAAAGGGTCACATATGGAATGTAGGGATAATATGGTTAGCAAGCTGTATCGTAGAATTTTGATTGAAAGGGAAAGAAAGGGAACAAGACAAAATATGGGATGTTCAAGGTGTTTTTATAAGAGTAGAAGGAGGTGCGTAAACCAGATCTTCTCATTATGCTCACTGAGAAGTTTCTGGAAGAAAAAAACCACAAAACTTTGCTGTGCCAATGTAGTTCTAGAAAAAACATATGACCAAGTCGATAGGAAAAATATATGGAAGGCGTTGTTAAGGTATGGAGTGAATACGAATCTCATACCGGCAATTGCGTCTCTGTATGAGAGAAATGTTGCGTATGTAAGGGCAAACGGTGGTTTGATATCACAGAAGGTGATATTTAGGCTGCTTAATATCACCGTGATTATTTAATCTATACATGTAAGCAAGAATTGAAAGAGGTGGGATTGAGCGCGTATATATTAGAAAATCTGTGAATGTGAATGAGGCAAGGAGTGTGTGTCAAGACCGAGTTGTTTAGCGGTCCATCCTCTCTGTCTACCCCTGCGGAGAAACGTTGGTTAGTAAATTAGTTTTTCTGTATGTTTTGTTCTAATAACTTATCCTCAAGTAAAATCCTATTAAATACCACTCGAATGCAAGACCGGTAATGTATTTTTTGATTCAATTAAATTGCCCTCAAAACAAGATTACAAAATCAGGCACGGTATAATAATGTATTTTTTAAAGATGAACAAGTAAGTAATTAAGAGATATTTTCAAATAATCGTTTTAAGTTGATCATTAAAACTTTAAAAAGTTTTTAAATATTTCCGAAAATATTTTCTGTTTAAAGATACAATTAAAAAAAATTGGCATTTTCTTTGAGTGTTAACAAGAATTTCTCGAATCAATACCGTTATTCCATTAACGAATTGTTTGAAATGCAAACATCGTCTTTGTTATTTCGAGTGATACTACTTCAGAAACACAAAAGTTTGATGCCGAAATATTTAACGAGCATCTTATTGTTGGGGTTGCCTTTATTTCTTTAGGAAAAATACACAATTAGAGTTAAGGGCAGAAATCTTTAAAAATGGGAAGAAAAGTAGTCACCCTACACAATTTACGAATTTTCCATGAAGGAACCGAGGGAATTTTACACTTGAAGGTAGTTTGCTTCTGTAAATAATTGAGCAAGTTTTCGATATTTCTAAAAAAATGAAATAATATCTCTGCACTGAAACTAGACAGATATTTCTTATGAACAAATAGGAGAATTTCAAATACATTTGATTTATTTATTTATTTATTTATTGATTTATTGTGAAAAACAGTATAAGCCATTTACATTTCACAAATAACAGTTTATAAATTACAGTTTATAAGAAGTAAGTACATACATTTATTTGCATGGGTAAGTACATCAATACTATCTGATTAACCAGATTTGTTAAATAGTATGCTTATTGCCGTCTTAAATTTAGTTTTTTATGTGAAACTGCACAAGAACCCAACTGCTCCTAACCGTCTTTTTTTTTATTTTTTTTTTTTTTTATAGTGAATACCTCACAAGTGTCTCAACTGCTCCCGTCTGGAGCCAGTGAGACTATGGCATCCCCAAAAAAGTAGTCTGTAGCCAGTGAGAGTACGGCATCCACAATTGGGGTACGTTGTGAGGTTGAAGGTAGAAGGGCGGAAAAAGAATTGAGGAAAAGGAAGGTGGGAAACAGAAAGATGGGGAAGAGTAAGGCGGGAATGTACCAGGCTATTCAGATCTGGTCACCCAACACGGCCAAAGCCATTTCAAGCAACGTTTCAATTCTGAATGGTTATCTTACACCAGGGCGATACTGAAAGTATCTTCCATTATGGAACGTGCCGTAAATATACTATATAGTATTTTAAGCGATTGATTTGTAAAATTAATCAAATAAAATTTACTTGCGCACGCCATGTTCTAACCCGCAACCCATAGCTAATATGGTGATATTTGTTAGAAGTTAGTAATGATCTAAGTTTACTTTCAATTGGTGTGTGGATGCTTTCACGTAAAAATTAAGTTTTACTTCATAGTCAAGATATGGGTCTAGTTAATGTTTAGCGGAAGCTATTAGGAGGTTCGGGAACGTTCATATATGCAACACGCATCGTCTTAGAACCAACTAGTGAAACATCGTAGGTACGGCGTATATACCTACTGGCGATTTGCTGGTTTTTTCTCCCTTTGTAAAGTGGCTACGTCAAGGTACCTGAGTCAATAAATAACAGCCACAAGTGAGTACCCAGTATGAGCGCTCACCGCTAACTGAATCGTTAACGCCCAGATTTCCACGACCATAAACGAGAAGCTAAAAATAATCATTGACTCCGCTGGATTACAACTCATCCACGCTCGCATCATCTGCCGACCAGGTCAACCCGACCTTCGGCTCTCTTACTTCACACTGGAGTGCCAAGAAGACTCAACGTCATACCCAGTGCTGAACACCATCTACAAGTCCGGTCTCCACCAACACAAGTCAACCAAGCCAACGACTTCATTGCATCGACCACTCCACCACTATCATCATCGCCTATGTCTGGTGTCGATATTTGACCCGGGGAATTTGCCGCTGACTACATCCACCGACGCAGTGTCGATCTTCGGCCCTGGGAATTCACCATCAACTACATCCATCAAACTGCGTGAGCATCGTTTCGGAGTCATTTTTCGCTACTAAACTTACTTGACGGAATGACATATTAAAGTACATAAAGAATTTTGTTTATCGATTATATTTTATTACAAGTAGGGTGGTCGATGTGTTTCTCACGTATTTTATGGGTGGCGTGCTTGCAACGTTCCAGCGAACTGGCGACAAATGGAGTTACTCAGACGCCATACACCCACAGCCTAAAACTCACACCCCAAACACAACACACACCCTGCCTTATATCCTACAATCAAGGTTTCACTTTTTAGTTTTAATAAGCATACGAATTCTTCCACAATCTTATCTTGCGTGAACTAACTAAAGTTTTGAAGGGGAGAACGTTCCCGAACATAATGAGATCAATTTAAAGTTTTGATCAGACTGATTATTAGGTGAAGGGTTTAATGAAAACCATTTTAATAGTCGGTTGAGGCAGCGATTCCACTTAAAAATATAAGAGCACAGCTATTATTATTTTAATTTCAAAGTTGTTAATGAAAGTTTTCCCACGAAGAGCACTTAAAATTGTTACAAAAAGGTTACGTAATTCATTCAATTAGAACCTAGATTTACACATAACAAAACAATTTACGGCGTTGCTTTTAAGATATTTTTTTTATTAACACAACTCTCTCGAAAAAATTCGCCCATCCACAAAATTTGTTTCTAATTTTTTCTTATTGAAATCAAAATCAAAATTTCCCCTTGAAATCATAAGATTAGTAAAAAATAATAACCTAACCTCCATAATTATAGATTATATTTTTCATACAAAATTTAAAAAATATATATATATGTACGGGACGTGTTTGCCTGAACAAGAAAAGACTGTAAATAATAAGCACCGGCACACATCAGTCCTCAACCTGGGTAATGATTTAAGTAAAACACCGTGAGGTGTTCTATCCAAACCATCATAAAAGAAAGACGATTCGAATCAAAATTCACATTTTAATTACAAGTATTGTTTTGGTATACAGAACGTACAAAGGGGTGTAGCTTATAGGTACCTCCTATTTTTTACAGCTAGCCCAATTCACAAGAAATAGTTATATGTATTTCAATACAACTGGGATTTAAAACACAGATAGAAAACTGATACAACCGGAATCCTTTCAGGGATAATTTAAAATTGGAGCACATTGTGCATCATCGCGCCATACGATACAGTAAATGGCGTGGCCAGTTCAATTGGTAGCCAGCAGGAATCGGCCAGCTTCTAGGTGATCAGCATCAATGGCTAATTTATTCGGTAGCCAGGAAGAATTGGCCAGCCTCTAGGTGTTCGGCATCAATGGCTAATTCAGTTGGTAGCCAGGAAGAATTGGCCGGCTTCTAGGGTTTCAACATCAATGGCTAATTTAGTTGGTAGCCAGGAAGAATTGGCCGGCTTCTAGGTTTTCAGCATGAATGGCTAATTCAGTTTGTAGCATGGAAGAATTGGCCGGCTCTAGGGTTTCAGCATCAATAGCTAATTCAGTTCGTAGCCAGGAAGAATTGGCCGGCTTCTAGGGTTTCAGCATCAATGGCTAATTTAGTTGGTAGCCAGGAAGAATTGGCCGGCTTCTAGGTTTTCAGCATCAATGGCTAATTTAGTTGGTAGCCAGGAAGAATTGGCTGGCTTCTAGGTTGTCAGCATCAATGCAGCAGGGATTGGCCAGCGTCTAGGTAATCACCGGCAGTGGGCAGTTCAGTCGGCAGCCAGCAGGTATTCGTCAGCCTTTAGGTTGTCAGCATCTGTGGCTGGTTCAGTTGGTAGCAAGGAGGAATTCATCAGAATCTAGGTTGTCGGCATCAATGTAGCAGGGATTGGCCAGCGTCTAGGTAATCACCGGCAGTGGGCAGTTCAGTCGGTAGCCAGCAGGTATTCGTCAGCCTTAAGGTTGTCAGCATCTGTGGCTGGTTCAGCCGGTAGCAAGGAGGAATTCATCAGAATCTAGGTTGTCGGCATCAATGTAGCAGGGATTGGCCAGACTCTAGGTGATCACCGGCAGTAAACTGTATTTAGATAAGAAGAGAAAGCAATATTTCTGCTAAGCATTTTAAATTTTTTTCAATAAAAATTAACAATTATTATTATTAATTGATATTTTACAATTGTCCAAAGTCACGTCATTATGGCAATGATATTTCTTTTTTTTTTGCAGAGGTAGGCACCATAATATTGAAATAAATGCGAATAAAAATGTATAAGTAAACACGAAGAGTTCATATTAGAAAATAAATATATTTTCTGAACCATTAAAATGGCCACCTTCTCGAAACGGTAATGGAACGTGCAAACAAATGTACAGACAGGCGAAATTTCAAACGATCTAGTTAAAACAGGACTTCGTAAAGCTCAGCAATGAACGCGGGACTGAAAACTTGTACGAGTTTATGAAAACTGTTGTAGGTAGACTGTTGTTGGTATCTTTTTTATTTTTTTATTTATTCTTAAATATATTTGTATTACAAAGGTATAGTATATTGTCCTCCACGCTAGGAGTTCACCTGTGTTGTGGAGGACTTTTTCAATTGTAAAGTTATATAATACTAAAACAATACAGTGGAGTTAGTTACACAGAGAAACAATAAAAATTAAAATATAAAATCGATTTTTCCATAGTTATAACAAAAAAAAAAGAAATATAAAAAATTAAATATTAAAAGGATTGTAGCCAGTTCCATATGTGTTTTTTGTATTCTGTAAGATTAAATGTTTTATATTGTGTTGGGAGTGAATTGTATAGTTTTATAGCCTGGAATCTGTAGTGTTTTTGTCCAAAGGATGTGTTGGTTTTTGGTATTAGTAGTTGGTGTGCATGTCTTGTTCTAGTATTGCGAGAAGTTTTAAATGTGTTTAGGATTAGTCACCGAACCTCGGTAGTGTGCAGTCGTGTTTACCAGTGCTCTGTGTTTGACGGCTTACTTTGACGGCGGCGCGGCGTACAGATAAGATTTATTTATTGTTACCTTTTCGTATTCATTATTTTTGTTTGTGTTATTGGTTTGCGACGAAGTTGCGTGTATTATTTCTATCATTTATTATTTCTAAAATAATAATTATTGTTTAATTTTTTTTTTAAATTTGTTGAAATGGAGGAAGATGAAAATCGACCTCCGGACCCTGAACCCATTTCTAATATTGTAGACGACTACGATACTGATGATACCCAGACTTCTGTAACCCTTCCTTCACGAAAACGACGTCCTCCGCTTTGCCTTAATGTACCTCCTAAAATTAAATCTCTTTCACAATCAAAAGAAAGCCCCAATCTCTCATGGAAGTTATAATGATACCATTCCTCCAGAAGCAAAAGCCATTGAGCTTATGTATTCTATTTCATCTTCAGCTCCATTTATTGTCAATGTCCAAAGGACTGAACAGGGGAAAATAATTCATCCCCTGGATTTTGGTAAATTTATTTTTAGCTCAAAACTCAATAACCTCGGTATTATAAATGGATCAATAAAACCGGAAGGTCGATACAAACTATCCATAGAATTTAAATCAGCCACATTAGCTAATGATTTTGTTAAAAAAATAGGTTCTCTTTCAAATAATAAATTTAAATCTTTCATACCTACATTCAATTTAACCATAATGGGCAGAGTAAGAGGTATCCCAACCGATCTATCAGAAACAGAAATAGTAGATGCTCTTAATGACTCTCAATTAACTCCAAAAGTTTTAAAAGCACGTCGTTTGAATTTTAAGGATACTTCCACCGGCACCACTATATGGAAACCTTCCCAATCCGTTGTTATTACTTTCGAAGGTCAAACATTACCATCCCGTGTATTTATTTATTATAACGCTCTTCCCGTTGAAATATACAGATTCCCGACTATCCAATGTTTCAACTGTTGCCGTTTTGGCCATTCAAAACCTATTTGTCGTTCCCCTCCTCGTTGCTTCCATTGTGGAGAAGATCATCCCTTTGAACAGTGTCAAAATACAACGAATAACCCTATTTGTATTAATTGTAAGGGCAACCATACTGCTGTTAGTGTGGCCTGTCCAGACTTATCTAGACAGAGAAATATCAAACAGTCAATGGCTGCAGACAATATTTCCTACTTTCAGGCCTCTAAATTATTCCCTCCTACAAAAAAATCTTTTGCAGAGATCACGTCTAACGCTTCTCTCTTTCATTTTTCTTCCCCTAAATCCCCTCTATCATCTTCCCACAAAGAAACAATTTTCAAACCGATAAAATCTAATCCAAAATTTATTCCTTCTTTCGATAAAAAACTACATAATGAACTTTTACTTAACCCGAATGGGAATAATAAATCCCAGGCTCCCAATGGGACTGCCTTAAAAAACTGTTCCACTTCCAATATCTTCCCTAAAGTCACGATTGAAAATTCTTCTTTTATTCAAACTTTAATTACCCTATTAATTACGATCCTTTCAAATAACAATAAAGTACCGTCCAACGCTGCCGATTATATGAAATCTTTACTCTCTAGCCTTCCCTATGTATCCGCAAATGAGCAAAATACTTCAATGGAATAGTAGAAGTCTATTCGCCAACAAAATTGATCTTGTACAGTTACTTGATGAACATAATATTTCAGTTGCTGCCATCTCCGAAACGTGGTTAAAACCCTCATACCAATTTAATATTCCTGGATATCATTGTCTAAGACATGATAAACTGGATGGCAAAGGTGGCACTGCTCTTATTATACATAATTCTATCCCTTTTAAACAAATTATTTTCCACACACTCTCCAATAATTTTCAGATAGTAGCTGCTGTTATATCTGATATTACATTACATATATATCCAACAATTTTTATCCTCTACAATTTTTGTTGAAAACGAATGGTCAACATTTATATCCCAGATTCGTCCCCCGTATATGATACTTGGGGACTTCAATGCTCATTCTCCTTCTTGGGGCAGTGAGTTAACAAACCGTTCTGGCCATAATCTATTAGATTTTATGGATACCTATAATTTATGTATACTAAATGATGGATCTCCAACTCGTTTCACTGCCCCTCAACATCGGAAAAGTGCAGTCGATTTATCTCTTTGCTCATCTTCGGTGATTCCCATATGTTCTTGGAACATTCTTAAAGATCCCCTTTCCAGTGACCATTTTCCTATAATAATTACCTTCCACCATCTATCTTCCACGCATTCCTTTTCGATAAACAATAGTTTTAAATTTAAAACGAAAGACGCGAATTGGAGAAATTTTTCTTCAGAATTAGACTCCATTGTTCAAGCATCTAAGTCTTCCCTTGTCAACACTAGTTTACAATGTGAATTATTTCCTAACATGATAATAAAAGCTGCAGAAAAAACACTTAAAAAACGTAAAGTTAACATTAAGATAAAACATTCCACCCCATGGTGGGATGAAGAATGCACTAGTGTCGTTAAATCCAGAAGAGAAGCAATTTCCATTTTCCGTAAATGTATGTCTTTCGAAAATTACCTTTCTGTGAAACGCGCCCAGGCAGAAGCGAAACGCGTTTTGAAAAACAAAAAGCGGTCTGGATGGCGAAAATTCTGTGAACGCTTGTCTCCTGAATCTCCCCAGTCATCCGTATGGTCCAATTTAAAAAAAATTTGGTTCGTCATATACTCCGCAGCGTTCTAAACATATTCCAGAAGAAATTATTATAGGTTTTGCTGATAAGATAGCTCCTCCGTCATTTGCCAGATGTGAGGAAATGCCTTCCTTTATTTCTTATCCATCTCACTCTAGCTGGCTGGACTCTCCTTTCTCAATAAGTGAATTAAATCGAGTAATCAATTCCCTTCCAGACTCTTCTCCTGGCCCTGATGGAATCTTATATAGTTTCATTAAAGCATTCTCAGACATGTCGGTTGAATATTTTTTATCCCTAATTAATTACATGTTCGAAACGGGATTTATTCCGGAAGTCTGGAAAGTTCAAAAAATGCTTCCGATTTTAAAACCTGGCAAAAATCCATCTGAAATCTCATCCTATCGTCCTATTGCTCTTTCGTCATGTTTAATGAAAGTAGCAGAACACTTGATAAAGAACAGATTGGAATGGTTTGTTGAAAATCACAGAATTATCTCTCCTAATCAATATGGCTTCCGGAAAAAGAAATCAACCGTAGATAATTTAAGTGTGTTAACAACAGACATCCGTATATCTCAGTCCCTTAATTCTTGCACTCTGGCCACATTTCTTGATCTTTCGTCAGCTTACGACGATGTATTAATTAACATTTAGAAAGAAAAATTAATTAAAATAAAAATTCCCTTAAAACTAGTTCAATTTATTATTAATTTACTAACAGACAGATCCATTATTATCCACTTTTCCTCAAAAACTATAAATCGCAAACTATGGAAGGGTTTACCTCAGGGGTCCGTAATCAGTCCATTATTATTTAATATATATATAAGTGATTTAGACTGTGTAATTCCTTCATCTATCAAGCGACTTTATTTTGCTGATGATTTCCTTATATATTTATCACACAAAAATCTATCGCGCGCTTCGAAGGAATTGAATTTGGCTTTACATAATATTAAAGTTTGGTTGTTGACAAATGGGATGAATTTAGCTACCTCTAAAACCAAAGTAGTGGCTTTTACGCGCAAAAGAAAAATACCCCCCTTTTCTGTCTGCTTTGATAATGTCCCTCTTCAAATCGTTAAGCAAATTAAATTTCTTGGACTACTGTTGGATCATAAACTTTCCTGGCTCCCGCATATTCAGAACATTTCGGCTAAGTGTGAAAAGGGGCTAAATATTATGCGAGCTGTTTCCAGAGTGTGGTGGGGATCTCATCCTACTACTCTTAAATTAATGTATGGTGCTCTAGTGCGAAGCCATTTGGATTATGGAACATTTCTTTTTGATCCTCTTCCTAAATATTTGGACAAAAAACTTGAAAGAATTCAGTCCAAAGCGCTCAGAATAATTATTGGAGCGATGAAATCTTCTCCAATTAATTCTCTCCAGGTAGAAATGTGTTGATCCCCCCTTAATTTTAAGGAGACAATTCCTAGCTGATAAATATATTTTTAAATCTTTTTCTATATCGCGTCACCCTTTAGAACAAAGCCTTGATTATTTGTTCAATAATTTAAATAACGAAAAAAGATCGACAGATAAAAATCGACTTCCTCTCCTTCTAAAAAGTTTTCTTTCATTCAAATCTCTGTCTTCTTCCCTCCAAAATCTACAAAAAGATCCTATCCTTCCTATTTTCACCATCCCATTTGATTCTATCAATTATATCCCCAACGTTATAACTTCAGACTTCCGAACTGATATTTTAACCTCATCTAATCAAAATGTTGAGGAAAAATTTAAAAATATTACATCTTCTAAGTTTCCAGAATTTTCTCTCATTTACACAGATGATTCTAAGTCTGATAACAAAGATTGTGGAGCTGCGGTACACATTCCCGAATTTGATTTAAATTTGTCTTATAAATTGCCTAAAGAAATTTCCATATTTACTGCAGAATGCTTCGCAATTGAACAAGCTTTGAGCCAAATCCAGCTTTTCAATATTCGACGAGCCTTACTGTGCACTGACTCACTAAGCGCAGTGTTGAAAATTTCCTCAAATATCCATAAACCAGAAGACTATATTATTTATAATATCAGAAACACCCTTAAATCTTTAAATGAATTAAATTTCGAGACAATATTGGTTTGGGTCCCTGGCCATTTGGGAATTGAGGGTAACGAGAAAGCCGATTCTCTAGCTAAACTTGGAACAATTTCTGGCTCTAATCCTTTAGATTTTAGAATTCCTATCTCTGACGTCGTCCCAATTCTTAAATCCAACATGATCCGCTCCTGGGAAGAAAATTGGACTAATACGAAAACCCGAACTGGTGCTTTTTATGCTGGAATACAAAATCATATTCCAAGTAAACCTTGGTTCCACGGCAAGAAAAAATCCAAAAGATTTATATCCTGTATCTCGAGAATGAGAATTGGTCATTGCTCCATTGCATCCCATTTGTTTAAAATCCGGGTCCTAGATAGTCCACTCTGCCAGTGCGGTATGGAAAATGAGACTCTTGATCACGTTTTCTTTAAATGTAAAAATCATTCATCCTTCAAAGGCATTTATCGTTTACTTATAAAAATCACCCACCAATCTCCCCTTAGTATTCCTTATTTACTTTCTCTCAACAATTCTCGCATTTTCTCAGTTCTATACAAGTTCATAGACTTGAATGACTTCAATATTTGAGATTTCCTATTCCCGTATAGATTTCCCATAAAATTATAACCATCTCCCTTAACTTTAACGGCACATAGCACTCTCTTTAGGGTGAATTGCCTAATACAAAAGAAAAAAAAATGTGTTTAGGTTCTTGTAAAGGAAAGTAAGTATTTGTTTTGAATATAATTTTTGAATCTTCAACACTGGGAATTTTTTGAATATGGTTGAAGTGGGTGTTAGTATTGGTACATTAAGTATTACTTTTATTAGGGTTTTCTGAACTTTATACAGTGTGTCTATGTATTTTTTCCTGGCATAGCCCCAGGCAATAGTTTCGTATTCCATTATGGATTGTGCTATTGCGAGGTATATATTCTTTATATCAAATATGTTTAGTATATTTCTCACGTTTTTGAAAAAGTAAATCAACTTGTTTAGCTTTCCTTTAACCGACTCAATATGTCTGTCCCATTTTAAATAACGGTCGAAGTATATACCAAGATATTTGATATTTTCGGTTTGTGTGATTGGAGGACAATTGCATGGGGTGCTCGCTGAGTGATAGGAATGTATTTTAAGGTAGATGTTTTTGGAGGGTTGGCCTCTCGAGTTTATGCTAAATGTTATGAATTTAGTCTTATCTATATTTAAAGTTAATAAGTTAGAGTCAAGCCATTTTTTTGTAATATTTAGGCCAACTTCAGATTTTATAATTAGTGTGTTCAAGTCAGTGGCCTTAAAAAGTAACACAGTGTCATCAGCAAAGCTTTTAATTTCCCCGTCTATTTGGAGGTGACATAGATCGTTAATATAAATAAGGAATAGGATTGGGCCAAGTACGCTACCTTGTGGTACTCCGTAGGATACTTGTTCCTTGTCACTACATGTGTTTTCTATTGAGGTATATTGGGAGCGATTTTCCACGTAGCTTTCAATTAATTTGAGTTCTGTTTCCGTGATTCCGATATATTTTAGTTTATTGAACAGGTTTTGGTGGTGAATATTCTTATGAATATTCCTAGGCATTTTTTACCCTGATCTATATTTGTTTTGAGGAAGTCTGTTACTGAGGCTATGGCATGTGAGGTGCTCATATTTTACCTGAATCCAAATTGATTTGGTGATAGTATATTGTTTTTGTTAAGAAAAATTAAAAGGTGGTTTTTGATATGTTTCTCGAGAATGTTTGGGTAATGTATGGAATTTTAAAGGGAGAATCACCAGTGTGTGTATAGCGGGTTGTGAATTCTGGGATATCGTCATTTGTAGTGATTCTGTTTGCTAGTACCTTCCCTACGTTAGCGAAATAGTTATTTAAAAAATTACATTCTTTTAGTGGTTGTTCTGATGTCTTAATAAACTCGTTATCTATTTTAATCTCAAATATGATTTAAGATTTTCACGGCCAAAAGTATTTTTGCTATTTGTTTTTGGGGTGTTACGCCGTATTTCGCTAACTCCTTCTTTAGCCAACGTTTCGGACGGCATTGCAGTGTCCATCATCATTCATCATGTGTTAACACATCTGCCCTGATGATGGACACTGCAATGCTGTCCGAAACGTTGGTTAAAGAAGGAGTTAGCGAAACACGGCATAACACCCCAAAAACAAATAGCAAAAATATTTTAATCTCGGTTATGGAATCGCTTTTCTTTGTATATGTGTGGGATATTTCTTTTAGGATTTGCCAAATTTTTTTGGGGTCCTTGTTGCATTTATCTAATTTATTTTTATAATATATTTCTTTCGATATACGTGCAAGTCGTATGCATAAGTTTCGATATCGTTTATATAAATTTATGAGATATGGGTTTGATTTGCATTGTTTGTGGAGTTTGTCTCTTTTACTAAAACTTGTTATGAGTCCTTTTGATATCCACGGTTTTAGAAGTTTATGTTTAGGTGGAGAATTTTTTCGGACGTGATGGTATTTTTTTAAAATTCGTCTTGAATACATTCTATAAAAAGTGACCATGCTTCATTAATTTAATTATTTTCTACGAGTTCTTCCTATTTTTTATTAAGTAGTATGTCATTTTGTTTTAAAACATCCGTTGTATTGTAGGTTTTTGTGGTTTTGGAGTGTATTTCTTGTGAATTGTTTGTAGTGTTTATTTTCAGGATTTCCACTATACAATGGTCTGTAATTGTCGAGTAATGGATTGTGGATTTGTACGATCTTTTTGTTTTTAACATAATGTGGCCAATACATGTTTGGGTGGGTAATAAGTTATTTTGTTTAAAGTTGACTCTTGTGGGTTCATTTATGTTGCTAAAGAGTCCATGGAACAAAAAAAGGTTTAAGTAATCGTCACTTTGTGGATGTTTTTTATTTTATAAAATGTTTATATTCATATCTCCTATTAAGCAGATATTTTTTTGTTTTTTCATGTTGATAAGTTGACTGTCTAGGGACCTCAGAAAGAGAAATATTTTTTTTATAGAAGGTGATAGATACATAGCTAAAATACATATGTCATTATTTACGATTATTTCAAATCCGATTGCGTTTGTGATATCTAGCTCCATTAAAGTTGAATGTAGATGTTTTTTGCAGTAAATTACAATAACGTCATTTTGATTTTTAATATTTTTTGAGTGAGTGACCGTATAATAATAATAATAATGATGTTTATTTCAGCTGGACAGAGCGGTGTGTGCAATGCTCTGCCTGCCATAAAAGTTTACATTTAAGTTAATACATAAAAAAGAAAATGAATAGAGAAATAAATAAAAATAAAAATTATAAATAAAAAATGAATACATTGATGAGCACATTAGGACTTTATGGTGGCTTGAGTGAAATTCTCCATCTCTGGTGTAGAGGCGCTCCCTGCCACTGGGCAACGGCCTGGACAAGAGTGTTGTCCGATCTCTGGTAGCGCTGACTCGTCCCGGCTATTCTGTGGCGCATCAAAGCAGCAAACCCATGCACCCTTCCTTCGGTGAACATCTGTGAGGCGCTGCATCGCCAGGGGAGGCCAAATAGGGCTCTGTATGCGTGGTTGTACTGTACTCGAAGTGTGTTCATGACGCCTTGTGTGTATGTCGTCCATAGCTCGCTATTGTAGAAGCTCTTACAATATGATTGGAAAGGTTGCTTCTTCACCGGAGGACTGCATTTGTTGAATCTTCTGGCAAGCATGTTAGCTCGCACACTATTTCTCTGACTCTTCTTTGACGTTCTATGTCTTTTTTATCATTTAGGTCATCGGTGATGACATGCCCCAAATATTTGATTTCGCTGCAAATTTTCAGGTTGGCCCCGCCGAGACGTATGGGTGGAATGACAGTGGGACCAGTATTTGCTTTAAATATCAGCAGGGATGACTTTTTAGCATTGTACATCAGCCCGTGACTATCAACGTAAGCTTTGCATATTGCCAGAAGTTTTCTCATCGCTCTTACCGATGGAGCTAGTATGACCATGTCGTCTGCATAGCTAATATTGTTCATACATACCCCGGCAATATGGCATCCGATTCTTGTTGTATTCAGTGTTTTACTAAGTTCATCCATATACACGTTGAAAAGCACTGGGGACATTGATCCTCCTTGTCTAACGCCGCACTTTAATTTGGCTGCTTCTGATAGGCTTGCATTCCATCTGACAAAGTTTTCCTGTTGGTTGTAACATGTTCTCAATATATTAACAATTTGTGGTGGAACTTGTCGTTCGGTCAGTTTTTTCCATAACGCATTATGACAAACCCTGTCAAAGGCTTTGCTTAAGTCTAGGAAGCATGCGTACACCGTTGTTATTCTGGTCGTATCAGTAGAGCATCCAGCTTTGAAGCCCATTTGAGAGTCCTCTGTATTGAGCTTGTCTTCCGTTAAATTTAAGATGACCTTTTCGAAGATTCTTGCAATTATTGTGACAAGAGATATGGGTCTGTAATTAACAGATGATGTCAGGTTCAACTGGCGGCTTTTTGGGATCGGTATTATTATTGTTTTGGACAACTCTTTCGGAATGTGTCCGAGGCTGATCATGGCAGTGAAGAGAGAGGCAAGCAGTATTGTTAAGTACTCCCCCGCATGCTTTACATGTTCTATGACCAGTCCATCGTGACCTGCAGATTTACCTCCTGCCATGTTGCGTATTGCTCGCTGGATCATCTCAGGTAATATGACGATGGACGGCTGTTGTTCTGGTTGATGCGTTGTTGTTTCAATCTCTTTAACCATTATTTGCGGTTGATCTGGTGCGGAGCAAAATGTATTTCTGAAAACTTCAGCGATATCTTTATTTACAGATTTTCCATCAATCTGGCTTGGTGCGGTGTATTTTGCTTTCAATACGGCATTGGTTTTATTCCAGAAAAATGAAAAATTCTTGCATTCAAAGCTGTTCGCTATTTTGTCCATTTTGTTCTGCTCAAAGTTTCTTTGAAAATTCTTATATTTTTTCTTAAAAAGCAATCTGGTTTCTTTTCTAGCTTCCATGATGGGACCTTTAGTAGGTCTTATAGTATAATTAGGTAATTGTATTGGTGTGAAGATTCTATCTAGCCAACATTCTGTGAGGATTATCACTTCAAATTCTGTCTCCAATTGTTGAAGTACGACAGTGAAATTGTCAAACATTTTTGAGATGCTGCGTATGTTTTGGTGTAATATTTTTAATTGTTTAGCCATAGTAAGATTAAAATTATCGGAAGATTTTAGGATAGTAATTCAGATCATCTTTATTATATCTTTGGAGTGTTTAATATAAATTATTTTATCTTTTTCGGCTTTCCGCGCCATAACCTTTCCATCTTTGGTCCATACAAATGCATATCCCTTTGTGATGGCTTGTTGTTTTGTTTTCCATAGTAGTTCTTTTAGATATGGTGACAGGATTTCACTGATGTAGATTTTTGAGTTTAGCCCTGGGGATGTTTCGTACTTGACTTCTCTTTTCTTAGAGAGTAAAAGCTCACGTAATTTAAGATTATAGAATTTAATTTTGATTTTCAGATGGTCCCTTTGTTTTGTTGACGTTGACGCTGCAGACGGTCCCCCTGGCTGGACCTTGGCAGTAGTTGGATGTAGTCTGACGGCCTGTAGAATGTCTTCCGGAAGGATCTGAATATCAGCTGTTTCGGCTATTGACCTTATAATTTCAAATGTAGATTCGGAGGAACTCTGGATATGAGTCTGCCAGCATTCTACGGTCGCTTTCGGCAGCCCGTATTTCGAGGTTCTTTAGTAGAATACTCTTTTTGTTCAATATTTTTTATAATGTTTCGATATCTGTCATCATTGCTTTTTCCGAGAGAATGGATTGGTCAATTTTTCCTATTCATTCATCATATTTAATACAAAGAAAGTCTATGGTTTTTTTGTCTTTCTGCTGCTTCAAGGTTCATTTTTTCGAAGAGTTCCTTTTTTAATTCATCTATTTTTGTGTCTATGTGCGACATTAGTCGGTGTGTTAGGTCTTCGAGTAATCCGGCTGAATGTGTAGTAGGAGATGCACTGGTGTTTTTACGTGATTTCGACATTTTAAATTTATGCTTATGATTTGGTCGAGAGATGTCACTTTAATTAAGTTAAATTTAGTTGTATTGCCTTCAGTTCCAATTATTTAAGTAGTCACTGTAAACTATTTTCAAGTAGTTTAGGTTTTTAAACTAATTTATTATCTGTGTAGAGAAAGTAAAAGAAAAAAAAACTTTTTGAAACAGTTCGAACTGACTTGGTTCAGATATCTCTCCTATCTAGATGCCGCTTTCGTGACTGTTCACGCCACTGCGCTATTGGCCGCTTATGAGGTAACGTGAGATAGCTTCCGGAGCGCCTCCCAGTGGTTCCATCTTATTCGAGGGACAGGAGCGTGAGCTGCCTTCCCTGAGGCCCACTATTCTATTCTACCTCACTGCCCCTGAAGGCAAAACATCTGAGGAGACCCAGAATGTACTTACATCTGTTCTGGATCCCAAAACCAACGGTTTTAAAGTGGTTAGGACTCGCAAAATCAAGGGTGGAGGAGTTCTTCTGAAAACTGATAGCCCGGGGGGTGTCAAAAACATTCAGAAGCCGGCGGACAAACTAACCCTTAAAGGTCTAAAAATGGTTAACCCACAGAGACGACTACCCAAGATAGTCATCTATGACGTCCCCAAAGGAGACGCAGCTGCTGACACGGCTCTTTTCAAGGAATTTTTTTCTCTCTCTCTATGCATGTTATGTTATAAACCTGTTAATGTTCCTAATAAAATAAAATAAAATAAAATAATAACGTCGCAGAAAGATCAACTCTATTCAGGGAAGACCATTTAAGGACAATGCGGAGGGTCTCCCTCTTTGGGAAACTTGAAGGCGGGACTATGAATATGATTGTGACGTGTCATCCGGATTGCCGGAAGTTACTAATAGATAGCGGTCTTTGCTACCTTGGGTGGAATGCCTGTCGGGACTACCTGGGGGCTACCCGTTGCTTCAAATGCCACATGTACGGCCATGTAAGCAAATCTTGTACTCAGGAGTTCATTTCTTGCCACCACTGCGCCGCAGCCGGTCATGATTTCGAAGAGTGCCCCAAGAAGGCACAGGCCGCTATCTGCGCAACTTGTACCAAGTTTCAGAAACCAGCTGATCATTGTACTGGTGACCGAGCCTGCCCCGCAAACAGAACTGCGATCGAGGCTCAAGTTCGCATGACCGATTATAGCCGCCGCTAATCCCCTCTCCATAGGCCAGGTCAACCTGCAGCGGTATCGGATAGCCACCCTTTAGGTCCAGCGGGTCATGACCGACCTTGGGATCGACATTCTGCTCATTCAGGAGCAATACGTTTGGCAAGGGAAAATACCTGGTATTATTAGTCCAGGGGTGGTACTTGAAGTAGGCAGCTCTCCTGGGGCGGGTGTTCTGGTCAATACTTCGTTGATTAGCCTCCTCCTTCTTGAGGGACTGTCAAACGAATACCAAACCTGTGTTTCCTTTAAATTTGGCGATACTGTGATCATCGTGATATCAGTATATTTTAAATATCGTAATTTAGTTGAACCGCATATTTTGAGCCTCACGCGTGCCTTGCATAAATTAAAAGGCCGAAACATAATTATTGGAGGTAACTTAAATGCGCGCTCGCCTCTCTGGTTCGACTTTAACGGAAATCGAACGAAAAGATCCTATGCCGTCGAAGATCTTATCTCAGCGCAAGGTCTGTTCATCCTCAATGA
This sequence comes from Hesperophylax magnus, assembly GCA_026573805.1. Classification (NCBI taxonomy): domain Eukaryota; kingdom Metazoa; phylum Arthropoda; class Insecta; order Trichoptera; family Limnephilidae; genus Hesperophylax; species Hesperophylax magnus. Next base: position 10,110,148 of record JAIUSX010000022.1, read on the forward strand.
ACCAGGTACGTTTTCAACATTTTCAATAACCGGTGGCGAAAGCAACATTGATCTCACTCTCTGCTCTGAATCTGTTGCGTCAAAAATATCAAAGTGGACAGTTCATGAGTGTGCAATAGTTTCTGATTATAGATTGATAACTTTTTCAGTGGGAATTACTAAAATAGAAGCTCCACAATCATCTTGGAATTTCAGAATTACTAGGGCGAATTGGGATAGCTTTGGGGATGCGCTGCGTCAATCTTTAAGGGGTTTTCATGACGTAGCCGCTAGGGAACCGGACAACTTGGGGAATTTCTTCAACGCGGCGGTAGTATCAGCTGCTGAAACTTCTTTGGGCAGATCAAACCCAAAGAAGTTAATTAGGACGCCGTGGTGGACACAAGAGCTGAATTTGCTGAAAGGGGCCTAAAAAAGGGCCTATAGGGGCCTGGTAGTGGTTAGGCGGAGTATATGCTCGCCTGAAGAAGCGGCTGCACTTCAGGCCTATTTTAGGGCTTCCCGTGGCGCCTATCGTTCGGGCGTCCTTTCAGAAAAACGATCTGCATGGCATAGTTGGGTAGATGAAGTGGGTAACGCCAACCCGTGGGAAATCCACAGCGCTGTTGAAAACTCGGGAAAAGGATCAGAACGATACTTATCGAGCGTTGTGCTTGGTAATAGCGAAGGGAACGCAGAGAGTGTTCACATAGTCTCCACTCTTGGGCAAGTTAGTTCCTCTAGACTCAGTTAATGGGGAAAGTGTTCACCATCAACAGGTAAGAAACCTGTCACGGCTTCCACCTAGAGACCTTGCCCAGGGGGACGGCGTGCCACCATTAAGTCGAGCAGAGGTTGAAATCATAATTAAGGGTTTGTGTCCAAAGAAGGCACCAGGATTTGACAGATTGAACGGCATAATAGCGAAGAATGTTTGGATCCAAGCTAAAGAGGAGCTTTATCAAGTGTTGGAAACGTGCTTGCTTATTCCCTACAAAATGGAAGAAAGGCGTGCTCCGTATTATACCAAAGGGGAACAACAAGCCGAGAACAGATATCGGAGCCTACAGACCCATCACTTTACTTCCAATCTTAGGTAAAATACTGGAAAAAATCATCAAACATAGGCTCCTTCTCACCTTGTCTCCGCCCTGCGACTGCCAATTTGGCGTTGTCCCCGGTAAGTCCACTGAGCACGCCATTAAGTATGCGTTTGAATGGGTGAGGGTTTGTATCAAGAAGTATGTAATTGAAATATTTTTGGACATCTCGGGTGCCTTCGATCATGCGTTGTGGCCAATGATTTTAACTAAGTTGAAAAGTCGTAAATGCCCGCCTTTACTGTTCAATATTGTTAGTGATTATTTACGTAACAGAAAGGTTATTGTGATGTATGGTGATTTTTTCATCATACGTGACGTTAACATGGGCTGTCCACAAGGGTCAGTCCTCGGGCCCGACCTGTAGAACATCCTTTTTGACGACTCCTCTAGGTTACCCTTGCCTGAAGGATGCATATCGGTCGACTACGCAGATGATAAGTTTCTTTTGGTCTCAGGGGACAGCAGAAAGGAAGTGGAGAGTAAAGCAGAAGAGGGTCTGCGTGAAATTCTTGAATGGGGTAAGAGAAACAGGCTGAACTTTGCTCCCCATAAGACCGTGGGACTCTTGATGAAGGGTATGCTCAGTCGTGCCAGAAACACTTTCATCAGAATGGGAGGCTCCACTATTCGTTTCGTTGAAAGCACCAGGTATTTAGGCATCACTTTAGATAGATCTTCTTCGTTCCTAGCGCCTATTCTTGAAATTGAGAAGGCTCTCAACGGCTGAGTGGGGATTGCGGACTCCGGCACTTCGCCTCATATATAGGGGTGTTTACGTGACGCATGTATCGTATGCCGCTTCTGTGTGGGAGCACCAGCTGGATAATGCATTAATCCACTTGGCCCTCAAGCGGGGCCAACGGACTTCCCTGTTGGCGCTTTCGGGCGCATATAGGACTGTGGCTAATGATGCGTTACCGGTTCTGGCTGATACACTGCCGATTGACTTGGAAATTAGGGAAGTTTTGACAAAAAAGGCATTGACAAGAGGTAGGGCCGCTGTCCACCTAGGAGTGGAACTGACACCCGGTGGAGCGGTGTCCCTTCCTGGCTTATTGAAAGCCATGCGAGATAGAACGCTGAGTGTATGGCAAGAGCGATGGGATAGGTCGACGAAGGGTAGATTGACTTTCTTTTTCTTCCCTTCAGTTAAACGCAGAATGGAAGGGGCGCACATAAAACTGGATCACTATATGACGTAATTGGTGTCCGATCATGGGGAGCTCAGGGGGCGGCTACATAGTCTTGCCTTGTCTCCTCATCCAATCTGTTCATGTGGTGACACTAACCATACAGCCGAGCACATTCTGTGGCACTGCGAGTTGATGAAGGATGCCCGAGAGGAAATGTTGGATGGCTTGAGAGGGATTACAAGACCGGCATGGAATGCCGATCTCGTGTTGAACAGAGAGAATTTTGAATGCTTCAAAAAGTCCTGGATAGAGAGATGGCCTGTGCTTAGAGTTGCTGATTTAGATTAAAATCATCTTTGTTTCAGGTGCCAAGCGTATTGTTCCTGTCACTCCATGGTTACTCCTTTATAACAATTTTAATATTGTCTATGCGCGATTGCTTTGTGTTTTATTTTTATTTTTATATACTCATTGGTTTTACTTTCTTGGTCTTATGGCATGATCGCAATGCATTTATTATTTTATTTGCTTGTTTTATTATTTTTTATTCATTTATTGTGTATATTGGCTTTTTACACCGTTCTTTACACTGTTTATTTATTCTTCCCTTTACTCTTGAATTTTGGCCTTATTTATTAGGAACGCGTTGATAATGATAATAATGTTTCTTTTTGTGTTTTTAGCTCTTTAATACTATGTTAATCTCTTTTTTCCCTTCTTTTTTTCTATTATGAACGGTCAATTTGTTGTTGATCACAATTTATTTTCTACGTTTGTTATTTGCTACTAACAAATTGGTTTATGATTAGTGTATCGAACATGAAAACATGATATTATTGCATTAAATATTATAAAATTTGCAATTTGAAAAACGCATAAAAATATTCGGTTACAAGGCGATTCAAGCCGGAAAAAAATAATATTAAACACCTGACGCTGACTCATACAAACGCACAAATCGCAAAAAGTCTGAATCTAACATGGAACAGTTCAATAACCCTATTTTTACAAAGTGTTGACGAAGCAGTCGCTGGGCAAATTGTTATTGGTGCCTAGAACCTGCCTTTTGAAAAAACGTTAACATGTTTTTGCAAGCTGACACCACACAAACGCTGGTAGAAAGACATTATAAATACCCAGTCAAAACTAAATATTGGGGCAGTCAAATTTCAAAAATTAACACGAGTGGACGGAACACCTTAAACAGTTAAAACGCGATCTGTTAATTATAATTATAAACTCCTGAGTGTTAACTGAAACCTGTAGTCGCTTCTGTTCCTCCATCACGGAACAATCATTTTAAAGATTACAACTATTTCTAACGAGCTGTTTACGGCCGGCACTTTATCAGCTGAGTCAGACGCATCACTCATCATTACAAGAATGGGGCGTCTCCGTGTGCCGGCTCTTATAATCAAACGACTGAACTGCCCACTGCCGGTGATCACCTAGAGGCTGGCCAATCCCTGCTACATTGATGCCGACAACCTAGATTCTGGTGAATTCCTCCTTGCTACCGACTGAACCAGTCACAGATGCTGACAACCTAAAGGCTGACGAATACCTGCTGGCTACCGACTGAACTGCCCACTGCCGGTGATCACCTAGAGGCTGGCTAATCCCTGCTGCATTGATGCCGACAACCTAGATTTTGACAAATACCTGCTGGCTACCGACTGAACTGCCCACTGCCGGTGATCACCTAGAAGCTGGCCAATCCCTGCTACATTGATGCCGACAACCTAGATTCTGATGAATTCCTCCTTGCTACCGACTGAACCAGCTACAGATGCTGACAACCTAAAGGCTGACGAATACCTGCTGGCTACCGACTGAACTGCCCACTGCCGGTGATTACCTAGAGGCTGGCCAATCCCTGCTGCATTGATGCTGAAAACCTAGTAGCCGGCTAATTCTTCCTGGCTACCAACTAAATTGGCCATTGATGCTGAAAACCTGGAAGCCGGCCAATTCTTCCTGGCTACCAACTGAATTAGCCATTGATGCTGAAAACCTGGAAGCCGGCCAATTCTTCCTGGCTACCAACTGAATTAGCCATTGATGCTGAAAACCTAGAAGCCGGCCAATTCTTCCTGGCTACCAACTGAATTAGCCATTGATGCTGAAAACCTAGAAGCCGGACAATTCTTCCTGGCTACCAACTGAATAAGCCATTGATGCTGAAAACCTAGAAGCCGGCCAATTCTTCCTGGCTACTAACTGAATTAGCCATTGATGCTGAAAACCTAGAGGCCGGCCAATTCTTCCTGGCTACCGACTGAATTAGCCATTGATGCTGAAAACCTAGAAGCTGGCCAATTCTTCATGGCTACCGACTGAATTAGCCATTGATGCTGAAACCTAGAGGCTGGCCGATTCCTGCTGGCTACCAATTGAACTGGCCACTGCTTCAGCAGTCGCCTACGCCATTTGCTGTATCGTATGGCGCGATGATGCACAATGTGCTCCAATCTGAAATTATCGCTGAAAAGATTCCGATTGTATCAGTTTTCTATCTGTGTTTTAAATCCCAGTTGTATTGAAATACATTTAACTATTTCTTGTGAATTGGGTTGGCTGTAAAAAATAGTAAATACCTATAAGCTACACCCCTTTGTACGTTCTGTATACTAGTACAATACTTGCAATTAAAATGTGAATTTTGATTCGAATCGTCTTTCTTTTATGATGGTTTGGATAAAACACCTCACGGTGTTTTACTTAAATCATTACCCAGGTTGAGGACTGATGTGTGCCGGTGCTTATTATTTACAGTCTTTTCTTGTGCAGGCAAACACGTCCCGTACAATTAGGTTGTCGAACTGAACTCTATCGTACTGTGTTGTTCATTTCTTCACCATGGGGGCGGATAGACCCTGTTCCTGCATCCAGTAAGGTGACATTAATCCGGTGCGGCTGTCCCACGAACTACGGGTGCCTCCCCCAGCATCATGAGCGGGCCTGGGGAATGTTTGCGCGAGCCCGGTCCCCTTTCGTCTTGCCTCCGGTGACCTGAGGCTCACTTCATTCCCTAGGGTCTTTGAGAGTATCTCCCGCTCCCCCTCCCCCCATTTACATTTCTTCGAGGGTACTCTCGGAAAACTGGCTAAGGGACGCGGGTGTTTGGGATCGTTGTGGCCAGGCCGCTTGCCACACTCATTTTTGCCGGGACTGCCCCGTGATAGTGGGGTAAATTGCCCTCAATACGCGGCTTGTATAATTTTATGTTTCAGTCATACTTCCACTTGTAAATATTGTTCTCCTTATTTATTATTTAATTTTAGATGCCAAACCACCAGGCGAACACATTTCAGATGTGTTCTTATTTTGTGTTACTGTTAATGTAAGTATGCATACATTATTTCGTACTAACAATCATGCATGCAGGGACATTGGAGGGTCTAGAATCGTTTTAAAATAAATTTAGCTTCTTTTTACAAAAAAAAATTAGAGTCCTGACGTGTGCGGCTAAGGAGGTTAAACAATCAGTTTTCTCACACAGCCGTCGGGAAAGGGTGGGTTCCCTCCAATGTAGTTTATCTTCACGTAAACGTTTACTGATACCTTGTTTGCTTTTGTTTGTAATATACGCTAAATTCAGATAATTTTTGGGGAGCAATATTTTTGCGTGCTCTCTATGCGACGGTTGGTAACTTTTTGATCTATACAAAGAGTTTGCATAATTGTTTGGTATTTCTTTATTATCATCCAAGTATCACCTGTCATCCAAAAAAATGTCAAATTCATATGAAAGTCAAATACCAAGGGCAGAAAAATGAAATTTTTCTAGCATAAAATCACTCTATGATGTTTATTTCTCCAGTGAACCCCCTTAGGCGAGATACGTAAAAAGACATGAAAAAGATTTTATACCGACATGTAAAATTATGGATATTCTACGGTAAGGAAAATGGCCGGCAGTGGAAAAAGAAAAAGGAGGACATTTCGATCGTTCATTATAGTTTGGAACTAATACCTTTGATGGGCTATGAATTTGCCTTCGTTATACGACCTTTGTATGGGCAGCTATAAAAAAGCTTTTAGTGATAATAAGCCGCAGTAAACACGACCCAACATAGTTGTTGTTTCGTGATGGATACATTGGTTCCAACCTGGACGGTTGCCATTTAACAATCAGATGCTACAAAGTGTGTTATCTACGGTTGGAACAGAAACAGGGCGAATAAAATAATATATTCTCCGAGAGAGATATAAAAGCAAATTATATCAAGTTTACAAGTATTCAATTTCGGTTCTTGAGTTTATGAGCGCATACATTGATATCGGTTTGCTATCTGGATTGCTACGCCACATTTGTGATTTCCACAAAACGTTACGTATTAACGACGGCTCAGTGCATTTCTTTTATAGCTGTATATCCATTGTATTACGCATAAATGTATTTTTTTCACACCCAAGTAATAAAGAATGGATTTTATGGATCCTTTATAGTGAATTTTATAGCAGTGTTCAAAAAATATAACAGTGTTCGAAATATAATAAAACGATGCTTTGTAACATGTGAATTGAGTAATTAAAATTTATCAAGAATTTAAATAAGAATTGATTTTTAGAGACTGTGTACTTAACAAAAAGAAACGGAAATTTCCCTGAACAATTAAAGTGGTATAGTAGATACTCTTCAAATCCTCTGAATCAGAATACGTTTTTTGAAATTGATTTGGCCATATTTAGTGACCAAAACTTTTAAGTTAAGTACTTTTCAAACTTCCTCCTTCCCTTCTCCTTTTCATCATCACTTCAAACAGCACATAAAATTCCCAATATGGAATGCTGTAGTTCCAGTGACTCCGAACAGTTAGGACCATTGTGCGGTAATGGCATAAAAAAATTATTTTTATAAATTAGTCCAACATAGATTTTAAATGTGAAATGCACATCAAAATAAGATGCTTGAAAAGCAAACAATCTGCCAAAAAATATATAATAAAATTTCAAAAATGTAATTTTAAGAAATTGTAGTAAATTACTATTAAATTTCATTAGGTATGTTGTAAGACTGTTTTTTTATAATACGAGTGCTTTAAAATAAATTTCCATGGAGACTGCGAAGCGGTTTTTAATAATGCCATCACGCCAATGGTGCAGAAAGCCCCGACTGACTGTCCCATATTAAAGCCAAACTGAAATGCCGTCCATTTGAACATCATACATTTCATGCGGAGTGACGTCGACATTCCGTAATACACATTTCACAGTCCATTATTTCGTTAACTCGTCTGGAGACGGAAGTAGGAACGTAACAGAACCTTTTCTTCTATTGTCAACCCCTTTATTAAATAGTAAAAGGTACGTAGTTGTTCTACGATTTATTAAGGCAGTTAATCATGTAACAGGTAAACGCAATGTAAGTAATACTTAAGTTTTGGGAATTAAATAATTTACAACGCATGTAGTTTTTTAAGGTATCTTATAATGAATTAATTAAGGTACGTAATTACTGTAGGTTAAAGATGTTTAGAATTTTTGTTTGTTTAAAAGTACACGCGAATGATAATTAGTTTAGATTTTATTTCACACTTCAATGAAATCATTTATTTCAAGGTGTTTAAATTTATTTTACAGTATTTCTAATGCTACATATTTCTTAAACTAGCTGATCATTATCCTGACTTGATCCTTCAGACAGAACTTTGCTCTGTGTCCAGAGGTCGTGGGTTAAAGACTCGGCAAGTAAAAAAAAATGTTTGTTTTCAGATTTAAAATTTACCAACACGTATTTTTGTAATGTAATGAGACGATAACCTTTCACAATAAAACACCGTAAAAGTCATAACAATTGATTTCATTTAACATTTATTACGCATGCGGAAGGACAAAATTCTTTATCGAATATCTTTTCGTCTTAACTGCTTCAAGTTAATTTCACGTGGTTTACTTTTATTTTTTTTTTACTATTTTAACCCTGTGAACACCTCAGCACACGTAATTAAAGTGAGTTGTTCTCAAAATATTACTACTAAGTATTTACATATGATTATAGTTTTATACTCAACTACCATAAGGAACATTTTTTTGTATCACTTGCACTTATCAACTATTTACCTGTAAACTGAACGCATGAAATAAACAAAATAACCCAGTATGGAAATGAAATAAATCTTTGCCTGCCATGTGTTAAGATTTTAACCGGGGGGAGAGGGGGGGGGGGGTTAGAAATGTCTTAATCAAGTACTTAGTAGCTCATCCCTTCCGCCCGGGGGTGCGACACGTGGTGGTAACCGGCGCTAAATTTCTGGGAAAACTTGGCCAATCCCAGGCGTGCCAAGAATGCTGGCTACATTATAGTCCATACTCGTAGAGGCCTTTCACCACCGTATACGCCTTCTACGCCAACATCGGCCACACATCATCCACCAGTCCAGTGCTACGCTTAGGAATCTTATGTGAAGTTATTATGTAAAACCGGAGGGTAGAAAATCTTAATAATTTTAGACTCGGTATCCTGTACAAGTACACCATCATATTTTGCATAGTTTAATGCGCCATAATTATATAATAAAATATTAGAATTCGTCGAAAGTTTAGAAATGCATTCTATTCATTGCTAAATTAAGTGTCACGTCTTTAAAATTAACATAGAGCCAAATCATAGAACAAATATAAACGTGTTGATAATTAATTACATTTCAGCAAATGTGATCTTTGCTTCCCAAGGGAATCAATCCATTAAACTGAAATCATCATATTACAGCTATTTCATTTGTGTTAAATTCCTAATAGGATGTATTCCTATGATTTATTTATTTATTAAAAGACATTTCTGTATTTCAATAAATGCTTTTTTATGAAAAAAACGTAAAAAGGTATATATTACAACATAAAATCACTGTACGGGACGTGTTTGCCTGCACAAGAAAAAACTGTAATTAATAAGCACGGCATAGTACTTGTAATTAATAAGGACGGCACACATCAGCTCTCAACCTGGGTAATGATTTAAATAAAACACCGTGAGGTGTTCTATCCAAACCATCATAAAAGAAAGACGATTCAAATCAAAATTCACATTTTAATTACAAGTATTGTACTGGTATACAGAACGTACAAAAGGGTGTAGCTTATAGGTACTTCTTTTCAGATAGAAAACTGAGACAATCGAAATTCTTTCAGCGATAATATCAGATTGGAGCACATTGTGCATCATCGCGCCATACGATACAGCAAATGGCGTAGGCGACTGCTGCAGCAGTGGCCAGTTCAATTGGTAGCAATTGGTAGCCAGCAGGAATCGGCCAGCCTCTAGGTTTTCAGCATCAGTGGCTAATTCAGTTGGTAGCCAGGAAGAATTGACCGGCCTCTAGGTTGTCAGCATCAATGGCTAATTCAGTAAGTAGCCAGGAAAAATTGGCCAGCCTCTAGGTTTTCAGCATCAATGGCTAATTCAGTCGGTAGCCAGGAAGAATTGGCCAGCCTGTAGGTTTTCAGCATCAATGGCTAATTCAGTAGGTAGCCAGGAAGAATTGGCCGGCTTCTAAGTTTTCAGCATCAATGGAGCAGGGATTGGCCAGCCTCTAGGTTTTTAGCGGCAGTGGAAAGTTCAGTCGGTAGCCAGCAGGTATTTGTCAGCCTTTAGATTGTCAGTATCTGTGGCTGGTTCAGTCGGTAACCAGGAGGAATTCATCAGCCTCTAGGTTGTCAGCATCAATGCAGCAGGGATTGGCCAGCCTCTAGGTGATCAGCGGCAGTGGGAAGTTCAGTCGCAGAAATACAGCGGCGGCATGGTCATTTGATTATAAGGGCCGGCACACGGAGACGCCCCATTATTGTAATGATGACAGATGCGTCTTGCTCAGCTGATAGATTGCCGGCCATAAACAGCTTGTTGCACATAGTTGTAATCATTAAAATGATTGTGCCGTGATGAAGGAACAGAAGCGACTACAGTTGTAACTGGAGGTGTTCCGTCCACTCGTGGTAATTTTTTAAAATTGATTGCCCCATATTGTGTTGTTTTTTTGCTATTTATAATTTCTCTCACAAGCGTCCTTGTGACCTCAATATCATCACCACAACTTGTTTACCGTTCCAGACGCAGGTGTTTTTAGGTGCGAATAATATTTCGCCGGGGCGACTGGCTTTGTCAATATTTTAATTTCGTTTTAGAAAATAGGGTTATCGAACTGTTTTAGTCTCTTTTGCTGCCTGGTAACAGATTGATGCATTTTTCAACTGGTAAATATTATGATTTGGAAAAAGGGGGTCATCAAACATGCAGGTGTTTACTTCAAGTTACTGACACAGTGGGTGGCAACAACTTAATCTAGTTGTATGATATGATGTTCGATACAATCATAGTGTATATCCCATTAACAAAAAAATAGAGTAGATAACTTAACAAATTAATGCTTGAAATATTACAATTTTTCAGAAAAATCTAAACTTTTTCCCTTAAGTACACAACAAGATCATAGACGTATTTATCTATGATGTGAAAAAAAATAAGTCTTTTCGACACACCGTCAAAGTCAAAACCGAACACTAACCGATTAATTTGTTTTAAATTTCAATATTACTACTGAAAAGCTACTTGCAGTAGCCAAGCGGGTACGAATTCCCTTTTCATGAAAATAGTATTAAATACCTAATAATAATAAATGAAACAATTAAATTGTGAAAAGAAAACATAAAACTTGGAAATAATCTAACACTTTAATTTTGTTCGCAGGTTTGTTGTTCTGGGTTTTGGGGTTAAGCTAATCTGGGTAGATTTGGCGATTCATAATCTAGGAGAACTCCAATCCGGAGCACCGAGCAGCAGATAGCTATGTTGCACTTAGCTGGAATGTCATTTCTCTATCCCGTGGTTACACGATCCGACTGTCCAATTCACTGAGCAGCACACAGAATACATGTTCTAGGTTATACGGGGATAAACGTGGGAAAATACATGTGTATCTATTCTAATTTCAGAATTCTTATAATATTATGTTTTCTATAAATAAATTTTCAAAACAACTTTAGTATACATATCTCAGTCAAAGTCGTCTACTGCATAAAACGGATGTTTTCATTGATTAAAAAAAAGTTTAACTCCAATTATAAAGCAAGTATCTGATTGCATGAGGAGATAGAAATTTTCAAACAGTGAGTTTTGAAATGATTAAATATTTGGTCTTGAATTTCTTATCTATTTTTTTTCAGATCTTCTTGTTTTTACCATTGTCAGCTGGATAGTTTAGATAAATCCATTAAACTTTCAATAATAGAGTTTGGATGCTTTATACGGCCATGTATTTAATTTAAATCATTCAATAGGATAAAATAACCGTATGGGTAATTCAAGTGAAGCAGGTTGTAACTAGTAATAGTAATAATAAAAATAATTTGGCATTCTCAGACTTTAAAAATATTACCATTCGTTATTTCGGCTACTGGCATTATACCTAGCTCTCTCATTAAAAATTTGGGGGTCTTAGATCTATCAAAAAATTTATATATAAAAATGCGAAAATCAGTCATTTTAAATACATGTAGGATAACGGAAGATTTCTTAAATATTTATGTTGAGGGATCAGTTGGATTTATAGGCCCTGTTAGGAGTTCTACCGAGCGGTGAATTATTTTCCCATTTGATCTCTGGTGATTTGACGTGTTGTTCTTGTATTGTTTTGTATTTATTTTGCTTATATAATGCAATTGCATAATGTTGATTGACTAGATGATCATTTGTGGAAAAGTGTGTGGAAGGGTTTAGTTTTTCTTATGGGGAAGATTTAACCCGGACATAAAATCGGAAATTTTTTTATTTCAGCTGGACAGAGCGGTGTGTGCAATGCTCTGTGTGTAATGAGAATAGAAAATAATGTCAGAAAATTTTGTCAACATTGTTGCAAATTCTTGATTCATCACTTAAACCTTATATACACCTCACAACAGCCCTCTATTTAAAGTCATTAAAGCAATCTACGTTATTGTATGTAGGTAAAATTGTAAAGTGCTTCAAAAATTATTATTCCACAATAACATAACTATTTTGTATTTGGGACATGTAGAGGAGGTTAGTTTCGGTTATTTTGAAGCTTTAAAGCAATTCGGGTTTATTGGGGTTTATAACTAGTTTAATATCGCTTTAAAACGGACATTGCAAAATCTAGATTACAACGTCCGCAATAAATTTATAAAGTTAATGCGTTTATTTCACTGTATGCAAACATTATTATTTACAAATAAAATATATTTATTTGATGGTCTCCCAACTTTAATTAAACTCCCCATGAAAACACTTGAGTAAGAGCTTGGCACAAAATAACATGCCGATTAATAAAATAATGGATTTAAAAAGCTCGTTTGGCATAGCTATGTGTCGTTTTTTTTTTATTTTGAAAGTCTCGAGCCATTTTTTTTATGAACAATGAGACTAAATTTTTTCAGTCGTTGAAGTTGTGTTATAATCTCGCATAACCCTGCAGTCATGATGGTAAGAATTCTTATAAGGATCAAATCACATGCTTTTCAGAGGAATATCAGAAAAATTTGCATTTCAGGTGGGGTGGGTACGTAAAGCTTCCAACATTTCAATTTTATTTGAAAGCAATGATACTTTTACGCTCCTCTTAAAATGTATTTTGGAGTACGAGATTTGGACTCGAACGAGGATAATCTGCGAGATTTTCCATTATGAGAATGGGATTCTTTTCAGCGGATCCGAGTGTTAAGTGTATTAAGATGTCATCTGACAAGAATGTTCGCCAGCGCGCGGCACGTTGCAGATGTAATTCAATGCGGGTTGGGGGTGTTCGGTGTACGGTGTTCGCTGGGCAGAGTGCAACCAACCCCTAGTCTTGTAGCGTGATGCGACAGCATTCGCTGCTTGGACCGCGTGTGACTGGGAACTGTGGACTCTGTAAGAGGGATGGGCGCAAGGGGGTGAGTTTTAAGGGATGGTGCGACACTTGATCACATTATGAATTGTTGTGAATTAAACAGCTTGAATTGACTTCTACGACCCTCTGGAATATTATCGGAATCAACGAAGTATTAGTAAGTTGAGAAAAGTGTAGCTTAACTGAAAAAAATTAAATATAAGAATATTGGAATTTTAAAGAATTAAATAATGAATAGGAAGAAAGCGGTGAAAAGAGTTAAAATCATTGTGAAAAATGTTAAAGATCAAAGGTATAGATAAAATGTCAAAAAAAAAAATCATTAAGTTTCTACAAAAAAATACGTATTAGATATATCGTATTAAATAAGATTTATGGTAACTTCTCGAAAATATTTATACTATATTATTAGCCTAACCTGATACTTTGAAGTCTGGAGAAGAAAAACCCAGCTTTGTGCCTTTCACAATTTTGTGGGGACAATTATTTATATCGAAATTTCATTATACCGAAACGAACAATAATATTTAAAAAAATATATGTATTAGATTAATATTTTTCTCGTTTACTCTTTAAAAGTCTTCGGACGGGCTAAATCCCTATACAAAATGGTTGAAATTAAAGACATAGTTCCCTTTTGCTGAAGTTGTAACATTCTAGCTGCCTATTTGTGAAGCAGATTATCTCCCCCATACGAGTTTGAGGACTGCAGTAATTTAATTAAAACGCAGACGTGCAGTAGTTGTACTCGTCGTGCATTATTTTTTGCATCATACAATTTGGTCTCAATTGAATAACGCGAGTCCCACACGTTTAATATAAAAGTAGGTATATTGTTCGTGAAGTGATTTAGATGATATCTCCTGGGCACAGACCCAATAGAATGGATGGTAATTCATTATATTTTTGTGAAATGTTTTGTTTGCCGAGCTTTCAAATAAAAAAATCGGTGTTTTTTTTGTTAAAGCAATTTTTCAGTGGGTGCAACAACAAAAAGCTTATCAAAAACTGAAAAGTTTTCCTTGAAAATTCAGATGAAACATGAACATATTCATGAGAGCTTGTTCTCTCTCTCTTTTTGTTCGCAATATTGTTTCAATTTGATCAATTTTACATAGCAAACGAGTGCTATCATTTTTTTCACAATAACAAAACTGTTAATCTTTTCATTTCACTAATGATTCACAGCGTTTTTTAAATTTTTTTTTAACTATATTTTGAAAATGTATTTACCAAACGAATTGAAAAATATAACCTTTCTAATGAAATGCAGTAAAAAAATGACTATCCGATGTAGTGTTTTTTCTTGTTTCTGTTTTTTTTATTATAGACCTTTTTATAGAGACCTTTTATCCATTTAACGATTTTGATTTTATCAACGCGATCGATGAGACCTTTTTGGAGAACCAAATTTTTCAAAGAAAGCGAAAAACAGATGGAGGGGTGAGTTAATAACTAAATAAATTTATTATTACATAAAGGGTCCCTTCTCCCAAAGCAATATATCCCACTGACCCAACGCCTTAAAAATGTTTCTAGATACTTTCCAACCCTTAGGGTTCTCTTGCAAATATTATATTAAAAGGCAATTCTATTGTCAAGGAAACACAGTCTTTATTACACGTAAAAATAAGCACTTGAATGTTGAATCTTTATCATTTCTTCGGTATTTTTATAAGGGTGTTTTTTTAAACAGATTATGCGGGGTGTATGCTATGCGAAATGATGAAAAGCAGGGAAAAGAGTAAAGCCCTCAAAAACTGACCGTTCAAATGTTTCGTCGTTGGTTTTTCTTCACGTGCAAAAAAGGGTTTTCATTTCTTATTAAAATTCACCCCCCGTCCAAAGGGTTTTACGTTGTTATGTAGACATACCACTAAGAGGAGTGATACTGTGGAACTCGGCAGTAAGGATTGCAGTTAAGTTTAATGATGGATATGAAAAACTGAGTGTGGATTTCATATTCTTCAAAAATTTATAACTGATTTTCGTGTTCATTATTCGATGACAACCCACACTATTAATGGAACTGCATAGTACTACAGATATACAAAACTATTTGAATAACTTACAATGTCCCGATCTACGATCTTTTCATCTTTAAGGCATGCACTACGTTGTGTAATACTTTGAATCGAGCCGCTATCAATAACACACCTTACGTATATAGCGATAAGGCTTAAATTCCCGTTTAACACCATCCACCTGTTTTGATTTATGCAAGAAAAAAACATGGCCAAAAAGTGCCTTTTATTTTATTTTGTGGATGTTCAATTTTTCGTGCACAAATATTTAAATGTTTTCCGATCATTTTAGAAATAACTTAATTTTTTTTTTTTTTTTGAATATTTACTCCACACAGGAGGCCCTGAAGAAAATAATTTCCCTCAGGGCCTATGTCATCTTTGGGGATGCTGTGTGGAGGGTCTTTTTGTGGAGAGGAAGGAGTGAACATGGGTCTTGAAGAGTCCCATGTTGTAGGAGGGAGGAAACACAGAGGCCGGCAGTTCGTTCCACAGCCGAGCTGTTGAACTTAAGAACGAATCGTAGAAGCGACCCGTTCTCATGTGACAAGTGTCAACTGTGTACAAATGTTGGGCACGCGTTTGGCGTGTATCCCGACTACGCACCGGTGCCGAAGGGATCAATGACGCTAGTTCCTCAGAGCATCTTCCATTGTAATACCGATAGAACAAGGACAGCATACCTACCTGATGCCTGTGCTCTAAAGATTGCAGTCCGTTTGTTAAGATTGGGGAATCTATCAAACGGACCGCCCGTTTCTGCACAGAGTCAAGGGTTTTTTTCAGGTATTTTGGGGCTCCAGACCAGAGATGGCTGCCAAATTCGACAGTAGGGCGCACTTGCGATTTGTACAGGGTGAGCAGTTGTGTACTATTAAAGTATCTGCGGGCCCTGTACAGTACGCCCAGCTTCTGAGAGGCCAACTTTACTCTGGCTTCGATGGAGCCCCCGTACCTGAGCTGGTCACTTATAGTTACACCAAGCATATCAATGGAAGGCCTGTTCGGAAGATTGCTTCCGTTGAAGGAGACTAGATTATCATTTGGATCCCTTTTAGACGTAATCAGACAGGATTGGGTCTTTGAAACATTAAATTCGACGAGATTATTTTTACCCCAGGAGGAAATACTCTCGAGATAACCGTCCATTCTCTGCTTCAAAGCCCTCCGAGCCGTTGGAGTTTGTGTGCCCTTTGGGGGCTTGTCAAACAAAAAGCTATCATGAACTGTACTGTCATCCGCGTAACAATGAATCGGTGCACATGTCAAAAGGTCATTGATGTGCAACAAAAACAAAGTCGGAGACAGAACCGATCCCTGTGGGACGCCAGCATTTATGGAGTGCGAGGAAGAGGTGAAACCGTCAGCAACCGCCTGAATCGACCTATCCCTTAAAAAGTCAGCAATCCACGTACACAGGGATGCGGGAAGTCCGTAAGAATGCAATTTGTTGACAAGTCCTCGGTGCCAGACCCGGTCAAAGGCCTTGGATATGTCTAGTGCGACCGTTTGGGTCTCACCGTGACGTTCCAGGCACCGCCCCCAAACATGCGTCACATACGCGAGAAGATCACCGCACGAGCGGTTCCGCCGGAATCCGTGTTGACGGTCGTTGATAATTTTGTTCTTCTCGAGGTATGTGAGCAGTTTGTCGTTGATCACACGTTCCATCACTTTGGACAGAACTGATGTGATCGCTATGGGGCGGTAGTTGGCCGGGTTGGAGCGGTCACCTTTCTTGGGAATAGGGTGAATTACCGCTTTTTTCCAACCAGAGGGCACAGTGCCACACTTCAGGGACATTTTGAAGAGCTTTGTCAAAACTGGAACTATTTCCGCAGCACACCTCTGCAATACCAGGGCAGGTATTCCATCAGATCCACTAGCTTTGTTTACATCGAGCCTCCGTATGACGTGGAGTACATCCCGATGCCGGATCCTAAGCTTTTTCATATAGAAGCCGCAGTGAGGAACCGACGGCGGAACAGCACCCCCGTCGTCGAGGGTCGAGTTTTCCGCAAACATTTTCCCTAAAAGGTTTGCCTTTTCGGTGGCGGTGTTTGCTAGTGAGCCGTCAGGTCTGGTAAGAGATGGCAAACTGGGTTTGCAAAAATTTCGACCTATTGAGCCCGCAAGCGACCAGAATGCTCTGCTGTCATGCGGGCAGGCAGCCAGCTTTTTGCTGATCTGCAGGTCGTGTTCGAATTTTGATCTATTGATGATTCTCTTGCATTCCTTTGCCGATTTGTTGTATGCTGATCTGCTTTCGGGCGTTCGAGATGTGTTGTAGGCTCGGTAAGCCGCGTTTTTTCGTCGAACTGCTTCGGAGCATTGTCGACTGAACCACGGCTTTGAGCCCACACCAGTTTCTTTAGTAGTCGATTGTATGAAGCCATCCATCGCCGATTTGATGACTTCACCAATCTCCTGGGCACAATTGCCACAATATAAAATTAAACCATAACTTAAAATGGATTCGTAAGTAGGAGATTTTGAACTTTAAAGCAGTTTTCATAGGCTTTATACATTATTTGTTTCCGGGCTTATAAAAAGACTTTTAAAAAATACTGGATTATTTCAAAGGCCAGTATGTATTCTACTCGCAGTATTTAATTAAGGCATCTGAATCATTTCTAGACGAAAAAAATTTTCAAACCAAAAACACATGATTTTGCACTGCTACGTAGTGCATCGCCTTAATTTGAAAACTATAACTGCATTAGCTTTCCGAAATGGGAGAGTTTTCATATTGTTTATTAATTTAAATAATTCTGGTAGTCGTCGATATTATTATTTAGCTCTCGAAAACAGAAGACTAAAAAAAGATAAATAGAAATATATATTTTAACATGATAAAGTATTGTCAACTGCATGCAATCTAGATACAAGCGAGTATCTAAAAGACTCAGTCCTGATATTGTTGTTGTAAATCAAAATAATTTTTAGTCGAATATTTCTGGCTGGTGTATGGAAAGCAAATAGGCTAAGTAAATCAGGACTGTCTAAAATACCATTAAAAATTATAAAAATAAAACTAAGGTTGGAAAGTTTTGAGAGTTTTAATAATTTTTAATCTTTCATTAAGTTATTGTAATTAATGATTTTTATAGGTAGACCCAGATTATAGTTTATATATCTTAGACATTTATGATGATTGTTTTCAACGGAATCAGAGTGGATTGTAAAGTGAGGGGACCAAATATAAGAATAATATTCGTCTTGACTTCGAACTAAAGAAGAATATAAAATTTTAATGTTGAATTATTTTTATGTCTCTGCCATCATAAAAAATAAAGCCAAGCATTTTTAATCCTTCATTTGATAATTTATTAATGTTTGGAAGAAAAATAAATTTATTATTATTTTTACTAAACAATATCATCACTAAAAAGTATTGGGTCTAAATGCGAAGCCTAAGGTACATCACTCGAAGCCATGAATTTGAAAGAAAGGTTAGAATTATGTATAACTTCAATAATTCTATTAGTTAGTTAGAGCTTGATCCATTCTAAAATTGTTCTTCTATTCTAAAATTGTAAGATTTATTAATAAGAATTTTATGGTTTACCCACTTTGTGAAATACTTTTACAAAATTCGTAAATATTGAGTCTAATTAAGTTTAATTTTCAAGAGATTGTATTTTGTTCGTGTAAAGAAATATTTGTAAGAGTGAAGGCATAAAGCGATGTATTGACCGCTTGGTAACAACATAATAGAACAGCTAAATAAATAAACGAAAAAAAAGAATAAAGTTTCAAGGCATCAAAAGTATTTAATAAATGTAATAAATATTGTCAATAGCAGTCACAATGATACATAAAATATGTAGGAGTGCAGAAGTACTCGTTTTTTGAACCTTAAAGATCTGCAAAAAACAAATTGCAATTTTTTACAGTACACGACCAAGCGCCCGTGTACTTGACGTAAACCATATTGGTTTCCTGGTACGTTATTGCAAATCGTTTGTTCCGCCAATATACGACTGCGTCTCTAAAAAGTCATCCACTCCCCCTCGGAAATCTTTGTTAACTTATACCAAAATTTCCTAGCTAGTTTTTGTTTCGCTTTCTTTACTTAGACACATAATATCGGTAGATATACTACTTTATCAAAATAATACGTAGAAATCTCCAAGGTATGGAACGAAACGTATAGTTTGAATGAACGCTGAAGTTTTTATATGATATTCCCTAAACAAATAACGTGTATGGCTTTACAAGTATAAAAAAATCTATATTGGTCATCGGCTTTACTTCTCCGTACTGAATCTCCTTTAAGCGGCCCATATACCTTCTTTATTCCGCGTATTTATTGACGAAATCGTCGATTTGGCGTGACCGGATGCAAATTGCAGCAGTTTGTTATGATTACATCAGTTTAGTCGTGGTTACCGACTAAAGCAATTTCGCCAAATATTTGTGAAAGAGTGGACTAATCTGTTAATATGACCAGCTTTGATTTTAATGGAGTTCGGGACACATGACAAAATAACGTTTTTTAATCAAATAATTCAAACAACTTTCTTAATCAATAATAACGTTGCACTAAATGTCAACGTTTGTAGTACAAATGAGTAAAAATATTTTCAAAATTGGAACTGATTCGTCAAGAATTCCGACTATCCGGAATAGTTAGTAAAATATATTTTTTTGTAATGCATTGTATGTATTTAAAAAATCGTTTAATACTTACAAACATTCTTTTTCAATCATTTAAAAGTTGCATGACTTGTTCATAATCGACATTTAGGTCAGTGGGTAGCTGTTATTTTATATATTTTTTAAATATTAAGTATTCTTTTATAAAATATGATTTGATAATGTAAGCATCAATAGGTGCTTTACCCATGCCTAGGCCCCCCATTTTACAATTTTGTGAGAAAAGTATGTATGTCAAAAATGTACTATTTTTAGGGTCCATGTATTTAAAAACAAGTTTTGCATAAAAATACAAATTTATCAATAAAAGTGAAAAATACCTTCAAAATAGAGCCACAAAAACGTATTTTATTATTATTTTACAAGCAATAATTGTTCGCCTGAAACACTCATCCACATTGAAAAATCTCCTGATAAAAGATACATGACGCCAACGGGACTCGAACCCGTGTCCCTTCGATTTCCGGTCGACAGCTCTGACCACTGAGCTATGGCGGCTTATCTCTTACCCGCGAAATTATTCAATATATACTAGTGTTTCATTCAACAATTACTGCTTGATACATTTTTCACCTGAAAACAACCAACTTTATTTTATATGAGAAAGGCATTGTAAGTGCTAACTCTCTCACTAGATGGCGTCGAGACAAATTGTCTACATTTTTAGGCGAAATACTTGAACTTGTCAAATATTAATTATAATTTTTTTGGTAAACTAATGTTTTTAAGACAAGATTTTTTATGCATAGCACAAAGGGTAACAATTATTTTACAAGCAATAATTGTTCGCCTGAAACACTCATCCACATTGAAAAATCTCCTGATAAAAGATACATGACGCCAACGGGACTCGAACCCGTGTCCCTTCGATTTCCGGTCGACAGCTCTGACCACTGAGCTATGGCGGCTTATCTCTTACCCGCGAAATTATTCAATATATACTAGTGTTTCATTCAACAATTACTGCTTGATACATTTTTCACCTGAAAACAACCAACTTTATTTTATATGAGAAAGGCATTGTAAGTGCTAACTCTCTCACTAGATGGCGTCGAGACAAATTGTCTACATTTTTAGGCGAAATACTTGAACTTGTCAAATATTAATTATAATTTTTTTGGTAAACTAATGTTTTTAAGACAAGATTTTTTATGCATAGCACAAAGGGTAACAATTATTTTACAAGCAATAATTGTTCGCCTGAAACACTCATCCACATTGAAAAATCTCCTGATAAAAGATACATGACGCCAACGGGACTCGAACCCGTGTCCCTTCGATTTCCGGTCGACAGCTCTGACCACTGAGCTATGGCGGCTTATCTCTTACCCGCGAAATTATTCAATATATACTAGTGTTTCATTCAACAATTACTGCTTGATACATTTTTCACCTGAAAACAACCAACTTTATTTTATATGAGAAAGGCATTGTAAGTGCTAACTCTCTCACTAGATGGCGTCGAGACAAATTGTCTACATTTTTAGGCGAAATACTTGAACTTGTCAAATATTAATTATAATTTTTTTGGTAAACTAATGTTTTTAAGACAAGATTTTTTATGCATAGCACAAAGGGTAACAATTATTTTACAAGCAATAATTGTTCGCCTGAAACACTCATCCACATTGAAAAATCTCCTGATAAAAGATACATGACGCCAACGGGACTCGAACCCGTGTCCCTTCGATTTCCGGTCGACAGCTCTGACCACTGAGCTATGGCGGCTTATCTCTTACCCGCGAAATTATTCAATATATACTAGTGTTTCATTCAACAATTACTGCTTGATACATTTTTCACCTGAAAACAACCAACTTTATTTTATATGAGAAAGGCATTGTAAGTGCTAACTCTCTCACTAGATGGCGTCGAGACAAATTGTCTACATTTTTAGGCGAAATACTTGAACTTGTCAAATATTAATTATAATTTTTTTGGTAAACTAATGTTTTTAAGACAAGATTTTTTATGCATAGCACAAAGGGTAACAATTATTTTACAAGCAATAATTGTTCGCCTGAAACACTCATCCACATTGAAAAATCTCCTGATAAAAGATACATGACGCCAACGGGACTCGAACCCGGGAGATCAGGAGATTTTTATCAGGATTTTTATCAGGAGATTTTTCAATGTGGATGAGTGTTTCAGGCGAACAATTATTGCTTGTAAAATAATTGTTACCCTTTGTGCTATGCATAAAAAATCTTGTCTTAAAAACATTAGTTTACCAAAAAAATTATAATTAATATTTGACAAGTTCAAGTATTTCGCCTAAAAATGTAGACAATTTGTCTCGACGCCATCTAGTGAGAGAGTTAGCACTTACAATGCCTTTCTCATATAAAATAAAGTTGGTTGTTTTCAGGTGAAAAATGTATCAAGCAGTAATTGTTGAATGAAACACTAGTATATATTGAATAATTTCGCGGGTAAGAGATAAGCCGCCATAGCTCAGTGGTCAGAGCTGTCGACCGGAAATCGAAGGGACACGGGTTCGAGTCCCGTTGGCGTCATGTATCTTTTATCAGGAGATTTTTCAATGTGGATGAGTGTTTCAGGCGAACAATTATTGCTTGTAAAATAATTGTTACCCTTTGTGCTATGCATAAAAAATCTTGTCTTAAAAACATTAGTTTACCAAAAAAATTATAATTAATATTTGACAAGTTCAAGTATTTCGCCTAAAAATGTAGACAATTTGTCTCGACGCCATCTAGTGAGAGAGTTAGCACTTACAATGCCTTTCTCATATAAAATAAAGTTGGTTGTTTTCAGGTGAAAAATGTATCAAGCAGTAATTGTTGAATGAAACACTAGTATATATTGAATAATTTCGCGGGTAAGAGATAAGCCGCCATAGCTCAGTGGTCAGAGCTGTCGACCGGAAATCGAAGGGACACGGGTTCGAGTCCCGTTGGCGTCATGTATCTTTTATCAGGAGATTTTTCAATGTGGATGAGTGTTTCAATGTGGATGAGTGTTTCAGGCGAACAATTATTGCTTGTAAAATAATTGTTACCCTTTGTGCTATGCATAAAAAATCTTGTCTTAAAAACATTAGTTTACCAAAAAAATTATAATTAATATTTGACAAGTTCAAGTATTTCGCCTAAAAATGTAGACAATTTGTCTCGACGCCATCTAGTGAGAGAGTTAGCACTTACAATGCCTTTCTCATATAAAATAAAGTTGGTTGTTTTCAGGTGAAAAATGTATCAAGCAGTAATTGTTGAATGAAACACTAGTATATATTGAATAATTTCGCGGGTAAGAGATAAGCCGCCATAGCTCAGTGGTCAGAGCTGTCGACCGGAAATCGAAGGGACACGGGTTCGAGTCCCGTTGGCGTCATGTATCTTTTATCAGGAGATTTTTCAATGTGGATGAGTGTTTCAGGCGAACAATTATTGCTTGTAAAATAATTGTTACCCTTTGTGCTATGCATAAAAAATCTTGTCTTAAAAACATTAGTTTACCAAAAAAATTATAATTAATATTTGACAAGTTCAAGTATTTCGCCTAAAAATGTAGACAATTTGTCTCGACGCCATCTAGTGAGAGAGTTAGCACTTACAATGCCTTTCTCATATAAAATAAAGTTGGTTGTTTTCAGGTGAAAAATGTATCAAGCAGTAATTGTTGAATGAAACACTAGTATATATTGAATAATTTCGCGGGTAAGAGATAAGCCGCCATAGCTCAGTGGTCAGAGCTGTCGACCGGAAATCGAAGGGACACGGGTTCGAGTCCCGTTGGCGTCATGTATCTTTTATCAGGAGATTTTTCAATGTGGATGAGTGTTTCAGGCGAACAATTATTGCTTGTAAAATAATTGTTACCCTTTGTGCTATGCATAAAAAATCTTGTCTTAAAAACATTAGTTTACCAAAAAAATTATAATTAATATTTGACAAGTTCAAGTATTTCGCCTAAAAATGTAGACAATTTGTCTCGACGCCATCTAGTGAGAGAGTTAGCACTTACAATGCCTTTCTCATATAAAATAAAGTTGGTTGTTTTCAGGTGAAAAATGTATCAAGCAGTAATTGTTGAATGAAACACTAGTATATATTGAATAATTTCGCGGGTAAGAGATAAGCCGCCATAGCTCAGTGGTCAGAGCTGTCGACCGGAAATCGAAGGGACACGGGTTCGAGTCCCGTTGGCGTCATGTATCTTTTATCAGGAGATTTTTCAATGTGGATGAGTGTTTCAGGCGAACAATTATTGCTTGTAAAATAATTGTTACCCTTTGTGCTATGCATAAAAAATCTTGTCTTAAAAACATTAGTTTACCAAAAAAATTATAATTAATATTTGACAAGTTCAAGTATTTCGCCTAAAAATGTAGACAATTTGTCTCGACGCCATCTAGTGAGAGAGTTAGCACTTACAATGCCTTTCTCATATAAAATAAAGTTGGTTGTTTTCAGGTGAAAAATGTATCAAGCAGTAATTGTTGAATGAAACACTAGTATATATTGAATAATTTCGCGGGTAAGAGATAAGCCGCCATAGCTCAGTGGTCAGAGCTGTCGACCGGAAATCGAAGGGACACGGGTTCGAGTCCCGTTGGCGTCATGTATCTTTTATCAGGAGATTTTTCAATGTGGATGAGTGTTTCAGGCGAACAATTATTGCTTGTAAAATAATTGTTACCCTTTGTGCTATGCATAAAAAATCTTGTCTTAAAAACATTAGTTTACCAAAAAAATTATAATTAATATTTGACAAGTTCAAGTATTTCGCCTAAAAATGTAGACAATTTGTCTCGACGCCATCTAGTGAGAGAGTTAGCACTTACAATGCCTTTCTCATATAAAATAAAGTTGGTTGTTTTCAGGTGAAAAATGTATCAAGCAGTAATTGTTGAATGAAACACTAGTATATATTGAATAATTTCGCGGGTAAGAGATAAGCCGCCATAGCTCAGTGGTCAGAGCTGTCGACCGGAAATCGAAGGGACACGGGTTCGAGTCCCGTTGGCGTCATGTATCTTTTATCAGGAGATTTTTCAATGTGGATGAGTGTTTCAGGCGAACAATTATTGCTTGTAAAATAATTGTTACCCTTTGTGCTATGCATAAAAAATCTTGTCTTAAAAACATTAGTTTACCAAAAAAATTATAATTAATATTTGACAAGTTCAAGTATTTCGCCTAAAAATGTAGACAATTTGTCTCGACGCCATCTAGTGAGAGAGTTAGCACTTACAATGCCTTTCTCATATAAAATAAAGTTGGTTGTTTTCAGGTGAAAAATGTATCAAGCAGTAATTGTTGAATGAAACACTAGTATATATTGAATAATTTCGCGGGTAAGAGATAAGCCGCCATAGCTCAGTGGTCAGAGCTGTCGACCGGAAATCGAAGGGACACGGGTTCGAGTCCCGTTGGCGTCATGTATCTTTTATCAGGAGATTTTTCAATGTGGATGAGTGTTTCAGGCGAACAATTATTGCTTGTAAAATAATTGTTACCCTTTGTGCTATGCATAAAAAATCTTGTCTTAAAAACATTAGTTTACCAAAAAAATTATAATTAATATTTGACAAGTTCAAGTATTTCGCCTAAAAATGTAGACAATTTGTCTCGACGCCATCTAGTGAGAGAGTTAGCACTTACAATGCCTTTCTCATATAAAATAAAGTTGGTTGTTTTCAGGTGAAAAATGTATCAAGCAGTAATTGTTGAATGAAACACTAGTATATATTGAATAATTTCGCGGGTAAGAGATAAGCCGCCATAGCTCAGTGGTCAGAGCTGTCGACCGGAAATCGAAGGGACACGGGTTCGAGTCCCGTTGGCGTCATGTATCTTTTATCAGGAGATTTTTCAATGTGGATGAGTGTTTCAGGCGAACAATTATTGCTTGTAAAATAATTGTTACCCTTTGTGCTATGCATAAAAAATCTTGTCTTAAAAACATTAGTTTACCAAAAAAATTATAATTAATATTTGACAAGTTCAAGTATTTCGCCTAAAAATGTAGACAATTTGTCTCGACGCCATCTAGTGAGAGAGTTAGCACTTACAATGCCTTTCTCATATAAAATAAAGTTGGTTGTTTTCAGGTGAAAAATGTATCAAGCAGTAATTGTTGAATGAAACACTAGTATATATTGAATAATTTCGCGGGTAAGAGATAAGCCGCCATAGCTCAGTGGTCAGAGCTGTCGACCGGAAATCGAAGGGACACGGGTTCGAGTCCCGTTGGCGTCATGTATCTTTTATCAGGAGATTTTTCAATGTGGATGAGTGTTTCAGGCGAACAATTATTGCTTGTAAAATAATTGTTACCCTTTGTGCTATGCATAAAAAATCTTGTCTTAAAAACATTAGTTTACCAAAAAAATTATAATTAGTATTTTATTATAACAACCGTTCGGAATTTTTTGACCATCTGTTCAATTATTAACCAATTTATTCACAGCCGTTAAAGAAAGCGTGCTTATAGTCACACCGTGTTACCATTGCAGCCAGATAATATAATGTAGTAATATTTAACTGAACATGTGAACTGCAAAAATAATAATAACACGCTACTGGGGGACCTGCCGGGGTGGAGTAGGGACAGTTGGCACCGCTCCGAGATCATTTTTATTTCGGAAAGTGCCTCCGCTCTTATCCACCCTTCACCCTTGCAGCCCTGCCGGAGAAATTCAACGGGTAACGGACGTTTTTAAACACGTTTATCAAAATACAGATGATATAGATTTTTTATCACGAGCCTCGGATTTCTCACTATTTAGTTTCAATTTTTTTAAATGCAACCCCCTCATGTTGTTTTCATATTTGAGAGGTGAGTATGTGTACCATCACCCTGGGATAAAAATATTGGATAACCAACACTTGTCATAGGTCACCCAAAGTGGTTCTCTAAGTTTGGTGAAGTGACATAGGTTCCAAGGTTTAAGGCGTGAGGTTTGTTCAGGTGTTGGTGGCTGGTGCGTCTGCCTACCAGTTGTATAGCGGGCTGGATCACGAGAGGCTTGTTAAGGGAGACTCTTTGACCCCTTCACCCGGACACTCTCAACCCAACGCCTTGTACCGCAGTGGGAGGAATGGATGCACCGCGCATACCTTTTTTTCTCCTAAAACTTCCTCTCTTTCCTTCAATTAAAAAGACCCTCCACATAGCAACTACAAAGATTAAACAGGGAATTATTTTCTTCAGGGCCATAAGTTTTGAGTAATGAAAAAAATATATAGCCACATATTCTTCTAGATTTTAATTTGATAATAGTAAAAAATCATAGGTTTAGTGGTTCTATGCTTGTTAAAACTAATCACAATACCTTTTTATCAGGTTCACTTTTTACATTAAAGGGTAGCAAATAAACAAAAACTAAAGCATGTCACGGATTTTTCAAGTTTCTCTGATAACAAGCTATCAACTTTCTGCCAACTTTCGGTTATATCTGGACACCACACACGCTGTATATCTATAGTTGCCTCCAAATAAGCACGTACATCGTACCTGAGCCGCTCTTAACTATCAAATTAATAATTAAGCAGTCTAAAAAGCTAAATAAAGTGCATAAAATCATTTATAACCTTAATAGTGGATTCGGGCCGTTCTATCAATTTTCAAGTAGTTTTAAGGCGAAGCACTAAGAAATAATATTTTTGATTTCAAAATTTGATCGCTTAGAAATATTTGAGATGCTTTGATTAAATACTGTGAGTAGAACATATTTTGGCCGTTGAAATAATCGTTTACTTTTTCAGTTTAAGTCTTTTTACAAGCCCAGAAAAAATAAGGTATTAGGCCCATAAAAAGTGCTTTGAAATTTAAAATGTCCGACTTACGAAACCCTTTTCGGTTTTAGTTTTAAAGTGAAATGTGGAAAACTAAGTTTAAAAAAATATATCGTAAATCAATTAACTTCACAAAAAAAAATAAAACACTTTTTGGCGATATTTTTTCTTGCGTAGATAAAAACAAGCGGCTGGTGTTCAGCGGGAGTTTCAACCTTATCACCATCTATATAAGGAGTGTTATTGTTAGTGGCCCGATTCCAAATGTTACACGACATGGTGCATTGAAAGAGAGAACAAGTTAAGTAATTATCAGCTTTAGAAAGTTGGACGTGGTAGACTTGAAACTAATGAGTACCTGAAAATACATTATTTTCTTCTGCAGTAGACTTTGCTTTGATGTTTAGTTTGTTTAAAAGAAATTAAAATATAGTTAAAGGAGTACGGATTTTCTTTGAGAAAGTTTTTGCTTTGACTTGGTTTAACTGACCTGTTATTAAAGAAAAACATAATTATTTTTTCATGTTCATGGATTATTTGCGTTCTGCTTTGTTGTATTCTGGAACGCCTCTGGCTTGCCATACTCTGTAGCCAACTGCACTCTCCCTCTAGTCATGCTGGCCGGATACTTTGTTACCATATAATATTGCACGTTACATATCATTATTATCTCTGTCCGTTGGTAATGAATGGGTTGGCGTTTCATTCCTCCCGCGAACTTATTGTCTACCTACACGAAAGCAGTGTGTACAATGAAGTGTGTGCAATTTATGTGTGTTTGTGTTTATACACGTGGAATACTGGAATTAATACCCATCGTTGTTCTAGTTAGAGTCTAACTAAACAATGCTGTAGTTGGATCGCGTGGTCTGGCATGGACATATCATTAGATTGATCAACTCTGGTCAATAATACTAATAACATTATGGATGTTCAATAAATATTCACAGAATTTCTATATTAAACACTAAAAATTCTGTGAATATTTATTATGCAATAGTTAGTGTTCAGATCTCGCCCCCCAAAAAGCATGTTTCTAATTTTATCCTTTTTAATAAAAATTGATTTAAAAATTTGCAAGTAGGTACTTAAATACCTTCCTACATAATTATAATAAGCCATCCAATATTTTACGTAACTTTAATAAAATATATATTTCAAATAAGAAACATCACCATCTCAAAGAAAATTATTTTTTCATAATGAAAAATTCAGTAAAAATAATATAAATAATAAAGTGAAGCTTCAGATTTTCGAAAAGGCATATCAGTCAACAATCCAGTCAAACTTAACCATCTAGTAAAAATTAGCAATCTAGTCAAAGTGAAGCTTGCTTGAATAATAAAGTGGATGCAGCAGACTTTTGAAACAGGAAATGGAACGCACCTACAAAATTTACAATTAAATTTAAATGATAAACGGTTGAGTCACAACAGGACTTCGCCACCCTTCATCTATATCAAAAAGGAAATGCTCCTCTATGGTGAAGGTGACATTTATATAAAAATATCGTAATCGGGTAATTCAATACGATGACAATTCAACACATCTTTAAAAAGTGAAATAAAGTCATGAAAGGTGGTGAAACAAAAACTAGATTACTTTTTGAGATTCACTGGAATCTCAAAAAATAATCCGGTTCACATTATGTGCAGAAAATACAAACACTTGACCTTTCTCATCGTGTCTTTACCCTCGATAAACAAATGAATCAAAATCTAACGGTGTAGAAATGTAGTGTATAATTTCCAATACAATGACACACTTCCAATATAAATTAATTATCATCTATAATGGACCCTCGGAAGAACAGCCACATTGTTCATACTATACTGATATATTGTATTTTAATTTTTAACTTTGCACTGGTTTCTCAATAAAATTAATATTTTAAATTAAATTATCTTTCCACCTCTTCGATCTGCAAATAATTATAGTCTCTAGTTGTATCATATCTTGCAAACTTAAATGCAACTTCGGATTAAAACTCAAACTCTTAATTTATCCCGTCCTTTAAATTAATGATCAAAGTTTTGTACAAAATCAAAGAACAAGACTGGCGATCGCCTGAATAAAACCAGACAAGTAAAGTTAAGTACTACTTGAAGTTGGATAAGATATTATATCTGGATTTAGCTCGGTGAGCTTTTTTCATGACTGAAACTGTAAAGTTACTACGTTGCATTCTGGCTATTATGTGCGTATTCCTACCAACTGATGTATGTAGATGCGCTGAAAGGGAATATAATGTGGGAATAACGGTAATTTATGTGACTTGCTGAAATTTCTAGACCTTATGCGGCGAAACTATTGCCAAGATGCCAAATTATAAAACGATCTGGGAAATACGTACCTTCACTTAAGATGATAAATTATCTTGTCTGAGAAAAATCTCTGGCCGAACATTATTTTTTTTTCTTGTTTTCGAATAAATATTTGATTATTTCTTATTGTTAACATAAAGATATTTATTTTTATTTAAAAATATTTTTACTTGGTTTTAACGTCGCTAGGAGATTGCATAATTTTTAAAAACTAAATATGAGATAATGTAATTAAACAATATAAAAAGTGTATAAAAATATATATTAAAACATTTTTAATACTAATTATTATTTTTTTGGTAAACTAACGTTTTTAAGACAAGATTTTTAATGCATAGCACAAAGGGTAACAATTATTTTACAAGCAATAATTATTCGCCTGAAATACTCATCCACATTGAAAAATCTCCTGATAAAAGATACATGACGCCAACGGGACTCGAACCCGTGTCCCTTCGATTTCCGGTCGACAGGTCTGACCACTGAGCTATGGCGGCTTATCTCTTATCCGCGAAATAATTCAATATATACTAGTGTTTCATTCAACAATTACTGCTTGTTATATTTTTTCACCTGAAAACAACTGTTGTTTTCAGGTGAAAAAATGTAAAAATGCTTCAACATTTTTTTTCTCGATATGATGAAGAGATTTTTTTTTTTTTTGATAGGTAAAAGGCCTAAATATGAAATATTGCGGAAGCGCTTGGCAGTCATCTGATTTATAAATTATTATTTATATTACTAGTTGAAGTGAACCCGGCGTTGTTCGAGGTTGTGAAAGTTTTGGTGTATAGTTTTGAGGTTGTGAATTCTTGTAAGGTGGAAAAAATAATATTGTTCAGAATACAAAAAGGGTATTTTTTAGGCATTTGATTCACTTGATCGTGCCTTGAATTTTTCGGGCGGCCCCAACTTCTACCACTTTTTTTTCATGTCATATAATCTCATTCTACTCCGTTTTTCGTTCATTCGCTTTTTATGGCCAAACAATATAAGCGTCCATGTTCTAGTTTCTATTTCGCTTACGCCTGCGTCTTTTAACAACAGATTTGTTTTATTTGATCGTGCCATATCTTCCTCGGGTGACCCCAACTTCTTCTATAATTTTTTTCAACTTTTCTCCGTTCACCACATACGCCTCATTTTACCACACATCATGAAGTACTTGATTCACTGATCATGCTACATCTTCCTCGTGCGTTTGTGTACTTGAGAATCTCTAGCTTTTAAGGAGATATAATTATTACGTGGAAGTAAATGGAAGAAAAAGTTGGGGTTCTTCCATTCACTCCCACTTAATAATTCTATCTCCTTATGAGCTAGAGATTCTCAAGTACACAAAATCATTCTTTTTCTTAAAGTATTACATAACATGAACTTTAATTCGTTTCGCATTCCAGTGTCGAGATAATTCCTAATAAAGTAACAAACCAACAACGTTTTGTATGAGTTGGCTGTGGAAGGTGATACAGCTTTCACAGATACAGATTTGGAGATCAGAGACTACAAGTCAAGTTTCAGAAAATGATCGCTTTTGTAGAGTGTTGTCTCGATCAGTAAAAAAATATTGAATATCGTATATATTTTGTAAACGGTTAATATATATTACCTCTTCAGGTGTTCGTGTGGTGACAGCTTGCAAAAACTTGTTGTTATTTTTCTCAGTGGAAGTGTTCATTTTGGGTGTCAACAATCTTACTTCTATTTTTAAAATTTGTATTTTATATTTT
The DNA here is from genome assembly GCA_026573805.1 of Hesperophylax magnus. Classification (NCBI taxonomy): domain Eukaryota; kingdom Metazoa; phylum Arthropoda; class Insecta; order Trichoptera; family Limnephilidae; genus Hesperophylax; species Hesperophylax magnus. Next base: position 10,141,713 of record JAIUSX010000022.1, read on the forward strand.
TGTTGTTTGTTTTTGGGGTGTTATGCCGTGTTGCGCTAACTCCTTCTTTGGCCGACGTTTCGGACATCGTTGCAGTGTCATTCATTTAAATAAGCACAAACTCGACAACCAACAATTACACATCTTCGGATCTACCGGATCTGCCCTGATGATGGACACTGCAACGATGTCCGAAACGTCGGCTAAAGAAGGAGTTAGCGCAACACGGCATAAAACCCCCCAAACAAACAACAAAAATGCTTTTGGCCGTGAAAATCTAAAAACTTACTTGTATTTTATAAATTAAAAAAAAATGACCATTTACAGCTACCATACTAGGCTCATGCCCGTATTACTAATGCCTGTATTTGGTTGCAAACAATGTCAATTCATCTATAATTGTATTGCTTAGTAACAGTTGTTTTGGTGCATTTAATAACTCGAGTATTTTCACCATTGTCTAGATTATAATTTTGTTTTGGAATAAGGGGTGATCCAACTCGTAGGTTTTCCCGTAGGCCGGCGACCAGTGATTAGCAGCAAGGTTTTATCTATTCTTGCATATTATATTGTGCATTTTATTGAATATATAACATCAGGCTTCCACGTTCGATATAACTGTCTAGATCAGATTTCTAAAAACGCTGCGTAAAGCCTGGGCAATGGCGGAGACATAAAGTTGTCTTCGACGGGCGCAAATACGCGTCTTTAAAGCTATAAAATCAACTTTAAAACGTCTAATCCTAAAGCTCGAAGACCAAAAACTCAGAATAGATAATGTTCAAGGCACAAACCTTAAAGCTCTAAGCTTAAAATTAAAAGCTCAAAGCACAAAACTGAAAAGCTCAAAGCTCAATGCTAAAAGCTCACAGCACTAAACTCATAACACATCTTGCTAAAAACTATAAAGATAAATTCTATCTATCTTTGAGCTTCGAGCTTTCACCTTTGAGTATGCGGTTTTATTTTTATTTATTTATTCCTTTAGATTTACACACAATACAATATGATACAAGATATAATTAAAATATTTTTAGTGATTATAGATTATTGTACCTTATCAGGTCGAAATTATTGGTTCCTAACTAGGCAAATCGCACGTTCCAAGGAACCAAAAATATGTGAAAGTAAGTGTGTGATTTGTCTATGTCTATAATATATCTCATTATGTTTTAATTTGTGATGTTTAATCGTTACAATGTTATGATAGAGTCGAACTTGAGCTGTTGTGTATGTTTCAGGTTTGTTTTCAAGTATGTTGTAGGTTTGAGCTAAGAGTTTTGAGTTCAGAGCGTTGATCTTTTTACTTTGGTCTTGGAAGTATTTTAAGCTTTGAAGGTCCATATTTGGTACATGTCGAAGAAAGTTTTATGTCCCTGGCTCTTGCTGGCCTTAATGCAGAGTTTTTCAGATCAGATGGAGAAATAGAGAGTAATAATTGTCCTCTTATTTAATAAAAAGAGATACGCCGCGCCGCCTGCCCGCTAAGGTGGAACACTTTTATATGAAATTTTTTTTTCTAAATTTGAATTGGAATACCGGGTAAAAGTTGCTTTATGTAATTCTAAATAACACTTCTCAATTTGGAAGTTCTAGCTCGACAGCTTGAGGTTCCGCCATAGACTTGAAATTTTATTTTTTAAGGTTTTATAGACGTTTTGTATTTATTAACACCCTATAAACAAAATAATAAGTAAATATAATATATTATGCATTAAATGATAGAATAAAAGATTTCAATTAATTAAAAAACATTTTTTTCAAAAGTAAACACAGGTTCAGAAAGTTATGTTGGTATGAATAAAATCATTTTTATAGCAAAAATCCTTTTTTGGCTCAAACTTTGGCATGAGCTTTCGAGATGCTAATTTAGATTTTATGAATCCCTCTCGTCTTGTTTTGTCGAATACACTTAGAGCTGCTTCTGTCACAACTTTTACAGATCATTTCACAGCCTGGGTGTGGCAAGGCAGTCTCATAAACTCCAACTCTGTATCTTCTGCATTTTCAATAAGATCTTGTAACTGCTCATCGGAAATATTCATCAGTATTGGGGGTTTGTATTTATTTTGTTGCCAGTTAATCATGTTTATGTAAGAACATGCATTTAAGTCCACCTTTGGCACCTCAAACATGCGCGAAACAGAATTTTTATTAACTTGACGAGCCTTTAACGAGAGTTCTCTTATGTGCTTACGTGAATCTGTTATCATACTCAAAAACAAGTTTTCTGGATGAGAAAAGTAACTGTTTCGAATTATAACGGGGTCCACTATCGCTAACAACTCGTTGGACAAATATCTAGTGCTGTTAATGAGCTTCCATAAATGATTTGAACCATCTTTGCAGGATGAATATGTTTTGATAGTAAACCAGACAGGAGCGTACGATTATACGACAAACGTTGCTAAAGTCACAAGATTATGTTGTGGATTTTCTGTAGCAATATACAAATGCAGTATGCGATTAGCTCTTGTCAACCAGCGGGCATGGGGTAGTTTACCTGGGCTTCTCTGTAATAAATCAGGAGACCAGGATCCATTTATGACAGCAGTAGTAATTTCTTGTAAACATTTCTGGTCTGTACTGAGATCTGTGGATATTTGTGTAGGTAGTTCACCGCCTATCTTCTCAAAGTTGGCCAACGGCAGCGTCTCGCATATCTCTAATGCTTTACCAATTTGACCTGCAAATGATTATGGTCCTGCAGTAGGGCCATCCAAATAGGTAAACAAATGCCTCAATGGTAACTCATTGGCGTGTAAGAGACAAATTATCCATTGCAATGGTCGAGATAGTCTGTTTTCCAAAAGACGAATCACGCCTCCCACTTTCCCTGTATTTGTGTTTGTTCCATCACAGCCAACATCCATTAAACCGTCTAGTGATATCTTTTCAGTCGTTAAAAAGCTGTGGATAGCTCTTTCAATATTTCTTGCACTGCCCGATGTTAGAATCCCATACCCAACATTAACAGTACCTGGTTCTTTTATAATCGAAATATGTTCCTCTTGTACAATCACTCTAAGCCTCTTCGATCTTTTTAAAACAGTTTTAGCCGCCTTGTCTTTCCTTCCATCGAAATACAATAAAGGAATTTCTGTTACTCTTTCTTCGGTTAAAATTTGCTCTCGTCTCATTCTGTCTTATGTTTCTTAGTTTCATCCTATCTATTATGCCGCATTTCTTGTTTGAGAGTACGTAATCTTCTATTCAGCATTTTTTTACTCTGGATAAGATCCGTTCTTCCTAAAGCCATTAGTCAGTTAGTGCGTTGGTCTTCTAAAAACATTTGTTCCTCTTTTGACACTTTTTTTTCTCTCAAACAAGTACAGCTTACAAATTCTTGACATTTACTTGCAGCTATGTCAAAAATCTTTCTTATTTGTACTCTGAACTCTTCTAACTTTTCTTCCTTAAGTTTCTTCAAAGACTTTTTCAAATTATAACACTTCGAGTGATAACTTTTTAGTAACTGTAAGATTCTTTTGTGTGTGACAATTGGAATAGAAAATTTTATCCATAATTTTTCAATTTTCGTTCAAACTGTTTCAGCAATTTCAAAAAACGTAGGTTCTTTTGTTGTGTTATTCATTACTTTTAAGTTTTATCGAACCCATTTGTAGAATTTCATCACTTTTTTATACGTAGGTAAGATATTCTCTTTCAACTCTGCATTTACACCAAATAACGGGCTTTTAAATTTTGTCTTCTGGAAGTCATGTTAATTCACTTAAAATTAAAATAAGTAAGTACTAGTAAAATAAGTACTCGTCAATATAATTGACGCGCGACCTTTCACCTTGAGACAATTATCGACACTAGTTTAAACAAAACACTGCATTTCGTAGATTGTGAGGTGCCGCCCCCCGCTTCGTCCCGCACTTTGGTTCACTGTCACAGCGTATACAAGTATATTAAAATAAAGAAATATTTGATTGCAATAGCTCGTTTACTATATTTGAATATGTTATTAAATAAAATAAACCTATTTCAATAAATTCTGTACTATTTTGTAGGCCGCGCAAATAGCCCTTAAACCGTCGTTTTTGTAAATGTTCGATGTCTTGGCGGGGGCTTTTACCGTTGTCTGATATTATTTATACTTTTAATTGAGGTAATTGATGGCAATTAGCAACTTAATACAACTATTCAAAATCAAAATTAGAAAAAAAATATTTCGTTCCGCCCTACTGCCCGCGTGCCCGCGTGCCAACTACGTACCTACTACACTCTTATTTATCTAAAGAGGTAGATGTAGCTACCGTTTGTACCGTTCAAATATCAACCAAATAAAGAAAATATCGAAGTAGACTGAATGCTGTAGAAATGAAAGCCTGGGGCGTATGTGTGGAAAACGTGGAGATCCGCAAATAGTGCAAGGCTGATGTAAGCGTAAATATGAGTAAGATGAGTAAAGGAGTGTAAGGAGAATATATTATGCAATTGTGAATGGTAGCAGAAGTAGGGGACGCCCGAGGAAGACACGGAACGACCAAGTGAATCAGATACTTGAGTCGGGCCATGTCAGTAGTCAAGGAGTGTGTGCCAAAACCGTGTTGTTTGGCGGTGCGTCCTCTCTGCCTACCCCTGCGGGGAAACGGCGTGATGGTTAGTTAGTTAGTCGATGTACATTAATAATAAGAATAATAACTATCTACAATGCATATATTTCGCTCTGAAATAGGGTGCAAACACATATAATACATTCACAATTTAAAACTCGTGCTTAAAAAAATAAATCATAACTTAAATATTTTACGTAACTTAGAAATATACCACCACAAGGGCGCAGAGCTGCAATACGGCAGAAAAATTGCAGTTTTGCAAATGTTTATTCAATGTGGAGGGGATATCTTTTGCGAAGAGTTAGAAAGGTGTGATTATTGTGATTAATCATGGTGTTTTGCGTTTGAATAGACGGCAAAAGATTAATCACTTACGCCCCTTTTTAAAGTGAAAACCATAGGATTTTACATGTTTAGATAAACATGTAATGGACCTGTTTGGGGTAAAACGACGTAAAGAATTTTTTTTCATAAATTAAAATACGTTCAGAGAATAGGGAGAAACGAACAGACTACGGACATCTTTAGGACATACTAGAAGCTTTATTGTAGAAACCTACGTCGGTAATAGGTGTTAACCACGTAATAATTGAAAAGGGGCGTCATGGGACTCAACGAATCAGATCATTCCCAAAATCAATTAAATAATTTTTCGCCAATCACGGAGATTAAGGGCGGTCTAAGACACGATACACTCGAGATTGATTTACTGTTGGGTTAACCTTGGGATCCGGTCCCACGACACGTGCAAAGGCACTTGAGAATTGACGATAAATTTACATTCTAAGGCAGAAACGAAGCGATACCCAACCATCGATAACGAAAAAAGGGGGAGACGGATTGGTGAAAGAAGAGGGTGTTTTAGGATGTTTTGGTCCAGAAGACATATTACGAGTTGATCCTTGTAGAGAGAATTGTTTTCGTTCGCTGGAATTCTGAGTGCTTTTTCAAGTGGCCACAGTGAACACGAATTTTAACTTAAGATAGGTCGTTTGGCCGAAATTGCCTAATTAAATTAACACGGGGGAGATGCAAGTTGGGTAATTAAGAAAAGACATAAAAGTTAATGGGTCACGAAGTCTTTGATTAACGATCAAAATTTTATGACCTTTTTTGCGCGTAAACAAAGTTACGAGGATAATATATTGAAATTCCTAGATGAAGCGAGAAAGAGTATATGGGTTGGGCTAAAACTAGACGCAAAAAAACTGTAAAAACAGGGATGTACTGGGCGTAGATCACCGAAAAGAAAGGACCAGGAATCGAAAAGAAACCCGAAAGGTAGTTTAGCTCATGATGGAAGAGGTTTCAACGACTTGGGTAGTGGATAGCGATGGGTTACGAAAGATTACCAGAAGAGATGCGGCGGATATCACGAAAAGAGTCAAACAGGTAGGCGAAATTACAAAAACGTGTCGAATCAAATTTTGGAACGAATGCCTACGTATGTCATCACCGAGAGGAAGGTATATGTGTCCTGGGATCACCCACGGATCGTGTAGACACCAATCAAATGCTAGAAGGCAGCACACAAGGAAGGATACTGTATGCGCAAGCGCTGGACATAATGGGTGAAAAACTTCCGGTAGTTGGGATAATTTATCGATTATATTATCGATATCAATAGCGAATTTCTCGGAAAGATTTCAAAAACAACGATATAGAAATGAGCTACACCTAGTCTATAGGCCGGAAATCAACCAATATTACAGACACAACACGTGTACGAGGAAAAATAATCAAATAATTTTGCGCAATAATCTACATCGCCGAAAATCATTTACGGGAGGGCGCCCGAAAGTCAGGTCACCGAGTACACGCCTGTACCCGCCTCGGCAGGGTGGTAGGTGTTTACCTCAACTTGGCAGGCGGGATCCAGAAATCCTGAAACGGGGTTATGCAATTCTAAACTTAACGGGAAGTGAAACCTCGAATTCATAAAGGCGAAAGTCGCACAAATTTTAAGTCGATTTATTCGAAAAGACATTATTAAATAGCGTTGTTTGGAGGAAATCGGGGCTTTTTTTCGTTTTAACTTGGTTGGAGTCGGTTCGAGAACTATACGTCGCGACAGTTTCGCGTGCCATTTTTAAACTAAACTGATAGAGTTTTAAATATAGTGAAGTTGTGTTTTTAATATTAATTGAAATAATTGAAGTGTTTTAAAATTTAATTAGATTCAACCAAAAAAAGGGTAGACTCATAATTAGACAATACTAAATTCACGGGTTGGCGTCTATTGGTTTAGACTAATATAAGACGATGAAACTCAATTGCAGTAATGTTTAATAATAACGCGTGTGCCATTAGAGGGAAAAAAAATAGAGAGCCATAATAATTATCAAATGATCTGACGAAAACGGCTAAGACAAGGTTCTAAATTTATTGTGAAATTGAAGAGACAGTGTTTTCCTTGCGAGCACGGGAAGGATTTCAACGGTTTACACGATATAAGAACTTAGTGAAAAAATCGAAGTGAACGCGGCAAATAATATATGAAAGGTTCTAGGGAGGGGGAGGGGGTTTTGGGTAGATCTCGGCAAATACTTACTTAGATACTCTAAAATAGTCGATAGGGAGAGATATCTAGACTAGGTACAGTGGAGGCCAACAAATACCTATGCATGTCAGCTATCAACTTACGGTTAGGGAGGAAGAGATATTCTATTGAAAGAAATGATCCGCTTAAACATTCCGAAATCTAGTATCCGGTAATTTATGTGCTATCAACGGGGCGGCGTATGAAAGTAGAAATTTTAGCTAGAAAAATTAGATCCAATATGGTTATAGTTTCTACTGGCGAGTAGACGGGTGACATAGAGAATCGATTTCGAATTTAATGCGAACCCTTAACGGCTTAGGGGCTTCTACTCATACCTACAGTTCCTGGACGCGGATTAATGTACATGTCGTCGATATCCCGACTGGACTGGTAATATTACGATTTTGGGTGAGTGAACTTGCATGAATATATATTTCCAGAACATTAAAATTACGACGAAGATGGGGCTGCAACCAGCAGCTCGGACAGGGCTGCGATACTGATAAATATCACATTTAGAACTGTTTGCTTGCTCCTAACAGCTGTGTTTAGCACGAGGCCAATGACCTACTCATCTGTAAGCAGTTAGTGTCGACGCACGACCTAAAAAGGAAGAAAAGGGACCCCCATAAATCACTTGACGTCCGTGTCTGACGACAAAAGTCGTACACTCTACCGAGTTGGCAGCCGCGCAGAGGCACCCCAAATCAACATGGAAGCGACTAGCTGCAACCAACTCATGCTCAAAACAAATAAAAAAAAATCAAATTAATAGTATGTGTATAACCTTATATGTTCACTAACAAATTCCCAAATACCTTTGGCCTTGGTTTAGAACTCGCCGTTGGGGTATGTTGTCCGTAAGCTGTCTTGGGAAGCACACAATTTCCCCAGCTCAGAAGATTTTCTACTTTCCTCATCACGCGATTTCGGGGCGTCAACGTTGTATGGCGAATCACGAAGAGTTCGGAAGGTCATCCCTTTTCGCGGAGCCGGGTCGGGTGAGAGGACACGAGAGGCAGTATGAAAATTAATGTCAAGTTGGAATGTTTGGGCCTTGGTTCGCTGCGAAGGCGTTTAATTGAACGGGCTCCAAGTCTTTCAAAATCGCGTGGAGGGGACGTCGGCGTGATGAACGAGGGTTCAAAATCGGAGGACGAACACATACTAAAGCGGGGTTTACCCGGAGGTTGATGCAACTCGACTGGAAAACCCTCGAGATCCTTTGCAGCAGCCTTCGTGAGGCGGATAGTAGGCCTGGCGGCTAGTGGACGTTGAAAGCCTCACCAGAACAAACCTATTTGAAACATGCACGCGTTTAGCATCATGACAAGGGACGCAATGAAAATTCCCCTTTTACAGTCAGTAAAGTAGTCCGTCGGAGGAAGCGGGGCGGGGTGATTTGGGATATTCCAACAGGTGTATTACCTCTCCCTCTGACGTGAGCGGTCCGGAGGTGTCAGGGCGACTATAAGAAGAAGTTAGACCAGACCTCGGGGAAAGCCAGACACGTATTGGTTCTTGGGGTTTTGCATTTGGAAGAATAGCGACCATTTCATTTGGGGCAGTGAGGTGCCGACCCAGTTTGCAAAAAACTCTTTTCTCGTCATTCAATCCGTTCCCATCTCCTTTCCTCTCGTTTTCACTCCCATCCGCAACATCCAAAGTTTACTAACCACAGCTAAATTCATCTATCTAGTTTCAGTACACCATTACAGAGGTCGACGAGGGAGTCCCAGTACTTATGCGGAAACAACACCCTATTCAACGAAGGTTTTAATAGCGCGTACACAAAAGGGGGGGGGGGGTACGGTTCTATGTCACAATCTAGAATTTATAAACACGGGGACATTAGATAAGGGCGGGGATACAAGGCAATCGTAGGGATATGATAGAAACTGATAGGTCGATTAGTAATAGAGTCCAGTATTCGAAAGTTAGGTGAGACACGTACTCGTTCCTTGTAGCACTCGATGAGGGTCGATGGACGTTTTCCCCACACTTTGGCTAAAAAGAACCGGGAGTTACCATGGAAAGGAGACATTAAATACCTACCACCCCATAACGGTGGGCTTCGAATTAACAAATCACACAACGTGAAGTTAAGGGATTTATTGTAGATCAACCCCAAAGCGAAAGCCTTATCTTACTGTGTGCAATATCACAGGGGCGGGGGGGGGGATATTCAGAGTTAGCTAGGCTCAGCACGATATCATCTTGCAAAAGCGAAACTGAACGCTGGAGAGAAAGAGGTATAAAAACCTCATTCAAGCGAGTTAGTACAATTAGGAGGTCGAGTCAACACAAACACCTACGTGATTAACTAACTAACCCCCCGAAAAGGTATGTAGATTTCCCCGCAGGGGTAGGCAGAGAGGAAGGACCGCCAAACAACCTGGTTTTGACAAACACTCCTTGCTTCCATTGCTTGGGCCATACCCTACTGTTACTCTGACTCTTGAAATGACCCGACTCAAGCATTTGGTTAACTGGATCCTTAAACGTTCCCAATTTCTTTTACCATTCATTATCACACCATTTATTCTCCTTACACTCCTTTCTACGTGCATTCACTCCAATGCCCCAAATACTTGACGATTTCCATAATTTTACTATTTAATTAAGTAGCAACTTACTCTTACTTTTGTTACTGTGTACTTAATTCTTAGGCCTAACAGAGAAGAAGAAAAAAATGAAAGCCAGCTACGACATTTTTGTGACTTTTATTACTTACCACCAAATCAAGGATATCGTTGGGTGACGTTTGAATTTCACAACAAACTTAATTTTAATTCTGGTGAATCTTATGTTTATTTCAGGTATCTTCATTTTTACAGTCGTACGGTTTTGTGCTTAGTAAGGACACACTTAGATACTCTTTGTGTGATTATCAAGTTTGTCACGTTTTTACTGACGGTCTATTTTTGCGGTCGGATAGTCATGGCAGAAGGGAATTATTATATTATATTTTTTAAATTTTTATTTCAGCTTAACAGAGCGGTGAGTGCAATGCTCTGTGCGCCATATAAAAACATACATCAACATAAATTGTAACAATAACATGTTAATGACAGTTGTCGAGTTTTTGTTTTGCTCTCAATAATTAATGTTTTTTTAACAAGTATTGAGCTAAAATATATCAAAATCTATAAAACCAAATAAATAAAAATATATACTAACAAATAAATAGTGTTTGCAAACAAGCCAACAATTAAAACTATTATTTGAACTTCTGTGTGCAGTGAATCTGTTTCTTCTTAATAATTATATTGCCAAATTTCACCGAATATCGCTTTCAAATTTCGAATGAAGCACTTTCTCTTCTAAATAAAGCCAAGGAAGAGATTACTGGCATCCATATTGCCATTACCGATCCCTCTTTAAAAATCACTAAAGATCAAATGGCAAAAATACTCACCAAACTATCTAACCTCTCTGGTACCATGCAGGACCTAGGAGTAAATGTAGGAGTCCTGGAGGGGAAAGTTATGACATTTGAAAAAATCATAGAAAAGAAAGTATTACCCCAAGAAACAACACCAATTTGTGACTTGCTCGCAGAGATAGAGGAACGCAAGATCCGCACCAAGAACGTGATTTTACTTAACGTTCCCGAGTCTAGTTCCAACTCAAGCATGGAGAATATCTTGGAAGATAAAAAAAAGTTTTAACTATCGTTAGTGAAATAAATAGCGAGTTCAAACCGGAAGAAGTAAAAATTTACAGACTTGGTAGTAAAATTTCAAACAAAATCAGGCCCATTAAAGTCGAATTTGAAGACCCTAAGCTGGCAAAACTTATTCTCTTTAATAAAAATACTTTGCCTAATGGAATAAAAATGAAACCGGATAGGACCCTCCAACAAAGAGAACATTTGACTGACCTCTGGAAGGAAATGGAGGAGAGAAAAGAAAAGGGTGAAATTGATTTGCGAATCAAACATTTTAATGGAATTCCTAAAATTATCAAAAGCCACGCTAAAAACTGATAAACAAACATAACACACTCTTAAGAATCAATGGATATTATCAAAATGTTCGAGGAATCCGTACGAAATTGCAACAACTTAAAAGGAATTCACCCACCTTCTCATATGACATTTTATTATTAACTGAAACATGGTTAAATGCAGATATCGGCTCGTCAGAATTAGCCCTAAATCAATATACTATCTATCGCCTTGATCGAAGTCCTAATTCGAGCAAAAAGTCTAACGGAGGAGGCGTGATGTTATGTGTGTCTAAAAATATCTCATCCTGTAGACAACCGGTCAAGCACACAAATGTTGAACACACTTTTGTAATGCTCAACATACCTTATAGTAAAATTATTATAGGTTGTGTCTACATCCCACCTGCATCGGATTTGCAAATATATAAAAACCACAATGAGGACATAGAAATGCTGAAATTCAAATATCCGAAAGCAAAATTCATAATTGCTGGTGATTATAATCTGCCGAACTGGACCAGCCAAGATGACATCGGATCTGACACAAACGAAGTTGAATTACAGTGCGCTAAATCCAGTGAAATTCGTGATATGTCCATATTCCTAGGACTAACTCAATCAAACAATGTGTCTAATTCTAATAATCGAATGTTAGATTTAGTGTTTTCAAGTGATTCAAAAATAGTGGTTGAGAAATCTGACGAATTATTATTGCCTCCAGATAAACACCATCCACCATTAGATATTATCATAACAAATATGTCTGGAAGATCTCCAAACCTAACTACCACATCGTATAATTTCTCCAAAGCAGAATACCATAATATTAATGAGTACCTTACCTCGGTAGATTGGTCATTTTTAGACAGCGAAAATAATTTAAATAATCAATTAGAATTAGAACAATTTTACTCAATTTTAAATACCTCGACAGAGCGCTTTGTTCCTAGGGTCAACTTCACACCATCTAACTATCCCAAATGGTTTACGAGGGAATTAAAAAAACATATTAATTATAAAAAACATATCCATAGAATATATAAACATACCAGAAATCCTAATGATTACATAACTTTTACTTAATTACGTAAGCAGTGTAAAGAATTATCAATAAAATGCTATAGTGATTATGTAAGCCTAATTGAAAAAGAGGTACACTAAAATGTTAAAAAATTATGGAGTTTTTCTAAAAGTCAACAAAAAAATGATTGTGGATTTCCCAATAACATGTACTTAAAAGAAAAATGTGCCAACAGTATCGAAGGTATAGTTAATCTATTTGCTGATTCATTTAAAAGTGTTTACGACACAGATATTCGTGTCAATACGATTCCCGATATTTCAGTGGAAGAGGTATTAAATCTAAGCCAATGTTTCATCAAAAAAGAATCTATAGAAAAAGTCATAAAAGAATTAGATAGCAATAAATCTGCTGGACCGGATGGTATTCCTCCAATATTTTTCAAAACCTGTGTTAGTAGTCTGATATATCCTCTTTATAAACTCTTTAACAATTCTTTAAGTTCTGGTTCTTTTCCAGCTCAGTGGAAAAAGAGTTATTTAACCCCTATTCATAAAAAAGGAGATAAAAGCGATATATCAAACTATAGACCAATTTGTATAATGTCTGCTTTACCAAAAGTTTTTGAGAAATTAGTCCTAGATATCATTGTAAAACCTATCAACAACATTATTGTTCCTAACCAACATGGCTTCATCACAGGTCGCTCTACCTTAAGTAATTTAATGATTTATGAAAATTACATATCTGAATCTCTGGGTCTCAAACAACAAGTGGACAGTATATACACTGACTTTAGTAAAGCTTTTGATAAGGTTCGACATCACATACTTATTTATAAACTTCGATCGTTGGGCATCAAAGGTTAATTATTGAGATGGATTGTTAGTTATCTTAGCCATAGAATGCTTAGTGTTAAGATTAATTCTGTACAATCTTATATATTCGAGGACACAAGTGGGGATCCTCAAGGGTCCCACCTCGTCCCAATATTTTTCTTATTATTCATCAATGACACTGTTGACCAATTTAATGATGTAGAAGTTCTGCTATTTGCTGACGACTTAAAAATATATAAAAGAATACGAAATGTATCCGATTGTCAAATTTTACAGTGTAATTTAGAACAACTTCATCAATGGTGTGAACAAAATGCTTTATTTTTGAACATTCAGAAATGTCAAGTAATACGATTTTCCAAAACTCGTTATAATATATTACATGAATATACATTAAATAATATTAAATTAATACCAGTATCACATATTCGTGACTTGGGTGTAATATTCGTTGAAAACTTGTCATTCATTGAACACATCAACTATATAACTAATAAGGCTTTAAAGATGCTTGGCTTCCTTTGCAGAACTTTAACCGATTTTAAGTCCATAGATTGTATGAGAACCCTCTATACTTCATTAGTCAGAAGTCAATTGGAGTATAATTCACCTATTTGGTCCCCTTTATATAAAGTTCACTCCAATAATATAGAAAGAGTTCAGCACAAATTTCTTAAGTACGTAAATTTTAAGCTCGGAATTCCTATTGATTACATTAATTATGTCAGTTTGATGAATCAATTGCATCTAATAACACTGTCTGACAGGAGAATTATTTCAGACCTGGTTGTGTTACACAGAGTCATTAACAACTTAATTGATAGTCCTGTCATCCTTGCCACTATTAAACTACATGTGCCGACTAGGAATACAAGGCAAAATATAACATTCTTCTGTAATACATACTCGACCAACTATCAGACACACTCACTGACCAATAGGATGCATGATCTGGGTGTATGTAACAAGTATGGGGGTGTTATTGATTTATTTATTGACTCCATATATAGAATTAAGCATAATCTACATCAACACTTTGTTGAATCCTACAAATTAGAGTAGCTTTGGTAAATTAGTTTTAATGATATGTTTTATATGTAATGTTGTTGTAATTTCTTGTTTACTTTATGTTATTTTTTTTCCTTCTTTAAAATGGATTACATCTATTTACTGTCAATATCTCCTGTATAATACATATTCTCTTATTGTACTGCATCATGTATCACTTCTATGTAAAAGCCTTTTTAGGCGTATATATATATAAATAAATAATGTGATATTAAATTGATAATTTAATAAAATGGTAAACATATTTTAAACTTAACTTGTACTACGGTGGCTTCAGGGAAATTCTCTGTCAATGGTGTAGGGGCGCGCCCTGCCACTTGGTCCCGGCCTGGACAAGAGCGTTTTCTGATCTCCGGTAGCGCCGACTCGTTCTGGCTACTCTGTGGAGCATTAAAGCAGCGAACCCATGCACCCTTCCCCCTGCGAACATCTGTGAGGCGCTGCGTCACCAAGGGAGGCCAAACAGTGCCTTTATGTATGGTTACACTGTACTGTTAAAAATGGTCAAGTTTTCGGTTTTTTTTATAAAGTACTTGTTGCTAGATTTGGGTTGTATTTCAAATTGATCATTTAAATGGCAGTGAAAATAAGAGGGCTAGGTTTCAACATTCCGTGTGGGCTGTTTTAACATTTAGGCAGAAAAGTCTGCGGATTAACAGAAGTTAATCACAAAGCATGTTTTCCGAATGATTTTAACTGTAAATAGGCACAACATGAAAGGACTCGGCGTTAAAATGACAGGGCACGCTATATTGCGGCATTACTTGTTGCTTTCAAAATACCTTTTTGTTCATGATTAAATAAGACCGTAGAGAAAATATTTGAAAAACTAATTTTGCATGCTATCATGTGGAATAGAAATCTAATTACTCGGAAATTCTTTTGTAAAATAGGTGGAAGTGTTTTAGTTGAAAAAGTCTAGTCTACTATTTTAAGGCTGTTGAACGAAGCACTCATACTTATTTTGTCGATAAGTTTAAGTAGGAAATATCGCTTTGATAAGGCATTAATTTGCAGTGTGTGTACCATAGTTTCGGGCTGGTAAAAATATATTAATTGTTTTTGTGTTTAATTCGTAAAACTCCATTTATATTATTTTTTTAAATTAAAATAAAATTTAATAATATAATTATCAAGTTCTGCAAGTATTTTTTGGTTTTTATTATTGTTACAACTGTTTCGGCTTTCAAGGCCATTTTCAAACTGTTGGTATAACCAAGTTTAGACGACTTATTTATATGATTCTATTTTACCCCCTCCCAATTTGAAATGATTTATTACCGGTTAAAACGATTTACAATACGATGACAATAGATTTCATATTCTGTGGGGGTATTTTGAAGTCTATTTTTCCCACATTAATGTTATCCTAATTGTTTAATAATGATTTGGCTGCTATTAATATATTTTAATGTGTTATATTGTTTAGGTTTTGTGAAAATACTTAAGAAGCGGGGAATAAATAATTTTCTTTACTTTATTAATTAATGTTATATTAGGGTCATTTTTCATTGATTTCTATTTGTTCAAGTAAATTTAATCTAACTAACACTATTAAATTAATAAAAACGATATATATATATACTTATTACATATATACTATTACCATATATATAAAAACCTTTTTGTAGATTTTTGTTTGTTTTGTAATTTTGATGAAGTCTCCGTTTTTTATTTGTTGTTGTATTTTTTTTATTTGTCAGTGTATTTTTTGTTTTGTTGTAAAATTTCTCGATACTTCTGCCGATAAAATTCTTTGCAGTATTTTAAAATTTTACAAAAAAAACTTTATGTAAGTAACACTTTAGAAAGATTATAATATTTGAAGCATCTAGAAAAAAAAACTACATTAACAATTGAATGAAAATGTTTTCATAAAATGCCGTTAACTTTTTTAAAAATAATTTATATAATTTTCAAAAGTAGGCATAATCACAATTTATAAAATTACAGAATTACAACCCAAACAAACAAAATCATACAACAAGAATTATATTACTCATGTCTAAATCCTAAATGCTTATTTCACTTGAATGCATAATATAGCCTTATGTAGGTGATTCGAATTAGGCCTCCAAGCTCCGAGCAACCCTTCTGAAGGACGTGAAAGGAAGCGGAAACAAAGTTTAGTGAGAGTTTTACATAATATAAGGAATAAGATTGGGTGCTCGAACAATTAATTTGCATAAATATAAAATCTGCCATTTGGATTATTATTGTAATCAATAAGGATTAAGATGTTAAAAAATAGCACTTTATGACACGATAATTAACTAATAAATTATTAAACATTTAGGTAATTTTTTTTTACATAATTTTACAAAATTATTTTTAAAAAAGAATATCGGACATTTCCAATTTAGGTATCTTGTGAGACCGAAGGGAGCGAAGAGTGGAAGGAGACAGTAAGAGGAAGGTTGAGAAATACTCACCTAGACAAGATTTGAACGTTAAACATGGTTACAGTAATTTCAAGCAAGGTTCGATTATAAATGGTGGTCTTTCATCAAAATAATACGTAACCCTAATTAATTTTATACATTAAATGAATTCTTTTGTGAAATTGGAACGTAAAGATATATTTAGCAAACAAAAAATAATTTTCCAACGATTATTAAGCTGGATCATGTTTAGAGTGGGAATGGCAGAAGTGTGAATATGGGCGTTATTTGAGTATTAATTAAGCAAGTAGTGTGTGCTAATAATGAGTTGTTTGGCTTTTAATCCTCTGCACACCCCAGTGGAGAAAGAGAGCGATTGTTAATTAGTAACTAAATGAGAAATTCCATTCTCCATACTTCAACGCTCTCAAAGGTATTGGAAAGGGTGGTTAATAACAAGTTGCTCACATATCTCGAGAATAAAATCATGGATTTCAACAAAACCGATCGTGTAGCGATCTGCTCGGATATGTGACGTATATTTTAGAGCGTTAATTGGAGCGTTTTGGAGAAACATCAACTGTAGGATTGGATATCTCCAAAGCCTTTGATAGGTTCTGGCCTGACCGGACACTTGTCGGAAAGTTGTCATCGTATGAAAACCACCCAGCCCTGCATAGTTGGATTGCGGATTTTCTCAAAGATGATGCCTCTGCTTCCTCTCCGCACCAAAATAAATGCGAGGGTGCGACAAGGATTTGTGCAGTACCAACTCCGTTTTTGTTGCACATCAACGATCTTGTTGAGTAAGCACCAATTCATTGCTATGCTGACGACAGCACCGTTCATGATGGTTATCTTTTTGACAACCCCATTTCTACTTATGATATCCGAACAGCTCGGGAAATTTTAAGATATAAAGTTACCACCAACTCGAGAAGGTTCGGGCCTAGGATAAGGCCAACCTGGTCAAAGAGGGAAATTAATGACTGTCTGGTGCAATTTGATGGATCATCTCTCCCCAATAAAGACTCTATTGAAATGCTTGGAGAAAGTTTTAAATGTTTTGCGCAAATTGGTCAACGACTGGCTCCTTGATTTAGGGAGGGTAGAAAGTGAAGATATGTTGATCAATAGATAATCTCATTATAAAAAATATATATGTACATTATTGTCAAAACACTCATACATAATTTTTTAAAGTCCATACGATACAAAAACACATGTTTATTACCTCTGAACACAATTGTCTATTCTGTATTAATCTATACTTTATTTATCAATGCTATCGATTATTTTCTAATCACCCAACTATATTATAAACTTATACACTACCCTTCCCATTTTTTCTACCTTACAACTCCTGCGGTGATCTGTCTTTTTATTACTACTATCTAGCTGCTATTTACTTTACCGATTTTGTTTCATATTAAGTGCTAAATTATGATATGAACTAAACTTGTCAATTTGACTGGCCTAATGCAGGATCCATTCCTAGTTGGCTAGTCAAAATTACTGCATGTTTTATTTTATGATTTTTATGTGAAATAAATTTATTATTATTAAGTATATCATAATGGCTCAAGTATTGGGGCTCTCTAGAAGCTGGAGTAGATAAGGCTTCCAATAAATTGGGCGTCTTATATAGGCTAGCAGATTCTTCAATAGTGAAGAGCTGTTAAACAGAGCCCCACAATACTTGATAAACAAACTTGATTCTGTGCAAAGGAGGGCGGTTTGTATAATTGCCATACCTAATACACAGACACAATTTGGACATGCTGAGTCTATTCTACAGGTATTTTAGTAGACCTTGCTCTATCGAGCTAGTAGATTAATTCTTGGTGCACAGGTGCACGCGCGTGAAGTTCGACTTACACGAGCGGAACTCCGGTTCACAATTGATGTTGGCTTCATGAGAATGGGTCGATTCTTCCACTTGCTCTTTGTGTGAAACGAGCTACCGGCATCTGTTTTCCTCTTTCATATAATCCGGCCTCTTCTAGACCCTTAATTAACCCGCTTCACGACGCTGCCCAACCAGGTGGCGACATAGCACTACCTTCACACTATGCAGACAGGGGTGCTCCTCTGAGGTTTCACTTAAAAAATTATATATTTTAAAAAATAATCGATCTACACGGGTTTTCCCCAAAAAATATCTCTTCATCGACAGTAACCTAGGCTCCGATAAAAGTTTTATCGATAATATTAGTTATTTATTAACACTCCCGAGCGAGTCGTCGTTGAAAACGTTGGCACTTCACCGACATTGTTGATAAAACCTTTTTGATGTGCTTGTGCTAGGAACCTTGGAGAGCCTGGGAGTTAATTGATTACTTGGAAAATTTCACTCTAGTTTTATAGGGAAACAACAATGTAAAATTTTGAGTTAATAATGCCAAATGGTACAAAAACTCTCCTTCTTCATGTTTCATTTTAAAAAAATAAGTCAAATTTGTCTTAACTATGTAGTCATATCAGATACATCCTTATGGAATTATAATGAAATCAGAACATTGCCAGTTCTATGGGGAAATATATCAGATGTTTCCCTATTGAACTATGTTTGACACACACATCTGTAGCCATTTATAGTTCAATATTGCAACATTTGACTTGTTTCCCATCAAAACATTTTAATACTATTAAATTATAACTCTACAATCTGTAGTAATTCTATATAAACGAATCAAACATTGTATTAAGCCAGCGGTGACCGGATAAATCATCAAAATGATAATTCATCACGTCCTTAAAAAGTTATATAAAGTGATGAAACAAAAACTTTATAAACTGGGATAAGTAGGTTAGGTTAGGTTAGGTTTAAATTTTTTTTTCATCGTTTCTAATGACTTTATATCTCTTTTTAAAAATGTGTTGAATTGTCATTAATAATAATAATAATTGGATGACTTGTATAGCGCCGTTTTTGTGCAAAATCACCTCATTTTGTTGATTTATCATGGAACCATTTTAAAATCTAGTTTTCTCAAAATGAGGTATTTTGAGTTGTTTCCCTATAGAACTGAGGTATCGAAATGCAATGAATTGCCGGCGACAGGATATTTCAAATTAAGGAGAATAAACCTGCAACTAAATTGTAATTTAAATACAAAGGCACAGTTAACAAAAATTAAGAATCCCACATTACCCATTACCCATGTTTTTCATAGACGCAAACTTCTTCAGAAATATTAAAATAATCGCGAGAGTTTTAACTAAAACATATTATTCTGGAATACAAGGGAGCAGCAAGTACAGCAAGGTACGAGATGGAAGAAAAGTTTTCCGTTTCATTCCGTTTTTTCTCACTTGTTCAGGCCAAAGGACTTTCTCAAACTGTCGTTCCATGATTTCACGTTCATGTCTATTTATTCGCCGTTTAAGCAATTAGCATGACGTTTAATAATTCAAGCTGGGATTAAAATGGTGGCGTGTTAAGGGTTTTTAATATTGTTTGGTGAAAAGCTTGGTGAAAAATTTCAAGAAAGTTAACCTTGTCAACATTAGCGACGCGAGTTTCATTGGTGAATGCTATTTTAAGCTGGTATAATGCAATCGTTAAAAATGTATAATGTTCACATGTCGACTTTACTAATAAATAGGGTTGAACATAAATTACTGAAGATTCTGAAATATTCTTCTTTGTTTTAACGCAAAAGTATTACAATTTTTTCGTGGAAGACGCTTTTTTTTCTTACGCGAAATTAGAAATTTTCTGGTATGTACACAAAATCAAGCAATAACATACATTCTAAATATCTCTTTGTCTACGGTTGTGGTTAGCTTGAGTACTAATAAAACGGAATGTAGCAAACTTCATGTTGAAAATCATTCATTTTTCGCCTTTCAAAAAAAAGAGGTCCGGTACTTTTTGGCAAAAAAATAACAAAATTTTTGTTGCAAAATAACACAACGGTTCGAACCAAATCAAAGCAAGCTTTTAGTTTTAAACTATTTCAAGATCTTTAAATAATTACTGCAGATGGCTAAAAGGATTAATTTATGAATTTTAAATTCTTATGAATTTTAAGTTTATGTTTTATTTTTAAATTTGTTCGTGTGGATTTTTGATGTAATATTCATTGGATTACGTAATCAAATCAGTGATTCTTAAACGTGTGGTTTGTATACAGTATGATGTATTGTGATTAGTGCAAAAACGTTGAGTACGTAATTTCATAAAGTTTTGTGTCCTTCTTCAATTTTTTTTAATATTGGTTACCTAATTGTGATACGATATCAGAATAAAAAAAATGTTGGTTTGGTAAAAAATAATATTTTCTATAATAAATGTGGCCATGAGACTTTAGCTTCTTGAATTTTTGGAATGTTGTGGAGAAATAAAAGAAGAAGGCAAAGAGAAATTTTGTAAAAATAATTTGCGAGAGTAGTTTGATCATAAGTACGAACAATCTACCTGACAGAGAAGGTCAAGAAAAAAACAAATCAACCGATTGGTAAACAGAAGTATTTCTGTTTATTTATGATACGCTATGCATAAATGATACACAAATCTTTGGGCAAAAAAATATTTAGGATTTATCTTTAGCAGGTAAAGAAAAGAGGAAACAAAAAACTTATAATTTATCGGCTGCCGGCCTCAGCAAAAGGAAAATAAATATGATTTTTCCATCCGACGAGAATCATTGTGGGTAACCAAGCATTTAATGGAATGAGCAAATTACATATAAGATGTTCCCCCCACGCTAAAGCAAACAGATATCACGGAATGAGGTTTTGGTGAATATTACTCGAATGTATAGGGTTTTCGCCAAATATTCTGCAAGCTTTTTCAACAATTGAAAATAACATAGAAATTATGTTATTAGTTGCATCAATAATTACTATGCATAAAACTAATATTTAATGATCGTTCTATATACATACGTATGAGCAAACTTTTATTTGGTTAATTTATCTTTCACTTTACCAGTTTCCTCTGTAGAGGAGTGTCACAGACGTCATGGATCCACTCAATTCGATCAGTTGGGACTCTTGTTTTAGCCTTCACAAATTTTACAATGTCAAGTTTTTTATTTCATTAGTTAAATTTTATATTATTTCTTGAAAGAATCTTCATGGGTATGATGGCATATTTCGTCAAGGCACTTTGTAATTCGAACTCTAATGGGCAGGGAGTTTATTTCTCGTATTCAATTTCTTCCTAGTAATAAGTGGTCTGAATGCACGTGTTTTCAACATCGAGCTTTACGCTCGATTACATATTTTGTAATATTTGCTGTGTTCACAAACTTATGCAATTATTTTCCCACTATAAACACGGTTTTAAAAATAAGCGATGAATTTTACTCGGCTAAAAGGCTTTAAAGCAAAGAAAACTATTGGAAACATTTTTCCTACCATAAATACTATTAAGGTTTGAAGAAAATAGAAAAGATCTAATCCTTTTTAGATGTGCGTGAAGACATTTAAGACAAACCTGTACGGCCGCAGCCAGAGGAGATAATAAATAGGGCGCTATCGAAATGAAACCCCTCTATTGGGAGAGCCATCAATACGCCTATAGGAGAAGGAAATTAGGAAAGGGAGAAAAATAGGAATAAATATTTTCTCGTGGAAAGGTCACTTAGTTAAGTGGTTTCGTGCTGTATCGCCGCAACATTCTTTCAGAATTAAATTATACCGTAGCCGTTTTAGAGGTAAATATTTTCTAAGGCAAAATGTTACCTGTACAAGTCTGTGGCATTTATTGAGGAAGCAATCTAAGATATGACGTACATAAATATCCGGATAAAACATTTATTACGTTGTATGGCACACCCGACCAAATAGATGTGTTGTTTTTCGTTTCCGTAGATAAATAACCACTGGTGCGTTATCAGGTTCCTCTGTTTACGCACACAAATTTGATTAATAGTAAATATTATCATGGTATAAATTTGTATTGCGGCAGGATTTCAGGAAGGATGCGTACATATTAATATTTATGAATACTCTCAGTATTTTGAAGATAAATAACGAAACGGTGTTTCAAAGGATTTTTTTATAAACGTTACGTCTTTCATCGAAATTTATTATTTTTCGAGTGAATTATAATCATTTTGTTGATACGTTGATTCGTATCATTATTTAATTAATTATTTATTACTGGAAAGTATTTCACGGTTCCATTAAATCCCGTTACAATAATAACTGGATTTCATTTTTATTGTATTGAAAGATTAAAATATGAAACAAGTAAAAATAAAAATACTAAATTTTAAGATTGTATGATAGACAAATAGTACAAAAAGTAAGAGACACAAATAGAGTCGCAAGTAATAAATAATATAATCAGCGCAACATATTTTTTAGTAATAGCAGAACATTTTTTATGAATCCATATAAATTATTGACGAAAATGTCTTCTTCAGCCCACACTATCTTATTATATAGTCGACTTATTTGGGTAAGACGGCTAAAAACCTTATCGAAAACTCAGTAAGAACGACTCAACACTATTAGAATTTTATATGGCTACATTTTATGTTTAAATGCGGTAATTAACTTACCGCATTTGCATTAAGTTCAGAAATTTATTACGTTGATTTGTTTTTAAAAGTAAATAACATTTTAACAACAAAAAATATATTTTTAATTGCATAATTTTTTTTTTGGCATTGTATAATGTAGAAACTAGTTAAAATTTGATAATCAATAAAAAGTTTATTAAATTATCGAAGAAAGCAAACACTTTGTGGCTTGACATTATACAAAATGAAAACAAACACTTAGTTTTAAACCACTTTATTTTGATGTATATTCGTCGACCGGTTTCGATTGGACTCAATCTTCATGAAGATTGAGTCCAATCGAAACCGGTCGACGAATATACATCAAAATAAAGTGGTTTAAAACTAAGTGTTTGTTTTCATTTTGTAAAAAGTTTATTCTTGTTATTACGAAAGATGCACACAGAGAACACATAAATGATCACACAAATATTTAATAACACTTTGTTATCAGAAAAGTATTGTTGGTTTTAAATTTTAATCTGTTTGCCAAACCGCGTGTATTTAAAAATATGTTAATTCCTCTTAAAAATGCTTTGAGGCTTTAATAACTTTTGGAATTTCGGCGAAGAGTATTTGTTTGTTTCTTAGAACTGGCATTTTCTTACGATGGGTTGTTTTACAGAATTTGAACAATTCATAAAATTTCAAAGATGATTTTCACGTTCTGAGGAAGGTTCTATCCAAGTTCTGTTATTGCAACTGGCCAATAATGATATAATAATAGAGCGTGAATAAAAATAATGAATAGAATGAAGTATCTAATGTCTTTCTAACTTTAAGCTATCATTATACTCTAATATTTATAAAATCTCATTTGTTATCTTCTACCAAATAAGAAGTTCAGTAATTGAATGAATATGATCTGTCAAATTGGAATAATCAATATTACATACATGTTTGAATAAAATTCAAATAAATAATTGTCATTGATATAGTTAGAATGTTGCATAATTCCTTATTTGAAATTTTTAAAAGTTACATGAAATATAGGGTTTATATTAAAACTAGTTTTGTGCCCGTTGCAGGCAACTAATTGGTAAAAGTGCTAAGCGATTTGATTTTTGAATGTGGATGAAGCAAGGAGTGTGTGTCAACACTTTGCTTTTTGCCCGTTGAAGGCAAAAAAATGTTTCGTGTTCAATACGCGAGCAGGTACCTACTCAAAAAGAAAAATAACAGGATCAATAATAAATTATAGGTAGGTATGTACCTACTTACGAATCTTATATGTATATTTTAAAATAATAATTTGATGATTTGTAAAGCACCGTTTTTGAATTTTTCATTTCAGAATATTCAGAGGAAATTGTAATTTTTGATTTATTAAAAAAGAGAAAATTAGAAACATACCTACTTGGAGGTGAGACTTGAGGTCTACTGTTCACAGAACCACTAGTAAATAATAATAAAAAAATTAAACTAATTTTAAAATCTTCACTAAATAAACATCTAAGATAAGCTACTTTAAAAAATAATAATCTAAGTTATTTCAATCGAATCATCATTTCTATTCGGCAGTAAACAAAGATGACATGGCACCTTAACACGTGAACAATGGTATTTAACACGGATAGGCCACGTATTCCATTGGCCTGTGCAGCGAATGAATTTTTGATTCGCGTTCGGCAATGATGCATTATTGAAGCGCTCTTGTTCCTATGAGCGCACCGCCTCACGGATGCGCAGCTTTATCGGTAAAGGCTTAGGCCGGTCCTCATCGAGAAAGCTTACCGCTTTGATATTAGCAAACTTATGGAAACATTATAAAACTGCCAAAATTGGGAAATTTTTTTAAATATTAACTCAAGTCATTAATGTAGGTAGGAAAACATTTTCTGCACAAAACCAATTTTATTTCTGTATGATTTTAGATTTTCACGGCCAAAAGTATTTTAGTTATTTGTTTTTGGGGTGTTATGCCGTGTTGCGCTAACTCCTTCTTTAGCCAACGTTTTGGACAACGTTACAGTGTCCATCATTCACACATCTGCCCTGATAAGGAGTTAGCGCAACACGGCATAACAGCCCAAAAACAAATAACAAAATAAAAAATTCTTCACAATTTGGGAGGTGGGTTTAGGTACCGCCACTCCGGGAGCCACTTTTTGGATAACCAACACCTCTGCCATAGGTCACCCCATGTGGTTCACCATGTGGCCACCTGTGTGGCGTACTAGATCGGGAAAGGCTGGTTCGGGTAAGCCGTTTGACCTCTCCAACTGGTATCTCGACCCATCGCCTTGTGCCGAAATGGGAGGGATATATTTATACGTCACTCCTGAAATACTGGAAATACAAATAAACTCCCAAAAAAGTAGACATTTTTCTGAACACGAGAAATATATTTAAACTAAACAAATAAAATTTTATTAAAGTTTTATTATTTCAAGAAGAAAATTGGACGGATACATTTAATGAGGCTGAAAAGGGGCTTAGTGCACTTCAAAATTGGCTTAAAATCAACTCGCTTACCCTTAATATAAGCAAAACAAAATATATAACATTTTCAATAAACGCAAGGAGCCAACCAATAAAATCACTAGAAATAAAACTACACGAATGCCATGGAAATAATATACAATGTTACTGCCCCGTCATCGAAAAAACACAAAACATAAAATATCTCGGAGTAATAATCGACGAAAATCTTAGATGGGACCTACACATCAAATGTATTACGGAAAAACTCACAAGCCTAATATATTTCTTTAAAAATCTAAGAAACGTATTAAATAAAAAGGATATGAAAAAGGTCTACTACGCATTATGTCATTCTCGAATTGAATATGGAATCATAGGATGGGGATCTGCTACACATACGTACCTACACAACCTGAATACGATTCAAAAAGGAATCATAAAGACCATATTGAAAGTACCAATTAGAACGCCTTCAATTGAAATATTCAATTCCTTTGACGTACCAAATGTACAGCAAATATATGCCAAAAATATATTATTGAAGCTCTTCAAAAATAACAAATCCTCTACTAGACTGTGTATGCATAACACTAGATCGAACAAAAATGATATAAAAAATATTCCAATTTATAAAACCATATTCGGACAAAGAAACTATACATACTTTGCAACAAAACTCCATAACATCCTTCCCCAAGACATAAAACTAATAAAAAATCCTAATGAATACAAATCATTAATAAAAATATGGCTGAAAGAGGTCAATGAAAAAACCCTAATGAAAACACTAAAAACGATATAGAAGACACTAAAAACGACATAGAAGACACTAAAAACGACATAGAAGACAAATAAACCATATTTAAATAACTTTAGTCCGCCTCGGCACAGGACCTCCTAGTGAGGAGGACTAAGAAATACAATATTTTATACTTAATTTCACCATTATATTTTGTATGTAACAATTATTTTATATAATCGCTAAAAAAAAAAAAAAAATATTATGCACTTTGCCAATAATAATAATAACTGGCATTTATATAGCGCAGTTTATGGTCATTTCACTTCAAGTGCGCTTAACTACTTGTATAACAAACTTTAAAAAAATGGTAATTCAGTATTAGTGGTTCTTAAAATTATTCCTACTGTGTGCCTTACCCAATACAGATCTAATATTATAACACTAAATACACTGTTAATACAAAGTGATGAAAAAACTAAGAATAACAATAACAGCAGGACAGGACAAAACACGAATATTAAAACTAAAACATAATATAAAACAGGAGGCAGTTTGTGCTCAGAAATGAGAATTTTCTGAGCAGACACTTTAAAAAGGTACAATAAGGAGACAACCGAAATCAAACAATTACCGAAGTTTTAGAATATGGTTTATTATAAAATATTGAAAAGAAGTTAAAATTTATAAATGGTAAGAGTTTTACAATCCATCATATAATACAGTATAATTGCTTAGGGAGGAGCAAAAGACTCAGTTATCGGTTAGATGGAAATTACACCAAAAACTATCATAAAGATAATTCTTAAAACAACATAAAATGATTGACAGTGACGTGTTTGACGTTCTAGACATATTCGAAATATACCACCATTAACTATAACAAATAACACCCCTAAAGTATATCTTTGACCAAAAAAATAAATTTCAACAAACACAAACTAACATTAATAGACCAGTTAGATGAGCGTACATACAAAATATAAAAAGTTCGTCGATAAACACAAGCTTTGGACAAAGACACCATAAACACCAGGCAATGAAAGCATTCAAAAATCTTACACTAACACAAAAAGAAATTCACAAACACAATTAAGATATGGATTAAATAACAAAAAGGGCTATATAACAAAATGAATATCTCTTAAAATTATAAAAAAAATAAACATACACAGCACACATATCATACACAATCGGACCAACAATTATACACATATTGCTAAGTTTTAATAACGGCCTTATTTTTATTATTTCATTCAAGTTATTTTAATTAACATAATTTCAATAAAGTACATTTTTATTTACATACAAACATCTGTCACATAAAGTTGTAAAATGGGGGCTTCAGCACGGGTAAAGCACCCACTCAAGCTCACTTTACCAAATTAAATTTATAAAAAAATTACTTCTAATGTAAATAAAAATACCCAACAAAAGTAAATCATTCACAAATTACACTTCACAACTTCCATAAACTTTACCTCTTTTGCATTTTTCCTCATGTTCACACCAAAAGATGTTGGTAGTACATAATACAACAAATTATTTTAAAGTTTCTTTGAGCGTTTAAATACTAAATTTCAAGTTCACTCTTCTACCACCAAAGTTTTAAAAAACATAATAGTTAACTTTTTTATTTATCCGTGGTCTTAAACAAACAAATCCATTCACAATAAAGATAAATCACAAATCATCCTCGGATTCCGAAAGTTTTGTGATGATTGCGAATATTTTTATCGTGCACCCTAGAGAAACGACACTTTGACTAGTTCGGTTTGGACTCTGTGCGATAACCTCCTTAGGCCATCCGATTTCCCGATACTGTTGCTCCGAAACAATGATTTTTGGAGGGGATTTCCTCTTTTTTTTCAACTAAAGCCTTTATTGTTATCTGGCACGTGGAATGGAAAACAACAATGGTTTCGTCAGTTTTGCTCCGGTCTCTTTTAAATAATGTTAACAGTTATCAGAAAACATGCAACATAATATTAGGCTTCCACACATGACCTTGAAATTTTGGATATTCAATTAAATAGAGTTTGATTTTTTTGAAAAATTTATTATTAAGTTACATTTTTTAACTAATTTAATAACTATCTAAGGCACCACATTTAATTTATTTGGAATCTGGAAAAAAAATATGATTTTAATAATTCAACATAAACGCTTGGAATCAGAAGCAATATGTTAAAATCAACTTAAGTAAGCTATGTTACCATTATTTTATAAATAATATACTTCATAAAAGTACAAATCTAAAACATAATAATATATTAAATCTAACCTATATTTATTAGTTCATATTATTTTTGTCAATAAACGAGATTTTACCTACATTAATTAAAAGAGATGTGTACTTATAAGTACCTATTTACATTTCTGCGTCATCTTTAAAACGACTGCACGCCTTCCAACAAAGATACAAAAGGTCTGCGTTTGCAACTTTAGATCGTTGTTACAATAAGTGAAAAATCGATGACATAATCTAACCTAAACCAACCTAACCTAACCTAACCAGTCAGTTTAGTTTAGTGGTAGTTAAGTGTTTAAACCATTTAACCTCATTTTGATCACATTTGTTCAATATTCATAATTTTAAATTCGTTATGGACCAAGTATTAAATAATCCCGATTGTGTTATATATTCCTTTTCACTTTCCACCACACGATAGAAGAAGAGAACATCTCTTTGAATGACTCTTTGATCTAACGTTTTCTAATTAAAAAAAAATTATATCATTTTCGAACCCCTTGAAAGCATTATATAACAACAAACCAAAGAACACATTTTTATACTTGCAAGCTCGGAAAATTCCATAATTTCCATTAAACAGACGTAACCCTCCATAAGTTGCAGTAATTTGGTATTCCTATTATTACGTAGTTTCCAACCTGCGCAGGGAGCTTGCCAAAAGCTCGCCGTCAGTAACAACAGTTTACAGCTTAGACAAAGCTTAATACATTGAGATTTCATTGTTAGCAGCCTAGTGAATAAAGCATGGAAAGGTTTTTGGTATTTCAAGATTGTTGCTCCAATACGTAATAAAGCCAAGCGGATATGTTCTAATTGGCTCAAATACGCGAAAAAATTACTACATGATACAGATAATATAATTTTAACGATGTAACATGTATTTTCAATTTGAAAACTCACAAAACAGAGTTCTAAAGACACCTATCCAGAGTAACATGGATTATTAACACAATTACTGAGGAAAAAGTGAAGGAAATAAATAATAAGGACAAAATAAAGACTGGGAGCAACTCGTCATTATTTTCTGGACATTTTTGCAAATTTTTGTTTATGCTTTCCATTCTTATCTAACTGGACTAACTACCATATATTTTACTCCTCATTGCCCAGATTTATAATGGAGGATAATATTAAAACTTAATATTATTAAGTGATGTATAGTCTTCAATACATCACTTAATAATAATAAGATTTATTCCAGAATGTATGCAGGGGTAGTGCAATGCAATAAATTTCATATTTTGAAATAATATACATAATTAGAGTAAGAACAATAATAATACATAGGCAATTCCGATAGGCACAAAAAAACGGAATTTAAGTGAAAAAAGATAAACACAAAAATGAGTGTAAGCAGCCGTTTATGGAAGATATTTGGACATCTCCCGTCTCCAGAGGGCCATCTGGGGGGATTCCATCAAGGCAACCATGGCGGTGATAATTTTGTTACTTGATTGGCGTAGTCTGCGCTATAAGCTTCCCATGTGATGGCGGAGAAGCGCTCTGAAAAAGAGTACTCGTCCCTCCAGAAACATTTCCGTGGCGCTGCAGTATCTCGGTAGGCGGAATAGTTGGCGAAATGCATTATTGTAAGCGATTTTTAGCTTATGCCATTGGGATGCAGTGTTATCCATCCACAGTTCTGACGTATACAGCGAAGTGCAAAATGAGTTGAAAAGTATCTTTTTCACGTTTGTACTGCAAAAATGAAAACGTCTTGACAGCATAACTTAATAAATACTTAATATATCTACTCGGGTACTTCAGTTATGTATAAAAAATAAATAAAGAAGCCGTTTGATTATAATATAATTGAAAATAACTCGTGTAAAAGTCAATAAAAAGAGTGATCAAAATAAATAAATATGGTCATGGAATGAAACCAACGAATTCCATACCAAAACGTATTTTATTCAATATAAGTCCAAATTTACGTAAAAACTGTATATTTTCCAAACATATACACATATGTAAACTAGGTATATGTTAGACACAGCAGAATTAAACTTACATACCTAAAATTAATTACGAAATCAGACTTTATTTAATTGAACGTAGAAATGGAACATGTTAAAAACACACTTTTTTTATATAAATAATTAAGTAAAAACACTTTGGACAGTAAAGTTGAATTTAATAAATAAATATATTCGAATGAAAAAATAAGTTACTTTTTAATATTCTATAATGCGTTACTTTGAAAAACGAAACAAAATCATGGGATACGACAAAAACGTGATGTACAAACCTTGGAAAAAATGCCCCAATACACAATAAAGCAAGAATTTGATGTGGTTAGAATTTTTGATTTGTAAAAAAATAAACTGTATTTTATATTCTTCTACAAACAGGTACATAATATTCGAGAACAGTTGTTTCTTAATTAAAAAAATGTCAGCATCACATCTGAACTCTAATAAATTTGAAAACCTCCTCTAGACCCTCCTTTAATTCCTCATTAACTCTTAATAATTTTTTCCTCCAAAAAATCATCTGTCAAGGCGGCTTCCTGACTTTTGTTTATTACACTGTCAAAATGGAACGCATTCAAATACCCTCTGAGGAAATTATTCAGTTAAATGTTCCTGCAAATCTTAATTTTTAAGAATGTTTTCATTTTTAAGTTTATTTATTTAACTCTTTAATATGCCCATAGGGCTTTTACTTTGAGTATAATATGAAATGATTACAATATACAAGTTTTAGCAATAAACTGTGACTGCGTTCAATAATTACTTTACAAGTACATTACAATGGTGTACAATTCGATTAAAAAAATAATTTTAAATTATTAAAAAATATTTTATAATTCCTTCCTTCTTTAGCCAACGTTTCGAATAACATTGCAGTATCCATAATCAGAGCAGATGTAAAATGTGTAATTTAACATCTGCCCTGATGATGGATACTGTAATGCTGTCCGAAATGTTGGCTAAATAGAAAGGTAATCACGGCATAATATCCCAAACATAAATCACCGCTTACCTACTTGTTTTTCTTCTGGTTTAAAATTACAACTGAACAGTATTTTCAATGTTTTAAATTATTGCTTTGTTTTTACTGTTCTTTATGACTAATTTTAACTAATGAAGTTCAATCTCACCATGGGTCAGGGTTTGATGGAAAAATATGCTGCTACGTGGTAAAAAGTCCACCTCTCTATTTCTTTGTTACGAATTACTAACATTTTTCTACTTGACTACGTAGTTTGCCATAATTAAAAATAGGCGTGACACGCAATAAGTCTTTTTATTGTGTGAAAACTATGATTGCGATGGTTTTTATTCATTTCAGGTAATAAAATGATTATTAATCGTAAATTATTATTTGGTTTTCCACGAACTCGCAGGTAACACAATATATAATCAATTTTTAGTCAGTTTTTTATGCGTCTGTAACGTTGGCATAATTCGCATATAAAAATGGAAACACCGCTAGGCATAAATAAGATATATGAAATATGTTTCATGGGACCAAAAAGTTGGCTGTTGGCAATCGATTGAACTGATAGCCGGGTTTATGAAGAGTATGGATCTTATCAGTTGGTTTATGGGTAATAAACCCATGAAATACTCGATTCGTAAATTCGGAAACACAATAATAAATAATATGGAAAAGGGACATAAATAAATCACCAGTTGACGGCGGATCGTTAGTTTCATTGTTTCCAAATAGGAAACAATTATTCGGTACCTTGTCTTTTTAAAACGTTATGCGATGGAGAAGAACAATTATATTTGTCAACCATCTAACAAAATAAATCGATTACTTTATTTATTTCTCGTGCGGGAGAGATTGGCCAGCTGGCAATGAATGCAATCCTGAAACTGGAACTAATAGTTTAATGGAAGAAAGATTTTTTAGGCAGGCAATATTTCTATCTACGGTTTCTATAACCCGTAACCTGGTAACGTTTTCCCCTAATTCAGTAGTTAACAGTGATAATCGAAAAGAAAATTTTTCGAACTGCAGAGAGATTCACGATGTTTTTAAAATAGATTTTAACCGAATCAGATTGAATTAAAAATACGGATTGGGCAATATTTTTATTATTATTGAACGGTCAGTGGCTGAGTTTACATCGCGCTTGGGTCTTACTTAAGCGTATTCGGCTGGCTAAGGCCTCAACAACAACACAAGCAACATTTTCCGTTTACTGTGGTGGTGTTTGGAGATTTTCAAAAATTGTCAGGTTATTCTTATCCAGGAAATGTGTCTTTCTTTAAAAAAAATAATAAATCATGGTCCCATACAAATTTAACAGTGTTAAATTGGTACTAAGAAGTTAATACGTATACGTTATTACAACATATTACGTCATACTGCCAAAAGTGAATAATTTATAATTTCTTGCGTAAAAACATCATACACAATCACCTTTGGAATACTTTGAAAAAATTGTTTGACGTTTTGTTTGAGGTTTGGTTTGGCATTTCATTTGACTTTTAGTTTGACGTTCAGTTTAACATTTCGTTTGACTTACAACAGATATTGAATTGTAGAAGATGTTTAATGAGAAGCAATGACATCTAGACATGTTAATGTCCCACAAAATTAAGATAAAATGTAGTAAGTAAGAAACACTCTTACGTTTCCAGTAAATTTTAAAATTCTGTTCATGTATCACAAAGATTGTAATTCAAAAAATACATGTATATAAAATTAAATGAAGAAATAAATAAAGGGACTGGGCGGGGTTTTTGTATTCAAAAGTTGCGTCGAATACTACCTCGAGGCCAACTAGACATAGGCCTGGGTCTGGGCTATATGTATCCAGTGATAATAGAGCAACGACAAACAAATAGCGGTGATCATTTATACTCGTTGTCACTGCTGATTTGTATACCAAAGTATAACGGTAAAAATACCCAAAGAATACAAATAAACTGTGATTAAACTATTTTAAACAGTAATATTAAGTTGGCGATAGAATTGACTTCAAAACTTGGCTGTTGCATTTTCTATACGACGCGAAAATCTTCAGACGTGAAACTGCTGTATTTTTATAATAATCGAAAAAATAGTAATTTTTGTTTATTTAAAAATAAAATGTTAACCTTTGGCTTTAGATAGTATTTGACGAGTTAGTTTATCACTTTCTCATCACACACGAGGGCAATTTGGTACTTTTTAAGGCAATTTTCTTAGAATTAGCACACGACCTTAAGCGACACGTGACAGTTTAGTATTAAAACAACGAATTCGAAAGCTCTACAATTGACGTACTGTGTTTATGCCATTTTCAAATATCTGCTAAAGCGTATATTGTAATGTCATTGGTGTAAAGCAAAATTGGTGTAATTACCTGATTTTATTAAGGCACTTTTGGTAAATAGGCGGAAGGTCATTCGGTGCACAGCTACAAAATAACGCAATAACGATTTTTTTAAATCCAATTTTCGTTATATGGCTACGATAAGGATAATATTTTTAAGGAAAACATTAACAGTTTTTTTTTTTAAAGTTTCTTTTGGTGATGCTTTTGTCACTAGTTGCTTAGAGAAAATATATATTAGTACTCAAAGGAAAACAGAATTTTTTATTAGCTATAAACAGTACCTATATATTTACACCAAGCATTACGTGTGCGTCAGTACGGCATAACATTAGACCCACGAGAAAAGGAAAAGAAAAAAATAATGAGTTTAAATTAATTTATCTAAAAGTAAAACATATAATACATTAAGTCATTTTTTATGGAAAGTTATATGACCAACGTTAAACAGTTAAGTGATGAATTTATTAGTAGTTTTTCTTTGATTGCCATGTGTTGCATCTTTAGTAACTGCACATCCCACATGTGCCGCCAAATTTGACAGTTGGGAGCGATTTTGCCACGTTTTCTCAGTAGCGCGCATGCGCTACGCCTCTACGTGTTGGAGCTTCGCGATTATCCTGGTGTTGGTGACTACGAAAACTTGTTCACGTTCTACGGTACTGAAGAAAAAAGTTGCCATCAAGAAGAGGCTTCCGTTAAAAAAAGTGCGTAGATTTGTTTGGACATTTTGACGAAGAACCTGAGAATATAGCTCTTTTTGTTTTTGCGATAAAAATTTTTGTATGTATTGTGAGAGTTTATCTTGAATTTTTGTTTGTAGTGTTGTTAAGTATGTTATGAGAATGATGCGAGTGTGTAGGAGGTGTTGTTTTGTTTGTATTGGCTATGGTGAGTCGACCTTAGGGGCGGGTGGAGCGTGAAAAGTGGCATTTCAATATAACGATCAGATAATGGGAAGCGATAAAGACTTTTTTAATGTGTCGTAATGTGAGAAAATTGCTGATGACGTAGTTATTTTCGCGTTGCTTTGTCTCGGAGCGATTTATTGTAAAAAGAGGAAAATTTGCCGATCGATGTTAAACGATTCCGTTATTCAAATTTCAGAACAATATAACTTCCATCAAGTCATAAAAAAAGTTTCATAAATGGAAAAAAAACTACCTCGGTTCTCGATACATCTAAGAGTTTCATATTTTGCTATAGATTTTTGTGTAATGTACTATGCTGTGTGTGGACATAAAGAAAACAGTAACTTTTCTTTAATTGACTTAGATATAAGTCGTTATCATTTTGAAATCTTGAATTCGGTCCTTCTTAGTAAACTAAATAAATATCGATTTTAAAAATATTGTAATATTAGTTTGGTGGTATTTTTGTCACATAACATATTTTATCACCCTTTCTTAGTTTGACGATAAATCATGTTTATTATTCAATTTTTAGTGGAATTGACTGCTGAAACTAGAGCTACTAAAAAAATTTCGTGCTAAAGTGAAATTTTGACAAAATCTATTTGGCGGGTATGGATAAACACCTAACTGTTAAAGCAATGCGACATCACACGGAGACAAACATGTGATGGTCCGTCTTCGTGCGGCACTCAATACCGGCGTCTGGGTGACGTCACGGGGTGGGAGTGGGATGCGCGGGTAGCCGGGTAGCGGTGGCGGAAGAAGGGAGGCAGGGAGGCGGGGGGCGGGGAGGGGGATGAAGGCTCTACAGCTCTCAGTGCCACAAAGCCGCGCCACCCGCCGCACGCGCGCCCCAACCATGACTCTACATCTGACGATACATTCTAAATTATCCGATAGTGACACGTAGCTAACCATTATATCACAACAAAATAACCGTTAAAATTAAACAAATGAATTAACAAATAAACTACCTTATTAAATGAAAACAAGTGGCTTATATCTGTCGTGTTGATGTCCGTATTTTTGTGTCCTTTTATTTTGAAAACTCGTAAACGTTTCGTGTGTTCTTTAACCATTTTTTGATTTTCACGCGCCAAATCGTAAAAGCGCCGGTTTAGATGTTCATCGTGGTGTACTGTACATACAGATTCTATACTATATTTTCGCACGAGATCAAATTATATTAAACAATAGACTTTCAGTAAAGACGTTGCCTTAAACAAAGTTTCGTGTACGAGAAGTTGGTTGATTGAACCGATTCAAATATTTAACAGAAAGTTTGCCGGTATATTGACCTTGGTTTATGGTTCTCCCGCCCAAGTTCAAAGTATTGAGATTTCAGTCACATTACATACTTATATTGCCCATCTTGCGGCGGAGACTGTGAATGAGGTAACTGTTATCCACTCTTAAACTTATCAACTAAATACCTCATTATGACGGACATTTCATAGCAAAGATTTAGACATAGTATATTTATTGTTGTTGTTAAAACGATTCTATTCAGTGTTGCGTTACAAATTCTGTGAAGTTTTATAATTTTTATTTGCATCCGTTGACCCGTGTTGTTGAGTGAGTTTCTTTTATTTTTTTGAGAAAACGGAAAATCAAAACAGCGCGAATGTTGCTCACGAGTATTGCACCTCCGCTAGGTAAGTTGAAAACATTATTATTTACTTGATTATTATAATAATAGATAAGGTATTGCCATATTTTTTATTTATTTTAACACCACAGTACAAATGTGCATTGCAAAAGTATTCATTTATTGGAAATATTCAATTTATATGTTTATCGTCACGTAAACACGCAAAAAAATCTAAAGCGGTAACATTTCAGAATCTTTATTAAGTAAATACATCTAAGGAAGGCATACGAAAAGTGAAAAAGTTTTGTATGGAATAAGCTTCGGACAACGTCAAGAAGTTATGTGAGAGGAATAAAATAATATTTTCGTATTTTTACTGCACAGCTGGAAACCACATTAGTAAGGAAAAATTACAGAGAAAATAAAAGCTTCACTGGAAATTTTGCAAAAGTTGACGGAATTTATGAAAATGGGTAATAAAAAGGTAAAAAAAAATATAACATAACAGCTAAATATTTATTAAGCATGACGGTTTTCGTAACGTAGCGAGTTTTAACTCATTTTACTTTGGGCAACAGTATTGGGGGTTCAATTCCCGCATAGTGCAAAAGTACAAATTTTTATTAATTGTTATTGTTGTTAATTTGAATGAATATATCTTCACATGTGCGCTACTAGGTTTGAGCGTTCTGAAGTTGATAGTAATGTCTAAGTTTTCAAAAATCAAAACCATAGATAATATTTTGATGCAGTTAGATCCATTTGATATTCTCTGCAAAATCTTTCGAAAAAGATGCTCTTGTATCCGTGTGGATTGTACATATAAACGCAGCTGTTTTTAGCCAGAAATGTAATTTCCATCACGAGTTAAGACCCCGCATAGCCAATTATTACCGATTTATAACAAGTTTCACATTAACTGTTTGTAAGCTGTAAGTAAGCTCCGAAAGTTATTAAAAACACTTTTTGTTCTGTTATTTAATATGTTATAGGCATAAAAAAACACAGAGTATCTTTAAATTCAAACTAAAGCATTTGTCTGAAGATTTTTGTTCTTTTTCAAAGGAGTCGTGTTTTATTAAATATTTTCACCATTTTAGATTAATAATTAGCATTTTTTTAATATTAGTGTGCTTCTTTTAACATTCTTATTTACATATCTACCTTTCAAACCATCTTAAAACGCTAACTACGGGGCCTCAAAGAAAATTGATATGTGGATTTAACTCACATAAAGTAAGAACAGATGTAAAATGATTTATGCAATGTATTTATTTTCATTTTGAATGTCGGGAGAAGATACCCATCTTCTAAGTGCAGCTTGTTAATAGTAATAAGTACGATATTGGAATGTCTACTTAATCCGATTTTTTTCTTCAGAAATTGTGCCAGTTATCTAAAACGTCAAAGTAATATAGTTTGAAAAATATCAAAAAATATGTTTAGGCTCCGAGGGTCCTTTGAAGTTTGAGAAAATATGTTAAAGATTCGATGTTTTCAGTCTCTTTATAAAATAATCTTGTACAGTTAAATGATGTTTATTTATTAGATTTTGTTTGATAAAATCTAAAGCTTTGGTAAATACAATTACCGTGTATTATATTTGTATTTGTATGAGACTAAAACACGTCTGCCCGTAATACCTAATCCCTACCTCGCCTGAGCCACATGCCCCCCTGTATTTGCGTTAGTCGACTAAGGCTACTAGGACTATACTTCTACGACGATCAACAAATCTCCGTCTTTTACAGTTCTCTCTAAGATCTGTGGCAGGTATCGCGTCGAGCTGGTGTAGCAATCGCTCTTGACGTCTGACGATTTCAAAATAATCACGAAGAATAATAAGAATAAAGTAAAAGAGAAAAATAGTCTGCGTGGCGTACAACTACGCACTAGATCTAAATTCATAAAAACAAAAACTCGAGGTAAGTAAGTGGATTATTTTTTTAATGGCTAAAAGGACAAGATTTTGGTTTGCAACCAGGCTGTCATTTCTTGATGCACGTTACCCCTCGGCGAGGCACTGCCGTTAACATAACCAAGCTAATAATATAATATTTTGCTTGTCAAAACCTTTCACTTGAGGATTTAAAAGCAATTGCTCGTGACGGTTAATACAGGAAAAGCTGGTAGTGTGGTTCAAACAATGGAGAAACATTTGAATCTTCCAGTACGGTTACTGTTCTGTCTTTTTCATTGCATTTGATTATTAAGTTGGATGCACCTTTTCCAGCTCTCTATAGTTATTGTCATATTTTGCCAGTAGAATACTTTTTAAAATTAGATGTGTAGTGCCCAACCGGCGTCCTGTATTCTGATTTAAGCACCAATCAAAAATAGTTGTTTTTTTATTTTCAAAATAGTTTCCGGCGGATGTTTTTATCCTGACTTTTCTAACCCAGCAGTCCAGGAGTGGTGTCATAAACCATTTTCGCTTTCTTCCAGATGAAATAAAAATAATACATAATCCTGTGACTAAGCAAAGTGCTTACTAAGCTCACCTTGAAAATGTACTCTTGCCGATGAATCGCCTACCATCAATGAACTTGGGATAATGCTTTCATTGGAAGCCAGAGAGTTAGCCAGTTATCCTACGGGTCGGTAAGAAACAGTGTGTTGTGTGTAAACGACCCTGCGAAGAAACTTAAGTTCGTTATATCAAGGTAATGGTCTGCAGCGCAGTTCAGAGTGGAACTTTTTCTACGCAGAGTCTTAAAGCATTGAGGTTATTTTTTTTTAGTGTGTATTTACGTACAATTAGTCCATTGACAATAAAATATTTTTACATGAATAAGAAACAGAGATGACAGTGAAAGGAGAGCATATATAAATTATGAGCAATAACAATATGCATATAATATAAAAAGTACAGATGGAAGACAATTACAAGTGTTACAAGACAACAACAATTACAATGCATGGAGAACGTTTAAAGAGCTTTAAAAATTACACATTATGTATCGACGCCGCAATTCATTCCGGCTTACACCAAAAAATGCAATGCTTTGACTTGAATGTGAGTTTAGAAGTCTCGAAATTCTGAACAAAGAAGAATGGTAACCATAATTTGTGGGATGCTGATTGTGGAACAGTAATTCATTATTTCGGAGTCTACGAGACGGGACGTTGAACTGGATGAGCCGCAAAAAAGCAGGTGTGTCAGTAATACTGTTGATAATTTTGAATATGCAAATCAAATCAGAGTCCTCTCTACGTTTTTCCAAAGAAGAAATGTTTGAAGTTTGTTCAATTTCATCATATGAGTACTCGCCTCTTTCAATTCTCAACCTCCAAAAAATTCCTCGTAGGAGGCGATGCTGCACGAATTGGATGTAACAAATGTGGACAGTATAGAAAAGAGACCAAATGACACTAGCATATTCAAGGTGAGGGCGTACCAATGAGCAGTATAGAGTTTTATGTGTACTTATGTGTTTAAAGTCAAAGGTTATTATATGAATGAAGCCCAGTAGTTTAAGTGATTTGTTTACGATGTTATTAATGTGTTCACGAAAAGAAAGTTTGCAGTCTAGAGTGATCCCAAAGAACTTAATAGATATAAAAGTAGATAGACAACCACTATTTATTGTATTTCTTTGGCATTCACTATGTAACAATTTCTAGACATTTTTTGTTTTTAATGAGTTTTTATTATTCACAATGTACATTTGTTACGTATAAATTTTTTATAAAATTAGCGACCGGTTTCGACACGTCCGTGTCATTAACTAGCTATTTTAAAACTTTTAAACTGTTTTAAAATAGCTAGTTAATGACACGGACGTGTCGAAACCGGTCGCTAATTTTATAAAAAATTTATACGTAACAAATGTACATTGTGAATAATAAAAACTCATTAAAAACAAAAAAAAAAAAACACTATTTAGTTTATAATCAAACTGGAATCGTTTTTTGGTTCTATAAAAGGACAAAATTTTGCATTTATCAAAATTAAGCTCCATGAAGTTTATTTTTGCACCAATAATTAAATGAATCAATATCTAGTTGAAATAGTAAACAGTCAAGGTGGGATTTAATTCATCAGCAAAAAGCCAGAAGCGTGTGTGAGAGAAAACTTTAGTGTTATCGTTAGTAAAAAGGTTAAAGAGAAGCGGAGCCAAATGGGCTCCTTGGGGAACGCCGGATGTTATGTCAATGTTAAAGGATTCAAAGTTCTTTATTTTAACCATTTGTTTTCTTTCACTCAAATAAGAGTGAAAGAATGATAACTAAGGGTCCTCTAATGCCTAGAGCATAAAGTTTGGCCATGAGAATCGAGTGATTAACTTTGTCAAAGGCTATGTCAAATATATACTATGTAAAAGGGTTATGTCGAATGCTTATCTATCTTGGAGAGAACAATTAAAGTGCCGTCATAGAATTTTGATGATAAACCTACATCAATATGATATCTTGGCAAGATGCGCCAATAATAATGTATCCACCCATTTCGAAAGATGTAACGAAAAAAGCACAAGAGGATTGCCTAACATCAAAAGTCAGTTCTATTTTCATCAAATTTGACAAGTTGCCCTGCAGGATAAAATCCGTTGATCGTTGTGTGAAGGTTTTGACTGAAGCATATTAGAAAGTGTGTGGGAAGAAGAACAGGGAAGACTTTATTACCACCACCTTAAACTCATGGAAAAATACGCCGAAAAAAAAAACGTTATTTCATATAATAATTGATCACATGTATGTATTTACGCATTCTGTAATAATTATGAATTTAATTCTTAATGTTGTAACGTTTTTTGAATTTTATTGTTATTGTAAATATTGTAATTATAAATATTTCCTCAAATATTACTTGGGAATAAATAATTCACAAAAATCGTTATACAACTAATTTTTAATCGCTTGGGGGAACCAAAGGATGATAACATTAACTAACTTATTTTTTTATTAACATTTAATACCTCAGACAACTTTATATTACTAGCACGTATTGAAATGAGACTTTTCGCCATACTGTGCCGGCCCGCACTACTACTTAAGTTATTGTCTTACGTAATATCAGATAGCAGTTTTGGTTACTTTAACATAATTTCGTCGGGCGTATATAATTTATGTATTAACGTTACTATCATCTATTTAAAATTTGGCTTCAACAAAAGCTAGGCGTAGAATTTCACCCGGAGTCTCGCCTTCTCCAAAATATTAAGTGACTTCAAATTACATCATCAAAGGATTGCGTCAGACAAAGAGCCATCGCTAATAAGCGGCAATTTCATAATGACATTAGCAACCGACGTCGTGGAAATATAACGCGTCACTAGTGGTAAGGGCGCGTGCTATATGGGCGAAGAAGATCCCTTAACCTCTCCTTTACGGTACTAGAAAATTATTTCCGCCACGGTGCTTTACACTCAGTATACATTTATGTAATTTTAAAGAGGTCGAGGGCGAAGGGCTAAATATTGTACTTTGTGATGCCTTATTATATTACGCCGTTAATATGCGATCCAAAAGAAAACGAGGCGTTTTCAAATGCTCTTTATGTAGTTATGCAAATGCCTGGCGCAGTTTACGAAGCAATAAATGTTGAATGGCGTAATGAGACGATGATATAGAAAATTCCGGTTTTATAGGCACTCGTACTTGGCGCGTAATCGTTTTGAACTTAGAATTAACTACCTCATTAACTACCAATAAAATAAAATGATCAGCAAACTTATCGAAGACATTATAATATTGTTTACACCAATTTCATTTTATGTTGATTTTATATCGTTTAAACAACGATTTAGGTTTTATTTTAATCTAAAGTAACCCTAACTATGTTTGTTGTTTTAGTAAATGGCTGTTTAAAGTACACATAAAACTCGTGAAAATCCTCAATATATTCAACTTTTTTTATTTATTAACGCCCTATTTGAGGGCATCTACATATGAATACTAAAAATTATTACAGTACATTCAAATTAATACACTACAAATTTATTGCACAGAAATAAACTGCCTCAGTAACAATCTTTTCTATTTGTTAAGTGATATATTATAGATGTCCATTGACTCATATAATTAGTTTCCGTCATAAGTATTCTGAGCAGCGAGGAATACATATGGTAGTACCAAAATTTCTGAACTGAAATTCTAGTATTACGTAGTTGAATCCGAAAACTTATCAATGCAATCAATTCTGGACTATCAAATGCATCATTTAGTATTTTATAGAGAAATACTAAGTCAGTGAAAATCTTTTTGTCAAACAATTTAAGCATTTTCATTTAATTTAAAATAATGTTGTGGTTTAATAAAATTGCTGGAGTAACCAGTTTAAAACTGAGAAAACATAAGAATTTATTTCGTATTCTTTCAATAGCTTGTACAAGAATATTGTGGTGTGAGTTCCAGACGGGAAAATTGTACTCAAGTTGGCTTCAAACAAAGGCAAAATAACATAGTTACAATTACCTAGTTATAAATTGTTGCTAACAAAAGGAAGATTTGATTGAAAAGTGATGCCTAAGTCTTTAATTTGTGTTAAAGTCTAAAGAGTATTGTTATCAATATTATTATTAAGATCAATGAATTTTTAATTTGAAAAATCTGACTATTTGACATTTTGAGATAATTAAGTTCAGTGTGTTTCAATTGCACCAAATTAACTATTTTTAATATTATCTTGAAGAATATTACAATCATTAATACTTAATTTGTTGATAAATGCTCCGATTTCAATTTTTTTGGATTCGTGGCACCTGTTTCTGAAAATATATACGAGCAAGGTGTATCTAATTTTAAACTGTTTTCTCGTTTTCATGCATTTAATTTTTGCGAAATGAATGTAGGTGCTTTTTAATATTTATTTAATGCTAACGAAGTGTTCACTAAACACTATATCGAGGTAACACTATATCTGGTGAACACTATATTCGGGGGTAAAGTGTGAAGGTAGTTTTTAGGCATATTAAAAGAAATTTCAATATTTTCCGTAATGATACATATGTCGATATTGTTTTACATAATTCATTAAATCATCCTTTTTCTCGAAAAGCCGCCAACTTCCACTCATGTTAATTACGATTTCTTTGTCGACACATAAAATCTCTTTAAACAAATGCAATTAAAATGGCTGTTCATCTAAATTTATCAATGAAACATTTATCAAAAAAAAAAATCTTCAAATTGTATATTTACCTTTGGTCTAAAGTCAGAAATAAACAATGGGATAGAATTATATTCGTTGATATAATTCGTAGATTTCAATTTGTTGATTTGTTATCATACGTCACAAATTACAAATTAATTAAGTATAAATATTTGCGTTACTATCTAATTGGCTTTTACACGAATAAAAAATCGAAAAAATATATGATAACAATAGAAATTTCGATATTTGAAATAAAAAATCAGGAGTTCATAAACTCATTTATTTGTATGTAATAGAAGCTTTGATACAAGGGTTCTCAGAGCTCTAAATTGCAATAGGGAATCTGAGTTCGCTGATCAAAAAAATTCGGTCATACTTTCGATGTAAATATAGGGTTAAACAACCTTCTTACAGGTTGTAATGCATTCCAGATTAATAATTTTAAAATTTTAGAATTAATAAAAAATGTTAAGATTAATTAATAATTTACGTCATTAAGCAAAAAAAAATTAAAGCCTCTTTTTTAATATTTTCCCCCTTAACTGGTCTTTCCCTTCTAACGATATTGTAATTCTCAATTCTAAAAAACTTTCCCCGCTCTTACCCCCCCCCCTTCATGCTTCTACTCCCCTCCACAAAGCTGATCTACATATGATTTAACTTTAGTGTACATTCACCTATAATGAAGCGAACATTGTTCGCGAAACATATATATATTGTGTATATAAAAATGAAATGATGTAAAGT
The DNA here is from genome assembly GCA_026573805.1 of Hesperophylax magnus. NCBI lineage: Eukaryota > Metazoa > Arthropoda > Insecta > Trichoptera > Limnephilidae > Hesperophylax > Hesperophylax magnus. The sequence continues at coordinate 10,185,620 of JAIUSX010000022.1, forward strand.
AAGTTATTTTATGCAAAACACAAAAAATGCAATGAAAAATCAAATAGAATTTTTTTATTATTCAAAATCAAAGGTTTATTAAAAAAAGCATTTGATTCTCTGATACAAATTGATCGTCGATTTGCTTTGTTGCAGGGAAAAGCTGCTATGAGCCAACGATGGTTTGCATGTTGAAAATGTCCCATCAATTGGACAGAAGATAAAAATCAAAGCCCATGTAAACTTATTTAAAGCACATTTGTCGTTGTCACGACACCAGACACAATTCCCACTTTTCAGTTGTTACTAACTGAAACGACACAACATTTGCATAATATTGTGAACTGAATTAGAAACACGTTCTAATAAAACAACAACTTCATTTTGCAACTCACAAAAAATGTATAATATCTTTAACGTGTACATGTATACTTTGGTACATTTAATTTTTCATATTGTGATTTTTGGCATATGACAACATTGCAAAAACGTTTAGAGCGATAGCTTGTCATAATGTAACAATTTTTTGAACCTTAAAATATGGGATAAACGGTGAAGTCTAGGTGGATTCGGCTTTGAACCGTAATAAGCAGTTCATATGTTTCCGTGTTAATATTTTGAGGATTTTTTTAAATTAAAGAATTATAGAGATACATTTAAAAAAAAAAGACAAACATTCCTAGGTTACGAATAACCTGACAATATTTGAAAATCTCCTATTACCACCAAAGTAAGCGAAAAATGTTGTGTTGTGACGGAGGACTTAGCCAGCAGAGGAATTAAAACCAAAAACTCCTAGATCACAAGGCCGGGCTTTCATTCAATGCAGCCTCTTAATTTGTTTAGGATTTAACGAAAAATATCGTTTTAGTTTATTTTTTCTGTTTATTCTTCTTTATAAAAAAACATCTTAAAATGTTTTAGATAATTTAAAAAAATAGAAATAAAACTATATTTTTTTAAAGTTCTTATACAAGTTAGGAGGCTGATTTGATTCAGTGTCCCAGCATTGGGATCTAGGAGGTTTCGTTTGAACACACTACGCCTGAGTGGGACCCAAACGCAATGTCAACTCAGCCATCGACCGGTCGAAAGTTTAAACAACCAATCACTCGAATGGTTATATACCTACTTTATTAAAATCTTTTCTGATAACTTTTTTGATGTCTCCATACCTCATGTAACAATTAATGTAATGCATCATATCAACTTCGTTACTATTTTTTCCTTTATCTTCCCCACATATATAACACTTTTCAATAACACTCTTTACACATTTATTTTTAAAAACATCTGCAAATTTTGGAGGCGAAAATTAACCCACTTCCCGGGATTCGACTTAGCTGAAACTTGTCAGGTAGACTCGTTGTTGATGACAATACATTCACAAGTGGCAATCACGCACACTTGCAGACATATACGCATTTCTCGGAAATCAGATGTTATAAAATTACAGCTCTAGTAAATAATTTTAAAATATATTTGGGTTGATTTTTTATTCCATTTATACAATGCTTAATTTTGAAGATTTCCAACTTGTATTACGCTCACCTTTCTTCTAAATGAATTAAAATTGTTCAACTTAAAGTTTCAATTAATTAAACATTTAAAAATCTTCAAGGTCCGGGGTACGGCAATTTTACGAGGTTCATCAGTATTAATAACTCTATTTTGATATATTTGTCTCATATTTGTGTACGGGGAAATTCAAGATAATTAATTTTTCCTACCCAAATCAGATCCGTAGGCCAACAAACCACAGATACCACTACTCAGGTCTGGTAATCATCGTTGAATTGTAAACGAACGATTTTAAAAAGTGTTTTTCTCCATATCAAAGATGCATTCCTTGTTTAAATTAACAATATATTTTTTTAATGAAACATTCTAACTTCGAGTGTCTGTGATGTAAAATATTCCAGCGTAATAAATTCAAATTAGGTTTGAAATTTGCAAAATTGGAACTGATGCTTGTGCAATGATAATATAGTATTATTGTGATTGTTTTAATTCAGACGGGCGATAAGGAAGGTAACTATTTACCTACCTAACTTTAATTATATAATTGTTTTTTAATAATTCTTTAAACGTGTATTTATTTTAATTAAATTTTTGACACATGATTTTTAAAGTATTTATACTAACGGAGTTCATTTAAAAGGTAATTTTTGCAAGTCTGTCTAATATATCAAACAAAAATAATTTAATGTCTTTTATACAAAGAAAAATGGCAGAATTTGTTTTTGATCGGCAATGTGATCGCGATGAAAATATTTTTAAAAAATCCCTTCAGCCTCGGGTCTGCGCTAGTTTTTCAAAACGCAAGAGTTTTTCATAAATCAAAGCAAAGAGCAAGCACTTAATAACGTTAAGTAGTATATTATGCACAAGACGTACTCCGTATACACTCATACTTAAGAATATATGATTAGATCGACTGTATACTGCTTGTGTGTGGTCACAATTAATACAGTCAATTCAAGTTTCATTACGGTCCACGTGTATGATAATGGATTAATTTAATACACTCAGCTCGTCCATGTTTACCTTATCAATCTTCCAATCCGCACTTTTCTCCAGTGGCGCATCCCCGGGCGCGCCATACAAAATAAACTGGAACGGAAACGCCGCGCCGCTGGAAAATCGATAAGGGACTTGGGAGCAGGTTTACATTGGAAAACCTTTGATCTAAGTGATAAAAGCAACCATAAATATTTGTGATAATACAATAATGAATATACATGTCAAGTTCAATTTGATTACAAAAGTTTTGGAAAATTCAAGAGACAGCATTATAACACCATATCAATTGAAAAATAACTAAAATTAATATTTTTGGGACATTATAAAAATAAAGCATTTTTTCGCCGCATGCCAATTCAATCTAAAATCAGAGATTTACATGCTTTTTGTATAAAACCACATGAAATTTTCTAGAACCATTAAAAATCACAAGAATATTATAATTGTAGGATTGATAATATTGCGTATTAGCTAAAAATTCCATTCAATGTACCTGCAAGTTCAACACGCTCTTGTGTGCTGTTCAGGGTGGATCAATGCAAAACGAACTCTAAGCAGAATTCTTGCCTGAACAGACCATGCAATAATTACAATAGCGTATTATCCAAGGTTGATATTTTCAGTTGCGAACTTACCAATTACAAGAGGAATAAAATAATATTTCTCTGATGGTTTTTAAATAATGTTATGTCTCTATTGTTTATATTTCTATTATGATTTGATTTATATTTACAACCTCTCTCCATGGCTATAAATGCATTGTTTTGTAAATGTATCGTTTTAAATAATATTTTATTTTTTATACATTTTTTAATTCATATTCCCTTCTTACAAATTTAATTTACTTATTCAATATTGAACTGTCTCAGTAGAGGTAAATTCACAAGGAGGAAATCCATAATTGTTTTTATTTTGGCTATATAATACTTACGTACAAAACAAATTAAATGTAAACTAATAAAAAAGAATAAAATACTTTTTGTTTTAAAACCACGAGTTTTTAATAATTTTAAGAACCGACCGGTTTCGCTTTACTCAAGCATCTTCAGGGTACAAATTATTACAAGTAATAATTATTACGAGTAAAGCGAAACTGGTCGGTTATAAAAATTATTAAAAACTCGTGGTATTAAAACAAAAAGTATTTTATTTTATTAAATATGTCAAACCACAAAGTGATTGCTTTCTACAATAAATGTAAACTGTCGATTTCCCAAAAATAATAAAAAAAAGCAATGACGCTCGAAAAATCACAAAGTCTGAGTTTACTTAGTTTAGATTAACCCCAAAAAATACATATTTCAAGTAAAAAAATTGTTAACAAAATAAGTTTCTGTTAAAATTTTTATATTATTATAAGTGGTACCTACTTTAAGTACCTTCTTAAAAAGTACATAATAGATTTATACGAAATAAATCTGGTAAAAAATTACATTATAGGTGATTGTAACAGTTTATTTATGATTTCTTTGCAAATATAGGAAAGAGTCTAGCAGAAAAAAATACCGTGAAAAAAATAAATAATATGTATATTGAAAATATTCCGAATATAGAAACTAAACTTGAACTCTTCGAACCAACCAATCCGTCTGAAATTGTACAAATTATATCAAAAATGCGAGGTGGTTCTGCTCCGGGATTTGACAGTCTCACCGTAAAAACACTAAAAATCATTAAAAATTATGTTTCTACACCAATCTCTCATATTATAAACAATAGCTTTAAGACAGGAGTTTTCCCGAGCAAGTATAAGAAAACCATAATCTCTCCAATATTTAAGTCCGGTAGCCCGGAGGACATTTCTAATTATAGACCCATTTCACTCTTATCTAATATATCGAAAATTTTTGAAAAAATTGTTAAAAAAAGACTAACTGCATTCTTAAATAAAAACAAAATTATAAATGAAAATCAATTCGGTTTCACAAAGGGAAAAAGTACCCAAGATGCCATTGCAAAAATTTCATCTAGTATTCAGAGTACCCTGGACAAATCAAATAAATGTATAGGAATTTTTATTGACTTAAAGAAAGCATTTGACAGTATTTCCCATGAAAAACTTATATTAAAATTAAAAGAAAATGGCATTGACCACTTAGCCCTTAAATGGATAGAAAGCTACTTAACAGAGAGACCTCAAATTGTAAAATTAAACCAAACTTTTAGTACACCACTAACAAGTACATTTGGCATTCCTCAAGGCACGGTCCTCGGACCATTACTATTTTTAATGTATGTAAATGACATTTTCCAACAGAAAATCAAAGGTGAATTAATCTCTTATGCTGATGATACTGTTTTATTAATAAAAGGTCAAACATGGGAACTAGTTAACAAAATTGCAAATGAATGTATTAATATCTTAAAATCATGGTTTGATAATAACCTACTCACACTTAATGCTAAAAAAACAACATATGTATTATTTTCACTACAAAAAATACCTAAACACAAAGTAAATATCATAATCCATGATGAAAATTGTGACAATGTCAACTGTAAACTACTTAATCCTATGTGTACTGTAATCAACTCTTCTTCTGAAATTAAATATCTTGGTGTGATCATCGATGAAAATCTGAAATGGAAAAGCCATATTAGGGAGTTAGTAAAGAGAATAAGGAAATGTATATATATATTTGTTAGGTTAAGAAATATTTTAAATGTGAAAATACTAAAAAATGTATATTATGCTCTTGTCCACTCCCTGCTTATTTACGGAATCATAGGTTGGGGAGGATCTTATAAAAAAAACCTAAACTCAGTAAAAGTCTCGCAAAAAATTATTATAAAAGTAATACTTAAAAAAATGTCTACTTTCCCAACAAAATTGCTTTTTAAATTGTTTCCAGTACCAAATATTGATGATATATTTAAGCAAACTTCCATTATAAAAATGTGTAAAGAAAAAAATAACAAAGAATATCAAGAATTTTACAAACTCATGAGAAATGGAAATCAATTTATTACGCCAATCTTTAAAACAACTCAAATGCAAAACCATTATATTTACCAAGCCATAAAAAACTACAATAATCTCCCTTCCGAATTGCGCTGTATTACGAACCAACAAGAACAAATAAATAAAATCAAACTTTTTTTCCAAAAAAACTTATATTAAACAAAAAAAAAAAAAATATATATATATATATATATATATATATATATATATTATAATATAAATTATTACTATTATATCACATAATGAATTATGAATCTAAGTAAGAATCGTGGCTCCCTTATCAGGCACAAGAGCTCCTCTTTTCTGATAAGGTATACATGACCAATTATGAACCTTAATATTATATTTTGCAAAATATGTATGTATTAATGTAACCCATATGATGTATATTAAAATAATAAAAAAAAAATTGCTTAATTATTAGTTTCAATTTAGAGAATGTCATTTAAATTCGTAGCAAATCCGAATTTGAATGATTTATAAAACCAATGTTATAGACAGACAGACAGACACACAACATAAAACGGTATTTTGGTCAACAACTCCGTGCGGGATTGTTATTTTAAAAAACCACTTTAAACCAATATATTTTTTAAAAATAAATCGTCCTTCCTCTGTCCGCCCTTTTGAAAATTCTATTGAAGAGTGAGAGCTAATTACCCATTATAAAATACAACCTTACGTCAGACCGTTTGCATCACAGTTGTCTTTAAACTGAAGCAAAAGTTCAATATAATCTAAAGAAAAAATCAAAATAATATTAAAAGTTAATAAATTAATCCCACAAATTATCATTGATGAGTAGGGCCGTACACTTTTTTTATGAAAGAAAGACAAACATTCCCGGGTAACGAATAACTTGAAAATATTTGAAAATCTCCTACTGCGACCACAGTAAGCGGAAAATGTTGCCTGTGTTGTGATGGAAGACTTAGCCAGCCGAGGTATTGAACACACTACGCCTGGGTGGGACCCAAACGTGATGTCAACTCAGCTACCGACCGATTTTATTTTGCCCGTCTGCTTCTTGGGAGAGGCGCATTGCGCTGTGCGGGCGTCGTGTGGACAAAACCATAGATTGTTTGAGAGAATATATAATTCATACATCAAAAACTCCACTTCCTCAGTTTTATTTTACAGGTTTGACTGTCTAAACCTCCAAAATCGTGGTGATCATGTTTTGACAACAGCACGGTGCCGAAAAACAAAGAAAATTAAAAATGCATAAATCCGTCGATGAATTTTGTCCGTCTGTCCCGTCAGCAATGCAGTCATTCAATCATCACGGTAGATGGAGCAAGTCTGCTGCCCACTGTTTATCTGCGTTTTCCACACAAATACCGCGAAACTTTCGGGGGTTTATTCATGAAAAACTAGCCCAAGTAGATAATTTGGGATATATTACTTATTTTTGTGCGATTAACAAAGCTTTCGCATAAACACAACTTCATAATTATTATTTCTCGGAAATTTGGATTACAATTTTGGTAATTTGAACTGTTTTGCATAAAAAACTGTCATGCATAATCACTTCCCAAAGTTTCGCGGTATGAACGTGCAACACGGTGCAGACTGAGGTGCAAAGGTTGTTCGTTCTGCCTGAGCCTCATTTGCACATTAATCGAGTGCATGCTTTGTCACGATGAGTCAACAACCGTAATAAGTTGTTGCTCAAAAATGTTCACAAAGTAATGTAAGTGACTAACTAATACTCACGAATAATACCAATCTTACAACGGTTATTATTCTTAACTACTTTGTTACTTACGATTTTATCAATGATTGCAAGTCAAATATTCATTCGCGCATTTTAGGTCATCCAATTTCAGAGAAATTCTAGTGTGTGTGTGTGAGACGTCGTGACGGTTCAATATTTAAGGGGAGGCCTCCGACGAGATGTATCTTAAAAAAAAACCCGAGGTCTTGGAGTAGGTTCCGTGTTATCGGGTTCTCAGGTTCTCGGGATATCGGGTTCAATCGTTTATAATCACCCACCAGACAGTCTCCAGGGAGTAGAATCCGTACGTTCTATACTCCGAACCCGGAATCTCCTAAAATCAAATTAGAATCAAATCGGCATCCTAACTGGTATGAGAACCTTCAAAAAATCTATTCGTATTTTAAATAAACCCTTTAAAATGTTAAATAAATAAAATAAATCAAAATTTTTAGGAGGTTCCTATGCAATTTGGGAGGCCGAATTGATTAATTGTCCCAGCCTTGTGATCTAGGTGGTTTTGGTTCTTCTTTCTGGTGAGTGAAAACGTCACGTTTCGTCCTGTTTTGCTTCTGTAATACAGTCGATGACCAAATGTTTACACATTGTTTTCTTTGCGTTTAATAGTGTCGAGACTATAAATCGATGATTCAGAGTTAAAATAAATCTCCACAAAACATTATCTATCTAAAGAATACTACGTTTGAATATTTGCAAACCAGGAAACATTGAATTTTGTGATATAAGACCCTTTTAGTTACATATTACAGTATCTATATCTTATGTAAATACAATATATTGGCATGGACATAAAGATAAATATAATTGTTAAGGCAATACAATATCTTTGCTCCTAGCTTGAAGAACTTACAACATATTTGAATGTGTTTATATCTTTGGGACAGTAGATTTAGGAGATGGAAAATTTGAACCCATAAAATATAGGCTATTTTTGGAAAATTTCAGTATTTCATTCATTTTTTTACCAAAATTGGAGGCCATTGATACGTGATTTCGGGATTTTTTCCGCATCGAGTATGTGTTAGTAATTATTGTTTGATTTGAATAATGCTTTCGGAGGAATATAGATTAATATTTTTACTGCAATAAATATCAATAAAACGGCGTTCAGAAAATTGATATATTACTTCCCGCTAGTCAAAATGATTCAACAGAGTTAAAAAACAAGATAGAGACTAAAAAATTTCGTTGAAAAATGTACATGGCATAACTCGCATCTCTGGTGATAAGGGTGACGGGTTTTCTAGAAGCATTCGATTTAAAGGGGCGTGAGAGACTTTACAATACAAATAAAAATTAGGTGTAAAATAACCTAGCCAATTTGTTCGCAGTAAAATACCAAATCAAGGGTATTAGAAAAGCACTTTTTCATTATGAAAAATGGCTGCCTTTTGTGAATAAGCCTTTCTTTCTTACTTTTAACACAACATTTTTAAATATTAACGCATTAAATTCACTTTAGCTGAGCTTTTTGGCAATTTATAATCATAACATCAAACAGAATTATAGCACAATCCATATTTTCTGAAATTTTTATTACGAATCAAATAATTCATGTTTATGTTAAGCAAAACAATATTTTAAATTTCGTACGTAATATTAACAGAATCGTACAACGTACAAAAATATTAAAATCATACAATGCATTATTTATACGGTAGTTGGCCGTTTATATTTAACTGGAGTTTTTCTAGGGTTATTTTATTAATCTGAACAGAGCACGTGATAATAAATATAGACTAATAATAATTGCACTAATTAATTAATGTTAATGCGCTTCGCGTTACGCTTGGAGCTGTGAGTAATTCATTCCACGAAATAATTAAACTGATTCTAGTAGAAAAACATTTCAACACATTTAATGATCACCAATAATTATAATTACATGCTGAAATCTAAATACTGAAAATAATAAAGTGATAATAAACTTGACATAATTTTACAATTTAATTACAAAAATCAAAAATAATGATTATTACCTTTTTATGCAAAACTGCACAAGAGTTACAACAAAATGGCATTTCTATTTGAGGAAAACAGTGAGGCTAAACGAAGTGATAGAGGCTAAAGAGAATATGAAAAGTTAGAAATAATCTGGTTGGTCAACCATAGTCAATAAACAAAGCTATAGCCATCAACAGCAATGTTTCGATATTAAGTTGAGGTCTTCTTCCATTTTGCAACGAGTTATGTATACCGGTAACCGGATAAATCATCACATCTTTAAAAAGTTATATAAAGTCATGGAAAGTGATGAAACAAAAACTTTAGTAACTGGGTTATGTAGGTTAGGTTAGGTTAAATTTTTTTTTTTTCATAGTTTCTAATGACTTTATATCACTTTTTAAAAGTGTGTAGAATTGTCACTGTGTTGAGTTATCATGGAACCGTTATTTTGTTTTAAGGTTGAGATTCAAATCGGCTTTTGTTAAATTATTATAAGCTTTATGTTTTGTTTTTTAATCATTTTCTCACAGTATATTCTCATTTATCTAGTATTTCAGAAAGTAACACGCGTGTCCAGTTTCAGTGTAATTAACTTCAACAAATAAACGTATATTTGATTGAAATTCTACACCGCCTGAAACGATGGACCAAAACACAATTCTTGTCAATCATGTGACAATTAGAAGCACCGCTGCAGTCAACCGGCGATGCGTCCCGTTCAAATATTTCCCCCTGTTAAATAAACGCCAAAATATTCCGTTTGTCGGCCTGGCCTGTACAACTATACACTATATACTACACACAAAACACAGTAAGCACTATACAAATACACACTATACAAGTATACATCCTACATAATCAACAGCAGCGCGACAATGCATCTGGTCCTGCTGTCCTCGTCAATTCGCTTTACAATCACCCAACTGAATACTTCAAAATAATGGGCAAAATGGTCTTAATTAAACATGCATTTTTCCAAAATTTTCTACTGCAACATTAAATACATTTTTAACGAACGTACAAAAAGTTTTTCGCATTACTTGTTCAATTATGAAAATGTTGCCGAGTAAAGGTAAATATATGCATTTAATTTTTCAACGTGCACTCGCGGTTATGTTATTTGTTATGTGCATTTAAATATTTTGCTGGGTATTTTATTACCCACCACACTTATTTTAATTGTAATTCATGTTAATATTTTTTTTTGTTGTATAATATATTGATTGATTTATTATATTTATATTAATCAATATACTATAGTACCAACTATGTTTATTTTTTTAATCCCAATATTATACAACGCGGTGAAAATTTTATTTGAAATAACAAATTTAAATCATATCTTATAATTAAGATTTTTTACATATGCATTGGCTAGGTTTGAAGTTTAATTGGTTGTTATCGTCATAAGATCACTATTTATATATAATTTATATATAATAATTTTATATGTGTGTATATTTTTTTAAATTGAACATTCACAGTACATTTTACTATAAATGTACTGTTTCTTAATACAAGTTACAAGTGATAGTGGTGTAACTCCAACTATTATCTAATAATTAAAAAACTAATAATTCTTAAAAAAAATATTTTTCTGTTTACACCTATGTATTAATCGTACTTTTTTTACTATATTACCACTATTTAAACTATCACATATTTTTTTTATATTTTTTTTTTTATAATTATTTTTTATTTTTAATGATATGTTTTACATGGGACATAATTCATTTTACATCATTGGTTTTTTACTACTCTTCCATTGAAAGCATTTGCTTGTGTATGGAAGGGGAGTGTACATAAATGTTGTTGTTAGTTAGTACTTAAATAATTCATTGTACATAAATGTATGTTTGCTGTAATATTTCTTTGGAAAGTAGTGAAGGATAATATATTAATTTATTAAATTTTTAAAAAGAAAGGAAGCTATGGAAAACTAAGGATATTTGTGAGATTAATTAAGTGACAGTAGTTTTTTTTTTCAGAATATTTTTAAAGTGTCTCTTGACAGAGAGCAGTATTCGGGTTTTATCATTAATGCTTCTGATTTCTTCTGGTAAACGATTGAAAAAAGTTCTTCCCTGGTAAGTATAATGATGTTGTGCAAAAGACGTATTTAGTTTTGGGCATAGAAAAACATGTCTAAGTCGCGTTCTGTTTTCATTTAAAAATTGATATTTATCTTTTTCTTTTATAATTTGGATTAATGAGTTTTTAATATATAGGTCTTTAAATGTAGGTACTTGAAATTCTTCAAACAGGCGTTCTGTTGGGTAGTCAAAGGATTTTTTTAATATAATTTTAATAATTGTTCTTTGTATAATTTCAATTGGAAGAAGGTTACATTTATACGCGGATCCCCAACTAATAATAGCGTATTGTAAAGTGGATTGAACTAAGGCATAGTAAATTAAATATAGATTTTTTATCGACAGAAAGTTTCTAATTCTTAAAAATATATATATTAATTTTCTAATTTTGTTTACTACTTGACATATTTGTTCTTTCCATTTCAGATTTTTATCAATAATTACTCCTAGATATTTAATTTTATTTGTTGTTTTTAGTACTGTACAGTTTGATTTGCAATAGTTTTGGCTGTGAATTTTAGTATTATTATATATGACAATGTTAAAATTTTTAGGAGTATCATTTGTATGGATTGCAAATGGAATTACAAATGTCTTTTCATTATTAAGTGACAGTAAATTAGTGTCGAAAAAATTCTTGAGCGTGTTGATGTCTTCCGTGGCCTTTAATTCTACATTTTCCCAAGTCTTATCACTTATTATTAATACTGTATCATCGGCGTATGACGTAATTTGACCGTGTAAAGGTTGAAAAAAAATATCGTTTACATATATAGTAAATAGAATTGGTCCAAGCACTGTACCTTGGGGGATTCCGAAGCTTGTAATCTCTTGATCACTATTAACACCATTGATTTTTACTAATTGAGGACGGTTTTTTAAGTAGTCGGTGATCCATTTAATCGCGTTGCCTTTTATGCCGATTTTATTCAATTTTTTTAATAGCATCTCATGGGATATGCTATCGAATGCCTTTCTAAGGTCAATAAATATACCCGCACATTTTTACTTTTATCTAGTGATTCGTAAATGTATGAAGTTACGTTAGCAATAGCATCTTGTGTGCTGAGTGATTTTATAAAGCCAAACTGGTTTTTGTGTAATATTTTATTATTATCTAGAAAATTTACCAATTGTTTTTTAACTATTTTTTCAAAGATCTTTCCTATATTAGAAATTAGACATATTGGGCGATAATTCGTTGCTTGATGTGGATCTCCAGATTTGTAAATAGGTGAGATTATTGTGGTTTTGTAGTTCATTGGAAAAATTCCATTTGTTAAACTTAAGTTTATTAAATGAGTGATAGGTTTTATTAAGTGAGGTTTCATAGTTTTTAACATGTGTGTCGTAATAGAATCAAAACCGGGGGACGAACCTCCTTTCATATTTTCTATTATTTTCGAGATTTCACATTCTGTTGTTGTTTCAAACATTGAAAGTATATTACGTTTCTGTATATTTTTATTTTTATGGTTTTCTTGGTTTGAAGGCTTATGAATATTTTTCGCAAGATTTTTCCCAACATTTGCAAAGAAGGAATTAAATATGTTTGCACATTGTTTAGGCTGTATATTGGCATCTATAATTTTTTTATCATGTTCAATGTACTTAATGTTTTGTGTTTTTTTTGTATTTTCTATGGCGAAATTAACAGTTTTCCACATTTGTTTATGGTTATTTTCTGAAGATAATATTTTATTTTTAAAATACTCTTCTTTACTTTTTTTAATATAAGATGTTAATTTATTTTTATATTTTTTATAGAAAATATATGCTTTTTCATCTTGGGGATTTTTTAAAGTTATTTTGTAAAGTTTTTCTTTATTTCTGATAGATATAATAAGTCCTTTGGTAATCCAAGGTTTTAAACATCTTAATTTTGATTTTATGTGTGTTGTTATCTCAGTTGTCGAATTTTTAATGTGTTGTGACATAATATTTTCGAAGTTAGTCGAACAAATTTCAGTATCATCACTGTTTAAAACATTATTCCAATCTTCCTTTTTTAATTTTTCAGAGAGAATAGTCATATCTATTGTTGATTTTTTGGTTAATAAATTATGTTTTTTATGTTTAATATTATTATTATACAGAAGTAAGCATGAGTGATGATCAGTTATGTTAGTTTTCCAAACAATTGATTTTATTTTGTGAAGATCTTTAATGTTTATATTTGTCCAAATGTGGTCTAAACAAGATGGAGTATGTTCTTTTATTTCCCTAGTATTTTTATTTATGCAAGATATAAAATTTTGTTCAGTCATACAATTGATGTATTCATTTTTGTTATTATTTTCTATTTTTTCATTAATATTAACGTTAAAATCTCCTACGACGAAGCAAAGTTTATTTTTTAATTTTAATAATATGTATTTGAGGTAATACTCGAGCCATGCGTTCTATAGATAGCTATTAGATGGTATATGGATTTGCCGAGTTTGAAATGTACTTCGATGCAGTTTACTAAGTGTATTGGATGTTCTAATATGTTAACAATACTAAATTTATTGCTTGCAAATATTATTATTCCCGAATTTTTATTGATGTCTACTTTGGTAGAAATATAGTTGTACTCAGGTAAGTGGTAAGACGGTGACTCAGCGTTCGTAAATGTTTCGGTTAACACTATAAAGTCCGGTTTTTTAATTAAATTATTTATTTTTAGAATTAATTCATCTAAATTTTTTTGAACGCTACGGATGTTTATGTGCATAATAATTATATCATTGATGTTTTTAGAAATAATTTTGTTACACGAATCGGTACATATACATTCATATTCTTGAATTTTAATATTTAACTCTAATTCGTTACTTAAGAAATCATCCATTTAATGCATTTTCGGTTGTATTTTACAAAAATATTTAAAAGGTTTTTATTCAATGTCGTAGTTAATTCTTTCTTTGGCTAATTTAAGCATGTAAGATCGGAACTTACATGTTTCGCTGTTTGTTCGGTGGTCTACTTCATTCATTTTACTGTTCAAGGAGTTTATTTCTTTCTTCTTGTTAGCTGAGTTGCAGTTAGCGCATTTGGGTGGTAGTTCCAGGGATTTACACTCGGAGATGGGATGATCTTCTGAACAGTGCTTGCATGTTGGTTTATTCATTCTATTGTAGCATTTTTGTGCTGTGTGTCCAAATCTTTGACAGTGGAAACATTGGGTAAGAGGACTGCAGTCTTCTACATAGATTCTCATGAATCCTAGATGAATTTTTTTTTTATTAACAAGATGTAGTCTCATTTCGGGATTTGTTTGTAGTATTAAGTTTTTGCTGTTAGTTTTTTTGTTTGTAATGATGGCCTTAACTTGTAATATTTCTTTGTCTTGGTATTTTTCACATATCATTTTGATGTCGTTGTTTTGTTCAATGATGTCTTCTAAGAATTCTTTTTCGGTATAGTCTTTGTCAAGACCTTTGAATATTACGCATGGATCCGTTTTCAGAAGTACCTCCGCTATTATGGTTTTGTCGACTTCATTTATCTTATCTTTTAATTTTTTTGCGTCTTCTTTTTCTGGGCATGTTATTATAAGTTTTTTTTTTGTTTTTTTAATTTCGCATACTCGAATTCCCAACTGCGATATTTTAATCTTTTGTATTTTCTCTTTTAATTTTTCAGTGTCTTCTTCTTTTAAGCTTTTAATTATTATAGGAAATCGTTTTTCTTGCGTTTTTGATATTAAGTTTTTTACTGCAGAAGAGTATGAAAATGGGTATTTTTGTGCTTGGTTTTTTTCTTGAATATCACACTTTTCTTGTAATTTAGCTAATTCTATTGCCATGTGCGATATCATTTCCATGATGTTATTTATTTCTTTCATCATTTTTGATTTGGTTTCTTTGGTAAGTTTATTTTCTTCCATGATTGTATGTAAGTCACTTATGTTTTGTTTCGCCTTTGTTATGAAGGCATGCGGATCAACCGCTTCCTCCATTTTTTCAGGTTAAAAAAATATATTTTCCGTAAATTTATGTATTTATATAATTTGTCTTGGATTGAAGGTGTTATTTTATTTATTCACCGCTTACGGCGCTCACTCGCGTCCAACACCGTTAGAGGTTTGGGCGACACCCGAAAAAAATATTATTATTATTTTACCATATTTTTACCATTAAAATTTATTATCACGAATCAATTTGTGTTTCGTAAAATATGAAACAGTAATATTTAAAATAAATAAAGTCTTGCACATTTTTATTTGACTTACAAAATGCTGTTTTTCTCGAAACTTACATAACTGGAGTTACATCATTATTATTATTCTAATTGACATATCTTTTGAATCACTTATATTTCCTCCCTTCACAATAGTTTCAATAATTTTAAGATTGTAACATATGAAATCTTTAAAATGTTTCACGGTAAATTAAATTTTCATCCTAAAAATAATATCGGTAAAGCATATTAATATAATGTGTCATCAACCACAAATGTATATACAATTTACCTAGAAATTGCTTTTATGACATGTTAACTTTTACTTCACAAATTGGTGAAAGCCGCAATAATTTTTGGGAGTCGTTACACGAATAATTATATATTTTTTCATCGAAAGACTCCATTTAAGGACTTTATCGATACCTAATTTAGGCTTTGACTTGACATTATCTTATTTACTTACATCTTTGTCTTACATGTTTCGCAGTCATCTCTGTTATTTTCCATTCGTATGATATTTTATATCCATAAAATAAATTGAAAAAACAAACAAATAAGTGGTTTTTAGCATGTAAGAAACAAAACGAAAATATCATTAACTCTGTGGATCCAAAATACAATGTTTAATTTTTTTCATTTGATTCTGTTTAATCGTTAAAACGAAACTATGATTGATTTTCGTATTGATTACCAATATTTCAGTAGAGTGATTAAACGAGGTCTTAGCCATGACACTTCATATTAATTTCACGTCAAGAACTTGAGCTCAAGTAATGATTCAAAATAATTCATTAATTTACGCTATTCCGCTCCCCTGGTGGGAATCTGACGGCGCCGGACGCCGGACGAATGCGTCGCGGCGCCCGGACAGTTTGTATAAACCTTCACGCCAGACATGATACAAAACTTGCAATCTAAATATTCAATATTCCTGTCCCTTTTTTAGACTGGCCGCTTATCTAAATGCTTAATCGAGTTTTCTATGGCTTGAGTTCGGATGATCAATTGGTTTCGATGATAATAATTGAAACTACTCCCGGCTGTTTTTTTGGACGAGTACCTTGAACATTGTGTTAGTTGCAATCTTGGAAATCAAAGCGCTAGATAGATGATGTGTATGCAAAAAGTTTTTTTCTTCTATAATTTGAAACACAGAAAAAAGCAATCTAGTGTTGGAGTTAAGTTTTTAATTTTTTCCCTTTTTTCCAATAAAATAACTACCCTTCAAAATATCTTGACCAACAATACGATGAATTATTTTTTATTGTGAACTACCCGAATTGATTTTATAATGAGTGCTGCAGTTTTATAAACGGTTTTTCAAATAAACAAGTGCTTACCGTTTCTATTGATTTGTAGTCAATTTATGTAATTTATCATCGTATAGGGTATTGAAATATATTATGGAAAAAAAATGTTAACATTGCGAAACCAACAAATTTTCAAATAAAATTTGAAAGACTATTATTTCATTATCTGTAAAAAACGATAATCATTTTCATTATCTACAATCGAAATATTTATTATGCTGTTTAGTTATTTAACGCCAAACATTTCTATATCCTAAATTACTCATTTCCAAAACTTTATAGGTACCGAGTCAAAATGTTAATTTTTTTAAGGTTTTCTTCAAAGGAGGAATGATTTTAATTAAAATCATACATTTATTTATTTAATTCAAAAAAGCCTTTTTGTCGCGGAAAAATATTACGAAACATTTTTCTTCTTTGTCTTGAAGAATTATAAAATATTTATTTACCTAGCTAACGTAGTTATACAGTAGTAGTCTACATCAAGAATATATAAAGTCATATACTACGTGAGTACTAATTAAAGTGAGTATTTTGAATAGGAAATCCAACTTTGATCAAGAGGTTCCCTCAATATTCAGGGACAATATTTTTAATTGTTCCCCGATATTTATCGATTCCCCTTCGCCGGGAGACCTATTGGTCTTCGGCCCCTTAAATATCGGCATAGTTTGTAGTTGGACGCCCACTTAATTTGGTATCCGCTTCCCTCACTGCACTACCTACATGCACGGTAACAATAACTTGCCGGTGGCATCGTGAACAGTGCGGCGGACACAACCGTTGCGTGTGGCAGTTGGCACACTACTACTACCATATGAAAGAAGAAGAAGACTAATTAAAAGCCTTTTTAATTTAAAAAAAATATTCTACTCAAGAAGTCGTCAGAAATAATTTTAGTTAATCCAGATTTAATTAATTTAATTAATCCAGACAACTTTAACCCCATGAACGCGGGTACCCCGGCTAAGTCACCAAATTTATTTTAAGCACTGTATCGCGAATTTACTAGTGTTTCTATCTCAGTATAACGCTAAGATCTATTCAGCCTCTAAACGTGGTACATTTATTATTATTTAAGATGCCTATAAAATCTTTGTGAATGGAAATTCACCGATCTGGAAAAGTATTCGGTCCCATGCTTCCTAGCATAAGGTCGGGCTGTAGAGGTTCTAGGCAAATTGCGGTAGAAGAGACTGATTGGAATTCACGGTTGCGTTTTCTTGCCAATTTTTGGAAATAAATGGTGTTTTAAAATATTTTCGAGAAGTTTTTAAAATCAATTTTGTTGTAAAACATCAAAAAGATAAAAATCCCTCTGGCAAAAAAAAATCACATGGTTTTGTTCGACAATATCATGTTTATTTATGTAAATATTACAGTAAACAAATAAGTAAATAGTACAACCCGAGTTTATTTATCGGATGAACAAATATTGTGAATCAAAATAATAAAAAAGTTATCTTCCTTGTTTAAAAAGTTATATTAATTATTATCTTCCTTTTTTGCAACGAATAGAGATAATGATATCCTCATTGGGATCTCTTGTGCTGAGGATTTCATTAATATATTACAATTTAATGGTATGAATAATATTAAGTAATTATAAATATATAATAATAAGTTTTTTTTTCAAATAATTATAAATAACACAGTTTTTTTAGTGCAGTTGAGTGGTTTCGGTTTCAATCTGTATTTAGCGTCAGTATATTGTCTATTTCTGATCTCCCTATATTTGTATCCAGCTGTTTTTTTAAATGTTATAATATTGTTGTGATTTTTGAACGAGAGTGGGATTTTGTTCTTGAATTACTATCATACAGAAGGAAGCTTTTTTGCCCAAATCATGTATTTGTACTTTCTTATTGAATAAGTTTTTGACCTTGAAATCTAATGTTTATAACATGCATGTTAGTTGTTATTTATTGTGTTATCTAATTGTAAATATAAAAAAAGTAGTGCTAAAGAATAGAGTGGTTTAATTGACATGATAAAATTGTTGAAACTTTCGTCAGTGCTAGTTCTTAAAGGGACTTTCAATATAATTTTCATCATGGCTTTTCAGGGTTTTATTAGTGATTTTAGGATATTGTTATTTGCACTGTCTCATCCGATAATACCGTATTCTAACAGTGATTGACAACGACCCAAGTAAATCTTGACTTTTTTAATGAAAACATTCCTGATGGTGTTGAAAAAAAAACTAAGGTTAAAAAAAAATATTGATGATAAAAAGAGAACAGTAGTGATACTTTTCACTCTATATGCCTACCGCTGCCAATTATTAGTCAGTTGTTGGTGAAATTCATGATTTTTACGTCCAATCTGTGTTGCCTTTTTATTGCCTATTTTTTGCTTGTTTTTTTACCGGTCCCCAAAAGTATGTACTTTTGTGTGAGATACGATTTTTAAGCCTCGGTCACAGTCAGTTGGTCACATTAATGATTTTTACGGCCAATCAGTATTGCAGGATGAATGGTTTTTACCATGTTTGCTTGGTTTTTTACCAGTCCCTAAAAGTATATACTTTTGGGTGAGATACGATATTTAAGCCTGGGTCACAGTCAGTTGGTCACATTAATGATTTTTACGGCCAATCAGTATTGCAGGATGAATGGTTTTTACCATGTTTGCTTGGTTTTTTACCGGTCCCCAAAAGTATGTACTTTTGAATGAGATAGGATTTTTAAGAATGGGTCGCGTGGAATAAATCCAGAATTCAGGAATGCAGTCCTTAAACTTCAGTTCTTTTAATATCTAAGTCATACAATGTGTCTTTATCCAATTATTATCTTTGTCAATAAATAATACCAATACATTAATAAAATGGCTTTAATTAGGTACCTACACTAACTACTGTAGAATGGAGAATAAATCGAGTTGTGGGAGAATTTCTTTACCCCGTCTCATAGATCGGAAAGTTATTTATAATATAATGATATTACTTAAATTTAAAATGGAATTCTACAAATTAAACTTGATAACAGTAACAAAAATGCTTTTGTGTTTTTATTTGTAAGATTTAACTAAATATATTTTTGTCTATTATTCAAAAGATATGCTATAAAATGGATGTTTTTAATAAAAGATAAACAATTAAATTGAGTACAGTTGTTTTTTTTATTTAAATTCTCAGTTAAAAGCTTATGAAAAACATGGATTTGTTCATCCTTAAAAACATTGTAAAACGTGTTTTTTTTTACCGCTGAAGCAGAAGTTTTTATTTTTGGGATTTGAGGTCTCTGCAGCCAAAATGCGTTTTTTTTTCTTATTCTCTCATTTACTAAGCTATATTATATTTCAATACTTCCTATTTCGTTAGCTATTGTCTAGAGAGCTCAATGCGAACTTCATTATAACATAATTGATCTAATAATATAATCCACCAGACTAAAATTCGATGACGATTTAGGTAGGATGTATGAATGTAGCTCTAATCTACCAACTTGACTATGTTTCAGTTGATTTTTTTTCGAGATTGATGAAATTTTGCATACTTGACCTTCAGAACAAGAGAAAGGTCACTTATCGAAGAAAGCAAACACTTTGTGGCTTGACATTATACAAAATGAAACAAACACTTAGTTTTAAACCACTTTATTTTGAGGTATATTCGTCGACCGGTTTCGATTGGACTTAATCTTCTTCAGGACAATAAAATATAATACTGGTACATAAATAATACAGTATTATATTTTATTGTCCTGAAGAAGATTGAGTCCAATCGAAACCGGTCGACGAATATACCTCAAAATAAAGTGGTTTAAAACTAAGTGTTTGTTTCATTTTGTAGAAAGGTCACTGTTACATGATATTTCGAAAAACCATACTATCCCCTTTTCCTACAACTAAAAACAGAATTTTGATATTTCTAGATGCAATTTTGAATACATGACATTCAAAATAAGACGAAAATAAATTATAAGATTTTCAGGGCCAAAAGTATTATTATAATTTATTTTTGGGGTGATGTGTTACCGCCTTCTTTGGCAAACGTTTTGGACAGCATTACAGTGTCCATCATCACACATCTGACTAAAGAAGAAGGTAGTGCAACACGGCATAATAATTCATAAATAACTTGCTATAAAAAAAAATTACTGTTTACATCTGATATCGAAAAACCCTCTGCAAAGTCCAAGCAACGCCGGGGACTGTAGCAAGTATTATAAATATTTTTTGCTTTCATGTAGGTTTTGAATTGAGGTTTTAGCGATATATTTATATCCACGATGAGCTGGATGCTCCATAATGCCTCAATAGCTGAATATAGTAATGCGCCCCAAAGCCATGATGCATTCATTATACGTTCATCACGGTCCTATACTGAATAAGCCAGAATCACTGAACGTGACGGGAAATCGATATTTCTACTTAATAGCAACGAGTAGACAACTTTCAGTTTGCCAATAATCGAATATTGACACGAAAAAGCTTTACTTATTCTCTAGGAAAACTTGCAACAATATGACAACTTTTATATATTACGCAGCTCATTTTATTCCTCTAGTCGGACTGGATTCAATTAAAAAATAATTTCATTGTTCCCTTTACTTTGGCTATTAGGTTAATTTAGATACGATATCTAATAATACCCGAAGGCAAAACAAATTAAAATAAGGAAGCGTGGAGTGGAAAAAATTTTAACCTGTGAATCAAATTAAATTATTAGGTACTTAAGTCAAAAAAAGGGCAGAACTCATCGCCGCTTGAGATTATCAGCCTCCCAAATAAAAGAGACGGGTGTAAAGTGGCATATTTCGTTACTTTAGGCAAATACGCGCGAAACGCAAAGCAAGTAAAATAAATGTGATTTTATATAATATCACTAATAAGCCGATGATTGTTAGTGACATTTACACCAATATATAGTAAAGAAATGAGAGGGATAGATGCTTGCAATTTGCCGCAATTATAAAAATACATATTTTTAAAACCAAACCAAAATTATTCTCCTATGCTTATATACTGCAAGATTAATGGCAAACAATCTGTTTAGAATCGAGGAGTTTGAATAGTAATACACTATTGATAGATATTCTAGACAACCCACAGCTTTTGCACTACAGTAAAAAGTATCATATTACGCCATCCAAGAATAAAATATGAAAGATAAAATAAATGAACTTTTATAGGTTACAAAAAACAACACAGATTAAGGAGATTCATTAGAACATTTTCCAATCCGAAAAGCATCACCTAGAGGTATATACTGTACCTAAGTATACTGATATGCAATCCTTATATATTTTATACTCATCTAGAAAACGCTACGATGGTACATAAACATCTTAATTACCCCATTTGGACCGTATACCGCATAGCCTGACCCGTAAAGTTTGATGACGCTAATGAAACGCTGGGTTCGAGGGGAATTATTCGATAATTATTTTGCAACACTAAAAATGACGAAGTTTATCGCTCTGTAGTTTTATGGACCACAAGTGTTTGATGGGAATACTTATTAATAGTTGGAGTGCTTTGACCAAAAATATAGGCTTGGGAAGTATGTATCGGGATCTCAGTTTCACGGATTGGTCGGATGAAGTGTCGGTGAAGTTGAAGTGTGAAGTGTGAATAGTGAGAACTATTTTTACCAAACATCAATGCACGCTAAGAGGAAGGTCAGTGTTTAAATGATATTTTGATATGTATAATTTAAGACTTTAATATTTTTAGTGAACTCAGTTTTAACTAAATTTAATTCTAAAAACTATATTTATGCGTACAATTATTGTAAGGTTATGTCAAGAACCCTCAAAATCTCTAACAATCACAAATAGAAATGCAATATTGTACAACAAAATTTCAATAAAAATTCAATCATTATAAAATTTAATGAAGTTCAAGTTTTAAGATTTTTTTTTTCAAAACAGTAAATATTCGATTTTATCGTCTTCGGTTAAGTTTTCATGTTGTGGCTTGAAGCGTTTTACCCATTTACAGTCTATTCCAAATCATCGAAAAAAACAATTTTTAATGCAAGATACTAATGAGCAAATTGGATCTACCCTAAAATAAAAAGACGTTAACAAAACCACTATTTTATAAACAAAAAAAACATTGGTTAGGAAACCTCTATCCCTGTCGACGAACGTAACCTTCCACCCACATTTTATTCTTACGACATCAGAAAAAATATTGAAAATATATATTTTTTTATATTTCAACATAACTTAAACTAGACTCACCCTGTGTTGAGTTGATTGCACATCCGATGGCAATGCACTGTCGGGTGTTGAATGTCGCGTCTCAGCCTCCGCTTGGCAGCAGGCTTAGGCGATACCTAGACAGTAAGCAGAAGGAACCCGGTGGCGGTGGTATCCTGTCCACATGATCTGCCACTCTGCACTCTCTTATTTCTTCATTCAGCGTCGTATTGTGAGCTCACTCCAGGCACTACAGCTACAGTGTCTAACCGTGATGGAAAAACTAACGTGGATTTGAAAACCATTTATAAACCAAGGTATTTATTTTTTTTAAATGGAAATGTAATGTCCCATACTCATATTCACTCGCAGTTGGCTCCACTTTCTTTGGGTTTTTATTACGGAGTACCGCCGCCCTGGGATCCATTTATTGGATAACCAACAATACGTCGCCCCAAGTGCTTTGCTACGTCTGGTTAGTTAACAGGGGTGTATGCGGCGGCGGATACTTTTGCTCACCTCCTGCGTTGCGGCTCGTATCGGGAGAGCCTAGTTTAAGGAGACCTTTTGACACCTCCAGCAGATTCTCTCTTGACAGACTCTAAAAAGACCCCCAATGCAGCATCCCCAAAGATTACATTGGGCCCGAGGCGTTTTTTTCTTCTGGACCTCATGTGAGTAGTTAATGCAAAAATAAAGTTCATAGGAACCATTGTTTCACCCATCTTGGTCATTCACATCGCATACCTTCCGACAACAATGGAACACAATTTAAATCTGTCAACGTTACGTGTGTTTACAAAGCTCTTTACTTCTTCTATGTATTTTTGTACATTCATACAAATACTGCTTCTACCATTACACTCTTTAGTTACACTCGTTAGCATTTTGGCCACAAGCCCCCATAATTATGAAATTAATTTTCAAGTTAATTTATACTATGACCCCGCATCATGTAATTTTTAACTGAGTTTGTGATTTAAATAATTGTAGGCAAGAAGGGTCAATGTGAGTTTCCTCTTCCAAGCAAACGGTGTTTCAGTCGGTCGTTAAAGAGGTCATCCGAATGTTTACTTTTTATCTTTGCGCACCATGATCGTCCCATATTTCGAATGGTATTTTATCGAAGTGAAAAATTTTCCAAAGCTGAAACAGCATTATATTAATGTCATATATTAACCCTGAAATGTAACAAGGTAAACTAATATGTTCCGTACCTACGACCAAAAAATTTACAAATATAAAATTTTGCATAGAGTGAAGTTAAAAACGTAGTTAGTTTAGTAATGGCTTTGTGTATGAAAATTCCGTGGCTTACAAACGCCGCAATTCTTTAACGATTTTACTTCATCTTCGACAGTTATAAGATATCCACGGATTTCAACCGCGACTTTACAAGTGCCAGTCTTAAGTGCAATGAGTTTTTGGCAGTGATTCCTGATTTGTTTTGGCCGGGAGATTTAAGGCGGCCAAGGAGTTTGAAATAACTCTGACCCGAATTGCTTCTGAGGAGCTCGAGTCTTTTTTATTTATTTAAGCAAATGAACGAGCATCCCTAATGCATCTGAAGCACAAACAAAATATCATTGTTCAATTCAACATCAACATCAATTCAACTTTTGTGACGGGAACGGAATTATTAAACATGCATGCATATCTGCATGATGTTGGTACTAGAGACCCTAATATTTCGAAGAAAGTTGAAAATCGCGAAAAAAGTTATTGATGCCACTATACATATTATTAAGAAATTTTACTGAAGGGTTGTTTTTTACCTTCGTCTATCATACTGTGTGTACTACTAACTCAGTGGGAAAACAATTATCTTCCTTACCAGAAATCCACTTCAATTGTGACAATGATATTTAAAATATGCAAAGTAACGTCCCCAGATAATGATAAATTAAAATGTAAAGAAGTATTATTATATTTTACTAAACATATTATTATATTTTATGCGTAGGTATTTTTTTAAATATATATAGGTAATCTTGAAAAAGCCATCTAACTTTTCCACCGAAATTGTATTTTCAATATTCAATATACCCACAATAGACAAAATGTATAAAAATATTCAAAACATTTTTTTAAGGAAAACAATAAGGAAGTTGAGTGAAAAATATTATGACTTATAAAAAATATGTTCATGTAGATCAAAAAATATCGATTCTAAATATATAAATATATTTCTATATTATTATTCTTAGAATTAGTTAAACGTTCTTGAAAAAGCATTCAATAGCAATAGACTGTATACGCTCCACGATTGGTCGAAAGAATTCTGACGTCACATGTGTCGTGACTTGTACGTACAACGGATCACTTATGGTGCATCTCTTTCTATTACATGAGAGATGGTCGGTTTAGATGAGAGAGGTGTATAGGCCAAACGTTTATTTAAGTTTGTCAAATATATGTACGTATTTGTTGTTATTATTATATGAAATGGATTTCTAAAGATACATATTCGTATAGTGCTTTATAATAATATGTTGTTTATTGCATAACTTAGAAGTTTTTATTATTATACATGTCACATAACATGTGATACACTTCAGGCCGCCGGCCGCCCAGAAAAGTCCCACAGTGAACTGGGCTGTAAACCGTTATTTTACTTTTGGTCTTTACTTTTCTGCGCGGTGGTCCTGAATTCGCGCGGGGCAAGTCAACAAATAGCGACGACAATACCGTACCGGGCTTGAAAATCAAATATTCTAACTTAAAATATTAATTTAACTATGAAATCTTAATCAATTTTCTTTTTTTTAATAACATCAATTCTAATAGATGGTTACCATTGGTAAAAAAATTACTGGAATTCCTTATTGCGAATTAATTTTTTTCCATACAAAATCTTTAAGCGACGTGGTTCTTACAGTTTGAATGACGTCACACCCACCCCCGCCTCTTACCGCTCCGATTCCGCTCGTTTTGGCGGGCTTAATAAAATTCAAACTTTGAGAATTAATTTAACTATGAAAACAAACTTTAAAAAAAAAAAAATACTCGTATTTAAGTTTGAATGCGAAAAAAAAAATTAAAAAAATGGACTCAACTTCCTTATTACAATTACAATTATCTTACAATTCAATATATCAGCAAGATTATTAGAATAATATTAAAATCCCAAGATTTAATACCAAACGCATTCAAAATACCTATCTCTATCCAGATATAACAGATATCGAATATATTCATGAATTTCAGCTAAAATTTAAAAATTATCTTAGACTACTATAAGAGTCATGTGGACTCATAAAGTTATATGTTGTTAATTTTAAAAAAATCTTAAAATCTGTTTTGATAAATCTTGTGTTTTTCTTACTTATCGTTTTGTTAAAGTGATGCACTACGTCGTATAATATTTTAAATTGAGCCGCTATCAATAACAACCCTTACGTAGATGGCGATAAGGTTTAAATTCCCGCTTAGCACCATCCGCCTGTTGGAAAAAAACATGGCCAAAAAGTGCCTTTTATTTTATTTTGTGGATGTTCAGGCATAAATGTTTAATTTTTTTTCGATCATTTTATAAATAACTTAATTTGCCACATTATACAATAAAATCATAACTAAAAATGGGTTCGTAAGTAGGAGATTTTTAACTTTAAAGCAGTTTTCATAGGCCTTATACATTATTTTTTTCTGGGCTTATAAAAAGACTTATATAAAAAATACTCGACAATTTCAAAGGCCAAGACGTGTTCTACTCGCAGTATTTTATTAAAGCTTCTGAAACATTTGTAGGCGACCAAATTTTCAAACCAAAAACACATGATTTTGCATTACTACGTATGGCATCGCCTTAATATTTCAAATATTTTATTAATTACTATATATATGATTTTTTTATAATTGAGCTGCAATTCCCTCACAAAACACAAGAGCCTTGTCTCTTTATAGTGAGGATAGGCTATTTTTATTTTATACTATAATACTGTGTGACATGTTAGCATTGTATATATTTTGTAAAAAACACAAATTTAAAATTATATAAAATATATACGTACCTACTTATCACAAGTAAAAATAATGAGAAAAAACAATAAAATCTACCGACAGTGAATAAAAATGTTCTTCAGATAATGATCAAAAAATAATTTAAGGAATATATTCCGACTATGATTAATAAATAAGTTAAGGAATGTATTCCGAATAATATATAAAGAAAAGTAAGTTCAAAAAGTTTTTTTTTATTGGTAGCAGAGAGTCATTTGAACAACATAAGTATTGGCGGACCACAAAGGTTTACAAATGAGTCTCCCACTTTCAACGCTTTATCAACATCCAAAGTATCTCAATAACCTTCAAACTTTCTCTTCTCAATTACCGGGGCACGTATCGAGCTACCTACCTGCCCAAACTTCATAAGGACTCGGGTACATTTGTATCGCAAACATTCGGCAAAACATTGGAACGATTTAATAAATTCATGTAGCGTAGGTTTCTCTCTCAACTTGTTGCCAGGAATAGGCCCGGAGGCCCTGAGGGCTTGCTTAGGACCTCTTCCCTCTAGTGATACTGGTTAAGGATTAAATCACATTACCTTCTTTGGAGCGAAGCAATTGCACGAGCCTTGGCTCTGCGACAATATTCTGGATTAGAAGAAACGGAATTGAAGATTTGTTTTTGCTTGGCGTATAAATTGTATTTGCTAGCCTTTCAAAAGGAAAGTAAAAAAGAGGTTGTTGATTGTAACCAAGTGATTTGATTAAATTGTTGACAAAGAGTAGCGAGCCTTGCCTGAGAAGTGCTATTCTATTTTGTTCGATCTAAACATAAATATTCCAGCAGGCATATTAAAGCTGTTTTCTGTGACCATAAAATATGTGATGAGAAAAACCATAATATATTATAAAGAAAATGTTTCTTCAAGCTATAAAATTGAATCACGTTGATAAAATAATATAAATACGTAGACATGTTCATGATAAAAATCACTGTCATTATTCATAAAAAAATACACTAACCGCAATTTTCCATTTGAAGAGAGCCTCTCGACTGGGCCGGTGCTACTTTAGTTGCGGCCTAGACAAACCACTGAAGTAATTTTTCATACGATATGTCAGAATATTTTTTTAGGATTTATGGTTCGAGATAAACCGACCATTTTTTTGGGAAACAGTCCGATAGGGATCGGCCCCGCAACCAATTTTTGCCTACATACATTGCTCCAAAGGTAGTTTACGAAGTAAGTTGAATTTACTGGCACTGTAATATTTTGTGACTCGTAATAACACCGGAGCTCAGCGCACACTTTGTCAACCATTACATTATACTTCTTTATAGGTATTATAACGTTCAGACGGCCCTTATCGCATGATTCTGATTTATTAAGTTATTATAAACCATATAATCGCTTACTTATTGCATAATACTTAAGCCCCTGCATACCCATTTCTGCGTATTTATAAAAAGTTTCTCGTTGACTCTTAAACTTTTGTAAGTTCCAAAAAATATCTATATATTTGTTAGGCCGAAAAGTTAATTAAATGAAATTCCCTCGATATAAAAAAAATCGCAAAGTAAGCCCCGAAAATTATTGAAAACACTTTTTTTTCTGTTATTTAATATGTTAAATGCATGAAAAAATTCATCGTATATCTTTAAATGCAACTAAAGTATTTGTCGACAGACTATTGCTCTATTTAAAAGGAGTTATGTTTTGTTTAATATTTTCACCACTTTTGCTTAATTATTATCGTTTTTTTAATATTAGCGTGCTCCCTCTAACATTAATATTTACATATCTCCCTTTCAAATCAACTTTGAACGCTTACTACGGGGCCTTAACATAAATATACCATATACATTGCTTTCCTCTAAAAATGTGTCTAACAAAAATTATATTTAATATTTTTAATTAAAGCGCACGATTTTACGCAAGGAAAACAACGGTTATAAAAAATAATAATGTTGTGTTTCTAATCTTGATTTTAATTAATTATTTAACATTGTTTCAAGATGTTAACTTTTTCCCTTGAAAATTCCGCTACAATATCGCAGCAGATGATTACAGAGCAAACGAAACCCACTTAAACTCAATTAACTTCTTTTGTTTAGATAATGAAAGAATTACATTTAAAATCAGGATCCTTAAACGAATTTCTTTTTTGAGAATTTCTCTATTGTGAAAAACATCCAACGTAAAGTTTAATTTCACCATGAGATTTAGAATATTTATATTTGGTAGGCTACCAAGTAAATGTAAGTAACACTTAACATTGTTTATGTAAAGAATTAACCGAAATAATAAACATGTGTATAAAAGCTGCCGTAACGATTTTATTTTTCTTTTATGTTATCAAAATATACTTGCTAGTAATCCATAAAAAATAATAAATCATAAATCGATTACTTTAACACTGTTTTATATTTCTTATGATATAAAAAAAACTACAATACGTACATGTCTATTAATATTTTTTTAAATTAAATTACTCTAAATATGTCACTAAAGTAATGACGAAAACTAGCACATAAGTACATAATCGCACTAATAATCTTATAAACTTAATAAAAAACTGATAGATACAGTTTAGGATTATTACATATCTGCATGAATATAATATACTTTTTAAAGGAAGCTATGCTCTTATAGTTAAATATATCTACAGAGCAAGTTTCATTCCCCACATAGAATTAGTGCGAGAAGCAACTACATTAAATGGAGAATGGAGTCTAGTGTAGTATTTATTAGGTAGGTCATGATAAATATACTACTGGGCTGGAGTGTCCGTTAATTATTTTAAATAATAATAGTACATCACAATTTTTTCTTTGCTATTAAAATTCATGTAATTTAATTAGGTGCATTAAATCATTATAATTTATACTATCGATATGTAATTTATAATTCATGAAAAAAAACCTCTGTGATGAAGACAAATAAAAAAATTATTTATATTAAAATTATTGGATTATTAATTATTTTAGGTTTGTATCAAACCATAATAATACATATTTGGTTACTTATTTCTCTTTCTCTGTTCATCGATCCGAAGTGAGTTTTTTTGTAAAGCAGAGTTGTTAAATACGGTACTGTTAAATAAATACAGTGTTAAAAAAAGAAACGGCTTTAAACTGTATTTGTCTAGATTGTTATTAACTGTTTGTTAAATAATTACTATATAACTTCCATTACTAGCTTAATAGGGAGTTATTTGTCGTGTTTTGATTTCGTTGAGGGTCTACTTGGAAAATCACAGCTCCTCGGGGGTCGGGAAATAAAAAGATGGGTACATAAAATACATGAATGTTTATAAATAAAACGATCTCTTCTGCTATACAAATGCCTCCTTTTGAGACCTATATTGCAGTGAATGACTTTACGCTCCACGAAAAGCTTTACTTTCTTTGTGGGTCATTTTGGAAGCCAATTTACTGATTATAAAAGCATTTCAGCTAAAGCAGATCTTTGAATAATCAAAAAATTGTAACGAGAATTAAATTTTTGCTATCCACCGCATTGTTCTACCACCGCCAGGATAAGGGACGTCAAAAACCACTTTAAAAAACAATTTAACTTTGATTCTATTTTAATTTTCACTTTCAGAATTTCAGTAAAATTATGATGATTTGAATTCAAAATTCATGGACACAAGGCTGTGACCGACCTCTTTAACGCTTATAACCAGCGAGAGACCGTCGAATGACTGAGTGCCGAATTGCCCGTTGCAACCCCCTACTTCAAAGTTCTCGACCAATGAAAATGCATATCAGTGTTGCTATTTTTTGAACAGCAAATATTAAATATTCAATACCTGGCGTAAAAGATCCTACGGGGTTCAATGTTAAGCTTTCAGGAAATAATAGTACTTAACCATTTTCTACACGTACCTGCTAATGAAATCAAGTAAGTTCACTGAGTTTGTTATTTGTATTAAGCTTAGTAGATACTACTATTACAATAAATCCTGAATTCAGAGTCACAGCTCAGTAAAAAAATATAATTTGTAGTTGGTTTACTATGAACGGAGAAATTAGCAACTGTAACTACTATTTCCCCTTACAACCGGCTTCATACGAGAGAGAGTTTGTTTCGAAACAATCCTTACAGAAAATAAATCTGTTTTTGGGAACAGATCCGGTGTCGATCGAAGGTGTGTGTGGAAGCTGCTTATCTTCGTAAGGTAAGGTTAGGTTACCATCACTCGCATCTGTTTCAACCAGTAAGTCGTCCAGCCCTATAGAATGATAATTATGAGCTTTGCTGTTTCGACCCATTACAATTCCGATTTTTTTTACCGGTAGAAATTTTTGCTCGTGGAATAAAATAAAAATATAAGATTTTAAATATGACATTATAAAATCATGTACCTATTTATTAATGCAAATTGTAAATAAGCTTTTTGGAACCACAGACTTAGTACATAAATACTTATATAACGTTTCTTTAATTCTAAGACCAATCGTCATACATCTTGAAATAAAAATACATTCTTGGTAAACCGTGATACGTACGAAGACGTTAGCATAATATGTATGTATGTAAATAGTTATGAAAGTAAGTTTAAGTATAAATTGTCGAGTGGCGGAGCTGGACCGTAGAGCGTACAGCGCATAGCTGATAGCGCGCTTGGCCCGGGCTCGGTCCCTTTCTTGGCAGGTTGCCTTCAATAAACATGTTTCTCTTACTTTGGATGAGGAATATAAACCACCTACCTGAATATCGTTTTTTGAAAAACTTGGCGGTTTACAATTAACTTTTCCAGTATCTGTAATTGAGGAATCAAAAGCATAATCACTATGTATGGTTCACATGGTTCCATGACAAAACTAATGGTTCGTACTAGAAGTTCAATTGGAGATTAGAAGAAAAAAACTCAGCCATGTCAAAAAATGATATTTCAGTTGTTTTCTATATTGTGTATAATTTTCCAAGATCAAAAGGAATTTATTCACATTTCTGCACCCGGGATTATCGACCTAGCAATAAGTTACAATTATGCTATTATTTAAAACGTCTGTTGCCATATAATATAATGTTGTTCGTTACAAAAAGTAGTTTTAAATACGAAAGTCACAAATTACGCAAAAAACTGTTGTCACGCATATTTAATATGAAGTATAATAATATCATTCACCTTTTCCCATGTGATAAATCTAACCAGAGCAATGAGAAAATTAAACTCAGGATTCGTGGGACAAGACGATACTGTTTTCCGTCAGAAATATTACAGATAAAATAAGAAAAAATCCTGCTAATAATCAATATATTTGGCATATTAATCATGGGAGAGAGAACAAGAGAGGAATTTTACGAACGAGAGTTCTTCAGGATTACAGGTAGCACTCTCTTAAAAGTGTGCTCTTACAGGACCTCTTCTAGAATCAAGCGGCAAACCGTCTCCGATCTTCTCTCAGCCAACTGCGTACATATGAGCAGGACAATGATAGCGTGGCTTTCGGTATAATTTAAGGCAGTGGTTCTTTTTGCCTTTCAACCTTTTTGGCTGGCGACCCAAGGTACGAATATATTTGAAGTACGCGACCCTAATCTAATTTTTTATTTTTTTTCCATTGACAGGTTATGTAATTTTATACTATAAAATTTATACGATGTATTGGTAAAATTAGAAATAAACAAATTTATTTAAATGTTCTGTATTAAAATCAGACCAGCATTAAAACAGTTAAAAAATTTACTCCTCGCTTTGCGCCCCGCGCCCTTCCGCCCATTAAAACAGAACTAACATGTCGCGATTGTGAACAATAGATGTCCTTGTTCTGAGAGTAGTAATAATTGTGACTATACTAGTTTAGTGACATCGATCGGGATATCAATACGCGATTTCCGCGACCCAACCCAAAACCTCTCGCGACCCAAATTTGGGTCGCGACCCGAGGTTAAGAATCGCTGATTTAAGGGCTTGTTTTCAACACTGATCGCGCACACAATAAAATAAACGCTCGCACTAACCACGGGAGACATGTTTTTACATTTCCATAAACAAAAAAACCCAGCAGGATACGCTATCAATGGGAGGAATGACGAACTTATTTGAAAAACTCATTTAAATACCATCACTACATAGGTAGAAATAAAACACTTATTCTAAAACTGCCGATATTCCATTAAAAATCCGGCTTCAGCTACGCCAAAAACTTAAATACACGTCTATCGCAATTTTTTAATCTCTATTCCGTTGTCTCCACTTCCGACGTCAAACTTGCCATAACACAAAAATAAGGTGCATCCACATTTCTTGGAGTAACTACGTTACACTGTTCATGCAATCAATTCAACCAAAACAAACAAAACAACCCAAAACAAGAAAATGACAGAAAAAAAATGGTTCATTCGTGCAAAATGCTATTTCGTACAAATTTGGTGTTTACTAATCTTTGGTCGCTACTCACCCAAGCAGCTAGTAGACTCCCAAGTGTTGCGGGTCTACCGCTCTGGAACCACAAGTAAGTTTTGTATGAACCTTAGAAAAATTAAGGAAAGTCCCATATGTGTTGGTATTCATAACACGCGCATGGGATTCATTTTGGACTCGTTCTTGGAAAGTATCATTAACAAAGGTGATTTGAATGGCGCCATGATAAGTTATTATTATTAAACGAGTTCGTCTTATTTTGTTACAGTATTTATGGTAGTTCACTGCACAAAAGCTCTTTAGAGAAAACCTCCACTCGTCAAAACAAAACAGTTACACAACGTTACATTGAAGAAAAATTCTGAATGGTGGTCTTTCATCAGGGCGATAATTACTTTATACTTTGTACTTTCCGTTTTATTTTAATAACATTTAGGTTATCGAATACATAGAAAGATGCATTCGTTTTCTCGATTTAATGGTACAGAAATAAACAAATATTTTATTTTTATTATTAAAATATCAAACGAAGATGTGGTTTTTTTCTACGAAATGACAGTTTATATTGTTTACCGATATAATGTCTCAGAAACTGGATATATAATCAATAAATATTATAAAAGTAAGTGTAAAATGTGCGTGCCGCTAAAACTCAGAAACAAATCCCGTGCGATCAAGGAGTTACATGGTGTGGTAGCTTTCTATCCCCCATCCATGAAGAAGGTTCCCGTTTTTACCTGAAGGGCGTGATTTTGAAGATATAAGGGCTGGAAGTTTCACCCTCTAGAAATTTTTAGAACAGTCCAGAAGATTCTAGATTATTTAAGAGCATTCCACAACATTCAAGAACATCCTGGACCTTCTGATATGTTATGGAATGTTGGGGAATATCCCGAAACATTCCAGATGATTATGAATTAAAAACTGGATTACAGGCCGTTTCCTGATAAACTTTTAGTAAATTCGTAACTGTGACAATACATTGGTTTCTCTAAATAGTATACAACAAAATCACCATCCGCGTTTGTCTGTTTGTGCGCTTAGTTCTTCTAAACTATGCAATGAAGTGTGATAGGGTTTTCACTATCATTTAGAGAATTTCTTTCGGAAGGATGGAAGAAATAATAAAAATATATAGATATTATATTTGTTGAAAGTATAGAAGAGTCGAGCAACGCCGGGTAGACGTCAGCTAGTTGTAGTATTTTACAAAAAATATGTAAAATGTTAAACAATCACTCAAATTTACCTATATTTTAACGTTCTTCTAGTGCTGAAACTCGTACAAAACCGTGGAGTAAAATAAGTAATAACTATTCTTCAATATTTCAGGCATCATTTTAAAAAAATAATGAAAATATTTCAATTATATGCACTTGTATGCACAACTATTAAATCAAAATAATCGACATGTTGCTAATGTATAAGATACTTTTACGTTCATCCTGAAGAAGAAAACATCGGTTTCGAAACCGAAACATGTCGATTATTTTAATTAATGGTGTAATATACAAAGCTATTCATTTTAAATAAATTAGATATAACAGTCTAAGGTACAAAAGTAAGAACTTCCAATACGTTTGTGCAATTTTTAGGTTTCGTAATACGTAAAACAAGGACTTTTCATAACGTTGAGTCAATGAAACTACTTTATTACTCCCTTGCGAGATCGCAGCTAGAATATGCATCTCCGGTAATTTTATATTAGTAACTTACACGGCTTGTAGAAAGCAGAAAGGAAGATTCTTAGATATGTTCAATATAAGTAAGGCAACCTATGTTTGATATCTGTTATTAAAAAAATAATGTATGATCTAACACTACCACTACTTTCTACCCGGAGAAAGATTAATGATAATCTGATTCTTTTTAAATTACTGAATAACTTCATCAACTACCATATAACGTTAAGTATTAGAAATATCCTTGCACTAGTTAAATCTTTTTGACTCCTCCATCTTACCTACTGTGACAACCATAGCTCTAACTATTCATATCACTCACCACTAGCGCGATTTCAATGCCTGACTGCCAATACACAAAGAGACCTTATCGATATATTTAAAACATCTCCGTCCTGCATCAAAGCCAAAATAATTAGTTGTGAAAGAAACTAACATGTTTTATGTTTCTACCGTGTTAAGGCGATGCCATACGTAGTAATGCAAGTGTTTTTGGTTTGAAAATTTGGTCGCCTAGAAATGTTTCAGATGCTTTAATTAAATACTGCGAGTAGAATACATCTTGGCCTTTGAAATAATCGAGTATTTTTTAGATAAGTCTTTTTATAAGCCCAAAAAAAATAATGTACAAGGCCTATGAAAACTGCTTTAAAGTTCAAAATCTCCTACTCACGAACCCATTTTCGGTTATGATTTTATTGTATAATGTGGAAAATTAAGTTATTTATAAAATGATAGAAAAAAACTTGGATATTTATACCTGAACATCCACAAAATAAAATAAAAGGCACTTTTTGGCCATGTTTTTTTCTTGCATAAATCAAAACAGGCGGATGGTGTTAAGCGGGAATTTAAACCTTATCGCCATCTACGTAAGGGTTGTTATTGATAACGGCTCAATTTAAAATATTACACGACGTAGTTCATCGCCTTAAGTATTTATTGTATTTTATTATGTACCCATATTTTATTGCTGCATAATGTACATTTCGAATTGTATTATGTTTGTAATAGCCTTAAGGGCATTCAATAAAGAAATACATAAAAAAAGATACGTGTAAAAATAATTTCAAAAGTGGTATCTTCACTACGATCCATTATTACCAGTTAGAACTACATAAATTAAACAATTACCTCCAGCAGAAACCACAAAATTGCCATATTTCAACCATTTAAATTGGGGAAGCTGCCAAAATGAAGTGTATCAATATTTTATTTCCTGTGTTTTGTATTTATTTATGTGCAGAGTTTCGCCTTTATGACTGATGCTAATAATAAAATCGCTTTCCGCTGGCGACCGAAACTTGGCGGACCTCAGATTCAACTATCTACAAATGTGCCAAAGATACGACAATACTGGAAATCTCTGAAACAAAATTGAAAATGATAGGAGAGATATATTCTTATTAAATATAAAATACAAAAAAGATTTAAAACTATTACCTCATTGGATATATTATATAACATAATGATAATGAAAACAGTTTATTATTTGACAGCCATAAAGTCACTAAGAAAATGGGTGGTTGCGTGAATATTTAAAACAGGTGTGACATTGTTGAATATTAGTCATTTTTAATATTTTGTACCTATTATTCTGACAAATCTTGTTAGTAATTTTTGTAACGTATGTATCTCGTCATGTCATTTCAAAAGCCACATATATTATTTTTGACAGACCGAACTTTACTTTTGTGCGTTTATTTCATTTTGCCGCATTATTATCCAAATACCAAATGTATGGTGGTAGTTTTAAGCCTTTTACTTTGAAATGTAAAATCTGATCTGCTTTCATGTCTTTGTTATCAAAATGAGACAAAAAATACAAAAAATAGACCAATATAAAACAATTTAATATGTTATAAATTCTAATGAATCGTCAACACTGAAAAATCACTTCAATTATTGCGAGAAACATTTACCAAAAACAAATTAATAACTGCAGTAAATCAGTAACACGATTCATAAAGAACACAGCATCCAAGAAATATATATGGAGATGAATTTTAAACAAGCAGTGCTTCTTGTATTTTCATCTCTTGAATTTTCTCCAGCCCAGTCACCTTTTTAGTATTTTCTCCTGGCAAGAAAATGGCAATCCGTGATTTTTTTTTGCCCTGGCAATCGTCTCAGGGAGCAGGAAGCCAAATGTAATTTCGGTGTTAAATTGTTGATAGCTGCTAGTTTCTACTCTTGCTGGCTCCTTGCTGTTGGCTTCAACCGTTGTTGGCTTCTACTTCTACTGGTGGTGTTATCGCCTATCGAGTTGACAGTGGCGGTTACTTTGGCAGTAGAACGGAAAATGGAATTGGATGGATATCTGTTTATTGGCGCAGTGACATTTTTGAATTCAGATAAAAATTGAACAGGTGAAACAAGATTACTAGGGTTGTATTGATAAGATATTCTAAAAATCTTTCTCATAGTACCGTTATATTTGAAAATAACAAGGGAATATTTAGTGAAAAATTCAAATGAGGAGTGAATCATAATTGTTGATAAACTACACTTATATTTGGGGTTCTCCATAACAGTCCTTGTAAAATATCAAGTAATATCTAGTAATAAAAATCAAGTTGTATTTTTGATTTAAATTTAAAAAAGAATATTGTTTGCCCGAATAAGATATGCGAATAGAGTGATTTAAAAAAAATCAAACGACAGAACAATTAAAATTTTGAAAATATAATTAATGATACGAAAATATAATAATATTTTACAAATAATGTGAACAACACTGAGTCACCTTCAAACGGAATTCAATACTCTTTGTAACCATTTTGCGACGATAATGTTGACTCAAAATATTACTCATTCAAAATTTGGAAAACAAAATGATTCATACTAGCACAACTCATCCATCAGCCAAATGGAACCACTTTTTTCTTAATAAAGATTATACGCTGTTATTGTGGAGAGCAAAGGGATATCTATTTTAATATTGTAATTGAATTTGGCACTATCTTTCCTCAAATGTTTTTATAACCAAAAATACTAATAACAACAAATTATAAGCAATAAGTCGCCTGAAATATCAATACAAATTGAAAATATCTCCCGAGTAAAAATAAATGCCGCCAGCGGGAATTGAACCCGTCCGGTCAGGTGCTCTGAACCACTGAGCTATGTCGGCTTATTTCCAACCCGCAAAATAATTCAATATGTACTAGTACATCAATCAACAATTACCGCTTATTATATTTTTCCACCTGTAAACAACCAACTTTATTTTTGTAGGTAAGGCTTTGTTAGTGCTAAATTTCTCACTAGATGGCGTCGAGACATCAGAGACATTAGACATTATATCTTCATTTGTTTGTGAAATATTTTTGACTTGTCAAATATTATTATTTTTTCAATGCCAAACTAATGTTTATAAGACAAAGTTTTATGCATAGCATAAAGGATAACAAATAATTACTTGTTATCATTTATGCTATGGATAAAACCTTGTCTTATAAACATTAGTTTATCATTCAAAAAATAAATATTAATGCTCATATTATTTACATACCAATACAAAGCAATCACGTATAAAAAAAACTGCCTCTTATTCTATGATTGTATCCTAAATAAAAAAAAAATAATTGTATCCTAAATGTAAATAAAGGATAATGTCCAATCTTGGATTCGTATTAGTTCGTCTACTTTTACCTACCCATTGCAGCGAAATTTATTCATCTGCAGTGTTCTGATATTTTGATGGTACCGCCCGTCTGCATACTAATACGGTGGTTGAATCGAAGGAGAGGAGTCTGTATCGAATCTAAGATAGATGAACTGGACTTCCTTACTTCCTACATTTAAGGTTATTGAGTCCTATGAGGCTCGAATGTACTACAGTAGGCAGGATGGGGGTGGGGGGTAGGCGGTGGTAAGAGAAGCAATATGGGTTGATTCATGCTTCAGTTTCGGACTGCACTTTATTTCCGTTTGAATTCTGAATAGAAATAATGTGAATGGATTTTATTGCAAGCAGTAAAATTTAAAGTAGTTTTGAAGATATTAAAAAGAACTTAGTACTTACGTACTGTACTGTGAATTTATCTTTGATTATGGTGCTCCGGTCGATAAAATACTAATTTAATAAATTAATATAAAATAATATGTTAGTAAAAGTTAAGTCGTGAATACTTATGCATGTATATTCCTGCATTGATAATCATTTCCTGCTACTTTGCTACATAATAACCTACCTACCCAAATAATATTACAGTACATTCTCATTTGACCATTTTCATCAAACATACACTTTTTGGAAGGAATATTATAAATAATTTCTGGACCTGTTAAAAATCCAAATTTGTAATTAATTTATTAGTGTCAACGCCGACGTTATAGGTTGTGTTGCTGGGATGGAAAGGGCTTTGTGAGCTAAAAATAGTTCGCTACAGAACGATGGGTTAATGTTTAATATGGTTAGAGTGTTCCATTCACGAGTAATTAGACGAACAAACATATCTATGAACATTGTACATGCATGCAAACAAAGGGACAAAACTGAGAGTACGAGTCAGGCTTACAAATACTCTTGAATTTTATTGGCGGTAATAGATTACATTTTAATTGATCTTAATTGTGATATCTGGATTGCAATAAGGAAATTGAGTCCATTTTTAAATTTATTTATATCAAAATCCACATTCGAACTATAATACTGGTATTTTTAGTTCGATTTCATAGTTAAATTAATTATCCAAGTTTGAACATTTTTTAGCCCGCCAAAACGATCAAATCCGTGTGGTAAGAAGCGGGAGGGTGCGTGACCTCATCCATGCTCCGAACGCCCTGTGCTTAGTGCATTTTGAATGGATATTTTTTTATCCTTTAGTTGTAATTCCATTACATTTTTTTTATCAATGTTTACAGTCTTACTAAATGTTTCTTTAAATATCATAAGCATCGTTAGACATATCTCGTCACGCAAGTTGTTTGAGTTGCATTATATTATGGAATAGCTTCAAATTTACTTTGATACTACGATGTAAGTTAAAACACTAGATAAAACTAAAAAGATAACCACAAATCATCTCAAAAACTCATATATCAATATGCCTAACAACACAATGCAAAACTGTATAGCGACCTCTTCTTATTATTAAAGTACTCATGTAGCAGAAAGAGATGTTTAATTATTACGATGTACAAACTCAACACGGAGTGCATTTGACATCAGATTTCGTTTAACCAAGCATGGAGCGTATAAACAGAAGAGCTTTTAAATCATTTTTCAAGAACTATTTATTAATTCTGAGTGTAAAAATATAGAGTAGTAGTAAGTATATTCAGAATCGGTGATTTTGATCTTCATGCATATATTTTTTTAAAGTCAAAATATTTTTCACTAAAATTTATTATTTGTTTCTATTTTCGTACTCCAATATTATACAATTTCGGTTTTCGAAAATAACAGCACACGTGTAATTCACTTCACTGCTTTCAACGCCCCTAAGTAATTTGTATTGTTTTTTCTGAAAGTGGTCTACGTCAAAAAGCGTTGAAATTTTCGTAATCCATCACTCTTCCGGTGAAATTAACAATCATCAAAAATGTATTCCGTGTCACTCTCGCAATTTAGTTGTCACTTTTATCAAATTAAAACACCTCAACAATTTTATTTTAAATGTCAAATTACTTAACTAACAAGTCGAGAGTAGGCAGAGGAAATAGAACGCCATTCAATTAAATTTTACATCAATACATCGTATAAAAAATATATATATTAAAGAAAAACGGTTCCATGATAACTCAACACAGTAACAATTCAAAACACTTTTAAAAAGTGATATAAAGTCATTGGAAACGATGAAATTTTTTTTTCTAACCAACCTAACCTAACCTAACCTAACTTACATAACCCAGTTAATAAAGTTTTTGTTTCATCACTTCCCATGACTTTATATAACTTTTTAAAGATGTGATGAATTATCATTGTGATGATTTATCCGGTTACCAAGAAAACCACAAGAAATCCATCGTGGTCGTGTTTCGAGATCTAAAAGACTGACCATTCTTTGTTTGACAGTCGTTGATTATTTTGACACACATATAATAAGGTAAAAAATTATTTACGTTTTTTAAAAACTTTCTTCGCATAATAATACGCTAAGAATTACTTACTTTTTAAAAAAAAAATTTAATGATGAACTAATTTTTAAGAGACAAGGTTTTTTATGCATACCACAAAGGATAACACATTATTTTTAAGCAATAATTTTACTAACCAAATTATTCAATATATTTGACGGGTTTTGAATAAGCCGACGTAGCGCAATTGGATCAGAATCAGAAGGCTGCAGGTACAATTCCCGTCAGCAGCATGTATTTTTTCTGTTAATAAATCAAACTTCTACCTATATTTTTAACAGATTTCGTCATTACGTATTACCAAACATCAACAAAAAAATAAATAAACTCCTGGAATTGTATCTGCACCTAAAAAAAACATGAGTTATATTTCTATGTTGGGTTCTCCCAAGGAGAAACTCATTTCCATAAACTCCGCATGAAATTTAGAGGTCTGACAATAAAATCAGGCTAACCGTAATTTAGTTTCCCGATAAACATGATGCTGGTACTTGAACAAAAATAAATTCGGGGATTGCCCATAGGAGGATAAAAACACAATCCGTCGCAAATACCTCTGGGTCCTGTAACGGCAAGGCGAGGGTAGAACCGCGAGGACCGACGGCCTTGGGCAAGGTTCCTTGTTCCTTCTCATACTCGACGCTGTTCAGAATTACACAAATTTCAACCCTGCATGTTGGAATAGAAAGCACTCTGGTTGTGTTATTAGGCTTATTATTTTCATAAACCTTGCAGTACTTACCTTAATTTGAGTATATATATTTAAAAAAATTAAATAAATTTGTAGTTTTGTGAACAGTTAGTAGACCTCGCGTGCGGCGTATGTATCTTTTTTAATAAATCAAAACCAAAACTTCCTCTCAAATCACAAGTTATGTAAGTAGGTACTTCTATAGAAGAGGAACATTTAAAAATCAAAAGCAGTGAAAACTAATTTTATGAATTATTATTTTAGTTAACATTAATGATTATACTCTGTAAATCGATTAATTATTTAATGAAGAAAAAAAAAATGTATTTTATATATTTTTTAATTTCAAATAAGGAATTATACAATTTGTCCGAATAAAAGTTACCATCTCATAGACAATTATTTTTTTATACTTTCTTCAGGCAGGTAGGTAGATAAAAAAAATGCAAATGAGAAAGTCCAAATAAACACGACGATTTCGTTTTTGTTAAAATAACTTTACTGAACCGTTAAACCGGTCACCAAGTAGAAGTGGAACTTACAAAAAAATTTACAGACAGTCGAGTTAAAAAGGACTTATACTTAGTCAATAAATAAACTTAAAGTTTTTAAAGAATTTTATGAGGTTGATGAAATAAGCGGGGGAAGTAGGGGAGAGAAAGGTCATACATTGTAAGATTAAACTGTTCATTTTGTGGATTCTTAATTAAAGTTTAGAAATATAATTGTTATTTATGTTTTTTATTTAATTGAAAACCATTAAAAAAAATTAACACACAATAATAAATATTTATTTCTTCATATGAAGCGGTTACTTTGTGATGTGACATTTATTGTTTAATTTTAAATTATAATGTCACATCACAAAGAAACCGCTTCATATGAAGAAATAATATTAGCAAGTACAGCTATTAAAGCGAAAATGTGTAAAAACTTTACCGTAAAATATAGAATTTCGTGTGTGGATATATTCTTTTACAAACAGTGTCTTAAAATGAAAGTTTTCCCTAAACTATAAGTGATGTTTACAAAGTTATTGTTTAATTTTAAAAATAAATATTTACATAGCAAAGAAAATAATAATGCTAAATACCTGAAGCTACAGTAACAAATACGGTAAATAATATATTAATGTATTGGAAATGCATTTTATAGATAAAAATTCATGATATTTAATCACAGTGACCAAACATATATCGCGTGATCATTTATAAAAAATTTATGAGTAATAAAAAAATAAGAAATTTACATCTAACATTTACCTGTTAGTAAAAGTCTCAATTTGTAGCGCCTACACCAACTGAAATCGCGTTTATTGATTGAGCGTAGAAAAGTCTCGTTTATACCTGGACTATTCCAGGGGTTTTGATTTTGTCTTTCTCTAATTTTGTTTTTTTACGTTCCGGTTCCGATCAAATATGGTGGCGGTTTTCACCTTTCGGGCGCCGCAGTAGCCAATATGCACGGTCAAAAAATCATTTCCCTGCATGTAAGTAGTTATCACACAAAAAATTATCTTGTAAAGTCGGGTCTCCAGCGATCAAATGTTTTCAAAACACCGGACAAAAACAAAAACATTGGGTCGGGGCCACAACTCTATTTGTTTTCCATCGGCCACGGAAAACAAAAACATTGCGACTCTGCCCCAATGTTTCCACACAAATTTCGCCCAATGTTCTTAGTTATATTTTCGCTAAAGACGTACAATTTACAAAAACCTAATTAAGCAAAAACAAAGTAGGTTACTAAGAAAAAAAGAATCAGCTGGCGAAAATTAGGCATCGGCGTATGGCGGGTTAATGGTTCTGCAAATAAACATAACTACTATTATAAAATCATTTAAAAGCGTAGAATATGTT
Organism: Hesperophylax magnus; assembly: GCA_026573805.1. Taxonomy (NCBI): domain Eukaryota; kingdom Metazoa; phylum Arthropoda; class Insecta; order Trichoptera; family Limnephilidae; genus Hesperophylax; species Hesperophylax magnus. The sequence continues at coordinate 10,229,132 of JAIUSX010000022.1, forward strand.
GATGTTATTTAAAAAATATGATTTTAACTCGTACCTGAGAGTTAAATGAACGTTTTGTAACGTTTACCCAATGAAATCTGGGCTCATGCGAAACTTATATGGCGTAATAATCAGAACAAAACAATACACATGGGGCTGGAGTCGTATGCGTCCCGTCAATACGTTGCTGAAAGTTTCGAGAAGGTTGCCCATCAAAAGTTTCACTACATAAATATTAATTCAACGCAACGCAAGGCGGAAACAACTGTATTGAAAAGCGGAAGGTTTGTACTCTGGATGGAGATGTTTATTGACAGCATGTAAGTTGTACAAAGGAGTATATTAATAATTGTATATATTACGAGTACATAACGCAATAAAATTAGCATGAAATAATACATGTAAGTAAGTACAGTACAAGTGTTTAGTTTCATTATCACAGGAAGTTGTAAGGAATTAAATAAGTGGAATTAATAAGAATAGTACAAAAGACGTAAGTAGGTAATATGAAAGTAGTTACAGTGCAATGCGTAGTAGGTTTGTTAATATTATTATAAAAATAAACATGAACGTTTGTCACAAAGCATGTTTTTAGTTAGGAAACCTTTATAAAGCTCGATTGAGTGTTTTGTCCAAAAGCGGTTCAATAAATGTATACAATACCGAAGAATTTTAAAGCAGATTTGTTTTTTACTGTCAGAAATCAATGGGCAGCAGCATTGATCCCCAGTTCACCGGTGCACGTAGATGAAACTCGATGGACAAGAGCGCAACATCCGTTTACAGGTGATGTTGGCTTCATGAGAACGGGTCGTTTCTTCAAAACGTTTTCGTGTAAGTCGACTCGAATGTAAAGCGAGCTTCCAGCTAGCATCTGTTTACCTTATTCATATAATCCGGGCCTCTTTAAGACTGTATTCATAAATTCCTTTCTACAGCCCCTACCTTACTACTACTACTAGTCACCTCACAACGCTGCCCAACCGGGTGGTGATATAAGCACTCTTGTAAGGTGTAAAATAAATAAATAAAAAAAATATCACGTAACTTTTTTTAAGGAATGATTCATTTACTTAGAAAAACAAATAGCCTTCATTGGAAAAATGCTACTCTATATAATAGAGTTGATAATATTATGTTAAATTTTATTTTTTATCTTCCAAAAGGCTATTTTATACTTAAGAGAGATAAGGATCTAAAGTCACTTTTTATTTCAAGTTTAAAAATGGTTATTTTTGTTCCTAATAACTAGATCTTCTTTGTTGTTATTATTTAAATTTAAATTTACGAATCTTTTGCGCGGTTTTATTTTGATTACTGTATAATAATGACTAGCCATTTAATAAATAAAGATTCGAAATTTCAAAATTGGAAATTAATATGTCATACGGCATATATTCTGGTCTAGTAATGTGTAATTTCTATCACCTAAGAAATTCTAAAAATATAGTACCATAGTATTCATATGTCTCATACTGATTTATAAATGTGGAAATTCTAACTATACAATTGTAAATGTTCTCCGAAATGCCCTGGAAAGAATCTCAGACTTGTGATGTCCCGAACGAAACCATTCATCTGTTTTGAATGCAATTACATATGTTATCCAAATTGACTATGGTAATAAATTACAGCTTTGCGATTCTTTCAAGGATAAAGAAACCATCCTGTCACTTCGAATGCAATCAACAATGTTCTAAAAATTTGTTCTGACAGCATCGCCATTCCATTGTATGAATATTATGTACTAAATACACAATTTGGCTGTCCTGAAACGGGAATCCTTACCAGTTGGACAGACAAAGGTTCATTTTGTTTTGTATTGTTTGTAATTTATATATATATATATATATATATATATATATATATATATATATATATATATATATAGAAAAAAAAGTACCTATTCACTTTCCATCTTGTTTCCTTAAATTAAAATAAATAATAAATATAACTTAAAAAACAAAACAAAACTAAGCTACATCCTTTGAGTGGTGTTCTTCGTGCGACATTCCGAAATTTCAGCAATCCATTGTACGTAATATCTTCGCTCCGTATAGATGCGTACGAGGTGATATGAGGCAACCCTCTCGGCGGTGATAGCTCGTGACCTACAAAGAAGCGAGAAGGAATAAACAACGGCAATAATGGCACCTCCTGACAGACGAGTACATAAACGCTTTCGTAACATGCCCCCTTCGCTTGGGGGAAAAGGGATTTTCCCTCTCTCACGTTATTCAAGTATTTCATTCCCTGGAATTGAGGAAAGGCAACTCGAGTGTCAAAATAACCTACACACTTGGACCAGGGGATAAGCAGCAATACTGTAATATCATGTCGACATAGTTTTTCTTACTGAAAAGCTTACTTAAAATTTTCTTAATAAAGAATTGTGTCAAAAGTCCAATAAGCGCACTTTTATGAAGAAACAATGTAACTACCAATCGTAGCATGTAATACTATGTACATAGTATTGGCAATTAAGTGCTCAGATTTTTCGATATTTCTTATAACAGTTTTCAAAAAAATGGTTCTTAAACAATTTTTACATGTATCTGATAGTATTAATACGCTTGCGTCTGGATGATGTAGGCCCTCTGATTGGTCAAATTTAAATTGTTTGTTTCGGTTAAATTCCGCTAACTTGAAAATTAAGACCCGATTTCATACTAAAATAGGATCACCAGATTTCTTCAAAAGCATCTTTTCTGATCATATAATTTTCGGATAATATCGAAGAAAATATGTTTTAGAAAGTTCGCGATCCATTGGATTAATTATATTACAGTAAAAATTATCCACAATTACGTATTGAAATTTGACGTTTATCATTATTCACGCGAAAGTCACATTGTTCAGTGTTGCCAGCGTATATCGATTTCCAATCAATGTAAAAAGCTTCTATAGCCAGTTAGTGTCAAGCAATGTACAATGTCAGTGTGATTTTTTAAAGTGAGATATATATTTACAAATATATAATTATAAATAATAAATATAATATATAATTATTTCACTGAACTGAATTTCCTTATTTCCTGAATTTCCTTATTTCACTGAACGAAAACCTTCAAAAACATAACAAATTCACTAACTGCATCATAGCTGGAGATCTGAACATTAATATAATTGGAGACAGGCACCACCAAGCTGACGACTATGAATGTCTTCTTGCAAGCTACGGTCTTCGATCTGCTATCAACTTGCCTACCAGAGTCACGCCTATATCGCAAACATGTATAGACCATATTTATGTCAGGACAAAATTTAATATCTTTGCAACTATAATAAATACAACAGTAACTGACCACTTTGCTACAATGATAGCCTTTTCCAAGAAAAATAACGACAAAAACGAAAATCAACAAAAAAAAATGGCAACTGAAATACACAGATTATGACTCTATCAGATCATCTCTTGATTCCATAACCTGGGCAAATATTTTAAATGAAACAGATGTTAATGTAGCAATGAAGATTTTCACCGAACAAATAAATGTGAATGTGATAAAATACACAACCTTCCGAACGCTGGTCCACAAAAATAAAAAAATTAAACCTTGGATCAACGACAACCTGGTGAAATGTTTACATAAGCGCGATAAACTACATAAACAGGCATCAAACTCGCCGAATAACATAAGGCTCCAAAATTACTACAAAAAATACAGGAATATCTGCCGATCGATAGTAAAACGAACCAAAGAAGAATATTATAGACGAAAAATTGAAGAAAACAAAGAAGACCCGAAGGTATTATGGAACGCTGTAAAGGAAATTAACAACACAAATAGGAAACCAGCAGAACAAATCAAACAAATAAAAGTTAATGATACAATAATAAATAACCAGACTGATATTGCTAACACATTAAATAATTACTTTGCAGACATTGGTCAAACATTAGCCCGAAAACTATTGAATAAAATGAACACTGATGAACATACACTTGCTGACAAATACAACACGATTGCCCCAGATATCAATACATTTAGAATTAAAACATTACAAACCAAAGACATAATACATCATATAAACAAACTGAGAAACGATTGTGCGACTGGACTCGACAAACTTGACACGAAACTTATAAAAGAAATAAAATATCAAATTGCTCTTCCCTTCACATACATCTGTAATCTCAGTATCACTAGCGGTATATTCCCCAGCCATTTTAAAAGTGAAAACATAGTGCCTATTTTTAAATCTGGAGACAAAAATAATCCCACAAACTACAGGCCTATCTCACTTTTAAATGTGCTCACTAAAGTACTCGAAAATCTAGTAAAAATCCAACTTGTAGACTACTTAGACAAACATAAAATCTTATCAGAAAACCAGTATGGTTTTCGAAAGAATATGGGAGCACAAGATGCAATATTAAAAGTAACAGAGACCATTCTAAAAAAATGTTGACCAAAAAAAAAGTTGCATTGCGGTATTTCTGGATCTGAGCAAAGCTTTTGATACAGTGTCCCACAAAATCCTCCTTAAAAAACTGGGAAACATAGGTATTAAAAATTCAGCTTATAACTGGTTCAAATCATATATAACTGACCGCAGCCACTCACTAAAAGTAGACAATATAACAAGCCAAAATAGATACATAACTTACGGAGTTCCCCAAGGAAGTACATTAGGACCCATCCTGTTCTTACTATATATTAATTCCTTATGTCAGCTTGACATAAGTGGAGATATTATATGCTTTGCGGATGACACTGTTCTTGTTTTTACTTCGGATTCTTGGACAAGTGTATATAAAAATGCAACTGAAGGAATAAACAAGATTAAATATTGGTTGGACAATAATCTGCTGACACTAAATATAGATAAAACAAAGTACATGACATTTAGCATAGATCCCAGACGACAACCAAGACTCGATGAAAACTTAACCATTCATGACTGCATATCTAAAAACAACTGCCTATGCAACCCATTAACACGAACCCAGGTAATTAAATACTTAGGCATTTACATTGACAACTATTTCAGATGGACAGAACAAATAAATAAAACAGCGGGCAAAGATAGAAAACTGATATATTTCTTTAAGAACATACGAAACATAATGCAAACGAAGACTCTAAAAACAATATATTACGCACTAGCCCAATCAATTATCACTCACGGTATGATTGGTTGGGGTGGTGCTGCTAAAACTAATATAGACCCTCTTGTCAAAGCGCAAAAAGCCTTAATTAAAGTTATCACAAAAAAACCTTACAGATTCTCGACAATACAGTTATTTAAGGACTTCACCGTACTGAACATACAGCAAATATACATACAAATTATAACTCTATATTACCAAAAAGACAAACTTAACCATCATACTATACAACACAATTACGAAACAAGAAACAGACATCAACACATGACCCCGAAGATAAATACCACCTATGGACAAAGACATTTTCATAATCTGGCCCCAAAAATTTTCAATTTAATGGAAAAAGATATTAAAGACCTGGCAACAAGTGTAAATATAAGACACAAAATCCACACATGGATAATCAACAAAGGCATTGTATACTGCGGACAGATAACATCTACAATACCATAAATTATAGCACTCGCCTGAATTTTTGTTCTCACTCATTTTGTTTGAATTGTTCTCACTCATTTTTATGTATTTTCATTATTTCTTATGTTTTTCTTTTTCTTTTTAAAATTCTTATCTTTCTAATTATTATATATCTTTTTTATTTATATTTTATGTATATCTTTTTATCTACATCTTTGATTATATGTAAACTCGCATTATCTAAAATTAAATCAAACTCCCGCCACCTCAGAACAGGCTCAGCCTAGTGAGGTGGATTATACCAAAAAAATGTATGTTAATTTATTGGTTAATAAATAATAAAAAAAAAATAAAAAAAATTATAAATCCACCATTATAAAGCCGGCTGCAAAAATAACCAGTTCCACTCGATACTTAAATACGTAATTAATTATTTTTTGATATTACAACACCGACCCCATGCGCTGTCATCAGCTGTCATGTTTAATATGTGATAATTACAGAATTATTATTTACGTGATAACCGTAGATGTTTCTTTTAAAAACTATCGCTGTGAATCGCTAAAAAGAAATATTTTGTTTTCAGATTATTATTTCAATTTAATTACTATGGCTAAAAGGTATGTGGACAATATTTTACCAGAATTGGTCAAATTTCGGAATGTTCGAATGAGAGGGAAATTTACCAAGCGATCGAAGTGCCATAGTAGTGTATTCTTGAAGTGTGCTTTAAATCAATAATCCTCATTATGTGCTTCCAGAACAGAATTATTTCGGCGTCATGTCAAAATAGTGTACAATCAAGCATTGCAAGGCGGTTCATTTTGAAGTTGAAAAAGGTAAACTGTTACATTCTTGCTGTCATACTGGAAAAATAATACCACAAATTTTAGCTTATCCTCCAGCACTTAACGAATGATTGACAAGAGATTGTAGTCAATCTAAAAACTTTAGGAATTTTATTTGTCAATACAAATGCTACTATAGGTAAACAGTGCTAATAGATTTGCCTCATTTGGAGCGCAAATAGCTAATATCCCAGGTAATGGTCCATATTGTTTAAAAATTTCTGGTTAGGTTTATCATCTGACTTCCAGAAGTATACAAGTTGCAGGTAAAATACCTTCCTATGCTCAGCTTTATCTATACAATCCTGACGAGGCTGTTAGAGTGCGTTTGAGTCATCCATGTAATGCTATAAAAATATATAAAAATATAATGCAAATAATTGATGATTGAACTATTGCTATAAAAATATAATGCAAATAATTGATGATTGAACTAAAAGAAGCTGTCGAGGAAGAAGAAATACGCATTGCGGCTGAGGGTGGGCAGGTGAGAGATATACGTCTATTGTTTACACGTTCATCAGAGGTACAATGCTCCAACCAGTTCTCACGATATCGCCATGGTTTACGTAGCAGACAGATGGGAATTTGTCATCGGGTATAGATATCGCTGTTTAACCTAAAAATGTTGAAGGACCTCTAAGGATGGCAACTTTATCAAAGCATTTAGATCCTATGGTTTTCCCACTTCTATTTCCATCAGGTGAATGTGGTTGGACCCCAGGCTTTCAGCATCATGCTGATTTCTGTACTGCTCAATGTCATACTGTAACTGCTATGTAGTTTTATGCAAGTAAATTAGCAGTGCGAAGAAACATATTTAATCCAATCCATTATGCGGTTAAACTTTTTCAACAGTATTTAATTCATGCTTACATTATTTATGAATCTGGTCGCCTAGATTACATTAGGAAAAACCAACGACACCTCAGAGTGGAATGCTATCAAGGTTTGCAAAACCATGTAAAAAATTTAGCCACTGATAGAGGAGTATGTGCAGGTAATACACTCATTCTTCCATCTTCATTTACTGGTGGACCACGCCATGTGAATAAACTTTATCAAGTTTCAATGGCAATGGTACGTAAATTTGGTCGTCCTGTCGTCGTCATAACTTTTACATGCAATCCCAAATGGCCAGAAATACCAACCGAATTGGAACATTATCATTCGGCCGTGGACAGGCCTGATATAGTAGCCAAGGTTTTCCATCTAAAAGTCAAGGAATTTATTCATGATATGACTGAGAAATATGTTTTTGGAAAGGTAATTTGTTGGGTGTATACAATTGAACAGCAAAAAAGAGGACTCGCTCATCTACATAGTGTGTTTACACTTTGCAGCCAAGATAAGTTGTATACAGCTTCTGATATTGATAATGCCGTATCTGCAGAACTACCCCATCCGAAGAACGGCTTTGTACCATATTATTTAAAAAAATAACATTCATGGACCATGTGGCGTACTTAATCCAAGGTCAGGACAGGCTCTAAGGGAAGCATCTACAAGGAACACCTCTTTAACAGCGTGGTTCCAATTAAATCTTCGAGAAATTGAGGGACGCTCTATTCTGTATCAAGATGTACCAAATAACAATGTCTTTTCAGCTGGTAAAAAGTGGACGAGGCGACAGCGGGGAGGCGACAACATCATTGATGACATACGAGAATGGACGCGGTGCATGACGGAGGCTTCATTGTATTTGATGCCTAAAATTCTTAGACATCTATTTGTTTTAATTTTTATACAATGTATCCCTTCGATCTTCGGCTGAAGATTTTTTTTATCGTGGTGTTGCTGAAGAAACAGCTATTAATCTTTGTCTTTTAAACATACAGGATATTCTTATGAAGGAGAATTCATCTTGCAGAATGCAGGGCTTACCTGAACCTGATGAAAGTTGCAGTTTTGGACAAGTATCTGATTTTAATGTAATTTCTGAAAACACTTTAGGTGAATTGATGGCTGCCAAACTCAATGACGTACAACTTCAAGCATATAATTCTATTTTGAATAAGTTTTTTTCACATGAAATTGATGACAATGAATGTTTCTTCATTGATGGCCCAGGCGAAACAGGGAAAACATACCTTTACTAAACTTTAATTCACACTCTAAGACGAAAAGGTTAAAGAGTTTTATCATACTGCTTTTAATTTACCCCTCAATTTACAGGACAACACAACATGTAAGGTCACATCAAAGAATCGGAAAATTATAACGGAAGCAGATATTATAATATGGGATGAAGCACCGATGGCCCCAGGTGTAGCTTTTGAAGTAATTGAGCGTACTATACGTGATATCATGGGAAGTGATTCTGTCTTTGGTAACAAAGTTATTGTTTTGGGCGGAGACTTTCGTCAGATCCTTCCAGTGTGTCGACGTGCTTCAAGAGGACAATTAATTGCCGCTTGCATAAAAAGCAGCATACTTTGGTACCATTTGAAAACTTTTCAATTAAAAACAAATGTCAGAGCTTTAGAAAGTAAAAATATATTTTCTAAATGGCTTTTGGACTTGGAAGATGGCAAACTTCCTGCAGCAGCAAAAAACCCGAGGAGCGGGTTTTTAACTGCTAGTTTGTTATTAACAGCAATTGTAATATTACCTTATGTAACTAGAAGTGATATTTCGTCATGCTATCGAGATCTCCGATGTGATCTATGTACACGCTTTGTTATTGTTATTTATACACGGATTTATTCCTATGTATATATTTATTTTTTGGTAAGAACCTTCAGTTTTGAGCGTATTAAAATAATACTGACATTTTATAGTATACAAATTGATAACGCAGCGATCGTTTAAAAAAATGATTAAGGTGTTTAAAAAGAAAAATGCTCAAATGTTAATTTTTTGCTTAAACTAAGTGGTTTTCAGAAATTAATGGTACTTGCCAAAAAAAATGATTCAACATCCTATTGTACGACAGTTTTATGTTGAAATTTTTTATTAATATGTAATGCTAATTAGGTACACACGGAAACGCTTTTTTTGTATTTCTGAAGTTGAAGTTTCTGAATGTTAAATCAAAGTAAATCAATAACTCATTCAAGGAGATCAAAATTATAAATGAAAAAAAAACATAAATAATCCAATGTAATAACAATCGAATATAATAATAATAATCTTAGTATATTATACCAAGTTGTAGTTAGTTACTTACTTGGTATAATATACCAAGTATATTATACCAAGTAAGTATGCATATGAGGTGAGATAAATTTAAAAAAAAATAGATTCAATATAACAAATTTTCATTTTTGAAAATTTTTGTTTCAATAGCATGTGAAACTAAGCGTTAAATTTAAAGGATTTGTTTTAAAGCTTTTGAAGAGGTAAATGAATGTTTTCTCCTTATTGTAAAAGAGAACATAAGAAACGAAGTTTTTTGGACACCCGTTACCACATTTTAAGTCAAACATATATTCAAAAGAAAACGTCGTTTTTTATCGGCTATTTTCCACTTACATTCGTGAAAGAAAGATCGTCTCTGTGGATCATATTATGTTTTACGGTGCTATATAGTTTTTTTTATATCCGTAGTTACACTATAAAAGTGATGTGAAATATATTGCAGCAAGTTTTGCCGCAAAACAACGGAGTAAGCATTTCTTTTTGCTACGTTTCAGATGAAAACAATGCGTGCGGATTTACTATGTACTTAATCATTAGATTGTGAACAGGAAGTATTTAGAAACTTACGTATAATCTGATTTAATACAACACTTGCGTGCCTCTTGGCACCGTATTTGCTGACTTTGATTAAATTATCAGACATCGAGATAAGAACCGAATTTGAAACGAAGTTACTAAGACGCATCTGATACTTATTTAGCCAATTTTGCAATGTATACTAGCAATTAATCGAAATGGCCATTAATACAATATAGAGGGTAAAGTTAGAGGGTAAAATTAATATTTTTTCTTTTGTATACTTGTTATTTGACACTCCATTTCATGCATAGAATAAACAAGAAAACTAGATGCGTCTTTTGCACAAATTTGAATGGAAATAAATGTGCCACTGACTTATGTGCCAGTATCTTTTGGTTCTGAATCATTTAGCACGCGGTCTATCTCTATTACACTTTCGGAAAAGAGTAAATCGTTATCCCATTTGAATTTCGTAATCATGGTGAAACACAGATTTGTATGGAAATATAGGACTATATTGCGTTTATATTTGGATCACAAAACACGCCTAGAAGGCACTTATTGTGTTACTCTTTATTTTATGATTTCATAAGTCTGTCTTAGTTCATGCGCCCTCGAGCAACTTGTGTCGCAGCGACAGTTGAGTGACTATTTCCAAATGCAAAAAAAAATGTCCCAATTTTAATGAATTTTGGTGCAGCGACACAAATTTAGCCCACGATAAAAGTCGCTCGTATGCACCTGGACTTAGAACAAATTTTTTAATAGTGTTCTATTGTCTTTCTTAGGGTTTTAGGCCTTTAGGGTTCTTTCGCAGAATTTGAAAAATACATCAAATTTTGAAGTTGATTTTCAAGTTCTGTAAAGGTTCTATTCAAATTCTGTTATTATTTCAGTTGCGAAAAACAACTGGCCACTAATGTTCTGAATGGTGGTCTTACACTAGGGCAATTCTGAGAATATCTTTCACCCTGAAATGAAATTTCCATACTGGAACTGTCACTCAAAACTACTGCTTTAAAATAAAATAAACGGTAAAATGTAATTGAAAAATCACCTACATGAACTGGTTTAACATATCTTCAAAGATAAACAAAGATAATGTACCATGAAAAAAGATATTATATTATAATTTAGTTTTTTGGTGACAGTTTACATAGAGCGATAAAAGTTAACAAGTCAGTCCGTTTTGGCAATTCTTGCCAGATACATAAATACATTTTTTCTGCCGCGCATGTTTTTTCGTCAAACAGGAAAAATGTAATAAATAACGAGGCTGCGCCGGCGAACAACCCCATCCGGGGGTGGCTTTAGAGGCCTACCCCAGCCCATACACAGAAAGCCTACAACCCCTGGCACACAGCACACAGCCAGCGGCACAGCCTACTGCCATTGCCATCGCTACTGCTCTGCCACTGTACGGCTAAACAGTGGTGAATTCAGGCACTCGGGCCCGCAGGGAGATGTCCTTCCGGTAACTGTCTGTTTACAATTTTAATGAATGTGTTTTATTATTGTAATCTCTCAATTATGCTGGAACAGCGTCATCAATTTCGTTATGCGTTAGGAGTTAACCATGGAAAGTTAAGTAAATATTTATTCACTTCAGAATAAAAAAAAACTGACGAAACATACATTACACATTAGTACCTATTCAATTGAAGGGACATATTGATGTAGAGCATAGGAAGATGTCGCTATATTATCTCGTGACTTCGAAGTCTATACATGACTGATACAAATGCACTTAATTGAAGTTATTCATTTCTGCAGCTAGGATGAAGATGGCTTCGATGATAATCAATCTGTGTTAGGTGAGGGCACCGGACGATTGAAGAATTGATTGCCCAGATTCGTTTTCACGTTACACGTACCGAATTGATTAAATAGACTAAGTACAACACTCTTAGCTTAATGTATACATTCTACGAATACTTAATTAAATACGGCCCATTTAAAACAATTAGCGGCGTGAAAATAATTATGCCCGCGTTTGTAAATTAGCGTCACTTCTCCATAGTCAGTTTCTAACATAAATAAAACATTGGGAATTTACACGTAAACGCGTACTACGTAATGCATAGTACGTTTCTTCGAAAAACGTACGCAATACACGTCTGTTCATAGCCACATGTTGTGCCGGAGTAAGGAGCAAATAATGATGCCGCATAATATAAAGAACAATGCCCAGGGCCCTGCCTGCCCCCAGGGGTTAGAAAGGTTTATTGCTACTTCTCAACGAGCCATTATTGACGTAGAAACTTTTTGTGGTGATTTGAATTTACGAGTAATCTCATGATTTTTATTTCGTTCGCTGTCGGGTTTTGAGTGAGTTTATTTCTCTTGAAGTTAAATTTATTATCTTTGTCATGTATATGAAACATATCTCTTGATGAGATTTTTCTACGAGAACTATTTTTTTGTCTGTATATGGTAGACAAATATGTAAATCTGAAAACGTTTTATGTAGATTATAGTTTGATCGGTTTGTTATCTAGTTGGACAATGTTCATCACAATAAATAAGAAAATTCCGCACAAAAATTTTAGGCTTTGTAAAAAAACCCTTTAGGAAAAAAATGGTAATAATAATGTGTTATATCATGAAAATTCTATATGCCAAATTTAATCGATACAATTTTTATTATCACTAACCAGTTAGTGGCCAAGTGGTTAAAACCGTGTTTCCACCTCGCATCGCGGGTTAAATAGTCTTCTGTCATTCTGCAAGTAAAGTTTTCCGCTTATAATAATGGCAATAGTAGAAAAGAATGATAATTTGTGACTTGAAAACCTTTGACATGACCCTTAAAAAAAATAACGTTTCACCCACAAAGAAAAAAAGCTCAACATGTAGACGCGTAATACAAAGTTGTTCTCTAAATTTACGAAATAAAAAAAATAAAACTGTTAATTTATAATAATATTTCAATCAAGAACTTTTCATAAGAGTAGACGTAGTGTATTTATGATAGAATATAAATACAATGCACTTTTAATACACTATGTAATCTATTAATTATTATAAATATACTAAGTATGCAAATATTATCTCTACTCTTACGAGAAAGAAACTTCTCATGAGAGTAGACATAGTGTATTTTTTTTAAATTTCGTTGTGCGAGTAGAGCAGTAGGTACTTTATATTAAAGTTCATAATACGGAATCGCGATGTGACTGAATTAAGGAAGCCTCAAGGCGCACGCCGCGCCGCTTCTCTGCGGCGTTCTTATTACGAACTAAATAAATTTCAATTAAAGCATGTTGGACCTGCATGGGGGAAACTTTTCTCCATTAACCAGGCTAGCTTCTACATTCCCGAGTAGAGCCTAAACTGGCAGAAGCCAGTCTGCGAGTCTAGCAGAGTGCCAGTTTGCCAGTTTGCCAGTTCCGCCTCCAGTCTTGCCCGCATACATCTCACGCTGATAACAAAGGGTTGACACTGCATACGTTTACATTAATGTTTCATCAAAAACAGATGTAGCTTTGAAGTCAATCAGTTTATCAGTCAAAAACCTGTCTTCCACAGGATTTATATAATAATAAGCTTTCGTAATCATTTATTCATAAATGCGTATTTTAATGAGGTACAAAGAGTTTTAATTTCCAGGAATGTTGTAAAGTTTGATGGTGTGGGTAGAGAAGGAAGACTAGACATATGATGGACAATATAAAGATATACGTTCATATGCTAGGTTTAGATTCTTATTAGTGCTTTCTCCCATTTCAATATTGATAGCTTATTTTAGTCTGGAATGAGGTAATATATTAATTTTGTTTTTCGAGAGCTTAGTCAAACAACGTTATCTGTAAAAAAATAAAAATAACTCTTGGCCTTGAAGTCAAATGACATGCCAGTACTAATGATTGGTATGACTTTTAGTAGCTGAAGTTGTTTGAATTTAAGCTCTTAAATTATTTATATTTAAAAAATAAATTGACTTTCAAGGCCTAGAATTATTTTTATGTTATTGTAAAAAATGTTGTTTGACTTTAAATCCTCGATTGTGTAAAATGATACAAAATTTAAACAGACGTTTCCCTCGGTTAGCTTTGAGTATAGGACCCCTAGGCCCAGAGCTTCATGAGCTGAAAAAATTCTGAAAATATTAAAACTGCATTTAATATTGCATGGTTTATTGAACTAACCATGAATATGCACAATACCTAACAAGATTCTACCTGACTCTAAATTTAAAAAAAATCGTAAACCAGGGTATCTTTATACATGATATTTTTCCTGCGATAGGTATCTTTCCTAGAACCTCACTATTTACAAAATGATACGTAGCCTATTTTGCCTCTAAAAATGAAAACAGATTTTAATCATATATAATCTGAATGTCATATTTTTTTTAATGCATTTTTGAGAATGGATTCATGTTTAGGTGTTTTTCTACTTATGATTTTTTTTAAATAAATATACTACTACTGACAAGCATAGTCCAATTTCAAGAGATGATCATTTTCATAAAAAGTTAAATAATAGCTTAAACCTTATTTAAAAACAACAAAAAAATATTCATGTAAAACTGATGGACAAGAAAACGCAGGAGCTATAGGTACGTTTGCAACATAAACGAAAAATCCAACGAGAAAAAACCTAATTCCATGGAGCCACTCGATACATAATAATATCTGTGTGGAAAAAGCGTATACGAAGTAATCTGCTATAAGGGGTAAGAGGCGCAGTCGATAATCACACCCCGACCGATGGGGTACGACTCGTGGATCGGGAAACAGGGAACGGGGTAGACCGCCGTAAAAGATGCCGACCGTTTCCATTTGCGTTTTTCGCCACCCTTATTGCAAAAAGATGTCACTTAGTTTTCTCTAGAAATGTAGAGATGTGTGAAAATGATGTGTTAATGTTTAAATATTTTAGAGAATGCTTTCATTTTGTACCTTGAACAATAATAATTTTCAATTAATTTCAAATTGATATTTATTTTTTCTTATCGAAAATCAGACAAGACGATAAGTATCATATACCGAGATTAAGCTGTTTAGCTATCATAGCAACCGCCAAACCCGTCGCGCTCATTATTCGTACAATACACGGTACATAATACACAATTCAAAGTACATTAGTGTAATAAATATGTCCTGTAATATTATTTTTTTAAAATGACTAATGTTTATAAGACAAGGTTTTTTATGCGTAGCACAAAGTATAACACAATATTATAATCAATAATTAGTGGCCGGAAATATCAATACAAATTGAAAATAAACAATTAGTGCTTATTATATTTTTTTCCCCTGTAAACAACCTACTTTATTTTTGTAGGAAAGTCTTTATTAGTGCTAAATTTCCCACTTGATGGCGTCATTTTGATGTACTGTATTAATATATAAGTTTAGCTGTGCATATGTAAAAGTCATAAATAAATACTATACACCAATACAAAATTTTTAATCTTTTAACTAAGTGAGCATTTTTTGAACAACGATCTCTATTTCAATATGTTGAACAGAAAATGAACTACTAGTTGCATTTTGATCTCAAATATTGTGTCGACTTGCCATTGTATTTTTTTCTTAGCCTTGTTTTTTAATAGTATTTATCAATTCTTAATTATTTAATTGATTTATAACTTCACCTTCTATGAATTTGCATTATTATATTATCAATATCATTCTGCTGAATACCATTTATGTTTGTACCTGTTATTGCGTGTAAATCGTCCAAATAATTCATTAAAATTATTTTGTCTAAATCCCTACTTGCTGTTAGGGTAGATAGTTAGCTGATATATTGATTGTAAAATGTATTTAAACACACTACAAATGACTTCATTGTTCAAAAGTTTGTGCGTAGTTACATATTTATAAACATACACATCTTTCATGTTCACACTGTTTTATCCACAGTTCCTCACTCCTTAGTTTTTCCTTGATTACTTTCCCTGTTCACTCCATTGTCGAGGTATATTTATAGGTTGCTCTAGTGTTTTTCCTTGGCGTAAATTATCATCCAATGCCCTTTATCCCTACTCCTCTGATCGGATCGATAGCGGCGAAGTTATTGCGAAAGGGAAAAGTTACATTTTTTACGATTCGCAAAGTGCACAGGCTATATGGAAATGGTGGCTCTCGAAATCCCCTTTTATTTCAGCGAAAGAAAAGAATGATTACGACTAGAGAAAAAATACTTGAGAGACAAAATTAGATTGGTTTCTAAACGACGTAGAGCAAAGGAGGTTTTCGTGACCTTCAAAGGGTCACTCACATTAATTCAGATATCGTCACCAACACGTTTTCGTCTAAGCAGAATATTTTTTAATGATGTCAACCAAATGTGTACATTACTGGGAAGGTCAACAATAAATTTAAATCATCAGGTGCTACATTCGTGTTGATGTTACTTGATTAACTATTTGATATATTTTATATTAGTCAATTCCTCCGTGTAATTTAAAACTTTCTTGCCTTTCAAGTTTTATGAGACAACCAGATAAGGAATATCGTTTTTATTTCCCACCTTAGTGTATCCATAGAAACAATCTAATGTTTCAATGCACGTGGACATCAATATCTCTTGTGTGCAATTGTCCTATTTTAAGACAAGTATTGATTAAAAGGATCCCAAATCATCCTATATATTTTTATCTGGGTAATTCCTCAAAACATGGAGGCAGGGGAGTTTAGCATCCGAATCTGTGTGAACGTTACCATATATATAAATACTCGTATGTTTAAATGTGTAATTCGTTATTATTTAATTGCACAGTTGTTCATTCAAGAGACTACTTTAAAATAAAAGAGCATGTTTTTTGATGTCTGACAAATGCGGTCAGTTACTCTGTAAGCAGCTTACATTAAAAGCAAAGTTTTCCAGAGTAAACTACTGTCACATTGTGGCAAGGATTTTTTGGTTTTACTTGTTTTTTAACGTTCATATTTGATAGCAAGATTATTCTTTTTAATTCATAAAAATCATGTTTTTGTTTATATAATACACCATTTAAGTTGATATAATTTTATTTATTTACGTCGCCTTTGTTTGGCGGTACTGTTAGGAGTTAGCGTTGCCAACTCATTAATTAACAAAACAATCTCATTTTCTTGAAAGCGGAAAACGGCAGGACAAAAATATTTATATTTAGTCATTAGTTTTAACATAATGCTTTTTTTATGCAAAGTTTGGCACTGCTTCAAAACGGAATCCATAGTTGGACCGGATAACTGTTAGATAAGAAAACCGACTGGATTACTAAATTTGTAAGAGAAACGTGTTTAAATGAATACCATTTTACTTGGAATAACTGCTTCTGGCCAGATCAATTAATGAACAATAATTTCATATAATACATGAAAAATGAAAATAAGAACGTATCTTAAAAAAATGTTTCGTAAATAATCTTGATGAGGTCAGGTAGTAAATAATCTAGGTGAGGTCAGGTAGTAAATAATACTTGTGAGGTCGGGTAGAAAATAATCTTTGTGAGGTCAGCTAGTAAATAATATTGGTCACGTCAGGTAGTCAATACTCTTGGTGAGGTCTGATAGTAAATAATATTGGTGAAGTCAGGTAGTAAATAATCTTGGTGAGGTCTGATAGTAAATAATATTGGTGAGGTCTGATAGTAAATAATATTGGTGAGGTCAGGTAGTAAATAATCTTGGCGAGGTGAGGTAAAAAAGCATAGATTATCAGCGGCTTCAGATTATTTAAAATTTAAATGTTTCTTTCCAAGGTCACTTGCTTTTAAATAATTGAATACACGTTTTCTCTTTATTGCCTGCGTTGCTTACATTTTTCAATTAAATATCATCCATAAAACCTACTAAAAATTCATCCCACGCCAGTAAATTGCAAACATTTCCTTATTACATTTGCATTCCATCCATTAAGATAGTTGGATTTTTGCACATTATTACGTGAGTCGAATAAGCACGTATGATTTCCCTTGTTTTAACCCCTGGATGATAAAAACGTCCAAAATGAAAATAATAATATATATTTATTGAAACGCTTTAAGAAATATAATAGAAACCTCTCGAGTCTCAGCTCATTTACTAAATAACCGTCTTTGTGATAAGTTTCAGGGGGAACAAATAATAAGGTTACTTTCATTAATTTGTCCCTTAAAACTCAAAGGGAGAGCAAGCATTTCAAAGCACAGTAATTTTTGAAAATATTTTTTCAAAAATAGTAATAATTTGTAATCGAATGATTGATATGAATTGCGACATAGTTTTCTTATGTCTAGTGAATTGTGCAGAATTTAGCTTAACCTGCGTACAAAACTTTATAAAATTTCAATAATTTATATCCACAAAGAAAAATATTATATGACTATTCGCAACTATTATTATTAATATATTTGCAACTGTATTGTAATACTATTCTAGGTTTTACAATACAGTTGCAAATATTATAAAAACAACAGAGAAATTTTCCAAAACCTAAATTTATTTCTTTAAAACTCAAATTACTTCTTTATGTATTCAAAGAAAATATTCCATAAAACCAAATCAAATGAAGATCCTGGTTCAATAAGTTATAAAGTTTAAAGTAAAACAGTTACCAATCCATAATAATTTTTAAAATACAATTAATTACACACTTTTGCAATCTTCTGTTCTCCAACTAATATTGGAGGGTGGAACTCAGTCTATGTAGTGCCTTCCAATGTATAGCTGGCTTTTTATTATTCATCCCGGTCACGTGACAGGCTGGAGATGTAATTTTCGCCTATCAGTAGGAACGGACCGTTACGTCGGAGCCGGAGGAATATATAACCACCCTTCTCACTCTGTGTTGGATTGAAGGCAGGGGTGTCCAGGGGGTGTAATAATTTATTTTTTGATGTTCAAGAAAACATGTGAAAACATGTATTGGTGGTTGTAGGGATGAATATTTCAAATTAATAAAAGTATCTTAAAATAATAAAAAAACAACAAAGCTGTAATCATCAATAGCAAAGTTATTTGTACAATAGCATTGCATTTCAACATAATAAATCAGAAATCTGGTGGCATAAAACAGTAAAAACTCTCGAGCAATAAGTAATCTTCAAGAGCATAGTCATTTGTATAATCGTGGTTCATTTCAACATAATAAATCAAAAATCTGGTGGTATAAAGAGCAAAAGCATAGTCATTTGTATAATCGTGGTTCATTTCAACATATCAGAAATCAGAAATCTGGTGGTATATAACAGCAAAAGCTCTCGAGCAATAAGTAATCATCAAGAGCAAGGCATTTGTACAATCGTTTTGCATTTCAACATGCATCAGAAATCTGGTGGTATATAACAGCAAAAACTCTTGAGCAATAAGCTCTGGAATTGCGAAATTCGGACAGCTATTACTGTGTAATTTCGAGCACATTTTAACCTCTCTTAAAATTGAATTATCCTAATTTACTATGGGGCCTCGAAACATAAATGTAACTGATGGTAAGAAACTACATACTGTTCAACTGTTTTATAAGATTAATAATTTTCAATAAATGAGTGTCAAAATTTCGATCAAAGCCGGTTAGTAAGCCTGGAATCTAAAACATGAAACCTGCTCAAAAGAATAAATAATTGTTAAATCTATTATCATTGTAAGGTATCATTACTAGGTAGGCAAGTTTATTAATAGTTTGTCTTAGTAGAAAGTTTTTTTAAAATATTTACTTAGATGTGAAGATCGAAAGATACGTAATATTATATATGTAGTATTTTTTATAAGACCACGTCATCAAATGTTTGCACTACAGCAAAAAATTTAATTCAAAGTAATACTGCTTAAAATTATTTTCTCCCAGTTGCTTTTTTTAAAGTAGGTAGTAACATTTAATACAAGTTCAGGATGTATTTCTGTATATTATTTATTCATTGGTAATAAAGGTTGTTAGTTTGGCAGCCCTGATCTTGTGCATGCATTCCTCTCTGGGTGTAAAAGTGAGCGAGGATACTCTGCATATATTATTATTGGCTTCTTCAGAGTGAATTTTAGTGATGAGCAGACAAAATACGCGAGAACTGAATATCTGAGAGGGTAAATGGCGAGAGAGTAGGGTGGCATTGGTCGAGGGAGAGAGAGGGTGCAAAGAGATGAGTCCTAAGTACCAATCTGCAAGTCTGAACTCAATTTGAAACTGAATGACATTTTTTTATGCCCCGATGTTAAGATTGAAGGCAAATTGACTCGCACTTTGGAACTTGTAAGTGGTTTTGATGGAAACTTAATTAGATGCCAAGGCCTTTCACTTTGTGAGGACCCAATTGATTCCGGATTCGAACTATTATTTCAAATATCTACGTAGAAGATCAATAACGTTTGCTAAAATAGTGTTAACAGTCTTCGGTCTAACTTAGAGTAGAAATCTGTTCCTTTGTCTCAAAAAACTACTGATTTTTTAAACTTTGGAATCATGAATTAGGCAAAGCTACCCTTGTCTAGATTTTAATTATCAATGCAACTATTTTCAATATATAACGCCATTTCTACACTTGGCTTTGAAGTTATGACACCTTCGCGAGAAAAAAATAATACATGTCATGTAATTGTCTGATACTTACACTTTAATAAAACAATTAACAACTTTGCTGTTATCGGAAAAAATGTCAATTAGTAAATATGTATAAAACGTCAATAAATAAACCTATCCTAAACTAACCGCTGCACTTGTAATAGGCGCATAATGAAAATTACACATGATTTCAACTTAATTACGAAAAAATACTATGTACTTCGTGATAGATGGTAGAAGATACATTAAAATTCATTTCTTTTTCAAAGTAAGTTCCCTTATAAAACGCGCTTGTGCTGCCATTATGTATTTTTTTTGTATGGAGTGACGTTTACGAAAGTTTAGATTTAATCTAAAAACCCAAAAATTATTTGAATTACCCAAACTAAGAACCTAATAACCTCTTTTGTGAATGTAAATACTTGTTCCTAGTAATATTTAAGTTGAAACGAAGTGATGAAAACTGCCGAAAAATTTAAATATAATTATTTCAAGGCTAAAAAAAACTTTTTAAAGTACATTGGGAGATATTTTTAATTAAACGTGGTTATTTAAATATTAACTCATACCATTGAATTATTACAAACACGTTGAATCCATTTATCAGGGTAGAAATCCCAGACGTCCATGTGTTTTTTGCAAGTAATGACAGTTCGCATTTCATATATCGATTATCACTAAACAGAGTATTTGGCAAAGAAATATTTGGAAGATTGAGCAAAGCCATAACGTTCACCCTTCGGGAAAAAGTTATTTCACGCTCAAACTTATATGAACACGGATCAAAACTAAAATTATTATTTTTTTGGTAAACTAATGTTTTTAAGACAAGATTTTTTATGCATAGCACAAAGGGTAACAATTATTTTACAAGCAATAATTGTTCGCCCAGGTTTTCAGGTGAAAAATGTAACAAGCAGTAATTGTTGAATGAAACACTAGTATATATTGAATAATTTCGCGGGTAAGAGATAAGCCGCCATAGCTCAGTGGTCAGAGCTGTCGACCGGAAATCGAAGGGACACGGGTTCGAGTCCCGTTGGCGTCATGTATCTTTTATCAGGAGATTTTTCAATGTGGATGAGTGTTTCAGGCGAACAATTATTGCTTGCAAAACTAAAATGACTATAAGACGAAAAAATATTTTTAAGGTTTTCAACAAGTTCTAATCTTTGAAAGATTAACTTCTTGAAGTGTAATTATTAGTCAACGAAAAGTCGTGCAAATACAAACAATAATACAAAACAGTATTTTACACTGCACATGCTGGAAAAAAGGCAATTTGTATATGTTTTAGAAAATGTTATATCAAAACCAAATGTTTGAATAGTTTTATTTTATCATGTCGTTTTTTTTAAATGTCATTGTAATTTTCTTTTATGAAGTCAAATAACAATTTTTAAACATGCTGAATACAAGCAATGCATATGTGTGTGAGAACTGTGCTCGTGTAAACTGTAAATAATTCCTAATCACCAGATTTATACACATAATTTTCTTTATGAATTGTAAATACATCACGTAATTTCGGCACCAATACTACAGACTATTATCCGATAGTTTATAAACAGTCTGAAACTTAAGCACCAATAATATTTTGTTGTATTATTTATTCTGACGAGGTTTATCACTTATAATAATGATCTGATTGGAAGTTTGGCGGATGTACCGGCTCTTAGTTGAGTTTAGCGGCGGATATTACTTGACAACAGAGATCGGCTCGGCTCCATCCACTTTATATGGTAATTTATTTTCGCCTGATACATAAAGTTTCTTCAGCCGGTACTTATGTAGATGTTGCCAAGGTAAAAGATGGAGAATAAGTCACTTCTGTTAAAGGCTTTATAACTTCTGATATCGTGGACATACAGTCGTCCGTCATTTCACGTTTCTTGGAAACATTCCATTTTCTCTCTTAAATTTAAACACTGAAATTTGTCGACCATTTGTGGATCTTACTACAGCTTAGAGTTTCAATTAAACAGGAATTTTTATACGGAGTGGCTGTTTTTAGGTTTTTAAAACAAGTATAATATTTTTACAGTAATGTGGAGTTAATAATATTATACTAATGACTTGTTAATTGATATATTTACTGTTTTGTCATTTTCACGTGAATTATTCAGAATGAGAGCGAAAGAAGCAAGTTTATTTTAGGAAGATACATTTCATTATTTGCGTTTGAAATTTACCAGTGAGTTTTTAGTCAAAAGATACGCTTGAACACGTTTCCCTTTGCAAAAATTCTCTGATTCAAAATATTGTCCTCCAGACATTTGAAAAAGGTTATCACATTATACCGTACAGATGCACGTAAGTGCTATTTGCCAACATGGAATAAATATGAGTATTATATGTTGCGTTAAAGCAATACATGTAAAACATGTTTGAAAAAAAAAAATTATATTTATCTTATTTTATTAGACACCGCTAAACACTACTCCGTGAACTTGTAATAAAATGCCCCTTCAAGTTAGGTTTTCTACAAAGTCTTTCAAGGGCAAACTCTATAGAATTTCAGTTGCTAAATAAATATGTAGCTACTTGCCACTTTACTTCTGGATCACATTACTGAGGCGTAAAACTCCAAGAATAATTCTCGGTTAAAGTTTTGAGATACACATTATTTTGAATGTTTTGTCATAAAAACATCAAGACATTGTTGTAAAAAAACACGAGAACCGAATCAATTCCAAGTTTCGATGTTCCCCATTGAAACAAAACGTCAAAAGCCGACCGTCCACTCGAAAGCACCCCGAAGGGACCTTTGTTGCTGGAAACACCACATTCACACATAACAAAGCTGTGAGCTACATAGGTACGTATTTTTTCCTCAGCCCCGAACTGTTACAATACTAACGGGAACAGTCAAACAAAGCAAGGAAATCAGCACTAAACGAAACGTTTGACTAAATAATATAGGCCATAGGAAAGCTCCGATGTTTGTAGTACTAAGCAAACTTTGATCGAACGTTTTTTTATGTGATTGGTTTTATTTAAGAGTTGTACCCGCTTAGGATTAAGTAACTAAATAAATATGAAACCGATTTGAATATTATCTTCGTGGTTTTAGCATCGAGGTGAATTTATATAACATTTGTAACCTATATCCGTTAGAGCAGGTATACTGTCAAGACGTTTTCACTTTTGCAGTACAAATGTGAAAAATATACTTTTCAACGCATTTTGCACTTCGTTGTACACGTCAGAACTGTGGGTGGATTACACTGCGTCCCAATGGCATAAACTAAAAGTCGCTTACAATAATGCTTATCGCCAACTATTCCACCTACCAAGATACTGCAACGCCACGGAAATGTTCCTGGAGGGACGAGTACACTCTTTCAGAGCGCTTCTCCGCCATCACATGGGAAGCTTATGGCGCAGACTACGCCAGTCAAGTAACAAAATCATCACTGCCATGGTTGCCTGGATGGAGTCCCCTCTGACGGGAGATGTGCAAATATCCCCCATAAACGGCTGTTCACACTAATTTTTGTGTTTATATTTTATCTTTTTTCACTTAAATTACGCTTTTTTGTGCCTGTCGGAATCACCTATGTTATTACCTACCTTATTATTATTTTTATTACTTATTATGTACATTATTTCAAATATGGAATGTATTGCATTACACTACCCCTGCATAGATTCTTATTATTATTATTATTATCATTTAATTACTGTTAACATGACATTAAAAAATGTTTACAAAAAACTACATATTATTTTTCGCTTATCGTGTTTAGTTTATCTGTACATGCTTTATGTACTTATAATATTCTGATTAATCTTTTTCAATAGGTGCCCACCTCCCTATTTAGAGGGGAAAACATTTAGGTTTTTAAAGTTACTCGAAGTGGCTTTAGTTAGAATAAATATGTACTGGTAGTTAAAATGATATTATCTTCGTTAGTATAATTTAATTGAGTTACAGTGTTATTAATCTTAAATATTTAGGATGCGCTTTTGTAATTCGAAGCACACAATGTCTCAAGTTCAAAATGAATTATGTTTCTTCACTTGCACTTGCAGTCGTCAAAGCAAAATGACTTATTTGAGGGTACGTGGTTCTCTAACAAAGCGGCTCTTTTTGAAAGTGAAGTTACTGAGACTATTAAGTCATTAAAGCAGCCGGCCTGGACCATTATATTATTATATGTAGCGAAGTCCAAGTCGGACTAAGTTTCCCTCCTTGGGTCTCCCCTTGCATAATGCACCGGGGCTAAGCACCAAACTTTGTAATTCATAACTTGATGCAGACTCGGCAGATGTTTCACTGGCCAGCACGTGACCAACAGCTTGGCAATAATAGCTTTCCACTCTTCCGCTGCGAACTATTACCAACTACTACTGTTAATGGTGGTGACAAAGCATGCCCGATTTGTAAATGTAAGTCTCCTTGTCACCGTGGATTTGTTACGTGTCATGTGTGTGGCGTGGACTTTAATTGGGTGCAAACAGGAACTAAACTTGTTGTTCGTGTCATATTAAAATGTCTGCATGAACTGTTACATATTAAACACGTATTATGATACATCAGTAACAAAATATAGATACTAATTTACATCAGAAATTTATTTAAAACTGTGTATTAACTAACTATGTAATCCGATAATATATTTCTTTAAATCAATAAGTTGTTACAGATAATTGGAAAGCTGATTTTCCCGTGTCAAACGAATTTTAGAAACTCTGTTAAGATGTCATCAAACATTTTTAAGTACGTGAGAGTAAGAATAGATCAATTTGGACTTAGGTATATTTTAATTATATTGGAAATCTCAGAATTATGAAGTCTCCAGGGAAAACATACTATTTTGTAACATGGTTGAAAAAAAAACTTAGAAAACAATACACCGGTGAGTGGAATAAATGAACTACAAGTTTTCGTTTACCCGTGGGTGACCTTTGTTTCTACGGACAATGAAAAGGAATCGATCCGAATCATTGTTACAAAGGGCTATTTTTACTGATAATTATTATAAAAATATTTATGAAGAGCCCCTTGAGCAAGAAAAAACTCCTTGTTACTCAAAGAATACAGCAGTTGTTTCCCAAATAGAAAATTAGAAGAGTTAATTAATCATCATAAGCTACCCCTCCCTCTCTCTCGCATAGCGCAGTATTCAACCCATGGAGTCCCAAGATAATGGAACTCAGTCTCGTCCTTTTGTTAAGGAATTTTCCTCCTGTCCCTTGCAGTGTTTGCAAAAAGGACTCTCCAAAATCTGAATCAATCTTCAAACCTCATCGAGTTCCGCTGGCCCTGTCATAAAAAGGAGCAATGTGTTAATTCCCCCGCCATCTCGCGATGTAATCAAGATTAATTTCCTTTTTACTTCGTTGAAGTAATGAATATCGGCAGTAGGAGTATTTAAGGCGTCTTTTGTCTACATTATATTCGGCTTTGTGAGGCCGTCATGAGCGATAGACTAGTCTTGGGATGATGAAAAACACCAAGCGTACTTCGTACGTAATTAATGACTTGTTAATGGATGAGACACTTCGATGTTCTGACGTATTTTTGATATGACGAGAAGATTATTAAACTGTATATTGTAACGCTTTTTATCGTTTCTGATTTATGTCAAATATGCGTTAACGTTTAGCATTTAATGACATTCGTTCGATTTAGTAAAATTGTATTTAAAAATGACATTATATTGCGCAGTGGTCATTACAATACCAATATTTTTTTCATTGCCTTATCAGATTACATTTAAAAATAAGGTTAACTGTGAATGTTTACATCTAATTCTAAGGTATCTTGAAATTAAATATGCACTCATTAAGAGTTCTCAAAGTACTAAAAATCTGGTTTAATTTTCTTTTCTCAAAAGTTTTTTTGCTTTTAAAATGAAGCTGACAAAAAAATCTTGTTTTGATAGAAATTTTACGACAAAAACTGCCTCGTTAATTTATGAGTGCTGCATTTTTCGCTATTTTACCCCAGAAATGAAAGAACTTATGCAAATACGCGGGATTAAAAAAAACAGACCGAAACACATTGCATGTTTGCTAAGAGGAAACTGAATTTTACGTCAAGAGCTGTGCCTTATATCTTTCGCTCTAGACTTCAAGGCCTGGCATGAAATTTGGCATTTTATTTCATTCAAAGTAACTTCACATACATAATTATTAAGATAACATTATATTAGTAGTTTTGTGAACAGTAAATCTCAAGTCCGATTAAGTATGTTTCTAATTCGATCTATACATTTATATAAAAAATTAATGTTTGTTTGTCCCCTATAGACTCATAAACTACTGAATCGATTTCGCTGAAAATTTCTAAGTTTGTTCTTATTAGTCTCAGGAGTGTTTAGAGATTTGTTTGGAAGGTAAAAGAAGTAAGGGATGCCTGAGGAATACTCAACGCACTATCTTTGCACTGGAATGATATACAGAGTGGAATAAAAATCGATATTATGTAGTTTTTTAATTGTAACAATGTGGTATACAGTAGGGAATGGTGGAAGTCGGGGATGCTCGAGGAAGACGTGGCATGATCAAGTGAAATAAAAACTTCATTGGAATAATATTATTTCCACCTTAAAAATAGACCGATCTTTCAGGTACACTAGAATTCAAAACCTCAAAAATTTACTCAAAGCCATTCATAACCCCGAGCAACGCCGGGTAAACGTTAGCTAGTATTTAATAAATCAAAACCAAAATCTGCTCAGAAATCATAGGATTTGTAAGTAGGCACTTGAGTACAAACCTACCTAATTATAAACCATAAATGTTGTACGATTTTTTTAAAAATTTCAATTAAGGAACTACACAATTTGTCCTAAGAAATGTCACTTTATCAATGACAATTTTGCTATTTTTTTTACTTTCTTCAGACCGGTTAGTACCACAACATATAGCTCGTAGTAGGAACCACGTTCGTGCACACTCTGGAGGGATGAAAAGGTAGTATTCAACACGGCCATCATTTGAAACCTTACCGGAACGTAATAAACAAATTTACAAAGATGAAATGCTAAATGGTCGAGATAAAACAGGACTTGACGCTCAGTTAATAATGCGCGATGGTCGGTATTCATGTTTAATCAAATGAAAAATGCTTTTGAAATAAAACTTAAATTTCTTAAATAATCGAAAAAGCATTGAACTTCGTTGGTAAATGTAAATTTAACGATGAATGTGAAATAAGTTTAGATAAACATGAACTGAAAATTGCAGAATGATTGCGTACCCTCGTTTCGTGAATTCATCAAATCAGTCATTTTTTAATCCCTCTGTAAGTCGAGTACTTTACATTTAAGCTGGGGGAAAATTTTGCAGAGGCGGGCTGTGGCACTACGACGGCCATGATTTACATATAATGCATATATTTTTTTGTATTTACAGAAATTTAAGCGATTTAAATGATTTGCTGCAAACATGGCTATTTTTCGTACTTAGAGAAAGAAGGTGGAAAAAATATCCAGCCGTAGATTTTTTGATCTGGAAACTACAGGGCTTTCCAATAAGAGGTGTTATTTTGATATTCAATCGTAAAAGATCAATGGTTTCGTTGCTTGTGTGGCACGTAGCGCCGTCTTGTTGAAAGTTAACGTTGTCTAGATCAATACCATCCAATTCTGACCATAAAAAATGATTAATCATCTCTCGATAGCGCAATCCATTCACCGTAACTGTTGCTCCAGTCTCATTTTCGAAAAAGTAAGGTCCAATGACTCCGCCGGACCATTAACCGTACCAAACAGTCACACGTTGAGGATAGAGAGGCTTTTCAACAATAACTCTTGGGTTTTCCGAGCCCAAGATGCGACAATTTTGCTTGTTGACGAAGCCACCGAGGTGGAAATGGGCCTCATCACTCAAGATGATTTGCATTTGATTCACTCAAGTGAATTTTAATAATTTCAGTGCATAGTTGGAGCGTGTATCGTTCCATTTTTATTCCAAATGTTAAAAAATGACAGCTTCAAAAGTAACATACAACCGAAATAGCGTGCTATTTAAAATAACACCTCTTATTGGAAAACCCTGTATAAAAAAAATTGATAAACGCTCTATGCGCCACTGGAAAACGGTTCACCACTACTCAAAGCTGGGGACTTTTATTTTCGTCAGACGGTTTTACAGAGTCCTCGTGAATATTCATAGAAATGTTCTGCGCCATAGTTCTCAACGCAGCTAATTAATAAAAAGCTTTTGCAGGAAATATCGGATGCTGGCTGCCATTGATTTTTTATTTCTTCAACGTTCCTCATTACCAATTTAAATCATGTTAATCAAACTTTCAGAGTTTTAAAAGCGCGCTGTAAATATTTGTTTCCGTGACGTCAGATGTGTTTGGTGAGAGTTAATATTTGTGCACGAACTGTATTGATACAGACCGAAGCTATTACTGATTTTCAACTTCACCGAGGTTGGTTTGCAGCGAAATGAACAAATAATTGAACTAAATTTAAAATAGTTATTTAAATGAGAAAAACATCTAATATTGTATTCCATTATGAAAGAAAAGAAAATCTGACAAATTAATGTTCTTTTACACAATTTAGATCTTGAATATTATGTATTAACCCTTTCTTAAAGTATAAAAACATGCATTTCCGGAAACGAAAAAAATCTAACAAATAATATAAGAGTATCGATTCTTATTGGAATAACTTTTCTTTGAACATTTGAAGATTATACCCATCAATGTAATATATATATAATTGAAAACAGAACGAAACAGAACAAGAATGTAATGGTCTCAAATGGTATTCGAACCCAGGATTTGTCTTACTGAAACATGAAACAGAACAAGTCACAGAAAAATATAAAGGTAACGGTTTCAACTAGGAATCGAACCCAGGGTCTGTCTTACCGTGACCACGCCTCCAAACACTCGGCCATCGGGACTTAATTATTTTATATCATATTTGTGGACCTCATATATCAAATTCAGAATTAATGGCATTATCCTCAACTAATTTTTCCCATATTTTTGGCAGCTGTCTTTTTGAATGATTACACAGTTCTAAAGAATTTGTTTGTAATCTAGATAGTGTCTCGGAAAAATATTTCTTTTTTTATTTATAAAACTATAAGTAGTGAGAAGTTTTGACCCGGTAAGACAGAGACCCTGGGTTCGATTCCCTGTTGAGACCGTTACCTTTATATTTTTCTATGTCTTGTTCTGTTTCATGTTTCGCATATATTAATTAGTATTATTTTCTTCTTCAACGATATAAAAAGCGTATTTTCAATAATTACAAACATGTTAAATTTAAAAATGTTAAATTCTACGTATAAGAAAGCAAATACTTAAAGTTAAATTTCTTTGATTTATTTTTTTCGATTATTGTGATTCCATATAACCAAATGATTACGCACGTTCAGTATTTAATTATCATAGAAGTTTTGTTTAAAACCTTAATGAAAAAAGTCTTTTGATTTTTTTTATTATTGGTCGATATTTGCATATTATTAATTGCTAGTTTTTGTTGACGACAAGGTAAAACATTTCCAGCTCATATGTTTGATTATACTTAATAATATTCGTATGTGTAAGAGGTAATTTAAAATACTTATTTTATCATTGAAGACAATTTTATCGATTCTCAAACGAAAGTTTGAAAGACAAAAATCAGGAAAAGATACGGTGGCATCTACGATGGCAGGACAAGGCCGCAGTGGCGGCTCGTGAATTTTGGGTGTACTAGAGTGCTAATATTACAAAAAATGGCATTATTGATGTCATGTCGTAGTAGCTGAAAACGACTTTTTATTTTTATTTTTTCAAAAATTCGAATTCAGGAAATTTCAGCTTAGCTGTGCGCTGCACGGATTTCCTAAAAATCTTCAAACAAAAATCGAATTTTCGAAAAAAATTTAAATATCTATTTAAGGTACAACATCATCAATAATGTAATATTAGCACTCTAGTACACCTAAAAGTCACGAGCCGCCACTGAACAAGGGTCGGATTAGCCCAATGATAGAGCAGGGCCCCGGCAAGGCTAAGGTGCTGGGTTCAATTAATTAATTAAAGTAATTCCTAGATGCAAACGTATTTTTTTTTGTTTCAAATTTTCATTTGAGAATCGCTTATATTTTCTTCAATGATTAAATATTACAATTCGTGGTTGTGCTCATTAAGTTATTCCAAAAAATGTATTATGTTAACTTTTGGAGTAGTATGTAGATATAAGATATAATTTAATAAAATATAATTTTCGCATAAATTTAAACAAATTTCAATTGTACATATAATAATGTTATTTTACTCCACAAACTAAGTCTAGTACCTATGGAGGTTTTTGTAGGCATACGAAGAAACTGAAACAAATCAACCGAATGAAATCCAATTGTAATGTTGTCTGTGTCAACTGTCGCCAGATAAAACCAGTTCGAACAAAAAGCGAATAAGGTGTCGTCCTACTATGTGTTTAGAAACCTCCTGCTGACTTCAAATATTGGCAACGAGTTATTGCAGAATTTAAAAAGCTTCAAGGGTAACATTTTTTGGTATAAAAAATAAACCTTTATCATTCTCTATTAAAAATACTTTTAAATATAAATATAATAATAAACTGGCAAGACTATACTTATATAAATAAATTCGAAAAACTGTTTTTTTACTATTTTCATGATAACTAAGGGTATTAATTATGTTGTCTGTAAAAAATAATACTAGTTTAAAAATCATTATGATTATTTAAAACCGTTTTTCATTCAAAATATGGTACAGGATAAATTATTATACCTATTATTGTTTATATTTATATATCCGCTTTATTATGTTAATGAAAATGAATTAATCTGTTTTTTACAAATTAATTTCATTAGATAATTTTCTTAATTTAAAACACCATTGTGAAAGATAAATTAAACCTCAGTCCTCATTGAATTACGTCTCTGAAAACTCTATGGTGATTTACTAAAAGTTTGGCGAAACAGCGAGTCATTTCAGTGGCGATATTTTATTCAAAATTTTAACTTCATTTTCTCCTGGAAATTTCATCCCGTGCTCCCGTATAGCGAATGGCACAGAACGGAACAGCACGAAACGGAACAGCACAGAACAGAACGAACGGGAGAGTTTAGAGTGTACATGTACAGTGTTTGGGCAACAGCAGACACTAACGTTGTTTTAATATCCCGAATGTTCGGACGTTCAACCAGAGAGCTACGAGAGGCGAGGAAGGGTTAAATTAAATACGCGAGGGATGCCAAATGAAAGGCGTGGGATTAAATTGATTGATGAGAAGTATTTGATTTATAAGTTTTAAGAATAAATATGTTTTTAATATCGAACGACTGGTTTTCAGTGCTCTTCAGCACCTCTTCGGAAAAAACAAGGAGAAAATATTTAAATTTGTTTTTATTTTTTTACGGACACTGGAGGGTCTATATTTATTTAATATTTAGTCCAAATAACTGTAGCTGTATGCAGGGACAATGGATTCGTTTAATAATAGCTAAATGTAGCTTAGTTTTGTTTTAAAAGATAGAATCAGTTTCATTACAGGTACCATCACTATAAAGTGATGGGATCCCTCCAATGATCTTTAGCAACTTTGCACAACTCATATGGTTATAAAAAATGACGGAAAAGAAGATTTAAAAAAATACTTATTTGGTGACTTTTTAGACAAATTGGTGTTAGTGAGGGAAAATTAAAACGAATCCGAAAATAACCCACTATTATTCTATGGTAATCAGTTAAACAAAACTGATATTAGATAGAAGTGATGATTACGGTGTCGGGATGAAACACAGGAGTTAATTCAGGGTATCAATATAATACTGCCTTACTTACTCACAGGGGGAAATGCACAAGGACGAAATAGCGCTTGAAGAGAATTACACTCAATTAAATTACATTTATTGGAATTACACAGATTATAAATTATTAATTTTAATGGCGTACTAAAAACATTTAGCATTGAACAAAATAACAAAAGTTGGGTTTTGTTTCATAAGGAGTATAATTCCGATAGATGCAATTTAAGTATTTGTAGTTCTCGTTATGTGCAATTTCTCCAGCAGTTATATGTGTAATAAGCTTTTTCTGTCACAATACATTACTTAACTTTTATTTTTAAAATACCACATGAAAGATGCTTCAAATTAGAAACTAAGTTTTTAGGTGTTATGCAATGGTGCAAAAATTTATACTTGATTTCTAAATGCAGTAATTTTGTTTGTAAATAAACTTTATTATTGTACTTTTTTCTGTTAATTGTTTCGCTTTGTTGAGGAGTATTTATAGCAATCCGGGGCTTGTATTCTGCTTCTGTTTACTAAAAATGTCAAAGTGATAAAATAACACACCATTTGCAAAAAAATAGAGCTTTTTCCAATAGAGTGATGACTTTCCCGTTACCCTTTATTTTTAATATATACCCACTTATAAGAGAAACAACATGGTTTATTCATTATAAAGAAACGATGTAGCGGATAAACAATGATGGTACTGAAGAATTGAAAATGTAACAAGGAAAATAAAAAAAAAGATTTAAACTATTTTCTATCTAAAGCTAACTTGGAGCAGAATCCTCTTGAGCTCACGAACCTTAAGCTAGGGGTAGATTCTCAATTAAGTTGGCCAGAATCAACAAACGGACCTGCAGTATAAAGTAGATGGGTACTGCCGATTGGAAGTGGTCGGTACTATCCCTAGTGAAATGTCAGATTTCAGAATTGAAATGTCACTTGAAACATCCCAATCTACATATTATATTCTATTGACTAGAATTACCAAGTAATACCAATTTTCAACTATCCTTTCTCATTTCCAATCTTAGTTTTCTTCCGCCTCTCATAACATTTCTATAAATTTGAGGAGCTTTATTCACCTCACCCAAGAGTTTCAACGGTCAGGAGGGAATATGGAAAGTATTATTTGAAGAAATTTGTGAGTCTAATTAAAATTAAATCGCGGAAGGCTATAGGAAAGTAAAGGCTGATAATATTTAGATCCAGTCATGAAATGCGTATGTTTTAAGAACTGTTTCAGTTGTTTTCTCTCGACAAGGTTATACTGGGATTATTTTTCACCCTGTAATGGGATTTATCTAAATACAAACTTTTGTAAGAGACATAAAATTATTTTGTTATTGTTATTATGTTTGCTTTTGAATCCATAATTTCCAAATACTTAAACAAAACAGGCTTTTACAAATATGTGTACATAATAATTTAGTAAATTAGTAATCACGGAGTAAAATTTGCTATTTGAATTATATAGAATTCACGAATCATGCAGAAGAATGTTGTAATGCTAACATAAGAATTTATTTAAGAAGTTTGTTATTAGAGCCTTCTTGCTATTGTGTTGCATGCAGTTAAATAATACCACTAATAAAGATGATATCTTTTTATTATTCAA
This sequence comes from Hesperophylax magnus, assembly GCA_026573805.1. Lineage (NCBI taxonomy): Eukaryota > Metazoa > Arthropoda > Insecta > Trichoptera > Limnephilidae > Hesperophylax > Hesperophylax magnus. The sequence goes on from JAIUSX010000022.1 coordinate 10,262,964, forward strand.
AGAATCGCAAATCTGTCAAGTTTTTATGTCAAAATTACCACATTTCTTCTGCTCCCGTCTCTATGTCATTATTTATGAAAGTTTTGCACAACTAAAGCCCCGATCCTCGTTAAACACCTTCGATTGTCTGATTATCGACCCATTTCCCCAAGCATGCTCATGAAATGTGAATTAAACCTCTTCCTTTTAATAAATAAATTATTTTGTATTTTAACGTCATTCTGTTATCTGTGATGAGTGTAGTGGGGGTTGGCCGAAATAATTATACGGTGAAAGTAGAAATTCAACCCCTATGCCTTTCTTTGGTCTGAATTCAGAGGCGCCTGTTCCAATAACAGCGAGCATCCAAAGTGAATTCGTGGTGAACGGTGGTTTGTTTGAAGAATTTGAGCCTGTTTGAAGTACCTCGACTTGTTTGAAGTTCGGATCAGACGGCGGGAAGTCAGATCTCTAACTATAGGAAAAGGTCAAGTTAAGAAAAAATACCATATCTTAGTCGGGAAATCTACGAGATCGAGGATTTAATGAAAAAGTTTTATTAGGGTTGGATTTCTCGTTTTTGTTTACATAAATGCTTATTTCACTCAAGACAAGAAATATTATAATCTGAATTCTAATTTAAATGGAAAAAATCATGTATCAACAAACATACTGACCTTTTTTTCTATCTGGAGTCTCATGGTTAACTCAGCTACTTTCATTTCCATCACGGCTTCAGGAAATTTTCAAACATCAACTGTTTATAAAATGACGCCCGATCAAAAGTAATTTCCATCATAAGCTAAGGAGCGTTTAAACATCTTTTTAACTGGCTAAACATAAATAACTTATGAAAGTACACCTAAACGACATTATATGCGCGCTTAGTGAGTTATTTTTAAGGAAGAATACATAAATAAAATAACTTCATGTTATAAATAAGCTAACGAAGATCTATAAGATATCTACATATTGAGACTTGGCTGCGTCAATTTTGACAATTTCCAACTTTTACTGATTTGCGTTCGTTTGTGCAAATTTATACGTTTCCTAATATGTGACATGGAAAATTTGAGGAAAATATTATCACTAATAATTGTGAAAAAATCCGCATCCATAGGTTTTGCAGATTTAACATAGTAAATTAACACAATCATGAAGGATAACATAAAAATACTAGTAAGTATATGACGTTTGAGTGAAAAATTGGTCCTCAGTGATTTGACCAATATTTCTCTACAGTATGCTATTAGTATTAAGGAAATTCAAACAATACTAATAATGTAACCAATTACAAAACAAGAACGGCTTAATCATATTTTTTTATTATTTTTTTTATTATCAATATAAAGTTTTTTTACAGGTTTTTTTTTTCGATGTCTGTCTCACTAGGATAAACCTGTGTCGAGACAGACGTATTTGGTACATGAATTAATGTTTACATATTTTTTGATACATAAAATATTTCATTACACTAAATGAAAATATAGAAGAGTTGGTTAATTTGACAATAAGATTTTGAGCAGTTTGGCCTAAAATGTATTTTTTCCCAAGAAATCATATGAATAAGAAGCTTTTCGAGCTGAGATCGCGGATGTATTCTAAAAGCTTTCTTGGGCAGGTAACCTTCCTTCCTTTGTATAATGTACGCTCATCTGTATTATTCTATCCCCAGAGAGTGTTTGTAGTTCGCATAAGATGAGCCCAATGATGTAATACCTATAAGTAGAAGATATGTCCCTGAGTTAAAATTTTCTTATAAGCAATGGATCTGATATTATTTACATATATATTTTTACATAACAGCCTTACTAAAAAACGTGGTGAAATTTGAATTCAATTGATAAACGACTGTGTACATGAAAATAAAGCTTATATATAAACTGACATAAAATAGTTTATGGAAAGATATATACATTGTTTACACAGAGAGATACATTTGTTTATCATACTTTACACAAACAAAGGCATTTGGTTATCATGCTTTACACAGACAAGGTCTGTTGTTTATTATTATGTATAAACATGAAATTTCACATCGAATTTTGTAATATTTCCAAGGTTTTAATTAAAAAAATAACCTTCTAAATTTTTATGTTTTTAATATTCTTTGGTATTTATAAATTGGAATATTTTAATTTCAAACATGAAATAAGTTAAAATAAGCATAATTTTAATGCGAAATATTGAAAACACATTCCTTTTATTTCAATGTGCAAGAAAACTTTTACCTCACTTTTTATCTCGTTTATAAAAAAAAGAACTTTGAAAAATATTTTAAAAATCCAAGAGAATATCAACAACAAAAAATGGGATTTCGAATGCATTGTTAGCGCAATATAAACATTGATTTTTATGTTTTATACTAACCAACACATACATACAAAATTTATATTATTAAATAACATCACATTCATAGAATTCTTAATTTAAAAAATAATATTTCTGGAATAGCCCCTCTTTTTTAAGACGTAAATTTCACGTGTCACTCTGCTGAAATGCGACGTTGCCAGTTCTTTTGAAACCCAGTTAAAGATAATTTTTATTGGTAACAACTCAAATCTGAATTTTTAATTTTCAAATCCTGTGTAACAAAAACACCGTCTGACGGTTGTGACTTGATTTTTTTGTTAGTAAGGCTGTTTGAGTCCAGATAGTTACAAAAACATCTGACAACCTCTGACAACCGATATTTGACAACTCTGTGCAACTATTGGCTTACGCTGATGATATCGACATAATTGCGAAAAATCCCGATGATTTACAAGACGCCTTCATAAATCTTGAAAGTTCTGCCAAAAACATGGGTCTTGTAGTGAACCAGCAGAAGACCGAATACATGGCCGTAGGATGTACCCAACAAACCCCATCTCTCGTATGTGGAAGCCAAAATTTTGAAACGGTACCAAGATTCACATACCTGGGCTCCCTGATAACAAACAATAACAACACTACAGAGGAGATCCAGAAGCGCATCGTGAATGCAAACCGCTGCTATTTCCGCCTACAAAAACAAATAAAATCCAGACTGCTTTCCAGAACCACCAAGGTATCAGTGTACAAAACACTAATTAGACCAGTGCTTACGTACGCAGCCGAGACGTGCGTGGGTTCTAACTAAGAAGAATGAGCGAGCACTGGACGTTTTTGAAAGGAAAATTTTGAGGCGCATCTTCGGACCGGTTTTAGAAAATGGATTTTGGCACACACGTTATAACAATGAGCTCTATACTCTGTTTAAGGAGCTAAACATCACAAACTTCATAAAACTGGGAAGACTTCGGTGGCTAGGTCATGTGGAGAGAATGACTGAGCATCAAGAACCAAAGTCCCTGCTGAGCTCAAGACCGATAGGGAGAAGGAGCCTGGGAAGGCCAAGGTTAAGATGGAGCGACAACTTCATCAAAGATTTGTCTGCCTTGGAGCTTCGAAACTGGAGAGAGCTGGCGCGGGACCGAGATGAGTGGAGGAAGACTCTTGAGGAGACCAAGACCCACCAGGGGTTGTAGAGCCAAAAGTGATGATGATGAGTTACAAAAACCTACGTTATAGTTCGAAAAAAAAAAGTTAGGTTGATAAGGTTTAAACATATCTACCTATGTTTATTGCGGCTCAACGAAAAATCAGGAGTTAAAATGAAACTATTTCAACTGGTAAGGGCTGCTTTCATCATTCATGCACACGTTTTTGACAAAGATTTTTTTCGGCGTTCAAACCTTATATTTTTTATAAACAAATCAAATTAAATCGAAGTGATCCGAGCCGCCGCATTTCCAATTTCTACCAATTTAGAACATATTTCTCTTGAACACTTTTTTAACAAGTTTTTAAGTTCTTAAAAAAAATAATGTTGTTTATGAAGATAATATCCATCCATTCGTAATCAACCCGAAACAGTATTTATATGAAATTCGCTCGATAGATAAAAAATATTAAAAACACATTTTTTTCTGTTATTTAAAATGTTATATGCATGATAAAATTTATAGTGTATCTTTAAATGCAACTTTTAGTGCAGAGATTTTAGCTCAATTTCAAACGAATCGGGTTTTATTAAATACTTTCACAATTTTCGCTTAATTATTATCATTTTTAATATTAGAGCGCTCTCTGTAACATTCGTATTAACATATCTCCCTATCAAACCATCTTCTCTTCTTTTTGACAGTTTACTATAGAGTCTTGAGGAATTCCAGTTAATATTTTTTTTCTTAATTCAATTCAGATATAATTAAAAAAAGTTTATTTATTGATAAATATATGCGTTCTTCTAAAATGATTTAAATCATGTTTAAATCGCACAAATATCATTCGACCACGATCATCGTGCTATTGCCAAGCATCGTAGAATGATTGACAAGTATTGATGTTTGACATAATTTTAAATCGTTCTTTTTAAATTTTAAATAGGGCTTGTTAATGTAAATATTTTTTTCAACGAAAATTTAGGTTTGGAAAATAATAATTAACACTAGCAATAACTTGCGATTTCATCTAACGATGGTGAATATAATTTAAAATAACATAAAAAGAAGACCAAGGTTTCTCAACGAATTTTTATGGTTTACGGTTTTGATATCCCGTGTGCCGTGTTGTACCCTCTACGCTTCTGGAGTCAAGAGATTGTAGGCATAGAACGTTATTGATTTTCTCTCATCAGTTTCGGATAAACGGGAGAAGATAGTAAGTAGAACGACTAAATATACACTTTTCCTCCAGACTTCCATCAGATCGGCTAGTTATGATTGAGCCGAGAACTTGAAAACTATTTGTACCAACACTAGACTTGATGATCCGTTAGAAGTGACATACATATACAAAATAATATCTAACTCAACTTACTTTAAGCTTTTTTCAGAAGGGTAGGGTGCTTTTTAATCCATTAGGCATTTACATGCAAATTATTTTAAAGATGACACGTTTAACAAGGCCATTAAAATTGAATCAACTACTTTGTAATGCAACAATGATAGTAATTAATGGCAATACTTCATTGAATAAAAAAACAACTTTAAAATAAAATAATACCAATGATTATTTCTCAAAATTATTCATCTTTTACTGGACTTTTCACAGTCCCTAATTGATGTATTATTGTGACTCATTTTGTATTCTAAATTTGTTCGGGTTGTAACTTGAAACCCAAACTTTTTCTGGTAGCTATAAATTGGGGTATTTTATGTTACATCACTTTTCCACTGAAAGATGTATGCTATAGTAAGTGATATTACAAAAACATCATGTGAACCATCCTCTCGGGTGAAAAATGATCATGGGGCTACATTTGAAAAACGGAGGCATACTTCTCCCATAAATTTGTGATGGTGGACACACAATGGTTAGTCATACTAATGTGTCTTTGGCGAGAGCCTTTGCGATCATATTTTATTATGCTTACTAGTAAATTTAAGATGGATATTTTTTTTGTCCGAATTTTCGGTTCTGGACAAAAATGATACAGAACGAAATAAGTACTAAAACATTAAAAAATAAGCGAACGGTGAGCTCTGGCATCATGAATATTTTTTCCAACTTTTTGTGTCTCAATTTTTTAAGTTATTACGGCCATTTTAAATCGTAACATCATTTCCATCATTAGCTATGAGGCTTTGAAACATCCATGCTCTTTCAAATGAAATAAACAAATTTAAAAACAACATCCAAATATGTCATGCAAGTAAACATAAAGATTTGGAAATTAACAAAATAACCCACAGTCTGCCTTTCAACAGTAATCCCTAGATAGGAGAACTGTGAATTTAAAGAAATTCCATTATACTATACACATTTACTTAAAAAATGTAACATATGTACATTATCAATGTAACTCCTCCGCCATATATCACCCAAAGTGGTTCGCTACGTTTTGTGATTTAGCAGGGGTGTCCGGGTTCATCGAGTGAGGTATGTTCAGGATGCGCCTGTCAACCAGCTGCATGGTGTGCCAGATCGGGAGAGGCTGGTTTGGGGAGAATCTTTGACCTCCCCATCTTTACAGGTGTAGCGACCAATTGCCTTGCGCCGCAGTGGTAGAAATATATTCATGTCTGTTACTCCTGGAAACACTGATCCCTAGATTCCTTCCCAACCCTCATACCTTTAATATTCCCAGAACTTCCTCTCCTTCCTTTACTTTAAAAAGACCCTACAAACATCATCCCAAAACATGGGATCCCTGGGGGGAATTATTTTCCTCGTGGCTTCCTGTGTGCGGATAATGTAAAAAAAAACATGGCCATAAAAAAAAATTAAAAATAATATTATGTGTTTGCTATATATTTATCAATTTTGTCATACAAATTATGATATTGAAGAAGAGTGTAAATATCAACTGAGACATATAATGTGTTTTTTGGTCAAGCCGGACGAAGAAATCTTACTGGTATAAAATATTGTTAATTTATTAGAAACCTGCTAAAATTACTCGTTTTCCTGTTAAAAACTGGAAAGCAGGCCTTTTAAAAATGAATTGACAGAGTTCCTAATAAAGTATCAATATGACGGCGAAACACGTGTTCGTACAAATATTGATATTAATATTGACATACTCATATTGTCGCATTTCGTCAATATCACTTTTTACCATGATCATTTTCTACGTGCAGTAGTGAACCCAGCGATGAAAAGCAATTTAAATATAAATTTTTAACCGATGCATATATCTGATACGACCTTTATTCCATTTTAAAAGGAGGGTTAAAACCCGAAGGGGGGTGTATAAACAAACAAAAAATTGATGGAAAAATATCAAGCAAGGATTAAGGACGAAGTAGGTACTCATCCTATATTGACATTTATTTTCGAAGCTACAGAGCTGGGATTTCAACACCATGAAAATACTTAATAAAAGTTTCTCGGCGTGAGTGGAAATGAAGAATGCCCGGGGCTTCTGAAAATTTCTCCACATAAACTTGTTTCAAAGAAGATATGGTGAAAATAAATACAAAATTCGTTTTCCCTAACATTTTATCTCGGCTCTTCTAAGAAAACATTACATGGAAATTTGTTCTTTTCTACGATAAAAGTAATGTAGACATTACGAGCCAAGTAATCTTAAGCCGCTTGGGAAGCATTTTTATATCACTGGAATTAATTTTTTTTGATACGCATCTTAAAGTTACACTTCACTTCAAACAAACGAGGGTATTATTTGCATACTTTAAATATTTAACGAAATCTGATCCCATAAATGATGAAATGAATAGTTCGTGAAAAATGTCAAATTATACAAAATTAATGAAAATATTTTTCGGCAGGAGTATGTATCCATTCAAATTAGCGGTAGGTTAAATGAAACTGAAATTCTGAGAAATCGGATTAAATTTATTTTATTTTTTTCTGTGAAATGTTTTATGGTTCCAATAAAGATCATCTTTTTCTTGCTACACATAACAGTATTATACACATGGTTACCTGTAGCCTTACTTCAAGTAGACTGACTTAAAGTCTTGAGAGATTTAAGACTTCGGTTTATGCCTGAATTCTTATTAATTTTGTTGCTGAATTATCATCAGAATTTTTTTGTTTTAGTAATTTCAGGGGTTAAAGAATGTTGAATTTTTATGCTCGGTGATTAAAATATCTCTGCCATAAATAGCAAGAAATAAAAAGACATGTAATGGAAAATATGAAATTGTGTTTTTTTTTAAATCGGTTGTGTTTGAGCTTAAAAATCTAATTCCATAATTATTAAGTCTTAGGCCTACCCCGTTTGCCATTTTCGTGGATTGAATTTACCCCTGTAGTTTTACCGAAGGCAAGGTCAGATAATATTGGATGATTACATCACCACCATCTACGACGGCCGGCGTGGTCTAGTGGTATACGCTTTTGACTACAGATCCGAAGGTCGCGGGTTCGAACCCGGCGTGCGCAAATAAATTTTATTTGATTAATTTGTGTTATTTCACAGTTAATTAATTTAAAATAATATATAGTATATTTGCGGCACGTTCCAGAGTGGAAGATACTCTCAGTATCGCCCTGGTGTAAGACCACCATTCAGAATTGAAACGTTGCTTGAAATGGCTTTAGCCGTGTTTGGTGACCAGATCTGAATAGCCAGGTACTTCCCCACCTTCCTCTTCCCCATCTCCCTCCCCTCCCCAATACCCTCAGCCTCACAAAATACCCCAATTGGGGATGCCATAGTCTCACTGGCTCCATACGGGAGCAGTTGGGACTCTTGTGCGGTATTACTGTAAAAAAAAAAAAAAAAAACCACCCGTCCTCTGTTTTTTTTTTCTCTATTTATGATTCTCCCAACAGTCTTCCTTGATACATTTAGATGATTTTCCCCTAAATTTCTGAAATATCAGATATATATTAGTACTTATTTAAGTATTTAGATAGAAAAAAACATATAGATAGATATAAAAAACATATGATAGCAAAAGGCTATTTTATATTTAAGAGAGATAAGGATCTAAAGTCAGTTTTAATTTTAAGTTTAAAATGGTTATTTTTGTTCCTAATACTTGATCTTCATTGTTGTTATTATTTATATTTAAATTAGCGAATCTTTTGCGCGGTTTTATTTCGATTACTGTATAATAATGACTAGCCATTTAATAAATAAAGATTCGAAAATTTAAAATTAGAAATTCATATGTCATACGGCATATATCCTGGTCTAGTAATGTGTAATTTCTATTACCTGAGAAATTCTAAAAATATAGTACTATAGGATTCATATGTCTTATACTTATTTATAAATGTGGAAATTCTAACTATACAATTGTAAATGTTCTCCCAAATGCCCTGGAAGGAATCTCAGACTTGTGATGTCCAGAAAAAAACCATTCATCTGTTCTGAATGCATTTACTAATGTTATTCAAATTGACCCTGGTAATAAATAACATCTTACAGGATGTTCTTAGATAGGATATAGATTATCAATAATAATTTGAAATCGTTATCTCATGGTTGATTTGCATGAATAAAGTTTATTTTTAATAACAATTTTCAAGCGCCCTTATGGCAATGTACTAACTAAGATGGCGCCACCAAAAACCTGGTGGTTGATATATTTTTAGGAATTATTCAAAACAAAACATTATTTTTTAAATTCGGAATCATGGAGTCTCTCCACCCTTTCATTAAAGCAGTGGCAGGACCAAAGTTATATTTAATTTAACTCATGACAGCTGTTTTGCGTAGCGCACACAAGTAAACAGTAGGCACTTTTGTGTTGGTAGTAGAAAAGTGGTTATGTTATAATGAAGTTCTACGAAACAAGCACAAAGGCCGTGAAAACATTAACTCTTCGTAATGTTTACTAGAGCACGTATGTAAAGTTGGCGCGACAAAAAAGCACGGCCTCTACCGCATTGTTGTTTTATGTCTGTGGAAACATCACGTTTTTCTATGAATTTAAACTTTGGTTCGTATTTGTGTGTCACTTTTGTCTGCGAATGGGCCCGCGCCTTGTGAGTTTTGCGATTTCGAGTCGCAGACTACACTGGCTTGCCACGCTGAGAGCAGTGCGATGGGCAGATTATAATACAAGTTGAAATTTCTCACGGGACTTGGTACAGAGAGTGGATGCTGCCGTCGTGTTGCAATATACTGAGATGCAAATGGAGTGCTGCACTTCAATGTCCTGCTTACTGTGGAAGCACAAGGATCTACATGGTATGGTATGGTACACGCCGTTTGGCCGTATTCCCGCTGCTGTCAAAATGTTTTAAATAATCATGATATTATTGTGCACCGTACAACCGCAAGTAAGTTCCTGTAATGGGGAAGTGAAACCACTTATTTTTTTTTCGGAACTATAATAATATTTGGCTAATTTATATAGCGCCGTTTTCGTGAGAAATCACCTCAGGGGCGCTGTAAAACTATCACACTAAACATAGTATCCAACGGCTGTAGGTAAGTTATGAATGAGATTTAAATTACATTAACAAAATACTTCGTTGAACATATGTTTAAAACATAACGCAGATTGAAAATACTATACATGCTCGTAATCACTGAATCGGAACTTTCATAAAAAATATAACAAAATTTTCGTTTTGTATACCAAAACCGTTAGGCGAAATCATACGTATAAACGTATGCATGCGTGTATGTGGTATTTGGATTGACATAAAAAATATCATAGTGACTTCATATCTATTTAATATGCATATTACTTACCTACTCAAACTTCAAGACATTTTTCTAAATTTATCCGTAATGGTAATTGTGTGTGTATGTATATTCAAATGAACGACTTTGCTGTGAAATATTTCTTGCAATTACCCTGAATTTTATAGTTACCTGAGAAACACAGGGGTGACTAAAAATAGTCGTGTGAAGCATAACACAAAATAATTAAGACTTTTTTATGTGTTGCACGGCACTAGTCCCGCGGTGCGGAAATGACGGAAACTGCTTAGGAAGGGATTTCTTTAGAACTAGGATAAGGGCGAATATTTGAAATGATTTAATAATGCAAAGCCGAAACCTACTAAACGAACTGTAATTTATTTATTTATTTATTTATTTATTTATTTATTTATTATTTTATTTACGCCCTAATGGGCTTTTACATGAAAATATACATTAACATTGATTACAATAATTGAACATAAGAAGATAAATGGAGTTAATTGTAAGAAAGCAACACATATAATAAAATTTTGTGCAAATTAGCAAAACACTAATAAGATGGATTCAATATAAAATATACCCAAGCATGAAATAGTAAGTAAAAGAAAGTTCAACATAAAAAGTAAGTAAGTGGGTGTGTTTAAACCCAGTATTAATTGTGTGTTTAACAAATCGATAAACCAATATAAATTAGAGTGTAACTTACTCGTGAGGTAAAGAACATTATAACAGAGATTTAAAAAAAAAAAAAAAAAAAAAAAAAAATAACAAAATAAGAGTTGCACCTGTAAAAAGCCAAAACTAATAGAATTTAGCAATATCGACATGAATAAGAAATAATAAGATCTGAGATGGAACATAGTGTTATGTATAAAAAGTAGTTAGTAGGTATAAGCATACAATTATAAGTGTATAGTAGAGCAAATAAAAAACAAACAAATATGGATATAATTTACTTGAAAGGTTTCGAATGGGAGAAGATGTAATAAAATTATTAAAGCTATAAAAGTTAATTATTAGCCGATAGAATCGAAATAAGTTGCCTTTTAATGTCGGACAATACGTGGATTTTTATATTTGTCATAGTTTTATCGCGTCATTTCCATATTTTTTTAAATTATAACACTTTTCTCTCTAAGAGTGGCTGTTACAACTCAAAATCATATTTGCAGCCACCATATAATCTCTTATCAAATAAGAATTATTGAAGTTATAAGTGAATCAAATATTATAGGTATTAGTGGCACTCAGTGGGGAAACTGCTCAGATCAGTGTGATGCCAAAGTATATTTTTAAGCCGGCCTAGACTTGAAAGCGCTAAACTTAAACCCAATCTGATTGGCACATTTCAATGTGGGGTTTAGGATATAACGGATAAAAAGATAGACAACCACAAACATCACACAGAAGTTTTAAATTTTGTTGTTTATTTATTTTATTTTTTTATTCACTATAAAAACCCTGGTGGGCTTTTAAATTATTTTATATTTTACTATTTTACAGCACGATACAGATATAACAAAAGTTTCAACTGTTTATAAACAAACAAAAAAACAGCAATCATAAAAATCTTTGAAAAATAGTAGACGCAAAGAACAGCAAAACCAAAAAAAAAACAGAAACCCGTTTTAAAATTGCACATGGAAATATAAAGAAAACCAAAAATTTACCCAACTCAAATTATTTTAACGATACTCAGATTCCTAGATTATCACACGAGCTTTGTTTAAAGATAAAATAAGGTTTTTGACAATTTTTTTAACATCGCCTTTAAAATAGCCTTAAAATAGACAACTGAAAAACGTTTCGATGGTTTCTTATAATAATTTTTATTTGATATGTGTAAACGATGACCATAAAAAAATTAAATAAACATATTGTGGAGACCAAAGTATTATATGAGAGGCATCATGAAAGCAATTCAACTTTAGAGGTATAAATGGTATGCTAGCTAACTGGTATTTCTCACTTTATTATCAGACGTAAAACTCTGTGTTAATTACTTTTGACATCCCATAAAAGGCAATGATATAATAGTTCATATTAATATGACGTGTATAATAGAAAAAAGATAGAAAATTATGGAAATAAAGCAAACCTTTTATCTAATAGTTGTCTTGTTGTTGAGGATTGTGACCCTCACGAAAATTGCCCTGACGAATTAGGGTCCTCAAATCCTCCTATCCTGTTTCGAGCGCTTGTTAATCTTAACGAGTCCAGCTTAACGGAGGTATTCATCTACTTCTCTACATCTACTGACTTTCCCTTTGTTAGTAGACAGAAGTTTCGAGTTTTCAGTTTAGCGAGTCATGTGACCAAAATATCAGGATACACTGTAGGCTAACAGTTGACCGTCTGTTTTGGATGCCTTAGATTCTCTGAAATCAATAGATTGCTATGTACCTCTGGTTGCCCGTGGTAACCCAAGCATGATAGCTATCAGTTTGTGAACCATAAAAAAATAGGTTGTTCATTTTAAAGTGAATATTTTAAATAAACGTCTTGGCACCATCTTAAACTGAGAGTTTTAATCATCTTATTTTATGCGCTTAAATAATATTATAATATTTAATAACTAAGATATTATTGTGGATTAAACTTTAATCTGTTTTTAAATAATTGATTGCAAGGAGTATTAACAGATGCTAGAATGCTTTACACCAAACCTCTCTCGAAACAAACGCACTAATTGTACTAATTTAATGGCTAATAGATCCATATTTTTTTTATATATTGTGTTATATGAAGTCATTTTGAAAACAGGTACAATTTCGTAGAAGTGCCTTTTATATGCTATACACCGAGGATTTTCTTTTTTGTACATTTTTCTAAATTATTAGAAAATATACAAAAGCACGATTCGCAAATGTAAATAAAATAATGATTTGAATTTTTTGGATTTGAAGTTCCGCATCGCCCTGCAGTTCCGATCCACATCCCATTCTCCCCTGTAATGATGTGCGAGGCGTTAGCTACCTGCTGCCTGTTACCGTACCTACGCGAAAGCTCCGGTAATGCAGCCTATTTGCAGATGTGGAACTGTTCAAATATTCCGCACACCATCTCAGCTGGTTACGCTTCATAAATTATGATCTCCCCGCGTGGTTCAGTTTACGTCAGGGCTAATTCTAATATGATATCTTATTTGCCATCTCTTAATATGGCGCAATCAGAAGGGAATAATCTTGCAGTTGTACGTAGCTAATAGTTTTCCAATTATCTTTTATGGTGTCATTTGGTTTGATTGCATTCCTTTGACAATGGGGTACGTCTTTATGAATATTCTGCATTCAAATGTGAATATTGATTACTTTGTGGCAAGTCGTTGAGATGTTGTAAAGGTCGTGGTGCTTAATTTTGAACATTTATTGACTTGCTGTAACTATGTCTGCAGGAAACTAATATTTACAAATGGATGGCCTATAATAACTGATGGCCTCCGTATTCAAAGGGTAATGCTCTCGACTCGACTAATGGTCGCAGGCTCAAATCCCGGCGTGGGCAAATAAATTGTATTTGATTAATTTGTGTTATTTCACAAATTACTCATTTAAAATATTAAATAGTATATTTACGGCACGTTCCAGAGTAGAATATACTCTAGTTAGGCCTTGGTGTAAGAATACCATTCAGAATTAAATCGTTGCTTGAAATGGCCCTAGCCGTGCTTGGTGACCTAAATATTCCTATCTGAATAGTTAGGTATTTCCTCACCTTTCACAACTGGAGATGCCATCATCTAGACGGTTGTGCGGTTTCACATTAACAAAACTGTTCATCTGTGTCTGCCAATAATGATTAATTAAATTTTCTTGTTAGATGCATCGCTATTATATTATTCGTAATTTGCGAAAATACTAATTTTTTTAATAACAAAAACGCTTGATATTATAATAAATGGGATGTTAATATTTTAAATAGTTTTGTGATGATGTATTGAGATAAGGAAAATTTTCGGCAAATAAATCCTAACTGGCGACGAAGTAAACGATACATTTACAAAAACACAGCATTTTATTTCGTGTGGAAAATGCAAAACAAAACAAACATCGTTGAATATTTTCAACTACCATTTCGTTTTACGAAAATTCTTCCCATTAAATATTTAGAAAAATTACAGCTATTTAAAACCTACAAAATTCCAAAGATCTTATTGTTGAGTCAAAATGAAAATAGTACGTAGAAAAGCATGTAGTAATAACATTAACTAGTTCAAAACAACTCAAATAACGTAAAGTGGGGAAAAAGTAAAAAGTGCAGCGCCGTGTTTACGTCAACAATGGTTTGCACAGCGCTAACTCTCCTTTCATGAAAACTAACTACAACCTACAATATACTGAATGTGTCGCTGCTGTTTTACTATCGCTACACTGTAATGGCCACTTCCGCTTGCCTCTGCCACGACGTGTGCACTGTGCTTTACACTCACATTATTTATATTTTGTTTGGAATTAAATGAATTAATTAAAACTATCAATAGATTTCACTTTGATTCATTTAACTTTTGAAAGTCACGAATATACTTTTAATATTTTCTGCCACGTTAAATGTAGAGTTTCAAATATCGCATGGCTAGCAGATCACTGCACATCATAAAGGCCACGCCCACACTCATAGCAGTATACTATCGGACTCTTGTGACATGGCCGTATGAGGAGCGGTAAGGTGATATAGACCACGCCCAAAAAACTTTTTGAGCTTATAGCATAGTTTGACACAAATATGACGCGTTTATGATTTTATCTTCCAAATATTTTACAATGTTATTTTTTTTATTTATGCTTACAAAAATAATCATTAACACTTCGTTCTTTTTTGTTTTAGCTGGCATGGAAAAAGCAGGTATGTTTATTGTATTTTGAAATGGAAAAATATAAGGAACTAAGATGGACAAAAACAAGGACAGAACATTTTTTATTTAAACATTTTAAGTATAATACTTTTATTAAGGATATACGACATTACGTTTTTCTATTAGATATTGATGTATTTCGTGGATTTTTAAAATTTATTTTATTTTATTTATTTAACGTACAGCCGAGCTTTTACAAGCATTATAAAACAGAGTGTATGTAGTAAGCTAAATTATATTTATTTATAGCTATTTATGAGATACAAAAATAACTTCTTAGGAGGTAATCGGATAAGCAAAAGTATGACGTGTTTACTTGCGATCTACATTAAGCAAGCATTATTGGTATTACAATCAAAGCCAACCCATTAACGCAAATAATTTTGTAACCCAAGTCTATTGAAGTTTTTCGTGTCCGTTCTTTCCCCATAGATTGGTTAATAAATAAAGTATCTGATACTAAGATATTTTAGGTGTTCTCAATAATTTGTATCTGCTTGTCGTTAGTGTCGAAACATCTCAAAAAAACTTTTTTTATTCATCAGAACTTGAGTGAGCAGAGTAGTATTTTTATTCAATTATACAAAAGTAGTAAATAAGCTTGCCGCCACACTGGCTCTGTGAATTAAGCGAAACCACTCATGGGGTAACGGTAATATTCTGTCGTCACGAATGTCGCCTAATGGTGCCAAAACAAACCGAAAGGGGAAGCACATGTCTATAGTTACCGTTGACATTTACTACTTGTGTTCGTTGTTGGAGGATTTAATACGCGATTCAGAGAGCTTGCGTGAAGGGGCCGCGTTGATGCTTTTGGCATTTATTCTACGGTCGAGAGCTTGGCTCATTTACTTCCGAACACCTTCATATAAAAATAATAATAGCCAAAGTACTGTGTGACTTGAATTTGTTATAAACTGTTGAAAGAGGAAATGTATTAGACAGGTAAAAACAAAAACAAAAAAAAAACAGATAAAAACATACATAGTATGAATTTTTTGAGATACATCATAATCACCTGAAAAAATCTGGAATCTGGTCCTGTTTGCTAAAGAAATAAAATTTGTTGCATAATCTCGCTTACAAATGTCCAATACGAAATGCCAAATACGTGTATAGTAGGATTGATTAAATATTAACGTATAAAGTAAAGAAACAATATCAACCAACACAGAAGAATGTTAAATTAAACTAAGATATCATTTTATATCTAATATCACAATTAAAGTAATAGCAATAGTTCACTGACAAACACGTAGTTCACTCTCAAATCACACTTCTCAATCAAAATCGAGGTTCAGTGTCATAATCACACAAAATAAACAAAATGAAAATCCTTTTCTATTAAAAAAAACATTACCGAGTTACTAATAACCAGACAATATTTAAGAAAAGTTCAACAGTCACCATTAAAAGTAGAATATATTGCTTGTATGATGATCTAACTCGTGACGCCTGGGTGAGAACTATACGCTTTTTTTAATTCAGCCAATATTAAAATGACATATTCCATAAAAAAAATTCTTAGTCAATTCATAAATCTTAATAAAAATCACAGTTCACAAAGCATAACTCATTTGCTTCAAAGCATATTTAGCACACTTTTTTATTACTGCATATATTTTCTTATTACTCAATTGTAAAATTGTATTTAAGCTAGACAACATAAACATGTCATAAACTGAAATATCTTTTTAATGTCAACCTGTTATGTTTTTTCCTGGACTGTTTTTGATGATGGATACTATATCGCCGTCCATTACACTGGCTTGAGAAAGAGGAAGCGCAAAACGGCATAAAAACCCAAAAAATAAATTACAATAATTCTTTTAGCCGTGAAAATCATAGGTAAATTGTAAAATATAAAATTAAGATCAAACAGAAAATAAATGATAGGGCAAAATACAGTAAATGAAAGAAATCAATTATGACTATAAAATATATTCGGGCTTTCCCGTCAATGTTTAAGTTTAGAATTTATCAACTTACTTGTTAGTTGGGAACAGCTCGCGTGCGTCGTGTGGAGTGTCTGGTCGTAGCCATTTAAAACACAATCCTATGATAAAAACATGTTTTTAAAAATCTGTTTCTTAATTTGTGTTTCATTGGTTCATGTTGTATGGGTGATACGGTGTTTGAAATATCGTTAGTCTCCTTTACTCGTATAATTTAATGACAGTATTACAAACTTTTTCAATCTGAGTAATGGAGCACCTGTTAATGCGAGTGATAAAACGACATAGATGGAAGTACAACGGTAGCTTTCAGTCGATGCTAACAAGATTTTCTTTTTATGTCTGTATCTTGGAGGAGTAAAAGCTCTTTTAGTAAAGAAGCTTACTCTTATTTAATGAACAAGATAATGTTTTTTTATGTAGGTACAATGCGCAAAATATATTACAATTACCAAAGTCTAAAAGCTGTGATAATGAAAATATATACCTTTTGCTTGAACTACTTTTCAAATAATTTCTTATAATGATCGAGAAAGCCAAATATTTAGTTATCTTCGACTTAATTGACGGATAATTGATAAAACTACGACATTAAGGGCTCATGTATTAAACACTAGGGTGAAACACCTTGGAACGAATTACGCGCCAAAATAAATACGGTACGTATGTGTATAATTAAAATTATGAAAATAATTTATTTATTTAAAAAAAAATATATATATATTTGTTGCTCATTTTTTACACAGTATTTATTTGTTTAGTAAATTACTTTAAGCGTCATACAAATAAAAATAGGAAAGTACTTAATAAAATCATAATATAAGCAAGACGACTCGCTGTGCGTAAAAAAAGTTTCACTATCCTGATCGTCGAAACAGCTGTCAAAATAATGAAAACTGAAATTCTCGCGGAACTCAATAGTGACTATATTATGAAATTTGATTTTCTTTAAATTAATAAAAAACATTCATTTTAATTGTGATTTTTTGTTGAAAATAAGTTTCACAATGTTAAAAAAAAAAAAAAAAATTGTGAGGTTGCACTATTCACAAATCCTTAATTTTATAATGTTGTTTATTATTCTAAGAGGTGAAAAATGATTTTTTTTTTATATTTACGATTGCTATTTTCACCATAAAATTTGGCTTCTTGTATTTTCTTCCTGTATAAATTTGTCTCACCATAGCTACCCATTTCGTTATTAAATATAGCTAAAGCTATCCAAGAAGGTTAAATCTATTTATAGAAAGCACTGAGTTTATTTTACTGAAGAATTAATTGAATTTTTTAGGCGTAAATTTATAAATTTTTCATGTTTTTCATTTATTTATTTCACCTTAGGTCGCGGGTTAAAACCCAGCCAAACCCCTGGGCCAAGAGAGACAACCTTTTACCGCTATCACGAAACTCGCTGTGGAAAAAGTTAATAACTTCTTATTGATCTGCATAAAATTTAAGTACCAGAGTTGTCAGACACTCGTAAAATATATCAAGTCAACGAACGCGTGCACTGATACAGTCTGTCAACAAATTACATAAATTTAATAAGTTAAATTATAAATATGCATTGCTTACGTAATATCGACTTTAGAATAAATTACAGTACGTTCAAATGTGAGATTATTTTTGACTTTCGAATCTGACAGAATGGCAACGGACAGGGTTTTTTTATGTGGATACGCACAAGAGTTCCAACCTCTCCCAACCATCTGGAGCTAGTGAGAATATTATGAGGCTGAAGGAAGTGGGAGGAGAATAGGATGGGTAAGAATAAGGTGGGGGATTATCTAGCTCAATGTAGTTATCAAACACAGTTGAAGCCATTTCAAGCATTGTTTCAATTCTGAAAAAAGGTCTTATACGAGGACGGCACTGAAAGTATCTCCCACTCTAAAGAGTGTAAAAATTTAATAAATATTAAGATGATGCAGTACATTTTCTTTTGACTATCACACTAGGCGAATGCCCGTGTTGTGGTAGTCATACATAAAACATTTCATCACTAAAATATAATAACAAACAGATAAAAGTAATAATATGAGAATAAGAAAAACTAGGATAAAAAAATGCAAAAATAAATAAAATTAGAAATCAAAAGTTAGGTGAGAAATAAAGAAAACTAGTATTGAAGAAATTGTAAAGAAGGTGTGATAGAGTAAGTATTTTTTTGTTTTTTTTATACATAAATATTATTTTTTTTAAATTTTATGATTTTAAAAAGTCTCTTGTAGAAAGTTCGTTCATTTTTAAATAACCAATGTTTTACTCAACAGTAAAAAGGGAGTTAGAATTATACGACTTTGTATCGGTACTCAGTGTATTATATATTTTCGGAGCGATGTACCAGAATTGGCGTTATTATTATTTTAATTTTTGTAAATGGTGAATAATAAAAATAAATTAAGTATTTATTTGATTTTCTATTTTTTATGTAGATATTACGTATCTTTTAAATACGTTTTTGGAATTGTATGTACCTGTTTGTAAAAAAAACTGAGTTTTATAACTGGATTGTTCTAACGCAAGTATCCCTAGAGCCGTATAATTAAATAAGATTGACTTGCGCACGCTGGGATTTTAACCTTAAAATGGCGTTACTCAATTTTATTTAACATGTGAATTTTATTATTGATAAGAGTGTGCCTTTTTTTTGCACAAATTTTTTTTCATTTTGCCGGCCTTTGACTTTCGACTAGCAATCCGAAGGTTGCGGGTTCAAATCCTAGCAAGTAAATTTTATTTTAATTTTTTTTTTTTTTTTTTTTTTTTAACATACAACAAACGATGTTGTATTCCCATGAGTTATTAAACTCATTAAGGGATCGCCAATTGGTAGTTTCCAAATAGACAAGTAAAAAAATTAAAAAAAGAGTTTTGTACAGAAAAATTAGATTAAAAATTAAAAATAACCCAACCCAATGTGCAATAATTTGTGTTATTTCACAATTTAATTATTTAAAATAATATATAATATACTTTCGGTACGTTTCAGAGTGTAAGATAATCTAAGTATGTCCTGGTATTAGGCCACAATTCAGAATTGAACAGTTGCTCGAAATGGCCTTAGCCGTGTCTCTTGACCAGATCTAAATAGCCAGAAACCTTCCTCCTTCCATGTACTTCCCGTCCCCACTACCTTCAGCCTCACAACAGGTCCTAATTCGGGTTCCCATAGTCTCACTGGCTCTAGAAGGTTGGGAGCAGTTGTGTGGTATTCACGCAAAAAAAAAAATTAGTAAATGGATAATTGCATATTTAAAAAATACCGAAAATATTTTTTATAAAGTTTTAAAAATTACCAATAGCAAATATTAAATTTCTTTAGAATGTGAAGTAGAAATATCACCTTTCAGACAGTGCCACTAAATATTTCTGAACCTGGTTTGATATTGTTAAATTTAAATTTTTGGTATTTAGGTACATTTAAACGATCGCAGCGTCCTCCAATATACAATTTATTACAACTTATCGAAACTTATAATCCACATAGTAATACAATCATTGATAAAGGTCCCAATTGCGGCATTCACCTATTCATTTTTTCATATATTATTTGTGAGTTGTTGATATTACCCTCCATTATTATTTAATTTTTTGACAGACTGTATTTAGAAGCATAGTAATGATTATTCTTTATTGCATTTTTACTACTACAAATCGCTAAAGCGAATCATTAACCCTTAAAAGCGCAATGCAGGTGAAGAAATGTTGGCTTACCATCCAGATAAATACTTTATATTCTCAAATTACTATTATTCATACTTAAATCTGGTTTGCTGAAATTAATCTCCTCCATATACTGCTCAAATTTACAGCGAAAATAATCTAATTCAGGCATTTCTTGGCGTGAGTACCGCTACTGGATTATCTATAGGCGCTATCTATTTTCGTTTAAAATCTTATAAGTGTTTTTTTGCCAAAAAGGTGAAACAAGCTCCTGAAATTATAATTATATAATTTGAACAACCATGTTGACAGTATCTGTTTTCTTATGGTTGTGAAAAACTTCGCATAACTCGTTGGTATTATCATTATTTATAATTGAGTGAATTATTATATCACGGTATGGTGATAGATACTATCGCGTACTAAAATCTAGTCGGAAAGTGTTGCATTATTATCACGCGAGTAGCAGTGCGCGGGACAGGATTTGGTAGGTATTATTCGGTAGTTAGATTCGGCTTTAGAGCGTTGATAATTGGAGGTCAAAAAGTGAAACCAATTTTTTCTATATCTTATACATCAATCAGTTCTAATTTTGAAAATTACAATTAGAATAATTTTCTGTTCAAAATATCATATTAAAGGTAGGTAATTTTTCGTTTGTCTGGATTCAAAACACACACATCCAATTTTCAAAATGAAGCTATGCAAGGCGCATTTCTGGAGTTCATCGAACCGGAGTTACAGACGAGAAAGGTAATATATATATTTTTATGGTTAAGGTTTTCACGGGTGTAAGATGTAGAATAATTTTCTCGGTTTACCCGCGTAACATAGTCCTTAAAAGGACTTTGTAAGGACTTTTAAGTTTGAGACAAAATTCAGGACATAGGTCTCTGAAGATGGACAGTGAGATCTGTCCAAAACGTGAGGAATTAAAAAGTCCTTTTAAGGACTACGTTACGCTGGTAAACCGAGAAAATTATTCTTCATATATATATATATATATATATATAATTATTCTTGTTTATTTTTTAAATATATATATCACGATAGAGTTGTTCTTTTGTTAAAAATATTAATCACGTGAAAGTTATTTTGTTGTCAGTAAAAAAAATTTTTTGTTAGTGAAACAAATTGTCATCAATGCCCTGTCGAAGAAAATATCGTATCAAATATATATTGTTTTTTATTTTTTTTATTTATTATTATATTTTTATTTTAGTAATTTGTACATTTAAGTTTACAAATGACTAATTAATTTGTTACATATAAATATACTATACTTTTTCTTGCTTGATGTGGCTCTTACACAACATCTTGAACTTTCCAATTGGGGCAGACTTTAGGTTTTCCGGCAGCGCATTATAGTATTTCATCCTTTTATATAGTATACTATTCTGAGTCTTGTCCTTTTTTGGTAGCCTGATTTCATTGCACGTCCTTGTTTTATGTTTGTGTATGTCCTTGTTGTAGACAATTTTATTTGAAAAATATTAATATTAAGTAAACATTGTTAATTAGAGGTCAACATTTGTTAACGTCATTTCTTGTCCTAAATATTGTATCAAAATAAATAATTAATATCATAATAGTATGTAAGGAACTATTGGTTCCGAAACATGTAGATTATTTTTTATGATTGAAGCTCTAAAGAAGCCCAAGTAAATCTTGCTTCTAATAAACTGGACGATTTATTTAACAGATTCTTCACAACTAACTTCTAACTTCATACACATTTCAAGTAGGCCTAACAATTGAATTTGGGAGCCACCTCTGTGCTGGAGCCCCACAATACATGATAAACCTACTTGATTTTGTGCAAAAGAGGACGGTCCGTCTGATTGACAAGTCATTGTTAACATACCGATTGCCATCTCTAAAGCACAGCCGCAATGTGGGCATGCTGAGTCTGTTCTATGGGTATTTTGATGGAACCTCCTCTAAGGAATTAACAGCATTGCTCTCTGGTTCACCGGTGCACGTGCGTGAAACTCGACGTACACGAGCAGAACACCCGTTCACAGTTTATGTTGGCTTCATGAGAACGGGTCTTTTCTTCAAAACGTTTTTGTGTAAGTCGATTCGAACCCCTTTCTATAGCCCCTACCTTAGCCCGCCTCACAAAACTCACCAACCGGGTGGTGACATAGCTTCCCTGCCCTTACACTATACAGATTGGAAGTTGAAATAAAATAATCGTACGAACAAATTATCAATTTAAACTATAAATTATTATTTTATTTAATTTTAACGAAGTAAATTAATTAATTTTAACTATAATATTATAGGCGTGGCTGAATATTGTGGTGGAATTTGGGCTCGTTGAAAATTTCACAAGAGAATTGACCAAAAAGTGGAATGAATTCTTGGGAAAGTTGGTCTGTTGCCTCTCTTGCCGGCGGACATGCCCGCCTCACTTTCGATGCTTCGTTTCAAACTTTCTATTTTGTCGGATGGAAAAAACATTTTTAAAAGAGATATGGTATTTAAGTTGGGAAATTTTGGCTCGGGTAACAGGTGTTGCAGCCGGGCTGTAATTGCTCTAAAGAAGCTCCTTATTTTCTCAATTAAAAATAATAAATTCAAAAACTTTTTCACAACGCACTTAAAATTTTAATTGAATGGGGGATATAAATTTCAGATGTTTTTTTCTCAGAAACGCGCTGAAATATGCATGGAGATATAATAAAATAAAGAAGGATTAAGGTTGCTTTTAGAAATGTAGTAGGTTAAAAATGATTATTAATTTTTACGACCTTCCAGAAAGTTTATGATTAAAGTTTTCGGGAAGTAATCTTGGTCAAAGTAATAGTATGAATTTTATAACTATCCAGGCGCCTCGATTCGTTCGTGATCTCATCATATTTCGCTCGCAAGAATATCCTTAGAACCATAAATATAAGTCCTTAGCCATTGTGTTGGGGGACGAGTTTTACTTTTACAGCCACTTTATGTCCAGGCTCAAATTACAACAATCGGCCGGAATGAAATCACAAGTGTCTACGACCGGCTAGACTTGTTTTACAGCCCGGCGTAGAGCCCTCGTAGCCGTAGGTAACAGTTAAGAAAGCCCAGCCGTCGAATTGGCTACGTTGCTACAAGTACCTGGCACTACACATTAAACTCAAAACGAGTCCACGTTGAAATAAAACTGTTCCAAAGCTCGGAAATTAACGCTGTTGCACTTACTACCAGTTTAAAAATATTTTATCTTTGTTCGTACCAGAGAAAAATTCATAATTTTCGCATAGTGATTGAGTTTTCTCGTCAATAAATAAGTATATTTTCAACTTAATTTTGGTGCACTAATCCACGTTTCTTGTATTTAAAAACCCACGAACTTATTTTGTGCAGCTTACATGAAACCCAAATATTCAAATAGCATAGAAAATAACACATACTGAAAATTTCGAAAGAAATAAAACAAATCATAAATTGTTATGGCAGAAACAAAAGTTGAACGAGCGTTTCTTTATCCGAATAAACACAAAACAACCAAACATACAGCCGCACTAGTTTGTATGTGTAGCGATCCAATCGCTAAATTGTATCCAATAGGAAGATACTGCAAACCTCGATAAACATTGTTGTATCTGTTTGAACGGAGAAAGTCCGGCTAGCCACATTATGATTGTTATTGCAGTGCCAATTTACCGGCTGGGAGGTTCGCCACCCACACACGCCCGCCGCCGAACAAACAATAGGAAAGAAGCGGAAAATGTCGGGAATTTAGCAAAGTGTTGGTTTGCAATTGGTCGCAGTAAAATGTGCAAGGGGGCATTGGGCCGCTCTCAATACGAAAAACTTTTTCAATAGGTTTTTATTGGAACTATTTGCAGTGAATTGTATGTTTGGTTTTGTACTTAGGTTTAATGAGCGGTTCGTATATTGTAAAAGTTACTGCCCGAGGAGAAAATATTAAAAGGCTGCAATTTATCTTACTTTATTACAAGATAAGCTAAATTGGCCTTAGATATGATCGCATCTAGGACGTGTACCCAGGACCCTAGACTTGCCGAGGCATGTCCTAGTTGTGACCATATCTTTGTCTGATTTTTCTGTTTCAATTTTTTGTTTAAGAATTGCTAATATTTTATTCTTTCATTATTTACATAAACGCCTTATGAAACCAATTAGTTTATCTGAACTAAAATATCAGTTGTGTAATAAAAAAGATTTAGTTTACCTATGATACAAGATACAATCATCTGTTATACTCTTATAACTGTTATAGCTATAAAATAGTATGTGTGTTAACTTAGGACAGTTAATGTTATCAAGTGTTCGTGTTATACATGTGAGTTGCTAGGTTATTAACACCCGCGAACTAGACGGCTAGCAGAGCTTGAACCTCTATCTTTACAGGGGGGAACTAGTCGATCTCCAATGAAACAGGTTGTTGTGATATGGCATGTTTATTATTACATATAACGGATAATCAGACAGATCTACATTAGATACATAGCTGTTTAAGGCCTAAATGTTACTAGAGCAAACTACGGAATCTATAGGCTCTGATTGACATAAGTTCATTATAAGCTCACGTGTAAGTTAGCGGAAGATGCCATAGGCGGGGGCCTAGGCAAATGCGGCAGACGATGGGTGGATGCCATAAGCAGGAGCCTAGGCTGGTGCGGACGATGGGCGGAGGCTTATAGCTCACCGCGCGGCGGTAGGCGGCGGCGTGGACGGGCCTCATGGGCGGTAGCTGGCAACGGCAGAGACGATGGGGATGGGGCTGATGCACTGATCGGATTGCCAAGGGGCTCCTCACGATCAGGCTGAGCTGGGCGGACGCTCAGGACTGAGGCAGGGGTCTACGAGTTCACTGTCTCAGCCTGGCGTGGACGGTAGGTGTGGCAGCCGGCATCAGACAGTGGTAAGAGGCTGGCGGCAAGGGCGGAGACGGCGTGGATGAGGCTGCTGGAGACATGACTCAGCTGTACAACGTAATGGAGCTGTGGTTGGCTGGCATCAGGCAGAGACACAGGTCTGGGCGGGAAACGGTTCGCCGCCTCAGACTGATGAGGACGATGGAGACATGACACAGCTATATAACGTAATGGAGCCGTGGTTCTTGGTGATGGCCTGGAGTATGGAACTTGGACTTGGAAATACGGCACATTTATAAAACATAATGAGGCCGGTACTTGGTGGCGTACGCAAATTGGCGGTAACCGCGAACTCGGAACTATTCCATAGTGTTGATCTCTACGGGCTCGGAGGTAAACTGGCGCGTCCTGGGTCGGCCGCAAGCTCCCCTCCTGTTAGCTCTCTCCCGGCGCGTAGAAGGGGTATCGCTCCTTATAAGGACACGTTTCTTATTCTGGCCATTTGATTGGCCCTAGGTACTTGTAAGCCCGCGCTGTCCGTACCAGGCAGCGATGTCGCGAACTCACGCGTATGTATTGGTGTGTTGACATGCTATTAGTACGTGATTCGGTTTCCGGCCACGTGCAGATTTATTCAACAACTGCGCAGTAAGCTTGTTGCTATGAGCAAACATAACACATCATACCATTTAAAAAACACATACACAAATTATACATTGAATATGTTAGTGTTTGAAAATAACTGTATCAATGAAAGCAGATATATTGTGTTAGGTTTGTAGAATGTTTTTAAAACGATCATCTTATACCGATCATGTAAAAGAAATATAAGATTTAGGATTATCATAGCCAAAAGTATTAAAGTAATTAACTTTTGGGGTAAAATGCCATGTTTAAAAAAAATAAAATAATAATAATATTGTAATACCTATTTAAGCATTACAGTGTCCATCGACAGGGCAGATGTGTCACGTGGACACATCTGCCAATATGATGATCACTGTAATGCTGCCCGAAACGTTGCTAAAGAAGGAGGTAGTGTAACACGGCACGACGCCCTAAAAATAAATAAGTATGTTAATAGGAAGCTACAAGCCAAAAATGTGTATATTCTTGGTATGCCTTATATTGTCACGAATGTAGGTAATAGGTATTAAAATCGCTTGACAAACGGAGTCTAGAAACGCTCGATTTCATTTTTATTTTGTAAATAATTTTATAAGAAAGCAAAGAATTTAATGAGGGCAAACTGTGACAGATTATCAGTTACTGCTACAATACTGTATTTTTTTTAAATTGTTTCCTTTACGCGTTCATACATTTCTATTGAAAAATATTTTTCTATTTGTTTACGTGTATATTATTTATTGAGTAATTTATTTTTTTTATTTGTATTCTATTAAAGAGAAACGATAGGAAAACCTTCAATTTATCTAAAGTATATTATTTGGTTTTCATAATGTACACCAATTTGTTATAAAGACTAATCAAAATAGTGATTTAGCATTAAGCTTCGCCTTAAAGAAAGTTCATAGAATTGTAATCTTTTACATTGTACGTTTGTTGCTGCAAGACGGTATTTATTTTGATTATTTAATTTCCTTGAGTCTTTCGGATCTGTGAACATAACAATAAGGTTTTGTAATTTGCAATCAAAATTTAACCACTGAGAATTTTCAAAACACTACAGAAAGCTTAAAAGCGGTTGGCTCTTGTTTGCTTAGTTTTTAGCCCGGCGCTTTGAATTCCAGTGTGAAGGTGAACAACAAAAGTAGTGCTGTCGGTGAAATTCATAAAATAATAAACAATGGCTCCGGTATTTCTGCAATTAATGCATTATAAATCACACGACGGAGGACAAAAGCGCCGGCATTATAACTTCATTGTTTATCAGCGCCGTGGTGAATTGGCCAAGTGTGGGCGGCGGTGGTGGCGACCGCAGGATAAAAGCTGAGAGCGGCTTAGGCGGCGAACGAAATCCAATTGCACTGTTGTCACAGCCAACAGTCACCATTTGCTCGCTATAACCAACGCGCGCGCGCCCGTTGCCGAGATTAGCGGCAGACACCCCAATAAGATAGCCTCCGACCAAATCGTATTTAAATTCACGCTCTTCCCACTCCCAGAGGTGGCGTGTGGGTGGATCTCTTGTCTACGGCCAAATGCGCTTTTTATTACAGCCACACTTCTTTATTTTACTCTTGACGAGGAGACGCTTTGGCAACCTTTGGGGAACATGAATGTTGCATTTTCCACTTCACAGTGATACAACTATTTTATCATAAATTTCAGCTTCACGGTAGACATTTTAGTGTTGGTTGAGTGCCATAAATGTATGCATCATTTCTGATTAGATTTCTTTTTAAAGATATGATTTTATTTGAAAAGTATGATCTGCATTATACATCTGCTTATTAAAGTACCTATATTTTATTTATTTTGTAAAAAAAAATTAAAGTTATTCTCTGACGTATTTTTTACTCATCGTAGTCTCGACATAACCAAAGTCACCACTATCTTGGCAGGATTTTGGTTCAAGCATATTTAGTAAGCGCTCTGTCTCTTTTACACTATCTGATATTATTATATCGCCATTACATACATTAAATCCAAATGAAAATTTCGTAATAACGAAATGAATTACTGTATTTTAAATTTAAGCAAATAATAATATTCAGACTTTTGGTTCACACAACACGCCTACATCGCATTTCTTGTGCTCTTCTGTACTCTATGGTAAGGAAATACCTGGCGATTCAGATCAAGTCACCAATTTTAGCTCATTTATTTATTTATTTATTTATTTATTTATTTATTTACGGACAAATAGTCCATTAACAACATATTAATTACACGAATAAGTTTTATAAACAGAGATGACAGTGAAATGTGATTTTTTTTTTTCTCATGTGATTTTTAACAATATTTCCATTCTAAAAATGATATTTTACCTCGGCGGGTTTGTTATTACAGTTTGTGCGTTCTGCTTCCGTTCCAAGATGGTGGCCGATTTAACGATTTCGATTAAAGATTCTTTTTTCAAATGTTTAATCTACGTGTTTATATGGACTTTCTAATTTACATTGTTTTCAATGTAAAGGTAACTAGCAATCAGAAGAAAGTTTGATAAAAGAATTGTCATTGAGGTAGAGACGTTTCTTTGAAAAAAAATAAAATTACTGAAATAAAAATTTTACAAAAATATTAAGTGGGCATGTATTTATGTAACTTTTTACAAACCTTAAGATTTCAGAAAAATTGAGGTTTTGATTAATTAAAAATAAAATAATTTTTTTTGAAGGAAGTCTGCTGTTCAAGATTATTTTAAAATCGAATAAAGGGTGACCTCCCTGCATATGAAAAATGCAACATTAAAGCTAAACATCATAACAAAGAAACAGTCAGCAATGGTAAGAATTCCTTATATAATGGAATATTTCCTCATTTTCACACTTCCATCGGCAAAATATTTCTTTTATATTTTCCTCGGATAGATTCCTACGTCTAATTCAATTAAACTGTGAGACATTCTGCCTCAAATTACGTTCTTGAGTAACAAAGCCTGGGTAATCACACGTACGGCTGTATAGTAATATCTATCTAGTTACGTGTCAAGGTCGGGTTACGCCGGTTGAGGATAATACGTTCCAGAGTGGATTTAATTTGCCAGAATATCCGAGGCTTTATGGCGTCATTTGCGTGCGTAATTCGTTCCGACTTTCTGTAGCCGAACTATCAAAGCCATCGTGGATTTTATGCGGCTGTTCTGTGAAGTGGCACCATCTGAAGGTATTGATTAAGAAAACAGAGAAATTGTATTGGGGATGCTCAATCAAATAATTTTATGGATAGTCTTTTAACTAAGGGAATGACTAAACTGCTAAACTGGTACAACATTGTGAAAATATTCGTTCGGCAAACAATTTTTTTGTTGTTTTAAAAGCTTTTAAAAGTTTTTACGTTACTGACATTGTGGGGTGATCTCGGTAAAAAGTGGATATTTCATAGATCCATAAATAAGAAATGTTAGAAACTAGAATTTTTTTATATACTTTTAGTGAAACGACAATCTGTACAAATACTCACTTTTGAGGCGTTTATATGCATTAAATTGAATTATTTTAAAATATAAAAATACAAAAACACGTATTTAATAGAAAAGAATCACATAATAGAGTTAATTTTGCAAATGATTAGTTTATTTTAAGCGAAAATATACTGCAAAATTTTTCAAATAAAATCTTGTATTTTAATGTTTTTTAGTTGGTAACACAAAACTTTTCTTCACAGTAAACTATAATCCGAAATATGTAACAGAACAGTGAATATTCTTCAGGGATGTTTTTTTATAATGATTAATGCACTAATACACAAATAAATAAAAATATGTGAAGATATTTCACAAGACCATACTACTGAAAATGTGATTTTCTTATTACTCTTATTAGCGAACCGGGTGGGCCAAACGCGGGGTGTAATTATTTGTGTTTTGGTCAGCCGGACAGTAAAAACACCGCGCTGGGCTTCGATTGGGAATTCCCGTGGCTTGGAGCAGGTAGCTACTTGCCCGCGCTGGCTGTAGCGAGAACGGTAGCCGCGGTGCGAGAAGCGGACAGCGGCCACCGGCACAATCAGTGGTAGAGGGTAGGTACCTACCATACAGCTGTACATGGCCGCCAATAATAACCCTCGACCGGCCGCTACACACTAGACGCCCGCTGCATGCAATCCAGTTAACACGACCAATTTGTTTTGTAGAGATCGCGATTCAGGTTTAATTTAATAATTTCCAAACTCGCGCGACGCTAGAGGGACTGTTTTAACTCTTTTGATTTACGCCCGGTTGTCACTCGGAGAATTAACGTCACTCTTGGGAAATGTAGGTTCTGCGATTTGAGCGCTTTTTTAGTATCGCATATTGTGTTTGAACGTTTGTGATACAATATCGTAAACTTCACGAGTGTGGACGTGTCACAACTCTCATTGATGCATCAGCTGTAAAGAATGTCGTATATATTTCACGTTTTTTCAAGTACGTTCCAGAAATGTTCAGAAAACACTGACTGCTAAAATAAAATTGTCATATTGTGCGTGAAAAGAAATAATGATATCGTCTGATTTGGCTGAAGGCAAATGTTTTGATTTTCTTTTATTTGAATTATATACGACACCTCAGTTTAAAATGCCAAAAATTAAATTAATTTCTTATTGTTTTTATGAAGCATGAATAGTAAATTTAATAAAGGTCACAATACAAACTACAAGGTGAAGCTTTGATTTTTTTGTGTTTACAATTAAAAAGAAAGTGGTCTTCATTCTGCGACCACCAAAAGAGTCGCGTATTGAAAGTTATTAAATACTTATTTTAGAAGATTTTTTATTTATTTTTTATTTTTGAAAACCAACATTTGAGAAGTCTTGGTATAGCATAGATTATTATAAGCAATAATTAGTCGCCTGTAATATCAATACAAATTGAAAATATCTCCCGAGTAAAAATAAATGCCACCGACGGGAATTGAACCCGCGCCTTCTGATGTCGGCTTATTTCCAACCCGCCAAATAATTCAATATAATAAACCGACGTGGCTCAGTGGTCCAGAGCGTCTGACCGGAAAAATTTAAAACATGTAATAGAGCAGATATTGAGCACTAAATCAGTGAATTCTAAAATAATTGTGATTGGGAAACTCTTTTTTTTAAACTATCTGTCTCCAATTAAGTAGACGGTTTTAATCGCATTGTGTATCATTGGCTAAGATAAAATCATCGCTTTTTAGAGCGGTTTATCAAATATGTGTAAGTGGATTACTAGCTGCGCGGCGCCGGAGCGGACTCGCCAGTCGTAGTCGCATTAGCGGCCATTGGCCAAATTACAAATTGTCATCTAACATAAGCAGTGAACACGAACAGTGAGATTAGTGATCGCCGTGGGACGCGTCACGTCTGTGCGAACACGTGTACCGGCGTGTCCTGGTCGCGTGGTCACGCTGCCACGCCGCCACGCCCGGGATGGATCTGTTCACTGTCCCAGTCTCGATAAATGCTCAACCCCGATAAATGTTCCAACTCGACAAATGTTTGTCAGAACACGAAATATTTGAAACGGGTAGAAGCCACTAGTGTTTATGGCGGCGGAGTGGATGGGAGACTTTCACCAGTTTGTTATATGTCGGTGACGTATTTTCTAGCCCGAGGCTTTATTGTTTGATTCGTGGTTGTTTCTCGTTTTATGGGGAAGAAATTGTGCGTCTGAAGGGTTAACGAAGTTAGAACCCCGATAAATTATTTGAGCCTCGGACCGAAAAGTTAATAATTGTTTTATATAGAAATATCGTTCTGACGGTTCATCTTGAGAGCTTTCGTTGAGTTTGATATGGGTTCAAGTCACTTGTCAAGTTACTTTCGAGAAGAACGAACAAAATTAAAAAATATATATTTAGGCAAAAGGAACAAAGCAGCGCGTCTTGATGCCAGTTTAAAATCATTAATGAAAACAGAACGATTTCCTGGGAATAAATATGCTTCCAGGACGTCTTAATGAGACACCAAAACTGATATTACGGTTTAGCGATAAACTTTCTTCCTCTCTTTAACTTGATTTTAAATTTTAATTTCCTCCCATAAAATGTACCAAATGGGGCATTAATCACATCCACTAAGTCCAGCCGGTGCATGTCCCAAAAAATATGATTCTCTCCCTTTCGCTTAAACTACAATTTTGCACGTTCAAAGGAAACGTATAACTTGTCAAAAGTGTAAAGTAACCACTTAGAAGAGTTATATGGAGAATACTTCTTCACAGTTTTCAAAAAATTAAGTAACTGTCAAATCCACATAGCGTCATTTGTAGTAAGCCGGGCAGCAAGAAGATTGGAAAAAGTTGGGGAAAACTGTGAAAGTGACATCATATTTCTTTGGCTTTTGCAGTCTAATAGCGCATTCAAGACGCAGCAGACGATGTCATCTGATGGATTTTCCTTCTTTCATAACGTGGGGAGGATGTCACTGGCGCCATAAACTATTAAACCACCACCACCCCACCCAACCCTTAACCCATTCCTCACTTCCAGGCGTCTACGTGTACAGTTTCCCAGGCAGGTTTGTATTCTTCTCGGTGAAAATAAAACGAAACTCATAAAAGCTCCTTGAAAATCGTTTTTTTACTTCACACTTAATTTAAATGCAACACTTCAAAATTCTAACAGCAATTTAAATCAAAACCTTGTCTATTGAATCATTTTTCAAGTTTCCAATTGATGTAAGAAAATCAAGTCTTTCAAACCCATTATCTGAAAACACGACATTAGAATGACGATTATTTTTTCATTTGCCTAAAAAGGTGTTTTCATTAAAGTGATGCAAGGAATCATAAGAAAAGGTACAATGTTTTTATTAACTACTAAATGTTAAAAACCCGCTCCGCGGGTTTTTGCTGCTAGGCCCTGCGGGCGGCACTTGATTGGGCTTCGCCCAGTTTAAGTGATACTAACAACAGTTACATTTAATAGATAGATATTAGGTCATTCACAGAGAGAGAACAGGAAGGAGTTAATGAATAATAACATGCTCAATTTAGGCATAATAAGAATGACAGTTTTTTAAATAAATGAAATTTTACCTATTTGTGATGGATTATTTCAAATGAAACACTATTATTGACAACAGGTCTACAACTGATATAAACTGTTATCGTACCTAATATAATTTGCTCATAGGAGACTTGCAGTGCTTAAATATGTGTTGCAACCGTCAATGTCTGTAAGTTGAATCATTATCGTATAGTTTGTCACCAGAGATGTGCTTTATTTCAAATAAATCCATTTCTAATGGAAATGCAAAATGCAAAATGGGTATTTTCCATTTTGCATTTTAAATGCTTTTCTAAAAACCATTTTGCATTTTGCATTTTAAATGCTTTTCTCAATGCATTTTCCATTTTAAATGCTTTTTTGCAACATTCTTCCTACTATCTCCACTCATCTTTTTTTCATAAGTCCCAAATATCAGTCGGTCCT
This sequence comes from Hesperophylax magnus, assembly GCA_026573805.1. Lineage (NCBI taxonomy): Eukaryota > Metazoa > Arthropoda > Insecta > Trichoptera > Limnephilidae > Hesperophylax > Hesperophylax magnus. The sequence goes on from JAIUSX010000022.1 coordinate 10,296,365, forward strand.
CATCCTCGCTTTGAGAGATAATTTACATTTGTCAAGTTGCTCCCTGGTAGGAGTCCTGGCAATTGAGTGATACCATTACAAAAAATACTGATTAAAATACTGAACATGGGGCCATGACGCTGTAATATTAAATGTTAGATAGCAGTTTCTATGTTTTTACGTTGGCAACATTAGTCCCGCGCAAATTTTTTGTGGTTTCATAATCTGTAGTCGTGGTGTTTTTGGATTTACCTTCATGTAATATGTTTGTTCTACATTGATGTCCATTATTAAATGACAAAATTGTTTAAAAATTTTATAATTATTTTAATTGTTTTACCTGAGAAACCATTTTGCATTTTCAATGCATTTTGAAAATAGGTATATTGCATTTTGCATTTGAAATGCTTTTCTAAAAACCATTTTGCATTTTGCATTTTCAAATGGAAAAGTTTTGACCCATTTCCATTTTGCATTTCAAATGGTTTTGGGTACCCATTTTGCACATCTCTGTTTGTCACAACAATTAAAGATAGTTATAACAAAGTTGACTGAAATAATAGATTATTACATATTGATTAATTGTTCCCGTGTTTATGAATAAAAAGAGGGTAATTGTGCGATGAGATTAGCAGTCGGTTTAATTAAAAGGTGTTAATTTTACTCCAACTGGTGGTAATTTTTTACCTACAACTGTTACTGTATCTTATAAAGTTTAAAGTTAGATTATATATACACCTTCATCAGGAGAGTAAAAATGTATATATAAAGGTAGATTATTACAATATAGCGCCCCTGAGGTGATATCTCACAAAAGCGGCGCTATGCAAATTGTCCAATTAATAAATAAATATAATGTTTACATTTTATTGTGTACGTATGCATTGATATACAACGGAAATAGATAAAATAATGTTATCCGATTAAACTTTATTTTATTAAAAAACAAAAAACTTTGTTAACATCACTTTATTATATCCAACCAATACATGTTTCATGAACGAAGTATCAAAGTCAAAAATTAAATATAGATTACAATTGGAAAGAAGAAGTGGAAGGAGGGGGGGGGGGGGGTAAGAGTAGGCTGGGTTTATAAGAATTAGGAATTACAATATGAAAAATAAAGTTAAGTGAGAAAATATTTAAAAGAGAGTTTATAAAAAAAATCTTGTTAATTATATCTGCTTTTATATTAACTTGTTTTCTAATTTCTAAAATTTCTTAATTATTTATTAGCGATTCTTTATATCCTGTGTGAAGTATTTTAAGACCTGAAAAAAACGAATAGCATATAACCATAAAACAATATATTCATAATACAAATAGCTTTGAATAACGGTTATTTTAATAAATTGATAGTTGAAAAACTAAATAAAAAAATTAAACATATTCTCTTCAAACGGTATTTTTACCCTATTTCTAAAGATAGAAATAAACAATGGCGTAGAATTCTGTTTGTGGATATCGATACTTATAAAATTATATATTTAAACATTCCTGGTACTATTCAACCGGCGTTTTACACTAATAACAAAATGAAGAAATATATTTTTAATAATAAAGATAGCGAGAATCAAACAAAAAAATCAGGAGTTTATAAACTCAATTAGGATGATTGTAATTTCTTTTACAAAGGTAGAACCAATATAGAAACTTTGATGTCAGAACTAAAAAACATCTCAGGGCTTTAAATGGAAATAGTGAATCTGAGTTTGCAAATCATCTTTTGAATAATGATCACACTTTCGATAAAAATTCAGGTCTTAAAATACTTCACTCAGGATTAAAGCATCGCAAATAAATAATTTTGAAATTTTAGAAATTAGAAAACTTGTCAATATAAAATCAGATATAATTAATAAGCAAAAAAAATTATAAATAATAATGAAAAATGCCATTGCAAAATGATAAGCTTCCAGAAGAAATCTTCTTATTAAACGCTTGAATGGTCAAGTCATTTTGCATATTCTGATAAAAATATATAATATAATTCTGAGGAAAAGAAATGAATTGAGACTCCCCTTCAGGAAAAAAACACAGAGTCAAAAGTCATTGATGTACGGAGCGTTGAAGATATTTGGAGAGCTACCAGAAGAAATAAAATCAGAAGAAAACATAAAAACATTTAAAATTAAATTACGAAAATATGTGATTGATTCATTTTAAATGTGTTACTATAATTATATGCATATGTATATGAGGATTGTATTGGGATATAGATAACTATGTACCTACTTAAAATACCGCAATAAACAATAAACATTATTTAAATATTCGCGGCAGTCATTTGGTTCGTTCTTATACCACCAGATGTGCGCTCTGTGGGCCGCCGTGCGTATCGGCCATCAGATAGGCGAAAATCTGTGTTATTATATAGGTAGAAGTAATTTTATAGTAATGAAATATAACTAATATCCATGCTCTATCTTTTAGTACTAAAAGTACCTTAGAAAACAAAACAAAAGTTAGATATTTCAAAAGTAAAAAGAAAATTTAACAACCCAACAATATAACAAATAAAATTTCAATCAAAATATATCTATTGAATCGTCTCTTAAGCCTCTGATGATGACTCCCACCCTTGCTAGTCAATTTTACAAAAAACATCGTGTTTAACGTTATAGAACGGCTACCTAGAAAGCTAATGTTTGATACGGTGACCGGATAAATCATCAAAATTATAATTCATCACATCTTTCAAAAGTTATATAAAGTCATGGAAAGTGATGAAAGAAAAACTTTATTAACTGGGTTAACTAGGTTAGGTTAGGTTAGGTTAGGTTAAAAAAATAATATTTCATCGTTTTTAATGACTTTATATCACTTTTTAAAAGTGTATTGAATAGTCACTATGTTGAGTTAGCATGGAACCGTTTGGTACATACACATTTTCTGTTTTATTTGCTAGTCACGGAAATTATATAAACTTTACTCAACGTTGGTGTCGACCTTGATGTGTTAATAATATTTCATCGAGTGAAACGTCAAATATCCGAGGCGTGAATTACTGGCAACGTGTACTTTAAATACTCGTTACGACATCACTCTTGACTCGAAACGGATGAATGAGGAACATTCATCGGCTTAATGATTGCTCTACCTGAAATAATGAATTTCGTAATGCGAGGAATCGGTCATAGACATATAGGTATCTTAACCACTCTAGAGATTTTTTACTTGTTATGCCGAGTTTTCAAAACGTCTTGAGTGATCATTTATGACTCTCAGAATTCGCAAATTTACCATTTTTTTATAAATTCTAAGAATATAGGATAACCGGTATAATATAGATGAATTGACTATAAAGTGCTATTAAAATTCAGAGGTATGATTTGTTTAAATGAGGGCGAGAAATTTAGAACTCGATTGCCAATCACTCAACTCATATTCCAGTTATTGATGCGATCACTCGATTGGTTAAACGATGAAAATGTTTACTTTGTTGAAAGCACAGTCCAAATATTGTTAAATAATCGAATAGTTTGCACAATGCACACGAGCCGCTCCCAACTTGCAAATAAATAATCATGCACTCAGTGGGAAAAAAAAAAGTGTTTGCGATCGGTTCAGTGCATTCAGGCCTCCCCAACAATTAAAAATAATTAATTAAATTACTTTGTAGTCAGGAGAGGCTTACGACGATTATAATTAGAACATCATGTGGGAAATTAGTAGGTACCTACGCCATTTTTCTTTATACTTAAATAAAATTGTCCATTTATTACAATTCGATTATTTCTACGTATTCTACTTAAAAATTAAAATTATATATATATATATATCTCGAACACAATGTTAACGAAGGAGTTCCAATATATATTTTTTAAATTGTGAAAGTTCTCGTCCTAACTGATATTCTAGAATTATTTAATTAGTTGTGTATTATTTTTTTTTAACCAAAGTAAGAATCATGGCTCCTTTGTCAGGTACAAGAGTTCATCTTTTCTGATAAGATATAAATTTTGTAAAATGTATATGTACAATGTAACTAGTTTTTTAGAAATGTTGATTTCATAATAAAATTTTATTTTATTTATTTATTTTTATTTTATTAATTTATCTTTTTTTTTACAAAATATAAAATATTAAAGCATATTTAAAATGATTATTCATGTTTGAATCTTCAGAAGCCCGCCACAACTTTAAAAAGAACAAACAGTGTCTAAAATAATTTTTATAATGATGCTAATAAACCGCACGATAAAAAAATATAATTAAAAGATCACCGCATATTGACAACCGTATATTTCACTTGCTGCCAATCTCATAGTTTCTTGGGCGTGACATCGATTTTCTTCCGAAATTGAAGTGCCATAGTATCCCACCCGGTTTATGCAAAAAAGCTATCGGATATGCATGAGCCCCCATGGCAGAATGGTAGTAAGATCAGTGAGCACGTTCTGAATAGGCCTTTCATCGTATGAAGGAACCGAAATATGAGACGATTGGATGATGTGGAAGCTGATCACAGAATCAGTGAATGCACCACTTGTAACTTATTAATCATAATGTGGCTTTGAAGAATTTCCCAGTCACAATTTAATATCAGAGATATTACAAGCAATAATTTACATTTAGAATAGGTTGCTTTGTGGTATATCTTATGTTTTTGAGTTAACTTTAATAACTCCTTAATAAATATTTATTACTAAAAATGAATCAAAGCTAAAGCCACTAAAATATTTTGAAAGTGGCCTTTCTACTTAACAGCTGTAACCCTAAATAGTGTTAAATACACACAAGCAGAACTTTATAATTAAATTTTAGTTTTTTTTTGTAAATATATAAAAGTGTTTGTAATGAAGCAATTATCCATTTAATGTAAAAAAAATGTTTAAAAAAATATTTTTTTAAATTCCCTCGATTTGAATTTCACTTTTTCTTTCGTGAATGAATGCATTTCTTGAAAGTGGAAATTAACCCACTTCCTTACATCTGATTGCACTGAAACTAGACTATAAACTCGTTGCCGTAGTAAATGCATTTTATCAACTTTTAGTGGCAATCACAAATACACGCCGGACATGTACACATTTCTCCGAAATAGGATCTCATTACAGCAGTTAATGTACGAAGTAAATATCTGTCATACCTAATCGGAATTTGCATCGGCACAGTGAATTTCAATCTCTGGGGTGAAAGGTTTAATCCTAAGTCAAATATTTTGGTTTTAAAAGACATTCGGAAAAAGATGTATTAATAGTAGTAAAAAAAACCTTGTTTTTACGGATTACTTTTTTACAAATAAAGTGATGTATACAAAGCTTCAATGTTCTTACTGATTTGAAAAATTTCAATAACCCAATATTATCTGATCTGAAACTTCGAAAACGTCAATTTGAAAAAAGGCAGTCTTATATTTTACCCGCGCTAAACATCAAACTGCCAGAATGCCGAACGGAGCGAGGGTAAAAAAAAGCTGTCGCACAAACCGTAAAATTTCGGTTCGTGGTATTCTGAAATTTGATTTGATCCCTTGACGATGAGGATCCTCGCATGTCTCAAAGGAAGCGCGTAACTGGGGCAAGGGGCGAAGGCGGGTGGGCCGGGTGGGCAGGGTGGCTGGCATTCCGCGGTAACTATCCGCGACTCGGGAATTTAATAATCAGCGGTGGAGACGTCTGCTTTTATTGTTCTACCATCATATTCCTCCTTTTGTTGTGAGTGTTCACTGTTCAATGTTCATTCCTCTTCGTATTCCCGGCTCTTATGGGTTGCTCGATCTTATTCGACTGCTCGCGACGAGACGTTTCGGCATTTCATTGCGAATTTTATTGATCCAATTTGTTTGACTGTTCAAATTTTAAACTTCAAATATATTTTCTATTTATTTAAAATTGTTTTTATTATTTGTGGTATTACCCGATATCTAAGTGGAGAGACTACCGCGGGTATGAATAATGGCGATTAAAAGAAAAAAAAAACATTTATCCTATGTCTTACATAGTTACATATATTATTATTGAATGTAACCCTCCATTCAAGTGTTTTTCAATCCGGTTTGAGTTATTTATTGTGTATGAGTGGAAGGAAACCCAATTCGTTTGAAATTTATCAATAATTTTATGCAATCATTATAGGTATCTGCGAAAAAGACTTTTCCACATCCGAATGTTTAACATTGTTTATTCCAGATTTTTCAAAACAATGACTTTTGAACTTTTTTTGAACTGCATAATCGTTATGTTATGTGAAAAACTAATTTGCAACAAAAATATATAATTTCGTTATGTCAGGTAGTGTAACTATTCTCTGTTCACACAGAATTTATCATTATCAAAAAAACGAAATCACTTCTTAGATGAAAGCGATGTGCACACAATAAAAAAAGTCTAGTACAATAGAAAAATACATTTCACTTCCTATACCTATATGCACTTTTAACTTTATTTATTGAGTACATTTTTGTGAGTTTAAAAACCGTTTTCAAGTGAATTATATAAGAATAACTGAGGCTTTCCATTTTATCATATATACACGATAGTCGTGCGTTTATTGCAATACGAGTACATTACCATTCCATAAACATACCACAACTTGTACAAAAGTACCCAAGTCAGTAACTAAGCCGTACCCATATAATGCCAGTAACTAATAGCAAAACAGAACCAATAAAGCGAGTCATTTACATACATTTATGAGGAGTTATGTATCGAAACCGGTTGCAGCAACGGGTGGAGCCTTTAAATAGAAAACGGTACAATATGAACCCATTCCGTCGGAAGACACACGCAATACGTGAATAGTAGTCAGTATTCAGAATGAATAATGGGTGTACCCAACCACGCCTTACACATGATTGCGGGCTGTGCTCTGGATACAACGAATTCAACTGGTCATCATCGAGCCAGCAAAATGGAGACACCACATCACAAAGGCGTTAAACAATCATTCTGAAATAAGGGTTCAAAAAAACTTTTTGAAGAGGGGATGGTTTCACTCCAAGTCGAATTATAATATTCTTGTCAGTAGCACTTACTAACTTGCTTCTATGGTCGTTATTGCCATATTCTCTCACATTTCCTAGCATGAATTGCTATTACTATTTGCCTACATTGTGGTTTCCGTTGCGTTCATTCTGTTGTTCATGTCAAATTCATAGAGTTGCATTTACAATATTTGAACGGCAGCTTATAACACATGTTTTTACACACAATGATTGGACTCCGATAATGTTAATTGAAAAAAAAGGCAAGCATGAAGTAGTAATTTGGAAACTCGTGATATGTTCGTTTAATCCTGCCTGCAATTACAAGTATATGTACGCACAGATATTTTAATAATACTTTTGTTTTCAAATCATAGATGATTCACGAATCAAAATGCTTTTATTTAAACTTTCATTTATTTTTGTGCGATCATATTTGTATAGCTAAGGCAAAACCAAAATGTAATAGATTTAAAGATATGAATGTTTGTTTTCATAAGTATGTTGTTATTTGAGTGGGAACTTTTCAACGACAGAAGTCTAATGAGTCATATTGTTGTTAAGTGACAAGAACGTATTCTAGTTCTTTATAAGAAAAACGCAGGTTTTTATTTTTTTTGAGGATGATAAACATATCGTCATAAAACGTTAAAGAAAATTCAATTATACTAGAAAATATTTTTTTCAAGGAATATAAATATATTATTGAAGAAGAATATTATAATAAATAATATTGTTGAATATGATGGAAAAAAAGTTTCTTTTGAAATTGGTTCGTCACCTAGATAGTGTCTCGGATAAAAACATATGATTTTATTTATATTTATAAAATCAGATTGTTTAAATAATACGGTCTTACAACATTTGTTCTAGTTCCGGAAATTTTTTCACCTAATGTGGCATTGATTTTTTATTCCATACGTTACGATAAACAGGTTCAAAATAAATAGTAAAAAAAAACACAATAACTCGCATAATTAATGACAAAATTAAATGGAAAAAACATTTTCATAAATGATCCTGGTTTTAAAACCTTTAGTTTTACCTGTTTCACCTTTCGTATGACCCGCCATACCTTGAGTGTTTAGTGCCTGGGTCCCAGGGAACGCGGCAAAGAAAGTTTCTGATAAGCCCCGAGGCTGTTTTATTCTTCTGCAGCCTAGTTCGGGTGTGGCCGGTAGGAGAGTGGCAAGGAGAAGGGTGGAAGGGAAGTGTAGGCTGAACCTGCAGGAACTGGAGCGTACAGTGGACAGTATGCGCGAGGGATGGCCAGGGGTTACTAGCAACTCCAATGAAGGCTTTTTTAAAAACAACTTGAAACTTAAATGTCACCGATAATCCTAGTTTGAAAGTACATTTTAAAGAAAATTTTTTAGTTATTTTCCCACAAACTGAATTATAAACTAATAAAGTAGACCCCTACACAAATATCATTTCAACAATAATGGTTTTTCCACAATTGAGGAGCGTTTTCAGAAAGAGATATATCTACCCCAAACAGTATTTTTAATTCTATACTAGCTGTACCCCACCGCGCGTTGTTGTGGCTCAGTCTTTCTGTGCAGATAGAGAAAAAAGCACGAGTTATTTTTACGTCCAGCATGTTTTTTTTTAAATAAAGCTTGTTTATCCAACATGACGTGGTTTTTCAAAAACGCAAGATATTACCTGTCGGAGGTGATCCATATAATATCGGTACATACTAGTATATATTTAAACATACGAGTATTTGAATGAATCCTTATGTCGAAATTTCAAAACAATCGGTGAAGAACAAGATTTAAGATTTTGAAGAAACGAACATTAAAATTTTTATTAATTTTAGATAGAAGATAGCTAAAGGTGTAGGTGTCTACGAAATAACTTATGCAGATTATAAAAAAATAATACATTTACCTGTTTTATGTGTAATAAAATATAAAAAGTGAAATAACTAGATAGGTAAATATTGTAAAATATCCATTATCACCTTTTCAATGCATCCGAGTAGGCCCCCAGCTTTATTAAAAAACTCAATTATTAGAAACAACCCATTCTTGGTATCCATCATGTCTAAGGATGGGTTGTTTCGCAGAATTTGAAAAATTCAGCAAATTTCAACTTCATTTACGGGTTCTGTGAAATTCGTATTTAAGTTTTGTTATTACATCTTTATAGGCTAGTTGCTTGACAGATCTGAAATAATAACAGAAATTGAAAAAAATCTTTCACAGAATTTGAAAATTAAATTTGAAATTTGAAAAATTGTCCAACTTCTCCGAAACAACCCGTCCTTAAAGTTGAAAGATTATGATAAAATATTCACCCTGAGTGATTATTCACTTCACGAAAAAAAAAGTTTTTGTAGATATTTCTCTTTGTGAAAACTCAGCAACAACACTCCGCGGTGCGACGTTATTTACAAAATAAAACGCACTTCGTTCGACCTAATCTTTCCTAAATCTTCTACTTTACTAACATATTTTGTTTGCTGGAGCTTTATCAGTGTCTGAAATTAACTGAAGTTTTATATTCATCTCGGTGTAGTTCAAAGTCTTGTTCTGAATAAAAACGTATTTCTTAAGCAAAGTTAGTTTGCACTTTAAAAAGGTGTCTAAGTTTATTACATTATATTTAAAGCAAGATCCTTAAATATAATATAAAATATTATAAAAGTTATATTTTACAAAAACACATAAAAGAATCTCAAAATTAAAAATAACTGAGATTCCAAGACCTTTAAGTTGTACGCTATGCGAAGACGGAAATAATACAGAAAGGAAAGGACTCTTCCTCTTCAGATTGGAAACAAGAGTGGTCAGGGAGGAATGTATCAAGTGATGTTTAACGACCGCGCTCGAGATGACCGCGGTCCATGGGATGAGAGGGTGCAGATGACTGTGAAGGCTGAGCGGAAAGGGTGTTGGAGGGATGAGGTGATGGTTGGGGATGGGAGAGGAAGTTGACCCCTCACCCCTCCTTTTGTGGAGTCCCTTTTTAAAATAGCCAGTCAAGTGTGCTGCCATCGAGGCTGGCTACGTCCCCATTGCAATATAACCTATAAGTCGAACACTTGTGTTAGTTGAAATGATGAATATGACATCGATTGGATGGACGATTCCATCATGTTCTTTAAAGGTGGTATTTAACAAAAAATGTATGTAACTGAATTAAATTCCCAGTTTTGACTGATTTAGATTAATCCCCCTTCTTTCTGAAGGGGGTTATATATAGGGTGGAATAAAATCAGGCAATAATCCGAAAAGTAAAAATTTAAAATACGTTATAAACTTTAAAATGACCTTAAGTTTACTCTAACTATTAAGATATCATGTTATTTTTTTATCCTATGACCTTTATTTACTTTATTTATAAAGGCCTCCTTAACATAAAATAATAAAGTTTGAAGAGCTATTTACCGATGAAACTACAAATTCATTTCTTCAAAACACACTGCCTCATAATATATCTAAACGATCAAATCCAGAAAGGAGCAGATTAAAAAAATATATATTTACCCATCACAAGATGCCGTTTGTCGACTAAGGGAATACCATGTTGAGAATTTCTTGAAATGGGTGTATTTAACGTGGGTCTTAATTAGGCCAATATCATACGAGTGACGAAAAACTTAAGCCGACATACCATACAAACTAGTTGAAAAAATAATCCGTAAAAAACGACACAAACGCTTACAAATCTCAGGTTCAATTCTTTCAACTGATGTCAAATAATCAAGAATTTTTACTAACTTTGCCTCAATTTACTTGACTCGATTTTCCCTCTAAATTAACATGTTATATTGGAGTGCTTTTAAAACAACTCTACTTACTTTAAAACACGTTTATTAGTCGGCTTGTAGCTTGCTAGTAGTTTCTTTCTTTCACGATAGTTGAAAAGCAGGATCAGACTGGCCCGGTTATCTCAGATTTTCCTTCGTGGGCCGAGTACGATATATTCAAATTATTGCAAATTCATTTTGACGCATATGCTTTCTTTGATCTAGAAGTGGGAACTTTGGTTCACATATTTTTTGGTTGTCACTCTCTAAACAAATATCCTCTCTTCCATCAAGTCTTATCTAAAATTGTGTCCCCTTCAGTCTGAACTCGACTCCAATAAAAATAAAAATATTTATTGCACAAAAATACAGAGTACAAAGGGTATAGCTTTTAGGTTACATCTTATTTCTTCCAACTAACCCAACACATACACATTTTATTACAAAACCCAACAATTATATGTTAACAAATATATGTAAAAAATAAAATAAAAACAGAGGTCTTTAATTTAAGTTAATTTAATTTATTGTCCATTTAATTCTGGAATTTCCATAATGAATCAATATATAAATTCACAATGTTTCCAAAATATTGCAAATGCTATAAAAATCACAAAATAACATAATTTACATGTTTAAGTTAATAATAGCAATACAAATACAAGTTTTAGGTGCATTGTGGTTAAAAGTAAAAGGATAGTCCCAAAGATATTAGAAGAACTTCTATATCTTTGGATAGTCCTCTAAGCTTGGTTGGAAATAGTGAAAATATCCACATCTCCCGCGGGGCGGTTAATGAACATGGCATGCTGTACAGGCGCATTGGCACTGGTAAGATAGTTGTGGAAGTAAGTGCGTATAGAACTCTTATATATAACATATAGGTTTCATGTAGAGCTCAGTACTTTTAAGTATATCCTTATTTACATCGTTGAAAAAGCTAATCAAGAGAAAAAATGTTACATGATCGGTTTACTATTTATGCAACATAATATTTGAAAAATTACTCCCCTGATATTATTTCTTTTTATCGCTGATTGTGCTATTGAAAATTAGCCAAGGAAATCTATATTCGTATATTCCGGTATATTCCGGTATTTATGAGTTACTGTAAGATGTTCCAAATAATAAAATGATGGACGACAACATCGTAAGAATGAATGGCATGATTCTTCAATTTTTTGGGCACAATATAATTCCCAACCCGCGTCTGTTTCAGAGCGCCTCTGCGCAACCCGTTAGATGACTACTTTATTAGCCCTGCTCAGCATTAGTTGGCGCTGTTTATGGATTAACTCCTCCATTTTAGCGTAACGTGTAACGGCCGAATTTCTTTGCTCCACTTTTCTGGAGCCTGTAAAAAAGTTAAACGCTTTTCTTGCTGATAGTATCAAACGAGCGCGGCTATCTGTAGCGCCGCTTGTGCCAGGGTACTCTTAATGGCTAATAATGTTAACTGCATTATTTGATGGGTATTGTGGAAAACGGAGAGAATTTCAGCCCCTTTCGCTCCAGTATCAGCTCACAACACGGAATTTTTAATCATTTTAAGGCATTTAACATCTTGAAACAAAGAACACGATGAATGTTCAACAAAGAAAAAATGTAACAATTCAACAACAAATAAATTTCATTTGATAAGTTTTAGATAAGCCAGAAGCAAAAACAAGAATTCTTTGCTTTTTATCTGATTTATTTTTGTAGAATCTTGCTTTTTTTACAGACCCTTTTCTTGTGATGCTAGATATTTTTTCTGGAACTGAAATAGTAAAACAAAAAGTTTTTTTCAGAAACAGACATTTGAAAAGTTGTACAACATTCGAACATCGCAGATAAGAGAAATTCCAGTAAATCCATTCTTATTCCGCCCATTCAAGGGAATACTTTCTTTCATTGTAACAGTTTAATATAGAAAGACGATAATGAAGGGAAAGGGTTCGGAACATGGCTTAGTAGTCCGGATTGGGGAGATGATCCGAAAAAATGTACATTAGGTTTCTGGTCACGACTGGCGGCAAAAGTCCCAACTTTAGGAAATGTTTGTGTTTCAGATGTCTGTCGAATTTGTCTTGCCGACCAACGAGATTCTGTTAAAACTGGGAATTATTAGCGAGTGACTTTTATAGCAATAAGATAGATATCCTTTTTTTGTTTCAGTAAGATAAAAATCAAATGAGTTCAGAAGACGTACGAATTAATTTAATACGGCCTCCTTTTTACTGTTTTAGAAACACAGGAGCAATTTTTATTGAATTTCGGAACATAGATTTTGGAATGATCTGAGATAAAAAAATATATAACTATATAAACTATCATTATTTAGGATGGAAAGGACTATTGCAGGACCAATTTGTGAATTTTTCTCAGAACAGAATTCAAATCTGGTACCCCAACAATTTCCGGCAACAAACTCTTCATTTGCGAATGATGGCCTCTCTAAGGAAATTAATATATTTAAAGGATTATGCTAATGTAAAGAAGAATGTCTAAGGAGGACTGCAGCTTTTGTCGGGCTTTGCAATTTATACAAATCTACTGATTTATTGCTATATTGATGAAAGTTTGCATACTTGACCTTCAAAACGAGACAAAGGTCATTGTCTACATGAAATTTACAAAAAATCCCGGCCAACACCGGAGACTTCAGCTGGTTAGTTCATTAATTCTTAGAGCATTTAATTTCCTACAGGTTTTCATATTATAACAGTAAGAGATGCAACTGACCGAAGTCAGTAGAATGGTGGCCTATCACCATGGCAATATATTGCTATCTTACACTCAGAAATTACGACTCTCATTGGTATTTGTGTAGAATTTTGAAGATATTTTAAATTTAACCTTCTTTAACCAACATTCAAAACAATTACATCAATTTTTTCTAAGAATATTCTCGCATTAAGGCTTCTAATTGGGCTAAATTTGATTAAGCGTCCAGCATACCACTGAAATCAGCAACTGTCACTGTGAACGCTGCGGAGGCTGGTGCCAAATGTGCTTTAAAAATAAAATCATCAATCACTTGAGCCCAGTTGACCACCGAGACGGGGAAAAACCAACACTCTTGGAGCGGGCAAAAACTAAAACATCCCGTGACAGGCTGGACAGGGCAAAGTGGGGAGACCATCGGTGGCCAAAAGGTTAGAGCATTTTTTGTTCCCTATGAATCTGGTCCATAATCCTTAGCTAAATTAAGGGCGGGCTGCGTAATTATTTGTATGAATTATGAAGCTCACGTACGCAGAAACGCGTGCATACCGAGTTAACTAAATCATAGGAGAAACAAATGTACAATCACTTATTTCTCTGGATATATTATCTACTGTGTTGGTTTTGTAGGTAGGCAATGCCGTAACACAAAACATACCAATCGTTTTCGAGGATTTAGAAAAAGGTTTACGAGTGTGATATTTTTTTTCAAACCGGTGTACTGTCCATAGTTGAAACCATTTAAGCACAATATTGCTGTTCTAAAAGCAGCACATTAAGGAAACACTTAATAAAATAGTTCTAAAGTAACGCCGTTGTTATATTTTCTGTCTTTTTAATTACCTACAAGACTTATAAGAAGGAAGATTTTTCGTCTTATTTATTTCAATTGACCATGATCAAAAAGCGGATACCAATCAGTTGAATGCGTTGGAATATGATCCCAAAGATTTTAGGCCGTACCCGATAATCTTACGGTTAACTCAAGTGTTCTACTCACACTTGAGTTCTTAAATGGCTCAAAGAAACAAACAAAAAAGTATTGCGATTTACATCCAACATCCGACAATAGGCAGCTCATTGAGGCAACCATAATAAATTTCCGCCATTTTTATTGATTTCATATTGCAATTTAAGATTTCAATATCAATAACTTCATGAGTAGAGCGTTGTTACGGCAAGACAGATGTTGTGAGTTTTTGTTTTCTGTTTGATTGAGATTTATTAATGTTAACTTCTTCAATGAATAAATATTAAAATTAATTTTATACCTAAGCTTCAATTTTTTTAGTGGGTATTCATCCTATAAATGTACAAAAGTCAATAGATCGACCCCTTCTACGTTAACTATCGTACCTTCAAAATTCCGACTGTTAAAGAGATCAGTTTAAATATTTAATATTTTTATGTTCCATTTTCAAAAAATAAAATATCGTAAGAGTTACGCACGATAATTATTAGATTTAAAAGAACGACGTAAACTATTGTAAATGATTCTTACTATATTGTACGTAGTCAAATGTTAAAAAATATGAACGCTTTGTATTATTGTTTTATATTAAAAATTCTATCTTGCATTTTGTGCGATTATTACTGTCGTTATCTGGTAAATTCAATTCTTCGTTACTATTTCCAAAATTACCGCTGGTTAACGGTGCCATATTAACTGATTCATTTCCGCGACCTAATCGGAATTGTTTTCTAGGTAGCATCATTCATTTTTCATATATATATATATATACTCCTAAAAATTTTAACATTGTCATACATAATAATACTAAAATTCACAGCCAAAACTATTGCAAATCAAACTGAACAGTACTAAAAACAACAAATAAAATTAAATATCTAGGAGTAATTATTGATAAAAATCTGAAATGGAAGGAACAAATATGTTAAGTAGTAAACAATATTAGAAAATTAATATATATATTTTTAAGAATTAGAAACTTTCTGTCGATAAAAAATCTATATTTAATTTACTATGCCTTAGTTCAATCCACTTTACAATACGCTATTATTAGTTGGGGATCCGCGTATAAATGTAACCTTCTTCCAATTGAAATTATACAAAGAACAATTATTAAAATTATTTTAAAAAAATCCTTTGACTACCAAACAGAACGCCTGTTTGAAGAATTTCACGTACCTACATTTAAAGACCTATATATTAAAAACTAATTAATCCAAATTATAAAAGAAAAAGATAAATATCAATTTTTAAATGAAAACAGAACGCGACTTAGACATGTTTTTCTATGCCCAAAACTAAATACGTCTTTTGCACAACATCATTATACTTACCAGGGAAGAACTTTTTTCAATCGTCTACCAGAAGAAATCAGAAGCATTAATGATAAAACCCGAATACTGCTCTCTGTCAAGAGACACTTTAAAAATATTCTGAAAAAAAAACTACTGTCACTTAATTAATCTCACAAATATCCTTAGTTTTCCATAACTTCCTTTCTTTTTTTAAATTTATTATATTAATATATTATCCTTCACTACTATAAAAAAAATACTACAGCAAACATACATTTATGTACAATGAATTATTTAAGTACTAACTAACAACAACATTTATATACACTCCCCTTCCATACACAAGCAAATACTTTCAATGGAAGAGTAGTAAAAAGACCCAAGATGTAAAATGAATAATGTACCATGTAAACATATTATTAAAAATAAAAAAATTATTACAAAAAAAAAAAAATATATGTAAATTCTCACTACTATCGTAAAACAGAATCAAGTCTAACATTTTTTAGCATAAATTAACACCTGCAATACACTTGCGCTCGCTTATGCAGCCGGTCTTAACTGACACATGCGCTGTGTCTTTTGCAAATGACGCCCCACGTAAACTATTGTAAAATTACTCACGATAGTGTGTGTGCGCTTTATAATATTTTTAACTAGAAAAAATTTCTAATTTTATTAACGAGAAATGGTGTGAAGAAAATCTGTGCAAATTAGAATATTTGCAGGCATCACCTTATTTAATTATTTTAGCTGAAACTTTGTAAAAGTAACAATTTTAACAAATCGAAAAACGTGTTATTTTCAACATCAATTCCAATTTGAAGAAATTTCAATCTACCTTCTAAAAGTTATCGGTAAATAGAAAAATCGTGCATCAGTATAAATCAGTATTGACAGTTAATGGTTTAATACAATCCAATTCAATGCAACGGGGAGGTCATTAAAGGTTTTTTGTTCGCTCTGCTGCAATGAAAGTCTAGTCCATTTGGGATCGCGCAGCTACTGCTAGTGCTCAGGGGACATAAATTATTTTAAACTGACGTTTAATTTACCTGTTATTGCGATGTTAACATAATAGCGCCGGGTGCCGTTCTGTTGAACGATTTAATTTAAACGACAAACTTCGCGGAAATGTTATAAATCTATCATATCATTTTTAATCAATCGCATAATATTTGACTGACACAACCATGAAAATACTAAACAAAAGACTTGTATGTACCCGAGTTCCATACGCTCTTCCAAATAGACCAGTGCAAAATAAACTGTAAAAAAAACTTGCTTGAACAGACCTTATATTAATTACAATACTATGCCATCAAACGTGAATATTTTCAATTGCGCGCTGAATAAATATGAAAAAGTTCCATAAAAAGTGTTTTTCTGACATGTCGTGAGTAACTTTTCTGTTGTTGTTTATATTAACTTTATTTTATATACATCGTGTGTTCTTATATATGATGGTTTTAAATTTTTTTTTATATAATTCTATTCAGTTTTTAAAACGATGAGGCAATCTGTAATTGGTTGTATTTTTGGTATATTGTGAAAACTGATAAAAATTTAATTGTTGATTCCAAAGGTAAATAAATAAATAAAACGTCGCAATCTTTTTTTGGTTCGGATGTTTTTAGATTTTTCATAAGTATTCTATTTAAAAAAATATATATCATTTCTACTAGTTCTGTTGTAGTAGCTAAAATATAAACTTTGGTTAAGTATACAGTAGCAAAAGAGGTTGAGCTTGTTGTCTTTCGTAGTCCATGAAGATTGCCGCAAAACTGCACATTTTTTGATATTACAAAACTTTTCACAAGCTTGCGGGCGCTGCAAAATTGCGTGCTCTCATTCTCAAGACCTTTGGCGAGAGGCTATCGTAAGAATTTGTCAGATATTTTTAACTATATGATACTATATTATTACATAGAGAATTATAAGTACCTACGTACAAAATAAGTCACAAATGGTATCACTATCCTTACATAATAACATAACCAACATTTCTTTTTTTTCTTCTTATTTAATTTTTAACACAAGTTCGTATGGTATTAAACTAATCGCCAGAAGGAAAAATAAGAAAAGATAAGCTAATGACTTATGTACATAGTACTAAGCCAGAAATGACTTTCAATTATAACTATCATTTAATAGTACTTTTTTCAGTAAGTTTACTCCACTTTACAGTAAAAATCTCAAATAGTTTCTGAAAGCTCAATTTTAGCATCGCGTTTACGATCCGTATATCATACGTACGTAAGAACTGAGAACGTAGGTACAGTCTGTCAAGGAAGTGTATAAATAAATTGCTGGAAATACTATTGACAACACTGAGACGGTTAAGGGGAAAATAATGTAATTGTCCAAGAGAATTTTTTTCACTTAAACATCGAACGGTGTTTCTAAATCAGTTTCTACATACTTTCTAAAGGGAGATAATAATATCGCGTATTCTTAGAACATCAAATATTCATTTTTGTTGTTTGTTTTTGGGGTGTTATGCCGTGTTGC
The DNA here is from genome assembly GCA_026573805.1 of Hesperophylax magnus. Lineage (NCBI taxonomy): Eukaryota > Metazoa > Arthropoda > Insecta > Trichoptera > Limnephilidae > Hesperophylax > Hesperophylax magnus. The sequence continues at coordinate 10,314,514 of JAIUSX010000022.1, forward strand.
GCTAACTCCTTCTTTAGCGCAACACGGCATAACACCCCAAAAACAAACAACAAAAATGCTTTTGGCCGTGAGAATCTAAAAACTTACCTATCAAATATTCATGTTTATTAATTTTTAACAGTTTATTTTGTATTATTGAAATATATTTAATATCAAACAAGCACTTAAATGAAAATAAAATCTGTAAAAGAAATGCACACCTTGAGTAATTGAAAAATGATGATAAAAATTAAGTTACCTTTACCATATTTCATGTCAATAATTGTTTACCTTTCTGATTTGAATCTACCATAACTTGTTCTAAAATAAGTATTACTCGGTGCTGTCATTGTAATGAAAAATTTCAGTTGTTATTTATTAAATTTCCAGAGCCTCTTGACTAGCTGTATGTAAGAACTGTGGACGTAGATACAGCGCACAGTGACCTAGCCGGCAACGACGTCTCGTAAAAGTGCGGTGCAATTAAAAATAAAAGGAGGGAAGTAGGGTTAACGTCGCTCCGCTGCGTTTTTACAACTGCTCTCGTGAATACGGCGGGGAGGATTTATTACCGCGGCTTACGGAGCACCTAAACTCATCGCGCGCCGTCTACAAACCATCACCGTAAAGGCCTGACCATAAGTCGTCAAGTGGAATGACATGTATATATGAAATAAAGTTGGCAATCGGGTTTAGGCACTGACTAGATAAAATACATTGGAGATACCTTCCATGTAGATTTGATTGGGAACTTAGTCGTCACTGACTTTGTACAGTTTGATTATCTCTCTTATTCTGCCCGACATCGTATATTGCGGTTATATTTGGACGAAATTAAAATTTCATAGTGATGATGAAAATAATTTCTGTATTTGAAATTTAAGCGAAGAATGGTCAGACATTTGTAACACGAAACATGCCCACATCGCATTTCTTATGTTCTGAAGGAGTGTAGGGCTGCAGGGGTCAGAATTAGACATTCTACAAATATTTAATTCGTATAATGTTTAATTTTATCATTATAATGTCTCAATTTCTTTCACAGAATTGGAAGAATTCATCAAAATTTAAAGTTAATTCTGTGAAATTTCTATTCAAGTTCTGTTTTTACATAATTATATGTTTTGTTTAATTATAGGCCAGCTGCTTCACAGAACTGAATTAATAATGTAATTTGAATAGAACTTTCACAGAACTTTAACTTCGAAATTGGAAAAATTGTTCAAATTCTGTGAAACATCCCTTTTGTGATTTAAAGCTTTAATCAATGAAGGAGAACACCCTTAATCCTAGAACAATAAGCCACCTCGAATCCTTTACGCCGAAACACAATACTATTATTAGTTTCTTGTATTTTTTAATGTGTCGATAGGTGTTTTTTGAACATTTTGAAATGTAGTGATACAATATTTGTGCACTTTTTTTCCTGCATAAGGTTAACGGACGGGCAGATTAACGACTTTTTTAAGCACGCGCGTAGTCGAATCAACAAAGGATTGTAATAACTTCACTTTTCAAACATGCATTTTTATCGGATATGTACTTTTTAAAATATTTAGTGTTAATAATAAATTTTTATGTTTACGTGATGGATACTTTATTTCTTTATTATTTTATAAGCTCTTTTTACAGTAATAGTTTCAATAAACATATAAGGGTTTTTTTATGTAGATACCATATTTAAATAGCTTATTGGTACAAAACGATATTGTAGCAGGGGTTTCCAAACTCATACTCATAGAGATCAAGTACTCACTACAACTTGACACACTTAACTTTGCAGCTGGTGGCTAAATGTTGCCCCATAAATAAAAGATTATTGATGCAACGAAGAAAGCAGCTCAAGAATCAGAGTAAAATTTTGTCCCGTTTCGTTAAAAACTATATATAGAATACTATTTAATGGAATTTAGATTTCTAGTGTCCCTTGTATGTACTAGGCTCCACCCCTGCGCACATTTAGATAAGTAAATGACTTGACCTACGTAAATTTTTGTGTTTTGTAGGTACATTTTTCGAATATAGACGAAAGATATGATTTTAGTTTATCACAGGTATTAAAATTAACGTAAAGTAAACAAAATTTTTACGCTATCTGCAATTTAAAAACTTGTTGCTGTTTTTTCTCTGTGTGGTGCACTTACTTGTAGTACGCATACGTGTATTACCTGTGCATTGTTAATACATAATACATTTCATTAATTTTGATATCAAATAACAAATGATAATAATTAACAAACAAAATTATTTTTGGATCGCGTAGCCAAATTTCCGAAGGCTTGGATTAAAGTATAAATGCAAAACTTGTAAAAAAATTATGCACATAAATTTAAAAAATAAGAAACATGAAATGGCTGGTATAAATAACACGACTTTTTGCTGCGTGCAAACTAAAGCCACCGAAAATTCAATATATCGAGCAGCGATGAGTATTATGTTTTCATCAGCAAGTAGTTTGCATTGTAATTTTCACCTTTCAAGAGTCAATCTATTTATGTAAGCTGTTTGTACTTAAATACGCGATACGCAGATAATGTACTTAGTTAAATAGATTTTAGTAAAAAAACTCTATTTTATTTTAGCAAGCATAATAAGTGTTACTGAGGCTATAGTTAGGTACTTGTGTAATTACTGTGGAATAACTGAATATTTAATATCTGCACCATGTGAAAAATGTAACGCTACAAAAAAACAAAATAAATAATCAACGAGGTCTGCCCGAACGGAAACAATACGGCAAATAAATTTAAAAGGGTATCTAGCTAAATTGGGTATAATGAACCTGATTGATATCCCGAACCCCTTTCAGATGGTGAAATATAGCGGATCTACCTAAGTCATTTATTTGATGGTTTCGAATCCTTCTTTGCAGGGGTCGTTTGATTTTCTTTCCCGGTTTTATTGGTTTCCAATGAGCGATGCCAGGGCGCAATAAAGCGGAACGGGCGCGGGTGGGCCGCTGAAGCAGATTATACTGCGTACTCGGTCCGGGCGATAACGATCGGATGAAGTTTATTGTGCGCCTGCATCTAGACCCTAGACCACGCTTTACTATTCATCCGAAACTCTTTATGAGCAGAATGTCATTTTGAATTCACGAGTCGTATTCCATAAATGTGGTTATTTCTAATATGTAAGAATTGTACAACTGTGTAGAGTTAGTTCGTTTTGAACAAAATATCTATTATTATATAGATGACATATATATTATGTTTAGGGTTTTTCCTTTGATAAAATCTTTTTTATATATATTTTTAAAGCCCGCGGGATTGTGGGATAGTGACTTAGTGACACGAGTAAGTGCCACAAGTATTTCTTTTCTCAAAAAGGGACATCTCCTTCTTCAAAATCAATTAAAGGTCTTGAAGTTTCCGAGCTTGAGATGCGGCTCCATCTTTTCTACCCAAGATCAAGTTCAGTTTTTTTCATTGTTCATTGCTTTTTCAAGTGGGATATACAAATAAACAATGTTTGTGCACGACTAAGATCAATTGTAAGCAGATTGTATAAACTAAAATTATTTTTTTCAATCTGCACACTTATAATTTATTTATTTTTAGCTGAATCTGTTATAAGGTATGTAATAACAGCCTGGGGATTTTTCTGTAAAACTAATATCGACCATGTTCAATCCGTGCAAAATTCATTGTTTAAATTATTAGCTGACAAAAAATTATACAATAATATTCCGTACTCAAAATTCTTTCAGTGAGAGCAATTCTGTGGTACAAATTATATTTCAGCACATAATCAACCCCTTATATATAAACAGGCTAGAACACAATCATAGTTCTCGTTTAAACTTTAATGAAGGACATATTATACCTAAGCATACAAATAAATATGGACAAAGAACGTTAAACTATATGATTACCAGTGGTTTTTAATATGTTACCTGCTGAAATTAAAAACTGTGCCCAAAATTGGTGAACTTACTGAAGACTTCAGTTAGTTCACCAATTTTGGTAAGGTATCTAATTTCAGTAAGCCAAGACTTGGCTTACTGAAAGAATTAATTTGTATTAGCTTAAAATGATATATTATTCTAAAGACTTTGAAAATTATTATTTATATTTTTCATAATTTTCTTTTGCTATATTTCTGTAAAATTTTTTATTTTTTCTTTTATAAATTTTATTGTAAAAATGTAACTGTAAACTCACTATAATAAGATTTATAGTATAAAGAACCTGTAGTGCTAGAAAGAAGTTTATCGGGACTTTTATGCCTTATTTGTAAAGTGTGTAATATAAAATAAAAATAAATAAAAAAAGTTCAATTTTTATTATCAAAGATTGACCACCGCTCATCTATATAATCAGCAAGTTTTTGGTAAAAAATATTTATTTTTTCAATTCTTTAATATTAATTAGTACGGCCTTTTATTTATCAAGATTCCATTGCATTAATTTTCCAGAAAAATATTAGTCATTCAAAATATATCTGAACACGTGTTCACACAGGTGCCCTTGTCTGAATAAATGAAATATATGAGATGCAAAACAATTCTTATTTTGAAGAACACGTATTCCGACAGAAAATTCCGTCGTAACATATTCGTGCTTTACTGATATTTTGTTATGAAATTTGTCAAATCATTCGTTAAAGGCCTCCAGTCCCATTTTTACCAGGAAAACGAATAATTTGACCAGATTTTTAATAAATTAACAACGTTTCATATAAGTATGTTTTCTCCGTAAGGTTGCGGGATTGCATATCCTAATTATGTTGTAACCTGACCTAATTATTCAGGTCGAACCGAGTATCATTTTTGAAATCACATGAACTTATTTGATGATTTTATTTCTACTGTTCCACTGTGTTTTTGACCTTCCTATCTCTATCTTCTTCATATAAAGTTCTAGAGAAATATATGCTAGAATTTCTGAACCACGAGGTACACCTTTAATTTATATACCACAAAAATGATGAACAATGTGTTGCACAATAGCTATTAAACAAATCGATTAAGTGATTAATATACCACACTGCCTACAAATTGAATCTTCAGCAGAGCAAATATTCTTATTTCAAATTAGTAGGTATTGTCTTATCATAAATGCTCATCAATACTAGCAAAAAAAGCCCTCAAAATATTTCATTAAGGATGGGTTGATTCAAAGAATTAGAACAATTCTTGAAATTTCAAAGTTAATTTTCAAGTTCTGTGAAAGTTCTTTTAAAGTTTTGTTACTATTTCAGTTATGTCAAGAAGCTTGCTTATAATGAACTTGAATAGGACTTTCACAGAACCTGAAAATTATCGTAGAAATTTTATGAATTATTCAAATTCTACTCCATCCTTCAATAATTACTTTTTCAATAATTTAAAATTCACTTAATTTAAATAAAATAAATATCTTTGTATACACCACTATTAAATCAAAAAGGATCACCATGTTTCAAAAACTTCGTCTAGATAATGTATTATAAAAATGAACAAATTTAAGACAAAAATATTACAATTATCGGTTAATTCGTTATTTATTTATTATTAATTAAGGTATTTTTACAAGGAAATTGACACTTTATTATAGTATGCGAGTATAATTGGATACATGTATATATATTTATATGATCATATTTTGTGAATTGTATAGCGCCATTTTTGTGCAAAATCACCTCAAATATATAGTATATGTCTACAATGGTCTTTCTTTATACTAACTAGAGACAGTCAAAATATTATCAAGTTATTATCAACTTATTGCATCCACCGGTTCGTTGATCAATAATACAAAACTATATGTACAATGTATTTGATTAATGAACGTGTTCGGATATTTGGATATATTTAAATAATAATATTTTGTGAATTGTATAGCGCCGTGTTTGTACAAAATCACCTCAAACGCTATATACAAATATATAGTACATGTCTACAATGTTCTTTCTTAACACTTAAGACAGTCAAAATATCGTCAAGTTTTTATTAACTTATTCCATCCACCGGTTCGTTGATCAATAATACAAAACTATATGTACAATGTATTTGATTAATGAACGTGTTCGGATATTTGGATATATTTAAATAATAATATTTTGTGAATTGTATAGCGCCGTGTTTGTACAAAATCACCTCAAACGCTATATACAAATATATAGTACATGTCTACAATGTTCTTTCTTAACACTTAAGACAGTCAAAATATCGTCAAGTTTTTATTAACTTATTCCAGCCACCGGTTCGTTGATCAATAATACAAAACTATACGTACCATGCATTTGATTCGTGAACGTGCTGCTGCATTAGAATGTACGCATTTAATTTTTATTATTATTTATTAATATTTTGTACAGGTAGATAATATACAAGACCATACTTACCTGAAAGGTCACATGAGATTATCACTGTTTATTGTTTATTAGAGAAACTTGGATACAGTTCGCATGCCGAGGACATAATTGGAACACATTTTTTTTATTTTTTATTATTTTAATATACATCATATGGGTTACATTAATACATACATATTTTGCAAAATATAATATTAAGGTTCATAATTGGTAATGTATACCTTATCAGAAAAGATGAGCTCTTGTGCCTGATAAGGGAGCCACGATTCTTACTTAGATTCAATGTTATGTGTAAAATATATAATAATAATATATATATTTTTTATTTTTTTTAATATAAGTTTTTTTGGAAAAAAAGTTTGATTTTATTTATTTGTTCTTGTTGGTTCGTAATACAGCGCAATTCGGAAGGGAGATTATTGTAGTTTTTTATGGCTTGGTAAATATAATGGTTTTGCATTTGAGTTGTTTTAACGATTGGCGTAATAAATTGATTTGTAATTAGAAGTGCTATTATTAAGAAAAAGTTACAAGCCAAAAATGGGTATATTCTTAGTATGCCTTGTATTGTCACGAGTGTGGGTAATAGGCATTAAAATCGCTTGACTTGGGTCTAGAAACGTTCGATTTTAAGCACAAAAGTGGTTTTTATTTATTTTGTAAATAATTTTAGAAGAAAGCAAAAAAGTTTATCAAGGGAAACTTTCACAAATAATCTTAGATATAATATTTTATTTTTTTAAAGTTATTTCCTTTACGCATTCATACATTTCTATTGAAAAAATATTTTTTTTAGCAGCTTACATTTGTATTTTTTATTGAGTATTTTTTTATTTTATTTGTATTCTACTCAAGGGAAAAGATAGGAAAACCTTCAATTTATCTAAAGCATATTTTTTTCGGAATTTATAATGTACACCAATTCGTTATAAAGATTAATCAAAATAGTGATTTAGCATTAAGCTTCGCCTTTATTCCGGTATTTATTCTAATAATACGTATTTAAGTTTTTTGATGAGTATGTTTGGGGAGGAAAAGCGAATTTTATGTTTGGCGGCAGTACAGTACAACGGTTTTATCAGAATTAAGACATTTTTCGAATAATGTATATACCATAAGGTATGTGTAATTAGGATGTATTATAGGCAATTCAAGAATGCTATTTTCAGGCAGGTATATTTAATTTAAGAGTTTGAGAGCCTAAAAAGATAAGTTTTTTTTTACAACAATTCTGTTGGGCTTGTTATGCATCTTAGTTCCGGGGGGAGTTTATTCCAAGCGTTCGGTCCAGATATTCCGAAAGCGAGATCTCCAAAACTTAGTATTTGGTATATTGTGTAGTGAACATACCAAAACTATATAAAATGAATACTCACACTATGATTAACATTAAATCCAAATAAACATAACTGATATAGCAAATAAATTATTAAATAAGTTATAATTATTAATAAAAACAATTATAAAATTTAAATTATATATTTCATAAAATTGGTTCATATTGCATTCATTAACTAACATGTATAGGTATACCATTTTTTTTATAAATTTACACAAAGCAATCAAAGAGTTACTACTATGTCCAAATAAAAAAAATAGTTATTATCAATATAGGCATCAATGTGAACATAAATTTAAATTTAACTTTATTTGAAAAGAAAAAATTGTTTATTAATATTATTTTATTGACCATCAGCACTTATTTTTAATTATTATGCCTCTCTCGGTAAAAATATCACAGTTTTCATGAAATTCAGTTGTCAAAAATAACGAGGAACACAAACGTTTTTGGTTTGTTGGCTCGGAAAATAACCCCAACAAATGCCGATGCAGGGCTTAAATAACAACCATTATGTGGCTATAACATACTCAGGCCGTGGTACACAGAATTTTGGTTTTGTTTAGATTAGCCGAAAGCCGCCACGGTAAACAAAGGTGGAGTGACACGTAAAATGAGAATGGGAATGGTTTGAGGGACTATTCGGTTCACTCAGGAGGCTGTCTTCCGCAGGCGTGCTTCGTTCAGATCGGTTAATTATTCTATTTGTTGAACAGGGGTATATTTTACTTTCATCGTTAGGTAGATCAAATTATATGGTAGACTTATTTTCATACCATAAGATTAACATAACCAAGATAAACCAATTGCAAGGTTTCTTCATAATTGGAAAATTTCTATATTTTATCATGTGGTTAACTTTTAAATATTACTAACGTATTGATATACTATAACTGCATGGTTTTTATTATTACTTCATACTTATTTGACGTTCTCAAATTACTAAATAGATAGTTTCTATATCGATGTATTATTGTTAAGTTCAACTATAGAAAGATATAAATATATATTTTTTTTTTTTTAAGAAGAAAGACAAACATTCCCAGGTTACGAATAACCTGATAATATTTGAAAATGTTGCTTGTGTTGTGATGGAGGACTTAGCCAGCCGAGGAATTGAACACACTACGCCTGGGTGGGACCCAAACGCGATGTCAACTCTGCCACCGACCGTGTATATATCTTAAGACCAAAGAAAAAAGTCATATTTTTGCATGAAGACGATCATTGCGCGGTGGTTTACGCATTTTGCGTAAAATTAAAAATGCTTTGGGAGATTGCGGAGTGAATTATCGTGCCACGCAAGCATTGGTAGATACAATATTAATTAATTTAATGATTATATTATGTTAATTGATTTTATTAATTTGTCTTTATGGTAGTGTTCGGAAACGATGGTAATTATTTAATAGGTTCCAAGTCGCGAGACGGAAAAATATGATAATAATTTGAGCAGTATAAATAGGCAAGAGTAGGTTAGTACCTACGTGCCTACATAGTTAGATGTGTGAAATACGAGTATATATAATTTTGGTTCTAGTTGAATTTGGCACTAAACGTAAATAAATGTTTTATGAAGTATATACAAAAAGACATAAACCATTAGAGATGGTAAAAAGAGTATCAGATGATTCATTATGCAGTGGTTTTTAAGTGCCATAGAAACATGCCAGGAAATGCAGCTGAATGACTCAACGGGTGACTTGAATGGGGGAAGAGATAGCCTTTTTATAAGTTGTGCTTAATTTATCTGCTTTAATTTATCTCATTTTTCATCACTCCACAAAACGAAAATAAATTTAAATATGAATTGGGTTTAGAGGTTTCAATATATATTTTGAAAGCAAATTAGCCATTACTGAAATATTATAGTCGATATCGGGAGTTTTTGGCCCTGATTTAATTTTTTTATCACGCTGAATAAAATATCTGCTCGTTTAAATAATTTCACCATTAATCATCAATTATATCCACGTCTAAATATAAAGGTTTCACCCGTTCGCTCGCAACTCTTCCGCACATAGTATTATTATGTACATGTTTGCCCCGCGAGCACGAAAAGGGCCTTCCTACAACCTTCGGTACATGCCATGTTCGATGTGCGTGTGCTTGCCTTCTGCGTATAATTTATACTGCGCGAATAATCAAATTTGCATAACACATCAGTGATCAAAGAACGGGTAATTAAGTACCTTACATAGCGATGCTCGCGCGGCCGTGGACTTACCCCTTCAGCCCTCCGCCCTCCGCCTTTCGCCCTGGTAGCCAGGGCCCGCCGCTCCGTTAATGTTACTCTACTTACTGTTAAAGAATAAGGGATGTTCCGAAAGGACAATCAATGAAATTTTTTTGGAAACCTACCTAGCAATATTTATAAGAGTTTAGATACAAATACGGGCTGAGAACATGAACAAAAGATAAGATCAACTCCTTTCCTCGTAAAACCCAAAATAAATATTTTTGTCCATAACGGATCTAATTACCTACTTCTCCATACCAGCATACATTTACCAACAAATTTGTCAGAAGTATGTCATCGATATTATTATTAAAATACAGGGTGTCCGGGGGTAATATGCCCAAACTTCTGGAGGTTATTCGACATGATGGTAAAAGTAAAATAAAAAAATTACCTTTTTTCGAAATTCCATTTTATTCCCCACAAAACTCAACTTTTCACATTTTTTACCTTAAAACTAATTAAAAACGTTTGTATTTCAAAAAAAGTTTTTTTTACTTATATTATATTATATTTATAATATATTATATAGTATTTATACTTATATTATATACTACGTAGAATCACAATAAAATATATTATATAGTATTTATACTTATATTATATACTACGTAGAATCACCTACCGGAGTAAGTGCACTTCACCCACATCAGTGTCTAGTACATTTGAGTGCAAGACACAGATGAATTTTTCAAGAATTTAAAACTAATGCACAAAAAATTTTTTTCTAATTCACTCGAGAGAGAATTTTGACTTATTAACTGCTTAAAAGTAGTTGGGAGTCTGGATGCCACTGGGATATGACCCCGGTTAACCAGTCTTCAACCATTTCTCTCCGGTTTCCTATACTTAAGGGTATATTTTTGGCCTCCCTTCCTTTCAGTCACTTACACTTACCTAAGTCTTGGTACACTCACCTGTTCTGCTTACTTATTGTTAAGAAGTCTCTATTGTTGCTTAATATCTTCCATCCTTGCTGGAGTGCGTTCCTATTTATAAGATCCTTCCTTAGTTAACTTACCCCTTGTCTGTAAACAAAAGCGAAAATGTTAATAATTTCCCATCACAACACATTATTGGCTGACCCAACAAAGTAAAAAAAAAACACTAATAATTTTCTTCATTTCAAAAATTACTGTTGGTGTAATTATATCATGGCATTAAATTATTATACCCACTTTATTCAGTATATAAAAAAAGAAATCCTTTCAAAGAAAATAAATTTAATTAATTATTACATCGCGGCATTTAAACGTAATATATATAGTGCTTTTCCGCGGCGGTTATTATTAATTTCGGAATATTAATTAGTTACGTCCACACAACGCCCACACAAAGCACCGAATCGTTTCTATTTAGCAAATAAATAATAGAAAGTAAGCAGTCAGAAAGGCAAAGAAAAGTGTATGAAATCAATTGTGACTAAAAGTGAATTTGTGCCTTCTCATCAAGGTTTCCAAGTATTTATCAAATTATTTGCTTGTTGGGAGCATTTCAGTTCGTCTTGCTGTCGTCGTGTAGACAGAACCATTTAACTAGAATCAGACAGTTAACGTATATTCTCCCTGCAAAACCAACTACTCAGATATTAGAGGAATTGCTTCTTAAAAATTATTTAATGTTAAGTGTAATATTGAATATTTACCGTTTTATAGGATTAAAGCGTTTTTTTGCAAATTAAATGCTTAATTTAAAGCATGATAATCAAAATGATCGCCACGAAAAAATATGAATTAATACAATTTGATCAGAAAATGAAACGAAATACCTAATTATGAGATTTATTGTTTTATACCGTTTTTTACAAAAAAATATTAATGTTAAAATTAAATCGCTAAAGTCGCGAAGGTAATGTTTGTAGCACCTTATTATTTCATTCTCTGAAGAATGATTTTTTTAACGGCTAAAAGGAAAAATATAAAATAAAACAAATTTTAAATATATTCAAGGATAAAAATTACATTAGTATCCTGGTAGTAAAACTATTAATTTGCAAAAGAGTCATAACAATCGATTGCTATTACAATATATTTTTAATATATTTAGCTACGTATTTTCGTGAAGTAGCATGCCCAACAAACAAACAATACCTACCTGCCACCCAATACCCTCTCTATAGGAAGTCGTAAAACACCAGTTTGCTAGGTGATAAAAAAATACCTTTCTGCGATCTGAAGCGGGCGAAAGAATCAGCAAGAATTGCTTCCCCATATTATGGCTCACCGGGAATTTTCACTGCATTGTGAAATGGCGGAATTTACGAGTCGGTACTTGTAGATAATGATGGTTGAATAGGAAGAAGTGATTACCGCGCGGTTGTTCCTTCGCCGACTTGCCATTATTCTATTACTTTCCGCTTAGGCGGGAATAAACTTGCCTCTTCCGCGCCTAATACAACTGTGGCGGTTCCCGATTCTCTCGACTCAAGAACAAAACTCAACTTGCACCGCGAGCTCCATAAAATGTAAAGTTTCCGCATAGTGCGATATATAGAATGTTCCTGGCTCCACGGTTGTTATTTTTATTCGCCAGACATCTCTTTCGTCGGGAATTTCAGTATGAATATTTTGCGACCTCGTAAAAATCTCAAGTATTATCAAAAAATGATATGAACTTTTCGAAACGCTCGTGGAATACATATATTGCGCGTTTTATTGTTTTCGGTACCCGCCTTCATAAAATTATCTACAAGAAACAGTGACAGGAGAATAATATATAACGCATAAGTGAGTGAACGGAATCAAATTTAACAAAACACGCGGAGATTGCAATTTGATCTAAAAATAAAACAAAATACCTTATTATGAGATTATTTATTTTATTTACAAAAAAATAATAATTTTAACTAGTTTTCTCAACAGAGTATCATTGTCAGGGAGCATCAAGAACATACATAGGTTTTACTGTAAAACAACACCTTAGACTTTAAGAAGGACATAAAGGAATGAAATTGAAACTTAATATTTTTTTAAACTGAATTCTTTTGAATCTGTTATAAATATTTGAAAAATTTAATATTATTTTAATTATTTTATATATCTGCGAACTCTAATTAAATAAAATAATCTATAGAATATTCACATTATATATAATTTTTTCATTATCGATGATTTTCATAAGACCTCGTGAAGATCAAAACTATTGTAAAAATAATAAAACATCTCCCCTGATTTTTTATAAAAAACTCGAAACCAAGTCACATGTTACCTGAAAAAAAAAATACTTATCTGTGTCGGTAATAAAATCCGAGACCAAAATGTATGCTGAAAAATATATTTTTTGTACTGGCAATATTGTATTGAATTCTTCTTTAAGAAATTATGGAGGAAAAGGTCTGAAGAGATCTTCGTACAACAGAGAAGTGAGTATTGATAAAATAATGTTTTGAAGAAATATACATTATGAAGCTCGCAAAAGGTCACCTGAAAATTAAAAAAAAAGAAATGAATAACATGTATTTAGAAAAGTCTATACAAATTCATAGAGGAGCAATTGTTTTATTTTGGGATTTTAATTTTCGAGCGCCAGACTACAATTACGACTTTATTTCCCAAGGCTTCGGCAGTGCCCCAAGAGGTTACTCCGAACGATTTTCCAGTGTCCCGTTTAACCCCTTCGGTACGGCGGTCACTGTTTATTGATTATTAAGAAGATCCCCAGGGATTAAAACGACAAATTGCCTAATCGGTGGTCGTGTAATTGATTATTGAATACTTGTAGGTACAACGATGTATGCAGCGGGGTGAAACGGTCAGTGTAGTCGTTTGCAATGTAGTTTGCCAAGCTAAATTCGAAAGATTTTAGGTTCAGGGTTGTAGAACATTTTTATAGAATAATTATTGTTGAAGTATCACAGTTTTTTTTAATAACAAACTTTCGTCTTCTTTAATGATTACAAAATATATTTGGTTGATTTCAATATCGTTTTTCTTTATAAATATCGCTTATAACCAAAAAACCTGTTTTTCATAGATAATATAAATTCACATACACCGTTGTAAATTAAAACCAAACCGGTATTTACGTAATATTAACTAAATATTATTATAACGAAAATAATCTTCTAATACGATCTATCCTCTCTATACTCGTATGTATTTATTTTTACTTTTACTAAATAAATTTTTATTTATATTGTTTATTTAAACATGTATATATATGTTTTATTTTTTTATGAACGCAACGTTATTTAAGTGTAAATAAAATACTTTTTTTACACTGAAAATTATTTTCTTTTCATATAATGATAATGACGCCACAAAGTGTTTTTGCAAATATTGAAGAAACGAAATTATTTAATTATTATTTTTTTGGTAAATTATTTCAAATGAAATTATATAAATTTAAATTTATTTATTTAATGTTCATTATCGACCTTTTGGGATTTATAAAGGAAATTAACACTTTATTACACTTTGTAAGTATAACATGATAAATGGATATATTATATTGTACACATCAAAAACATATAATAATTAATACAAATACTATGATGAAAAACGAATCCAAATAATAAGACATGATATTGTAAACAAAGCAAAGAATAAAATATATAAGTTAGTATGTATGTACTAATGTACTTATATGGATATAATTATTTAAGTTTTTTCTTACCATTAAAACAGAAAACAAGAAAATAATTCACTTAAGAAAAAAATGCGTAGTGTAAATAATTTTTAATTAAAATAATCTCTCTCTCTCTCTGGTTTCAATCCTGGGATTGGTTTTCAGCAATTTCATCTAATCTCCTCTTCCATTCTTCCTTGTCTTGTGCGGCTCTTTTGACTTCTGCATATGATGAGCAGCGCACGTCCACCAGCAGGTCCTCCAGGTACTCTCGGCGTGGGCGTCCCCTAGAGTTGGTCTCCTCGGTCATACCCTCCATTATGACATGCAAGAGGCCTTCTTGTCGTATAACATGGCCGATCCATTGTTACCGGCCATATTTTATATTAAATGCCATCCAGAACTTTGCAGATTTACTGCGCGCCAATACTCGGTCCTCGAGTAATGTTCGGGATGGGCAGAGCATGAAACTGTCGCCAAGGCAGGGGCACACAAAGGATTACAGGTTCTACTGATTGTGGTGAAATGAAAGCTGTAGTTTTGTTTTTGCACATTATAAAACATGGAGAATATATTTAAGTTAACATGTTACATATTATGACTCGGCACTTACCCCCAGGGATCAATAATTGGTTTTTTTAATTCTATCTAAAACTGATTAACCACTTAATTACGGGAAGTGAGCGGGGAGCTTCTATACGGCCGGCGGTGGTCTGTCCCCGACAGATCGAGCTGGCACCATCAGGGCTTTGGTCCAGGAGACGGGTCCAGCGTCTCCGACAAGGTGGCTGATAAGCGGTTCTGGAGCGTATCGGGTCTATCGTTTATGTAACATTAATGGAGCGAATCCATCCATTGAGCTGATCGGCAGATTACTTGAGCGGGTGCCGTCCGGGCTTGTGATTTTATTATCCGTTTCTTATTAAGAAAAATACGGCTTGTATCGCGCCACTTGAGGTGAATGCTTCATTTCCCGGAGTCCGCGGTATAACGATTTGCAAGGGATCGCGTATATAAACTTCAGTAGAACATTATTTGTGATCTTCACGAACACACACACGGTCATCCATTATACGGACGTTTATTTAATAGAACCTGCACCGACTTGGTTTTTGTAAAAAAGAACCGAATAACCCGCATCAGGAATACTGATGTACACTTTTTTAATACGATCGCCCATCCAGGGTAAAAATGAATTATAATCTCATTGACTGTGCGATCATTACACGGCCGCCCCGCTCGTGTAACAATTCCAGAGTGCCCAGCGAAAGGAAACGGAAACAAACAATAGACTGCCCGGCGGTCTATTTGTTGCCAGACCGTGCTCTCTACAATTTTAATCAAAATTAATGCTATGAATGGTACTTGTTCTGAAGAGGTGTTTTAAATAATTACTTTTAAATAAGACTTAACACCGCTTCATAACATTACCCCCCGCGCCACACAAATGTTTGTCCCCAAACATTAATACAACTCTAAAAAAAACTACAACTGCAATAACTAAGCTTGAAAAGATCCTCTGGGTTTCTAAAAAAACAATCAACAATTATACATGAGCATCATAATTTGTAAGATAAGTAAGGAATAAGACAAAATCTACGATTTGGATAGCAAAACTTATGATGAATGGGTGTGCCGCAGCTTCAATCGCACCCATCGAGCGTGCAGCCGGATGGTTGAGCCTGCGATTCATCCATTCTAGAACTTAAAGATAACTTAAGATTAATGTAACTTAATTACAAATTTTAGAAGATATTACGTGAACGGAGTCTGCAAGCACCCACAGTATCGGAATACCGGGTGATGATAAATTGACGATTGTCGAAGACTGCCGTTAGCGTTACATCTGTGACGGAAAATATTCTTAAACAAAATTGTAGGTAAACCTGTAGGTATATAAAAAAATATTATTGTTCTTCTCAACACATCTAAACAACTTAAGCGTTAAAGCTTCACTGGCCCTTTAATAGGGCGATAAGCCACTCAGGCAACACTTTTTTAGGGAGGTAAACCAACCCTCACTTTTCACTGAGTCTACTTCTCCGTTGGAGATAAAACACACTTCGAAGAAATTCTATCTACTCTACCTGACCTGGTTATTGGGTAAGTTTTTCGAAGAGAATTTATACAATAAGACAAAATAATCATCCTTGGAAAGCATTATTTCGTAATAGTAGAAAAAACTTTTAACCTTTACACACACGCAGGTGTGTAAGGTGGTTTAATCGAGTGGAACTGTCAACAACCAATCTTATAGATGTGGTGCAATTAGTAGTAGTATACATCCATTGTTGTAAATGGAGTCATTGGTCGAAGATTGTATACATCCATTGTTGTAAATGGTGCAATTGGTAGAAAATTGTATACATCCATTGTTGTAAATGGTGCAATTGGTAGAAAATTGTATACATCCATTGTTGTAAATGGTGCAATTTGTAGAAAATTGTATTATTGTACTAATTTATAGATAAAACCTACTTTTACTTAATATAACTAAAGTTATAGAAGGAATTTAAGGAAAAGACATATGCTGAACCAGCTCTTATAATTGTAACATTAATTACTATGAAATTATTAAACAAAATATCAAGAGTACTAACATAAGTATACCATTTTCAAACATGACAAGATAATTATAATAAAGTAAACAAAAATATATTTGGTAAAATTCAATTCTTAATAATAAAATTTTTTAAAACTGCTTAGAAAACAAAGATGTACTGGACCGGTACATCTTCACTTTCTAAGTAACGGGCGAACGTATACAATATGAACATAAGTATATATTAAGAAACCTAGAATATACGGGGATAGTGGAAAAGTATCACCGTGCATTCCAAGATTTGGGCAGTTTATATATCCCATGCTACCTAACTTTCACTTGTTTAGTCAAAGCCATATTTCAAGTCATTTTTTTTTTTTTTTTTTTTTTTTAAATTATTTTCCTATAAGCTTATCTGAACAACATCATTGTCGTGTAACAAACTCGAGTAGGATACTAGAGTGTTATACTAAATTTATTATGTTTCTTTCTATTATTTACCGATTATACTAACCATTTTACGAAATTTCTATATTTTCTAAAAGAAAATTAACTAGGACAGGACTAAGGACTGTCATAATGCTGGGTCGCTCCAACTCGGGTGATCAAGCCGCTTTGTGCTCCCGTGCATTGAAAAATATTTGAAATATTAATTAATTGAGAGTACTTGGTAGGGTGGCCAGACCCACCAAAGCACTATCAGAAACATATTAATCCGGTATATTTTCTGACTTGACGATGTCTTTCACGTGAAAGTTACCAGTTTCCTTACCTTTGAGGTCTGCTAATGTATAGATTAAGTCTGATTTTTTCTTCACGACTATATTTTGCACAAAGCGTGGAGCTAGTTTCTGTGCAAAGTAATTTAAAGCGTTTGATTGGACGAAATTTCTACGCCAAACCCTATCTCCGACTTGAAAACTAACATGTTTTCTCCGCAGGTTATAATGGTTTGCTCCTTTTTGATAAGCTTTTAGTAAAGCATCTGAGACTTGCTCATAAACTGATGACAGTTCTTCTAATTTTTGTGCGTAGATTCTCTGACTAGTACAATTTTGTAAATTAGATTCCGTATCAGCTATAGGGTTACGATGCAAATCACCGTCTAATATTTGCTCCCGACCATGCATTAGAAAATAAGGTGTAAAACCCGTAGCGCAATTTACGGAATTGTTCATAGCTGATTGTATTTGTGGTAAAAATTTTGACCAATTACGGTGGTCTGATTCAACTAATATCGATAATGCGGTGCCCAAAGTTTGGTTATATCTCTCTACCACATTATTTTGAGGGGTATAATAAGAGTTATAAAACGGAGGAGGTATATTATAATTATTTAATAAGTCCTTAAATTCTTTGGATACAAACTGACGGCCGTTATCACAAACAATGGTGCGCGGTACGCCATGTACAAGAAAGATACTTTCTTCTAAACTCTTCACAATGCTTCGCGCGGTACCTTTGCGCAACGGGAACAGCCAGGTAAACTTTGAAAAAACATCGACACAGGATAAAATAACGGTAAAACCAGAGTAACTTCTCGGTAATGGACCTACCAAATCCAACGATAACATTTGCATTGGACGTGTAACTTTTTTTGGATGTGATGAAATACCGTTAGGTGAGGCCGTACTGATTTTGTGGGCCTTACAGACCGTACAGCGATTTACAAATTGTTTAATGTCTCTGTACATATTTGGCCAAAAATACCGTAATTGTGCTTTTTTATAAGTTTTAAAAACGCCGGGGTGACAAGATCGAATAGACTCGTGAACACTACTTAAAATGTCTAATCTTTTTTCTTGAGGAATTACTTTTTTCCACGCAGTGTCTTCACACAGTGCTAAACGAGTTTTCGTGTGACGAAATAGTTCGTTTTCCCGAATTTGGAAGTTCTGAAAACGTTGGGGAAATTCTTGACAACCCTTCCAAATATTTTGATACCACTCATCTTGAATATTTCCTGAATCTATAATGGAGATTTCGGCAAGATCCATTCGCGAAAGGACATCTGGGACTATGTGTTGAGTACCTTTGCGATGGATTACGTCAAACGAGAATTGGGATAGGCGTGAACTCCAACGCGCGAGACGACCGCTGGGGTTGGACAGAGAACCTAACCATTTTAGGCTTGAGTGGTCGGTTACAACTGTAAAATGAGTTCCTTCAATGTATGGTCTAAAGTGTGTAACGGAGTCTAGTACGGCTAAAAGTTCGCGCTCAGTTATTCCATAATTACGTTCGTGAACGTTTAAGCATCTCGAAAAATAAGCTATAGGGTGCTCCTGTCCATCTATAGTTTGAATTAATACCCCCCCAATGCCTACGGAGCTTGCGTCACAGTGTATAGCGAAGGGTTTCGAAAAATCTGGACAACTTAAGACTGGGGCAGAAGTAAGTGCTTGCTTTAGTGCAATAAATGCGGATTCAGCTTCCGGTGACCATTTAAAATTACTAATTCCCTTTTTTGAACCAGTAATACTTGTTAAAGGAGCTGCAATGCTTGAAAATCCCTTGATAAACCGTCTAAAGTAACCGCACAGGCCAACAAATGCCCGAATTTGTTTAGCATTTTTCGGTATAGGAAAATCTTTAATACTATCTATCTTACTTGGATCAGTGCGAAGTCCCTGGGAATCCACCATATAGCCCAAGTATTTAAGCTCGGCTTTACAAAATTCTGACTTTTTTAAGTTAATGGTGAGACCCGCGTCTCGTAGACGTTCGTACACCCGATTTAACAAGTTTAAATGTGATTTCAAGTCTTCCGATACTAATATAAGGTCATCTAAATAGCAAAAAACATTATCATCGAAATCAGGTCCAAACAATGCATCCGCTAGTCTTTGTAATTCGCTAGGAGCATTTTTCAAACCAAACGGCATGCGAGTGAACTCAAAGAGGCCCCGCCCAGGAACAACAAATGCTGTCTTTTCACATGATTTTTTGTCCAAGGCTATTTGCCAAAATGCCTTGGAGAGGTCAATCGAGGAAACATATCTGGCACCGCCCAGTTTATCTAGGATACGCGCAATATAGGGAAGAGGGTAACTATCACGTACCGTGACGTTATTAATTTTTCGAGAATCAAGGCAGAATCTAGCTGTTCCGTCTTTTTTTGTTACAATTATTACTGGACTGGACCATGGTGAACGAGAAGGTTGAATAACCCCTAATTTTAGCATTTCATCAACTTCTGTTTCTAATTGTTTCTGCCGTGCGGGTGAAAGAGGGTAATACCGCTGTTTGATGGGTGGTCCTGTTGTAATTATTTTGTGTTTAACTAAGTGTGTTAGACCTAACCCCTTTTTTTCAAAAGAAATTGACTCGAATTTTTTAACTATTTTAGAGAGTTCCCTGTTCTCTTCAATAGTTAGGGATGAGGCTGGCCGAATAGCCCGCAACCCACTAATATTTCCTTCCGAAACAGGAAGAGTAGCTTTCGAAAACAGTTCCGGTGCGATGTGGAACTCCTTCCAAAAGTTAACTCCTAGAATAATTGAAGGCGACAATGTCGGGATGACGTAGAAAAGAATTTCCTTTGTGGATGATTTATACGTGACCGGCAATGACATTGTCCCTAAGACTGGTTGGTTTGAACCGTCCGCTGTATAAACACTAAACTTAACTTTAACTAACTTAATACCTAATTCCTTAAAAATTTTATAACTATTGCCTCCTAGACATGACAATGAAGCGCCGCTGTCTAGCATTCCACTGTAGAAATTATTTATAATATGTACATAAGTATAAGGACGGTTATCATTTTCAATAGCCATCTCCCGTGGCAGCGGGCCCACTGTTCCGGTTGATGGGGATGAAAGAAATTTATCAACTATTCGGAGCCAACTCTCCCACTCGCTTTTCCTCTGCGCCAAGGACGGCTTGTAGCAAGAGAGACTCCGACCTAGTTTTTTGACTTTTTATGAGCTTTGTCATTGATAGCTCCCACTTTAGGATTGTTAGACCTTGAATTTTTCTTCCTGCAATCTTCTATAACGTGTCCCGATAGTTTACAATATGAACAGAATGGTTTATTGTAAAACGTTCTAGAATTTTCGTGTGCAGTTTTTGTATATGTGTTAGAAGTAGAAGAAGACGGTTTATTGTATTTATAATTATTATCTCTGTTTCCAAGACTAACTTTAGTATAGTTGTTGGAATAATTGTTGTTATTTGGTTTTCTGTACTGATTTTGGCTATAACCTTGGTGTCTATGAATATTATTATTATTAAAATTAGGTGTTTGTCTAGCAGTACTATCAAATTTCTCCGGTTTATTAGTGACAGGTAAGTCTACTTTTGGTTGAGAAACGTTGAAAGATACGAAATCATCCGACAGTGATGCATAAGATTCCAAGTTGCCTGCATGAGTAGTCAATTGCTCGAATGTCGATATATCTCTTGAGACTAGTAAATTTGTATACATAGGCAATAAAGCTTTTTTTGCCAACCGCAAAAGTTCTAATTCCGGTAGTTTAGCTTCAAGCATATTGTTTAATGATTTCATTCTGAGAGTGAATTCTAGCACTGACATACCTTTAGGTTGTGTCATGTTAAATAGTTTTACCTTAAGATCTGTTTGAAGGTCGTTTGCTTCAAATTGTCTTATCAAAAGTTTTGAAAGATCGTCCCATTTCAAATCCTGAGTGTAAATAGACCTGAACCACAGGAGTGCTAAACCTTCTAAAAGATCAGGAAAAACGCGTACAAGATGATCCTGGTTAAAATTTTTTGTCCTACATTTCTCCTCAATTAATAGTAAGAATTCCCTTACACTACTTTTTCCGTCATATTTCAGTTTCCAACCGTCTACGTTATTTGAGTGTGAGTCCCTATAAATAATCTTCGTTTGTTTAATTATGTGGGCTTTCTTAATGGTTGTGTCGTCTAATTCAGAATCCGATGATTCAGAATTCACTTCACTTATAGCAGGTGTTTTAATCTCTTTATTATAAGCGCGCGCCTGTAAACGTAACTCATGAGAAGTCGACGATGGATCAATATTCCTGTCTTTAAGTTCTTTAATGAGAACCTCCTTCGAAGCCCCATTGATATTTGGTATTGGTATTGGTGAAGACATGATTACGTTCTTTGATGTTCAGATAGGAAGAAAGAAGTAAAAGAAGAGAAAAATAAATATTTAATTTTTTTTGTTTATAAAACAAAAGAAACTCTTCATTGACGGCTGTAGTATCATTAGACGTAATATTAGCTCAACTTCTATTGTACAATTGTGAAAAAAAACAAAAAAAAATTGTTAAAAAAAATATGCTCCACCCTAATGAGAATTGCGAAAAATGGACCACCCTATTATATTGTGAAACGTTATTAAACGTCGGCCTAATGTAATTGTCAATCAAAGATATCATTTAATTTGGGCGAAAAAAAAAAAATGACGTAGGTATGTATATAAATAATATTGAGTGTTTGTTGACTTACGAGTAATTAAAACGCATATCGATTGTAATGTGGACTTACAATTTGTATTGTAGAACGCCGACATAAATGTTTTTAATATTATGTATATTAGCGTAAAAATCTAATAATATTATAAAACGCAAATATGCCTTGATCAAACAAGTGAATGACATCGTAAAATAATCGTAAATAATTATGAATTAGACAGTTTGACATAACCTCCCATATAATCATCTTGTTTACCAATTAGTGTTGACATAAAATTTGACAGCTACAAAAGCATAGATAAATCATAGATTTCATGAAAGATGAAAGTTTACGCAAGATTTTACCATAGAATAACGCAAATTATGAATTATCGTTACAAGAATACTGAGTGTATTTGAGGTTATGAAACAATATTCAAATCACTAGACATAAGTGATACAATATTATGTCAATTAATCATGAAACATTTCACCAAAATCAGCACAACATGCAATCACCACGAGCCAAAACACGTTGAGGCGCCAATTGTTACCGGCCATATTTTATATTAAATGCCATCCAGAACTTTGCAGATTTACTGCGCGCCAATACTCGGTCCTCGAGTAATGTTCGGGATGGGCAGAGCATGAAACTGTCGCCAAGGCAGGGGCACACAAAGGATTACAGGTTCTACTGATTGTGGTGAAATGAAAGCTGTAGTTTTGTTTTTGCACATTATAAAACATGGAGAATATATTTAAGTTAACATGTTACATATTATGACTCGGCACTTACCCCCAGGGATCAATAATTGGTTTTTTTAATTCTATCTAAAACTGATTAACCACTTAATTACGGGAAGTGAGCGGGGAGCTTCTATACGGCCGGCGGTGGTCTGTCCCCGACAGATCGAGCTGGCACCATCAGGGCTTTGGTCCAGGAGACGGGTCCAGCGTCTCCGACAAGGTGGCTGATAAGCGGTTCTGGAGCGTATCGGGTCTATCGTTTATGTAACATTAATGGAGCGAATCCATCCATTGAGCTGATCGGCAGATTACTTGAGCGGGTGCCGTCCGGGCTTGTGATTTTATTATCCGTTTCTTATTAAGAAAAATACGGCTTGTATCGCGCCACTTGAGGTGAATGCTTCATTTCCCGGAGTCCGCGGTATAACGATTTGCAAGGGATCGCGTATATAAACTTCAGTAGAACATTATTTGTGATCTTCACGAACACACACACGGTCATCCATTATACGGACGTTTATTTAATAGAACCTGCACCGACTTGGTTTTTGTAAAAAAGAACCGAATAACCCGCATCAGGAATACTGATGTACACTTTTTTAATACGATCGCCCATCCAGGGTAAAAATGAATTATAATCTCATTGACTGTGCGATCATTACACGGCCGCCCCGCTCGTGTAACAATTCCAGAGTGCCCAGCGAAAGGAAACGGAAACAAACAATAGACTGCCCGGCGGTCTATTTGTTGCCAGACCGTGCTCTCTATAATTTTAATCAAAATTAATGCTATGAATGGTACTTGTTCTGAAGAGGTGTTTTAAATAATTACTTTTAAATAAGACTTAACACCGCTTCATAACACCATCTTGCACGCCTTTCGGACAAGGTCCTGAGCAGGTGCCTTCCTCCTTAGATTCTTTGGAGAACCTCCTCATTTGTAATATGGTCTCTCCAGGAAATTCCTAACAGTCTTCTATAGGACCACATCTCAAAAGCCTCTAGTCTCCGTTTATCTCTTTCGGATAGGCACCATGTTTCGCAGCCGTACATCAAGATACTCCATACATAGGTCTTGATGAGGAGTATTCTCAGTTTTAGGTCTATATTATTCGATTCTATTATTTTCGACCTTTTATTGAATGCAAGCCTAGCCTGATGTATACGGCTGTCGACCTCGCTCTTAGACCGACCGTCCCAAGTTATTTTGCTCCCGAGGAAGACAAACTCCTTGGTGTTCTTTAGTGGAACTCCTGCCATCTCTACTCTCATCTGATGTTGCGTTCAGCCTACAGTCAGCAGCTTTGTTTTGTCTTTATTTATCTTCATGTTGTAGTTGTTTTGAAGAATGTTTTGCATTAAAAAAAAATTAAACATTAAAATAATAGGACATGAAAAAGTAAATAAATCAAAATATATCCATGAAGCCGGTTTGTTCGTAAATTCATACAATTATAAATGTGTTAAATAAACAAAACTAAAAAAAGATAATGTGATGTATTCGTTTGAAAGCCATAGACAAGAGACAAGATATAAAAGACAAGAAATGAGATGAGAAATTATAAAAGTTAATAACTAGCAAATAGGTCTGAAATTGGTTGCCTTTTGAAACCCACAGAATTGAAAACACAAAATTTATCAATAAGTTCACTG
This sequence comes from Hesperophylax magnus, assembly GCA_026573805.1. Classification (NCBI taxonomy): domain Eukaryota; kingdom Metazoa; phylum Arthropoda; class Insecta; order Trichoptera; family Limnephilidae; genus Hesperophylax; species Hesperophylax magnus. The sequence goes on from JAIUSX010000022.1 coordinate 10,339,262, forward strand.
TGTTTGTTTGCGAGGTGATGAATTCTTAGAATTGTTGAATAAACAGTATTGAGGTTATTATTTCATTAAAAAGTGTCGGCAGTATTGCTTTGGGTCTGCCTGGCAGGTACATTAATGTAAATTAATTCCAATATTTCAGGGCTGTCAATTAGAGATTTAATAAATTTAAATAAATATTCAGTTAAAACTTTTCTATCTGATAGTGTGAAAAGTTTGGTTTCGGTACGTAAGTTATTATAATTTATGATTTCGATAGGAATATTCATTTTAAAATTGGTGTACCTACCTAAAGAATTTATTTCGTGTGTTTTTCAAAGCTTGAGCGGTGACCATACTGTTAAATTGTATTTTTATTTATTTATTTATTTTATTTTAAATGCACATTTACAGTTATACATAACCAATAATAAACATACATTTTATTTTAATTTATTAAGTAATAATAGCGTTTTTGAACTGGTGAATATTATAATATTAATATTATAATTTGCTTCGTACTAATAATATTAATATTATAATTTGCTTCGTACTAACGAGCAAAATAGTTGTTTTAAAGTAGATAATTTTTTTTAATTTTGCACCCGTTAGTTGTAAAAACTTGTAGACACTAATTTTTAGATATATAAGTTAAACTGCAGACTTTTGTGGAATAAGAAACCGAATCTCGAATCTGTGAAAATTCCGTTGAAGAAAATTAGCACCATTGATAAAATAAGAAAACTTAATAGGATTTTTATCTTTGTAAAAACTAATAATATGCCATTTTCATTTAAAATTAAGTTGCAAATAATTTTCTGAACTTATTGAGATTCAACTGCAAAATAGCGCGATAATTATCATCTCTAATTATTTTGTAGATCTTGAGATCATCGGCAAATAACAGAACTTTGACCTTACTAAAAATATTTACCATGTCATTGATGAATAAACAAAATAAAATTGGGCCCAAACGGGATCACTGCGATACTCCGCTCGACTCCGCAAATGTATAAGAAGTGAATAAATCCACCTTCACCGCTTAGTACCTTCCCAATAGAAACTTCTTAAATCATTCCAACATACTGCCTCTCCCTCTTTTTAGTTTGCGTTTTAAGATTCTATTGATTACTTTACTGAAGTCAGTACATATGGATGCAGTTTTATGTACTGCGTTCAGGGCTTCAACATTATAATTAGCGTACAATATCAAATGGGAAAAAGTTGAATTTTTATATCATAATGATAGAATTTTTTTAAAAACCCTAAAAATTTTTTTTTTTTCAAACAGTACAATGTAGCTACTCGGTAGTTCCATTCACATGAAGCCCGCACAACATGCTGTCCCGCAATAACTAGCAATTCATATTTGAACAGTGATGGGATTATACATAATATTCTTTTTGTAACCCTTTTGCTGGAAGTGGCTGAGGGCGATGTGCGGGTTTCATTTGGACGAAACCATTGTGCTTTATGTTATCGCTTTATAACTAAACCTGCTTTCTTAAAAATATTCCCAAGTTTTGACTACAAAAAACTAGATAATTGTGTCACGTTTTCATGACACCGTATAGTATCAGAATAGGTAGGCGTACTGCCGCGCACCGCGTGTATTAAGAATCACAATAAATCTCTGTGTAGGTCAAACCTGAGGTTTATTCTTAGCCGTCAGTTACTTTTAAAAAATACTGTAGGTCGCGTGACCAGCGCAACTTAACCTTCGCCTCCCTATCATTATCAACCTTCTTTGGTTATTATGATGAAACCTACCAGTGCCTAGCGCCAATGATTGGATCAACGAATATTGTTGAAAATGGTTATTTATAATACACAACTGAGAAATCTCGGTCTTTGGCCGAATGGGAAAACATTAATACAATAATTTATATTATATAGATAATGATTCGAAGCATATTGAAAAAGTTTAGTAGGTTATGGTTTTATTATATCTCTCACGAGTAAGGGGTTTTACCACTTCACGGATATGACAAAGAAAAATCAATAATCAGGGGGGTTGAAAGATTTCAAACATAAAATATCTCCGATACAATCGAACTAATATTAAGTGCTTCTTTCATCGAAATGCTATCAGATTTTTAAGCGGTTTCGTCCGTGATATGTTTACTTTTCCAAATGTTATTTTCTTTTATTTTATCTATTATGTTTCAATCAAAAATATAAAAATGACGCTTGCAAGAAAATAAGACGTGAAAACACATCAAGACCCCACAGTCATGGAAATATTTTTTTGTTAGAAATAGGTATGTTGTGTTGACAGATAATTTTGGTGAAATTTTTGATACCAGTCTTAATGATTTTTGTCGGTTTTTACGGAAAAACTTGCTCAAAATTTGACATGAATGCTCTCCCTAATTTATTTTGTCTTTGTTTCATTCATTAAAAATAATGTAATATTCTGCTGTTTCTTTTCTGTAACTATTACTTTTCTCATTTCTTATTAATTATTTTATATAATTGGACAATTTATTCCGTTAGTATAAAATAAATAAATAATAATGATTATATTGAATAAATTTATATCGTTCTGGAATTAAAAAGAAAATTTATTTTTCGGAATAACTTTATTGAGTATAACCTCAAATTGTAATATTTAAATATTGAAGACAATATTGGTGATTTCTAAACGAAAATCTGAAACAGAAAAATCAGAAAAGGAAACAGTCACATCTGGGACTCGAACCCAGGACCCTTGTCTTTCCGGGACAGTGCTCTACCAACTGAGCTAATGGGACCCTATTCCCCTATTCTAAGTATGATACAGTTAAAAGTGACCGAGGGGAATAGGGTGAATAACACTGTCCCGGAAAGACAAGGGTCCTGGGTTCGGGTCCCAGATGTGACCGTTTCCTTTTCTGATTTTTCTGTTTCAGATTTTTGTTAAGAAATCACTAATATTGTCTTCAATATTTAAATATTACAATTTGAGGTTTTACTCAATAAAGTTTTGGGGATCATTAGTGAGGCACGAAATGAAAGCAGGTGTTGAAGGTCACATGTGTTTATTGGTGAGTCAGTAGCCGAGACGAGGAGATGAGGTAGGACAAAAGTTGAATACTCCGGTTGCTGCTGTGATGTGTTGGCAGGTCAAGCGCGGGTCAGTGAGTCGACGCCGGGCGCTGGTGACCGGGACTCGATGAAGGTCAGGCACTGGCGAAGAACGTAGGTCTTCAGGCACTCCAGTGCTGACGAGACGGCCAAAGGTGCGACGGACCTTGTAGGCGGTTGAGCGGGAACGGCGTGACCAGTGAGGATGCTGCGTGTTGTGACGTGGCCGAGGCGCTATGATGGTGTCCCGATAGAGTCCATGATGGTACGGGCGAAGCCGGGAATATTGTCCTTTGCGCTAGTAAGATTAGCGCGGGTTAACACTCGTTGATCCTTGTAGATTGGCGGCGAAATTATGACTAACTGACTGACTGGCTCGCTGCGTCGGGCTTATTTATACTACCCGGCCGATGGCGACAGTAGGTAGTAAATTGCAATTAAATCGAGGCCACTCGCTCGGACTGTGTGTTTCGGGAACCTTCGACATTGCGGCGATTAAGCATAGGCCGTAGACTCGAACCTTCTGGCGAGTTCTCGTAGTATCCGAGACGGAGTGCGCATTAGTATTGTCGCGAGTAGGCAAGTAGGTCTTGTAGTACGTAGGTTGTTTACGTTGCGGTTTGGACTGCAGGTACATAATCCGGGAGTAGATACTAAGTAGGCCGAGCGGTTTATTATTAATTATTTAATGTATTAATCTCGACGCTACAAAGTTATTCCGAAAAATAAATATTCATTCTAGACTTGCAGGAAAGTCAACAGATGTCGCACATTAAAAATAAAAAAATAAGATAGGTTTATCTAAAAAGACGCTGTATGGATTGCATTTAGTTCGGGTTGAATCTTGCGATCATACATAAAGATAGTTGCCAGTAAAAATGTGCGGTGGTAGAAAAAAAATGAAGACAATGTTAGTATTTCTTATTCGAAGTATGATACAGTTAAAAGTGACCGAGGGGAATAGGGTCCCATTAGCTCAGTTGGTAGAGCACTGTCCCGGAAAGACAAGGGTCCTGGGTTCGAGTCCAGATGTGACCGTTTCCTTTTCTGATTTTTCTGTTTCAGATTTTCGTTTAGAAATCACTAATATTGTCTTCAATATTTAAAAAGAAAATGTTCGATTGGTTTTGTTCCTCTGAAAACTGAGGTTCTGCTGAACGTTACTTTCTTATTGTTTTAACTGTAAGCATTTTCCTAGATAGCCAAACTACAAACATGAAAACACATAGACCCATCCCAGTTAATTAAAGACCCATCCTAGTTCATTAAACATGTCCAAATCACAAAATCATTTCACCGAAACGTTTCAAATGATGTGACGTTTGCATGGCATCGTTGTTCGAGTACGCTATATGCGTGGACCGCTGAGTTCACGCATCCGATGGAATCGACACAAAGTTCGGTCGCTACTGCAACTGGAAGCAGTGCCCAAATAAAGCTTACTAACCGCACTTAATCGCTTGATAAATCAGCATTGCCCGTTGCCTGTTACCCGTATACCGTTGTCGGCTTTCTGGTGGGCCCAAATGAACCGGAAATTATTTCAGAAGCGATCGGATGTGATGAAATTTAACAATGCAGCCCAACTTGTTTGCAATTGCAGCGTGTAGGAACCTACTAAATAGCGCAGCTTAGTTGCTCATAGTTTGGAATGGCCATTTAACTCAATTACGTAATTTAAACGAAATGGGGTGATGTAGTAATGTTTGATGAAAATAAAAAAAACGTGCATTTAAAAACTTCTGTATTTATCACCAACGGCTGTGCTCAAAGTATCCTTGCATAAGTCAGTGGTTCTGTGAAAACTTAAAAAAAAGGTTATTTCTTTACTTTTGATATTTTTATCAGGCCTTATTAACAATACAGGTTGGAAAGTAATAAATAAATTACTTATAATGTACAGAATTACAAATATTTACCTTCAGGTATTATAAATAATGTAGGGTACAATGATCCAAATTATTATGACATCGGTTGGTTTCAACAAAGTTTCTAATTCGTTTTGCTCTTGGAAATAATGTAAAATTCGTCGGTAAACAAAGTAAAGCCTTCTCAACATAAACAATAAATCAGTAATCTTTTGATTTCCCTTACTTAAAAAAAAAACTACTTTATTAAAAAAATTCTGAAACAAGTTGACAAAAGGTAAAAGCGACATCAAAGGTTATGGTAATATTTTGCTTTCGCGGAGGGATTGAAGGTCAACATTTGTAAAAAAAAAATCATAAAAAAACAGACAACCGCTCTAGCCAAAACGTGAAAATCCATTATTCATTTGAAAAGCGACAAACGCGGGAGGCCGTTGGTGGAAACCCGCGAGGGATCCGCTCGAGCCGCGGAAAGAAATCCCGACAAAAGTCCCCGCATAAAAATAGCCTCGAATTAAAAGTTGAATTTGTTCTCCCAGTGTGGCTGTAGCGAGAGGCTTGCAGGAACCCGACCCGAGCACACATATAACTCTTAAGATTTGCTTTTCATTCCTTCAAATTATTTGCAGTTCGCTTCCACCCTTGGCCGGTCTCACCCTCCCACAGTAACAAGCTACTGAAACTAGCCAACTTCCTTCCAGGAAATATAAATGAACCTTGGAACCGTAATTTTCAGATATAATGAGAGGGAATAAAATTTTTGATGGCAGCAAAAACGTAATCACATTGAATTTTCTTTTGTAAAATATTGCGTTGTTACTCAGTAAGTTTGAATATTGTCATTAAAACAACTTTAGTGCTATAAGTTATTCCTTATGTTCGGACAATACAATTTTATATGTCTCTAAAATCAATAAATAGAATACTTTAATGACATGTTTATCAGTAGACTGGGTAAGCACTTTGCTACTTATTTCTAGAATTCTAGCAGACTATTACCTAGAACAGCCACGACTTTTTTTATTTTATTCTATTTTATTTCTATATCTGGAATAATTATGTTGTAGCTATCGATTGATAAAATAAACTGAAAGCGTTAGGTAATTACAAATATTACTAATTAAATGTATGCAATTCAGAAAAATTGTCTCAAGTAAAGTACATAAAATATACTATTTTAAAAATTGCGAAAGCCTGTGTTAGGTATAGTAAAATAGTCGCAAAAATACCTCCAATAATATAATTGGTTCGTTCACAAACATTTGTGTATAACTCTTATTTGTAATGTAATATATGAAACTGTCCCAAATAGATAAGGTTAGGGGGGGGAGGGGATGTGGATATAAAAATATTTTTCTCTTAAAATTTACAAAAGAAGAAGAATTATAGAGAAAAATATACTTCAATAATCATAACCGTAAATTGGACAGCTTTTTAAAAAAATAAATAATTTAATATCATTGTTCCCTTGTTTTATGAAAAAGTGTAGGAAATAATAGACTTTAAAAAATGTAAATAAACCGAAAAATCAATATCATGTCTAGTTTAATCTGTAATTCAATGCAATTATCAATAAAAAAATAACGATAGACTAAAGGTAAAAAACACATAGTATTGCGTCTAATTATTGAGAATTTTCTAAAGAAAAATTATTATCAAAGAAATTATTGAAGAAATTATTATTATTATAAGAAAATGACAAAAATTGCAAAGTGAATGTTATCAAGCATACATAATTTCTGTCGAAAGTGGTCTGCAAGAAAAGGTGTTTTGGTCATACTCAAAATCATTACGAAAAAACAATTGCTTTCCTAATAATCATTTTTCATTTATAATGTGAGCAATTGGAATGCTTATTATTTTGTTATAGCGTTTCAATATTTGTACTGTCACTCCATCAAATCCTGGTGCCGTTCCACCTCTTAAATCATTAATATATTAACAATATAATTTATTGTTACCGGTTGGAACACAGGTAGATTATTTTGATTAAGACCTAATTAAAAGGAATTAAGACAGTCCTTCTCGAGGTTATCTTTTTTATAATCTTCGACTATCTGTGTAGCTAAATTTTGTCCAACGTTGGCGAAATAATAATGATAAGCTTTAGCCATTGATTTATTATACTTAGTCAATGGCGTTAGAACATTTTTTTCGGTTCCCTTACGCTGTCTGTAATGTTTTTTTGTTAATGATTTTTTTGTATTTTTCTTACTTTCCACTTCCCATCACCATAAATAGGAGTTAAAACCAACGTCATCTAAACGTACCAAATATGATAATCTTCAGACCTATAATAAATACGTTTTTGATAATTTAAAGAAACATTTTACTCCAACGCGAAATCATCACATTACGATTGGATTGTAAATCATGAATCAAATATGGTTATCCGAGAAATCCCTTAATAATAATGATAGGATCATCAATAATCAATTATACTTAATGTATATCCCCGTGTGATCCCGGCAAGATTCCCTGTTTCCAATCCGTCGTTGTTACCCAGGTACCTATTAGTAAATATTACGTATGTCTGTAAGTGCTGTTGCTTCTTAATAGCTGTCATACTACTTTTACTTCAAATTTTACGCTACTTGAACAATTTGTTTTATGGATATTACATATTTTTATGCGGAAACTTCCCTGGTTTATGCAACCCAGTAGATATTTAATTCAAAAAATTGTATTATTCTATTTGTTTCCCAAATAAAACAAAAATGTTAATCTTGATCACTTACCAGCTTAGTTCAAATTTTGGATAAAAAAATTGAACACTTAATATATGTGATTTAATTTCAAATATCTTATGTGTATTTATTTATTCAAAAAAAGTTTTTAATATAAAAAAATATAATCTGCACATCTCACTAGGGCATTCCTGTGTCAAGATATGCAGATTTACAATTAAATCATTTAAAAAAATACATATAATAAACTTAGAATAATAATAAACTTAAATTTTAACCCACAAAAGAAGAGTTAATGACACATTTGTATCGAGACCGGTTAACGAAATTTTAGTAACAAATTTGAAATTTAAAAGATTCAACTGTCACATTTGAAGTGATCTGAAAAATCCAAATATAATGTGTGCAAATTTTATGAAACTATCTTCACTTTTGAGAGTTTTACTCTTCACGCAAACGCGCTATCTGTTTTTTTTTATTTAAGTGCAAAAGGCGTATTTGTTTAAAGAAAACTAGTAAGTTTAAACACAATTTAAATTTACACGAAATGTTTACGAAATAAGAAAAAAAAAATGTTTTTCTTACTTTATTGTAAATCGTAGGTACTCAGATTATTATTCATTATTTTCAATTAAAAAATTATTAGGTTCAATTTAGTATTAGATTTTTTTCTGATTCCAAAAGGCGAAACAATATTCGTTTGATCTTTTAGAATAAAAAAAAGGTAGTGAAGATGTACCATAATTCAAGTGCATTTAACAAAAAAAAAACGCTAAACCCTTCCGTTTAGTTTTTAAAGGGGAAAACAGTGTATAACTCCCCTCAATCGGTTCAGATAAGTGAAAAATGTATGGATAAAAGACGGTAATTGACAAGCGTCATAATATCGACTACATAATATTCAATTTTCCTTTTCCATCACACAATAGATGGACTCGATATTATTAGATTGATGGCCCATGATTGCTTTTTGTGGAAGTATTTACGGGTTCGGTTGGAATCTCAGCCATAAGATATAGAAAGACGGAGATAATTTACGTTCGCTTTCAGGAAATCACACTTCTGAGTTTTGGGGGGAACTTTTATCTCACTGTTTAGAACTGAAACTTGTTTGTTCATGCAATCTTATTTGTAATAAAGGTCTATTGTGATTCTGTTTTTGTAACTAGAGTTTATTCATTCAACGTGGATTGACTAGAATGATTTAAATATATATATATATATATATATATATATATATATATATATATATATATATATATTACCTAATATATATACGTACCTATTTTTTACATTACAATTAATTTCGCTCTCTCGTCTACTGTACAAGGCTCATACCCATATCATAGTAGTCGATTATGTTAAATTTATACTCTCTCGACTACCGTACTAGGTTTATACCCGTGTCATAGTAGTCGATTGTGTTACATTTACACTCTCTCGACTACCGTACTAGGCTCATACTCGTATCACAGTAGTCGATTATGTTACATTTACACTCTCTCGACTCGGTAGTCGGTTACAAGGCTCATACCCGTATCATAGTAGTCGATTATGTTACAATTACACTCTCTCGACTACCGTACAAGGCTCCTAGCCGTATAATAGTAGTCAATTATGTTACATTTACACTCTCTCGACTACCGTACTAGGCTCATACCCGTGACATAGTGGATTGTGTTACATTTACATTCTTTCAACTACCGTACTAGGCTCATGCTCGTATCATAGTAGTCGATTATGTTACATTTACACTCTCTCGACTACCGTACTAGGCTCATGCCCGTGTCATAGTGGATTGTGTTACATTTACACTCTCTCGACTACCGCACTAGGCTCATACTCGTATCATAGTATTCGATTGTGTTACAATTACATTCTCTCGACTACCGTACAAGGCTCATACCCGTATCATAATAGTCGAATGTGTTTATACGAAATTACGTTTTATGAATAGTTTAGGAGTAGGTACCTGCAGCTATTATAGTTATAACCCCACTTTGCCAAAACAGAAAATAATGTTTTCTTACACTAAAAAATCAATTTTAGCTATTAAATAGTAAAGAGAAATTCATATTTTTTACAAATTGATGAATTCTTGAAATATCAATAATTCATGTTAATATCATTGCAATCTGTAAAATGTTACGTTAATTTAAAAAATCACGATAAACTAATCCACAGATTTCGTCACGACAGAGCTCATCGTTCGAGAGTTTTCGGTTTTAATACAGACTTTCTGCTTTAATACCTTATTTTGAATGGTTTCGACTCTTTCCGCCAATTCTTCCATTGACAATTGTGCAATTTCAGGGTTTTGAATTCGTTTTCAATGCTTGTTTTTTAATAATTCAACAAGTCATTCAGTCATAAAATTAAGATCCAAACTATAACCAGTTGAAAAAGAAATTGTTAAAAATAAATTCTATAATAACACAATTTTTATTTTTTACGTGACACCTTACAAGAGCGCCCCTGTCTGTATTGTGTAAAGGCAGGGGAGCTATGTCACCACCCGATTGGGCAGTGTTGTGAGCGGGTTAACTTTGTGGCTGTAGGAAGGGACTTATTAATGCTGGTCTTTGAGAAACCTGGATTACATTAAGGAGGAAAAAGAAATACCGGTAACTCATTCCATATACGAACCGTCTTACACAAAAACGAGAGGCCCGTTCGAATAAAGCCAACATCAACTGTGAACGGGTGTTCCGCTCGTGTACACCGTGTTTCGCGCGCGTGCACCGATACACCGGTGCACCGGAGATCAATGCTGATAGCTCCCCCAATGCTGCTAGCTGGCTCCATTAAAATACCTGCAGAACAGACCCAGGGCTAAGAGATAGCATAGGGTCTATGTACAATCGATTGTCAATCAGGCGGAAAATTCATCAAATTAAATTTTTTTGCGCGCGCCTGGATTTGAACCCGCAACCTACGGATTGCTAGTGGAGAGCCTTACCTCTCAACCACTGGGGCTGCCTACCAACTACGTACTAGTTTAACGACTAGTAAAAAATAGTTCAGTAGTTACTTACGGTGGACTTTAGTATTTTCCTGTCATATTATTAACTGGGCACCCTTATTTTATACAGTTCCATGATAAATCAACACATCGACAATTCAACACATCTTTAAAAAGTGATATAAAGTCATTAGAAACAATGAAAAAAAAAAATAAACCTAACCTAACCTACTTTACCAAGTTAATAAAGTTATTGTTTCATCACTTTCCATGACTTTATATAACTTTTTAAAGATGTTGTGAATTATCATTTTGATGATTTATCCGGTCACCATTTTATACAGATTGAAATTGCAATAAACATGGTTGATAACACTCACTTAATGGAATATTTTATTAAAGACTTCTTATTTCAACTAAAAACCCTCAGATGATATTTTCCACAGAAATAAATTTATTCATTCTCCAATCTTAAAAAGGATATACGCGCTCTAGCCCTAAATTATTTGATTCAGGATTTAAGATAGCACATAATAAAAAGGTTAGAGTCAATTTAATGGTTTTAATTATGGCTGGTGTAATGATGTCTACTTTTCGCGGAAATTTTACTTGCTTGCTAGTTGGGGATGGAGAGTTATGCTGAATCACCGTACAATTAAAATGAAACCATCGGGTTTTATAGCACAACTTTGATTTGTTCGACTTTGATAGCTTTAGAAGTGTGGAAAAGACTGTTAGCTATTAGTCTGGTGCATTTGGCGGTTTGAATAATTAAATCAATCTCAATGATGATGCGATTCAAGTCTGTGGGGAAAGCTCGCTTGCGGATTTGACAGGGGTTTGAATTAGTTTGGAAAGCGTTTGCTGTAATTTTTCATCATTTTTTTAAAATTACCATGTTATTTGATGAGCATTGTTTTAGTTGTTTGGAAATGCATTATCAGCGTGATAAAAATATAGAGTATACGTATTATATAGATTAAAGTATAAGCAATTTCATGGAGTTGTGATCCGATTTTTAAACGAGGACGATATATCATTTTCAAACAAATGTTTTAGAAAATACTCGTAATGATGGAACAAGAGCATCGATGCAAATATCTCACTACATACACACATATTTTTTTATTAGTAAGCATATGGCGGTTAGAATTCATATCCACTTGAGTGATTAGTGTCATAAAAAAAAAACAAATATTAATAAGGAGACATATAAAACTGCTTACCGCGATTTAAAGCCAATGTTTAACCAACATTTTTAGATTCTAAAAAATTGTCACATAATATGCCAAAAATCACTGGAGTGAAAAGAAAGATGAATTGACCTCAATATGATGTTCGTTTACTGACAAAAATCAATACAAATAAAATAGTGCCAAAGTTCTTTCATTACTACCCAGCTACCATCATTTAGAACCGAAAAGTTACTTGAAATTACTTTAGCCATGTTAAGTGAATAAATCTTTATAATAAGTCATTATCTTGGTACTTCAAAATTATCCCTCTGATTTTTCGGAAAAAGTGCTTGCAACACAATAATTATAATAAATTAACTTAATCGTTCTTAATTCTGAATACTTAAATTGAAATAGAGAGTTACTTGGTTTTAAATAACATTTTGAATAAACACACATGCAGTTTTTGTTAATTTGTAAATTATCTATGTGTTTAGATCCTTGCTGGGATAGAACCTGCAACCTTCGGAATAAAAGTCAAAAACTCACACCATAACTCCACAAAGGCTACATGTTATTACAACTCACATAAAATAATATCTAACGTGGTGTAACTCACGAATCTAATATACTGTCGCGCTTATCGGACAGAAGCTGTCGCAGGCATACAACGGTTTTGGATGAAAAATGTTGTGAATCATGTCGCGTCTAACAAAAATGGACCCTTGGGCTGGTAATTGAGATGACGTTTAACTCGCACGTGATGGGAAAATGAATTGGAACGCGACCCGCCCGGGAAGGTTGAACGCGCAGATTTTAGATCAGAAAAGGATACATATAGAATATTATAAAAAAATATTATAAAGCATGCCTATTACTTGTATAAGTTTTGCTTTAATTCTTAAAGAAAAAAATATAATCCTTTAAGAGATTATAGATAGAGATTGAAGTGAACATAATATAACCTACAGAGTGTGATTTGCAAATTGACAAGCATTTAATTATTTTATAAGAAAATCTCAAAAAAAATTAGAATGAAATAAAAAAAAATGCTGACTTATTAAATTTTTCATTGTTAAATGGATATTTGTTATAGCTCTTGATGGAATTAACGCAGAAATATGAAAAGTACTAAGTAGTTAAAAATCTGTGCACTTCGTTAAGTATTAGCTACCTATTCAAGAATTTTCGCTATCTTCAAAAGACATACAAAATGGAATTCTTATTGATCAATAAAAATGAAAATCTGATGTATTTCCTTTTATTTTATAATTGAAATAAATACAGGAGTATGAATTCATCATTTTATATTATCATTGTTATAGTAGGTATAGTATTACAAGTTGGTTTCGGCATGATAAACGAATTCGTGTTTTTTTTAAGCGTGAGTGAAAAATGACACTATTCTAACATCCGGAAAAAGAGGTGTGCGGCTTCCATATAAGTAACAAAATTACAATTAAACGTTTTTTTTTAAATATTTATAATACCTACTTGCAATTTTTTTTAATTAATTCAAAAAATTTTATGTTGTTATGTTGTTTATGAGTGTTTCAGATGTTTATTTATATTTTATAAAAGAACATGTATGAATACAGGTTAAGATAAAAAAAGAGTAGTCCGACCTTGAAAAGTGTATAATTAATATCGACAATCGTAAGCCTTGACAATCACAAAATCGACGAAACGATGATAAAATTTCGCAATGTCCGAATACCTTCGAATATTATTGGTAAATAATATTCGAATAATACTGGTAAACCGTAAAAGCTCTGACATGGAATATTTTTCCTAGTGCCCGGTGTATCTAATTGTCATTGATGTTATTTCATCTTTGGCCGTAGGAAGCTCAGCGGAAAGGAGGCTTAGTGCAAAGGGTGGTTTTGGATTCAAAGCGCTTAAGGAGCATTGACCTTCAATCCAACACAATTTAGACTTCAGACGCGTTAGGGTGCCCGCAACTATAGCGATCAACATATTTATGTGTCGTTTATCATAATAAAATTACAACACGTCACATTTATTCCCGTCTCATCTTTTTCTGTGTTGAATTATTTTTTTAAATTTGAAATTTCTTCTGTATACATTCACAAAAGGTACTTAAAGTAAATTAAAAATAAATAATATTTATCGTTAAATATCAAAAAAATAATGTTTAATTATGTTACTTGCAAAAAAGGTGTATTCTTTTATGTCCGATGTGTTCCAAACAGTTTTTCGTGGCATTTAAAGATTTTCGAAAAATTCTAGTGCGGGTTTTGCAAGTCGAAGACTCAATTATGACTATAAAAGTTCGATCGATCATCAATTTAGAATTTAATATATATATTTTTTTTAATAATTGTTAGGTATCCTGAATAATTATTGATATCTACACGAGCTGAAAAAATTGAACTTGATTATTATAATTATGCGTTATTTCGTTGGTTAGACTAGTTTAGCTGTTGGTTAGATTAGGTTTTCAGTATAACTCGTTACACGTTGATTGGATGGTAAGCATTCAACTAAAGATAATTATTTTACTGTCTAATATGAAGAGCACCAAGAATACAAAGTTCTCGCGAAGTAAATATCGTTAGACGCTGCACTTACAAATTGATATCGTTAGAAGGGTTCTCTTAGTGGCCGTGAAAGCATATTGTATTCAGATTTAAATATAAAAATACCCGTAAAATTATGTATAGCTACATTATTTTTATGTTTTCGAATTCCATTCGCAACAATATATTATTCGAAGGTGAAACAGAGAAAAGACATGAGAAATTATAAAAAAGTACAGCAAACACGTTTGCTATATTTTGCAAAGATCCCACACGGGGCCTTCAAAAGTGTTTTGTAAAATATTGGGTTACTATAGCTGCAGGGACTTGCTACGTGCAAGCAATTCTGTTGTTATTCGGCACGTCACGTCCGAGTTTTACAGACGATATTCCCATAAATATAATTTGAAAATCGCAGCCGGAAAAATAAAGGTGAATTTTCAAGCATGTTCCTAACAAATTACAAATATTTTATAACCCATGTTCTTGCAGCCTGTACTCGTATGTTTGCATTACCTAATAGCTTTATTACTATATCGATAATAACTTTTTAAACCAATAGTTGAGAATAGTTTCTTTGGATTTTACTCAATCTATAATGTGTATTGTCTACTAATGATACTATTTTTACGGTGACCGGATAAATCATCACAATGATAATTCATCACATCTTTGAAAAGTTACATAAAGTCATGGAAAGTGAACAAAAACTTTATTAACTGGGTTAAGTAGGTTAGGTTAGGTTAGGTTAAAGAAAATATTTTTTTTTACTCGTTTCTAATGACTTTATATCACCTTTTAAAAGTGTGTTGAATTGTCACTGTGTTGAGTTATCATGGAACCTATTTTTACTACTATTGTCTACTTATGATAAAGTCAAAATGCTATTTACTTGCCTACCAATGGACAATGGACAATATCAGCGGAAACATAACACGTCAATCGGTTTAGTTGTTGGCCGATAATTCATTTAAATGCGTTAAAGATCGACGATTAATTGCATTCATCCATTTAAGATATATTTCCAGCTAATAATAAAAACTAATTTTATAAACACCCTAATATAATAGAACTCCCCCTCCTTCTGGCGCTTGTAAAATTAGATTGTTAATGTTAATTTTAGTTATAAGTTTCTACATATGTAAATATATATTTTATTAATGTAGTAGTTATAGGCCTTAGTCTTAAGTCTCTAGATATAAGTCTCAGACGTAAGTCACTAGTTTTAAGTCAGTAGTTCTAGTGTTAACTATTTAAGAAATATATTTGTAGAGCGCCCTTGAGGTGATTTCTCACGAAAATAGCGCTATATAAATTAGCCAAATATTATTATTATTGGACAAAGATTAGACATGATGTTTTTAGTTTGCGTGGCTAAGAAAAAACTCTTTGGTGAGTTTAGTTATTTGTTTGTTTTATTCCAGTTTTTGTGATAAAATGTAAGTTTAAGTGTCTGTACACAAAAATATATAAAATATTTATGCTTAATGTTAATTTGTTCGAATACATTTCCAATTTAGAATAGACGATGAAATTAAAACGAAGCGTTTCCGTGTAATTATTTGATTGTAAATGTACAGTACTTTCTTACTCATGTTAGAACGGTTATATTAATGGTTTTTGAATGGTAAATTCCTTTTAGGCGACCAGAAGCCGTTATGATAACGGTTTATTTGAAAATTTTTACATGTCGCCCGATTAGCATAATACGATAAGGTATAGTCAACTTTTAATGGATTTTGTACATTAAAGTTTTACAGTCGTGAGCGCGCGATAGCGCTTCAGAAAAAACTTTAAAATTTCCACTTAAGTTGACCCGTCTATTTAAGTAATGTAAAATAGTATAACATACTTACTTATTTAAAAAAAAATGCTAATGGCTTAATACGCGTAGTTTTTGTTTAAGAGTAATATTGCATTGAAAGCTCACCGAAAAAAAACTGATAATTTTCTAGACTTTTGACAAAAACGTGAATAAAATGGCAGGGTTTATTTCATTACTTTTTTCTGATTTTGGTGTGTTGAAAAAGGCCTCGTCAAAATATTTTCAATCAACATGAAGTCCTCACCATCAATATATTTACTAAGTTAGTATATAAATAATTACCAACCTTTGGCAGTTTCTAAATAAATAAACTAGTTTATTTAGTAAATCATTACGAGCAATAATTAGTCGCCTGTAATATCAATACAAATTCGCCTGTAATGTAAATATCAGTAAAAATAAATGCCGCCGGCGGAAATTGAACCCACGCCTTCTGAAGTCCGGTCAGACGCTCTGGACCACTGAGCCACGTCGGCTTATTTCAATTAATAATTCAATATGTACTAGTACTTCAAGCAAAAATCACCGCTTATTATATTTTTTTCACCTGTAAACAGCCAACTTTATTTTTTGTAGAAAAGGCTTTTTTTAGTGTTAAGCTTCCTACTAGATGGCATCGAGACATATTATATCTACATTTGTCGGTGAAATATTTTGACTTGTCAAATATTATTCTTTTTTTAATGATAAACTAATGTTTATAAGACAATATTTTCAATTAGTATTGATATTACAGGCGACTAATTATTGCTTATAATAATGTATTATCCTTTATGCTATGCATAAAAATCTTGTCTGACAAACATTAGTTTATCATTAATAAAATAACAGTTTATTTAAAGTATAGATTATTACACAGTAAAAGATAATAAGCATGCATGGATCTGAAAAAATAATAAATTTGCATTTCACCGTGTAATACATAATTTTTATATAAAATATCTCGTTTGGCCGTGATGGGAAAACGTGTTTTCATTGTATTGATAAAATGCACGCCATTTATTGGATAAAGTGATTTCCAATCAGATGACTTAAAGCCCTGACATGCACGCCGCACGGTTGCATGATAAAGCTCACTAAAGAAAACAGTGGCGCAATATCTTCACCGATTACATTGTGGCCTGGTAGCCTATAATGGTATGTTATATAGGTTTAAACCATTTCGTATTCTAATTTACGCACTATATACAGACATGAAAATATATATTGCGGCTTTTCTCAATTTACATAACATGTATATGATTCATATTTATATATGTATAATTATAGGTACATAATTATAACTTCTGCTCTCTCAAATTGGGGGGTTTTAATTTGTTAGCTTAAATTTTAACATAGGTATTCCAAAGGCACTGGTTTTTATGTAGGCACATTAATTCATCAAAGATGGCGATCCTTTTTTCAATATTTTTCTCATTAGTTTTAACCAGTCCCACGAGGATTTATATAACATGAAGTCTTCTAGAATTCACGACAGTAGTTATATCTGATCAAACCCGCGTCATCGATATTAATATTATCTACACTGAGGTTGATAATGCTATTACAATGTGAACGCATAATTTAGGTTCACCGTATATCGTACTTGGCATTTCTAGCTTAAAATCTTATCAGTCTCCGCAGTATAAAAGCCGTTGAATGGCTTTGTGACATTAATTTAATTAAAAGTTTTCTTATCAGACATTTTCCCAGCACTTTTGTTACCATCGTTAATGCACTGCTGCCTGTGTCGAAAAATTCCGCGTTCACAAACCTTTTCAAAAGTTGGTTCAACAATTTTAAAACAACTTATTAATGTACTTACTCAATAACCCAAATTTTACTATGCTGTTAATTTGAACAAAAATGAACACGTTGTACAATTAATGTAATTAAGTTAATATTTTATTTTTTGCAATAAAAGTTTTTGTTTACTTTAGAGAATGGTTTTACTCGTACCACCTATATGAAAAGATTTCCATGCAAGTCTATGCGTCGGAACATCGCATCTCGAGCCATAGTGGCAGAATGTCAACCAGTTCTCGGGAACTTAGGAATTCTCCTGGAAAGTGTACAATGCCGACCAATGAAGGCAATTCCATGAAACTTCAGTCGTTTTAATTCAGCGGGTCTCCCAGCTGTAAGCTCACAGCGCAATGCGGATTTTCTATTATGGACTCTGCAAATATCGAGAGAATCCTCTGAGCCTCCGCGTTTGATTGTGTCTGTGCGTGCGTTGGGTTCGTGCTCGGAGGCGAGTGTGTGAGTTGGCTGAAGTAATAGTAACTACTGTCTCATGCCGCGTATATCGGATCTGTATATGTATCCGTGTCTATCTCTCGTGCGTGCATTTATTTCCCAACACGCACCCTCTTTGTTAACACACTTCTACCCCACACTAATCTTAAGCCGCATATCATAAAGGGAAACGCGAATCCTCACTGTGAAATATTTCTGCGAATAACCCTTTGTAATTATTATTCTCGTTGTTTCTACTTACACTAACTTGGCTTTGAAAGGTTAATTATTTATGTGGAGGAGAACTTTAAAATTTACGTTTAATCCGCAGAAAATAATATATTAAGTCAAGCGTAAACCTTCATATATTTTGATATCAAGAATACAATTCAACTGATATGCTCCAACAAAGGCTCAAAGAACAATCTAATCTTCTGTTACGTTGCTTGCTAATAATATAATAATGTACTTCTAAAGGTACTTATGGATTTATATTTTATGGACACTTGGGATTGAATTATGATGTAATTAGCTCAAAGAAGACATGTAGTTAGTAGAAAATATAGGTAGTTACACGATTAGGTTGTTTGAAATGTCCAAATAGTATCTGAGTGGACTGTGTTGTGTTTGATGAGCCTTACGAAGAAGTTGTAAAGTTAAAGTTACCCAGCTGTACCGTATATGTAGGTCCAGAACAATATTGATACCGGAAAATTTGTCCTCGTCTATTGATTGATCCACCAGGTAGTTCCCTCTGCCAGTTGAGCCCTTGGACAATAATTTTTAGTATTTCTATTTTTTAAATTTCAAGTTTCCTCAATTGTTTTTTTATCGTAGGTATTTTTTATTATAAGTTACATAGGTACTATAACACTTCGTCTTGCTTAATGTGATTCTTACAATCTATTTTGAATTAATTAATTGGTGTAATTTTTATGTTTTAGTTCCATGATTTCATTGCATGTCCTTGTTTTATGCCTGTGAATGTCATATAATTGTTATATAGTTTTTTTTTGTTAAGAAAAAAAAAAATTAAATTAAAATATTTTTTTTAAATAAAATAAAAATTAAAAATAAATTATTTAATTAAAATAAAAATAAATTATTTGATTAAAATTAAAATAAATAATTTAATTAAAATAAAAATAAATTATTTGATTAAAATTAAAATAAATTATTTAATTAAAATTAAAATAAATTAAAAATAAAAATTACTATTAAAATTAAAATTTATAAAAGGGGTTGGGCAATGACTTTAACCTCTTAAAGGATGTCCTCAACCCCGAAAAACTGTAGATTTGTATACAAATCAAATCCTGTCACCTGCTCGACCGCCACAAACAGACATTCTCCTCTATAAATTAGAAAAAGAAGAAGATATTATAAATTGCAATGTTTTTTTTTTATTTTGTCCCACCGTATTAAATATATATATTATATATTTTAAACATTGACGGATGCTTGTTCGTTCAAACATAAATATGTGAGGAAATAATTGCAGGGAATCAATCGTCGGGGTACCGTTTATCCCATAAGCTTCTATTGAACATTTAGCTGAAAACCAAACAACTTTTATCATAAGTTATTGAGTAGATTTAATATTTTTTTTTGGTTTTTAAATTTTTTATTGATATCTAACTCTTTAACGGTCAGGTCATTTATCTAATGATGGAGCGTTATACAAGACTTTATTTGCACACATTTTTTCTCCTTTCATTCACAATCATACTGTTTCCTTATTCCAACCCATTATATGCGTTGACTTACTAAGTATTTAATTCATTGCATTCCGGTTATGTTTACCTGGGGCATCCCAGACTATTTATTTCATTCAAGTGCACATTAATTTCTTTGTTCATTCAGTCTACAATCTTTTTGGATCTATTTTCAACATTGACATCGGCTTTGCAATCTTTCAGATTTTCCTATTCTTTATACAGTCGTACGTGGTGACACATTTCACAGGGACTATATTCATTCTGCATTCCGTTTATTTTCATACTACATCTGCGATAAAGTTTGGTATATTATATATAGATATATTATAAGTGTAAATAGTCAATTATATATTATTAATAATAAAATATTTATTAACAATAGCCATCACTTAAATTGATTTTCACATCTGTACCTGTATGAATAATATTTTTTTTATTTAGACATCTCACAACTCTTTGATTATGTTATGTTAATTTATAAAAGTTTTTGATATATAGATAAATGCAATAATTATCTATTGTATTATAATAATATTAACTTTATATAATTGTTTTTTTTTTTTTTTTTAAATAATAATAACCTTTTTATCACCGTGTATTGTAATATTTTTTCTATGGTTACTTATTTGTCTACACTTGTATGTCAATTTTTTGTTTTTTTTTTAATTTTCGTTATATGTTTATCCTGACGAAGAAAATATTTGTTTTTAAACATGTGGCTTCTTTTGATTTGATGGTGGTGTATACAAAGTTATTTATTTATGTTTAACTGACGCCGCGCAGTGAATTTGCAATTATTGAAGAGTTATTATAAAAACATATCTATAAACGTGTAAAATAAGTGGGTAGTTAAGTACTTAATTTGTTTCTGTAGGTTGGTACTAGGAAATTGGAATCCAACCTGCAATCCTCGTATCTCACGCCAGATTTCACCGCAAAACCACGGAGATCATAGCAGTTACGGTTAGTTTTCATATTTTCACCGAAACGGCTGCGGCGTTACTTGTGTCACAGTCCTTATAATCTAGGTTCCGTAAGCCGCTGGAATTGAGCAACTTGACCGTGCTGGTCGCGCTAGATAAAGACCTAGAGTAAGTTAAGATCGTAATGCGACCACATCGGGCGTAGGGCCGGACCGGGCCGGGCCGGGCCAGGGGAGGGTAGGGCCGGGCCGGGGCGGTATTATTTGTTTAGGGATTATCTCTGACCTCCGCTGATCCCAGACGTCATTACGGCAGCGGCCACTCCGGTTGCATACGAAAACAAAGTTGCAAAATGTTCGGGCCGGCATCTCCTGGAACCTGGCACGCCTGACTTAATGGTCCGTAAGAACATTTTGACAGTGAGTGTATTTCTACACAGTCTGCATTTTTGTTAACAGCAAATATTATAGAGTTTTTCTTTTCAAAATGCATTTCGTTGAATGCGCAAAGTCACATAAACCAGTTAATGAAATAATAACTAATTGCCATAGTTGAATATAGAAAACTAATGAATTTTGTAAATCAACAATGAAAAATACAAACTATTTCTTTTATAATAACATTAAATGAAGTTCAAAATATTTTTTTTACATAGAATTTATACCGACAGAGTCATTACAACATTAGCGCTATATTATTGGTTTGATTCAAATAAAAGAGTTGCGTGGTATTTTCTGCCCTTAGAAAGGTACTTGTACAATTGAATATGTTTCCTTAACATGATTTTCAGAAAAAAAAGATATTGATGAAAATTTAAAAGAGTTTTCATAGCACAGTGGTCAGATGCGTTCTTCCAAGATAGAGGAGAGGTTCCGAGTTCGAGTCACGGTCACAACCTAATCTTTTGTATTGCGTTTTTTAAACTCTTTGAATCTCAAACAAACTCTAAAAAATTTTTTGACACAATGACACAATGAAGCAATGAGCTTTTATAAAATAATTTTAAAAAAAAAAAACAAGAACTTGACAAAGTTTGCGTAGTAATTTTTTCCGTTACAAACATTTTCTTGCTGCATGAATGATATTAATATTTTATCCTTCAAACTTGAGAATCTTTCGACATCTGTAATAACATAATTATAATGAGAAAAAAAAAACCTGAATTTTGAATGGTGTAAAATTTGAGTCAGTAAGTGAAGACTGAAGATATTTACATCTGTGCTAATTAACTAGAGCCTGAATAAATACAAACTTTGGAGAGCTAGGTACATGGCATATAATTTGGTTTGAGCTTCCTTAGCCCCTTGGGCCATTTAACGCGAACAAGGGCCCGGCTTGCGGGAGACGGGTGTTGATAGTGTTTATACAAAGTTACATTTATTGAAAAAAGCAGGCTTTATTCTTTATATTAAAGAAGTTTGGAATGTTATAAATATTTATAATTATAACTATTGTTTTTAGTTTTTAAAAAGCTTCTTAAAAAAATAAGGCTTAGCCAATCGAGCGGAACTTAGTGTGTTTCCAAAGAATTGTCTTTTTACCAGTTTCTAAGTGTAAAAAAAAAACGTTATTAAATTTTATAGTAGTTACAAAATTATACTGATGGTATTAGAATTTTTTTTTTTTTGTTCCAACTAATTTCATCCACCGATTTTCTAACTGCTCCCACGCAATTGGTGCTAGTGGTACTATGGAATCACTAAAACATTAGGGCAGGTTATACAGGTATTTTAATAGAGCCTGCTCTAAAGAGGTGGCAGCATTGACCCAGGTGCACCACAAACTCGATGTACACAAACGGAACATCCGTTCACGGTTGATTCTGGCTTCGTGAGAACCGGCCGCTTCAGCGACTGGTTTTTGTGGTTTTTGTTACCGGCATTTGTTTTTTCGCCTTCATCACCTAATTTAACACGTCTTCACACTGTACAGACATGTGTCATTAAAAGGTATGTTGTGAGGCTGAAAGTAGTGGGAAGAGAAGAAGATAATGAAGAAGAAGGTCGGAAGTACCTACCTGAGTATTCAGATTTGGTCACCAAACATGTTTTAAGCCATGTCCAGTAAAATTTAGATTCTAAAAGGTGGTTCCATAGTGGTGAGACTATCTACTACTATGGGACGTGCAGCAAACATGCCAAATTAAAAATAGTTTTGAAATTATTTTGATTTGAAAAAACACATACCCAGTAAGTGATCGCTCGACCACTGTTTATTGGGATTCAAAGAATTTTTTCGTTTCATGATTATATGTGAAAATGAAAGTGTTACACTGCATTTTTACACTTCATTTATATTTATTTATTGCGGGACACCCACCGCAACGCACACGGCGAAATTGATTGTTCAAGCGTGAACATTTTAAGTTATCAGAAAATAGAGGTACCTACTAGTTTAATAATAATTAAATCAGCCACCGGTCTTCTCCCGTTAGCTGCAAGAATTTGTTTATTCTTCGTCTTCGGTAAGTAGTCTGACAGCAGACAAAAGGTTAGAGTATATGCATATTATTTTATTTATCTATTTAACGCCCAGAGGGCTTTTACATGGTTGGTAGTATAATTTTAATTTGACAGATACTTTGAAACATAAAAAATAAGAATAAAATTACATTTGATAAAAGCTATGTAACAAGTCATACAAACACAAGAAACAAAAACAGAAAATTACAGCTATTTGTAGGTTTACATAATGTATTTAGGAGTATTGTTGAAAAAAATGTTTTAAATGATCCACAAAACTTGCCAAGTTGGTATCGAATATGTCAACATCACCTAAGTAATGATTTCCCATGGTGTGAAGTCGTTGTATCGGAGAGTGGGCAATGTAGTTACGCTTATGTGTGCTGCTGTAGAATATTGTATTTTGTCGTGTTGTTACTGTGGGTGTATGTATGTTTATAAGTTGCAGGAGTTAACAACAGTCGAATTTAGAGTTAAGTATTTTGAATAAGAACGTTAAATCGTTTATTTTATGTCTATCTTCTAATGTATGTATTTTTAGAGTATTTAATAAGAAATTGTATTTTAAGTCTTCGACAGGGATATTTAATTTAAAATTTATAAAACGTAGATTTTTTTTTTGTATTCGCTCAATGTTGTTAATGTGAATTTTGTAAGATGGAGACCAAACTAATGAGTTATATTCAATTAGACTTCTTACTAGAGATACGTATAATATAATATTATTAAGCTGAGAGATTCGTACGAAAAAAGTCATTGTGTAAAAAAACGCTTTTGTAGTATTATGTTATATATAAAGAATGGAAACTTTAATTTTACGTTAATTTGGGAGGTGGTCAATGGGTACCGCCGCCCCGAGAACCATACTCTGGGTTACCAACACCTCTGCCACAGGTCACCTGAAGTGGTTCGCTACGTTTGGTGACTTAGCAGGGGTGCCCGGGCTCATGGAGGGTTGTGCGTTCTGAATCACACTGATGAATGGGTCAGCCTACTTACTGCGGGGCGGGCCGGGCTGGGAGAGGCCGGTTGAGGGAGATCCAGTAAACCGGTTATCGCTGTCCGGGCCGCTGGATAGTACAGGGGCCCGACCCTTGGGCTCACGACCAAGGGTGGACTGCCCCATCAGCCAGCGAAAAAACCCTGCCGCTGATGTTGTGCCGGTTCGTGACCGGTGAGGACCCAGCATCCAGCGTTTGGGGCGCACTGGGCAACCTCCACAGCCGGACTCTCCTGCCCATTGCCTGGAACCGCAGTCAGAAGAACATACCCTACATTTGGTGTATCCAGTTGCTCAACTCTCCAACTCCCCACCCAACCTTCTTAACCTAATCCTTCCCAACCCATCCTAAATCCCACAAACAAATAAAACAAACTTAAAAACTATGAACTCACAACAAATCAATATAAACTCAGCGACAGCGAACAGTAGGAGTCCTCAGTGTGGACCGAGGATGAAGGTGAATTTCGCTAACATTCGCGGTCTGCACACCAACCTAACTCCCATCCACCACCACCTTCTCTCACAAAATTCCCATCTCCTCTTCCTTACGGAAACACAGATTGCCGAGCCCCCAGATACCTCCTATCTGAACTGCCCAGGATATCATCTGGAAAGTCTTTTCAGGCCAAAAGGAGGTGTCTGCCTTTACAGCCGCGCTGACATCAGCTGCGCTCGTCTCGCAAATATCGAGAGCGCAAAACACGAAGTGTTATGGGTACGCGTGGATCTCACCGGTATGATGAGAATTTATGCGTGCCTATATCGCTCACCAAACCTTGCCGAATCAGACACTGTTGAGTTGTTTAAATACTTGAGTGACACTGTAGATATTCTCTTGCCCCGTTACCCATCGGCCGAGTTTGTAATCCTGGGGGACTTCAATGTTCATAATGAACAATGGCTGAAGTTCTCGGGCCCAACAAACTCTGCCGGTAGATCAGCGGAATCCTTTGCTCTTATCCATGGACTAAGCCAACTCGTAGAATCTCCGACCAGAATACCAGACATCCCATCACATCGAGCCTCGATTTGTTTCTCACTAGTGAACCACTCGGGTACAGAGTGGAGGTGACAGCGCCCTTAGGATCCTCTGACCACTGCCTGATTACCACCTCTGTCCCATCCTCCATGAACCGTCAACCCGACAAACATGTAAAGAGGAAGGTATGGCACTACAGGGCAGCGAAATGGGACGGCATGCGGTCTTTCTTCGGCGCCTTTCCTTGGAGTACTGTATGCTTTAGCTCCGAGGACCCATCAATTTGTGCACGTGAGGTAGGAGAAGTAATCACATCAGCAATGGATTGCTACATTCCCTTCTCCGTCAAATCCTCTGGAGCGGGCACAAAACCGTGGTTTGACCATCGCTGTGCTGAAGCTGTCAGACTCAAAAATACGGCTTTTAATGCACTCCGGAAGATTAGCTCCATGAATAACCTTTCGGAATACCGAAAACGGGCAAGGGAATGTAAGAGAGTTCTAAATAGAGCTAAGAGCGATCACGACCAGAGAATTGCGAAAAAGCTGGCTGACTGCCCCACTGGTAGCCGTGTTTTCTGGTCACTCGCTAGCTCGATCGGAAGAAATTTCTGCAGAACCACTTTCCCACCTCTGACCAAGCCTGATGGTCGGCTGGCTAACTCGGCCCGTGAGAAAGCTGAATTATTAGGCAAAATTTTCGCGGAAAACTCAACTCTTCAAGATAACGGAGAGACTCCCCCTTCCATTCCGCACTGCGGTTTTCAAATGGAGGAACCGAAGATCCGGAACAGAGAGGTTCTCCAAGTCTTGAACGAGCTGAAAGTCGACAAAGCCAGTGGGCCGGACGGAATATCTGCCTTGGTCCTCAAGAGGAGTTCTGCAGAAATGACTCCAGTGCTCGCGAAATTATTTAGGCTCTCTCTCAAAGGTGGAAAGGTGCCAGATCTTTGGAAAAAGGCAATCGTTCACCCAATCCCAAAAAAGGGGGACCGCTCCGACCCTTCTAACTACCGCCCCATAGCCATCACTTCCATACTCTCGAAGGTATTAGAAAGGGTGGTTAACAACAAATTGCTCACATATCTCGAGAATAACAATATCCTAAGCGATTGGCAATATGGATTTCGTCGTAACCGATCATGTGGCGATATACTCGGATATGTAACGCATATTTGGGGGCGATACATGGAACGTTTTGGTGAAACCCAAACCGTTGGGTTGGATATCTCCAAAGCCTTTGACAGAGTCTGGCACCGGGCGCTTGTCGGGAAGTTACCATCGTATGGGATCCACCCAACCCTGCATAGTTGGATTGCGGACTTTCTGAGGGGAAGAACAATTCAAACCGTGGTTGACGGCTCTTCTTCCCCACCGCACCAAATCAATGCGGGGGTGCCACAAGGATCTGTGCTGTCTCCGACGCTGTTTTTATTGCACATCAATGATCTCGTTGAATGTGCACCAATTCACTGCTACGCTGATGACAGCACCGTTCACGAGGGTTATCTTTTTGACAAGCCCCCTTCCACCTATGATGTCCGAACAGCTCGGGAAGTTTTGAAGCAAAAAATTGACCACCACTTAGGGTTGGTTCGTGCCTGGGGTAAGGCCAACTTGGTCAGTTTCAACGTTTCAAAAACGCAAGCGTGTCTGATTTCGGCAAAGAGGGAGATCAATGACTGTCTGGTGCAATTTGATGGGAGCACTCTCCCCAATAAAGACTCCATTGAAATGCTTGGAGTTACTATATCAGACCAGCTCAAGTATCGGGGATCCATAGAAGCCCGAGTAAATCAGGCCTCCAAAAAGTTGGGCGTCTTGTACAGGGCTAGGAGATTCTTCAACAGTGACCAGCTGCTGACCCTGTACAAGTCTCAAGTCCGCCCAACTATTGAATTTGGGACCCACCTTTGGGCTGGTGCCCCAAAATACTTGATAAACCTGCTTGAATCTGTGCAAAGGAGAGCGATCCGTCTGATTGACAATCCGTTGTTAACAGACCGATTGCCTTCTCTAATGCATAGACGCAATGTAGGCATGCTGTGTCTGTTCTACAGGTATTTCAATGGATCCTGCTCCAAGGAGCTAGCAGCATTGATTCCTGATGCACCGGTGCACGTGCGCGAAACTCGACGGACACGAACTGAACACCCGTTCACGGTTGACGTTGGCTTCATGAGAACGGGCCGTTTTTACGACTCGTTTTTGTGTAAGTCGGCTCGTATGTGGAACGAGCTACCGGCATCTGTTTTTCCTCCCTCCTATAATCCGAGCCTCTTCAAGGCCCGCATTAACAAATCCCTTCCCACAGCCCCTACCTTACTCCGCCTCACAACGCCGCCCAACCGGGTGGTGACATAGTTCCCTTGTCTGTGCACTCCACAGGCAGGGACACTTGTGAGGTGTCACATAAAAAAAAAAAAAAAAATTTGCAAAATTTCATTCAAAATCTCTGCATTTCATAAAAAAATCATTTTAATAATAACAATAACGAGTTTGTTACGGGATGTATTTCTGGTATTGTCTCTTTCGGGCAAGCATATATAGTATGAGTGGTAATCATTAATTCAAACAATTATTTCAATTAGAGCGTGGATTTATTCTGAAAAATTGGTTACATCCAGACGAGTTTTTTTTAGTTTGCATATAAAATCTGACCTATCTAGAAAAATATAAGCAAAATGAAGTTGAAAACCTTATTATCTAGGTATTATTATAATCAACCATACCATATTATGAATTTATTTTTGCAGATAAACGCACAAATTTTGACATTTCCTTCAGACTTTCCTTCCTGTTTCCCTGTTTGCAAACACGCATGAAACATCGATTATCTAGAAGGAACACCCAACCAAGATAGTAACCCGATAAAGTAAAAAAGTGTTTTTCTATTGAGATCTGAAAGAACTGAAACGTAGAAAATGAAAAAAACACTTTGAGACAAATATAAATTTACTTTTCCCTCTTCTAAACTTCTCAGGACTGTGTTCATTGGAACGAAAAATGGCGTGAAATAAGTTTGAACCTTTGAAAGGCATGCAGATTTAGTTGTAGCAAGTATAAACATAGTATGTAAACATTATTATTATTTATTGTGTTAATTTAATATAATATTATTTATCTTATTATTGTGACATATATATAAATATAATAATAATATGTAATATTATTTGCAACCATCGTAAATTGATACACTGAAAGTGTCAATTTTTTTACCACCGTATAAAAATTTTACACGTCTGAACGATATTTATTTTTATTTTACTCCCATTGAGCTTTTACAAACATTTGATATACTTTTAGTTGAACATTAATAATGAAATAAAACCCAATGAAGTAGAATAGTTTTATGCTAACCTTAATTATTAACATAATTGATGAAAGTTATTATAGCCTGTTACGTAATACAATTCACCCTATAAAAAGTTGTATACTTTAGCCTCGCTTTCCCCATGCAAACGATCGTGGCGTACGTGACAAAACGCAGCTAGCCGCCACGTGACCGGCACAGACCTCACGCAGCGCCGCGGCACAAGCTAATCGCTCGGGCAGTCTAGCTCCGACCTCGGCCTTGATGGTCGCTCGCGGAAACAATCTACTCGCAATGACTTGCATAATTACGCGAACAGACGGAATCTCGTTCCAGTTTCTTAATTAATCACTATCGAATTTACAATCATGTTTATTATTACGGTTCGGGCTAACTCAATGGAGTCCCGTTCCCGTGAAAAATCCCGAGTGCACTTCACCGCCTCAACTGACCCGCCGCCTGTGAGCGCGGGTACCTCTGGCTCAACCTGATGCCCCTTACCACATCGAGACGATTCGTAAGCTTTCAACCTTCCCCCTTTTTCTTGTGTTCAATTCTCGTAAATTTCATGTAGAATCCACGCTTTATCTGGTCGTCATAAATTAGTAGAGAGAGTTAGTAGGGAGATCTATGTTAACCTGTATTTCTCGAGACATTTAATATACCTTGTGCCTTTTACTTATGTGTTATTATTGTGATGTCCTTTTCCAACCTCCTGACCGATGGACGAGCTGCTGATCAAAGAACTGCCCACCCCTGATTGTACACGAGTCGCCTGCTCTACCATTTTATCTGAGCTTAGCCAATTTAATAACCAGGTTCGAGTCCCGGTTTATCCATAAGTTAGCACTGGCGCAAACGTGGTTTTTTCTCTGATTATTAATCGTCCATCGGGAGGTCAAATTGGAAATAATCTTGAACTCTTTCACTGTGTTTTATGTCTTGCTTTGTATTAACAATTGAATAACTATGTTTTCTTCCAATAAATCATAGCTGTTCTACAAACCATCGCGTCAAATCTAAAACAACCGTGTCACATTAAAACTATTCTGTGTTAAATTACAAGTTCTACGAATCGTCACTCGACAAAATTTAATTACCGGTATTCTATCACAAGGTGCGCAACCAACATTTACTTCTTTTCGGACATCTCAAACATCACATAGTGATCTTTAACCATGAAGGTTTACTTTCCGAGTACAACTATTAGAGGAAACGAGCTACATTAAACTACAATTCAACAATTTCAAATCTTGTACATGATACAAAATAAATTCCTTGTTAGTGGAGCCATAAGCCAGCATCGTTCTGCAAAATTCATAGACAAGGAAAATTAACGCCCTTCTGTCATCTGATAATTTCGCTTTATATGTAATAAAGGTGGGTAGAGTATCCTTTTTGAAAGAAAAGTCTTGAAAGCCGACTTACCCTTTACATATAATTGAGATTCGCGATTGACGTAAATCCCCGACTCTCGGCCCTTCTCCGCCTCGAGCCTGTCGTGTCCAGGGAAAGGGATGCTTGCGTGTAAATAACCAAAAGCTGGTTCTGCCTAAATTCAGACAATTGGTCACGAATCACAAACAACCCTCCATTAATTGTTGAAAGAAAAAACAATACTTCCTCGAAATCTGTATTCGGAAATTTTTCGGAATTTTGAAAATTTTTTCGGAAATTTGGTTTTTTTCGGAAATTTTTCAAAAACGCACAATCTCAGGGACTTTTCCATCAAAATCCCAGGACAACCCCTGGCCGTTTTTTTCAAAAAATCAAGGACTTTGAAAATTTTTCGGAAATTTTAATTTTTTCGGAAATTTGGTTTTTTCGGAAATTTTTCAAAAACGCACAATCTCAGGGACTTTTCCATCAAAATCCCAGGACAACCCCTGGCCGTTTTTTTTTTCAAAAATCAAGGACTTTGAAATTTTTTCGGAAATTTGGTTTTTTCGAAAATTTTTTTCAAAACGCACAATCTCAGGGACTTTTCCATCAAAATCCCAGGACAACCCCTGGCCGTTTTTTTTTTCAAAAATCAAGGACTTTGAAATTTTTTCGGAAATTTGGTTTTTCGGAAATTTTTCAAAAACGCACAATCTCAGGAACTTTTCCATCAAAATCCCAGGACAACCCCTGGCCGTTTTTTTTCAAAAAATCAAGGACTTTGAAAATTTTTCGGAAATTTTAATTTTTTCGGAAATTTGGTTTTTCGGAAATTTTTCAAAAACGCACAATCTCAGGAACTTTTCCATCAAAATCCCAGGACAACCCCTGGCCGTTTTTTTCAAAAATCAAGGACTTTGAAAATTTTTTCGGAAATTTGGTTTTTTCGAAAATTTTTTTCAAAACGCACAATCTCAGGGACTTTTCCACTAAAATTGCAAGGAGACCCCTGGCCGTTTTTTTTTTCAAATCAAAGACTTGGAAATTTTTCAAAAAATTTCCTTCACTCATCTAGGACTTTGAAATTTTTCGAAAATTTTTTTCGAAAACGCACAATCTCAGGGACCTTCCCATTAAAAACACAAGGAGACCGCTGGCCATTTTTTTTTCCATACTGGGACTTCAAAAATTTCACAAAATTCTTCACCTACCATCACAAGTAAACCCCTGGTGTTTTTTTTGAAAAACAACCAGCCACAACACTCTGACAATTCTTTTTTCTTTTCACAATGTCTAACTCAACTAGCCACAAAATGAATCCTCGAAACAACACCTTAGGCATAATAGCCAACATCTGCTCTCGAAGTACTCAAAGCTTAGAAAAGGAATTGAAAGACAGGAATATTTCTCCTTTCAACAAAACCAAAAACGTCCTGATCAAGTACGCAACATATTATAACAGGAAATATATTAGGAGACTGGAATTTCAACCCGGCAGTATAACAATCTCTGACACAAGCACACCTACTTGCACAGAAATTAAACCACCAATTACACCCGTCAAGGAAACCACAAAACCCTTCGATCTAACTGGATGGAAAATTAAGTACAACGGCAATACTAACGTAGAAGATTTCATCGACCGAATTGAAGAAACGGCCGCGATACGCAACATTCCTACTGAGATACTACACCGTAACTTCATAGATCTCATCTCGCACGAGCTACTCTCCTGGCATAGAATTCACAAGAAAAAAGTAAGCTCCTGGCACGAACTCAAAGCTGCTCTCCTGAAAAGTTTCGCACCAAAAGAAACACAGCATAGGATTAAGTCTACTCTGTTTTCCATCAAACAATTCTCCAACGAAACAGTAGCACAATACGCCCAGAGAGCAGATCTTCTAAACATCAAACTGACAACTCCAGTCCCTGAAACAGAGCTAGTCCCTATCTTGACTGATGGCCTCCTAGCAAGATATGAGAACATAATAACCTCTCAAAAAATATCCTCAGTAGAACAACTCAAAGATGTCTGTCTTCTATTGGAAAACTATCAAGATAAAAGAAGAAACACCAAGACTTCTAACGAGCCCCTTCTACCAAGCCTCGCCTCTCGGTCATCCAATCAAATTAAACCAGAGTTTAACGAGAAGAAGTTTTGCACCTTTTGCAAAAGAACCGGACACTCACAATCATCTTGCTACAAAAAAGCTAAACTTTCGTATACCCAAGATAACAGGGGCCACCAAAAGCGCCCCCGTGACCATTCTCCTCAACATGACAACTTGAGGGAAATCTTCAAGAGATCAAGAAATAACCTTGAAAGATTACATCCTTCTAACAACTTAATTGCAAGACCACCTACAGATTTCTCTAAACCTCCGCCAAATTGGTCCAAGAGAACTCCAAAAAACTAAGATTCAACCCCTCGGAAGTTCATTCAATATCTAGGCCTACTGAATGGACCGAGTGGTTGAAACACATTGCATATTTCAAAGAGGCCTTACAACTTTCTACAGTGAGCTGCACTCAAGCTAAAGATGGTCGCCCATACGCGCAATTATCTGTTAATGACGTCGTCTTCTCTGGACTACTGGATAGTGGAGCTTCAGTTAGCTGCCTCGGCGGTAACGCCCACATCCCCTTTGTCAACAATGGATTCACAATCAACAAACACCCCGCTTTCGTCACCACTGCAGACAACAACACTCAAAAAGTCACAGGAGCAATTGTCCTACCTGTCAAGTGTGGAAGTAAATCAATTCCAATAAATTTTCTAATTGTACCAACCATCACCCAGAAATTTATTCTTGGAGTTGATTTTTGGAAAGCATTCAACATTGCACCCCAGGTTTTCAACCCATGCAACAACACCACACCCACCACCTCAATCAACGAAATCCGTACAATAATTCCGTACGAGAACCTTCACCCACCACAGGCCGAACAACTGGAAGGCATGATCAAGAAATTTGAATCAATCTCGTTCGAAAAGTGTGGACTTGGTTTGACAAATTTAGTCAAACATCACATCAAGACAAATGGACCACCTATCAAACAAAGATACTACAATTTGGCTCCCCAGAAACTAAAACTGTTGGAGAAGGAACTCGATGATATGTTAAATATGGGCATCGTGGTTCCCAGCAGAAGCCCCTGGACCAACCCCACACTCTTGGTATCCAAAAAAGACGGTTCCGCCCGATTCTGCCTCGACAGTAGAAGACTTAATGCCTGCACTGAGGCTGACGCGTACCCACTTCCGCTTGTACACGCAATCCTGGATAAACTACGCAACGCAAAATTCATCTCTTCAATAGATCTGTCCAAAGCATTCTGGCAGATACCTTTGGATGAAGTTTCATGTGAAAAAACAGCATTTGTAGTGCCCGGCAGAGGAATGTTCCACTTTAAGAGACTCCCTTTCGGTTTAAAAAACAGCCCTGCTGAGCTACAAAGACTGATGGACAGACTGTTCGGCCCCGAATCCGACAATAATTTGTTCTGCTACCTGGACGACCTAATAATCATCAGCGACACGTTTGAAAAACACATCGCCACCCTAGAAAGAGTATTCCAACAACTCAAGTTTGCCGGATTAACAATCAACCTAAAGAAATCCGAATTTTGCAAATCACGCCTACGCTACCTCGGCTTTGTAATAGACGAAAAAGGTCTAAGGACCGACCCTGCCAAAGTCGAAGCTATGACAAACTTCCCCAGGCCAAAGAATGCTAAAGAAGTTAAAGGTTTCCTTGGTCTCGCCGGATACTACAGAAGATTCATAAGGGATTTCTCCACAATAGCGGCCCCCCTTAATAAAATTACCGGTACCCGTAAAGGTGTCAGTAACTTCGCTTGGTCTGCCGAAACTGAAAAGGCTTTCACCTCTCTAAAAACAGCACTGCAATCTGCACCGGTACTAAACTGTCCAGATTTCAATCTGCCTTTCACCCTGCATACAGACGCCTCCAATGTTGGAATCGGCGGAGTCCTAACACAAGAATTCCCCGATGGCGAACACCCAGTGGCATACTTCTCTCGTAGTCTAAACAAACACGAAAAAAACTATGGGATAACTGAAAAGGAACTACTCGCAGTCATGGATTCTATCCACCATTTCCGCGGCTATATCGAAGGCAGTAAGTTCTCAGTCATCACCGATCACAGTAGCCTAAAATGGTTGGTATCATTAAGCAACCCATCTGGTAGATTGGCCCGCTGGTCGTCTCGCCTATCACAATACACCTTTGATGTCATCCATCGTAAAGGCGCAGACAATATCGTCCCAGACGCCCTCTCAAGAATAGAACTCGCCACTCTGACCACCGAAGAAGCAACACCAACTCCTACCACCAAAGACACTTGGTATTTAAAAACCTACGAGGAATGCAGGAACAACCCGCAAAAATTTCCCAACTTTATTATAAAAGAAGGTCGGTTATATCGTAACTGCAAACCACCACTGTCTATACTCGAGGACTATGCTTGGAAGTTAGTCATTCCCTCGGAGGACACACAAAAAATTATCATCGACAATCACAGCGCCCCCGGATCCATACACCCAGGAACTTTCAAAACCTATAAGAAGATAGCCTTAAGGTATTACTGGCCAGGCCTGTTTAAACAAGTTCGCAACTACATCTCTAAGTGCGACATTTGCAAAGCATACAAACATAGTACTGCACCCCCATCTGGTCTCATGAATAACCCCAAACGAGCAGACAGGCCATTACAATCATTCTCTATGGATCTCATCGGCCCTTTTCCCAGAAGCTACGCCGGAAACATGCATATACTTAGCATAGTGGATGTATTCACAAAGTTCTGTTGGATCTTCCCATTAAAAAGAGCCACAGCCTCTGCAATCATAAACTTGTTAGAAAAAAACATTTTTATCCCCTATGGCACTCCTCGCACCGTCATTTGCGACAATGGAAAACAATTCATAGCTCTGGAATTCAAGGAATTTCTGGCCAAATATGGCATAAAAGATATTTTCTATAATACCCTTTACACGCCTCAAAATAATACGGTAGAGCGTTACAACCAGACCATCAACACAGCTCTGGCAATCCTGGTTGACAAAGATCAACGAACATGGTGCAAAAATCTAGAAAAAATTCAAGCTGCACTAAACAATACAGTGAACCTCACTACTGGGTACACCCCTTTCTTCCTCAAACATGGTATGGAACAAATTGTTCATGGCTCCTTGCATTGGGACGCTAGCCTCCCATCATCTTTTCCTCCTTCTACTGATAACCCATCAGAGAATTATGCTCACCGTCTTGAGGAACTTTCCGCTATCTACAGCGAAGTCACAGATGCGTTGATACTTGCTCACAAAAAGAGTGCAAACAGATATAATTTACGCAGGAAACATGTTACCTTTAAGGAAAACGACATAGTTTGGAGACGCAACAACACACTCTCACAAGGTGCTCTGTATTTCTCTGCAAAACTAGCTCCTCGCTTTGTTAAAGCAAAAGTCCTGAGAAAAATCTCCGATGTAGTGTACACCCTATCGGATGCCTCTGGGAAACACATCGGCAACTATCACGTAAAAGATATTGTCAAACTAGGAAGTGTGGACACAATAGACACCACCTTCACTAGCTCACACTCACATAACTAACAAACTTTTGGCTCTACCTTTGTCCCACGAGATTTGGCCCTCGTGCAGACAAACAGCATGTCTTAACGCGTTAGTTTCATATAAAAACTCGCTTTTTTCGACCTCTGCAAGGTAACCTTTTTTTTTCTAAAACACAGAAGTGTCAACTGTGGTTTTAAATCATTTCTCACCCATACTTGTACTATTATGCTCTTTTGTATAAACCCTTTGTTATTTTTGTTTCTTTGTCACACCTCACCGTGTAATGTTTATAAATTGTACTAATATTTTGTACGTATCTTCTCTAGAACTGATCATTCTAGTCAAGAGACTTTTCTGCTTCCCAAACAATTGATGCTCCCGGAGTCGCGTCCCTGGACATTAATTTGTTAGTCATTACCATTCTGACACTTACGACACTAAATACATAACTATTTTTTGTCATAAATACCACAAAAAGTCACGTACAACATTGTTTTGTAAATATTTTTTCTGTTCTTTGTTCTTCACATTGTTCTTTCACATTTGTTCTTCACATTTGTTCCAATGGGTTCCATCGTACATAAAACAATGGCCCCTTTGCAACATACACCCAATTGAGGTGAATATTCTACCCCTGTAACTTGTAATCATAATGCGTGTGTAAATTCCAGTTTGGTATCGTCATTTGATTCAAGTTTACATAGGTGTAACAAATAAAAAGTTACAATTAACTTTGTTTTAAAGTTTTTTCAGTTTTTTCTAAAAAATTGAATGGCGCTCAACATTCCCATTTGCTCTATTTGTTGTTTTTTCAGAATTTGATATTGACACGTCAATTCTGAAAAAGGTTGTTGTAAAGGAGAACAAACACCGATTTGTCCTCCTCATCAATAACAATGTTACATACATAACACCTTTCGGTCACATTGAGTATGTAAAATCTTAAGATCTCAACTTCCTGACCCCAATTTGTTATATTATGTACTATATTTTGACTTAAATAAGCATTAATTTGCCTTGTCAAATACACCGAGCCAGGTCACTCATATTAAGTCATCCTGTGTCTCTAGGTGCCTTCTGTATCAATTTGTAACATAAAGTTCACAACATTCGTGTTTGTGGCAATTTTGGCAACACCAAGTGTGTTTCCTTGTTTTTGTTTGGTCATTTTAAGTAAGTAAAACCCTAAAAGGTCTTAAATAAACCACTACAAACCTTTTTTGTAAGCAAAGAGTAAGTAAAACCGATAAGGTCTCTTTCGCTATATGTGTGTCTTGTTTAAGACATCCTTGTAGGCTTATGTTTTGTATTATTGCCAACTTAAAGCATAAACCCAACCAAAGGTTATGCCATCACAACATTTTGTAAGCAAAGAGTTAGTAAAACCAAATAGGTCTCTTTTGCTATATTTGTGTCTTGTTTAAGACATCCTTGTTGGCATATGTCTTGTATTATTGCCAACTTAACGCATAAACCCAACCAAAGGTTATGCCGTTGTCATTTTTTGATAATACCAATAGCCACTACTTGATTGTTTTTGACATTGTGTATGTATCTTTTTTCCGGTATTGAAATGGTACTTTTTTTTATTATTGAACGTTGATATATTATTTTCATGATACATGAGAATGTTACAATATCCACCATGAGACGAGGGATCGTTATAAAATCTAACACTATACATGAGAATGTTATAATATCTACCATGATACGAGAAGTTCGTTATAATTACTTTTTTTACTGGCTTACATACACTGTGGCCAAAGAGATAATTTGTCCCATTAAATGGTTATAAATATCTATGTTGTACCTTTCCTTTCAATACTAGGGTTCTTTCGTAATTCGTTCAATTTCTACATGAGACGTGAAGACGTTATAATACTTACCATGATTCGTGCGAACGATACAATATCTTGTTGTTGTTTTCTTTAAATAAGTTGACACTATGTACTTGTTCTACATGAGACGTGAAGACGTTATAATACTAACCATGATTCGTGCGAACGATACAATATCTTGTTGTTGTCTTCTTTAAATAAGTTGACACTTTGTACTTGTTCTACCGGACGTAGATCATTTTACCCTGACTTGTCACCCTTAATTGGGACCCTTTTTGTATAACTCATGACACTGAGGGAAATGTCCTTCACTGTAGTGAGAATTTTTTTGTTCTCTTCAAACAAACATGAAGCTGTGCATTCAGCAATTTTTTACGCTAACTGATACCTGTGGACTTCTTGTCAGCGGACCCAAGAACCATCCACTATCCATTGACCATGGACTAGCCATCAGCTTCACTGTTGGTTATGAGGTATCGTGTCGTGGGAGTTAATTGAGACAGTGACACAAAACCACCTAACTCGTTGTCTGGGAGACGAATAAGAAAAACTCCCAGGTTTGTGAAACTTGAACAAGGGTCTGTCATGTTCTCACAAACTGTAGAAGAGTAAATACGACCCCTAATCTTTCACCAAATACACGTGAAAGATTAGATTGTTATTACTGTGTATTCTCCTTCACCTTATCATCAAATTCATGCATATTTGTGTAAAGAGTTAGGAAATTTGCTGGTTGATATATTTCGTCCTCACATAGAGATCGAATTGGGAATTAGCTCAGTCACTATCAATTTTCGCTACTCAATCCTCCATCCTTCTCCCCTCCATCAAACTCTTGTACATTTGTAAAAGCTGGGAAATCTGCTGGTTGACCACATTTCGTTCTCTGAAAGAGATCGAACGGAGAATCAGCTCCATCACCAGCAGACCTTCTCGCTCATCGCCATTTTTTTTTCTCCCTCATTATCCTTGAGGTTAATTTCATGAATCTGGAAGGTGTACCCTACGCACATAGCGTATCGTCTGTCTATAAGACAATCTTTATCCATGAAATTTGCTTCAAATCTCTCCTTTTCACCCTATTCCTAGGTAATCAACACATTTCTTGTAATTTTGAAAGTCGTAAGTTGTTATCGCTCAAGCGCTAACACCGGCCATGGAAGGCCAACTTCTTTCAGAAACTTGGTGTTACTACTGTACAACCACCTACCTATACCTTGTATATCAAATAGGTAACCTCACGCCAGTCGTGATAGTTTTTTGTCTCCCCAATCTCGGGATACTCATGGTATAGTCAGCATATTGCATCTCTCTCTACTCTCTCTCTACTCTCTCTAACCAACGACGTTTTTTTGTCTTTTTGTCTTTTCTCTTGAACACAATTTGTTTCTCTCCAAACGTTTTGCATCATTGGTCTACTAGGCAGGTAAACTTCAAGAATTTTGGCTCTAATAATAACCTGTCCCTGGATTAAAAAGAAGACCAGCAGCCCTTCTCATCACCTGCAAGCTGAGCTTCTCTTCTTTGCCGCCTTCACTTCCATCACTCACATCCCTCCAATCTCTGCGTACCAAAAACACCCGACCGCACCCAAATTAGGTGTGAGTCGTGCGTGCAGTTGCAAATCAAGTTGTCTCATCATTCAAACCACATTCAAAAGAACCAACCTCAGAGCATGCCAGCTCAAGGTTAATTATGTTCCTGCAATCAACCACTTGCCGTTTGTGCAAATCAACCACTTGCCGTTTGTGCAAATCAACCACCTGCCGTTTGTGCAAATCAACCACTTGCCGTTTGTGCAAATCAACCACTTGCCGTTTGTGCAAATCAACCACTTGCCGTTGTGCAAATCAACCACTTGCCGTTGTGCAATCAACCACTTGCCGTTTGTGCAAATCAACTACTGGCAGTCGTACAAATCAACCACTTGCCATTTGTACAAACCAACCACTTGCCGATGCGCAAACTCAACATAATAACCATTACACGCAACAACCATCAATCAACTTACTGGTATTACTCCATGTTAATACCAACTTCATTTCACCTTGACAACCACTGCTCCACCACATCAGCATAATGGAATTCACGCTGGTACAACAACAAAACCCGGATACTTCTGGCCCTCCGCATCACCATCCCTCAACCACAACCAAGAAGCACAGTTCAATTTCTATGGCCCTAGTGATACTTGAGTGCAATCTCAAATGGGTCAAGTTACAGTGAAAATGTAACTTTATAACTTCAGTGAAATTACGTCTACTTGGTACTCTACGAAAACACTACGCTCTTCAAACTTAGCTTACAGACCAATGAAATTTTAGAGTCCTTTTTGTTCTTTTCATCACTGCATAACCTTGTATGTTGTTCTTTTCATCACTGCATAACCTTGTATGTTGTTCTTTTCATCACTGCATAACCTTGTATGTTTGTTCTTTTCATCACTGCATAACCTTGTATGTTGTTCTTGTCGTCACTGCATAACCTTGTATGTTGTTATTGTCGTCACTGCATAACCTTGTATGTTGTCTTTTCACCATTGCATAACCATGTATTTTTTCTTTGTTTTTTTGTAAATCAACACTGTTTTTTTCTCTCTCTACTCACCTCACGACAAGATGAAGAGGATTTTTAGCGCCTAAAGCTTCATTACCACGTCGCCTTTTACTGGCGGAGGGGGAATGTGTTACGTAATACAATTCACCCTATAAAAAGTTGTATACTTTAGCCTCGCTTTCCCCATGCAAACGATCGTGGCGTACGTGACAAAACGCAGCTAGCCGCCACGTGACCGGCACAGACCTCACGCAGCGCCGCGGCACAAGCTAATCGCTCGGGCAGTCTAGCTCCGACCTCGGCCTTGATGGTCGCTCGCGGAAACAATCTACTCGCAATGACTTGCATAATTACGCGAACAGACGGAATCTCGTTCCAGTTTCTTAATTAATCACTATCGAATTTACAATCATGTTTATTATTACGGTTCGGGCTAACTCAATGGAGTCCCGTTCCCGTGAAAAATCCCGAGTGCACTTCACCGCCTCAACTGACCCGCCGCCTGTGAGCGCGGGTACCTCTGGCTCAACCTGATGCCCCTTACCACATCGAGACGATTCGTAAGCTTTCAACCTTCCCCCTTTTTCTTGTGTTCAATTCTCGTAAATTTCATGTAGAATCCACGCTTTATCTGGTCGTCATAAATTAGTAGAGAGAGTTAGTAGGGAGATCTATGTTAACCTGTATTTCTCGAGACATTTAATATACCTTGTGCCTTTTACTTATGTGTTATTATTGTGATGTCCTTTTCCAACCTCCTGACCGATGGACGAGCTGCTGATCAAAGAACTGCCCACCCCTGATTGTACACGAGTCGCCTGCTCTACCATTTTATCTGAGCTTAGCCAATTTAATAACCAGGTTCGAGTCCCGGTTTATCCATAAGTTAGCAAGCCTTACTATATTCCGTAGCGAAAAATAATCAAATTGAATAAAAGCTTCGGATAAATACAGTTACTTTCCAAGGTATCGAAGGCTTTGTTTAAATTTTAGTAACCACTTACGGCTAAACGCAACGTTAGTTATAACCTGCGCGTTTATAAAGGGGGGTTAATTAAATTAATTTATTAAATACGCATTTTGCAAGTTATGCTTTACAAAATTAAAACGAATTAATTGCTTACTGTTTAATAATAATTATTAAATAGTTTTGTACGAATAAAAACTCAATTCTTTCAATACAAATACAATATTAAATCGTTGATTTAATCCAATATTCTATTTATATGCCTCTCTCGAAAGAATCAAGTTTTATACAGACAAAACTATTTATTCATAAGGAACAAAAATAATTCGTTCTAATATTGTAAAGCATTACTTGCAAAACGTGTATTTTGGTGAAATAATTAAATTAGCGCCATCTATGAAATAGCAGATGAATTATTTTTTGAAGTTATTGCACAATCTAAGTTCATTTGTCTAAGCATTACATCATAAAACGCGGAATTTCATTAATTTACTGTGAAGTCGTATTTACTTATAAAAAAAATAATATTTACGACAAATCTGAATGACGTCATTACCTAATCCAGGGAATTATTTATGGTCCTATTGACTCGAAAGTTAAGTGAAAGTTAATACCTTTCAGATATAATATTATATTTCCCAACAGCCAAATTCCACACTAATATACTTGGATACGACTCAATGGCTTACGCACATAAACACAGAACTGTGATAAAAATGTTTACGATTTTCGCCAAATTACTGTTGATATTCGATGCCAATACAGTGACCAGTTACATTCCTCTTAGCTTATACTCTTAGCGGGATAACACAGTGGATGGGTTGGGACGGGCATCATCTGGACCCAAAATATTAACTTTATAGGTTTTGGGTGCGTTTCGATACTAAGCCATGTTTACAACGACTATTCAGCTTGATTGTTTCCGCCTTGTAATATTACAAGGCGGAATAATAATATTATATGATACATATGTATCATATAATATTATTATTTGTAACAGCTTAATATAACAATACTTTGGTTAATACATGTTTTATTAAAATTGCGTTCTTTGAGTAATATTATTTTTTATAATTTTCAAATAAATCAAAAGCAAATATTCAATATATTTTTAAAGTAGAATAACTTACCTTATAATAGGTAGAAACTTGCAATAAAATATAAAGATAGCAAACAAGTTATGTCACAGTTAAAAATGACGAAATTTGATATGGTCGAATTAGCGCAGAGGTCCTGGAATTAATTCACGAATCTTTTTCTGTTTCACATTTTTTCACGAGTGTTTAATATTGTCTTCAACGATTAAGTATTAAAATAAATGGATTATTAAGGTCTTTCAAATTAACATTAATATC
Source organism: Hesperophylax magnus (assembly GCA_026573805.1). Taxonomy (NCBI): domain Eukaryota; kingdom Metazoa; phylum Arthropoda; class Insecta; order Trichoptera; family Limnephilidae; genus Hesperophylax; species Hesperophylax magnus. The sequence continues at coordinate 10,381,670 of JAIUSX010000022.1, forward strand.
ATTGTTAGAGCCTAACACGATTTTTTTAGGGGTATTAATTTTAGACTTTGAATTAAAAGAAGAAATTTTTAGGTCGTATATTTTAATATAAAAATTGTAAATTATCGGTTGAATAGCCCTGAAATATTAAATGTGATCCATTTTCATGTTCTAGTATGTATTATTGTGTCATTTATAATACAACCGTATTATAAATTGCAATTCAGTACCAATAAAATACACACCATGGGATATTCTTTTGCTAATGTAGCTAAAGTTTTTAATATACTCTATTGATGGATTAAGCCAAATAGTGCATGTTTTAACTAGGTCACGGCATTAAACGTGTATTGTTTCTGTTTTTGTTTTTATTCTTCATTTATTAAGGACACAGACTTTGAAAGGTTCATCAAATTTCAAAATAAATTTTTGTGTTCTGTGAAAGTTCTAATCAAGTTCTGTTATTATGTTAATATAGGTCATTTCCTTTACAAAACTGAAATAATAACAAAAAATAACTTTCTTAACGCATCCAGCCAGTTTGGTAGTCAGCAAGAAGGCTGTGGATTGATTGAGATATCAGTAGAATAGACGCGTTGAATAGCATTATAAAAAAATAATAACCCGAATTGTTTCTTCCAATGGAATGTACTTTCTAATGTCCTTATCAAATGCATTTCGTTATATAAAACATTGAACCTTTATTTAAATCACAACATCTATTTTTCTTTTGGTTCAAGCTTAAAACGTAAAAACGATGCTTTCAATTTATTACAGCATAATTACAGCAATATACACTAACTAGCAGTTAAAAACCCGCTCCGCGGGTTTTTTTCTGCTAGGCCCTGCGGGCGGCACTTAGTTGGGCTTCGCCCAGTTTAAGTGATACTAACAACAGTTACATTTAATAGGTAGATATTAGGTCATTCACAGAGAGAGAGTGAGTATATATTGTTAAAAAACGGAACAGGAAGGCGTTTAGGCATAATAATAATGACAGTTGTTCAGGTAAAACTTTACCTTTCCCGAATAATTGCCTAAATGGCTAAAGGTAAATTAATATAGGTAAATATTCGGAATCGCTGGACACGGAAAATAGGAAATATTTTTAAATAATACCTTCTGATTTACCTTAATTACTATAAAAGGAATCGAACAGCATTTGGGAAAATTTTAATTTTAGCTTTTTAATTTTTAATTACGTAAAATGAAAATTCGCTTTCGCTGTATGGGATGACAGCCTGAATAATTTCTGTTGATAACATTTTCTTTTGTCGGTATTCCTGAAATGAGCGGCTAGAGACAATTGAAAAACGTAAATTAAAAAAATATAATGTAATACAATATTCCGGCAAAATAGTGCCTACTTAGCACAAATGATTTATTTAACTATTATTTTATTTAACCTCACCTATAATAACCTAACCTAACCTATAATAATCCAGCCTAACCTATAATAATCCAACCTAACCTATGTCCTAACCTAACCTAAAATAATCCAACCTAACCTATAATAATCTAACCTTACCTAAGCTTACCTCACCTATAATAATCCAACCTAACCTAACCTTTATCCTAACCTAGCCTATAATAATCCAATCTAGCCTAACCTAACCTAACCGAACCAATCCTAACCTAACCTATCCTAACCTAACCTAACCTATACAAATCCAACCTAACCTATAATAACCCAACCTAACCTAACCCATAATAACCCAAACTAACGTTACCTAACCTAACATAACCTGACTTATCCTAACCCATAATAATCCAACTTAATCTAACCTTACCTATAAACTAACTTGAACTATACTAATCCAACCTAATCTAACCTAATCTAGCATAACCCAACCTAACCTATCCTAACCTATAATAACTTTTTTTTAAATATTTCCTTACTTGTAAAAGAAACCAAAATACCAAAATAATATTTGCATAGAGTAAATTATGGTAAAAATTCTAGACACTCATATCAGGAATACCAAAAAAAGAAAATGTCATCAATAGAAATTATTCCGGCTGTCATCCAATACAACGAAAGCAAATTTTAATTTTACGTGATTAATCACGTAAAAAAAATAATTAATTAATTAATTAATAATCAATAATTAATTAATTCACGTAAAAAAAATAATTAATTAATTAATTAATAATCAATAATTAATTAATTCACGTAATTAAAATGCTAAAATTCAAAAATTCCCGAATGCATTCAGATTCCTTCTATATTAATTAAGGTAAATCCGAAGGTTTTACTTAAAAATATTTCGTATTATCCTTGTCCAGCGTTTCTGAATAATACCTTAATATATATTATATAAATATTTATACCTGGCAAAATGATTGTTTTATTATACATATAAGTACATGTCAGATTAGAGATTTGTTGGCTAATTTTACAATCAACGAAGCGTTTCTATCTTCCGATTGTCTTTCATGTTATTTTATTGGGTTGGCAGTGCCTATACTTTCGCGTATATCATATCGGTGTTCTGTCAAAATAATGCGAAATTATTATTTACGTAAATAATATTAAATATCAATATTTTTCAAAATCGTACATGCAAAGAGTTGTTGTTTATTGTCATTAAGTTGAATCAAATGTTTGTTTTAGAAACGATGCCATTGCAAAGTTTAAATAAACTTCCAGAAGAAATCTTTTTATTTTGCATATTTAAATATTCGCGCCAGCCCTTCGGTTCGTTCTTTCACCGCCAGAGGAGCGCTCTGTCGGCTATCTTTGACGCGTGATTGGTTTATTTATGTTATCGGCCATGTTGAATGAACGCGTGCTTTTTTCGTCAAACGTCAAACGTAATCACGTAATTGTGGATAATTTTCACTGTAATGTAATTAATCCAATGGATCGTGAACTTTCTAAAACATATTTTCTTCGATATTATCCAAAAATTGTATGAGCAGAAACGATATTTTTGAATAAATATCGTATTACATGTGGCGATTCTATTTCAGTATGAAATCGTGTCTTAATCTTTAAAGTCTTATTTAAACACAATTTGAATTTGACCAATCACAGGGCCTACACCGTCCAGACGCTGGAGTATTAATAATATCAGATAACTTCCCCAGATAAAATTATAACTGTTGTCCTCTTTACGACTCTTTTACCCTCGATAAAAATATATATCTACTCCTATCAATATTCAAAATTGAAAAATACATTTTATTGGAATATCAATTTTTATTTCGAATTCAAGGGGTCATAAACTTGCAACAAATTATACTGAATTGAATAGAATATCAATTATTCTCGATTTTTATTGCCAAACTTATCTCCCAAGTAACTTGATAATTCTTTTCAAAGAACTAAAATCTCTGTTGCCCAAATCATGAATATTATACATTGGAAAAGTTGTGGTTTATGATTGGAATAAATAAAACATAATTTCGTTGAAAACAAAAAATCACAACTCAAATTATTTAATTTACATTCTTAATACTCTGTAAATGGCTTACCTGGCTTAGCCGTGTTTGGTGATTAGATTTTTTTCCTTCCTTACTACGGTCTCACAATATACACCAATTGGGGATGCCATAGTCTCACTGGTTTCAGACGGTCGGGAGCTGTCGGTCTTTTGTTCGGAATTCACACTAAAAAAACAACGAATACAACCAGGGATGGTTTTCAGTGCTCTTGATATTAAAGCCTTTTTAGTTAACCAAAATAATCAAACTATTAAAAGCTGGACACAAACTACAATTAGCAATTTTAAAGTCGTTAAAATGCACGGACTAATTGCAGTAAATGCGGTTTCTACAACTGCCGAGAGTTTTTCACATACTACAAAGCGAAGTAAAAAATTAAACCCTGAATAAGCTGTTTGAAATTAAAATCAAATATTAAAAACATGATAAGTCATTTTCATCAAATTTTTGGTGTTGATAGGAAGTTGGATAGATTGGTTTATTGAACTATTAAAACATATGTAAGATGGTGGCCGGATAAATCGTCATAATGATAATTCATCACATCTTTAAAGTAATATAAAGTCATGGAAAGTGATGAAACAAAAACTTTATTAACTGGGTTAAGTAATTTAGGTTAGGTTAATTTTTTTTTATCGTTCCTAATGACTTTATATCACTTTTTAAAAGTGCGTTGAGTTGTCACTGTGTTGAGTTATCATGGAACCATGTAAGATATCCCGAGTTTATTTATTTTTAATTTTTGAAACAAGTTGCGTCTCAAATTACATTTTTATAGTTCAAGAGATATAAAAACATTTCGTGAAATGACATGAAAAAATCAGTGACAGAAAAAGCTGTACGAATTTCATTATGATATAGCTCATTTTTTGTGATCGACATTCCGACTTTTTATCCATTTTGACGTTTTATATTAACAAAACAAATAATCACCAGAAATTAATTGACACCACAGGTTTTTTTAACGAGTTTCATAATTAAATTTTCGTCGTTGAAAAAATTTCTCATTTTTCTTTCGCAGAAGGTGGAAAGAAAATAATTAATTAACTGTCTCCGAAAACTTTCGCTTGCCAAAAGTCCGGTCGAAGGACAAAAATACTCTTGGGAGAGTGATGGAGAAGAGAGATAGGGGATTTAAAGTAGATAGTGCAAAGTACGTAGGTACTACGATACCCCCTATAAAGGTCATCTCCGACCAACGTTGGAAAGTGTCCAATAGATCCAGGAGCGTATTTCATATTTTCAGATTCGATAAAGTTTAAAGGAATAATAATGCTTCTATAAGTGATATGAACACAATAGCAGTGGTTGCATTAAGTCGGGAAGCAGCCAGTCGCACAAATGCCTATTGCTGTTTCTTGTACTTGTACGTACAGGGGGGAAATTACTAAGGGATTTATGGGGCTATGGCAGAACCAAGAAACTATTACGAGTGTAGGTACTCGTGCATTATACGAATACGTGCGGTATGCAATACTACCATGGAAAAGTCCGCATTTATATTGCATTGAATGGTTTATTATAATTGTATTTATCTGTTATAATATTGATATTAACAATTGACTTAGTCTCGTTTTGAGGTTTTTCACGGGCATAAATAAAATATGCACTATTTCAAAGTACAATCACTCAAGGTTGGATTAAGAGGTTGTGGTTTTATTGTAAGTGGTTTTATTGGAGCGTGTAAATAGCCTAAACAAGGCGGGCTTTATACCCTAGAAAGTATAACAACTGACAAATTATTACGCAGGTTCTCACTACCTAAACATCGGTCGGTGGCCGAGTTGACATCGCGCTTGGGTCTCACCCATGTGAGTTCAATTCCTCGGCTGGCTAAGTCCTCCATCAAAACACAAGCAACAGTTTCCGCTTACTGTGGTGGTAGTAGGAGATTTTTAAATATTGTCAGGTTATTCGTAACCCGGGAATGTTTGTCTTTCTTTTAACAAAAAAAATAAATATATATATATAAATATATATATAATTTAAACAGAAGAATAAAATATTATAATTTTAAGGAATGAATTCAGCCCGGTGTTTTTTCTTAAGAGGCTTAGATTAAATGAAGAAGAATCGACGAACAGCGATAGTTTCTCTTTCCTGATACGTGCCATTTCACACTAAAAACTCATGGGAGGAACGGATTTTTTATCTAGTTACCAAAATCAAAAAGTATTTGCTTTATTTTAATAATAAGATAAGTATTAGGTAGATACAAATATGGTAGATACAATGAAACAAACATTACTAACGAGTCGCGTGCAAACTCACAACGCGTGTTTGTCTAAAAACATTAGGAATTTGTATAGTGCTTAAGGGAGCTTCAAGACAAAAACCTATTAAAAAAGCATTAATTAAAAAAAACTACTTTTCTAAGAAAAAAAGCCTACCTGACACACCATCAAGATAAGCCTTCACAAAAAAAACATTACGCTTTTAACTAAGTATACAATTTTTAATACCTTTAATATGTTGGTCATTAGCTTCTGAGAGAATTAGTTTTCTCCAGGGTTGGTTTTCCTTTAGGGGCTTATTTTTTCACAGAAAAATGGAAAATCAAAATTCTGCTTTCATCGGGATATAAATGCTGAGTCCATTTATTGAAAAGAATATGAAAATAAATTGGATTATAGGGCATGCCTGACTTCTATTTTTCAAACGCCCACTGGCCGGGAGGGGTTTTCATAAATGTGTGTGTTTTGGCAAGGAAACAAAAACACAGCAACTTGCTGAGTTAACAGTAATCTAAATAGATTACTTGAATTATAGAATATTATTGTTTATTATTATGTGTTTGTCAGCACTTTATGAAAGAACTTGTCGTTTCCCTTCAAAAGTGAAATGATTGTAACATTTTTTTACAGCCATTACAGCCAGTGTGTCATTAACACTACTGAATAATCGTGGATTTCCAACTCATGTAATGTTCAAATGTAAAGCAAACATTTGACCGTAAAAAGCAGCAAAAATCTCAAAAATTGAGCTCTGATGTCATGTAATTCAAACTAAATTTTAACACCCATTTTAATCGTGAGCTTTGGAGACTGGAAATATTGATTTTAATTTAAAATGTTCCACTCTATTGTTGTATAATGAAAACGATTTCCACAAAATTAATGCAGACTCATAGCAGTTTCATTGGTCCTCGTAAATTTAACCTTCTACCAATACAAATTCAAATGATAAAATATGTAAAAGAGGTAAAATTATTACTGAATTGCGCAGATATTGAAACGCTTTTTCTATAAATTTATCTATCCTTCTACAACTCACTTGCTATAACTTTCTAAACTGTAGTACATTATGTTTTCTCTTTACTTTTTATAATAACTAAAAAAATAAAAAAACTTTTTTATTCTATTCTACTTATGTATTTTAAAATTTAGGTACTTGGAAATTTAGTAATCGTTTTTATAGTACCTACACTCAGGCAGTGCTTAAGTGGGTATTCATTTCTTGTTTATACTATTTGTTATTATATACTCTTTGATATTATGTATTATATGTGTAAATAAAAGAGAATAAAATAAAAAAAATAAAAAAAAACAGAACTCATGGTAGTACCGGCCTGTGTTCTTTTGTTCTTCTTATGTTTGTGACTAATAATTCGCAAAAAATTTTCGAGCTGACCACTTTGTCAAATTACGTTAAAAAATTCGTGCTCCATAATCAGGTCCCCTCTTCACCTCCTTGACACTCTCATATGCCCGGCAAAATCTCAAAAATAAGGGATTCGTTATTGTCTAAAAAGGTTAAAAATATACTCGGAATACTAATATTTCTAAAAAGTTTCAGTAAATTATTTCATGATTTTGTACACATTTAAGTGTCCCTATCAAGTGAACAAAAAAGGTTTAACGACATCGTGTGATTCGGGTTTTTCGTTTTCGGGGAAAAGGTTTAATTTTCATTCGTAACGCACTCCCTCGGGTACAATAACCACAAGAGCAAATGCTTCTAGTGACGGGAGGAAAAAATAAGAGGCGAGAGGGGAGAAATCGTCCCCGCGACCAACGGAATGGCTATCAGTGAAATGTCTTTGGCTCTACGAAGCCTAACGAATATTTAACTAAATAGAAACGGTTGCAGCGTGACCGGTTTACTTTAAATCTACTGTCATTTTATGGGATCCAATTACCGAGCTGCGTTTTATTATTTCGTGTTCCAATTACGGACGACAAAAAGACAGTGAAAAATTTTTCAATCAAAGAACAGGTTACCAATTCGACAATATTAACACTCAAACACTTAGGACGGGTTGTTTCACAGAATTTGAAGAAATCATCAAATTTTAAACTTAACATTCAAGTTCTGTTATTATTTCATCATAGGCCAGTGGTTTCAAAGTAGCTTAAGATAGTAACATAACTTGAATAACACTTTCACAGAACTTGAGTATTGAATACTTGAATATCAAAATTGAATATCTTTCTTTGTTTTGCTCGAAATTCTGTCCACATTGTCTCATTAGTGTGCATTTTGGGAATAGTAATTAAATACGATATGTATTTATATAACTATTATATAAATCTACTTCAATTAGTTAAATTATGCTCCTGAAATAAATTTTTCATCTTTTCCACTCATTCCTTAAAAGTATTAATAAATAGACATAATGAACCAAATATTATCTACTTTAAAATTCATCTCACTCTTTAAGCCCCGTGTAATATTACCTACTTTAGAATGCATCTCACTCTTTAAGCCCCGTGTAATATTACCTACTTTAGAATGCATCTAACTCTTTAAGCCCCGTGTAAAATTAACTACTTTAGAATTCATCTCACTCTTTAAGCCCCGTGTAATATTACCTACTTTAGAATGCATCTCACTCTTTAAGCCCCGTGTAATATTACCTACTTCAGAATGCATCTAACTCTTTAAGCCCCGTGTAAAATTACCTACTTTAGAATGCATCTCACTCTTTAAACCCCGTGTAATATTACCTACTTTAGAATGCATCTCACTCTTTAAACCCCATGTAATATTACCTATATTACCCACAATACCTTTAGAATGCATCTCACTCTTTAAGACCCGTGTAATATTACCTACTTTAGAATGCATCTCACTCTTAAAACCCCGTGTAATATTACCTACTTTAGAATGCATCTCACTCTTTAAGCCCCGTGTAATATTACCTACTTTAGAATGCATCTCACTCTTTAAACCCCGTATAATATTACCTACTTTAGAATGCATCTCGCTCTTTAAACCCCGTGTAATATTACCTACTTTAGAATGCATCTCATTTCTTAAACCCCGTGTAACAAAGCATTCAGAAATATTTAAAAAATACATTTTACATGACCTTAGTAGAAATTATTGTGTTATTACCGGTTTCATGTTGGCGTCGTATAAAGCTCCGATTGAAAAGTATTTGTGCGCTTTCAGAGAATTTGTTTACATGCGCAAATAGCGTGATCAGGCCCCGAGGCAATTATTTACCCACAATACCGCCAGTTCCGTTTGTAAATAAGTGATGAAAATTAACGATGTCACATTCATCTTTTCGGCCACCAGTGAAAACTAAAACGACGTCTGTTGAACGCGTCGGACCTAATTCGATTGCCTGTTGAAGGTTTTCGGTTACTAATGGAAAAGCGTGTTTACGTGCGGCGTTATTGAAAGGCTTTTCTATTTGTTTTTCTTGTATTGAGTACGTGATCTGAATAAAATGTTCTGCCTTCGTCATCGGATAGCCTTTTCCAAAATAATTATGCTTGGTGATCAGTTTAAATAAAGACCTTGAAAAGTTATCCCGACAGATGGATGAAAGTGTTGGTAATGTTACTCCTAAAATCAATACTATGCGTATTTAAACTGAAAGTGTTGGTAATGTTACTTCTAAAATCAATACTATGCATATTTAAACTGAAAGTGTTGGTAATTTTACTTCTAAAATCAATACTATGCGTATTTTGTGTTGGTTTCAAATGTTTTGCAGTTTAGTTTCACGTTCGAATTTTTTTTATATTCAAACAAATAACATATTTTATTTAGTTTTACACCCAGCTGTGCTTTTACATGGTGAATTGTAAAATTCCTACAATTAAAAGAAAATCTGAATAACAAACCAATGGAAATGTTAAGGTTTTATTTGCAATAATTTTAGAATGGTAAATGCTCTTAGTATCGCCCTGGTAATATACCGTCATTGAAAATCGAAACTTTCTCTTCCTTATCTCCTTTCCTTCCTCATTCTCTCCAGTATTACAACATACATCATATTATGATGGTTTTGTGAAGCCTGGGTCTCTTGTACGGTACTTACACAAAACAATGAATAGAATAATTTTAAGAATCTTTCGTCAATCGATAAATTCACTAAAACCATTCAAATTCTGTAGTGATGAAGATGAAGACAATAAGGAAATGATTATTAATAATATAACTTACCTATTAAGTAGAACGTGTGCCTTCGTACAAAATCACTGTCTCCACAAAGCTGCGCTGTAACCAATAAAGACAGGCTAAGCTGGACAATGTCTTCTTCCCGGATCCCGGTAATCTCGTTACGTCTCCAACTTTGTTCTGTGTGTTTTCCAAATCATATTACCTATATTATACTGAAGACACACATACAGGGAGAAAACTGTGCTACGTTACATAAGGGGATATTTTTGTTTTCACTGGAAACCAACACTCATCCGGATTAACGTCTTAGTACCCAGCATTAATATATTTTATAATTGAAGTCGTAAATCCTAGTTTATAGAGAAGGATATCTAGCCCGGTCGATCGATAATGTTGTTAACTAGTGATCATTCCTGAGGATGACTGCAGATCGCCAATGAAGAAATAACAGTACGCTGTTCTTAATCTATTTCCACGTGAACTATTTTTGGAGTATTTATTGTTTTTGTGTTAAATTCGTGGAATTTTATTTAATTTTGTTGTTTTTTGTTATTGTTATAACTGTGTCGGCTTTCAAGGCCACTTTTAATAAATAATCTCATAGAATATGAAATCTATTGTCTTAATTATTTTAGCAGTAAATCGGTTTAACCGGTAATAAATCATTTTAAATTGGGAGGGGGTAAAATAGCACCTTATAAATAAGTCGTCTAAACGTGGTTAAAACCGTAGTTTGAAAATGGCATTGAAAGCTGAAAAAGCTGTAACAATAACAAAAAACTTAAAATTAACATTATTAAATTTGATTTACATTTAATTTAAAAAATCTTTTTGGAGTGATAACAAGTTATCGACATTACCGATGAATCATTTACTTATTAACGGTGCTGGATACTCATATTTTATCACTAAGAATTCTCTTAACCGGTAGCAGCGCTGTGAATGGTATCAATTACCAAAAAATAATCTCGCCATGGGGTATTTTCACAAACTATGAATATCGTTAAAAGTATGTGGAAGATTTAAATTTTATTTTTCGAAATTATCGATTCTAATTCATAAAAATAAAATAGAAATTCGCCTTAATAATGAAGAAGAATTAGATATATCATATATTAGAAAAATAATTACCCAATCTTATAAAAACAGTTAGAAATAACCGACAGTGCAATTTTAAAGTTGTTCTCATTCTTATTATGTATCCCCCACCCTTCCCCTACTCATCTACCAGCCTGTCTTTGATGCTCTCTCCCACTCGTATATGCTTTCTCTTTTCCTTTGTTTACATTATAATTTTCCTCTGTATTTTAATTTAGTTTATATTTCCATTGTCCTGAAGAAGGTTGAGTGCAACCGAAACCGGTCGACCTAATTCAATAAAATGATTTAAAAATTTTTTTTTTGTTAATTTTTTTTTCTAAGTCTGATCATTATACTAAAAATGTGTCACTTTAATATTTTTATTCATCATTTTTTTTATTTTAAAAACGATCTAAAATTGTACTTTCCGAAATAGTTCCAAATCGCTACAACGTCATTATGACACAAAAAACTTGACTGGCTGGTAGGACGGCTGTTACCAACGTTGCTCGGCTATATTCACGAATAAAAACGAACATGTCGTTTTTCAGCTAATCCAAAAGGGGTCATTTTAAATCGTCAAAGAAAATTTATTCACAGACAGAAAAATAAAATAAAAATCCTTTTAATCGTAATTTATATATTTATTTTTTCGAGAGTAAAAAAAAAACAATCTAAATGCCTTATTATTGAAGTAGGCATTTTCTCTTCATACTTCAAAAACATTTTATTACCAATATGAAAATAATGCCTGAAAAGTAGAAAAAATAAATTTCTTCTACATAATTACATTACATATCTTCAAAATGATTATGTTATCATCTCGTTGTCTTCAGTTAATAGCTTTATTAGCTGTCTACTTATGTAAAATAACCAATATTAAGATAATCATACCAACGGACAGAACTCACTGCCATAGAAAATCTTACTGCGAAACGTAGCAGAACCAGCTTCAGTAATTCTATATTACCTCTAGGGTCTTTTCCACCAGCAAATATAATAAATGTAATTAATGTAGGAGAAAAATAAGAGAAAAAAATGTTCGAAGTCAAACTAATAATCTCCCTGGAAGAATTATGAGAAAGTTGGTACACTTATAAAAAAGACGAATAAATATACAATCTCCCATGTCGGTTAAAAAGACGGCGACCCACCCTTATAAAAACCTCCATAAATAACGGTATCGGATTTAAAATTTTCCATGGCACTGGCAACGACCCGTCCCATACATAAATCACAGTGTGGCCATTTAAGATGCACTAATACCAGCCCTGACACAATAATCGGTTTTTACTCTAAACCTTCGGTCACCTCCGCTCCTTTCCTAACCCCGCCAGATGGCGCACTGTCTCTATAAGGGGCGTGAAATATGCCCGGGATGCCGTGTTTTTATTAACTACCTTGTTGCATTATTCTACACCTCTAGAGGAACACGTGACACCAGGGTACTTAGTTTTCAACCGGTGTCTTCATTAAGGTTCTTTATCTCTTGTCATATTACAACCACTAACCAAACACTTAAATATTATGGAAGACTTTATTAACGTAGTACTTTGGTTCATAAAAAAATGAATTGATTTTAGTATACCATAACATTTTACATCTGTTAAAATAATTAAAAGATTGATAATTAATATTATTTATTTATTTACTAAATTACCCTCTCCAAATAATAAAAAAAATGCGGCTATGACAAAGATAAAGCGCAAAAACAGTAAGGAAAATGTCAAATGAAGACAGGAACAAGGATTTTATGGAGTTCACGACTTCTGCCACATCAATACAAAATATTGGTTGCGTAGTGACTGACAAAAACTATTAATCATTAATCTTAAAAAAACATCTATTTTTTCTGTTGAAACCTTTTTTAAACCTTCAATTTACCAATAATAGACAAAATATCTAGGAATAACTTATCTTAAAAACTATAACAACGAAAATATTCGTAAGTTTAAGCTCAAATTGAAAAATTACATAAAACTTCTGTACGAGTCATAATTATATTTAAAAATAAACTTATTTTTCTGTATAGGTCTTGCGTTTTTCTTATTTAATTGCTTGTTAGTATTATTCAAAATATTTTATTATTTGAACATGAATTCTCTCACCAAACTCAAGAGCCTTGTTTCTGTATGGTGAAGAAAAGCTTTTATTATTAAAAAAATCACAGTATAACATGCAATTTTTTTATGTTGGCCGGGGTTCAAACTCGGTTGATATCGCTAATTATTACGTAGTAAATCAAAACAGAAATTTCAATAATATCATAATTTAAAGCATTTTTGCATACACTGAGTTTTTTAGTTAACAAAGATTCCTTGAAAATCGTGGTAAATTCTGCTCTACGTACTTACCGAATCATTGATGACATGTTATTTTGAAAGCATAACGATCTTGCAAAAACGTCAAAGTGAGCGGTAAGTTATTTCACACCGGGCATAAATAAATTGTGTCGTATGTTTACGTCATTTTGATATTTTTTACGGCCTGTACGTTTTACGTTCCTCATTGGCCGAAGGTTCAGTTTTGGAAATGTGGGATATCGGAAATAAACAGGCCTTTAATACAGAACGGCCCGTCTCGGATGTGACGACCATTCCAAGTTGCCATTTCGCACGCGGAGTTATGCCATCATAAATGTAAAACATGACATTTTTGAATTTCCGTTTTATAAAGCCAATAGACACATGTTGCGAAGTCGAGGGAATTTTAAGCAGGGGACACTTTTTTTTTACTTTCGTACCTTATAAGGGAAACGACATACTATTAGATTTATTTACGGGTGCTATTATTATTTAAACTTGATTGAAAAGCTGACAGGAAAACATTCGCAGGCGTTTTGCAAATCAACAACAGCCTGAAATTTAGCTTTACAGATATGTATGCTCCATAAAAAAGAAGTGACAACACATGAATCATGTAATTTAAATTAAAAAAAAATAAGGATATGAATAAACCTTCTTTATTCGACCAATTTCGAAATTCTTTGAAATAACGACCTGACATGCTATAAAAACTCACAGAATGATACAGTTGTATAATATAGTAAGCCTAAACTACAAATGGCATGAGGTGAAAAATAGCGTTTAACTCTCCGTCGGGCGCATCTGATCTGACAGGCACAGGCCGTAATCTTTGATTACCCCTTCCCGATAGAGCGACGCCGGATCCCGCCCTTCCCAGTACCTTAGTGTCTTTAGGAGGTGCATTGAACCCCTTAACTCAGTTGTTCTCCTGACAACGAGAAGAGTAGTAGGTGACATCAGTGTTCTGTTTGGCTCATTGAGCCCAATTTTGCCTTATTTTTCCAGGTACATATATTATTATTTATTCCATCACAATAGCTTATTTGGCTCATTTCATGCTAGAATAATTGTAATTTTATAAAAAAAGTAGAATAGCTCAATGTTGCCTCTTAGACACTTCGCGCAAATTATTATGTTTGTGTCCGTTTATAAATTTGCTTACTATTTAGTTTTATTACTGATACTATAGGTTTAGTAATTATTTAGTCATTAAGCTTTTATCCATAAAATTATTATTATTATGTAATTAAAAAATAAATTGAAACCACACAAGAGTCCCAACTACTCCTAACCGTCTGGATGCAGTTAGGTTATGGCATCCCCAATTGGGGTATGTTGTGAGGCTGAAGTAAGTAAGGAGGGGGAGGAGATGAGAAGTGGAAGGTGGGAAAGTTTCTGGGTATTCAGATCTACAGACCAAACACGGCCAAAGCCATTTCAAGCAACGTTTCAATTCAGAATGGTGGTCTTACACCAGGGCAATACTGAGAGTACCTTCCACTATGGAATATGCCGCAAATATACTTTATATTATTGTTAAATAGTAAATTTTGAAAGAACACAAATTAATGAAATAAAATTAACTTGCGCACACCGGGATTTGAACCCGCGACCTATGTCTTGCTAGTCGATATCATTGCTCCCCAACCACAGAGACCATCGGAAGTAGTTAGTGTTAGTAAGTTTACACCTCTATAAAGATCAGTGATTACTTTTGGAGTGCTAAAATTAATACAGGCAGTTAAGAATGGCCATTTTCAAACCAGTGTCTGCCAGGCACACTGCGCCCGAACTCAGGTGGACAAGAGGTGCGCCCGACGGAGGGTTAAATTGTAACAAAAATGCTCTTCAATCCTATCTATGACAATAACTTTGAAAACCACAATTTTCCGAAGACTACCTTCAAAACAAATAATAATAATACAATTATTTCTCGAAACAATCCAATAAATATAACAAAGATCAAAGGAATTCTGGGCTTATTCTAACGACATTTGCGGAATTCTCTAGCCAAACTTGTTGTGACATAATATTTAGTCAGTGTATTAATTCAGGGTAAATTACCTTGGCAAGCCCAGCGTGGAAGTGTGAGATCGCGGAGACCAACTATTAGGGAAAACAATTACGAGTGCATGGAAAACTAATTATTGTAATAATTATTTCGGTCGGGCCGCAGGACGGTTGTGGGACTCCTCTGCTTTGCGGCCTTTTCTCCTCTCCAACGGTGCAATCACAACACCGCACTACACAATGAACACTGAGCCTTAGACTTTATTTGAATTTTATTTTTTTAAAATGCAAATTCTGCACAAGAATCCCAACTGCTCCAGACCGTCTTTTTAAAATTTTCTCCACTAAATAGGCCTTAGGAAAATATTTTATTTCAAGTCTTCATTTCATTTTTGAGGGTGCTGTGTCTCCTCCACCCGGTCTTTTGATGAGACGAAGGAATGAATGGATCTCTTTAAGATCCATGTTGTAAGAGAGAGGAAACATAGAGGCCGTCAAATCGTTCACAGCCGAGAACTCAAGAACGAGTCGTAAAAACAACCCGTTATCATGCGACAAATATCAACCATTCACAAATGTTTGGCACTCGTTTGGGGTATTTCTCAACTATGCACCGGTGCTGAAGGAATCAATGACGCTGTTTCCTTAGAGCATCTTCCATTGAAATACCGACAGAACAAGGACACCACCATTCTTACCTGATTCCTACGCTCTAAGCACTGCAATCATTTTGATAAGATATACTAGATAGGAGGTTAGTAAAACCACGGCATCCCCAACAATAGGAGTGGTACATTATTTCATGTTAACTGTTTCTAGATTCTTAACTTTCTTTGAATGTCGAATTCAGTATGTAATTTTGATTCACTATAACTTCATAATCATATCGGAAATATTTATATATTTTTTTGTTTAATTTTATTTATATTGCTCTCCTACAGAAAACATTACATTATTACAGTAATGAAATACATATAAGAAATTTACAGATATCCATCTGCTCCGGTTAGTACACTATCTAATAATATCAAAAGTGAGCCGAGAATAGACTCGAAACCAAAGGTAAAGTTTAAAAAAGTAGGGAAGTTTTGACATTATAAAAGTTTTGGATAGTCCTACTTTATAAATGTAAGCATTATTGATAATTAACCATACCGCGCCAAGCATTGCTGCGGTTCAGTCTGTCTGTGCAGATATAGAAACAATAGCGCTTTTTGCCTTTACTTCCAACATATAGCCCTGTCTTCAATATACATGTTTTTACCTATTCACAGGTGACATCTATATAATATAGTTAGATAAAAACAAACACACAATCGGTGAAAAACTTTCGGAGATTTAAGATTTTGAACTAACGAACATTTAAATTTTAATTCATATAGATTAATAATAATATTTGTACGAGTACTTTTAAGTTGTTTAAAAAACGTCGCAAAACAGATGTGGGTGTGAAATTTATCCCAACTACGAATTTGGAACCTTATCAAATCATGAACAAATTGGACCCCAATATTCTTTAAGGATTCAATGGTGTGAAAAAATATTTCCATTTTCAATGCGGTTGGAGAGATCGATTGACAAGAGTTAATCGTTTAGTGCTTTAACTGGTATATATCATTCAATTAATTTATCCAAATATTCTGCTTTTTGTAAATAAAATAATATCTTCAAATTATATCTACGACGTTCAAAAACATCTGATGTAAGTGAATCTTATAAAAAGAGATTTTAAAATACTTTTTAAACACAGTGCTCAAACTCAGGAATAGGAATCGTCCTGTGATATTGTTTCAGATGCCTACGAGAATTCGTATTGCAACCTCTAGATCTGATTTCTGGGAGAAACGAATGCGGTCTGCATTCAGTTCAAAACTTTTTCATTGTCATTTTCATGGTGAAGATTTTAAATATCAATTTATTGTTTGAAAACTCAGGTATATATTGTTAAATATACAAACTGCAAATATTTGTTTTACAATTTAAAAAAATAAAAATTATAGCTCTCAGCTGACACAGTAATGAAAACTGTAATAAAACTGTAGAAAAACTGTTAAAGTCTGATTTGCTTTAAATAAATTTAAAATTTTTATACGATGGAAATAGCTAGACAGTAAGTAGCATATTAACATCAAAATTAACTTTTTGAAACATTAAAGGAACAATATGTAAAAGATGCATTTATGTAAAGTACAAAATAGGGTTATTAATTTATTTTTTTAATACATTTTATGTTTGTTTTTATTCTCATTTTCCTGTTAAAGGGAATTTATTTCACATAAATTGTATTACGTATTTATGGTAGATTGGATTTACAACATCCGCTTAGTCCTGCCGAAATAATATACGTCTCTTGATTATTATGACAAAGTCAGGCAACCCCCAATTGCTGATCTCGATCACTTTAAGTTCCTTTGTCTAAGAAAATATTAGAAGATACCTCAGTCATCCGAAGCATGCATTCCCTTAATTTTACCGTCACATTGTCGGAATTAAGATATCTCTAATCTCGGCATCCGCATTAAGATTGCGGATACAATTTCACATTTCATACCCCTTAATGTCCGCTATTCTCCAAATTGGTTTTGGCGGGCGAGGGGCACCAACCCCAGGAGTGGGTGCGGGTGGGGGTGCGGGCTCGGGCAATTAGGGGCGCAATTAGGGGACACTATGTAGCGGATTATGGCGTAGAAGGGATGTAAGAAAAATACAGACTAAAATTCAACCACCCGCGCCGTGCGGGAAAAATCTCCACTAATGTTAAAAGAACTTACCACCATTGTGGGGAGCTTTTTGCCATGTTTTTTGTTATCGTAACGTAATATAATTGTATTTAATGTAATTTCACTTTAAACCCTTTAATGCAAAATTTATTTTTATATTTGCTTAATATTAACCCTTCTCAACTCGACGGAGGCAAAAATAACTATTGATTAATAAACGTAGTTGAAAGGGAAAATATTATTATTGTATATTATATTTTGATCATAATATTAAGATATTTTATTTTTTGTATTAAATAATGTGACACATCAATTAATTGGTTATTTATTGAGAGTTTATCAAAATAGTTTCAATACAGTAGGTAATTTAATTAAGAAAAAATATTTCGAATATGAAAAACGTTATAGGGGTATCATAATAATTTGAATTCAATATCATTTTCCAAAAGCGAACTTTTAAGAAAAAGCTTGGTGTCTCGGGGTATTAACTCAAAAAAAATTAATTAATTTTTACATGTTAACATTAATCCTGATAAACTACTTACGTAGTTTGTCAGCAGACAAAGGTAAAAATATGCTACATTTTCAAAACGGAATATATGTAAAATAATGATGATGATAGATTAATAATCAGATTGGCGTTTAAATTTAACAATCCAATTCTAATAGAAATATATTAGGTTTATTTTGGAAATCATGACGATGATTTCATATTTTGTATTTTATTTATTTAAATTTTCATGAAAACTTCAATAAAATAATTTGTAGTACATCAAAATATGATTGTTGTCGTCTTAGATACAATCACTCATACTAACTTTGGTTTCACATGTTTCTGTAACTGAATTATAATTCTATTGTTAAAATATACCAAAATCTCCATTCTTATACTCGTAATTCAATGAGTTACTTCTGAAAACAATTCTGGGGAACCTTAACCAACTATTCAAGAAGATAACTTATCTCACTACCTGAAAAATATCACTGCTGAAGTACGAACGATAAACAATAACCGTCGTGTGCGGAAAATGGCATCAAAGATATGGAAATGTAATAAAAGAGGCCTGAATGACTGAAACTTTCTTGATTTTTCACTTGTTCTATTTTACAACAAAAGATACTCAAGGCCCAATTTAATGAAGATCCCAATTAGGTTTTAACTATGTATTTCTTCACTTGGTTTTTTATATTTAAAACAATTTGAAAAGGAAACAATGAAACATTTAAACATGTTATTTTGTTAAACGTGTTTTTTTCTGTTCATTACACGTATTATATTTAATGATTTAGAGCCTGTCGGAACTGTTGCGTGCAGTTGGTTTACAAGGGTTTAAAGCTCTTTTAGTATGAGATAAATTTACCCATATCATAAATTTCAGTTAATGGTACTTTGTTTTCCTTGATGAAATTATGGAAAAAACATTTTTGGAAGCCTCTTAGTTCTTAATGGAATAAATAAACGTAAAATCTAATTTATTAACACTAACAGCATT
This sequence comes from Hesperophylax magnus, assembly GCA_026573805.1. Lineage (NCBI taxonomy): Eukaryota > Metazoa > Arthropoda > Insecta > Trichoptera > Limnephilidae > Hesperophylax > Hesperophylax magnus. The sequence goes on from JAIUSX010000022.1 coordinate 10,401,062, forward strand.
TATCTCTGCCTTATTAAACATCATTATTCCCAAGCTCTAAAAGGTTTAACAAATAACATTAAATAACACCGTATCAAAGTTATTTATTGATTTTGTTAAAAGTTTCTTGAATGGAATCAAAACTTATTTTTAAATTTTAATTAATCTTCCCAACAAAATAAACAAGGAGATATTTTCAAAGATTCTTTAAATTGTTTAAAATTAATTTTTTTCTCACTGCTGAATTTCCAAAACTTCGGTATTGAGAATTTTTTATCTTTAAAAAAAGCTTTTGAATATGAAAAAAATTGGAAAAGAAACTAAAACTAAAAACAAAATAAAAAAGCCTATCAAGAAAAATTAATTTGTAATACAAATATGTATTACAAATTATGTGCTGGCCTTATGACAGAAAAAAAATGACGTTAGGATGATATTACATGGGCGGAAAATTAATGTACCAAAATTACATTGGATGAAATTACACGTGCAAAAATATCACATAAAATAAAAATAAAGTACAGAAAATTTCTTTTAAATAAAAATATTAAATATTAAAACAATGTCAAAAGTAATATAGAATTAATAATAGAGCAGGCCTTATGACCGAAAAGTAATTGGTAAAGAATTTTTCTAAAGAATTCAATAAAATCTTAGGCATAATGTATATTTTTTTGGAACTCGCCGTTTTCTGAGCAGCATTTTCATGAGGCCCTCGAAATCGCGTCGCATTTCCTCGGAGCACTCTTTTCACCTCCTTGCATTTAAATAGATCGCACTTAGGGATTCAGAAGTCCGGATATTCCATGAAAGCCGAGATGTTTATGTGGTAGGTGAGTTTTACTTTAAAAAATCCCGGCACAAATGTTTTGACATGACGCTTCTCTTAAAATCTCTTATATTCGCGGGCATTATCGTGGGAAAACACGGCAAGTAAAGATGTCATTCAAAAATTCGTTTCGACATTCATTTGGAAAGTGAAAATAAATCAAGCAGTTTTCGTACGAATTCGCAATTCACACTGTAATATGAATGTTTTCAAATAGAAAGCAGGGATTTTGGCTAACGATTTTGTACTAAAGAATATTCATTTACTTTCTGAGAAGATTAAAATAATCTAATAACATATTTAAAAATATATTTACTAAATTTGTATACACTCTTAATTCATTTGCATTTTTTTTATGTTTACAGTTAACAAAAATAAGTCATTATACTTCACAGAATGCCCAACGGACTCCGTGGTCGAGAGGTGAGGCTATCGACTAGTAGTTCTGAGGTGGTGGTTTCAAATCAAGCGTGCACAAATAAATTTCATTTGATTATGTTGTTTTATTTCACATTTCAATCATTTAAAAAAAAAAGTATGCATATTCCAGAGTGGAAGATACTTTCAGTATCGCCCAGGTGTAAAAACACCAACAATAATTGAAATGTTGCTTGAAATGGCTTTAACAGTATTTGGTGACCAGTTTTGAATAACCAGGTACCTTCCCATCTCTCCTTATTACCTTCAGCCTCACAACATATCCCAATTGGTGATGCCATAGTCTCATTGGCTTTAGACGATTCGGAACACTTGTGCGGTATTCACGTAAAAAAATCTGTATATATATTTTTCTTAAATCATAATATACATTTACAAAGATGATGTTAGTGTTACCTATAAATTATTATTCTAGTTCAATAAAAGATAATCAAAAACGGTTTGAAATTTCAGACAAGGCATCCGTTATTGGGTAATTAAACGAAACAACAAAATCAGGAAACTTCGTCTTGCATTCCCCTGTTCCATCGACATGAAAAAAATGTCAATTGAAACTACTTGAGCCGACGAATGGCAAACTCGGAAACAGCACTGGAATACAACGTGAAGTTTTACCTTGTTAAGAATCCACGGAAACAATTATTGCCACGTTTATTCCTCGCTTAATAAGATCGGTACAAAGTAAATGCACCCTTCTCTCACCCTCGCTAGTCCATACATCCTAGCCCGATCTAAGCAATGCTGGCTGGGTGCTTTTTTGCAGGAGGAAATTAATTTCCTTCGAGACTCGTTGGGAAATTGAACTCGGTGCGCTGTGCTAAGTACGCTGCGCCCTGTAACCGGCAGAAATCAGTGAAATTGTAGGTGAATTCTGAATACCAATTAGGCGGGGGATTTCGGTTAATAAGTTTTTCTTGTTACGGGAGAGTTCTTTTTTTCACGAGATGTACTTCAAAACAGGCATTTGCTTACTTTGTTGCTCTAATCAAAGATTAAAGATGGTTTTATGTTGAGAAAATTTACAGATATAAAAAATTGAAAATATTTTAAAAATCTGATCAAATTATTCGTATTCCTGTTAAAAATGGGACTGCAGGCTTTTATCGAATGAATTGACAGTTTTCCTAACAAAGTATAAGTAAAACTCGAATGCGTTATGATGATATCGAAACACGTGTTCATAATTTTTTTTTCGCGTTTCGTCATTATATAATAACAGGATAAACGCAGCTGCATGAACACGAGTTCTTATGGGATTTATTAAGAAACAACAAATGATTTTTTAGGAAATGGAATGCTATCACGTTTTTAACTAGATTTTAATAAATATGCCAAACTCCTTTTTCACCGTGTTGTAATACAGAGGGAAGTAGCTAACTCAATAATGAAGGTGTTTTTCGTTTACAGGAGTCAGCTTTTTGTTTAATTAATTAGCTAACTTGATAGTATAAAATGTTATGTTACGAGTACTATACAAATACTGTTTTAATGGATGTTTCTTTTGTTTTTAGGTAAGAGACTGGCCTGTTTTTTCAATATTGTACAAGAATGGCAGCGCGGTAAGTTTGAATCATATAAAACTGTAATTAAATTATCAAACAGTTAAATTTCAAAATTTTTGTTCTAGTTTTGAAAATATATTAGAGATGGCGAGTCTGACGCACGAGGCCAGCAAGAAGCTGTTATTTTTCCCGTCAGTTCAAATAAGTGTGACAGCGCTGTCTTTAGCCGAAGTTTAGGAAAGTTTTATTTATATTTGCGCCATGCATCACTGTGAAATGCAGTTTACGGAACTTGGATTCTCCTCCATGGACAAGTATCTATTGAATCCAAACATCTGTTTGTGAACTGCGCGCGGAACATTTTTGAAGCTTTGAAAACACTTGAAGTTTTAAAAAAAGTAGCACATGCGAAATGCACTTCCTGGATTTGAAAGCCTTTGAGCCCCCGAATAGTTTTCTGTTGGGAGGAAATCCACTGGATAAGACGTTTAATAAGATGTGAAAGTTTGAAGGGTAGATGCGCTCCTAGGTATATTACAAATATATTATACTTGGTGCCCGTCAATTATATTTGAGAAAATACTGAACAATACTGAAGAAGGAGTACTGAATATATCTTTACCACAATCGAGTTAGGATGGATTTCATTCAATAAATACATAGTTTTAGTCATCGAAGTATTGACTGTTTGTAGTGTTTATTTTCGTATTAATTAGTTTTCGTTTATTTATAATTGAAACTGTTCTATGACATTCATATATATATATATATATATATATATATATATATACAAAAATTATCTACGTGCCACATTATTTCATGTATGTCGCATTACATTATATTATTATATCATGCAGTTTAATAACTAGGAAAACTGTAATAGCACTGTTCTTGATGTAACATAACAATTTTTAATAAAGAAAAAATGTTTAAAAAAGACGTCAACCAAATATTCGCCAACATTCTCGTTTTCACAATTTTTCAAATCATCACTATTGGGGGTGCCATTTACAACTGGCTCCGGTCAGTTCATAGTCTTGTGAAGTAGGTAACCAAGTAACTTACATAATTGATCGTGATCAGAGCAATCAAAAGCTAGCCAGAAGTATGGGCAAATAAGGGGATGAAGTCTTACAAGATTAAATATATTTATTTATTTAAGATTTTTTCTAGGGGATATAGCAATGGGGTTTTAACATATTTTGGGGATCATATTCATATTTTTTATAAAAATCTTAATAATTTTGGTGCAATCGACAGGTCTAAAAGCGTAGTGAACAGTTTTCCCGGGAATGACCACGCTGACCAAGTGAGAATTTTCGAAGATAAAATGGCCCTTGCACACGTTTGCATGCCATCGATCCTACAAAAAAAAACGTAGCCTCTGCAATCCTCCTCACTTATTAAGCGCAAGGTGACTATATCACTTCGCCAAATCTTTATAAATGCTCCCATAAAACTATCAGCCCATAAAGACTGGGTCGGAACTAATGCATAATTATGTGCGGTATTCTCCGTTTGTGTCCGCCTAACCCGCCCCTACCAACTACTTTGTGCCCATGCCGCCAGCTACCTTCAAGTCGTATTTCCTCTGGGATTTAAATCAAAAGGATAATTTACAATCGTTTCAATTAATATATAAATAATGTGAGTTTTGTTAGTATTCATTTCATTCATCATTGCAAACAAGTTAATTTCAGGTTATTTTACTACATTAATTTAAAGTTACTATCCTTAATGAAATTAAAAATATATATTTCTTATTCTTGTGTCACATTGTCATACTACAAATAAATTTAAAAGAATAAATAAAATTTAAAACATACCGCTTCATACAAATTTGATATTTTTTTGCAGTAGGATTTACATCGCATTTTCGTCGTAGAAAATAAATTAGACGAATAATATAACCAAGACACCTTTATTGTTGGATTTTTAAAATGTAATCTTTAGAAAAGGTTGAGGATTTTAGAATTTTTATTTTTATTCAGGTTACCTACCTAAAAAGTGATAAATAAATCACTTTTTATCTACCTACATTAAAACATCAAAAAATAAGAACAATAGCGGACACAATTTTTTTTAAATAGCTGTTCCCTGTCACTCGTTGCTGTGTCTCAGTCTGTACGTGCAGATAGAGAAACAATAGTTCGTGTTGCTTTTACCTCCAACAGATGGTGCTGTTTAAAAAAAAGCATGAGTGTGAGGTGACATCGTATGTGTATGTATAAATAGCTTATGTTGTGTACGAAATATAATCTGCTGCCTTAGAACTGGTAAAACAGTAGAGTAGGCAATATTCCTCGAACAAGTCACTGTCATCATTATAGTAAAATTACGGAAAATACTACTGTTTCTACATATTAATTGATTTTTAATTACTTGGGCGGATATCCTCCGGTGTAAACCTGTAAATCTAAATTTCAATTTAAAGTCATTGGCGCCTCGTGGCAGGCCCGTGGTTTGTCGGCCGCCACAAACGCATTCGCGGAAGAACTGGATTTAAGCTATTAATCGCGGTTAAAAATGGAAACGAATAACCGTACACTGGGCACATTATTATATCGTTGAAAAACTCGCTTAAAATGTTTAAGTACTCCTGTAATTATTTGAAAGAACTATCTTCTAAACTATACATTTAAAAACCCCTTACCTTAATCTATTTAAATAAAAATGTTCGTTTGTTCAAAATCTCCTCAAAGTTTTTTACCGATTGCTTTAAAATTTTGACACAACGTTGCTTTGAATATGCGTGTGTTTTTATATACCTATATTGTATAGATGTCACCTGTGACAAGTAAAAACATGTTTTTTTGAAAAAGAGCACTATCTGTAGGACGTAAAAGTAACACGCGCTATTGTTTTTCTATCTGCACAGACAGTCTGAGCCACAGAAATGTGTGGCGTGGAACATCTAGTACAAAATAAGAATTGATTTTTTTTTGTATTCCATTATTCGACTACAAACAAGGTATCGCCGGTGAGTTTATAAATTTATTTATCGTGATTACTTATTATTTTTCCTTAAATAAATGCAACAGCACGTGCGGGAATGAAAATTAACATCAAACCAAATGTTAACATCGATGAACTCCTTTGCTTCTCTGGAATCTAATTCTAATTATCATGCCTGCTCCATTTCCTTTTCCGCCGATTGTAAAAAGAAGAAGAATAATGATCAAGTTGGGATTATTTTAAGCATCCTTTAAAAGCACTTTTATTCCTTTCCATTTCAAAGAACCTGATAATCCCAGATTAAGGCTATTAGAAAATTCACACGCAAAGTCTTTTCCCGTTGCCTTTAAGATTTTATTTCCAAATATAAATAAGAATCCTCCTGTTCCGAGAGAAAAGCTTCCCAGTGGGATAAACGTCATTCCGAATTTAAAAGCATTTTAGCGTCATAAAAATGGCAATATTATATTTCAGACGCATTTCGCTTCTCTCAAAATTATTAACTCACGTCTTCTGTACGAGCGCAATAACACATTTTTCAAATTATTTCGAGGAAAACAATTTTTATGACTTTTTTTCTCGCAAAAAATTCTATGTACCTACAATAATAACAGCATATGCAAACTATATATTTATAGTGCCACTATTACGCTAAGCATTAACTTAACAAACAAATGGTATTGGTGAATGCTTTTCTGGTCAGGGCAAACAGCGTAGAAATATTATTTATCCCCAACAATTTAATCTGGAAAAATAACGTTAGAAGGTACAAACACACCATCTTTTCGCGAGTCCATTCAGCTTGGGGAAAACGGGGAATTTTTAATTTTCCATAATTAATGTTATCTTTGCGAGATCAAATTTATAACGTTCTTGTTTCATTGGAAAAGATTATGAACTACCGCAGTGCGTCATTTCAGTACAACACACACCTTTTCCCCGCCACTTTTGCAAATTCACGGAATGTATTTTTTATTTAAATAATAATTGTTTGTTTTGTGTTCATTATCATGTTTGTTGGGCGCAAAAAAAAAACTCCCTTTAATTAACCTAGCCTTAACGACTCGGAATTGATAGTTCTTGATCATTTATTACTAGAAACTAACGAAGTTTTTTTTTTCGTGTTTTGTTGTGACGAGATTATCATTTGGTAGATAAATTTCCTATCGAGCGAAAACACAATATTCCTTTATGAAATGTCATAAAAATGTAGAAAAATTAAAGTAACTAATTTCCGCCGCTTCATTTGCCTATACTCGGATTCTACTTTGAGTTTAACAGCAATTCGTTTTCTACTTTATATTCTTCAACGCAAATATTTAGCTTAGATATATTTTAAATCTTATTTTTTTAATAAAGTTACACATATGTTTACAAGACAAGGTTTTATGCAAAGCACAAACGATATCAAATTATTTAAGCATCAATTCAAGCCTGAAACACAAATATAAATTGAAAACCTCTTCCAAGAAAAACAAATCCCGCTGACGGGAATTGAACCCGAAATGTTTTCTTTTAATAAAAAATAATAATATTTGACAATTTAAAATATTTTCAATATTAAATGAAGACATAATATATTTCGATGCCACCTAGTGAGAAATTAAGTATTTAACCATACTTTTCCTGCAAACATATAGTTGGTTGTTTTCAGGTGAAAAAAATCACAAAGAAATAATTGTTTAATGAAATACTATTATTTGCTGAATTATTTGGCGTATAAAAATAAACCGACGTAGCACAGTGGTTCCGAGCACCTGACCGGCAATCAGAAGGTGCGTGAGGGTCAAATTCTCGTCGGCGGCATTTATTTTTTCTCGGAAGATATTTTCAATTTATATTATGTTTTTCAGGCTAATAATTATTACGCATTAAATAATGTATTTATATATATATTGATACAAAAGATATTTGAAGGAGTATTTCTTATCATTTCCATAGCCGAGAAGGTTTCGTATAACATGACAGTCCGTGAGCGTACACGCCGACATTGTTTCTACAAATGACGTGACTTCTCCGAATTAAATTTCTTGGGGTTGGTCAAAAAACTGTAAAATATGTGAACCTAATCCCCTTTGCTACTGTTTTCAACCTTAACTAGGTATCGTAAAGAAAATTCGCGTTATTTCTTCAGGTTTGTAAATCAGCTGAGTGGGCGAAAGTTAATGGTGAGTTTTCTTATCAGTTGAACAATTTTCAAATCTTTATAGTTTCGTAGAACAACTACCTAAACCAAAATTAATATGATATTAAATAATCAACGTGACATAATCTGTAGTTCAAAACCAACCCCTACCTTTCACCCCTTCTCTCTAACCTCAACACTTTCTAAACTCTAATTGGAATTGACATCGTTCTACTGGACCTTAAAAATGGGAAAATGACCTCTTTTGAGGCGCTTACCAAAAAAATATTGAATATTTTTTTTATTTATAATTGTTCCACTTAAAATTTGTATATATATCTATATGTATAGCTGATTGCATTACTTCATTCAAAATTATATTAAATACACTAATTTTCCCCGCGAACCAGCCCTTTTGGCACTGTAACCGTTATAAACCATTAGTTAGTGATAGGACGCTTTAGATAAATAAATTATTCTTGAATAAATTAGTTAGGAATTATTATTACATTTAATTAGAGTAAATTCTATGTTTATTATATTCCCTTACTCAAACACCACGGCAGAGTAGCTGAATCTTCTTACCTCGCACAAAATGAACTTTTGCTGTTACCAATTTCATAGGAAGTTGGTTAAGACGGGAGTAGTTTAAACGCTGATATTTGCATTTAAATATCTGCCTGAACTTTCTGAAGTTACACCATGTAAGTTCATTTAGTTTGCTTTGATATACGAAATTGAAATGTTAATCTTTAGCCGGAATTCATGAATTATCTAAACAAATACATAATATATTATTAGCTTGTATTTAGCCACACGGCTTGAATGCTCTAGAATATATTTTTTTCTTGTAGTAACGTTACTTAAGTTAGTTTTGTAACGAAAATAACAATTGAAAGAATTTTAAATTCTCACGATCATTACGAAATATCTCTTTTATCGTTGTTTTACTTCATTAAATATTCGTGTTGAGTATTGGATAACTTCTTTGTTTTAATTTATATAACCTAGTTTAGGTCATCTGGGTTAAGAATAGCGACATTATTGATATAATTAGTACTGTTATTTGACTAACAAATTATCTTTAATGGATGTTGACATATTCAATTAAAAATTTTAAATTTAAAAAAGAAAATGCGGGTATATAAAAACATTATAAATGCAAATGGTCCGGAAACTTGCGGAGAAAGTTTGATTTTGCCTTTGTACGGTAACTCTCATAAGTAGCAGTGTGAGGTACTATTTTGTTGATGAACTTGTGTACAGGTTTATAATATCTTATGAAATTTGACCAATTTATGTATTCGGCTTATTTGATATTTTGTGACAATTTATATGCATTCTTAGTACTTTGGAAGAAAACTTTCGTATGGACCTAACCACTAGAGTTTTTTAAGAATATTTATGTATTCAAAGACAAAAATTGAAATGGCTGGGTCGTCTAATTATTACAAAACTTAATTTGTATATTAAACTTAATACGAAATAATAAAAAATATATATAATTTCAATTTTAATTAAAAAAAGTTTAATGGCATAAATTTTTTTTGTGAGTATTTTGACCTCAAATGCAAAATTATGTTTTGTACCAAAAAGTTCTTTGTTCACATTCTAATCTTCTATACATCAATATTACCTTTTTTGTTGTGTCGAGACCACAAATTCAGAAAAAAATCATCTGAAGTCTCATTGGATGAGCGTAGCAAGGTCCTGTTTTAACTCGACCGTTTGGAATTTCACCCGTCAGTAAATTTAGTGGTACGTTCCGTTTCCGGTTCCGGTCCGAAAATTTGCGACATCCACTTTATTACGCAAGCAAGCCTTATTTTGACTAGATGACTAACTTTTACTAGATGGCTGACATTGATTAAGTTATTATGGTATCTACCTGCCCAAAAAAATTTTGATAAAGAGTTTTCACCTAGATAGGATCTTTTTTTGACAATATGTATAATTCCTCATTTAAAATATGATCAAATCTTACATAATACATGAATAATTATATGGTTTATATCAAAGAGGCAGATATTTAAGTACCTACTTACAAATCTTGTAATTTCAGAGGAAATTGAGGTTTTGATTTATTAAATCAGAGAAAATTCAAGGTCAATAAAATGCTTAAATTTTAACTGATATTTCTAGTACAAGTCAAGATGAATGAACGAATATACGACAGCTATATTAAAGTAAAACGACTTTGTGTAATAGACTCTGCATGTAGCTCTTAGATCCGTTGATTTACTAACTGCGGTGGGGGAACTAGTCCAAAGGATCACATAGACAGACGGGTCGAGTCTGGCGGTCAAAGCAAGTTGACGGTGACAAAGTACACGGTTGTTATTACGGGCAGGGCAACTCCCGCCAGGGGCGGCAAATTAAGATGCTAATGAGCGGTCTGCCGCCCGAGGCCGACGACACGACCTGGGAAACTGATGGCACGCAATGGGCGTGTGATGATCCTGGCTCTGTTGCATAGCGGTCAACGGTGCATTCATAATCATCGAAGTTGGTAGATGATGGAGTAAGGGAAAATAATTAAAGGGTAAATATAATAATGTACTACGTAAGTAGCAATGATAAATAAATTGACTTAAAATTTGTATTGATCTAGCGATCAAAGCTTCATTAAAAGTTATTGTTATCTTAATCCGTGGAAAATGTTGAGATAATGATATTTGACGTTTTTTAATTATATTTTTGTGATTACTTTATGAGTCAAACTTCAAATTGTAATATTTCATCATTGAAGACAATATTAGCGACGAAAAATAAATATTTTAAACAGATAAATTATAAAAAGATTCGCTCGCATATAGGAAGATACGACCTTCCTAGATGTAACCGAATGTTTTTCTGTTTCAAATGTTCATTTGAGATTCGCTAATATTGTCTTCAATGATTAAATTTGACGTTTTTTCTCTGGCACAAATAATACATATTTTATAATATTACCAGAGCGGCTCTGAACGCAAACAAATGACTTTTCTGTGAGATGTTTTCTTTAAAATACGAATCAAATAGTGAAACCATATAAAATAAATCAAATATATCTAGTCTCCCTATAAAAGTCCATTCAACAGTCTTTTGTTTTGAGGAACAAACAACACTGGTAGCGTCTCGTCTTATTTTCAACTGTCAAATTTGTCTAGTAAATATATAAAAGCTCATTTTAAATGCTCTTTCTGAAAGAATGTTGAGTTAACCTTGAAATCTTAGGCAGAAGTTGCAGTGCAAATTTAATTTTGCAAAAACACACCATTTCAAAGATATAACTAGAAAGGACTGCGCCAATCAAGCGGACTATAGGTACTCGTTGTTGTGTTAATATTTCGAACAGAAAAAGCTGTCCCAGAGTACACCATTTGAGTGTTTTTACTGTTTTATTCATCCTGATATTAAGCTTTGTAAGGATATAACTTGTACAGTGTAACTTTTTTTCCAAAACATTCGTTACTCCAACAGTTCCAAATGCCATTAGAATACCATTAAGGCATACAGCGCCGAAGCGAGGAGTTAGCAGGCAGACCAGGTCCGGGAACATCTATATGGGTAGGTACCCCGGATACTGCATCTTGTAGGGGCCACCCTATCACTGCTTTATCCATCCCCGCTCTCGGAGTGGTCGGCGCACTCGTGCGAACCAGTGGGACTTCGTGTGTTTCCGTGTGTGCTCGGGTCTTGTATCTTTGTAGAGGAAAGCTACACTGTGCTGTGTTCTCGGGTTGTATTGCATTAATCGTCATTATGGAAGCAGTTGTGCATTGCCTGAATTCAAGGATATACATTTATGAAGTAGTAGATACGAAATATTGAACACATGAATTTGTTTGGTATCATTAATATTAAAATATCTACCTAGCTCGCAAAGTTGTATATACACACTAATAAAAATAATGTTTGTTTATCTTTTTGGTCTTACAGACATACAGGTATTATTTGAAAAAAAAAATTAAAATGTAGTTCTTTTCACAATAATAATTTTCTCAGCATTACCCTTGTTAAATTCTACTGTCGGAAAATGTGTTTTTAAATGGATTTAGTAAGGTTTTTTACCAGCCAAGCAACAAAAGTACTTCTCAACCATCGTCTTCATACTCTCACCTCTTTCCCCCGTACAATGTCTTTAAGCTTAACAATATTATTTTAAAAATGTTTCTCAGTTTTTCTCAACACAACAAATAAAATAGTATCACATAAAAATTTGTCTAAACATCACCATGAATGTACAATGTTATTTCAATAAATAAATCATTATGTACATTTCAATGCATTATCACGTTCATTGGTTAAATGCGTTGTACGTACATTAGTTTGTATTATTAATCGACAAATCGGTGGTTGCAATTTGTAAGCCATAAGTTGTTATATTAGTCTATCCATCTAGCCTATATTTGGAAATAAGACAGATCATTCAAAAATATATAATAATATATTTATACGGGGCCCTTCGCGTGATGTTTCACAAAAAACGGTGCTATTCAAATCATCATTAAACACACCTTCCGTCTTACTCATAATAAATAATACGGAGGGATAAGAAAAGGTTAGTAGAAAACGTTAAACATAAGCACGCGCATGTAATACCGCAGTATTAGTGGCTGACAGATTTTTAAACCGTCCGACCCCCAGGAGTAGGGACGGATTACGATGGAGATTGCAAACAATGTTAAAAATCTGTTTGATTTCACAAATATCGATCGGTCGCGCAATGAAAATGTATAAAAAGTATTAAGGGCCCACTATTCGAATTTCATCCAATTTCCGACATACTTTCCTTAAAATTTTGAAGTTTTTAAGCTCTTAAAAAAATATATGTTATTCTTTAAGATAGTATCTATTTGTTCCAAAAGCCGAAACGGTAATTATTTGAAATTCCCTCGATAGAAATAAATCGCAAAGTATGCTCCGAAAAATATTATTAACACGTTTATTTCTGTTATTTTACAAGTTATATGTATGAAAAAAATCACAATGCTTCTTTTAATGCTACTCAATAGACCCCAAAAGTGATTTTTGCTATTTTTGAAATACGCCGTGATTTATTAAACATTTTCACAACTGTCGCTTACGCCTATTGCTTTTAAATCATATTTATTATAGCGCGCTCGCTCCGACTTGAAGATTAACCTATCTTTCTGCCGACGTTCATTCGCCAACTCGAGGGCTTTGGGGGCAGACGTGTTGTTCAACGTTCTCTGATCTACAGACGTGCGATTACGTGCAAATATTTGAATCTATAAAGATAATTTTTACGCGTGTAAAGTTTATGAGTTAATAAATATTGTTTTTTCAAAGATGGGAAATACACGAAAGATATCCCGTATTTCAAAGAAAAAATGATATCTCATAAAATTATATCCTATCTAATAGGTGAGAAGAAAAAAATACAATTTTTGATTTATAAGCTTATATTTATTATAAACGATAATTTACTATAAAAATTAATAATTCATATTTTTATTTATGTATTGTGTAGTAAAAAGTTATTATTTTTTTTTTCAGAATAGGTACTTTGGGAAATAAAACTAATTCCAATGCATTAGAAATTACGGGGTAAATTTTTATTAATTTAGTTTTCTTGTTGAGGAATACCTATACGATCGTGATTTACCTATTTGTGAATTAACTTTCTACGTACACAAATACACACGTCACTTTACATCTGCTCTAATGATTCACACTGCAACGATGTCCGAAATATAATATAATATGTAATAATAATATATGGGCCATCTGTTTCAAATAACAATACTCGAACGTGGAATCCAGAAAAATAATAAACATGCGAGCGAAAGAAGCTATTGAAAGTTCTGAAACTGTGGGGAATTTAATTTAGTTCAGTGATGTTATTTTTTTATGTCGGAAGGAGGCCCTGAAGAAAATAATTTCTCTCAGAGCCTGTGTCATCTTTGAGAATGCTGTATAGAGGGTATTTTTTGAGGAGGAGGGAGTGAACCTGTCCTGAATGTCAACTGTACAATTTCTACCCAGAATTGACTTTATTGTACGTTTTTTGACTAACCGTACCTAGGTGTTCTATTTTCAATAAACTCTTTAATTATTTTTCAGATGTGAAATCTATACTCCGCTACAGACTGTTTTGCCCGAGTCTTGTAAAGATGTTAAAGCACGGAGGTAAATAATAAAATCATTTGAGCCCATTACTGTTATTTAAAAGGTCACTTGAAGTGCAGTTATAATCAATGATTTTATTTTTTTCTAGCTTCCACGAACAATCTGAAAAGGCATTACCTAAGGATTATCTCTTAGATTATATAGAGAATATAGAAAATGTAGAAAGGTGACACGGATTTAAGATTTTCGATGAAATTATTGTGTTGTGAAATATTTATTTTGTTATTTATTACTTTATTTTTTTTTACAGTTTATCTGATGTACGTGTGTACGTAAACAAGAATGTACAATTGAAATCCATATCGGACCATCCTCCTTTTGGATGCGGATTTGGAAATCTTATTGTCATATCTGAGAAAAGATTTGGCCTTATGTTCAAAATACTGTTTGAATGTAACATGGGTCGCGCCAAATTTACAGTCAACACATGCGACCCAAAACCTAAACATACCATGGACGTCAATGTAGCAGCAGTATCGGGGATGACTCCTGCAGTAATTGGACTTGCTGAACTGTCCGAGCTTTTGACGGCTGTTAACATATCCCCGATGTCCCAAAAATTGTTCAACAAGAAAAATGTGTTAGTGTCAAGGGAGTGGGAGAAATGCGCGTTAGTTGCCATGACTGTAAATTTGACGCGACACATGTGACACTCCAACAGTTTTTTTGACGTTAGGCCAACTCTTTGCTTAGATTGACGATAAGGTTTCCAGATCATATCAAAGCATGTTTAGGGTAATAAGTTTATAGTTTAGGGTTCGTTCATCGTATTTATGGGAACATTTCGGAACCACAAATCCTTCATTTTGAGTGAATCTTGTTTTTGTGATTAAATTATATTTGACAATTTAAACATATAATATTTAGAGAAGTTAAAAATAAAATTGAAAGTTCACTGAAAGCTTAAACTATTAAAAGTAGTAATATCATAAAAATGTAAATAAATAAAGCCCCTTTCACATTTTAGAATATAATTTTATGTTGCATACATGTTTTATTACTCTTTATAATTATTGAATTGTTTAAATGAATCAATAAATAATTACAAAAATGTCTTCTGATTTGTAAGTCCTTAGGAGGCACTAAGGGTCTTTCTATCTATCTTTATAATATAATAAATTTGATGAGCATAAAAATGTAAGCGTGTATATAATTTATATAAATGTACAAAAGTAGATATTACATGTGTATAAATAATATATTACGCATATTATACAAGATGTTGGGGGTAAAGTGCATATGTAATTCGTGTATCTTTTTTTTACTAATAAAAAAAAAATAAAAAAAAAAATATATAAATATTAATTGATTTTATGAAAGTTAATAATTAACTTTTTTGAAAGTATTTTATGTAGTATTTTAGTAAAGTAAAGTATTTTTTATACCTATACAAATTACTTTTTTGTAAAATTTAAAAAAATATTTAATTAATTAAATCCGTAATTAATAATAATAAACCCATATTTTGAGAACCATCTTCATTTCAACTTTCGTTCTAATTTGATCGGTGCTAACTAAAAATAGGTTTGTTTTTCTAAAATGGCAATAGATGTCGGTAATTTAATTCCGTCATTTAAATTATTAAGTCCCCAAAATCATTCCTATTACGAATTCAGACCGTGACACCTCTGTCGGATTCTTTTAAAACTAAATATTGTTTTTTTTTGAGGTGTTACCCAAATCTAAATTCTTTACACGGAAAGCGGGCTCTTAATACCCATTGGCAGCACTCAGAGCAATCAGAGGTATATTTTAAATCGAAATATCGATTTAAATAGTAAAAATGATAGTGTTTTTGAGGATTTTATTTATTTATTATTTGGTACAATATTTTTTACATTTCAAAGTTTTCCAGTAATGTTGGCCTCACTGGGTAGCTTGCCCGTGCTGAGGCCTTCATTTTATAATATGAAAATATAATCTATATAATATATTTAAAGAGAACATAATACATTTTAAATATGATCTTGTGTATTTGTGAGTGATGGGTGTTTATATTGGTTTTGTGTGTTACGTGCAGGTTTTATTTTTATTTTATGCTATGACATTTTGGTATTATTGTCTTTTTTGTTCTTTAATCCATTTTGTAATTTTGTGTGTGAATTTATTTTTATTTTCCTCAATTTTAATTTCAAGTTTTACACTGTTGAAAGCTTTTATAGCATGGTATTGGTAGTGTCTTTGTCCAAAGCTTGAATTTACTGTCGGAGTTTTTATGTTTTCTTTGTACGCTTGTCTAACTGGTCTGTCAGTGTTATTTTGTGTATGTTGAAATTTTTTTTGTCAAAAATGGAGTTTAGTAATGTTTTAAGGTATAATTGGCGTATATCTAGTACGTCACAGCTGTTTAATATTTGGTCTGTATCAGTCAGTCTATGTTTTTTAGTATTACCTTCAAGATCGTTTTCTGTGCGGTTTATATGTAATTGATAGCCGAGTTTGTTGCTCCTCCCCAAGCAATAATTCCATATTCTATTATTGATTGGCAGAGTGCAAAATATATTGTTTTCAATTGTTTTATTTTATATATGTTTCTTTTGTTTGGAACAAAGTGGTGGCGGTCTATAAAAATCCTGCATGAATATTATAATGAGTAAATATTTTAACCTAAGCAGTATACGGCCCTCCTCATAACAGCATAAGTAAGACTGATTATGTTATAGAACAGGTTTTAATCCACAGAACTAGATTTTATTATAAAATTAACTTAATTTTTGAAATAATAATAGTAATAAATTCTTTATTCCAGGATGTGTAATCAAACCTTGCCAATTGACATCTCAAAGCTGCACAGCGGTGCATCCGAACATGAAAGAAAGTTCCTTTCGATGAACGATGTGTCTATCGTTTGAGCTTTATTTCTAAACCAATGTCATTTACTGACATCGCGCTTTGTAGAGCACTGCTACCCGACAGCATACAACTTCTCCACATATAGTGAGTTCCACCTAAACTCTTATATATAATTTTGATCGGGAAAGGCAAGAAAGGCTTATAATAGTAATAACTAAGATTGATAAATGTTCACGAGTTAAGAATAACCCGAAACTACTTATAAAGCTTCTACTACCATCACAGTAAACGGAAAAGGTTGCTTGTGTCGTGAATGAGGACTAAGCCACTAGCCAGCCTAGGAAGTGAACCTACGATGCCTTGGGGAGAACCAGACGCGTATTTTATGCATATAATACTATGGGTATCGATAAATCCTTATTGCACTGTGCCTTGGTATATCAGTTGATTTTAAGCTTGGCTTGGTCAAAATATCGAGCTTAGCGAGGTTTGGAACATAATTCGTGTAAAGACAGTGGGAGCTATGGTGCCATCCAGGTGGGCAGCGTTGTGAGGCTGCTTAAGGTAGGAGCTATAGGAAGGGCTTTATTAAGAAGATTTTGAAGAGGACTGGATTATAAAGGGTGGAAAAATAGATCGTTCAACATACGAAACAACACAACCGTCATACACAAAAACGAGTCGAAGAATCGGCCCAATCTCATGAAGCCAACATCAACTGTGAACGGGTGTTCCGCTCGTGTAAGTCGGGTTTCATGCACATGCACCGGTGTACCGGAGAACAATGCTGCTTGCTCCTTAGAGCAGGTTTCATTTAAATACCTGTAGAACAGACTCAGCAAGCCCACTTTGCGTCTGTGCATAAGAGATGGCAATCGGTCTGTTAACAATGGATTGTCAATCAGAAGGACTGCCCTCCTTTTCAAAGAATCAAATAAGTTTGTTATTATTATTACATAAGTATCGTGGGGCTCCAGCCCAGAGGTGGCTCCCATATTTAATTGTTGAGCGTACTTGAGATTTGTATAGCGTTAGCAACTGGTTATTATTGAAGAATCTGTTAGCTCTATGTTTACAAGACGCCCAGTTTCTTGGAGGTCAGATTTACTCGGGCTTCTATAGAGCTCCGATACTTGAGCTCGTATTTAAATCGTATATTTATTGGGGAGGGTGCTTTCCTTGAATTTCGTCAGAAAGTCATTGATCTATCTCTTTGCCAAAATTAAACACGCCTGTGTTTTTGAGAAGTTGAAACTGATAAGGTTGGCCTTACCACAGGAAAAACCTTCTCCAGGTTGTGGT
The DNA here is from genome assembly GCA_026573805.1 of Hesperophylax magnus. Classification (NCBI taxonomy): domain Eukaryota; kingdom Metazoa; phylum Arthropoda; class Insecta; order Trichoptera; family Limnephilidae; genus Hesperophylax; species Hesperophylax magnus. The sequence continues at coordinate 10,419,120 of JAIUSX010000022.1, forward strand.
TAATTTTTTCTCTCAAAACTTTTCGCGCTTTACGGACATTATAAGTGGAATGAGGCTTATTAAAAAGATAATCCTCGTGAATGGTCATGTCGTTATTTATTAATAATATCAACATCTCTCATCGCTCGATGTCCAATTGTCCATACTCATAAAATTTGTCAATTTACCTGGAAGCCTCGGGGCCTAAAACGGAAAATATCCTGCGGCTTACCAAGCTTAAATTTGAGAGAAAAATATCACAAATTGCGAGGATATGGACCGACTGATTTACCGGTCTTTGATGCAATAATTGCAAACCAATTTAAATCATGAAATTAAAAATTTCTCTTTTATTTGCTCATTTTGCACATGGTTAGTTTAATCGTCTATAATCAATGATTATACGAACGAGTTCTTTCACCCAGCCTTGAATAGCCTCAATATATGTATAATGAATATAATATTCCATATGTAGCGGCAGCTACTAGAATACCTGGTACTTCATCAAAAGATCTCGAACATCGATACGTGCTACCCTTACGAGATGTGCGGCGAAAGTACATCGTGCGCCCGAGATCTTTGAGAGCAGCGTAGTACCTATCTAGATTAATAGCAAAGCCAGCCTATTTACTTACGGCCTGAAATGTTATAGATTTTACTAGATGCGTGTGACAAATATATAAATACCACATCGCGCTACCTGGAGCAGTCAGTGGTAAGCGACCACAGAGCAGTCAGTCGGTCTGTCCTTGTCAAGCGCTAGACGCCTACTGAGTGGCCGTTCCTTTCCACGCCATGAGCCTGTACATCGTACACCTCATCACAATGGAGCATCAGGAAGATTTAACATCTTCACTAATAATGAACGACATTGTCATTCGCCGTCAGCAAGTCTGGTCTCCACCTATGCGGTGTCGAGACACCGACTTTATCACCGTGATCATGGACCATGGAGTCACATTCCACCGTGATGTGACCTACGTGTATCCCATCGTGATGCACACCAACTACTATTACGACATTGTCGTTCGTCATCAGCAACAACTGTGACTACTCTGGCTACTCTATTTGGACTGTGTAATTCGACTACCTCAATAAAGACGCTGCTAGGATATCACGCGCACCACTAATTGATTTAAAGCAAAAAATCTGTATCGAGAAGCTGCACTTCATTAAAGCCTGTGACAGACCATACTATAAGCGCGCTATATTTTTGTAGCTTGGCCTATTTCAGCCTACCGGTAGCTATACATTCCCATTGGTAGTGTATGGCGAGAGTTATGCGCAATTAGGCTAAGCCATGATTAGTATAGCGTAATGTGTCGCCTACTTAATACTGAACCGTGAGATCTGGCGTCATTAAATTTACGTGAACATAAGTCAAATACCTAACGTATTACCAATGAAGTTTTTAAAGAGACAAATTATATTTTTTTTCTTACATTAATAATATCATTTAACAAGTGAAATGAACATACTTCGTTTTACCACCCTTTGAAAATGAGAATTGTTTAAATTGTTACCGTTAATAAAGCAGTCCGTCTCGATTGTCCAGCACCCAGTGTCCGTGTTTAGCGTGTGCGCATGCGTGCAAACATCACGAATCCATTACAAAAGCGAGTTATGCTTCACATGCTTTCCAATTAGAGTGTCCGCTGATTACACTCTGGCACTCTACTGACCCCGGGCCCCGACTGATTCTCCGTAACGATATGTGATTTTGTTCAAAAATTGGATATTATTAATAGCTTTCCAATTACCAGCGACAATGGAAGGAAAATAAAAACAGTGGGAAGATGAACTGGCCACGATTACTTTTTTTTTGTTGTGAAATTCGAAAATTGTTAAAATTTTTGGCACAGTGTTAAAATGATATTTTTAAAAACAATGCGGTGTTTTTTTACTCAAACCTAAGTCCGTTCGCTCACGGGGCATCTGAAAAAAAACCTGTTGGCAACTCAAGTTGCAATCGTGTGTATCTCAATGGCGGTCCGCACACGGCGCAACCATTTATCAACTGTGACGCAGTGATTCAGTTGCCCTTAGATAATGTGTTAGTTTTCAAGAAATTTGCGTTTTGTCCATGCCTCAAGAGCTGTTAGATTCCGATATGTCCGAACAAGAAAACATTAAATTTGTTCAGGAGGTTGAAAAATTGCCGTGTATTTACTAGGTTAAGCTTTCTGAGTATGCAGGAAAAGAAAAAATAATAATGGAGGCATCATAATCATTGGCTTCTGTAGGCATTTTTAACGCAATATGATGTGAGTGGCAGATGACAGCTGAAGTATTCTTCTTCATTCTATGGTTAAAAAAGCTTAGATAATTTGTGTAATCGTAAACTTGTGAGAGAAACTCGATTGCCAACCAGTTTGCAACCAGCAGTTGCCAACCAGTTTCAGTTTAGTCTGAGTTGCCCCGTGAGCGGATGGACTTCATATATATTTAAAAAAAAAAATTCCCTTTATTTTTAAATAGGCTTAGTGGTAAATATAAAACAAAATCAATAAAGGGAACCTTCTAAGGCGCTACAGAGTAATAGTTGGATTTATTATTTTTTAAGTTAGAAAGTACTAGTTTTAATGTTTCTATAAATAGAGTAAGTAAGCTTAACTAATACACAAATTTAAAAGTACATTTAAATATAAAATTCATGATTTAATGTTTAATAAAAAGCACAACAACAAGCAAAGTATGTATTGGAAAACGCATAGTATGCAATGGAAATTTTGACGTTGTAGTAAATTATGTACCTATATGCAGTGTATGTAATATTTTGGTTAAAAGTGAACTATAAACGTTCACAAAGAATTGATATGAAAAACGCAGGATTTTTTTCAGTAGTTTCACATAGTAAATGTCATCTATGGGGATGTTGTGTCTAGGGTCTTTTCAAAGGGTCGAGAGAGATCTATAGGAGAAATCAAATGGTCTCATCCAACCAGTCTCTACCGATCCGGCCTGCCACGCAGTAAATGGGCAGACGCATCTGACTCCAAGGCCTAGAAAATCCTCAGCCGGGCACCTCTGCTACGTCGTCAAATTTAACGAATCACTTGAGGCGATCTATGGCAGAGGTGTTAGTTATCCAATAAATTATTCCCTGGGGTGTCGGTTCCCATCTCGCTTCCCAAATGAAAAGTGAATTTAAAGGGACTTTAGAGCTCAATACGTACGATATACTAAAAATATTTATTTGAATAAATCTCTTAAAAAAACTATAGATTAGAGTATTACATTTGTAAGAATTTTTTGTCAAATATATTATGTTCGTTATTGTAAAACGTTAGCATTTTTGCTATGTATGTATAAGAAATATCTTTTAACCGTGAAAAACATATTCTAAATACGAACTTTGTGAGGAGTAAAACATCAGACGGTATTTTAATGCTGACCCAAAGCAAAATACAAACAAAGTTTTTAAATTTAAGGTTAATGAGGGACTTGTCCAAAGACCAACAATGTTGCCAGAAACTTCCCTCAAAGCACGATATTCGTATTGTCTGCATTTCCTGAGAAGAGGCAAAATGTTTTTATTTAGTACTTAAAATGAGAATATACCCGGGAATATTTCACTTTATCTCGCTCCATGTTTATAAAACCCATATTTTAACGTGGAGGCGTACTCTTACAAACTTTTTAATAAGGCCATTCTTCACCGAAATGGATCCGCAGATTGTTAAAAGATACAGGCTGGAGGACGGCGACCGGAGAGGTAAACACAATGCCCACCTTCATTTTATCAGAGCCGCCATCTTTCTTTTTATTTCATGTGATTCGACCACCATGCGCCATTTCTGCCCGTTATCCCCTTCTCCTCATTCTTGTCCGTGTAAGTAAATCCATACGAGTAGGGTCAAATTACATTGTTGCACTTGGGAACTGGGTTTGAAGTGGATTGCGAAAAGACCCTTATACATTTTCATAAAGAAATAATTAAAGTTTGGTCATTTATCATTGTTTCAGTGAGTTAACAATCTTAAAATGATCGCTCTTCCGCAAAATGAAGTTGTGCGATAAAAACTTAAACAGAGATAATTAGAACACTTTCGTGAAGGGTGAAAATAATAGATGATACTAATGGAGTAAATCCCGTTAAAACGTTTTACAGAGGAGATATTGAGACATAGAGCAGTTTTCTTTCTGCACATTGCATCATATATGTAAATCAACTTTTTTTATTAATTTACTTTATTTATTCATTAATTTCACTATAGTAAGGTAATTCTAAGAAAATTTTATTTTTTGTAATACTTTTATGAACAATTATATATAAACTAGGCCAGGCAAGCTGTAGAAACATTCGCTCTTGGTACTTTTTACGCTATTAAATAAATTTTGTGGCTAAAACACTGATAATTGATAATTGAAACCATATTTGCGACGCTCAAACGAAAATTCGTAACAGGAAAAAATTCGGTCACATAGGTATTGAAATCAAGACCTCAGCCCTGCCAGGGCTTTGCTCTACCACTGAGTTAATCCGAACCAGTCCGCTTCAGTCATATTTAACTGGATCATACTTCGACTGAGAACTACCAACATCATCTTCATTTTCATAACGCATATTTTGGTTGGCCTCGTAAATGCACTCAGGATGGTGTTTTTTTTTTTTTTTTTTTTTTTTTTTTTTTTTTTTTTTTTTTTTTTTTTTTTTTTTTTTTTTTATTTAGGAGAAAAAACAGATACAGATATCAATTGACAAGAATATACAAAACATCAACTAGAGAATTCACCTGCATCCAAACTATTTCTCCAGAATTGACTTAAACAGCAGTTAAAAACATTTACAAATATTTTGACTTATAAATAGGGAAAAAATATATACATAAGAATATTATTTTACAAATAGAGATATAAAAGAAATGCACGATATCATTATAAGAATTTAAGAAATTACTTTTGAAAAAATTTAGAGGGTAAAACAAAATATATATATTAGGGTGTCCCAGGACATAAGGAAGAATTTTTTTTTCATGAATTTAAATATGCATACCCTCTTATTTTATTCCATTTGATCCCAATAACTCATATAATAAATATTATTTTGATTAAACACCGGCAACCCGTGCCGACTTGATGCCAAAAATATGGTACAGAGTTAATATGGAAGGATTTTCAACTTTCATTTTTGTCGGATAAATAAAATTTAAAAATGCACAAATGTTCAATTATGTAGTATTTTATATTTAAAAATGGTTTATTGATTAAATTTTTTCTTCATAGCTTGTTCTTTACAGTCAGGATAAATCTTCCGGTGTTCCTGAACGCATCGTAACAAAAATTATTTTTGTTCCTCTTCGACCGTGAGATTTAGCAATGAAAATCTTGCATTAACTTAACAGTTCTTTTAGCTGTATCATTCACTGCCCTCAGCGGTGACACCTTCTTTCTGACTTCTTGATACGATGAATTATTTGACCACATCGTAGGGAATTCGTTAAGAAAACTGGCATCTGTTTTCAGACGATCAAACAAATACTTGCTCTTGACTGAAATGAAGACGTAAATATTTTTCTCTGAAACAAAAGTCTCTAAATTATGATATGAACAAAAACCTCAGTATAAAACATAATTTAAACTACTTAATAAACTTACCATACAATTTACCATCAAGATTTTCCTTCGATGGGATGTAACGTTTGTCATGGGTTGATAAATTTTTTTTTTTGATATATCGAGCATTTTTATTTTAGTTGTTTGATCCACAGCGTCGTCAAACAGCGATAAAATAGATCATTCATCGGTCAAATACCATAACTGCTTACTGAACAGAAATAAAGCTGCCATTAAGATGTTTTCATCAATTTTTTCGTAAGCCTTCATCGATGTCGAAAAGCACAAGTCCTGGTAAGGTGCTTTAACTGCTATAATACATTGTAACCCTGGCTTGACATAGGATGTTACTATGAACAGGCAAACGTCTAAAAGTGCCGCATTATCCTTACCGGCAATTTTAAATTGCGCACAAATTAATGATATTTTCAAGGAATAAAGCGCCTTTGCCATCAATCGAGCACCTGGAGGCCGAATCTTAAATTTTCTCGCTGTATCTCCTCCTAAAACTATCACACAGAGCTCTAAAAACTCTCAATAGTAATCTCCAAGTATTTTTGTTGTCAGTGCAGTACGGTAAAAGTCAAGCAAATCATCGATTTCGGAAGCGGTTAGGTGCAATGTGAGATTTTCTCTGTAGCACTGAATTTTATCGGGATCAACATTTTTACAGTTATCTCGAAACTTCTGAAGATTGGTATGTCAGGGCTTGTAGTCACTTGACTGATTTTTACTTCAAAAACAGCTTTTAATACCAACTATGGCTATATTTGGTATATATTGACAGTTAAACTCACTTTCCGGATATTGCAGAACAAAACTTCAAGAACTTGTCCATTAGATGGCAGTTTAGAACCCGATATTTGGTGTTTTACGACTCCTATTAAAAATATACTCTTTTTAGAAGTGCGTAAATCTAACATCATCTTGCCTGAACGAGTGATTTTCGTTTACTAACAAAATAGCAAGTTACTACAAGCTCATCAACACGTTTGCTCGCTGGCGTCTTAATGTACAAGTACTGACATCTTTCGATGCAAGTCGGCACGGGTTGCAGTTGTCCAAAGTAAACTAATTTTTTTTATAAGTGTATTGTCATTATTAAAACAAAATTAGAGGGTATGCGTTAAAAAATAACAACTTTGATTTTTTTGGGACACCCTAATATATATATATAAATAGATAAACAATGTTAAACAGAAATTAAAAAAATATATATATATTTAAACGAAGTATGTCTAAGTTGTTTACTTTGAACTTTGTAGGAAAACAGTTTTCATTTTTCTACTAAAAGTAGTGCGTGTATCAAAAAATAAGTCAGAGTCCTTGAGGTTTTGATTCTGATTAAGTGATTCGCACATTCTTCTGATTGGATCCCTGACACCAGCGTTTGTACGCGTCCTGCTAATGTGGAATAAGTCGTTAAGCCTTGTTACTCTGGGTTGTACTTTGAAGTTTATTAATTTCAGTTCAAGTCGGGACAGTCAATAACGTTGTTACAGATTTTATACAGAGTCATGAGATCAAGGTATGTTCGCCGGTTAGATAGAGTGGAGACGTTATAACTCGAGAGCATATTTATGTACCCGCGTTTGGGTGCGCTCATTCTGTAATTGAAGCATCGCAGAAATTTCTTTCGAATACTTTCAATATTTTCTTTATAGATATCGTAAAGTGTATTCCATATGGAGGTGCAGTATTCAAGTTGAGAACGGACCAGAGTGTGGTAAAGAAGAAGATATGTTTCAGGTTTTCGAAATTCATGGCTGTTTCTGATGACAAATCCTAGCATGCTGTAAGCTTTATTCACAATATTATCAATGTGCGCATCGAAGTGGAGTTTGGAATCAAAAAGTACGCCTTGATTTCTTATACAGTAAACCCGCTCGAGTAAATAATTACCAATACAATAATTGTGTTTGATAGCGTTGTGATTTTTAGTAAAACTTATTTGTTTACATTTGTTGTAATTTAGGTAAATTTTGTTTTCATTGCAAAACGTTTCGAACCTTACTAAGTCGCTTTGTATGAGCAGACAATCGTTTAAATTCCGAACAATGGCAAATATTTTTATGTCATCAGCGTACAAAAGATATAAACAATGCAAGAAACATTTAGTAACAGTGTTAATAAAAAGAATAAACAAGAGCGGACCCAGGGTTAACCCCTGTGGCACGCGAGAAGTAACTGGTTCCCATGTAGAAGTGTGTCCTCGTAATGATACGGCTTTTTGTCTTTTCGTTAAATATGAGATAAACCAACGTAATAAATTTCCTCTAATTCCGTTGTACATAATTTTTTTAATAAGAATAAGGTGTTCAACCTTGTCGAAAGCCTTTTTGAAATCGCAATATATTGCATCTACCTGGTGGCCTCGATCCATGCTAGTAAATAAGAAATTTGAGTAAATAAGTAAATTACTCATGGTAGATTGGCCTTTTACAAACCCGTGTTGTTGTTCAGTAATTTTGGCAGCAAGCTGGGGATATATATTGTCATGAACAAGTCTTTCCAATAGTTTAGGGATCGCCGAGAGAATGGATATTGGCCTATAGGTTCCCACTCTTTGACGCGAGTCACCCTTGTGGACCGGTATAATATAGGCCAACTTCCACCTATCAGGGAAAACCCCATCACTCAGGCATTTATTAAATATTATGGTAAGCGGCACACAAGGTGACGACGCAGCAGATCTAAGGAAAAACGCCGGTATTCCATCGTGACCCGCACCCTTGTTAATGTCTATCGATTTTAAACTCGATTGCACTTCTTTTTCCGTTAGTTTAATTGTGTGAATGTGCGCACGTCCAGAGTCCTGAACTTCCTCAAGTTCGTCAATGTTAATAATTGGGTCATTGATAGAGGAAGGTTCAAATGTTGACTTAAAGAATTCAGAGAACATACCACAAATTTCCTGGGCATCGTTAGATTTGCGCCCTTCGAAGGACATTGCAGCAGGGTATCCATCAGACGATTTTATTGAGGATTTGTATGACCAAAAGCTTTTGATATTATTTTGCAATGAACTTTCGATGTTGTCAAAAAATAACCTTCGGGTTTCATAAGTCAATTTTTTTGTATGTAGCACGTAAGAAAGAAAATTCACGATAATCAGAAAGACCTTTATATGTCTTCCATTTGAGCCAGACTTTATCTTTTTTCCTTGATATCCTAATGAGTTCTGGAGTAAACCATATGGGGAATTTGTCATTTCGTCGTGCCAATACTGGAATAAGCTTATCAATTACATTGTTTATTTTTAAATTGAATCGATCTACTGCTTTTTCGGCTGACAAATTTGCGATTTCAGATAAACAATCAATACAATTAATGTCCTCATTAATCTGAGCATAATTAGATTTCCTGAAATTGCGCCTACGCTGTATTTTGTTTTTGATTTTTGGTTGAATTACGAAGGATATATCAAATTCAAGGGCTGGGTGGTGTCTATCCTCTGAGAAGAGAGGGTTGTTGCTACGTGTAACATTTGTTTCGCGACTGTAGAATACGAGGTCTAAGTATTTTTCATTATGGTTAGGTGTACAGTTATATTGGAGTAAGTCCATCAATGACATTGCTTGAAGCAAAGTTTTCGATGCAGCCATATTTGAGGAGGCAAGACCTTGACTGCTGTCTTCGGAAAATGACCAAGTCAGAGTTGGCAGATTCATATCTCCTAGTACACAAAAAGTATTATTTGGTTGTGATGAATATACAGATTCCAGGTTTTTGGAGAACGTATCATAGACCGAAGGTTGTGAGGCAGGAGGTATGTATACTGCACATATGATGAGATTGAAAGACCTTACCAGAATAGAAATGAAGATTTGTTCGATTTGACCATTTTCTCAGTCATCGAGCCGGGAAGATGCAAGCTCTTTGCGCACTGCTACCAACACACCGCCTCCGTCCATTTTACCAGTGAGTGTACGGTCCCTATCACGTCGGAACACCGTGTAACGCGAATCTATGAATTCAGCCGTATTTATACTTGCTACAAGCCATGTTTCAACTAGAACTATGACGTCGTAGTTATTCGATAATACATTAATTAGTAGCTCCTGGGTTTTGGTCATAATACCACCACAGTTCTAGTAATAAACGGATAAAGATGATGATGAGATCATTTCACCAGAGTAGGAGTGCCGTTTGACATTTTCCACAATCGCACGAGTGATACATTATGCAGGGCATATGAGGCTTCGAAATTACATAAAAAACATAGACTACTTATTAGATCAAGGAATGTGAAATATGTTGACATTTTAGAATGTTAATGAATATGTGAGAAAAATGGTATTGTTGAGATAAATATGTCCATTTCTATTTAATTTGCGATATCTATCGACTGTTCTACAAGTCTAGAGTGAATATTTTCATCATTGAATACAAATTACAATAACAAAAATATCTCACTGGAAAAGTTTTTACTAAAAAGATACTTGCTACATAATTTTGCACTCATAACAATGCATATTTTATTTGAACCGACATTCATAAAGATAATTTTTTTTTAAATTTGCATGTAGTTTGCTTAAGGGATTTCCGGTTGCCCTTAATAGTTTTCGAAACGTCATAATTTTGATTCGTCATATTTCGTATTTTGCGATGGCGAGAATTTACTCTGCCGGAACTAATCACGAAATCTATTCAGTGTTTTTGCACACATACGTACGGATATGCAAACAAGTGCACACGTAACCGGAAACCGCGAGAATTTTTCAGACAGCCGGAAACGCGCGGCTCTGTGAAATTTTTAACACACTATCAATGGCGGACTCTTGAGTAATGAATTTCCCGCTCTAAATTTTCATTCGTTGGGCCAAAAATGTTTTTCTCTCGGATATAAACGCAAACAAATATGGATTATGACATTTCATTTGATAAACGTTATTAAATAGTTGGACTAGTGTTATTTAACGAATTTATGTGTCAGGAAAATCGCGTATTGTTACATTACTTTTATTTAATAGGTAAGCTTTTGCATTCCACTTGCTCCGTGTTCAACTCTCAATTTAACAAAATCTTTCGCACTTGATCGTAGATACGTATTTTTTTAAATGTGTTCATCTGTCAGCACATTTAAGATGCTTAATTCGTAACATTGCAAGATAAAAAATACAAGAACGGAAGAGTTCATCTCTTACCATACTCTGTCACTTAAAATGACCAGTGACTACCATTTTTGAGTTCTTATTTTTTAAGAATTTTTTTTTTCTACACATTATATTAAATTGTAACCAAATATCCTTTTACGCGTGAATTTATACTATCTATTGGAGTTATGGATTTTTATTTATTTTTATTCTTTATATTGGCTTTCACCCATTAAGAGTGATCTTGGCCATACATTACAACATTTTTCTTATTAATAAATTCAACAAATTACAGGATAAAATTGATTACGAGTTATGGAATTGCGCCAGTCTCTATTCCAAAATAAAGACTATTCTTATTTTGAATCAAACAATATCTTAGTAAAAAAGTGTTACTAAGATATTGTTTAACTTTAAATTATATTATCACGTCACAAAGTATGTGCTTCATTAAAAATTTAACTAACACTCTTATTAGTATTAGTTTAAAAAAATACCTAACATCTTTATTAATATTGTTATTGCTTGAAAAGATTTTTAATATAACTCCATGCCCATACGATTAAACTGGAATGGAAAAATCTAGAGAGCTTTGTGTTCAGCTTAAGTTACTACTTTGGAAAATAAATGGAAATTAAAAAACAGTAATTTAAAATGCACCAAGCAAGCAATAATACTAATTATCTGTTTATTATTTTCAGTAATTTTAAGACATAATATTATTATCAAGCGTAAAAGAACGTACAAAAACATGTAGACATTCTTTGACAATATCAAATGATGATAATTACCAGCAATGTCCTTATATTTCCAGTAAATATGATTAAATAAGATTTCAAAGCGTTCACTCGTTTGTTGGAAATATTTATTCCGTTATGTTAGAACAGTCCTAAGACGGGATTTTTTTTGAAGGCATACATATTCAAAGGCACAAGCTGCCATCGTGTACGAGTTGAATTCTTTTGTCGCTAATGTAGCAAAAAGAATTCACATGACGCGTGCAAAGTTATGTAGAATAAATCCGAGCAATCGGAACACTGCCGTTAAGGGGCGTATAGGTCTGTTTCAACATTTATATTTTAGTTTATGTTTAAAAAATACGTACAAGTAAAGTGCTATGTAATTAGAAATGCACTTATTTATTTCCTTAGGAAATTGTTGAATTAAATAAAATGTTTAAAATTAGTAGGGTAAACATAAATAATCCAAATTTTATTGGAATAACTTTTCTTTAATGATAAATAAATCCGTTTTAAAAACGTCATAAAAATTAAAAGATGTGTTTATTATTCTTGTATTATCGTGTCGTAGACGCTGACATATATTTGATGTGGTTGGCAATAGTGTTTATGATTCTTGTATTATCGTGTGGTAGACGCTGACAGATATTTGTCGTGGTAGGAAATAGTGTTTATTATTAATATATTATCGTGTGGAAGACAGTGACAGATATTTGATGTGTTTGGAAATATTGTTTATTATTCTTGTATTATCGTGTGGAAGGCGCTGACAGATATTTGACCTTTTTGGAAAAAGTGTTTTTTTATTATTATATTTTCGTGTGCAAGTTATTGTTATTGTATTATCGTGTGGAAGACGCTTGCAGATTTTTGAGATGAAAAATGTATTTAAAAATATGCAGTAGTTACAATAATACAACGTTGTTATTGTCGTACTAAAAACGAGAAAATATGAAATAAAATAAGAAAAATGAAATAATTTTAAGTCCATATTCCCGTTATCCGGAGAGCTTTTCTTTTTTAAGGAGGGTCACAATGAAAGAAATAGCAGGCGGTGGATCTGGATATAGGGGTGATGAAATGGAAGAAGGCGTGGGGATGGTCGTCAAAGAAACAGCGGAATATCGGAAACGGATCGACAGCCATCGCGTGACTTAAAGCGAACTCGGAGCGAACCATTCCCTCATAATATCTATAGTTTGTGCAAACGCTCCTTTCAAAGTCTTACATTTAGAAATACATTTCAGAAAGGGAAAATGAAGAAAAATATCTTGATAAAAAAATATTTTAAATCAACGGCTGGAACGTAATAGTTTCAGAGTTATAATCTTTTAAATATAATATGAAGTGTTTTGATAGGAAAAAAGCTTCTTGGATCCGCAAATCAAAATGCAGATTCTGTGAAAACATTTTTTCTGATAAAAACATTCTAAATTTACTTTGTTGCTAGCTAATATATGTAAATATTGTGTAGCTAACAACTAAGAATTTTTGTATTGTTTTTGAAGGAAAGGATCAACTTACATTTTTTTGGCAAATATGGGCAAATTCGTTTCGAGGACCACCAACGGGGTTTATCCAAATGACCTTTTTTTCCAATGTGATCGAAAATTATAAAAATTGTTTTTATTTATGTTTTTGAATAACTTAGTGAGTAAAACCTCAAATTGTATATTTTTAAAGATATTTAAACCAAAATTTGAAAAAAAAAAAAATCAGAATAAGATATGGTCGCATATGGGAATTCAGCCCAGATCCTTCGCCTTCTCGGGGCGCTGCTCTATCAACTCCGCTAATAGGATCCTGTCAATAATAACTGAAGGATCTAAATATTATAAGTTTATTATTATGCAAACCTTAATAATACTTTGAAAGAAAAATAGGTTAATGGATACGATGTGCAGTACTGCGAGGGTCTGGTTGTAAATCATTTTGGGGTGAATCTTATGGGTGTAGAAGTATTATTTAAATATTGGTAAATCTTTTGTTTCACACATTGTATTTTATTCAGCAGAGAAATATCAACAATGAGAAAAAAAATACCAAATTAAGTATTCTACCTGCTAATAAAAATGTGGTAAATGTATGTAGTTTATATCTTGTGATTAAATTTAAAATCCTTGTCATAAAAAGCATTCTCCTAGTATCTTGCTATTTTATATTTTACAACCAACCCACTTTTCCTACCGGAGTAGTGAGAAGGTTGCCATGATTTGTGTAAAGTGGTTGATACTACAATATAATATAATATAACATTAGGTTGATATTTCACAAATTTTTATGTGTCTTGTAAGACCTATATTTATGCTATGAAAATTAATACTGCTAGTTTTAAGTTGTTTAGACCTCGCGTTTCCGTTAGAAATTTCCTCAGAAATTTGTAAGTAGGTACGTACAATTTAATTTTAACCCGTAAAATACATATTTTTTATTTCAAATAAGGAATTATACAATTTGTCCATTGAAAGGGAACTTTTTCAAGCTTTTGGAAGGTGGATACCATAATATTTAAAACCTCAGTCGACCAGCCCCCAAATTATCCATCTAGTCAAATTAAGGCTTGTTTAATTCATATAGTAGATGCAGCTGGTTTTCAAATCCTGATGTGGAACGTACAAACAAATTTATAGATAAATAAAATTTCAAACGGTCAGGTCAAAACAGGACTTCGCTATGATATTATAATAATTTTGGATAATCAAGCTTAGAAATGTGAAAGAAATAAATAAATACACATACTGTTCCTTAGTATGTGTATTCATTTATGTTATGCTGCGTATAAATATGCGAGCCGAACTGCTGAATTAAACCTCTTAACTTATGGGAAAGGAACATAGCAACCGCAAATGTCGCGAAACGCAGCTTGCAGCTGCATCGTTTCTTTCCCGTAATTCATGGCTCGGTTCGCGTTTAGGTTCGCAAATGTATACGTACCATTATGCTCCCGCCAACCATAGAGCAGGAATTCAAACTCCACTCTCGATTTCTGTATATGCAACCGCACGCACCTAGCGAAAAGTGCGGTAAGTAAGGATTTAATCGATTCAAGATCGAAGAGTTGTCTACCGGAGATAAAACCGCAGGAAATCGTCCCCCGTTTGAGGCAATGATTAATTTTATCGTGAACAGTGTTTTAAATGTGTTATTTATCAACTTCCGTCTCTGATCGCCGATTATGTGAGCATGATTTCATGTTTAAAATCGACTTGTAATTGATTTAATTCATCAAACATTCTTCCCAAGTGCGGGCCCCGCTGGACATCAATATACGATAGAATCACCAAACCTGGTAAGTGCAGAAATATTGTGATTACTTTGTGTTTTTTGTTGGTTAGGGCAGCGCAATTTTCAATCGAATTACATGTCTCCCTAGAACAAAAAGAGGATTGTTGACGTCTTTATCTGCCCCAATTACGGTGACGCACCCTACCCCACCATCGTACAGATACTGTTGTATAGAATTTTGAGTAGGTGTGTGGAGAACCACGAAAGGGTGCCAATTGATAGGTGTAAAGTTGGGTGCCAATTGATAAGCATAAATGCAGGTAGATTAGGTTAAGAGTGGTGAACCATATAAGGCTAGACCTCGTAGTGATACCTCTAAGTGCTGAAGGCTTGTTTTTTATATTAATACCAGGGTATCACTATACACGTTTAACCCAGGCCTCTTTGGTAGAGATGAAATCACATACCACACAGATGAATACTGTTTAATGCCTATGATTTGGACTTTTTGGAGTCTTAAACAAAACAACGAGTTTAGAAATGACACTTTGGTATATTTAAATATTTCACATGTAAGATGAATGAATTAAGTCACTCGTGGACTGTGTTTAATTGTACCCTAGCTATAGAACTCGCTAATATTTGGATTATTGCTGTTTGTTTGCTATCCAGGGCGGTATGAAACAGAAGGTTTGAATCTTCATCCCTCTCCTAAATTAAAGTCATGGCAAGGAATGAAGTATGTTATAGGACTTTACTAGATTTATACACATCACGGGACAACATGGCTTTTATTACATAAACAGGAATAACTAAGTTTCTTTGCTACTTGATTCGACGTAGGAAGTTTAATCAGTTTCGAGGAAAATTATAATTAACCCCCCCCCCCCCCTTTGCATTCGCTAAATAAGCTATCCGCTCCGTAGGTAAAATGGATGCGGGCTATTAGATTAAAACTAATTTCATTAAGATGTAGATCAGTGCCTGTGAGGATTGAAGCCTTTGGAAGTAAATTGTTCGCGGAGACCAATTAAAAATACGGCAAACTATAATGAGTTAGGAACGTATCTTTTGAACCTTTGACTTATCTTTACTAAAAAATACCCGTATAAATTATAATTCGTAAGTCAATTTTATAAAACACACAATGAGCTAGTAGTCATTCACGTACGTAATATACAAGTTTATATTTTGATGGTGAAATGTTTCCCTTGTGTAAAATATATATTTTTTAAATCTTCGTTTAGTTGTTTATTTTCAATATTCACCACATGTCTAACCTTTTCACAGTCCAATATATCTCAAATAAACATAAATCAGTTTATTATTGTCATTTTGTTGTTTAATCCATGTGAAGAGCATTTTTTCGTGTAGGGTATTTTGACATATCTTTTAGCTTCACAGAGTACCCTTAAGAGGCTTTTTTAGCATCTTGTAACAATAGCTTTTATACAATAAGTTTATCCGCTCTAAAAACGTTACTTAAGCAAATATTTACTAGAAATTAAGGTATAGCTGGGTACTTCTGATGAATATTACAAGTGGTCCCGGGAAGAAGTTATCCTGCTACAGTCCGCTTTATTTTATGTAGACTGCCTTTCATCTGTTGTAGGATATTTTATACATTTGACATACATGGAATACATGTGTATGTTACATTCATCGTAGATATTGTTTTGACGTTTCATTTGATATCGAACATGCAGATTACGTGCATGCGGTACCATTTTACACTCTTAACATTTTCTGTAAGCATAAAATATCTTTCACAGTGTGACAGATTTTTTTAGAAATACTATCCATACAAAACACTTTCGATATTCATTTTGTATTCCATTTTTATGCATTTTTGAAAGGAAAAAAAAATGAAATTCGTTAAAAAAATAAAAATTTTCGAGCTCGACAACAGCCGTACCTATTGCATCCAAAACGTTCCTTTGTTTGAAGCTGAAACCAACCATACTCATTCACGAAATTTCATTCAAATCGGTTGGGGGGTTTCGAAGATTAGCGTGTTCGAACAAAGTAACACGTGATTTTTATATATCAAGATAAAGAGCAAAAAAAATATACGCACAAATTGTGAAAATTATTGATAATGAATAAAAATTAAATAAAATCGGAATTTAAAAAAAAATACTTGTAACAACTTAATATGGTTCCCACCGTTTTCTTTCCTGAGTATAATACTGCTAATCTGACTTTGCTCTTTCTTGCGAATGAGATCATTTTTTAAACATTAACTCCACATAGGAGAGCGTGAGGAAAATTATTTCCATCAGGGCCTAAGTCATATTTTGGGATGTTGTGTGGAGGGTATCTTTTAGGAAAAAAAGGTCAGCTGGAGAGGTTAAAGGGTCTCCCTAAACAAGCCTCTCCCGATCCGGAACGCCACGCAGCTAGTGGGCTAAACAATAGCTAAGTGTAGCTAAACACATCTCACCCGGTGAACCCAGGCAACCCTGCTAAAACTCCAAACGTAGCGAACCCCTTGGCTTCCACTTCTCGTAGATAAAGCGAAATCCATATTTTTTGTGCGATTTTTTAATACGTGATTTTTTTTTTCATTAGCTCCACACAAGAGGCCCTGAGGAACAAAATCTCTTAGGACTAATGTCATCTTTGGGGATGCTGGATGTTTTTTCAGGAAGGAAGGAATAAATATAGAATAGGAGGGTTGGGTAGAAATCTGGGGGTTATTGTATCCAGCAGTGACGATCTGTGAATCCATCCCTCCCACTGCAGTGCATGGTGATGTTCCCTGAGAGTCCTGCTGTAGAAGCTAAAAGGTCTCCCTCAACCAGTCTCTCCCGATCCGGCCTCGCTGTTGGTGGGTAGACGCATTCGCCTCCAAGACCCGGACAAACCTCCCCCTATGAACCTAGGCATTCCTGCTAAGTCACCAAAGTAGAGAACCTCTTGAGGAGACCTGTGTCATAAGTGTTGGTTATACAATACATGGTTCCCGTGGCAACGGTACTCATACCCGCTTCCCGAATTGTAAATCCAAAATTGTAGAATATATTCTTCCTTTATTCCTTCTTTTACTTGATTAGGTGTATAAAATTTGTTTGTTTTATATAATATTTTAGTCCATATCTAATGAATGTAAAACTGATGTCATAAATTTAACAAATCAATCATTTTTACTCGGTTTGTAACAAAATATATAATGAAAATCCGGGAACTGATAAAAAAACAATGTTTATATTGTAAAACATGTCTGCGGTGTTTTCAGTGTTGCGTATAAATACAATTAAAATGTAAATTTCACTTCATTTAAATTACTGGCCGAATTGATCGCATGTCCGTTTTTTTATTAAAATAATACAACAATGTGTATAAATTCGCTTTTAGCCGCTTACTGGATGGAGCGTGTATAGTAAGTAGGGTGGTTTCATTGAAGCATCCTACGAGTTGGATGACTAATACATGGCGCTTAAAAGCAAAAAAAATATTTTTCATGTATAATCACAGGCAAATTTAATCAGTTGTTCTGAAATTTTCTTACTATAATCGTCAGTTAGTAGTAAATTTCTATATTTTTGAATATTTGGTCTACTATCGTTTTACAAAACTTTTCCGACTTGAAGTGTTATTTTTTTACAACCTTATACGAGGCTCCAATATGAATGATTATACTTGAATTAAAGTCTGTTAAAAATTCTTATGCATAAACTTGGTTAAGTCCTACTAAATTTTATTTTTTTTATTTTTTAATGCTCGCATTTTAACGGCTGCCACATACTTGACATCAATAATTATTGTGCCAAAATAATGTGGACATATCTTCCTTAGTTTGTTATCTCCCTCCATAAACAAATACAAACAGAAAGATCATACATTAAATAAATACATTATTTATTAATGATGCTCATACTTTGAGATTTTCAAAAAGACATCAATGCATCGCTTTTAATGACCTTGTTAAGGTGATTATTTTTGAGTTTTTTTTTTTATTGCCATGCAGTTGTCAGCCAACCAGTGGAAATGTAAGCATTTATAAGACTTTATTTTTTTATTGCCATGCAATTGTCAGCCAACCAGTGGAAATGTAAGCATTTATAAGACTTTATTTTTTATTGCCATGCAGTTGTCAGCCAACCAGTGGAAATGTAAGCATTTATAAGACTTTATTTTTTTATTGCCATGCAGTTGTCAGCCAACCAGTGGAAATGTAAGCATTTATAAGACTTTATTTTTTTATTGCCATGCAGTTATCAGCCAACCAGTGGAAATGTAAGCATTTATAAGACTTTATTTTTTTATTGCCATGCAGTTGTCAGCCAACCAGTGGAAATGTAAGCATTTATAAGACTTTATTTTTTTATTGCCATGCAGTTGTTGCCAACCAGTGGAAATGTAAACATTTATAAGACTTTATTTTTTTATTGCCATGCAGTTATCAGCCAACCAGTGGAAATGTAAGCATTTATAAGACTTTATTTTTTTATTGCCATGCAGTTGTCAGCCAACCAGTGGAAATGTAAGCATTTATAAGACTTTATTTTTTTATTGCCATGCAGTTGTCAGCCAACCAGTGGAAATGTAAGCATTTATAAGACTTTATTTTTTTATTGCCATGCAGTTGTCAGCCAACCAGTGGAAATGTAAGCATTTATAAGACTTTATTTTTTTATTGCCATGCAGTTGTCAGCCAACCAGTGGAAATGTAAGCATTTATAAGACTTTATTTTTTATTGCCATGCAGTTGTCAGCCAACCAGTGGAAATGAAAGCATTTATAAGACTTTATTAAGTCGCAACCAGCAAATGTTAAAAAAAATAATACTTTTTCTAGTTATCCACCAATATTGGAATAGGTATCGGTAATAATAAGTATGGGTTTTGAAAGCAGCCAGTCATTATATATTTTGAGCTTACCCTTGGAAATGTTTTTTTAAACTTTAAATCATCAGAATTGTCCCACAATTAAGACTAGGAGCAGGGTAAAGAAAATTATTGAATCTGAAAATTAAAATCTGAATAACTTTGTGGTAGGAATTCCGGGTCCTGTTAATTATTTTACTCTAAAACAGTACCCGAGAAATCATTTATTATTTGAGGCGCTCGGCGACAAAACGACCCGACCCGCAAACATTTGTAATCAGTGAAAACATAATTTTGTAAAAAAAAAATTGTCCATGAAGCCACAGCGACCGAAGTTTAGTTTACACTGATTTCAAAGGATGGCGCAATATAATAACGTTCTTCCAATGATGCTGCTCTTGATTTTCGTCAATTCGTTGAATTGGCTTGACACTATGATGTTTATATGTATTATTTTAAAATACTGCTGTCAGCTGTCGGAATCGTTTTTCGATTGTTAGTGTTCCGGCTTTATATTTTGTTATTGTTGGAATGTAGTTACAAAACCTTCATAAATAACTAACTCAACACGTCGAAATCATCATAATTATCAAGGCGGGAGAAATGTTGGAGTTTCAAGACCGAACAAATTTTATTAACATTATGAAAATTGAAGTCTACTGAGATAACGATATTTCAAAAAAAGTTTAAACTAATTGTCATTGATAACCCAGTCTAAATTCTACGGGTGATCCAAATTTGACTTCACCCTTTACTTGAAATATCTAGATTAGTATTTCTACAAAACATTGCAGGCTTCCCGCGCGGCTGACCGGGTCGACCGCCTATCAAAACAACACCTGTAATTAAATTGTTGAGATTTGTAAACATTCAACCTCAAAGGCATAGTTTTTCAAATTTAATTTGATTATTTTAATTTTCTGTCAGTATTTATTATAATATTATATGAAATAATAAACCAATGTCATAGATTATCTTAATCTTAGTATTTATATTTAGTTACTAGACAAAAAAGGCTTACATTACAAATGGTATTCCTTAGATCAAAAGTTCATCTTAAAACAAAGCGAAATTTAAAAAATAATTAATTTAATAGAAATTAGTTTCAAAATGGAAGTATAAAAATTCAGAACGCCAAAGTTAATTTGTTTAGAGGACTTTTGGTGATCCATTCAATCGGATTACTTATTATGTATAATAGTTGGATAGCATTAGATTGTAGAGAAAATTAGTTTATTTCGTATAAACGCAATATAATAACAAAATTTCATGCGAAGTTTGGCTAATGGCGATTTAAAAATGTACCAGCCGAGTATTTAAATTGTTCTAACTAACACAAGAAATCTTTTTCTATTTATTTTTTTCCAACAAAAGCTATTTTTTTTGCGAACATTAAAAATATTTATATATATTGTCTTGCAAATTTCACACAATTATGATATAATAAAATTTATTTCGTCCAAAGTGAAAATATTATTTTTCACGCGGTCATTACGGATTCAATTCGGAACAGTAGTACAAATGATGACTGCCGTTTAGTATCTACTAATTACCTGAAAAGCCTATTAAAGAATTTGACGGAATAAATTTACTTCACATCATTACTACACTTATTGAGGTACTTATGTAGGTAGTAAGAATATTTTAAAATATTGTCAGGTTATTGGTATCCCGGAATGTATGTCTTTTTTTGTTATCAAGGTTGAAGATGTGTCCGGTGTTCAAATAAAACTATGTCATATTTTATAATAGATTTATTTTGTTTCCAGGATAAAAAAACCGTGAATAAATTTTAATAATATTTTATATGTCACAAAAGTAATTAATCACAAAAGATACAGCATGGATCATTTAATTAATAGCGGCGAGAAAGGATTAAGTTGTTTTGATTAGCGCCTTAAAAAAATGTAAGTAGTAGACTGCCTGAGTACCTTCCCGCTGTCGCTTAAATAACACTTTAAAAAGAAAAAAAATCTTTATTCCACTACACCATCATGTTTCGCACGAGTAGGAAAATAGAATTTTTCATCCCACATTTCTTTATACCTATCATAATTTTTTTTAACATTTTGCAATAATTGTTTATTTTTAATTTCAGAAAAAATTCAATATGCATTTATTTTTTAAATTATAATTATAATTTCTCATTTTTATGTGTTTAAATAAATTTTTTTTTATCTTTATACTACCAAAAAGGATTTAGATTTTTTTTACTGTAATGATATATTAAACATGCCCATAAAACTGTAACTCGTTTATCCGTTGCCCAGATAACTTATATAGTAGCTTACGATATTGCGGCAACAAATTATTCAACAATATTTTTAAAAAGTCTGGAAATAAGTATGTATCACATCCAAATTCATATTAAAAAATAGGTCCATGGTTAAAACAAAACATTTCACCCCTCTACTAAAAATCATAGCAGGAGAGAGAACAAATTCTTTCCAACCGCCGCGCGCGTTGTGCGCTTTGCCTCACAAAGCTTTGTGAAATATTGTAATTAGCATTATTCCATAACCATGTAAATGAACAGCGATGTGTAGAAAAAACACACACAAAGTGATCCCTCTCCCAGTGGGTACATATAACATACAAGCCAAGCCGTGGTGTTTTTTCGTTTTTATTTTTTAAGGACAAAGGCCATGCGTTATTGAATAGCTGAACGGGTTGTAATAGTAGCCGCTGCAATTTACTCCCTTTTTATTGGGCCATTGAGAGAATTACACTGCGTGAAATTATGATCATTAAGCGGAATTTGTTGCCGTCGAACTTTATGGGTGAAAATTCGCAGGAAATTTACCCAAACATTTATACATTCCTGGTACTTGAATTCAACAACGAGCAAATAGAATATCAATCGGTGTTGAAAATGTACGAAGAATACAAAACAATTCGTTATGTTTAAGGAAGTATGTAATGTAAAGAATAGAATATAGGTATATTTTACCTCTTTATTTATTTTAAAACATAATATACCTATTTTTATCACTTCTGCCACATAGGTACAAGGAGAAAACTTAGGAACTGACATATTTTATTGAAATTTTATTAAGAATCTCTTCAAATTATTCGTAATATGATTAAAAACGGGATTACAGGATTTTAATGAATGAATTGACAGGTTTCCTAGTAATCGTTCAGTAAAAGACAAATGTAGGAAAATATGTTCATAAAAATTATCGTATTTTAAAATTTCGTCATTATATAATATCAGGACAAACGTGTTCCGATATATGTTGTACGTAATACGATTAAAAACATTGACAGTTTTCCTAATAATCGTTCAGTTAAAAATGAACGTGCTATCGCAGGTTCATAAACATTATAAAGTTTTCACATTTTGTCATTATATAACATCAGGACAAACGCAGGTGCATGAACACATGTTCCGATATATTATGAATGGTGACCGGATAAATCATCACAATGATAATTCATCACATCTTTAAAAAGTTATATAAAGTCATGGAAAGTGATGAAACAAAAACTTTATTAACTGGGTTAAGTAGGTTAGGTTAGGTTAAAAAAAAAAATTTTAACCTAACCTAACTTAACTTTATATCACTGTTTAGAAGTGTGTTGAATTGAAACTGTGTTGAGTTATCATGGAACTATTATGAATGTACTAAAAGTTTTTTAGGAATACGTATGATAAAGCAGTTCTCCAAACATGTCGGCAGTCGAGGCACTGTCAAACCATTATGAAATAATTTATGCAATTAAACATCATTATCTTTTGTAGATACTTCTTTATGCAGTTGCCATCAAATCACTCGTCATCGCAAATTGACAATGCTTTAAATATGTGATACAATCAATCACAATAAGTTAAGAATATTATATTACGTAGGACACGGTGATGTTAATGAATAAATCAACGGAGAAAAATTTACTAAAATCTTATTTTACAATAACGCTTCATTTCGTTAAATTATTAGAAATAGTGTAGCCTGGCACCATCGTAGTAGTTATCAGATTGTAAACATCTCTACGTGACATCGGGATGTGGCTACACCGAGTCAAATTGCACTCTGACAGAATTTCTCTATCACGAATTTCACTTTCGCGTATTAACTTCAATCATTTAATTAGTAGTAATATGTAATTTAGTTTTAAATATTGAAGACAATATTAGTGATTTCTAAACGAAAATCTGAAGCAGAAAAATCAGAAAAGGAAACGGTCACATCTGGGACTCGAACCCAGGACCCTTGTCTTTCCGGGACAGTGCTCTACCGACTGAGCTAATGGGACCCTATTCCCCTCGGTCACTTTTAACTGTATCATACTTCGAATAAGAACTACCAAGATTGTCTTCATTTTTTCACCGCACATTTTTACTGGCAACTATCTTTATGTATGATCGCAAGATTCAACCCGAACTAAATACAATCCAGACAGCGTGTTTTTAGATAAACCTATCTTATTTTTTTATTTATAATGTGCGACATCTGTTGAATTTTCTGCAAGTCTAGAATGAATATTTATTTTTCGGAATAACTTTATTGAGTAAAACCTCAAATTGTAATATTTAAATATTGAAGACAATATTAGTAATTTCTAAACGAAAATCTGAAGCAGAAAAATCAGAAAAGGAAACGGTCACATCTGGAATCTTGCGATCATACATAAAGACTAATAAAGACAATAAAGTTATTCCGAAAAATAAATATTCATTCTAGACTTGCAGAAAAGACTTGATGATTAGCAAACATAACATGGGGAATAATCGATTAAAAAAGTTCTGATAAGATAATACTTCATTGATCACTAATGTTATCTCTTAGATAAAATAATTATCAAGTAAGGATATGAGTACAGTATGTACTTTGACCAGAAGCAAATAATAATGGCAGGTTTTCATGGAAAATAAATGAAAAAATTTCACAAAATTTGTTTAGTCGATTTTTGATTATGTTTAAAATATAATTATCAATAATCAATTAAAATCTTATGCACAAAAAGTATTTATCGAGACTTCTGGAGCCAGTGAGACTATGGCATCCCAAATCGGGGTATGTTGTGAGACTGAATGTAGTGGGGACGGGAAGGAGATGGGGTAGAGGAAGGTGAGGAAGTAACTATTAAGATCTTATCACTAAACACGACCAAAGCCATTTAAAGCAACTTTTAAATTCTGAATAGTGGTCTTACACCAAGGCGATTGTAAGAGTATCGAGTAGTATAGAGATTATGTGAGTAATTTGTGAAATAAAGCAAATTAATCAAATAAAATTCACTTGCGCACGCCGGGTTTTGAACCCGTGATCTCCAGCTCGCTGGTCGACAGCCTTACTCCTCGACCACGGATACCGACAAAAAACTTAATTTCAAATATTTAGCACATCTAAATTCATTATCATTAAATAAATCTCTTATAATTAACCACCAGTTTTTTTTCTTTTATTAATAAGCTTCATCAATAGCTTGATCAACAAAAATAAAAATATTTACTTATTTTAATAAAATGTTTAAATTTTATTTAAATAAACTTTTGGTTTATGTGGAAGTTTTATTAAATAAAAAATAAAACCACAAAGTGATTGCTTTCTACCGAAACATATAAATTGGTATATGCACATCAATCGAATACAAAAACTTGTCCATGTTAAATAAATGAAATCGCTACCAATAAATTACAAACAGCAGAATTATTTGCGTATTCGAATATGAAACACCACTTTTAACAAATGTGTAATCAGTGTTGAAATTAAAATCTGCGGTTACGCCTATTGCATCCGGAGTGCGACAGTTTGTGCCTTTGACATGGATTACTGAGTTTCCCGGCTGCACCCGTTGCACTTTTAGTGTACCGTGAAATGTATTTTATTGTTAACTGCGCCGTTTTTAATGTTTTCAATTTTTCACCAGTGGCGTGGCGGGCGCAATCGAAAAGTGGGGACGGGGCTTCCGCAATAAATGAGTGTAAATAATTTTCCACGTCAGTGACATCTGGCTGTGTCGTGCGCAGTGACAGCGCAGGACAAGGGGTCTAACCCAAATACGTCAGCGGGCAGTGGTGATTTTAACTTGGTCCCTACATAAATATAACTTGCTCATGGCGGTCAAAGGGATGGAGTACCCATGTATATACTCGCACTTGTAAGTCGGTGAAGGTTCAAATTTATTGTGTGACCCTAAAAAAAGTTGTACGACTGTCGTAGAAAAACTTTTCTGTAACAACATAAAAAAGTACCTATTCTAGCTTCCATTTTTTATTTATTTTTTCTTTTTATGTACACCATAGACATTAAAATTAATAGACAAGCCAATCAGGGAAAGGGAAACAAACCAAATTGCGCAGAGAGCGGGAGGAGGCGTAACCGTCCCATTTTCGATGATTTGTCAATAAATGAATTTGACAGTATACAGGCAACTCACAATGTAATCACCATTAGGTCCTTGAAAATAAAATCAGCTTACGAATAACTAGTTTTATCTTTTTACAATGGTGTACAAATTGCTGGCTGCGTAAAAAACTTGACTACAAATCACAAATAGAGTAAATAGAAGTTCGGGCTTGTTTCTAAAATTTTATATTTTGTTATACCTACTGTTTTGACACTTTTATAATTTAGCCACCTCTCTTAATTTTAGCGTCGTTATGCCAAGCGATTAGTTTAAGAACGAACAATCAGGTCTTACGCACAAAAGTCCCATAATGGACAGCGCTGCCAACTTTTGCCTTAATTTAACAAATTTTACTTTTCTGCGTGTGATCTGGTTATTTCAACGGGAACTCTTTGGTGTTCAATATACGACGATTGATGTCGTAGTTTATTCAAAGTATTTTCGAACCCTCCTGGTGCCAAACATATGGTAACATGGTTTGCATCCACAGCTCGTTGAAATGATACCCAGATTTCATTTAAGGGCAAGTCTATTAATTTGAATGTGTTGGATCTCATTGATTGGTTGGCGAAACTAATATATTTTTATTAGTTTTGCTATAATATTTTTTTAATCTTTTGATCCCTTGGAATATTTTTACTGTTTTTCGGAAAAAAATCAGTTGATCCACTGATTTTGCAATGCTTTACGAACGGCGTTTTTCACCATTGATATACTTGATAGGATCGTAAGAAAGCCAAATAGAACAATACACTAACTGTGCCCCTCACTGAACATATTTTTTTTTTCAGTTTATAGCTAGTCGAGTCAACATTATTTTTTTTTTTATTAAATTGTTATTTTAGGAGTGACAGACGAATGATCTATCCCTCTGGCTGCGGAGCAAGACGATGGGTTAAGAGAGATCAGCTGAAGAGGTTATAGGGTCTCCCCAAACCAGCCTCTCCGGCACGCCACACCCAGTGAGCAAGCGCATTCCGAACACTCCTCACCCGATGAACCTGGTTATACCTGCTAAATAACAAAACGTAGCAAACCACTTGCGGTGAACTATGGCAGAGGTGTTGATTAACCAATAAATGGTTCCGGGGCGGCGGTACCTGCCCCCCAAATTTAATCTGAATTGAATTGAAATCTAATGTATATAAATTTACTATATTTTTTTTAAAGTTGCGAAACTTTAGTTTATAATTGTAATGAACGCAACCATAATGATATTATTTAGGTGAAATGGTAAACGTAATGCTACATTGAAAAAAAAAATTTAGTCACTACAATCAAAAATGTAATTGATCATTATATTGCTCCATAAAACATCAAAGTTAATTGAATTATTTTGATGGTTTGCAATTCGTTTGATGTTATGAAACCCGATATAAAACTATGAAATGACCAATTAGTTTGCATTCCTCTGATATGTGGGAAACATTTCCGCTTGATTGATTAAATGAAAGCAAATATGATATATCATATGCACCACTTTGTTTTTAAAGCTATTAACATGTATATTTAAGCCTAACACATACCAAAATGGTACAGCAAAGAACTTGTAAATCTCTTAATCACCAAAAACTCAAAAATAATAAATATAAATTATAACAAAAAAATCTTATTTTAATGCATTTAAAGATATAAGAACTTCTTGTAAAAAATCTCCATGACCTGCTATCGTAACTATATAAATTAAATTCAGAGGTCCATAATAAATAATGTAAGTTATTTTTGGAAAAAAGAACTCTAAATCACTTAAAGAATATGATTCTGATTTC
The DNA here is from genome assembly GCA_026573805.1 of Hesperophylax magnus. Classification (NCBI taxonomy): domain Eukaryota; kingdom Metazoa; phylum Arthropoda; class Insecta; order Trichoptera; family Limnephilidae; genus Hesperophylax; species Hesperophylax magnus. Next base: position 10,446,668 of record JAIUSX010000022.1, read on the forward strand.
CCTAGCATCGTGCACATAAATGCAACCCATTGCAATAATGCTGATGTAATTGTTAACTTGTTAGCATACAATTTCAAATGTGTTTATTTAGCTGACTCAAATAATGCTTCTATACCAACAACAAATCTTGTTGAAACACTTGATATTTCAAAGTATACCATGAGTATGTCCGAAGTTAGATAAGATATCCAGATATTTTCAAATCTGCGGGACCGGATAATATCCCCACAACATGTATAAAAGAATTTATCATAGTAATTGCTATCCCATTAAAAAACTTATGAATCTGTGGAATTCTGGTGGAATTTTTCCCGACAAGTGGAAAATCGGTTACTTGACTCTAATTTTCAAAAAGGGTGACAAAATGAGTGATTTATTATTTGTAATAACATACCGAAATGTATTCAAACCACCATGCCTAAAAACATTTCGAAATCCTTATACTTAACAAAACAATTACACGAATAAAACCTGTAATATCACTTCATAAGTTTGTATTTGATGCAGGTACTTTTTCAAATTTAATTATCTCTGAAAATTTTATAACTAATGCTTTAAAGAAAAAACAAGTGGATTTTGTTTATATTGATTTTAGAAAAGCCTTTGATACAGTTTCCCAGAAAATTCTTATTTGGTAACAAGAAAAGCTTGGTATACGTGGCAACATACTGATTTAAGAGCTATCTTACAGGTAGCCAACAAATTGTTAAAATAAAATCTTCCCAGTCAAAAAAAAATGTAACAAGGGGAATCCCACAGGGTTAATACGTTGGTCCAATATTATTTATCTTATTTACAAAATATATCATTGTATATTTATCTTCCTTTTTGCTGATTACCTCAAAATTTTTAGAATTGTAAAAAATATTTATCATTGTAATATTCTGCTTAAGTTAGTATCAACAAATTGTCAATTTGGTGCAATAAAATAGACTTTACTTAAATATGTCAAATAGTGAGATTTTTTTGAATAAAAATCCAGTGATCTTTAAACTCAACATAGATAACAATACTTTTGAGATACCAACACAAATTAAAAACTTATGCATCACTTAAATAATTCATAAAAATCTACAATAATTTTTTTTAACGGAAATCTCTAACAAAGGCTTACAAATTTCAACAATATTAATTTATTAAACTGTAACATTTTGCCTTTGTAAGAAGTCAACTTGAGTACGATTCCCCCGCCTGGAACTCGCGTTTCAATATTATAAAAAAAGCTATTGAAAAAAACAAAATACATTGTTAAGTTTTCTTTGTTTTAAAAAGGGTATTCTAGCAATTTTGCTGAACTACAACACACTTTTAAATGAAATTAATACGTTTAAACTGTCGGGCAGAAGGATTTTTACTGACTGAGTATTTCCATATAAAAAATTTGCATTGATAAGCTTTCCGATTCCATTATGTAATACTAGAAGTCAGGATTTATTTCAGTGCAGAATTCTGGCACTAACTACCATATGTATATTTATCATTTAACTAACTCAAAACATTGTCACTAATGCAGTTTAGTTACAATAAATAAATATGTATTGTTTATTTATTTATTCTATTTATTTTATTGATACATGCTTTAGAGAGTACATGTGGTTTATTGTGATATTTCACCCTCCATGCATTAATATATAATTTTTACTTTAATATGTAAAAGCCCCTAAAAATGCGACAATTAAATAATAAATAAACAAAACATTGACTCTTCCAGTACCGACCCAACCAGAGGCTTAATCGGTCAAAATAGGGATATAAATAAATCGTGCCTACATTATAATTAATTATGTTCCGGGTGAATTTTGTTAATGATCCCTTTGTTGACAGTTCATTCAATATTAATATTTTAGACTGGAGGGAGTTAGTCTACAAAGTGGGTCTGCTTAATATTTTAGATTACGTGGTAGAAAATTGTCGACAAAAAATCAAAAGGTATAAATAATAAATATCAATTTTCAAATACAAATGAAGATACAGTACCGTGTCAACCATCGTGGAAGGATAGTAAATATATTAACTTTGGTGGAGATGGCGAGTTTAAAAACTTGGACGGACAGAAACAAAACTATATTATTTTAAACTACTCATGTCGTTTTTGAGGGCGACCTCCTATCAAAATAAAACAATTGAGTTCCGCAAAATGGCTTTACGTTTTTTTTTGTGACAATATTAAATAATTAGTTGAAAGCGGCAACAACCTAATCCACTTTTACCTTATCTCCTTCGCACTACTACTCTGGTAAAATACCACAATTCAGAATCGAAACGTTGCTTGAAATGGTTTTAGCCGTGTTTTGTGACAAGATCTGATTAGTTAGGTTCTTCTCAACCTTTCTCTTAATAATATTCTTTCCATTCAACCTCTATAAAGCTTATACACTGGCTCCCATTAGGTTGGACTGTTGTGCAGTATTTAAAAAAAATCTCTACCGGAGCGCTTTCTTTAACTTTACAATTTTTTTACCTATCCGAAGTCCCCTGTTTTGCAATGTGTTTATCGATATCAAATGTAGGTAGTAATTTCCATCTAATATTTTTAATTTTTAAGTTAGACAAAAAATCCTGGGTTACGAATAACCAGACAATAATTTGAATATCTGCTGCCACAGTAAGCGGAAAGTGTTGCATATGTCACGATGCCTGATTAAGACCCAGACGCGATGCAAACTCAGCCTTTGACAGGTGAAATTATTTAACTTATTTTGAACGTTAATTGCGAAAAAAATTGTCATAAAGTCTCGAAATGGGTTTGAAACCTTTCTCATGTTTTGAAGGTGAAGTGTACAAGTAAGTTTTTTAGATTTTCACGGCCAAAAGCATTTTTGTTGTTTGTTTGTTTGTTTTTTGTTTCAGTTCCCTTGTACTGTAATACCTACACGCTCGAAGTGGATTGAAGCTGGCGGCACGGTATCGCTTCCAAGTAAATAAGCACAAACTCGACAACCAACAATTACACATCTTCGGATCTACCGGATCTGCCCTGATGATGGACACTGCAACGATGTCCGAAACGTCGGCTAAAGAAGGAGTTAGCGCAACACGGCATAACACCCCAAAAACAAACAACAAAAATGAAGTGTACAAAATTGAATCAATCTCCGAAAAATTAATTTATTTAAAAAAATATAAACACACACCGGGAGACCCTTCCTTATATAATTTATTGATATTCTTACACAGCCGATAGAGATTTGACATAAAAATAACACGGAACAAATTTAAATGCTATGATAGAACATCATTAAGATTTCAGGAGGTTACTTGTATGACAAATGATTAAGTCATTGTATTATATGATCATAACCATATTGAAAAATAGATTTAGTTACACCATAGTAAACAGTCACAATATTACTAAAAATAAGATGCTAACTAACCCAAATAATATATTTAATTTATGATAAAACTTGTTTGTATTATTTTCTTTTGTTCAGAACACGATGCGTTATGATGTAATATGAGCATCCCTGTCCCGGGCATTCTATTATTGTTCGCCGTTGAGCCAACGATCTCCCTTCTTAAATAAAAAAGGACATCCCCTTTTTCCTGTTTCAAAAGGTTGTCTTTGACCAGGTAACCCCCGGTGCGACGGTAGGCGAAGTTGACTTAATAATAAGAATCTACGTACTTGATAACAAAGACTGCTACTGAGACCGTGATGCTTTTTATGTCCATTTACAGAAATACATTCAACCCAAACAAAATGACAACTAAACAAAGGCTTGTTTTACGTTGTTCTTTAACAGTACTCTAAAATTTAGAAATTATGTTAATTTTGAACTTATTTACAGGTATCAAAAGTTTTAATATTTGGATTATGCATAGTAACTCATTAAGGCGACATAAGTCTCTAATAACGTGGGTTTGGTCAACGCCTACATTTTAATGATTTAATTTTTTAAGATGATAAAACTGATGTAGATGGTAACTTCTCGAGGAATCCCTCTAGAAACATATGAGATGTTAGTAACATGTTCATCGCGAATAATTAAAATAAACCCCAAGGAGATTTCAATTTTCTAGGCCTGTTAGGGCAAAGTCGACCGTAAGTCCGTCCATTGCGCCGGGCCGCACGCGTAATATAGTTCTTACACGACTTCATCACTTACTACTTTATTACTACTTTACTTTAGAGATTTGATGGGGCAAATACAACCGCAGGTCTTTCCATTACACCAGAGCCGCGCGTTGCATATTTTTGGCCACTGCTGCTTCACTTACGTCATAAAGATTCTAGAGTATATTATTTTAAAGTATGTGTCGCCTTTCTTTGCCGTTTCTCCATTTGAAATTTGTTAGCCAAAATTATCCAAATATCCATTTATTTACATTTAAAAAAATCATACAGTTTAATTTTTAAATAAATCATTAAATGTTCTGGTTTTAAATTATTCCATACTAACATTAACCACAATTAAGCTTTATTTGAATAATGTAGACACCTCAAGCAAAAAAAAACTTATGTATGTATATATAAATATCTATTTTATCATTGTACAAATTCGTACCATGAAACCTTTGGCAAAATTAAAGCTCTGCAAAGATATAGTGAACACGTTCAACAAACAGGAGCACAAAAGGATATCACGATATATCTCTGGCAAGGGAATAGACAGATAAGTCCACCCTTATACGGGCGCATTTCCCTCAAGCATTCGCTTCTTTTCGCTTATCTGAAAATGTTTCGTCCCAAAATCACTTGCCGTTATGGAAAGCCTACGCAATTGCGAACATAGACAAAAAGGTTACAAGGTTGGGAGAGGAATGGTTCAATCGCATTTTACATGAAACGCGATGTAAAGGCAAATCAGCGCCGCGAAAATGTACAGATTTTACGACAAATTATACAAAAGCAGACATTAAAACATTGATTATTTAGAAAAAACAGATTCAATAACATCGTGATTTATTAAATTGTTTTTATAACACTACACATAAGGAGTATGTGCCAAGACCGAGTTGTTTGTCAGTCCGTTATCTCTGCCTACCCCTGCGGAGAAACGGCGTGATGGTCAGTTAGTTAATTTATGTACTATTATTAAATTTTTGTATTTTATAAATGCATTTTACATAAATCTTAACTATACATAGAACTGAAAAACTCATGATCGGTGCACTTTGGCTCCATGAAATTTGCAATGTTTTTTTCTATTTAGAAAGTTTAGATGATTAAAAAAATATATATATATATCTAAATATTCATATGATATACTTATTTCCACCTTAAGCTATAAGCATTATGTCGTTGACGCCGCATTGTTCAATCCAATTTTGTTCGATACTGTCTTGTTAGAATGTGTTAAAAACATAGATATATCTGACGTCAAAGGTTAAAAACCTTATGCTTTTATTTAGTTTCTATCTAATCAGATCAATATATAACTATTAAAAAAATAATGATTTCTTTGCTTTCCTGCGGAGATGCACAGCGGCTGAATTGATACACAATTACACTCCCAATGCACTACATGATCGATTTATCTGACAGTTCATCATCTAAAAATATTTTCATTCGTTTATCCGTTGATTAAATATTTAGTCAACTCGTAAAAGAAATAGTGGGTGAGTGTTATCAGCCGCCGTAATATCAAGAGACCCTCAGCCATCCATTCGAATTAGAGCAAAGAAGGCGTAATCACAAGATCATGTAACTGTGAAACAAACTGTGTAACAAAACCTTAAAGTTCTGAACAGTTGTCTTTAGTTATTTTAACGCAATGTCATTAGTTGGTAGTAACGAGATTTATTTTTTTGTGATTAAGGCAAAAATAATCATTTCTTTAACTATCTTTTTTTGTTACGTACAAATGCAAAGGGATTACTAATTATCTTGTTTTTTTAAAAAAATTAGTTGATAATCGTACTTTACTCTGATACTTCTGATTTTTGGGCCCAATCGACGATGAAAAACAAGAAATGATTGTAAGACATTATGTGAGGGATCCTTTTCCGTTAAAACTAATTAATTAATATATTTCTTGGGTTTACAACCGTGAATAAATATTACCCCCTAACTAATAAACCTATTTCTTACTTTACACAATTAATTCTCAGAATTAAACTGAAAACACCTCAGTTTTGTAAGACACTATGTAAAATTCAAATGTAAAAACAACTGAATAAATAAATCACTTAAAAAAATTGAAAATAAACTCGTAAACAGCGATTTTCCATAAAATCACTGGTTCTTTATTAGATGGGTAAAATTTAAACAAGATTACAAGTATGGTCTTCAGTATTTTTTTGTGTAATAAGTTAGACACAAAAAGACTACAATTTCGGACATGAATAATGCATTACACTTGTGAATTGTACCTATAAATATTTCGATAAAGTATTTTCCCATAATATTCAAAAGAAAATTATTTAAGTTGCCATTTTCAAAATTGTAACTCATTGTCGAGAATGAGGTCTTCTCCTAAAACAAAACTATTTTTTTTTTAATTTATCTTATTTGCTGAATTTGGAACTTTTGAATTTTTGAAAAATGCCGAAGATGCCGATTCTTCGATACCTACTACCAAAGACATTACATTAGCCGTCATAATGTTGATATTTTGCAGCCAGTGAAGAGTTTGTGACGTCACGGAATATACGCGATGGTACTGCAATACTGTCATTCGAATTATGATTTTTTACTGAATAGTGTCACGAGATACCACTGCACACATTTTCCCGAAGTTCGCTTTGAAAGCATTTCATACATAACTTCATATTTTTGGACGTTTCGATAAACTAATTTTACCATCGTCATAATATCTTAATTATATAATTAATTTTCATCAAAATAAAGAAAAAAATTGAACACGATCTTATTCAGACTCTCCATTATTATTTAACTGATCTGCTCTGGTAATACGATAATATGATAAAAGAAAGAACATTTTTTTTTGTATTCTCTGGTAAAAGTTAAAAACAAGTGTCCATTGGGCAAGAATTTTTTCTCTTGAGTACCGAGTTTTACCATCGCAATGCCAATAATGCACCTATAAAACATTTTGGATTAGAAAACTATCGCACCCATAAAGCCATAATGATGTAACGTCTGTACTCTGTAGATATTTCATCAGTGGGGTGAAGCAGACGATAGTGACACAAGCCGAGGGCAGGTGCCAGTAGCTGATAAGCGAAAAGGGGAGTCAATCATCAAATTGGATCCAATATAAAGTGTCACTCTTAATAAAGGCGTATTTAATCAATGTCTGTTTAGATTCACTCTCGCAACGTTTCAGAAACATTCAGCTTTATTCTTGCGATTTGTTTAAATTCTTTATCATTTGTGCAAATATTCAATTGAGTTATTTATCGAAATTTTAAAATTATTCAAAGTTATCAATAAGATTCTAGGTCAATCAATTGAACTATATTATGGTTTTTTCTGAAATGAAACATATTATTGAATTTTTCAATAATCTGTTTCATGACCGGTCGGTGGCCGAGTTGACATCGCGCTTGGGTCTCACTCGGGCGTAGTGTGTTCAATTCCTCGGCTGGCTAAGTCCTCCATCACAACACAAGCAACATTTTCAGCTTTCTGTGGTGGTAGTAGGAGATTTTCAAATATTGTCAGGTTATTCGTAACCCGGGAATGTTTGTCTTTCTTTAAAAAAAAAAAAATCTCTTCCAGTTGGAAATGGGTAATAAATACAAGCAAGTATATAGGTAAGTGAAACTTTATTGCCAAAAAACTTGGAAAATCAGAAATAATCACAGCATATTTTTAATGATTTAAGATAAGCAGTAGGTAAGTGTTTAAAAAGTGAGTCTTTTTTGATGTAACGTGAAAACAATATTTATTAATAACTAACTAGTCATACCGCTGTTTCTCCGTAGCGGTAGGTATAGAGGACCGACCGCCAAACAACTCGGTCTTAGCACAAACACCTTTCTTCATTCATATACATAAATCGTTTCAAATATGCCTTTGGTTGTTATTTGGTTCATTTGATCATTTCATGTATTCCTCGGGCGTCCCCGACTTTTACTACTATTAATTTACGCAGCTCTACGTGTCCAAACCACCTAAGCCTCCCTTTCTTAATGTTTCTCACCACGCTGACATAAGCCTTGTGTTCCTTGCTAATCTCTACAATTTTACACGGTCGCACTTAGTTTACAACACGTACGCCTCAGAGATCTTATTTCTACGGCATTAAGTCTACTTTCATTATTCTTCTCTCAGTTCCATTCCTTACTTTATCAGCCCTGCTGGTACAGTAAGGAATGCTTGCTTCGCATCTTTGGGCATTTTTTTGTTAGCGCCAACCGCGTTTAGTCCTCCATTAATAGAGATTCCTGCATTTACCCTTCTTTCAATATCGCTATACGCCTTTCCATATCTTGTAAACATACTTCCCAGATATACAAATTTATCCACCTGCTCCAAGTATAATCATTCGCAACTATATATTACTATTTTCGTACCCTCTGTTTTAAACAACATGACTTTGGACTAAATTACTTTTATCATTAACTCATTCTTCATACACACTTCGTTCATCCTTAATACGAGAAACTGTAGAACTTCAATATTATATTCTGTTAGAAATTAGTACCACATCATCAGCATACAACAGACAATATTCTTTCAGATTACTTAGCATACATTACATTTATTCACATTTGATTATTTTTTCGTATCGGATACATTGAAATGAAATGTCAAAATTTAATAAAAAATAGTTTATTTTCCTAGCATTGTATCTGTCCATTCCAGCGGGAAGTAGCCTAATAAATAATTTTATGTGACAATTCTCTGTAAAAAAAATGTCGGAAGTCAAAAATAATAAGAAGAAATTAAAAATTACAGAAACCAGGCAGAAATGTGGCCAGTATGTCACCGCGATGTTTGTATAAATAATGAATTTGTTTTTTCCACATCGTGAGTTATGGGTTCTTAGAACAAAGGCAAAAGCAATATCGCATCATAATAGGAAGGGCAATACATTAACTCCCTTCAGAATAATGCATTATTCTACTGAACAAAGGTAACAAAGTCCTGTTTCCCTATTTACATGAAAACACAGAACGGATATAACGAAATATTGTAAGAATGGTAGAAAAACTTAATTTAGAGTTGAGTGTCGCAGGTGATTCATTTGAGTCAGACACGATATACGAGTAGCAGCCAAGGGAAACGTGACGTAATTTATCGGATATTCCCAACAACAAGACTAAATTTATGATTATTTTTATTCCAATCTTTCTTTCTTAATGAAGAAAAAGCTTTTCCACCGTTATTCAAGGTGAGACTTTAATAAAGCATGCTTTCTGCGAAATACAACATCGTAGTATATTTTTAACGAAGATTAAAGGTAAACATGCAATTAATAATTATTAATATTTTTACGAGGGCATTATTAAAATATTTTCGCATTAATTCGTGACGCAGGAGAAATTTATTAATTTCAAAGGAATTTATGTGCCGTTTCAAAAACAGGAGATATTATATTGATGAAAAAATAATTAAATCGTTCTTTTATTACGAATTCTTATTGCTAATTATAACTCCCATGGGTAAACACTAAATACCTACGTTTATTAAAATGAGTTCATTAATAACAAATCTTTTAGTGTCGTTTTTTTAGTGGGGGTAGGTGTAAGCCATTTTTAATAGCTCATATCTATCTCCAGCTATACGTGGGAGAGAAAAATCATCCACCCAGATTATTTTCTCATTCCAAATCTTCCTCCTCTAATCTTCTTTCTCACTCCAATCCTTGAGCCTCACGATCATTCCCCGATTTGGAATGTCTTAATCCAAAAGTAAATAATTCGAGGCAAACGACATTTTTTAATAATTTTTATGTCCAAGACAAGCGGCTTTTTAAATGAATAATCATAACATCACATCATCTGGACTATATCGAACGTTAAATGATGAAGCAATGTTATTATTCATTTTGTTTGGTCCGAATCGAACCCTCAACCTACCTACTAGAATAAAATAACTACTTACGTCACTTTTAAGTTCACCCCCTAGTTAACAAGTATGCGGTCGGTAATATATTTATGGTAATTAAGTGTATAGGTAGCTAAATGAATTAAATCACCATTAATTCAAAACATGCTTATCAGTTTTATTATCAGAAAACACGAATAATTTTAACTATAATTATTATTATGTTGCTGCCCACAGTAGTGAGATTGTATTTGAGTCTGCTCTGGAATTATTTGAAAATCTGTAGATTTCACGACAAACTGTTAGAAACAATGGAATATAAAAAACAATATCCTTTTTATGCTAAATTTTTATCAAAAAAACAATGTAAACACTATTTTTTTGTAACAAAAATTATCGTTATTTTCAATTTACTTCGAGCACTTTTTGTATGCTAACTCGTTTATCAAATTATTTTAAATATCGCCTGAAATATCAATACAAATTGAAAATATCTCTCGAGTAAAAATAAATGCCGCCGACGGGAATTGAACCCGCACCATCTGATCACGTGCTCTGGACAACTGAGCTACGTCGGCTTATTCCCAACACGCCAAATAATTCAATATTTATTAGTACTTCAATCAACAATTACTGCTTATTATATTTTTTCACATGTAAACAACAAACTTTATTTTTGTAGGAAAGGCTTTGTTAGTGCTAAATTTTCCCACTAGATGGCGTCGAGACATATTATATCCACACTTGTTGGTGAAATATTTTTACGTGCCAAATATAATTATTTTTAATGATAAACTAATGTTTATAAGAAATGGTTTTTTATGCATAGCGCAAAGGGTTACAAATTATTACAATCAATAATTAGTCGCCTGAAATATCCATACAAATTGAAAATATCTCCCGAGTGAAAATATATGCCGCCGACGGGAATTGAACCCGCACCTTCTTATGTCCGGTCAGGTGCTCTGGGCCACTGAGCTACGTTGGTTTATTCCCAACACGCCAAATAATTCAATATGTACTACTACTTTAATCAAAAATTACAGATTATTATATTTTGTTCACCTGTAAACAAGCATAATATATTTTTACTCGGGAGATATTTTCAATTAATATGGATATTTCAGGCGACTAATTATTGCTTGTTATAATGTGTTATCCTTTGCGCTATGCATAAAAAATCTTGTCTTATAAACGTTAGTTTATCATTAAAAAATAATAACTCATTTATAGTATGGCAAAAGGGTCTCCCTTATGATCGCTGCGAAATGTTCACACTCTTACGTTTTTCCCACTGATGAAATGATATGATATATGTTCGTGTGTACAGTGCACATTAATGTTGTCAAATATTTTACTACAGTAAAATAAAAATTGGGGAATATACTAAATATGTGAAAGTAAAAACATGTCATTTTAACATGTAAAGATAACACTGTTCTTAAAATAAATTAAAATTCTTTTGCTTGGTTTTTTCCTGCTCAACACTGTCAACGCAAGAAACTAAATAAAAAAACATACTAAGACTTTTAAAACTGTAATATTTTAGCCCGACCAATTAACAGTATTCTTAGTTTATTTCCTTACTGGTGAAGTTTTAGGTTTAAGTAGGTACACCATTCCAAAAATGCATATGGCTGGGTGAAATCGGTCTCTCCTGAAATAAGTAGGAACCTAAAAAAAGTCTTTACCTAAAATAAGTAGCTACCTAAAGTAAGTACATACTTTATATAATTAGCTTCCTAAAATAAGTAGATACCTCAAATAAGTACAGGCCTAAAATAAGTAGGTACCGAAAGTAAATATATACCTAAAATAAGTAGGTACCTAAAATAAGTAGATACCTAAAATATGTAGGTACCTAAATAAGGGTGACGAGATAAAGCATATTAAAATCGTACTTGCACAATGGAACTCTACCAGAAGTAAAAAAGATAAAAAGGAAAACGGGATTGTGACAAAAATCTGTGCTGTACATCAAAAAATCGTTCATCTTTGTACTACAGAGAACAACAAAACAATAAAGTATTATATTATCGCGAATAATCAGGAATGGCAGGGGTAGAAAAATAAAAATCAATATTCCAGTATAAGTGCGATTCGGAACAACAGTTCAGCGTACCACGCAATATACTTATTCCTCGTATCAAGCAGGTCCCCCTTTTTGCAATCCTGCCGGAGGGTGGCAAGGGGGTGGGGGGGACAATACCCGACACTTGCAATGTTGTGAAGGGGGTGTGCGGACATATCCCTTAAGAGGGGAGCGACGAAACAAACTTTAGGCAACTGTGTATAATAATAAACCGTGCTTGTTATAAAACATTGCAGTGTATTACGTACGAATATTGTTGAATGCGATGTCTCTCTTCTAAATAACTTACTTTTCAATGCAGAATTTTGCTTTCAATTTTCATTTAAACAAAAACTTTTATTACTTTCTCCACTTTTTCAGCTTATTTAGCTTATTAAGTATTTTGTAAGTTGAACAAAGTTTTTTTACGTAGGTGCGTATTAAGCTGTTATTCATAGAGAATATTATACTTTTATACGAGTTCTCTTTCCTTAAATATATATTTTTTTAAATACGTTTACGATACGATACTTTGACAAGGCATCTGAATATTGGTTTTTTCTAGCGTTTTGAAATTGACTTTTAACTCTAAATGCACTGGGCATTACTTTGGATTTGTCCTGAAGTACTGGGGAGACCCAACACTTATAGAGCACGGCTGATTACGGAGGCCATTGAAATTCATAAGAATTCCGTAAATATTAATAGAGACGATGGAGCTAAGCTCAATACTTCTTGGTATCTGATAATTGACGGATACACCAGAGCTAAACGAAGAAAACCACCATAATAAAATTATACTTTAATGTCAGCTCAGAGGATTGGAACTGGCAACACGGTATCACATCATCATACATAAGCTCACATTTCACCACAACCTCAAATAACACATCTGCCCTGATGATGGACACTGCAATGCTGTCCGAAACGTTGGCTAAAGAAGGAGTTAGCGCAACACGGCATAACACCCCAAAAACAAATAACAAAAATACTTTTGTCTGTGAAAATCTTAAATAATAGTGTATTTTGTTCAAATAAAGTCAAAGCGGTGTAAAATTAGTATTTATAAGAAATTTTGATGAAAATAATGACATCCCAAAGTAAATATAATTATAAATTAACAAGGAGATAATACTAACAAATCTAAATGAAACAGAACAAGACACAGATAATTTAAAAAATATAATATATAACCTTGTCCCGGTAAGACAAGAGAACCTGTGTTCGATTTCTAGTCTTGTTCTGTTTCATGTTTCGTTTAGATTTTTAGGATTATCTTCTTCATCTATGATTTAATGCATTGATGGGTATAACCTCCAAAATTAAAAAAAAAAGTTTTCAATAATAATTGAAAATATATTTGTTCATACGAAGCAGATCCTTTATGATGGGATATCATTAAAAAAGAAAAAAAAACTTAACTAAAAGCAATCGCATAAGTAAACATGTCAACGTGCAATGCTCATTACTCTCGCCACTTGTTTAATGGTCTTAAGAATAAAATAATATTCTGGAAAAAAACTGTAAGAAACAAATTATAAAATAAAGCAATTCTAATTGCATAATTTTATATTAACGCTGCTTGAATTAAATCTTTGCAGGTCTTAATGTTACTTTTAATTAAAAACTTACAAACTTTTTTTATGTTTCCAGAATTATGTCTATTTTTAGAGGCTCTCAAACTTTCAAGGAAAGAAGTCGTCTTTAGGTTGACATTCAGGTGACAAATTAGTTTGAAAAATAAAATATTTTTTAATAAAGTTATCTTTGCGAAAATAATGCAATAATATTATGGTGGCTCATTCCAAAAATCACATCTGTGGACGACAATGTGTTGATTATTTTGGAAAATATTAATGATTTTCAAATGAAACTTTAAAAAAAGTTAGTTATTTAGTAATGCAACAACTTAAATACATTTATGCTACTAATATAGTTAATATTTAACATAATAATAACAAAAAAAACTCAAAAATACTTTTTAACCTGTTTGGGGAAATGACCCAGGAAAACACTAAAACTGACCAAAAAAACAATTGTGTAAGTTATCTATCAATTGATTTCTGCTACGATCTTATACATATATTTGAAAGCTACATCACGTTGCGTCCTAATATTTATTTATACATTTTTTTATGTATATAATTAAACGTTTATTACTTCCAAACTTTCAAGTTACTCTTTTAAAATATTTTATCTACAAAATTCTACTGCAATATTTAAAAATAATAAAATTGCATAACCCAGTTTAATAGAAACTTGGTGTTTGGTTTTTAGAAGAATTTTTACTAATTATATTAAATAAGAAGATTAAAGAAACAAAAGAAAAAACATAATTATTGGTTTTGAATTATAAGTTTCTTTCCTTCCTTCCGTCGTGTATTTTATAAAACTAATGTTAGGTGACATTATTAAATTCAGTTAAATAATCGAAAAAGAACATATGTATTCTCTTTGAACATTGATGCCAGAAACCCCGATCTTGTAACCATCAGCAAAGAAAAAACGTGATTAAATACTAATGCTCAGTGTGATGGGCACGTAGGTTTATTATTAATTTATCGGGCCCAAAAAATCTTCAAAGTGTTTCTTCTCCCTTTCGGATAAGGGGGGTCATTGCCCCCCTCGGGCCCCTCTATAAAACATTTTGAAACCATCTCGGGTGAGGCTGCGTGCGATGGGGTGCGGGGTGCCATTCGGGGGTGGGGAGGTAGAGGGGTGGAAGTGTGCGTGCGTGGGGATGGTGGTAATACTGTAATACTGATCGATTGTACAACTGTAAAGGATTTCATCAAATATGGGAGTTTGTAACGAATAATTTACTTTTATTATATAAAACTAATAGTGTTTATTTTATATTTATAAATATATCCTTCGGGTTTTTCTTATATATGAATTCCAACACCTCTCAGTTTCATTTCACAATTCGGTTGTTTGATAACAGCGAAAAAAATTATTTATTTTTTGTGAATTTAAACAAATACCCTAGTATATTAAGAATACGTCCAATTCCAGTAAAATATCGGTAGTATTTACTTGTTTTCGCTTGCAATTCGCCACTATAGACGCTAGTGTTTCATGGCACATTCATACATAAAAATGTGTGAAAGCAAACCAAGCGTCACAACCCGTGCCACTAAAAAGTGCTAGAGAAGCTTACTGTCATAAGAATGTAAAGGAAATGCCTGAAGTTGGAGGTATTATAACTATTCTACAGCATTTGTTTTTAGTTACAAAAAAATAAGCTACCTATTATGTAAACTTCAAGTTGGAGGGTCAACTATAAGAATATTGATGCGTTACAGTAATTTTTGTAAGCTAAAATTAAAATTTTATAAAATAGCTTAAATCTGCGACAGAAGCAAAACAGTGTACTGTTACTGTGTGAAGTGTTAAGTAGAGTAAAAATAAGTAAAGTCTTTTTTTTTGAGTTACAACCTTTTTTGTGAACGAACTTAGTTTTTTAAAATACGAATACAGCAGATACTTACGCAACTGTTCAACTCAACACATCCCCTTAATTAAAGCATCATCGGCAATACTCTAGTCCGTAGTACTGGGTCTGGAGGGTGAGATTCTCCCCTTTAATATTATTTCTCTCTCTCTCTCAATGCACATGCATCCACCCCAACCCTTAGCTAACAAACCCTAACCTTGCAATAGAGAAAGGCGTCTCGTCGTGTCTTGACATCGGTTTGTTTGATTTTAGTTAAATAGTTAGAACTAAAAATTCGATTCAAAAAGTCTATATACGTGTTTTCTTCACGTTGTTTTCTAATTAATATGTCCATAGAGTAGGACACTCGATTAACAGTCGGATTGGTCGTGTCCAAATTCAAAAGCTGGCATAGTTATAATTATTAAAGTTAATTCTAGGTAACTATTTATTTAAGTACCGAGTAATTTGAAAAAAATTAAGGTAATTTAAAAAGTTAATATAAAGTTAAATTTGACCCCAATTTTCTGTTAACAGATTTTAATATGGGTTAGTACTTTATCACTCGTCTAAATACTTCACATTCAAATAATCAGTTACAATTATGAAAATAACCCTCAAATTTGAGTTCATTTAATCAGATTTTTCGTAAAACTAACCCACAGACAACCGAAATTGTTATCTTAGAATAACACATATATAAGAAAAAATAAATGCGCATCCTAATAACATTGCAGATAGTTAATCCCTGACACGTATAATATTGTGATAGTGGAATTATTGGTAATCTTTTAGGATCGCTGGCTACGTTTAATACTATTTTTTTTAATTAACGCCTTGATTCAACTTAATTACTAAAAAAGCTTACTATTAACATCCGGGGGAACGGAAAATAATGCATCAAGGTTCCATTTTTTTTCCAAAATATCATGAGATTTTATGCTTTATTTTTTATTTCTTGTTTGATGTATTTGTATTGAGCGTGGCCAGGGATTCTAAAACTTTACCAAATTATCAAAACCGGATATAACTTAATACATGATTTTTTTTCGTTAGGCTCCTGTGATTCTAAGCCTCCATTATGGAAGAAAGTACCTACCTACAAAGAACCAAAAAAATTTTTTTTTTTGGGATTCGCAATAGTTTTAGTGATTCTTGATTTTCGTCGGACTTGTTGCACTGTATTTGAAACAATAGTTTCTGCTTCCGCCACGCCACCCCTGTCATCTCCCGCCTGATGGGGAGAGGGAGCGAAAAAGAAAATTGAGGATATTCCTATTTGATGACGTCGCCGCTGGGTTAGTGGACATGTAGAGCTAGATACGCAAGCACGGCAATTTCGTTGTCTTGTGTTCGTCGGTTTTGTGTCGTGTGTTGTTTTTTTTCGTAGACGTGAAGTAGCGTTGGTTATCGTAACGTGAAGTGTTCTGGTTTAACGTCACGTCTAGTCAATCAAAATTAGTCGCACTAAAATTCTATGTAATAATATTAAAAATATTTTTTAAGAAATCTAGTCAAATTTGTGTAATTTTAGTCAATAATTATAAACAACTAGATTATTATAGTATTAGCTAGGCCAAAAACTTGAGCACCGAAGCAGTACAAATTAAATTATAAGTGATTAATAACTCTTTTTACTAATACAAAGTGCAATTTTTATCTCTTAAACAAAGCATTGTGAACTGAAATTGCATTCCAAGTGGTTGTTTTATATTTGTCTAGTCTGTGATATTACGAGGGTGACAGATAGTTCAAACATGAGCACAAATCAAAGTTCAAATTAAAATAAGTGCGATTTTATTTATTTATTTGTACTCAATGTAATAAAGGTTACTATAGGTACCTTTTGATCTACCTCAAAAGTTTTTACAAATATTAATAGATATTAAATAATAATAACGCTAAAACACTTGATTTGTTGATTATAAAAGTGAGCTATTCGTGTATCTAAAAATTGATTTGTAGTGTTGTATGAAAGGACAATACAACATTGTTTTCGTGTGAAAAGGGCACATGTGTTTCATACGTAACACAAATATTCACACAACTTCATAAACGCAAAGTAAATAATCGATATTTTTACGCATTACCCAGCATATATTTCAGCCGGGCCAAAACAGTGTCAAAACAGTGTTTATATACTCCGTGTAGTTTAGTGTCCCGACACGGGCACGCGGAGGGATTTTGTATGATATTGCCTTTCTGCCGTATAAAAATAATTTGTCGCGTGCAGACGAAAACTCTTTGAAAGATTAAAAAAGTGTTATTATAAACTAACAAGGGTTGTTGTTTGAGTTCTTCTTTCAACTAATTGATTATATCGTAATTGGTTATATTTACGTAGTATTTGTTACACTTCGCATAATAAGTAAAAAACTAATTGACTTCGGAATAAAGTGGCGTGCCAAATTATTAAATAAATACAAAAATTACAGGAATATATTTTGTGCCTATTCATAGTTAGATATCTCTTTAACTTAAATCATATCTTAGCATTACTATTTTACAATAAACGATTTGAAGGCTGATTAACGTTAAGCGTGTATTTTAAGCGCATGAATTAAGTGAATATTGAATAGTCTAATTCAACAATAGGTTATAAAGAGTTCGTGGAAGAAGTTATGTTGATTCCCCCCTCTCCAGCCACGATGAACCCGGCGCTGATTTCTCTCGCTACACCTCCTGGGTTCGTCAGCAGCCCCGTGCCTTGCTCCATTGCTGCCAGCGCCCCCAACTCCGCCCTGCTCGGCTTTGCAAGCTCTCCGCCTAACATGACGGCCAACGGGGGAAGCCAGGCTGCCATGACCAATCACATCATCCACGTGGCAGCTGCACAGAGATACAACAATATGCAAACAGAGATGGGTCCCGCTCAACCGAACCAAACAATGCAAGTCCCCACCCAGACAATGGTCACTAATCAAAACATGCAAATGGCAAATCAAAACATTCAAATGGCTAACCACATCCAGAATATGCAGAATCAAAACATGCAAGCGGCAATGATGCACGCTAATAACGGTCATAACCAGATCATTATGGAAGGTAATGAAGACGAGCTCGACGATGAGAAACAGGGACAAATGATTTCTTTGTCCATGTGCAGAGACGCCATCAAACTGTTTGTTGGTCAAATTCCGCGGCACCTTGAAGAAGAAGACCTCCGTCCGATGTTCGAAGAGTTTGGCAAGATCTACGAGTTCACGGTGCTGAAGGATAAATATACCGGAATGCATAAGGGTGAGTTGGTTTAACTGTTTATCACCATGATGATGCAAGTTTGAAACAATTTTGAGGTTCATTACGTTCCTTAATCTTCCGATATTGTTGTATTGAAAACTAAAGCTATTAGAGTTGTTTTGTCTTCGAAAATGCGTAACATGCCTATAATTATAATATATTTTTAAATATAAGCAGGTACCGATCAATATGTCGACATTAGTCGATTTAAAAAAAATATATTAAGATATTTTGCTACAAGATTTAAAATAGTTACACTTTTATAGTATTGACAGAACTTAGCGTCTTGTCTTAACAAAACTAGATGTGAGGCTTTTCATGAATCAAGGAAAAATTGTTATAATATTTGTATATTCGAGTAAAGGTAAAGCGGTGAGGTGAATTTCCACACAGTTGTTGGTGATTTGTTCATAAACACGAACATGTCACATAAATCTGAGATTTTGAAAAATGAGCACTTTGTTTGACCTCTATAGAGATTGGAAAATTGATTGTTTTTGATGCTTAGCACGTTTCAAATAGCATGTTTAGCTCTGACAAATACGTCAACACGTCATAATGATGTAATTTTTAAAATTATTTTAGAATTTATTTATATAACCACTTTTATAATGGTGGTTATTATTATATGATTTGTTTCTCACGTAACTCACAAGGATAACTAATAATTATATTAATCTCTCAAATTAACCAGTTATTGCAAAATGTATGTTTTATATTTGATTCGTATACAAGTGTATTATACTTAACCTTATCAGATTTAAGTAATAGTGATTCGATTGAGAAATATTTTTATTAGTTGTCATCTGTTTTATCATAAATATAAACGATAGTATATTTATACACAAAAAATTCAACTGGGATATTGTAACTTTTGTATGTTATTTTTTTTAATTCGCTCTAAAGAGCATGCTATTACCATGAACTAGTCTTTTTACATTAAAAATGTATTAATAATTTGAAAATAAATATATGAATTTATAAAATATAACAGAACCATTAGGAGTTAAAAAACCTAGAAAATATATTTTTGAATTTTCCTTATCGAGCACCGAAATAAACTCCTATCTATGTACCTTTGTTATTAATTTGAATATTTTCTTTTGAGATTACAAAGTCCAGACCCAATTTATTATTTTGTCAGCAACCCTTCGATTAATGTTCAGATTAATTTACAATTTAATATGCCTGGTCAAATAATTGACCTAACAAAAATTCTTGCATAGATTGAAATGAATATTCACGCAAATATTAAATTAAACATTCATACGACGGGGCATAAAGCACCGTTATAAAGCTGGAATCTCCTGGCAAGGTCATTGACTCATTTTGTTAATTTATTATTATTGTTGTAACACAATGGGGGAGTGTTCATTAAAGGCTTAAATTAGATTTTCCGTAGTTAAGATACTAATCTTTCTTTTTTGGTGCTCATATTGGGAATTATCATGATCTTGTTTTGAATATTCGAAAGGTAAAAATGTAGATAAACATTTCTGATGTGAGCATTAGATCAAATTTATAAATCTACTTTAGTGGACACAAGTGGCGTGTCGTGACTTTTGCAAAGAGTTTTGCTTAGAAAAAGTTGCCTGGCGATTTTTATTAGCCATTTAAAAATAGCCACCAACCATTTTGTTATTCTAGGAAATCAAAATTAAATCAACGCCCCCAAAAAAAATTTGCATTAACTTTAACACATCACAGAACCGTTATTGTTTGGTTTTAAAAATATTTAAAATAAAGGCTCGTGTTTATATTATTAGGGTTAAGTTTTTTCGAAATTAAAAAAAAATGCTTGTAGTATTTATAAACGCGTTTATAAATAGTTTTAATAAAACACGAATAATAACGGTGAATAAAAAGTTCGGTTTCTGTCTAAGCTACTAATTTGCTAACCGATTTTGCAACTCATGTTGCAAGGCAAACAATTTCCATAAAAATAACTTTTCGATGTAAAAATCAATTCGTTTTATGTATGTCAGGCAATCATAAAAAAGATAAAATTCTCCAATAAAGATAAAAGCGCCCTCTATTGACCTGTACGTAAAATAATAACATCAGCGTCTTATCGGATTGCCTCGGCGCTATCGGGCTGTATCGGGCATATCGCGCGCGCCAAGTGGTGTGATAAGCCCCCCGAGAGCTTCTGACGCAGCACATGCCATGCATGCGTCGCGTAGAGGCCGTAGCGCCCTGACAGACCGCCGTAGAGCCTCGCGCCTGCGCCGGTCTAGCCAGCCCTCCGAACCGCGTGGCCTGTGACGGACCGTAGCGGGAAAGAGCCCGCCCGACCTCTCACTCTACGCGAACTGCTGGACTTCTTCGGCAATCAGTTGATACCGCGCGCCGCGACGGCTAAGACTTTCCGGAACGCACTCCCACCCGCCGCCGTAGCATGTTGCAAATGACACGCGTTCTTGACAGTTGACATTTTTAGTGAATTATGGTACTATTATTTGTTAAGTGCTCTTGCTCAATTTTTATAAGCAATTATAATCAGTTATGAAAAAAACACAATGAACAAAATAGTTTGGTTTCGGTGACAGTATTTAAACATAGACTATAACTTAACAATTCGAAAATTAATCTTGTAACGGCCTTTGTAACCTCTAGTTCAAATTTTATTATATCTTTATGTGTTAATCATATATTACTAATAATAGTACATACAGCAGTTTTTTATTCAAGCCCTCAACGTAAATACACAAAAGTTCATTAGTACCTACTAGAGTTTTATGCAGTTCTAGGAGCTATTTAAAATAGATTGCTAGAATATTGTTAAAAAATAGAATGAGCTTTATTTTGAAAATAAAATAATGTGATATCGATGTTGTTAATATATGTATTCAAATAACGTGTTAACAATATTTTTTAAATACCAATTCTTTAAAATTATTGAAAGTGTTTGAAGAAAATTGGAGACACCGCCATCATTTCAATGACTACACTGTTACAAGGTATGATCGTTAATTACAATCAAAATCATTCTATTGATTGTAGGTTACTTTATCTGACGAAGAAAATTATGACTTTTTTCATATAAAAATCCATTTGGGAACAAAAAAAAACAATTCGATGATTATGACTGTTTTGCAGACATTGAAATATAATTTTGATCACCTGCTTAGTTTTAAAACACAATATAATCAGAAGCTAACTAGGTAGGTATGTTACAAGAAACATCCTCCTGTATCACAATGCATAAATCTATTTACAATTATTGCAGCACAAAGTTTGGTATGAAATACTGGTGGAACCAAAGAGTCTCAGTAGCAATAAATTTAAGCTCTCTTTTCGTCTTTTCAACGCGACCGTTACGGACGGGACTCCATAACAAAGGTATTTGTTGGTCCTTGTTTTTCGTTTGCAAGTTTGACGTGAATATATGGTCTCTCTTAAAAGTCAGGGCACGAATAATCTATCATTACACTTAGTTTTCGTTTTGTTAGTCTCTGCATGCAAGCTACTAAAAATGTTTTCATTGAATGCTACCATCGTAGAATATTTATTTCACGGAGAGATTAATTACAAACTTTGAAAATTTCACACGGTCTTCGATAAAAGAATTTTCCAGGAATCGAGAGTCTACATTTTATCATTTTGTATATGTGTGGTATAGCAGAAACCGATTTTAAATTCCCTCCTTGTGACTTTGCTTCTAATAAGACAACACATAAAAAATAAACATTGAATTTAAATTTAAAAAAAACGTAAAACAAAAAATCATTTGATACAAGTATGATGTTCATTTGTTTTAATCTAGTGGTATTTTATGATGATTTAAAGACACGATATCATTTCTTAAATATAAAATTTAAATTAAATATCCCAGTAGTAGACTTACAATATCATTTCTTATTAAATACTCTAAAAATACACAAATTGGAAGACAGACGTAAAATAAACGACTTAACTTTTTTATTCAAGATTCTAAACTCTAAATTCGACTGTTGCGAACTTCTGCAACTCATAAACTTACGAATACTAACAATAACAACACGACAAAATACACTTTTCCACTGCAACACACATAAGCGCAATTACATTGCGAACTCCCCAATATAACGGTTTCATACTATGTTAAACCAATACTTAGGTGATGTCGATAACTTTGCGAATTTTGTGGATTACGTAAAAGACTTATTTCAACACTATAATGGAAGTTATATTTTTGTAAACCAGTCAAATCTCTGTATTTTTTTTATTTATGTTCTTGTTATTTTTAATTTTGTTTCTTGCATATATTATTTTTTAATGTAATTTTATTTTTATTATTTCTTTCTCATGTTTCAAAACTGTGTGTCATTAAAATTGTACCACCTACATGTAAAAGCCCTCTTGGCGTTAAATAAATAAATAAATAATAGAGGATATGCTCTTATGTAAATTCTCTCATAAAATTTTATAAATATACATAATTAAGTTTGATACAGAATTATATATTGCAACAACAACGAAAACAACACTCAAAACCACAAATGATAATAATAATTTAGAAAATACAAATTTCAATATACTTTTTGTCACATTTGTCATAGTAATGCATGTTATAAATATGATTCTGGCGTAGTCATATAATATTACAACAGCTGTTATTACCTATACATAATTTTATATTTTTTGTATTGCTTAAAAATCAAGAAATTAATGTGATTGTAACTTCAAGTAAAGGTTAGTTTATAATATAGAGGTAATCAATTGTAAAAAGGAAAAACATAATTACAGAATTGTACATTATTTTATTATACAATTCCGGATTGGTAGACAAAATAAATGGTATATTTTTTTACTCTATTAAATAAACGCTAACAATCCAAAGGTATTTGTCCGATATTAATATATATTTATATTTCCGATGTTTTACAGTGACTCAACAGCGACCGCTTGTTTCTTTCTGTTTTGCGACAGGGGAATAGACAAGTGACGCTTTAAAAATCATTAACAATACCTTTTGGAGGTAATTTCTAGCTACACTTATAATATATAGTATTGTCTTGCCGTAAATTTAATGTCTAAATTGTTTTTTGACAGATAGACAGACTGAAATCCTTGTCTGTTTGGCTATTTAGAATATCTTTAAATCTTCGTAATTTATTTCTCAAGTTGAGTTTGTTGAGTGAGAGTTTAGTTTTCCAAAATGAATTTTGTGAGACAATTTGTGAGTTTTGAAAACATTAACAGCCATTGTATGATTAAAGATTTTCACGGCCAAAAGCATTATAGTGATTTGTTTTTGGGGTATTATGCCGTGATGCGCTACCTCCTTCTTTATCCAACGTTTCAGACAGCATTGCAGTGTCAATCATTTCCATATTACACATCTGCGCTGATGATGGACACTGCAATGCTGTCCGAGACGTTGGCTAAAGAAGGAGTAGCGCAACACGGCATAATACCCCAAAAACAAATCACTACAATTAACAGCCATTGTAAATAACGTGGTCTTAATATTAAACAGTGAAAAACTAGACTTATTACATAAATCAGTGATGAACAGGCGTATAAGAATCTAATTTATAAGAGCCTAAATGAATATGTATCTCATTAGTAAAAGTAGATGGAAAAGTAAATCACTAGGGATTTAGCACTATTATACCTATAAGTATTGTAAAGCTGCCAAACTTTAAAACTTCGTTACTGAAAATGTCTAATTCTGCGGAAACAAAGTTGATATACGAAAAAAAGAAAACTCCACCAAAACTCTCAGTAAAACTGATTTTTATCCAACGAGAAGCTTTTGTAGGATAGGGGAAGCTGGGGTCAAGCAAACTTTTACAAAGCTGCGCTGCGATAGGCTCGGTTGTAATAGAGGTGCAATAAACCTGAACTTTTTGCCACTGAACTTTCCGGCCAAGGTAATGGAATGATTTATAGGAGCCCCCGGAATTAAATATATATATGCCGATGAATGCAGACTTTATGTTTGAAACAAAGCATTTTTTTGGTAGAGAAAAAACGTTAATTGATGGAACGGATAATCTTTTAATGAAGAGGTTATTGATATTCCAGATAATAATAGTTGATAAATTATTTTTTAGGATTCAGAGGTACAGTAATTTTGAATGTATATAACATATACCTACTCACATAAAATGAATCCTATCGAATGTGTGCAATATAAAGATTCAATGTTCTCATCGGTATTAATTAGAATTTAGAATTTTAAATAAATTTTAAATTCACATTATAATCACTAGCTGTTTGTAGAATAAGTCTCTGTTATTTCGTGTGTTGTAAAAGAGGACGATATTTTATACCATTTAGGTTGACAGTAATATTATAAATGACAATCGGAGATACATAGGCAATACAGAGAAATCAGTTTCAGTTATAATATGAACAAGCAGTTAAACAACATATATAACATGGTTGCATCTTAGTTGTAAGCAAAGAATGCTACAGCCAGAATGCTCCCTCGGGGGGGTATTCTTTCGGGCAGCACCGGTTCTTCACGATGCGCGATGTGCGATGGCTGCACGATGTTAGTAAACAGAACGGACGA
Source organism: Hesperophylax magnus (assembly GCA_026573805.1). Lineage (NCBI taxonomy): Eukaryota > Metazoa > Arthropoda > Insecta > Trichoptera > Limnephilidae > Hesperophylax > Hesperophylax magnus. Next base: position 10,471,818 of record JAIUSX010000022.1, read on the forward strand.
GTGTACGTACTATACACGTTCACATACATGTGGAAGGCTCTACCTTACCTCCTTGGCGCAGTCACGTATCTAAAGTTCGACGCATGCGTAGCTCGCAGAAGGGAAGGCCTGAAACGGGGGTCGTAAAAAAATTACCGGTATGTTTTATTCTCACGTGTCTGTTCGTATTTCTCGCACCCGGCAATGTATTTTACATGGAAAATATTATTTTATAGACACGTGTGGAGGTAAAATTCATTCCTTATAAGAAAGTATAAAGTTTTTTCCCACCCAAAAACACATCATATTCTGAGCGTTCGACAGTCTAAGCTGTTTAAGACATGTAAAACGTGTTTTTTTCTCTTACGCTGCGTAAAAGGAAACACTTTTTTCATAAGCCTGGCTCACAGCATGAACCATATACAAGTATGCGCGGGTACCTAAAGATACGAGGTAAATGGAATAATGAGTATAATAAAACTTTCCTATATTATCGCGACAAAAAATGGTTCTCTCTTTATATTATTTTAATATTTCGGAGAACGTATTTCGTTCTTTAGGATACGCAAATTTTTGGGATCTTCATTCGCAAATTCGTTTTTAAAAATGTCAAACGTTTTTTTACATCACTCAAATGACAAAATGATTTTAAATATAAGGATAGATTTATAAAACAGTTCACGGAGAGAGATTTTCTTTGCCAAGACATAAAACTTATAAAATAAAACAAAAAAAAATCTATAGATCTTTGTGAGTTTCCGTACCTATTCTCTGTATGCTTTTTAAATTTATAATCTTTTTTAAAGATAAAATTAAATAAAATGCTTCTAAGGAGCATCCCATTTGTGTCGATTTTAGTCGTCAAATTAGCAAAGAAGCATTGTGAAACGAGTCTGGACGGGAACCTTGTCTAGCGCCCGAGGCAAAGAAACTCGCAAGGCGACGAACAGAAAGCAAATCTTAGGGAGGAAATGAAACAGAAATAATTTTCTCATTTCTAAATTTTCAAAGAAATGTTTCAGTTTGTTCAGTGGAAATTAATTGTTTGAAGTTTGGCGTTTGTTTAAATACAAAAGTCGGTTTTAAATTATATGCAGTGGGTATATCGTTTCATGAAGCATTTAGAAGCTGACATGAATTTTTAATTATTTTCAGAAATTCGCTTTTTCAGCTCGCGAAATGCTATTTAATTTATCAATGATATATTTAGAAGACTCTTATTCACAAATTATATATTAATGAAGTAATTTACTTCCTTTTCTTTGTATATATTCTAACAGCTGTAGAGTTAAGGTGTTCATTTTTTTGTTTGAAAACCGCATAAGATTCATCAAGATTCCCAACCGTATATAGACAATGAGATTATGGCATCGCCAATCTGGGTATATTGTGAGACTGAAAGTTGAAGGGGAGGAAGGAGACGAAGAAGAGGAAGGTGGGAAAGTACCCGGCTATTCAGTTCTTGACTCCATTTATGGCTGAAGTCAATTCAAGCAATGTAAATATACTATTATATATGCTTGGTTATAATAAATGAAATCAAATTAATTAATTAAAATTTGTAATCGGGATTTGAACGCGCGGCCTAAGGATTCACAACCGAGGATGGTATTCACGAAGGCCGTCGTAATTAATCAGTAAAATTATATAACAACATACATAGCATTACACAAGCAGACCTTGTAAGACAAATCCATACTTAAGTCTGCAAGAATCGATCTCCCGACTCAAATCACACCCGAAAAGATCTCTAAATCTCTGGATCCGAAGGTCCCAAGGAGCAATACGGCAAAGTATCAAAAGTGGTATGCACCAAAATTATATAATAAAATCCCCCAAGAATTAATTATTAAAACATGCAAAATATCCTTCATCGGTTTAATAATAACTAAATGGTTGATTGGCTTGGGGAGGGTGGAGTATGAAAAACTATTAAATATTGTCACTTAAAATTTTACATGGTTACCTATTGATGACTCATTTAGTAAAAGCTTAATTTTATTCAATTTGAATAAAAAAAAACAACAACACTTTAATTTTACATAATAAATTTTTAGCAATTTTAACAGCATTTGGTTCCTTAGACGGGCAATCTGCCTAGCTAGGAACAATTCATAATGACACTTGTACTTTAATATACTTAAACAGTTATTGCAATGTTATTATCTTGACATTTTTGCTATATACATGTATCTTATGTAATGTAATAAATAAAAAGTAAGTGATTTTACTTAAATTCCGATGGCCAAACCATTAAACTACGGAAAACGATAATTAGCCTATGTGTTTCCTCCTTTCTACAACGGTTCTCTCCAATACCGATGTTTACTCCTTCTTTTGTTTCAAAAAGACCCTCCACACGACATCGCCAAAGATGACATCGACCCTTAGGGAAAATATTTCCCTCGGGGCCTCTTGTATACATAGATGAAATAAAATAAGAAGATCTATACATGTATGCTCTTATTGTTTGAATTTATTAACCTTGCTGTGATAAAAAAATGAAATCTGTCTAATTTATCAGTCATAATTATTAGTACATATCTACTTACAAAATGATTGCATTTTTGCTAATTTCACATCTATTTTATTTGTAGGTATATTTTATTCCCGGAAGATACAATAATGCCATTTACATTGGCAAAGCCACGGTATTTTTGTTTCACGTGCTCAGATTTATCAGTTGTAGCAGCATCTTCCCCGCCTCCGAATCATCCCCCATTATTGGGATAAGCGCAACGTGACCTGTTGACTAAAACGCTCCCAATACACGTAAACTGGTACACATAAGCGTTCGCTTTACCTTGCAGATTTGGAGCTACTAACTGCAATTTAACCAACCAATATTAACATATCCATTGTAGAATTTTGTAATAATATTTCATAGCACCTTTGTACATATGTTGTTTTTATTTGTTGCACGTGGCATACGCGTATTAATAATAATCAATCGTATAATACTGGCATTTTTCATAGTTATGTTTATATACTTTCAATATCGCCCATATGAGACCACCATTCAGATTCGAGGTGTTGCTTGAAGTGGCTTTAGCGTTGTTTGGTGACGAGATTTGAATAGCCCAATTGGGGTGCCATAATCGCACTGGCTCCAGACGGTTAGGAACAGTTACGGCTTTTGTGCGGTACTCACGTAAGTGATTTAAGAATTGGCCATAAATAGATTTTGTGCAAACTTAGCAATGAGAAATTATTTCGGAAACATTGAAACCGTTACCATCCATAACTATACCCACAAATATTTCTTTAATCAAAAACATTTTTTTTTTGTATTTTTTTTAATATGCTGCTATTATGTATACGAGTATGTATCAATTTTTGGTGTAGTTTTCTCCCGCCACGCCATGGTGTTTCATGGTGGAAGATTCTTTCTCTCACTTCCTTGGTTCTATCAAATAATTTGAATTTCGCGGTTCAAGTGCAGATTTCATCAAATTGGTGTTTCATCAGTTGGACTGTTTGTCAAAATTCATAAAAAATTAACTCATAAAAGAATTTTTTTTTTACTGTTGATATTTTATTAGTAGATGTATTTTAATTTTTTTGATTTGACTGAGAATTGAACCTTCATTCGTCGGGACTGTAGTCAACCGCGCTAACAACTGAGCCAATTCCTCATTGGATAGGACCGACATTCATTACGCATATTATTTTCTGTGACGTCACCCAATTTCAGAGAAATGTGTATATTTCTGCATGCGTATCCGTAATTGCCAAAATTTGATAGAATGCATTATCATCGACAAAGAGCTTATCTGCCAAGTTTCAGCTAGGTCGGATGAGGGAATGTGGGTAAATATCCACTTCCATTGAAATAAACGGAAACAGAACACTGATCAAAGGACCTAAATTGATTATCCTTCCTCTCTCCCATCTCCCTTTCTTCTCTTACTGCAATCAGCCTCACCATGTACTAAATTAAACGGCTACGGGCAGATAAAATTTTCATACGACAGTCACAAGGTTAAATAAAAATATTTTTAGTTTGTCATTAATATTGAATATTTTAACATATAGTTCAGATATTTTTGTATCCTTTTACATTTTTTCATAAAGGCGAACGTCGAAAATTTCAAGAATTTATTATATTAAGCATATTTACGATACCTTTTGTGAAATATTTATGGGCATCATGGGTCCGACATTCTTTTGACGCATTATTTGTCACTTTTTATCATCGTAGGCTCACAAATACCAACCATAAGTCTAACTTCGAAATTGCGTAATATAAGGGCTTTGAATTTAATATCTGTCAGTGGACCACAAAAGATCCGAAAGAATAGCCTTAAACTCTTCGCCATCTTTCTATCCATCTCCCCAACTACCCCCTGCGGGACATCCCCTCGTCAGCCCCGTTCCCGGCCCCGGCCCGTTGTTGACGAAGCCCGCGGGAAAAAATGCAGCCTTCCGGTACCCTTGTCGGCCTACATAATAAAAACGGGCAAGAATAAATAATATTCATGGATGATTTTCGAAAAAAACCAAAAGTGAAAAACGCCGTCAGAGAAGCCAAAAGGATAAGGTACCTACCGCCTATCACAAATAAAACTAATTTCATGTGCGGGTTTTAAAAAACAGTTGGCTAATGTTTTTTTTAATATGACACGTACATTATACACTCTCCGGCAATGCCTGAGAACGATATTTTTTGCGAAGCATTTTTTTGGTAGATGCGAAACAGAAACATGGCGTCTCGTATTAATTGTTTTAAAATGATTTCTTTAATGGCACGATAGTTCACCGTTTATATTTTGTTGTTAGCATGTGCTTACTTTGTTAGTCGTTTGACCACAAGAAAACAAATGTGACATCTAAGAAAGCTAGTGAACAAAGAATATGTAAAAACTAAAATAAATATTTAATTGGAATTCGTACTAACACTAGTTCTAAAATTGGTGTTAAGTTTATCAAAGGTATGATCAGTATGTTTAGTATCATTGTTTACGTCCACACGACCAACGCACAAACTAGCAAAATGGTTGGAATAAAGTGTGTTGGCCTTCCCACTAATGTTTGTTTTCCAAGAATTTCAATAGCTCAGCCAGCACGTTATTCATGTGGACGAAACCATTGGAGAATTCATCATTCTTAACGCAATTCATTTGCAAAAAAAAATCTTAGCTTTACGAGTGTTTTCGGTATAAAACATTATTACCTAAATACTTCCTTTGCCTCTAAACAGTTCAGTGCTCCGAGTAGGTATACTTATTCCCGTTAATAAATCGAGTGTCTTCCCACTGCAAGATATAATCAGTATCACCCGAGTGTACATTTATATTAATTGCTTTAACTTTCGGAATCCACTGTTTGCACTAGACCGAAAAGAAATAAAAGAAGTAGGCGAATAAGGAAACTTTTCATCTGATACCTCTTGAGTAGTCTGACTCTCTCTTATGCCTAACACAGCTCGCTCCCCCATTTACTCCCTCCTCCGCGGAACTTTCTTTCATTTTTCAGACGTCTTGCAAATGAAATAGGCCTTTACTCATTTTTTTGTAAAGTATTTTTCTTCCAGACACGTAAATACAATGCCCCAGACACCTGAGAAATTATAGTCGAGATAAATGGAACGAGTTTCGTTTTTCTTCGAGATTTCCATTTCATTCCTTGTTTACACATTCTTATCTTTCATATCCTCCTGTTAAATGCTATTCCATGACAGCCGGAGAGATTTATTATGTGTATGCACTTGAGATAAAAATTGAATTAGTTGTGTAAGGAAAATTTATTAAGACACGGAGGGGCAAAACATATTATCGCCCAGATAATGTTTTTCTTGATTTATTACATTAGTGTTTTGAAAGTAAAACTTATGTGGGTCTTAAATAATATGATGTGTGGTGGAAAGATTTTGGTTATGAGAAGAATACCATATCCGACAATATTATTGAAGGTAAGTAATAAGTTAGAAAAAATATTTTTTTCAGGTAACCAGAATGAGATTATGAACATACCCAAATTTAAAACTACTCTAGGATAAATGAACTCTTAATTCGGCTACACTATGCTTTATAGTCTATTTTACACCATTTCTTTTTTTTAACATTTTTTTTTAATAACATTTATTAATAACTTTTTGAAGGTTATATCCATCAATGTAATGTTATCAATAGTAGATTAAGGTAATACTAATAAATCTACACGAAGTATGAAAAAAAAAAAAATTAAAAGGTGACGGTCGCAACGGGGAATCGAACCAATGATATTTATCTTACCGGGACAACGCCTCTATCCACTCCGCTATTGTAACCAATAATGGCCCAGTGGATTGAGCCATTGTCTCAGTAAGACAGAGTTTCAAGGTTAGATTACCAATTGCGACCGTTACCTTTTTAATATCTTTGTCTTGTTTCGATTCATATTTCGTTTAGATTTATTAGTATTAACTTCTTCTTCAATGATTTTTTTTTTATTATTTTGCATCTCACAAGACAAAACGCTGTCAACTAAGGCAAATAATCCATCCAGTGTAAGAACGACTTATTTATACAGTCGTTAATTTTATGATAAATTGTTTCAATGGTCAACGACTCTAGCCATGTAGCTAGTAAGGAAATTGAGGGAAGCGTAAAAATTTCGAGTAGGTAATCTAATAATTCTAGGTCAGACGTTCTCTTGTCGCATTTCCCACCCGCAGTTTTCCTCCACCCCCTACCCTAAACCACCCACCCAGATCAAATCCCTGGGTGGCATCCCGCCACGCTTAGGCCAAGCTATGTTCAACTCAACGCAAATCCGTTGAATGAGTCGCGCACTTTTGAGTGGGCGACTTTTCACTTAAAAGTGAAATAATTAAAGCTTCTTCAATTAAATAATGATAATTAAGAAAACCGGTATAGTGGAAATTTTTTAATTTTTTTAGAAATCTCATTTATTTCAATTTTTTTTTCAGGGTAACTAGTTCACTAAAAAACTTGACTGATACTAAATTTGTTTGTATTCAGGTTATAAAATGTGATCTTATTTCTTTGTATTTAGTTTTACCATCACAAAACTACCCTACGAAAATGCATTTGATTTAATCAACTGTAACATTGTTTTAGTCACTTAATAATTAAACTCTTATAAGAACACGCTGACAGGTCTCGGAACAACTTTTTCTTTGTATGCATACTTTTACCTGTAGGTTCTTACGAAAACACTGTACGCTGAAACCGGTTGGCATGTTCAAAACAATAATGCAGTGCACATAAAGCTGCAAAAAAATATTAAATAGAAAATTATTATAATAATAATAATATTCTCCCATTATTAAAATTTTGATTCGATTCCGGTTAAATGAACTCTGGAACTTTTACATTGAATTTAAGTTTATTTTCAAAATTGGAATTGTTTGTTGTACCTACTTATAATATAATATTTTATCAAAAAAATATTTTAATTGCCATATTAAAAATTTGAACTGTTTTGTCGGGAATTCAGACCATCTCCGTTAATGTATTATTTTACTTGATAGAGTGAAAAACGAAGCGAAATTTTTTGAAATCACTGCTACTTGCATGAAATTAGTGAAACAATTTTTGTAAAGATGTTACTACGCGATAGGGTCTCTTAAGATTAATACGTGATTGTTCACGGATCTTGCTCGAGTTACTTATTTCGAAAACATTATTATTTCCGGTCTGATACCACGCTTAAGTATTGATGCCTGTAACAAAACAGTAGAGATACAATTATCTAAAGACAAGTCGTCATTCCGTTTGTGTCATTTGTAAAATTGGGTAGAATGTTTTCTATAATTTAATTATTGAGATATCAAATGTGGAGTTCCTATATCGACGCGCGCCCCACGGTGCGTTAGTAGGGGGATGAATGGGATGGTTATTCCGTAGGGTGGTTGGTTGGTTTACCGGCGCTGGGGAGAGGGTGCGGCACGCATTGCAGCCTCCTTCCTCCCTGCAACCACCCATCTCCCAGAGCCGGACTGACAAAGGGATATGTCTAAAACATAAACATTATGGAAGCAGTAAAAAGCGGGTAAAACCAATAAGTAATAATATTGCGACCTGAAAACAGGTGGCGATGTGCGAATGTTATCACACCGTTCTTCCAGATTCCAGATGCTTTTGTGAAACAAAGGCTAGAGTAATACTCGTCCCAGAGAGAGGTTGTACCTGACGTCGTTGAATGATTTTCTGTCCTTCCATTTTCACAAACATAACATGTGATAAAGAAGAGGATGATCATCTAAGTCTTAGATTCTAAGACGTACGTTTGAGCTCTCTCTGGGATTATTTTACTACCCGGCTTCCTGAAAATTCCCCAAAATAATTTAATAATATTCTTAATCTTATTTTCGAAATAGTGAATAATAACATGACATAAAACCAAAATTTAGGATACGGGTAGACAGCTCTTATGTACGTTTTGACCATACCAACTAGACCGTTTGGTAAATCATCTGTTTGTACATTTGTTTGTACGTTCCGTTTCCGGATTCGATTTTTTTTTGTGAATACCACACAAAAATCCGAAACGTCTGTAGCCAGTGAGACTATGGCTTCCCCAATTGAGGTATGTTGTGAGGCTGAAGGTAATTGTAAGGGGAAGGAGATGGAAAAGAGGAAGGTGGCTTTCCAGATCTGGTCACGAAACACTGCTAAATCCATTTCAATCTGAATGGTGGTCTTACTCCCGGGTTATACTGAGAGTATCTTATAAATTGAGAGATAACACAAATTCATCAAATAAAATTTACTTGTACATGCCAGGATTTGATCCCGCGACCTTCGACTTGCTACTTGCTACTTGAGCCTTACCACTCGATAACGGAGGCCGTCAAATCTACTGCATATTAATGACACTTGATTATTCAAGCAAGTCTTACAATGACTAGACGGCTAACAATAAGGACGGGTTGTTTCGGAGAATTTGAACAATTCATCAAATTTCAACGTTCATTTCCGGGTTCTGTGAAAGACTTATTTAAGTTCTGTTTTTATATCATTGTAGGCTAGTTGCTTGACAAAACTGAAATAAAAACAGAACTTGAAAAAATCTTTCACAGAGCTTGAAAATGAACGTTGAAATTTGATGAATTGTTCAGATTCTCCGAAACAACCCGTCCTAAGTTTATTTTATGGTAGGTACCTAACTACTACCTACCTACGTGAAGAAAGTTAAAAAAAAGTTATATAAAATATCTGACATATAATAACCGTAATAATAATATATTTATTTAATAGGTCTGTATTTAAATGCATACCTACTTACCAATCTTATAATTTCTGAAAAAATTGTTTTATTTTATTTATTAATTGTGAGAAAAATAGAAACACAATTTTTTGTTGCAAGTACTACTGTTCACAGAACTGACTACTTGAAAGTAGGACGGGAGATCTATTCCGCCCCTGGGTGCCCCCGCCCGCTCTCGCAATAGCCATCATCGCCGTACTATCATTTTAACGATCGCATCATTCCGTGCGGCGGCTAAGGTGTCTGTAGCTCTGGCCCGCGAGGAAAGAGAAGAAAAGCGGGATTGTTAACGTCCAAGGTGTATCCGAATACGCGCCAAATGAGAGCATCGTTTCCCTTCTTTTATAAATTTCAGACGGGAATTGAAGAGCAGTTTAGCGGTGCGTGGCTCGGTCGAGGGTGCTTGATTTTTGAAGACTACGCTTACTTTATGTTAATGGGTGTAATATCGTTGGTGCTGGATGTACGATGCAATACGAATAAATTGCTTAAGAATTTTGGGGTCCTCCATTACGTATTATATTGTGCTTTCTTAGAAGGATTTGGTTTGATTTTGAAACCAACACAGAAAATATCAAGATATGATGGGTTGTTTCAGAAAATTTGAACAATTCTTCGTATTTCAAATTTAATTTTCAAGTTTTTTTTTTTTTTGAGTTCTGTTTCAGTTACGACAAGTAACTGGCCTATAATGATATAGTTACAAAAATGGAACTCGCAAATGAACGTTGAAATTTGTGAACAAATGTAATGCTTGGTAGGTATGCTTCGCAATAATGTTATCATATTTTAATTAAGAACCCTAGCGTTGAATTGTAGCAGTTTGTCGTTTTTATGTCACTTAGCTATTATCGTAATGTAATATAATTATCTTCAATTAGATTTAACGTTTTCTCTCCTACGTAAACTTCGTAGGCATAGAATATTAGGAAAAAAAAATATTTAAAAAAACATTTATTGATTGTAATATTTTTAGTACTTAAGTATGTACGTTTAAAATGAAAGATTTTCTGCTATTTTGGCAAAAACCCCAATCAACTAATAAAGGTAGTGAGGTAACACAATCATTTCAGATAAGTACCTTGGTACCTTATACGTCACTAATTGCGACTGAAAATAATTAATATTACCTATAAACTTAGTACAAATTCGTCAAATATTATTTTTCAATTAAAAAACAAAGTTTTGGTTTAAAATTAATAACAACATAAAAGTTCCTCAAAGTCAAGCAGATATATATTATGGGATGGGGCAGTGCAAATGACGATATCCTAAAATCACTAATTTTAACCCAAAAAGTAAGGTGAAAATAATTCTGAAAGTCTCTACCAAAACTAGCTGTGGTGAAATCTTCCTTATCACCATACCAATTAAACAACCCGTATCTCAAATAATACACTTATATATTTTTTTAAATATAACATATGAAATAACATCTAACACATAAATAACATCTAGAAACATTAGATCTCAGGGTCGAAAACATATCTAACAAGCAACTACAAATTCAACATTTAGGTAAAAAAGCTTCGTATTCAATGATACTAAACTAAACAATAAAATCCCACTTTCATTCAAAACTCACAAACATATTATTACATTTAAATCTCAACTTAAAAACTTTATACAAAACACAGGGAGGTTAGAAATAAAACACATACTGACACCAGATATGGACTGATTTCGAAACCACTCAACCGCACAAAAATACCCCATGTAATATATGTGTATTACTTTGTATTATCAAAACTACAAAATTTTAATAATATTTCAATGAAATCTTCAGCACGGGAGATTCCAGTGAGGATTTAATCATCTCTATTTGTTACAAAAAATCAAACATAAATATTTAAAAAAAAAACATTTTGATTTCACCTAAAATTAATTTCTTTCAATAATTGACTACCATTATAGGATTCCTTCATTCAGCATAAAAAACTTCCCAAGCAACCATTCTTTTCTTCTACGGTATCTCAGATAATTCCGTTATCTAGCATACGTTCCGTGAGCTGATGCGATGCGTGTTGCTGATTCACACAATGTAAGTGTCCGCACACGTGCGCACACACACTGCTAAATCTCACACGAGACCGTAAGTTTCTCCACGTAGCAGCTGACTACATTAAACGCGCGGGGAATACCATTAGCTGCTCTGAAAGATAAATTTGCCATAATGCTTTTAGGGAAAGTATTTTCAATAGGATACGCCAATAGGGTGGGCCAACGCCTGCGCTGAAAAATGACGATCATTGCCGATACGACTTTCGAATTATGAATTCATACCAAGTGATTCACGCTCAATGATACGATGAGAGTTAAATAAAACAAATTGCAGATTGACACTATCTTAAAAACGTTCCATAACAAATTACTTAGGGCCAGATGTTTAGAAAATGAGTAGGTATTATTATGGCACCCATAGAGCTTCTTTGAAAAAAATAAATTGTACGGTAAACACATTTTTTCAGTCATTTAACCCGCCATGGAAGGGATGTTCCTGTGTTTTGGCGGGAAAATATATGACTATTTCGTATATATGTTTTTAAATATCAGTGTTTTTCATGCGGGATGTGCAATATTACACAACTCGCTGAAAATATTGATAAAATGCGACATGCCTACTACAGCGTATAAAATAATATACAAAGTTCTAAATGCATAAAAAACATTATTTTTAATTAAAATTATTTTATGGGAAAAACCTTATTTTATAACATTTTTCGCTTATTGTGGTGGTAGTAGGAGATTTTAAAATACTGTCAGGTTATTTGTAATCCGGGACTTTGTCTTTCTTCTTAAAATTAAATAAAAATAATAAATATTGCTTCCAAGAATATGGGAACAAATTAATTGCAAGATAGTATTGTTAATTTTGAACTTGAAATATGAGATCGACCATATAGAGCTAAAATAATTTAGTCCTAATGGTTGGGTGGTTGGAGACATTGTACCAGTAAAACTGGGTTCGATTCCCAGTTGAGACCGCTATCATTCTATGTTTCTGTGTATTGTTTTGTTTGATGTTTCGTTTAGATTTATTAGTATTATCTTCTTCTGGAATGAATTATTTTTTTAAATAAACAAGAAAACGGTGATTGGAAGCTTTCGTAAAGTCAAATTATTAAAAATGTTCGCAAGAAAAAATCTGAAAATTCGTACGATATTATTATAATTATAAATTTTCATTCAGTAAATTATTTAAGTATGTTGAAAAATTGATTTTTTGTTACCAATAAATCGCATTTTTGGTACCAACGACTAGTTAGAAACGTGTTTTTTGGAATTTGAAATAAACCCACCCACAACGAAACAGAAGAAAAAAACAAAAGGCGAAATGATGAATATTTCTGGAAAATACCACATGTTGGAAGGGTTAATATTAAATACGTACAATTTTAGTACATCCTCGATAATTGGACAAGGAAACGTGTTTTCACGAGGGCTACCTGCTTCAATGTTTGCATTGTTCTGTTAATATAATTATTGCTGCTATCTATTGGACAGAAGGTAAATTTGCAATATACAAACACAATAAGCAACTCAGATTACACTAATTTTGTAGAATACAAGTAGATAGGAATATTTTGTATTATTGTCACGCGAGCATCGTCGACAATGCGCCGATGAAAGCTGCGTGATATTATTCATTGAAACTTTAACTAACACGACAACAGTAATAACCTACAAACTTAAGTACTAATAATTAATGACAATAAAATACACACCTCATTTAATTAAATATTAATACATGTAGCTGAGTATTAATTAAATATATGAATAACACGAGAATTATTAAGCATTTTTTTGGACATTGCCAAAAAAACTTGTATTAGTTTTCTACTTCAATATTATTTCGAGTGGTTAGTTTCTAACGACGCAGATCCAAATTATCTCAAGGGTTTATTCAGTCAGTTGAATGCCTCAATGATTAGATGTTGGCTTGCGATAAGACAGTCCTGCTACAGAAGAGATATCGTAGCGGACCACTACGGTTTCCATACAGATCTTACTGAAATCTGAATACCCCTTTGTAATTCATGACTGCCAGTGGTAATTTAATAATAATAATATTTGGTCTACTTCTACAGTGCCGTTTTCCTTGGAAATTCAACTGAAGGAATATTTAGAATTGGATGCACTTCTGAATTAAAAGTTTCCAAATATTATTCAATATCTTTATTGTTTCTAAAATTTGTAATTACAGTGAAGATTTTCACAACGTTTTAGCATGACTTATTTTATAATTGAAATCATTTGAAATTCAATGTCTTGAATGACGATTATTATTTATTTCAAGTTTAAATGAAATAATATCCTTTTTCTAAATCAAATTGTTGTATATTAATAATTTTGGTGTATTTTATGCAGGGGTTTTAGTAGACTGTAGAGTATACATTCACTATTTAAAATATTTCTATTGTCAAATTTGTCATTGAGTCATTGCCGTTCATTGAGATTAGTTTTGTAACTACAAACGTCACACACTCTTAATTTTTTTTTTTCTTTCACTGACTGACGCGTCTGATCGCACTGAGTGGAGAGTTAAGTATGCAAGGACCAATGACTCGGTCAAGTAAGTACACCTTATTCGACCGACTCATCGGGCCTTGTTTCCACTGTCTCTGAATTACTCGCCCGCTACTAGGCCGAGTACCAACTGCACTGACCACATCAGCCGAAGCACTCGACCGAAAGAACTATGTCGGCCGAGAATTCGGCGGGTGTAATTCAGGCATATTCTGATAAGTGTTCATTTTAAAGTAATTTATGAGGGTCTAGTTATTGTTCTTATTTTATATTGAAAAGGATTGTCAAGATAATTTACCGCAAAACGTTTAAAATTCAAATTCGTAATATTAAAATACTTTTTTTTTTCTCTTTCAGAAATCAGTATTTTGATGTATGTTTGCGACATTCCAGGTAATTTTACAGTGTTTCTTAATATGCAACTTTTCAAACTTCAAAGGGCCTAAAAAATTAACAAAATATGAAGCCTCTCCAACTATACAGTAGGGTGGAACTGGACTTCTGTCACTACTTTTACAGATCTTTCCACAGCCTGGGTGTGGTAGGGCAGTCTCATAAACTCCAACACTGTATCTTCTCCATTTTCAATAAGATCTTGTAACTACTCATCGGAAATATTCATCAGTATTAGGGGTTCATATATATTTTGTTGCCAGTCAATCATGTCTATGTAAGAACATGCATTTAAGTCCACTTTTGGCACCTCAAATATGCGCGAAACAGAATTTTTATTAACTTGACGAGTCTTTTGCCTTCTAGAAGTCATGTTATTTCACATAAAAAACGTTTACGTTAATAAGTACTCGTGAATATAATTGACGCGCGACCTTTCACTTTGAGACAATTATCGAAACTCGTTTAAACAAAACACTGCATTTCGTAGATTGTCAGGTACCGCCCCCCGCTTCGACCCGCACTTTGCTTCTCTGTAACAGCGCCAAAATATAAAAAAATAAAGAAATATTTGATTGCAACAGCTAGTTAACTATATTTGAATTTGTTATTAAATAAAAAAACCTATTTTAATAAATTCTGTACTATTTTGTAGGCCTCGCAAATAGCCCCTAAACTGTCGTTTTTCTAAATGTTCAATGTCTTGGCGGGGGCTTTTACCGTTGTCTGATATTATTTATATTTTTAATTGAGGCAATTGATGGCAGTCGGCAACTTAATACAACTATTCCAAATAAAAATTAGAAAAAAAAAAATTTTTGTTCCGCCCTACTATACAGTTTATCAATGTTTACTAAACCAGTCCATCTAACTATTGGTATTTGTTATTATATTTTTAATTTGCGTGATACGTTTTACTCAATATTCATTCACCCACCAAAACTAACATGAGGCTTAATATATCGAGCATTTCTATGCATAGCAAACATAGATTTTCTCGTTCTCATATGAATCGGGTTATATGAAGGAGGGAACAGGCAGCTGATGCATAAGCCCAGCCTACGCTGAAACCACGTTGTGTCAATATTTGACTCACTCTCTTTTCCATACTTTCTGCAAGCGGGTAAGTTGGTCCGTAGAAATCAAATAATAGCCTGCCCGCCGGGGCGGTTTCATGAAACGATAGAATTCCGAACCCTTATTATGGTAAAAGTGGTTCGTAAAGTAGGTGGAACTATATTTTATTATTTCCATTGAACCTTTGGATCTACGACGCATTGAACCAAGCATAAAGGACAGGATACCTGTATTGAAATGAATGTGTGCTTTGCGTAGGTGCTTACTCAAGTTGTTTTTAATATAACGCTAATATTGGTTTTCTTTCATTGTTCATTCAACATAAATTGAACTTAACATTTTTTCTAGCTTGTTGAATAAAAATAAATCATTTTCAATACATTCAGAAACTTAAATTTTTTTTTATGTACATCATAAACCTAGTTTGAACTAAGAAAGAAGTAGGTACATAGTTTAACAAACGATATTATAAGAAGCAGCGTCAATTATTTGCTTTGCATTTTATCAGCGATGTGGTTTAATGACGGATTATTTCAGAGAATTTGAACAATTCATCAAATTTAATTCCGTCATAGGCCAGATGCTTAACATTAGTTTGTGAATAACAGAACTTCAATAAAACTTTCACAGAACTTCATACATTTTCAAATGTAAACTTCCACCAGAAAAATAACACGTTGATGTCACGGCTGTTAAACTAACAATTTTTTGTTCTGATTTTCAAACTCAGAAATTGGAAAAAAAACCGCACATTTCTGTTTGGCAGACCTAGTTTTATTCAAAGATATTGTTGATGAGAAAGCTTGCAAACTAGATCGGCAAAACGGTATGATTTATTTCAACTTCAAAAATAATAATGACCACCAAACATGAAAAATATTTTTGAATCTTGTTTTGGCGGGCCGCTGGTTTATGAACAATTCATTAATTAAAGGAAAGCTTTTAAATTAAGACCTCGATGCACGAGTGCCATATTAATCAAACAGATTACATAGAACCATCGCAACAAAATGCGCTTCCACAAATACATCCCCGTTAAAGTTTTTATTTGTCTGAAGCCAGCCTACCATAAACTGTAGAGGAATAACACTTAGTCAAATTAGATAGCAGATAGCAGCCCGGGCACGTCACCTCTCCCGGGAGAGTATGCGTACTATAAGGTGTAACTAATATTTATGTAGATTTTTTAATCATAACATTGAATAATAAAACAGATGTTTAAAGTTCACGAATTTAAAACAAAACTTGTAATATTATTAATTTTATCATAAATTTATAGGTATATACGTACATAATTATTTTATACACAGTGTCCGGAAAATCGCAGTGCAAGCGAAAAACTGGTGAACCTACATTACATAATAGAGAAAAAATTATATTGTTGATGAAAGAATTTTCAACACATTTAAAAAATAATCAGCCATAAAGAGTTAAAAACTTTTGGAGCCGGATTCGACGTAATTTAAAAGATATTCATCAGCCGATATTAACCCCCTAGCGAGCCACTTTTTAAAAATTTTACGTTAAAATTTCAAACTTTCAACTCGTTTTACTCTAAAACGAAAGTTTAAATAAAAATAAAAGTTACTACACAAAACCGACTCCAAATGTGATTTAGATTCATAAGTTTTCCGCTTACGTTTTTGGGCGCTCTTTTTAATAAAAAAAATTATAATTATTATCCCATTAAAAACAGCGTTAGTTATTTCATTTGGTTTATTTTTTATCAGCGTGGTTAATTTTTGTTTTTAATCTCTTAAAGCGCCGTAGTAAGCATTCAAAAATCATTTGAAAGGGAGATATGTAAATACGAATGTTAGAGGGAGCATGTTAAAATTTAAAAAAAAAAAAAAAAATTGAGCAAAAATGGTGAAAATATTTAATAAAACCTGACTCGTTTGAAATAGAGCAAACACCTCTCGACAAATGATTTAGTTGCATTTAAAGATACACCGTGATTTTTTTTCATGCCTATAACATATTAAATAACAGAACAAAACGTGTTTTTAATAATTTTCGGAGCTTGCTTTGCGATTTTTTCTATCGAGGGAATTTGATATAAATTACGTTTCGGAGTAATAATATCTATACAAATGTATAGATATTATCTTAAAAAATAACAAATATATTTTTTGGAACTTAAGAACTTAAAGAGATAAAGAGAAAGTTGTAATAAATCAGTAGAAAATAGGAATTGGCTTAATTTAGGGTTATTTTATCGAATATTCGAATTTTAAACAAATCATCAAATTTAAAAAAAAAAAAAAATTTAATTCTTTATTTTGGCTTTCACCCATTAGGGGTTATCTTGGCCATACTCAATAAACATAACGTAACATATATAAACCAAACATAACATAAGCATAACATATAATAAACATAACATAAACATAAACGGTACAGAGCTGGTAACAGTAGGTTATCACAAAATTGTAAAAATAGGAACCTGTGTACAATATAAGTGGGAACTTATATTGTACACATTAACTAATTTAAAACTTAAAGTTCTACCTAATATATTTATTTTTCAATTAATGTTATAATCATTGAACTTACCTACACTCTGTCTCGCACTCATACCGCAAAACGTTGAAGTGTAATTATTCAATATACGCAATCTAAAATTATTTTCTGACTTGCCAACATTTTCCAGCATTATTACTGTCGATAATAGCAGTATTGACTAATTTCAACTTACAAAATTAATGTTACGCGGTACACCTGACATACGCATAACATCTGCAAGGAAGGTAGTAAAACGTTTTTATTTTAAAATTCAGCTAGAAATTTAAAGGTAAGGTAAGATAAACGTAATTTTTTAAACCTTTTTGTTTATATTCCGAACCAATATCCTTTGCAGATTTCAGTGCAAAAAACAACATAAATTTCTCAATAATACCTAGAAAGAGAAATCTAAGATGTGGGGTTCTAATAATAGAAAAAAATTTAAGCGCTATACAAAGAGTTTTTGATTGTTTTGTTTTTTAGATGATAGGTGCAGAGAATATACGAGTATATTTTTTTGATATTTCGTCAAAATCAGAGACGTTTTCGAAACACCCACATAATCCGTATCTAAATTTCGCGAATAAACAATTAGTTAATGTTAATTATGTGTTAATCTCAAGTGACCTACCAAGTAAGTATTGTACTGTATATTATCTCCATATATATATATTTTTTTTTTAAAGAAAGACAAATATTCCCGGGTTACGAATAACCTGACAATATTTGAAAAACTCCTACGTAAGCTGAAAATGTTGATTGTGTTGTGATGGAGGACTTAGCCAGCCGAGGAAATGAACACACTACGTCTGGGTGGGACCCAAACGCGATGTCAACTCGGCCACCGACCAGTCGCCGAGTATAGTTAGTAATAACATAGTAGAAAAGTATTATATACTTGTACAGCGCCCTTGAGGTGAATTTGCACACAAACGGCGCTATAAAAATCATCCAAATATTATTATTATTTTTATAAAGTGCAGGTAGATTTAAATATTTCAACGTACAATCTTTTGAAGTGATGCAGCAAACCGCAGATAAAACCGGATGAAAAACGAAAAATGTAATATTTATTTTACAATTGTTTTTACACTGTCGATTTTTAGAAGAATAAGCCAAAAAAAAATATCTTTGTCTTTATAATGTTTTGTTACCATTTACAATGATTTGGTCCCGGCAATGAAGTGAAAATCATAAAATAATTAAGAAAATACACCGCAATATTCTAAGTACACAGAAAAGTTAATTACTTGCAAGAAATTTAATTAATTTAAATTCCTGTCTTATCTAGGTTAACAGCGTAGCTTATTTATCAATATTTAAGCTTTCTGTAATAAAAGCAGTAAATGTAAATCTCAGGGAAATTTCCCAAGGGGAAAATATAATAAGTTTTCACACTCGAGTTAATGAGTCTCCAGAGGATTATTGTCAGTTATAAAAATATATTTTGTACAGCTTTGCGTACGGTACTTTGGAGAAAGTATATTTTTGTTATTTTAAGGGCTATAAATAAAGATATAAAATTTTTTACAATTAATTTTATTTTAATGCCAAACAATAAATATAAATTATAATTGTTAAATATTTTAACACTATGAAAGTTGTAATTTGTCATTAAATTGTAGGGCTTAATTTATAAGTAAGTGATGATAATTGAAAGGCTCCCGGAGAGTATTTAAAGCGAAACAGGGGATCTAATTTCGCTAATTACCTAACGCCTTTGTGGCACGTTCTGTACAGGGGAACTTTAAATTCTATTAGAACTGTTAAGGATTTATTTGCTGAAAAGATGTGCTCTGTTGTAAATCGCGGCTAGTCAAAAATTGTAGTTTTTATTAACTTACTTATTTAGTTTAGGATGTTTATGATATAAAATATTAGTAAGGTACATACAAAAAAACATTTGTTCT
Source organism: Hesperophylax magnus (assembly GCA_026573805.1). Lineage (NCBI taxonomy): Eukaryota > Metazoa > Arthropoda > Insecta > Trichoptera > Limnephilidae > Hesperophylax > Hesperophylax magnus. The sequence goes on from JAIUSX010000022.1 coordinate 10,491,422, forward strand.
ACCGAAATTTCTGAAATAACTATTTTTTGCTGATTTACAGCTTTTATAGTATGTTTTTCGGCATCAAAATATTATAAATTTCCATGGGTACCGTTATATTGCTCAATCTCGGTTGGAATCCTTTGTAAAGTTTTGTATAAATTATACATAATCAAGCTAGGAAAATACAAAAGATAAGCGTAACGGAATGCTCGCGTTTTCTTTTGTTTGTACTTACGGAAACATGATTAGGAGACACGGTTAATATGTCTGTTGATATAAGGTCACATTTAAGCCGTGGCGAGGTCCCACCTTATTTATGACGCCCGAACGCGGTTCCGCAACCTCTTCAACTGGCTGCGCGCCGGGCCGCTCCGGGCCGCGCCGGGACACGATTGAAATTCACGTCAACCACCGCCAGCGCACAAGAAGTAAGACTTGTAAATTTCGCAAGTCTCAACTAGCGTTCATCTCGGAGTTAACTTCGCCAACTTTTAAGTTACCCAACTTTTAAGTAAGGGCAAAAGGAAACAGTACGAAACGCGGGTGGGGTTATGATTAAGTAAGGAGAGACATACACCGCGATAGGCTCGACTGGCTTTGCAGGCTGCCTGATGCGAGGGTGAATATTTCCTTGTAATTCCTTCGCTTGTGTAACTTACGATGTAACTTTTGCAAAGCGTTTCGGGCAACGCTTTGTGTCCCTGTAATATATGTCGTGTAAAAATTTTCAACAACACAACTGGCGACGTGTATATCTAGAACTTGAGGCTGAAAGTTTATAACAAAGTTCTTTGTGCGCGACCTGACATCGGAGTGTCGCTTCAAAAGGAAACTTATAATAACAACAAAAAGCACATTATAATGACCCTAGAGTTAAGCAACTTTTAAACTAAGAGAACACCTGAATGTGCTAATACCTTGTTACCTAATTTTACTGTTCTAATTTAATAAATCACTTCAAGATATTTATCAAAGACATGACGCATATTATTCGTCTCAAAAAACATATTTTTATACAGATTAGTTTTAAGATTTTTAGTGTTTATTTGTAATCTACCAATAATTAAACTTATTTTTATACAGATAAGTTTTAAGATTTTTAGTGTTTATTTGTAATCTACCAATAATTAAACTTATTTTTATACAGATAAGTTTTAAGATTTTTAGTGTTTATTTGTAATCTACCAATAATTAAACTTATTTTTATACAGATAAGTTTTAAGATTTTTAGTGTTTATTTGTAATCTACCAATAATAATTATTGAATACGATTCAATGAATGTGACAAAGACAAATACCCGAAGTTGATCACATTAATAACACACACAGGATATTGTCTGGTAGGAACACCGTCTTAGCAGATCGTTGTGCACGCCATTAATTTCCTGGTCGCTGACCACAAGACGTTCTGCGCATTTGCCTGGCTGCTTGAGCACCGACTGTTACCCCGACCAGCGGAGCAGGGCGCAGGGGGCAGGGTAGCGAGGGGCGTAGAGGATAGGGCGGAGGGAAGTCGGAGTATTGTCGGATACGACGATAGATCATGCCACAGCTGGCCGGACCGTAGCTGCTGCGCCTATATAGATTTATGAAGGCGTATGCCAATCCTCTGTAGCTTGTAAAGCAATTCGTCCTGTGAGAACTACTACAGTGGACTGTGCGAGCTGAGGGTGCTTTTTCCAGAGAGTTTTAGCATATCGTCCCCTTTTTTGACAACCTTTCGGAAAATATAATAAATGGGTGCGTATGTGGATGACAGAATAACAGCCGGTACAAAGTTAGCGTTTTCTTTTAAGCAAAGTGGTTCAGACTTAAAACGTTCCCATTTTGAACAGCTTGCAAACTTTTTTCATTTTTACTTCAGAAAATAATTTATCACAGCTCTCTAAAGGGTTTAAAGTATGGTAAATTAGAATACTGAATTTCACACAGTAAATAAAATATAATATCTAAGAATTAGCAATTGGTGTTAAGATGACAATATTTTTTTTTACAAATGCCTTAAGATGTAATACCCATTTAATTATATAACATATATACAATACTATCTAATACTACAAAAAACATAAGTGTCTAGTCAATATACAATAAATATGAACAAAATATACTCACTCTCCCAATTGTGAATAATTTTAGAAGTAACATTGACCATTGACAGCTATCTTTTGACGCATGTCACATGTTTAATTGCTTCCATGACCTTTTATTCTTACATGTACCTCAAAATTGTAATATTTTTTTTGTAATATGTTTGTGTATAACCATTTTATGGAGAATATGAATAAATAAATAACATTACTATGTATAGTATGGTTGTATGACGTAGCATCATGTTTCCATTGATTGACCTTAACCTTAAAAATTAAATTCATCTTTGTTATCTTTATCGTCCGTTTCAAGTAATTTTATTTCAATTTGTAACAAACGTATATATTCCGTGGAAACTCAACTAAGCAAAGCCACATTTCGGAAATGAATTATTAATAATTCTTATAAAATTGTATTTTTGGAAAAAAAATAAAACAATAGTAAACGTAATAATAATAACTTGAATATGTGAGTTAAAAAAACTGTTTTATTTTATCAGAGTGTTTGAAGTTTATGTTCACCCACCCCCGTTGCCAGATGTTAACCATTGGGTGCTTGTAACTGTGAACTATTTAACACAGGTACGGTATATCAGAAGCCTTTCACCCGGAGTGCTGTAAAATAGAAGAAACAGCCCAGCAGTTGTTCCTTTGTGAAGACGTAAATTTTCCCACTCGCTTGAGTGCTGTCGCTTACGCCAAACTACGCTAATAAAACTCTGCTCTACATTCTTCTAGGGACGATATTAATGCATTAAATAAGTGTTCAAGTGTTCAGATTCCTGCAAAAATAATGCACGAATAAATGCGATTTATTTTTGGGGTATTATGCCGTGTTGCGCCTCATCTTACTTTAGCCAACGTTTTGGACAGCTTTACAGTGTCCATGATCAGGGAAAATGTGTACAAGATATTTAACAGATGTGTAATAGATGTGTAACATATGTGTAACATATGTACATCAAGAAGGTGAAATTCTCCATAACTCTTGACATGACCCGACTCAAGTACATGGTTCACTTGATCAAATCATGTCTTCTACTTCCTCAAATAATACTATTAGAATGAGCATTCCTTCATAAAACATAGTTTATTTGTGAAATGGACCAGGTTTTATAGTGAGAGTTTTAAATACGAATAATTCGTTGTTTTATTTCTACTTCAAATCTCAGTTTAAATTCTAATGACGGATCTAGTCTGTTTTGGGTGCTAAGCTAAACCTCTTTAGGAGGCGAAAGCTCAGCCAAAACGCTCAGCGGCTGGAGCCAGGCTCATGGTTTTGTCGTCAGGAAATGAAGCCATTACTGCGGGGCTCTAAACTGATTCGCGCCTCGCGATATTACCTGGAAAGCTCCCTGGCGCAGCGTGAATACGTTCCTACTTAAATAATACTATTTTCATCCGAATCGCATACAAATCCAAATTTTATGTAAGTGATCTTAGCGCTCCTAGGAAACACGGTAACAATAAAATTAACAAAAAGGCTGTTTAAAATAATATTTCTAAGGTGCATACATTTTAGTAGTTTTATTAATACCGTACACGAATTACATTTTTTATGTGAACACTGTATATGAATCCCAACTTTATTTTATTTTATTGTTTTATTTTAAGTTAAAAGAAATATATATACTTCACTTTCTTAATTTAAAAAATCACATTAAAGAAAAAAATTCTAAATATTATTGTTCACTACCAACCTACATAAATATATTTTAATTTTGCTCACAATTCTTAAGAGCATACAGCGTTCTTCTTAAATATATTAATTATATTTACTGCTGTCCAACTATCATGGCCTATGTTTCTTTTATCACTTTCAGTCTTTACTGAAATTGTACAGTTTATTATTTTGTCTTGTGTAGCGTTCATGTACATGTGATGTTTTCATAAATGTTGTGTTCGTGTGTATAAATCAATTTTGGATTATATGGATCAATAGGCATTTGTGATATTCGTATAGTTTTCTGATTTTTAGGATGTTTCATGGTCTATTTTTAATGGGGGTATCTGGGTTATGGTTTAAAAGATTTTGATGACTTTATTCTGTATCATTTGTAGGTTGTTTAAATACGTGATGTACGTTTTTCCCCATATTTTGATTAGATCATTTGAATGGAACTGTATTAAGCATATAATCGTAGTATATATATATATATATATAAGTATAATCTTCTCTGTACTGCGTTGGTAATAGATGACCTATTCTACCAGATATACCAGTTATTCGAATAATACTGCTTCCAACTGTCCGGAGCAGTATTGCATCCCCAATTATTGGGGTATGTCGTGAGGCTAAATAGGGCAAATAAAGGAAGACGTGGTAGAGGAAAGTTCGGCAGTTACTGTGTATTCAGTTTTTGTCACCAAATACGGCTAAAGCCATTTCGAGCAACGCTTCGATTCTAAGCATTTCTCTTTCGGCAAAGTGATACCGCAGTATATACACGTATTTATCTCTCAAAAAACAAATAGTTGACTAGTAGGTATAAATAATAGGAATAATAACTAGCTACCCGACTTTTTCCAAGTTTCAACAAACTTAAATACGTAAATTTTGATCAGTACTCCAAGGCTCCTTAGATAATGATGGAAAGTTCATTTCAGACTAAAATTATTTACATTGATTAACGTTGAAACTAGGGCATAAAGAACTACTTTTATTTTTTTTTAAATAAATAAGGTAATGATATATGAAATAGTATTAACATTGAGTTTCTACATATTATTAGATTTTCCAATTCCATTGAAGCGCTTAGCTTGTGTTTGGAAGAGGAGTGTACAGTACATAATTTTAGTTATTTAAAAGTAATTAAAAATATGATACATGAATTATGTATGCATGTAAGTACAATGCGGTTAGAAAGTTAAAATAATTATGATACATGTATGGTAAATTATATAAATATAAGTAGTTAAAACGTATCTATAATAATTTAAATGATGATAATACATGATTTTATGTACATATTTGGAGAAGAAATTGTAACATATGGAAAATGAGTTAAACCTATACAGGTTATTTTGAAGATCAATTCGTGTGGAAACAGTTATTTTTATAAGATTTTCTATGCATATTTTAAGACCGTAGATCACCGTTCAAGAGCTTTAACTGAGATACGAAAAGATTTTCATCTTTATAGTTTAGATTTAGCTTATTGCTCCCGATACCACAGTAGTATATGACACGAGGGGTTGAAACTCCTTCTCCACGTGTTGTTGACCATTATTCCCGACTGACCCTTATAATATTATCTTTAATGTATATAACATGAGAAGTTAATAATCGTTAAGTCCGCTCTCATTTGGCGTGACCCCCCGTTCCTTGAAGCTTTATTGAATACGGAATTACGAATACAAGGAAAACGGACAGTACTGAACGGTTATTGTTACTAAGCTACCCTATTAAAAATCTATTCAAAAAAATGTAACAATATTTCTCTGTCTAGAATCACATACTTACCAAGTTACTTAAAACAATCTAAGTCGTATTTTCGGGATGATCTAGGGATATTAATTTATTGAAAAAAAAAGTTACATAATCCTTTTATCACCCTGGTTGAAGACCACCATTCAGAATTAATCCTTATTATTGAAATCTTTCTAGCTTTGCTTAGTGACCAGATCCAGATATTTATGCTTACCTTCTTCATTTTGCTTTCCCTTCAGCCCCCTGACATATCCAAATTTGGGGATGTCAACGTAATCTTTATATATCAATATGTACCAAAAAATATGTTTTTACATGGAAGTTGTACAGATTTGACTCTCGTATTTAAGCCACTTGTTTATATCATGTTTAAATGAACTTATTTTATCAACAACCAAAAAATAAGTCCAAATAACGGGTTATTTTATATTCAACCCCGATTTTTTTCTATGGAGATGAGAATAAAACCTCAAACGTTTAGAAAAACATATATGAGGACTTGTTGTATTGATTCGTATTAGGACCCGAAATGCATATATTATGAGGCTGTAATATTTTATGGGCTATGCGCAAATTGGATGCCAACTTCTCCCGTGAATAATTGAATACACGAAGACCGTCCCTTTTTCTAGTCAATGCATGTCTTTGTATAGAATGAATAAAGATGTTTTTTACCCGCAAGCTCTTCGTAAGAAACAGTCCCTAGATATGAATAATAATGTCTTCACTTATTCACTACCTACACAGTATTAGGTAAACGAGACTTAGATCATTATTATATTTCTAAAAAATCTGAATATCTGAAAGAAGAATTACATTTGTGGTAATTGTGGTTCAGAGGTGGATTTTCGTAGAATTCTTATTAGTCGTAACATTGATGTTTAGACCATTAATAGACAAAACTATATTATGTTCACATACAAAACTGAGTCCTTAAAACTAAAAATGATCTTAATTCAGCAGGTTCTTTGAGGTTGCCATATTAACATGTCAATTATAAGTTATTTTTCATAAACGAATAAAATATTTTCAGCTTAAGAATAGCAGAAGTATTTTAGATTTATGTATAATAATAAATATTATAATAAAAGGAACTACAGAGAACATTTTGGTTTAAAAAATATATCAATATAGATCAACGAACGCTGATTCAGAATACATAAGATTTATTGTTTATTATTTATGTAGAATTTATAAATGAATAAAACACCATCTCAAAACAATAATACCATTTTAATAATAAATTTTCTGATAAATGGCAAATCAACAAGCGTTCAGTTTTTAGTTTCTCTATGATATCTATCTAACTAACATTTTAAGACGAATTTTGGGATGCATATTTATAAATCATAAAAATAATTTCACGGAAAAAAACGAAAATGGTTGTCGAAATCGTTTTACGTTTGCCAGATTACTATTGTGTGTTTATGTATGCGAGTCAAGCGGATTGAGAGAGAGAGTGTTGCTATCGATCAGAAATTATAATGCGAAAGGCTTCGAATGTGCGGATTCTAGAAGGGATGTTACATGAATTTACACTTAGTTGGGGCAAAAGTTGAATAAAATAGTATCAGGAAATGGACGGCTGATTGAAGCATCCTGCAAACAGTACCGAATTGGCAAAAAATGCTTTCAATATTTCAAATACACACTTCAAATTAAAAAAAGGTTCTATTTAAATTATCACTCAGTATTTGCGAATATTTGTTAGCCAAAAATATTTTTTGGTTCACTACCAACTGTGAATCCTTGAAACTAGAATTAAAATGAGCTAAATTCAGCAGGTTCTTTGAGGTTGCCAATTAGTTTTTTAGTATGAAATGAATAAAAAAAAATTCGCGAAACAGTAGCAGATGTATTTCAGATTTTTCACGTCAAGGCCTTCGATTGAATCACGATTTCAAATTGCTAACTAATGTGGAGGGCCATAAATCTGCTAAAATAATCAAAAATGTGTAATGTATTTTATTGCTCATGCTAGAGGTGAAAACTTTTCTACATTAAGGTTTACAAAGGCATTTAAATTTACTGCAGTTTTATAATCGAGATTACGGCAATGGGTGCCCGGAGAAGAGCGTAGGTGGGGCGTAAAGCTAGGTGTTAGGGGTGACTTTGGAGAAGGGTTGACCGGAAGTTTTACGACCCTTAAATAACTATTGTCCAGAGGGCTGACTTCTGACCCACACTACCAATCTACGTTTAATTTATACAGATGGGTACACCCTTTCAGAATGTAACATATTCAAAATGTTATAACATGTTTTAGATATGATGTATTTAGGTACCTGCCTACGAACTGAACTGGAAGGATTTTAATGAAACAATTAATTTTGAACGGCATTTAAAATACGTAAAAGGATGTTATTTATATTATGTGCCATCTAGAAAGATAAATAAATATTATAGATAATGTTTTTTTAAGTTAAACTACAAATCATTTTATATGTGCTTGGTTGTAATCATTTGTCAGTTTCCCTTGCGGATTCCCATTTGGTTTCGCCTATTAGGGTTGTAAGGACACAGGGCGCTATGTTCTGTTTGTCGAACCATAACTTCATGTTTATCCCCTGGTTTATTGTACAGTGCCCACGCACACCCGAATTGTGAAATACAATGCAAAGGATTAGGATATATGTGTTAGGCGGAGTTAATGTTCGCCATTTCATAGAAGATATCACACTAGGAAGAGATAAAATCTCTTTTCATGATAAAAAGAGTGAATGACTTTGGGGTGCTTTCAACTATGTTTTAGTTATACACTGTTTGGTACAACGGGCCACATTGGAATAAATGACTGTTGCTTTGTGTTAAAGTAGGGTATTTTTCAATCGTGTTAAAGAAAATCTCCGCAGTGCTCAAGCGTATGCTTCCTTAAATAGTCCAAATTCCTTGGATGTTTCGCATCCTACCTTAGAAAGTTTACACATTAAAACAATGTAGAATTTTTTTCGAACTTATTGTGCGAAACCGACCATCAAAATAGGAGTCCGGAAATTGTTTTGTGGTAATTTACCAAATACCAGTAAATTCTTATAAAATTGTCTGTTTGTGTATATAAAAAGAAACAACATGTTAGTTCTAGCCACGCATAGCGGTGGTCATAATTTTATAGAAATAAACAATAAATATTTAATGAAGGCCTCAGCACGGGCAAGCCACCCAGTGAGGCCTACATTACTGAAAACCTTGAATTGTAAAAAATATTGTACCTAATAAAAAAAATAAATAAAAAAACACTGTTCTCTCAAGGAGCCAGAAAGTGAAAATCCTATATTTTTCCAGAAACTACCGTGTTGTTTAACGCAAAAATATATTTTTTGGTGTCATTATAAATTATATTTTCAGTAATTTTTTGACGTCAAATTTGTGGTCTAAATACCAGTAAATACCAGTAAATTCTTATAAAATTGTCTGTTTGTGTATATAAAAAGAAACAACATGTTAGTTCTAGCCACGCATAGCGGTGGTCATAATTTTATAGAAATAAACAATAAATATTTAATGAAGGCCTCAGCACGGGCAAGCCACCCAGTGAGGCCTACATTACTGAAACCCTTAAATTGTAAAAAATATTGTACCTAATAAAAAAAAAAAAAAAAAAAAACACTGTTCTCTCAAGGAGCCAGAAAGTGAAAATCCTATATTTTTCCAGAAACTACCGTGTTGTTTAACGCAAAAATATATTTTTTGGTGTCATTATAAATTATATTTTCAGTAATTTTTTGAAGTCAAATTTGTGGTCTGCATCAGGTTGATATTTTGTTTTGGTCCATAGTTTATAATGTTTTAAATCAAACAAAACAAATAAATACATTTAGGGCGCCCGCAGACGTTAGACTTTAGTTGCGGAGACAGTTTCGTTGCAACAGTTGCGGGCAAAAAGATTAATTACGGTATACGTAGTTGACATGGACATTACTTTTCTTGTTGTTTGTTTTTGGGGTGTTATGCCGTGTTGCGCTAACTCCTCCTTTAGCCGACGTTTCGGACAGCGTTGCAGTGTCCATCATCAGGGCAGATCCGGTAGATCCGAAGATGTGTAAATCCATTTACACATCTTCGGATCTACCGGATCTGCCCTGATGATGGACACTGCAAAGCTGTCCGAAACGTCGGCTAAAGAAGGAGTTAGCGCAACACGGCATAACACCCCAAAAACAAACAACAAAAATGCTTTTGGCCGTGAGAATCTAAAAACTTACGGGATACTTTTCGGTCACGGCTGCCGGCAATCGCAACTTTCTCCGCGGCTGAACGAATATATGCAAAGTATTTGGAGACTGTTCCAAATTCAAATATTACATAAGCCACCATATATCCTCGAAGTACATACTACCGACATATAAGTGATATTTTAAAAATAGTTGCCGTAACTAAAGTCTCTTGTGTGCGCACTCAATTCGAAGACGGCGACTGCGATGGAACAGTTATCGCAACTAAAGTCTCTCGTGTGCGCACTTAATTTGAAGACGTCGACTGTGATGTTATAGTTGCCCTGGAATGTTCCAAAAAAGTCTGAACTTGCGCTCTTATCTTAAATTTACATATTTAATTGTGTGAATAATAAACAGAACAACAAACGTAGGTACAAACCCATACAAAGGCACTGATTTTATGGCATTATTGTCATGCAATTTTAGTTCCGTATAAAGAAACACAAAAGGTTAACCCAGCAGTTCTCTACCTTAATTTCCGCTTCTGGGTGAAAAAGTACCGGGTGGCTGCATAAATTGTTTTATTTTTACAGATAAGCTGATTTTGAATTTAGGGGTTGGCCACACATAGCAAAACGGCCGCCAAAAGAAGGAATTCACTCGAGACGTTCCTTTTTGGTTGTGCATTCATTAGTGGCTGCACGAGTTTGTACGGTCGTCCAACTAAAATCAATGTTTTTTCATTGCATGCTCCACCGGCTTTACTTTTTTTTTATTCAACAACACAAAGATATCATCAAACTTACAAAGTTTAAGCACTCATTACACTTTTTTTTGTGTGAATGTATATAACGTTTGCATGCATCAAAGGTATTTAATTTTTTTTTTAATTTCGCTTAAATCTGTTTATCTTTTATATTATGGTAACATCTAAATCACTGGCGGTACCTAGCCATTATCCTGACCAGGAAAACAGATTCAAGGGGTATCTCATAAATTCACTGAAACGGTGGGTTTTTTCGTTTTGTTTATTTATCAGTTTTAATTTTGAGAATTATAAATTCTAGCTCGTAGGGTTCGCGTGAGGGGAGCATATTCTACGTCCGCCGGACTTTGCTGTCCCATAACTTTTCATACGAAAGCAGTAGCGCTAAAATATTTTTATTATCCTGATCCCCGATATAAAAGTTGAATTTCAAGGAATATTATTCTCTTTTTTCAAGTGCTTTTGCCCTTTAAATTTTAATGAAAATACCGAACCATGTTTATGTTTCATTCATTTTTATAATGTGCTTTTATTTATTTTTCATCAAATATACAATTCGGGTCACACAATTGAATTTTCTGTATTTTGTGAATGGCATTATTACAATAAACTTTTTAGCTGTTGAAGCAGAAAAAAAGACATTTCAAATTATTCTGAAATAACAATACGACATTTTTAATCAAAAATAATGAATTTGAAAAATTTAAGAATACTGTTTGTTTTTAATTCGCGGAACTCTTAATATTTGCGTAAGAATGTTTAATTCAAATAAATTTAATATAATTCATAAACTGGTTTTTATTTAGATGTATCTACTCGTACCTAAAATAAACTACATATCAGTAGAACAGAATTTAAGAATAACACAAAATTAATTAGTTAAATCCTTAATGCATTGTTAAGACCGAATTACACCTATCGAGTGCTCGGCAGGGTTGTTTTCTTCAGTTCATTAGCAAGGAGTAACTTATTGGAGAGTAGAAGTTATCACGTGTAGAAGAGACAGTGAATGAGTCAGTTCATTGATATTGGTTTAAAGGGCTGATAACATGGTTTCGCAATGGAAGAAAGATAAAAAATATAGAGAAAACAATTTGTTTTCTTCTTTTTCTGACAGACTTGGCGGATCGCAATGACCGAGTGGAGAGCGAGTAAAGCGCCGAGTTGAATATGCAGATGGAGGGGGTACTGTCTCGCCTGAAACACTCGTCCGCTGGACCGAGTACTGACTGTACATCAGCCGAGCACTCGGCAGGCATAATTCAGGCATTACGATTAAAGGAAATGTCTGGATAGACAATAAATACAATTGAATAAAAGAATAACAAATTCTTAGCTTAAAATTTTAAAATCTAAGTAATTTATTATTAACGACCCAGATCTTATGTCTCTTAAATTATCGATATATGTTTATTGTTCATTTTCAGTATGGTTTAAATATTGCGTTATTATTTAGTCACAATTTTTTTTTTCAAGAAAACTATACATTTTAACTAACAGTCTTATTGCAATATTTATGACAATTCATATAAGAATAGTCATAGAAAATATAATTTTCAATAAGCATTTAAAGAGATCATCATAATTTCATTGTCGCTAAACACCATTAATCTCGGGGTAATTTATTTAGCAATTATCTCGCAAAACATCCCTCCAGATAATATCTCACCCGGTAAAGCGATTCGTATGAATTATTGCCAGTCATTTTCCTCCAATTCAATTACGATTTGAATTCGCAAGCGGCGCGCTCGGCTCTCAGAACTCTTGTCTGCCTACTTACCCCCGGCTGCAAACAAAAGCACCCTATTTGTTATTCCTAAACACGACTACAGACTACAGAGGGAGGTTTTGTTGTAGCTACATTTTACTTCGTCGGAGCAACAAGACAACATAGAAATCTGTGGACCGCGCTTTGATCTCCGGATGCCCTAAACGCTCTAAATGCATTTCACAAATAGTTATGATAGCAAGTTCATTAAAATTTTGTTAAATATTGGGTTTAAAATTGTACAGAATTATTTATTTTAAAACAATAGTTGGGTATTTAAATCAAATTAAGCTTTGGGCTGTTGGTACTATTGAGTCGAAAAAGTTTCCTCCTACAGGAAGAACAATTACATAATAAATATCTATTAATATCTTCCGCTCGCACATCGTAATTATTATTTTTTTTTAATTTACAAACGGAACTTATTTTGTATTTTTGATGTATATCTATAGTTTGTTATGCTTATTTTATAGTATACAATGTAATGATTATAAAAATAGTTGTCGAAATTTTAATATGAGATGTTCGTCTTTCGACTCATCCCTCGCTCCCTTCACTCTTCATTTCCTGTCGTGATTTGTCAGTCAGCCACCACAGTTAGTTCCTATTTTTTGTACAGTAATTGGGTGTGTATCAGTTACTGTGTGTAATTATATAAATCACTGTTGCCATTCTTCACTATCAGTCATTAAATCAGTACAGTTTGTTTTAATATCTATTGAAAACAATTCACAACTCGAGCAATGATGGATGTGTCGAAGAAGCTAATTCATTACTAAGCCCAGTTTTTTTCGACCTATTCTACTGGACCGACTTTTGAGATGTGACAACAAATCATTAGTTTTTATTATTTCAATTGGAATATAAACAGATCAAATCAATTATTATTTATTGGAAAAAATATTTAAAACATTACAAAAAGTAACATTTTTTTAAATAACTGTTTCGTAAGCACAAATGGAAAAGTGGATAAGATCAGTTTTTTTACCAAGTTTGCTTGTTCTTATCTTACATCCATAAATATTACAATTATTAATTTCAATTATAAATAAAATTGATAATTGCTTATTGACCAAGTCCATCTATGAAGTTCTGCTACATGAAAAACTGACAAAGTTTTCTAGGGCCCTTTTTCTTGAAGATTTTATTTTGTAACAATTATTTTATAAGCAATAATTATTAGCCTCAAACACTCATCCACATTGAAAAATCTTCTGATAAAATATACATGACGCCAACGGGACTTGAACCCGTGTCCTTTAGATTTCCGGTCGACAGCTCTGAGTGTTTCAGGCTAATAATTATTGCTTATAAAATAATTGTTACCCTTTGTGCTATGCATAAAAATCTTGTCTTAAACATTAGTTTACCAAAAAAATAATAATTTTATTTTGTCATTACATTTGTATTATCTCGTAGTTTTTTTAAAATCTTTATTATAGTACAATTTAAGGATCTTATTGTCGCCTGTATTTTTAGTGCACCAAAAAATGAAGGAGATCCAATCAGTGACGTTAAAGAGGTTTTTTCTTTTTATTTATACAAATCGGGTGGAAAGAATTTCATTCATATTATGAAATTTATGTATTGTATTTTTATAATACTAGTATTAGCTCTACGCAGAAGGCCCCAAAAAAATAATTTACGTCATAGCCTGTGTCATCTTTGAGGATGCTGTGTAGAAGGTCTTTTAAGGAAATGAAAGATAGTAGGCTCTGGGAAGGGTATGAGGAGTGGGTAGGAATCTGGAGGAGTGTTTTCAGGGATGACAAACTTATGAATCCATTAATGTGGCGCAATGCTATGGGTCTAGAGTGTTGGGCTGAAGACGTGAAAGGGTCTCTTTCACCTGCCCGCCACGTAGTTGGTTTGTCGGGTTTTGGTGGCGAGACCTGACAAACCTCCCCCATTGGGGATATTAATATTTCATTATACAACTAAGATGTTGGAAATGCACACGCTATTAAATAAATAAAACATATATAGCTTTAACTATATTTTTATGTAAATCTTGTGTGTTCTAATAGTATTTTACAAACTATTTAAAAATGTCATATATTTCCTTTGCTTGAAATAACGCTATTATTTTTTAATACAAAAATGTTCGTCTAAATCAGAATAGCAAACACACATTCAGGTAAACCGAGCTCGTGATGGATGCAAAAGATTTTCACGAATGCCTCGCAATTAACATTGGCTCGCTGGTTTAATAAAATTCCCACCGAATACCTCGTTAGGCCGGCGCAGTTTTTATTCCATCCCGTTGAAATGTCTTCTCTGCGCGCTGACCGCAAACGTTTTGTGGTTTCTTTGATTTATCTCCCCTTTAAAAGGCGCAACTTCTATTCAAATGATGCCAACCACCTCTGAACTCGAAATGTTTTTAGTAAAAATATATTTATCTAAATGAGTTTTTTTTCATGTTGATTTACCGCTATCACTGATTTTATTGTTAAAAACCTCGATAAAAGCCAAAAATGCATTTAAATTATTTAGACATTTAGCCTTTGATTAAATTAGTAAAAAATCTTGAAAATATCGGTATTACGGGCAACGAACTTAACTTAACCTGCTTAAATGGACGCATGCATCAAGTTAAAATAAATAATAGAATCAGCAACCAGCGCTCAACTAACTACGGTATACCATAAGGAAGCATATTAGGACCTTTTTTTTGTTTCTGTTGTATACTAACGACTTATGCAACATTAATATCCAGCTGATACTTAGCTAGCTGCTTACATACAAGCTGAAACGAATATAAGCATTGTAAAAAAGTGGGTGGATATAAATATCCTCACACTGAACGCCGAAAAAACTAAATATGTCACATCAAGTATAAATATTACAGGTCAATCCCACGACAGTCCCTGTATTAGAGTACACCACCGCTGAATTCCGATTAGTGCTGCCAGTGCTCCGACATTGAGCGCACTACTTAGATGGAGAACCCCGGCCTCCCTATTGATCCATACCTAATGAAATCTTCACACTCAAATAATTGAAAACAAAATAAGAAAAACCATGCACTTTTTCAGAACAATACGAAACTTTTTCGACTAACAACACTTGAAAATGATTTAATTTGCTGTCTGTCAATCTATCATTGAGTATAGATCATGCGTGGAGAGGTTAGGGAGGTTGCACTTCATCTGCACGAGACCCAATCTTAACAGCACAGAAAACCATATTCAAAATAATTTGTATGCTACTTCCAATTAAAGACTCTAACTTAGGACGGGTTGTTTCGGAGAATTTGAACAATTCATCAAATTTCAACGTTCATTTTCAAGTTCTGTGAAAGATGTTTTCAAGTTCTGTTTTTATTTCAGTTTTGTCAAGTAACTAGCCTACAATGATATAGTAACAAAACTTGAATAGGACTTTCACAGAACCCGAAAATGAACGTTGAAATTTGATGAATTGTTCAAGTTCTCCGAAACAACCCGTCCTAAATATTTAATATTATGAATATGTTTGACGTTTGGCAGATATACGCAACAACAATCCTCACGTACCTATATACAAAAATACATAAATACTACACAAAAGTTTAATACTCGCTTTACTCGAAACCGTAACAAAGATTTACTCCAAATTCCTTTAGTGCATACTACTTTCGGACAAGTAAATTTTAGGTACATTGCAACAAGATTGTACAATACTTTTCCAGGGAACATAAAAAAATGTTATACTCAAAAAAAGTTCAAAAAGAAAATTGTAGGGCCTTTACAGGTGCCCTAATCAAAATTCGAAATTATTGAACTAACAAACATATAGAGCGATTATATTTTATTATAAACGTAGGTTTATTCATGTGTATTTAAACAAACTTTTAAAATGACTGCCTCAATACAGGCTAGCCGCTAGCCTAGTGATGCAGGTTATGAAAAACCCCAATTTTTCTATTCGTTACTTTCTGCTTATTGTTTTTAATATTATTATTTTCTGTTGTTAATTCTATTTGCTACGTATTTAAATCAAATTTACACTACGAACACTCAACGTGTATTCTTAGATATCGGTGCAAAATTCCTCCAATAAATATATATTATTATTATAATACCTTTCCACCAATTTCCTGTTTGCTCATGTGTTACTCACGTGTTGTCTAAAAATTACTATCTCGCTCTGTTATGTCATTAATCGATGTAGGAAGATAGATTTATTTTTGATACATATATTGTGTAATTTTGTTTATGTTATGTGAAGTTCGGAAGAGGTTTGGGTCCAAGCATAGAATACAGAAAAAAAATAGAATTGCCTTTTTGCTAAATTTGAATGGATACAAATATTCCATTTATCCCAACAACCCAGTGCTCTATCTCATTTACACTCACTCACCTGACTATTTAAATCTCCATCCCACTTGAACTTTGTTAATTCGTAAACACTCTTTTGTGTTTGAAATTTAAGCCTCGATTGGGCAAATATTTGGATCACAAAACAGGATCACGAGTCGTTTCTTGGGTTTTTCTTTATTCTATGAGTCCAGACGACACACAATCGGAAATATAATATTATAAATATTTGTGCAAAATTGAAAAAAAAAGTAATATTTTAATTAAAGGTTAATACTTTTAGTATCTTGGTTATTAAGATCATAAGGAAAATGTTTCAAGAAAATGACAAGAAATAATCGGCAAAACCGCTTGTAATCCAAGAAGTTATTATCAGGGTGCTTAAATTTCGCATTAGAGTAATGGAAAACTCTTTTAACTTTATTTTGGAATCGTTAACATACTTACCGATTAAGCTCCGGCAAAGAGCCTATTTAAGGGCGCTTACCACTAAGTCCTCGAATGGGCCGTTGCTGGGATGACCTCATCCAGAAATTATTTTAAATTAACCGTAATGACAATTTTTCAGGATTTTACTCCAATCCTTTTAAGCCCCGCCGATTGTTTACCGAAATCGTTTCGCCTCTTAATAGCCGAGGTAAAGGCAAATAATAGCAGGGGCAAAGCTAAATAATAGGGCCTGGGAAAAAGGCTATTGTCAAGTTTCCAGGTTCCCAGCCTCACACACCTGTGTGGGTGATTAGGGACAAACAAAGGCGCGGCTCGAGCGCTCACTCACTGGCTGAAAGCCCCCTATTGAAGCCTTATTAAAAGCCATGAGGGTTTTTTTAAACGCAAAAGCTTTTAAGCTCTGGATTTCTGAAAAAATACGCGAAAATTGCATTAAAATAATCATTTGGAAATAAATGTTCATCCACGGATTCGTTTGAAAGAAAGGTTTATGACTAGATATTTTGAAACTAAAACTTTAAAAAGAGGCTTTCGGTATTGGCAAATGAACAGAATTTATTCATACCTTTTCCAAAAGCGTGTTATTATATATACGTTCACCATAATATAATTTGACAGAATCAGCAGGCCTTGATTGAACATTAATATGATCGATTTTTTTTGGTTTTACAAAGGTGAGATTCATTTCCTTCCCGCCAGTAGTGACAAGAAACGTGTTTAGTGAACGATTAAGGGTTATTCACGTCTTTTGGAGACCCACCAATGTTACCAAAAAATTTCGGTTTAAAAAATATAAAGTATATATTTTTTAAAAATCTAGCGCTAGAAAGGTCCCCAACCGCTACTGTTTCCTTTCATCCTAATTTACATTCATACCTTACTCATTTACCTCAATAAGCCCTTCAGACACTTCTATATCCAAACAAACATTATTATACCACACTGAGATAATAATACAACTACTTTCAAGATGTAGTTGTAGAGTTTATTGCAAAATATTTAGAATATTCTGTTGGTTATCTACAGTGGCTGGTTAGGGGCTTGGGACTTGGGAATGAAGAAATTTGGACCAAAAGCGCCCCTTTGTCCGACTCCAGTATCGATGTTTATGCAAGCCGAGACTTACATGACCCGGACAGAATTAATCACCCAGGATTCCAACTATTATTTAATGTTCGTTTTATAGCCCCTCTGTGCGAAGGGTTTGTATATTCTGGGCTTTGTTAAAAGGAGAAGGCGTAAGGCTGAAATTATGACATCACAAACTTGGATTTTGTAAATACAGTATGGTAATAATCTCATTAAAACCTTCTAAAAGCTAATGCCATAAGCGTGCAAGATAATTGTTAAATTAAAACGATTGTTTATAATATTGATGAAATTTAAAAAATTTTTAATGTGGCTACAAACTGAGATATCTAACTACTATATAGAAATGTCAGTGTACTTCAAAACATTAAAATAATGACGAAGGAATTCAGTGTGTCTCTTTTATAATCGTCCATTTATTCATAAAAAAATATTTTTAATTTTATTGGAATAAATTTTGAAGGTTATTCAATTTATTTTATTTTATCTTTATATGTTTATGAGGTATGATTAGAAAAGTGTTTTAGATGTCTGCCTCACAAGGAAATACCTGTGTCGAGGCAAACGTCAAAGTACCTAAATGCGTACACTCATACATAAATAAATAATGTATAAATACTAAGGTTAAATACATTTAAACTGTTACATCTATTAAAGACCTTGGTGTCTCTCTTGATAGCAAGCTTTCTTTTCGGGATCACATAACTGCAATCGTTAATAAACCCTCAAACTACTTGGTTTCATCACTAGAATCACTTCGGACTTCAAAAACGTAAATACCCTTAGAACTCTTTACTGCTCCTTGGTTCGCCCCCATCTTGAATATGCTTGTGTTATTTGGTCTCCTTTTTATGCTGTCCACATTCGACGCATTGAATCTGTTCAAAGAGGGATTGCTAGGAGGCTAGGATTAGAAAATGGCAAATACTCATATGATGAAATTGAACTAACTCTAAACCTCTCTCCTTTGGTAGTCCGTCGGGAAATAAATGACCTCATTTGCTTCTTCAAAATTATAAATGGTATTATTGATTCACCTACTCTACTGCAACTCATTCCCTTCAATATCTCCCCGTAAAGACTCAGAAATAATGAGCTGCTCTTCCTCTACCATCATTCGACAAATTATGGATATTATTCACCATTGTCCAGAATGTGTAGACTGGTCAACTCAAGTCAAAACCTTAACTTTTTTGGGATAA
Source organism: Hesperophylax magnus (assembly GCA_026573805.1). Lineage (NCBI taxonomy): Eukaryota > Metazoa > Arthropoda > Insecta > Trichoptera > Limnephilidae > Hesperophylax > Hesperophylax magnus. The sequence continues at coordinate 10,510,651 of JAIUSX010000022.1, forward strand.
GTCTGAATGATTTTTGCCAGTCGCTAAACAAGTGACGGAATATTTAAGTGTCCTGTGGTCCTGACCCACGGCGTATTCTTGACTTGATTCGACTTGTCACTTTATTTTCTTATATTATATCTACCATATGTCTTTGCTTTCATGTACCTTTGTCTACTCCTGTATTTTTCTTTTTACTTTATTTTCTTTTATTATTTTGTAATTTGGACGATGTCCGTTAATAAATAAATAAATTTTCAGATAGTTTCTTTAAAAAATAATAAAATTATTATGCTGCGGTTTTATTCACACATGTAAAAATGGAGACTAATTTATGAGGAAACAAGAAATTATTGCCAAAGTTACTAAGGCTATATAATAAATCGTCGATTTTCAATACATTACGACATGTTTGTAATTTATGTACTTACAGTCACTGCCGCGCCACCCTCGCAGATAATCTGCTAGTGCTAGTGTGGCGGTGGTCCAATAACTACAGAGGATCTGTTTAAGCCAATGTAATGGTAAAGATGAATTCATTTTTATTTTATTTGTATTATACACAGCAGAAGGGGTCACAACAAAAATAAATTAATATCAATCGCCCAATAAAGGTGTACAACAATATAGATTTCTATACCTCTACAAGAGAAAAAAGAGTGTGGGTCAATTGAAAAAAATTAAGCTATCTGAATAAGAGAAGTGATTAGAGAGGTAGAATATTTTACTAGATTAAAAGAGTTTCGAGAACATTTATAAAATTTTTGAGTGTTATCCCTTTTATTTCAATTATCTTGTCAATAAAGTGGATATTATATTTTTATAATCGACAAATTTTGAAGAGGTTAGGAAAAGGTTACATCGGAAGAGAAACTTAAAATTTCAGAGTCTTTTGTTACCTATGAATTTTATTTTATTTTTACCGTTCTATAGTTAGTTTATTGTCAATAATTTTATGTGTTAGTTGGGAGTTAAGGCGAAGCTTAATGCCAAATCACTATTTTGATTAATCTTTACAACGAATTGGTGAACATTATGAATACCAAAAAATATGCTTTATATAAATGGAAGGTTTTTCTATCGCTTCGCTTCAGTAGAATACAAATCAACAGCTCGGCTGTGGAACGAACTGCCGGCCTCTGTGTTTCCTCCCTCCTACAACATGGGACTCATTTTCACTCCTTCCTATCCACAAAAAAACCCTCCACATAGCATCCCCAAAGATGACATAGGCCCTGAAGGTTTCTTCAGGGCCTCCTGTGTAGAGTTATATAAAAAAAAAATAACATAAAAACAAATAAAAAAATAAATTACTCAAAAAAAAAAATATAAATGCAATCTAATAAAAAAATATGTTTTCAATAGAAATGTATGAAAAGAATTAGGTTACAACCCAATAACCAATGTTCACATCATGCAATAAAGATAAAGAAGGTTAAAAAGCAATAAACAAACAAAGAAAACAAAGAAAGGTTAAAAACAAAGAAATGTTAAAAACAAGGAAATAATAAGAGAAAATGTATATTTATATATATACACGTATGAACACATACATACATATATATACATACACATGCATATACACATATAAATACATACGTACACACATACATATACATAGTTGCATACATACATACGCATACATACATGCATACATACATACATACACACACGTACATTTGATATTAAATACAAATAATATGTAAGAGTGATAATGAATAAATGATAAATGTAATATGACTTAATCAATCATTCTTTTAAATCATTCTTTTCAAAACTAATTATGCTATTAAGTCTTGATATGGAAGGTTAATTTCAAATGAAAAACATTGAAATGATTTATATTTAATAGAATGAAACTTTTGCTAATTTTTTGTTGGTTTTCATAATTTGATGCATTCGATAGTCCAGAATTGCTTACATTGATAAGCTTTTTGGATTCCCTAAGTAATACTAGAAGTCGGAATTTATTTCAGTGCGCAAATTCTGGTAGTAACTACCATATGTATTTCTCATTTCCCAGAATACTTACGGAGGGAAATAATTATACTGAGTCAATGGACATCTTTAATTAATCACTTAACAAATACAAAAGCTTGTTACTGAGACACTTTCGACATATATATATATATATATATATATATAATACATTTGTACTGTATTAATATATTTTGTCTACTATTCAAATGTAAGAGCCCCTAAAAGGAGCGTCAATAGAGTAATAGGTAAATAATTGATAGTATGATCTAATTGGAAGCTTTAATTGAAATATTAATTTTGGTGGATACCTTTAACATTAAAATTTTATTGAAGTTTTTATCAAAAATCTTTATAATTCTAAATACACATCCAATATTTAATAATTGTTTTGTTGAAGCCTAATTTTTATCCTCTTCACTTAAAACACCCGACCTTTACGTATACGACTAGTTTCACGAACCAAAACTTCTTCTTTTCCACACTAAATCGAATTCCACTGCGCCAATATTCTGGCTCCGGCGGCATCCGAGATCGGAATACATTCCCGCCGGTAAATAGCGGGAGGGTGCTACCAGCCCCTGGCTCCTAGCCCCAGCCCGTAACCCCAAGCCCCTTGCCCCTAGCAACAACCGCCCCCGAACCCTTCTCCTTGCCAGCCAACCAACTTGTAGGCAAGTTTCTGCACGTGAACTCATACTCCCGAGCACGTGTATCTACCACACGTGCATACAAGTAATAGACATGGTTACTTGAATTTATCGCTTTACAAGATAACTTTTAAGAAGATGTAATTTTGAAAAGAGTTTTACATACAAAGAAATAGGCTTACAAATTAGTCAATTACAAATCATTGACGAACCTACAATTAATTTCCCCTCCTGAGTACGTAAACATATCTACCACACGTCAACACAAGTAATAAATATAATTACTTTGAAGATGGCTTTAAAAAATTGTAATATCGAATAGAGTTTTACACACATTAAGAAATGGGCTTTAAAATTGTTTAACATTGTCGACGAACTTTATCATTTTATTCATCTATGCTGCAACCCAATAACGACTTATGAAGAATTTCTCATTAAATATCAGTTCATCGGGTGATGAGTGTTTAGGTCTTGATGGAAGAAGCGCCTGCACACCAGCTGCATAGCGGGTCGGATCGAGAGAGGCCGGTTTAAGGAGACCGTTTGAATACTCCAGCTGGTCTTTCTTGACCTATCGTCTTGCAGGGCAGCGCTAGAGGAATGGATTCATACGTCCGTGACTCCTGGACACACTAACCCCTAGAATTTTATTCACTCCTCACACCTTTATCCTTCCCATCACCAAGACATCTTCTCCTTCCTTTCTTAAAGGAATTAAAGGGCAATAAAATCGTCCATACACCATCCCCAAATATAACACTAGCCCTGAGGGAAATTACTTTCCTCAGGGCCTTCTGTGTGAGGTTAATAATTAAAAAAATAATTAGATAAACCTTTTTTGTATATATAAGTTGATGTTGTGCTGTGTAGAGACAGTCAACGGAGTTTAGACTCATCTCGTAATTTAGTTTATGTTTAGTCTTGACGTGAGATTCGATACAAGTTGAAGGACCCATCTGGTCCTTATATGAACATATCTTCCATATTTGGGATGTCCATTCAACGTCAAACATAAACAGATAAGTTTGCGTAGACCACTACGCTACAAAAGCTACACTTATATTATCTTCAATGATTAATTATTAAAATTTGACGTTTTACCCATTACATTATTCATTTTTATCTTTTTTACTAGACTTGTATACCTAGGTACTGCGCTTCACCAAACAATCTCTATTCTGAGACAGATATCACGAAATAAAATTACAAATTTTTAACAGATACGAAAAAAATCAAATGGTATATTTATAAATTTATGTTGTTTGTTTGTCGATAAAAGTAGAAAAATATTTGGTATGTGCAGATTTCCGTTTGGGCTCGATTGGGCTAATTTTTAACCACTACCGGCGAAAAATAAAAACAATAATTTTAGTACGAATTATATTTTAGATACGAGTACACGCGGAAAAGCTTATTTGGTTGTCACCGGGGAATAGCAAAATATGTAGGGTTCACTTCTGATTGAAGTTAAGATGAGTTAAGGTCTGATCTGCTTACGGAAGACCGATTGTTTTTTTTATAATATTATAAGTCTACGAATTAAACTGAGCAAGTTCGCTTTTCTTCCCTCGTCTTACAATTTATTATTTAAATTGTTAAAGTGCATAATATATTTTCTTTTAAAGTTATATACATATCCTCGATCTTTCGTGTGTTGTACCTTAAAGTTTTCGTCCGCGCGAAGTTCGCACCTGCAACTAGCAAAAGGGCAAAATATAGTTTACTGGCCGCCCAATAAATGTTCAAGTTTTTATCAATTTACTTGCTAGTCCTCCTGCACAGCGCGTTGCGCGTGCGTCTTGTGGTCGGAACCAATATAGTAAAAGCAAGTTCAATTGATTTTTTACTATGGAGAAATAAATATTGCAGGATTGTTTAGATTACTAGCTATGCGTAATGTAATAAAACAATATTCCTATAACTAAAAAAACTTTTTTAAACGAATTGATGTCTTACACTCAAATAAGATGCAGACATTTGTTAGTAAGCAACTAATGCAAAAACTCAAATGATAACGTATTCATAATAAGCGAAGAATATCACAAGTCTCTAAAATGGACTATTTGAAAACAGTTTCTAACCCAAAAAGAGGAAGTAGCGAGGTAACTAGGCGGTGATAGGACTGCGGTTTGTGAGCTAGGGCGGGCGGCGGGGGCGGGAGACTGTGAAATAGTGGATTGCGCCCCTCCATATTTATGTGCCAACTTCAGGTAAGTACGCCTTACTAGCCTCGTCGGGCCGCGAATGGAAAACAATTCCGTTTTGCCGAAACCGCACACATATTACTATGTGGAAAAGAGAAGAAGAGATGTTGGAATCTCCGCAACCCAAGAAAAAATCAAAATAAACATTTCCACAGTCGGTTTATTTGAAAAATAAATAGGTCGTGATTGCCAAAAGAGTTTTAAGTTCAAAATATAAGACCATTTAAAACATATTCACTTTTTTTTTCTCTGACGACATCTATATGAATATGTAAGTTTTAAATATCTACAAAAGAATACTGAATATTTTTAAGCATTACCAAATACCCCGTAATATTATTAATTCCTCCAACTTCAGTTAAATAGTGGAGATATCTACAACGCTGGCCGCTAGAGGCGCTAGTGTAGGAAATTGACTTTGGCATTAAATTCAATGGCGGCAAATTGAATTTATTTAGTACTTAGTGGCGATGTTAGGTATGTTTTTTTATAATTTGTACTTTGATTTATATTGATAAAAAAATAAATGTACACGTCCCAAAATGTGGGTTATGTGTGTGCAGTTTACGGATGTGGTAAATAAAAACAACAAAAACACTCAAGTCGTTTTCAAGATGCAAAAAAATGACAGGTTAGTTGATGAAAGATTATACGAGTTCATTAAACCCTAGCACATAAAATGTTCTTAATTACTTAAAAAACTTAAATCTACAAATGAAAAATTGAAATAATATATTACAAGTATTTTATGACATTTTTTGACCATCAAAGACAGAGTAAATATCCGCTTAGATTACGATTTTTTTTCGATTTCTGTAATTTAATAACGTAAAATAAATAATATATTCACATGAAAAAAAACTCACACCGCTAGGAGCAGTTAGTGTAGCGGGTGCCATCAGAATGTATGGGAAATATCAGAAGTTGGAGAAATTATTAATACTATAGGGTATTTGGTATTACAAAGTAGAACAAAACATTTTGGACAAGGCATTTGATTTTAATGGATATTAATTTTTTTTTGTGAGTCCCTATTGGTCACATCCATCTGGTGCCAGCGAGACTATGGCATATTCATATGCTTGTGAGGCTGAATGTAATGGGGGAGGGGGAGGAGATGGCAAGAGGAAGGTGGGAAAGTATCTAAAATAACACAAAATCATAACATCACATAAAATTTAATGTTGCTTCACACCCGCGACCCCCGGATTCGTAGACAAAGCCGGCAAAGGAGAAAATGTGAAGGCCATTAGTATGTGAGCAAGTTTTCGAATGATACCATTCTTAGTATATAAGAACAGTTGATCCTCGTTTAGAAACAGGAAGGTTTCGAAAACTATAAGCGAGACAAAGTGGTTTTCTGATATTATTTTAAATAATATATTCTCTCTTGATAATAAAGCATTTCGCTTACAAAAACAAACCTTAACGTAACTTACTTAACCCATTTAACCTGCTTTTTGATTAATCACTTTTCATGACTTTATACCGGTCAGTGGTTGAGTGGGCATAGCGCTTGGGTCTCAACCGAGCGTCGCGTGTTCGATTCCTCGGCTGGCTAAGTCCTCCATCACAACACAAGCAACATTTTCGGCTTTCTGTGGTGGTAGTAGGAGATTTTCAAACATTGTTGGGTTATTCGTAACCCGGGAATGTTTGTCTTTCTTTTAAAAAAAAAAAAAAAATCTCTTTTTAATGTGTCTTGAATTGTTATTTTGTTAAGTTTTCCGGTCACCGAATTTTTCGTACAGAATTTCAACAACATTGAAATAATTTTTTTTTGTTTCACATGACTTATTTTAGTATCGCATCTATTTTAAATCAACGATTTTTTTTTTAAAATAAACGCGTCCTTTCATTTTTCAATAAGCTTCATTTTATACAATCCTTTTGTTATCCGTGGACATTGCATATAATAATGCCACAATAATCCCAATTTATTCTAATCAATTGAATTTCATGAGTACCTAAGTGCTTAGCTATTTACTTTTATGTAGTCTAGACACTCTGGACTCTTGATTTTTAAAAAAGTACTGAACAAGGAATGTATCCAAATTCTCTTAGATTCTGAGTAGAAGGGTGGGTGTAATTTTTGACTATTTTTTGTTTGAACTGCTTGGCTTGGCAAATAAAAAACGCAAAATCACGAGAGCTTAAGTGTTCCCAGATGCAGCATCCCTGTTTCTAATCACGATCGGAGTCACGTTTAGCATCCCCGCGGTGCTACAAAGTCAGGCTATTTCGCGGAGCACATCCAGTCAAGTTCCACTGTTGATGCTTAAGTGTCGTAGACATTGTTGCTTGTTGGGTTATTCTGTTTTACGATCTGGTCGTGTGTTTGACGGCTGCGGAGAATGGATATCGGATACAAAGCATCCCTTGAAATAACTAGCTCTTGCAATTGCAGCTGTAAATAAGGACCCGACAACACCTCACTCGGAAGTGTTAAGTTGGCGCTTTGGCGAATCGAAGAGAGATAGAAATAAGGTAATTGCTCCTTGAAAGCTATCAATTTAGGTGCTTTATAAGATTATCAGGAAAAATAAAGAATATTACATTGAGCAATCAGTTGTTTTCAACGTCTATAAGTCTCTGAGGTCTCAAGTTAATAAAGGTATTTAAAATTATAAATTTATAGTGATATAAGTCTAAGAATGCGAAAGATTTACTAGTAGTAGTATGAACAGTAGATTTTAAGTCCAATAAATAAGTTTCAAATTTTCTTATATAATATATCAAAACCAAAACATCCTCTTAAATCATAAGATTTGCAAGTAGGTGGAAATACCTGCATACCTTATTTTAATCCATATCATTTTGGGTCACACTTATTTATTTAAAACGAGGTCTAATACAATTCGTCCAATTAAACTTTATTATATCAATGATAATTCTTTTTTCTAACTTTCTTCAGGCAGGTGAGTATCATAATATTGAAAAATTCATATTAAGAAAGTTCGAATAAACAAACGAAATTAGAAAAAAAAAGAATCTTTACTGGCTACCATCTTGAAACCGAAACGGAATGCACAAACAATTTTTTAGACGAAAATGCTAATTCTTTTTTTTAAACTTTTCTGTGGATAGGTACCACAATTGCTTTAGATGTTTACTATAAAGCCACCTGAAAAGCTCAGTCACAGTTAACCACCATGTCAAAGTTAACCATCTAATCAAATTATGGTAAAACTGCTTGCAAAATAATGTGGATGTAGCAGATTTTCGAAACCGGAAATTAATGTACAAATAAATTTACAGACAGACGAAATGGAAACGGCGAAAAAACACAAGGTATTAAAAAACATGATTACGCCATGTCTAATGTCAGTTTTTTTGTGCCAGAGGTGAGAGGTGAACAATTGTAGAAGGGGTAGTACAGTGCAGGGTGATCTCTTATCGACTACATAGTGTTTTTTTACTAAAATATAAAAATTAATTAAACATTGGAAGTCCGCATGTATTTTTCGACACTAAAAAAGGAGCTAACCAATGAGATATTTAGCCATAATACGACATACACAAAACAAGTGTCTGAATTCCGGCTCTCCGAGTTCGAACAGATTTAATTGATCGCGCAAATTACGTCGTTCAATCTTAAAAGCTTTCTTAATATGCCTCCGTTCATTAAAAAAACAGTAATTTTGCATAAAGAACGACATACTTTGAAAAAGTTGCGTATATCAACAATAAACCTAAATTTAACTGACAAGTGAAAATTTGGCGGGCTTTTCTCGGAATTTCTTATCAATCGTTCACCGTACTAGGGAATATTGATATCTGATCATAGATCACGAATTTAGTCAATATCGTATTGACAAAGGGCCATATCGATCATCAGTGCTAAACCTCCTGGTAATGTGCAAGCGCAGTCTATTCACAACAATTACAATCCAAACAATAACTGAGCGATACAAGAGTTCGCCCTCGGGCTTGTTCGTCTCGATAAGAGTTTAAAAATCTTAAACAAAGGGGAACTAAAATGGTACTAATATAATATTCTATGAGAGGCTTTACAAATGCTTGTGTTATGCTTTAAGAAGAACCTACCGTAAGGTTATAAGTACATCATAAACGCTTCGTTAATTATGTAACCAATTTACGCAACCCGTTGAGGCGTATTATTGTTTCATTTCCCCCGATTACAGCATTATTAAAACAAGTCTCAGGCAGGCACAGGCAGCTTGTATTTGTGGAATGGTCCCGAAGCAGAAGCTCACAATAAGCCCGGTCTGAGACGGAGATCTGTGTTTCCTCAAGCGACCGTTTCCTGGAAAAGAGATATATTATACGTTTCGGGTTTCTGGGAAGAGGTTAACATAAAACCCTTATCTATATCAAAGTACACAGAAACACTCAAAACTGCTGTATAAAAGATGTTCCGCATGTCAGCGAGTTTGCATATATGATCCGCCTCACTGGTTTCTTGCAATTACGCAAGTATTCGAGAAAATATATTTATCCGCCGCTTGCAGCAACTTTTATAGGGGGGATATTTCTGAGTAAGAAATATGAGTTTTTGTACGACGAAACAAGGGTGCTTAAAAATACGCCTTTACATCCATGAACGAATCCTGAGATTTAAAAAAAAGATACATCATTATTTATTTGTTGCAATTCAGATTTTTTCACAATAATAATAATTATTATAACATATCTTGTACACCGTTATTCCAACGTGTAGCATATACATCATTTTCACATAAACTCTAATATTGTTTTCTTACTATATATAACATTTTTTTAAATTTTAAACACACATGCATTTTCGCAAGTGTGAAACTGTTTGTTGCCTCTCCCGAACAAAATTGATTTCACAAATAGATATAGATCATCTTTCCGGGGAGGTATTTAATTGTATTTTAGATAAATCTAATAAAACTGAGTAATAATCAGTTTAAGAAAGAAATCTCTCATATTTATAAACTCCTTTGTCTATACAATAATTTTTATAAGTTAGTTTTATCACTATAATATAATATAATTATACTTACAAAAGAATTACTTGATGTGTAATACAGAATTATATAAAAATAAGCTTTTATTTCTAAAAATTTTTTTTTTCTTGCGATATACTAGAAACTGTATGTGTATAGTAAAAAATTACTTCTTCCATAATTGCAAAACCACTGGTGGCTTCATTTTAATTTAAATAACATAAAATAGTTTCTTCGTTGCCTTAAACAAAAAACCATTAGTTTATCGATCCTTTTTGATAAAATAGTGGTATTAATAAAGTTGTTTTTTATTTACAATGAAAAAATAAGTGCAATCTTACAAAACCTTAAACAAATTTCTAAAATATTATTGAATAAATTTCAACAATTTGGTAGAGTACTTTCTGTGTCATTTTAGTGAAGAAAAAAAAAGATTAACTATTTTTACGGCCTCATATTACTAGATATTATCCTACAACTTGTAATATTGTTAATTTATTTTAAAACATTAATTTCCCTTTACATCATATCAAAATACTTTCTACACAACCACCCATAAATGTGAACCTCATATTTATCTTAATTACATTTATTTTTTTTGGCATTCCAATATTTTATTACTTAAACGGTGTCTCATTTTGCTTCGTTATTTACACAATATATTCTTAACTTCCATTTAGGACGGGTTGATTCATAGAATTTGAACAATTCATAAAATTTTAACGTTAATTTACTAGTTTTGTGAATGTCTTATTCAATTTATGTTATTATATCATTATAGGAGAGTTACTTGACAGATCTGAAATGATAAGAGAACTTGAAAAGAATTTTCACGGAAATTGAAAATTAACTTTGAAATTTGAAGAATTGTTCAAATTCTCCGAAACAACCCGTCCTTACTGTCATTTGCTATTTTGGCCGCTCATAGGGGCTCTTTATTACTTATGCAATTCCAATTTTTCATGTTAATGTCTTACGTATATGCTACGTCAGTATCTATTTGGTTTATTTGCTCGCTTTAGTAAATGAAGCGTTCTTTTTTTCGTCCTCCACGTTCAATACTATTTCGATGCAACCAAATACAATATTATACTTATGTAGATACCAACAGACAGTCAACATACTTTGTAAGTATATATATAACTTTTAGAACGCTTTCATTTTTGTTATAGATTTCATTCCGTTTTCTTCTGATATTACGGAAATGCAAAAGAAACTTCGGATAAAAATAATGTTTCAGCATTAATATTAAACTTTTTACTATAAAAGCCCCTAAGGGGCAGGAAATGAATTGTTTGCTTTCTCAAGATGGTTTCCGCAATAATTAAGAATGGAAAACGAATAAATGCGAAGGATCATCTTCTTTGCAATGATTTTTTAGTAAAATTAATCATTTAAATATGTAACTGTAAATTATACTGTTTTCACTATAAAAAAGGTTAAGAAGAAAAGTTTCAACAAATTTTTTATTTTCCTCCTAAAACCGTTTTATCTTTATTAGCTATTTTAATATGTCTTGAAACGATTACACTTATATTAAATATACTTGAAATTTTACATTTCCAGCTGAACTAAAAATATTTGTAGTTTGCAATGTTTTGATATTTGTTTACGGTCCATTCGTAAAATTATTATAAAAAAGATTGCCTCGCCTCCAACGACAATACTTTTTTTTTTAAATTAGCCAACACATAATACGTGATACACTTAACAATTATTGTTACATAATATCATAAATAAACCACCCACCCGATTTGGCGTCGTATTGTGGATATTTTGAATTATTACAGCATGAAGTTATCAATCTCTGATGGTTTTTCTCTTTCTCCCATACTCACAATAAACCGCATGTACATACTCAATTAAAAATAATTTACATTACACAAATCATTCATTGTATCCTATTGTCTCACCCTAAGCTTATATTTAAACTTCATATTATTCAAAAACAATATATTGAATTATCAGTACATTATCACTGTGTTGATAACGTCTTTTTCCAGAACGATGATCAATTATTATTCTAAAAAATACATTGTACATAATACAACCATAATATAATCAGAGTCTCGAGCCCACAAACCCTATAAACCTGCAGTCATTAAATAAGGCTTCGAATTTAAATTAGGTTTAGAATATTTATGAGAGCCAACCGCGGGGATGATAATCACATTATAATATCTGAAAGGAATTAGGCCATAAACATTTTATGCGTTTGGTTGCCCTCACCTACTTACGGCGTTCGCGTATTTTCTTAGAAACAAACAACACACGAAAAACGTATTTACGTTTCAGAGAACTTTGAAACTTTTAGTTTATATTTTTTTTATTTTACGTACCCGGCTTTACCGAGGATCCCAAGCAATTTTTTTCTTGTAACGTATGAATCAGAATCAATTAATGCATTGGCGTATTTTCAGCAATTTATACCAGAGAATGGTATTTCGAAGCTTCATGAATTCTGATAGAAATAGTGGTGATAACATAAAATACTTAGTAATGTATTATCGAAGAAGAAGATAATAAATCTAAACGAACTATGAAACAGAACAAGACACAGTAAAAAAATATTTCAACGGTCTCAACTGGAAATCGAACCTAGGATCTGATGGACAACGGCTTTAACCAATCGACAAGAAATAAAAAAAATCTTATTTTTCAATGATATAATAATGATTGGATTATTGTTATGGCGCCATTTTCATGAGAAAATCACATCAAGGGAGCTTAACAACTAAATTTATGCATGTAATCAATCTATTTCTATCACTTAGACTTCTAACTTATAACCTTAAAAAGTTATTCCTATAAGTTTTATTAATATTTTTCATTGACATAATAATAATATTTATAAATTTTGAAAGGTTTCACCATGTGAGATTTTTCACCTTTTCAGAACACACTTTCTTTGATTTTTGTTTAATATTACAATAGGAATATTGTCTTCAATGATTTCTTGATAATTTACCTTCTCATATGAATAATTAAGTGTATAAAAAAGTGGTCCATGACCCTGTTGAAAAGACGAAAAAAATAGAATTTTCATGCTTTGCATCGTTTAACTTTCAAGCTTTGCTTATCATAAAAATAACTCACGTAAATAAATAGCAAAGCGGATTTCATAAAGCACACCCGTATCATTCAAATATTTTTTGTATTGTTCCCATTTAAGGAAATGAGCGAAAAGCTTATTGAAGTGCATAAAAATAATAAATGTGATTCAAAAAGTACTTTTGCACAGTAAAGTGAACTTTGCGAAGGGGATGGCAAAGCGATGGATTTTAATATTTCACCCTACCTCCTGCAGGTTCTGGTTACCTGGCATCTCGTGCTCTCGGGCTCGGGCAGAAGCTGCGGTAACTCGGCGTACCCAATATCGTATAAAACAAAACTCTCTTACCTGCGGGTGTGTCTTGAATTTACGGCCCTTTTTACGGATGTGTGAACTTCCTGCGTAACCGAGATGCTTTATCATTGTCTTCCCATTTTCGTTTTTCACTCCCAGATTCACACCGTGGTTTTTTCGCTGAAAATGCCAAGTTTTGATCTGAATTTTATATATGCGGGACTTGGATATTTTATGCATACGGAAACTGCTTGTTTGACAGCCACGTATGTATTTCTCTTATTGCTCTCATCACAAAAAGAGTTCGGAATAAATCACGTAACAATACGCTTATCTCAGTAGCTTCGCGCGCGAGATTTTATTCTCGGTGTGGGACGACGTTCACGGTGAAAGTATGTAACGACACTGTAATTTTTCCTTCTTTCCATTGAACTGAACAGTTTTTTTTCAATCTCATATACCAACCCGTGTAAAAATGAAAGGGTATTTTCAAACCCGAAAAATTATCATTTATCAAAATCTCCTTGTGTAGTGCTGTCATTTTATTAAATTACGTAATTGTTTTTTTATTTTTTTTATTTTCTCACGACTAAGTAAATATTCAAGATTAATTTTGTTTTTTCAGGCTGCGCTTTCCTCACGTACTTCAGTCCAGAGAGTGCGCTTAGCGCACAAACGGCGCTCCATGAAAAACGGACTTTGCCAGGGGTAAGAACTTTTTTTTCATTTTATAAACAGTGTGACGATCTCAGAGAAGATATAAGTAGTGTTGCATTTAAATAACATTATAATTACAGAAGCAAGGCAAAATTGTGACATTTTTTCCAGAATTTAAGACATCATATTTAGACAAGATGTAAATGTATTGATAACTTCGCCAACACAAAATTCGAAAGATACTCTACCTACTGACATGCATGGTAGTAAGATTACAGGTAGGCACAAATATATTTATTTTAAAACTCAATAAAAAGAGCTTAAGATATTACCCATGTGCACCAAAACAAATTTCATTATTACCATTAAACACCGGTGATAGGTTAAATTATTATATTACCAATAAACACCGGTGATAGGTTAAAGTCACATAATGCAATAACAACAAAAACTAAAACCAATAAATTCATGTTTCTTTGTAGCTTATAAATGTATTATAAATCTCTGCATTCGTAAAAGATTATTTCGTGTTAGAATTTATGTATTGAGTTGGCACCAATTTTAACCAAACAAATTTTCCAAGCGATACAGACTGTACATCTTTCAAACACGGCAATAATCGTTCCACAAAACAGCCGAACGCTTACAGACATTCGAGAATTTTGCCAAACAACTGGGTACTAGGTACTTTGGCCCAAGGGGGGAGGCTTGGTGATAAGCCCCGGCCCGCCCCGAATGCATCGAGAAAAATTATGGTTGCCAAAATTGAACGCGGCTCCGTTAGGCATAATGCCCTCGCATAATGGAATAAACAGCCCATACGAAACACTTACGGCCATGTTTGCATGCGGTCATTTATTTTCGCATATTTCACTTCTGCACTGGAATCGGTCCAGGCCGACAGAAATACAATGCCGCAACAAGTACCGGCGCAATACGATTCACTTTGGATTTTGGCTTTTGCAGCGGAAGATAACTACACGGCCATTAGAGTCATTGTTAATCTTGAGAGGCGTATTTCACACAATTGCAGACAAAAATAAAAGGAAACAATGTAAGTATAGTAAATTTATCATGATACATTTCATACGATATTTCGGAATTATGGCTGATTTTATATCCAATATTATTTTTTATGAGTTAGTTGGTGGTAGCTAAATAATTTTCTCTTACACTAGATTCAGTGAGTGTCGTGGTAACTATGCGTAACTCTGCACCGATAACTTCTTTAATATTATAAAATAAGATTTTCCTAACCCGGTACCAGTAGTCGGAATAAACTACCCCATGTCGTCTTTGGGGATGCTGTGTTGAGGGCCTGTCTAAGGAAATAATAGAGAGGAAGTTCTGGGAAGGAAACAGTTATGAAGAGTGGGTAGGAATTCGGGGGGTTAGTGTGTCCACTGCGGTTCAAGGGGATATCGATATAGTCCTGTTAGAGAGGTCAAAAGGTCTTCCTTAACCAGCGTCTCCCGATCCCGATCGGTGGGCACCCCATAAACCTGGGCAACACTGCTAAGTCACCAAACAAATCTAATCACTAGAGATGACCCATTTTAGAGGTGTTAGTTAAAGAATATTATTCAAAAATTTTATTTTGTATTATTATAAAAAAGCTTACCGTTATCAAGGGTTAAAGTCGTTTTTTGATATATCATATTAACCAGGTGTCCGGGGGTTAGTTACGCTAACTTCAGGAGGTGATTCAACAGGATGATAGAAGTAAAAAAAGATTAATAATTTCAATTTTTTTTCCCGCACAAAAATATTTTTCCGTACAAGAATTATATAAAATGTTTCCCATGCAAACATTTCAACTCTTTTACCAAAAAACTACATTAAAACGTTAAAATTTCGAAAAAAGTTAAAAGTCGAATCACCTCCCGAAATACATCCTGTATACGAGTAAAATGATTTATATTTTGATGAATATTATCGTTGTTTAAAAATATTCACTTTAACTAAGAGCTTTTGCTTGTGTCAGGATATGATCGTTATTTTAAAACGACAAAATAAATAAATAATTTCACAATCTTTTTTATTATCTAATTTACTACCTTCAAGCTAGCAATCACGACATAAGATATTTATGAACATTCAAATTATGAAGTGAAAATTGCTAGAAAATTTTGTGCCTAATTTCATATCTAAAATCTTAGATTTATAAACACGCTAAAAGCTAGGCAATAAAATCTGCCGAAAAACTGGTTTCAAAATTTTTGTTTTAAAATATTACTTTTTTAAACTTCATGACAGAGAGGTAGAGCTTCGGCCCTAAATACGGAGATCACAAAAGCCATAAATAATTATTTTTAATTTAATTTTAAATTAACATACTAATTTTATTAAATAACTAGTGTTGCTGTGGCTCCGTCTGTCTGTCCAGATAGAAAAACAATATCGCTTATTGCTTTTGTTAGCGCGTATTGCTCTGTAAAAAAGCACGTTTTTACTTATCACATATGACATCTATATATTATAAAAATACACACGCATTCGAATGCAATGCTGTGTCAAAATTTCAAAGCAATCGGTGAAGAACTTTCGGAGATTTAAGATTTTGAACAAACGAACATTTACATTTTTAATTATACAGGGTATCGCGGGTAAAGTGCCCTAGCTTCGAATGGTGATTCTATACGCTGATAGAAGTAAAAAAAAGATAAATAAATTTTTTGAAATTCCTACTTTTTTTCCCCATAAAAAATATTTTTCCATAGAATATGTATTTTCCTATACTAACAATTCAACTTTTTTTAATCAAAAAACTACCTGAAAACGTTGAAATTTCGTAAAAATATTTCTTATCCTTTTTACTTCTACAATCTTGAAGACTCTCCACCTGAAGTTAGCGCACTTACCTCCAGACACCCTGTATAGATTATGTTATATAGCTTTTTTAGCCATTTCTAGATAAATAGATCTGAAAGATTCAAAACTTTCTGTCGTTTTTATTGTACATCCCCCTTTTTTTCTTCCAAATACCGATGAATTGTGTGGTCAAAATAATACGATTTAACTATTTAATGGAGATTTTTAAGTATTCAATAACAAAACCTGATCATTTACATGTCATATTTCATTAAAATCATTTGCGAATGTTAATGCTTATTCTAAACAACGTGCTACGTTCTAGACCAGTTTAATTTCGGTAATGCCCGACACGCATATTTCATAATAATATTGAATATTAAACGTGCCTCTATGCTAAACATCAATTATTTTGTTCTACGATAAACACTTCCCACTTTCTGTAAATTAACACGCACTAATTTCTAAACCAGAACGCACGCGCCATGAAAGCTTATTCGGTACAATCAAATACACCCAATAAAACTTCGACCATGCCTCATATTTTAAATGAATAATAATATGATTTGTATGTAAATGTTCTTTGATATTATGTGATACAGCACAAACGCTCTGTCTGGAGATAGTGAATTTTTAGAGAGATTTGAAAAGAAGAAGCGAAAAAAGAATTTTGGAAAGTACTATTTAGCATCGGATAGTTGGTTGAAACAGCTGTATCTCTAATAACTGACCAGATATGAATAGCCAAGTAATAGCTAAGCATCTTTTTTTATTTTCAACTCTCCTTTAAGGGGGTAGCAGATTACGCTATAAGTTCAAAGCGTTTTATATATTGCTCGCCATACAATCCCGTACAGACTTGGCACACCTAAAAAGATTATGTGCTATAAGTGTGGGCGTGGCGACAATATTTGCTGTGATCTGCTAGCCAGGCTATATATGAAATTATTTTGGGTAAAAAAAAAATAACGCGGTTGTCATCTGTCAATCCCATACAAAGAAATGATATTCTGCGGCAGTCCCCCAATTGATATGACCCCTTCTCCTGGGGAAGATCATAGCGTAGTGTGTCAGCGCAAAATATAATAATATACATGCTACGCTCATGTTATACAAGCATTATAGCGTAATGTGTCCTAGGATTTATTTGCCCCACTTCAGGAAATTCTGTTCCGTATCATAATGACGTGTAAATAATAGAAAATGTGTTCTAATAAACACATTATTAAATTCATCTATTTGAATTCTGATTTGTTTTTCGAGAACGAATGAATGCAAATCTTGTAAATGGAAATTAACCCACTTCCCGACATCCGGTCGAACTGAAACTCGGCAGATAGGCTCGATGTCGATGACAATGTACTATGTCAATTTTTAATCGGCAATCACGAAAACACACCCGAACATATACGCATTTCTCTGAAATTTATATCCGAAATCAATGGCGGTCCTACCCAATCGGGATTTGGCTCAGTTGTTAGCGTGGTTGACATCAGTCCCTGGGGAGAAAGGTTGAATCTTCAGTCAAACTAAATTTATTATTTTTACTTTTCAAAGACATTTTAAAAGTTCGCAGCAGTGATGTGCCAGTCCCTGAGGAGGAATATTCAGTCCTCAGTCAAACCAAATAAATATATATATATACGAGTTTATTTATATATATTTTCAAGTGTTTATTAATAAAAATAAATGCATTATATTAAAAAAACATAGTTTTTTTATTGGTTTATTTTTCTTACTGCGTGAGATCGTGAAAACATCTGCTTCAAATGAATGGCCTAATTTATTGTACAGAAAAGTCACTACTACCACCAATCATTAAAAGTTTTAATATTTCCGTTCGATTAAAGTTTGAGAAACTCTGATCGCTGTGAACTCAGCAGCAAATGAACACATTGCTTTGAAAGAAAACGGAACAGATGATTGTGGTTCGGAACAACAGATTTGAAATTAGAATGGCCAGTGCTGCCCGGTGGAGAAATCGATAAAATAAAATATATTTAATATGTTTTTAAAAGCTGGATAGTCTTATGACCAATGATTAAACGTATTGCAATAATTAAGGTATTTGTATTGAGTGTTTCCTGCAGAGACTTCCATGAGAATATAAAATAGATATTCATGTAGATGCAGTTTCTTGCAATAGTGGTTGTTATGGAAGTAACTTGGTAAATTCTGATAATATAGAAAATAAATAGATTTAAAAATCTTACAAATACATTAAAAGTAATGAAAATATACATTTATACAATATATTAGATGAATAAAATAGAAATCGTTTTTCAGAATCACAATTAAGAATTTTTATATGTGCTGTAAGTCGACATATTTTTACACCTAATTTCTTCGGTCTTGCATAGTGAATTATAGAATAAATTAAACCTCGAGTAGATTATTTATTCTACTGCCAAACCGATTTTCGTTTTTTTGAAAACTTTAAATTTCAGGCAGTAAAAATTTCTCATATCTCATAGTTCGGCTCCTTGAAATAATTGCAAGGAGGGAAAAGTAATATCTTTATTCAACATTATTTAAAGATTGCAAAATAATAAAAATATATTATTATCATAATATAATATATTGTTATCATAATATCGCCGTATATAATATTTATAAAACAACGTTTCAGTAGGAAATCAAAATCTATCACTTTTTAGAAATTAATTTCAAAAAATTTTTATGAACACGTTACAACAAAAAAAATGTGTTTTATTTTTTCAGAAATTATTTAATATTTTACTCTTTCTTAGCATACTGTGTTGCTGATGAAAATATTTTTGGCACTGCATGCAAATGTTTGTAACAAGTTTTGGAAGAGTGTTGAATGCATTTGCAATCATCTTCGGATTCACGGCACATTAAATTGCAGGATACGAGTAGGTACTTGCTGAAGATTGTTGGGATCGGCGTGAAGTCCAGAGGCAATCGGTAGTGCACAGTACACGTGTACTCTATTTTGATTCTGAGCATGCATCGCCCAGCCATCTTTCCTGTTCGATCCGTCGATCAACAAATACGAATAGTGCTAACATTAAATTTGGTCTTACTCGAGGTGCGGCGCCAGTGTTCGAAGTCTTGTAAAACCGGCAACTCTTGTACTACTCCCGTTCCACGAAAGTTTCCTTTTCGTTTTGTGGAATTAAAGTTTCAAACGTTTCAGTGGGAGACGGGGCGTCGTGCGTGTTCTAGGATTTCTAGTTCAGCTTGTGGTACCATCATTTCACAATATTCACTTCTTTCAACTTGTGTATCAAATGTGTACCTTTGTTATTCTCTAGAAATACGTGTTTTATAGTTACTTGATAGAATAGTGTTAAGTAACATTTCTCGCAGAATCTTAAGTATACCAGCTTAATTTGTGATGTGTTAATCGTGTGATTTTTATAATATCTAAAATATAATTTTACTGGCTTAATGATTTCATTAGCTGTTAGTACCAGAGTTTCACCTGACGCATCTCTAGAAATAATTTGTTTTAGCTTGTTTGTTAATATTGCGTTTCTTTATTGATTTTTCTTATACATGGTCTATGATTCGAGTGACGTAGTGTGAACGTGATGTCTTGTATGACAATTGTGAATTAATAAATTTAATTTTGTCTAAAACATCTTTTAGAAACGCATTGGGCCAAAAATCGCGGTAATAAAGTTATATGACGTAGTAAGTATCTTACATAATAATTTTATGATAATTTTGAATCTCGTAAAATTGCTTGTTAAGCTAGGAACGTGGTGCATTGTGGCAGTTATAAGTGTCTACAAAACTTGTTGAGCTTTTTACGAAGTGCGTGAATCGTGTGCCAGTTGTGAGCTGTCAAGCTGTCCACGTGGCGCGTTGTGACGTGTTGTGTACCTGCTTGTTTATGTTTTGCGGAAAATACAACACAATGGATTACGACAGCATCATATTTCCGGACGTGGCCAGTTATTACAATGAATTATTGGTAAGTAAAGCGTACCAAATAACTGATAAATTTACAAATCTGTAGTTTTTACATAATTAACACAAAATGATAGATTTTTTCACTGTCGGCCTGTGGAGAGACCACTAGACAAGAATCTTAACGCCGCGGTCGCTTGAAATGACTTATGCCGTGTTCAATGACCACAATAAGAGCAGCTAGGTTCTTTCCAACCCCTTTCTTACCATCTTCTTCCCCTCTCCGCATCCTCTGGCCTAGATAGTACTTTATTGTGGGGAGCTAGAGAGACTGTGACATCTCCTATTTAGATATGTTGTGAGGGTGAAGAAATATAAAAGAAAAGGTAGGGAAGAAGATCGCTGAGAAGTACTTTTGAAGATAAACATCATAGAGAAATCCAAAAATAAGTATATGTTATTTGGCTTACTTCTTGTTTTTTAGCTTTTGATAACCTGATTTTGAACAGCGTTGAAGCGAATTGCAGAATTTCTTTAAGTCTTGAAAGTTCTTTAATGGAGTGAACCATGCATTCCAGAATGCGGGCGTAATAATACGCAATCGTAAAACGCGAGTAAACCTATTATTGACTTGGTGAAATATCGTCTATCCGTTCCACGTTCCGCGGTACCTACACTCGGACTTGCACACGCACACTCTAGTAGCAGTGACCAGTATATTATTATTCTATGATCCTCCTGGCCAGAAGCAATACCCTCCACTTGAAACATTATAATTATAAATAGATGAAGCAATAATTGAAAGTATTGATGTTATAAATTAAAATTAAGTGTGTACTTTGAAAAATAATTATTTTTAACGAATCCGATTCATAAATTATTGGCCATTGTGTTGATTGTTACGGTGAACAATTTTGAGATTCTTACGACCAATATTATTAGATTTGTCGACTTTATGACGTTGAGTCGTATGGCGCTTCTTTATCCGCTCGAGCCATTTTTTTGGAAAGCTTGCAGTGCCCGCATCTTACATTTGTCTTGATGGTGAACACCGCAAAGCTGTCTGAAACATTATCATTGGAAAGAGAGTAGGTAGCGTAACATTAAAAGTCATTTTGTCTGATAATCTAAAATCAACAAATATAAATGAAATATTTCATCTATGCTTAAAATTCAATACGTTAATCCTTTTAACTACAAACAATTGATTCAAGCTGTCAATTTTTCAAAAACAATCCTCTTACTAGATTTTAGTTGTTAAAGTCAAGCATAGTTTTTTATGACCAATTGCCTCAAATTTCATTATACAATTGAAAAATACAAGGTTATCTGAAGTGAAGAATCATTACTTTAGAATGTAACCTATTGATATTTTTGGATAAGTTTGTTTTATGCACACGAAGGTGACTAGGTAGGTATTAAAACAGTTTTATTAAAATACGTTTTTCGAAAAAATGCTTTAAATAAAAAAAATTAAGCTCCTGAAAAATTCTCTTTTCACCAAAACACTTCTATTTTATAAATGGAACACCATTTCAGCACAATTTCGAGCGGAGAATGTAAACCGGAAGGTCCTCGGGTAAAAGTGCTCTTGGACAGGAAAAAAAAAACATAAAATTCTAAAGTGTTTTTTGAGGGTGTATTGGATCTCTTAGCACATCTATGTAATTTTTATCATAAGAGCTATTATTTCTTCCTGGTGTTCTGCATTATAATGGTTATAATACGAAGTTCCAGCCTCTAGTACCTACCCAGCAGCACACAGCTCAAAGCCGCAAGTCATGAAAACCGCCGTGGATGGGATGTCTGCCACGCCAACAGCCCCGAAATAGCTTTTACTGTTTGTTTCAAATGTTTAGATTATGGCCATCCGATCGCGCCGTGGGTGGAGTTACCAAAACATCCCGAGACCCGCTATTCTCTCCTGCTCTGCTCTGCTCTCCTTGTCCGCTCTCCCGCTCTGCTCTCCTGGCGTTCCCGAAACTCACTCTACGGTGTTTTGCAAACATCAGCAGTTAGTTAACTTGGCCGAATTATCAAACACGGGAAGGCCGATTTACCTGGCTGAGTAAGGTTGCGTCATAATAATCTCGAATATCCGCCGTTGAAAGATGGAGCTCTCAGTGGAGGCAATGTTGAATTTGTACCCCTAAATACTAGGACGAAACTGCTTGATAAGATTTTGTGTTTAAAAGACTAGTTAGGTGTATGAAATAATTCAATTATTGATAATGACAATTTGTGGTAGAATAATTCATATCTTTCAGGTTTGATGGTCTTAAGTCAATGATATCAATTGTTCAGGAGAGTCAAATTAAGCTTAACTATTAAAATTTCTTCAAAACTATTAAACATAACATATCAGGAATCAAACATTTTCATTATATATATTTTTTAAAGCTTTTATTTATTTATTTGTTCTTAAAATTATTTAGATTTTTATTTTTTAATTATTTTGTATTTTAACGTCATTATTTTATGTATTTTCTTTTAGAATATTAAAGATAAACTTAGTTTGAAAGGAATAATATGACTTCATATATTTTTATCGATATTCAAAATAACGTACTGTCAGCTGTTTTCTGAGTTAAGATCTTTATCCCAACATAGAAAAATGTATTTTGGAAGCTAAAATATATTAAAACAAACAAAAATTATAAAATATATTTACTTTCCCAATAAATTTCAAAATTTTGAATTTTCAAAGCAAAAAAAAAAGTAGTACTTTGGTATTTTTGCGAAGAGCAGCATTTCCAATAAAAGGTTTAAGGTTTTTCAACAATAATATTTGAAGTGATTTACCGGGGACTTAACACGACTAAATTTGAAAGAAATGTGTTAATAACAGAAAATAAATTAAGGACAATATTCAACTTTTGAATTGTTGTTGAGTAAGTGAAGATTAGCAAAGAATGCAAGGATGATGAGTAGTATAAAATATTGAACCAAGAAAGGAGTGTGTGGAGAATATATGAAGTGAACGTGAATGCTAGATTAAGTCGAGAACAACCGAGGAACATGGCATGATCAGGTGCACCAAATACTCGAGAATGAGAACTCATGAAAAATATAATCTACATTAAAATGAAATATGATTTAAGATTTTCACGGCCAAAAGTATTTTTGTTATTTGTTTTTGGGGTGTTATGCCGTGATGGGCTAAATCCTTCTTTAGCCAACATTTTGGACAGCATTGCAGTGTCCATCATCAGGGCAAATGTTTTATCCGATGTGTTATCGCAACACGGCATAACACCACAAAAACAAATTATAAAAATGCATTTAAATCATACAAAACTAATCAGTTCTCTACAATATTATCCATTAATTTCTAAATAAGTTGCTCCATAGACCCAACATCTAAAAATATTAAAGCTCGAGAGTAAATTGCACGAACCAGAAAACACTTGGTTGGGTTAAAAAATCTGGTTTCCAATATTGCGAAAATAGATTTGACTCATGTTTCCATACGGACTCCGAAGGGCGGCAGAGATTAATGTTTTGTAAATTACGCGTGGAAGGGTTTGAAATATTGCCTGCGATTTGTGAATCCTGTACATTATGGTTTTGTAATTCCAGCCCGCATGTGTTTGGTCCGTATGTATGGCCGAGGTGATCTCTACAAAATTATTTTGAATTAAGAAGGATGCAGCACTCTGATGAAATGTTATTTAAAAAAAAACCCCGACTGCGTTTAATTTTCTGTTTCCTAAATAGTTGATTTAGTTATATTGTCAATAATAATCCGAAACAACTAATTCACTTTTTCAGAATATTACTAAATTTATTTCGATTTAAAAAAATAATCTGGATAAAACTGGCTCCTACTGACAGGTACGAATTTGCAATCGAGGTACATAAAGCAGTTAGGTTTTGCTTAAATACAAATATGTTTTCTTTTTTCGAAAGTTTTATTTCCTACTTCTATCCTAAAAGTTTACGTTTCATAGTTTTTTCAGATATTGATAATCTCAACCTTTCAAATTAAGGACGGGTTGTTTCGGAGAATCTGAACAATTCATCAAATTTCAACGTTCATTTTCAAGTTCTGTGAAAGATTTTTTCAAGTTCTGTTTTTATTTCAGTTTTGTCAAGCAACTAGCCTACAATGATATAAAAACAGAACTTGAATAAGTCTTTCACAGAACCCGAAAATGAACGTTGAAATTTGATGAATTGTTCAAATTCTCCGAAACAACCCGTCCTTATAAAACAAAATTAAAAAAAATAATTTTTAATTATATTTCAATTTAATAATTATTACAACATATATATATATATATGTTTCGTGCGCTTTCGAAAAACCAATTAATAAAATCGTATTTCATTTTATTAAACCGGCTTGCAAGTCTTAACTTCTTCAAGCAATATCAAAAATGGCATAACTTGTCTTTTAAGGGAACGTGAACTGATCATCGTCAAAAAATGACCAACATAATTGTTGAAAACAAATGTTGAAGACTTTCATTATAATCCTAGCGAGAAACCACAATTTGTAACAGAAAAATTTCTTGAAAAAGTTTAATTTGGTAAGTGGATTTGAATAACCTTTCATTCCTTTGTCTTTGCTTTTCCCTACTTTCTTTAGCCTCACGGCATGTCAAATTTCAATATAACAGCGATCGTAGTTAGTGCCCGACTTTAAAATAAAAAACTTTGATTTTTTCAATTTTCATACGAAAATTGTACAGTAGCCAATATTAATCCTACTTAGTTTTTTCTACCACCAGCCTGTCAAGAGTACAGGCAAGGAAAGGTGAAGCCGATCGCACTGTGTGCTATAGGCATATGGCAGCCCGTAATCATCGTTCAGGTTATGCTCCATGATATTACGGGAATAAACAAAGGATACAAAAACCCTGAACAAATAAACAGCCGGAGTAACAGATACGCGCCGGTGAAAGGTATCCGGGACACATGTGAAATATTTTCACGTCCCGAATAATTCCACAGCTCTCTGGCCTTTGTGCGACTATCGTTGGACAATGGGCTACAATTATTTTTAATGTTACCTTTATATTATTTAAAAACAACAGAAATTTTTGAAACTTATCTCACCCCTATTTTATTAAAATACCTGTACGTTTGAGTAATGCTTTGTAATTTTTACAGTTGTTTTACCTGTTTTAACTTATAATTATTTACTTTAACACAATAGTTTTTTAAAAGCTGCGTAATTTTATGGCTTGTACGCGGAAACTTTATTGTATTAATATGGAATCAAATAACTGTATCATAGTGGAGAAATAATTATACATAAAAGGAGATAAAGATTGAACCTAACATGCATTTGTATATTTGCGTAATAGTTCCACGATAAAATATGAAATAGTTGTAAGGAAATGACATAATAATTGTTCATACCTATTACAGGATGGAGTGGTTGTTTGAAATCTCACGTGAACAGTAACTTTTATTTCATATTGAGCATCACGTGTGCAAAATTTCATCAATCTCGGATTTAAACTGTAGATTTTTATGAAAACAATCCAACAGACGCTGCTCTTTATACATTGATAAAAGACAGATGAAAGTATAAGATTGATTTTAATGAGTAAGTAGATGGAAGGAAATCTAATGCCTCGAATTCATTTGTACACAAGTTGAAGAATAATGGAGCGAATAACACAATGTTTGTAATGATTTATTTAATGCAGTAAAGCTTGGCTGAAACTATCACGAAAACAGTGAGCGAATGCATATTATTATTTTAAATCGTGATTAATCAGTAGGTACTAATAAAATTCTCGTTAGTTACAGGTTAGAATAAATCAGCGCATTCCTTGCAGTAGCCGAACAAATGCGAGCTTTGTTATGCTATTTGTACCCATAGTCATATAAATCATTGGTTTTTACCCAGGCATGAACTATTAAACTATTTCAAAGTCGATAAGAAGTGAAAAAGATAAAATTTTAATTTGGCTCTGGAAGTTTCGGGATCGATTCCGTATTATTTGGGTGTTGTGATACCGACTTGTAATATTGATGGACTTTAGTAATTTGTTGTACCTTTTTTATGTAAATGCCGCACAAGAATGCCAACTTCCACGAGCCAGTGGACTATAGCATCCATAATTGCATATCGTGATGTTGATTGCCAGCTAAGGATCTTAACCGCTAAGCCACGAAAGTCTTCACAAGTACCACAATGTGTGTATTTATTTATTTTCATTATTTACATTTCAAAAAAATCATACTCTCGAAAGAACCTTAAAATGGTTCCAAATTGAGAATTTTAAGAAATGGTTTGACTCTAGTTAATGTTCGCCAGTACCAAGAAATTCAATATAAATATCATGCTTATCAATATCATCGTTTAGACTGTGTTAAACTAATTAATTTGAGTTTGTGGCTTAGATTTATTTTATTGAGAAATTTGTTAGTGATGTCATCCACGAACATAGGCTATGTCTGAACGTTATAATATATCTACGTACCTTCGCACACTATTTACCAACTGCAAAATATCATAGAAATAGAACAAAAATCCCATCGTATTTTGAATGACCCAGAAAATGAAATTATGAGGGATTTTGTATTTGAATTAATTTCAAAACGGGTGGTGATCGTCTTACTACACGTGATTTTTATCAATGTGAAATCAGAGGCTAATGTTTCACTTGACCAATGTTCCTCAAACCACAGGCTTAGTTCATTAAATTCAAAGTTTTGTATTACGAGAAATTTGATACCTTCACCTTTCTACGAATTTTTGTGATGTTTTTATTTCGTGTATGACTTAAATGTATGATTGTGATTAGTTGTTTGATGGATTAGTGGTTAGTTACTTATTTTATTTATCATAGTGTAGTTTTATTATCAAATAATTATACGGTACCTAAATTTATCATTCCCTATTAGGTACCTGCGAATGTGATTTTTTTTATATTAATATTCACTTGTTGGGATGTGAATATTAAATCCAATATATATGATTATTTAAAAATATAATATATTTAAAAAAATATGCACTTATAAAACTTGCGTTATTTGATGCCTTCTAAATGCGGAAAAGGTTTCACGCAAAAGAACTAAAAAAATGCTTGACACAAAGTATGTATGTGTTAGAGGTTTTCTCTTTGAACCTACTAAGGTAATATTTTTTTGATATTATTCCCAAATTTTAAATTGAAAAAAAATCTTTATTTTGAATTGGAGTTCACACAAATTTCTACCGTATTGCAGTGTGAATTTTTAGAAAACACTAGTAAAATTCGAATGATTGTAAAAATTAGAAGTCAATACAATTTAATTAATATATACCTATTAATATGAAGATACTTACTACTCAAGTAGTTTTAAAGATTTTTATATTAAGAAGTAAGAAATCCCTTTACTGAAAATGTAAAGGTTTGTTGAAGTTAATTAGCGTTTCGTTATTAATAATTCAAAGTCTACAGCACCTCCGCCACGCAGTCGATTAATGCATTTAATATCAAAGGTTGACGTTACTAACATGATTTCACCGCACAAAGGCCTGAGCTAATTCTAGCATCTAGCCAAGGCTTCTAGTTCCTATATATTCCTTAAAGCTTCGAGCAAGGTAGTAGTTCTAGCTTATAGCTCCTGGCTTCTAGCATATCCGACGTGGTGCGCAAGATTGATCCGAGAATACACGCGGTGGCGAATCATGCCTTCAGCCAATAATGTAGTTTTACAATGATTGCATGTTAGACCGAACCTTCCCTTCGTTGGTGCATTGCAGATTATATGCGAATATGAACTCATATTGGCAGATACTCAATACGAGCATACAGACTTTGAACAAGAACAACATTCATTTTTTAATGCACGACGGATTGTGATTTTCAATCTTAGATAATCCAGATAATATGAACATCTAAGATTGATGTAAAATCTTAGCCATTACTTACTACTGTCTTTTTAATGATTAAAAATATTGATTAATTAAGTATAGGTAGTTGTTATCATAATTTAACAATATTGTAAGTCAATGAAAAGTTAAACAAAATTTAAATACTTAAAATGCTTACAAAATTAACAAGAAATTCATTTTATTGTCAAACCGCTTACAAATCCGTCGTAACCTCTCCCTTTGTCGAAAAATAACTAACATTCAAGATTAGAGGTCGTTGAAAAGTTAATGAAATAAGAAGCGCATATGAACATAATATGTCTGTGGTGCTTTGTCTTTTTTGCCTACGTAATCTATAGGTAGGTATGCATGGTGCTAAGACTTACTAAACTTACTTTAACATGTGATTCCTAACATTATTTGGAGTATATATGGAATTGAAATCTAAACGTCCGGTTGCATTGATAATTTTTTTTTAAAGGAAACAATTTTATAAAAATAATATCATTTCACATTGGAAAATAACTCTTACCTTACCTGTCTAATACCTACTGATGATTTTAGTTGAGAAAAAAAGTCCCCGGAGATCAAAATATCATTTAAATTTTTACTCCAATTACCTCAAGGGTTACTGGTTAAAGTATGTAAGGCACGTCTCTCAACACCTTTATTTAGTTAACCTTTAAAAAAAGTCAAAAATTTTCCTTATTTTGAATGATGCAAATTATGAGAAAATATCATACGACATTTTAGTAAATTTATGCAATCAGAAAGTTAGCAATCTAAGTACTACGGTGTGTGAAGTCACGAAAATGGCAATAATATCTCTGCCTATTCCGAGTTGATATTTATTTTCGTTAAAGGTAATGCGGATACGAACACGTTTAAGGAACAAAGCTCCATATATACGGGTGTATTAAAATAAAGCACCCAATTCCATAATCTACAAAAACACTAATCTTCCTACTACTCGCACGAGAAAATCTGCTTCTGAAAATTGTTATTTTTTCCATTGTATCATATTTATTTTACATAAAATACCTCAGATGCAAAACACCTTTCGGAACCTTTTGCTTAAACCTTCTGAATTAACCAGTTTTAAATCAATTTTACAATAATAATCAATCCTCATTTGACCGCTTTGCTATGTACGTTAAAACAATAGTTCCTTAAAATGACACAAATGTTAACCTAAAATGGGTATCATTGTTCGACGAACTTTGTGTTAGATTTGTAAGTCTCAGACTTTGGAGGTTTTAAAACCTGACATCTTTAAAGTTGTAATTTAAAATATAGTAATAAATAACGTTCTCCTTTCCATGAATGCAGTTTATTTATGATAATTTAAAATTAAGGATTATTGTGCTTAGTCCAGAGTAGAACACATTTTCAGAAATCACTAATGAAATAATTACCTTTCTAAATAGGTACCTACTTTTGTTCTACTTTCTCACATATTTTTTTCAAATATATTAATATCCTCAATTGCCATAATTCAAGCAGCACCGAATTAAATTTGTTATTTATTTATCTTAGTATTTACTTTTAAAAATTTTCAATAGTAACTTCACATTAACTCTTTAAATAACCCCGATTTCAAACACTCCCACTTTGTAAATACTAACCAGCAACGTTAAATCAAACAAGCATTTACATATTTATATGCGCACATATATTTTACAAGAACAAATTATTCTATAAATATAAATAAATGTATCTTCCCTGTCAGCATACTGGCAGGTGTCGTCACAGTGCTGTTAGTGTCAACAGTGAAAACCATAAAATCAGCCACATTAACAAAAAAAAATACTCCAATGGCTCGCTTTTTGCATAATACATTAATCTTGACGCTCTTCAATCTCAGCTGTCCATGAAACCTTAACGGCTTGCTCACCACATTGCATTGCCTGCAAATTATGCAGGCTACAGGCGGGACGCTGGAAAGCCCCTCGGTTGGAGAGCTGCAAAAATGCAGCCAAGGGATGAAAGCTCGAACACTATCAAACCTAGTGACAAAGCTGTGCTGAATTTACCAATTTAGATAGCCGTGGCGCCGGATTGATGATTGAAAATATTTTTTTCAATGAAATTTTTATCCTGTTTTATCATCAATGTTAGTCATTTAATATCCCATTGAGTTAGTTATTCATCACCATAAAGCTGTAATTCATAAAATTCGCAAAAGTTTTCAATCTTCTTAGGTCATGATAACGATATATATCCAGTTAACCCACTGGGCGCATTTTGCACCCGTGTTCTAAAATAAATTATAAAAACACAATAATATTATAGAACTTCTTCTTCTTCTTCTTCTGGCGCTAGTAAATTTAGATTGTTAATGCTAGTATTAGTTGTCATTTTCTACGTATTTAAATAAATATGTCATTAAGATAGTAGTTATAGGACTTGGTCGTAAGTCACTAATTTTTAGTCAGTAGTTACGGTATTAATTATATAATAAATATATTTGTACAGGGCCTTTGAAGAGATTTTTCACAAAAACAGCGATATAACCAAATTTATTATTATTATGAGAACTAGAACTATAATTACGAGAAGTATCAGAAGAATTTGACCATTATGAGGGAGATATATTATGGGGGATATATATAGGTAACTAATCTAGTAATTTAATCAATCGTACAAATCTTCTTTTTAGGATAACATATTTTAAAAGGGAAAATAACACTATTTTCAAAAGAGAGTGAGGTATCGTAGGCCAGGTCAGGAGTTTTTCTTCAAGATGGTTTGCCGTGCGGTCGTCGGCAGCAAGTTTTTTTTTACTTTTCTACTAAATTTAAAAATTTCCTGTTCAATAAATTCTCCGGTAAAAACAATAACATATTCTCCACAAATCCTTATTTCCTAATCGTGCAAAGCCTACATCACGTGATATGTCAAGTGGCTCGTCTGAAATTAATGTCCGTCTGTCCGGCAGCGTTCGATGACGGCTGCGAAATGTTGGCAGCGTTCCTACGTGGGGTTGCGAACCACCCACTCCACCCACCCAACCCAACCCAATCCAGCCGGCCTAGGTAGCCAATACTACAACAGCGCTGGTCACAATAATAATTACTGTAGATGCGGATGACGTTTCCATCCCATTACATATGAGACATAAATAACAAAGCAAATGGGTGTTTCGATCAGTAGTGGCTGTGTCACCTCCAAATAGTACACCGAGAGATAATGATGTATGTAACTTTGGATTCAATTTTTCTTGGAATTACAAGGGCAAATTGACCACCACTAAAATATGTTTGAACAGTCAGTCCGTCTGTCCGTCTGTTCCCTTACGCTTACACAGACTAGTCTGAGTGACATTAACTGGTTACCCCTGTGGCAGCTGCGAAACTACTTGGGAATTGGTGACATGAGCTCTGGTACGGGAACAAGGTTGTAGATTTTTATAATCTTATATTTTTCTATCATCTATGAGACTTATCTGATACCCATGTGAATACAAGAAAGCGTTTTTGTCGAACTGTATTATTTATGTTTAAAGTTTGTCTCTGTTTTTGAAATAAACTAAATTTTAGTAACATAATACTTTTACATTTTATATTTCCGACAATAATTCTACTAAGTATCTACCACTTTCTATTCTCACGAAAATATTTAAGAACTAAAAATAAAAATAAAATATTGTTTAGGTCATCGTTAGAATCACAACATGAAAACGTATTTAATTTTAAAATAATTCATTCTCTTGTTTTTACAATTGGATTGTCTCAAGAACCAAAATGGTATATTCGTAATAATATTTACATAAATTTTTTCAATATATAAATATATTTTAACTTGAAGTTGTACTTATCTATTATCCAGATTCGTTAGCGTTTCAAAATACTATTTCAATGAATTAATAAAACTAATAAGATTATTGCTCTTTGTACTCTTGAAGGTTAAACATATATTTAGGATTGGACTAGTCTAAAAATGTATTTATTTACACGTATTATAAAAATATTTAATGTCATCTCTTAGGTAGGTATTTCTACTAGTACAGATCGAAAAACCTTTTTACATTGTTTGTTAACCCAGCCAAACATGGATTGTACAAATCTGTCATTTGTGTGACGTTGGCTGAATATAAATTTGAAAGGCGATACCGTCCCCTTGTATCCATATCTTGCGATGTGTTCCCGAGGTATCTATTGTATAATACGCGCCCTAACGCGAACCCTTCCATAAGATAAGGGTATCGATCGCTTCGAACCGTAGACAACTGACGTTGACGAGATACTTACCCCGTACCCCATACCACACACCCCAGTATACTGTATTATACAAGTACGCTCACAGTTGATACTTATACTATCGGTGCAAGCAAGGGGCGGAATATGCGCACACTATTTTTGGGATACAAAGATTTTGATGCTCTCTGTGATAACGATTAAGTGACGGATGCAATTGACAAGATAACATGTGATGTTTTTATCTACTGCTGTATAAAGGGTTGAGTTTTTTTTAATGCATTTTTAGTGTTTTAATCATGTCATGTTTTTTGAATAGCACTACTAATTTTTCACACTTGGATGGGACAGTAGTGTCTTTCGGAATTTTTTTTTAAAGAAGCATTATATAGGTTATGGTGGTTGAATTTACAATAATATAGAACGGTGGTTTTTAACAAAAAACATCATATTGACATAACTGCATTTGCATACGGTGCATTGTAGGTATAATGTATTCAGATATGTACAAAGGTAAACACATGCCGCTATTAGTATGGTACCAATCCAATCTAATTGTACTCTTCACCGAGAAGTAAGCATTACTGGTAGAGTAATTAATTGGTTAAATTCGCAGTTAATTTATGCAAAAGTAATTTTAAAGTAAGAATCTATCAAAAGGCTCTATGAATGCTACTGCAACCATGCCGTTAGTAAGCCTCACAGTTAGTGCAAATTTGGAAAAGTAAGTATCCGCAATCTTCATACCGTTCTAACGTTTGTGTTATCTAAGTCGTGAAGTAGAATTCCGTTTTTTGTAAAAATTGTAACATTGTAACAACAAAATTAGTACTTCTGTCGAAAAGTCAATGCAACTATTTGAGCACGCAATGCTGTTACCAGCATGAGCTATGGAACTTTGTAATGAATTCAATTTTCGAAAATAAAACAAAATCCATTTTTTGTGTGAAACCGCACAAGACTATTACTCCCAACCGTCTGGAGCCAGTGAGACTATGGCATCCCCTATCGTGGTATGTTGTGAAGCTGAAAGTAGTGGGAAGGGAAAGGGATATGGAAGAAGAAGATGGGGATGTACCTCGTTATTCAGATCTGGTCACCAAAAACGACCAAAGCCATTTCATGCAACGTTTAAATTCTGAATGGTGGTCTTACACCAGGACGATACTAAGAGTATATTTCACTCTGGAACGTGCCTCAAATATACTATATATTATTTTAAATGATTAATTGTGAAATAACACAGTTTATTCAAATGAAATTTACTTGCGCACGCCGGCATTTGAACGCGCGATCTCCAGTTTGCTAGTCGAGAGTCTTACCCCTCGACCACGGGGGCCGTCAAATTTTTCATTTGCGAAACACGGACCGGCCAGTAAATATAAATTCAACATATTGTGCTGTTATATTTTTGTATACACAGTGACCCAATTAGGCTCTTGTTTTGTTTACAATATTAAACATATGCGGCCGATCACTGAAAAATCCAGATTCCAACTTCGAACATTAGCTCCTAATTATGTTACTGAGCAAATCTGTATTTATAGAAAAAAATAGAGGAAGAGAAAGAAGTTTGTTTATTTGAGAGTACGGTCCTGATGAAGTAGATAGTTTAATCCTCACACCAGTCCTAGGATCGGGGTGGTATCAGCCAGGAGACTAAAGTAAAACCAAAGCCTTAAGGTTTTATGCGGAACTCGTACTATATCGTATTAGATAAGATTGAGTCCAATAATATTCAGAGCCGATCCTAACTGAATCCGTTCATCCAAAGCTAGCGGAATATATCCGTGAATTAAAGAAAAGCTTACATAACGTAGAATTATTGAACGGTTGTTGATTTCTAAAACAAAATACCAATGAGAATATTTTTATTCATTTATTGTAATAAACAAACGGCTTTTTAACTAAAAAAAACACATATTTACGTAGTTAGGAAGAACATAGTTTAAGATATTATTTTTTTTTTTCTGACTTTATGTCCGGGTTAAATCTTTCCTACAGGAAAAACTAAACCCTCCTACACACTTTTCCACAAATAATCATCTAGTCAATTCACATTATGCAAGTGCATTATATAAGCATAATAAATACGAAACAATACAAGAACAACACGTTAACTCACCAGAGATCAAATGGGATAATAATTCACCGACTCCAGATATTTTCATATCAGAGGGTTCGGCTCGGTAGAACTCCTAACTGGACCTTTAAATCCTACTGATATAAACTCAATATAAATATTTTAAAAATCTTTCGTAATCCTACATGTATTTAAAATGACTGTTTTTCGCATTTTTATATATAAATTCTTTGACAGATCTAATACGCCTAAATTTTGAATGAGAGAACTAGGTACAATGCCAGTAATCTCTTTTCAATGAAGTTGAAGTCCAATTGTCACAACCTTATGACAATTTTTTTTTAATCATCACGTACGATTTCATTAACTCATCGGGCTCATCAAGTGGTTCGGTTTTTTTAACAAAGAGCTATTAACCGTGGAGTCTGTAAAATATGTAGGACTTTTTTAACTTATTTACGTCGTACCGACTTCGAAATATAAACGAACGGACAAATGATTGTTATATCTTCGATGTTTTTAGTAGAGAGAATGAATTTATAGTCAATCGTATTAGTCCTCTCATAAGGGGAAATTACATCGCCTATGCTGACATCTATGACAGAATGAAATAATTATTTATCTCTTAACAATACCCAATAAAAATTAATTTGGTTTGAATCTTGACTTAATTCTTAACACTGTCAATATGTTCGCTTTTTGTAACAGCTCATATGGTCTCATATAAATCGTCGTATCTCCCTTGCCGTCATAGTTAGAAATATGTACTAAACGGAGTTAGAAAAAAATATATACAAGCTTTAAATTTAAATAATGAAGTTAACCACAGAATCATTGAAATGTACACATCTATCAAACCAAAGATTCCAACCGCAATTTGTAAAAAAATAATTGAAACATCGTAAGTTTTTTTATTAATTATTTTTATCTGTAATGTTTATACCACATTTGTCTAAAAAAATTTAATTTTTTTCATTAATTTAAGTGTAATTTTAATTTAATTTTAGTTTAGACAAAAAACAAAAAGTGAGTAATTTTTTTTTAATATTTACGTTTAATTTCAAAATTTAAATATTTAAAAAGTTTCGTTTTTATTTCTAATAATAAAATTTGAAGGCGTATTTCATCTCCTTTCAAAAACAGGTATTATATTTTGGATACGTTCAGAAATATTCCAATTAATTGGATTTTATTGAGAAGCGGAAATACACATAAATTCTCCAACTTTCTGACAGCATCTTTAAGAAATATAACGTTCAATGAAGCCTGAATGTTTAAATTTTATCTCACAGAATCATAGAATAAATACCCCTGATATATTAAAATATAAATATTTATATATATAAATACCTCACAACCAGCATAAAAAATAAAAAAAAACACCATATTAACAACAGTTCTAAATTTATGTATTATATACAAATGTAAATATTTGGTAGACACTGTAATGTATGTATAGAAATAAATAAATAAAAATAAATATTTGTATTTCAGCGAATAGTTATATTGTGTTAGGTGACGGTATAATTGTAAGGTGTAACATTTCGGGAATAATTTATTTTTGCAGGAAGATACATTTTGACGCCTAACCATGTTTTCTGTTTTAATGTATCAAGTGCATTTAATTTAACATCAAATTTAAAAGTCTAATATTTATTCAGTGTAGCTGTCAGGAAGTAAATGCATCCGTTTGGTAAAACACACTTTTATCTCTCGAAATATCCCCGAGTGCAGAATTTCGTTCTAAATTTACTCACCGTGTTGTAATAAAAACGTGTAAAAATTGTATGCCGTACTGCATTTAAATATTTACTGATATTACTTGTAACTAATGAAAAAAAGTCTGTTAAACCGAAAATACAAATTTGTATTATTTTTTACTATGCCTGTAGAATTCTGTCAATAAATAAAGAGGGACGATTTCCCATACTCTTATGACAAACCAATGGTAACATACTTTTTTTAAAATTATCAGTAAAAAATCATGGCTGAATGGTAGTTAGGTATTTTCAGTGTTGCCTAAGGTATATTGAAATGGCTTTTGCCGTGTTTTCACTAACTTACTTACTCTTCACCATGTACTTGCTTTTTAATACATTTTCCAAATTGGAGAATTGGACTATAAAAACAATCTAATTGGCGCTCTTTTTGATAACTTATAATTGATAAGAGTTTTTAATTTTTTTTCATAACTGTATAAAATAAGATTTTAAACATTTTAGGCCTTTTTGGGTTGTTGAAAATGATGTTAAAAGCAAATCTAACATACTTGAAAATGAAAATGTTTGCTCTTTTATACTAGACGACGAGATACTATAAAAAATTACGTTATTACTGAATCAACGTGCGTTTTTTGTATCGGTAGTCTTATAATTAAGACTTCCATTATGCCCTGTATCTCTAATGCACCTTCACTCATTTATTTACAAGTGGCTAGTTGTCTTCCTCTGTTTTCCAGTATAATAAAGACATGGACATTAAGACGCATGAGCTCACCCGACGAGCGGCAAGTAGTTAGCGGGGAGCGGAGCG
Organism: Hesperophylax magnus; assembly: GCA_026573805.1. NCBI lineage: Eukaryota > Metazoa > Arthropoda > Insecta > Trichoptera > Limnephilidae > Hesperophylax > Hesperophylax magnus. The sequence continues at coordinate 10,547,715 of JAIUSX010000022.1, forward strand.
GTATACATTCGTGCGAAGCTCCAGTATTAGAAACGGACCGATCAATCCATTACCCACGGCTGACACCTCTTGAGATATACAGGGCGGAGTTTAAAAGACAATGAACGAATTAAATCTTTGGAATATTCCGTTTATGATTTGAAAAAAATGTCCTAAAGACGTAACCACGAATCACAACAACCTTTGTCTTTTTAAAGTACGAATTGAAACTATTTTCGAATAAAATTAAGGCAAATAAATAAAATATGAAGATAGGTAGTTATCTAACTCCCTTTCTGCAAATTTTGTTTTGAGTTTTGATTTCTCTGATCAAATTACTTAGGTAAACCAACCCGTAAAGTGTCGAGAAAGTTAAATCAATTAATTCAAAACAACACTTTTAAATAAGATACTTTTAAACACTTTTTGAATAAGTTACAGATTGACTTACTAAGGATGGGTTGTTTCATAGAATTTGAAAAATTCATCAACTTTCAACGTTAATTTGCGAGTTCTGTGAATGTCTTATTCAAATTCGGTTATTATTTCATTACGGGCCAGTTACTTGACAGAACTGAAATGATAACAAAACTTGAAAAGAACTTGAAAATTGTTAAAATTCTCTGATACAACCCGTCCTAAGCGTGTCTAGCTGTACATGACAATTTTGAAGAATTGTTCAAATTCTCTGAAACAACCTGTCGTAAGCGTGTCAAGCTGAAAATGACAAATTTGAAGAATTATTCAAATTCTCTGAAACAACCGTTCCTAAACGTGTCAAGCTTTAAATGACAAATTTGAAGAATTGTTCAAATTCTCTGAAACAACCCTTTCTAAGTGTGTCAAGCTGTACATGACGATGTAAAAAACACTTTGTTTTTAATCAAACACAACATCTATGGAAGATCGGTCAACGCATTTTCAGTGACATTCGTACATCTGCTTATGCTGCTATTTAATGATTTAATTGTTCTAGTAAAAAGTGAGAAAAGCTATTCAAAATTGAAAAAAACAAAAAAATGTTAAATTTTAATAAAAAACGAATGATTGATATTTTACTGATGATTTTCAGACTTTTGCTATTCTGTTGCGTTTTATGTATTTTTTCTGATTTTATAATCCAATATTTATATTATTTTAGATTATAACTGGAAAATTTTTAAGCATTAAATTGTACACGTACCTAATTAATATTTAAAATGAAATAAAATACTTTTTGTTTTAAAACCACGAGTTTTTAATATTTTTTTTTAACCGACCGGTTTCGCTTTACTTTAGCATCATCAGGGTACAAATTATTACTGTATTGCTTAAGTAAAGCGAAACCGTTCGGTTCAAAAAAAAAATATTAAAAACTCGTGGTTTTAAAACAAAAAGTATTTTATTTCATTTTAAATATGTCAAACCACAAAGTGATTGCTTTCTACAATAATAATTAATATTTATTTATTTTAATATTGTATAAGTAAATAGACTAGCTTTCCAGATGGACCTGAGAATATATCTCTACTTAATGGGTAATTATATTAGTTTATTAAGAAAGCTATGCAACTATATTTAATTTGTATCTATTATTTAAAATTTAAATATATATTTTTTAAATATAATAAACTTCGATCATACAAAAAAATTGTCCCTGCCCCATTGCTGCATGGTCCATCCGAGATAAAATATATGAGGTATAGTGTACATTGTGCTGAAACGTAATTTCATCATCCAGTCTTAGTTCTACAAACTTCGTTTTGAAGCTTATCACACAATTCTTGTACCTACCGAGACTTCGATAAAGCCATTCCAAGCATCGCCTTAGTCATAAAACTGTAAAATATGTGAAGTATTAAAGAACCTTCATTCCTCGTCGCACTTAAAGTGAAAACTTTTCACGTTGGCAATACAAAGTTACCGCCAACTACAATTTAATATTGCCAGACCTTAAACGTTACATTGTTAGACAAGGAACACGTTCTAGGCGATGGTTTTAGTCAAGTAAATTCTTTAAGAATTAGTTCATCTCAAAAGGCATTCATCAATGAGTAATAAAGACTCTCACTCTCCAATCATTGTGGTGGTAGATATTTTGTTAGTTTTATTAAATAAATTGAGGTTCACAAAGTATTAGAGAAAGTTACTTTACTCTCTCTGAGGTCGAAATAAGATAGTTTTACTTAAATTGAAAACATATTCTTTAAATTAAAAATTTATTTTCTAATATATCGATTAAAAACATTGTTTTCTCATGTATAATTAAATGTAAACGGTTGAATCCCAAGTATTTGGCACTCTTGCTATTTGACGGTTAAACAATCCTATGACCTGGAGGCTAATTGTTAATATTTTTTTTTATAACAAACTATAACTATGCACACAAGCTGCATATATTCGTTAATATAGCAATCAAACTACTTTGACGAGCACGAAAAGACTTTCGACGCTAAGAAACTCTTCCAAAATGACCTAAAAACTCTTCAAACATATGCATTAATTCATTTAAAGAAAAAAATGCAACTATATCTTAATAATTAAAAATGTCGTGTCACTGTGTTCGTACACGCTAATCTTCGAAACCGTCCAACCGATTCCAATGAAATTTTGTGAAAGTGCATGGATGGTTTTAGCTTGAAATATAGGATAGTTTTGGACCCAAAAAAAATCTCTACATAGAAAGCGGTCTGTGGCAGGACAACGTCTTATATTATAAAAAGAATTCCAAATGGTTGAGTTAAATTCTATCTGATTTATAATCTTAAGATATAAAAATTTAGTCTGCGTATGTTTGTGCTCGAAATACTCAAAAAATAGTCGACCGACATCTTAAAAAATATTTAAAAAAATTTGGTCAGTGCCAGAAGTGTTATATTTTAGAGATGTTTAAATGGTAGAAGAAGTCGGAGACGCCCGAGCAATACTTAACGCAATATCTCTGCACCGTAATGAAATATGGAGTCGAATGTTGTATAAGTCGATGTAATGTATTTTTTTACAGTAATATTGTGGTCTGAGAAAGACATTAGCAATGGCGGATCATTGCGGGGAATCTACTAGTTATTATATAAAGTTTGAAATAAACTGCTACCCAAACACGCTTTCAGTTAAATAAATTTCCTTTCCTTTCTGAATTTTTATCTTTCACAAATTGTAAATTTAGTTGTGTTAAGGATAGTAACTTCACTGAAAAATTCAATTACAAAGTGATAACACTTTATGCTCAAAATAATCTTTCCAATAATCGAAGTTACGCTATCCAGATCTGATCCGGGTTCACCCTGTATTCAGGACTCGCTTGGCTTACGTTACAGAAGCCACCTTTAAACACGAGATAGTGAATATCACTTCTTCGTATAAATATCCTGCCAAAGAAACACGCGCATTATTGTTTCATACACGTTTACCACTTAAATACTAAATCCAGCTTTACTGCTCATGGGAGTTATGGTGTTTTATATGCAGTCTGATAAAAATGTGTACCTACTCACTCGTTTTTATTATAGATGGTGAAAAATCTCTTTATTTATTTATTTAGTCATGTTCTCCATAAAATAATAATTATGCACCAATGTGTTACAGATAATATTAAAAAAATATACTATTTATATATTTAAACTCTAACAGCACTATTTATTACAAGTCATAAAGCTATATATACTAAATTATACATTATAAAATCTAAATAAATAAAAAATGGAAATTTTATTGGTAATTCAGTCTAGTAATTAATGCATAAAAATAATTTTATCCTTTATGCTACAGAAAAAAAAACCTTAAACAATGGTTTGTCATTAAAAATATAACAATATTTATTCAATATCAATTATATGCAATGTTAAATATATACATTTTCATGAGTTATTTTGAAAAAGAGAACGGTCAATGAACTACATGAACATTATTTGAGTGAACGGTAACTTTTCTAAGGGAGAGTTTAGCACGAATTTCACAAAGTTTTACGATTTCCCACAACTGTAAAATTAATGTGTGAATATTAAACTTCTCAGAAACAAGCAAGAACATGTAAAAGTTTTTATTAAAATAAATGTTTCATTTTGTTTCCCCTCCATGGAAACTATCGCACCGAGACTACAAATTTAAATTATGTATTACCTTTGCACTTTCATGTTATCATTCATCAACCATTCTGCTTTTAAGGCACCACGCTAAAGGAATAGCTCCCACTTACACGAAACCTCCCAACTTTAATTTTAAATGAAGATTGATATGCCTAAACGCACCGTTGGCTACACGAATTAAGCGAGTCCGTGATGTAGCGAGCTCTACGGCGGTACAGGCTACGGTATACCGTAGAGCCTCTACGTTAGATTGCGTCATCTACGTGTCTACGTGAAGTCGTAGAGCGAACCAGCTATATGACAGAGTTAATCCGCCCAGCCAACTGTAAACTGATTTCCAAATTTGACGTGCGACTAATTTTAATATATTTCAATATTTTGTACAACAACATGGCATAAAAATAACCAGTGTCAGTTCTACCCAATGCACCTGATGCTTGGATGTATATGATATTTTTATGTCAGTTTGCTATCTCCCCTTCCCTTTTAAGCGAGTTCGTCTTCTGTTAGAGCTCGTACCTTGAGTGTTTCATCCTTGCTCCGTGAAGATCTTTTAGATATTCTTCTTAGGAAGTACGAAAATTTCAAGTAAATTTGGAATTTTTCCATGTGCTTTTACAGATTTTATAAAATATTAATGTCGTTTTAATGTTAATATGTTAACAACTACATATAAAACGAAAACGCAAACATAATATTTTCCAATTATTTATATTATGTTAACCCATTTAACTTTCTTAATGATTGTCACAAATCACTTTGTGATCAGCATATTGTGCAAATTTCCAACCATAACCTGAATTAATAGTTAATTTTTCCTAAATGTCAGATGAATTATTCCGCACGTCAGGTTGAAATATAGTATTCATTTGATGCTGGAACCCTTTGCTAAATATTTTATCACATGTGAAATCTCTCACCTTGTATGGAGATGACGTTTTCAAAATAAACGTTCACATCCAATCAGAGGATTTTAATAGGATAGCTATTGCGCCTCTGACGCCCAGCTGTTGCTCCGACGGAATGAATATTTAGTTCGAGCTTAAAAGGGCAATACTAGGAATCGTTTAAAACTTCCACGGAAGGCAGTGGACAGGATTAAGTGCTCGCTGTGGAAATGTTCGCGCAAATTGTTAATTCTTACACAGTACGACATTCACATTATATGGGTTAGAATGTAAAATGGTCACATGGAGGTTAAAATACATTGAAAGTGAATTTTACTCGAAATAAAAAAAAGGTTTTCCACGACGGAATAAATTGGTTTCTTACTAATTTATTTAGAGCAAACTGTCGATTTTTCACTTTAACTTAATAAAAGTCACAAAAATTCTTGATCTAAATAAATATAGTTCAAGTTATATTATAAAACCACTTTTATCAAACTAACGCCACCTTCAATTTGATTTGCTGTTCATGGTTGGCATAATTGAAATGACAAAAAATAGTATAAATAACTTTTCTAAAACACAAAACAGTCACTTACCTTCTTTGAAAAGTAATTTTTGAAATTTATTTAACTCCACCGATTGCTGTTGTAGTTTTGATCACTTGCCAGAAATAACAAACGGTTATTGCTATTGCATTTTTCAATAAAAGTTTGCTAAAGAAAAACGATTTCTTAGTAAAGTTGGCGTTCCGCTCGATTAATGTTTTTTTTGTATGCATTCCATTGATTGTGTTTTCAATTTATTTTACAGACACAAACATTTAATATACATCTTGAACTTATCTATTCATCTACCTACCGGATACTCGCATTCCAATGAACCAGTACTGTAATTTTACAATCGTTGAAAAATATGCATTGTAGTGTGCATCATAAACTATCTTCTAATGTATTATTTTTAAGCAGTAATTATTAGACTGAAACACTTATATAAATTGAAAAAAATCAGAAGGCTGCGGGTACAATTTCCGTCGATGGCATGTATTTTTCTGGGAAGATTTTTTTCAGTTTATAAAGGTATTTCACTCTAATAATTGTTGCTATAAAATAATATTTTATTATTTGTGTTATGCATAAAAACCTTCTCTCGTTAACATTAGTTTATTATCAAAAATAACATCTTCTAATTATTTATGGCGATTAATTATGGGTCACTATACCGTATTGCGATTCCTCTTTCTTTAGAGGACTTTTTGGCCAGCGTTACCATGCCCATCATCAGAACAGATGTGTTTCACGAGACTTTTAGCAAATGAAAATCTCAAATCAGAACATCTTCCAATTTAAATTTGATAATCTTCAAAACAAAGATCTGTATATGTATTTGTTTCGTAACACTTATTCCAATTTTTGTAGAAAGCCAAACTGAAAAATTTATTCATCATTTCAATGAAACCCTTCTGTCATAAAAATGTTTCTTATAGAGACGTCCACGATGTAGCCCAAGTCTAAACAAATAAGTTACTTTTCATAGTAAAATCTGTTTGGTTAAAATGCAATATACACCAACCCTGATACATATACCCACTTAATCAAATACATAAAATAATGGAAAAAAATAAACTTACACTCTTTTATAATACTTTATAAAGCAGCAAACAGTCTAATTGTTTTTTTTTAAATATAATGCACTCACACTGTCTGACGTGCTGTCCAATATTGTGATGAAATCCACGATTAACGCCAAAATGGCATCGCTTTTACGCCAGAGCGCCGCGACGCTTTCCGGCCCGTTAGAGGCCCATCCAGCGTGGAAGCTCTTGCGGAAGCGGGGCCCCGCGGGACCAGCGGATCTGCAACTCGGGAACTTTGGGCAATCCCAGCCAGCCCGGTTACTGGGGAAGTCGGGGTAATCCCGACCCCGAACTGGGGACTGTTGGAGTGCGGGCTGTGTTTTTACCTCTGACTACCGGTCGTTTTCTGTGGTCGAAGTTGTTTGCTGTTTTGTCCGAGCTGACCTAGATTGTTGAATTGGCGAATAAATCAAGTTGAATTTTATGTTAGTTGTTTTCTGGAGTGTTAAATCATGCTAGGCTTCACCCTCGTTTACGTTTTGTGTAGCCTTCAATAGTGTTCATCACCTGAGTAGTTGTTTTGATTTTATGTTCATTGTGCTCTTTTCCAAAATTAATTTAAATAAAATGAATTTTAAAAATCTCAAAAATAATGGATAGTAAGTTTCTTCTGTTAAAAGATCAACGGGAATGCTTCGTAAAATGTAATTACTTCTTTTTAAACCACCACTTATAATATTTTATAACGTAGAGTGATATATGTATAATTGTATATTTAACCAATAAAAGGTTTTCACTGAGATGTTTTTATTTTTTATTGTATACAAATGTGAAAAGATTTACCTTAGCCTGTGATAATGGGATGGTGGGAGGGAGAATTATAAAACAAATCAAATAATTCCCTTAAAAGTTGTCTTTACAACATTAATTAATCAAAAAATATATCTCTGTACCATATGCATATAGTTGATGAAAAATAAATAAAAATGCATTAAATCAATAATATTAAAAAAATATATATTATGTTTATTGAATCAAGACAACAAAGATATAAGTCGGTATAAAAAGGATATTCCTATGTCAGATCGCTAAAAATACAACCAATCAACTAAAAAAAATAATGTTTTATGGAACACCGGTCCGAAAAAAAAGGTATTTCATAATTAGCGCGATAATTAACGAACCAGCCAGAGCCTCCCAGAAATCGACCGATTCGTACACAGGCTCAGCGAGGACTACTTGAGAATACCTCGGGTGGTATGTTGGTGGGACAGAGGACGTCGGTGTAGCAGCACTTCAAAAACCATAGCGGTATTTGAGACCGATGTCCTCGGTTAAGGGTTAAAACGAACTGCTGCTATTTATAGATTAACGTGGCTTATTTTGTAATAACATTTAATAAGGAATTCATTAAAAGCAAAATAAAAAAATAGGTAATTACATCACATTCATCGCAGCAAGCCTAACAACTGAAAACAATGCACATTTATTTTGGTATTCGAAGACAAAGTTAACCATTTTGGATCTCCCAGTATTCCTCCCAATATAAAAGATTTTATTTTTAATCGTATTATAAACTTTTAATAACACCTTTACAAAAACGTGAAAATTTTTGATTAGGTATATCACTTAACCGTAATTGGATTAAACTTGCCGACGATGATTCGCCGCTTTCGACTTCTTTCTTCTAAGTTTTGTTTGCACTCTCCCCAGGATTTTCTGTAGATTATACGGGGAACGCAGAAGTGGTAGAAGTAAAACGGAAGAAAAACGTAAAAGTGTATTGTATTGGGTCGGCTAGCTATCAATCACTCGGAGAGCTTCTGAAGGTTTCGAGGATTCGGGAGATTAACCGCGATAGTCTTTATCGAATGGATATCTTTACTCCCTATATAGGCAGTAGGCAGTAGGCAGTAGGCAGCAGGCAGCGGGCAACTGATTCAAATGAATGAAATGAGTTCTACAAACGAAGATGTTTCATATTCAAATGAGACGTAATGTGGTTGAATCTATTTTAGGCCGGAGTTACGCGGTTAGTGGATGATTAATGATCCTCACACATTTGATTTAAAAAACAATTAAAATATTTATCAATGTCTGAATTTGGTTGCGTGATAATATATGCTTTTAGTTAAATCAAAAAATTTATAAATATACTCAAAAGAAACACTTTGAATAAGCCTAACTGCAAAGCACAATTTGTGGTAAGTGAAGATTTTTTGTCAAATCAATTCACCAGAATAATCGTGATTCAAGGTAAACTTTGTGAAAAATGCGTATTTATCGAATATGATTATTTATAAATTTAAATAAATTAATTTAAAAAAAAATTTAAACTATTTCCTCATATAATATCTATAGTTGAAAATGAAACAGAATATTTTTTAACATAATTTGTGGATTTGGTTTAGTGATGTAAAAAACAGTTCATTAATTAAAATATTCCTCACCAAATAGTGTGTTATTAACAGTGCAAATAAATTCTCCTTTATTGCGCAGAATGAAAACAAAAAGCTAAAAAAAAAAAAAACAAAACAAAAAATTCGATTGCAATACACAGAATGCATAATCGAAAAATATTGAATACACGAAAGTAATTTCCGGAGCAGCGGTTATCCGCATCGGAATCGTAAAGTGCATCCACTACGGCGGGGCCCCATCTGGTAGGCGGGATCCCCGCCCACCGGCGTATCCCGCCCTTCGGCTACCGTGTTTCTAGCCGTTTTACTTCCTACCTCGGGCCTTGCACTGGCAGCAAGCTCGCTGCTTGCACCTGCTGAATGCAGCTGCATTCTACATTTCATTGCTGCAATTTATCAAGATTTTTATTCAGATACAAATACATATAAGGGTTAATTGATTTCGAGTTCTTCGGGATTATGGCACTCCTTCGGGTGATTGGTTAGAGGTTAGATACCGCGGTTGAAAAGGAATGCTGCCAGGTTAGAGACTCTTATAAAAGATAAGATGTTTCAACATTTCTCATATTCCTTATTTCTGAACCCATTCAATGGTGATGTTTTGCTGATTGTGAAGAGGGAAGGAATACACACAGGAATTCCGAAGGGGTTTGGGTGGTGATATTTGTCCGAACGGTAAATTCTTTCAAATGACATCTTAATAGGGGATCATACAAAGTTCTACTCAAAGTTTATACACTTGCAAAGTCCTGGTGCGAAGAAGTTCATAATTTTTTTGCGATCAGAAATTCTAAACCAGTTAAACTATTTTCTGGTGACAACGTCATGCTATTTGCCGAGGAAGTAAGAAGAGACTGCTGATACTCAAGCAAATAAAAAAAAAAACTATTGCTTAAACTATGTTGCACCAAAAGCTTCTGTTCAAAAACATTAAAGAAACTAACTGCTCCATGTTAGAATTATCAAAAAATCAATCAGTTACACCACAATACATTTTTATTCCAGACACAGACACAGTCATCAAATGAGGAGAAGCACTTTTCTAAGAAATATTCATGATATTCTGAATAGTTTCGTGTTTCGGCGCAACTTACAAAGAAGTAAATATTTGTTAACTCAAAAGACTTGGAAACCTATCCTACCCTAAATTTCCCACATCATATCGTGACTATTAAGTTATTAAACATTCCAACCCTTTAGAAGCTGCCAGTTTTTTGGCATATTTTAGGACTTTTAAATGTTATTTTGTTTTTCTACCCTCGTTCTCATCAACAACTTTTTGATATGAATAAAATCTGTTTTGATTGATTGAAATAATAGTAATTTGTGCATTCCATTAATTTGCAATTAGAACCATAATCATTCCACTAAGTGAGAATCATGACATATATAGCGTAAATACAAATTGCCAGAGAGAAATATAAAGATTTTATGGAGCGCATAGGTACCATGCAGCATGCATGTACCATGCATGAGCGCATAGTGTTGCGTTCATCTCACAACATGCCCGCGAAAATTGTCAGCAAAGAAATCGTCCAGCGTTCACATCTCCGGACAATGATTATTTCTAGAATTTAATAAAACTCTAGGTAAATGCGTAATTTTTATTCGTTTTACGACTTCGATTTAATAATTATTTAAAACATAAGATTTCAAATGGAATTGTTTTCAAATGAGTGAGATTTTTCAGACCACTGTGAAAATTAAATTTAAGAGCAAAAACTATCCGCATCACAACTCACGTCACTTTTGGGTGTGCTACGGCTTTGATGTTAACATAATATATTCCATGGAATGCCATTTGACAATAAACACTTTTATCACAATTTTTATAGTTATTTCTTCACCTTAATTTCATTTAATGTGACTTCCACGCTTATAGCTGGACGTTAATAACTCAATCGGCGCTCGACGTGTTAGCGGCAGACAATACGGAGCATTCGCTGTTTGGTGTTCGCGTGTCTTGTAGCGTAATGCACTCGGAATTATGGACGTCTGAAATTCGGATGATAACGCCTCCCCTCTCGCCGAGTTATTTAATGTCTGCCCGATTTGAATACCAAACCGACACTTGGATTGTTCCGCGTGTTTATGGCCGCTGCTGTCGGCGACTGTGTGCCGGGCTAATACCATTTTTGGCACTTTGCGGCCGTTATTATTTGGAAAGGTGTTAAGCTTTAGCAGTCGAGGTGTTGCTAGTGGGGGCGTTGTGTGCGTGGCTCACGTGATCGCACGAATATCTTCAATGGGGTTGTGTTTTTGAAAGTTATGCCTGTTTGAGTTATAATGTTTTACATATTGACTGAAATCTTTTTGAAATGTTTGACTCAGTAACATTGAGTGACCTACATAAAAGTAAGAACCATCAGAAATGGGAAATTCCTTGGGTTAGGAACAAGCTAGTGATGAAACACCTACGTGCTAATAAATGCATCGCATCACATAGTGTTGCATTTGTCAATAAATTTCAATAGCCTTTCGGTAACGCTGTGTTATATCCTTCACCAAATGACACATCTCGTTAAAATCTTATTTTATCTGATGGCCAGACACATGATTTATACAATTTTGAAAAGAGAGGACATAGAGCCTTTTCTTTTGCTTTTAAATGTTTACCATAATACGCACATGTATTTTTTAAAATATTAAATGTCATGCGGGAATTCTTCAAAATAAATCTGTAATCTGACAAATTTAGTAACTAACGTGATATTACATTGTCGATTTATTAAACAAAATTATAAATTTTAAAAGAAATTCAGGAGAAAACTCAAACGTAATTATAAGACCGAAAAAAATGACGTAATATATTAACAACCGCTGAAAGCATTTTTGTGACTAATATTGTTTTTAGATGATTCGTTAATGACAAATAAAAAGTCGGTTATTAAGCCATTACTCATTAAATTAGATTTTTTTTTTGAAAATTAATATTTTTAGCAACAATTATAAAAGCTACTGTAATATTAATGCATTTAATAAACATCTTTTGTTGGTACAGCAGGAATGAAACTCATGTGCTGAAATGAAACTGAGGCCATTTATGGATAAAAGTCTGATGTTAATTAATATCAAAATTACATACTTATATTACTTATTTCACTTGATGAAATATGACTTCACCATTTTTCATATTTTTCCACAGTTTTCCTCAGTTCACTCACTATGGTTTTACGGAGTGAAATTTCGGGGTAGGAAAAAAAATCAGGATTTAAAATATTCCCCTGGTAGTGCGCGGTGTTTCGGTTTTATGCCGCCGTGTTTTGCAACCCCAGAAAGCTTTGTGAAAGTTTTTAATTTCCATATCAAGTGCGCTCTCTGTGTAAAGACCCGCCGTTGGAGGCATTTTTCGCTGTCATCCTCTCACCATTAATTTGCATTTCGTTATAAGCTAGTCAATGGAGATTTTTACTGATACGCTGCTCCACTGTGCAAGTTTTAAAATATTTAAATTATCCATTAATTTTTCTTTCGTGCGATATATTTTGTGGTCCCCTGTGATATAAAAGCCATTCTTATATTTAACGAACAATAAAACACATTCACAGAAAACCATTTACAATAATAAGTACTTAAAAAACTATCATAGAACATATTGAAACAATTCAAAAAAATATCTTACATCCAAATTCTACAAAAACCTACGTTTCAACTTACATTTCAATCTTTGAAACAAAGGCGAGCAGTCATTTATTTATTTTATTTATTTATTTAACGCCCAGGGGGCTTTTACATGGTTGGTAGTGTAATTTTAATTTGACAGATACTTTGAAACATAAAAAATAAGAATAAAATTACATTTGATAAAAGCTATGCAACAAGTCATACAAACACAAGAAACAAAAACAGAAAATTACAGCTATTTGTAGGTTTACATTATGTGTTTAGGAGTATTGTTGAAATAAATGTTTTAAATGATCCACAAAACTTGCCAAGTTGGTATTGAATATGTCAACATCACCCAAGTAATGATTTCCCATGGTGTGAAGTCGTTGTATCGGAGAGTGGGCAAAGTAGTTACGCTTATGTGTGCTGCTGTAGAATATTGTATTTTGTCGTGTTGTTACTGTGGGTGTATGTATGTTTATAAGTTGCAGGAGTTCACAACAGTCGAATTTAGAGTTAAGTATTTTGAATAAGAACGTTAAATCGTTTATTTTACGTCTATCTTTTAATGTATGTATTTTTAGAGTATTTAATAAGAAATTGTATTTTAAGTCTTCGACAGGGATATTTAATTTAAAATTTATAAAACGTAGAAATTTTTTTTGTATTCGCTCAATGTTGTGAGTGTGAATTTTGTAAGATGGAGACCAAACTACTAAGTTATATTCAATTAGACTTCTTACTAGAGATACGTATAATAGTTTAATGGCTTGTAAAGAATTAAAGTTTTTAGTTGTTCTTAATACGAAGCCTAGTGTTTTCATACCTTTGTTCACAATTAGATGGATATGATTGGGGAAACTTAGTTTTTCGTCCAAAATAATTCCATGCACGTCATGGAATCAAGTCATGCACCAGTGTCATGTAGATTTATTAAATTTAGTTTTATTAAACAGTTTAAAAAAGTATTCGTTTACATGTCGACACTGGTTACTCAGACGAGTACGCGTCCGACCCCTTATATCGATCACCCCTCCCTCGCTGTCCAATTCCAACTTATTTTCTATGTTTTTTGTTTAAAAAAAACATTAAAAATTTCACCAGAGATCAAAATTTAATTAGCATTTTTTACTCCAAATAACGTCAGAAATCACTGGTTAAGATAAGTCAAGTACTTCCCTTAACTTCTTCTATATTTAAAAAAATAAGTAAAAAAAACTTAAGGATACTAAATTCTCATACGGTTAATTCCGGCATCGTAAAATTTATTCAGCTCCTACTAATCGAATTGTCTAGATCTACCCAACTATTTCTAGCTCCCAATAGAGCTTAGGAGATAATAGGATAAATATCCACTTCTCTATCAAAAATAAGAAAGTCGCCTTATCTTTTGTACTAAATGTGTTTTATTTACAAAACGACGACAAGAAACATGCAAAATAATTCAGTCGCTTTGCATCAATGATTAATAAATATTTTGTTCACTTGATTATGATATTTATTCGGTGTTAACTTAAAGAAGCAAATAAAAAAACTTTATTATTGTTAGAAGAAAAATAATATTGTTTTCCTGGTATTTTCGAATTTCGGGGAAATAATTAATCAATCCACTCATTATTTAATTGAAAACCAGTAAAAAAAATTACCGCCATTGCAAAAAAAAAATGTTTCTATATCACAAAAATTTTCTTAGAAACAAACAGATTTTCCCCCAAAATAAAGCGTTATCTTATATAACAATATTTTAGCTATCTAAAATTTCCCCGTAATAATGTCACCATAAAACCCTCATGTTTGCTGCGTTTTATTCAACAATAAAGTTTATTGTAAAGGATACGAAAATTTTCATTACACAATAAATTATGTTGATACCTTCATTTTATTCCTCAAAACAGCTTTATTGTCTTTTAAATGTCCTATTTGGAGCAAAGTAACATTATGTCCAATAGTCCAGTGTATCCTAACGTTTAATTCAACGAATATTCAAAACAACAAGGGCTGTTTTGATGATAATTTTACTGGCTATTTTGTATCCCATTTGGCCGTAATTTTCAGTCTATTATGTATAAAAAGAAAAATGTTTTCCATGGTAAATTGAGAAAGTTTTCCCTATGGTTATAGTAAAAATGATGGTACACAGCTCATATGAGCCGCGATATTGGGTTGTATATCATCATAACACACTGGGGCACATGGTAACGTGTAATTGAATATCTAAGCATTCAATTTTCCACCGTGCAAAGGAGAAAGACTGTAATTTTAGGGCAGTGTTTACTTTAAAATTCAATATAATGTATGTACTATTTTTCATATTTTTAGCGTTTGTCTTGAATATTGTTGGGAACACGTTATCTTTACGGCCTCTTTGTAGACTATTAGAATTCGCATTATGCTCTCAGCCCATTTAGTAAACGAGCGTCGTATAATATTACTGTTGTTGAGAGATTATACTTTACGATAGGAACATGTAAGTTTTGCTTGTATTCTAGCTACGAACAAACATAAAATTATAATATGAGCGATGCGTTTTAGTGTTCTGAAGTGTAAAAGGTTCCTATTCATCCAAGTATTGTGCAAAATTTCGGACAAAGAACTTTAATTTGTTGAGTGTTTCCGATGGTAGTGGTACTGGTCATAGATCCTCCACTTTAAACACTGCCCTCGGACACGTAATAAAACATATTTTACGGCCAGGCGTGAGGGTCCACTGTTTTGCCAGTTCTTTTGCTGCTCACTGCTCACTGCGGAGTGCGGGTCCCATCACGCACGCTCCCAGATTAAACATGTATCAGCTACTTGTTTGCCTTTAAAACAATCTGACGAGATAAGACTCCAGTCACGCCGCCGTCGTAGAATCCCAAATGATGTCAACCTATAAGTGAATATTAAATATTCAGTCCATTTGGGGGAAAAGAGGAGGAAGCAATTGTTTCCTCGGGGGAGAGGAGAGCGCCTTAAGCATCTTTCCTTCACTGCCTACAGACCGGGCGTTCAAATATTAAAAGATCATGAAACTTTTCGTTCCGCCTCGCGGACCTTGTAAATAACTTTTCAATAAGCTCATTTCGCTAAGAGGTTTTTCGCCGCCGCGCGGCATTTTAATGTGCACATGTGCCCCGGTCCCTTACATTAAGACGTCTTTACCCGAATGAATATCTTATAAATACTGTTTCATAAATATTTACAGTTCGCTTGTGCCTGTCGCTACATAATAGACGGGCGGCGATTACAGGCCACTATCTAAACACCCGGCTGCTTTGTGCTACTTCTGGCGCACTGAGCGCGAGCGACGGAAACAAGAAACAGATTTTATTCTGAAGAAAGCTCGTGTATACCTACTTACCTATGACTACGCACAAAATGTAGACAGTGTACAAGTATTATTATAAGCTTTACTTTTTTCTTGAGCCAAATTATATAATGGCTTAGAATATCGTATTAATAGTCAACTAGCAGAGCTTAATTACAATATGAAATAAACGTTATATAATATAATTTAAAAAAATAAATCACATAAAAAATAGCTTAAAAATATTATAGAAGAGAAGTAGGTCCAAAACCCGTCAACAAAATAAAATAGAAAGTTCACTAGAACGATTCGAATCATAGGAGAAAGTGTAATAAGGAATTAGTGTTGTGCACCTGAAATTATTTTAATTTGTTTTCACTATTTAATCCAAAAAGTTCGGTACGATTATTTTACAATTTTCATGTACCGGTCGATTGCAACGATCTACAAAATATTACATTCTGTTGTACTTACTCAAAAAACTGTTTTTTTAATAATCCAAGCGCATGAATAATGATTGTATATAAATTCTACTTGGTATATTAAATTTTAATCGGCTTTAAATAAATAAATTGATTTTTAATAAAAAGACAAATAACTTTGTTTACATCACTTTATTTTTACACAATTAACATGTTTCGTGAACAATGTTCACTTCTTCAGGATAAAACGTATACGTTATTCGAAAAAATAAATAAATTGGGTTCTATAATTGAGAAATCATTTGAAACTGTGCTGTTTCCGAGGTTTCTGTAATTACGGCAAAATTAATTCGATAGGTACTCTCCTAACACAAAAGGCGCACTTTTAATCAATTAACAACCCTTCATATGAAAGTGATGTGATTTTGTAGACGCATTTATACCTAATCGCTGTTAGGTAATGAAGGTAATATAATGCGCCCGGTGGATATTAATAGAGTGTACGGCGTACAACGACGCGAGGCGCCGCGACGCATTGCCGTCGGGTGGAAACGCCGCGGCACTCACAGGTCGGATGTACCGAGGCAAACAGGAAACTTCGACTAGAAATTTCCCTTTATAAACACGGCGCAAAGCTATTTATTAAACTTGTGATTTACAAGTCACAGTTGGCTTAATGGCTGATCATTTTTAATAGACGATTGAGGAAGTAACGTATTTCTCAGACGACAGTTTCCACTCTTAAGTAGTTTACTGTACTGAACACTGTATGTATGGTTTGTTTATAGGTACAACAGTCATGTTATATTATATGTTTTAATGATTGGAAGAGGAAGGTTTAAAGTGGACGAATGCATTGGAAGTCAGATTTGTGAGGCGAAAGTGTGGTAAAACAATGTATGACCATACTAGATACGTGTAGACCAAAAAAATGTTAGTGTAGTAAACAATATCAAAAAAGGTATTCTTACTAAATTTATGTGGTCTGTAAACGACTAGCCTTTGGATGGAGAAATGAATGCTAGAAGAATAACTCTCAAGGGCGCAAAAGCCTGTTCACTCGGTAGATTGTAGTTTATAATTTTTAAATGGAATATCAGACAGTAAATATGAAGTGTTTCATATGATGTTACCTGAAACGTTTGAAATGAGTAAAATGTCGGGATTTGTTAGCTTTTGTTCCTCTTGAACTAATAAGTCACTAAGTACGCACATACTGGTAATGTATATTTACTATTGATTCAAAGGTTATGTAAGGTTGAACATAATAACAGTAGTATAAAGTACTAGTACGTAATTTTTCTAATATTATCACCAGAAGTGTTTTTTCATATATTAATGTTTTATGAGCACATTAAAATGAAATATTTAACTTTATGGTATGGAAATATATATTTCAATGTAGCATAGATTCAACAGGTTAAAAATTTAATTTCAAATAATAATATGTGCACTTTTTCGAGCAAGTTTTAATAGGTATTGTTTTGTTCTTTTAATAATATAGCTAATTTTCCTATTAGAAAATATAACTGTTCTTTTTATTTCAAAAACCTACTCGTCATTGCAAATAAATGCTAGTTTTGTACAAAATGGCTCGCGATGTTACGAGTATTACTCGCGACTAACTTGCAACTAGTCTACACTACAATTTAAAGTAAGTTCATTTGATTGTAAAAGATTTATGTAACTCTGAACAATAAGTGCCATCTACGAATAATAGTAATAAACTAAAATAATAATTGCTCTGTGAGACTTCAGATCATTAAAATCCAGTTCATTAATTTCGTATTAGCAAACAAATAGTATATATTCCAGTGAAGAGGAAACGTAGCTTGGAGAGTCGTTAATAATTAGCTAAGAGCAAAACGACATTATTTTATACTGAGAGTTAGGGGCAGATACTACCTCTTACGCTAATTTAAGGCTCAAGATGCGAGGGGCCAGGAAACATTACGTTAATGGCCTATGTGAAATGCAAAAAGTCACTTCAATAGGTACCAGTCCGTTCCACTTGCATGGTTTTATCGATTCTATTTGGAACACGGTTATTACGTGCGTTATTTCTGGATTTAGCAATATATTTCAAATTTAATTAACTGTGCTCTTCTATATAGACTTCAAAAATACACATTTTTTGTGAAATATCACTACAACTGAGCAATGTTATTAAAAAAAACTTTCAAACATCCCTGTTAAACAAGCCTTTTCACAAAATATAATATCAAATGACTGGTTATTTTGCTTTAAATAAAATGAGAATAAATTATTTTAGATAATTTCTTAGATATTTAACATAAAATTTCAAGATGCATAAAAAATATTAATTCTGAAAAATGTGTATATATGTTGATGCCTTGTAAAAATATAGCATTGTATATTTTAATTATTAATAACATTATTTGTTATCAAAAAAATGATTTTAAAAAGGAGCCAATCTGTTTAATTATTTATTTAGTGCAAATTATTTGTTACGTTTTCACGTTACTTTATTAAAGACGAAATTTAGGCAAAAAACAACTTATGTGAAAAAAAACCAAATTGATAGGAAAACTATATTAAAAAACAAACTTTAATTATAATGTATTACCAGCTCTTAGAGGATTGGAGTTGGAGACACGGTTTCACATATACATATACAAGTCCACATTTCACCACAATCTTTAAACATTGTTGGCTGTAGACGGAAATAATAGAAGACGGATAAATCACGATAATATTTTTGGCCGTAAAAATCTAAAATCATTAACAAAACGATAGGATATTGACATAGAAACCTCAAATAGATGTTGGCTTTGTCCCACAATCGTCTTATCAAATCAATTTCATTAGATGTCCCAACCAGCAATCAGCTCAAAGCACGGATTAACTATGTTTAATGATCAACAATTCTCACAAACACGTAAACACATATGTGAAACAGTCAACATTGTAATGTCACTTCACATCACATTCCACACCTAACATAATACCTACTTAGACCTATATACTCACCTTAGTACCACAGTAGTTGTTGAAATACCAACTTATGCGGGAATGCACTCAAGCATATAGTATATATTATGCTACGTAGTAGTCGAGTCATAAATAGACAGATCACATAATAATATTATGTAGCAACACAGTCACATTGAAACATAGTTGCATGGTAGTATGTGGACACATAGACAGGCCTGTAATTAATAGGGGATAATTACACGGGGGTAGACCGACGCCAGGGTGGGTGGTAGGGGTGGGGGAACAAAGCCTCAGTGGTTAGTTGACAGGACGAAGTTTGGTAATGAAGGTGATATGAAGCTTGGATATTATGCGCCACCTACCAAACATTCTGGTAATCAGCAGATGCACAGATCAAATAATTAGATACTGATGATCGAAAGACTTTTTTTTATTTTTATTATTTATTTATTAAATTGAATATAATTACATTTAATACAATATAAGATATGGGTAGTCCCACAAAGCTGTGACAATCAGCTTGTCTGTAGGTTCTACCATTTAATGTTATAACATAATACACATTAACTTAAGTTTAAATATTAATACCAAATATAATGTTTAGGATAGATAAACGTTTTGTTCATTTATTAACCACTTTTTTGTCAGTTTAGGGCAGGGTTCTTCATTATTTTTTAAGTTAAAGTTTTCGTTAAATTTGTTATAAATCACAGATATCAAATAGTCAAGTGTTCTGCTACCATACTTATTTGATATTAGTGGAATTTTTAGGCCTTTTTTTTCAGTAGATCTTGTTTTGTGACTATGCACCAATAACTTTTTGCACGCATTTTCTCCCGCATTATCCATAATTATAATAAACCAGAGAAGCCCTTTAATTGGAAGTAGGCCCTCAGAGCCATACAGTAATTTTAAGTTGTTTCTTTGTTTGTAAATGCTAGGTTTAACAATTTCTTTAATTATAGTAGTTTGTAAATTTTGAATGTATTTAATATTAATATTACTCGAGTGTCCCCAAGTTCGAACTCCATATCTAAGTATTGATTCTAATATGTGATGTTGATTTTTAATTTCGATAACATTGAAATATCAGAAATGCTGCTAACAATAAATTAACTGAGCATTTTATGGGCTAAAAAAATTATAAGTCCAATAGTTATAACCAACATTAGCTATTCTTACCATTCAACCAACTGTAGGCAAATTTTAACTTACAAAGCATCGTTTTTTTTCTTTCTAAAATTTACTTGCTTAATTTATTTGTTTATTAGAAATTCACTCCCAGCGCTGTGAATTATTAAATTTATGATTTATTATTAAATATTCTCAGAAAATATTAATCTTTTTAAATTACATTATTTTTAAGAAAGTTTTTATCTTCTTTGTGTAAAATTCTGAAAGACATTAATGTCTTTACGGTTATATCCTCCATTAGAGGGCTTAGCTATTTAAATAATATATATTTTTTGGTCTTTTTTATTTAGGGAAAAGAGAGAAATTACTTTTGTTTTCAAAAACATACCGAAAAGCGCAGAGGGATCACGAAGAAAAAAATTTATCTTTATCAACATTATTGGTAACCGTTTTTTCAACTATATAAATGTGTAAAAAATTCCATCTTATGTAAAATATAGGAAAACTTTGCATTGTGGACTAAATCAAAAGTTAGGACCTTACACCAAAGAAGCTAAGACTTTAACCGTTTTTCTGGTAATCATTTTTCATTTTTGGAAAATACATTGCCTTTTCGGCTTCAAGATCTCCATGCAACAAAGAGGTACCATGCCACATCCTGATTGACGGAGGTCCATTCGCTTCATCGCTATGATGCCTATTTTCATTTTCGTCTCTTAATCTCGACACCAAAAGGTATCCATATTTCATCTTGAAGCTATTAATCCTAAGACCTTTTTGCGAGGTAAAACATTATATTTGCATTCGAATGATATTCAAACCACGATGCTGTAATAGAAACACAGAGGCCGGCAAATCTTTCCACAGCCGACCTGTTGAACTCAAGAACGAGTCGTCGGAGCGACCCGTTCTCATGTGACAAATTTCAAACGTGTACATATGTTGTGCGAGCGTTCGGCGTGTTTCCCGGTTATGCACCGGTGCCAAAGGGATCAA
The DNA here is from genome assembly GCA_026573805.1 of Hesperophylax magnus. Classification (NCBI taxonomy): domain Eukaryota; kingdom Metazoa; phylum Arthropoda; class Insecta; order Trichoptera; family Limnephilidae; genus Hesperophylax; species Hesperophylax magnus. The sequence goes on from JAIUSX010000022.1 coordinate 10,569,043, forward strand.
TGACGCTAGTTCCTCGGAGCATCTTCCATTATTATACCGGTAGAAAAAGTTAGTACCTACCTGACGCCTGTGCTCTAAAGATTGCAATCCGCTTGTTAAAGGAGGGAAATATATCAACCGGACCGCTCGTTTCTGCACAGAGCCAAGGATATTTTTCAGGTGTTTTGGGTTTCCAGGGTCGCACTTGCGATTTGTATAGGGTCAGCAGTTGTGTACTATTAAAGTATCTGCGGGCCCTGTACAGTAAACCTAGCTTCAGTGAGGCTAATTTCATGGAGCCAATGTGCCTGACTTTGTAACTTAGAGTTACACCAAGCATATCAATGGAAAGCATGATGGGAAGATTGCTTCCATTCAAATAAACAAGTTTGTCATTTTGCTCCATTTTAGACGTAATCAGACATGATTGGAAACATTAAATTCTCCTAGGTAATTTCAACCCAAGAGGGTAATCGTCCAATCTCTGCTTTAAAGCTTTCCGAGCTCTTGGATTACCTTCACTGTCCATGTGTTGTTATGTTTTCGCATGGTTGTTGATATAACCGTGTCTACTCAACTCCCCACCAATAAATAATTATGTTGTAAGACTTGACGCACGCTGGTTGAGCTACCATGATGTGCGGTTTGTCTGATTATGACCATCTCTTACATTCGTTAAGGGGTTCGATGGCTCGTGATGAAAAATAAAATAAATTAATCTTCACTCGGGCCATTTTACGATGGCAATTTAACCATCGCTTACAGTCACAAAGGCCAACGATCATTTCGTTTTAGCTGAGAATCTGTTCAAAATTTTCATTTTTTGTAAAACAACTGTTCCTTGCACCAAGAATAGTTCTTTATAGGAGAATTTCTAAAATTGGCATTGGCGTTTAATACTTGCCTACGAATAGTCCAGAGCCAACAAGCAAGGAGTAAACCAACTTTAGTACAAAACATATTCCAACATCTATTTGTTCAGATGAAGGATAATTGAGTCCCAAAGAACTTTTAGAATGGTAACCATGTTTTGTATTGTAAGGGAAAATTATCAACAGTACCTCGAGTCTGACTTCACACACGTAGTATCCAGACTTAATGGTTCTACTTGTGTGCATGTTATCATCATCACTTTTCCAACAATGGCTGTATTCCAAATCTTAATATTTTAGAATCATAGGCAGTATATAACTTTAAGGCCCCATGTATCGTCTAGGACAATTCAAAGAAAAACATGAAAAACTTCAAGGAAATATTATTCTACACGAGAGTACAAGTAAAAAAGATGATTTTTTTTATAACTATAAGGTAAAAAAGTTCAATTGTTTATATGGGAAAATAAATATTATTTTATAGAAAAATACTTTTGTGTGGGAAAATAAACATTGGAATTCGGAAAAAAGTTATTTTTTTTACTTCTACCATCATGTATAATCATCACCCGAAATTAGCACACTTTACCCCATGGACACCTGTATAATAGTTTTTTTCTTTTTAAAAAAAGTTTTGCGATATGTAGTATAAAATCTGATATTTCATAAATTAAGCAATCTGACTATTAAATTTGTAGAGTGAAATCTTGTTCTGCTAATTGCCTCTAATAGATATGTCTGCGCAGTAAACCTGTTGAAATTCGTCTCGGGAGACGAGTTCTCAATGGTGCCTAGACTTAGTTATCAAGTCTTCATGATGTATGTTAATTTAAACATGTTATGTGCAATATTGCAGCGAGTAATTGCGCGTCCATAGATGGATTGAGTAGGAATCTAATAGTACTTAATGAAGTTGTTCTCTGTTTAAAAAAATAATAAAAAATATTTATATATTGCTTACAAGGATGACATTGTTTAAAGTAATTTTAAAATATATATAATTAAGAACGTGTTTTTAAATTATTTTACTAATATATGGGTAATAAGTTATTATTTTTTTACTAAAAATGTGTGCTGGTGCACAGAAAAAATTAGTATTGATGATTTATTAAAAATCTTTTCAGTTATCGGTAATCCAATTGTAAACGGGACTGCAGCCCGCTTCCCGATAAACTTTTAAATATCGAAACACCTTTAAATGTACCTGCGTTTGCCTGGTTTGACCTGCAGTCCCGTTTGTAAGCGAATAATGAATAATTTGAAGAGATTAATAATAAATTAGCAAAATTTTTTATCACTCAAATTTCTTCGCGTATCTGTGTTTCTTTTTCAAAATTGTAAATTCAGATCTGAACTATTGCAAATTTCGGAGTCTGTTCAATTCAGGAGTATCTTCTCGATACAATAGGCATAAAGACTTCTTTCAATGTCACCATTCACAAAAAAATATGTGGCAAGCTCACCGATTCATCGACTACTTAGTTTAGCACTTAAGTATTACCAATGATACTTACATTTTTAATGCAACTAATTCGATGTTTAAAACATACTTTAAAATTTTCTTTGTCACAAGATTTTTTTCTGATAATTTCTGTTTTTAATTCTTTTCTTTTTTGCTAACCAATGGTAAAACAACGTAATGTAAAACGAATAAATAAAACAATGCAAACAATTTGTGGTTTGTTACTAACCTGCTCATACTGGCAAACTTATTTTATTTAATGTAAAACCTGAAAGAAAAATTAATTTTCTATGAGATCTTTTTTTTAAATGGCAATTAAAACAGAACAAGTATAAAACATCAGATGCACCGCTAAGCGAGCTTTTGCATTTTGTGACATGTTGTTTTCCAGGTGGCAAAAGTTTTGTATTATTTATTCGGTTTCAAATTCAGTTTATTATTTTTCATCTTTCTAATTCTTCATGTAGCCTTTACGAGTGAATGTACGATACTCGTCTCTAATACGAGTCTCTTTTTGGGGTATTGATAAATAAATGTTAATACTTGTTAAACAAGAAGTTTCACGATAATATATTTAGGGTCCCACCTAAATGCAATCATCCATAACTTAAATAACTAACATAATAAAATTGCTACATTTTATTACAATAGAAAATGTGAGCCCTAGCAGTGGAAAATGACTTAAACCACGTATTTTTATTTAATCATAGATTGTAATTTGGTTTAAAACACACACGAGAAGCGCGCTTCAATTCGTGTTTTTCATATTATCAGGGCGACTGCTCTAACCAGTAAACTACAGACATTTTTTTTTGCTGCTGAGGTGCTTTATTTACCAAACCTTTGCTGTGTTGTGTTGGGATGTTCAGTTCCTATTATGTTGTTGACTTATCTAATTGTGTCCATTTGAATATTTCATAAGAATAATATTCTTATGTTTATCACATACCTTTTTATCAAATGCATTAAACATAAAGCGTTCACGTTTACAATCAACAATACATTAGCATAGTTTCCAAACCAAACAGATTTAAAAAGTACTGCATAATAACATGAAGGGTTTTATTTTAGTCATTGAAATTGGCTTCGCCAACTGCGTACATAACAGCAAACGCAAATAAAAATGTCTCTTTATTGCATAGAAAAAGTTTCATTCTGTTCAAATTGTAAGTTCAGGTTTGGCAATGCAATCAGCCGTGTGCATATCGGCTTTCGCCTTTAGTTTTTTCCCGCTCAGCCGCCCTCCACTTCGTTCTGCCCCTGTTTCCTTTGAATTCGGAACCCCCAATTTGGCCTATGCCCAAAACTGGCGAAGTGTTCCTAAAACACGATAGGTACAATAATCTATTCCTACAGACTCTCAATACATCCGCAAGCTACCCATTCACAAAAAAGTAAAGCGGCACTTAGTTAAAAAGGTTTTTGATTTCCGTTGTTTAGGGGATGACGTTATATTTTTAATTGGTTCTTTTTTATTGCAAGCCTTGTGCCTTAAGGGTAAGGGTCAGAAGATCTGGATGGGGCCTAAGGCTGCGGTTGGGCAGGCAGCGCTCCAACCTTTGTATGGCCTTTACAATTTGTATGAATGCAAAGAAAATCGGTCCATCGGGTTTTGGCCAGTCTAATAAGCGATCAGGTTGTTTCGTTTCCATGTTAAACTTTCAAGTGCGGTCAGTTGGACTCGGGACCGCAAAAAACAATTCTCATGAGGTTTTCAAAGTCCTCTCAGGAACATTTTTCTAAAACAATTCGTTTAGTAAATAACTGCACATATTTATAATACATTACAAATATATTATCGCAAAGCAACTAGCAAGATTTTAAATATTTGTGGTGTACAATAAATTATGAGATCACCTCTTTGACATAGTGGTAAATATCCATAGTGGAATCAGAATATAGAGAATACCTCAGGGTGTGGAAAAAAAACTTATTTTACAGGGGTTTTTCCATCTAAAGAAATCGTTCCAGAGTGAGAAAAACGCACATTGCCGTCCAAGTGGGACACCTGTGATCAAAATTTTTACTTTAATTAATTAAATTTTATAGTCAAATATTTAGTTAATAGATACAAATAATAATAATATGGTATCATTGCTCGGGAAGGAGCAAAAAACTCAACTATCGGTCATATGTAAGTAGCACATAAAACTATCTTAAAGGTAAAATAAAATGACTGACACTGACCAAATATTATAAAGAATACCACTTAAGTACCTTTTCGGAAAAAAAATTCGAAAAACCCAAACTAATATTAGACCAGTTGGATGAGCGTTCATACAAAACGTAAAAATCCGTTGTAAAAGCACAACCTTTAGAAAAAGACACCATAAATAACAGTCAATAAAAGAATTCAACAATCTAACACTCGACGAAATCGAAAAATAAGGGAAACTAAAAACATTTCACAAACAACATAACTATATATGGATTAAAGAACAAAATGGGCAATATTACAAATAAACAAAAATGTTAAAATAATAAAACTAATACATAGTACACACATTATAAACAACCGTATAAATCATTACATCCATGTTGCCAATTTTTTTATTTCAGCCCTAATTATTATTTTTTTTATTTTACTTGTATTTATTGATATATCATTTCAGATCACATAACTAAATTTAATTTCAATACAGTAAATTTTGTTTACGTACTTTTTATATAAAATGCTATAAAGTTGTAAAATGGGGCCCTCGCTACGGGTGAGCACGCAATAGGGCTCACGTTATTAAATAACGCTTTGTAAAAAAACTGCTTACGCATAAATAATACAAAATAAATAAAAATAGATCCAGTATTAGTTCGACTTCCTTTTCGACACCACCCGCTTGAAGCAATATTTTTTTATAGGAAAGTATAAAATACGAGTGTCTTTTGTGGTACGGGCCTAATATTAAAACTTTATTTAGTTTTAATATTGGGCTTATATATTGCGGAAAGGAAAAGACTATGGAATATATATTATGACGCGCAAGTAGATGGATGAAGAAATCAGACCGCAACAACAGAAAATGGTACAATCAAGTGAACATAGTTCTTGGTCATGACAGGGGTCAGAATATCACTATGAGAGGATGATTGAATGTGAAGTAATAAGGGTTTGTCTACTACCGTCTACTTCTTTTGTTAATTTTCTATTCTGCATGATTTCCATTCAGTTAGTACATGTTTATTTTGTGTAGGTATGGCAATTATCTAAAATGAATTATTGCCATTTTGATATTTTAAAACATTTAGTTTTTATTATGAACATGTTTTTTTTACAACGGAATTCAATAAAAACGCGACGGCCATTCATAGATCATATTGATACTAACGATAATTGCTACTCCCTTATTGCTATTGTTTTATGATGGAGTTTAGAACGGGGATAATTTATCGTAAATAAATCATTAGCCTACACAAGTTTGATGTTACTTCATGTTCAGACAACATGCAATCCATATATCTACTCTCATTAATGATTCAATAAACAAGTCCCTTTTAAACAGATTAAAAACAAAATGCCACAGATTTTAATCTTCATACGATCTCTTCCTTTATCCAAAAGTTATATGTATGTTCTAATAAACGAAATTCTTTATTTTCAGGTAAGTGACAAAACACAAATGAGAATGCAAATGAGAGTGCTCTGAGAATGGAATGCTGGTAAGACTGCATCTTTTCCTTTTAACATTATTTCAAACCTTCCCTCAAACATGGCGACTATTCTAAATGTTATTCTGTCCTATTGTATTGTTCTTTCACCTACCTATTACATACATGTACATAACATAATATTAAACAACTTATAATAATCTGTTTTAATGCATTAAGGCGATGCCATACCTAGTAATGCAAAATCATGTGTTTTTGGTTTGAAAATTTGGTCGCCTAGAAATGTTTCAGATGCTTTGATTAAATACTGCGAGTAGAATACATCTTGGCCTTTGAAATGATCGAGTATTTTTTATATAAGTCTTTTTATAAGCCCAGAAAAAAATAATGTATAGGTCTATGAAAACTGCTTTAAAGTTCAAAATCTCCTACTTACGAACCCATTTTCGGTTATGGTTTATTGTATAGTGTGGCAAATTAAATTATTTATAAAATGATTGGAAAAAAATCAAATGTTTATGCCTGAACATCCACAAAATAAAATAAAAGGCACTTTTTGGCCATGTTTTTTTCTTGCATAAATCAAAACAGGCGGATGGTGTTAAGCGGGAATTTAAACCTTATTGCCATCTACGTCAGAGTTGTTATTGATAGCGGCTAAATTTAAAATATTACACCACGTAGTGCATCGCCTTAAATAGCAAAAAAAGGTTTGACAAAATTATATATTCCTAAAAAGAAAAAAATAATTCGAGATACGTTAATAATCATTTAACATCGCAAGGCAATAATTTTATGGCTACGTTCAAACTAATTTAAAAACTGTACATATATAACCAGTAATTACGTTTTTTTATTATGTTTCAATAGTTTAAAAATTACGACAACGTCTTAAAAATGTATTAAGCTTCCGTTCGCATAGAGTATAGTATTAACTTTCCACAACAAACTGGAAAGTTTCAGGAACTTCGCATTAATTTAAGGAACAAATTTTCGCTAAGGGGTTTTGTGTCTTCTCGGCAGTGAATGAGCTCCCTAGACATTTTAATAAATAAATATTGTTGCTCGCAATTCCCTCACCATTTTGAGATTATTAATTCGGACCCTCAATGTAGTCATGGCTCCATTGAGACTTGCTCTTGCTCACATTGTTAAGCCAAACACTCCGCAAAAAATACTTCAACGCAAGGGAATCTTTGCATTTCCTTGGAGATAAAAAGTTACTTTTGTTGAAGTCCCTGTTTGGTGGTATATGAATATAGGAGCAAAATTACGGCAAAGTTTGGTAACATGACTCTCCTGGCTTATTTCAGTTAGTTTGGGGAATTCCTTCATGGATTTGCACCTTAATTTATTCACATATACACATTGCTAAGTGTCCCTTTGTAAAATTAATATTCTTTTAAAATAGATTTTTCTTTGATCTTTCAATTGAACAATATAACTTAGTCTGTATTATTGTTACATTGGACACAATGTTTTAAAACAAGATGTTTTTCAATATATCTTTTTCTATCTCCCTCAACATAAAATTTTAATATTTTACTGACCATCTGAGAGCATCAACTTCCTTTCTTCAATGATGAAACAAAAGATTTAAATCCAACAAAAAAATCGAATTTACGAATTTTACTTTATAATCACAATAGGCAGTTTTTTTCCTGCACCTATACCTATGTATCAGACGCATGTGTTGTAGTTGGATTGTATGTGTAAATTAGAATCATTTAAATAGTATTAACTATTTTAGAAAGCAATTTAAAATAAAACGAAAAAAATATTTTCATTCATTTTATTGAAACGTGTCCAATACATTATCCCTTTGAACCTTTTTCAGTTGTCTGGTAAGGTCTCTCACGACATTCCACGTGCACTGAGTCATTATTCTTTGTCATCTTAGATCTGACAGGAGACAAATACCGCTGGATCATTATGGCAGACATTGTACATTATGCACCCCGTTCCATAGTTTTGGCGGGAAAATGCCATATGATGATATATATTATCTGAACGTTCACAAACACAAACAGTGGATCTAGAAAAAAACATAAAATATTATTCGATTTCCGGCAACTGCAATTTTATTTTATTAAACACAAATGTATGTTTGTTCAAATGAAATATTTTTTTTTTTGTTAAAAATTGAATAAATGTATGTATGAATATAAGCACACTAACTTTTAACTTGTACTTTCTAAATTCACGATATATAAAATAAATTCATATAATTTTAAAAAATAAGTAACTTGCTGAACGTGGAACTTATTAATAGTTTTGATTTCTGCAATATGACAGTATGTTTTAATTTGAAACCGGACATTTTGGACTTGCAGAAAGTGAATATTTTAATTTGAAACTGCACATTTTCGACTACCAGAAAGTGAATATTCTAGAGTATGAGAACATTTTACATTTATCAAAAAGATTATTTGGGTTGCGAAATATGTAAATGTTCTCTAGTTGGACAGAAAAACTTTTGCGGGATGTGAATATTTTCAAATATAGAAGAAAAATATATATACAGATATATAGATATCAAGTAAGTTTTTAGATTCTCACGGCCAAAAGCATTTTTGTTGTTTGTTTTTGGGGTGTTATGCCGTGTTGCGCTAACTCCTTCTTTAGCCGACGTTTCGGACAGCGTTGCAGTGTCCATCATCAGGGCAGATCCGGTAGATCCGAAGATGTGTGAATTTTGGTTGTCGAGTTTGTGCTTATTTATTTGTGGCCTGGGCCCATCCAAGTGCGAAATGCCAACGGAAGTGGCGACATCTTGTGGCGAATTCTGAAAGCTCAGTATTTATGTTAGCCTGGGTCCCGTCCAAGTGCGAAATGCCAACGGAAGTGGCGCCATCTTGTGGCGAATTCTAGAATTAGAAAACCGATCAACAGACTCTAATCGCTGTCAATCGGTTTTCTAATTCTAGAATTCGCCACAAGATGGCGCCACTTCCGTTGGCATTTCGCACTTGGACGGGACCCAGGCTAACATAAATACTGAGCTTTCAGAATTCGCCACAAGATGTCGCCACTTCCGTTGGCATTTCGCACTTGGATGGGCCCAGGCCACAAATAAATAAGCACAAACTCGACAACCAAAATTCACACATCTTCGGATCTACCGGATCTGCCCTGATGATGGACACTGCAACGCTGTCCGAAACGTCGGCTAAAGAAGGAGTTAGCGCAACACGGCATAACACCCCAAAAACAAACAACAAAAATATAGATATCAAGTTTGCAAAACAGATTTCCAGTCCTCATCAAATTTAGTAAAAATATTATTTTTGGCTTTCAGAATGCATATAGCCATTCTCTTATATAGGCACGTTTTCGTAGTAGCAAAAAAAAACTTAGAGCTGGCAGTTTGCAAAAAATTAAATTTATTAAAGGAAACTTTCGTACTTGATCAGAATTTGATCAATTCTCCGGTTTGCGAAAAGAATGTTTTACAGGCGACTTCCACTATATTCCAAATCCGTGAACAAAAATTGATGTTTATCGAGAATATGAAAATTTTGCTTGTATATTGGAAAGGCTGGACCGCTTGTGTATTTTGCGAGGCGGATTTACGTAAATAAAAAGCTCATATGTCTTTAACGTAGCTACGAGTATCCCACAGCACCATAGCCCGGAATATGGACGTATAAATACCCCCTCGTTGTCTGCTGAACTGCTGAGCCTTCCTCCGGTCCTCTTCTTTTATAATGCGGCTATTCTGCATTATTTATGGCCCGGATTGGAAATAGAATCCGGAAAATAGCATTAATTTTATGCTCAAATATTGGTTCGCTGCGATAAAAAGTTGGGGATTCAAACCGATGAATCGAAAAAAGCCGAAAAATTTTGTATCTATCTAACTAGGTACCTACTTCGATATTTCAATAGTCATTTTTCAACTTTTGTCTAATTACCATAAAAAATAATAATTTTATAGAAGATACCACCATGTACTTGCATACTTTAAATGATTATTTAAACAAGCAAAACATAAATTATAACGGTGTTAAAGTAGTAAGTACAAAGAAAACAATTCCGACAAGAGTCAGCATTCATTCTCTAAAAATACTATTATAATTATAATAATATTGTTTGATAATTTATTCATAAATCAATACATCATTTTTTTCATAAACAAAATGGCGAATATCTTGTTAAAATTATAATTTTTCACTTTAATATTATGTAGGTGCCTGTAATCTACATCCACGTAATATATTATTACTACTGTGTATTTAAAATACTTATCTTCAAATATTCACCCACTATTTTTTTTTTTTTACAGTAATACCACACAAGAGTCCCAACTGCTCCCGTCTGGAGCCAGTGAGACTATGGCATCCCCAATTGGGGTATGTTGTGAGGCTGAGGGTATTGGGGAGGGGAGGGAGATGGGGAAGAGGAAGGTGGGGAAGTAAAACTATGAACTATGAACGTAACACGCATGACCTACCTACCCTCCTATTTTACCTCGCCAAAACCAATGCTAGGTAACTTACATTATTTTCTTTATACTAAAGATGCCCTCACACATACTCGCAACCTTTTCACCTATCCGGGATCCAACCTAAAACAATAAATAATGTCCCTTTTTAGTCCGGCGCTACACCCTCATACATTCCTTATAACCCCGGCCGCATAGATCAGTCAGCGTCACTACCAGCCGCAGCCACGTGTAGATACTGTTTTTTATTATTATTTTAGTTTGGTTCCTTCGAGGCCGTAATTGCAGAAAGTGTTTATTTATGACGCTGTGTGCATAGAATACCTCAGAACGCGGAATACCTAAAATAATAATTTAATAATCACACAAAGGATATTGATGTAAATACCTATTAGGCGGATGCGTACGTGTAATATTAGTCATTTTACTTTGTCGTAAATCAATTTTCAAATATTATGTATAGTCAGGTTGTTAATGCAATTTCGGACAACACTGCTGAAAAGATATGAAAATCTGCAAAAAAAATTGGTAAAAACATTTCTGGCCAGTTCATAGGACATTTCAAAGCTCTTTTCTTCATGATAGAAGTGCACGGCGAAAAAAAAGTATTGCTAATTTATTAAGAATCTCGAGGAAGAATTATTGGTAATCTCTTTAAAAACGGGATTGCAAGCCTTAACGAATGAATTGACAGGTTTCCTGATAAACTTTTAGAGAATTACGAATATATTGTCACGATGTCGAAACACGTGCTCACGTGCTCGGGGGGCCCTAAAGAAAATAATTTCCCTCAGGGCCTATGTCATCTTTGGGGATGTGTGGAGTGTCTTTTTGGGAAAGAGAGGTAGAAGAAGTGCTGTGAAGGAAGCAATATGAGGGGTGGGTAGGAATCTAGTGATTAGTGTGTACAAGATTGACGAATTAATTATATATCCCTAAAGTGTGCCAAAAGTCATAGAAATAAGTTGTTAAATAATTTTAAAGATTTATACTAATATAACTGAATAAAAACATACAAAAAATAAAAAAAAAGTCTCCCCAAGCCAACCTCTCCCGATTCGGCACGCCACGCAGCTGGTTGTCAGGCGCACCCTGAACACACCTCACCTAATGAACCCGGGCACCCCTGCTAAATCATCAAACGTAGCGAACTACTTAAGGTGACATATGGCAGAGGTGTCAGTTATCCAATAAATGGTTCCCGGGGCGGTGGTACCCAAACCCACCTTCCATATTGAAATAAAAACCAGATTATTAAACCAAGTTATATTACTATATACTATTATGGTGTACTTTAACTGCTATTAACCTAATGTAATTTATCACCTCAGCATAGTGACATCATCACTTCATCAATTACATACAATTACTGATTATTTTAGAGACTGCTAGCATGTTCAACATTAGGAACATTTTTCGTATTACTTTTTGCATTATTAAAAATTTCAATAAAAAATTGTACTGTATGACGATGACAATGCACTTCTTGTTCAATGGACAGTATTTTTTTTCCACACACGTAACATATTTACATAATTTATTTTACGTTCGTTTACAATTAAAAACGATAGCCTGCATTATGGTGTGAATTCATAGTACTGCATTGATTGATAGGTTGATTGTTAGGATGAGTTTGCAGTATGCAATGTGCAGTGTGCAATGTTAGCATGCAAGTCGGTTCCAGCAAGCACCGTAGTGCGGTCGTTTCGGCAGCTCCGCGCTAAGCCGCTAGCTGCCGAGATCGATAGCATCTCTGGTCGTCTGTCATTGCGACGACACCGTGAGGCCGATGGCCTTAGCCACCATGTGACACGTGACGTCATTTGTCATGTCAGGCCTTCGACGCTAGTGGTGAGCCGCCGCGACGTCGACTCCCGCACCGCAGTGGCAGCGCCTTCGATATTGAAAGCCATCCGTCATACTTTTATGAAGTTTGACAAATAATAGCGCTGTGTTTTCAGCCGGTAGAGATAAAATCCAAATGTGACGTTTTGCACAATAATGTCTTGAGGTCAAACCGATTAAGTTTCATGTAGAACACGCTGATGGTGAAAAGAATATTGATTCTAACAGCAGACGTGACAAGCAAAACTTAGTTGTAGTTTTTACGACCTGCTTTGCGTTTTAACATAAAGTTAAGGCTCTTTTTACTGTCAAACAAAATGATGGATAACATTTATTCACTCTTATTAAGTGACGTTTCGTGCTGCACATTTTCCAGTATTATACCAACGATAACTGGTATAACATCAGAAATATAAATCAAACAATTTAAAAAAATATATATTGTTACTCATAGCAGGTGTATAAATACCCCATTTCACGTGTATGTACTTTGTCATCTTTCGCTATGCTTTGCGGAGAGACTTTGAAAAGAAATGACTGAATCTGGGTCTCAAAAAGACTTACGTAGTAGAAGAAAGGAAAATAGCCGATAAGTTGTTTCACAAAATAATGATCTGGTGAGCACGAGAACAAGCCGTAGAAGCGATATGTTCTATAACGGCAAAAGACGACAGTGTACAGATCACCCGGATTTGTGTCCGCACCGGTAGTTTTCGGTGCACTTTCCATTGAAATAACAGTAGAAAATACACAATTTCGCATTAGTAAAATGGAAAAAAAACGTAAAATATTAGATATGATTCGAGATTTTCACGGCCAAAAGTACTATTGTGATTATTTTTTCCTTCATTAAACAACGATTTGGAGCAACATAACATTAAACCAAAATATTGTTGAATTCCAAAATATTATTGAACCTAGTGGTAAGTTATTAATTAATTGCCCTTGTTAACATTTTACAAATCACCGCTCAAAGTTTGAAATTTATCATCGTAATTGCAGTTAAGCATCAGAAGTATGCAATAACTTTACCCCAAAACGTAAAGTTCTACCCTTGAATATGTTTCGATTGCAATAAAGTTCAGATTTACACACGTACATATCATATTTTATGTTCGCAGTCAATGTAAATCGGGTCCTCATTTTACGACGACGCGGATTTATGCCCCATGATAAATTGGGTATCGGATTAAAAGCTACGCCTACTCTAAATCGACTCGTATTAGACTCGTGTAAAAATATGGCCATTTTATTTGCAACCCTCGTTTATATTAACTTTACCAAAAGTGCTTAATTCGCTATTCAGCGAGATAAGAACTCTTCGAAACACGATTACTTGAACCTTGATCAGATTGGTTTAACTGTGCACTTTTAACGTCTAATTGAAAGGCAACTACAATTACTACAATGATTTCTTTTATGTACATAAATAATGTTCAAATAGTTTTACAATCATAGTAATAAATATTTTTATTTAAATTACAACGATAATTTTAAATTATATTACGTTAATTTCGTTTCACTTATTTACAAGCAGTGGCGGCCCGTAACTTTGCTTAAACTATAATGCGAATATTTAAAAAAATAATAATCCACTGCAATGTACATGCATTACACATCTGCCCTGATGCTGTCCAAAACGAAAGGAGGTAGCGCAACACGGCATAATACCCCAAAAAATTATCACCATAATACTTTTGTCCGTGAAAACCTCAAAGAATATCTAAATTCTCGATATACTTATTTATTTGGGAAAAAACCGGTTTCGCCTTCCTTAATGCTTATTCAGACTAGCATATTTGAAAAGTTTTCTAGGGTTTTTTTATACATATTTGGCAGGGAGTTCTTTAAAGACGGGAATATATTGTTTTTATAAAGAAGTTAATTTTAATTGCAAAGATTGTTGTTTTCTGATTGAGGATTTTTGATTAAGAGCAAAGTACCTACATTTGGGAGGCGGTATGGGTACTGTCGCTCTGGAAACCATTTATTGGATAACCAACACATCTCCTTTTTTTAAATTTAATTAAAATATAATTATTAAGTTCTGCAAGTATTTTTTGGTTTTTGTTATTATTACAGCTGTTTCTACTTTCAAGACCATTTTTAAACTGTCTTGCCTTGGCCTTGGCCTTGAAAGCCGAAACAACTGTAACAATAACAAAAATCAAAAAATACTTGCAGAACTAAATATTTATATTATTAAATTTGATTAAATTTAAAAAAAATTAAATGGAGTTCTACGAATTAAACACAAAGACAATAAATACAACACATCTCCCATAGGACACTGCAAGTGCCCGGGTTCATGTGATGAGGTTTGTCCGTGTCTTGGTGGCGGATGTGTCAACTAACTGCGTGACAGGCCAGATCGCAAGAGACCGGTTGAGGGAGACCTTTTGACGTCTCCAGCATGACTCTCTTGAAACGTCGCCTTGCCCCGCAGTCAAAGGGATAGATTCACATGTCCGTCAATCCTGAACACACTGACCCCCAGATTCCTACTTACACTTTATGCCTTTTTCCTTCCCAGAACTTCCACTCTTTACTTCCCTAAAAATACCCTCCATACAGCATCCGTACAGATGACATGAGGTCCTGAGAGGAATTATTTTCCTATGGGTCTCTTCTGTATTATACTTTTCACGGTTTGTAGTTTCGTAAACGACTACATAACTTTAGCCATAGTCTATACCTGCATTAAAGTTTTTCACGTAGCAAACAATCCAATTGTATGTGTGTACGTATGTGTACATATATATGTATGTAAGCGTATGAATGTATTTCTATATATTGATTTATAGGTATATATGCGTACGTACGTATGTATGTATGTGTATGTTTAAGCATATATATGTACCCGCCTCAGAACAGAAATCTTCAAGTGAGGCGGGTTACTTGTTTGTAGATGATAATATTATTTTAAACGCTCGGATTGCTGGCAATTAAAAAAAATTAAATATACAATATTTTCTATTACAACACTCTTGTCAGCTTTCCTGACCTCTCGTATTTAGTCTATACATTTCTTTCATTAAGTTACACTAATATTTCCTTGGCCGTTTTATCGACTTTCACGATCGAACAATACTTCTAAAAATTGAAGGTGAAATAATAAAAAGTAAAACTGCAATAAAAAAGATAATGATACAAAAGCCTTCAGAGTGCAGTTTTTTTGCAGCGATGACCTGGATAATAATTTTTGCGCAAGTATATGGGCACGCATAAAAATGGCCAGTCAAAAAGAATAAATTATAAAAATCTACCATTTATCGTCACTAAGCTCACAAAAATATTATGAAGGGTGGTGTTATATTTGGTTTTTGGAAATACTTATTTGCAGTTGGCTATGCTAGGGCTTAGGCAATAAAATTATTTTGGTCTAATAATTAATTGAACGTTGTAGGAAATAAGCCTATCAATTAAACACAGAGGTGGATTCAGACTTATCGCGGCCAAAATATAAATGCCAAAAATTGAACTGAAATTTTCACTTCGAAATTGAAGTTCCGGTGTTTTCTCTGACGGTGTTTTCTAGTAAAACAATATGTTACAACGGAGATGCTTGACAACATCGCCAATGTTAACTTTAACTACCCTTTTTTCAAAAATTTTGTTAATTTCAAGTATGAATTAACCTTTTTTAGGATTCTAAAAACTTTAATCCTCATTGATTCATTATGCTTAGCTCAAGTAAAGCATATTAAATTATACGGTTAATTGTCACGATGACGTGATTATTGGAACCTAAACCCCGCCCCCATTCGAAAATGATTTTTTTTCTTGTTCAAATAATCTTTCTTCTTTATTCTATCCCCTTTTCTTGTTGCCATAGACCAACATGCACCAGGCAATTGAAATTCACATTTTATAATCATCACATGATAATGAAAAAAATAATTATTCCGCAGAGTAAATAATCGTAAATAGTATAACTAGAGTCCATAGGCCGGCTCTGTGTGTAAACTTGGACTCAAGTGCTATCAAGATGTCGTCCACCGCGTTTCCCCATAGAGAGGGGTAGAGAGGGCCCAGAGGCTTTTGTGTCGTGGACAATCATTTATCATAAGAGTGCACTCGGAACCATGTTGCAGCTGAGAAATAGAACCTAATACGAGTACGTTCCGTGATTTATCGTGCTCGCAATAATAAAAGTTTGTGTTTGCTTTTTTATTTTTGCTGCATACGGGTACTTACTCCCTTTAAAAAATACTTTGTAGATAATATGGTTTGGCCAGTAGACAACAACATAAAATAAGTTATCGTTTTCTTAATTATTAAGAAGTCGAAATACGTAGATACATTTTGATGTGATCATAGATAAAATTTGATATATCCATGTTTTTCAATTATTTTTAAATATTTACTATTCCAATATTGCTGGATTAAAGATTCCAAAATACTAGAAGTACGTTAAAGTTCCTAGTTATAAATACAAATAAAATTAACATCCATATAAAAATTAAATTATTATTTATTAGTTATTAGCGGAAAGCATCCCGGTTCGCCACAGAATCCATTTTTTCGTAAATGCTGAAAAATTCGCACTTTTTTTTTGTAATCTAATATTCATTTTATTTGCACACGATGTACAAGAACCAAAACTTCGTGGCTTTTTATTGATGCCATGTAATTAAAGTTATTTAATTGGTGCTTCATAATCTGTCAATTATTTCCATTTTATTCTTCTTATATCTGAAAAGTCATCCTCCATAAATCATTGTACAATTTTAAAAAAATTTATTAGAATTAATTGCATTAAAGGAAACGTAAAGTTTAAAGCTATAAAATATTAATTGTGAAATATAATAACTAGAAAGGTGTAGTATAAGTACATAAGGTAAGAAATAAAATATTAGTAAAAATAATGTATTGATTATTAATAATATAATTTGACAGTAATTATTCCAAATAGAATTATTACTATTAAATATCCTAAATTATTATCAAATTACTGTCAGAATGACTAGCTATTTTTAATAGTTCAAATAGTCACATCGTCATATTTTAAAGAAATGTCAAAAAGTAATTGTCGATGAACCAATGAGTAACAGATGGTCAAGTAATAAAGTTTTTTTTTAAACATGAATATGCGTAAAAACACTTTACTAATAATAATTATTATGTACAATGTTGTGTCGTCTAATAAACGCACTATTTATTTATTCATTCATAAAATGGTATATTACAATATAATCTTCAGCTGCTCATCTCACGAGGGAATTCCTGTGTCGAGATGTGAAGCTTTACAATTATATTAAATCAAATAAGTAAAGAACATTATACATACATAAAACATACATAGGATATGGATAATATAGAATATGGGGTTTCTACGCTGATTTACGACAAAAACGATGATATGGGTAATCTAAAATCACCACTCTCAGCTAGTATAAAAAAATGACCATTTTATTGAAATGAAATGAATCTATTTTTTTTCTAAAATATTTTCACTAAGAATAATCTAAACCAAAAAAGCTTTATAAGAAAAACTCTTTTGTAAATTGCTACTATACAACACTGCAGGATTATTATTTGGTCTGCCTTAGTATGAATGAAACATTTTTTATTGTACTTCATTACAATGTTTTTCCGTCTAATAAAGACACTGTTGCTACTTTATTCATAACACTGCAGGATTATTATTTGGTTTGCCTTATTATGAATTCGGTGTGTTTCCAGACAGCCTTTGAATCTCACTACATTGTTTGGAGACAGGCCACGGCCCTCTGCCCGTATACTGCGTGGTCCCCAGTCCCCAATGCACAGGCACAGTCCTAGTCGAGCCAAACATTTATCTAGATTACAAATATGGCCCATTTATCATGTAAACGTTGGTCCGGGCGCTTCACTAAAATACAATGGAAACTTGGGATATATTTATGACACAGTTTTTCTTCGCGAGGTACAAAGGGACGCCCTCGCGGAGTGAGTCATTGGCCGATTATTTCACACTGGCGCTTGAGGGTTTATAATTGCTTCGTAAAATGAGTATTTGTGTATTGTTTGATTGAATCGTGGCTGATTTCTCAATTTTGGATTTCTTTCATTTGGATAAATGATGAAAATAGGAAATTGATTTTTCACTGTAAAAGGATAACAAAAAAAGAAAGCTTGCAAGTCGTCAGGAACAACAAGTCATCGCTGTCTCAGTAAAATTTCTACATCATTTTTTAAAGGAATGGTAAGGTCAATAAAAAAAATAGTTTTTTTAAACCTAACCTAACAGTTAGGTGAATTTCGAAAGCACATCGTGTTAGAAAATTAGCGTTGTCTTAGAAATTGAAATTTTTTTTCCAAAACTCTCTGCATAGTAACAAAAATGATCAGTTTTATCGTTAAGTTGTTTATTCCACTCGTTTAAACGTTTTACGTGATAGTTATCATAAATTTTTTTTACGTGGGTCCCAACTGACCCCAACCGTCTGGAGCCAGTGAGACTGACATCCCCTAAGGGCATCCTCAATTGGGGTATGTTATGAGTCTGAAAGTAGGCGGAAGGGGAAAAAGATAAGCAAGAAAATAGTTGGAAATTAACTCGCTATTCAGATCCGGTCACTAACCACGGCTAAAGCCATTGCAGGCAACGATTCAATACTAAATGGTGGTCATTTTGTAATTATATTTCACTACGGAACGTGGCACAAATATACCTTAAATAATTTTAAATGAATTAATCATGAAATATCAAATTAATTTACTTATCCATGCCGGAATTCAAACGCACGACCTTCTAAATATTATTTATTTATTTTATTTTATTTATTTATTTGTTAAGACATACACAGTACAATAAGATACAGTTAGATATTTTTAGTTATTATATAGTTGTAGTACCTATTACGTATGTCCATAAAATATCATTACGGAATTTCGCCTGAGATTGTTATAAAAGGAAGGAAGTGTGTGGATAGATAATAATAAATGAATTGAAAACAATAATTATAATAAGCTAATTGACTGTTAATACATAGAAGTTTTGAAAAATGAGGTAAAAATATTTTTGAAATATGTCATGCTAAGAAATTTAATAAGTTAGTTTTGTATGTTAGAAAGGAATCATGAAAGATGTCTAAATGTAGTATTTTTTCGTGATGGGTGTATGTTGTGATTGCCCGAGTAATTACTGAGTTGTTTGTTGCATTGGTATTGTTGGCTTCAATATGAAAAAGTGTAGTGTGCCTGGTACGCCTCGTTGGAACATTTAAACCAATCAATTCGGGACTATCTATTTTATTATTTAGCAGATTATAAAGAAACAACAGGTCTGACAATGTGCGTCTTTTTTGTAAAGTTAACATATTATTTGTAGTTTTGTTGTATTTCTTGAGTAAATGTTTGGAAAATTTATTCTGTATACTTTCTACTAAATCTATGTATACCTTATATTGAGGATTCCATATTGTGGAAGCATACTCCAGTGGTCTTCTGACCAGAGTCTTAGCACTTTTGAAAACTTTGCATATTCTCAATAAGAAACCTAGCATTCTGTAGGATTTTGAAATAATGTGTTCAATGTGCTTGTCAAAAATTAATTTGCTATCTAATTAATTATGTTACAATAACAGTAGTACAGTAAATGATTGCAATAGTAGAGTATAGGCACAATTCATTAATTCACCTGTTACACATTCTATTAATCTCAATGTTTTTGATGTAGGTACTAGATGCCTATCTAATGTGATAAAAAATATCAAATTTATTTCTATCATCGACGTAGTCTATCAGCGCTAGTGCTGAAGTGAACAAACAAAAAATAATTTTACTCGCTCTCTTGAAATACAATGGACACACCAGTTAATGTTAATTACGTTTGAAAAAGGGGCTTGAAGTGCCCCTAGGGTGATATTATAACTAAGCGGCGCTATTTAAATGGGCTAATTGTAAAAAAAAAAACAGAATAAAACTTATTGTTTTGAATTTCATATTACAGGTTGGACAACCACCATTACCTATCATTTTAACCAGAGGGTCGGTCACCCCTAAAATCTAAATCTTACCTAAAGAATTATTGTAACAACTGTTAAATAGTTAGTAGATCTTGTATCCAAAAAGTTTGTATCTCATTTTCTCTGATTTAATAAATCAATACCGAAATTATCCCTAAAATCACGAAATTTGTAAGTAGATACAAGTACCTACCTACCTTATTATAAACCACATTACAATATTATTTTAGGTATCTATTTTTATTTTAAATAAGGAATTAAACGAATTCTCCGAAACAATGTCACCATCTCAATTTCAAACTTTCCTCTGGCAGGTAGGTACCACAACATTGAAAAGCTCAGTAAAAGTTAGCAGCCGACTCAAAGATAGCCATCCAATCATAAGCTTGGTGGAATAATAAAGTGGATGCAGTAGTTTTTCGAAAATGCAAATTAGTCAACATCCAGTCAATTTATCCACCTAATCATATTTGGCTATCTAGTCAAAATAAGGCTTGCTTGAATAATATAGTGGATGAAACAATTTTTCCAAACCGGGAACGTAACGTACATACAAATTTACAGAGAGATGAAATGCCAAGCGGTCGAGTTAAACAGGACTTACACTGTACTGACAGGGGCTCTCTTGTGAGTTATTACATAAAAAATAAAATAATTAAATGAATAAAGAATATATACTTGGCTACGCTCGGTCACAAAAAACCTCGTTGTTAATAATTAGATTCGGTAATAATGTAAATTAGTCCTAATTTTCTGTTTTTCTTTATAAAAGAAAAAGTGTATCGGATCAATAATTGCCTTCATAAACCGCATTGAATAACTCCACCTGAAATAAATTGTATTGGCTTTGTGAAACAATAAATCAAAACACAATTAACGTCTTTCATACCATCCGGTAATCAAAAATGTTGTTCAAGTCTGTTGTTTTCTTGTCTTAACTACATTTAAAGCGACTCGATTCAGGGAAAACTTTTTTAGTCAACCTATTTAGCAAATATTCAAGAGTTGTGCTAATAGAATTTCAAAGTTCCAACTGATTTAAATAATAAAACAGGCTTGAGACAGAAATTCACCTTAAGCAAGTTGGACAGTTAAAAGTTTAACAGCGGCATTTGTTTGAAGCTCTCAGCATAATAATTATCTGTAATTTTTTGTAGCGATGGGAAAAAAGCTCGGTTTACGTAGCTAATATAGATTGATTATTGTGGAGCACTTCACTACAGGAAAAGCTGCGTCATTCTGCCAAAGTTCGGATGAAGGGTTGATTTGAGCGCTACATAATGTTTCTATTATGCCGATATTACAATCAGGCGTTATTTTGAAAGATTTTAGTTGGGCAATTTTATGAACGCTTTCAGCTTTTGTTTAGATTTAATTTATTTCAGTGTTTCATAAATAGTTTATTTACTCATACAATTTTACGCGGGATGTATTTAAGTATTGAAGTTTCGAATTAAAATAGCAACTAGAAAGGTTAAATTACTGAAATGTAAAATTTTTAGATAGTGAAATTTCTCTCATTCAAATATTATACACACTGGGCAAGTTTATTTTATTATTTACTAGCTGTACCCCGCCACGCATCAACCAATATCAATGCCGTTATTCGTTGCTGTGACTGGGTCTGTCTAGGCAGATAGAGAAACAATAGTGTTGCTTTTACGTCGTAAAAAAGTTAATAAGCGTGTGTATAAAAACACACGCGTATTCGAATGCAACGTTGTGTCAAAATTTCAAAGAAGTCGGTGAATAACTTTTTGAGATTTGACAATTTGAACTAACGAATATTTACATTTTTATTTACATGGAAAGATTTAAAAATACGTTTATTTTATTACAAGTAATACTGAAGGTAGATTAAGTTTAATGTACTTATTACGTTTGTCCATACATGGTTATTAATCTTAACTTATGATTGTATGAATAATAAAAAAAAATATATGAAATTTTTAACTCCAGGATAATTAGATGCTCTCGAATCGTAAAAGTTTTATGAAAAATGATGTGAAAGTAGTTTGAAAATAATTTATTTCAAACTCAATTTTTTAAAAATTATTTAATTATTTTGCCGTTTATGAATAAAATGTTGCTTTCACAATTCGTTCGCACTTTTATAATTAAAATGTGGTTAATGTACTCAGTACTTACCTGCACTTTTTAACATTTTTTTTTCCGAAAAGGCAGTTTAAACTTACTTACAATGTATTGCATCAAAAATGTTACTTATTTTTTAATTAAATAAAGGATAACATCAAAGTATAAAACTGTATTTATCTATCACTTGATAACTCAAAAACTCACTGTAAAATATTTTCAATAATGGTCTCAATTTAATCAGCAAGAAAGTTTAATCAATTGGTATTCCTTAAGCCGGGCCGACCCAAAGGCATTATTCCCGAACACAGCAAAGTGTAGCGGTCATTAAACCGAACTCGGACCGTATTTCGGATACACTTGTTTGCCTAATTGAGTTTCAACACTTGTTTGTCCTGGCTTTCTTCCTTACGTCCAGGAACGTACGTTGTATACCTCTTGTACACTTCTTGCGAAGTCAACTTCTACGTGAGACTGACTCCGCTACTAGTATTAAGTGCTCCCTAAAGAGCAATTTACATAAACAACAATGCGCCAATTTTCCTCTCATTATACCGAAGATGTGAACAGCTTTTGTCTCCTTGCTCAATGAAGTTTTGTTTTTTGTTTGTAAGTTCGTTTATCGAAAATTAGCACGGTTGTTTCACGTAACGTCTTTTTTTAACAAAGTGCTAGGCTTAGGTCCCTTTGTTTTATTTGAAGATAAAATTAAATTAAAGTCGAGAAATACATCTTAAGGAACTTTTATGTGTTTCGGAAAGGCGTTCATCTCTTTAGGCATTTAGGGTTGAAGGGTTGGGAGACGTTGTAAGATGTTGCTATAAAGGGAGTATCCCTTCACTTACTCTTTGTTTTACATTATTTTTTTACAGTCATTAATTAGTTCATAGGTAAATGAAGTGCTTTGAACGTACTCATTTTATGAAAACGATAGTTTCTTTTATAATATCTTTGACAAAAATCTTATAGGTACATCGCTACGAAAATATCGGCATTACCTCTATTGTCTTCCCACAAATATTTTTTCATAAAAGATTCAGCTTTGAAGTAGAATTATTTTGAATTTTAAAATGTGTATAGAATGTGCTTTGTTATCGTACACTGTGTAGTTTGCATTGGTTTACGTATTTAAACTTGAGTTCGAGCCTTTTATAACAAAAAAAATATAATATAAACACATTCATTTTGGTGTTACATGTTTTTTGTAACACCAAAATAATAGGTTTCAAATTAAAGTACATCGAATAAAGCAAGTGAAATTTTCACTTTAAGAGATTATGCAATATGGATTAAAGTTTTTTTATGGGTTCCATATTATGGGCAGAATATTTTTTGAATATTGGCTGAAAATATTGATGGCTTTGTCGACATTCAAAATGTACTTATATGTTGGAATATGAGAAGGTAGCTTTACCTCAAATAATACTGACAAAATAGATTGTTTGATAGGGCGTTATTTCAGATTAAGGCTCAATTGCTAGCTGATATATTCAGTAAAACAGGTTGGTAGTGTTCCATTTGTTCATTCAGTCCATTGTGAGCAAGGTTATTCACTCTTCAATACCAAAGGAAGAGAGTCGTCTTCACAATTGCCCGTCACATGCAACAAAGCCCGCACATGCAGGAGTCAATGCATCTTCTAGCTGAGGCAGGAAATCCCCACTGCATCCCACGCCATGTTTGGCAATGCAAATGTCCTTACCGAGGAGATCCATCTTATTCACCGAACGGGAGGCTGACGGCTGCAGGATGAAACTTGCACAATCCTTTGTACTGGCGGATTTCAAATTTACTCAAACCATAGCGAGAATGGTAAAGAGCTGGTTTTGATTATGAAGGGATTTGAGTTAGTACACATACCATTTTATAACATGAGATTTTACGAGAACATTGCTGGTAAAAAAAATCAGTTTCTCGATAATCATATATGTATAATAATCATGTTTAACTATTTCACAAAAAAAATCAGAATATAGGGACACGGTTAATACGCACTTTAACAGTAAAACAACCGTGTATCAGTTATAAAACAATTAGAATTAAGTATTTAATTTTCTGAAAATGGTAAATAATGCATTTTAGTAGCTATTTCGTAAAAATACCAGATAATTTGACGTCTTTTTTTGACTCCATGTTTTAACAAAAACATTTCAAATCGTTCTCTAGTTTTTTTTTATTAACGTTTTAATTAAACCAAAACTGACAAACTTAGAACCTATTTTAGGGTCATATTTTTATTTAAATAAGATACCAAAAACCATTAACACGAAACTTTGACATCAAAAACAATGGGCGCCAAGTAAAAATGGTTTTTATTTTAACGAAATAACTGTTAAAATGCATTATTTCTCATTTCCGGAAACTGATATAATACTTCTTCTACAAATACTACACAGTATTCTTAAAGCAAAATGTGCGAATTAAGTGTGTCCCTATTTTCTGTATATTTACCGTAAAAGATTTGGTAGCTGTTTCATACGTCTTAACTCAGTTAAATTTAAATATAATATATTTTGTAAGGTTATTAACACCTAATCGTTAATAAAACTTCAAATAAATTGGTTTAAATTCATTAATTTTTCGGATTAAATACGTAAGTGCCTACCTATCTACATTCTGCAGTCAGAAAGAATTTGATCTATATTCTTTCCTGGGTTTTTAGTAAGCAGTCTTAAGCTTCTATATGTATAAGCCTCCATAATTTAGTGATCTACGTCTATGAATTTTTGTTGGGAGATTGCAAGAACCACCTAACAAAAATGAATTTCAGCTTTTTGTTTAACATAATTCATAATCAAACAAAGGACCATCACGTAAAAAAAATGATTTAAAATTAAATATCATTATTATTACATCAAAGGGTGTTTGGTTTCAATTCATTACGAAGTTATTCGTCCAGACAATGAAGGGTACAGGGTTTATCCAAACTTTTGTGAAATCAAACAATGAAAGACATGTTATTTTCGTTTTTCGGGACTATCATTATGAACTAACAAGCAAATATCGTGGTTAATCCCAGAACTACAGCCATTTGAAAATATTTAGCCATGTTAAAAACTTGCAATATTACCACTATTTTAAGGCAGATGTAAGAACAAGAAAAATATTTTAATACATGGCAATAAGAGGTATTTTTAAAGATGAAGACTCTGAAATGAATTAAATGTTGTCTACCCGAGAGCATATAATACTGTTTATTTAGGTTGGTACCTATATATAATTACAATATAAAGTTCACCGTGAAATGTTATAGCCGCATAAATTTTCAAAATTGAAATGTTTTTACAAAAACAAAAGGACTCTTCTGACTTTAAAGTGAACATGACTTGACAGTGAACGACTCCTACAAAACATTTCCATGAAAATCAGCTGACCGTTGAATTCAAAATGATAATAAATTAAAGAATATATGAATTTAAAAGTTCTTATTCTTAACATATGTTATGCAATCCTTCCTATGTTTTATGTAAACCTGGTTTTTGAAGTGCGAAATCTTGCTTTCTTAATTTATTAAATATAAATGCATGGTAATTGATACTTAAAAACGATTATTATTAATACATAAGTCAAAATAAATGTAGGTATAAGTAATGCAACCAATTTGTATTTTATTTGCATCATATTTTAATTATGAATAATAATATAATAAGTAATTTTCTGAAGAATCTTGTTCTTGTATTAAGCCTCGGGTTTTCCCTGTATCCTTCATACTGTTAATTAATTGTCTCAAAAATTTAATTATTAACCAAACAACCCAACCAAGCTTCATTTTTGATAATATTTTTTTAGCATTTCCAAAACATGAGAAAGAAAGAACCACGAACGATCCTTGAGAAACTTATGTAGGGTACATCTTCCGGTGTTAACTTCAAATCCATAACAGTTCGTCGAAATATAATATCTTTACATACTTCATCAAATCCGTAAATTTAATTACTTTCTCCCGGAGCTGGATCGAGTTTGACTAAGAATTATAATCGCAGAGACAGTGATCGAGCGGAGGTTGGACTTGTGCTTTAGTTACAGATTTATCCCTTTTCATAAATTACTTTCGTTAGAAAAGAGGAGGCTGCGCAGTTAAAGGAAAGGTAACAAAAGGCTCCGTCTTTCTTCAATCTTCAGTTAATAGCAGCCTGCAGGACATTGTCGTTCCCGGGATGGGTTTTTCCGCTTGATGGAGCTTTTAAAAAGAAAAATCTACCACATTAATCACATTCCGAAATATAACATCTGCAGATCTTCGGGTTTGCACAAGGGCTTGGAACAGTGTTTTTTAATTCGTCAAAGAAAAACATAACATTATATGTATCATCATTTTTGCATCTTGAACGCTGATTAAGTTTTGCGATAATTTTTACCTAAAAGAAGCGCAGAACTCGAATTCACTTGAAATCTCAGGTCGTTCAAAAATAAACTCTATGAGTCAATCCATCAGATGTTTTGAAGATGCTCTAGTAGATGCGCTAGTGGATAGCCAATGAATATAGTAAGCCACAGTGTTATTAAAAAGATACTTTGAAAAATATTTTTCTTTAGTAAAAACGAATTATGGAAGCGAATTTAAGGTTCCAATAAAGAAATAAAGAACTTTAGGGTAAATATAATGTCTGCACATTGTTCCCCCCTATGGTGTGCAATAATTTGAATGGTTATTTTGTCACATTGTCTTGCCGGTAAAGTTGGCTGAATGCCGTAAACATCTGTTAGTTTCAGCGTGACACGTCACGCATATCCGCGAATGAATAAATTTCTACACACCTTTTGTAGAGCTGAATTTATGCATGGGAGCTACACACGAACACCGAACACCCAACACTGGCAAACAGCACCGTAGATAATGTCGCCGCAAATGACAAACATTAAAACTGGGAGACTTATTACGGAACCTATTACGGGGAAGTAAAACTAACGTGCGCGGACCCCGGAGAACTAGGAGAAATGCATTTATTTTTATCGTCGTAATGAGAGTTCTAAAGCTGCGCTTTACTTGGTATTGGCCGCCTTGCGTACGGCGCAGCACGGAGTAGCACGGCGTACGGCCACAGCTCTTGGTACAGGAAAACAATTAAACTCTTGGCTTGTTTTCCGACCAACTTTCTGGGATCTCATCCCTTCCATTCAACTTCCTTCTTCACTCTATCCCTTCTAAACCTTCGTTCGCCTCTCCCTGCATCCCTCACCGCCCCACATCACCAGTGCCCTTTCATTCGGGACGGATGCTGGTATAAGCCACCCTCTCCCTCTCGCGGCCGCAATCATACATACCTTGTAATACTATCTACCAGCTACTGCTACTGAGTACTTTACTTGACAGTTCCACAACCTTCATTTACTACATTTTAAAATCGTTTATCTTCCATTGTCATATCTCATGTTCATAATGTTGTCACCAACTCTTATTCAAAAAGAAATGTTACTACCATGATAGCGTAAGGATATAGATTTAATGGTGAAGACTGAGTTTTGGGTTCTGTTTGGGTCCCAAATAAATTTATTGAAAGCATTCGTAGAAATAAATATGCAAGCATATAAATTATTATGAAAAAAATAAACACAAGAATATATTATATGTTACATTATTTTGCCTTATTTTAATTTTTACTTTCATGTATTATTATTTACATAGAAAATATTGAATTTTCCGCTTTGGGAACAAGTTAGTAGAAGTGATTTTTCATTTGAATTTCTATTAATACGTCGTCCTGGGAATACTAGAGAATCTCTGATGATGATTTCGGAAACTCATCAAATGCATTTAATTACGAGTAGGAACCTGCCTAATTAGCGGTCCAGCTTAATCTAACATTATTTTATCACTCGATGAAGGACAAGTTCTATTCAAAATTATAATTTTTTTTGTTAAAGAAAGACAAGCATTCCCCAATTACGAATAACCTGACCAAGACAGTGAGCGGAATTTTTGCTTTTGTTGTGATGAAGGACTTAGCCAGTTGAGGCATTGAAAACACTACGTGTGGGTGGGACCCAAACGCGATGCCAACTCAGCCACTGACCAGTCATAATTATTTTTATTTATTACGTTTAACATATGTGTGTACATTTTGCTTTCAAACAAACTGCTAAATCTACTAGGAAAGCAAAGTAAAATTATTCAAGATTATTTTTTCTTAAATGTATAATTTATTTCTGTGAAATCCATTTCCTTTTCACAAATTCTCCATAAGAAAACCAAACATATAAAAATAAGTTAAATTGATTGATTATATTTTAAATCATTTTGGAAAAAAACTTAAATATATATATAAAAAAAGGCTAAATTCTTAAGTCGGTCAAAGTTCATGCTTTAATTTATCCTTATCATCGTTAGCTTTATATTGCAATAATTTCATTATAACGCTGTCAAATTTACATTGCCCACACACCATGTTTATAATATGCGTTGAACACTGTGCAGTTAAGAACGGTAAAATTAAATTAAGGGTGCATTAAGCCTCCAGCATTAACATAGAAATCTGATTTAACGAGGATGCATGGCCAAACAACATTTCCGTGAGTGCATCGCAAATTTGCGTAATACTAGGTGCAATTACATTTTCCCTTATTCCCCTTCCTTTTAACTTACACATTTTATAATTATTTGAATATTCCATCCAAACTGTATGCAAAATTACTAAACCTTGGTTGCAAAACAATAATAGGTTTTTATAATTCATCTTTTATTGGTGCAGCACAGTGTTTCATAAAAATTATTATGCAAAAATAAGTCGATTGTGTTATTTTCGGAACATTTAAAATTGAATTGTGTGAACTATAAACAGCAATTTGAGGCATTAAAAATTTTTTAGTTGCTAGTCCGTTCTAAGAAATTGTAAGCAATATTACAGTAAGTTACATTTGAATTTATTTCGAAATTCACAAGAATATGAGATTACATTTAAGCGTCAGTTTCCTTTCGATTTTGTTTTAAAAACCGAGTTTCGGTAATAAAAATATGATGTCTTTAAAACACAAGGATTGTGATACTATTCTATATTTTAATGTACTTGATCCCCAACCTTTTGACTCCCAGGTTTATTTCAAATTAAGACGAACTTTGAGATTTTTTTCTGGTAACTCAAAAGTTGAACAATAGTGAAAATTACGTTTTATATAATTTGTTTAGAATCTTTTATACGGCGAATATATTTGATGGTTGCGACAAATTCCGCAGTATATGATACATTACCATATCGATTTTTTTCATCTCGTCTCTATGTTTACTATGTGACAAAATAAATGTTATTTTAAAATAAATAATTTTTTGTGTTAATTACAGAAAAAGCTGCCTTTTCTGTAATTTGCTGTCCTTAAGGCGATGCACTGCGTCGTGTAATATTTTGAATCGAGCCGCTATCAATAACACACCGTACGTAGATGGCAATAAGACTTAAATTTCCGCTTCACACCATCCACCTGTTATGATTTATGCAAGAAAAAAACATGGTCAAAAAGTGCCTTTTATTTTATTTTGTGGATGTTTTGCACAAATATTTAAATGTTTTTCGATCATTTTATAAATAACTTAATTTGCCACATTATACAATAAAACCATAACTGAAAATGGGTTCGTAAGTAGGAGATTTTGAACTTTAAAGCAGTTTTCATAGGCCTATACATTATTTTTTCTGGGCTTATAAAAAGACTTATATAAAAAATACTCGATCATTTCAAAGGCCAAGATGTATTCTACTCGCAGTATTTAATTAAAGCATCTGAAACATTTCTAGGCGACCAAATTTTCAAACCAAAAACACATGATTTTAAATTACTACGTAGTGCATCGCCTTAAAAGTAAAAAATAACTCTATCAGGCCTAAATATAATTATATTCAAATAAGAAAAAAATCTAAGCTTTTAAGTAAAACAACACAAAATATTTTAAAATAATTATCTTAGAAGTTATCAAACACAAGATAATAATAATAAAAGGGCTAATTTGGTTAGAAAGAAAGCATTTAAAACATTGCTGGGTTTTCTGTAAATTAACCAAAATTGTTGTAACAATATCCTACGTATACGTAGCTCCACCATCCAACATAGGTTTGTAAGCATTTTTGTTGCACATTGTATACTAAAATCACAAATTTTAATAATTTTAGTTGTGTATAATACAAATGTTTTGGGTGTTTTTAATAAGTAGAAAATAGAATTTTTAGTAAGTCGAAAAATACCTAATATAAAATATTTACTTTTAAAAGTAAAATGAATGAAATGCAACAGGTTCAAGAAGAGCATTAAGTTATTCCGATTTTATTTAATTATCAACCGTTTTTGGTATTTTTAAAATTTTCAATCTTTGTTGTTTATTGTAAGAAAATGAGTTTATTAACCTTTGAGCGGTGCCACAAAAACAAATACTCGGGAAAGTTTTTTAGAAAAAAAAACGTAATATATTAATCAATGAAGACAATATTAACGAATCTCAAACCAAAGATGTGAAACTGAAAATACATAAAAAATATTCAGTTATATCTAGGAATTGAAACCAGGGCCTCCACTTTACCAGGGAAGTGCTATGACCACTGAGCTTATTTGAGCATATAAACATTGTCATTTTTAACTTCATTTTTCTTCGACCGAGAGTTACGACTTACTGATCAAATTAGCTCAGTGAGCACTTCCCCGGTAAGGAAGAGGTCCTGAGTTCAATTTCTTTATGCGACTGAATTTTTTTCTGCCTTTTCTGTCTCATATCTTTCGTTTGAGAGTGGTAAATATTACAATTTGCGCTTTAATTCATTAAGTTTTTTCACTATAAAAACGTAGTATACATATTATTTTCGAGCTTATTCACATGTTATACCATTAAGTCAATATTGATCGCCGCTCGAGCGCCATCTCACGGGATTACCTGCCGACAAATTGGCCAATCAGTGGCCAGGTAATTGATTTTCAAGCGCCCTTAACCATCTCCACCCCCTTTCCAACTCCAGCCTCTCATCTTGTGTGCAGGAGCTTTGCATAATCACGCTCGCTCCACGGCGTGGCATCCTTTTGAAGTAATCTCCATTTCTCATTGTGGCTCCAAATAGTCCTGATGGTATTCATGAGTATAATTTGGAGCTTCATCGTTACGCTGAGTACAAAATTAGCGGATACATCAATATTGATCTCAAAATTATTACAATGTCGTATGAAAACGTACCTATCAACAAACGTTAAAGATTTATCCTTGTAGTAAAAATCCCGATTTCTCTAAAATACATATGTACAGTAATACGCAGGTACTTTGTTTTAAAAATTGTACAAATTTTATTACCTTTTTCATATTGGGTAGAGAAAATTACAGATCTTAAAGACAAATATTGTGGATATGATTTTGGATTAAAACTAATCCAGCAGTTACTGCTGCATTTCTAAATAGTGCTGCATTTTATCAAGTGGGCCGATTAGAAGGCATGCCATTTATCCAAATATCTAGTTTACTTGCGCCGTTTTGAAACATGTTTGCAAAAGCAATGTAAACTAATCTTAATTTTTCCTGAATTTCATCAAGTTTATACATACCAAATAAGATTTATCCGAGTATGAATGACATTGAAATAACAAAAATACATCTTGTAAGTGATTGCTAATACGCTAAGACCTTGTATCAACTCTGACAAAATGGTCTCGACAAAATACACACAACAGTAAAACAAACATAAACTTGCAGTGTTTGAGAAACATAAAGCCGAAATCACCACTTTGTCACCAGGAAGGGTTGTCCGCCTGAATGTCTTCTACCCTACCTCCCGCCGCCTTCTGTTCGCCTGGTGCCGAGGGTACCGCGAGCACTGTTGTACCGCTGTGGCGCTGTACCGCTGTACCCCACTACTCTCGCCAGCCGGAGTTTTCTCATTGGAAAGGTTATGGCTGCAAATCCGCCGGCGTCTCGGAACGCCTGGATTGATGTAACGCAATTTGCAATCGCGACAAACTGCGTCTGTCTGCATCGCGAAACTGCGGGAAATATGCCGCTAAATAGACGGAAAGAGACGCTTGCCGTCGTGTTTTTGTTTTGCAAACATAAAAAGCGTCTGCGACTTTTGGGGTGAATTCAGATTTTTCAATGAGCTTTTTATTTACATGTATTTTTGTATGTGGTTTTGAATATTTATGATCGGTTTCTGTTTGCATTTCTGGAGAGCTATATTGTAACAGTTCTTCTCTTGGTTGAATTATCGTACCGGGTTATACAAATATTAAAAAAAAGTTTAATCATTTATAAAAGTTTATAAACCGGATCATGCGGTCGAAACAGCTTATTATTGTATTCAATGTGTATACCTATACAAAGAAGAAATTAAAACGTGTAAATTAATGTGTTAAAACTTTAAAAAAAAAAATTCCGGAGCTTTTGTTTGCAGCTTTTCAGCCTCCATAAACTGGACACTTATATTGTTTACAGTGTACACATCAACATACAAAACAATATCTCGTGTGTTATAAAATTATTTCAAATAGGTATTCAATGATTTTCTGGTTCCAAATTATTACTTAATTCTTATTCCAAAACCAAAATCTGGACAAATCCGAAATCGTCAATACCGTGACAATAATCAATTCTCAGTGGGAATAAATAAATTCGCCTCCAAAAGTAGTGCTGCCGCTTGTTTCGTATTCATGGCGAGAACAACGCTAGCTATAAAATGCAATAAGATAACGTTACAAAGACTGGCTGAAGGTAGAAGGTATCTGGTTACCTGCGCGAGCTAAAATGCCTCGGGCACGCGCGACGCCAAATCGAAATATGCCACAATATGTATATTGGATTCACTCCAGGAACGTCGCGCGTCGCGCATCGCTGCAAGATGGTTATGGTTGTCTTCTTATCAGCTTTGGAGAAATTTGCTCAATATTACATTTTTTGGATTTGAATCAAAATACTTAAAAGATTCTGATAATCGAACACAATCCAGCATACCTTTGGGGAACCCCGGAACACGTCACTATCGGGGATTTCAGATTGGACCAAAAATTATATTTAAATACTATTAACAACCTAGGTATTTTTTTTTTCATCCATTCTTTCACCCACTTTCCATCTCCTTAAGTTATTTTCACATAAATATTAATATTAATAATAGTTTTTGTTAGTTAGACATCTCGATTGTGTGTGATTCTGTTGTTTTAACTAATTTATAAAAGTTTTCGTTACATAAAAAATAATTATTACTTTATGAAAGTTTTACATATTTGAACTATTCTTTTGAGATACCAACTAATTAATAACATTTTCCCGCCGGTCATCGTCATATTTTTGCCTCAATATATTTATTTGCCTATGCTTCTTTGTCAATTCTTATACACCTGCCTATTTTATGAGTATATAAGTAAACTTTGTATCCTGATGAACAAACTATCGGTTATGAAATTATGTTGATAATTTGTATTAAATAGTGGTTTTGAAAAATGTTTGTTTTTTTTTTTCATTATATTAAAATGGCGCCAAAAAATTAATGTGCAACAACTACTGAAAACATAATACGGAGTTTCAAGAAATTGGTTCTAACTGTAGAATTAAAATCCTACTTCAAATCAGCTAAATATCATGCGGACTAATTACTCTGCCAAACTTTTCAACGGACATAATCTTAGGCTTTAAGAATTCAAATTATTGATTGCATCTGTATTGTAGCTGAAAATAATTTGTAAACTAAATAAATACAAGGAATATAAAAATCACTTTTTGAGAATCCTTCATTGTTTTATTATACACGCGCTTTGTGGCAAACCGATTTTGCTGATATCCAAACATCTCCAAAAAAATATACAAGTTAAGTGTTTTGATAAATAATTAAACTGTCCTGATTATACACTGTTGAGCGTGTTGGA
The DNA here is from genome assembly GCA_026573805.1 of Hesperophylax magnus. Taxonomy (NCBI): domain Eukaryota; kingdom Metazoa; phylum Arthropoda; class Insecta; order Trichoptera; family Limnephilidae; genus Hesperophylax; species Hesperophylax magnus. The sequence continues at coordinate 10,603,111 of JAIUSX010000022.1, forward strand.
AATAGGTAGGCGACAATAATATCTATTAATAAATGACTAGATCAAATGGTAATTTCTATAGACAAAAATATACATTTTTTTTAATTTAATCTCTATTAGATTAAAAAACCTTACTTATTTTAAAACATTATTTGATAAACTGGGTCCACTGGAAGCCACATTTATTATATTTACCAATTAAGAATTTTGTTCAATTTTTATCTTGCCTGACCAAACTATTTACAAATATCCAAAGTTCTAATTCAAAGATGTTACATACGATGTTATTTAAGACTTGTAAGCTCAATGGTTTAATTTTATGTGGTGACACCCCATAAACATTAGCTTAAAATAGTAGAAACAAGAAGTTCAAATAACCGCTTTATTCGTCTTATCTACAAAGGAAATTCTCAAGTATTTTAAGGTTTTGAGGCTTACGTATTCGGTAGCACTGCCATTGCCTGTAGCCTACAGTGCCTATAGTCCCCACTAGCTCCTGGTATCCGCCTGTATTGTGGTGGCAGGAAAACTTGCCATAATTTATTGTAGAGATAACTCCCCCAAATGGGCGCCTTGCTAGTGTACTTCGTTTTTTAAAGGTAAAACACTTTTTTAAGGTGGGTCTATTACCCTTTGAATCTGTGTTCTGAAAGTTTGGACGTGCGTCTCACATTTGAACAAGTGAACGTTCAGCACAGCTTTAATTTAATATTCATCTCACGTTCGGTGCTCACGAATGAAGTTGACAGTCACATTTGTTCAGAAGACTTTTGACAGAATTTATAAAACAATTATTCTTAAAATTGAAAACTTTTGGTAAACATGACACATAATTACTCTTATCTATCAATGAAATATTTTAAATCTTTTAAATTCACATCTCAGAATGCAAAAAGAATGTTAGGACAGGTTGTTTCGGAGAATTTGAACAATTCTTCAATTTTCAAAGTTTAGTTTCAATTCATTTCTGTCAAGCAACTAGCCTATAATGATATAATAACAAAACTTTCAAAGAACCCAAAAATGAACGTTAAAATTTGATGAATTGTTCAAATTCTCCGAAACAACCCGTCCTCATTATGTTATTTTTTAAAAAGACTGGCACTTTAGTAACAACAACATGCCAATATTTAATGCCACATAAACTTGCAAACTGACTGAAATAATGTCTAAGCTTAGCAGAAAAGCACTCGAATATCGGAAACGTATACTTAAACGCCAATATTTATTTTGCGATGACAAGTCAACACCGTCATAAAATATTACACTTATTTTAAATTTTTTAGTGATCATAACGGAATAAAATATTTCTACAAAATAGGTATGAAAATCAGGTGAAGCCGGTATTAATTAGCATTAGCCTTATAAAGACTAATCTTAAACAGCATGTAGGTATGTTAGCTGGCATTTAAGCTTTATTCAGAAATTATACAAATATTGTAAAATTGTTCTCAAGGGAATCCTTATTTAAATTGAGTCATTTGGCTGTAAATCTTTTCCTTTTAATTTTTTTTTATTAATTTTAACATCCTTTTCCCTCTCTCCAAAGTATGACACATACATTTTTTAATGTAACAATGCTTGCTGCTTACATGACATGCAATAAATAATGTAACAATGCTTGCTGCTTACATGACATGCAATAAATAATGTAACAATGCTTGCTGCTTACATGACATGCAATAAATAATGTAACAATGCTTGCTGCTTACATGAAATGCAATAAATAATGCTCTCTATAAGACTACAGAAATTGAATGTAAAAATAAATCCTCCTACAAAAAATATAAAAATGTAATAAAGTCTTGGATAAATACCATTGATACAAACATTTACTTGCTGTAACATCTGACCTGCTGTAAAATCTGAACTGATGTATCTTAACATTTTTCTTTTCTTTTTTTATATTTTTCTAATCTTCTTAATGTATGTATATGAGTAAAATTTTTAACTTTGACAAATGGTTGGTTTTTTTTGTTGGTATTTTGGTTATTTTGTTAAATGAGTTTTACTTTACTTTTGAACTGTTTGATGAATCATATTGAGTCTTGGATAAATACCATTGATACAAACATTTACTTGCCGTAACATCCGACCTTCTGTAACATCTGACCTGATGTAACTTAACATTTTTAATTTAATTTTTTTTTTTATATTTTTTAATCATGTCTTTTTAATTGTAATTTTTTAAACACTGATTTTTTATTTTTTCAATTTTATTTTCTAATCTTCTACAAAGATAATGTATGTATGTTAGGGTGTCCCATGACATAAAGAAGAATTTTTTATCGTGAATTTAAATATGCATACCCTCTTATTTTATTCCATTTGATTCCAATAACTCATATAATAAATATTATTTTGATTAAACACCGGCAACCCGTGCCGACTTGATGCCAAACATATGGTACAGAGTTAATATGGAAGGATTTTCAACTTTCATTTTTGTCGGATAAATAAAATTTAAAATTGCACAAATGTTCAACTATGTAGTATTTTATATTTAAAAATGGTTTATTGATTAAATTTTTTCTTCATAGTTTGTTTTTTACAGTCAGGATAAATCTTCCGGTGTTCCTGAACGCATCGTAACAAAAATTATTTTTGTTCCTCTTTGACCGTGAGATTAAGCCATGAAAATCTTGCAATAATTTAACAGTTCTTTCAGCTGTATCATTCACTACCCTCAGCGGCGACACCTTCTTTCTGACTTCTTGATACGAAGCATTAGGCTGGCCGCATACATACGTTTTTCGTATTCGATTTCCGAATTCGTTTTCCGTATTCGGACATCCGAATGCACGGAATCAGTAGAAAATACATTAACTGCCGCACACGTTCGTTTTAGTTCCGAACGGAACAAATTCCTTACGCACGTTCCGAATGCGAGCCGGCGCGTTCGGAGAAACCGAATGGAAAAAACCTAATGACGTCATGTGGAACGCAGCTATTGCATAGAGTTTGTTTGTGCCGACGCAAAAGTACGGAAATTTTCGTTCGTAATTCAGTGTTGCCAACGGATCTTGACCTAATATCGCCGTTTCTCATACATAAGGTAGCGTAAAGTAGCCGAATTTACTGTTAGGTGGGGGCTAGAGAATTTCGGGACATGTTTAAAATTGATGTTTTTGAAGTAGCTTAATTGGCGACCAGTCGCCTTTTAGATTTTTTCGGCGCCGATTCTCGCTCTGAGTAGCCTAAATGGCGATATATCGCCCTTGTTGGCAACACTGGTACTGACGTTTATACATTCCGAATGAAGAAAAACGAACGTTTGCGCTAGTCTCACGGAATTCCGAATACGGAAAACGTATGTATGCGGCCAGCCTTATTTGACCACATCGTAGGGAATTCGTTGAAAACTGGCATCTGTGTTCAGACGATCAAACAAATACTTGCTCTTAACTGAAATGAAGTCGTAAATATTTTTCTCTGAAACAAAAGACACTAAATTATGATATGAACAAAAACCTCAATACAAAACATAATTTAAACTACTTAATAAACTTAACATACAATTTACCATCAAGATCTTCCTTCGATGGGATGTAACGTTTGTCATGGGTTGATAAATTATTTTTTTGATATTTCGAGCATTTTTATTTTAGTTGTTTGATCCACAGCGTCGTCAAACAGCGATAAAATAGATCCTTCATCGGTCAAATACCATAACTGCTTACTGAACAGAAATAAAGCTGCCATTGAGATGTTTTCATCAATTTTTTCTTAAGCCTTCATCGATTTCAAAAAGCACAAGTCCTGGTAAGGTGCTTTAACTGCTATAATACATTGTAACCATGGCTTGACATAGGATGTTACTATGAACAGGCAAACGTCTAAAAGTGCCGCCTTATCCTTACCGGTAAGTTTAAATTGCGCACAAATTAATGATATTTTCAAGGAATAAAGCGCCTTTGCCATCCATCGAACACCTGGAGGCCGAATCTTAAATTTTCTCGCTGTATCTCCTTCTAAAACTATCACACAGAGCTCTAAAAACTCTCAATAGTCATCTAAAAGTATTTTTGTTGTCAGTGCAGTACGGTAAAAGTCAAGCAAATCATTGATTTCGGAAGCGGTCAGGTGCAATGTGAGATTTTCTCTGTAGCACTGAATTTTATCGGGATCAACATTTTTACAGTTATCTCGAAACTTTTTGAATAGGTTAGGTGCAATGTGAGATTTTCTCTGTAGCACTGAATTTTATTGGGATCAACATTTTTACAGTTATCTCAAAATTATGTCAGGGCTTGTAGTCACTTGACTTATTTTTACTTCAAACACAGCTTTAAAAAACCAACTATGGCTATATTTGGTATATATTGACAGTTAAATTCACTTTCCGGATATTGTAGAACAAAACTTCAAGAACTTGTCCATTAGATGGCAGTTTAGAACCCGATATTTGGTGTTTTACGACTCCTATTAAAAATATACTCTTTTTAGAAGTGCGTAAATCTAACAACATCTTGCCTGAACGAGTGATTTTCGTTTACTAACAAAATAGCAAGTTACTAAAAGCTCATCAACACGTTTGCTCGCTGGCGTCTTAATGTACAAGTACTGACATCTTTCGATGCAAGTCGGCACGGGTTGCAGTTGTCCAAAGTAAACGAATTTTTTTTTATAAGTTTTTTTGTTATTATTAAAACAAAATTAGAGGGTATGCGTTCAAAAATAACAACTTTAATTTTTTTGGGACACCCTAATGTATGTGAGTTAAATTTTAACTGTTAATAAACACAAGTATACCCACAAACTGGCGATGCCTATGTGGGATTTTTTTGGTTAATCTGCTAAATGTATTATTCTTTACTTTTTAACTGTTTACATAAAAAAAAGTATTTCCTTTATTGTAAAATTATACCAATGTATGTACCAGAAAAATTATTAATTAAAAAAACTTGTGACATATTTATGAGAGTCATCCATATATTTCACCAGACTTTGGCTTTAAACAAAATGTTGAGGCGGTATAGTAAAATACTTTTTTCTCTTGCACTACAAATTGAATGATAAATATCGTATCGAATTTTCTATTGCTCGCCAAGTTGCCAATAATGCTTTAAGTGTGGAAAAGTTTCAAAACGGGGTTCCTGAAATGAAATTTATCCTTTCAATATATTACGTTTTACACATTTAACCTTCATGGCAGGTTAAGTTATATGTGACTTCAATAATTAATACTGGTAACTGGTTTAATTGTTGTTCTAAAACGAAGGTTTCTTCGTTTTAGAACAACAATTAAATATTGGGTAAATAACCAAAAATATTTATTTGTTTTACAAGATCAGTATTAATATTGAGTATGTCTTCTCTTCTCAGTTAAGTATAAAATGTTCACCGTTAGTGACATGAATATGCCTAATATTTACAATCTACGACATTTTTATTTTACAAATAAAGCTCTTTTACATAAAGCACAGAAAAATTTAGAATTCTTTGTAACAAAAAAAAACAACTCAAACCATCAATAGAAGAACCTAAAACCTGAGTTCCCAATAAGTCACGTATAAATAAATTTATTTTAGCCATTAAAGGCAATTGTGATCACGCCTCAGCGATGAAAAGGCCAACACACTATTTATTAATAGTGAAGCATTGTTATAGAGTTCACAAAGATTGGCATTTACGATACAAATAATAATAATAACCCCGCTTTGTAAGGTCTGTAAAGTTTGAGGCCTTAAACATCTACATAGTCTAGAAAAGTTTTATTTTTTCATTTTCGTTATGACCACTGAAACTTTACTAATATTCCTATCCATCAAACTGGTGAAAACGTTAATTTATGGTCTGTTGTTATTCGGATGTTTTTCAGCAAGCTGGGCCTCAAGCCTCATTTATAGCTTCTTTCAGATTTTATCGAGCGTTGCGCGATTGTTGACTTAATTAAAACGTTATTAAATTTAGTAAGTTAAGTTAAGTAATTTAAGTTTATTAAGTTAAATTTGGTAATTTAAGTTTAGTAAGTTAAGTTTAGTAAGTTAAGTTTAGTCAGTTTCTTTTAGTAAGTTAAGTTTAGTTAAGTTACCTTAATTTTGAGCGACATCAGTGTGAGATAATGTTAGAATACCGACAGTCGGGTAATTATGTACAGTGACATAAAAAAACTATAGTATTTCAACAGATCTATCAATGATTCGATGGTAGGGAAAATGCTTCGTAGAAAATAATTTGATATTCAATAGACTTCCTATTCTTCAACTTTCATTGAAATGCATTCGCATCTGTCATGCATATTTCTAAGCCATAATGTTCAGCGTATTTGTCTCTGATCAACTTTCCCCGATAAATAATATACCCAATGGTCAACTTCTATATCAGGCCCCTCGTAGTGTTACAAAGCATTGGAGTATTTTTTATATATTTTTTTCTTTTGAAATTCATGGATGGCCACTCTGCAGAAAATCTCTTTATTATTCACCATAACGCTTACAGATACACCTATCTAGAGCTTCTAGAGCTTGTATGCACATGTCTTGCTTGATTTTAATAGTAGATAATAATACAGATAATATTCACAATGCGACTCCAAATATTAACAATACGACTCGTTTCGACGCTTCCCATTGAATTGACCACCAGAAACGATTCCGTATAAGGTGGATTATCTTACGCTTAATGGTTATTTTACCATGTGATATAGGTTAGAATCTTATATGCCACAGACTGCAGCTTTGCTTAACCCCCTGTATACAACTTCCATGGTCATAGACCGGTAATGACTATCCATTCCAGATAATGGGTTTTCTATGATCGTTCAACTTCTAAATTGTGTTTATCCGTAGGATTCCTTTTATCCCAGGTCGAATGGTGAAAAGTTTCTGGTTATAAATAACCCACATTAACATGAAACGTCTCGATTCACTGAACTGGTATCTGTCTACATCGAAAATAATGTGATAAATTTGAATACATAACCATTCTTGTACACATTTATCGAAGTATCAATAACGTTTCGCTTTTGAATAAAGGATGTTGACAGAGGGTTGATATTATCAAATTTGACCTAAACAATATCGATCGGCCGATAAGTAAAGTAATACATTGGAACGGCAGTTGTTCATTCCAATATTATTCGAATACCTAGGTATATTATACTTATGGGAAAAATTTTTACCGGACGAACTACAAATGTAATTCGTTAAGTCTTACATAAAATGCGAAGAAGAAATTTGTTGATTCGAATCTGGAAATCGGTGGTTGCATAATAAATATAAGGTGCTTCAACGGACGTATGAGATTGTTATTGCAATGCAAGAAAATTGTTTTTTTCTGTTTGTTTGCGTGGAACGATTAATTTAATTAAATGAAAATATACGAATATTCTAAAAATCCATAATAAATTTTTATTTTTAGTTAGAAAATAATATCTGGTCTGCTGTGAAAAGTGTAAAAAATGAGGTCAGAAAAAATAATTACGTAGCATTATTATCTTTCGGCAAAATAAAAGCAAACGCGTGAAATCTAGTTCTAGATAATTTTCAAAATTTGTTATGCAGTCCTTAAAGAATGAGAAATATTAATTATTGTTTTATTTATATAGATGTATATAATGTACTTTAATTGATTATCCCTTTGAAATAGACATCCAAAGTTCTCATGCTTCTTAAATTGCCGTGACTTCTCGTCATCCCTTTTACTGTTGTCAAATCGCCCATTTTTCCTGCTTTCCATATAAGAAAGTCCAACATTTCCTTGTCAGAGCTCAGTAAAGGTGGCCACTCAGCTATTCGCGTGTATTTTTCTTCAGCATTGTTACTTTCCACCCCGGTGAAATATTTAATCTGCCTCCTATTGCCATTTTAGCCCCCTCTGGTCCTTCGTGTGTGTTAGTGTGAAAATGTGTTTATGTTTGTGTTGAAGTCGTAATGTAAATGGGAGCATAAGGAAAATAGTGCGCTGTAAATATCAGCCGCTTTGTCCGACTGGCTTGAGTCACATTATTTAATGGTGAACTTCGCTTTGCCATAATGAATTCCGACATGAGTGAGAACACTATGTTTAGTTTGCTTCAGAAGGTGGCCAATTGTGTACGATTGCCGAACTGTTCATTTTGTTTGGCAACTTTATGGGAATCCAATCTTAAAATTGTGTGTATTTATTTTATACATAATTTTTGTCACTCGTATCAATGAATTATCTACCTACATGTATAATGATAGCACTTTGTAATTTATAACTATTTTGAGATGTACATAAGACACATTTTTTTATGTGAATACTTAAAAAGGTTTCAAACTGCTCCCAACTACCTTCAGGAGCTAGTGCGGCCATGGCATCTCCAATTGGGATATATTGTGAGGCTAAAGGTAGTGGGGAGGGAAAAGAGATGGGTAAGAAGAAGATGGGGAAGTACTTGGCTTTTCGGATCTATCACCAAACATGGCTAAAATCATTTTCAGCAACATTTAAATACTGAATGGAAATCTTATACAAGGGCGATTCTGAGATTATTCACAAAGAAAAAAAAATAAACAAATTATATGTTATTGTTATTACAGTGTTTTACCGATAAATATTTTTTGCCTCAGACTCATCATAAAAATTCACCTATCAAAATAAACTTCGAATGTATGTATTTTTAAAATAATATATTTGTAAATTAGCCTTTCTCCACATAGGATAAATAAATTAAATTTAATTTACTTTAGCACGCCGGAATTTGCACCAGCAATCTCAGAATAATCGAGAGCCTTACTCCTCGACCACGGAGGCAGCGTATTTATTTTTCGTTACAAATTTATTTAACGCAAAATTTTGCTATCCTACTATGGATTTCGTATATAGAATGATAAAAAAATAATGTAGGCCACCTAATTAGGTCCGTAATTTAATGATAAAAGCATGCAATTGTATTGATTAAAGAAAATACCTTAATTTTACATTGAAATATGGAATGTATTGCACTGCAGTATCCTGCAATACCTTCTGAAACCAATTATTAGCATTAATGAAACACACCAAAAATGACTTAATTTAAGAAGATTCGGTAAATAACTAATCTTAACTAACCCGATAACTAATTTCGGTATTTACTTCGTCCTCTTGAAGCGGATAAACTAAAGCCACCCTAAAGCTTGGCTTCCAAAAACGCAAATCATTCACATAATACGCGTAGTCCATCATCACAATGCAATATCAGAATTCCTGCATTCCTCACCACAATGGCTGCTGAATCAAAAGGGAGGTCAAAAAGCCTGATCCTCATTATTACTTGTTTAGTGCTTATATAATAACAGGACCTCCTCAAAGGGGTTGTTGATATTCTGCGTTGACATATCCAATATACTCATTACTTTACCGGACGTTTTGCCCGATTCCCTTATTGCTGATACCTTCTGCCTTACGATACCGGAGAAGTCTTTGTGCCAAAGATTGAGATGTCAGCAGTAAGGTACGTGAAATAAATAGGTGATTAACACGTTGACCCCAGCGGATCAAAACAAAACACAAACAGGAGTGATGGGGACAAATAGACCTCCTAAAAATTGAATTTAGGCCTTCCATATATTATATTTAATTTAAAATATTAACTTGTGCAGTTCTTCACATATTACAAGTTTTTAAAAATAAATATTCCGTTTGTAAGAGGGCCCGAAATAGCCCGCGGACACTGTTTCAACAGCTGTAACTGGCTAAATTCATTTGGCGACGTTGTGCGTTTTTATACATAATTATACTAAATACGTAATAAAACATTGAATTTTATCCAATTGTATCAATTTGTATCTCAAATTGTTGCTAAATACTTTATAAAAGATCAAACCTAAGAATATTAACCTCAACGAAATATCTATAGCGTAATCAATATGTTTGCATTAAATTAAGAACTGAATAAATTTTTATTTTTTTCTATTGTAATATAAAAGTAAAATATATTGAAATGTGCACACACTATTCTATACAGTATTTATTGGGCTTTTTCTAAAAGAGAGCTTTATTTTACATAACACATTTATTTTATTATTTATTTTAACGCGTACTGCTCAACATGTGCCATTAACGTAATCATAAAGTTATAAATAACTAAAAAAAAAGTAAAAGTGTAAGTATATAAGGTAGGTATAAAAAGTAAGAAAAGTATTGATTTTAAAAATACTAAAATTTTATAACATATCACGAAGCTTACGCGATACATGTAGTGTAAATCATCTAAGAACCCTATTCTTTGATAAAAACTTTTGTATTGTAGTTATTAGCAATGAAGAAAAACTCGTGGTACTTAATTATGAAACTAAAGCCATTTTACAAAGTTTATCAATGCTAAAACAAAAATCACCTTCACAATACTTGAGACTGTTAGCACTCATAAAATAAATATATGCGCACTTCACCCTTTTACACCCGCATTATTGTTTCCACAAATATAAAATATGTAATGCTTGATAACACCTCAGAAAATTATTTGAAAATTGTTGGAATTATTATTTTTTTTTTTAGAAATTACTCTATGTTAATTTGGGTTAACATTGGACGTCAGAGGGTATTTTTTTAAAATAGTAAGGTAAAATAAACATAACACATAAGTAATATAAATAATTGTTTCATGTCAAAAAAGCACATTTACAATGTAGTGATAATCTTTAAGGTACAAACAAATAACACTTTAACTAAAATTCATTCAAAAATAAAGAAATAATCTAGGATAATAAACGTTTCAAAATTCGCCATACTAGTCGAAAACATGTCTTTCACTACCAGTGTTAATTTGAATGAACATCGAACTGATGTTATTATTACAGAACTCATCTTAATGCGTTAAAATATTTGTAAGTCGAGTAGAAAATATTGATATCTCACCTTAAATTAAGTAATCAATGACGGCAGAAGTTCGATGAAACTCACAATCAGCAGATGTCAAAATGTTTATCGTTGTTGTGGTGGGAATAAGGATTTCAACAGATCACAACAGATCACAAGCTATAAGAACACAAAAATATGGCTTTTTCTAAATCGCTACCGTTACGGTAAAAAAATGACAAAGTTCATGTTAATTTGAATTAACACTGGGGATGAAAGGGTTAACTTTGCAAGCAGCCAAAGAAGGATCTGAAAAAAGAACCTCAAATTTTAATATTTAATTATTGAAGACAATTTTAGCGACTCTTAAGCAAAAATTTGAAACAAAGAATTAGAAAAAGTTACGGTCACATCTACTTGAACTCAGGACCCTCGTCTTGGCAGGGCGCCGCTCTACCAACTGAACCAATGAGACCATATCTCCTTCAGTCATATTTTAACTGTATTATACTAGCTGGGTTCTAGTCCTAGACCATATATTTTTCTATTTCAAAATTTCGTTTGAATCGCTAATATTATCTTCTATCATCTGTATTCCTAAAACTTGTTTTATTTTAGCCTTAATGTAATAAAAAAATATTCTTCTACCGGTCAAATTATTTTTTTTAATCTTCTTCGACATTTTTTAAAGATATTTGTGCTATTTTTAAACGTGCGATTCTATTTAAGGTTTACCAGTATTTATTTACTGATTATGAAAGGAATGTCATTATAATTTTCCAAATTAATACGCTTCACGTATCATTAACCCGATGTAAAAATTGTTTATCATTCGCAGAACCTTGCAAATTCCCCACAGACCACGTGGCCGCCGTCCCCTGGCGGCAGGAAAATTAATTACTCGCGAACAAAAAATCAACCCCACCGCAAAAAACCTAACAGATTTATCGACTTGCAAGTACGCGTATTGCCTGAAAAACTACATTTTCATGGGAAACCTGACTCTCTAGAAATATGATTGCATTTACGATGGTAATCCATCATTCAAACGTGTGCAGTTTCGCTTTTCCTTTTTTGCCGCGTTTTTGGCTCCCGAAAAGAGAAATGACGGGTTGTTTATCGAAAAAAAAATTAAGCACGAAGGTTGTAATTGATTATCTGGAAAGTAATCCGCATTTTTTCCCAGCGATTGCATGACTGAATTTGAATGTTATATTTTGTAAACTCGATTAAGTGGTCGTGGAATGCAAAGCAACTATTGTAATAAGTGAAAGTTTTCGCTGGATTGTAATTTGACACGAAATATGTTTTGGTCGTTAAAGAAAGCTGAGCTTTTAATATAAATGTAAATAATTATGTAATTTTCTTATCAAATTTCCATGAATTATATATATTTTTAAATAAAACAAGAAGTTAGAAACACTTTATAACTTAGTAAGAATATTTAACGGTTTTAAATTGTAATTTAAAATATTTTGTTAACAAAACTCGTCTATGCTTAAATGTCTCCGGAATAAAAACCATGCAGTAGATACATAATTTTAAGGGTCAGAAATATTATAAAATATTATCACCTTTTTTGTGAATTTTTCCGTCCAGTAATATTAAAGTATTGACAATTTTTAAATTGATTCAATTTAGTATTACATTTATTTATTACCTGTGCATCAAATAAAATATCTCAATTACTGCCATCTGTCGGCGAGCGGATAGTATAAGCTCTGAGTTTCCTGAAAATTTCCCCTAAGCGCACCCAGTTTTCCCGTTTTCTGTCCTAGCCTGGCTGCAAACCTTTCAGCGAATAACTTTGACAAATTGCAGCAGGGTGGCGCTGCCTGCACTTTTTTGAAATCTAGCATTTTGAAATTATTGTTGGAATAATATATTCTTCAAATTGACGAATTAAAATCGATAATAATTTTTATTCAATCTTTGTTAAAGCTGGAGAACTCCGATCAAATCATGATTTTCAAACATAGTGTGTTTTTGATAATTTGTAATGTTCTGAAATCGATTAAAAATTTAAATGTCTTGCTTTACATATTGAAATCATCTGAAAATAAATCTATAGAATCGTCAATAGCAATATGAACGGTAGACATAGATAAAGATAGAATGAATATGTAAAAAAAAAAACGTTTTTTGGTTTCTCTGTTAAAAAAATAGTTATTTTTTATAGTGTTGAGTGCTGTTCTAAGATATTTGGCCCGAATGGAAAATATACTTGTGGAGAAAAATACCACTGTAGCATTGAAAAAAAATCCTGGCGTGTTAAAGACAAAACTGAGGTAACATACAAGTCTCACTATAACACTTACACTCGCAGTCTTCTTCTTCTTATGGTAGGGGGTCAGATGGGAACATTTAGGTCAATTTTGCAGTTATTATCTGTAATTATTTCGTCAGACTGAAATATTTTAAAACACATTTATGAACAATAATCAAAAATAAAAAATATTATATAAATTTCCATTTTCTTATTCTGATATCAAAATATTTAACACATTAAATTATTATTAAAATATTCTCTGTTCATGTGGGTGACATACTGCAATATGTTTTTATTTTCTTAATTTCAGCTATAACTCTGTAGCGTTATGGCTAAAGTTTGTCACTTTTAAAATAGATTTGGTTTATTTTATTTCACAGAAAACAGTCCACGTCATATGGTAGTAAAACTTCATATTTCTACCAAAATCCATTCATGAGACGTTTTCGCTTAACGTAACACCACGGAATGTTAATTTGTTTAATGGAAAGTTAAGTTCCAGAGTGGAAGATACTCTCATACGCCCTGGCGTAAGACGACCATTAAGAATTGAAACGTTGCTTGAAATGGCTTTAGCCATGTTTAGGGACCAGATCTGGAGATCCAGCTACTTACCCACCATCCTCTATCCCATTCCTTCCCCTTTTTACTACCGTCAGCCTCAAAAAATACTCCGATCGGGGATGCCGTAGTCTCACTGGCGCCAGGCGGTTGGGAGCAGTTGGGAATTTTGTGCGGTATTGAAAAAAATCATATATGGTGATCAGATGTCGACGTACACCAATACCCAATACAGTACCCGGTTTAATCATCCGTACCCCAAGATTTCAGGCTGACCCAACTCACTACATCCGTTCTTTCTCCCCTTCTCTCCGCCCTATTATCATACTTCCCAATCCCCAATTCCCTCCACTTTCTCCTCATCAGTCATTTCAATGAGCTCAGGGAGGATTCAAAGCTTGTTCCGCGATACCAACCGAGTTTAAAGTTTGGGCCGGTAACGCTGAGCCTACTTGACTACTTCGTGTGAATTGATTATAAGAGGATTGTAAACGTTTTTCTATTCGGAATCGATTTATTGATAGGATGGTAATTGAGTCATCAGTTTAAATATATTTTTTATATTTGTTAGTCGGGTTGACGACCCATTGGTTTTGACAAAGTTACTCCAAGCGTCCCTATCTAACGTTTATCGGTGGTCTTAATCATTTTTATGCGCGGTCTTTCCTTGCACAGCATCTACATCTGTTTGGCCTGTAGAAAACTTTTACAATCTTCATCCATCCAATATAAAAAATTCTATGCAAAAAATAGTATTTAAATAATTAGCGATCTTTAATGGTGACTGTTCGATCACCGAGTATAATGCATCACCAGTATGAAAATAAAATCAGATAAGTAAATGTTAGTTAAAGCAAAAAATATTATATTTAGAGGAAATTTAAGTATAACAGAGTAACCTCTAGACAACTTTTTACATCCAAAAAGTTGGAATATATAAAAAAAAGTGTACAGCTGCTTAAAAAACAAATTGATAAACGTTTTGCCCTGGAAAGTCAACAAAATCAGAAAATAGTCACAGCACGATACTTGTACTAATCTACGTATATATTTTCAATATTATAATGATAAAAATGTACGTTTCTAGCATTCGCTTAAAAAAGCTCGGGGCTTTAAATGTATTCAATAATTTGATAAACATAGTTCCTCAATATATATTCGCCTGGCGAGGAAGGCTATTTCCAACAGTAAATATTCTATTTGCCATTTATTTATTACTATTTTTACATGTAATTTGTCATTAATTTTCGCATTCAAAACTGAACCATAAATTCTGAAATTGTATTACTTCTAAAAACATGAAAGTGTCACAAATTAACGGTTACTTTTAAAATAGTACGTTTATATTCCTTTTCTTTTTTTATGAAATGAAGAAATAATAATTGAAACAAACGAAATTTTTTTGAACAAAGATAAAATAGTAATTTTAATATATATATATATATACCAAAATACAATATTATCAATAATTACTCACTACCAGAGAATCGAGCCGTGAACCACCCTAACAATAAAACCATTGTCAGAGTGCGCATAAAACTGTAATGATTATTTTATGATCATTGATTACCAAAATAATGACCACCATCAATCGATTAATAATTTCCCTAATCTATGCAATAAATAAAATAAATTAATTGGTATTGGTTGCCTGTTTTGATTGACTTTAACGAGTGAAATTTGTTTTTGATTCCTTTGGAAATTCAATTAATAAAAATGTCTGCCCGTTTCCTTTACACCCACCGCTTTTGGTCAGATCCCTTTATTATCGTTGCAATATTGTCAGGCCGGTGTTGGGGGCTGTGTGGGTGGGGAGGGTGGGAGTGGGGGGAGTGACAGGAGCGAACTGGGCGGGGATGGGCGGAATGTGATCGATCTTTGAACGCCCCGGAACCATATTAGACCGCCTACTTTTAACAACACCAAATCATCCGTATACATAATGTATCGATACACAACACACAACACACAACACATGCACGCGGATCTCGCCTGATGGAATACGTATCGTGTTTGTTCTCAATATGTTCGAACGAAGGAGGTTGTATAATGAGAATGTTTACACTTCCCGTGATCCATTACAGTGTTTTTGTTGTTTATTTGACATTTTCCGAACACTTGAAACACAAACAGAATTCAATGTTTTGTTTTACAACAAAGAAAATACGTTTCTCTGAACAATATGTTATACTTCAAACAAGATTTGAATCGAACAAAAATAATACCAAAAGTTTTCAAAGAATAAAAAAAAATTTAATTCCATCAGCATTATTAAAAACGCGGTGTAAATATAACATGGCGCGTAAGCTCAGAACAGTGTATAACTGGATCTGTTACCATGGCGTTTATTTGGCTAAAACGGTGCTAATCCAGGCTCAAAGACGGCTTTATAACACCAACATTGCACTGACGTGTAAAAATCTATTTAGTAAGACGGTTAGTGGTTTTAAAATTTTAAGTGTACACCCAAAACCAGTATTTTTATGTTCATAAATATACCTACTGGTAAAACCCGGCTAAAGTATTTTTTTCTTTTTTGAGTATTTAGAAAAATAGAGTGTAACAATATCACTGTGCTTTTGCTAGATTAAGGACGGGTTGTTTCGGAGAATTAGAACAATTCTTCAAATTTCAAATTTAATTTAAAAGTTCGGTGAAATTTTTTTCAAGTTAATTTCAGTTCTGTCAAGCAACTACCCTATAATGATATAATAACAGAACTCGAATAGGACTTTCACAGAACCCGAAACTGAACGTTGAAATTTGATGAATTGTTCAAATTCTCCGAAATAACCCGTCCTAACAATTATATATTATAAAATATAAGATTATATAATTATATATATATAGATTATAAAATTTTCATTGCTCATGACTTATCTTGGAACATACGATATGAGTTGAAAAACGTGAGTTGTTCTTGAATATAGAAATTACAGTCTGAGAAGTTTTTTTTTTAAATTTTTAGTATCAGGAGCTTACCGATCCCAGAGTTTATATAACGCACACAAATTATTATACTACATAAAAACGAGCAAAATTATTATCTAGTAATGTGTTAATGTATTTTCAATCTTTTTCCCAATAAAACTGAATTTGTGTGTATTTGTGAGTACATACCTAATTAATTAAATGTTTATGTGCGCTTTTATTAACGACTGTAATAATCGCACCAAGTGTCGGCAAATATATATAAGTCGACACATTTAAGAAATTCAATTTGTCGTTACATTATTTGTATACTATCTGACGTCCTTATCTTATCTGACGGAAATTAACGAGTCATCAAAAGCCGGGCTGGGACGGAGTATTTTGTGTTCCATTGTGTCTCTTGTAAAACACTTTAATTGTTAAATAACGCCGGGCCATTGACGATTAAAAGGCAAACGATTTAATATCAAATTCGGCGTGCTGGCAAAGTACCGTGCCACTTATGTTCTAATTTGTTTTATTGGAGACTTAAAATTTCAATTGGCTTCATAAAAAGGATTTCTGGGAATAAGGGAGGTACTTACCGTAAAGTATCAAACCCCGAGAAAACAGGATCTACTGAATTTAACGTTTCTGCCGTAACATTTGAATATTTATTCATTACCGTGTAATCGTACCTAGGACTTTTTTGGGCAATCCAGACTTTTAAGGTAAGGGAGAATAATTATGAGAATATTTTTTTTATAGTAGTGTGTTAATTAGTTTCAAAATACCCATGTTGAGATTATAAACATATTCTCGCTTTACAATACGAACCTAAAGAGCCCCGGACAGATCTTTTCAAGAACAATTTGAAATTGCCCATTTTTTAATGACATGTCTTATTCCTCACATCTAAAACAATTAAAATATTTTTTATCTACTTCTTTGCACATAAATAATTTCAAAAGTTTTTCATTCAAGATAGCTGCCAGGCAAATCCTCCTCACCCTAGATTTGGCTCCAATGTCATTCATATGAAATCACACTAATGCTCTGTCCAGGGAATTGGACGTAGGTTGATGATATACAAGAACGCCCAATCAGGTAGCGATATACTTATTTATCCTGTTGTTTTTTTACTATTTATACCGATTAGCTCTTGTAAGATGATAAAAAAGGTATTCTTAAAAAGATATCTACGAATAATTGAGAAAATGAATTATAACCAATTTATGGCCAGACTAAAATAGCTTTAGTGTGTAGATTAAAAAAGTCTCAAGGTCAAGAAAACATTAATGATGATCAAATAAAGATGTTGGGAACATCATGGGAAGTGGCATGATCAAGTGGATCAAATACTAAGAAAGACCATGTATAAGAGTTGGAATAACATGTGTGTCAAAATATGTTTAATATTCTATGATTTCTATCAACCTCTGCAGGGAAATAAGGGTTTTTTTCTTTAAGGAGGTAGTTGAATAAAATTCACATAATTTCATAAAAAAAATTGTTTCACACAAAATATACATAAATTTCACGTTTTTTTTAATATTCTTAGTCCATAACTATTTGATTGCTTCAGTTCCCGACTCGACACATCTTCAAAGAAGGGATTTAAAACGCGAAAAGCTTTTGCCATTCACAAATCACGGTCCGCCCAGCATCAGCAAATCTCAAACACGGAGATTACCCGCTGATATTATTTGTTGGCCCGGTCAAACGCTACCAGAAATTTTAATCCGTAGGACTACGAATCGCAAAAAAATAAGACGTCTGCACCCATTCTGAAGGCACGAATCGGTCAACCTTTTATTTGACTTATTTTTATTGGATGTTCAGAGTATTTCTTAATCTGATAAAGTACGTCTATGATAAATCTTGGTAAATTTAACATTGTCCCAATCAATACATATACTGCATCTTGAACCTATTTAATCACAGTATCCACTCGGTATATAACTGCACCTGGCTGAATTTATCTTTTACAACGAAACACAATTACAATTTCACCGGATCTCTTCTCAAAATAGGTTTGTTTAAGTACAATACAAATAAAAAAAAGTATGTATGTAGGTCATAATATTGATTTCCGGAATGCCAGGGCTTTACAGGTAGGTAGGGTAGTGCCTATAGGAAGGTTATGTATTATTTTGAGTAGTGTGAGAAAATTCTTGGAAATTAGCTTTAACTACATAAAATAATTTTAATGCAGGGTTATGGTTTCAACAAACTAAACAACATGATTGTCTAATTTAATAAACGAAATCCGGTAATGTTTTACGTGCATCGCTCATTGTATAGATTTAAACCATAATACGACAATTTAAAGTGAACATTATTAAAAGTATAATCGTAAAATGTACTTATAACTATATTTAACAAATAATTTTATCAAATACCTACATCACGCACATTTTGAATTTATTTCTGCATCAAAAACGATTTTTACTCACATTTAAACATAATTTTTTTTTGGAATAAATATTCCACTCAGATAATAAACTGGTTCTTGGAAAACCTTGTAGGTACTCTCCCCCGAGGTGGCATTTCGCCTGGGGGGTGATTTGGGGATGGGTAAAGCGGGAGGGGTGAGGGATGCTGGATTTGATGCTGCCGCGCAAACAGTCTGCTCTGTGATGTTTCCATAGCAATCCATCCCCTGGCGTTACCATGGTGAGGATTTCTTCAGCATCCGCAGGGTCGGATGAAATCAGCGCCTTCAACATTAGCTGGCGCGGCTGTATTTAAATATTCATCATGATAATGAGCCTTATCAATTACCGATGAAAACCCTTTAAGAACTGATGTTTTATATTAGAAAATACAGAGCTCACAATCAACAACCCGATTAATTTTACGTGATAACTTCATAAAAAGCCGACAGGGAAACGCCTTTCTCTTCACAAAGAGTTCTTTTATAAAACCGTATTTCGTAAACAATTTTTTCGGAACCTTTGATTATTTTATAGTGGAATGACTTTGAATCTGAACATTTTATTGAAAATGTAAGTTAACTTTTGCAGGCATCTACCGGTAGGAAAAATATTAATTTTCTTTTGAAAGATAATAACATTTTGGGTTCAATATTATCAAATAAATGGATTAAGAACTTTGTAAATGTACCTACGTACAATTTCAGCAAAAACTTAGATTTTTCCATTTTTTTAACCCACTATATAACTACGTACATTCAAACATAAGTGATATGCGAGTTAGTATATATATATATGTACATACTCACAAAATAAATGTAACGACATGCTGAAATCAGTTAAGTAGTTGACTTAAAAGATCGTAAATTTTTTTTTGTTTTTAATAATACGTGAGTTTAATAGTCTCTTGGACCAGGATGACGATCACATATGTATTTTATATATGAGATTCATGTGGCGATTTATATAACTCTGAATTTATGCGGAAATCGAGCAATTTAATTTGCGTAATATTATTTATTTTTGATTTATATGCGAATTCGTCTCTTCTCTGGAATTTTTATCTATATCACTTTCTATGTCACGTCACATCACCAGACATAATATTTTTTGATTTAAAAATCTAAAAATAACACTTTTTAAAGCGCAGAAGAAAGGCGCTTACTTTCTTTTTTATCACCCAATTTAACGACGAATATTGTAGGTTCGTAAGTTTACAAACAAATCAAATTCATTATGTCATAAAGTGCGAAAAGATAAAAGCAATTTTCTATAACACAGGTAACTAACTACCTCCACTATTTGTAGAATAAAGGCTCGACAAAATTAATTCTACAAAATCTTCGCGATTTTCCGGCACAAAAAAATAATCAAGAAACACCTCTTTTAATAAAGACAAGAACAAAATCCAAATGAAAAATAGAATATAAATAAATCTCATAAAGTGAAATACTTCTTCGATCGTGTTCAACCATGTAAATAATTTACATCATAAATGCGTATTACGAACACAGTCGACCGAATGTTCAAAAGCTGTCGGCCGCCGAAAATTAAAAGTACAAACGGGCCCACTTACTGCGATGACCGGGGAAAGGGAAGTTGGTGGTTGCGGGGAAGTCGGGGGAAGGGTAAGGGTTGGAGTTGGGAGTTGCGGAGGGTTGGGGAAACACCCCACGCCTAGTTGTCACTATGGCGACCTTTGAGGGAGTCTCCGCGAGGGAATATTACCTGCCGCCAGAGAGATATGTATTAGTTGGTGTGGGGACACTGCGCCGATATTACATAAATAACATAATTAGATTGAAGCTAATTTAGATTGAACATGAACTTCTTCAAGGGTATGTAATGACTCATGTGCTTAGTAAATATTACTAACATCTGATAATATCTTGTTTGCAATCAATCTTACGTTGAATGTTTTATTAAATTTCAACCAAAACCTGAAAATAAATGCATACATTTTAGCTATTGTAGTATATTATATCATTTATCTATATTATCATATATTTCAATCAATACTAATCTAACCTAGTCTACCTACAAGTTTTGCATGTACTTGTATCTCTAATATTTTATATCCATCTAGAGTTTCTGTTAATTGTATATTTTCTGATGTCACTGTTTATAGTTTATTGTATGTATATGGTATGTTTTATACCGTTGATATTAAAATAAATAAATAAACGTAAATACTTACAGTTACATGCATAAATTTATATTTGATACGTTTTAAAAAACAAAAGGTTTAAATGTGAATCGTAATTTTGTTATAATTCTTAGCAAGCTTCTGAAATTCGATTGTTTAGTAATTATTATTCCGTATTGGTTTTCTGGAATAAAATAAGACCATGTATGAGAGAATGATTTCATACTTTTTAAAGAGTTTGTTTTAAAGATGATTTTTCGTAAAAAAACATAATATTGTTCATAAATATGATTTTCGTAAGTCTACCCATTAAATTCATAACCATAAGGTACAAACATGATACTCTACTTAATGAAAACTTTTGCAACTTGTCTTTATCGCGTCTTTCAGCGGATCGTCTTTTGTAACAATTTAAACGAAAACGGAACGCTGTCCCGGAGAATACCGAAAGTTATACATTTGGACAGACGGGCGTATGGGCAAACTTACTTTGCTTCTTCCCAAAGCTCCAGTACTACTAACAGACTACAGTGAATGGCTTATTCTCAGTTTTCTCCCAACTAGCACAAAACACTTCGCGGCTAAATTTAAATTCATACCTGCCTCCGCGACAGAGTGGTGACTGCTTAATTGTTTATCACAAGCGGGCCTTGCTGTGATGAGCCCCTGTAGTCTGTAGTCTTGTACCTTGTACTCTGTACCCTCGCTTGTACCAGTACTTCGCGGCATCTTCCCTTCTACCAGACAATCTAATTAATGTAAAAGCCTAGACACTAAGTTCACGTTGGTGGAATATTGTATGGAGGATACGAGGAATTTATGCGGTTCCCTCCGTTCCCGATGCGATGCGCTCTTGGCGTTCACAATTTTGCGCAGGAATTAAGTTTTGCAGCCAAAGCCAAGCGAACAACCATTTTGATCATTTGTTTTTGCCGAGTTAATGCGAAGTTTTACAACTGGAAATGAATATAATAATCACTAGGATTTTGCAAAGGCACCAACAAAAGGACTGAACGTTAAATCGTTAAAAGTTTACTAATCTACCTAATATCAGTATAAATTTTAGGTTTTTACTGGTAAAAACCTATTTAACTGTTGTGTGTTTTGTGTTACATGCCAAGTGTATTAAAAAAATAATCTTAAAAAGGTTTTGAATTTTACACAACTGATAAATAACCAATAATGTATTGTAAATGGTTGATGATTAGATGTGTACAATTTAAAACACGTTTAATAGTAAGGGGGGGATAAATTTATATAATACACATTTTGGAACCGCTAAATAAGGTAGAACTCCGATGTAAAACGACCATTAAAAACGTTGTTATTCAGTTTTTGGTCGTTTATGTATGAGTGCATGTATATAACTGAATAATATGAATCTGACGTATTCAAGTGACATGATTTTTTTTTAAATAAGATTTAATAACGTTAATTACATATTTCATCTTTATTTAAGATTTTGTCTATGAAATCAACCTAGAATTGATAGTTTCTTCTTCTTAATTTCAATTTAATCACTTATTAAAAAGATTTTAAATCATAAATCATCAGATTACTAAATGTAAAGTTTTTCGACGGACCTTTAATATATTTTTTGTGGAAATCTGTTATTAAAATGTTATTTATTTACCAGAATAGCGTTGAAAGCGTCCCATAACTTAGTATCCAGCATTAACAGCAAACTTTTTCCGGCTGTTCTGCCTGATCTGCCAGTTAATACTGCGCATGGATGTCCAATTAAAAAGGGATCGCTTTTAGTGAAGAGTTATAATTGAGTTAAAGTTCTGCCAACGAAGTTAACTATATTATTATCCATTGAAAGTGCTGTCGTTCCATATTGCGTTTTTAATATTGGATTTATTGAATTTTTGGGAAAATGAAAACTTTTCAAAATAGCCACCGTGTTCAGTGGAAAAGTGAAACTATCATCATATCACAAAGTGCTGATGATTAAAATTAGAGCACATCAAAAAACAGAATACCTACTTGTTTAAATGTGGATTCCAAGTGGATGTGATTTGTATTCGCTATTTGCACAACTCTACCCATGCAGAATGTTTGTTTTTGATAGCCACTTCTGTGCTGGAGCCTTTAAACGTATGAAAAAACATAATAGTTTCTTTGAAACGAGGAATCCGCCTGATGATCTCTTGAAGTAAATATTCTATATTATTGTTATTATTTTGTAATGTTATATCACTAAATAAAGAAATAGAATATTTACTTCAACAGATCATCAGGCGGATTCCTCGTTTCAAATAAAATATATCCACCACAGAAGTGGCTATCAAAGACAGTCTGCATGGGTAGAGTTGTGCGGTTCCATGATAACTCAACACAGTGACAATTCAACACACTTTTAAAAAGTGATATCAAGTCTTTAGAAACGATGAAAAAAAATTTAAACCTAACCTAACCTAACCTACTTCCCAGTTAATAAAGTTTTTGTTTCATCACTTTCCATGCCTTTATAGAAATTTTTAAGAATGTGATGAATTATCATTTTGATGAGTTATCCGGTCACCCAATAATATATATATATTATATAATATACCAGCTGTACCCCGCTATGCGTTGCTGTAGCTCAGTCTGTCTGTGCAGATAGAGAAACAACAGCGCGTTTTGCTTTTACGTCCAACAGGTTTAAAAAAAAATCCTGTTAATCTTTTTAAAGCAGGCTGTCACAGAAGACATCTACATAATATAGGTATATACAACCATAGGCGAATTCGTATGCAACGTTGTGCCAAAATTTCAAAGCAATAGGTGAAATTTTTATTTATACATATTATTTCCAGTGAGTTCACAATAAAAACTCTTTTCGGGAAACGCAATATAAATTAAAATTAATAAAATAAAAGAAAATTATTTTTACTTAACCCTTTAAATATCAGGAACCCAAATTCGTATGATGTTTGGGGCCAAATTTGGTCTCCTAATAATTAAAACGATTTTTAAGTTGAGTTCAATGAACAGTGTACTTAGAAGTTCTTTTGGAGTTCCAATGAAAGAACGTGTCACTCATTTATGAACGGAACGGCACATTTAAAACGTGGGTGATATATGAATATGTTGCGTTTATTACCTATGTATTTTCTTTAAATGCACCCCACGTTACATCAAATTATCACCTTTTTTTCCTCTCTCATCCACCTACTATGTATTATTTTATTCTTCTGACCTTGTAAATGTTACTAATGCCCCATTTTTCATCTGAAAACCTTATAAGAAATCAATCTTTGTGTACCTACATATATTATGTTAATCAGTTCATTTGTGCCAACACGTCAGCTGTAATTGGCTGAAAAATGCATTTGTTAGGGCAAATATAAATTTATTTATTATTCATCAATTCGACGAATA
The DNA here is from genome assembly GCA_026573805.1 of Hesperophylax magnus. Taxonomy (NCBI): domain Eukaryota; kingdom Metazoa; phylum Arthropoda; class Insecta; order Trichoptera; family Limnephilidae; genus Hesperophylax; species Hesperophylax magnus. The sequence goes on from JAIUSX010000022.1 coordinate 10,627,523, forward strand.
TACCGATATTTTGCCTCTGTAAAAATATGTATAGTAATTTAAAAAAAGTAACTGGGTTTCGATTATTTGATATGACTTTTCACAGCCAAAAGTATTATCTTGATTATTTTTTGGGTTACTATGCCATATTGCGCTTCGTCCTTATTTAGCCAACGTTTTGGACAGCATTACAATGTTCAGGGCAGATAATGTGAAGAGTATTTTTATGTTATGTAGAAGTGATTCTGGCTTGCGCGATAATCCTCTTAAGGCCAAAATTTCAGAATATAATTATTAAAATTATTGTGGTTTTTGGCGTTTAGTTATGGTGAAGCCGTAAAGTACAGGACACCAAGAACTATTAAGCTTAGCCCCGCCTTTGTCTGAATCAGTATTTTTTTTTTTGCGTTCAATTGTCTTCATAATAGGGTATTTTCACTGTTTTTTTTTATCCTCCGAAAAAAATAAGAAAAATAATAACGATAATCTAATTTTTTTATGTTGAAGAATACATTTTCTATGACGACTTAAAATGTGCCAATCGTTTGAATTCATGGCTTCGGTGGCATTGACGTCACGCCGGGCATTTGTGACGACCGTCTTGCCAGACATTAGAATTTTACGTTTCATAATAAGGTTGTAGCCAGCTGGAACCGTTTCGGAATGTGCGGTTTTAGATGGTTTTTAAAATCAAGAAACGAAAGAAAATATTTAAATTCGCTTATTTTTGTACGATAATTACAATTTGAAAAATAAAATCTATCATCAATATATCAATCTATATCTTCTTCACACTTTCATGGTTTGTGATACTACCCCATTAGGTGTGCTCGATGCTTTTTAAAATGAAATAATACTCCATTTAATAGTTACTAATTACGAGAACGAAGTATTTCTTCTCTTGGGGCCGTATGTATAATAATGTATAAGTTGTATTCTCTGGTATTATAGTTAAAGAAGAGCATTCCGGCTATTATTCGGAAGTCGTTAGCCGGATGGGTTCAGTTATCGCTGGCACTGGTCACCGCAAATGTTTCCAGAGACATTCTGATTCTGGCTTTGAATTCCACTCCGGTCTCCACGGTCACCTTGTTCTTGGTTCTTATTGCTGACACACTCGCTATGTTGTGCTTACGATGATAACACTACTTTTAGGAAATTGAAATAATTTTGATATATTATTCTGATAAAAAAATATTACAGATTACATTTTTTCTTAATTTGTGAGGCGGGTATGGGTTCTCCCGCCCGGGAACCATTAATTGGATAACCAATAGCCCTGACATAGGTCATCCCAAGTGGTTTGCTACGTATGGTGACTCAGCAGGGATTCTCGGATTCACGGGGTGAGGTATGTCTAAGTCTCAGAGGCAGATGCTTTTGCCCACCAACTGCGTGGCGGGTCGGATCGGGAGAGACCAGATGAGGGAAACCTTTTGACCTCTCCAGCCAGACTTTCTTTCGATACATCCCATTGCACCGCAGTGGGAAGGATGGATTCATACGTCCGTTGCACCTGGATACATTTACCCCTAGAATCCTACCTATTCCTTAAATATTTTTCCTTCCCAGACTTTCTTCTCTTTTCCTTTTTCTAAAAGTACCCTGCACACCGTATCTCCAAAGATGATATAGGCCATTAAGGATCTTTTTTTGTCATGGCCTCCTTTGTGGAGCTAACGTAAATAAAAAATGTTCATTTATTTTTTGGAATAACTTTATTGAGTAAAACCTCAAATTGTAATATTTAATTATTGAGCGGTGCACTGGAAAGACAACGGTCCTGGGTTTGAATCCTAGATGTGACCGTATCCTTTTCTGATTTTTCTGTTTCAGATTTTTGTTCAAAAATCGCTAATATTGTCTTCATTAATTAAAAAAAAATATATTTTACAACCAAACCAAATTCAGAAACACGCCTCAAATACACATACAATATATTATAGATCGATATTTGAAAGAGCACAACAAAACTACTTACACAACAGCTCAAAACATCTAAAAAATAAAATTTCGAAACTAGGTGCTATCACGTGCTTCTCTTAAGTACGAGTATATTCCACTATTTGTCCAATACAGCAATAATTAACAATTATTGTTTAATTTTGTTGTCTCATAAGAATCTCCATGTAAAAAAAAATATTTAATCACTAGAAACATAACTCTTGCTTACGATTTATTTACCTGTATTTTGTACCGGAGCAGACCCTGCGAAAAATCGCGAGATAATAAAATTCAAATTATGAAGAGAATAATAAGATTTTCTGTTATTTTTCTACTTCATCGTTTGTCTGAACTATCTTTCCAAAACCAATTCGCATTAGCATCTTGATCACATATATTATTTGATAATACATGTAAGAGAAAAAAAACTGAGAAAATAATCATTTTGATCGATGTTCAGAGTCTTACTCATATTTCATTAATTTAAATTATAATTAAAAATACATAATCATTGTAGTTTGTATACATTTGCTTGACTTGCATTCATAGAACATCAGACTTAGAAAAAAATTACAAATCTAATAATATGATTTCGAATATCTAGTTGAAAATTATAAAAAAATTCGCATTTATACACACGCAAAAATCTCTTTGTTATATGTGAATGCAAAGTTATATGTGAATTAGTTATATGTGAATGCAAAAAAGTTTGCGTTTATTAAACATTAGAATATCTGTCATAGTAGGGCTTGACAACGGACATTGTCATTTTGCATCGTTTGGCTATCAGGGGGGTTTCTTTACTGTAGATGTTAATTATTGTTGGCATAGTTAAGGGCGGACTCTTGGTTTATTTTCTTGTAAATTACTTGATAACTGCGGCCTGGTTTGTGAAACCAAAATTCTTTAGTAGTAAATTTAAATAAAATAAAGTTGGTTATTACTAAATAAACTTTGATTAATTTTTAAGTATAATCTCTCAGAGTGATACTGGAGGAAGATGACAATTTATAATCGATTTTGCAATGACTTAGCTGTATTTAGTAAGCAGAAAAAATAAACAGAAATATTTTTACCTTCCTTTCCCCATCTAACCTATTTTATTTTTTTTTTTGCTTTAAAAAATACGTGCATCAGACAGAATAGGCGTTCGTTAAAAAAATAAATATTTTCTGTAAACATAAAATCATAAGATTATAAAACGATTTACTTCTGTGCTACTTTTATCCCATCACCATAATAAGCATCCCCAAAGATGACAAAGAACGGCCTAAAAAAATTATTTCAATCAGTGCATCTCGTTCGGACTATACAATATACAAGTTATCCGGGTGTAAAGTGCACAAACTACGTGAGATGATTCCACTTGATGGCAGAAGTAAAAAAGAAAAACAAGTTTTTTTTTTTAAATTCCGTTGTTTTATTTCACATACAAAAATATTTTTTCGCAGAAGAATATTATTTTTTCCATACAAAAAGTTCACCTTTTTTACCTGAAATTTAAAAAAAAAGTAGTTTTATATTTTTTACTTATACTTTCTTGAGGAATCACCTCAAATTGTATGCACTCTACTCCGGACACCAATAAACCAAAATAAATCTAAAAGAGACTACTAAAATGCTAGCATTAGATAATTGATTTTACCACATTCATCTAGGGTTATTTTTAGAAAAAGTATTAATGTTTCATGATAACTTTGAGTAGGTGTAATAATAACTTTAATAAGCATTAAATATCATGCTTCAGACAACTGGACAAAATTGATCTAGGACTCTCTCCCAATCGAGAGTCAAACTTTCCCAATAGACACCAGACAAAAGTTAGGTCGAGCGCGGAAAAACCCGGCCTAAGTGAGTGGAGTTGGTTGGATGTTGGGATGCTGGGATGTTTGGATGTTGGGATCCGAGTAATCCTGGCGGGCCGGTATTATTGTAGGGGTGACTTAGGTCAGAACGGGTGGTCACAACATAACATTTTATTGTTTTAGTTGCTTAGTTGCCCTCATTGCCTTCATTGATTGCCGCTATGAGGGGAAGTTTCGTGAGCTCCATTGTTCTAGTCGTTGCGTTCACAAATCGTTTTATTATCATCTTCGCTTTTGACCGTTTTTGCAGTGGGGGTTGAAATGGTGCACTATTATTAATCGACCCTTATGCTGGATAAAAAAAAACTCTATTACGTAAGTTGTCACACGATATTTGATCGAAAAGGAAATATTTTTTGTCGGCGGTAAGCAGCAATACTGAGGAATTTATTCAAAATGAGAATAGGTAACACGAAGGTGTTATTATTGAAAACCTTGGTTTAAATCCATCTGTAGGAGATGGGAATAGGAGGTGGTGAAAAGAACAGACCGGCGTAGTGTATTCGATTCCTCGGCTGGCTAAGTCCTAGATCACAGCACAAGAAAAATTTTCCACTTACGTCTTAGTAGGAGATTTGCAAATATTATCAGGTTATTCATAACAAAATAAAAATGTCTTTAAAAAAAAAACATATTTTAAAAAATAATCAACCATATACATCAATCTCGACTTGTTATCACGGCACGCACAAGCAACATTTTATTTGTTTAATTTGTCTTATTTCGCTACTTGTTCATTTAAAATTATATATAGTACATTTGATAACATATAATACTTGTAGCAAGTTCCAGATTAGAAGATACTGTCTGGATCGTCCTGGTGCAAGACCACCATTCAGGATTGAAAAGTTGATTGAAATGGCTTTAGCCATGTTTGGTGTAGCCGTATATGACTATACTTCATCTTCCTCTTCGACTTCTCCTGTTTACTACCTTCAGCCACACCAATAGAAGGAAAGGACATTCTTGGCAGGAAAAATGTATGGGAGGTTGGTAGGAATCTAGGGATCAGCGTATCCAGGAGTGCGTACGTGTTAATCTATCCCCCCGCTGCGGCGTAAGGCGATAGGTCGAGAGACCAGTTGGAGAGGTCAAAGGGTCTACCCAAACAAGCCTCTCCCGATCTGGCCCGCAACGCAGTTGGTAGACAGGCGCATCCTGAACCCGGTCACCACTGCGAAATCACCAAACGTAGCAAACCGCTTGGGGTGGCCTATGGCAGGGCTGTTGGTTATCCAATAAATGGTTCCCGGGGTGGCGTACCCTAACCCGTCTTTTATATTGGAAATTAAAAATACTTTAAATTCATTGGTACAAATGTAGCTTAGATTTAATCCAATATTGTATTTTAATGCTTTTCTTGAAAGAATTCAGTTTATATACTGACGAAACAATTTATTCATATTAATATGACAAACAAATAATTCGTCTTAGTGATTTAAAGCATAAGTTGCAAAAAAGTGAATTTTCATAAAATATGTAAATTAACATCATCTTTACAAGCGTGGTTAATGGACTTTAAAAAAACTAAATACCTACTTTATTGATCACCGGCTCATTTCAAATACCCAATGGCATTTATTTTCCTGTTTCTACAAAATCCAGCGAGTTGAAGTTATTATTTTGGTTTTTAGAACAGAATAAATATTTGATTTCATTGAAAACAATAGACAATGCAAACAGTACTGGCCAAACATCGCAGGGTAAAACCTTTTCATTGGATTGGCAATTAAACAGGGATGAATTTTTGGTTAAACGTACTGGTATTTTTACGTAACAACCTGCATTTTTTTAAATAACCAATTATGAATACGAAAACGACCAAAATGATATTGCGATGCTTTAAATACGGGACCCTATGAAAAAATATTTGTCTTTTTTTGAGATTTGTACACCTATGTACCTGCTTAAAAACTTTTTTTAAATGAATCTAGCAATTCTGGGAATTGAAAATTATTAAATATACCGATCGATTAAAGTTTCTTAATACCTAACAAGAAGGCAAAGAGATTATTTATTATTAATTGAGGTACACTGTAAGTGGACGTCAATATTGTGTTTTATGGATATTAATTCCTAGCTGAACATATTGCTTGTTCTAAAGAATTACAAGTGTAATCATTGAAGGTAATATTAACATCTCTCAGACGAAGAACGTGAAACGAAAAAAATCTGACAAAGATTCAGTAGTATCTAGGAATTGAACGCAGGACCTCAGTCTTGCCAGAGTTTTGCTTATATCATTATAAATGTTTGACTCGTTTGATATGGTATCATTATCTTCAAAGTAATTCCAATATAAAAAATAATTCATTAAGTATTTGGGTAACAATTTTTTTAGTTGTAAGATGATTTATTCTATTCATTTCGTACGTACGTAATTATCCTTACGCTTATTTATAGTAAATATTTGATTGAAAAGCAATTTATGACGATCTTTAAATCTTTGAAACCTTATGTATGTAGTTTCTCCTGGTAGGTAAAACCCTATTGTAATGCACCGTTCTTCGTTGCGCAGAGGATGTGAAATATTATTTTTGCAAAAAGAATCGTATCAAGGGTGACAGGAGAGCATGTCCTTTGAGAGAATGTTACTTGCGTCCTGAGGGGTGGCTAACTACATCTAAAATCGCATATCTCAATGTCGGCCGTCTTCCTTTGGTTTGAATTTCCACCGTCAGATGGGTCCAGCGGCTGGAAGAAGACGGCAGATGCCGGTGGCCGCGCGACAGACAGGGAAAGACGGATCATTTGTTATTTGAGACTGACAGTCTATTACCGTCGCACGTACTATTAGTGTCGCCATTGTATCCGCAACCCGCGAGCAGAAGCGGCCGCATTGCGCGAAACAGAAAATACTAAATCGATTGTTTTTATGACATCCGGACGACTCAGACGGTGAAAAATTGCTATTTCAGAGCCATGGTTGAAACACATCCGACAACAATAGTTTCTGTAATGACCAACTTCACTCAAATTACATTTAATACTAGGTGCTCATGATAATCCCATACTTACCCTTTCGGTAGGACTTAATCCACCTGATATCTCACTGGAAGATCATAATTGTTGCAAATAATACTTGAGGTAAATTAAAACATCATAAATCAAGCTCACTACATACTCAGTAATGGCGAGGAAACAATGTCCATTTATTGGGTCCCCCAATGTTATGTGCGTTTATGGACCACGAGACAGATAGCGTCCGAGGAGCGTGGTGGGTGGTGGGGAAATTAAGGTCCAAACGGGACCAAGAAAACAATCAAATTCCGTCCAATTCAACGAAAAGGTTCTAGCATCACTCTGTCCTCATTTGCGACAAAACGGAACTGAATAAAATTTGTGTTGCGCAGTTGTCTGTAGCTAGATTTCGAAGCTGGCCGTTTGGTAAATGAGGGTTAAGGCTGTGTATGTACTCGGGATTAAGGTTTGACGCTCTGATTAATGATGCCAACTTCATGTTGCTGTTCCCTGAGCCCTTACTAAACAAGTTTCGCGTCTATTTGACAGCAGCGCCAACACTCTTCGTCTGCGTAGACTTGTGTTCCCGGATCGTTAGAAATTCCAACCCCATTTTTTCTTATACTTAGGAGGTACCTATTTTTTACAATATTACAATGAAAGGAATGCAAAGAACTCCGGAGCATCTAATTAGGTGATCATAATTCTAGCAGCTGATATTAAGAATTGGGTGGTTGTTTTTTAAAGGGTGAAGACCGTTTATATGTTTGTAATATTGTAGTGCAGCTTAATTTTAAGCATGTATTTATTTAATTGACGCTAATATCATATAACTTATAGAAAATTAAATTAATTTTAACATCAAATTTTAGTAGCGTAAATAATAAAGAGCCCTTATGAGTTTGTAAAACAAAAATAGCAAAGGGTAATAAATTATATTTTGATGTAAAAATGCTCCTAAGATGACTTTCGTGGTGCACTGTGCTGAATTTATTTTTGTAAATTAAAATAACATACGTATACATTTATGAACTGAGTATTGTCATAACAATTGCTCATCAAATAGTAGTTTTGATTTTTTTTTCTTAAATAATTTAATGTTTATGTATGTACTTGTAAGTGCAAACAATTATTAAAGTTCCATTATTTATTGAAAATAATGATAACACTAGGACATGCAAGTAATTTATAACTAATTAGTTTATTTATTGACCAATTCAATAACACTATTCAAAGAAAACTACATTGTAAACTGTCGACAGACTTCAAGTAGGCTCTCCGCAAAAATATACATGTACAGGCTTTGCATTCATACTAAGTTGGACTATTCACTGTGTGCTATAGCACTTCTTGCAGGCATTGCGCCAAATTACCGCAGTAGGCGGCATTCTCCACCAATACAGCCCTCAGATTCTAGCCGCCCAGCGCGAGGCGTCTTCGGGCCAAGAGCCAAGACATCGTCCAATCCCAGCTTAAACCGCCCTACCACATAGTAGTCAGTATAGCAAGAATATTTTAGCAAGGAAACCTGCAAGAAGCATAACAGGGAAACGAATAAACTCTATTCCGATTCGCCCACCCCCTTCCGGCCCACGTTGTATTATGCAGGCAGCAGAAGCCTATAGGCGCAGTCAAACGGCGTAAACGACAAACAGATTTAAGTCGCGAATAAACAGCAAAGCGAAAAGTTGCGCTCTCAACTTGTTGCAAAGATATGAATGTTGTTTGTGACTTGTCGTGCATTTAGATAGTTTTAAATTCATACTCGGCACAAAATAAGTTTAAGAAGACTTTAAGTACCCACGGCCTTTTCTCTCATAAACTACAAAACAGAAATTTAATACATATACTACAATTAAAACTCAATGTGTGAGATTCTTAGCTATCTTCCTAAATTTACTAGATGGTTTTCTCTGAGACTGGATTAATGTTTTTATTCTTGCATAGGAAAAATTGTGAAAATAAATAGAATTTGAAGAAAGGTTAACCAAATTTGGTTTTTGGATTCGGAATAACACAAAATAAAATGTTTTCTGGAATTTGAAAAATGTGAAAGAAAAAAAAATTAATTCAATAAAAAAAATGTTGTGGAAGGATTCCATATGAAAATAACATTATAAAATTTTATGACGCTAAAGCTCACCTTTCACGAACTATTTCTGTTTTAAAATAAGCACGTGTTAATTAAAAAATGCAATACCTATTACAGTAACGCTTTAAATGAAGTACTTACCTACCAATGTTGCAAAAAGAACAAAAATGTTTCGAACTCAAGCAAAGAAAGAATCCATGCATCAAGTTTGTACGCGTAGACGACGCCTTAAAGTTTCGCACAGTTTTTTATGCGGCGTCATTTTCTGCAGGACCGGTAGAGTTGGCGGCGATGCATTGGTGGGGCGGTGCAGCGAGGAGGGGGGGGGGGGTGCACTACGTGGGGGCGGGGGTCCTGTCGATATTACCCCGGCAACGTGCCAACTGAACTATACTGACCGCGCTGCACTTTTATATGTTTTTGTTAGTTCTGAAACCTTTTGAGTCATTTGTCAACACAACATGAAAATGAATGGCTCAACGATTAAAATATATACAACTTCCAAGGGTTTTTTTAAATCATTTATTTGAGTGAAGAAGTATTTGTTTAACTTTTTGTTAAATATATTTTTTAAATTAAATGTACTTATCCCTATAAAAGCTGAGTTTTCCTGGAAACATTACTACAGAAGACGGTTGTACGTAGGTAATTCATTTCTCTTTTGCTTTACGCTTCACAAAAATGCAAGGTATTTATTGGTACTACTTCTGAAAAAAAACGCAATACTCTATTTAACTTATAAAAAATATATATTATTACTAATATTGGTGCTAAATATATAAATATTATTTACATTCTTATGTACAGCGATTTCTCACACCTTTGTAATTTAAATATTAGTTTCTAGAAATGTGCTAAAATTTTAACAAAACTGTTAATATCTACAAATTCATTTGAATAAGATTTTATTTGATCGCTTATAGCCCCCAAAAACATTCCTTCACAAATATACCTTTTCATAATAGAGTGTTTTTCCTTCCATCTCTCCCTAAGGCTACCTGTCCGGTGTACTACATCTGTTCAAAAAGGTTACGTAACGTTGCTACATCCGTAGAGGCTTGCCGTTATGCCTCTACGCCGCTATACCGATATAAGGCTTTCTGGGTGAAGACAGGCCGTTTGCTGCTGGCAGTGTGCCATAACCCGGCCCCGCCTAGGTCCCATCTCATTGGTTATTATCAACGACCAATTGACATGAATTTTGGCTCCTATTGGGTAGCGCATCATGTTGCAATGTAGGTCACGTATTTATGACGTAATATGCACAAACTTGTCATAAAGTAATCCCTGTTTTCCGGTATAGGTAAACGCATAAAATTCCTATAAATACGCGTCAGCCATATCATGCATTATAAATACAGAATACAGCGCGTTATCACATACTCATTTTGAAGCAATATTTCACTAATTAAACTGACATATTATGTTATTTAATATTAACGAGACTCCAATGAGAGAGAAGCCCATTAAAAATATTGTTTTGGAACGTCGCCTATAAACTAATCAATAAGTTTTACCTTTTCTTTTACCTTAAGTCGGGTTTTATGGCTACGGTTTTGCTTAGTCTAAATAACCATGCTATTTTAATTAAAAATTGAAAAATATAATAATTTAATCACAACATCACCTGGTCGGGGAATTGAACTCACTAAACCTAAGCTGGACTTGACAAAATGGATTTAGAAGTTCGACAACCTAATAATATGTTATTTTATGAAAGTTAAATGGACATTTTGGAGATCAACAATGACAGAAAGGGCATTTAGTAGTAATTAAAAGTTGCCATTTGCAATTAGATTTTCAAATTTCAATCAAGAAAAGAAATAATATCAAAATACTATTTGGTTGTATTTGTGACAGCAATAATTGAGCAAATTAAAATCTTTTATGTCATTAAATATGATGAATTGCATTAATTAAAAAAAAAAACATCAGAATCTGTTTATTCCCATAAAATTTTAAAAATTGCAATAAATTATTAACATTTCAGTTTGTCCGTACTTTTCTAGAATGCAAAATGCATTTGAAAGTGCGAAACATTTCAAATATTTTAATACTACTGGTGACGGAGGTATAATAAAGTTGTTTTGCTGTGGGTTAATCCCCTATAATGATATGCATTAGACAATCGTATTGTTTCTATGGCAAACACAATATGAATGCATTAAAATGAATAATCGAAAAATGACAGACACGTGTCACGTCATAAACAGACGTATATTATTGTTGAAATAATGACACTTAAAAGTTTCGAATAATTCGTTTGAGAAATTCAATCCAATAAAACGAATAACATATTATTATTAAATTTACTAGACTATAGTTTACTGGAACTCTTTATTTTATACAAAATATTAAGGTTTATTTTAAACTCTACTTTTTCTGTTAAATCAGTTATAAAACCATTTTTCTAGCATCCTAACGCTCAAGAAATTCATTTAGATGAACAATATTTGTCCAATAATAAAATCTATCAAGTATACAAGCATTTCAGAAATTAATTGTAATTAACACTAAATTTTATAGCACAGATTTTATTATGTTGTGATTGTGCAATAAGTGATTTTTTCTTAAATTAGTACCACAGAGGAGTCCCTGAGGAAGATACAGAGGGTCTTTTTGGAGAAGAAAGAAGACCATTTTCTAGTAAAGAAAAAGTCATGCGACGTGGGAATCCAGGAATCTGGAGGGCAGTGTGTCCAGGAGTGATGGACGTATGAATCCATCCCTCCGACTGGGGTGCAAGGCGAAGAGAGTCCTGTTTGAGAGGTCAAAAATCTCCCTCAACCATTCTCTCGCGATCTAGCCAGCCAAGCAGTTGTTGGGTGTTTGAATCCGCCACCATGAACCAGACAAATTTCACCACATGAATCCGGGACCCCTAATAAGTAACCGAACGTGGCGAACCACCTATGGCAGAGTTGTCGATTATCTATTAAATGGTTCTTGTGGTGGCTGTACCTTTACCCGCCTCTCAAAGTAAAGTCGTTAATGTTGTTAGTGAGGTTTTAGCAGGTAAATAATTGTAACTACATTATTATGTTATATGTTGCACCATGTTATAAAGTGATAAATACTCTCAGTATCGCCCTGATGAAAGACCTATTCAGATTCGATTTTCTTCTTAAATTAGTTTTAGTCTGCTTCAACAGTAATAATATGTTGAAGAGCCAAGTAATATAAAAATCTTCCCTATCTACTAATTCTCCGTACACTCGACATAACATCTTTCACAAAACGGGTATCACATATTCAACTATCTCCGGAAAGTTGGAAGTCTTGTACAGTAATGACATAAAACTTACTTTTGTAAATTCACTAGGCGACATGGTATTTCCGGCAAAAAAACTCAGTAACGCAATTTGGACCAGAAATACGAAAAGTAGTACTAAAAAGTTCCATAAAAAATGTTGTGTATGACGCCTCGTGAAATGCATCCGCGCATCTTTTGGGTGCACAAACAAAACGTAGGAAATTTTATTTCCTGACGAGATAAAATATTTCCGGAAATTTTTATTCCCCTTTGGCATACACATAATAAACTTTATTGAACTGGCGGAGGAAATTCGCAACACGTGATGTGGGTGATAAAATTGTATCACTGCCATCGCCCATACCTACCTAGGTGAGGATACACTGAAGTAATCATGGAAGATGTGTTTAGTGAAGCCATTTTTTAACAATCCTTTATTTTTATTCTAATAATCAACATAATCAAGATAGAAAAATACATTATATTAAATTTTGTACTCTTCTTATTTAAAATCATCTAGGAACTAGTAATTACCTGATTTTGGTTGAGTTTCTTTAGGAATTCTAAATAATTTTTTTTCATAGAAATAGTGAAATGTTCTGAACAAATACTGTGGCGTCTTGTCTTTGGTATAATTTGAAATTCCATAGCTCAATTGCTCATAATGCAATTGACGATCCGAGATGAAATAGTTATATTTCATGACACTAGAAGTCACTTTTTGAGATTTGTAAAAGCTTTATGTGGTGTTCGATAACCAATAGAGAATTATTAAAGAAAAATTCGTCTTAACTGAAATTTGAAAACCAAAGAATGGTAGAGGAAAGTGTGATCAGCTGAGGAAGACATGGCAATATCTAGTTATTCCAGTACTTGAGTCAGGTCCTGTCAAGAGTAATAAGAATAACAGTATGTATGAGAAGATGTACGAATGTGAATGAAGCTAGGAATGTGTGCCAAGACAAAGTTGTATGGCGGTCCAACCTCTTTTTCTACCCCTTCAGACACAGTGTAATGGATAGTTATTGAGAATTTTAGTTTTTTATTAAAAATGTTTTTTTTTACTACAATTGGCTTGTTATTAAGGCAGACTCAATAGGCTAATTATTACGGTAATACTTAGCTTGAATTAATTTATTTCCATTTGAGCACATGTAAATTGAGAAGTTTGCTTATAGGAATTGGTAGTTTCATCATTACTTGTCTGCATCCCTTCATATGTGTGATGTCACCCTAGCCGATATAACCTTCCCGCCCATGGGAAATGCTACACGCTGTCACAATACTCGTGCTCCAATAATTTCGAAAAACTGACAAGCAAGTAATTTCAACTGCAATTACATTTGTACGGAAACTGTCCGCCGGCTCCTGCAATATGATGCTTTCATAGAGTCCCTTGGCCACGGAGGACGCCGTTTTTTTAATCCAAAAAACCTTTTTATTAATTATAACCCGAACGTCTTCCATAAATGTGCATTTTTTTACATAAATGTTAATTTACAATATATGTTTTTTTTTTAACATTTTTCCATGTTTGTAAAACGAATGACAAATTAGGAAATATGCTTTAAATCAAAGTATGCCCACGAATTACAGGAACTGTACTACTTTTTGTAAATGCATTACTTTTGCTAGATGACAACTATTCTTAGAAAATATATCGTTGTCGCGTGGAGTCATTTTATTTCTTTTTAATCTGGTACTCTGCAGAAAACAATTGCGCTCAATGTTTTCATTAGTTCGAACATACATTACTTTCTAGCGCGATATGATTCATAGTAGAAGATATCACACTAACTTTTTTTATTTATTTTATGGATACATTTGTAATCCTCTAACTAGCTAGGGCTTATAACAATACCCTTTGATGTGTCTACAAATTAGTGCAGCAGCTCATTTGAACTTATTATGATTACTATCTGATGGTTGATTTTAATTGACTGATTTTATGATTGTTAGTATGTTTCAAGTCAAAATTGAGTAACACGATAAAAAAAACTCATTCTCTTGCCTCTCGAATGTATCATATTTTGAGAATACGTTATTATACTTCACAGTTTTGAAGTCTTTACCAATATGATCCTATTTCATACAAGTATTTATATAACGCGAGGTTCGATAATATACAGGTTTGATGAACACGAGGTTACCCAATTTTTTAAGTGTTCTTTATTTTGTGAAATTTATTGTTATTGAAACAAGTTAAGTTACCAATTAAATTTAAATCTCTCAGACGGAGAACCATACCATACAAAGTCATAGTTGGTAAATTGCGATGATATGTGATAATAACATTTCCCCATTCCAAATACTCGTATAACTTTAATTATTGTTACAAAGCATTGTGAAACTGTGGCCGATAAGTGTAAATACCTGACTAAATTTGATTTATATTTAGTGCTATGAATACTTTCAGCATTTTCTAATTATTAAATCATCAAATTGTAAAATTTAATCTTTATAATATTGTTAAAAATGACGGAAGTTGATATGGTCGAATTAGCTGTATTATCAGAGCAATGCCCTGGCAATGCAGAGGTTCTGGGTTCAATTAACTAAATGTTTTTCTGTCTTTAAAGATTCGTGTTTTTCGTTTGAAAATGGTTAATCAATGATTAAGTGTTAATTAATTAATAATTTACCTACTCTTAATTATTAATTCTCCATCTTTCTTCACCAGTCTAGTAGCCAAAAATGAACCAAGTATATATACAATATTATAAGTTTGAGGTCATGCTCAATCTGACTACTGGTATGATAACGTTGTTTAGGACCAAAAAATAATGAAATATTTCGATAAAATCTTGAATCACATCCGTACCATCAACCCCACCTAGCTCCATAAACTTAAAAAATACAGCATACATGTTAAAGAAACCATATGTCCATCTCGCGACAAATATTCCCAATTCTATTGCCTCCTTTCGTTCAGCATCTCATCTCTTCTGTGTCTGAATTACATTAGCTCCACAAAACAGTCACTTTAGGGTCTTTTTAGGAAAGGAAAGGGAGGAGGTTCTGTGAAGGAAAAATGTATGAGGGTTGGGTAGGTATCTGGGGGCTGTGTGTCCAGGTGTGACGTAAGGCGATGTCTGAGGATCCTGCAGAGAGGTCATAAGGTCTTACTCAACCAGTCTCTCCCGATTCGGCATACCATGCAGTTTGTGGGCAGACGCATCTGTCACCAAGGCCCGCTCAATCCTCACCTTATGAACCCGGGCATCCCTGCTAAGTCATCAAACGTAGCGAACCATTTGGGGTGACCTATGACAGATGTGTTTGTCATCCAATAAATACCCGCTTCCCAAGTTGAATCTTCTGTTATTCTAACTGTTGACATGGCCCGACTTATTTGGTTAACCCGATCGTTAAATAAAATAAGAATATAAATTTGCGTTCCTTCTCTTCATATTAATCGCAGGTATCTATGCACAATACAATTAATGGGCAAATTACGTACAGCAGAAATTTTTGGCAAGTTCAACAAAGTCAACGTACTATTAAAGCAATCCACTCATAGAATCATCTTCGTTCTCATTCAGTTTTCCTGAAACATTATTTGTTGGACTTTTCTTTGAGGTTTGAATATCTAATTAAACTTCACCTTTGAATCAGTTCCACTGGAATATTCGATGGAGGAAGCGGTGGCTGCGGTGGCTGCGGAGGTTTTAGAAATGCTCCTTGCGGCTGCTCTGCTAGTTGATGAAAATAAGTCTAAAAAACCGCACATCGCCGCATCCGTTTCATAATAAAATGAACAACTTCGAATGCAATCATGTTTTCTATGAATGCGCTTCACGATTTGCGTGGCGATTCGCTTTTTTAATCAAAGCGATGAACTTATATGTTCAACGTACAAAACAGAAATAATTAAAAAAAACTATATTTATTTATGTCTTTTATAGTGACGTTTTTGAGTGAAACCACGAATTGTTTTATTTAAGCAAGGTTATAATTCTGGGTTTAATTCATAGATGTGACTGAATCTTCTTTCTGATTTTTTGTTTCACATTTTTCATTTGAGAGTTTTCATCTGATAAATAAAAAATATTTAAGATATTCAAAATAATCCATTTCTATTAATTACGGTAATAAACAATGTTTAATCTAGCTACTATTTTTATCTTTGTAGGTGCTTTAACTTTTTTTAACATATTTTTCTTTTCTTTTCAGGTAAGTTAATAAGCCGTGTTAATAAACTTATAATTAATCATTTATCGGTAAGTCTATTTTATTATTTCGTAAATATCTGTATGTGATTATAATAAAATAATTTAATAGTTTGTATTACAAACACTGAGTTAACATATGTAAATATAATTTTAAAAAAACATTGGTAATATGTATTGCAATTTATTGAAAATTAATTAAGTACAATAATTTAAAATGTATGGTAAGTACCTAATCATAGGTA
This sequence comes from Hesperophylax magnus, assembly GCA_026573805.1. NCBI lineage: Eukaryota > Metazoa > Arthropoda > Insecta > Trichoptera > Limnephilidae > Hesperophylax > Hesperophylax magnus. Next base: position 10,644,031 of record JAIUSX010000022.1, read on the forward strand.
CCAAATAAATCTTATTTTATAGGTGTTTAACCCATAAATTATAAATATAAAGGCCCGTCTTGAGCAAAGAAGTAAACTAATGTATATAATTTATTTATTGCATCACAATATTACATAAATCATGTTTTTCTCTTAAAAATCAACCTCAATAGAACTAAGCCTGTATCGAGGTTAACAATGTGAATGACGTAAACATAGAGTCATCACAAACGTAAAGTAATACTACATCCAAACACAAAATATTAAAAAAAAAAGTATTATGTGAGTTACCACATGGGTAATTTGACAGTATATTGTAACAATATTTTATTCATAACGAATCATTAAACATTATTCCTAAAAAGAAGCATGACAGGGTCTAATGATTTAATGAATAAGTCACAAAATTGATTGAATGAACAAGTCACAAAATTGATTTAGAGAATAAGTCACAAAATAATAAAAGAGTACGGTTTGATATACTTTTTATTTATTTTTATGCTCAGACGGCTCTTCGATAAATATTGGTAATATAACTTTAACGCGAGAAAGAAATATTAAAATTTGAAATAATAATTTTTAAAAAATACATCAAATCTGAAATAAATGGAAACATAAAATCAATGTATTTAAAAATAAAAATCATTATTTCAACTTTTGTCCGCCACGTAAGTAGTATCTGTGTTATGCTGTACTAATTTTTGAGGTTTGCTTTTTTTGTAAGTGTGTAAAAGGTACCTTAACTTACTTGAAACAATTTTTTTTATCATGCGCGTGGGTAATGAATACTTTATTACTGAGATACTACTCATTAATGAGCACGAAAATTGTAAGGGCTTCTGTTCGTGTAGGTACTTCTCATCCTTTGGAAGGTACAACAAAACAAACTTGTTGAATAGAAGACTTATGGAAGGAAAAACAGGAGCACAGAGGTTACGTGAAATATTTCTTTTGCATAGCAAACTCAACTGAATATACTCGTATAATTTTTCCGAATCTGTCCGGAGCATAAAGCCGACGCGTAAGCCGATTTGTGTTTCCGTGGAAACCAAGTACGAAAGGGAAGACAGTTTATTTCCCCAATTATTCTTAGAAATATTTAAGATATGGGCCTTGTAAAGAATATTGTTCTTAAGTTTTATGCCGTAGCTACGTAAACAGAAATCAAAAAGATTTTAGAAACGTAATCTGAGATGAGAAAAAATAAAGAAACATTTTTTCTTTAAAGAAAGCTTAAAGACGTTTCTTCTTAAATCTTTGTATATAATAGTATTTGTAAACAAATTCTTACAGACTGACATTAATACAAATCTGTATGAAGGTACCTTTTCTGATAAATAGAAGTAATATTATGTAGCTAAGAGTAGAGCTTAGAGAAAAAAACCTGAATAATTTTAAAATTAACTGTAAATATAACACGTTTCTTAATTTTGATATTTTAAGAGGAAACATGTCTAATTTCAGTAGTTTTACAGTTTGTATTATTCTCCTAGCCTATTCAGGTATTCCAGAAAGTGGTCTATGAAGTAATTATTATTTTTTTGGTAAACTAATGTTTAAGACAAGATTTTTTATGCATAGCACAAAGGGTAACAATTATTTTACAAGCAATAATTATTCGCCAGAAACACTCATCCACATATAAAATAAAGTTGGTTGTTTTCAGGTGAAAAAATGTAACAAGCAGTAATGGTTGAATGAAACACTAGTATATATTGAATTATTTCGCAAATAAGAGATAAGCCGCCATAGCTCAGTGGTCTGAGCTGTCGACCGGAAATCGAAGGGACACGGGTTCGAGTCCCGTTGGCGTCATGTATCTTTTATCAGGAGATTTTTCAATGTGGATGAGAGTTTCTGGCGAATAATTATTGCTTGTAAAATAATTGGTCTATGAAGCGTTTTCTATTTTAAAAAAAATGTCAAATGTAACTTAATAACTGATTAACTAACCATCACGCCGTTGCCCCGCAGGGGTAGGCAAACAACTCGTTCTTGGCACATACTCCTTGTCATACATACTTTTCTATTAATCTGACTCTTGACATGGCTTGACTCATGTATCTTATTTACTTAATCGTGCCTTCCTTGGGCATCCTCGACTTCTGCTTGCTATGTGAAATATATTCTACATTATTTCATAATATCAATGATTTTTGGGTAATTATTAATTATGTCGTGTTGGGTTGGCTCATTCTTTAGTCAACGTTTCGGAGAGCATTACAGATGTAAAGATTATGGTGAAATGTTTGTTTACTAAAGCAGAGATGAGACTGTACTGAGTCAAAACCTCCTTATTATCTAGGAGATTTTGCTTGAGCGCCAATACCATCCCAGGGCAAGTTTTTCATTATAATAATTAATTAACTTATATGGTGTAGACTTCGAGTACCTTTAATTTAAGCGATATAATCAATAGACTAAAAGTTCAATGTTGGTATGTAAGTATATTTTGATGGCCTCCGGTAGAGAGGTAATTGCTCTCGACTAGCAAGCCGAAGGTCACGGGTTCAAATCCCGGCGTGCGCAAGTAAATTTTATTTAATGAGTTTTTTAATAATTTCACAATGTATATATTTAAAAAATATTCGTAGTATACTTGCGGCACGTTCCAGGGTGGAAGATACTCTCAGTATCGCCCTGGTGTAAGACGACCATTCAGAATAATAATTATTATAATCTTATATTACTATGTGACCTATTCTAATGTTTCCTTAAAACTATAAATGAATTTATTTACAAATATTTGTTCATATTAAGAATGTTTAAATGGTAGAACCTACAGACAAGCTGACATAATATGACAGTTTTGTGGAACTACCCTAAATTTGTACAAATGTTTTGTTTATTAAATAAACAAAATTAAAACGTTGCTTGAAATAGCTTTAGCCGTGTTCGGTGACAATCTCTGAATAGCCAGATACTACCCCATCTTTCTCGTGCCCTTCTCCTCCCCCTCCCCATTAAATTCAGCCTCACAGCATACCTCCTGGCTCCTAACGGTTGGGAGCAGTTGGGACCCTTTTGCAGTATACACATTGAAAATTGAATTTTATTTATTAACGTTAATGTTTATTGGAACAATCATAATTTTAATTCATTAGATTTGTGTTCGATGTAAAATTAATAAAACAATTTCAGGGAATTAATTTGCTTAGAGACTAATTTATCAACAGACAATCGATTACAAACGTACTTTAAGCATAATCCTTAATTAATGAAAATAACATCAATTGAATATAGTGATGAACGCATATCGAATGATCTCTGCCATACAATAAAACTCGTTAATGTTATATTAATGACTACACGAGAGATAATCTTTTAAGTATTAAGAAAACGAACAGAATAAGCCGAGGAATACTTGTTGGAGTAATGTTTTCGACTCCGGCTTTTATTTATTACCGAAGACTTCTTCAGTAAGTAATTTTCAGTGCTTCAGATTTAATTAAAAACATCATTCGCGCGCCTCCCTCGGGCGGGAACATTGACTTTCCACTCGAAAATTAATCGTGAAATTCTTTGAGCTATGTTTTCTAATCATTATTTTTACTGTCTTGACTATTTTCGTCATCTGAAACGTACAACACTTGTTTCATGAACCCTTCTTCGAAATGTATTTTTGTTAAATTACACAGATTAACATACAAATCTTGCTCTTGTGTTATAGCACCTATTATGTTTGTGTGCCAGTGAAGATAATATTTTATTAAAGAATAAAATAAAAATTTATTTTATCGTTCGCATAACGCTGAGCTAAAATATTACCTAAGCTTTAAAAATATGTTTACATTTCAAAGCAACATTTGGTATTATTTTTATCAGTTATCAATTTTTTAACCACGATAATCTTGGTCGACCTGTAAAAATACGTTCTGGTATGGGGGAGCTATTCTGTGAATATCATTTATATATATATATAAATATATTTATTAAAAAAAAAAGTCTTTAAGAGAAACGAGAAAAAGACTAAAGAGAAATTATACCTAAATACTATAAAGAATAAGTTTTAGATGTATTGTAAAGTGTCCTTAATCTCATAGAAATAAGTTCTTAAAAGGTTTATACTAGATATAATGTAATTTTTTATAACTAAATAAAAACATAAAAAAACCGCGATGCCAACTTAGCCACTGACCGGTCATTGTATTAGGTCAGGACAATATATTAGGTATAATACTACAAAGTGTCTGAAACGCAACATCAAGAAAAGCGTTACAGAATGCAGCTCTTCGAAAGTCAAACAACATAATTAATACACTTTTATTTTGATGATTTTTTCCAAAATTTGAACAATAAATAGTAAATGAAACTAATTATTGAAGACATTATTAGCGATTTCTAAACGAAAATCTGAAACAGAAAAGGATACGGTCACATCTAGGTCTCGAACCCAGAACCCTTGCCTTGCCGGGGCACGCTCTACCACTGAGCTAATGGGACCCTATCCCCTTCGGTCACATTTAACTGTATTATATTTCGAATAAGAACTACCAACATTGTCTTCATTTTTTCACTGCACATTTTTTATTGGCAACTATCTTTATGTATGATAGCAAGATTCAACCCGAACTAAATGCAATCTAGACAGCGTCTTTTGTGTGAATGAAGACAATGTTGGTAGTTCTAATTCGAAGATAAAATAATATAGAATTATGATACAGTTAAATGTGACCGAAAGGGATAGGGTCCCATTAGATCAGTGTTAGAGCAGTGCCCCGGCAAGGCGAGGGTCCTGGGCTCGAGTCCTAGATGTGACCGTATCCTTTTCTGATTTTTCTGTTTCAGATTTTTGTTTAGAAATCGCTTGTATTGTCTTCAATAATTAAATATTACAATTTGAGGGTTTACTCAATAAATTTATTCCAAAAAATAAATAAATTAAACACTAAAATAGTAACTTCGTTTGAAGTCACATATTTTTTTCTGAAAGGTTTTCCATTTGATTTAAATTAATTTACAACGCAAGTTTCCTGTTTCCTTTCTGGGATTCTCTCTTCCCCCTGTTGCTGTGTTCCCTTGCTCCGCTGCTACACCCGCGCCACCTACTGGGGGTTAAAGAAGACAACAAATGTTCCAGAGACTTGGAGCTTATTCGACCCCGCCAGAACTTACAATTATTCTGTAGAACTTACTGAAAATGTGTTTGTGGAATTTAATTTCGGCTAGGGCCGGGATTGGTATTTATTCTCGCTTGATTGGTTTCTCGCAGCGCAACCACCGCACGACCGGAGGGTTGCTTTCAAAATTGAGAAATTATGGAATTGGGTTCTTAGAATTAATGCGAATTATGGTTAGCTTATTTTGGGCGCCGCACCCGCCCTCAGATAGGGGTAAAGAATACGGCAGAAACCGCGTTTTTAGCGGCTTGTGCACATCGTTTGTCGGAGAAATCTTTCTTATTAGCCTTTATTGTTTTATTTACAATCGTAAAAGGCAAACACGCAATTATTGCAGAAAGAGACAACCTATTTAGCTCCATTCTTCAAATTCTATATTTTTATTACCTTGTAGAATTTTTTAGACAGAAGATTTTTTTAACAGAATAGTCGCTGCTAAAGTGATTAGGTTGGCGCATGTGAACTCTGAGACAATACAACAGTTAATGATATGGGGTCATACCGCTTCTCAATACTTTTTTTGCGAGGAAAGTTATGGCCACTGTTGTTTGGATGTTACGAGAATCTGGCTTATCAAATGTTTCGAACGTGGGACAAGATCACTTCTGAAGCTTAATGAGTCTTTAAAAAACTGGAAAGAGCCATCCGGAATAAACATCACGGTCTGTTGACATCTCGCTTTGTATTTTTGCATGACAACGATCAAACTCAAAAAACTCGACTCAATCATTTCCTGTACAGCCCGGACTTGGTCCTGTTTTTTATCTGTTCACTCACAAGAAGAAATGGCTTGAAGCCCAGCACTTTAATGACAACAAAGATCTTCGAAATTTAGTGACAGTACTAAATTCATAGGTGGCTAAGGTTTATGTAGAGCGAATTAGTGAGACGAAGTGACAATAATTGCTTACATTTCAATGGCGACTTTGGTCAAACATAGTGGAAAATTGCATTTTTAAGTGGGAAGTAATAATATATTTATATCTATGGGTTTTTAAAAATATATTTTTAGTTATACCGTGGTTACTTTCCAAACGGTCCCCTTTTTTGGTTCTATTCATAGGAATAATATAAGAATGAGTCTCATTACACATATATTATTCGTTGTATAATATACGAATGTACAGGGTTTTCCAATAAGAGGTGTTATTTTGATATTCAATCGTAAAAGATCAATGGTTTCGTTGCTTTTGTGGCACGTAGCGCCGTCTTGTTGAAAGTAAACGTTGTCCAAATCAATACCATTCAATTTCAGCCATAAAAAATTAGTAATCATCTCTCGATAGAGTAAACCATTCACCGTAACTGTTGCTCCAGCCTCATTTTCAAAAAAGTAAGGTCCAATGACTCCACCGGACCATAAACCGCACCAAACAGTCACACGTTGAGGATAGAGAGGCTTTTCAATAATAACTCTTGGGTTTTCCGAGCCCCAGATGCCACAATTTTGCTTGTTGACGAAGCCACCGAGTTGGAAATAGGCCTAATCACTCAAGATGATTTGCATTTGATTCACTCAAGTGAATTTTAATAATTTCAATGCATTGTTGAAGCGTGTATCGTTCCATTTTTATTAATGGCGTAGTTTCTACTTGTCAAATGTCAAAAAATGACAGCTTTAAAAGTAACATCTACCGAAATAATTTACGAATAATATATAAGAGTGTATTATTCGTATGATTTCAACGAATAATACATTCTTATAAATGTGTAATAAAACATTCTTATATTATTACACATTTATTCAATGTCTAATGATGTTGTCATTAGACATTGAATAAATGTGTGATAATATAAGAATGTATTATTCGTATATTATTTGTATGAATTCAACCAAAAAGGCGGACCGTTTGGAAAGTACTTGCCACTTAAAAATGCAATTTTCCACTATGCATTTTTCAAATGCATAATGGAAAATTGCATTAAGTGGCAAGTAATAATATATTTAGATCTATGCGTTTTAAAAAAAAACATTTTTAGCTATACCGTGGTTAGTTTCCAAACGGTCCGCTTTTTTTGGTTGAATTCATACGAATAATATATATATTTTTTTTTTTTTACAGTAATACCGCACAAGAGTCCCAACTGCTCCCGTCTGGAGCCAGTGAGACTATGGCATCCCCAATTGGGGTATGTTGTGAGGCTGAGGGTATTGGGGAGGGGAGGGAGATGGGGAAGAGGAAGGTGGAGAAGTACCTGGCTATTCAGATCTGGTCACCAAACACGGCTAAAGCCATTTCAAGCAACGTTTCAATTCTGAATGGTGGTCTTACACCAGGGCGATACTGGTAGTATCTTCCACTCTGGAACGTGCCGCAAATATACTATATATTATTTAAATTAATTAATTGTGAAATAACACAAATTAATCAAATAAAATTTATTTGCGCACGCCGGGTTCGAACCCGCGACCTTCGGATCTGTAGTCAAAAGCGTATACCACTAGACCACGCCGGCCGTCAATATACGAATAATACATTCTTATATTATTCGTATAAATTCAACCAAAAAAACAATGAGGGTGTTTTTTGGTTGTATTCATACGAATAATATAAGAATGAGTCTCATTACACATTTAGATGTTATCATTGTCTAATGATAACATCTAAAAACACCCTCATTGTGACTTGTGACTTTATTTCTGAAAAGCGATCAATTAAATTATACGCTACTAATAGTTTGATATGAGATGTATCGAGACTAACGTGTCGATCTTCTGTCACGATGTTATTTTTCGGGATTATAGTCAAAAGTTAATTAATTTTCGCACAGACTTCAGAAGCTAATCTGAGTCTTCGTTGACAACGTGATTTCCGTACGCGATACGTCATAACCCACGTCACAGGGCGCGCTGGGCAGAACGGTTCGGGCCGAGGGCCCGGGGCCCCATCGGAGTCCGAGCCTAGAGGCAAGAGCAAGGCTTTGGGGCTAGGGGTTAGGGCCTACAACTAGGGGCCGGAGCTCTATTAGCTAATTAATTTTGAAATCTGATCCACGGTTTTTTCAGGATATCTGCAAATGAAATGCAACTTAAAACATATTTTAATCTCGCTTTCTCTCACTGCTGATTATATTATCTGCCAGTAAATTTTTTAGTGCCCATGAAAAGGGATTAAAAATAAAATCACTGATACTGCGCAATGGTTTTGTTCATCGGACTTTCGGGATTATTGTATTTTGAAAGTCAATACAGAGATTGCATCCAACAAAACCAGTAAATGGAAATTGAAAATGCATTTCATGGCGCATGCAATATAATGATTTAGAATATCTAGGAAGACAAAAGACACATTTTAAAATGTAATTTTATATTTATCGCAGTTTTTATCCTATTTACCCACATGTTCTTAATTAGCTACATGATAATTAGTGAGCGCAAACATTTACCTGTAAAAAGATCCATGTTGAAAAAAAAATATTGACTTAAATAAAAAGCTTTTTCTTCCACCTTCTTCATAAACTAATAAAGTATATAAAGTGCGCTGAGCTATAGTAAGTATATTCTCTTTAATATGTAAAACATAGCGGATTTCCGCTATTGGAACATTAGGAATATATATTGCATTTAGGTTTTTAAGGTCCGGTGAAGCACAGCCGCAATATCCGACCTAAGAGTTTAGAGGACTTATCCGAAAGGCATTATCCCACCGAAGGCACATTATTTGAATTAAATAACATTCGCGGATTGCCCCAAGTCCAATCTAATCTAAATTCAGCAATAGGAATTCAGACGACTACATTAACTCGTCCTTAAGTCTTAAGGAAAGTCGGTTCACAAACCATGTACAAATAATTTAATGTTTTAAGGCACATTTATTACGTTTACTGTTTGGAGCAATTTAAGTTAATTGCACATTCATTTTAATCAACTCTTAGAACATACTTCCCATTTTATAATGAAATTTTGAAATAACACACACATTATTTGTTTGCGGATTCTTGGGCGAATTTAGGGCGATAATGGGACAATCACGCTGAAGGGGGAAATATATTGAAGATACTCTCAAAATCACTCTGGTGCAAGAACACCATTCAGAAATGAAACGTTACTTGAAATGGCTTTAGACGTGTATGGTGATCAGATCTGAATAGCCAGGTACTCCCCCACCTTCCACTCCCCCATCTCTTTTCAGTCTCTACTACCTTCAGCCTCACAATACACTCCAATTGAGGATGCCATAGTCCCACTGGCTCCAAACGGTTGGGAGTAGTTGTGACTCTTGTGAGGTATTCACATTAAATACAGAAATAGAAATAATGACTGATATCCTTTTGTATGTTCATTGTTTATATCGACGCTCTGTTGACTTTTTTAATGAATTATTTTGACGATCACATTAACGATTATTGTGAATCCATTTGAAAAAAATGGCTAAATGATAATTTGAATATGAACTTACTGAAAACTATTAATAACGCCGCTTAGTCAAAGTGGATGGACCGCCAAACAACTCGGTCTTAGCACACACTTCTTGTTTCACTCACATGCATACATCGCATCATACATGTCCCGATGAGTATTTAGTTCACTTGATCATGCCATGTCATTCTCAGACTACCTTGACTTTTTCTACCATTTACATTCGCGTCATAGATTCTCCTAACACTCCTTTTTTCGTTCATTTGCTCTACATGCCCAAACCATTTAAGCGTCATTTTTCTATAAATTTACTCATTACGCTTACATCAGCCTTGCAATCCTTTTAAATCTCCACGTTTCTCACACGGTTCATGGCTTTACCTCACGTACCACAGAGGAGTATGAAACCATTCCTCCAACTGTTTTAAGAGAGTCATGCTGGAGAGGTCAAAGGGTCTCCTTCAAGCAGTCTTTCCTATTTCGAACTGCCACGCAGTGGGTGGATAGATGCATCCGTCGTCAATACACGGACAAACCTCTCCCCATGAACCCGGGAACCCAGGCTAAGTCACCAAACTTAGCGAACCACTTGGGATGACCTATGGCAGAGATGTTGGTTATCCAATAAATTTTTCACGTAGCGGCGGTACCCATACCCGCCTCCCAAATTAGTAAAAGTTCCAAAGTGAAAGTTCCATGCCTCACTGCCATACATCAGGGTGGTACTCACACCAGTCCTTCATTGTGTACTGCTTTGCTTTTTTGGAAAAATGTGATTACTTTGAATATTTAATATTCATCACAAAATATATTATTAAAAACTCAATTTGAAAAAATGTTAGTTGGCCATTAATTTGTCGCTCTTAACCGATGATATCTTTTTTTAATATTGTTTGCTAAATTTAAAACACATCTATCTATCTTTACAACATTACCAGGCTATGGCAGTAACGGCAAAAAAACATTTTTCAAGGTGCACGCTTAGGGAGATATAAGATTTTTAAAACGGGGGTTTGCTCGACGCTTACATTTTAATTATTTCTGATGAACGTATTACAAAAATCTTAAATGTTTCTAGAGGGATCTCTAGGGATTGTTCAAAAGAGAATTACAATTTACAATTTAACCTGAATTATTACTATTTCAGGGATCTGTAGTTTATGCCATCTCTCAAGGAACCATCAAAATAAAAACACTTTATACAAATTTACTGATTTATATATACCATTTATTTGGCAACAAAGTTATGCATATTATTACAAAATTATCTTAAAACTATTGCATGGAACAATTGTATGCTAGAAGTTGATAACGTTTGTTAAAAGTATCTTATATTTAAAAGCGCTTACGTAGGACGTTGGGTTTCTCCTCTCGTGTCCATTGCGTGGTTCAACTCTCAGAGTTAGGAGTAAATCTGCATTCGGCTTTGCAGCTATGTGGGGGTTATAACCTACATAGCGGACGGCGTCTCGTCTCCTGACTCCCAACTGAAGTCGAATTCTCCCAACTCAAGTGCGATTCCCGCTTCCCCTCCTGTTTCGCCTCTCTCTCTCTCTCTCTCTCTCTCTCTCTCTCTCTCTCTCTCTCTCTCTCTCTCTCTCTCTCTCTATCTCTCTCTTATTTTCCCCTCGTCCGTAGTTAATCATTAATTTTATGGGCAGATTTTTGAGTTTGCGCTTACTGCTGTTTATCGTCGGTCAATATATAAGGTGATCCTTCTGATTGCACGTGACCAATGCATGTTTTACACTATATTGCTGGGTGATCAATGTGGTAGTGGGTCCTCTATGATTTTTGGTCGTAGGGATGCTTGATTAATGGAGGATATGGAAAACTCATTACAGGATCTAAGTTATTTATATTTAAGATTAATAATAACAGCACCTTACCGTAAAACATATTTGATGTAAAATGGTTTAAAAATTTTATAAAACGTTTTTCAACTATAAAATTAGGTGTAAGCACCAGATTTTATTTTTCTAGACGATAAATTAGTAACTTATCGAAGGATTCCTTTAGAAATATTTGAGAATTTTGTATTATGTTAAAAGATACTCCATGGAATTTTCTGGGCCTGCTATGGCAAAGCCAACCGTAGGTCCTTCCATTACGCCGGGCCACGAGCCGAATATTATTTTAACATGACTTTATCACATATGTTGTGAACATTCTCACTTTATTTTAGAGATTTGAAATTCAACCGTAGGCCTGTCCAATACACCAGGAACAAGCGTCGCATATTTTTGTTGTATTTTAGTTCATAGTAAGTGTATCGCTTGAAAGATAATTGTGGCTCTTTATATGGTTCTTCGAAGATACCCCACAATTAACCAAAAATAATTCCGATTTTTTTCAAAATAATTTGAACGAAACGTTTTTGCTGTGTTCGCTAATGGGTTTATGCGAGATACGCTCGGGATAAGTGAAACTTTAATTAAAACTATGGAGGGTAAAAGATTATAATATCTTTCCAGCTGTTTAACGTTTTTTGCAATGAAGTTCTTTATCTGTAATCTAAGAACTGCCATATCTTATCATACCATACGAGAAGAAAATGTAATTTCGCAAAGTTTTATGCTAAACATACCTCTAATAAAATTGTTGTATAAAAATATTATTTTTCGTGCTATCAGCGCATTGTAGCAAATTGCCACTCTACGGGAAGTTCCTTCTTTCAGCGCTCAGGGTACAAAATAAGGACTAAATAAACGGAAAATGCATCTGCGGCTGACTTGAATACCAACGTGTTTCAACCAGTAATATGAAAAGAAGGAACCTTAAGGCAACGTTTATGAAAGCCTTAAAAGAGTGCATTTTTATGAGTTTTCATCATTTATCTATACATATTTAATTTAATAGAATATCTAAGGTAGGTAGATAACTACATACTTTTCCTGGAAATCAGTCTTGGAAAATATATGGACCTTTATTATTAAAAAAAAAGCACACAATAATTATGGATTTTCCCATCCATTATGTCCCACGCTTTACTTACATTTTCCCATGCGGCATCAGCGGTTGACCAAGGCTCTCGACCAACAATCCGGAAGTCGTGAGTTCAAGTATATATTTTTTTCATAATTTAATCATTTTATTTAATATAAAGTATATTTTAAGCACGTTCCAAAGTGAAAGGTACTTTCAGTATCGCCCTGGTGTAAGACTACCATTCGAAATCAACGCGTTGCTTGAAACGGCTTTAGCCGTGTTTGATAACCAGATCTGATTAGCCAGGTACTTGCCCGCCTTCATTTTCCCCATCTCCTTTCCTTCTCCACTATCTTCAGCCTCACAACATATCCATTATTGGGGATGCCAATGTCACTGGCTCCAGGCGGTTGGGAGTAGTTGGGACTCCTGTGTGTTATTCACATAAATAAAAATCTGTTACATATTTATCCAGCAAAAAGAAGCGTGTTTTTGTATAAATTGTAAATTTCCAGTTTAACTTTATTATATCGTTAACGTTTTTGGAAAGTAAAACTTTGTTATAATAATAATTTACCAACATATTTATGTTTAAATAAATATCGTATAGAAATATTAATAATTGAAATGGTAATATTTTGATTTCTATGTACAAAAATGTTAAATAAAATCATTACCAGCTGTTCTTATGCAGCTCATATCTTACAAGTAAATTAAATCATTACCAGCTGTTCTAATGCACCTCCTATCTAATAAGTAAATCAAATCATTACCAGCTGTTCTAAGGCACCTCCTATCTAATAAGTAAATCAAATCATTACCAGCTGTTCTAAGGCACCTCCTATCTTACAAGTAAATCAAATCATTACCAGCTGTTCTAATGCACTTCCTATCTCACAAGTAAATCAAATCATTACCAACTGTTCTAATGCACCTCCTATCTTACAAGTAAATCAAATCATTACCAGCTGTTCTAATGCACCTCCTATCTCACAAGTAAATCAAATCATTACCAACTGTTCTAATGAACCTCTAATAATAATTAAATCTAATAATTAAATCAAATCATTACCAGCTGTTCTAAGGCACCTCCTATCTTACAAGTAAATCAAATCATTACCAGCTGTTCTAATGCACTTCCTATCTCACAAGTAAATCAAATCATTACCAACTGTTCTAATGCACCTCCTATCTTACAAGTAAATCAAATCATTACCAGCTGTTCTAATGCTCCTCCTATCTCACAAGTAAATCAAATCATTACCAACTGTTCTAATGCACCTCCTATCTTACAAGTAAATCAAATCATTACCAGCTGTTCTAATGCACTTCCTATCTCACAAGTAAATCAAATCATTACCAACTGTTCTAATGCACCTCCTATCTTACAAGTAAATCAAATCATTACCAGCTGTTCTAATGCACCTCCTATCTCACAAGTAAATCAAATCATTACCAACTGTTCTAATGAACCTCTAATAATAATTAAATCTAATAATTAAATCAAATCATTACCAGCTGTTCTAAGGCACCTCCTATCTTACAAGTAAATCAAATCATTACCAGCTGTTCTAATGCACTTCCTATCTCACAAGTAAATCAAATCATTACCAACTGTTCTAATGCACCTCCTATCTTACAAGTAAATCAAATCATTACCAGCTGTTCTAATGCTCCTCCTATCTCACAAGTAAATCAAATCATTACCAACTGTTCTAATGCACCTCCTATCTTACAAGTAAATCAAATCATTACCAGCTGTTCTAATGCACTTCCTATCTCACAAGTAAATCAAATCATTACCAACTGTTCTAATGCACCTCCTATCTTACAAGTAAATCAAATCATTACCAATTGTTCTAATGCACCTCCTATCTCACAAGTAAATCAAATCATTACCAACTGTTCTAATGCACCTCCTATCTTACAATTAAATCAAATCATTACCAGCTGTTCTAAGGCACCTCCTATCTTACAAATAAATCAAATCCTTACCAGACGTTCTATTGCACCTTATATTTTACAAGTAAATCAAATCATTACCATCCCCTCTAATACACCTCCTATTAATATAAGCAAGTAAATAAAATCATTACCAGCTGTTCTAAAGCACCTTCTATCTTACAAGTAAATAAAATCATTACCAGCTGTTTTAATGCACTTCCTATCATACAATTAAATAAAAAACTGCATCTCTATTATTTATATACATTTGGTCCCACACATTAATGCCAATTGACTGTTTTCTCTTATATCCATCATTATTATGTAAGTAACTAAAAGTATGTGATTTATGCAATATACTCATACCTATATATTGTAATTTATAAGAATCTCCCCTGTGAACCCAAAGAAAACGCCCAAACAACAGCCTAAATAAAGCACGATTTTTAAGGAACACCTAGTAACAGTTCACAATATCGCCTTTGAGATCAAGATGCCTGTATTTTTCCAGTTTTGTATTCAATTACTTGCATTCAGTTGGTTCGTTGAGTATCGACAGACGATTTGCGAGTATAAACTGATTGCCGGAACAAACTTCAGCCTCTCGATGGTACTCGAATACTGTCAGGACGAAACTGAATAAAACAAGCAATGAAGATAAAAATTTAATCATTTAATGTCAATATGTAGGTATTTCGATATACATATTAACGTTCTACTTTAAAATGATGTGGGCCTTCTTTTTAAGAAAACTTTGATGATGATAGTTTTTATATTAATACGAAATAATTACACTGTTTACGTAAAAATACATCTCCATGCTGAAAAAATTGGATGCCATTTTGGGACTACATTGCATAATCATAAAAAATGGAAACACTATAAAAACTGTGAAATACATAAATGCAAATAATTATTAACCTATCATGCTAATTTATTCGCTTTCAGGAATAATTCATTTGGTCTCATAAAAAATATATTCATTTAACAATAAATACAGCTGGCTCCCAACTGAGATCCGTAATAACTAGTGACTTACATCTAAGACTTATTTCTAGTGATCTTTGACTAAGGCCTAAGTCTTATATTAGTGACTTAAGACTGAGGCCTACTACTGTCATAATGACATATATTTACTACTTATCATGCTTCATATTAAAATATAAAAGTAAACCATAGAACAATTAAAATGTGCACCTTTATGAAATTAAAGGTTCCGAAAGCAATTTGAAAAAAAAAATTAAACTTAATTGACATAAAATGAGGTGATTGTAACCCTTGTAATATTTTGTCTAAAGAAATGCGAGTTTTTTTTTTTTTGCTATCGGTAATTTTAGTTGCAAAAACCGAAGAAGAAAAAATTTATGTTCGCATTAATAATTTGAATATATCTAAAATTATATTTTTATTTATAATAACAAAATTTGAAAGCGTATTTTATCACCTTTCAAAACAAGTTTTTAGTTTTCGGATGAGTACAGAAATATTCAATTTCTTTGGATTTTATTGCAAAGTGGAAATACTCCGACCATATGTAAAAATATGGCAGAGCGCTGAGGAGTTAAGTGTGTTAGAAAATACAAGATAAGAGAAATGAATTTTCTTTCACCGTTGTTGAATTAAAAACTTATATAGTTTATGGGCACATGGTAACGTGATCTAACGAGGAATCAGTACAATTGTGTATTGATTGTATACATTTTAAAGGACCTGGTATATTACGGAGATTTGATGTGTGAAAAATCATAAATTAAAATTTTTTCATAAATATATATTTTTTTCATATTTCAGCATTAGTATATTTATTTTGATAAATACTACTGAAAAGGGAGTCAAAGTTCATAAATCTTCAGAAAACTGGAATATTAATGGTGCGCTAATGCAGTTCTAAAGAGCTACTTCACACACAGCCAACTATCCAACTTTCCCAATCGCAATAAGACTTTACCTCTCGTTTATATTAAGATATTGGATTACTTTACAAATATTCATT
This sequence comes from Hesperophylax magnus, assembly GCA_026573805.1. NCBI lineage: Eukaryota > Metazoa > Arthropoda > Insecta > Trichoptera > Limnephilidae > Hesperophylax > Hesperophylax magnus. The sequence continues at coordinate 10,660,355 of JAIUSX010000022.1, forward strand.
AAATATAATACATATCAAATATCAAATAAACAATAATATTTATTTTCAAAGAGATTTAAATATTAAATACTAATATAAAATGGAGAATTTTTTTTAGATTGTTATCGATATTTTTTTCTTCTGAACTGTAATACCACTTTATACGAAACTTAAAAACATATTTTATTACAAAAACGTATTATAAACATTATAATCATTTCACTTTTACTCACTTGATACAAAAAATAATTATGCAAAATTTTTACCGTCGGTGACTTTTTGGAATATATTACAATAGTTTAGAAGTGTATGCCAAACTTTTATATGAAAATATAAAGTGTGGCGTTTTCTCTTACTAACTCTAATCGTATTATCTTAAATCGTATATCTCACCGTAATACAAAAGAAAAGAGAACGACTTTTATGTGTCGGTCTCAGTTTGTGCCGTAAAGTGCACAAAAATACTCGAGGGGTTAATCATTTGTGATGTAACTTTATTTAATATACCTATATAAAATCACCAAAATGAATAAAAAAATTCTCAAGGCCCCGCCACTGCTTTGCTGCACGCATTTCCAGTTGACTGCATTCGAGGTATTCATTTTCATAAAGTTATAGCTTGAAGCAAAATTGACTTCAGCGAATGTCGATAACTGAAAATATATTGAAAATTTTCCATTATGATTTAATCACAAAACTTGCTGAACTGTGCGTGTATTACGTCGGGAATATAAAATATTTCCAATAACAGGGAGCTATTGGCTTATGTGAAATACGTAAATTATTTTACCTTCAAAATTAAATGAGGATAATTCATAATTATAACACAAAATAAATAAACAAGGATTAATAGAAAGTATTAGAGTAAACACGAGTACTTTTTAATTAAAAGTATATTAATTATAACTGCCTAACAAATTAATTTTAAAACCGCTTAAAAAATTCGACAAACCTAACATTTTTAATGTGGAAATGGAAGAGTTAAAAAAACATCTATTAGCTCAACCTTCAGTCAAATATGCTAAGTTGAAATTGTTTAATGCTATTTTGTAATTTAAAATAGTTAAAGCTACTTCAAACTCTGTCTATCAGCAGGGCGATACTGAGAGTATCATAAACTCGGAATGAGGTGCAAATATAAAATACTTAAGTTTTTAATTAATATTGTATATCTTTACCATTTTTTATTTGTCAACTCTGATATTCGACCATCATATTTTATTGTGTTTAAATTTAAGTAGATACAAAAAAAACAACAAAGAATAGTTTGTTTTCCAAGTAATCAGTCTAAAATTTACCGGCAAAAATTCTAATTTAAAACACGTTGACAAAAAATACATTTTTTAGAACGAGCTAATATCAACCTACTCCTCATATTATTTCTCCTGCATTCTAACATTTTCTTAAGCACAGTGGAATCTAATGATGAAAAATATGGCATTAATGTCCGTGTAAGATATTATTAATCGCGGTAATTTTTCTTCGCAGCTACTTTCAACGACTGTTAGCACAGAACTCCCGATAAGAGATGTGCTTAGTCTTTTTTCTCGAAAAATGTTGATTCATTGTCCCCATCCGCTGGGCATTGCTTGAAATGATAATTTACGATTTAGAAGACAAGTGAAATATCATTTTCTCAGATAATTTACCCAATATATAACGCTACGTGAAATTTCTTAAAATGTTTTCATATCTTTGTGGTTTCTAAACAACTTTAAACAACAGTTGGATAGGTTGATAGAGTGACTGCAATTTAAGACGTAAAACATGGAAGGATTTTTGTCTGTTTCCTCTCACGAACAACAGTGCGAACAGTGCACTATACAATATGAAATGATTAAAGTTGTTGCAGTGTAATAAAATATTTTTGACGCTCTAAATGTCGCTTGCGTCTCTTCTTATTAATCCTTTGAAGTTTCCACTCAAAACAACAACATGATGAGTTATTTTCTAATATTAAGTTTTACTTCACAAGAACATCAACTTTCCAGAGCTAGTGAGTATAAAATAATAAAAAAACTGTTTACTTGCGTTATATACATGTCATTAAGGCATTTTCAAAAGATTCGTTTTATAATTATACCCTAAACATTTCACATTACAAAATTAACAAAACATATTTCAAAAATAATAAGTTGATGAAAAATCTTCTCTTCTCCGTCCGCAATAAAGAAACCGACTCGGTTATAAAGTACACCTTGTAATTAGATAAACTTAGTCTTTATTTTTCACCGTTGTTAATTATGCAAAGTACCGGCGCGGGCGCGGGAACGGGCGGGCTAGCATTCTAACAGCCCTGGTACAGGAGGAGCACATAATACGTCCGACCGCTGAATTTATGATTTAAAGTGTGCATGCTTGCTTACCTGTCGTGGACCTACTTACTGTACACTATACTTACACATCGAGCAACCAGGCAACCAAGCAACCAGGCAACCAAGTACCCGGGCAACCCTGCAACCCCACTGCCTTCTGTATCTTCCCACTTCCAGGGAAGCGCCAACTAATTTATCAGGCGTAATTACAATTATTACTTACATAATATTATTAAATCCTTAAGAATATTATGTTATGATGTGCAAATTAATGAAAAAGGTAAAGAAGCCATCAAGGAAGACTTGAAACCTTCGGGTAAATGAAATTCTTAACATGGCAATAGTCGGTAAGACAATATAGTAGTTAATCAAGAATTATGCCCTAAGACATGGTTGTGTGGTGTTAATTAAAATGTTGTTTCTTAAAAATCACATCTGGGGTACTGCACGAAAAAATAAATAAATCTGGAGAGGAATTATTGATTTTCAAATAGAAATCTGAATTCAGGTATTTTTTTTAAAGATTTACTTGATCCTTTCGGGAAATAAGAAACTGTTCTGAGAGAATTAAACAATATTTAAAAAAAATATATTTCTTAAAATTTAAACATTTTTTTGAATTTATACAGGCAAATAATCTTGGCCAAAAACAATCACCTTAAATGTTCTTTTTACACCTACGGTCTTACATCAAATCGTAAATAAGTGCATTATTTCACCACACGCCATCTCTCACCCACGACAAAATATAAAGCACACCCGTAAGCGTTACCGGTCCTTGAGAGATGACCCCGGGCCCGGGCGGAAGTTCTAAACGACTACAAGTCAACTCCGCGGTTTGCTGACTCCGGCCCTGCGCCGCGATGATAAATGCCCCTAGTTGGGGTACCCGCGCCAGGCCCGTACTCACAGGCTGAAAGGTGCGCTCGTTAATAATGCTCAAGGTGATCTGCATAAGCAGGGCCGCATCTGATAACAAAATTAATCTGATAACAAAATTTGTTTTATATCATAAAACACCCTCTAAATTTGTTTTAGGATTCAAAATGTCTTTACTACCATTATCTTTTATAACTCTTTTTTTAGAATATTTTTTACTTCTGATTTAAGATTCTGACCGTCAACAGAATTATGGTGTTAAAATAGAAAATAAAACATTTTTTAACTTATTTCCACTTGTTTATTTTACCAGTACCGGTTTCGTCCTATTATGGACATCTTCAGGCTGGCAATTCTGAAGATGTCCATAATAGGATGAAACCGGTACTGGTAAAATAAACAAGTGGAAATAAGTTAAAAAATGTTTTATTTTCTATTTTAATACTATATAATTCCACCACGTATAACAGTGTAATAAATAAACTCAGAATTATGGTGTTTTACTATTATGATATTAAGCCATTTCACGTTTACCATGATTATAAACTCTAATATTCTCACCGAAATTTTGAATCAGTAAAAAAGAGGAACCCAAAATGACTTTTTTATCCTAACGTAAAGTTAATGAACGTCATAATTTTCTAGTTTTAACAAAAGGAAACCAATTAGTTTAGAAGACGTACTAGATAAAAAGGACCTGCAAAAAATTGTTGAAGTAAATGTTGGAAATACAAGACGTTTTTTAATAAGACGAAAACTAACATCGTTTCTAGATCTGTATGCGACAAACTGAAGATAACTGTAGCAGGATGATAACGGTTTGCTCTTGATAATAAGGGCAAAGATTTTTTTCACAGTAAAGCAATGCCAATCTACGAAGTACAAAAATATAAAAGTATTGTAAGTAAAGCGTCGATTTTCAACAAATGCACACCTACTGTAAACTCTACGCACATTCCCACTATATGTAAAGGTACAAATCATAATTCTATGCATGACGAATAGTACCTAGTATAATGCCATCGCGAGCGTAATATTATCATCAAAGCCAATACTTATGCAAATTAACGTTGACAACCCAAATACATAATAATAAAACAATTTGATGTATAAATCAGGGTTCGGGTGAATTTGTTAGTAAAAGTAAAAGGTTGTGTGAGATAAATAAATATATTGAAAAGTGATTCAGATATAGTCCCTTTACATAATATAATCTGCTTAGCAATTTCATCCGCGTTTTTTTTATTAGGGTGATAGTGAAAGTATTTACCACCCAAGAATGAGATGCAAATATTCAAAGTTTATTTTCATAATTTGTCAATATTTATTTTCCCGGGTTTGAAATCCGTGACCTAAGGATCCAGAGTCAAGGCCACGGAAAATATAAATATATTTTTAATTGTGATATTTATTTTGCTAATTATACTATGCTCAAGCAGATACTTACATGGTCCAAAATATCATCACCATCAATCACTTTTTGTCCAGAGTTGGACACGTAATATCTCCCCTTAGATGCTACTTCTATTATCTGTCAACAGAAGTCACGATCCACCTTGCACCGGCTGCATGGCTAATGTTGTCGACCGACCTGCCTGAATATCTGCGACCTACGCCAGGTCTACGCTGGAGCACCATTTCTTAGCCAACCGTTGTCCTCGATCAAACAATGTTCCCAGTGCAGGTCAACTTATGTTTGACAATATTTTAAACAATTTTTTTACTAAAATTATGGCTATTTTCGATTGATCTCTGTACCAGTTTTAAATTGGTTTTCAAAGCATAAGTGAACACCGACAGACAAATACGTTTGAAATAAGACGAAGAAGACTGCTTAATTATTTATTTTTGGTTGCCCTTACTCCTACCCCAAAATATATATTCAATCTACCGTGAAAAAGTAACGTTAAAATGTGATTATATTGCTGAAACGATTTGGATATTATTTAATGCCTAAAATGGCTCCCACAAAGCTCATACGTATAATACAAACATCCATAAGTACCTATACACAAAATAGACAAACCGTAGCTACTTAAAAACGTACATTCGCAAAGCCCTTTCTCACGTATTTTCTCTTTTATGTAAGTGCTAAGCTACTAGCTACCTTCATAGAATTTTATACGTGAATATGTACAGTAGTAGAATTACCTACACCCCACACAAGAGTTTTAGTTGGCTCCCTCAAGCGAACCTAAACCTAGTCCTTGGTCCTGCCATTCTTTACGCCTCGCTTCTTTCTTATCTCGCAGAGAAATTCGTCCAGGCGGTGTTATAAACAAGTCGCACGCTAAGTGAGGTTATTCTCTCGGATGCGGCTCCCGTTTTAACGTAGAGCTTAAATCCACCGACAAGAAAAAGTCCTTTTTGCTTTCCGCTACCTACTTGGCGACTTCATTTTTGCAAGTGTTTCGTTAATATTAAGTAGGTTTTAGTCGTGTGAAAGCTCAGATTCGGTTGCCGGATTTAAATAAATGTAAACACGAAATGATATTAAAAATATCACATGATATTTATATATTTTTTAATATAAATGAACGAAATTTAAATAATCTTAAGTACATTTGCGGCATGTTCCAGAGTGATAAAATAATTTTACTATAGCCCTGGTGAAATACGACCATTCAGTATCTAAATTAAGATTAAAATAATGACTTTAGCCATGTTTGGTGACAATATCTAAATAGCCAGGTAATTCTTAACTTTCCTCTCGCCCCACTTTCCCCTCAATACTTCCTAAAGCCTCATAACGGTGACCGGATAACTCATCAAAATGATAATTCATCACATCTTTAAAAAGTTATATAAAGTCATGGAAAGTGATTAAACAAAAAATTTATTAACTGGGTTAAGTAGGTTAGGTTAGGTTTAAATTTGTTTTATCTTCGTTTCTAATGACTTTTTAAAAGTGTGTTGAATTGTCACTGTGTTGAGTTATCATGGAACCCCTCATAACATACCCCAATTATGGATGCCAAAGTCTCACTTACTGCAGACGATTGGGGGGAGCATTTAGGCATCTCGTGCGGTAGTCGGATAAAAAAAAACAAATAAAGAAGCCTCCACCAGGTATTCTGTAATTTAACGTATAATTAAAAGAATCGCTATAACAATACGCCAATGGGAATGAAATTTAATTATACCCAAATCATTAGGCACTACTCACCGCGGAATAGGACGGTTCGGGTTTCAATTAATTTACCTGATATATTGCGTTGTATTTACGCTCACAAAGCAGGCTTTTGTTCTAGTTTCTGGTAGGTATATTGTTCGGTAATGTAAAATACGTAAGGCTGCTACATGTTGGCATCAAAGTGTAATCCTATTATGGTTTGGAACGCATCAAAAAACGATGGTTGTCAATAATATGAGACGAGCCTTTGTTGGATGACTGACATGTTGTTTTCCAAGATATTATGTTTCGAATATGATGAAAATAATACTAATAAGTTCTCCCGTACACTATTATGCTGTTATATTTCCTAATCCTGTATTGATAAATATTTTGATTTCCAATCCATCATGATTTAAAAAAAAACTCACGAGCTTGTCTATTATTTAATATTTTTTTATTACAAATGAATTTTAATAAAAATATTTTCATTTATTTTTCGGAATAACTTTATTGAGTAAAACCTCAAATTGTAATATTTAATTATTGAAGACAATATTAGGGACACGTGTCCTGGCAAGACAGGAGTCCTGGGTTCGAGTCCTAGATGTGACCGTAGCCTTTTCTGATTTTTCTGTTTCAGATTTTCGTTTAGAAATCGCTAATATTGTCTTCAATAATTAAAAATATTTTCTTTAATTTTTCGTTGACTTAAGCACAATTTAATCTAGGATTAGAATAGCAAGTTACGTCTGTATCTAAGAAAATACTAATAGTTACTCACTGACTTAAGAATAAAATTACAACACTCTATTTTTCTAATTGAAGAATAATATGAATCACACAATATAGAGATATATTAGATGCGTTGTGTTTGGCAGATAATTGGATATTACATTAGTCAATAGTTTACGATAGATGTGACGTACCACGCAATGATAATACCTCCCGAACTTGCCGTTCGAGATTATTTTTTATTAATGTATAAAATCAGATTTCTGCTTTACATTTTAAAAATTTTGTAATTTGTCCGTAATGTGAAATATTATGAACTAAAAATTTGATCGAATGGTTTTTAAAACAACTCGCCACAACCCACCATATTTGTGATCGTTTAAGAGCGCAGCCTCACCATCATTATATTAATTTTTTAAAAAATAGCTCTTACGCAATAAAATACTTACTAATAAATTGCTGATTTCTACGGGTTTTCTTATAAAATATCATGTAATGAACGGTTTTCTTTGACTGAAACAGTATAAATATTTTCTCATGTGGTTAAAAAATAAAAATCTTTAATGTTTTTCAGGAACTGGTGTACATATTTAACAGGTACCCACCTTTTTTATTGCCTTACAGTGATATTTTACGATTACAGCGCCATATAAATTAGCCAAGTATCATTATAATAATACAATGAAACAAACATTTTGAATTTACGTGACTTCAAAGAACGATATTGTTTCGTAATTTTGCACTTGTTCGGAATCCACGTAGAGACGTAAGTACCTGCCTACGTTTTTCAAAACGTGACTCTTGGATATTTTTCCGTTTATAAAATCATTTTCACATCCGCTTTCATACTTTACGGTAAGAAACCAACATTTAACTTTCAAATAAAATTCCTTTGAAATTTTAATATTAAATATTTTTTTAATTTATTTTGACATTAAACCAAAATGTTTCTGAGTGACTTTGGGAATTGTTTGCCGCTGTAGTAAATGTAGGTTTAGAGGGAAAGGGTTCGTGTTGGAGAGCATTGATGAAGGATTTACAGAGTAATAGGTAAACTACCATAAGAAATTATGATGGAATTATTGCACAAACTAATAATGAATTTAATGTATTTGTTATACTGGAATAAATATTTAAGAGCTGAAGTTGACAAATCGAGAACCAAAAATTCAGCTCTCGGTTTTTCCAGTTTTTCCATTTTCTTATTAATACAGTATTCTTGCAGATCTCCACATCGCTTTTTTTTGTTCACCGTGTTACTCGTAAAACTCTTAAGGTGACCACATAACCATTGTTGTAGAAAAGAAACAAAATGTTCTTAAATGATACACAGATACTATAAAAATAGATATATATATATATATATATATATATAAACCACAGATTTAATTAAAAATGCATCAGTCTGGAGATGCCTGTCATAAGGTGAAACCTGTAAAAGAAAAAGAAAGAGGAAGAAAGAAGTAATTCCACTCAAAATTTTGAATTTCATTTTGCTTGTGGATTGTGGAGTTCAATGTTTTCTGCCTACCCTTGAAAAAGCGTCCTTCTTAAGTATCATTTCTGAAGCCCACAAAACTCTCCAACGGCGAGTTAAATGTAGTAATGCTCATGTTGGGCATTGCGAATTTAAAACTATTAATTTTACATCGAAATTCTAGAAATTTAAAGTTATATACATATTTATGACTCTAAATGTCACCGTTCAATATTTATATCGGCTTTGCAATCGAATTTCTGCTTCAAGTTCAAATTCTGATACATAAAAACATGTCTCTCATCTTACACATTTCCATTGCTTATTGCTCTTTACTAAATTCTCAACTTCCGTCAATATCAGCGCTTCGTTATGGCATGTTCAACATTTTTATTAAATAATTAAAAATAATATTTTTTGCTTCGACGCATTGTCCGCGTGGCAATAAGTTTCTCGTGACTAACTTAAAGTTACGTCAGCGTCTATGAAACTACAATTATTAACAACAATTTATAATTGAAAATTTTGCTATCAAAAGGATAATCAAAACAATAAATAAAATGTAAATCATATTATCGCTCTAAAAGTTATTGATTTCGGTAGGCATTTGCAAAATTTAAAAGTTCCAAGTGCCGCCTTTGATTTCCAAAAATCGCTGAAATTTCATTTTATGAACGCAGCGCTATAAATATTCACTGGCAAGAGCTCTCCCAAAATGCAAATCACAATGTTATGTTTTTTGTGTGATAAAATGAGGCCGATACGGAGTTTCATCGTGTCGAAGTTTGCTCAAACATCTTGTTTGCCTGTTGATCGATTCTCTCGTCGATATTGGATACAGTCTAAATATTTGCACTCCTTACCATTTTATTATATTGAAAATCCATAAAAAAGGCATCTTCTGAAGTTGCTTTTTTCATCAAATTCACAAATTTGACTTTGATTCTATCTTTTTGTTTCCTTTCAGTATTAAACAGGGTATTTTGCCTCTTTTTGACACTTTTGTGCAAAACGAATAGCTTTTATGCATTTTTAAACATTACCTAAATCATTACGTTTAACATTTTTTTATTTATTTTGGCTGTCCTACCAAAACGTTAAAACCCACCAACCAGGTATATTTGTTAACCAATTCTGCTTAATAGCCAGATACATTTATAGAATAGGAATAGGCCATCCAAATCACCTATTTATGCTGAAAGATTAAAAATATCTCTTGAAAATCTATCAACTTAAAAAATTTTCGGGCATAGCATTTTTTTTCGATAATAAAATCAGTTTAAATAGATTACTGATTGTTTGAAGTATAATATCATAAGTGATAAACATTTTTTAATGGATTACTGATTATGCTTGTTTGAAGTATAATATCATATGTTATAGAAATGATAAACATTCAAATTCTAACGCCGCGTAAGCAACTAAATACAAGCATATAACAATGCAAAAATTCCTTTTCATTAAAGAGCGGGCTTTGAGTGACGCAGACGCTCAGTTGACGCTTTGCAGAACAAAACCGTGTTTACGTTGAGCCAACCGAAGGCTCCGTGTGACTGTGTCGTAATGTCAACGGCAAACAACACCTCAGACACGTGACGGCAAACACGGGGCGGCCAACAGACTGTCACAAGGCCTGCACACCGCAAGATTGACAATGGTGGACCGGCCGCATCTGGCCAAGCCGACCGTACACCGTAGACACTACGAACGTAACGTCGTAGCTCCGTAGAATGATAGCGCTATAGAACCGTAGACTGTCTACACTGCCATCTTCTACAAACAAAGGGGTAGGTAGGATTAATATCAATAATAAAACATATTATTTGAAATAGGTTTTTAATTTATTTGATTAACTGCAAGCATTCAAGAAATATGTTTTCACTAGGTATACTTCGTATTTTATCATACTCTGATTCATGATATAATAACTAAAGGCATGTGTAGTTATTTTTTTGATTATTCGAATTGGTTTTTATTGCAGTGCGATTCGTATTGTTCAAAAAGTAAAAATTTCTTCGTGAAAGTTCTAACAACAAATAATTTAAATGCTATGAAGTAAAGATTATTTTGTGTGCAGGATTTTGGACATTTTTCGTAGCATTGATCGTGGAGTCCTCAATTTTGGACACAGGACTCGTACGTCGGCACCATGTATTTGATGTTAATAAATGCATCTTCTCCCCCGTACCGCTCCAGAAGTTGTAGAGTTTCTTCAATGATGCTTGCTATATTCTCCGTCCTCTCTACGGCCTCGCCAATGTTTGCTGGAAACAAATTTGAATTAAAATTAAGGAAAATTATCATAATAACTTTGCTCTCTTAGACACTATTTTATAGTCGATTTCCAAATATATACTCAACTTTTATTTGGTAATTTTTATTTATAAATCTTAATTTAGCTCACATCGTCGTGTGTGCTAATAGTTTTACAAACATATAATAAATTACAATAGGTAATTGGCAAACATTATCTTTAAATATTTAAATGTAAGTACAAATTATATGTCACAAAAAAACATCAATGTTTGAGGAAAATATGTTTTCTCCATTCTTCTTTAAACATAACCATCTTCTCAATCTCAGTAACTTCCTTGGGGATTTTGTTATACAGTTGGACGACCTGGTACACGAGAGATTTTTGGGTGCTTGATTTTTTTCTTGTTGGCAATCTGATTTTCCTTGCATTTTTAGTCCCGTGTCCTTGTATCGCGTGGTTGTAATTTATTTTTCTATTCAGTTCCTTAGACATCATCTCTGTTTTAATTTTGTGTATAAAAATAAGTACATTAAAATATATAGTTTATTAACCGTCATAAAATTTAGCTCGTTTAACATGTCTCTGTGTATATGTTGCGGTTGAGTATTATTCGCATTGCTTTATTTTGCAGTATTTGCAACTTTTTAATTATCTCTTCGTTGCAGTAAAAAATAATACTTGAAAAGTAATTAAAATGTGGTGATATAATTGAATTATATATTATCTGACATATTTCTTTATTTACTTTGTTTCGTATTCTGCCGAGGAATATTTTTTTTTACAATTTTTTTAATTGATTAGTCTGCGTTATTTGAAAAGTTCAACATTGAGTCTATAATGACGCCTAGATATTTAATTTCTTCCACTTTTTTTATAACTTCTTCGTTTATATGAAGCTTTAGTTTGTCGTGCGTATTTTTCTGCTATTTTCATGTATTTGGTCTTACTAACATTTAATGTAATGACGATGGTGTGTTTGAAAATAAAATATTTTAAATAAATGTTACCAAAATAAGTAATAAATTCACTTTCTTTTAGTTGTTTATTGTTTGATATTTATTTGGCGCGCTCATTATACATTTTTAACTTCGTCTATTTTAAATTCGTTTTACTTTTGGTATTTAAAGTTATGCAAATGACATTCTAAGGAAGCATTCACAATTATTTTTAACCTAATAATTTCCCCGTGTTATGCATATATGGAAGAATGTTGAAATCTATAATCTGAGATAATAGACAGTAGTGTATGTATATGCCCCCCGATTCACAATACTAATATGACTTCTCAGTAGCCGGTCTTTGTGCGAGGCGCATGGACACTGAAATGGCTTGTGCCCGACGACCATTAGCTTTGACGGGCTTTCATACTGCTCCTACCCGCTCTCTTCAAAGAATTCTTTTCGAAGTGCACGTAATTAAATGCCCGTTTGAGCCAACACTTAATAATTTCATGTTTGTAAAGCGTAGATGCTGCAGCAACTGAATAGAGAGTCAACGTGGTCCGGGCAATATTAAAAGATGGGTGAATAAGGGTATAAACCTACCCACTCTTTAGTACTTACCCATAGAGCGCTGGACGTGAAAGGGCTTCGGAAAGGCAGACAGCGATGCAATTAAAATGAACACACGCCCATTTAAAATAGTTTCAAATGGCACAAAAACACTTTGTATAATACAGAAAAGAAATATTTCCTCCTTAACCTTCATAATAAGTTAAAAAATTTATTGAAAAGGCTATACGAGTAAAAGTAGAAGACACAGAAAAAAACGTGAAATGAAAGTTTGGCGATTTTACAGCCCAAAGAGAATGAAAGTTAATGAATATCTCTTGATTGAAATACGGAAAAACACAGAATTGACAACTCTCAGGTGAACCTACAAGTTAATGGAGTATTCTCGAATTCGCACAACACGCATATTACGTTTCCTGCGAAGGTAAACAGAGAGACTGTGGATATGGCAAACTTGAAACAGGAGATGAGAAATACGTTATAAGATGTAGCACTGAGTAAATAAATACGGTAGATGTTATGACATTGTCAACTACGAGTTGACAAACGTACGTCTCGTTCAAAAAGGTTATATTTCGTAGATTTTTGGGTGTCATGATATATAAGTAGCTCTTAATGTCGTTCTAATAAAATATATTTATTATCATTTGCAATGCTCAATAATAAAATATTGTGTTATAAAGAAAAATTAAAATTAAAAATTAACCATTTTTTGAAGAATTTTACACAATTTTCATAAAAAAGACTAGCTGCCGTGTACCCGGCGTTACTCGGGACTTAGAAATGGTTTGTAGTAAAGTTTTGAGGTTGTGAGTTCTAGAATACCTGAAAACTGAGTGCATTTTTAAGTTGGAAGTAATATTAATTTATTGTAATAAGTATTTCTTTGACATGATCGTACCATGTCATCCTTGGGCGTCCTTGACCTCTTCAACTATTCACTTTCAAATTATACATTCTCCTTACATCTCGTTCTTGGTTCATCACTTACGTCTTATTTTATCACAAATAATTATTAGATTCATGTCTTCCTCGGGCACCCCCACCTCTTCGTACTATTCACTTCATATAGTATCATGAAATCCACAATGTTACACTTAATAAAACTACACTATGCCGTCTCTAATTCATCTCAATATATTATGAGTATGCTCAAATTGTCAGACAGAAGAATTTTCAATGACTTGGTATTTCTATATAAAATTCTAAATGATTCAGTTGATAGTCCGGTATTGCTAGAATTGATAAGCTTTCGGATTCCACAACGTAATACTAGAAGTCAGGATTTATTTCAATGCAGAAATTCTGGGACTAACTACCATATGTATTCCTCTTTGCCTGCGGCTTCTTTATGAAAAAGCTGAGGATCCGGCATCGGGATGTACTCCACGTCATACGGGGGCTCGATGTTAACAAAGCTAGTGGACCTGATGGAATACCTGCCCTGGTATTGCAGAAGTGTGCTGCGGAAATAGTTCCAGTTTTGACAAAGCTCTTCAAAATGTCCCTGAAGTGTGGCACTGTGCCCTCTGGTTGGAAAAAAGCGGTAATTCACCCTATTCCCAAGAAAGGTGACCGCTCCAACCCGGCCAACTACCGCCCCATAGCGATCACATCAGTTCTGTCCAAAGTGATGGAACGTGTGATCAACGACAAACTGCTCACATACCTCGAGAAGAACAAAATTATCAACGACCGTCAATACGGATTCCGGCGGAACCGCTCGTGCGGTGATCTTCTCGCGTATGTGACGCATGTTTGGGGGCGGTGCCTGGAACGTCACGGTGAGACCCAAACGGTCGCACTAGACATATCCAAGGCCTTTGACCGGGTCTGGCACCGAGGACTTGTCAACAAATTGCATTCTTACGGACTTCCCGCATCCCTGTGTACGTGGATTGCTGACTTTTTAAGGGATAGGTCGATTCAGGCGGTTGCTGACGGTTTCACCTCTTCCTCGCACTCCATAAATGCTGGCGTCCCACAGGGATCGGTTCTGTCTCCGACTTTGTTTTTGTTGCACATCAATGACCTTTTGACATGTGCACCGATTCATTGTTACGCGGATGACAGTACAGTTCATGATAGCTTTTTGTTTGACAAGCCCCCAAAGGGCACACAAACTCCAACGGCTCGGAGGGCTTTGAAGCAGAGAATGGACGGTTATCTCGAGAGTATTTCCTCCTGGGGTAAAAATAATCTCGTCGAATTTAATGTTTCAAAGACCCAATCCTGTCTGATTACGTCTAAAAGGGATCCAAATGATAATCTAGTCTCCTTCAACGGAAGCAATCTTCCGAACAGGCCTTCCATTGATATGCTTGGTGTAACTATAAGTGACCAGCTCAGGTACGGGGGCTCCATCGAAGCCAGAGTAAAGTTGGCCTCTCAGAAGCTGGGCGTACTGTACAGGCCCGCAGATACTTTAATAGTACACAACTGCTCACCCTGTACAAATCGCAAGTGCGCCCTACTGTCGAATTTGGCAGCCATCTCTGGTCTGGAGCCCCAAAATACCTGAAAAAAACCCTTGACTCTGTGCAGAAACGGGCGGTCCGTTTGATAGATTCCCCAATCTTAACAAACGGACTGCAATCTTTAGAGCACAGGCGTCAGGTAGGTATGCTGTCCTTGTTCTATCGGTATTACAATGGAAGATGCTCTGAGGAACTAGCGTCATTGATCCCTTCGGCACCGGTGCGTAGTCGGGATACACGCCAAACGCGCGCTTAACATTTGTACACAGTTGACACTTGTCACATGAGAACGGGTCGCTTCTACGATTCGTTCTTAAGTTCAACAGCTCGGCTGTGGAACGAACTGCCGGCCTCTGTGTTTCCTCCCTCCTACAACATGGGACTCTTCAAGACCCATGTTCACTCCTTCCTCTCCACAAAAAGACCCTCCACACAGCATCCCCAAAGATGACATAGGCCCTGAGGGAAATTATTTTCTTCAGGGCCTCCTGTGTGGAGTAAATATAAAAAAAAAAAAAAAAAAAAAAAAAGAATACTAATGGAGGGAAAAAATCATAGCAAGTCAGTTCACTCTTTTTTTTCATCTTCAATTTATATTTAAACAAATATAAAATGTTGTTAATGAAGCAATTCAGTTATGTACAATAAATAATGTATATTTCTTAATATTATGTAAAAGCCCCAATAAGGGGCGTAAATAAATCTCAGTATCTTATTCTAGCTGAGACAATTTGTTCTTCTAGTCTTTTTCGAGTGTCCCAGACTAACTATCGTTTTTTAAACATATTTTTTATTTATCTTATAAATATACATGTGTTAATACAATTTAAGTTAAATATAGAGGTATTCAAGTAAAACTGCCACAGGGCTGCTTGTCTGCCGGTTCTCCTTTAATAATTTGTTTTTCTTAATAAATATATAAAACAGAATTTAACATATTACAATTCATAGAAATGTGAAAAATGTAGTTTTTACTGTCTTGCAGTGATATTATGACTTTGCTTGAGATCTAGGGAAAAATATATAATTTAACATGAAGAAAACAATGATACAGATTAAGGATTTATTTTTCAATTTATTTAATATTTGCTTGAACTCCCAATAAAATAGGCCACGCACTGTAACAGCCTTAACCACAAACCTACGTACCTGCAAATACTCCAATCAAAACTAGTAAGTCGAAAAGAAAAAAAAATAATACAAAAATATTTCAAAAAGCATAAAATGTGTAGTATATATATTAGCTATCAGAAGAAACATCCAGATGTCGAAAACGACAGCGTGTTTTGAACCGGTGGACAAAATGAAAGCCAAACTTTCAGTATATAAGATTGTTGGCGCTCTGTCAAACTAGAATCCCTAATAATGCCGCTACGTGTAGTTTGCTCGCCCCGAGCGCTCGCGCCCGTGCCGCGCCGGGTATCAAAGGTGAAAATAATGAATAACTTGTCGCAGGCGCGTCAAGCCACCACCCGGACGCTAACGAGTTTTGACGTGCCGCGCATTATTATTTATGATCGAAATCGGAGATTTAACGATACAAAATATATTATACTAGAATTTCACACTGATGGATATTGTCAGAGCAGGAAGCGCCGGAGTCAATGTAGTTAAAATGGTTAAAAAAATGGTAATGAATTTCGCGGAAAGCTTTTATGTCGTTAGAGATTTAGTTTGTGGATAATTGTAATTTACATTGCAATTTAATCAGTTACTGTCCCTTTTAATTACACTATTCGTGGGCTTTTCTTAAACGCGTAACATAGGTAGTTTTTAACATTCACGGGGTAACACCAACTTGCAACTGTTTAGATCAAGTTAACCGTTTAATGGATTAGGATATAAAAAATATTTACTAAACATTGATTTTAATTGATTGACTTATTTCAGCTGTCGGTGGATGGGTGCGTGATTAGAAATTGTATTCCTGCGTAAAATTATCAAAGTTCGAAGAACTTTTAATTTTCAAAGTTGGGACAGTAAAGTATAAATCATACCAGGCAGGCGATAAAGCATTCACCAAAAATATTTTAAAGATGAATAATTATTTATTTGTAATGTGTATTTCTTTTGTTTAATTATTTTGCAGATGTCTTAAAATTTTAATCGAGAGATATCATAATTTTTCGAGTTTGCTAACATGCGAAAGGTAGCTTCACAAATCCCACATTCGTAATGTCCCGTGATTTTTTACGAGTCTACGCTAGTAAATAACATAAATCATACAAATACAAGTGATATGAAATGATAATGTAAATGATGAGAAACACTTACAATTTTTTTGTTTGAATAGGTTAAAGATGGGGAGAATCTGACGATAGTATGGAACGAGAGCTTCACCAACTCGATCACAAGATAGAACCAAATTCTGTAACGCCTTCATCACGTTTATGATCACATCCAAGCGTTTTGTGCCCAAGGCAGCTGGAACAACAATTCAAAGATGAAGAACTTTCCTAATCGCATGTATTTTCCATAGGCGGCTATTCCCATACGCGGTTTTGCGTAATACGCATCATATATTATTATGCGTATTGATCCGTTGATCATATATTATGTTGTTATCCAAGGAGTTCATAGACATATGAATATTAGTAGACCTGCCCTAAGTGATTAAAAGCGTATTATCCCCACTCCCCATACCGGTTCCATTGAGCCGGCTGGGCTCGCATATGGCCTCAAGAGAAATTTGAAAACGTGACGTCATCATTCTTGTGCGAACTATGGTCGAGGCATCATCGGTTCATTTTACGAAATAACACGGCAAAATGTTGACTTTTGATATGAAAACTTGTAAAAATGGATGTGAAAAAGAGAATAAACCCAATTGTCGTATTACATTCCATAAGTAAGCATTATTTTACTTTATTTTAAGCTTATTCACACCGTATTATATGGATCAGTTTTAGAAACATATACTATCACATCACAATGTAGCGATTCTCAAGTGTGCTCATCGTTGTTTACTGGGGTAAGTAAATTATGAGACATTTGTAAAAGTGTCTTAACTAAATACTCTGAAACTAACTACGACTCTGAAATAGAAGCTGCCTTACTTTGCCGAATTTGGACTTCGCAAATTAGTTCATAACGTGGCGAGTAATTTGCGCTCCCATGTAAAAATGTCTATTCATTCAAACGCAGATTTTACTTTTAAGAAGTAAATGGTGATATTATAATGCGAGATGCCTATTTACTGTCAGATTGATTTATTGACGAATCACAGTCAGCCTTACTCCCCTCGTTCTTCAACAGTTGATTTTACCCCTCGCCCTTATCTTCTCGTCTATTAATTCCTATGTCTGTGAAGGAGTTTCTCGCGGGATCGATTGCGTTTAAAAGACCATAGTTGTAAAGAATAAAATTCAGTAAAACAATAAAGCCTCACTAATAAAAAAACACTTAAACATTAAGCGGTGTTATAGTTGTGCATTGCATAAAAGCTGTACAATTTTCGTTTCGAACTATTACTAATAAAAAATCTCGTTAACGGGCTGCGAAAGAACTGGCAAAAATAATTTTTGGCTGTGTGACACACCAGTTATCCGTTTTGAAAATTTTTGGTTATTTCTGACGTATTATTTTTTAATTGACTGTTACCGTGTATTTAAATCCAAGAAATCAAAGTTTTTATTGCCCTAATAATGAATCAAAAACGTAATTTTTTTGTTATTTTCTGGAAATTATTATAACATTTAAAAAAACTTTATGTAAAAACGAGATAAAACAGTTTTTTGCAGATATCCTTAATAAAAGCGATTGGTTTTCAAAATTTCGTATTTTCCACAGTTTTTCGACGCTTGGAGTAAAAATAAAGGTAGTTTTTTTAATTTTTTTTTCATGTTAGAGACTGAAGTATTCATATGGATAAATATGAATGTACATTTCAAATACAAAAATCAAAAAGGTAATTTTATTTGATGATACGACATCTTCAAAATGATGACATCAAATTTCTTAGAAACATCGAAGAGAATTTATTAATATAAATAGTTGTTCAAAAGATAATCAACCCTTATTGGCTGGATAAGCTACGTGCGTATCATACTATTAAATCATTTTTCATATTTGCAAGGTTTTTAACTACATGATTGTTTATCAATTGAATAAATTTTTTACAACATTTTTTAGTAAGGCTGTAAGTAAATGTAACTAACTAATTAATTGACAAACCATCACGCCGTTTTCCCGCAGGCGTAGGCAGAGAGGATGAAGCTTCAAACAACTCGGTCTTGGCACACACTCCTATCCTCATTCACATTCATACATCGTCTCATAAATACTCTTCTATTAATATATACTCAAGTATTTGATTCATTTGATCATGCCACGTCTTCTTCAGACGTCCTCGACTACTTCTAGTGGATTTTAAATAAGTGTGTTGTAGTTAGGAAACAAATGTTAACTTACTTTTGATCGGGATTATTAATTGAGGTACAACAGGGAGGACCTTATTACTCCCATGCCTAATGAGGTCTTTTATTCCTTCATTTGCGTAGAACTTGCAAGGGAATCCTGTTTCAACCAGGCCATCAAAAAACATCGGGAGGTAATGGTGATAGTCTAGTTTCTCTACGGGAACCTTGTTTAAAAAACAAAAGCAATTAATTAATGATGAACCTTAAAAAAATAGTAGTGGGTACTAAGAATAAAATTCAGTAAAACAATAAAGCCTCACTAATAAAAAAACACTTCGCAAACATTATCCATTATACCTGCCTTTATCGTGAAATTTGAATTTGGACTGTGTAGCAGAGTTAATAGAAAAAATTCAGCTCCAAATTGCTCATGCCATGAAATGGCGTGATGTGTTACTATTGAAAATCAGGGATTAGAGCAGAAAATTTTCCAGGGAATTGAAAAATGATAGTTACAACCAAAGCGTCGCATTAAAAGCTTTAGAATTTATGACTTAAGTGTTACGTTAACCTGTTAAATATTGGCGGGAAGGAAAAGGTTTCATGAAACCAACGCCGCAAAGTGGCCTTCTTTCATATTATTTTTAAACTGCCTAGGGTTATGGAGAATTTCAAACTTCACAACTTCCATCGTTTGTCCGCTTCTTTAAGCTTTGATAATCGTCACCAGACATTATCTCATAAAATATGGCTATACAAAATACTATTTGGCGATGACATAAGATATTATTTTGATTACTGCAACCTGCCTTGGACATAGTGTTGCTCGTGGGAAAGTTGCATTTGTTTATCAACATTGCAATCAATGTGATTGATAAAACACTCACAGTAGAACATTTTCGTAAAAATAGTTTTTCATTGCATGAATCCGATTCTCTTCTTATAATTATTTTAAAACATTTCTACTTCCTTAAGCATTATCTAAATAACTTTCAAATGGTTTACGATCAAAATTACGTTAGTCTAAAGTCAAAATAGGGTTAAACGAATGTTTTAATAAGTAAATTATCGGCTGCCTAGATAAGACAAATAAATTTAGTATGGGTGATACCTTCCAGCACACGTGTTTTCCAACATTTTCAATAGAAATCGGAAACTCCCCGCTCAAAAAGGCTATCTTAAACTGCGAGTCCTTTGGAGTTTTCGGCTCAAAAATATTGTATCTCGGGAAAGGTTGAACTTTAACGTTCCTCTGTAAGGACTGTATGGTAAAAGCGGGCACTATCCTGGCAGTTGTTGGTCTTCTGGCGGCGGGAGTTCCCGGTAAAGGTTTCCTCAAGGATATCCGAAATTCCTGGCCTGACGTTTCTTTTTCTTTTTCGCACTTGAATTTTTGAACCATGTCTATGGAGTCTTCTCAAACTGGAAAAGAAAATTTAATTTAATTTCAAGTCTTTGATAACGATAAATAAATTAAATTGTTTTATGTGAGAGTTTTAGGTTCCATGATAACTCAACACAGTGATAATTCAACGCACTTTTAAAAAGTGATATAAAGTCATTTGAAACGATGATAAAAAAAAATTTAATCCTAACCTAACCTACTTAACCCAGTTAATAAAGTTTTTTTTCATCACTTTCCATGACTTTATATAACTTTTTAAAGAAAAGATGAAATATCATTTTGATGATTTATCCGGTCACCGCCTATTTATAATTCTAATTGTAAAATACTGGCCACTATACAAATCAATTTTTAGATAATTATTTATTTAACGGCTTATACATTATATATAAATTAAAACACAAATAAGAAAATACCACAGATTCTTACTATATTTTTGTTATACTTTTTTATTAAAAAAAAATATATTATTCAGTTTTGTTTGGTATTTTGGCCCCAAGCCCAAATTTAAGTAAAGCACGAAATCACGCAGCCGTTCCCTTAATCCAACTTATTATCAAGCATTTTAAAAACAACCGGTTTTATAACGATTTTTTTTGCAATAAATATGCGAACTTTTACATCTCTAAAGCTTTTCCACGCCATAAAGAGACAAAGTTCTTGTATTTGGAAAGTTAATTCATGCTCAAGTAATAAATAAAATATTGCAAATAATGACAGGAAATAAATAAGAAAACACAAGATTTTTTTTAAATAATAGAAAAAGTGGACTCATGTGAAATTCTTCGGTATAATCCGTGCTTTTAATTGAAAACGTTTGTTGTCAATATTATATAGTTCTTATTGTTTTTATATAGCATGAAGAGAAAAAATTCACATTCTGAGAGAAATATTCAAACAAAGTACTTAATTCATATAATGAGGGTCTTACTTTAGCAAAGAAATGATTGCTTTATGGAATATAAACAATGTTTTTGATATTATAATGAGGTCTTCACTTGATGCTATCCAAAACATGAAAAGCCAACAGTGGAATCAAAACAAATATGAGCCATTCAGTTTTACAGTTGCAAAACATCACAGACTAAGGAACGTCAAAGATTCATAAACTATTGATTTGAAACTTGTTATTGAACCCAATCAAAACATCAAGAAGAAACTATGATATGTTTAATGTAATCTATAAGCATGTCTAGGGAGCGCAAGCAAAATGATTGACTGTTCATGAGAATAGCTTGAAAAGCACGACTTGCAATTGAAAATGTAAAGAAATATTGATAGTATCGTTCAACGCGTACTAAACACCTTTAATACTGAGAGACTTACCAGACTAAAATGACACAATATCTCGTTGCTTTGACCAATATTGACTGTTATATTAATATAATAAAAAAAGGGAATTATGCTTCGCAATACGCGTCGTGAGATTGTTTATTTTGTAAGATGATCGTTGCCTTGGCGACGCCATGTTTATCGATTCGGTGGGAGTGTTGGCTGCCTGTCAGATTTCAGTTAAGGCCAGGTCACACCGCAAATTTATTCAGCTGCTCATCGCAAATTTGTATCGGGGTTATTAGTTCCATAAAATAAATATTATTTTTTTAAAAATCAAATTGTTTTGAATATTATAAAAGTGGTTTAATTTAACAGAATTAAAAAAATCTACGAATTTCAGTTGTCGGTGCGTGGGTAAGTAAGTAATGTGAAGTAGTCATGTGTAATGCGTGACATTATCAAGTTAAACGAACTTATAATTTTTTTTTAAATTGGAAATACTAATCATATCAGACAGGCTATAAAGTAGGAAACAAATTTATTTGATGAAATAAAAATTCTTCATTCGAATTGCGTATTTTTTTTGTTCAAATGCTTGACAGATGTTGAGATGAATTAATAATAGAGGGAAGATTAGTACGTCACCAAGACAATGCGTTTCACTGAACTGGTCCAGTGGACATAGTTTAACGGTCCGTTCATAAACCAACATATTTTTTTGAAAAAGCGGTGCTACGTTCTGTTAGTACTAATTTACTAAAATAATACAGGCATCCTGTAAAGATAATTATGTATTTTTCAATTTTAATAAATATATGTTATTACAAGTAAATATATATTATTATATCGCAAAATAAATTTCTGTTCAAGGCCATCTGGAGCCAGTGAGGCTGTTGCGAGGCTGAAAGTAGTGGTGTGGCAAAAGAGATCGGGAAGCGGAAGGTGGAGAAGTACCTGGCTATTCTGATCTGGTCACTGAAAACGGCCAAAGCCATTTCAAGCAAGCTTTCAATTCTGAATAGTGGTCTTTCACCACGGCGATACTAAGAGTATATTCCGCTCTGGACGTGTCGAAAATGTATCACTTTCATATCATTTTTAATGCATTAATACTGAAAATACATAAATTAATTAAATAAAATTTTATCCCGCGACCTCTAGATACGGAATCGAGAGCCTTACCTCACGACCACGGAGGTTCCCATGATAAAGTTTGTTTATTGATCATTCCTTGTTGTAAACAACAACAAAAAATAGAAGTAGTTACTTGGGTCAGGTCAACAAATAAATGATACATTTTTAATGTGCTCTTAAATAATATTTAGTTGAAAGGTATAAATGCATATAAAATATACATATGACTTGTTTTCGAAATATCGAATTAAGTGGTTAAAGGAGCATTTTTCATTATTTATCATTTGGATGGTCTTGTCTGGTTGCGGACAACCGATGCATAATGTATGGGGCCAATCATTCGATGTCCGTCGAACCCTAACTGGATAAATCAACCCTTCTCCTGAAGAGGATCCTAGAAAATTGGGGTCCTTGGCAGACACGATTTTCCGACAGAAAAGCGTCAACGTATTAAATTATGCAATGAATAATAAGGTGTGCACGGATTTTCACTGTTGTAAAAATACTTTTTTCGTTTATATAATTACTAGCTAACTTGTGCCCGACATTTCTGAGGGTTATAAAAATTTGAGATTGTGAATTCTAATGCAATAACTCCGTACAGTAAGGCCCTGAGGAAAATTATTTCCCCCAGGGCCTACTGCATCTTTGGTGATGTTGTGTGAAGGGTATTTTTTAGGAAAAAAAGGAGAGATAATGTGTGTTAAGGAGAACCATATTGTATGAGTGTTTAGTATTGAAACAGTTTTGGATAATGTCTACCATTTTACCCATCATATATGTACCTACTGTCATACCTACTATCCATTTCCTTCCTTAAAAATCGCCTTACCCACACTTGAAAATAAGAAGATGATTTGTTGCATTGTAAGTTGTCGCAAGTACAACATTCGAATTCGTGTCGTGTAGCAAGAAGGTGCAATCGTAGTGTCCTCGTTGTATTATTCACATGCTTTGTGCTAAATATCAAAATCATATTAAAGATTATCTCACCCCGTGAACAGTGCAAGTTTATCGACAGCCCTATTGCCGGAATTCTGGGGAATTCAAGGTAGGCTGTTCCTTCGTTCCACTTTTTCCCGCGATTTATTCAAAACCAATTGAATAAGCTCTTCATTGTCGTATTTACTGTGGATTTGATTTACGGTTCATTTACGTGTAATAGAACACTTTAAAAGGAGGGAGGAAACACCGAGGTCGGCAAATCGTTCTACAGAGCTGTTGAATTGAAGAAATAATCTTAGAAGTCACACATTGTCATGTGACAAATGTCAACCGTGTACGTCTTTGGAGGCGCATTTGGCGTATTTCCTGACTATGCACTAATGCTAATTCCTCGGAGCATCTTCCATTGTAATACCGTTAGAATAAATACTACTTACCTATCTGACGCCTGCGCTCTAAAGAATGCATAACACTTGTTACGATTTGAAAATTTATCAAACGCACAACCCGTTTCTTGTATTTTGAGGCTCCATACCAGAGGCGCTTGCTTGATCATGCCATGTCTTCCTCGGGCGCCTTCCACATATTCTACCTATCACTTTCAAGTCATACATTTTCATAACACCCCTTACTTTGTTCATCACGTATGCTACTTTTGACTACATATGTTCGTTACATGTCTTCCTATGGCGACCCCGACTTCTTCAACAATTTACTTCGATCTTACATTATCCCTACACCCTCTTCTTCGTTCATCGCATAATCCTTATTTTATAATACTAAAGTAATTGTTTTACTTGATCGTGTCTCGTCTTCCTCGGGCGTTCTCGAAATATTCTACCTTTCACTTCAACGTTATGGATTCTCATTACATTAATCTTCGTTCATCACAAACGCCACTTTTTAATACACCTACTTATTTAATTCACTTGATTGCGATGTGTCTTTCTCGGGTGTCCTTGACTTCTTCTGCCATTCACTTCCACGTCATACAATCTCCTTAAACCCCTTCTCTCATTCAGCACATATGTACGCCTCATTTTACCAAACATAAGTATTTGATTTACATGATCATGACGTGTTTACTTCCACCGTACTCTCTTCCACATCATGTGTTCTCCTTACACCCTTCTCTTCGTTAATCACGTACACTTCATTTTAATTCAAATAAATATTTGTTTCACTTATTTTTTCTTCTATTCACTTCATGTACTATCATAATGTTAAAAAAAATACAATATATATTATATCGACTTTAATTCCAACTGTTGTTAATGTCATCCACACTCTCATTTGCATTATTACAATGATCGTAAAATAAATATGAAACATGCAATACGGTTTCTTGTCTTATTTTTTTGAGAGTGAATGGATATTTCAAAGTTTCACAGAATACTAATGTAATGACGTTGCTATCTGAAAAAATTATATTGACCTAATAATTCAAATTTAAAACCTGTGGAAATTTCAAGATGTTAGAGCTCAATGCTTGAGAGATCTTACTACTTTTAGATAAATAATTCTGCTTATTTACAAATATGAAAACAAATTAAATATAAATTTTATTTATAGCATTGTCATAAAACAATATCTAAATAGGTGTGCGTTTTAAAAAGATCCCCGTAAGAGAGTTAAATGAGTTTGGCATAATTTGTCTTTAGCTTGTAAATACCAATTTTTATTTTCACCGTCTAACTTTGAGACACTTTTGAGTTTATAAGACACGCGTAAAGTGGAAAAAATTGTTCTTCTATCGATCGTGAAATTATTTTTATTGTTATTTATCTAATAAAAAATGTTAATATTTAGTAAGCTCATACATTATACAGTAAGTATAGTAATCAATGGGTGCGAAAATGGTACATAAGGAGTTTTCGAATCGCGTAAATTACGATTTTTTTTTAAAGACAGGTTATTGTTTTAATATCTTTAAAACATATGATACCATTGATACGGTGAATTATTAGAGAAAAAAATGGCGGTAGGAATCAGAGAAAATCTGCGAGTTCTATTAAAAAATGTTTTAACGTGTAAATATACATGTTACTGCAATTTTACTTTTAATTTTCGCCTAAGAACTCGACACCATCCTTGTAAATCACTTTTGCTAACCATGTTTTCTTAGTATCATCCCACTCTCCCCACATAAAAATATCTATTTCTGTACTTATGTAATATTAAGTTAACTTTAAAAAATTTAGTCAATGGCAACCCTTAAGTCGTTTTCCTTCACTGTAAAAATAAACCTTTAAAGAGCAAATTACCATTTTGCCATAATATCTGCGATGTTCTCTGTTAGAATAAAAAATACACATATCTCTACCTTTTAAATTCTAATTTATCATTTCTTATTAAGATTTATATTTATTTATACCTGTTTAATTTTAATCAACATTATTATATGCTTAGTTGAAAATATATTTAAATGTACCATATAAAACTACAAAAATGATTAAATTTGTGAGGTTTTAAATGAAAAATGTTGAGATATGCATAAAAAATATAACAGTAAATATACGAGTATAATATATGACATTTTACAAATATAAAATATGTTAAAAAATAGAAATTGTTTTCAAATTCAAGTTTATCATCAGATCTTGTTAAATATTGTTTTCCCCAATAGCCTTCGGGTAATTATATTCATGTACAAATTACAGCATTAATTTGCCGTTTCAAAAAATCTTCTTGTATTTCAGCCTCATACTACAGCGTATAAATATTTCGCGCCTTTGCGAGCAATAAATCATTTCACGAAATTACAAGCTTTTCAAACCAGCGTCCCATAAAAATGTTCGAAATCGGTGAAATACGACAAAGCCACGAACAAAAAGCAGTTGCCACATTTCATTAGGAGAATGGCCACATTGGCGTACGTTGGTCAGGTGAATGGGAAATGCTATATCTGCCCATTTCTGGTCATTTCGTATTCAGCAGGGCTACGAGCGTTTGGGCACAGGTCGGATTAATCCGAAACTAAAGTTGAATTAGTCAATTGAAAGTGCACACGGCTTTCAATGTTTACAGTAATTTTTCACTCAAACGAGCATCTACAGAAGAAAATTGTATAACGTTAATAAGCTCTATTTTTTTCAACTATGGGGTATATACAATAAATTAATTCTTTTTACTGGATACATTTTTCAAATCAATCATTTAATTCATTGACAGATCACGAAATTTTGGCTTGAATCTGAAATCAGTTCTAAAAAAAATAATATCAAAGCAAATCATGATCGATTGGTCCCGTAAGTTTTGACAAAAATTAGGAAACAAATTCTGTAAAATAACAAAGTGACAAATTATAAAACACAAATTCATGGTAAAGAATGGAGCAATTAACAGAGGAGCACCAACACATCTCCCCGTACCCGTATCCGATTACGCGACAAAGTGCAATAATCGTAAAATATTTTTATTAACAGAAATATCCACGTCCGTCCACGTATTTCTTTCAGGCTTTTATTATACTGGGCGCGATATGCACAAGGCAGATGTTAATTTATTGAAAATTGGTCTAAATGTCCACTAGTTCAAAATTAATTCATTATTGTTTATTGCAACGTATAAGAGTTTATCGGACTGAAAAGCTATTTTGTTGTTGTAAAATGGAAACGGGTAGAATCGTGAGAAATATTTAATTTTCATACTTCAATTTCAACTTTGAAAAATATTGAACGTCATCCATTTTAGAACTCTCCAAGAAGCAGCTATAGGTAAATCGTTTTAAGGAAACTCTTGTTTGTGTAATATTGTACTGGATGGATGAAACTATAATTTATTTTAATAATTTTATTTTTTTTAGGTAGTTGAAGAAAGAAAAAAAAACTTTGTCGAATTTACTTATTAATTTTTATGTTTTTTTTTTAAATAATTATCATTACATTTAGATGATTTCGTGCTTGATACAGAGAGCAAAATTCCAATTTTAAATAAATTGTTAAATGTCGCTTTTCACCCAGTATCTTTGGGCATTTGCGGAGTGAAAGCGCGGGTGTTTAACATTAGTTCGAAAACTTTTTTGAGCTTTCGATGCTATCGGTATTCACAAAAATACATTTAAACGTGTCCTCTTTAAAACAGTCTGCATGTGTTTATGTTGTAATGCATATTTCATTCAAACCTCTCATTCGTTTACATTCCTCCGCCCCTGACTTCAGGTGTTCCACAACTGCGACTGCAATTGTTTCGATTTATTCGCCAGCGATTCAAATATTCGTCATCTCAATAGGCAAGCGCGCCACTATTCACACCGCACATGTATTGCATAGAATTTCAGGTTTTCACATATTTCACCAACGTCTGCACCTCCCATTGGTGTGAGACATTAAAAATGTGAGTTTGTTCCATTGATATAAATAAAAAGACGTGTTATGTTTGTAATAATCGAACAAAAAATACAGCACGTTCCAGTTTCTAAATGCAAAGCGAAATAACGTTTACGAAAATAATAGCCAATAACAATGCGTACATAGATGAAATACTTACATTTAACAGCCTGCCTAGTATGCAACGGAAAGTATTAGAAAGGGATAGCCATCCAAAGAAACTGTTTGTACGGGTGAAACAGCTATATTATTATGAACATCCATCGTTTCTCTATGCGGCGGCCCACTAATGGTAGCCATACACGTTAGGGTTTGCATGTACATGCATAACCATCATGCAAACCCTAGTGTGTATGTAAAAAACTGTACAGTTATCGACGCATGTACATGCAACCTAACAAATACCAAAATAGATATTTTTTGCCGCTAGGTTATGTTTGCGCGCATGCATAACCGAGCGTATGTGGCGGCCGCTCATGCTTGCATGCACAGTTCTCAGTCATTCTCAGTTCTCAGTGTCCAATATTCTGTGGTAGTGGATGTAAATCTCAGTTCATCCATCAAATTTATATGAGAGAACTGTTTTCTTTTCAAAAGCCAGTGTTTACACCACTCAGTGCGATCTCTTTTTCTTGTCCTTTTCTTTGTTACAAGTACTAAGCCAAGTACAGCTATCACATCGTCGTCGTCCATTGTTGGCGATACAGTGCACAGCAGATTAGGAAAATGTCCTACAAAACACCGTCACTTAGCTGCAACTACCTTTAACTGAGAGTTTATAAGAAATTGTACATGCAAACCCTAACGTGTATGTGTTTTATTAAACTCGGTTATGCATGATGGTTATGCATGTACATGCATAACCATCATGCAAACCCTAACGTGTATGGCTACCATATAGACGAGCTGTAGCAATAATTTGTGTAAATAATTGTATTCACTGAAATAATATGTGATATTTGAGCACGTACGAATGGAAAGAAATTACATCGGATTTGGTTTTAGCTCGAGAATGATTTGTGCACCACTCAAAAGCAAGGAAGGCATTTTTTCGCAAAAAGAGTATAGAGGGACGTGTTTGTGACAGCCGGTGACAGCTTGTGTGATCTACGAACTTATAAACTAAATAAAATTAAATGTAAAGTTTTTTTTTTTTATTTATTTATAAGTACATGTTACATGGTTAATAAATTTATTTAGAGAAGATACATTTGAACACCATACTAGGCAGCTGCCTGTTTCATGGTGCCCAATGGAGGAATGGTTAGTTTGAATTTAAGTCTAGTGTAAACATATTTTGGTAGAATTATAAAAAAAAAATTGAAAATTGGTAAAAAAATGTTTTCAATAACTCACAAAGTTTTCTATAAAATATACACAAATATATAAAGTAGTACACATATGTACATACATACATACACATGCACACGCAAGTATATATACATACATACATGTATATATACATATACATACATATACACAACATACATATACTTACATACATGTATATCATTCCTCACACATGCAAACAATATATACACCTCTATCTGAGTACGAGAAGCAGGTTACCGACACTATCGCACTCAATCATCAAGAAATCCCCAAGCGCCTTCCTGAAACTGTCGTATTTGGCAATTGACTTTATTTCTATTGGTAAATTGTTGAAGATTTTAGGAGCAAGAAAATTAAATTGTGACTGCGCCATTGAGGTTCTTGTTGTTTGAATAGTATAGTTGGGTTGGTTGGAATTTCTTGTGTTATAGGTTGATTCAAAAATGTTTTTTTTTTGTATGTTTGAATTTAAAGTAGGAGGATATGTGTTTGATGTATAGGGATTTTATATTTAGTACTTTGAAGTCCTTAAATAAGTCCTTCGTGGGGTAAATGTAGTGTACTTTGTAGATTGTTCGCATAATCAATTTTTGAGCTTTAATTAATGTATCTAATATAGTTTTAGAGCATCCACTCCAGACTACTATACCGTAAGATATAATTGATTGACATAAGGAAAAGTATACCGTCTTTAGTGTGTTTTTATTTAGAATATTTCGTAATGATCTGAAGATATACGCCAATTTCCATATACGGTTTGTAACATTGATTACGTGATCTTCCAACCGGAGTTTATTGTCAATTATTACACCCAAATATTTAATGGAATCTACTCGTTCCAGTGGGTTGCATTGACAACTAGAGATATCTCTACAAGAGTGTATTTTTAGAATATGATTGGTTGAAGGTTGACCTTGAATGTTAAGACTGTAGGTTAGATATTTCGTTTTGGGTATGTTTAATGTTAGTGGATTATTATCTAACCATTTTTTGATAATTTGCAATGTTAGATCGGCTTTATGAAATTTTTCTTCCCATGTTTTACTTTTTATTACTAGGGCCGTATCATCGGCGAAAGTAATTATGTTGCCATCAATAGATAATCTACATAAGTCATTAATATAAATGAGGAAAAGTGTGGGACCGAATACACTGCCCTGTGGTACACCAAAATCGATGCTGATGTGATGAGATGGTTTAAGTAATGGTAACTTAACACATTGCTTTCTATCTATTAGGTATGATTTGAACCAATCAAATGCCGTATTCTTTATTCCAATTTTATGGGGCTTAGCCAGAAGGATTTGATGAGAGACTGTTTCAAATGCCTTAGCTAAATCTAGAAATATTGCCAAACATTTATCACCATTTTCAAGTGCTTTTGTTATATGTGATGTAAGTTCTAGAATAGCTGAATCTATATTTAACCCTTCTCCGAATCCATACTGGTTTGACGAGAGAATATTGTATTTTGTAAGATAGTCTATAAGACTTTTTTTTACTATTTTTTTAATAATTTTTGATAGTGATGATAATATAAAAATAGATCTGTAGTTTGTTATTTCAGTTAGGGTCCCAGTCTTAAAGATTGGTTGAACTAGTGCAAGTTTGAGTTTGTTAGGGAATATGCCTTTAATAGGACTGAGGTTAATGATATGTACTTATGGTCGGATTATAAAAGGTTCAACTGTTTTTAGTATATTTGAGGATGTTTTATCATGATTGCGTGAATGGGAATGCTTTAATTGTTTGATAGTTTGTGAAATTTCTGCACAGTTCGTTGGGTCTAGTGTGAGAATATTATCTGTTTCACTGGTAGACTGATAGATTATGTCAGCAAGAGCATTTTTTCATTATTTAAAATTTGTGATGCTAGTTTTTGGCCGATATTACAAAAGTATTCGTTTATGTGATTGGTCACAATGTCTGGATGGTCTTTTAGAGTGATGTCCTGGCCGTCGATATTTAATTTATTGAGTGGTTGTGCAGGGTGATCGGTATTAGATATTTCTTTGATAATTTGCCAGTTTTTTTGTTATTATTACTGGCTCTGTATAGTTTGTCTTTGTAGTAGTTTTCTTTTGTGGTTTTAACGAGATTATTACATACATTTCTGTATTTTTTATAAAATATTTTGGCTTGAGTGTCCGGATTATTGAGTAGATTTTTGTGGAGCTTGTCCCGTTTTTTAATACAAAAAATTAGGCCATCTGTGATCCATGGTTTCAGTTTTTTTATTTTTTGAATTCTTCAGTGACATCCTCAATATGTCGCAAGAGGATATTAGAAAAGGTATTAAAAGCAACATCTACATCGTTGGAATTTAGAGTGGAGTGCCAATTTTCTATTTTAATTATAGAAGTTATTTTCTCGAAATTAAATTTTTTCATTTTTATATTATTACGTGACGTTCCGGTAGTGGGTTTATTGTGCATAAGGCCAATTGCTACTAAGAAGTGATCTGTTATGGTTGACTGATACACAATCCCCTGGTCATTTTTATTGATCTTAAAAATATGTGATCAATACATGAATTTGTCGTATCAGTTACTCAGTAGTAGGAGCATTAATATAAGAAACAAGCACGTGTTGAGTCATAAGATTTTTATAATCTAGTGTTTGCGTTGCCATAGGCTTTAGTAAATCTATGTTAATATCACCATTTACCAGTTACCAAGCGTATACCACTAGACCACGGCCGGCGTGGTCTAGTGGTATACGCTTTTGACTACAGATCCGAAGGTCGCGGGTTCGAACCCGGCGTGCGCAAATAAATTTTATTTGATTAATTTGTGTTATTTCACAATTAATTAATTTAAAATAATATATAGTATATTTGCGGCACGTTCCAGAGTGGAAGATACTCTCAGTATCGCCCTGGTGTAAGACCACCATTCAGAATTGAAACGTTGCTTGAAATGGCTTTAGCCGTGTTTGGTGACCAGATCTGAATAGCCAGGTACTTCCCCACCTTCCTCTTCCCCATCTCCCTCCCCTCCCCAATACCCTCAGCCTCACAACATACCCCAATTGGGGATGCCATAGTCTCACTGGCTCCAGACGGGAGCAGTTGGGACTCTTGTGCGGTTTTACTGTAAAAAAAAAAAAAAAAAGTAGCTCTTCATTTGATGTACAGTTAAGTAAGGCCAAGTCTAAGGATTTAAGAAAGGATGAAATATGTTGGTGTTTAGGTGACCTATATAGTACCAGAATTGCGGTTTGGTTGGTTTTTATTTGAAGGCAGTTAGCATGTTCAATGGATAACTCAGAGATAGTCGGGTCCAGCTCGGATTTGACATAGACAATTACTCCATCTGACTGTGTCTTATTATTTTGTGTATTGAATACCGTAAATCCTGCAATGTTTTTATGAGTATAATTTGATTTAATCCAACATTCAGTTATAATTTTTACGACAAAAATATTATTCAAACCGGCAAGACAAGTAGATTATCATAGTTCCTGTCAATACTACGAATATTAGATGAAAATATTTTTAATCTTTTATAGGGTTTTAGAATGTCTATGCATTTCGAGGGATCATTGGTTTTAGGAGCAATTACGTGTCCATGGTTTTCTATTTCAATCATTTCTCTTGACTGAAATTTTTTTTTGTTCACTCTTTGGATAACAATGCTTCAAAGAAAAAAACAAATAATTAAGTGCAAGATACAAATCACTCTCTTTAGGGTGAATTGCCTAATACAAAAAAAAAAGTTATGTTCAGTTGTTTTGTTTGGTGATTTTTATTAATTTAATGTGGACATAGAAATACGTCAACACTAGACTTGGTAGGGTAGGGTCTCAATATACCAATGAAAGTAAATCTCATGTGTGTCTACTGGACCTAGTTCAGTGAAGCCACGCGTGTTGTATCAGTAACCTATCTTCTCTTATAGTTAATATAAAGTGTGTTCTTAACAAGCCTTCATTTTTTTCATCTATATAGATTGCCGTTTTCTAATTGTCTTTTCGTGAACCTCACCTATCTGAAACCTGCAGTTTGGTTGTTGGTTTATTTTAATCGTTCATCTCTATGCGAGAAATATTATACTTATTTCTCCTTATCAATGACGCCATTTGATGATTCTGGATTTTCATTAACATTTGTTTATCCTACCACGTTTTCAGAATGTTCCTATTTGAGTACCTGTGAAAATTATTACGAAAATATCGGCAACATTTGTATTGCTTCTAAAATTCTTTCTTCCAAAACTTAATAGTAACTAAATGAACATCAACTTATGTTAAAAAGGTACCTTCCTACCTAACTTGAATGTTAAACTCCAGTTAATTAAAAATATTGAGAAAACTCTTAACTGTACGCCAATGCTTACATACATATATTGTACTTTAATGGTGCCTATGCATTTTGAGAATTCAAAGAAAACTCATCGTTATTCCAAAGTGAAGATGGTTTCAAGGAAACCACCTTGTATGGAGCCATTCTATTTAATGCAAAGAATAACCGTAAGCTGCGCTTACATTTCATGATTTAAACCTATCTTTATGTTCAGAATCTGGTTACAAAGTGTAATGATTTTTTTTAATACTCGCAAATAAACTAATAGTTAGAATGTTTCCACAGGATAGAATTAGACGAAATGAACGATTCAAAAAGTAATGTGTGCTTTTGAAGATCAATATGAAGTACTGGGTGCTTAAAAATCGAGATTCGTGCAAATACCCTTGTATTATGCGTATACATAGATATAATAGTAATAAGAATTGCTTTATTATCTTCCTTTTTTGTAAAAATGCGGAAAATGATATCCTCAATGGGATCTTCCATGATGAGGATTGCATTTTTTGAAATTGATCTGTACGGATAATATGTTTTAAATATTTATTTATTTTATGTGCCCATATCTACAAGCTTTTACAAACAGTTTTGGTGTTTTTTTTTGTTAAATAATTGTAAATATGTTAGAGGATTTTATTTAATAGTTTATAATATAAATATTTAAGAGTACATGGTATATGTGTAAAATTTAAATACATTTTTATTCGGGGAAGATGAATTTCACAACATAAATGGTAAGTATTAAGAAAAAATATTGATATGCTTTGAAAATTTTGAAATCTCGTACAAATAATTTGTACTAAAGCTTAGTAAACCTGCATAAAATTCGCAGTAATATAATAATGGTCCCTTTTTAATACGTCCGTGAGTTTCTGCCCCACCGGGAAATCTTTTTTTTTGTGCATTGCAGAATAATACATTCACATTTTGCGAGTGGCTGGTGGCGTAGGTTCTATGATTTTATTTCACTGGGGCGGATGAGGGTAGCAGGTACCGGGAAAGTTTTGTTATTACCACCGAGCATAAATGTATGGATTCCCCTTCGATGGTCAAATGCAGCCGGTACCTACTTGTTACTGGCTCATGACTCGTCCATTGTTGGGTTCTCCCTCACAGCGGCCGGCGTGAATTGCATTTCCAGTGAATAATGACACAATATATATTATATTGCATGTTACGTTTCTAAATTTAACCGACATGGTTTCATTCCTAGCATTTTCTATAAAATTAATGCAACATCTATCTCGTAGAAACCCTTTCAAAACCATTCTCTGTCTCTTTAAATGAAAAAAAAATGTAAGCTTTAAATAAGCTACGTCCCATATCTTATCAATGTTAGAGTTTCTTAGACAACACATTTTACTATTGAAATATTTTTCTATTCCTTTGTAAAGTTGTGTAATTGATATTATTTCTAACTGACTAATTTTATTTTTCTCTCTTTTCAGGTGAGCGAGATTTCAATATCAACCGTATAATATTTCATAACATACGAATACAATAATGAAACTAAAGGAATGGTAAGTTATTTTTGCAAGCACTTGTCTGACCAATGATATGTACAAGCTTAGTGTTGAACCTACGTAGGTACTTTGCTATATCAATTTTCCTAATCTCTCTCGGTAAAAAGAGCTACGCCTAAATTGACGTCATGTAAATTCAGAAAACGACAGATTTTATTTTCGTTTTAAGGGCCTTTTACCAATAATGATAAGCGTGATTTTTTTTATCTGCTTATGACAAACAAAATATCAATTTTCAGACATATTGTAAAAAAGTCAAAGTAATTGTTTTTAATAATAAACAAATGTTTACGAGACAAGGTTTTTATGCATAGCATATGGGATAAAATATTATTTTTAAGCACTTATTATTAGCCTGAAACACGAACATAAATTTTAAAAATCTTCCGAAAAAATATACATGGAATTGAACCCGCAGCCTTCTGATTGCCGGTCTACCAATTGTTCTACGTTTTCTAGTGAAAAAAACTTCAATATCAGTAATCTAAAAATACGAGTATTTTTTTAATAATTTGGCGATTTTTTTAATAGTTTTTCAGGCTAGTAATTATTGTTTAAAAATAATTAAAAATCAATGAATTTTACATCGCAGAACGAGGAGATAAAGCGTAGAAATGATAGGTATACGAGTATTTACACTAAACCGCAGTAACTATATTATTATATGGATATAATTGAACTGCTCGTGATTTTATAGTATATTCTCATCTCAGTAATTCGACTATTATCTGTAGACGAACGTTTCCAGCGTATAAAACGTGCTTATTAACAAAATTCGCGACGAATACGACACATTTTACGATGGTCAGGATTTAATAAGGCTTTTTTATTTCTTTCACACAGTCTCATGGTAATACGCCCTTTATTGGCTCCACAGAACAATGCTGCAGTGCCACTGCTACAAGAGAAAAAGAACAAAATAAATAATAGGAGAGTTTCTACTCTGGCTTATTGAAAACTTAACTTTTCAGATTTTATTATTTTCTCACCAAATTTTCTCATTTGTAAAAATGTTCATCACAAGTTTGGCATTTTTGTAACTCGTTGATCAACATACAAAAGTGTCTAGGGTATCTAATACTCATATTGCTTTTTTCATTTTGAAAATAAGAAACAATTCAGTAGTAATGATAACATCTCTTCTAAATAAACTCCATAAGTATTGTGTGGCCGACAGATTACGCTACACGCGTCATGGCTTGACCAATTTCAGCATATCGCTCGCCATACATCCCAATGGGAATGTATGGCGAGCGTTATGCTGAAAAAGGCCAAGCCACGAGAATATAGCGTGGTCTGTCACAGGTTTTATCCACAACACGGACAGCACGTAATGGATAAATTGTTTGAATGATGTTTTTTTGAATCCATGAAAACACTTTTTCAACTTTCATGCACCAACTCTTTTTTTAATTTTTTTTTTTTTTGAACCAGTATGAATATTTTTAAGCCGTTTATTAGTTTTTTTCTAACGAAATGAGATACCTGAAACATGAATGTGTGGTAAAATATGAATACGGCTCAAGAGTCCCAATTTCTTCTTAACTGATCGAAGTCAGTGAGACTATGGCATCCCAATTGTTGTAAGGCTGAAGGGAGTTGCAAATGGAAGAAGACTGAATGATGTAGAAATGAGATTCCTGAGGCATATGTGTGGTAAAACGATGTATTATCGTGTTAGATCCGCAAATAATGCAAGGCGGATATAAGCGTAATGAGTACGATTAAGAAAGGGTCGCTTCGATGGTTTAACCATGTAGAGCTAATGAATGAAGAAAGGAGTGTAAGGAGAATATACGATGTAAATGTGAATGGTAGCAAACGTCGGGGACGTCCTAGGAAGACATGGCACAATCAAGTGGATCAGATACTTTAGTCGTGCCATGTCAAGAGTCTAGAATTATAGAAAAGTATTTTGAGACTATGTATGAATGTATGAATATAATGAGGCAAGGTGTGTATGCCAAGACCGAGTTGTTTGGTGGTCCATCCTCTCTGCCTACCCCTGCGAGGTAGTGGCGTGATGGTTAGTTAGTTAGTTAGTTTTTCGTGTGTGACGTAAATTTTTTAAGCTCTGAAATCGTGGGTGGCTTCAATTCCTGCCAAAGTTTTAAGTAGGCAGAGAAACACCCTGCTAAATATATGTTGATAGTAAAGGAGGATTTCTGTTTACTGCAGTGACTTCATTATTCCGTGCAAAATAAAGATTGATTAACGAGATGATTTGCGAGCAGAAATGGGAGTTGTGTAGAGGAGCCCGTAACTTGATATATTTGAGACAGTCAACAAAACAATTAGACGTTTCGTAGACTCAATTTCAACATTTTAATTAATACCGTTGAACGTTAGCTTGTAAACAAAGGGCTTATTCTCGAGTTTTACAATATGCTCCGCAGTTTGGGCCTTTAGTTATATCAGATTTAACAAGTTTATGGCCTGCTGTCGAAAGCCCTCCGCAATGGGCTGCCCTTCACAGTGACGAATTATTTAGCCCTTAAATAAAAACGTTATGTTTCGTTAAATGTTTTAGTACCTACCTACTCCTATTAAAAATGTGCACTTAATATTTTCAACATGTTGCTTCTCTGTTAATATATTTTAAAAGATCTTATGTTAAATGAAAATAAAATGTATGATTTTAAAATTGTTATTATTTTCATTTAATTCGGATTTTTAGAAATAAACTACATCAATTAATGATGTACCTATGAGTAGTTTGACAAACTTGTAGGCATTATACAATCGGGGCATCGCACAGTGGTCCATCTAGTGTAAAGCTCCGGAAATAAATATATAAAACCTTTGATACGTACGGAATTTTAACAAAATCTTATATTTATAGAATACTGAGGTATGTAATTATATTTAGTATTATTTAAAAAAAAATAAACCTTTAAAATGCATCCATTTGAAATTTATTTTATTCGGTAATGAGTGGATTTAAATTTTGAAAGCGGAAATTAACCCACTTCTTGACATCTGATTGATTGTCGATGACAATGCATTCTATCAACTTGCAACATATACGCATTTCTTTGAAACCAGCACAGTAAGTGTAGTTTTGCCGAGTGAAAAAAATTTATATCAACGAAAGCATCTTACTAATGTTGAAAAATTAACAGTTTTTTTTTTGGAAAAATTTTATGAATGAAACTTATTTATAATATTAAATCATTGAAGACAATATATGTGACCCTAAAACGAAACTTTGAAACAGAAAAATCAGAAATAGACTCGATCGCTCTGGAAATTAATCCAGGACATCAGTCTTGGTCTGGAGCTTTCAGCTTTTTCTGTTTCTAATTTTCGTTTGAAAGTCGCTTGAATTGTCTTCATTGATTAAATAATAATTACATAATTCTGCTCCTTATAAAATCATCAAAAAATGTCCTGTTGTTCGCATAAACTCATTTTTTTAAGTAGATACCTAAAGGAATAAACCATTTTATTTAACTTTGAATTTTCCTGTACCTAATTAGATAAATAATTTTGAACGGTAATCTTGAGATTCAAACACTAGAATGAAAAGATTAATAAATAAAAAAAATCTGGAACTACATGACCAGATTTATAATGAATCAATTTCAGGACAATAGGGGAGAGTATGGTATATCGTACCGGTCGGTAAATCGTACCACCTCGATATTTTTGCTAAGGGTCACTATTTTTTAATCCTGGAAATTCTCTGCCAAGCGTTAGAATCGTCATAGTTGTCCCGCCATTTTTATTTAGTTTTGGATCATGCGTGCGCTGGCAGTGGAGTATTTTTGTTTTTTTACAATCTTCATCTAATTTTCTCGGCTCCTGCGTAAGGTGATTTCGTGTTCAAAGGTAGGTATGTTAGTTTTTTCTCAAATTAAGTTCACTTAGCATGTTTATATTCTGCAATTTACTATTGCAAAATCAAATTTGTCACCGTCGTTTACATGTTTTGTTGTCATTTCTTCATAAAAACTCAGAGTTTGTTAAATCGTACCGCAAGTGGTTTGGTAAATCGTACCGGTACGATTTACCGTAATTTTTTAGTCGTTTTTTAAGTAAATTATTTTCGAGTTTTAAATTAAAGAGTTCAGTACAACAAACACCAGAGATCTCGTCAGAGCCTTTGTTGCGACCACCACCACCAGTGACCTCGTCAGAGTCTTCCTTTTCACCACCAGATACAGTTCAGAAAGTTGAATTGGGGCAAACGAATTCAAACGCGTCAACATCTTTTCAACTATCAATTCTTGAGATTTCTCAATACCAAAGAACCGAGGAAAAAAGAACACGCGCAAAGCACAAAAGGCTGCTGAAATAACAGCAAGACCGTATAAAAAAGGACTAGAAGTTGCTGCTGGTAGACGCTCAGCTGTCAAAATGCCCAAATTAAAAATTGAAAAAAAAAAAGATTATTAAAACTGATAAAAAGCCCATTAAGGGTAAGAAGTGTGCTCGACGAAAGAAGGCCAAAAAATTGCAGTAGTAGTGATAGTGAAGATGCTGACAGTATTGTCGTTTTGAATGATTCGGATACGGATATTGATGATGACGATGAAGAAAACATTGCCACCTATGCTTTGGTAATTATTTTGAAAAGGCAGGACCCAAAGGAGACAGGATCCAGTACGTTCGTTGCCATAAATGGGTGCATGAAGCTTGCACCAGTAACCCAGACATTTGCGACACAAGCATGCCTTAAAAATGTCCATGTTTTCTTCAATAAAAATTGGAATAATGGTCTAGGTACTGTTACATTAGCGTTTATCGCCATGTAATATACTATAGGTGTGTTACACAAATAGTCATCGCCGCACAAGGCAGCGGCAGAGCTTGATACTCCAATCAGGGTGTGGATTATAGTCAATTTCCCAATTAAAACAAGTCTCTTGATATGAGGGTTTATTGTACAGGTAATACAGGTTATCAAACAGATCTACAAAAGGTACATAGCTTTTTAAGGCCTAACTAGTTACTAGGCAATCTATTGACTCTAAGGGCTCTGATTGACAAAGGTATATTATTCGCTCACGTGTAAACTAGGCTGAAGCGGTGAATGATGAGCAGGGGCCATAGGCAGGTGCCTAGGCAGGGTGCAGGACGAAGGGTGGCTACGATGGGCGGATGCCATAGCACGGCCTAACTGATGCGGTAGGGCGGGAATACGACGAAGGGCGGCACAGAAGCGGCCTGAGGCGGCCAGGGCGGCTAACCTCGTGGGCGGCAGAGCGGTGGCAGAGCGATGGGCGGGAATACGACGAAGGGCGGCACAGATGGAACCTCGTGGGCTGCGGCGGGTGTACGGCCGCGGCCCAGGGATACGACGCAATCATATCCATGATAGTGTAGTCGGCCGAAGATTGCCTGGACGTGATAACTGAGTCTAGGGACGCGGCACATTATAAAATGTATGCACGCCGGTCCAATTACGGCGACACCGATTTGGCGGTAAATATTAACTCGGAACTAAAGCATAGTGTTGTTTTCTACGCGTCTCGCTGTGAACTGATGCGTGGGTCTGCTGGCGGGTGGAAGCTTGCCCCTTCCACCTCTCTTTTAGGTGCCTTGCCGATGCCCATATAAGGATACGTTTTTGTCAACTATCCATTTGATTGGTTGTAGGTACTTGTAAGCCTACGTGACCAATATCAGGCGGTGATGTCGCGAGCTCCTGCGTATGTATTGGTGTTCACCCGATTGTAGACATGCCGAGATGCGTATATATTCGTGTGTTTACACGTGCTGAGTGAGTGCTCCATTTCCGGGCCGTGAGGATATACATAACTGTGCAGTTAGCTCTTGCAAGCTATGTGCAAACATAACACTACCCTCCTTGTCGACGAAAGAAGATCCCAGGCAACTTAGCTGAAGCAGGGCAACGTCTTCCTGTTTGCCGTACGAGAGGTACAGAGCTACCTCATTTCACAAAGATTTAAACACTCCCTAACTTAAGAGCCAAAACAAAATTTTAACTACCTGAGAGCCAAGTTGAACAACCCTAACAAGTACACTGAAAAAGGGTTGCCAAACCTCTTTCAAAAATAATTGCAGAAATGAACTCCAAGGCGCGATACAAAACACGCTATGATTTACATACTCGATTTTTTTTCCAAACAAAAAAGAATACACATGGCCTTCCTTCCAAACAGAAAGAATACATAATACTTTCTCCAACAAAAAAAGAATACACATGGCTTTCCTTCCAAACAGAAAAGAATACATATGACTTTTTCCAAACAGAAAAGACTACACATGGCCTTTTTTTTTTTAAGACAACACCAAAACAACAAATGTAGCATACCATGTGGTATATCCGAATGGATGTACACAATTTACCACAAGGCCTACACTTTCCATCAAACCACAAAAGAAGAACAATTAAGCCATGCTCATAATTGTACAATGTTATACATAATGATATTCTGGTTAGAGAATATTATTCGCTTATGCGATTGACCAAAATCAATCCATATTCGCGTTTTTCACAATGAAATTCTTAAACTAGACATGGTTTTTTATACACAAAATTCCTGTTAGGGAATATGTACGCTGATTATATCATGCATTCGACGGCCGGCATAGTCCAGTGGTAACGCATTGGACTGCCATTCCGAAGGTCGCGGGTTCGAACCCGGCGTGCGCAAATAAATTTTATTTGATTAATTTGTGTTATTTCACAATTAATTAATTAAAATAATATATAGTATATTTGCGGCACGTTCCAGAGTGGAAGATACTACCAGTATCGCCCTGGTGTAAGACCACCATTCAGAATTGAAACGTTGCTCCAAATGGCTTTATCCGTGTTTAGTGACTAGATCTGAATAGCCAGGTACTTCCCCACCTTCCTCTTTCCCTTCCCCACTTACCTTCAGCCTCACAACATCCCCCAATTGGGGATGCCATAGTCTCACTGGCTCCAGACGGGAGCAGTTGGGACTCTTGTGAGGTATTCACTATAAAAAAAAAAAAAAAAATTGACCGAAATCAACCCATTTTTGCGTCACTTACAATGAAATTCTTGACACTATACAAAACAAGTATCAATACACATGTTATGTTATTTCTTATTATCCATTGATAATTTTGAAAAACGGAAAAAAAAGATTCTCTTCAAGGTTTTAACAATATATTCTCATTTTCGTCATGGTTTGTCTGGTTTGCTAATAATTCTTAGGCATATAGTCCATCCTCTCGTATCGCATATTAATTATTAAGGTCAACGCTACCAAGACCTCCCATGTAATTAATTCTAAGGCTAATATCATCCTATAACATTTAACGATTTACTTCCTGTAAACCGTACAGCGCTGTACCAGGTGTTTAACAAGAAACACCAGCATGTCGTAACGATAACGTTCGACAAAACATTCGGACCACTCATAAAGTGTCCTTCCCACCAAATAACCAGACAAAACCCACAATGACCTTAAGTGCAATTATCAACCCAATTCTTTGGTTAAGATTCAATAATGTCCCAAAATGACATAAATATGCAACCTCCATTTGTCCTTAATGACCAAAAATTTTGATTCCCAACGAGTCTAAGACATAATTACGTTATCTTTACAAAAACTATTTCTTCTCACCGGGTATATACTATAATTCATCTTCCTATGAGAAATATACACACCACACTTGACATGGCGTAACACATATTACAAATAACACAATTTTTTATTTTGTCTCAACTTTATGAAGGACTTTACACGTTATTTCTTTTTATTGATACCGAAGCAATCAAATACGTGTTTACAAAAAATACGATTCACACCATACTTGACATGGCGTAGCATATAATACAAAAAACACAATTTTATTTTGTCTCAACTTTATGAAGGACTTTACACGCTGGTTTTTTTTTACCATATTGATACCGAGGCAATCAATTACGTGTTTACAAAAAATTACAATACAAACCCATAACTAATTAATAATTAGTTAGGGAACAATTTACACAATTATAATTTACAACATATTACATACCACTCAACAACTACTGTGTGTGATTATTCAATTTCTGTTACGTACGACTTATTTGAGTCTTTTCAATTTAATAACCGAGAACTACATAATCCGATTCCCAGAGTTTGACTTCCTTAAAAATAAACGACACGTATTCACTACGCAAGAAGAAGGAGAAAAAAATTCCAGAAAAAAAAAATTAATTGGTTGGTAACCAATTAAATACAAAAAACATTTGACATAATTTCTATACAAGAGAATGTCCGAACAAAAACCACATAACAGGGTTTTTCTTATTTAAACTATACAATTTTTTATAACACAAGATATTTGAGTTATAATAACTTCTATTTCACAATAATTACAAACGTTATGAATGAATTTGATTTTTTATTGTTATATTCTATTGCAAATCAAGTTTCAGTTACGAGAAAAAAAAAATTATTATTCCTATTAGAAGGTCTGCTAGCGTCCTAGTCAGCCAACTTTATAGAGAACAAAGACGAAAGAAACAGCGTGGTTATTA
This sequence comes from Hesperophylax magnus, assembly GCA_026573805.1. Lineage (NCBI taxonomy): Eukaryota > Metazoa > Arthropoda > Insecta > Trichoptera > Limnephilidae > Hesperophylax > Hesperophylax magnus. The sequence continues at coordinate 10,704,170 of JAIUSX010000022.1, forward strand.
TGTCATCCGGAACAATATCCACTCAAAGGTTCATGACGCCCTTGAGCTAATACAAAACGAATGACACCATTCCATCTATTATTCAGCTGATTTTATTAAAAAAAGAACGCGAACGAAATAGTATTCAATAATTATTACGTATTTTACTGCAAAAAAAATATATCATACTACTGCTTCGCGGCGAGTTTTGACAAATCCCTGTTATTATTATTATTTGTGCGTAAAGAATGTTTACTGCGACGCGAGAATAATAATTTCTTGTCCGCAAATTCTCCGCGTAAATATAAAACATATCATGTTACTGAGCGGAGTTTTTTGTTTTTGACCAAACAATTTATTTTCTGTGTAATATTATTTCCTGTTCTAAAAGTTGTTTTACTGTTTTACCATTTACTGTGAAAAATGTTGAAACAACTGCGTATTCCAACCAACAATCTCTTTACTGTGTAAATGTTATTTCTGCTGCGAGTTTTTATTCTAACCAACTATTTATTTTCTGTTATATTACTTTTGCGGCAAGTTAAGATTTAACTGTCGCAACGTGATTGTATGTGTAATGACCGCCGTTGTCTTTTCAAAATTTAAAATTCTACCAATATTGGGAGGATCCATGATTTAATAATGGTAATTACCGGTAAAGTCTACGGATCTTAATTAAAAACAACCAATACGTTATTTATTTAAGAATGTGAATTAAAAAACGATAACTGAATTTAATCCGACGGAAAATTGATACTTGGAAGTTCTTTTGAGTATTTGAATTATTTCAACTTATTACAATGAAACAGATAAACAAAGCTTAACCTGACAAAAAAAAAATATTTCTATAACGAAACAATTTAAATTGCATTGCAAAATTGAAATAACACATCTATCTCTCGGAAACATCCACATTTAATATTTATTACGTCGTAATTTCTCGTTGGTTTATTGCGTGTTTAGTTAATAAAAAGTTACGCGTTACACTTCCGACGGCACATTCAATATTTATTACAACTTACTTTCGCGTGTTCACACCATCGACGGCACATTTGTATTACAAACACTCCCGAATCAGAAATTGAATTAAAACACACAGCTGTGGGGAAAAAAAAACATTAATATCACATTAAACATAGCAACAAACGACATATTCTATCGGGCTAATTGACTATCCAGGTTGTGGCGCCAGTGTTACATTAGCGTTTATCGCCATGTAATATACTATAGGTGTGTTACACAAATAGTCATCGCCGCACAAGGCAGCGGCAGAGCTTGATACTCCAATCAGGGTGTGGATTATAGTCAATTTCCCAATTAAAACAAGTCTCTTGATATGAGGGTTTATTGTACAGGTAATACAGGTTATCAAACAGATCTACAAAAGGTACATAGCTTTTTAAGGCCTAACTAGTTACTAGGCAATCTATTGACTCTAAGGGCTCTGATTGACAAAGGTATATTATTCGCTCACGTGTAAACTAGGCTGAAGCGGTGAATGATGAGCAGGGGCCATAGGCAGGTCTCTAGGCAGGGTGCAGGACGAAGGGCGGCTACGATGGGCGGATGCCATAGCACGGCCTAACTGATGCGGTAGGGCGGGAATACGACGAAGGGCGGCACAGAAGCGGCCTGAGGCGGCCAGGGCGGCTAACCTCGTGGGCGGCAGAGCGGTGGCAGAGCGAAGGGCGGGAATACGACGAAGGGCGGCACAGATGGAACCTCGTGGGCTGCGGCGGGTGTACGGCCGCGGCCCAGGGATACGACGCAATCATATCCATGATAGTGTAGTCGGCCGAAGATTGCCTGGACGTGATAACTGAGTCTAGGGACGCGGCACATTATAAAATGTATGCACGCCGGTCCAATTACGGCGACACCGATTTGGCGGTAAATATTAACCCTTTCCTTACCAGAGTTCTTCTGGAGGAACACGAAGGAAAAAAAATATTTCTCTTGATTTTACGAACCAAATAGCCCCGTATTTTGCATATCGCTTGAGGAAGATATTGCTTATAAGGAATATAACAAATGTCGTACTGGAAACACATAATATTACTGTTATTTCGAATTAAAAACGCGTGTTTTGCAACTTTTAACGGTTTGACATTTCTCGGATTTCAACATTTTTTTAAAGGTAAGATATCGCATATTTCTGTTGAAAATAATTATTATATTGTATATACATGTCTAATTTGATATCTAAATATGATTTCCATTCAAAAATATTGGTTTTTCACTTGGTTTTCGGTAATAACATTCATGTTCCTGAGCTGGCACTTTGGTCGTTCGTGGATGTTTTTCATGGAAATCTTTCTTTGTCCTTTAATATTGTTTTACTTGTTTTTATTTGATTCTTTCAAGACATATTAATTTATTTTATTATTTTCCGGTAGACTTTAACTTATTTTATTCATTTTTATAGATGGAGCATCGTGGTTTGACACATGAGGAGATCACCGTGATGTTGGAAGAATATATTTTCGACGTGGAGTTGGAGTTGGAAGATGAAGATGAAGAGGGCTGGTCAGTTGAATATTTCCAGGATGCTGCAAAGGAAACCAATGTGGAGGCATTGAGCCAAACTCTTGGAATGGATGTGGAAGTCCATGTAAGTACTTTTGTCATTATTTCTTATTGTTATGTTACAGCGATTATTGCGTTTGATGGTGATTTAAGTATGAACAAATTTGGGTTTTAAATGAAACCATAAAGTATATGTTTTTAATTATAGGCTCTCGAAGAGAGGCAGCAGCCAGTGGAAGACGAACCAGAGTCCTGCACCGTGCCGCAAGGACAGCCCAGCGAAGCCTTAGCTTCCCATGGACGGAGAACCGATCTACGGTGGATCAAGAAAGATGTCGATCATGTGGACTCCTACTGTGATGTTACTTTCTCAAAACCACCACTGGATATGTCTGCTCTACAATATTTTTTATGTTTCATAGATAAAAATATTATAAAAAATATTGTTGAGCAGACAAATTTGTATTCAGTTCAAGAAAATAGCACCAGCGTCGACACCACATCATGATGGGTATCCTTAAGTATCTGGAATTCCACCTTTACTGGGCCAATGATACGAGGCTCTCTCTCATCGTTGATGTCATGCCTAGAAAACGTTTCACTAAGTTACGCTGGTGTCTTCATTTAAATGAAAATAGCTCGTTGATTCCAAGAGGACAAGAGGGTTACGACAAATTATTTAAAATAAGGCCGATGGTAAATGCCCTCCTTGAAAATATGGCCAAGATCGAACCTGAGGAATTCAATTCTGTAGACGAGCTAATGATACCGTTCGAAGGGAGAAGTAATTTGAAACAATATATTAAAAAGAAGCCACACAAGTGGGGTCTTCTCAAAGTCTTCTCCCGAGCGGGAGCCAGTGGGCTCGCCTATGATTTTGAAATTTACACGTGCAAAAACACGAATGTCGGTGTGTGTCTCCGAAGAGAAAGAAATTGTTTTATTTCACCACTAATATTTTATGTTCCATTTGTTTTTCTTACGTTAATTTAGGGTAATGGTCCGTTTTTAAAAAATATATATATATTTTAATTTTTTCTTTTTTACTAAAATTATTTTAGCATAATATTATATTGCAATTTAATATGCTTGCATTTATAGATTAATAGAATTGATTTTTGTGTATTTATTTTCTATTTAAGCAATTAAAAACACTTTAAAATTATGTATGCTCCTTGTACTACCCGTTCTTTGACTTACACCCCCTAAGCCCCAATGTTCTTCCTCAGGAACATGAAATATTTCGAAAACCGTATGGAAAAAAAATATTTTTTTTTTTGTAAAAACATTGAAAAAAATCACAGAACTCAATAATGTAGACAAACATTTTTTTCGTTGGCTGGAAAAAGTCTGGTATTGAAAGGGTTAACTCGGAACTAAAGCATAGTGTTGTTTTCTACGCGTCTCGCTGTGAACTGACGCGTGGGTCTGCTGGCGGGTGGAAGCTTGCCCCTTCCACCTCTCTTTTAGGTGCCTTGCCGATGCCCATATAAGGATACGTTTTTGTCAACTATCCATTTGATTGGTTGTAGGTACTTGTAAGCCTACGTGACCAATATCAGGCGGTGATGTCGCGAGCTCCTGCGTATGTATTGGTGTTCACCCGATTGTAGACATGCCGAGATGCGTATATATTCGTGTGTTTACACGTGCTGAGTGAGTGCTCCATTTCCGGGCCGTGAGGATATACATAACTGTGGAGTTAGCTCTTGCAAGCTATGTGCAAACATAACAGTACGATTTACCATACCGGTGGTACGATTAACCATACCGGTTCGTTAAATCGTACCGAAAACCATTTTTTATAAAACGTTTAATTTGAAAACATTCCAGATGCCTGTAAAATATGATTTAAATAAGTATCGTACCCAATAAAATAAGTATTTATTTGAACCTAACTCCACTTCTCTAACCCATTTCAATCATACAGTATTGAGAGTTAAGTGCGAAGTGGTACGATATACCATACTCTCCCCTATCTAGAAAACTAGTGTGATTTGACAAAATATTTTTACTCTTCCTCGTCGTGTCCGTCGGTTTTGTAGATATTAATAATACTGAAAAATCGTCAATTAGTTAGTTTTACTTGAATGAAATACTAATAATACTAATCGAATAATTTGTTCATACCTACTAGTGAGTGTAGTAGGTATGATATCAATGTTGGTAAAATGCTTTGAACGAATTGTTATTGCAAAAATAATAGTAAATTCCAGTAAACCGCGGATCAATCAAATCATTGGTTTCCAAAAGGGTTCAAACTCCATTAACAACTTCCTTTGAGCTTGATATTTACAATAATAATAATAATTGCAAATCCATATCCTGCGCAAACCCTCCTTGGTTGTGACAGATAATCGATTTCTGTCCGCAAATACAATTGGCTATTGCAATTTCTCTTAATGGTGCAACCGCATGCGGTTAGACGTAATAACTTACGCTGCGGTACCGGTAACGTTGCTACACCGTATATTCTGAGGTAAATAGGTAATAATGCGGTCATAAGGCAATATATGCGGTCTCAATCAAACAGTCGTCACTTCCGGACGTCGCACTTCGGCGCTACGACGCTGGAGTCTCGATCAGTGGTGTAACTTCAAATTAATTAATAGCACATCAAAAACCACTTTTCTCCTATCATAGCCGCTGACAAACGACTTAATTACCATTAGCTGAGCGGCAAAAAATCCCATGAAATTAACATAAAAAGTTACTACCCGAAAGTACAAAATATCTATGCAAATATGAGGATTTACATATAAAGGGTCAATTAAAACAGTGTAACAAAACACGATATTATGTTAAACTTTTGCAAAAACTATGGATGCATTCCCACGTATTGGTAACGGTTGTTAACTTTGACACGTGTTGAAAAGCCATGATATAATATTTAAGATTATACATATTTATTTAAAGCTATGGTTTGTTAGAAAATATGTATTTAAATCTATTAATCACTCTCACGACACCCGCCACTCACGGAGAAATCCAATTGTACCACTCACAACTAAAACATCTCTCGCTCAAAGACACTTCTCATTCTTAGGTCCAAAACTATACAACTTCATGCCTGATGCTTGGAAAAAGAAAAAAACAGCTATTCTTCATAAATTGACCACTAATTGGTTTCATCAATTAGGTAGAAAGGAGAGTGAACTTTTACTACACAAAAAAAGAAATCAAACACAAACCAAAAACAACAACAAAAACTCAAAAAAAAAAAAAATCATTTAAAAGATACCTTTATGTTCTAATCTTTATCATTATGTGTATATATGTACCTACCTAGTACTTTTAAATTAGAATGCTACCCAAGCAGCAGTTAATCTTATGGTTAATTGGATATTTTATTTTATTCTATTTCTTCTCTTTGTTATTCATATTTATAAAAAATATTTTAGTAGGTTAAGGCACCAGTTAATAGTACATATTCCTATGATTTCATTATTATTTTAATACTATACTTATCAAAATGTTAATACTCATCCTAATTTGACTGTCCTAAAATGGGAATCCTCCTAGTTGGGCAGTCAAAACACTTCTTAAATAATGTTTAATCTTTTACTAAATAAAAAATGAATAAATAAAAAAATATATATTTTTCTTTTATAAATAAAAACCAACTATTTTTATTTCATCGGCTATATTAAACTTATATAAGTATAGGATTTACTGAGTATTCGGAGTCCACATGATATTTTTTTAAATGTGTGTACCTCACTAGGATCATAATTACTCCCAACCTGGAGCCAGTGAGATTATGGCATCACTAATTGGGGTATGCTATATAGGACTTTTTAGAACTGGAACTTTTCACCAAACACGGCAAAAGTCATTGTAAACAGCTTTTCGATTCTGAATAGTGGTCTTTCACCAGGGCGATACTGAAAGCATCTACCACTTTATTATACTTACTTAATCTTCAGAATACAAATTAATTTTGAAATGGCCCGGGGTCTTGTACCGTTTCATTCCGCCACTGGTCTCTTGCCGCACCTGTCGTCTCGGCCTTCGTCTCCTCCCTGTCTCTTTACTGCCGCGTTCAACAATAAAGCCGGTTTTAGTGCCGCTAGTCTGGGCGCTCGCCCTGGTCTGTCGGGCCCTTAACTACCCAAATACTTAATGCCGTGGCTGTAAAACGGGCGAGATTTACAAAACTAGACTTACCTATACCGACATTGAATTAAAAACTCTTCAAGTTAAATCGTTTAGACCCTGCAACGTCCTTTAACGCCCCTTTATATATGTATGAAACATTTTTAAATTATCGTCTTTCTCAGGTAAGACTCATTTCATTATGTCTATACATGTCACACGATACTTCATCTGACAATAATATGGTGTATATTTATGATTTTCTGAAAAACTTATTAGGTATTTTTTGGACCTTTACAACGGTACAGATTTCGAGAATTAGCTAGTACTTTTAATATTACTTGACATGACTTTTTTTACAACTTTTTTGACAAATCTTATTTTTTTCTTATTTTAAAATTAATTTATTGAAATTTTTTATACATATTTTTTTAGACAAACAACAAGAAATTTCCTAATATTTGTATAAATATATGACGATTTCTATACTAACATTGCTGAATCAAAAATCCCAGCATTGTAATTGTATTATGAATCACGTAATGAATTCCCATAATACAAAATATATTAATGTTACCTGGCCTATATATGTATAAAGTTCATAATAAAAATTCAATAGTGAAAAACTCTTCGATTCTCCACAAACCTTTTTTTATATTAAGTATTCTTTGTTGGCATTAATCACATCTATGAAATTAACAAAACATTTCAAAGACATACGTGATAGGTAAATTAACTGTATGTATAATTTAATTCAGAACTATATAACTTGCAGTAAAATGTACTGTGAATGTTCAAATAAATAAATAAAAACAGAATCATTGTTTTTCTCAAAAACAAAAGGTAATGAAAAGTATATAATAATGTCATTGTTTTTGGTGTTTAATTCGTACAAGTCCTTTTTTTAATTAATGTAACTGTTTCTGTTCATTTATATGTTTCTATTACCCCACTAAATTTCAATTTTTATGATGTCTAAAATGTTTGTTTTTGGGGTGTTATGCCGTGTTGCGCTAACTCCTTCTTTAGCCGACGTTTCGGACAGCGTTGCAGTGTCCATCATCAGGGCGCAACATGGCATAACACCCCAAAAACAAACAACAAAAATGCTTTTGGCCGTGAGAATCTAAAAACTTACATGTCTAAAATGAACTATTACCGGTTGACTGATTTACTGAAAAAGTAATAGTGGCAATAGATTATTTATTCTAATGTGTACTCTGAAATCTGTTTTCCCCACAAAATGGGAATATTTTCTTGTTTAATAATGACGTGACTTATAGCTTTTTGGCTTATAATACTTGTTTATTAATTTACTAATTAATGTTATATTAGGATCATTAGTTTGTTATAATACTTGCAACACTTAATAATATCATGATTTATCTGATTTACATTAAAAAAAATTGAATATACAATTGTGTTGTTCTTTAATCTACTCCGCTAGTGAGATATATATCTTCACTTCCCAAAATGCTCGATATAAGACTGTATATATAAACATCCTATTTCTTGAATTTAATTTTTATGTATTGTATACAACGCATTTTTTCTTACGTGCTACATGTTGCCACATTTAATGAGGCAATATGGCCGAAGGGAAACAGTTAAGTGTTGTCAGAATGTGACAAAAGCCGTCGTTTTTTTATGTTTGCCAGGCGTCATAAACAAATATACCCTAGTGGTATTAACCTTACGGACAAATAAAATCAAAATTTAAATACTCTAACTGTGAAACTTTGAAAACACCGTTTTTTTAAACAAGATGCTCACTGGTTTCGGAGCTAACGCTCCCTCGTCGGGACAGATATAAACTGAAATTGAAAAAATCAGTTTGTTACAAAGTTCGTTTTCCAAAATACAAAAAGGGTAGACATTCTATAAAAAGATATTGGAATTGCCATTTTTTATTTTTATGATTTTTGGTCACAGCGATATTTCCACCAATTTGTTAAAATTAAAATGCGCACACATAAATATCTGCGTTTTTATTCCAAAGTTTGGACATGATTCAGTTATAACATGTAATAATATAATAAATTCAAAATTTTCACAGCCATTTGTTATAGATTATTCTTTCAATGAATTTATTTTCATTAAATTGTTTTCATAAATTTCAGAAATTATATTATTTCATAATTTGATTCTTAATATTTAATGCAGTGCCTGCATTGCAGCTCAATTTATATAAATGTCAATATTTCTACAACTGAGTATTGTTATATTCAGAAGTCGCCCGCAATCGCTGATGCGAATAAATTCCCAATTTTAAAATGCAACGGGAAATCTGCGCGCAGTCATTTTAATTGGCAATGTCATTATATTGAAGTCTATTCCTGAGAAATGGCAGATAGACAAGCGAAACACTTAGCCAACGCGGAGCCACACAGAAATTTATATCTTATTGTGGCAGATGCAAGGTGCAAAATTGACTGCCGGGCATCATATTTTATGATGTTTTCAAAATAACTATTGCCTTTTCTTGAAAGGAAGTGCCAATAAAACTGTTTATGGTGGCCGTGTCTTTGCATAATAATTGCTTTGCTTCGTTTCCTATTACATATAATTATTTATTGTTGATTTTACAGAACACGCAAACAAAGAATGCTGAAACTATGAAACTATATGTAAAGAAAAATCATCGGTCGGGTCGCAGTCTATTGATTCTTTTTCTCATAAAACGTACAATAACGTAGTGAAAATTCTTGTCGCAGGTTTACATAACTTAAGTGCATTTTATTTGTATTCCTACGGTTAGCATTAAAAAATTTAAATGTTTATCATTTATCAAGGACACCCAAATAGGACTAATACTTATTTTTACTTACTGATGATATGTTTTGTGCGAGGGAGCTAAAGTTGTGAAATCTTAATCCTGATACTTGCATGAAAAACGAGCATCAGATTTCTCTGAAAATCTTTACACTGAACTTTGACGAATACATTTTTGTAACTTCTGCCGACTCAACAATTTTGAATTAAATTTGTTATATCTACGTATCAACATAACATAACTAATCAGGTGAACCTACCTATAAAAATTGTGTTGTGTAAGTAGATAGATATTTTTCATTTCAAACAACAATTTAAATTATTTTCAGAATACGCTAATATTAAATTTAGAAAAATAATATGTGTATTTTACCCAGGTCAACTACCTTGCAATATTAAAAATGATATTAAAATTATGTATCATGTTCTGTAAGTTTTTAGTTGTTAAATTTAATCAGCGATATAAACTGATATATCAACGGGGGAGACAAATTCCTAGTAATTTGTCTTCCTAAATATAGAGAACAAAGCCCTACCTGCCGTACCTGTAAAGCATGTTTATTCCATTGTTCATAATATAACATGCCCTGCAAAACTAATATCCAACCTATTTCCATTTTGCGCTAATATAAAGCGTAAAGCCATTAACAATACGGACAGAATCCATATATTTCCCCTTTAGCGAGGTTCCCAAGCCGCGGCCGCGTTCTCTTCCCCGAGGAGCGAACCTGAGTTGACGATAACAGTTACTAATATGGTTTTCATGATGTAAATGATTACATAATTAAATGGTAACACAATACAAGAATATTGCTCACTAATGAAGAAGCATAAAAAAACACATGGAATTTCAATAAAATGGCGTTGCAGAGAATCAATTTTATTTGTTGTAACAGCCATCAAACTATCAAAAATAATTATCAACCTCCCAGTACCTAAACTAAAAGCGCCAATATATATAATGGACACAACTAAAGATATTTGCCGCAATTTATTTTAAGTTTCTAAATTTCTTTTACAAATACGTGCAGATCATTTTATGAAATCGTTATTTGCATTCTCGTAAACGGGTCGTAGCACAAGAGGGATAATTCCTAGATTTGAGTTGAATTATTCTGAAATAAAATTATAATAAAAAAAAATTATTGGGAATTATTATCTGTTTTTTTAAAGCATTATCAACAGTAAAAATACGTTATACCTGCAAATTTATGGAATACTAATATTTAGATTTAAAAATTACCAAATTTTAACCGATATAATTTGTGTTGAGTAGAAAAACATTATTAGTTGTTGATCCAAGACAAAATTGTCAAAAGAAAATGGACGGGTTGTTTCACAGAATTTGAACAATTCATTAAATTTCAAATTTGATTTTCAAGTTCTGTGAAGGTTCTATCCAAGTTATTTATTTATTATTTATTTATTTATTGCACGCCCTAGTGGGCTTTTCTTTAAAAAAATACAAGCATTTTGTATCAGAGTAAACACTTTTAATATAATTAATACAATAAAGAAGAATGTAAACATAATTGCAAAAATGAATCCTCACGCATATAATTGTGTTTAAAAGATTCAACAAAACAAAATAGTAGAAGCGAAGAAGCTATATGGGTACATAGGTCTATTTGTGTCTAGAAGAATAAAAGTGATAGAATATACAACATTTATACTGATTAGTTTTCAAATGAAATATATAACCCAGATCAGAATATTTGTTTCCGAGATTGTGAAGTCTCGGAATCGGAGAATTTTGGTAAACTAGTGTCCTGGTGTTATTGAAGTAAAAGGGTAAGAAATGTCGGCATGATTTTTTGGGAACATGGATATCTGGTGTTATTGAAGTAAAAGGGTAAGAAATGTCGGCATGATTTTTTGGGAACATGGATATTGATGCATTGAAGTAATTCGGGAAGGTCAATTTTAAAATGTAGTATTCTTTGTAACAGTATTAAATAAATAAGTTATGTTACTATTTCAGTTTTTTGAAGTAACTAGTCAATAATAATATAATAAGAGCACATTAATAGAACTTTCACAGAACTTGAAAATCAAATTTGAAATTTGTTGAATTGTTCAAATTCTGTGAAACAATCCATCCTTGTCTTCTTCTTCTTACACTTTGGGAATTTCTACAGACTTTTCAAAAAGTACTTGAAATAAGTTCTTGCTCTCTTACCGTACCAATTGGCAAAATATGTTACAAAATCTGTTTCTTTTCAAATACTTGTTTTATTTAATATAATTTAGATACGCGTATTCAACTAAAACTCGATACAAAATTTACACTTTCTTTATCATACACTATCTTTCCTTGAGGTCTTCAATTCATTTTTTTAGTCTGAATGTGTAATATGAAATAGGTAATCTCACATTACTAGTTGAGTGGTCTGCTAATTTGGGCTGTAATTTCTTGATACATCGATAACGAATCAGATTGAATAATTATTCATCCGAGAAACGAAATAATTATTTGCAATCGGCGCACACGTAGAGATATTCATTTTTATTTCCCAGAGGAGACGTTCCTCAGTAACAGATTTACCTTGAGAGTAGCTTATACCATCCTATACCAAAGCTCATACTACCATAGCAAAGGAAGTATTCATGAATACGGCGTTCACCCTTTACTATCCTCACAGTCCTCGCGACAAACACACGATCATATTTTCCCTCCTTCTGCTTAGAATGTGAGATAAATTCTCACTGTATACTCTGGATATTCTTTGATAAATCGATATTCTTTGAAGTGGAAAATTATTAACAGGCATTTTCTCATTTAACGAGGCCTTCCATCGACGATTTCTAATAAAATAAATGCTCTACTAGTTACTCTCGCTCCACGCTTTAGACTTGTTATGACATTCATTTGTGCGCTGTGTTCAATTGGCGAAAAAATAGTATATATGTCGAGCGCTCTCTAAGAAAACATGTGTTTTTGCTCAGATTATCTTTTACTATCGATATTAATTATCCATTTGAACGATTTCGGACGTATTATGACAAGTTTTCAAAACATCTTGAGCGATTGTTTGCCATAATGCGCCAAATTAATAGAAACTAAAAATATGGGATAAACGCGTGAAATCTAGGAGGATTCATAAACACCGCAGTAAGCAGTTTTTGTACTTTGAGGAATGATATTAAATCAAATGGCCAAATCTAAAACCGAACACCCATCGCTCGAGTGGTTGAATGTAATATATTATTCGGGCATAAAATTGACAATTGTTCACATGTCACGTCATCACGGAAATATTTGTGTTTTTAATAAATTTTTTCTAGTACCTTGAAAATTTAATTAATACTATCCATTAAACAAAATAGTTTTCAAAACATAATAAAAACCACAAAAAATGTTACTTAGTTCCTACTCAAATTCAAGTACAATCTCTCAAGAAATTGTCAAGAAGGTAAAATACATAGGCAGGGGTAGTGAACGTTAGCGGCAGTAGTTTCTGGGTAGGGCAAGACTCGATGAGCGAACCGATCGCTTGCACTTATCCTGATTGTGCATTTAAGCAGATTGATGTTTCGGGCAGGATATATTGAGGGAAGTGCTTTCTGCAGAAGACAGGTAGCTACTTGCTATTTGATACTTATCCACAGTCTAACTTATTTTTTGGAAACTTTCATGCAGAAGCTCGGATAAGTTTTCAGGCAAGAACAGGTTTCGTTTGAGATTTCAAAAGATGCCCCGAAAGTTTCGCGATGAAGCATTTAAGCCTGAACGCGCAATAAGCTCGCCGGAACCCTTTCATCTGGGTAAATAAAATGACAAGGTTTTATATCATCCACCGCGTTTTTAGGGACGCAATGAAAGTTAAATTGGATTTTGGGGTTTGTTCATTCGATGAACAATTTATTAGTGAAAGGAGCGGGCAATTTCAATGGCATTTTTTAGAATCGGTAAAAAATGTCAAAAATACGGATTAAATGAAGACAATCTGTTTGCTAGGCGTGGTCGTGGTGTATTCATGCAGAAACATGTGGTTTAAGAGTATTTTTAACTGTTAAAGTTATAAGGCATACTCAAATAATATTGAAGAAGTATATAGGCTACCTTTGAGCCCTAGACCATCATCAACTACAACGTTCTGTTCATGGAATTCGTGACAAGCGAACAGAGCTTTTGATAGTTTGCACACAAATTTAAAATAGTTAATCTACAACAATACCACTAAAAGTTCACGTAGCAACTTTTTGCCCCTTTCTTTTAATTTTGATGGTTTCGAAAATATTGCTATTTTTGAGAGCTTGGAAAATATAAAGACATTATTCTGTTAAAAAAACAGTTTAAGGTACTAAACTTGTACGTCACACGTTAATTAAGACTTATTAGCTCAGACCAGTAAGGATTGAAGGTAAAGATTTTTTCGCTTTGTGACTAATATATTGTATCAATGTGGATCAAATGACACTTGAAATCATTTTCTGTTAAGAATACTACATTACAAGTAGGTCGGTACGTAATGAACATAAAAATTCAAAGTAAAAGTGTTACGGTTCATTGAACCGGAGTTACAGTCACAGTACAGTAAAGAAATAAGTATCTTTAATATTATCTTATCAAATTTATAATAATTATTAACTTTATTCTGGATGTGGGGAGATTATTGCAATCCCACACGCCCTGTATAGTTTTTCAGAATAAACAGTCATTATTTGAATGCAGTGATTTTTGAGAGATACTAGTAAATGTAAAAATAAATACAAATAAACAATTATGACTTATTATAAATGCGCGGTCTTGAATGATTGATTTTTTTCAATATTTTATATTTACCTTAAATACAATTTAACCTTATATATCCATATAAACCTTCACGGTAGATACCCATATCATTGGTCGATCGTTTTAGTGAAAACTGACCAATAATATTGAATTTGCGTTTCACTTTAACGTAAATGATATTTAATAATATAGTTTCAATTTTTTTTTTAATTTCGAAAAAATAATCTGTTTCGAAACTGAAAGTGCATACGTTAAAAACACTTAATATCAACCGGTAAAAAACAAAACAAGTTTATATTTTAATATAATTCTCGTGCTATTTTACTATAAGTCTATTTTTATTAATAGATGTATTATAAAAAAAAGTTGAATGAGATTTTTTTAACATTAACAAAATAATTAGCAAAATAATTTGTTGGAAAAAAATTAATACAATAAAAATTTTAAAAAAAAACTAATTAAAAAAAAAGACCAGTTAGAGAGGTCAAAGGGTCTCCCAAACTAGCCTTTCCCGATCTGACACACCACGCAGCTGGTGGTCAGGCGCATCCTGTACACACCTCACCCGATGAACCCGGGCACCCCTGCTAAGTCACCAAACGTAGCGAACCACTTGGGATAACCTATGAAAGAGGTGTAGGTTATACAATAAATCGCTTGAATCTTCCTCCCCAGACCCTGGCTCTTAAAATCTGTGAACTTTTAAAAAGTCTTTTAAAACCTATTTTTTTCCCTTAAGATTGAACCTTTCTCTGCAGGGACTGTGCTAACAACTGAGTCAAATTCCGATTAGGTAGGACCTACATTTATTTAGTATATTAACTGCTGTAATGTCATCGATTTCAGAGAAATGCGTAATTCCTAGTTTCAGCTTGGGAAGTGGGTAAATTTCCGTTTCCAAGATTTGCATTCATTCTTACGAAAACAAAAGTAAAATTAAAAAGATGTATTTAAAAATAAATACTTACAATTCATTCCACAACCTCAAATCGGGAAAAGAATTTAAATTATCGTAACCAATTAAACACACTATTACTTCGTCCCACCGTCCCGTGCAGTTTGCGTTTTTTATCAAATTGAAAAAGTATTGATTTCTGACACGTATTTATTTAGTTTCCTCGGCATCCTAGATCCTTTGTTTTGAGTACACTTTGTTCTTTGCGATATACTTACGCAGAAAGGAATTCTCGGAGTTCTCTTTGTTATCGGGGACTGGTACCTACTCAACTCCTGGGTCCTTTTATTCTAGCAGCCTAGAGATTTCAGTGTTTGCGAAGAGCTTACAATAAAACGTTCAAGTAAAATGTCTACTCAAACTGTGCACATTTTTCTGTGATACCTAAACGGTTTTTGTGAGTTGTTTTTGGGCAAGGACATAGTTTTAGATAAAATCTGTATTTAAACATTTGTCTACTATAAAATTAAAATTATTTCACATATTTTTACAAGCCAATGATACTTCACATCTTAGTCAGAGTTTCAATACACTTGCTTAGATTTTTACTTCTTGCACTATCATTAGCATGAAATTAAATATATTAATATTTTCTGATGGTTAGGTGGATATTTGAAAGAAGAGTTTAAGAAAACATTGTGCAAATTTCGTGAGACCGAAACGAACGATAATGGTTGCGTTTTTTAATGTGAGTACTTACCGCATAAGAGCATTCTGAGTAAATACTACAATTTATGGTAAGATGTCATACCATAATAATCACATTATTATTATTAGTACAGTACGAGTTCTGACTCAAGAACAACTGCTCCCAACAGTTTGTAGACTAGGCACTAGTGAGACTACGGCATCTTCAATAGGAACTGCAGTACATTATTATTCTATTTTTTTATCAATGACCTTCTAACATAAATATCCGTATATTTTTTATTGTTTCGGTTAGTTTTATTACATAAAATAATTTTCAATCAAATTTTGAGGGACTACCAAAAACGCATCGAATTTGTGGTGGTGACCAGTGACGTCACCAGTCATCATCTTAAAAAAGCCTACGTTCTTTTTCTCAACCGGCGCTGTATTTTGTATGGAAGTAAGACTTTTTTTATTCTTAAGATTACCCGCTTTTAATGGCATCGTATTAAATTAAAGTGTAAAAAAGCGTCCATAACCGCATCTGATAAATAATTTGCCGGTGTTTGAAAACATGCCTTAAAAATATTTTAATCGGTTCAAATGTGAATGTGGACCAGAGTTTCCAATGCACTTTTTCTCTAATATATAAATAACAAATGAAAAGGTTTTCAAATTCCCCACAAGTTACTATACCTCCAAAATTTAAAATTTTTTTATTAAAATTACCATTGTTTTTGCATTATCTAGTCATTTTCGGATTTTCTCTTTCGATCAGGGTTTATAAATTGATTTTTTTTGAAATTTTGCTGCGAACAAAAATCAAATATAGTGCGTTATCACAATTATTGTAAATATTAGTTTTCAATATGGTTGGATATACAACAAATGCTCAGAATTCCCGAATTTTCCCCATAAAGGGCACTACACGCAAAAATCCAAACTCTTGAAAATCGTCCGCAATTTGGTGAGTACTCCACGAAGTGACAACTCTGCTATGGATGTTTTAAACCATAGATATATTTCTGACGTAGATTGGTAGCAGATTTATCGTAACAACCAAACGTTGTTTTTTAATGATATTATGGCCTTTTATTTGTTTTCAAATGACGATTTATAAATTATACGTATAATTATTTATAATAAAACTTATTTATTCAGAATCAGAGTTTATTGAACTTAATATATCTATATGTTTGTTAAGCCATAATATAATTCACTGCAGTTCCTTACTAAGTTTCTAGGCTGACGGTTATGAGAAGGGGATAGGTAAAGGGAGAAAATAAGGTGGGGAAGTATAAAATACATAATAAGTGACTATTCAGATCTGGGCACCAAACATGGCTTAAGCCATTTCAAGCAAAGTTTCGTATTTGAATATTGGACTTTCACCAGAGCGGTAATGAAAATGTACCTCTATGGAACTGACCGCAAATGTACTATGTATTTTTGATTTAAAATTAATAAATTGTGATCAAATAAAATTGATTTGAGCGCACCAAGTGTCAAATCTACGATAAGCGAAGAACAAAACAATTCAACCACGAAGACCGTCAAATAGGCCATTGGTATAGAATAAATACGTTTAGATACAAAAGAGCAATCCGGTCGAGAGTTTTATGCTTTTTTAAATTAACTTTTATTTTTGTTGGTACGAACACATTTTACAGCGAATTCAGCGCCATTTGTTTCAAACATTATTGCATTTCCGCTTGTATGGTCAAGAGTAATCACACAGATGGATACAATCAATCATGGGTGGCCGCTACAATGGAATTCCCATTTAACACGGTTAAAGGTGTGCTTTGGTGTTTAGGTACGGGAATAAAAATGGGACTTTCGGTGAATTAGAAGTGTTCTTTTTCACCAGGGTACTATATCGATTGGATCATTTTGTTTGCGTTTCATTTCGTGTGGAAATCACTTAGATTGCTACTAAATAATACTGTTTTTGTTTTGGTAAAGAGAGTGGTCATTATTTGAACTGTTATCTGAATATTTTTAAATGATGAAACAAACTCCTTGTTTATTTATTATATATTAAGTTTTTTACTGCATTTATACACCTTTTGTTTAAGAATATTATAAGTCAGTTAAAACACTCAAACGGTAGGAAATTCGTACGGTTTTCCGGAAACACCAAGGTGAACGAAAGCATTTTCAATTTGCAACCTTATTTTCATCAATAGCTATTGAGCACTGAAAATATCCTTGTAACTGATAAAAAGAAGCAGATAACTTATAATAAAATATTTATATATAATTGGAGAAAACTATGAAGAACTAATACATATTTTAAATAATGAACTAGATAATGTATCAAGATGGCTAAAAATAAATAAGCTTAAATTAAATACAAAAAAAACAAAATGTATGGTAATTGGTTATAAGAAGACATCCAGTGAAAGCAAAATCAAAATTGATGGTGAAATTATTGAAAATGTTACCAATATAAAATACTTGGGAGTTATAATAGATTCCAAACTGAACTTTAACAAACATGCGGAATATACCCAAAAGAAAATTGGTAAAAAAATATCTTTTTTGGGAAGAATTCGCCAAAAACTGTCCGAAAAAACTGCAATCACCATTTATAACTCCATTATTGCTCCACATTTTAATTACTGCTCAACTATCCTTTTCCTGTGTAACGACCGAGAGCAAAATAAATTTCAAATTCTCCAAAATAGGGCAATGAGAACAATACTCAGACGATATAGGTATTCAAAAGTAAATAAAATGTTAAACGAACTAAATTGGCTAACGGTGAAACAGATGTTGACCTTGAACACGATGATATTTTTACACAAAATTGTAAACAACCTGCTACCCAAATATTTTTCGAATAAAATTGTATACAACAAGGACATACACAAACATAAAACTAGGACGTACAATCAAATTAGGCTACCAAAGAAGGACAAAGCGAATACCCAGAATACTATATTATATAAAAGGATGAAATACTATAACGCGCTGCCGGAAAACCTTAAGTCTGCCCCAATTGAAAAGTTCAAGATGTTGTGTAGGAGCCACATCAAGCAAGAAAAAAAACATAGTATATTTGTATGTAATAATTAATTAGTCATTTGTAAACTTAAATGTACAAATTACTAAAATAAAAACAATAAATAAATATTCTTCTGTAGTACCTACCTAAGTTTATTGCGCATTAAGAAAAAGGATTTCCTTAATAGGGGATTTCAACTTGGTGTAACTAGTTCATGGTACATTACAAGCGAAAATAATTAATATTTAATGAATCTATTAGAATATTGCTAGCGCCGCCCCATGAAAAACCACGAGAAATAATAATTTCAATTTCAAAATAACTATTAAAATATTTTTCCGTGTATTTTATTATTATATGTACTTTTTACTTTTTTAAAACGACATTTAAATTTTTAAAAACTCCGAGTGCTAGAGTTCATTAATACCTACTAAAAATTAGTACATACATGCGCATATTTTTTGTTCTAACAACTAAAGTTCTAAGAACTAATAAGGGATAATAATAATCCCTTGTATGAAAGTTTGTCAAAATACCGGAACTAGTTTGCGCCCGACGCAAAAGTGCATTCGGACTGAATACAAAAACGTGCAAAAAGCCAGAAACGAAGATAACAGCTTTTGTACAGCGCGGCGAAGTCAATAATAATAATACCTAGTGTCATAAGTTAGCCTGAACCGCGAGATATGGAACCGAACCCCGTGGCGCAGTGACTGGGAAATTTATCGTTAATATTTGAAGTTTGAGTGTGACTAAAGTTTTGCGGGAAAGATACTCGGATACGTCTGTACCTTTGGCCGACGATTGCAACTCCGGGTAGAGATTGCGTATCTCTTGATCATCTTCTTTCAGCCATTTAAAGTTGCGAAACTATTTAAAGTTTTCGATTTATTTAATTTGACCCGATTCCATTGACAAAATTCATCACTCACATTGAAATCAGTAACTAGGTACCTCACAACAGATAACGATTTATTTAATTTGACCCGATTCCATTGGCAAGATTCATGACTCACATTGAAATCAGTAACTAGGTACCTAACAACAGATAACGATTTATTTAATTTGACCCGATTCCATTGACAAAATTCATCACTCACATTGAAATCAGTAACTAGGTACCTCACAACAGATAACGATTTATTTAATTTGACCCGATTCCATTGACAAAATTTATGACTCACATTGAAATCAGTAACTAGGTACCTAACAACATAAAAATTATTATTTAAAAAAATTGTTACTGAACCCAGTTTACCTTTTATTTAGTTAGATCTTTTTTTAGTAAATAAATCAAATTTTATAATTCAATGTTTCTTCCGTGTAAGGTTACAAGATCTTGTAAAAACATTTTTTTACTTCTATTAATGTTCCGGTGGTGATCGTTTTATGGACCTTCACTGAATTCCTTTGAAATGGGGTTTCTCTGAAGAATTTACTTGAAGAATAATAATGCTTCGATAAATTTGAACAACCTGCTATACTACATTTTTTCAGCTTAATTTCAAAGTTCATTCATCCGTATTTTATTTTCGTTATAAAACTAAATTTTCAGCATGCCTTTTGGTTGACCTTTTCATCACAGTTTCGATAGCGGCTCTATTACATAATAATCTGTTTCGCTCGGGTATAAAGGTGAAAGAAACGTTAAGACACCTATAGGAATATATTTATGACTAAGTACTAGCCAGTTTGGGGTGGGTAAACAAGTCAATAAAATTACCACTCGGCCCTTACGTTTATTTTCCTTTTATTTTTTCGATGCGAATTTCTCAGAACAAAAGATGAATAGGACCCTTAAAAAACGTGGTAAACATCCATTAAATTGATACTTAGATGGAAAAAACTTGCCACGTTAGTTGTAATGGTAGGAAGGTGGATATTGGCTGAAATAAAAACGTGAAAATAATACATTATTCCCTTGCTTTGTGATCAGCTTGAAACAGGCGCTTATAGAAGGAGTTTAGTTATTGACGACTTAATTGCTCTTCGATTGCTCAAAGAATAATTATCAAAAAATGGTAAATGGTTGAAATCAGCCAAATGAAGTAATTTATTTTAAGAGCAGGGTGTTTTTATCTTAATTATTAACACTTCAAAAAGCTGTCCAAATACTAAGAGTGCCATACAGGATATTGTATTTTAGAAAAATGAAGTAGTATTCACTGACCTTAGATGTAATACAGATAATTTTTGATATCATAAGCGATGCAAGTAGACGGTGAAAAAGAACCTGTTAAAAAAGTGATAACAATTTCCTGATAAAATATTAGTCATTCAGAATATATCGAGAACACGTGTACTTTTCCTAGTAAATATCTATGGAATGCGACGATATCATTATGTCAATATCTTTATTTGTATGAACACCTGTTCCGCCGTCCTCATAAAACACTCGCTTTTTAATAGATATTTTGTTAATATTCTCTGTCAATTCATCCGTTAAAGTCTTGCAGTCCCGTTTTTACCAGGAAAACGAATAATTTGACCTGGTTTTAAAATAAAACAGTATTTTTTATCATAAAATTTTCACCTTGTATTAATATTCAACGTCCAGTATCAAAAATAACCACTGGAGCGATTTTTGGCCTAGTATGTCAAGTTTGCAAAAACGTTTTGAGCGCTCGCTTGTCATAATATGCCATATTTATAGAGCCTAAAAGTATGAGATAAACGGCGAAATCTAGGTGAATTCATTGGCTGCAAACGGCCGTAAGCAGTTTTACATGATTACATATTAATATTTTATTGGATGGTATTAGTTAAATAATATGGTAAATGCATATATATGACACCAATCGCTTGAATGGAAGAATCCAGGCATTAACTAAAAGTGTTGTATACCTTTCCTCTTCTGTTTTCCATTTTCTTCCTGAAAGTATAAAAGCCCTCGCTAGCCAAAATTCCTAGACCCTAATCAAACTCTACCGATGCATTGCCGTTATCGCGGATCGTTATACCGCTCCATATCGTTAAAGCGGCGTTATTCTTGGGAACTTTGTACATCTTATAACTTTCGTGTTTGTTCTGCTCAGTCAAACTTAAAACTTTACTCTTCTTCTGTTTATTTGGCTCCCATCGAACGGGTTATATTACAAGTATGGCACTTTAATCTAACTAGCCATTTGGTTATTAGGGAATTCCTTAATGCATGTTTGGAGAATGTTTTTTAAAATTTTACCTAAATTGAAACGGTTATTTGATGTACCAAATTTTTGGAGGTTTCATCGAAAGCTTTCAGGATGGTTTTAAGTTAAATATTAACAACATCTTTCCGTTCTGTATATTTATTATCGAATTATCTACTTTCTGTGTTAGTGGTATCTTCCAATAATAAATACACTTTAGATGCGAAATTTACAAGGTAAAATAAAATGCAAACTTTTTGTATATCTTTGTTTTGTATATGTTTTTTTACAAACCCATACTCTATTGCCCTTTAGCTACTTAGCCGATTCGATATAATGTTTCATTCTAGTAGGCATCACCAACTTTATAATGATGTTATGTTTGATGGTTGAGTAGGTTGTGTAGTTACGATCCATTGCCACTAACTTAGATGTCACGGGTTCAAATCCCTGCTAAAAGTAAAGTATTTTATATTTTACAAAAAAAAATTTATCCATGATAATTTATTAATTTGACATAATAAATAGTTTATTAGCGACACGTTCGAGATTGTTTGATACTTTCAGTATCGCCCTGGTAAAAAAAATCGAAAAGTTTCTTGAAATGGCTCTAGTCTTGTGTTTGGTGACCAGAAATAAACAGCCATGTACTTTCCAACCTTCCACTTCACAATTTCCTTCACCTGATGGGGATACTTAGTCATACTTACTCCAGACATCATTTTTGTATAATTCACTCAAAAGGATTTTCATTACAATTTTATTACTTCTTCTTGCTTTGGGGATATAATATCACTGTGAAAAGATATCGTAGTAAGTTTGATATGAATTCTAGAGAACTTTTTATGTCTTAGTTCGGAAGAGAGCTTACTCCAAGTTTTAAAGCCTGCCACTCCGATAGCGCGATCTTGGCACTTAGTATCCGGACTGCGTTTTTGATCCTCAAACCATCCAGTACCTGATAACGTTGCTGATATAAGTTTTGACGGTCATCAATTTATGTATTTTAAGTAATACATACATTTCAGATATATTTTAAGTTAAAAAAATCATAAGTTTATCATTATCAATAATTTATAAATATAATACTTGCTGGCAGATGCCTCCTAAGTAGGTATTATAACTATGTTGTTCGCTGGCAGAGGCCTCCTAGGTAGGTATTATAACTATATTGCTCGCTGGCAGAGGCTTCCTAGGTAGGTATTATAACTATGTTGCTCGCTGGCAGAGGCCTCCTAGGTAGGTATTATAACTATATTGCTCGCTGGCAGAGGCCTCCTAGGTAGGTATTATAACTATATTGCTCGCTGGCAGAGGCTTCCTAGGTAGGTATTATAACTATATTGCTCGCTGGCAGAGGCTTCCTAGGTAGGTATTATAACTATATTGCTCGCTGGCAGAGGCTTCCTAGGTAGGTATTATAACTATATTGCTCGCTGGCAGAGGCTTCCTAGGTAGGTATTATAACTATATTGCTCGCTGGCAGAGGCTTCCTAGGTAGGTATTATAACTATATTGCTCGCTGGCAGAGGCTTCCTAGGTAGGTATTATAACTATGTTGCTCGCTGGCAGAGGCTTCCTAGGTAGGTATTATAACTATGTTGCTCGCTGGCAGAGGCTTCCTAGGTAGGTATTATAACTATGTTGCTCGCTGGCAGAGGCCTCCTAGGTAGGTATTATAACTATATTGCTCGCTGGCAGAGGCTTCCTAGGTAGGTATTATAACTATGTTGCTCGCTGGCAGAGGCCTCCTAGGTAGGTATTATAACTATATTGCTCGCTGGCAGAGGCTTCCTAGGTAGGTATTATAACTATGTTGCTCGCTGGCAGAGGCCTCCTAGGTAGGTATTATAACTATATTGCTCGCTGGCAGAGGCCTCCTAGGTAGGTATTATAACTATATTGCTCGCTGGCAGAGGCTTCCTAGGTAGGTATTATAACTATGTTGCTCGCTGGCAGAGGCCTCCTAGGTAGGTATTATAACTATATTGCTCGCTGGCAGAGGCTTCCTAGGTAGGTATTATAACTATGTTGCTCGCTGGCAGAGGCCTCCTAGGTAGGTATTATAACTATATTGCTCGCTGGCAGAGGCTTCCTAGGTAGGTATTATAAAGCGTTAAAAGAAATAGTATGGTATGCTATGGTCAATAACTTTGCATAGTTGATTGATGTTTCCATCATCCACCATGCAAACGGAAGCTTTTGAGTTTAATTCTAGGTTTTATTTCAATGTTTCTTCAAAGTTATATAAAAAATTATGTATTTTATAACTAAAAAGGTTGTTATTTTAATCTAACTCATGCATACAATTGAAAACTGTAGCACAGTTGAAATCAAACTATTTCGTAAACTTCTATTACTACAAAAAATTTCAATTTGTCACTATTTAACTAGATCAAATATAACCCTATTTTTAATAGAAAAGCATAAAACAGAATAAAAAGTATTTTTTTTTAGTAAAATACTTTGATATTTACAAAAAGCCTTCATTATTTATGTATCTCAATCTCATTGAACCTAAGTTTAGTTCTCTGAAAGGGAAGTGAAAGTTTCCTCACTAAGAGCTATTTATGCACCTGCAAACTTACTTAGCGTTTCCACTGTATTGCCCTCATTGATAAAACTTACTTCCGCTCGTGTTCTACCATACCTTATTCACACTCTAATCTTATTAACCTATACTTCGAATAAAATAAATAAAATGCCTCCACATTCGTTTTTCCCTAGACGTATAATTTCTAACCATTTAGGCTTTTAAAAATTTTTACCCACAAGTCCCATGCATCCGAAGTATTTTTAAAGTGCTCTATTTTTTTGAAGATGTCGTAAAATAATATCATTTTAGAAACTAGATAAAAATATCTATAAGACGTTTGTATTTGAAATACTCATTGAAATGTCTACAAAATTATATTTTAATATCAAACATGAAAATGTTAACAAAAAAACTCACCGAAACACTTAATAATTAATTTTTGTAGCTTTCAACTGACAATGAAAAAATTCCGACAATTTATAATCACTCAGTTTGACAATTTGTAAAAATTTATCTAAGGGATCAAGTATTATTTTTTAAATTGTCAAGAATAATTATTTGTCTTACCAACGACTAACAAATCACATATACGCATACACATATCACTTACCAACGACTTACTAATCACATAAGCATTATAGATCAAAATAATAAAAGACAAAAATACTTTTATATGGTATAAAGGCCTATCTGTCCTTCCGAGGCTCAAATGGAACTTGAAAAAGCTTTTTTTTATTCAAATCAAATCAAAAATTATTTATTGTAAAATAAAAATTACAAAATTTGTAGCTTATGGGTAGACCCTATTTCTTCCAGCTAACAACATTTATTTAATTACAATGTTTATATAATATTATTTATTATAATAATTACAGTTTATATAATATTATTTATTATAATAATTACAATGTTTATACAGATAAAATAACAATATACCAATGAAAAAATAAAAAAATACAAATATATATACCAATAAAAATAGGCGTTTCATTTACGTGAGGTATTCACTCAACGTGTAGTGACATTTATTAACAAGGAAAGTGTTTAGTAACGATTTGAATTTGTGTGTATCTTGTATTTGTTTTATGTTATGTGGAAGGTTGTTATATACTTTAATGGCCATGTAGTATGGTCCTTTTAGGAATATTGTTTTGTTTGCTTTTGGTATTAGTAAGTTTTCTGTGAGCCTTGTAGCGTATTTATGTGTTGAGTTTTTTAGTGGGAACTTGTCGGTAGATGATGTTGTTCGATCGATGTTGGCAATAATCCATCAAATGGGGTACATTAAGTCGATGTAGTATATTGAGTACAGTGCCTACCATCGAATTAATCCAAATTTAAATAAAAACAAATGACATTTACGAACTTTGGACAATCAATCAATTTAACATTACAACTTGTTGTAATATATACTTTGAATACTGATGAAGAAACCATTGGTTTTTTTAACATATTGATAATTTTTATTAAAATTTAAAATTTGTCATTTACATTTATTTTAATTGATGCCACAAAGCGAATTTGAATTATTGAAACAAAACAAAAGCACTTTGTTTTAACCACTTTTTTTGATGACACGATGTGTATGATTTGAATTTTATATATTTGATTTCTAATTTAATATTAACGTGTAATTGGATAAACCACTAATCTCAAACACATTTGTCAAATTGTTGGGCTGTAATATTCCTTAACATGTTGATTTTTATCATTAAAACAGTGGTTAAAACTCAGTGGTTGTTCGTGACTTTTGTTTGGACTATAGTGAAAAGTTTGAAAATTTTGACGATGTTTAGTCCAAAACGATTTTTTTCCCTTTTTTTATATGAAGATTATCAGAAAATTTTCGTTCATTAGTGTGTTGCACCGATTTCCTGAAAATCTTTATACAAATAAAAAAAAAATCTTTTAAAAATACAACATCAATAATACCATTTTTAATGTTAGCCCTGTAATAATCCCAAAAATTACGAGCCGCCACTGGTTAAGACTAAGTACATCATTATTATTTCATTAAAATGGTGTATTTTGGTAATAATTATCAAAATACTTTTAAGAAAAATTACACTTAAATTCGGTTTATTTATATGGACAATTTAATGTAAATCATCTTTAAATTAAAGGGATATCAAGCTAAACAAAATACTATGCCTACAGATATGGTGTAGGTATCTTATGGTCCGACCTGCTCACAAAACTAGCTTTTTGTTTTTTCAATATCATCTTCACCATTTTGATATGGGCACATTAATTGTTCCACACCTTAGAATATTCAACAATACCTACCCAGCCTAACAGGTATGCAATTGTACTCCACACAAAAGTACTGACAGCCGTACCTATCCATTTAAATACCAAACAGTTAGGATCCCTAAAAGTACCTAAAGTAGTCAGTTAGCACTCAACAAAGTCCCAGTGGGTTAGCGGGCTACGGACTGGGTGACTCCCCTCTGGTCTATAGTCCCACAGTCCTACATAGATTGGTAGAAAAATCCAAGTCTCTGACGTAACGGCATGGCAGCGTGGTAAGCCTATGATGCAAAACATAAGAGGATCGGTATATTTTTAAGTATGGATGCTGTCACATTAAGACGAGCTTTTGATTCTTGTACAGAGATATTGCTATTGGATAACCTAGAATTTATTAAAACATTGTAACACCCAGCTGCAATTGGGTAAAATTAAAACCATTAAGATAACCTACCACAATAGACCACTTTCAAACTAAATATGTGAAACAGAAAAAAAAACACGAAT
Organism: Hesperophylax magnus; assembly: GCA_026573805.1. Classification (NCBI taxonomy): domain Eukaryota; kingdom Metazoa; phylum Arthropoda; class Insecta; order Trichoptera; family Limnephilidae; genus Hesperophylax; species Hesperophylax magnus. The sequence goes on from JAIUSX010000022.1 coordinate 10,731,293, forward strand.
CTTTTTCGGTGTTTTCTGTTTCGCATTTTTTGTTTGAGAGTGGTTAATATTGTCTTCGATGAGGAGAATTTTTTTTTTACTTTAATACTTATCGATAATGGCGCTGTAGAAATTTTCTAAATTTGATAATAATTAAGATTCCAGTATTAATCTAAATATTTTGATGCTGAAGGAGAGCTTTTGACAAATAATTTTAAATATGAATAATTTAATTAGGTGTGTCATTTCAAAGTGTCGCTGCATCCGAAAATGCCGCATGATCTAAGTGGTAAACACACTCGTTGGTGGCGGTAGGCGTCGCCATGGAAACGGCCAGGGGCGCAGGCGCGCCCGCCCTCGGGGGGCGGACCGCCCTGCAGCCTGTTGAACTGGAGACAGTCGCCCACAGACCGCCGGTGCACGACCACTGAGCGCCTGATCTTCCGCCCACAGCTCGCTGTCAAACAAACTAGATCTCATCTCCCGACTTCTGACTCCTGATACGTCAGACTAACTAACTTATGAGCCGGTCCGTTCCATGCGTAGATTGTGTAGCCTGCGCTAAACTCCGACTCGCGAAATCCCAGTCTCTCCGAGACCACTTTTAATCGCTCGGTCAGCTGATGACTCAGTGACGTTTCACCTGTGATACGTAACTCAATTAATCTTACCTACCTAATTGATCATTGATAAAATCGACTATTGAAAAAAATCAATAAAGGTACATACCACGTGTATGCAAAACTGACAATTATTGAAAACCTTTGACATACTGCAGGGGTCGTTCATAAAAGTCCTTACTTAATGTTTTAAAAATAAAACGTTTTGCCTAAAATTAAGTGCTCTAATTTAACGTAATTCTGTCTCTTTAAATATTTGAACCGAATTGCATTTAACTAATCTAAATTACTGAAAGACTTTAGTTGCTCGTAGGTTTTATAATACGAAGGCGACGTCAATTTTAATCTCTCTATTAAGAAAAACATATTGTTTGAATAACGAACGCGGACGTTGAAGCTGATTGGTGGAACCCGTCGGCCAGCCCATACTAGTAGCGGAGCACGAGTGGTCCTTCCGTCCTTTTCATCAGTACAGAACAGCGCAGAGGGCATCCCTTTCTTCTATGCCTACGTTGGAATCAGGTAGATATAAGAACCTTATTTCATCCCCATTTGTAGGTTATACCCGTAAACCCCACATTCCATGAATTTTCAGGTGCTTTTTTCTTGGCGAAACAGACATATTCGTAAATTTTCAGGTTATTTTGCGTAGGGAAACAAAACTAAACACGATTTTCCTTGTTAAAACATCAAATTCAAAACTGCATTTCATAAAATTTTAGGTGATATTTTTCGGAAAAGTAGAAATAAACGAAAAATTTCCAGTGTATTTTTTGCAGGACAACGGTAAACTGAATTTTTACTTTTTTTTGCAAGATAACAATAATAAACGTGCCTTTTCTTGTTAGAACGTCAAAAATATTGAATCGTTTAATGCCATGCTTTCGGTTCAACCCATCAACCCCATATCTCTGATTATCGTGCATATTAGTTCTGGCCATTTATTTTGATTGCCACCTTTTTCTTAAAACGAATGGCTGATAAAAATGGTCAATAAAGCCAGGTTCTTAATTTAAAAGCACGCCCTTAAGCTTGATCCGATAAAAGCGACGTAAGAAAATTGGTATTTTTTAATTATTAATTTCATGGAAGTTTTCTGGTAAAGTACCGTGCCGGAAAATAGACGGGATAAATAATACTTCAAATTGAAAACAACCCCGTACAAAATGTATGCATAAAAATGTCAAATTAAATTCATTTACGTTAGGACGACGAACAAATCTGTACTGACATACATAAAAAAAATACTTATACATACGACTACGTATTTATGATCATAATGCAGTCTTTAATATGTTCTACCATCTCAATCCACTACTAGCCCTTGGTGAGGGAGGGGAGCAAACAATATTCTACCATATTAAACCTCCTCAAAATAAAAATACGATTTTCACTCTCCCCGATATCTGAGATAATTCCGTACTTTATTTTCTCAGTTAGTGGGTGGTAGTACATTGTTATACTTAGCGCTCACCTCGTGAGAACGTTAAATATTATCCCCCCTTAAATACTTCTAACTGCCGTATTTATCGATCAACTTATAAAAACTTGGCAATAAAGTTCTTCTTTATGATCGGTTTATGTACCATTAGCGTTATCGGAAAAGTTTTTACCGCGTTAATGCTTTGCCACACACGCCATCCAGGCGCGCCTCGGACAAGGATACAGACCATTACACCTCTAGCTGCGTACTATCTACCTGATATCTTCCGTTTGTTAGCCCCGATATAATTGTTGTCAGATTTCGTGTTTCATCACAGAAGTCGGGTATTAGCTATTTTCCTACCTTGTCCTTTACAGCACCGATGTTCCCCCCACGAACCTGCCGCCCGGTTGCACCCGGTAGAGCCTCGTCTTGCCCGATAGATGTCGGTAGCAGACAATATCACACCGTAAGAAGCGCGTTACACATCGCCGAATTTTAGATGCCCCATATAAATAATGTATTTTAAATATCTGTGAACATGTAATAAGGAAGAGATCCAATTATTAACTAAATAATCATTCATTGAATTATCTTTAGTAAAATACGTATTTTTATTTTAAAACGTTAGGAGCCATTCCACATTATTATGTACGTCCGACAACAGCGATGATTTTTTAAAAGTTAAATGTTAGCGCAGTCAAAGAGTGTACGACTAGGGTTGTTCCATTTGATTAATGTGTGTTATTTTACAATACAAAATTCATAAAATAGATTACCAGTTTTTCACCTGAACCTACAGTTTGATGCACGTGGTTTTGCAATGCAAGTTTTCACAGATTTTTGTTGCTACTTGTAGTAATCCCTCCGAAAGCTGTTTTATGTGTCCAGCTCATATTAATGTTCCAAATTCGTTTTGATTTTTTTTGTATTGTACGCGTAGCGTAAGGACAAATTTGTTAATATTTTGAAAAACTATCATCAAATCCGAAGTTTGTAAGTTATGTTGAGTCAATAAAATTTATAAATAACCTTTATTACAAACAATTTGTTATGTGGATATGCTCCTACATTTTTCCAATCTTGATTATGCGCTTTATTGAATTTGGTATTCTTAAATAACTCTTATTTGAGATTCGCTATGATAATAAATCGAACTTTTTTTTATTTGCTCCATCGCTCATATTTTGAGTTCTCGGGATCACATGTTTTCCCAAATCCTTCCATATTCGACAAACAACTTTTGAAATATTCGCCCATCATATGATTGAATTTCTGAAATATGTTTGGCTCTTCAAGAAAATCCCGACAAACCTATTATTTGTCGCATTAAATATTTACGACATCATACTACGAATATTTTTCCTCTCAAAGGGAAGTACATGCAAACAAATATCAAATGTATATTACTTATTCTACGACAAAACACTCTCTTTTGTTTGGTTTGATCTTTTGTGGTTTCAAAGTAATAAATACCCCATTTACTTACAATGAGAATATAAAACAAAAAATATTAATATTTAACGTTTGAAAAATACATATTTCTGAATGTTTTCAATTTTATTTTATCGTCAGGGTACCTACCCTACACTTTATTGACGGACTTAAAAGAGAATTATAAATTCCGTTTTTGTTATTGTTTAGCGTAAAAGCCTTCAGCGTTAAAGCATTAATTGTTGTAACAAGATAAAGAACATGTTACATAAGGCTGTTTCAAAAACATTTTGAATTAATTTTCTGAGCATAATTTTAAACATAATATTGGGGGGAAATTTAATTAAAGTTTGTGCATCAACTATTGGAAAGAATTTGGTATTAGAAAATAATTGGGAAATATTATGTAATGGATATAACATCCCCTCCAACAAGAAAAGAGATACCTACATTGGTTAGTTGCAAATACAGAGGCATTAGGCCATTAAGTTTGGATTATGCATTTCCGTCTAAACCAGGTATGTCCAACCTGCGGCCGAATTGAATTTTTTTTGCGACCCAACTAAGTTTTCAATTTTCTTGGTTTTGGATTTTGGCATTCATACAAAAAATCGTAAATTGTCAAATTTATATTGTGTTTTGTTAAATTAGAGTTTCTTGTTATTAGACCTCGGACTCTCGATGGGGTTTTGATTTATTCCTTGAAAAGTGCCAGTAACATGGCCGCTTTAGGAATTTATTTTCGCAATCAATTCCAGTTGGTTTATTTTCTTCCGTATATTTATTGGAAGATCGAATGCAACTGACCTGATAAGGACACACATAGCCGCGTGTATAGTAGAGTGCAAGAGAGTGAGCACGCCGGTTAAACACGTGCCATTTTGTATTATTTATAACGCGCCAAGGGCTAAGAAGTGGAAGAGAATTGAAATATAAACCAAAAAAAATATTCTATGGAAATATAAAACGCATCACCAATTTGTGTCTGCAGATGTCAAGGAATAAATCAAAACCCCCTTCGAGAGTCCGAGTTCTTCTTTTTACTTATGCCAGCTTCCACACTCGTGTGGAGCCAGCATAATACTAGTGATTAAATTCGGAAAAAATCTAACGATCGATCGACATTCAATTAAATACTACCGATACTTAACCATGACTACCCCCCTAGGATACGCACAAACAGTACAATAGCAATACCAGTATGAATTTTACTCAGCATAGATCACACCAGCCAAGCCTTGTGACGTAATAAATAATGTGTCATATTCTGTACACTGTAAAACTGACCCCAATTCAATATTGTTACTTTTCGTGTCGTACGTTGTTTCTGAGATTATTAGGAGTAAAAATGTAAATAAATCATTGGAGTAGCCGCCTAACCTCTCACCACCTAACCTAACCATCAAATGTCTACTTTTTTTTAAACAAAAACTAAAACAAAAAACATTAAAAATGTCGCCTGAGAACTAAAATTTCTTCGCATTTGTTACTCCAGATGTCAGGAATAACTGGTTAAAGTAAATCAGGCATGTTTTTCGAAAAACCGTTAATTAATAGATTTAAGTTTTGGGAGTGTTTAAAAGTTGTTGTTGCACTAAATTTGAACAATTCATTATATTTCAAAGTTAATATTCAAATTCTGTTATACCTTCAGTTCTGTGAAGCAATTGTCCCATAATATTATAAAAACAGAATTTAAATAGTGTGCTAAATAAATTTCATATTGAAACAAAAAAAAATAAATTAGGTTTTTGTAACGTATATAATTTCAACAGGGGTAATTCTCTTCATGTAGTCGGTCCATGTGTTAATCCATCAATGCGAAATATTGATACGTAAAATTGACGCCTGTGTAATTTCGTTTTATAATTTAAATTTGCACCTAAAATGAAAAAGTGTCTCCAATTCATTATTGTAGCTCCAACTCGGTGATTATAATATTAAGCATTACATTTATGACAGTATTAAAAACTGCAATTCAAGGCTCAAATGGAACATGCAGCACGGGTACAAGATAACACCCTTCACCAAAGATCTGAGGCTTCTGATGGTTATTAACAAATAAAATATTTTAGTTTAGCGACGATAGTGAATATGGATAGTTGTAGATAACTAGGTAGATTATTTTAAAATTCTGAAAATATCGTTAGAATTTTCCTCTAAATTATCGTTATTTTTGTAAAAACCGGTATAATTTTTCAGCAAAACCAGTAATTTTTTACAACAAAATCGATGTCATGTTGATTTTTTGGTATTTTGTCGAAAAAAATGGTAAATTTTTAAACATTTTTTTGCTTTTCAAGATCGAAAACATAGAACCAAAATCAAAAATAATAATAATTACAACACTAGCCGACGTTTTTGACATGAAGTTAGCTGCGTTCCATTTTACGGACATTCAAGCTATTCAAAACCAGAAAAAAAAGGAATATATTGTATTATATTTCTAATTTAAAAATCAGAAAATCACTTGATGAAACCATAATTCGTGTAATTTGGCCCAAAAACTTCGATTTATGCATTTTCTCGTAAAAATGGCAATGTATCGTTTTACACGTTAAAGCAAACATAAATTTTCAGGTCCATAGGCAATGATCGACATTTTTGGATTTTACAGATGACGATGTGCTAATATTTTATCAATCCGGAGAAAGACCAATCCTGTTTTTTTAATAATTATTATTAATATTATTATTAAATGCATACTTACTCATTATTTATAAAAAAATAATCGCTAAATATACTATTCACAAAAAAAAAGTTTACATTATTAGTGTATATGATCCTTTGAGGTGATTTTTATATAATAATATTTAATTAAATTCAAACAAATTAATACAAGTGGATGTTTTACACTTTTTCACAAAATTTTTAATATTAAAAATGTTTGTTTATTATTCATAATTTTATTTGGAGAAATAATCCCCTTTTGATTAATAGAGTTTATGATTTCTAATCAATTATGTAAATATTTCGTAAATGTCTTCGTATTATTTTATGACCAAACACCATTATTTTCGTCAATCTCTTTCGTTAATGCTACTGTCTGTCAACATAATTAATTGAAGAATAATTACGTGTGGTTATCATAACATTTGTTATCATTATCATAACCAATTTAAAGGCTTCGATTGCTATGAACAAAATATTATTTATATATTTAGTAGAAAATGATTACGGAAGTTGGCAGCATGGTGGATAAGAATCTGATATAAGAAGTCGGGTTGATTGAGTTCGAATCCAACATCTAATACCGACTTATTTCCATTTCAATACAAATAACTTGGAGATCAACTATCCACACGTATGAAATAAACACAAATAACTTGGAGATCAACTATCCACACGTATGTAATAAACAAATAACTTGGAGATCAACTATCCACACGTATATAATAAACACAAATAACTTGGAGATCAACTATCCACACGTATGAAATAAACAAATAACTTGGAGGTCAACATTCCACACGTATGTAATAAACAAATAACTTGGAGATCTACTATCAACACGTATGTAATAAACAAATAACTCGGAGATCAACTATCCACACGTATGTAATAAACACAAATAACTTGGAGATCAACTATCCACACGTATGTAATAAACAAATAACTTGGAGGTCAACTATCCACACGTATGTGATAAACAAAAATAACTTGGAGATCAACTATCCACACGTATGTCATAAACAAATAACTCGGAGATCAACTATCCACACGTATGTTATAAACAAAAACTTTCATAGGTTTCCATTTGGGAGGCGAGTATTTATTGGATAACCAACACCTCTGCCATAGGCCACTCCAAGTTGTTTTCTACGTTTGGTGACTAAGCAGGGTTGTCCAGCTTCATGGGGAGAAATTTTTCTAGATCTTGGTGGCGGATGTGTTTTCCCACTTTCTGCGTAGTCGATCGGTTTGGAGGAGACTGATTGAGGGAGAACCTTTGACCTCTCCTACCGGACTCTCCACTAAACGTCTTGCACTGCAGTGGGAGAGATGAATTCACACTTCACTCCTAGACACATTGACCCCCAGATTTCTAACCACTCCTGATATATTTTTTTCCAAGATCTTCCTCTTCTTCCTTTCCTTAAAAAAACCTCCTCCCACAGAATCCCAAAAGATAACATAATCCCCGAAGAAAATTATTTTTCTCAGTGTCTCCTACATAGCGCTAATGTAAAAAATGATACAATAATTAATCTCTAACCTCGAGGCTCTTTTTTCTAATACGACAAAAATTAAACAAAATATGAGTGTTACAAAGTATTGTCTTAAGTAAAAAATATGAATTTTACTTCTTCAATAATTACAAAATTACTTTGTGGCGTCATTTTATTAATAAAAAAATATAATACACCACTATTGGTGCCCAAGTTTATGAGGTGAGATTTGTCTAGATATTGACAACGGAGGCGTCTGCCCACTTACTGCGTGAGAACATAAAGAATGAGAAACCGTTTGAGATTGAGATGAATTCACGCGTCCGTCCCTCCTGGACACACTAACCCCGGATTCCTACTCACTCCCCATATATTTTTCTGTCCCAGAATTTTCTCTACTTACTTTACTTTAAAAGACCCTCCACGAGGAATCCTCAAATATGACATAGACCCCTGAGGAAAATTATTTGCCTCGAAGCAACGTGTGTGGAGCTAACGACAAAAAATTACCGTTAAAAAGATCGACATGTGTCGAAACCAATGGTTATATATTATTATTTAATATTTCCACTTATATTATTTTTATCCTGACGAAGAAACCATCGGTTTTGAAACGTGTCGCACTTTTTTTGATTAAATGGTGGTGTATGGAAAGTATTTTATTTTCATTTAAATAAGTTGTACTTTAAACTCTAGGTAGAAATGAAATCAAATAGTTGAGGAACAACTTTTTCATTTACTTATTTGAAGGTTAAATGCAATACATCATTGAAGAAGAAGATAATAAATTTTAACGAAAGATGAAATAGAACAAAATATTTTATTTATATTAATTTTTATTTTTCTCTCTGTTCTTCTATTAGATTTATTTGTATTATCTACTTATTCGATAATCACTTGCTGACATTAACATTAATAAAACAAAAACGGAACGTTCAATATATGTATCTTCGAGTAAAAAAAATCGTATTTCATTTTCAAACCAAATAAATGGCACAGTCTTCATAAAATTATGTAAGAAATAAACCTTTTACTTGTGATTGACCAAGGTCTTACCCAAGTAGGATGGCATAAACCGATATGGCAGAGACCTCTATCGGAAAAGGCGTGCATGAATTAAAGGGAACTGCATACTTGGTTAAGAATTTTCTATCAGGGATTATCAGAGGAATTGAATTGCCCAATCGGATTACAGGGAGAAAGAAGGAGGTACGACTTTTGACAGGACAAAGGATATCTTAAGAGAGGGGTGTGGTTTAAGCTTTGATTTATATGACATCGACCTTGAAAATATTCCCACCGTATGGTTAGGTGAACGCACTAGCTAGAGCCACTCAGAATCAAGGTTGATTAACTTGACATTTTTATCTTTACAGCCCCGAATAAATGGAAAAAACACGCCTAAAAGAAGGAGCGTACTAGAATATTTGGCAATAAAATTACGTACAATCAGGAAAAAAATCGGAAATTGGAGACAAAAGATCCCGAAAGAGTGATCGGTTCACGTAGGAAAGAGAGGGAAAAGTGAGTCATCAGAGGCAAATTGAAGATGATCAAAGCTAGGCTCACGAAACCGTTAAAAACAAAGCGTACCACATCATAAACAACTGTAGACGGTAGGGGATACTGCTGTCTAGGCTTAAACCAATCTACGCCTCTTGTGATTGTAGGACAATATATGAAAGAGAGTGTTTTGACGAAAACGGGTGATAAGACGTAGGTAGCGACGAAATTGAAATAATAATCGACATTAGCGGTAATGCTTGCAGACCCCCCAGGTCTACGTTAGATTGTGACCTAAGTCAAGGATGGTTGCAGTGGGCATTTCTCGGGTTGGACTGGTTAGAACAAGGAGACATTCGTCTATCAGGGTAGCTAACGACAGTCATTATAGCAATTTTGCGGACACACAATTCACACTTCAAAAAAACAGCGTTCACTAAAGCATTATATTGAAAGCGCCCTATGGGAATTGGAACTCACTTTTCTAGTCCGCGCCTGATCATTTGATCGGATGAAACAGATTTCGAAGTGTGAACCTTTTGAAATAACTAGAATGGCCTAATTAGCATGATGCGACTATGACCTAAATAGAAAAGAACATACGAGTCAATAAAGATTAGCATAGCATATTTTTAACGTGATTAATGGGAAAATACAGTTATAAATAGTTCGGATTTAGAAAAAATGGGGAAAGTTTTTGGCAGTTTTTGAGAAGCGAATTCGCAGAGTAAATACGTTGCGGTATTTTAAACAACTAAATTTAGAATTGGGAGAGTTGCAACCCAGTGTTAGATACCTCAAGATAAAAATCTCAAATCAAAGTAGCAAAGTGTTCAATTTAAAGAGTTTTAACAGTTTCGCGGAGTTTTGATCAGAAGGTGTAATTACGACGCGTATTTTCGAGCATGAATTTTTGTTAAATAAAAGACAGTCCCGCAGGGTTTTTTGATTTTGATAAAGTCACGGGTTAAGAATAAAATTATAATTAAAAATAATGAAACCAAAAATTCTTTTTCGGGAAGAATAAAAAACGCAATTATTATGATTTTAATAAAGTCACGGGTTAAGAATAAATTTATAATTAAAAATATTGAAACCTAAAATTCTTTCTCGGGCAGAATAAAAAAAACGCAATTGTTATGATTTTGATAAACTCTCGGATTGCAAATAAATTTATAATTGAAAATTTATACACCTAAATGTCTTCTTGAACTGTATAGGAATGCGAGTGTTAGGTTCGATCAAAGCTGCGCATTATAAATAAATTTATGATAAACAAAATAATATCCCTGAAGTCTTCTTAAAACATAATAAAAGAAATAGCTGTTAGATTTCAATAATTGCTAGGTTAGGGAGGGGTGTTGATTGTACAATTATGGGGTTAACTCTATAGGCAATTCAAATATAGATTAGTAGAAAATGGAAAGTTTGAAGTAGATTCATTATAGAGGGTAGTGTGGGTAACACAACCATATTAGGAAAATAAGATTGTAGATATCTCGGATTAAGATATAAAATTTTAGGTTACTATCTCAGGATAAATCTAGTAGTAATTAAGGGACGCTCCACCCAAGAGCAATGGTCGTGTGTTTCCCGACAGGATTTTGCTATTAGCGGGTAGGAGCTAGGTAAGTGTTTCATTTCCAATTGAGGTGTTCCAGTTTAACTTAAAACGAGCGATGCTGACATCTGCCGACTAACAATTACCACTAATCCATTTTAATGTGTATATCAAACCAAAATGTCAATTTTTCAGGATTCCTCAACAAGTCCGATATTACCTCGGTAGTATCATTCGCAAACCTTTCCCTCATCCCCACATTTGAACTTCAATTAAACTTCATAGTTGGTTGATGACAGATAGTGACGCTGTAACACCGTATCCTACAAATACGGGCCAATCAGAAGGATTGTTTTTCTCACGCTACCATGTGATAGGGGTTGCCATCGTGGACGGAGTGGACTAACGGGATGTTTAAAACTATTCCTTCTGACGGGACCATGTTGGGTGAGGGGCGTGAGAGAGGAATGAAAAATTGTGATGCCGCCTTGTAATGAACGGAGACATGGTCCACTGTTGGAGCGTCTAGGAAGAAGATACCTCGGGGTGTCTGTAAAATCTACGTGGAAGGGGCGACGACGTGATATTACGTAAGAATAAGTCCGCAGCGCTATGACATTATCCAATGGTATCGACCTGGAAGCTGATGTAAGCCAACTGGAACGCTCCCCCTTGGCGAAATTACAACAGCTTCTTTGAGGTGGAGTGTAGGTCTGACAACGCGTGGGAGATGAGTTTCATCAGACGAAACCTACATGACACACTTTCCGCGTTAGCATCATGATATGGGATGCAATTACCTTCCCCATCTAGAGCCAGTACAGTAGATCTTCCGGCGGTATGGGCGTTGGAGCGATTTTGTAAATGGCGTGATGACTTAATTCGTTTTCTCTCGGACGTGAGCGGATCCGCATAGGGAAGGATGCCTTTATGAAATGGGTTGCCAGCTATGGGGGTACAGTCCAGACCCGTCGGAGTCAATGTTTGATTTCTGATCACCATTCACCGTTATTGTATTGATTAGTGGAGGAGCCAATGCAGTTTGAAAATGATTTCATTCATGTAGTTTACCCCTTCTCCTTCCTCCTCTTCCCCCCCCTCCCATTCCTTCTCTTTAATAAGATTAAGTGTTGAGTAACAAAACTAATATATATTATAACAGATGGAGGCGACCCCGGAGCTGAGACGGCAGGGAATTCCGACACCCTATGCATGTCGGTACTATACTATACTAATTTGTGCAATAACGAAACTATTTCATATCCTCGGATTTATTTAAGGTCGGGAATATTAAAAAAATACAAGTGACGACTACTGTATTAGAGTTAGGCGTACTGTAGGGGACGAGAGTAGGTTAAGCGCACGGTTTTATTAGGAAAGTTTTAACAATTTCAATGGTGAAGAGATCACTCACTTTAATTTAAACGAAACTGGATTACCACAAACATATGCATTAATAGCTCGTTCATATAAGGGAAGTCCCTTTCATTTCGGAAGTCGAATTTCAAAACCAAAAAAGATAACACAACGCTGAAAAAGAGCATTATTGCGAAAATAACTCTTAAGATCTTGTTACTGTTTACTCCATACAGGTATCGAAAGGCTTAGCTAGGGTTTCCTTTTTAAGGTATGCCTCCTAAAGTGTGCCACCACTAGCATAGGAAAATCGAAGGACAAAGACCAGAGTGCTACATGTTACAAATCAGACAGAAGAAAACATCTTTATTTTAACTTAGGTAGAAGAATTAGGATCATCACATACTTGTTGCCATTCTATCGAAATCAAAGCTTCTGAAGCGGTCCTAGCGTAGTCTTGTTTTAACTGATAACTCTTGAAATAATAAAAACAAAAATTTAGTACGAAGACCTCCTTAAGAAAGCAATAAGGTCGCTCACTGAACCACCGGTTTTAGTCTTGGCATGGGCAAATTTATGTTATATTTTTCGATCTAAAATTTTGAATTCGAATTTCGAAAAGTAGGTTAAAAAAATATGGGAAAAATTAGTTGCAAGATTGTTAATTCTGAATTTGAAATATGAGATCGACAAATAGGACGTTTTATAATTAGGTCCCAATGGTAGAGTGGTAAAGACGCTGTCTCAGTATGACAAGAGATCCTGGTTCGATTCCTAGTTGTAACCGTTATCTTTTTATTAGCTGTGTCTTGTTCTTTTTCACGTTTCGTTTAAATTTGTTAGTATTATCTTATTTTTCAATGATATAGTTGAGTTGAGCTATAAATACCGGACATTAATTGATTTTTAGGGGGACGTACAAACAACACAGACACATTTTCGGCTTTAAATTATATTATAAGACATACGCGTCTGTATTACTCAGATATTCTCGAAAATTTGGAAATTTTAATTCATGAAAAGACATGATGAAAGTGGTGATAACTGGATACGTTTGCGGCCTCCAATCTTCCCGTGAAAGACACACAATAAAGTGCCAATAATTTGGTTTTTTGTGTAATTTCCCATTTCATTGGAAGTCTTCATTGGGAATCCTAAAGGCGGCTGGGCAAACACGATTTCATTTCCCTGTCACTTCTTTTTTCATTATAACTCCTCGGGTCGCTTTTTGCCTGGTGTGCTTTCTTCAATATTTTCCTTTACAATCCGTTTCGTACTTTGCAAATGGCAGGTGTATTCATTTCGTTTCATTCAATCCCCTTTGGTTTATTTTCACCACTCACGCAAAATTTTTGGCTGATTCCAAATCAATAGTATTGTAATTAAAAATGCTTGTGTGATCATTAAAACATGATCTATGAAATATTTTTATTCAAGTTCTGTTTTGAATTTTAAAAATTCTTGATGTTCTGTTTGCGTATTGGTAAAACATTCTGTTTACGTATCTTCAATTAAAATCACAACTCATAGAATAGTGGTGTCAGTAGGAATATAAAATTAACGAAATATAATAATATTTGAAGATGTTATAAATTAAATTACAGTGATTGTGTAAGTACATAATATTGGTTGTAAACACATTAATGTTCAACAATGAATCCACATTTGAAATCTCATTCAGACTGTTTGCTGACGCGAGTGAAAGTAAATACGCGACCCAGGGGCTCTATTCCTGAATCGAGGGCGCTCGTAATCGCCGTCGAAAGTACGTACGTTGGCCGTCGTTGCTATTCCCGAAATTGGTCGAAGGTACATACTTCGACGCCAAACGTCAAAAGTCATTCCACACAGCAACTACTGGGTATAACCAGTAGAAACAGGGCAGCGAGTGGTAGGTTGTTGGCGTTTCTATGGAATTGGCTGTCAAAATCTAGTCTAGCTGTCAATTTTTATTTTACCGCGCGGATTCCGCAAATGTAAAAGTGGGTGAAAATTTCCCACTTACTAAGTCTTTATCGGAGCTTACAAGCTCAATTAAGAGTTGCTTTTGGCAATTTGTAATATGTCCCGCAGCCATTTCTGTATTGAATAACGAATAACTGTTGTCTGTTTGACAGTCACACCATAGAAATCCCAAAAACATCAGGAACATAGACAATATTCACAGGGGTGCCAATATAATCATCTCTTCTACCAACTTCAACCGTTCGACGCTCAAGAATACGTAAAATTGAAACATTCGAAAAAGTTAGTCGCGACGACTAGTAGTTTTTCACTCGAAGACGACGCATACGAAAACGATTGATCGTTTAACTCCAGAATCGCAGGCCAGAATTGTTGTGGTCCAGTGTGCGTGTCTGCGTGCTCCCGCGCTTCCAAGTGCCGGGGTGCTAACGTGCCCACGGGCTCACGTTCCAGGATGCTCCACCCCTGCATCCCTCAGAACGAAGGCTTTGCCAAATCTCAACCTTTTGGGAGAAAGGTTAAATCCGCGGGATTTATTCACTTCTTTCCAGAATGTTTTAAAATATGTATGAGGTTTGTCGTGCCACGAAGTTTAGGGTCGTTTGTGAGTGCGTTACAGGGAAATTTTTCATTTTTAATGTGTGATTTGGTACAAGACTGGATTTCGGTGGAATAATTGAAAAGATTCGATTTTTTGCCCGTGGCTGTCTAATATTTTAGCCATATTTGCATATTTGCTTCTTCTGCTCTTAATATTTTGTTGGAAATTTCTTATTTCTTAATCAAACCATACCTTCGTAAATATAAGATTTTACTGAGAATTTTTGTGACCGTGGATGATACTCGTAGAATAATAATTCATGCAAAATTGACTTCCAGGAAGTATAATCTTCCTCAACTTTTCATTGCAAATTTTCCTTACTACGCACACCTATAACAGATATTTTATTTTATTTTCCTAACATCATTATTAACGCTACAAAATGAACCACTAAATTTACTATTAACTGTACTACGAACTTATAAACGACTTGGAAAATCATTTATTTTCACATGATAGGTTTTTCCTCCACTCTATTAAGGGGATGTTACCGTAAGCGCAGCATAATTGCGGTTTTTGACGCAGTTTTTTATATATTTCCATATTGTTTATAAGAAAATAAAATTATGTTTTGAACAGATAATTTATTCTTCTAAACAATGAGAAAACAAAACGCTTTAAAATGTTTAAAACAATTGCGTAAAAAAATATTTACAGAACCTCTAAAAATAGCTTTAAGTTCGATTATATCCTTTAATTCTAAATGCAGAAGAATTTTAAATAAATACATTATCACCACGTCAATGTCGTCTAAACGATGAGAAAATAAAATTATTTTGAAAACCATTAAAACAAAGCTTAAATAAATAAAAACAGTTTTTTAATACTAAGGTATTGTTCCTTGTATCACCGCATTATATAAATCACAACGCAAGTTATTTATCTTCAGTAACCGAGGTGAGTTCGACGTGAGAGCACGTTTCATTTTACAAAAAATAAATACGTAAATGTGTAGGCACATGAGAAAAGAGATCACACTAAAGGCTAGTCGTTATGTTATTATGTATCATTTCTAGCCCAAGTTGACTTTTTTACTATAAATCTCGTTTTATGCAACACTTGGCCATCTGGCTGACTACCAGCGGCACAGAATATTAGAGAGTGCCCCTTCACTAGAATCGAATTCCTAGTTTTATTTATTCACGCCCTACTGTGCTTTTACATAAATTTCTAATTATACAGTTATATTAGTTGTAACAATAATTTATCTAATAAATTATGGTAAAATAAAATGAGTTTTTTATTAAGGAGTGGTATTCTCTTATATTTCAATAATTCAAGTGTTTGTGAAGAGTTCGTTTCATTACTGATACGGAATCCCCAAATAAATAGACAACATTCTCAAATTTATAACCCAGATTATGCCGTCGATTTATAGGTGTGGTAGTTAGTTTGGAAAAAAAAAACAGGTTGTAAACTTTTTTGGATTAACTAGGCAAGATCAAAATGGAGTTAGTGGATAACACTGTCACTAATAAAATCTCTTTTGATTAACACGATAGTTAAACTTTTTTGATATATTTCGACATCACGGATTTTTTTTAAACGTATCAAATGATTAGTTTGACAGAGCGCGTCGTTACTTCTAACATGTAGGTACGTGCATCATCTACAAATAAATACAAAAACCGACCTATATAATCCTTAAATCTTTTTTCCAGAGGTTACTAATTGTTTAGAATGGGCAACAAAGAAAAGAAGAACAGGTATTCGCTAGTAAGTAGGGTTGATGGTTTGTGAATAATGTTTATGTCTCTATTGTTTATATATCAATTGTTATTTGATTTGGTATCTACCACCTCTCTCCATGGCTATAAATGTATTGTTTTGTAAATTTTTCGTTTTATATAATCTTTTGTTTTATATAATTTTTTTAATTCATATTTCTTTCTCACAAATTTAAATAACTTATTCCATATTATGCTGTCCCAGTTAAAGTCACAAGGAGGAAATCCATAATTGGTTTTATTTTACTATATAATACTTATGTACAAACTGATTAAATGTAAACTGTCGATTTCCCAAAAATGAATACACTCTAATGGGCTTTTACAAAAACAAGTAATACAGTTGTGTTAGGTACATAGTACTATAAAGTATATTATACTCTCGGGCACGTCACCATAACATATTATATTGCCGATTGAGTCGTACAAATCTGTACTCGAATTCGCCCGTGGGAAGAGCGATACGCTATTTAAATATATTAGATAAAAATTTCGACATATTGTTTTTGGCGCTACATTCTCACTGTGAAAATGGTACTTTTACAATTAGTTAGATAAAATATCTGTAATGTTGTAAATTTTTTGGTACACAAATAAAATAAATAAAATTATATATAGTGTACAATAAATAATGTTTTATGATGAAGTAAATTAAAATTAATAGTGTGGATTATGGAAAGCAAAATATGTATCAAGAAAGATAGAAATATAAAAATAAAAGTGTATTCACTACGGAGTCGTGAATTCATACATCTAAGTAAAGTGATTAAAAATATATCGTTTTATAACTAATACGGTATCTTTAAACATGTCTAAAATATTCCCAAATATATTGCCAAAATGATGTAGTCTATTTAAAGGTGTATGAGCTTCATAGTTGGTTTTAAAATTGGCAAAGAAAACGGTAGCACTTTGCCTCAAATTTCTGGTCGGTACGTAAAATTTTATTTTGGCGAGAATTTCAGGGTTGTCAATGCAATTATTAATAATTTTATTTAATATTACAAGTTCAGAGATGATCCGCTTATCTGACAGCGTTATTGTTAAGTTGTTTCATCAAAAGGACATAGTTAATATATTGAATTGGAATATTCAGTTTAAAGTTAATAAATCTTAAAAATATGTGCTGTACCCTTTCTATATTGTCAGAAAGCGTTTATACAATGGGGATCAAATAGGCGAATTATAATCTACCTGGTTTCTTACTAAAGAATTGTACAATGTTTTCAACCATTCAAGTGACTTGAAACCACTCGCTGTTCTGCATATGAAACCAAGCATTTTTATAGCTTTCTTTGTTATATCATTTACATGCAGAGTAAATGTTAACTTTTCATCAAATATAACCCCCAAGTCGCTGATCTGAGCGACTGATGTCAATAGTACATTATTTTAAAGAGTATTCATAAGTAACATGACTTTGGATTTTACGAAAACGAATAGCTTGGCACTTTTGAATATTAAGAAATAATTAGTTGATCACACACCAATGATACAATTTACAATTTATCCAAATTAGATTGCAAAATATGGCAATCCTTTATAGTACGTATCATTCTATATATTTTCAAATCATCAGCGAAGAGCAGAACTTGTACATCTTTAAATACACCAACAATGTCATTTATAAATAATAAAAACAGAGTTGGTCCGAGGTGAGATCCTTGGGAAACTTCACATATGGATTCGAAGATGTAAGATTCTACAGAATTTATTTTTACACAAAGCTTTCTTTTACTAAGATAACTGTTGATCCAGATCAATAAGGTTCCTTTAATGCCCAAAAGACTTAGTTTATACACAAGAATATGTCTCCTAACTATATCAAAAGCTTTGGAAAAATCAGTGTATATCGAATCCACCCGATGCTTGTGGATAAGGGAATCAGTTACATAATTTTCATAAATGATTAATTGAAAGTGTTTCTATCTGTGATAAAGCCGTGCTGATTGGGAACGATTATATTATTGATTTGTATTGTAATGACATCTAGTAAATTATTATGTAAATTATTTTTACTATTCCTAACTGATAAAATAATAAATGATGGCCTTTAAACTAAAACACGGAATCATAATCCCAATACATAAAGGAGGCTCTAGAGCGGACATAACTAACTATCGTCCAATTACATTACTAAATTCACTATCTAAAGTCTTTGAAAAAACTATTAATAATCAACTAATCGAATACCTTGAACAAAATAACATACTATCTCTCAACCAGTTTGGATTCAGGAAAAATAAAGGCATCTCCGAAGCCCTGGCAACAGTTACCGATTTTCTAAATGAAAACTTAGACAAGGGATCAAAATGCATATCAATATTCTTAGACCTGTGCAAAGCATTCGATACTATCTCTCACTCTAAACTTTTACAAAAACTATCTAATATTGGTATAAATGGTGATGAACTTACTATTATTAGCGATTACCTGTCAAACCGAAAGCAAAGTGTGAAAATCAACAACTGCAATAGCAATCAATTACCAATTAGCTACGGCGTGCCTCAAGGAAGTGTTTTAGGTCCTACCCTGTTCTTAATATACATAAATGAATTATGTAATCTTCAAATAGATGCCAAAATTGTAAGTTTCGCTGATGATACGATTCTCCTCTTCAAATCAAGCAATTGGAATGATGTATACATAAAAGCTAACAAGGGCATAACTGTGGTTAAAAGATGGTTAAACAATAATACACTAACAATGAATGTGACCAAAACTAAATACATTGAATTTAGTATTAATCCTTCCTTAAGAAACCCAGAAAATCAAATTAAAATATGTGCTTGCAACCTGACAAATACGATAATATGTGATTGCCCTTATTTAGAACAGGTAACTAAAATTAAATACTTAGGTATTATTTTTGACAGCAATTTAAAGTGGAAACAACATATAACCACTACAGCAAACAAACTTAGAAAATTCATTTACTTTTTTAGACAAACTCGCAACTTTCTCAACCTAAGCCAGCTCAAAACAATCTACTATGCACTTTGTCAATCTTTAATAGAATATGGTATCATAGCATGGGGAGGAGCAAACGCTGCTGCCATTGATCCAATATCTAAAGCTCAGAAACTTATAATAAAGATTATCCTCAAACTACCAATCACAAGCAGTTCGGATGAAATCTTTAGGAAAATCTGTGTTATGGACATTAGGCAACTTTATGCCAAAAATATACTAACATACCTCTTCAAACACAAAACTACTTTTGACAATATCCAAACTGCTCGTGATACTAGAACCAAAGGACATAATTTCTTACAAATCCCTTTCGCTAAAACAACTTTTGGCCAGAGAAATTTTAGATACTTTGCAACAAGGCTATATAATGCTCTCCCACTAGCCATTAGACTGAACGAATTTTTTTTGAAATATAAAACAGACATCAAGTCTTGGATCATCAGCCAAGACAGATCCATGATCAAAAAATTTATAAAAATCCCTACATAAGTATGTACTCCAACTAGATGCTGATTAACAAATTTATCATTTATTATTATTAATTATTATTTTTTATCTTTTTCACAATGTCATTTAATGTAATGAAATATTTTATGTATCAAAAAATAACCCTGGTGTAAGACCACCATTCAGAATTGAAACGTTGCTTGAAATGGCTTTAGCCGTGTTTGGTGACCAGATCTGAATAGCCAGGTACTTCCCCACCTTCCTCTTCCCCATCTCCCTCCCCTCCCCAATACCCTCAGCCTCACAACATACCCCAATTGGGGATGCCATAGTCTCACTGGCTCCAGACGGGAGCAGTTGGGACTCTTGTGCGGTATTACTGTAAAAAAAAAAAAAAAAAAAAAAATGTATCAAATACGTCTGTCTCGACACAGGTTTATCCTAGTGAGACAGACATCGAAAAAAAAACCTGTAAAAAAACTTTATATTGATAATAAAAATAAAAAAAAATAAAAAAATGAATCTTATGCTTTTTACATTACATAATTATTTGTTTTGTGTAACTTTTTTGCAAAAAATAATAATAAATATTGAAAATGACCGATTTTTTTTTATCTTGCCAATATATTCAGATATAATTATGATCAGATATTATGAAAATAAATACCGTATTGTTTTGACACCTGTCAATGAAGAACAAGTCGGTTACGAGTCATAAGGTACTGCTTACCGTCTAGCAGTGTAGTTGATAGTATCGATAATTTATCAAACAAGTTTGATAGAAATCTGATAATCTCATCTAAATCTCATAAAATCATGAGCTCCTTCTGCAATTCTTCTATCGAAATTTACCTAAAAATGCATACTCAACTTAATAAACTTTATTTGAAAGACGCTCATTATTAAGCGTTTCATGTTCAAACCTTACTCATGGGTACCATCTAGTGGATTTCATCACTGCTCTGACTTCGAACTAAGTTGACCACTGACCAGTGCACGTCGCCGCGTGTTCCCCGTTCCAACTAACTTCATTCCTCTCCGCCCCGAAATATTATTTCGGTTTTTGCAAATACCCCCTTAACATAAACACTGTTATATTTAGCTTGGTAAGATACCTACCCCCTTCTTAGTGATCAAAACCACATTTAATTGTCTCGTGTTGTCTTTAAGCAAAGTTTGATTAGGTTAAATGAAAATAAAATGAATATTCCACTATTACCATTTAGCCCACGTTTGCTTGAACTATACGATTCTTCATTTGTTCATAATTAGTATCACTTTCTGGTCATGTGACATGTCAAAACGTTAAAATTTAATTCTGTATTCGGTGTAATATAATGTAATAAGTCTTATTCTAAAGGTTGCTGGAGGAAAGCTTAGTAATCCAGACGTGAACCAAAAAACGTGTGAAATCCGTCATATTAGGCCAAGGTAAATATCTATTGCGTCACAGACGGGCCATGCTCACTTTATATTCATTTAAGTCTATGAAGGTGGGGAATAGAGTTATGATAAATAAGTGCCATTAGGCGAGTCCATCTGTGAGTGTGAGATGGTAGTTGGATGAAGAAGGGGGGAGTTGGATGAGGCCGGGTGTTAACAGAGTATTACAGAGTAACCAGAGAGAGAAAACTCTGGGGAGGGGAAGGATTGACAGAGATAGAATGTTCCCGTAGACCAGAAGGGAGGATAAAGTATCCCCAAAAAGTTTTCCGTGGGTCGTCATAAATCTTCATCAAAAATTATTATTTTTGATTGGTTAACTTTGCAATTCGTTCACAGGATGAAAAGTTAAACACTTTCAATTTCATCTACGCAAAAGGTTTCGTTGAAAGATTTTACTGCCTAAAATTCAATGAATTCAATGCGAGTTTCAAAGAGTGCTTGTTTGTTTGGCTTTCAACATGAAATAATTATTGTTGAACTATTTGTGAAATGTCGAGTGTTTAACAATGTGGACTTCGAAATATCAATTTTTGTACAGAGAGTAAAATTTTGTAAAGTTTTCAAGTTTTAATGAAGACCTCCGTGGCATAATGGTTTAAGCAATTTGGTTAGTTTTCAGGAGGTTGTGTTTTGATTGGTTTTATATATATAAAATATGTTCATAAAAATATTATATATAACACCCAGACCTTACTTAGTAGGTTAAGCTATGTTTTTTATAAAAAGGGATTCAATGAAAACATGTAATTGAATTTCACAGTCGTCGTACATTCTGTATTCTGTATAACATAACATTACATGAGAATTATTGATGTCTTTGAATATTATTGTATTAAATAAATTAGTAGAGATAACGCCTTATAGCCAGGTAGTGTTTTCACCAAAATACGGATTACGTGCGACAAATGTTCCCGACGTTCCCTACCTAAACCTAAACTATCGCTTACAAACTACAAGTCTCGCGACTCCGTACAAAAATATACGCAATTCCGAAACCCGTGTAACCCGGTTTAGCCGTAATCCCCACCAAAACTCTTGGGATTCTCGTAATGGAGATCCGAGAGATAGAATAATCCCACATTGTGCATACGGCCAGGGGTCTTGTACGTAATAATTCGGGGTAGCGGAGAGCACATGGCTGCTAGGAAGAACACGGCACTAGGTAAAGTTACGCTGAACATTGATCAGAATACTATTTGAAAGTTCTTAACTCGTATCTTGTTTCACCTTGTGCAATAACAATACACTAAAGTTTATTCAAGAGTGCGCCTGAGTGTGTATTATGTACTCTGCTTTGTGGCCGAGGTGTTGGTTCCAATGCTACCCTCTACTGTTTGGTACCGTGTTTAGTTAAACTGTGAATTGCTTCATTGTCGTCAAGTCAGCGTCTTATTACCGCCAAATTAATACTTATTGTACGGATATATTCCTTACCTCCGACGGTGAAAATTTGAACCAGTATCATTTCAAGTCGACAAACTTTATAAACTATCAGGTTTCCTTAAGTAACATAATGTTTTCAAATTGTGGATTATAACACAGCGATAACAGTTTGAAGTACATTTTTAGGTGTTTTCATGTTTTCAAGTAGGTTCCAGAGTTAAAATAAATCTGACATTATATCCATTGACGTTTTGTTTGTAAATTTACAATCACGGTTTCTAAGCCAGCTTAATCCAATATTTTTAATTACATGTCAATCACTCATTGGAAAGCGGTGTATTTAATAGCTCAAAATGTTTGGTATTCAACGTCCATAGCAGCTCGAAAAGAAAACAGATTGAATGGAAATATAAATTTAATCTCACAGTTATAAGTGTAATAATAATGAATCTTGCAGTTGAAATCACAAACTAAGATTTCTTTTGAAATATAAAACACTGCAATGCAAATCAAGCTCATCCCCCCGCACTTTAAATGTCTATAAATGAATTTCCAATTCCACGAACCCAGCGGTAGTCAGAATCGACGCAAAAGCTGAAAACATTAATATATTAGCAACGGTGAAATGCTTTCCAGTGCATCTTCCTTTCTTGCGGTGCAGCGGTACCCCGTGCAGCTAGGGGGTGGTTGCAACTTCTCCCAGTTCTGTAGGACTCCTGCAGCTATAGGACTGTCTGACAACTAACCTAATAATAAAACCTCTCCTCCCGACTCATCGTACCGGGATCTTCTCTCCGCACCAGGGCCACTTCTTGCCACATCTTTTATCAAATAATACTTTATTTGGAGCTTAAATTCCACGTACTGTCTTCACTAATTTAAAAAAATCACTGTATTCTAAATACGCAAGGAAAGAAACACCATAGATATTTTAATGGGAAAGTATAAAACAATAAATGATTTTATTAAATTATTCACAAAAGGATTATGTTACCAATACTCGTTATTTTAATATAATGTCTATATAATATATGGTGTTTCTAGTAAGATTTTACATCGACTGTTATACTAATCATTTTTATTTATTTTAGCACAAATTTTTTTCATTTTTCTTTTATATAGTAATATGAAATGTGAATGATATATTTATAAAATGAATGTACCTACTTACTATTTACTTACCCGAAATATTAAGCTCTCCCACGTAAATTAAAAGTCTTCACATTCGTTTCTCTTTTTGCGTAACATTTTTAATGCATCAATTCTTACAGTCGAACACCAAACTATCACGAGACGCAAGATTATGACTTCAAGACGGATTCGAAATGAAAAAAGACGTCATCGATTTTTCGTAAAAATAATTTAATGTCAGCCCGCGTTCAATGCAAATGTAAGACCTGACGGGAAAAAATGGCAAAAGAGCGCAGCGGGTAGCTAGTGAATCCTAATTTTCTACTCTTTTGAATATCCCGATATTCTTTTTGGCATCACGAGGGAGAAAATTTTAATTCTGCTTCCCTTCGAGGGATGGCAGGGGAGGCGAGCCGGCGGCTCGGGAAGGCTAAGTGTGACTTTCAGAGTATTCGTTTTAGTTTGTGGGACGCAAAACACACAGTGTAGATAAAAATGGGCACACAGCACATTTTTCGTTCAATTTATACAATTTATCTAGTATTTTAAGTTTTTTTTAAAATAATAAATGGGTTACCTCTGCGAAGACTGGGCTGTTTAAATAATATAAGTTCGGGTACCGGATTTCATATAGATTTTTTTTCCAATACCAAAACTCATTCGTTATACTCATTTCTTACAGATTTTTTTTTAATAGGCAATTTCTTTTTTTATGGTTTTATCATTATAATAAAATCCTTTTGAAATAAAACCATCGTTTTAAATCCCAAAAAAAAAGATGTGCAAATTGCACAAAGTTAGACACCACCGTTCATATATCAAAGAGAAATATTTGGAAAATTAAAAAAAAAGCAAAATTTCTATTTTATTTTATTAGAACATTGATAATAGAATGATAATTCACATAAAAAAGGCAACAGAAAAAAACTTTAGTCCTTAACATCTGGTTATATCACGGTGTTCACAGAATTCTCTGGATTGACACTGAATAGTAAGCAAGATGTGAAAGAATGTCTACAAACAAAATAAGCAAAAATAATTAACAAAATTTTTACCCTGGAATACGGAGAGAGATACAAGGAATAAGAAGAGGTGGCAGAACTAAAAACACATGGCTGAAGAATCTTGGAAAGTGTTTTGGCCGCAGATAATAGATATTCTACATATTAAATGAAAAAACATGTCTTCAAAAAAGGGGGTATTATAAAGTATGTTTTATAATTTAATATAATATAACGTCACCCCCAAAGGAATTGCTGCCTTCGAAAAAAAAATATTATACATGTTTTTATAAGGAAAAGTTGGCTGCAGTTTGGCTTGTTTGTTTTGTTGTATCGTCGTGTCAAATACATGCATATGTATTGTAGATATTGTAGATTGTGCCGACTAGGAATACAAGACAAAATATAACATTCTTCTTCAATACATACACGACCAACTATAAGACACACTCACTGACCAATAAGATGCATGATCTGGGCAACAAGTATGGGGGTGCTATTGATTTATTTATTGACTCCATTTATAGAATTAAGCATAACACTTTGTCGAATCCTACAAATTAGAGTAGCGTCGGAAAATTAGTTTTAATGTTTTGTCTTATATTTAGTGTTGTTGTAAATTCTTTTTCAATTTACGTTACTCTTACGTTTTACTAATATTGCTTCGTATATATATATTTTTTTTTAAATTATTTCTTAATATTTTCTCACTATACTTGTAATCACAATTTTACAATTGTGTATTTTGTAACTACTTTACAATGGATTACATCTATTTACTATCTCCTGTATAATACAGATATTCCCTTATGTACATTGCATTTATTTATTTATGTCTATTCTTGAATACACATTTTACAAATGATTACAGTGGTTTATATTGTAGTACAGAGAAAAAAGTACAGAAAAAAGGTATAAAAAATAAAGAACATAGGTTGATATAGGTAAAACTGTGTGTGGGTGATATTGTATGTTACGTGAACACCTCACTAGGAGAACAATATGTATCATTATATTTATTATCATTATCATTTGCATTATGTATCACATTTATGTAAAAGCTTTCGGTGTATATATAAATAAATAACTTCTACTTCTACGGGATTCTTGATCCTTGATCAAGAATTGATTCTTTAATCTAATTCATGAATTGAATTTGGTGTTGGTGATAACCATTGGCGGTTTTCTCTAAAGTGCGTTTAAAAGATGAAAAAAATTATTTACTACGCAAACTTGTACTGTAGTAATATCAGCACATTATAAATAGTACTCAAATAAAATTCCGCCTTTAAAATCGTCGCGACCGAAGAAGTCGAAGAGCAGCCCGGTACTCCAATTTTGTGCGTTAAAGAATCAGTACAAAATGCTTAATATAAAAAATCAAAACATCACAATAGCCTTAACGGTGTTATCGCAAACTAATGCCAAATTAACACTATCGTGTTGCGCTGCGGAGCATGATTGTACGGGACGTGTTTGCCTGCACAAGAAAAGATTGTAAATAATAAGCACCGGCACACATCAGCCCTCAACCTGGGTAATGATTTAAATAAAACACCGTGAGGTGTTCTTTCCCAAATATCATAAAAGAAAGAAGATTCAAATCAAAATTCACATTTTAATTAGATGTATTGTACTGGTATACAGAACGTACAAAGGGGTGTAGCTTATAGGTACTTCCTATTTTTTACAGCCAACCCAATTCACAAGAAATAGTTATATGTATTTCAATACAACTGGATTTTAATACACAGATAGAAAACAGAGACAATCGGAATTCTTTCAGCAATAATTTCAGATTGAAGCACATTGTACATCATCGCGCCATACGATACATCAAATGGCGCAGGCAACTGCTGCAGCAGTGGCCAGTTCGATTGGTAGCCAGGAAGAATTGGCGAACCTCAAGGTTGTCAGTATCAGTGGCTAATTCAGTCGGTAGCCAGGAGGCATTGGCCAGCCTCTAGGTTGTCAGTATCAGTGGCTAATTCAGTCGGTAGCCAGGAGGCATTGGCCAGCCTCTAGGTTGTCAGTATCAGTGGCTAATTCAGTCGGTAGCCAGGAGGCATTGGCCAGCCTCTAGGTTGTCAGCATCAATGGCTAATTCGGTCTTTAGCCAGGAGCAATTGGCTAGCCTCTAGGTTGTCAGCATCAGTGGCTAATTCAGTCAGTAGACAGAAAGAATTGGCCAGCCTCTTGGTTGTCAGCATCAATGACCAGCAGTCGACAGCAGCAGGGATTTTCCAGCGTCTAGGTGATCAGCAGCACTGGCTTATTCAGTCGGTAGCCAGCAGGTATTCGTCAGCCTTTAGGTTGTCAGCATCTGTGGTTGGTTCAGTCGCAGGAATTCAGCGGCGGGGGGCCGGCACACGGAGACGCCCCATTATTGTAATAATTCCAGATGCGTCTGGCTCAGCTGATAGATTGCCGGCAGTAAACAGCTCATTGCACATAGTTGTAATCTTAAGGATATTGAACAACTGTCGTTTAAATTTCCAAACAGTAAAATCACTATCATCGGTGATTACAATTTACCAAAAATCAACTGGGGTACCCGCGACAATTCTACATTATCTCAAAACTCTAGCTTAACTGACACAGAAAAAGAAATAGTTGAATTATGTGATTTCCTTAACCTAGTTCAATTAAACAATGTAAAAAATGACAATAATAGATTACTAGATATTGTTCTTTGCACCGACTTGTCAACTGCGGTTGAAAAGTCATTCGATTCAGTTCTTCCCCCTGATTCTCATCACCCACCTTTAGATATTACTGTATTATGTAACCCTATAAAATGCCAAATTAAAAACAAGACACAATATCCTAACTTTAATAAAGCCAATTATGTTGCAATACGCGATTATCTATACAACACTGACTGGTCTATACTAGAAGGAGGTAATCTCGATGAGAATATTAAAGCCTTTTACGATCATCTATATAAAACCATAGAAAACTTTGTCCCAATTAGTTATAAACTATCTTCAAATTTCCCTCGCTGGTTTAGCAAGGACCTCATTAACATAGTAATTGAGAAGAAAAAAGCGCATAATCTTTACAAAGAAAAAACAAATCTTTCTGATTTTATAATTTTCAGCAAGCTGCGAAAAGATTGTAATAAATTATCAAACATTTGTTATAATAATTACATTAAGAATGTGGAATTTTCGATTGGTAACAATGTAAAACATTTTTTCAACTATTGTAAAGCTCAAAATAACAACAACCTTGGCATACCTGAAACTATGCACTATAAACTGAAAACTTCCTGTAAAATCAAAGATATTGTCAATTTGTTTGCAGATTTTTTTAAGGATGTATATGAAACAGATATCCCTGATGAAGACATTCCAAACTTTGAGTCCGACATAATTTTACAACTATCTCAGATACATATTGAGATTAAAGAAATTGCAGCATGTATCAAACTACTGGAACCTAAATCGTGCTCAGGGCCAGATAAAATTCCCCCCGTATTTCTAAAAAACTGTGGGAGTAGTGTCTCTTACCCTCTGTACCTACTATTTAATCAATCACTTTTAACAGGCAAGTTCCCACAAATATGGAAAAATAGCTTTCTCACTCCAATATTTAAAAGCGGAGACAAGTCTTTAGTTGAAAATTACAGACCAATATGCATACAATCGTCAATACCAAAAATTTTTGAAAAGTTAATTCTCCAAAAAATATGTTCTTGCATAAAATTTAATATCTCATCATTTCAACATGGTTTTATCTCTGGACGATCTACCTTAACTAACCTTACACTGTATGAACATTTTATCTCTGGTGCTCTTGCTAACAGAGAACAAGTTGATTCAATTTACACGGATTTTAGTAAAGCCTTTGATAAGGTTTGCATTAAAATTCTTATAAATAAATTGTCTAAATTAGGAATAAGTGGTAATTTATTATGTTGGATTAAGAATTATTTATCAAAACGTGTACTAACTGTATGTATTAAAGAACACCTGTCTTACGAATTTGAAGCCACTAGTGGTGTGCCTCAGGGTTCGCACCTTGGTCCAATATTGTTTATACTATTCATAAACGATGTCACTTCCATATTCACTGATGTTAACATATTATTATTTGCTGATGACATGAAAATATATAAAATCATAAAAAATATATACGACTGCTTGTCCCTCCAATCCAATTTTATAAAATTCGTAGAATGGTGTACCATTAACAAACTTACACTTAACATAAAAAAATGTCAAATCATGAGTTTCTATAGAATTAAAAACCCTATCAAATATAGTTACTCTTTTAACAATCACAGTTTATTGTCAGTACCTGTAATAAGGGACCTTGGAATAACCTTCGACTCTAAACTACTATTTACCAATCACATTGATATAATAACTGGTAAAGCAATGAAAATTCTGGGCTTCATTGTAAGAATTTGTAAAGATTTTAAAAATATCCAAACATTTAAAATACTATATACAACTCTGGTTAGGAGTCATTTAGAATACAATTCCCCCATATGGAACCCTTTCTACAAAAGCCATGCAAACTCCATTGAAAGAATCCAACGCAAATTTCTTAGATCAATTAATTTCAAATTAGGTATTCCCGCGGTTGACATAAACTATGAATCTTTATTACAAAAAATGAGACTCTTATCGTTAAAAGACAGAAGAATACTCAATGATCTTATTTTTTTATTTAAAATAAACAATAACTCGTTTGACTCCCCTGAATTGGTCTCATTAATAAATTACCATGTACCTAGTAGACCGACTCGACTCAAAACACCTTTCCACTGTGACAATACTATGACGAACGCAGAACAAAACTCAACCATAAATCGCTTGCATATTTTAGGCAATGAATATGCTAATATTGATCACGCTGCCGGTAATCTGTCTTCATACAAAAGATGCGTTAAACTAAATTTGTTTGCTAGTACCACGTAAATACATCATGTAAACATAATGTGCCTACCAGTACTTCTAAAACCATTAATGCACTAGAAATAATAAGTACTTGTAAAATTTATCATTTCGGTTAACATAATCCAGGATTTATTACTTTTATATTTAAATCTTTGTCGGTACCTTCAGATATGTATCTTATTGGTACATTTTATTGTTTTATTTCAATCTTTAAATTTTTATTTTTACTTTTTCCTAATAATTTATTGTTTGTACTTTAATACTTTATATTTTAAACTATTCACTTTACAATTTACTTTTATACATTATAGTTTTTATACACTACTTATTACCTTACTTTTTACCTATTTTCTTAAATTTTACTAACATTTATACTGTTATTCTTCATGTTGTTGTACTATTATAAGTATGTCAATTATGTTAATGGCACATGTTGTGCCGTTTATGTGTAAATAAATAAATAAATAAATAAATAAATCTTTAAAATGGTTGTACATTGTCAATAAATCTTTACTTATATTTTCGTATTTAAATTCATCCCTCATCGCTATATTCCTAGGTTACTTTTACGAAAGTTTCGACAAACGCGGTAAAGGTTTCTTGTTGTCCAATATTATGTTGAGCTTTTTCCAGTACACAGCGACAGCAAAAGTTAGTACATTTTGACTAAATATACGAGGGTCATCCAGAAAGAAAGGTTAAAACATCTTTATATGATCGAAAAATGCTTGTATTTAATTGAAATTCACAGGATATTTCAGATTGAAACATTTATGCAGGCGGGACACCAGCTTTTGTATGCCAGTGTTATAGACCTCCGCCGCCAGTTCTTTCAGCCACTAGTTCACAGCTTCCTAGACCTCCTGATCGTTGGAAAAACGTTGCCTACCCAAAAACTCTTTTGGATTAGTGTTAATAGTCTGAAGGCGCGAAGTCCGGTGAACAGAAGGGTGGGTGGGTGATAATGTCCCATCCAAACGATGTCAGCAGCTCTTGCGAAACTCGAACGGTATGGGGTTTGGCGTTGTCATGAAGGTGGTTCACTCCCCAGGTCAGCGTTTCCTTTCTGCGGGTCTGAATGGCCCTTCTGAGTTTTTAAGAATATTGCAGTTAGCTTTTGCATTAATGGTAGTCCCATTATCCATAAAGTCCGTCAAAAGGAACCCATTTACTTGACTTTTGGATTATACGGTGTAGTGACACACCCACATCTCATCTCTCATAAACTTCCGCAAGATTCCGATGGATATTCGCCGCGGTAATGTTATCTCAAGTCAAAAAATGGATGAAAACGCGGATCTAACATGTGAGGAATGTGGCGGGAGCGCGCGATGATTGGAAGAATCTATCTCTATTGGAAAAATTAACTGTGACTGATCAAAATAGCCGACAAACACGCGGGACCAAACAAACTGAACGTTAGGATGCCAGGTGTGCCAACTTTGAAACAAAAATATCCCCAGGAGTCGGGAGCCCTTGTAACCTTACTTTCTGGATGGCCCTCGTGACTTCACATGAATTTCTAAACCCCCAGTTGAAAAAAACCACGAACCGCCACTGGTCATAACAAAAATAATGATATACAAATGAGCGTCTGCTTCTGGCGACGAAAATTTTATCAAATAATGTAACCGAAACATTTCAACAATCCACAGAGGGATGCAGTCAATATAATAATAATATGAATTATTAGTTGGGAATTAACTAGCTTCAACAACAAAACAAAATTTATAAACTTAATCTAAACAAAACAAAATTGTACCTCAAAACATAATAAAAACACTACGCGAAAACATTGTTAACCTTTGCATTATTATTATTATCTAAACATTTTAATGGAGTTGTTTCATATCATTATTTTTATTTTATTATTCAAATCTCCCAGTAATGCTTTAAATGATGACCTGACAATAATAATCAAATTTAATGAGAGGTTAGGTTAGATTAAATTATTATTTTATTGAGTAATATTTTCCAATGTACATTTGTTACTTAAATGCAATAAATGTACATAGGAAAATAAAACTTACAAAATTAACTAAATTTTTACGTAGTTAATGCCCAACAAATACAAAAAATAGCTTAGATTAATAAATATTTTTTTATCACTTTTCACGAATTTATATCATTTTTAACTTTTTTGAATAAATTAGGTCAAGGTTTCTGCAGAATGAATTGATTTATTTATTTCTTCATGTTCTCCATAAAACGGTTAAAACCAAATATATTAGGGAAAAATTACAAAATTTGAAAATCGTTTTCTTAAATATAAAAAGGTTATCGGGGCAGTTTTACTATATTGTGACATGCTTCAAAAGATTATTGCTGAACTGTCTGTAAATAACAATGAATGAGAGAAGGAATGTCAGTAGTGGTACAATTTTAGAAATCTCTAACACACATAGTAAGATTATGTATTATTTATTTATTTATTTAATTATTTATTTATTATTATTACATTTATTACATACAAGATATACAAATATAAAAGGAAGCTTTGACTGTCCAACTAGGAAGTTTCCCGTTTTAGGACAGTCAAATTGGCAAGTTGAGTGTACATAATTCCAGGTAGGTACATGTAAAATATAAAATAAAATTAAAATATAACATATAAATGTAAGAAAGAAAAATAGAAAGAAAATATTTTTTTAGGAAAATACAATTTAGCAGTAATAAACAATAAAATCCAGATAGGTACATGTAAAATATAAAATAAAAATATAATGTATTAATGTAAGAAAGAAAAATAAAAAAAATATATATTTTAGGTAAATACAAAATACAAAATCGAAGAAATCAACTCAGACTACGTTTTTTAATAATTTTTCGGAATCTGTCCTACCTAAGTCTAATAACCATTTAGTAATTTCAGTACCGAAGGTACCGAATTATAGTTATATTATCCGGTGGCAATTTATTTTAACCTGTATTACCGAAGATATGTATTGGATTTCAAAAGTAAATTCTTTGAATTTGGTCCCAGATGTCGTGGGTTCAAACCCGTCTTAGGCAAATAGCCATATTTAATAATGTGGAATAGCTAGTATTAAGATATTTGCCAGTTATTTACTAATAGCCATATTTAATAATGTGGAATAGCTAGTATTAAGATATTTGCCAGTTATTTACTAAGACAAGTTTTTGTTGCATACGGAACAATAATCTGCCAGTGGCTATTGTGTAGCACGAACATCAAGCATAAACCCGCTTTTCATCAAACCTGGGATGAGATTTCCCTAAAATTGGAATCACATTCACTTAACGACAAATCTGATTCATTGCTTTTAAAATATACAACGTATTTAGCAAAGTAAAAAAAATACTATATCCGTATTCAACATTGGATATTTAAAACGGAACGAGCCATTTTAAAGTATAAAGATTTGTTCCTAACGGTTCCATGATAACTCAACACAGTGACAATTCAACACACTTTTGATATAAAGTCATTGAAAACGATGAAAAAAAAAAAAACCTAACCTAACCTAACCTACTCAACCCAGATAATAAAATTTTTGTTTCATCACTTTCCATGACTTTACATAACTTTTTAAAGATGTGATGAATTATCATTGTGATGATTTATCCGGTCACCGTTCCTAACGCTGGCGCTGTTAAAAAAAATCTTTACTAGTCATTCTATCTTTTTACATTTTTTTCTTATCACTAAATGTTGAATTTTTATTTTATTTATTTATTTTTATTTTTATTTATTTATTTATATATATAATTTGTACATTTATTTATAACAATTACAGGTAATAAAGCCTAAGACGTTATAATTGTACCATTTAATTTTGAATGAATAAATGTGAGAATGTGACCATAAAATGTACTATTCTAGATAAGTATCTACCATTGACCTACATCAAAATTTTTGTCGAATGTGAAAAAATTTGTATAATTTTATATTATATTTTTTAGTTTTGATATGTAATATTTTTATTTTCTTTAAAATATCGTCCGGTATCATCTTTATTTTTGTTTTGTGTGCATTTGTATTTGTTTTTTTCCCTCTTGTTTTACTATTTGTTTCTGCCAAATGATATTTTCCTAGTTCCTACATCGTAATTCAAAACATGTACTGCTACCATAATTTGGCATTATCATAGTTTGGTAGTTATGAAAATCACAAGAAACTGTAATTTATAAAATGTGTTAATTTAAAAAATAATAATAATAATATAATTTTTTTTAATTTGTACACGAAATTTGTTGGTAATCATGTCTGAAAGAAAAGAAAGAGGGTGAAAATCAGAAAAATTAAAAAAAAACACGCCCACATGGCATTCCTCGTGTTCTTCTTTATTGTATGGCCATGGTATTTATAATTATATTAGTCATCATATCACAGTACCTGCGTGCATAAATACGTGTACCAGTTTGAAATTCCATAGCCAGTCACCAGCTACCGAGTAGGAAAATATATTACGAGTACACAGTATACTGGTTATGCATATACGGTGGGTGCATGATATTAACTCAATCAGCCGCAGTCCACTTGACGACCACCGAATTGCGATCAATTTCGTTACTCGTAATCCAATTCCCCACACTTGACGATTATTTCACTCGCAATATGAGTAGGCTTTGATTACAAACACACCGAGGATTCTACTTTAAGATGTAAATATATATATATATACCTACTTCAAAACATTACAGATCTAACACCAATAAAGCACGTCAAAATGCGTCGTTCTGCAGAACGAAAAGGGAAAAATATATCTTTAATAAATTCATGTATTAGAATTTCGATTTTGTTTTCTTGATAGAATGAATATATGAAGTGTAAATCTTTAAAGTGGAAATTTAACCACTTCTCGACATCCAATCGAACTAAAACTAGATAGACTAAGTAAGTCGTTCTAGTTTTTAATTTGGAGAAGATATATTTCGACAGAGCTAGTAGCCTTGATCCCCTTTGCACCGGTGCACGTACGCGAAACTTGACGAAGAGGAAAGCTACAACCGTTGCAATCGATGCTGGCTTCATGAAAACATATCGTGTCTACACTCATTTTTGTGTAAGGGTCTCGTATGTGGAACGAGCTACCGACAACAAACAGTTCATTTTTTAAAAATGAAAGATATTGAAATGCATATCATAATGAAATTTCATACGATTTAATATGATGTTTACAGGGTCGGGCGTCGACTTGCTAAGGCGCTAACACCTAACAGTCCTAACACATCGCTGTTATTTGTTTGTTATTAAAATAATCTGAATATTATTGACAGCAGTGATCACCTAATTAGGGGTGTACTGGTTTTGTCAGGGAGCGCCAAAAATTTACTCGTGCCAGGCGCCGTTCGGTTCATGGCCAGCCCTGATTGTTTACATAATTTGTATCAAAAGTGCTAAAAAACAGCAGTTTCCTTTACAACTCCGATTTTAAAAAACTGTTTGTTAATTAAAGAAGTTCTTAGATATTCGTTTGCTTGAAAATGATGCTGCAAGTGAAAGCAAAATTTGTCTGAAATCACGAATCTATCCCGATTCCAAAGCTTCCTAGAAAGCACAAATTTTATGCTTTACAGAAGCATATTATGGCAATCGATTAACAACTAAGATCGAATTTCATAATAATATGGTGCTGGATTCCTGTCTATCTTTTATTCCGGAAAATCAACAAGACTAAAGAATGAAAAAAAAGCTTTATTGTTTTCTTTTTTTGTTAATAATTTGTACAACACCTCAACAATTCTTCGGTCCTATCTGTACGTGCACCGCTGCAGGGCGCATCATGGTTTTGCAGTGTTTTCCAGCCACTGACACGTTCGTTATTCGAATATAATTTGCATATTTGCCACCGCCCGCCCGTCCGCCCGCCCGCCGCTCCGCTATGTGCTCGCCGCTCTCCGCTAGCCGGCACCGCGTTGATTTCATTTGCAACTAAACATGGCGAAAAATTGGAATGACGCTGAAATGGATTGTCCAGATTAATTGCAACGTAATCGTACTACGCGGCGCGGAAAGCCATTGCGTTGAAATTATAAATAGATGGTATTTGAGGTTTAACATTTTTGGAGCACTCCGGTGTAAATTTTTTGGAGTATTCCGATGTACATATTAGTCAAAATATGGATAATTTTCAATGTAAAATGATGTTATGCTTCTTGATGGCTCCATGACAAAACAGATCAGAAACAAAGATCATCTTACTTAATCTAACCTTAACTAACCTTGCTAACCAACGTAAACTATTATTTTATGTTTTTCGGTTTTATCACTATTCTCTTTCATCTGGTAAGCATTCTAAATTCTGCCTATATGTGTCAGCTAGTGAAAGAGCGCTAAAGCACTTATTAGTTTTCTCTGTCTAAATTAAAAGGTGTTTTGTCATTTGGCAACATTGCCCTAGAGAAAGACAAGTATTCAGTATCAAAAAAATGCTTAAAATGACTTTGTTGTGATCGTTTTTACGAAATCTGTGTAGCAAGTTACCTCTATACTTATCAACCATCACTCCCTTCTGCCGAAAAACAACTCAAGAATGTTGCAACTATTCCAAGTTCCCAGAAGTATTTTATACACGGTGTCCGGGGATATAGTTCGGAAGGTGATTCTACATGATAGTACAAGTTAAAGAGAAACATAACTTATTTCGGAAAATCAACATTTTAAGGTACAAAATTTGAATTTTTTTAATGGAAAAAAATCTTATTCTTCTATGTAAAAATATATTTGTTTGGAAAATAAAACAGAATTTCTAAAAAAAAATTGTATTTTTAACTTTTACCATCATAGAGAACCGCCTTCCGAGTTTTGTGCACTTTACCGCCGGACACCCAGTAGATGAGCTTATGGATTCAGAACTTAAAAACCAATAATTAAATAATATATATTTTTTTTTAAATCTTAAAATAAACCACTTAATCCATCTTAAATATATGAAAAGGACGACGTTAATCACGTGATTAAATTCGTTAAAATATTATTTTTCAGACTTTTTGGGTTATTTGTAAATTTCACAGCAAAAGTTTCACCTACCACTGTCAATGGGTTAACCACGCCATAGAGCAAATCGAGCCACCCCCTACGCCCTCCCCACAACATCCAATATATCCCATCTTCCGGCGTGTCCCCTTTGCCCCGATCCCCCCTTCGATAGGGAAGCGGCGGGGAAGTCGGTAGCTACATAGAAAGTCTTTTACCATAGTTTTTAAGCTTTGCATATTAATGTAGTGGCCACCTAACACTGTCCCTTATGAAAGCGGCAATATTGTCAACTTAACCGTGGTTTAATACGTTCAGCTTTATATCTGCTGGGATCCTGTTACATGGTCCATGGGAAAAACATGCTTTCGAGAATATTTCCTGGAAATATTTTGACCTGTGTGAAAATAATCTTGGTTATTTACAATAATTACGTAATTAGCGGTTTTAAGTTTAATTAGGCATTATGTTTTGAAAATTACTTAAAATTATTACCCACCATGGTCACAAATATGTGAAAAAAATCAGTGAGAGTATTGCACACACACATTTATGTTTTTTTAGGCGAATTTAATTTAATTAATAATCCAGTAGTTACAACTTACGATAGTAAGTTACTTTAGTCAATACGATACGATATTATGTTGGATAAGTATGGTTAGGCTAGGTAAGGTTAGGCTAGGTAAGATTAGTCTAGGTAGGTTTAGGTTGAATGTTCAGTTAGGTTGGGTTAAAACGTATCCAAAGCAATTGAAGGAACGGTTAATTTCTGCATGCCTCAGTATGCATGTTCACTCAGATAAAGTACAGCAATATATACAAGGTTTAAATCACTTAACGGGCTGGCTGTCCGTATTTTTACACTTCCATTCCAAATATTTACGTTTAACTAGTGTGTTTACTATAATTTTTGTACGTCAATCGTTTTGATACTTACCAGAACGCTCTCAAACACGTGTCGAAATTCATAACCTTAGTAAGTAAATATATTTCCGCTTCATAAACTTCACAATTTCATTATGGGAGCTTAACTTAGGCATAAATCGAACGTGCTGTAACTAAACATCCACACGAGTCTCGGTCTATATCTGAAGCATCTGTATTCAGTCTCCAGCATCCAGCATCCTATGCTGTGTATCCCTGGTAGAGGGATAAGAGGATAGCAGGACTTGTGAGGGAATAAGCGCAGATCTTTAGGGGGTCAGGAAGCCCCAGAACCTTCGCAAACCGAAAGTTTTAATCCTTTATTCGCGCGCCTTGGACGCTCAGGAAATGAAGTTTTAAGCCACAAGCCTAACCTCAGGGTTCGAACCATGAGCGCTGGCGTGGTTTTTTAGTTATGGTTTAGTTATAATTTTTTGACGCTTACCAAATAAATAAAAAAGGCAAAAGAACTACCACAAATATTATACAAAATAAGGTACCGACTAAACACTCAGCTAGATTTATTTACGTTAAGTCTTTGCGTCATTTTACATAGTTATTTCACATACTGATAATGTACATTACATGTTGACAATATGTAGAGCAAAGACAATATGTTACAGAGTGGAAAATATTTTCAATATCGCCCTGGTGTAAGACCACCATTCTGAATTGAAACGTTGCTTGAAATGGCTTTGACCATGTTTGGTGACTAATTTTAAATAGCCACGTACTTCCCCACTTTCCTTCTGCAAATATCCTCCCCCTACTACCATCAGCCTCACTATATACCTCAATTAGGGATGACATATCTCACTGGCTCCAGAATTATTGCATATCATGCAATCTTTTTGCCACTCTTACAAGTCCAATAAGTTATGTTACTTTTGTCAATTAATTGTTAATCATGATTTTTTTGTTTACAAGTCCGATTGAAAAACCGGCAACAAGAAGCGAAAGTTTCCCGCGGCAAATTCCATTGGTTGGCCGTATCCCGCTGGTAATCAATAGCCTCCGAAGATCCACAGCAGACGTGCTACGTGCTCAGAGCTAAACTCCATAGCGGCACATCCACTTCATAACCGGGCGGCTAACAGAACTACCTCCCGCCTGTTTTTGGCCAAATAAACTTTTCATCCCTTATCGGTGCGCACATAGAGCAGTATACGAAACCGCGCGCCGGCGCATAACAAGTGGATTGTCAATTCGTTGTTGTATTTGTTGTGATGTTCTTTGTAAACTTTTTATACCATTATATAAGTATTTTTAATTATTGTTGTTCATGCGACGAATATGGAATATATTTTTATTACTCACGGCTTGGAAATAATACTCGCTATATATACAATTTATAAATAATAACCATAACCATATTTATTAAAAGTTTTGTATATTGAAATGAAAATTTTATTATGTTGGTCGAAACCCATGCTTTTACCATTTCACCAATACTTCTATAAATATTTCAATCTTTTATCATCATACCAATTTGGAAATACTTTTTAATAACGTCAAAAATCATCCTCCCCGCGGAACTTTGGAATAACGTAGCAGAATTTTCAACAAGAGGAAGTACGATCATTGTCAATTTAGTATAACGCTTTCCTATTTTGGCTTTGGACTGATTCAATACTCCATGGAAAATTTAATAAAGTAAATAAATGCCGATGGATTCCAGAGAGAAGAAGCACCATAAAATGGCGCTGCATCCTGCTACCAGTGGCGTAGCGACAACCGGGTAGCCAGGGTTGAGAATAATGGAAAAAAAAATCTTAACTCATATTTTGACTTTCGATAAAAGGTGTGGAAAATAATCTTTTTCTATCACTTAATTGTTTGTCGTATTTTTTTTTATAACATGTGCGTTGTTAACAAGTAAGTGTGGACATAAGATAACCTGTAACAAACGGTTATATTTTTTATGTGAGTCCCAACAAGGCCAGTGGGATTAAAGTGTCCCCGATTTTGAGAATTTTGTGTAAATGAAGATAGTGGGAAAGGAAAGGAAATGAGTTTAGGAAGATTGAGAAGTACCTGACCATTCGAATCTAGTCACTTAAAATGGTTGAAGCCATTCCAAGAAAAAATCCGATTCAACGGTTGTCTTTCACTAAGGAGATACTCAGTGTAGGTATTTACAACTCAAATAAACGAGTGAGAGGATGTTTTGGAAATACCTAGCTTTCAATGAATTGGTATTTAAGCAAGGTTTTAATAATTTCGCACAACCTTCCTGGACGATATTCAGAGTATCCAGGCTTTCTTAAGTTACGAGGAGTATTTTTCTTACGCCACTGCCGCCACTCTTCCCGTCGTTTTATCAGAATCAGAAAAGCAGGAAGCTTGCTACTTTGCCGTAATACGGAACTTCCGCTGTCGCTCTGCCGTAAATTGCAAATTCACTCACCGGATACATGTATCCAGTATCTGCCCGCCCGTCACCCTCCATTCGCTTCACTCGCGCTACTCGCTACCTCGCTACCAGACCTCGCCACTCGCTACCGCTACCCGCTTCCCGCTGCCACACTGGTCACGAACACCGCCGTTTCTTCCCTGTCACTAATTAAACGATGGCATTTTTTGCAGCATGAAGCGCGACTTTAATCATGCTTCTTTTTGGCAAATGCAATATATAGACATGCTCGACGGGTCAAAACGCAAACAATAGACTAGAACAACTAAGAATAGATAAAGCATCGTTCCATAACGCAAATTTGGTTTCATGAAGGTTATTTAATGTCAGTTACAGGATTTGCTCCATCTGTACGATATTCAAAAATCTAATAAATATTTTTTTTAAACATTTCAACCTTACAAAAATGCTTGATAATAATTGTAGTAGTGAAATATGTTCAAAAAATAATTATTTTTTGGGGACAGATAATGAAGTGTGACTTTACTTACAACTGTCTTGTAGATGTTAACAACATTATTTCTACCTACGCCAAGGTAGGTACTAAATAAGTGAAACCAATATTCGTAATTTTGTAAAAATTGTGTAGTTTGTTAAAAATTTATAATTGTGTTAGAAAAATATTGTTTTTAAACCAATATCACAGTTTGATAAGTAACCTGACAAGAGACGCAATTACTCCAAACCGCCTAGAGCCAGTGAGACTATGGCATCCCCAATTGGGATATATTGTGAGGCTGAAGGTAGTAGGAAGGGGGAAAAGATAAGGAAGAGGAAGGTGGAGAAGTACTTGATTCTTCAGATCTGGTCACCAACACGGCCAAAGCCATTTCAATCAACGTTTCAATTCTTACACCAGGGCGAAACTCAGAATATCTTCAACTCTGGAACGTGCCGAAAAAAAAAATTATATTATTTTTAATGAGTGATTTGTAAAATAACACAAATGAATCAAATAAGATTTATTTGCCAGCGGTTCTGACCCGCGAACTCCAGCTTACTATTCGAGAGCCTTAGCCCTCGACCACGGAACCTGTCAATAATATTCCATAAATGTAATAATATATCGCCATAATTTTACTTAAACTAAAATATAAACATTCTTAATGTTAATATTGGGCTATCCGTGATTTTATTGTTTACCTTACTAGATTCGATGCAACTTTCTTGAACTTATCTTCGCTGATTAACTCCGAAGCACGCCACTCTTGTCTGCTCACTCTTTAGCTACAATTATATTATAATCATTATGTATGAAAATAAATTATCCTTTCAGCGAATTAACTTCTTAAGATGATAACACTTCTACAATGCACCAACAGAAAATACCTTTCGAATTCGAAAAGAGAAAAATTTACTTTTTAAGCCACAATTATTTGAGTAAGAATTAAATTAATGTTTACTAACTTCATGGAAGACATAAAAAATGGTTGCTTTTTAATGGAATGTATTTTGTGTACTAACTTCTTACATTAAAGTTTTGACGTGATCTTGAATAAATTCAATTCAATCTTGATACTTGTTTGATAACATTAGTGTCTAAAACGTTTTAATTGTACCGTTCAAAAATGTATTTGCAGTTCCAAAAACCTTGCAAGCGCATTGTGGGATTAAAAATATAACGATCTTTTTATCCACTGCATTTAGGAATTTCGCTAAAACAACTCATGGCCAAAAAAACGTTACATAATATGCAATAAAGCTTTACAATAAACTCTCACCGGCTATTAAACATAGCACACATTATTTAAAATATAATTCAGACACCGAGACTTGGATCATCAACGAAGACACATAACGTAAACAATTTTATTAAAACTCATTTATAAGTAAGTATTTCTATGGTAAGATGCTGTCTGTCTTTATTTCCGTGTAGGTACGTTGTAAACTGCTAATGTTATAAACTGCACTGGAGTTCCTACTAAAACAGGCACATCACTAATGTAAATGTTAGTTAAGATTAATAAATAAAATAAAATTTAAAAAAAACACGTAAAATTAAAGATAGGACAGACAACCATACACTTTATATACCAAAAATTGTTTTGCTTTCATATTTCATCACATCTCTCTAATACAAGACTTCAGTCGCAATTTC
Organism: Hesperophylax magnus; assembly: GCA_026573805.1. NCBI lineage: Eukaryota > Metazoa > Arthropoda > Insecta > Trichoptera > Limnephilidae > Hesperophylax > Hesperophylax magnus. The sequence continues at coordinate 10,773,294 of JAIUSX010000022.1, forward strand.
ATTTAACTAAATAAGATGGTAAATCACTCCATTGTAATCAAAACATGTGTTTAGTAATAAACCTTCGAGGGTAGCATTCTTGCATTGTTTCTTCAGAGTCCATTAGAAGGTTGGGTAGGAAGGAAGAGACGGAGTAAGGAAGGGCCGTGTCCCTTATAAAGATGCAGATAGTTCCGGCGATTAATCTGACTAATGAAGACTATCATTTATCCGGGAGCATTCATTACACTGTCGCACGGTCGGTTGCCGCTTGAACGACTGTACGTAGGAAGGGGCAGGATGGAGGATGAAGCCTGCTTTCTGGTGCCTACCCACTGGATTTAATGTCAACTCCATTCCCATGTCTTATAGACACTTTTTCAGGAATTAATTAAGGTTTATAAGAAGTCAGCCGACCTTTGGGAAAATGATTTCACTTAAAAATTCATGTACTTTCATCAGCGCTGACTTTCATTCGGCTTGCTATTAATATATATATGTGTGTATGATATGTGATATAACATATATATATCATATTATTATAAACAATAATTAGTCGCCTGAAGTATCCATACAAATTGAAAATATCTCCCGAGTAAAAATAAATGCCGCCGACGGGAATTGAACCCGCACCTTCTGATATTTCTTACAAGCCAAATAATTCAGTATGTTCGAGTATTTCAATCAACAATTACAGCTTATTATATTTTTTACCTGTAAACAACTAACTTTTTTTTGTAGGAAAGGCTTTGTTAATGCTAAATTTCCCACTAGATGGCGTCGAGACATATTATATCTTCATTTGTTGGTGAAACATTTTGACTTGTCAAATATATATTTTTTTAAATGATAACTAACTAATGTTTATAAGACCAGGTTTTTTATGCGTAAAAACTTTGTCTTATAAACATTAGTTTATGCTTTAAAAATATATATTTATTTATATATATGTGTGTGCACGATATAAAATATATGATGTAATATTATTTACCTAAACACATAAAATGTATTAAATTCACTTACCGAAACGCTAACGAAAGCTCATTGATTAATTTATATGCGAATTACTCACAATGAAATGTTCAAGTTTTCATTCAAGAAACGAAATTTGTAACTTTGTACCTACAAAAATATAATATGCGAAATCATTATTCAATAAGATACGTATATATTTATGCAAAAATGTCCATTAGCGAATGTGTCGATAAGTTAAATTCAAATACGGGCGTGTTACACAAAGAAAAGTTCTTCGCCGTAAGATGGGATTTATGTCGTAAACTGATTTGAATACATTATTACACGAGAGTAATTGGAGGGAGTAAGGGAGAAGGGTTGTCAACCAGAGCAATCGGACGTTTTGTGTAATTAAAAAGTAGATAACCATCCAAAAGTCGACTGTTGGGACATTTTATGTAATTGACAATGTTTATATAAATTTCATGTTGTTGTCTGTATGCCAAAAACAAAACTTTGGTTTTCTTTAAAAAAAGCTTGCAGTTAGGCTAAATTTATATGACATTGGTTTCTCTCTCCTCTTTTTCAAAGGTTTAGTGAATATAGGACTTAGAGTAGTATAGGTTTATTCAGAAATACACCAAAAAGGTTTTTTTACAAGCCTTTATTTGAGAATAAATAAGTATTTATATGTTATTTCGGTCAAATAATTTGGTGAAAAAATCTGGTATTTTAAATCAATCATGTTTGAAAAAACTGACTGAAATGTTATATTATGGCACACAAAAATATAGGGTCAAAATTAAAATTATTTTCGCTTGGACGAAACTTTTGTAAGTAGATGTTTTTTTCTCTTTACTTAGTACCTATGATTATAATAATATTTGGCTAATTTATTTAGCGCCGTTTTCGTGAGAAATCACCTCAAGATCGATTATGCTTTTAAAGAACGATTCGGAAATATATTTTATAAAATAAATTAGAAGCTATAATCCCGGCTGCGTCCAAGGTAAAATGCTTTTTTTCATGAGTATTTTACTTTTAAATATATTTAATTCATAAGACGCAAACTTACTTTACTTTTACCAAAACAAACAATACTCTAAAACAAATATTTAATGCTTTCACCATGGTATTCAGAGCTCCGTACGTACCACACATTGAAGTTATGTATCCAATTTAAAAGCCATTTATCTGTCAGCTTTCTGAATAATGCGGTCACCTGGGTGGCTGGGCGTGTGCGCTGCGGTTTAATTGTAAAACAATTTAAACTTTAAACAGAAATACTGAAATTCCGACCAAATTTTCAATTTTAAGTTACGACAACAGAGGACAATCCTGCAAGAACTTGCATTGTAACTTATAGGGTGAGTAGGGAATCATTTTAAATGACAATAATCATATTTATATTGTTCGTTTCGAAAGCTGAGAAATGATTTCAGACCATCAGCTGACTCAATTATGGTCAATAATATATATAAGTATAATAATATCTCAACAATGAACACACAGTGTCGCAGTTCTTTACCATGGAGCAGTTTTTTGTTTCTGAAACTCATTTTTTGCTCAAACTTGGGACATGAAATGGGTTAATATTTAATATTCGTTATTTCTGGGTCAACATTTTTTTCAATTTACAATCCCATTTTACCAATAGAAATTTAAAATATCTTATAAAAACTGTAAAAAAACCAAACAAGGCGCCGTTTTGTATTGCATATGTTTCAATTCAATATATATATTTTATATGTACAATGTTTAAGTCACTATAATAAAAAATAAATAAAAATTAATTTGTGTAAAAAGCAATACATTTATTAAAATAGAAATACTGTCTTTATTCATACTAAATTTTAATACTTTTCAAATGTTCTTCTTCAACTATACGTTACTCGAACACACAACCCCGAATCAAAGCCTAATCTGCTGACCACATCGCTTCTAATTCCATCTTGTAAAATCAATACAAATTAATATGATGAAAAATTTTCCGTAACGGAAAACCTGGCAGATGTGAAACATCAAAATCGATTTGTATTAAAGGAAGTGAAAATTTAAATCTTCAAATTTTTGATAGTGAAACAATTATTTTATTCATACAAAAAAAGAAGTATATTACAAATTAACTATTCATCATCTTTTAGAACCTATCCATTGCCAGTTTTAGTAAGTATAGACGCAAATGTAGTGCACCGATTTTGGCGGCGTGGCGGAGTGAAGCAAATAATCACGAGGCCAGCCGAATTAAGCGTCGTCCCGTCTTGCCATGCTTGCTACGCAAGAGCCGACTAAACCCCCTAAGCGAGCCAATAGATATTTCACATCAAAACCACGAGTACATACTAAATACTGCTTCAAAGATGACAAATACTTTTAATAATAAAGGCTTGTTTTTTTTCCAAAAACACTTTTCTATTTCAATCCCAACGAAACACAATGCAAGCATTGTTACAGCCTGTATTTCCAATACCGTCTAGGGCTGGCGGGGAGGCGGTGGTGGGAAATGGAATTCCCGTAACATTTCTTAATTGCGTCCTGGTAATGACGGGGACCTCCCACCAGAACTTTACTGTACAGGTTAAACTAAATAGTGTACCTACTGAACCCACCCCTACCCTACCTGGGCTGTTATGGGCGGAAGTATAACGCAAAGGGCTGTCCGGCGTTTGTCATTATTTCTTCATCAGGTGGAAGAGGGTTAATAGTAATGTATTGTGCTTCAAGTAATGATTACTCGCTTGTACCGAAGTGTAATTTCTGCTTACATTACTATGTTTTTTATAATGTTAAGTGAGTGTAGGTACCTACTACAATAAATGTATTTTTTTCTCAGTGAATCTACATAACTGGCATTTATTTATTAATTTATTAACGGACTGTGTTCAATTACAAAAACACTTTACATATTACACGAAGTTAATAAGAGGAGAAATGATTAAATATCCACTCGAGTGATCCCGTCAATAACCGAAATCTGTATCCAGCGTTCGCCACTTTTAAGCATTCATTTTGGAAATTTCCCGCCCTCAGTAACAAAAATCATACGTCTGAATTCTGAAATGAAGACATTTAAACTGACTATATCGATATATGGCCGATAAATTCACCTATATTTTGCCGTCTATTCTAAGTTATTAAAAAATCATAAACTTTATAATCACGCGAATTCTGCGTATAAGTTTTTTTTAAATTGACGTACTTAACACTTATTTGGGTCAACACTGAACATTTTCTATTTCATAAATAGAAAATCTGATAATCATAGAAACAAATATTTTTTACACGACTTAATTTTTTATTAAAGCTATTTAAAAGTTTTGAATGAACAAACATTTTATAGATTTTGTGTCAACTTGGGTTCGCGAACTGTCAAAATTGAATTCACTAAATTAGGATATTAAATACTTACACCACAAAAAACTGGTATTGCTTTAGAAACATACGTTCACTGTATACAATTTTCAATAAGAATAGTCTCGATTCTTGCTTTATTTACATTAATAAATCGTTTCATACAGACAAAACGTTAGATAGATGTGTTACTCAATTACGAATGCATTGGTGTGAACATATGTGATAAACATTGAATACAATACACATTTGCATCATTTTTACAACCCGCGTTCGAAAAAAAACTTCGGAAAGAAATAAGAATCTATGAATTCTAGAACAATCCCATTCAGGCTTTAAAAGGCGGAATTAAGACCTCAGTTGATAAAATAGGAAAGTGTTTTATCAGCTTTTTACCAATGATAACTGTTATACCCGGGCACGTTTGAAAAAAAATCAAATAAACGTTTTATAAAATGGAAAAAAAGAATGGCATATTATGACGTGCGATCACTCAAGATGTTTTGCAAAATTTGGCATAATATGCCGAAAATCACTAAAAAACTTTACTTGGAGGCTTGACAGGATCACTTGCATAATTACTGACAAAAATCATTGAGACCTACACCAAAAAATGCAAGGCCATGACTTGAGTGGACAAGTCTGGCTATTCTGGATATTGGTGAATGGTATCCATAATATTGTGGAGTATTGATTAAGAAAAGTATTTAATTATTTCTGAGTTTACGGGAATGGATATTGAAGTAGATGAGTTGCAACAAAGTAGGCGAGTCAATCATATAGTTTATTATAAAATTTTTGAAATAATTTAAATAATTTTGAAAATGAGGATGAAATCAAATACTTTCCTACGTTTTATAAAGGAGAAATGTTTAATTTTACTTCAGATTAATCGTATGTGTACTGTGTAGGCGCCTCTTTCTTGTTTTGTTCTAAAAATGATGACAGACATTCCCGAGTTACAAATAAGCTGAGCTGTTGCCGCTTGATTGTCGGAAGATTAACACACGTGGGACATTTTTGATAATCCATAATGAAATAGACACATAATTTGGTTGCCTTCTTAGATATCACCATGTTATAAATTTGTTTAGAATAGTTTCTAGACTGGCGCTCATTTGGTGATGTCTTATTTTAAAATGATTTAGTTAATAAAATTTACAAGTAAATGTCGTTGTCAACTTTATTATTACGTTTGTGCTTACAAGTAGCCAACCACCCCTGTTTTACTAAATGTGAGTCCTTGCTCTTGTATTAAAATTTTAATGAAATATACAACATTTTATTTATATCTCAATTGATATTCCGCGTTGTCATTTTAATTTCTATTTTATTGCTGCAAGCTATGATGGACCACTTGAGTCTTTAATCACAAATGGTTTGTAAGTGCTCTAATCCAAGAATACGGTAAGATAAATGCTAAGCGGTGACAATCCACGTTACACTGTGAGTAAAGTATATGTGGTAGTAATAGATTTATTCAGCAAGTGATTTTTCTTCAGATAACTCACGCCAATGCAGGTGGTTGAAAGAAAGATTTTTTTTTAAATTTAACAGCTTGTGGTTGTGTGACAAGGATTATTTCATGTATCGCTGTACAATGTCCATCACTGAAAGATGTATCGCTTTTATGTTGCTTACTCAATATCGTTAAATCAACGAAGAGTGCAATTTTATTAATAAACTTCTTACTGGTGTATATTTATAAATCATAAGTATTATTTGCAATGACTTCAGTTTTTCTCAGTGATCGCCTAGCGGATTCATTTTCACCTGTGTTTGGGGTGTGATAATTCTTCCCTCTCAGACGTCATTGTAAAACTTATGCGGTATTTAAGTATAATTTATTAATCGTGTTCATTCGAACGGTTCTGATCGTCTCCCCCTCTCTCTCTCAATTATTTATAATGAAAAGAAAAAATACAATCAATTTTCAAATAGATCAACAACTGTACTATAGGTGCTCAAGAAATTATTTTTATCCATTTTAATCTTCAACTGTAATCCTAGTCGCATCAGATTGTTTTTATAATCGCTTTAGAGAAAATACACATCTAGAAGGCGGGTATGGGTACCGCCGCCCGGGAACTATTTGTTGGATAACCAACACCTCTGCCATAGGTCATTCCAAGTGGTTCGCTGCGTTTGGTGACTTAGTAGGGGTACTCGAGTTGATGGGGTGAGGTTTGTTTATGTCTTGGAGGTGGATTCAACTGCCCATTTACTGCAGGCCCCAGCCAGGGATGCTGTGTCGAGGGTATTTTTAAGAAGAGAGAGAGAGAGAGATGAGCAAGTTCTCGGAAGGAAAAGGTATGAGGGTTGGGTAGGAATCTAAGGAATCAGTGTATCCAGGAGTGACGGATCTATGAATATATTCCTACCACTGCGGCGCAAGGCGATGGACGAGGTCAAGAGACCAGTTTAGTGAGGTCAAAGAGTCTCCCCAAACAAGCCTCTCCCGATCTGGCACATCACACAGCTGGTGGGCAGGCGCATCCTGAACACACCTCGTCCGATGAACCCGAGCACCCCTGCTAAATCACTTAACATAGCGAAGTACTTGGGGTGACCTATGGCAGAGGTACCCAAATTGTAAATTTTACTATTTCTTCACTAAAATAAAATATTAATCCCCGTCTCGCCAGCCATCAACTAATTCTCCAGTGCCCTCCCCGCACTTTAGATACACTGTGAAATATAATTGTTTGAGTTCGTAGAGTGCAATATCACGATAGAGTAGGGTTGATTTTGAAAAACAACGAAGTGAAAGCCGGACACGATATACCCTAAAAAGCTTTGAACAACTTCAGCATTCTTCGTCGTATGTATTACTTTATTTTATTACTCTTATTGCCGAAGCTTTTCAAAGGAACATTCTTATTTATATAGGGTATTCTTATTTACTTCTGTTTTTGATCTTATTTAATAATTCTGTTTTAAAGGAATATTTTATAGCATAGCTGATTTAACGTTTAAATGTAAAAAATTTAAATCAAAAACTTTTACCTTCTTTTTACAAGGTACATTTCAGTATTATTTTTATTTTTTAAGTCTACAACATTTTTCAAGTACATTATACGATAAAAAATAAATATATGTACTTCTTGTTAAGATTCGTTTTATTATTATTTAATAATTTTAATGCTTAAATATTATTTTACAGCTCAACAAATATATCTAAACTTTTCTATAATTTATATCTATCTATTTATATGAAGGTGAGTGTTTGTGGCGAATTCAGCCGCGTAGCAGACAGCGGGCGGGCGGCGCACAGTGGGCTGAAAATCGCCTTTCATAAACATAGAGACTTGAATTTTCAAGGATATTTTTTTGGCTAGAAATGGATTCTGCTGATCATTACTATGCTATAAAATGTCGTACAAAGCAATTGCGTGTACAAATGAAGGAGTTATAATTTTTTTAAGAAAAATTTGTATGGCGCTGACATTAAAAATGAGGCTATCTCTGGAATCATAAGGTTGGCCGTTCTATCCTTACACACAGATAATACTACTATTTATTTGTATTTTTTTGACATACTTCATATTGTGGCGCAAGGTGCGATGTTTTTTTTAAAAATCCTCAAAGTTGAAAAAACCCTTTTTAATGTTGATGATTCATTTTAATGCTTAAACGCTTTTAGGCTTGCAGTGTAAATAAAATATTGTAAACTAGACAAAGCATACTCATATGTAAAGCATTTAAGCATTAAAATGAATCTTCAACATAAAAAAGTTTTTTTTTCATCTTTGAGGATTTAAAAAAAAAAAAAAAAACAAGTTTCGCCACAATACGAAGTATGTCAAAAAAATACAAATAAATAGTAGTATATTTGTGTGTAAGGAAATAATGGTCAACCTTATGATTCCAGAGATAGCCTCATTTTTAATGTCAGTTCCATACAAATTTTTCTTAAAAAAATTATGACTCCTTCATCTGTACACGCAATTGCTTCGTACGACATTTTATAGCATAGTAATGATCAGCAGAATCCATTTCTAGCCAAAAAAATACCCTTGAAAATTCAAGTCTCCATGTCTATGAAAGGCGATTTTCAGCCCACTGTGCGGCGTGGATTTAACTTTATATACTTCTTTAGCTTTATGTGAGATTGATGATGTTTTGCACACTTTCAAAACAAGAGGAAGGTCACTGTCTACATGAGATTTAGAAAAACCACCGATCCCCTTCTTCCACCCTAAATGAAAAAATGTTGATACTTTTTGATGAAGGTTTGCATACTTGACGTTCAAAATAAGAGGAAAATTATTAGTGTCTACATACGATCTGAATTCGAGAAACTCCGCGTAAAGCCTGGCCATCGAGCCTCAGACATTGATTTCAGCTAGTGGTTTAAATAAATTAAACCTTCTTTCACTAAAACTAGATTATTAACCTATTTCATAGTCTAGATTCTTTTCATAGTCTAGAAGTTTTAGTAAGTGACCTTGTGGTTAGATTTGAATTTAATTTATTTGTGTATATGTTTCATTGCATTTTTGAAATATTATAAATGCATTTTTCATTTGTATACTTGAAATCTTCTTCTTGTACCATATGCAGGTAAACATTGTGACGCTATATGATATCTCGAACCCTATTGCAGAGAACTGCAAAACATTGTGACGCTGTATGATATCTCGAACCCTATTGCAGAGAACTGCAAAACATTGTGACGCTGTATGATATCTCGAACCCTATTGCAGAGAACTGCAAAACATTGTGACGCTGTATGATATCTCGAACCCTATTGCAGAGAACTGCAAAACATTGTGACGCTTATTTTATTTATTTATTTATTTATTTATTAATCTTAAGTTAGCTCACATCTTCGTGTGTGCTAATAGTTTTATAAACATATAAACATGTACATTGTTTGGCAAATATAATTTTTCTTTAAATATTTCAATAAAGTCACAAAAAAAGAAACATTAATAATTGAGATAGACATATTTTCAATTCATTTTTGAACTTATTAATATTTTCTATCACAGCAATTTCCTTCGGGATTTTGTTATAGAGTTGAACGGCCTGGTACATCAGAGATTTTTGGGTGCTTGTTTTTTTTCTTGTTGGCAATCTAATTTGCTTAGAATTTCTCGTCCCGTGTCCGTGTATCTCTATATGATAATAATTCGTATCCGTGTATCTCTATATATCAATTATGTATGATATCTCGAACCCTATTGCAGAGAACTGCAAAATATTGTGACGCTGTATGATATCTCGAACCCTATTGCAGAGAACTGCAAAACATTGTGACGCTGTATGATATCTCGAACCCTATTGCAGAGAACTGCAAAACATTGTGACGCTGTATGATATCTCGAACCCTATTGCAGAGAACTGCAAAACATTGTGACGCTGTATGATATCTCGAACCCCATTGCAGAGAACTGCAAAATATTTTTTCTTACTTAATACTCTGACAAATAATGGGTACTATTGTTGTTTTATACTTCCCATACTATTTGACAACACTAATCAGTAATATCGCGTTTACTATATTATACATAATAATTACTATATTATGTTCTCGCTTGCACGGACAGTGAAGTAAATAAGTATGGATAATAAACTACTTAATTAATGTCTTGACTTATCGTGTTTGACTATGCCGAGGTTTTCAATAAACTAAGTTGATAAATATTTAGACCGCTTCATCGTAAATATGCCTAAGATTATTTAAGAAACAGGTTTTTTCGACAATATTACTTTGCAAAATACACTTTTCTACCGAGGCTGATTGCTTTTGGCAAACATCTGATTTTTAATAATTTGACGTTAAATTAGAGTAAGTAATTTTTTTAAAACTTTTAACAGATTGTATGTCAGATAACTATCGTTTTTAGGTTATGACTGAATATTATAACATTTTACAGTACTTAAAAAACTGCTTGTTTTATTTGAGATGCGATGGAAAATTCATCGGGATAGTGAATTGGACTTTTATTGTGAATACAGCACATGATTTCCAACTATTCCCAACCTGCCTGAACCAGTGAGACTATTACACCCCCATTTGAGGTATACTTTGAGTCTTCAGGTAGTGGGGGGGGAACGAGATGGGTAAGATGAATGTGGGAAAGTTCCCGGCTATTCATATCTGGTCACCAAACACGGCTAAAGCCAATTCAAGCAACGTTTCAATTCTGAAAGTTGGTCTTACTCTGGAGTAAGGTATACTATACTCTGAGACCTGCCATAATTTTACTATAAATTATTTTTCATTAACATAAAGACTTTTCACGTGATTTTTGTGCTTTCCCCTAATTAAAAAGAGTTTCAATTTTTCTTAGAATCAAAAATGGTTATGACAGTCCTTTCAAACTATTTTTCGGTTACGACAAATTAACATACATTTTACCAACACGCAAAATGTCATAAATGTCCTTGTGAACCCAGCAGCTTCACTTGCATTGATACATGTAAAGAAGTGTAACTACTGTCAACTCGACCGAACTACCGGAATTACCGGCGCCCGTAGTGTTAGTTTAAACACACATTTCTGCAGACGCCTATACAAAGTTGTATTGTTCTGGGGCGTTCGGTAATACCGTAAGTCTCCCTTTGTTTACCTTATAAATTAGAATGTGACTGTTTCCTTATTAATGGCCGAGCTGTCAAGTTGTCCGTCTGCTGAAGTGAGAATGGCCTACCCTCGGATAAACGCGGTAGACATATTTATAGTTTAATTGTACAGTTTCTTACTCGAACGGTGATTAAGTTATAGCCGGGAAGTATTTACAATGGAAATTGAGATTTCTACCGTACAACACCGATGAAAACTACATTGTGTGGCGGGGGGAATAATAATTATTATAAGTTTGTTTGACGCATTACAAACGTTTAATCATTCCTAACTGTAATCGTTAAAGTTCCTTTTTTCATTAATTCGTTTTATAGACAAACATTATTTTTAATTTGGAAGTGGACGAAAGGTATTGTCGATTGTTATCTTAAACAGGACAGGATTACTTATTCTTCCCACAATACCTTTTTAATTTATTAAATACATTAACACAAACATGAAAGAGATTAACACGTTAACACAAATATTTAAAAGATTAACACATTAAAACAAACAATAAAGAGATTAACACCTTAACACAAACATAAAGAGATTAACATATTAACAGAAACATTTAAAAGATTTACACATTTAAACAAACATTAAAGAGATCAACACATTAACACAAATATTAAAGTTATTAACACATTAACACAAGCATTAAAGAGATTAACACAAACAATAAAGTTATTAACACATTAACACAAATATTAAAGAGATAATACATGACTACAGGGTGGAACATGATATTTGGGTTTTTATTTATCATCTTATAGGCATAGAAATTCATAACCTTTATAGTACAGGGTGTTGTTTAGGGCGTAACACATTACTTTGTTTACGCGCATGGTTTGGTGTTGCAAATCCATATTTTTTTTTGCGAATACAGGATATTAAGAATGCGGGGATAAGTGCAATCCCACACATCCCACATACATTAATTTTAGAGGCGCATTTGGATACCGCCGCCCCGTTAACCATTTAATGGATAACTAGCACCTCTGCCATAGGTCACCACATGTGGTTGGCTACTTTTGATGATTTAGCAGGAGTGCCCGGGTTCATCGGGGGAGTTGTGCTCAGGATGCGCCTGCCCACCACCTGCATAGCGTGCCAGATCGGGAGAGGCTGATTTGAGGAGACCCTTTGACCTCTCCAACTGGTCTCTCGTCCGATCGCCTTGCGCTGCAGCGGGAGGTATAAATGTATACAGCACTCCTGACAAACAGATCCCTAGATTCTTACCCACCCGTTATACATTTTTCCTTCCCAGAACTTTTCCTCTTTCTTATCTTTAAAAAGACCCTCCACGTGGTATCCCCAAAGTTGACAAAGGCATTGGCGGTAATTATTTTCCTCAGGGCTTCCTGTGTGAAGTTAAATAAAATAAAAAGTACATTATTACATACAGGCATTCAAATGAAAATATATTTACAAATAAGAAGAACGTATGAATAGTGTCATATGGGAATAAATGTAGAATTTAGTATATAGAAGTCATTTCCAAACATATTTTGAGTAAAATTATATCTAGATGGCATTCTGATCTCCGGTGACATTTTTTCAGGTTAAAAAAACAGTAGGTATAGTTTAGTTAGGGTGGGGGTGAGGATCTGGAGGTTTCTCAGCTGACTGACCAGTAAAAGAATTTTGTTACCTTGCATAAAAAATAAATATTATCAAAAAAAAAAAAATTGTCACCGGAGACGAACATTTCATATAACTACGAATGTGGTCAGGAATTACTGGTTATAGTTTGTCCGGTATGATCCTTAACATCCTGTATTTATGCTTATTTTGCGTGAACAAAACGCTTCCATGGAAGAGTGATATTAAAATCCCACAATATGTGCACACATAATATAAATACTATTTTATATGTACTTAACTTATTTCTTTAATAAATAAATAGTTTTTGTTGTTGTTATTTTTTCTCTTACCTACATCACCAGTAATAATAGTAAGGATTAGAAAGAATTTTCTTCCCAGACAAAATTACTAAGGACGGGTTGTTTCGGAGAATTTGAATAATTCATCAAATTTCAACGTTCATTTTTGGGTTCTGTGAAAGTCTTATTCAAGGTTCTGATATGATATCATTACAGGCTAGTTGCTTGACAGAACTGAAGTAATAACAGAACTTGAAAAAATCTTACACAGAACATGAAAATCAACTTTGAAATTTGAAGAATTGTTCAAATTCTCCGAAACAACCGGTCCTAAGACATTGTATTGGACAAACGTAATAGGTACTTTAACTACGTAAAATTTAATATTTAGTACCTACCTACCTACTTTCACTTGTAGTAAAATGTACTGCGAAAGTCTTCTATACGAAAAAAATAGCAGATTTGATTTTTGAGAACATAGTACGAAATATAAAAAGAACAAATGATATTCGGGATAAGATAATTAGTTGTATTGGTTTCATCAGGACACTACTAGTTTTTTGTATTCATCCTGTTAGTTGTTATCTAAAAGCAATATACAAAAAAATATATATTACAAAAAAATTAATAATGCATTTTAGTAGAGGGCTACTCGCGAAATCAATTCAGTACCCGAAAGGACGCGGTAATGTAAATGAAAAAGAAAAGAAGGTTTTACTTTTTTTTTTCAAAAACCTGTCACCAATACATTTTGAAACATCAATTAAATATGTATTCAATGCATGGATCTTTGTTTTCAAAATAAAGACGCGAGCATTTTTGAAGTGGTACTTAATTAAATACCAAAAACGGCACTCAATGATTTACCTCATTCCAGTGTAATGAAATGTCATATTTGTCATAATTCCCAACTCCTCCCAACCGTCTGGTGTTAGTGAGGCTATGGCTTACCCAATTGGGTTATTTTATGAGGATGAAGATAGTGAGAAGGAGAAGGAGATAGGGAAGAAGAAGTAAGGAAATAACCTGGCTATTCAGATCTGTTCATAGAAAAGAAAAGAACATAGTTTAATTTATTCATAATTACTCGTACTTTCCCCTTTTTCAGTTTATTTTTTTTACTCCTAGCCATACCATATTTAAATTTTTATTAGTGTCTTTTTAGGTCTGTATTTTTTTTGTCTAATAGTAATACAAATATTAGCACAGCATATTAATTTTTTTAGACATGTTTTACGTTTGTGTGAAAGTTGATTAATTTGTAATATAATTATTATTCGATTAAATAATGTTAACATCAATTAGTATGAGTAGGTATTTTATACGTGTAGTGGAAATCCACAAAGTTCACGTATAACGTATTCGTAAATAGGAACTCATCAGATTAAACATCCTGCGTACTCCACAACCTGCAGACTGTATACGTGCATAGACCGACACACAATCAAGCGTGCTCCATCCCCTAGTCCGAAACACCCCTAAAGTAAATACCTCCTAGCAAATACACGCGTAATCCTGCTTCTGTTTTTCAATCGCAGTTAGCCTTGCCCAATATGATGTGGCCCGAGGCCTTAGTGTAGGTACCTACAATGCAAATACGGTTTTTTTTTCAAACTCCCGAACAGACCTGTTTTTGGTAGATACTTGATTACTCCGTGGTACTATTGAATTGAAGGGTTGTACGACATGGGGTTGAGAGAGTTATTTTGAAATGTTGTTTTAACAAGCAGGGCAAATGTTATTCAATATATGTATGAAATATACGCGAAGAATTTTTTGATAATGCTTTATCAGATCTTCCTATATTTAATAGAAATTGGCTTTTGACCTTAATGAAAAAAAAATCTTGTGCAAGCAGCTTAACGCTCTATTTTTTATCGATCCTCTGTCTTTATTTTCATTTGCACTTAATGTCCTAAAACTTTTCAAAGAGTAAAGTGGAGAGGGGAGGTAAGTAGAAAATTGTATGAAAATGTGGTAAAAAGATTACTGATGTGCATATTTTGTGTAAACATTGATTTCAACTGTAAAATGCGTTTTTTCGGGTAGAAATTTTAATCTGATAGTATTAATACTCCAGCGTCTGGATGATGTAGGCCCTCTGATTGGTCAAATTTAAATTGTGTTTAAATTAGACTTTAAAGATTAAGACACGATTTCATACTGAAATAGAATCACCACATGTAATACAATATTTCTTCAAAAATATCGTTTCTGCTTATACAATTTTTGGATAATATCGAAGAAAATATGTTTTAGAAAGTTCATGATCCATTGGATTAATTACATTACAGTGAAAATTATCCACAATTACGTGATTACGTTTGACGTTTGACGAAAAAAGCACGCGTTCATTCAACATGGCCGATACGCACCGCGTCAATAGATGATAGCCGAGAGAGCGCTCCTCTGGCGGTGAAAGAACGAACCAAGGGGCTGGCGCGAATATTTAAATATGCAAAATAAAAAGATTTCTTCTGGAAGTTTATTTAAACTTTGCAATGGCATCTATAATATTATTATGCGATCGTCTGGATGGTCTGGGCCATCTGATTGGTCGAATTCAAATAATTTGTTTTGGTTAAATTCCGCTAACTTGAAAATTAAGACCCGATTTCATACTAAAATAGGATCACCAGATTTCTTCAAAAACATCGTTTCTGCTCATATAATTTTTGGATAATATCGAAGAAAATATGTTTCAGAAAGTTCACAATCCATTGGATTAATTACGTCACAGTAAAAATTATCCACATTTACATTTTATATATTTGAAGAATCAAACATTCCAAGGTTCCTTAAAAGTGTCAATCCCTCCTTTACCGGCCGCTGGGGTAGTTTCTCTATTGGCCGACAGAGCGCATAAGAGCGATATATACAAATACGTACAACTTCATTTATTCAAACAACGGTAATTATTTACGTGAAACTACCGTTTTAATACGCATTTACAAATAAAACAAACAATTGATTCAACTTAATGACAATAAGGGATAGGTCGATTGCTGACTTTTTAAGGGATAGGTCGATTCAGGCGGTTGCTGACGGTTTCACCTCTTCCTCGCACTCCATAAATGCTGGCGTCCCACAGGGATCGGTTCTGTATCCGACTTTGTTTTTGTTGCACATCAATGACCTTTTGACATGTGCACCGATTCATTGTTACGCGGATGACAGTACAGTTCATGATAGCTTTTTGTTTGACAAGCCCCCAAAGGGCACACAAACTCCAACGGCTCGGAGGGCTTTGAAGCAGAGAATGGACGGTTATCTCGAGAGTATTTCCTCCTGGGGTAAAAATACTCTCGTCGAATTTAATGTTTCAAAGACCCAATCCTGTCTGATTACGTCTAAAAGGGATCCAAATGATAATCTAGTCTCCTTCAACGGAAGCAATCTTCCGAACAGGCCTTCCATTGATATGCTTGGTGTAACTATAAGTGACCAGCTCAGGTACGGGGGCTCCATCGAAGCCAGAGTAAAGTTGGCCTCTCAGAAGCTGGGCGTACTGTACAGGGCCCGCAGATACTTTAATAGTACACAACTGCTCACCCTGTACAAATCGCAAGTGCGCCCTACTGTCGAATTTGGCAGCCATCTCTGGTCTGGAGCCCCAAAATACCTGAAAAAAACCCTTGACTCTGTGCAGAAACGGGCGGTCCGTTTGATAGATTACCCAATCTTAACAAACGGACTGCAATCTTTAGAGCACAGGCGTCAGGTAGGTATGCTGTCCTTGTTCTATCGGTATTACAATGGAAGATGCTCTGAGGAACTAGCGTCATTGATCCCTTCGGCACCGGTGCGTAGTCGGGATACACGCCAAACGCGTGCCCAACATTTGTACACAGTTGACACTTGTCACATGAGAACGGGTCGCTTCTACGATTCGTTCTTAAGTTCAACAGCTCGGCTGTGGAACGAACTGCCGGCCTCTGTGTTTCCTCCCTCCTACAACATGGGACTCTTCAAGACCCATGTTCACTCCTTCCTCTCCACAAAAAGACCCTCCACACAGCATCCCCAAAGATGACATAGGCCCTGAGGGAAATTATTTTCTTCAGGGCCTCCTGTGTGGAGTAAATATAAAAAAAAAAAAAATAAACAACAACTCTTTGCATGTACGATTTTGAAAAATATTGATATTTAATATTATTTACGTAAATAATAATTTCCCATTATTTTGACAGAACACCGATATGATATACGCGAAAGTATAGGCACTGCCAACCCAATAAAATAACATGAAAGACAATCGGAAGATAGAAACGCTTCGTTGATTGTAAAATTAGCCAACAAATCTCTAATCTGACATGTACTTAAATGTATAATAAAACAATCATTTTGCCAGGTATAAATATTTATATAATATATATATTAAGGTATTATTCGGAAACGCTGGACAAGGATAATACGAAATATTTTTAAGTAAAACCTTCGGATTAACCTTAATTAATATAGAAGGAATCTGAATGCATTCGGGAATTTTTGAATTTTAGCATTTTAATTTTTAATTACGTAAAATTAAAATTTGCTTTCGTTGCATTGGATGACAGCCGGAATAATTTCTATTGATGATATTTTCTTTTTTTGGTATTCCTGATATGAGTGTCTAGAATTTTTACCATAATTTACTCTATGCAAATATTATTTTGGTATTTTGGTTTCTTTTGCAAGTAAGGAAATGTTAAAAAAAAGGTTATTATAGGTTAGGATAGGTTAGGTTGGGTTATGCTAGGTTAGGTTAGATTAGGTTGGATTAGTATAGTTCAAGTTAGTTTATAGGTAAGGTTAGATTAAGTTGGATTATTATAGGTTAGGATAAGTCAGGTTATGTTAGGTTAGGTAACGTTAGTTTGGGTTATTATGGGTTAGGTTAGGTTGGGTTATTATAGGTTAGGTTGGATTTGTATAGGTTAGGTTAGGTTAGGATAGGTTAGGTTAGGATTGGTTCGGTTAGGTTAGGTTAGGTTAGGCTAGATTGGATTATTATAGGTTAGGTTAGGATATAGGTTAGGTGAGGTTGGATTATTATAGGTGAGGTAAGCTTAGGTCAGGTTAGATTATTATAGGTTAGGATAGGATATAGGTTAGGTTGGATTATTTTAGGTTAGGTTAGGACATAGGTTAGGTTGGATTATTATAGGTTAGGCTGGATTATTATAGGTTAGGTTAGGTTATTATAGGTGAGGTTAAATAAAATAATAGTCAAATAAATCATTTGTGCTAAGTAGGCACTATTTTGCCGGAATATTGTATTACATTATATTTTTTTTTAATTTACGTTTTTCAATTGTCTCTAGCCGCTCACTTCAGGAATACCGACAAAAGAAAATGTTATCAACAGAAATTATTCAGACTGTCATCCCATACAGCGAAAGCGAATTTTCATTTTACGTAATTAAAAATTAAAAAGCTAAAATTAAAAATTTCCCAAATGCTGTTCGATTCCTTTTATAGTAATTAAGGTAAATCAGAAGGTATTATTTAAAAATATTTTCTATTTTCCGTGTCCAGCGATTCCGAATATTTACCTATATTAATTTACCTTTAGCCATTTAGGCAATTATTCGGGAAAGGTAAAGTTTTACCCGAACAACTGTCATTCTTATTATGCCTAAACGCCTTCCTGTTCCGTGTTTTAACAATATATACTCACCCTCTCTCTGTGAATGACCTAATATCTACCTATTAAATGTAACTGTTGTTAGTATCACTTAAACTGGGCGAAGCCCAACTAAGTGCCGCCCGCATGGCCTAGCAGAAAAAAACCCGCGGAGCGGGTTTTTAACTGCTAGTTTAGATTTTATTATCTTTTTTACCAATGTTAATTGGTCATTTTAATTTGAAATTGAAAGCCATAAAAATTCTTTCTTAACCCTTAGAATACGACTAACTACAATAGCAGTTCATTGAAATCATGGCTACCTTTAGGTGCACTGCAATGTGCAGTATGTAGATCTAGGTTTTAGAAGTTTTGAACGCATTTCAATACTGTCCATGAAAATTCCTAAGTAAAACTTTACATCGTAAATGCTTTTTAATTATGATTTAAGATTTTCACGGCCAAAAGTATTTTTGTTATTTGTTTTTGGGGTGTTATGCCGTGTTGCGCTCCTTCCTTAGCCAGCATTTCAATTATTTTTAATGTAATTTTCAATATTATATTTGGATTTGAGATATTTACAAATTATTACCCGTATTCCGAGGGTTAATTATTCATTATATTTTTATATTAAAAAAAGCAAAATAATTACCACTAACTCACAAATATTTGCCAAAGTTGCCTATAAAATCATAAAAATTAAATTCATTATTGGCCAACGTTTTATAATTCAAAACACAAATATATATAATAGCACAAATCACTATTAGTTTTTTCTACGCCTTTGATTAAAAAATATTATTCCGTTCGTTTAAATATTTTGGCCTCAAATCAAAATGTATATTAAAAATATAGCACAGCCGTTATTGCGAATGAAATAAGTGTACAATTTTTCACAAATTTACGTAATTTGGGTCTTTTTCTCGCCTCCAAAAGTTGATGTTCAATGAAATTTGAATATAGTAAAATATCTAATCCACCCCTGACTTATGCACTTACTGTGCAGGGTGGAGTAGGACGGTGAAATCAAAGTGCAGGCGCGGGGGCATACTGTACAGTGCCTTGGGCGGTGCAGATTCAGGGCTTGCTGAACCATGTTTGAGTCGGATGAGAGACGGACGATATTGTTTGACCAAGTTTACACGGGAATCTGCATGAACCCAAACTATTTACATGTTAAATTTATGTTCCGTTATTATGTTTGGTTAACTCATGCATGATTCAAACTGGTTTTTCATTAATATTTATATGGTATGAAGACCAAGTTTAATAACGTAAATGTCTATGTTTAACAGTGAGTCAAAACTAAAATGGAATCATTTTCTAATGTTGCTTTGAGTTAGGAGAAAAATGGTTTGTTAGTGCAAAGAAAATATTTCATTATTATATATCATAGTTCATAATTATTTATAGTAGTTAAACAATACTAAAATATCACCCCTTTTCTTTCAGAGAACTGTTCCCGTTTATTCCAAATCAAAATTACCGAAATCTTAATACCGATAAAAAAATTAAATAAATAATATGGCAAATAATTATGTTTTCTAAATAAACAGTTATCTCTGTACTGTTTAAACAATAAATATTGTAGCAAGGAGTTGTTTAAAAGGTTGGGTTAGGTTAGGTTAGGTTAGGTTCTTTCAGGAAACTATATCGACTCTTGATTGTGAGTTGAAAATGTACCCAACGTTGATATTATTTAAGTTTCAGTCTGAAAAAGCAGTGCATTTTTCATGACAATAGAGATCATCGTTTTGGTTCTTCCAGAAAAATTCTAATGCAAGCCAAATGCGTCTTACTTATTGTTATATAGATACGGGTATATAACGTAACTTAGATAGTTATAAGTGAGTAAAGGCCCCAAGTGGCGGCGCCAGTGTTATATAACTGTTAAAGCCATATAATATACTATAGGTGTGTTACACAAATAGTCATCGCCGCACAAGCCGGCGGCAAAGCTTGATACTCCAATCATTCAGGGTGTGGATTATAGTCAATTTCCCAATTAAAACAAGTCTCTTGATATGAGGGTTTATTATACAGGTAATACAGGTTATCAACAGATCTACAAAGGGTACATAGCTTTTTAAGTCCTAACTAGTTACTAGCCAATCTATTGACTCTAAGGGCTCTGATTGACAAAGGTATAACATTCGCTCACGTGTAAACTAGGCTGAAGCGGTGAATGATGAGCAGGGGCTATAGGCAGGTGCCTAGGCAGGGTGCAGGACGAAGGGCGGCACAGAAGCGGATGCCATAGCACGGCCTAACTGATGCAGTAGGGCGGGAATACGACGAAGGGCGGCGCAGAAGCGGCCTGAGGCGGCCAGGGCGGCTAACTTCGTGGGCGGCAGAGCGGTGGAAGAGCGAAGGGCGGGAATACGACGAAGGGCGGCACAGAAGCGGCCTGAGGCGGCCAGGGCGGCTAACCTCGTGGGCGGCGCAGAAGCGGCCTGGAGCGGTGATGGGCGGCTTACGGCAAAGGGCGGCGCAGAGATATGGCGCCATCATATCCATGATGGTGTAGTCGGCCGAATTGCCTGGACGTGATAACTGAGTCTAGGGACGCGGCACATTATAAAATGTACGCACGCCGGTCCCATTACGGCGACACTGATTTGGCGGTAAATAATAACTCGGAACTAATACATAGTGTTGAACTCAACGGGGGCCGGCCGTGAACTGCGGCCGAGCGCGTGGCTAGCTAGCTGCCAGTACTTGACCTTGTCGGGCGCAAGTGGGAGGGATATTCTACGATATCGGATTGGTTGTAGGTCCTTGTGGCCTACGTGACTGGTATCAGGCGGTGATGTCGCGAATGTACGTGTATGTATTGGTGTTTTAACATGAACTCAGTGCGTGATCGATTTCCGGTAACGCGTGAGAATATACCTAACTTGTGCAGTTAGCTTGTTTTTATGGGCGATCCATAACACTACCCTCCTTGTCGACGAAAGAAGATCCCAGGCAACGTAGCTGAAGCAGGGCAACGTCTTCCTGTTTGCCGTAAGAGAGGTACAGAGCTACCTCCTTTCACAAAGATTTAAACACTCCCTAACTTAAGAGCCAAAACAAAATTTTAACTACCTGAGAGCCAAGTTGAACAATCCTAACAAGTACACTGAACAAGGGTTGCCAAACCTTTTTCAAAAATAATTGCAGAAATGAACTCCAAGGCGCGATACAAAACACGCTATGATTTACATACTCGATTTTTTTTCCAAACAAAAAAGAATACACATGGCCTTCCTTCCAAACAGAAAGAATACATAATACTTTCTCCAACAAAAAAGAATACACATGGCCTTCCTTTCAAACAGAAAAGAATACATAATACTTTCTCCAACAAAAAAGAATACACATGGCCTTCCTTTCAAACAGAAAAGAATACATAATACTTTCTCCAACAAAAAAGAATACACATGGCTTTCCTTTCAAACAGAAAAGAATACATAATACTTTCTCCAACAAAAAAGAATGCACATGGCCTTCCTTTCAAACAGAAAAGAATACATAATACTTTCTCCACAAAAAAGAATACACATGGCTTTCCTTCCAAACAGAAAAGAATACATATGACTTTTTCCAAACAGAAAAGACTACACATGGCCTTTTTTTTTTTTAAGACAACACCAAACCAACAAATGTAGCCTACAATGTGGTATATCCGAATGGATGTACACAATTACCACCAGGCCTACACTTTCCATCAAACCACAAAAGAAGAACAATTAAGCCATGTTCACAATTGTACAATGTTATACATAATGATATTCTGGTTAGAGAATATTATTCGCTTATGCGATTGACCAAAATCAATCCATATTCGCGTTTTTCACAATGAAATTCTTAAACTAGACATGGTTTTTTATACACAAAATTCCTGTTAGGGAATATGTACGCTGATTATATCATGCAATTGACCGAAATCAACCCATTTTTGCGTCACTTACAATGAAATTCTTGACACTATACAAAACAAGTATCAATACACATGTTATGTTATTTCTTATTATCCATTGATAATTTTGAAAAATGGAAAAAAACAAAAAGATTCTCCTCAAGATTTTAACAATATATTCTTATTTTCGTCATGGTTTGTCTGGTTTGCTAATAATTCTTAGGCATATAGTCCATCCTCTCGTATCGCATATTAATTATTAAGGTCAACGCTACCAAGACCTCCCATGTAATTAATTCTAAGGCTAATATCATCTTATAACATTTAACGATTTACTTCCTGTAAACCGTACAGCGCTGTACCAGGTGTTTAACAAGAAACACCAGCACGTCGTAACGATAACGTTCGACAAAACATTCGGACCACTCATAAAGTGTCCTTCCCACCAAATAACCAGACAAAACCTACAATGACCTTAAGTGCAATTATCAACCCAATTCTTTGGTTAAGATTCAATAATGTCCCAAAATGACATAAATATGCAACCTCCATTTGTCCTTAATGACCACAATTTAGATTCCCAACGAGTCTTAGACATAATTACGTTATCTTTACAAAAACTATTTCCTCTCACCGGGTATATACTATAATTCATCTTCCTATGAGAAATATACACACCACACTTGACATGGCGTACCACATATTACAAATAACAAAATTTTTTTTTATTTTGTCTCAACTTTATGAAGGACTTTACACGTTATATCTTTTTATTGATACCGAAGCAATCAAATACGTGTTTACAACAAAAAAAAATTCACACCATAATTGACGTGGCGTAGCATATAATACAGAAAACACAATTTTATTTCGTCTCAACTTTTATGAAGGACTTTACACGCTGGTTTTTTTTACCATATTGATACCGAAGCAATCAATTACGTGTTTACAAAAAATTACAATACACAACCCATAACTAATTAATAATTAGTTAAAGAACAATTTACACAATTATAATTTACAACATATTACATACCACTCAACAACTACTGTGTGTGATTATTCAATTCTTGTTATATAAGACTTATTTGAGTCTTTTCAATTTAATAACCGAGAACTACATAATCCGATTCCTAGAGTTTGACTTCCTTAAAAATAAACGACACGTATTCACTACGCAAGAAGAAAGAGAGATAAAAAAAAAATTCCAGAAAAAACAAATTAATTGGTAGGTAACCAATTAAATACAAAAACATTTGACAAAATTTCTATACAAGAGAATGTCCGAACAAAAACCACATAACAGGGTTTTTCTTATTTAATCTATACAATTTTTATAACACAAGATATTTGAGTTATAATAACTTCTATTTCACAATAATTACAAACGTTATGAATGAATTTGATTTTTTATTGTTATTATATTCTATTGCAAATCAAGTTACATTTACGAGAAAAAAAAATTATTATTCCTATTAGAAGGTCTGCTAGCGTCCTAGTTAGCCAACTTTATAGAGAACAAGACGAAAGAAACAGCGAGGTTATTTTGTCATCCGGAACAATATCCACACAAAGGTTCATGACGCCCTTGAGCTAATACAAAACGAATGACACCATTCCATCTACTATTCAGCTGATTTTATTAAAAAAAGAACGCGAACGAAATAGTATTCAATAATTATTACGTATTTTAACTGCAAAAAAATATATCATACTACTGCTTCGCGGCGAGCTTGACGAATTCATTATTATTATTATTAATTTTGTGTGTAAAGAATGTTTACTGCGACGCAAGAATAATAATTTCTTGTCCACAAATTCTCCGCGTAAATATAAAACATATCATGTTACTGAGCGGAGTTTTTTTTGTTTTTGACCAAACAATTTATTTTCTGTGTAATATTATTTCCTGTTCTAAAAGTTATTTTACTGTTTTACCATTTACTGCGAAAAATGTTGAAACAGCTGCGTATTCCAACCAACAATCTCTTTACTGTGTAAATGTTATTTCTACTGCGAGTTTTTTGCTGCGAGTTTTTATTCTAACCAACTATTATTTTCTGTTATATTACTTTTGCGGCAAGTTAATAATAATAATTCCCTTGTCGGCATATTATTAACAGTAAAATTGTTAACGATATTTATTCTCAGACCGGATGAGCAACGTGGATTTAATAATGGTAAAAACCGGTAAAGTCTATGGATCTTAATTTAAAACAACCGATACGTTATTTATTAGAGAATGTAAATTAAAAAAACGATAACTGAATTTAATCCGACGGAAAATTGATGCTTTGGAAGTTCTTTTGAGTATTTGAATTATTTCAACTTATTACAATGAAACAGATAAGCAAAGCTTAACCTGACAAAAAAAATTATTTCTATAACGAAACAATTAAATTGCATTCCAAAATTGAAATAACACATCTATCTCTCGGAAACATCCACATTTAACATTTATTACGTCGTAATTTCTCGTATTTGGTTTATTACGTATTTAGTAAAAGCTTCACACTTCCGACGGCACATTCGTATTACAAACACTCCCGAATCTTGAATTATTAATTAGAAATTGAATTATAACACACAGCTGTGGGGAAAAAAACATTAATATTACAGCAAAACATAGTAACAAAAGACATATTTTATCGGGCTAATTGACTATCCATGTTGTGGCGCCAGTGTTATATAGATACGGGTATATAACGTAACTTAGATAGTTATAAGTGAGTAAAGGCCCCAAGTGGCGGCGCCAGTGTTATATAACTGTTAAAGCCATATAATATACTATAGGTGTGTTACACAAATAGTCATCGCCGCACAAGCCGGCGGCAAAGCTTGATACTCCAATCATTCAGGGTGTGGATTATAGTCAATTTCACAATTAAAACAAGTCTCTTGATATGAGGGTTTATTATACAGGTAATACAGGTTATCAACAGATCTACAAAGGGTACATAGCTTTTTAAGTCCTAACTAGTTACTAGCCAATCTATTGACTCTAAGGGCTCTGATTGACAAAGGTATAACATTCGCTCACGTGTAAACTAGGCTGAAGCGGTGAATGATGAGCAGGGGCCATAGGCAGGTGCCTAGGCAGGGTGCAGGACGAAGGGCGGCACAGAAGCGGATGCCATAGCACGGCCTAACTGATGCAGTAGGGCGGGAATACGACGAAGGGCGGCGCAGAAGCGGCCTGAGGCGGCCAGGGCGGCTAACCTCGTGGGCGGCAGAGCGGTGGAAGAGCGAAGGGCGGGAATACGACGAAGGGCGGCACAGAAGCGGCCTGAGGCGGCCAGGGCGGCTAACCTCGTGGGCGGCGCAGAAGCGGCCTGGAGCGGTGATGGGCGGCTTACGGCAAAGGGCGGCGCAGAGATATGGCGCCATCATATCCATGATGGTGTAGTCGGCCGAATTGCCTGGACGTGATAACTGAGTCTAGGGACGCGGCACATTATAAAATGTACGCACGCCGGTCCCATTACGGCGACACTGATTTGGCGGTAAATAATAACTCGGAACTAATACATAGTGTTGAACTCAACGGGGGCCGGCCGTGAACTGCGGCCGAGCGCGTAGCTAGCTAGCTGCCAGTACTTGACCTTGTCGGGCGCAAGTGGGAGGGATATTCTACGATATCGGATTGGTTGTAGGTCCTTGTGGCCTACGTGACTGGTATCAGGCGGTGATGTCGCGAATGTACGTGTATGTATTGGTGTTTTAACATGAACTCAGTGCGTGATCGATTTCCGGTAACGCGTGAGAATATACCTAACTTGTGCAGTTAGCTTGTTTTTATGGGCGATCCATAACATTATCTATTAAAAAAATCTACTTAAATGTTTGAGAAGACGCGTAGATACTCTCCAAAAAATTAAATATATATTATATAATAATATTAAAACTTTATCTCCAATGCAGCAAAATTGAAAAATTATACTCCAACTTCTACTAATTATTTTCTTCTTTTTCTCTTTTCAGGTGAGTTTGAATTTTCGTAATATGTTATATTATTACCTCCTCAACTGCGTAAATTTTACAAATATCGGTAAGTCTCACATATTTTATAAACTCTACGTAAAGGCTGAACTTTTCAAAAATGCAATGTTTTGTTAAACGGTTATTAAAAAAACTGGAAATGAAGTTGTAATGTCAAAAAAAAAAATTCCCAACAAATATTTTCCTCTACGGTTTCCGCTGCTGAAATATTTTCAAATGACTTGAAATTCCGAATAATATCAAAAGCAAAATAACATTTCATTCTGAATCGGCCGGTTGGAAACATCAATGCTTCCTGTAACTGTATTATTTGGTCAAACATATCCATGTCCGATGTGCAGTGTTTGGTTTCATGCAAATATCAAACAATTTTATACCCATTTGCCTGTCCGTAAGGTGTATTATTGATCGCACATCATTGTAAATTCCCAGCCTTTATTTAGTGTAATATTTGTATTTAATCTTTGAAAACCCTAAGAAAATAAGATGCTTAAAATATTCCAGCCATTCCTGATATTTAAATGCTGTGCGTGGAATTTGGTTGGTGTAGAGGATTAAATACCTTAATGCGCCATTAGCAAGGCTTTTATTACTTTAATATTCAAGTAGTTAAGACGTGTTGGTGATTTGCAGATTTTTCGTGCACTTTCTTTGCTAAAACAAAATTTAAAGCGGAT
The DNA here is from genome assembly GCA_026573805.1 of Hesperophylax magnus. Classification (NCBI taxonomy): domain Eukaryota; kingdom Metazoa; phylum Arthropoda; class Insecta; order Trichoptera; family Limnephilidae; genus Hesperophylax; species Hesperophylax magnus. The sequence goes on from JAIUSX010000022.1 coordinate 10,800,220, forward strand.
CTTCGGGGCATCTCGTCCACCACAACACGGGTATGTGCCTATCATGGTGGTCAAAAATTCTTGACCAATAAGCAATGCACTGAATGCAGAAAATAATATATATAAGGAAAAATCTGTAGGAAATTGGAGGAAGTCAAGGAAAATATATTATAAACCTACATTACTGAACAAATTTTCTATAACAATGAATGAATTTAAAATTTATGTTGTAATAATTAGGTATTGTAGACTTCGTTTGCACTATACCAAGTGATACAATTAATTAATACCAATTAATATACTTCCATATTTGCATCATAGTGAGAAATTTATTGACATTATTGTTGTGAAATACATCTGCCATGTACAAAATTTTCATAAAGATCGAAAAAAGGGATACCGATCATATTATTCGTTTTCTCCTTAAGGGGGGGCTAGGGTTAATTCGTACGAAAAAAGGCATTTTTTTGTGAATTTTTTGTGACAACAAATTTAAAATTTCTTTATTAAATCTAATTGGACAGTAAAGTATGACATTTTAAGAATGTTGTATAAAATTTTCACGGAGAAATATTAAAAAACACGGCAATGGCAGCAATTAATCGGACGTGTCTCAAAAAAAATTAGAATGGCGGTGCCCCTCATAACTCGGTGCTGGGTCATCTGAAATCAGAAAATTAAAGTTCATTCGTTAGATAATAGTTTTTTCCAGGTAACGCTGGGAGGGTTTTTTGAAACTTTAATTTTTCACTTTGTTGGAACACTTTGAAGGGAAAAACGCTATTTTTAGTGAAAAAAATCGGCTAATTTGTTATTGTAAAATAATAATTATTAACAAATTTGAAAAAAACTCTCCAGCGTTACCTCGTAAATTATGTACAGATATAGTTTTCAAAATTTTAAAAGGATCGGTGCAGTAGTTTTGAAGTTATGACGGTCACCGACTTTGAAAACGTGAGTTGTGGGAAAAACGCTATAAAGTTTTGAACACTAAAAAATCTGGTATTAAACGTTTATAAGCAAATTTTATCGGCTTACCTCACACTGAATCATCAATGCCAGGTCCATAAAGGATGTTGCTATCATCCATGATGTCTAAGGCACCTTTTTGCTCCTGTCTACGACGAATCCTGCCTTCTTTAGTTTGTCTCTCAGCTTCCTGCTCTGCTCGGCTTATACGTATGGTCGGGTAGGGATTAAAATCCGACAGGTATAAAAATACTCGTAACTTCGTCAATTTTTCTCCAATCAACTAGAAATTTGAACACAATATTCTTAACATATAAAGCATTTATTTTAAAAAAAAAAATGCAAAAAAAAATTTTTAATACCCTATCCCCCCCTTAATTTAATTTGATTCGAATAATTAGAAATTGTTTTTTTTCTAATGTACTCCTGTACTCTTTAGTGTACCTTCACCGATATGCGTTAAAAATCATCGGTGCCAAACCCAGACGAAGGCTAAACTAGACAAAAAATAAACTATGGACATATTTTTTGGAACTTTATGGAACATTTGTAAACAAATAATATCAGGCCAATGTTTCAACTCATCATGATGCTTAGAACGGAGTTCGAAATTTAAATTCGTTTTGACTAAAAAATAAATAAATGCTGTATTCCATTTTGGTTCCTAGCACATTTCGTCTTTTTAACCTTTTGCGGCCTATGGTGTTTTGAAAGCCAGGTTGCAGTATACCACATTGTTGAAAAACTATACTTATTTGACTTCGTATCTCATAGCAGTGCATAGATAAATATGAAAGAAACAAACCTCTAGATAAATATATAAGATTAGTTTTTTTTTTTTTTTAAAAAAAGAAAGACAAAGATTCCCGGGTTACGAATAACCTGAAAATATTTGAAAATCTCCTACTACCACCACAGTAAGCTGAAAATGTTGCTTGTGTTGTGATGGAGGACTTAGCCAGCCGAGAAATTGAACACACTACGCCTGGGTGGGACCCAAACGCGATGTCAACTCGGCCACCGACCGGTCAAGTTAATTTTGTATTTTACGTAATTTTTTTAAAACCATTTTACTAGCTGTAAAATGTCATAGTACCAGATCATGGACGCGCGCCGTCCATAAAATGCAGACAGCGAACATTATTGCTATAATAAAACGCTATTTTCTATCATCATAAAAATGTCCAGATCGGTAGAATCGCGTGATAATTCGATACTTGTAGACTGTTGCCATTATTTTACCAAAAATGCATTAATTCCACGAAACTGTGAAATGTGGGTTTGACCCAAACATTTCAGGCAACCACGAAATAATAAAAATGTTCCATCAAATTTACTAAAGGGTTGAATATTTGAGCCGTTGAGAAAGAGAACGTAAAATTGTTCACCCTTTAGATGTAGAAAACAAATGATCATTCCTTCATTTATCTAAACACGCTTTCCGTAATTTTCGTCATCATCCTATATATTTAAATAATCGTAGAAATGGAATTTTCACTGCTACTAAATTATTTTCTTCGGAATGCTAAACGTCTACAATTTTCAGTTTAGTTTAGTGTAGGAATATAGCACTTAGGACTTTAAAATGCAGCAATTTTTTTTAAGACCACGTGTCAGGTCCTCGACGCTCGATAGCGAGTCCCGACGTCTCACCACGTCGTCGTTATTCAATTTACATGCAAATCTTAAGCCTTAGCGTGTCAATAGAATGCTACCTTCAGTGCTGGGTCGATATTCTATGCCATATTTAAATTGTGATTCTATGTAAACAGAATTAATTTTTAAAAAATATTGAAAAAGAACGTATTACAACATAAATGATAATTTCCTTTAGTGATTATTGATTTTAGATTATTGGTTAAAAAAGTTAAGTTCAATATTTATCATCCTTGATAATGACAAATAAAAATTCCTCTGGTTCATTCTGTAATTTGTTTAAATTTTAATAAATGGTAATGCCCGTGTTATAAATGTGTACCTGTTAAATTTGTTCACAGTTTTGTTTTAATGCTACGCATTCGAGAATTTATCAATAAATAGTTACATCTGAAAAACTTTAAAGGCGTTATCATTATAAATAATAATTTTATTTAAAAAAAATTTTTGTTTTCTACGAAAATAATACATATTTGCTGCGTAAATAAACTTTGGCCCATAAAAATCAATGCTATAAAAATCATAAACTGTTAAGCCTGGTAGAACAACTATGTGAAATAAACGTATTTTTAAAGCATATTTTTGCATATAAATCCAACGGTTTGGAATTTCCAAGAGAAAACAATACATCATTTGCGCGGACAAATTTTGGGGGGAATTTTCTTCGAACAAAACATGGATTACTTCAATTGTACTGGTAGTCGAGGATCACAAGGCTCCGTTCACATGATTCGCGGCTGTGTATCACCAGCCATGTGCGTATTATGGGGAATGAAATATTATATTACGGTGTTTTTGTACGGCATAATGCCGAGTAAATTCCACCTGTCACGGGCAGACGCGCCCAACACAATGGCTGATGGCGTTACAGATCATTCAACTTAAGGCAAATGCTCTCAGTCACACGTTACTTTATGTTATCTTTGTTTATCTGCAGAAGGGGTGATGGTTTGCAACGGTTTCAAAAAACGTGTCGCATTATCAAATATTTTTAATTGTCGGAAATGTTCTCCCCATTCTACCTCCATTTTGTGTTTGTTACAATTTATCGCAGATCTCTGCTATATATACAAATATAGTATAGCCACTTTCGTAAATTGGTTGAAATATAACATTCAATAATTTACTTTCAAAGTTATATGTTTATCGTCAGTACTGAAGATTAATCACAGACAATAGTTTTAAAGTGTATCTTCCAAAAATTGTCTTGTTTGCTAAAGCTTCGCCATTAATTTGCAAATGGTATTTCAAACTTTCTCAACGTTAACAAAACAAATGCTAAGCAATTCTGTACTCTACTATGTGCATGCAAATATTAATATAAAAAGTATGCTTCTATAGACATCGAATCTGTATCCTTCCGACTCAAAGTCGAAAGTTTATACGACAGTTCATTAAAGACTGCCAGTGGGTGATTATTTGACTTCAATAAAACTTTTTTTTCAAATAATTTGAATAAGATATTCCATACCCCTGCATCATAAGTCTTAATTAAAATCGTTATAATTTTATGAAGTGTTTTATCTAGTCTAATTAATTAATCATTATATCACTCCAAAGGCCTCCAACGAAGTTGGTGCTTTACCCACTAATGACTTTTTAGGACATTCTAATATAATCTTTCTATATATCCGTCCCTACTGTGGTTGTATGAAGTTCAGAACTATCTATACACGTATTAATTGAAACCATAATCTAGGTCACAGGATGTTGAAATAATTTGGAGTACGAGGGACTTTAAATAATACTTCCTTTTATAAGTTTATAGGCCGGTACTAAACTTGTCTTCGTTTACCCATTAAATACACAAGCTTTTTGATAATTAACAATTCCACTTCAACTGTGAAAGGGAATAACCCAACACACCCTAATGGTAACAGAAAATTAGTATTTTTCAAAGAAAATAATATTGACGAGCCACCATTAACACGTAACGGCAAGATACTCGTAGTAGATGTGAAACCTGTGCATTGGTGGTAAAAAGGCAAAATGAGCTTATGAAATTTATCACATATTCTTTTTTTAATTTGCCGGCAGGAAAAAGCTACACACATTTACCAAGTAGCTCACATTATAAGTACGTCACGAAATTATAAGTTATTTGTAATTTCTTTAGATGTCACCATTTAACTTTGATGTAATGTAACACATTTTGTTTAAACATGTTTGGATGGGAAGTATTATAAGTTTATCTACCTATTTTAGGTATTATAATAAAAGGTAAGTTAGATAAATATATTTCAGGTTTAAAAATTCAATTCTCAAAATGAAACCGAAAATGAATAACCCTAATTACAATTAGAATACCCACACCTATTTTTATCAAGTCGGGATTATTTTCAAGCGTAGCATTAACATTAAAAGTTACCTGCAAATCACCAGGCGTCACCTTCGTTAGACCGTAAAATTACCAATTCCCCCCACCCACCCTCTCGCCAACCTCAGTCCACGAAATTAAAGAGCAATTATCCAACACCAGATAATCCAGCCTGGGCCGAAACCCAACGGAACCGGGGCTAAGACCCTCGATCCGAAATCATATTAAAGCTCCATTCTGTAAAGCTCGGTTAAGTTGCATTTTTGGCGAAATTAAACCTTTGTAAAATAAAAAAATCTCTCTTCTGATACTAATTTGCAATGCTAAATATCTATTATGCCGATTTTTTTAGCTCAGAAAACCAGCACAGAATTATGTCAAATGATTTTTTTCTAGACACCGAATCTTCACAAATTTACGAAAGTGTTTTTTTATTCTGAAGACACAATCTTAAAAACGTGATTGTGTTTCTGATTGCTGATTGCTTCAAAAATTAAAACTTTTTTAACCATTTTCAGACAAAGTACGGCGCTATACACATTGAACAGTCATTACATCTTACTAAAAACAACACATAAGAGTACATTAGTGAAAAAAGTGTTGTTGAACCAAAGCTTTTATGATTACATCGCATTTAAAAACGATTTTATTTCCGCAGACAAAAAAAAATATCTACCATACTAGTCTACTGTTAAGGTAGGTACGCATAAAAGGTTTAAACGAATGAAATATTACATCAATCAGTAAAGACAACCAACATTTTACAAAAAAGGTTAACGTTCATTTATGTTGCACGTTATTTTTGTAAAATTAAACAACGGTTCTAACGCGTTGGGAGTCAATTTAAATAATGAATCTGAATTTTCATTGCCCGGTGGTTACCAGTAACCAGCAAACCGAAGCGTTTTGTTCAATTTGCAAACATGTCTGATTGTGATTATGTTTTATCAAGTGAAATATTATTCAGTTCCGCGTTAAAGAGAATTATTTCTCATTTTGGGATACAGATTTAAATATTGGGGTCGAAAATGATGTTATATGATTATTCTAAGACAATGCTTTCATAAATCCTTTTACATTCATAAATACAAAACACAAGAAATAACAACACACATATTAGAAACACTAGAGATCAAGGTCAAAAACATATTCAACAAGCAATTACAAACAACATTTGGGCAAAAAAGTTTCCTATACTATGGTACTAAAATCTACAAAAAATCCCACTCTCATTCAAATCTCACAACAATATTTTAACATTTAAATCTCTAGTAAAAAACTTTATACAAAACATGGGTAGATCAGAAATAGATAATATACTGACACCAAATACAGACTGAAACCGAAACCATTCAACTGAACAAAAAGACACCTTGTAATATATTTATAATTATTCCAGAAAAAACACTATTTAATATATTTATAATTTCTTTATTATTTTGGTATAAAAATTACAAAAAAACTCTGCTCCGTGGTAACAAACCGTGCATCCTTCGGTAAAACAATTATTAAACCGTTTATTGACCTGGGATGGAAAGGGTTACGAAAAGCTGATAAATAACTAGATATATTTCCAACATCACACGAAGTGCAAATTCGAAATCAGTTTACAACACAACTCAATATTTTGAGACCTGCCAAATAATTAATTCTGTAATAGGCTATAAAATATAATGTCTAGTTAGGAATTAATATCAATCAGGTTAAACATAACGATAATTTGAAAATACAAACACTTAAATTTACAATAAATTATTTATGTATTATGTTTTGAATATTAATAAAAAATGTGTTTTTTTAACACAAAATATTCTAACTGACCTTGTCTTGAGAGACCAATGTGGCATCCCCAATTGTAGAGAATGTTATATGTCTGGTTGTAATCAAAGTACGAAGAAATAAGGGTGAGGTAGGTTTTGTATTTCCTACCTAGATAAATATTACATCTGGTCATATATATCAAAAACCATCTCGATCCGTCGAGTTCTGGATGGTGTTATTTTTTTCAATCTCGAAAATTAATTTGCACACTAGAACTAAAACCTGTGATCAGTCAGAGAACGTTTCGCTCACATACGTAGCTTTTCAAACTTTAATTTCCGACTTTATGTCCGGGTTAAATCTTCTCCACAGGAAAAAACTAAACCCTTCCACACACTTTTCCACAAATGATCATCTAGTCAATCCACATTATGCAAGTACATTATATAAGCAAAATAAATACAAAACAATACAAGAACAATACGTCAACTCACCAGAGATCAAATGGGAAAATAATTCACCAACTCCAGATATTTTCATATCAGAGGGTTCGGCTCGGTAGAACTCCTAACAGGGCCTATAAATCCTACTGATCCCTCAACATAAATATTTAAAAAATCTTTCGTAATCCTACATGTATTTAAAATGACCGATTTTTGCATTTTGATGATAGATCTAATACGCCTAAATTTTTAATGAGAGAGCTAGGTATAATGCCAGTAACCGAAATAACAAATGGTAATATTTTTATAGTCTGAGAATGCCAAATTCTTTTTATCTCATTTCCTAAATCTAATAATTTGAAGAGTTGTCAGTTGTCAGTTAAAACCATATTATGCTAGGATTGCTTCAGAAGCTTTGATTTTCAAAGAATGTCAACAAGTAGAAGGTTTATTCCTTAGATCATTTTATTAAGAATATGTCATTTATTTGCTTTGAAAATGAAATACGATATTACATTTTTTTGCATAATATACAGATACAAAAATAAAATTAAAATATATCGAACCTTCCATTTTTGTTTTATTGATGTTAATGTCAGCAGGTGATTTAATTATTATTGAAGAAGTAGATAAAACTAATAAATCAAAAAAACACGTAAAACATAAGATGACACAGAAACATGAAAAGATAACCATCACAACTAGGAATCGACCCCAGGATCTCTTGTCTTACCGGGAAAGGCTTCTTAAACCATTCCACTATTGAGACTTATTAATTATTTCAAATTCAGAATTAACAAAATCATCTTGCAACAATTTTTTCTCACATTTTTGCAGCTACCTTTTTTAAATGATTAAAAAGTTTCCAATGAAATTGGTTTGTAACCTAGATAGTGTCTTCGATAAACAAATACGATTTTAATTTATATGGGATAACTCTTGAATTTTTTAAAAGTATAAATAAATAATCAGGAACAATTATATTTTTATTTCAACTTTTTGGTTATACTCATCAATGCAATATATCATTGAAGAAAAAGATAGTACTAATAAATAGTTTAGATTTATTAGTATTATCTTTTACTTCAATGATATATTACATTGATGGGTATAACTTTCAAAACTAGTTAAAAGAAAAAGTTGTTCCTGATTAAATTATATTTTGTTGCTCGAATAACCAACACTAAACAAACATACTCAGTAATATTTGATAAGTAAAAATACCAATTACAATATTTTTTCATGAATCAAAAAGATGTCTCGCTGGGAAAACATGTGTTGTGACCGTATTTTCAAATTAATAGATCAATATTCGGGAAAGAAGCGTTTGATTTCAAAATCATGAACCAAATCAAATGTACTCATTCTAGGAACGATCCTTTTGAACACGGTAAAATGCATGCATCGTTTATTTGCATCTCGGTTCTGTCTTCCGTTTGCGGAGCTCGCTTTAGCCATGCTAATTACGCCGCACTCCTGGTACAATGATTTCCCTCCGGATGTACACATGGATCTCTTATTTGTACCGTGTAGTATCACCGCTCTCGGCATAGACGGTCCAGCGTCGGAAATTGTTTGATAGGGGTGTAGACACTGTATTTATATGGTAATATTTCACATCTGTCTTGGACCAGAGACGCAACACGAATAGTTGCCTTCAGACTGGTCACACAACGCACGTGAGTCTCTCCCAAATAGCAAATAAATAATGCAGTCAAGAAGACAAAATAAAGTGTGCTAAATTATTTATATTTTGTTAAACATTAGCTCCACACAGGAGTCTTTAATCCTATGTCATCGAATATGCTGTGTGGAGAATTTTTTTAAAGGAAGGAAGGAGACGAAGTAGAGGACGATCTGGAATAGAAAATGGTACGAGGAGTTGGTAGGTATCAGTGGGTCAGCGTGTCCAGGAGTGACGGACGTTTAAATTTATTTCTCCCGCTACGGTGTAAGGCAATGGGTCGAGAGAATCGCGCTGGAGAGGCGAAAACATCTCCCTCGATCATTTTCTCCAAATCCAGCCCAACAGACAGTAGGTGAGCAAGCTCATCCGCCGCAAATATCCAGACAATCCTCTCCCCACAAACCCAGCCAATCCTGCCAAATCACCAAACGAGGCGAACCACTCGGAGTGACCTATGGCAGAGGTATTGGTTATTCACTGAATGGTTCCTGGAGCGGCAGTACCCATATCCACTTCCCAAAGTTTTTTTTGTAATACTTTACAACTGCTCTAAAAGATTCAGATTACGTAATCGGAGTCAGCTTAATATTATAATCGAGTGAGTGATTATATCTTTAAGTGTGGTAAAATTTGACTCTATTTTACTGTTATTTTTAAACTACCTCATTGTTTTTGAATCGAATACTGACCAACCAGCAAGTTTAACCGGTTAAATCGGTTAAGGTTTTCCTCACAAACGGTGTTTGCTCAAGATGTAATTACAACCCGTCTTAACTTAACCGATTCCGATATTCGCAAGTGAATCCTCCAACTTCTGCTACCTATTCCGGAATTCCGTATATAAAAATATAGCTATTTTAAAGAACGAAATATCTTTTTAGTTTTTTAAATATTTTAGTAATATTTACAATTAGCGCAAACCCGTGAACATTGTACGGGATATTATAATGGAAAGATTTATCTTTCGAACGATGACTGTAAGTAAACTTTAAAAAATAAAGAAATATGTCAAAATGTAAACAAAATAAATACATATTTCAAATGTAGAAATATTCACTAGTTAAAATTATTTTGGTACCTATTTTATCGCTCGTCTAAATTGTTTCCACAATCAATTCCAATTATGAAAATCAATTTTTAGTTCATGAACATGAGGTACACATAGTCACAGAGATAAACAACCATTTAAAAAAATAATAATTATGACTTTAGAAAGATTCCCTGCCTGCAACAAGCGATTTCAACTGATCGGTAGACCGTTATTTTGCCAGCTTTATTGTACATTTGAAAGTGGAAGGCATTCCTAAAACTTTAATTTCTTGTGTAATATTTTATTATCAAGGAGATTTGTTTGCTTTGAGATTCTCGTCTGAAAAAGTAAGAAAAGTGTTTTCCAATTTTGACTTGTAACCCTTCGTTTAACTTGTAAATGACAAAAGTTCTATAGACATAGCCGCAAAAGAAATAAAAATTTTCTTATTAATATTTTATGATCTCATAAATTTCGTTTTCTCGGTGAAATTTCCTAATCAATATTTCTTATACAATCAAAGTTACAATAAAGCTTCACAAAGAGGAGCGAGGGAAGACTTTTAATTACGTGACAAGAAAAACAAGTTCTTGTTTGCTGAAAAAAGTTACAAAGGTACGCGAGTTCGGCGAAAAGTTTATATATTGACTCATTGACCCAGGTTTGTTATTAACTCAGTTAGGCTGTAAAGGAGGTTGTCGGGATGTCTTTTTTGACAACAGAATGAGATTTTTAATTGCTTTTTTCTAACATTAAACTCAAAAAACAGTAGTTTGAGCTAGAATATATTTATTTTCGGTACAACAGAATTTTTGTCTTTGTGTTATTAGGTGGGGAAGAAAGGAAATAATGAAAGTTACAATGTTGGTTTCTGTTTATTTTTGGGAGAGAAAAGCTGCTTTGTGTTTTACAAAACTGCTTTCATAAACCTTTTGGAAAAGCATTTGACCCATAAAAGCTCACTTCTTGTTCCTGTGATATAATGTTTTGTTACAAAGTTTTTTGAGCCATGTCGTTGAGCAATCCTATTATTTTGCTTTACTTTGCACATTCAGAAGATGAGAAAGTTTATTGAGAATTATATAAGAACAAACTTTATAAATTTACAAGTATTCAATTCAGAGTGAATGTACAGTACATAATTATTATTAGGTTGTTGGAATGAAATATTGATATGAAATAATAATGGTACAACTTTATTGTTATTTGCGACAAATACGAACTTTGTTAGAGTTGATCAATAATTAAAGAAACATGACGTTTGTTAGTATTCAATGAATCCAAAGGCTTTTCCGCAAACTTGGAAGCATTACGTAATTTTAAATATTGATAATCTTTTTAACTTATCGCGTTTTGCTTGGAGTTTCATGATGGTGCAATAAAATTATTCACTAAAAAATAATTCTTTCAATAAGAACTTCTTTCATTTTTGATTTAAATTTGGAAAATGTAGAGTTGGAATAGTTATTCGATCACTACTATGAATAAGTAAAAATGTTAAAAATAAGAAAGGTTTATAAATTTACCCATAGATTCTGAAACAAACGTATGTACAAGTATTAAAAACATTATTTTTATATTATATTATTGAAGACGTTTGGTTAAGCTATGCTATTTTTTTTCCTAAAAATATCTTATTCATATCAATACACGTACAAGTGCATTGAAATTTTTTTAATCAAAAAATTTAAAACAACTTTAAAGAGAAAGAAGACTCTTTAAAAGGGAGTCTCATTTGATTTGAGTTTATGTAGGCATCCAAAAAGTACCTGCCTCGTGTCAAACGTGCGTTCAGTTTTTTTGCAAATAAAAGTAGGCGCTTTAACGCAACTTCAAGAACCAGTTAGGAGTCGGGAGTACTTCTTCGTCAACACTAAAAGCAAGTAAGCTTGAAAATGTTTCAAGACTAGTGCCCGTTGGCTCTACTGTTATCTTATTTCGCATCTAGGAAAACTTTGGGAAATTATTTCTCATATAATGCGCTCATTTTCCGACGCCGTCTATTGAAGAATTCCTCCGAGGCGTATATGTTTTTGTGTGTCTTGACTGTTGGAGTCTCGCACTGATGCTCAACTAAGTTTGTAAGCTAACATGGCGTCAAGCCTCTTCTCATTTCAGTATCATCGTATTACATACATTTGTTCCGGGCTGAAGACAAATTGAACTAAGTATAAAGCATAATTATATCTCTGTATATTAAACAGTGTATCCAGTATCTATGTGAAGTTTGCGCGCAGGCAATGTCGTTAGGTATGTACACGCGAGTTTTAAAGATGTTTTTTTTTGCAAAAATACGATAAATGATCGTTCATACATGTGATTCATCAAAACAAACACAGTAAATTTTTTTTTAAATACTTCAAGATTTTTTTTGAAATTGTTTTCAATAATTAATTATTGTCAAGTAGTTGTGATAAGTGTTGGTTATAATTTAGTATTAATTACATGTGTCTACATTACACAATGTATTACATAAATAAACTGAACACACAAGTAATATAATCATATCAATTTTTTTATCCAGAGTTAACATTACATTTGTTTTGGAAATCCCACGATTTTGGTAAAAAATTGATGCATTGATTAATAAATTACTCAATTTTCTAACAAATAAATACCCCAATACCATAGCAGAGGTAAAAATTAACATGCACGATTACGATTACTAGAAAAAAAGATTTCGAGAACTTAACTTATTACAATAACGGAATCTGGAAATAAAACAACATAAAATTTGCATCATAATCTACTATTTAAAAGTTTTGACCGATCGAACCATTAAAAATGTTAGAACACAGTAAAAAGCACACTTCCAAAAATTAAACGACGACACCAATCGCCCCCTATCATAATTTTTGAAAGAAAGCAAAAAAGTCAGTTGGCCATTGTAACCCTGCCATTTCTCACCGCCTCGTCTCGCGACTGTTTACTTCGTACATCCAGCGGCCTGGCAGTCCTTCCTCCCGCTATCTGTTTTTATTTAGTCGGTGTTCTCGTGCCTCGCAGCGGGCCGCCCTGCGCCCGCCCCGAAACGAAGACAAATGATCTGGCATTATCTCCGGGGTTGGTTTTCGCACTTTTACGGCCTTTGTGTCGTATACTCCTCTGTACTCCGTGCCGGACGGTCCTTCTTGTATACTGTATGTTGTCGGATTCAGACGGAACTAAGAACAAAATGGTTCTAATATAATTTGATAAATTTACAGATTTTTTTTTCATGTTATATACATATTTAATTAATTTTATTAAATTCATACATTATTAGTCTAAGAAACTGATTATTGACTTGAGTCAAAATTACATTTAAAGAACACTACTTGCATCTTTGAAAAAATCTATGTTTTTTGTCGTATTTATACGTTGGGTAAAATTCTCAAAATAGAATATATTACTTTAAAGTAATTTAATGTAAGTAGGTAAGTGTACACTGTACATGTTCATCGTTAGACTAATATAGTACAAGATTTTTCGCTAAGTAATAATTGTGTTGAAAGGGGAGTAAGGAAGTAACCATCTGTGAGTAGTATAACTCAATTCATTTCTCTATGTATGAATGTGAATGAGGCAAGGAGTGTGTGCCAATACCAAGTTGTTTGGCGGTCGTCTTCTCTGCCTACCTCTGCCGGGAAACGGCGTGGTGGTTAGTTAGTTAATCATTTGACCAATAAAAAATTTCCTACCCACAGGAAGAACCGACAAATTATTTAATTATTATGCGGTAAAAATATTTTTTTTCAGTTTTCAGTTTTAGTGCCGAGAAATCAGCGTTTATTAAATATTCTTAACAAATTCGAACAATATTACGTAAGTATCTGCGGTAATTCGCTATGCAATTTAATTTTCCTCACTGGATATAACCTGTTCTGAAGTATTAACATTTTTGGTTACCGTTCTGCAAACAATATGTGTAGATGTATTAAATCTTTTAAGAGTGAACAACGAAAGTAAAATTAGTTATTAGATATTTCCAAAAATGACGAAATTACGAGCTATCATAGTGAACTGGGGTAAAATGTGTCACGTGTCGTCACATGAGACACGGTTCAGTACAATATTCATAAATCAAACAGCAGTGCTGCGGTTCCACCGCGCATTCTTTTCATAAGAATGACGCCATCATAAGAATTTTGCTGTCGAACAGCAGTGCTGCTGTTCCACCGTGCGATTACCGACATCATCACAAGCTTTTCATAAGAATGACGCCAACATAAGAATTTTGACCGCTTGTATCTTCGGTGCCATTCGGTGCCATAGAAATTTCGTTGAGTTAAAATTAACGTTCGTTTATGTTGGAACCTCTTTATTGCTAGGTACGTGATCTTTGTTATTACCCTTACGATTGGCTCGCTCTGAATTTTTGACGTATGTAAGGATTCCACAAACCCTCCCCCATACTGTGTTTAAGCATAAAAACACAATTTATCTCCGCCGCAATTGTGATTTGTATAAATTTTACATTCATTCACTGTTGCTTTCGCTCCGCATAAAATATTTTTATTAAGTAGAAAAAACATTCGTATTGAGATTGTCGTGCTCAATTTTATCAAAGTTTTGTTGAAGGCACATAATATGTTGAGTAAATTCCGCCTGGTTTTTTAAGATTAATTAGAGAATTTTCCGCTCTTTAGGCAATTTCTTTATGAGTTATGTAGTTATAAAATATCCATTTAATTGTCTTTATTTACCAAATAAGGTGCTATTGTTGGTATCGTTTTTTATAAATATTTATCGAAACAAGAAATTATCATAAATGCATTGGAATAGTTCTTGTTATAATTATAGTGCTGGTTCGAAATCTGAATCTGAAAAATGCTAGGAATTTATTTATATTTAAAAAATCAAATCACGAATTAAAGTAAGTGGTAAAATAGGTACTCATAAATTATTATTATAAATACTCGATGTAGGACGAATATTGGAAAAAATTAGTGTTTTTTTAACTTAAATCTAATGTAACTTAACTCGATGAGCAAACCACTTCATAACAAAACTCTGAAAGCTGAACCAGTTGAATCACTGTACTATCTTCAGACTCATCAGGTTAGACGAAACCAAAATTTGAACCAAATAGGTGGGGTAAGACTGACATTATATTAAAATTAGGATGCAGAAGGATCCGTTTCATACGGAGGATGGAGTTTGTGCAGGAACACGAACCTCGTAGGTAACATTTAGCGACCGAAAATGGCGCCTGGAAGCCTTCGAGGCGTTATACTCGAAAGGCGCCGTCAGACGTCACTGAATAACGGCGCGAAAGGATGCTCAACTATTGTTATGGGGTTAATTTTCAGGTAGATGTACTTTGCCTTAAATTTTAAAAATTTCTAATAAACTTTATAGCAGCTTTAATTTTTTTTTCATATAAATTTTATATCTATTATCTTTACAAGAAAACTCTGGCGTCAATTCGAGCAGTTTTTGATCTGGAATATATCGGCTAGTAAAACTATTGGAAGCTTGTAGGGTCATTTCGTTCATTGGCTAAGGAGCTTTACAGTATGTTTTTTAATTTCTTGATGTCGTAGTGTTAGTTATTTTTTGTTTCTATGCAAATCACTATATAGCCGACATATATAACATATAATATAATGTATAACAGCTATAATTATTTTATGTGGTCTACAAATATGTGGGCTTTCTGATGAACACCAGATAATATTTTTAAGTTCACTTAACACTTTTGACTTAAATAAATAGAATTTTATAATAAACTGCACCTAATAAAGCGTTCAAAACATCTTGTTCTTAAGATTCTAGAGTTTTTTTTTTAACTTTTTTTTTTTTTTTAATACTGATTTTTTGTCTTCGACGAAAATCTTTTTGATTTTTTACAATGTGTAAATCATAATTTTAATGAAAATGTTTTCTTTGATTTTAATTCAGTCCATCCATTGACCCGCTGCCAGCCTTCACCGCAGTTCCATATCAATAGTGACTTTAGATAGGCATTGTTAATCCGAGCTTCAGCGAAGCAACTTTCCCTATAAATGAAGTGCTTAAAGCTCGGAACCCACATGTCTATTATTTTGTCGCCGTAATAACGTAATAACAGCCGCGACTCGACAGCCCGTTAGACGGTTTGAAGAAGATACTACGCTTGAGGTATCCGTCTACGCCGTAGAGGGACAAATTCAATTTGTGAACATTGGGCGTCTACGCGAGCGCGGTTATATTATTTTCTTTATTTAATCAATTCTCGGTATTGCCAGCCTTCATAAAATCAATGTTTGATTTGACATTCGAATGAATGTAAATATATTCAGATTTATTCTCAGATAGCCTAAGGTCATTTTAACATCATCAGATTCTCATTTAATTTTGAAAAATATATTGGTATGTCAAAATGATTAAAGCTTCTATAGGTACATGATATCATCCCATATTTTTTATGTTTTATTTATATTTGCATACATAAGTTTTTATTTCAGACCCAGGGATGTCTTCCACACCATGAGTTATTATTTAACTTTATTTTGTAGCACATTTATTTTCATTTCAGATTTAATTTTTTTTTTTGTAAGAATTGATTTTTCATGACATTTCGCTAGATTTTTGTTTGGCCAGTAGAATTTCGGAACCCCAAATTGGGGTATTTCGTGAAACAAGAAAACTAAAGAAAGCTAAATGTATAGATGTAAAAATGTGTAGATTAGATGTAGAATGTAAGAATTTAGAAGCAATCGGCTATTCCTATTACAAAGTAAAGACAAAATCATTTAAATTGTGGTCCTTCATCAGCACAACGCGGAGAGTAGGCACCTTCCTGCGACCTTGGAATGATTTGAAAATCTCTTTCTAGTTTTTTTTGTTCATTTTGAAGCTAAAACTCAAACTACTTAGTCATGGAGCTTGTCAATGAATTGACTGAGTTTGACAGATTATCACCAGCAATATGTCACAACCTCGCCGAAGAAACTCTGATCGGTAGGTGGACGCCATTGAAATTTTCCCGTTTAAATTTCATTCCAGATAATAACATCAATTGATATTACAAAATCTCAGGTGTTTTTGGTTGGTTCACAGCTTTTGTAGTACCAGAAATACAGTTATTATAGTAATAATATTATTTAGTAACGTTTTTGAACCACGATGAACAAACATTTATTGTTAAATTATGAACGAACTTTATGAAATGAAAGTAACAACAATTCAAATCAATTTTCGGATACATTGTTTTTTTATGATACAAACCCATTTTATATTAGTCAATATAAAATAACATATCGAGGAAAAGATGACGTCAATAATTTTAGAATCAAGATTAAGGAAAATTGTATTAACAATGGACGAAATACGTTTAAATAAGCATTCAAATTTCATATCATAATTGGCGAAGGTTCATAGAATGCAACACTAATCGATTTGTCATAAAAGGAGATCTTTATCAGGCCTACGTCATTAGTTGCATGTTCCTCTAGGCTCTACCCATCACCGCCAAACATCGAGATTTTTAGTTTTTTCTCAGCATTCGTGTCAGACACTTCAACTTTATTATTTTCATATCTGAATTTATGAGGGCGGTACGTGCGCCTGCAGGGGAGACGGTGGAAGTGAAAGCAAGGGTAGGTTTAATATGTTTAAAATGTGTGTCACGCACCCACCGACAAGATGAACTCCACACTCCCCCGCCCATACATAAATCTGCCGCCCTTTGTATCAGCCGCCCTGGCGATGTATATACAGATTGTACCGGAATATGAGCAGAATTATGTAGGCTCAGAATGCTACGTTAAGCACGTATTGCGGTTATTAATAAGGTTAATTGAATTATTCTGCGGTATTTTGAGGAATGAAAGTTTGAACTCGTCGCTATATAACTGACATTATTTTCTTGAAGTTTGAACTAACTTGCATGAGCTTTTCTACTAACAACTCGACAGAGCGGAGATTTCAAATTTGATTTTGTTTCAGTTCAAAATAAGTGTATTTATAACATTTTGTGCGTAAATAAGATGTTGATGTTTATTTTTGTAATAATACGAATGTTGAGAAGACAAAGATATAATAACCTTAAATTTTCCAAAACTGTGCAGGTGGTCATAGGTCGAAATTATGAACGGACAGGTAACCGTATTGTTTACCTGTACTGCTACTGGATACATTTGTTTGATCCTCGCTGGTTATTGGTTCAATTCACATAACAGCTTTTTAAATTATTTATTTATTTAATTTGGGGTTGTCGAACAGTTGCCTATGTCTTAATAGAATCCGAATACATATACAAAAAATATATATTTTTTAGTACGAATTTTTCACATATTTATAGATTTTAAGTTTAAATTTGTTTTTCTTTACTTTGGTAATTCGCCAAATATCTTAATTGATCCGTACACGAAGGACTTTTGACGCTGGTATTTTTTCCGAAGGGGAGTATTATATCATTTCTTTACCGCGTCTATGTGTCTCACTTAAAATACCATGTTTGTTAACCTTTTTTCACAATGATTTAAACAAATATTTCTCGTTAATTGTGTCTTGTAGAGTTAAAAAACAAACTATCTTCCAATTTAAACTGATTGGTTAACACGTCAACGAATGGATAGTAAAACGAAGATAATACCTTTTTAACTTCAGCTACTACCTACATAAACCAAGATAAGCGTTTTTTAACTTCGGCTACAACCTACACAAATCAAGATAAGGGTTTTTCAACTTCATCTACAACCTACACAAACCAAGATAAGCGTTTTTTTAACTTCGGCTACAATCTACACAAATCAAGATAAGGGTTTTTTAACTTCATCTACAACCTACACAAATCAAGATAAGGGTTTTTTAACTTCGTCTACAACCTACACAAATCAAGATAAGGGTTTTTCAACTTCATCTACAACCTACACAAACCAAGATAAGCGTTTTTTAACTTCGGCTACAACCTACACAAATCAAGATAAGGGTTTTTCAACTTCATCTACAACCTACACAAACCAAGATAAGCGTTTTTTTAACTTCGGCTACAACCTACACAAATCAAGATAAGGGTTTTTTTACTTCATCTACAACCTACACAAATCAAGATAAGGGTTTTTTAACTTCGTCTACAACCTACACAAATCAAAATAAGGGTTTTTTTATCTTCGGCTACAACCTACACAAACCAAGATAAGCGCATTTGCATTGTATATGAAATGCTTTCAATTGAACGCCCTCCTTTCCGCTGAATGTTGAATGAACACCAATATTATGTTTTATGCAGGGGCCATGAACGCTGCATTTACTTCTCCAATTCAATTACTCTCTTATTCATCGGGCCACATTGGTACGGGCACCGGCCACTGCCCACCTCTGCACTACAGACTACTGCAATAGACTGTAGCCAGAGTGTTTTGACCGGAACCTGAGACTTTTATTTAATGCTTCGATTAGAAGTCAGTGTAAACAAATCATATCAGATAATTAAACCAATGGAGCACAAACACTCGTAGGCAGGAGTGACATTGCAAAAACCGGTATTGTAATGGCAAAAAGACGCCTTTTTTATTCATACTTTCTTAAATATACTTAAAAAGTGCTAAATAAATATATTCGTATAAAAAGATTTTCATAAGACGCACAAATAACATAATATTTTCAGTAATTTTTAACATTTTTTGACGGATTTCGTGAAAAAAGGGTGAAATTTATGATTTTCGCATTCATAAATCGACAGGTTGCCCTATAAAGACATATATATATATATATGTATATACTATGGAATTTTAACAGTATTTTTACGAGAGTATGGATGATATAAGACGTCTTGTTTTTGCTTTTACAATTCGCAAATCCAAAATAAATAAGTTCCGTACAATGTCACTCGGGCCTTCACACAGCGCTTGGTTTCGTAGAACCAATAAACTTTTATTTGAAATACTTTTAATTGAATAATAATTTTAACGTAGTTAGTAAAAATATATTTTTTTATATTCACCAACCAACAAATAACAAACAACTCAAAAACCAACTAAATCGAAGCCAAACGAACTTTATTACCTACATTAGAATTAAACATCTTCCCTTGAGCACAACTTAAATTGATCAGTACCAACTAGAACCAATGTTAGTTTTGTAAAATAACATTAAACAAAACTGTCTATTCTACCGGTTCATTGCATTAAAGTGAAGTGTATTTTGCATGTGGTTTACCCGAATTATTTAATATGGAGATGATAACCTTATTAAAAATGTTAATATGTATGTTTAAACTGAGTTGTTTCTGGCCAATAAAGTAACGTGTCACTACATATTTTTTATTCGGTTTTTTACATAAAAGTCAATTTATTTAACCGCCAAATTCACTTTTTCAATGGAGAATTTTCAATCGACGCGACTGTTTGAAACTTCCAACATCATTTCCACGAAATCCAAGAGCTTTTAAATATCCATTCATCTATTGAAATAAAATTTATTTTTATACTATCTATTGAAGCAAAAAGCCGTATTGTACATTTCAGAATTTTCGTTTTTATTTGTAATTAAATTTCCAACGAAACGACTACTGAAACTCGAGCGAAGCCGGACTGTAGTAATGTAAGTAGGTACAAATCTATAGTAAAAACATTTTTTTTTTACAATTTGCAAATACATTTTAAACCACTTTTATAAACATATTGAGTTAATAGTTTCAAAAGTCACGTTCACAGCAGGAGAGTATTAAAAAAATAGGTTTTTGTATATTCTCCTGATGAAGGATGGTAAAATATTGTGGTTTCAACAAATGCATGTATTTGTAATATTGTAATCATAACAAATGCTTTTTTCAGATGCGTTAAACATATTTTTTATTGCAAAAGCAGTATTGATTCCCCGTTGTGACATTAAAGAAATAAAATATTTCATAGTTTTAAAAGGAAGTAAACGTTAAGCTTTAAAGATTTGATCTTCGACCCCATTGGTCGGAGGCGCAGCGACATCCTCCGCACGAGGCTTCCTACGTGCCCAGAATAATTCTTGCAAATTTTCATCATTTAGGAGGCCATAGAGCGGACGTTGGTAGCGGAACAGCTAAAAATATGAGCTGTAATAACATAAATCCCTTTGGCATATAAAACACTAACCGTTTAAGCGAAGCAGCCTTCCCATGGCATATCCCGTTCCTATAAAAGAATTGTCGACCTCACGCTTCGACTCACTGGTGCTGCTTAAACTTTAAAGTTGAATTGACAACCTGTCAGCGGAGTGGTTTGGGACCAAGGCTGTCAAATAAAGCTTGCCTCCTTTTGTTGCACTTGCGGCATGTTTTTAAAAGTTTGAGTACATAATATCCCTACGTTGTTGGTTGACAGCTTAATCTAGTGCTGCATCGACAATTTTGCAAAATGGTTTTAGACCAAGCACTCGAATGATTTTATTGCGATTACAGCATTGAGAGCTGTGCTAAATTAAGTACTTATAAATACTTTGTTTGTGGCTGATGCTCACATGCTTGATTAATAAAACTGTTTAAATACTAAAAACGTTACTTGTTGAAATAATTTGGAACCAAATTTATTTAATTGTTTTTTTTTTTCAATTACCACTAACACTTTATTACGCCTTTTTAAAAGAATCCTTCATACATATGCTTGATGCAATATTATTATTTGTGTTTATAGTTTATAAATTTCAAATTTTCAATGAAAATTATTGCATTATATTTCGGACGGTGTTTAATTTTGTCAGTCTAGGAGGCGGAGAGTTTAACGGAAATGAATAATTTTTTCAAAAGTGCTTCAGGTGAACTCATTGCCTTTAAACCGCAGTAAGCAGTTTAACATGTGTCCATAATAATATTTTAACTAATGGTATTAATTAAATTATTTATGGTAAATGCATATATATATATATGACACCAATCAATCAAGTGGATATTTTGTATAGACAGATGATATACAAGACATTTTTATCTAGGAGCTCACTTGAGATTAACACTGTTTATTGTTTATTAGAGAAATTTTGATAAAGTTCAAACACAAATTACATAATTGCATATGCCTTTATAAATTCTGGTATTTATTTTAATAATATATATTTTTAATGAGCGTTTTTAGGGGAGGAAAGAATTTTTTATGAGGCGGTACAACAGTACTGTGATTTGATTAGAATTTATCTTCCTAAATGTGAAACTCTCCTTTGAAACATATTGATGAGTAAGGTTTTGAATAATATAAAATCAATTAGAAAAGTGTGGTTAGGATAATAATAGGCAATACAAGAATGCTCTTCTAAGGCAGGCATATTTAATTTAAGGGGTTTTTAGTTTAGACCGGAATTCAATTCTGCTTGTTATGCCTTTAGCTCATATACTCCAAACTTATTCTTATTGTGGCATGTCACCTAAGTTTATACATCATTAATTATTGCTTTATTTGTCAGGAACTTAAAATAGTAAATATCACTTGAATTTTTTAATGATATGTATAAAAACCTGATGTACGTTATTAGATCTAGGAATCAGTTTGTCCAGGAGTAACGGACATATGCATATATACCTCCCACTGCAGCACAAGGCAATGGGGTCGAGAGACCAGTTGGAGAGGTGAGTCTGAGTCTTCCCAAACCAACCTCTCACACCAGATGAACACGGGCACCTCTGCCTAATCACACACTTGAGGTGACCAATGGCACAGGTGTTTGTTATTCAATAAATGGTTTCCGGAGCTGCGGTAGCTAAGCCCGCCTCCCAAATTTCAAATCATCTTCTTCATTTTTTCCTCTTTCGTTCAATATGAAATCCATTGCCTGACTTGATTTCGAAAATTCACTGAGCTAATCAAACATAATATCTCCAGGGGTCCATGATATAATCACCAGGGCAACTTATTTCAACTATGTTGGTGAATATAGGTGACTAACATTGCGAACCCATCACTCCGCTATGCCAAAATCATGCTTTACAAAAAATAGTTTAGTGGTCACATATTTTACAGTAATACCGCATAAGAGTCCCAACTGCTCCCGTCTGGAGCCAGTGAGACTATGGCATCCCCAATTGGGATATGCTGTGAGGCTGAGGGTATTGGGGAGGGGAGGGAGATGGGGAAGAGGAAGGTGGGGAAGTACCTGGCTATTCAGATCTGGTCACCAAACACGGCTAAAGCCATTTCAAGCAACGTTTCAATTCTGAATGGTGGTCTTACACCAGGGCGATACTGAGAGTATCTTCCACTCTGGAACGTGCCGCAAATATACTATATATTATTTTTAATTATATTATTTTTAATTAATTAATTGTGAAATATCACAAATTAATCAAATAAAATTTATTTTCGCACGCCGGGTTCGAACCCGCGACCTTCGGATCTGTAGTCAAAAGCGTATACCACTAGACCACGCCGGCCGTCAGATCATGTAATCAGAATAAGTTGATATGTTCAAAATTTAGTAGCAGTGTAAACCAGTTAGTAAAAAACATGAACTTATTGGCATTCTTGGAGCATGACATGTTTCATGTTCCCAAAATGCAGTCCCGGGGTGTATCTACCAGCCTTATTCTGGCAGTATCTGCATGAAATTAAGAAAATACGCAATGTATTACATTAGATTCCTGAACATGAAAATTTTTATCACTTGATATGATCAAGGAATTGTCTGGGTATCGCGAATCTTGATGTTTATCGAAGTTTGATGGATATTTCAAAAAAACCTTTGGATCCGTAAAAAAACCACTTGATGTATTGTATTAATATTAATCACCTAAGATTCTGAAATATTCGCTTGATAAAACGTAGATAGCGGTTGGCTCGGGTGACATTGGCTATGGCATTTAAGCCGGCTCCGGTCAGCGAGGCTTCTGGGGTCACGTGGTACAGCTTCCAACCCCACGGCAGGAAACTCTACAGATGAAATGGCCTGTCACGAAGATTGATTTTCTCCTCGAGAAACACAGATAGAAAGAGATAGATACTCGGGAGTCTGTGACATGTCCTAATGGAGAAAGGGTGGGTTTCAGGCTGTATGTGTGCGCGCCTAATACGGGACGTGACCCGAAGGCAGTGCGGCGCATTCCGTCTCATTTGGAGCATGGGATTTACGACGTATTCCCTTTGAATAATAACAAAATATTGATTAAACAACACGCCATTTTGCTAAAAACGCACTCTTTCCTAATAAAATAAAACAAAATATTTTAAATTAAATTAACTTTAAAAAAAAGTTTTATATAATGAAGAATAATTACTTGTAGGTAGGTGCCTGTTTCCCAGCAAAAAATAATCATATTTGTTTCAAAGTTATACAAAAGTGAGATATTAAAAAAATATTGATGGATTAAACGGAAGAGGGGAGCTTTTGAAGAGAAAATTTAAGACGAATATAAAAAAAATCCTAAGAATATCAGAATTACTAATGTAACAGTTCTTCGAAAAATGTCCGAAATCGATAATAGTATTTTTTTAGTCATTTATTTTTAAAACTACCATACGAAGGTCTCAACGTGAGGATAATACGAGATTATGCAATGATAATCAACTGGAAGATTGATGGAACAGCCATGGCAAAAGAAGTAGCGATATCTCCCGGCCTTAACAATTTAATTTAATGAAAGGTTAGTTGGAATGATGTAAGATAAACTCTGTATGGAGAGGGTATCAAATAAGTAATATGATATTTGTTATTTAAACTTTACACAGGCGCAGTTGAGTTTAAATAATCTGAAATCAATTTAATTATCAAGATTACAGAGTGCAGCAAAATAGACAGTGCAGTTTTGATGGGCTGGTACATTCCGTGTGGTGGGGGTAGGAATATGAGAGGAATATCATTCTGTCAAGGGGGTTGTGCCGTTTTCAGTCGTTACCATTGTTTAGTCCGGATAATACAGGGGCTTCGCTGTCGGTATGTTTCTTGAAAATGGCCGTTCTTTCGTCGCCACTAAATGGGTCACAATTTTTCGCGCTCATCTGATTTGAACATTTGCGACCTCTTCCTGTGGCACTACCTGAAAGAAAATATTCTTAAACATCAGCTTCACACTTTGGAAAAACTCAAGGATTGAATTCGGGAGGAAATCGCCGTTATACCCGTCGAGATGTGCCAAAATGCGGCCGAAAACTTCTTAAATTGCCTTCATCAATATATCTCTGCTGGGGGGCCATCATCTTTCTGATGTCAACTTCAGGACTTGAATAAAATAAAATAAACCCCATTTCTTGTTGCGCCCTGTGAAAACCGCAGTCTGCTTTTGCACTGTTCGTTTCTGCACCCTGTAAAAGTTTCTTTATTAGTGATAATACACTTTAATAGATCTAAATATTACAAAAAAAGATTTAAGTCATGAAAACGAGATTCACAAAATCGGAATAAATTAAATTTTCTCGAAACGTAAATAGATTAAGAAGATCGCATCACAATTCTTCTAAAACTGAAATTCAATCTCATTCATATTATAGAAGAAAGGAACTATACGAAATCCCTGATAATTGTATTGAAATGTTATGAAAACATCCCTAGGCCATAACATATTATTACGTTATCCTTCAGAATAAAATAAATTGATGGTCCGGTCAATTGTATAATATTATCTTTGAAGCATTTGGAGAAAGTTTTCATGGAAGTTAGTGCTATTCGTAACTACTTGGGAATCTTAGTCTAATTTTGAAGTTATGTGAAAATTTCTGCAAAAATTTACAATCTTAAAATCTGTGTTTTTCCGAGACCGATTTTAAAACAAGAAACAGCCATTGAATGAGCCCACAACACATTAGAAAATATTTGACTTAATTGATTAACATGAGAAAAGCTTATTACTTTATATTTTTCCTTTGCAAAGTCACAAAAAAATGTATTTTTTACTTTCGTTTAAGCTCAATATTCAATTATTTTTATCGTTATTTATTGTTTCAACTATTGGGTTTTCCAATAAGAGGTGTTATTTTATTATGTATATAAATTAAATTTTTATTTATTTTATATACATAAACACACACTTGCCACAAACTACGCAATAACTTCTTATCACTTATTTTATTTTATTATGTATATAAATTAAAAATGACAGCTTGAAAAGTAACATCTACCGAAATAGCGGGCTATTCAAAATACCACCTCTTATTGGAAAACGCTATATATCTCTAAAAAACTAAAAAAATAAAAAAAATTATAATTTCGATGCTGTGAAGTTGGCAATAGATCTCCTGATTTCAAAAATATTATATTTTCGTGGTACTGCTTGAGTTAGGTTAGTTTAGATTCGTACTGGGTTCTGGTGACTATCCAATTTACGAAATAATAAGTTGAACTTTACAAAAAATTCTTCAGAGGGTATTAAGAATGGTTTATTACAGGAACAAAAATTTTAAAATTTCAAGTGTGATGAAGTTTGTGATTCGCCGGCCGACAATGGCATTATTGCTTTTATTTTCAAATTGAAAAAAGTCAATTAAACTTTTAGAACATGCGTCCGGTGATATGGTCTCATAAAGCGCCATGGACAATTGAATTGCGGACAATTGGGCGGCGGATGGCTCTGTCATGGTGTGACGCGTATAAAACTGCAACTACGCGTTTTGTACGCTTTTATGAATTATACTCGTGTAGGGTGGAATGCGGCAGCCCGGTACTGCTGATAGTAGATACCGAGGGGTAATTGTAGTGACGTGAAAAGCTATGCAATTAAAGATCATAAAACTTCTGTGTTTACACCATATTTTTTTAGTGGGTGCCAATATGCATATTATCGTTAGCTTTATTTCATTATCATAAATACTTACTCCAACCCTTTTCTTAAACTTATCGATTTCTCGTTGTTAACATATCTGAACACCGTATTTAAATAAAACATCGTTGGGGTAAAAGTGTACTTTTTATCTGTTGTAATTTTGGGCGTTAAATAAATTGTAATTGTTTTCATTGAGACAATGAATTCAATTTATCCTTGTATTATATTAAAATTAATGAATGGATAATTTTAACAGCGCCGTTTGTGTTAAATATCACCTCAAGAGCCCTGAGGGTCTTGTGGCAGAGGGAAAAACACATGTTTGTAATTTTTTAAATATTTTCTCTCAGTGCATATGAAAACATAATGCATGATATTACTGATGCAATATCTCATAGTTTTCATTGTTACTTTTAAAAACTAAACTTTTGCTTTTAACTTAAATACCACACTATAGTCCGATATTTCCGGAGCAGCGTGTCATCACTAACCTGGGAATATTGTGTGAATGAAAAGAGTGGAGAAGAGACGGGGAAGAGAAATGTTAATTACTGGACCTTTCAGATGTTGTCACATAATACGGATTGCCATTGCAAGCAACATTTAGATTAATGGTATATATCACATAAGCAATCATGCAATTTTCCATAAGAATGGGAGGCATTGGGGATGAAACTTCAAAAAAATGCAGCTTTTTGTGTACTGCTTACTTCATTGGCCATGCATTACTTTTCGACCTCTTAATTCGAAAAACTGTCGCATATGTACGGTATGTAATTCACACGTCTCAGCAATCTCAAGTCTTCTAACTGTAATCAGTTTATTTTCAGCTTTCCTTTCCTTCAGCTTTCCATTGCTCGAAAAATGCTTTTATATCGTTATTTTGTCAACAAATTTTAATAAAAGAATTACGATAATGATTGCATTTTAATTTTATTTTTATATATACAATCAATTTTCTACACCTTCATCCTTGATTTAGATTCTTTTAGTTCATTTTTTTTTTTGATTTCTACAATTAGATCTAAAATGTGCCATTTTTGATTTGTCCCATTTTTGTTTTCTTTTGTTCGTGAATATGGCGCTGTTGAAGTCAAGCCGGTCAACCTAGGTGAAAACTGTCTTATTAGCCAGTAGCAATTACGTCGTAATGACATTGTAGGTTTAATTAATAATCTTTTTTTAAATCAATAAGAAATGAAAATATTAAAATACCTTTTTTTTAATGAAAAACTAACGTTTATAAGACAAGGTTTTATGCATAGCATAAAGGATAACAAATAATTATAAGCAACAATTAGTCATCCGAAAAACTAATGTGACGGATCAGAAGGCACGAGTTCAATTCCCGTTGGCGGCATTTATTTTTACTCGGGAGACATTTTCAATTTGTATTAGTATTTCGGTTGACTAATTGTTGCTTATAAATATTTATTAAAATACCACATATTCCATTGACTTTTTTTTAAAGATATTGCCAATGGAAAGCTTTACATACTTAATAAAAAAGTAATCCCACCGAACTCTTATGATTTATCTCTAAACTTGTATAAAAAATATTTGTACACTTTTATTTGACACTGAGCATTATCTATATAGAAAATAATTTTCTTTAATACTTTTTCCTTATTTACATGTAAAAAAATATTTAAAATTGTTATCTACCAGTCAATCTGTGAGAAATAGTTAGGATGCAGGTGAATTCTCAAGTTATTGTTTTACAAAATTATCTTTTAATTACTGTCTGTATGTGTGTTTTCTCCTTAAATAAATAAATAAAACTCAAACAGAACTTGATTTTATGAGTACGCATCGATTAACAGACTTTGCATGCGGCCAAGAGCGTAAATATCAAACGGACGAACTTTTTTTTGAGAAAAGGAAGAAATTATTTAAATACATGCAAAATCTGCATCAGCGACTGCAAAGTTAAGTAATCGGTATGTTGTTTCCTACACATACCA
This sequence comes from Hesperophylax magnus, assembly GCA_026573805.1. Taxonomy (NCBI): domain Eukaryota; kingdom Metazoa; phylum Arthropoda; class Insecta; order Trichoptera; family Limnephilidae; genus Hesperophylax; species Hesperophylax magnus. Next base: position 10,828,641 of record JAIUSX010000022.1, read on the forward strand.
CGAGCTAAAGGGGTAAATTTGGACCTCTCTTATCATTTCCTCACCAGCCGGCTGGGTCATTTGTTATAATTCCTAACCTCCACGCCTGGGCCGGCCCTACGACCGTATAGTCGTACATACTGTAGTACGACCGTACAGCCGTACATACGGTAGTACGACTGTATGACAATGAATGAGTCGGCCTATTAACAGCCGGGCCGGATTTTCATCCCGCCGAGTGTTGTGTCCGGCTTTCCGGGGACAATCGGGATGGTGATAAGAGCGAGCATGATTACTGGGCCAGTTGTCCAACTCCCAACCGCAGTTTTGTCGTATTTATGAGTGTGAATAATTTACCTTTCACTCAACTCCCAAAACACCAGAAAACAGATTGGTGATCGCTTCATTTCAAATCACCCAAAATGTTTTTAATTTTTTTACTTCCCCTGTTTTATTCTATTGAAAGAAAAACAAAAATATTTCTAATACATTCAATATTTATAATTTATTTATTCCTTATTACGCTGTATCAGTATAAGTAAGAATACAGTCACAAGGAGGAAATCCATAATTGGTTTTATTTTGGCTATATAATACTTAAGTACAAACTGAAATAAATGTAAACTGTCGATTTCCCGAAAATTAATAAATTAAAATTAAATTAAATTAAATATTCCCATAATATCTATCTGGAATTATAATTATTGTAACATAAACTTAGACGAATAAAACAGTTTTTTTTCGTGTGGGAGGACCAATTTAATAAATCATAATACTAATGAATTCTTTCTACCACCTCAAACTTTCAATTCAACATGTGTTTAAAACTTTAAGCACAGTGAAAATTGCATGGTTTTATTTTTATATGTATTATTTATATTATACGCCAACAAAGGCTTTTTACAAACACATAAGATAAATATAATAATACACTCAAAAATGATTGGTGAAGAAAAATTTGTTAAAGAAATTATAAAATAGGATAGATGAATAAAAATAAAAGTTAATTTTCACGTTATATTTATTTATGAGGTAAGTTATTATAGCTTTCTTGCAACTAAATTCCGTGTAGTTAAACACATAAACTTTTTATGAGAAAGTATTGCCAACTACACGCAATGTAGGTGCAAGCGAGTATCTTAATTACTTATTCTGATATTCGTAATATTCGTTTCCATCGTCACATGTAAAATTTTCATTTTTTGGATTGAAGAGTTTTACCAAACTTCAATTGATTTGATAATGCTATTATTAAATTCACGGTTAACATGCCTCTTTTTCCAATAAAAAATAAAAAATTGTATTGTGTAGGACCTACTCTTACCTTATACTCCTTACGTATCCTACATTATTAACCATATCACACCAATCTTTTTTTTTGCCGCAACAGTTAGAATTTAACCAACCTGACCGTGTGACTGCTCTAGCCATAGTTGCAATCTATGCACACACAATAGTCAGAAACGTGGTTAAAACAATAAATCAATGTTTCTTACAATTAATTCCACTGCAAGAGTTCAGTTAACATATATGTTGATTCTGGCTTTCTCTGATTTTCAAATATATCACACAACCTCACCTGAAAGAAACAGCATATGAATATTATAATCACCTTCGCTGCATCAGTCCCACACATTAATTAAAACATCGATCTGAGTTGAATATGGGGGAACTGAGAACGTCATCTCCTTCCCTGGTAATAATATGATATTCCTTGCGGTGATCGGGGATTTGATGTGTCCCTCCCCTTGCCCCCCTCCACTCGAGGCTTTGGGCTTTCTTCGTCGATAATAAATTGAACGGAAGCGGTCTTTATGAGGCCGTAAAGATTTTCCGCCGTATTATCTTTTTGCAAGTACTTCTCAACACGTATCATATTTCCAAAGGGCACTGCTGTATATATTTTATATTTATATACCGCCATTATGTTTATTGAAGCTATAACGACGGATAAATAGTTAATGTATATGACTGTTCGGCCGCTATCGACGTTTTTATTTGTGCAGCGCTTTATACTTTATACTGGACGCTTTTCATGGCAAATCCACTAGCGATCACTTTTTTATTGTTTATTTCTGATATGACATTTTATTTTCATTCGAAAAGTTTTATGAGTTTTACTCGGCAAAGGGATAAAGAAGGATGGTCCCGATTTAATAATATTCTGAGGCAAAAATATCCGTTATAAATCTGGATAAAATATTATCAGAATATTTTTTTATTAAATTCTTTTACGAAGGTGAAGTCTAGTACCCACCATAAAATCAAATAGTTTTCACACTTTTCGTTTTTCTGAAAACATTAGAATATGTTTGGAATAAGATTTATTTAACAGACTATACCTACAACATACTGTACTTTGTAAACAAATGTATGAATTTCCGAACACGACTTGGTTGGGTACCTTCTAACTTTCATAAAAAAATATCAGCTTAATTATTTGTCACAATACTTGGGTATGTCAACCAACAGCGACATATTTATTTGTTGGCTACAATGAATAAATCCCTATCTTTGAACAAACGAATGTTGTCGAAAGGATAAAACAAACACAGGCATCTCGTTTTACCGATAGTATTTTTAGGATTCACGTAGAAACGACATGCTGAATTCTATGTCAACTGCGTACGGATAGTGTGCAGGATTTTCCATGTCTTTAAGTGTACACCGGTGCAGAAGTTATCAGTCTCTTCAGTTCCTAAGAATATATTTCATTGAAATAGATCCAGCACTATTATCTATCTGTCATCTGGACTCCAATGGTTGCAGTACTTGCAAATTTCGTGACAAAACTCGTAAGTATTACTTTTAAAAACGTTTTAAATAAAATTTCATCTACTTAGCATACTGTTAGAGATGCCTATCGATCTTTGAATACAATTCGGGCACTATTAAGGCTAATGCCCGCGGCCTTTCATCGCTAAGTTATCATGCTCATAAGCGTTAACTTCAATTAGATATTATCGACGGAGTTTTACGGCCCGCTACGCCGAAGATAAATTTTAATAGGGACCCTCATTTACGAGTTTCAAAAGCGTCTTAATGAAAAATTTTGCACTTTTTACGACCGGCTTCCCGGCACAAGGCAGTGGCGGCCATTTTCCACGCAGCATACAAGATGGAGGCCCGCGGAGGTAGATATTATTCCACCGATAAATGTTCACAGTGTTTCGACTGTAAGAGCTTTGCAAGCTCTGTGACACGCGTTTTTATTACGTTTCAATGCTCAAACGAAAAGGGCCATCCCTCGTGTTTTATGCCGCTTTGAAATTTACATATTTCACATCTCTCTCTTTAATATCACGCTTGACGTGATACCATTTCTTTTCGCGAACACATCTATCAACTTTGGAAGTGTACCGAATGCGTTGTCTCGAATTCCATTCTCTCGTTGTTTGTGTGACTAGATAATAATATATATTCCGCGAAAAGCGGACAGATACCTTTCTTTGCTTAGGTTTTACCGTTTATTTGCCTTTGTTTCTTTCTATATGAGCATGAAAAGCCTAAAATTGACCTGTTTAAGAAATATTTATATCATCTGAGAACATTATATCGTTATCTACTAATGGGTGGATTCCTATCTACTCTGTTTGATGCAGGGTATTGTATTCAACGAATTTAAGGTAAGTACTTTCTTAGTAGATTCCGTTGGTCTTTGAAAGCGTTCCATTTTTAACAAAAATAAATAAGTCTTTTTGACGGATTGCTTATTTAAGAGAAAAATACAGATTCATGGGGAAACATGGCAATGAAACGATCAGCATTGAGAGAAAATTAAGATGGAGATTAAAACTGTTTTATTTTTAAAACTTTTATAAATAGAATGTTGATTTTTTATTATTAGGGCCGTGTACTATAAACACACAGCTGTGATATTGAAATTCAACAACTATTCGTTTTATGGAACGACAGCATAATATTGGAAAATTTACGGATATTAAATTTTTTTTGAATTTCTAAACAGAATTATTTGTTAAACTTTTTATCAAACACACATTACGTTAGTTAAATTTATGTAAGGTTGGGCTGGGTAGATTTAAATATTTGTTGTTCTTTTGAAAGATGTCTTAACAAAGCTCAAATGATATTATTTCACAACTTTCACCTCAAGGTAACTTATCCTAAAAAGAACAAGAGCGAATAATATTCGTGAGCACTGCATTTCCACGAATCACCGCTACTCTCAAAGAGCGTCGAGGTTTTTCCATGAATCCACAACAGAGGTCCAGCGGCATAAAGAATACATAAGCCACGAGGACAAGCAGAGTGCATAACAATATAAGGAGAGCCGGGCTGCTGGCTGGCTTCAAGGGGGACATGCATTCACTACTTAGAACTTAAAGCAGAAAATATTGCACTTAGAGGCATTGTGCGCCGGGCGGTGAAAAGCCGCTGAGGGGTAGCAAGGCCTCGTGTCAAGAAGATATAGCAATCTTAGGGAGGTATTTGAAATAACGGGCACTATATGGAAAGAAGTTGAATGTGGACTATATTTTTTTGTCCTGATCAATACAATTATACATGTTGCAGTAAATTTAGGAGGCGGGTTTGTGTACCGCCTCCCCAGAAACCATTTATTTGATAACCGACACCTTTACCATTCGCCATGTTTGATGATTGGTTGCCCGGGCTCAATGGGTGAGGTGTGTTCAGGATGCGCCTGTCCACCATCTGCATGGCATGCCAGATCGGGAGAGGCTTATTTGGGGAGTCCTTTAACCTTTCAAACTCCTGTCTCAAACTCCTGTCCTGTCCGTCACTCCTAGACATACTGATCCCTAGATTCCTACCCAACCTTGTTACCCTTTACCTTTCCAGAACTTCATCACCTTCTTTTCCTTAAAAAAAGACTCTCCATACAGCATCCGAAAAGATGACATAGGCCCTGAGCGAAAATATTTTCCTGATGGCTTTCTTTGAAGGGTTAGTTAGTTAGTAAAAAAATCAAAACCAGTTCTCTAGTTAAAACTAGTTTGTACTTAATGAATTTGTTACAACTTGAATTTCTTAGCTAAAACTAGAATTTACTGCTATACGTATTTGAGTTTTAGATAAAACTTTTTTTAACTTTCAACTTTAACTGGACAAAACGCGCGTAACAAATGTATTCAGTATAATATAGTTTTAACTAGTAGAAACGCGTTCTAACTAAAAACGGGTTTTCTCTGCAACGTATACATCTCACTAAATCATTATCTATTGAAAATATAAAGGATCTAGAAATCTAGAATATCAGGCAGGTAGTAAAGAGTTACCCGTTCCTACCCTGTTCTAATGCAATCAACCGTGCCTTTTTGTAATTATTATCATTTAAAAAATATTTGTGTCCTAGAAAAGAGTACCTGAAAATTAAACGGTACTTAACACCATTTCTACATTTTTTCAACTTTGAATGCAACAATTTGTGCTATAATAATTTAATAATATTAATTTCGAATTTTTCGCTTGTTAAAATTCAAATTTAATTTCGATATATACTAATACTCATGCTAAATCTGCTGTTTTCTCACACTTCCAGAAAAAAAAGTTTTTGACTTTTTAATTATGTTTGTTATGATAATATCTATGTGAAAAAAATTCATGGTAAAAATCAGCTTTAATTACAAAACATGTTATTGATATTTAAGCCTTTGTATAGTTTTCTCAGTTTTGACGAATAAAAAGTCGGAGTTAGGTACCTTTTGATTTTCAAGTATAATGTGGAAAATAAATCCTTCTAATATATTTATCTATAAATGTTTTGAGTGTGAGTTCCTGTTTTGAAAATATTCAGTATTTAGATATCTGGTATAGCACAGGACAGAAAAAAAATTCTCTTAATCAAGTTAGGAAATCACATTTATTTGGAACTTCTTGTTTTCGTCTGGCGTTTCTTTCTAAACGATCTGATTATGAACTTAAACATAATCTTGTATTTGGTAATGTATTTTTAATAGATTACGAGTGTGCAAAATCATAATGGCATAAAATCATTTGGTTGAAGTAGTTCTTGGAGGGTTAATTCCCATCAAAATACCCTTAAGTACGGAGCCTCCAGTAGTGAGGGTTCTGCCCAAAGTTTCCAAGTGTTACTGGAAGTGTTCATAGTTGTGCGGTTTCTCATGAGCACAATACATTATGATAATAATAGTTCGAGTATGTTTAGTATGCGATTATCTGGCAAAAACTACTTTGCTCTGCCATCGTGGTCGCTAATCTACATTGTCGTCTTGTAAGTTATCTATGATAGATCGGTGCTTTGTACTTTTCTTGTTTGACTACAGATTAAATAACGTCAATATTGAGTAATGTTTAACAAATCGACGTCAAAGAGCTACAACACTATAAACAAGACGATTTTTTTAAAGGGAGATTTAAACTATGTTTATTTCTTTAACTTTATGAACATTATCAACTTTTATTTTATAAGAGAGAGAGTTTAATTAAGTAAAGGAATGAAATAAAGTAATTCCATAATTTACAAATAGTTCACAAATATACACAAAAAACAGTTAAAAGTTAGAACACCTTTTACTTACATGCACTTCATAATGATTTGGTATAAATCTTGTGATTAGAGTTTTCTAATAAGATTTCGAAAAAGTTACAAGAACAATTCAATAAGCAAAATTTTCTTCAATAATGAAATTAATGAATCTCTTTTTTTAGCTCGTGACTTAACTATTAAAAATTTCCGGTCTACGATTATGTTTATTATTTTTTTTATAAAACTCCAAACTGATTTTTTTATATAGCAACACTGAAAGTTCCGTTGATTTTAACGTTTTACATTTCTGACAGCTTCATTTCTTGGAACAGCGAAAAATCTTTTTTATATGTACATGAAGTATTTTTGTACAAGATGTTTTTATATATATATATATATTATTGGTTATTCTGCGGTAGATAATGAATCCATATTTAATCAATAAAACACAACATAGAATCCACTCCATGTCAGAATTTGACAGATGGTATGACATGAAGTTCGTACGTTTCATTGGCTTCTGATTTTTTTCTGCATCCATAAAAAGTTTGTCCGCTATTTCCGTATTAAAAAATGTTCCCAATTTTGCAGATGAATATTTTTTTTTAATGGCTATGTTTTCAAAAATACAATTAAAATAAATTTTCGTATAAATACAATCATTTTTCTATGATGATTTTATTTGTTTTAAAAACGTATTTTTTTTAACAATAAAGCTACCAATTTATTACATTCCTCCAACGCTTTCGTTATATTTTCTGACTACTGGAACTTCTTTGTCCATTCATATATATATATTTTTTTTGTATACTTTGTATCCTGATGAAGAAACCATTGGTTTTGAGAGATTTTTAATCAAATAGCTGTGTAAACGAAGTTCGTTATTTTCATTTAATATATATTTGCAATTATTAAAGAAGTAAAAAGACAAGAGAAATTTTCAAAAAACATTGTTTTGATGTTTGACATAATATATTTTTAAAGCTCATACAATAAAGTGTATATTGTTAATTTCACACAGAGTAGTTTCCGTGATAAATTAATTGCCTCCCTAAATACCGTCAGCAACAAATGTTATTCCAGTAAGGTTTTTTAAGGAAAAAGTATTAATGACGTACTCGTGTGTTTTTCTGAAAACAATAAATAATACATTCTTAAATACTTCTCTAGCTTGTCTTGAAACTTAAGCAATTTAAAAGAGTTTATTTATGAATGCTGTTGGATTATTCAAACGAAAGATGAGTCAATAATTTCAGAAATATACATACTTATATTAATAAAGTACACAGGTTCTTGATGGGGATGTTTTTAATGTCGGATGTATAAAATTCGAATGTTTGTATTAGTTTTATTTTAAAAACGTTAAAGCTTGTTTTCTGCAAATAATCCACCGGAGCAGACTTTGGGGCCCGGACTGTTATTTTCGCAGTGTAAATATGAGTAGCTCCTCGGGTAAACAGTGAAACATCCCTTCGGAAGGCCCGGGGCCGACAGCCATTGGAACCTAAACCCTCCGTCTCCCCACCCCTGCTCCCATCCCGCGCCATCGACAGGGGTGGGAAAACTTTTAAGGCATATCATTATTGACGAGTGCTTAACATCATAATACTTGTGTGTCGGAACTTTCTCGGAATATCTCTGAGCATCTACACATACAAATGTATAAGTCGGTACATGATATTATACTGGAACCTAGTAAACGTTCCAATTAATTTGTACTAACATTATTTCGTAGTATAATCGAGTATTTTGAACAACGTGTTAATGATCATGTAGCGAAATAACTCAATGCCAATGTATTTATATTTCGAGTTTTATATTTAAAATAATTTCATACCAGCTAACCTATTTTGTAGTTATTATCCGTTCTATCTGGCTTCGCTCAATTTCTAACGCTCTTTGTATAAAAACTATTATTTTTATGTTGAAAAAATCTATCACTTTGTAAGAAAGTTTCTATTCAATTTATAAAGATTTTAGTTTCCGTAAAAAAAATTCTGTGCAAATTTCATGACACTAGAGATCACTGGAAATTTTGGTGGAAAACACAAATAGATGTATAAATAAAAAAAAATGCATTGACAAACGATAGATAACATCTTATCTAATTCGTCGAAAAAATATTACCATTTCTCAAAAACAAGTTCAGTTTTCACCATAAATATTTATCCGGTCCCAGGATTCCAGAAGATTGAGGAGCGCTATTTTAGTTTATAATGGGTTTTCCGGTGCTCTACAAACTCATCTCATCCGACCGAGTCTTCCTCCATTACACAACGCGTACCGGATACTTGGCCAAAACTCCGAGGAATCATCCTCATACAACGAACGCTGTTTTTGTACGCCGCAGCCAATGAAAACATCGCCCACAGTTACTGTTTTCATTAGAACATCGGGATATTTTAATTTATTCGGAAAATTTAGATTTAATGTATTTTTCAAATATTTTGATTCGCTCACGTAACACTTTCCCAAAAAATTTTTTTTAACAATATGGTAGTTGTGTGTATACAAGGTTTACAAATATTGTTCTTAACGTAAATACAAAAATATTTTATTTTACTCCTATTTCATTCACTCTTTCACTCTGACCCTAAAATAAAATGATTGAAAAATGATATTTGAAACTAACTATTAAACGATGTCCGGTCTTATTCTTTGCTGATTAAAAGGTTAATTCAAAGTCACATGGATTATAACAATGGTGTTGTTTTCTGAAATTTCATGCGTTAGAGCTCAGCGTTTTAGAGATGTTTTTAATAATAAAAATAGATGGATTTGCAACTTTGTATTTTTCATTATACTCTACAACCACTGTAGATTCATTGCGTAGTTTATTAAACGTAAAAAAATCTTTTTGCCATATTTTAAGTTCGTGTTTTAGTGGGATTTAAACTAGCAACTTTCCGTTTCCTTGTAAAGAGTTTGTCTGGTAGTTTCCACAACTGTACCAGTTAAGTTATCCAGATCAATCACTCTTATCGTAGTGTGATGTAACCTCTTTTCACGCGCGCTGCACGCATGCGCCTGCAATCTTGATGAGTGCTTTGTAAAATTATCTGCTAAACGTTTTCATCATCGTGGCTGGTTCAGTAATAAACTGGAGAGCCTAAAACACCTGCACGCCTTCCGCCCCACTGACTTCTTCCCCCATAATACAATTAGTCTATGAGAGAGTCGCTTGCGAACAACAATTTATAATTATAAGGTACCTACCTTCTCTTCTTGACGGCAGGTAAAACAAGTAAACGAACAAGGTAATTGTTTTCTTAGAGACTAATTAGTTTACCTATGCGGGTACGGTGATGCTTTAGAGGTATAATATGAAAGAGGAATTCTATTAACACTTGATTTTTCAATTTTGGAGTAGCTAGCGCACAGTAATTCCCGACAAAGCCCACTCCACGCGCCTGCGAACTTTTCGACCCACTGAATCTAATCAGCCGAAAATTGTGATTTAATTTGTTACCAAAATGGCCTGTGTTGGTTAATTGGTTACGAAATACAAATTGTAGCAATAAATTAGATCTGGAACTGGTTATGCTTGATTGGTTAATTTATGAACATCAAATAAATCTTCTCTTTGGCCTATCGATCCACGGCGTATTTTATACTCTTAGTTGAAGATGATTGCTTGTGTTCGTCTAAATTTGAAAACATCGGAAAAGAAATGCAATATATACCTACTACTTGTATATCATACTATCTGCTCGTTTTTTATTCGTTGCGAAAATACACGGCTTTTGAGTAATGGGAATTTCTCGGAAGGCAGGTCGACTAATAATGTTATTTATCGTACACGAGGCAATATATTTTTTTCTTCCTGATATACAATTCTACAGTTTAGAAGCGTTTTATGAATTTATATTTGCGAGGGGAAAGTGCTGGGAGAAGTAAACTCTGGGAAAAGATTCATACTTATTAAGCAATATATTTCCACGGCAACACGCCCTTTGTCAATGTCGAGTTGTTATGAGTTACGGCAAATGTTGAGACTTCATTGAGTTTACAAACCGAAGATTTCTATTGTAATTTTAATTTTCAACAACTTTTTGATTTATTTCATTTTTGTATTTCGCTCTCCAAATGTACGTCACAACATTATGGCCAGGGTTTTATTTAAAAAGAAAAAAAAACAAATTATATTATGATCCAGTGAATTTTTCGGATCAAATAAATTTGCGACAGACACAAAATATAAAGCAGAATTTTTCGGTGAAGCTTACATGGATTCATTTTTTTAAATTTTTTATTAACAATATAAAGTTTTTTTAAAGATTTTTTTTTTCGATGTCTGTCTCACTAGGATAAACCTGTGTCGAGACAGACGTATTTAATACATAAATTAATGTTTACATTAAATGACATTGTAAAAATGATAAAAAATAATAAAAATAAATGATAAATTGGTTAATCAGCATCTAGTTGGAGTACATACTTATGAGGGGATTTTTATAAAATTTTTGATCTTGGATCTGTCTTGGCTGATGATCCATGACTTGATGTCTGTTTTATATTTAAAATAAATTCGTTCAGTCTAATGGCTAGTGGGAGAGCATTATATAGCCTTGTTGCAAAATATCTAAAATTTATCTTTATGTCTGTAATTATGAGTTTTCAAAACTGTATTAATTTGTATGGGTATCATAATATGTCAACTATCTTTTAATGTGGGTGCGAAACCTGTATCCTTAAAATGGAAGCGAGCAATAATTCTAAGCGGTTGAGATGTGAATCTTACAAAAAACGTTAAGTGTCAAATGGGATTCCTCCACATTCGGTGCCCATTTCTCTGAGATCGACCCTCGATAGGCAGATCTTTGGAAATCGAGTGTCAGGATAACAGCCTACGAAGTGGACAAACGACAATAAAAAGTAGACCAGCAAAAGAAATAGAGATTTTGAAGCGTGTCGCAGATGACAGAAAGTAAATCAGATTGAATTTCTACAAACTACAGCTCGAAGACACCGTCTGATAACACCTATAAAGTATAATAAATGCCTCACCTTTGCCTGACATCAAAAATATACGTAGGTACACTAAAATCTAAGGTGTTTTTTTTTATATAGTTCTATCTGGGATGTCAATCAATTTTCCAATATTTATTTATTGTATATTATAGAAACACACAGTATTGTCTTGTTGGTGGTATGTATATTTAGTTATTACCGGGTAATTTGCATTGTGTATGCGTGTGTGTATGTGTGAGTATGTTTGTAGGTGTGAGAAGTGGTGATCTGTGAAGGGATATGTATGCGCATTGAACAGTTTACATCATTAATATGATGCTCCTTGTAAATGTGGGCATCGAAATCGAAAAAAAAATGATTTTAGAGTAGTAAATATTATTGTGTTATAACACGGTTAATTGGCGAATAAGCTGATGCGTCTGTTTTGTAATTAATCGCTTGGAATAGTGCTGTATGGCGTTTACGTCTCAAAATTAATTAAGTTAAAATTAACTATTAAGGGATGGAAGTTCGATACAGTCGATGTAATTCTTTATAATTCGATATATTAATATTAAATCAGCTACTACTTGCCTTTGTTGCAAAGTTTGAAATTTGCATTCAAAGATATACGTTATATGCAATTGATGTTCAGTTTATACTACAGGTAAAAATTTATATGGTGATTCAAGTACTTTTGATGTGACGAAGTTTGATGTTGTTTTGGTGTTTTTGGGGAAATTTTAGTGAAATAATAATAATATTCACGTTTCAGCAGTTTGATAACTGGATTTGGCAAACATGGATAGATTTCCATGGTTGTGCTAAAATTGCATGCTGCTATTTAAAGTCAGACTAAGAAAAGCATTATTATATGGTGCTGAAAACAAAATAATTAAAGCATAACGTATGTGCTGATTGCGGATTGTTATAATCATATTATAATATAAAATAATACAGTTTTGTCTGTAAATAATCATTGAAAGTAAGGATGGATTTTGAACGTCTGACTTCATTAATAAGACGATGACAATATTATTTAAATACCGGGGCAAACGAATAAAATTTTAATACAATTTTCTGGTTCCGGTTTTGTTTTTTTCTATCGTAAGCTTTGCAAGGCACCAATGCCGATAAATAAATCCACATTGTGCATTCTTATCCCGACGCGGCTGTTCGGTTGCTCAGGTTGGGTATAAAACTTTCATTGCATTGTATTTATGTTTTTGTTCATGATAACGGTCGGATAGTATCAGAATATGCCAACGGCACCTGGCTTCCGCTAATAAATAAAAATTACTGTCAAAGCTCCGGGCCTTGGGAAGAATTTACGCAATCCGCTGAACTTGGGGCAACAAGGGGTTGAAAAATGGACAAATAACAATGCGGGTTTTGTTACTTTTGTTAATTTTCGTTACTAAAGCTGAGAAGTTATTGTTATAAGGTTAAAAAAATAAATTTAAAGACGAGACTAACACGATAAATATTTACTGTGTATTTTTTCACGTCGATTTTGCTCGTTTTATTATCACTTAAAGGGAGTGAGGGATAGAATGGGTGGGAAATGGGGAGGTTGGGCTCTTCAAATCTATTCACAAAACATGTCCAAGGCTATTTCAACATAGTTTCGATATTAAAAAGAAAAACTTATTATGTGAACATCTAATCCTCAAATGAAAAAAAAAGTGTAAAACCGTATATGTCAGGTGTGTGTAGTGACTATTTACTGTTAATATCGATTAAATATATATACATATAGCTTCGCTCCTTTGGACATTTGTTGTTACCGCCAATTCCGTTTAGTCCTCCATTATGGAGTTACGTATGTTTACCCATCTTCCAATATCTATGTCAGCCTTCCCGTCTCTCGTAAACATACTTCATAAATACACAAACTCATCCATCTGCTCCAAGTATTCCTCGTCTTCCAAATTTGTGTGTTTACCTAATTTAAAATAAACTATATGTATATACAGGGTTTTCCAATAATAGGTGTTACTTTGATATTCAATCGTAAAAGATCAATGGTTTCGTTACTTGTGTGGCACGTAGCGCCGTTTTGTTGACAGTAAACATTGTCCAGATCAATACCATCCAATTTCGGCCATAAAAAATCATTAATCATCTCGCAATAGCGCAATCCATTCACCGTAGCTGTTGCTCCAGCTTCATTTTCGAAAAAGTAAAGTCCAATGACTCCGCCGGACCATAAACCGCACCAAACAGTCAGACGTTGAAGATAGAGAGGCTTTTTAACAATAACTCTTGGGTTTTCCGAGCCCCAGATGCGACAATTTTGCTTGTTGACGAAGCCACCGAGGTGGAAATGGGCCTCATCACTCAAGATGATTTGCATTTGATTCACTCAAGTGAATATTAATCATTTCAGTGCGTTTTTGAAGCGTGTATCGTTCCATTTTTATTAATGACGTAGTTTCTACTTGTCAAATGTTAAAAAATGACAGCTTCAAAAGTAACATCTACTGAAATAGCGGGCTATTCAAAATAACACCTCTTATTGGAAAACCCTGTATATTCTTTATACCAGAATTTACTACTCTAATACTCGTTTCCACTGGGAGGATAATTGCACGATTGTATCATTGGGAGATAGTTACGGTATAATATTATAACAAAGCTACTCTCATCTTTACTCTGCATCCCATATTACTTTTAGTCTTTTAGGGCTGCTCCTGACGCCCCACTAAAAGCTCGAACCTTTTTTAACGTAAATAATTAATTAAGCGATTCTTGGCACAAATTTACGTTTACGCTGAAGTGATTACGCTTATGGTGCTATGAAAGAGCCTTTTGTTACTTTGACAACATTTGAAATTGCGTAATTACTTGTAAATATTACGTAATTTTAATGCAACTAAGGTATTGATAAATGTTTATGAATATTTTTCAAAACATTTTCTTTATATTTGCAGCATTTGCAATACTTAAGTCGTTATAGAAAGATTAATTATTATATCTAAAGCAGGAAAATGATCAAACTGACAAACGATCAAGTCATAAAATTTGCTGAGCTTTTCTGTGGTTTTAGCACAAAACTATATATAACATCCCGGTTCCGGATTCAAGATGGTAGCCGTTTTGATGATATATTTTTTTATTGATTAAGTATTTAGGTAACAACTTACTACTTATAAATCCTATGACCTCCAAGGAAATTTTGGTTTGATTTCAAATACGATAAAATTAGAAATATACTTATTTGTACCTAATATTCACAGAACTACAAATTTAAATTTGAAACTTTTCCCAAAATTAGTATGTTGTTAAAAATTAATGAAAACAATAAACTGCTAGTTTTTTTCAACAGACCGCTCTCAAAATGCATTTCATGATGCCAAATCTCACCGTTCTTGAGTTTTAGCTGTTTCACATAAACATTATTTCTTACTTTTTTATTACGATTGATTACTACATTGTACATTGTTTTCCATTATTTAATCATTTGAAGTAACTTGCTTCCACTAAAACCTTGTTTCTTTATTTACAGGTAAGCGATGCTTTTTCATCTCCTAATCGAGAATGTCCATTATTCTCCTGCTCAAATGTAAGTGTTGGCCTTTGTTTATGCTGCATTCTAAGCTTTTGATGCACTTTTTGGAATGAGGGAAAAACGGCGGCTATTCATTAGTCTTCCAAGACACATGATTAAGTATTATTTTCTAAGGAAGTAAATTTTACAAGCAAAATGGAATTTAATATTTTGGTTCAAATTTTCTACTTAGAAGCCCAAAACCATTTTACAGAACGTGGATACCTACTCTAAGATAAAAATTTAAAATATTTTCTTAAACGAGTTAAAATAGAATTAGCAAAAGGATTACTAACGTATTAAATACTACCCAAACCAAATTAGTGTGAACACTTTGATTTACTTACGTTTGTAGATATTAAAATTTAAATTATTAGTTTTAAATTCTATTTTTTTTTCAATTGTAGAATGTGAATTATGTATGAATATAAAGGAAAAAAAACTTATTTACTTTGCTGCTGACGTTATGTGAACAATATTGTCCGTTTTCTGTCAAGAGAAAAAAAAAATTGATGTATTATTTTACAAGGTTTCTGTATTATGCGTGGCTTCGTTTGTTCTTCTTTGTTATTAGTTGATTCCATTATATTTTAGAGAAGTTAATTAACTTTACCCCTTTTTAGATACTTATATTATTTATTTATTTCAATACTCGTACATAGAGCTTTTCAGGTAAATAGTAAGGTGCATGTAATACAGAAAACATTTCATGTAGAACATGATAGTAGAGCATTTATGTATTATACTATAGACCTGTCTAGTTAAATCCATTTTTAAAATGACAACACATAGCGTACGTCACAAACATGGAGATGAACTTAACAACCCAACTCTGTTTAAACTCCTTGTAAAAGCGTTCAAACTCGTAAGCGAAACCAAGGAACAGCGTTCATTTTGTTACCGAGTTGTTGTTGTAATTTAAATACAAAGCCGTCACCAAACTAAGATTTTTTTTTGCCAAACCAGGTCTGAATCAGGTAAAAGACTAATAAAAAACACAAAATGATTTTCATTTTCACATTTTAAGTTTTGGATTCTGTACACTACATATTGAACCAAAACGGGAAACGTACACATATTGACTATTGAGTAGAAGTTTTATGAATTTACAAAATTATTTATATAAAATAGTATATAATTATCAAAGAAAGCGTTTACTTTGTGGCTTGACACTTTAATCAAATGAAAATTGATTTCGTTTTTAACCGCTTTGTTAGGTTAGGTTAGGTTACTACTTAAAAAACCGATTG
Source organism: Hesperophylax magnus (assembly GCA_026573805.1). NCBI lineage: Eukaryota > Metazoa > Arthropoda > Insecta > Trichoptera > Limnephilidae > Hesperophylax > Hesperophylax magnus. Next base: position 10,844,839 of record JAIUSX010000022.1, read on the forward strand.
TCTTCGAATACAAACTAATAATATTTGCTTAACAACTGTTACATCTATTAAAGACCTCGGTGTCTCTTTTGATAGCAAGCTTTCTTTTCGGGATCACATAACTGCAATCGTTAATAAATCCCTCAAACTACTTCATCACTAGAATCACTTCGAACTTCAAAAACGTAAATACCCTTAGAACTTTTTACTGCTCCTTGGTTCGCCCCCATCTTGAATATGCTTGTGTTATCTGGTCTCCTTTTTATGCTGTCCACATTCGACGCATTTTCTCTGTTCAACATCGGTTCTTGAGAGGGATTGCTAGGAGGCTAGGATTAGAAAAAGACAAATACTAATATGATGAAATTGAACTAACTCTAAACCTCTCTCCTTTGGAAGTCCGTCGGGAAAGAAATGACCTCATTTGCTTCTTCAAAATTATAAATGGTATTATTGATTGACCTATTCTACTGCAACTCATTCCCTTAAATATCCCCTCGCACAGACTCAGAAATAATGAACTGCTCTTCCTCAACCATCATTCGACAAATTTTGGATATTATTCACCATTGTCCAGAATGTGTAGACTGGTCAACTCAAATCAAAACCTTAACTTTTTTGGGATAAGTCTGAATGATTTTTGCCGGTCGCTAAACAAGTGACGGAAAATTGTAAGTGTCCCGTGGTCCTGACCTACGGCGTAGTCTTGACTTGATTCGACTTGTCACTTTATTTTCTTAAATTATATCTGCCTTATGTCTTTGCTATCATGTACCTTTGTCTAATCCTGTATTTTTCATTTTACTGTATTCGTCTTATTATTTTGTAATTTGGACGATGTCCGTTAATAAATAAATAAATAAATAAATAAATTAGGAACTGGGTTATTTTTGTGATTGAAAAAATGAACTTGCCCAGCATAGCTGACAAGCAAAATAGCTTAATTCTAGACCGATAAAAGGTAAAACGCAATGCACAGTGTCTATTTCACATTGCGACACAATGCGTGCTCCTTTTCATAAATGTGCACGTGAACCAAACCAAAATTGTGTTGAGGTTATTTTTCAATGGTTATGGCTTGTCTATTTGTATTTAGTCTATGTAGTAGAGTGTAAAGTAATCAGTAACTGTATGGAAATTTAAATAGTTAATTTGTAATGTATTCTAAAAATCTCACTAGGAAAACCTGTGCTGAGGTATTTGCATGTTTTAGATAAAGTATTATTTGTAGTATATTTCATCAAAATAAAAAGTAAAATTTCAATCTTATAAACTCATATGTCAATAATTTTTTACGATATTGCTATTTTTGTATTATCATATTTGAATATTCTTTTGGTCTATTCTCTACGTTTATATTACTTAAAATAAAGTTAGCAACTTCTTAATTTTTTTTTTCTTTTCATATTATTTATAAAGTGCAATAAGTAAAAGTCAATACACTAGACTAAACATGAATCGCTTTTAATAAATATGCCTATTTCTGACTGTCCTAAAACAGGTATTCTCCTAGTTGGATAGCCAAAGATCATTGTAATATGTCATATGTCATGTTTTTTAAAAAATAATAAATAATTAAAAATGTAAATATTACGATCGTAACAGTCAAAGTACTTCTTAACAATACATAAACATAGTAATAATGTAATGAAAAGAAAGGGATATTACATGGCTTTAATTAAGCAATTAAGACGAAAAGAGAACATAGCAAAAATAATAAGTAAATGATAAATTAATCCAAGAATATATTTAAAAATATTAACAATTCAAAAATTATCTTTGTTGAAAGTAGATCTAATTGTATAGTTTAAACACTAATTATATTTTGTTATATTTAGTTGGGGGTAAATACTAAATAGGTCTTAGAAAACTTATATAGGTACCTATAAAGTTTATCAATTCATAACTCGCCAGCAGGGTTAAGCCATTGTCTGCACAAATATGAAATGCGTTGCTACTTATTCATTTTTACGAAAATTTTAATTTATGGGATGTAGGCTATTTTGGTTGTTATGGCGTTGCATTATCTGTTGTCAGCCTCAATTTTACCGCTTTTAATTTAACGAAACCGTCTAAAATATTAGGAGTACAAATTATTATTATAAAAAATACAAGCGTTACGAAGATGCGATCGATTTCTGACATATAAACAAGACATTATACAGACGTGTTTTCAAATAGTTTTGTGCATTAATTTTTGAAGTGAAACTTCTTTACGCGCGTTATGCATTTTCGAGGACCGGAGTAAAACCGACTCATGACCGTCACGAAAAACCGTGATCATTTCACTATAGGAGCCTAGCTAATATTATATACCTAGTTCAGGTCACTCTCCAAACTCAGCTTCGCGGTCTAGAGGCAGAGCGCCCGACTGTCGTCGAGAAGAACCGAGGTTCGATCCCCGCTTTAACTATTTTTTTTTTTCTTTTTGTGTTTTTTTTAATACGAGGAAAAGTGATAAAAAGCTCTCGTGCTGCGACTTTGTCAGGCATACATATAAGAAGATATCTACATGATTTGTAATAATGTAGTAAAAAATTACATAAATTTCTTAATTTTAACCGAGAGTCTCCCGAAATGTCTAAATCCATTTAGTGAGACTCTAGACCGGCAGGTGTTCACTCGAGTAATTGGCTAGAAGTAACGGTCGGTACCTATATGATATTTTGGTCGAAATATAGCTTACAAATCGAGCCGGTAGAGTTGCTCGGTATTTTGATTAATTATTTTTATTTTGAATCATTAAAATTACTAATCAAGGCCGATGACGCGACTAATTACCCTCGCAGACGTGCGTGACAAGTTTTTTTAGTAAAAAACACAGCCGTAAGTGAGTTTTTCAAAATTTAGAATTTTTTTCAAATTCAGACTCCATACGGGTATGAGACTGTTAAAACACGATAGATCTTTTCCAAAACGGACAAATATATGGAAATATTTTGAAAAACGACAAATATGACTTCTCACTGCCGATATATCTTCGATTCGACCCTATATAAAGCGTTAACGAGACGTTATGTGATATTATTCATTTGCCGTGTTTGAAAACGAAAATTTGCGCGGGACAAGTCAATTGAGGAGTACACGTTGTATACGCGGTTCTCGTCGCGCGAGTTACATCTCCTCGCGGTCTAGAGGCAGAGCGTTCGACACTCGTTATGCAGGACCCGGGTTCGAATCCCATATTTTTATAACTTTAAATTTTTTTTTATCACATGCTACTTATAAATATGTCAATATTAGGAATCTAGTTAAACGTTCATTTGTTAACAACACGCCTATAAATAAATTTATGCTTTTTAAAACTATAATGTGCAGCATTCTGAATAATAATAATATGAAATGAAAAGAAAGAGAGAAGAATACTAAAAGTTTCACTTCCGTCGTGCGTAGGCTTGCCACACACTGTATTTTTTTTAAATATTATTTCCACATAGGAGGCCATCAAGAAAATAATTTCCCTCAGGGCCTATATCATCTTTGGGGATGCTGTGTGGAGGGTCTTTTTGTGGAGAGGAAGGAGTGAACATGGCTCTTGATGAGTCCAATGTTGTAGGAGGGAGGAAACACAGAGGCCGGCAGTTCGTTCCACAGCCGAGCTGTTGAACTTAAGAACGAATCGTAGAAGCGACCCGTTCTCATGTGACAAATGTCAACCGTGTACAAATGTTGGGCGCGCGTTTGGCGTGTATCTTGACTACGAACCGGTGCCGAAGGGATCAATGACGCTAGTTCCTCAAAGCATTAATGAACACTTATGAATATCATCACCTAATAAGTTAAAACAATCGAAAAAACTAAAAAAAACAACAACAAATCGTATCAAAACCTCAGATAAATATACAAAACTACATAACAAAAAAAAATGTGGCTACCTCTTTCCTTTATTCGCAAAGTACGCATGTAACAGAAAGAGATGCAAAAAGCTGTTTACTTATTACCTTCAACAAACTAAACATCGTCAGATTTCGTTCGACCGATCATGGAACGTTTTAGGTCAATTTTCAAGAGTTGTTTTTTGATCTACATGAACATGTTTCTTAAAAATGAAAATATTTTTTTACTTAAATTCTCATTCTCATTTATTGACTATTTAGGTAATATTATGGTGAAATATTTTTAAAATTTTACTGTCTGATTCCTTGTATAAACGAAGAGTAAAAAATGAACATATTACATGATTCATTCATAATGACGGATTGATGGTTCCTAAATGATCCAATAAACATATTTGTTTTTTTTTCTCGAAGGAAGAAAATACTTTGTGGTATGACATTATATATTAAATGAAAAACTACAATTTGTAATACACCACTTTTATTTTTCAATTGACAAGGATTGCCAACGGGGTTTCGCTTTTCCCAAGCTTCATCAGGGATTATTATTAACTAAAGATAAATAATAATCAAATAAATTTAACTGACAGTCCAATATTTAATTTATTCCGCTAATCTCGGCTGAAACTGCCCCCCCCCCCCCCCCCTCCACCTACCCGTGTTAAATAAGTTGTCCCCTCCTTTTCTATATGTGTCTCTTTCTTTCTATTTTGTATCTCTATCACTTATTGTTTTTATATACTTATATATATATGTGCCTGTATCTAATTATCTTTAGTTAATAATGAGCTCTGACGAAGCTTGGGAAAAACGAAACCCGGTTGGCGATCTTTGTTTATTCTAAAATAAAAGTGGTGTATTACAAATTGTTTTTGTTTTTCATTTAAAAAATATTTTTAAATTACTCCCTTATTTTTCCAAAAACATTTAATAGACCACCAATGACAGTTAATTCAAAATAATTTAATTTATACTGCTAAAGACAATATTCAGATTATTGCCCTACTGTTGCCCCGGTACTGCTAATTGATATGTACAAAATGACTTAGTAACGAATAATTTTACTCTACCTCATGGTACATACAATGCATTAGGTATCTTAAAACTAATTCGTTTTTTCTATTTATTTTTAAATACAAATATATTGTATCTCTATACCTACTTTTCTAACTTCTCTGTATCTAGTTATATGTATTATAGCAATATATCCTCATATCATAAATTTAAATCTATGATACCTAAACAGTAAATTAAACGATTTGAAAATATTTTTAAATTCACCATGTTATACTAAAATATCAAACCTAGTAAACCCAGATGGTTGTTTGGCAGTAGGTATATACTTACAACATTTTATATATTTTGTAACTATTTATATTAGGTACATAAATAAGAACTTGTTACTAAAAAAGTTATTTCCACTTTACAAATAATAAAAATTATTTTGATTTTAATAAATTGTATTTTATTTATGCTAGAATAGTAGGCAGTTTGTTAAACATCGCGTTGAATTTTCAATTATCAGTGTGCTCAAACACTTTTCGCTTTCCCCATTATCTATGGTGTTAAGTGGCTGTGTAAAAGGGCATACAAATCGCTGTTCGTGTTTATGAAATATTATCATACATATTTTACTGAGTTTGGCACGGCAAAACAACCTGTTGGATCTTTTCACCTAGTGGAAATGTCAATAAATAAATATAGTTTTTTGAGTGGCACGCCTCGTCAAAAAGATGTCATTTGTGTTATTTTGAAATTCGTATGACAGGATGTTTAATGTTTTGTTGATTGAAGTATTATGGCTTTGGACTGCAAATAGATAAATGTTTTTATCACTGAAAAATCGATACTTAACATAATTTTTTTACAAATTATACAACTTAAATTATTACTACATTATATTAGTATTTATTTTGAAAAATATGCAATGCAGGAATAATTTGACAATCTCAGTGAGTGCTACCATAATGTACCAAAAAACACACGCCTAATTTGTATCCAAATATACAACAAACTCGCTTTTGTCTGTGACATTATCCTTACAGGATTACTCCTACTTGACTATGACAGTTGATAAACAAAAAGGCCCCCTTTTTTGAGAATGCATTTTTTCCTTCGGCTTTGTCGAGATATTTGCAGTGAGCGCTGCTTTATTCCTTCTGGTTTAAGTTCCCAATCTCTGGTTGCCAGAATGTATCAAAGCAAATGGCACGAATATTAAACGTAGATATAATATTACGCTTCGCTCCCAGCATCCGACTTGGATGGAAGAAGGAATCTGTTTGGTCGTACCTATTACCTACATAGGTATGTACTTTCCCAGACATGCGGTTTTGTGCTACTGATTGCTGAAAATTGCTTTTAAATTTTTCCGTTTTTTCTTCTTTTCCGGTGGTTATGTTTTCCTCTACCGCCTTCAGATGTCAGCCACCCGCTTTTCTACGTTGGTTGCTTCTGGAATCGTAATATAAATTATATTAGGCGTGAAAATGTTATGATGGCAGGGGAATTATAACGTGATGGGAAATATATTACGCCTTTATTTCAATGCTTCGCAGCGAGCGTATTTGTAATAAGATTAAGGTGAGTTATTAATTTCCCGCTTTTTCTTGAAAAGTGATGGCAAAATTATTAATATTTTGCATCGCTTTTCTTACGAAAAATGTAGCGTTTAACTATTTCCTAAAATGAGATTTATCTAATTTAAGTTACTCCTTACATTCTCTGTTTACTCTAAGTTCAATCTTTTCAAGACGTTTTCACTATTAGAATACTACGAAACTGAAATCCAGAAATGATGAGCAACTGTATTTGCTTCTCCAATCTTTGACGATCTTTGTGGTGGCGAAAATTTATTCAACTTAGGTATATATAGGAAAAATTAGGTAAGCCGACACCTACCGTTGCGTGTGTAATTAAAATAAATTAAGTTCAGTACATAATTAGAATTTAAAAAAAAAACATTTTTGCAAAAGCCGTAGAGACTTGCATCAAAATCTTTATTACAAAGAAAACGGCACTGAATAAATAAGCCAAATTCTATTATTATTAATGAAGCAGGCTGTAATACTGACAATCTATCTTATACATCTATTGGTAATGCGTACATTTTTTCTAAAATAGAATATTTCACTGTTAAATTTCAGAGAAAAATAATTACTGTAAGATATTATAATTTATATTTACAATTATTCATTCCAATCATGCAACGACAGAAATCAAAAAAAAAACGTCGATAGGCATTACAATTCATTGAATTATTTATATTATGTTAACCGAGAAAGACACTTTCATTCACTTCTCCACTCATTAAAGCACAACCGTTATCGAAAACGCCCAGAAATGTACTAAATATCGAAAAGTAATATCGTATATTCTTTTAGAAATCCGTTTTGAAATCCGTCCCATGCTTATTGCTTGTACTGCTGCAGCAAAGAATATAACGAACATACCTCCATAAGCAGGTGTCGAGCAGAGCGTGACAAATGGCTTGTCTTGTTATTGCTGTGACGCAGAGCAATGTATCCCGAACTATAACCTCGCTTGCGGTGGTGACTTTACTGGAGCTTTTCGGAAATTCATTATTTAACTGCGAGCTTTCGGCGTACAAAGGAAAACTTACGCGAGGAATTGAATTAACTTGTTTTGTTTACCCGTGTTTGTTTTGTTATTTCAATTTCTTCGACTGCTGACGCCAAATGATTTGGTATCAAATATATTTCTGTAAATTATTATTGTTCAAAGTACTTTGTAAATAAATATTCTACAGACAGAACCAAAAAGTGCAACATCTTAGATAATATTTTACATTTTTAACTATGTTATTTATTAAATACAGACATGTCAGTTTGGTGATTATGGTGAAAAATTAGCCTTTGATTAATTCGTGTACATTTTCATTAATTAATATATTAAAATTTACACACAATTATTTGTTATTACAATCTTAAAGGTGTTGAAAACTCAAAACTTATTCCATTTTTTTTTGTTCTTACATTAAAAACAAAACACGATTTAAAACTAACAATGTAAAAATTTTAACCTGTATAAAACCAATTGCTTAAAGTATTTCATCTATCTTAAAAAATGGCAAGTCCCATTTCCATAAAGCGTTCACTCAAACGCCACTTTGGACCATTCTCCTTAAAATGTTGTTAAAATAAATAATGCTTGCTTCCTTTAAAAAAAGGCTAATCTAAGTCCATAACCAGGAAAGGAAAACTTTGCGTCGGAGTTACTATTACTATTTAACTGCCCAGCGCGAAACTTAATACATTTTTTTACACCGAAACTTGTCCGAGCCAAGTGAGGGCCAGTCCGTAAAATACTTTATGGGACTTGGTACTTTCTCATACTTGTGCTGTTAAAATGGAGTCACTCCTTAGGGAGGACTCATTACCGGGTACAACATACCCGCGACGTGCGGCCCCTGGAGGGTTGAACGCCCCACACCTTGCGGTATGTGACAAGGAATTTTATTTATTACTTCATATCGTCAGGGGTGACTCGGAAAATAATATTTCTACTGTGTTTTAAAGATAAATCTAAATAGTTTTTACACATTTTTTTTGTAATGCCCAACATTTTAACTGAAATGTTTAATCACGATTTTCAATAATCGGCGCTGTATAAAAAAACTTAAGACAATCCGACGTTTTCTTTTAAAAAAAGCTTGAACTTACCTTGTCGTGAAGCATATGTTTACAATTTGCGAGGCGAGTATGGATACTGCCACCCAGCGAACCATTTATTGAATAACCAACACATCTGCCATAGGTCGCTCCAAGTGGTTCGCTACGTTTGGTGACTTAGCAGGGGTGCCCGGGCTTATGAGGTGAGGTTTATCTATGTCTTTACGGGTCAGATCGGGAGATAGAGAGGGGTTAAGGGAGACCTTTCGACCCCTCCAGATGGACTCTTAACCCTTCGTCTTGGACCGCAGTGGGAGGGATAAATTTATACACCGTCACTTCAGGACACATTGAACCCAGATTCCTACCCACTCCTCACGCCTTTTTCTTACCCAGAACTTTCTCTCCCTCCTTTCCCTAAAAATATCCTCCATACAACATCCCCAAAGATGACATAGACCGTGAGGGATTTTTATTTCTTCAGGGCTTCCTGTATGAAGCTTATGTAACAAAAAAATTTGAATGTCAAAATAAATATCCCAACCTATGAATATTGTAACTTTACCTCTCAAGAAGTGTTTGCGAATTATAAAATTTTTGAACCGTAAAAAATAATGACGAAACAACTAAAGATAAAACAGAAATTTATAAAACTCGAGAAAATTCAAAATGAAAAAGCTTTACAAACACAGCATAATATATGCAATATAACATGTGACACTTTATTTTTCCTACATAAAAATATCTCTTGAAACTGTCTACAGCTTTGAGTTCTGTTATGTATTTTTTAGGAAATCAGTAAAATTTATAATTTTCGCTCTTACTTTAATTCAATATAATTTCTACTTCCATTTTTGACCTGAACTGCAAAACTCACAAGCGCAGGTATTGCGATTATTGCAGGATTTTTGAAGTTGAAAGAATTTATAAAATATAATCATTTTATGTAAAACATTTTTTTGGCAATTTAGAGAGATGATTATAAATTTACTTTTCAAATTAAGTAAATCATAATAATCACAAAATCTTTCACAAATTTCAACAAAATAAAAACAGATTTATAATTTATTTGTTCGTTTAAATTCTGATTATGGGTACTTTCTTACATCATCTTTAATCTTAATAATCATTTCCAATTTTGAAAATCCCACTTAAATTTGACAGCATATTTTAATTCATTGAACGTGAACATTTCACCTAGGAATAATTCACGCACAGATAACCGAAATTAGTATTTTTGATTGTGAAAAAATTAAGATATTCTTGAACATTCCCATGTAAATTGAAATGAAAAATGTTTAATATTGCAGGAAACTGGAAACTTAGAGCTGAAACAAATGTCCAATATTGTTAAAATATTCTCGAAAATTCGAATGGAAAAAACATCCTTTATTAATAAGAATTTAAACATCCGTGGAATTTTATACACAAAATAAATGTTGTGTTTGCATATTTTTACGTCCGACCCCGTACCCGTCGTTGTCAGTATGCAAAATGCTTTCACGGCAATATTTTCAATATATATACGTGAATAATACATGGGCCCTTAGAAATTTCCGGCCATCATTGGGTCCTGTCAAAAACGTCGGACGTTTTCCAGGATGCTTTTTGGAAAAGTCATTATGAGAGCTCCGATGATTTACATGCAGAATGATCACACAACATAGAGATACCTATTTATGGTAACATTAATTCTATCAAGGGTATATATTGAATGCATAATTGTATGACCCGTATAGTTCTGATTCTGCAGAGAAGTTTGTTAGAAATATTAGACAGGAACTCATTCTCAAAGTTAATTTAAAATGACTGGTACTTAATTTTTTTTAAAGAAAGACAAACATTCCCGGTTACGAATAACCTTACAATATTTGAAAATCTCCTACTACCACCACAGTAAGCTGAAAATGTTGCTTGTGTTGTGATGGAGGACTTAGCCAGCCGAGGAATTGAACACACTACGCCTGGGTGGGACCCAAAAGCGATGTCAACTCAGCCACCGACCGGTCGAGTGTTGAGCAACACCGAATCACCGAATTAAGCAAGATCTATTAAAAAAACCTTTCTTATACTATTGACCCTCTTCACCCATTATTGTCATATGTCCTTGTCTTTTTTTGGCGAAGGACTGTCAATTTAGAAAGCTTATTTTGAGGTCATTGGCTCATTGCTGCTTCTTCCTAGTGATCTTTTACGGCAAAAAAAAAAACTATTTCCTTTCAAGGTACATTATATTTTGGTACGATACTATTGATGTTATCAAATTGGATTCATAATGATTCAATAATGTTACATATTTTTTCTTTTTATTTTTAAGAGATTATGAAAATATGTTTTGGCAAATAGGGCAATGAATGAAAAATTTTAATACATTTATATATTCATTTAACTTAAAGCTTCAAAATATTAATTGAATAATTTGGGATACTAAAGTCTTCGGAGTTCCTTGCAATTAAATCAGTTTCATTGATTCTTGATTCCAAAAGTTTTTCTCCGACTACAGCACCCCTTAGCCAATGACCGTAAAATTAATTTTCGGAAATTGTTCGCCCGACTGCTATATTTTTACAAATAAAAGGGGAGAGGAGGTAAGGTTATGCTTTCTGAACCCTTTAGTCAAGGAAAAGAATCCTGCGTTTTTTTATAATATTAAGATGTGCGTACTGCGTAGATACAGAGAAGGTACGGAACTCTTTGAAGCGGTAGGAGTAAAATCACGTCATTTCTAAACGTATGCGATGAAGCAAAAACATAAAGAGATCCAGTTAAAGACGGAGCACTTAAATAGATACAACATAAAAATTACTCATGGCGCTCCCTTTATAGTCTTGGAGGACCAGAGTAAACTGGGAAAAGAAATTAAGAGCACTCCAAAAGTAGCAGACTGGGTGAGAGTCTTTCCGTGCCACTCAGTTCTCAACTCTGTCACGGTGTCAGCTTAGTACATTTTATTTATTCAGACTTTTTGATAGCTCGTTTGATATGTCGAGATATGCGTCGGCCGGGCTCATTATAACTTCGCCTTTACCTGTTCCATCTTTACTATCCCGACCCCTTATTCGGCTGAACTTGCCACGCTTTCTTGCTCTTACATTTAGAAAATAAAATATTTTACGGAAATGGAACACATGGAAGCAAAATGTGTTCGAAAAGCGCTCCTTTTTCATTGATTTAATATTCCAATGTACAAATTTCTTACATTACAAATGAAAGCTTTTTTATAACCTTTGCTAAGGAAAAAAAAAACAAATTGATTTGACTGTTTTTATCCCACTTTTTAGATTTTATTTTTATTTAGAAACAGAATAGCTAGTGTAAAGTATTTCCAGTAACACCGAACCTATTGAATATTTTTTATATTACCGAAATTAAGTGATTTAATTTATTTTTTCATATCGTTCTTTGCCTAACCTTAGTTCCTCTTTGATCGAAACTTCACTTCCTACTCTTTACCACCTCCTTGGAAGGGGAAAGCTGAATTCGATGGAATGATAATTTAGCTAAGGAATGTCTCTTCCTTCCAAGAGGCCCTTCAGTTCCCGGGGAGGGGAAGGAAAGACAACGCGGAAGGAACCTTAACCTTAATGGAATAAAAGTCTTGGAATTTCGTATATGGAAAAGAATAAATATTTTTCGATGCTAAAAAGCAGTCATCCAATAAAACATGAACATAATCCACTGCACATCATAAGTTTAATGCACGATGACAATAACTTCACCAGGACTTTTTTCTTAACGGTCATTTTATGTGAGAACACCAAGACATTGAGTTGATTCCATTGCATTTTTAATTTCCGAGGGATACGTAATTAGGAATTTTACAAAGAAATCTTGCCCCTTGACGTTATCATTACGGAGAACATTATTATTTATGAGGCATGTTTCACTACAAAATAAAGTTTGGCTGTCAAAGCTAATTAGAGTTGACTGCTAAAAAGCTGTGGTTTCAATGAAGAAAGTTAGTTCAGCAGCATTCTCATCCTTTCTTGCTATGGAAATATTTCGCTCTGAAAGGTGGACGGTGAAAAGGAATTTCAAAGTGGAAATTTGTTAATTTCTGAATAGCGCTAGTAACTATCTTCCACAAACACCATAAAACTGATGATAAACATTTCTGTAATAATGAAACAAAGTTCATCGTCTTCACAATTGTCAGTTCATTGGTGAGAAATCGTACAGTGGTCTTTTTTATAATTTTCAAAGATTTAAAAAAAATATGATTTTTAAATATTTATTAAAAAATATATTTTAATATTTGAAACTGTTATTTCGTGGTGGAATTCCATTATAAATATATATAAATAACACAATTTTAAACTTTTTTCCATTTGTTTTTATTTGACCGTGACCGGTTTCAGCCTGTTAGGGCCATCTTCAGACTGGTACAACTTTTGTCTTAAACTAGGGTTTATATACATAGGCAAATTACATTGAGTGGAGGGGTTAACATAATAGGTTGGTTTGAATTATGAGGGGTTTTTCGTGAAATATGATATTTCCCAAATAAGTATTGTTATTAAAATCAAATGAATTTATCTATAGAGCTATGATAATTATGCCTATTAGGACTATCAATTTAAGGATTTACCCAACATAAAGCTATCGGTAATCTATTGTGTGGTTAGGAAAAAATATTTTAATGGATTTTATATAATTCAAATACATATTTAGGATAGGTGACATACTGATTATAATGGATATAGCAGCGGAGATTTAGCAACTGATTCTAATTTTGTGTTCATAACATTGTTGGAGTTTACTTTTTTAGTTAGGCGGGTTATCTCTAATGACTCTAGCCTATCTAATTTATGACCTTTGTCGCAGGTAATAAATTAGATAGGCTAGAGTCATTAGAGATAACCCGCCTAACTAAAAAAGTAAACTCCAACAATGTTATGAACACAAAATTAGAATCAGTTGCTAAATCTCCGCTGCTATATCCATTATAATCAGTATGTCACCTATCCTAAATATGTATTTGAATTATATAAAATCCATTAAAATATTTTTTCCTAACCACACAATAGATTACCGATAACTTTATGTTGGGTAAATCCTTAAATTGATAGTCCTAATATGCATAATTATCATACCTCTATAGATAAATTCATTTGATTTTAATAACAATACTTATTTGGGAAATATCATATTTCACTAAAAACCCCTCATAATTCAAACCAACCTATTATGTTAACCCCTCCCCTCAATGTAATTTGCCTATGTATATAAACCCTAGTTTAAGACAAAAATTGTACCAGTCTGAAGATGGCCCTAACAGGCTGAAACCAGTCACGGTCAAATAAAAACAAGTGGAAAAAAGTTTAAAATTGTGTTCTTTATATATATTTAAAAAACATATATATTTCGTCAAAATTTCGGATAGTAGTTTTTTTTATACGTTTGGTAAAAATGATAGATATCTTGTTATTGTTTTGGAATCCCAACAATATTTATAACTTTTTAATAAACTTATCTTTTTTATTTTTCTTTGTCGTGTTCTATTTCATTTTTCATTTAGATTTATAAGTATTATCCTCTTTTTTAATGATATATTACATTGATGGTAACCTTCAAAATAAATTAGAAGAAAAAGCTGTTCCCATATAAATAAAAATTTAAAATCAATTCCCAACATAAAATCTTATACTAAAACAATTTCATGAGTCTACCACTACAAACTCAAATGATAAATAAAAAGATAGAATATATTAAAGAGGTAAAATTATGGCTAAATGAGGCAGATATTGAAACGCTTTTACTATAAATTTATTGATCCTTTCTTCAACTCACTTGCTGAAACTTTATAAACTATTGTACATAATGTTTTCTCTTTACTTTTTATAATAACTATAAACAAAAAAACTTTTCCACTAATGTATATTATACTTTAGGTACTTGAAATATAGTAATCGTTTTATATTACCCACACTCAGGCAGTGCCTTAGTGGGTTTTCATTTCTTGTGTATACTATTTGGTAATATATATTGTGTTATTATATACTATCTATTAATATGTATAATATGTGTAAAGAAATGAAAATAAATAAAGTATTAAAAAAAAAAAAAAAAGGTCGACATTTAATCACTTTGTATTGTATGAGTTAAAAAACGCAAATTTTTTTTTAACATAATTTTAATATTATTATCATTGTTTTGTCATTTATACATAAGAAATTAATGTTTTTGTGTGCATTGTCTGAAACTAGGGTGACATAATTTTTTTTCCATACCTACTTTAAAATTGTAAAATATGTATTCTTACTTTAGTGAACGCTGAATATTGGAACCCTTCCTTTAGCTTAGTATACATTTTCCATCGAATTTTGTTACGTATCACCATTTTAATCCGTTTTGTCAAAGCATATTTCCAGCGTGCAGCTGGGTCTAATAATTTCAAGTCTAAAAATGGACTGTAGAGTGTAGGTACCTACCTTGTATTTGTTTTTTTTTTCATCCTGCAAACAGCGACTTCCTAGTGAAATAAAACAAGGGCTGGACAAAGGGTAAACAGAGAAATATAGGGAGGCTTCTCGCTTTCGGATATGGCGTGGCAAACAAAGTTATTACTTTCGTCATCCGAAAAATTGCCTCCCTTAACAATATCAGTGAGGCCCCAACGGTTCTACACAGGATATGAAAATATAGATGGTTATAAGGAAGCTGAGACAATGGCTTGCCAAACAATTTTCGTCTGTTATTATTACTTATTTGCATGTTTTACAGTCCTTTTTTGAGTAAAATATATATTTAAATAAAAAAAATTTCGTATTTAGTGAAAAGGTTTAAGTAGGGTGTTTATTAGTAGGTATTTATGATCTCTACTATGTTAGATAATTGCTAAAGGCCAAAAGTCAAATAAGTAAAATCAAAAAATATTAAAATAATCCGTCAAGTATTAAATTACACAGATAAAATTTCAATCGTCAAATATTAGATGAATCAATAAAACGTGTTTATAATAATATTGTTGCAAGCTAAGTAAAAAAAAATGACGCTACCTAACTCGAATCCCATTATCTAACGCAAGACTGTCTTATCTACCCGACAATTTATTGAGTGGGTGAATTTAGAGTGGTTACAGGAGATATTCTACAATCGATTCAAAATGATAATGACATTTTCAAATAACATATACATGGTTTTTGCTAACGTTAAGCAATTTTCTCATTCAAAGCTTCAATCTCATTACAACAACTAATTGCTTGCTTTATTGTTCTATAAAGCTGCAAAAGCTTCGTCCCTGACAAGTGTTTCTCCCTCACGGACATTTTACATTCATACATCGCTTAAATACACATACTTACAGTTATTATACATAAAGTCTACAGCACAACAGCACAACGAGTGGTAACGTTTATTTATGGTTTTCCTGCATTGAACTCGGTGGAGGGTCGATATGTTTTCAGGTATTAAGGTACATTGAAACATATAAGCTGTACACGAGTCCCGTACGTAGGGGTGGCTTAACTACGTCGCGTCGGTGCACAATTGTTATTAGTGACCAACAATAATGGGCTCGTACTTCAAAACAAATTAAAGAGTTTGAAACTAAACAAACAGAAATTCAGTTTTCAATCACCATTCTCATAAACAAACCATTGTGAATTAATGACTTCATTATATTATTAATTTTACTTTTATTGACGCACACTAACCGAATAGTACTGACCGTGCACAAGTCGTAAAAGCATTTCAATTTTGAGTGTTGCAGTCACCTCTGGCTTAAAACTCCAAGAAAAAAACTTTCACTTGATTATGATGGTGAAATTCAGCTAAAATTTTTAACTACATTTGAATTTGTAAGATTTCCTTTTTTATTCAATACAATTATTTTTCACTGTATAAAAAATAGATATTTTATTAATAAGTTTTCTACAAGAATGCAAAACAGCTGTCACACGTTGCAATAGTTACACAGAGGAACTTATTTAAAATAAATGAAAAAAAAATGTATAAATTGGATAGTAATTTTATTGAAAGTACGGAAGAAAAACATTTAAATTAAATGAAAATTTTAGCATACGTTAAAATTATTTTTACTATAGGAATACTCAGTCCACACGATATTTCCAAGGATGACTTGTGTGGAGGTCATAAAATAGATTTTTTTCTGAAAATTAAAATCTTATAATATTTCGCAATCTTTTTCAACGGTTTTCTAATTACGATTTCATGAGATTAGGCCAAAATTCATATTACACGTAGGTATAGTATTGTCAATGCATTGAAATGCAATATTGAAATATATCCAAATGTCTTAAAGCACGATAACATTAGGAACTTTTGTTTAAATATTGTGAGTTGTTGCGATTTTGAGCATTTAATGCCCTTACATAATTCCAAATGAATGATTATCACCACTTGAACCACATGATTCGCTGCAATCAAAATTAATATACCTACTTTGTGTATACAATCAATACACATTGCACTCAGAATAATGATTTATATTTACGCGAATGGCGGAAGTACCTGCCCGCAGCGATTTGCGGAGTGTTATGCACGGTTCTGCGGACGAACGCATATTGAAAAGAATTATTATACGATATACGTGCATATAATGTTTGACAACGTAAATTTACAACATGTACATAAATGCAACACCAAACTCTCAATTTTTTAGAAAAAAATTTTTAATGGTAAAATACTACAACGATTGAATATTTTCATCTATACGTGACCTTCATCAAAGTACTGGTAGAGCGTGTTAAACCCACTCTCTTTTATAGTTTACATATTAATAATATATAAACAATAATTATTCTTGATTTTGGTCGGGTTTCCACAAATCAAAAAAAAGAAACAAATGATAATGGCATCTGTTGCTACATAGTTCATATTTCAAACTACGTAGCTAGTGCTTTATTGAATGTTATTGCATATTAAAAAAAAGTATGAATACCGCACAAGAGTCAAAACAATTCCTAACCGTCTAGAGGTAATGATACTATGGCATGCCATTAAATTTGTTCATTTTCATTTGATTTATTAGATCATTAAATAATATTACTTACTCAAAGCTTACCCATAAAATAATATATAAAACTATAGATCTTATCACATAGGAGAAATTTATAGAGTGTCAATATATATTTCTGTAAGGTATGTAAGTCAATACACAAGTATTTCTATTAGGTATGTAAGTCGACACCCAAGTATTTCTGATAGGTTTGTAAGTCATTACACTAGTATTTCTGTTAGGTATGTAAGTCAATACGCAAGTATTTCTATTAGGTATGTAAGTCAATACACTAGTATTTCTGTTAAGTATTTAAATCAATTTAAAAGTATTTCTATTGGGTATGTAAGTCGATACATAAGTATTTCTGATAGGTATGTAAGTCAATACACTAGTATTTCTGTTACGTGTTTAAATCAACACAAAAGTATTTCTATTGGGTATGTAAGTCGATACACAAGTATATCTGATAGGTATGTAAGTCAATACACTATTATTTCTGTTACGTGTTTAAATCAACACAAAAGTATTTCTATTGGGTATGTAAGTCGATACACAAGTATTTATGATCGGTATTTATGTCAATACACTTGTATTTCTGTTAGGTATGTAAGTCAATACACAAGTATTTCTGTTAGGTATGTAATTAAATACACAAGTATTTCTGTTCGGTATGTAAGTCAATACCCAAGTATTGTTCGCCCTTTCCAGCCCAAGTTATGTTCTACTCATATGTTTCCGAAAAAAATATTTAGATATACACAAGTATTTCTGTTAGGTATGTAAGTCAATACACTAGTATTTCTGTTAAGTATTTAAACCAATACACAAGTATTTCTATTAGGTATGTGAGTCAATACACTAGTATTTCTGTTAGGTGTTTAAATCAATACACAAGTATTTCTATGGGGTATGTAAGTCGATATACAAGTATTTCTAATTGGTATTTAAGTCAATTCACAAGTATTTCTGTTAGGTATGTAAGTCAATACACAAGTATTTCTGTTAGGTATGTTATTCAATACACAAGTATTTCTGTTAGGTATGTAAGTCAATACACAAGTTTTTTTTGCCCTTTCCAGCCCAAGTTATGTTCTATTCATATGTTTCCGAAAAAAATATTTAGATTTATAATACTCGGCTCCAGGTATGATTACGAAAGTCGTTTTCTTTCTGAAGCAAACGACGTTATATTTCAGCAAGTTAAACGCATAATGTTCAAACTTTTGATAATATGTAAAAAGTTTTTGCCATGCTCAAAAACCAACGTACCTACACCATTCGTCTTAACCTAAAAAGGGCTTGCTATCTGAAAATAATATCATTTCTCAGTGATTCGTGTTTTAAAATTCGAGTATCAATCACGGAGAAAATAAGGAAGAAGAGGTGCTCATATGGACATTTCCCAAAAGACTTGTCGCGAACTTTGTTGACGGAAGCCTGAGGTTAGGGGTGGGGAGATTTCATATCGATACATCCATCCATCTATGTACACTGTTAAAGGGTTAATAGAATAGTAAACAATAGAAATAATAATAATTTCACCTTCAAATAAAACTAATTTACGCTTGTTAAAGGAAACAAACCAGATTTTATTCATATACGATAGTATATTTCTTTTTATTATGACAATTGTGATATCTAGCTGTAAATAAAATAACAAAGACATCATAATATTGTTGCTGATCGACCCCTTTGAAATAGCACGATTATATCTCACCAGCCAATGCTATTTAATTGTGAGCTCTGGTAACCGTCCTTAAAGTCCATTCACACACAATATTGCTTGAAACGCTTGAAACCTTTACTCGTGGTCGATTTGTCACAACACGATGCACAAATAAAGAATTAATTGATATTTACTGTATTCCTGAATGGTTTTTAGTAAACGTACAATGCACTTAATAACATAAACTTACCAAATAATGATCTCTATACGTTATTAAAGAATAGTCTGCTATAATACTGGCCTAGTAAATCACGCCTATGAGTGTAGTTGAGTTGTTTGACGCGTTGTTGGACCTAGTGCCACCTCTTCTCGTTTCTTTTGTACATGGAATATTCTTAAGTTCAACAGCTCAGCTGTGGAACGAACTGCCGGCCTCTGTGTTTCCTCCCTCCTACAACATGGGACTCTTCAAGACCCATGTTCACTCCTTCCTCTCCACAAAAAGACCCTCCACACAGCATCCCCAAAGATGACATAGGCCCTGAGGGAAATTATTTTCTTCAGGGCCTCCTGTGTGGAGTAAATATAAAAAAAAAAAAAAAATATATATATATTTTATAATATTCTACGCGCGTAATCTTTGCGATGATAGCATATTACTTTAATTGTGAATTTTATCTTTATTTAGCTTTTGAAGGCCTTTTATTAGATGTAATCAAATATTGTAATAATATTGTGTTTTATTAAGTAATAATAAAAATTTAAAAAAAATATATAATCACCTTTTTACGAAATTTTCTTGGAAATTATATTTTTACTGAAAAAAAATATGATGATGATATTCTTCACAATAAAAATGTAAAAAAAAACTCAATCTTTATTCAATTTTAAAATGCGTTCAAAACTTCTTAAGCCTAGCTCTAAATATTGAACATTGCAGTTCACTGAACTGCTATTATATTTGGTCGGATCGCACGACTCATAATTTAAATCATCTTAGTTGCTGTAAACGTATACTAACATATATAGTCCCCCTCAGCACAGGATCTCCTAGTGAGGAGGACATGACTTTGAGTGAGGACCTAGGAGGAGAATGATCTGTTTTAATTTTATATATATATTTTATTTCATGTGTCATACAAAAATGTACCTAATTATTTAAAAAAGTAACTAAATAAAAAAAAATAAAAAAATTAAAAAAAATAAAATAGATTTACAGCAGAAGCATTTTGACTTTATCATTATATCATAATGTTATAAGTAACAAAAAACGTTAATTCATGAAATAAGATAAATACGACATGAACTTAATTTGACAAATTTTACAAAAATTGTGTTATTTCAAAAAATTGTTCCTCAATAGTGAAATTATTAAAATCCAAAAAATATATTTTTTATTTTTTCGTGTGTACTTATAACTGCAAACAGTTAAACTTAAGCGTAAATTAACTAAGCTTACAATGATGAAACAAGTTGTTAAATCATGCATTCATCTACTTTAATAGACGTCTTGATTGTTTTCAAACAGCATTTAAATCTCCCCGCTCAGTGAAGTTACCTACCAGATTTATCATTTTGCGGCAACAATTTGTTGAGTGCACTTTTCCAAATGCACTGCGGTACTTGCTTAGCTCCAATTAATGATGAAATCGCTACATAAAGCTGCCGTCACTCGCGTCTACTGCCAGTACTACACCAGTACACAGCAGTAAGTGCAGTGGATAGTAGGCAGTAGGTATTGCCACTGGCTTTTAAGCCCGCATTGTACACGTCCAATGCAGCTTTCCGGACAAAAACCCGATGTTTGGTCGACACGTAAGCCAAAGCGGTCGAAGCGAATACCGAAATAATCATCGAGGATGTGCTTCATTGTTATAAATCACTCTTATAAATTAAATTACTAATATGTAACAATTGAAAACAATATCTAGTGGTAATTCCAAAACGAAACGAAATTTGAATGAGAAAAAATACGCGAATCTTTTTCTGATTTTTATGTGTCACATTTTCGGTTGAGAATCGCTAATATTATCTTCAATGATTTAATATTTCAATTTGAAGTCTTACTCGTTAAATTATTCTAAAAATGAATAAAAATAACTTTCGATTGCAACCTTGGAAATATTTTTTTTTAGAACTTAATTTCTTCACAATGTCAATGTCTTCACATATCCGTAGATTGAAGCATCAATATAAATATAATATAATATAAATAGCGCAAATCCGTGAAAAATTGCGGAATTTTATGAAACTGTAGGATTTGTGAAGCTGAATGGATTTATACAAATATTTGCCTCAGGATAGTTGCAAATCAAAAAATAATTAGAAATTTACCATCCGAATGAAAACGGTTAGTAAACTTCAAAAATAATTAGAAATTTACCATCTGAATGAATACGGTTAGTAAACTTTAAAAATCATTATTCTAATATTTAGATTTATATAAGTGAATAAATAAAAATAATAATATTGGTACCTACTTAATTGCTTGTCTGATATGATTAAAAACTTATCTGTTCCAATTTTAAAATTTAAAAGTTCGTTGAACTTGTTTATGCATTACGCGGGAATGTTTTACATCACGAATGTATGCATCGATCAATTTTTCTACTATCCGTCGAATTTAAATTCTTAGCAGTTTATCCCATGAGTCTGAAACTTTCAACAGCCAAACAGCCCGCGATATCTTAATATTTTTTCATATATTCCTGAAACTTATTGTTTTTTTTTTTAAATTGGACATTTGTCACAGTACTCAATGGTTTTCCGTCTGCTACTTTTTATTGCGCTTTTCAACTAAACGGTCCCGCTTGGAACTTTTTCTTAAAATATGGAGTTTTCCATTGAACATTGTCTCTGATGGAGAGATAATATTTATTGCTCGGTAAAAAATATTTAAATATAAAGAATGCGTAGTTATTTTTATGTATGAAAAACAGAGCAAAAACACAACACAAAAAAAAAACAAACGAAACAATGTGTGTTTTATTTACCAAACTACATTTTTTAATTTTTTTTTCGAGTCACGCAAACTTTCGCCTTTTAGTTTCCTAGCTCAAAATTTAATTCATTAGGCTCCGTCGTGCTGTATTCTCTACTGCTTTATAAACTAAGTTCGACGCCGATTTTGTGTACCCAGATCCAGCGGCCTGGGGCAGTAGAGAACATGCATTAACAAATTAAAATAGGGACGTGACACGTCTTTATGGCGAATGCATTTCACATGTCCAGAATTGTGCCAACTGATATTCCGATACTGAAATTTCAGTTGACAGTGCGATTATAAAGCAATCATCGTATATTCGTACCCATTGGAAGGAACCAAATGGAAAACCTGCATTAAATGTTTGATTTGTTTTTTCCAATTGAAATAGCGTTTATTTTTTTATAACTGGTTTCCCAAAACGATGTTGGTTTTTAGTGATAAAAAATATATTAATCCTTTTTTGCCAAGCGGAAAATAAAATTGAAATATAATGTGTTTCGAGTATTAGAGTTTAATTCCTTGCATGTTTTCAACAATGGTATTTCTACGCTTTAATTTATTTCTTTTTCAACTTTCCAAAGTTTCTGCACTAATAATAGCCTTCTACTTAAATATATTAATATCGAATTTTTATCAGTGGCGTGCTTTGCCACATGACCAAAGGTAACCTGTGTATATTTTTTAAAATTATTATGGAATTATTACGTATTGCATATATAAAAATGAAAATTTTATGGCCATTTTACTCTGACCATCGTAGCCAATTTTTTATTAAATTTGTTATAAATTTCATGAGAAATAATTATTTTGAAAATATTGTAAATTTAAAAAATATATATATTTCATTAGTTTTTTTTTTTCGATTGATTTTTCTATGGGTAGGCACAGCTTTTCAGTAGTTATGGGCTGCACATCACTGTTTTTTGTACTGCTTACAAAACAAAACTAGTTTTTATTTATACACTTTAGGCATGACATTCGTTGGAGAAAAGAAAGAGTTTTTACTATAAAAAAAATAAAAATAATCAAAAAATGTTCAAACTACACGGATATGAGCTAAGATTAGCAATGTAGGAGGAATATTTTTTAAATTGAACGAAATACACAATAAAACATAGTTTTCGATGCTCTTTAAAAAATATTTTTTTTAAATTTAAAAATGTTAATAAATACTCAAAACTACCCAAACATTGATTGAAATTAAAATTCACAATAGCACATACAATAATAATTAATATAAAATACACACGTGTCTATGCATTATGGGGGTGATGGTTGTGACGGTATTGGTATAAAGTTTTTTCCGCGTTTGCTTTTGACACGATCGCTTCTGAACAAATATGGAATGTAATTCAATATCGAACGCGCACAAAGGCCAGCGAATAAATATTTCCCCGAAAATAGATGTATAAACGATGATTACAGGCATCAACATTCAATGTGATATTAAACAAAATGTTATGCCTGTAATAGCGCTATATTGTAATCAGGATTACTTTGATAAACGACCAAGATAGGTTCTTATTAAAATCCAAAAACATTATAAAGCTATTCGATTTCTCATTACATAAATTAAAATGGATTTCAATAAATAGATTATACAATATTACACAAAAAAATAATATCAAATGAATCGACAAAACAACATATTCACTAATCGAGAACATAACGGATTCTAAATGTACTACTCAAAATTAATTTTACTCGTAAGTAAAAACAAAAAAAAAATCACGCAAAGGATTTTATGAACATGTTAAATAATGCGAAAAAACACACAAAAATCTCGATAGAGATTGATATAAATAACAAATACTAGCACAAATATCTATTTATGTTAGTGATGATTCATCCGGTTTAAATTATGTCATCTATTTGTAATGTAAATTCTTTGAATGGTTTTCTGTATTATTTTGTTTTATGTTTATGTTTTATGGCATATTATTAACAATTACAGTCATGTGATGAGGTCATGATTGTTTTCCCTAATACGAGTAGGATGTTTTGGGGACATCCATTTACACGAGTTTTGGTCTAACTAGTGGTGGAAATATAATGTCGAGAGATGATCGTACCGAATGCATTAATCTACCTACAAACACTGAATGCTAAAGCAATGTTTAAAAGTGTAAATCTTTTCTCATTTTAGCTTGTTAGTAATAATAATAATAAGTGAATGTAATTGCGTGCTTTCCTCGTTATCGCTTCAAGTATTTATACGATTCGCTTCCAAATTTGACTCCTCGCTCCCATAGCTTTGCTAATCATTACTTTGAGGAAGCATTTGAAGGGCTGCATTATTAACTCGTGGAGTGGTTACCGGGTACCATAATCATTGCAAGATTCCGTCTTGTCGAAGCTTAATGTATGTCAAACGTCGTCTCTGGTTGATCCCTAATGGCATCTGCCACGCGTGGCATACACTTTACCCCATTCATTCCCCTCGTTTAGTCTCATACGCATTAGCAAAGCACATAGATGTAATTATTCTACATGCTCAAGCCATCATTCGACTAAGATCGTGTCAGTCTTTGCGTTCCTAAGCTTATTACTTAATAACCCTTTGCCAAAAGGATGGGGCGAAACGCGCTTGATTGATACGCCGACTAATGGGTGGAATTGATTTAACATAATTAATTATTATTTATGCGGGGATGGAAACAAAGAAAACCTAACTTTTATCGTTAAACGTGTCTTAGATAAACCACAGAAAATATTAAAATACTGTAAAAACTATAAACGTGATTATAACTATTAACTTTCATAACATCGGTAAGCATTCTCCGTTGTTCCGCTTTTGTATTATTTGGGAGATCTTTTCTCAACGAGTGCTTGAAATTATGTGCGCTATTCGGAACATTTTGATATTTATGTAAATAGGCGCTGTTGTTAAATGTTCTGTTGCGATTAACAAATTAAAACAGTGAATTAATATCTGACACACTGATTAGTTGGGTACAAATTATTACTGGGAAAATTATTACAGGGTACAAACTATTACAAATTATTACAGTAATAATTTGTACCCTGAAGATGCTTGAGTAAAGCGAAACCGGTCGGTTCAAAAATTTATTAAAAACTCGTGGTTTTAAAAACAAAAATTATTTTATTTCATTTTAAATATGTCAAACCACAAAGTGATTGCTTTCTACAATAATATAATATTTTTTATTTATTACAAGATAATACTCGTACATTACAAAATGATAACAAATTTTTAATGTATTATTCCCAGTGAGTTTACAAAACTCATTTCGTATTAATAATCTGAATGTATTTAGAAGCTAGTCGAAAGGTTTTTTTTTTACTTTTTGGTCATATTTAATAAGCGTTGCGTGTAAAATCTGCATACAACCGTTTTACGATGAAAGTTACAGTTAATCTCAAATACATAGGTGTGTTTTAAGAAGAAGAAAATGTAGCACCCATCTGGTTTTTATGATGAATAATCATTTTTCTTGCGCAACGATACCTAATGTAATATTAAAAATCTAAAAAAACCCTGGATTAACATTTTGATAGAGATCAAAACTGACATTTAGGACGGGTTGTTTCGGAGAATTTGAAGAATTCATCAAATTTCAACGTTCATTTTCAAGTTCTGTGAAAGATTTTTTCAAGTTCTGTTTTTATTTCAGTTTTGTCAAGCAACTAGCCTACAATGATATAATAACAGAACTTGAATAGGACTTTCACAGAACCTGAAAATGAACCTTGAAATTTGATGAATTGTTCAAATTCTCCGAAACAACCCGTCCTTAGAGTATATTTATGAATTAAAAAATAATAGTGAATATTTTTTAAACATTAATTCAAAATTAGTCTAAAGCAATATAGATATCGACATTTTAGTATTAATTCATACATATTTATGATCATTATAGAAATATTTTCTTGTATATTTTTGTTTTTCTAAATTGTGTTGTCTAGGATGATCAGGTCCAGATTCACCAATACAATCCACATGAACACTTGAATCGTAAGTCGATGAGTTCGGGAAGTCGAAGTTTCAGAGTCCAGCCGAACCGGCGGATTTAAAATGTAGAAGCTCAGCAAACAACTAGCTAGTTTCTAATAAGCTCCAATCAGACGCGGCCCATCAAGCCTATTAAGGGATGCTGGCCCAAACAGCGCACCAGCCTCGGACCAAACTTTCAGAGCTTAGCGCCTATTTAAGTTTAGATTTATGAAAAAGATAATAAATATACCATCTTCTCTAAACTTACCACAATGAGATAATATATATATATATATATATATATATTGTATTTCGGTTATTGTTAATTTGATATTATGTACAAATTTTATCTTACAATCGCGTAGACCCGAGAAATAGCACCGGATATCATAATTGAAGGTTTTGTGAAGCTGAACGTGTTGATAAAAAAAATATTTTCCTCAAGATCATAGCATTTCAAAAGAAGAATGTTATCTGCTAATCTTGAATTTTACCAGAATACCATCTGCCAAATATTTGAACACAAGAAACACAAATTTCAAATAATGAATTATAAATTTATAACATAATTTTGGCACCTACTTTGTCGCTTATCTGATATGATTTATACTCGTCGGTTCTTTTTTTTAATAAAAGTTCATTGTACTTGAATAATTCAACGCAATAAGCAGGAATACAATTTTGAATCACATGAATGAGAAAAGGGTCTGGAAATCCTTAAAATCGTCGTACGTGTGCACGATAGTGATATTTTCAAAATTGAAACAGATGAATGTTTTCAGAAAATTAATTATTTAAAAAGTTAGCTCTCGCATCTTCGTGTGTGCTAATAATTTTAGAAACATGTATATAAATATACTTATTCACATTAGTTGGCAAACGTAATATTTCTTTAAATATTTTAAATTTAAGCACATTAAATCATAACCAAAAGATTAATATTTGATTAAGGCAGACTTTCTTAATTCCTTTTTAAAATTAATCATGTTTTCAATCTCAGAAATTTCATTCGAGATTTTAAAGTAAATTTGGACGGCCTGGTATATAAGAGACTTCTGGGTGCTACATTTCTTCTTTGTTGGTAATCTAATTTGCTTTGAATTTCTCGTCCCGTATCTGTTTTTCTGTTACATTTTCGGGTACCGAAGGAACACAAATATGGTTAAAACCCACTATTAAGAGAAATTAAAGCTAGATAAGAGCCTTATTGGTTTCCAGTCATAAGAATTAGCCACGTAGATGCATAACTATTTAAAAAAATCAATGCTGGATAAGAGTCTTATTAGTTTTCGACTATTGTAATAATATCGCTCGTCTGCTGTAAGTCATAGCATTTAGCCATGTAGATGAACAACAATTAAGAGAAATCAATGCTAGATAAGAGTCTTATTGGTTTCCAACTATTGTAACAATATCGCTGGCCTACAGTTGGTAGAGTAAGTCATACCTTTAACAAGCTGATATAGAATAAGTGTAATTGTCTGATAAAATATATATTATAGGTAGGTGAGAAGTTCTTTGTTCAATTACAAAATTTAAAAAAATAATGATAAATACGTTACGAATAACTTAATAACGACGTTGTTCATAAATTTATTAATTGGCAATGAGAAAAAACATTTTCTACAACCCTGCATACTTTAACAGAATATATATTTTTTTAATTTATTTAAATTCAAATTTAATAATATAATTATTAAGGTCTGCAAGTATTTTTTGGTATTTGTTATTGTTACAGCTGTTTCGGTTCTCAGGGCCATTTTCAAACTGTGGTTTTAGCCACGTTTAGACGACTTATTTATATGATTCTATTTTAGCCCCTCCCAATTTGAACTTAATAATTATATTTTTAAATTAAATTTAAAAAAAAATTAAATGTAGTTCTACGAATTCAACACAAAAAAATAAAAAAAAAGTGGGTGTGTCAAGCCTACGCAAGACAGAAGTGAAACTTCTAGTTTCAGCTGATGCTTGGCGTGGCGCAGTTCGCTGGTGTCTGAGAGAGAGGAAAGAAGAGAAGAGAGAGAACGTTCGTGAGCGGCTCCCCCACCTCAACAAGGTTTCACTTCAAAAATGCCACAGCCGAGAATCGAACCTCGCTTAACTGATTGAAAGCCAACCACGCTGAGCACCAACTGTAAGCAAAGCCGCATAAATTGATTATATTATGTAGGTTCTGAAAATATGAGAGCTTGTTATGTTTTATAATGTTACCTACATCACACCCAAAATATAATATATTTTTAAAAATAATGTACAATGTACAGAAATAGAATCCCACACAAGATCGCGTAGTGCGCTCTAGCGAACGGATATTTTATCAGAGGGAGATAGTTTTAATTTTTTTTTCTGTAAATTATTACATATTATCAAAATAAATAAATTAATTAAATAAATGTAATACAATTATCATAATATACGGATTAGATAATAATTTTAATCCAACACAATAACGCAAAGCGCGCTCTAGCGGAGTAATGTTTTATCACAGTGAGATAAGTGTTTTTATTATTTTGCAATATTATTTTCTTTTAAAAAATGTTCTGACCTACTAAAAAATAAGATATTGAATGAAAAAGGCGTTAAAAACAAAAAAATAATGTGCGATGGCCGAGAATCGAACTCGGATCAACTGCTCGGAAGGCAACTATGCTGACCATTACACCACCAACGCCAGTTGTCGGGATGAGCTAAGAAGCATTTATATGTTACTTCAAAACTTTGACTAGATCAAATGAACTTTAATCGGTGGTCCCGCATTTTCGTTTCGGTCATGAGTCGGTTTTACTCCGGTCCTCGAAATTGCATGACGCGCGTAAAGAAGTTTCACTTCAAAAAGAATATTATTTTATTATATGCGAGTACCTTGTATCCATTAAATGTACTCTTTCCAATTTTACACCACTTTAACAATCAGGTCACTAATTAAAATATATATTTTTTAATTTAAATCCTGTCTAATAATTCTGCGGAAAACAAGCAGTCAATTCACGTCGGTGGCGCGGGGGGGGGGGACAGGCAGAAGGTGGCCGTCTCGCGCGTCGCCACCACCAGCAACGGGCAGTTGGCCAGATGTAGTATTTGATTATTGGATTAAAAGTTTCCCTCGGAGCAGCCTCCTTCAAGGCTGTGGTAAGGGATAGGCGAGATTGGATATCGTGATGCTAAAAATATACCTCTTTGAAAATCAGTGTAAAATGTTTTGAAGTAACGGCACAAATAATATTATTTTGAATAATGAGGTTGTCTTCTTATTTTGATGAAAATGATTTATTGTGTAATACTTAAAAAGTTATAAGAATTAAAGAAATAACAACAGTAAAATTAATTATTCGCAATCTCCAAAAATATGAAGTTATAAGCTTTCAAATTGAACACTGGAAAATGTATACAATTTTTTATCGTGACGTCACACTCAATATAATTCATAATTCAAATGGCAGTGCTGCAGTACTTCCGCGCAAATATCAATTTTTTGACAACTCTTCTGTACCATTCGATATTTTCGATTTTACAAATCATTATATCGATAATGTATTTTTATGTGCAATATTCCTTGTTTTAAGGTGTAAAATCTTTAAGTTCTTTTTAATTTTTTTAGCGTCTAATTTCTCACTACTTACTTACGTGTGGCATTTTATTTCAAACAACAATATTCACTGTTGTTCTTTGTCAAAAATTTTGATAATTTTACGAATCCTAAACATCGATTTCTTGCCCCCTAAACTAATACGATTATTATCAAAATAATTGCTGGATAGTATGTTTAGCTGGAGGGTTGCTGGTGTATTCCATTTCAACGGAAGTAGGCTTTCACGAAGATTGGCCCGACGCCGATTCATTTGCGGGGTGGACAGTGGACACGGCCATCGGAAAATTACTTGGAGTCCTGCGTCCAAAGTAACTGAATTAGAAACTCATACTGTTATTACATTTTCGAGCGCAATTTGTCAAGGGCAATTTTCGTGAAGTGCGATCAATTTGAGGAAGAAAGTTTGGGCTGATACCTTGTAAACTTGAATACTGAAAAAAATAGTTGGCGCTTTTCTTCAAGGATTTCTGCGAAATCTGTTGTCTTTTAAAAGGTCAGATTCATCTCGGAACTTGAAATTACAAAAAATGTCTTGTTTTCGTAATAAAACTTGGGACATTCAACTTTTTTTCGTCTTGTCTTATTGATGTAGATATCAAAGTAAATGTATAAATTATAGTTAAATTTATAGCGTGGTTTTGTGATAAAACCACGTCAAGGGAGCTTTAAATTTTGTTTAAGTTAGTAGTATTTTCTAAAACCATATGTTATTAATTTTTTTTTTCAAAATTATTCCGATCTTAAAATATAATTAAAAGTTAAAATACTAATGAAGTAATTTATGAATTATATTTAGTCGTGATTGTATTATTATTTGACATTCGAATGGTCAATATTTCTATTGATATAAATCTCTCATACTTTTACTTTTTTAATGATGTACTTATCATGACATAAGCTGATGGTTTGGGCATGTATAGCAAATGCATGAAGAAAAGAATTTGAGGAGAATGTATGATAAGATATAAGAAGTCGGGGAGGCCTGAGGAAGACAAGGCACGATCCAATGAATCAGATTATTTAGACGGGCTATATTAAAGGTTAGAATAATAGAAGAGTATGTATGAGATAATCCATGATTGCGAACGAGGCAAGGAGTGTGTGCCAACACCAAATTGTATGACGGTCCATCCTCTGTCTAAATGGTGTGATAATTAATTAGTTAGACGTGTTTAGTGCAACGCAAAATATCTTAATATCTAAAATTAACATTATTTCTTTAAAATTTCACAGTTTTATTTAAAAAGCGAATAGGAGTCGCAATTACCTGGATTATGAAAATCCCAATTTGGGTTCATTATGTTACTATAGAAATTGGGCAAGAGAAGGAAATATATTCTTTTTTTTCGTTTTGATTCTTATTTGTAGTCTTTCACAAGGGCTGGACAAGAGTATCTACTATTCTGAAATATCAAATTTTAA
The DNA here is from genome assembly GCA_026573805.1 of Hesperophylax magnus. Taxonomy (NCBI): domain Eukaryota; kingdom Metazoa; phylum Arthropoda; class Insecta; order Trichoptera; family Limnephilidae; genus Hesperophylax; species Hesperophylax magnus. The sequence continues at coordinate 10,875,868 of JAIUSX010000022.1, forward strand.
AAATCCTCTTATGTTATCATTTATCATCAATAGAATCAAATGTATTTGATAAATGTCCAGATTGATCGTTGACTTTCATTGGCCTGCAAGTTACATCGGTAAGAGTTGGTTTGAGTGGTGATCAACCCTCTCCCGCAAACTAATCCTAGAGCCGAGTCCTCTGGGAAAAGCTCTAAGCTCGGGAGCAGGAGCGCCGGCATAAAGAAGACAGAGGAAGCACCGTTACAATGATTCAGAGGGTTTTTTATAGCACTAGTACCAGTTTGTATGCTGCTTGCACAAATATTGGAATTAAACTATTACTGTTCATCGTGTTAAGGTCACTTCTGGATACGAACTTTGTTGAAAACTGCCATACTGAAAGATTTTCTCTGACTTGACATTTCTTCAAATTATATGAAGTTCTAAATGATACATATGATAGAATTGCTTTTAAATGCTGGAAGTGTAGATTTATTTCTTTACTAAAATTCTGAGAGTAACTGTTATAAATATGTACCCTCATTGCCCAGAAAACCATCGGAGGAAAATAATTATGCGGAGTCAGTGGACATCTTCAATTTATCACTAAATAATTACTAACGATTGCTGCAGTAACAGTTCAGTTGTGAAAAATGGGTTTATTACTACCGCTATTTTAAAAAGGGTGTTAATTATTTAATACTTAAACAATAAATAATTTTGAAAGCGGCAACATAAGCGAAACATCTGTAAGTTAATTTTCTCATTTTCACTGTGTTATTTTTCTCTCTTTATTTGGTTTATCTTTGATCATTTAGGCAATATTATTTTAAATAGCTTAATTTTACACTATTAATCAGGGTTTTTTGAAGATTTTATTTTTTTATCAATTACACTTTATGTATTTCTTTGATCGTTTCTGTTTTTTTTTCTAATATTAACATAATATGCGGAAACTTCACCGGATCATGCAACAATGTAGTATGTAATGTTTTAAAATTTAAAATGTATAACTGTTGTTTCCCCAATCAAATAAAATAAACAAAACAAAAAAAGACAAGATTTTTATCATATTTCTTCCATGCATACATTTGTAAGTTTTGAAAATAATACTTTCTTTGTATTTGTAATAACTGCTTGTCGTATTTGTTAGTGAAATTAATAGTAGTAAAATATTTGCCACTATTTGTTAGTGAAATGAAAGCAAATGCACCCCAATCAGGGTAAAATGGTCACCCAAGCATCTCCGCCGGCAGCAGTTAGCAGTTAGGACATTCAGGGGCTTTTCGGTCAGGGTTCGAGCCGGCAGTGTTTCGCTAAACAATGGATAGGAATCATTTAATTACAATCACCCATAGTTAGTAAACGGCGGGATTCGATTCAATTATCCCGAAGCGATGAGACAGGGCCGCACTTCAGTGATGTCACATGCAACGACACGCGTGTCTACACCCGGCGCCGGCATACACTTGTTATTTTAATTGTTTGTCTTGTGAACACACAAAGCTGTATTGAGAATCAATTAGACGACCTGATTTGGGAGGTTATGTGGCAGGTGAAAACGCTAATTGATTGCAATTTACTCTCGTCGATGATTTTACTTGCTTTTCAATGAAATTTATATTGGAGCATGCAATTCTAAATGCTTTCAACAATGCACTTTTATCTATGCAAATGTTAAATGTATCGTAATCTAGTGATATGCTTAGCAAAAATAAAAATGAAAGTTCTTTGCGAAAATAAAGAAATCAGTAAAAAAAACAATGTAAGTGCAATGGCATCATGGCATACCGTGATTTGGGAAACAGATTGATTTATGTTTACTAACAAAGTTATAAAATATGATTTAAAAAAAATACGCATTATGGGACGTGAAAAACCTGTTGACTTTAAGAGGTGAACATTTTTCTCGTGGTAAACATTTGCACCTCAGCCTGACTAGGTACTCTAAAATATTTTTCATTTCATTAGATCATTTTTACTATTTTAAAATAAATAACTAAGGGGCATCTTTCGATACTGCTTTTTAACCGAACAATATTCTTTCATTTCACACTGATTTTGACACGGTTGTTATTTAATTTATAATATAATTCCAAAACAAAAATCACGTCGAAATTTCCACCAAAATTGACGTGGTCCATCCAGCGTAGGGGCACAGAGTTTCGCTTCAGAACAAGGCTTTATTAAAAGCGCCTGTTTGATTACAGAGACCTTCAGCGCGCCGGTCAACTGATTAAAGAGGTGCGCCGAATCGGCTGTTAGCTGTTAGTGACAGGCTGGCATTAAGGTTCGTGCTCTGCCTATTTAGCGATTACAGTTTACCTAAGGTACCAACTTACAATAAATATTATTGTTGTTAGTATGAACAGGGACGGGAGTAGGTTCACAACGTATGTATAGAGGGTTTTTGTTGTCGTTGAAAGGTTTAGTTATAATAATTATTATTGATTGTTGACAGTATTTTATTTAAAAATAATTCGTGTTTGAAGCAATAACACTTAACTGTGTAAAAAAATGTTAATATTATTTTCACAAATATTTTATACAAGTTATCCGACAAAATTTGTCGTAGTAGCAATACTGGAAGGAATTTTCGGCAAAAAGAAACAAGAATTACAGATAAATACATGTATTGTGGTCAAAAGCATCAAGGAAATAGTATTTGTGACTTTTTATTTTAAAATAATATATACATTTTAACGGAGAAATAAAAAAAAAAATTATAGTGCATCAACTGGTGCTATTCACGTAAAAGAAACGTATTGAATTGTAGTTAGCTTAAGTATATACGCATATATATGTGTACATAACTAACATGTACATATGTATATAACTAACATGTACATGAACTGATATATATTATGCACACATCATACACATGGATAAACACACACACATAAATATATGCTCATAATGAGATAATAATACTAAAACAGAAATATCAAAAATAAAACAATCTGAATATCAACCAAGAGCTAAATCAACGGTGATTATAACTAACTCAAACTACAATAAATACTTTGTATATCAACGGTGATTATAGCTCTAACTACAATAAATACTTTGTATTTCAACGGTGATTATAGCTAATTCTAACTACAATAAATACTTTGTATATCAACGGTGATTATAGCTATATCAAACTAAAGGGTTTTCCAATAAGAGGTGTTATTTTTAATAGCCCGCTATTTCGGTAGATGTTACTTTTGAAGCTGTCATTTTTTGACATTTGACAAGTAAAAACTACTCCATTCATAGAAATGGAACGATACACGCTTCTACAACGCATTGAAATTATTAAAATTCACTATAAAAATGGTGAAAATTTGGCAGAGACGGTTCGTAAAACTCGAACATTTTTGGGTCGTCGTGAAGCACCTTGTCGGACCGCAATACAGAAATTGGTGGAAAAATTTGAGCTGTTGGGACAACTTAGTGATGTGAAGAATAAAACCCGTGCACGTCGCTCAAGAACAGCCGAGAATATTACTGCTGTACAAACCCAGGCTTGTCCATTCCTCGTCGTTCTTTGGAATTAGGCATTCCACAAACGCCATAACACCGTATTTTGAATAAATATTTGTGTCTTAAGGCTTATAAAGATCAGTTAACACAAGAACTCAAGGCGGCCGATCATTAACAAAGTCGTGTCTTTGCTGATTGGGTCCTTTAAATGCGTGAAAATGATCCGGAATTCCATTGAAAAATCATCGTGAGTGATAAGGGCCATTTCCACCTCGGTGGCTTCGTCAACAAGCAAAATTGTCGCATCTGGGGCTCGGAAAACCCAAGAGTTATTGTTGAAAAGCCTTTCTATCCTCAACGTGTGACTGTTTGGTGCGGTTTATGGTTCGGCGGAGTCATCGGACCTTACTTTTTGAAAATGAGGCTGGAGCAACAGTTACGGTGAATGGATTGCGCTATCGAGAGATGATTAATGATTTTTTATGGCCGGAATTGGATGGTATTTATCTGGACAACGTTTTCTTTCAACAAAACGGCGCTACGTGCCACACAAGCAACGAAATCATTGATCTTTTACGGGAAAAGTTTCCGGACCGTGTTATCTCTCGAAGAGGTGATCACAATTGGCCACCGAGATCTTGTGATTTAACACCTTGCGACTTCTTCCTTTGAGGCCACGTAAAAAAGAAGGTCTACGCCAACAGCCCAGCTTCGATTCAAGACCTCAAAGATGGAATTCGTGAGGCTATCGAGGACATAAGGCAGCCACTTTGGGATTTTGTTATGGAAAATTTCATGAAAAGGATATGGTCTTGTAGGCGTGGTCGTGGTGGTCATTTGACTGATGTTATTTTTCACTATTTACGGCGTACCTTCTTCTTTATAATGAAATAAACATTCGATCATTTATATTAAAAAATGGTATTTTTCTTTGAATATCAAAATAACACCTCTTAAAATATGATTTAAGATTTTTTTATATAACACATCTGCCCTGATGATGGACACTGCAATGCTGTCCGAAACGTTGGCTAAAGAAGGAGTTAGCGCAACACGGCATAACACCCCAAAAAAATAACACCTCTTATTGGAAAACCCATTAAATACTTTGTATATATTTATATATGAAGCACCTAAAGAGATATATCATAATGTGGAAACTATAAAATATATTTGCAGGTACGAATAGGTATAATTATAAATATTTTTTTCAAAAATTATTTACCAGATTTACAAGCCGTAGTTATTTGTACCTCATTTTTAGTTTTCTCCTGTAACATATTACGTCAGTGTTGTAAAAAAACAGAGCGCTTCAAGAACAGGGTTGCTAGATCCTCAATAATTTGCCAGGGCTTTCTAACACGTTTCTAATACGATAGGGACCAAAAATATCCCTGGCAAGTCTGTAAAAGTCAAAGAGAGGTATGAAATGGGATTAATCCTTCCGAATTAGAGAAGAAAAAAATCTTAATTTTTAAATTTCTTTGTTTTCTACTTCAAAATTACTGCATTTAATTCAAGTTCACATAGTGCGTTTTGTAATGTTTAATACAAATAAAGCATCCAAAAAAATACTAACAGATAATTTGTTTATGAAATAAATAACTTTGTATGCACCACCACTGACGCCAAAAAGTGAAAGTGAATTTTAAATTATTGAAGAAGAAATTAATTTTATAATTTAACGAGATCTTTAATTCCTTAAATTATTGTTACACCGGTGAATGCTCATATTCTTTTAATGGAAAGGTTTCCCATTTATGATGTCCTTGGAGGTTTGAAAATCTGTTCAAACGCTGGTATGAAAGTTTAGTGAAAAGGCTCGACAACATAATATTAAAGATTGACTTCATTAAGTCTATAAATCAATTCGATTTCAAACCTTTTTGGAGCTTTCAAAACTCGTTTATAAAACGCGGTACTTTTTTTAATCAAATCGTCTCAAGTTTTAAAAGGGTTTCCGTTTTAAAGGGGGAGAGAAAAACAAACATCCCTTAAGACTAATCCACAATCTTCTTGCAAATAACACGTCCACTTCTATCACTGCTTGCGGGTTCGCTGCTCCATGCTCCCTCCCTGAGGGCACATTACCTTTAGGTTGTGTAAAACAATTGGTCGAAGCCTTCGACAGCTATTTCCTGAGTCTTTCATTGGGAGGCTTTGTTCTGACAGTGGTGCGAATATTTTTGGATCATATTTTTAACCAATATGTCTTTTTTTCAGGATAAAATCAGCGTAATATATTTGAAAAAGATTATGTAACGTTCATGCACATCACATGTTTTGTTTTAATAAAAATAGTTTTTTGATATATCAGTTATTTAGATTATCTGTCTTATTATAGATAAAAATATTCCAAATATGTGTTAAAAATCAAAGGTAATGGTTACAATTGAACGCTTATCAAAATATTCTAGAGATATGAACGTGTTTCTTTCATCAGTAATTTTCGGCGTTGAACCAGTCTACATTATAAAAAATGTTTCAACTGCGTCCCGCAATTTATTCGTTAACCATATTTGCTTTATTTTGAATAAATTTTGCGAGCGAGCTGTCTTCAATGAAAGCTCATTTTAGAGAAGGTTTGTGAAGTCGCGTACTTTTTCAATATTTTTCTGCAAAATCAGGCAATGTTTCAAATCAGATATTTGCTTCGTTGGTATTCGATTTTTTCAGTGTGAATGAGTAATAAATATTCACGAAATATTTTTTAAGTAATCAATTAAATAGATTAATAAAATAGATCGGGGGTTTGTGAATACGTCAATTTGCCAGTGCCTGAGAGAAAGACACTAATTAATTTTGTCAATCTTGTACAATCTTCTCATATTCCACTTTAGCGTGACCGATAAATAGGTTAAGGCGATGCACTACATAGTAATGCAAAATCATGTGTTTTTGGTTTGAAAATTTGGTCGCCTAGAAATGTTTCAGATGCTTTAATTAAATACTGCGAGTAGAATACATCTTGACCTTTGAAATAATCGATTATTTTTTAGATAAGTTTTTTTATGAGCTCAGAAAAAAATAATGTATAAGGCCTATAAAAATTGCTTTAAAGTTCAAAATCTCCCACTTACGAACCCATTTTCGGTTATGATTTTATTGTATAATGAAATGGAAAATTAAGTTATTTATAAAATGATCAAAAAAAAATTAAATATTTATGCCTGAACATCCACAAAATAAAATAAATAGCACTTTTGGCCATGTTTTTTTCTTGCATAAATCAAAACAGGCGGATGGTGTTAAGCGGGAATTTAAACCTTATCGCCATCTACGTAAGGATTATTATTGATAGCGGCTCAATTTAAAATATTACACGACGTAGTCCATCGCATTAAAAAGCTTACCTTATGAGGAAATATTACTTTATATAATTATATTAAGTTTTAGATTTTAAAGAGATATTTTATTTAAATATATAGTACCTTTGAGGTGATTTTTCATAAAAACAGCGACATAAAAATCATCCGAATATTATTATTCAAAAATTCAAAACAAAATTAGGAATTATAATACACACAACGAAAATATTATCCTCAATAATAAAATAATTTCTTCATTCATTATTCGAAAATTTCAAATACCGCATAAATAAAACATCCAAAATAAAACAAAAAGGTTTACAAATTACAATTAGAATTATTTTAGATTCGCTTTAACTACTTAATATCGCATTTACTAAATATAGTTGTTTTATATAATAATACATATAATATAATATATGTACCTATTATATTATTAATTACTTATAAATAACTACAATAACGTTACTGTATACACCTCTTCCAAACACAAACTAATGCTTCAATGGAAGAGAAATTGAATTGAATTGCTTCAAATCTCATGATATGTAGAAACCCAATGTAAATTCTATTTTATATATAACTTATTTAGTGATAATACATTTAAAATAATATTTTTTAAATACTCGTTTCGGGAAAGACAACATAAATAAAACAAAATAAACTAATTTTAAATCCAAGAAAAATATCTTCTTTTTTAACGCACCAGGGGTTATTTTTCAATGAAATAATTTCATACAAATTATCCGATCGTAGTGGTGGAATAGAGCAAAACGAAGAAGCCTATTCAAATATTATGGAAAAGGTAGTATTACACTCGGGGCCGGCAAGTTCAACCTCGTAAGTGGCTTATTACGTTAATTGAGAGCCATTGCACGGCAAGTCAATCATCGTTATGCTATGTATTCAGACGTAAATTATTATTTTCTTTATTCCACTGTGCACTTCCATCGCACAATAGCGACTCTACCAGCTGTATTAATAGAGCTTCAAATAAAGCGTTTTCAATTGAAGAAAAACGGGAATATCATAGTCGAAAATTAATATAAATTACGCATAATTTTAATGTAATGTTTTTCTTGGTTAAATAATGATTTTTTTTGTATTAGTGATTGTAAGGGTTGATTTCTCAAAGAAAATATATTATATTTGAATTTAAAACACGTAATGTAATGTATTCCATTCGGGATTTTATAATATAAGTAGGTAGGTACTAGTGTAGACCTTTGTAAAATTACGGAATAGTCGTAGAAGCGCTATTGCGTACTAATATATCGAAACGTGTTCCACTATTATCACGCGAGTAGCAGTGCGCGGGGACTGATTCGTTAGTTTCCTGTCATTCTGCGTTAGAACTTTGGGAGTGTTAGTGATCAAATTTCCTATTTAAATGATAAAAAGAGTAATCATTTTTTTTTAAACAAGAAATATTCGACTATTCTTTCCAAAATGTCAAAAAATAGACAAAATATTCGTTTTAAATTTTATGACAAAATACTCGAACTAAACAAGATTGTAAATACATTTTTCCAGAATGTATTCTAGGACACTACAAGGTGATTCCTTTAAATACAAAAAAAATTCAAACAATATCAGTAATTGGAAACAAATAATGCATAAGCCAAACAATTCTCGTTTATCCACCTTTGTGTCGCTATATTTATTTAGCTATTACTTGTGCTTTTATTCTCTTTATCGGCATTATCTCCATTCCCGGAGTGCCGGTAGTATTTTTGTGTTGGCGGTACCTTTGCAGTTCCAGAATCGACCGTTTTTCCGGGACTAAGTGACCATAGATGCCGATACGGGGCGAACGTGGGGTGATTGTGCGCGCGGCCAAACTACCCCGGGCTGTAACTTTGACTACAGTGCCCGTGTACAATCCGAACCCAAATGAGCCTAATGGAAGGTGTCCGCTAGTATTTCTGTGATTCGGGCCCGGTACTTGGCGCTGAAGTTATTGCTTACGGTCCGGGCATTTGTATCAGGTACGAATAAACTCCAATCTACTGTATTGATGCTTGAAACACTGCTCTAATTATGCACTTGGAACGTACGATATTGCCCCTATTTGCGGGATCATAAAATTCTCAGGCAGATTGTTGAAACATAGTGTTAAATAATGAATCTAAATTAGTTTCACAGCTAACATTGTAACAGTGTAGATCTTCACAGCAAACACTCATCGGTTTTTATATACCTCGTAACATACCTATCATTATTTTAATATACATCGTAACATATCCATCATTATTTAAATATACCTCGTAACATACCCATCATTGTTTTAGTATATCTCGTAACATACCTAACATTATTTTAATATACCTCGTAACATACCCATCATTATTTTAATGTACCTCGAAACATACCTTTCATTATTTCGTTTTGGGCAGCAAGCTGAAGGGCATTTGACAATCTCCGATATGATAGGGTACAATAGTGGAGAGCTAGTAGAAGAATTAAAATCATGTATAAATACCGACATCAATACCAGAATAGTACGGAAAAATTATTAAACAGATGCAAATGGAGTTGCTAGTGAAAAAAGGTACATCTACCTGGAATTTCACAAAAATAATTTTTTTTTTTTTTTTACAGTAATACCGCACAAGAGTCCCAACTGCTCCCGTCTGGAGCCAGTGAGACTATGGCATCCCCAATTGGGGTATGTTGTGAGGCTGAGGGTATATTGGGGAGGGGAGGGAGATGGGGAAGAGGAAGGTGGGGAAGTACCTGGCTATTCAGATCTGGTCACCAAACACGGCTAAAGCCATTTCAAGCAACGTTTCAATTCTGAATGGTGGTCTTACACCAGGGCGATACTGAGAGTATCTTCCACTCTGGAACGTGCCGCAAATATACTATATATTATTTTAAATTAATTAATTGTGAAATAACACAAATTAATCAAATAAAATTTATTTGCGCACGCCGGGTTCGAACCCGCGACCTTCGGATCTGTAGTCAAAAGCGTATACCACTAGACCACGCCGGCCGTCAAATTTCATGATCAGAGTAGAGATTTCAGCGGGATTTCAGACACATTCTGCTTTGTAGTTGCAGATGAGCAACAAATATTTGAATGTATTATGTATCGTATTGTGGCATCGTTTTAAATTAAATGAAAATAACCAACTTAGTTGACAACACTATGTTAAAAAATAAATATAAACATTTTTCAAAACCAAAGGTTTCCTCATCGGGAGTAATAATAATTTCCTCATCATAAGTTTTTTATACCACCCCAAAATATTTCTTTAAAAACTCTTTACGTTATTTAAAAATAAACACTCCCATAATAAGGTAGAAATCTGCGTGTTTGTATATTTCCCTGCGTATACACTTTAATAACATCAAATTATTGAATTAACAATTTTTCCAGGGTTTTTCTAGTAATTACTAAACGTGCAATATTTCTTTAAACTAATTTTATAAACATAATTTATTAAAAATTAGATGGAAATATTTCAAAAGGCGATTTTACCAGTCAACGTGATTGATTCAAGGTATTCAGAAGTTTGTGTCTCAGGCGCAAGTGATGCTGATTAGTGCTATTCTAATTATTGTAATTGCTAAAGAACAAGCACGGTTAGGTGCTTTTTTAATCAAACAGCAAAATTAAAATTTGAAAAAGTACACCATGAATAAACACCAAATTAATTAAAACCGCTGGAATGAACAAAGATTCCTATGACGGAATTCGTATTGGAATTAAGTCGATGAAATCTATGTTTATAAATATGTTATCAGTGCGTATCAATGAAAGGACGAAAGGATAACACGGCCCTGATTTTGGTCAACATTTTTCAAAGGAAAGTTTCTGAATTACCATTAAAAGTAGAAAGTGACACTTATGACAGCGCCACGTGCCACCGCTCCTCACACATGGCCGATGGGCGATGTCCCTGTTAACCCTTGGGCGATAGTAATAAAACAGGGTTGCCACCACGCTCGGTCGCCCCGCAAACAGCACCAACAGGGCCGGCAGAGGTGTGATCGGAATTTGTTTGACCGGTTATGCAAACGAACCGTAACGGCTTTTTGCGTAGAAATAGGTTGGGTTGGATGACCCCCCCCCCCACCCTCCCTCGCACCCACTACCGTGTTTACCGCCTGGGGTGACATCATAATTACAGTTTTTGTACTCACCAATTTTACCTGCCCGCGCTTAGGCGGAATTTGTCCGAACGTTTGGTCGTTTTTTAAATGATTCGAAATAACGGAATTTAAAGCGCTGAAACGTGGAAAAATATAGCTTTGATTAAATAAATATTATTACGACTAGTATTTTTAGTGCTTCATTTATTAGTATACATATATATATATATGTGAGAATATGTTTTAAATCATAGACTGAAATATTATGTGTGTTTCGACCTAAAGTTGATAAAAGCTACACAAAATGTTTCAATAATAATCATTGTTTGATCACAAAACCATCACGAGCAGAGAATATTTTCCAAAAGCGGTAAACAAATAAGCTATATAGCTATACCTATTTATATTTCTGATTTCGAAATGCCTACGCCAACTATATGCAGGTGCCGAATAGAAGCAGAAAGTAGAAGCAATTGTAATTCAATTTCATTATTGATCGATTTCAAAGTCATTTTAATAAGTATCAAAAATTTGTTCTTTGTTCACAAAATAAAATGTAAATGAAAAGGCCAAATTATCAATATATTTGAGAAATCTAATAGCTAAGTTAAATGTATAATAAAACATGTAGTACTAATCTCAAAAAGATAAAAAAGTGTTTACCCGCTGTCAATAAACATTTAGATATATTTAAATAAATTTAATACATAACTCGATTATTTTGTTCCAATAATCGTGTATTTCTAACATATTGTAATAATAACTTACTAAAATTTGCTCTCAAAGATACGTTTTTTGTTCGTATCAGTAATAACATAATTTTTTCAAAGCTTCATTAGACGGGTTTCCATTATCGCTACACACAAAACTTTACAATAAACATTAAATGGCTTGCTGATAATCGTATTTTTAATTTTATTCAACTGATAAACAACCAATCACCAATATATATAATTGGTTGTTTATCAGTCGTGTAAAATTTTAAACATTTTTGGAGGTATGTTTTTAAATCACAAATAAACGTGGTATCAAAAGATTCAATATATCACAGACAAACCAAATAAAAATATCGCAGTGATTTAATAACAAAATTTATTTTACTATGGACAAACAGTATTAAATTGCGGAGCCGCAAAGTAAAATTCCAATTCCATCTCCACTGTAAACAGAGTCTAATGCACCTGAACTCCAAATGCTTTCATTGGGTTCTTTCGCTCCGCGCATAGTAAAGGACTGTTAGAATTTTATTACGGCCGTGCTTCTTAAAAGGTAACATGAAGTTTATTTTATTCAATTCGAGACAGAATACCTGCGCGTTCGTTTCCCTTGCATTTTGTTTGTCGCATGTCCAGTCCTGCCTTTGTGCTCAATGTCTGTCTTGCCGCAAAGCGGAACTCTTTGTGGAATGCATACCTCTGTGAACCAAAAAGAAGTCATTATTTCTACAGATGAAAATACAGCCTGGGATTTTGAGGACTTAATAATGATAATGATACCATTGAGTCATTAAAATGACCGAGCCGCATTTAAAATGCTTTACGTGCATGAAACCTTATTTTTCTGTGGAATACTCGTACCTCAATGCACATGGCAGGCATGTCTTTCGCGAAAAGTATTCATAAAAGTACAATTGTTTTTCAAACTCACCGCAAGAAAAGTTTACGAAACAATATTCCTTTTTTTATGTGAGTACCTACCGCACAAGGTAGCTCCTAACTGCTCCTGATCGTGTCTTGTTAGTGAGACGATAGCATCCCCAATTGGGGTATGTTGTGAGGTTGAAAGTAGTGGAGAAGAGAAGGAGAAGGGAAAAAAAGAAGAAGAAGGGTAAAAACCTGGCTATTCTGATCTGGTCACCAAACACGGCTAAAGCCATTTTAACTAACATTGCAATTGTGAATAGTGGTCTTACACCAGGATTTTATTAATAGTATTTTCCATTCTGGAATGTGCTGCAAGTATACTAGGTGTATATTATTTTAAATTAATAAATTATGAAATAACATGAGATATGAACCCGCAACCTCAGGATCGCTAGTCGAGAGCCTTATTTCTCGACTACGGAGGCCGTCAGTTCATATACCTATGTAACACATAATAATTTGTCTATGGTTGTTCAGGCCGCGTATACACAAGAGCATGTATTTAACTACATATTACATATTAAATGAAACAGTCAATTTAAAATTCCTATTTCTACTAATACATCATGGAAAAAAACCCACATTTTGTATGGTTACAACGCTGTTAGTTACATTTTAAAGGGGTAAAACTACTTATTACCACGGCTACCATGAGTTGCATGGACCAGACAAGGAAAAAATCATAAAACAGTGGAAGCACGTTCGTAAAGCCTGCCTACGACAATGGATACACGATGACAGATGACAGACCATGCTGATGAAATTTAAGTAATAAAAAACACTCAATCGAAATTAAACATACTTAATTACAGATATTCCGAATGATTGCTAGATGGGTATAGTATTTTATAAAATTTACATCCTAAGTGATATCAAAAACTCAAATAAATTTAGCATTTTTCGGTACTCTTCTTCAAAATACTGGTATTATGTTTTATTCGGCTTGGAATGGAGAGGCCCATTATTATAATATCAGCTGTAAATTTTCTCCTATAAAATATTCAAACAAGACTGTACCAACTTATTTATATTCGACGTAAGTTTTTGGTTGAGCTCTGTAATTTGTCATCATAAATAAATAATTTTATAATACCAAAAATTGTTAAGACTAAAATTAATATGGGAGTGATTATGGGAGTTAATTACGTACCCATTATTTTCCGACTTTATGTCCGGGTTAAATCTTCCCCATAGGAAAAACCAAACCCTTCCACACACTTTTCCACAAATGATCATCTAGTCAATCCAAATTATACAAGTGCATTATATAAGCATAATAAATACAAAATAATACAAGAACAACCCGTCAAATCACCAGAAAACAAATGGGAAAATAATTCACCGACTCCAGATATTTTCATACCAGAGGGTTCGGCTCGGTAGAACTTCTAATTCGACCTTTAAATCCTACTGATCCCCCAATATTAATATTTTGAATCGTAATCCTACAAGTATTTAAAATGACTAATTTTTACATTTATATGCATACATTCTTTGACAGATCTAAAATTATAATACTAAATTAATTTTTGTTTTTGAACTTTTAACTGGACCTATAAATCCCCAAATATAAATATTTAAAAAAATCTTTCATAATCCTACATATATTTAAAATGACTGATTTTTGCTTAAATTAATTAATTTTTATTTATAAATTAATTAATAAAAATTTATTTTTGGTTTTAGTATTATTTCCTGAAGAAACGCAATAAAAACACTTTGAATGTTAATTTCAAGCTCTCTGATAAATAACTGACTTTAACATTGAACAAAAACACAGGTAAGAGGTGAATACGTCTTTGTTTTCTTGGTAGCAAATTAATCAAATTTATTATTTTGGTCAATTGACACAAATGTTGTATTATCAGAAATGAACAGTTCAGAAGAAACCCGATATTATTTTCCAACATAAAATTTTGTAAATGTGTTTTATACCTTTTTTGTTAAAAGCGAAGTATAAATATTTTAAGCAACGTAGGTTCAAACAATGACACATGAGATACTTGCCATCGCAATCTGAAAAGAAACGAACAAACCAACCTACATAAATAAATACCCTAAAAAGGCTAATGATAATGGGCAGGACCCATCACTCCGATTATCGTCAACCGACTGACAAATCTCCTATTTTAGGAGATCCCAAAATCAATCAGCGAATTAAAATAGATCAAAACTCTCTACAACCTGCTGAACTGATGGGATTAATGAGAAGTAGGCAAACGTGAAAATAAGATGGGTGGAAACAATTTTATGTGACCTTCATATTCTTCATTTGATAACCAAATATTCGATGCTCATGTGCATCAAAAGAAGACCTATAAAACAATTTCTGCATTTACCTGATTGTCTTGGAGAATTAACTTGGAGTCTACCTTTGAGAATTAACAAATTGAAACTATTACTCAGTCAGAGGAATGAAAACTATCGTTTAAAAATTAGGCCTCAAGTATCTAATATTTTACATGACAAAACAGTATACAACATTATCTATTGATATGTATATATTGTATATTGTTAAATTTTATAGTTGTTACGATATTATTATATCTATTTTCTGAGCATCTATGGGTTCATCTTTTGGGTAAGTATTTCAATAAAACTACTAAAAAAATACAAGTTAAATTTTAGCATATTGCGGACCCGCCATGTTAAGGTCGTGCAAAGATATTAGAAGAACGAGATGTGCTATGCGCAGTTCGTACTGAGTGGAATTGTTTTGCCGAGTGTCGCCGGTTTTGTTCACCAATACTACTGCACACCTTCGCTTACGCTAAGGCATCGCTAAGGTATCCGCACTAATACATAGAACAGATTTCTGTGCGTACACGTCCCGATACCGTTCAAAGTACCCTAATTAGGTAGTACTCCGGCTACGGTCCGGCGGCCAACATAGCATATCTCGTTCTTCTAATATCTTTGAGGTCGTGTTTATTTTATCTACTCTATTATCTCACTTTATCGCATATTAGCATATAATAACAATGCTATTTTTCTCTAACGCACCACTCTTGGCAATCGCTTGACAAGTGTGATATTTGACCATACCTACCAGTTATATTTGCTGGCTCAAAAGTCAGTCTTGGGAATTTTATAGCACCGGCTAGCTCTGATTAATAAAAGCTGATATATACACAGCGCAGCAGTACAACAGCGGTGGGTATGCACTGGACACGGGCATATGTCATGGGGTGCGGGGTACGGGGTACGGGCACGGAGAAAGGGGTACGGACAGTGGGAACAAGGCTGCCGAGGCTAGTGAATGCGCTTCCAAAGAAAATTATCCTTCGGAGCGGACCTGCCATCACAAAAGACTGCCCCCCGTGAACAGCGATAGGTATTTTCCTACGATTTTATATCTGTTCGGGATGCAGTGCAACTATGAGTATAATATTATTTATATTCATCAGAGCTGCACACTTCGGGAGTTCAAACCTACCCCATACAACAAAGTTAATGATCTATCATAGTGCCAATGTTAATATATAGTAAATGCCCTATAAGTAGCCCTCGACTTCAAAAATAAAATTTTCGATCTGTTCAATACTTATTTTTCTAAGTGGATTTGAAATTTATTTTTATTACTATCACATGTATTTTTTACAATAATTATAATATATATTCAAAGTGTATCATAAAGTAAACAATCATGATAGCTTTTCCTCACCATGAAAGACAAGGGTGTTGTGTTTGTATTATTTTTTTTGTAAATTATCGTCTTATAATGCTTTTTTTTATGTATTAGTAATAAATTGTCGTAACGCAATGTCATTAATAACTTGAAGCCAATCAATTAGGTAGCCACATACATTACAACATAGCGAATATTTCCCTTACGGCGTTCAATAAGTTTACAAAAATTTAAAAATCAAACTTTTATTTTGTCGAACCATTCATTGATGTATGGTGTAGCGACTATCACCATAGCAAAAGTCAAAAGAGAAATTTAAAAAATATTTTTTCACTAGTAACATGTTCTCTTAAAGTTTTATTTGCCCTAGGTATTTTCTTATTGTGGAATCGCTGCATGTCATAATATGAATATCGTAATTCCAGTGCTGGAATGTTATTGGATTCCCGTTATCGATGCGATGTTTCTTCTCCTATCAAAAGGCTTCATTCAAAGGACCTAGCCGTAGTTCCGTCATTTGCTTTCAATCTGAAAATGAAATAGTTCGGCAAAGAAAATTAAATCACGAAAGGGAATTCCGAGAATTTTTTCATGCAAATTCTAATATTTATCTTTACTGAAACACGAGAAATAGCGTAAAGCGTTATTAGTATTATTTCTAGCTCAGTATTATTACAACAACAAAAAATATTTTTTTTTACCAGAATTTTTTTTACTTTCGTTGTAATAATCTGTAACGAATATAAACACAGAGATTCTCAATTATTGTCTCAAAAGCAGCTGTTGCTGTAATGTTATTTATAAACTGTGTATTCATAAAAAAATAAAATTTCGTACCAAAACAACAGAAATAGTGACTGGATTGATTTATCAATTATATAAAATAATTATGCGCCATTGCCTTTGCTCATTTGTGTGCTTGTTTTTGAAGTATTGCGCTTTTTTATTTTGATAAAAGCTCTCTTTGAATGTTAAAAAGTAGTTTTTGATTCGTGCATAATAATTACAAGAATATTAGATATATTTAATGTTAAGTGTTCGTCTAGCGTAGTAGAGAATTATAAATGCCAGGGTGAAATGCCTAAAACCAAAAAAAAAAAAAAAATTATAAATGCATACACTTATTTTATTTTTAATGACAAAATATTGATAAGAAGTTTTTTATACAAAAATCAATTATATGTTTTAAAATATAATACCTACTTATTACAATAACGTAATGAAAGACATATATCAAAACACTGTTATATTATTTCTGAAATGAAAATATGAATGTACCTACAAGCAAAATTCACCAGAAAGACAGAATAATTGTATAAAATAAACAAGCACCTGATTCATTACGCATATAATAATCTAGTTATTATTTAAATGTTTTATTGTGTTCACGCCTAGGTACTATCTAAATAAGACTTAATACTAAGTAGGTACCTACATAATTACATAAAGAGGTTTTAGCGGTCATGTAGTCAGAACCCGCTTGACTCTAGTAAAATAAAACTATATTTACGCATTTATACGTAAACAACCCACCAAAATAGTTCATTGAGTTATTACGCATTATAAAATTCCTATGTTACTAAGCTGCACTGTTTGATTAACCCTTCCTATAAACACGTGACAAAACCGAGCCACGTACGGTAGGTACCGTCGAACGGGGCGGCCGAGCCGCGCCGGACATCAGGACGTCCAAAGGTAATTACGGTGCCAAAAATAGGTAAAAGCATTGTCTTCAAACTAATCATAAATACCTTTGAAACGTTCTCTATAAACCAATTCAAAATGAACCGCAATAATTTAATTTGTGAACGCAACATAATAGTCTCCGCGCAAAATTGAATTAGTTGCGCCAGATTCATTTACGCTCGTTCTATTTTCCTTCTTACTTGTATGAGAACCTCAAAAAATTTATTTTTTTAAATTAACTAAAACATTTTAAAATGTTTTAATAAACAAGAATAAATTGAAAAAAAAATTAAAACGAATATTTTTTTAATTCCATAAAAGTTAGGAGGCTGCTTTGAATGAGTGTCCCGGCCTTGTGGTCTAGGAGGTTTTAGTTGAAGCGTCAGGTATGTAATTTAGATTAAGAGAAATATTTGTAATGTTAAAAACATTTTATAAATCATAGTCATTTTGAGCATAATTATATGTTACACTTACCCATCTTTAAATACATATTTTTTTTTAATTAAAATACTACAAGCACCTGACCCCAACCAATCTTTATTGGGTATTTTTCTAAATGATTTTTTAGGTACTTCCGAAAATGCATTTCTGATGAGAATATCAAATAGAAATATTTTGGCGACGTAAATTGACCATTCGGCATTGTGTGCGCCGGTGTGCCGTGCCTCGTGACTTCCCAAGGATTGCTCTGGTTTACAGTAGAGTAAACGCTTTGGGTAGGGAATATAAACACTAAACAGTGAACGCCAATCCTCGTACCGCTAACTTATGTACGGCGTAACTCTCAGAATTATCTTTCCAGATTAATAGATTATCAAGAGCTAACTTTGTAAACAATATTAGTCTCACGGACGAATTTCATTTCAACAATTTTTACATACATTCTGGATGAAGCACATGGAAGAATTCTCGTGACAAAAATGTTCCTTGAATCTTATTCCATTTTTAATTCACTCATCAAAATATTTTTTTATGTATAGTTTGACGTGTTTGCTGTTTTAAATGAAATCTTTGTAAAATTTGTTTCGTATAGAGAGTTCATGTTTTAAATTATTTGTGATAATTTTCAAATAATATTTACAGTGCTTATTTTAGTGATACGAATCGGCCATATTAATCACATCAATCAAAAGAAAAACATTTGTCACATTTTTCTAAAACTCGTTCTTGAGTCCAACAGCTCGGTAGTGGAACGATTTACCTGCCTCTGTGTTTCCTCCCTCCTTCAAGAAGGTTGATACTTTAACCATATACCACTCTGAAACTCGCCGAATGTAGTTACAATTTATTATTTTTATTTTGTAAATTGTGAAATTTCGCAAATTACTTACACACGATTTACTTGTGCACTCTAGGATTTAAAACCGCGATTAATGATTCGTGAGGATCGTTACCAATTAACCACAAAGGACGTCAAATATGTTAGAAGAATTAGGTAGGTAGATAGTCATATATATTTTGCTCGATATGTATACAATGTATTTTGCTCGATATGTTCAAATACAAAAAGAGATATAAAATACATTACCAACAAAATCGTAGGTTTTCTACAAATGTGTATGTTTTTTTTATCAATTTCAACCCATATCAGAGCTGGCATCAACCCCAAGAATAAATAAATGTCTTTGGCCGAGAAACACCCTATACATTAATTCATTCATGCACTGAGCCCTGACTTGTTTGCTTATAGCTCGACGCAAGCGTGAGTACATATTTAGAGTGCAGTGTCAATAATGCTGTCAATTAAAAACAATCAACAACGTTTTACCTTCCAGGTAGCAAGCGGTAGTAAAACGTGTCGTGGTTATATCAATACGACGACAGATTTAACCGTCCGTTAAATAATTTTTGATTATAAGTTGAGCTTGATTTATAATTTAGTGTGTCGGTAGTGTCGATACGGTGGAAAATCAAGGGGATTGTCTTTAAGACACGATGTAAAGATTTTAAAATATCATAGACTTGCCGTAACATGAAATCCGGGTATCATTTCGACTAACCATATTTTTGGCACCTGGAGGGTTCGAAAATACTTTGAATAAACTTTGACTATGTCGTACTTTGACCACCGAAGATCGCACATTGAAATAACCAGAACATGCACAGATAAGTAAAGTTCGCTAAAGTAAGGCAAAGGCTTGCAGCGCTGTCCATTGTTGGACTTTTCTGTGCAGGATCTGAACGCTCTTAAACGATTCGCCTGGCGTAGCGACGCTAAAACTGAGTGAATTAGGTAATTTATAAAATATTTTGTAAAAATGTCTAACTAAATGGTGAAAAATTAAATTTTTGGAAAAAAAAAATTGTTTACCCGATTCGGGATAAATTTTTTACAGTCAGCATTTGCGCGCCATTCTAAAGTGGACTAGTTATTCGTAAGCAGAATTTATTTTCGTTGACTGAATGGGAATCTTACAATGCGAGTTGCCTGTATAGTGTAAGATTAATTTATTAACAAATCACTGAAAATGGGACGGTCACGCCGCCTTCTTCGCCCCAGGCAGGTTTGTTATACAGAGCTACAATTAGAGGCGCTACTGCGTACTAATATCTCGTCGAAACTTGTTGGCGGTGCATAAGACCGGATTCGGTAGTTTCAGTTAGACTGTTGGAAGAGTTGGGGGTCAGATGGAGGTGAAAGGGGAAATCTATCTTTTTGCTTCATGTCTCATCTAAATATAATACATCAATGGTTTTTTCCCCTTTTCCCGATTAGCTCATCTAATAATTTTGATCTCTATGGAAAATGTTTTGTTACTTCCCAATTTTCGTAAAAGTTGTTCAGCCATAAAAGCTTTTATTAATTTATCAAGTAGAGATTACCATTAAAATTAAGATGTTCAACATTCTTGTGGATTTGATTCTTAGGCAGCCGTCAAATGGGCCGAGTTTAATACTTACAATAGATAGCATACTTACGTTTTATTCAACATAACTTACGCATAATAAAATGGTACGTAGGTACTGTACATCTAGGTGTTTAGCAATTTTTTCAAAATTTTTGGCTAACGTTAATAGCTAATTTTAATATGCATTTATCTGATTTTGGCACAGGTTAGACCGCTCATATTCCTTATATTCATAAATGTTAAATATGATCTGCTGCTAGTTTTGACAAAATTCTCTGAACACGGTAGGGAGCCAGAGATAGCAACCAAATCTATCGATTATGGAAGAGATAGTTATTCAAAACTGATTGTCATCCATCTTTGTACAATGTATTCTGAGGAGTATGGTTTATTATTTTACTCATCAAAAAACTAATGGTCATTTGTCATTTGGCATGAATTATTATGTAAAGGTAGTATGCGAGTTTATCACCAATTTTACCCGGCACCACTAATCCTTATTTTTCTTTGCTTACAATCATTTTGCTTACGAGCTTACTGAGATTTACGACCACTTGATTACAATCATTTGACTAAGATCATTTTGTACACGATCATTTTGTACACGATCATTTTGTACATGATCATTTTACCTATAACTGACAAGAACTAGTCTGAAGAGAATAGTAAATTGCTATTTGATAAACAAGGCACCGCAGAGTGTAGGCAGGAGTATATAAACACAATTTGATCCGGCGGCGCTTGCGAGACCTTTGCCAAAATATTCAACGCGAAATCAAAAGCTCTTTATGGTTTCGGCAATACTCACTTCCATACAAAGTGTACACAAGCCCCTAAATTTGATAAAACTATCGAGAACTTGTCATACGCAAACATATATTTATTTATGACTGTAATTAAAATATATTTTTATATTCTTTTAATTTTACAACAAATAACACCTTGTAACAACGCTCAAATTAAGTTAAATATCTTCGAAGATTAAGTACTTTTCTATAAAAAATACAATGCTGAGGTGCTGAGGTGTTTGTATGTTTTAAATAATATGTTATATTATTTATTTTTGTTATTATATTATAATAAATAAACACACAACATCTTCCTTGAAATTCTCAAGGAGGATTGGTCACTGTGGTTCCACCCATACAGGCAGTATAGTATTCATATTAGATTAGAAGCAGTTAAAGAACATAATTTTATTACATAGACACAACGTAGTAACTATTTAATAAAAGAAAATGATACTATATGAAGTGTACTTATTGATTAAGTAGGAAAATAGAAAAAAAGTAGATGATAATTAAAAGAACGGGTTAATTTCATTTTAGTTTCAATAGTTAAACAGTTTTATATTTCGACTATGTTGTCTGTCCGAATTTTATTAAGATGACTGATATATAATCTTCTTCCTCCTCATTTACAACATCAAAATTATAAGCATCTTTATAAAGTTAAAGAGAGTATGGGGTACGAATAAAAAAAATTTCGTCATCATCTCATCCATGAGTAAGTATTTAGAAAAGACTGTGACAATGTATCGTAAATCTTAAAACTACATAACCTTAAATTAACTCTCCCATGCTTGAACTAAGGGGTGCAATTTTCTTCCTTATCCATTTTTTTCCGATGGTGGTGTTTTCATGTGCTTGCATTTTGATTTGCTGCTTCCTCTCTGGTTTCATGATCCGATGCCACCGCTGACAAATCTACGTGCAAATGTATTACAAACAATCTTGCTAGGCGCAAGACAGCCTGGCAAGATTTTATTTACCCAAGAACTCGACTCAAATATGCTTTGAATAAGGAGTAGTGTTGATGCCGTGTTTTCCTTTAATATAAATCCAGGAACTGCCTTTGGGCGCAACTTGCGACTCTTGCAAGCATTCAATTTGTTTTGGGGTAAAGAGAGACACTGAAATATTAGTAATCATAATATGACATGACAAACACTTAAATATGCCTATTCAGTGTATTTATAAAGAATACGAAGAAAGAACATAGCTGTTTAGTTGTAAACTAGGGTGGAACACTTTATATGAATTTTTTTTTCGAAATTCGAATTGGAATACCAGGTAAAAGTTGCTTTATGTAATTGTAAATAACACTTCTCAATTTGGAAGTTCTAGCTCAAAAGCTTGAGTTCCCGCCATAGACTTGAAATTTTATTTTTTATGGTTTTATAGACGTTTTATATTAAAAAGTAGATTTTAATAGATAAAATCATTTATTTCAAAAGTAAACATATGTTCAGAAAGTTGTGTTGGTATGAATAACATCATTTTTTATAGAAAAAAATCTTTTTCGGCTCAAACTTTGGCATGAGTTTTCGAGATCTCAGATGCTAATTTAGATTTTATGAATCCTTCTCGTCTGGTCTTGTCAAATACACTTAAACAACAACTTTTACAGATCTTTCCACAGCCTGGGTGTGGCAAGGCAGTCTCATAAACTCCAACACTGTATCTTCTCCATTTTCAATAAGATCTTGTAACTGCTCATTGGAAATATTCATCAGTATTGGGGGTTCGTATATATTTTGTTGCCAGTCAATCATGTCGATGTAAGAACATGCATTTAAATCCACTTTTGGCACCTCATACATGCGCGAAACAGAATTTTTATTAACTTGACGAGCCTTTAAAATGCGTCTTGCAGCGAGTTCTCTAATGTGCTTACGTGAATCTGTTTTAATACTCAACAAGTTTTCTGTATGAGCAAAGTAACTGTTTCGAATTATAACAGGGTCCACTATCGCTAACAACTCGTTGGACAAATATCTAATGCTGTTAATGAGCTTCCATAAATGATTTGAACCATCTTTGCAGGATGAATGTGTTTTGATAGCAAACCAGACAGGAGCGTATACGATAAACGATGCTAAAGACACAAGATTATTTGTGGATTTTCTGTAGAAATATACAAATGCAATATGCGAATAGCTCTTCTCAACCAGCGGGCATGGGATAGTTTACCTGGGCTTATCTGTAATGAATCAGGAGAGCAGGATCCTTTTATGACAGCAGTAGTAATTTCTTGTAAATATTTCTGGTCTGTACTGAGATCTGCGGATATTTTTGGAGGTATTTCACCTTCTATTTTCTCAAAATTGGCTAACGGCAGCGTCTCGCATATCTCTAATGCTTTACCAATTTGACCTGCAAATGGTTTAGGTCCTGCAGTAGGGCCATCCAAATAGGTAAACAAATGCTTGAATGGTAACTCATTGCCGTGTAAGAGACAAATTATCCATTGCAATGGTCGAGATAGTCTGTTTTAGAAAAGACGAATCACGCCTCCTACTTTCCCTGTATTTGTGTTTGTTCCATCACAGCCAACAGCCATTAAACCATCTAGTGACATCTTTTCAGTCGTTAAAAAGCTGTCGATAGCTCTTTCAATATTTCTTGCACTGCTCGCTATTGGAACCCCTTACCCAACATAAACAGTACCTGGTTCTTTTATAATCGAAATATGTTCCTCATTTTACAATTACTTTATTGGATGACCAACACCTCTGCCACAGGTCACCCCAAGTGGTTCGCTACGTTTGGTGACTTAGCAGGGGTGCCCGGGTTCATGGGTTAAGGTTTGCCCAGGTCTTGGTGGCGGGTGCGTCGGCCGACCTTCTGCGTGGCGGGCCGGTTGGGAGATGCTGGTTGAGGGAGACCCTTTACAACCGGTTACCGCTGTCCGGGCCGTTCGATAGTACAGGGGCCCGACCCTCAGGCTCACGACTAAGGGTGGGCTGCCCCATCAGCGAGTGAAAAAACCCCGCCACTGCTGTTGTGCCGGTTCGTGACCGGAGGGGACCCAGCAGCAGCGTTTGGGGCGCATTGGATGCCCTCTCCAGCCGGACTCTCCCAGCCTATCGCCTAGCACCGCAGTGGGTGGGCTGGAACCAAACGCTCATCACTCTTGGACAGCCTGAACCCCAGATTCCTACCCACCCTTCATACCTTTCCTTTCCAGACCTTCCTTTCACCTCATACCTTTACAAAAAAAAAAAAAAAAAAACTTATAATCATGAACTTACAACAAAACAAACTTAACATCGTTACAGCGGCGAGTAGCAGGCGTCCCCGGTGCGGGCCAAAACTGTTGGTAAATTTTTCCAACATTCGCGGCCTGCACACAAATCTAAATTCCGTTCATCACCATCTTTTATCCCAACGTCCCAACCTTCTCTTCCTATCCGAAACTCAGATAGCCGAGCCGCCAGACTCCTCCTATCTGGACTGCCCGGGCTTTACCCTTGCAAGCAAGTTCAGACCCAAAGGAGGAGTCTGCCTCTATAGTCGAGCTGACGTCAATTGTGTGCGACTATTGAGTCTGGAAAACTCCAGATTCGACGTAATGTGGGTGAGCGTCAATCTTGCCAGTACGGCAAGATTCTACGCATGTCTATACCGCTCACCGAACCATAACGAATCAGACACTTCCGAACTCTTTAAACATTTGAGCGATACTATTGATGATCTCTTGCTCCGCTACCCTTCGGCCGAGTTTATTGTTCTGGGGGACTTCAATGTTCATAACGAACCATGGTTGAAGTTCTCAGGCCCAACGGACTCGGCTGGCCGACAGGCGGAATCCTTTGCCATTTGCTACGGATTAGAGCAACTAGTTCAGGAGCCTACAAGGGTTCCTGATGTCCAGACTCACCGCTCCAATCTGTTAGACCTATTCTTAACTACTGTGCCACACGGTTATAAGATTGACGTCACAGCGCCTCTAGGATCATCTGACCACTGCCTGGTGACGACATCAATCCCCGTTAACCTCAGACCAACCAATGAGAGGCTGAGGAGAAAAGTGTGGCACTATAGGTCAGCAGATTGGTTCGGCATGCGGGCCCATTTTAACGCTTTTCCGTGGTCAGCTGTTTGTTTTCGGACTTCGGACCCTTCAAGATGTGCCCAGGAGATTGGTGAAGTCATCAAATCGGCGATGGATGGCTTCATACAATCGACTACTAAAGAAACTGGTGTGGGCTCAAAGCCGTGGTTCAGTCGACAATGCTCCGAAGCAGTTCGACGAAAAAACGCGGCTTACCGAGCCTACAACACATCTCGAACGTCCGAAAGCAGATCAGCATACAACAAATCGGCAAAGGAATGCAAGAGAATCATTAATAGGTCAAAATTCGAACACGACCTGCAGATCAGCAAAAAGCTGGCTGCCTGCCCGCATGGCAGCAGAGCATTCTGGTCGCTTGCGGGCTCAATAGGTCGGAATTTTTGCAAACCCAGTTTGCCACCTCTTACCAGACCTGACGGCTCACTAGCAAACACCGCCACCGAAAAGGCTAACTTATTAGGGAAAATGTTTGCGGAAAACTCGACCCTCGATGACGGAGGTGCTGTTCCGCCGTCGGTTCCTCACTGCGGCTTCTTTATGAAAAAGCTAAGGATCCGGCATCGGGATGTACTCCACGTTATACGGGGGCTCGATGTTAACAAAGCTAGTGGACCTGATGGAATACCTGCCCTGGTATTGCAGAGGTGTGCTGCGGAAATAGTTCCAGTTTTGACAAAGCTCTTCAAAATGTCCCTGAAGTGTGGCACTTTGCCCTCTGGTTGGAAAAAAGCGGTCATTCACCCTATTCCCAAGAAAGGTGACCGC
The DNA here is from genome assembly GCA_026573805.1 of Hesperophylax magnus. NCBI lineage: Eukaryota > Metazoa > Arthropoda > Insecta > Trichoptera > Limnephilidae > Hesperophylax > Hesperophylax magnus. Next base: position 10,902,137 of record JAIUSX010000022.1, read on the forward strand.
TCCAACCCGGCCAACTACCGCCCCATAGCGATCACATCAGTTCTGTCCAAAGTGATGGAACGTGTGATCAACGACAAACTGCTCACATACCTCGAGAAGAACAAAATTATCAACGACCGTCAATACGGATTCCGGCGGAACCGCTCGTGCGGTGATCTTCTCGCGTATGTGACGCATGTTTGGGGGCGGTGCCTTGAACGTCACGGTGAAACCCAAACGGTCGCACTAGACATATCCAAGGCCTTTGACCGGGTCTGGCACCGAGGACTTGTCAACAAATTGCCTTCTTACGGACTTCCCGCATCCCTGTGTACGTGGATTGCTGACTTTTTAAGGGATAGGTCGATTCAGGCGGTTGCTGACGGTTTCACCTCTTCCTTACACTCCATAAATGCTGGCGTCCCACAGGGATCGGTTCTGTCTCCGACTTTGTTTTTGTTGCACATCAATGACCTTTTGACATGTGCACCAATTCATTGTTACGCGGATGACAGTACAGTTCATGATAGCTTTTTGTTTGACAAGCCCCCAAAGGGCACACAAACTCCAACGGCTCGGAGGGCTTTGAAGCAGAGAATGGACGGTTATCTCGAGAGTATTTCCTCCTGGGGTAAAAATAATCTCGTCGAATTTAATGTTTCAAAGACCCAATCCTGTCTGATTACGTCTGAAAGGGATCCAAATGAGAATCTAGTCTCCTTCAACGGAAGCAATCTTCCGAACAGGCCTTCCATTGATATGCTTGGTGTAACTATAAGTGACCAGCTCAAGTACGGGGGCTCCATTGAAGCCAGAGTAAAGCTGGCCTCTCAGAAGCTGGGCGTACTGTACAGGGCCCGCAGATACTTTAATAGTACACAACTGCTGACCCTGTACAAATCGCAAGTGCGCCCTACTCTCGAATTTGGTAGCCATCTCTGGTCCGGAGCCCCTAAATACCTGAAAAAAACCCTTGACTCTGTGCAAAAACGGGCGGTCCGTTTGATAGATTCCCCAATCTTAACAAGCGGACTGCAATCTTTAGAGCACAGGCGTCAGGTAGGTATGCTGTCCTTGTTCTATCGGTATTACAATGGAAGATGCTCTGAGGAACTAGCGTCATTGATCCCTTCGGCACCGGTGCATAGTCGGGATACACGCCAAACGCGCGCCCAACATTTGTACACGGTTGACATTTGTCACATGAGAACGGGTCGCTTCTACGATTCGTTCTTAAGTTCAACAGCTCGGATGTGGAACGAACTGCCGGCCTCTGTGTTTCCTCCCTCCTACAACATGGGACTCTTCAAGACCCATGTTCACTCCTTCCTCTCCACAAAAAGACCCTCCACACAGCATCCCCAAAGATGACATAGGCCCTGAGGGAAATTATTTTCTTCAGGGCCTCCTGTGTGGAGTTAATATAAAAAAAAAAAAAAAGCCTCTTCGATCTTTTTAAAACAGTTTTAGCCGTCTTGTCTTTCCTTCCATCGAAACATAATGAAAGAATTTCTGTTACTCTTTCTTCGGTTGAAATTTGGTCGCATCCTTTTTGTCTTATTCTTCTTAGTTTCATTCTATCTATTATGCCTCATTTCTTGTTTTAGAGTACGTAATCTTCTATTCAGCATTTTTTTTACTCTAGATAAGATCCGTTCTTCCTAAAGCCATTAGTCAGTTAGTGCGTTGGTCTTCTAAAAACATTTGTTCCTCTTTTGGCACTTTTTTTCTCTCAAACAAGTATACAGCTTACAAATTCTTTACATTTACTTACAGCTATGTCAAAAATCTTTCTACTTTGTACTCTGAACTTTTCTAACTTTTCTTTCTTAAGTTTCTTCAAAGACTTTTTCAAATTATAACACTTCGAGTGATAACTTTTTACTAACTGTAAGATTCGTTTGTTTGTGACAATTGGAAGAGAGGATTTTATCCATAATTTTTCAGTTTTCGTTCAAACTATTTCGGCAATTTCCAAAAACGTAGGTTATTTTGTTATTTTATTCCTTACTTTTAAGTTTTGTCGAACTCATTCGTAGAATTTCATCACTTTTTTCATACGTAGGTGGGATATTCTCTTTCAACTCTGCACTTACACCAAATATCGGACATCTTAAATTTTGTCTTCTAAAAGTCATGTTAATTCACTTAAAAAACTTTAATAAATAAAATAAAACTGATTTTATTACATTTAATATAAATTGCGGCTAAAGTTGCACACCTGCAAGTTTGATCAACCCTTTTTCCAAATAATAATATTTACCAGTTTGAAAATGCATCAATCTGTTACCAGGCGGCAAAAAGACTGGATCAAACATGAAACAGTTCGATAATCCTATTTTCTAAAACGAAATTAGAATATTGACAAAGGCAAAAGCTGTAGCTGGGCGAAATATTATTCGCACCACAGTACCTGCATTTTGAAAACAAAAACATGTTTTGCAACCTGGCGTCATACAAACGATTGTAGGAGATATTATAAATAGCCCATTAAAACAAAAGATTGCTGGATTCAAGTTTTAAAACTACGCCGGTAACAACGCGATCTGTTCTTACAATTTTTGAGTGTCAACTGATATCTGTATTTGCTTATGTTCCTCCATCAAGGCACAATCATTTTAAAGATTACAACCATGTGCAACGAGCTGTTTACTGCCGGTACTCTATCAGCTGAGCCAGACGCATCTGTCATCATTGCAATAACGGGGCGTCTCCGTGTGCGGGCCCGTATAATCATGCTGCCATGACCATGCCGCCGCTAAATTCCTGCGACTGAACCAGCCACAGATGCTGACAACCAAAAGGCTGACGAATACCTGCTGGCTACCGACTGAATTATCCACTGATGCTGACAACCTTGATGCTGACGGCCGGCGTGGTCTAGTGGTATACGCTTTTGACTACAGATCCGACGGTCGCGGGTTCGAACCCGGCGTGCGCAAATAAATTTTATTTGATTAATTTGTGTTATTTCACAATTAATTAATTAAAAATAATATGTAGTATATTTGCGGCACGTTCCAGAGTGGAAGATACTCTCAGTATCGCCCTGGTGTAAGACCACCATTCAGAATTGAAACGTTGCTTGAAATGGCTTTAGCCGTGTTTGGTGACCAGATCTGAATAGCCAGGTACTTCCCCACCTTCCTCTTCCCCATCTCCCTCCCCTCCCCAATACCCTCAGCCTCACAACATACCCCAATTGGGGATGCCATAGTCTCACTGGCTCCAGACGGGAGCAGTTGGGACTCTTGTGCGGTATTACAGTAAAAAAAAAAAAAAAAAAAACCTTGAGGCTGGCCAATTGCTCCTGGCTATCGACTGAATTAGCCACTGATGCTGACAACCTAGAGGCTAGCCAATTCTTCCTGGTTACCAATTGAACTGGCCACTGCTGCAGCAGTTGCCTGCGCCATTTGCTGTATCGTATGGCACGATGATGCACAATGTGCTCCAATCTGAAAGTATCGCTGAAAGAATTTCGATTATCTCAGTTTCTATCTGTGTATTGAAACCCAGTTGTATTGAAATACAGCTGGGTTACAAAATAAACTATTTCTTGTGAATTGAGTTGGATGAAATAGGAAGTACCTATAAACTACACCCCTTTTTACATTCTGTATACCAGTACGATCCATCTAATTAAAATGTGAATTTTGATTTGAATCGTCTTTCTTTTATGATTGTTTGGATAGAACACCTCACGGGGTTGATGGCTGATGTGTGCTGGTGCTTATTATTTACAGTCTTTTCTTGTGCTGGAAAACACGTCCTGTACAGTTTTGTTAAACGGAAAAATTAACTAGAATACATAAGGTATTAGCTACTTTGACAGTTAGAATATGACTAAATGTAGCATATAAGCCGACGAATTATTGGAATCTAGTTGAGATATGCTTTATAAATGTTAATGATTTATCAACTATTATTTTGAATAGTCTGTCAACGATGTGAATATTTGTCCCACCGCACCGGTCCCAATATATCCTCGTACATTGGAAGAAGACGACTGACTGGAAATCAGCATAAATCAAATCTGATTTCAGAAACAATAGTTCCATTTAGGCTACAAGATAATCTAATGCACCAAAGCACGTGTTTAAGTTTCTGCAAGCTTACATATCTACGTCATAAAGTACACGTGATGATACATAACGTGGCATATGTTAGCATGAGAAACTTTGAATTTGAATTTCGTCTTATAATCATCCTAAATTTGCCCAACCTATGAAAGCCGATGAGTATTTTATTATTTTTTTTATTTATTATGTGAAACCGCACAAGAGTCCCAACTGCTCCCAGCCATCTGGAGCCAGTGAGACTATGGCATCCCCAATTGGTGTATGTTTTGAAGCTGAAGGTAGTGGGAAGGTAGTGGGAAGGTTATGGAGATGGGTTAGATGAAGGTGGGTAAGCACTTGGCTGTTCAGATCTGGTCAGCAAACACGGCCAAAGCGATTTCAAGCAACGTTTCAATTCTGAATGGTGGTTTTACACCAGGGCGCTACTGAGAGTGTCGTTAAATATGGAAGATGCCGCAAATATACTATTTTAAATTGGTAATATGAGAAATAACACAAATTCATAGAATAAAATTTACTTGCGCACGCCGGGATTTGAATCCGTGACCTCCAGCTTGCTAGTCGAGAGCCACACCCCTCGACCACGGAGGACGTCATTCATTAGCTTGATCATCGGATACGGGAATTTAAATTTTCGCTGCGTCTCAAAATAATAAACTCATCTGCTACCGTTGTAAAAAGATAACGCCGTTTTATTTTTATTTTTTTTTTAAAGAAAGACAAACATTCCCGGGTTACGAATAACCTGACAATATTAGAAAATCTCCTACTACCACCACAGAAAGCCGAAAATTTTGCTTGTGTTGTGATGGAGGACTTAGCCAGCCGAGGAATTGAACACACTACGCCTGGGTGGGACCCAAACGCAATGTCAACTCGGCTGCCGACCAGTCTATATTTATTTTATATTTGTTTATTGACAGTAAATTTTATTACAATTTATAAGACAATAAATATTAAATTATACATGGTTAATGTACCTATTAATTAAATCCTTAAAATGACTTGATAATTTCGTCTGGGATGAAAATTAGTATTCTTAATCCTTACCTATGACGTAAGTCTGAGTAATAATAACAAAAAATACTGAATAGCCAGGAAGTGTGTGCAAAGATTTTTTATTTTTTTTATTTTTTTTTTATGTATTTTTTTTTTTATTTATTTAACATTTAAACCTGCTAAACTACTTATGTAGTTTTTGTTGTTTGTTTTTGGGGTGTTATGCCGTGTTGCGCTAACTCCTTCTTTAGCCGACGTTTCGGACAGCGTTGCAGTGTCCATCATCAGGGCAGATCCGGTAGATCCGAAGATGTGTGTACTTATGTAGTTTGTCAGCAGGTACATAATGACAACATTTTTGCAATAACAAGAGAAAAAATTAAAATCAACGAGCTCGCGAATAGTAATCAACCGTTACTAATGTTTATTAAAAAATTAAGTGCAAACAAGTTTAAGTTTTATATCACCCCAAAAAATTTGATTATTAATTAGTTTTTCCTGTTAGCAAAAAATCATGAAAAGTCAGAGTGCAGTAATTTTTCGTAGCAGGTTATTTTCCGCTTACATATATAAAAAAAATAGTACTGTGCCGGGTACGCCAACCAGTTATAACAAATGACACATAGCGATTCGGAGCTATCTATTTTATTGTTTGGCAGAAACAGATCTGACAATGTGCTTCATTTTTTATAAAGTTACCAATTGTATTTTTGTTGTATAATGTTTTAAAATTTATTTAACGCTAGCAAAGACCCGTGAAATCAACAAATATATTGCGTTTTATAAATAAAGCATTATTAATAAAATTGCCATGGCTTTGAATCAAACCCCAATCAAGTGTTTGGAAGACAACTATGTTGACCATGACACCACCAAGAAACGGAATGTAAGAACGGCGAAATAAGTTCATTGTATGCGCCTACTGAAAAAAATAATAATTTGACATTAAATTGTTTTTAATAATGAGGTTTTTTTTTCGCAAAAACAGCAGTACGTAAATTATCCTATTATTATTATTTTTTTATAAATTATTAAGAAAGCTGTGTATCTTGATTTGAAAACTTTCCTCTTAATAAGCTACTCAAAAATATAGAAAACTAGTGACGACTCTAAAGTATTAATTCATATTTGGTGCTAGAAAATGGCTTTCATTATAAAGAAAGTCATTCAATTTTGACAACATTTTGTGGCAAGGCAAATTTCGTTTAAAGTCAGTGTTAACATTTTAGAAATGTCATTGAAAGCAACCGCAGGATTAATGGGCAAACTACAGAATAATCTAGCAGTTAAACGTTGAAGCTATTAATATTTGTATATGCTTAAAAGAGGCTGTGTGGCTCACAAAGGATGTAATTAAAGATTTAATTTATTTCAAGGCGCCTTGGCACTCACCCGCGGTGCGAGAGAAGGAGTGGAAAAATTAATCCCTTCGCGAAGCAGTCGGGGAGGGCGCAAAAAGTACCAACTCATGTAATTACTCCAGAACAGTTATCAGATAAGAGGATTAATCTTCATAAAAAAGTAACAAAGTAATTAATACGGAGGTGCCGGGAGGTGTGGGTCTCGGATTAACCGGGATAATAAGCGTTAACGAAAACCACTTGATATAAACTCGGCGCAAATACGTAGTTTGGAAGGTGTTGTTTACCTAGACGTGATTATCGTGATGGTGTTCATCAAGATTATATAAATTAATACGGAGGTGCCGGGAGGTGTGGGTCTCGGATTAACCGGGATAATAAGCGTTAACGAAAACCACTTGATATAAACTCGGCGCAAATACGTAGTTTGGAAGGTGTTGTTTACCTAGACGTGATTATCGTGATGGTGTTCATCAAGATTATATAAATTAATACGGAGGTGCCGGGAGGTGTGGGTCTCGGATTAACCGGGATAATAAGCGTTAACGAAAACCACTTGATATAAACTCGGCGCAAATACGTAGTTTGGAAGGTGTTGTTTACCTAGACGTGATTATCGTGATGGTGTTCATCAAGATTATATAAATTAATACGGAGGTGCCGGGAGGTGTGGGTCTCGGATTAACCGGGATAATAAGCGTTAACGAAAACCACTTGATATAAACTCGGCGCAAATACGTAGTTTGGAAGGTGTTGTTTACCTAGACGTGATTATCGTGATGGTGTTCATCAAGATTATATAAATTAATACGGAGGTGCCGGGAGGTGTGGGTCTCGGATTAACCGGGATAATAAGCGTTAACGAAAACCACTTGATATAAACTCGGCGCAAATACGTAGTTTGGAAGGTGTTGTTTACCTAGACGTGATTATCGTGATGGTGTTCATCAAGATTATATAAATTAATACGGAGGTGCCGGGAGGTGTGGGTCTCGGATTAACCGGGATAATAAGCGTTAACGAAAACCACTTGATATAAACTCGGCGCAAATACGTAGTTTGGAAGGTGTTGTTTACCTAGACGTGATTATCGTGATGGTGTTCATCAAGATTATATAAATTAATACGGAGGTGCCGGGAGGTGTGGGTCTCGGATTAACCGGGATAATAAGCGTTAACGAAAACCACTTGATATAAACTCGGCGCAAATACGTAGTTTGGAAGGTGTTGTTTACCTAGACGTGATTATCGTGATGGTGTTCATCAAGATTATATAAATTAATACGGAGGTGCCGGGAGGTGTGGGTCTCGGATTAACCGGGATAATAAGCGTTAACGAAAACCACTTGATATAAACTCGGCGCAAATACGTAGTTTGGAAGGTGTTGTTTACCTAGACGTGATTATCGTGATGGTGTTCATCAAGATTATATAAATTAATACGGAGGTGCCGGGAGGTGTGGGTCTCGGATTAACCGGGATAATAAGCGTTAACGAAAACCACTTGATATAAACTCGGCGCAAATACGTAGTTTGGAAGGTGTTGTTTACCTAGACGTGATTATCGTGATGGTGTTCATCAAGATTATATAAATTAATACGGAGGTGCCGGGAGGTGTGGGTCTCGGATTAACCGGGATAATAAGCGTTAACGAAAACCACTTGATATAAACTCGGCGCAAATACGTAGTTTGGAAGGTGTTGTTTACCTAGACGTGATTATCGTGATGGTGTTCATCAAGATTATATAAATTAATACGGAGGTGCCGGGAGGTGTGGGTCTCGGATTAACCGGGATAATAAGCGTTAACGAAAACCACTTGATATAAACTCGGCGCAAATACGTAGTTTGGAAGGTGTTGTTTACCTAGACGTGATTATCGTGATGGTGTTCATCAAGATTATATAAATTAATACGGAGGTGCCGGGAGGTGTGGGTCTCGGATTAACCGGGATAATAAGCGTTAACGAAAACCACTTGATATAAACTCGGCGCAAATACGTAGTTTGGAAGGTGTTGTTTACCTAGACGTGATTATCGTGATGGTGTTCATCAAGATTATATAAATTAATACGGAGGTGCCGGGAGGTGTGGGTCTCGGATTAACCGGGATAATAAGCGTTAACGAAAACCACTTGATATAAACTCGGCGCAAATACGTAGTTTGGAAGGTGTTGTTTACCTAGACGTGATTATCGTGATGGTGTTCATCAAGATTATATAAATTAATACGGAGGTGCCGGGAGGTGTGGGTCTCGGATTAACCGGGATAATAAGCGTTAACGAAAACCACTTGATATAAACTCGGCGCAAATACGTAGTTTGGAAGGTGTTGTTTACCTAGACGTGATTATCGTGATGGTGTTCATCAAGATTATATAAATTAATACGGAGGTGCCGGGAGGTGTGGGTCTCGGATTAACCGGGATAATAAGCGTTAACGAAAACCACTTGATATAAACTCGGCGCAAATACGTAGTTTGGAAGGTGTTGTTTACCTAGACGTGATTATCGTGATGGTGTTCATCAAGATTATATAAATCACTTTTAATTGCGTCACAAAACACGATTCGAAAAGCTGAAGGCCACAACGGCCTCTCTAACTGTTGTTGTTATATGGTCTTCGCATTTGAATTTACGGCTTGTGGGGTTGTCAATCGACTGTTTTTAAGGTGTTGGTTTTTTAAGCCTTATCTCCATTTTTAAAACAAATTGAAAACACTCACAAAGAAAAGATCCTTTGATTGCTATTCCATTAAACTGTATAATTACATGACACATACTTTGAAACAACCTGCTGAAAAAAAAACAGAGAGCGGATAAAAATAAAAGGGAGACATTTTTATTCTAAACCAAGCATAACACAATTTACTTAGCATTTAAATTGTATAATTAGATCACTTTAAAACGAATAATTATTATTGTGTAATTTTGGTAACGTTTTTAAATACTTCCATTAATTACCTATCGTCTACTTTTTTTTGTTTTGTTACATTCTATTTCCGCTATCCTGCTTCATTATGTCCTATCGTTTTCATTTCTTCTCACTACACAGTTACTGTATTGTGTTGATATAATGATGTACTTTAACTGCTACTGACCTAATACACAACACAACCGTCATGGGTGGAATTACGGTATCCTCCTGAAGAGTCTCAAGGACGACTGTGTTTTTACTTATGATGGTATTATAAAATTTCATCTAAAACAAGCGACCACCTTAGGACATATATATATATATATGTTATGGTTAAGGTTTTCACGGGTGTAAGATGTAGAATAATGTTCTCGGTTTACCCGCGTAAAGTAGTCTTTAAAAGGACTTTTTAATTTCTGACGTTTCGGACAGATCTCACTGTCCATCTTCAGAGGCCTTATGTCCTGAATTTCGTCTCAAACTGAACGCTTTCGCGTGTCTGTTCGGTCCGGAAGTCAAGATACAAGTGGGTGCTTATCAATTCAGAAATTAAAAAGTCCTTTTAAGGACTACTTTACGCGGGTAAACCGAGAACATTATTCTACATATATATATATTAAGTTTGCAAAAAATATTACGATTTTTATTTTTTGGTTTTACGTACGAGTATATATGTATATATATATATATATATATATATATACTCGTACGTAAAACCAAAAAAAAAAAAATCGTAATATTTTTTTGCAAACTTAACTTAGTTTGTCTGTATTGTAAAAAAAATATAACAAACAAAAAAATCTTGTCATTGTTACCAGGAAAATGTCAAAGAAAGTTTAGTAGAATATACCTAGATAGTTCTCAAAAATCTTCAGTTGTACATGATATAAATTATTTTAATTTTATTTTTGTAACCTTCGTGTCACAGCTGAGTTGGTTTATTCAAAACCGTTTTTGTCTTCTGCAAAGGCAATGTCTGAATGATTCCCAAAAGTCTCCAGTAAAAGCAGGACCCGACCAACGCTGTATAGTTTTCTTTGTCAGACCCGAAAGTTTTAACTACTTGAAAGCAGCCTGCATTCCTCGGTGAGGATTCTGTGAAACCAAATATGATTGGAGAGCGTCCATATTTCAAATAGTTGATGCTCCTATGTAATAGATATATTGTAGATGTAATACTCAATTCGTTATCTTTCTTTTCGTTATTACCAAGAAAAGGTCAACAACCTTTTTCTGCTATTTTCCAAAATCAAGAAGTTTTGTATGCATACCTACTAATTTATTTGAGAATTGTATACAAGGTACGTTTAAAAGTTTTAGTTAGTGTTTTGTTACAAAAAACGTTGATAGAAAAAAGAAAATGGTTTTATACGTCTTCCTGGATGTACAACTCTAATCTGTTTGAGGAAAATTTCGTAGAAACAATAAATTATTGAGTTAGTTTCGACAATTGTTTGTCTATGAAAAAGTTAGTTCTTTATAATTTGCTTTATTGTGTTCGTAGAGAAGTAGCGACAAAGAAGCCAAGGTCGGGAGGGAAGGTTTAGTTCCACACAATTTCGGCGAAACTTTGAAAGTTTCGCAGTTTCCAGGCATTGAGATTTTGTTCGACAAAAGCTTTCATTTTCTTCTACCCTCCTCGAGGCTCCCTGAGGTCTGCGCTCAGCAAAAGGAAAAGCCGAACCCAATCCGAAGTGTCAAAGTGTATTTTAAAAGCCCCGCGTGTATTATATTCTTATACATTATCCGAGGTGTTTTGTGTTCTACCTTGCAAAATCAAATAATATATTCATTCGAACTCCGCCGATTATTTGGAAAATCTTTCCACGAAAATGTCAGCAAAATGCTTTTGCGGAATTTTCGATGCGTTTTACACCCTTTTCTTTTACGCCCATTTATCCATACAAAAGTTAGTTTTTAAATCACACGAAGAAGTTCACAAAAAATTTTCAGTATGAAGTAACTTTATTTGCACATACTTTCTTGAAATAAAATATCTCAGTGATTTCGATTTGATTAATTTACATAACATTCAAGAAATATTATTCATCACGGATAGTTTCTAACTTTATAGTGTTTTTTGATATAAAAATAATAAAATCATTCGAAATATTAAAAATATCTAACATGTTATTGATTACAAAATCAAAATAAATTTCCAAGTTACGAAGAAGGATATATGAAAATATCTTCACGGAAAGAAAATCAGGTAAAGTTATTTAAGTAGATGCTCCTTCTTTTGCCGACATCTATCATTGAACATAGTCAACAAAGCTTCGGCGTAGTGGAGATGGTAGGTGGGGGCAGGGGACAGGGCAGGTAGTATGAAGCCAGCATAACTCGTTAAGGCATGTATACACATAACATAACTTGTATAGACAGGTACACAGCTAAACACGTGCAAGTATGTGAGAAGCGAGCACACCCAAAACTTTCCCAGCGCGCCGTTCTCATCCGTCGCGCACTTTTATTGTTAAATAATTGGATTTTGTTTTGTGAAACCCTAGCGAGCTTCTCCCTTCAGTCCCCACTCCACAGATCCTCCACCGGAGATTTTCACCCCTTATGAAAAAGCTCCACTTTGCTCAGCCGAGGACCAACTATGCTCTCATTTATTGAACGTTCTCCTAAAAAATTCCACTTTTTAAGTTCATTTTATTGAAACCACTCTCTTATTCTAAGAAAGGAAGCTTATTTCAACTTGTTTTATATTTAAATCGCTGTCTTGGTCAAAGTTTATTAATTTATTATTTGAGGTTCACTAAGATGGAAATTGAAAGATAATTGTGTTTTCTCGCTATTTTAGAATACTTTCTATGTTACTGAATTTAATTTGTAAAATAGTATATTCATAAGTTTACACAAAATTACCTGAAATTTATCTGAAAGTTAGTTCCGATCAAAGTAATCAATAAAGTCCTTTGGATTTGGTAAAACTTTTGCTGCAGTGATATGTCTTTGAACAGTAGGAATGTAAACACCGTAGGTATAAAAGAATCATAGTTTAATCTGGAATGGAGGGTTTTTCATCTTTGCTGTGCCCCTTTGAGGAATTTAGTGTATAGCTTCCTGTAAATAGTTTTTGAATGTTTTATCTTTGGAAGTTATCTCCTCAGCGAGAGAAGCTAGGCTGGTCCATATCTGTGACAAAGAGCCCATTCCACCCACAACTAACTCCCCTTCCCATTTCCTTGCCTTATATACTGTCTACTTGTATTTCCCAAACTTCTTTATTCCAGATTTATTTACATAAGTAAAGCTTGAAAACTTTGAACGTAAGAAACTTGAACCAAATACGCGTATTTGCCTAATCGAGCAAAACGGGTTTAATCGGTTATAAGCGAATATCCTCGCATCGTTTCATCGTTGTTCTACGGGCATATCAATAAATGAGTTTACATGATTCGGATAATGTCGTAAACCGTCGTTAGTCGATAAATACGACCTCAAACATCCGTGAGTTTATTTCCAATAACCCTATAAAGAACTCCATATTACATTACCGGCTACTATCTTCTGAAATTAATCAACATAATATGTTTTCCGTACAATATATGTTTCCAATTCTAGCCGAGCTTTCATTATGAAGTATGATGATGCTACGTTAGGCGGCTATCAAACAGCATATAATGGAATAAGTTGTACGGCTGTAGTGGCTATGTATGCTGGGCTGAAGTAGCCACTAATTTCTGCTTTGACCAGCGTCCCGTGAGCTTACCGTGTACTTGAAAGTCACATTCATGATTTGGACAGAACTAATCCCGTAGTTGAACTTTATCGCTTGAAACGAATAAATACGACACCGCTACTAGCTTGCAGCTTGGAGCTCGAAGCTTAGAGCCTGCTCAGCCACCATTGGTTTGGTAGTAAAAGGAATGTTTCATCGATTCGTATATCAGAGTTAGTGTGATTGGAAATCTTTGAGATGAGTTAAGTTTTAAGTTTATCATTTAATCTTGTAGCGTAACATTTTCTGCTCTAAGAATTACTATTCCGTGTTGTTATATTATTATTTTACATTTCGCATTAAAATAATTTCCCTGAAGGCCTATTTTATATTTTGGGATGCTGTATGGGGGTTTTTTTGAGGAAAGGAAGGAGAGGTTTGTAAAAGAGGATAGGAATCTAATGATCAGTGTATCCAGGAGTGGCGGACATACGAATATATCTCTCCCACTGTAGCACAAGGCGATAGGTCGAGAGACCAGCTGGAGAGTAAAAAGGGTCTCCCCAAGCCAGCCTCTCCCTATATAGCTTGCCACACAGTTTGGTGGACAGGCGCATCCTGAACACACCTTACCCGATGAACCCAGGCAACCCTGCTAAATCACCAAACGTAGCGAACCGCTTATGGCGACCTATGACAGAGGTATTGGTCATCTAATAAATGGTGCGATTCTCGGTGCGGTGGTACTCAAACCCGCCTCCCAAATTGAGATCGGTAAAAATTAATTTATTAAGGTCTCAGTAGCTCAATTGGTAGAGTGCTGATCCCAAAAAGACTAGAGGATCTGGATTGGAGTCCCAGTTTCGACCGTAAGCTTAGAATTGTTAATGTTTGTATTTTCAATGATTAAATATTAATCGTATATATTCAAATAAACCCGAGACACAGAATGGCACAGGAGATGAATTACGTTAAAACGGCTCGCTGAATTATTTAGAAATAAGATAATTTGCTTAAGAGGTTTAGTTAGGTTGCTAACGAGTGCCATTGATTCGAGTGTTTTTGCACGGGTCGCGGTCCTGACTGGTTTCCTTTCAGATATTATTCAGCGGGGTATAAAAGGCAACCAAGGGACAGATCATATTAGCTCCGGGGGTCCGAATGCCCCTTGTGACTTCGGAGGCTTTTGATTTGGAAGCGAGGATAATGCCTCACAAAGGTAATTTCACGTCATGTCTTGTTGGCATTATGTCTTTACTAACCCACCGCACTACTTGAACGCTAATAGGACTTGGCCGTTTCATAAATAAGGGTAAATTTTATTTCTTTCAAGAAAATTATATAAAACGAACATGACAAAGGAAAAAATTCCCAAAAACACTATGTTCATTTAAATTTCTTTTGAAATAGGAAATAAGAATAACATCTAGGATTATTATAATATAAATTTGTTGAATAACGAAAACATTTTATTTAATAACTAGCTGTTTATTTGTGTGCATTTTACATTTATGTGTGATTTTGTAAAGTTATTAAATTATTTGCCCTGACAAAGGGATGAATTTTCAGAAACCAGTTGGCATGGTGTTAAAAAGTGAAATGATGTACACAAAGTGGAATTAATTTTATAGGTATTCTTCAATCACAAAGATATCCAAAAATTGCTTTACACGTCAATTTTAATGAAACTTGGGGCAAGTTCAAAAATGAATTAAGAAAATATGTCTATCTCAATTATTAATGTTTCTTTTTTTGTGACTTTATTGAAATATTTAAAGAAAGATTATGTTTGCCAAACAATGTACATGTTTATATGTTTATAAAACTATTAGCACACACGAAGAGTGAGCTAACTTAAGATTAATAAATAAAAATAAATAACATAAGATAAATTACATAGTAGAAATAGTTCGGCAGCGATCTATTTGTGTTGATTTTTCGAAATATGCAGATTATTTACATAATAATAATTATTCTCACGAATTCATTTGCTTCGTTTGAAAACAAATCACATTCCACGTTGAAAATAAATAGAGGAATGTTGTTTATTGCCTCAAACAATATGAAGCCAACGTAGGACGGCCGCCATCGCTGGAGTATTATTTCCTCGCGGTGCTATCTCCATTCGCTATTCTGCTATTTATGAATAATAATACCCGACGAAAAATTAAAGCAGCCCCACGCGTGCAGCGGGATGATATAGTATTACCCTAATGAAATCTTGCTCTGGCCACGTAAGTACTAAGTGGGTACCCAGTTCAAGCCGACATGGGTTTCTGGCTCTCAGCATTGGGAGAGCTATGGAAGATTTTACAATCGAATTTGTTATATTTATAGGAAGATATGCATGTTGATATTGATATTGGTTTAAGTTTAAGATGTTTTTCGATTCTTTACCAGTGCTTTATTTAATAAGGCTTAGTGGGACGACAATCAAAATAGACAGAAATACCTGCCCGTTAAGTAAGAAACCTAGAGTTGAGAAAGCAAATGGGCACATTTGTAACATTTTAGATTGTTGCAATGTTTTATTTTGTAAAAGTCGAAGTAACCTGAAATACCATGACATCTAATAAGATTAATTTAGTAATTTTTTTTTTTTTTTAAATCATCCGTTCCCAAGATGGGGGGTCGAGTTGTTTTTACACCCTTAACAGGTTCCTGAGATGGGGGGTTGAGTTGTTGTTTTCACCCTTAACAGATCCAAAAATAGGGGATCAAGTTGTTTTTATACCTTTAGTAGGTTCCCGAGTAAAGGGGGTTGAGTTGTTTTTGCACCCTTAACAGGTTCCCGAGATTGCGCGTCTTGGTGGTTTTTTTTATCCCTTAGCAGGTTCTTGATATAGGTGTTGTTTTTACACCCTTAAAAGGTTGTCGAAAAAGGAGTTTGAGTTGTTTTATGCCCTTAGCAGTTTCCCAAGATAGGGAGTATGGGGATTTTTTTATATCCTTAACCGGTCCTCGAGATATGGGATTGAGTTATTTTTATACCTTTAATTGGTTCCCAAAGAAGGAGGTTGAGTTGTTTTTACACTAATAACAGGTTCCCAAGATAGGAAGTCACTGAAGAGATTACCAGAGAGAAGTGTGTTGGTCTTTGTGATAAAATTAAGCTCAATTTTTCATTTCTTTTGGTGAAATCAATCAAACATTTTAGCTTATACATCATAATTATTTCTCAAGCAGATATTCAATATCATCGACTAGTGTAGAGTCAAGGGTCAAAGTCAAAGGGTCAAAAGTCACATTTGAATTGACATAATCAGCTGTCAACACTGTCAACACTTTAGGGATTCTCTGTTCAGTGGATGGAATACAAATAGATAGTGTTTTGTATTGAAATAAATTGTAGAGAGAAATAAAAATAATTTTCAAAAGGCTTCATCTGGCTGTGAATAGAAAGTAGTATGATTAACAATTATCTATCATTACAATACCTACATATGAATACGTACGAGAAGGTCACGTTTATATCATTATCATCTCACTCTGTGAATAAAAGCAGTCATTAAGCTCATTAACAAAATTTCCCAAATTTTAATTAATGTTTATTAGGATAATATTTAGCCTTTCTTAATTAACGAGTTAATGTGCCGCGTTTCCCGTTTAGTGCCCATATAACAAGCCCTTACGTCTTTGGTTATGCCATAAAATGCATTCTTTATTGTCGGGTTTGATGGCGTCTCACCAAGACGTAAGTGTCGCGGATAATTTACGGCACCGAGCTAAGGCACATTCGGCTTCATGAGTAGGCAAACTTATGAAGACGAGCCGAACAAAAACATTCAGTAATCTTAAATTTAAAATACGGGATGATGAGTCGAAAAAAATATGTACGGAAGATTATACACATTCTAAACTTGTGTTAAATTCTAATACAAATTTATATGTTATAAAATATATTTTACATGTCATGAAATATAATGTCATAAAACTGATCTTCTTATTTGATTGCCTATCCTGGATTTAGTCACAGAGAAAAAAACTCTCGAAAACTTCAAATAAATATCACGGATTTTAGAGAAATAAATCATTTCTCTAAAATCCGTCTTATCTTAAGTTGCATTGAAAAGCTATCCTTGTGCATTTTTTTCTTACCCATATTATATTAAATAACAGAGCAAAATACATTTTTAATAATTTTCGGAGCTTGCTTTGCGTTTTTTTTCTACCGAGGGAATTTAATAAAATTGCATTATTGCCTCCTAATTTCAATAAAAATGGAAAAATTCAAACATTCATTATTACCATCCAAAAATATTGGTTTCTATTAAGTATTTTGATTATTACAAGGTTTGTTTATTGAATAAAATCCTTTAATTTAATCCATTATTATAAAATTACCGCTTCGGCGTTACTTATAGATATTACCTTAAAAAATAAATAATATATTTTTAGAAAATTACAAAGTGTTAAACAGTATTTTATTTTAAATCTCTAGAAATTCGTACTGCGTTTCAAGATTATTGTAATAATTTGATAATCAGTACTATTATTTATTTATGTTTTATTCCCTAGTGGGCTTTCAAAAGGAAATTGAAAATAAGGAAAATATAAATGTAAATATGTAATCATATGCACAAAATTGTTCATGTTTTTTATAAACCAGTAAAACAAAAAACAAGAAAATAATTTATTCTTAAGCTATAGAATAATATTATAAGAAGGAAAATTAGGAACTAAAATATCAAATAAACCTAAATAAGTATAATAATCTTAATCTAAATAAGTATAATATATCTAAACCAAGTATGTTCGTACATGCATACGATGTGTGTTTTAAAAATAAATAACTACAAAAACAATTTCATTCATTCGTAGATACGGTAAAAACTATTTTAAGACACAAAATGAAAAAAAATGACAATAAATAAAAGTAAATAAATTATAATAATTATTTAAAGGTTGCTAAATCCTGAAGGTATACCAAGGTACCATGACCCAAGAACTTGTATGCAACAAAGGAAATAAAAGTCAGACTTTGAGGAAAAGTATTGATAAATGGAAACTGCGCCCGAATACGTTACAGACATTCATAAATGTATAAAATTTATCTTAAATATTCTTATTTATGATCTTAAATGTAAATGTAAAACCTAATATATTAAAGGTACATCCACAGTTTCACAATATATATTAAAAAGTGCTAGAAAAAATGACTTTTATAAAATATAATGATTTCAATAAAAAATATAAATGAACATAATATTATTAACCGATCAGTACGAAATTGTTGACAACAGGAATACAGAAAGTGATAATTTCGTATGAATCTCTTCACGACCGTTTCCACAAATCAGGGTTATCGAAATTTCCTTTATGGTGTTAGGAATATTAATGTTAGTATGTAAATATAAAAGAAAATTAATTTCTAAGTATGAAGTATGAGTACGAAAAGAATGACAGTAATAAGAAACTGCAAAAAAAGAAAATGTAGATGTGTACATATCAATAGCACGTGAAAAAGAAGGTTATATTGCGAAAGACAATAATTAATTGCACGAGGAAAATAAGTTTATATTGCGAAAGACAGTATATTAATAGTACTAGGAAATGAAGTTTATATTACGAAAGAAAATTATATTAATAGCACTTGGAAAAAGATTATATTACGAAATATAATAGAAAATATACAACCATAACAGTGGTACGGTGAGAATATATAGTGTTTGAAAATAAAATGCTCTCTTCAAATAAATAGATCCTGACTTTTGATCGAAAAGGTTAATTTTTTATAATAGTGCCCTGGTATTTTTAATACAACAGAAGCCGTTCGTTAAATCTTTAAGGATCTGATTGTTAATGGATTTTATTCAATAAATAAACCTTGTAATAATCAAAATACTTCATAGAAACCAATATTTTTGGATGGTAATAATGAATGTTTGAATTTATACATTTTTATTGAAATTAGGAGGCAATAATGCAAATTAATAATGAACATGACACTAAAACTACCCATTTAGCAGAAAAATATTATCTGGTCTAACAGGGAAACTATTTACTAGAACTGTTTAACAACAATAATGTTTCGATATAATCACTTAAAAATAGTAAGAACAGTATTAAAATAAATTCAGAATAATAAAAACATATTACAAATATTGGACAACAGTAGTGAAAAATACATAGAGAATAGCAATAGAATATATAGGAAAATCTTCGGTAAAAATAATCTACCAGTCTGTTGGTTTGAAAAAAAAAAGTGACGAGTTTTTCACTCTTTATGACATAAGATAAATCGTTAAATGGTTTTGGACTTAGATATTTGTAATAGTGTTATGCAACTATATTATCAAGGTAAATACTAAAATAGAAAACCATAATTGGTAGGTAACCCATTGTTTTTTCTAATATTTCCCAGAAAAAAAATCGACTATCGTTATTACACCTGATGCAGAGAGATTGCTAGGTGTGTCAAATAATAATTGCCCCATCCGATCTGAAGTGATGTCGAAAAATCACATAGGTGACACTGTCAAAGAAAATTATGATCGTATTTTTATTAAGTACGCCATTATACAACGTCTCAGCCTATAAACGAAATAACAACCCCGAAATGGCTCCGTACGTAAGAACGCATTCCATAAATAATGAATTACCTCAAATCGATTGAACCCCACTCACTCCCTCCCGACTTCAGAGGAAAGTTGATAATAGGAAAGGGGAGTAGCTCTCAGAACACAGATCCCTCAAAAGCGAAAGTACAAAGGTAGGTAGAAGTACCTAATACCATATTAGTGGGTCGAATTCATCACAAATTCTCAAACACATGAGAATTATTTTCAAATTGGAAAATATAATCGTTCATAGCGCCTTGGCCTTAATACAAAGTCAGATACAAGCTACAGTTAGTTATAAACACCTTGTAAAGTCAGATATAAACTACGGTAGGTTACAAACACCTTGCAAAGTCAGATACAAGCTGTGGTGGGTCATAAACACCTTGCAAAAATACTTTTTTGTTCAATTTTATTTGTCCAAAAAAAAATCACTTGTGTTTAATTAAAGAATGATTCAATATGATGTTCATATTCTCTTTTTTAAATACTTGCGTGTTAAATGTTCTGCCAGTATTATATTTATTTACACGCAAAAGTTTTTGGCCTTTTAAAGACATTCAGACAATGCACTGAAAATTTTTATTCAGTTGTCAATAAATGGATGTGTCTTTCAAAACAAAAACGAAAAAATCAGTATTTGTGCTAAAGACAGCACATTACATGTATTTGGGTTGCAGTATTTGGAATTTTTAATTATTACACCGCAGAGGAAAACGATTAGACACATTAATTTTTAAAACACTTCTACATTGAAATAAGTTCTTGAACCATTTTCTGCAATCTAAAAAAGTATATTTCCCTATTTGTGGACCGATCGATCAGCCCATAGTGAGTCGTCAGCTTTACCTACCTAAAGTACCTAACCACTGTTTCAAACTTGCAGAGCAAGCTGAATCATCGAATCCACGGTTGATGGAGAGATGATATCGTTACGTTTGTCTAGGATCGTTGGCGGAAATTGGAGGTTTTATCTGGAATGATGCTACATGGGTAGTCTTGCATTTATGACTCAATGCAAAAATGCAAGCTGTGGAGAATGTGTTATTATAGTTTTATAAATATTTAGAAAATTCGTAAGTATATCGTCTACTTCGTAACAAAGCAAGAAAACTTTTAATACCTACAAATTCCACGATTACACAAATATATTATAGGACGCGACATTCAAAGTGTGAAAATATAAGAGATTCGGACACATTTCGTTGAATTATTAGACTACCATAACATATATATACAGTACATGTCTGGTGGAATAATGGGGGACGAAAAGGTATCAAATGAAGTTTAGGACGTACGATGTTCCGAACTAGTCACTGAGGATCAGATTTTTTTATAAGCTATAAAAACTATCAAAATTCTAAATTTTGAAGCGGGTAAAGATACCGCCACCCCAGGAACCATGAATTAAATAACCAACAACTCTGCCATAGGTCACCCCAAGTGATTCGCTACGTTTGGTGACTTGGTAGGGGTGCTTGGGTTCATGGGGTGAGTATTGTCTAGGACTTGACGGTGTATACATCTGCCCACGTGGCCTGTGTGGTGGACCGGATGTAGAGGCTGGTTGAGAAAGATCTTTTTACTTCCCCAGCAAGAAAATCTCGAGGAATTAATTCAAACGTCTGTTATCACGGGATTAATTTGGCAATGAATAAAATATAATGAGATGTAAAATATTCACTACTGCTCAGAAAAGTGACTTCCATAGTTAGAGCGGCCAAGTTAACCATGGCTCCATGCCAAAAAGCCCACGAATGTTCAGGATAGGAAGATAATTTCCGATTACAAATTCTCCAAGAATCCAGTCTCTAATCTCCAGGTAATGATGGCTTTATTTGCGCATTACTAATGCGTCGTTCGACAATCCACAGGTGGAGCAAATCTCTCAGCAGTAATTAGATTTTTCCAAGATCAGCCTTCCCTAGATTTATCCTAGTACGCAGGTTTGGCAACCGCAGTGTCCAAAAATAATCCAGTGCCAACAATTACACAATCGTCAATTGAATAAGTGCTAGAGGTGCCACACACCGAAACCATGTATGTAAATCGATTAGAAGGAGCTACAGACCTTGTTACCAATCCTTTATATAACACGTCCGTCACTCCTGGACCCAGTTACTCAGTGACCCCAGATTACTACCTAACGCTCGTATAGGTAAGGTTTTATAGCTAGGTTTCGTATTATTTAATGTACCTACGGCTCATTCCATACGAGTTCACAGTCATCATAATTACCCTACTTTTCGATTGATGGATTTTTTTAATGTAACATTACTAAGAAAGTATTTCTAAGAAGGAATGAAACTTGATTAAACAAAAAATTTGATTTCACAAATTCTAGCGTTTCATTTTTCTTTGATGGCTACAAAACACAGTTTCCGAATAAATTTAAGCTTCGGGTACCAACCGAATCACCCCCTAAATCAACCCTCATCCCTATACCATCAATCCATTTTACACGGAGCGATGCACCCCAAAGCCGACAGCCTCACCTGTTCAGCGGGAAATGGGCTTTCGCTAACCTTCCCTCTGAACCATTCTTTAATATTGCTGAAATCAATGATTACCTCCTCAGTCAGCTTGAGTTGGAAATGGCTTATGATTGAACTGTTCACTGTTCTTGTTCTATCTGGAAAAAATCATTAAAAACAATTTGTTTGCGGAAAAATTTACACCAATAGTAAAAACACTATTATTTTTAATCTTTATTCTATTTAATATGTACCTTTTTCCCGAACTAGGTTCACTAAATAACCGATTCTGTGCATCCACGAACATTCTGCAAATGGAGACTAGCCTTTACTGCCTGGATTTTCTAGGATGAAGACGCCCAATTGATTTTACATTATTTTTTGTTTTCAAATCACTGACACTGACTAGCTGGTTATAAATATTGTAATTATAAAAAAAATATAGGAATTATCTTATTTCCAAATAAACGGGCTAAAATTAAAATAAAAGCTTTAAAATTGTTCATGTCACGTGTATGTATTATTTAATATCTCTTTTAATATCTTATATTTCAGACGATGCGTTTTTTAACATATTGTTCTATTTTTTTCTGAAGGTTTGAACTTAAGAAGTAAAGACAATAATTCATTTATACTATTAAATTCACGTTAATACATATTTTAAAAATATGTTTTGATTTGCAATTTAGATATTTGGGTTCCCCTTTGATTCAGTTTTAATTTATATAAGTTTCTGTTACACGAATACAATAATTATTTTAAACAAATTTACTTTGTATGCTGTTGATAAACTGCTATCTAGCAGTTTAAAGAGACTTTATTTTAATTTTGTAACATTTAAATAAGTAAGTTTTTTTTTTGGTTTTAAAAGGTTTTGATATATTTTTTATTAAAAATATTGATGAAAAAAAAGTTATTTCATTAAATTTACAGGTATTTTTTTTTAATATTATGTTTTCTTAGCATTTTCTTAAATTTATGGTTTATGAACAAACGAAGTTACAAAATTTTATACTTATCTATTTATACATTTGTGTGTGGGTCAGGAACTCATCGATGACAGTTGTTTGGAGGGTGTGGTTAGCATTTTGGGGTCCCTACACACTTGCATGGATTATTTTTACATATTTAAAAACTAAAGTATTAAAAAAATTCCCATATTTAATTATAATTGGAAAATTATAAATATTTCATGAATGGTGTTTAATAAAACACTGTTCATAGTCATGGCCATTTAAAAAACGGTCGACTAGTAAATTATAAATGCTTTTAATTTTTCATCACTTTCACTTCATTTACCGTACAAATTAAACAGCTGCGCGATTCAATTCAAAAAGTGCTTCAATTTTCATGCAACATTTCTTCGCGTAAGTGACATAAAAAAACACAAATGCGGTCGCTGTTTACGCCTCATTTGCTCCTTGCAGTTTGCTAGTAAACGAACCAAGGAGTTCAGTGCACTGGTGTGCCAAAGTAGTAAGTTAGTAAGGAAAGTTTATCTAAGTTCACGCCGGGGTGCTATGGCAGCAGGTACTTCTGTTACATACGTATCTGATGTGAAAAGCGAATTGGAAATTCAACTAACTATCCTTACTTCGCTATCAAGTTCAATGTTCAACGAGGAAACTTAAAAACAACCCTGAAAGGGGAGATAATAAGCAAGGTGATACATTAGATTGGTGTATTCAGCCTCTTTATTTTGTTTTGAATTGACATAGGAGTAAAACCTATTACTCAAAGCTGACAGTGTCGTGTTTCATTCCAGAAGAAATCCACAAAAATGAATATAATATTTCCTTATAAAATCAACGTGATTTGTTGTGGTTTTTGCTCGTCAATCTTCCTCGGTGGCATGTAATGTTTCGCCTTAATTTTCCGGTGCAGGGAAGGTGGAAAGAATTTGATGATATTACATCATATGTTAATGGTCGGCACTCAAAAATACATCATTTCTTGTCTGCTAAAGCAAGGAATACCACGGATTGTATCTAGAGGGGTTGTAAAAAAACGTGTATTTTTTCCGATGAAAAATGTAGTTAGACTATAACCTTTTTGAAATACTAATTTCAGTTAGTTTGCTTCGTTCCGGTTGACTTGAACTCTAGTACTTGATTTTCATTGTAAGTCTAATTTTTAAATTATAATGTAATATAAATAAAGAGAAAATTATTTTAATTGCCATTTTCAAAATTGGAACCGATTTGTCAAGAATTCTACCCAGGATATAAATAATAAACGTCAAAATATGTACCTATGGATGGGAGCAAAATACTAGGAGCACAGAAAGGCATAGGGTAGGTAGTATGTTAGTTTCCGCAGTGGCTCTAATGGCATAATTATACGTAATATATAAAATATTAATAAACGTTAATTTGTAAAACTGCCGACAAGAACAAAATATCTGGAGCACAAAAATATGATTGGGTGTTTCTATTTGGTTTTTATTTATTATTCTAATCATTTGTAGCTGAGTGAGAGTAGTGAAAATGAGTTTTTCTAAATTATTATCCGAGTGGTTTGTCACGTATCTGCAAAATATAGTAGATTTAATACGTACGGAAATTTCAGGTACGTATCTGTCGAGTACTAGACTACAAGTGATGTCCGTGGTATTTCTTGAGTTACTAGACTACAAGTGATGTCCATGGTATTTCTTGAGTTACTAGACTACAAGTGATGTTACAAGTGGTATTGCTTGAGTTAGTAGACTACAAGTGATGTTCATGGTATTGCTTGAATTATTAGACTACAAGTGATGTTCATGTTATTGCTTGAGTTAGTAGACTTCAAGTGATGTTCATGGTAATTTTTGAGTGCAGAACCTTAATTGGAGAATATTCTCAGGCGGTGTAGAATGGGGATGAAGGATCCAACTGTGAAATGAAATGTTCATATAATAGACCATATTAAGGCCTCGTCACTAAAATTTGTGCTTTATTCATCCAACAACAGTAGGGAATCGTTTATTTTTCTGATTAATCACAGTTTTATAATTGATTGGTTGGTTTTCCAAGGTGTGTGGAAATAAAATTTAAAAAATAGCTCGTTGCCGTCAGCTCCGGCGTTAAGGCATTGTATGCAATATTTCAATTCAGAATATAGGCTATGGAAATTTTTTTCAATATGATTCGCTCTAGAATGATGTGAAATACAATTATTTCTCTCTATTGTGTATAAAAACCAAAAGCCACCAAAGCAATTTTTTTTTAAATTCACCTTTCCACTATTTGTTATCCTATTGATCGTCATGCAACAAACAAAAGTATGTAACAACATATCTACAATATTTTATAGAATTTTGAAAAATATTTTTTCACCTGATATTATTGGTAAATTCTGTTGTATAATGCTCATAATATATTAATATAACGAATGCATCACCCCGAAAGGTATTTTTCTGAACGTGGTCCATAAGTGAAGGAACATCTATCATCGTATGAACGAACTGTTATAATTTTTGTTGTTTGTTTTTGGGGTGTTATGCCGTGTTGCGCTAACTCCTTCTTTAGCCGACGTTTCGGACAGCGTTGCAGTGTCCATCATCAGGGCAGATCCGGTAGATCCGAAGATGTGTGGATCTGCCCTGATGATGGACACTGCAACGCTGTCCGAAACGTCGGCTAAAGAAGGAGTTAGCGCAACACGGCATAACACCCCAAAAACAAACAACAAAAATGCTTTTGGCCGTGAGAATCTAAAAAACTTACCGAACTGTTATAATGTTGACGGATGTGATTCGATAGTTAGTTTTACCTATGCTGTATCGTATACTTCTCTCATCATATTTGTGTACTAGGTTCGTTTGATATTAAATCCGTATTTCAGCTACATTATAAATCACAGATATTAAATTCAGATAATAATAAAAGGGAAATGTAGTGAAGGTTTGGTGCAACAGAGACATTAAAATTCACACGGTAATAGAAAGTAAGTCTAGTGAAAGTTTAAGTGCTTTAAGAACGTTAAGCACTTGCATAAATATAATCATAGTGAGATGGTAAGGATATTCTGCCAAAAATGTGAACTCGTATATTTGAACCATGCGCAATTTGGATGCAAAATTCAGGCAACAACTTCCATTAGGGATGCAGTAGTTTGGAAAGCGAACCAATGCGATCGTGTAAAAACGTCGGTGTACTTTACAAACATGCGCACTCCATATGCAAATAATATCCATTCATACGTAGCATCCTTCGCAAATCTACCTGGGGGGATTCTCGAGAATTTTCCCAGGTCCCTTGGCGCCATATGAAAATCAATAAGGAGTCAAGAGACATAAACATGCGCCCACCACTTTTCAGCAGGTATCTATCAAAGGCTACAACCAACAAAAACATGTTTTGTTTTTGTTTTTTTTTTTCTCAATAGTAATTAATAATATTATTATTTTATTCGCATACTTGCTTTTACAAACCAATATTATACATATTTATAATAATTTAGTGGAAAATTTACAAAATTATAAAATAGAGCACAAGCAAAATAATATTAAATGCTAACGTTAATATTTATTTATAAGGTAAGTTACTATAGCCTTCTTGTTACCATGTTCCGTGCAGTTGGACACATCTATTATTTCTGCGAAAGTATTGCCAACTGCATTCAATCTAGGTACAAGCGAGTATCTAAATGATTCAGTCATATTGTTGTTGCAATTAAAAAAAAAATTTGATCGATTATTTCTTGTTGATTTGTAGAAGGTAATTAGGCAAAGTAAATCAGGACTGTGTATAATACCATTCATAAGTTGTAATATATGGATTCCATGAGTAGACCGGTTTTATAGTCTATATCTTATATCTTATAAATTTATGATGCATATTTTCAATGGAATCAGTGTGTATTTTTTAAGTGAGAGGACCAGATAGAAGAATTATATTCGATTTGACCTCAAACTGAGGAATATAATTTTTAATGTTGATAGTTTTTAAAGAAATAATAGAACATGAAATAATATAATAAATAGAACAAGCGAGTAAAACAATGAAATAATACGTTAATTTACTAAACTAACTAAACGTTTTTCTACATCGTAGGTAAAAAATGTCCATTCATTTTATGAACATTTTTATCTTGTCACAAGATATCCTCAGTGGGAAACATGCATAGTAAAAAGTGTACTTTTAAAATGCAAATAGGTTCCGTATAAATAATATGTAAATAAATAATAAATAGGTAGGGAGTAAAAATACAGTTATAAATGTTTGTTTCTAATTGCCTCTTTATTTTTGATAAATCACAAAATTTTCATCTTACGTCATAATATTTGTATGGGGGTACTTAAATACCCACCTACTTAATTAATACTCATATTTTTGTGTAAATTTTTTATTCTGATAAGAATTATACAACCCGTCCAGTGAAACGTCACTCATCTCAATAAATTATTTTCAACAAATTTCTTTCTGGCGGAAGGCCCATTATATTTAAAAAATGTAACAGTCCAAATTAGCACGGTGATTTTATATTTGATAAAATAATCTTTACTGAACCATTAAAACGGCAACTATCTTGAAACAGAAACGGAACGTTTAAAGAAATTTATATTCGGACAAAATGTAAAACAGTGGAGTTAAAACAGGACTTTGCTATGCTTAATCATTAATGTAAATTTTCACATGTAGAAAACACTGTGGATATGCATAATTATAACATTAATAATGTTAATGACACTTTGCAGTACCCGACTCAATTAACTACATCGTGCTTTTTGTTTTAGTAATAATTGAAATTATTAACCTCGTATCCATAATCTGTGTACTCTGAAAAGAGAATACTTATTATTATTGTTGTTTACAAAACAGTTGACCAGGAACAAATAGAGTTATTTGCGATGATCTTTTTTTAAATTTCTAGAAATGTTAATAAAGTTTTTAAAGTATCTTCTTCATACAATGTTTAATAAACTAAGTCGAATTTTTATGAGTGATAAAGGTAACTGTCGTTCTTATACTGCTTTCAGAAAGAAAAACTTGCTAAGTACTAGTACATAAAACCTTACTAGCCTCCAGTATTGTCGCCGGCATCGTTCCCTCGACGATTATTTCGTTTGCAGTTTGTACTTACAGAAAAAGTTGCCGTAATCCTCTATTGTTATTTCACGAACGTAAAAATCGTGCAAAAACTCATATTACGCTTCCAGAATTGAAAATACACCATCGTGAAACTTTCCTGTTATTTTTCTGTGCTTTTAATCCGTTAACTGCTGAGATCTTTACTATTAAATTTAACGTGACCTACAACTTAACTAAACTTCTTCTAAAAAATATTACTTTTATACGTCTAATTTAATCTTGATTATTTAGGAGTATGTTAACAGAAAAAAAAATATTATTGTTAATGTAACTACAATCTCTTCAAATATTGGTTAAAAACGGGATTAACGAATGAATTAACAGGTTTCCGGATAAATTAATAATAACTACGAATAAATTATCATGATGTCCTGAACACGTATTCCGTTTTGCATTCTTCATTCCGATTGATCTTTTTTCCCATTTAGTCACAAAAATCTTGATATTGAAAGTATTTATAAGTTTTTATTCAAGCAGCATAAGCAAAAATCTGATCAAAAGTGATGACAAAAATACTGATTGAAAAAAAAGAACAACATATACCAGAAAAATATTTTTTATTTGCACTACTTATATAATTGTTCGACTCTAATAAACAAATAAATTATATGTTTCTTTCTTTCTTGTTTTAGGTGAGTTCATCTCTTCCAGTTATTTATATACTGCGAGACATTTGAAGTAGTAAGTATTTATGCATTTTAAAATAAAGTCGTACTGTTTGGTGCACTTTTTCGTGTTTAAAAGCAAGAGTCCTTTCCTGAAGATGATGTTATTAAATTTCATTGCGATTAAATTCGTACTGCGATTCCCAAATTGCAAATAACGCATTCAATTCAGAGCCAAAAACTCTCAACACAGAATTCAGTCATGCGGTAAACACTGCCCTTTGTGTGTGGGTCCTACAAATAAATATATCGAAGCTGCTAACGACCCCTGGGTGAATATTTTAAATACTCGCCGAGATTTCAAACGACGCTCAAACGACATTCGAAATGAGAAAGGACTGGAAGGGGGAAGCACGCCAGGAACGGGGAAGCAAGCCGGGAAGCGGGAAGTGAAGTACGGGGAAGGGTGAGTTGGACAGCGGGCGAGTTAGCTCACTTCACCCATCACCGACATAATCGTAAAAAAGATGTTTAGTTCCGCAACCGGTGCCATTTCCACTACAAGTATCCGCGCACAATGGTAACGAAAAGTGCGGGGCAAAGGCATTCCTGAGAATTCCACCTTGTTTCGGGGCCATTCCGAACAGATAAAGAATGTCGAAGAGAAGCCTCTTTTTTTAACATACTAAATGTCCTCTTATGAACTTCTTCACATCTTATTTATGTTTATAAATGGAGCTTTAAACTGTGTTGTAGAGGATTTTTAAAGAATTCTGTGTTTTCACTTTTTTATGTTAAACTAGCTTACACGAACCCGGCGTTGCTCGGTGTTATTAATGATTTGGAATAAAGTTTTGAGGTTTTGAATTTTACGAGTAATATACCTAAAAAATGGATGCATTTTGAACATGGAAATAGTATTATTTTAATAACAGTATTTATATCACTTGATAGTGCCTAATCTTCCTCGAACCTCCTTCTAACAATCACATACACGTCATACATTCTCCTTACACATCTTTCTTCATTCATAACCACAAATAATTATTATTTGATTTAATGTCTTTTCTCGGGCATCCCCGACTATTTCTAGCATGCCCTTCGTGTAGTAACGTCTTAAGTCTTCCTCTGACATCCCTGACTATTTCTAGCATGCCCTTCGTGTAGTAACGTCTTAAGTCTTCCTCTGATATCCCTGACTTTTTCTAGCATGCCCTTCGTGTAGTAACGTCTTAAGTCTTCTTCTGACATTCCTGTCTATTTCTAGCATGCCCTTCGTGTAGTAACGTCTTAAGTCTTCCTCTGACATCCCTGACTATTTCTAGCATGCCCTTCGTGTAGTAACGTCTTAAGTCTTTCTCTGATATCCCTGACTATTTCTAGCATGCCCTTCGTGTAGTAACGTCTTAAGTCTTCCTCTGACATCCCTGACTATTTCTAGCATGCCCTTCGTGTAGTAACGTCTTAAGTCTTCCTCTGACATCCCTGACTATTTCTAGCATGCCCTTCGTGTAGTAACGTCTTAAATCTTCCTCTGACATCCCTGACTATTTCTAGCATGCCCTTCGTGTAGTAACGTCTTAAGTCTTTCTCTGACATCCCTGACTATTTCTAGCATGCCCTTCGTGTAGTAACGTCTTAAGTCTTCCTCTGACATCCCTGACTATTTCTAGCATGCCCTTCGTGTAGTAACGTCTTAAGTCTTTCTCTGACATCCCTGACTATTTCTAGCATGCCCTTCGTGTAGTAACGTCTTAAGTCTTCCTCTGACATCCCTGACTATTTCTAGCATGCCCTTCGTGTAGTAACGTCTTAAGTCTTCCTCTGACATCCCTGACTATTTCTAGCATGCCCTTCGTGTAGTAACGTCTTAAGTCTTTCTCTGACATCCCTGACTATTTCTAGCATGCCCTTCGTGTAGTAACGTCTTAAGTCTTCCTCTGACATCCCTGACTATTTCTAGCATGCCCTTCGTGTAGTAACGTCTTAAGTCTTCCTCTGACATCCCTGACTATTTCTAGCATGCCCTTCGTGTAGTAACGTCTTAAGTCTTCCTCTGACATCCCTGACTATTTCTAGCATGCCCTTCGTGTAGTAACGTCTTAAGTCTTTCTCTGACATCCCTGACTATTTCTAGCATGCCCTTCGTGTAGTAACGTCTTAAGTCTTCCTCTGACATCCCTGACTATTTCTAGCATGCCCTTCGTGTAGTAACGTCTTAAGTCTTCCTCTGATATCCCTGACTATTTCTAGCATGCCCTTCGTGTAGTAACGTCTTAAGTCTTCCTCTGACATCCCTGACTTTTTCCACCACCCATTACAGTAACCTTATTGTTACTAGAAAAAATTACATTATGTCGGATTTAATTCGTATCTCATTTCAGTGCAGAGAAAATGTGTTATATTTTCCTCGGGCATTCCTGACTACTTTCACTATTCAAACTACTCTGTAAACACTTCTTGCACTAGCAACAACAATTTTTGAAAATTTCAGCGCAATTGGTGCCGTATTTTTTTTAGTATGTAGGGTACAAACGAAGGCAGATATATCGCAATTAAGCATGTGTTATTTTATTTATTATCAAAATCGGTAAACGGATTTTTTTTTCTGGTCCACCACAAGATGCAGAAAGTTGCAACCCCACCTAACTGTCAAAAAATAAGATTGATGGTCATGATAATTATTTATTTTTTTTATTATTTTTTTACAACTGTTGAAAATAATGTTACCTTACTGGGGTACCCCGTTCTAAGGTCACATTGTACATGCTTATTTATGTGAAATATCAATTTTATTAATATGTTATTTTTTTAAGTGAGTGTTTGTAAGCGTGTCCAAATATAACAAGATGTAAATTATAATGCGACATAATAGAAGAAAAACATCACATTATTTATGTAAAGATCCATAGATCCTATTTTATTCCTTCTTATAAATAACCAATTATACCGATAATAATTTTCCAAGAAAAATATATTCATGTACCTCGAGATGTTTTTGCGCTACCTTCGGACTTCAATAAATTTAAGCAGACCATTATGCAAGGAGGCCTTTACAGAGTGAATGACGTACTTTCTTTTAAAATGCTCGCAGTTCTGCCCATTGCTGTTTTATTTGAATTTAAATCAGGTTACGGTCTTAAAGGTCATTTTAAATTAGATAAACCATTTAATTAATGAAGGCTGGAAGCCAGTTATAGGATTTGGCTTAGCGCTCCGCCGGTATGTACCATGCTAAAAGCATTTCTATAGAATCAAAGAGCTTAGTGAGGGTTGGCGAAAGCATCATTACCGGACATTGGACATGCAGTGTGAATCAGAAAATGGATTTGCACCTCTCCAACTGTATCTTGTTACTATCACATTCAATTAGCAACCCATCTTTGAATTGCCAACGGATTAACTGAGCTTAGTAGTGTGGTGCGCACAGTACAAAATACAATAATAATATGTATAGATATTCATCATTATGCTTATTTCTAAATCTCTGTGCTAACAAAGTGACATTCTAGTAGATCTTGGGGAGTTTCTAGCATACTTCAAAATAAAAAAAAATATGCAGTGGTAACTATGATAATCTGCTAAGAGAACGCAGATATTTCATTTCAATAATAATATCGTGCAGAATGCAACACCTTCCTTTAACGGTGAATAATAAATGATTTGCACCTATTTTATTCGTTTCGTATTCTTACAACGGGTATATTCAATCTTCATAAAAATATTCAGCTGATTTTGGTTTATGCCCTAATATATTATGAAAGCTATGTTGTGTGGATAGCGGATAGCTACCTAGCCTAGAAGCTTTGTAGAAAAATTCTAAGCCTTGAAGAAGCCAGCTATCTTGGAATCTATTAATGCTTAAAATACTCGTTTCTATTCATTTTACGTTCGCAAGTACGTAAAAGAATTGTCATTTTTTTGTTAATGGTAATATTATAAGGGGCGAAGTTACGAATATATATTCCCGTTAACTTTATGAAACAGCAGTTCCGAACAATAGTTTTAAATAATATTTTATATGCCACAGCTACATACTAATTAACAATATAAGTTGAAAATGGTTCCATATATGTACCCTCTATGGTAAATTTGTTCAGTAATACAACTCGTACTCGTATACTCGTATAATTTCTTTTATTAAGTAACCACAACTGGTTACATCAGCTGTTTAGTGCCGATCCTACCCAAATATTTTTTCTCCTTCTTTATTAAAATAGATTTTAGTAACATTAAAATCCTAAAAAATTAAACAATCACCAGGTGATCCGACATCTATAACAACACATTACTTGTATTTCTTCAATCCGGTTCTAGTTCTCGAGGATTCGGCAAGGCCTATTTCCAATTTGCGTCTATCAATCAGTGGCAATCTCACCGAGTGGATTGGCGGGAAATGGGATTTACATGGGCGTAGCAGTGCCGGCAAAGGGCTACTACCTCCCACTCCTCCCACCCACCCCCAACACCCTGGGCACAACACCACACCCACCCCTCCTGACACCTACACCCCTAAACCTATTATAGGCCAGTGTGACCCCTGTACTAGCGAATCTGCAATACAGCCCTATGATGCGTTCTGCGTAGGAATTTGGAATGTCCAACTAAACCAATTTAAATTATCATGCCGTAGAAAATAAATAAAAATCTTATCTAATTCTGATAGGCGTAATGAAATTATAGGTTCAAATTAATATACAAAATATACTTTTTACATGTTTTACAACGAGTTGCTTTTTTTAAAAATATTATGTTCCATCACCAAATTTTTGTAATGTGAACTACCCATAATACACAGAGAGCGCATCTGTGAATTTCCACTGCACTTTAGTGTTTTTTGTAATATTTTCATTGTTTATGAACAATTATATGATAATTTTGTTCTACGATTATTGTATAAATAAGTAAAAAAATAGTGATTGTTAAAAGTGATTTCGAAAAATCATTCACCTGAAGATCATATGAATATTAGCACATAGCATAACATAGCGACGTGTTTTAATTGCATTTATGCCTACATAATGAAAAAATATATATATAATAAGATAAATTTGCAGAATAAAACATTTATTTATATTTTTGAATATTTGACGAATAATACATCCTGGTTTGTTCCACACCCCCTCAAAAGTCAATATTGGATATTCGATAACCATTTCCCAGAGCGACCGTATCACGTTTAAAACTAGCGGAACCGACACCGATGGCCTAAAGCGTTCTCTTTGAAGATATAGTGAAGTCCGTACACTCCCAGTGGTCTTACTGCTTTTAATGCGGCATCGCCAATAGTAATTACAGACAGAGTTGTTTGATTTGGCTTTAGGCCGCCCGTGGCCGTCAGAGCCGAGTGCCCTCACCGTGGCCGGTTAATGGCCAACCCTAGTCCCCTAGTCCTGCCCACTGCCCACTATCTAGTAGATGCCCACCGCCCACTGCCCACTGCCCACTGCCCACTGCCCACTGCCCACTGCCCACTACCTAGTAGATGCTTACGGTCGCGTAGAACCAGAACACTCGAGATATGAGATCGACTGTACTCGAAGTATCGATCTTAGACTTGTGCTACTTCATTCATTAATATAATTTGCGTGACAGACTCATGATTGGGTTAGTTGGAAGAAATAGGATGTAACCTATAAGCTATACCTTTTGTACTCTGTATATTTGTGCAATAAATATTTTTTTGAATTTGAATTAGAAATTTGATGAGCGGTTAATGCGCCACTTTATTCGGAAGATAATACTTGCATAACTTACATAATAAGTACTAAAGGTCGCATAGAAGCAAGACACTCAAGGCATAAATACTATAATCGAAGTATGATTCCTCATTTTTGATACTATATTTATTAGTATAATTTACAGCGCAGATACACAAATGATAATATCCCCAGTAGGATACGTAAAGTATCTATTTGTTAGATGTCAGGAATAAAAACAAAAATCTAACAATAAAGGGGTGCAAGTTCTCCTTGAAGCAGGACACTAGAAATGTCAGATCGACTCTTACTCGAAGTATCATCTTAGACTTGTGGTACTTCGAGCATTTGTATGAAATAAATAGATTTATAGAGGTACACCACTATTTAATCATTAACTATCAAGTCTTCGTCAGGATTACATTTTTATCCTCACGAAAGATATTGGTTTCGGAACAATTTGTTTTGTTTTAAAACAATTAATTAGTGGTGTATACAAAGTTATTTATTTAATTTAAATTAAAATAACGCCACAAAGTGAATCGTTGAAGAATTAATTATACTGTATTAGTAATCATTTACTTAAGATCACTCGTACTCGAGATGTATGCATGAGATTGTAGCACCTACTAGAAATATCGATTAGATTTACGCTGCTTAATGCAGCAATATAATTTGCAACATAGATGGAGATTCTCATTTCTGAGCACAAACTGCATCCTGTTTTATATTATGTTTTAGTTATAATGTTCTTGTTTTGTCCTGTTCTGCTGTTATTGTTATTCAAGTATATTGTCATCACTTTGTAAAAACAAAGTTTGTTATAGTAGAGCTATCTTCAAATGAAATGACACTAAACTGCGCTATATAAATGCCATTTTATTATTATTATTATTATTATTATTATTATATCGCATATTTAAGATTGACGCGTAATATTGCAGAGTCTAAAAAACTGTTCATATCATTAGTTTTATGCATAGCTTGTTACATACCTATCCCCACCTTCCTCTTCCTAATCTCCTTATTCTCTACCCAACTACCACTACCTTCAGCCTCATTATATATCACACTTCATGTTTAAAAAATACCAATTGTAAAAAAAAAAAATTATCACTGTGAAGATTCTAGTATGCAAAAAAATGTCAATCTTACAAAATTGTAGATTTTTTCTGAAGTAAAAATGAATATACGCAAACGTGATTAATAGCCTATAAATAAAAGCTTTTGATGTTAGGTTTAATGACTCTCATGAAAAAATTAAAGACATTATATATGGAATTTTAAAAATTCAGTTAATAACTCCTCATTGTTCCGTAAAATACTGAGTCCATTCTTCTCAGGCCGATAAGCCTTAGTTATGGCTGGAAATCCACAAAGAATGGTGACCATTATTTGTTCACAATATACATGCAAAGTATTCTACAAATGTGTTCGAGTTACATTTCTATGCGCATACATCACAATCGGACTTCGCAAAGCGACGAATTCCCTCCGACTCTCGACCGGCGCGGCGACCAAATAACTGAAATATTTGCACATTTTGCATTATTGTCTATCGCACAAATATAGAACTATGTAATATCCACACTCTTAAAGCACAACCATATTATTTTATTTTTATAAAAATAAAATATTTTCTCATATTTTAAAATTTTTAATTTTTATTATATTATGTTTATCCTGACGAAGAAACTACAGGTTTTGAAACTTGTCGATCCTTTTTTGATTAATAATTAAAAATGATGCCTCAAAAATTGATTCATTATATTTAGATGAGACATGAAGCAAAAAAATAGGTGCCGCTTTTTTACCTCCAACTGAACTCCAACTCTCCCAACGCTCTAACCTCTAACCAAAACTACCGAATGTGGTCTACGCGCACCGCTTATCGCGTTCTAATAGTGGAACAAGTTTCGACGAGATATTAGTAAAAGCTTTCCTATATTGATAATTTATTACAAATATTTAGAACATTTACTTTAATCATAAGAGCGCCTTTAAGGTGATTTTTCACAAAAACGACGCTATGCAAGTTATCCAACTATTATTATTATTATTATTACCTAGATTCGTTCATGCCCGATGGTTTTACACTCATCTGAACATGTCTCAACGTGTTTACCATCTCGCCGGATGATTTTTTGTTAGATATCGAGCTAACGATGGATGCGGAAAAGATTCAAGGAGATTAATTCTTGCTAAATGTTCGACAGAAATTTAGGATTTGACTGAGGTCTTGGTGGCATATCTAATGCGTCTTGTGTTGAGTTGTTCGAGCGTGTGGACGCAATGACAAGCATAGTTCCAAGTAAACATGGTCGATCGAGTATAATAAAACCAAATAATATGTGATGCAAAAGTAAATGGTAAGTTAAAGTCAGTGACGCCCGAGGAAGACATGGCTAGATTAAATAATTAATCAAATACCTACATTGATTTGGACATGTCTAACCTACTTTAGTCAAAACAACAAAAGAGAATGATTAGACAATGAATGAATGTAAATAAAGCTAGAATTACGTGCCGAGACCAAAATGTGTGGTGGATATATCCTCTCTGCCTATCCCTGCGGAGAACAGCGTGATGATTAGTTACTTTAAAAACGTTGGCCCCATTAATTCTCATTAGTTACAACCTTATTTCACTCGATATTCGACACTCCTTTTCGTATCAATAACTATTTTTGACAGGCAACTAACATTTGTTCCTCATATAAACGAAATAACCAACAAGGCCATGAAATGTTTGGGTTTTATATTAAGGACAGCGAAAGATTTTAAATTAATAAATTCCTTCAAACTGCTATTCACTGGTTTAGTTAGAAGTAATCTAGAGTATAACTCAACAATCTGGTCTCCATTTTATAAGATTCACCAATTAAAAATTGAAAGAGTGCAACATAAATTTCTGCGATTTATTAATTATAAATTAGGAATTCCAAACGAATATCTTAATTACACTTTCCTCATGAACTTACTAAATTTAACCGATTTATCATTGAGACGCACAGTGTGCGACTTAGTATCTCTTTTCAAAATTTCGAATGGCAGACTGGACGCCATTGATTTGACGAGTCTTATATCGCTCCGTGTACCTACGCGCGACACTCGACAGACCGCTCTATATAATGTTCCCATATCTGCTAACAATTATTTTCAAAACTCACCTATTCAAAGACTTCACATACTCGGTAATAAGTATAGCTCAATTGATGTTTATCATCACCAATCAGTATACAAACTAAAATACAGTATACTAGAATGTTTGTAACAGATTCATAATTTTTTTTCAAACGCATATTTTATTGTTTCATTAACTAAGCTTTGTTTTGTAAAATTCCCAATCGGGCAAAATAAAGATTGATGATTACAAAGATGGTTTACAACAAACTGTAGTGTTTATCTTTATAATAATAATAACAAACTTACTTGTCTTGTGTGTATTACCTACTTACATTATTGTACTCTTGTAACTACACTATATTTATATAAACTTATCGAACTCATTGTCCAAATTCCAATAACACCGTAACTATATACTTGAATTGTATCTACTTAACTACCTACCTATATCTGTTATATTTTTCTCAAGTTTATGTATTAGTTTAACCTATGTTCTGTAAAATATTCAACCGACGTACTTTGTACAATAAACTTTGCTTGCTTATGTTTATAAAATAATAACACCATAACAATAACCCTACACATTGTTATGTAAGTTCATACTCAATTTATTATGCTATGTAATTAAAATATTTTATAATGCTACTGAACAACAAAACCCATAACATGTATATGTAAAAGCCTTCTAGGCGTTAATAAAATGAAATAAATAAATTATGGAATAAACATTCGGTGTGCTCTCTTTCATGTTTAGTATTTACTTTTTTTAAAAACTCAAATCATAATACAATTCCAAAAATATATTGTACATATAAGGCCTTCTTCATGATTAAATTATATATAATATTGTAAATCATTACAACGTTTGGAGACGTTTTGCTATTTTAAGAACATCATTTCGAAGAACTTTCATTTGTGTTTCGGAAAAAAATTCATTGTTGCAGCCTCGTTGTACCACGTCATTATTGATAGGTTTTCAACTAAAAAAAAAATTAATGTTAAGCTTTGGTTATTTTATCATGTGTGATCATCGCACTGAAAAAATAAACCGAATGGGATCTGTCAGTGGCGTGTCCATGTAGCACATATTATATATAATTAAAGCAAATGGAGATATGGCATGGAAGCGTGCCAACTGTCGCCAAGCTAAAATTAAACTGCACGGCTATCAAAGCGGTGGAGCTAATTAAAGTTATGCGTTTTCTGTTTAAATATAAATAAATGCGTAGAGATGCGATTTGCGGTAGAACAATGTGTTTTTTGCTTGGCAAACTTGTGAGCTGTGTTTTATACTAGGTTCATTGGCCATCTCTCTTATTTCTACTATCTATGGTACGGTCATAGTAAGATTAACTTTTCTTTAGGTACTTATTTCATTAGGTACTTATTTATCATTAGCAATCACCAAAATTCCTTCCTGAGCAAATAAAAAAAATCATTAGTCTGTCAGTTCTGGGAGTTGAAAGATGTTATGTAGACTGGCGAAATCAGTTATCTTTCAAATTGGTATGGAACACCGTTCTAGGTATTACGTGTGCAGTGGCTCGTGGACACGTACCGTGTCCGCAACTGGACCAACTTGATGTAATGAAAAGCTTTTAGGCTTTCCAATCTATTGTTTGTGGACAGTTTAAAAGGCATTATGGAACACGCACATGTGGACGCTGGAACGGTGAAACCGTGCGGAAATTCCAAAAAGGAGAGAAGCCATAAAATTAATGATGAAGTTTTTTTACAAAAAGATTAATTATTAGCAAATCCACTAAATTATCTACCTGCGATTTAACCTGCAGGGACAGGTCCATATAATGGAGTTAATTGGAAAAAATAAAAATTAGAAAAAAAGTAGGATTTGATGTGTACGAATAATATCTTACATTGGTAGGTAATTATTTTTTGACTAATTAACTACTATTATCATTTTGGTGTGAGCATACCTAGGGGTAGTCAAATTATATCTTATTAGGAAAGAAAAAAAGAAAAGGTCTGAGATAGATTTTTTTATTTATTTGTTATTTACATTATTAATCCTTTTTATTGAGAGTATGAGTACTAAAATGTTGTCATATTTGGAAAGAAGGAAAAGAAAGGAACTGATTGAGTAAAAAAATCATATAAATACATATGAAATTGATAAAACTTTGCAACCAAACACAGACTGATGAAAGTGAGATAGATAAATAGGTTACATTAAATTAGATTATTTAAAAAAAAAATTAATAAAATAAAATAAAAAATACTGAAAATGTAAAACGTCTTCCCCAGCACGGAAAACCCCAGTTGGGACAATATTATGAAATACAATTATGCTTAAAAAAACAAATAAAAAAAATATAAATATTAAAAAAATAATATATGGTAAATAGTCATACCTACTAGACAACAGAGAGCGCGTGTATGTACTTTCCAGGTAAGTTTTGTGATTTTCATAAAAATTTGTAAGAAAATATTAGAAAAAGTTAACAACTAATTAAAATATTACTAAAACATAAAGAAATAAATAAAAAAATATATACTTTCTTCCGTTTGTGTGATCTTTACATTAACATCAGATAAAAACGGAATATATCTCCGTACACGTATTATAAAAGCGCTTTAAATATTTCCATAAGGTGTACAGTAGACTTCTCATCGACTAGTACAAGCAGGTTCAGACCCCTGCGAAATGGACGTCCACCACCGTCCACTGTCCACTGGCAGGACTGCGTATGGCAGCTACGGGGAGCGAAGTTTGACACAGTCCTTAGATAGGAAGCGGGTGTGTCAACACGCGAGCCGTTTCTCACCCAGGACGACATCTCACGTCTCCTACTCGTGTTCGTTTGCCCGAGTCTTACAAGGGAAAAGGTTCAAGACAGGTACGAATCGAGATGATTTTATTTATGAAATAAATATTTAAGAGAAATCAAAATTTTCTATTTTCGAAACTGTCTTCAGTTGAAAGTTCGCACTTTGCTTTATTTTAATTGAAGCTCTTACAATTTTTCTTGAATTATTGTCGCAATCGAATGGTCGTTGACTAAAGATTTTCCAAAGGCCTTGTTAATAATATGTGAGTTCTTTCTCATTAGATGAATACTCCAAGTTATGTAAATATTCACATAGAAATCAAAACACAACCTTATCGATATTTACAATCCAGTGTACATAACATATTTCTGAGTTATTCTTTTGAAAACTAGTAATTTCAATTTCAAATATTAACGGAAAATCCAACCCTGGTAATATCTCCGGGAGGACATGACCCACGAACCCTTTTCGGAAAATTTGTGCGCAGGGGATATAATGCTGCCTGAAAAAGTGTGGATACTGAACTGATTTCTGGTGGAAGTATTTACATGTATAGGGCAAGAATGGTTCCTCGGATAGTACATATGTAAATATTCTTGTCAGATATCAAAAGAGATTTCCTCTTCAGAATAATATATATATATACGTGCATATGTAAGGGTTCTAACTGTACGATACTACGTTCTTTTTCTGTAATATTAATACATTTGGCAATAACATTAAAAGTTGGACTTTTTTATTTAAAATTTGTAATTCAAATTAACGCTGAAGAAAGATTCTGAAGTAGACTCTAAATTAGAAATGTTAATAAAATTTTTCAGCTCAGCTTCATTCCCAGAAGAATATGGAATGATTAAAAAAAAATTGTGTTTTAATTTACAATAATAGATGTTTTATCATAGCAAGTGCATATTTTTATTGCGTTCCAGTTTGCATAATGCTTGTGAATGACAGATTCGAAAAGCGAGAGATTTAAAAATAAATTCATTTTCAGGAATTCCAATCACCATTCTCATTTCCGAACTGTGGCGTGGTCTGGGTCATGTTATAAGTAAATTCAACTCATTTATTCAAATCAAGTTATCACAGCTTTTTTGTAAAGCTTTATCATAAATTTTGGTAACAACCACAGAAAGTGCTATCACGCAAATACATTACACAAACAAACTCTCAAACTTATCAAATCGTATTTAAATGACAGAAAATAATATTTATATAAGAATAAAAGATAATAACAGTCAACTCATGAGTACAAACTATCGAGTTCCTCAAGGACCAACACTAAGACCACTCCTATTCCAAACATAAATAAATGATATCTGTCAATTAAAACAAATTGGCGAAATCTTCTTTTACGCAAAGGACACTGCACTATTTTTTTTTACTTTGGAAAAAACTTTAAAATTTTATTAGAACACTTTATAATGGATCCATATAAATAAATAAAAAAATTAAATTAAAAAAAGTTTATCTACTATTAATTATGAAATCGTGTTGTTTTAAGTTTTAATAAAAAAAATTGTTAGCTACGATTTGAGAAAATTTTAAGAAATTTCTTTAATTCTGTCATAACAAGATTTTTTTATCGTGCTGGAATTGAATTTGCAAAGATCCAGAACAAAAATCAAATTCCCTTACAACTTAGCTCTGGGTTGGCCCGTCATATTACTAAAATTCTGAATTATTCTGAATTCTAAGCATTCCCTAAAACCAACAAGATTTTTAAGCAATACAAATAGAGCATTTCTCAAAATGATGGCAGACGTTGTATTTGTGATTTTTTCTCGCTGTTTCCTTCCAGGGTAACGCGCAATGTATCTATTTATGAAATTACTTTACTTTGCGGGACTTAATCCCCAATGCGTGCGCAGGGTTTAAGGTTTGGGAAAAACGATCCTCTTTATGCGGCGCCGGCAGTTGTATAAATAGTACTAACGGGTAGCAGGATAGCAGGAGAGCTACGGTTCGAGCAACAAACGCTAGTAACTCCGAACGTGCCCGTGCACGCGTTTTCCGGATTTTGAAATATTTAGAGGTGGCGGAACCCCGCACCACCTCTTTATAGACGCCCCAATACCGCCTGTTCAAATTTAACATGAATTACACCTCCGAAAATGTGAAACATTTTTCCGATTCCCTAGGAATTTATTGAAATTTTGCGATTTTTTTTACATTTTCACAAATTCAACAACATGATCGTACATTTATTATTTTAATTAAATGTTATCCCATTAAAACAAATGCATAAAGAAATATCGTTTTTATTTTATCATTTTAGAAATTAAAATATTTGAAATTCTTAATTTAGGTTGTTCCACAGAACTTTAAGAATTAATAAAATTTAAAAATTAAACTACAAGTTATGTTGAAGTCTTATTCAATATCTGTTACTATCCAAGTACTGTGAAACTACCAGCCTATGATTAAATAATAACAAAACATGAAAAGAACCTTCACTGAACTAGAATTTTAACTTTGAAATTTGATAAATTGTTCACATTTTGTAAAACAACCAGTCATTAGAATACAAAAGTATTCATGATTTTTTTTTCATCAATTATCACATACCAGTTTATTAATTTCCGTACTTTGATAGGGAGAATTAACTAAACAAAAATTTATATTTAATGAAAAATATGATAATTCGAAAGATCAAATAGTGACCGAAGATATTTCTTAAGGATAGAACATTTTTTAAAGAGGAAATTCAATAATCTGACGGTAAATAAGGATTCACTGCGAAATAACATAATAATAATAAACTGGTATAGGGATATACTTTTGCAGGTCATACCTGGCAATTATCAATGTTAATAATGAAATTAAGTAGCTGGCGTATACCCGGCGTTGCTCGACTTTTCTGTACTCTCAATAAATATAATATCTATGTATTATATACATAAGCCTTTCGGAAAAAAACTCTAAATGGTAGTGAAAACCCTATTAAACTCCGTTCCATAATTTAGAAGAACTAAGCGCACAAACAGACGAACTCCGATAGTGACTTTGGTGTATACTATTTAGAGATGTGATAATATTTCATAAGTTTACACTAAAATTTCTGCTTAGCTCTTGTATTTGCAAGCTGTAATATATTTAAAAAATAAATTTCCATTTATAACATACCTAAAAATTAAATGACATAAGTATTTTAAAATTCAAATAAAATTTACGAAAATCTTAACATTCTTCGTGTAGTTGAAATATTTACTGCTGTTTGAAATACAACCCTCGATTAAATGAAAGATAAGCAGTTAAATCTCCTTGATTTAAAACGTCGGATAAGAATCGCTCTAAAGACACGGCATTAATCCCACCTGGCTGAGAGGGCCCGGGCCCTGGGGCCGCGAATTTTTCGCCTGACAACATCTCACATAATTGGATTAAAAATTCATTAAGGCCGCCCATTGTTGTC
The DNA here is from genome assembly GCA_026573805.1 of Hesperophylax magnus. Classification (NCBI taxonomy): domain Eukaryota; kingdom Metazoa; phylum Arthropoda; class Insecta; order Trichoptera; family Limnephilidae; genus Hesperophylax; species Hesperophylax magnus. The sequence goes on from JAIUSX010000022.1 coordinate 10,945,885, forward strand.
CCGTGGGTATAATTTAAACCAATTCACAGGCCAACACTTTGCCCCGTTAGGCCACTCCGCTAACGGTTCGTAACGGTACAGAGAGTACGTAAAGGAAGGGGGGTGAACGCAGATTCCAGTGGATTCTTAGCAATTACACAAAGTTTTATCACGTTTGTTCACATTATTCCACGTTGTAAAACGTTTCCTTTTGCTTTGATTTGTTGAAAAAAATGTATTTTTAGGTAAAAGCTTACAAAAACTCATCTCCATGTACTGTATGCAATAACCACGGGGATAAAGGAAGAACTTAGTCAATATTAAGCCACATGTCATTATACGTAAATAAATTGAAAACATTTACCGGTTCTTTTTCTGCCAACATCAACTACTATTGCGAATACTGTGTATGTTCGGCGAGTTTCTGATGGATACACCAGTGCACATAAGATAAATGATGCTAGCTCCTCCGAGCAGACTCCATTCATTTACATATAAATCAGATTCCGCATATCCACATTTCATGCTTTCATTATAAATGAAAATTTATTATGATTGACCTGTCAATAGCGTAAAATTAATCAAATGAAAGATTATTCATAATTTCTTCTCCGAGTCCACAATAGAAACGTTTATTTAGAAGAGTGTGTAGATTAATTAACATTTTTAGTTACTTATATGTAATATAGCACAGCATCTTTTAAAGATCTTTCATCTCTAGCTGGCTAGGCGTTTGCTGTCTGCTCTCGAAGCGAACTCAAAAAGGAACAAGTGGTAGGTCGTCATGGAAACGTAAATGAGATTTTCTCTACATATTTTCTAACTGGTTTAAAAGTAAAGGGTAAATTTCATAATCGCACGTAATACGTACGAGTGTGTGAATAGAGCCTTCAGACGTTAGCGAAATATCCCATTAATGTTGGTCTTTATGACAGAAAATACCTTTATATAATAAATATGAAATAATAATAATGTTCTCAGTACTCAAATGCACAGAAGGAACGTACCTGTGTTTGAGTTTATAACAGTAGCAAGTAAACTTTTTCTCCGTATTCGCTCGTAATGACATAGTGTAATTACATAAACCAAACCATGCACAAGGACAAACATGTTTATACCATGCTATTCACTCTTTGATCATACTTGATCACAAGTATGAACATGAACAAACACCATGAAGCAAACAATCTACTTTTTTTCTACGCAAAAACTATAATTGGTGAGTTCTGGGGTGGTTTAACTAACACAGCTTTTTATTACCGGAATCTTTAAATTAAAACTACTATTTTTTGTTCATTAATTCATTTATATGTCGAACTACGGAGCTTTGTATAATCAACTTAATTATTACATAAGAAGAAAAGTCATTTTTTTATTGTATTAGTGTATTGGTTATACACAAAAAAAGTGGGTCGGTTTCTAATATGTATACCATTTTTTTCACTAAAAAATCATGAATATACTTTGTATTCATTGAAATGAAATTTCTTATCCGCGACCAGTTAATCAATGAAAACAATTGGCAATTAACGGAAAACCAATATGAATTGTAAAAAATGATGCCATTTAAATTTTTCAAAATAATTTGGTACGGAGAACAATGAGCAATCATTAATGTTTTTCCGCCGCAAACAAACAAAGGCGTGTCTAATTTGAAATCCATACATAACTTTGATGTATCGAACCTCCGTGACAGAAGAATTAATTTATTTCAAACAAACAAGCAACGGCTTAATTAACGAATTAGGTATTAGTGTAAACATAATAACTTTTTTGGGGGGGGTATCCACAGATAATTACTATTTTATTTATTTATGTGAGATATAAAAAAAAACTTTACCTATCCATATTTTAAGTGTGATACAGATAATAGTGTGTCTTTGCGATGAAAACTTTTGTTTGTTAAATGTAATAATCCTGTTATTCACGATACCTTGTCAAAATACCATACAAAGTCCAAGACGTGAAAGGAGTTGTTGAATCGAAATTCATGAAAAATATAGTAAAATATATAAAGGTCGACTGCAAGTTGTGTCTTCACACAATAATTGACTACGAAGTCTTAATGTACAGGTAATAACAACCTTTGGGTGATTTGTCATTATTTGTATTAGTGCTGTGTAGAATCTAGACATTAATCTGTTAATAATCACCATAATAATCGTACCTGGGGAGTGGGGTTTATTCATATTAATGGTGTCTTATTAATAATATTTACCTTCCATTGTTTAACTTGATGATTATACTTTTCAGATGAAACTGTTTTCAAATATTATTACCTCAATCAACTGAATAGATAATTTGATTAAGTTATGCTTAAAGCTTAAGCATCACCAAGAGCTAAAAAATATTTAGAATATTAAGTTAATAAAAATATCGCGTACTTCGTTCCACTGTCTCGAATGTAGCCTCTATCTTATTGAATGCGACAACATAGTTATCTATCCAAACAGCCTCGAATATTTGAAAAAAAAAATAGAAATCTATTTAAATGTTGTGTCATGGTATTTACTATTTTAATTTAATTATTCTCTATAATAGGCTGATTTATAGTGTTAATATTTATGTTTTGTTTTTTTCATCTGTCTATATTTTTGTTTATATGTTGTTATTTCCAATTATTGTTGTACCATCTGTACAAGTAGTAATGAATCGTAAACTGTACTTCTGTGAACATTTTATAGTGGATTATTAACATTTACAGTCTTCACAATGTTTATCATGATACTTGTGCATATTAAAAATCTGTAAATATTCCAAATACAATAAACAGTGTAGGTTAAACGCATATATGCTGTAGGTATAAAAAATACAGGCGATTGCAATACTAGAATTTATTTATTTTCGATAGTTTTATGACTTCCAAAATATTTTTTTGGTGATCCAATACGATAAAATATTCATTGATATCTCTTTGTCCACAAAATAATTAGTTTCAAAAACAATGCTGAATAAACGGGAATCGAATTCACCGTCATTTGTCCATTGTTCAGGAATTTGATTATAGTAGTTTTTGACCGTATCTCCCCTTCACATTTATTCATCATAACGGAATCATAATCAAATATTCCACGGCTATTCTACGGGTCGAGTTTCAAACGACACCTGTTTATGGGGAGGTGAATTTACTCCCCGTGTGAATTTATTCCTAAATATTTTATTATTGCCGCGGTTCTTTTGTTCGATGTTTAAGTGCCACAGAACTCTGAAATCAATATTCCATAATTGTCAATCATTTATATGTTTCTTTGTTTGTCTTTTTACTATGCAAATCAATGTTTTGTTGGTGGCAGTAAAATAAATAAGTTTCTTTCTCTGTTCACGTTTATAGTAATTTTAGAAACACATGCCAATAATTTTTAATATATTTTACATTTCCCCGGTATTACCATCATGACCTGTGTCTTTTTTTATGGATGTCGAGTGAGTTTTTAAGAAAATTCAGGCAGAAATAAACCCGTGGCAGGAGAGAAAAAATATCAAAATCTGGCAAATTATTAGGCAGCCTTGCCTTTTGAGCAGTTGTAACTGACCCGTTCTCATGAGAAAATAATTTTCACAAGTGTACAAACGTTGGGAACGCATTTATATCGTCTCCCAGCTTTACACCGGTGTCGAATGTCTTAATTATTGAATTTTATATCAAAAGAGCAGGACATAAAAAATGTGTGAAGTCATAGAAAATAATTTTTGAACACATTGAGAATGTTTCAAACATCAATCAGCTCAATAGAAAAGAAACATGAGCGTATTTTTTCAAAAGTAAGAAAAATATTTACCAAATGATATTCCTGACCGGCTCATGAAAGTCCTACCACGATATTTCCTTAGAAATGCGCCTGGAATCTCGTTGAAAATTCATGCTCGGAAAATATATGTGTTTATATACGAGCCGCATATTGACCTGGCAATACGTACCGCGAGTAGTTCTAGAAAGTGTCCCATCGCAGAGCTCCTGAAATTCATGCAGAAATATATCTGTCACGCAAATATTTGTAATAAATCCAATTATGACACAGACGGAATATTTGATTTCTGCCTCGGTCGCTGGATGCGGTCTCAGCTAGCCACCCCAGGATAATAATATAGGTACTGAACCACTGTACACATATAACATAAGGTATACTAACACTCGCTTTATTATATACTTTCAACAAATATAACCAAATTGATTATAATAATGTTATTGGAAAGGTTTTTAATTTCGCGGTTATTTTTTGTTGTTGGTCAAAACATTTTATTCACTTTCAGGGCAATCGATTAACATGTTGATATTGCGACTTTAACGAAAACTAAGATCCGTGCTTACACATTGTCATTTAGCTACTAAACAAGAAACATATTGTCATCTTTCTAATTCAACCAATTATTTCCGTCTGCCACTTTGCACCGTAGAATTTCTACCATTTTCCATTTCAGTTCTTCAGTTCTCTCTTTTACCCATTTTCTTTAACGTAGGAATCGTTTTTTTTTGCCAAACAATATTAATAATAATTTTTTAGCTTCTTCATATAGCGCCTTTTTGTGAAAAATCACCTCAAGGGCGCTGTACAAATATATATTATATTAATCTTATATCTAGGGACTTACAACTAAGGCTCATAACTTACAGATATAACTGACTTACAACTTCGTTTTATAATAATATCTAGTGACTTGCATCCATGATATATCTAGTTACTTACGACTAAGGCTTATTACTACTGACTTAGAGTTACTTTCATTCTTATTTTCATCTTGCACTTTAGTAAGTAACTACCAGTGAAATTATGCTTCCGTATTATCTGCCTAAATTAGTGCGTCATACGACACGAAGCAATTTAAAAAATGTGACTTCGCATATTCACCCAAACATTATTAGTATGCTTATATATCAAATATGTTTTGCTGGCATTCCCAAACAACGCGACAGGCAATAATTGAGTGAAAATCTCCATGTATATAATAAACAGCAAATTCCAAAGTACATGTAATAGTAGAGCTCAAATACCCGGAAAACATAAAGCAAGTTAGAGTAGGAGGGTAGCAGGTAGCAAGCTACAGCTACAACCTAACCGCACATTCCGGGAACCTCAAAGCTCGATAATAAACTCCGCTACCTGGTGCCAGTGTATGATGGGGAGGAATGCATTTCATGTCACCCTGTGGGGCCTCCAAATTCTTCATTACCGTAAAAATGTGACAAAACAAAACAAATAAGCGCGAACGCAAACAACGGCCTCGAAAATATTATTTCGTCCTGAAAAAATGTGCACAATGTGTCGGAGAATGTTATTTCGACAGTTTCATGAACCTACCTACGTGCTTAATAAATATCTACGTGTTAACGTACTAGCAGCTTGCAATGCTTTTGCGTTGGATCATATCTGATAAAGGTCCCTTGGATAGCTCTATTATTTCGGTAACAAACTCATTCGCCTCCTTATTACTCACCTTAAAGTCACCGGGTAATGTCCGCGGTGAAGTTTGCGACACATTCGTCCATCTTATTTCTTATTTATCTATTCTGTAGTGCCGTAGTGTGTACAGAGATCCGTATGTAGAAATTAAAATTGATAGGTACATAACTTTTTAATTATGGTTTTCTTATTGTTTCATAACGGCGTAGTCCATGACAATGTTTAGTAAAATAGTATTAGTTTCACTAATGCAAAGAGGCGATTCTCATTAAAAATACAATTTTTAGGTTTATTATTATTTGTTTGATTGGATAAGTGTGCGGGGGTAAGGGTGTGCAGTTTTGTAGGTGCATACACTTACCTCTTAAAATAATTAATTTTAAACATATACAAATACATATTTCATCTCATCCTTAATCCTTTCAATGAAATATTCCGCCGATAAGAAAACATTCGGAAAAATCGTCTTACACCCAAGAGCAGGTTGACAGCAGAGCACGAACACTTACACTGCGGTATGCATATGCTTACCCCACCCCTGGGTTAAGTGTACGCAATCGACATGCATGTGTACTTTTTAATAGATCTTTTTGAAATTACTTAATGAGTAAAACCTTAAATTATAATATTGTTTTCAATAATTAGATCTTTTTTACTTACGTTTTGTGTTAGCTTAAAATACCTCAATAATAATCATTTTAATAAACAAAAATTAGTATACATTATCTAAAGTTTTTATTTTTAAATCTTATATAAAAATTGCGTCCGGTTACACCACGTAACTATTTAGATATATATTTTACATACACTATTTTAATAAAATTTTGAACATTTTTAGGGAGTCATAAAAGTATTGAAGAAATAATACAGTTGTACTGGACACCTATGCCTCATCGACTCGACATCGACTGTAAAATGCCGGTTTCCTCTCAGTGGTACCATGAACACAAGAATAAACACAACTTAGCGAATGTCGTCAGAGAACTGACTGATTGGGCCAGTTGTTTGCATATTTAGTGGTCTAAAATTTAAAAATTTCTACACTTGTTAATATGTAGCAATTATTCTTATCTCTAAACAGGATGCATGAGAGCATTAAGGAACAAAGAAAAAATAAACGAATTTTAATTACTACGGTTAAATCCCATTTGAAACACGATTTATGTCCGGTGATAAGCCTCAAAGGATTCAGCATCGTAAAATGTATGATAACAGATAAATATTAATTTACTTAATTATTTTAATAATTATTTAGGTACATCCATCTGCTGTCCGGTACAAAAGTATTTTTCACGAATTTAGCTAAGATTATAAATTTAAAACGAGACAAAGAAAATGTGATCTATATTACTGGTGGATATGAAGCTTGACAGTCAACAAAAATGTTAATTTTATGGAAGTATTTTTCACCGCATTTCACGGTTTAATCACACCTCCCAGTCACACGGCTCCGCATAATGACGCGGTCAAACTACTCTGGGTCAAATGATGAGCACGACCGATTGATTGGCACATTCCGCCCTGCCTGTGAATGCGCCGGTACGTGCTTGCGGCTTGTCGGGCCTCGCTGGTCTGTGGGCTGTGGGCTCGTGACTGGAGGCTCGCGGGCTCACAAGCGCGGGTGAGGCCTTTCCTTCCGCTGGAGATCAGCGCTGACAGATCGGACCTCACCGCAAACATTCGCTCACGTCACCTGCGACTGTCTCGCACTGCTGAAATAACTGTATGCGTAGAGACAGATTAAGGGTAGACACAAATAGAATAAATAGTGTCATGTTTTAAGCCGTGTTTATCAACTAAACAAGAAATCCTTCTAACAGTGCATTCCCTAATTTTTTTTTTTAATTTGTACAAGCGTTCTTTGTTTATTGCTATCCCAATTGAATGTTTTTAATTTAATTTTTATCTTTCTTACATCTACTGGCTTTTCCACTGGCAGTTTTTTTATTATTATTTACAGAAAGTGAGTGCTATAGTGCTATAAAATGAAAAGCGTTGCTTTTAAATACTTATTATTTATTAATCGAAAAACATAAAAAAGACGTTTGATAGAACACGTTCTAAAAAACTTTTTAATTTATTTTTTTTTTATCAAAATTTAATATAGTTTTAACAACTGTGATATAAGCTATAAGATATAAGCAATAAAGATACGGTGAGAAGGTTAAATCAATAAGTTTAGTAACACATTTTGATACTTATGGAGAAAGTTTTTTTAATTCCCTTTTTGTTCATAAATAAATCACACATATCTATATTTTAATATCGAAATAGTTTGAATTTAAAATAATAAGTTGCTTATTTACCATATATTGAAATATTGTTTGCTTTGGAATTCCATTTAAAATGAAGGTATCCGATGATGATGCAATCCCGGTCCCAGTCCGGGGCCGAGCATGGAAGCGCTTGAACAAACTTCAATACTTACAATTGCAGATTAATTCTTCCGGCATCGTTGCCACACTCTATTGTCCGAGAATTTGCTACGGAGCGTAGCAATAGGCTTCATGACTCGAGTGGCAGAGCGTGTGATCCAACTAATTATAACGCACAACAATGCAGTGGCAAAACCTGCACGTATTGCTACGGCGTAGCACGGCACGCTTTGCTAGCGCCTCTACTGGCTACGGCTACGGCTTCATTATTAATTAACACCCAATTGTTTTCAATATTCAATGCCCGTGTGAGACTTGCAACGACCATTCAAAAGTATTTGATTTGGCTTTGCTTTCCGTATCAACGCGCTTGTTTTAAATGCATCCCGGGGGGATTTCATTTCAAATTGTATTTACAATCGTTTTTAATTACTTTTTCATTTCAATTACTCTGACCGCGTAACGAACACATTGTAAGGATCATACACAAATCATTTATAATATCGTTTATGGAAATAACCATGAAAAGCATTACAGAAATTCAATGTCTTTTTGATTAGATAAAAATGTCTTCTCCTAAGTTCCATTGTTCAATTATCAGACATTGCAGGTACGTCGAAAATCCCCGGAATAACTTCGACGCCCCGGATACATAATTCAGGACAAATTCTAAGAATTTCAAGAAAATGTTTTAATTATTAACATGAAAGTACAACAAACTTATTTGAGGTAAGTTTTTAGATTCTCACGGCCAAAAGCATTTTTGTTGTTTGTTTTTGGGGTGTTATGCCGTGTTGCGCTAACTCCTTCTTTAGCCGACGTTTCGGACAGCGTTGCAGTGTCCATCATCAGGGCAGATCCGGTAGATCCGAAGATGTGTTCGGATCTACCGGATCTGCCCTGATGATGGACACTGCAACGCTGTCCGAAACGTCGGCTAAAGAAGGAGTTAGCGCAACACGGCATAACACCCCAAAAACAAACAACAAAAAAAACTTATTTGAGGTTCAAACTAACACGAAACAGTACTCCAGCCTCTTACGATTTTAATGATATATGATATCTTCTTAAAAACAAAACAGCTTCAAAGTTTGGAAAACAAACGGATGAAAAATTTTATTTACTATTTATCAGATGATGTTTTTTAGCAATATTCCTGAAAATGCTTTTATTTGTTTATTTTATTCATTATCAACGCCCTGATGGGCTTTTAAACGACTTTATATTTAAATGGTTTACTGCATGATACACAGACAAAAAGAGTATTAAATTTTCAGATGACAAAAAGACTTGAAGAAATGAACGTAAAAAAATTAAGTATACAGGTGCATTTGAGTGAAATAACATATTATATAAGAAAAGAGAGACAAGAGAAAGAAAAAAAACAGAAAGTTTTAAGAGGAACTGCGAAAACTAAGTTTTTTTGTAATACATGTGTTTTTATTAATAGATGTATTTAAAAATATACTTTTTTGGTTTTACTGAGGATTGAACCTTCCTCGCAGGGGATTGGAGTCCACCGCGCTAACAACTACACCAAATCCCGATTGGGTTGGACCGACATTTATTTCGTATATTAAATGCTGTAATATCATCCAATTTCAGAGAAACGCACACATGTCCGCGTCTGTATGCGTGATTGCTACCAAAAGTTGATTGAACGTCATCGACAACGAGTCAATGTGCCGAATTTCAGCTCAGCAGCAGTGGGTTCATTTCCATTTCCAAGATTTGATTTAACAATATTTTAAAATTTAACCATGAATTGGAAAACTTAATATTATCTGACAGAATATTAAACAGAAGTATATGAATAGTTTCTTTGACCAAAGTATGTTTCAGTATTTACGGTACAAAGTTGAATGTAGAGAAAATTCTAGTGTCACGCATTTGTTGTGTTCTTACTGCAAATTTGATGTTAATAAAAAATCTAAAAAGTATTTGAGTGGTGTACAGCTATTTTATATACCTAACATTACATTCCTTACAAAGTAGGTTGAATGGATAGCGGAAATTATTTTATACATAATTTTAAGAATCCATTTGTAAGCTATATTTAGTGGCTCTACATTGGACTTTAAACATGATACTCAATCCTTATAAGGAAGTCGAAATTAGACTACGGCAAAATATACAATTTTTAATTTCTCTTTGTTCTATATACATCTTCAAAAATATGAGTAATGCTCCTGATATTCTTATAACATATTAATATAGTTATTTCATCTCAAAAATGTATCAATCTTTACACCTAAGTACCAGATACAATTGCTACTTTCTGAGGGGTAGCAATTATAATTCTGCGGACATTTTCTGACACTGTTAAATATGAATTTATAAAGAGGTCTATGAAGCTAATAAATTTGATCTTCTGATTGAATCATGCTTTATCGTGCCTCTCTGTTTATTGAATCCGTGCTGAAAGCTTAAATGATTCTTATTTATAAATCAATCTTTCAAGCATCTGAGAAAAGCAGCCGTGGTAGCAGCCCCGTGATATATTTTACCCGCCCTCGCCAAGCGATGGTCTATGAGCCAAACTTCGGGAGCCGCATACTGATGTCGACCAAAAATTTATTAGAGGATCCGTTCGGGTCCAGGGTACATAGCCCGGGGATGAAAATGAAAAGGAATGAGTTCTCCTTTCAGCCTCCGCCCTCTATTTACTCGGCTTCACTTATAAACATACATTCGAGGAGCGAACGCACCGCGCCGGTGAAAAAAACCTCTGATTGAATTCTTTGACAATAGGATCGGTCTCCAAGTATGGCTCTCACTTGATCGAACACGTCCCGTTTGCTCGATAGGTTTCAATCCTAGAAACGTTTTGTTTGCTTATCTGTGTCGGCCTGTTTTTTGAAGGGTTACGCTTCCGCACACTCGATTTAACTCGGGCTATTTCCAGCCTGCACGGTGTGCGATGTACGCATCCAGGTATGTCGTGACGACGTGAAAATTGGCCAGTATTCATAGAACGTGAAAATTTGCAAGATGAATAGTAAATAACACGCTGTGTGATATTCAGTGATTTTTGCATGGTGATAATGTTATTTATACTGTACATGCTTATCCAAGTTCGAACGTAAGAACGTTGGTATAGATAAACACAACTCTTTTCAATCCACTCTCAAAAAGTTTCAGATATTTTATTTATTTATTCAAATTTATACTGTTTAAGATAAATATATTATATCTGCTTGAAAGCATAGATTATTTCTGAATTTCCAATAAAAAGTAAAAAAAAAACATAGCTTGAAATTGGTACTTAAAGCAATTCTAATAATGTAATAAAAGGGTTTTAAACTTAATCATTGTATTTCTTATATTTACGTCGCACGATCCGTTGAATATAGTTATTTAGTAATTGCACAAACCACATAACCATATTTGGATTAAAATAATCATTTTAAAGTTACATTTTTAAAACAATTCTTTACGCCTATTTCTTGCTACTTCATATTTAGCAAATCAAATAACCGGAGGTTTACAATTACTGCATACTATTCTTAAAGGTATATATGCTTCCAATTTCAAATTCAGCACCAAAAGAACTCCATCCCTATAGAGTGTTTATTCTTGTACTGGAACACAATATTCCTTACTTCAAAAATATCTTAGAGTACAAATACCTTCAAGACACTTGCATACTCTTTAAAACAATTTCGCAAGAAAATTTCAGCATCCTAACTAGCTAGCGGGAGTTGGAATGTATCCGGCGACGACATTTGTAGGCAATTCGTATTCGAGCGAGCGCTCGCCGCTCACTTTTCTTAGTTCACCCATGACGACGTGAGGAATCGCATCTGCTAAAGCTGTCTCCGCTATAATATACCTCCCCACCTAGCCTACCCTAGCCTGGCCCGGCTGTACCAGTATACGTAGTACGTCTTAAGGCTTCGGGGTTCACTCTACGTATAATGTCTGTGTATTACTTAGATTATGTACCAACAGAGTTGGAGTGATGAATAGGGAGGGGCTTTGTAATAATAGGTGAAAAATGAATTTAGCTTTATGTTGCGAAGGGAACTGAGGATTTTATTTCAAACAACAGTATCTTTCAAATGCTTAGTTTTATATTATATATATATACTAAGGTTTTAGGAAATCTTAAACACATAATGGACCATGTAATCATTTTCAAAACACCATCGGCTGAAAAAAGCTGTGAAAAAATAGTAGACAAATATTGACAATTAAAAAAAAATGTTTTTGTTGTTTGCAGTTTTTGAATGATTTGACGTTTTTCAAGTAGTGTTTTTGAACATTTTGTAAGACTTTGGAAGGGAACACAACATTTCAACGATAATGCGACTTTTAGCAAATGTTTTTTTGGCTTTTTAACTAATTATCAATCCATTTCTCCGCAGGGTTAGGCAGAGAGGAACGGACCGCCAAACAACTCGGTATTGGCACACACTTCTTGCCTCGTTCACATTCATACATCGTCTCATACATACTCTTCTATTATTCTCACTATCGACATAGCCCGACTCAAGTATCATACATGTCTTCCTCGGGCATCCCCGACTTCTGCTACCATTCACAATTGCGTTATATATTCTCCTCACACTCCTTTCTCTACATTTCTCACATGATCATACATGGTTTTACCACACATACGCGTCAGGGATCTCATTTCTACAGCATTTTGTATACTTTCATTCGTTCCCTGCCAGTCCCATGCTTCACTTCCATAGATCAGGGTAGGTACCAGCACTCTATTATGGACTGCTAGATTCGCTTCTTTGGACAATTTTTTGTTTGTGCCAACTGCGTTCAGTCCTTTTTTAATGGTTACCTGCATTTACCCATTTTTCAATATCTTTTGAAACATGTAGATTATTATAAATTTAAAGTGGTGAATACAAAATGTTTCATTTTCATATAATAAAAATGACGACACAAAGTTATTTTGTAACTATTGAAAAGAAATTTTTTACTTACTAAATGAATAATTTCACTTCCTCAATATATAATTATTATGTATATCTAAATATATCAACCTTATTATTTATTTTTATGTATCCCAAGTGAAAAGGTACATTTGAAACCCATGAAATAATGCACAAAACAGTTGGCATAATCAACAACTATTTTTGCTGTTCATGCTGGAAAGATTTGTTCAAGGGATCGAATAAATTTTATTTTTTTTACTACCAACGAACTGCCTTCATTTATTTGCAAGTAAATTGTCGAAAAGTATCAAATGTACTCGGTGTTTAGGTATTGGTAGTAAAAATAAAGCGAAATATGAAAATAGCTAATTTTTTATAAGCACCCATTTAGATCGTCTGGAAGTGGCTTCACCACAGTTTAATGCCTTCAGAAGGCAAAACGCTGAATTATAACAATAACACAGCATTTTTCTTTGAACAAACATTGTTTTTTAAATCATTAAGAATAATATTATTAAAAACTAAACAAATCTTTAAATTAAGATTAAGTTCTACAAATTAAACTCGATAAAAAGGATTGAATGAACAAACTAAGAAGACGAGGCAGAAAGGCACAAAAATTGAAAGTTGGTACATGTTAAACCAAAACCTCCTAGATTATAAGGCCGAGTCACTAAATCAAATCAGCATCCTAACTTGTATGAGAACCTCTAAAAAAACTTTTTCTATTTATTGTTTTAAATTAATTTAAACGTTGTATTATGTTTTAATATTTAAGAATAAATTGTAAAAAAATATTAAAACAAAATTTTTTGTAAGATCCGATACAAATTAGGAGGCTGCATTGAATAAGTATCCCGGCCTTGTGATCTAGGAGGTTTTGGTTACCCATTTAATTATTCGAAAGTCAAAGGTCATAACCTTAACGAATTCTACTTGTGTATCTTTAGAAGAACATTTTGAATGAAATTAATATAATTGTAAAAACAAACATAACTTACTCAAATAAACATTAATAGATGGACATAAGGTAAAACACCCTATTTCTGATAAATATAACTCATATTACGAATTCACCAAGTGAACCAACATTCCCATATACATTATTATAAGTGTATTGAGAATTTTTTACTTTTCCCTCTCTAACTCATGCATAGAAAAAGGAGTATTTGTCCCTTAGTTCTACCAAAATCGTGTTTAGTATACTCCGGCTCGAGATAGTGTGAGATTGTGCAGTTTTTCTCATTTTTTTCAGAGAAGAATCCGGCACGGCGAAAGTCCTGGCTTATAGTCCTAAACGCGAACGAATTTTTTTCTGAATAATCTGTTTCAAATATTCGTATGAGAATCGCTAATGTTATCTTCAATATTTGAGGTTTTACTTGTTAAGTTATTCCAATTAAATACTGTAAGCACTTATCTCTATAATAATAATCTGATCGTATAAAATAAAGTCGCTATATCTGTATGTTGGTGCGCTTAGTTCTTCTAAACTGTGAAAACAATTTTGATACAGTTTTCACATTCATGTAGAGAATTTCTTCCGAAAGGTTTACGTATTATTACATATTACATTTATAGAATGAACTGAAAAGTCAATGTTTTGTAATCAAGTCGTGAAAAAAAACCTTATGATATACACCAAATAATAAATCTTAAAAAAATCTTAAAAAAATACATAAATAAATCTTAAAAAAACCTACGGAAAAGTTCAGATTGCATATGTCTTTCTCGTAAGGATAACCCAGTACAATACACGCCATCCAGTAGAATCTAAAAATAAAGAATAATATATATATATATATATATATGGATTTCTTAGTCTAAAAATACATTTCAAGAGAAAATATAACTGTCCATTGTACACCCGAAAATTTGATGCATAAAATATAAGACACATTTATTTTTGTATCGTGAATTTCACAACACGATAATTTACATACTACTCAAACCGGAGCCGCCGTAAAACCATGACGACTTTGTACGTTTTTGCCAGTTTCACATTTTTTATCGACTCGATATTTTCACACCGCCGATTCCCAATATCATTCAAAAACAGATTCAGTTCAGACGTGTTCCATCACCAGGCTACGTACCTGCGACGCTCGCTTGACTTCCACCCGTATTACTCTGCGCTCGAGGAATGAATACAAATATCCGCCACTGGTAGCCTGAACTCTAACGTTGGTTGGGTGACCAGTTTCCATGGGATGAAAAACCTATAAAATATTGAAATGTTGACCACAGATAGTTTTCGTTTTTCAAGATAAAATGTCTCGTCTAAAATGAATGCTATAGAAGATTCATAAGTAGATATGATAGAATCACATGCAATTTTTTCGGTATTAAGGCAAATTTAGGTTTCAATTGGCAGTTGTTTTGTGTTTACTTATTTAAGTTAATTCATCGGGAAAAAAAATAAGGAACTGCAATGT
Source organism: Hesperophylax magnus (assembly GCA_026573805.1). Lineage (NCBI taxonomy): Eukaryota > Metazoa > Arthropoda > Insecta > Trichoptera > Limnephilidae > Hesperophylax > Hesperophylax magnus. The sequence goes on from JAIUSX010000022.1 coordinate 10,960,968, forward strand.
TTAAAATATTTTTTTGACTCTGCTACTACGAAAATTTTCCTACTTTTTTCATATCGAGCTTAAAAATTAACCAATAAGTAGATAACAGTTGAACTGATGAATATACTGACCGGTTAGAGGCTGAGTTGCATCGCATCTGGGTTCCACCCAGACGTCGTAAGTTCGATTCCTCGGCTGGCTAAGTCCTCCAGTCCTTCTGGAGGACTTACCCCCATCAAGACACAAGCAGCATTTTCTGCTTACTGTGATGGTAGTTAGAGATTTTCAAATTATTTTCATATTATTCGTAAACCGGGATTATTTTTTCATAAAAAAAATTTATTTATAAATGTTTTTTAATTGATTTTTTGGATTGCATATTAGAAGTGGCTGCGCACTCCTAATATCTAAAAAATATAGTACTTAGGTGATTTATTTTCAATATAGACATTCAGTGAGAATAAATTCACCAAATGTTTGTGGTCAATTTTCTTTGGCTACCATATGTGTTTACTATTAGTTACCTATATTACAAAAGCCATCATGCTTGTATATATAAATAAAAATAAATTAAAAATTATCTCCCTAACTAAATTTTATTTGCTTGCTCATTATCGCAGTTGCTTATTTAGTTGGTGCTTAAATTTTGAACATTTTTACTATCCCGTATTGAATCGTTCTTTGGACGAAACAATGTTTTTTTGTTTTGCTGAATTCTTTTCAGTTCAAACATCCAATAGGCGACCAGCTCCAGGTAACCAGAAGTTGGCGCGCTCAATTGGCTTCCGAAAAATTCGATTCTGGTTTAATGGAGGCTCTCGCTCGCTCTATCAAATAACTCGGAAAGATCATATCGTTGGGTGCAATTGTATTGTTATGTAAATTCCCTGCAAACCTCGGAATTTAGATAGTTTTACATTATTAATACCGGTAATAGTGGTAGTAGTTATTTTGGATTTTGTTTCTTGTGGCAATGCGGGCATTTGGAAAGAATGCTGGCCTGGTGTTAGCGTAATGAGTAAGTTTAAGAATCGAATGCTTAGATGGTTTGGGCATGAATAGCGAATAAACGGAGATAATAGTGTAAGGAGAGTAAAAATATGACGCAAATTTGAAATCGGGGACGCCCGAGGAAGACATGGTACGATCAAGTGAACCAAATACTTAGGACGGGCCATGTCAAGAGTAGAATAATAAAATAATATATATGGTACAATGTATGAGTGTGAATGAGGTAAGGAGTATGTGATAAGACCGTGTTGTTTGGCGGTTTGTCTTCTCTTCCTACCCCTACGGGGAAACGGCGTAAATTGTTAGTTGGTTAGGAAGGGTACTATCAAACTGTTGCTTTGACACATAAGAAAGGTTCATAGAGTAACTTTGACAGTCCACTTTTTACCATGTTTCACCTTTCCTTTTACCTTTCCTTTCCAGACCTTCCTTTCACCTCATACCCTTACAAAAAAAAAAAAAACTTAAAATCATGAACCCACAACAAAACAAACTTAACATCGTTACAGCGGCGAGTAGCAGGCGTCCCCGGTGCGGGCCAAAACTGTTGGTAAATTTTGCCAACATTCGCGGCCTGAACACAAATCTAAATTCCGTTCATCACCATCTTTTATCCCAACGTCCCAACCTTCTCTTCCTATCCGAAACTCAGATAGCCGAGCCGCCAGACTCCTCCTATCTGGACTGCCCGGGCTTTACCCTTGCAAGCAAGTTCAGACCCAAAGGAGGAGTCTGCCTCTATAGTCCAGCTGACGTCAACTGTGTGCGACTATTGAGTCTGGAAAACTCCAGATTCGACGTAATGTGGGTGCGCGTCAATCTTGCCAGTACGGCAAGATTCTACGCATGTCTATACCGCTCACCGAACCATAACGAATCAGACACTTCCGAACTCTTCAAACATTTGAGCGATACTATTGATGATCTCTTGCCCCGCTACCCTTCGGCCGAGTTTATTGTTCTGGGGGACTTCAATGTTCATAATGAACCATGGTTGAAGTTCTCAGGCCCAACGGACTTGGCTGGCCGACAGGCGGAATCCTTTGCCATTTGCTACGGATTAGAGCAACTAGTTCAGGAGCCTACAAGGGTTCCTGATGTCCAGACTCACCGCTCCAATCTGTTAGACCTATTCTTAACTACTGTGCCACACGGTTATAAAATTGACGTCACAGCGCCTCTGGGATCATCTGACCACTGCCTGGTGACGACATCAATCCCCGTTAACCTCAGACCAACCAATGAGAGGCTGAGGAGAAAAGTGTGGCACTATAGGTCAGCAGATTGGTTCGGCATGCGGGCCCATTTTAACGCTTTTTCGTGGCCAGCTGTTTGTTTTCGGACTTCGGACCCTTCAAGATGTGCCCAGGAGATTGGTGAAGTCATCAAATCGGCGATGGATGGCTTCATACAATCGACTACTAAAGAAACTGGTGTGGGCTCAAAGCCGTGGTTCAGTCGACAATGCTCCGAAGCAGTTCGACGAAAAAACGCGGCTTACCGAGCCTACAACACATCTCGAACGTACGAAAGCAAATCAGCATACAACAAATCGGCAAAGGAATGCAAGAGAATCATTAATAGGTCAAAATTCGAACACGACCTGCAGATCAGCAAAAAGCTGGCTGCCTGCCCGCATGGCAGCAGAGCATTCTGGTCGCTTGCGGGCTCAATAGGTCGGAATTTTTGCAAACCCAGTTTGCCACCTCTAACCAGACCTGACGGCTCACTAGCAAACACCGCCACCGAAAAGGCTAACTTATTAGGGAAAATGTTTGCGGAAAACTCGACCCTCGATGACGGAGGTGCTGTTCCGCCGTCGGTTCCTCACTGCGGCTTCTTTATAAAAAAGCTGAGCTACAAAGCTAGTGAACCTGATGGAATACCTGCCCTGGTATTGCAGAGGTGTGCTGCGGAAATAGTTCCAGTTTTGACAAAGCTCTTCAAAATGTCCCTGAAGTGTGGCACTGTGCTCTCTGGTTGGAAAAAAGCGGTCATTCACCCTATTCCCAAGAAAGGTGACCGCTCCAACCCGGCCAACTACCGCCCCATAGCGATCACATCAGTTCTGTCCAAAGTGATGGAACGTGTGATCAACGACAAACTGCTCACTTACCTCGAGAAGAACAAAATTATCAACGACCGTCAATACGGATTCCGGCGGAACCGCTCGTGCGGTGATCTTCTCGCGTATGTGACGCATGTTTGGGGGCGTTGCCTGGAACGTCACGGTGAGACCCAAACGGTCGCACTAGACATATCCAAGGCCTTTGACCGGGTCTGGCACCGAGGACTTGTCAACAAATTGCCTTCTTACGGACTTCCCGCATCCCTGTGTACATGGATTGCTGACTTTTTAAGGGATAGGTCGATTCAGGCGGTTGCTGACGGTTTCACCTCTTCCTTACACTCCATAAATGCTGGCGTCCCACAGGGATCGGTTCTGTCTCCGACTTTGTTTTTGTTGCACATCAATGACCTTTTGACATGTGCACCAATTCATTGTTACGCGGATGACAGTACAGTTCATGATAGCTTTTTGTTTGACAAGCCCCCAAAGGGCACACAAACTCCAACGGCTCGGAGGGCTTTGAAGCAGAGAATGGACGGTTATCTCGAGAGTATTTCCTCCCGGGGTAAAAATAATCTCGTCGAATTTAATGTTTCAAAGACCTAATCCTGTCTGATTACGTCTAAAAGGGATCCAAATGACAATCTAGTCTCCTTCAACGGAAGCAATCTTCCGAACAGGCCTTCCATTGATATGCTTGGTGTAACTATAAGTGACCAGCTCAGGTACGGGGGCTCCATTGAAGCCAGAGTAAAGTTGGCCTCTCAGAAGCTGGGCGTACTGTACAGGGCCCGCAGATACTTTAATAGTACACAACTGCTGACCCTGTACAAATCGCAAGTGCGCCCTACTCTCGAATTTGGTAGCCATCTCTGGTCCGGAGCCCCTAAATACCTGAAAAAAACCCTTGACTCTGTGCAAAAACGGGCGGTCCGTTTGATAGATTCCCCAATCTTAACAAGCGGACTGCAATCTTTAGAGCACAGGCGTCAGGTAGGTATGCTGTCCTTGTTCTATCGGTATTACAATGGAAGATGCTCTGAGGAACTAGCGTCATTGATCCCTTCGGCACCGGTGCATAGTCGGGATACACGCCAAACGCGCGCCCAACATTTGTACACAGTTGACATTTGTCACATGAGAACGGGTCGCTTCTACGATTCGTTCTTAAGTTCAACAGCTCGGCTGTGGAACGAACTGCCGGCCTCTGTGTTTCCTCCCTCCTACAACATGGGACTCTTCAAGACCCATGTTCACTCCTTCTTCTCCACAAAAAGACCCTCCACACAGCATCCCCAAAGATGACATAGGCCCTGAGGGAAATTATTTTCTTCAGGGCCTCCTGTGTGGAGTTAATATAAAAAAATAAAAATAAAAAAAAGAACCATTTGAGTTTTATGAGCACTAAGTGTTATCATTTATTTGAATAGCAAAATAATTCACAGGAGCAGGTAATAAATGTTACTAAAAATAAAAATAAAAAACCTTTAAACGAGACTCTTATTTTGCCCAACACCATTTTTCCCGAGGAAAAATTACCAGAAGAAATTGGAAGGATTCAAGATAAAATACAATTTTTTTAACTCGGTCAATAAATAAGTTAGAGAAATCATTAACAAAAAACTGCTTTCCTTATTTCCACCTGAAAATCATACAAATAAAGCCAAATTATTCGATTTTTCCTCTATAATCGCTTTTTCTTCTCTAAATACATACATATGTAAGTTTCATATGTTATTTTAATTTCATAGTGAACCCATATTAATTAACTAGATTAATATTATATTTACATTTAAAATCAATTATTTCAACGGAAACGTATACTATTTCTCCAGTTATGCACGTTAAACTTTTAACTCTTTTTTTTTACAAAACGTACACTCCTCTTCCATCCACAAGCTAATACTTCTCAAATATTGTTGTAACATTTATAATATCGGTACTATTGGTAGTAGTTATTTTGAATTTTATTTTTTGTGACAACTGTTTCAAATCGTTTGAGAAATGCGGACATTCGGAAACCGTAAGCGTAAAGAGTAAAATTAAAAAGGGAACGCTTAGATGGTTTGGGCATGAATAGCGAATGAACAAAGAAAAGAGTGTTTTCCTTTTAATATCATAGTGAAAACATAGTGAAACTATGTGATTTACATTTTTCATCCATAACTCTAACAGATGTCGAAACAATGCAAAATGTGGGATTGTGGATTGTAGGATTCACCAGCAAGTCTTTTGAAATCATAATGAAAACCTAGCAAATATCTAACCCTTAAAAATTTTTAAGGTGAAGTAAAGTTATCTGGAGAGTGTGATCAACATAATCATTATTGTTTAGTTTATCGCCGTTGTTACATGAAATTACAGCTTCACCAAAGGGGTCTTAAGGGCAGTCGCGCCCCTAGCTGAGAAGCTGATATATAATTTTATATTTAGAAGACATAGTGATTCAAAGGACCCTTGAAACCAAGACAATTATCTTGTCCCTGGACGATTCCATCAGAGAAATTTTTAAAATTCATGATACGGCTGTACGCTTGGTTTTATGACATATGCGCCTAAAGGATATTAGTTTCAATAAGAGAGATTATCTCACAGAATTTTAACAATTGATTATATTTCAAAGTTGAAATTCAAGTTCTATTCAAGTACTGTTATTATTTCATATTGGGTCAATTATTTCACAGTACTTGAATAATTTCAGGGCGTGAATAGTACATTCACAGAACTTGACTATTAACTTTAAAATTCGTTGAGTTCTCACTGACAAATATTAGGGACAGCATCAAAAATTCATAGCGGACCGCTTGTTTTGACGTTTTAAAAATATTTTGTATTTCGAATGAGTACCTAGTTTTCATAATTTGCTTCGTCTAGACAATTAACACGACGCACGTGAGACGTTATAGTTAATTAAATATTATATAAATAATGAAGTTAAATAAAATAAAAAAAACGAAGAAACCACTGGTTTTGAGACATGCCGATCGTTTTTGATTAAATAGTGATTAATACTAAGTTATTTGAGCTAATAAAGTGAATTTGCAATTATTAAAGAAATAATGAAGGCCTCAGCACGGGCAAGCCACCCAGTGAGGCCAACATTACTGGAAAACTTTGAAATGTAAAAAATATTTTACCAAATAAAAAATAAAAAAATGAAGTAATCAAAAACGAAAAATGAAGCGTATTGTATCGTAGTTGTGATATAATGATGAATTTGTCCTTAATATAATTTTTCTAGTATGTTTTGACTTATTTGCTAATTGGGAACTTCTGGAGCATCTCCAATGATTGGGGTATTCTGTGAGGTTGAAGGTAGTGGGAATGGTAATGAGATGGGGAATAGAAACGTGTGAAAGTACCTGACTATTTCAATCGCATCACCAATCACACATAAAACTATTAAAAGCAACGTTTAAATTCTGAATATTCTCGGTTATTCACATTATATAGTATCTTCCTTTGTGTAACATGGCGTGTAACAACACAAATTGTAGATTTGAAATAGGATTTGACCCGCAACCTCTGAATTTGTGGCCGAGATCCTTATATCTTCAACACACATCATCACTACTAACTACATAGGGCGTTATAAATAATAAATAAAAGAGTCGTAAGTTGTTTACCCTGACTACTCGAGTAGTCGAGTAGCTACCCCGACTCTCGCGTTGCACCCAGCTACGAGTTCATAGTATAAGTCAGTCGGTTCTCTCTAGAAAAGCAGTTCTGCTGTGACGTTGCGGTGCTACACAAAGCGTCTTCAGTGTTCAGTCTTCGCCATATTTCACATTGTGCCAGGCCCCTGATGGGACCTTGCACTCGGCTCGGAGGACCAGCGGTGGGAGTTTGGCGCATCTAGCAAAACTATATCTAAATTCATTCGGTCTCACAAGCGCCACAATGCGATGATTTTATTTCGTCGCTGTCGTAATGTTGTGCTTTGTATGATTTCTTTATGGCTTGAATTTTAAATTTAAAACTACTCAAAATAACAAGTAAATCCCGAATAATATAATCACTGGGGAACAATTGAGTTTTTAGTAATGCGTTCATCAGAAATAATTAAAATAAACCCCACGTTAAGATCGATTTTCTAGGCCTGCTAGGGCAAAGTCGACCGTAGGTCCGTCCATTGGTTTCGGCCGCGCGCCGAATATTGTTTTTACACGACGTCATCACTTATGTCGTTAAGATTCCCACTTTATTTTAGAGATTTGTTAGGGCAGGTCTGTCCAACACACCAGAGCCGCGCGTCGCATATTTTTGTGTACGACTGCTTTGCAGGTATTGTCTCGTTTTAAGAAGTTTTATAATCATTGAAGGCAATATTAGCGTCTCTCAAACAAAAGTTATAAACAAAAATATCATAAAAAATATTTGTCCCCATCTAGGAATCTTTTTCTGATGTTTCTGTTTCAAATTTTCGTTTGTGAGTCACCTAATATTCTCTTCAGTGATTAAATATTACAATTTGAGGTTTAATTCATAATTTAATCCAAAAAATAAGACTCGATAAAGTTATTCCGAAAAATAAATATTCATTCTAGACTTGCAGAAAAGTCAACAGATGTCGCACATTAAATAAAAAAATAAGATAGGTTTATCTAAAAGACGCTGTCTGGATTGCATTTAGTTCGGGTTGAATCTTGCGATCATACATAAAGATAGTTGCCAATAAAAATGTGCGGTGAAAAAAAAAAAAAAAAAAAAAAAAAAAAAAAAAAAAAAAAAAAATGAAGACAATGTTAGTAGTTCTTATTCGAAGTATGATACAGTTAAAAGTGACCGAGGAGAATAGGGTCCCATTAGCGCAGTTGGTAGAGCACTGTCCCGGAAAGACAGGGGTCCTGGGTTCGAGTCCCAGATGTGACCGTTTCCTTTTCTGATTTTTCTGTTTCAGATTTTCGTTTAGAAATCACTAATATTGTCTTCAATATTTACTTAAAATTTAAATGTAGTTGTAAAAATTTAATCAGTAAACCGTTAAAAGAATCTCTTTCTAATCATAGGTATATTTAGCTGATGTTTTTAATATGCCTCTATTGAAGTATAAAGCTCTACTAATTAAGGAATTGCTTGGCCTATTTCAGCGTATTGCTCGCCATACACTACCAATGTGAATGTATGGGGAGCGATATACTGAAATATGCCAAGCCACGAAAATATAGGGCGGTTATAGCGTGGTCTGTCACAGGCTTAAAATTTTGGTTGAATCACAGTGCATATTCAAACGAGGTCTCTGCATAAAAAGTTTTATGTTTTTGTCCCTTCTTAATTAAGTTAATTAACTCTGTATGAATTTATATTTCTTTTTGCTTACTCGTATCTTTTATTTCTATATTTTACTAAGACTGTCAATATCAACCGTAGGTACGAGTACCTATATAAATAGCACTTGTACTGTAAGTGCTAAATAAATAAAGTGAAACATTTAATAAAGACAGGTTTGAAAGGACAATAATCTTCGTTATTTATTTTATCTCAATTTACTTTTTATGGGAAAAAAAAAACAAAATTCGTACAATTTAGAACAAACGTATTATGTGAATTTAAAAATGTTACCTAGGTACTTAATGTTTCATACATTTATGTTTTTTCAAGTGTATTTTTTAAATGCCATATATTAACATAAACGCTGACAAAAAACAAACGCGCAATACAAAATGATTTTTATAATGAAAAATTAATTGTGTATTTTCTCAAATTATTTTATTCACAGGAGCGTGAAGCGAAATCTCACATTTTCCGGGAAAGCGTCGAGAGGAGCAGTATAATGAGCATCTAATTAGAATATGGTATCGCTTACAAGTTAACCTACGAATATCACGAAATAATTATCCATGGCAATAATTATTATTAAATAAGTTCGTTGAAATGTGAATTTATATATTTTTAATATAAAACATTTCTTGCCTTGTAAACATCATACTTGTAAAATATTATATAAACGTCGTATAAAGTTAAACTCCGTACATATCCGCTAACTAATAAACCTGTTTTAAATTTTACACAATCAACTGAAGCACAACCATTTACAATGCATTAATGGCCGTTTATCAGTTGTGTAAATTTTAAAACGCTTTATTAGCAATCCCTTCGTGTTTAATTAATATAAAACAGTAAGGAGCGAGTTGTAATAATAATATGTCAGGAGTCTCTGAAAATAGTGACTCCTTCTTCTATCTTATTAAGATCTAGGAGCCAGACAAGGAGACAGATATGTTTTTAAATTGGTCCATATTTCGAAGATTAAAAAAACGATGATTTGCCAAAATTGCCTTTACGAACATTCGTATTAAGGTTCAAAAGATTTTATAGGTAGGTGTGAAAACGAAATGAAAAAATTCATAAATAATTAAAGGAATTCACATCACAAATAAAATCTAGTCTACCTCAGTATAGAACGTTGTATGTTGTACCTGTTTATCAGTATCTACCTGTAATCCATAAAAAATACAAGAACGTTAATATTTTCTTTATTTTTAGTATCTACCTGTTTGCAAATTGTGTGAATCATTTTTAAATCTACATGTATAGAGTTTTCCAATAAGAAGTGTTATTTTGATATTAAAAGAAAAATGCCATTTTTTAATATAAATGATCAAATGTTTATTTCATTATGAAGAAGAAGGTATGCCGTTAATAGTAAAAAAAAATAAAAATAGCATCAGTCAAATGACCAACACGACCACGCCTACAGGACCATATCTTTTTCATGAAATTTTCCATAACCAAATCGCAAAGTGGCTGCCTTGTGTCCTCGATAGCCTCATGAATTCCATCTTTGAGGTCTTGAATCGACGCTGGGTTGTTGGAGTCGCAAGGTGTTAAATCACAAGATCTCGGTGGCCAATTGTGATCACCTCTTCAAGAGATAACACGGTCCGGAAACTTTTCCCGTAAAAGATCAATGGTTTCGTTGCTTGTATGGCACGTAGCGCCGTATTGTTGAAAGTAAACGATGTCCAGATCAATACTATCCAATTCCGGCCATAAAAAATCATGAATTCCTTAATTAATATTCAAAATAACACCTCTTATTGGAAAACCCTATATTATGGAGGCAATAATTATCTTCTCCTTATTTTACATCAGTTCCAGTGCCTTCAAAAAATGATACTCTTATGTTGTTTTGTATAAATGAAGAGATAATTAATACGCATACCAAATAATAAAACTGATTATCTACTTAGAAAATCGTAAATTTGAACCATAGGAAATACTCCCCTAAATCCCATATATCCTCATAACATTAATCTGGCCAATATCTCCTGGCGGTAGTCTTCACCGCCGAATATAAGGTATCTTATTTATTATTTATCAGGTGCACAGGCCAGCTGTACCGCACCGCACCGCGGAGTCACCGCACACCGCGCGCGGTCGGCGGGAAGCAGTGCGGTGCGCCGGACCACCGCACCGAGCTTACCGCACGAAACCGACCGAGTATGATTCCGTTCGTATTTCGGACCGCATCCGAAGAACACTAGTTACTTATCTACTAGTCGGTACTTGCCGCAAATACCTGTTAAAGCTTTGAATTTGGAACAGACTGGATGACAATTTTCGGAATTGAAAGTTGCTCTGAGGAATTCCAATGATTGATTTTAATTTTTTTTTATAAATTATTATTTTATTATGGTTATTCCCTAAACTATATATCAATAAAAAAAAACCAAAATCTAAACTCTCCGGCCCCGTTCTGGAGGCCATCACGAAACAGTGTATCTAGCACCGGCGATCGATATAGGTTTTATCGTTAACGTCGGTAAATTGTAATCGTTCCATAGCGTGACTGAAGATCGCCAACGAACTAACAACAGTTCATAACGACTAAATGTTCTTAATTTATTCGATTTGACTTGTTGTTTTTTTACGTAAGTAATCTGCAGTCGTGCTCGGGAACGATAACATTATCGATAGATCCTTTATCGATCGAGTGTGTTCCCATTCCGCCATTGGACACTTCAAATTGCTCTTGCTACAAATTCACTTCAAAGTCACCGTGAATATTGTTAAAAAAAATCTAACGTTGAGGATCAAATGTCAGTTGCACAAACATCAATCGAAATAGAAAACTCTTCGAAATTAAAAATAAATAAATGTATTAATTTCCATGAAGGGGTATTTTAACAAACTATAATAATACCATTAAAAATATGTGGAAGATTCAAAGTTTATTTTTCTTATTATCTATTCTTAATATTTATATTATGATCTAAAACCGCATATTCCGAAATGGTTCCAACTGGCTACAACCTCATTATGACGTAGAAAACGTCAAAAGTCTGGTAAGATGGCTGTCTCCAACGTCGCCGGCGCGAATTTACTAATAAACGTGCCGTTTTGGCGGAAAATCGAAAATGGCACATTTAAAATTGTTATAGAAAATTTATTCGTTAACCAAAATAAATAAAAAACGATACCTTCATTATCGTAATTTTTTTCGAGAATTAAAAAAGAAAACCAATGAAAATACCCTATTGTGTTCATATAATAATAGTCGTTGTTATAAAGATATCACGTTAAAAAAAAAAAACAAAATAAACATGCTTGAAGGTAATTTCGTCGGCAACTTAATACTAAATTTTAGCAAAAAATAAAGACCGTTGAGCTTAAAACACTACATTATCATTAATAAATTTTCTTAACCTTATTTTCACAGGTTTTGTTTAACATTTTTATAATAAAAGTGTGTTAAGTACACAAATTTGTTTAAAGGTCATAACAAACATGAAATTAATGTTGTATTGTTATTAGGGGGGGGGGGAAGAAAAAACATGTTATAAACATTGTGGGTGTGTATCTACTTATTCACATTTTCGTGAAAATCTAATAGAATCCCATGAAGCGAAAAAAAAATTGTTTTTCAATTGGTACAATATGTTTCCTTAAATTTCATATTTAATATTCCCATATCTCCGCCTTACTTGTATATAATGTACGTAGATAGGTAGGTTTGTACATGTTTGTATGACAACACAAAGGTCGGTCAATTTTCAAGAAATTGTCCAATGTGGTGCTCCTAGCTCTTTCGCTCGGAAAGCTTTCGGTCCGGTAAGTCCTGAACCGGTAAGACCGGTTGGGTAAAGTCCTGCCCGGTTCGATAGCTCTCAAAGATGGAAGAACTATTAACGATATTTTATTTGATATTTAGTATCTTAACGGATGTATTTCCCATTCCTTAAATTGTGTAATTTTTGTGAAAAGAGAAAATGTTTTTTTTGTCAGAGATCTTCAAAGAGTACAATTTTTATTTTTTTTATAATTTTCAGTAAAAAATATTGTTAATTTTTTTAATTAGATTGAAAAGTATTTTTTTTTAAATACATCTATTCAGCAATGTTTAATTATAAAGATTAATTAGTTACTACATTACTCTCCCGGGGAAATATAGAGTAATGCTGATTAATTAAAAATCTCTTCAAAGTATTGGTAATCCTGTCAAAAACGGTAGTGTAAGCCGCTTCCTGTAAGTAAGTGTCAGTACACTCATAATAATATCAGAACACGTGTTTATCCACCTGCATTTGTCTCAATAATGTATCATAACATAACGAAATGCGACAATATTATGGTATTTATGAACACGTGTTCCGACATCGTGTACAACATTCGTACTTTACTAAAAGTTTATCAGGATACCTATCAATTCATTCGTTAATAGCCTACAATCCCGTTTTTTCAGTAATACGAATAATTTGAAGGGATTTTCAATAAATTAGAAATATTTTTTATAAGGAAGTTTTCTTTGTGCCCTCACAGCAACTCCAAATACTGTTACATAACGATTTCTCTGGAGTTTGTATGAAAAAACTGTAGGTTATTATCTTTTATTAATAATTTTTGTAGTTTTTAACAGTTTCCATTAAAACATTATATTAAATCATCAGCTGTATCTTCTTCGTTCCTATTATCTCTGGCTGGGCTAGTACTCCAGCCAAGGTCTCTTGAAGCCGACAACAATAGCATGCTTAGTGCATCAGTCCTCACCAGGCAACCAAATCCTCCGTCGACACTCAATTCGGATCCGAGAATCAGACAGAATCCCCTCCACCAAATATGGTATATAATTTATACCTGCATGTTATATACCTACCAACCAAATACCACAAAATATCATCGTCATTATATGCAATACCATAAACTTCATGTATGTAAATATCATTTCTACAAAGAGTGGAGTAAAGATGACAGAACGTCACTCAACATCTTGCTTTGTTCACATTCACATATCTTCACATAGATATCTACCTACTCTTTTGTTAATCCGACTGTTGACATGACCCAACTCAAGTTTATGATTCGCTTTATCTCCCTAGGAACTTCCCGACATCTTTTGCAGTCACTAGCGTTTCGTAAACATTATGTATGGATGTATTTTAATTAACTAATTTCCTTTCTCCGCCAAACCGTTCTATACAGTGGCGTTTTCGGTAAAATGCGTTTGTGCAGTGAACTCCCTTAAAAAAGACAAGAAAGTAAAACAAACATGTATTATGATTTTACCACACTTTAAACGCTATTCAAATTCCGTGCTAAAAAATCCACCCTCTGACTTTACTACCCTATGAATCCTATACGTGCGTTATGAATTCAGCGACTATGAGATATTTTGTTTTAAGAAATTTATACAAAACACACTTCAGTAGTAAACCGTAAAGCGTGAGGAATCTGTCATCTGACCTGGTTTGCAGTGACTGTTAACAGTGGATTTAAATCCACGCCAAATTTGAGTGAAATAGTATTTTGAGAGAATCTTTTTTTTCCATGATTATCGTCTTTTAAGTTCTTATTAAAAGTTACATAAGATGTTTTTTTTCTAAATCAAAAAAAACCTTTTTCAGCCTACGACATTATATTTATTAACGCCTTAATGAATCGCCAAAGTGCATCTAGCTTACATTGCTAGGTCGCTAATCTCTGGTGTAATGATATGATGAAATTCCTTTACATCTAGAGAAAAATGCCCATCTATAATTATATGTTATACACATTACACTCACACATGCAAAACCACTGATTCTACAACTTCAAAATGTTTTATAGTCGTCTTTTAAGTCTTGTTTATAAATGTTTTGCTTATTAAACAGGGACCCTTGGAGGAGTATGTATATATTTATAAGCTGAGGTCTGTATTTTTGTTAATACTATAGACATCCAAATTTATAAACCTGCGCTAACATAAAATCTAGGTATCATTTCGATAAGTTGGAGGTAAACAACGTGACCATATTTTTGGTACCAGTATGGTTTGAGAATGCTTTGAATAATCTACCACAACAGTCATGCGTTGATCGACAAAAAGCGCACATTGAAATAATCAGGCCCTATTAGTATTCTACAAATGTATTATAAACATTATCGTCAACTCAGTTTTTTCTTTTCATATAAAAATAATGATTACAAAATTCAAATTTTATAATTTATTCTCAAATTGCCGTCGGAACCTTTGGTTTCATAGAAGTGATCATTTAAATTCTTCTATGGTTATTTTTTCGATTTGAATATAAAGCGGGGTGTTTTTTTTCTCTCTAACGTAGTTTATATCATATTGATAAGTATGAAAATAAGGAAGACACAACGATTTCAACGAGATCAAATGAGCTTTTTTTATAAAAGTGATGTATGAAGTATATATAAGTAGGAATACATAATTAAATTTCAAGTTAAAGTATTCTTTAAAAATAATAGTGTCCTCTGTGATAAAAAATCTGGATTTGTTAACAAAAATTCATGCGAAACAGCATTAAATTAAGTAATCCATGTTTGGAAGGAAGATGTAGATAAAAACTTCTGGACTGTTGCGGAATTTTTAGATTTTCAAAGAACTTTTGAAACAATAGAATATGGAATAAGGGTAAGAATTAGAAAGGTTTATAAATTGTTTAAGCAACCGACAGCGAAAGACAAATATAAGTAACAAAACATCAAATCCGAATGAACATACGCTGGAGGTACCCCCGAAGATCCGTATTGGGCCCGATATTGTTAATACTCTACATAAAAAAAATTAAAAATACTAAAACATTGCAAAATATGACTGTTTTTAGATGATGCACTGATTAATACTGCAGAAGATATGTATGAAAAGCAATCTAAAAGATAAATAGTGACTTGGTACTGAGTCAAAATGGCTCTACAAGTAACTAAATTAAACTAAACGTTAATATGACAAAATATATATAACACAGGCAAAAAAATTACGCACGAGGACCCAAATTGATGAAAAAATCATTAAAAATAAAATCACAAATAAATAAAATATACACTCAAAGCTGCACCAAAGCTATACCAGGCCCTCCAACTTAAGAACAAAATCCCGACTGTAATTATTGAGATTGATTCATTGATTTAAGATTCATTTTAAAATGGAATTGAAAAAGTAAATACTTTGTTTAAAATAACAAATTTATTTAATATTACTAATGTTGTGAAGAATTACACATTATTGCACTTCAATTTAGAAACCATAATTTTCTACAATAAATCGACTATAAATCTATCAGCGCGGCTGTTTTTTTATAGTAACATTATTGCAGGGTTTTAAAATTTAACCAAAATTACCCAAAAAATATTAAAATTATTTAATTTAAGTGTTTCTAGAAAAAATATGATGTTATTACACTAGTTATTTAGAGTAATTCTATTATCCTAGAATTTAATTACTGTGAGTACGACATGATCAATATTCCAATTAATCAACTACAAATAGCATTGTTGCAGCGGCAATTGATTTATCTGAAATAGCCATATTGTATGGGCCAAATCATATTCCGATACAATCTATCTTTTGTTTCCCCGGCTGCGGATCGTGTTCATCTCGAATAGGTCACGTGGCGCGTGGTATCGTGCACGTGTCCTGCCGTATCAATGGACCGGGCTGCTGTAAGCTGTAACCGTCTTAGGGGATGTTATATTATCTGGCAACAGGCGGCGGAACCCTCGCCCTATGTGTTACGAATGTACTCGGCCCGTAGGCTGTAGGCTGGCCACATCTCAATAGCAGATGCCACATGGACCGGCACTGCGGCCTGTGAATTATAATTAATGATGAGGTGGTATTAGAAACCTCACTGCAATACGCTATCAAACTTTAAGTCTGTTTTAATGTCATTATTATAGTATATATATATATATATATAGAGGTAATGATGATTTTAAAAAGTTATTTTGCGGCGGCCAAAAAGACATTTGCATATTTTGACAACAATTTTGTACAAATCAGTGTCCAGAAAGGATGAACCTTTAATTAAGGTCCTGAAAAAGATCAAAATAATTTTTGATTTTTTTTTTTTAATTTTTAAAATTATTCGAAACATTACTTAAAACGGTTAAGACATTATTAATGTTCAGCTGTCAGATTTAGATTATGTAGTTTTTCAAATCTACATCAAGCCATGCTCCTTATATCTATGTCTATCCGCCTGTCATTCTCTGTATTTGGGGTATTGTATTCCTAACGGCAATAGACGCGTGTGACTATAATTTCAGTGAACAATTAATAGCAATAAAACACGTCATCTTAATTTTCAGTTTTAATTTGATAAGGTTTTACCATACATGCATACTCTTAAAAATTACGTGCAAAGCTTCAATGCATAACAAAATATTTCGATTGTTCATTGTATTTTGTTAAGCTTACCGAAATTTTATCATTTGATTTCATTAGTTTTCCTATGTTTATTGGATTAAATTAGAAAAACAACTACCGTTTGATGTAAATTAAGCTCGTAGAATGTATTAATTGTATCTTTTGTAAATATATATATATATATATAACAATTTAGTTAGCGCGTCTCTTAAGAAAATTCTATTATTCAAATCGCAGACAGTCAAGTTATTCATATTATTATCAAACCACTCCAAATAGACAAAACAAATCTTAATAATTACGGGCGAAGTGAGCGCGGGCGAGAAGAGTGCCGGTAACAGGGTGTTGCACCTAGCATGGTCCCATTTCTTTAGCATTTATATTAAACAAAGGAAGATGCCTTGGATGCGGAAAGACGAGGAAAAATGCACTTAGGAAATGAGGAGAGTGCATAACCTGTTTGTTCCCCCCCAATCTTTTACCAGAATGCATCTACAAGCTGTAAGGAGACTACTGGCAAACTTTCCTTCGCGTTTACCACTGTGCAACTTCACCACTGTAGTAGTACAAGTAGCTGAAGGAAGTAGGTCTCTAATGACTTCCCATTGTTGAGAGATGGTTCCTTTTCAAGAGCAGGATTTTGTCTCTGCAGGCAAGTTCGTACATTAGAACAAACGTCCATACAAAATCACTTTAGACTAAAGAATTCAAGGAATTAAAATGCATGGCGCACCATCTGGTATAAGACAATTTTTCTCTTACGTTTTTTTTATTATGTACCTACTTTCCCACACAATATCCACATTTTTTCAAATGTTCAACTTATCGAGTTTTTAACAAATCAAATATATTTTTTTAATCCTTATGATTATCTGATCTATTATATCTTAGATGTTGTATATTATGAATAAATTATGATTCTTATTCCGTTAGACAAGGTATATATTATTAAGATGGACAAGCAAACGTGTGGTAGCTTTGCGGGGCAACCGTTCTTATTTTTTTGTAAATGGTGATTTAACTAAATAAGTCTTAAATGTTATTAAATAAAAATATATAATTCCCTGAATGTCCTCCTTTAAAAAATACTCAGTGCTTTTCTTGTTGTACAAAACACAGATACAGACAGTAAAAAACAAGAGTAAAAATATTAATTGGAGAATTAGCATCTTTACTATTTTTAACAGATTAACAATTGTTTTTAATTACAAAAAAGTACATATTTTTTATGTGTAATTTTTCAAAAGGAAATTAATTTGTAATATTGCTCGGCCGAGATGATGGAATCCCTTGTAATAATTCAAGGCCGAGATGATGGAATCCTTTTTAATAATGCTTGGCTACGATAATGGAATCCTCTATAATTATGTTTGGCTGAGATGTTGGAATTCTTTTTGTAAATAGAAAAAAAATTGAAAACTTTTTAATTTTATTAAAAATTATATCAATTTATTTGTTAAAGTAAAGTAAATTATACCTTTTTCCATACCTGGACTTCTCCTCATAACATTAATTTGACTGCTGCAGTACCCAAATTAAGCCCTTACATTATAAGTAAAGAAATCTTTGTAATTATGTGTGTACTAAGTTACATTATATTGATACTAAAATATTGAAAAACTATTAACGTAAAAAAACCTATTTAGTATGGTCGTAACTAAAAACAAGCTGTAGAATTCTCAATAAAAGCCCAACTAAGATATTTTTAATGTTGCATAATTCGGTTTTCCCTGCAGAATTTTGTTGTGCTTCAAATTTATACGCCATGAAATCGTATAAATGCACCGGCGGTGTAAGTACGGCGCAATGCAATATTTCCAAAGTTTATTGCGCGAAAATAGATACACATTACCCAATATGTATGGAAATCGCTTCTTTCTTCCCGGCATCGGGAAATAGAAAGCGCCATTGGAACCACAGAGAAATGCCATATTTCTTATTGAAACAACATTCACAAATTTATATTTAAAACCTTACTCGAAACTTTAACACTTCTCTGCTTTCTTTGTTCTGGAATTCTTTGAGAATATTATATATTTCGAATAATTACACAACCTTAATAACAGGTTGAAATCGCTTATTACTAAAAAATAATTCTAAAACGACATTATGAAAATACCTACACGTATTTTGGGACCAGGCCAGTTATCGAAGTGAAGTGCGGCAGTTGGTTCTTTCAAAAGACTAAGCTATTATTACTGTTTTCTTTTTAGATACTACTATTTTTCTTACAATCTCACTTTTCAAATTGCAAGGTAAAGATACACATCCAGATCGTATTAATTAACCCTATCGATGATTAACTACTACTACTTTAACTACTTAATAGATTACATTTTTCCTTTATTTTGGACCTCCCCAAACGAGGGTTTTGTGGTTTATGTTAATATATATTGGAGGTTTTTTTTTAAATCGCATACTATATTCCTTAGGTAATCCTGGAAAAAACTATTAGATGTTTGATCTGCATTCCAAAAAATACATACCGTTTCTTAAATTCTATCGAAATTTCTCTCTTTCGAAACATTTCCTCGCCTCAAACAAGCCGGAAGTGCGGTTGTTAAAGGTGCATTTTATTTGAAATATTACATAAATTTGTGTTACTGAAAAAGGCAAAGGAAAATTATGAGACTCGATCGCTTCGCGACTTTATGGGGGACCCTAGTGACCACCCTTCGGATCGTATGTACATTTTACTTCCAGGTACGGAAAGTTTGCTACTTGAATCACCCTTATTTCACACAGGGTTCTTTTATATGGATTTTTACAAGCCAGTCAATATCTCGGTTCCTACGTAGGTCCTTATAAATAGATATCTATCCATTGCAAGAAATTCGATGCAATCAGAAGCGTAACACATTTCCTATCATCTAAGACCGCCCAATGAAATTATCTTATCCCTTCAATTATCGGAAGCCTCGAGTGTAATTCCTTTCTTCCCCGTCTTTTCCGAGCCACGCACCGCGGAAATGGATTTCCTAATACGCGGTGTTGTTTACGAGCCGATGGCTGCGCCCAATATGTACGGGTGGGTTCACACGACGCGCGGCCGGCAGCTGCCGCGCGCCGGCGATAGCGGCTTGTCAATCACGAGGCCGAAAGGGGGGTGGGAACGCGCCTTAAGGCTAAAATAAACCGCACCCAGTACGTACGTTTGTATTGGAACGGTAAGGTCAGATGGACGATGTGTAAACACATCAATCACATGTTTTATTTTTCCATTATGTTCTCAAAAGAACTTTAATTGGGAATTTCAGTCCGTAATATGTTCAATCAGTTTCGATATTTTAAACTGTTATATTTACGAACCAAAACTAGAATAAAAAATCACCTATACAATTATGTTCACTAATTAATAAAGTTATTAACGTGGATACTAATACCACACATATTTAGCAAACTTCAGTCGAAATTTACTCAAGAAATAGAAACATTATCTAAAACGTACTACAATATTTTGGGAAATAAGTTAAGTACTAGGTGGAAGATCATGGGAAATACAACAACTTTGAGAACATCACTAAAATGTAATAACTTTTAACTACACAAATTTGTTCAATGAAAATAAATCTCTTTAAACATACGAAATCCAATGACCCCTCCGGCACGTAAAAACTATAAACCTACCCACAAAACACATACTATCCTTACTCCTATCTAATAGGCATTATTTCAACATCTGCCGGCACCTCACCATACACCATCCTTACCATATTGGTTGCAATATCGCAAACGCAGTTCCACCACCTCCAAAAAGTTTCCCGTGACAGAGCAATCAATATGAAGCAAGGAAGATGGAAGCTGACACCGGCCCGTGGAGTTCTATTTTCCTGCTGCAAGGAAGAAATTCTATTGTTCGGGTCCATGCACCGTGTGACGTTAATAGAAATACTTCCCATTGGGTTTATTAAATTTTCCGGAGACGGAAATTTTTTCGCTCCATTTATTTTAGTTTTGAGATGGTGCAGTATATTTTTGACTGAGCCTGGCGATCTTCTGTTTCAACTCGACCGTTTTGCATTTTGTCTGGCTGTAAATATGTTTATTCGTTCCGGTTCCATTTTAAGAAGGTGGCCGTTTTAACTGTTCAGTAAAGATTATTTTTTAAACTTAGGAGTAGAAGTTAACTCTTTTCCGACATTGATAATCAGACAGACTCGTTGTTGATAACAATGCATTCTGTTAGATTTTGGTGGCAATCAAGCATAAACACGCGGACATATACACATTTATCTGAAATCGGATGACGTTACAGCAGTTAATACAAGAAATAAATGTCGGTCCTACCCAATAGGGAATTGGCTCAGCTGTTAGCGCGGTTGAATCCAGTCCCTGCGGAGGAATGTTCAATCCTCGGTTAAACCGATAATTTTTCAAATGTGAGATCGTCGATTTAATTTATACTTCCTTATTCACATTTTTTTTAAATATTATGGTACCTACCGACATCCTAGATGGTGACCTACCGAGATAGTGACGTTTCTTTGAAAAAATTGTATAACTATTTCATGTATTAAATAAGAGAAAATTAGAATCGTACTCTTTTGGGCGAGGGGTTTACTGTTCACAGAACTACAAACATATTAAATTTAACATGAGATCCTTGAGGAATTTTTACTATCGCAGCGAGATTTTTTTAAAACATGTTTTTTAATTAACTGCATAAAAGAGGCCAGTCATGTGTCATGCCTTATGAATATTGTTTTTTTAATGATTAAAGTAACAAAGCTGGGTCTTTAAGAGACTTATGCTGAAAAATAAACATACGAAACACCTGTCAACTAATTAATTTAATTATCTCAACTAGCTCTTGACTAGTAAGCGGGTTTAAATTCCAACGTGAAAAAGTAATTTGTATTTGTTTAATTTTGTGGAATTTCACAATTTATTTGAAAGACTATATATTATTTAGTTATTCGAAAGAGGAAGATACTATCAGTATCACCTTGGTATAAAATCACCATTCAGAATCGACACGTTGCTTGAAATGGCTTTGGCCATGTTTAGTAATCAAATCTGAATAGCCAGATACTTACCCACCTTCTTACACTCTCCATCTCCTCTTCCCACTACCTTCAGCTTCATAACATACCCCAATTGGTGATGCCATAATCTCACTGGATCCAGACTTGTGCTGTATAACATTTTTAAAAAATTAACAACGCGAGACCTCTTGAATGCCAGCAGTCTTTATAGTAATATCTATCTAGTATAATAAAAGCAGCATTTTCTCTTTGGGATCGAAATAAACAAAATTCAAATTATGTTCGTACATAAAGTAGAAAAACAAATTTATAATCATGTTGAAATCCTTTATGAAAATTCTATCATGATATTACTGTACAAAATTCTATTTATTATGTGTAATTATATTCCTGCAATATGTAAAATTTCAACTCGTATTATGTTTGTCGAAGTTCAGCGTTGAACAAACAAATAAATAATGAATTATTTCATTGTATGTAGTAGTTAAAAATGGTGAATCGTTGTGATTGTGTTATTTTTGTTCCTGACTAAAAAATTTCAAATCGTTTAAAATCAAACCCATCTCCACAGACAAAATCAACCCCATCTACACAGACAAAATCAAACCCATTTTCACAGAAAAAATCAAACCCATCTCCACATACAAAATCAGTTGCTGTCAGAAGTATTTTAAGAGAAAACCTACAATTTTATGTATACATTATTTGTGTCAGTTCGATAGTATATACTCGAACTGCCAAATGTATTATATTTTATATCTCCTTCAAAGAACGCAGGAATAGATACAATGGAACTGCGATACCTAGTAGTGACTTTCGATGGTTTCAGGCGAATGGAGCAAAGATTTTTTCAGCTTTTGTTGTTTCGCTGGGGGAGGTGGGTGGCGGCTACGCAAGATGGATCGTGTTTTGATATGATGCGATTGAAGGGCGACGATGCTGAAATAGCTTCGTTCAGTTCACCTTCCCCTCCCCCTCCCCCTCCCCAACCCACTGCCTCTTCACCCCTTTGTTCATCCCCCACCAGCTCTTCCACCCCAACTCCCGCCCCAACCCATCCTTTGTCTTCTTTTGGGGCTTTTGCAAAAGCTGAAAAAATTGATTGTTCCCGAAGAGAGAATTACGATATATCTCGGAATGATTGTACTTTTGTCCGTGGATTTGTTTCTGTAGATTTCATTGGATTTATTTGATTTGGCCCTCTAAAATGTCTGTATCTTTTTTTCGCTTCTAATGATACCTCTTTCATTCAATGATCTTAATGGAAATTCAAGTAGAAAGCTATTTTATGGATAAGTTGGTAGCCGTATAATTATTACGTCGGGGGCATTTATTTTTTCTCGAAACATTTCACATTTGTATAGGTGTTTCAGGTTAATAATTATTGCTTGTAATAATTTGTTACCCTTTGTGCTTTGCATAAAAACCTCGCTTATAAACGTTGATTTTACATAAAAATAAATAAAATATTATTAATATTTTATTTCTTTCTACTGTTGGCTTTACTTACTCTTTATTCTTAATCCGCCATGTGACGTTAATGTCTGTAAGACCAGGTGATTCGAAAAATTCGGATAACTTTTTTACCCACCATCGAATTGAGTTGCGATTTCGTCTACTTTATGTACCTCATTGTGTGTCCCCCACTGTTGGTCCAACCTGCGCCCGCAACGAAGAAGCGTCTTGGAGTTTTGGTGCCAACTCGGTGCATGAGACCGGGGTCAGACTACCTAGATCAAATAGTCATAATTTTATTTTTGATTTTTAACTTTTCGTTTATGTATTTAATTTTAGTTTCAATAATATGATTGTTGTGATTAGTAATAAACCAAAATACTAGATATACTTGCTACTTTTGCAAGAAATATCTATTTCTATAGCATATAGTGCCAACATGCGCTAGCTGCTTGGTTCTTGCTGAAGATTAATTTTCGAACAGTATTTTTTGTTTGAAGGATATTCTTTTTTCATTATTTTTTGTTGTTCCTAGGGTCATTATACTTACAAAGGCTGATTTAGCCTTAAAAATTATGATAGTTAAAATTTCGAAATAAGGATTAAAAAAACGTTTTGTTACACGTACAAAAGTGTAAAGATTAATAAACGTGTTTTGATTTATGATTTATCTTTGTTTTATTGATAAAATTTTTTTTTTTTAATTTTTCA
This sequence comes from Hesperophylax magnus, assembly GCA_026573805.1. NCBI lineage: Eukaryota > Metazoa > Arthropoda > Insecta > Trichoptera > Limnephilidae > Hesperophylax > Hesperophylax magnus. Next base: position 10,984,771 of record JAIUSX010000022.1, read on the forward strand.
TTAAGTAAAAGTAGCTTGGATTATTGCTTATTAGTAAAATATTATGTTTAAAAACCCACTGCGTGGGTCCTGCGTAACCGATGATGTAAGTCAAATTCAAGTCACAAGTGGAGTTAAATAAATATTTTTTAACAATATCCTTAACGTAAATAAAAATAACAATTAACAAAGTAAATCGTCATTGGAATGGAACAAATTAAACTCGGCAGAAACAATTTTCCGTATATTTTGGAAAATGCTTATGATGAAATAATAAAAAAAAACGGAAATGAACTCTCTATATTAGATGAAAGAAGAAATGAACTTTCTATATTGTAAAGAAGAAATAAACTCTCTATATTACATAAAAGACGATTCAATTCATATTACTCATCAGAAAAAATAAACGGATTGTAAATATTTCTAGTACATGTTCGAAAAATACTTTATAAATAATTTAAATATTATTGCAAAATAATTTGATATTTTTTTGTATTATTGTAAGTAAGTAAATATTATTCCTTTGGCGATAATCGCTGAGGTCTAATTTACCCACCTGAAGTTTACACCTCTCGTCACACAATACCAAATATGAAACTTTCGCGTGACAAACTGTGCGGCAACTTTTCACCATATTTTCTACAGCGCCCCAATACACTCCCGACATGTTTACACTGCGGTCCATAATTTGATGGGAAGCTGTAAAACTTTTTAATAATAAAAAGATTTTACGGCGTCGCGGCGTATGCTCTATCCGCCCAGCCAGCGTCGCACACGTCTCATAATTCACTGTGTTCCACCGTCGTTCACTGTTCACTTTTCCACTATTCACCTTGCGGTGCAAAAACTGCCACTTTTACATCGCCAGCCACCGTCATTCTGATATGTTGACTTAGGAATTATGTGCCTAGAAAAGGTATTTTCCGCTATAAACTTGTCGTAATATCCAATATCACTTACGCAGCTCATAATAGCATTTAAAAATATAACGGGCGCGGTTTGTGTTTGTTTGTTCGTAGATAATGGGCTCATCTTGTATTATTAAAATAGAAAATAAATATATAGTTTTCGGCTTAAATTAAATCACAATATCTTAGATTAAGGAGGTAGCACCATATTTTTAAAGCAATTTAGGTAAAGGAAAATACGTTTACATCTTTCCCCCAATTACATTTTACGCGATACCTCTAGCCACGTACCTACATCCCACGTTGAAAATTAAGATTACTAGTTTTTTTCTATAGATAATATACAATATATTTTAAGATTTAAAAATAAAAGTACTTAAAAATGGAACATGCTTCCTTCATCTACACAGTAAAAAAATCAGATTTCGGCTGACCCACGGTCAAACAACATCCATGCCAAGGGGTAAATTGTTTAGTAAACGCCAAAACGTGATTGTAATGTATTGTATTTTATCTCCATTAAACAAATTGGTCTGGAGGTGAAAATGTTATCTATATATCTCATGGCTATGTGGAAATAAAAATAGCCTTGTTCAAAAGAAAAGCAATGTTTTATGCTTTAATTTACACGTAATAAAAATGTCTCTGACATGGGATATATACCAGGTATATACCGGGGGAGAATAAATACTGCCAAGGCTCCAGCGCAGCGCTCGCGTGTATTAGCATCACGCATTAGGCAGATTAAATGTTTATTCAGGGCAAAAAGAAAAATAGTGGTTTAATAGGCTTTAAAATCACATCGACATCCAAAAACTCTTCGAATAATGAATAGGCAGTGAGAAAGGAAAAGGAGATAATATTATATTATACGCGCGTCAAAGTACCTCGTATGATGAATATGAGCATGTAAGTTTCTAAATATCTCTGTCACATTATTTTACTTTATACCTTTCTATTTACTCTTATTTACTTTTAAAACAGTTTTTTTATCTTGGTTCTTCTTATTTCGATGCTTTTATTTTTTTTTACGTATATAATTCACATTTAACGGTAACACCGCATGACTTCAGGGGATAAAAGTTTGTAATGATCGAAAAAAATACCTATTTTTTTTTCAAAAATATCTACTTAAATTTTTTTAATTAATTCCAATATTGGCATCGGAAATTAACCTACTTCCCGACATCCAATCGAGCTGAAACTCGGCGGAGAGACTCGTCAATTATAATGCATTCTCTCGGTGGAAATGACGTACACGCATTTCTCTGAAATTAGATGACATTACAGCGGTTAATATACCGATAATCATTTGATGAGGTTGGTAGGGTTGTAGACTCCAGTATCTTAGTAGGAAAGTTTGAGCCTCAGTCAAGCCAATGTATATATTTTTTAAAGTTTTAGTAGACATGTTTTAGACTCTTTAAAAAGTAATGAAACTACGTCTTTAGCCACATGATGCTTGCGCTAGTGATAGCCGATAGGAAAAGGCACCAGGAGAAGACGAATTACGTCTTTAGGCATCTGATGGTTGCACTAGTGATAGCCGATGGGAAAGGGCACCAGGAGAAGACGAATTACGTCTTTAGCCATCTGATGGTTGCACTAGTGATAGCCGATGGGAAAGGGCACCAGGAGAAGATGAATTACGTCTTTAGCCATCCGATGGTTGCACTAGTGATAGCCGATGGAAAAGGACACCAGGAGAAGACGAATTACGTCTTTAGCCATCTGATGGTTGCACTAGTGATAGCCGATGGGAAAGGGCACCAGGAGAAGATGAATTACGTCTTTAGCCATCCGATGGTTGCACTAGTGATAGCCGATGGAAAAGGACACCAGGAGAAGACGAATTACGTCTTTAGCCATCTGATGGTTGCACTAGTGATAGCCGATGGGAAAGGGCACCAGGGGAAGACGAATTACGTGTTTAGCCATCTGATGGTTGCACTAGTGATAGCCGATGGGAAACGGCACCAGGAGAAGACGAATTACGTCTTTAGCCATCTGATGGTTGCACTAGTGATAGCCGATGGGAAAAGGCACCAGGAGAAGACGAATTACGTCTTTAGCCATCTGATGGTTGCACTAGTGATAGCCGATGGGAAAGGGCACCAGGAGAAGACGAATTACGTCTTTAGCCATCTGATGGTTGCACTAGTGATAGCCGATGGGAAAGGGCACCAGGAGAAGATGATTTACGTCTTTAGCCATCTGATGGTTGCACTAGTGATAGCCGATGGGAAAGGGCACCAGGAGAAGACGAATTACGTCTTTAGCCATCTGATGGTTGCACTAGTGATAGCCGATGGGAAAGGGCACCAGGAGAAGATGAATTACGTCTTTAGCCATCCGATGGTTGCACTAGTGATAGCCGATGGAAAAGGACACCAGGAGAAGACGAATTACGTCTTTAGCCATCTGATGGTTGCACTAGTGATAGCCGATGGGAAAGGGCACCAGGGGAAGACGAATTACGTGTTTAGCCATCTGATGGTTGCACTAGTGATAGCCGATGAGAAACGGCACCAGGAGAAGACGAATTACGTCTTTAGCCATCTGATGGTTGCACTAGTGATAGCCGATGGGAAAGGGCACCAGGAGAAGACGAATTACGTCTTTAGCCATCTGATGGTTGCACTAGTGATAGCCGATGGGAAAGGGCACCAGGAGAAGATGATTTACGTCTTTAGCCATCTGATGGTTGCACTAGTGATAGCCGATGGGAAAGGGCACCAGGAGAAGACGAATTACGTCTTTAGCCATCTGATGGTTGCACTAGTGATAGCCGATGGGAAAGGACACCAGGAGAAAATGAATTACGTCTTTAGCCATCTGATGGTTGCACTAGTGATAGCCGATGGGAAAGGGCACCAGGAGAAGATGATTTACGTCTTTAGCCATCTGATGGTTGCACTAGTGATAGTCGATGGGAAAGGGCACCAGGAGAAGACGAATTACGTCTTTAGCCATCTGATGGTTGCACTAGTGATAGCCGATGGGAAAGGGCACCAGGAGAAGACGAATTACGTCTTTAGCCATCTGATGGTTGCACTAGTGATAGCCGATGGGAAAGGGCACCAGGAGAAGATGAATTAATAATCATATATGAGCTTGTGTATATAAAATATTTACCTACAGAAGATGGGTGTAGATACATTCACATGAACTATTGCCAACGAATGCAAATTGAAAGTAATCATAAAACTCTTCGTCTAAAACAATGTGTACAATTTTTCCTTAAACTCCTCCCCCCTTACTTATATGGTCGAAATCGTGAAAATCTTGACATTTTACTATGGTGTACGTACCTACTGGTAAACAAAACTTTAGTCCGTCATAACTATACCAACTCTGAACCGTCGCATAATTATCAAACATACCCATTTCGGTTATGTGTCTGCGATGTAACTCTGATCCATGAAGTAAAGTGATATTAGTATAGAAACATAGTGTAGTAATAAATTATCTGGTCATTCCACTTTTCACATTGGCCATCTAAAAAAATGGTATAACTCAATTGATTTAGTGAAAAAATTACAAGCACTTCGAATTGATGCCAACGTTTAACATTCCTTTCAAAGTGTATGGTTATAAATCATATTCGACCAGCAAGTTCCGCTCCCAGTCGTGTATTTATTACAATAAATTAGAAACCTGTTAGCTGATACGGGATATCCCTCAGAACCGGGAAGGCAGACCTCTCCAATAAGATGGATGACACAGTAACTGCTCACAAACAATTTCGCCACTCTCCCAACTGGCTACTTCCCCTTATTATGATTGATAATGGTATTATTTATTAAAGAAATAAATCGCCCAATTTCGGGAGCGCTGATTATTTCACACAGTTTATTGGGGGCGGAAGAATTTATGGGATCGCGATACCGCCAAAGTCTATGGAATTATTAATAATTCATCTGACTTTATATATGTTTCTTCAGTTCTAATAAAATGCTTTGAATGTAGATAATACCTACTTTATTTTACACGAACAGACTTTAAACACTAAAAGTACCTACTTTTCTTTACTCGGTAATACCTGCTTACTGTTACAATAACAGACTATAACCCTTCAGGTTTTAAAATAATTTTACAAACAAGTCTCAACGACATGGTGAAATTTCATGGAATGCTCCCGAGGTATGTAAAATGTGCTTCATATTGCTTATTTTTCAAGTTGTCGTTAAAAAATACCATTTTGGAAACTGGATAAAGTTATTTTAGCAATGTTTGTTTTTGAAATAATTATTGGTAGTTATAAAATACAAATTTTTTAAATCAAACATGAAAATGTTTACAAAAAAACTTACCGAGACATTTTGACTCGGAACGTCCATAATTTTGTAAGAATTTGATATTTATAAAATACATTCCTTTTCTGTGGATAATTAATAATAAAATGGTCACTTCGCTTTTTATGCCGTTTACATAATAAAAAAATAAAAATAATATTTTAACTTTTAACTGTCTATGAAAAAACCGCGCCAATTCGTAATTATGCACTTTTTATATATTTTATCCATGTAATTATATACATATTTGATACCAACTAAGAATAATAATTATTTATTTTTCTAATGACGAATATGTCACTTATCTAAGCATTAATTAAAAAAAAAGATAAACATATTTACGTATGGACGCCCCGGACAGATCTGTCCTTTAGTGGCTTTGATGGAATATAAAGTTTGTGGCTAGTAATATCCTTCTGAGGTCTAAAGTGTAAAACACCAAACGTGGGTACTCGGTAATACCTGCTTACAGTTACAAGAACAGACTTTAAACACTAAACGTAGGAACGTTTGTTGATCGTGTTATTTCAAGTTAAAAATTTCTGAATCTGTGTCATAAAGCAGAACAAACTCACAAGCTGTGATCATACAATCATGTTTAAATTATTTTAGATCAACCCTGACTCCTAACCTCATTTCCATTTAGAGCCATGAAGCATTAAATAATATTAAAAGTCAACCAAAATAACACATTTGTTATTTTTCACTTTTTTTTAATAAATCTGTAAATGGTTTCAATAATTATTATTATCTAGGTAAAATAATGATAATTGTAAAAAAACACCCATAAAAGGAGAGTTGCCCAGAAACAGTCACACGGAGATAGGAATAAGACTGAGGGCAATTAGTCCGACGGCTGGGATGAAGCAGGACGGCAAGCAAGCCGAATACTTCTTCGGACAGCTGTTTAAAGTGACGTACCCCACAAGGGAGGAATGGGACTCGGTCCCAGGTCCAAACTCCAAACAGGAACTAATCTGGTTCACAGACGGGTCCAAGATGGAGGAAGGAACAGGGGCCGGGGTCTGTCTACAGGGATCTAAGAGGGAACTCAGTATACCTCTAGGAATGCACTGCACTGTGTTTCAAGCTGAGATGAAAGCCATCTTAGCCTGCGCACAGGAGAATATGAGTATCGGGTACAGAAATAAGAACATAAACATATGTTCGGATAGCCAGGCGGCCTTAATGGCACTGGAAAGTAACCGATGCGACTCCAGACTGGTGATGGAATGCAGGACTATCCTAATAGAACTGGCGACCATCAATAAAGTAACCCTGCTCTGGGTACCAGGACATAAAGGTATTGAGGGCAACGAGCGGGCTGACGAACTAGCAAGGAAAGGGGCGAAAGCACCACTTGCGGGATCTGAGCCGGCCGTAGGAGTAGCAGCTTGCCACACCAAACTACATATCAAGAGGTGGGTCAAATCCCAACACTGGAAGGAATGGAAGAAGGCACCCGGAATGAGGCAATCTAAAGTACTCATAAACGGACCGGACCCTAACCGAACCAGGCAACTACTCGATATGGACAGAAACTCACTGAGGGAACTGGTAGGACTATTAACGGGACACTGCCATCTCAGGAGACACATGCAACTGTTGGGAGTGGAAAACACCAACATCTGTAGGAAATGTGAAGAGGAGGAAGAGACTCCAATTCACCTATGGTGCCAATGTCCCGCTCTGCTGGGAATAAGGCTCAGATACCTGGGAAGACACAGTGTGGAACCAGAAGACATCGCCACATATCCAATGACAGCCCTGGTGAACTTCATAAAAGGGACCGGGTTACTGGCAAGGGAATGAGGTAAAATGGGAGATAGTACAATGGGCCTATGGCCTAAGTGCTCGCGGGGAACGTAAGTAAACCGCCTCCGACTATAAAAAAAAAAAAAAAAAAAAAAAAAAAAAAACACCAATCAATCTCAAATACTACAATTATTTGTCCATTTTTCATTTATTCGATAATTTTACCATTAATTTAATATTGCCGTACGAACTTCGTCTTCATTAAAGCCTAAAGTTTATCCTTTGGTTGTGTATTACAATTTTTTTATTATTTTGTTTCAGGTAAGTGGGTGACATGTTAACTCCGACCTAACGTTATCTTCCCAGCGGAAAAGATGTGAGTTTTTTACGCCAGAATTATTTAACACGTAAAAAGGCCGCGAGTAATGAGCCTCAGTTTATTTGTTTGCCTTTGCTGCCACCAATGAGAGAGCGAGGATTAATTTCTAGGGTAGTTGAGTAACTTATGTAGCTCCACAATTATGTTGTAAGTGTCGGCGATTCTTATGTTTAGCACGGGGGCCCGAACAGGGACAAGTGGGGTAGGAAGGTTGTCGTGAAACTTGGCCCGGGTGAAGGGGGTTAATTGATCTCAGGGGTGTGGTACTGTTTTAAGGGTACGCGTCTTCCCGTAATATCCAATTTCACTTAGAATGAGAGAGCAGCGGCCATTGTGTTATAATTCACCCTCGCCTCCCCACCCCCCCAGGCTTTAATGTGTGTTACATCAAGTGAGGTCGCATTCCGCGTAACGTGAGAAATTTAATGTTTATACCAGCCATTAGTAGACATATCTTACTAAATTGGGTCATTCGTTTAAATGATATTTATACACGAGATTATTTTGTAAAATGCCTAATTTATACCTTATTTTTGTAAAATTAACTAAACTACAGCCTTGCATTCTTTCCGGATCATCACATTTGATATACAGTGAAGCATATGTATTTCACTCACACGCCTAGGGAAACTCGCCTGAAGAATCTCATTTCTACAGCCATCAGTCTATTTTCATCCTTCCTTTGCTAGTTATATGTCCCACAGCCATATATCAGGATCGATATCAGAAATCATTGTGCTATTTAAATCAATTAGTATTTAAAACATTACAAAATTATCCATTTTAAACCATTATTAAATAATTTTATAAAGCAGAATTCCATAAAATAAAAAAATAGGTGCCATCTATACCAGTGGTAGCAATGCAGCTAGGCTTTTAAAGGCTGATTCATTGATGTGATTCTGTTCCAACATTAAAATTGGTCTCCCCCCTGATTGGCAAGTTAGTTTTGCAGACCCGGAGATAAAACAGTTTACGTTATCGGTGACGGAGATAACCTCGATATGGCATTCTAGTTTTGATTCTTTATTAATTTTGCCATTGTTTTGGTCTTAACTTATATCAATTTATCGTTAAACTTGAAAAATGCGTGAGTTCATTACAATGATATCATATAATTATACTGCTGACAAACTGCTTTGGCAGCTTGAAAGGTGCTTATAACGAAGAATAAAAAAGATATTGGTTGATATTAGCATTTTCAGCCCGCAAGCTTAGAGTTACTTGACACGAGGAAATTGATACCTTATAAATATTAACCCTCGCATCATCATTCAGAAAGCATTGCCGTCTTTCCTTTCCATCTCTGCTGAGATCAAAAAAAAGATTTACGCCCGAACAACACATTCGTCTTATGCCATTAGGATCATCCGATTCAATCACGTCATAATAACGTTTCGCCTTCAAGCTTTGCGACACACCTTCATAGAAACATGGAACATGAAGACGTCAAAGGATTTCTCGTGTTTTTTGTCTCGCATTCATATTATCACTGAAATCCGGACATCAAATAATTAGATCTGCCTAAAAGAAAAATGTAAATTAGCTTCGCTGATTAATAAATATTTGAAGAGTTTCAATTTTAATCGAATTATGAAACTGTTCTTGGCCAGTTTTATTGAGAGGCCAAATGTTTTACATTTAGGAAAAATGATTTTGAAAAAGCTTCGCGAAACATTAAAATATTCATATCTCCAGGGCAGTCTTTTCTCAATATTTCCGGGCAAACAAGAATTTTCCCCTAAAAATGCAAAGAATATTTATGTATAAATAAACATGCCGTTTATTAAATGTTCCTCTTGAATTCCGTACTTTTTAATTTAGGCCGCCCCTCCGCTGTGCTGTGTGACCTATGTAAGTCAAAGGGTGTATTTTCGACTTTTTGGGCGGAGGGAAAAAGGCCGCGCAACTTGTGAACGATCCGGTGTGTTTGAGTTCCGAGCTGTAGGAAGATGAAGGAGGTTGCTTCTCTTTTTGCCTGTTTTCTTATATAAGTCCGGAAGTAATCAAGCACCCTTTGAGCGAAAGAGGGTAAATGAGTGGCGGCGGAGTAGCTAACACAAATTGAAGACTTGACTTGTAAAATAATGTGGCTTAAGGGACACGGGATTCTTCTACTAAGGGATTTGAGCTTGATTGCGTTTACAAAGAAATACACACCCGAAATCATAATGAGGTCAATATAAATATATTGACTTATTTTCTAGTATTCATTTTCTCAGTAATGTAGGTAGCCTATTAAACTCCAAATAATCCAGAATAAAGCAGTGAGACGAATTTTGAAGCGAAATAACGTGTAACGTTTTGAATTCTGTCTTCAAAGATTACTACCAATTTACTTTATATATTAACTACGATATGATAAAGACTTCCACACGCACCATATAAACAGAAAGAAAACAGCAAACTAAAAAAATGAACAAAATAAAAACACAGATTTTTTTACTATACAAAGGAATTCGGTGTGTAGTTTACTTTCTTGTGAAATTAAAAATGTCCCTAGCTTAAGCAAATTCTCAGAGAAGTATAAAAAAATGATGTATGTAATTGTTAGAAAATAGAGTTTAGTGTAGCTTTGCATAGATGTCGCTATATGTAGATACTTGAGCTGATGTTTATGTTAGGATAGTTTTTCATAGATGTCGCCATAGATTCTTCCCTGTTAAAAGTTAATAAATAGGTTGATTTATCATTTTTATGTCTCTTCTGCAATAAACATTTCTGGCGAAATAAGTGGGTTTATATTTCTACCTTGACCACCAAAATTATACATTGGTCCTTCGAGCCGGATCCGTATTATCGATTGAATCGCGGATGATAAAAGAACCAGCAAACATCTTCAACATCCAACATCAGAAGGGATCTTCAGAAAAACGGGCAAGTGACCATATCCCATATACCTACCTTATTTTCCCAGGCAGGAGAGCATGATTTATTACACAGCCGTATTTCTTTGTTTGTTTTAAAATTGAATCGGGCTGATTGTTACCAAGTGTTGTTTGAATTGATTTCATACCCATCATCGAAATTGTAGTAAGCAATAATAATTGTTACAACAATATAAAAAGAAGTTAGAATACAAAGCAAGTATTTTAAATTTCTTAAAAGATTTATTACGAGCGGTTATATTTGAAAATCCGTTAGTTTAAATTTCGAAAGTTACCGCGAGTCGGTAAAAACACCAACCCAGCCGCGAAGCAAGCTGACGCATGCGCGGTGGAGATTGTGGAGAGAATAACAATAGTGTCAAATTGTTTTCTTTTTGACAGCCATCGAGCTGTTGCATTTATAAAATTCAGATAAAATTCATTGTTTATCGGTTAATTAGTAAAGTTCTGTGATCAAGGACAGTGCACGTGTAGTGATTGATTACAAGTGATTATCATTTGACAATACGTTCTGTGAATACCTCCATTCTTGATATTTAAAAATGGATCTCAAAACTTTGATTAACCAGCGTGGAGTCTGCAAGGCGAAATTAACTAGGTTCAATGAATATATAAACGGTGATAATTTGTCGCAATCTGAAATTGAAGTCAGATTGAAGAAACTTGAACCAATTTTAGACACCTTCGACTCATTACAAGATAACATAGAAGCAATTTCGCCGGAAGAATTAACCAAAACAGAAAGGCAAGCATTTGAAAATTTATATTATAATATTGTTGCTAAGGCTAAAGATAAATTGTTAAATAAAGTTCAGAATACAACATCACATAACATACGTTTGCCTATACTTGAGTTGCCAAAATTTAATGGGAGTTACGAAAAATGGTTGAATTTTCGGGATACTTTTGTTGCTTTAGTTGAAAATAATCCATCTTTAGAAGTTATTCAAAAATTGTATTATCTGCGATCATGCCTCGAAGGTGACGCAGCTAAATTATTAACCTCACTTCCAAATAACCAGGAGAACTATTATACTGCATGGGAGATGTTAACTTCTCGCTATCAAAATATAAAAATTATTATACATAAGCACGTTGAAGCATTATTCAAATTGCCTGAAATAAAATTTGAAAATTCCGTAGCATTAAGGAATCTTATCGATGAATCCGAATTACATTTAAAATCGTTAAAAAATTTAAATATACCCACCGAAAATTGGGATATCATGTTAATATATTTATTGTCGCGAAAACTAGATAGTGAAACTCGACATCATTGGGAAGTATTTGCCACAAAAGAGAATCTACCCACATATAAAGAGTTTATAAAATATTTATCAGATCGAGTTCAGATTTTAGAATTTGCTGGGATTACTGAAGGAAAATTTAATCAAAATAAAACTTTTCCTTTCAAATACCGAAAAGAAGCTATGATTTCTTTAACGCCTCAAATGACAAAATGTATTATTTGCAAAGGCGATCATAAGGTTTATAATTGTAAAAAATTTTTAATATTAAATACTAAGGATAGAATTATAAAGATACGTCAAGTAAATGCGTGTTTGAAATGTTTGTGCTTGGGTCATAAGCTAAAAGAATGTAAAAGTAAATACAATTGTCGTATATGCGAAAATAACTCGCACAATACTTTGTTGCATTTAAAAAAGGAAACAGATAATTCGAAGTCTCAGGATAGGGATTCACCATCAACATCAAATAATGAACCTTTAGTTACAAATCACTCTACGAAAATATCTAATAGTTTTGTTTTGTTATCTACCGCCGTTATTAAAGTGTTGAATAATAACGGAAATTTGATTAAGGCTAGAGTTTTATTGGATAGTGGTTCTCAGTCCAATTTTATAACAGAAGAATTTGCAACAAGGTTGCAATTAAAACCCAAAAGGGCAAACATACCGATTACCGGAATCCAAAACAAAATATTGAATATTAAAAATAGCATAAATTTAAGAATTTTCTCGAACTATTCACCGTATGAAAGAGACATAGAATGTCTCGTTTTGAAAGAGGTAACAAGTCATCTGCCGCAAATTTCCTTTCAGAGAAAGGATGCCAACATACCTGATGGTCTTCAGTTAGCGGATCCTGCCTTCTATGAAACAAGCTCCATAGATATGCTACTAGGAGCGGAAACCTTTTGGGAAATTATGAAGCAAGATCAACTTCGAAATGGAGACTCAGGACCCATATTACAGAGAACTGAATTCGGATGGCTGGTGTCAGGACCCATCGTCACAACAAAAATAAAAAGGCCAGTAAAATCTTGTCAACTATCATTAAATATAATCCATAAACAGATTGAAAACTTCTGGAAATTAGAAGAATTCCAACCGGTGAAGCACCGGAGCCATGAGGAGCGAGCGTGCGAGGAGATTTTCAAGGACACGTATAAAAGGAATGACAATGGTCGTTTCATGGTAAGCTTACCACAGCGCCCCTGTGTTAAGCAGTTGGGAGAAACGCTGCCTATGGCGGAAAAAAGACTTTGCAATTTGCAAAGGAAATTTTCTTCAAATCCTGACCTGATGAAAAAATATAAAGAATTCATGCAGGAATATATAAACTTGGGTCACATGACCCGGTGCGAAGCACCTTCTAATAAAGATTGTTATTTTTATTTGCCACATCATGCAGTATTGAAAGAATCGAGCACTACCACTAAGACTCGAGTGGTATTTGACGGTTCAGCAAAATCATCCAATGGTATATCGTTAAACGATGCTCTCATGATAGGACCTGTTTTACAGAAAGATTTAGCCGCACAATTGATATGTTTCAGAAAACACCAGTACGCGATAACAGCCGACATTGAGAAAATGTACAGGCAAATATTGGTGCGACCCGAAGACAGAGATCTACAGCGAATAGTATGGAAAAATTTCCCGGAGGAGGAAATTCAGCATTATCGACTTAACACCGTTACCTACGGTCTGGGGCCGTCATCATTTTTGGCAACTAGATGCCTCCAGCAGCTGGGAAATGAAAATATATCATCAAACCACAAGGTCAGTCAGATTATAAAGAATAATTTTTATGTGGATGACTTAATTACTGGAGATGAAACTGAAGAAAACTGTTTAATAATTAAAGAACAACTAATATCTATCATGGCATCCGCGGGAATGAACTTAAGGAAATGGCGGTCGAATTTGCCCTCATTATGTTCGAAGGAAAAAAGCATGTCAGATATGATTATTAGTACAGATTCAAATGACAACAAAATATTAGGCCTGTCTTGGAACAATCAGCAGGATAATTTCTTATACACAGTGAAGTTATTAAAAAATCCAATTAATAGCAAACGACAAATGCTGTCATGCATTGCGTCCATATTTGACCCGTTAGGATTAATAGGTCCTGTTACTGTTATTGCTAAATTATTGATGCAAAAATTGTGGCAGGCAAAGGTTCAATGGGATGAGCCTATTCCATATGATATGTTGAAGACATGGGAAGCATATGTGAATGAACTGCCTCAATTAAATAATTTAAGAATAGGTAGAAAGATAATATGTCAAGATCATGTAAATTTACAGCTACATGGATTTTGTGACGCCTCAGAAAAGGCATATTCGTCCTGTGTTTATATGGTGTCTACTGACAAATTGGGTAAGAAGTACTCCAAGTTGATAATGTCCAAATCACGGGTAGCGCCTTTGAAAAGTGTTTCTCTACCCAAGTTAGAATTATGTGGAGCCGTATTACTGACAAGACTAGTGAATTACATTAAAGATGCTCTATGTACTCCGGATATACCTACTACATACTGGTGTGATTCCCAAATAGTACTGTGCTGGATCAGGGATCAGCCAGTAAGATGGAACACTTTCGTTGCTAATAGAGTGGCGGAAATCCAGGAAACCAGTCAGCCGGAGCAATGGAACCATGTACGGTCGGAAGACAATGCAGCAGACGTGCTTTCCAGAGGAATCTGCGTTTCACAGTTATTAATTTCCAGCATTTGGTGGCATGGTCCAGATTGGCTGACGTTGGATTCAGCGTGCTGGCCAAATTCCAACTCATTTTGTATTGATCCACCAGAGATCAAAACAAGCTCGGCACTGTTGTCTGCTGTGAAACAGGACTGGGACATTTTTGATAGATATTCCAATTTTTCCAAATTACAGAGAGTAACAGCATACATTAATAGATTTATTTTTAATTGTAGAAACCCTTCGCAGCGCCGCTATAGTAAATTGACAGTTAGTGAGTTGGAAAATTCAGTAAACAAATTAATATCTCGGGCGCAATCATACTGTTTCAGAGACGAAATTCGAGTTTTAAATAATGGAGGTAATATACCTAGGAATAGTGCACTAAAGTCATTAGATCCTTTTATTGAAAGGGATCTAATTCGTGTGGGGGGAAGGCTCTCCAAAGGTAAAATGGTAACCGAAGGCCAGCAGCACCCAATTTTGTTACCTTCGCATCATAAATTAACAGAGCTAATTGTAAAACACTATCATTACTTGAACTTACACTCGGGAACGCAGTCATTATTGGCGTTGATTAGAATGAAATTTTGGCCGATTAAGGGAAGGAATGTTGTAAAAAAGATAATAAAAAAATGTATAATTTGTTATAGATGTAATCCCAAATCCGAACAGCAGTTGATGGCCGACCTACCAGCTGAAAGAATAACTGAATGTAGGCCATTTCAGATAACAGGAGTGGACTACTGTGGACCAATATTAATAAAGTCGGGTATTCACAGAAAATCACATAGCGTTAAATCATATATTTGCTTGTTCGTATGCATGGTCACTAAAGCCGTGCACTTAGAAGCTGTGCTGTCCTTGAGCGCAGAGAGTTTTTTAAACTCTTTGAAAAGGTTTATCTCGCGTCGTGGTAGACCAAGCAAAATGTTCTCGGACAATGCAACCAATTTTAAAGCGGCTAATAATGAACTAAGAGAAATTTATAATTTTTTAAATATGTCTAATGATAAAATTGATAATTATTTATCCACATTAGGAATACAATGGCAATTTATACCAGCTCGTGCGCCGAACTTTGGGGGGCTCTGGGAGGCTGGGATAAAGTCAGTTAAGCATCACTTAAAAAGAATAACCAGTATCGC
This sequence comes from Hesperophylax magnus, assembly GCA_026573805.1. NCBI lineage: Eukaryota > Metazoa > Arthropoda > Insecta > Trichoptera > Limnephilidae > Hesperophylax > Hesperophylax magnus. The sequence continues at coordinate 11,000,076 of JAIUSX010000022.1, forward strand.
TTCATTAACTTATGAAGAGATTAATACGGTGTTGTGTCAAATTGAATCTTGCTTAAACTCCAGGCCACTGTCTCCCTTATCAAATGATCCTTATGACCTTAATCCCTTGACTCCTGGTCACTTTCTAATAGGAACTAGTTTGGCGGCGATTCCAGAACAAAATTTGGAACATATCACATTCAATCGATTAAACAATTACCAAAAACTAATCCAGATTGTACAATTTTTTTGGTCGAGGTGGCGGAAGGAGTACTTAGCAGAACTTCAAACCAGAAGCAAATGGACCAATAGGAATCAAAGGCAGATGCGGTCTGGCGACATGGTCGTAATAAAGGAGGACAACGTCCCTTCTTGCTACTGGAGACTGGGACGTGTGAGCGCCGTTCATCCTGGCGCTGATGGAAGAGTTCGCGTGGCGACCATCATCACGTCGAAAGGCATCATCCAGAGGGCCATTTCCAAGATCTGTCTGTTGCCAATAGATGACAACGAGGAGCTGAAAATGTCGACACCCCCACCCAACGGACCAGACGCTGAGTAAGCGCAAAATAAAAAAAAAGGTTTTGTGCAAAACAATATAAAAAGTTTCGTGATAAGAACATTATAAAATTTTTGTGTATTATCATAAATAAAAAATAATAATAATAAATTAAAAGAAGAAAAGGAAGAAATAATAATAAATAAAAGGTAAAAACAATGCATAAAAAGTGGATAACAATAAAACTTGCGAGTTTGATAAAAAATGTACAAAATAAAAAAAGGATTGTAGATCCGTATATACTAAGAAAAAAAAATGAACGCTTATAAACCGAGATAGCCTGCTGGCTATATGTAATTTCAAACTACACAAATACATCTGAAGAACTAATTATAAATGTGGTAATGAACTATAGAAAAACACAAACCCTTAAGAAGGATGACCAGGAAACCAGCGCTCCATGTTGTGTTGTCTATATTATTTGTTTTATGTTTGATTATTGTTATGATTTCTGTTAGAACAAGGTTATTGGAATTATCTTAGTTGTTAAATTATAGTATAGAATAGCTTAGTGAATTGCATGAATTTGATTTGAACGAAAGTAATAATTTTAATCTCATAATTAATTTGTATAATTTTAGTTAGTTTGAAATTGTCATTTCGTTTTTTAGAGTAGTCTTATGTTTAAACTTATGCTTAGAAATAGGTTACCTATTATTTCAAATATTCATTGTTAATCAATTTTTAGTATTAACAATTATAGTTAATAATTACTATTTTTCTTTCTTCCAAATTAATTTTGGCATATATGTAGATATTTAGCTGCTTAATTTTTATTCTTATGTTTTGGGGTTTGTTTCAGAAAAAAATGACCTCCAATCCTTTTTTCGGGGGGAGTTTATGTTAGAAAATAGAGTTTAGTGTAGCTTTGCATAGATGTCGCTATATGTAGATACTTGAGCTGATGTTTATGTTAGGATAGTTTTTCATAGATGTCGCCATAGATTCTTCCCTGTTAAAAGTTAATAAATAGGTTGATTTATCATTTTTATGTCTCTTCTGCAATAAACATTTCTGGCGAAATAAGTGGGTTTATATTTCTACCTTGACCACCAAAATTATACAGTAATAAGTAAGAAAGAAACCAACAGAAAGTAAAGTTAAATTGAAAATTATGCGTTAGACTACATGAAGTGGAACTATATTAAGAGTAATAAAGAAAGTCAATTGTTAAAAATATTGTTATTTTTTTGTGTAGTACATACATAGTCAAATTTAGTCCCTCGTATGACATGCGAGACAACAGCATATTTATTTCATATGAACATTGAGAGTTTCAGTATTTTTTTAAAAATAAAAATGTACCACTAAAAAAACTACGATTAATGTCTGTTGGACGTCCATCGGTTTAGAAGGTGGAACTTAAGTACGTGACGAAGTAAGAAAAGGTTACGGTGTAAGGTATAACTTATGTTTAGAGAGAGAGAGTTCCCTAGGTAAACACAATCCAGAGTCTTATTGAAGGAACGTGCAATGGACAGAATCAAGTATTTCCGAGCAACTGAAGAATCCTTTTGTTTCTGTACAAATTGCAGACGTTTTCTACTTAGGACTGTCACAAAAATGATCCTATCTTCTGGATAGTGTGGATTGCAGGAAACACCTTATTTTATTGCAATAGTAGGTACTTTCTACAAAGAGTTTTTCTAATATGCCTTTATACTTATAATACTCATACTCAATCGCATTTGTAATGTACATAAGTGGTTCATTCATAGCATTTTTTAGAAGTAACTTATAATGAAGTCGTATGAATGAAATAAATTACATAGCTAATCTGCAGAACTATTAGTATTATAACAAAGGAAAATTATTTAATATATAACTGTAATATATATCTAAATGCGATCTTTATTTTTGTTTGGTACCCAGTACATAATATAAGACCGTTTAAATTACGTAAATAAGTTAAACTAATTATTTACAAGATTGTTTTGAAATATTAAAAACACATCCTTTTTTATTTTAATTAGTTACCGTCCCGCCACCAATTTAACGGTAATCAACTTCAGCATATTTTACTTGTGAAAAACGATAACTCATCGCAACATAACACAAGTGGGAATGCCACAGGTTGTCGAGTTAAGTAGCAAATCCTTATGCAGCAAATCGTACCATTCTCAACACATCATTTTATACAAATAAATCGCAAGTAACGGTGACTTTGCTGGAATTTCACTACGGCCTACTACGGCGTGCACCCTATGCCTTTCAATCACAGTTACCCCCCGGGTGAAAAGCTACGCATTCAACTTTGTTGCTGGAGATCATTTTCCGGTGCAACGCGTATCAAGCGTAATTGCGGCCAAAAATTTTGTTAGGGTTGCTAGTAATGTTGATATTTTTTTAACTTCGAACAGCGAGGAAATTTCTGGTTTTTACATTGGTCAGTATGAATTATTGGGGTCAATTTGATTAATATGCTTGCTTTCTCAACAAATTAAGATGTTTTTTCCGGTCTTACACTGGACTATGGGACCTTTAAAACCTCGGTCGCATGGGGTGAATTGTATTGTAGCGACGAAATCTATATGTGTGACAGTAACGCTGTTTACAGGAACCCGTTTAGCAAATTTTAAATAATAATAATGGCTAGTTTTATCCGGAATGTATGGAGTTTTTCGCAATCCCACACATTTCATAAAACATATACAGTAATAACGCAACGCTTGAGTCTGGGTCCAACCTGATTCAATCAACCAACCAACCATCCAACGCGTTCAAATATACAAGCAAAAGTTGTGGCAATGGATATTGGACGCTAATTTTCTTGCACGTTCTGATAATTTAGACTTAATAATAGGTATAATTACAGTTTTTGTCATGTCTTTCGGCAAATATAATTTTTTTATAAAAACAAGTAACGTCGCCAGTAGTCGCACAATGGATCCCATGGCGTATTTGACGTGCTCAATTCTTAGTCCATAATGTTTTGCTGATATTCCGGCTTTAACGTGGCCTACTGCCGTTACTACCAAGTTCTCGGTGATCGAAAGATAGATGTCTTCATATGTGGTTGAATGTATTTCGTTTGAAGAAGTAAATGTTGCTGGAATAGAGAAGTGCTTCTTGAAGATATTGGTAAACGGTTTTTTTCTCCATTTATATTACTCTGAATTTTACATCACACATGCAACTGTTTGTTTGTCTTGTTCCAATCATTTCTGAAAACCCGATTTTCAAACTCGCTGGCATTTTTGTCCATCTGAAGTTGTTCCGAATTTAGCTGATATTTTTCAGTTTTGATTTGAAGGCAGCGCTCTTTATTTTCTTATCCGCTGTAATAGCACCTTCGTGCGGTCTGACATTCTCGATTCAAATCATCATTGCATGTCTGGATTCTGGATATTTGTGTGCAACTGAGTCATTCCACCCGCGAATTTGATTATAATGTTGGATATTTTTGCGTCTTCTGTATACTGATATCGCACTATTTTGGAGTGCTTCAACTATACGTGAATATAGATCGTTTATGTTTGCATCTGCAAGGTTGTCGCCGTCCTGAAAAATTGTAATTTGATGTGCGATTTCATTTAAAAGTACTTGCAAAAATCTATTGTTTATTTCGATGTCACATACATTTTTAGGATTCCACTTTGGTGGGTCATTTTTCATGATGTGTAAACTTATACAATTTTCAACTACGTACCTTTATCATTATATGGTATTAATATCAATTTGATTGTCCTTAAACGGGAATTTCCTAGTTAGAGAGTAAAAGTTTATATATTATGTTAATTTTCTTACTTCAAAATAAATTATATTTTTTGTAGTATTTTGTGAAGCTGAAATTATTTATATAATTTTTGTGTTGCCTATCAAAAACAAACTTTTTTTTTATGCAATTATATATATTTTTTTACACATGTGATTCAAATTAACACCTGTCAAACATTTAAACAAAAAATTAAACTTTTCAAATAAACAATTTATAAAATAATGTCGGTACCTAACTTATCGCTTAGCTGGTATGATTTAAACTTATCAGTTCTGATTTTGGAAATAATAAGTTTTTTTTAACTTGAATAATTATAAGCATAACACAGGATACAATTTCAAAATCAAGCATGCACCGATAACTGAAATCAGCATGTTTAGTAAAATGGGGGGAAAAAAAGAAATATACCTTTATATAATGGTTTTCCCGAGCAATCCATATGAAATGTTTTTGCAGACCCAACCAGCGCTACGTAAATTTACGCTGCGTGAGGATTTGTGGGTAAATATTGCTCGCACGTCCATACTCATTATCTATTCAGAACTCTAATGGGTCTAAGTAGATAATTTCCCACCTACGGACGGACGAAAAAATATTATTTTTTGTGATAAAATCGTATTTACGCAGGGGTGTTCAGGAACGTAAGACGCTTACGTTATTGATTTTCAACACAGATTTTCAAAGCGGATTTTTTAAGCAAGCAATACGAAGATTTTAGATTATTTGTTAAAAATCACTGGATATTATAATTGTGGTATTTGTGAAGCAGAAAGTGTTTTAAAAAATCCTCAAGATCAATGCCTTTCAAAAGTTGATCTAAAATTTACCTCTGGAATGAATAGCGTTAATAAACTTCAAAATTACGATTTCCGTCAAATTTTTAAACGAAAGAAATACACGTTTCAATTATAGAATGATTAATTAATAAAATAATTTTGGTATCGGTTCATTGAACCCGAGTTGCACATAGACATATTGGCACAGAGATGCGAGTAGCGATGAGTCGTTCACAACACCCTTTCAATTAAGCCGTCATTCAATTCGGTCGACTCTGAGCCGTACGAAAATATTGAGCTGGTACCATTGGTCCCGCTCTTAATAAAATGAGTCATAACCCATCGCTAACACACAGACCATGGTGATTTTTTGAATAATTTTGGTTTTGTTTTGCACTGTATTGGGTGTGCCTTTAAATTGGTAATATACCATTTTTGTCATTTGTGATAAATATTGAATTATAATGATCAATTGCTCTACCAAAACCGTTGTGTTCTGGCTCAAGTTCCGCAGCATAAATAAATGCTCCACCAAAACCATTGTGTTCTGGCTCATGTTCCGCAGCGTAGATCATTGCTAGACCAAAACCGTTATATTCTGGCTCAAGTACCGAAGCGTAGATCATTGCTGCACCAAATCCGTTGTGTCCTGGCTCAAATTCCGCAGCATAGATCATTGTTCCATCAAAACCGATGTATTCTGGCTTAAACTCAGCAGCGTAGATCATTACTCCACCAAAATCGTTATATTCTGGCTCACGTTCCGCAGCGTAGATCATTGATCCACCAAAACTGTTATATTCTGTATCAAGTTCCATAGCGTAGAACATTGTTCCACAAAAACCGTTGTGTTTTGGCTAAAGTTCTGCAGCATAGACCCTGCTCCATCAAAATCGTTGTGTTCTGACTAAAGCTTCGCAGCTTACATAATATTGCTGTACCAAAACCGTTGTGTTCTGGCTTAAATTCCGCAGCATACTATATTGCTCCACCAAAACCGTTGTGTTCTGGCTTAAGTTCCACAGCATAAACAACAAAACCGTGTACTGGCTCAAATTACGCAGCATAGTTTTTGCTCCACCAAAACCGTTGTGTTCTGGCTCAAGTTAACCAGCATAGATCATTGTTCCACCAATACCGTTGTGTACTTGCTCAAGTTCCGCAGCATAGAACATTGCTGTACCAAACCTGTTGTGTACTGGTTCAAGTTCCGCAGAATAGATCACTGCTCCACCAAAACCGTTGTGTAGGGGAACTTTTAAAAATTTTATTTTAAAACAATCTTCGGAAAGTGTGCGCTAATTTGTTCAAGTTTACATTCTTAATATTGTCTGGAGTTTGTGCGTATGTTAATATTAGAAGATGTCGGGGACGCCTGAGGACGTGGCACGATCAAGTGAATTAAATAAATATTTGTCTTTCTTTAAAAATAAATAAATTAATACAATTATTTTTAATACTTTAGTCAGATCATGTCGAGAGCCAGACTAGCTGATGTGTATGTATGGGGCGATGTATGAATGTAACTGAAGTAAGGAGTCTGTCAAAACAGAGTTGTTTGACGGTCTGATCTCTCTGCCTATCCTTGAGAGGGAACGGCGTGATTAGTTAGTTAGTATTCTAATTAAATCTTTCCAACTTAAATAAAAAATATGTTATATCTATTAATTACGGCAGTATTTTAGTGAGAGATATCATGCCTTTACTACGTATTCACATATTAGTTTGTATTAACGGTTTAAACCTTATGTACCTTTACAAATATTATATATTATACGGCCGATGCATCGAAGCGTAGTAAATTCACAGGCAGGCTACAGGACCCTCCGCTGCCGACCTCTCCCTACTTTCTCTCTCCCAACTCCCCGTCCTGTCCCGAATAACGCTAGTGACATCCCGCCCCTCCCTGTCATACTTCGGAAGTGCCAGGTATAGTGCTAAATTTTCACACAGAGCGGCTGCGAGATGTTGATGGCCAGAATTATCTTTACAATGGTTATTAGAAAAAAGAACAGCGTTTTTAATAAAACATTACTTCATCAGAGTTACGCTAAGAAGGGAAACAAAATTCCTACCTTCTTGACAGTTAACATTTAGTTCAGTAATTTTTTGAAGACACGGAAAATTCTCACTATTCAGTTTTTAAAAGACTGCTAGGTATATTTTCTATCATAGGTGCCAGTTGTTTTGTGAAAACATAAACCAAGATCCCAAAAATCAATTTTTAAAAGCATAATGCTCACAGAAATGAGAAACTCATTTTGAATCGCTGATTTTAAAACCTTGTAATCCTATTACCCATTTTAACTTACGAAACAACAGCCTTTATTGATATTATAGTAGTTATGAGAAAGTACACATTGAGGAATAGAAATTAAATTTAGAATCATGTTGAATTAATAAAATAGATCTTTCGATATTCAGCAAACACCAATCCTTTCTTTCAACCACCATATTTTTAATATACAACGCAGGTTTGCTGATTTTTTATTGGAAACAAAACACTCCTACGTCAATCGGCGTGCAAACAGTATTCCATTAGGGACAAACAGAACCCAACATTACCATACAGATTGAGTTGTTCTATAGACTTACATATAACGGCAAACATATTACATCCCTAAAGTGTGTTCAATTACCTATTGTATCTTTATTTTATTGCGTCCTGAAGTAAGAAGTATTTCGACATACGTATCCAATAAACTGTGTTTACGCGTATGTATGTGAGAAAGGTTCCCGGGGGATGATGGAAGCCGATGTTGGCTTATGCAATCAAATATTATGTGTATAATTTATACCTGATCAATTTGATTCGATAAGTTAGCATCTTAGCCTAGGTAAATACTGATCTGTTTACCCCAGGTAAATTCAGGATCTCTGATTTCGATAATTGCCACCAAGTGCAAAATTGGCAGTGGTAGGCAACTTCCTAAGTGGGTAGTAGTGCTTGATTAAGAAAGTAGTCTTCTATAATATATTAAACCGTAGAAATGTAGTAATATTATTCACTTATCAACATTATAGGTATTAAAATGTTGTAATCTGCACTTAACTGTTACATAATCTATTGAAAATAGTGACTTTTTGAAGTGCATCAATCATGTGGTTGTCATCAAATAACCGAATAATAAAATTTTAACTATCTGCAAAAAAGTTGATTTAAAAAAATGGATATATTTATATTTACATGACTAAAATGCAAAATATATGGAGTGACAGAGGCAAAACATCAACCAAGATGAGACTCGTCCAAGCGCTGATTTCCACATATTTCTAAATGGTGTGTAAATATGCATACCTATAGATAGCAAAAGATACGGATAGACGTTTTCGAAATGTGGTGCTGGAGAAAAGTGCTCAGGATTCCATAGCAAAGTTTCCACAATAGGCTTTCAACTATCTGCCTACAACGAATTTAAAAATACTTTGGACACGATATATTCGCCAAACTAAAGACTCTTACAAGGAGTAACTCATAGTCACAGGCAAAGTAGAAGTCAGGAGAAGCAGAGGAAGTTCACAAATACGCTAGAGTTACCAAGTATCACTGGCTACCAGGACGTCAGTGTCCGCAGCTCTGCACGCAACGTTGTCCACCAAGGAAATTTAAAAGGGGGTCAGAATGCTCAACCCTGAGGAACCGTCATATTTTCACACCTGAATTAAAACTGGCACTGTTAAAACGGTTTCATGATAACTCAACACAGTAACTATTCAACACACATTTAAAAAGTTATATAAAGTTATTAACAACGATGAAAAAAAGGAAATTTAAACCTAACCTAACCTAACCTAACCTACTTAACACAGTTAAAAAAGTTTTTGTTTCATCACTTTGCATGACTTTATATAAGTTTTTAATGATGTGATGAATTATCATTTTGATGATTTATCTGGTCACCGTTAAAACATACGTTGCTTGATAACAATTGGTAGAGTTTTTTATTTCCTTTTTTTTTTGCTACATTCATTTAAATTTTTGTCTCAGAGGGCGTGTTTCACAAATCTCACACACACCAAAAATATTTTTGGAAAATTTTAACAATTCATTCAATTTTGACGATCATTTTCAAGTTCTGTTTTTATTTCAGTTCTGTCAAGCAACTAGCCTATACCGATATAATAACAGAACTTGAATAAAACTTTCACAGAACCCGAAAACCAACGTTGAAATTTGATGAATTGTTCAAATACTCCGAAACAACCCGTCCTAATAGTTTGATAAATTAAAAAAAAATTAAGCATTGAAAAAATATCTTCTAAATTTAAATCTCAACAAAAAAGTTAGAAAAAAATCGGTCAAAATAACATACAAAATATTTAAAATAACTACCGCCTGAAATAGTAACTAAAGTTTAATACAAAAAAATAATGTGCAATGCCAATTGGAAAACGATGACCGCCAATTTTAATTAGCTCTAAAGTGTGAACAAACAATTCTTGAATCTATGTATTTTCAAATATTAACAAGGTCTGTAAGGGTTAAGAACAACAATATTTACATATTAAAAAAATACATTATTTGTCAATCCTGGTAAAACAGTGTGATTGTACAATATTCATTATAATAATAACATCGATAATTTGTGAGCACTTTCTGCAATACAATTACTAATTCATTAATAGCTTAAAATTGGTAACTGCTTCCACAAATAAACGAATAATAACACTTATCACTATTTTTAAGATATTTATTTTAACCCTTTTCAAATGAAAACATGTTTGCTGCCATTGGGAACGATACAATATAATTAAGTAGGGACTAAGAAATTTACAAAAAAAAAATGAAAAAACTAGAACCAATCACATTTGAGTCGAGTAAATCTATTATTTTCTTGTAAATAGAACGAAAACTAGTAATTTCATTTTCTGTACATTCAACATTTGTCATTACAAAAACTGAGGCTTACTTAGGCCAAGGGAAAGGGTAAAATAAACACAAAAAATCATTAACTCTTTAACCCAGTTCTTTTTAAAGCATTTAATTTTAATCAACAATCTATTTGAAACGATGTCTATAATAGACATTAATTGATTTTCGTATCTTATTTCTATTTAAACCTGAACCCGTTTAATCATTAGTTTTGTAACTGAGAAGACATATCAGTAATACGTTCTTCATCTCCACTAAGCAAAGAAGATCCATACCACCCTGCTCTAGAAATAAATGTTCTTTTTAATTTTCTACCACATCTAGAAACCCGTAACGCCCCAAGACCAAACTTTTATAAAGCCGACTATGATTCAATTAATACCGTTCTTCGTGAGAATGATTGGGAATTCATTAATCAGGGAAATATTGATCAATCTGTAGATCAGTTTTACAGTATACTCTACCAGATTATCTCTTCTCATGTTCCCCTCAAAACGAACAAAAATCACTTTCCTAAGTGGTACTCAAAAGATCTCATTCGTTTGATAAAGAAAAAAAACAAATTTCATAAAAAATATAAGAAATATGGTAATGAACTAGATCATTTATCATTCAACTTGATTAGAACCAGAACAAAAAATCTGATTAGAGTTTGTTATCATAAGCATTTAGACTTAATCAAACAAAATTTAAAAGCTAACCCGAATGATTTCTGTAAATTTGCAAAAAGCAAATATAAAAACACAACCGATATTCCAAAAGAGATGCACCTAAACGACATAAAAACTACCCAAGGTCAAGTTATCTGCGGGCTTTTTTCTAAGCACTTTCAATCTGTTTATAAACCTCACAATGCAAACTATTCACCACAAATATCTGAAGATTTCTGTAACGAAAGCCTTGGTATGATCACTATTTCGCCCTTAACGATATTAGTCAAGTGTAAGAATTTGAGAACTAATAAGGGATCAGGTCCTGATGGTATCCCGCCAATATTTTTGAAAATGTGCAGAGATGTTCTTGCCAGACCACTTAGCCTTCTTTATAACAAATCATTACAAGAAGGTGTTTTTCCAGTCAAATGGAAAACGGCTTTCTTAACACCTATATTTAAGAAAGGTTGTAAGAGCGATATAAAAAAATTATAGACCTATCTCTAAACTTGACTGCATAGGAAAGTTGTTTGAGTCAATAATATATGACTGTCTATTAGCTCATGTAAGTAAATATATTATCATTGAGCAACACGGGTTTTTCCCTCGGCGTTCCACAACAACTAACCTTCTCGAATACTCCCAGTACATCCGCGATAGCATCGAAAAACGTTTACAAGTAGATGCCATCTACACGGATTTTTGCAAAGCATTTGACCAGTTAAATCAATCATTACTCATCAAGAAGCTGGAAAAGTTTGGCATAAATGGAAATACTTTGAAATGGTTCGAAAGTTACATTACAGAAAGAAAACTGCAAGTGGTTGTAGGAGGGTACTCCGCGGATCTTTTTACTGCAACGTCGGGAATTCCACAGGGCTCGCATCTTGGACCTTTGCTATTTTTAATCTTTATAAACGACATAATTTTAAGAATAAAAACATCAAAATATCTCCTGTTTGCCGATGACCTTAAGTTGTACAAAAAAATTACTTCATTAGAAGATTGCACCGATTTGCAAAAAGACTTATCATCACTTCATGAATGGTGTACACTAAATTGTTTATATTTTAATGAAAACAAATGTGCCGTAATTTCATTCACAAAGAACATTAATAAATTCTCAAACACATATCACATTAACAATATCCCTTTACTAAACACAACTTCAATCAAAGACTTAGGCGTGACATTTGACTCGTCATTTGACTCGTCACTTAGCGTCAATAAACATGTAGATACAATTTCAAAAAGTGCATCACAAGTATTAGGATTAACGCTAAGAATTACAAATTGTTTTAAAAGTACAGAATTAACTTTGACATTATATAAATCAATTGTGCGAAGTATTCTCGAATATGCATCAACAATTTGGTCTCCCAATTATGAGATTCATAATTATAGGATTGAATCCATACAAAGGAAACTAACCGGTGTAATTGCTTATCGTGAAGGTTTATCTGATCAATTTGGAACTTATAATGACCGAATTTTGCACTACAAACTACACTCACTGACGGTCAGACGTAAACTTTCTGACGTACTGCTCCTACACAAAATTATACATGCATCAGTTGATACACCAAACATTTTATCCCAAATTAACATCAATATTCCATCAAGAAAATCAACAAGGAGGATGAACGACATTTTCTATATTAAAGCCTACCACACAAATACAGGATATTTTTCCCCTGTACCGCGAACATTAAGAAATTATAACATTATACATGGCTCTAATAATGTAATAGACATTTTTAATGACCAATTTAAACACTTCAAAAAAAATGTATTACCTTTAATCATATTAAGCTGATATTGTGATGAAACCCTTTATTTAATGAGAAGCAACATTTTACCTACCTAATCATTGTCTCACCAGTACAGGTGTGACAATAACAAATCGTTTATGAACATATTTGTATTTACCTTTTACCCATTCTTATTTGTTATTTACTTCTGCATATTTAGCTTATTCATTTTGTTACTATTTTTGTTGTTATTATGTATTTAAACATCCATGTATGTAAATTTAAAGTTGTTATTATGTATTTAAACATCCATGTATGTAAATTCTTGGGCACCATGCCTGTTTTATGTACTTAAATAAAAAAATAAAAAAAAATTAAAAAAAAACTGCCTAAAAACATAAAACAATAAATATACTCGTATACCGAAACGAAAAATGGATTTTAAAAGATACGGTAATGTAGTCATGTCCATACGTAGGAAAATATTAATTTTAAATATTGATTTAATAAACACACTCGTGGATCTAATAAAATTACAAAAATAAAGTTCTACAATATACAGCTCTTTTTTTGACTATGTACACCAAAGATATTAGAAGAACGAGATATGCTATGTTGGCCGCCGGACCGTAGGCGGAGTACTACCTAATTAGGGTACTTTGAAAGGTATCGGGACGTGTACACACAGAAATCTGTTCTATGTATTAGTGCGGATACCTTAGCGTAAGCGAAGGTGTGCAGTAGTATTGGTGAACAAAACCGGCGACACTCGGCAAAACAATTCCACACAGTATGAACTGCTCGTAGCACATCTCGTTCTTCTAATATCTTTGATGTACACCATTGTTCGTGTGAAATTTATATGCTAACTTGGTTCTGTGTATTTTTGTATTTGATACTCTTTGAAATCAAGACAATATTCAGAGGCCTAAATAAACATGCTAAAGCTACTATCGTTCTCAGAATCAAAGTGTACTCAATCATGGTTTAATAATAGTCGCATGCATCCCTAGTTCCTACACACCGCCCATACATACGTAGGGCTGTAGGTGGTCCGCCTGGGAGGTTTCCGCAGTGGGTAAGGCGGAAGGGGATGGTCGATAATATAGTAAGTTATAATGACGGGTAACATGATTAGCGATGACGTCACCCGGAACAATTGCATCTCGAGGCGAACTACGTACTACTTCTGGTAGTCGGGACACGAACCGCCGCTAACTTCAGTTGGGGGTGGAACGAAACGAGTCGGGGGACGGGGGCGGTGCATGTCACTACCCTCAGTAGTACGAGTATTTCAGCGGAGATGTATTAAATTGCTTAAAAATTACATTTGTAACTCGAAACATGAAATGAAGACGCGTTATTTGAAAAAATTTTTAATTTAATAAATCGCTAAGTCTTTCATTGTTCTAATTCGGAAACGTCTCAAAGCGTTCATAGCTAGTTTATGTTATTATAGAATGGTTATAGTGTCTTCGATGAGAACTTTCCTTGGAGCTTTAAAGGTACGTCAGCCTTCAACTTAGTCAGCAGTGCATGTGATTTAATTACGCTCACCGCTCCAGCCCCAATATCAAAGAGGTTTCATAATAAACGAACAAGTTAATAAATTGAAATATGCAGCCCTGTGAAGTAAATATTTGAAGCCTGCCTTAATTATTATCGCCAGGACAACCCTTTTCCCCCGCAAGGCTCTCCGGCTTCAACCCTCTCGGCGGCGAAACATTATACGAGCAACATAAGTTATAACTAATGGAGTCTAAAATATTTCGTACTATGTGCTTGTTTCCCGTACACTCGTATCGCGTGGAAACAAAATATTCCCGGAATATTTCTCGCATAACTATTGTCTTCACAACATAAATGAGATTCTGGCTGCGCGTATAAGTTCCTCAACTCGATACGGAGTTGTGGCGGGCATCTAGGCATTTCGATATTAAACCTTAGGAATCTCCGCTTATATGAGAGAGAAAGTTCTTATAATGTACTTATGGGGCTCCCGGGTGAAAGAATGCCTTTCGTGGGCGTTCGTTTTCTTTAAGCGCTCTTAGAATTACGCCACCCTCCATCGTGTAGATCGGCCAACTAAAGGGATCATCATTCCACTAAAGCAAGGCTATAGATTAAGGGGGAAATCGAGTCTTTTTACCGAATACAAATACAAAATCTAATTAAGCCACACTGTTTTGTGAACAATAGATCTCGCATAATGTTGGTTATTCCGATTTGACAGTTCGTAACGCTCATGCGAACTCTTGCGGAATAAAAAGGTACTATCCAACAGGGCCGCCATCTTGACAGGACTGACCTAATAATGACTGACTAATACAAAAACTAATTTACCGACCTGCAGAAATGGGACAAACAGGACATCGCTTTGTTCAGTTATTAATACATTTTATATTATTAAAACAATTTTCTTCAATGCATGGGAGAAAGACTGGGTGGTACAGAAATGTGTTTTAAAATATGATTAGATACCAAATAGGACTTTCCTTGGTTGAAATATTCTCTCCCTCTCTTAGGTTGTTTTTATAGAAGTCTGTTAATAGAATCACCCACACTATTGGCAGGTACTAGGTATAAGTGTACTTTATACAAACGTTACTAAAATGCGCAGCGGCGACCAATCGGCGTGATTTTCATATTGTTATATGAGTTCTCTTGAAACCGCTTTCAGGTTGTAAGTAAGTATCAACTTCGTATTTCACACTGCGCTCGATAACACCAAACCGGACGTTAGGTCCGGTAGATAATAGTTAAACAATATTAAAACGAATATAGACGGTATCTTGCGATACTCGAAAACATCCAAGTGTTTCTCGTTCAAGATGTAGGTACGTTTAATACTAATATATTTGATAATTGGACCAAGGCAAAAGACTGAGTTTTCTGGCAGTATTTATTTATGCGTTTGATTGAAAAAGTTTTGTAAACCATTACAAGTTTTATGAGAAAGAAATCATACACAAATATGATTTCGGAATAAAACCTACACAACTGAAGTTTCTTTGTTTTCGATCGTAAAATGTTGAATAACAACAGCATCCAATTCAGGACGACTAATTTCTATACGCAGATAACCTTCATGGGGCGTCCTGAATATACGGAACAAAAGAAAATTCTCATTTGGCTCCGAAATTCTGAACGGGAAATGGTGAAACTTTTCCGCTTTACCCTATTAGCGGAAAAACGTTGGCGCGAGCGAACCAAACAAAAATGATTTGGACGGATACAACGGAACTGTGAGCGAATGTTCGGATTCACGAATGTATTTATATACGTACATCGCCATTTCCATTGCCACACAACCTGTGTTCCTGCAACCATGGATGTCGAGTTCGTTCAGTTCAAATGTTTTAATCCTATTTGACAGTAATTAGGTTCCAGTCCACTGAAATAGTCGTTCATTTTACGATCACTGAAATAAAATAATAATACATTCAGAGCTTCATTTCGTAATTTTAAAATACCTAGAAGAATAGTTCATATCATCCGATGACCAGGTTTTATAAGGCTTTCAGCTGGATTTTACGTTTGTCACGTTTTTTTATCCATTTCGAATGTAGAATCTCCATGTATTTTACTTATCTGGTAAAAATAATCAAAGATACATAGATCATTAATTTTATGCAAATTTACATAGAGATAAATGGTAATAAAGACCCTTGGTGGCTAATTTAGCAACTTGAAATATTTTTCTTTCTCGATTTTTTTTATATTTCAATTAAAAAATCTAAATGTTTAAAATGTTGTATCCCAGATTTACAAGCACAGTGAATACATAAGTTTTATTGGGTTCCCGAAATCCGGACAAAAAATGTACTGAATAATGATTAAAAACTAATAGCCACACCACAAAACATACAATGGGTGGCAAAACAATGATGTCTACTTCGCGACAAATGAAATTGTATTCGGCGGCCAGGCCTGTTTACTGCCGACCCCACGGCTCACGTTTACTTGTTAAACTGGGTCCGAAATTTTACCCAATTTAATTGTGAATAAATGGAAGTTGGCATTACCGTTTAATCAGAACGCCAACGTAAAAGCTGATAAATTAATTTGAAATCTCTGAACGTCACGTGCAATTGTGTCTGATTGTTTTTGATAAGTCATACTAATTTATCACTGCTACATCGAAACGCACTTAAATTTAACTATCATGGACGTATCGTTTCACTGTATTTAATTATCATGGATATATCGTTTCACTGTATTTAACTAACATGAATGTATCGTTTCACTCTATTATCACTAATTGTATGATACATTCCTATTCAAATTAAACTCTCTAACTTTTTTGGGAATTCAAAACCAATTTGAGATTCTCTGTGACAATAATTTAACATATTTTTTTGCTGATCGCGATTAATATTAATATTATATTGATTTTTAAGTGCTACCGAGGTTATCCAATCTTTTAGGGAATATTTTTTTTATCAATAAATTGCAAACCGCTTCCAACCTCTCATACAAAACATAAATATTTACTTATAAAATTCATACAGTTAGTAAAGTTACTCAAATCGTAAATTCCTATTGATGTATTTCCTTAACGTGATTCAAGGAGCATTTTGTTAAACTGTTGTACGTTTACCGTAGCAGGTATTAACGAAACTTTATTTATAACAATCTGCTGAAAATAAATCATACATGAGATGTTAGTTTCAAAACAAATAATATGAATCTGAGTAACGCTGTTATTTGAATGGCTAGAACTGAGTAAATCACGTACTGGAGTTGTTAGTTATCTCGTCGTGAATCTATATCCTAGTTTCTAAGAACAACATGGGTTAATATTAATATTATTTATTCTACTGGAGTAATGCACATATTTTTCTAGGTAGTAAAAAATACTTTTTACTTTTATAACTACATGTATTTTGTTTTCAATATAATTCAGAAATTTTACTTCCTTAGTTTTATTAAATGAAATTTCAGCATGTATGTATGTTAAAATGTTTCACATTCTCTTTAAAAATTGAAAAAATTAGTAAAACAGAAAGAGTAGAGGTCGTGTGTTCAAGTCTCGGTCGTAACGTTTTTTTTTTCTTGTGTGTATGTGTTTGTGTGTGTGGGTCTTCTTGTCTTTCATATTATTTAAAAAAAAAATTTTAAACGATTAATATCACAATGAACCTTAAAACTTTATTAAGTTATTTCCATTTTAAAAATAAATTATAATTTAAGCGATGATTATTCTTTCGTACTCTTTTTACTAGGCTCTTTTGACTATAGTGAGTGAGTCCACGTGATGCTTTTTTATGTGCAAAACGAATCCAATTTTCAGGAAAGATAGCAAAACCCTAGGTAACTTTTAGCTTTAAGATATTTTATTTGGACTTTTAAAATAATTTGCAGGTTCGTTATAGTAAAACAAGAAGCACGACAATTATGAAAACATTAATTTAGATTCAGTCTTAAGTTACAGATACCCGTAGGTATGCCCAAACCTATGTTTTCAAATCTGCATTAAATTTTATCATTTGACGGAAAGTGACTGCAAAAAATAACATTTTGTATCTCGCAAGTAATAAGAAGAGGAAATTAATATTCTTATCATCTTTTAAGAGTTAAGATGGCAGAAAGTTGGAATTGTGTAAATAGCATCTGTTAAAATCTGGAATCGTGACAAAAATAACTGTTGCTTCCGGAATACTTAGAGCCTATTTAGAGTCACCCGAGGACCGGAAAACTGTGCTTCCGTTGTTCAAACAAAAATAACAATCCCCACCAATATACAAATTGAATTCCTCTGTCACATTGTATTTGGCATCTTCGGGTCCCCAAAGTAAACAGCACGGGGCTCCGTGGTGCCAAGGCGAAGTGTGTGCTTTGTGCCTGTAATTATATAAGGGTCTGTTGAATTTAATATTCCTTACAAAGCTACTCTTGCAATCCATCATTGAGAATTCACCATTTTTATTTGTTGATTTGGATCTGTTTTGATATTTTTTAAATACTTTTTATGTGATCTACGATGCTGCACATAAATCTCAATTGCACAAAGATAATCTTTCTACGGTATTTCCCAAATTGGGGCCGCTTAGCGGGGGCCTGGAAGGCAATGAAGAATATTTTATAATGATATTTTATTTATGGAACTAATTTTAACTTGATTTTTTCACAAACCGACTTATGATCTGGGTAAATGCATTTTTGATGAACTTAATATGATTTTTTAATTTTGAATTAAATGCGCAACAAGGAAGGTGAAACAGTAAAATATTGTACTTCTTTAAAATAAAAACATCCAGTAGAATATTTTCACATTTAGCAAGTAAATAAATGTCACAATTTCTTGTAGATTAATTTTGAGCCGCTGCAGGTAGAGGAGTTTTATTTTAAAAAATAGATTATTCTTTTAAAATCATCCAATTTCACGTTATTAGAATTTCAACGAGACAGTCTGCATGGCTTTCTTAGGTACTAGGGACACTTTTCCAGCGTGCCATCATCCATGTAATCTACCAATAAGGTCAATTATTCCTTTGACAGTAGGCCCAGTCCCACTAATTAAGTTCACCGGGGTTGTTATTGGGTGTTTGGCGATGCCTCCTCGTTCAAGCACGTGGCCCCAGGTATCTGAGCATCTTCAATTCAAGGAGGGGATACTGTCATGGATGAATTGTTATTATATCAACGTCTTTAGATTTCCTATGTAAGATTGGATTTTCACACTTCCAAGAGCTGCATATATAACCTGACGTGGCAGATACCTCTTCGTTAAAAAATCTCCCTGTAGTAATTGAGATTTGTGGTCGACAAATTACTCAGATTTATTCTTCCTGATAATAAATACACGTAGGTACTTTCATTCTGCAATATAAGGTTGTTGTTCCGTTGAAATCTAAGACAAGAGAGACACAATAGACAACGTACGTATTATTTATACTGCCATTCATCTGTCTCTCTCAGTCATGTGGTCTCTTTCAAATCCGCAAACATACGATCACAACAGTTTTTTATGATTTATTTTTTTTATATATATATAAAAATTACAAACAATACAAAACAAAATGAACCTTTGTCTGTCCAACTGGGAAGGATTCCCGTTTCAGGACAGCCAAATTGTGTATTTAGTAGGTACATAATATTCTTACAATGGAATAACGATGCTGTAAAAAAATAAATTTTGTGAACATTGTTGATTGCATTCGAAGTGACAGGATGGTTTCTTTATCCTTGAAAGAATCGCAAAAATGTAATTTATTACCAGGGTCAATTTGGATAACATTAGTAATTGCATTCAGAACAGATGAATGGTTTCTTTCGGGACATCACAAGTCTGAGATTCTTTCCAGGGCATTTTGGAGAACATTTACAATTGTATAGTTAGAATTTCCACATTTATAAATCAGTATAAGACATATGAATCCTATAGTACTATATTTTTAGAAATTTTTAGGTGATAGTTTCCATTTAGTCGTTTTCTTGTTAATTTTGAAATTAAATAATGTCGGTTTTAAGTAAATGGAAATATTCTTAAATGGTTTGGAGATTATTAAAGCCATTTCCTGTTATAGCAAGATTCAAACATATTTCATAGGAGTCTTTTATCTGAAACCATTTATGAACAGTTATTACAAATTGACTCTAATGAAAGTATGTATATTAGGGTGGAACACTTTTGTATGAAAAATTTTTTTTTTTCGAAATTCGAATTGGAATACCAGGGAAAAGTTGCTTTATGTAATTCTAAATAACAGTTCTCAATTTGGAACTTCTAGCTCGACATCTTGAGGTCCCGCCAGAGACTTGAAATTTTATTTTTGAAGTTTTTATAGACGTTTTGTATTAAACACCCTATAAACAAAATTATAAGTAAATATAATATGTTATGCATGAAATGATAAAATAAAAGTAGATTTTAAATAATAAAAACATTTATTTCAAAATTAAACAAAGATTAAGAAAGTTATGTTGGTATGAATAAAATCATTTTTTATAGCAAAAAACCATTTTTAGGTTCAAACTTTGGCATGAGTTTTCGAGATGCTAATTTAGATTTTATGAATCCCTCTCGTCTTATCTCGTCGAATGCACTTAGAACTGCTTCTGTCACAACTTTTACAAATCTTTCCACAGCCTGGGTATGGCAAGTCAGTCTCATAAACTTCAACAATGTATCTTCTCCATTTTCAATAAGATCTTGTAACTGACCATCGGAAATATTCATCAGTATTGAGGGTTCGTATATATTTTGTTACCAGTCAATCATGTCTATGTAAGAACATGCATTTAAGTTCACTTTTGGCACCTCAAAAATGCGCGAAACAGATTTTTTATTAACTTGACGAGCCTTTAAAATGCGTCTTGCAGTGAGTTCTCTAATGTGCTTACATGAATCTGTTATCATACTCAACAACAAGTTTTCTGGATGAGCGAAGTAACTGTTACAAATTATAACAGGGTCCACTATCACCAACAACTCGTTGGACAAATATCTAGTGCTGTTAATGAGCTTCCATAAATTATTTGAACCATCTTTGCAGGATGAATGTGTTTTGATAGTAAACCAGACAGGAGCGTATGATTATACGACAAACGTTGCTAAAGTCACAAGATTTTGTTGTGGATTTTCTGTAGAAATATACAAATGCAGTATGCGATTAGCTCTTTTCAACCAGCGGGCATGGGGTAGTTTACCTGGGCTTCTCTTTAATAAATCCAGGAGACCAGGATCCTTTTATGACAGCAGTAGTAATTTCTTGTAAATATTTCTGGTCTGTACTGAGATCTGTGGATATTTGTGGAGGTAGTTCACCTTCTATCTTCTCAAAGTTAGCTAACAGCAGCGTCTCGCGTATCTCTAATGCTTTACCAATTTGACCTGCAAATGATTTAGGTCCTGCAGTAGGGCCATCCAAATAGGTAAACAAATGCCTCAATGGTAACTCATTGGAGTGTAAGAGACAAATTATCCATTGCTGTATCAGACGTAATCGAGTGACACACAAGACTGTAAAAGGGCCGGTGATCCCAATCTGTGGAGGCGTAAGATGTCGTCCTTCAGTGGCGTGGAGGGGTAGAACGGGGCCGTCTCTGAAGCCGCTGTAGAGCTGGTCCGATTGCTTGTCGCTTGTTCTTGAGCTGATTCCGAGTCTGGTCCGAAGGGGTAGGCAAGTCCGTGGTCCAGGGTGAAGCGGGGGTCAGAGTGAAAGAAGGCGAGCAGAGGCAGAAGTCGGAGCGAGGTAGAGGGCAGAGCAGAGAGAGAGGTGTTGAGCTGGTGGAGGTTGCTGGCTAACTGCCTTTCCAAGGGACTATTTCCCGTTTTATAGGCCATCGGTGGCAGGCGCTGGCCGAACGACGCTCACACGGGCCAACTTTCTCTTTGATTCCAGGAATCGAAGCCCGTGTTTGTGACGCGCGCGCGGCCCGCCGCCTGTGTGATTACCGCCTCTCGGCCGGTAATTTTGGGCTCGTGGCCGAACGTGACCACGGCCTCTCTTTGTTCAGGCACGGTTCTCAGAATCGCGCTTGTGGAACGCTCGGGCGGCAAACCCACCTCGCACGCTATGACGGCGCACGGCCCTTTGCTTCGGGTCGCGGCCGAGCGTTCCCTCTCGTATAAGCACGATTCTCATAACCGTGCCCGAATTAAATGCTATTAATCCACCAGCTCTCTCAGTATGCTTCTCTGCCCGTGTCCCCTAGCCAAGCTCCGACGTTTCATTTATTGTTTACTTTTACATGGCTTTCACATTTTCATTTACATGGTTCAGACATACATTTTATACATTTCTTTCATTTTATACAATTTAGGATTAGACAGATTGGCGTAGATTATAGATTGGCGACCGTGGCCGAGCCCGGAGCAGTACGTCCGTAACAATTGCAATGGTCGAGATAGTCTGTTTTCCCTGTATTTGTGTTTTTTCCATCACAGCCAACAGCCATTAAACCATCTAGTGATATCTTTTCAGTCGTTAAAAATATGTGGATAGCTCTTTCAACATTTCTTGCACTGCCCGATGTTGGAACCCCATACCCAACATAAACAGTACCTGGTTCTTTTATAATCGAAATATGTTCCTGTTGTACAATCACTCTAAGCCTCTTCGATCTTTTTAAAACAGTTTTAGCCGTCTTATCTTTCCTTCCATCGAAATATAATGAAGGAATTTCTGTTACTCTTTCTTCGGTTAAATTTTGCTCGCGTCTCATTCTGCCTTATTGTTCTTAGTTTCATCCTATCTATTATGCCTCATTTCTTATTTGAGAGTACGTAATCTTCTATTCAGCAATTTTTTACTATGGATAAGATCAGTTCTTCCTAAATCCATTAGTCAGTTAGTGCGTTGGTCTTCTTAAAACATTTGTTCCTCTTTTGGAACTTTTTTTTCTCTCAAACAAGTACAGCTTACAAATTCTTGACATTTACTTGCAGCTATGTCAAAAATCTTTCTACTCTGTACTCTGAACTCTTCTAACTGTTCTTCCTTAAGTTTCTTCAAAGACTTTTTCAAATTATAACACTTCGAGTGATAACTTTTTAGTAACTGTAAGATTATTTTGTGTGTGACAATTGGAATCGAAGATTTTATCCACAATTCTTCAATTTTCGTTCAAACTACTACGGCAATTTCCAAATACGTAGGTTCTTTTGTTGTGATATTCCTTACTTATAAGTCTTGTCTAACCCTTTCGTAGAATTTCATCACATTTTCATACGTAGGTAGGATATTCTCTTTCAACTCTGCACTTACACCAAATATCGGACATTTTAAATTTTGTTTTCTAGAAATCAGTTTAATTCACTTACAAAACGTTTATCAATAAGTACTCGTGAATATAATTGACGCGCGACCTTTCACCTGAGACAATTATCGACAGTAGTTTAAACAAAACACTGCATTTCGTAGATTGTCAGGTGCCGCTCTCCGCTTCGTCCCGCACTTTGCACCTCTGTTACAGCGCCAAAGTATATTAAAATAAAGAAATATTTGATTGCAATAGCTAGTTAACTATATTTGAATATGTTTTTAAATAAAATAAACCTTTTTTAATAAATTCTGTACTATTTTCTAGGCCGCGCAAATATCCCCTAAGCTGTCGTTTTTGAAAATGTTCGATGTCTTGGCGGGGGCTCTTACCGTTGTCTGATATTTTTTATATTTTTAATTGAGGTAATTGATGGCAATTGGCAACTTAATACAACTATTCCAAATCAGAATTAGAAAAAAAAAAATTTCGTTCCGCCCTAATGTATATGTGTATTAGTTATATGTTATGTAAGAGTTATTATGAACATAATTGTTTGGCAATGTCAAAATAATATCGCATTTAGCTGGTTTTCACAATTGAAGTAATAATCATGTATTGTTTCATAGTGCTTTCACACAAACGAAGTATTGAATTCCGTAAGTCTAAACTTAAACTATAACTAATCAGCTATAACTGATTCAATGCTGTTAAATGATTAGTGTCATTGAACCCATTGTATTTGATTGAAATGAATGATATTAACAAAAAAAACTTTTTTCTGAATTCCTGGATAATTTTCATAAAGCGAGAAAAAACAAAAAACCTTACCTACGGAAATGTTTTTCGGCAGCGCGGGAGGCGTAAATAAATATACGCCTCCCTATCTCTCGCGAATCCGACAGCATTAACACTCACTCTAGCGAGTTTCTCCTCCGATGTCTTCTTAAAGATATTATGCAAAGACTTCGGGTGTACAACGATATATTTTACTGCCGCGGCACAATATAGCGACGCCCTGATTAGATCTAAACGGGACAATGGTGCTGCGGGGGTGCCTGTTAGGCCTGTTCGCCCGTTCCCCTGTTCGACTGTTCGCCTACTAGGCTCAGCGTTCAACAGCCAGTGGTGGAGAAGTGGAGAATTGGAGACCTTCTATATTCGTAAGCTATAATTGAATCTCATTTTGCATGGTAAGAACCTGGGTCACTAAAACGTAATATGAGTTAATGGATGAACTAGTGATGCAACGATTTGACAATTACGAATACTTACCAAATGCTTACCTTGTTCCAGAAATCAAATACTTCATGATTTAGATTGCTTATATACCATAGATAAATTTAACGAACTGATGCAGGACACTATAATGAAACAGATAAGAACAGAATATAATTAGGTATCTACTGAAAATTAAGTCATTGCTGGCGATCGGAATCTTCTTCTAGCTAGAAAACGAGATTAACAGTCCGAAAAGTATTAGTTTTAATTATACAATTTCACGATTTGTGTTCTAGTATGACATTTTTATCATCTCAATTCGCTAAACTATCGTCTTGTAAATATTAAGTTAAATGTGCAATTCAAAACTTTATACCTTATAATGGAAATACGTATTAAAAAAAATAGTTAGGTATACCTTGAAATACCATATGATCACCGTTTTAACACAATATATAATATTAGAGAGCTTCTCATAACTAACGACAGAATAGATTTTATTAAAAAATATCCATATTCTCACAAATTAAGGTATATTAATATTGTTCATGAATTAATATTATATATATAAATACTTAATCAAATTGAACATTACCTTCAGGTTGCATATTGTTACAAAAATTTTGAGTTCTTGAACAATCCACTTCCAAGAAGATCTCTGATATAAATCTTCTGAAAGGAATACTCTTAGTGCTATTTATATTCGTTACAAATGTAGAGGATATGAGAAAACTAGAAGTAGGTAATTGCCACTTTTGAGAAACGTTGAATCCCATCTTATCTACCGATTCATGCGGAAAATCAGGTATGTGACGTTAACGTGTTTTCACGTGCGAAGTGCGATAGTTTCAGCTAGGGGACTAAATTACAAATCTGAAATCTACGGATGTTCGTCTTCTTCACTGCCTTTGAAATTATGAAATCGTTAAATCGTCCTTATAACAACAAAAAATTTTCAAGAGAAATAATGGTGTCTGAACTTTATCAATTAATTGGAGATCCCGGGCCAATTATTGTCCACCAATGCCGAACAAGTTTCTTTGTTAAGAGCGAGAAACGTGCCCGAGCTTTATAAAATTATTCAGGGCAAGTCTGGACAAAATGACACCCAATAAAAATGAGACGCTTCTTAATAATGTATGCCTAAGGGCCAGATTTAAATTACACAGAGGAAAATGTTAATGCAGCAATTTACGTACGTTGTTTCGGGCGTTTATTTAGGAATTATATCTTTGAGCACCGAGGTACTTCGAAATTCACGTATAATTGGGTCTTTTCATTTTTCCTTTGTTGAGAATTTTACATTGAACGGTGCGTTTAAAACCGAGGAGAAAATTTTGTTTCTTTTTCGACATTAAATCACCTTTGAACTTACCGAGCTTTTCGTAGATTATTTCATAAAATGCCACTTGGGTGTGCAGAGTGGGAAGAATAAAAAGTGTACTTTTGGCGTTGGTTTCGCGAACTCACTTGTATATTCTAGAGTGTTTCTTGGTAAACGGTCTCCTAAATAGCTTTTCTTTGCTCCTTGATGAAAATACAAATGCTTTCCTTAAACCATCCCCGTTTTACTACTTCTTTTCACTTTATAATCAGGGTGCACGCTCTTTAAATGAGTGCCACATTTAATAGCTAATACAGTGCCGCTTCCAAAATTTCTATCTCACAAACAATTTTAAATCGCGAAAATCTCGTTACCCCTTGATTTAATATGTCGTAAAGGCTGAAAAGCTTTTATCAGCTGTCCCTTCTCAATAGAGCTTCTCCCGGCTTCTCCCGGATCCTCGCATCTTCTGCCCACCTGTAATTCTTCACTGAGGAAGATATCATCAAGTGACTTACTGTTACTTTACCCTCGTTTCCTTAACTTGCCGCTGCTCCAACCCGAGGTCGTTTTAGGCCCAGCTTTCAAAATGGCCTCCATCCCTACTAACCCTTCATTTATCTCTGATGGTAACCAAAAACAGATATATTGAGAGATAAACTTGCTCAATATTTCTTTCAACGATTTTATGAGCTTAAATAACGTTTGTCACTTCACAACGTGACACAATCTCAGGAACCTATTTGATGGAGACAATATAGAATTTGAATATATTATAATGAAAAGAAATGTGTCGAAGTTACTACGAATCTTTAACGGTGGTCAATGGTTTAAAAAATGTACAGTTTTCTAGATTAAATTTCTAAGTTAGCGCAACTATCTTTAGATCTTGAGATTATATCCATCCCAAATACTTCGAACACAGCGGATACCAAGTATTTTTAAAATATCATTTATACCGGCTTCTAATAATTATGAACATAGAATAGCCTTGTATAATATTCCATATGAAGATTACGCCTTAAGATGGATAAACGTGTTAAATTTCCAGGATATCCAGAACATGAAACCTTCCATTTTGTTATAATTATCATACATTTATGTCCCGTCTTTAGCTTCTCTTGCCGTTAAGGCCCAGACTACAATATTCAACTACAGGTAATCCGACAGTAATCCGCTTGACTAAAAGGCTTACTCAGTATATAGAGATCATCCGTCTAATTACCAATCCTGCGCCATTTTACATGATCGATAGGTTTGCGCCGGGTTAGATTGATGAGAACCAATTACTTCGTTTCGGTGGGAATTGACCGAACTTTATTAATAACTCTATTTTGCCAAAAGCTTAAACGAACTCTGGTCGGTGTTTTTTAAAAGGATTTTATGATATTATCAACCAAATCTATCACGGTTAATTTATTTATTTAATCATAACGAGATTACGAGAAACGTCTCTAAAATACATTTTTTCAAATATTCTGCTGAGGGTTGCTTAGCTAAGTCAACCAAGGTCCAATAATTAAAAATATCTCTAAAAGAAAATATCTTAATTAAAGAGCAAATTTATATACATCTTCACCCTTTCAGCTTGAATGGTCGGGCGCGGGCGGCCACCCTCGCCTCGCTTCAGTAGAGGAACGTTACGACCGCCAGGAAGACTGCAAGTATGATTAAGCCTATAAAGGACTTAGTTAATGACGTGAAAAGAAAACGTCAGCCAATCCGTGGAATCGCATATCTGCAGAGTTACTTCCCTTGTTAATATTCGGCTTATTCAAATTAAGACGGGCGTGAAAAATGTTAATGGTCAACATTATCGCGCAGTTTCAGTGAATTTGCACTAACTTTATTGACCCTTAAAAATTTACATTTTACAAGTTTCGGAAGATTTTGCAGTTATTTTTTTCTTTATAATATGGACTTATAGAGTAAAGCCTACAGAAATCAAATAGATATGATATTTGTAAACTAATAATTATTTTTTTACAATGAAATTTAATTAATGAATTTATTGCTCTTCCAGTTATACAATCAGTATTTTAATGGAATGTTGTACATCTTGCACAGTTATTCCCTTTTCTAGTATTTGTATGAATATGCAGT
Organism: Hesperophylax magnus; assembly: GCA_026573805.1. Taxonomy (NCBI): domain Eukaryota; kingdom Metazoa; phylum Arthropoda; class Insecta; order Trichoptera; family Limnephilidae; genus Hesperophylax; species Hesperophylax magnus. The sequence goes on from JAIUSX010000022.1 coordinate 11,027,740, forward strand.
TGTATATTTTTTATTCCTCTGAAAATTAATGCATTAACCTAAAAATTTCACACAGAAAAGCTGTGTAAACTGATGATGCCATCGAGACCTTTACTGGCTTCAGGCATTAAACAGATTTTCTGATTATTTTTTTAGGATAACACCATATTTATGTTCCTGTAACGATTGCCTCATTTTTACGCTATTCCTGATGTAAGTAAGGTATCAATAAATATAATTTTACGTTAGTGTCAGAAAAAATAATGCGGTTTTCATCGAATAGGTGTTTCTCCCACAAAATATTAATTTTGAGGGGCTAAGTTTTAATTTTCATGCAAATGAAAGTACTAACGGTGACAGCCCACGAAGATAATAGAAGATCTCCTGTCTCCTAGACAAGCATCGGTGGTAAAATGAATATTGACGAAATTAACGCGTTCACCATCTGTTCAATCGTGGATTCAAATATCTGTTAAGCCGCAGACAAGAGTAGCTAAGGGTTGCCCGCGTTAAGGGCTGGAGGCTGGAAGCTGGAGGCTGCAGGCTAGGGGATGGGAGCGGGTTGGGGACCGAGGGCTGAGTGTAATATAATATCCCACCCTCTTTTCACAGGTTGATTGCCTTTCACGGGCGCCAACGTGGAATGCTGGATTTTTATATATTTCCTCCATAAATCTCGCGGAATGAGCCTTATTTTTATACACACCGTGGAACAGATGTGCAAGGTATTACCGGAATTCGCCGTAAGCTTTTGGTGTTTTAAGCTCTGATGAAAAACTTTTGAATACCCAATAAACTAAGGCCTGATTACACTCATTATTGTGAATTCATCCAATTTGGAAATTTACAGTGCAATCAATCTTCGTTATAAATGGAAACTCTCAATAAAAGTATTATGTCGTCTTCGATTTTTGTCTTTCCACTCACCTTAATTCTCTGAAAAGCCTTTATGAAATTAGTTTGAATGAAAACTTTTTTATCGTTCCTAACAAGATTTAATTTTTACACTTTCAACATTATACATACACTTTTTTAAATAATTTTCGATCAAATTTGATCTACAACTAGTCATTAATCCGTCTTAAAAGCAAAAATACAAACTATCTCAAATTTAGTACCTCAATAAAAAACGTAAAATTTAAAACTTTTAAAAAATATTTTATCTACCTCCATAAGTAATGGATGTAAGATGAATTATATAAAGTTATCAAATGTTAGCTAGGCCTACGGGTATCACAAGGCTAATTCATCCCAACGCGGCTTCTAATCGTTACTCTAAGCAGCCATCATAATATAAACGAGGCAAAAACTTCCGTCAAAACATTTATCGTAACCTCTCGGCGGGCTGCTCAGTTCTCCTTCCAGAGGCGGTCCGTGAATATTTGATGACCCGGGCTGAGCCGGGCAGCCCGCTCGGCTGTCGGCAAGAATTTCCTCTGATAAATTAGTATAATGTTATTGCCAATCATGAATCCCTTACTACAGTCCCTCCGTCGTCTATTCCTATTACTCCCACAAGACTCTTAGCTCTGATGTTTAATTCTTATGATGCAACGTTTAAGCTAATATTTCGGGAAATAGGTGGATGGTGACCTTATTGACGTCTAAAAATGTGAATGAAATCATACCAGCAAAATTATCAAACGGAAGAAGAAGATTTTGCTGTGCCGCCGCCGCTCCGTGAAAGTTTTGCAGTGCATACTTTCCCATATTCTCAAATACAATTAGATATCTTAACGCTTTTGCACAAGTGCGTTTAGTAAATCATTGTTATTTCTATTTATTTACCCAGATTAAAATACGTGCATGGAATCCTAAAATGAACGACATGTGACAGAAAGTACTATCGCGTGTAAAGCCATTCTATTATTTTAATATATTGGCGTCTTTGGGAAGAGAAACACAGGCCGCCCATAGATGAACAAAGATAGCAACCTAAAAAACTGCCAGTTTTGGGTGATATTATAATTTGTGAAGAATTGGTGAAAAATGTCTATAATCAGACAATGGGAGACTAAGGGAGTTTTATAATATCCAAATACGCCCACTGGAAGGATTTCTGTAAATTCGCGTTTATTCATTTTATTCAGACCTTATTTGGCTTTAGATGGCATAGTTACATATATTAGGTAACTACAACAGGGTAAATATATAATATATAAGTTTTATGATGTTTATTAATAACTTCCTAATTGAGACTCCTGCTTATAAAGGCAATATTAATAATATTTTCAGGAACACTACCGGATACATACTACCATGAATAAAAAAACAAACACATAACAATATAAAATTTAAAAAAAAATTAACTATGTTTTTTATATAAGTACCTATTGATTGTTTTCAAATTCAAATAATAAATATACTGGGACCAAAATTAGTTTTACGATAAAGCGCATTTTAAGTATTTTCTTTAAAATTTAGGCTAGAATGTATTGTTTACCTTTCGCTTTTAAAAATAGAAGCAATTGTTCATTGTAATAAATAATATCTTAGCAAACTTTAATAACATCATTCAAAGTCAGAAATAACCATTCGCAAGTATTAATAATAATGACGTGGTAATCTGATCATCATAGTATCCCACTGGCCGATCAAGTTCGGCTCCACGATGGCAATCTTGTTACGGTATTTTGTGGAAATGGATGGACGAATAAAAGCAAAGATGCAATATTATATTTTCGTGAGCTAGATAGGTACAGAAATCTCCTCCGTTTTGATCAATCTTAGTTTCATAACTAAGTTAATCGCTTGTCGGAATGTAGCCGGAAAGAAACTTCTTTGATATTGTTGTTTGTGGAATAAAAATAACATCAAATATAAAGAAGTCCCCCAAATACTGGGTTAATACGTTTCGGGTTTTGGATTTTCAACGATTATTTTATTTTGGGTTTATCGGCCTATTTTTTTAGCAATTTTCTTAGTTTGCTCATGTTTAATGCGATTCTGGCATATTTCAGTTAACGGACCTTGATAATCTAATCTCAGTCAATTCAATTATTTTGATGTAGCAATTAACTCTATTACCATCTCTGTATCTATTACCTGGGAAATTAAAATCTCATTTTATTCTTTTACATTTTTAATCTTCGTTTGCTTTACAAATTATAACCTCATAGACTTTTTTCAAAAATCACTTTTTTTAATTTGTAACTGTTTATGGAATTATAGACAGCCCTGATTTACTGAGCCTAATCACCGTCAACATACCAACTTATATTATTATTTTTAATTGCAACAATTTTATCAGGACTGATTCGTTTAGATACTCGCTTGTGCCTAGATTGCATGTAGTTGGCATGCATAGTAGATGTGTTAAACTGCAGGGAACATAGTTACAAGAAGACTATAATAACATATCTCAATAATAATAATAATTAAAGTCAGCATCTTATTGTCATCTGCGCGGAATCTACACAATTTTCATAAAAAATATTGCTTAATGATTAATTACTGTTCCACTATTATTACTAATTACTATTTACATGGCACTTCTATTAACAACTGTATCACTTGCAATAATATTTTTGTGTACACACATTACTTGTTCTGTAATCACTCTATTGTAAAAGCCATCAGTGCAACAGTAAACACGCATCTTAATCGCTCCGAACAAACATTTAAAAATATATGATTTTTAACCCATGAAATACAAAGTAAAAAGTTTTTGCGGTGTTTGAAGTGTTTACAGTGAAGGATTTCAATTCAATTCAATTCAAAAGTGAGTTGTGTACTGAGAAACATCAATAAACATTTGTAATCCAATGATAAAGTGAAGTGACAATCAAAAAGTGACAGTTCCATTGTCTGTTACCAGATACGATTTCAAATTGTCTAGCGAAATACATCAAATTCTATTGATTTAAAATTAGCTAACAATAATTAAATTATTATACGAAGTGTTTTTGAATCGGTGAAGTAGGAATCATCTCTCTAAAACAAAATTAACAGCAATCAATAAACACAACATTATTATTATTTCTCTTTAAATATTATATTATTTTGCCTACTCAATTAGCATCTACGGCGTACGGAAGTAATCTAGTGTGTGAAAAGTTTTTGTGCCAAGACGAACAACTGGTAAATAAACCAAAATTTAAAAAAATAAATATCACAATAATTAAATCTGTCAACAGCAAGTGATAATCTCATACGCACACACACGTTCTTACCGAAGTGCAATACATACTAATCTAATAACTAACAAGTACTAACTAAACGAACACATCAATATGAATAATCCTTGCCATACGTGTTCAGAGCCTACTGTCTCGGCCGAGTCCGTTTTTGTGTGCGCCCTGTGCAAAGGGACCTTTCATTTACACTGTGGTGGAGTGGCGGAGAGCTCTTACCGTAGACTCAGTAAGGAGCGCCGCGCACAGATCAGATGCAAGCAATGTCTATCGGCAGTACCTATTGTTAAAGCCAGCGGTACAACACCTCCGGAGAGTGAACTACTTACCAAACTAATGGAACAAAACACTCAAATTCTAGCCACTCTGGAAACAATGAGTAAACAATACCAAGAGATTCTACTTCACGTTCACGACCTTGAGGATAAAAATAAATCACTTGAAAAAAAGAACTCTAACCTCGAAGCGAGACTTGAAGCCATTGAAAACCACGTGGAACAGATGGATAGACTAAACCGATCAAAAAATGTGGAGATTAGAGGAATCCCAGAAACCAACGGCGAAAACCTAAATAATATTATATTCAACATAAAAAAAACCATAAACTCAAACGAAGCTAACAATATCGATACGGCGTACCGCACTACACTAAAAGTCTCCAAAGATAAATGCAGGCCCATCCTAATAAAATTCAAGTCCAATATCGACCGTGATAATTTTCTGGAAGATGTAAAAAGGTTCAATAAACAAGCTGCAAATCGTGAGGACACACTTAACACCACCCTAATCGGAATGGCAGGACCAGGTTCCTCTATATACATTTCCGAACATCTAACATTTCAGGCGAAGCACCTGTGGTTTCTTGCCCGCAAGGCCAAACGTGCAAACCTTTTCAAATTTGCTTGGACCAGAGGGGGTCAAGTCTATGTACGGCGAGATATTGGGACACCTGTCATTATTATTAGTGACAAAAATAAACACCTTTTGTCACCCTCACCCATTAACCCGTAAACAATGCTCGCTGAGCAACATAATTTTCTTTTATGTATTTTTATATTATTATTTAAAACTCTTCATTATATACAGCAGTAAATTATTATTGTATGTCTCTAGCCCAAAGATACTATTTTTGATCATAGGTCTTGTTATCACCACTGTCTTAAATGTTAAGTTGAATCTATCATATGAATATGTGGAGCCTCTCATTTTTATTTTAAACGATGTGTCAAAATCATTGCTATTTTTTATGCCACTTACTGTGTTTTGTTACAAACTTTATAAATGGTAGAAATAGCCGATCAACTAGACAATTTGTCTCCAATTCCATGTACAGAAACAAACAGTTCTCTAGAAGTTCAACAAATATTAACTCTATCGGCCCTAAAAATTTTCTCAATGAATATCAGAAGCATAAACCATAATTTTAACGAATTATTGATAGTTCTCACAGACCTGAACTCCGACTTTGACATAATCATTTTGAGTGAATGCTGGATCAATGAAAATTACCTTCCCAAAAACATAACAAACTACACCCACTACAATACACAGAATAACATAACCCAAAACGATGGAGTTATCATATACATAAAAAATCACATATCTCACTCAGTAAACGAAATCATAATCAGTCAATCTAACTGTCTCAAAATTGTAATAGATAAACACGTAACCATATTTTCTATATATCGATCACCAGGCACGTCTAACATAACCCCTTTTCTAAATTCACTAAACCAATTTCTATCTTGTGTGAGTGATTGTGATAATCTCCTTATTATTGGTGACCTCAATATAAATATAATTAATTCTATGCATCCTCAAGCCAATGATTATATAAATATGCTAACTCTTCATGGCCTCGTCCCAGCCATAACAGCACCTACAAGAGTATCTGGCTCGTCTGTAAGTTGTATTGATCATGTTTTTTCAAAATGTAAATTAAAAACTATATCTCTTGTATACCAATGCACCATCACAGACCACTACGCTACCATAACTTCTCTTTCTTACAAAGTAGATAAACCACAACCGCATGAAATTCCAAAAAATAAAATATCCTATACCAAACTTTTTGAGCTGGTCTCACAAGAAAATTGGTCAAATCTTTACAAACAAAATGATCCTAATTTAGCCTGCGAATCTCTTGTCGAAACACTACATGTTCGGGCATAACGCTAATAAATTATAATTATTTTATTACCTACATCCTATTTGTTCCCACCTTGCCATCGGGAGATAGGGATTTCGTTCGACCGGCGCGGACCAGTACAATTTCTACCACCTACCCATACGCGTCTCGGGTCATACATTTCAATGGACATTTCTTTCGTGGTCGATATCTAGTGACGGAAATAGATTAATACTGTGTGAGTTTGGTGCTACTACGGAGGCTGTAAGGAGATACCAGTACAAGGTAGGACTTTCCCTTAATTCTGGTGGCATCCTCAAATTCCTATTCCCGTTCCCGTATATCGATCAATTGCACCCGACACAGACGCTAAAGTTTTTCAAGAGCTATCGAAACATTGGTCTTCAGCCGGATAAGATTTGCGTAGAAATTGTATTCAAATAGTAAATGGTTCAATAATCGTACGATTAAAAGATTATTTCAAGTAGTAATTATTTCTTACCGCGCGCCGCGGTTGCATTTCATAGGTGGGTAGTAATTTCAGTACATATTTCAAAATGGACAAGAATGAATCCAAGATTGGTTCTTTAAAGTTAAAAAGGCAAAGATTATTTGGGCGTATACAAGCCGCATATGATCTTATTAAAGATTTAAGTATAAGTTCAAAGTTATGTCAATTCAAGGCTAGGATGGATAAAATCGAGTCGACATATGAGGAATTTCAAAGCATACAATGCGAACTGGCGGACCTGGTTTCACTTCCCGAATTTGAGTCAAAAAATGATATTTTGGAAGTTTCCCGTGTTTTTGATGAATTGTACTTCGAGGTCACGTCGGCGCGTGACACTCTCGAGGCGAATAAGAATGGTCATAATGACTCATCAGGCGAGGAATTGCAGCGCCCGGGTCGAAGTTTTCTGGCACCAGAAATAAAAATACCATCGTTCAGTGGCCACATTAGAGATTGGCCTCCGTTTTTTAATTTATTTAGGAGTCTCGTTCACGAAAACACAGTTCTCACTAATATTGAAAAATTTCACTACCTACTAAGTTCTTTGAAGGGCACAGCATTATCCCTGGTTAAAACAATTCCAATAATACGAGAAAACTATGAATTAGCTTGGGAAACATTATTAAATCAATTTTCGGAGTCGAGAGCATTATTTATACACTATGCAAACTCTATTTTAAATTGCGATTTCACTAGCAATGTGGAGATATTAAATGGATTACGTGAAAATCTTTCCGGTCTATACGAACTAAAACGAGACAAATTATTCGAGGAATTTATTTGCCATTTTGTTTTACAAAAAATAGATTTAAATACTCGGCGGTCTTTTGAGTCTAGAATTGACAAAGATGAAATTCCGAATGTCGAAAAATTAATTAATTTCTTGGCCGCGCAAAACCGCGTAAATATGCTTTCAGACGTAAAGGAGAATCGGAAGTCTAAACGGGTTCTATTTGTTAAAAACGATTACACGAAGAAAATTATTTGCAATCATTGCAAAGCTGATCATCACATTACAAAATGTAAAATATTTCTTGGATTACAAGTAGACAGTAGGAGGGACTTCGTCAAAAGAGAAAGATTATGTTTCAATTGTTTAAATCCACATCTAATTAAAAATTGCCGATCTAAATTCCGATGTAGAAGTTGTAACAAGTCACACAATACCCTTTTACATAGTGACGAAAGGTCACCTTCACCGAACCGCGATTCTGAAAACGATAATTTAGCAAACTGTAATGCTGCGTACACAGTGACAAAACGCTCTATTTTACCTACCGCGCTGGCAGAATTCCTTGACATTTCAGGACGCAGAAAACGCGCCAGAATATTAATTGACTCGGGCAGTGAAATTTCGTTCATGTCTGAAAAATTATATAATGCTTTGGGATTAAAATCGAAGAAATGGTTAGGTACTGTCACTGGGGTCAATAATGCAATAGTCAACAATGTGCAAGGTTTAGTTACTTGTAAAATATATCCCATTCAGAATCATTCTTTTGTGTCAGGACAAGCGATAGTTATTTCAAATATTACGTCCAAGCTTTCGCCCGTTAATATGCATGAACCGTTTGAAGAATTCAAACAGTTGAAGCTGGCGGATCCAGATTTTCAATTTCCAGGCGATATCGACTTCTTAGTGGGGACTGACTTGATATCAAAAATATGGAGACCAGGATGTATTTCAAGCCGTAAATGTAATTTGCTGGCCGTGAATACAATATTCGGATACGTAGTCATGGGTTCATGTGTAGCACAAATGAAAGATGAAACACAGGCTTTTGTGACGTCAGCTTTAACTGCAGTCGAAAACAACGACTTAAATTACGCGGTAAGACGTTTCTGGGAAGTCGAAGAGATTTCTAACGAAATTATTCATAATAAAGATGATAGTGAATGCGAAAAGATATTTCAGGCAACGGTTAAACGGGATATTTGTGGCAGATATGTAGTAGCGCTACCTTTTAAAAATAAATCGGAAGTAAATTTAGGAAGTACATATGATATCGCTCTTAAGAGATTATATAATTTGGAAAAACGTTTGTCGTTAAATCCAACCTTAGCGGAACATTATCGTAAATATATGAAGGATTTTATAGAGCAAGGCTTCATGTCAAGAGTTACCCAATCGACTGAGATACGGAATACCAATTACATTCCCCATCATCCGGTCGTGCAAAAAATTAGTAATGATATTAAAGTTCGAGTGGTTTTTGACGCTTCCTGTAAATCAGACCGACAAATTTCTTTAAACGATTGTTTATATTCAGGTCCCAAATTACAAAATGAGATAGGACAAATTTTATTAAAGTTTCGCATATACCCGGTAGTATTTACTACGGATATTCAAAAAATGTTTTTGCAAATTCGAATAAGAGAAGAAGACACTAGCTATCAAAGGATTCTTTGGCGTTTTTCTCCTTTGCAGCCGGTAGGGCAATACACACTTAGCACAGTCACGTTTGGTGTGACTTCTTCGCCCTATTTGGCAATCAGAACTTTACATCAGCTAGTGCAGGATGAGGGTGCACAATTCCCAAAAGCTTCCAAGGCACTGTTGTCGGATACATACGTAGACGATATTGTTACTGGTGATTGGGAGCCAGACAGCGCCTTTCAGCTTCAGAGGGAGCTGAAAAAACTACTTGCGAAAGGAGGCTTTCAATTAAGAAAATGGATGAGTAATTCGCTGCCGGTATTAAAGGACATCCCGAGTGAACATCGGATCCACTCAAGTGGTCAGGTTGTATTTAATGATGAAACATCTGGTTCGTTAAAAATTTATGGCTTAATTTGGGATCCAGAAAAGGATACCTTTTCATACTCCGTGGAAGAAAAGTTAACGGTATTTTCAAAGCGTGCAATACTAAGCTGTGTTGCTCGCATATTCGATCCTATTGGATTAATAACCCCTGTGGTTTTCAAAGTAAAATGCCTTTTGCAAGAAATATGGAAAATCAAGATAGGTTGAGATGACTCGCTCCCTGAAAATATTATCATTTTGTGGCAAAATTTCTTAAATGGATTACCATCGTTACGTTTTTTACAAATACCTAGACATTGCAATACAATTAAACAGTCAAACTGTATTTTAGTAGGATTTTCAGATGCTAGTGAGTTGGGTTATGCTGCTTGTGTATATTTGGTTACGAAGGAAGCACACCCTAAAGTGACATTGCTTACTAGTAAATCTAAAGTTGCGCCACTGAAGACATTGTCAATACCGCGCCTTGAGCTCCTGGGAGCTCATCTGCTTTCAAAACTGATAAAAATGACGAAATCGTCGATTGAAACTCTTATACCAATTACAGATACAATATTATTTTCGGATTCTACAATTGTTTTATCATGGATTAAGGCACCTCCTCATACCTTAAAAACATTTGTCGCGAACCGCGTAATTAAAATACTCGATCAAGTCGAGGACGCAAGGTGGTATCACGTTGTTTCAAAGGAGAATCCAGCAGATTTAGCTTCTCGCGGTTTATATCCGCCTCAAATAATAGATAATGAATTATGGTTTCAAGGCCCGCCGTGGCTAGTTCAGTCGTTACAGAAGTGGCCGTTAGCTTTACCGGAAATATTAAAGATTGAACAATTGCCAGAGGTAAAGTCTCACGTCTCAACGGTTCATGAGCCGCATGACTATTTTAAGGGCCTAGGATTTTTCCGGTTTTCATCGTGGACACGTCTCGTGAATGTGGTTGCTTGGTCCCTCAGATTCATAAACAATGCTAGGCAACAGAGCAAGAGCGGTTGTAAGCGTGGAATTCTAACCTGCTCAGAAATAAACCACGCGACTATGGTCTTGTTAAAATGCGATCAACAGTTTCATTTTCCTGCTGAATTCCGAAAGCTCAAAGGAGATGGGGTGACCACAGTGGCTTTTCAAAAATTAAATGTTTTCATTGACAACGAGAATTTACTTCGCGTTGGCGGGCGGCTCTGCAATTCTCGTTTAAATTACAATACTAAGTTTCCAATAATCCTTGCGAAGAATAGTAAAATAGCTGAGCTTCTTATATTATATTACCATAATATATATTTGCATGCCGGATCACGAACCTTGCAGTTCCTGATTCAGCAAAATTACTGGATTATATTTGCCCGCAATAAAATAAAGAATTTAGTCTCAAAATGTGTGAGATGCGCACGATTGCGAGCCTTACCATCAACTCCTCTCATGGCCAGCCTGCCAGAAGCTCGTGTGACCCCGAGTCGCGTATTCAGTCGTGTAGGGGTGGATTTAGCGGGCCCATATAGCATAAAGGAAGGAAAACGCAGAGGGGCTAAAACATACAAGGCTTACTTTGCGATTTTTGTTTGCATGTCAACGAAGGCGATACATCTCGAGGTACTCTCGGATCTTTCGTCTGAGGCCTTTATTGCTACACTTAATAGATTCGTTTCAAGACGGGGTATCTGTCAAGCCATTTATTCTGATTGTGGTACAAATTTCGTTGGGGCTAAACGCCATTTGATTGGAGCACAAAAATTCTTAAATAAATGTCGTGATGATAAACTTATAATGCGCACATGTTCGGAAAGGGGAATAGTATGGAATTTTAATCCTCCTTCCAGTCCCCACTTCGGGGGACTATGGGAAGGTAACATAAGAGTGGTAAAGAATCATTTAAAGAGGGTATTAGGAGATAGTTCGTTAACGTACGAGGAGTTTACTACTATTTTAACCAAGATTGAGGCCATACTAAACTCGCGACCGCTGTGTTCCTTATCATCAGACCCTGAAGACATTCAAGCTCTCACTCCAGGTCATTTCTTAATAGGTGAACCGCTAATTTCAATTCCCGAATATAATTATTCCGAGGTTAAGACCAACCGACTCAATCGCTGGGAACACTTGCAGAAAATCACGCAACATTTTTGGCAGCGCTGGAATACCGAGTACTTACAAGAGTTACAAAATCGCGTTAAATGGTACAAGGCTACACGTAACCTCCAAGTAAATGACCTGGTAGTCATTAAGGATACCAGGAGTCCTCCTTTAAAATGGCCGCTCGGCAGGATAAGGGAGGTGAAACCAGGTTCGGACGGGGTCGTTAGAGTAGCCTCAGTTCAAACCAACGACGGGGTATATCTACGGCCTGTGACAAAGCTTTGCCTATTACCTATAGAATAAATAGTAACAGTCGTATATATATAATTTTTTTTGTATTTTGTTAGGATTAAGTTTCTTTTCATATACCTACTGTTTTCTTGTAGCTTATTTGTTTTATTTTTTTTCGGGTTCGACCAGTTTCGATGGGTATTGAAAAATTGTTAATTTTGGCGGGCGGTATATGTTCGGGCATAACGCTAATAAATTATAATTATTTTATTACCTACATCCTATTTGTTCCCACCTTGCCATCGGGAGATAGGGATTTCGTTCGACCGGCGCGGACCAGTACAATTTCTACCACCTACCCATACGCGTCTCGGGTCATACATTTCAATGGACATTTCTTTCGTGGTCGATATCTAGTGACGGAAATAGATTAATACTGTGTGAGTTTGGTGCTACTACGGAGGCTGTAAGGAGATACCAGTACAAGGTAGGACTTTCCCTTAATTCTGGTGGCATCCTCAAATTCCTATTCCCGTTCCCGTATATCGATCAATTGCACCCGACACAGACGCTAAAGTTTTTCAAGAGCTATCGAAACACTACATAACCACCTAACCAACGCTACATCCAGCACACCACACAAAACAAAACATTTTGACACTAAACTCAAACCTTGGATAACTGTAGGTATCCTTCATTCTATACGTAAGCGTGATAAACTCCACGCGCTCTGTAAAAAAAATCCAAACGATCATGAATCCTACATATTTTACAAGAAATACAGAAATGTCTGCAAAAAAATTACCTCTAAGGCCAGAGAAGATTACTATAAAAAACTAATCAAAAACGCCGAAAATGACAAGAAAAAAATATGGAGTATTATTAAGGACATATCCCACACTAGACAAACGACTACACCTATCAATAAGATTAAAATTGAAGGCCGATCATTAACAAATACACGTAATGACTCAATAAAAATCGCAGACCATTTCAATGAATTTTTCACCTCAGTCGGATCTAACCTTTCCAATAATATTCTAACTAGAAATAATGTTTCGGAACATGACCTTGCAAACGAAATAACCCTGGCTCATCTCAGTTATACTCCATTTATGTTCACACCTACCACAGAATTGGAAATTACAAAAATCATCTCAACATTAAAAAATAGTCACTCAACAGGAATAGATAAAATCTCTACTAAACTCACTAAACATTTAAAAACCCTTATTGCCAGCCCTCTCAAACATGTTATTAACTTAAGCCTCCAATCCGGTTTATTCCCAAAATCACTTAAACATGCCTCTATCATCCCTATTTTCAAATCAGGTGACAGATCTTCCCTAAATAGTTACAGGCCTATATCGCTATTGAGCACTATATCCAAAATCATTGAAAAAGTAGTAAAAATAAGACTCCTCAAATTCCTCGAGGACAATAAAATCCTTTCCAAAAACCAATACGGTTTTCGCAAAGACTGTAGTACTGCTGATGCAATTGCAACCTTTACCAATATTATATCAGATAACCTCGATAAAGGCAATAAACCTCTTGCTGTCTTTCTAGATTTGTCTAAAGCCTTCGACACTATTTCCCACCACATTCTTCTAAAAAAACTGCAACAGATTGGGATAGAAGGTACTGCCCTGAAATGGTTTAAAAACTACCTCACGCAGAGATCACAAACAACCGTCATCCACTCCGATCAAGAATACAGGAGTAATTGTTTACCCATCTCCCACGGTGTACCCCAAGGAAGTGTTCTAGGCCCGCTCTTATTTCTAATATATATGAACTCCTTGTTGAATTTGGATATTGAAGGTAATATAATATCTTTCGCTGATGACACGGTAATCATTTTTACGAGTAAAATGTGGAGAACAACAATTGAGAAGGCGAATTCTGGACTGAACAAAATTAAAAAATGGCTGGACTCCAACCTCCTCACCCTAAATATTAAAAAAACACAATATATACATTTTTCAATCCGAAAATTAACTCTCTCAGAAAACCTTCCTAAACTAATTATTCACACTTGCCCACAAAATCTAGACACTCCCCCACTATCTCTCACTACAAGCTGTTCATGCCCAATTATTAAACCGTCAACTGAAATAAAATACCTAGGTGTCATTATAGATAACCATTTACGCTGGGAGGCCCAAATCAACTCCATAACAAAAAGACTCCGTAAGTTATGCTATATTTTTTATTCCCTTCGATCAATCCTCGATATAAAAACACTCAAAAGTGTTTATTTTGCTTTATTCCAATCTATAGCTACGTACGGCATTATAGGATGGGGAGGTTGTGCTGCATCCATTCTCTACCCTCTAGTGACTGTTCAAAAACTTTTGTTAAGGATCATCTTCAAATGTTCCCGTTCTTACCCATCAGAGCCACTCTTCAAGAAACTAGCAGTCCTGGACATTCGTCAACTATATATTAAGATAGTTCTCATCCATATCTGGAAAAATGGTTTGATAAATTCTACTCAAAAAGATATACATACACGCTACTCAACGCATGGAAAATGCACAATCCCCATAACAAAAACCACTTTCTCACAAAGACAATACACATACATCGCACCAAAAATATACAATGCACTAAATAACGACATCAAAAGATCCAGTACACTTACTCACTTTGCAGCCGGTGTCCAAAAATGGATATCCGGAAAGGGTCGAAATTTCTTTAAAGAATTTCTTTGAGGTATTTCTTTAAAGAATTTCTTTAAAGAACGTAGGTTATACCACCAATAAAAGTTTTTGTTTGTAAAGAACTATATATAATTACTATAATATTAATGGCCGAAAGTTTAAAAACTTTAAATAAACTACTTAAAACTGTTTGGCACCACTGTACCTACGGCATACAAGTTCCATGTACCTACTGTACCACCTTAGCTACCAGCTGACTAAACCACCGTAACAATAATAATTGACTCCAGTGTTCAGTGTAATTCGCCGGACTTGAAACTAACTTTCTAACTTTGATTTATTTGTACAAAACTGCTGCAAAATAATGTACCTACCAATTTAATCAAGCACATATAGATTTCCATAGTAAAAATAATCCTTTCTCATTTGCCTACTCTATAGTACTATGTTTGATTTTATAACTATATCCTTTTTATATTCTTTTTTATGTATCTATTTTACTTTAGGGAAATCAACAGTTTACAATGTGGTTCATTAATACATATTATGTAATTTACCTAAATGAGATTTCCTCAAAATACTATTGTATTATGTATCTAAAAATAACACTTACAACAACTAAAAAATATTATATTATTATACTACTATATTATTATACTATATTAATTTTTATGCTTCCGATTTTGTTGTCCGGGTTAAATCTTCACCATAGGAAAAACTAAACCCTTCCACTCACTTTTCCACAAATGATCAGCTAGTCATTCAACACTATGCAAGTGCATTACATAAGTAAAATAAATACAAAACAATACAAGAACAACAACATGTCAACTCACCAGAGATCAAATGGGAAAAAAAAATTCACCGACTCCAGATATTTTCATATCAGAGGGTTCGGCTCGGTAGAACTTCTAACAGGGCCTATAAATCCTACTGATCCCTCAACATAAATATTTTAAAAATCTTTCGTTATCCTACATGTATTCAAAATGACCGACTTTTGCATCTTTATATATAAATTTTTTGATAGATCTAATACGCCTAAATTTTTAATGAGAGAGCTGGGTATAATGCCAGTAGCCGAAATAACTAATGGTAATATTTTTATAGTCTGAGAATGCCAAATTCTTTTTATTTCGTTTCCTAAATCTGTGTATTTTCTTATTTTTTCATTAACAGATTTTTGAATGTTACAGGAATTTGGAATAGCGACATCAATGATATAAGTTATTTTTTTTAATTTTGTCATGTAAAACTATATCGGGTCTATTATGACTAATCGTTCGATCTGTCAGTATAGTTTTATCATAATATATTTTATAAAATTCGTTTTCTAAAAATGATTTTGGTTCGTATTCATAATATGGTACTATATTACGGCAGTCAATCAAGTTATGTTTAATTACCAAATTTTGGTGAATTATTTTTAAAACTTGATTGTGCCTAAATGTATACTCGGACGGTGCTAATATAGAACATCCCGATATAATATGTTCTATAGTTTCCGGAAAAGCCAAACATTTTCTACACAAATCATCAATTTGATTTGTATCTTTGATTATATGCTTTCTATAATTTTTAGTATTAATGACTCTATCCTGAATGGCAAGCATAAATCCTTCTATTTCTGCGCTCAACTCTCCAATACTCAACCATTTGTTTGACGAAAATTTGTCAACATACGTTTGGTTGAGATAATTGAAGTGTTTTGCGTGTAAAATTTTATTTGACCAGGAATCTAATAGTTCCTGGTTGGGATTTATAAAAATGTTGGCATTCTCATCGTATAAATTTAAAGGTGTAATATTTCTATCTGCCTTGCAAATTATTTTGTGCATTTCTGAGCTATGAGCTTTCCTATGGAAAAAAGTTCTTAGCATTTCTACCTGATTATGTTTCAAAGAAGTTATTTTGACTATGCCTCTACCTCCTAAATTTCTAGGTAAATTAACTCGTTCTATAGCTGAATTTGGATGATGGCAATTAAATTTTGTTAGTGTAGTTCTAATTAATCTTTCTAAGTTATCTAAATCTGTATTAGACCATTTAATTATGCCAAATGAGTACGTTAATAGAGGTATTGCCCAAGTATTTATTGCTTTTACTAAATTTTTAGCAGATAGATTGCATTTTAAAATTTTCCTGATCCTAGTTTGAAATTTAATCCTAATATCATTTTTAATACTAGTATGGTCTAATCTATTTGATTGTGGGTATCCTAAATACTTATAAACCTCATCCCTTTTCATACTAGTAATTTGGAAATTTCTAAATATACTCTCGTTCCCATCTACAATTTTGCCTTTCTCTATATGGATCGTTCTACATTTATCTAAACCAAAAGTCATTTTGATATCATCTGAAAAGTTTTTAACTACCTCGATCATTTTCTCTAAATTTTGTTCAGAATTCGAAAATAATTTTATGTCATCCATATATAATAAATGCGAAATTGTACTACTCTCCCTTGTATTACCCTTAACTTTTATTCCAAACTTGCTTTTAATTAACATTTTAGATAGAGGATTCAATGCTAAGCAAAACCAAAGAGGACTCAATGAGTCTCCTTGAAAAATTCCTCTTTTAATTGAAATGCCCGGTATTACTATTTTCTTACCTTTTAAATTGATAAGTAAATTGGTATTCCAAAAGGACATAATATTTTCCAAAAAGCTAATAATAATGGGGTTAATTTTATATATATTTAATACTTTGATCAGCCACGAGTGCGGGACACTATCGAAAGCCTTTTGGTAGTCTATATAGCAAGTATGTAAATTACGTTTTCGAGTTTGAATCTGTTTTAGAATTACAGAATCGATAACTAATTGTTCTTTACATCCCATATGTTTTCTGCGACAACCTTTTTGTTGTTCAGATAAAATATTTTTTTCATCTAAATGAGTATATATTAAATCTGTTAAACAAGAGGTTAAAATTTTGTATATTGTCGGTAAACATGTAATGGGTCTGTACTGAGAAGGATTATTAATATTTTCGCTTTTGGGTAACATATAAGTAATGCCCTTAGTTAGAAAATTTGGAAAATTTTGAGGTTGACTTACAAATTTTGAAAGATTTTTTGCCAAAAGAGGATGTAAAGTAGTCAGACGTTTGTACCAAAAATTATGTATCCAATCGCAACCCGTGGCTTTCCAATTATGAGTATTTTTAATAATTTATTATATTGTATTATTTATTTTATTATTTATTTATTTATTTTTATATATATTATTATATTGTACTATTATATTATATTAATATTATGCTATTATATTTTTATATTCTACTGTATTCTTCCATACTTCCTTATATTACTATAGTCATTTACATTATTTTAAATATGTTATTTTATTTTATATTCCCGCACAATCTTTATGTTAATGTATAGAAAATCGACCACCATAACACGGGCATGTGCCTAGCATGGTGGTCGAAAAATTCCTCAATGCATGTAACTAATAATTTTATAGAATAAAGAAACTTTAAAAAAAAAAAAATTACATGTTTGTAAAAGCCGGTATTTTATATTATATATTTATTATACAGCAGGTTACTAAGCATGTTTACAATATTAACGCTTGAATTATCATTCTGATAATTTTGTATATGTTGAGGTGCTAAAACTGTATTTATTATTCAGAACTAAATGCTATAAAGATAGCTTCTTCAGTCAACACATTCGCCGTAGTAATGCTTCAGTATTAATTATTATTCACCACATATTGACGCATTACATATTGTATTGTGCGTTCTGAATATGAATAATAATCCTGCAAAAAATTAAGTTTCAATTAATAATTAATTTTTCAAAAAATATTCGTCCAATAATTTGTTTTAGAACTGCCCGCTTTCACTTTGCTACGAGCAGATTCACACTTGTCTAGTCTGCATCACATAATTTGTATATTTTCTAATGAAACTGGTCAATTTTTGAATAACTAATTGGAACCACTACAAGTTTCAAAAGAAGTAAATATTTTTTTTTATAATAATCAAGAATGAATGCTTAGGCCCACTTGTTTCGCAGAAATTCGCGTGTGATAAAGTAATCAATTGAACATTCAGTACCATTTTTATTTTTTTGCATTTGAAAGGTCCAGGTTTCAACTTTCTACTAAACTGAAATTAGCTGACAAGCTTAACAACATGATAGTAGGTGCACTCTTCTGTTGATCACAATTTGTTCAAAAACTGAAACGGACTTACAATCGGCATTTAAAAGGCATATTTTAACCGGCAAATAAAACAAAGTTACATTCAAATTTCTGTGAAATGTCCGTATTGAAACACACGTTAATTTAACACCAACACTTTCAAGGTAAATTTAATTTTGTAAGGTGCACAAAACGTCAGTTTTACATCACGTACTACTTAATAAAGTTCCTTAATACATAATATCTTAAATTTTCCTTGCATTAATCGTCAAGAGGCCAATTTAAAACTCGGCGAGAACTAATTTATCGGTGTTAAGTTTTCAGCACCGGGAGATGGGCCAATAGTTGTGTTGCATGAGGAAGCGAACCCCCGTGCCTCGTGCCTAAATGGGCAAGGCATACCGCTTGTATAATTGGCTTAATGGATCCCAAGGGTTTTTCTGCCGAACACAGTGGAACCAATACACCTACTTCGGCTTGTACTTATAATTCCACACGCTCTGTGTTGGATACATTTCGGCTGGCCATAGCGTGTGTCTTTGTTCTGTGACGAAACCAATAATCGTTACTGTTTTCATTATGAAAACTGTTTACATGATTGCGAAACATTGAACACATAACTATTACTTCTTGATATAGATAGGCACATCAAATGGTAAATGTAAAAAAAAAATAATGCGAAATGTAAAAAATAATAAAAAAATGTATTTTGGAATCAAAAATATAAAACATAATTATATCAGAGTAATAAGTGGTATGTATAATATATGGTAACATTTCATTTTCATAATTATATATCTATATTTTTATTTACGGTTGCACCTCATTAAACCTATGGTTATGTGTATGGGATTGTGTTATTTAATAAGTTATTAAAAAGATTTTTTTTGTTTTGAATTTTTAAAGTTTATTAAGGAATCTAAGATTTTTGGCAATTTATTAAAGAATTTTGTTATTAAATATTATTTGTAGTTCTGAAATCTCAATGTTTTTTTCATTTTGAAATCATTAGCATGTATTTTTTCCTGAGTTTTCATATGTTTCTGAATGATAATAATGAAGATAAACCAATTAACTTTGATTAATTAAGTTATTTTTACATTACAAACAAAAACAAATGGAAAAAAAACATTAATTTAAATGTAAGAAGTTGGTTCTGTGCAGGTTCGTGATATATTCTTGCTCACAATTAATTTAATTAGTTTTAATTATTATTTACCCTGTGCAACCTAGTCAAGAAGCTACAAATAATAGTATCTGTACCAGACAGCAGATGAATCTACCTAAATAATAAA
Source organism: Hesperophylax magnus (assembly GCA_026573805.1). Taxonomy (NCBI): domain Eukaryota; kingdom Metazoa; phylum Arthropoda; class Insecta; order Trichoptera; family Limnephilidae; genus Hesperophylax; species Hesperophylax magnus. The sequence continues at coordinate 11,047,680 of JAIUSX010000022.1, forward strand.
TGAAATAATTAAGGAAATTAATAATTATCTGTTATCACATATTTTACGGTGGTGAATCCTTTATAAGGTCAATTATGTGTCAATTGTGTGTCATGACTGGTTATTTTTCTTGGTTTCTTAATGCTCTGATGCATCCTGTTTATACATAAGAATATTTGCTACACATTAACACGCGCAGAAACTGTTTAATTTTAGACCAATAAATATGCAAACAACTGGCCCAATCAGTCAGTTTTCCGACGATATTCGTGAAGCTGTCTTTCATTGAAAATTCTTACCCAAGGTACCCCGGGAGGATACTGGCATTTTCAAAGTCCATTTCCAAAGTAAAGCCTTTGGTGTGTCCATCAACGTATTAAGTCAAGTTGTATACTTTATTACCGGAGAACCGTGCCTATACCGATATGTTTGCAAACAGATTATTAAAAATTCCTTTCTTTTACACAAGGGGAAAATCTTGTATCGTTGACGATTAAAAAATTCCTCCCGAGCAACGCTCCAGCGAAAATTCTCTATTTACATCGAAAATTGTATTTTTCTCCTATCTGCATACTTCGCTTGTAATATTTCCACTTAGCAGCACCAAATAAGCAACCAATTTTACACGAAAGTTTGCGCATCTCTATGACTTACCTATCTTCTTATCTATCATGTCTTGCGACTTCTTCCAGTTTATTGTATTTAAATATTTTAAACAAATAGCATTATTTAACGTAACATTATTTCATTTTCAAAATTTTAATGAGAAAGAGATTAGTTATAATAACAAATGGGATTTTATTTTGTATCTCGGGAACAAAATATAATTGTGATATTGTAGATTTATCAATGATAATCACATTGAAATAAAAATAGTTGAAAAATTAGAAACCCACAATATTAATCCCATTAAAATAAAAACAGTTGGAAAACAAACCAATCAACAAATAATCTACGTTTTCTTAGATTGAAGCTGTCTGTTTGAAAAACCTTCACTACCATATTACGGAAACAAAACGCCTGTTTACTATTCTTTAGTGGGTACTTTCGTACTCACGCGGGAGGGTTTCCACGAAAATTAAGATACACACATGTTTTGCATAACCTTATCCACCGTTGCGCCCACATTAAAATAATTATTTCGGGTTGACAATATTGCATTAATTCGAGCTTATATTATTATAAGTATTCATTGTACCCGCCGATTACGTCAAGCATAAGTGATCGTTATTCGGAGACGTGATATGTCCCGGCGTGGCAAGTGTCCCCGCTCCCGACCCCGGCTGAGTGGGCTACCGCTACCAGGGTGGGTGGAATAAAAGGAGGGAGCAGGGGCCCTCGGGATCACTTAACCAGGCCCAGGTTAATGCATAAGTGATGAAGACCGAAGGCAGGCTCGGATCGCGTTAAACATTCACATGCTTCGCCCCGTATACGGCGTGCGGCCGAGGTCTTAACCGCCGGGCGGTGATAGGATTATTGCCTGGATGCCTGGTGTAAATGGATTTGGAGAAAGAAACCAAATGGTAACGGTTATTATTAGTACTACCCTTGCTTCTTGATTCTTGCTTCTATCGTCTTAGTGCCTTCGCCTTTCTGCAGAAGGCTATTTTAGAGTCATAAAGGATAACTTTTTATATCTGATTTTGATGTTCGTTTTAAGGCTATTACATCTAAGAGAAAAAGCATTGTGATCATTGAAACTATTATTATTCATTTCAAGTTGTTATCCTTATTTGAAAAGTATCTCTCGTAACTAAGATTAAACCCGTACAAGTGGAAGACAATGTACATTCACTTGCAATATAAAGCATGTCAAGAAAATAAAATTTGAAAAAGTAACTTAATTTTCTATTATTTATTTCAATTTTCATTGAGAATACTTTAAGGTTATTTTGACCTGGTAAACGTAACAATCAACGTCTAAAGATCCAGAATAACACTGTTTGTTATGTCGTATAAATCACCGACCATCATTGACAAGAAATTCAGAGAGGTGAAATCCAAATAAGTAATATTTGTTTAAAAAAATATAATTGAAGAAGTACGTAAAAAGAAAGACTAAACAAAACAATATAAAATGTATTAAGCCATTTAAAAACTAACTAAGTAATATTCTTTCTGTGGTTATTAGAGAAAACATTAAGCAAGAAGATATCAGATTTCATTCCATAGTTTGATGTAGGCGAATTAACTAAAAAATCATTTTACATTATTTAAGTTTAAGACAATAAAATAAATATTTTTGTAAATTGAAAATGAAATTTGCTGTCCCTCTTTAATAACGTTAGCGAACAAAAATTATCAAGCACAGCGGCGCGTTCATTTTCAAATCATCTTTCTCGGTACCTTTATGATTTTCCTGGACAATATTAAAAACTTCTGCAAACGAAAAGTTTCATTTTCTTTTTAAAATTGTCATTACGTCTATAAAAGTTAATTTAACCATCAATTTGGATACAGCAACCCGAGACTCGGGCCTAAATATTGCCCGGCCGTATATACGAGACGTTTACTTTGCATTACCTTGATATTTTTATTCTTACGCCGCGAGTTAATTCCGTAAAGCTTGTGGAAGATTTGATATTACGGCCTCACCGGGCAATCTAGCCCAGGGCGGGGGCTTGACTTAACGCAAGTAACCGCCGCGTCCGCTACCTTGCTTTTTGCTTGTAATTAAGCTTGTACGGCTAATAAAATGAAATCTCAAATTTGTGATTAGTGAATGATGGTTCCTATGAATTATAACGCTTACGGAAACGATGCAAGTTGTATTTTCGTTTGATTCATTCTATTTCTGCTGTATTTGAGAAGGCAGGGTGACATCTGTAGAATACTAGCTTTAGTCTTGATTTGAAGGACAACAAAATACACTTTTCCGTGACCGGTGGATGTTTCTATCTGCATCATGTCTTAAAGTAGCATTTAAAGAAGATGGAGGATATTACCAGATCGAAAGAACTTTCATTAGAAGGCAATTTAAGTTTTTATTTCATCTATTGCTCTATCCCTCTCAATTTTCCTTAGCTTTAAACATCCCCTTGTTTGAGAATGCCATAGTCCCATTGACTCCATGAAGTTAAGATTTTTTTGCGGTAGTCACATAGACTTCATCGTTTTATTTGATGACCATCAATCACATCAACCATATTAAATTTTGGAGATTTGAGTGGTCCCGACAATCATTGATTCTCGACACTTTTTTTCCATCAAGTCTCATGCATAATTGTACGCTGTTACACTTGTTTACTGGTCACAATTTGATGAAATAATAAAACGGACAGAGACCTAAACCTAAGTAGCTACATTACTGACAAATTATTAATTGAAAGGATTCACAGCGCCCTTGAGGTGATTTTCCACAAAAACGGCGCTATACAAGTTATTCAATTATTAATAATATCCTTTATACATTATCGAACCTCAGCTTAGCATCTATGCATGGTATGGTCATAATTAGATATGCCCTTGCTTCAAATACCCACTACAAAAAAATGCATAGATTTCACATTCAATTATAAATACAATGTATTATTTATTTATATTTTAGTTTTAATTTAATGAATGTTTCGTTTGCTACATTCAAAATCTATGCCTTTTACATGAAAACATCAGTAAGCCGAAATGTCTAGAATAGTGTGGGTACATTATTTACTTACCAATAAAAAAATAATGTTTTTTTATATTCATAAAATTTTATGACTTCGATCCGTTAGTGGCAATATATAATTGATAGTGAAAACAGTTACCAACATCTGTTTCCAATTTTAATAAATTTACTTTTTTCGTTTAGTTTTATTATTGTATAAATATAGGTACCTTTATTTTTATTATTTCTCTCCATTTCTTTAAATAAAATAATATTAGTGAATGGGGCTAATGATGGAGATTTCAATGAAAGACGTTGGACCCTTGAATATTTCAAAGGTAACATTATTTGAAAAAAAAACACTCATGCCCAAGTATAATATTTCGCCATACATTTGAAATACGCCCGGGACTTTTTCCCAATGAAAGAGCAAACAAAATTCCCGTAAACGAAAACTTCAATTGAGCCCTGAGATTCGTTTTTATTTTCCCATATATTTCAGTGAGCTTATTCCGCAGTTTTCTCCTTCATTTGAGGGAGGCCTCCCCTGACATTTAAGACCAAAATGAACGAATTTGAGTAAATAAGGCAGTTCATAAGTAAACTTCCGCCCCGAATGAAAAGCTTGGAATGTTCGGTATTCAATCTGCTTTCAAGGTGAATAGAGCTACACCACTTTTGCGAAGTCACCTCATCTAAAGAAGTTGTATTGCAGTATCCGAGTCCTAGTCTTTTACTCTCAAAGGGCAAGTAACGAAGCTGTAACACGCGAAATAAAGGTTTCAAAAAGAAGCCCTTTAGGAACCCGTGCCAGGTGGTTCAAGTTTGGGAAAGAGGAAATTAACTTCATCCTTATGAACTTCAAAAAATTAAATTGATCATTCACTTCATATTTTTATTATTATTACAACGTAATCCTTAAACCTCTCCATTGAAAAAGTTGTGCATCGATATCAAATAACTAAATAATTGAATTCAGAATATTAGCTGCTAAGCAATATAAAAACATGGCTAGTGCATAGTTACCAACACGAGTTCAAGTATTATTATGTTCAGAGACTATTTTTTAATCTGGAGAACAAATATATCTTGTCAAAACTAAGCGAATAAGATATCACTATTTTTGTAAAAACGATATTATCTACATTAAATATAAATGAGAAATTATTCGACCTTTAAATAATAAACCTTGCATATTTATTACAACGGTGTATTTAATTAATTCGTAAAATTGGACAATACCTTTGAAATGTACGGCCCGTTCTTTTGACCCACCTTGGCCCGGAACGGTCGCAGAATCCCTGACTATCCGAGCAGAGATTTGTTCTGCTGTGCGTACTTAAAAAACCTGCATGCGAACTTTAACTCAGCTAAAGAGGAAACGCTTACTCAGCAAAGGACCGAAAATACGGGAAGAAATAAAAGGGATTTACTTTCTTTCCGACTTCGGATTAAGAAATGTTCTCATTTAGATTGGAATACTTCTGATGAACCGTTCAATTATTATTAATTGTCGTGAAGCTGTTATTAATTTAAAGGAAATTCTTTATTTATTTAGCAGCTGGCATCGATGATTCAATTATATTGATAAATGCTTATCAACAATAAAAACAACAGAATTTTTCAAAATTACGTGCATAATAACCGTACAAATAGGACCTACAAACCTTTACATTTATTTCTGACCATCAAATTTATCATTAAATTATTTATTTTTATTTTTATTGAAAGTTTTGATACGTATTTACTTAATCAGTTATAGAAATAAAGTTAAAATGTAGGGTGTATCAAAAAATCCCACAAATGAAAAGCCTATGCGTGGGTATTATGGTACGAATTATCACGATTCTATGGTAAGAATAAAACTTAAAATTTAGGCGTTTGTTTTTGTAGCGATTCTACGAGAATAATCTAGAACGCTCGCCAATACAAAACGCATTGTATCGGGAATACTCTAGACGCAATGCATTGATGATAAATAATATAAAATTAGCTTATACTCGTAAAAGTAGACAAATAGCAAAGATGAAATGAAAACAAAAAGTAACATGAAATTTGATATTATCTGTGTAAGTTTTAAACCAGACATTAAAATAAGGTCTACTAAAGTTTTTCAAAAAGAAGAAATAATGTAAATATTGTGGTATTTGAGTGGTTGATTTATGGTATTTGGACTTATAAGACAAATAAATCTATTTCGATGTATTTTATCGAAGACGTGATGTATTTTTCTTAATAATAGTTAATGTTTTGTCGTAACAATGTCTCATTTAAAGTCTTAATAGGTGTGTTGTACATTTAAGGGGCAATATACAAGAGTCTCTACGTTATTGTGTTGAAACTGTGTTAAAATGATGATAAGTGCTTTTTTCATTTCGTAAATTTAAATTTACTTAACATAAATTATTATTATTCGTTTCTAAAGCACTCCAATTTTCTAAGAAATGAACCTTAGTTCTAACTCTTGGGTAAGAATGCGGCTTTAAAAATCTCAACAAAGACTCGTCTCAGTAGAAAGCTCATTCAAGGGGGAAGATTTATCCATTGTGCCTTCTCATTTAATTTAACTAATCAGGCAAAGTATCAAGAAGTATTAGAGGAAATAAGAGATGATTAAGGCCGAGTGTATAATGAAAGAGGCAGGAAAGTAAAAGCTGACCGAAGAATACCCAAGCGAGGGGCAGAACTTTATAGATTGGCTAGTTTCTCAATATCGTCTTTCTTATGTTTGCTACCCTCTCACGAACACGGCCGGTGAAAGCGGTGACATCTATCTCTCTTTACTCTCGGAGGTTGCATAAGAGCCTCCCTTTCCAGGCCCACTCTTGGGTAATTCAAAACATTAATTTTCCTAATGGAATAAGGCTTTTCCGTTAAGCTGTGCGACACGAGCGCACCGCAGCAACAGAACTGGGGGTTGGGGGAGCAGAAGGTATCAAGTCGCACATGACGCCGGTACTCCATACACCTTGATGAGACGAACTTCACAAATCCCCATTCTTGGGAAATTAATTTACTTTTCTATTTACTACACAATTAAAATTGAAAAAAAAATTAAAGCCACACCGAAAAAATCTTTCCGAAACAAATTGTTTCATTTTTTTAATTTCTGTCAAAGCCATGAAACTGATCGAACAATTTGCTATAAATTATTTTTACTGGTAAACACTACACTGTCATTCTGTTGACGCTGTCAAAAAAATATTAATCAATTTCGATGCAGAATAAAATCACAGTAGCAAATTTTATTCATGGCGTATTTAAATTTTGTCAAGTGAGGATGCTTAGTGAATAACAACTCACTGTTTTAGTAATAGCGGAAAAGCCGTTTTCTTAATGTGACAGCTTAATTATTTCAGCTCGGCCGCAGCGACGGTGATTACGAAAGCTTCTCATTTCGTATGCACGAGTCTTGGAGAAAATCTACTGAGAATGGGGGTGGCCTTAGCGGTACTTGTTGCTGGAAATCTCTATTGCTTCGAATAATGCAATGCTTCGTCTCCAAGTTTCTCAAAATACTTAGCGTAGGTGCTTAAATTACCTCATATTGTTACCAATCAACCATACTAAAGAACACTCGAAGAAAAATCTGTAATATTTGAACACTTTTTTATTAAGTAGAAATTCTTCCAACGATTTTCACTAAATGCTGGCATTATTTATTTAAACGTCAAACAACTTTGGTTTTATCACTTTTTTGATAAAAAATAAACATGTTCCGTTGATTATATATGTAAAACTGTATACTCCTGAAGAAGTAACCATCGTCCACGTTACATATTGATGGTGTATCAAAATAATGTCAATCAATGTAATCAAAATTATTTGCCATTTAATTAAACTAAAATATATCGCCATTCGGTGTGTTTAGACAATTTCGTTTGCTGATGCTTATGCAATAAATTACCCAAATAGACAATCCAATTAACACAGCACAACACGTGTATGCAAAACTTTCTTTAAAAATCAACAAATGTAGACCTCAGTGAAAATCATTTCAACCATCTCCTATTGATGTTTTTTGAACATGATTGACTTTTCAATTTTATTTACCGAGACTGTTAATTATTCGCTTCCTTTTTGCAGAAATAAAATTCAATAAAACTACACAGATTTTAAATTAGAATATGAAAGAGATCAGTATTAAAAATATTTACTCGTTTAAGTTTTATAATGACTAAAATAATTGTACTGGAAAATTGAATTTGTGAAAAATTTATTTTGCATTCTTTGTTCGCATCCTCCATAAATCTAAATCCTTAGAGAATTTTGATTTATGGAGGTTCAGAAGGACCCGGACTAAACGAACATCTTGTAGGGAGCCCTGAAATGTTTACAAATCACTGCAGAAGACGTTACTTTTCAGGAAACCACTTTAAAGTCAGTCGCAGTTCCTTTTTTTTACAGCGCGGCAATTTCCTTTATGCAATATCAGGGGTGGAACCGGATATTTGAAAGTCAAACATATTTAAGCAAACATTAAAGAAGCAAAACTTGTAAAAGCAAACTTTGTGCCTTTTGGGAGGTTTTGTGCCTTACTAGGAACTACTGACTTAGAAGAATTCTGATTTTAGATAGAATTTTTTTTTTAACTAATAGATGATAACAAAATACACTATAACAATTCACTCTATTTATTACACGAATTTATTATATAGTATTATGGTTTACGGTACAACGGTGTGTCGTGGTTATAACGGCTGCATGATTATTGTTGCGGACCCAATAATGAAGCCACAGCGAAATAATTGTAATCTCAAAAACCGGGGCAAAAAATCTCAAAAAAGTTGGCGGTTTTGGTGATGTAAAATATTACTGTGTCATGAACTCAAATTTGTTTGTAATTTTCAAAATACCAACTGATGATTGCGTGAATTACAACCGAGGTACATGCTTATGATAAGAAAATGACTTCATTTTTATTTAATTATAATTCTGCATTTGAAACGTATATTTCTTTTGTTTATATTTTTGACAGATGATTTTTCAAGTTTAATACCGGTAAATTCCTGATGTCTCTCTAATTACTCAACAATAAAATATTAATGTATTTTAAAGAAAATCGGCAGTAGCTGTTTTTGAAATGCAATATGACCCTCCTTCAGCTTCACAAATCCTACGATAATTTATTTTTTTTAAAAATCACATTCAGTGATTTTTTACATGTCTGCAACAGTTATCAATAATAATAAATCAGTGAAGGTACCATTACAAAAGTTTTTGGTACCCGTTTTTTTTTGGAAGAGATGTGATTCCAAATAATTAATCATTTATTTATTTACAAGCGCCCTGTCGGGCTTTTACAATAAGATTATTAATCAAATTAAAAACATCAGTAACTTAAACATAAACTTACAAAGGTTAGTTAAAAATAACAACAATGTAACGTAAATAATAAAATAAATAAAAATAAAGCATAAAATACTATATATATGGTAAGTTAATAGCACGCTAACTGAAGAACCCTTGAAATAAAATAAAAATTAAAAAGATATTATGAATACTTAAGCAAATGCATAGATTATGTCGTTATTGAGATCTACTCAAAAGTGATGCATTAATTTGGTTCTAAATGAAAATATCAGCCACTTCCATTAATTCATTGCTAAGTCTGTAAACCCTTTCCACGACAAAATTCAACACAAAGTTATTGTTTTAAAACTATATGTTCCATCTATTATGCTTCGGAGGTATATGTAATGACAGCAAATTAATGGCATCAGGGCAGTACAATCTACAAACATGAAATTTTTGGGCAACACGTTGTAAAAAACAGTCTTTTTAATTTTCTCAAGCATTGTTAATTATGATGTTTATTTATTTATTCCATTAATCTAGTCCTTATAACAACAGTCATTGTAACAATATTATTGAAATAATGTACGGGAGATATCCCTTAACATATTTGTTTTTGTGGGTGAATTGTAGTAATGTATTTTTTTATTAAGTGTGAGATACAGCAGCGTGCTCCCAGTAACTACTTTTGAACAAAAAACTTAAACAAACTAAGCAGAACATTTTCGCAACGTGCAAGAGTTTTGTCTCGTGTGGTAATTTAATTATTTATTAAGGTGAAAAAAATATTGTGAAATTGAAAAAGATTTTTCACTAATAACAGAACTAACTATACACCGTAATCCTGAATTTCAACTAAAATGATTACACCCTTCAAATTAATTATGTATATGTTTTATTTATTCAAAAACACATCGTATGAATAATTATTTATAACCAAAGGGTGCGTTTAAAGAAGACAAAATTTCCACGAGCCAAGCCACGAATTACGGGAAAGGAACCGATTACGTTTGCTTCATTCCTTTCTCATAATTTGCAGCTTAACTTGCGAAAATTTGGTCCTGTTTATAAGTAGAACAACATTACTTTGTTAACTATTATGCTACCAAAAATCATGTTTAAAAGCTAACAACTAAGTTTTAATGGGGTCACAATCTAATTTAAACGAGAGTCTTAAAAGCAAATGCTCACAATTTTTAATGTTCTTTGTTAATTCGTAAGTTCATCGCCTTTATTTTCTCTATTCAGTAGTCCCGGGCATAATGAAGCGCTCATTAAATTCATTTAGCGCACGTACAGTGCACACTTTTTTCAAAGGGTGCCTAATAAATGTGTGTTTTATACAACGCCGGTGCCGTTTGTCTTACTTCCAGTCGGTGGTTTGGCGTCTTGCCCGATCCACTGAGCTTCGCAACGATATTCAAAGCAAAATATCTTCTCACGACAATATTACGCTGCGCAGAGGCAAAGTATCCCCTCACGGCAATATTCACAGCCGATGAGGCGCCGACGTCGCAACTGCCTTATTCAAACGGACGTCTCTGGCGTCTCCGTCGTCTCCAGTATCTCCGCTGCAGAGTTTCGCTGCTTTCATATTGAAATATTAACCCTGCAAAATGAGTTTTGATGTGTTGTCTCAGATATTAATTATTTGATGTTGTTTTTCGCAGATTTTCATAAATAGTCGCAAAGACATCAATTTTTTTCGGGCTTAGTTTTCTTCTCATAAATTTTCAAGCTTGGCTTCATACTTGAAATTTTTGCGCTTGTAATAAAAGTTTAACAACCGAACAAAAAAGTAAAAACATGGTGATTTAGTTCAAAATACGGTATCGTCTGAGTATACCACGACTAATCATTTACTATCATCATTGTCGTCTCAGGATAAAAACTTGAATGTTGTGTTTTTTGGGAACGCAATATAAGTTACTATCGAATAAAAAACTATTGTGAAATATTAAGCAAAAATGTTAATTAGTTTTTTTAATTCACGCACAATCAATTTCCCTACATTTTTACTGTTTATTTATTAAACTTAAAATAGTTCCACTTAATGATTGTGGTGTAACATGAACTTAAGTAGGTACATATTTTTACATTTTAATTTAATTTATAATATTTATGTGAATAAAAAATATAATGAAGAACGCAGCATCTTAACAAAATGATATTTTACTTATTTGCCTAAAAAAATCTGTTTTGTGTATCGTATATGGCCCTTTTGCATTGGGTGGGACTATGTAATATTACCCATGTAGGTAAGTTAAAAATATATAAGCCTATTTATAGCTTTACAAGGCAATCGATCCCATACGATGATGTTTGAAGCCTTGACTGACTCACAAAACTGGTAGTCTTAATAAATAGTTTGTTTCGCTACCGCGCGTTAAAGGAAATCATCTTAGAATATACAAACCTTTTGTGTTTAATACGTTGTACCGCAATATTCATGGAAGATATAATGTTATTGGAGTTGTAAAAAACTTCATACCCAATAAAACATCTCAGTATCCACGCGTATTAACTTGTCAACAAAATAAAAATAAATCACATTAAATATTCCGAGTGAATGGTAATGCAAGAAGTTCAATAAAGAAAGAAAGCGCCCTAACTCATATTAAATGTTTAATAAAATACACGTCCTGCCACATGAATGAACAATGTACGAGTATGGTACTCCAGAAGTCGGTAAGGAAGAAGGAAGCGGGCTGGCGGGCTGGTTTCCGTATCCTTACAGAGTTGAATAGTACAGTTCATACTCGAGTGCACGCGAGCCTTGGGGTGGATGGGGTGTGGGACCACCCCGACTGACGCTGCCGCCGCCGCCAACAAGTGGTCGAACCGCCCGCGCCCCCTCACATAAATCATTTGCTAAAAACACATTTAGCGTCTGCGATGCTTCCGTTCGCTGCCCGTCAGATCGGTGGTCGTAAATCATATTATTATTGTATCTAAAAGATGAATATCTTGCGTAAAATATTTTCGATTTCCTCCGAATTTAGTGCCAACCGTTGTTTTGCAAATTCAGTGAATAATGCTAATACACATTTTTGTGACTTTGTTACAAAAACTTTATTATTTTTCATTACTTGTCAGGGACACGGGCCAAAAATTTAACCTAATAGATTTTTTTCAATTTTGATTAAAGTTACAAGTATTTGCTTGTAAATCAAACATTCATATACAACCATATAAAAACTATGCTTTTACAAGAATATTAGCGTTCCTTTCAAATAAGCAAATACAATCAATTTTGTATGATTGTAAATTACTCTACGTAATAGGAACAAAACAGTGAAGGTATGAAAAACATAACTTAAATACATCTTTAAATCTAAACTATGCATTTTTGAGTTGTCTACAACACAAGTTAAAGTAAAAATCGTGTCTTCCATATGATAAAGTACATGGTAGACATGATTAGTAATTTTATTTATAACATCATTCTGATATACGTGTTTAGTAACGTAAGCAATAAGGGATTACGAATACAACACCCGCGTCCTTTGATATGTTATTATATTTATTTGGAAAATGTTCTGTTTTACATAGCTCAAGCACCGTTAAATACATCATCTCTAGAAATGCAAGGAAACATTTAATTTATTTTCCCCTTGCACGCGAGTAGAGAAAAAAGTAAAAACAGTTCGGCGGAGCTTATTCATCGCGCCCACTGAGCGAATTTCCTTGCCAACATAAATTAGCCGAAGAATAAAAAAGGAGAGATAATGTATTCGTGTAGTATGCACGAGCAATTTTAGCAAACGGATACATTTTACGCTGCGAACAGAGCGGGGAAGGAACCAAGAAGCAGCTACTTGCTATTTACAAGCAATAACAGTGCGAAAGAATCCTCCTAGCAAACCTTAAATATTCCTTTTCGTGATTCTCAATTTTCGAAATGAAATGTATTTTATTTTTTAAAATAAAACCAACACTTTGTATTTAACCACGAATATTTATTATTTTACACATCGACCGGTTTCGCTTCAACCAAGCTTCATCGGGATATAATAATAACTAAATACTAAGACAGAGTTGTTGGTTATATATAGGTTGACAGACAGAGAGAGAAAGAATATATTTAGACAGAGACAACATTATTTGAAAGAGAAACAATGCATAATCAATAAGTGGAAGGGAGACAACAATAAACATGTAATTACAAGTAAATTTACAAACAATTAATGGTGATAGATTATAAAGGTTTTTTATATTATCATAGAAATTAAACACAATAATAATAGTGGGTACTAATTAAACATCTCAGAACAACAATACATAGTATCATGGACTGAAATGAATAGCCGGAAACAAGTTAAAGATCGGGCTATAGGGTATATTTTTTTTGATTAGATAAATTAATTTGGTTATTAAGTAAAAATATAATGTCTAACCACAAAGTAATTGTTTCTAATGAAAAAATAAAAAATGTATTTTACCTTCACTTTTTACATTGTATTCGTACTATCGTATCATATGTATATCTAACAAAATTTTAGTATTTTCAGTTGTGTGGTAAATTACTAAAGCATTCACATAAATGTAATTGGGTAAAAATCTAATCGAGCATCTTTTAACAAATCTAACAAAAGTATCTGCTAACAAATCTAACATTAGCATCTGCTAACAAATGTAACAAAATTATCTACTAACAAATCTAATAAAATAATCTGCTAACAAATCTAGCACTAGCATCTGCTAACAAATCTAATAAAAGAATATGCTAACAAAACTAGCACTAGCATCTGCTAACAAATCTAACATTAGCATCTGCTTATAAATCTAACATTACCATCTTCTAACAAATCTAACATTAGTATATCTAACAAATCTTACATTCGCATCTGCTAACAAATATTGTATTATGTAGTTAAGTATTTGAGATAAATATAAGCATTTTATTGTATTATATAACGTGTGATCATATCAACATTATAAATGTAATACTGAAAATATTTTAATGTACTACGTCATATATAAAATTTTGTCCCGCTGACAAAATACAAAAGTAGTTTAGCAGGTTCTTGAAGGTAATAGAAATTAGATATAAAAAGCTTGTGAAAAAATTGATGTAGTAAATATAAACAAAAGCTTAAAACTAAATTTCTTTTGTATTATGAACAAACAAAAACATATGCATGTGAACATAAAAGAAACCCTTATTTTTTTTCGTAAGCTATAAAATTGAAGATTCTACATCTGGTGTACGTATATCTATTGTAAAACTATTAACAATATTCTTTCCATTACTGGAGTGTGCCCGTTTTTCACAATTAAAAGAATTATCATGTTATTGAAAGAGATAATACGGAGATAATACTAATAAATCTAAACAAAACATGAGAAAGTATAAGACACAGAAAAATAAAAATGATAACGTTCACAAATATGAATCGAACCTTGGATATATTGTCTTCCTGGGACAGGCATCTTAACCACCTTGCCCATTAAGACATATTTACTAAACGTCATATTCGTCGAAAAATATCATAAGGGTCGATTTTTTTTTTAATTTGATATGAAAATTAAATTGGAAGAAAACTAAAAAAATAGTGTGATCTTATTTCATTTTCTAATTAATCATAGTTCCCACAGTTTGCAAATCGCCCCGACCACGAACTGAGCAAGATTTGTTTTCTAGCATAACCAGCGTAACGGCGTAGCATCATAGCAGGGTAGTGGCGTAGCACCGAAGCGGCGTAGTGGTAGTTAGCTGCATAGGCAATGGAATAGCCCGCCTGTTGCGTGGCATAATGATACTGCTTTGGCGGGCTTGTAGGGATTCGTTCTTATACGCTTAAATGTGAAAAATAGCTAGTGGAAAGACTCCGCGTTGGCTCGTTCTTGAATTTAACATAATTGTGCCCACGTGTTGATTCGAATATTTTATTTTAAATTAATTTCATTGTTTCTGAATCCAGATATTGTTTTCGAATAGAATCGTTTTATATTCATAATCATTATTCAGGGAAAACTCACGAATTAAGTCTCAAACCTTAGATCTCAAAGCTTATAGCTTAAAGTTCAAAGCTTCAAGTTCTAAACTTAAAGCTTCAAGCTTAAAACTCCTGCTTAAAGCTCCAATTTTTAAGCTCCCGACTAAAAGCCCAAAGCTTTGAGGTCCAAAATTTAAGCTGCAAACTTTAAGCTCTAAGCTTTAAGCTATAAGCTTCTAGCTCCAAACTTGAAGCTCCAAGTTTTTAGTTCCAAACATTAAGCTCCAAGCCTAATGCACCAAGATTGACTGTCAAAGATCAAAGCTCATAATTTTAAAGTTTAGCTTTAAAAGCTTAAGAGCCTAAAGCTTCAAACTCACAGCACTGATCAAGCTGTTTTGACTTAGTTTAAAGCCCTAACTCAGCCTAAAACTCTGACTAATTCATAATTAGCACTTGTGGAGAATCATAATTTTTGTTTGTTTTGTGAATTGAATATGGACGTGGAGGCTTGTGATTATAAAAATATATTTTTTAACATTTGAAAATTATACCCATCAATGTAATATATCATTGAAGACGAAGATAATAACAATAATAATAACAAATACAAACGAAACATGACACAGAAGAAGACACCGAAAATAAAAAGATAAAAAACTAGGAATCGAACCCGGGATATTTTGTCTTACCGGGACAGTGTCTTAACCACACAATTGTGACCTAGTTACTAAACGTAATATTTGTAGATCTCTTATTACAAATTCAGAATTAACAATATTATCTTGCAATTTTTATATAAACTTTTTTTTTCCATAATTTTGGCAGTTACCTTTTTGAATGGTCAAAAATTTCGAATGAATTGGTTTGTAACCTACATAGTGAGTCGGATAAACCTATCCGATTTTTATTTGTATTTTTTTAATGTGAAACCGAACAATTCTCCCAATTGCTTCAAACCCTCTGGAGCCAGCTAAACTATGGCAACCCCAATTTAGGTATTTTGTGAGGCTGAATGTCGCGGGGAGGGGAAGGAGATGGGGAGAAGCTAGGAAAGTACCAAGCTATTCAGATCTGGTCACCAAATACGGCCAAAGTCATTTCTAGCAAATTTTCAATTCCGGAAGGTGTTCTTACACCAGGGCGATACTGTATGTATCTTCTACTCAGGAACGTGCCGCAAATATAATATTTATTATTTTTAATGAGTTACTTTGTGAAATAATACAAATTAATACATTTTATTTGCGCATGCCGGGATTTGAACCCGTGACGTCCCGCTTGCTAGTTGATAGCTTAACCCCTCGACCACGGACGCCGTCATCCCGTCATTTGCATGGGATACCTGTTGACTTTTATTTAGATCCTGGGTTCGATTACTGGTTGTGATCGTTATCATTTTGTTTTATGTATCTTGTTCTGTTTTATGTTTCATTTAGATTTGTTAGAATTATCTTCTTCTTCAATGACATAAAATTTTTATTCAATGTTATTAATTACACAAAATTCTGGTCAACTCACTTGCGTAATTACTACAATTACTACAAAAATATAAACGGGAGCAAGATTTTCTTCTCCAACTTAACTTCTATAAATAACATCTGGCTAAGAAGTGACTTGCTTTTTCCTTAACTTGACTTTTAATTTTTACAAAAATTCGTAACATTTTTTCAAAAAGCTAAAAAGTTTTCCCAACAAAGTTTGTCCAAAATATGATTGCCGCGACATTCCCAGGCCACTGGCACTGCCCCCGAACCGTGAAGTAGTCTTGACGCTTTTTTTGTTAATTTTGTCCAAAGAAGGAAAACATTTTTCATCAAGTTTAAATTGCATTCCTGTTTGGCCATTACGTCATTTCTTTTCGTCTGCCATCGTGCCGCGTTCTGGGCACAAATATTATATACAAAGACGCGTAAAAAGTAGCTGCGAGAAAAATTCATTATTTTTAATGGACTTTCTAATGAGAATCTTTGCTAACGGCTTCTAATTTCTGAGGTATTGCTTTATAACGCAGCCAAAAAACGTGATTTCTTAATTGGGGGAACCTTTTCCAAAGAATTTCAAATCAAAGCCTTTTCAAACCTCAAAAATTATGTTATTTGAAAAATGTTCGTTATTTTCAGAATATTGTGTGTCCTCCTTCTTATTAATCAGAATATTGTGGGTCCTCCTTCTTATTAATCAGAATATTGTGTGTCCTCCTTCTTATTAATCAGAATATTGTGGGTCCTCCTTCTTATTAATCAGAATATTGCGGGTCCTCCTTCTTATTAATCAGAATATTGTGTGTCCTCATTCTTATTAATCATATCCCACAGTTCACAAAACACTCAAGCTCACTCGTTAATTTTCAGACAGCGTCCCCAAAAATACTCTTAGATACCTCAGTAGGTACGTCCTGTGCAGAGTACAAAAATTAAAATCCACTTAGATACTTCAGTAGATACGTCTTGTGCAGAGTACAAAAATTAAAATCCACTTAGATACTTCAGTAGATACGTCCTGTGCAGAGTACAAAAATTAAAATCCACTTAGATACTTCAGTAGATACGTCCTGTGCAGAGTACAAAAATTAAAATCCACTTAGATACTTCAGTAGATACGTCCTGTGCAGAGTACAAAAATTAAAATCCACTTAGATACTTCAGTAGATACGTCCTGTGCAGAGTACAAAAATTAAAATCCACTTAGATACCTTAGTAGGTATGTCTTGTGCAGAGTATAATAATAAAATATGTAATGAGTGAATAAAACATGGACATAATATTTATCACAATTATTGACACAAAATATGGCTTTATAACATTCACATTGTACATCATAGTACACAATACACATGTCACAATAAAATTGTAAAAATGTCGATACCTGGAACACGGCATATGGAACTCCGTACCTACTGTACAGCGTGTAAAAATGTTCACTGCCACCCACACTGTCACACAGCACATGTGACAAATTCCGCCCAGCCGGCCTACGTTTTATTATTGCCGATTCGACGAGCTTTTCCCGCTTTTCCTCTTTTCTCGCTTTTCCGCCCTAGATCGCCTCGTATCGAATCACGCGTCGATTTCCGCCGCCAACTTCCCTTTGCTAAGGGAAATTCTCATCCCGTTTGACAAGAACGGGGACTTTTATTCACTCTGCTATTGCTAGGGCCAACTATGATTCCGGGTAGATGAGATAACTTTGCTTCAAAATTTTTTTAGAAAATTAATTTTTCAAACCAATTTCTTCTTCAAACAAGCTTTTGTAAATTAATCTCAATCACAACCCGCTTAATTGCCATGTCGGGAAAAGAACCATTTTAAATAACGAACTTTTTTTTCGTGATGACTTCTGACTGACCTACAAGATTCGTAGCTACGATTTCAAAAATTACTGGCTCAAAACCCACTAATGCAAATAACTGTTTTCTTTAAATAAAGTATACATTATTTCACATGATAAAAGTTTTAATTTTTAGGTGTGGCAATCACCTTGTGGATATACGTAATTATCATAAGAATGCAATAACTTTGCTTAAATGCCACTTTATTGAGTGTGGATATAGACAGAACTTTTTATTATTTTTCTTTTAATCAAAACATGCATATTTAAATTAAATTTTAATTAATTTACTATGATTCATCAAACCCTGATAAAGGTTTAGAGCGACTAAAAACCGGTTGTTTTATAGAATATTTACTCCCTAATGTGGTAACGGGACGCCTGACAGATATTAAACATCGAAACTGATTTTCATTGAAGGAAGTGAAAATTAAATTAAGGAAGTCAATAATAAAATAATTATTTTATTTTTATTAAAATATACACAAAGGAACATATAACAAATTAACACAATAATCGACCTTCCGGCCGGCCAGAATGAGCCGGCGAGTCACGAGGAAGCGTCGTTGTTCCATGCAAAAGCGTCAGTCAGGCTTGCCACGCTTGCTAAGTAAGAGTCGGTTTTACCCTTCTGGGCCCGTCAAAAGATGTTTCACATAAAAAAGTTTAGTAAAATGATTGAAGATATTTGTCATTTTCTAGGGTGGAATATATCTTAATTATCAGCTTAGTAACGTTAATAGACCAGATACGAGTACATCGCGACCTTCTTATTTGTCCAACCACCACTTACATCAGCCTTTCTTGAATCGGTTCATTATTGCTGAGAATCGGGGCTCCTACTCCAATTTCCAGGGTGGACTAGGCTCCTACGCTCCTCGAGGTCCTTTGTGAACAGTTGCGGATAACGACGCTTGACGTACCGGTAGACAGCGATACTTCAGTCAATCAAGCGTATTTTAGTTTTTATTTTTACAAGAGTGCATCTGTCTGTACAGTGTAAAGGTGGGGGAGCTATGTCACCACCTGATTGGGCATCATTGTGAGGCGGGTTGAGGTTGGGGCTGTAGGAAGGTATTATATAAAGGAGGAAAAACAGATGCCGGTAGCTCGTTATTATGATTAACTGTAATTTTTTATACATATGTTCAGAACTGATATACATTTTAGGGATTAAAAATGACATACCTATAAATTATAAAACCAAGGTTAGTAAAGAAAACCCACTAAGGTACTGCCTATGTGTGGGTAATATGACAAATCAAATATGGAAATATAATTTTAAGTTAAATAAAATGCTAAAATACAACATCCAGCAAGTTGTAGTGCAAATTTTAAAGCTGCGGTATAATAATGTAATATTGTTGTGAAGGAAAACAAAAGTTTCACGATGTAACGTTTTTTTCAATTCAATAACAAGCAAGGATATACTTAGTGTAAATTTTGAAGTTATGGTAATACTGTAGTGAAAAAATAGAAAATGAAAGTAAGCAAAGAATAATTTATGAGAATAGCGTTTCAACATCTAAACCATTCTACAAATTTTTTTTATTATTTTACATATTATGATATATTTTTAGTCATTTGTGTTTGTTTTGGTAGAAACTTATATGTACGAGGACCAATGAAACTGCTGTGTTTGCACTAAGATCTAAAATGAATTATTAGTCCTTTTTCTTTTTTAATTTATTTATGAATTATTTACAAATATTGAATATTGTAGTTTATTTGTATATAATAAGTCACTTTGCGATGTACCATCAGTTACTTCAGTTAAATTCTCTCAGCATGGCGAGCAACGTATATTATAATATTAATATATACTATATTATATACTTAGCCAGACAGTTGATAGCATATTATTGTGAATGGTGTCCCTGAAATCCTGAATCCTTACAGTCTCAAGCACAACATTACAAGAGCGTCAATGTTTTGTCATGCAAACCCTACTTTTTACTTCTATTTTAGAGTCTCCTTCGTCACATATTGATGTGACTTGGGATAGTCGTTCACTACTTCATGGTCTATGAGAACACTTGTTTTTACAATAAATTTGCCTTTTCGATCACCATTAGTATTGTTTTAGCTTTGTTAATCAGCAGGCGTAGATTACGGCTTTTTCGTCTATTTTAGTAAGGAAGTGATCATTTTTTTCTTCAGAAAAAGCGATTAGGGTAGGTGCATCAGCATATTAGAGATTTTTTATTATCGACCATAAATTTTCAACCAATAAGTGAAGGGTTGCTTCCAGAGTATACTTAAAAAGAACCTTAAATATTAACAACTTAAAATATTTTTAAGAATTTTTTTATTTGATTTTTGCGTTTGAAATAATATATAGGGGTGCTTCACATTATCCAGTTTCAAACTTAAAGCTGGGAGACCTAATTGAAAAATATTTAATGTTACATCTATAATGAGATCAAAACTCACTTAATTGAAAATCTCAACCCCTTAACGTGTATCTCGAAGCAAAACGCTTCAAGATTTTAAAAGATCTGATCATTCTGTTTTACAATTAAACGTTTAATTACTCAACCCCAGGAAGGGTTCATCAAAGATTTTTAATTAAGAAATGCGTGTAAAACCTTTCATTCCTAATTTATTTCTCTAATCAAAACATTTTCTTTCTCCCAAATAATCTTTGAAATTTTATTTTCGTAATAAATAACCGAGATGAAAATTTACACAATTTTTTGGGTTATATAAAAATCTGATCGAGTTATTGGACGTCTTAAAAATCAGTGGAGAGCTGTCACTCTTATTCAGAATTCCGTATATACATAGACCAAAAGAAAATAATCGTTTAATTTTTACAGGCACAAAAGTTCTCAACCAAAAAATATAAATCAAGTCTTTTTAAAATAAGAGTGTCGTAAAATTACATCTTATTGCTTACATAAATGTAATTAATTAAACAATTTCACCTATTAACACTAAAAAAAGCAAGTTAAACCGTCAAATAATTCATTACTACTAGCCTTGCCAAGCATGTTCCGAAAATCGGTTCATCTGAGTCAACAAAACGGTAAACTCTGGCATTTTGAAATTTGCACTCTAAGACCACGACAATATTTTCAGGTCATGACACAATTTAACTTTCCATCACGTCTACGGAGTTTTAGGTAATATTGTTTGATCCAAATTTTTAAATTGCACAGTCAAAAAATCGAAATATCCTTGAAACTCAGAAGAAGCTGGATAATTACTACTATGGGAAAATGATACTACAACAAACAGATTATTTTGATATAAACATTTTTTTTTATCCAGGAGAAAAATCAGGTTGACGTTATACAGGTAGGTTATGTGATAGGAATATGATTTTCGGAACAGCCCTCATAAACTCTAGGCGTGTATCGGCTCCATTGGACCGTAAAACTAGAATGCGTTTGACAGGTGTCATCTCCGCGGCCCTCATTTCATTCTTTTCGCATTACCCACACTCTGTTTCAGAACTAATAACATGTCTACGCAACGGCGGAGGTTCTAGAATCAGCAAACGACATTGCAAAATCGATCACGATTATTTTCGGAACACGTTTCAGACGGTTCCATGACGGAACATCACAGTGAAAAAAACAGAACATTGAAGAAAGATGAAGAAAAAAACAAACAAACCTAACATAAGCTAATCCAACCTTACGTTACGTTAGTCCTATTATTTTTTTAAAATTTAACAAGAGTTTTTTTTAAGTGATACTTCTTTAAGCGCGTCATGCAATTTCGAGGACCGGAGTAAAACCGACTCATGACCGTCACGAAAAACCGTGATCATTTCGCTATAGGAGCCTAGCTAATATTATATACATAGTTTAGGTCACTCTCCAAACTCAGCTTCGCGGTCTAGAGGCAGAGCGCCCGACTGTCGTCGTGAAGAACCGAGGTTCGATCCCCGCTTTAACTATTTTTTTTTTCTTTTTGTGATTTTTTTAATACGAGGAAAAGTGATAAAATGCTCTCGTGCTGCGACTTTTAGATATTTTGACTATATGATATTTTGGTCGAAATATAGCTTACAAATCGAGCCGGTAGAGTCGCTCGGTATTTTGATTAATTATTTTTATTTTGAATCATTAAAATTACTAATAAAGGCCGATAACGCGACTAATTACCCTCGCAGACGTGCGTGACAAGTTTTTTTAGTAAACAACACAGCCTTAGGTGAGTTTTTCAAAATTTAGAAATGTTTTTCAAATTCAGACTTCATACGGGTATGAGACTGTTAAAACACTATATATCTTTTCCAAAACGGACAAATATACGGAAATATTTTGAAAAACGACAGATATGACTTCACACTGCCGATATATCTTCGATTCGACCCTATATAAAGCGTTAACGAGACGTTATGTGATATTATTCATTTACCGTGTTTGAAAACGAAAATTTGCGTTTACACGTTGTATAGGCGGTTCTCATCGCGCGAGATACCTCTCCTCGCGGTCTAGAGGCAGAGCGTTCGACACTCGTTATGCAGGACCCGGGTTCGAATCCCATATTTTTATAACTTTTAATTTTTTTATCACATGCTACTTATAAATATGTCAATAGACAGAAAAAAAGAGAGAATTAAATGAAAAGAGAGAGAGAAGAATACTAAAAGTTTCACTTCCGTCGTGCGTAGGGTTGCCACACACTGTATTTTTTTTATTTAAAAGTGACTGATGCTTTTTGTGGCTCTTTGTGCTTGTGTCATATTGTGATTTTATGGGCTACTCTATACTAGTATAGTATTTACTGTAAAAAAGTTTATTAAGAAATAATGAAAAAAACGTGTTAATTTTAATAATTCAAATCTCGTATTAATTTACTTTATATAGTATTTATTAATCATGTGATATAATATTTTTTTAAATTTATAAAAAATAAGCGTAATGGAAAATAAAATGGTTATTGGTGCTACCTGGATATAAGCTCAGGACTTATAGGCTGTTGTGCTACGTATTGCACCAAACCAATTGTTACGTATTGCTTTCAAATGTACCGTATAATTCCACAATAATTTTTTTTTTGTTTCTAGGTATTAAAAAACTCACTCAATAATGCCTTCCATATGATTTTTAATGGAAACCAGTTATGCCAAAAATAGTGCCAATTGGTTTTGGTAGAAGTATCTCTTGATATCGAAAATGGCCATTCCATTTGATCAAAACAAAATTTTCCCAATGGTGATGAAACATTGTTCTGTATTGGAAATTTAAACAAATAAAGGTCAAACTTTTGGATCTCTTGTGTACTTTTTTATTGTATGATCAACATTGATCCAAGTTTTATAATTAGTATTGTTTCAATTTAAAATACTACCATGCACTTTATGGTTTTAAAATATTGTAGTATTGCGAAAAATGCTATGTTTTATTGAATTTAGTAGCCTGTCAGGGAAACCTACCTATTTGATATCCTGAGTCAGCGTCAATGTTGAAACGGCAATCCCCTTAGCAAATTAATAACTGCAAAGTCTCTGAGGAAGCAATAACAACACTCCTTAATTGAAATATCGATTGTGGGACGTACGGCATAACTGGACATCAAAATGGCACCTGAAAACCAGTGGACATTTCAAAGCTTTCAGCGCCAAAGCCTCCAGGGCCTTTCATGATGGGCCGTCATCGTTCCGTTAGACAAATCGGATTGCCACGATCTAGTTTGGCTACACAGCTCCGCCGACACAACGAAACACATACGGCTGGAAGCGCATTACCGGAAATAAATTCTCCCGTATGTCCGCCTGACTATATTGATTTGGCTCTGTTTTTTTAAGCGCGGGATGGCGAAGAATTTTTTTTTAATTATTACTTTTTATGTGGGATTTAAATTACCGTATTATTATTACACGGATTGATAAGTTACTTTGATTTTTTTAAATAAAAGTTACACAATAACGAAAAATATTTCTGCGTTGTCTTCATTCTCAACTGAATTTTATTTGATTAATTGGTGTTATTTTACAATTAATTCATTAAAAATAATATATATTATAGTATAAAGTATATTTTCGACATGTTCTAGAGTGGGAGATACTTAGCTACTTTACTAGTATCGGTCCTGGTGTAAGACTATCATTCATAGTTGAAACTTGGCTTGAAATGGCTTAAATCGTTTTTGGTGACCAGATCTGAATAGCCAAGTACTTCCTCACCTTCTTCCCTATTCTTTCCCATTCCCTTACAACGCCATTATCTTCAGTTTCATAATATACTCCAATAATTATGGATGCTGTAATCTCACTGGCTCCACAACACGAAGCTGTGAAATCTCATTCATACCGCTAAAGTTAATGTTCACAGAAAAAAATATCGATTTTTTTTTCAATGTTACCAATAATCTGTATAAAACACTGTGTATTGTGCTCGTAAAACAGCAAAAAGTCCCGGGAACTATTTTTTGGATAACCAACACCTCTTCCATAGGTGGTTTGCTGCGTTTGGTGACAAGGCAGGGGTGTCCGGGTTCATGAAGTGAGGTTTGTCTGGTTCTATGCGTCTTCCTACCTACTGGTTGAGATAGACATTTTGATAAGCTGGACTTTTCTAGCCCATTGCCTTGCAACTCAGTGGGAGAGATGGATTCATATATCCGTCACTTCTGGACACGGTGCCTATTCACCCCTTATACTTTTTTCCTTCCAAAAACTTATTCAACTTTCTTTCCTTAAAAAGACCCTCCATTTAGCATTTCCAAAAATGACAAATTCGTTGTGTGTGGAGTTAATTTAAAAAATAAAATAAAAAAGTATTCGTTGTGATAAAAAAATGGTTTTAAAACAATTTGAGGTAGAACGGAGAACTTCCAAATGGAGAGGCGTTTCGATGTATTGGTTATGTTGGTAAGCTGCTGAAAAATAAATAGGCAACCCTCGTTCATACAGCGCGGCAGGAAGGCATAGCTGGGAGTGACGTTTTTTCAATTATAAAAGAGGAAAAGGAGTTTGTAACAGTTTTTCTAATGTGGTTTGGGGCGCAACACATTTTGAACACTTTGCAATGAACGTGTTTGGAATCGAAGCCGTGCCGCGGAGTTGGACAGTTTTTTTCAGCGCTTACCGGTTGGTTACAAACGTAAAATTTGCAACTCGTTAATAGAAAGTCCCAAAGCTCCAATTTTTGCCAACAACACGAGTCGGGAATTTTCCGCCCGAATTTCAGAAAGTTACACGTGTTAAAGTTGTAAATGTTTGTATTTTTCCAGCGAGCGCGGAAGTTGGAATACGTTGTCAAATGACATCAATACCGTGATTAGGACTCTTCGTACTTTGTTGAAAGATATTCAAGGATTTTCTAGAATAGTTATCCTTACAAGTTTCTCGCGAAATAATCACATATGAATTGCCTGTTTAACGCTCCAGCGGGAATTCAGTCTTGGATATTTTATAACTTTTGGAGATTCCTTAATATAGAGTGACTTTTGAATCGGGGGGTGACTTTGATCATCGCTGATATCTGCATGGTTGTTGCTACCACTCAGAAATTATTTGCTTCTTTTTCTTCGTGGATACAATGACAATCCAAAAATAAGTGTCAAATTAGTTAGTTCTTAGTTATTTTCAAAAATATTGTCAGTTGAATTGTGTAGCTGTTTTTAAGATATTTTCAGACACGATTACTACAATTTTGTGTAAATTATATTGTTTGTATTGCAAAGCCAAAAAAAAATCGGTATTATAATAAGGTTATAAAAAATGGCACATCTAAGTCAACACACTGTGAAAGGTGATTTTGATACCTACTTTTTTTTACTATCCAAATACATATAAATTTTTAGGAATTTCAACATTTGCAATTAAAAATACAAGGTTTTCCTGTACAAACGTTTTTTTATGAAAAAAGTTACTCATTATTAAAGTAAAAAATTGATCAATGTCACCCCCGGTCCGTTATTATTAGGAAATGTTCGAAGTGTAAATAAGAAAAAAGTTCTTTTATTTTATTTCTTCATATGAAGCGGTTACTTTGTGATGTGACATTATAATTTAAAATTTAACAATAACTTTGTAAACATCATGTTTAATTTTAAAATATTTTATTTTAATTATTGTTGGATTATAAAAATGTTAAACTTTTCCTTGGGCTCGTCGTTACTTGCGAGAATATTAAATGTTTTAATAAATTATTGATATCTGTTTTCTAAATATAGTAGTGATATTTTCATTACAAAAAGGAATGACAATGTTTCTAGGTGATTTTGTTAAATTTATCTATTCTTATACTCGTTTTTATGGGTATTCTGTATGATTACTTTTCAAAATGATATCGGTCATAAAACTAAGTACAATTTTAAATAGTTTGAAATTAATAATATAATGGAGATGAAACACTTTGCACAAACCAATATTTATGTAAAATAATGTTTTGAATCCAATTTTTTCTTCGTCAGGATGAATGTCAGGACTGTCTAAACCATTGGTTTCGATACGAATGTCGAATATTTTGATTAAATGGTGATATATACAAAATATTTAATCTTTAATAAAATAAAATGATGCCACCAAGTAAATAGGCGATTTTTGAGGAATTAATGCAATAAACAAAAAATAAACAGAAATAAAAACAGTTTAATAATTGAAACTGGAATTATCTCATTAAAACCAGAAAGCTGTATATTAATATCGAAATTTACTTCAGAAAATGTAACAAAATTTGAAATTGAATCCATAAAGAATGTTCAAATATATAATGTTTTTTTTCTTTTTCATTTAACTCTCCATAAATTGATCTTCAAAGCTTAAAATATTTAACCAGAAACCTTCCCTCCGATAAACACCCTCACTCAGTTGAAAATGTAATAAATTGGATTCCGCCATAATACAATGCTTCATAAAAGTTCCGATAACTCGTCTGCTTCGAGTAAGTTGAAAATACTGAAATGCTTTTCCAAAACGCCGCTTTATGTATCATCCAACTCTAAAAAGTTCAAGACTCAAGCAGTAATGTAATAAGTAATAAACAAGCTTCATATACTACGATAGGCACTTTGCACCTTTCAGCTTATGAAAGGTGAACGAGCCCGTTAATTAGTAAAGTTTGACTCGAAATCTTTCTCTAATTAGGGCAAATTATTTTCGCTTGGAAGCTTTCGCTCTCACCCGAGATAATACTCGTACTACGCAACTCTCCGACCTCCCAATACACGCTGTTCTGCGCCAGAAATCAAATCGTTTGTGCGAATAAAGGATTCCTTTGACTTCTCATTTTAAATACAGTTAATTTGATAA
Organism: Hesperophylax magnus; assembly: GCA_026573805.1. Classification (NCBI taxonomy): domain Eukaryota; kingdom Metazoa; phylum Arthropoda; class Insecta; order Trichoptera; family Limnephilidae; genus Hesperophylax; species Hesperophylax magnus. Next base: position 11,075,026 of record JAIUSX010000022.1, read on the forward strand.
CTTTTCACTGATCACGTAACACAAGGATGACGCCGTACAGAGCCTAATTACTTTCATTAAAGGTTGTGTTCAAACCTCACACGAAACAGTTAAATCAAATTAAATATTGTTTTCATGCAATCGCACGTAAAACAGTGCAAAAATAATATATTCAAATGAAAAATAAATTCTATAATAAAACTACCGATTAGGGCAAATGCACGTGTTTTATTACCATCGTTTTAATTGGCATCTCGTTATTACAGCTATGTCTTTCTTAAAATTTTGCTTGGGAGCAAAGAAAAGCTCCGCTTAAAATAAATCTTCGAAGGTATTTGAATGATTTTAATTGCTCTCTCAATGCTAGATCCGAATATAATTGGGCCCGTTATATTCACTCGTCTAAGAGGTTGTCTTTTATGGGTTGTTTTGAAATGTTTTTTTATCTGCTCGATTTCTAAATGCCAGTTGAGTGGAAAAATATTTTTTTCCTGTTCTGTATTTGGCAAGAAGATTGTAAAAATATTTATCTTATGTGATTAGGAAATCATCCTTAATTTTTGACAAAGAAAACATAAAATTGAGCTTAAGAGTTTTCTAAACATACCATAAGGAGGCTTTTCTAATCTAATAATTTTTTTTTTTTTTTTAACATCCTTTCACTTATTTTAATAATCCAATATATACTAGTATTTCATTCAAAAATTATTGATTGTTGTATTTTCAAACAACCAACCTGAAAACAACAACTTTATGTTTGTAGGAAAAGTATTTTCTTGGAAGATTTATTCAATTTATATTTGTGTTTCAGGCTAATAATTATTTCTTATAACATGTTTATTCGTTAGATTTATTAGATTGAAGGTTAAATAAGTTAAATGTCATTCGGAATACTATCCGGCATCTAATTAATCTTAAATGCATTGGTTCTTCTCGTTGTATTATCGATTTATGGTCGTCAAACGTCTAAACCGTCAAACTCTGGTTAAAATTAGAAAATGTTGCTTCACCTTTCCCAATGAATATTGAATGTGCGCAAACAAATGCAAAGGAACGTCATAAGGGAATAAATATTCGGAAGATTTTCCTATTTACACCATTTTTGCCAAAATTAAAGTTATTTGTTGTTGTGCAGCCAAATTAAAAATATTTTTTTCTTTTTCCATAAGGAAAGCCTTAATCGTAAACATCCATCAACCAGGTACTCTGAAATTGTCATCTAAATGTGATTAGGGTTAACATGTTTTGGCTGTTCCCCCACCCTCTCTACCCTCTTTCGGATCCTTGGCAAACAGACGAGAGGGGTAGTGACGTAATCTGACGAACGTCACAGGAAAACCCTTAATGAGGACGCGCCATCACAATAAAAATATGGGCAGCTTTTTCGTACATCAAACAGTTGCTGCCCTTTGTTATTGTAACACAAGTATGCCATCTTAATTGAATATTATTTTCATACATCATACAGTTGCTGTCCCTTGTTATTGTAACACAAGTATGCCATCTTTAGTGAATATTGTTTTTCGTACATCAAACAGTTGCTGTCAATTGTTATTGTAACACAAGTATGCCATCTTAAGTGAATATTGTTTTTCGTACATCAAACAGTTGCTGCCCCTTGTTATTGTAACACTAGTATGCCATCTTTAGTGAATATTGTTTTACACAACAATTTGTATAAGTTATTCTCATTGTCATTGTAAAGATTAAAATTTTCTGACTCTAATTAGGGGACACCAGAATAACAGGAAATCATGCTACGGGACTTGCCTGGTGTTACATGTAGCTTACCTTAGTGTTGGTTTGTTCATGAAGTAGTATGTAGTTCGGCTTTCGTATTTTCGGAGGACAAATACCGGCGTGCGCAAAAAAATTTTAGATGAATAATTTGTGTTATATCACAATTTAAATAATAATATAAGGTTTATTTGCGGCACGTTCCAGATTGTTCCAGAACAGGTTCAAATACCAAAATGCAAGAAATTTTTTGTTACTTCGCAAATTACTCAATTAAAATAATATATAATATATTTGCGACATGTTCCATAGTGGAAGATTTTCTTAGTATCGCACTGGTGTAAGACCACCATTCAGAGTTGAAGCGTTGCTTAAAATGGCTTTAGCCGTGTTGGGTGAGCAGTTCTGAATAGCCAGGTTCTTCCCCACTTTCTTTTCCCCATCTCTTTAATTTGCTCATTACTTTCAGCCTCACAACATACCCCAATTGGGGATGCCATAGTCTAACTGGCTTCATGCGGTTCAGGTTAGTTGGGACTCTTATGCGGTAATCACAAAACATCAAAAAAATAAACTAAAAGATGTTGCTCAACCAATGACCAAGAACTGTTTAATGTAAGTTATTTGGATCTTCGTTTTCATACGTGGTTAATTAACCGTTCAAATTGGTAAAGGATCAATATCTCCAAATAAACTTATGTGAAATCGAAAACCCGTAGAAAATACAAATTGATGGAGCAGAAAACTTAACAATTGTTAGTTTGGGGCAAATTTTTGGTTTTTTAGACATTTTAGAGAAATGGGAAGTATAAAGTTCTAACTTATACGAAAAATAATAAAAAAGGTCATAAAGTTATAATTTTACTAAGCAGTGGTGTAAACAAAGTTTGTTTTTTTCGTTTAATCATTTAAATGTGATTCGAGAGGTATCATAGGTATCTGTCAACACATCACGTCCATGCCTCGTCGAGATCTGTTTGTTGTTTACCCCTGGCGGTGGTAGTTCAACAGAGATCAGGAGTAAATGTTTAGGGGTGGCGTTGGAAAATTGAGAGCAGGAAGTCTCTGCCAACCACATCGCACTTCCCCCGCTTTTGCTTCTTATTTATTTTATATGAGGGAGGACGCTCTTAAGACAAATTTCCTTTTTTATTTTAGCATTCAGGTATCTTTATTTCCTGCCAGGCTTCTTATGTCCATGAACACCTTTAAGCGGCAGTCCTCGTTTCAAAGGATCCAGCGGAAATGAGTGTTTTGATAAGTGACTTCTAATTGTTAAATGCTAGGCTGTCCGTTGAAATATGTAATAGAATAGTAGGTACCTATGTGATTTCATTATAATTAAAGGATTTTTTTAAATTTTGTTATGGTATAATTTCAAATATTTTATTATAGGTTGATGAAATTATTAAATTTCCTCGTTAGAAAATATAAAGATTTTTTTAAGAGAATATAAAGACAGAAAAAGAGTTGCTTAAACCATGATATCAAAGAAAAACCATTCGATCGTTTTTTTCTTTATGATTTATCTTCGCAATTCCCTAGAGCAGAGAATAAGGTAGATACATTTCAATCAGCATCATAAATATTATCTTTAAATTTATGTTTATAACATTTTATTTCAGACTCAAAAAAGATGCATTTCTTGTAGTAGCTGTCAAAAATACATTTAAATTAATACAGTTCTTTAAAAAAAATCTGATATAATACTGGTCAGTGGTTGAGTTGACATCGCGCTTGGGTCCCACCCGTCGTCGTGTGATCAATTCCTCAGCTGGCTAGGTCCTCGATCACGACACAAGCAATATTTTCCACTTATTGTGGTGGTAGTAGGAGACTTTTAAACATTGTCAGGTTATTCGTAACCCGGAAATGTTTGTATTTCTTTTTTTTAAATGATTCACTGTTATTCAATGATATGTATCCAATAAAATTATTGCTAATTATAATTTGACCATGTTTCTGCTTTACTGTTGTAAACAGTTGTTTTCTGTTTTGACGGCCGGCGTGGTCTAGTGGTATACGCTTTTGACTACAGATCCGAAGGTCGCGGGTTCGAACCCGGCGTGCGCAAATAAATTTTATTTGATTAATTTGTGTTATTTCACAATTAATTAAATTAAAATAATATATAGTATATTTGCGGCACGTTCCAGAGTGGAAGATACTCTCAGTATCGCCCTGGTGTAAGACCACCATTCAGAATTGAAACGTTGCTTGAAATGGCTTTAGCCGTGTTTGGTGACCAGATCTGAATAGCCAGGTACTTCCCTACCTTCCTCTTCCCCATCTCCCTCCCCTCCCCAATACCCTCAGCCTCACAACATACCCCAATTGGGGATGCCATAGTCTCACTGGCTCCAGACGGGAGCAGTTGGGACTCTTGTGCGGTATTACTGTAAAAAAAAAAAAAAAAAAAACAGAAATCTATTCAACCGTTTGAATGAAATCTTCAACAAACAGCACAAAACAAACTGTACCTAAGGCCAGGATTTTAAAAGTTAGTTTTGTTGTTGTGTCAGCTGACCAGAAGTGAGAGCGGAATCCACCCTGCGAGGAGGAACTCGGCCTAACCAGTGCTTACTCGGCGGCGAACCAGTTTAGCTGCTACCGAGACTCTGTATTTGCTTTACTCTTGGAAGCGGCGTTCATGTTACATGTTATACGGGAACCGCGTTTATTCGGTTTGACGTCTAACCGAATATATACAACCATTTCCCTTTAAAACTACCAGCCTCGCGTGGCAGCTATTTAGATTGAAAATTTTATTTCAGGCAAAGTGTCATGTTTTAGAGTTCTTCAGTTATATCTTATGTTTATTTTTTTATTGTTGTTTTTAAACTGATTTTTGAACGAAATTTAATTATCTTCAAATAGCACGAAAATAGGTTCTGGAGGTCCCGAGATTATCTCTCAGTCATAACCAAATACATTTTTACTTTTTACTAGACATAGATAAATACAAATTCATTTTGAGTGTAAACCATCTCACTAGACTGTGCCTGTTGCTTTCCTGCCTGTTCTTTTGCTGCATGTTGCTTGGCAGATTTTCTTTTCAGAATTTCCTAGATTTTTTAAGATTGTTTCTCCTTCAAATGATCTATATAACAATATTGTGATATTAATTTAATTTTTTTATATTTCGGTCAATGGGACAACGTGAATTTAGAAACGTATCAAAAATAATGCATCCTTATGGGATTTTCATTAAGACTTTAACCTCCTTCTCATCCTCATAGTACGTGATCCAAGTCTTAACAAATCACCGGTTCCACCAACAAAAGTGCTCCTGGAGAGGGTGGTACAATTGTATCGTTAAATCTCTTTGACGAAAGCAAAGAAAACTGACATCGTGTTATTTGCATAGGCACCTTTCGTTGACTGGAATTTTTACCAATATATATATTTTTTACATTTCTAAATAATAAAATTTGTTCTACAAAGTTCCAAATCATGGGCGATACCAAATATTGTGGCTAGTTTTGTTGTTTTGCATTTCCTCATCCTCAAATACTTATTTTTCCCAGTACCATTTGAGGATGTTTTCGTCCAACTGATTCCGAACAATCGGAACTCTAGTGCGGTATTTACCATGTTACACAATGTCATATATTTATAACCATTAAAAAAACAATATTAAATAATTTTTTTAATTACTTTATATTATCCAACTACCAAATATTTATAATTTGTAAATTAAATCCTCTACACGGGAGTTTGCAGTGTCGATATCATTACATCTCTCCCTAAACGCGAGTTATTCTCAATAAGGGAGGTATTAATTGACAGGTTGGAACATATGTTATATGTTTGCCCTTATGCAAATCATTTGAAATAACATACTGTTGTACACTGTTATTGAACAAAAATCTATCTGTACTAAAAAAAGATAATAAAACATTATTATTTACGTGAAAAAGTTTTAACCAGTTTACATTATTTACAAGAAATTTCGACTTCAAAGCCTCAGACAAGCTATAAGTACAAAATAAAATTGAAAATCGTTTTGAAAATTGAACCAAGTTTCACACAATTTAACTTTAAACTAAAGGTTGAATAAAAAAAATTAAAACTCTATTATATAACATTTGAAAGATGTATTTGAGCTAAGGTTGTATGCAATAACTCGGGGCGTCGCGTTTCCGGTAATATCTGATAAACAACTGCTACAATCACAAAATACAACCAACCTCCGCATTCTGATCAAAGAGAAATGAAGCGCTTTGGTTGCGACTCCTCCGTCGCGTCGGCCCGAATAATTACATCTTGTTTAGGCAGCCGTTAGCACGTTGCTTTGGTGCTTTATTGGATATTCGGATTTTTTAAATAAAAAAGATGAGAGCGCTTTCCAAATTGGCTTCATTCGTAATCAGAATTCTTACGGCCGGGATTTACGCAAAATCCAGACAGCGTCCTAACTTTTGATTTGACAATAATGATTATTTTTATTTGCGATGTAACTCTATAAAAAGCACTCGCAATAATTGTGACGAAAGATTTACGATACGCCACATCTTGATTCTTAGCTCTTCTTTAATAGTCAAAATAAATTAAGTAACAATACTAAAGCTATTATAATGTTATTATAATATTATTGTATGTGTATGTAAAAGTGAGATTTAGTAAAGGGAGTAACCACTACTTCACTTCAATCTAGAATTCAACATGTCCATATTCAAAATCTTTGCATATTGATGCACTATCCATTTATATCAATCATTTCTGTATTATTATAATTTCTGGCCATCTTTTTTGTAAAATATCTAGATATTTCAAAACTTAATTTCTCGCGAAACAATTAACAGATATAAAAATACAACAAGTAGAAATTTTGACATTAAAATCAGAGAACATCGATGTTGTAATAGTAATTATTTTTCCGATTTCGCTAGTTACATATAGATTGATAGACTTATAGGAATCAATATTCTCCACATTATTAATGAAATAAAACATCTAGATAATTTAAATGCCTTTGAAGTTAAGAAATCTACAGCCCGATCTCAGATATGTTACCATTATTCAACAATCGCAAATTCACTTTGTGGCGTCATTTGAATTTAATGAAAATAGGTAACTTTTCAAGTATGTAATCAAAATAATCACTATGTTTTGAAAACAATCGTTATCTTGTCAGGATAAACCTATAATAAAAATAAATACATACCATTTTCACTAGACGTTTAACTGGACAAAGAAACCAATGCTTTCGAAGCGTCGATTATTTATGTCATTTCATAATTAATAATATCAAAAAAACTACGTATTACAGACTAAGCGGTATAAAATGTCGATAAATCGTCAATATATAGGGATTATTTAAAGTCAGAGTACATATATATATTTCTGCAGTTTTCTCATTTCCAATATCGCATCGATAGTTTCAATATTGGGCCAGCACAACATGTCATCATAACCACATAAGACGAGTCGGCATTGTACCTTTCTAGTCAATATTGAATAAATTTTTCGCGATCTCTTTTTTCTGCCCAGCGATATTCCGATGATGGTCTCCGGGGAAATTCGGCAGACGCTATTGAGAATATACGTCAGGGTCCTTTGGTAGAAAGGAACAAGGCAAGGGGTGACATGGGTTGGACAAAGGGCGCCCACTATGCTATACGCACATCCATACCTCCCAACCTCCCCTTTTTACTATAAATGCTGAATGCGCGATTCGGCTTACGTTCAGTTTGATCCGGCTTCTAAATTCCTAACGGTGAGTAGCTAAAAATTGACATGATTGGCAGAGTACGGTTGATGGTGCTTATCTTTCCAAACAAGAAAAGAGGGTCCGATCGATACTTGTAAAAATAGTCGTCGTTCTATATCTACGTTTACTTGCAAACTAAAAAGTCATCAAACCTATCAAATATCTTAAAAAAATTAATTAATGTATATTTTAGAAGTGTTTTCAATAAAGAAGCATTCTCCACACTAACCCTCTTACTAATGAACGTATTTTAAATTATACACAACGATTTACCATAATGCATTAATTGTTGTTTATTAGCTGTGTAAAATTTATAACACATTTAGCAGTATAGCCCAAGGCGTTCAACTGTGTTTTTTCTGAAGAGAAATAATATTAGACAATAATAAAAAAGTATAACAATAAATCTGATGAAACTATTTTATTCATAACAAAATGGTGGCATTTTTTTTCAATTGTCATGTTACAAAGATTTCGAGAATGTAAAAAAGTGAAAAAAATGTTCTCATGAAAACAAAAAATTACGTAATATTATTATTACTTATAAATTGAAAAATACTAATTTTGGATGTGCCTCTGTCTGTAACTCCGGTTCAATGAACTCTAGAACTTTTGCTTTAAATTTAAGCTTTATTTTCAAAATTGGAATTGTTTTTTGGAGAATTCACACAAGTAAGCGATAAAGTATTAAAAGAAATGTTAATTGCAATTTTCTGAAATTCTGACTATCCATTCATGTATTATAATGTATTTAGACAAGACACGAAGCGAAAAATTAGTTTCACTTTTTTACCTCCAACTTGACCTACAACGCTCTAACGCCAAATGACCACAAACTATTGAATTCGGGTCGCATACTGCTACTCGCATGATAATAGTGGAACACGTTTCGACGAGATATTATTACGCAATATCGCCTTTATATAAGTAAAAACAGTTCCATTACATAAAAGTGATGATAAGTTGATAACCCACATAAACTCAATTAGTTTTTCTGAATGACTTTGTTTTCATTTTTTAAAATAGCGTGGTGCACTTCATTACAGTATTGCAATAATTATAATGAAAGAAACATTCATGCTGGACGTAGATTCTTATCAAAAGATTAGGTACGTACATAATAATTACACCAATCTCAATCGTTTGATATCGCGTTGGGTCGTGTTTTAATTATTCTTATTATGTTGAAATGAGTCCGGGGGTCGAGGGCATTCGTTGAATTGTACGAAGAAATATATTATCAAGAGAATCAATCTTAATTGAAATGGAAGGTGTTTGTACCTTTTAAATATTAACTCAGAAAGAAGAAGGCTTTACTACAAATGTTTCCTTATTTAGTATTTCTAGCATTTGTAACACTTATAACATTTGTAACATTTGTAACATTTATAACATTTGTAACATTTATAACATCTGTAACATTTATAACATGTTTAATATTTTATATTTATTTTTGTTGCAGGTAAGTTTGACGATCAACAACATATCATTTGCCTCGAAAGATCAACACCAGGTATGAATTATTATTATTTAGCAGTCTTAATAGGAAGCCTTTTTTGTTTTTATTAGGTATGAAAGCTTAATCAAAACATTGGTTCGGCTTATTTTCAAGTTTTTTATTTCCACAGACATAGGAATTAATAGACGAGAAGATAAGGGCGAGGGGTAAAATCAACTGTTGAAGAACGAAGGGAGTAAGGCTGACTGTGATTCGTCAATAAATCAATCTGACAGTAAATAGGCATCTCGCATTATAATATCACCATTTAGTTCTTAAAAGTAAAATCTGCTTTTGAATGAATAGACATTTCTACATGGGAGCGCAAATTACTCGCCACGTTATGAACTAATTTGCGAAGTCCAAATTCGGCAAAGTAAGGCAGCTTCTATTTTCAGAGTCGTAGTTAGTTTCAGAGTATTTAGTTAAGACACTTTTACAAATGTCTCATAATTTACTTACCCCAGTAAACAACGATGAGCACACTTGAGAATCGCTACATTGTGATGTGATAGTATATGTTTCTAAAACTGATCCATATAATACGGTGTGAATAAGCTTAAAATAAAGTAAAATAATGCTTACTTATGGAATGTAATACGACAATTGGGTTTATTCTCTTTTTCACATCTATTTTTACAAGTTTTCATATCAAAAGTCAACATTTTGCCGTGTTATTTCGTAAAATGAACCGATGATGCCTCGACCATAGTTCGCACAAGAATGATGACGTCACGTTTTCAAATTTCACTTGAGGCCAATATGCGAACCCAGCCGGCTCAATGGAACCGGTATGGGGAGTGGGGATAATACGCTTTTAATCACTTAGGGCAGGTCTACTAATATTCATATGTCTATGGTTTTTTCTAATTATTTCATAGATGAAATATCATCTTCATTATTAATACTTAACATCGTAGAAAATGTATTGAATAAACAATGGTGATATTGATAAGGCACGCAGGCCAGATATCGAATTTCTTATAGCACCCGCCTGTTGATCCCATAAATACCACATATTCCGAGGTATTTATTATATTATTATAAAGGGCGAATATTTGTGTTTTTATACTTCATTTAGCCATAAAAAGGATCATATCTCGTTAATTAGTGAATACAGAACCACAACGGCACATCCATTTTCAAAATCCAACATCAAGATACAACTATTTTAAACTTAATAAATAATAAAATAAATCTTCTTCCTAACTATAGAATAGAGAAGAACACAAAATATGCCACATGGGCTGGTTTCTTGATTCAACTGATTGGCCAATCTGGTCTTAAATGTCTAATACAAAAATTTCGGTAAGAGTAAGAGAGATCTAAAACCAAAAGGTTCCAAGTCAGTGCCGAAATAAATTTCTATTCATATTTGTATGGAATTCACTTCTGATGTTCTTCTTTATTCTCTGTTAACTAACAGCAACCAAAAAATTACTGTCTATTGAAAATCGAATAAACTTGAGTGAGTCTAGTTAATTCAATATGCGTTTTTTGTATAAAATTTTAAAAGGTGCCTCAAAAAACTACAAAACAAATCTGTATAAGTTAAAGTGATTTTTATTTAGATAAATAATTCTTTAATTGTAAAAAGCATTCACTTTGTGGCTCATCATAATTTATAATAAAAACACATAAATTTGTTTTTGACCACGATAGTTTTATTTTCACTCTACCGGTTGACGAAGGAAGGGATCTTCCGAAACCGGTAGAGTGAAAATAAAACTATCGTGGTCAAAAACAAATTTATGTGTTTTTATTATAAATAATTCTTTATTCAGATATTCTGCACGGGTAAGCACCCAGTAAAGCCCACATTATCAAATACTGTTTTAAATAATTTTATTATAATATTTGTAATAAATAAAAATTATCAAAAAAATAGGTACATACATTACAAAAAGATAGATGAATAAGAAAAATATTAATGCAGGACCTTATGCTACAGAAAAACACGAATGTTAGAATGTTGATAAGGTTTGATGAATTTTGCACACTAAAGTTACAAAATTACTTTTAAAATATGGAAGATTAATCGAAACGTCTTGAAAATTTATGGTATTTGGGGAAAAAGCAAAATAATAAAAAAATTTGTTTCTCAATAAATGTTTTCATGTAACTTAATATATATTTCTCTCCGAATGCATTAATTTCATGATCTAGTTGAAATTGAACTGTGATACAATTCAATGTAATATTTTTTTTTTGTGAATAATGTGCAAATGTGAATACTGCAGACGCGTTAGTTTAGGGATATTTATTTTTCAATATAAATAATCTTTGTATTACCTGCAAGAATGTTTTATTTTTATTTGAATATTAATAATCTTTTTTACCTCCAAGCTTGTTTGTGTCTCGAATAAAATAAATAAATTTTATCTCATTATAAAATACCACTGCAATATTATACGTCAAATATTTTCCAAACAAGAAGATCTTCGAGAATATCATTCTTGTTTTGTAATTATATCTGACTGTTTATTGTTTGCGAGAAAGCTTAGAGAAGGTTTATCATTTATCAATTACTCTCCTTCAGTTTATTTTCCGTTATGAGAGGTTCGTTTTCTAAAAGGAGATCAAGAATTCCTTATTGCCGAGTCTTGATAAAATTATAACCTCCGCTCGTTGCAAAAAATAAAGACTTTATGTTCGCTTGAATGATTATAGAGTATTTTATGAAAGTGGGTATTGAAAAATTAATATAAACGACTCAAAATATGTAATTAAATACAATATTGACCATGGATGGATTGTAATACATTATTAGTGCTGGCCTTAAAGGATATATAATTAAATACAACATTGACAATGAATGGATTGTAATACATTATTAATTACAACATTGACAATGAATGGCTTGTAATATATTACTAAATACAACATTGACAATGAATGGATTGTAATACATTATTAGTGATGGCCTTAAAGGAGATATAATTAAATACAGCATTGACAATGAATAGTTGTAATACATTATAAAATACAACATTAATAATGGATGGATTGTAATACATTATCAGTGATAGTCTTAAAGAAAATCTACGTTTAAAAGCGATATTTTTTTCTAATTTGTTTTTATTTTTGTCATCCTCGATTAAAATTCTTCAGTGTTCACATAAAAATGATACTTACGCATGGTTTTCTTGGATCTAATCAAATAATATAAAGAGAATGTAGTGAGTTAATAAAACTCCCGTGTAAGCATTTCGATAGAATTAATTCGTCATAATATTGAAAGTGTGACCTTTGTGTCAAGGATCTTGCAAACCATTTGATAATTACTTTAATTTCAGGTTCTTAATTTAAAATGAATCGCAATTAACTTTATGAAGCGGTTCTGATTGTCATTGCTATTAATTTATTTCAGTGTGACCTTAAAAACTGCGCAGACTAAGAGTTGATTCGTCTCATTTTATGACTTTTATTCAATGCTATTTCATGGCAACTAGTTCCGACTCAATTCATTTTTAATTAGAATTATATCTTTCGTTGTAAAGTTGGCTATTAAAAATATTCAAAACCATTTAACTATCCTTTTACACAGAGTGTATCTGCATGTTCCCGAAAGATTTAAACCAGCGATTCCTGAGCATACTCGTATTTGGGGTAAAAAATTAAATGTTCTTTTATTGTCACAATTCGCGTCGCCACTGATCGCAATGCCTCACGTTGCAACTGTCCCGTGTGAGCGACGCTGCTGAAAAGAGACGGAGTGCGTACCACGTGAACTGTTAGGCTGTACACAGAGGCGTCGTTTGGTGGAAAAATATTATGTTTGTATAATGAAATAAATATCATCAGACAGCAAAATGACATCTACATTTTTCACTCGGAAAAATCTTCTCTCCGCCAGTTTCCTTACTTAGATGCATAAAAGTGTGGGGATCAATGGTGAAGGCACGAAATAAAAGGCGGTGTCGTGAAGGTCACAGTGTTTATTGAGTCAGTTACCGTGACGAGGAGATGATGTAGGACAAATGTTGAATACTCCGGTTGCTGCAGTGATGTGGTCCAGGCGGTAGTTGGCGACGGCGCGCTGAGACCGGACTCGATGACTGTCAGGCACTGGCGATCTGGGGAATCAATACTCCAGTGCTGACGGAAGGCCGAAGTTGCGGCGGACCTTGTAGGCAGTTGAGCGGGAACGGCGTAGACCAGTGAGGATGCTGCGTGTCCTCGTGGTGGTCATGGTGGCGTGGAAGAAGCGCTGGTCAGAGACACTGGAACCAGGGCGCTTGTAATCCGAGTAGCGCTTGCCAGGGACGGCGATCTGGACAAGGCGCTAAGCTGATGTCCCGATAGAGTCCATGATGGTACGGGCGAAACCGGGTAAATTGTCCTTTGCGCTAGTAAGAGGAGCGCGGGTATTCACTCGTTGATTCTTGGCGGACTGATGACTGACTGCCTGACTGGCTGCGTCGGGTTTATTTATACTGTTCGGCCGATGGCAATAGCAGGTAGTTAAATGGCAACTAAATCGAGGACACTCGCTCGGTCTGGCCCTTTTGCGAAGTTTCGACGGTGCGGCAATTATGCCTAGGCGGTAGACTCAAACCTTCTGGCGAGTTCTCGTAATGTGAAAGACGGCCTGTGATGTATTGTCACCTGGTAGACAAGTAGGTGCTTGTAGTAAGTAGATTGCTTTGTTTACGATGCGATTTCGACTGCAGGTACATAATTCGGGAGTAGGTACTAAGTAGGTCGAGCGGTTTATTATTAATTAGTTAATCTAGATTTTTCTCGACGCCACAAAAATAAAAATGTCATCTTACAATTTTATGAAACAAAAATCATATTATCTTGCTTATTGCTAATATGGATTTTACCACGTGTTATGACCTAAGTTATTTTTATTTCGTTTTAATCAATATTTATTTGGCACAGGACCGGTTTCACCCAACTCAGAGAATTATCAGACTATCCGGACCGGTTCAAATATTCTCAAAGCATAGTGAAACCGATCCCATGTATATCCCAAACAAATTGGTGGAACACGTAATAAAGTTATTTAATCATTATTAATAAAATAAAAATCAAAGCCACGATAATTTTTGTATTAAAATAGAACTCGACGTAACTACAAAACTTTTACTACGTCAAAATATGAAATATATTTTATTTATAAATCATTTTTTTAATTTTTTTTTTATTATTTTAATATATATATATCATATAAGTTACATTAATACATATTTTGCAGAAAATAATATTAAGGTTCATAATTGGTCATGTATACCTTATCAGAAAAGAGGAGCTCTTGTGCCTGATAAGGGAGCCACGATTCTTACTTAGATTCAATGTTATAATATATATATTTTTTTAATATAAGTTTTTTTGGAAAAAAAGTTTGATTTTAAAGTTTGATATATTTTTTTTTTTTAATATAAGTTTTTTTGGAAAAAAAGTTTGATTTTAAATTTTGATATATATTTTTTTTTAATATAAGTTTTTTTGGAAAAAAAGTTTGATTTTATTTATTTGTTCTTGTTGGTTCGTAATACAGCGCAATTCGGAAGGGAGATTATTGTAGTTTTTTATGGCTTGGTAAATATAATGGTTTTGCATTTGAGTTGTTTTGAAGATTGGCGTAATAAATTGATTTCCATTTCTCATGAGTTTGTAAAATTCTTGATATTCTGTGTTATTTTTTTCTTTGCACATTTTTATAATGGAAGTTTGCTTAAATATATCATCAATATTTGGTACTGGGAACAATTTAAAAAGCAATTTTGTTGGGAACGTAGAGTTTTTTTTAAGTATTACCTTTATAATATTTTTTTGCGAGACTTTTACTAAGTTTAGGTTGTTTTTATAAGATCCTCCCCAACCTATGATTCCGTAAATAAGCAGGGAGTGGACAAGAGCATAATATACATTTTTTAGTATTTTCACATTTAAAATATTTCTTAACCTAACAAATATATATATACATTTCCTAATTCTCTTTACTAACTCTATAATATGGCTTTTCCATTTCAGATTTTCATCGATGATCACACCAACATATTTAATTTCAGAAGAAGAGTTGATTACAGTACAAATAGGATTAAGTAGTTTACAGTTGACATTGTCACAATTTTCATCATGTATTATGATATTTACTTTGTGTTTAGGTATTTTTTGTAGGGAAAATAATACATATGTTGTTTTTTTAGCATTAAGTGTGAGTAGGTTATTATCAAACCATGATTTTAAGATATTAATACATTCATTTGCAAGTTTGTTAACTAGTTCCCATGTTTGACCTTTTATTAATAAAACAGTATCATCAGCATAAGAGATTAATTCACCTTTGATTTTCAGTTGGAAAATGTCATTTACATACATTAAAAATAGTAATGGTCCGAGGACCGTGCCTTGAGGAATGCCAAATGTACTTGTTAGTGGTGTACTAAAAGTTTGGTTTAATTTTACAATTTGAGGTCTCTCTGTTAAGTAGCTTTCTATCCATTTAAGGGCTAAGTGGTCAATGCCATTTTCTTTTTATTTTAATATAAGTCTTTCATGGAAAATGCTGTCAAAAGCTTTCTTTAAGTCAATAAAAATTCCTATACATTTATTTGATTTGTCCAGGGTACTCTGAATACTAGATGAAATTTTTGCAATGGCATCTTGGGTACTTTTTCCCTCTGTGAATCCGAATTGATTTTCATTTATAATCGAGTTTTTTTTTAAGAATGCAGTTAGTCTTTTTTTTTATTTTTTCAAAAATTTTCGATATATTAGATAAGAGTGAAATAGGTCTATAATTAGAAATGTCCTCCGGGCTACCGGACTTAAATATTGGAGAGATTATGGTTTTCTTATACGTGCTCGGGAAAACTCCTGTCTTAAAACTATTGTTTATAATATGAGAGATTGGTGTAGAAACATAATTTTTAATGATTTTTAGTGTTTTTACAGCGAGACCGTCAAATCCCGGAGCAGAACCTCATCATAAAAGTGACGTTCATCTTAATTTACAGTTATGACCATATATTCGTACATGAATATATCCCTAATCTAATGGAAATGCCGTAAAAGTTTAAAACGAAACGACATTCAGTAGACGATCGTTAAGCAGAAGCGCATTCACATTTAGTCTGAGGCATTTGTTCACGAGAAATGATTTGGAACAGAAGAAAGTGCTCAAAGACACACTGGAAGACCAATGTAAGAGAAACGTATAAATGCTATATTTATTTGTGCCCACGTAGCCGTAGCGCTGTTTTTCTTTGGCCAATATACAAAACCTACGGAGATATTACGGATTTAACCAGAATTGATTTCTGTAGCTTTTACATAAAGCTTTCTCTATCCGACGTAGAATCTTTATACTTTGTATAAGTAAATATGGAAGTCAGATAGACTTATTGATCATAATGCTATGTTTAGCATAGAATTCTCTTCCATATCGTATTTTGTGAAGTACCTAATTATGACAAAAACGTGGTTATTTGGTTTGACGTTATTGGTTTTGATTATTAAAACAAATTTCGTCGATATTTGAAGTATTTCCATAACTTTATTTTAAATACTGTTTTACTTCAGATAAATTTATATATTTCTCAGCCGTAGTATGACTTTCGAAATTGAAGCACTTTTGTCCTTCTAAAATCTCATAGAATCGAAGTTTTGTGGTGAGGTCCATAATCAAGATAAATGTGACATCAGAGCAGATACGTGAGGTACCATATCTAACACAATAAAGGATTGTGCAAGGCTTTCCGAAGCGCTTAATCAAGAAGAAAGAGAAAACCTTAAGAGTTAAATGGGAAAAAACTCTTTCTGTTTCCAACCGCATTCTTTGTTTAGTCTCAAAGATGGCCCAACTTAATACATTTAGTTTCGTCTCGAAGACGGACTAACTTAATACATTATGTTTAATCACGAAGAAGGCCTATCTTAAAACATATGTTTAGTCTCAAGAACGTCATAACATAATACGTTAAGCTTATTCTCGAACGGCTTAACTTAATACAAAATGTTTAGTCTCATAGATGGCCTAACTTAATACGTTAAGTTTAGTCTCAAAGAAGTCCTAATAATAATAATAATAATTATGATTTTTGGATGATTTCCATATCGCTATATTTGTGCAAAATCACATCAAGGGCTCTGTACAAAAATATTATGTATTTCTACAATGATCTATCTTATTACTAACTATAGACTAGTTAAACTATTATCAATTGGCTAACGGATTGCATCCACCGGTTTGTCAATCACTAGTACAAAACTATATGTGCTATACAATGCATTAATGATCGTGATGCTAGAATATACACATTATTTTTATTTATATTTTGTACAGGCAGATAATATCTTAATACATTATGTTTAATCTCGAAGACGGCCTAATATAATACATTAAGTTTTTCTCGAAGAAGGCCTAGCTTAATACATTAAGTTCAGTCTCATAGACGGCCTAACTTAATAAAATAAAACCACGTTGTGTTCTCGTTAAGTGAAGTAGCGGGAAAGTATTTTTAAAGAATCTTTTAGCGGTACTTTTATCACCCCATTAAAATAAAAATTCCTTTCACTATTTCACACTTATGCCTGAAAAAGTATTAATAACAATAATTCAAAATACCTTCAGGCCATAACGGCGTTTTTTATGGTCTTCTTGCCGTACTGTTCCGGAAACAAAGTGCTTTGTAAAGGTGAGAGAGCTCATATCACGACAATTATGTGCTTTAAGGGAAGTTTACAAACCTTTGAAGGTTAAATTTACACTTCGGACTCAACCTATTATTACGTTTTACGCTAGAGTTTTAAAAAGAGCTGTTTCTTAAATTTAAATCTTCCATCCGAATAATATGATTACATTTCGTTTTGAATATAAATTGTTAGTATTTTTTGCATCAACTTCCATCCTTTCCGACCAAAATTCCTGCTGATATTAACCAGGTGGATATTTATGAAGTTTTGGCAGTATTTCCATGTTATTTAATGTAATGACCAAGATTGAGAAAGGGGCGCTAAGAAGATTTAGAAAATATGAGCGGATAGAGTAGCACATAACACCAAAGGACCTGGAAGACATGGCATGATCAAGTAAATCAAATATTAGAGTATTATAAATGAGGAGTACAGAAACAAACCTGCCACTTCAAAAAAATATATTTGTGATTTCAATTTATTATAAGGCTATATTGCAAGCCCCATCTCAATGTTTGAAAGCAGAAATGGCCATTTTCCACAAAAAATCAACTGTTTGGTAATGATTAAATGCAAAACTGCCACTATTAAATTTAAACCAATCAGAATCCTTCTTTCACCATTACGTAAAATGACCACTGTTATTGTGCTCTTACATTTTAAATTTTAGTTAGATGCAAAACTGTCACTTTAAAAACCTGAGAAGCGAAAGTGCCACTTTTCATTTTATTTACACCAATATTTTGGCCAAGGTCGAGAAAATCGTAATCATTTAATTGTGTGTAAGAATATGAGTTAAATGGTTAATTTTGAAACAAATTTAATTTAACAAATTTTAAACTTTGTCGATTTTTTATCAATATTAAATTTGCTGAAAGAACACAACAAATGCGGACAACTAGAATTAGGTCTACATTGAACTTTGTGGCGGTACATACTAAAACTTCTTTTGGTCAAAGAAATTATTTATATCAGGCACCACTTATGTTTAATATTCTTCCAAATCATATTAAGTCTACCAATTCCTTAGTTAAATTTAAAAAGTTAATTAAGGTTTTTGTATTGACAGACGATTGTCTTAATATTTTTTCATCCTTGTCCTTTCTTAAATAATAAGATTTTATATAAGTCCCATTTGCTAAAAACTGAATGTCACCCTATCTGTCTTTATTATCTACTTTGCTTCTTCTTTTGAATAATGATTAATGATTAGTTATGGTTCAAATATTGTTACAATATACTGTCAAATTACCCATCTGGTAATTATAACTTTTTTCTTTAATTTTGAAATATTTTGTGTTTGTATGTAGAATTACTTTATGTTTGTGATTACTCTTATGTTTGCTTCACTCAAATGTAAATTGTTAACCTCGATACAGGCTTAGTCCTAGTGAGGTTGATTTTTATGTGAAAAAAAAAGTGTTTTATGTATAGTGAGATGCAATAAATAAATAAATCTTTTTAATGTCTTACAAAACTATGGCGAAAAGCGTTTCTCGTGTACCCTGAAAATTTTGCAATAGTGTAAAATGGCAGATTGGCTTCTGTACCCCTCAAATGTAAAGTAAGTAGTTATCTAATTACGAATAGTTTAGTTTGTTATTTCAAAATAATTATTTGTTTAACCGTGGTAATGTATACATTTTTTTTTCTTCTAAGGCTTTGAATGCATCACATAAACATGGATGGTTTGAGTACAATGTCAAAAATATATAACTATATATATATTTATATCAGCCACAGATGAATAAATATTATCTCATGAAAGAGTGCAGTGACTTCGAAGCACCCCTTTCGCTCCCCGCAGAAATGTCTTTGTTCTTTCACGTTTTTAAAAGTTTTTCTTTGTTTCACTCCAGTTAAAGGGTCCCCCACAACGACACCTTTATTATATTATTACGTTTTACGTTTTCTTCCACTCCGCCGTTTTATACCTGTCACATCGGTCGCCGGAAAGGTGAAACTAAGTCTTGAGACGCTTATTAAATTGATTTACATGCAATGCGGGTTGTTTTAACACGCAAATCCTTTTAAACGTAATTACTATTGTGCTCATTTCTGTTTATGACAGTATTTTTGCCTTGCACGTTTCGGTTTTACGATTGCAAAAGGCGCAGTTTATTTTAAGAACCTTTGTTTTTATTGCGATCTAATAACTAAAAAAATGTATAGTGTCGGTAAAACTTGGGATGTAGGATTATGATTCTAAGAAGCGTATGATTTTTTTAAATCCTTTTAAATTTAATAGACGACAATATAAAGTTATTTTATCTGATCTTTTTCATAGAGCTTACTTCATACGCAGTATAAAACAACCTACGACCTTCGAACACTTGAAACAGGTTTAATAATAACTTACACGGAAAAAGAACAAAATAAGTAAAAAATTGTTGATTTATTAAAATCCTATTAAACACGGGATTGCAGGCAGTTTCCTTAGAAACTTTTAGAACCTTCATAATATATCGAAACCCGTGTACATGCACCTGCGTTTATCCTGATAATTTACAACGTTGCTATATTATATTCATGTTTTCCTTAAATTTCTCTAGGAAACATGTCAATTCATTCGTTAAAGGCCTGGAATCTCGTTTTTAACCGGATTGCAAATAATTTGAAGCGATTCTTAATAAATCAGCATTATTTTATGTCAGTAAGATTTCTCCGTGAAGTCCGGGAACCATTTACTGGAAAACCGATATCTCTGCCATAAGCCACCCCCGAGTGGTTTGCTACGGTTGGTGACTTATCAGGGGTGACCGGGTTAATGTGTTGACGTTTATCCAGGTCTTGGAGGCAGATGCATATGCCCTTCAACTGCATGGCAAGCCGGATCGAGAGAGAGACTGGTTGACGGACAATTTTAGACCTCTCCATCAGGATTCTCTCGGAATATACGTCCGTCACTACTGGACTCCCCAAATTCCTACCCACTCCTACGCCTCATACCATTTTCCTATCTAGAACTTCCTCTTCTTATTTTCCTAAAAAGACCGTCCACACAGCATCCCCAAAGATTCCTAAAAAAATTTTGCCGATTTTACTTTAAAAAAAACTGCTAGGTAATAATTTTGAACATTTTTCCATAAAAAAAATTTGATTCACGATAAAATTTCAAACGATTTGTGAAATATTGGATCAAAACAAATTTTACATCTCTTACTGGTGCACTCGCCAACATTCTATGGTTAAATAAAAGTTAATTATTTAACAATACTACCCATTGAATGTCTTTTATTAAGATATAAGTTATATGACATTATGACGTACGTGTATTATGATATATATACGTACAATATAATAAAAAATAAATCAAAATTACTGCCTCAACTTAGGCAAGCCTATAGAGGCAGGTTATGAAAAACCACAATGTATAACTACACATTTCCATTCTTTTTATATTACCAACCATACAATATATTATTCATAACTGCTGTACACTATATTTATAGTATATATTAGTTTCTACATATATAGTATATATGTAGAAACTACAAATTTCAGACACTGATAAGATCTTTTTTGTCTCCACATTGGGACGCATGCGCATTCCGGCGAGCCGGTGAATTTTGAAACCATTCGCGAAACAATATTCTGTCTCGAGCGACTTGAACTGTATGTAACACGTAATTTCTACATAACAACCTCTCGCGTTTTGCGAAACAAATTATTAATTTTGTGTGTTGAGTGAAGCTAATATTTAGGAAAACATAATCGCTTTATTTAAAACTTTTCCTTAGCAGTAAGCATTATTCGCATAAACACGTCCGCGATAGCAATAAAGATATTTTTATTAAATCATTATTGGCCAGTTGCTTCTCAGAACTGAAAAAATAACAGAACTTGAATAGAACTTTCACAAAATGTGAAAAATAAATTTTAAATTTGATGAATCCTTCAAATTTTGTGAAACAACCCTCCTTAGTGTCATAAATAATTATCATTTTTCAAACTCAGCTTAAGTATATTATTGTCCTCTTCACAACGTATTTCCGGGCGTTCAACCCTTTAACATTTTTTCTGTCACTCAATTTAGTGGTGCTCCCCTAGAGGACTTGTAGTACTTGACCCACTACTGAAACTACCCCCTCTCCCCACTCTATCTCCGTACCGTCTTCCACTAATGACGGGATCCGATAGTTTCCTTAGGGCGCTCCCACCCTGGCGCCTCTCCACTCTTCTTTATTCCCACCCTAATCGATGAACTTCTAAGCCAACAGGTTTCAGCTATATACATACATGCGTGAGGAGTGTGAAGAATTATTTAGTGCGAAGGAGAAAAAGGTCACCCTACAATACCAACTTTTATGCCAGACCACATACTTTATATCGGGCCTATTTAGTAAGCCTAGACCAAAATTAAATTTGATAAAGGGGGCATTTCACCATTCTCTTGATAGCTTATCCATAGGATAACGTACATTCTCGATTTATGTTTTACGATTGGCAATTTATTTATTTATGAATATACCATTTGGTAGTCAAACCTATGAGTTGTGGCTATATATCGTGTTAACCGAGTTTTCTACGCATTTTGAGAATGTATTTGATTATTTAATAATATATATTATCCTTTGGATAATCTATCAAGAGGATGGTTTAAAACCCCACATTTAATCTTTTTACAGCAGCGTTTTTAATACATTCTTTGTCTTCATAAAACGCCATTTTTTGAAAGTGAAAACCAGAGATGTGAGCCTGAAAGGCGTGTAAAGAGAAAAAAATAAGAGAGATTGAGGTTAGGAAGAATCTGGCTCAGATCTGGTTACCAAACAATGCTAAAACTATTTCAATCAACTTGGACTGCCCTATTGAGATGGAATAAATGAATTAATCGATAATTCAATTTTTAATGGTAACACCGGGGCGATACTTAAAGTATCTACAAATCCAAGTATCTTATATTGAGCGTAACATTATGTTTTTGCAAGACCATAAAGTTTTTAAAGCAGATCAAAAATATTTTTTTCTAATCGACATAATCATTTTTTGTCGATTAAAAAATATTTCTATTCGACAAAAAAATGATAATGTCGATTAGAAATATTTTCTTCTAATCGTCATAATCTTTTTTTTTACACTGGTATGAAGCTACAAAAAAAAAACAAGTTATTCGTCCCGTCGATCCCGTCCCACGTTGTTTTGATAAAATCTGATGAATATTCCGATAAAATTAATATCTTGGCCAGCTGTTATTACGCTTCGGCCATTAGCGGGCCTAAAAACGCCGGGTATATTTAGTGCAGAAACTTAAAGGGGCGCAGACCCCGGGGACAGGGGCGGAAATGGCCTTAGGGGCTAAATCGGCCCTTAGGGGCGCCGCGCCGATCCTATTTCTGTATCGATAATTTTCGTGTTTTCTTACAAGACTTAATATCTCCCGTCTTTATAACTTTCAGAAAATAGAAAAATACGAAGGCAAAAGTAAAAAAAATCATCTCGTTACTCGATTAAAACAAATCTTAATGAAGGTACGATAAGATTATTTTACTCGGTGGTAGTTTTTGCTCGGTATTTTTTTGCGGATTCAATCTTATATGTCTTGGATGGAATAATTTCTTCCGACTAGCGGACAGGATATTTGCCGAGGAGAGTTTCATTACCGGCCATAGTCAATAAACAGCATTATTTGTTCTAGATTCTACCCTACTAATAATAATAAAGCTCTCTTTCATCCCGTGATTGCGAATTGAAAATTTTACTCGGGGAGAGCAAATAATATGGCAAAACAAATACAAACAATAATTTGCGCTCTCTAATAAGGAAATTAAAATTATTTTGAATAGGGTTTTGATTATGGTTTTATATCATGAGATTCTTTTTTCGTAGTGTGAGCTTGAATAAAAAATATTGCATTAAATCTAAAAAGAATTTACTTTTAAGAACTTAATAATTTAAACATTTATTTATCTACGAAACATAGCACTATTAATGCCATTTATGTTGTTTGATATGAAAATCAATAATACCTAATCATTTTATAATTAATCAAAAATTACATTAAAATGTAAGAAAGATATCGTATTTTTGTTATTACCCTATGTACAATTTCATAAATACATACATACGCATTTTATTTTTTATTACTCTACGTACTAATTTATAAATACATACATACGTATATTATTTTTCAATCACCGTAATAACTAATTCATAAAACCCTACTTACGTATATTATTTTTCAATCACCCTAATAACTAATTCATAAAAACCTACTTACGTATATTATTTTTTAATCACCCTAATAAATAATTCATAAAAACCTACTAACTTATATTATTTTGTTACTATCCTACATATTTATTCATAAAAACCTACTTACGTGCCTATATTATTTTATAATTACCCTAATTACTAATTCATAAATACCTACTAAAGCATATTAATTTGTTACTACTCTACTTACAAATTCATAAATACCTACTAACGTACATTGTTTTGTTACTATCCTATATAATTATTCATAAATACATACTTACGTTTATTATTTTGTAACTACCCTAATCACTAATTCATAAATACCTAACTAACTAACTAACTAACTAACCATCACGCCGTTTCCCCGCAGGGGTAGGCAGAGAGGACGGACGTCTTGGCACACACTCCTTGCCTCATTCATATTCATACATCGTCTCATACATACTCTTCTATTTTTCTGACTCTTGACATGGCCCGACTCAAGTATCTAATTCACTTGGTCGTGCCATGTCTTCCTCGGGCGTCCCCGACTTCTGCTACCATTCACATTTGCATCGTATATTCTCCTTACACTCCTTTCTTCGCTCATTCGCTCTACATGCCCAAACCATCTTTTTTTTTTTTTTTATATTTACTCCACACAGGAGGCCCTGAAGAAAATAATTTCCCTCAGGGCCTATGTCATTTTTGGGGATGCTGTGTGGAGGGTCTTTTTGTGGAGAGGAAGGAGTGAACATGGGTCTTGAAGAGTCCCATGTTGTAGGAGGGAGGAAACACAGAGGCCGGCAGTTCGTTCCACAGCCGAGCTGTTGAACTTAAGAACGAATCGTAGAAGCGACCCGTTCTCATGTGACAAGTGTCAACTGTGTACAAATGTTGGGCGCGCGTTTGGCGTGTATCCCGACTACGCGTCCTGACTAAGCGTCCCTTTCTTGATCTTACTCATTACGCTTACATCAGCCTTGCACTCTTTGCGGATATCCACATTCCTCACACGATCATACATGGTTTTACCACACATACGCCTCAGGGATCTCATTTCAACAGCATTCAATCTACTTTCATCCTTTCTTTGCCAGTTCTATGCCTCACTTCCATACATCATGGTAGGTACCAGCACTCCATTGTGGACTGCTAACTTCGCTTCTTTGGACAATTTTTTGTTAGCGCCAACTGCGTTCAGTCCTCCATTAATGGAGTTACCTGCATTTACTTTTCTTTCAATATCTCTGTCAGCCTTCCCATCTCTCGTAAACATGCTTCCTAAATACACAAACTCATCCACCTGCTCCAAGTATTCCTCATTCACAGCTATATTGCACACTGTTTTCGTACTCTCTCTTTCAAACACCATTACTTTAGACTTACTTACATTCATCATTAACTCATTCTTCACGCATACTTTGTTCATCCTAGACACGAGAGACTGCAGATCATCCATACTATTAGCAATCAGCACCGCATCATCAGCATACATAGGCAACATACTTTCAGATTACTCAAATTCGCGCCCAATCCCACCTCTTTCAATTCTTGCATACAATTATCCATGTATAGATTGAATAACCACGGTGACATTACGCAGCCTTGTTTAACACCTTTTGTGATATCAAACCACCCCGTAAAACCACCGTTCACCCTAACACATGCAACGCTTCCCTCATATAGAGACGCAATTGCCCGAGTCAGATTCGTATTCACTCCATACTTGGACAACACCTTCCATAGCTTTTTCCTGTCGACTCGGTCGTATGCTTTTTGTAGATCTACAAAGGCACAGAAAAGTTTCTAGTTTTTTGCCAGAAGCTTCTCGGTGAGCATACGCAATGAGAAGATCTGGTCCATGCACCCCCTTCCACTCATAAAAGCACCTTGCACATCCCATATTTTATCCTTTGTTTCCTTTCTTACCCTTTCAATCAAAATTCTACCATACAGCTTGCCAACTGAACTTAGCAGGCTAATAGCCCTATGATTCCCACATTCCATACGTGACCCTTTACCTTTGTATAATGGCATGATCACTGCCCTTCTCCAATCTAAAGGCGTGTAACCTTCCTTTAAACATTGGTTAAAAAGATTGCACAACCATGTGAGAATTATACGGCTACCTCCTTTAAAATATTCAGCAGCAATATTGTCAAACCCGACAGCCTTACCATTCTTCATACACTTAATTGATCTTTCTATCTCATCCATGCTAATTTCGGTAACATTCAGTCCATCATCATTCATATCTGATTCGCCGCTAGAATCACTGTCACTCACTTCGCTTTCAAAGACTTCCTCGAAATACTTCATCCATCTCTCTTTTATTTTTTCCCCATTCGTCAACATTTTTCCATCTTTAGATTTTATCACTTTCATGCTTCCGGTTTCTGGGCCACACCGGGACCTTTTGACTTCCTTCCAAAACAAATTAATGTTTTCTTGGAAATGGTTTGTCATTTTCATTCCTTCTTTCTATTCCAGGCGTTTCTTTCGTTCTTTCACTCCATCTCTTACTTTTTTCTTACATTCCTTATATACTTCTTTCGCTCAAACCTTCTCTTCGCTGGAAGCACTGCCAGCCGCAATCAGACATAACCATGCTTTCTTCTTTTCTGAGACCAGTGCTTTAATCTCATCATCCCACCATGCATCACCTTTCTTCCTACCTTGCATACTTATTCCACAAACCTCTCTAGCAGATTCACAAAGACTCACTTTTATGTGGTTCCATGTTTCGTCTATGCTTAGACCGTCCATTTTCTTCTCATTCAATCTCATCTCTGCACAATTCACATACTTACTTCTCTCATTATCGTTTTGTAGTTTTTCTATTTTTACTCTTGTTGGAGTTAGTACCGTTTTTACTTTAGAGCGCCAACCGCGAAAGAGGTTTACTCTCGACACCACCAAAAAGTGGTCAGTTTCAACCTCTGCCCCTCTGAAAACTCTCGTGTCCTCGGTAACGGCTCTCAACCTAGAGTCAATTACTACAAAATCGATAATTGACCTCTCATTTCCTCTTTCCCACGTATATTGGTGGATACTTTTATGATCGAAAAAAGTATTGGACACAAACAGGTTCCACTCTAAACATACTTCAAGTATTCTGTTCCCGTTGTCATTCGTTCTTTTATCCCCAAACCTATTAACCTACAAATACCTACTAACGTATATTATTTTCTTAGTACCCTACGTACTAATTCATAAATACTTACTTACGCATATCATTTTAACACGTTATTACACAATTAATTAAAAATAATTCTTAGAGTGAATATTTAAATCAAAGGTTTTTTTTGGTTATTTTAACTTGTCCAAATAACTTGTCTTTAGAAAGATTGGTAGTTTCTGGTACCTACTTTATTGGATGTAAGTGTATGTATACTTTTAAGCATCAGTGCAACTAGGGAAAATACTAAATAAGTGTTGCTTTATTTAATATTTTCACATTTTTATCGAAATGTAATAATATTGTTTCCTTATTTAATCGAAATGTAATATTATTTTTATTTTACTACATCCATATTCTTAAATTTATTTACATTTATTGTGTGTCCAATTTAGTAACTGCTATATTAGTCTATTTTAATTATCTTAACTTTTTGTTATCATGCTATATAAATTATGTTTATTTCTTACTTTATAAATAAAACTTTTTTTCTTTTCTTTACCTTAAGTATACTGTAATGCCACCTCTTCCAACACAAACACGAGAAACGTTTTTCTCTATTGAATTGGGTAGTTACGTTAAAAAGAAAAAAAAATATTGTAATTAGTTTTTAGAACCATATGTTTTTCTTCTTAAATCTATCATATGTATGTATTTCAAATAAAATAAATATAAAAATCTACATCTGAAACAGATGGGTCACTAATTAACAACATTAATACCCGCGTCACTATCCTTTGCTTAAAAATACCCCTTGCAAGGCTCTCATGAACACTAATATAAAAAAAATTGGGCCACATTGTCACAAGTCACAGTAAAAACCAAAAATATATCAAAATTTAGCCACATTGTCACATTTTGCAGTAAAACAAATATTTCTGAATCTGTCGCACCTCTGATTGAACCTTTCTGGTTTATTTTCAACCACCTTTATACACGATTATAATAATTAATTACCTACATCTCCTCTCTGTCACTCTGTTAGACCTTCATTGTTTCCTGCAGTTCCTCGTCTAGTAATCTCTCGGTGTAAGATAAAGTAATATGCCTAGTAATCAAAAGCCTCTCCAAATCCACGGTTGATCTAATTTGAGCTCGGGTGAGATTGGCGTAGTTTACGTGTAAGCTGCCCCCCCGTTATGAAGTATATTTTAAATCTATATTAGTTGAATAGTTGCTTCACAGTTTCCCCGAAACAAACCACTTCATATCAGTTAGTGGTTAATTAGGTGGTACGTTAAGGTCTCGGTTGGGGCGGTAGTCAAACAAGCTTGTGCCTCTATTTTCTGTTTCGTAGGATAATCGATATAATAATATGGGCTCGATCAATTGAAATTTTGCAAAACATCTTATATTGAGAAGATAATAAAATTATGTGATAAGCTTTCATTGTATTTCTTTTAATTTATATTGGTTCTATCACACGAAACATACGTAAGTGTAAATTTAGTAAAATAAAAAATAAGTTTTACAACTCATTCCAGAGATGTAGCTCATGCACATTGCACAACCATTTAATTCAAATGGCCTTTTTTCCATTTTCAATACTTTCGCAGGCCGCCGGCGGTAGTGCCTACAGTTTGACATGGTTAACAATGTTTGATAACATTTTTATAATGCCTTTAAAAGGCAAAACAACTGTCACGAATAATTATAACTAACTTAAGAGGAAGTTCTGGAAATGAAACGGTATGAGGGATGGATAGTGTGTCCAGGATTGCCGGACATATGAATATATTCCTCCCACTCCAGCGCCAGACGATGGGTCGAGAGACCAGTTGGAGGGGTCAAATGGTCTCCCCAAACCAGCATCTCCCGATCTGGAACACCACGCAACTGGTGGGAAGGCGCATCCTGAACACACCTCACCCGACTAATCAGGGCACCCCTACTAAACATGCAAACGTAGCGCACCACATGAAGTGAACCATGGCAGAGGTGTTGGTTATCCAAGAATTGTTCCCAAACCCGCCTCCCAAATTGGAAAAGAGGTTGATAAAGACGTTTTCCCGGTAAGACAGAGATCCTGGTTTTAATTCCAGTTGAGACCATTATCTTTGTTTTCCGTGTCTTGTTCTGTTTTATGTTTCATTTAGATTTGTTGGCATTATCATCTTCTTCCATGAAATATTTTTAAATTATCGAAGAAGAAAATTTTGAAATGCCTTCACGTTAAGTTTCTCCATAAGTCCCTTGAAGTTAGGAGTTTAAGTCCCTTAGACCAATATTATGAAGTATTCTGTATGGTTATAAAATGCAGTTTACGTGTAATGTGCTTTCCGCACATTGTATTACTTCGTTAATTGGACGTTGCACCGCCATTCATCACCGTCATAATAGTACGCAGGCTGCTTGCATTGTTTAACAATGTACTTTACATGCAGCCAGAGGAAACTGACTAAATTAATATATATAATTATAAGACGTTTTATTCCAAATGTTGCATAACTCCCCTTTTTGATTTCTTTATGTCAGGATTTGATTGTTTTGTTTTTTATCATTCGCATTATAAGTTTTCTTTTTTATCGTTGGAACTGAATTATAGTGCTTAGTGAAGAGATATTTTTTAGTTCATTTGTCCAAAAGAATTTTTAAATTCAGGTATATTCAATTTGTCATTATGGTTCTTGAATTGTAAAGTGAAGTGAGCTCTTGTGTTGTTTTCTCTTTTTTTGATTTTCTAAATGTTTTATTTACATTTTTAGCTTGTGCGAAACGTTGTATTTGAGTCTCTAATAAAGGCATAAGTTTTATGTGCATTGCGTCGGGTCTTCAACATGGTAATCTCTGGTCCAGAACCAAAGGTCTTACTAGTACTGCTGTAGAAAATATGGCTTTTTAAACTATGAAATAATTTATTTTAACAATAAGTAAGTTAACGTCTTCTATATTGGCATAACTAACCAAAAATGAACAAAATTCTTAATAAAATAACATTCTTGGAAACTCTTGTGTGTGACGAGAAAAAACATTTCAATAAGATCGTGCGGTTATTTAATTTGTATCGATAACGAAGACAAATGTTTTTAGGGTGATAAATTAAGGGGAGTGGTTATTTATTTGACCTAAGTTTCTTATCCAGTAATTTTTATTTCTTTTAGTTGGCACATAATTAAACATTTTAATATAGTGTGCGTGCATCCTTCAACGGCTTCGTGAAAAGGACAGAGGAACAGGTTAGGTTGGTGTTGAGGGATGGGTTAAATGGGTGGAAGGGTAAGTGGGAGGTGGGAGTTGGGGGCTGGGTTGGTGAGGGAAGGGTATTGTTCTGAGACTCCGATGTGGGTGGCAGCGCAGTAGTTTACTTTAGGAAAACGTGACCGATCCGACATCTCGTGGGATTTCCCAGTCGGAAATACTCGCCCGTGCGATAAAACAGACCGGCCTCTACACGTGACATTCAAAATGTGGTGCGAGAAAGTACTACGTTATTATTATTGTTGCTCCCCTCCTGAATTTTCCGAGAACTCTGATAAATGATCCTTTGAGCCGGCTCCATGCCGTTATGCAATGTTTATTTAATCCTCGGACAGGAGGAGCTTAGCGAAGTAGTTAATTCAACGTCAGAAAATAATAAATACAGAAAAATATTTTTTTATAACGCGTTTAGATTTTTTTACTACAATATCCTGTCTTATGCACGAATGGCACGTCAAAATATTGGTGCGAATGTTACAATCAGGCTTTCCTAGCTAGAACCTCTACCGTGCATTTATAATTAGAACTATTTCCGGAAATCCATTTTAATTAATATCTCAAACAAAGCACGTTGAAGTGGATCTTCATTTTTTTTATAGTATTGCTATTTTTTAAACCAAACGTTAGTTTATTAAAAACCACAAGCCTTTAAATATTGTAACAGAGATATAAAGTTAAAGGGTAAAATGGTTGTAGGTTCCAGTGAACCTTTTTCACGTTAATTGTTTCTTGAAATTAAACTAGAGTGTGTACAAAGGCAACAGTTTTCCGATTTTATTTTTAACCCTTCTTGAAACAATTTACTTTTAACTGGAGAAACAGATAATGTTTTTGAAGGTTCTTCAGTAGTTGTTCTTAGGCTCATGCAGAAAGGGGAGCAAGTTGTAATTATGTACACTGAAGATCACACGCCGAGTCGTGGACGCTTAATCTATCTATCCAAACGCTGCATATTCTTTCGGGCTTATTAAGGACTTAGCTTGGGTGTTATCTTGTTTTTAGTTAAGACACACTTGAAGATAAAATGTTAGCCTTCATCTTTAAAAAAAGAAGCCTGTCAGGATACGAGTACAAGACAGTCCATTTTTTTTAATAACGTTAAAGATCATTATTTATGAATGTACACTTTTTCGCTTAAAAAATAATATTAACCTTTAGTGGCTACAATAGCAGTGAAGTAAAAATTATTATCACCATGAGATACACTGCAATGTGTAGTGTTTAGTGATAGGTTTAAAAGTATTACAGAAATGTTTAAAAGTAAAAAGTACATCATTAGAAAGAGGTATTTTCTTACACGTCAAATGTTACTGAGATATTTTTGATATTTATTTTAATTCAACGCGTCGTTCAAATCATAAATCACCATATAAAGTGAGTGGGTACCTAAGTAAACTTTCGCCCACCAATGATATCCCTGTTGTAGGGTGGACGATATCTATTCCTTACATTTAGTATACAGTATACCTGCTGAATTGTTCTGCCGTCAATTTAATTCTGGTTGATGCAACGGTTGCTAGTCATACCATTCTCGAGTGCATAGAGATCTGATAAAATCGGCAGGGAATAAAAACTTTAATTCTAACCCTTATATGAACCGAATCATTTTTCAATCCGTTTAACATTAAGCTACATGCCTTGCCCACACGCTTGCCGAGCGCGCACTTGATGACGTCACGTGTCATGTGCCACGTGCTTTAGAACTACGTGCGACGACGCCTCTGGAGACCCCACTCTCGTAAGGCCCTTACAGATAACGCAGCTCATGACTGTGTTGGTGAATGGAAAGTGAAATTATTGTTTGTCGGAAAGTTTTAAAGGAGATACGTATATAACTTTGCTATGATGCAGTTGCGATGCAATTCTTTATTTAAATTAAAATAATGCGAACATGACTGTGTTTGAGGGGCAAGGCTCTTGACTAGAAATCTGGAGGTCACAGGTTCACGAAAATTTATTTGATTAATTTGTTTTATTTCGCAAATTAATCAATCAAAATAATATAGTATATTTGCGACATGTTCCAGAGTGGAGGATTCTTTCAGTATCGCACTGGTGTAAGACCAATACTCCAATTCTAAACATTGCTTGAAATGGCTTTGGCGGTGTTTGGTGACCAGATCTTAATAGCCAGGTACTTCTCCTCTATTTTTAGCCTCACAACATACTCCGATCGGTTGTGCCATAGTCTCACTGGATCCAGACGATTGAGCGCAGTTACTATTATGCGGTTACACATATAAAAAAAACTTACTAATTACGTGTTAAAATTATCATGATACGCTCGCAAAACACCTTGTTTCATAGAACACTTAATTCATTATTAATGTATTGTTACAAAAATATCTAGTGAATATCATAAGAATAAAATATGTTTTTAGAATCTCTTCGTTGGTGTCTAAATACTAAAATTCACATTATTTTGTTGTTATGCCATTCATTATGTATTTTTGTAACAATATATATGTTTAGTTTTTTTTATATGTTATGTATTTTAAAAGAATAAATTGTGAAAACACTTGTTCAAAAAAAAAAAATTAAAAATATATTGATTATAACTGTGATTTTTTTCATCTTGTTAAGTATTTACAATAATATTGACAGTGGATGAATATAAATAGATAAATATCTTCCAAATATTTTTTGTGGAAGAATTAAAGTAACATGGCCAAGTTATCTGCCCTCTGTGATGATTTCCATGAATACAGTTAAATAGATTTGATTCTATTGTATCGACGAAACTGAAATTTTTATCCGAAAGGTTAAACATATATAAACAAAGAGTAATTAATGTCCTCTGCATCAAATTTGGAGATGAATTTGAACTTTTGTGCAAAAATAATGATGTACTTGTAATTGCTTCACAAAAGCGTTAATTACAATAAGCGCAATTAATTTTAAAGTAACACTTTATTCCATCTGGCTTCTACCTCAGACAAATTACTAACTTAATGTATTAGCGTAATGGAACGTGGCAATAAGTAATACATATTCCGTAAAAAAAAAATTCCCGCCGACGGGAATTAAACCCGCGCCTTCTGATGTCCGGTCAGACGCTCTGAACCACTGTGCCACGTCGGCTTATTTCCAACCAAACAAATAAATTAATATGTACTAGTTCTTCAATCAACAATTACGGCTTATTATATTTTTTCCACCTGTAAACAACAACTGTAAAATTAAATAAAATTGGAAAGGGATGTTGGATCACCTATTTATTTCAAAACTTCTTTGTAGTAACGTAGGTGCATACCTAAGTAACTGTCAGCTATGTTATAATTTTTTCTGGGATTTTTAATAATGTCTTAAAAATGTATCTGAAAGACAGTGAAAGAAAATCGTTCTCGCGTTCTGAAAACAGTAGTAAATTTTTTTTCAACACTCTTTTTTGTGATCAACAGACCGCACCGAAAAGCTTCCACCTCTGCCTTAGACGATAAGGATAGTAGAAAATCCAGATCCTAGTGCACTTCACTTTTCCACTGTACTTTGAAATCACTTAATGGCGAAGGAAAAAGTTCACAAGGAAATTGAAGACCTCATGAATTAATAGAAATCAGTTTACATTATTGTATTTCTTTATAAATGATCGAATTGTCGTCTTTTTAACTGTACATATAAAAATGTACACTTTTCCTTCTTTTTTTACAGACTACATACTAAATTGATTCTTCTTTTTCATATATATGTCTTAATTATATGTGAATGGGAAGAACTCTTTCTAAATCGGCCAATAAAATACAACTTATATTATTCTAATGAAAATTTCAGTCACCTACCTAAAGACAGATTAGCCCTTGTGAGGTAGGTTATTTAAAGCACATAAAAAACAACGTTTTATGGGAAATTACTTATGGTACCTACTAATACTGTTTTTTGTGTGAAAATTTATTAAAATACAGTTTCTAGTTGCAAGTCAAATTACTGATTACCGTTTATTAATTGGACAAAATACATACAGTGCTTAGTACCAGTGGCGGCTCGTGATTTTTGGGTTTCTAGTATTTCTAGGTTACTACAATTAAAAAAATAGCATAAAAATATTGATATTATTGTAGCCGAAAACTTTTTTTTTTTGAAGATCTGATTTTTTGTATTGAGATTTTGAGGAAATTTCAGTTTGGCCGTGCACTGCACGGATTTCCTGAATATTAGCCATTTCTCTAATATTAGCACTCTAAAACACTTAAAAATCACAAGCCGCCACTACTTAGTACATTCATTAATCAATAGATGGCACTAGTAATGATTTATTTCAATAATCTATTATTTTTTAACAAAATTAACTATCGGCACTGAACTGAACTGAAATGTGCAGAACTACGCTAAAGAGACGGTAGTCTATTCTCGTTTATTCATTTAAGTCTAAGCCCGTCGTCCCACTATCTCGGTAACGGTATGAAATAGACAAATACCGGAGACCCTGTGCAGAAAAATCCCACAATGGCTGCTCTGCAAACAGTAGTGAATTTTACCTTTCTGCGCAGGGTCTCAGGGCCAGTGGGATGACGGGCTGGGATGGTTGGAATATTCTACCTTCCTTTCTTCTCTATGAACACAATGCAAAGGTTTGAACTCACTTTTACAACTACCACAAAACTTCGAAACTAGTTTCAATAAGAGACCTAGTAAAAAAATACATTCAAAGTACCTACCTGATTAATAAATAAAATGTACCAACCTCATGAAGAAGCATCCCATAATATGCAACCGGCTGTTACAGCGCAAGTTAAAGGCAATTTTTAAAACCAAAATGATATTGATAATAATTTCTTACTAAATTTTATTACCATATATCTAAAATTCAAAAAAGTCTTAGACAATTGTTAGCTACTTAGAAATTATCATTATTTACTAAAGTACTTCTGTTATTAATAAACTCTACTACCTATTTCTTTTTTTTTCTTAATTAAAATCAAAACCAAAGTTTCCTCTGAAATTATAAGATTTATAAGTAGGTAGGTACCTACATAAGTACTAAATACAACGATATCACATTTCAAAAAAGGAATCTCTTTTGAAGCACTGACCCATCGATGGCCATCTGATTATATTTTTATTAAAAAGTACTTGTTTTTTTGCAAAACAATGTTACATTTTTTAAATTGTACAGAATCTAACGTAAGTGTTTTCCCAGAATATCTACTTATATTTATATAAATGATTTTTCGAAAAATGTGAAAAAAATTAAAATGGCCACCATCTTGAACCGGAACCGGCACCAAACAAACAAATGTACAGACAGATGAAATGCCAAATGGTTGATTTAAAACAGTATTTTGCTACGCTCAGTCAATAAAGCAAAAACTCTACCCAGTTCCTACAATGTCACTCTGATGCGGTGATGCTGTGACTGATGTTTTCAATTTTGTAGAAGCCGAGATTTCAATCTTTAACTCCCTCTTCTGTTATCAAACTTTTCTATCGGTGGTTTACGCAGCTTTTGGCGTTAGTCCCTATTCAAATTTTGACCTAAATAAGTCAACTGACGTACCGAGTTATTATTGTATTTTGATCGGATTTTGTTTGCAAAATAATACTTATCTGAGTCACTTTTAAGAGTATACATAATTAAATATTTTGTTATTTTCCCATGAAATGAACGTTATGGAACGGATAAAAACCAGATCTCATGATATAATCATAAAAAAATTGTACCTACATAAAATACGTTTTATTCCAGAGAGTAACAGAATATTAATAATATAATCCTAATAGAATTAATTCATACCCATTTAATACTGTTATTTTCGTAACGACACGATAAACTATTTTTTTTCTTTTATATAATGAACAATATTACCATTCAAATTATAAAAATGTTTAAGCCGAGTTCAATTATTATAAAACTCAATAATAATTAATATAATAATCATGCACGGAAATATAAAATCCTTGTCCATACAAATTATTCATTTGGAAACACTAATAATTAAATAAAAAAGGGGTAATAAATGACTTTTAATAATATTACGATTTTTTACACGGAAATCAATAATGGTAATAAAAATTAAATTTGTTTTTCTTTATACTACCTGTACGAAAATTAAATAAGTTTATCGTCTATAATTGGATTCACGACAGTTTGATAATGCGTTCAGAAGGCGAAACAGCTGTTAGTCATGATAATAAATACACAGAACTTGTTTATAAACAAACTGTTTTTTTTTGTTATGAAATGAATAATGATGGCGTTGAATGTATAAGAGAAAAAAAACTTTAATTATAATGAAGTTATAATTAATATATTAATAATATTTTTTTTTAAATTAAAATAATAAATTCAGATTATATTCATTGATAAAAAATGTTTATCATTGAACACTTTTTTAACATACAAAAAGGGTTTCAAAATATTGTTAGCTTCCGAAGACGTATAGTACATGTCGCTAAATAGACAATATTCATGAATCTCGTTTTCCTTCAAGAACTCTGTTTTATATTGTAGTTTTAAACTTCCAACTCCGCTTCGAAAACTCAGAAGCCTGGCAGGAATAAATTGAAATGGGGATCGGATTCAGTTAGGATACGTAATACCTCCACGGGTAGGTCCCGCTTTTTAAATATCCATCTGAAGGCTGAAAAATCCAAGTTAAAGACTTCAGCAGGGAAGGCGAACGTTCAACTTGAATTGTCTGTATCCCCGGAGCGATCAAAAAAATTTTTGCACTTCTTGCTTTTTCATAATTTGAACACGAATTTGCATAATATTCAAATTACTTTCAATTACTAGCCTACTAGAAAGCTCATGCAAAAAAAGGATCTCTCAGCAGTTTTGAATAGCAAATGCGATGACGAATCAAAAAATAAGTAATTTTTTTGTATGTAGGTAAGAGCGTTGAACATTAATCGTAGTGGTCATTTTTGGCTGCGCAATCTAAACATACGCACGGCTTTGTACGTGTTTCAATGAATTTGATAATTACTGTGCCATTCCTTTGCAGGTGAACCCAGTACGTGTCATTCCGTACGAATTTGAATCTCCGGAACAATATCAGTCGAAATAGTCCCCGAGGCGAGGGTCGGGGTCCGGATGGGGTCCGGGGATTGAGGGATGTGCCATGTACCAATGTACCAATGTACCAACTCCCGGCGATGTGGCTAAAAGACACGTTTTAGTTTAATATCTCTCGTGTAGATCCCATCCCTGCACTAGATGGTAGATGGAACTACTTGATTCCAACGGTCAGGGGAAATCAACCCTAGGGAAGTAGTGACGTTAAACTTTCCGTGACGTATTAAGAGTTGTGATAAGGATCAGAATTCAGATCCAGATGTCAATTTGGTCTCGAAACTGAATTCGAAACAATTTAAATTTGTACACGCGCGGTCCAAATTGGAATGACCTCCTGTTGTATATGTAGGTACTCCGGCCCAATTAAAAGAGTGATTGAGGTTAATTGGTTTGAGCGGGACTTTTTTCAGTTCCACGGTTGAAGCTTTCAATCGAAATTCATTCTTTTACCAAAAATCAAAACGTGGGTTATTTATTTCTTGCAGGTAATTCTCGAATCTTGTCGTTTTAAACAAAAAGGAGAATGATGCCCAAAAAATAATTCACCACTCCCAGCACAGTGCGATAATGAAAACTTCCGCTCCTGAAAAAAGTACCAACCTGAATAAACTTAAACGTATAAACATTTGACGCCATTAAATTAAGACAATGTTTATAAATTTTACATTAATAACAATGCTTGCAGTTCACCAATATCACTTATGTCAATAGTATTAAATTCTCAAGCAAAAGTAAATTTAATCAAATGAACATATATTTTAAGTTTTTACCTTAAAAACAATGCTGATACGTCTAATACGTCTAATGACGTCTGTTTTTGAAATTGTATAATTTTAAGTGATGTAAATGATGCTGCATGTAAACAGCATAAATAATATCCGGAAATAATCAGGGATTTAGAATAGGCTAGTCCTAGTTCTGGTCCTGTGAGCGCGGCGGCACTTTGCGGCCGCTGCCGTGCAATAAACAATAGCCGGTTAAACAGTATACAACAATCTTGGCGCAGTCCGCCGGGGAGGATATATCTCCCTTAGAGCATCTGGACCGCTGTTTGCTCCGAAGGTTTATCCGGCGTCCCCGAGACGCCGAGGGAGTGCTGCTGCGGACGGGAGAGGTGCAAAAGGGGCACTGTGTAATGTGTACTGCAGGATATGAGGTCGTTCCAGTGAAATATCTTCATCCATCAGTTCAAATCTTGCTTCCATTTGCAGATAAGGTTCTGCCTAAAATTGAACACAAAGAGCACACTTTTGCTTGATTTTCAATCGCGTACTGTGTTAGACATTTCCTTTTTTTATTTCAGTGGTTTGTTGTGGAATCTATTAAATTTAGTCAATTTGGTTTAAAGTTTACCTCATGTTGATAACTTAATTGATTTCTTTTGCAAAAAATTTTTCAAAATGTTATAGGAGCTAAATCGACTAACAGTGAAACGGATGATGCCACAATTACTTTTCAAACAAAATTATATGTAACAATGCAATGAAATCAGACTACCAACAATGGAGATTCGGCAAATAATTGATAACTAAAAAAAACACCAATCAATAAATTTTAAAAAGATTGTCATAACAACATTAAGAAAGATAAAATTTAGTAGTATATAATTTTTTATTTGTAATTTGTAAACTTGAATGCACAAACAGATAAAAAAATCTAAAGATAAGTTCAACTACTACTAACAAATCAACGTAAAACGGTACACGAAGCTAAAAGATAATACACGCCTACATCTCGTTCTTTAGCTGTCATGGACTATCGATAGTATGGACGATCGATAAAGTCCTGTGCCAATACGATATTGACTAAATTTGTCATCTGTGGCCAATTAGACATATTTGCGAGCACAATCAACGATTGATATTCCGACAAATTACAAATATTCCGACCCACAAAAAACAAATTTTAGCGCGGCCTCCATAGTATCAGACACGCTTCGGTCGACTATCAATATACACATCTCTTTATAATCATGTCGTTTGTTACTCAAAATAACTGACTTATCAGCGAACGAAGCTGAACTAACGAAGCTCTTCGAATTGAAAACTTCATATACGTGTCGAGTTGAATCCATTCGGGACAATGACGCTACATTGGTTCGGGCTTGCAGAAACAAAATTTGTTTACATTAGAAGTTGTGAATAAACAACTCATTAACAAATTAACTCCCTTTCTTGTGTCGAAAAGTAAATGTGGACTGCCAATGAATATTTAGGTTAGTATTTCAATTCTAAGTTGCCAATTTAATAATATTTTTACATAAATGTCGTTTATTGCGTTGCCAACATTGTTTGGCTATCAACAGCGCGCCTATCATATTGCAAAATTATTGATTTTACTGTGCTAAATCCCAGGTGGCCTAATGACGTAGTTGGTTGCATTAAAATGATGAATTTTTTAATGGAGTCATTTACTATTAAACAAAACTATATTTTCGATAGTGGATCAAATCAATATATACTCAAAATGGAATTTGAAGTTAATCAAATGCATTTACTAGGAAACCGACCATCTTGCTGAAAAAAAATAATATGGTTAAAAAAATAGGTGGAATAGTATTATTTGCATTTTAGATGAATTAATGTGTAAAAAAGGTTTAAAAATCAATAGAATTTTTTGTCAATAATCTACCACTTAAAACCTCTACCATCGATTTCGCTAGTCCATTCCAGCTAACCGCTCCACAAATTCAAGTCTAATTTAGTACATGGAGTCATATGGGCACTGAGCGGTGCCCGGGCCCGACCGGTGGTTATGTGAACTGCGACCCACCTGGCTATATCACTGATAAACCAAGCGCCTAACCTAACCTAACCGTGCGCTAAAACTTATTTCTAGTATTCACCGGCCTGGCCCTGATATTTTTGCTATCGTTAGACTTTAATACACCGTGAATTTTATTAAAAATTGTTAAAAAAAAAATTTTTCAACTGTGTAAAATTCTTTGTGTGAACCTGACTTTATATTTTACTTGCTTAGGTTAATTTTTTGAATTACGAGCATCTTGTAAGTAAATGGTAAAAAGGTACTCAAACTACGAAGAAACTTAGTGTCAAAACTGTAGCTTTTAGTGAGTATAAAGTTTACGTTACCCGTTTTCAGCAATTACAATTTGTTAAAATCACATTTTAAATGCACACCACGAAATTTTAATAACCTTTCATGTTTTTTTCATTTTCAATCTAAAGTTTATCTGTATGAGCGTTATTCACTAATAGGTATATCTCATTATTATGAAGCGATGTTCATAATGACTTGTCTTGATGATCGCATTGCAATAATTATATTATACAAAACTAATAACGCTATAACTCGCAGGTAATAGGGGATCAGGTATCGGTAACGTGTTTACCAAAGGCTCAGATTTTGCCCGTCTCGCGTGAGATCGATCTTTGCACGGGTGTCCCGGCTAGACCCGGTCGTGTCAGAACCGGAACCGTGATTCGTGTTCGTTCACGCTCCCAATTAATTTCGCCGATTTCTGTGTGCATTATTTTGCCCACTGAAGGGATACACGGATTGCAGTGTTGGGTAGTCCGAAGTAAGGCGGATTTTGTCTTACTTTGGTGAAATTCGTTTAACATTTTCTAATATCGTTTCTTGAAGATATAATCTATATAATTAATCTGTCTGAGACCTAGGAGTCGCAAGTTCGAATGCTTAATTCAGTTTTTTTTTATGTGAATATCGCAATAGAGTCCCAATTACTTGAAGCTAGTGGAACAATGGCATCCCCAATTTGGATATGTTGTTATGCTAAACACAGTGATGAGGAAAAGGAAATGGAAAGTAGGAATCCTTTTCAAACAACGTTTCAATTCTGAATGCTGTTCTATCGTCAGGGCGATTTTCAATCCTTCCGGCTGCGCCAGTTTGGTTTGACTCCTGGCGTCTAATAACTCTTCTGTAAAACTCCGGGTTCAAGTAATACACTGTGGACTTTTATTTGTGGTGGTTATAGCTTGGACAGCCAGTAGACCAGTCAACGTCCTTAATTAGCAGACTGTAGGAATAATTCTGAGCCCCTGATCTTGGTAGCATTGGTATTGGTATATCTCTGAAGCTTTATAATCGTCAGCTCTACCTCACTACCACAAGTGCCGTTTGTAAATAATACCTCAAATAAATATCTTTGATACCAAACCAATTAACTTAAATATACTTGCGCACACTGAGGTCGAAAATAGATGTATTATTAATCATTTCAAATTACCTGTTTCTTGTCTAAGACTTAAGAATCGTAAGATCTCACGTAAATTAATACCAGTTTCCTTCTTTAACATCGGTATAGATAGATCACACGTCTATGAATTTTCTGTTCAGTGCATTATTCCCCGGGCCATGATCCGTTCTAATGAGGTGTAAGCCACGCGCGATATGTCCCACTCCACGGCGCAGACAATCATCGTATTAGTACGAAAACGGATCGAATGCTACTTAGACGGATTGCATGAAGCCGATCCGGTGGTGTATGTACGATATACTCGTATATACTAAAGGTGATATACCTACAGACAAAAGGCGATATTCTGTCGGTGAGTCGATCACAAAGACGGAGGATTCAGCCAATAATGACTCGTTTAGGAGCCACAAACTAAAGACAGAATTCAACGACTATACATATATATATATTATAGTATAACACCCTGCACGATATAATCTTAGTCTAAATATACCTACCCAACACATCTCATCGTGTTATGATTTTTACGTGATTTTTGGCATTCTTCTAGAGTAGTTTACCATTATAAGATCCTTTACTAATACTTTTACGGAGGCCGTGTCTCAAACGCACGTTGAAGTGTGTATTTGAAAGGGGACGAGGCTTCTTTAAAGAATACACTAACAGTGTTTTTAAAAAAGTTGTAACTCTATCATTTATTTATTTTTATATCGCTAAATTCAAATTTGACCTAAATAGGTAGGTACATTTCGAGATAAGTACGTACCAAGATTTGACGATTTAAAAAATATATATAATGATATAAAATAATTTGGGTAAATTTTGCATATATTTTCTATTTTCTTTAAAATATCTTTTCATAACTTTTATCTTTATTTTTATTTGTAATGTGGTTTCTATAATAATATGCATTTTTTAATTTTTTGTTTTACCAAAACAATTTTCTTTTCCATTTATTTTATTATTGTTATTCTTGCATAAATCTTGTACGACTACCATAATACGGGCGTGAGCCTACTATGGTGGTTGATAAAATCACCAAAATTGTATTTTTTTTAATTTATAAAATAAAATAAAAAAGAAGTTATATTTTTTCGATAATTGTTATAGTGGCAAAACTTGGACGTGGCATTCCTTTACAACGACAAACCAAAGAAGTTATTACTTATGTGATGGAACTTTTCACAACCTTATAACCAATTATAAATATTTTTGAGAAGGTATCGGAAGGGTCCACGGCGTATCTGCGATATCAATAAAAAGTTTAAAAGCTGAAAAGAGAAATTCTCAATTACCCCAAAAAGAACTGGAAATGTTAAGTATGAACCTTAATATTGACAATTTTGGATTGAAATTGGCACCCTTA
Organism: Hesperophylax magnus; assembly: GCA_026573805.1. Lineage (NCBI taxonomy): Eukaryota > Metazoa > Arthropoda > Insecta > Trichoptera > Limnephilidae > Hesperophylax > Hesperophylax magnus. The sequence continues at coordinate 11,117,719 of JAIUSX010000022.1, forward strand.
AAAAAAATTTATGTATTTTTGAGCGTGATTAATTTGAACCACCCTTTACCCAAATATCTCTTAATGGTTAAACTACTCTACCTAGATATTGATATCTTAATTAATAACATCTTACAATAATATCTTGGTGCGAATCTTTAATTTATTTACATAACAGTTCATTAGCATTTTCACAACCATTTGGTTCCTTAAAACAGGCAATCTGCCTAGCTAGGAACTAATATCGACCTGATAAGACATAATAACACCTGTGCACATTTAAATAAAATACACTTGTAATATGTACGATATAGATACATTGTTACTATGGACTGAAAAATTAGAAATATTAAAAACTACTTTTGTTCATTGGTTCACATTCATCAGGGCTGGAATGTATTAAATTCAAATTCAAATTCAAATTAAAATTCAAAAAAACATTTATTGCATAAAAATACAGAGTACAAGGGGTATAGCTTATAGGTTACATCCTATTTCTTCTAGCTAACCCAACAAATACAAAACCAATAAAAAAAATATAGCCAGAAAAACTTATAAAATTTCATCAATAATTTATTTCATCAACACAATATTCAGAAATCATAATATGTGGAATTTGTCGTTCTTTACTTTATTCAGATGTAGTTAATTTGTAACTGGGTTTCTACCAATTTCTTCACTAACTTTCTACTGTTTTTCAATTCGTACATATGCTTTGTATTGTGATATTATTGGTTTATTGTCAATAAACAAATGTAATAAATAAATAAAAATATGTGCGAATTTCAGGACCTTCCGTTTGCGAGATTTTAATGATATTATCGATTTTATTTTCAACTTGCTCGAGCCGTGAAAATCACCAGTCAGTCAACCAATCACCAATCACCAATCACCGATCAGTTATTGTAATCGTGGGGGCACTTGTAAAGCTGAAAGTATTTTTAAAAAATGTTTCAGGTTTATCCATTTCAAAAGAAGAAATTTACCTATTTTATGTTAGTAAACGTAAAAGATGACGACATTTATCCAACGACATTAAAATACAAGGCACGTTATATAATCGAACAAAAATGAAGCACCGTTTATAAAAAAAACTTAACATTCAATGAATTTGTACCTATATGATCGTGTCACTAAAGTATGTCCACTGGACCTAGTTCAGTGAAACTAGGCACATTTTCTCAGTTAGATATATTCACTCTCTTATTTAAGCAACTTTCGAACATTTTAAGAAAAAACATATGCAATTCGAATAAAAAAAAATTTAATTCACTTAATCATTTTGATACCTAGTTTATCGCTTTATACACGGAGAAAACTTCGTGATAAAAATATTGATAATTTATTAAGAATCTCTTTAAATTATTCGTATTCCCATTAAAAGCGGAATTGTAGGCCATTAACGAACGAATTGATAGGTATCCTGATAAACTTTAAGTAAAATTCCAATATTTTGTCACGGTGTCCGAACATAAAAATCCTAACATTTTTGCATTTCATCATGATATGTTAAGACAAAATAGGGTGCGTGAATACGTGTTCCGATATAATTAGGAATTTACTAACACTTTATCAGGGAGCGGTTTACTGTCCCGTTTTTAACAGGATGACCAATAATATGGAAAATATTTTAATAAATCAGCATTTCTCATTTTGGTAGTTCCGATTTTGAAAAATAAAAATAGAATAATATTAAGCATTACGCAGGAATATTTCACAAAATTACCCATGCACCAACAATCGATATTAACATGTTTAATTTCCTTGCTATACGATGGTACTTAGATAAAAAATGTTTTCCAATTCTTTATTACTGATTATGTACAGATTAAAAATTTTTTTTTCAATCACCTTATTCGAGTCACAACTGTATTATTGAACTTAAGTTAACATCCTTGAGAAAAAATCTTTGATACTAGATTTCTTGACCTTTTGACCGATTCTTTGTCGGGGTTGAATATTTGAATAACAAGTTATTGAAATACACCCGCAAATGTGACATTGTGACAAAGCCCTGCCCGAGTTGTCAATTTCAGTACTTTCCAGACACTGGACCGTGGAATCTGGAACAAACTATTTAATGGCACTATTATAAAACAACTTTGTATGAGACGTTGCAAAGTATGTATATACTGCTAATAAGTAGGTACCAATTTTATATTTTAGATATTTAAGTGAAATAAAAAAGGAAATTTTATAAACTCTTTGAAATTTATAAGCAATGTGGGATTTAGTCCCACGTAAGTTATAAAATGACATTACTCACTCCGCGTCGTGAAAAGAATGCCAGCAATTAACTTTAAAGTGAGAAATAATGTCAAACTAGCCGGGAAGGGTAAGCGCTTAACGATGCCAATAAATTTTATACAATTCATAGCGCCCGCTAAAGGTGTTTAATCTAGCAGAATAAAAAAACAGTAACTCGTCTTAATCGCGGTGCAAAGAGTACTTACCCATAGAAAAGGATTACACGAGGGGGCTATTCTTGAATCGGTACAAATACATTGTGGTTTATATTTGTCGAGATTCGAGAATAGACATGTAGATTGTAGAATACATCAACATAACAGTCATGCAGGGGTTTTGATTTTGGGGTTTAGTGTTAACCGGGAGGTTGAAAATATTAGTAATACTGAAAATTTTATAAAAAATAGCACTTTTTGATTGATTTCTTTGGCCTTGGTTTCTCTTAACTTGTATGACTATTTTTTACGAAAAGTCAATACAATGTAAAAAATTTGACAACATACAAAAGTCACTGCAAAATTAACAAACATTAAACATGTAGTATAATAAATACACTTCCTAAATGCTTCAAAAATAATGTTTTGGATGATGTCGGTATTTTAAATTAAAACGGCAAAAGACTCTCTCGTAGATTTTTCAACTAATTATTTAAGGTAACTCACGTGTATTGCATGAATTCAACATCTCGTCATTGAGGAATCGAGCCCCAGATCTAAACTAGGCAACCGGTCAGACTGCCAGAGTGGAAAACGGCGCCCGGATGTTGTAAAACCTGGAAACCTTGTGATACGGACGCTTTTTGTATCGTATTTCGGTTTGTTGGCGTTATTGCGACCATTACAATCATACAACGTCAAAATTATATGAGGTTGTTAACTTCAAAAAGTATGTTCACCACAGTCGAATTAAATACTGTATTATTGTATATAATTTGATTCGGCGTGATAATAAAATCATACATCCAAATTAATGTCAAAGTTATCAAGAGTTATCTAATTCTCTATATAGATGTCTATAAAATGGCTAATTGAGAATATCTTTACCTCCTTTATGTATAATAGAAAAATTTTAAAAATTACAGAGTGAAATATCCACGTACCTACTTTTTTTATAAAAGTGAAATAACTATAAAGGTATATAACTTAAAAGATCAAATATTATCTTATTTGAATATATCGTAGGCCCCTAATTATACAAAAAAATAATTCTGATTCCGTACAATTTTTTTGCCTAGGAATTACTTATGCTTTTTTGTAAGGACTTATACACAACAACTTGAAGTATTTAATTTTTTTTATAAACGATTAAAATAAACGTTTAAATTTTTTATTTGCAAACATGTTTTAGGTGTAGGAACAAAAAATAACTAACTTATTATTATAGTAACTTATTATATTATTATAGTTTCAATTATTCTTGTTTTTATTTTTTTCAAATATTTCATAACGAAAATTTAAGGAATATTTCGCTCTCTCAAAACTTTTAATTTTTGTTAATTTTTAAATACATGTGGCTTTTCACAAATGAATTGATTTTTTTATTATTCATCAAATCTAGCAGTTAATTGAATTTAAATTTAAGGATTATCAAAAAATAGTGTCTCTTCACTTAAAACATTAAAAAAAGTTTTCGTATATATTTCTCTTTATGAAAATGCTCCTCCATATACGTTATATAATACAATTAAACTTGTTTTTAGGTGATTCCTCTACATATATATATATATTTTTAATTTATTCCAATTTCGTTATATCGATAAAATTCAATTTCAAGTTTGCTTTAAGATAACCTTGTTTAGAAGTGGAAAACTGTTGGATAAATAAAGTATTTTAAAATCTCGTGTTTTATTTTAAATTGAAATTTATTGAAAAAGTGTCTACTTTCAAATAATATTAAAGGAATTGGACATTTGACAGCAACTGCCTCCAATGATATTTAAAATTGGGACATTTGCGCACTCAAAAACGTAATAACGTCTGTATGTTAGTTTTTGCTGTGGATGGCTGTAGTTGGTAGGGAGGGTTGTAATGGGTGGTGGAGAATGGAAAGGAGCAGGGCAATCTGCGATATCACTTGTCCGTTTATACAACGGAACGGACTAATGGAGCGTTCATAAAAGCTGACTGTGTGAACAGACTGTGAAGAAATTCGGAAAACTCCGGATGCAGCTGGGACTTCAACGAGCGTCTAACATCTAACACTAAGTATTTTACTTAACGACTTGTGAATTTCTAATACTAAAGTATGTTAAACTCTATTTCTAGTACAAAGCTTTTAAAGGCTCCTCGGAAAGATGGAAATGATACTTCATACAATCATATTGATGACTTTATTTTATTATATCTCTCTGAGTTATTATTCCTCTTCATTGGTGTATTATAAAATGGTTACATTTTAGCTACATGTCCTATTATATACTTATGATAAATTTAAAGTAAAATAAATAAATAATGTAGAAACTGCAGTTTCGATATCGGGCAAAATAATTAGGTAAATCGACATAATTTTGGTCCTTTTATAGCAATAATTAATGCTTGTTTCTCTACAGTTTCTTTACAGATTAATTGAGGAAATAGAATTCCTTATAATCCCGATTGCTCTCAAAAACTTACCCCGTTGCTTACCACTATCATCATTAATTCTTTCTGTGTTTCCTTTATCTTTCTTTCATGTTTTCAGTTAGTCTTAAATGTAAAAATGAAACTAGGTATGAAGTAATTTTTCACAAACCATATGTCTTATCTTAAAACATCTCTTGAACCCAAAAAATGTCAAATAATTAAAATGATTATCATGAAAGAAGTAGAAATGAAACAGTAAGAATAAATTATGGGATTACAAGGCATTCTATTTCCTCAATTAATTTTTAATATAGAAAAATTCACTTTAAGCGATTTTCACTGGAAAAATGGAATACTCAGGAAATCTTCAGTGACATTTTAAAATAGAATAGTTAGGAAGCTTTTCACTGACATTTTAAAATACCTATAAATAAAACTGAGATTTGTCATCTCGCACATATTTTTAACGTGGGCTCTTGAAAAGTATTTTGCTAAACAATCGTATAATTTAGAAAAAAGAAAATGCATTATTAAAATATAAACAAATAAAAACAAAGAAACCTTCCAATATTCCAAAACCTTGCAGCAAAGTTTTGGTAATTTTCCAAGTCCCGTCAAAAGTTTCGTATTTTATTTACGAAGTAGTGATGTTACATTTTTTTCGGCAGTGAAACCCGAGATAAAAGAACTTTTTGACGTCAGACGTTAATAAAACTACTCGACATCTGAGAGGCGCTGGGGTCCTCTATTCTTGGTGGTTCTTCCCACCCCTGCAATATTTCTACCCCCGGGCCACTCTGCACCTTGAGGGGTCGTATTTTTTCCTCCTTTTTGAGTAAATATATGTGAAGACATATTGCAGGACGTGACGAACCCGCGTGGTCTTAAATCACGGTTGATACGGTTAGCGCAAGCAAGGGAGGCTCGGCTCGGGCTTCTGGGGAGCAATATGCCATACACATCCCGGCAACAAGTAGAGTGGGACGCTTGGATAATAAGTGCCCACAAGTATAGTAACCAGTATACGGAAGTATAGGAGACAGAATGATATATGGCGATACAGAATGAGACAGCTTTTACAAAATGAAACAATCATGTTGAATGATATACAAAATGTTGCAGAATTATTCAAAATGATTACAAACTAAAGATACAGATGTAAACTAACAAAAATGTGAGATCTTCATATCTAAGAAAGGGGAAAGATTATTCTTGTCGTTTAATGAAATATATAAATGTATTAAGCCATTTAGAGTTTAAAGAGCTTACAGACACAAATTATTAACCACAAAAACACAACGTTCGTTATGTTGCAATTCTAGGCTTTAGTTCCTGGCTCCTACCCTGCCTTTCTATTGCATACGAGAAGAAATTTTTAAATTGAATTACGCGCTTAACAGTAGAGTGAAGCGGAAATGAAAAATTCAGACCATAAAAATGAAACAATTTATATTTCCCAGGTAAAATATCTCCCTGTTTCCATATTGGATGGATCTTACTTATATCTCCTGCTAAATCACGGGGCAATACCATTTTACACAGGCGTTGTCAGGATGTTTTCCGTCTTTATTACGCGAAATATTTCCTGCTGAGATATGAAAGATATTGCGTAGGAAAGTGGCACTGGGTAAAGCAGTAAAGTGTATTGATGTAATTTGAACACTTCTCCGGCTCTGGTTGGCTTCCGTGGACGTGATAGCTGTGTGATCGCTCATACAACACGAAAGATATGAATTTGTGGAGTGTACTTTCTAAATTATGCCGTATGATATTGGCTTCTCGCTACCACTGCCAGCTTTTTACGTTCATATTTCGCCATCAACACCTTTTTACGATACCAAGGACGGCAAGTGGCGGGAAACTTTAGAAAAATTGTGTCAACAGGAACATTGATGAATCATAAAAATACTGTATGGACCTAGAGTGCGTCATTCTTAGTTTTTTTAAGGAAAAGAGAACCACTTTCCCCGTAAGTAGGTCTCATCTGTATAACATACTTATTTTTTCTACTTATATTTTTATGCGACGCCACCATATTGGTTATAGCAATGGGACTTTGGCCTCTCCCATTGGGATATGTGGTGGAAGAAATGATAGAGAAGTAAAGGTGAAAAGCTTGTTTGGTAAGTAGGAATCTGGCTTTAAAAATTTGGTACAAACACCTATATACCTATATTACTTATATCAGGAATCATTTCGATTTTGATTTGTGGTCTTTCAGCTTAGTACAAAAAAGGTAGGTACTGTTATTTGGAAACAATTAAATTTTCAATTACTACAAATACACATTCGGCATTTTAATTCACTAATGTCGTCTTCCACTAAAAAGCCATTATGGTAAAAATAGCACCCGCCGGGATATTCAATAAGTTAGATATTACGAGTGTTTTCGCCATTATTTCAGTGTGATAATTATGAATACTGTTTCAACAAGTAGGTAATATCATTCAGAAGCGAAATGCGTGCTTAACGAATTTATTTATTAATTAAATTATTTATATTTTCGGATGCTTTTCAATTTGTTTTATCAATTTCAATTTCGTTACTAAATTAATTAATTCTCTTCAGTGTATGATTCCGGATGAAACAAAAGTAAATAAATATTAAAAGTGTTTTATTTTAATCAAAATGATCGCATTATTTAATAATGTCTAGCATCTGTGTTTAAAGTCAAAACAAAGCTGAATACGCTTACAATGAATACGAACCACTCCATTTGTCCTTCAGAGGCAGCGACAGAACTGATCAACTTCGCAACAATTGCTTGTTGAGTAATTACTTGATCTAGATAATACCTACCCCCGTCGTCCCCCGCCTACCATCGTACCTCTGTTCCGGGCCCCACCGTTACATCATCATAATATGATGTGTAGGCTTTATTCAACTACCCGATGGATCATTGTGCTGGAATACCTCATTACATTATATTTGTAGTTTTAACTGGGATTAAGATTATTTACTTTTGCAGCAAAGGTCTTGCTAGAAATAGTTAAATGTAATTTTGTACTTATATTGCAATAATACAAATTATCTCCTGGTAAACCCAAACTTGTTTTTTAGATATGATTGTAGTGATTTATTTTCGTTTTATTATGCCGTGTTGCGCTATTTTCTTACTTAGCCAACGTGTCGGACAGCATTACAGAGTCCATCGTCCCCTTGGACTCTGTAATGCTTGTTACAGAAGGCTAAAGAAGGGGGTAGCGCAACGTGGCATAATACCCCAAAAGAAAATCACTTTTTTTAATAATTTATAATTAGTTAAATATATAACTAGTAAGATAGTAAAAAATAAAATTGGACAGTTAAATAACAACCCGGTTACCTACTCTACTACCACAACAGTATGCGGAAAATTTTGCTTGTGTAATTATGGGAAAATCACGTCGGACGTCTGAGTCGGACATAAACGAGATGCAAACTCAACTACTGATCGGTTTAAATACATAATATACTAATTTGTCTTAAATACCCATACGTTTATTGCCTGAAAGTATGTTGTAAGCCTGTATTGATACCTGTAATATCATAAATTACAATACGCACGTAAGCCTTGTTCGTTAAAACCATTGAAATACAACTTTGAAAATTGTAGTTTGTTAACTAATTTTAAACATGATATCATCTGATATAAAATATTTTATAAGGGTAGGCACAATATAATAAATAATAATAAGGTTCTATAGTTGAATTTGAGGAGTTGTTTCTTTTTTTACTGAATAGCTATAATTCACTTATACTAACTAGTAAAGTCCTTCGTTAAGCGATCTCATCTAATCTCCTGAGTTCTGATTATTTTCATAATCAGTATGAGATCAAGGAATCAATCTATTTTGTTAGCTCTATGCAATTTATTACAAAAATACGTCAATGCTGAAAGAATACACCGAAGTAAGTATTATGGAAAAAATCCCTTTTCGTGTTTCAATATTCCAAGGTTTAAGGCTCTTGTGCTCTTTAAGGCTCCTTCAGGAAACATTTTATTATTCCGCGCAGCTCACTTCCGCTTTCATTATCTTTGAATGCCTATTCTAGATTTTCGGTGAGCCGTTATTGAATGTCCCTTTATAAAGGTTTATCAGTATTTAATGAATAATTTATTTACAGCTTGATAATATCAGATATCGACTTATGAATTAGTGTTCGGCAGATAGTATTAATTTCAGTTGAAAATTATATACTTCAAATAAAAGTGATTTGTGAAAGTTTCGGGGGAGATTGTGAATAGCCAGAAGGGAATAAAATACGTTCGCAAAAACATTCCTGTGAAATTTCCTTACATTTAAATATTTGGATTAATTGTGTCATATTCATTTTTTCAAATATTTAGATTAAATTTGTCATATTCATGTTTAAAAAAATATTAAATAATTTTGTTAAAATTTTTAGTTTGTTTTTAAAATATGCATGCGATACGAGTGCCTGAAATCGTTAAATATTCCTTTTTTTAATAAATATGTAACAGTAACAATGCACGTGTTACTTAGTTTAGTCAGAGAAACCAATTTATGTTTCGAGTGGTTAGGCTTTGAGATATTTTCAACGTTAAATAAAATATTACGGGTAGATTTAATTAATAAAATCACTTTTTATGCTTTTAAATTGCCGTTGATTTGATGATTAAATTTGAAACCCTACTTTTGAGGGCTGTGAAATAATATAGATACATCGAGTGCGTTAAACGAACCCCTTTGAGTGTGAGCATCCTCGTGTCTTATATTCGAAGTAAAGTAAGTACATATACTACCTACAGGAGGTCAGCTGGATAATAATTATCTACGGCTTAAAAATATCCCCTCATCTAAGTCCCTCCATAATAAGTCATTTCTCTCTCTATCTTTTACCCAATTAAATCCTCGCAAAGGATCTCTAACGGCGTTGTTAATTGGCTTCCCTCATATGCCAGTTAGGGGAATTAAGTAGATCACTTCATCCCTGTTATATTCGTACTATCTTATTTTGCGATGAGTCGGATTTGCAACGATTGTGTCTACCTACTTTCACGTCTCTTCCATATTCATAAAGCAGGTAATATTAACACATGTAATAAAACGTTTTCAAACGATAATGTTATCTCTGCTTCCCAATGCCTTACGAAAATAGAGCTTTTTCGCCTGCGTGAGAAGTTTTCTAGCTGTTGATTGATGACGAAAAAAGACAACGATTAAAACACACAAATTTGATACACTTTATAAAAAGCAGAACACGATACGTTTACTCGGATATTCAGAAACAAAGGTAGAATAAAACTTTTAATAGTAGGTCTAGCTATGCTTGTTTCTATGTGGCATGGAAATTAAGCTAATGAGGGGGTTATACGAAGAAGTAGGTACTTACCTATCCTCATCTTACGCTGAGTACACTCGTAGAACTATCTCAAGTTCCTAAATTATAAGTGGAGAATATCACAGAGTGAGTGATTATGTGAAAATACGTTACGGTCGAGTTGTTAGGGTGAATTCTTCTTAAGTACATACCTATCGTCATACTCAAACAAGGCTTTAATAATTAAATCGAGAAGTTGGTTAGTTAATTAATTTTTGATTTCCATTAAATTCGAAACATAAGTGGAGACTTGAAAATTAATTTATGAAAAATTAAACAGTTGTTTTATGAGGGAGCTAAATTGAAAGTTTTTAATTGGGTAAAATTACTGCTAAATAAAACATATGAAGCAACACAATTCATCGAGAGGTTTCCATTAGTTTTTTTTATGTATATATTCAAAGATTTTATTCTATTAAATAACAAAAGTACTTTTTATATACCCATTTGTTAACTTCTTGAATTTATGATTTTTTTAAGTTTTAATCGAAAATAATGATTTTTAGTTAAAATGCAAATAATTTACAACAAATTTCGCATTTTGAAATTATTATATATTTTGAAACAGAAGAAAACCTGTGATATTTTTTGAAGTATGTTGCTAATGAGATAAGAAAAATGTACGAAGAAATGTTGCGAACTTTAAAGAGTGGAATCTCAACATGGTAAAAAAACGTTGGTTTATTAAATCTACCTCAGTGCCAATAGTTAAGCGCTGAGGAGATAATTAATAATAGATATGTATTGTGTGTGAATTTTTGTACCTACCCAAAGTAAAATAAATTTTATTTTACTTTGAGTGAAAGTGGTATAACATTTTTAAATATCGAAATTCTTTCCTGAACGGAATTTTTGGTCTTACTGAGAAAGTGGTAGAAAATTCTTATGAAATTTGTGAACATCAGTTTTCTAACAATTCGATATAGATCATTAAACTTAAAATTCTAATAACACTTTTGTGTTTTAAACTCCGTTTCAATGAACTCTAGATCTTTTACTTTGAATTTAAGTTTCATTTTCAAAATTCGTACTGATTGTCGGGACAATTCAAATAAGAGTAGTTGGTATCAAAATTATTTTCTTTTAATTTATTTAGTAATAAATATTATATTTAGATGGGACATGAAGCGAAAAAATAGGTTCCGCTTTTCGACCTCCAACTCTCCAAAAGCTCTAACTAAAACTACCGATTCCGGTCTACTGCATCGCTTATCGCGTTCTAATAGTGGAACAAGTTTCGACGAGATATTAGTCTGCAGTAGCGCCACTAATTGTAGCTCTAGGACTAGAAATATGTTTTTTTTTGAAGTGAAACTTCTTTACGCGCGTCATGCAATTTCGAGGACCGGAGTAAAACCGACTCATGACCGAAACGAAAATGCGGGACCACCGATTAAAGTTCATTTGATCTAGTCAAAGTTTTGAAGTAACATATAAATGCTTCTTAGCTCATCCCGACAACTGGCGTTGGTGGTGTAATGGTCAGCATAGTTGCCTTCCAAGCAGTTGATCCGAGTTCGATTCTCGGCCATCGCACATTATTTTTTTGTTTTTAACGCCTTTTTCATTCAATATCTTATTTTTTAGTAGGTCAGAACATTTTTTAAAAGAAAATAATATTGCAAAATAATAAAAACACTTATCTCACTGTGATAAAACATTACTCCGCTAGAGCGCGCTTTGCGTTATTGTGTTGGATTAAAATTATTATCTAATCCGTATATTATGATAATTGTATTACATTTATTTAATTAATTTATTTATTTTGATAATATGTAATAATTTACAGAAAAAAAAATTAAAACTATCTCCCTCTGATAAAATATCCGTTCGCTAGAGCGCACTACGCGATCTTGTGTGGGATTCTATTTCTGTACATTGTACATTATTTTTAAAAATATATTATATTTTGGGTGTGATGTAGGTAACATTATAAAACATAACAAGCTCTCATATTTTCAGAACCTACATAATATAATCAATTTATGCGGCTTTGCTTACAGTTGGTGCTCAGCGTGGTTGGCTTTCAATCAGTTAAGCGAGGTTCGATTCTCGGCTGTGGCATTTTTGAAGTGAAACCTTGTTGAGGTGGGGGAGCCGCTCACGAACGTTCTCTCTCTTCTCTTCTTTCCTCTCTCTCAGACACCAGCGAACTGCGCCACGCCAAGCATCAGCTGAAACTAGAAGTTTCACTTCTGTCTTGCGTAGGCTTGACACACCCACTTTTTTTTTTTTTTATTGTTTACAGATGTCGTAATTTTTCAAGTTTAATAAAAGTGTTTATTCAAAAGGTAAATTTCTGATCGTCTCTAATAGGTCCTACACACGATCCGACTTGCAAAACCCAACATGTTGAACAGATAACCGAATTAGTATTACACACGAACCGACTTGCAGAAACCAAACATATTGGTTTTGCAAGTCGGATCGTGTGGAAAGCCTATAAAATTAACAATATTTATTTTTGAAGTGTGATAATCCTGTACAATTCCACAACCATTCAATGATTTCTGACTTTAAATATAAACTTTTCTCGTTTTTTGATTTCATTACGGATTTGAGGACCACAGCATTAAATGTTCTCCGTTTCTCTCCTACTATCTCTTTACTGCACGCACTTCAGCTGTATGCACAATGCACACAGTACCTACGCATGCATGTAGTGACGTCAGCGGTTGTGTTGGCTTTATTGTGGATTATTGAAGAGCTGTACCCACTTTTTAACCGCGTTCAAATTTACATACCACCTGAGCGCCCTCGCACGATGCCGAGTACAATAATACGTACATTTTTCGTGCAAATAACTTTAGTCGAGTACGTACAAACCATAGGATTAAATAACCGTGAAGCATAAATACAATAGATTATTAACTATTTAAAGCCAATAGGTACCGCAAAAAACCTGATATTTTCACTAATTTGTAGCGTTCTGGGAAATCTAACCTAACCTTACAAAAACTAACGTCTTTGTGAATGGTACAAAAATGTGAAAAAGAATTATTATTCTTGTTATCCCAGTTGCGATGGTTGAAAACGAGATCACGGGTAACCTTTGTGGCAGAGCAGTAAACGCTTTGGCTCTGCATCCAATGGTCGTGAATTTAAAAATTGCACTCCAGTTTTTAAGATAAATGTTAATAATTTGACCAGATTTTTTAAAAATTAGCCTCATTTTAAATCTGTAAGTTTTTATAAAAATATTTTTTTATAAAATAAACGTCGTGTGAAACAAGCTCTAATCTGTGAAAACTCTTGAGCGATTAACTCTGGCGTTTAGGTTTCAACAGGTTTTTTTTTAAAAAAAATTGTTTGATGATTCCTATGTCAACGCAAGCTCATCATGAGCTATGTAGATTTGAAATCAGTCAGTGAACCTACCATTGAAAATAGTCTAGAGCTAGTTATTCATGTAAATTAAGAAATAAATAGATTCTACCTTAAAAACTGTGCTTATCAAAATTATAAAAATATATTTGTATATTTACAGTTACCTGGTTCATGTTATCAATAAATTGTTCTTTTGTCATCTATTCAACCTCCCCCCAATATATAGAAACACCAGACAGCACTCTATCAGTGAACAGGCTTATGTCAAGTATTATTAGAATGTAAAATAATTTGTGGTTTTTGGTATTTCCTTTCATCAAAATAATGTATGTTTTCAATTGCAATTATTACGATATTCCATTTTAATAATGATAAACCACGTCCATTTCAAATAAATTTTTATTTTATATTTTTATTTTGAAATTTTCTGTAATTATGTTTATTAGTCACAACTAATTAAATGGGAACTGAAATATTTGAAAATACAGATTGTTGATATTTGTTTTGGTGCAAAATTGGAATATTCTGCTTTTAATTAGGTATCATCAGTAATGGGTTATTTTCACATTCTACGAATACAGTTAAAAATGTGTGGAAAATTTTAAAAATATATTTTCCCGATTCTGATAATTGTACTTAAGATGTGTGAGTTTAATATTTTTATTAGTGAATTTAAAAACCATCTATAACTGCACATTCCTAAAATGTTCCAACTAGCTACAACGTCACTATGACGTAGAAAACTAGAAAACGCTAATGTCTGGCTAGTCGGATGTCACCGCCGTAGCTCGGCGTGACGTCAATGCCGCCGAATTCACGAATAAATACGAACATGTCGTTTTGGCGGCAAATTGACAATTGCAAATTTTAAATCGTTGTAGAAATATTATTGTTCAACGTGAACATAAAAGAAAAATACCTTTAATAATTTTTAAAACAGTGAAAATTCTGGAAATTGGTAAGCAGGCTTAATAATTGGATACATGTGAGCAGAAAAAAACTTAGGTAAAGAAAAGAAAAAAGTGTCAAATGAAGATAAACATACCTGGATTTTTACTTCTAGTAACTAAACAAATTACAAAAAATTTTTTTTATAATTTATTATATTTATAGAAATATACAAATATTTTGCTTTCTAACTAACTTCATAATTCAAAGCCATATAAATTATTATAACCATTACAATTTTACATAATACAACAAAAATAGATTATATCTTGTCTTAAAATAATTCCACCTGAAAATACATTATTATTTTGTTCACTTATCTTACGGTTGAACAGTTTTTGTTTAAATTATGTATTAGATTCTCCGTTTTCAGGCATTTGGGAAGGAGATTGTAAATGTGTATAACCTCATGGTCAAAGCATGTCTTAGCATTTTTAGTTTTAACTGTAATATACAATTTGTTATGTTGTCTTGTATAGTGTTCATTTCAAGTGATGTGTCAAAGCTTTTTCCATATCCGTGTTAATACTTCTTCCAGTCTGGAACGATAAATAAATATGATTTAACTAGAGCAGACTAGTGAAAAATCGCGGGATATTATGTTAGTAAATCTGGTTAGTTATTAAATAACTCTCTCTTGAAAATGGAAAAAGGCACACCCCTGATTAATCAGGAAACCCGTCTTTATTTGTTAAGATTTACCATAAGAAATTTAAACAAAAGAAATACACATATCAAACAAATATGAGGTTAAAATAATTATCTGATAAAAAATATTTTATTACAGATGGGTAGGTACTTTATAGTTTGTATGAATTCTTAACAAATTTTGAAAATGACAATTAAAATATTTTTTTGTTTAAATATTATATTATATCGCTTGTCTGAATTCTTGACACAACAGTTCTAATATTTAAAATTACACTTAAATTTAAAACAAATCCGGGTTCATTGAATCAGCGTAACATCGCAGACAGACCATTAACCCAGATTTAAATTGGTATGTTTGTTTGTTGTATTCATATGATGAATACACGCAAGTATACATTGTAACACCATTGAACCTTGAACCCGCATCATCTAAGTCAGGGTTCAAAGTTTATAGGGTACTTATACTGTTCTGCCACAAATTTCAGATTTTAATTAAATAATAGTTAAAGATCAAAGATTTTATTTAAGGAATAGTCTACCTCAATGCATTTTTGACAATTCACTAATTGTCGAATTTTCTACAGCAAAAAAATCAGTTTTCAAATTGACCACGCAACTTTTATTAATATGCAGTCAATATTTCAGCCGTGGTTATAAATTTCAATCAGCGTTAACGAATTTACTGCGAACAACGCGTTGTGTTTTCGGGTGTCTCAATTTATCATATCGTAAAATATTACAAAGTATCACACTCGAATTTTTCCCCTTCCCTTTCAATGTGGGATGTTAAAGTGTGAAGGATGCGTTATATTAGCTGTTAGAAAATTACAAATTCATAATGAAATTGTACACCTTAGACTTCTAATATTGGCAGTGGGCAGCATGGTATAATAAAGACGTTTTTGTCCCAAACAGTTTACTAAATAATGCCTTCTTTTGAATGTCATTTTTGGAAAAATAAGACATTTGAGATAAAAAGCTTTGTCTAGGACGTACCCCCGATTTCCACTGAATGTTGCTAGGTATTTATAAATTCAATGGAAGGAAACAGTTAACCCGGCGTGAATGGGGTTAGACATTGTTACACCGGCTATGAGCCGGGTAGGACATACCCGAAACATCGATGCAGAATTGATTATACTATAATATTGTTTATTTATTTTTACTTGGGATATTAATAATAGTATTCATTCAACTAGACGAGTAAAAAAATAATGTATTTTAATTGAAAAGCGATTTTTTTATTGAAATAACAAAGTGTCTATATGTTCTTTAAAAAAGTACAAGTTTTAGTAGTTTAAATTTTTTTCGTATTAAATTCTATATAATAAAAATAAAATTGTTGAATTTCAACATGACTATATTATCTTCTAATTACAAAATAAATCAATGAATACTATACATAACTATAATTTTTATTTTTTTTTTTTAAAAGAATGTCAAACATTCCCAGGTTACGAATAACCTGACAATATTTGAAAATCTCCTATTGCCACCACAGTAAGCTGAAAATGTTGCTTGTGTTGTGATGGAGGACTTTTAGCCAGCCGAGGAATTGAACACACTACGCCTGGGTGGGACCCAAACGCGATGTCAACTCGGCCACCGACCGGTCGAATACTATAAAAATGTAACACCGACTACGTGATCCGGTGTGACGAATCCCAGTCACCTTTGCTTACGTGTATCTCCCGCTGACGCAAGTGCAACACTAAACTCAACATTGTTCGCCCCCCACTCCCTTACCTCCAGCTACTGTTTCGACGGGATTTGCATAGCAACAATGACTTCAATTAATCAGCGTTTAAAACTTCGTGGGTATGACATACCCGACCTCACTCACGCCGGGTTAAGTCTACATGAGCAACTTTAATTGCAAGCAACAGTTGCGCTCGTCCAAACCCATCACCATATATTTGGTGATTAGAGTTGTGCACACACTAGGGCGACATTTTTTTCAAATATGAATCAATTTTTTAAGTTGTTGCCTAAGACTTATGATGAGTTATCATAAGATAATGGTCAGGATAAAAATTTATTTATTTACTACAACGTAGTGATAGTGGTGAAATTCGTGAAAAAGGTGACAGAGTAGAGAATTTAAGTTGTAAATGCGGCGACACTTAAAATGTGGTCAGAAACTAAAATGGTTTTATTTATATTTGCTTTGTTGGTACTATATATTGCCCAGTTATGAGTAATATTAAAAGCTCCTCAAGAAACTTATGTATAACGTAAAATAAATAACTAAAATACCTCTTTTTTCGGTTGTGAAAAACGAATTAATGATTATTTTAGTTTATTATTTCTTCTTTATTTCTATGATCTGAGGTTCCACCGACTAAAGGTATTTTAAAACTTTAGACATCAATAATACCCAGAGGTGAGCGAGACCATCGCGTAGATTTTCCCCCTATTTGTACAAAACAGAAAAAGATTCGTTGACAGAGTAAACACTTGGATAATGTGCAGTGTATCCACTTCCAAGGGTTTGTCATCATACGTCTTCATTAAAACTTAAACCTTTTAGAGTTGTTCAAATTTTACATCGATCTTGTAATGATATAAAATCACAATACAAATGATTAAAAGGTTAATTATATCACAAAAATGGTTTGTTTTTTCTTGGATTTACAACTCAATTAGCTAACTTTTAGTTGTCAATTTATTATCCAGAACTGAAGAAGTTAACGGCAATTTTTCCCAGCTTACAACACGACCAGCAATTGCAAATCAAGATCGATACTGACATCTTACCCACAACAAATATGTTTAGCGAAAGGATATACACCATGCATCATAGTTATTTAATAAAAAAATATATGGGGCAGTGAAAATAATAGAATATTAACGTGTTCTTAATATATGGGGCAGTGAAAATAATAGAATATTAACTTGTTCTTAATATCCAGATTTTATTAAAGTTTTAATAATCGATTTTTAAAATAAATTTTGGTTGATGATATCTACTTTATCTGTAATCAGAACAATCGAGTGAGTACTTACCATTTTTACATTTTAATTAAAATAAAATAGATGGCTCCGTCGAATAAAAACATCAGTTAGTTGATTCAAGCTACTTTTCCAAGTACCTAACTTGTTTGTGGTAGCCAAGTTTAGGAGCTTGTCAATTCTTAGCCCCAATTAGTTATCTCACGAAAAAACACAAACTTTTTGTTATTTCTTTGTTCACTTCTCACGCGATGTAGTAAACTTATGATTTCTGTTCTTGAAATGAGTTTGCGCGCCTCGAATAACATCATCTGACCTCTGCTCACACAATGCTAAGTAAATAGCATTACTTTCAATTGCCCGGTTTCTGTATGCCAGGGCGGAGTACGAGCGAGAAATGGCCGGAATTTGTGGAAAGGCCAAACAATTTCTAATTCACACAAATTCCTCCAATTAGGAAGGTACTCTGGTTACGTAGTTTATGAGGGAAAAATTACCCCTGTTCGTTTGTCTATAACGTACTATTTCCAACCCGAGAACATCATTACTCATAAAAGTTAATTCGAACCCTCGCCCTCTCCACGGCCGCCAACCGAATTAACTTGATGTCCAAGGTATCAACTGATGATAAATTGAGATTGATTTTATAGAATCGAATGGTGGGCATTCCTTGTGTGGTAATATTTTCAAAAAATAAAAATCCCAATGTTTTAAAAATCGAATTTGTAAAGGAAATTTCAAATGGTGTTCACATAAAAAACGTTTATTGTCAAATCAGATATGTAGGTTTGTTCTTGCTAATTCAAACTCTTTTCATATCGCGATCGAAATGCATATGTATATAGAACTCATTTGTTTCATCACAACCTAGTACTGCAATTTTTTTTAAATTCTTATGTATCTCGTGGGTAGTTACTTAAATTAAGAATTCTGAAATTATGGGAACCCCTTCTTATTTAAATTTCATTTACAATAAAATAAAGTGTAATTGACCCTAGACACGAATAGAATTCGGGATCTGTCTCTATACATCCCTCGGTGCCTATTCGTTTAAAGCCCAGTTCACCCCACCGCCCGATGTTTTATTTTTAATAAGGCCAACCTGCTTTGTTGATGCATTTTTTTAAACTCGGTCGTAAAAGATTTGTAGGGATTATTTTGTATTCTTTATACATAGATGAAAAGGGTTGATTACTTTTTTATATGACTTCTGTAAACATTTTGCATAATGAAACCCGATTTTACGAACGAAGATAAGAAAAGGTTATCCGAAAAGCAATCTCACTTGTCCATTATATTTAATTATCCGATTCAAACGTGGCTTTCAGTACGTATGAAATACTTTATTTCACTTTTTATATTTGGTTGGAAATATTTTCGAGGAGTTATTAAATTAAAATATTCGTCTAATAGCGAATGCCATAACCGTACCTTACTTGGCTAAACTATTGCGACTCTTAGATTAGATTTGTCCCGACATTTCTCGAGAGAATTCTAGAAACAACTACGTCATAAGCGTTCCCTCTGCTGTTTACTGAGCCATGAACCTCGGATGGGTCACTTTCTCTCTCTGACGCATGGGACCGTCTCTCTCCTACCTGGGCCAACTATCAAGTCACTTTTATACGTACATTTATTGGTTACCTCCCTTCTCATTAAGCTCACGCTTCCCGATCAGTCTGATTTTGCATCTTCCGCTTTATCTTTCATCTATTTGCTTTCAGGCCGGTAGGTACAGTTGAGAATTATTATAATTGATGTTCGGATATTAAGGTGATGCACTACGTCGTGTAATATTTCAAATTGAGCCGCTATCAATAACAACCCTTACGTAGATGAAGATAAGGTTTAAATTCCCGCTTAACACCATCCGCCTGTTTTGATTTATGCAAGAAAAAAACATGGCCAAAAAGTGCCTTTTATTTTATTTTGTGGATGTTCAGGCATAAATATTTTTTTTTTTCGATTATTTTATAAATAACTTAATTTGCCACATTATAAAATAAAATCAAAACCGAAAATGGGTTCGTAAGTAGGAGATTTTGAACTTTAAAGCAGATTTCATAGGCCTTTACATTATTTTTTTCTGGGCTTATAAAAAGACTTATCTAAAAAATACTCGATCATTTCAAAGGCCAAGATGTATTCTTCTTGCAGTATTTAATTAAAGCATCTGAAACATTTCTAGGCGACCCAATTTTCAAACCAAAAACACATGATTTTGCATTACTACGTATGACATCGCTTTAATTAAATTAGTTGTATTTATTAAATATGTTTTCCAAGAACGAATTACATTGACACGTACACTTATAATTAGTAGGTACATTTTACTCTTAATATCACAATTTTTTTAACATCAACTTGTTTGTTTATCTTTCCCAACATTTAAATGAGTTTTAGTCCTTTAAACCTGAGAGCACTTTATGAATATGGAGGGATGTAACGCACCACCTTTTTAAATACTAAATTTTATTCAATTTCACTCGCCAACCACCCCACGTTCCCTACAGTTCCTCAAACTCTGCATATAAATAATTTAAAACGTGAATTTCATTTTAAACTTAGCACAGTTTATGATAAATGAGAATATTATTTTTAGATTGTTATGTTTATTGATTTTTGGTAAATTAATACAGTTTCCTTGAAATTACTCAAACTTATAGTCATCATTATATTCTGTAACCACGGTTCTTCTCCCACCATTGATAGCCATTCTGGGATGACAGGATTTTTTCTTGATTTGCGTCAGATTACTTAGTTTCATACAACATATCGATGAGCCTGTTATTCCTCGTGTGACATTGTTTTCAATATTGTCAGTATCATTTTACCGTGAATGTTATACTGATAGTTGAGGTAAAATAATCAAGTAAGCCTTTTTTGTTGCTCTCTACGTTGATCTTATTCTTAAAACTTGAGAATGCGTTCCTGTTATTTTAGAATATTTTTTATGATTATAAATCTAATTTGTGATCGACTTTCTGACTAAAATCGTTGATTCTCAAAAAATGGTTTTCATCTTTACACCTTTAATGCGGGAAGTAAATCCTAACTAAAATTAAAAATACGAAAAGTTGTTCATTTGTTTGTCAAATTTCAAAGTTTGTAAGTCGGAAAATTGGGAAGTTAAACAGGCTACTTTTATCCCGGAAAAAGCATTTATTTATTTTATTTTTTTACATATACATAGTGCAGTATTCAATTTTGATGAGAAAAATTAAAGAATTAAATTTAGTAAAAAACATAACAAATAATAAAACATAATTTCACTTCCATTGAAAAATTCTTTGTATAGTGTTTTCTTCCTAATACCACGCGAGCGAAGTCGCGAGTAAAAACTAGTCAATAAATAGTTTGAGTGTTTTCCGGTATGGAAATCTACTGTATTTTTATTTCATTTTAAAAATTAAATTTTGGTTATCACTAACGATTTTAAAAAACTACATGAAATGTAATTACTTCTAATTCATGGATAAGGGGAAAAGCTTTGCATCTCCTGATTTGACTAGAAAAATGTGAAATTCTAATAAGTTTGGAAACGGTGGAGTGATATATAAGCAGAAAGGGCAGACACAATGAGAAATGGAGTTGGCCATGATAGAATGCAGAGAGGGTACCCTTTGACACAATTTTCATTTTTAAGTGTCGTTTAATTTTTTAAACCCCGGGGCTCCGGTGGGCTAAAAATCGCCACCATTACTCTTTCTTCTCTTACGTTGTAACATAGATTGCTTGATAACTCCACCTAGCGTACTTCCGGATAGCCTTTTTAATAATATCACAGGCATAGTGTTATTAAACCCGAAAAGGTGACGTAATACAAATATTTCCACAGAATATTAATAATTCGAAGGTGTTGGGAGGGGATACTATTAATGATACAATAAAAACAAACCATTTTTTTAAAAGAAGAAGATACTATTACGAGACATTGTGAAACGAAAATAACTTGCAGTGCGGAAGAGGAACAAGTAAAAATAGAAAGTGAAGAAACTGGACACTCGGATCAAAAATAAATTTCACCCCCTTATATTTCTTATAAATGTCAGGAACTATTTTTCTATTTTTACTTGCTAATAATTTAACGTTTGTACGTTACATAGGAATACTATTTTATTGGAGTTGTTTAGTTTTAAATTCAATGTTATTCTGCGTTTTAATCATTTTAATATATTTTAGCACGTAGCTGCACTCTTATAGCATATCATTAGTTCATATTTATTTATTTTGTTATTGTGAAAAATAGTGGATTGAAATATATTATTACAATAACTCAGTGCAGCAAAAGTAGAACAAAATATACAATTCACCTTAAATTCAAGTCATGCATTGTGCTTTTCCATAATTTCAAATGTCAAACTTATTTTCTGACCAAATTTTCAGTAATAAAAAACCGTCAATATCATACTACAAATAAATTCAAGCCTCGTTATACCATTTAACGTATTAATTCAAATAAATGTGTTCACTGTCAAAAACCAAGTTTTTTTTATCTAAAAAGTCCACAACCCATCTGATAATAATCTGATCTAAAATTTTCGATTTATACAAATCATCAACACGAATCCAAGATTTACAAACTTACAATAAATCGAGGTCTTCTCGAGCAGACAGAAGTGCTACATTTTTAAGAATTTTCATCTCAAATTACGTATTTTCTTACTAAAATATTACTCTTATTTACCAGATATTTTTATTAAAATTGTTTTTCGCTCTTGAAAAGCGTGAAGATTGAACGTTAACTACTAAAAAATGCCCATTGAAATGACCGCCCTAAACAATCTCGATAGTAACAGCTTGCGAAGCCTTTGTCAAGGGTTGTTCTGACGCCACTACCCTTGTTCGGTGTTGAAAAAAGAGGAGATTCATTTCAAAAAGAAGCTCCAAAAATCACGCAGAAAACAAATGAATAAAAGATCGATATTGATGGGAAGAACAATATCATCTTTTGGTGTTGAAAATTTGATGCATTTATTTTATGCTCGGACCGGAAAAGCTATGAACTGTTCTTCTTTATTTATACATAAGACCATTTTTTATTAACTCTCTCAGACCGACTTGATTCCTGTAGTGACAATGAAAGGTATTTTATGATTTAAAGCGAGTAACAACAGTTATTTCCTGTTGAGTAACAACAGCAGCCAACGTATATATAATATATGTTTCATATAATGTTCTTGAAATACATGTCTTATGTAGTAAAACAGGTATCCCAAGACAAACATTTTTTTCCTATTATCTCCACAATCTTATTTGTTTTTACTTTAAAATTTACGCAAAACTAGGTATCGACATTGATAGCAGCTATCACGGTTCTTTAACCTTAAAATATCATACTTTAATTAAATTGTTTTTTAGGAATATTTTTTAAGCAAAGTGTTAGGTGTAAAATAAAATGATCTAATCCATCCAATTTATCTATCCAAGTGTAGAAAATTAAGTAGTATTGTAGTTTTAAAATTGGTCATGTATTTTGATTTTGTATTTTTTTTTAATTTTGTCTCGAACAAGCACCCGTTCCACTTTTATGAATCATTATTAAAAGATATTTCTTTTAAATACTCAGCATTGTCTTCATATTATCTCCGTTTCATGAAAAACAGATGTTTTACTCTTTGCCTGCGGCCATATTTTAATATTACAAATCTTTTGCAAAAAATCTCAATTTAAAATGAGTTCATGCAAAGAATTTGTTTATACTCCGCATTCCCTTGAGAAAAAAAACTTTGGTAAATAATGTGTAACAAACACGAATTAATATTGCCGAA
This sequence comes from Hesperophylax magnus, assembly GCA_026573805.1. NCBI lineage: Eukaryota > Metazoa > Arthropoda > Insecta > Trichoptera > Limnephilidae > Hesperophylax > Hesperophylax magnus. Next base: position 11,141,480 of record JAIUSX010000022.1, read on the forward strand.
AGGCGTTTAAAGATTTATGTTTTTTTTTATCCAATATCAAGGATAGATATATTATACACTCCATTTTATATATTTTTCATCGGTGTTATCAACTCAAAAAATAAATCTGTCAAATTTTTTTAAACCTTAATTACATATTTACAAATCTAGTTCTTATGTAGGAAGTAAAAGAAAGATATCATTAAAAGAAAATATCATCACATTCTAGCATTTTCAATAGAATTCATTAAAAATAATTCTTGCATATTTATTTTTCATTTTCCATTTCAATTTTGCCGTCTTATGAACCCCCTTTCTTTGCACCTCCAAGACCCAACCTTTACCACGGATATCGAAAAAAAAAATTGTAAGTACGTAACCCATAAATACGATTATGCCATTTTTAATTACATTCATTATAACTTTTTTAATTAATTACTGAAAACGAATACTCCGCTAAAATCCTTAATTTGGCTTAAATATTTTGCAAAAAATCTCTCGTTCAAATATATCTCCTCTACTTAGTGCCTACCGCGCCTCCCCGAGTTCCGACGGCCATGAATATTCTAATTGAGTCCCAGACCCTGCGTGGTCCCTTAAACCTTAAAAAATTAAAATAGATAATACTGTATGGCAGCAGTTATAATTACGGTGTCCGTACACCGTATATTAATATCATTATTATAGGCCAGGATTCATGCATAAACATAATGTGTGTTCAAGCGCCGCCAAGAGCCTAATAGCTTCATACAACCAGCGGTATTATACTTGTGCAAACACCTGATATCCTAATTCCGTTCCCACGCTCATTATGAAGTAAGGCGCTCACTTATTTCTTTACGAATTCGTTTTTTTTTTCCTTTTAATGATATGCAGTATTAATGTGACGTTGTATTTACAAATACAGACAGTTACTTACTACATCCTCCAGTTTGACTGTTGACTCCTCGATACTCGTGATGGTCATAAAGCGCTTCTACCACAAGTCATTTCTTATGTCTTGGTCTATTCAAAACCATGGTACCAATGGTTCGGCTTCATGCACAGTCTGAAAGACTCTGTTGTCCGCCTTTCCACGATAATTTCATTATTAAATATCTCTACTGCCTCGCACGCTGCTAGTTATGTGACAATTTTCATTCATATATATTATACAATGCTAAGATTATCATCTTATAAACTATCTAGTTCATTTTTCTGGCGTTAATTACGTTCTTCAATATATACACATTCAGAAAATATGTTTTGCTAAATTAGCTAATTACATTACAAATCACAAATGTATCTCTGTGTATTTTTGGTGTCTCTTTATTGTATGACTTTATTTGTATTATTTGTCAATTGTGTAAGTTTTTATCTAATTTTATGTAGATACTATGAATCCTTTGACTGAGTAGGTTTTTGTACACCCACACACATTACGAATAATAATCGAGTTTTTATATAAATGGATTTTCCTCAAGTAAGTGTAAAAATTCAGCAAAAATAAATTTCAGTTTAAGTTTATTGCGCTGTTGTCGTAGTCAATATAATATAAGCACTTGTTTTCAATAAAAATTTCGTTCAGGTAAATAAAAATCATAATAGAATGATTTAAGAAAACCTAATTCAACGGCCAAATATGAGATAAAAATTAATCAATGGTTGTAAGAAAAACAGTGTTTTGAGAGGTGGGATGAATCTCCGCACAGTTTTGAGAGGTGGGATGAATCTCCCCACAGTTTTGAGAGATGGGATGAATCTCCCCACAATTTTACAGCTCTCCAAGTCGTTGGAAAAGTTTGAAGTTTGAGTCTTAAAATAATTGACATGGATTTTCCATAATCGCGAAAAGCAGCGGGATTAATTATTTTTCTTAAAAACCGACACCAAGAAGGGATTTTATCCCAAATGGAAACTTTGTTAAATATATAAAAATAAAAGCCGATATTAAAACTTCGGCGAGTAAAAGATGACATATTTTACGATGGAGATAGGAGATTTTTTTATCTTCTGATTCAATAAACCAGGAGGCTAATTGGTTTCCCAAAGTTTAAGAGTTACTTCGTTAGCAAAATCTTTATTTTTCGAGATAACAATAAATTTGGAATATAATTTATCGTTGACGTTAATGTAATCAAATTCAGCGGAATAATGAAGTTAATCGGTTTTATAAAGTTTTTTTTAAATAAATCTTTCATGTGGTCGTTAATAATTTAGATCAATAACAAGAACAAATTAAATACGATGATTAAAATCAAGGTATGCAAAGAATTTCTATATAAAATCTGCTTGGACATAAATTTTATTAAGTTCGCCAGCATCTTCCGTTATAAAAACTTGGTTTTGATTGTTAAAAAAAAATTTTTTTTTAGGTATTTTCAACAATTTACCAGAGGGTAAGCGTATTTCATGCATATTGCACATTCCAACAATCAACTTTTCAACAAAACGATCATATCGTTCAAAGCAAATGTGTTAGATCATGCACTTGAACTCGCTGAGATATTTTTCATTAAATTCCACAGCTTCCCTTATCGGGTATCGGATCCCCGCTAATATGGTTTCATCTCGCGAGAAACCTATCAAAAAAAATTCAGGCTACTCATTTAAAGCAACCGGAGTAAATCCGACCCCAAACTTATCTTAAAAGGGGAAAAAACTGCAATCCAACTTCTCACATAAGAATCCTTAGAAATTGTTTGGAGGGCCGAAGTTCGATTTTATCCGAGCGCCCGAGTGGAAATACAAGGGAGTAGAATCAAACTTAAAGACGTTTATTACAACAAACAGCTCGGGGAACACATAATGGCGATACAGTCCCTTCCAACCAGCTCGTGTAGGTTTACCTAGTACCTAGACTACCTAGTGCCTGCCTGCGAGTATCGGGGGTGGTGGGTGGTTGGTAGGTTGAGGGTAGGGGGGCGACGGAAGACCGAGGAAGAGGGTGTTGTTGTATCAAACGTACACGGTAAACAAACGCCATCTTTAATCACATTTTCCCTCATATTACAACTAGGTTTCAATAAGGAACTGTTTGAATTATTATTATATGGATCAAAAGAAAGACCTCGTATTATCTTAATTAAGCAGTAGAATATCTGTTTCAGAAACGGTGGGCCGTGGGGTCTAGGAATTTGTGGAACGTTTATTTGTCTTAAATTTCTAGGTCAGTGTATTTAACAATTAAAAACAGGACAAGAAACCACATTTTTGGTTTATATTTATCATTATATTATTGTATGAAAAGAGATAATTTTTAAGGAATCCTAAATTCTGTTCGATCTCGAGAAAAGATTCGATAAATTCTTACTAAAACATTTTATGAAAAATAGGACCAACATTAAAACTATAATCCTTTATTGAAATGTTTGTTAATTAAAAAAATGATTTGTTGAAGTCCGTTTAAATTTATAAAACGTCTGTTTACAAACGAAAACACTTTTGCAAAAGGGAAACACTATAAAAAAGCACCAAAACTCATTTCAATTTCACCTCTTACATCCCCAAGCAAAAGAGTTATTTATGTTAATGCAAACTTCATGTCCCTTAATCTCAATGTAAATTAACACGAGTTTGTTAGACCCATTCATGTAAAATCTAGTAGAACATAAGACCACATAAAACCTGAATGAAATATAAAACTCTCTTTTAGTTCTTACTTAAAGGTCAGTCACTTAAACTACTTGGATATTTATTTTAGTTATACGTATTTCCATTTTATACGGTGGAATGTTTATTATAAACCACGTTGCATACTTCAGTTTAAGTTATTATGTTGTTATCTGATAACATAGAAAGCTGTGTTTAATTAAGTCATTTATTTCAGGTTTATAATCCCCAGATTCCCTGTAGAACAGTATATCTCCATTTTAGTGACTTCAACAAATAATATGAACCCCCAAGTAAGCTGGAGGGTTAATCTAGGTATGTATCTACGTATCTAGTTTCTGGGTGGGTTCTTCACTCTCTGTTGGGGTGTATTTGTACCCGTAACACAAAGTTCTTGAAAGATGAAGCTAATTTTAAATTAGAGATTCCAAAAAAATGATAGATGAAATCATTTTTAAACACATAAAGCAACAAAAATAAAAAAATAAATTTAATACTTTCACTTAGTATAATTTTGTTAATTTTTTGAAGTATTATCACACTATTATCAAGTATTGAAGATCGTGCGTGGTTTTTCTTGGATTTATTGTTTTGAAGTTTTCTCTCCTCGAATGATAGACAAAACAAATTCAATTTATTTTGGTTTGTCGTTCGGTTTATCTCGCATAGATTAATCAAGGTTGATAAACTTAAAACTTTTTTCATTTTTGATAACAGATTTTACAATACAAGGATATATATTATTCGACAATCATGCGGTCAAGGAATTTTTTTCTTCAAAAAACTTTTCTTCGGGCAAACATCGCCCTAGTATATAAATGCTTTCTCGATAATTCCAAAGAAGAGATTTTTCTGAAACCTTTTAAAATTTCCGTTTTGATGGGGGAAAATTTTATAATAGGTACTTACTTAAGTATAGCCTTGTGGAGCTTTAGTCTCCTTGAGATACCCTTCTACTTACGGCAACCCTTTGCTTTTTACTTCCAGCAATCCTTCTTCCCAAGATTTTCAAAGTCAGCCAGCAAGTTTTCGTAAAACGCAAATAGTATTAATTCATTTTATGTAGTACACAATACCAGCAATTTAATTAACATTATTTATAATCATTTCAGAAAAAACACTATTTAATGTGTTCATAATTAGTTAATATTATCTATACTGCTAAATAATATTAAAATGTAAATGAAATACTCAGCACGGGAGATCCCGGTAAGGATATGATTATCTCATTTGTTAAAAAAAAAACGAAGATTAAAAACACTTATTATTATTAAAATTCAAGGTTCTAGATACCAATGTTAGCAAAACCAATATTCGAGGGGCCGACTGATATGCTTGTTATAGGTATGAAATCAATAAATGTACTTGATAAATACGACTGCCTATTTTTAATTGCTTCTGAATACTCCAACGTTCCTGGAATTTAAGCTGTAGCTTTTAATAATATCTAACGGTTATTATTCATTTCGGTTTCTAGTGGGTTTAAAATACGAGGCTGCTATTAGTTTGGAAATTTTATAAAATACTGTTTGTCGAAAGCAATAATTAAAAAAACCTAAAGAGGTTTTCATCTTGCTTCGTGGAACTACGGTTTAAAGGACATTTTTGTTAAGCTTGATAAAACATTCACAAAACAGTGTAAATTAGATAGCTTGATTATTTAAGTAACAGCGAAATACAATCATTTATTAATATTTGGTTTTTCATACCAAATGTGGGTAAATACGAGTGTACTTTGGTATACAAATATAATGTTAATAATATTATAATATTTAAAAGATTGTTTGGTTTTTAAAAAAAAAAATTCAATCAGTGGCGGCTCGTGACTTTTGTATGTTCTAGAAAATTCGGTTTTTTGTATAAATATTTTCAGGAAATCCTGGCTAAACTGAAATGTCCTGAAAATATTCATACAAAAAATCGAATTTTCGAAAAAAAATTTAAAATAGTTTTCAGCTACAACAACATCAATGATGGAATATTTTCTAATATTACCATTCTAATACACCCAAAAGTCACGAGCCGCCATTGTTTTTCATTGAAGAAGAATTTAATACTAATACGAAATCTAAACAAAACATGAAACAGTACAGGGGGCCTACTCTGTATCTTTCGAAACTTTCCTGTCGCTGGTTTGGTCACCTCACAAACGCGTATTAACCCTTCCCTAACGGTGTTCAAAAATTCTTCGTCCTCCGGTGCTATAACACTCGGTAAATATTTATATATTGTAATTACTTAATACATAAATGTATTGCAAAGGAATACCTAAAATTTGAACTCTGTGTTTAGTATATTTAGAGAGATATTTTATTAATTAGAGACGATGCTCACTCAGTTGACATCACCGGCAAGGAAAGGATAACCTACGAACTTAATGGTTTGTTAACCGGAAAGATACAGAGTAGGCCCCCAGAGCTATTTATTAAACGTCATATTTGTCGATCTCGTATTTTTTAAATTCAGAATTAATTTTTTCCCATACTGTCCCGGTAAGACAATATGGGAAACCCTGGGTTTGATTTCTATTTTGGACTTTTCTTTTTATTTGTCCTCGTCTTTTACTGTTTCGTGTTTCGTTTAGTTTTATTAGTAGTATCGTCTTATTCAATTATATATTATATTGATGGATATAAGCTTCAAAATCAGTTAAAAAGAATAAGATGTTTATGTATGAATATTTTTCATTTTAATTTATTACTTTTGACGACATATCATCACACTGATTATACTGACGGCTTGGTAAATATTTTACATGATTCAAATGGACCCACATATATGATGATTGATAGAGATCTTCCAAAAGTCTTGTTTCATTTTTTTTGTATTCGGTATCTTTTTGCAAATTTTTTTTTTAAATATGAACGTATTTGCCCAATCATGTAAGGGCATTAATTCTGTTAAACGATATTCTATCTATTTACACTGTTCTTCCACGGCCGCGCAGCAACCCTCACGAATATACAAACTTATACTGATGGGGGGAAGGGGAGCTTTTTAATATTATCTGTTGACGGCCCACTACCGACCACCCACCACCCACTATCCACCACCCACTTCGCCCGAAGCTCGGCTCCTTTGAGTTCCGTCGACAAGTTTGTCTGGGGTTTCAATACGGGTTCATTTCGGCTGGACATTAGTCGATATTACGTCAAATATTTGGATCTCTGTTTACTCAGTTTCCCTAGTTATTGCTGCGGATGCCGGACATAATGGGACGATTGAAATATTAGATATTTCCTGCCCGGTTTTGCCTCGTGTCTTTGTTACGCAAATAGCTACGCACTTTCACTGAGTTTTAGTCACCTCATACATTTTTATCCTCTTACGACGGCCTCCGTGGTCGAGGGGAAATGCTTTCGACTAGCAAGCTGGAGGTTGCTGACTTAAATCTCGGCATGCGCAAGTATTTGATTGATTTGTGTTATATACTCATTAAAAATAATACACGTTCCAGATTGAAAGATACCCTCAGCCTCTCCTCTCGTCTTGGTGTAAAACCTCTCGCCTTGGTGTAAAACCACCATCCCCACCTTCCACTGCAATATCTCCTTCCCCTCCCCACATTTTTACACCTCGCAACATACCCAAATCGTTGATACCATAGTTTCACTGGTTCCAGATAGTTGGAAGCAATTGGAACTCTTGTTTGGTCTCACATAAAAAGAATAATTATTGGAAAATTTCTCTAAATTACTTGTAGTTAGTACACAATTTTAACGCACAAAAAGACATCTTCTGGAGCCCCTATAAAATCGTGGTGAAGCGAAACCTCCTAAGCAAAAGCTACCAACAAACGAAATATGAATAAATATTTTATTCAGTTTAAAAAAAAAAGTTTATGTACAAGAAAGCTGCTGAGTGTGGTTTGATAAAATAATAGCTAAATAGAATTTTACAATACATTTATAACATCCAAGATGAATATAACTACATATAAGTTAATTATTATTTTTTTGGTAAACTAATGTTTTAAGACAAGATTTTTTATGCATAGCACAAAGGGTAACAATTATTTTATAAGCAATAATTATTAGCCTGAAACACTCATCCACATTGAAAAGTCTCCTGATAAAATATACATGACGCTAACGGGACTTGAACCCGTGTCCTTTCAATTTCCGGTCGACAGCTGTGACCACTGAGCTATGGCGGCTTATCTCTTATCCGCGAAATAATTCAATATATACTAGTGTTTCATTCAACAATTACTGCTTGTTACATTTTTTCACCTGAAACAACCAACTTTATTTTATATGAGAAAGGCATTGTAAGTGCTAACTCTCTCACTAGAGGGCGTCGAGACAAATTATCTACATTTTTTGGTGAAAATACTAGAACTTGTAAAATATTAATATAAATAGTTGGCGTCATGTATCTTTTATCAGGAGACTTTTCAACGTGGATGAGTGTTTCAGGCTAATAATTATTGCTTATAAAATAACATATAAGTTAGTTTATTTCAAACAAACGTATTGAAAGTCTATGATTTTTAATGTATATATATGTGTCAATATTTCAATTATGTTTATTACGTACATGTTGTTAAAATAAATGACTTAAACGAGAACTAATTCTAAAACTAAATAATACTTTATTTTCAACATTGTAATAATCGCTAACACGTAAAGAATTTCACATAGCAAATATCATCTTTCTTTCTTATAATTTTTTCCATATTAAAATTTTTACGAATCGTAAAAACTGAGGTTTTACAAAAGTAGACGCCGAAAGAGAATTGAAAGTATACGTATTTCCGTATTAAATATTCGGATTGGTCCTATCCCCCATAAGCGTGTTAATATGAAACGAATTTTAATATCACCGACATGACATATTCTGTCGTAAAATCCCAACCTCAAATATATTTTATGATGAAATGAGATCTCCATAAATTGAATCAAATGGCTGTGCCGTCACCGGATTTTTTTATGATTTCACCATTTTTCATCACATTATTATGGCATACTGAAAATTATTACTTGCGAGATGAAATGGTGAAATCAAAATACATTATTCTTATCCGTAGGCAGTAGACACTGAGGTATATATGATGCGCATTATACGAATCCATTTACGCATCAATATAACTCCACATTTAAAATACGATGCCTTCATCGAGATATCGTATAGTATCTGAAAATAAATTAAACTTAATATATCCGAATAAACATTTATGTGAAACAATTTACATTGTGACTTGTTGTAAGTATTTTTTTTTTTACATCAATCCCATACAGGAGGCCCTGAGGGAAATAATTTTCCTCAGGGCCTATGTCATCTTCGGGGATGCTGTGTGGAAGATCTTTTTAAGGAAAGGAAGGAGATAAAGTTCTCTGAAGAAAAAGGACATAAGGAATGAGAAGAAATCTTGGGATCAGTGTATCCAGGAGTGACGGACATATGAACGTATCACTCCTACTGCGGCGCAAGGCGATGGGTCGAGAGACCAGTTGGAGAGGTCAAGGGGTCTCCTCAAACTTGCCTTTCTTGATCTGGCAAGTCACGCAGCTGGCGGGCAACAACGAAGAAGAAAAACATTATTCCCCCGACAAGTACTGCAAATATAGTGACAGCTCTCATTTCAGCGGTTTTTGTTGGTCTGGAATATATATATTTTTTTATGTTATCTTTTTATTAATAATAAATGTTTGGTTGCTAAATTTATTCGTTATCTATGAAAAAACCTCTTTCATGCACAAAAATAATCAAATTCAATCTAGATAAAAAAGCAAACTGAAAAGAAAATAAAAATATGAACAAAAAATTACGAATAATTATCTAAGGTGTTATCAATCACGAAATATTCTCTATATGCCGTAACAATAATGTGGGGCTAGAAGGGTTACTTAATAGAGTAGGAATTAACACAAGGTAAATAAATAGATTTATTTTAAAGCAAAACAAGTTTAGGATGTATAAAAATATAGTATGAAATGTAAATTGTTTTAAAACTTCACTTAAAGAATTAATGTCTTCTAAAGTTTGCTTGGATCCTCTTACTGTTTTGTTTGTGAAAATATACCTACGAATCTTACAAGTGGATGTAAAAAAATACATTTGCTGCTGTACCATTTTTGTAATACTAATCAGCATGTTCTCAACCTTCTTCATCCTTATCACCGCCCAATATGTAAAAGTTCACACAGGGCAGTGTACCTTTGTTATGTTATGTCGGGGTGCAAGTGCGAGGTGGTTGGGCAGAAGAGCTAGAGGCACTGGCCGTTCCCTCCAACCCCTACAAACCCCCCTAGCCCCCCCTCCCCCCTCTCTCTAACCTGTTTGCCCTTGAAGCGACCTCTCTGCGAGCTTTCCGAGTCGATAAGGAAGTATATTCGTCTCCTGCTGTATTCTGTTGTAGAATGAAGTCTTCATAACAGCACGAGAAATTAATTCATTAAAGAAAATTTTATAAAAATTTATGATATTTTTGAGATATGCAGGAGTCGAAGGTACCTAGGTATCTATTCAGATTTGGTCACCAAACACGGCCAAAGCCATTTAAAGCAAAATTTTGCTTTAAATTAAATTCTGAATGGTGGTCTTTCCACAGGGCGATACTGAAAGTATTAACCACTCTGGACTGTATATTATTATTTACAATCGGTACAATATACAGTCATAAAAAGAATACTATAAATTATTTGAAATGAATAAATACAAAGTTAAAAAAAATAAAGCCGGGGTTTAAACCCGCGACCTCCGAATTCGGAGACGAGAATCGGAACCGCACAGCCCGTAGATGCCGAATGCACACTGATTATAATTTCTTAAGAATAGTCTCCATTTTTAGATTGCAACTTAAGTTTAGAGCATTCTTGTTTTCATAAATAAAGTTAATGTCATTTAAAGTGTGTAATTTTACACAAGTGAAGTAAAAAAAATATATAATTTATGGTCTTTTCACAAGACAGGTATATAATTCTAGTGGATTTATTTTCTTGCTTTGTTGTGTTACACAATTTAAACGTTTAAACTATAAAGTTGCATATATTTTAAACCGTGAAGACATAATAGAAAGCGTAGGTAATCCTACAGGGATAACAATATTATAAATGTATGTGGATTTCCAAAATTTTTAACTGTGTAAATAATGCAATAACTACGAGTATACGAAGTTTTTGAGTTTTACCAAAACATTTTGAAAACCATTTTTTGAATTGTTTTACATTCAGAAATAATTAATTAAATAAATACTTAATTATTATTTGATTTAAAAAAAAATACATTTCCATAGTGAATGTTTCGTACGATTTTTTTTAGTTAGTCACTTTGTAGATACTTCCCACTTTTTTACTAAGCACTTGATATTGCGATCTTAAATATAAGGATGTGAATCGTTGGTTCTTCAGTAAACTAGTAGCGCTCTGTTGCGTCTGTAATTAGCTTTTCCCAAACATGTCGATGCTGTCACCATCAAATTTGTCCAATACCGAGAGGTTTGTTCAGCAAACTCGTTTTAGCAAAGTACAATTTTGTAGACAGAACTCGAACAACAAACACGACGTCTTGGTTAACTCGGTAAGTTTTATCGGTTTTTATAGAAAACAAGCCAAGTTATGACACATGTCTACTAAAATGTCATTATTTCTGAGAGGAAAATAATTCGTCAGCCACTTTTCACAATTTTTATTACTGTAAGTCACAAAGAATTAAAAATTTAAAATCAATTATTTATGTAAAAAAATATATTGTACCTGCAAAAAAATATTTAAAAAAATAACTTTTTTAGTCGATTAAAACTTGTTTGTGTAGGTTATTAATTTAGGTGAATTCTTGGTGTAATTTAAAAACCCTCTAGTCAAGAGAGTCGGAAAGTCAGACCGTCGAATGTTGAGAATAGCTGCAGTACAATTTATCCAATTAAAAGTTTAAGTAAAATCTACGCCCACTCCAGCACTTAATAAATTATGAAGAATTACATGGCCACCTTCCGTTATCATTGCGTGTTTCCTAAATAATTAACGCAATATACAGGCCATCGATTTATCTGGTAGAAGCGGATGGCTGGGATGGAAGGTTGAGGGGTGCGGGAGTGCGGGGGTGGGGTAGGGGTAGATCCCCACCTCTGGGGGGTGCAGCGGGCAGGGGTGGGGGATGCACGCACGCCATTGGTCCGCGGCTCACGCAGCTGCGTGCTGCCCCCGCCCCTGTCCCCCGCGAGCTACCCGCGCCCCTTCCCTACCCTGCCCCGTACATCCCCTCGCAGCGCCGAGCGTCGAGCGCTCAGTTCACACGACGCCCGAGTCAAGCGCGCCGCGTCGCTCGCTGCCACTCCCGAACACGTAACGTAAGGCAACGGAACGAATATCTCCTCTCCCTTATCTATCTGTCAGCGTCAGCCGGGGGCACTCACTCAACCACTCTCAATCACAATCACTCATATACAAATACTTTCAAACAAATTCTGAATACACTTTAACAACAATTTTTTTAAAAAACTCGGGTGTGTGTGGCCGAAATATACTTTAAAACTTTGTTTTGAATTCATATTTTACGAAGTTTAGGACTTTGTAAAAAAAAAATTATTACAAAATTGGTGGAAAAACATTTCGGGAATAACGTCTTTTCTAATTTTTTCCGTGAAATTCGCGATACGCGTCTTATTTATTTCCCTAGAAGTGCACAAAAGTATTCCATATGGTTCACCTGGTAGAAATTTACCGGTCGGCGAAAGTTGAATACTCGCCATCGGTTATTGTAAGTACAAGATTTACTAATATTTATAATGTTTATATAATTTAATCTAGTTTTTTTTTTACTATTTATAAAACCCCGCCGAAATAAAACAAGTTTTCACTAAGGAAATACACATTTTTTGAAACGATTGATAATATTTAATTTACTAAAGTTTAAGCAAATAATGGTTTCAAAATGTGCAGCCTGTGTCGAAGTAAAGTTTTAACGATAAAGAGATTTCAATGATACCGTACACATGATAATTTCGCGTATGTTCTTCCGTGGAAAACAGGTGAAAACTAGTTATAAACAAGAGAAATCTTTGATAAAAGTTAATTTCATTCTTACTCAAGTTTTAATTATATTAACAAGCGTTTAAAACGTCTATAAAAGTAATTTTAAAAGGGTTTTTTAGGCTCAGGACCACTCGTTTCAGTTGCCCATTCCAGTTTCAGGCGGCCGCCGTACCAAACTTCGATGGCGCCACGTTACGGGAAACTTCTCAAAACGTTATCATTTCCATATTTTTCTACAAAATACTATAAAACTCACTCTTATCCTCGTCAAACGATGAAATTCAAATATCTAATGACAAAAACAGAATTTTTTCACATCCCGGACAAGAGATTTAAGGAAGTATTTTTTTGAGTTGAATCTCACATTTAAAATTATATAATTGGCCAATAAGTTGTGCATAAGAATATGTTTGAAATTCAAAAAAATAATAATAAGTTTCGTTGAATATGAAAAAACTACAAAATATTTTTTTAAAGTAGGTTGTATTATTTTAGAATGGTAATTTTTAGAAAAGAAATTACGTATAGAAAGTGAATTCCATAAATAATAAACCATAAAATGATTACATTTTTTTTAATCCAAATGTTATGTATAAAATCCTCATGGAAATAAATGTTTTTTTTTGTGTATTTTTTGATGATGAGTGCGTTAAATAACGTTGATAATTTCTTGTTTTATTACATTCGAGAATTTCATTTCACTTTTTTTTTTAGCTAATCACAAGTAAAGATGACCTTTTTGGGGAAATTTCAATAATAATATAGTATTTGCTTTTTGATTAAAATAAAATAATTGTCTCTTATGTAATTTTTTCCAAACATGGATTAATATTTGTAATTTTTTTTAATAGATAAAAAGGTAATTTATAGTTTTATATGTTTCTTTCCTGTCGTTACATTTTTTAATGTTTTTTTGTCGCCTGTTGTTTGATAAAAAAATAAATTGGAAAGCAAAAAAATTATCAATAAATTGTAGGAAGTGCAAAAAATACATCCAACAATACCAAATATTTAAATTAGCCCAAAGTTTAAATCATCATCAAAGAAATGAAGTACGTAACGTTAATCAAATGAAAATAATTCTTGAAAAATTTAATTCCATTGGTACATACATTAATTGGAGGTAAAGGCAGTTTAATAGGTATATAAGTTTACTTCGTAAAAAATATACTTTTAAATTAGTGCATTAAAAAAACAATCAAATTCATCCATCAAAATTACAATAGTCCTCTTAATATCACTCATATACTATCTACTAATAATTTATTTATTATATAATGCTTATATTATGACCATTATTCATAATGATATTAATCTTTGCTTATTCATTCGCTGAAATATATTTTTACAGTACTTTTCGAGCAAATATTCTTTATATTCCTGGGATAAGTAATCTGCGAAAACTGTGAGCAAGCCAGCATGTGTTATCCATATCTATAGCGGATCCCCAAACATCAAGCCGTTACGCGCGAGTAATTGGATGGGCAAAGGAAAAAGTGTTTCTTCTCGAGGTTTAGTCAGGAGGATTTGCTCTTGTGAGCCAAGGCTGGACGCTATTCCTCTTTTACCCCGAGTCGGCTATTGGTGGGTAGAGTGGTGGAGATGTTTGGATTGGACTTATGTGTGCTCGTAATTTTCGGCCATACAACAATGGGCTTGGCTAATCCGGCACGTCCCGAGCTGGAAAGACGCAATAATGGACGGCGTTAAACCCGGTCTCGCCGGCCCAGCTGTCTGAATGATTGAGCTTTTTGTTTTTTTTTTCCTCCTCCTTTTTCCCTCCCCCCATTGCCCACACGGAGCTGGGACCGGCCGGGCGGAGCGCCACCCCCGCGCCGGCCCTTATCGAATTAGTGCCCCCGCGGCCTGACTAAGTGCTCGCGCTCGACCGAAGCTCAAATGCAATTTGCAGTATTTCGGAACTGGGTTGGACCGTTTTTGGTCAAGAACACCTTCGTGCCGAAATACCTGCTTCCCTGCTACATTTAAATTAACAAAATGAAAATATCAAAGTCTTATAACGCAATTAGTTCTTACATTAGAACCATATCTATATTTACAGACGTTGAATAAAATGTAACGCAATTACGAAAATAGAAAATTAAAAAACTACATTTAAGCCACGGTCGGTCGTATTTGAAATGCGTATGAAATAAACACTCCTCACTCATTAACCTTAAATCTTCCTTAATTCTCACAGTTTACTATGAAACAAAAAAAGCCCCAGCACTTGTTTATCACGTTGTATACAAATGACTACTTAATGTTCCCCGTTCGGCTGACTCACCCACTTACAGGCTGAAATAAATGGCGCGAATTTGCATTGAAATTTTAATTGTTTGCCGTAATCGTAAAAAAATCTCCTTGATTTATCTTGACTACTCCTATGACTTTCTTTCACCCCAACATGCGATTCCATTCATTCTAAATCCAGAAGCTTATCTGGCGGCGGGAATTCCATCAAGTGTTAATGTTGATTTAGTGTGGAATCCAAAAATGTTTTTAAGGTGTGCCCCTTAAAAAAAGTTTAGCATAACACAGAGTTTTATGTTGTATTATGTAAATTCATATTTAAAGCAGGCTCTGAGTGAGTCGGCTGTTGGTTGTTCGCAATACGCAGTCGGCAGATCTTGGCTGTTAGTTCACAGCTGGCTCTCTAATCCCACGCACATTCGCAGCCGCACTTCTTAAAACAGAGCTGGCTCACAGCAATGCTTTAGATTAGTGTGGTGGAGAGAGGAGAGGGGAGAGAGGAACGAGGAACAGTAGCAGTCTTAGTGGATTTCGCTGTAATTCCGCTGGGCGAATTCTCCCCCGTCAGATGGATAGGCCATCCGCCTGTTTGCAGACCCTACACCCTATAGTAGCTAGCGCCCTACCTATTTTAGCGGCGATGCTTTCTGTTTTCTGCTTTCCATACTATGTGGGCCGTTTGGCTTCATGAATAATTCATGTCATCGGTGGAAGTAAAAGCCCTCCCAACGCACTGTGTTACGTGATAATGGAATTCTGAGCTTTTGTCACTTCTGGCAATCTGGAAACTTTTAAGTTTCAAGGACCCGTAATTGAATTTAACCCTGATTACTGACACTTTGATGCTCAGTTTGATTTCACTAACGCAATTTCAGTTGCTTTTTCACGAATCTGCATAAACCTTATTCAAAATAACTTCGGCTTGCTTGTAGTTTAGGTGATTGTACACGAACCTAAGTTCTATTGGATACTAGTTGAATTATTCACCATAGAAGATTAAACATAATTGAATGTCTTCGATCAACACGAAACCTTTTATTTTAAGATCAGTAAAAACCCAAAGAAGTAGGACGGGTTGTTTCGGAAAATCTGAACAATTCATCAAATTTCAACGTTCATTTTCAAGTTCTGTGAAAGATTTTTTCAAGTTCTGTTTTTATTTCAGTTTTGTCAAGCAACTAGCCTACAATGATATAAAAACAGAACTTGAATAAGTCTTTCACAGAACCCGAAAATGAACATTGAAATTTGATGAATTGTTCAAATTCTCCGAAACAACCCGTCCTATAAATCAAAGTGTTTCCATCATCAACCATAACAATACGTGTTCTGTAAAATATTATGACAAGATTCATAATACATAAACACATGCCTAATGTGGGTAAAGAAATAAACGAAATAACACTGTAACCAGAAAAACAGCTGAAGCGAACAAAAGCACGGAAAGTAATTAAGTACCCGAAAGTCTTGGGGGGGCTAATTTTTATTTTATTGCCTTCTGGCTGGTCGATGGGGCACAGATTGTAGGGAAATGTTCCATATTGTAGCTGAAGTTATACCCGAAGTTGCAATCTATTTCGCCTCCTTGCCATCATGTTTCAATTATCCTTTTGTGTAAATGTAATTAGTTGGCGGCCGCTGGTGAAATATCGCCCAGAAAACCCCGCGCCTTACGTCATAATAAATTCTCTAATACTACCACTATTTCTGGTCTTGTGCTATGTTCTGTAACCTATTAGAACACTTGAATGTTACATTATTTGATTGCGTGGAGTGGTTCTATCATATAATGCTAACAGAAGCTCGTAAACTCGAAGAGGTACACACCATATGTACCAAGAGGTATATGCCCAACGTACACACCATAAAATATTAGAACATTTAAATATATTTTGATTGGTGAAAAACAGTTTTTTTTAATTATTTAAAGACTGTTAGTGTGTACAGGTTATTTAGTTGCTATCTGCAGAATTCATCTACGTTGCCTTACAAGGAAATGGATTAAATACAGCTTTATTGTGCAAAATTACTTCAAGTCAACTTGAAATTAATTATTAGTTGATTTCCTATAGAAACTTGAAACCTCCAAAGTTAAATTCAAACATAAGAAAAATAACTAAATTTGTTTACGATTTGATGAAGAAATCTTTGATATTGAAATATGTTGATAATTTTTATTAAATAGTGGTACACCACTTTGTTTACAAACAAAGTTAGCTATTTTACTTAATTAACTATTTTCCTTGAAGTTTGAGATCTTATATCCAGTAATTTAAGTATATTATGTCTAAAACCTGAACTTAAATTGATAAATTGTTTAACGATAAATTAATTACGTTGATTAAAAGCTTTTATACCTGATAAATAACCTATTTCTAACCAATAACAATAAAATTGCATTTAAATATTTTACTCATTTGAAAGTGATTTATCATTTAGTATTTCTTGCGATACATGATAAATTATTATATAATGTACCTAACGCTTAGTAGCCGAGTGTTTTAAGCACCCTAACCCTCCGCTAGCTATGTCCTCTATCATTACCCAAACAACGTTTTCCGCATGTAATGATGGTAATAGGGAGAAAGGGGTTTTTCGTTTTTTTATCAATAATATTAAATAAAATGTTAAAGCGTGAAAACACTGTGGTATTGTACTCTTATTAAGAAACATCTTAAATTTGAGGATATCATTTTGAATGCGTTTTTCCCTTTTTATTGTAGTTACAAGTTTACTTTTTGCAATGTGATTTTTCTGATCTCCTATGCTTAGTCACAGCAGTTTCCCCAGAGGCAAACAACCCGCACACCCACGGCCTTTAATAGAATAAAACCTTCCTATCTGCTAAGTACCCAAGTTCCAAGTTATAGCTCATTGGCCGTGCCCGGAAAGCTAAACATCCTAATGAGGCCGGTAGTATTATCGGTGCATGCGTAGACTATAATACGCTATAATACTAAATGCGGAACAGCCTCAGTTCTGTGTTTGCTTTCTTTCATGGTTTCATGCATGGAAAGTCTGTTGTTTTTCTAATAGTGGAAGACGGTCAGATGGCTATCACAAAAAAGTTGTGTGTATTTGTAGTGTAATGTAATTTGAGAAGCTTTTTGTTTGGCAATCCCGATGCTTATGATCGCATTATTTTAATGCACGTGCTATTACGATATTTGATTAAATTCAACGAAATATTCTCCAAACCAAGGAGTAAGAAGTTTTAATGTCCGCTTTATAAAATGAATCAGAAGTTTTGTACCTCATTGTATGCTTGAATAAATTTTAACTGTAAATCTATTGTAATTTTTAGTAGGAGTAACTGGAAAACTCGAAAAATTAAGTTCTCGTATTATACATTTCGTGTAATTTAATGTAATTATTTTATAGTTTAAACGTCATTTTTATCGTGAGCTATGGAGCTTTAAAAAAAAAGAATATTTTTTCAAAAAAGAAGACAAGTTAATGCAAACATTCAAAAAGAAAAGAGATATTGAAAAAATTAAGTAGTTGCTACATCACTCATTTAATGTGTTAATTTTTTTTCGTGAACCCGGCCTTAGCGATGGTTTAATTTAACGTATTCATTGATTGTGTTAATTGGTAAACAGTTTCGATAATTTTTTTTAAATTTCTAGTTGAAATCACAATTAACTTTTGCTGTATCTCTAGCAGAAATGATTTGAATAATGAATCGAGTAAGCTTTGGGACGAATGAATAAATACGTAAATGAAATATTTCTCCATTAAATTTTGAACGCAGCCTACGACCATCCTTCGGTAAACGGCGAATCAATTATACACAAACATTAATTTGTGATCCCGGTACATTTTTCGTCCGAATGCTCCTTTATCGAGCCTTTTCAATTAAAATAATACCCTATTAAAAACATAAACATCGGGGAATGTTCCCTTTTGGAAGTACGTAACGCATTCTCCCTCCAATGGGAATTAATCTTTGAAGTAATAAAAAAGCGACCCACCTTTCGGCCAATAAAATTTTGCTTACACAACTAAACAGGAAAGCGGGGTATTTTTTACCCCACATATTTCACAAAAATATGCCAATCGCGAGAAGAGAGCATTTAAAAATACTTTAGGACGTTTCTCGCACTTGGCTTAGTTTTATTAGGGTTGTTTTTTATTTGCTATCATTTTTAATTAACAATTCTAAATACTGACAACCTAGGGTTACTAATTAAGTTTATTAAATCATGTAGAAGATTATATTAACAAATCGAAAAGAAACATGAAAAAAAAAATTTTAGGTCACAACTGGGAATCGACCAAGAACCTCTGTCTTACCGGAACAAGACTATACCAATGGAGCTATTTTTTCAATGACTTTTATCGATTTTTAATTTAAATTTAATTATAACCAATTAATTTCCATATTTGTGTCTGCTTTTTTTTGTATTCGTGCATAGGTTATGTTAGTGCATAGGTTGGAAATCTATTTTCTCTTTCTATGCCACTGTTGTTGGAACAAATACAAAATGCGGATACTGAAAATCGTACTCCCATGCGACAATATCTAAAAAATCACTTGATGGAATTAGAAATTTCAAGAGAGCCTGCAATACAACGCTTTTTACTTATGTTATATTTCTAAAGTGCATATAGTGCTTATAGGCATAGTAAAGTATCTATTTATGATTTTTATAGGCATAGTAAAGTGGCTATTAAAGATTTTCATAAGCATAGTAATGTAGCTATTTATGATTTTCATGACTGATTTATGACTCTTCAAGACCCATGTTCACTCCTTCCTCTCCACAAAAAGACCCTCCACACAGCATCCCCAAAGATGACATAGGCCCTGAGGGAAATTATTTTCTTCAGGGCCTCCTGTGTGGAGTTAATATAAAAAAAAAAAATAGGCATAGTAATGTAGCTATTTATGATTTTCATAGGCATAGTAATGTAGCTATTTATGATTTTTATAGGCATAGTAAAGTAGCTATTTAAGATTTTTTGCACCATAAACATAAAAATAGTCGTGCTTCTTCAATAGGTTTAAAAATATGACCACACTTTTGACACTCATAAATAATTTGCTTTAGGTTTTGTTTTCTTAAAAATAGCTTCATTTGAAATATGCATTTTCCAACCACAAAATCATGAAAAAGTATTCAATGGTATGTTTTACGATGTATTAAAAACAATTTACTATTGTTTTGCATGTTGAGTGACGTACAATATGTTACAATAGCAAATACTGATAAACTTTACGCCACAGGTTAGTTGAAAAATGATTTCATAACATACTATGATTATCTGCTGTTGACAGCCTATTGACTGACGTGGTGCCTACTGATATTACCGGAAATATATTTTTTATTTAAATACTATTATCCTGGTGACTATCATGATAAATTGAAAAAACTTGTTGATGATTGTTTCAGAATACCGTGTTTCGATTTATCGATAATAAGTATAATGCTATCGGTGAATCCATATTTTATAAAATGGTAAGTCGTTAAATAGGAAATATATCAATTTATAGAACAATAAAGACATCGAGGATAAGCTCGATAGTTCTTGGTATCTTGTAATTAATGGCTACACCAAAACTAAACGCAGAAAACAATTTAATATCAAGAAGTCTATTTTTAATCTTCAAACCCCAAAATTTGTATATCACATAAATTCATTATTATTAGCTTCAGTCAACAATTAAAAAAAATGAAAATATGTTATATCAACTGCCAAAAATTTATGTCTTGATATTGACAAAAGAAAGAAACGGTAATATATTAAAGCAGGTGCATTCTAGTAGTTTCTAATTCGGTGTTGAAAGTGATAAAGTAATTTTACTTTCCTTGGTGCTTCGGTCCATATATTTTGAAATTTCTTACACAAAAATGCATAAAACTGAACACCCATATAAGAAATGTGTACTTTGAAAGTTGATTACATAAAGGCACGTCAAATAAGCTGTCATTTTTACCCACCTCGCTTCGTGCTCAACGTTTAAATGTCAGCCGCCTTTTCAAGTGACATTTAGGGGTGAATTCGAATCATAAATCTACCTGAAGTTGTATACAAAGTTGGCGAGCAAACCTTTAGCTTTAAGGTAAGGGCTGATGCTAAGAATAGCTTAGTATCGATCAATTAGTCTCCTCGGCTCGGAGAAATGCAATCTTACCATTTAGCCTCACCGACTCCGAGACGAATTTCCATTTGAGCGTGTCTGAGGGCCATTAATCGCCATAGTTGGCTTTTCACGCTGCATGACCACTTACAAATTAAATGCAAATACCGCCACTTTGTTTAATGAAATTCCAGACCAATTTTTGGACGGTCGCGGTGTTTGTCACATATTTGATACTATTGCTAAGGCTGGGTGCAATGTGTTATTTTATTTTCTTTTCAATTTTTCATCAATATTTTTTTTTTCAATCTTTGTTACACGTAGCACAGTTAAAACTAAACTTATACTAGGTCAAACGACTACCTACCTTCAAAACACATTAATACACACACTTGTATTTTGTAATCTGCTCTCTGGATTATCAAAAAAGGTAGTGACAATTGCCAAAATACGTAAAAATCACAAACAAACATGAAGATGGTGAAATTATCACATTTTATTTATTTTTGATTAACTTAAAACTAAAATCACATTTTTTCTAGAGGGATCCCTACGGATGTAAGTTATTTATGTTTAAGTGTAATAAAAACAGGACCTTATCATTATGTAGTATTTGATGTAATTATTATAAAAAAATTTCAACTATAAAGATAGCGTTACCGCTTACGTATCAGATTTTATTCTTTTATCCGATGAATTAGTAACTTCCCGAGGGATCCCTTTAAAAACATTTGATATTTTAGTAATACGTCCATCAGAAAAAAATATAATAAGCCTCACGGAAAGATCGATTTTATAGGCCTGCTAGGGCAAACTCGACTGTAGGTCCGTCCATTAAACCGGCCGCGCGCCGAATATTGTTTTTACACGACATCATCACTTATTTTGTAAAGATTCCTTCTTTTTATATATATATATTTCGTAGGGCAAATACATTAGGGCCGCGCGTCGTATATTTTGGTGCACAGCTGTTTCACTTACGTCATTAAGGTTCTGGCTTATTTTTAGTTCTTATCTTATTTTAGGGTTTTGTCTTGTCTTAACACCAAAACGACAACCTACAGTTCACATCAAAACAACAATATCAGGGAAGAGGACTGTGAATAATTTAACTTTAATGGATACCTACTATATAAACCTTTTATAGTCATTAATAAAAAGTTGAAATACAACAAAAAAATTTATATTTTTTTAAAAACCACCAGCTCCTTCATATAGGGGTATTTTACTACTGAAAGTAACTTAGTTGTTTACAAACCTTTGTTGCAATGACAAATATAGGCATAGTTAACTAAAAAAGTGGTTAAATTAGCTCTAGAATTGTTTAGTAAAATTCTTGAAAAATCCAAAAAATAAATTAATGGGTTTTTTACCTTTTGTGCCGTAAAAGGTTTCCAGTATTCGCTTTAACTTCATCTTAAGCTAAGCTTGTGTAAAACACTTGGAAACGTGCTTGCTTTATTTCTATAATACAATCAGCCTTGTTAAAACACTCAATACAGTTAAGATAGGATAACTGAATTAAAAATCAATGGATACTGCTTACTCGATAGGCTACATTATTATCTGAGATGGTTTTCCCTCCAGCCGGCTTTAAGGGCATTTTTTCAATGAAGATTCAACTCAAATACTTCATCAAAGTAATTCACTTAGCTTCGTATTGTCCCTCGGAGGAAAATAAATCGAAAGCTCTTTCTCCGAACATCAAACTTTCAAACGCAGGTGCTGAGACTCCATTCTAGGACAATGAAATAGTTTAAACGGGGGTATGAAAAAACCTCGATGACCGCTGGCGAGGACTGACCTAACCCTCTTGTGCCGCAATTTTTCTGATATTTACCTCATTGGATGTGTAATATGCTTCTAGGGTAAAGTATCAAAATAATATCTAGTTTTAGTTTCTTTGAGTAATTAGATATACAGGGTGTTAAGGGACGTACTTGACTTACTTTATAATTATTTGGTATAAAAACTACAAATTCACCGATTTTTCATGATTTTAGAGGCAAGTTTGGCAATTATTTGTGACTTAATAGTAATTACTAAAAAATATGTTTTCCTTTTTTACTATGCAAATATAATGAATAAAAAATATTAAATAAAAATTATTTAAAAAAAAACTATTTTTATTGGTTAAAATTTAATTTTTAAACGACCGATTTACGTTTGACAAAATTTTTTGAATTTAAATTTCGACACAAAAAACGTATTTATTACAACGTTTAAATTTTTGATTGTATGTACATAGTAGGTTGAGAAGTTTATATTTTTTACTAATTACCAAAAAATTACACAATTTATTTTTAATATTGCCTTTAAAATCGTGAAAAATTTAATTCTTTGGTGGCCGATAATTTCTAATTTAAAATATGAATGAATAAAGCAGCACATATCCGTACTAAACATTTGCTATACGTTTCGATTGTAAAAATATTTTTTTTAGTTTGGTCAAGTATTTTGGCCTCAAATTCAAATTTAAGTTTTTTATGAAGAAGGCCGCGCAGCCGTTCCTCTTAAGGCACCCAACCTGTTAAGTGTATATAAGGAAATAAAGGGGAGAGGGTGGGAAGGAAAACGGCATGAGAAGTGGGTAGGAATCTGTGAGTCAGTGTGTCCAGGAGTGAAAGATGTATGAATCAATCCCTCCGAGGTGAAATGGTCGCCCTCGACGACCTCTCCCAAGCTCGGCCCGCAGTTGCGAGGCAAATACATCCTCTGCCCAAGACCTGGACAAACCTCATCCCACGAACACAGGCACCTCTACTAAGTCACCAAACATTGCGAATTTGGGTAATTTTTGGCAGAGGTGTCGATAACCCAATTAATGGTTATACTATATTATATTACACCATACTCAATATATTATATAATGCAATATATTTAACTAACAATTTTTTTCCGTTCATGGCTCAGTCAGAAATAAGTCTTCCGAAAATCGGATTGTAGCTCGCTGTTGACAACGACCAGTAGTAACTATTAATGATATATATATAATGCCTTAAAGTTATAACACTTTTTAATTAAAATTGCACCGTTTTAAATGTATATTACTAAGCTTTAGAAGGTAGTGTTGGAGTGCATATTAGACCTGAAATAGCGACGTACTGAATGGTGTTATTTTTCCAACAGCAAGACGCCACAGCGACTGTCACCACAGAAGATTGACATTTCATAAAGCAATATGTCAGAATTGAGTATTAGAGAGAGTAGCGCCTCGAGGGTTCAGGGGGGGAGTTCCATTCCATTACGCCGGACGGGGTGGGCGCCCGAATGATGACACCGCCATTGTCCGGACATGGGCGGCCGGCATCGCGACACGACTCGGACATAAAGGTTTCCACGGCAACAAAGAAGGACAACAAACCTTACAATCAGTAGCCTCCACCTGCCAGCCAGCCCACCTTACCGACCCATTCGCCCACCCTTTCACTATCTACAGGATTCTGCCCGATGGCTCAATGTCAGAGAGAGTTATGAACTATTCTTATTGAGCTAGACCTACCGGTAATGAGAAACATTATACGAGTACTACGCTGTTGAATTGTATACCATTTTTTTTAAATTCTCCAAAAGAATTTACTAAAATTATCTGTTTCATAATAATCCAAGTGTTCTTATTATCGTTAATCATAAAAAAATTAAAACTTGTCGTAATAGTTTTCAAAAGTTCTGCAAGCTTCACAGTTGTCCTCATTCACCGTTGCTAATCTGATTCGGATAGAAAATCAGATGTTTTGCTCGAGATAATCTGAATTGATGACTTAAAAATTAATAACCGATGGGCCACTAAGATCAGAAAAACACAATAAAATTGAGGAGCTGGAAGCCAGAAGGCTGCTGAAGAAGAGGAAACTGATATTTCGTTAATTTAATCCTTCATATCATCAAAGTTATTATTAAGCAAATATTTATCCGCAAAATTTGCCAAGAATTTTCATTCAATCTACGGTGTTAAGAGTCCTGAAAAATTTGAAAATGTGCAACCGCATTTGAATACCAAATTCGTCCAATTGAAATATGCATATGTATTATAATTCGGCATCGCATGAATGCAGTGACATTACACAGAGGCCGCCCCCTTTTCGCGGTTTGATGCGCCCCGCAAATATACAGGCAGGGAATGTGCAGTCGCACATTTGAAATATTAATTCAGACACGCTCGTTCCGTGTGAATCTTCGATATATTACGGATTAATTCGATTGGACTAAACTGAACGAATGGCCAATTTTATATTCATCCCTGCACTTGTGGCTGGAAAACGCGATTCTTACTGCATTTTCTAATGCAATTTATGCGAAGAGTTCATCGCTGAATTTGCCGAGACTATAAAAATAAAATTTGTCAAACTGTTAGATTTAATGAATTTTATTGGTTTGAGAATTTATGTTTAAAATTAATTTATGAAAGCTGTAGTGGTGGGTGGTAGTATTAAGTTATGTGATATAAGATGTTTGACATGTTGCACTTACATTCTGTTAAGCTTACTCAATGAAAGGCTTTCTGGAAAGTTTTTCCCACAAAAGGGAAAAGCGACACGGTAGCCAAAATTCATCTGACATATGCCCTAATAATACACATTTAAGGGATAATCGTAACGTTACGTAGAACGAGAACATTACGAAAAAGGACGAAGCGCGACACGCCTTAATACCCCAAAAGTCTAACAAAAAAAGATATAATCATAGTTCAAGCATGTACATTAGTGCATTTGAATACAAGGGTTCTTTATAACCTAGGGAAAGGCTGTACAGAACCGTGTTAGCTTATTTTCCAGAGTAACGATTACAATAATATTTGCTTTCTTCAACCTTACAATGAACACATCACATTTTGGACATATTTGTAGCTGAATACACTAAATTGTTTGCATAACATACAAATTTTGTCGGTAATGGATTATCTATAATAAAAAATGATAGAACTAGAAAGCAATCAGTGTAAGGAACATAATACATTGACACAATATATAGGAATGCGATAGCTAAACCATACGCATATTAAAATCGGTAGAAAACTTTATTTTTACAGATCATTTCTTCCAATATCATCGTTATAACAGAGAAAATATGTTGTTTTAAGGTGATGTTTCCATTTTAAGATAGAAATAATTCATGCATTCTGTGGGTTTTAGGATAAAATGAACCAACTTCGTTTTCCCTCAAAAATATTTCAGACATCTGAAGGAATCAGTCAATTATGTATTTTTAAAGTAAAATATATATTTTTTAAAGCGATGCACTACGTCGTGAAATATTTTAAATCGAGCCGCTATCAATAACACCCCTTACGTAGATGGCGATAAGGATTAAATTCCCGCTTAACACCATCCGGCTGTTTTGATTTATGCAAGAAAAAATCGTGACCAAAAAGTCCCTTTTATTTTATTTTGTGGATATTCAGGCAAATTTTTTAATTTTTTTCCGATCATTTTATAAATAACTTGATTTTTCACATTATAAATAGGAGATTTTGAACTTTAAAGCAGTTTTCATAGCCCTTATACATTATTTTTTTCTGGGTTTATAAGTGTCTTATCTAAAAAATACTCGATTATTTCAAAGGTCAAGATGTATTCTACTCGCACTATTTAAGTAAAGCATCTGAAACATTTCTAGGCGACCAAATTTTCAAACCAAAAACACATGATTTTGCATTACTACGTAGTGCATCGCCTTAAACATATAATATAGTAAAGAAAATACTATTGACAACTTATTGAAAAATGAATAAATACTGCGAAACAGTACATAATCACGATAAAATATTTCCTTAATATTTTACGACTTCCGATCGTCTTGATAATATTGGCAGTAAAACAGAAATAGAAGAATGGAGACATAATATATATTAACTTTCACTCTGTACAATAATAGGATTTCATTATCATCTATTTTTTTTATTTTGTTATTTGCCTAATATGTCAGGCTGATTGGGCTATAATTATTATTTTACAAAGGTAAAACTAAATATCAGGAAGTAAGGATGGATTAACCCAGTTTAATATATATAAAAACGTGACTCCACTTACATTATACAATCCCTGTAGAGTTAAAAATTTTAATATTGAATGAGGAATTCCTTTTCTGTTATATTTTTGATATGTCCAATTAATCGATCCAACAAAACGATAAATGTAAAACTAAATGCCATGATAGGACACACCACGAACATAACTTAGTATACAAAATTTAGAACAGTGTCCTCAATTGGCACATTTTTTTTGTAAATTGATGAATTCTCTCTACCTTTTTAAAAAGGAAAAATCGCTACAGCTTAGTGACGTATAGGATAAAAATGTAATCAAATATCGTAAACTAAGTTCCTGTCACAAACTTAGTTCAGATTACATAATGTAGACATATTTTACTTTATAATTTTTTCGTATTCTTACATTGCGCAATAATATAACAATTTTAATATGAAATGAGAAATTCCCCAGTTTGTTATTTGCCCTAATGTTTCAGGCGAAGTGGTCAAGTGTTAGATTCACGCAAAGGGTGAGTCCTTTCGCGTCACTTCACCACCACCGCTGCCGGAGGTAGGGGGTGGCGTGATGGCGAAGGTGAATTCTTAACTGCATACCGAAGTGCCGACTCTCATACAATATAAGCTAGTTTCTTGGATATATCATTGTAATTGCCTTAGACATCGGCATGTTTCCCGGGTTAAGAATTAATCAACATTTACAGCACGAGAGAACTTTTGAAGTGTAGTTTCTTCCCCTCCATTCGTAGAGTATTTAACAAAGCGTAAAGGAACAAATAAAGTAGCCAGTTGGTTAATTTTCAGTGTAATATTTAAAGCATTTTCTTTAAGGCGATGCCAAACGTAGTAATGCAAAATCATATGTTTTTGGTTTGAAAACTTGGTCGCCTAGAAATGTTTCAGATGCTTTAATTAAATACTTCGAGTAGAATACATCTTGGCCTTTGAAATAATCGAGTATTTTTTTAGATAAGTCACTTTTAAGCCCAGAAAAAAATAATGTATAAGGCCCATGAAAACTGCTTTAAAGTTCAAAATCTCCTATTTACGAACCCATTATCGGTTATGATTTTATTGTATAATGTGGCAAATTAAGTTATCTATAAAATGATCGAAAAAAAATTAATATTTATGCCTGAACATCCACAAAATAAAATAAAAGACACTTTTTGGCCATGTTTTTTTCTTGCATAAATCAAAACAGGCGGATGGTGTTAAGCAGGAATTTTAACCTTATCGCCATCTACGTAAGGGATGTTATTGATAGCTGCTCAATTTAAAATATTACACGACGTAGTGCATCGCCTTAATACTACACTTTATTTTCTTTATGACTTCAGTAAAGAACTTCAAAATAATTTACTAATGTTATAATTTAATCAAATTTTTACTTCGTATTATAGTAGTACCTACATGTAAGAGCCCTCTGGACGTTAAATAAATAAATAAATAATCAAACTATATATTCTAAAATCTGATTGTTGAGGTCGGTACTTATATAAAACTCTCAAACAGTAGAACCTCTGGGATCATGAAACATGATGTAGGACAACCCTATTCCTTTCTCTCATTAAAATAGCTTTCAAAAGCAATTAATTTTAGTTATTATAGTAATATTAAATCCAGAAAGTAAAACTAGTAGATTTTAAATCGGTAGTCAAAAGAAGTTTAAGAATAAAGGCAAAAAATGACTTTTCGTAGATTACGTATTGATTATATTTTTATTTGAAGCCGCACAAGAGTCCCAACTGCTCCCAACCGTCTAGAGCTAGTGAGACTATGGCATCCCCAATTTGTGTATATTGTGAGGCTGAAGGTAGTAAGTAAAGGAAGAGAAAGGCAAGGGAGGCAGTGAGACTAAAGCATCTATATATATCCTATTCACTTAACTGTTTAATTCAGATAATCTTTCAGCTCATTTCTAAATGAATGTCCTCCTATTAATATTCATTTTTTATAACTTTCGCCTTTAATTGTTCAATTTCCTAGTAATGTCCATCCTTAAATGTTCATTTTCAAAAGTAATGTCCATGTTCCTTCGATTAAATGTATGACAAATATTAGCTCTGCTAGGATAATAATACAACGAACGTGTTTGTTTGCTAACTCGCCCTCTGTTTGTATTTTTGTAATTGTTTGTATTTTTGTTTCCGTTGCAGATGAACCGAGCTATCCAAGTGAAACCAGCGGACAGTGAAAACCGCGGAGGTAGGAATTTTCAAATTTGTTCTTCCTTTGTTTCGCTGATTTAATTAATGTTTTAATTAGGAAGCCAGCGGATTTTTTAAATTAAATACCTGTAATGAATTTTTGATAACTTTGTGTTTTTATTGATAGTAATAAAAGTCTTAAATTTTTTATTACGAAAAATATTGAAAAAATATAAAATAAAATATTTTCTTAAAAGTATCATAATACGTTAAGCTTTGATTGACGAATAGAGAAGTCACTTTAACACAATGATAAATAAATGTATCTTCGTAGTATGAAATAATATACATTTTAATATTATATCTGTAAATAAATATCAATTCAGACGTAAAACAACACAATAAAAAAAATCTTAAAATTAAAAAAATAAAATTGAATCATACGTAAAAATATTTTCTTAACTAATTAGTAAAGGTTAATAAAATGAAATTGTCACTGTAATTTCCTAAATGTTGAATATAGATATCTTTACAACATCAAAATATCACAAAACAAACACAATTAACTTAAATGAATAGTGAATGATACCGAGAAATTACCAAATTAAATTAAATCATCATCAGATAAATGTAAACGATAAACCAGTGAGTTTGAGTAATAATTATTCCTGACCTAACATTTTTAGTATTCATAGTTAATCATATATGATATGATTACAAAAGCTTTTTATATTTCCACATTGTTGTCATGGCGAGCATGAAACGATTGTCTACACCACTCTAATGATAATATTCTTTCCACATCCAAAACACATACACAGTAGCATAGTTGCACAGTAGCACAGTTGCACTGTTGAACAGTTGCACAATAGCACAGTTGAAGAGCACAGGGTTTAAACCTCCCAGGCTACTTTTCTCAACAAGTGATTCCATCTCCTACTAAATAAGTAAAACGTTTAACGTTCTATTTGTTGAATCGAAAGGTTGCGTTATTTTATATTCTGCTTCAATTCAATTTTATGTTAGAGTCAATCTAAATCATCAGTATTTTTTTAATTACATCCAAAAATATTTCATTACCTAGTTTATTAAAATAATGATACAATTTATTAATTCCGATGTGTGGTGAGATCTGTGCAGTCCCACACATTTTATAAATAGTATTCATTATATTATGAAACTTTGTTATAGAGAAGAAAAATAATTTTCATTCCTGCTTTATAATGTGAATGTATGTATATTGTGTATACATACCTACTAGTCATTATGCTTTCGAAATTTAGGACATGTTGTTTCACGGAATTTTAATAATTCATAAAAATTTAATGTTCATTTTCAAGTTTTTTGAAAGTCCTATTCAAGTTCTATAACTACCCAAGTAGTGCGAAAAACCGGAACGTGGTGAAATAATAACAGGATTTGAATTTTATTTTTGAAATTTGATGAATTTTTCAAATTATAAAAAACAACCCGTCCTTAGAGATTCGATTTTTTTAACGAAAACAAATACAGTTTGAAAAAATAAACCGTGAAGAATAAATTTAAATTTCACTCAAAATAGACTAAATAATTCAATTTTAAAAATATGTACAAACTTCATAATTATTTTTAAATATAAATCGAATTAATAGATTCTTACTTACTGGACTGGCGTACTGAATTAATTAAAAATAATTAGAAAAATAATAATTATAAGTATCCGTAATAACTATGCTATAATTTTGATTATTTTGAAAATATTTGGCTGGTCAATGGTAGACTCCATTTTGTAAATCACAACATAATTTTTTCGAATGAAACTTAACTACCGATATCAAATTACAGTGATGATAGTCGAAGATTATCAGAAACGTAGTGTTGCTACGCACCCAGTTTCCTGGGGGTACAGCGGGGTAAGGGGGAACTGCAGCTGCATGAATATTAACTGAAATATTCTCACTATTTTTAGGTAACTCTAGGATATTTGTACAAAAATAAAAGTTTCTTTAATTCCTTTGAGTTACCTTCGTAAGTTGTATGTTATAGCTTATACAGAGTTTTCCAATAAGAGGTGTTATTTTGATATTCAATCGTAAAAGATCAATGGTTTCGTTGCTTGTGTGGCACGTAGCGCCGTCTTGTTGTCCAGATCAATACCATCCAATTCCGGTCATAAAAAATCATTAATCATCTCTCTATAGCGCAATCCATTCACCATAACTGTTGCTCCAGCCTCATTTTCGAAAAAGTAAGGTACAATGACTCCGCCGGACCATAAACCCCACCAAACAGTCATACATTGAGGATAGAGAGGCTTTTCAACAATAATTCTTGGGTTTTCCGAGCCCCAGATGCGACAATTTTGCTTGTTGACGAAGCCACCGAGGTGGAAATGGGCCTCATCACTCAAGACGATTTGCATGTGATTCACTCAAGTGAATTTTAATAATTTCAATGCGTTCTTGAAACGTGTATCGTTCCATTTTTATTAATAGCGTAGTTTCTACTTGTCAAATGTAAAAAAATGACAGCTTCAAAAGTAACATCTACCGAAATAGCGGGGTATTCAAAATAATACTTCTTATTGGAAAACCCTATAGAATACCGCTGATAAAATCAATCCCAAAAAATGTAATATCTACGTCGGCATTTTCCAATTATTTTTTTTTATTTTCTGTATTAAGTGGTTTGGCAACACGAATACTTTTCATACAAAAGTGGAGTCGGCATTTTGTAATAGCAATACTCAAAAAGATTTATTAGGTTAAAATTTTGTTAATCGTTAAAATTACAACACGTATCTATTAGGTACTTAGGCACAAAAAATCTGTCGGGACTTTCTTTACGACTGGTGTTATCAACATATAATATTACAAAAAATCTTAGTAGACAACAATAATGAACAGTCACAATGTTAGAAGAGGAAATTGAGCTGGGTTTTAAAAGGTTTTGGTTAAGGTTCTGAAATTTGCTGGTGTATACCATACGATAAGCGACCTTTTTGTGCGTATTCGATATTACGTAGACAGATGCTTCAAATAATAGCTTATTATATCTCTATAATAGTATCGAGATGCTCCCCTCACGAACTTCGTCTAGGGTACTCGAGTAAGTAATTGGAAAATACTTAAGTACTCGAGGCTCTCATCTTATGCACACACCGCCACTCAAAATTTGAGTTGCTTTCATCGGGCCCAATAGGCTTACCATGTGAACAGAGAGTATCATTCGCACAATAATATGTACATGTTTACCGCCGCGTGTTTGGCTAAATTAGTCTAATAAACCTTCCGACCCTCCCCCTTAGACATCAAACCGTAATACCGATCCCCACGTACATTACACAATCAAATCTAAGGGAAAACGAATATACCAATGTTCAGCATAAACATTACACACTACTTCTGCGTTCTGCGTTTGATTGAACACGCTTAATCCATTATTTATTCACGTCCTCGGAGACATCCGAATTCGCTAATGACTACCACTTCATATTATTTCATAAGTTAAAGTCAAATCTACCAGATGTTGTGATTTAATTATAATTTACCTGACTGAACTAACTAACTAACTAACTAAGCTTCACGCAATTTTCCCTCGACGTTTAGTTGTGATACACACTACTTACATCATCTACAGGAATCCATATTATGTTTTGCTCTTCGGATCTTTTAACCCTTCAAGCGTCGGAAAAAAATTAGTAGCCACAAACATCATATACCATTAGAGCCCTTTAAAGACAGATCTGATCAGGGCCATTATGGACCATTATAAAAGTTTTTGTTGCTTTCATAATGTGGAGATACAATTTTTTTTTCTTTGTAAAGAGAAATAATTATTATTCTCAGTTTGTCTCAAATATTTAGATTTGATTACATGGATAAAATTTTAAAAATTGTCAAAGTTTGTGATTATAAATTGACGGGATCTTTTAGTTGAGAGTTGAAAGTTAAATGTCAAAAATGTTCCCGTAAGTTTATTTGTTAACATTTTCATAAATTGAAATTTCGCTATTTAGAAATATCAAAGTTTATTTCAAATACAAACATCTCAAAGATAATTTTATCTTCTTTCTAAAATTGTATTTTTTTTTTGAAAAAACTTCAAAAATAAGAAATAGCATTTTTTAAATACCTCGGGAGCATTCCAAAATTGAAATTTGAAAGTTCACGTAAAAATATTTTAAAGCCTGAAGGGTTAAATAATTCAACCAAACATAACATTACGCTACTAAATTGTAGTGCGCACCGCTATAATATTGGAATTTAAAAATATATTTACACTTTAAGGGTTAAAATATGATTAACTTTAATATAAAATAGCTCTTCAAATGTCAAACTTGTTATGGAAAATTCTGTCTTGTTTCCGTACTCCTGTACACGCAAGGCTGTAGCAATTTATGACTATCTGAAGTCAATCAGGGCTCGTATTCAATCCACTGGCCCTACCGTCCCTTTTTGTAAAATACAATATTACTCATCTGGTCTCTTTCCACCTGATGTTTTAAAAAATTTTAAAACAATAGTAAACAAACGCAAGTGGGTGAAAAATTATTTTTTAGTCTTCTTCTTTCGTATGGTGGGGGGGGGTCAGAGAGGGACATCTAGATCTGCGAGCCATTCTAGAGCCTCATGCGTCGCCATGTGAACCTCATCAATCCCGCCGGGGAATGAATGTAGCGGGCATTCGTTGACCACATATTCGGTGTTCATTCACACATCGCCGACTCTTTAAGGCCCCATCTGTGCATCATGTGGGCACAGCGGCTATGGGAGCACCTTAACCTATTGATAGCGGACCATGTTTTTTAGTGTAATTAGTTATTTTTATCAACAAATTAAGCAAGCAACCAAGTACTTAAACCAATCACAATCATAAACATTATTAAATTCACTTGTTATAGTTAAAATTATTAATTTATGAGTAATTTAATGGTTCTGCCTATAATTATCGCGTTTGTGTGTAACGGTAATACATTAAATTCAAATAAAATGCGGAATTATTATAATAATTCAGATACAAGATTGTTAAACATTAATCCGTCGTTAAGCTTAGTCGTACATGCATTACAAGTTTATTTCCCCTTCTGGTTAGGTAAAGAAATGCGTATTAGGTTGTGGCGTGTCTTGTTCTTGAGCCACAATAATACCTACGGTCTAACAAGCGAGACCATTTCACCCTCTTCAGGTGACACGATATCCTGCCTTTGTAACACGTTATGATTTAGGCTCTACTAAAACAGATTATAATTCAACTATGGGCAACTATTTTTTTACTAATTTTATAAGGTCTACGACAGGTGAACACCAGACCTCGCTTCCATAAGTAATATCTTATTTAATAAATCAATACTCTAATTTCCTTTGAAACCTTAAGATTTGTAAGTAGGTACTTAAATACTTAGGTTCATACTTAATAAGTAACTCCAGTGTAAAATATTATTCATTACATTTTTTTTTACATAGATTGAATATATAAACTCTATTTTATTACGTATAGAATTTATCATTCGTCATTACAAACGCTATCACATTAAAACACACCGTTTAGTTGGTACGACTGAATCTGCTGATTCTGATACCACAACCAGTCTACGTGAGTAATATACCTAAGGTCTACAAAATATTTTTCTTTCGTTGTATTGCCCATTATTAAACACTGGTAAATTGTTAATCAGGTTCGGTTGTGGATGTATTTTTAAACTTTGGTTTAATACGATAACATTAGTAATGATATGCCAATATTTTATCTAATAATCTTAACAATAAAAAACGTCCCGACTTCCATACAAAATACAGCGCTGTTTGAAAAAAACGTAGGCTTTTGGATACTGGTGACTGCTGACGTCACACGTAACGTCCATAGATTTGGTGCAATTTTCAAGAAACAAAAAATTAAAAATTTGAATATTTTTTTAACTGTAACAATTAAAAATATATAATAGAATTTACTTTAGAAGGTAACTGTAAAAAAAAATTGAGCTCCTTATTATAAGCCGCAAAATATTTAATGTTACTTTTTTTTAAATTTCGAAAAATAACATTTTTTCCAAAGAAACGTCACTAACTCAATGACAATTATTTTAAAAACTTTCTTCGACTAGGTAGGTACAATAGAATGAAGAAGAAAATTAGAACTACCTTCCATACAAATTTTAATGAAAAAAAAATGTTCCCTTTAGTCCAATAACCAAACGCTTTTTTTAGCATTTATACTCGCCTGACTTCGTAGATCTCCATCCCACTTGACTTCCGTAAACACAGTTTTGTATTGGAAATTTAAGTCTCGATTAGGCAAATATTTGGATCACGAAACACGCCTGCAAGGCATTTCTTGTGTTCTTCTTTATTCTAGGTAGGTACCACAATATTAAAAGCTCTGTCTAAGTTAGTCAAAGTAAAGCTTACTTGAATAATAAAGTGGAAATAGCAGATTTTTTAAAACTTGAATAGTATTTGTAAGCTTCAAACTATATTACCTGTCGTGAACTTTTCTCTAAGTCCCTGATTAATGCCATACATTAACATTTATTCTCTTCACCCAAATTTACAAGCAAACGCGCTGAATACATCAATTCTAGAAGCACCAAATGAATGGGTAGAACTAGTGTAATTGTTTATCCTAAGGTTCTTACTTCGGCGTCTTTATTTGATACGCGCATATTTGTTCGAGAACACGAGACACAAATGATACATTATTATCTCGAGTACTGAAATAAAGGGGCTCGCTACCCTTTGCGGATTGCATCCATCCCTAATCCCCGCATAGCTTATAGGCCTATAAGGCGGAGATAGAGTTAATAATATGAAAACGTTTTCTAACAAATGACAAAGGTTGCGTGTCAGCAAATCCGCCCTGGGGAAGGGCTGGTGGCTGGAGTGATCAATGCTCTATTTATAAGTTGGGCATAACGTGTTTCGCGTGATAAGGTATAACACCAAATTGTAAGTTTACTTACGTCGCCAGCCACTTTGTGAAACTATACTAAATTAGGAAAATATTAGAACCTTTTGTTTTTTGCCTCAAAGTCCCATTCTCGTCAACTTTAATACTTTGGGGTGAATGTTCAACAGCCAAAGTTTAACGTGCATTCCGTCAGCATTCAATTATTATTATTATTATTATTATTGTGGGCCACGCGAGTTTTATTTGAGTTTTTGATGAAGTCATTAAGGCTTTACGATCATGTTTAATATCGCTCATAAAGTTCAAACAATACTTCATGCGTCCCTATGTCGGGCGTTAGTATAAAGCTAGCTATGTTTCAATCGAATTCTATTGTAACACCCATATACAATGTTTTTTTTATTACTTTTTTAATATTCAAAATATTTCAAAAACAAAAACAAAAAAAACATATTTTTTCTGCAGGAATGAAGAATGTAATCAACCCAGTTCAGGCGCTAACAAAAGCATTAACTTGGGTAAATCAAACCTGTAGGCACAAAAGCGTTCGCAATACGTGCGTTTCTCGCAATTGCTGTTTTGAATACATAAAATCATGGTAGCATATTTTAGCGGATACACAATAGGTGGAAAGCGTTGGCGCCATCTCCTACGAAAGATCAATTAGCACGAGGAGTCGGCAGTAGGTAGGCTGTTGACTGCTTGGTTGGTAGGTTGGTTGGCTCGCTGTGCCACAAACATCACTCACACGCGTTAACGCTAACAATGATCCAATTATCTGATGGATCGCACGAACTTTCATTCACCAAAAATTAATTAACCTGAAGGGCTCAGCGCGCACCGGTTGCGTCCTTAACTCTAAATACATTCGTTACTTATCTGATGTGGAATACCAAACTTCAAAACATGATCCGGGAGACGGATGATGTTGCGTGCCTCGCCCTCGAAGTGAAACAGAATCAAATGCTTTCAACTCCGAAACACTGAGCTTTTTGGTGATTTATTTCCCCAATAAAAATTAGCATATTTTTTCGATGCGGTCAAACAGATAACAGCCTGCGAGTAAATTAACGTTGGAAAATGAATTAAAATGAAGTCGGAAAGCAAAAGGCGGTAACACTCCGCGGAAGGGTTGTGCGAAGGACTCGGGAGGGAAGTTTTCAGTAAGAATTGGAAGTCGGGGAGTTTTTATGAACAAGCCTTGTTTATAATGACATCTTCCGCCACATTGTTAAGGAGACATTCCATGTTTGGTCGCAGTTATTTCGAAGTGTAAGCCAGCTCTGTGGACCGTAAAATGTAACGTTTTCTAAGAGATTTACAAAAGATAGGGGAAGAAACGTAGTGCCACGCTTTATTATACTTTTATAAATGAACTTACTTTAATGATGACTGAAGACATCTGAACAGTACCTTACGCTCACAAGGTTTTGCTTTTATTTTTATGAGCAATAATGTTTACGACAACCGAACCCAAATCTGTTCTCGAAATGAAGTGAACGTACATTACATTCCCATAAAATATTATGCATGTGATGAAACAATGCTAATGAATGCTTTACAGCCAAACAGACGGATCAAACGTTTTGAGGCCTCCTCGGGTCACGTTTTATATCATGAAATATTTATTTGCTGATCAGAATCAAAAAGTTTTCGGGTTCGAATCTCATTAGGAGGGACCGCGGTCCTCTGGAGACGGCATGTCCCACCGCGGGGGAGCTTCTCGAACCTTCCGAATATTTGATATTTCAAAACACACATTCCGTTGAGGGGCAACCAGCCATGAAAGGATTACGTAACCCTTTTCATCCATCAGAGGCCGTAATTAAAGTTTCGACTGACGCATTCCCAATGGAAGTGGGCACAGTACAGTATGGTGTACAGGGTACACTGTGCACGTACACTCTACTAGACATGCCTCGCCATACAGGTATACTCGCACAGCGGGTTTAGGCTACACTGCTAACCGGGCTGGGCGCGCATAAAGGACTAATTATTACAATCTGATCAGTGTTGTCAATCAAACGTACCCCCGTTAATAATCCCGATATTGGATTTATATTAAGCCCCTTGTGTCGTGTCGGGCTGCACAGATTGCCACATCCAGCGCAAACAATCATTGGAATGCGGTTATATTCAGAAACTATGAAAACGGTACTTTCTCTTACAATATTATTATAATTAATTGTACTTTAAGATTATCACAAAATAAAACTTAAATAATTAACTAAAAATAATAAACTTTGTATCATTGCTCGGTAAAAAGTTATTAGGTTTGGTGACACCCGAGGAACATAATATATTGAACGCTGGGCACCAGTGTTAGGTTCATTTTAACTGGCGCCCAACGCCTAAAATTTTAATTTATCTAAAATTTAATTTATCTTAAAACCAAATGTTTCTTGTTCAGAATGCACGTTTTAAATATAATAATTATTATTAAAATGCTAACACTATATAATGCATTCAGAAGTGAAGAAGAGGAAAACAAAATCTGCTTGTAATTAAAATTATTCCCAGAACTTTTATCGTCAGTAAGTTTGGTTTCTTTGACATGTCTCATCTGAAATTCTTCTTTGGGAGATGCGAGGCATCAGCTACGTAATCTCGAATACCATAAACTGACGTAGCAGCATGAAAGAGGCTGAGCTTCTTCGGTCACATGAATTAGCAATCCGCCAAGTAAATGCCAAGAATAACATAAACTTATTCCAAGTTGGCAAACTCGACAGGTGAACTCTGAATTTGGGATTTTGTCGGTAATTATTGATTTGCTTTGCTCCGGGGCAAATCCGGCACACGCTTCTTACATCAGCTAAAACATCAATTAAAATCTTAGTCTTTGGTGAATACCTGCGTATGCATAGCATCTCAAATACAAACGAAACGAATCACTGAATTCTGTAACTTGTTTAAATTAATGTTTCGATCAAGAAATGTGTGAATTTATTCATTTATTGAGAACAATGAGAAATGCTGATTTATTGAAAATCTCTTCAAATTATTAGTTATCCTGTTAAAAATAGGACTGTACATAAGCCGCTTCCTGATAAAGTGTTGGTAAATTCGAAATAACACGTGTTCACTTACCTGCGTTGGTCTTAATAATATTGATATACTCTCTTGTTTATCTGACTTTTATGAACACGTGTTCGGACTTCGTGAAAAAATGTTGGTAGTTTACTTAAAGTTTTTTAGGATCAGCTACTATTAAGACCTATCTATTCATTCGTTAATAGATTCCGATTCCGTTTTCATCAGGAAAACAAAAAATTTGAAGAGATTTTTTACAAATTAGCATTATTTTTGGTCGGGAAGTTTTCTCCGTGTACGATAAAATATAAGGCCTCCATGGTCGAGGTGTAAGGCTCTCGCCTAGCAAGCTGGTTGTGGGTTCAAATCCCAGCGTGTGCAAATAAATTTTATTTGACTTATTTGTGATATTTCACAATTTACACATTTAAAATAATAGGGAATATTTGCGGCACGTCCCAAAGTGGAAGTTACTCTCAGTATCGCCTTGGTGTAAGGCCACCATTCAGAATTGAAAGCTTGAAATGGCTTTGGCCGTGTTTGGTGACCAGATCTGAATAGCCAGGTACTTCTCAACCTTCCTATTCCCCATTGCCTTCCCCTCCCCTTACTTACTACCTTCAGCCTCAC
This sequence comes from Hesperophylax magnus, assembly GCA_026573805.1. Lineage (NCBI taxonomy): Eukaryota > Metazoa > Arthropoda > Insecta > Trichoptera > Limnephilidae > Hesperophylax > Hesperophylax magnus. The sequence goes on from JAIUSX010000022.1 coordinate 11,181,047, forward strand.
AATATTCACAAATTGAGTATGCCATAGTCTCATATGCCATAGATACACATTAAGAAATAACTCCCAAATTAGGATGTTTTATTTTTTCATTCACCCTCTGAGTAGACGTTCCCTAACCTAATATAGCATGCAAGATATTAAAAAAATGGGAATTATTTATTATTTATTTACGCGTTTCCTTTATTTCTTTATTGTGTTTTTTCAAAGAAAATTTAATAACATTTACCAGAAAGAGAGGATAAAAAATCCGATCCAAAAAACTCATAAACCCGCGCCAAAACAATCATTGACATTGCAACAAGTTAAAGTGATAAATAGTGTTTAATTAATTTATTACAAAGAAATTAAATAATTTGTTTGTTAAACATTAGTTTATCTTTAAAAAAATTAGTGTTAGAAATAGTTAGGATGCCGTCGAATTCTCCAAGTAATGCATTCTACTGTCTTGTTTATTGCTGTCTGCATCTGTGTTTTCTCCAGTAAAAATAATGTAATTAGAAAAACATTTTTCTCGGCTTTAACTATTGTTTTGTTGTACGTGCTATTAATACCATGGATAAAAACAGGTAAATGTTTTAATGACGAATATTTCTAAAAAATCCCTCAATTGAATATAACTATTTTACGGTAAAAAAATCTAATAAGTTTTTTGAAGATAAAAAATGGATATTTAGACAAAACCAGCCTTCTCCCAGTAATAAGTCATTAAATTCCAGACACGTTTTTGCAACAAAAGCTCGAATATTGCATTTTGTATTCTCGGTAGTTACCCACTCTCGGGTAAAAGCTTTGCGCTTTGCTGCGAACGTATACCCCTAAGGTCACAAAAGTTTTGGCAAGTAAGTTGTTCAGAATAACCTTTGCTCTCATGCAGTTGTTAAATTGACGCCGGTTGTTGAATAATAACTGAACTTCGACACTTGTTCTCGATTTCAAGATTCAAGAAAGTTCTGAAATATTAAACTATTAAAAAGTAGATATCAAATAAGCTACGACTTAATATTTATTTTCATTTCTAAATGTCACGGCATTAATTTAATTAGATGTAAGCAGTAATCAAATACTTTCATCGTCCGTTCTATAGAAAACGTTCACCGTTAAGTATTCGTAGTCGCAAAGTAATTTCGACGCTCGCCAAAACAAACAGTCTTACGTACAATGGTAAACGCCTTCGGGACGATCACTGGACGTAAACGTTTAAAAGGGCTATTTGAGCGCGCAATAGCTAGGGAAGATCGAAACCTTCTGGCGAACCCTCGCATTTTCGGCCGACTAGTCCTCCGAGATGTGTGTCATCTAGCTTTTACAGTCTCTCTCTTTATGACGCCAATATACCGAATGGGTAATAAAAAACAATATCGGTTGAACGGAAATAGACTGTACACTTTCAATATCAGATATTCTTCCTTATATTTGCGCATGGAATTTATTTTTACAAAATTTCACCCTCAGGAGTGGTAGTGGAACGACTTTTTTCCATTGAAGTGGGGTTGCGGCGTTAACCGTTTCTCCATTCAACTGGTGATTTATTCTAGTCGTTTGGGTGATAGTATGAATTGGAATATGGTTTTTTTCATATCTTTCCATTTAATATTTCAGGTAATGCATCTACCATTCATTGGAAAAGTTATCAAGATGTGTTAAAAAATTTATAATTTCTTCCAAATATAAATATTTATTACGACTTATGGACGTTTTTACTGCATTTAATTGAAGAGCTTGAGTTTTTTTATTGCTCCATTTCTGTCTTTCATGTACTCCCAGCCATTCCAGGTCGGCCAGCACGCTGTCCATGTAGTGTTGTACTGGTATGCCAAAAAGCCTGGTACCAGATGGTTTGGCTCCCCTTATTGTCAGACATGGCCAATTCGAGTTGTTTGGAGTTATTTATGGGGATTTTATGGTCAAAAAACGTTTGGTTGGTGTATCTTGTAATTACACGTAAAATTACTTTATTTTCAGGGCAGAAGATACATATCCTACAATTTTTGCGTTATTATCCACGACGCACGACATGTTGTTTCACAGAAATTGACGTGTGACAAAGTCAGCAAATGGCCGTTCAGCACCATTTCGCTTTTTTACAATTGAAAAGTTCTCGTTAAATGCCGATACTAAGTCCGTTTCAGTTTTTGAACAAATTGTGATCAGCAGAAATGGAAATATATCGTTTAGTTAAGCTTGACCTTTCAAATGTCAAAAAAATGGCGCTTAATTTCATTTGAATGACAATGTTTCATTTGAATTTCTGCGAAGCAACTGAACCAGGAGTTTTGTTTTGAAATTTGAAAGAAAAAATCCAAAATTTCTTATTGTAAATATTGGTGAACCAATATTTGATTTTTGTTGTTATATCATCTTACAATGTGAGTATTCTATTTTTTATATGTAAATTTTCACACTGTACTTTGAAAGATTTCGGGCTTCGGAGTAGACACAGATTTTGTTATTTGAAACATCCTTGCCCTTTACAGTGTTTACGCAGGCGATAAAAATTTTCAAACAAAAAAGTGTAAAGAGCCGAAACTCTCCCCTAAAGTTTGTTGGCTTACATAAAATTTGGAGAGAAATTCTCGCAGAAATAGTCTTCCACACTTCGACAGAGTCGATACAAATTTTATCCCTTCCCGCCGAAGTTTTCGCATCTTATATCGTTATCATCGATCTCCATTGTTCTGGTGTTAAGTTGTTTTGTTTTCGCAGAAGTCTGAAAACGGCCGAGATGAAAACTTGTCCAAGTTTTCCCAACAAGTTAGTCTATCTGCCAGCCGCGGCGGGACCCGACAACTAGACAACTAGACAACTAGACTATAGACAAGGATCTTCAGCTGCCGAACTGTTTCATGAATCTCCCGCACGTTCCCTTAACGCTCATTATTAAGTGATTTACAAAACATTCACGCAAATGTCAGTTCCCACTTTCTAGTGTATTTGTTCATTCATCTCTGGCAGATTTTTTACGGCGTGTTATAATTTTTTAAGAGCATGATAAATTTTTCAATGGGCAACAAATAGTTATACAAATAAATAAAAAAAATTCAACATTCGATGCAAAAATAAATTTACCAAAAAATATTTTCTTTAAGACATGTTTATTAAATTAAAATGTTTATTCACACTTGTCATGTGATGCGTTACATGGTTTATGAGTATGTTTTAAATTATTTTTATTATCTAAATACATTGATTATTTCTACAATATATCAATAATCAAATTATTCGAAATATTTAAACCAATACTAAAAATGGGATTATTGGTGGAATATTAAATCCGAGATCTTCTTGAAAGGGGCAACCGAAGCACGTTTCTTAAAATAAGCTTAATATAAATGTGAAAGGCGTACGTCTATTTCATTATTTATGTAGAGCAAAATCTGCTGGACTCGAACAAGCTTTAGCACTTAGGATCCTGTGTCAATAAATTATAACCCTAAACTTTATATCAAAATGAACAAGCCCCGACCCGTCTTATGGGAAGCCTTAAAAATGCTACCTTCTTTCCCTCATCGTAAAATTATTCTTACTTTGTATTTGATGCGCAAAGTGAAAAATGCGTCCTCTAAGTGGAGCTGTAGTACTAGCATGTGTTCAAAGTGTTTGGGCTATTCAAGATGTATTCTATCTTACATTGACGATGGTAAAACATTTATCTAAATAATTCCTTAAATATTACACTTCGTAGATGGTAAATGCTTTTTTGTTCTATTTTAAATTAAAAAAGCTCATAGTTTGTAAGTTTTTTTCATAATGGCTACAAGTTCAGCGACAGCGCAGCGTTGCGAAGCCACCAGCTCTAATCATCCTCGGGCGCTGTAATTAAGTCAACCGCTAAGAAGGAGGTAACATTAAAGTTTTTGTCTTTCAACTCCGCTTTAATCACAATAAATTGCAAAAAGTTCTCAACTGTCACGCTTCATAACGTTACAGAAGGCATGACGGTTATTATTATACATAATTAATTGCCTACCGATGACGTCTTCTTTGTAGGCGCCGTTTAAAATTTAGTACGATCGACCTAAAGTTTGATGCAATATTAACTGAATAAAACGCTTTTCAAAATGCGAGCTCCTCCGCCTCCTGACGGTAAGTTTATGAATTAAGCGGAGTATTAATTTTAGTCCTCTCTCCCCGTAGCTTCGTAGGCCGTCACGGCGTTGGATGGGTATTACGCGGTAATGCCATAAACAAAGATGAAATTAATGATGCGCACAATGAAAATCCGTACAAAACCGAGTTTGTGTTTGGCGGAAAACAATAGGAGCTTTGCATCGCTATTTAGATGAATAACTAATCTAGACGTGAGCGTCTTGTGGAATATTCGACCCCGTAAACAGTCAAATTTCAGAGACAGGCGCCAGTTCTACCCACATTCCCATCCCATCACACCTCACAATACTTGTCTTGACCAACAATACCATCGGGTGACACTTTTCTTGTCGCATTGTGCATTGTTTATCACAGAGCTATATACTTTTTAAACCAGCTTTTATCTTCAGTCAAACTTCAATATATAAATGTATATTTTTTTATAAACGCAAATCACCCTTTTCCACGGAAAACAGTCCAATATCTCTTGTTATGAATGTTAAATACCTTTGGAAGCAATAAAACGCACTCGTTGCTGAAAACATTGCCTAAATTTACCCATTGTATTGATATATTATTGTTCCGGCTCTACCTCCGCTTTGAACATAATATTCCCTGCCTACGTGTGCTTGAATTTAGTGGAATATTTAGAGAGATTATTGTATGCATGTTTTCTACTTACGCCATCAATATTTAGGAAATTACAAACTTGCGATATGAAATAATTTGGTTCAAATTATTTCATATCGCAAACACATTATTGCAGCAAATAAGATTTGAACTTGGAACTTTCTGCTATATCAGACTTTTCCATTCCACTGAGCTTTAATGGCTTACTTGAAACCTGATTTTTGTGTGAATGCCGCGGAAGAGTCTCAACTGCTCCCAGCTTGCGATTAATGTTGTGAGGCTGAAGGGGTTGGGAAGGGAAGGAGATGTGAAAAGTAAGATTGGGAAGAACCTCGATATTCAGATCGCGTCACCAAACTAGGCTATTGCGATTTTGAGCTACGCAAAATTTCGATTCTAAATGGTAGTCTTTCATCAAAGAAAAATGTGGCTGTTAAAAAAGTGACAACATGCCAACTTCCTGATAAAAATATTAGTCATTCAGAATATATCGAAAACACGTGTTCTTTGCCTAATGTATATCATGACGGAATGCGACATTATCAGAATATCAAAATCAGTATTCCTATAAACACTTATTCCGCCGTCCTCATAAAATATTCGCTTTTGACTGATACTTTGTTAGGAATTCTTTCAATTGATTCGTCATAGGAAAATTGATTAAATTGATTTTCATTCTTTCAATTGATTCGTCAATTGATTAATAAATTAACAGTATTTCATATCAGTTAGTTTTTTCCGTTTATTATCACATTATTACTACAGCCCCGCTTTGGTCGAAAAATCGCCTAAATGGCTCCTAAAAATTGAAAATAACATTTTTTTACATCAAATGTTTTCATGGAGAAAAAAAATAATCACATATAGATTAAAAGACAATTACCATGCACTTATTATAATCGTTAAAAGTTGTAAATAATAGAATAGATCTAGTTTCCAACACCAACTTGTTCTGAAACTATCACATAACTTGTAATATGGGTTCCATTTCTCTAAGTCCCCGCTAACTTTAAGGCAGGAATATGGATCGGCCTATACGTTAATGTGATTTTAATCTACGAATAATATCGGACATTACGAATGCCCAAACGGCACTTGAACCTCCTCTCAGCACCCGAGAACTAGTGGGACTCACTGGTAGACCCTGGCTAAGATTAAATCATTATTTTCAATTGAATATATGTAACTATCCATAATTTAATCAATAAATTCTTCAGATTTCTCAAAATTATTTCTAGGCCTAGATTACTTTATATCACATGATTTTTTTAAATTTAGAATCTCGATTAGGCATCCGGAGGTCGCAGCGTGCGCAAGTAAACTTTATTTGGTTAACTAGCTGAAGTCCCCGGCGTTGCCCGCTTTACGCAGTTTTCATAAATCGAATGTAGACAGTAATTTGAAAGTGTACAAAGTTTCATCAAGAAATATAAAAACTCTGCTTAAAGGGGTGAGAAAGGGGGATAGGATTACAAACAATGACCTTCCCCTTGTGTTGAAATTTAAGTGTGCAAAACGTCATCAATCTCGGAACTCGGAATAAAACTGTAGAGTATAAAAATCAAATGCACGCCGCCGCCAAAGACACTGTTCTTTATGTACATAAATAGATTAGTATTATTTTATTATTTATTAATTAAAAATAATACCTATAATTTTCATAGATAGATACTTTCAGTATGAACCCTGGTGAAAGACCACCATTCAGAATCGAAACGTCTCGACGAATCGCTTGAAATGGCTTTAGTCGTATTTGGTGACCAGATCTGAATAGCCAGGTACTTCCCCACCCTCCCCCTCCCCGTCTTCTTTAGCCTCACAACATACCCCAATTGGGGGTACCAGAATCTCACTGGCACGTTTGGGAGCAGTTGAGACTCTTGTGCCGTACTCACAGTTAAAAAAAAACTTTAATTGAATAATATTTATAATCTTTATAATTGAAACGAACCAGCAATCTTCGCTTATTTATGTGCTGTACTCTATTGCACTCTAGTAAGAAAAAAAATGTACCAGTATATTAATATTAATTTGAATCAAATCATTTTATGAGAAAAATGCAGCGAACCATTGATGTATTGTACTAGATTAGCCCTGTCTAGTTAAATTCATTTTAAAAATAACGCCACGTAGCGTACGTCACAAATATGGAGATTAACTTAACAACCCAACTCTGTTTAAACTCCTTGTACCAGCGTTCAAACTCGTAAGCGAAACCACGGAGAATTTGTTGTCAGAGGTGTTGTAATATGGACATAATTCAAATTTGAATATTTGGAACTCGGTTATTTTTGTAATTGAAAAAATGAACTTGCCCAGCATAGCTGAGAAGAAAAATAGACCAACAAAAGGTAAAACGCAATGCACAGTGCCCAATTCGCATTGCGACATAATGCGTGGGCCTTTTCATAAATGTGCATGTGAACCAAACCAAAATTGTGTTGGGGCTATTTTTAAATGAATATGCAGTGTCTAGTCTAATTAAGTCTATGCAGCGAACCCATGTTAATATTTTCAAATGTATTATGGGTTTGAAGTTGTTATTATAGCCCGGTGCCTAAAACAGACTCTCGGGTAACGGAACCCTTTATTCTCAAGAATTTGTATATCTATTAACTTTCATGTTCGTAGTGAGTTAAGGTTAGACTAATAGTTCGGTTAACGGTAGACCTTGCGTCCAAAAAAGTGCGTTTCTAATCTTATCTCATTTAATTGATTAAAATTTCCTCTGAAAACATAAGATTAGTAAGTGGGTACTTAAATGCCTACCTACTATGATAAACCATCGAATTTCATGTAGTTTTTTGTTCGAAATAAGGAATTACACAATTTGTCCAGAGATCTTCAAAAGTCCAAATACACATTTAAAATAATAATCTTAACGAATCATTAAAATGGCCACCATCTTGAACCGGGAACGGAATTTATAAACAAATTTACAGACAGATCAAATGCAGAACGTTCACTACGCTCAGTCACCACATTAAATAAAATTTATTTTTCGATTATCGTTTTTTTTTAAATGAATATTAATTCGTTTGAAATCCTTTCAATTTAATTATATCTAAAAAATGAATGAGTTCGCATCGGTAGTAGGTTTCGCGGGTCAGATATCTGCATCCAAATCGAATTTAACTATTTCTAGAAGCTGTGTTTTTACTACCAAGACCGACATGCCATCTGGAGGTCCAACGAGCCCGGGGGCCGTACATTCGTCAATGTCGGGGCCTTCGGTCACTAATGCGACTTTTTTTGTTGATCCGGTTAAAGTTTTAAGGGGTATTTTGCGGTCACTGAATATCCGCGCCATGACATGTCAATTCTGGATTTTCTGATTTTTTGACCGGGATTTAATGCAAGGATGGATTGCAAAACGAATTTTCATTTAGTTACGTGGAAATTTTACTTGAAAAAGTCCAAAATGTTGCCTTTATCAGAAGCCATTTAGATTATAAACTGTTATTTTTGGGAACGATAAAGTCCTTAATTGCAGCACTTTGATAAGAGTGATAGATACTCTCAGTGTTGTCCTGTATTCCCAGATACTTCCCAACCTGCCTTTCACCAATCTCCTTTCCTTCACCACTCCCTTTAGCCTTAAAGTACCCCAATCTGGGATGTCATAGTCACACTGGCTCAGAACGGTTGGAACTCTTATGCAGTAATCACATTTAATAAGGCGTAGACTAAAACCACGCGGTCTAGCGGAATGAGTTTTCAACCAACTTCGCTGCAATATCTCTTATAATATTTCTCTACCGCTACAATAATGTTCTTATTTCATCGCTTTTACAATCAGTGTTTATTTATATATCACCTTGACAAAAAACGGTCACATTATTGACCAAGACTCTCTAAAAACCTTAGAGAGTCTTACTCAATTCTACACTTGTTTGGTTAAGAAACACTTAAACTTATTCTGCTTCACTACTATTTTAAGCCAAGTGTTTGCTTCCACGCAACCCAGTCAGCACATTTTCAGTTTAGTTTCATAATTTGTCCATTTCCTTTGTATCCACGTTGTATATTTACAAACCTTTATTGTGATCGGTTATCTCTCATCCTTGCAGAATGCTCTGCCCAGCATAGCCATTCTAGAAATATAAATCTTACTATTGACGGGCGGCTCTTCAAATACTTAGCTCACTGTTGCAGCTTACTCGCCAGATACCATTTTCTTGTCGGCTCTAACGATTTTTCTAGGAATCTTCCTCACAAAATATCCACTACGGTTTCGATATTCTTCGTGTGAACTGTTTGTAGGTTAGGGCTGGCTGATAAAAATACGCAGGAGTGGTAGCAATAGATTTAATATTAACTAAACGTGAGTTTTTTATGATGTTTACCTATTAGACTTCATAGTAGTATTTAATTATTGAAGACAATATTAGCGATTCCTAAACGAAAATTTGAAACCGAAAAAGATACGGTCACATCTAGGACTTAAAACCAGGACCCTTGCCTTGCCGGGGCACCGCTCTACCAACTGAGCTAATGGGACCATACCTCCTTCGGTCATATTTAACTGTATCATACTTCGAATAAGAACTACCAACATTGTCTTCATTTTTTCTCACCGCAAATTTTTATTGGCAGCTATCTAAATGTATGTAATAATTTCATAGTAATAGTCAAAATTGCTCACAACAGTTTGAAGTCAACGGAGCTATAGCATCCCCAATCAAGGTATCTTGTTGGCTGAAGGGAGTGGGGAAGGTAAGGAAATGGGCAGAGGAAGGTTGGAAAGTTTCTGGCTATTAAAATCTGGACACCATGGATACATGGATTAAACCATTTCTTGCAAAATTTCTATTCTCAGTCGTGGTCTTTTACAGGACCATTCTAAGAGTATTAACCACTCTAATTTTACGTTTATCTCACGGTAAAAGATTCCAATGTTTATATCTACTAACATTCTATGGGAAAACAGTTCCGGATATCGCAATTATTTTTACATATGAAAAGCATTTTGATCAACCACTCTAATAATAAATCAGCTTTTAATATCAATAAGTGTTAAAATCCGTAGACGACAGCCATCTATTATATATATATATATGATCAGCATATTTCAAAGCTAAAATTGCTCGCAGTTTACATGGCGCAATTTTAAGCTGGGCTCGTAAATAATCGCCGTTAAGAACCGACTCCATCGCGGGTGTGTTCTGTGTATCGTTGCATGATTATAATGCAAACCAAAATATATGGCAGCACTTAGAAAATTAAAAGGATCAGTGCATCAGCACGCATTCTATTGTGTTGATGGGAAGAGTATTTTACCCAGAATTGTAAACTACGTGGTCGAAACACTATACGAAATCAACTCCATTACTCTACGTCAAGTTTATAATACACGTTATACATGTCACATATACAATTTTCAGGATCGTTTGGAACTGGAGGATCAATGACTTTTGATTCCACTATTAGAAAAAATGAACAATCGTTATTCTTTCTTCCTTGTTCACACTCTATATGAAGCAAGTTTTAAACTAATTACCAATTCCCAATTTCCTATGCCCAATTATGTATATTTTTTTTATTGATATGTTTTGATACTTGGTACACACTTGGTACGCATTTCATCTGTCTCTAAATTTGCTTGTACATTCCGTTTCAGGTTTTCAAATCTGCTGCATCGACTTTATTGTTCAAGCAAGCCTTACTTTGTCTAGATAGTTAACTGATTTGCGTTTTCGAAAATGTGCTGCATAATCGACCAAGCCTTGCTTTAACTAGATAGCTGACTTTGACCAGGTTACCTTATAATGTTGTTTATAGGTGGTATGGACTCGAGGTCTACTGTTCACAGAACTCCTAGTTTAGATTTGTTTTCCCAAAACTGTCTGCCTTAACTCGACTTGCTCCAGTGTGGAACAATATTAATAATATAAAACGTGAATAAAAATATTGAAAGAGAGTGGTTAAAATCCGATACGTAAGATGAATTTAATAGCAGCTCCGGGGCACATTTATAGGACGACATTACGAATCCATGATCCCGCGTTTACTGGCCGTGGCCCGTAACTACCGCACACATAAAACCCTGAACGCGTGTATGTTGTATGGCCGAAGCGCGCATAAAGTATGAGGAATGTGGGCGATAAACGGATTATGAAGGAATCATGCAATTTATTTAACTGCGAATGGCACAATATCAGAACACAGCCCATAATTCTGAGCCAAATGTCCCAACGTCGGGCAAATTGAAAAATAACTGTTTGCAAGCCAGCACTTCGTTTTAATTATGTTATTTTTATTTCGTGTATTTGTTAAAGAAAGTGGATTTCTTATGAATCACACGTGTTTAGATCAACTGTACCTTTTTCCACTCCGTGCTACATACAGTACGATCTCGGGTATTATTAATTAGTTGGAAGGATTTTTTCAAATCTTACAACGTGTACGCATACCAAATTTCTACCGCTTTTTAACAAATTTCTTCTTAACTCGTTAAGTTTTTAAGTTCCAAAAAATATATTTGTTATTTTGAAGATAATATCCATACATTTGTTATGCCGAAATGTTAATTATATGAAATTCTCTTAATAGAAAAAAATCGAAAAGTAAGGTCCGAAAATAATTAAAAACACGTTTTATTCTGTTATTTAATATGTTATAGGCATGAAAAAAATCACAGTGAACCTTTAAATGCAACCAAAGCATTCGTAGAGAAACTTTTGCTCTATTTCAAACGATTTGTATTTAATTAAATATTTTCAACATTTTCGCTTAATTATTATCGTTTTTCAATATTAGCGCGCTCCCTCTAACATTCGTATTTACATATCTCCCGTTCAAACCATCTTTGAACGTTTACTATAGGGCCTTAAGTCAAGAGTGCCATTTTTTTAAATCTTTATAAATTAGGCTCTGTAGTATTTTGTGAAAACTGCTTCACATGTAATATTGAAGGGGGCAAAGAGTTTATTTAAGAAACGTTTCTTTTATTTTTTTATTAATTTGTTCTTTTATAACATATTTTACATGAATGACACATTTCAATTTATAATGTTGTTTAATATTATTTTTTCCTAATGGAAAAAAGGTGTTCAGGAAAGGAGTGCTCGTTAATATGAAGAGAGAAAAAACTGTACAATGAAACAAATATAACATACATCGAAACATTTTGTGCATTTAAACGTAGATATAAATATATAAAACTTGCTAGTGTCCATTAAATTCTGCTGGGTGTTAAGTACATATTTCGTGATTTATTTATATTCTTATATTTGTATATTCTTATAATTGTATACCTTTATACACCCAATGAATGTTGTAGGTCAACATCCTGGAACTATCCATACTCTTAGGTAAGAATGGTACCATTAAAGCCTGTGACAGACCACGCTATAAGCGCGTTATCTTTGTGTGGCTTGGTCTTTTTCAGCATATCGCTAGCCATTCATTCTAATTGTTAGTCTATGGCGAGATATATGCTGAAATAGGCCAAGCCATGATGCGTATAACGTAATGTGTCGCCGACCTAATCCTCTTGCGGTGTTATTTCTAACGCCAACATTTAATAGATGGGGCTGAAATATTACCTTTTTTAAAATTAATTTTATGAAAATTTGTATTTAAATCCCTTATATTGTTTCTGGTGGTAACGGTGTTGCTCTATAAGCATCCCTTGAGTCAACAATCCCGTATTGTAACAATGAATGGTCTATTTTCAAGTAAACGTTTTTTTTATAAATTCTATGATACAGTATTTCCGAGTCTAAAAAATTAATTTTCTCATTCTATCAATAGTGAAATTATGTTTCCATTAGTTAATCTTACCATTTCTATTACAATTACGAGATTTTATCTTAGATTGACTTCATAAATCAATACAACTTGAATAACAATAATCGCATGACCCAGTAAACAATTTCTGCTTTCAATTTAGTGATTATAGTTTTATTTCGAACTGGTTTTAAAAATATTTACAGGTCTATTAACTGATATGTTAAATATTCTCATGTTTTTACTATAACATCAGCTTAGGATATAACATTTCCACCAATCACTCATTTAAAATTTTCATTTTTCGCTATTCGGCTCATTGAAATAGATTGTTTTTACATACAAAGTAATTTTAAGTATAAATCAACATTTTTTAAAACGTCAATATTGTGACGGTAGAGAAATTACATTTTTTTACCATTCTCATTATTTTTTTGTGTAGCGCGTTTACGAAAGATTGCTTCAAGTGCCTCGTGCCAGTTCAAAAAACTTATGTTATGTAGAAGTATATAGTAATTATAGTAATACCATAAATTATAGCACACTAAAAGCCTGAATTTTTCTCTTTTGTTCTCATTCATTTATTTTTATTTTCATTATTTCTTATGTTTTTTTTAAATTTTTATCTATCTAATTATTTATCTTTTCCACATATATTTTTATTTAAATCTTTGATTCTATGTAAATTCGCATTATCTAAAATTAGATCAAACTCCCGCCACCTCGGGATGAACAGGCTCAGCTTAGTGAGGTGGATTATACCAAAAAAGTATATGTTAATTTATTGGTTAATAAATAATAAAAAATAAAAAAATTTAACATATAATCAAAATTTGGTTCACTCTTGCCCTCCAAGGGAGATAAAATTGAAAATATAATGAATTTTCATCGAATTATTTAGGCACCAAAACATAATTAATTCGTCATCGACCGCAAAACAAATACGCAATAATCTCTTGAAAATACTTCAGTAATTTTCCATTGGAGAATAAATTAATTTATTTTAATTATGCCACCCTTTCTCCGACCAGCGGCCATCAATGACTAGTAATATTCAAATGGATGGGATTACTGACAGCTCCTTTCACAAAGGTTTGATGTAATTATTGAAAAACAATTTTTTGCCGACGCGGATGATGAACGATGATGGAGTGGCGTATAATGCACTTTGAAATAAAAATTCCTAATGAAATAAAACGATGCAGAGAATACCGTGGTCCATTAGAGCCACGTGGAGCTTTTTCACTTGTTTATTTTTTTAATAAAAGCTGATATTTTGATGAATATGCGCCTATGAAAACATCGCGAAAATAAAAACATGAAAACTTTTTCCTCGGGTTTTCTGCCAACGATGGTTTTAATTTTACTATCAAATCATACCGCGTGATAAAGAACAATGAGTAACAACTACAAAGATGTGACTTTTCACATAAAATCTCTTTAACCCCTTCAGTAATCATTTAAAAATTAAAAATGGAAGAAAAAACACCTTTTTTTATCAATGAATTTTATTTACTCAAAATATATATCCTCATATAAAAGCCATTTCGGGCCCAAAATGGGACTGAATATTGATGTTGTGGTGCATAGTGTGAAAAAATAATTAAAAATTTTCTTTATTATGAATTCCGAATTCTGGCCCCCCCGAGACCCTCTCCTATAGTCCTGGCTTTAAGATTATTTATGATTGAAATGTTGCTTTAAATATCATTTGGGTTATTGAATAACTACGTTAGATAACCAAATCTCAATAGCCAGGTAGGTACTTTACAAACCAAATAATTTCCGTACCATAATGTTTTAATAAAGACAGGTTTTTTATTATTATAATTCCCACTACCTTTATAAAAGAAGTTTTTGCGTGGTGTATGAACATATAACAAATTAAAATCTATTTAATCCCTTCGTACTTGACGACCTCCGTGGTTGGGTCGTTGCGAATCCGGATTTTGCGGGACTTGTATATCGCATTATATTCGTAGCGTGTTCCATGGCAGATGCTTTCAATATCACCCTGGTGAAATACTTCAGAATCGAAACCTTGGTTGAAATTGCTTTAGCTGTGTTTGATGACCAGATCTGAATCCCCACGTTCCTCTTCCACATCTCCTTCCACTTACCACTACCCTCAGCCCCACAACATACTCCAATTCAGGATATTATAGTTTCACTGGCTCCAGATTGGGATTATTTAATATTTTTCCTTCTAGTTTAAAATATAATCTCACTGGCCCTTACTTTAAAATCGCTCAGTTTTACCATTATAAAAGCTTTTCAGAGAAGTTAATCACTTTCCAGAATCTCCAATAAGCTTCGTTCTCATCAGCGCCGTTCTAACTCGCCTAGACCGGTGTAGGTACTAAATGCACTCGTTCATGAGAGTAAGTATAATCCCCGTTACGGGTAGATACCCCCTGAATGTAGTTGTGCCTTGGATGTCGTTGTTCGCCACTGGTTGCACAATATCCACAACTATTAAGAACGTAGTTTGGCTGGCCGAGTGGGGCGGAAGTTCAGTCGTGCGAATTGAAAGTTCACCATTCACCGAATATCGGGAGCGTACTGTTTGCGTACTCTCGATGTTATTTCTAATTAGTTTGTGAAATGATTCGATTCGATTGCGACAATATTGGCGAAAATTAGTTGAAATCAGATGCAATATGCGCATTTATGCAAGAATGAGGGTTTCCAATTAAACATATTCAAAATAATAACAAACTTCGTTTCTTCATTATTTATTGTGTATTATGGTAATTTCTACATTAAACCTATAGATATGGATGTAAACAGGTCTAACCGTTCAAACAACGCGCAAGCTATGATGTCATCCGAACCCGATTGGGATAATGATGATAATATACAACTAGGACGATATTGACGAATAGGAGATCTCACCTGATCGAATGTCCTAAGCATCGCTTGCAAAACTGCCTTGTATTTAACTTCATTAATACTATACTAGCAGTTAAAAACCCGCTCCGCGGGTTTTTGCTGCTAGGCCCTGCGGGCGGCACTTGGTTGGGCTTCGCCCAGTTTATGTGATACTAACAGTTACATTTAATAGGTAGATATTAGATCATTGGGTAGATATATAATAGAAAGACATTCTGCACCACTAAACACCCCTCACCCCAACATAAATCTCGTCAATGAGAAAAATGTTTCCTCTTCCATACCACCGAAATGATTTAATTTTTAAATCGAAATTAAATTGCAAAATATTTATATGTAATTCGAAAATAAAAAAATTTCAACATATTACAATATTACATATAACTTTGGTAAAATAATATACTCTTACCAAAAGACTGTCAAAGTAATTACATTTTTTTTAAATATATTAAGAATTATTTTATTGGGATAAGTCCTAAAAATCTACATATTTGGGTGAAATAATATTACGCTCTTACCTAACGATTGTCAAAGTAAATACACCAAAACTCTCTTAATTCGCGAAAACCTTACAGGTGGGATAAATTGAGTCATTTTCATTTCAAGGGACACAAAAAACAAAACTTTTTAAGCAAGTACAATTTATTATACTTTTATTTTTTACAATCTGCAACATAATATTATACACTTTCATTAGGAAAAAATCTCTTTATAAACAATATTATCCGTATACCAATCAGTCAGAATTTGTATAAATAACGATGACTGCGCTCAAACTGTCCATAAGAAAATACTGGTTCAGGAAGTAACAGTCCACCCCGTTCAAAAGTTTGTCCTTGAGATTTATTTAATTTAATTTGACTGGAAACTGTTTTCTGCACATATTGAATTATATTGTAACATCCGAAAAAGTGTTTTAAATTCTAGGAATGAAATGTACTGTACCTTTTCTGTTCCCTGTAATGATTTTGGCTTGAATTAAGTTACAGCTGAAATTTTTATAGCACCGCTTTTGTGAGATATCACCTCAGGGGCGCTTTCCGTTGAAGTACATCTTCATTGATTGCATAAACATGACTATTTTTAGGGCACAATATGGTACGTTGACTCAACCCTAAGGCATCAGCAGTTGTATGTGTCTCACCGTATATATAGTGAATCTTGACAAATATTTACATTGGGAATAAGCACAGATGACTCTAATGTTCCTTCTACAAAAGGAAGTTTGCCATCTTCCAAGTCCAAAAGCCATTTAGAAAATATATTTTCACTTTCTAAAGCTCTGACATTTGTTTTTAATTGAAAAGTTTTGAAATGGTACCAAAGTGTGCTGCTTTTATGCAAGCGGCAATTAATTGTCCTCGTGAAGCACGTCGACACACTGGAAGGATCTGACGAAAGTCTCCGCCCAAAACAATAACTTTGTTACCAAAGACAGAATCACTTCCCATGATATCACGTATAGTACGCTCAATTACTTCTAAAGCTACACCTGCCATCGGTGCTTCATCCCATATTATAATATCTGCTTCCGTTATAATTTTCCGATTCTTTGATGTGACCTTACATGTTGTATTGTCCTGTAAATTGAGGGGTAAATTAAAAGCAGTATGACACGTTACCCCACCTGGAAGCAAGAGTGCTGCAATGCCTGTCCAAGCGACTGATAAAACTCTTTTACCTTTTCGTCTTAGAGTGTGAATTAAAGTTTAGTAAAGGTATGTTTTCCCTGTTTCGCCTGGGCCATCAATGAAGAAAAATTTATTGTCATCATTTTCATGTGAAAAAAACTTATTCAAAATAGAATTATATGCTTGAAGTTGTACGTCATTGAGTTTGGCAGCCATCAATTCACCTAAAGTGTTTTCAGAAATTACATTAAAATCAGATACTTGTCCAAAACTGCAACTTTCATCAGGTTCAGGTAAGCCCTGCATTCTGCAAGATGAATTCTCCTTCATGAGAATATCCTGTATGTTTAAAAGACAAAGATTAATAGCTGTTTCTTCAGCAACACCATGATGAAAAAAATCTTCAGCCGAAGATAGAAGGGATACATTGTATTAAAATTAAAACAAATAGATGTCTAAGAATTTTAGGCGTCAAATACAATGAAGCCTCCGTCATACTGCAACCATTCTCGTATGTCATCAATGAGCTTCAGTTCACGCGCCGCATCATGAAAAGTAGCTACATAGTAAATTGCCATTAACAGTTCGCAAAGATTCAAAGGATGTAGCTCCAGCCACCTTTATAAGAATCAGCCGTAAATGATACAGTTCTATATTTCTAGGAGAAATTGAAGGTATTCATCCAATGATCCCCGCTGTCGCCTCGTCCACTTTTTACCAGCTGTAAAGACATAGTTATTTGGTACATCTTGATAGAGAATAGAGCGTCCCTCAATATCTTGAAGATTCAATTGGAACCACGCTGTTAAAGAGGTGTTCCTTGTAGATGCTTCCCTGAGAGCCTGTTCCTCCCGCCCAGAGGGGAGGGAGGAGCAGGTTTATTTTGTAGAGACAAAACAAACAGATTGGCTGTCGGGTAAATGTAAAGCCAGAAGTAAAATTGAGTGAGATTGATCATGTATAGATAAATAAATACTATCCAAAGAGGAACAAATTTTAACATTAATATGAGCATCATATTTTTTGCTAAGGAATGCATTATATGGAACAACAAATCGATTGTCGATACGTATATCCCGAATAACGTGATTTTCAGAAAAATTATCACGTCTCCTGTAATCTGGGTAGCCTGCGGAATTATTATCAGTAGCGTCTTTAAATGATTTGGGGAATTTTTTAGAGCACTTACCGTCTACCATGCAGACTGACCTTGGATTAAGTACGCCACATGGTCCATGAATGTTATTTTTTTAAATAATACGGTACAAAGCCGAATTCTTCGGATGGGGTAGTTTTGCAGATACGGCATTATCAATATCAGAAGCTGTATACAACTTATCTTCGCTGCAAAGTGTAAACACACCATGTAGATGAGGTAGTCCTCTTTTTTGCTGTTCAATTGTATACACCCAACAAATTACCTTTCCAAAAACATGTTTCTCAGTCATATCATGAATAAATTCCTTGACTTTTAGATGGAAAACCTTGGCTACTATATCAGGCCTGTCCGCGGCCGATTGATAATGTTCCAATTCGGTTGGTATTTCTGGCCATTTGGGATTGCATGTAAAAGTTATGACGACGACAGGACGACCAAATTTACGTACCATAGCCATTGAAACTTGATAAAGTTTATTCATATGGCGTGGTCCACCAGTAAATGAAGATGGAAGAATGACTGTATTACCTGCACATACTCCTCTATCAGTGGCTAAATTTCTTACATGGTTTTGCAAACCTTGATAGCATTCCACTCTGAGGTGTCGTTGGTTTTTCCTAATGTAATCTAGGCGACCAGATTCATAAATAATGATAATAGATAAATAATGTAAGCATGAATTAAATACTGTTCAAAAAGTTTACCCGCATAATGGACTGGATTAAATATGTTTCTTCGCACTGCTAATTTACTTGCATAAAACTACATAGCAGTTACAGTATGACATTGAGCAGTACAGAAATCAGCATGATGCTTAAAGCCGGGGGTCCAACCACATTCACCTGATGGAAATAGTAGTGGGAAAACCATAGGATCTAAATGCTTTGATAAAGTTGCCATCCTTTGAAGTCCTTAACATTTTTAGGTTAAACAGCGATATCTATACCCGATGGCAAACTCCCGTCTGTCTGCTACGTATACCATGGCGATATCGTGAGAACTGGTTGGAGCATTTTACCTCTGATGAACGTGTAAATAATAGACGTATATCTCTCACCTGCCCACCCTCAGCCGCAATGCGTATTTCTTCTTCCTCGACAGATTCTTTTAGTTTCTTATACTGATGAGGGCTTATTTGGCGTATTTCACTATCAATTATTTGCATTATATTTTTATAGCAATCGGCATTAGATGGATGACTCATACGCACTCTAACAGCCTCATCAGGATCGTATAGATAAAGCTGAGCATAGGAAGGTATTTCACCTGCAACTTGTATACTTCTGGAAGTGAGATGATAAACCTAACCAGAAATTTTTAAACAATATGGACCATTACCTGGGATATTAGCTATTTGCGCTCCAAATTAGGCAAATCTATTAGCACTCTTGTATTGACAAATAAAATTCCTAAAGTTTTTAGATTGACTACAATCTCCTGTCAATAATTCGGTGCTGGATAATAAGCTAAAATTTGTGGTATTATTTTTCCAGTATGACAGCAAGAATGTAACAGTTTACCTTTTTATATGACACTCTTTTGATATGACGCCGAAATAATTCTGTTCTAGAAGCACATAATTAGGATTATTGAGCACACTTCAAGAATACACTACTATCGCTTCGCTTGGTAAATTTCCCTCTCATTCGAACATTCCGAAATTCGACCAATTCTGGTAAAATATTGTCCACATTCCTTTTAGCCATAGTAATTAAATTGAAATAATAATCTGAAAACAAAATATTTCTTTTTAGCGATTCACAGGTAGTTTGTAAACAAATTTCTTGGTTATCACGTCAATAATTCTATAATTATCACATATGACACATATCAAACATTGACAGCGCATGGTGGCGCATGGGGTCGGTGTTGTAATATCAAAAAATAATTAATTACGTATTTAAGTATCGAGTGGAACTGGTTATTTTAGCAGCCATTATTTTTTAATGGTGGATTTATTATAATATATTATATTTATAATTATATATTTGTATGTATATATATATATATAACTTTAAAAAATTACACTGACATTGTACATTGCTTGACACTAACTGGCTATAAAGGCTTTTTGCATTGATTGGAAATCGATATACGCTGGCAGCACTGAACAATGTGTCTTTCGCGTGAATAATGATAAACGTCAAATTTCAATACGTAATTGTGGATAATTTTTACTGTAATGTAATTAATCCAATGAATTGTGAACTTTCTAAAACATATTTTCTTCGATATTATCCAAAAATTATATGAGCATCGTGTTTTAATTTTCAAATCGTGTTAATTTTCAAGTTAGCGGAATTTAACCGAAACAGACAATTTAAATTTGACCAATCAGAGGGCCTACACCGTCCAGACGCTGGAGTATTAATAATATCAGATGCTTTCTATATTTTGTATTTCTTTTTAATATATGACATCTTCAATTACCACCAGAATAAGATCCATTTAATAAATGTTTTTATGCTTGTCATGAGCGATTTTGTTTTAAATACACATTTCATTATTTTTATGATGTCTGATTAGAGGTAAAGCTACAATAATTAGTTTTAATTTGTTTCTTCACTACAGATGTACAAAGTGATAAAATGTAATCAGTTAATTTCCCGAAAATGAACAAATAAATAAATAATGAGTGTCAGAAATGATTTGTTTGAAATTGCGACCATATTGCGGAAATAAGTTGCATAAAGATTGCAATATGCAGATTTGTCCATGAAATATTGCTATTTTGAATCACGCTGTGTAATTGTGAGATATATGGAAGAAATTTTAAGCATGTTCTTATTTGCGCGAACGAAACTTATGTTAGCGAGAACGAAATTAAATGAGACGAGAATATTAAAAATGGATGGCAAGAATGATGAACACGGCAGAAGCTACGTGAGGAATGAGCATATTTTCACCGGTGAACAATATGCGATAAGCGCACGTATAACGAGTTTTTCTCTTCATTCTTTTACGTGACTATGAGTCCACTGAGTAAGCCGGGCTTTTTGTGCCGTGTTTTTTCCCGGCTTCTAATTTTAAGACTGAAAGACTAGTAATTAGAGTTTGCCGTTTTCACGGGAATCTTATCACTTTTTCGTGATAAAAATACTGTTACTAATATTCAAATGTAAACTCTATGGGGAAGAAATTCATGCAGTTTCAAGTATTTTATTGGATTTTTAATCATTTGAAAAATATGCCAAAAAATATAAGTGTGGCGCTTTGTCATTTTTTTTGTGTAATCTTAATTCAGAACTGAAAACTAATATGAAAAATCTGTTTTAATTACGTGACGCCAAAATTTATGTTTACAGGGCTTTATCTAAGACATGCAAACAGATGTTCCTACTCTATGTTTAGTATCTATTTGCATTATTCTTTTCCTACACTATTATATTATATACAACAGATTTCTCCCACTCCTTCGACCTCTTCTCAACAAACTGTTGGGTAACTACTCGTCAAGTTGTTGTAACCATTAGGTTAACGTGGCGGTAAAAACAGGCATTTTACAAATGCGCACACTTTAAAACACAAATTACTCAGCTGTTGTCAAACAAAAAAAATAATGTGCTCCTCTATGAAAAGTTCTTATCGTCAATTTACTCAAATATAATGAAATACCCGCTTTAATGTCATAGAAGTGTATCAAAAAGATTTCAGTAGACTTTTTTAAAAAATCGCAAATGATAATTGAGGATATGTTAGCAGAACGGGTTAAATTCCGTAACGAAAGTTGTGATAATAAATTAAAGCGACTACCAAATGAACCTTCGTCTATCGTAATCCTTGCTCCGAGAAATATGCCCGTTATTTAATGCCCCTGACGGCGTTCCTCCTTTTGTACGATGCATTTGAAGTTTCTGTTGGTTTGGTCCGCCGAAATAATTCCATTCAATTGTAAGAGGGAGTTTTGATAATTCTTCAAGAGCGGGATCACATTTAGAAATAAGTTCTGATCCCCTGGAATTTGACAAAGTTTTTGCCACCCAACGTGCAGTGCATTCTGGTGAGCTGATGAATTGTCCAGGAATTATATGAGTGTACTTTGGAGTACACTAGAGTTAAATATTAGATAACATTTGTTGTAATTTGCATTACACATTGATGAAATAATGTTTCTGTATCGCGTATATCTTTCGGGTAAAATAAAGTACAAATATTAAAAATCGATTTAAAACAAACAAAAATATCTATAATAAAATGACTTCACGGTAGATTTCAGGAATCGGCTATAGATATGTTGCAAAGTCACTATTTGAGACGCAAAAATGAATATGAATGTAGTGCAGGGTTTTCCACTAAGAGGTGTTATTTTGATATTCAATCGTAAAAGATCAATAGTTTTGTTGCTTGTGTGGCACGTAGCGCCGTCTTGTTGAAAGTAAACGTTGTCCAGATCAATACCATCCAATTCCGGCCATAAAAAATCCTTAATCATCTCTCGGTAGCGCAATTCATTCACCGTAACTGTTGCTCCAGCCTCATTTTCAAAAAAGTAAGTTCCAAAGACTCCTCCGGACCATAAACCACACCAAACAGTCACATGTTGAGGATAGAGAGGCTTTTCAACAATAACTATTGGGTTTTCCGAGCCCCAGATATGCGACAATTTTGCTTGTTGACGAAGCCACCGAGGTGGAAATGCGTGTATCGTTCCATTTTTATTAATGGCATAGTTTTTACTTGTCAAATGTCAAACATCTACTGAAATAGCGGGCTATTCAAAATAACACCTCTTATTGGAAAACCTCCTCCGTGGAAAGAAAATGTTCGCTTCGTCATTCAGGCGTCGCGCAGACGGAAAATGAAATTTTTTTGCATAAATTTTTCAGAATGTTCTACAAATTCTGCATTAGCTGCATTGCATCAAGCACATTTTATCATAATGTATGTAAATGTTGAAACTTAATAGGTACTTAAACTCAGTTTTTGATTATCCAAAACACAAAGCTTATGGTTGATTTTTTTCAGTTTTTTTTTCATGTGATTTGGAAGTGTTCCAATTGCTACCAAACGTCTGAAATAAGTGAGTCTACGGCATCCCCGACGAAGGTGTCTTGTTAGGCTGAAGGGAGTGGGAAAAGAGAAGGATTTGGGGAAGAGGCAGGTAAGAAATTACCTGCCTATTCAAATCTAGTCACCAAACACTGGGCATGTTTCTTCCACTCTTCAACCTTATGCAAAATTACTGTATATAGAAATTAACAACAAATTAATTAAATAAAATTTACCTGGGCACAGCGGGATTTGAATCCGCTACCGCCGGATTACTAGTCGAGAGTCTTATCCTTTATCCACAGAGGCCGTTAAACTATTATATTTGGCATAACCATAATTCTGCAATATATGTATGCATTATTTATTATGTTACAGGATATAACTATTTAACATAGATCTGTTTATGATTACATTTTCATTTACATATATTTTAATGGATTTACCCCATATTTATAAAATGAACTTATTTCAAGCTCGCCATGATGTAATTTCCGTTTTTAAAACGTGTAATAATTTGACTCATACACGAGTAGAGAGAGTTAAAATGACACCCTTTAATATTCTCATTCCAAAATGATTTCGCTTTTTCATCCCTAAAATCCGATGTGGGGTAATATAATTGACGTGAAAATCATACCCCTGTGCGACAGGATATCCATTGCCGAACCCTTTGTCGGACGAGAAAGTAATTAAGGCTTATGTTGGCATTCAATAAAAGCGCTCGGCCCCAAATTATACTCCGGTATGATATAATTTATATTGTAGGTTTATCTGCATAATGGCTTCTCCTATCTGCCACCGGGTGTGATGGCGTATGCATCTTTCTCTTGCACAAATACTATCTCCGATTTAATGTCAGCGATCACTCCTCAAAGACGCCATCCACACCAAGTTTAATTCGTCACAAAGGGAGAAATATGGCAGTTCTCAAAGTTACAAGGTGCTTTTAATTTACTGTTAAGCTAAATTGAGCTAAAATAATACTAGTTCTTCAAAGTTTTTATGACAAAAATAGTGGTAGTTAGGACTTACGTAACCCCAATTTAGTAACGGTTTAAGTATTCTACCATTTAGACTTATCGACTATGTTATATTATCCTGCTAAATTATCGATTTAATATAACGGTAATATTATATGGCATAATTTTATTTAGCTTTTAATTTAGCAAGTATACATACAATAAAGACAAATAGTAATAACTTTTCCACGTCATAAAGAGACAACGCTTTTGTGTTTTGTGGGGGAATTCTAGCTCAAATAATAAAAACACAGAACCAAGCAATAAAATATTATAAATTATAACAACATTAAATTGATCAGAAAAACACAGGATTTATCGATAACAGAAAAGATAAACATAGTATTTTTCTTTTAATGTCGTACAAGTATTGTGGGGGAACTGTGTTGTTCAAAATCAAGAACCCCGTTTTCATTTTAAATTTATTCGATAGTTTAATACGAACGTTTTCAAAGTTTTTGATTAATTTAAATATACATTTTTAACAAGTGCCACGTTGCTGATTGTTTTATTTGTTTTGGAGAAGACGTGGGTTCAAACATTCGTGTTTCTCGTCTTAAACTTTTGAGAGTCATCCCCTGTGAAAATATTTCACAACTTGTTTTGTTAATTGCGAAGTTTATGACAAGTTTTGTTGTAGCAATATTTCTCTGTATTTTGCTTAAAGCGAGCCTTATTTATATGCTGGTATATTTTATTTAATTACACCATGCTTCTGTCAATCACTTCACGTGGGTGCCAGTGGCATATAGTGAGATGTTTTGATTTCTTAAAGAAAGTTTTATTTCAAAATTTTGATATCTTAAAGAACAATGTTTTATATTTTATACAACTGGAAAAACAAACGATAAATGATGTTAAATTGTTGTGAATCAGCGAGTAAAATTTAAAACACGTTCATTAGTAAAGTAAACAATGCTATATAATATTAACATTATTTTGAATCGATAATTTAGCAGAATAACATAGGCGATAACATAATTGAGATTAGGTAGAATCTTGCGATCATACATAAAGGTTGCAGTCAAAAAACATGACTTATGATAATGTTGGTAGCCCTCGATCGAAGTATGATACAGTCAAAAATGATGCACGTTGACGTAGAAGAATTAAACAGAGATTCTGGGTTCAATTCCAAGATGCGACTGGATCTTTTTTTTGCGTTTTATGTTTCACGTCTTTTGTTTGGTAGTCGTTTATATTGTCCTCAATGATTACGTAATATTTGTAGACTAATACATTTATTTTTGAAATTCGTGAAAAGTTATTTTAGATTTTCAAAAATCTACCATTATTTTTCCTGCCAAGAAACAACTTCACTATTTTTGGTTCATAATTTTTTTTTTAAACTCTCGGGTTTGAAAATAATAATACTCCAGTTTGTACATTGTATTAAAATTAACAACTGTCTGTTGAGCAAGAATAATAACTTGTTTATATTCAGAAGCTGTCTTGAAAAAGTTTTAAGTACTCATATTAACAATAAGTGTTTCCTTAAGATCTGTATTAGATGGATGCTTGATAAACGTTTAGCTTTTATAAGTTTAAATTGATTCTTTAAACAGAATTCCTTTGAACAGCAAAAATATACACTTATACCTGGAAGTGTTAAAACAAAATTAACTTGTATTGCTATTACTTAGAGTTACGCACTTAACAATCATATTATATTAGAAACTTATGAAAGGAAGACTGTTATAAGTTTATTAAATATTTTAGATTTTATAAAATTTTAAATGACCTTTTCATAGATGCAGAGGAGCGCGAATGAGATTGCCTGGGTAATGATAATATATTCAATTTCAAAATTGAAGGGCAAAAGATAAAAATATTTTCGTTTTCCAGGGCTTGGTGTGAGATTTAAGTGAGTTAGGAATGACTTTATAACTCAGGAACCTACACGGGGGACGAAGCGTGAGGGGAGGGGATTTCCCATCCCCTATACTAAGCCTTCGATAAGGCCCACACATAAATCGGAAAGTTGCCGATGTCAGAGCTTAAATTTTGTATTTCCAATCTCATTTAGTCGCCGAAACTTCAAAATGAGGCCATTTTAATGCATACTTTTTAACTTGCGTAGTACTTATCGTGAAAGTTGACTTACTAACAATTTTTTTAATCAATTAATCATTATCATCCCTTTCGCTTTCGATCCTCTTCACTTTCCATTTTTTTATCAAATTCAAGGCTTTGATTCTTGTGGGGTATTTTACCTTCATTTGAGTTTTTTTTCACGGAACCATTTTCGTGATTGAAAATATAAAATTAACTTGAGATTTAAAGCTTATTCCACATTTTGGAAACAAGGAAAAACTAAGATTTCATTTTTTATATTTCCAAACATAAGTACTCGTTAAACTCATTAAAAACATTCAAAATATCTTCTTGCGAAAGCAAACGAAACGAAAAGAAAAAATACACAAATTAATGTCATCATTTTCAATATTCGTAGAACTTCAATCTGGTAAAGAAGTGGAACTTGATATACTCTCCGATTAAGGGAGGAACGTATAGTTTGCTCAACATTGAGATGGGCTAGCACATATTATTGCTTGAACAAGTAAAATCAATTGATCACACTTAATATTCCCATTCATCTATCACAAAACAACTGGCACCACTATGTAACACTCTGACCTTAGTTGTGAATAGAAAACATCATGTCAAATCATTGTTAATCGTCCTTTCAGGTTGAAGTCCCTCATTATCCTGAGTGAAGAAATAAATGCCGGCGAGTTATTATTACAAGTGGCCCCGTTAGCGGCGCGAATCCCTCAGCCCGCTCAGCTCGCTCCATAACCGAGTGTCAGCATATGTTGGCAAGTTTGAGCATTTTATGAAATAGAATTAGACGTCTTCCACCCGCCTGCGCCTGCCTGCCTGTAGGGACTTGGTACAAGAGCGACGATCCTTCCTAAGCCGTAATCCCCCACCAGGCTCGGGAAAGCCTAACTTAGTTTAGTTTCTCCAGCTAACTCTCCCGCTCGCTCTCTCCTCCGCAGTCCCCGGCCCCGCAACCAATTCCTCTCTAACCGACTCCCTTCTCCTCTTTCAATTATCCGTTTTTATCCCAGCGCCTATCTTGCGAACGGCTAAGCGTACTCGGATCTTGCACGAAGTATTTATGTACGTAGCCCAGAGTTCGCTACTTCCATGATGTAACGTAAGATCACAGGAAATCATAATTAAGTTAAAACGTCAATTAGAGGATTTTCTGTAGGTTTAGTTACAACTCATTTCATTACGATGTGCACTGGTTTTTAGATTTTATAAAATTTAATTTTAAACATCTCCCGGTCTAAAATGGCAATATTAAATTTTTCGTGAAACCTAACTGCTGCCCATCTTTCTTCATTCTGTGCGCTTTGAAAAATTTCTGAAAATGTAATTTATATGATTAAGGTTTAATTCAAACTTTTTAAATAATGTCAGCGCTACCCCTGTAACTAGAAACTTGGACGCCTTTCGTCAAAAACTTTTGTTGGCGAAACCTTACAGCTTTGCCCCTTCTTTATGCAAATAATTAACTTCTACCGGCTCCTACTATATGAATCTTCTTTTTGGACTTTTGACTCTTCTCAACAAACGCAGTTTATTTTATCAAAATAACTTTTGCAGTAGTAAAACCTTCACTCTGATTGCAGATTTGTTAACTTTCAATAAATACGATGCAGTGTAGTCTGAACAGAGGTAAACGAATATGAATATGAAGTATTTACAAACGCTATGTAGATAGCTACCTAGCTACTGGTTTTTGCATTTTGCGTACTTTTCCTTGTGTGTATTCCACTTTTCTAGCGTCTAAATTTAGTATCAACATTTAAAACGACAAATGTGAATTTCGGTTAATGTTTTGACATTTCACGGGTACATATGCCTATGGCAAGTTGGTTGGAAAGTATGTTCAAATGAGCGTTGATTACAAGTTATTGTTTCTCCGGCTTTTTGCTCGGCAATTCAATTAATTTATTTCCCTGTTTCGGGAAATATTTTGTCGCTTGTCGGTGTGTTTGGCGCAAGAACCTACCTATAAACAAGTCAACTCAACTAAAAAGGGTTGTTCCATATATTAAGGGATGTTCGCGCATTATATAGCAGCGAGCGAAACTGTTTTAAAGTAAATTACGCACATAAACCAGGGGGTAGGCAGTAAAAATCGCCGAGCGGCCATAACTCTTTTTGGACTACAATAAGCGGGGAAATGTATACGAGTTCTTAATTTCTGTTACTTCCCGGGCGACGGCGACGGCGACGGCAACGGCGACGTTTCAAAAGACCGACAGCGTTGCTTGTGGCGTTTATATGGCACTTTTATTTTATTATATTGTTTATTTGATGTACGGCTGTGCGGGTTCCTAAAGTCGTAAAGTAGTAGTTAAGCGATTTAATAAGTGAATGCATTCAGCGTTCCCTGCCTGCTTCGTGCTGCCTGCCGCCTGTGTATACTGTGTAGCTCTATGTGACATTGATGTTATTAGCTTATTACTGGCACATAAACTGAACATTAAAAAACACTTAAACTTCTAACAATTTCAATAAACTTGAATGCGTGAACACTCCTTATTAATAAACATAATAATAATTTATATGACAATGTAATTCAGTGTGATTAAAATGCCTTCAAAAATGTAATACTGTTGTATTTAACATTATAAAAATCTAAAGTAAACATTAAACACAGTAAACATAAAAGACCCCAATTAAACAACAATTCAACGTAAACGGCGCGGGCGCCCCAAGCGCTGAGTTTCAATCTGAAGCCAACAAGTAACATTACACTAATCCTCCGCTCCAAACAAAGCTAGGTGCGGATACATCTCGTGCATTATATATGACGTACAGGAAAAGTTTTCCTGTGTATGGACCAGAGCATCCTGAGTCTCCACTCCAGTGTAAAATTATCTCAATTTAC
Source organism: Hesperophylax magnus (assembly GCA_026573805.1). Taxonomy (NCBI): domain Eukaryota; kingdom Metazoa; phylum Arthropoda; class Insecta; order Trichoptera; family Limnephilidae; genus Hesperophylax; species Hesperophylax magnus. The sequence goes on from JAIUSX010000022.1 coordinate 11,210,099, forward strand.
GGAGTCATTAGCGGCGCACTCTGGAGAGAGATATCTGCTTGTAACTGGGGTACTTCACCCCATCTCTCTCATGTTTTCCGGGCTTGTGACTAAATATATTATTATTGCCAAAGGACATTTTTGCCCCAATTTTAACCCTTTTTAATTGAAAACCATCAAATAAATGTGTTAATGGCATCGAAATTGCTAAACTACAGACTCAGCCGATCAATAAATATTGTTTATAGCGATACAAATGAATAAATTCGTAAGAAAAATAATTTTTAGAATTATTTATATTAATGAATTTTTCCAATCACATGATGTTTTATCATGTTCATAAAAACATTAAAAATATTTTGATCAATAAAATAATATATGGAAACATAAATAACAAAAAGCATTTGTTTAAAATCAGCTGGCGGTAAAATCTTAACACTTTTCCTGTAAGTTTAATTGTTTAACATTACAATTAATAATTTAATAATATTATTTCTCTCTGCATGCATTTCACAGGTTCTTATATAAGTGGGTAATAAATCAAGTGAATTTTTTGGTAACATTTGATTTTTAAAGTTGTTAATCTATTTTTAAAATGCAATTCATAACTAACCTAAATTAAGATTATCCTTTGTTGTGTCTGAAACCTGATGATGATTGTGTTGATGATGGTGATGATCTCTGAATGGCTGAACGCGATGTGTTCTGCTCAACTTGTTGGACTAACTTATTCTTGACAAGTACTGAATTCTTGGTGATATGCTGAATTCCACTTTGTATTGACGGCGCCAAGCTCTTTCGCGCACATGACATGAAATGCCCCGAGGAATGTATTCTCTACATTATTATATATAATATTGTTGTTAATAACTTTATCAATACAATACCTTCTCGAGATAATATAATTCAAATAACTTTTTAGCGTGATCTCTGCATATTCGATAATATTTTGAAATTTTCTGTAAAAATATTTGAAAAATAATCTCAAAATGCACATATCATAAAACAGATTACAGTTTTTTTTGAATCGTGCTTATTGAACTGCATACGCAGTAATTTATTTTACCAAAACTATTGAGGAATTCTTAACTAGGTTCAATTATTAAACCTGGCTACGAATTCCTCAAAAGCTTCTGTAAAATCATAGCTAGTTATTTTCTTTTTCGTTTATATTCAATCGAAATAATGTAAACTCGGGTATATTTTTTCACTGTGATGTTATGTTAAATGTATTTTAAATATTGCTTTTCACAAATAAAAACCACAAAATTTATAGGATTTGAATCTCGAATGAGTAAATTAAATTATTATTAAATTGCATTATTTTTTTTCTTTATTAGTAAAATGATACACTGATTGATAATACGAGAGAGCTTGGCGCTGAGCGTTGAGGGTGAAAAGCCGCCCACCCGGCTCGGCTAGCAGTCGGCCGGGAGGGCTAAAGGAACAAGGGCGGGCTGCAGCTGTGCTTGTTGTAATTGCAGGGCGCGAGGCGAGCAAGGGCTGCGCCAGAGGCGAAGGGCGGCGAGGCTAGGTCCCGCTGAGCCACCTGTGAGGAGACACCCCTGGTCAAAGTAAGACCAAGCGATGCGACAGCCACACACCATGGAACCGCACAGTTTCGGGTCAAAACCGCCAATAAAATACAACTCCTAAAATATATATTTAAATAAATAATACTATTAAAATTTTGTACATTTTTTGAAGATGTTCACTTTGCCAAAGTATTGAGTTATAAAGCCTTGCAGTATCTTTCATCAGTCAGATATTAACATGTTTGTTAAAGAAGTAATGGCTAAATGACTCTATAAACAACCTTTTGTGAAAGTTGCTAGTTTATTTGGAATTTTATTATATATTTCGGTAGCAATCCTTTTTCCTTTATTGGGGTATTTGATCGCCGGGCGGCCGTAATTTGTGCGGAGGATGCATCCATTAATGAAGAGTGATAAATTCAGTTCTGGCCCACAAGCCGTTTGTAAGTCAGCTCATTTGTTTCGCAGTGTGTTCAATAACTGTGGTTGTATAAATCAATGTCACTTTAACCCCCTCCATTAACGGCACCTCTGTGTGGCCTCCGTTTGATTTTGCGTTTTTCTATTTTAAAAAAGACGAGCTCGTGGATAAATGGGCCCGTTCCGATGGCCAGCCATAAATCGCTGGCTCCTAACCTACATATAACTACTGTACCGTTTACTGGTCACTGGCTGGTGAGAGGTTGTTTGTTGCACGGACCGAAACTGGCAGCGAAAGACCCGAAACTGTGGCGTGACCTGTGGCCTACTGTGTACTTCGTGTCGTGCGTGATCTAGGATGTTGTTCGTGGTGTAGTGATACGATTTTTTTAATCATGTCGATATTGTTTTCTTTGTTTACATTATTAATCAATTATGAATACATTAATATGTTGTCTCACCGGCTAAAGCTCGAACGTATGTCGATGTTTGTCTTACTTTACTTTGATTTGTTTTTCTTTCACTAGACATTATGTGCTTCATTATTTACAACTTCACATTTATCATCTCACTGGATGGAGATTTATTTTCGATTATTTTTCCTTTGTATTATTTCTCATTCGGCATTCTGTTAGATGATAGTTTTAATTGAGTGATTCTAGAGTGTTGATTAGTAGGATGTGTAATTACAGGCGACTTTAACGAAGGTTTGTATCAGGGAGAAGGGAGGCGGCAGAGGTCAGCGCCGCAAACATGCTGCAGATGAAATAATGATAAAATGACATGTCCCTAATAAAGGGGTACACATTGAAATCAGTAACAAACTGGCAGTGGGGTGTATTGTCGAGGCAGTGAGGCAGTGAGCCAGTGAGCCAGTGAGCCAGTCACTAGTCAACCAGCAGCCATCGGAGCCACTCAGGCAAATCACTTTACTAATGTAGCTACTCAAAGGACGGAATAAATGGGAACACGCCCCATACAATCTCTAATGTCGAAATTTTCATCAAAATAATTTTAATAAAACTTCAACTCCATCTGTGCGGACAGTAATGACGCTCCTTTGTAAATATTAAAGATTATTAAAGAACAAACAATAAACTTTTGACGGCAAGAAGTGACTTGGAAACAAAAACGCCTCGGGTGGACTCTCCCACTCCTCCGCCACTTGGGGGACCAAAGCCCCGATCATGCTGAGATTGGATGAAGAAGTTTTGCAAACATTTACCAAATTACTTGGGTCCATTATTTTACCGCCAGGTCTCATTTGTAATCACTTTGCTGGAATGAGAACCTTAAGTACCCCCATTTCGTCCGCCGAGCTGGACAACTTTTGGTCAACTCTGAAAATCCAATTCATTAATTGGGATCATTCTGGGGATACTTAAAATGATGAAAGTGCGTAAATTTAGTCAAAAAGTAATTTGAAAAAAACGGTCGTACCTGGTTAAAATCCTTTACCTAAACTTTCAAACGCTCAAAACAAAAACATTTTGCGCGAGATGCAATTATTCCAATAAAAATGATAACGCAAAATCTAGCCAAATTTTGAGAAATTTTTCACGCTAATACGTCAAAATTAGTCGCCCCCACGCAGAACACGTCTAGAAAAGGAGTGAAATGTTGTTATAACCGAGAGAGCGGTTCGATAAAGTTTCCTTCTGCTTTAAATATAATTTGTCTGCATTAACTGGCTCAAATAAGCGCGCCGAGCTTATTGTGAAAACCGCAATTGGAGGAAAATGAGTTGCGGCTTAGATTGCTCGATACAAGCGCAAGTTGGGCGAGGCGAGACGAGGCGAGGCGCGTCGCGGCACGGCGTATGGCACACCACAATAATTATTATTATAAGTATGGCCGTTCACATTTAAATGGCATTCCCGCTCAGTCATGTTTCCCCCGCCGCGCCGTGGGAATCCATTATTCATAGTTATCTATTCGAAGTTTCTCCTTCAAAGTTATGAATTTATAATTGCTAAACTCTGTTCGTTCATCCATCTCCGGCAGTTGTCTCACAGGGCGTGAGGCGGAACGATCCATACCCCCGTGGTAGCCTGCTTCCCTGGCACTGGCACTGGTACTGACACTGGCACTGGTACCTCGCTCGCGCCTGGGCCTTTCTCTGTACCAGCTACTTACCCCTATATTAGTGGCGGAAAACTTCGCGGACCCGCGAAAACGTTTGGACAAATTGCGCAGAGTACCATAAACAAAACATTTCTATGAAAGTGAAGCCCATTGTCACTGTTACTGGAGTAGAATCCGGGCATTTAAGGGGATTACTTTGATGGAAAGTTATTTTACTTCGCTCTGAAAATACTATTTTTGTAAGACATGTGCAAAATTAAATGTTCTAATTATTTATATTATTAACATAGTACGTTTGACACTTGCATCAAAATTACGAAAACGCATTGCTTACAGTGGATATTTGCTCAGGAGCCTAATTAATAAGAGATGAAGTTATTTAGTAAAGGCTAGAACAAACCCATTTCCCAAAGGTTTCGGCATTAAAGTAAGTGGGCTGTTTGCTGTTTGAGGAATGTTTACCTTCCCACACTCGGCCTGTTGTCAATATTGCCGTTGAGATTGTTATCGCCCCCCGCATTATGATCTTCCGTCCCCTAGGAGTCCGTATTAAGTAGTAATGAAGTCACGAGTAAACAAGTCAGTATTTAAATAATGGTGTTTAGTAAATATATCACTTTCTCCCAAGGATGTTACTATATTGTGTTATTCTCTCACCTTTATTTCTAGATTTGTATATCTAGAATTGCTGATTGTATTTATCATTTGCGCTTTACAATTTTAGAAACTACTGAGTATTATTTCCAAAGAATATGAAACGCAGAAAAATTAAACAAAAAAACAACAATTGGCAATATGAAATGTATAGGGACCCCTATGTATCGAAATTACAATCTTCTTACAATCGTGTTTCATGTTCTATAGAAAGTAATTGTACTTATCTTGCAACCCACTAGATTAAGTATTCATGGTTTTATTTGATTGCATCTGAGTTTGGTAGTTATATTAATAACACTTACAAACAGTATGCCAAAGGCCACTCAAAGAATATGATTTTACCCCAGCTTCACAAGAGATAAATACGATTTCCTTCATATTGTACTGATAACAAATCATCACATCTTCACGCCATATTAACACTTTTTATTTTCCAAGGTTCCATTCCCATCACCTCACAGAAAGACCAGTTCTACTGTCAATTCCATCGAGCTTGAATGATTATTGTTTGTACTCTTGTTTGATTGTTGAATAGATCGCCTCTCCGATTGTTGCAACCCACTGACACATGTTTGGTTTCTCTCTCCCCATGTGCTGTGGCCGAGCAGACAGAAAGCTGTTCGTTGGCATGCTCAGCAAGCAGCAGACTGAAGACGATGTTCGCCAACTGTTTGCTCCTTTCGGCACTATAGAGGAGTGTACCATTCTGCGCGGCCCCGACGGAACCAGCAAAGGTTAGTCCACATACGTACATTCTCACTATTTACACACTGTTTGCATGATTTATGTGTTTTTCTTTTACTTTTGTGTAATATTTGCGTAATGTAAACCAGAAAATGTAATTTAAAATAATTGCACCATCGAATACGTACAAAAACTTTCCAAATAAAACAATCACGCGGCTTACGAAAACATGGAGCACTCGTCACGTGGCGCCGGCGCCGCGGCCGTCCCCCAGTTGGTTGGAGGGACAACAGAGCGAAGTAGAATCACTCGATGAAACCCGATAACAATTTGGTAGAATCTCGCTGCCTAACTTATTCATTAGGGTGTGTTTGTCGAGATCGTGAAACGTTTCTCGCCGGAGCGAGAGAGAGTCGCTTTGATTACATCCAGCCGCAGTTTAAAACGTTAAATTTCATCGCTTTCATACAAAATTAAGTGCTCCTGGAGTGATATCGCAGCGCCATCTCGAAATTTATTATTCACCGAAAAACTACCCCTACGAGCGGGCGAAGGGCGCTCGCTCGGGACGGTTTAAGGCAATACGGCTCCGAGACCTCACAGTTCCCAGTTTCCATCTCCCAGCCTAACTTGCCTAACCTGGCGCGGTTAAGATGGAATTCTTTTTTTCAATTCGTATTTGAATATGCTTTTTTCACAGCGTACGGAAATATTTGAAGAAAAATTCCAATAAATTCGAAGACTTCAAAGATCAGATAAAAATGCAAATTTTCAAAATATTTCACTTCTTTTTAGGGCGTTCAAATATCATTTCACGTCTCGTGGTAGGATCACGGAGTATACCCTTATCTAAAAAAATACCGAAGAGAGGTTCGATATACGAGTATAAGTAAGTACCTCAAATTGAATAAAATATCACATCATTTTCTAATTATCGTTTTTACAAAAACATTCTCCGAAGAATTTAAATATAGCCTTATTCTTTTTACAAACTGCCTTGAAAATTCCAGAAATACCTTAATCTAATTGATTATAATATCAAGGCAGGAGAACCTTCGTTTTTATTACCTGGAAGGTTGCCAAAACTAAACTAGATAAAATACTAATGCGTATAAAGAACATGATAAAGGCGCAAAAATATTAAAGTTATCCTTTCAAAACAAACACATTCATCTTAGCCCACGATAAATATTGTAAAAATAAACCATAAAAATGCGTAGCTTGGGTAGCTAGTACCTATCTATCAATAAGAAGACAGACGATAAAATCTGTTATCGTGTGGTTTTACGGTTCGTCCAAAACACAATACTTGCAGGGGGTCCCGCATTTACGGGGGTTTTATTGCAGTTTTAATAAAGGTATAAAACGGAGCAGGTGCGCGTCATTATTTGTGCACTTGCTGTAAATATAGCGAGGTTACCCCGTTTTATCACCGAACCAAACAAACGCCAGTAACAGAGGGATGATTTGCGTGGACGGACCAGATAAAATGTTACGTAATTAACTCTTATGGATCATCTGACTTTTTATAGAACTCGTTTGCAACCGGCACTGCACACGGAATTTTTAAAATTGCTACTACATTAATGGGCTGTTTTTACTGCATGGACAATATGAAATTATGAATTCTACTTCCTCTTAGTTAGTGTTTTTTAAAAAAACTCTTAGCCTTGTGTAAAAACAAATAATACTTTTGCGATGGGAAAACGTTCGATTGTAATATCTTCATGTCTATTCGATATAAATATACATGCACATTTTATTTTTATGTATCTATACGTAAATAAACTCATTGTGAGATCATATATATGCTGCGGAGAATAATACAGAATGGGCGTAATGCATTAAATTAAGCACGTGAGCGAGATTCAGTAGTTTTAATATACATTTTAAATACACAAAATAGTAAACATAAAAACTTGCTAAAATACTTGCGTTCACGTATTCAATAATGAATGTTGCTTTGCTTCAGTTCTACTGAAAATTCATCTTTTTGGACTCGCAGTTCCACCCATAATTGAATTTATTCCGCACGTCCAACGGAGGTTATTAAATACCGTAATTTTCGTCAATAAATCGTTTTAAAAAGGCAGGCGCTTGCTCCCGTTCTCCCATGAATATGTTTCAATCTCCCCCGGCTAGGGCTGCAGGTAGGCACCGTCGCCATTCGTCTTTTTCTCCGGAAACGCCGACAAATAATGCCCGGAGTGCCACCCCCGGGTAAAAATGATGAAAATTACAGAGTTAATTTGGGAAAGCGATCGGCTGTAGAAATCGGCTTCGGATAAGAGCATCATAAAAGTAAGGACCTGCAATATTTCACACAACCCCACGCTCCGGTTTCTGAGGGAGGACCGACTACTTTACCCCACTGGGGGCGGTGGCGGGGTGAGTGTGAAACAGGCTTTCACTACCTGTCACTTGATGGGCTTAGAAGTTAATCACCCGTGTCCACCGGAGCGGCCGATTATTACTTAACTCGATTCTCATACCCTTTTTTCAGAAAAGTGGGCCTTTTCGCAAAATACTTTCTTAAACGAAATTAACCCAGAAAATAATTAGTGAAACTAATACCACCATTTTTAGCAAAAAAATTATCACAAATACATGCGATTTCTGTAGTCAATGGAACCACGGAAAACTCAATTGGGAAAAATGCAAACATAATATACTATATGACGAGTGTGGTATAAATAAATCGAGAAGGGGGGAGAGAAAAGATTTAGAGGTACACAGCTCAATCAAACTTAACAAATGACATGAAACAGCACCTGATTCCAAGTAGCTTGGTAATTACAACAACACGTATTGAAATAAAATTGTAACTCAATGGTTATATTAAGGTAATCCCTGTTTAATGCTTTACCGAGTATTGAACTCGTGACAACAAAAGACATCAGAACAAAGTTTGTGGTCCTTTAAAAATCTTACCGCTCTGTCACAGGGGTCAAAAGAACGGTTCAAATCAAGGATCAAAGAAAATGCACTAAACAAGATTGGCTCGTACGGGTACTTTTCTAAAAACAACGCATCTGGCCGCTCGCAAGCTCGTGACGTAGCTCGAAGTCCAGTTGGAGTCCGAAATGAACAATCTCTTTCACTTTTTAATAGGTTTATAATATTATTTTTTGATAAATCCATTTATCTAGTCAATATCCTTGCACTTATGTCTTGGACTTACGAGTCGAATTAAAGTCGATTAAATATTGTTTATTAACGGTAACAATATGGTATTCAGTATTACAACGCATTATAAAGTTGCTTGACGCCATTTGTATTGCAGTAAATTCAAATCTCCCGGTAGAAAATGGGCTTCTAGCTACGTCACAACTTTCTAGCCAATCACCGCTCAACCCCCTGGATTAGCTAACCTTGTTAAATACATTTTCTACGAACCTTGGTCTCAAATCACCACCGAATACCACTATTTCAAATTTTTTATAACGGTAAAAGATTTTCGTAAGTAGGTAGTGTTTACGAGTACCTACCTCTGCAATGAACCACACAACGTGAATGATTTTAAGAGACTCGAATTAAATTAATATCATTAGCCCGCTGTTTTTCACATTACTATGCTAATGAATAAATTAATTAACCATGATGCATTCGCGTTGCCAGCTGCAACCGCGATAAGGGAGGGCTGGGTTCAGGCATCGCCGTGTGATTGGTGGAACCAGTCGTGTGGTCAGGGGATTACCGGTGACTTCCACACCACGGTTTGGGGTTATGTTTGATACCCTTTCTGGGTTCATATTGATGTCATTACTCAGTTATTGCCCAGTTAATGTCACGCCATAAATTCGGGCATTCCTCTCCGGGTCGTCCTATGGACTGGATTTTCGAACCAAGTCCATGGCCCAACTGTTGAACGGATTAGAACAGGGTTATTTTCTTTCTGGTCAGACATATTTTTTTCAAACATGAAAAATAGAAAAATATAACCATACTTTGAAGAAATATGGAAAAACAAAATTTTAAGTTCATGTTTATTGTAAAGAAAAGTTAGCGGATGAACTAATCACTATGAATTTTTTGAAGAAAAAATCTTTATTAAACTTTTGAATTTGTGAAGTCATTATTTATTTATTAAAAATACAAATCACTTTATTTACATCACTTTTATTTATATACACCTTATACATGTTTCGTGAACGATGTTTACATCATCAGGATTAAATGTACACTCCACGAAACGTGTAAGAGAAGGTGTAGATAAATAAAAGTGATGTAAACAAAATTATTTGTATTTTTAATAAATAATCACTATTCTTTAACTCATTATAGTGATTTATATTCTGTCCGTGTCTGATAATTTTACGTGATTTGAAATATCGTTACCTTATTATCTTATGTCCATTTTCCCGCAAAGTAGGATTTGAATACCACCTCCCAGCATGTTTGTAAATACATGCAAAATTAGAATATCCATTTTTTTTAAATTGCTCCTCTCTCACTTAAAACTTCTCTTTGTTCCATTTCACAAAGAGGAATATCTATGTTTTGTGCTATTAATTATAATACACGACTAAAAGTATTTGTAAGTCGTAGTCCAAGTGTTATATAGATAAATTAAATAAAAACCATGATGAGATTATAATACCTATAGTAAACGTTTTGTATATATTTATTTATTTATTGGACAATTTGTAGAGCGCCGCTTTTTTGAGATATCACCTCAGGGGCGCTTTACAGTTGATGCAGGTATTACAAAAAATATATAAATATTAGAAAAATAAATTGAAATTAAGTTAAATAAAATTAAGTACAGGAACAGGTGATGAAGTACAGAAACAGGTGACACGAAGATGAAGACTCTGCAGCAAGAATCGTAGGTGGTGAAGAAACTGGACCAACTGCGGCAGCGAGAGAGTCCACCGCGTCCACCAACAGTGCCAGTACGAGGTTCGTCATCCGTGCAGGTATGTGTCTGCTACTAATTAAGGGCTGACACAGTTTCCTCACATAGATAACAGACCTTGGCAGCACCCCTATGACGTTCGGCAAGTTCATCATTCATTTCCATGTAATCTTGTTCCTAGTTAGTGGTGCAGTGTGCCCGCAATAAAAGGCGACGGTCGGGATAATAAATTACCCTCGGCACTTGTTAGGGCCTTCAAATTTTCCAAGAATTCCATTGAAAACACCTGGCGTACCTACAGTTACCGATTCTCGTCCCAAGTTCAACTTCAGCGAATTTCGAATATTTTTTATCACAATTTTCGATTATTCATTTTTAACACACTACACTCTAATCACATTACTATTGATTACTAATTGGTAAGTTAATTTATAATGTTGATTGACTGATTTTAAAAATAATTTCAAATGCAGTTGCCTCATTTCCCTAGAAAATACTAAAAAAAACACAAAGCAGTTGGAAGACGGCATGACGCGTCCGGCTGCCACGAAGGGCGCTATAATACCATAATAATAACATTGATTATTGTTCTTTTCTCTTTAAATATGATCTAAATTACAGGGACATCTATAAAAGATACTGCGTTTGTGATATCAGCTTTATTGGACTACGATATATGATGTGTAACGTATTAAAGAGAGTATTATAGTAGGTAGTTTTTCCTGACTACAGTTATAAAGTCAAAGTCAAACTCGTAGACTATTAGAAATAGAATTTCATAATAAGAAGCAATAAAATGATCTTTATAAAGCCCTTTTTATATTCGAAGCACATAGTCAAAAAATGGAGCGCTGAAGAGAAATCACATTAAAAAATAATTCTTAATGCGGCCGAAAAATCAGAAATTTGATTAAACCGTGTTAACAAGAAGCATTCTACATTTTTTGTTTTATTAAACACGAAATTAAAACGAGAAGTACGCAATACGTAACGGGAGTATCTGCCCCTGGGGTGTTGTTGGAGAATTTATAAGCCATTCTTCCAATGTTACGTTACCTGGAATCTACCGGCACGGAATGTTACTCCGCCGGAATAAATAAAACTTAGCCAATTAATCTCAGCCGGACTCCGTTACCTGTCCCTCCTACCTGTTTACCTGGTATCTGTGAAGAGAAAACTGGGCCGATTCAGTCACCAATTCAATTAGTTAAGCTAGTGACAAGAAACAAAAATACAAAGCATACTATTATGAGTTTCTAGTTGGTCCTTGATGTTTGTAATCTGAATAGTTGTTAGTATCAAAATGGTTTAAAAAAAGACACTCGGACCAATAGCAGTTATTAAATAACAGTTCAAATACCTAACTATTATTTTTTATGTTTGTTGATAATTTGATGTTTTTTGAGGAAGATTGTTTAAAAAAAATTAACAATTCATGAAATTTCAAAGTTTTTTTTCAAGTTCTGTGAAAATTCTATCCAAGTTCTGTTATTATTTCATTTCTATGAGGCAACTGGCCCAGAATGATAAAATAACGGAACTTGAATAAAACTTACACAGAACTTTAAAATTAAGTTCGAAATTTGAAGAATTGTTCAAATTCTATGAAACAACTAGTCCTTTTAGTGTGGCGAGGAATAGAAAAGAATTACCGACCAACAGCGGTAATTTTTAATGCCTTGACTAATAAATATACTCGATAGGAGTTAATATCTTGTTAATCATTAGAATCCAACGTTATCCTCATAATCACATTATACGAAATTATAAAAATATGTTTGAAAATGGCCTAGCATCAGGGATTATTTAATATTTCCGGTGACTGAATAGATTTGGGTCGTTTTTACTCTAGATTCTACATGAACATTTTTTTGGAAATACCCTGAATATTATTCGTGAACGTTAACTGCACTGAACTAAATTTGTGTGGTCCATATCCCAGCAATGACGGCAATATGTAATTTTGGAAAATGTTAACAAATAATTTACTCCGCAAATACAGGTTTAGCTGTATAATAAAAAAATATTTACTCAAAACTTTGAAAAAGAAATGGTACAAATTATATTAGTTACAATCACCTTAATAAATTCAAGATACGTAAAACAATGTGCTTATAACTACGTTCAGTTTTATTAGGGAATAGGGTCTTTCAAACGGTATTTATCTATACAAATTTACAAAAATATGTATGAACATGAACATTGGACAGGCAACGAAAACAATTTGTAATTCTAGCCACATACATGGTCATTAATCTCTCTGACACGTAATGAAAATACAATATGTTTTGACAATGCGTTTTTTAAGGTACACCTTCTGTTTTCTATTAGATGTTTAGGTCCGTGAAATTGTGTCTTCACTTATGACAGGTCGCGGAGTGGTTGGAGCGGGCACGTGTCGCGCCATTATTACCTGTTCCGGGGAGGGAGACTCGAGGTGGGGCGTCCCGGGTTAGGTCCCAGGTTGGCATGCCAACTAACGAAATGCTTCGCAGTTTCTGCCATTGGCATTGTTACCCTCCCCACGCTTTATTCTGAAGGGGCGACGGCAACGTGTGTATCTCTCCGGCGTGTTTGTTGTTCCCTTCAAATCCGAATTTGTTTGGATCTGCTCCCCTTTGTGGGCCACATAAACCCTGACAACGTTGTTTTCAATTCAATTTGGGTGAGCTAACTGAGTGCAAGTTTATTTTCAATAAATATATTATTACATACCTATCCCACTTGAAATATCATTTTATGGCTGCTTTGCTTGCGAGAATTGGTTTGTTATTTGGTTGTTTTAGTGCATCCCATAAAGATATTTTTTAATCCCTTTACTTCGACGAAGCATATTATTTTACATGCATAAACTAACATATTTATTTTAGCTATATGGCAAAACGAAAACCTCCGAGAAATTCTATACGGCATCGAATGTACTCAACTCGATGCCACTCAACGCAAAACAGTCTCACCAACTTGATTTTTTCGCTCAGAGATGCAATACTACTTAGAGTCATCCTTTGCTTGGATTAACCGCATTAAAATTTCGTTTGTTGAGAAAAATTAATTACTTATTTTACAAAATGTTTTATGAAAAAAATTGATTTCATGTTTTTAAATAGTTTAATTAAGTGATCAAGTGCTCAATCAAAATTTGACAGTGAAAATGGTAATTATTATCTATACAAATAATAATTTAGCTGTTCGTTTGTTCGAAATCTTAAATCATCGAATTTCTTTACCGATTGCTCTGAAAATTTGAGACTCAACGTTGAATTCGAGTACGCGTGTGTTTTAAAATATACTTTAAAAAAAACAGCGCCGTCTGTTGGACTTAAAGGCAACACGCGCTATTGTTTATCTATCTGCACAGACAGACTAAGCCACAGTAACGCGTGGCGGGGTTCAGCTAGTTATTATAATAAACATACTGATTTCGGCTGTCGGTGATAGGTATATCGGTGAAAGCGTGATTGTCCATGATTGTGCGTGATTTGTGTCCTGTCTTCCTTTGTCCTGTAAAGACGCGTTCTCACCTGTACCGGTACGTTCGCGAGCGATTCGCAGCTAGCCGACGCAATACATATAAAAGAGCCGACGCACATATTATTCTGGCAAGCAATAAAAACCTATATACCTAAACATCATTATTTTACATGCATTGAAGGTACCTATCAAGTTTATTTTATGTATTAGTATAACTAATATTTATTTATTTTGAGCCAAAATTTGACAGATGTGTATTTAAATGACCTATGTTTTCAAGTTGACTAACATTTGATAGATAATTTTTTTGTCTTTAAGGGCAATCATCCTGAGGAATTATTTTTTCATGAATACTTTTAGCTTCACATATTCTAGGAATTTAATATCTCGTGATTTTTCACGGGTATGCGCTAGTTAAATAAGATTCATAATTATACATTGAGTAAGCGTTTCTGCGTTTTTGTAATCTCTCTACACGTAATACTCGCAATTTCCATGCAGGTAGTCGTATTTCAAGAATTAGCTTAGGTACCTATTACATCTCCCGCTTCAATACCGCTCGTATAATTTACTTAAAAATAAGCTACCTGTGTACCGAGCTCACCCCGTGGAGATACTTCCAAACCACGCAAGCCCGTCTCATGCACATTTGTGTAGACTTACGGGGTAATTATTCTTCCAGGAGACTCTAATTCATCAACATCGTGTGCAATCGCACCCTTCACCTACGGAGCTATGAGTATGAACCGGGTTAATTTATTTTGCCTCTCTGCCTGTAATTCCTTAAACCTTTAAATGCTCGTGATGCGCGGTTTGTTTTGCGCTGATATACGGCTTGAATTATTATTGCTTGACTTAAAATGGGGCACTGCACGGTGTAATGTGTGTTCTCCTTGATAAATTAGCTTGTGGCGTTGTGCTCCGCCGAATATGATTTTTATTAATTATTCTCTTAGTTTCATTTGTTTCGAAGCAATTTAGTTACGTTGAATATCTCTATTTATACATTGGGAAAATTAGCATGCTTGTGGCTAAACATTTTTAAAATAATAACCTCTGGTTTTTCTGTGAACGGTAGAAACGGAACGTACGAACAAATTTACAGAAGTACGATAGTACATATTATAATGAATTGAATTCAACGATAATACGATAGTAACAGCTACGCTCAGTCATCAACTTTGTATACTCCACTTTATCAAGGTATACATAAGTCATGGACTTTTTAGGACTATGATTTAGGTACATACTTCGTACACACAAGATTCCAGTATAACAAGTACAGATATTACAAGTTGTACAAGTATTAACGGTTTATTAAACATTACATAAGTACAGGGATTATCAAGAATGTAAATAGTAAAGAGACCTAGATAGAGCATTAGTGCTATTTTGTAAGAATTGCATTGAAGCCAAATCTAGGGTGATGAGAAATTGCCTGGAAACCATCTTGTATGACCAACTTTTAAACTGATTTGTATGCGAATTGGTGTATAACGAACTATTTATTTATTAAAAAATGGTCTATTACAACAAAAACATTCGCCGCTCATCTCACTAGGGAATACCTGTATCGAGATGTGCAGCCTCACAATTTTAGTAAATAACAACAAAAACTAAAATACATGCGAGCTCAATTTAATATTGAGAACACAAACCTACAAAATTATTACAAAAATAAACCCTTAGGTTATTATAATAAAATTAAAGTTGTTTTTGTGTTGTTAATTTATATTTTTAATGGAGGGGCTGATGATTTTTGGGGGTATTTGATGAGACAAGGAATGAGATACGTCATTAAAGAATGTAAGTAGATTTTGGCATTATTCATATTTCTTCTTACTCACCCCCTGGCTTCAAAGTGTTCTCGAATCGCTCCGCCTAGTGGTTTTTAGGTCCATGGGAATTATATGTATCTTTTTTATTATCATGGGTGCTTGCACAGGTATCTGTTATTACTTAACTCTATCTTTCTCATAGAACTAAAATAATATGTATTTTATCATAGTATCTACTCTGTAGAAGTCATATATAGGTACCTAAATGACTTAGCCTAAAATAAAGCGAATTGGGTATACTTAAAATAATTCATTATCTACTAGTTTTTGAAGCAGAATCACATCTCCTTAATGTTAAGCACATAACATTTCTCGAATAACAGTGTATTGTATTAAAACCTCAATAAAATGTCAACAGCGAGGATTTGAAAAACAGGAATGTTCAAATTCCACTGCAAACTTGCTTATTGATTCTCATATTTCTCTTTCACGCGAAAGTGACACATATTTCGCGTCAAATATCTTTTATTTTCCGCCGCGGAAGGCGAGGAACAAATTGCACGCGGGAAATGCCAATTTGACGCAAGATGGCCGATGCGGAGGTGACAAGTAATAGGTGTTGTCAAATTATCCTGGCGGAAGCGAAATCTTCTCGCAATTCTGTTCCAAATAATATGCCCATACATAACCTGCCCGGGCGGCGAGAGCGCGTTATGCCCGGGTTATGCCGGGTAAGGGGCATAAAAAGATACGCCGTGTGCGTTTTATTGCACAAGACAAAAGGAGAGAATGTTACCAACGGTGAGAAAAACGCAGTTTTTCAAAATAAGGCGTTTACTAACAACTCTAATAAATTATTATAATAATCTTCACAAAAATTTTTGTTTTCTTTTCGAAAACCGGGAGTTAAATACCCTTGATTATTTTTGTGAATACTGAACAATATTCCAAAATGTTCCCAACTGTTTAGAACTTGTTGGACTTTAGCATCTCCAAAGGAAGCATTAGTCTGAAGGGATAGGGGAAGCGTTGGTTGGGTAGTACATGGCTATTGAGATATACAGTTACAAAACATGGCTAAAGCCATTGCAAGCAACGTTTAGATTCTAAATTGTGATATTACACCAGGGCATTACTGAGAGTACCTACTTCCCACTCTGGAACGCTTAAATATTTTTTGGCTTAAAAATTCTATCGTTTTTATTAAATAATACTTTACCCATTTTGCATATTATTACGCAATATAATACAAATAATAATATGAACTATGAGTAACACTTCAAAAGTGTTATATCAAAACCGTAGTTAGCTTTCATATAATATACGATTTCACTTCTCAATTTAAGAATAATAAGGATCCGTAAAAAAATATATATAGCGAACAATCATATCATCAAGGTAAAATTCAAGTTTATATTGGAGTTTATAAAACTTAACCAATTTTTGAAAATGTGGTTAGAAAACTTTTATACTCTTGGAAAAGAACGACCCAATTAGATTGACGCAGAAAAAATACTTGTGGAGCTGATTTGCCAACCAATTAACTGTCGCATAAATACTTATGGAGCTGATTTGCCAACCAATTAATTGACGCATAAATGCTTATGGAGCTGATTTGCCAACCAATTAACTGTCGCATAAATACTTATGGAGCTGATTTGCCAACCTATTAATTGACGCATAAAAGTAACATTGACTTGAATATATCTACAGTATTATGCATAGTGTAAATGCTCACAACTATTGTCCTACGAGAAGTGGTCGTTATTGTTTTATATTTAGACCTCCCAAAACTAAACTTACGTACACACAAAATAACGTGTTTTGTAGATGTAAAAGCTTTTTAATAACCTTAGGTAGTCATGTATTGGCACTTTTCGTGGGACATGAACTGAATATTTGAAAAAATAATTGATTTGTGTACGTACATACCAAGATTATTTTTAGTTAATTTAATATCAATTTATATTAATTTATCTTCATTCGTCGTTTTATTTTATTTAAACACGGAAAAAAATCCCGATAAAAATAGTGCTAATTTATTTAGAATCTCTTCAAATTATTCGTATTCCTGTTAAAAACGCGATTGTAGGCCATTAACAAATGAATTGATAGATATCCAGACAAACTTTTAGTAAAATACCAATGTTTTGTCATGATTTCCGAACATTATCATTCATAACATCATCTCGCGGAATTTCTGTCCTATTTATATGTAGCATTAAGACAGACGCAGCTAGATGAACACGTGTTCATCTAGCTGCGCGAGGGCCACGACCCAGGCGGTCGTGGCCCTCCATCGCGACACAAGCAATATTTTCCGCTTACTGTGTAACAGTATATCAAATATTTTCAGGTTAATCGTAACTCGGAAACGTTTAACTTTCTATTAAAAACAACAAAAAAAACATAAATCCTTTCACGATCCTGAAATGTCCCTAAATAAACCCTATAACTAGAGAAACCCATTCATAACTTTAATTTTTAAGAAATGTATCATTAATTATGGAAAAAATAGCTTTTATAGCTTTAATTTTGCGTTTTCATAGCGTTTATAGCTAAATAGTATAACGTCAAGGAATGGGAGTCAACAAGAGGGGAAAAACAATTAAATTAGCAAAATCACTTAAAACATGTTTATTGTATTATTGATTGAAACTCAACATGCCACGTGTTTCTACAGTAGAGTGTCATGTTCGTTCTACGATCTGTCAATACAAGATTATAGCGACTAAAAAATCTGTTTTATTATCGCTAAAAACACCATTTATCGCTTTAATTCGCGAATGTATTGTTAATGCTATGAATGGGTGTCTCTTCCTATAACTATAAAAATGTTTGTACATCTTTTTAAACCAAAAAAAATCAATCTTTGCTATTCCATTTATTGAAAAATATCTTTGTTGACAAATCAAAGCAGCGATATAAAAATGTATCCCGTACCAAAAAGTGAGATTTCCCTAGAAAGATTCAAATGAGCTCTCCCTTTGTTCGCTGCATTAGTCGGAATATAAAGAAAACAGTTCAATTTCCCAATAGGCGCTGAGACGTCTTAAAACGGTGTAGGATGTCATAAAACAAGATGCCATGTGGTGATTTCAGACAATATCTGAAGGTAGTCCTATTCTTTCCCCGAGTGTTTTTAGCAGCTTTCGCCGTTTTTACTGTCTTCTTCCTACCTTCGGAGGTGGGTAACATTTCCTGGGTTCATCGTTTTGTTTTTACGCCCGCGATAATCGACTGTTTTGAAGAAATAAAATCTAACGGTTTACGGTAAGGGTCTCATTTTTTACAACTCAATTGTATTCGCTTTTTATTATTCGGAGTTTTGCGCAGTGACTTTCAGTACTTTGCCATCTTAGCGCTGTACTTACTAAATCCCATTTACGTAGGTAGGTTTTGTACATAATGGCAGAATTTTTGTGATTTTTTATGATTTCACAGAATTTTATTTTGTCTGCGGATATTTTTAAAGTAAAAACGTTTTATTTCAGATTCTACGAACAAAACTCCAAAACTTAAACAGTATGTAGTTAGCATCTGTATGTACGTGTGAAAAATGTGTATGTTTTTTTTTAAATACTGTTAAAATAGTTTGTCCACACAAGTTAATCCAACCTAACCTGACCCCCCTGACCCCACGAAAACCAACAAAAAATCAACCAGAAAAAAACAAATAATTTTTTTTATTATGATACATATATTTTCAATTTTAGACCTATTCGCATCTTGAACCATCTGACCGGCTAGTAGCCAATTTAAAAGATAGAAAAATTGTTTGACTGAGGATTGAACCTTCCTCCCCAGGGACTGCAGTCAACCGCGCCAAATCCCTATTAGATAGGACCGACATTTATTTCGTAAATAACGGCTGGAAAGTCATCCAGTTTCATGCGTATACGCCCGCGTGTGCAAGCGTTATTGCCCTCATAAAGTGATATAATACGTTCTAATCCACAACGTGACTATCTGCCGAATCAGATGTCGGCAAACGGATTAATTTCCACTTTAAGATTTTGCAATCATTCTTTCACGAAAACAAAATCGAAATTCAAATATTTAAAAATGAACACCTTTTATGAGATGATAGTTTTAGCAAATTACCACGTAAGTTCAGAAATAATTACCTGATTTTTACATTGGCTTTGCCACCTATGTAAAGAAATTGAATTTATATTCACACATATTTAAAAATATTTAACAGTTTTTTTTTGGAACGGCAACGTTGTGCAGTGTAATCCTTTTTCTGTCCATGCGCGTACATACTGTCATGCAAAGCGTGCGCATGCCACGTGACGTCATGCACGCGCACGCGCCGGGTGGCCCTCTGTTATTACACAACAGCTGTTTTATTGTAACAATATGAATGGTAGAATCCCCCGAACCGGTCATTAGCCACGGCGATTATGAATTTATATGAAAGTTTGGGGTTGAATAATTATTTGGTACGGTTGGATGTTAAAATTCAAATGGGACTGCATTGGAAATACTCGTATGTAAAATATTATATGGCGGTGGAATTATCCGTGGGCATACTGCGGAAAGCATTGGACGAAATTTGCACTGATTTGATTAATAATAGGGTTATGTCCGTGAGTGGATGCTCCAGTTCGCGGAAAGCACTTACGGAAGCTTTTGCCAATCGAACTGAGTGATCGCTAAGTTATAATGTAGGTTAAAAAGACTAACCCGGTATCTTCAACTCAACTGTGCCCAAAATTTCACTCGGGGTAAACCTAATGTTAAGTTTGGGTTGTTTGAACATAAATCTCATGCTGTTGCGCTTAACCGCTGATCAAAAATCTATATAATGCTGATACGGGCCGAAAATCGGTAGTTAACGTGACACTTTCAGATCTCAAACATTGAGAATATATGACGGGGGTTCGAACGACCCAACTTTAGATTACCTATATGAATTTTGACCTCAGCTATGTGATGAACAACTGTCCATTTTACGCTTCTGTTATTTTCTCTTTTTTACAATTAATAAATAAGTATGAAATGTGGTTACCTATCTTGCACAGGGATTCTTATGAAAGGACATATTTATATTGCCTACCACTAAGTTTGTTCGAATGCTCCATCATTATTTATTAGGTACCATGGGTAGTTAAATAAAAAAAAAAAACAAAACAAAACACATCTTTGAATAAAAACATCTCAAAAAACCCCGACAAAGTACTACGCCGCGTATCCGCATCGCGAAAGGCCAAAAGCATCAAGTAGGGAGAAAAACAAATTCAGGGAAAAGCACCAACAGTTATGTCTCTATTGCTTCCTCGTTATTGTTATAATAACCATAAATTCTTGGGAATATTACACTAGCTACGAAAAATAAGCCAAGTTAGTTTGATGCTATCAATCTATCTTCCAGCGGAGG
Source organism: Hesperophylax magnus (assembly GCA_026573805.1). Classification (NCBI taxonomy): domain Eukaryota; kingdom Metazoa; phylum Arthropoda; class Insecta; order Trichoptera; family Limnephilidae; genus Hesperophylax; species Hesperophylax magnus. The sequence goes on from JAIUSX010000022.1 coordinate 11,230,949, forward strand.
AAATGTACACGGGGACTAAGAATAAACAGTTTACAATAACTACTGTTGTGTAGCGGGGGTGTAGCAGTTATTCTATTCTGTATTTATACGTTATTCTTCTTCTTTATAATAAAAGTGAAACATAAATGATAAAAGACAATGAAGGAGGTATTTTATTGTGTTTATGATAAGTTGAACAATTTGGGATTTTATGAATGTGCATTCTGGGATAATAAACGGTAGGTCTTTTACCCGGAGGCTTTTTCATTTTCTGTATAGTTAAAGATTTTCAGAATTAAGTTTTGTAACAAACCGCAAAACTGCATTATTAATATATCTCTTTTTTTCCTTTAAAAATATTCAGTTGAGGTCCATACAATTTAGACAGAAAAATTGACAAGTAGAGACGTTTTCTGCAATATATACAAATACCATAATATTATAGATTATGTTGAAAAGAGTTAGCTGATATCTGAATGTTTCTTCCGTTCTCTTTTGACAAAATATATTTAAAAAATTCACCTAACATTATGTTGTACAAACTTTAAATTTGGGTTCAAACTTGTAAACTCTGAAATAAATTAACATTTTGTTTTATCAAATAAGATTTTTCGTACCTTTGGTCAAATGTTTTATTTTGTTCAACATCGATATTTAGTTAAGAAGTACAAATCAATCATAACAATTTTGAAATTTGTTTGTTCTTTTTTATTTATGTTTTGTTTTCATAAAAAAAAATGTTTTCCTACTAATTATTTTAATCGTGTATTTAATATATATCACCAACAGACATTTCAATTTCATTTTATCGTATCGTCTACGAGCATGTTTGTCGTATTTTCAATTTGTATTCTTCATTATTCTTCAAAATATAATTCTTAAAATAAACAATGCAAGGAAAAGTTCATTTTTCTGCTGTGTTATTAAATATGTTATTGGACTTGGAAAACATTGATAATGTTCTAGTGAGTGGAAAATCGTTTCTAACTTTGAATGCGTTTTTTCTCAAAACCGTTGTTTTGACCTTATGATAAGATTGAACTGGGGTGACGATTAATAAAATAATTACTTATTATTTTATCCTTAAAATCTTATTTTTAAAACATAATTTCATAGTACATTGTGTTTGCAGAGCTTCCACAATTTCATCACATGTTTTCATCTTTTATAGTTTTGTTATCAAAGATGCGTTATTGAAAGAAAACCCTGACAACGATAAATCTCCTCATTATTATTTAAATAATAGAAACAATTATAAACATCAGACAATAAACATATATTGGATGCAGGAAGTCGAGCAAAGTGTTCATCCTATTAAAGTCACCATATATAAAGATTTAAGAATGCAATAACTTTTGTCGGGTTATTCATTAGTAAAAAAAATGGCACTTCTGAAATTCTCAGCTTCATGAATATTATAATGGTCTTCTCCTTTGAAAAATTCTTAATTTATTTCGCCTTGCTTTATCAGTACAGTGAGAGTTTAACTTACATACGAGTGAGATGTAGAGGAAGACATAAATATATATGTAACTCCGTCTACTGTTCTTTCATCTAAGCAATAAAGCAGCAAATTGTATAAAGAATAGTGTTGTAACTCTTACAAAAATATCAGAAGATTTCAGTCATGTTTACTTATTCCCTGGTTTTCTTTGATTGTAACTGAACTAATATTATACAGTCAGTTGCAAAAATATAATAACAACACGTTTCCAACATATTGAAAAGGCAAAATATGTAAATACAAGTAATAAAACTTTACAAATCTTTTATTAGATATCACTTGAAATGAAATGATTCTTTTTTCTATTATTTTCCTGATTTGGACGATCTTTTGTCTTTGTGGCTTTGTTTGGGATTTAGCGTAATAAACAAAGATTTATTTTGTTTTATATGAAAAAATAACAATTCACAGTTTTGAGATTTTATAAGATTTGTAAGTCGGTACAAATAAAACGTCACTATCTCAAATACAATTCTTTATTGAAACTTTCTTCACGCAGGAATGAACCATAATACTGATAAAAATGTCTGTGTATTTCAGCTAAATATAGCGGTGAGTGCTACACTAACTAGGTATTCTATATAAAAGCGTACAGCCAAATAAATATATAAATAAGAAGATATTAAGTTGAAAATCAAAAAAAATAAAACACTTGTACTTAAATAGGACTTCACTACGCTAAGTCAATAAAATCATCATTAATATTATATTATGAATCTTGTGCCTACGCACGGTCCATTTCAAAAGAAAATAGTAATAAGAAAAGACAAGAAGTGGAGTAGGGAGTAGTTAATTATTATTCTATCGGATGTCAAACAATCGCATTAAATAATATTAATACTATTGTATTAATTCGTATTAATGTGTAATATTGTCGTATTACTCGTAAATATAAACTCATAAGTCGTACTCATTAAATGATATTATCAATCTTATAGGCACGCACACTCAAATATAAATTTCTAATTAAAGAACAAGTTTAACCTTTCCTTGCCGGAGCTGTCAACTGAGTGGAAATCGTCTCTAATTACTAAAATATTTCTGTAAATACACTAAGCACAGAGACCATATTTTAGGTATTCCTCTGCAATACATTTGTGTATCGGATGGAATAATTATAATGTATTAATATTTACCGGTGCACGAGGATTTTTCAACACCGTAAGGGAAAGGTTAACCGGTAATATTTATCCTATCGAATATTAAATGCGGACGAAACGACTAATTATACTCTGATAAAAATGCAATCAGTTAATTTACCACAATGGAGGCAGAATCAATGTTGATTTGCTTTTAACAAGCCTGAATTGTTTATAACAATGCAATACCGATAGTAATTCATGTTTGTATTTTGTATGCCACGTATTACTATTAGTCAGCAATCAAGAATGGTCCCAAATGGAATTCAACCCAAATCAAAGTTCGGTCACACAATCGCAGTTCAAAAGTAATATAATGTGGTTGGTGTGCTTATTGCAAATTTATTACCCCGGGGTGGTCGGTAATCGAATATTCATTTCCTGGGCATGACGTTGTACAGACAGCTTACATCGGAGGTAGGCTTTAAAAATGCATTCAATATTCACAATGTTAGAGTAAAAATAGAATTTTATACTTGAACTCTATATTTAAAGGGGTTTATTAAAAATTATTTCATAAAAAATTGCTAAAATGCGGAAACTTTCCGTTTTTCGATATTTGTAAAAAAAAAGTTTTTTATTGAATGTGTTGGGAAACTCGTAGCAAAAGCAAAAAAACTCGTGAATCTATATCACATTTCGAGTCGATTTTGTGGCAAAACATTTTTTTATTTGAGATTTAGTTTTTAAGTAAATCGAGTTCAAACTTGAATTTTAAGGTCCAATTTGAAAAAATATCAGTCGCTAAAAATAGCGTAGAACCAGCTCAAAAACTTTTTAAACCCTTTATTTGCTAAAAAAAATTAAAATATTAATTAAAATGGAAATTCTAAGATCTAAAAAAAGGTCTTATTGGGTTATCTATGTGATGAGGACGCACGGAGTAAAGTAAAATCAACGCATTGAAAATGCAAGAAATTCCACTGTTCACAAGTCTTCCTAAGCACAATATGTTGAGCCTAATTATAACCAATCTCCGATATGAGAGGCGGCCAGACAAAAAATTTCACATTGCATTACATGTTCATGCTTGATTTATTTGCAGTCACAATCAAATTGTGACAGGTTAATCGATGAGTAATTTAATTAATAGATTTTTGAAATCTGTGTCATAAAAATACAGAAACTTATTAAAAAAAAAACATTTTTATATCCGATGCATTTTTTGTAATACATTTTATCGTCCTGGCAGTTCATTTCAGATATACCTTTTTACGTGTTTGTACCTTTGTATCTACACGAAAAACGCGTGTTTTATTGAGTCGTTACTGGTAAATTTCTTCCAAATGAATGTTTATGATTGAGAAGTAATTTGGAGGGGTCGAGGCAGTCCGACCTACCCAGTTGTTCACCCCTTTGAACGGCGTTAAGGGTGAATCGTTCCCCATTGTGTCGTAATAAATGGACGCGAATCGATTTTTAGTAAGTGTCCTTATTCCAAATGGGGTCAACGAACTAACATTCACGAGATGTCTGCATTTTTATTACGATGACTTCAATTTTATCTGGGATTATTTCTTCCTTTCTGGTGAACGGAATATTTATCTTAATGGGACAGTGTTCTTTTGTTCCAACGATTCCACTCTTCGTTTTGCTCATGTTTCTTTTCTGACGTGATATAATAATATTATTGCAACATCTTCTAGTGAGTAAAAATAAAAAAAAAATTAAATATTTTTCCTCGGGAAAAACATAATGACATAAACAATTAGAGGGAACAACATTGCATTTTGCTAAGTTCAAGCGGCCATCTGCTCTCCGTGACATAGTACAGTTCAGTTCAGTTATGCCTGATGGCTGACCGAAAAGCAGGGTATATTTACAGGGTCCTTTCAATTCTCATTCTAACTACATATGACGGAAACAACCCAATCTTTTTTGTTGGAACCTCCATCACATTTGACGTTGTCGTCAAATTGATTACCAGCTGATTATTTTGTTTTATTCAGTGTTTGTGACCGTGGTTCTTGGCGGCTTCAAAAAAAAAACATAAAATTTTGCGCTAATTGCCGATTTTATAATGTTGTCAAATGTGACGGGTGCTCAAACAACCTGGTCTAAAATGGTTTCCAAAAATGCTTTGTATTCATTTTTTTATTAAAATCGTTTGTTCAACAAAACTCCACCCCTGTCAAATATTTTACCCTCCCTCTGTAGTTTTTAGCGCATATATATATTTTTTTTAATACGTTGTTTATAATCTGGGCTTAACCAGTTACTGCACTCATGGGAAGAGTGCATAATGCAACGGCCGTGTTTATATTTGTTCGCGGATTAAAACTGCAATTTGCATACCCACTCACAATTTGCATACCTACTCACATTTCACAATCGAATCCTACAAAGCCAGAAAAACTACGGTATACGTATGCTTCCTAGATTTACGCAAAGCTTTTCACAAGGTTAATCATAATAAGTTTTGGAAAAAAATTACCAAACGACAAGTATCAATATATTGAGTACATGGTACAACCTGCATGAAAAATGTGTCAGATGGAATAATAGCCTATCAGAAGCAGTTAATATTTAGCACTTGTACTACGGTGGTTTTAGTGAAATTCTCCATCTATGGTGTAGGGACGCGCCCTGCCACTGGGCGACGGCCTGGACAAGAGTGTTTTCCGATCTCCGGTAGTGCTGACTCGTCCCGGCTACTCTGTGGTGTATCAAGGGAGGCTGAACACTGCCCTGCATGCGTGGTTATACTGTATTCGGAGTAAGTTCATGATGCCTTTGTGTACTTTTTCCATAGTTCGCTAGTCTAAAATCTCATGCAGTATTTTTGGAATAGTTGAGAACTGCACTTGTTGAATCTCTTGGCGAGCTGTTGGCTCGCACGCTCAGTGCTCTTCTTTGGCATTCTATATCATTTAGGTTAACAGTGACAGCCGGACCAGTATTTGCGTCAAATATCAGCAGTGATGAATTTTTAGCATAGTTCATTAGCCCGTGACTAGAACGTATGCTTAGCGTACAGTCAGAAGTTTCATCATTGCTCTTACCGACGGGACTAGTGTGACCACGTCGTCCGCATAACTAATATTGTTCATACATACCCCGGCAATATGACATATGTTTTGTTCAATGATTTACTGAGCTCATCCATGTGAACTAAGGAAATTGAGCCTCCTTGTCTAAAACCGCACTTTCGTTTAATTTTTATTTTATTTTAAACTTCATATCATGTAATTTTTTAGATGCATGCTTTTACGTGGCAGATAGTCTTGCACTCATCGCTATGTCCAACTGAAATAAACAAACATTATTATTTGTCTGGTATAGACCAAAATATAGACAAATCTGAACTGATTCAATGTTATTTAAATTTTGAACAAGACACCTAATTCACATAAAATATAATTTAAACGATTTTTACGGTTGGATGTTTTGTGCTAAACTTTAAATCTGACGATATTTTAATTGAAAAAGTACGTTTCGTGGAATAATTTCATTTTAACGGACCTTTGCAGAATACGTCGAAACCACATTAGGTAAGAGTTGTTTCACAGAATTTGAACAATTCATCAATTTTAAAAATGTTCATATTCAAGTTCTGTTAATATTCAACGATATAAAATAATTTCAGGAGTTGAATATAACTTTCACAGCACATAAATTTTAATTTAGAAAATCTCGCCAACTGTTCAAATTTTGTGCAACAACCCCTAAATATTTCGTATTCGATGGCAATTTTCAAATATTGAGTGCGTCGGATTTTTATTTAAATTTTATTTCTATTTGAATGGTATTTAAAAGGACGTGGCAAGGTTAATGCATGCATAATATTTATTTGTATGAATAATAAATTGCAACCTTATTTCAATAATCTATGAGAAAATGTTATGTTACCCGTACAAATATAAATTATTATTAAAAATAACATTAAGTATAAAACATTCCAGTGAAATTTATGTGAATTAAAATTCAAACGCAGTAATAACTAATATAGAGCAATTGCGCATTGCTAGATTTAGAACTTTTTTTTAGACTCTTGTTTTCTTTCTAATGGGAAAATTTATATTTACCTTTAGTATGGAGAATATAAAATAAATCCATTAATAATCCATTAATTATGTTCCATTAATAATCTTTTGTTGTTTAAGTTAGGTAACAAATAGATATTCAAAATTATGATATTTCATACAATAAGTTTAAAAAAAGAATAGATAATAGAAATCATTTGTCTGCTTTTAGTACATTAATGGTTAATTTTATTTTAAACGCTTTAAGGGTACAATGGAAAAATCAATAACTATTAGTGAATTAAAATAGTTTTATGCGTCTTTCTATTAGAAATGCTGTATATAAAATAAGGTATTTTATCTGGTATTACTTTCAGGGCAACGAAATAAAATTGTTTCTAGTAGGGCTGGTGAGTCAATAAGGCAGTGCACAATCTTATACAGAAATAGGGTGGCACTGATGATTTTCGAAAATATATAATAGGTGTTTAAAAAATTTTGTTTGCACAATTTCAATTAGTGCCATATACAGCAGTTCAAATGTGGAAGGTTTATTTCTTAATATCATAAAGTTTAATTTGTAGAACTCAAAGGTTTGTATTCAATATACAAATGTTTGAAAAACATTTTGATAATGCTCTCAGAAGGCGATACAGCTGTTTATAAATAACGTGTTTATAAATAAACTGTTTTTTTTTTATAAATTGAATAATAGAATTACTGAATAATAATACAGAAAAAATTTAAAATTATTAAAATGTATACTAGATAAATTATTAATATGTTTTGTAATGCTTGGAATTAAGCATATTATTAATTATCTAATAATAACTGTGGTATTAAATACAATGATGCAGATAAACTTAAAAGTTTTATGTTCAATATAGCAATCAGGTAAGGCATCAAATTACATTATTTTTTATCACGTTTTTTTTCGATTTTAAAACGATGTTGAAAAAAAAAAATTCTTTCTCATTTGAATGTCTTCATAATATTCGGCAACGGGGTGGGTTGTCCGCCGTCTGCACGACCAGACCATTTAGCGCGCGTGTAAAAACGAATAATTTGTCCTCCGTTTATGAACCGTCACGTTTCCATTTGGCACAAATTCGTGAGTTTGAATGAAAGTAAGTTGAATCAGCATTTATTTAAATCGTAAACAAACAGGCTTTGCGAAAACACATCGGTCGTTAAATCATTTGTAAATACCGTATTTTTCGTTAAAGGAATAAAATATTTACCCGGGCTCCCATTATTTGAAATCCCCTCACATTTTACTCTGCAAAATGGGGGTAAAGAATATTGTTTTATAAAGTCATTTGCAATTTTTAAATGTGGATGAAAAATTTCATTCAATTTATGTTTGTTTCTTTTCGATGCAGATTTTTAGCGTAAACGTTTTTAGTTGAGTTTTAAATGACAACCCAAAAGAAACAAAACTATCCATTTTTTGGTTTACAGACCCGAACGAAATAAATTATATTAATACCGTCTCCAATTACTTAAGTAATTCCAATTTGGTGGATGTTACAAAATAACAAACATAAATATTAGGTGCCAAGTATTAAAAACTCTAGCGCAGACCGTGAAATCACATCAGTTAGTAAATAACGCTTTTTTTGAAAAATCACGAAATCTGACATGACTGCATGTCAAAATTAATCCTGAAATTTAAACGATAGATATTTCAATTATAAAATTAGAATATTTTTCTTTCAAATATAATATTAAATGTGGGTACTTTATAGCTTTTGGACACATTAGTTCCATTATTTTTTAAATTACACTTTAATTCAAAAACAATCAGAGTTCATTAGCAGATTAATCCTGTTGTTTTAATGCAATAAAGTACCTATGTTTTGGGCGATTTAACGCAATAGGTAGCCTACCTATTTAAATTTAACATATGGGATTTCCAGAGTTTATTCAAACACTTATTTTTCACATTAAAGTAACAAGTCCATAAAACATACGAAATTGTTATTAAGTTCTCTTAAATTTATCATCTAAATATCGCATTGTGTGTTTGTTAAACGCGATATTTATATATAAACTAATGACTGAATCGTATATTACGCATTTACAAGATTAGTTAACAAAACAAGGAATAAACTTGTTTTTTTATTATGCTCTCGTAAAATTGAGAACAAGTATGACCTTCTGAAATTTTACAATGGAAATACTACAAAAGCTCTTTTAAAAACAAATAAATTACATTTTTTCACAAAAAATACATTAAAAATACCAAGTAAAACAGGAGTATGGTTACCTAATTAAGTGTATAACTTACGGTTATGGCACGCTGCAATCTCATCTAGTAGCCTCACAGCTTACTGCGCCGCCACTGCGAATATCGTTTTCAAAGTTTTAATTAGGTACCAGGTTATATGAAACGTAAAGGTAATCCTGCACCGGGGGTGAGACGCTGCAAACTACACCCCTGGGGGGTAATCTAAAAATTATTGTGACCCCCTCCCCGAGTGGAGTACCCAATCTTTATTATCTACGCAGGTATCATTTATATTCTATACACAGCGTTCTTTTATAAAATCGGGAATGAGGAATATATTTCCACTTTTTTTACCACATTATTTATAAAATCAGCGACCCAATTAAATGCCAGTATTTTTTTAATAATGAACTAACTGACATGTACCCGGCGTTGCTCGGGAACTTTTGAATAGTTTTGGGAAAAGTTTTGAGATTGTAAATTATAGTGTACCCGTCTACTGCCTGTTTAGATGTGAAAATATATCATTTATATTTGTTTCACTTGATCGTGCCATGTCTTTCTCGGGCGTTCTCGATTTATTCAGCCATTCTCTTCCATGTCATACATTATCCTCACACCTCTTTCTGCATTCATCACGTACACCTTATTTGACCACAAATAATTATTTGATTCGTGTATTTTCTATCATTCACTTCATGTATTTTCATGAAATTCACATTTCTATCATTCATTTCATGCATTATCATGAAATTCACATGTCTATCATTCACTTCATGTATTATCATGAAATCCACATTTCTATCATTCACTTCATGTATTATCTCGAAATCCAAATTTCCATCATTCACTTCATGTATTATCATGAAATCCACATTTCTATCATTCACTTCATGTATTATCATGAAATCCAAATTTATATCATTCACTTCATGTATAATCATGAAATCCAAATTTCTTTCGTTCACTTCATGTATTATCATGAAATCCAAATTTATATCATTCAATTCATGGATTATCATGAAATCAACATTTTTCGGGACGTCCCCGACTTTTTTTACCATTTACTACTGTATCCTACAATGTAAATTTAGAAAATCTTCATTATATCGACTTTAATTGGACTCCGTATCCAATTCCCATGCATAGATAATGACTTAAGTCTTCCTTGGGCGTCCCCGACTTCTATTACAATTTAAACCACTCTAAACACTCATAAAACTAATAAGAACAAACTTTGAAATTTTCATCGAAATAAAAATTGAATGTTTATTTTCATTTAAGTTTAATTAATGCAAAAATAAAAAAAGGAATACACATAAACGAATTCAATCAATCAAAAATCTGAGCAGTAATGTGTTAGCGACTTGCAGTTCTGTTTTGAACAGGAATACGAATAATTTTCCCAGATTTTTCTGATTTCATCGATCGAGGATATTACAACATATTATGTGACGTCACATGATGCTAAGCTTCTTTGCACAACAAAACACTATTTTTACCATGAATGCGTGCTTTAATTTTTTTTTTAATATGGCAAACAAAATTATTATTCGTTAACATTTTAAAAAAATTGAGTTAAATTTCTCATTCACTTTCTATAATCCGTGTTATTATTATTTTTAAATATTCAGTAGATGAATGTGTCTTCCCGAGCACGTGCTTTATTAAAATAACTGTATCCTATTGGGAGATAAAGGTAATAATCCATTGTTCATTAATTTTGTGAGCTTCGGATTAATGAAATGGGTTTTATGGCCAATTTAAAAAGAGATCTTGGGATTACTTTCTGCTTATTTAGTATTCAAATTGGCTTTGATCTTGGAGTTACTGGTTCATTCTGCCTCAAAGGACCATTTAGATTTATACACTTTTCTGTGAATAGACAAACCCCTATTTCGTTTATTTGTTGAATCAACAACATTTCTATTTCAAGAAATAAATTAAATATTTATTTCAATAGTAAACATTTCTAAGATAACTATGATCACTATTTAATTATTAATAAACCGCGGGTTAAAATCTCGGCTTGCTCAAGTAAATTTTATTTGATTGATTTGAGTTATTTCACAATTCAATCATGCAAATGATATACGGTATGTTTGCAGCACCTTCCAGAGTAGAAGATACTCTCAGTATTGCCCTGGTGAAAGGCCACCATTATTTTGTTGCCAATGGCTAATTTCCTTTTGTGTGACATTTTTGAAATTGGCGTATTGTGGAAGTTTTTTTGTCAATTCACAAACCATAAAGTATCTACGTATAAAAATATGTTTTTTCACAGAAACGATTATTTTTAATAAAAACACATAAATTTGTTTTTGACCACGATAGTTTTATTTTCACTCTACCGGTTATTTTTGATCCTCAATTACATTATTGCAATATTTCTTGCACAGACTCGCGAAAACGCGTCCGATGTTATAATTTCAAATTTTGAAAATGACAATTCAAATATTTTTCTGTCAAAATATTGTGTTAAGTAGGTACCTACTTTACCGTATTTTTTTCACACAATCAATTCAAATTTTGAAAACGACACTTAAATTTAAAGCAAATTGAAGTTTATTGAACCAGATTTCACGCAGAACTATCAGAACTGAACTATCGTACAGCACAGATAGCCAAAGTTAGTATTATATTAAAACACAAATAACTTTGTTTACATCACTTTAATATATATATATATAATCTCTACACGTTACATGAACAAAGTTCATCTCATCAGGAGTAATATATATTATGTAAGTATATACTAAGTAAGTATATACTACAGTAAGTACATACTAAGTAAGTATATACTAAAGTATATACTTATTCCTGATGAGGTGAACTTTGTTCATGAAACTTGTAGAGGTTATATATATTAAAGTGATGCAAACAAAGTTATTTGTGTTTTAATATAATAAATAATGTCATCACAAAGTGATGAAGCTTTCAGAAGAAATTTTCTTCGAAAAATTAAAGTTAGTGTGTTTTATTATTTATAAGTGAACATATATATATATTCTCCTGGTAATCGTTTTTTACGCACATTTCCACATACTGCAAACAATCGCTTCGATAATACACCCATAGGTAGGTACTCCTTTGGCTCAGGGGCCCTTAATAACTCCTCATAATAATAATATGATAATAATATCACGAACTGAAACATAAATTCCATACAAAGAAACGCGGGCAGGTCCTATGTACCTCTCAGAACCTACAACAGTGTGTCGCTGGCATTAATCACGCGCCCTGCAAACTTCCGGAGGTCCCTAATGTCCCTTAAAATGTAGCAAACGTTTTATCACTTACAGTTTAACTTATGGAACCGTGAAGGTACACTAGGTGGAATAGGTACACTAGGTAGAGTAGGTACGGTAGGTAAAGTAGGTACAGTAGGTAGAATATATACAGTAGGAGGAATAAGTACTACAGTAGGTAGAGTCGGATCTGTTAGTTGCGCCTTTCTGGAACATATTGCGCCGAACAGTCGAGAATCCCATAAAAGTAGGACTGCACGTAGCAGTAGCGGGTTGCGAGGTATGATCAAATGTTTCTCTATTTGTTTTCATTTGTTGTAAACATTACTTGGTAACTGAGAAACGTAACGTTACATCCACATGTTTTTAAACTTTAAACCATTTTTTAAGTGTCTTCTTATGTTCGTTTCACAACTTTTTTAAAGTGTCAACTACTCAAATCCTGATAGATGTGGTGAAAAGTAAAGAAAGGGAGGTTGGGAGGTACCTGGTTATTTCGAACTAGTCTCTAAACATAAAGCTTTTGCAAGCAACTTTTGAATACAAGTTAGTGTATTTTAATTTTGTTTGTGAAACAACGCACAAAGAAGACTCACATTTATTATGAACATTTCCTTAGTTTCAAGTCTAAAGTATTTAAACATGTTGTTCATCCAATCTACATCTAGGTACTACTAAATGTCAGTTTCTTGTTTTATCTCCCTTTCCTTGGCGGAATTCATTACCAATCATGAAATGTTTTTAAAAGTTGTTAAATTTAATAATGATTCGATGATATCATATAATATATTTATGTATATTATTTTAATTTTTACCGAAATCGTTTTCATTTACACCTGCTACTTTGCCATATAATATGTATGTAGGTATTTTGCGCTTTGTCATTATGAGTGTTCTCTAAACCGAACCAAAGCCAAGTTTACGTTATTACAGTTTTTAGTATATATTAAATGCAACCCGAACCTTTTAGTTTCAGGCTACATTCGACAGGGTTATCGAATAAAGTTGGACCATTAAAAATCATCTGTTCCCATTGTTCCCTCCAGCGGAATCCCAGTATGGGCTATATTATATTGTACATAATCACGTACATGTACAACGTTCCTGTCCCTATTATAACCTGCAAGGATTATGTAACCCATATTAATACCGCCAAAAATAATTTTAACAAAAGTTCCCAACTAATTTATTAACTTACCATAATGCCAAATCTATGAAGGAGTAAGCAGAAATGATAGAACGACACATTTTTTGCAGGCATGAATATTCGTGTTTTTTATCCATATTAAGAGATAGTCAGTCACAGTTAGAAATGCAACGGATAGTGAGTTGACCTGATGGCCAGATACCCGGCTGCCGGAGTTTGAGCTAAGTTTGAATTGTGCGTCCAAGAAGTGATACGTTCAAGGCCAAACTCATTAGAAAGGCGACGACGTTATAGTTCATTTGACGTCACTAAACGACGATCAGTTGCTCAACTTCGTGAATTGAAAAGCTTGTCTTTATTCAACACATTCTTCCATTAGTAAATTTTAGTGTTAACAGAAATTAAAAATATTTTTATTTGACTATCTGTTTTATTTAATTTTTAAATTCTTATTTGGGAGGCGGGTATGGGTACCGCCGCCCCAGGAACAATTTATTAGATAACCAATAAGCGGCTAGCTACGTTTGCACATAGCAAACGCAAGTTTGACGTTAGCAGCCCGGGTGCATGGGGTGAGGTTTATCTAGGTCTTGACTACTGCGTGGCAGGTCAGATCCGGAGAGACTGGTTGAGCGAAACTTTTTGACCTCTCCAGTCGGATTTCATCGTGACCCATCGCCTTACACCGTAGTGGGAGGGATAGAGTCATATGTCCGTTACTCCTGGACATATTGACCTCCATATTCCTACCCACCCCTTATACATTTTTCCTCCCAGAACTTTCTTTCCTTCCTTTCCCTAAAAAGACCCTCCGCATAGCATCCCCAAAGATGACATAGGCCCTGAGGTAGTTTTTTTCTTAGGGCCTCCTGTGTGGAGCTAATGTAAAAAAAAATTAAGAAATAATAAAGTGTAATAATATGTAATAAAGTGGCCGGATACCAAATAATAATCAAATATCAATTGCATCTCTAATCACAATACACACTTTTCTAGTATTTCTATTATTGACATCATGTACTAATATCAGTTCGAATAAAAATCGTATTCAAATATGATTTTAACGGTTAAGACTCTTCTATGTCATGTAATATTGAACAGTTATACATAAATGTGCATTTAATGGAACAATCAATATGGTGTCCTGTTCTGTTCCCATATAAATAAATATGTTAATGCTCACAATAGGTCACAGACAAATTAAATTAATTAAATATAAAGTAGTGGCATTAACCAACAATTTCCTAGCAGAAATATGCATTAATTAATAACGATAACTAATTGTTTTTAGTTAATTTTATAAATGTCCATATGTATTATTTCAATTAAATTATGTTCACGAATAATTTTCTTTTGACTTTCCGACAGCTTAGTATAATTTTATTAAAACGAGTAAAGACATCCTGTTATGGTGTTATAAATGTCTCCCGGATCCGGCAATTTGTTTCGCTTATTTTATCTGAATACGAAATTGCGATGACTTAATCAAAATAAAATGATCTTGCGCAAACTAGCCTAGCGGACCGGGCGGAACCGGATCCGGGTCTGTGTTTGAATCGTGCACAAAACTCTCAGACCGCTCCTCTAGAAAAAAACATCACAAATTCCGAAAACGAAATTTTAATTACTTTTGGCCGAAGGCTATGAAAAAATTGTCTGTAGCCAGTTTCGTTTTTTAGAAGTGATGAAGCTCCATATTAATATTTAACGAAAGATGCCCGCTTTGATGTGAACATGATTTTAATCGACAGTAATTAGAACTTTTTCATTAAACTCAAATAAACGGAGTGAAATCTTACGGTCTTTATGAAAAGCCATCGTATTTTGTTATACTCATCGTTTTATTTTTTTACTAAAGTAAAATAGGTACACAACGAGACTTTTCACGAAAGTAGCACCTACCAAGAACAGAAATAAATATAATTGTATCTGAAATTAGGTATTATGAAAGATTTCTTTTCATTTGAAGATTCATTAAATACTAATTTCAGACAAGATATATAATAATATTCCGTAAAATAAGCTGAAGTTAATCAAAATTTCAATTAGAACAAGGATGCGTATGGTAACTTAAACCCCGAAGGAAGCAATAAAAGAACGTTAAAAGTTATTTTATTTTTCTTTGAAATATTAGTCACCTTCGTATTTCATTTTTTGGAAGTGAATTTAAATAATAGGCAGAGATGAAATAATGTTACTTTCTCTGCTGAAAGTTTCCATCACGAGAATTATTTAATTAGAGTCTTTTGTAAATAACAAACTGACGAAGGTCGAGTTCGCGGGAAATATTAACCGTGATTCGTTTTCTTTGGGAACAACAGAACTTAAGGTGTTGCAAAAAAGCTTCTGGTCTTTACAAACTCTTTTGACAAAAGCTTTTCTCACACAACCTAACAATGGACACATACAGAACTCGATCAAACTTATTGTAACAAGTGATTTAACTTTATGGAGAAACCATTATTTATAAAGTGGACTAATTCGACAACAATTTACGAAATACCTTCTAAATGCAAACTTTTTTTTTTCAATAAATAAAGTATGTGAAATTTTAATCGACATAAAACGGCCCTTAGTTATTTGCGTTTCAAATTATTATTACTCCAAAGAAGACAGGGGGTTTTTATAGGTAAAGACAACCTAATCGAACTCATGAACAAAATAATAATATACGTAGTAGAAAATTTCTCCCCTATCAATCTAAAAATCAATGTTTATTGGGTGGCAATTCATTGGAAAGGCATTTTTTACAAATCAAAATGGCTGACATTCTGGGTTGATATTTGAAATATTACGAGAACTCTCAGATGAGAGGGTGAAGCTATCACTTTGGATAGGGGTGGAAGGGGATTGCAAATTTTCGATATCTCGCAGCATCACCACGGCGCGCCGTACAGCGCTATGAGCACATTTATGTCAAACAAACGCCACGATAGAAGGGGCTTAAATAAAGTTTTGATGTAAAAACTTTCCATTTTTTTATGACGCACTCTGAACTTAATAAAATTGACACGGATATAAACAGTACGACGCCAAATCACTGCTCTAAGAAATATTATTTACGAACAAAAAAAAGTTAATGATTTATGATGAAAGTTTTTTTTTCATGAAACGAATAGTTTCTCGTCTCAAATTAATAACTAAAAAATATTCTAAAATACTCTTCGTAATAGAATAGGGTATAATAATTCTTTTGGATTTTAAAATTTTAGGTTAGGTGAAAATATTGCTAATTTATTTCAGCGCGTATTTTTTTCACCAAACAAACTTCAAATTTATGTGGAAGATGAAATAGGTTCAAAAAAATACTCTTACCCCAAAAAGGGAATATGTATTTTCACATAAAACTTCCCTCCTTCATGAAGCGTTTGTATACGGGCTGAGCACACACGGGGATTATTAAGTATGAACCAAAAAGTTTCCCTTGTAAGAAGAACCCCCCGCCCCAGCCACCCTGTTTGTTCTCCCCCCTGCCATAAAATAGATAATTCCCTCCATATCGCGTTTCTTCATCTACTCCGCGTTTCTGCACAGCCGATACTTTCTCGCTAATTCGCCCTTCTGTTTCAACTTTTTTTTTTATATTCCACGTCCTAAATTCTGTTTCTACGACGTAACAGATTTCATAAATGTTAATAATTTCTCTGTGTATGTACTTATATCTACATGCAACTTACAAAAGCATTATTTGTTGATGATATCAACTAATATGTAATGAATTGTTATTTCCTGTTCGTTAATCTTACGTTTTCAATGAATTTGAGTTTATGTATGTTTATAAATGATAAATATTTCATACAATTACTGTACCAACATAAATGTTACTCTATTTACAATGCTCAATTTAAATTGTACAATACATAAAGGGAATTTTAAGAACAAAACCTCATTGAATGCGTACGGAACAAGCTTTTAAAAAAGATGCCGAAAACTAAATGAATCTGTAAAACTTTAATATTTGAATAAAAACTTAATATTTTTTACCTTTCTTGGTCCGTTTATGCGGACGAGGACCCAATTTAGGGAATTCGAGAGAGTCGAGTGAGAGAAATAGAATGAGAGTGGGATGGAAGGAAAAATAACATGCGAAATGAGGCCGATCTGATATATTCGTACTTTTTGTTACGACCCTCTCGGTGATCCGGAAGTTGAAAAGTTTCTGAATGGACGAAATTAGGTGGCGGGATGTTGGAATGTTGTAAACTGGTGAACCTTTTGGGAGAAGGTACCGGCGAAGAGGAATAGGACTCCATAGGCGTCAGAGAATGGCTTAGAAACTGGACGAAAAACTGTGATTGGGAGATTTGCAGTTCCGACTGTAGTCTGCTCAAATATCCCAATGTATATTAGTAGTGAGTATTGAGTAGTGACTAACTAAACAGAGGAGTTTTCATTAGTTCAACATCGTACAAAGTATTCATGTAATTTGTATGTGATCACCACACAAACTTATTGCTGCCAGAAGCCAGACATTCTACGAAATTTCCTATTTGATGACCAAATATTCTTAGGCTTTAAGGAATTGGAAGGAAAAAGAGGGAGATTTGCGAAGTACCTGGCTATTCAGAACTGGTCATTTAAGACGCATAATACCAATACAATCACTCTTCTATTCTGAGTTGTGGTCTTTCACTAGATCGGTTTCTTTAGACGGCCTCCTTGGTCGAGGGGTGAGGCTCTCGACTAGCAAGCACGTCCCAGAGGGGAAGATACTCTCAGTATCGCCCTGGTATAAGACCGCCATTCGGATTTGGCTTTTGCCATGTTTGGTGACCAGATCTGAAGAGCCAGTTACTCCCTTGCTTTCTTCTTCACCGTCTCCTAACCCTCCCCACTACCTTTAGCTTCACAACATACCCCAATTGGGGATGCCATAGTTTCACTGGCTCCAGACGGTTGGTAACAGTTGAGACGATTGTGCGGTATTCACATAAAAAAGATCGATATTGAGAGTTAGATAGCTATGACGGCCGGCATAGTCCAGTGGTAACGCATTGGACTGCCATTCCGAAGGTCGCGGGTTCGAACCCGGCGTGCGCAAATAAATTTTATTTGATTAATTTGTGTTATTTCACAATTAATTAATAAAAATAATATATAGTATATTTGCGGCACGTTCCAGAGTGGAAGATACTACCAGTATCGCCCTGGTGTAAGACCACCATTCAGAATTGAAACGTTGCTCCAAATGGCTTTAGCCGTGTTTAGTGACTAGATCTGAATAGCCAGGTACTTCCCCACCTTCCTCTTTCCCTTCCCCACTTACCTTCAGCCTCACAACATCCCCCAATCGGGGATGCCATAGTCTCACTGGCTCCAGACGGGAGCAGTTGGGACTCTTGTGAGGTATTCACTATAAAAAATAAAAAAAGAATAAATGAATTTTTTCATGATTATCGTTAGATAAGTTATCAAACTTGTCATCATGTCAATTACAATAATGTTAAAATTATATCGATTAGTCAAAATATATTGCCTTATTACTTAAATATTTTCATTCGCGATTTTGTTGGATTTTATCAAATCCACTCATAAATAACTTAAAATCGTGCTCAGAAATAAATGAAGGCTTCAATAAAAGCAGTCGGTAAGGCTGACATTATGAGAGACACGGTTGTATACGCTGATTGTGTATAGCGGGCACATCCCGAATTTTAATTTCCGCTTCACTCAGAGTTCCCGTTGCCGGTCTTCGGGCGGATACAAGAATTTTTTTTATGAAATCTCCCGGGACCATTAGCTCATATAATTACACCATCTTTACAAAGGTCGACTACTCACTTATAAACGCTTGAAGGCTTTGCATTATTCCTGTGAAATTGATAGTTGAAAAATAACATTTTCTCTGTGTACAATTTCTTATAAATATTTACGAAAAAAAAATAACTGTACATAATTCAATTTTTTATGTTTATATTACTTTGGTAAGTACTTGGATAATTGTTAAAATTGTTTAGCAAAGGAGAATATCAAAGGTAAATGATTTTTTTTTATGATGAAAATGTAAATAAAAGGGAGTAAAAGTAATTATTGCTGCGTGAAAAATGTTGATCGCTATATCATAAGCGAATTCAAAACACGTTAGATATAGTGAGATTATCTCCACATCTAAAATGAAAACATGAGCGAAGTCAGTTTTATAAATTTGAGATCAAATTTCCTAAAAATATCGGATATATTTGGTTCGAATATAGAAAGATACACTCAAATGTCGTATCTTATCACGCAAAGAATCATAACGGTTATGTGTGTTTTTGTTTCAGTAAAGAGGATCACTTTGGGCCAAGTGACAGCAGTCGGTAGTTATGATAAGAAAGGCCGCATTTACTTACTCTCCCGAAGATGTGTAGCCCAAATGGGAAAACAGTTCAATCATTTATTAATAATCAATTCTTGCGTGCTCCGCTCTCTCAGAAACTCCGCATCCATCATCGGGGCCGTGGAACATTCAATATTTAGGGAAAAGTTATTGCCGCACCAGCTGCTCGTGCAGCCTTTTAATTATCGGATTAAAAGGGGCGATTTTCATAAAGAAACAACGCCGTATTCTTGTTGGTTCGCCCCCACTTAGAATCGATGCTGCCTTATTGAGTAGTTTGTACACACTCGACCTTATAATTCCGGATAATAGATGGAGTTTTTCTTTTTTAATTCGCCCAAGACAGACACTCTTTATGTCCGTATAATGGCTTTCGCTTGTTTGCGCTGTGGTCTGTAGCTGGGAAAGTTGGGAAGCAATGAAGGCGGTGGAGCTTCCTGTATATTGTTCTTGTGTTTATTTTTGTACACTTTGTTATTATTACTAGTGACAGTTGTTTCGCTTTTGAAAGTGTCTGTAAAACTATTGTTAATTAAATAGTGGGCACATTTTTTTTATCTATTATAATATTTATAATTACACAACATACATGTCATACTCGAGAATCGCCTCTCTATAATTTTATTGCAGTTTGACATTGCCTTTTGCATAAAAATCTAAGTATTACAAAAACAGACGTGATTTTTAAAAATTCTGTTATAAACTAAGCTGTCTGTTTTTAGTACATCCCTTATTCACCCTTGATTGTCTGTTGGTGAAAACAAGTTATTGTGAAATTCGTGGAATGTCCTGTCAATGTTATGATTTTTTTCATTGAAATTATAAAGCCAAGATACAAATTAATAATATGTTACATAACAATCTTAATTATCCAGCTAGTAGCGAATATTGTCGGGTCTAGCTAAGGGACTGATATTTAAAAATAATAAATAAAATTAAAATATATTTGGATAAAAAAGTAGTTTTTTTATGTGAAATCGCGCAAGAGTCTCAACTGCTCCCAACCGTCTGGAACCAGTGTGACTATGGCATCCCCGATTTGGGGTATGTTGTGAGGCTGAAGGTAGTGGAGAGGGGGAGGAGATGGGCAAGATGAAGATGCGGAAGTACTTGGCTATTCACTCATCAAACATGGTTAAACCATTTCAGGCAAGTTTCAATTTCGATCATCGGTCTGACACCAGGGCGATACTGATAATATAATAAGTATAGTTACAAAAAAATATACATTCCAAAGTAAGTAAACAAATAATATCATATCTTTAAATTATAATTATCTTATGCCAGCTGATTTAAAAACTCCGCATTAAAAACTTTTATAGAATCATCACACGTATTAATTTGACAGTTTTTTCACAATCCTTAAGTCATCAAGTCGTTGTGTATAATTATGGAGGTTTGCGTGATGACATTATATATTGAATAGCTGAATAAACATGAATAAGCATCAAATTAATATTTTGTTTAACACGCAAACATATTAGCTGACAGCTTTTTCACCAGACCATGCATGCTAGGAGCTTTTCCTCGAACAAATGCTTTTACAAATTATTAAATTAATTTAAATGCTGCACGATTTGTTAAGTTGTTCACTTTATTATTCATTTATACTGACAACTAAATGAGTGCCTACTACAAATTTCACAGTCATTTGCGGTCTCGGGCGGTAAAAGTAATTTACGACCGAAATCTTTGTTTGAGTTAAGAGTTAAACCACATTGTGTGCGTTAACAAAGGTTAAATTATTTTTACTCACCTTTTGTAATCACTGTATTAAATTAATTATTTAATAGCGGGTTCTAAAAATAACATTGTTAGTCGTGGGGAAAAGTTATCTGCCTATGAAAAATAAATAACGTTTTATAAATTAGGAGCAAGTTTACCTACATCATTTACGGCTCAGAATTTTATTCTAATAAACTTGATAATGTCTACTTCTCCGAAATGAAATTTTATACTAATATACTTGATAATTTTGACATCTACAAAATGAAATTCTATACTTGATAATACTTGATAATGTTGACTTCTCCGAAATCATTTTTTATAGTTATAAACATGATAATTTCGACTTCTCCGAAATGAAATTTTATAGTAATAAACTTGATAATTTCGACTTCTCCGAAATGAAATTTTATACTTATAAACTTAATAATGTTGAATTCTCCGAAATGAATTTTTTTACTAATAAACTTGATAATGTTGAATTCTCCGAAATCAACTTTTCAACTAATAACTGGATTGTTCTCACGTAAGTGAGAACTTCTGTAAAAACCCAGTATAAATAAATAAATAATTTTAATTTCTCCGAAATGAAATTGATAATTTCGACTTCTCCGAAATGAAATTTTAAGAGTTATTTAACGTAACAAAGAAATTTATGATGATTTTTTTTTAATTTAGGCAGTTGTAGGCGTACTTTCTTTTTATCATTTCGATTTTTTAAACACGTCGTTAACAAAGCAACGTGGTTATGTCCTATTCCCATATTGCTAGCCTTCCAGAATAAGGAAGAATCTTACAGTTCAATTGCTTTCAAACTGCTCCAACCGCCTGAAGGTTGTGAGGGTGAAGGTAGTCGAGGAGAAATATGAGGAAAAGCAAGGTAGGGAAGTATCTGGTCATGTCAAGCAACGTTTCAAGTCTGAATGGTGGTCTTACTTCAGAGCGTGCAACAATAGTACTTTATTATTTTTAATTAATAAGTTGTGAAATAACACAAATTATTTAAATATTATTTATTTATTTAAATAATAGGATTTTAATGGATTGCTATTTGAAAGCCTTAACTCTCGACCAAAAAGACCGTCATTGATTAATTTAGGAACGTTTTCTAATGATTGTTCGAATATCATGGCTTTCTGGACATAGGTACGGTACCAAAATAATGTGGACGCACCTAAATTAAATTAAATATTACGCAGTAACCAATAATATTCTCCATTGAAGCGCGTTTACTTGTTGATTCTCTAAATTCCGTGGCCTTCGATTATGAGGCGAATTTTTACACCAAAAACGTTATCACTTCCTTCCACAAACATGTGCGATGCGCCACAATCGGAAGAAGATCGCATTTATAATCGGATGGATCTCAACTTCTACAACTCGCAAGTGTATATCGAGGAACGGAATTCTTTATGGAACGCTATTTAGTCTTGCCTTGGCAACATTTCTTACTTGCGCTGAATACATACTGCCTAAGCGCCTTAAAATCACAATCGGTCAAATTTGAATGCCTCAAAAATCATTTGGAGTTGTTTCTAATAATAAATTTGATTACTTATTAAATACACAGACAAAAAATATTTAAAACGTCGGTTAAATAAAGTCTTGGAACCGCCACTGAATTGCGTTACAAGCCTTACTACGAACTAAATTTCATCACGTTGGTACCTACCAAAGATATTAGAAGAACGAGATATGCTATGTTGGCCGCCGGACCGTAGGCGGAGTACTACCTAATTAGGGTACTTTGAACGGTATCGGGACGTGTACGTACAGAAATCTGTTCTATGTATTAGTGCGGATACCTTAGCGTAAGCAAAGTTGTGCAGTGGTATTGGTGAACAAAACCGGCGACACTCGGCAAAACAATTCCACACAGTATGAACTGCTCATAGCATATCTCGTTCTTCTAATATCTTTGGTACCTACGAAGATTACTGCAGTAAAACTAAATTTGTATATCAATATACTTTTTGCGGTGTGTTCGTAATCCTTCAGCCCTAAGCCCATTGCAAATAGTTTGTAGTGAAGGGTTTCATAAAAGGGGGAATAAATCCTGGTACCCTTATTCATAAACACAAATATGAACCTCAATGTTTTTAAATACTCAGTTATCACCGAAATATTATTTTTCAATTGTAAATAATTATTTTTTTGAACAACCATTGAATGAACGGGTGTTTTTCAGGCTGAAAACGCTGAAAAATAATATTTAGTTCACAGTTGAATTACGAGTACGATATTTTTTAAAATGTTTTTTATGTCTTATTCTGAGGCTTTGTAAAAGAGTAATTATTTGTTCTAACAAAATCTGTCAGCTTGCGAATTACGAACCGGGACATGAAGATCGTACCTGACACATTTATAAAGCGTTATCTTTTAATCTCTTAGACAAGAAATCACGGAAGCTGTCTTTAGTTTGTTTCCGCTAAAAAGTACGGGTCTTTTGGAAATCTTATTAAATTTAAGGGAACAGATTTTCCGTCCCTCTCTTTGTTCTTGGGACGTCGCGAAAATACGAATGAGCGTCGGGAGTTTTTTTTTTTAGATTATTTTTTCCCTTTGTGAAACCTCCAAAGCTCCAGAGTTAGGGCAACTTGCATTTTTATACGACCTGCCTACTCGTTATTCGCATAAACACGTCCCCGGTATTGTTGGTTTATTTCTCCAAGGGAAGACGGCGGTATTTTGTCCAACCGAAGGGTTTATTACTTAAACTCCACGTATTTTCTTAATATTGAGATTTCTCCTTATTTTTTATACCCTTTTCAGAAATAAATATTTGAATTTCAAACGTTAACGTTGATTAAAAGTTGCACTTTAATTGTCATCTCTTTTCCAAATTGATAATATTTTTTTATTTTTTTGTATTCCTATACATCAGTTTTTCAGCGATTTTAGAGACCACCAAATCGACTCTTAGATAAATATTTGATTAGATGGAAGAATATAATAGGTACTTTGTGAACATCAAAAAATATTCAGAATATCGAAATGATATCAAATTTTTTTTTTTTTTTTTTAAGTTTCTTTATTCTATAAAATTATTAGTTACATGCATTGAGGAATTTTTCGACCACCATGCTAGGCACATGCCCGTGTTATGGATGTATGTATGTAAATAAGATGGAGAAGTCTGTATTTACCAATATGTTTATCATCGCAACACGCGCTGACCGTGTGCTCGTACTTCGCTCTCAAAAGAATCCGACCCTTTTTATTTGTGCTATATCCAAGTATGTATTTGTTTTCTTTCTGTCCATATTAGAAATTCTACGCAAAGTACGTTTAAATCCTGCTAAAGGGCCTTTTTGCAGATTACGAGCAACACTCATCATTCTCGGCCTTGCGCTGTATATACAAATTCAAATTTACCGCCCTACGTAAGCCCCGTGGTACTGCGCCGCCTTGTACCAGGGAGAAGAGGGAAAAAATAAACACACCCCGAAGGACCTTTAGGACCAGTCGGGTTCAAACTCCGTTTAAGGCTCCACATACACAAAAATAGTTTTTTATGCCGTTCAATCGCTATCTTGCAAGAAGTAAATACTACGCTCCTTTTGCAATGTTCCACCGTTTAGATCAACCCAGAAAGTAATTTGTATATTGTACCGTTACCTTTTTATGTCATGCTCGAATTGCTTGACTTAAATACCGTATCCTCAGATGGAAAACCAGATAATTCTTGTTTTATGCCGTTTCCTAAAATTAAAACATCTTATTTAATACGTGGATAATTGGACTTCACGAAATTAATTGATTTTGTTGAAATAGTTTCATAACCCGTTCTGATTTCGCCATCTAAATTATATGTTAGTCGTTGAATAAAAAGTAATCGAAAATTGAATCTACAGAAAACACCGCAGAAATTAAACTTATAGATTAATTTGAACGAGAAACGCGGATACTCAATTTGTTTAACAAGGATGGGGTATTTAAATTGATTCAAATTGGTATAAATTCACTTTCCTTTCACGTGTAAAATTCCAAGAAGCAATCAACCAAAACAAAATGAAATAAACACTTTAGTTCGTATTTCTAAGTTATAATACTGCTTTCAGTTTTGAATTTGTTTGTTTAAATAAGTGGCTACAGAATTGAAGTATGAAGCGCGCGCATGAGATTTTGAAGCAAGTAAAGCTTAGTGCGCTACTCTCGGAGTCGAGGGAACTTTTAATACTCAAACCATGTCGATAGTCGATAGATATGGAAAATACACTCCGAAACTAAGAGCGGGCGAAATTGCAATTTATCGATTTTGTAAATAAGATTATAAAAGTTATCACGGTTTTCTTTGGATTCCTTTTAAATTATTGCAACACAGTCAGTCGTAGCGAAAATCTGTAAGGTTAGACCATAGTGGAAATGAAGTCACTAGTCACCTAGATAAAGCAACGAGTGTTTGCTCTTTTCATGCAAAGCGTGTTGCGGTGTTTGGTCCGCCTCGACGGATCTTTTGTTTTCGTTTTATGTGCACACCGTTTTCAATTGAGTGTGCTCAACTCTGCTTCCTTCGCAACATTTCAAATCACAATTTCAAATTTCCCATCAAAGCGCTACATTTTGTCAGTAATGTTCCAGCGTTTATTTGTCACTAAGGGTTACACGGTGCTATTGTGTGATGCCTTTCTCCTAGTGTCTCATCGCTTCGGATCTAAGTATTAGAAGAAGGGGTGACCCTTCTTGTTCTCCTTGCCTTTGTTCCCTTTAAAGGTCAGTGTGCCATGTTGGTGCTTGTTTCCAGAAAGAAAGGATCTAGCGAAGCTGAAATTTGATATCATTAACTCGGAAAAACGTGGACAGCCTGAAATTCGAATATATATTCCACTCTTATAGAATACTTTGGTATTCGATTGTAGCCATCAAATTTAATAAAACTCTTTTGTTTCTTGAATTTAGCTTTATGTTTCCTTTATCCTGAATTACCGTTCCCGGACGTTCAATTTAAACCGTTAAACGAGATCAATACCCATACAGATGAATAAAAAAGGCACAAATTGTAAGTCTGAATGTACGTACACGTATGTAGTTAATGTTCTAAACATATATTAAAATGCACAAGTATGAGTCTGAATGTACGTACACGTATGTAGTTAATGTTCTAAACATATATTAAAATGCACAAGTATGAGTCTGAATGTACGTACACGTATGTAGTTAATGTTCTAAACATATATTAAAATGCACAAGTATGAGTCTGAATGTACGTACACGTTTGCAGTTAATATTCTGAACGGTTCCATGATAACTCAAAAAATACAACATCAAAATACATGACCAATTTGAAAACTAAATCGACTCATTTCTACACTTGGATAGATAAATTGGATGGATTAGATAATTTTATTGTACACCTAACACTTTGCTATAAAAATATTCCTAAAAAACAATTTAATTAAAGTATAATATTTTAAGGTTGAAGAACCGTGATAGCTGCTATCAATGTCGATACCTAGTTTTGCGTAAGTTTGAAAGTAAAAACAAATAAGGTTGTGAAGATAATTGGATTATTTTTTCTCGGGATACTTGTTTTACTACATAAGATATGTATTTCAAGAACATCATATGAAACGGTTCCATGATAACTCAACACAGTGACAATTCAACACACTTTTAAAGTGATATAAATTCATTAGAAACGATGAAAAATACCTTTTTTTAAACTTACCTAACCTAACCTACATAACCCAGTTAATAAAGTTTTTGTTTCATCACTTTCCATGACTTTATATAACTTTTTAATGATGTGATGAATTATCATTGTGATGATTTATCCGGTTATCATTCTGAACATATATTTAAAAAGGCACAAATGTGAGTCTGCATGTACGTACACGTATGTTGTTAATATTCTGAACATACTTTAAAATGGCACAAATGTGATTCTGAATGTACGTACACGTATGTAGTTAATGTTCTGAACATATATTAAAATGCACAAGTATGAGTCTGAATGTACGTACACGTATGTTGTTAATATTCTGAACATACTTTAAAATGGCACAAATGTGATTCTGAATGTACGTACACGTATGTAGTTAATGTTCTGAACATATATTAAAATGCACAAGTATGAGTCTGAATGTACGTACACGTATGTTGTTAATATTCTGAACATACATTAAAATGGCACAAATGTGAGTCTGAATGTACGTACACGTATGTAGTTAATATTCTGAACATATATTAAAATGAAAGTACAGTAGCGTACGTAGATTGGAGTACGATATACTTTGACACATAATTTACGTTCCGTTTTTACGCTTGATGTAATTTGATAATTATCCTCACACAGACCGAACAGCGAACAGCGAACACCGTTGCGTAAAATACTCCTGCCTGCCAACTGCCAACCAAATGACAATCCTTCATACATTACGTCTCACTCAATAAAACACTTGGCGTTACTTTTGCCGGAGTGCTTTGTAAATGGTGCTAGATTATTGCTTTGAATTTTAAACAGCAAAGCCCCCTCATTCTGAAAAGCATTCATCTTTCTGAGCTTATATTGCTCTGTTTTTTTTTCCCTAATTGAAAATTTTCTTCCTGTTTCTTTTGTAAAGCTGCTTACAAACAGAAATAATCATGCGGCGGATTTGTGAGGCAGCAATTGTGAGATTATTTAAAGTCTACTTGTATACAACGCTGGTGGGTGCTTCTGGATGATTGATAATTAAGTTATTCGCGGAGTTCTATTATTGCGAGTTTTTACGAAATTTAAATCTAAGATACTAATTGATGTAGACATTGAGATAGGAGGAATCTCTCTCTCTCAGATTATTTATGTTTTTGATGCTTGAAATATCAACCTTTCAAAATGTTTTCGTTGAGTAATGTAAATGTTAGGTATTTTTCATCACGAATATAATTATTTTATCTGGGAAGAATAAGACATTACACTTACTTAGATAGGTAACATCACAAAAGAGAAGAAAAAAAATCTTTGAATTTATTTTCAATAGAGTTTGTGATTAGATAAATGCTTGGGAGATAATACGAGTGAAAATCCTAAGAACTAAATTAAAATTATTGTCATGAATTTGAGATTATGTTAATAATTGATCAAAAATTGACTATCATCTCCGGGCTACAGTCCTGTGTTAGTGAATAAAATTTGGCAAAAATTAACATGACGCCTTACGTCTCCGAGGAACAGATAAGTACATAATAATATGAAAAAATAACAACGAATCCAAGCCACTGGCGCCTTTGAAGCAAGGCAGTTAAAGCCTTTTATTTCACTTACATTTAGCAGTTTGTTTTAAGAGCATCCTGCGAAAGCTGCATTACGTCTGGGTTGAATAACACCTCCTCAGCTTCAGTCCTCAGTGGATGAGGAGGACATTCTCTCGTTTCCGCCACGCTGTCTGTTTTTTAATGGCGCCTATAAAATCCTTATCTTTTCGTCTCGCTGATTTTTATAATAATCGAGGCCCGCCGTGGCCCCGTTTCCCCGCTTTAAATGGGATTTAATGGTACATGCTACGGGAGGTGATGAAGCTGTCAACTAGAAGCTAAATGCTTATTATAATAATACGAACCATTTGTCATTTATTATTCTGCGGGGGATTAGTGTTTTGATAATATTGTATTACTGGATGGAATAACTACGATAACATTATTGATATTTATGTTTAATTCATATAATTATAGTTCCTATATTTGTTATTTCAGACTTCATGCAAGATTTGTGAAACAAATTTTGGCAATACAGCGTTATTACAATCAAAAGATAAGAGAACGACCTAAAAATTAGCCCAAAAGGTAAAAGCAGAAAATGCTCGCAAGAGATAACTGTAAAAAAATTAGCAGCAAATTCGAGAGAAGTGGAGACATTCAGTATAGACCACCATTCAGAATTGTGTTGACCATATCCACATTTGGAATGCTATAACCCCACTTGTTTCGACACTTTGAACTGTTATGCGGTAATATATTAATATGTTGTCCCGCGTAACAGAGTATTCATTAATTTATTTAGATTTTTACATTATATACCTTCTTGTACCTTGGTCATGTTCCAACTCTTTAATAGATCTCTCTTTATTTTGTACCAGGTTAATATTTATTGGTAATATTTCTTAAGTTAGGCAGGCGTATTATTTTGCCAGGAATATTATTATGAAAGGGCCACGAAAGAAAATACTCGCGGCTTGAACCTAAATTTATTATTATTTCCTTCCGTTTCCTTAGTTGACCATTACCTGTCGACATAAAGAATCTGAACTCAATACTCGCTTCGACCCCGGCAATATATTTTCAGTGTTTTCCCCTTGAACGGGGATGAAAGTGCATTGTTTTGACATCATTGGGTCTGGGCCGGGTCTTGCTGCGAGCATTGAATAACCCGTCTCATGTAAATCGGGCCGCATTGAAAACCATGAACAAACTGTATAATATTGCAATTCGGAAGCACGAGATATAACATCAATGTTTTCTTACTTCACTGGATCCGGCTAAAAGGATATTGTTTCTGTTTGCAAAATTTATTTGACTTTAAGCTACGCTTTAAAGCCAAAAAAAAAACAAATATAAAACAATCGTTCTCTTTTATTCGCCATTAGAACAGATTCTTAAAATAAATAGAGTGTGTTTACAATTTTTTTTAGTTAATAATTGGAAGGCAAAGTGGTATCGATGTAGTAGTAAAGACAAAGGGGCAAGACGTAAGAAGCTTGGCTTCATTAATACCTCAGTTCGATTCATGGAGAGCGCGGTTTTGCAGCTCAACTGCGGTAATTTTAATGAACGCTTCCGGCATATATAACCCAACCCTTAATCAACCGACGAAAACGAGCAGTGAAAACATAAACAACATATTTTATGCACTTGGCAGCAAACGGCTGTGACTAGAGAAGGTGGGAGGTACCTGTGGGGGCACCTGCCGCCGCTGCCTGCCGCCCGAGCGGCTCCTACCTGAGGGTTCGTGTTGCAATTTCCACCGGAATGCACTCCAGGTATCGCTAACGAGGCCGAGATATCATACTTATATCTCCAAACTTGGAGAGACTCAAGATCCTGGGTATTTCGAGGTCTCCTTCGTTTAGACGAGTACTCCAACTTCCTAAATAGGCGAGGACCGGTGTCAGCCGAAGTTTCGCTGTAATAGTAGATGTCTACCGTTTTCATTACAAGAACACTTCAGCGTTCCACTAGTTCTGCTAGTTGACAAGTGAGCGGCGCCGACTGCGTTAAATTTGTTGCACCGCTCTCTGTTTTACCTT
Source organism: Hesperophylax magnus (assembly GCA_026573805.1). NCBI lineage: Eukaryota > Metazoa > Arthropoda > Insecta > Trichoptera > Limnephilidae > Hesperophylax > Hesperophylax magnus. The sequence continues at coordinate 11,261,426 of JAIUSX010000022.1, forward strand.
TGCGAAATTTCTCCAAGTATAATTATAGAGGAGACAATAGATTGAATAGTACCGACGATAAATCTAGATCCTGAACTACCCGAAATGTGAGCCTAGTGGTTGTAGTAAAATCATATTCACAAAAACACGTTTGAAAAAATCCCGAAGAAATTTCTTCTTTGAATTGCTTCTTACAGTTCTGTGATTGCTTACGGACTGAAACACTGTCATAACTTTTCAAAAATACGCTATCAAAGTTGCTAATTTAAAATAGTGGAGGGTGACAAGATTCACCCTCGTTGAGGGATGTAATCCGCTGACTCTGCTGGGTTTGATGGAGACATTGTCTCAACGGGTTTATAGCCAATTCTTATCTCTCATCCAACCCCGTCATCTCGCCTCCAGCGTTTAACTATGCTTGTTTTGGGATCATTTCTCTCCTAACTAATCAGCTTCTTTTGTACGCTACTCACTACACAAGCTCGGACCCGGGGTTAAGGACTGCAAATAATTTAAATCTGTATCTGGTTAAACTGAATATTAATCGATGTTTTCGTTTTACATTTTTTTAAATAACTTTCACCCTTCTATACTTATTCCTTTGTAAATCATAGTATATTTCTATATAAAAATGTTTTTTTTTCCTGTATAAAGGAACAATGGTCATGGTGCAAATTCGTTACCTCATTTCAATTGATTATTTGAATTGCAAAACTTTTCCTTACTTTGTTGCTAATTTTAATTTATTCCATCGATTTAAAATCCGACCATTGGCTTTCAATACGCACAGCAACGTAACATAAAACGCAAACATTAAACGTAAGCAACGGTAGTTCAATACTTTATCCATGCCCCATTTACCCATACCCCGGCACCCTCTGACTGCCTGGTAGCTGGTAGCTGCAAGGTTCGGGAGGTACCGGCTCGCACCCCAGCCGAATAGTTCCGTTGGTCGCGTATCGTAAACAGCTGTACGTGCTTGCCATGCCTACCTTGCTCTTAGCATGATCCTTCCTGCTCCATTCCGAGAAAATGCCTCGCGATTCCTCCTAGATATTCCGAATTCTTTCCTCAGCCTCTGAGGTCATAATAACAAAAATATATTGCCTCTACTTTTTTATAGATATAGGGGACAACGCAGCTACGCGTTCTCTCTCGCAAATGCGTTAAAATGTAAGAGAATACCAAGCCCGAGCGCGCGGTGAATGTTTTATGGTTCATGTTTTGTGTTACGACGTTCATTGACAGTATATGGAGCATTCGCGGGGGCATTTTTAGTTCATTGAATTTCATGTAATTCGTTGGAGGAAACGATGCCACGTCGCGAAATAGGCGTACTTTTGCGGCTTTTATTAGTGTTATTGTTTTGATAAAGTAATATTGTGGCGGGTTGTTAAAAATAACATTGTTTGTATGTGCTATGTTCTAAGTAGGTGCTTGGATTCGCATTACAAGCAGTTCGTGGAAAACGAAATACGATGTTATGTTTGTTTTGTTTGAGCGTTTCTTGCTTTGAGAAGGGACAAGCTTATTTAAATAAACATTAGGCTTATCCGCAAGTGCGCTAAGTGTTGACTATTGTAATGAATAACACCTCATCCCCGTAATATAGTATCATACCTATTATTTAGTAACATAATATTCCAAGGCCTACCTAGCTCCTACCTGTTATTTTTAACAGCATCATTCCATCGTGCGTTATGCACTTATATGAGTACCTACCAATTTATTATTCTCATATCCACACAAGTTGGGAGTAGTAGATTAACAAATAACGTCCTTATTGAAGAAAATCGTATTCACGACATCGATCAATCGGTAAATTAATCACCTTAAAGATTTCCAGCTCGAATTCATTATATTATGTTTAAACTACCTCGAACTTAATAACCCACTAAAGATTTCCAGATCGAATTCATTAGGTATATTATGTTTAAACTACCTCGAAGTTAATAATCCACTAAAGATTTCCAGCTCGAATTCATAATATTATGTTTAAACTACCTCGAAGTTAAAAACCCACTAAAGATTTCCAGCTCGAATTCATTATATTATATTTAAACTACCTCGAAGTTAATAACCCACTAAAAATGATCTAATTATCTCGCCACTTTGATCTCTCATATGTTTATCTTCAAGTTACTAAATAATCTTTCTTAAGTGATTCAAGGCTCAAGATTCGTTAGCCAGCGTTATTGTTATTCATTATTATTGAGTTTGCGTTTGTCTAAACTCTGAACCTTCTCTGAATATATAAACTCACTTACCAAAAAATACAATAAAAAAACTGTCTCATATAATAATAAAACATGTATGGTAAATGTTCTAATTTAGTATAATCACCACCTCGAAGACAAACGAAATATTTAAAGAACCGAATACTGAATATTGAATAGTACATGTTATAATGAACAGAATAACAATTTATCAAACAATACTTCAGGCATATTCAAATATCTTCACCGAAGTTCGGCAATCGATAGACGAAATGTCCGTCCTCTCATTTAATAATAATATGCAGCGGCATGATAACTAATATTTGAAGATATTATATTATCAATACTGTTATATCAGTACTGTTATATCAGTCACAGCTCTAGTGTAGAAGCGTAAACATTGTGGGAAGATGAGTGCGCACTTCCGAGAGCCCAGCCGGCGTCTTGGTTATCAGGAGAACAGGAGGGTAAAGAGGCTGCGATGAGATGAAGGGATACAGCAGATGTTGCCATCAATGCCAGTAATGTTAACAGCAAATACAGTTTAAAAAGCTTAACTGCCTCCGGGGAAAGGAGACCTACCGGGGAAACAGAAGAGGTAGAAGATACCACGATCCCAAATGCATTAAGCTACGCCCAAACTGCTCAGAAGAGAAAACAAACGTCATTAGCATACCCGAGCGATAGCAACTTTAAAAATCGCATGACTTTTGGAATTTACGATACATGGGGAGACGCTCGAGGAAATTTAATAAGCAGGGGCTGTCGTGGGACCAAACAAGAGCTGCTTATTAAACACATCAGATGAAAACTTTCCTTCGCTTATCTCATTCGGCTTACACGGTTTTTGAAATTCTAAAATCCTGGATTTTTAACAATCGTTGACGTTTACAGGAGAAAATATTATATTCATTGATTCAAATAAGGCGTGTGTCCAAAGCGAAAACACTGAAAAATTAAATTTCATAAATATTCAGAGCAAAATGAAAATGTTATTTTACATTATTTTATATATCAGAATCGTGAATATCGACCAATGCATATATTGAGTAGGTTTTGATTTATAGTGTGTCGAAAAAAATATGTATTAACCATCAGAAAACATATATTTTTTTTAGTCTAAAGTCATTCACAGGAAAGGGATTTATCCAGACGGCTTTTAGCACAAACTTTGCAAAACATAATTACACGGCGTTTAACAAAAAAAAATTAAATTGCTATTTTAATTTGAGAAACAAACTTATTATAATATCTTGTAGCCCTTGAACTGCTTAAATTTAGCTTCATTAAACTCCGATTATGAGTTATCTTTAACGATTATTGCGGGGATTTAATTCCGGTATAATGACGCGGCATATATTCGGAATGACCCTCGATTCTTGATGAAACTCTCCGGCCTCCGATAAACATCAAATAAAGCAATTACTGCCATTATTACGCTACGGTTATAACGTTTAATACTTTCATAAATTTCCCTTATCAACACTCACTGGAGTAGAATGCCTAACCCTTTAACGGCACCGGGGTCTGCAAACAATTTCGATTATTTTAATCGACCCCATTTGAGGCAGGCTGCACGCTGACAATCGGATACTTTATGGGCCCTTAAGAAATGGTGGCTCAACAACAATAAACCGAATATTTCTACTGGGAGACAATATGAGCTGAGATACAGACCCTGATTGGTGGCCAAACTGCCGCACAGGTGTCCGTAAAACAAAGCTCTACGAGCTCCTTAATGCATGCCGGGCTCCTTATTTCTTCATATGTAGCATTTCTCTCCCTCTTCATAGTAGGGAGCTTTTCTCAACGAATATTCTCCTTTTATTGAGTACTATTTAAGGATCTTTTAACGTTATACGTTTTGTTTTGTGAATCTGAAGACAATTACCACGTCATTAAATTGTTTATAAATCTCAATAATAATAATGTAGCCCTAAAAGAAACTTGTTATATACAGAGAGTACACAACACATGGATACTACAATCTCACTGGCTACATGTGTTGTGTGTTATATACAGAGAGTACACAACACATGAATACTACAATCTCACTGGCTCCATGTGTTGTGTGTTATATACAGAGAGTACACAACACATGGAGCCAATGAGATTGCAGTATCCCAAATTTTATGAAATGTATCAGGTCGAAAGATGTGAGGACTGTGAGAAATAATAAAAGAAGGAGAGGAATATTATGAAGTACATGTCTACAATCACTTAAATATTATATTCGGTCAATAAATAAGTCTTAAACTGCCAATGTTAAACAACGTTTCGATTCTAAATTATCGTTTTTCACCAGGAAAAAAATGAGACCGCTTTCTACTTTAAAATGCGGTGCAAATATAATATTTAACAATAATATTTGAATAAACTCATGTGAATTTATTGTAGGTAGGCACATGTCAAACCCACGAAATCTGGACCCAGAGCTAAAAGCTTTAGAAACTTATCACCCTTTCGCAGAAGTCATTAAAAACACAATTTTCAAAACCACCCCTAGACAATCTTCTCACGCAATATTTAAAGAACTCAAAATCATCTGCAGAGAACAATAACGTGTGATATTTTCGTGTTTATTTTAAGGAATGAACTCAAATCTAGAGCTGTTTGCGTAAGATCCTCGCAAATATATCCGAACCACAATTTACCTTACAAATACGGAGGCACATCATCGTCGCTGGTTTACAAACACTCATTTGATATACAGTCCCGACCCGCTCGGGCTCGAGGTATTAGAGAGAGTTATAAGCAGAGACGAGGCAGAGAGAGAACTCCCGCCAGACGCATGCAGACCCCTGACTTGACGAGTGCATAATTTAGGAATATCATATATATTGCGTGCAAAAGATTTACCTAAGTAGGTGAGCTAATATTTGGCCGAATATTTCATGTGGTTTCGGGGAATTTCCATACAAATATGCGCCGGGAAAAGCGTGACGCGAACACTCAGCCATATATTCTGGAGGGGTGGCTTCTCAAACTAAGATTACTTTTACTTTTCCATCCAACTGTCATAATATTATACCTATTAAACTAAGCATTAACCCTAACGGAACGCCTAAAAACCTCTGTCTTGAAATGTACCCCTTGATTTACAAACTATATGTCACTTGACTCTTAACAAAATAGACTAAAGTATTTGATTCAATTAGTCGTGCTATTTTTTTCCCCGACTTCTACATGCAGATTCGATTTAAGATTTTCACTTCCAAAAGTAATATTGTAATTAATTTTTATGTTATTATGCCACAGTTTCTCAATGTGGTTTTCTGCATATAGTTTTGGTGTAACCATGTAGTACCGGATACCAAGAATTAATCTAACTAAAGAAAGAAGAAATGCAGCACGGAATAATTACCCGAAATTACTAAGTCTGCTTGCAGATTACATCACCTCTTGACACTCTTTCCTAAACACTTAGGACGGGTTGTTTCGGAGAATTTGAACAATTCATCGAATTTCAACGTTCATTTTCGGGTTCTGTGAAAGACTTGTTCAAGTTCTGTTATTATATCATTGTAGGCTAGTTGCTTGACAAAACTGAAATAAAAACAGAACTTGAAAAAATCTTTCACAGAACTTGAAAATGAACGTTGAAATTTGATGAATTGTTCAAATTCTCCGAAACAACCCGTCCTTAATAATTCCATTCTTACAGATCTAAAATAGTATATACTTTAAATTATGTCCACAAATCTCTGTACCTACCCATTGTTTCGAGTCACATTTCGACTATTTAAACAAATTACGTTTTCCATGCATATACAACATATACAAAACTTCAATCGGATCTTTTGATAAATGAAATGCTCATTCAGCATTCGGAACAGTCCATTTATATCAGAGAACACTGAAGATAATAATTAATATGTATTTATAATAATTCAATACATTGTCTTGTCTATTTTTAAAGTCTTGACACGCTTCATTTGCACGCAACACGTGTCCGAGAGAGTTTGTAAATTCTAAAAGTTTGAGAAGCTCGATGCTCCTCTCCCCCAGGGCAACCTGTGAAAGTACCAACACATGCGCCTATATATAGGATTCAACTTAAACTTGACGCCTGAATAATACATCTTCCGTCTGATGTGCGTATGTCGGGCGTCTTGGGTACGTTATGGGTGCGTAGCTGATACTTAGAACCTTATACCTCAATCTCTGAAAGTTTGCTCCTTGCGTTAGCGGCCCTGCCCTTTACACTTCCCTCACAACCTGAGGGCGAATTTAACCGAGTGAGTATTCAACCAATATTTTCACAAACGATATTTAAATTATTATTTTGCATTTATCGTTTGAAAATAATACTGATTATTTTTCCACTTGACTTTAAACATGTCATTTGAAATTTTGTTTAAAGCGAAAAAAATCCATACTTTAATATAACTCGTTGCAAATATTAACGGTTTTGATCTACAATTTTTATAATCTTTAATTGTGTTAGTTTGTAAGCAATTTTTTTCTAATTTTCAATAAATCTTAATAAAAAAATTCGATATATTTAATAATGTTGAACAAACTATCTTTAGGCGCGTGATATGTTTTTATTTGAAGTAAAACTGATGCCAATAATTTATATGAATTTACCTCTTGGTCCCAAATAAGCTAATGAAATTGATTAATATTTCAGCAGAAGTACAAAAAAATAAGTTAAATAATGAAGTTGAGAACATTGTCAAAATCAGTAAGTTAAGAACAAAGAATCATGGACACAAAATTATTACGAATTATGTTTTGCAAACCAGTCCACTACCTACCTGTTATTCTTCTCCATTACCCACGGCCAAAGGCATAACATCAAAACAAAAAAAAGCTTTCCGTAAAATGGGGTGACTTCATCAATTTTCAACATTGAAATAATTTATTTTTTTTCTAAACTAAAGTTTTCGCACACGTCTAAACTATCGAAATTTTAAATTGTATGTGTGTTTGTGGAGTAAAACAAAACTTGATGATCGAAGTCACCATTCAGAGTGGGGTGACTTTTGAATAACAAAAATTCATTCAAAAAATGTTTAATGATATATATATTGATATACTTTATGATATATATATATATATGATACGAATATATTATAATTGTTGAGGAATTTATAAATTGTATCAACATTCGACAAATTGATAATCATAATTGGATAATTTGTGTAGCGCCGTTTTTGTAAAAAAAACTCAAGGGCCTACATCCCTAGGTTCTTGAAATGTTTGAAAATATCTAGATACTAAATTGACACTTATTTTCGAGCATCTGTTGTATCCACGTTGCCCGAAAAATATTAAAAATAACCGAGAAATACCGAAATAATAGTGAGAATTATTCCATACTAATTTGCGATGGTCAAAGTCGCCACCCGATTCAAAAGTCGCCCCATGTTACGGTATGAATGAAACACCATAAAAGCATTGCATGTGTTTTGGTCCGGCGGACGAAGAGAAAAGAGTGGACCCGTGACGTCACGTATCCGTTTCATGGAAGAGAATCATCCTGGGGGAAACTGGAAGTTGCTCAACGTTTTTTCCCAATATAACCAATTAGACATGTCTGGAGTAATTTATGTATAATCTCCGGTCTCACTTAATCCTCTAATCCAGCGCGCGGGATTAATCTAGCGCATGATTCGTCGCTAAATTCACCAGCCCTCTTCTCCTTTATGGCTTTCCTTTTAGATTTTCTTTTTTTCAGGGCTGGTCTCCCGCCTAGCGATTAGTTTTACATGCCCGAGGAATAAAAAAGAGCCCAAATTCGGGAGAAAACTTGCGTCACGTATCAATTCTACGGCCACTGCGAGTATACAAAGTGATTTGACTTTTGAGCAAATCATAAAATAACACTCGGGATTTTGACAATGTTCCCAACTTCAGTATTTCTCACTGAGGAGTAAACCTATATAAATTGCGTAAAACCTATATTGTGGGCGTGTTCATGCGCCTTGAATTTTTTTCATGAGCTCATAAAAAACTTCAATGCGTCTAAAGATAGTTTGTTCAGCATTATTAAAAATTTATAATTTTTTATCAAGATTTCTCGAAAATGAGAAAAAATGGTTCGTAAACTAACACACTAACAGATTATAAAAATAAAAAAAAACGTGAAATATTGACAAATATCGATGATTTCAAATCAAAAGTATTGAATAAAGTTGATAACGCAAGTCCAGCGAAAAAATGTTTTTAACGAGTTGTACGACAGGCGCAAACATTGCCTATTTTCATGTGCGCATATTATCGCTTCCATCCGATTTATGTGAGAATTGAAAAGAATTTTGTCAAAGTTTGCATTTTTTTTTAAATATTCAAATTGTAATTTTAATCATTGAAGCAGAAGAATACTAATGAAACATAACGTGAAACAGAACAGGACATAGAAAATAAATAAAAAAGGTAACGGTCGCAACTGGAGATCGGACCCAGAATCTTTCTTTTAAAAAGATGTTAGGTCGCAATGTTCGAGTGCATAGAGACTTATATACTTAGACTTATTTAGAGGTGTTGTTACGGTAAGACAGAGATCTTTGGTTAGATTCCCAGTTGCGACCGTTGCCTTTTTGTTTTGATTTTCTCTGTCTCGTTCTGTTACTTGTTTCGTTTAGACTTATAAGTATACTTCTTCTTCAATGAAAAATATAATCGTATTCGTAAAAACCATTAACTTTGTGGTACGTCATATTTAAGAATAAAAACACATAAATTTTTTTTTGACCAATTTAATTTTATTTAAGCTCTACCGGTTTTGGAAGAACCCTTCCTTCATCAGGAGAATATTAAAAACTAATTGGGTAAAAGTTTTTTTTTATTATAAAAATATAATCGATTTGATGAGAATAGGAAACAACTAAAGGGTATTTTCCGTCTTTCCGGCGAAGAAAGGTATGCAAATTCACGTTTTTGGCTCGTTGTCATATGAAAATCCAGGGTCATTTTTATTAGCAACCTCGGTAGTTCAACAATGGTCTTAACGGTAACAAATGGCTGGGGCCGGTCCGGCCAATTGGCCGATATGGCGGTTCCTTCACCGCGATCCCATTTGTCCGCCGCCCCAGATTGCATCTGGACCCGAATTATTCAACCCCCTGCGGAATACTCTACTTGTACCTCCTCTAGGAGCCGATTGCCATCAGCGAAGTCGCCAGATGCGTAATGGGCCGTACGCGGAACAGGCCACTTCGAGAATATTTTACACTGGCGAAGGAGGGAGAGGGGTTTGTTGTTTTGGCCATCGGCCTCTTGGGTTGAAACTCTTGAGGGTTTTGGGTATTTAAATAACAGTTTTTATTTAATTAAATTTCTTTTCTTTACTTCAAAACATTCTTAAATTGTCAAGAAAAACAATCATTAGTTTTATTTACCTGTTCGGGCGGCCGAAAGAAGAACTAACGAACGGTAAAGGTGGTCGAAAAATGAACCAAAGAATGTACGATCTGTAGTAGTATTGACCCTAGTAGCACAAAAAATAATTTTTAGTTCCATATTTTTAACAAAATATTTCATTTGAAGCTGAAGCGTGCGCAAGTAAATTTTATTAATTTATTTGTTTTGTAACAACATACCAAATCGGGGGTGTCATAGACTCGCTTGCTTCAAATAATTGGAAGCAGTTGGAACTCTTGTGGGATATTCACATAAAATTTTAAAAAATAATAATAATACAAAAGCAAAACATCTGTTTTCGGACGCTGAGAACAATCGCGTTATAAAATGTGTATACCTTTTTCTGCCTCGAATTCCTGTACTTCTATAATTATTACTATGACCGTTTCATCATATGCTATGTTTAAAACATTATACTTAACTTTCAAAATTGTAGACGAAACAAAAAGACAACAGACAAAAATGTCAACAGTTTTGGTTCTGTCTATTTCAAACGCTTAATGATAAAATAAATTAGTTCAATTGGCATGTACCCGTATAAATACATATATTCAACAAAAGATAAAAATACGTGTCTTAACAATACCGTTGAAAACCATAATTATTTTGGTTTCACATTTATGCTAAATCCTTTACGTTTTCAAGAATTCAAAGGGCTAACCCGAGAACTTTTGCAGAATCTCAAAAATGTTAATGCTACTTGAACGGGCGGTCCTCAAGCGTGATTTGAGAGTGATACACACTGATGAAGTACAACCTCCGAATACGGCGTAAGTCAGTAAGGCAGAAGAAAGGACCCTTTCTCGATCCGTGTCAAAGTTAAAATCACTTCCGAAGCACAAAAGAAGAATTTACCACTTCCGGCCTTAAGATTCTTTACTTATTCCTTTCAAATGATTTTTTTTATGATCGTCTAAAAAACTGCTGATTTCTGTTTTTAAACAAAAATATAAAATATTAGACCCTTTATGAATTGATGGGATGGCAGAGTTGGTAGATGCGCCCCTCCCGGATAAATTTGACGTCCCTAGTTCAAGTACTGTTTACAACCAAATATTACTATTATTTTTTTTTTTTTTTTGAAAAATGTTAATATTCATATTATTTTATTATTATATTCATATTATTTAACTGAAAACTGAACTAAAAAAATAGGTATGTAAAAATAAAGTAAAATTAAAAAACATAAACAGTAAAATTAAAAACAATAGAAATAAAAATTTGATAAAAAATTATGAAATGAAATGTTACCATATCATAGATGATAATTACTCTGTTATCAATTATGTTTAAATTTTGAATACTTAAATAAATTTCCATCTAAAATATACATAAATAGTAAAAATTCTTTAAAAAAATAACAGGTATAAAATTGTACTCCTTTATGCTAAATTTACGATAATGTAACTACAAAGTAAGATGAAAGGTATTTATTGTAATTGATATTTATTATAAGTACTTACATATTATTTTTTTGAATTATAATGTCTGTATTATGTATTATTTAAAAAATGTAAAAATCTTAAATCTGTAAAATCCCTACGGACGTTTACGAGTAATAAATAAATTAAAAAAAATACCTAACAAAGTATCTAGAGAAGGAAGGTTACCTAGAGAAAGAAACATGAATTCTTGAATAACTTTTCTATCTAACCACGCATGAGGTAATTACATACCTAATTTTTTTTAAATAACTAACCATCCTACAGTTTTAGGATGCATTAGGCAGAGAGGATGGACCGTCAAACAACTTGGTTTTGGCACACAATCCTTGCTTCATTCACATTCATACGTATTATAACCATAAGATCATTTTCGTACTGAAGCAGACAGCCAGAATAAAACTCCCCACATTCTCACATTAATCACCTCTGTTCTAAAACACATTTCCTATATTCATCAACAGTCGTGTTTATTCTTAAACATAGGCATATTTATTTAAATAAATAATTGTGTCTTCTCGTTTTTTTATTGGGATTATTTAGCACAGACGACCAACCACCAGCATTCTGTTTTCTTGGTCATGTCATGTATCTTTGTGAATATCATCTGCTTCCTTATAAAATTTATTTCTGAAAATAATGTAAAATCATGTAAAATATTTTTTAATATAAGCCATGATCTTTGATCGGGTCATACCATTTGCAAAAACACTTTCTCAAAAATTTCTTGTTGATCCAACAGCATTAAAAATGCAAATAAAAAAATATATGCATACTTGTGTACATAATACAAATGAATAAAGAAAGCTGACAAAGAACGACTTCAAATTTCAAATTACCAATACAATTGTATGTTCTTTTTTCGAAGATATTTAAAAATTTAAATCATTTATCTACTTATCATTTTTTCAAAGTGACCTAGTATTTCTAGTACAAAGTCAGGAGCTTAACTTCTGTTTTTCTTGTATCTGATAATGACAAGAGTTAATCCTGGATTAACTCTTGCGCTGGTTTCCAATAGCTGATGCAGGGTGGACGTATGTGGGGTGTGATGGCAGTCATTATTTTCACGGTCGATACCCTTCCGATGTTTTGCTCGTCTCATGTTAGTTCAGCCTCCCTCCCCCTAAACCACCCCCAGACCCCTTCCGCCACCCGCCCTGGAACAAACCCCACTAACACTCTGGGGAGCAAAGGATCTTGTGGAAAAAGGCACTAGCGTAGGTTAATTTATTTTTTGTTGGTTCTTTTTCTGATAGAACAAATCACTTTGAAGGAATACGTATTCGTCATTTGTTGCCTCATTGCTGGGTGTTGTGACCCTCGTGCCAAATGTAATTATTGGTGTTTACTTTCTTCTAAATGGTGGATTTCTATTGAAGACAAAGGATCATTCCTTCCACCATCTACAAAGACTCTGCACAGCATCCCCGGGGCTATCACAAACTATGTAAATTCATTACCACAGCAAATATGTTCTCCCTTCATAATCTTGACTCTCTTCTAGTTCAAGTTTTGGTTTATCGTGGGGGATATTATGCAGTGTTGCACTTCCTCCTCCTTCTGTCAACGTTTTGGACAGCGCTACGATGTCCATCATCATGGCAGATGGGTAGATTATTGTGAAGTGTGATTATGGACACCGTAAAGCTGTCCAAAACGTTGACATAAGAAGGAAGCGCAACCCGACATAATACCATAAAAATGAATAACGATAATACGAGTACCTGAGGCCGTGAAAACCTCAAATCATATTCAAGTTTTAGTTTGATTAAAATCTTTCAAAAGTCCTCGTTACTGCCTCCAATGCAATTACAAAAATGCTGGAACCATGTGATTCATAATTGATGTAATTTTTTTTAGACCAAAAACAATGAAATAAATGACAGAAATGTAACAAAATAAGCCATTTTATGAGACGATTTGTCAAGGATGACAAGAATTTGCTGCTACGGTGATATTTTTGTGATGTTGGGACTATTCGTAAAGATGATTTTAGATGTAGAAGGAAGCGCAACCTCACTCAATGCCCCAAAAGTCAAACAGCGTAAGTGAATTCCTGCTATAATTTCCACCCTTAGTTCATCATGAAATTATACAAAATAATAAGTACAACCGCTTCAACGAATTCCTCTCCTCTTACTCAGCGGTTTGCAGGTAGGTCTTCGCGGAGGATGCAGGTGTGTTGGCTTATAGAAGATCCTAAAAATTGGAAAAATAATAAATTCCTTGCGAATATCTGAATTGGAAGACGTAACAACTCCTACCGATTGGTGGCGATAAACAAGTCAAGGTTATGGTTTCCTTTTTTAAGGATTTCGCATTTTATTACCTCTGTTTTATTTGTATTCATAAAACAGATGAAAATCTGCGGTTATAAATAGTAAAAACATTTTTTTAGATATGTTTGCGATTCGATTTGGAATTTACGGGCGTGAAAACACTAGATTTAAGGCATACCTTTCGTATGAAATTGATTCATCTAACAAAAAAACTTACAGTTACTACGAACTATTCAACAAAAGTTTGCAGTTATATTATTCGAACAAATTATTTTATACTTTCTTTAGTCCCCTTTATGCAAATTATTACCTCTTTTCCAAGAATCTCGATAAATACTTTTTCTTATTTTTTTATTAAAAACAGCTCTTCACAGTGTTCGCTTTCCGCGAGAAAAGAATCGTTGGGTAGAGTGCATATTTTAATCAAATCGATAAGGCGAATTCACCTGAGAAGGGTGGTGTAATAATGAAGCGAAATGAGGGAGGGTTACTTTTTATGGGGCGAAGTTTCAGCCGGAGTCCCGAACACCTTATATTTCAAAACGTAAAACGTGTGCTGTGGGAAAAGTAAAAAGATAAATATTTTGAATCATCTTCACTTTTTAGTTTTGTTTTCTTTAATAATAAAGGGACCCCACCAATTTGAAGTTCGAAAGTCCGTAAATTTAAAATTTCAACTTTTTCACGAGATATAAATATCTATATATTTATTATTCCAATCCGTTTTTGTATAGAATCCTGAGTCACCTAATAAAACCACATTTTTATTCCTTTGAAGCCCAGCCTGCGTAAATCCTAAACCTTTATCCATCCAGCTTAAAAGGTAACAAAGTTCATCTTCACATTTTACTGTCCTCCGATGAGTATAAGCCGGGACTTTATTTCAGGATAGGACCATATTTTATTTGAGTAGAGTTTGAAAGGTCCCGGCCTAAATGGGCAGTAGGATGTGGTAGTTATATATTCACACTCTGAGAAGGAATGGAGGGCTGTGGAGGTAGAGTGTAGAACACGTGCGTTATCGATAAATTCACCTTTTTAAGCTAAAAGGTTTAGGAACAACGCAGTAAATTCCGTGATTTGTTCAAGTTCAGATGACTTTTTGGGCCACAGCTTTCTCCCATTCTGCCATCCTTGCTCGTACCAAGATATTGATTCTATCCGATATCGTTTGGTCGTTACATAAACCATTAAAACTTGTAAGTGTAACGTAATTTTATTGCGGTGTTTGTTTCTGAGAAAGCCGCATGTCTATAGAAAAGTTTTCATCCGTATTATATTCGCAAGGCTACATTTTATGTTCGTAGAAAAACACGTTTTCCCCGCCACTAAAATGCCACATTTCAAAGCTGAATGGAAAAGTCAGCAAAAGTTTTTTATGTCTAATCAATACAGGAGTAGATGGTTTATTTATTTCTGCATCAAAGACCGTAACCCATCTTATATCTGTTTTTTTGGTTTTATGGTTGGTAGTTAATAAGGTTTCATTCATTAGGAAAGACCCAACATGTTAAACCAATGACGATAACTTTTGTGGAAGTATTAATCCCACGCACATCTGTAACAGTATTAGTTATCCACGATTTTTCTTCTTCTTTAGCTCTATTCTACCGATTGCCGGATTAATGTCTACATCCTTGTCTTTCCAGTATTATCCTTTTTTCGCTATGGTCTATCATTTTAGCCACCTGCATTTTTATAATCGCTCCACCACTGCTGTGATTTTTTTACTACTTCTTTCTAACAAAGCAAGGAGCACCAATCATCTTATTTCTTAACTAAGTGACATTCCACATCGCATTAGCAACAATTCTATAGCCATTTATTTGTTGTAAGTCTTAGTAAATTTACATCCACCATCTCTTTTTCATGTTCCGTTGCGCTTATGACATTTTCTATCCTCATCAATCTCCCAAGCATAAATTATGTTTTTGCAGCTAGATCATAAATATACGAAGACTCTGATTTTTAAGCTCTGATCTGAAGCTAGTAAACAATATTTTTTTCCTTTCAAAATCTTATATCTACCGATCTAGTGAAACTATCACATAATATTTGGGGGAATATAATGATAATGGAATATAATCCAAAATGTATTTTTCTTCTGGTAAAAGTGTAGGGAGCGTTTAATATTATTTGCATGAACCGATTTTATCACTACGCATCCAATTTAACCAGAGGATAATCACGAACAAAAACCATACAGGCGCAGGATATCTCAATGGGCGATATTACACAGGTCGTCAGTCTAAATATAGATGAGATCAATTTTGCACACTTGCCTGGCCCGGCGTATCCTTTCAACGATCGATGAGTCGGTACATCTTCCGGAACACTTGCTCCATTATGATCGTACCTTTATTCACTTTCTGTTTAAGCATCTACTGCCTAGTCCACTATGTGGGTTGGAGGTACCACGCTCCGGGCTGTGTGCTGGAGCCCGTTTTCTGGAGGTTGAAGGCCTTGTGGCCAGGGAAGGACCGAAAGGACACTGCGTTATTCCGTTACTCAACTTGCTATATCTTTATTCTCCCCTTATCGTACGTCTCACTGACTTTTAAAACCTGATTAAACCACTCCCAATCGATTGTTTTGTTAATGAGGTCATCTTTTAGAACGAGAATTTTTTAATTTTATCGATTTTAGCACCGTTCAAATTGTCACTAAAATTTTTAATATTTCATAACTATTATGATAAGAAAACTGAAGATTCGAATTCGATGATAAGTGTGTTTAGTTTGGGAAAATTCACACTGTGTTTTAAATAGGTCACCTAACCCAGGAGCTAGTTATTAATTCAACTATGACAACTTCATTTAGGAATGTTGTGAGGGACAAATCAACGAACAGGAGACACTTACATCCTCGAACATAATTAAATTTATTTTTAGGAAAATTTTGTTTTCTAATATTGGTATCTTTCCTTGTATTATTTTTTTGTTATTCTGTAACCTAGATATTGCGTCGTGTCGGTTTTATTCTTTGGTAAATAGATCTAAGTTAACCATCACCTGATAACATGGTTACAATAGTTGGTTTTATCTTCCAACGCCTGTAATGGATGGTCGCGTGTCCTAGTAATGTGTCCAATGCTTTCTCGACCACCGTTTCCGTCCATAAAAGTGTTATCAACCCCTCGCACTCATTGCATGCAGGCACCATATTTTTTTTAAAGAAAATAATTAAAAAGGCCTCAGTCTTGAATTGGGTGTATCATTGTGTGCAGGTGAGGGGAGCAGATAAGAACTGGTCTGGCGAGCCTGAAGAAATCTATTATTATTTTGTTTAGCGGAGAAACAAACCACAGAAATTGTTCAGATCGTAGATACCCCGAGAATAGACACCGAACGCCATCTATCCCCCGCCATCTCGAACCATTAAGCCCGCCTTGTCGGTTTCCAGTGATTTTATTTACATAGAACCATCGTCTTATCGCGCACACTTTGAGGGAGAGAGACTTAACTTATGGCCGAGGGGGACTCTGAAATAACTTTGGACTACGCTATAAATTTTATTTGACCTTTATTAAGTTTACACGCGGTGAGTGCTCGGATGTATCTCCTCCCAAGACCAATTTAAGGCCGTAAAGTTTGCTGGAATGCATACTTCAAAACTTCATGCAAACATTTCGTCATATGCAAATCTTCGTGGGGTAATTTGGCAAAAGGCTTTCATTTCTAAAACATATATTTATCATTGTGATTTCAACTAAAGTACCAAGTAATTTTTAAAATAAAATTTATTTAAAAATATATTGTCTTTCTGCGTTTGTAGAGAGGGTAACAAATGAGCCGTGATTAAAATATTATTAACCTTTGCCAATTTAAAAAAATGAAAAAAACCTTTTTTAAATCCAGCAATCCTTCCTACGTGACGTATTGAAAACAAGATATATTGGAATATCAACAGTTGTACGACTACAGATTGATTGAAAGATTAATTGTGACCTAAAACGTTTAGTTTCTTTACGTTTTATGACACCCATCCTAAAATCAACCACGCTTTCCCGATTTTTTCAATCGCGATGAAAAACCAATATCAAAAAATTACAATATTTTCCTATAGTTCAAATTAACGAAAAATGTTGTACAGCTTCGGGGAGAAAATGACTTTTTTTATTCAGCCATCGTCAATGGAGGGAAGACGGCAGTATTTATTTCGATTAATTCTAATCCTTATTCGACTATCAATAAAAAAATATCGATATTTTATTGAGGATA
This sequence comes from Hesperophylax magnus, assembly GCA_026573805.1. Classification (NCBI taxonomy): domain Eukaryota; kingdom Metazoa; phylum Arthropoda; class Insecta; order Trichoptera; family Limnephilidae; genus Hesperophylax; species Hesperophylax magnus. Next base: position 11,278,933 of record JAIUSX010000022.1, read on the forward strand.
ATTTTTAAGAGGTAGTTACTTGTTTTACCGCGTTGTCGCTTTAGACCCGCCCTTACTCGAGGGACTTGTAATGAGTTGCGATATATTAATTTAAAAGTGCCTCAGGTGAGCGTTGTAGGTACTCTTAAATAAATTTGTTTTTGTAGCCGCAGAGTATCTGCTGGGGTGTTCTCGTCACGAATTTGGGGGTTTTAAATTAACGCAAAAATAAGTAGACACCCATTAAATGTACATTTTTTGCTAAGGAAGAGCTTTTAAACTTGAAAACACAATATTTTGTTTTTATCGTGTGGGTAAATGATTGTTTTTATTGTGTGGGTAAATGATTGTTTTTATTGTATGGGAAAATGATTGTTTTTATTGTGTGGGTCAATGATTTTTTTTATTGTGTGGGAAAATAATTGTTTTTATTGTGTGGGTAAATTATTGTTTTTATTATGTGGGCAAATGATTGTTTTTATTGTGTGGGTAAATGATTGTTTTATTATGTGGGTAAATGATTGTTTTTATTGTGTGGGTAAATGATTGTTTTATTATGTGGGTAAATTATTGTGTGGGTAAATGATTGTTTTTATTATGTGGGTAAATTATTGTTTTTTTTGCGTGGGTAAATGGTTGTTTTAATTGTGTGGGTAAGTGATTGTTTTTATTGTGTGGGTAAATGATTGTTTTTGGAATTAAAAGTTTTGTTGTTATAGTATATGTTTAAATTTGAACATAATTTTAAAATTGTTAATTTTGTTTTTATTTAGAAATAGATCAAATTTATTTCGTTTTATGGTATATCAACTATTTGTAATTTTATTTAATTCATCATTCTTTCATAATCGTTATTTGCTTGACAGAAATATTTCTTCTATGGTTATTTTAGTAAGTTACCTAGTTATTGTTGAATAAAACAAAACATTTATTAATGTTATTCCATATGCAATTTTATTGGTTCGTTTGAATCAATGACAAAATAAAATTCTATACTATTTAAGGTGCGTATTTTTTATCACCTTTAATTTTCAAATTAAAATCACAAATATTCATGATTTAATTTCGTGGAAGCGTACTTCAATTTCGTTTAAGTAAGTATCCACCGGGCATCGCTGTGCAGACAAAAGCTCACGTAAGTTTACGAGAACCACCGTTTATTTCCATCCTTTCAGCGCCAAAGGGGTGTACATACTCGTGTGTCCCCATATTTAATTAAAGTCCGAATGGTTACCGCGCTTTACCCCGCAGGCCACCACGACAGAATAGGTGAACTATTCAGCGCGGAATCAAGTAGTATCTACTGGCTTTACAGAGGAATCTCCTTTTAGTCTAAGGCGGAACTAGATTTTCTACATTTTAGACGGATTGGTATCTGACACATTTTATTTTGTAATAGGCTTACTGCACAATCAACACTGTCGATAACTTTACTAGAGTATTTTGTAATGGACTTGTTTCACAATCAACACTAGTTTATTATTGAGGTAAGTGTGGTTTTTCACTGTTTCAGCACAGATTTAAATATGTTCAGGTAGCATTGGGGATCTTCGGTCAGTCTAAGTTGGAAGTGAAAGTAAAATATTTTATTTGGTCACTGTGTATATCATATGACTACCTACCCAAAATAGACTTAATCAATGCAAAATATTGCTTGATAACTTTCCTCTGTTCACGACAATGTGGTAGTTCTGTTGGTTTACGGAAGGAATTCCAAATATATTTATAAATAAAACCTGGCGCTGCCAGGTTTAAGTGTTGTAATGTTTCATAAATGAGATGCCATTCGTCTGTCTGAAAGAAAACAGATGAGTAAAAATATAACGTACCAATATGCAGTAAATAAATGTTTTCCCACAAATCTATTAAGTAAAATGTGGTGAATTTTTCCGTCATATTATTTTTTTATTTATTTTGTTTTTGGAAAGACTATTAAGTAAAACCTGAAATAGTAACTATTAATCACAGAAGGTAATATTACCGATTCATAATTCATTCCAAAAATATTAGGGGAGTCATTAATATTGTATTTTATGATTAAGTATTATAATTCTAACATACTAAAGTTTAATTCATAAGTTATTCCAAAAAATATATACATCCTTAACATGTCAATAGATGCGCACGATAAAATAAAATATATATATATATTTATCTAAGAGATACACAGATATAGCAGACAATATAAATATGCGTTAAGAAAATGAAGGTATTGTTGGTAGTTCTTAGTCGAAGCATGACACAATTAAATATTACCAAATAGGTTCGGATTAGCTCTGAAACTAATCTGTTTTAAATGTTCTGTTTCAAATTTTCGCTATCGCTAAAATTATATTCAATGATTAAATATGTTACTTTCGGTTTCAATTGAATTGTATTGGTTTGAATTGACTTCGAAGAACATGTTCCTGCAATTGAAACTCTAATATCTAACGCGCTAACGAAATTTAAGCTTTGGTGAATTGGTTTAACACGACCTACGTTTGTGAAAAAAATATATCAAAAACATAACAAAACGTCAGACAAAAATTCCCAAAATTTTCAGTAACGTGGGTCCACCTTAAAAAAATATTGAGATCGAAACGTACAATAACTGATGGAAAACACATTCATCGAATTTCCATAGAAAGAATGTCTGCGGAATTTCAAAGAATTTCGGGTAGGTAAACAAAAAATACCTTTGCGAAAAAATTGCTTCTCGTCGGTATTCAAAGCCTATTTTGAAAGGGTTTTTTACCGCATTTGATATTTTTTCCAGTGTTGCCGTCATTTTAGAATTCCTTCTCGATGCGATCGGACATGTGACGTGTGGGGGCGGTGTTTGGTGTTTGGTGTGTACGGGAGATTGAGGTGTTCAAGTGACAGGTGGAGGCTGTTGAGACGAAGGGTAAATAGGGTGATATTCACGTGGTTTAATTGTGTCAAGATAGCGCACAATTATACGGTGTCTCAGAGAGGAAGGTGAAAATACGCGATAAGGTTTAATTTGGTGTAATTGACTTTAATCAAATATCATGTTTATTAAATGTTATTAATCAAAACACAATTTTGATAAATGTTACTTTTAAATAAATTGATTAAACGTCATCATTATATCAGATGTATAGCAGAAAAACTGTGAGATATGAGCTCTGGCTTTATGAAATTTTCGCATAATTTTCTCTTTGGATTTTTATGGATCGGCGTTTTTTCTCGTAGCACCATTTCCATCGTGATCAATAAATAACTGAGCACTTAATATATTCTTCTTGAATTGTTTCCTTATTATGGGGAATCGTGACCCACAATTCAATTTCCAGGTTGGACAAAGCTCCTTCACTCCGTACGGTCCTGCGATGCATGGAGAGCTTGTGGAGTTTTGGAAATCTATTTAACTGTTAAAACGAATACTTCTCTTCAATTTGTTAGTTCCGTTGTTTGAAAAGAATTGAAATTAAAAAAACAATTGTTAAAGACTCAAACGAAACCAGTAATAATTAGTCTAGAAAACAACCAACAAATTTCGTAGGAAAATATAAATACTACACACTAGGGCAGGTTTCTTAAAAAGCCCATTTACGTTTTTTCGACTACAATGATACATAAATATTCCCCTCTCAACACCACTCTTTACAAAGACGTTTCGTTTTTTTTCATTGATATGGCCTCTCACTTAATAGGCACTTGCTCCGACTGTGAATCCCTCTCCCTAAATAGGTCTGAACGTAAAGGTAAAGCGTTTGTGTATTAATGGCCGAGTGAAAAAGTAGTCTTGTGAGATTGTTTGGAATTTACGATACGAGCAGCGGCAGAATTCCGTCTCTGTAGCCTCGCGCGTTGGCACTTAAACTTTACGCGCTAGCATCAGCTATCTCTTCCAAAGTCACTAAAAACTTCAAACTTCAATGAACAAACAAGCTCACACAAACCTTTTCAATATATAACTCTAGGTAGGGTGTTTCGGCGCACGCTGCTCTCTCCTGTCTCCCTGTGCGTAGTTCGCCCCACTGCTTCTTGCCAGCTTTCTTTGCTGCCAACACTCTTAGGACGGGTTGTTTCGGAGAATTTGAACAATTCATCAAATTTCAACGTTCATTTTCGGGTTCTGTGAAAGACTTATTCCAGTTCTGTTTTTATATCATTGTTTAATTTATCATCAGTCGAAATGTGTTGCCCTGAAAATGCTGCTACCATTATTATGACCGAGTGTGTAGATTATTACTGCCTATGTACGTTTTATTTTTAAATTTACAATAATACATATGTTATAAACATTCTAGAATATAACTCTACGATATGTGATACCTGTTTTTTCTTACATTTAATCACGGATGAGTCCAACGCAAAATTTGAAGGTATATAATGTTAGGTTTAGAATTCCTTTAGAATCAAAGAGATTGTGATTTTTTACTACATTCATTGAAGTTATTGAACTTGAGTGAGAGAAGAAAATATTATGATCTTATATTTTAATATAACAATGTTAATTATCAGTTGGAGCCCGGAAACATTAATGTTGATCCACTTTCATGTTGCTATCAATAGAACAAGGTTCCCCGGTATGTATTATTGTGAAAATTATACTACCGTTTCAGACTAATATTCTGTTATAAATAGATTACACACCAGTGGTAACCCTTTCGCTAATGTAGCTGACATTTTTAATATGCCTCTGTTGATGTATAAAGCTGAATTTGTCAAACACTTCAGCAGAGCATACTCTAACGAGGGCACAGCATGACAAGTTTTTTTCTCTTTTTGTTTATCTTCTTCGTTGATTTCATTTACTTTGCACTAATGTATATTATTTTGTTTTGTTTAATTTTGAAATCAATCTAATAATTTTTCTTTTCCTTCTTCTTTATGCATTTTATATTACTTTCAGTAATTATCATTTATGTGAATGGCAGTTACGCCGTTTATCTCTAAATAGTATAAAACAAAGTCGCTATCCGCGAGTTTATATTTGTGCGCTCAGTTCTTCTAAACTACGAAATGGACGGTGATAGGGTTTTCACTGTCATTAAAAAATTTCTTCCAAAAAGTTTATATATATAATACATCGATAATATATATATAGATAGTTAAGAAAAGACGTGCAACGCAGGTTACACATCAGCTAGTTCTAAATAAATTTACGTTGGTAACATATATGTGCTAATATAAAAATCAAATAATATATAGCATTAAAGTTACAAACTAAGTTCAAAACGCTTCATATATTTTGAATAACTAACACATTTTGCTGTTATTTTATAGAAAGAAAAGTCTTATGTGATTTTTCTTCTTGTAGAGTGATTAGATCAGTGTTGATGTTTATTAAGTTTTCGCATAAATTCTGAACTTTGGTGGCCGTTAAACATTTTAATAAGAAAAACTATTACATTTAAGCAAACAATTTGTTTTAAAGACAATGCTTTTAGATCGTTTCGTCTTAGGATTATTCTCATTGATTGGTTTTTTTTAGGAACAAACAATTTACCAATAGATTTAAAATTTTTTGTTAAATTTATTGGTAAATTGTTTAACAAAAAATTTTAAATCTATTGGTAAATTTTTTTTTAGGTACAAACAATTTACCAATAGATTTAAAAAATTTTGGGGCTATTTGAACGAAAAGATAATAGGTTGATAGCTTGAGATGTTATTGACGTACTAGCAATATTATATCGTATAAGTTATTTATTTAAATAAAAGTTGAATAAAGTTTAAAAAATTGTTTTTATTTTACTTTATCAATACGATGAGGTTCCTTAATAGTAACAGTTGAAGAAATAGATATTTTAGGTACATAGGTGTTTAGTTTATTCATTGAAAATTAATAAAAAAAGTATATTTTTTTCTGTATTTTGTGGTTGCTTTCAAAAGTTTATTAATGTAAATATTGTCATTACTGCAGAATAACCTTTTATTATTTTGTGCGGTTACATTGAGCGATGCTCTATTTTGTACGGTGATTTATTAAACATAGCTTTGCTCGAAATAATATAAAATATGACAGCATCCGTGGTCGAGGGGTAAGGTTCTCGACTAGCCAGCCGGAGGTGGCGGGTTCAAATCCCAGCGTGCCCTAGTAAATGTTATTTGATTAATTTTTATTATTTCACAAATTACTCATTTAAAGTAATATATGGTATATTTGCGGAGGTGACCGAATAAATCATCACAATGATAATTCATCACATCTTTAAAAAGTTATATAAAGTCATGGAAAGTGATGAAACAAAAACTTTATTAACTGGGTTAAGTAGGTTAGGATAGGTTTAAATTTTTTTTTCATCGTTTCTAATGAATTTATATCACTTTTTAAAAGTGTGTTGAATTGTCACTGTGTTGAGTTATCATGGAACCATTTGCGGAATGTTCCAGAATTGAAGATACTCTCAGCATCGCCCTAACTGAAACGTTGCTTGAAATGGTTTTGACCGTGTTTGGTGACCAGTACTTAATGGCCCGGTACTTGCCCACCTTCATCTCCCCCATCTCCTTCCCCTCCCTACTATCTTCAGCCTTATAACATACCCCAATTAGGGATGCCATAGTCTCACTGGCACGGTTGAGAACAGTTGGGACTTCTTGTAAGGTTTCTTGTTCATTTAGGCAAAAAATGTAGTATCATGTGATAAATTTCGCGTGCATCGATAATAGTATATAATTAAAGCTTATTTTGTGATACTTTAAACGTAATCAGAGAAAAACATCCAAGTGCAATAAGCGCTCACAAATACAAGACATTTCTAATTAATTACCCCAATACCGTATAAATGCTTAATACACAGTTGTCCAAACTTTCAAGTCCGGATAGTTCCAGTAAATTGTTTTGCAACACTTGGTCTAGAGTCCAGACGACCTGAGCGCATTCGGAGCAATAAAATCTCGCGATAAAAGCTGATCTGTGAGCTTTTTTCGGTCCTTGGAAGGCGCCAGGTCCAAGACGGGAAAACAGAATGTTGGACCCCTGCCAGTCCTGCCACCTCCTACCTGCACCCACCTGCCACCTGGTAACAAACAAGCAAAAACACTGCCACTCGGTGCCCTACACCCCCAACCAACCAATGACCGACACCACTGAACTTATTATACTTAGAAGTGAAAAGACTTTTGTTGAAACCTTTCGACTCCAGGTCCTAACATGACATTTTATCATTCAATTTTACTAAATAAAACGGAAAAAATTAGCTTACTTTGTGAACGCGGTCATTTCCACAACAAACTTTTATCGGCGTGTCTTTTCGGTGGCCGACACTCATTATTTCCTACTGGGCTCTTTATCAAACCGTTCTTTAGTTCGAGGAAACGCCTCAACGATTTTCAATTCCTCTGAGGGTGTACACTAAAGTTTTTTCAAATGTCGATACCTCAGAGAACATGTGCATAAATACAATAAAATTATTCACTTTATTTGGATAAACTTATTGAATTGTAATATTTCGTCAGTGAAAAAGATAATATCAACAACTATCAATGAAATATGAAACAGAAGAATATACGTCATAATTATCAAATAAGGTATAAAAGTAAGTACCTTCGTGAATTATCCCTTCTAATAAATTGATGTGATGTCTCCCTATTGTTAGAGAAGCAATTATGGAATAAACCAAGTATATTTTTTAACGTCAACTTGATGAAGATACTTAAATATCATACTTTATTACAATGCATGCACTAAGTAAGCGATAAATCTTCGCTTTCTTAAACCGACTATTTAAAAATAAAGGAAATGGATCTGAAACTCTCAGCGATGAAAATTGAAGCAATCGCTCTAATGGAGATATTGGAGAATGTTTACAGAGTGTAAGGAATTTCTGCCGATCCAAAACACGAGGACATTCAACGCAAACTTTGATTATTTTTTGTTGTTGTTGATATTATATTGTTTGTCTTTTCCGAAGTCATTTGTCATTCCACCGCCCTGTCCGGGAGCCATTTCGTCTATTGCCTTTTGTAAAATCAATAAACTTTTATAGCTTCCATCAATCATTCCCAAGTATTTATAAAGTCATATTGGGGCCATCATGCGCAGTTCAATCCTTTTATTGGTTATTTATTCATTTTCAATTGTAATGATAGGAGTCAGAGAAAAACGAGAAAGTTTTGTGATTATTTTTAATTTAATTATCGATTACTTTAGAGTTGATAGATATTTATGTTAAAAGTCAAGCCTTCATCACATTTAGTGAGTAACGTAAACTTTTACCTACATTAAAATGACACAGTGATTGGGGATTACTTCTTACATCATTACTCATGCATAGTCATGCGTAAAAAGGGTACAATCGACTTTTTGCAGGGTGGAAATATTCTAACAAAGATGTGAAAATTTTCGGCGTAAGGGTTTATTCCCGAGTTCCGAAGACCCACAGCGGCATCTTGATTTTGTTCATTCTTTTCGTTTGTTCCGCCTTTTCAATACGCGGCCCTGGACGGCTTCCCGCGTAAATTGTTCCCTTTGAGCAATCTTCCAAATTATTCTTTTCTGTTGGGCCGTCCCTCTACCACCCCAACATCACCCCTTCTCCCAACCACCCACACTCTGACGTTTTGTATACGAGTCGAATGTGACTATTTTTTGCTTTACTCTTTTAACTTATTTTTTCGTATTATTGACGTGACTGGAAAATCTAAACTTTTTATAACTAAAAATGTTTCAAAAAGTCTAATTATTTTTTTATATTTACAATTTATTTTGATAAACAGTCACAATTCACGCAAAACTCTGAAAACTCGACTCAATACTTATCAAGTGTTTCTCTCACCCAGTGCCGCCAATGCGTGAAAACGCTTTAATCTCCTTTCTTTTTTCCCTCAAAAGCCTGAAAATGTCACTAAACGTCACGGGAAGCACTTGGACTGGTTGGAAACAATGTTTGAAGGGTCATCTTGTATCAGGTGAGAGGCTTTCGGCGGGAGATGAAGTGGCAACCCAAACAATATTATTTTTCAAGAGAAAGGAAACAGGAAGTTCGATACAAAGGAATAAAGAGGGTGAAACGGAATTCTCAAAGTAATGAAAACACTCGCGTGATTGTATAAATATTGCATAAATAGAAACTGAAAGAAACTTCACTCGTTCACTAATAATTTATGAAGTTAATAACTTGAATTGAATAAACATTCTTTCGACCCTAAGATATTTTTCACAAAATTACACTTCCAAACCCAACACATTTTAGATACCTATGTAAACAGCTTTTATCCACCCTAGTACTTCACATAATAGGGCACTTTCATTGTTTTTTTTTCAAACTACGATAATGATAGCGTTTTTATTTTATTCTTACGTTAGCGAGTAAATTTTCTATGATGATTTAATGTGCCATTTTTGATTTGCCGCTAAATCGACTTGTTCGTTTTTATTCGTGCAAACTACGTTGTTGACGTTATGCCAGCCTACGTTGGTGACAGACGTCATTACATACAATAGCGTTTTCTACGTCATAATGACATTGTAGCGAGTACTAACCATTTGGGGTTTTAGATCGTTTTTAAATCCAATAATTATGTGTGAATCCAAAAAATAAAAATCACACAATATTTGAATGGTATCAACGAATTGTGAAAATACCATATTGTTTTCTAACACAAAAATAACTCTTTTCCAAAACATTAACACAATTTTTCTGGTTGCACGTGAATCATATATGAAGATGGCTATCATTATGAAATCATAATTTGCCTATAGGAACATAAGCTTCATAATTCATATTTTCTAGAACATACCGACTGTAGAATTGTATCAAAAACAGTAATATAAATCGAATACTCATGGAATACCCGGTTTTGCATAAATGAAACAAATTTCAAATCATATAACGTTGTTTATTTTCTCTCAGGTTATTGGGAAAATTGATCATATTCAGAGATTGTGGAAAACAAATTAATGTTTCACGGTGAAAATTTAATTTGTTTGCGTTATCTGTTGATTGCTGAATAATCATAATAATTAGGTTTTTCACACATTTCAACTAAAACGGTTCGTTTGTCATTAATAAACCCCGCACAATGATGAATAAATCGATATTTTCAAAATCAAATTTAATTTGAATAATAATGATTCTATTCCAATCTCTTTGTTGACTGGGTAGCATTCTCATTGAAAATGTGTTAAGATTGTATTTACTTTGTTGAAACGTTTTTTTTTCGGCTTTGAAAACTTCATCCCCGTCAAGCAATGAGCCAGCATTTTTATCCCCGACTTTTCTGCTTCAGGTCAAATGCGTCACAGCGGTAAACGGTACACCTCAAAAGTATACAAATAGCCCTTCTACCCACTGAGTGACGGCTTTTGTAGTAGCACCCTTGTTAGGCTGATGCCACGCTGAATACTTTTCCCTATTCTTGGCAATTACGATGCAAAATTCTCGTAACAGGTGCTAACCCTGCAAGCCCTTTGTTGTTCTCCGCGGTGGAAACTTTTGCGTAAGTGAAGGTTTTTTCCACTTCAATTAAGGAAAGATACGAATAAATTAGAATGCGCCCACAACGTTTGATAATATCGCTTCCGTCAAATTAAACCTTGAAAAAGTTTTAAAAGAAAAATGAATTATCGTTTTATTTTAGTATCTTTATGATCGTGAATTACCGAAAATTTCGGTGTTATTATGAATTTGTTGAGCATTTTGATGAATAACTGCCTGATGTGTCCGAGAAGATAAGTTCACGATGAGAGATAAGGAGTTTGCTTTCAGTGTTAAACTGTATAAAGATTTAATGAAAATTGAAACCTAAATCATTATTTTCTACAGCTCTTTGATTTTTGGTTGTGATTCGCATAGTGCGTGGTATGATAAGGTACATTATTAAGCCAGTTGGTTGTTCGAATGCAATCAATTTAACAGTGTTGGATGTTAACGCCTGGTACACAATAAATCCGAACTCCCGATAAAGGGGGCGATAGCGCTACATGCCCTTAATGCACGCAATCAGAGCATTACTATAACATAACTACTGATAACTGAACCAATGAGTGTCTATAACATTAGAGAAGTCATTCGAATTAGACGGAATACAGTCTTGCTACTAGATTACAACAGACTTCAAACCTCACAATTTAGTTTCGTGAGAAGTTTAAAAAAAACTGGGGGCTTACCTATCACTAACAACTTATCTATCTTTTTTTAAAATCTAATGAAACTCAATTAAAATATCTTCAAGAAAAGCAAAATGTATTGTGCACATTTCTAATACACATCTAAAAGGCTGAGCGTGGCAAAATTCTGTTTTAAACTCGACCATTTCATCTGTCTGTAAATTTTTTTGTAACGTTCCGCTTCCGATTTCAAGATGGTGGCTGTTTTAACTTGTAGGCAGGATCAAAACAAATTATTTTTCAGAATATGAGTGGCTTTTCTGGGGAAAATATAGGTATGTAATTTTTATACACTATTTTTTATTTAAAAAATATGTTAACACACATCAAATCTTTCTTTATCATTAATAAAGTCAAATTAAGGAAATTTAGTTTTAGATTTAAAATCGAAGAAAATTAGAAACATCCTTTTTTGAACGTGAGGTCTACTTAAGGTCTGTTCACAGAACTACATTATTAAGGACAGGTAGTTTCGGAAAATTTTAACAATTCTTCAAATTTCAAAGTTAATTTTAAAATTCTGTGAAAGTTATTTTCAAATTCCATGAAAGTTATTTTTAAGTTCTGTTATTTTTTCAGTTCTGTCAAGTAACTAGCCTATAATGATATAATAACAGAACTGGAATAGGACATTCACAGAACTCGCAAATTAACGTTGAAATTTGATGAATTCTTCAAATTATATGAAACTACTCATCCTCAATGTTTCTTGAAAGATATTTTTCAAATTCACAAATTTATTGCCCTTAGGTATTTGTTAATTAAACAGTATAATACCAGGGAAGTGGGTAACGGGTAGTGGATAGTGGGTGGCAAGTAGCGAGTAGCGGGTAGCGGGTAGCAAATAGCGGGTAGCAGGTAGCGGGTAGCGGGTAGAGGGTAGCGGGTAGTGGGTAGCGGGTAGCACCACACCACACCACAGACGTAAATAACATGTCAAACACACGGCAGCGGTTTGTTTTGTTTCGGCCTTCAATGGCCACTCGGAAAGCAGACAATGGCACTCAACGCGCGAAAAAGCGGTCAGAGATTTTGCGAAATAAATTCACTCATCTTCGCCTAAGTCCACAGCTGGGGATGATAGAAAAACGCAAAATCCACAAATCCGCGTGGACAAACAACACACAAATCTGATTTGAGGGCGGCCGTTGTTGTACAAATATTCACTCTGTTTATTCAACATGGTACTCTAACTGCTAACCGGTTTAAAAGAAAACGCATGTTCACTTTGTTATCCCCAGACACAATACACACACTTCAATACTGACAGCCCTCTGAATCAACATCATCATTTAATAGTACTGTTTTTTATAAATATTTTTTAAATGATAATGGAATATTCAAGTATATCCTTTCCACATATCAATTTCGGGTGTCGGTGCGTCGGTTTGTACATGATTTTAAAGTGTATTCCTTCAAAATGCGTAAAATTATTAAAGTTAAATTAACTTTTATTTACAAAATTGGAACTGATACGCAAAAATTGTATCGGACAAGCTTTAACTTATGTATGAGAATTGTTTTATTCATTTACAAATTTTTATTCAAAATGTGTATTTCTTTTGCTTAAATGTTTGACAGATGTAAATGTGAATTAATAATGATTTTTAAAGTTCACTGACGGTTTTCATTCATCAGATAATTTTGGCCGTCTCTCTAATTATATGTCAACAAACAAATATTTTTAAATTTTAGAAAATTGACATTATGGAATTTTGATTGATAGTGATCTTGCAATAATCAACTCCCTCAATATTTATATCCCGTGATTTGTAACTGGTTTGAGCTAGTATTATAATATAATCCCAGAAATTTCTTAAAAAAAGTATATACCGCTTTTTTTATATTCTAACTCTACCCAAAAGTATTTAAAGAATAATATCGTCATCAGAAAAAATATATTTTCCACAAGTAACTTATAATTTGGAAAAGTTCGTAAGCTTGCAATATTTTATTCGGATAAAAAACGTCGGCATAAAATGATTATAATGCCTCCAAGTCATTCGATATTTGTTCGTGTGTACAACGTCCCTTCCTAGTCCCTTGATACCCTCAAGCTGATTCCCTTTGTGGACCTTTTTCTCTAGATCAGTCACTGTCAATACATCCTGGCAACCCAATACCGCGGGCAAACTTTACATTCAAATGTATTACATAATACTTTGCATTACCAAACCACGCTTTCAGCACTGGCTAAATGTATAAGCTTTTCAGATTTGTTGAGCGTGATTTTAAATGGTTTTGTGAAATTCCCTTAATAAAACCATGGAGAGATTAAGAGATTATTCCAATAAACGGAATAACCGCGCTGTGTGTGGTAAAGCCTATAAAATGTAAATTTCAATTTTAAATTACTCTTTTCCCTCTAATTCCTTCGAGTATATTAACAGTTGCCTCTCGCTTTCGTATTTTGCCTAACCAAACTTTATGTTTTAAGCCTTCTGAGCTTTTGATCGTGTATAATAACAAATTAGTTCTCAGGTGTTTTATACATACTGCTTAAACTCTAGTTTGAGGAATAATGTAAAATAAATCTTCGCGCGATTAGTTTTTTGCAGCAGCCGGGTTCACAATTTAAAATATTGCACGTGCGCTTTTGACATCTCCATTAAAAGCTCTGCCATTCCCGGCATAAGTCCATTACTAAAGCTGGCAATTCAACTTTCTGCTACTCAACTTTCTCGACCGCGCTGCGATTACATACCGCCGCAGAGAAAATGGGAAAAACACACATTGACGTAGGAAACCTAAGTGGTTTTAGTCACTTGGGTAGTTGCACCAACCTCCGAAGGAAACACAATCTCATCGTCTAATTGAAGGATTTCCCGTTGCAAGGCGCCGCTTTCCTCTGACAAACATTACGTATATCCCCGACCATTTTGTGCTCCTTCGAAATACTCGGGACATGTTCAACGCTGCGGAGTACTGCGAGCGGTGCGCGCACAAGGCTCGGTACTGGCCAAATTTGTTTTCATGTTTACATGACGTTAAGGTACGAACTTTGTTTTTTTTTTCACTTTCCACTTCTTCGGAACTGGTTTCATTCCGTACAAATAGTTCAGTGTAGAGAACTGAATGGCTGAGTTGAACGTTTTCTTTGATTTCATATTTCGAAAGAAAATTAAACTCGCATCCATTTTTTTTTATTGTTTGCCTTTCTGAAGGACACAAAAATGTTCCTTTGTAAGGTTGATCAAGTGTACTTATTCTTATAATGATTATGCTTTCTTTATTAATATAATTCAAGTAAATAAAGAGAAACTCAAACAAAAAAATCTCATTCTTCACAAAACTTTGAGACAGGTGTACGCCTAAAAAACTATTAAATATAAAATAAAATGATCATTAGTTTAAAAGGAATATCTACCCAAAACGTTTTACTCTGACTAATACTTCTTATAATACATCAGGATTATATGATTGAACGTATTTAAAGGTCAATCAAGAAACTAGATTGCACAACGGTTTATTCGTCGTCAAAGGAGCGTCCCATATGGGGCGTCTATTTTCGTTTGAATACGAATATGCAAATGCATGATATCATATTATCTTTGAATGATATTACTGTATAATATGCGTTTATTTTAATTTCCCTCTCTCGACACACTTGTGAGCAGAGTACACGTTACTGCGAATAAAATATGCACGTTTCCGTTGAAATAATTATATTAGAAATCGGAAAATTTTGATATAATAATGTCATAACGTCCCATGAATACCTCTTTCAAATGAAATGTTTTTTGAATACTTTCAGCTAATTCTAATTTTGGTATAGATATGTGGTCTATAGCCTGGTGAGTAAGACGCTCGGATAACAGTCATCCGGATCTGATTCGATTCTCATAATGGAAAGAGGTTTGGAAAACTTTAACAGTAATTTAAAAACTTACTTTTTTAGTACAGGTTACGTACAATATCTAATACAAATCACCCCTGAGGGGTGTTCACAATTGAATTACTGAAAGGCGCTGTAATATAAAGTTGACCGTTATTACTGTTGTTATTATTATTATTCATTTTTAACATTTTCCGACTTTATATCC
Source organism: Hesperophylax magnus (assembly GCA_026573805.1). NCBI lineage: Eukaryota > Metazoa > Arthropoda > Insecta > Trichoptera > Limnephilidae > Hesperophylax > Hesperophylax magnus. Next base: position 11,294,023 of record JAIUSX010000022.1, read on the forward strand.
GGGTTAAATTACCCCATAGGAAAAACTAAACCCTTTCACACACTTTTCCACAAATGATCATCTAGTCAATCCATATTATGCAAGTGCATTATATAAGCATAATAAATACAAAATATTACAAAAATAACACGTCAAATCACCAGAGATCAAATGGGAAAATAATTCACCGACTACAGATATTTTCATATCAGAGGGTTTGGCTCGGTAGAACTTCTAATTGGACCTATAAATCCTACATGTATTTAAAATGACTGATTTTTGCATTTTTATGGATAATTTTTATGACAAATCTAATACGTCTATATTTTGAATGAGAGAGCTAGGTATAATGACTGTAGTCAAATAACAAATGGTAATATTTTTATAATCTGAGAATGCCAAATTCTTTTAATTTCATTTCCTAAATCGGTGTATTTATTATTTTTTCAGAAACAGATTTTTTAATATTACAGGAATTTGGAATAGCGACATCAATGATATAAGTTATTTATGTTTTTTTATTATTATTATTATTATAGACTGCGGTAAAAGTTTTAGTTTCATGTGTCTTCACTAAAAACATAAATGTATTTATATTTTAATTTTGTACACCGACTTGTTCACAAAAACATATTTAGTCCATATTGTCCAAAGATTGTAAAATTCTCAGAAACAGTCACATAAGAGAACTTACTTTCTTCAGATAAATCAACTGATAAGATTATTTGCAAAAAACACACAACGTAAAACTGTGAAGAAAAAATATAATATCTATACCCCTAAACAAATTATCCTTCATTTAATATATTTTAAGTAATAATTATTTTTCAGAGCCTTCCTGTTTTGGTGTTTATTTATTTTCATTTCTCTTCTACTTTTGAAACTTCTTTTTTTTTAAACTTTTTTCGTTTAACAACATAAAAATGTCTATAAATCAGTTTATGTATGAATATTTACGAAACTCCAGAGTTTCTGCATTTTTCTTCTGATTGCTGCAAAAGTTTTGCATGCATCGCTGAAACAATAGGATTTAATTATTGATTGCATAGTAGCCGTATCAAAACGTGAATGCCATAATCCAATCAAGTATAAAATGTTATTCCATTGCGAAAGAAAACCTTCAGCATTTCATTATATAAAATAATGATAACATATCAATTCCAGGAGGGTAGATACTCTGAGCATTGGCCCTGATGAAATACCACCATTCAGAATTTTATTTTTTTTTTATTTTTTTACACCCGCTAAACTGCCAAAAGAGTTAGTCAAAACATTTTTGTAAATTGCTTTAGCTGTATTCGATAAACAGCTTTGAATAGCTAGTTACTTCCCACCGTCCTTCATCCTCATCTCTCAACATACCAAAACTGGGCGTGCCATAGACCCACTGACAGCGAGCAGTTGGGATTAATGGGAGAAAAACATGTATGCTGTGAACAACAACAAAGTTCTAACTTAACTATGTCTGAGTTTAAATTAGATTACATTTTAAAAAATCGCTTTGAATGCAGTGAATGCGTTTTTCATTTGGCTGAATCTTTGGTGTGGAGTAGTATTTTATTTTTTTAATTTGCAAATCGTGTTTCAAAAATTTAATAAGTTTACTGTGACTTCAATTCTGATTAAGCGTATAATATATAGCATTTTCAACATACAATAGAAGAATATTTCGAAAATATAATTACATTACAAACTGCAAGGTGCTTTTCTCTGGAAGGCACAAAACCATTCATTACAATTTGGGTGCGGTAGACTAAGATGCAATTCCCAACAGATGTTGCCAGCGTCGTTATACCTTTGAGCCGTTTCACGATAAACATTTTCGATTTCAGGCTTTATTCTACCTCTTGACTAATTGAAATATTTTACTGCTTGTTCCAGGGTGTGCGTTCGTCAAGTTTAGTTCGCATCAAGAGGCACAAGCAGCTATCAATACTCTACACGGGAGTCAAACTATGCCGGTAAGACAAACACAACTTTTATATATTATTTTATACATTTGTTTGAACGTCAGATGTCATTATTTTACTCTGATTCTTTGGTTTGATGAAGATATAGTGAATTTAAATGCCCGAAGCAAAAAAACGATGAATTTTGACCTTTTCATTATGTTTTTTATGACTTTTGCCTCAGAGCTTCTACCGGCTTGAAAAAAATTCCGAGATATGATGATATTTATAAAAATACAATTATTGTCGTTAAAAAATGTATGCGATAATTACTTGGGCTTCTGAAGTTAAACAAAAAAAGGATTATTTTACGTTAAGGTTTTCCCTTGTCATTTACCGGAAAAAAATTGCCTCATAGTTTCTACCGACTTCGAAACACTTCAAGGTATGATGACATTTCAAGAAATGACTATAAAGTTCAATAAAAACGTTATATTATTTTAAGTAGGTACGTAAATTCTATGAAACGTTACATTTGTCATTGTTACTTGACGAAATTACACAGGCGTAAATTCAAGATATTATTCTGCCAGAATTACACACGGAAGCAATTGCGTGTGTAATTTTGTTGTGTGAGTGGAGAGAATTACATCTACTGGAATTACACATAGCAAAAACTTATCCTACCTTAACCCCACAAAAGATTTTTCTCCAATGGGTGATTTATTTAGAACGTAAACAGATTTTTTGATGTTGTGTAATTTCTATTTAATTAGATTAAATTCTCTCCATGTGTAATTTCTTCCATCCGTAATTCCGTCGGTGTGTAATTCTGGGAGTGTAACATTTGTACGTGAGATTTACGCCTTTGTAATTTCATCCTGACAATTTTTGACAATGAAATTAACGGCCCTTGGAGAAAAGGGCTGATCGTTTCACCTTGTCTTATAATTTACAGGGCGACATTTGCCTCAGAGAATATCTATGATAATATTTAAAGTACGATTAAGGTCAATAAAAGGTACATTTTATTTTTGATGTCTGAAATTTTAACACTGGAAATAACCGCCCGAAGCAAGTCACCTTGTCATTTACTAGGCGATTTTTCCCTCAGAACTTCTACAGGCTTACACTCGAGAGTTATGATGAGATAGAATTTCAAAGAAAATTGGTTGAATATCATAAAAAACCTTTTTAGTGGTTGGTTTGGATTATTACTTATTCATTCTACATTTTTTTCTTATAATTATGTATGATTCAACCCTAATAAGGACGACGTGATGTTCAACTTAATTTTGTATTATTCACTGATAAGGCTTTTTCCTCAGTTGTAAAAAAATAAATAAAAGATGTTATTATACTTTCGTCAAAGCCTCCGCTGGAGGAGAGGGTAATTTTCCATCATTATAGCATTTGGAAGTTGGCCAAAAACTGGATTCTTTCATTTCTTTATTACTTTTCCAGAATGTTAAACCTTTTTCTGCTCCAAAACATTTCATAAATTTCAATTAGAGCGGTCTTGATTTGCAGTAAATAATTCTGACAAAAAAATTATATTTTCTTAGACACTAAATTAGAATCTTTGATCTAGGTATCTCTCCGTTGTAGTTTTATCCTGCATAAATCTTTTAAAAACCCAGCGCATTTGTGTCCGTTATCGAAATAGAAAAATGTTGTTGCTTATCACCTTAATCAACGCAGGAAAACTTTACAAATCTACCTTCCTCTAATAATAATAGTAATTGGATAACTTGTATAGCGCTGTTTTTTTTAAAAAATCACCTCAAGGGCGGTTCTATGAAGGGATCATTCAAACATCGCTAATCGCATTAAAATAACCACTGCTTGCAGTCAACAAATATTTCCTCTTGTTTTAATAAAACGGTGAGCTCTGCTTTATGAAATTTGCACTGCTTTTCTGTCTCAAATTTTTTGTTCAATGCAAAAGTCCTCAATATCAATTTTTAAATCTTGGATAAAACTGTACGCCTGGTAATAATTCCATGTCATATTATTGCTTAAATTTTTACAAAAAGTTGTTGAAGCCCCAGCGAAACCGGGCAGTAATCATAAATTTACTTATTCGTTATGATTATTTACTCAATAATCAAATAATGCATATTGAGTAATTCCCCGAAAGCGTCATTTAGGTACTATCGTCTGTGAACAATTCCCCATATAATATATTAATAATTCCTGGCTTCTCCTTTAATTTAATCAATTTGCCCTATATTCGTCCTCGCCCCACCCCGCCCACCCCGCCCACCCCGCCCCACCCTAACGCTTCCATCAGCCCCGTCATAACTCGGAGGGCCCCTTAGAGTTGACCTGCAGTCCCATTCACGCGTTCCGTCACTAAATTTCAATGTTGACCACCCTAGCACCTTGCCCTGTACAATGTCTAGCAAAGAATTATTTCTAATTCAAAATACAAGATGTTTGCAATGTTTAGCGAAGTACTTGGAAAATAATGCAAAAAATGTGTATTGAACGTTTTGTCTTGATTAATATTAAAGAAAACACGCATGAAATGTTTTTTTTTTTAAATTATATTTAGCGAAGAACTGATTATTTAAACTTCTAGTATATAATATGAAAACCAAAAGTTCCTCTGAAATCTTAAGATTTAATTTAACTTCATAAGGAAACCATATATTTTTGTACTATTTAAAAATTTGATATAAGCAATTGACGGCCGGCGTGGTCTAGTGGTATACGCTTTTGACTACAGATCCGAAGGTCGCGGGTTCGAACCCGGCGTGCGAAAATAATTTTTATTTGATTAATTTGTGTTATTTCACAATTAATTAATTAAAATAATATATAGTATATTTGCGGCACGTTCCAGAGTGGAAGATACTACCAGTATCGCCCTGGTGTAAGACCACCATTCAGAATTGAAACGTTGCTTGAAATGGCTTTAGCCGTGTTTGGTGACCAGATCTGAATAGCCAGGTACTTCCCCACCTTCCTCTTCCCCATCTCCCTCCCCTCCCCAATATACCCTCAGCCTCACAACATACCCCAATTGGGGATGCCATAGTCTCACTGGCTCCAGACGGGAGCAGTTGGGACTCTTGTGCGGTATTACAGTAAAAAAAAAAAAAAAAATGTAATTTGTTCAAAGAAACTATCTGAATGATAAATATTTATTCAAACATGCTTCACACCTAGCGTTATAAAATTAGTCCAGCCATATTTACAACTACCTAAAATAGAGTTATGTATCTTTTAAACACATATAATATCTATAAATAAATAGAAATTTGTTCTTCCAGGTAATGCCATTATGGTAACTAATTTTTTTTCCAAATTCAGGTGAAGGTTTGAAATGTCCATTTATCCGTAGTAATGAAATGTTAAATTAGTAAATAATATGTATTCGTATTTTTATGGTAATTATGGCAAGCCACAAATATGGATGCCGTCTAACTTATTGCTAAATAATATTAATGTGACTTTTTACAAATATTTTGATACTAAAAATGCTATAAATAAATCTTATACCAATTACATCAACCTGACAAAATAATAATATAACCCTTCAGCTGATGGGAAATTTATTGGAAAAGAATTCATCCATTCGATCAATCATTTCTGTTTGTATCTGAAGTTATCCTTTAAAATTTCATGTTTTGACATTCAAATGAACTCTTTTTTGACGTTGCGACAAAAGAAATGATCTTACAATACACAATTGCCGATGTTCGGTATTTGGCAGTTTGGTGAAAGAAGGAATATTATTATTCTCTAGGTAGTCTGTTAGCTTTAGGCATACTAGTCAGTCCTGGCCAGACAAGCGCCATTGAAGTCTGAGACCGACAAAGGATCTGACGACATCACCAGCACATTGGACTTAAGATGTTTTCGTTCAGGAGTCGTGCCACCTCCCTTGCTGCGAGAGAGTCCCACTGTGTCCTGGAGTGGGTGGATCGGTGGGTGGGGTAGTGGTGGAGGTTGCACGACCCACCTACGACGTAGTTACGGTGTCACGCTTTTGTAATGGAAATCTGCGAATGTATAAAGTTTCTTATTTCACCCAAGCGGACTTTCTCCTTACTCGCGTCTGTATTTTTCTTCGTTTAATCTTATTTATGTAGGCGTGTGGCTCTGTTCTGTGAAAACATGGATTCAGTGTCTCGAAAATGTGATTTTTAATGTAAGCATCCTCCAAGACTTTCCTGAGTATAAATATGTACACGCCTCATACACGCTAATTTTGTCACGAGTTTTTCCTTTTTCTGGATTATAAAGGTGGAGTGAAAAAAAAAACGTTCAGATAATACTACAAAACAACGTTAAATCATACGCGAGCCATCCTAAAACCACGATTCTTAATTTATGATTCACATACATTTATAATCTTGGAATGGTATTAACCTCACTCCCTCGAATAATAAATTAAAGCAGTGATCTTGCCAATGTTTTTAAATAATTAATGCTTTCGAAAATTATGATAATCATACAAAATCATTCATTTTATTTTTGAAATGCCATTTTTTTGATTTTTCATAATACGTTTTCCAGGTCTAAATAAAATTACATCTAAAGCAGAGATAAAAAATTGCGTCACTTCCGACACTTTAAGCGTCCTGCAATGTTTTGAAATATTGTCAAAAAGAAAGTAATTTCCGTTAATAAATAATAGTTTCCTCTCTCTGTGAAATGTAACTGTTGTACAATCTACAATCCTCGTGACCTATTTCCGATTTTCATTTCCAAATGCCAGCCTGTCATCCGAGAGTAGGTTGACGCGTTTATATTTGTGACAGAACGAGGAGAAGGGACTTCTGTTACTCAGCGGTGCGTGAGTTCAGATCCGTTCCTCCAATTTACTACCCCCAACCCACCCCATCCCACTGCCTACATTCCACATAACGCGCTCTAAACAATAACAAAATCTCCGCTTCGTGCTATTCTATAGATTTACCGGATAACCACTTCCAGGCTAAGTTAGTTACGTTAGAACTTTCATAATTACTCTTAATTATTTATTTTTAAACCATTTTTTTCACATATTTACCAAGCTGCAAGTAATACAAAAAAAAATACTATTTGCTCGACATTCAAGTGTGCGTTACGCGCTTTAATCCCCTTAAGGCCAGTATTTCAGTATAATAATTATGGGAAATTGATGTGCTTTTCGGCGTTTAGTTTTGGTCTATCTACCGGATACTAATAATTAGAAGCTTAGCCCCTTGATCCCTATTAATATTAATGGGGTTTTGTGAATTTGGATTAGGCGTGTTAGATGCGTTGTGGTTCTTTCCAGCTCCTCAGGAACAAAACCAGTGTAATGGCCGGCTTCAATTAAGTACTCTGAAATTACTGAATTGTCTGAATGGCTGAGTTAGAATGCTTGAAAGTGTTCTAATATCATTTTTGGAGATGGTCCATTTGGTCTTCTTTGATAATGGGCACTGTTACACTATCTATTATGAGATGGTCCGTTTGGTCTTTCTCGATGATGGACACTGTTACACTATCTATTTTGAGATGGTCCGTTTGGTCTTCCCTGATGATAGACACTGTTACACTATATAATTTGAGATGGTCCGTTTGGTCTTCCCTGATGATGGATACTGTTACACTATCTATCTTGAGATGTTCCGTTTGGTTTTCCCCGATGATGAACACTGTTACACTATCTATTTTGAGATGGTCCGTTTGGTCTTCCCTGATGATGGACACTGTTACACTATCTAGTTTGACATGGTCCGTTTGGTCTTCCCTGGTGACAGACACTGTTACACTATCTATTTTGAGATGGTCCGTTTGATCTTCCCTGATGATGGATACTGTTACACTATCTATCTTGAGATGTTCCGTTTGGTTTTCCCCGATGATGAACACTGTTACACTATCTATTTTGAGATGGTCCGTTTGGTCTTCCCTGATGATGGACACTGTTACACTATCTAGTTTGACATGGTCCGTTTGGTCTTCCCTGGTGACAGACACTGTTACACTATCTATTTTGAGATGGTCCGTTTGATCTTCCCTGATGATGGATACTGTTACACTATCTATCTAGAGATGTTCCGTTTGGTTTTCCCCGATGATGAACACTGTTACACTATCTATTTTGAGATGGTCCGTTTGGTCTTCCCTGATGATGGACACTGTTACACTATCTAGTTTGACATGGTCCGTTTGGTCTTCCCTGGTGACAGACACTGTTACACTATCTATTTTGAGATGGTCCGTTTGATCTTCCCTGATGATGGATACTGTTACACTATCTATCTTGAGATGTTCCGTTTGGTTTTCCCCGATGATGAACACTGTTACACTATCTATTTTGAGATGGTTCGTTTGGTCTTCCCTGATGATGGACACTGTTACACTATCTAGTTTGACATGGTCCGTTTGGTCTTCCCTGGTGACAGACACTGTTACACTATCTATTTTGAGATGGTCCGTTTGATCTTCCCTGATGATGGATACTGTTACACTATCTATTTTGAGATGGTCCGTTTGGTCTTCCCTGACGATGGATACTGTTACACTATCTATCTTGAGATGTTCCGTTTGGTTTTCCCCGATGATGAACACTGTTACACTATCTATTTTGAGATGGTCCGTTTGGTCTTCCCTGATGATGGACACTGTTACACTATCTATCTTGAGATGTTCCGTTTGGTTTTCCCCGATGATGAACACTGTTACACTATCTATTTTGAGATGGTCCGTTTGGTCATCCCTGGTGATAGACACTGTTACACTATCTATCTTGAGATGTTCCGTTTGGTTTTCCCCGATGATGAACATTGTTACACTATCTATTTTGAGATGGTCCGTTTGGTCTTCCCTGGTGATAGACACTGTTACACTATCTATTTTAAGATGGTCCGTTTGGTCTTCCCTGATGATGGATACTGTTACACTATCTATTTTGACCGCGAAAACCTCAAACCATATCGGATTAACTAATCGATTTTCTAATTTAAAACTAAAACTACTTACTTATACATACCTACATATTATCTGAGCCATTTTTATAACGCGCTTTATGCAACTCTCGTAAAACAAAAATCATTAAACGAGCCCCCTCCGCGTTAAGAAAGCACCTTTCTACTCACTTTCCACTTTCCATCTTCAATCCTCGTTGCACATTCTTTATCTCCTGTTTGCCGGGAGATATTTCGCTTATCTTTACATATATATATAGACGGTACCCCTTATAATAAACACCCACGCGAATAAATTCTCTTCGGGCAAGGCAGGAATTTAACAGCCTACGAATGACTCCTCTAAGTAGAGTATAGGGGAAAACATAATTTACAAAACAAATATCTTAAAATTATTTCGGTTTGGCCTGCTTCTAAGGAAACATTTTCGGTCTAATTAAATGAGAAATGAGGTATTTTCAATTATTTTTCCATTTTCTTTGCGGCTCTCGCATATTTCGGAGGCTTCTGCGCTAAAACATTTGTCTTATTGAGGGAAGACTAATATTTAAAATCATCATTTTTGTGTTATATTATTATTTTGGTTATGGGTTTGTGGGCTATCTTGTCTGGAAACTCCTCAGGAGACAAGTTATACCTGTATAATAAGTGTTTTAGTACACTCTTGTTTGAGAAAAGAAAAGTGTAACGATTATTTCATCTGTTTATTGAAGACAATATAAGCAATTCTTAAACAAAAATTTGAAACAGAAAAATAAGTTAAGATACGTTCGCATCTAGGACCTAGATGCAATTTGTCTTCTTTAAATAAATATTGCAATTTGAGGTTTTATTCATTAAGTTATTCCAAAAATAAAGATTATTTCATCTTTTATTTTACAAAATATCAACACACATTTTTGGCACGTTATCAATATCATCCATTGTAATAATTTTAAAGTATTTTCCTCATACGTTTCTGTTATCGCTTTTTTACTTGTTTTAAACAAATATTATTTTCGCTGTGGCCCTGAGGCAGGATGGTTCGCTCCGTTTTGGGTCATGCCCTTTTGCCTTTTAAACAAATTCATAAAAGCCCCTAATAGAATTACTTTTCTAAAAATTCCTTTGATACCGAAATATCGTCGAGTTATTGATTCGTTACGTCTCCCATCCTTGGGTTTTATTGGGAAAACTCGAGAAATTCAATCGAAAAAGTTAATCACATGGGAAATAATCTACAACGTTTTAGTTTTCAGAATATTACACTAGATTCAAAATATTATTTTGGAATATTAATCTAAATATCCATCTACACCTATGTAGGTATGTGATTATTTTTTCAATTCGTGTCACGAATGAGAAAGATTTGTTTTGTTTTCGTTATTTGTTCTCAGTTGTGGCGCAGTGCCACCGTGAGTCCTTGAGTGACATTGACATGTCCTTCTCGCCACATGCCCGGCCGGGCGCACGCTCCTTAAACCCTCCCACACGCAACACTGTCTCCCGTCAACTTATTTTTTAAGCTTACGAAAACGTCTCCCCTTAAAACCTCTCAAAGTTCTTACTGTCAACGTTTCATTCGTCCTTCGTTGACATTAGCCGCTCCTGCAGCTAATGTCGCAGCAGTATCTTTTGCGAGTGGCGGAAATTACCACGGGGCGTAAAGCCAAATGGTCTGTTATTTTTGATAGCGCCATAAGATGCACCTGCGATGGACCCGCGGAGGTTGTGACTTGATTTGATGACGCAGCGCGGAATTATTGTAAAATGTTTTGGTAAGCACGGCGACTCCATTATTGAAACGTCTAGCATTCCCTCACGCGGCGCGGCGCTTCTTGTTTCTTGGCACCGCGAGGCGCTTTAAGCTCATTTTGTCACGACACAAAAAGCATTTGCAAACTGACTGTGTTTTTGACATGGCGGCAAAATAATCTTCGGAATTCCTTGGAAGCAAAATCAAATTACTATATCTCTTTGAGACGCCGTGCTCAAAATAAATTGATTTCTTCGTAATCTGTAGGTCAAAGTATTTCATTAAATTAAATAGCAAGATCGCTGAATATTTTTTTTGTATTTGACTTTGAAACTCGGAGTTCTACACGAAACAACTACTGTAGATAGTGTAGATTTCCTGTGTCAGATATCTCAACCTTTAAGCGGTAGTCATCTCCCTTTATTGCCTGCCGCACGATGGCATTTCTCTGTCCTCAGGTTCAATTGGAAATTAATGAAAGGCGAAGCTAAGTTATTTAGTAGTTTTAAATGGTTCCTTACTCGGGCGGCTGGGACTGTAAGTGCTCGTATACACAACCCAGAAGGAGAAGAAAGCAAATGGCAATAAAAGAAAAGGTTAACTATGACTACGATATCCTTAACTAGTGGGAGGTTTAACGACTGCTGACCTTTTACGCATTTGTAATTTCATTTGTCAAATTTAATGGTGACGAGATTTTTTTGTAAGGGTACAGTAAAAATATCTACTTACAATAGGTAAATCCGTCAATTAAATAATGGCAAGTATGCAGTGGAGCACCGCCAAGTACCTACTCATTAAAAGATTTTTATTTATTTCAAAGAGTTTTACTCAATTTTGATTCACATATTTGTCCAAATTAGCCTATGATTTTTGTAATAAGTTATTTACTTGAAAATAGTTTTTAAGTTAAAACAGTTTATTTATTTAATATAAACGGTATAAATTTACCATGCACCAATTACATGTCACAGAATAACAATTAACTGTGCAATTGATCATAAAATGGCGACAGAAAGTATAAAATTAATACTTGAAGGAGATACAAGTACATACAAAATATTATCAACAAGTATGAGTAGACTTACGTTATATTAGTAATGATTTAGAAGATATGATAGTATAGCCTTCTTGTACCTAACTTCTGTGAAGTTAAACAAATCCGCTACATCTGCGTACCTATTACTAACTTCATTTTATCTGGGTAAAAGCAAGTGTTTGAAATTATAAGATTATAATGAATAAATCTTCTTTTAAGAACTGTTATTCAAATTATTTGTTTAAACTCAATTTGCCAAAGGTAAGTCAGTGCATACAAAGATTTCCAAAGTAAATATTTTCAATGTAACTTTATAAAATATGCTATGTAAATGATTTGGTAAAGTTTTTAGAATACAGTTCAGCTGGCTTGGCTCGCTAGTGAGGGGGGGGTATACGTAACGGAGGGAGCCAGTAGCTACCGAGTCAGGTGCTCCCGCGAAGCATTTATGTTCTCCGCCACTTCATTTTCATAAAATAACAAAACCTAATTAGCTTACAAGTTGAATTTTAAATCCCCTTCTCTGCGCTGCTCCGAAGTTCAACGTTCAGAATATAATATGGGAGTCGGGCCGTGTGCGGTGCGCGGTGAAAAGGTCGCCCGTGTTCGGCGGACTTTCCCGCTAAAGTCGGACATTCATTGGGGAATATATGAGGACTGATTTGGGGTTGAAGTACGTTTCCCGTGATGACCCTAGCAGCTCTAGGCCCTAAAGCAAACAGCCCCAGTCCACTAATGCTTGCACAAACAAAAATCTGCATACCATTTGGGTTCCTTGAAGAGCCCTCAGTCCTCCCGCCACCGCTTGGGACTGCGCTTTGCATGAACGGTGAATTTGTTTTCCTAAGCCGCGAATATTTTAAATATTATTCCGCTTCCATATTCAAAAATTACTGAACCGTTAACCTTTTGTTTTTCTTGCAAAAATAAAGTTTTTTTTTCTTTCATTATTTGTAGGAAGTTAGAATCCTTGACTAATCCCAAAACCGAACCTTTTGTGTGCCGATCCCTTGTATACTCATTTAAAAGATGCGACTATCTATTGATGAGTAATTCAAAAGAATTTAAACTAATTGAAGCTGAGCTGAACGTACGAAAAAACTAAAACACTTTGTACTGTTACTTTTGGTTGGATGAAGGTGGGAAAAATGAATTCGCGCGAAAGCGCAACTGTTATCTTTGTGACGAATAAATGTTGGTGATTTCGGGGCGGCCAGAATCTGCGGCGGCTGGTCGCATTCCGTTAATTTGCATAGAATAACAATTGGCGAGTGTTTTCGCGAACAAAGTCGCGATCCTCCCTCGAACCGACGCACACCCCGGGCTATATATCTCGCTAACTTTCAGCTTCTTTTTGGTTTATCAATAGCGCGGCCAGCACCGAGAGTACCGCGCAAACTTGCGAACATTTCCAGAAGCAGTGATTCCAGAATCCATATACATAACTCCGACTTTATGGAGAGATATTATTCTTTCGTATCTTACTGCAAAGGTAAAATATGAAGCGATTTTTATACTTCGACTGTAAAATCTGAATGATTCGCTATGGGATGTTTTGATATATCTTATTACGATGTGCATCGAGGGGGAGCAGAGCGAGTACGTATCAGAATTTATTCACAAAACTTATCTTCGTAAATCAAATCGCGAACCTTTCTATGAATTATGAAAAAGAACCAAAGTTTTAATGATATATATGTCCATACTAGAAAGTTATCAGAGGAAATGGAGTTTATTATAGTTCTCGTATTTCTTTGTTAACGAATACGTTATTTCCGATCCACGCCCCTATTAAAAAAGTATTTAACTTATTTTTTAAACATTTTTATGTTTAGTTATCACAAGTATTCTCGTTCAATGAATCATAGAGTTATGAGAACCCCAACCCACGGATACTTGTTAGCTGAAGTTTGGAACTTGAATATTGTGATGCTTCCACGGCTCTGAAATGTGATTTATATTTTCAAAGTGAATACAGCCGGAATAAAGCATCAAACAATAATTTCAGACAACAAATTTAACAAAGAATAATAAAAAATCTACTGGAAAAATTTTTTATGATCTACCTTTAAGACATAATTTCATAATAAATGTTCATATTAAATTTTAAACTTAAATCCTTAAATCTACAGAGCCCGAGGTATGAATTTTATCTTGCCTTGGGTGTACCGAATTATATGCGAGCTAATTAATTGCAGACAGAAACAAAACTGTATTTAATCCGTCTATAAATATTATGAAGCTATTCCTTCAGTATAATCCTGACGGCTTCCTTTTTGCCATTAAAATGACTTTTCTCCTCCCTGCGTAAAATTTTAGATCAGTTCTTACCTTATTAATTTAAATTTAATTTTTACACCCCTTAGGGGCTATTTTAATCAGTACTCGCACAGAACTGTAGAAGTTTTATAATAATAGGTGTAAGTTTGTTGTGATATAATGTAAATATATGTAAGTTAGTGTTTATATTTTATAACTTATTAAAAGTTTTTTTTAATTACTTTTGACAATTCATTATGATTATATTTATTTTATTTTTATAATGTCTTTCAAATTTATAAGTTTTATTTCTTGTATATGCAAATGAAGTTTTCATTTAATGAAAATGTAAAATTGAATATGGTGCATTTTTCTGCGATAAATGAATATTTTTGTTTTTCTATTTGTAGGTATTTGAAAGTTTTTTTGTTTTAATATGTCACTAAGTTTTGGGATTCTTATTTAGGAATTTTGTGGGGTGATCTTTGGGTTTTTTTATTATAATTATTACCGTTTTTGTACAATATTTACTGGATTCTGGAGAGTATTATAATTTATGGTGACTGCACCTAATTATGGCGTATTGTAAAGTGGTTAGAATTAGTGTATAATATATTTAATACAAATTTTTAAATGCCAAAAAATAATTTTGAGTAGTGTAAACCGTGCAGTTGTTTAAACTGTTATTAAAATTTATTTCCATTGGATTTTATTTGAAATTTAAAAAAAAACGTATTTTCTTTTTTGATTTTGTGATCATTAACCTAATTTTGACGAAATCTTAAAAATAACATAAGTAAACGAAAATAAATGTTTTGTTGATTATTGAATGAAACACCATTAATTTGTACCAGATTTTTTCAGTTTATACCTGCCCTGACAAAGACAATTAGAATGATGAAGACAAACTTACAGTATTTCATTTAAATGATAATGAAAATCTTAGTTTTAACCACTATTTTTAACGATACAACTCAACATGTTTCGGAACCAATGGTTTCTTTATCAGGATTCAAAGTACACATTACCAAACAGTGGTTAAAATAAGTGTTTTATTATACTTATTTCAAAAAACGTTACACATAGTCGATTCTTTACATTAATATTTAAGAATATTTCATCAAAGAAGAAGATAATACTAACAAATCTAAACGAAATATGAAACAGAACAAGACAAAGAAAATTAAAAAAAGTTAACGGTCACAAATAGGAATCGAACCCAGGATCCCTTGTCTTACCGGGACAGCGTTTTAACCACTCGACCATTGGAACCTAGATATTTAACGTCATATTTTCGTTCTCATATTTCAAATTCAGAATTAACAATATTATCTTGCAACTTATTTTTTTCCATAGTTGTATTGTTTCTTTTTCGATGATATATTCCATTGATGGCTATAACCTTTAAAAAAGATGTTTGTTTGTTTAGTTTTTTTTTTCTTTCACCGTATGTTATTGAGCTTTTTTTGTGAAGATAATTTAGAAACTTGAGGCAAATCTTATTGCTTCCATTTCTTTCTTGTGTGGGAGTTTATTAATCTTGAATGCCACTTACTTGTAAAAATGTATAAATTAGTATGTGTAGGTTCGCTTGGTATGTCTCGCGACTCCGACTCCGCGGAGGCTACATTTCACCCCTCCCGCGGGCTTTGTGTAAAACAATTTAAATTCCCTCAGCAAAAGTAATTAGGGATATTAATACCCCGCTCCAGCTGGATGAGCGGAAGTCTGCACTTTCAGATGTCTGAGACCGGAGAAGAAAGAGAATTATCTCATATTACCAACCAAAAGGAACTAAAAGAATCTGCATTCGTTTTACCGCTGTATCAATACATTTAGAAGACTTTTTTATTAGTAAGGTTTCACTGCAAATTACATTAATCCCGACCAGTTTAAAAAGTATTTATTTGACTTCTTCATTCCCATTACTGTAAACTTATGAAAAAGCTTCTGATCAAATTCACGGATTGTAAATAAAGGCTTTGTTATTCCTTACAAGCGTAATTTATATTATTCAGTACAACCTGTCTACATTCATGTGCACTTCCGCTCCCCTCGCAGCAAAGACATTATTGTTAATATTAATCACAGCCAACAGAAGCTTTATAAGTGACCTTACAATCAAACCAATCACTGCGGTTAGTTTTATTTATTTATTTATTTTATTTTTGTTATTATATAAGTACATTTTTGTTTATTTGTTACAATATATGATCAAATCTAAATTATAAGAGTTATATCTAAATGTACATATGTGTATCTTCTGTCGTTGTTTTAAGTCTTCAATGTACCTACAAAATGTCCTAATATAGTATAAATGATACCAATCGATCTGAATGCAATTTAAATTAGATTCTTTTTCAATGTTAGTTTTTTCTGCATTTTTATTCACATATTCCCTAGATGCTATTAAAATTTTACTTTCAAATGCTCTAAATTATTGATTATCATGTCTGGAAAGATTTTTTTCATGAAAATTGAGAGTAAAATACGATACGAATTGTTTTAATAGTATTTTTTTATATTATTATTTAAAAAAATATATTGCACAAATCTTCACAGTTTGTTGATCAGTGACTAACATTTTGCACTTTGTTGATCATTTACTTACTAATATGGCTAATAACACTTTAAACATAATACTGAATTTTTCCACTCATCTAATATTTATCTTTCATTCCCAATTAAAGTTTCTCATTTTATTTTGATGCCGTTTTATGGTGCAGAGAGAATAAAATCACGATAAGGGTTATGAAATTAGGAATATTATTATGCCCATAAAATGCCATCTAATGCAAATCCAATGGTTTCCGGAGCGGTGTAAAAGATTCTCATAACCGATATTTCAACCGTCAATAACTCCATCGACTGTCGCCAGTAGTAAAACCCTACCCCCGTTCCTTACCCCTATAATGTTTAGCATCGTTGATATATCCGGTTACGATTTCAAATTTTTATTACCATATTAATTATTTTATACTTAATCATTTTCTTCTTTTTTTTACATTAACCCCCACACAGGAGGCCCTGAGGAAAATAATTTCCCTCAGGGCCTATGTCATCTTTTTGGATGCTGTATGCAAAAATTTTTAAGGAAATGTAGGAGAATTCTCTCGAACACACTTCACCCCATGAACACGTGCATCCCTGCTAAATCACCAAACATAACGAACCAGTAGAACGTAAAGGAAAAACCATTTGGGGTGATCAATGGCAGAGATGTTAGTTATGCAATTCCGGGGTGGCAGTACCGAAACTCGCCTCCCAAATTTTAAGAGTTATTTCTCTTATTTTGAATACTTTATATAAGAAATTCTTTTTAAAAGGTATTTTTAGATCCTTGAGACCTTTAAATTAATCATTTTTACAATCTTAATTTTCTCTCTCCTTTATTAATATTTATCTGAGAAACAATCTACCATTATTCTATACACTAGATCATTGACACCTATTTCAATTTAATAGCCATAAAGAATTTTTTTTAAAAGAATTGGGTGTAATTATAATAATTTGCAGTGCTTTATCAATTGTGTAAAACCTTTTATTATCACTCAAGGTGCTCCGAATACACTTATTTTTTAACTGTATGGGTATATCTAAGTATTTTATTTAAATATTTATTTAATTAATAATTTTTTTGTCAGCTATTTAGAAAGAATTTTCCCCTATTTATGGTAACCTGCCTTATTGTTGGATATTTATTTCGAATACCCAACACAAAAAAACCGTCAGTTGTCTTTGCACTGCATTTATAAAAAATAATGGACCAAATTAAATATAGGTATTAATTAAAATAATTAATCTAATAAATCTTGGTAGAAAAGGTCGTTCGAAATAATTCAAAATAAATTTGAAAAAAAATATTAGGTTTCCTCAGCGTCATGATTTTAATTTTTACTATGAAACGAGTAATAAAATAGTTTAGTCGACAAAATCATATCCATTCCCTGTACTGTACCTAGGCACAGTTTATAAATCGCCAATTCCTTTCAGTGGTGGCAATACGTCGATGTTATTGCACACTTTTTGCCGGGAAGCGCGGCGACGACCTCGGCGTCAGCGTCGGCCGCGTTACCGTGACTTATAAACGGACGTCGTATATTTTTATTGACTCTTTTTTACGTACGTCGTTATTTATACAATTTGATACTGGCCATTTGACGCTTGGGCCGGCCGAGTAAACTCATATCAATGTATTATTCACTGATTTAAGTATATAACCTAAAAAATGAATACACCATATTTGAAAACTAGCATAAAAATGGAACCTATGCATCTACAACACATGGAAAACTCAAAAAAACTTTTTTTTATTTATTTATTTTTTTTTTTTTCAACAACTAACTACTCATTCAAATGCGTTAAACGCTGATATTAACCACCTAGAGAACGATTTTTTTTTCAAATCTAACTTAAAAAGTCCAAACTTTTGACTTGTTTAAATTCTACAAAATCGTCTCCAAATTTGGTGCGGATTCACCATTTTCCCCATTTGTACTGCGGGTTTCAGGATACTGTGTAAATCTAGTAAATTTTCTATAAATAACCTCTAACTTAGTTGTTTCACAGTATTTTAACAATTCCTCAAATTTCGAAGTTCTGTTACTATGTCAGTTTTCTGGCTTTTCTCTT
The DNA here is from genome assembly GCA_026573805.1 of Hesperophylax magnus. Lineage (NCBI taxonomy): Eukaryota > Metazoa > Arthropoda > Insecta > Trichoptera > Limnephilidae > Hesperophylax > Hesperophylax magnus. Next base: position 11,312,467 of record JAIUSX010000022.1, read on the forward strand.
CAGCGTTAAAATGAACTCCTATAGTTTAACAGTTTAGCGTGAAACAAGGTGTTTAGTTATTATTTCAAAAGGGAAGTTCATATATTGAATAGATTTTTTTAATAAGTTATCGCACTGCGTATAATTTAGACCAGCTCTTTTCGAAAAGCTGTGTGGTTAACATAACTGTATTTTTCCGTGAAACAGTGGTTTGAGTACATAAATTTTATAAGGGGTTTAATATAGAATAGTTTTTCCAATAAGTTGGAAAATACACTGCGTGTATGGAGTGCAGCTCTTTCAAAAAGCCATGTGGTTGACGTGTCCATGTTGTTCCGCGAAACACACAGTGGTATTTGTGGTCCTGTGCCACGTGGTTTCCGCGTGTGGTCAGATGCCGGGAAAGGCCGTGCGGCCGGGGTGACGACGGGAAAAGTGTTGGACAAAGTGGTACAAACTCTAATAGTGGAGTCCAAAGCATGACTGATGTGTGGTTTAAAGCTGTCCAAACCATGATAAACCCATAAACAAGCAGTTGATTTTTCACTACCAAATTTGCCTCGACATGCCAATTACGTGATGAAATTTACAACAAAATTCTGTTATAGCGAAATAAATAATTTGCTGTTTTACGAAATAAATTACTTATAAATTCTGCTTAAAAGAATTGTACAAATTCAATAACTCCAGAAATCATATTTTACTGCTCCATGCAAACAAACCTTTTTCCCACGATACGAGAGCCTTTCGAAACAATAAGTTAACGTTTTCCTTACATTATGAATAATTTTAGTAAATACAACCCCCAAAAATGACATAAGTACAAATTTTCTCCTTTTTTGTGAAAATTCTTATTTTTAATGTAAAATTATAGGACCCGTTCGTTTACCCTAGGTAAAATTTATGTTTCCCGTACTTCAGGTGAATTATTTCTCGAACAGACAACCTTTTTGATTGAATTGAAGAGTCGAAATTAGCTTGGTTATCACTTTTTTAAATCGCTATAAATCACACTTCTATCGGTTTATGTGAACTCTTTGTCAATGACATACTTTTACTTAAAAAAATACTTTTATGAAAGTTTTCCTTCTGAAATGTATTGATAGTTCATAAGTTTTGTTTTATTATGGATGTAGGCTGTACCACTAATATTATAAGGTTCTTGATTATTCGTGTAATGATACTCCAAGATTGATTACTTCGTTTTTTCTCAACCAAGTACAAAAATTGCGGGTACGTGGTTATTAGTTGCGAGCTGAGATGTGAGAGAGAGATTAAGCTAAAACACTGCTCTAGACTGACGGAGTTAAGCATCGAACTTTATTATTCCACAAGTTTACTATTACTCTATTGTAATTCAGGGTAAAGTAGGTAATGATTGCCTACGGGAAATTTTATCTTCATTTAAAAGACCAAGCCTACATTTGAGTAAGTTTGGTCCTATCCACCATATTAGAAAACTATAAATAGTTGTATAATATTTCATTAATAACTTACCAAATCACCATAACTAAATGATAATATAGTTTTTAACTAACCAAAAATAGCTAATCATTGACTACTTGTTCATAGCGATTGACAGTGATTGCCCACTTTAATGAATCGTTAAAAATCGTCAACCTCTTCATAAAGTCTGATTTCACGTTTCAACTTTGGTACTTCAGATCGTTGATTCACATTGAATTAATACAGACATAAAATACTTACATAGATTAGTGAGAAAAGGAAAATCAAAGTGAGGGTGAACAAGAACTAGTTGCGGGAAATCATAGTCTTGTTTACCCTAGCTATAATATTATATCACCCACACAACTCATAAATTACACAGGAACGATTAAATTATTAATTTAGGTGCAAATTTTTGAAAAAACAAAACATGGAATTTTGTTTATTGTTGAGTATCTTCGGTAAGCCTTTGTCAAACAGTGGAATTAAACTGGCTGATGATGATAATTTGTTTCGAAAAATTAATAGCATTATCACACTTTAAGCAAACAAAACATATAGCGCCATATTTTTCGTGTAACAGCTTCAACTTTACGTGTGGTGTCCGCGATGAGAAAAATAAAATTTGATGTTCACTAGTTGAACCATTAACCTTAATCGTGTGTACCAACAGTTGCGAGTGTGTGTGCGCACGGATACACAGAAAGCCCCGTGGTATGTGTCATCTCCAATAAAGTCCATGCGTCACTAAAACAACCCCTGAGGCTTTCGAAAATAGTGAAAAAATAACATTCCACCAACACAAACACAAGGCTGGTGGGCTCGAAGTAATTGGGTACAGTCCTATGGCCGCACCCCCTAGCAGGTTTATTTTGCATTTTCCTGCTGATGTTTTATACTTCTGTTTTAATGGCATAGTCACAAAGGCTTGTTATTTTTGGCGGACGAATTCGAAATGATCGACGCACGCTGTATGTATTATAAAGCTCTTTATACGACGGTCAAATTTTCCGTCATTTGGGTGGTTGCCAATCGGAATGAGCCTTTTGCCTGTGTGTTTGTACAGTATTGACTTTCTTGCGTGTTTTTTCCGGAGGTTTATTTTTTTGCTCGTTAATTTGCGTTGACAATTTGTCACAAAGCCTATCGATTTCATTTTATTCACCCGGCGAAGTGCTTTCCATAAATCCCTTCATTAGCTTTTACTTCTACAATGCCAATAGATTGAACGTAACAGTTTTTTTTACGATTTTATCTGTTCAGTATTGAATGTTGAATTAGGGTTTTTTTCGGATTTACTGTCATACAAGTGGTGTTATAAAAAGCCCTTAACTTGACGAGTCATGTTTGTTTTATACCTCAATATAATGTAGTTACAACAATTTTAATTTTCTTTCCATGCCGTCTTTATTCTGTAAACAAACACAAAACTTCAAACTGAAGAATTACTCTTTGAAATTGTTGTATTCCGTTCGACAAAAACACCTTTCAAACTAAATTAATGCATAGAGCCTCGTTCGTTAGCCGTATCTTTTCCTTCTGTGCCCTTTTTTCATTTGTTTTAAACAAAACTTTCTTTCAAAAGGAACTGAATATAATTGGCAATTTATTTTCTTCGTATCTCCTTCGCCTTTGTCAGCAGTTTTTGAACCGTTGGAGAGTAAAGAGGTAGAAAGTAGAGGGGGGCGGTGATCGGCGTTGTTTTGAAACGATCAAAAGTAAACTGAACGAGATCGGGGACCTTGTGCACGGAATAAACTAAAGTCTGGATGGGAAATGCGGAACTTACCTAACTGCCTAACTGCCCGCAAACTGAAGCGACTCTGATATCCTCTATTGTCTCATCCGAACTCGGGTGGCAAGAACATTATTGGTTATCGATGCATTTTATTGCAATCACGTGTTCTGTTAACTTTCAGTACCTTCTAGATATCCGTTGCTCTTCACAACATAAACATTATTCTGTCGGCGACGGAAAGAATTATATCCAATGGATCGTTTTACTTCCGTAATAATTTGATGCCATAGGCTTTGATGGTTGAAATTAATATCCTTTGATAAGAGGGTATGTTTTATATTTCATTTGATTCGCCCGGACTTTTGTCAGACCTATTCCATTACGGATATTTCTTCCCCCTTTTCCGAAAACGAAACCTTTCCTGTGAAGCAAAGCGAACGTAAATAATGACTTCTTGTCTCACATCTTGTCAGAAGGCAAGTATCAAGTGCATCTTGGCAGAAAATATAAATTGAAACATATATTCCTCATAATGTTACCAGCTGGCCATTAAAATATGAAAGAGTTTGGATTTGATAGAATTCCTTACTTCGATACTTGATACCTTATTCATGGCCAACGAGTATTGATAGTTCTATAAATTTAGGAAAGAAGTTTACTTTTCCTGTTTGTAAGAAACCAAGATAAAGATAACCTATTTTTCGTTGCACTGGCCATAATGTCTTCCTCTGCCAATATTTTCCAATTTAAACTGCTGAGCTAATAAATCTGAAATTGGCTACCACTATTCCAGAGATTATTGCATTCGCCGGTTTTCAGTTTACGAGTAGCTCCAGCAACTAGCGACTGGTAACTAGTGCACAATAGCCGATAACTCCCCGACATATTACCATCGTTAGATAAGGGATTCTCTTGTTATTTTAAGTTGCCGTAGCTTATACTTGAATAAAGTTTCCCTTTTGAGGATGGAGAAACACTAACATAACAGGATAGGCTTCGCAATACACTGTGCCGAAGTGATGCGAGGACTGAAGGTTGTGCTCCGAGCTACGAGCTGCGAGCTACGAGCCGAGAGAAAGGGATGTGATGTATGGGAACTGCTGTAGTGGATAGTGCTCGTGAACTTTAACGGTTGCTTCTTGATGCCTACATTGCCTACTGAATATTTTATACCGCATTATATTCAATCGCACCTGAAATAATATTGCCACCGAAAACAGGTGTCCAGAAATCGATAAGTTTTTTTTTCGCATAATTTTTTGACTCCACAAGCTGCTTCAATAACTTTTTATTCTTATCTTTACTGGATTTTTGTTCTTTTTGAATCGTTATGCCTTTTGTCTCGCGCATTGAATTCTTTTCTTCTTCGAACAATGAGCATTTTTGACCCGTACAAAAATCACCGGCAATTTCGATTCCACGGCCCGAGCGCAATTTCCCGACCGCCATTTGGGGATCAAGCCGGGACTCCAAATTTAAAAGACATAAAATTACCAAACAAGGCACGGCCGCCATTACGGCAAAGAGTTGGCCCGGCAGATAAAAGTGAAATGACAATCATAATAATATCGGTAACAGTATGGGCTTGGGAAATTCCATGGAAATACGCACTTCCGGTGGAAGGAAGCCCTTATCGCGGGCTGCAATGTCCCGCCTACATCCACCCACCATACTGCCTACCCTCTACTACCTATCGCATACTGTTGGTGGCTACTGTCACTGCAAAATACCAAAAACATCGCCGAATTTTGAAAAAATATATTTGATCATATTTTATTTCGCTGATTCAGTAATATGGCCCGTTTCTGTCAATACGATATTGTCAAAAGTTGTAGTGTAAATTTAAATTGTTTTATATAATTTTATGCAGATAAAATGTTTCAAATTAATTTATTTGTTTTATTACGAGTTTTTTTGTTGATTTTCTTACAATCAATATCTGAAAAAGTAAATTGTGTTCTATTTCTCCATTTCCTTACATCAGTAAGATTGGATACGCATTACGACATAATATAATACACTACAAAAACTGTACAGTGTTAGCATTAATATTATAAGTAATCAAATGAGTTCTCAGAAGAAAATCGAATAACAGTCTATTCATATTGATCATATTCGTACCGAAACCTTTGGCAATAAAACTCTACCGATTTCCACGAATTCACATTAGAGATCACGCTCTAATTCTCGAAGGGACAAACATCGTTATTTACGATGCACGTTTGAAAGTCCCTTGTATATCTGCTTGTTCATCTACTTGTCCAACTTTGACTACTTGCCCTGACCCATCTCCATTGCCCGAAAGAAGCGATCGATGAATGTGAAAAAACGACGACTGTACATATTGAATACCTCCAGCGTAGTTCCACCCCAAACTTTTTGTCAGGGATATTGCCCCAAGTCTCCCCATTCATTTCTGCTGCCCGGGTATTTACTGCCACAGATATTTTCAACTTTTTACTGAAAATAGTAAATCCTTTAACAAAAAGGAATAATAAGTCGATTATTCGGAAAACACATCATGGCAGAATAATTTAAATCCATACCAGTATAAAGAAATATGGCAATCTGTTTAAATGTACTTTTTTTCATAATTTGTAACTTTTCCTAGCTTTTATAATGTTTTTTTCTATTGGTGCCCTTTTTTACTCATTTAAAGTACGCTCTAGCGTGTTTAAATCGCACTTTATGGAACGCGCGTTTTTTAAAGTTACCATGGCAACATCAACAAATCAACAAAATGTGAAGTCTAAATGTCATATTCATATTCTTTTTTATAAACGTCTTTGGATTTTTCAGGTATTAACCGCGATTCTGCTTTGTTATTTAAATTATGAATGTTAGAACTCATTTTACAACACACAATAACTAGTAAAAACTGTGATGTCAACTATTTATCTTATGTGACAGATTGCAAATTAATGTTTGTGTTTTTCATTTCCATGACAACAAGATATTGTGATGTCACATCACGAATTCATTAATAGTTCTTATTTCCAAATTTTTAATAATAATATCAATATTTATGTTTTCAAAGTGTACCAATAAAAAAAAATAGCGTAAAGTATTCGTGGATAACTGGTCTTTAAAACACTTGCTTTATTTCGAGCACTCGGCTGCGCCGTCGTGCTCGAAAAATCGCGCGTGTTTTAAAGACCTGTTTATCCACTTATACTTTAATATACTATTATCGTATGTTCTAAGTTTAAAAACCTTGAAATAATTTCAATCTCTCATATTTTTACTCAATAGCCGAAAAGTCTAATTTCATCTTAATTTCAAGCGAAACATTCTTAATTTGATTTAAAAGGAAAATTAATTTTTCGTTGAGAAACCCTGTATCACCGCGTTGTTACGTCTTTCGGCATCTACTCAATTCAATTCAGTACTTATCTATAACGAAAAGCCCGACTCGCTCGTAATTGGGTGATGAATAAAAGAAAAGGGGCCATTACTGGAAAGGGACGGAGGCATGGGCCCGTGGACAGGGGGCCCTTCGTGCCCATTAAGAATCCCTTTCTTCCTCGTTTTATGCAAAACCCATCTCCGAACTTATATTAAAAATTGCCGCGAAAATCAAACGGCAATGTTTCATTTTGGCACTTACGGCTATTCGACGGAAGTTTTCTTACGCTTACAATCTAATTTTTATGTTGATAGTCATTTATAACATTTTGCTTCACGTTGTAAGTAAACCACTCACACATCGAAAACACCATGACTTGCATTTGGTATTTTTAAGGTTATAAAATCTAGCACTCAATATTTTTAATATTACTATATTTTTACAATAGAGCTTGTTCTTTTTTAAATATAACGTATTGCATGGTCACATTATGGCGTTCCGAACAAGGAGTCGATTCATGTGACGTGTACGGTATGCAGGGCATATAATTCAAAATATCAAGATATTGATTTTCTAAAAATATACATACAAATTACACAAAACAGGAAAAGCGTCACAGATGGGTTTTCATATCCATATCATAATGATTCATTTACGTGCGGTATCAGGTGGCCATAAAGCTCACCTGTGGGGATACAAGAAATTACTTAAGTTGCAACAACAAATGGATCATTTTGTCCCGGAGTTAACAAACTAAGTTTGCGTCTTTTTTGTCATACACTACGCTTAAGTGCATTTGAAACTTTGCATATAACTTTACCGCAAGATGCTTTCCATAAAACAACAAAAGACTCTCAGGAAAATTATGTCTTTTTTGCTTTCGCATAATTGCTTGTCTGAAATATGAAAAGATTCCGGGACCGTTAAAACTTAGCCTTTTTTTAAAGTGAACTTAAGCTTCCCCAGTGAATGGTTTACCTGCTCCGGTGAAGGATAATAATAATCTCTATTCAAAAACTACTAGTATATCGACCTTTTCCAACTACCAAAGATACCGCGATTAATATTCTATCAATGCTTTTTTATTGTCGTTTTTCATTCGAGATAAAACTTTCAGACTACTTTGCTAAAAATAATATTCATTGTAAAAAAGTTGAATCCAGTTAATTGCATTAATTTTTTTAAATCTTCATACCTTTTGATGCGAACATAGAAGTTTTTAGATTGTGAATATAATATACCGTAAGAGTATTATAAAAATATTACATTCAAGAATGGCATATTTCCTACTTATTTTAAGAATGCCAAAATTTTGCACTTTTCAATGATGGAGATCATCCAAATGTTAATAATAATTTAATAAGTTATTTCTAATCAAATTTCAACACACGGTCACCCTACATGATTACTACATTATATTATAATGAATTGTTTGTAATTGGCTTCCTTCCGCTTAGTAGGTAACCATTATTCATAGAAACTTATTTATGTTCGATAGGTTAACTAAACAATATTGTTCTCTCAATATTTTACAAACAAACTAAGAAAAACATAATGTTTCCTCAAAATACCCTAAAAAGATATATTAACGAAAATGGAAAATTATGCCAGATTTAATTTTTTTTTACATTAACTCCACACAAGAGGCCCTGAAAAAAATAATTTCTTTAAGGGCCTATGTCATCTTTGGGGATTCTGTGTGGGGGGTTTTTTTAAGGAAATAAATTAGAGTTAGATCTGAAAAGGAAAACGGCACGAAGAGTGAATAGGAATCTGGGGGTCAGTCTATCCAGGAGTGACAAATGCAGTAGGTAGGCAAATGCATCCACCGCCAAGACCCAGAGAAACCTCACCTCATGAACTTGGACACCCCTGCTAAGACATCAAACGTAGAGTCATTCTTGGGGTGATCTACGGCAGGGGTGTTGATTATCCAATAAATGGTACCCGGGGCGGCGGTACCCATACCCGCCTCCCAAATTGATTGAGAATATTATTCAAATATCATTATAACATCACGAGGATCAACCAATTCATGATAACTACAGATTCAGGGGAAAATGTAAAAGAGATACATTGCCTTGAAACCTGCGTGATGGTTCGAATTTACACCGAGAAAAATGAGCATTGCTAATTTATTAAGAATCTCTTCATATTAATTGTAATCCGGATAATTGTGAAAGTTTGCAATTGTCGGCACTTAGGACGCGTTAGCTTTATGCTAAACTTTAAATAGTTCGGCCTCGAAAGGTAAACGAACATGTAAATCAAATAGCGGGGCTCGTAATATATGCACAGGAACAAACAGTGGCCTCTATTGTTTGTACCTACTAACCTTCCCATGTGAATCCCGGGCAGTAGGTACTGTTAGGCCTGGTTGGGTACTGAATACATGCGTTGACTATACAACTGCAAAAGTGTTCGGAATTGGTTACTTATAAAGTGATGAAACTATTTTAAAGAATGCCTCACCTTATTAAAATAAGTTAATTTCCTGTATTTATTTTTTTACTTATTTCTAATTCTAAAACATTATATTTTTAATTATATTTCTTTCAAAAGGTAAAGTTATTTATTTTTATTTAGGGAAATCAACATTTTACGATTAGGTTGGTTTATACATGTACAATTTACTTAACTGAGAAACCGATTATAAATTTGTGTACATTATATATAATGATGTACCCAAATTTCGACTACCATAATACGGAACTGTGCTTAGTGTGGTAACTTGTAAAAAACTATGCAAGTAAATAATGTGTACATAAGATTATAATATTTATTATAATAAATAAAATTAATTATTGACTTCAGATTTGTACAGTTAAAACGTGTTTTATAGAAACAAAATGAATATTACGTGTGATAATTAAATAAAAGGTAGCAAGACTTTTGAACATTACCGACAGTGCTGTATATATATAAATTTAAAAAATGGTGCCCATAGATCTAGAAACTAAAATGCTAATTAAAAAAATTTGCTTTTTCGTTTTCCGATATAAATTTCAGGACGCCAGTGATCACCGTTTTCGAGAGTTTCTGCTCATTTATTCTATAAAATATATTATATTATGTTTTATCGTTTACACTATAGCAAATTTTAAATGAAAAAAACTCATTTTTGCTCGAAGTTCGCATTATTTCGAAAGGCAACCTTTCCCATAAGCTTCAAATCATATGTGATTCATGACCAAAGTAGTCAACGTACGTTTATAAGACCCTCTTCTTAGAAAATATATACTTTATATATTTTCTAAGAACCAAGGTTCAAAGATCAAGGATCCTTGGTTATCGAATGGTTCATAATTTTCTTTGCTCAATAAATTATTCTTATTGATGTAAGCACGCACGTACATACTTGCGCGTAGGTAAAGACAAAGATTTAATACTATTGTTATCAATAATCTTAAAATGTTCGTCAACTCTAGCACAAATCATCCTAATTATTTCATCTATCAAACAAGTTATCTAAAATAACTGTAATCCGCCGTTCAGCAAGATGACTCGAGATGCGAATCGGGCCGCACAATGAAGGAGTTTTCACGCTCAGATTGACGCCGATAAGAATACACGCACTTCTGGGGCGTTATTGTACCGGGGGGTTTTTTTACTCTTTGTGCGAAATATCAGGGATGTACGAGTGGCGGGGGGAAAGTTTTCGGGTCGGTTTTCAGGGGCAGTTTTTTTGGGTAGTTTTTAGAAGTAATCCTTAGGCAACCCCAAATAACCAACATGATTACTGCCATAACAATCATTCGCTTGAAAACAAATATATTCTATTTTTATTTAACCAACCTATGTAGGTACGAATATGTTCTGTTAATTAAGTATTAATGGATATGAAACTAATATTTCATGAAGAATAAGAAAGTAAAACATACTTTTATGTAATCTTTATACCTGTACAATAAGGCTTTGATAAAGAAACTGAATATTTTCAAATGCTGTTGAATTTCATGAAATCTGATTCATAAACTGTCTAATGTGTCAAATAAAGGGGTCAACAAAATGAAAGAATATTTTTATCTTTCACATCACTTGTTGATGTAGTCAACTATTTTCGTTTGGACAAAAATTACAACAGAGAGTTACATCTTAACTATAAAGCAAAAAATCTTCAAAGTACAAACTCTCAAACAGTGATCTTAGATGTCGTTAATTTTGCACAGCTTTTCTATCTGCAATTTCTAGTTTAGCGCAACTCGTTTCAGCTCATAACATCGTTTCCAGCGTGATAGCTTCATTAAACGAATTAACCTTTAAAAAATCAATCACGACTCTTAATTCGGGGACTTAGAATCACTAGGGCCTTACTACAAAAACTGGTGTTTTAAGTAAAGCTTGGTTTCGGTAATGCCATAATCATATTAATTTGTAACACGAAACTCTATTTCGTATAGATAGCCATTTAAAAGATACAGTTGGGCATTTCAGCCGGGCTACAGTTGGGCATATGAGCATTCCAACCTTTATTTGCGTTTATCTCAAAACAACATTTTTGTAGATAGGCCCATGTGATCTTAAACTCCCGAATTATTAGTTATAATTTTTTAATAATTGATCTACGGAACTGTCGAAAATACAACGTGACGTGTGTTGTTTGGTACTAACTACTTGTCTAGAATAATGACCGCCTTAACCTTAAGTTTTAGCGAAACTATTTTACAATTTACATAAAAGTAGTTTATATCAAAAGGTTGTTTCAATGCACATCTTTCGTGAATATTTACAACTTCATTAAAGCTACTAAAATGGAAGCTTTACTAACACGAGACACGTGTATGTGTGTGGCGTAGGCACTAACAACGCGCAATGCAAGCAGAGGCAGGCTGTATCTTATATTTTAGAATATAATTTCTTTAATCCCCGCGACTGCGATTCTACGCGCCTCGCTCGGCGCTTGGCTGCCTGCGTGGCCACAGAGTTACGGGGAATGAGTGAATTAACGTGAATGATTATTCAAAGTTCCCCACAAGACATAACGTACAGCATGTGGTGATGCTCTTGAGTTTGATGGATATCTTATTAAAACTTTCTCCATCTTGCTCACAGTATGAAGACCGAATGTTTATCATGAAATGATGTCAGCTTTGAACGATTTGAAAGTCGGGCGATAAGTTTGTTAAAAGTTTTCGCATTACGTCTCTGTTCTCGTGGAAAAAAGATTTGCAAAACAATCAGCGTTTTGAGATGATAGATTTTACGAGAAAAATGTTAAGGTTATCAAATTTTAACCGTCGTAAACTCGATATTCATATATTTAGGTTCAATTTTACTTCATCTCTTCCTAAGGGAAATATTTAAATCCTCTCTTACTAAAGTTCTCATTGTTTTGTACACTTTAAAATGGCCACTTATTTGATTTTATACTCATGATTATATGTAAGTAGAGAAATCATATATTTACTTGACAGACATTCTTTCGATTATATTTATCTGCAATAAAAATAGTTGTAATTATCATAAATAATTATATTCGAATGTAATCATTGAAGAAAATAATATTTTAAATTTTAAAAAAAAATGACAAAAATAACACACTTGAAGATGACGAAAACTACAAACTTGAATATGAAGAAATATGATGTAACACCGATACAAAAAACTTCATCGTTGTAAAGGAATCTTCAGTGAAAAGGAATGTAAATATACTTTAAATGCACTATATGGTCGTCATATAAAAATAAAATAAATATTATAAAGTCACAGAAGAAGAGAAAAAAATACTGCACATATTACTTCCACTCTTTATAATTTTACACAAATCAGTTTTTAAAAAAACTGAAGTTGCAAAATAAATCAAGGAGTAATAAATTAAAAATATCTTTTCGCCGATTTTCCACCTTCTCTCCTGCCAGCAACTCCGGAGTTGCGGCTATCATCTTCCAGGAGATAAGGGCCACTCCTCCAGTCCTATTCTAATCGAGTCTTTGCAGCCTCACCTCCCGAGATGAGAGTTCCTGCTTCCTGATGACCTGAGCAGATAACAGGTCGACGGGAAATAAATAAATCCTCCGAAGGAATAAAAGGCCACGGTGGCGTTTTCTTAGGGGTACGAAGTAGGGTACTTACTCGGATCAACTTTTAAAGGGAAGAGACTGATAATTCATTTAGTTTCCACCTATTTCTTGACACAGACTTATTATTATCATTTGCTGATGATGGAAAAGTTCTTTTTAGAAACACCCTACGAATTGAAAAATAATTATCTACAAATTGAATAGTCGAATGAAAAAAATATGCTCTTATCACGTCCACTTAGTTCAATGACATTCTCAATATCATCCTGTTTCGAAAATGCAAATCAAATTTAAAATTTGCTTAAAATGACTTTAGCCATGTTTATTTACCAGATCTGAAAAGCCAGGTAGGTACTTTACAAATTTCATTATTCACATATTCTTATATCCTCCAATTCAGCCTTACAAAATTTAGCATTCAACAGTCCCAATTGAGCGGTAATCACATAAAGAAAGTCTTTGGCTGTGTTTAATTATCAGTTCTGAATAACTGGGTTCTTCCAATACTCACATTTTCATCTTCTTCGCATCTCACAACTTCCCCATATCATGAAAATATGTACTTATTTGATTACCACGCTCACCGAACAGACTTTTCCCCGCACCATACAAAAATAATTCTGTGAAATTTCCAGGAAATTGTTATTTTTCCAATAAAATTATAATGTTTATCTTTTGTTTGTACAAACAGGTTATTTTTCATATCATGCTACATCAAGATATGTTCCATTCTAACCGTATCACGTTTGTTAAATAAAGGCGCAATTACATTAGAATTACACAGATGTTAAGCTCCACCCTACTTTCCCATCAATAGTACCACGTGATCCGCACCCTTGGGTGTTATTATTGTAGCACAGAGGTACGCAAACTAGGGTAACTTATCAATTTCTCTACAGTAAACTGGCTCCTTATGCAGTGGTAACATTTTTCAACGACTTTTTACCTCTGGCACAAATCTGTGTTACCTCTTGCAAGGTATTTACAAATATTAAATTTTATTATTAAACCACGCAATTACTTACTCATTTTTATTTACTTCTTGTAAAAGAGCAAATTTTTCAACAAATTTAACAAATCATTATATTATAAAGGTGCTATGGCACAATTATATGACTTTTTATGGGGTTTCTAAGGATACCAAAGATTTATTTACCGAATCGGCCTGCCTTACATGTTGAAAAATATGAACATTCTTGAAATTATTTAAATTTGTAGAACTAGATGTAATATTAATAACGTTGTAGATTATTTCACGTTTTAGCGCGCTGTCACGTGTGTAATACAATCATAATGAAATTAATCCATTGTCCGGCTGTTCATTAAGGTTACATCAACATCCAGGCTTTGCCACTCTGGATTATGATATAACATCCGATGATGCAGCCCCAAGATAAAAGCAGGAAATAAAACAATCACGAACATACTACTAGGGGTCGTTTATGATAGTCAGCGGATAGATTACACCTCTTCCTGTACACCTTCTTTTGGCTGTTGTGGACGAGTACTTTAATAGCTAAAGGCTCGCATAGAATAGTTTATGTGAATAATATAGCTTTAAAAAGCATTTTCAACTCACCAAATAAAGAAAAAATCATCAATATCAGTTTTGATTGTAAACATTAAAATGGATTTTAGGTGAAAATAAAATACTAAATTTGCAATTTTTTGTTGTTCGGCTATTAAATTATTTACCTTGGATTTTTTCAATATCTACATAGGTAACATTTTATTTTGTGATATAATTGGGAAACCTATAAAAGACGAAGCACAAATAATCACCACTGAAATGTGGTGATTATGGAAAAAGAATTTAATTTAAGGATTTTAATTTGAATTTCTGAATTATTGAATTTTCTCTAACTGCCGCCAACTGCAAAGTTAACCATGTCAAGCTGTAACAAATTCCTATTAAAATTTTCATCGCTGTCACCGCGAAGATTAATTCAATGTCATCGCCTATTTACTTCCACGCTTTGTCTCCATTGTGTTTTTACCTTAATCTCAATCGTGTTTTTACCTTAATTACAATTACCGCTGTCGGACACGTTCGCCTTCCAGTTAGGGTTGTCAACGCGAGACATGAACTGGACATTGGCCACTGTCAACCGGCACCGGTCCGGGCCGTTCAGGATATTAACGGGCCGTCACACCCTTCGGGCGCCGCGTGAGTCTAGTTTCGTCGCCATTAAAACACACTGCACTTAATTAAGCAAAGTAACAAAACCCCGGAACACAGTACGGAATGACGGGACGGCTGTGGTGTGTAATTCCCGGTATAATTCCTCCATGAAGGCGGCCAGCTGACAACGCTTCGGCCAGTTTGACGATTCCGAAAACAGACATTAATACTAATTAGTTTGGTAGATTAGATTAAACAGACGATTAATAGTGGCTAGTTTTGTTTATTCGTTTCCATTGTCCTTGTACAGTCTGATGTGTCAATGCCCTCTGTATTATGGATTAAATACAGAGTCAAACTAAACTAAGGTGCGTTTTTCATTTACTTGACTTATTAAGAAAAAATATTTTTTTCTTTTATACTTCTGAAGTGACCTTTAATTGTACAAGATTCGTTTTCAATTTTTTTTTTATTTTAGACACTTGATTTAAATACAGAAAGTATCTTTTGAATAAAGCACATCAACAATCGTAAATATTTAGCAGAAAAATCTGTATATTATTGCTTCTTGAAATTTTTTGTTTTTTTTTCATTTCCATTATGAGTTATGTAGTTTTGACACATCCAGTTATCCAACTGAAAAGAAATTAGACTTTTAAGTTGTTCAAAAAGAAGAAAAGGTAAATAAATACTTTACAGTGTCGAAACTACTTTTTCATTTGACTCTAAAAGTTAGTAAATTTCCATGGAAACAAA
This sequence comes from Hesperophylax magnus, assembly GCA_026573805.1. NCBI lineage: Eukaryota > Metazoa > Arthropoda > Insecta > Trichoptera > Limnephilidae > Hesperophylax > Hesperophylax magnus. The sequence continues at coordinate 11,327,874 of JAIUSX010000022.1, forward strand.
AACAGGAGGGTCGAGCTATTTTATTTCGTCAACGTATAAATTATTCTGTTTATAGATCTTTATGAAAACCTATTCTCTCGGTAGTTACAATTTATTGTGAATTTAATCAATTTTGGCATTGATGACGTCATTGTCGTTATAACATGCATAGTCGTAACACGAGAGTGTCGCTCTACAAGCAGGAACAATAACATTGTACCCGGAGCAGGCATTAACAATATTACTGACCACAGTGACGTACCATTCACCGGGAGATTTGGACCAGCAGACCCGAGGCTTTGTCGTGAGTTGGGACTCCAATCATATTATTAGAGCATTTAATAAGACAATGAAACTGCGAGCTTAGAAATAACAGGGTCAGTATTTTATTAAAACGTTATGTAATAATTTGCAGGTGTTTCTGAAATATACAATATATGAGGGTACTGCCTACCTAGAAATTCGGTAACCTTCTTTTTACGGCGTATGGTACCAATGATTCTTTTATCTTTTGTGAGGAAATTACGTTTGAAATGTAATATTTGCAAAAGCAAAAATTTAATAGTATATATCGCAGTATACACGCATTACATACGATTTTTCTTTCTCTTTTCTCTCTTTTCTTATAAATTATCTACATTTAAATGCAACTTTATATCTACTATTTATTATTTATTTTTTATTTTTATTTATTTATTGGCTCGCCAACAGAATACATCACATAATTTTGACAATGATTTACATTTATACATGGTTATAATGATGTTTCTAATTATAGGTGAGCACAACATTCATCTCAATATTATTTGTGTAATAGTAATTGGTTAGTTACAGTAACAATAAATTTAATTACAAGAATGTATATAAAAACAAGGAGGATCGAAATCAATTATTAGGAAGAAACTTACATACTTATTATATGTATATATATATAATATGTATACGCATACATGCATTCATTTAAATACACATACATACATATATATACACATACATAGATGCGTACATACAAATTTAAATACAAACACACTCATAAGTGTGTACACTGTACGCATATTCTATGCAAACATATATACACATATGCACGCACTAATCATATATAGTGGAGCTAATGCATAAGTAGGTGATTGGTAAAGAAAATGTAATAATAAAATGTATGTTCATTTATGTTCATTTATTAAGTTTCTTATTTGTTTGTCAGCACATATTAAATTTTTGTTTAACATTGTCACTGAATCATGTTAAATATGCATAATGTTAGCCCGTCAGGGTTTATAATTAATTAACATATTTAAAGAATGAAAATTAAATAAAATTATTGGAATCATGTTGGAGTAATGATATTTGCAAAACCATTTTTGGTGGTATTTCTAGATTGACCTTACTATATTTAGTTCATAGCTTCGTCCTCTTATCTATTAACTATTATGGTGCTCTAAAAAAGTATTTTTTATTTAATTATTTAAGTATTACATTTAATTACAATAATGACGTATTGCTCATCTCACAAGGTGTATAACGCCTGTCTTGAGATGGCAATTTACAGAGTGGTTATTAACTAGGTTTTTGTTTATACAATATTATGAAAATGCCAGATAAAATAAAATCAGTATTTTATTTTACTTTTAAATTATACAATTCAAGAACGAATGTAGAAGATAAAGGCGAACCGAGAATAATTTTTAATTTAAAAATTTCACTTTTACCAAAAGGCAAAGTATTCATATAAATACACAGTAGGAACAATTTTTTAATAATATGTTATTAAATACTTCTAATGTATATGTTTATTGGAGGTAATCAATGATTTTACTTTTAAATGAAGTTTTGCTTTGTGTGTTTCTAATTTCAGTAGGTAGAGAATTGAATAGCTTAATAACATTGTATTTAAAAAAAAAATTTCCATAGGAGCTTTGACAAACTTTAAGCTTCATAAATTAAGACAAGGCGTAATAATGTTTGAGAAAAACTGCCGACTGTTAAAGTGATACCGAGAAGTATATACTTGTTTACCACAATATATATATATATATATATATATATATATATATATATATAGTGTTGACCATCCCTCATAATATATTTTTGTAAATCTTCTCGTTTTTTTATCTCACATTTATTTTTAAACATTTTGTTTAGTTTTTAAATGTTTCTTTCACAAGGCAAAGATGATAAATGTGACTAAACATCTCTTATGTACTATGTAACAAAGTATAGTTTTTGCTCCATGTTAATGTACTTTAAATTCCTCCTTCCTAAATATTGAAATATAGTTTTCCAGTTTTGGTTCGTTACCACCGTTTTATTGAACCAATGGCAACATAATACTTTATTTCTGGACAAAACCGCCTAATAATAAGGCTACCGGAGACAATGGTGTTGACTCTATTATGCAAAAACACATCCAACTATCACACGCTGGCAGCACTGGTTCATTTATAACGCGTATTGTGGCATTGTATCAAGATAAGCCACCGGTTCCGTGCGCCCGGCGGCCCGCAGACCGACGGGCGGTACCACGCGGTAGCGCCCTGCGCCTGTGATCCGGTTTCCGGCGCTGACAGGACCGGTGCGCGATGCTCGGTGCTTGGGGCAACCCTGATTCATACGTAATACCGGTAGTATTGCTGCCGAGGTTTATTTACTAATGATTCTGTTTAATTATCATTATATATGTTAGTTACAATAAATCCATCTTAATGTTAGTAATATATTTTTAAATTTTGATTGTTCATACAATTACCATCAAATTGGTAGAGACTTCGTTTTTGGAAAAAATATTTTGTTCATAAGAACACGTAACGTTATAATATAGCTTTTTGTGCAGGCGACATAATCGGGAACTCTTTTGAAAGTCCTGTTGAAAATAGCATCTTAGTGAAATAGTTTGGTATTTCCATGTGAACAATAATTTCACAACATGCATATCTTAAAACAATATTAAAACATGAGCTATAAAGAGGAAAATTTAAATATAATAAGATGATAACAAAAATAAATGTATTTTTCATATGAAGCAAATACTTTGTGATGTGACATTACAATTAAAAATAAAACTATATCTTTGTAAACACCGCTTTTATATTTTATACCTAATGCCGACCAGGTTTCACCAGCATTGTAGTTTCATGCGGGCAGCAGAGTATAAAAACAAAAACAAACAAACAATAACAAAATCAAAGCTAAACAAAAATATAGAATATTTTTTTAGTGCGCAATTTTAGTATCATCATTATATGAAACGACACTTCCTAGGCCATTGATAAAATATTAGATCCATGTCTGTTTTCTTGGTAGTAAGAGTGCAAAAAAGGGCAAAAAAAAAGTATTTACCACCCACTTATTCGTTCCAATAATGTGAATTGTGAATTCAGCTTCTTATTATTTTATTGTCAACAGGGAGAAATTATTTGAGAGCCGTAAGAATTCCTTTAAATCAAGCTATTTGTGTAGCTGGCACTTCAAAGGTCTATAAATTCGCTGATTATAAATTTTACCTCCGTAAACATTTTTTGAGATCATTCTTAACAGTCTTTCGTGTCACATGATGCTGTCAGATCTAAAAGGGGGTGTGATTTTGACGGCTTTGGGAATGGAGGGCTGCTTATATCCGGTGGGGGTGGAGAGGGTGGGGGGGATGTTGTGGTGTGGAGGTTAGGGAGGGGACTCGGGGCCCGGGGGCACGCAGCCTGTCCCTGACATGTTTCCAATCTGTGCCGCGAGGGGACGCCATATTGTACCCCAAAGCCTGCCATAGAATAATCTTTTGTAATACGACGAAAAATCACAGGGATTAATAATCATAACACTCACCGCACTGATGTTATTCTAGAAATATATATCAAAGGACCTAAAATAAAAGTGTTTATAAAACATTCCGTTCAAACGAGGGTAAAAAATATGTTTTTACCTGTGGGAATGTACACGTTATCTCGATGGCTTGGAGCACAGATATTGATGCTATTAGTTTGTGATAACTCAACTGCAGAGTTTAAATATCTTTTAAATGTGGTTGGGATTATTAAAATATGTAAATATCCTTAGAATTTTGTGATGTAGAAACGTTATTTTTAAACACATAAAAATATCGATTCACTTTTGCGGATTCTAGTTCGAAAAAAGTTTTCCCCAAAAGGTATAGATACAAATTTATTTTTCAAGAAATCGATATTATGAGATCTCATTAAATTTTGTGAAACTGAATTTTTGAAACACTGTAGAAATCCGATATTCAAATTGCTAAATGAAGTCAGTATTTTATCAATTCTCAAGAAATTTTTTTTTAAATCTCTAAGCAATAAAAACATTAATTTAGTTCTTAAAATATTCAGCTCTAGCTTTTTTTCAGGAAGGCGATATAAACATAAAATAAATAATAATCATCTTAGAAAACCCGTTATTTAGATCTTGATATGAAGTTTAAAGTCAAGTTAACAAGTATTCAAATTATGTAATGAACTTGTCTTTACTACTCTCAGCTAAATTCGTGTATAAAAAATTAACAACGAGAAAGTTTTCGTGCGCAAAGTCGGCGAAGCGGCCTTGGCTTTCAAACGACCAAACTATGATTCGGTTCGGTTCAAAGTTTATACTTTATTTCCAAACAATTTTGGAAACAATTAAGTGGGTAGAGTTCACACAATTAAAGCCATTAACACTTTCGGCGCGCTTATCTGTAAATGGTGTTTTCCGTGCCTAGGTAATTTCAAGAATGAGATTCGCAGTTATTAATTAACACCTGAGTCTGCGTACACAAAGGATTTAAAATTATGCGTTTTAAGCGAAATATTAAGGCAAATGACAGTTGTGAATTATTAGGTATTATTCTAACGAGGTCCTATTCTGAAGCAGGCGGCACTTACCTGAATTCGCCGGTGTAATATTTTAAGCGGAGCAGGCGGGCCGCCACGGGCTTTGGGCTATAAACAACACATTGTGTGGAGTATTAACCTGGTGGAACAGCATACAGCGAGACCAGGAACCAGGGTGCCCGAATGCGAGGATTACCAGACAGTGGCAGCCGCGCTGGGTGCTCTTCGCTCCGTGCTCCGTGCTCCGTACTCCGTGCTTCCTGCTGCCCGAACGGGGTTAGTTACATCCGACAACAGAAGAATGGTACGGTTAATACGAATTGGTCAATCTTCTTTCAAAGATTACTTTCTGGTTTCGGCCGAGATGGAAAACCATTTTTTCGCATCAAGTAATACAGAAATTACAAAAAAACATCGAACTGTACGAATTTGCCGAATTTTGAAAATGGATATTAATATTTAAAAGCTTCGCAGCTCATGACGGAATGTAGTATTGACTTGAAAATAGTTGCATGTTCTTATAATTTCTTGAAAAAATTCAGTTGTTGAAATTTCTTATCGCCAATGTACACCGTTGAAGAGTTTTTGCTGCTTCATGCAATCTGACTTATAATAATAATATATCTAACATCAAACATATTCAATTCACTTTTGACTTGGAAATTTAAAAGTCAAAGAACAATATTATTTACAACTCCTAATGTAGTACTCAACTCCTGACGTACTCAACTCGCTCAAATCTTTAGATAGGTTTCTGTCTATGAGACACAAACAGAACATTATTTCTGAAATATATTTGTATTACAATTTTTTTAATAACCAACATAAATGTCATCAAATGAGCATCTTGCGCTGAAATACTGGCAGAATAAGGACAGCATTCCCATCTGATGCCTGTTCTAAAGATTGCAATAAACGGCGTAGGCATCAAGTTATGTTCTTCATTCACTCACGATAGAAAGACTTCAAAGTGAATTCTTAAGATGTATAAACTTCAGAATGAGTATTACAGTGCAATGTTACAATTTTGACTATCTACTGCGTCAACTAAATTTATTAAAATTATCCGAACTTGACTTGTTTATAAAATTTCAAAAATTCAATAATTGACAGCCCTGAACTATTATTCTTGATTTCTTTCCATATACCTCGCAAATAAACATCAGGGAGATACCTACCATGTTATTGGAACAATTCCAATACGTAATCACAATTGTATATTCCCGTTCACCGTATACAGAATATTGATAATGATTATAAGGATGTTGTTGGCATATTTAACGCATGAGCCACCAAATATAAAGAGCTCGTAAAAGAATTTATATTGCAAGCAGAATAACAAATCTAATTAAGCAAAATGGCTCGACTTATTTAATTTGTTTATTGTACTATTCGTTATTTATTCATCTTACATTGTAAAGTATTGTTTTTGTGATGTTATACTTACTTAGATATTCCCCGCGTTGAGATAGAGAATTATAAAAATATTTTATATATTTTTACAGAGCCCTTGAGGTGATTTTTCACAAAAACGGCGAAATACAAATCATCCAAAAAAAATTATTATTTAAAGAAACATATAAAATCCCAACTGGGCGTGAAAATCAAAATAAATAAATATTAATGTTTGAAAAAGTAATTAGACTAAATTTAGTATTACCTACATCATCTTCTAAAATAATCCAGGTCACAAAATTAATTGTTCACTTCTGTGAAGATGATTTAATGAATTATTTTCATAATTTGTAATTAATACCTCCGCCACTGTCGCTGCGGCTGCCTTGCGTCCGTGTGACAGTAATATTATCACCTGTCCCGCGCACATGTTCCGAGTGATCTTCCTGCTCCCACTCATAACGCCAGCCTCCGTTATTTATCACCACCCCCCGATGGACTCCCAGCCACCACACCCCCTCCCAAACCCCACCATAATTATTTCGGGGTTAAATTAAGGTCGGGTATTCATTTTAAGGTGGTTTGCTCATTGTCGCTCGAACGATAAACTTATATATATATTCGCCGCTGAATGCAGAGTTTGTAGAGGTCGGAATTTTTATTAGCAACGTAAATTTCTTTGGTTTTTTTTTAATAAAAAAGACCAGATTTGCATACCTTGATAAAATTCTCTAGTCGGAATTAAATTAACAATTTAATTTTCTGTTGTGTTCTCGACAAAACAGGGCACTGTAAATGCGTGCTTCTTGAGTATTTATGTGGCTTACAATAATACAAACTTAACTTAATCTGATTAAATCCGCCATATTTCTTACATGGTGATGATTATTGTATGCTTAATTTTATTTGAGAAAATTCAAACAGTCGTTTTACGAAATAACTGAATTATATTTTATGTAGAAATTTCACTGGTTTATTTAACCCAGTAATCACGCGATATCTGACAAATGTCTATAGAATTGTTTGTTTTCCCGAATAAATTTAATTGAATGCTGTTTCTTCTTTAGCCAACCTTTCCGACAACATGTGTCTATCATCAGTGGATGACGTAAACTGTAACGCTTTCTAACACGTTGGCTAAAGAAGGAGGAAACGCATCATGGCATAATAACTCATAAATTAATCACTATGATACTTTTGGCAATGAAAATCTCAAATTATATCTTAATAAAGTTGTACAGTAATTTATGCTACGGTAGCTATTTTATGTAGATACTTGAACCAACTTGTAACCTAGTGGTCCAAAACTTTGGGTTTTCACACAGACAATCCCCTTCTAGCTAAGTCCTCCAACATTGCACAAGTAGTGGGAATTCCAATATTGTCAAGTTTTATCTAACATTCTTAAAAAAATACTAATAACACGAAGTGAATTAGTTAGTTACACTTTAGACCATCTGAACAGATTGGTTTCTAAAACTATTACTAACTTATTGTGAACTTTTGTTTTACAAAGCGCAATTCAAACATTAAAAATATTTCAACACACGAGAAAACATTTAAATATTTGTTGTAAAAGCTCCATTAATTTGAGCATATCTAATAATCACTTTATCTTCCTTAAAAAAAACACAAAAATACCTCCGTAGTAAAATTTGAAGAATTTAGGCATTTCAGGAATTCAGTTATTCCGTGAATTCGGAATTTCAGGAATGGGTGCAAGTAAAGAAAATGCCAGCTGGTGAAATATCACCCCTTGAGCCGTTGAGCGCACAGCGCGCCTCACCAACCCCTAGCTACCAGTATAGACTCCTCGGCAATCACGTGAAAGAAAGCGCTCAGCGGACCTCGATCGACGTCTTTCTCACCGCTGACGTATTGTGTTCGCTTCTTGCGTAATTAAAGTAGTTCGGAAAACGAAAGACCCGAAGGCATTAGATCTGCTTCGCTGGTGGATGGCGGATATACTGTACAGGAGGTTCGTTAAGGTTTTGTATATTACCAATAGATTTTATTTCATAAAACTGTTCCATAATAATAGTTATAAATTCCGTGAGTAGAAGGACATATTTTTAGGCACTTTCGAGAGATTTTCGTGATGTCAAAAGAAAAAGAATAAGCTAGGAAGTAACGGATATCTTACATCTGATTAAATTGTCTTAGCTATATAGTGGCTTGAGTTTTCCAAAATTGATTAAAAGATACAAAAAGGAATCAGTGGGACATTATGTCTATGCTTGTCTTATGTTTTTCTTTGAATATAACTTCATTATTTGGGCCCCTTCTGAACATAACCATATCCTAGAAATAGAAAAAGTACAAAAAAGGTTTATGGGTTACCTATCCTTCCTGTATTCATCTTTGATCTTAACAGGAATGTTCGATTTCAACACCTTAGAAGCCGAAAAATAAGCAAACATTTTTTTAACTAATCTCTGGAAGTATACGTAATTGATTTATATTGAAAGCGGTTAACTTATATGTGCATAACAAATATACTCCCATGAGTATATTTATCGAGTATATTCCATACACTATTTTATACTTCGATAGCGATGATTTCTGCCTATTGGAAAGCGCCAATTAACAGAGCGACTAAACTGCTTAACGATTCTGCATTGACCATTGACATTTTCAACATCACTTAAAAACACTTCAGCAATTATCTTTTGAAGAATGTCAGTATAGGAATATTTTTGTGAAAACCAATCAAATCGTCGAGGAAAAGGGGTGGATGAAGCTTAGGTAATCTACATCTATTAAGTTGGCCAATTCAAGCAACATTAAGAGTAATGTTAAACTTTTTTTCAAAATTGGTTCATTATTCAAATGTCACTACACGGAGAAGAACATAGGTTATTTTTTTTCTCTTGAGCATGTAAACTCGGCCATCCTGACAAATCGGCAATTAATTGAAACCGGCCAATATTTTGGATTTGTTTCTGCAGTGCTGGGAAGACTCAAAACGCATAGAGCACGCCTAATTACGAAGGCAATTGAAATTCACAAAATCCCATTGCTATTCATATGCAGAGGACGGGATACGCTCAATGGTTCTTGGTATCTGTTAAATGACGGCTACATCAAAACTAAACGCAGAATCCATTTTAAAGGTTGGAGATTGCAACACGGTATCGCAAATATATGGATATATCTGCTCTGGTGATAAACACTGTAATGCTGTTCGAAACATTGGGTAAAGAAGGATGTAGCGTAACACCATAATACCCCTAAAATAAATCATGTTACTTTTGGCCGTGAAAATCTCAAATCATATCTTACTAAGCTGTCTTGCGTTAGATTGATATCTACCTACACGATTAAACTCTAACCCATTTCTTACAACTAAAAATAAGCATGCGTAATAGAACAGACGCACGGTATGTGCGAAAAAGGCTATTGAATAAACAAACACCCTTTTTCTGTACAAGGCAGGATTATATAAACACTCCCGTTGTATAAGTATAATATAAGCACCCTGTGTTGTATAAGTTAGTATTATATAAACACCCTCAACTGTATTAGTAATGTATCATCCAGTGCTTCTCAATGTAAGGACTGCGACCCTAAAAGACCTGAAACTCCGGTCAAACAGCTAAGATGTAAAAGTTTTATTTTTCAATTATTGAGAAGTAATTTTGTTAGTGCTAAGTATTACAATTATTTAAGCCACCAAGAACAACGTAAAATAAATCTGTTTTGACACTTCACAAATAAACATAAAAATTAAGTTTAAGATTATTATAATATTTACGAAACAAAATATTAGAAATTTTAGGTTTGGATAAATGAAAATATCAAATGAACTTTAATTATTTCCAAGTCTAATTATAAATACTATACGTGGCTAAAGCACCTTAAAAATAAAATTTGTTAATATTATCTATGGTAAGAAAAAAAAACTTTTATCCAAGAAAACTATTTTTTCGCGCATCTTTCTTTCGGTAGTCTTTTTCCAGATTTCGATAATCTTAAAACGAAAAGATTTTGAGAGGCTCTGTTTTAAGAGGCCGTATTGTGTAAGACTGTATTGTATAAACACCCTCAACTGTATTAGTATTGTATAAGCACCCTTAGTAATTATCAACCTGAGCGACAGACTCAATCTACTTTGGCGGGGAACGGTGTTTTCTCGGTTAGATGTCACTATTGGAGTTTCTTTGTTTTCTCAACCCTGATCCAAGAACACGACTGCCGGACTTATTCTTATTCTGACTAATTTTACTTTTTTTCTCTGTTATAAATTAAAATGCAGATTATATTTGAATTTTTGTGAATTATTTTCGTATTTCGTTGTTACCAGTTTTAAGAAGCTGCAATTTTGATTGCAATTTTACAGGAATCAATAGAATTATTAATAAAAATAAATATTTTTTTTATAATACAGCAACGTAATATGTGTTTGCGTATAAATATATATATTTTAATTTTATTTTATGTTCATCTTCCTTTCATAAACTACCTACTTACAAAAAGACTTATATTTTTTATTATATCAAAACACAAATAACTTTGTTTGCACCACTTTAATATAATATAACCTATACATGTTTCATGGACAAAGTTCACCTCATCAGGAGCAAGTATATACTAATGTCAAAAATTAAATATAGATTACAATTGAACAGTGGAAAGAGTGGGGAGGGGTAAGAGTGGGAGGATTTTTTTGAGGATAAAGATTTAGAATATTGTTAGACGGGAAATATCAGTTTAGTGGGAAAATACATAAAATAAGGTTTATAAACAAAGTTATTTGTTTTTAATATAATAAATAATGACATGAAAACTATCAGAAGAAATTTTCTTCAAAAATTTATATTTTTTAAATCATTAAGTCTACATTTTTACCATTTACTTACCTTGTATTTTAATGTTGATAAACCTATTAACTGCACCTGCAATTTTATTCTCATATTATGTCAATTAATTTTTTCCTCTCTTAGTGCGTCATTTGGTTTGTTGAAGTGCTATTATAGACATCATTACATTGCACATCCAACTATTATTTACCAATAAATATGTAATTTATTCGTAAATAATATTGTACTCAGTTACAGAAAGTCATAAAAAGGAAGTAAGACAGAGGAAGGATGAAAGTAGACTGAATGCTGTAGAAAGGTGATCTCTGAGGCGTATGTGTGGTAAAACCATGTATGATCGTGTGAGAAATGAGTGAGATTAAGAAAGGGACCTTTAGATGGTTTAGGCATGTAGAGCGAATGAGCGAAGAAAGGAGTGTTAGAAGAATATATGACGAAAATGTGAATGGAAACGTCCGAGAAAGACATGGCAATAGCAAATGAATCAAATACTTGAATCGGGCCATGTCAAAAGTCAGAATAATAAAAGAGTATGTATGAGACGATGTATGAATGTAAATGAGGCAAGGAGTGCGTGTCGAGTGGACAAATGCGTCCGCTTAGAATGATGGAAATAGTAGGAATTCTAATATTATCAGGAATAAGCTGGAATTGATTATTTATTTTATATAAATTATTTGTTCTGTAAACGAGGTTAACTTAATTGGTTTGCATTATTTATCTCTGTGTTGTTATATTGGAGTGAAGAACGGAGTAATCAAGTACGTTGTTCTATAGGTAATGCCTGATGTTATAATAACATGTTCCGGTCCATACCAAGGCACTAGCAGATAATCAGCATTCAGAATTATTGTTTTGATTAGACGTCTTGGGATTACCGAAATCTCCAAATGCCATAACGATATCGGTTATTAGCCATAAAAGCAATGGGTTTATCAAACTACACCCTGCACAATCTTGAGGATGCGAGGCCAAACTTGGAATATTACCAAACTTCTACAATATTTCCAAATTCACCAGTTTTATTACGTCTTATTAAATCACCTCGTGAATAAAAAGTTTTGCTTTTGGTTTCAATTCTCCCGACAAACTCAATAAAGTCATTATTTTGACATCCTCCATATAAAAAGAAAGCCCATAAATAGAAGAGGTGTAATTTACGTTTAATGAAATTGGGGGAAAATAAGTTATTGAATTATCGTTTTAGGATAGAGTTTCTTGCGTTAAAAATGAAATTTTAGGTCCGAGAGATATAATTGGTTTTATGTCCCTGTGGTATAACAGGAAAACTTAAACAGTAGTGAAAAACTCTACATATACAAGTTTTGCATATAATAATACCTGGACATAATACCCGGTTCCGCCCGAGATTAAACACTTTCTAATTGAAAAATTTTTAATAAACAAGTTTGTGGGATGTCTTATTTGTGCCATTCAATTTTTCTTTTTCTTTTTGATGCATATGACTGTTGGGATAGTGATAATTTTTAGTCAAAATTTAAAAAGATAGTAATCACCGAGAAACAACTCGTGTTTAAATTGTGATAAGCACAAATTGCGTAATTCCATAAATTTTCGCAGGTGAATTTATGAAGTCAGCTAGAAAACATTTACCGCCTGGCGGTAATAAATCGATTGCGATTAATCCAAGAAAGTTAAATATCTAGTTCAAGCTATGAAAGCTCGCCTACATTGCTTACGTAAAGGGAATATTTATAAAATGCCGGGAATTTAAGTAATTACACCATGGCCCCGCGTTATCGCACCCAGGAATTCCGCGATCCTGTTTAAGTACTGAGACTCGATAGAAATGGAATGTCATCAATCAGTATTTGTGCCGAATTGTTCGCATTTCTCAAAGACTATCGCTACATATATATTTTTGAATTTTATCATTATTTGTTCAGTTACCTACTTCCCTCGGCCAATGATTTCTATGAAAATTTCCCAAGATCTGAGGGAAAATACCGGGACTATAAAAAAATTAAAACATTTGTATGTGGTTCTGCCGGTACGAGCTCAGTTTTAAGCTCTCTCTCTCTCTCTGAATAAAGTTTTGATTTTAAGGGACATAAAAAGGTAAACCTTTATTTTGAAGATTTTTTGAACTGTCTTCTCATGGGCATAGACATGATTAAGGTAGGGAAATACCTGCCAATTCAGTTCTGGTCACCAAATATGGCTTTAGCCATTTCAAAGCAACGTTTCAATTCTGAATGGTGGTCTTACACCAGGGCGTGACTTCCGGATTACTAATCGAGAGCCTTACCCCTCGACCATGGAGACCGTCGATGTTGGTAGAAGTAGAGAAGAGAATAAGATGTGAATGAGAATGGTTGCATAGTTTACGGTCATTCAGATCTGGACACTAAACATGGCTAAAACAATTTAAAATAACGTTTAATAAACTTAAAATTTACATATTCAATAAGTACATAATGTACGTGTTTTATTATTATAAAGGTACCAACTTATAAAGGATCAGATTTTGAAATAAATAAACAAACAGTTTTTCTACGTATTACATTCCGAATCGTTAAATAAAGTCATTAAATAAAGTGGTAGGTACTTATATTAATGTAGGTACTTATATATTATTACTTGTACTTATTTGTAGGTACTTTTATTTCACAAAATAAATTATGTTATGCACAGTATTTTGTATTGTCAGTCATCTTACCCTGAATCTGAAGAAATTTTGCATCTGTCCTTAGGGGAAACAAAATTTAGTTAATTCGGTTCCCTGCTTCCCTCTGTGCCTTCGCAGGGCGGGGTAAGGGGTATGTGGGGGGTCCCAGGAAACCTTGCCTCCTCTACCCACTAATTTAAATATAACTACGGTAATACGTATAGGCGGAGAGCATGAACGTTTTGCTTCCTCCATTGTGAATGAGATTGGACTGATATTTCAGTGTCACGAAATGTTTCCGTTTCCATTGGGAGGGCTGCTTTTCCTTTAATGATGAAAAATTACACTAGATGGCCGAGCTACGTGTGTCTGGTATTAAAATGTTTAAGAAATATGCAAATTAATGCAAAAATTACGGGCAGGCCGCAGAAGGCGCAAAAAATACAGCGTTTCAAGTCGCACAACCATTCAGCTTGGTTTAAATAATAAAACAAGTGGCTTCCTATGTATTTTTTTATAAAACTTGTTTTTCTTTGAATACTGTGAGTTAGGCACTGAAGAGATGAAAAGAGATGAACTGACAGAAGTTTTTTTTAACAAATTATTAAATTATTATATATTTAGTACATCAATTTCAATATATAAGCATACCTTTTTGAAGTTTTTTTCATCAAGTAGGGGAACATTTTGATAAAGCTATTTAAATTGACAGTATTTAGCACGTTAACAGTATTTTGTCCGATGAAAGAAAAAAATGTTTTGAATTTTTCATTTTTATATTTTTTATATTTTGTACCTACATACTGTGTGGATCAAATTCAACAATATTTTTTTTATAAATGTGTTTTAAACAGTCATTTCTTGCACTATTTACGAGTATAATTTCCTAAATACTGTTATATATGTATGTAAAAGCCTCAATAGGCGTAAAATAGAAATAAATAAGCAATAATTAGTCGCCTGAAATATCCATACATGTGCCGCCGATTTTACTCGGGAGATATTTTCAATTTGTATTGATATTTCAGGCAACTAATTATAGTTTATAATAATTTGTTATCCTTTGTGCTATGCATAAAAAAAGGTTTTTTGTTATATATTAAGTCTACTCAGGAAGCCTTGAGGGCAATAACTTCCCACGGGGTTTATGTCATATTTTGGGATGCTGTGCGAGGGTCTTTTTGAAAATAGGAATGAATGAACCTGAATCTTGAAAACGCCTTTCAAGTAAAATTCAAGGGAAGAAATACAAAGGCCGGCAAATAATTCCAGTCGAGTTGTTGAGCATAAAAACGAGTCGTAGAAGCGACCAGTTCTCAGAAGTGTATTGTGGAATGTTAATTTTTTCAGAGTGGATTTAGTCTACAACTTTCAATACAATATTTTTATTTATTTATTATAAATCATTGATATTGCTAGAATTTTAATAATAACAAAAAATCAGGAAAGCTGCCAAAAGGCAGCTTGTCTGCAGGTTCTATCATTTTTCTGTAATTTTATAAAAATAACACATGATCATTTTGTTTGTTAATTTAGTACAATTTAATTTCACGACAATGTAAATTAAATTGAAATTGTGACAGGTCAGTGGTTAAGTTGTCCCAACCAGGCGTCGTGTGTTCAATTCTCAACACAAGCAACATTTTCTGTTTACTGTCGAGGTAGTAGAAGTTTTCAATTATTGCCAGGTTATTCGTAACACGGAAATGTTTGGCTTTCTTCAACAACAACAAAAAATCTTGTACAGAAAATCTATTTTGTTTTGTGGTCTAGGAACAGGAGTAGAAAGGTCTTCAGAGACATTGCGATATTGGTAATCTTTCAAAAGCCGGTAAAGATCGCCCTTCTAGAGAGATTTTGTTCAGTATTCAAAAGCAGGTCCATGTTCCCTCAAACCCGAAACACTAAAGTACCCGTAACTTAGTTCTCAGTACACTACGACAGTTTATCTAATTGAATAAAGCTATGCATGTTCATATTGTGCGTACTTCAGTACGCAGTAGGTTTATCATTATGCTATTGTTCGGTTAGTTTAGGGAAATTATATTTAATGGCGAGATATTAAGATGTACACAAAACAACCCCGAATATTATTTGAAATATCTGATGAGAATTTGGGTCCCAGATTACCCTGAGGACATCCGTAGGGCAGAAGGTTTGGGTGGCAATATTAATGGCTTAGTTGTGTTTCATTGTCTACCGCCGGCGCCGCGACGCGCGGGAATGACGCGGCGGGCGTCGAGTGGACCCACCAGTAACCCACTACCACCACTTCACCGCTCACTAACAGCTAACAGGCTGAAAACTGACGTCGACGTCGAATAGCTTATCGCTTCATCTCTACTTTATGCTATTATTGAAGTTATTATCACTTACAACACTATTCCACTGTTATGTATAACAAACCATCTAAAATAATTTCAGATTCTCAGAACGTAATTGACTTAATAATTTGTATGGAAAATCTATAAGAAGCACAAGAGATTACAGAGGAAAAACGCTTGATGTATATCACAAACACAGTCCTCACAACTGGAGTAATATACATTGCAGAATCAAATTTGACATATTGAATTTGCACCTTTTGACAATGAAATCAATTGCGTACCTTTATTTTTTTATGTGACACTTAAGAGTGCCCCTGTATGTACAGTACAGTGTAAAGGGTAGGGGATCTATGTCACCACCCGGTTGGGCAGCGTTGTGAGGCGAATACACGTTCAAATTTAACATTTTACGTTGGAATTGATAATTGCAGAACCTATCCTAGACAGGGGCAAAAGATGCCCATTAAATGCTCTGTTCTTGTTTTTGTTTTTAAATAATTTGGTCATAATTTTCAATATTTTTTATTACGAGCAATATTTTGTTTTTGCAAAATTTACATTTTTTATTACAGATAATTTTTATATAATTTTTTTCCATAAATTTCGATATTTTTATTACGATCCATATTTTGTTATTTGTAACTTTCTCATAAATTTCAATATTTTGTATATTTATTATGTTATCTTATTAGAGGTATAGTTATAAGAAGGAAATCCATAGTTGGTTTATTTTGGCTATACTACACATGTACAAAAACAGTCGATTTCCCAAAAATGAATAAAATCGCTGTAAATGCGTCAAAAAGAAAAATAACACTTTTCGGTTTTTAATTTTCCCGGAGTTACTTATATAATAGCATTCCAAAGAACAGCAAATATCTCAGAAATATCTACCGCAGTTCGAGCCATATCAAAGTAGCCCGCGATTTGCCTTAATTAAAAATCCCATTAGCTAATAAACATAAACTTCCAGCGCATACTAATCAAAAGTTCGCCCATCAAAACGTAGCGCCGGTTTCCAAGAAATTAAAATTTTCCAAAAAGTTGTATCCGCGAAATATTATCTTTTTATTAATCGGCTTCAAATACGTTCTACAGATTCATTAATGTATTCAACTACCGCTGAATATTCAAAATAGAGCTTCGGCCCCGCATTAAACATTTTAAAATCCTACGTCATAAGAATCTACAGGGATGAACCGTCAATAATAATAAACGGGGAATCTGAAGCAAGTTTCCTTCCATAAATTAAAGCTTATTAATAAATTAAAATTTCCCCTCTTTCCTCTCAAATCTCCTCCGAGGAGTTTTAAGGGCACGGTTTTTGGGTTGCGTCGAACATGCAATTTTCTTTTAATCGAAAAAACATCTCTGATTTAATATTGTTAATTATTATTTATATATTTATATACAGGGTTTTCCAATAAGATGTGTTATTTTGAATAGCCCGCTATTTCGGTAGATGTTACTTTTGAAGCTGTTATTTTTTGACATTTGACAAGTAGAAACTACGCCATTAATAAAAATAGAACGATACACGCTTCAACAACGCATTGAAATTATTAAAATTCACTTGAGTGAATCAAATGCAAATCATCTTGAGTGATGAGGCCCATTTCCACCTCAGGTGGCTTCGTCAACAAGCAAAATTGTCGCATCTGGGGCTCGGAAAACCCAAGAGTTATTGTTGAAAAGCCTCTCTATTCTCAACGTGTGACTGTTTGGTGCGGTTTATGGTCCAGCGGAGTCATTGGACCTTACTTTTTCGAAAATGAGTCTGGAGCAACAGATACGGTGAATGGATTGCGCTATCGAGAGATGAATAATGATTTTTTATAGCCGGAATTTGATGGTATTGATCTGGACAACGTTTATTTTCAACAAGACGACGTACGTGCCACACAAGCAACGAAACCATTGATCTTTTACCATTGAATATCAAAAAAATAACACCTCTTATTGGAAAACCCTGTATAACCCTGTATATATATATAGTTAATCTATCAATAAGATACTCCATTAGTACAAGTCTGTCAAAAATCATTCGAAACCACAGCCGTCACCGCATTGGTTAGAATTCATCGATACTAAAGCAGTCACGTCATTGGTCAGAATTCATCGATTCCCAAATCCGAAATACGTCAAAAATATCTCGGTCATCCATTCGCTTGTATTTTCCAACTTATTTTCTCATTTACCCTAATACCTTCATATAACATACTCAAACGCAAATCATTGGAGGTTACTACCTGGTTATTATTAGTTTGAAGTATTAACTCCATCAATGGTTCCGTCCATACAACATTCGTGCAATGCCAAATAAAAACTTTATAATATTCGAAATGCTCTTTTACTGGCTTGCGATCTGGATACGTTATATAATAATATAATCTCGAATCAAATGGCTTTTTATTTGTACAATATAATTGTCATCTAACTGAAAAAATGATCGAAGCAAATCTGAAACAACTGCTATTGAAGAACCTGGCAACACTGTTCCCTTTCCTTTGCGTTAAATTCCCCATCCCCTCAAAACCCTCCCTTTCTAGTCCTTGGGCAAATGTAGGGCTGGGAGATGAATCGTTCTCTCTAATTACAATTTTCTCATAGGAAAACCTATTAGAATAAGACAAAGTAAGGCAGCACAAACGTTTTCTAGGGCGCGTGGAGGGCGTTTTGAATTCGAAATTCGATTCGAATCCGACATTCCAAGATTCGAACGATGCGTTTAATATTGCGGGGAACGCGTTGGCGGTTTGCGGCTGTGATTTGCTAGACGCACTTGGTTCTAATACACAACAGTTCGGCAGCAGTTATTAGTTGTAATGGCTTTTTAATAATGTATACTCCCATCCAACAACAAACCCCTAAATAGGTACCATTCTACTGCGTAATTTAATCACAAACAAATCCTAAACAAAAAATCTTACATTATTTTAATGTCACCATATTGGTGGATACAAAAGGATTTTAAAACCTTTCTTTATTTTTTTATTAAAAAAAAATATTTTTAAAAAATCTGTCAAATTTCCAATATTAAGGCTTATGCTTTCCTTATATGATGAATATTGTGTTTTGAAAATAGGGTTCATTTATTGAAACCTACTATATGCTTTTACAAGGTTTTAATAATTGCGTACACACTCGAACAACGATACTTCTCAAAGATGTAGATCTGAAAAATCTGGTTTATTAATATAATGTAGTAACTTTTCGAAAACATTTATTTTAGGGGGAGTGGCTACGCGGTCATTTACACACAAAACTTAAATTTTGAGGATTTGAGGCCAAAATACTGAACCAAATTAAAAATGTATAGTAAATATCTAGTACAGATGTATTTTGATATATAAGCTTTTATAGAATTCGATTTAGCGTGATTTTGATTTTTTTGTGAGTTAATCGTAATTATTAAAATAAAAAATCTGGCCTCACCTACTGTGTTAATACAGTGAAAAATAAGAAAAATCGGGAAATTTTAAAAAATTTTGATAGAAATTTCAATTAACGTATGGCAAATTTGTATTCCAGTTTAAATCGGCCATTTGTAGTTTAAATTTACGCCCATCAAGACGATTTTTTTTTAAATTTTTACTGTATATTTTGTCATACTTTTATAGTGAATAGAGTTATTAAGTTAAGATATTTTTTTAAATAATTATTATTATCTCACCAATTTGCCAAAGTTGCCTCGAAAATCGTTAAAAAATGACATTTTTAGTAACCCATATTTTATAATTTAAAACAAAAACTAGATATTTGGTATACCTTTTGATTGAAAAAACGTTTTTTCATCTTGATTTTGTATGAAAAAAGCCGAGCAACCGTTTCTCTTAAGGCAATGCACCACGCCGTGTAACATTTGGAATCGGGCTACTAACGATAAGTCTCCTTATGTAGATGGCGATAAGGTTTAAATTCCCGCTTAACACCAGCCGCCTTTTTTGATATGTGTAAACGTCGCCAAAAATTTTTATTTTTTTATTTTGCAATGTTCAGGCACAAATATTTAATTTTACGATCATTTTCTAAACAACTTAAGTTGCTAAATTATAAATAAAACCATAACCGAAGGGTGTTCGTATGTAGAAGATTAAGAACTATAAATTAGTTTTAATTTGACTGATAGTTTTTTTTTTCCTGGCTAATCAAAAAATACTGGTTTATTTCGAAATCCAAGATGTGTTCTACTAGCAGTATTTAAAATATTACTAAGCGATGAAATTTTCAAACCAAAAACGCATGAAATTGCATTACTACATAGTAATTCGCTTACCCATTGAAGTTGTATAGTTTTAAAACTAACAATGTGCAGTTATTTTGCTGTACTTATTCTCATTTAATACTTCAAATGAGATATATTAATTCAAGTGTAATCACCTTTGATTCTCTTTTGTTAAGAAACGCCTACCTGCATACGCAACCGGTCTTAAAATTTCAAAGACTTTATATATCACAAACGGAACCACCTCTCGCACAAACATTTCGCATTACGAACCCCAATAACACACAAAGAAAATACGTCTCACATATATAATGTAGATTAAATACAGCACACGCATAGAGAAAATACATCATACATGTGTACTAAATAAGGCACACGCATAGAGGAATACATCAAACGTATAGATACGAGCACATTATTGATGAAATATACCTCGAAGAAAACACACACGTGTGGTGTATTATTGGAATACCTACTAGACATCACATTGTTAGAGTATAGAGCAGTGTTTCCCAAAGTAGATGAGATCGCCCCTTAGGGGCGGTGATGGACCACCTCGAAGACAACACTAGGTTGGTGAAGGGCTGCAACGGGGCTGCGAGGGCATTAAGGAAGTTCTGAATATACGTGGTCTACTGAAATATTTAACTTATTTTTAATTTTTACAGATTACTAATGCGCACTCACAAGACTCGAGCGTATGAACCGTTCAATTATTTATTTACAGATTGATTAATAGTTTTTTTATGATATTCACGGCGATGTTCACATATTACTCAAGATCTGTTTTAATGTGAACAATAACCAAAAATACTATTTTTGGTTTTTATTTGTCTGTAACTCTGATTCATTTGCTTTAAATTTAAGTGTCATTTTCAAAATTGAACTGATTGTAATAAAGCGATAATCTACTAACATATTACATAATATTTTATTACCACATTTCTTCTGTATAATTTTTTTTCGATTATTTAAATTACCTACCTATAAGAATAGTATTTTTTTACGAGAAAAATATGTTTGTAATAAATTCTGTTTTTTTTTTTTGTTAAAATTTCTTTGGATTAATCTTAACAAGTAAATTTGGATTTCACGATTTATAAAGGGTCCGCTTTTTTTTCCATTTTCAAGAAAGCGTTATTATTTACTTACTAACTACAAAGAAACACATTTACCGCATAAAAATATTAACTGCCCTGGGCCAGTTCTACTATGGCATTCCCAATTTGAAGTAAATTATAAGGCTGAAGAAATGAGAAGAGAAATGGAAAAGTTGATAATTACTTGGCTATTGGGCAGATCTGGACACAAAACGCAGCTCGTTCCATTTTTAAATGTTAGAAAATTATCTTGCTGAAGAATAATATAATGTACAGTGAAAAGAGTGGCGATTATACAAAAAAAATATATTATTGGGGGGGCGCTACGGCAAGTACGCCGAATATACTGGCAAAGGGGGCGGTGAGCCAAATTTTAGGATGCGGGGGGCTGAGATCAAATATACTAAATATGCAGGAAAAGGGTGCGGTGAGCCAAGTCAGTGTGAGAAGCTTTGTACTCCAGAATAGTGGATAGATACATCATAGATAGTTGGTACATCTTTCACATTCGCATGTCTCTTACATGCCTCCGTCACGCACCTATTGATATCCTGGAGATCACACACGGGTTTTGATCTCCGCATTGAGCGTAATGAATTTCCAGATTTACTTGATTGGTTTTTAAGAGAAAGTCCGAAATAGTTATATGTTTGAAAGAGGGGGCGCTGGTTATATGTAATATTGAATTATGCTTGAAAGGGGAGCGGTTAGTGAGTTTGGGAAGCTTTGGATTCCAGAGTAAAGGAGAGATGTGTCACACATAACCGGCACATTTCTCACATTCGTGTATCACGGCTTCTCGCATGCCTCCATCACGCGCCTATTGATTGCCTAGAGATCACACACTTGACGGGTTTTGGTCTCCACACTGAGCGTAATGAGTTTCCAGATTTACTCGAGCGAACTGGGAAACTTTAGATTCCACTCTTCAGGTATTGCCGCCGTAACAACCAACTTCTTATACGCGTTTCTGTGTCTCTTCGGATACGTGTTGTCGCTTTATTACTGTACACGATACGTCTCGGATATTATGTTATCACTTTTAAGAATTTCCTTGATAAATTGCTGCCGGAGAATAAGTAGTTTTCCCCTTTTCGCACAGTATTTATGAATCGACGAGTGAGTAAATAAAAATGCTGTAGTATGAGGATGCAAACATGTTCATTATATGGTAAAAATTAAGTTTGTGAAGCAGTAAAAACTCTCAACCTAAGTGCGCTATGGCGTTATGAAATTAGCACAGTTTTTGTTGTGAATTTCATTAACAACAGTAATTTTGATGCATAACACGGCTTACAATATCCAGCTCCATAACTTTTAAACAAGATACGACATTCTGTGTGTATTAAGATTTTTTTATGCTTCCCAACTCCTCCCAACCGTCTGAAGCCAGTGAGACTATGGCATCCCTATTTGGGGTGTGTTGTGAAGCTGAAAGTAGAAGGGGAGGAGGCAGATCGAGAAGATTGCGAACTACCGGCTCTGGTAACTAAACACGGCTAAAGTTCAACGGATGGTTTCGTAAGTGGATGATGGTCTGTCTCCTGGGTGATACTGAGAGTATCTACTACTCTAGTTATTCCATGGAAAAGAGTTATAAGTTCCCCGCTAATCCGCCGCACGCTTCGGCGCCATTTCGATCCAATAAAACTTACCTTAGCGCGCTTTTTGGCATTTTCATTATGTATCGCGCCAAAACTGTGAATATCTATTCTGAAACGTAATAACACAAATTTTAATACCATTTCCTGTCTGATTAAACTTTGCTCCGCTTTCTGCTCCTGAGGCGGCGCAACTACATAATTACAGGGCGCGAGTGGAAGCAGGCTTCTACCCCTCCACCCTTCGACCCTACCCGGTGGGGAGCAGACAGCAGGACCCCTGAATAAGGGCGAACACCTTACAAATGTGTCTCCATACATTCTACAAAGGCTGAACTTCTGAAAGGTTTCAAATTTAAGAACCACGCACAGTGAATAATATTTTACAGTCAATCAATTCATCGCCTTTTTTGGAAAATTAATCAAAAAATCTACTGATTAAAAAGACGAAAGGGATAGCATAACTTATAGATCGAGATGTTGTTTTTCTCAATACGTTCTAATTTATTTCAGTTTTTTATAAAAGCAACTGTTTCTCGTTCCCAACATTGTAGATATTCTTAGTACAGGACCGGCCCTGTACGGGCGCAATTGGAGTTGTCCACTCCGGCCGCCGAATTTGCAAGGCGCTAATAATACTCAAACCTAACAGTCCTAACACATCGCCCTTGAGATTATTCTTCATAAAGACGGCGCCTCACAAAAATACAAACCATTCGAATATTATTGATTACAGTGTTTACCTACCTGGAGTTCTACTGGTTTTGACAAGGGCCGCCAAAATTTTAGTCGCGTCTGGCGCCGTTTGTTTCAGGGCCGGCTCTGTCTTAGTATCACCCTGATAAAAGAGCACAAATCTGAATCGAAACTTTGCTTGAAATGGCTTTAGCCGCGTGTGGTGACTACATCTGACAGCTAGGTACTTTCTCCCCTTCCTGTTTCCCATTTCCTTCTCCTTTCAGCACTCACAACATACCCTAATAGTGGATGCCTTAGTCTTACTGGCTCCGGACCGTTGGGTGTAAAAATATATTTTAAAAAATTTATTGACGTTTTTTACTATTTTTTTTAACGAAGATGCAATACTTACTCCAATTTATACAAAATATTTGTTAAAGCAATAACTGTTTATCGTTCCCAATGTATTATAAAATGGACTTATCTAAATATCGTAGTAAAGTCTAAACACAAAGTTCAGAAGGAATAACATATTAAAATACTCATCCATTTATGGATAAATTGACTAGTTGTCGTTACCTGATATAGATGATATATATCTAGTCAATTCACATTATGCAAGTGCATTATATAAGCATAATAAATACAATACAATACAAGAACAACACGCCAAATCACCAGAGATCAAATGGGAAGATAATTCACAGACTCCAGATATTTTCATATCAGAGGGTTCGGCTCGGTAGAAAATCTAATTGGACCTATAAATCCTACTGATCCCTCAATATAAATATTTAAAAAATCTTTCGTAATCCTACATATATTTAAAATTTTCTTATTTTTTCACTAACAGATTTTTGAATATTACAGGAATTTGGAATAGCGAGATCAATGATATAAGTTATTTACATCAATGATATAAGTTATTTAAAATTTTAATTTTAATTAAATTTCACTAATATTATTATTATTACTATGAGTTTGATGGAAGTGTGGATCTAAACCTAAACGATGATATTCTTTCTTAAATAATACCAAACACGGCACAATATGTTTATTTCTCACGCTCAATTATGTAGGCATTTGGTGTAATTAATTATTCAATTAATGAAAAAAATATCATCAACCAACGTTATTGACATTCCGTAAAATTAGTTTTTGACGTGTTGAAATGTGATAAACATCGAACCAATCCAAATGACAGATGACAGCTATAAAGAGTAATTAAAAATCCATTTAATAAAACAAGAAATACTTACATTAATGTTGAAAAATGTTTATGGGATATTTTCTGTAGAAGTAATATTATTGATTGCATTCTAAGAACTGTTTAAACTGAGCTTGAAAATACTGGATAATTCTTTTTATAATTGTGTCGAATCTGATCTCAATGAAATCGAATATGAGAGTGTGCTGCGTGCTTACAATGAATGAATGAATAACATATATTATTTTCTTGTGAACGAAAAATAAGACATTTATAAATACGAATTAGCAATTTATTAGCTTTGCCGCTATGAAATTATTACAGTTCTTACATTGGCCAATGATCAACCCTTACATCGGTGGTAGGTATATGGCGGTGCCCTGAAAACCTAGCGAGAAGCGCCCCAAAACTGGGAAACCCCACACGAAATTCAAATTACGTTTCCCTTCCTTTGACACGTCTTAATATGTATTCCCACTCCCTCCCTTCCCCCCTTCCCTATCTAACCCAACCCAAACCACCCAACCAACCAACCCTAACCTCTAATGTTTCTCATCCTCAGTACGGCCCTGCAATCCTGTGCACAATTATTCCTTTACTGTTCTAGGACTGTTCTCATTGAAATTATCTACAAATTGAAGATAAAAGCACAAGTTATTTGAAAAATGTTTAATGGGATAGATATGACAACCTTTAGAAATGTCGTTTGATGTGTGCTCCGTCTACAAACAAATCTATAATATAAAGGAGAAATCTTATTGTATGTAGAACGAAAACTTTCAAATTGTGAGCTTTAACATAGTGAAATTCGTACAGCTTTTATAACTGGAATTTCTAGGTGACCTTCAGCACAACTTTTTTCCAGATCGGAACTTTATTCCTACAAAGAGCTTTAGAGCTTTAAAATTTCCAGTTATTTTTTTAGACATGTCGAAAAAAGTTCGTTCAAACCCAAATAAAGCCTGGTATAAACATGTGAATGTGGTGATTGCTCGTTTTAGAAAATGGCGATCGATCACCAAGTAAATTTCTTGTTGAAATTAATCGAGTTGGTAAATTATAAACTGTTATTAATTGTACTACGATATAAGTTACAAGCTTTAAAATTAATGTGGTAAGTGCGGAAAAACAGTAATCACAAGCTTTTATTGTATGTTCACTATCATGCTGTCTCAGTTATACTTGGCTGTCACTTTCATACGTTTAGACACACGTCCCCTTATAATTAATGAACATGTATAATAAAGTAACTATAGTTTTTTTTTATATTTGCTTTATCCATTTGCTAGCTACATTACATTGATAAAAATGTTAATATCTTTTAATTTAAAATAAGAAACGCTTGAGAGAATGAGATAATTCTAAAAGGATATAAAGATTTCTTAAACTTCAGTATAATTTTTGTCAACGTTTTACATTTTTAAATATCGATATTCGTAATATGTTCTGCCTATGTTAATTTATTTATCCAATGCTTTTAGTAAACTTCCATCTTGTCCTAATCTTGTTTCACGCTTAGTTTTAATTTTCTTAATACTGTAAAATTCAACCTTCCCTTCGCATAAATGAAAATGTATTTCAGAAGCCATCGCTGCAAAATCAGGCTATCCCGAATTTAATGGCTACAATGTATCAACGATATTACTTTTGTGATCGTAAATTGAATCTCGGTTAAATATTTCACTTCGCTCGTCTTTATTCCTTCCACATCAGTAGTCAATTTGAATAAAAAATCTGTGATAACGATAAATTTCAATGTCGAACGAATGTTAGGGCCATATTTCGCCATTTCAAGCCGGGAAATGAAACTTAAAGCAAATTTTTTTACAGGTTGGGACGTGTTTGGATTGAAAACAGGCATTACGTTATTTTTGGGGGGTTCTTCTGTCACAATACCTATTTATAACATTTGAGTATTTATTTCATCAAGGAATATTCCACGAAAATAGGTGGTCGTGATATAATATACTGAATGATATTGATTAAAGATAATAACTATTTTAAGGAATAAACATATTTATCAATGTTGTTTACGACGGCTGTAAGTTTTATTATGCACATACAAAACTTTATAACCAACTTCACGACTCCCAAATCTAACTAATTAACTAACCATTACGCCATTTCCGAATCGGTCTTGGCACATACTCCTAGCTTCATTCACACCTACCATTCTGTTTTTCTACATGACCTGACTCAATATTTGGCCCACTTGATCGTGCCATGTCTTCCATGACTGCTTCTACTAATCAGGTTTGCGTCATATGTTCTCCTTATATTCCTACACGCCCGAACCATCTAAACATTCCTTTCTTAATCTTACACTTTACGTAAGCGTAGTGATGTAAGCATCACCCCTGATTTCTTTGCGAATCACCACATTTGACTCCTATAAATGATAAGATAGGCTGTACATTAATTGACGAACCCGTAAAAATATGGTATAGGTATGAAGATTCCAATCCTGCAGCCTCCCGACATAAAGTCAAATACGTAGACCAGTACCCTATGAAAGCCAACGTTGAAAATACAACTCTTCAGCTTATTCTTCAGTTATTCCCGTATTCCTGACCACAAATTGCCCTGATAAACCAAGTTCCTCCACTCCTTGGGATGCTTTGCAACATAAAAGCTGTGAACGCAGATTTTCCATGTACTTGGGAGACATGATCACTAGTCCAGAACACCTGAAATACATCTCATATCTCCACTCCCGCTTTCCACCTCGTATGATGTTAAATTTGAATATATTTTCAAAATAAAACAAAACAGCCATTGTGTTTTGAACTAGAATATATTTTATCGTAAGAATTCTCGATAAAATTCACATTATATTTTGTACCAATTTTAAACGGATAAACGCAAATGAAATCTCAGGATTTAATGTCTTTACAGGGAAACATAAATCGTTTTTGAAAAGGGTCCATTGTAATCGCCATCTTTCACTTCGGGATCATCCAAAAATGATCCTACAAGTCAATCTCAAGAGAGGGACAGATCATCCGAAGGGCTGGGAACTGTTTAATCGGATAAGGAAATACGAGGCGTCGGATTAGTGTTAGGCGAGCCCTTTGCTTGTTCGCCCGCCCCGCATACAATACAGCCTAGTTTCCCATGCCTGAATAAACAATCACCCTTTAAATGGAATCCAATTTTCAATTACCGCCGTTTTGTGTAAAGTTATGACTGTGGTCCGGGTATGAAGGGGTGGCTGTGAATTGCGGAGAGGGGTGGGGAGAGGGGGTTGATAGCGCCCCGAGATAAAAAACGGCGCCAGGCGTTCCTCCGAACGCTTTCAGGTTAATTATTTCAGAGTTTGGGAAATGCCTTTGATCAGAAAGGTTTCGCGAAACGATTTGTGTATTGGAAGGCTTCCGTGGGAATCGTTTGATTCCGAGCCCGCGTCTTAAAGCTGGCACAGCTTCTTACATTTTATTCATTAAAATACCTACCAACGTTATTTGTTGTCAGCTAAATTACACTACTCTTACATTTACATGTATATATATTATATATTTTCGACGTAAAAAATACGACAGAGACCGGCACCGCCACTTTTACCGTGTGGATGGCGGTGACTGGAGGAGGCCCACCACTTCCCCGCCCTGTTTTAGGTACTGATGGTACCCCTTCAGAGCTCTCGCAAGGACGCTAATTTTTTTTTGATACAACGAGTCTACATTTAAAATTTCAAAACAAGACCTCCAAAATGTCCATGCATACAATGTTATTTGCAGTATGCAAGTGCTGCGTATTAGTAACTTGTTAATAAGATCTATTCTATTTTG
Organism: Hesperophylax magnus; assembly: GCA_026573805.1. Lineage (NCBI taxonomy): Eukaryota > Metazoa > Arthropoda > Insecta > Trichoptera > Limnephilidae > Hesperophylax > Hesperophylax magnus. The sequence continues at coordinate 11,356,434 of JAIUSX010000022.1, forward strand.
TTAGTTTAAACAAATCATATGTACAAAGTATCAACAATGGCGGTGACTGTAAGAGTATTAAGTCTGCCAATATAAAGTAATGCAATTTTATACAAATTAGATGTCTCTGCTTTTAACAAGACTCGATTTAATAGCCATGGTTGCAATAAAGTTTTTTCCAGCATACTTCTAGTACAAACCAATTTTACGAAAACACAAACTTCAATTTGACAAGCAGCACAACCAAGCTGGCTTACATTGATTTTTACAAGGACCCAGTAAATGCTGTTGAAAGAAAAATAAATTGAGGCCTAGAAAGTTACACTCCTGACAGTTTCTGGAAATCTGTCTGACATGACCAACCGTCAATTTGACGGTCGGGATCCTTAGAGGTACCCTGCAACACCTAAAACGTTCTGTGTTAAGATGTTCTGTCACGTGTTACCAATACTATTTTAATCCAGAGTTTAACGACTAGCGCTTGCAGAATACTGTAGTTATTTTCTTGCTCAGTATACTCGGCACAATAATTCCCTCTTGCCTTACAATCGGCTAAAACGGTATGGCAGTATTGAAGCAACAGTAATAAAATTTTATATATTTACATTTCTCGTTGTCAAACAGTTTCCCATTATTGTTTGTGTTCAATAGCTTCGTAACAGGGTTGGGCGAGACGATACGAGTGTTGAATTATATTGATGAGTGTTCACGCGGAACATTATTAATAGTTTGCTGTTTGATCGGATCTTTCTACAATGTCTGAAACGTTGATGCAATTATTATAGATTTTATTCAATATTGCCAAACAAAGCTAATATTTCCTTCATTCTGAATTATGGAATAGGTTTAAAAATTCATGTTTTAATATCTTTTTATATGCTACATAATAGTTGTATTTCCCCGAGTTTCACATGGAAAATTTTCTAAATAGGATAAAAAACATAGAAGGAAAAGGAAAATTGGTATAAAATGTGTAGAAAAATTCTTAAAAGCTTATAAATACATGAAGGATTTAACTTTTTTTAATGCAGCGTGTCACAACATTTTTAAAAAACAAAGTTCTTACAAACATGCGGAAAAAGAAAGAGAGTTAAAATAATTGCACCAGGCAATAGGTATACCAAATACCTAAAGCCAGTTTATGCACGATTCAATTATTTTTTTAACATGTTAATCCTCGGAGATCCTTCCGTTATTAAATACATTTTTTAAATCAATTTTAGTGTTATTTGCACAAAGACAAATAAAAATAGTTCCGCTAAATCCGTTATTCACCAAAGACCTCTGGTACCTGAGCCAAAGCTTAGATAGAGCTAGAATTGGAAGCCGTCACTCATCAAGAAAAAAAAACTCTTTAGACTAGCTGCCGCTTGTAACCGCTATACTAAACTCTACGTTGTGATGAAACAGTTTTTATTCATATAATTACACAAATGTTTTCAATCTTCGTTGGATTTCATTGGCCGTCGAATCGTCCTGCATCCGGGAACAGTAAAACTGGTATGTCAGGACACTTCCGCTGTGGACGTCCGTTCCGCAGATAAAGCCCTCGTAAAGCGGCAAAGTGCATCGCTCTGGAAGCGTTTCTCATAAAACTGCAGGTCCATTCTAACCTCCCAAGCCTCCAGACCAAATCTGAACTAATTTTCCTTCTCCAATTTATTCACAGTCGTATTTTCGTGCTGTAAATGGAAGAGTACCTACTACTTCTGTGAGTTTATCAGAGTATTCTGTGGTTAATACTTCAAACATTTGAATGTTTGTCGTTAAAATTATACGACCATTTGAAATTGTGTGCTTTATGGATTTTGAATAATAAAATGCATATATCATTATTTGAATTTTGGTTTAGTATCAGTTTTAGTGCGTAATTGGGAAACCCGTGGAACTTTATAGAATGGTCATCACAGCGAATAGGTCGACGAATGCTACATTGATGCATGAAATTGCAGTATCACCTCAGCCCAAAAATACTTTGTGTTTAATATTGAAACAGTTTTGTGATTATTACACATCACAATGTCCTTTTCAAATTGTCATTTCCCTTGTTCCTTTCTTTATCTAAAAGTCTTAACTTAGAAGAAACAAAAACTAAGAAATAAGTTATTCATTTGTTATCAACATACATGTGTTTTTTATTTGAATTCTCGTCGTCGTTGAGAGTGCCCGTTATTTCGCTGCTCAGATCATTAATCTCGTGAAAAGGCTATTTAAATAGTGCAAACTGCATCCCCAATTTCAATACTGTCGTGTGGTGAATTTTAAACAGAATCGTGTGGTGAAAATATAACATTAACGGTGATTGTATTAGGTGTACATCTATAAACTGTCGTAATATGGAATGTTTAAGAATCCAAAAGACTCCAAAATAAACTAACATCATCAGCAGGTAAAGGTAAAAGTTAAGGTAAAGGCTCTCCTCGTATCGGTCGATTGATCTTCTTTTTTCATTTTACACACAGTTTATTTTGTTTACGTAGTTTTCATTGATTCCAAGTATTGTGGTTGCGACTTATAACCAACAATTATTCTTATTTTTATAAGCAATAATTATTAGCCTGAAACACTCATCCACAATAAAAAATCTCCTGATAAAAGATACATGACGCCAACGGGACTTGAATCCGTGTCCTTTCGATTTCCGGTCGACAGTTCTGACCACTGAGCTATGGCGGCTTATCACTTATCCGCGAAATAATTCAATATATACTAGTGTTTCATTCAACAATTACTGCTCATTACATTTTTTCACCTGAAAACAACCAACTTTATTTTATATGAGAAATGCATTGTAAGTGCTAACTCTCTCACTAGATGGCGTCGAGACAAATTGTCTACATTTTTTGTTGAAGATACTTAAACATGTCAAATATTAATTATTATTTTTTGGTAAACTAATGTTCGTGATCGTGCAAGATCGTACAAGATTGTGCTATGCATAAAAAAATCTTGTCTTAAACATTAGTTTACCAAAAAATAATAACAATCATTCTCTTTTGATCGGTGATCACTCTGTTAGCGTTATAAAGAGTAACAGGAGTTTGATGCCAAGTGATTCTTGAATGATGGCGCAGAGTCTCTCATCACCCACCACCCCTCTAACTTTCTCATTTTAACATAAATTACTGTAGAACGTGGTTAAAATCATCCAGATATGATGTCCACTAATTTAAATACTTCGATGATAAAAAAAGTTTAATTTTATGAAGCAACTCAAATTTTTTCTCGAAAAACATGTTAACCTAATTGATTCTACCTTTGCGTAGTTGTACCTTAATCCTCAGTCTGAATTACCTTCACGACTACCAATTCAATTTAGTAATCAATTAAATAATTACATTTTGCGTATACGAAAACGAAAATTAGTCTGTACGCGAAACATTTCATTCGGAGCGGGGGTTGTATCTTTTGAAATATGAATTGCATGTTAATGGAGCTCTTAACACATTTACCCATCTAGATATTTACACTCAACACAAATGATCCACTTTACCAAATTGTTTCGTTCATTAGGCTTTCAGCTTTAGGCGCTTTCATGGCGGTAAGGTACCTACTCCGCGGGTAGCAGAACTAGTGTATGGCGGGCGAAAGGTTGCCAGGTGTCCCTATACTATTTACCGAGCGGAATACTTTAAAAATCCAACACGCATTCCCTTTCATTAATGTTAATGAGTTTCAGGCTAACAACTGGAACAGCTATGAGTTATTCTTTCATTCACTTTCAGTTTTAACAATGATTTACTAACAAAATTGTATTAACATCGCAGTTACCTATAAAACAATTTCTTATGAATAATGTTATCAAAATACGTATACGACATGTGTAATCTTTATATTTGTAGTATTCAGCAAGATTGTCTGACTTACGTTTGTACAGTACGACATAAATGAACCATTAAGATAGAAATCCAAAATTGTTAAAAAAAAATTATTTTGTGGTAACAACATTTTTATTTATTTCCCGAAAGAAGGTACGGGCCGAGTCAGAAAACGAATACCTACTCCTTTTCCAATTAAACTATTTTGGTTCTCCGTTATTTCGCTCAATTAACCCCTCGAGTCTAGGCAATATACAGGGTGTCTGGGGGTAAAGTTAGCTAAGAAGTAAAAAAAAAAAAAAAAAACTTTAAATAAAAAATTATTTTACCGTAGAAAAATATTTATTTTCCTATACAGACAATTCATCTTTTTACCTAAAAATTACCTTAAAACATTAGAATTTCGAAAAAAAATGTTCATCTTTCTTACTTCTAAAATCATGTAGAATCATTCCCTACGTTACCACACTTTACCACCCGACACCAGTAAATCAGTTGGTACCACAACATTGCACAGTATGTAGAGACTAAAGAGGAGTATGTTTTCCTAAAGTCATAAAACGAGTTAATTGTTTGCTTCTCTTTTTTATTCCCGGTGTTTAGCATTTTCCCGTTCTTGGGGAAAATTTCAAATGAACTTGTCTGTGCTTTTGGGTCACGCAACAAAAGCTCATAATAATTATGAAAGAAAAACACTCAGGTGTAATGGCCCCCTTTAATGTGTTGGGATAAAGTGGATTAAATTAATGTGGTAATTAATACAGAGAGTCAATTCTAACTCCAAAGTTAAAAAAACTTGTTTTCCTTTCTAAACTTTTGTTTTCAGAATAGCCATTTATAATGTAATGCATTATTTATTAGATAAAACTTTTTGTATTTTTGAATACAATAAATGCGTTAAAATCGACATTTAGGACGAGTTGTTTAACAGAATTCGAACAATTCATCAAATTTCAAAGTTATTTCAAGTTCTGTGAAGTTTTTATTCAATTTCTCTATCATTTTGTGAAACAACTGGCCAATAACGATATAATAACAAAACTTGAATAGACCCTTCACAGAAATTGAAAGTCATCTTTGAAATTTGATGAATTGTTCAAATTCTCTGAAACAACTCATCCTAAGAATGGTGAATAATCAAAGGTGGTCGTAAATCTCAGCTTTTTTAGCTTTTTCTTTTCTAAATATTATATTATCAAATAAAATATAATCTTTCTCTTTTCATTCCTTCACAACGACCACATCCTGGCAATACGACTCTATATGAAGGTTAGGAAATAATTTCAAATAGACAAAGCTTTACCTGGTGAGGTAGGTAATTACTGACAGTATCAAACCGCTATCTGCTTCGCCTCGAAGGCTAATCAAGCTTGTTCTGCTCGGGCCATCGCACCTGCATCCAATTAGTATGTAGTATCAAAGCATTTATCATTTAATCATGGTCGGCTCCATCGCCTACTGTCTACACACTTACTATATTAATCATACTAATAAATGTGTTTTAAATTTTGAACAACTATTAAAATAGTTATTTCGTAAACGTTTATAAGTAAGGCCTTTGTGGCTTCTATATTAAGCATATTTTCGTGGGTTATTCTTCCACCTCATCCTAAAAGATATTACTAGTCACAATTATTCAAAAAATCTGTATCAAATACACATATTAATAATTTAGTGCCTACATGTTTTCAGCTAACCTATATGTTTATAAGCAACCTTCGTTATGATAATCTTAAATATGCGAGCATGTTAATGAAGCCACATTTATTTTTTTAAAGCGATCTATGTCACACCTTGTAAGCAGCGTTTTAACTTATTATCGTTATCCTCGTAATTGTATCTTACAGAATATGACCACAATTGTAGTCACATTTATTTGTCAGTAGCGATATGCATCAGGTGCACGTACAAATATTTATAATATAATTTCAGTGCTCATTGACAGCTTGTATGTCTAAGCACCTTTTTAAAGAGATATAATTTTCCTTGTATATGAGTCATAGGATATACCGCGGAAACCACAATTCAATTATTATTTATAAAAACGTTCAGGTACAAGTATTAATAATTTGATCGCATTGCCTACATTTTAAAGTTCAGTTTCTGTGTTTTAGTAATCAGCCGATATCGTTGTACTTCCAACCGCAACTTTAAGGATTTGCCTACAACTGAAGCGACAATTCAAATATTTTTCAGTAAAGTGATCTGTGTAGTAAAGTGAATGTATCATATTAAAGCCCATTGGATTCTTGTGTCGATATATGCAACGAAATTCAAAACATACACTTACGAATAAAAATATCATTATGCTGCCTGCATGATAACCTACCACTGAAGCAACAATTTGACTATTTTTGTTCAGGAAATATCATAAAGAACTTTGAAGAAAATAGTTCAACGATATTAAACTACACGTAGTGTATATGTGTTGTCATCATTTAACGTGGCATTGTTATCCCCGTATCTTAAAGGATATTTATAACTGAAGCCACAATTTGACTCTTCGGTAATTTAACTCTATAGATAGTTTATCTAAAGTCATAAATCTATAAGAATAATATGATTACAATTCCCATACATTAAGAGCTCCGATGTTCAAGTTAACAGCCTTTAACGTGATATCGTTATTCTTACTTAAGCCACAATTCACCTATTGACAAGGAAAGTAGTGTTCAGTGTTCTTGTATATTTATAGTGAGTAGTTGTAAATTGTAGTTTATCCTTTAAAGTTCAGAGATACCCAGTTTAACAATTGAATTGATAATGTATCTAAATTCATCTAACCTTTACGATTCAAATGACTTCAGTAACTATATAAATATATTAGATTTCAATTATGATTTGAGATTTTCACCGCCAAAAGTACTATAGTGATTTGTTTTTGGGTTAATATGACTTATTCGTTCAATATTTTCAATGTTTATATAAGCAGTCTAAAGGCATCAACATGACATCGTTATTACCGTGTCTGCATCTTAAAGGACAACGCATCTGATGCAACAATTCGACTGTTGGATTCTTTTAACCTGCACATTTATAGTGGACAAGTGTTTCAATCTTTAGAGTTCGTAGGAGCTATTTTCAACAGTATTAAAGCTCATTGAGATGCTTGTATTGATAGTGTACTCTGAATGAAGAACAAAACAACTGCCATTACTAAATAAGTGCTAGGTATGGGGAGAAAATAGTCGCTAGGGAACAAAGTTCTTAACAAAACAGTATTTAAATATTAAGCGAATTCCCGCCCCTCACAACACAACACATAACAAGAACTTTCATTAATGCTCTTATCCCGTTAACAGCCTCTAATGTATCTCCCTATTATAAATGCATTAGGATTACAGAAAGCTCTCTTAATTATAGAAGCTATAGTTCGCTAAATATGGAGTTTGCTTTTCTGTTTACCGGGTATTGTTTCTCAATTGATTCAATAGTCCGAGAGCTTTTAAAACCGTTTTGAAATCAGTATTAATCTTTACTAATGTCTTTTGGTTTGACATTGTTGGCTGGATTTGTTATTTTTTAGTTAACGTTTCAAAACTAAGTTATCATCAATAATATTGCTTCTCGTCTTATTTTTCGACAGTTATATGTAAGATTTAAAGCTCTATAGCTTTTGATGTAAATCACAATCCGAGCTGAAAATAGGGCCTAGAAAACAAACACCTAAAAATCTGTGCAAATGTCATCACTATAGGGCTCACTTTTTATGGATTTATCAGCTTCAGAAAACAGATTGATAGTTATTGAAGAAGAAGGTAATACTAATAAATCTAACCGAAAAATGAAACAGTACAAAATATAGAAAAATAAAAAAATAACGGTCACAACTAGAAATCGAACCCAGGCTCTCTCTTATTTCCGGGTTAGGCGTCTTAACTAACTTGACCATTGGCACATATTTATTAAGCGTCATATTTTTCGATCTCATATTTCAAATTGAGAATTAACAATATCATCTTGCAACATTTTTTTCTCAATTACAATTTTTTTGACATCTATCTTTTTAAATGGAAATAAAGTCTGTAATGAAATTGGTTTGTAACCTGTCTTTATTTGTATGTGTCTTGTACTGTTTCATGTTTCGTTTAGATATATTAGTATTATCTTCTTCAATGAAATATTACATTGACGGATACAACCTTTAAAATAAGCAAAAAAGAAAAACTTGATCCTGAAGATTTATAATAGCTTAAGAATATAAGATTTAAAAATCGTTTATTTCAAAATATTTTATTATTGAAGACAATATTAGCGATTTCTAAACGAAAATAATAAACAGAAAAATCAGAAAAGGATACGGTCACATCTAGGACTCGAACCCAGTATCCTAGTATCCTAGTAGGTGTGACCGTATCCTTTTCTGATTTTTCTGTTTCAGATTTTCGTTTAGAAATCGCTTATATTGTCTTCAATAATTAAATATTACAATTTGAGGTTTTACTCAATAAAGTTATTTCAAAATATTTGTTATTTTTTTAAAAATTCCACATTATCCACAATTTGACAAAGTTTACGGAAGGCGAATGTTTTTTCATGCATAACATAAAAATAAACATTTCAGTGGACTCAAAAAACTACAAAAATAACTCAATAAAGACTTAATAATAATAGTAGAATCTGTAAAGGTGAAGCAAAAATAGCTATATTATTCATAATATACTTTTTAACTAGCTGAGATGAATAGGTAGCCACAGTAGTTAATATATCTCTAGATCTTTCATGAATACAGTCCAGCATCCACGCAGTTGGGCAGGAAGTTGTAAGATATTGGTAGATAGGTTCTTCCGTTCCGTCTCATTTCATCAATGCAACTTTTGTGAAGATTCCCCGTGAGCAATGAAATGTGGCGACATTTTCAAATCGGCGAACCAGGAAATGCAGTTAGCGTGAACCTACATACCCGCGTATAATATACATGCATGTATGTCTACGTTTATATACTTGTAAGTGTATATACGTCCTCTGATATACAACGTCTCCCCTACAGCATTCGATTACGAGACCAAGGGATGCGGAACGTTCCGATCTCAGGAATTGCTATCATGATGTATGGAGATAAAGTCACCAGAAATGGAATAAATGTATGCGCAGTCATGTTTATCGACACAATTTGTTTGTGATGCACTTGGTATTTGGAGTGTACAAATATTATGTATTACTTAACCAAAAATAAGTATCAATTAAACGTGTTTACGACAAGCTGGAAACAATGTATTAAATAGTTATGTTCTTGTAATAATAGTAAAATGATTTAAATACGAGATAGGTAAACATGGTTTTCCTTTCGATAATAAAAATATATTGGCTTCTACAATGTTGATAAGTTCAGTTCAGAAAACACCTCGTAAAAACGGTTTTTATGGGCCTCCCGTTGTTACTCTTTCAGTTTTGACAATGGTGTGTTATTCGACAAATGGTTCGAAACTCCACTAAAAAATAAAGGATGTGTTCTTATTACCATTATTACGTCGGCGCCAACCGCAACTCTGGGCGTTTCTCCTCCCCAGAGAAATTACAATGCCCGCGCTGACAAATACCCACTCCAAAGTGGGTGGATATTTACCCCATTTAGTCGTTCAAATTGTCTAGTTTCTTCCAAATAATAAAAAGGAGCGTATTATTCGTTTCTCGTCGCTTTGGGAGACATATCGATGAACGTTTCGGCTTACATTACGCCCGACATGGCTTGCTGCAATTTGGGGCGCTCCGATGCTATAGGGAGAACGTCGACACGCTATTTACATTGAGCGCGTCGGTTGTTTTTCAACTGTTGAATGCTATTTCCTTTGAATCTGGCGCAATTTCACTGGGACAATCGTGACTCATCTTCAGCTAAATCATTCTAATGGACTGCTTGGTTCTTAACCGGCGTTTCATTTACTCATTATAAAATATACTAAATCTTATCGGCTTATACTAATGCAAACTTCTAAAATGACAGAATCATATATGTATAAATTTTCAAATGACAAATGTTTTCTCACATATTCTGATCAACATTTGTAAACATTGGAAGCCATGAAAAAAACTTCATTTTTTTACAAGCACCGTAATTCAACTATTTTTGAGGTGTGCAACATTTTCTTTCGAAATTCGTACGGACCATATAGGCCAAAAGTTATTTAAAATCATTTCCCAAACGTATTCACGTGATCTATTGTCAATCGCGCAGATAGAGGAAGGCCGTCGAAAGTTTTACAGCTCACTTATATTAAATTACAAACCATGATGTTCTCCGTGGAATGCTTGTAAGAAAGGGAAAATATGTTGGCACAGTATATGAGTAAAGCCGCAAAGTGTTTTTGAGGAAATTGCGATGAATATACGCGACAAAAAGACGTACGGTGGCTATCAGAATGCCATTTCATTCCATGTCTCTCCGCCCCTGTGCCAGCGGAAAGGGAAAAATGATCGCCATTGATTAAATTTGCTATAAACAATATTACTACACCTACATATCTACTCTATATATGTGCTCTGCATATCATACGAGTACGTTTAATCCACTTAAGGTAGTCCCCCTTCCAATCGAATATCACCTCTACAAATTTATGTACTACACCTACATAAAAATGTTTCTTTAGGAGTACATGGAAAACTCATTTGCATTTCTACCTTTAAAATAGTAAAATATTATACAATACTAGCTCAAACCTGTGAATAATCACGGGATGTTATAATTTTAGGATGTGTGAATCTCCTCTTTATTATCTCTATAGTATAATTATATCTTTTGATGACAAATTAGATAGATTTAATAAATTTAATAATATCAACAGTAATAATGGATAAAATATAAAATTTAAATCATGCAACATGCAGTGTTTTTAATATAGTGTCCTCTGCGTGCAAGTCGTATCTTCTCCAAGCTTCAACATTCTAATAAAAGTATGTAATTTGGGCAATTTGTATTTTGCAATTTTTTTCAATTTGTAATTCACCAAGAAATTTGTCAAAAATTTTAACAAAACACATTTCAAACAAAGAATTATTAAATAAAAAATATTTAGTACCTACTTTATCGCTTGTCTTTATACTTATCAGTCCCAATTCCGAAAAATAAAAGTTCTTTGAAATTGAATAATTTTACGCATAATGCAGGAATACAATTTCAAATCACGCATTCACCCATGCACCGACAGCCAAAAATATTATGCTTTGCTAAAACTATTAATATTTTATGTATCATTGCGACTGTTATACAATTCATATTTCTAACATTCAGCAAACTAGCTTTTTTCTGACTGGAAATTTTTTTTTCAATAATTCTGAAAATTCTTTAAAATATCCGCTATTTGTATGATTTTAACAACTTTTTCTAAAGTAGTTTTTAACTTTCAAGAAAAAAAATGAGATAATATAAAATGGGGTCAGTAGTTCAATAGAATGCAATCAAACCGAACGCGTGGAACATCAAGCTATGGATGACATCAGAGTAACAAAAAATTCTAAGAACGCATTAAAAATTTCGAACTCTCAAAGGCCATCCTTAACGTTAAAGTATTCAGATGAAATAATGGTGTCACGGGTTCGAAAGAATGCAAACTTAACCATTAGATTTTATCTGGGTATGATCTTTGGGAAACGTGCCAAATTCGTTCAGAGCAAATTGGCGCCCCTGATGCAATGTTCACAAGCAGCTGTTTCACGTTGAAGCCCCAAGCCACTTATTCGTGGAATTTGCCAGAAACTGCCTTGGCTTAATTGGATACTACCTTTGTATTGTTAATGTCTTCTTGGCAAATCCGTGCAGTATTACCTGATTTAATTATCTCGTTTGGAAATGCCTACGGAGGTGGCTGCCTACATTTCCTACTTGGTTCTATAATTCTCACTGTCAGATGATGCTGTAGTATAAATATATATAATATAGTCATATAATATCATTAGATGCTATATTATTTGTAATTTACCTCACGTCATGACAACGTATTTGTGTTCCTATGCGTCGTTAGAAGATCAATTACTTTTCAATTCCGTTTTTATAAATAGTTTAACTATGAGATATTATAGGCCACACAAACAAATTTATTGTTTTTTAAACAAAAGTAAAAAACATCTGCCAATGAAGAATCCTGCGAACTTCTGAGTCTGTTCAATTTAAGGGTACCTACTTTACCCGCTAGGCATAAGGACCTATTTCAATGTCACCATTCACAAACAAATTATGTAGCAAACTCGCCAAAGCCTCGCCTACGTAATATAGCAAATAAATATACCAATACAAAACATATTTAAACATTTTTTTTTTATTTCTGATGATATATATATTTTTAATATAATTCTAAACTACTGTAATGTAAGAAATTATTTTTTGTCACCATTGTTTATACAAAATTGTAAAACATTGTACCCGATGTAAAAGCCCCATAATAAATAAATTATGAATGACTATATTTTTTCAATACTCCACGTTCTGTGCAATACGCATATTTTTGGTGCCCCGTCATAACGTAAAACACTCATATATTTGTTTTGTGAATTAAACATAGCTGCTTGATTTAAATGGCAGCTTAATTAAATATTGGTAAAAGCTGCATAAAACACGGCAAAGGCGTCCTAACGCCGCAGTATGCTGGCGTACATATGTCATACCGACGCTTTGAACTTTTCATGGAGCGGAAATTGGATTGTCATTTGGAGCAGGGATTCTGATCTGCCGGCATTACGGATAAAGCCATTGTAGACTGAAGGCCGCCTAAAGGCCAGGCCTTAAGCCAGATCCGCTACATGACGGCACCTGATTAAAAACAACACAACTTTTATTCATTTCAAACCACCACACTTCGGTTACTATATCCCGGCTTACTAAGTTGCCTGTCGATTACCTAAACATACCTGAAACTGGATACTTTTGATAATTTTGGAGGTTTAACGAGATTTTAATTAATACCCACATACCCATTGCGACCTTTGATTAAATTAAGCAAAACTGCAAAACGTTATTTTCAGGCACAAAATACTCTCTTTCTGATGCACGCATCGTCTATGAGGAAGACGAACTGGCACTATCTTTTTACATTTGATTCATCAAATCAATTATTTATTTTTACCGGTCGATGGCCGAGTTGACATCGCGTTTGGGACCAAAGAGTAGTGTGTTCAATTCCTCGGCTGACTAAGTCCTCCATCACAACACAAGCAGCATTTTTAGCTTACTGTGGTGGTAGTAGGAGATTTTCAAATATTGTCAGGTTATTCGTAACCCGGGAATGTTTGTCTTTCTTTTAAAAAAAATATATTATTAGTTTACAGGTCCCAAAATCATTATGCATACATTGCAGATACTAAAAAATAATTCCAACGAAGTGGTTGGCTAACTATTTATTTAAAAATGATACCAATGATGGGTTGAATGATAAGTCAAAATTTATAGAAGAAATAAATATTATAAATATAAAAAAATATATATTTTTACAATAGCTCCACACAGGAGTTCCTGAGGTATATAATTTCCTATGTCATACTAATGTCCAACTAGTGGGTTCTATGTCATCTTTGGGGATGCTGTTAGGGGGTATCTTTGAGAAAAGGAAGTTATGAAAAGAAAAAAAATGAGGAGTGTTTATGAATCTAGGGGTTAGTGTCAAGGAGTGACAGACGTATGAATCCATCCCTCCCACTGTGGTGTTGGGCAATGGGTCGGGGGATGAGCCCGGGTGTACAAGTCGAAAGGTCTCCGTCAACCAGTCTCTCCCGATCCGGCCCGCCACGCAGTAGGTGTATATACAGTAGGTATGAACTGCCAAACGTAGCAAATCACTTGAGGTGACCTATGACAGTGGTGTTGGTTATCCAATAAATGGTTCTAGGAGCGGTCAAATCTCTGCCATATTAAAAAATATTTCCATTATTAAACCGTAATAACAACGTTTTATTGCTAAAATACATGTATTCTAATTTTTGTTGGTTTTTCTGAGTATTGAACCTTTCTACCGAGGAACTTCGATTAGATAACTCTCCAACCTAGCTAAATGTCGATCGGGTAGGACCGACAGTTATTCCGTATATTAACTGTATTTAATGTAATCCCATTTCAGAGAAATGTGTGTATGTCCGCATGTCTATCTGCCGATTTTTATCTCGATAGGATGTCGGAAAGCGGGTTAATTTCCGCTTCCAAGATTTTCATTCATTCATTCTTTCTTTTTAGATATATTTAAAAAAGAATAACCGATGTCACCATTTTCAACATGGACATTCTCATTTTGCATTTCTTTCAGTTATGTGATATCAGGAATTCTGTTTTTTTTTTTTAATTATAAAACAGTAAACACTTAATTTACTAAAAAGGAGAGTTAATCGTTATAAGATAAGTTAATAGTCTTAAGGCTCCGTATGGCTCCGATGGTTTGAAAGGAAGATATGTAAATAAGGGTTTCTGTAGGAGCAAACATATCCGCAAAAAACCTCTTGACAAATTCTTAAGTTGCCTTTAAAGCTACACTGTGAATTATTTCACACCCATAACATATTAAATAACACGACAAATGTGTTTTAAATAATTTTCGGAGCATACTTTGCGATATTTTCTATCGAGGGAATTTTATATTTTAATATTACGAGTATCTTCAAAAATAACATACATTTTTAAGGGAACTCAAAACTAGAGAACTGAAATCGGTATAAATTCGAAATGCGGGGGGCTTAAGTCCATTCTGTGAAAAGTCTAATAGCCCAGCCTTTCAGCCCTGGCTAAAACGCAGTGTACTTTCAAGGGAAAACATCATCCACTTCTTAAGAGGCACCGAAAAACATATTACACTTAATTGCAGGGCCTTTCACAAACCCCCTGCTCCTATTATATATCCATGTATACTTCCTATCCTAACAGGCCCTCGTTACTAAATACCATGACCATTTGGGTAATGGGAGATTATAAGGGAGTACCTACTCCATTCTGCATTTTTTCTTCAACCCTTTCAGAGACACAAAAAATTTGCGTAATGGTTTTGTTAAACCTCTATTATTTTTTTAAGAAAAGACTTTTATTTAATCCATTATCACATCATTTGAATATATAGAATATAATTAAACAATAATTATATAAAGATCAATAAAATTTATTATAACAATAAACCGAAAATTTATGGAAATCTAAAATTTTCTAAAATGGAGCAAGATCATGAAAGGAACATTATTTTTAGTCGGGAATTCATTTATTTATTATATTTTATTTATTTATAGATCAACGCAACTATTTTCGGCCCCAATAGCATTTCTATCACGAGCTATGGAACTATATGTAACAATACTCTTGAAAAATTACAAAATATGGCTTAAAACGCAAAAACAAACCCAAAGGCAAAAATCTGAAAAAAACATTATTTTCGTCAATAACTAGGTTCGAGCGACTTTCTGTTGAGACATTTTGTTTTCGGTAATGAACGAATGGAAACCTTGGCAGTGGAAATTAATCTATTTCCGATCAAGCTGAAATTCGGCAGATAGACTCGTTGTCGATGACAATGCATTCTATCAACTTTTGGTGGCTATCATGCACATAGATAAACACGGACATATACGCATTTCTCTGAAATTCTATGACATTACAGCAGTATACATACCTATCCACTAAATGTCTTGTCCATTCGGGATTCGACTTGGTTCGTAGAGTTGTTGACTTCAATTCCTTAGTAGAAAGTTTCAATCATCAGTCAAAACGAAAAAATAAATAAAGTTTTTTTAGACGCATTATATTAACAAACAAAAAAACTTTTTTTATGTGTTTGCTTCAAATTGTGAAGATTGCGAAACTATCATATAAGGGCGCGATATATGCGCTGTCAAACTTTAAACTTTTGGGCTTAAGCCTGAGCTTTAAGCTTGTAAGCGTGAGCTTTAAATAAGCTTAAGCTTCATCTTGTACACTTGATTTTTATTTAAATGCTTTTCTGTCTGTTTTATTTAAATACAGTTTGTTTCAGCTCCTATGGGGTTTTTTGTAAAACGTTATGTAATGCCTCTTTGATTTTTTTAAATCCAGGTTTTGATTTTTTTTTTTTTAAATCATTTGCATTTTATTTTGTCTTTTTGGTAGAATTAAATTGTAGAGCTAAGTGGAGAGATATTTGTAGTTCCTCTTTCCGAAAACCGTTTTAAATGTGGGTATATTCATAATGTCTTTCTGGTACGTCTCATGTTGGTTGTTGTACCAAAATAAAAATTTGGGTTTTTTTTTAAATAAACGTCTGCAGTGCGATAAACTTATATAATCTTCACAACTCCTGGATAGCAGAATCACACGTGAACAGGTGAATAGGTACTGTCAAATTTTATTATTTTTTCATAAAAATTCTTTTTTTTTTAAATTTAAATACGATAAAACCACAAGAAGAAATATCCATTGTTGGCAGCTGGCAGATGTTCAAAATTCATCTCTGGGTCGAAGTGAAAATTTCTCCCACCGGAGTTAGCGAGTCATTAAAAATGCACAGAGCCGCGCTGTTATTACTACCTTACTCGGGAATTGTCTTACCTGGAAAAAAGTGCCTGCTCTAAGGATTACTGCCAAACCTTGGTGGCACCCAAATTTACTGCCGGAACAGATCATTTGGGCAATGTGGCAGATAATTAAGGAAAAACTGGTTTAGTTTAATTTATGTTCGTTTTATGTAACAATGCTCTCATTTGTTCTTACAAATTTCGAAGCTTTGAAAATATTAATTTTCTTGTCAAATTACATTTTATGTTCGAATATTTTTTCAAAGCCATTTAAATTTTTTATAATATTTTTATGATATTTTTTGATTTAGAACAATCTTTTTCAAATATATTTTTTACTGCTATAAAAAATATTTTAAGATTCAGTTTTAACGTAAATTCCTCGTGATAGTTAGTATAATATTTGCATAGGATAAAGAATAACATAAGAAGTGTCTTGTGGGCATGTTTCGTGATCCAAATATTTGCCCAATTTGGGACTATATTTCATATGGGATTGAGATTACGATTACGGTAAATGTAAACGCTGGGCGGTTGAACTTACTGGAACATTTGTTTTTTATTGAAATTTGTATGGAAGGAAACTTAAGTGTTATGTTCTATATTCTATGAATATGTGTATATTATTTAAAATCGGAAAAGAGATCATTTATGATTGGAAATACTCTTTAGTGTTTTATTTGATTGATGTTGAATACCTGGAAATGCTGAGCTTTTTATTTAATAATCTATTATCCGCCCGTCCTGAGAGCAGTGTCCGTCTCCCCTCTCACTTGTCTAACCCACCCCACCGCACAACCCACAGGCCAAACCCTCTCCGTGCTTCATCATCCTTTATCACTGATGTTATCTGACGTTTTAAAAAATCTCATTATTTAAAGCTTACTCCGATGCTCCGACTACAAGGATGTGGCTCGCAGTAATTTGCGGAGGCTCCTTGCTGTACGGTACGGGGGCACCCATGTAAAACTAACTACTGTTGATAAACGTCTGCTTTACGTTATGCCGAGTCCCTTTGCATTATTTCTTGCCTTTGTCTTGCGGGTCGGTTTCTCCTCCCCTTCTCTGTGTTTTACAGCGCGTCAGATCACATCCCATTTGGGTAGAATTCCGAAAGTGTAGCGGCGGATAAATTGAATTCCCAGCCAAGCTGCATTCCCCTGACGTTTGGAAATGAAGGTTCACCTTCCGTGACTTGGCGGAAACTGTCTCCTTCCCCCATTACTCATCAAATATTAAATCTGCAAATTTTAAGGCACTCTTGTTTCCTATAAACAAAAAGCTGGCGTCCCTTCATTCCGCTGTTTCTTTTTACATCGGGATTTTTTATCAAGGCGCATTCGCCATATCATCCAATCATGAGGAAGGTACGACCTTATTTACTTTGTGAAATATTTATATGAAGACGACATCGGAATATTCGGGAACAAAATATTATACGCAATTCTTTGTTCGTCAATGTCACTTTTCTTTTTCATAACCCAAATACTCGTAATATATCATCGTGAGATTATTTAATTTCCAAACAACCATTCGATTTTCTGTGATTCGCAAATAAGTGGGTTTCAATTTAGCTTTTTCATCGGAATACGATATTGGATACATTATTTTTGTGTTGAAAAAGGACATCTCCGATTACGCTGTATATTTTTCACTAAGTGGTGGACATTACCTGTACCAGAACCAACAGCTGGTAATTCGTGTACAGTGGTTAAACAAAGACGGGGCATCG
This sequence comes from Hesperophylax magnus, assembly GCA_026573805.1. Classification (NCBI taxonomy): domain Eukaryota; kingdom Metazoa; phylum Arthropoda; class Insecta; order Trichoptera; family Limnephilidae; genus Hesperophylax; species Hesperophylax magnus. The sequence continues at coordinate 11,374,410 of JAIUSX010000022.1, forward strand.
TGGTGGAGCGAGACGGGTGCAATAACTGACCACCTGTGGAATAGCCTCATTGAAATGTTAACGCCGTTACCATCATACAAAGCAATACACAGAAAACCGTATGCTCCACCCAAAACACGCCACGAAATCCAAAAAACCGGATAACTGGGATAGCAAAATCCACTCACGAGTAAAAGAAAGCTGTAATAAATAACAAAATTTTCGAACGGTGAGGACGTTTAAAGACATTTCTTTTACTTAATGCCAGTATGCTAGACCTAAGTTTATGCAAGTTACGTACGGGCTGGTATGTTTTCGATATAATATATCTACGTAGTGCGTGGAAAGCTTGCCGTTCTGCCCCCTAAGTAAATACTTCGCCCGAACTTTGTGTGAAAATTACGCGGACGGTTTTCCTTTTATTTTGCGGAGTCCGCCCATATTGTCTTTCATGAACTTGCCAGCTATATGAGGTGTGAGCTGTTACCGTGGAATAGTGTGAGAAAGAGGGTGAGTATTATCTAAGCTAAGGGGATGTGTTACAAAGTGTTGCCATTACAGAAACTACAATATAGATAACTAGTTACAAGGTCGTATATAGCGAGAAGATTTCTTATGAAAATGCAATGGGTACTTAACGTGAATTCATTGCATGCTCTAAATCTTTTATAAAATGTATTTATTATAAGTGTATTCCAATATTAACAACATATAAAAAATACAAACTGAGTATTAAAACGATTAGAATGTATTTTTAACAAGTCGTTTATTAATGAGATGTTTAAATGTTTACAGCCATTTTTGTTAGCAAAACTGTTAAAAAATGTCTGGAATATATTTTCTATTATCAACCGATTACTTTTGATTAGAAAATATCCTTACCAATTAGATTTTGTTTTTGTCTCCCGGGCCAGAGTCTTTGGGGTATAAAGTACAAAAGAATGGTATATTTGAAATTCGACAGTTTTATTTACTGATGTCAAACAAATGTTTGATGTAATAAATAATCCAAAGGCTTTATTTATAGCCTCGCAACCCACGGGGTGACTTCAATTGTCAAAAGAGACGTAAACACAAGCATTCCATTTAGCGAGCGGGAATCATCCGAATGCCGGCCTTAAAATCGCCAGCCTTTAATTTATTCTAAATTAAATATCTCGTTAAAGATTTCATTCCGACTAAAACAACTTTTAACTGTATTTATTGCCATCGCCCGGTTTCTTTCAAGATATTTTTATTATTACGAGAACGCTTTTATCTTTGTTCCAGAAACATTGTTAAAAAAGCACTCACGGAAAGCTTCAAATCAAAGCCTTCGCAGTAATATGGGGAGTTTCTTCCCCTCCCGGCCCGTTCTCCGTAGGACGCATTTCCACGGCCTTTAGGTACGTGAATCGAATGGACAAACGCAACAGGACCGGGCGAGGCCGGGAGAAGGGAGGCGGACTTCCCACACATCCCGACGAAGGCGGTCAAGCACTTTTAAAATTATTACTTCTCCTCGGGCAGCGGCTGCGGCGGGGGAGGGGGGGAATAAAATCCCAACAATGTGCAATTCGCATTTCATGAGGAAAGCGGTTGGATAAATATGTATACCCAATGTGCGAGTGTGGTTAGCTGATACCTACTGATGGGTAGGGTGGATCCATTACTCTCCATTCTGCGAATGTAGGGTATCTGTTAACAATACAGCGTTATACGTGAGCCTGATTTTATTATAATATTTTATGTTACTACTGAACGGTGGGCTATAAGCCCAAGACACTAAACACAAATAATTGGGAAATTTAATGTCGGTATATTTGGAAACAGCAACGTTAACAGCGTAATATATTTGTTATTAGATATTGAATTACATGTTTTGATTTTTTATGCAAAAAGATGAAATCTTTTCCATGTGTTTTATTCCTTTCATTCCATAGGTTTCTTATTTATTTATTTCCGTGCATTCGTCAGAATGGTTTCGTTTTACTTCGCTGTGGATTTATTTCCCTCCCAATGGGAGTGAAAACGTTCCCGTTAGAAAAAGGCCCTCGATCCCCTAAACCAATATATAAAATTTGTCCCTTATTCAATTCTTTCAAATTCAACCAACCAAAATGTTCAACCGCCGAATCCTGGTGAACAAGTGAGTGAACATTTGACATAAACTTGTTTGAAATGTCAGCATTTGGGTTCACCAGATATGGAAGAGCCTTCAAAGCGAGCGTTACTTAATCCGTTCTTATTGCTAAGGTCATTGGGCCGTATAATTTCCCCACTGCATTCTCCTCGGGCTTTGAACTCTACAACTACCTCCATATTTAATATTCATATGATATAAGTCCCGTTTTCCTAACCGCGTGGAGGAAGAAATGGATTTATCGCGGTGAGCCGCATTGTGACCCCAAATTTATATGGGAACTTAGAAAACATTGAATAATTTGCATTAATCCCGCTTTACTCAATTCCGGTGTTGTGAAATAGAATAATATAATTGCTAAATAAAGATCAGAGTGGTGTTTACCACTAAGGCTTATAGCGGTAACCTGTTACCCGGGTTCCCAGACCTACATATTATTATTGTCTGCGAGGGCGACGAGTGACCAGTGGCTTATAATAATATTACTCATACAAGAAGGCAACAAAACAATTAGATTTTATTATGTGTCTTATTTCGCTACTTAATTTCAGAATATTTCAAACTTTAGAATCAGAAGCTTTTTTTAAAATCAATACAAGTTAGTACGTTACTTAACACTGCGTAATTTATATTGTGGCGGAAATATTTCATAACATTACTGCAAATGTTTGAATATATACTCCATCAGCTATAAAAGTGGTAGATGTGTAATATATCACATATTTTATGATGTTTTCCAACACTTTAACGACCTCTCTTTTCGCTTAATGGAAATTGTCCTTCAGCCCGGGCGCGATCAATTCCGGTGACACTTCAAAATTACAGGTGCTCAATTTGACTAACTTATCTCTCGGATGCCTTCATTTCATTTACATTCCGCCTATTGGCTCGCCCCGGGTCTCCAATTCAATTTGCGCCCCCAAGAACCTTCTCCATTCCGATTGTGAAAGCTCGATCAACTACAGGTAGGTTTGACGGTAATCACACCAATCGTTCCAAAGCTACTCCTATAAAACAAACGGATGTCGCGTGGCCTGTCATCAGTTGTTATTCGGAGTTGGCAACACCTTTCTCTACTTCTACCTGCTGCTACCTGTCCCACCGCTTTGGAATCTGGAATCCAGATAAAACGTTACATCCACTCACTTGTCAACCAGTGTTTTGTTTGACCTTAGTTATCTTACTGGGATTTTACTGGAAATGGGGTTTAGGGAAATGTTGAAAATTCTCAACTTATTCACAATTAGGTAATTACTTGTTCTGAATGTTTGAATACTAAAATCTAATCCCAATATTAGCATTTTTTATACGGTAACTAAAAATTTTACAAATTCTTGTATGACAGTAACTTTTGTATGACTTCATCATGCATTGCACGCGCTGCGTCACTAAAAAGGTGAGAAATAAAATATTATTCTACCGCATTCTAAAATTTAGCTTGATTTTTTTTTCCTAACTTAAAGTTTTTTTTCATGGCCTGAATGTCACATAAAAATACCCTTGAGCTATCTGATCTTGTATCAGTCTGAAGATGCCTGTTGCGGGGTGAAAATGACCCAGTCTTAAATAGACAAGTGTAACCAAATTATAAAGGTTGTATTTAAACAAATTATATTTTAGAAAGAAAGTGAATTGCCGAAGTAAAAATAACTCTTTTAAGGGATAAAAGTTTCAACTTTGACAAATAAATAGTTCGAACGCAATTTCCCATAGTAATTTGAAAACCGCGGATAAAAAGCATACCGTATTCAACGAACCGGCGGGACTGGGCCGGATTGGAGACAAAAAGTACACCATTATCCGGAATGAAACGAAATGAAGCCAATAATTCTCTGAAGGTAGCTGATGTTCCGGCCCGCCGCCACTGACTATCTCCTCGCTGCAGCTCTCTTCCTCCTACCTCCCTGGGATTTCACTTTCATGTGATTGAAAATTGCGAAAAATTGGACTCCTGAAATGACTGTCAGCTTATTTTCGCAAATTTCATTCGGTGTTACGATAAATTTACCGTAATCATATTATGAGTATTTATTTAATAATTTCTTAAGGTTTATTTTACGTTCGGTATTATTTTCAAACCGAATTACTCGCTGTATATGATCATTTTCAGAGGTGTAATCGTCCATCTTTGTTTAAAAAAATATCGTTTTATAAGCCAGGGGTCATTACTTACAGGTAATTCGGTGTACAGTGGATACGTACTGTTTTATTAGTAATTATTATAAGAAGATTATTTGTTTGTTTACTATTCATTATTTGTTCCGCGTTCTAAATAAAAAATACAAAATACAAAAGCCTCTGTGAAAATTCCAGTATTATTTCCTTCACCGGGTAAATTCAATAAAGGAACAAGTTCAGTGATAAAGTGCAATCACCGAGGCGATCTAGGGAGAGCTAGAGGGAGCTAGAGAGCTATAGTAGGGAACTAGGGGTAGCTTTCCTCTACCCCACTACTGAAGAATAGTAGAACCGTAGAACTGTGCCCGAGCAGTGCCGAGCCTTCGCCTGATCCGTGCGCATTGACAAGGGGCTTTATTCTTCCTCCCCTCCGCGTCCCTACTCGCCAGATATCTATTAGAAATCGTTAAATCCAACCTCAATTGCTTCGTATTCTCATCCCTCTGCTGGAGCGCAAAGCAATCTATATATTTAGTACGTACAGTGTACACTGTACACGTACAAACTGTATACCCGAAGCGCGAGGGTTGTGTCAAGTCAATCGATCTACGGAAGAGGTCTATCGATCAACGCCACAATGTTGCACGTTTGCCAATTTTATTGCGGTGCGCTGATTTTGCAACCTCCGTGTCGGTCTATTAACGATAGTCTATAAGGAAAGCGTTTCAATGTGAACATACAACTACTTTCTTTAATTTTTCAATATTTGTAAGAAACCCCATTTTAGGTGAATACATTATGTGAGATGTTTGCTTTTAATTCACCTTGCCCTGTATACCAAGTATACCCGATAATAGAGACTGTGTTGATGTCAGTGATAGTGTACCACAAGTATAAGTAAGTCATTCCATATGATGTTTGTTTTGTCATCAGCTATTCCTTGTACCGCGGATGAAGTCCGCCATGTCTCCCGTGTTGCCGCTGCATCTGGTTGAAGATGCAGCTCAAGGAGGCTTGGACTGCATACAATGTTTTTACAGCCAATTGGTAGGAGAGCTCGAGGGCAATTGCATTATGGCCTGTCTTATGCTTGTTTATTAGTTTTCCTGTCACAGTTGCTCTATTCTCAAGCGTTTACAAACTCTATGCAATATCCATATCTCATACTCGTACTGTGAGAGTTTCAAAAATACCACAAATATAACGATTATGATTTCCATATAATCCGTTTTACGCCTTTCAATATTTGTCAGTAGAATACGCAGTTTTTCAAAAGCACAGTTTTGCACGCCCTATTCTTACTTGTAAACATTGTTGTAGTTAACTTATTTGATTCTTATTTTCTCTTTGAACGTTGTATTTTAAAATTGATAATTTGTTTATCGCAAGTTTTTTTTAGTAGACGTTGTTTAGCAACCCTAGAATAATAGTTGCCGGGATAACAGGGTGGAATGGAGAACATCTTCACCCCTTACTATACTGCCTCTACTGGCTCTGTACAAAGGGCGAACTACGAGCGAACGGTAGATGCTTCTGGAATCCTCTTCTTATTTTTTTTCCTGTCGGCATACAGCCCCCTCTCCTCCCAACCACCTGCCACCCCCCATTCTCCCTCGGTGTAGCGATAAAATTTATTTGTGCACTGCCTCGGAAGCAAACGTCCTACATATAATGGATGAAAACGTACAATGCAGTCGATTAAGGATAGATTAGCAGGGCGTATTATTGACTATAAAATAATAGGATTGCTTTCTCTTCTATTCAAATTGCATACATAATTGACTACAGGGGCGGCTTGTGACTTTTCAGTGAACTAGATTGGTAAGATTTAAAAATACTACATTCGAGGTAGCTAAAAAATTTTTTTTTCTGCGGAGACTTTCAGGATTTTTTCAGATTTCATATACAATCTTCACACAAAAAAAAAAATTTCATCCACAACAAGATAATATAGAAAGTCGAATTTTTAAATATGACCACTCTAGCTTACTGTAAACTCACTGCAGCGGTCCTTGATTGACTACACGTTCTTACTCTGACATTATAAACTACGAACTCATTTAATCTTTATGAAGGTAAGGTTTTGTATAAAATTATGATCACTATTATTTTAAACACAACTTTTTACTTTCAACGCAAGCACAACTCAACAATTTTACAGCTGAAGAGTTTTGTATTTAAAACTGCGAAATGTCCTGAATTCTTCGCATAACACAATTGCACTTATCACATATTATTCAATATATAAATTGAACACCCACCACTTTTTTGGAAAGCGTTTTGAATAAGGGAGGCCTAAGTTTTAAAAATCCGTGCATCAGTGTTACGATACATGTATATATTTTTGTTTCATTCACTTTTCACAGTCAAACAAAAGACAATTAAACTGAAGAAAAGTATGATAAACTTTGGTAATCTAAGTGAACACTATTTATATCTTGCCAATATGTAAATATTACACCTTTATAAGTAGATTTTAATATCATCATCTTTATTATTATGTTATTTCCGCCTTTGTAAATATAATCACTTTTTCACTATTGAATTCATTTCATCATAATATTCATACCATACTATTTCTGTAATTACATATCCATATTGAGTGCCTGACAAATCTTTTATCCAGCAAGTAAATCAAGCAATGTTTTAGAAATGATGTGCATTATTAGAATTTTTCTTTAGATATAAAAGTTTTTCAAAATTACAGTCATACCGCGACATTCGTCGAGCTGATCGACAATTTTAACAACATTTTTACCACACCTTGTAACATTTTATTTTAACGTTATTAGTTTCAATTTAAAGAGTAGATAATATATATTTTTGGTACTAGTACATTTTTCATTTTTGGGAAGTAATAGAATCAATATTAATTCATAGTTTTAAATAATAAATCATTAACAATAACTTGTTAACGTTGATTATTGATTGAAAATTTTATTAACGGGGTATGACTGTAACGTTTCCCCGTAGTGTCCTTTTAATCTGTACTTCCTACACATGGAAACTAAAGTATTCTTTGACCTCCGTGGCAAAGTGGTGATATCCTGGACTCTTGAGGTCTTCAGTCAAAAATACCGCGAATTGTAAACCAAGATGCTTCAATTTGAACGTAAAGTAAATTTAATAAATTTTCTTTATAATTATGAATATTGAGCAATGTTGCGTTTCTTCTTTCAACTGTTTTTTTGTACTCGTGATAATGGACACTGCAAAGTATATAAAACGTTAGCTCAGTAACGAGGACAACCAACAATAAGCCTTGAAAATCTAATGACCAATCTAAAATAAATATATTGTATTAATGCTAGGGTTTGTGAAAGAATGCGATGGTTATAACTATAGTTTTAACCAGTTTTGAATAGCCAATTACTTCCCAATCTTGCTTATTCGTCTTCTCCATTTCCCCTACCCACTTCATTTCCTTCTGCTTCAAATATTCCTAAATATCGGTAGTCCCACTGGCTCAGGCCGCTCAGGATGTGAATCTTTCTGTTCGTATCGTTTCTACGAGGGAAAAGTTACAACTGACCAATCAGCTGTATGCCTTTATGTCATAAATGAATCACAAACATTGATTTTCATGTATTTAGTGAAAACTTTTATGCTTTCAGAGATGAGTGATCTTATCTCCTTTTTCAAAAATGTTAATAAAAATGATAGAACTTTTAAATGAATCTTGTGTTTTCTTGCAGGGTGCGTCGTCCAGCCTCGTGGTGAAGTTTGCAGATACGGAGAAGGAGAGACAGCTGCGTCGCATGCAGCAAATGGCTGGCAATATGAGTCTACTCAACCCTTTCGTCTTCAACCAGTTTGGAGCGTACGGTGCCTATGCCCAGGTATGAAGAATATTTAAATAGAACCTCAATTTACAGCAAATTTTATTGAAACAAAATCACATATTCATCATTCCTTTATTGAGTTCATAATTATATACATATAGACTCTATAAATATAGAGGGTGTAACAGCACGACTTCGAAGTATTTTAATCAGTAAGGGATTTCTAAGCATATTTGGAGTTAAAAATTTAGATGTCATTTTGAAGTCCGATCATATTTTTTTCAATTATTTTTTTTTCATCGCACATTGCCACTAATACACTATTATCACACATTGTCATTAGGTTCCAACCGAGATTCGAACTCGGGACCTCATCTCTATACGAGAATAATGCATCTGCCAACTATGCTATAGAAACCTTTTAAGATACTGTCTTTAGGTTCCAACCGAGATTCGAACTCGGGACCTCATCTCTATACGAGAATAATGCATCTGCCAACTATTCTATAGAAACCTTTTAAGATACTGTCATTAGGTTCCAACCGAGATTCGAACTCGGGACCTCATCTCTATACGAGAATAATGCATCTGCCAACTATTCTATAGAAACCTTTTAAGATACTGTCTTTAGGTTCCAACCGAGATTCGAACTCGGGACCTCATCTCTATACGAGAATAATGCATCTGCCAACTATGCTATAGAAACCTTTTAAGATACTGTCTTTAGGTTCCAACCGAGATTCGAACTCGGGACCTCATCTTTATACGAGAATAATGCATCTGCCAACTATTCTATAGAAACCTTTTAAGATACTGTCATTAGGTTCCAACCGAGATTCGAACTCGGGACCTCATCTCTATACGAGAATAATGCATCTGCCAACTATTCTATAGAAACCTTTTAAGATACTGTCATTAGGTTCCAACCGAGATTCGAACTCGGGACCTCATCTCTATACGAGAGTAACGCATCTGCCAACTTTTGCACTTTACTTTCTCTACTTTCCTTGCAATCAATACCACTTTTTTAATAGAACTAATAGTATTCTTTGAAAATAAAATTAGTCCTTGAGTTTTAAGTACGCTCATGAAATTAATAAATTATTAATAAAGTAAATTTGACGAAAATGTAAGAAAGATAAACTGAAAACACAAAAAAAAAAGATTTTAATTAAAATTAATTGACAACCTCCTTCCTTTGGGTTGGATTATTATTATTATTCATATCGGGTTATTATTATATAATATTCATGTCAAAGATTAAGGCTTCACGTAAATTCAAAATATTAAATAACATCTCAACTTGGAATTCTCGGTTCAAAAAAGTAATTTTCATTTGAATAATTCGTATAAAGCATACAAAGCTACCAAAGAAAAGCGTTCTTGCCCCCATAGAAAATTAAACATTCCAAGGAAACTCAATTTCGTATTTAAAATTTCATCGGTTTACGAATTGAAAATTTCCTTTGCCATATATTAAATTGGGGCCTTTCCGAAAGTATAAATCATAACTGCGCAAATTTAATGAAATAATTTCAACCAGTAAACGGTTCTGAATGTTAACTTTGCCGGATATTCGGTTGAAGATAATTATAGCCGCTGCAAGTATTGGATTTCAGTAAATATTCCCGACATTGGAAGGGGGATAGTTTTACTTATAATTACTTTAATTTTATTTTGAATGCTTTCTGTGAATCGTTTTCATTGAAACTGTTGCAAAACAAATTATGATAATATAATAAAACCGTTCGGAGAGTTGTATCAACAGTCAAAACGACTGAACTGTTACTGGTTGGAGTTAGATTGCTTGACAAAGAATATCAGTGAAGATGCTAAGCATTTACTCGTCAAATAATGTTGGAATCTCTACTCTACATTTTCTTTGAATCGAAATTAAAAAACAAAACCCTTTGCGCTCCAATCCGGCAATCTTTTGAGACGTTTGTATGAAAATTGTTTTCATCTTATATCAGTTGACGCGCGATTCACTGAAAGCTGGCAGTTTTCACAATCATTTATATTAATAAATCCATGCAAGGCGGGTTTGATTTATGAATGAATTTTCATGGGAAATATTCATAATGAACTGTTTTCAGTTAAAAAAAGTTTTTCGTTTAGAAAATATTTACATTACCTTATTTCCTTTGAGGAAATACATAATGAACTTTCTTTTGAGATAGTATTTCGAATTCATGTTCACAGATAAATTCAGAGATATCTATTCAATTTAAATATATATAGTTAATTAAAAACGTTGTGAAAAGCAACTTACACGTTTAATTTTTATAATTAATTTAACAGTTTGAAATCCCCATCTCATGTGCATGAATAGTCGAAAAACCATATAAAATATAACCCGCACAGCAACAGGACATTCCCTATTACCAGATGGCGCCCAAGTTCAATGCGGAGATGTGCGACGACGCGTGGCTGCAGCAGCAGGCGGCCCTCATGGCCGCCGCCACCGCGCAGGGCTCCTACATCAACCCCATGGCCGCGCTGGCCTCCCAGCTGCCGCACGCGCTCAACGGAATGCCCAACTCTGTCGTGCCGCCCACGTCAGGTAATATCATCATTTTACTTATTTATTACATGACTAATTGACCATCGTACAATTTCCTGTCCTTAAATGTGTACTGCTCGCTTACCTCCCTGCTCACCTTCTCAAACATCAGCATCATCATACGATCATAGTGCTACATTCCAGAGTCTAACCAACTATCGTACCATTTCTTGCCCTTAAATGTGTACTGCTCGCTTACCTCCCTGCTCACCTTCTCAAACATCAGCATCATCATACGATCATAGTGCTACATTCCAGAGTCTAACCAACTATCGTACCATTTCTTGCCCTTAAATGTGTACTGCTCGCTTACCTCCCTGCTCACCTTCTCAAACATCAGCATCATCATACGATCATAGTGCTACATTCCAGAGTCTAACCAACTATCGTACCATTTCTTGCCCTTAAATGTATACTGCTCGCTTACCTTCCTTCTCTCATTCTAAAACACCTGCATCATCACAGTGCTGCATTCCAGAGTCTAACCGGCCATCATACCATTTCCTACCCTTAAATATTACACTCCTCGCAATTAATGCCTTCTCAAACATCGGCATCTTCATAAAGCTGAATACCCAAATTTTCGTTTGACCTTTTCCAATAGTTTTGATTCTCCGCCGGTCTCTATCAATATTCATCACCAGTCCTCAGAGCTTCCTATCCTACTCGATTCGGGATCTTGACGTGTCTTGACTCCCGTTATACTTCTTTCTTTGTACATCCAGTGAACGTGTCCAAGCAGTTTGGTTACTCCTTTCATAACTCTTTCCTGACGCTTGCACTGCCCTTATTTCAGAAAATCATCATTAGTCACCCATGGTTTTGTCAGACACACCTTGGTTATGTCTTTTCTACGGCATTCGGTTATTCTGCCTCTGGTAGTTACAGACCTTTATTTATCTCTTTCGTCGGTTAAATTTGTAAAGTCTCGTATTAATAGTAAGCCAATGAATAGCACATCAATCAGTATTTATATTAGCTGAATATAAAATCTGGGGAGTCAAACGAGTCTGTCTAATCTAACTCGTTGTCCTGTCCATGTTGCCATTCATGTTCTTGTTCATGAAAAACCCATTAATTTTCAGAATTTTCTCACCGTCATCAATAATTAACTAACGTTTCCCTAGGTCTGGCGATAGGCACCGGCGGTGGTCAGCCTCTGAACGGCACCCTACCCTCCCTCCCGTCCCCCACCATGCCCACCTTCAACATGGCTGCGCAGACCACCAATGGTCAGCCGCCTCCGCAGGAGACGGTTTATACCAACGGGATCCACCAAACCTTCACAGGCCGTAAGTACCTCTTATTGCAATGTGTAGACCTTTCAGGTCCGCCATTTCGTACATCTTGTAAATTTAATGGCTGCAAGATACCTTTCAGAGTTATTCCGAAACAATCTTTACAGCGTAGCTTCAAAAAAAACCTGGCACTAGGGTAGGACCCAGGGGTTGGGTTTCTAGAAGATCCCAAAATATGTTTTACTGGTTGGTTTATGTCATCCAATCGATATGAATAAACATTTGGACACTAGTGCTCGCATATTATTATCTATCCGGCCACACAGTATCAAGAGATTCTTCTAAACAATTATATTACTATATCTGCAATAACTTGAACAAATTGGAAGGGCAGCAAATATGAGGAAATTAAACTGATTGATATTCCAGACTGTTGGAAGACGAAGTAAAGGATCACACGCCTTATTATGGTTTCGAAACTATGTGACTGATTTGATGGCAGCTATGCCGAGGAGTCCTGGTCTGCTGTCTGCGGGGGGAAGATTGCCTCTATGATAGCTTGCTTCGATACATTACCAGAATAAATGGTTAATTAAGCAGAACTTAGGTGAGGTTAGGATCATCCAAACTCAAATAAACAATATAGTATGTAACCCATATACAGTGTGCAAAAGTAACGTCTTGAAATCTTCGGTGTCGTAAAACCTAAGCCTAGAACTGTACCTTCCAGACCACCCCGAGCTGATCTCCGCGGTGCCCGTCACCGCCCAGGGACTGCCCAATGGCGAGGCCGCCCTGCAGCACGCTGCCTACCCCGGAATGCAGCCCTACCCTGGAGTCGGTGAGTCCGCCCTACCAACTGATTACTACAGATTAATTACATGTCGCTTGGTGTCTATATGTCTTTGTTGCGGGCTGGGTTACCTGTGACTTTTCTGCTGAACTGGTATACTTTTGTTCAAACTCAGTAAATCTACCCATTGTTAATTCAAATGACCGTTGAATAAATCTTTATTTTTACTATCATTTTTAACCTGTAAGTAATCCATGCTACAAAGGGTTAAGATTAACGTTTCTATTTTCTACTCGAAATAGAAAATAATTACAAAAATCGTTTTAAAATTACACTACATATTATTTTTCTTCTTTTGCTGCGTTCTTATTCTACTATTTGGGCTCAGCGGCTCGGGAAATTTTCAATAAAACAATTATAAAATCACCCCTACATCATTTCAGCGAAAAATCACAGTTTCAATCCAAACGTTAAATATTATTTCTTTGAATTCGTCATTTCTGAAATATTAAAAATTTTATACAAGCAAACAAAAGGTTCTTAGATAGGGGAAAAATCGTAATAAAAATTTCGTGGCTGATCACCATTGCAATATGTTATTTGAAATCTATGCCAACATTTTACACCCCTCATTACATAGATGAATCTTGTATTTGGTATTTGGTTTACCGAAAATTGGCAAACCAAAACAATATTTACCCGAAAATAATAAAATCGGGGACTTACTTAAATGATTAAGTAACCCTGCGGAGCTTATTTGCTTTTTCGTAAATTCTCCGTAGGCCAAAGAATATAATAAACATTTGTAGGAAAAGGTTCTGATTTTCTTTTATGGATACCTTAGTAAAACAAAGGCCCTTGACGTCTGATGTGTAACGAATATAGTTCCGACTCCTTTCCAAGTGGAATAACATGTTTTCTCTTTTTTAGTTCGCATTAAATTTTATGATTTTTTTGTGATTTTATTATCGTCTTGTGGATCCGTCATAAATGTTAAACATAAATAAATATATAAGTGTTTTGCACTCGTATTTACGTTTCTATGTCGTAAATCCGAGTTATGGGTGAATTGCCATATTATATGGGAAACACTGCTCCAAATGGCACAAATAAAACATACAAATATATCCCTATATTGATATTTGGTTGAACGACGATAATGTGGGCGAGATTTCATTTAATAAGATACTATTATTTGCCATCAAATGGCATTAAACGCCGGAACAATTTAATATTATCTTTTTTTCGTACGTTACCATCTCTTCTGTGGTAAGATAGAATATACATTTTATTAGGAGAGCAAAAATGTAGAATAACTTTACTGTTAAGTGTTGATTGTATTCGATTAGTTCAGGCTGTATTAAACCTGCATGTTACCATAGTAAGGCCTTTTGTTTATATTTATTATGGTCACATCGCGATGTTAACATTTCTGCACTTATAGGTATTATTACTACCTACATTATTTGGAAGATATTTATTATTGAGTGCTGAATATAATGTTCTCAATTATATTTTATGTGTTCGCATGTTGATTGTTAAATATAAAAGTTAATACAGCATTGTTTACATTTATTAATGATATCGGCAACATTAATGACAAATGAACGAAGCTGTATAACATTATGTAAGCCCATTTAATGTCTCTCTCGTCGAGTCGTTTTGATTGAAAATAATAAATTCAATATATTTGGTAACAATTTCATTGGAATTTTTGTTCGGATCGCCTTTAAATATTACCTCCCGAACAAAAAACAACTCAAAAGCATATCTAAATTTCTGTTTTCACATTACAAAATTATTGTTAAAAAATTTTAAGGATTTTTTCTCAAAACCTAACTAACTTCACAATCCAAGCATCCTAAAAAACACATCAAGTACCTGTCAAAAACTAACTCGTATAAAATTTCATGTTCAATTTTAAAAGTCATAAGTAGTTTGGGCACAGTGCCAGAGCCTCGCGGCTGATGGTGAAATAAAGGAGCTTTTGATAGTGCATAAATAATACGTATTGTTGGCAGGGCCGTATTTAGGATCCGTAGACCCCGAGGCTGAACCTGTGGTGAAGGCCCTAGGGAATTAAGAATTTTCCCATAGTATTTTCGTATCCTAGAGGGGAGGTGGCAAGATAATTTCAGATAAAGAATTTTCTGGAATATTTTCGTATCCTGGGAGGGTGGCTCTAAGTCATGGGGGCCATAATTAGTGGTACTGGAGCTTTGGTAGTCTGTGCTTAAATATGGCCCTGATTATTGAGGAATATAGTACTTTAGAGGTGAAAATGCTATTTCATGTATCTGTTAAATGTGTGTAATGTGCACGTGCGATGGGAAGAGTATTCACTTGTTATGGTGTCATGATTGTAATAATGTTCGGCAGCATATCCGGCGGTTTATGGGCAGTTCCCGCAGCCCATCCCTCCGCCCCTGTCCACCATCGCCCCGGCACAGCGAGAAGGTAAGTTGAAGCCCTCAACGTCAACACAATTTCCTCAATACACACAAACTTTCAAACAAGACTTCAAACAGTTGCAAAGCTGAAGGAATACTCCTGATTGCGCTGAAACGGGAGTATGTCATCACCCGCTGTGGGATTCTGATTAAATAATATTATCTTTTGCAATTTATAACTACGCAGGCTTTCTTTGATAAAAAAAAATTCTATTAAAATCCTTTGAATCAAGCGGAAGAAACGGCTTTGTAAACTTCACGTAATATTTCAATTTTCTACTTTGAAATAAAGCAACCCAAGATTGCGACAAGATAAAAATAAGTATAAAATCACCCGCCTCGCTACACTAAAGACAAATTAATTTGTCAATGAACAAAGGATTATTTTCAAGAAAACGTGCAAACTTTATTAGTTGATTAGGCTGAAGATCTTCACCTATTTCAAATGAAGTTGTCGATCAATGATCATGATCAGTGTGATGTTCAATTTGACTTGGCGATGAGACCACTATTATTACAGCATTTTCCATTGATGTTTCGATGTTTATTTAGATGTTTTTGTGTGGTTTATTCATGTGCACCATGTATTCATACTGTCTGTGTGTTATATGTTTCTTTGTTTTAAACATGCTTAACTTTAAGGTATTTTTGTAAGAAACAATATTATTATTATTATACTGGCGGCAGACCCGTGAAAAATCACAGGATATTATAATTCCAATCTTGGAAAAGATGATTAAAATAACTAAATTTTAAAATATTACGTATTATTATAGATAGGTCCCGAATCTACCATGGGTTAGAATTTTTCACACAATCAGTTCCAATTTTGAAAATGACACTTAAATTCAAAGCAAATCAGATTCTAGAGTTCAATAAACCCAAATTACAGACGCCCAACCGAGATTAGTATTTTTGGTTATTATAGCTTCGAATGGAAATAAAATTTCGTATTCTAAATCATTGTATGTAGGTACTATCAAGAATTCTTGGAAATCTAGATATTTTTAAAACAGGTTGGTACAAACAAATCACATACCCTGTCCTGCACATTAGATATCTGTCCTGATTATGGACACTGTAATAATACAATAATACTGTCCGAAACGTTGGCTAAAGAAGAAGGTAGCGCAACGAGACAAATACCCCAAAAATTAATCATTATAACCCATACCCAGTTTAAAGTAATGGTTTATGTCAATACAAATTTAATACCAAAGATTTTTTAGTTCGAAGACACACTTACCGGTTTCGGAGGCTGGTTTTCGTCGGCCGGTGCCAATTTTTATTGGCAGTGTCCCGTGCCAGTTTTAGGTTTCCTCTTTCAACCACAATTAGTTTTAGTTCCCAAACCTAGTTAATAAGAAAATTCATGTTGGTTTACTAGACGGATCTTGTGAGTTCTTTAAAGATTTTCTAATGTTCCCAGGCTGCTCAATCTCCGGGCCCGAGGGCTGTAACCTGTTCATATACCACTTGCCCCAGGAGTTCGGAGATGCGGAGCTGATGCAGATGTTCCTCCCGTTTGGTAATGTCATCAGCAGCAAGGTGTTCATCGACAGGGCTACCAACCAGAGCAAATGTTTCGGTATGTATTTATTCATTTTTTAACCACAGGTTCGGTTCGGTTTTACAGGTTTCTCTCAAATATTATGATTCTTATCTAAGTATGACGTGTGTCATAAATAGCTCGTATAATACGAAATAAAAATAATTTAGTATTTTTAAATCTAAAGCAAACTAAATGGAAAAATATCACCAACTCAATGTTTTTTGTTGAGTTGTAATTTTTGATAGGGCGCCTAGTGCCAACATCCCATCTCACCAATGTTGGTGAAATAAAATTAAAGTAAAACATGAATAGTGTTGTTGAAAGAACCGTCTCAAAATGATACATCAACAAAATGACCTTTTAACCATTCCAGAGAAGAAAATTGTATGGTAAAATCTTTTTAAATAATAGGCAACACATTTGCATTCAATATTGGAACTAATGAATGTGTTTTTGTTCAGGATTTGTGTCATTCGACAATCCGACCTCAGCCCAGGCGGCCATCCAGGCCATGAATGGCTTCCAGATCGGGATGAAGAGGCTGAAGGTCCAGCTGAAGCGGCCCAAGGATGCCAACAGGCCGTACTAACCCCATCCCCTCCCCCCGCCGTCTGTTGGATCGGCACAAGCGCAACAGACAAACCCTGGAACTATAGGTAACCTAACCTAACATTAGATAACGCCATGACCCCTCCTAACCTAAAACAAGACATGAGATTACATAACCTAAACACGTCATTTCCCCTCTGTTCTCTTGACACAAGCGCAACAGACAAACCCTGGAACTATGGGTAAGCCCTAACCTTGCCTTAACATAACTCAACCTAAGCACAACTCATAACCCATCATGACCTAGTCTAAACAAAACACCACATTACATGACATAACCACGTTATCTCCCTCCTCCGTACTATCAGCACAAACGCAATAGGTAAACCGAAACTATAAGCAACATCTCTCTTTCTCTTAACTCAACCAAAATATAGGTAACCTATCATAACCAAAACAAAGCATAAACTTACATAAACTAATATGAAATTACCATGGGATAGTAGAACCATGCTTACTTTTTGGATCATTTAGTTATAAAATCACCACAATAGCGCTTTAGTGCTTATTTTACATTTTACCCAGCCTAACCCAGAATATCTTACCGAATGAGTTTGAGTGACCTTTAATTGAATTTGTTGTTGCAGATAATCGAAGACCAACCAAGGAGAAATCGAGGTCAATATTTTAACAAAATTATAATAAAATGTACAACTCGCACACTTCCATTGGCGATGCGTGTGTGTGTTACTGTGTACGCACGCCACTGGTTAAGTGTGTCGGTTACTGAAAACTGCCGAATTAAATTCTGTTTAGTAAATTTTGTCGGCAGGTGTATTTATAATATCACTGACCTTAAAGGAATTTTAATTGGTAATTAAATTTTAAAAATATATATCAAGTAAAGAAAACAGGCCATTTTGGTAAGTATACTAGTTAGATATATAATACCAAAAAGCAGCTTGTAGGAAAGCTTCATTCTTATCATTATTATAAATTATTAAACTATTGATTATTATTATTATATAAAAATTGATTGATTATTATTATTATTATCACAATATATTATATTCTCATAATTGATAAACATACTATAATAACTAATATCTTAGTCATATTGTACTTATTGATTACAATACTTGCTCTGTGAAGGAAGTATTTCTTGTACTTAAGCCAAACTGCTATAAATTATGGAAAATTATATAAAATATAAAGCAAACTTACTGTAATATATAAAAAGGGTTTCTAGTCAACTCAACACGAAGATGAAAGCAACAGTTGGTTCATTAACGTGTGATATAGTATCGCGCGGCATACCTTGTGTTTACCCTCCAATATGGTTAAGTTCTAATTAACTTCGACTTGTACATGTCATGTCATGTTCGTTGAAAATATCACATTAATGAACTGAGCTGTTATCAAATGTTGGGAATAAACAAAATGGACTTTCGAAAAGAGCATCTATTTTGTTAAGTATTATATAATTATGGGAGTAGTAGATACAGATGGCTGAGATAAGAAAACAATTTTGTACATGAGTATCTTAGTACAAATTTTGAAGATTTTCGCTTTAATACCATGTTTACGTCCTAGAAGTTCTCATTTCACTCCAAAATGAAAGGAAACACTAAACTTGTTCCATGCCTCCGTGTTTAGTTTGTTGTGTCGAGAGACCCTCTAAGACTTCAGCGAGGCTTGGCTCCTGAACACCTGGCTGAAGGATCAGTCAGGCCTCACTGACTTGGACATCTTCTGGCCCCGCTCGAGAAATTCCAAATGTGCTGTGATAAACCAGAGTTGTACAAGCCGTTATGTCTTCTCGTCTGTGTGTAAATGTTTGGTGGTGCAGTCAATTGTGTCACCCCAAGGGGTCACTCCTAATGTTATTTCCCTTACAATGTACCTTGTAAGTGTCTATATACGAGTATATTATTGTTAGTCATTCTGTATAAATGTTATCCACGCCATCACGATGGGTTGTTTTCCCTCAACTTTCAGTCGACCCTCCGACCATAAACACAAGCATATTATGTACTAAACTATTGCCAAGCAGCAACAGCTGGAGCGACGTTCGGGGTGGAAAAGAGACACACAAAATATTGTTTATATTATTAACCAAAATAGTATAATATTTGTACTCAAATTTTAGACTTGTAATCAACAAAGTACCAATATAATAATGTAATACAATTTAAAGTTACGATAACAACTTACAAAACACACGTACTAGAAATTTAGTCAAAAACCCTAGACGGTCTTGAATTAAATTAGAATAAACCAAAATTTAAAAAAAGAACTTATCATTATCGGGGCGTGATTTTTAAAATCGCGGTAAATTTAAAACCGTATTAAAAAAATTAGATAATATAATTGGATAGGTGCTGTCGGTGCAGATGTTATTGAACAACCCGAGTGGAGACAGTGTTGTTAGAAATTACACCCAGGCGAGAAGCATTGGATAGCTGAGTAGGAACACAGAACAGGAGGCGGGAGCACAAGAGGCGAGATGCAGGCAGTATAGAGGAGCACTAGACCTGTTAGGGTTAGGAGGCGAGTCAGTAGACTAAGAGTGCTCCAAGAGAAGTAGGAAGATAGGCAAGAAGAACGAGTCAGCGGTGGAAATTAAACTGCCCGACAGCTGCCAGTGAGCTAACACCTCTAGTCAAATATTTCGGCCAGAGATAGTAAAATAGAATATAATTTCAAGTAACAAAATATATAAAGTATTCTAGTTTTATTAACATAGCTTTAAGGGGATAAATTGAATAAAGCCACCGAGGTTTTAGAGTGACAAAGCATTATAAGGAACAATCTATCTTTTGCGTCATTCTATAATGACATAGCATAGTGCAATATGTTTTACTTTCAAATATGTATCTATTTAGTGTCCATAAAAATGGATTATTTTGCTGTTTGATTATTTGCGTACGGATTTAGAGGGGATTTATTTATTTATTTTAAATGTTATATTATTTATTTAACTTATTAAACTAGAAAAAGGTATAAAAGTATTTTTTTACATTTTCTTAATAAGTTTCTTCTTCTTCTTTTAATCGTACTAACAAGTAGGTATATAGCATTCCAAGCTTACTAACATTAACATTCCTTCTATCTTTATCAATTTCTCGTTTTTATACTGACTAGTAAATCTACAAATTTAGAATACAGTATAAATACTTGTAATTTATTTATATTAATTATTATCTATTTTAAATGTAGATTTTTCTCATTATCTACAGTTACTGGACTAGACGAATCTAGTAATTATGGAAAAGTTTAAAAAATACAAAATTATCTTATATGCTAGGCTAGGTCACTAATATTTTCGAGGCCAAAATGATATAGTAACGTATTTAACAATTGAAAGCGTGTTGCTACGGTGAACATTGGAAGGAAAGTGCGATTGGGCGCTAGCCGCTTGTCTGCTAAGGAAGTAACTGCTCGAAATGATTGTTTTAAAGTACATTGAAATACCCCAAAAGAATACAAAATCGCGCAGTGAAGTGATTCTAGGATACAGGGTATGCTTTGCAATTATTTATGTGTAAATGTTTTTCATTCAATGGGCGTCATTAGAGCGTGCCGAATTTCTATATGCTCCACTTCTAGATATAAATTCATAAATTACGCATTTTCATATTTTGAGTATAAGGCTATAGGGAGGGGTATTGGGTAGCCAGAAAATAGGGACATAGAGAAAGCTCAACGAGCTTGCCGCATTGTCAAACACACTACTTCACTCACGTACAGACGCATTGTACACTTACACCGTCTCAACTTATCCGGAAAAGGGCACAACCTTCACAATGTAAGCCTTGTAAGACATTGCATAAAAATTAGCTTCAAACAAACAAACAACCATGCCATTCACTTTTGTACAGAATTTGCTATTGTAAAATACATACATACTAAGAGGAACAAATACTTAATCAATAATTTAAGATAGTCCGGGGTAGGTGCACTGTATTCATATTCAACAATCAGACAGACTATACAGGTTACTTAGTGGAGAAGGTGGAAGGTAGTTTCTAGCAACTGACTATTATATTACTAAATCTGTTACTCTATTTAGGTGTACCACGGTACTTCTGGCTACAGACAGACTCAGGTTGCTTAGTGGGGAAGTTGGACGGCAGTTCCTGGTCACTGGGTATTGTAACCGTTACTCTATTGAGGCTTACCACGGTACTTGTTGTATCAGACAGACTATACAGGTTGCTTAGTGGGGAAGTTGGACGGCAGTTCCTGGCCACTGGGTATTATAATGACTTCAACTGTTACTCTATTGAGGTTGCAGTATCAGAAAAACTATACAGGTTACTTAGCGGGGAAGTCTAGCCACTGACATTAAAGGAGTCTGCCCACATAACCGGAGCATACCATAACCGTGCTACGAACGAATTAGGCACGTAAAGAAACACAACACACACTACTATGCCCACCGCAACGGATTGACAGCTTTCTATGCCTGTATGTATGTATGCACGGAGTGTATCGCCACCGGCAAAATATTCGAGCCGTGGATTTGTTGACAGTCCAGTCATGGCACGGTACTGTGTTTGTCGGTGCCGGAACGGTCTACTGGGCGTTGTTTCATATTAATTCATAAAAAGAATATTCAATACGGTTACGGTCATGGTATGATACGTTGTAGTGGACAGATGTAAATGACTACATCTGTTTGTCTATTGAGGTATACCACGGTACTTCTGGTTTCAGACAGACTATACAGGTTCCTTAGTGGAGAAGTTGAACGGCAGTTCCTGGCCACTGGGTATTATAATGACTTCAACTGTTACTCTATTGAGGATGCAGTATCAGAGAAACTATACAGGTTACTTAGTGGGGAAGTCTAGCCACTACCACTGACATTAAATGACTACATCTGTTACACTGTTACTCATGGAAGTATCTCTAGTACCTACCTCTGTTAAGTAGGACACGAGTGGGCTCTTTGCCCTTTTATCTAAATATAGAATAACTCGAAATATTATTGCAGGAGAAGGATGTAGACTAAAATTAATGCATAACCTTATAGAAAAATTAAAGCTTTCTAAAATAAATTGAATTTAATGTTATGACAAATATCATTGATGCTAATTTTGTATGAAATATAAGATGACATCTCATTAAGAGAAGTGTATATGTATTGTAACAATTACCATACACTTTTATGGTTACATTACATTGTTAAAGGAATTATTTATCTGCCAGCATTATACTGTTTCATCACCTACTAAATTAGAGTTAATAAACACGCGGAGATGCGACGAAAGTCATCCTTCCTTACCCTCATGCTGACTCTAGCTGAATTATTAACTGTATCATCGTTGATTGATATTCTGGAACCATAAATTAGAGCTTTTATATATCTCTAGACAGATTTAAATGTATCGATAATAAGCCAAAATTTATATCTAGTCATATTTATTTTCATATTAAATTACATTAAAAGTAAGAGATTTCTTTTGGCACAAACTTTATTTATCAAAGCACAAAACTATAAGTGAATATCCAGAGATATCTTTGATTTATTATTGCTTTTCATACATTTTTTGCTTGGATTTGATATTTATTTATGTAAGAATATTAGGTTATAAAATAGAATATTAGTGGCAAGGAATCACGGATGAAACGTAGACATTAATTGCAAGTCAGTTTTCATAGATAAATTATTTTCACTGAATTCTATTAAACATAAATTACGCATCAGAATAATGTTCCTGTTTACAATTATGATTGCCAGAGTTGCGACAAATTCAGTAATAAGGATATAAATATACTAACCTAACCTAACTACTAACTACTAACCTTACTCAATGATCAGGCTCAGTTCCTGGCCTCCTATTGAAGTCATGATGTCATTTATAAGTCCCCCTTGAATATGTCCGCAGCCTCTGAACACTATCATCTTATTATTATGTCATATTACCTCGTCTTTGTCTTTGCTAATTATCTTTAAAAATCAGTTTAATCATGTTATATTTATAAAATTTATTACAAACATATTTCAATTTTATTCAATTCCATTTCCATTATAAAATATCTTAAAATATTCTAAAGTCATAAAAACTTTGCACAATTTTATTCAAGAATTTTCATTGATTTACATTGTAGTTACCGTTTTAATTATAAAATATTAAATTGGGGTAGTTTGTTATTCAAATATATACATTGGTAGTTGGGGACAGGGGTGCGATGTATTACACAAAGTTTGACCTTTTGCATGCCCGTTTTTATTTTATTCAAATTTACCTTGTGTATATTTACTTAAACTTTAAAAAATAATTAATTATTTACATTATACAAACACTAATTTACGTTTAGCAAGCTAGAATTGTAATGAATGATAATAAATAATTTTAATTATATTAAAAAATATATTTATTATTGTTTTCCTTTCACCGTACCTTGATTTTACTTCCCATAGATTTTAATCAAAGTCAACAATGCTGTTCTTCAATTATGTGCGCTTGTGGTATAGGTATAGGCAAGAGGTATAATATCTGTGGCGTCATGTTACAAGAAACTACCGGCATCTGTTTTTCCTTCTTCATTATACGATACCTTCCTACAGCCCCTACAACCGAGTGGCGATATAGTTCCCCTGCCTTTAAACTGTACAGACAGGGGTGCTCTTGTGAGGTGACAAAAATAAAAATAAATAAAGAAGACAATATTATTAAGTCAGTTTCATCGCAGTTCACGAGAAAAAAATATTAATTGCATCATCACACATCAAATTTATTCAAACCACTTAACAACAGATACCGAGAAGTGTTTCTACGTATTATATTGATTCAAAATAAAAATTTTGTCACTAGTTTACATAAAACCTTTTGAATCTAATGCGCCAGATATAAACCAAAGAAATTGATTATATGTTAAGGGGAACGGTTGCGCGGCCTTTTTCTTACAAAAATTAAATTAGGATTTTAGGCCAAAATACCCAACCAAACTAAATAATATATTTTTTAATCAAAGGGTGCAACACTTTATGATTAAAAAAATTATTTTTCAGTTTGGTCAAGTATATTGGCCTCAAATTCAAATGTATGTTTTGTATAAAGAAGGCCGCGCAGCCGTTCCTCTTCAACAAAGTATTTCGATATTTGAATGTTTGACCACTTCCACAAGAAAAAATGGAGCTTAGTTCAGACACAAGGACGTGCACCACAAAGCACATCTATCAGTTTACCTATTCAATGGTTCAAATCAAACATATTTTCAAATCAACAAGAAAATAAAAAATTACATAATGCGAACCCTAGTGCTTGCAGACGAAAAAATTTATAAACAAAGATGACGCAATAGAGCCAATAAAACTTTCAAGTTAAGACTAATTACAAAACTATGACCGGATGACATACGAAGCCGTTTGAGTTAGTAGTGGGTAGAATGTGAATGACCCGCTCATTGAAACCCGCTCACTAGCTTCCAAAAAGCGAGAGGGTTATTGTAACGTCTGCACCCGGGTTTCGCGACCAAAAAAAATTATAAAATCACACAATGAATATGTTACCTGCTGTTATGATTTGCACATAGCCTAATAAAACAATTAACACTGAATAGCAAATACAGTTTGGAAAACCATTGGAACCAGATAGTTTGAACGATCACTACCTAGAAAAATAGTTACAAATCCCGCCACAGGAACGCGGAAGATTAATTAGTTCCCAAAAACACACACCAAGTGGGGAGACGAAAGAGATATAGCAGACCAAGGAACGCGGAAGCGTCAGTTCCCGTTCGATTGTCATCTGGGATCCATAGATTTATCTAAGCTATTTAAATAAATGGTACAAAGAGCCTATAACTTTGTAACAGCATAAAATTGTTCCATGCAATAGGTTTAAGATTATTTTGTAATAATGCATAACTATTTACAAATATATTCAATAAATGGTATATCAGTAATATCTGTGAATAATGTTTTCAATTGAGATGATTCCTTAAAATATGGCCTGTACCCACACCCTGTTTAACCCAAGATTAAGAGTCTATAAAATGTCTGCCGGCAATCAGACACTATAGAATGGCCGAAGTAAATGTTAAAATATGTGTTTAATCTTTCCTATTTGGTCGCTCCCGATAATCTAACTATCTCACAAATTTAACAGTAAATGTTATTTATCATAACCTCACCAGAATGTAACACTGCCTATGTCAAACGAAAGTGAAAGTAGCTGGGTGACGGGTAATCGGGTTTCGGGATTCATGTTTTCACGCGCCCATAAAACTCTCTAAATAAAAGCGGGTTTTCGCCACCAGCTCACAACCCGGGTCGTGTAAAACAATTGATTGACGCAGTTCTAGTTTGAGTGGCATTTGTGCAAGTTTTAAAAGATGGAGACCTCTAGCAAAAGTGCCGCACAGGAGTCTCAACTGTCTGGAGCCAATGAGACTATGGCATCCTCAATCGTGTTTTATTGTGAAGTTGAAGGTAATGGGGAGAGGAAAGAGATGGGGAAGAAAAATATTCCTGGTCACCGAACATGGTTAACCTCTTGTGCGCCAGCATATCCTTAAGGATACTATTAAAAAATCATTTCCCGGAATGTAATTAGGTTTTCTGGGGAAACTACTTAAGGTAGAATATATACTATTTTCATAAATGTAAAATGGTACAATTTACAAACACATCATTTTGAAAAAACAATTAAGTTATTAAAATTACAAAAATAGAATCAACTAGCGCACGGCGAAAATTTTGCATCGGCGATCAAAATGTTAATGACATTTCAAGCAACGTTTCGATTCTGAATGGTCGTCTTTCACCAGGGTAATACTGACAAAGCTACCAATCTGAAGTTTGCCACAAGTATACTACATTTACGTATTATTTTTAATGAATTAATTGTGAAATAACACAAATTAATCAAATACAATTTACTTACACTGTCCTGTATTATCATGGAACCAAATAAATAAACACAAATTTTAAGTTAATAAATAAAATTTATTCGGTACATTTGGTGAAATTTTTACTATTAATCTCTTCTTAATGCCTTAAAAAAATTCCTTGCTTCTTTCATACTTTTGTACCGTGTCATTTCAATACATAAATTTTTTGTGCTGCAATAAATCATAATAATACCATCAAATAGACAATTAAATAAAAATACACAATCAGTTATAAAGCTGAAATTTTAAATATTACATATTATTTAAAAACATAAAAAATTTGATTCTTATATAAAACTAGTTTGTGATGTACGTAGATGGCAGAAAAGGGGACTGTGACTTATGATATCAAAGAACATAAAAAAGTATTTTTATGTTATTTTTACATACATATTATAAAAATATTTTTTTCTAATTCCAACTTTTTGTTCTGAAAAGTCCTGTGATATACCCTAATACCAATTGATTTAATCATTTTTTTACAAAAATTTTAATAATTTTTAGTTGTTCTGCAAAAATTGTAACTCATTACTACGACTTGACAGCTCGCAACAGTCGCAACGCTCATACGCTCTGGTGGAATAAAAGGTACTTACCAAACATGACTACCATCTTGACAGAATTAGCCGGACACGGACCACACAAACAAATTTACAGACAGATGAAATGCAAAGTGGTTATTGATTAAAAATTAATGAAAAATTAACATTAATTTAGTTTTCTTTTAGAATTTTCAATTTGAAAATATATTCATTTTTCTTTTGGTAAACGTTGAAAATAGTCGGAAATTCTACCGGGGCTGTTTTGTGGTTTACCTTCAGACTTTGTGGTCCTCTTTGTGCCGGCTTTAACATTCTTGTCAATTTTATTATCTGGAGAGGTTACAGTTTTGGAGTGATCAACACTACTACTGCTATTTTGAGTTTCATTTGAAACAGTCTCAAAAAATGATAATGTTCCGTGTCTCTTCGTAGAGCTCCCTTGTAAATGTGCTAAATCGGTCTCATCCAAATGTGTTAGTTTGTCAACTAGGCTCGTGTTTGAGAATTTAATATTTTGTTTTGGTAAGGCCTTTTCCACATCGATAATACTATCACCAAGCTCCTCGTTACTCGCTTTATTTACGTCTGTTGTAACAGAATCCAAGCTGGCAAAGTCATCGTTTGCAAACATACTAGCCGTTATTTCGTCTTCTTCTAATAAGACATTACCACCAGTTACTGTGGAAACTGTTGATTCCGCGTCACCTTTGTTTGCCTCTTCAGACGTCTGTAACAATCAATTAATTTGTAAGTGCAAGTTTAGAGACAGCAACACTCAAGGAATACAAAAAGGCTGTGAATATGTACATAGTAACATTTCACTTAATGCCGACCTTACAAACCTTCGGGCAATACCCGCCCCACATCCAGAAAACTCTTGACAAATGAAATTTTTGAAAAATATTAATAGGTGATGTCATTATAAAACAGAATATCATCTGTACAAAAAAATATTATCTACAGGGGGAGTGTTTCTGAGGATCATTATCATTAATATGCACATATTATATTATGGAAATGTGAAATCAATAGTACATATATACCTTTAATGATGTAAAAGGCTTTTTCAATACAGTTGTAATTTTTTGAAGTATTTGTGCGGGCTTGTTTTGTGAGTCTTTATGGAGCTGAAGAATGAAGGGGTAAAGCTGATCTCCCGTAGCTTTTGATTTACTAAACTGGCATAAGTATTTGAAGAGGTCTCCTGAAAAGTAATCATATTAAGATGCACTTTAGAAACAATACTCATTTGACAATAAAGAATATCATGAACTTTTTCTTTCACAAGAGTTCAAACTGCTCAGGGCCAGTGGAACTGTCGCAATGTTTTAGGGAGGCGGGTATGGATAACGCCATTTATTGGATAACCAATACCTCTGCCACAGGTCACCCCAAGTGGTTAGCTATGTTTGGTGACTTAGCAGGGGTGCCTGGGTTCATGGGATAAAAGTTTGTCCGGGTCTTGGCGGCAGACGCGTCTGGCCACCAACTGCGTGGCAGGCCGGACCGGGTGAGACTGGTTGATGGAGACCTTTTGACCTCTCTAGCAGGACTCTCTCCGAACATCATCTTGCACCGCAGTGGGAAGGATAAATTAATACGCCCGTCACTCCTGGACACACTGACCCCCAGATTTCTACCCCCCTCATACCTTTTTTCTTCACAGAACTTCTTCTCATTCCTTTCCTAAAAAGACCCACTACTCAGCCTCCCCAAAGATGACATGTATTGAGCTAATGTTAAAAAAAATACTCTTTTTTTGATAATGTTGTGAGGGTAACAGAAATAGGCATAATGGTGATGAAAGAGCAAGGTTGGAAAGTACCTACCTGAAGTCTTTCAACTGGTTTGCATTGCTAATATTATATAAAATTCTTTCATAAAAAAAATGCCTTGCGTTTGCTCATCTTTGGTTGGTTAGTAAATAAAATAAAATCTTTCTTACCAACTGTGATATTCTGCCTCGAGAGAAAATTATACATGTTGTCAATACTTTCGCGCAGTTGGGTATTATTGAAGGTGTAGTAAACCATCGGCCTCCGAGCCTTACAGCACGCCATCAACTGCAGAAGACACTTCAGGTGCGGAGAACCCCTGAAAGCGCCGCAGCCCCAGTTACCAGTGGCCACTCCGGGCAGGGATAGGCCAAGCTGGTCGGGATCTACAAACGCGGAATACCCTACCCAAGCCTGTGGAGAAATTATACACAAAATATAAGATTGAATCCAACATCTAATCTTATATAATTTCCAAAACATTGAAAATGCTGCTCAGCTACACTAACATAAATACATTTACATAAATTTATCCATTTTCATTTTTTAATTTATCAGGCTAATTTTTTTTGCTTTTTTTTTAACCAGAGAACAAATCAAATTTACACCTCTGTGAAACCAAAGGTTTCAACCGAAATTTGAGAAAAGATTATGAAAGTTTGTGAATTTTTTATAAATGAGGAAAAAATTAATACATATTTTTAAGTTCAGTAAAAACGTAAGAGGAGCCATTTTAAAAACTTTTTTAGATTTCATTAAATATTTTTATATTTTTTTAATTATATGTTTATTTAGGGATGTAACGATACCGATACCAATATATCGGCCGATATAATCGGCAAGCCGATATATCTGCATCGCCGATATATAACAGCAGATATCAAGCGCGCGAAACGAACAGCTGCCGCTCTGTCGTAGCTTTAGATGCCCAAATATTCGATTTAACAGGATCCAAAGAACTATTGGCGCTGTAGCGAGAGAATAATCCAGATTGTCTCGCTAATTGTAAACAACACGACCTACCTATCTACTTGCGAGTGACTACCTACTCGCGACGTCTAGAGCTACCTACGACAATACGTTGCGAGTTGGTCTGGCACACTATGCCAACTCACTAGAAGGTTCTAGCCTGTTGCCTAGGAATAATAGAAGCGCCAACGAAAGTTCCAGTAGGACCCAGACTGAGCGAGTGTCTCCGTTTTACCTGCGATCTCGCCTACCTACTGTTGCCGTCGGCCGTTCTGTATAAATGGGCCCGACGCAGCGAGCTGTCAGTCAGTCATCAATCAGCCGTCAGTTAACAAGGCTCAACGAGTGATAACCCGCGCACCTTCATCGTGCAAAGGACAATATTCCCGGCTCTGCTCGGATTCAATCATCGACTCCAACGGGATATCATCATAGCGCCCTGGTTCCAGCGCATCTGACCAGCGCTACATCTGGACCAGCATGCACCTAGACCACGCAGCTTCCTCCCTGGTCTACGCACCTCCCGTACAACCGCCTACAAGGTCCACCGCACCTTCGGCCTTCCCGTCAGCACTGGAGTACCTGAAGACCCACGTTCTTCGCCAGTTCCTGACCGTCAAAGAGTCCGGTTACCAGCAGCGGTGTCGACTCACTGACCCGCGCTTGACCAGCACATCAAGTCAACTCTCATCACGGCAAACTGACTCAATAAAACACTGTGACCTTCACCGCCGTCTTTTATTTCGTACCACCTCACAAGATCCCCAAAGCGCCATGAAGATAAATTCCCAAAATTAAAAATGCTTGCGCAAAAATACTTGTCCTCTCCAATGAGCACAGTGGCTTCAGAACGTCTTTTTTCAACTGCAGGCCTGATAAAAAATGATTTGCGTAACAGATTATGTACTGATAATTTGAATAAACTTTGTTTTCCTAACAAAAATCTACCAAAAGTAAATTTTAATTACTAAATTTATGTATATTTCTTTTTTATAACTATGTGATTTATTTAATTCCAAACAAATAAATGCTTTTTTTCAATTTAATTTCTGCATTTTTATTGATTATTTTTCTTTCACACTCCTGAGAGCAATCAATATTGGCATCACTATCAGTATCGCCGATTATTTTTGTTAAGAATCGATATCGGTATCGTATCGGCAAAATCATGTATCGTTACATCCCTAGTTTATTTCTAATAAAAAAATTTGAGAGCATATTTCATCACCTTTCATAAACAGTTTGTAGTTTTGGGATGCATTGAGAAATATTCCATTTATTTGGATTTAATTTCAAAGCGGAAATACTAACACCTTCTGACAGAATATGCCAGAGGCCTAAGGGCTTAATTACTTCCAATTTACTTTTGCTAAATACCTTATATTAAACATTTCCAGACTATCTAAAAGAGCTGATTGCTGATTAATATTGCTCGATAAAAGTTCTACA
The DNA here is from genome assembly GCA_026573805.1 of Hesperophylax magnus. Lineage (NCBI taxonomy): Eukaryota > Metazoa > Arthropoda > Insecta > Trichoptera > Limnephilidae > Hesperophylax > Hesperophylax magnus. The sequence continues at coordinate 11,405,195 of JAIUSX010000022.1, forward strand.
CGTTAACCATAGAGAACAAAATGAATAAATACAAACTCCACACAACAACAAAAAGCAAACATTAATTTTCTTACTTTATTTAATTCTCTGGTAATAAAGTCGAGCTGGTACTGATGTTTCCACACTCTGAAAGGCACGGCGTCAATAGCCACTATAGCACATCTCTTTCTGCCGCTCGAGTCTACGGGGGTTCTGTCCTCATGATTACCTGACCACTGGAAATTGTCTGCATACCCTGTGTATGTGTTGAATTGTTCACAACCTAGAAAAATAATAAAATAACTACAGTGAAACCCCCTTATAAGGTTCAACTTAATTAGTTTAAAGCTTAGGCAGTTTAGTGCCAATCACTCCCGTAGGCGGACTAATCATATATGTAATATTAACAGCAAAAAAAATCTCCTGGCAGGTTATTCGCAATACTTGATTCCTTAAGGCATAAGAATACTTGTTTTTATTTTCTCTACATACCTAATTAATTTATTAACAAAAATTAGAAAAAAATATATAAGGCCCAGTTGTTTCGCAGAAATTCACGTGTGACAAAGTCATCAAATTGCCGTTCAGGAATTTTGTTTTTTGATATTTGTTGGGAAGTAAGAGCTTCATAGATGCACGCACAGATGGCAGTGCATAGAGCTTGCGTGGAAGTCCGCAAGATGGAGCCTGTGGCCAGTAGTCACCAGGGCCAGTGGTAAGGCTCTCAGAGAAACTTACTGTTTCAGATTCCAATTAGCAAGCTTCTAGTTAGGTCGACTATCGAGTCACCATTATAATACGTAGAGTATTAATAAATCCCTGATTAATCTAAAAGAACCATTTAATTATAAACTCTTTCCAAGACGAGTTGGAGACCTGTTTGTACGAACACAACAATATTTGAAAGGTCCCAATTATAAGGACCATTATAATGAGGACCTTCAACTGTCAAAAAACAAAATGGCGCTGAATAGACATTTGATGACAATGTTACATTTGAATTTCTGCGAAACAACCCGTCCTTGTGTTTTTCTTAATGTATTTCCATAAACATTATAATTATAGCTTACCAATCATGAGGAGAGCTTCTGTGGGAGTCAATACTTCCGTGAAGAGCATCGAGACTAATAACTCGGGACAAATCACAAATCTTATTTCTTCTTGTACACATCCTTGGCCCAAAACACCACCACCCAAATACCTGTGAAAATACATAACCCTTATTAGACAGATGTATTAGTAAACAAATAAATGTGAAAATTTAAAGTTATATGTTAGTATATTTAAAAAAAATAAAAGTGAAGTTTTGAAATACTTTTTTTCTTTTAATTTATTATTTTTATTATAATTCGACTGTGTTTTGGTAAAGTCCTTCAAGCCACATTTTTTGGAATACATATTACTTTTCAGTGGTTTCATTTGGAATAGTCTTCAAAGCACAACATGATAAAGTAATTTCTGTTTGTTACGGCATTTTTAATACTTAAAACTAAATTTATGCGTACAATTTTTTTTAGGTTATTTGGAGAAAAATGTAGATGAAATTACTCAACCCTTAAATCTATCATATTTATAAATAGAAATGCAAAATTTTACATAAAAATTTGGAAAAAAAATAATCACTTCCGCAGTTTTTTTATTAATTTTATGAACCGGTAACTATTCGTTTTATCGACTCCTGCAAAGTTTTCATTTTGTGGCTTGAAAGGTTTTACCAAACCACGGTCAGTATGTATTATATTTACTTGTTTGCAAAATCAACCTGCAACAGTCCAATGCCATCAGATTCAATAGTTCCATTGGATTCAATGTGAAGAGGGACAGATCCGATAAGTTCTTTAGATTTCGACCATTCCGGACATTTGGAAGGCTCAACTGTCCTCCGAGTAAATGTCATAACCCCACAGGGTACTAAAATGGTACATATAAACATGCAAGATTAGAACCTAACCTAACACTCCCAGTATCTAAAGATACAAGTTATGGACATTAAACATACTTATACAAGGAAAATACTAGTACTTCTGTGAACAGTGGGCTCCAATTTTCTCTTATTTAATAAATTAAACAAAACCAAAATTTCTTCAAAAGATTTATAAGTAGGTACTTAAATACCTAACTATTTCATTATATACCCTAAAATATTTGTAATGTAACATTTATTATTTTTAAATAAGGAATTATGCAATTTGTACAAATATGTACAATCTAGACACATCTCAGTGATAATTCTTTTTTCAAACTTTCTTCAGTCAGGTAGGTACCATAATATTGGAAAAATGTGAATAAGAAAGTCCAAATAAGTATGACGATTTCACATTTGTAAAAAGAATGTTTACTAAAACATTAAAACGGACACCATCTTGAAACGGAACTTACAAACAGAATAAATGCCTAACGGTCGAGTTAGTTCAGGACTCAGTTACTACGGAACTGCAGTGAAAAATATATTCATATAGATCAGCCTTTCTTAAAGCGAGCGATAATGCCCCCTTGTGTGCGATGGAGGCTTTTAGGGGCAGTAGGAGGCTCAAAAAAAATTAGGGGGCGTTGAGGAAATCTAGAGGGGCGACAGCAGACAAATTATATCTATAAAAATCCGACGGAATCTGGCTGAATTAAATAATAGTTTGTTTTACAAATATCAAAACATTTTTTTTATAAAAAAACTGGGTATTCGCTACATTGTTAGTTAGTTTTTAAATTAAGTAAAACACTGATAATGGAATTATATATTTTCCATCACCGTAAATAGTTTTTCAAGAATTGAGTTTTTTGCGAGAAGAACTTTTTATGGAGAAAATGCATTTTTACACTTTGATACAATACAACAACATTAGGGACAAGATGCTAACATTTTACATATTATTCTTAAATGTTAAGAGCAGGTAATCTTAAGAATAAAAAACTACTCGACTCCCATACAAAATACAGAGCCGGTTGAAAAAAAACCGTAGGCTTTTTGACTGGCGATGTCACGGGTCACTTTCACAGGTTCTGATGCATAACTACTATGTCATGATACAAATAGTGTTGAAAGGGTATATATAAAAAAAACCGGGGTACATATTTTAATTCCAGCTACCATGTTTATTGTAAGGATTTACTCACCGTGTTTGCAGACTCTTCTGAAGTAATTGCATATGCATTTCAATTTTTCTAATACTGAATCAGATCTACTCATGAATAACCTGAAAACAAGAGGTATTCTAACATTTATAACCAAAAATGTTGGATAAATTATAAAATGACTCTCCATTATCCGGAGTGGTAGTAAACATCTACATTTTAAATTGGAAAGTCACACAGTGATGGAACGACTCCTTCTTTAACAATTATTACTAGACAAAATGTTAAATAACATACTTTTGCGGGAATAATAGTAGTAGTTCTATGAACAGCAGACCTTGAGGCCAATAAAGTGTTTTTACTTTTCTCTTTTTTTAATAAATCAAAATTCCCTCTAAAACTGTAAGATTTGTAAGTAGGTAATACCTACCGACTAAATTAGTTTTCAGTTGCCAGTTTTCAAGAAATTTGCAATTTGTCTATGCCTCAAGAGCTGTCAGATTACGATATGTCAGAGCAGGAAAACATTAAATTCGTTCAGGATGTTGAAAAGTTCCTGTGTATTTACGACTATATGCAAGAAAAAAAATAATGGCGGCTTCATCATCACTTGATTCTGCAGACATTTTTAAATGCAATATGATTGATTGAGACAGATGGCTGAAGTGTTCTTCTTCATTCTATGGATAAACAAGCTTAGATAATTTGTGAAATCGTAAAGTTGAGTTGCGCCGTGAGCAACCAGTTTAAGTTGCCCCGCAAGTGTAAACTAAAATTATACAATTTGTCCAAATCAATGTCACTATGTATCTCAATGACAATTTTTTTTCAATCTTTCTTTTGGGCAGGTAGGTACCATAAAATTGTATAATAAATTAGTACATATATTTTTAAGGAGTACAATAATCACCTATGGAAGTTTATATCGGGATATGTGCTGTATTCTGACTTGGCCTTATTACTGTTTCTTCGTGGAAATGTGGAGAAAAAAGCGTTTGCCAGAAGGCAGGCAATTTGTTGCTGACTTAATGAAACTGACCGGTTAAAGCGTTGCCTGAAAAAATGATTTAAAAAATACAATAATATTGATTATAATACGATTTACAAGATCAACGTTATCCATATTTTATAAAATATAAAATTGTTCACCTTAACAAGGGAATTGGACTAGGAATCAGTTGAGGTAATTTTAAGGCCAATTCAATCATGGCTGGCAATGTAGAAGTAAAGAAATATTCAGTCTCCTCTTCCGATAAATACTGAAAACAGATAACATTAACTTACTAAACTTTACAAAAAAATATTTCACCTTCACTTCTCTACAACTTAACACACTTAACATTGGAATTGGTGGCATCGCTAGTGTTTGGTCTTTAAATGAGAATCTGGTTTGTTCCTACCGGGATGTCATACAGTTCCTACCTCTCCGTAACAATCACCTTGCTGGAAAACTATTTGAAATTTGGAACAATTTCAAAAAAATAGTAAAAATGTTTTGAGTGTTGTTTTGAAAAAAGAAGAAGGATTGGGACTATGTATTGCCAAACCAAATTGTTGGTGTTGTTTGTGTATATAATTTCGTTTTTAAGTATTTTTCATTTAGTTGTGGTAATGATTAACTAGAGGTATCGCGGTGGAACTAACTGTATTGGAGATGTTCAAATATCCTCCACAAACGGCTACTTGCACACATTTTTCACTTCTATTCCGCATTGCCTATCTGTGTATTCTTATTATTTGTCTGTTATTTTAAAATATGGAATGTATGGCATTGCACTACCCCTGCATACATTCTGGAAAAACACTCTCTTATTATTATTATTAAAGAGGGGGAAAAGGGTGGGGGTCCAAGGAGCAGGAAAATTAGGAAGACCAAGTCCAGTGCGGAATATCCAGAGGACAGCAGTCGGGGCAGAGTAGTGCAGTTGGAGAAGGTCCGAATGAGAGTGATTGGTGGAGGCTAGTACCCCTGTATTTATTGCAAACTCCTCACTCTATCTTATCTTAGTGCCTTATTAGCAGAATTCTTGCCTGAACAGACTATGCAATAATTACAATAGCGCATTATCCAAGGTGGATATTTTCAATTGCGAACATACCAAATACAAGAGGTTCATAAAGGAATATTTCTCTTATGGTTTGTGAATAATGTTATGTCTCTATTGTTTATATTTCTATTATAAATGTATTGATAAATGTTTTGTTTTGTAATTTTTTGTTTTATATAATCTGTTGTTTTGTATAAATTTTTGAATTCATATTCCTTTCTTACAAATTTAATTTACTTATTCCGTACTATGCTGTCTCAGTATAGGTAAAGTCACAAGGAGGATATCCATAATTGGTTTTATTTTGGCTATATAATACTTATGTACAAACTGAAATAAATGTAAACTGTCGATTTCCCAAAAATTAATAATAAACAAATTACCATTTTTTAATGTGAATAATGCACAAGAGTCCCAACTGCTCCCAACCGTCTGGAGCCAATGAGGTTATGGCATCCCCAATTGGGGAATGTTGTGAGGCTGAAGGTAGTGGGGAGGGGAAGGAGATGGGAAAGAGGAAGGTGGGAAAACTTGGCTATTCAGATCTGATCACCAAACATGGTGTTTGGTATTGAAATGAGAAAATGCTTGGTTCCTCCAGGATGTCATCCAGTTTCTAACTCTCCATAACCATAATAGCTAGAAAACTATCTGAATTATGGAACATGACAATTGCAAATAAATAGTTAAAATTCGAATGCGGTTATTTTGAAAACTGAAGGACTGGGACATCCTTGGAAACAAGTTGTTACTGTTTTTCGTTAACATAATCTCGTTAAGTTAAAAAAATTACAATTTGACTACATCCAAAATACATAATATAGTTTTAAGTACTCATTCGCTTTTTTGTGGCGGTAATTATCTCGAGGTATCGGGGTGGAACTTACCATATTGTGTTGTGTACTTCTTTGCAGAGATACAGTGGTAATTGGTCATTCCGTTTTCTTTCCTTACCTTGTTCTTTCTTACACATACTATTACCCAATTCCAGAAATCACCATTTCATTAAGTTTAGTCTAAATTTATTTACAGTTCAATACAAGTGCATCTGAAGCTGTAATTCGTAAGCATTTTCGGATGCAACACACGGATAAAGCCATTGAAAAATGGTGGCCTTACATCAGGGCGATCAGAGATTTTCTTCCACTCTAGAACGTGCCGCAAATTTGCTATTTATTATTTTTTATTAATAATTTGTGAAATGACACAAATTTTAGAATTCTGAGAGCCTGGACGAGTCTGTACGCTCCGCCACGATCTGATCCGGTACAGTAATATTATTTTACAATGTAAGAAGAATAAGAGATAAAAATTAAATACCACAAAAACTTACATCATTAAAAAGTGTATGCAATGCACTAAATTTCCACTGGGTCTTGTATTTATGATTGTATTTTAATATTGCAGTTTCTAGTTCGTATGAATTACCGATGGGTTGTGAAAGCGCCTCATTTATAATTTCCCATCTATTGCGGATTGTTGTTTTGCCAGATTTCTAAAAAAAATATTATATTAAAGTAACAATTCAAGAAAGAAAAAATTCTCTTTGCAGAAAGTTGTTAATTCATTACCGAAAAGGTATTCAGGCTAGCTTAAAAATCTCTTGCGATAAAACAGTCAGAATGGCATGTATTTTTCGTAAGACATCAGCATATTATTCCAAGTGCATACATAGCACTGCACATTGACATATAAACAGTCAATACTAGAGTTCTGTAGAACAGTAGACCTCGCATCCAAAAAATGTTTCTAATTTCCTCTTATTTAATAAATCAAAACCAAAATTTCCTCAGAAATCATAATATTTGTAAGTAGGTACATACCTACACCTACTTAATTACAAAACGAGTAATATTTTATGTTCATTTTTTATCTCAAATAAGGAATTATACAATTTGTCCAAAGAAACATCTTTTTTCCAACTTTCTAGATTGGTACCATTATACCAAATACCCCATAATATTAGTAATAACTCCAATTTCTGAGGTTTCCATTATTATTTCCATACATTCTGATGGCAACCTGCTACACTAGCGCATCCTAGTGGCATGAATTGTGCGCCTTGGTTTTCTCTCATACATTTTAATGGATTTTATGTGAAATTATATTCTTTATTTTACGTTAATTAAATTAGATATCCCACATGCCTTCTTACTGCTTTTATTGCATATACATTAAAAAATATTAAAGCGGCTATGAACTCAGTCTTTGATGGATTAGAAAGGTAATAAAATTCTTCTATGCGAGAAATTTTACAAAAAGATATCAATATATTTAATAATTTAAATGTATAAAAATATATACTATCAATATATTCAAAACATAAAAAAAATCTGTTTTTCCTCCTTCATATAATCCGGGCCTCTTCAAGACCCGCATTAATAAATTATATCCTACAGCCCCTACCTTAACCCACCTCACAAGGCTGCCCAACCGGCTGCCGACATAGCTTCTCTACCTTTACACTGAACAGACCGGGGCGCTCTTGTGAGGTGTCACATAAAAAAAAATACAAAAATGTGTTTTGAACATTGACAATGATCATAACATCAACTTAAACACAGAATGCTACATGGAACTAACACAGCTTTGCTGAATTAACCTTAAAAATTTATATTTCCATGGTTTTATCCATGTTTTACATAATGAAGAACATTTTATTTGCTAGGATTTAAGGAAACAAATAACTCTAACCTGTAAAGGTTTTTTGGCACCTTGAAAAACGACTTGGGAGTGTTTGTGCTGTTTGTTCGTAAACTGAACCAGGGAACCCACTATTTTAATCAAAATCGATTAAAATACAAATGAGAAAGAGCAAAACACCGCCACCAAATACTAAATAAATTCAATTTGCCGCCATTGAAAGGAATGTCAAAGTTAACATGCTACACCAATTGGACATATTATTAACACATTTGTGGCGGCTATTTTTTGCGCTGGCACTAAGTTGTCTCCGGACGAAAATAAAGGTCCCACGGGAATATCTTTGATTTGTTTTAAATCGCTATATCGAAAATAATTAAAATATTTTAGTAAAAATTTCTACCTAGTAACTCAGCATACTATAAAAGTAATAAACGAAAATCGAATACTATTTGAAATGCAACCCAATAAATCTTGTAATATGTTTATTACGGTCCGCCTATCAGTATTTGCCCATACTTTTGACTTTTGAAATATTGGCATATAGAGCTCCGGGCCAAAAAGGCCCCTTTCTCTTTCATCATGATTTTAAATATTGGTTGTAGGATAAATTTTAATTTAATTTTGGTTGTGTTTTTAAAATATTTTTGCAATATACATGGCTGCAATATGGGGGATTTAAGGTTTACGGAGGATTTGTTTGAGTTTTTTAAAGGTAGTTTTTATATTTTCATCGTACTGTGCGAGGCAGTTGATGGACGCGTTTTCATGGGTGGGGAGGCCCGCATAAAATGATTCCGCGAGACTTAAGATGTGATCAAGGAGGGGTACTTCAGAGTCCCGGTGTAGTTGAGCAACCCACATCCATCTAGGAGCTCCCAGGGCAATGCGTATGGCTTTGTTTTGAAATGTTTGTAGTCTTTTTAACTGAGGCTCTGAAGCGTGAGCCCAGATAGGGCTAGCGTAAGTGAGTTTAGGTCTTATAGTGGATTTATATATTAGTAGTTTGTTCCTTGGAGATAATAAATTTGCCCATACCTGCTTTCTTTAAATACGCCCGACATCTCTCGCTCGCTTGCACATAGTAGTTGAGTGGGGCGAAACAGAGATAGAGATTCGAATCGTGTTTCACGGTCATGAAAACCCTCATTCCAGGAATTGAATCATTACAATAAGAAATAATATACTATCCTTTTCTTGAAATACCGATGTAAATGAAAGACACAAAGATAAATATAAAAAGAAGACTTGCATTACGATTCGATAATTATGTACATATAGTTGGGACTTTTACAAAGAGATTGTTATATAATATTCATCTGCCATTGAAATGAGGCCGGCGCAAAAGATAGAACTACCCTTCCCGCCAGTAAGCATCAATCGACCGAATGGGTAGAACTACCTTTCCCGCCCGACGTGTGTAAATATTATAAGATATTTGATATTATTGAATAGCTCAGTCAAAGTAAGGTTTGCTTGAATAATAAAGTGAATGCAGCAGATTTTCGAAACTCGAAATGTAACGTAAAAAAACCAATTTACAGACATATGAAATGCCAAACGCTCAGTCAATAAAATGTTCATAGACGTTGGTCTTTTGCTTTAGTGTCAATTCCGAATACTAAACATATTACAAAATTTCATTGAAACCGGATAGAACAGAACATAATAAAAGAATAGGTTAGGTTAGTTTGGGTTATGTAAGGTTTGTTTCAGGTTAGGTTTGGTATGGTTTTTTTTCTTCAGTGTTGTTTGGCAACAGAACCAAATTTAATAATCTTACCATTTCAATGGGATAAAGGCTTTGTGGTGAACAGGGCATCCGGACGTGCTCCCTATCCCAAAGGTCTTTACCCAGTTGGGGCACGGGTGGTTTCTTGACATCCATAGCAACGTTAGACCAGGAAATGTGGTAAAGTACAGAGTGGTTGTAGGCCGGGGACACCGGGGGGAACTCGGGGGCACTCCACGGCGTGGGGCCCTGGTAAATTTCGGTCATGGAGACGCCGCACCAGGTTTCGGCAAGCTTCAGTTTTTTAGCGGTCGATGAAGATTCTCCTGGAAGTTTGGGAGAAAATAACTTAATATTTAAGAATGTAAAAACAAAAATGGTTGAAAAGATCAAATCATTTTTGGTTTAGTTTAAATTTATAAATTACATAAAGAGTGTCTGTGGATTTGTTTTCTTATACAAGTGTGAATATTAAGTAAGTATGAAGGCTCAACTTGACTTCAAACAGGCATATGACAGTATAGATAGGGAGAAAATATATGAAATACTCCTAAATTTTGGTATACCGCCCAAAATAGTCAAGCTTGTAAAAGCAACGATGGTTGGTTCACGATGTCGAGTAAGGATAGGAGGTGAAACAACGGAGGATTTTAACGTCTCCCAGGGGCTGAAACAAGGTGATGGCTTAGCTCCCACTATTTTCAATATTGTTCTGGAGCACGTCGTGAGAAAGACAATGATTGCTACCGACTCAAACATTTGCTACAAAAGCAATCAAATAGTTGGATATGCAGACGACCTTAACATTGTCGGAAGATCCTTACAGGCTGTAAGAGAGGTGTTTGACCCTTTGGAGACTGCAGCAAGAGAGGTGGGCTTGCAAATCAATGAGAACAAAACTAAAATCATGATGCAAACCAGAACCCCACACCGCAGAATAAAAGATAAAGTGAATTTTAAAAACTCCTATAACTTTGAAGTGGTCGAAGAGTTTGCCTACCTGGGCTCCATCATAACGCAGGACAACGAAGACCCAGTAGAAGTAAGAAAGCGCATCACAGCCGCTAACAACACTTACTTCGCGTTGCTGCCAGTGTTCAAATCCCGAAACATCCATAGGAAAACCAAAATAACCCTGTATAAAACAATTATTAGAACGGTCTTGGCCTATGGATGTGAGGCGGGAACACTGACAGCAAAGTCTGCGGAAAGGCTGGACACCTTCGAAAGAAAGGTACTTCGAAGAATCTTAGGAGCGGTGCGAGAGGGAGAGGCATGGAGAATCCGCCACAATAAGGAGCTATATGACATCTACCAAGCTCCCAGACTCTCTACTCATTTACAGCTCCAAAGACTAAGATGGGCCGGACATGTGCACCGAATGCCAAGCACACGTGTACCAAAGAAGGTTCTAACAGGACACCCGGGAGGCAAACGAAAGGCGGGCAGACCTAGGCTGAGATGGGAGGACGATGTCAGAAAAGATGCCAGAGGATTACTCCATGTTGCAGATTGGAAGACGACGGCCGAGGACAGAGGGCGGTGGAGGCTCATGTTAAAGGAGGCCAAGGCTCGAAATGGTCTGTAGCGCCATTGAAGAAGAAGATGAAGGCTCAACACTTAATACTTGGAAACGGATATTTTTAACAAACTTAATAAAAACTAAATTTGGAGGATAATGAATATGCCCTTGCCCCAAAATGACAAAGCTGTGGTTAATAAATGAGCGATCCATACGTATCTAATAAGGCTAAATATACCTACCTATTTCTTTGATTAGGATTAATGCAGCTTTAAAACACTAAGGACGGGTTGCTTCACAGAATTTTGATAATTCATCAAATTTCAGTGTTAAAATTCAAGTTTTGTGAAAGTTATATACGAGTTCTGTTATTATTTTTTCATGGGCCAGTTGTTCACAGTAACTGGATACTAACATAACTTAAATAGAACTCTCACAGAACTAGAATATTAACTTTGAAATTTGACGAATTATTAAAATTCTGCGAAACAACCCATCGTTGTACTTAGAAATGTTATATTTTGTATTAAATATTAAGAAATTGTGATTTGGTAGAACCTACAGATAAGCTGTCATGTGACAGCTTTGTTGGACTACCTATAATTGTAATAAATAATATTCATGTAATTTTATTAAATTTCAATAAATAAATTCAGAAATTAAATAAAAATTCTGATATTGGTGAAATTACGCACAATCGACCTTCTAAACAAGAGGAAGTCTACAGGAGATTTCGAAAAACTACCCCATATCCATTCCCCACCTCTAAAAGCGGACTTCAGCTATTAATATTTATTACTTATTAATATTTTTTTATGTGGGCATATTCGCTGTTTAGCCTTAAATAATAACAACCTGATCAAAGAATAACTAAAAAAGATATAAATCAAAATAATATTATCAGCATAAAAGTCCAATATCAGATTAAAATGTTAATATCACAGCACTATTAGTAAATTGTAGTGAAAAGAATTGTTACCTGAAGCCTCGATAATTGTGACAGGAAGTGTATCAACCTCCATCAACTCCTGAGAATCCTCAAACATATCTGGCGAGTTGCGGGACGGACTCTTTTCGCTAATGGCACTCGTATTGGGACCATCCTCTGGGGAGCTACTCGATTTGCCTACTAACATTTTACCTAAAATAGTAAACATAAATAACCTGATATAAAAATAACATTCGTAAATTGTTATAAACAATCACGCTCATCGATATTTTGAAATTATGGAAGTTCTTAGCCCCGCCGACCCTAACTTTATTATTTTTCTCTTATTCCGCTTCACTCTTAATACACAATATTTCACTTACAAATAAATGGATTTAGCTTTATTAATTGAAAACATGATTTATTATGTCGGGGGAGACGGAAAAATACGCACTTTTAATTTTAATTTCGTTTATTAAGTCACTTACGCGATATGTTAATTAGTATGCGGCGCCGTTATAGTCGCAGCCTACGGCGACTATGTTCATATCAAGAGTTGGATTATATTCATAATATCGTATTAGAATTAAATCACAAACCAGTCTATACAAACCTAGCGTAGCCCACAAACTACTTGAAAACTGGGATATAACTCTAAAGGGGACGCGAGCATGCGCTATTAAAGGTTCCCCAACATTTATAGTAACTTTTAGTGATAATATAACTAAATTCAAGTATTAATTCAAAGTAAACATTCCATATTTACCGTGAAGAGGAATTCGTAACCTTTACCCTAACTTTTTGTGGGAAGAGGTCCGTGGCTTTCATCTGACTGGCAAAGTTACTTTCTTACCTTTCGACCAAATATCACCGAAACAAAACATACTGACACAAGATTTAAACATGGTCATAAAATAGTTTACGAATTTAGTACGATTACCACATACTGGGCACTTTAGTAAGTTGGGTATAGCATCGTGTTACCCATACAAGATCTCGGCGAAAAATACATTTCACAATGTTCTCAAACATCTTTAGTCAGTGTATGAAATGTGAAAACAATTTGTGTATTTAATGATAAACGGTATACACGGTATCTAATCGTGTAAATAACGAGAATTCATTCGTGCGAAACCGATACAAGCCTTTCATGCAACACGAAAACCATGATAATATTATCTATAATCTCGACATTTTCATGACGACGTATCCAAACTTAAAAAGAGATAATCACTGAAATAATGTTTGAAAAGAGATCACGTTTCAAATGTATCACAATGGGGAAAAAACCTTTTTTCTTTAGACAAACCTTGTTTTATAGTATCAATATCTACTGCACTTATTTTTTCAAATAATTAACAGAATCATCCATATATAAACCACTCATAAACGAATCATCTGACAGCAAATTTGCATAAATGAACTGGCAAATTTGACTGACTTTGACCATAGCATAATTCATAAATAAACCACGAACGACCATAGATATTGGATCATAAATTTACGGGAGTCGCTATATGCACAGCGACTAATCGACAGGGGGCGTGGCCAACATATCCGAGCATACCCGAAGTGAAGTATAGGTATAAAAGGGACACTTTCTTTTGAATCACAAACCATGTTACACAAACCTAGCGTAGCCGCTAAACTAATTGAAAACTGGGATGTTTTTCTTACCTTGACGCGAGCAGGCGGTATTAAGGGGACACTTTCTTTTGAATCACAAACCATGTTACACAAACCTAGCGTAGCCGCTAAACTAATTGAAAACTGGGATGTTTTTCTTGCCTTGATGCGAGCAGGCGGTATTAAGGGGACACTTTCTTTTGAATCACAAACCATGTTACACAAACCTAGCGTAGCCGCTAAACTAATGGAAAACTCGGAACAGCTCGGGTATGCTCGGATATGTTGGCCACGCCCCCTGTCGACTAGTCGCTGTGCATATAGCGACTCCCTAAATTTACCCAAACATAAGTAAAGCTGCTGCCACACGCAAAGCTCACATCAACAGATAATATAAAGCACAATAGCGCTCGCCATACAATCCCATACAGACCCGACACACGTAAAAAGATAACGCGCTATAAGTGTGGTTCTGAACTTCGCTAACCGAATTTATTTTACGTAACCGCTCCCGACGCGATATTTGAAAAGTTATGCGTCCCCCTCTCCGCCGTAAAAAGGAGAGGGGGTCATTTTAATTACGGAGCTACCAACTAAGTTCCGTGTTCCCTTTGACAGCCATGACATAAGCAGCCTAATAATGCATTTCTTATTTATTATGTTAGCTCATATCGTCATGTGTGCTAGTAAATTTAGAAACATAAAAAAAAACTTTATTTGGCAAACATACTTAACATATATTTAAAATATAAATATAATCAATATTTGAATTTGAAGTAAACAAATTTTCGCCCTTTCAAAATTAATCATATTTTTAATCTCAGTATGTTTATATGGTAATATCATTCGGTTTTTTGATAAAGTTGGACGGCCTGATACCTACATAGAGAAGCTTCTATTTTGTTCGTTTGTTGATTGTTTTCAATTTTTTTCCTGGGTAATCTGGTTTGCTCTCGTCAGCTCTCGTGCTCTCTTCTCGTTCCCTGCCCTGGTGTTGGTCCTTGCCGCCTTTGCCTTCGACATTTTTGGAAATCGACGTGAGCTTATTTTACAATAATTTATTATATGTCGCTTTCGTCGATCGGCGTGCGAACTGCGAATTTCCTGATTCGACGGAGAGGTTATGTCAGGTTATGTGAAAATGCGCTATTTACGCGCAGATTGTTTAAAATCTAAAAAGTTTATAAATAGCATTTATAATTATATAGTTGGCGGCATCATCATCTGAGGATGAGCTGTCCAACAGATCCAGCAATAGGCGACAAGTATCATCCATTTCGAAAACGTGCTCAAGCTGTCAGTAAGTAAAGTTGTCACTTTGACAGATGAAATTATGTTCCTCGGCCGCTCTCGAATTCAACTGACCCCCTCTCCTACCATAGGAAGAAATATTTGATAGCGTCGTGTGTCGGTAGAAAAGATGATGCGCTGTACATTAACTTTTGATGTGAGCTTTGCGTGGCAGCAGCTTCAACCGATCACTACTGGGCCGTTTTCGCAAGATTTTGGTCGCTAGAGGCGCTAATGTTCTACCGGTTCAACTTTTTGTGTTTAACGTGTTTTAACTGTCAGGGATGTGTCAGGGTGTAGGTTCATTTATGGTCAGATCCCATACATTTTTAGGCCGTTTGACGCAATTTAGTGTTTTTAAATATTACAATAATGCCGTCAACCTGTTGTAGTATTCCTATGTGTAGACATAGGGGTGGGAACGAGTTTCCCAAAGACAGAGACTTAAGCCAAATGGATTCGTTCCATCAGACGTCTAAAATGGGCACCGACTCCTACATCTGTAGTCTGTAAAGCTCATTTCAAGGATACAGATTATGTAGTCAATGATATGGGTGAAATGCAGATTACGCCAAACTCTGGGAATTGAATAAAAATGCACTTTCTAGATGAGAAAAGTGTGTAGAAACTCATTAAAAAAGAATTAAGGCGCGGAAGAATAAATTGAGGGAGATACAGCCGATCAAAGTTTAATAAAATTGCACTTCGCGATCTGAGGGTAAAATTCGGTTTATGGGAGTCACTCGAATAACCGAAATTGAACTTGATTTAGACTAATTTAGGGCTGGGGAATCCGAATCTGAAAGAATTAGGTGGGGGTCGGCACTATTAACTGAGTTATAGGGTTTTGAAACTTCGTACGCGATACATAGAAACCATGTTTTATTTTTTTCAAATTAAACAATAACTTTGTAAACATCACTTATAGGTGAATACTTAATGCCGACCGGGTTAATGATTTGATTTTCTTAAGTCATAATTGATAAATAAAACTTAATGTTTTATTTATCAATTATGACTTAAGAAAATCAAATTAACAAATATTTTAATACTTTTGAAATTTCAGTAGTGCCAACCAAAAAAAGAAAAGTGTTGCCATATAATAATATTTTTTTTACAAAATAGGTTAGGTTTTTAGTTTGGGTTAGAGTAGGCAGAAGAACATGGGAAAAAGGTATTAGAATTAAATCACAAACCAGTCTATACAAACCTAGCGTAGCCCACAAACTACTTGAAAACTGGGATATAACTCTAAAGGGGACGCGAGCAGGCGTTATTAAAGGGGCAATTTTGTGTAACAGGAAATAACATGGAAAAAAGGTATTAGTATTAAATCACAAACCGTCTATACAAACCTAGCGTAGCCCACAAACTACTTGAAAACTGGGATAAAACTCTAAAGGGGACGCGAGTGGGCGTTATTAAAGGGTCATTTTTTTGTTATAGAAAATCACAGTTAGGTTAGGTTATATATATACATAAATTAAGTATTTACAAGATTTTAAATAATAAACTACCAATCTGGCAAATGATATTTAATTTTCAGAATTTTCCATGCATTGATATTATTATATGGCAACACTTTTTATTTTTTGGATGGCACTACTGAAATTTCAAAAGTATTAAAATAGTTTTTAATTTGATTTTCGTGACAAAATATGGCGGCGGACTGTCCGAATATGGTCATAATATCAGATCGCGAAGTGCAATTTTATTAAACTTTGATCGGCTGTATCTCCCTCAATTTATTCTTCCGCGCCTTAATTCTTTTTTTAATGAGTTTCTACACACTTTTCTCATCTAGAAAGTGCATTTTTATTCAATTCCCAGAGTTTGGAGTAATCTGCATTCCTCCCAATGATATTAACCATAACAGTAAGTACATGACTCATTTAATTAATATCTTACTATAATTGAATACCCAATATAATATAAAGAGTACTCGTATAGTATAATGAACAAGTAAAGAAACATTTGACATAGAATGCACAAAATTTTATACACAGTATTTTGCCTTCTTTCGCAGTTGACATTATTTAACAAACGTACCTAATAACCGTAAATATAAGTGTAGTCAATCACAACTAACATTAATAATTATTGTAGACATAATATCTTATTTCCTTTTTTTTAAATTAACCATATTTTTAATTATTGCATTAATTTTATTACACGCTTATCAAACTGCCTGGCACGAGATTTCTGGGCAGCTGATTCTTCATTGTTGGCAATCTAATTTACTTTGCATTTCTCGTCCAATGTCTGTGTATCTCGTAATTGTAATTTAATTTTCAGTAGTAGTGTTTTAGGAAAAAAAATCAAATTGTTATTATTTCTTAACGTAGACCGTTTTGTATTTTATATCATGCAAGTATGGAAGTTTAGCCTAATTTTATTTTCAGATGTACTGTCAGGGCCGCCGACAGCTAATCTGGGCCCCAAGTCTAGTAGACTATACCGGGCCCCCTCCCCACAACTTACCGGGGGGGGGGGTGAGATAACAATTAATAAGTTAATGCTTACCTGCTACTGCTAGGAATACTACTTCATTACCTTTTCTTATACCATTATACCAATCATTCGAATTTAGCATAATTATTCAATGGAAATGTTTAAAAAGTTATGGTGAATACTCAAAATAAAATACTTGTGTTTCTTGTTTGTGTGTATTTACATATTCTTCGTTAATCAAGATATCTTGAGGCTAAATTAAATTATTATATTTGAAAGACAGAAAACAGGTAACAAAAATAAATAATCAATTTTCAAAACCAATGGAAAATAAATTAGGAGTACCGCAGTGATCGATCCTTGGACCCCTATTGTTCATACTCTATAAGTCTATATTAATGACATGGTGAAAATATTTTCAAAATGCAAAGTACGACTATTTGCCGATGATACACTTATATACTTAATTGGTATATAAGTAAAGTAAGTATTGGTACTCCAATTAAGTATATAAGTGTATCATCGGCAAATAGTCGTACTTTGCATTTTGAAAATATTTTCACCATGTCATTAATATAGACTTATAGAGTATGAACAATAGGGGTCCAAGGATCGATCACTGCGGTACTCCTAATTTATTTTCCATTGATTTTGAAAATTGATTATTTATTTTTGTTACCTGTTTTCTGTCTTTCAAATATAATAATTTAATTTAGCCTCAAGATATCTTGATTAACGAAGAATATGTAAATACACACAAACAAGAAACACAAGTATTTTATTTTGAGTATTCACCATAACTTTTTAAACATTTCCATTGAATAATTATGCTAAATTCGAATGATTGGTATAATGGTATAAGAAAAGGTAATGAAGTAGTATTCCTAGCAGTAGCAGGTAAGCATTAACTTATTAATTGTTATCTCACCCCCCCCCCCGGTAAGTTGTGGGGAGGGGGCCCGGTATAGTCTACTAGACTTGGGGCCCAGATTAGCTGTCGGCGGCCCTGACAGTACATCTGAAAATAAAATTAGGCTAAACTTCCATACTTGCATGATATAAAATACAAAACGGTCTACGTTAAGAAATAATAACAATTTGATTTTTTTTCCTAAAACACTACTACTGAAAATTAAATTACAATTACGAGATACACAGACATTGGACGAGAAATGCAAAGTAAATTAGATTGCCAACAATGAAGAATCAGCTGCCCAGAAATCTCGTGCCAGGCAGTTTGATAAGCGTGTAATAAAATTAATGCAATAATTAAAAATATGGTTAATTTAAAAAAAAGGAAATAAGATATTATGTCTACAATAATTATTAATGTTAGTTGTGATTGACTACACTTATATTTACGGTTATTAGGTACGTTTGTTAAATAATGTCAACTGCGAAAGAAGGCAAAATACTGTGTATAAAATTTTGTGCATTCTATGTCAAATGTTTCTTTACTTGTTCATTATACTATACGAGTACTCTTTATATTATATTGGGTATTCAATTATAGTAAGATATTAATTAAATGAGTCATGTACTTACTGTTATTGTTAATATCATTGGGAGGAATGCAGATTACTCCAAACTCTGGGAATTGAATAAAAATGCACTTTCTAGATGAGAAAAGTGTGTAGAAACTCATTAAAAAAAGAATTAAGGCGCGGAAGAATAAATTGAGGGAGATACAGCCGATCAAAGTTTAATAAAATTGCACTTCGCGATCTGATATTATGACCATATTCGGACAGTCCGCCGCCATATTTTGTCACGAAAATCAAATTAAAAACTATTTTAATACTTTTGAAATTTCAGTAGTGCCATCCAAAAAATAAAAAGTGTTGCCATATAATAATATCAATGCATGGAAAATTCTGAAAATTAAATATCATTTGCCAGATTGGTAGTTTATTATTTAAAATCTTGTAAATACTTAATTTATGTATATATATAACCTAACCTAACTGTGATTTTCTATAACAAAAAAATGACCCTTTAATAACGCCCACTCGCGTCCCCTTTAGAGTTTTATCCCAGTTTTCAAGTAGTTGGTGGGCTACGCTAGGTTTGTATAGACGGTTTGTGATTTAATACTAATACCTTTTTTCCATGTTATTTCCTGTTACACAAAATTGCCCCTTTAATAACGCCTGCTCGCGTCCCCTTTAGAGTTATATCCCAGTTTTCAAGTAGTTTGTGGGCTACGCTAGGTTTGTATAGACTGGTTTGTGATTTAATTCTAATACCTTTTTCCCATGTTCTTCTGCCTACTCTAACCCAAACTAAAAACCTAACCTATTTTGTAAAAAAAAATATTATTATATGGCAACACTTTTCTTTTTTTGGTTGGCACTACTGAAATTTCAAAAGTATTAAAATATTTGTTAATTTGATTTTCTTAAGTCATAATTGATAAATAAAACATTAAGTTTTATTTATCAATTATGACTTAAGAAAATCAAATCATTAACCCGGTCGGCATTAAGTATTCACCTATAAGTGATGTTTACAAAGTTATTGTTTAATTTAAAAAAAATAAAACATGGTTTCTATGTATCGCGTACGAAGTTTCAAAACCCTATAACTCAGTTAATAGTGCCGACCCCCACCTAATTCTTTCAGATTCGGATTCCCCAGCCCTAAATTAGTCTAAATCAAGTTCAATTTCGGTTATTCGAGTGACTCCCATAAACCGAATTTTACCCTCAGATCGCGAAGTGCAATTTTATTAAACTTTGATCGGCTGTATCTCCCTCAATTTATTCTTCCGCGCCTTAATTCTTTTTTAATGAGTTTCTACACACTTTTCTCATCTAGAAAGTGCATTTTTATTCAATTCCCAGAGTTTGGCGTAATCTGCATTTCACCCATATCATTGACTACATAATCTGTATCCTTGAAATGAGCTTTACAGACTACAGATGTAGGAGTCGGTGCCCATTTTAGACGTCTGATGGAACGAATCCATTTGGCTTAAGTCTCTGTCTTTGGGAAACTCGTTCCCACCCCTATGTCTACACATAGGAACACTACAACAGGTTGACGGCATTATTGTAATATTTAAAAACACTAAATTGCGTCAAACGGCCTAAAAATGTATGGGATCTGACCATAAATGAACCTACACCCTGACACATCCCTGACAGTTAAAACACGTTAAACACAAAAAGTTGAACCGGTAGAACATTAGCGCCTCTAGCGACCAAAATCTTGCGAAAACGGCCCAGTAGTGATCGGTTGAAGCTGCTGCCACGCAAAGCTCACATCAAAAGTTAATGTACAGCGCATCATCTTTTCTACCGACACACGACGCTATCAAATATTTCTTCCTATGGTAGGAGAGGGGGTCAGTTGAATTCGAGAGCGGCCGAGGAACATAATTTCATCTGTCAAAGTGACAACTTTACTTACTGACAGCTTGAGCACGTTTTCGAAATGGATGATACTTGTCGCCTATTGCTGGATCTGTTGGACAGCTCATCCTCAGATGATGATGCCGCCAACTATATAATTATAAATGCTATTTATAAACTTTTTAGATTTTAAACAATCTGCGCGTAAATAGCGCATTTTCACATAACCTGACATAACCTCTCCGTCGAATCAGGAAATTCGCAGTTCGCACGCCGATCGACGAAAGCGACATATAATAAATTATTGTAAAATAAGCTCACGTCGATTTCCAAAAATGTCGAAGGCAAAGGCGGCAAGGACCAACACCAGGGCAGGGAACGAGAAGAGAGCACGAGAGCTGACGAGAGCAAACCAGATTACCCAGGAAAAAAATTGAAAACAATCAACAAACGAACAAAATAGAAGCTTCTCTATGTAGGTATCAGGCCGTCCAACTTTATCAAAAAACCGAATGATATTACCATATAAACATACTGAGATTAAAAATATGATTAATTTTGAAAGGGCGAAAATTTGTTTACTTCAAATTCAAATATTGATTATATTTATATTTTAAATATATGTTAAGTATGTTTGCCAAATAAAGTTTTTTTTTATGTTTCTAAATTTACTAGCACACATGACGATATGAGCTAACATAATAAATAAGAAATGCATTATTAGGCTGCTTATGTCATGGCTGTCAAAGGGAACACGGAACTTAGTTGGTAGCTCCGTAATTAAAATGACCCCCTCTCCTTTTTACGGCGGAGAGGGGGACGCATAACTTTTCAAATATCGCGTCGGGAGCGGTTACGTAAAATAAATTCGGTTAGCGAAGTTCAGAACCACACTTATAGCGCGTTATCTTTTTACGTGTGTCGGGTCTGTATGGGATTGTATGGCGAGCGCTATTGTGCTTTATATTATCTGTTGATGTGAGCTTTGCGTGTGGCAGCAGCTTTACTTATGTTTGGGTAAATTTAGGGAGTCGCTATATGCACAGCGACTAGTCGACAGGGGGCGTGGCCAACATATCCGAGCATACCCGAGCTGTTCCGAGTTTTCCATTAGTTTAGCGGCTACGCTAGGTTTGTGTAACATGGTTTGTGATTCAAAAGAAAGTGTCCCCTTAATACCGCCTGCTCGCATCAAGGCAAGAAAAACATCCCAGTTTTCAATTAGTTTAGCGGCTACGCTAGGTTTGTGTAACATGGTTTGTGATTCAAAAGAAAGTGTCCCCTTAATACCGCCTGCTCGCGTCAAGGTAAGAAAAACGTCCCAGTTTTCAATTAGTTTAACCGCAGCCCTCTTTCGCCCAGAAATAAAATTACATGCAGAATCCTTTTTAAAATAGCCCGCCAGCGGGCAGTTTCTTTTTCAATAGCTTCTGTGAGGTGAGTTTTTACATTTGGTTTGTTCTTAACACATTTTGATCGGGCAGTTTTCGGCCGCGTACTAGTGCTGGTAACGGGTGATTTTTTGCGTAATTTCGCGCTAACATAGACCTCTAGAAAAATTGCGATAACTTTAAAAATATTTGTTTGATTTCAATAATTCTTTTTGCAAATTATTTATTTGATTTCATTTTATTTTATTATATTTAGAAATGTATTCTTCATTGTTAAACTAGTGCAGAATTTCACATAAAGTAGGAACGTTTTGAAAAAAAACAATTTTTTTTTACATAACATCCTTTATTTTACAAATTATACACAAAAATTATTTCTAAATGTAAAATAAAAATTATTATTGCATGGCTACAACCCTACAGACGCTATATAGCGAAAACTCAAGTATATTGGAACCCGTATTTTAACGTGACCCGCGCTCCACTAACAATCTATCAAACACGTATAAATACGTGATCCGCTCTCTAGCATCAATTTGCTAAAAACATATTAGTACGTGATCCGATTACAATGTGTTAAGTAAGCTATTTTCTAAGTTTCGCCACTGAATGTAGCATGATTTGTGATTTGCACTTTTTTCGTGGGGGTTCAGTTTGTCATGAACCCTCTTCCAAGAGTATTTATCTCCACTATATCCCTCAGGGCATGCCAATACAGATCTCATTGCCAATGGCAACTTACTAAATAAACGGCATGGAAAGCAATACAAAGCATTTTTAATTTCACTCCAAGCCAACCAATCTCTTTTTACTTGTTCCCCATTCTTTAATGTGCAATATAAAGCTGAGGGAGGGAAATAGTTCCCATCAAAGTCAGTAGGAAAACAGATTGGGAGTTTAAAAAATGTGCCATTGAGAATAGCTTCATTCACATCTTGTTTTTGAAAATTCAAATTTTCGTTTACGCCAATATCATACAATAGAGGCGAAGGCTTGTCGTTGTCAGGGTTTTGTGAGATATTCAGTTCAAATTCATCTACATCAGATTTATCAATAATTAAATTTTCATGGCAAGAAGATGGGAGAGTTTCGTCTGAAACGCAACTGAGTATGTTATCAGGCTCCAGCTGGGCGTTAGAATTTGTAAACGATTGGCTTGTGCTAGAACTAGAATAGGAAGAACTTTTAATAAAAAAACTATCACATGTTTTCTGACCTTTTCTTGACAACGTTTCTCGTTTCTCCATCTCCTTTCTTTTCAAGGCCCCTGACTTGTGCTGATAGCGATAGCTCATTATTAGTGTTATATGAATGAGTCGCTTCGTTCTTCACTTAAAACTTCACAATGACACAACGCCACAACGATCACTTTACTACAAACAGTTCAAACGAAACACTACTTAACCTGACTAAACCATAAAACCATACCAAACTCAGTGCGCAGCGATTCCAGCGATATATTGCCGACGCGACGGTCTGCCGATCGGGTCGGTAGGGCCCGGGGGTGAGTATGAGCGGGAGCGCGGCGGGCGGCTGCATCGCCCCTCCCACAGCGGGCCGGCCGGCATGGCGTGCTTGTAGCTTGAGCTGTGAGTGGCACGCTCTGAGAGCGTGTTCACACACATGCGTGGGATGACGTAATTCAGCATATCGCTCGCCATATATTCCAATTTGGAATGTACGGCGAACGTTATGCCGAAATACGCTATCCCTCGCATATTATAGCTGTGTGCTGTGTGTGAACACGCTCTGACAGTTGGGCCTACGGAGCGTGCGGGCCTGGGCGCCCGGCCCACGTCCGTTCCTAGTGTCATTGGCATTTTTTAGTAAAATATCCGGGCCCCGTCCAGGGCCCCCCTTAGGCCCGGGCCCCAAGTTTCGGACTTGGCTAACGTGCCCTCTCGGCGGCCCTGTGTACTGTACAGGCAAAAGCTACTGAAAGGTGTAGTTCCTTCAATATTTCCTTGGATAAAAGTAGAAGGAAGTAATTTAGAATTAAGAAACAGACTGGAAAGGCATCTGAAACGTGAAAAAACATATATAAATTCTACAAAACCAAAACCACAAGATGAAGCGGCGTTGCCTGTGAATCTACAAGACGCGACGTTGCCTGTGAATCTAGAAGACCCGGCGTTGCCTGTAAATCTACAAGACGCGACGTTGCCTGTGAATCTAGAAGACCCGGCGTTACCTGTGAATCTACAAGACGCGACGTTGCCTGTGAATCTAGAAGACGCGGCGTTTCCTGTGAATCTACAAGACGCGGTGTTGCCTGTGAATATAGAAGACGTGGCAGTGGAGGTCATATTGCCTTTTGATACTCCGTGTGATAGACCGACTCTAGATAAAGACACTCAGACAGATAATAAAAAGGAAAGGTTAACAAGAGAATTTTCAAGTCAAACCATAAAACACTCTGAG
The DNA here is from genome assembly GCA_026573805.1 of Hesperophylax magnus. Classification (NCBI taxonomy): domain Eukaryota; kingdom Metazoa; phylum Arthropoda; class Insecta; order Trichoptera; family Limnephilidae; genus Hesperophylax; species Hesperophylax magnus. The sequence continues at coordinate 11,429,648 of JAIUSX010000022.1, forward strand.
TTCAGTATAATGACATACAAGAAAGACCCTGCCTCAATTCATTTTTATACCGGTTTAGAGTCATACGAGAAAGTGCTGTTTGTTTTTCAATCCTTAGGACAAGCCTCACACTGTTTAAAATACTTTTATGGTAATCCTACCAATAATATAAATGCATTTGAACATTTTTTTTAACATTAATGATATTGAGAACATAAAACATTTTTTCAAATTGCAAGAATGTATCTTATATCTATTAAAGACGTTTCTAATATTTTTATTACATGGGTGAAATTCATATCACTGCAGTGGAAAGAGCTCAACCTTTGGACATCAAAATCAAACGTAAAAAATTTTTCTCCAACTGATTTTAGAGACAAATACCGTAACACGAGGTTAATGATTGACGGCACGTAATGTCCAATTAAACGGCCTACACTACCGACTGCCCAGCAAGCAACCTTTTCTACCTATAAAAACAGAAATACTGTTAAAGTACTTTTCGGTGCTACTCCAAGTGGCATCATAAATTATGTGTCTCCAAGCTATGCAGGCTCTGCCAGTGATCGCCAGATCATTGAAAAAAGCAACCTTTTATTTTTTTTTATTTTTTTTATTTGGTACATTATTTTGTTACAATTTATGTTTTCCAGTAATGTAGGCCTCACTGGGTGGCTTGCCCGTGCTGAGGCCTTCATTTTATAATATGAAAATCTAATCTACATATTACATTTAAAGAGAAGATAGTAAATTTGAAAAGAAAATAATAAATTTAAAATTAAAAATACTTAATAATACATTTAAAATTAAAAAATAATACAATGAAAATAATCTTGTGTGTTTGTGAGTGATGTGTGTTTATGTTGGTTTTGTGTGTTACGTGTAGGTTTTATTTTTATTTTATGCTATGACATTTTGGTAATATTGTCTTTTTTGTTGTTTAATCCATTTTGTAATTTTGTGTGTGAATTTATTTTTATTTTCCTCAATTTTAATTTCAATTTTTAGACTGTTGAAAGCTTTTATTGCATGGTATTGGTAGTGTCTTTGTCCAAAGGTTGAATTTACTGTTGGAGTTTTAATGTTTTCTTTGTACGCTTGTCTAACTGGTCTGTTAGTGTTATTTTGTGTATGTTGAAATTTATTTTTTTTGTTAAAAATGTAGTTTAGTAGTGTTTTAACGTATAATTGGCGTATATCTAGTACGTCACAGCTGTTGAATATTTGGTCTGTATCGGTCAGTCTATGTTTTTTTAGTATTACCTTTAAGATCGTTTTCTGTGCGGTTTCTATGTAATTGATAGCCGAGTTTGTTGCTCCTCCCCAAGCAATAATTCCATATTCTATTATTGATTGGCAGAGTGTAAAATATATTGTTTTCAATTGTTTTATTTTATATATGTTTCTTATGTTAAGGAAAATGTGTATTGTTTTGAGAAGTTTATTTGTGATTTGTTTGATGTGAGGTATCCATCTAAGGTTATGGTCAATTACGATTCCTAGATACTTTATTTGATCTGTTTTTTCTAGAGGAGGGCAATCGCAGATGTTGGTGTTTAAACATTCGTGTATTTTTATGGTGTTTGTATTGTTTTTTGGCTGTCCCGTGCTATTTATACTGTATGTTGTGAATTTTGTCTTTGATATGTTAAGTGTAAGTATGTTTGAGTCTAGCCATGTTTTGACTTGCGAGATTCCCAAATTCGCTATGTTATATACATTATTCCAATCCTTAGATTTGAAAAGTAAAACTGTGTCATCAGCATAGCTAACTATTTCACCATCTATTTTCATGCTGCAAAGTTCATTTATGTAAATAGTAAAAAGAACGGGCCCTAGTATGCTTCCTTGTGGAACTCCATATGTAATCGGCAGTGGTTTACTAGTATGGTTGTTAATGTTGACTTGTTGAGTTCTGTTACTCATATAACTTTTAAATAGTTGAAGTTCCTTGCCTTTGATACCCATGTTTTCTAATTTTTTTAAAAGTGAATTGTGGCAGATTGAGTCAAAGGCTTTAGCTAAATCTAGATATATCGCTATGCATTTGTACCCTTGATCTAAGTTGCTATGTATATAATCTACTGTACATGCCAAAGCTTCTTTTGTGCCTATTTTGTCTCTAAATCCATATTGGTTATCCGAGATTAATTTGTTTTCTTCAAGGTATTTTATAATTTGGTTTTTTAATACTCTTTCGAAAATATTTGATAGCGAGTTTAACAGAGTGATTGGTCTATAATTAGTTATTTCCATTTTGTCTCCGGATTTATAAATGGGGATAACTAGTCCTTTTTTAAGAGTACTAGGAGAAAGAACTCTCTTGTCTTTTTCCGTTCGAATACAAAAAAAATCTAATTTTATTGCCTTTTGTAGGTTAAAACTATATTTTTTGTCCTCTTTGAGTGCCTTTATTGCTGACCAAGTCCAGTAAGTGTTATTTTATATTAATATCCATTCCTTTTTGCCCCAATGGCCTTTGCCATGGGGAAGAAACCACCAGATCCCGTCCCCCCTGATCCTGACCCTGTTAATTTTGAACATGACATTGCTAGCGAGGTTGAAATAATGACTGATTCCTCTACTCCCAAAAAAAGAAAAGTCAGCGTCCTTCCGAAAAAGGAATCTTCTCAGGTTACAGTTCCTGTAGAGACTGTCGCTCCTCCACTCGCTTCACTGTACCCGACTTCAGCAAAAGCCCCCTTCATCGTGTATGTGCAAAACAACACACAAGGCCACTCACTGCATCCCCTTGATTTTGGTAAATTTATAGGAAAAAAACCACTTGGCATTTCCCCAGGTGGTATCAGATCGGAGGGAAGATTCCGCATTTGTGTAGAGTTCACAACTGCACTCAATGCCAATAAATTTATAAATTCCATTGACTTCCTCTCTGCCAAAAAATTCAAGGCTTACATCCCTTCATTTAATGTCTCCCGCATGGGTCTAGTGAGAGGTATCCCTACAGACCTATCCGAGGAAGAACTTATCACGGAACTTATTATCCCAGCATCTTCGGGGAAAGTTTTAAAGACTAGGCGGCTGAATTATAAAGATAAGACTTCCGATTCTATAGTTTGGAAACCCTCCCAAACTGTAGTTATTACATTTGAAGGCCAATCTCTTCCCTCTCATGTATACCTTTTCTACAACTCTCTCCCAGTGGAAATTTATTCATACCCGACAATTCAATGTTTTAACTGTTGTCGGTTCGGCCATTCCAAGCAATCATGCCGTTCTTCTCCTCGCTGCTTTAAATGTGCAGAAAGTCATTTAGCAGAGCAATGCCCCTCCCCTTCCAATCCCCCTACCTGCATCAACTGCTCAGGCTCTCATACAGCCATAAATCCATCCTGCCCCGAACTTTCACGCCAAAAAAACATTAAAAGTTATATGGCTTCCAATAGCGTATCATACTTCCACGCTTCTAAAATAATAGCTCCCTCTAAAAAATCTTTTGCTGAAGTCGCCTCTCAACCCCAGTTATCTCAAAACATTACTTCTCCAAACTCGTCATACAGGAAGACTGTAATGACAAAATCTGCTTCTCGTCCTCTTAAATCCCCCGGATATGATCATCTTGGCCATAACTCCCAGCTCTTGTTCCCAAATGGTAACATCAGCTCCCCATTTCCACAAAATACCGTCTTTCCTAACACCAATTCTTTGAACTGCAATTCCTTTATCCCTGATTCACATCCCAATTCCTCAAACAACATCATTTCTAATGACAATTCTAATATTATTCAAACTCTCATCATGTTACTTATCTCTATAATTAATAACAATAATTCCCTACCGTCCAACGCTGCCTCTTTACTCTCCTCCTTAAATTCTCTTGTTTCCAATGGCTGCCCTGACAGCAGGGATTCTTCAGTGGAATAGTAGAAGCGCCATCTCCAATAAGGCTGACCTCATCCGCCTTCTACAATTACACACAATTTCTATTGCTGCCATCTCTGAGACTTGGTTTAAACCATCTCAGCTCTTCAAGGTGAGTGGCTACCAATGTCTGCGGGACGACCGCATTGATGGGAAGGGTGGTGCAGCCCTTCTAATCAAAAACTCCCTGTCCTTCACCCCTATTTCCATTAAACCCCCAGATTCATCCTTCCAGTTAGTGGCAGCTACTGTCTCTAATATTACGTTTGTATCCCTCTACATTCCTCCTTCTACCCCATTTGACATTTCATTATGGATCCACATGTTTAGAAAAATATCTTCTCCCCTGGTCATTCTGGGTGACTTCAATGCCCACTCCCCTCTCTGGGGTTCTTCATCAACGGATCCCTCAGGAATCAAAATAATTGACCTTATGGACTCCTTGAACATGTGCCTTCTAAATGACGGATCTCCAACAAGGTTAAGTCTGCCTGGGCAGAGCCCTAGTGCGGTGGATATAACTCTTTGTTCCCCAAGTATATATCCAATAATTTCCTGGAGAACTTCATCAGACCCCTGCGGCAGTGACCACTATCCAATCATTATAAATCTGGCTCAAGGGTTAAATACTAACCTCTTTAAAAGAAAGCCAAAATTTATCACAAAAAAAGCCGACTGGTGCCATTTTAGAGAATCTGTCCAGGGTCACACCCTTTCCCTGCCTACCCCTTCTTCAGATAACTGCACCTCCTCTTACAAATCTTGGTCTGATTCCATTCTAAAATCTGCAGTCAATTCTATTCCCAAATCATCCCCTGTAGGCACGAAGGCTCACCCTCCCCCCTGGTGGGATGAAGAATGCCTTCGAGTGCTGAAGGAGAGGAAAGCGGCCAATAAGACATACTGCCAACAGATGACAATGGAAAATTTCTTGAAAGCCAAGAATGCCCAAGCTGTTGCTAAACGTACATTTCGTTTTAAAAAAAAAAACAGCTGGCGTAATTTCTGCACTAATATATCCCCTGCTACTCCGGCGGGGGAGGTTTGGTCCATGATTCGCAGGTTTAGGTCCTCCTTTTCCCTGCCGAAGTCATCTCACAATTCTGATATTTGGATTTCTGACTTTCTTAACAAAATTGCTCCCCCTTATGTACCTAATCTTGACGAAGTGCCTGTTTTATCTTACTCCCCAAATTCTTCATCTTGGTTAGATGCTCCATTTTCCATAGACGAGTTAAAAAGAGCCACAGAAGACCTAAAAGACTCAGCTCCTGGCAATGACGAAATCTTGAACATATTCATCCGCCACACTGATGATGATTCCCTTTCCTACTTTCTCTCTCTCATCAATATCTTCCTGGACTCTGGTATTATTCCCCCGGACTGGAAAATTCAAAAAATCATTCCCATTTGCAAAAGTACCAAAGATCCAAGTCTAGGCTCAAGTTACAGACCGATTGCTCTCTCTTCAACGCTTTGCAAAGTAGCTGAAAGAATGATTAAGAATAGATTAGACTGGTTTGTAGAGAAAAATCATATTCTTCCCCCTTCCCAGTTTGGATTTAGAAAGGGTAAAAGTACCCTTGACAACCTTTCCTCTCTTGTTACAGATGTCAAATTAGCGTTATCTAAAAACGAATATTGTATTGCAGTATTTTTAGACATCTGTGGAGCATACGACAATGTAAATATACCCATTCTTAAAGAAAAGTTACTGGCGATTGGTATTCCTCCTAAATTGGTTCAATTCATTATCAATTTGCTCTCCGAGAGAACTGTTTTTGTAGATGGATCCGAATCCTCTCCCCACATAAGACAAATATTCAAAGGACTCCCGCAAGGGTCTGTCTTAAGCCCGATACTGTATAATATTTACACATACGATCTGGAAAAATCTATTAATTTCATGTGCAACGTACTCCAATATGCTGACGACTTAACGTTTTACAAAATATCCGCCAATCTTTTCATCGCAGCATCAGCAATTAACAACGCTCTTAGAAAACTCTTGGCGTGGTTAAATATTAATGGTCTTGAACTTTCCCCTGCCAAAAGCAAAGTTGTCATATTCACTCGTCGACGAAAGCTTCCGGATATTCAGGTAATATTTGCCGATGAAGTGATCCCTATCTCGAAGGAAGTTAAGTTCCTTGGAACGTTTTTGGACTCCAAGCTTACTTGGAACTCTCATATAAATCACGTTGTTACAAAATGTGAAAGCAACATCAATCCTCTTAGATTTCTAGCCGGAGTGTGGTGGGGATTCCACCCAGCTTCTTTAAAACTTCTATACAATGCCCTCATCCGAAGCCATCTCGATTACGGATCTTGTCTGTTTGATCCAATGTCCACGTCAAATTCTCATAAATTAGATAAAATCCAGTCAAAATCACTTCGCCTTGTCTTAGGAGCCATGAAATCTTCTCCAATCAACGCAATGCAAGTGGAATGTTGCGAACCTCCCTTACATATAAGAAGGCGATGCCTGGCAGAAAAATATGTTTACAAAATATGTTCAATAACATCCCATCCCTTGATTCCTATACTTCAATCGTTAAAGTATGAGGTTAATACAAATCACTTTTGGAAAAATCATACCCCTCCACTTTTTTATGATTGCTACAATTCTTTCCTGGATTTATCTAGAAACACCTATCTCAATGAATCTCTTCCCTTATACTCATACCCCTATGAAAGCCTTACTTTCTATCCGAAGGTCCATCAATTTATCGGAATAAGTAAAAAAAAACATTAAAAACTCAACTCAATTAAATAATGCAGAATTTAACACAATTATTGAAAACAACTGGCCAAATTACATAAAATTTTTCACAGATGGCTCCAAACTCAGTCAGGACTCCCATTGCGGGGCCAGTGTCTATGTTCCTCACAGAAAATTGTGTTTCCCACACAAACTTCCCAAAGAATGCTCCATTTTCTCTGCTGAATGCATAGCTATCATAGAAGCTCTTCAACTCGTCAAATCATTAAATATTAAAAACGCACTCATCCTTTCAGACTCGCTCAGCTCACTACAAAAAATAAGCGCATGCCCACTCAATTCCAGTAGCGACTCTCTAATCTGCTCGATCAGGAACCTACTGCATTCCATGTCACTGGTTCATGCATCAGTGGTCCTAGCCTGGATACCGGGACACCTCGGTATTACTGGGAATGACATGGCTGATTATATTGCTAAGGAAGCCACTGCCCATGGTCCGTTAAGTGATATCCCTATTCCGGTTAGAGACCATTTCCCTATTCTAAAAACTAAGTACCAACTCCAATGGTCTTCTGAATGGAAAAAATCTTCTCTGATAAAAGGTCACCAGTACTCATTAATCCAACCTTCTATTCCTGTTAAGCCCTGGTTTCACAAATACACTACCATGCCTAAAAAATATATTTCTTCCTTAACCCGAATGCGGCTGGGTCACACTTGTTGTCTTAGCCATCTTGCCAGGTTCCACATAGTCAGTTCGCCGTACTGTGATTGTGGGTCAGAGGATACTCTGGACCATAATTTTTTTGAGTGTCCTATCAATGACCAATTTCCAAACTTCATGCATGAATTGTTAAAACTTGATATTAAATTGCCTACCAGTATACCCTGCCTTCTTAGTCTAAACACTACTGAAATTTACTATTTGTTGGCAAAATTTATTTATAAAAATGGCCTTAATATCTGACCATAATAATAAATATAAACCAAATTTCTTTCACTTTCATTTGTATTCATTTGTTCAGGTTCCTATTTTCATCTTTATTTTCATCTATTTTTACTAATCCCAACTCTGCATATTTTGACTGAGTTAAAACACTATTCTTTATGCATTTGTATATTTTTGTTGATTCTTTTATTGTATTTGTTTATATTCATTTCATAGTACTGTTTTAAAAAAAAAATAATGCTTCTAATTTTGGAAAAATCTGTTCTTTTAAATAACAAAAATGCCCACTACTATTGTGCACAGGTTCCTATTTTTATTACCTATTATTACCAGCTCTGTATTGTTTTTGTTAAGTTATGTTTATGTTACACCCATGTTATGTTTATTATATGTTATGTTCATATTATGTTATGATATGTTTATGTTATGTTCATGTTATGTTATGTTATGTTATGTTATGTTATGTTATGTTTATGCTATGTTTATGTTATGTTTATGTTATGTTATGTTAATGTTATGTTTATGTTATGTTTATGTTATGTTTATGTTATGTTATGTTATGTTAATGTTATGTTTATGTTATGTTTATGTTATGTTATGTTATGTTATGTTATGTTTGGTTTATTTATGTTACGTTATGTTATGTCATGTTGTGTAATCAATTTTATCCTGTAATTTGTTGTATTTATTAATAAGAAAAATGTTGTATTGTATGGCCAAGATCACTCTTAATGGGTGAAAGCCAATATAAAGAATAAAAAAAAAAAAAAAAAAAAAGAGTACTAGGAAAGCAGGAGTGTGTTATACTAAGGTTGATTAAGTGTGTTATAGGTTTCAAAATTTCATTTTTTAATATCTTAATGCAATCCGTTGTTATCTCATCTAATCCAGGAGCAATTCGGTTTTTTAATGTGTTTATAATTTTGTCAATTTTCTCTTCCGAGGTTGTTTTTATTGTAAATCTGTGTTGTGTCGGTTTTTTATTGATATTTGATCTATTTGTTTGTGTTATGCAATTTACGGTTCGCTAAAACTTTTCCTATATTTGCAAAGAAGTTATTCACATGATTTGCTATAGTTTCTGTATTTGTATTGACATCTAATTTTTTGGAGTTAATATTTAGATTTTCAATAGTATTTTTCTGTTTGTATTTTTGTGTGTATGTGACTTCTTTTAATATTTTCCATAATTCCTTTGGGTTATTTTTTTCTTTTTTAAGTTTTTCGCTATAGTATAATTCCTTAGCCACTCTAATAATTTTGGTGCAGATGTTTCTATATCTTTTATAGTAGTTAAGTTGTTCCATGTCGTAGGGTGTATATTTAATTTGTTTGTGAATTTTGTCTCGTTTACGAATACAGTTTAATATTCCCTGTGTTATCCATAGTTTATTTTTTTTTGCTTTGTGTGTGAGTTTTACTTGTTTTATGATAGTGTTTTTATTTATTTCTTGTCCTAACATGTTATTAAATTTATCCCAGGCCTCCTCCACGTTCTCTATTTGGTATATTGTACTCCAGTCTATTTGTTTGAGTTTTTCTTTCAAGTTTGAGTAGTTAATTATTTTTTTTGTGAATATTTTGTCTTGGTTGGGTTTTGTGTTTTCGGTGTCTATTGCTATCATATTCATGTAGTGATCTGTGATAGTGCTTTCAAGTACTACGGTTTTGGTTTTAAGTTTTGTTTTGATCATTATATGATCTATACAAGTTTTTGTGTTTTGTGTGACTCGTGTTGGAATCTTTATCGTTGGCTCCAGTCCATGCTGTGCTAGTAGTGTTAGGTATTCTATATTTTGTGGGTGTCCGTTTTGTAATATGTTTATGTTTAGGTCTCCAATGATGATGATATTTTTATTTTTGTTGATTTCTTTTAAAGTATTGTTAAGTGCAGTTAGGAAATATGTGATGTCGTTTTTGGATGGAGATCTGTACATCGCAAGAATACACGTTTCTTTATCATATGCTATGTGTATGCAGTTGGAGTCTATTATGTGTATTTCTTTGACGATTGTATTTATTTTATCATTGATGTATATAACTATGCCATCATTTTGATTTTTGTGTTTTTTTGTGTGGTGTGTGTTATAGTTTTCGATTGTTTTTGGTACATATTTATCGTTCAACCAGCATTCTGTCAGCACAATTATATCAAAATTATTATCAAGCTGTTGTAGGTATATCGTAAATTCATCAAATTTTTTATTAATTGACCTAATGTTTTGGTGTAATATTTTGATTCTATTTTTTTCTTTTGTGATGTTTGTCCATATATTAAAATCGTTTGTACTTACACAGTAGTGTTGGTTGTCCGAGTCTGTATATTCCATGTAATCCGCCATGTTGGTGATTAATTGTGAAAGTATATGATGTGAAGTGTATTTACGTGTGGAGTTGTGTTTATGTTAGTTTGTTAATGTCATCACAATGTTTAATATTGTAAATTTTGCCTTCCGGGGTCTTCCTGGTTAATAGATGGCCTCTTCGAAACCATACAAATTTGTAGTTAATTATTTTTGCATGGTTTTTTAATTTCCACATTAGTTGCTTGTAATATGGCGTCATTACTTCTCCAATATAAATGTTTTGTTTTCCGGGCTGGTGTATTGCCTCCGTGGTGAGACCTTTTCTTGATGATAGTATAGCATCCCTTTTATTTTTGTTATTTAATTTGAAAGTTATTTTCGGTGGGTGGTTTGGTCGGCGATCTTGGATGTGATTTATATTCGAAATTTCTGTGTCTTCAGTTTGAACTCCGCACGCAGCAGTTATTTCCTTTATTATGTTTTTTGTCATTTTAGGATCATTATTTTGGATACCTGATATTTCGAGATACTCTTCCAGTGTCGCCTGTTCCATTTCTGTTGTTTTTACTAAAATACTTTTGAATTCTATGTTTTTTTGTTCTAGTTCATTTTTTATTTCAGATATTTCTTTTTCTAACTGTGGAATTTTTTCAATAGATTTTATTAATGTATCGTATTGATCGCTTATAAATTGAAGCGATTTTTTATTGTCCGCAGATTCCGTTTCTATCTTGTTTAAAATCACTGTTTTCATTTCATCGAATTTTTTGTCGATGTAATTTATAATGTAATTCATATTTTCTGGGTTTTCAGTGTATGTTGAGTCGGTAGGCCGAAAGTTCTTACTAGAAGAAGGAGTGTAATTGGATTGTGATTGAGTTTTAGGATCCAATGTTTTACATTCTTTGCATTTCCAGTTGTCTCTGAGTGTTTTTGACATTTTTTTAAAATTTTTCTGCGGTGCTATTTATGCAGGTGTAATGAAATGCATTTAAGCATATGCTGCATTTTATGCTCTTGTTTGGACTAATAATATTATCGCAACTATAGCAGTCCATTTTTGTTATTATTTACGTTTATTGTAATAATGTATTTATTTATTCGGTTTCTGTATATTTGTCTTTTATGCGAGGTTTCTTGATTTTATTTAATAATGGTAATTAATTTATTTAATAACAGTAGTAAAAATATATCTGTTGACGAATAGCGAAACGCATTTATTTATTGTATTTTTTGTTTAATTCCTGCACGTTTTTCTGCCCTCTATGGTCAAGTAGCGATAACTGTACAATGTGTAGTTGTGGCGTTAAAATTTATTTATTTTCGTTTAAAATTTGTTAATTTTGTTCAAATTTAAAGTATTTTTCACTTCTGTGTACGGCACCACTGCGCAACTGTTACTGATTACGCTTAGTAGACTTTTTTATGCTTTATTTCACTGTTATAATGTATGTAGACAGTCCGGCATAGGCAATACAAAAATTACATTTACTGAAATTTCGTTGCTTCAACTTGTCATTTGACAACTTCTTCAACTCTGCAGCTACTTTATACTGATTAAATAAACTTTTTATACTGATTAAATAAACTTTTTTCACTTAAATTCGCTATTTTAATACGGAGCAGAACACTAGTTGACAACTGTCAAATTCAACCATAGAATATTATATCTGGTACAGTTGTAAACAGTGGCGGTAGAATGGCGGTAGAAACAATCCCTGTGTGATGTTGGTGATTCTATTATGGCTGACAAAGGTTTTAATGTCCAGGACATCTTCGCACCATATGGTGTCACAGAATCACTAGGAGTGTTTTAGAAAATTACAGAAAAGTTGCTAGCAAAAGGGTGCACATAGAAAGAGTAATAGGACTTTTAAAAACATATGAAATTTTGAAATCCCCTATGAACCATACCGAGACAATACTTTCATCAGATATAATATTTCTATGTTGCATGTTGTGTAATTTTAGATCAAGTATAATAGATAAAGATGCTTGGTAAATTGTATGAAAAAAAAAATTGTGTGTTTTAGACCACACAAGTGAAGTAAAACTTCACTAACTTATGCCGGGTACACGCTGTATATAATGCTAAAATACGGTAGTACTCGTTTGCTAGCTCTAGCTCCTTCTCCCGCCTCCGATCACTGTTTGCATCGATTAAGACCCTCCTCCGATCACCGTTTCATCGATTAGCGTTGGCATGTGATTTTTCGTAAGGCACCAGTTTAAGTGTCGAGCGTGCGTAAAGAAGTTTTACTTCAAAAACTGTTAATGTAAATATTGTTCAAATTTTAGATTATATATTTTAGATAACTTCCTGAAGAGCTCATCCATCAGCGCGCACGATTTCTAACTTAACCCTTTGAAGTTCCTTTTGTTATATGTATTAAACAAATATACAGGGTGTTAAGGGACGTACTTGACTTACTTTAACCAGTAATTCCTGACATTATTTGGAATAAAAACCGTTTCTTTTAATTTAAAAAATTCTTTTATTTCTCGAGGTCAATATGAAAAGAACAAGATTACAGACATAATATAAATGTGTCGTAAAACATTTACAAACATTATACACATAGAAGAACATATCAGTACAACGAATAATTAACATGATACATAAATTATTTATTGTTTTGGCATTTATTTTTTATTTTTTACATCCTAATATTATATAGTTGTTGTAGCATTGGTCAACGCGTGAGCAACTTTGTGAACAGTCAACCTGTTAAAATAAAGAAAATAAGATTAGCAAATTAAATATGCAACTAGTGCAGAATAAAAACAATAAGTAAGTTTGTCAAATCAATGCCTTCAGAAGGCGAAACAGCTGCCATGCATAGTAATAGATACACCTAGTAAAACATTTTAAATCCTATTTTATTTAAAATAATTATATTAAAAATATACAAGATATTATTTTTCCAATAATAATTTAGGATGACATGTATTTATATTACTACTTATTTACATTCTGTACAGTCACTGGAGGTTGTCCACCACTTACCCGCCCTGGTATAAGTAACATAAGGTTACTCCTTCAAGGCTCTCACAAGGACGCTATGTATAAGAACATTTAATAAAACGAAGCTAGACCTCCAATGTACGTGCATATGGTAGCAGTATGCAAGTGCTTACAAATACACAAGACAGTGATTGTTAGTAAACAAAGGTATTGGAGGTTATCCACCACTTACCCGCCCTGGTATAAGTAACAAATGGTTACTCCTTCAAGGCTCTCGCAAGGACTCTAATTTTTTTGAAAGAACGAATCTACATTTAAGTTTGAACGAATCTAGACCTCCAGTGTCCCTGCATACGGTGTTAGGAAGCAGTATGCAAGTGCTTACATAATATACAAAATGCGAATGATATATGATCAATAATATAAAGTATTTCAAATATAAAGTAATTTAAAAAAACATACAAGGCTGCTGGTATTGGCATCTTGCGTATGCTGCAAGCATCTGCATGTGCCTTAAATTTGAATTATGTGCAGAAAATCCTATAGCTAAATTACGGAACATAGTTTGGTAATTTTTGTTTTTAATGGAAGTAGTAGGCCTAGAATCAAAATCAAGGAGCTGTTGTTGAGACAACTGCTGTTTTTTAGTTGCAGATATTCCGCTTTTATAGGCGCACCATGATATTTCCTCGGTGTATTTCACTAAAATCTACTATTCCATGTAGAACTACAAATACGTGCTTGCAATGTGCATTGCCGGCTGCACACTCACATTGGCATTCCAATATAGTGTTACAATTATAGTGTATATAGACAGCATAAGAAAGATGTTTCCTTTACTAAAATATAGGTTGTGCCATTTTTATATGCACTTCGAACACTCAGCAAATATTGTTCAGAATACATACTTAACGCTTTGTCGGTGTTCTTCAAACTTTCCCAGGAAACACTGAATTTATGTAGTTCTTCCCGCGCCAGTGCTGGAATATTGGAGGCCATGTTGATGTCTTGAAAATCTTCCGGCTTTGGCGTAACCATTTCCAAGACATCTTCGTCTGCAACGCCAGCAGGATTGAAATTATGAAGTTTATGATAGTCTTCGAGTCTTAAATAAAACGCATTATGATAATAACTATTAATAAATTAGAAAAGAAATTATCTTGGCAATATAAAAAAGCAATAGTGGTGTATTTAATAACCTTCAAACGTTTTGGAATTACGTTCTTTCAATTCTTCCTTCAATTGGAAAATAGTCCACTGACCGTAATTTCTGTGCATTTTACTTACAAATCGAGCAAACTAGGTTTGTTGTCGGAAAACAAATAGCTATCGAAATGACAGATCATTGGAAGACCTCGATTTGGTCGACAGAATAGGTGGCAGGAGGACCGGTAAACAACATCTCTTGGATATTTTGGAATCACTCAAAAAACGGACCATTAACTGAGCCTACCCATTGCTGTTAATGGGAAAAAACCCTTCGTGGGTTTAAAGCTCCTAACTCCTATTGTCTGAACATCAACGAGTCCCTATGATTTTTCCACATAGTAAACAAGATCTTCGTGGCTTTATCGTACAATAATCTTTCATTTAACGTTGTGTATTTTTTTGATTTAAGATATGTAAAGGTTAATGTAATTCGTTGGTGTGGTAACCTATGTTCTTTTAGAAGGTAGAGTGAATGGAACTTTGCTATGAAGATCTTACACCAGGGTGATACTGAGAGTATCTTCCACTTTGTAACGTGCTGCAGATATGTCAGGTAGGTGTGCTGACCCTTATTCTACCAGTATTACAATGGAAGATGTTTCGATGAACATGGTGCAGTCGGAAAACACATATGTACACATTTGCTTCTACGATGCGTTCTATAGTTGCCTCCCGTGTTCACTCCTCCCTCTCCTCAAACAGACCCTCCATACAGCATCCTGCGTTTGAAACTCCAAATCCATATATTGTATCATACTTGTAGGTATTGCTTGTATGCTATCTATATTTTCTGTAAACTACTTTACTTGTCTAAGTTATCATATTCATGTGTGTAGTTTAATCTCTTATTCAATTACTGTATCTAAAAACAGAGATGTCAGTTTGCGTTATGTAATAGTAAAAACCTAAATTGCTTTCCGATTTCATCCAAGTAGCACCACGTCGGAAGGTTCAGCTGTTCAACCGTCCGTTCCTTAAACCAGAGATATTTCCTTACCGCATGTTCTTTCATATTAATGTTCATTAATTAATGATCTAGGTATTAAGCTTTTGAATCAACCAGACGGCAAGTTTCTTATCATGGGAGACTTTAACCTACCCGATATTACCTGGACTCTTCCTGTGGGTGAGGTTAACCTGATTCCTAGCAACTACACTTCTATAATAAGCTCAACATTTATCGACAATATAAATTACTGTAACCTCCACCAATATAATGGTATTCAACATACATTAGGAAGAATTCTTGATCTCGTTCTCTGTAATTTTTCGGTACGCGTAGCTCCCGCGAACGATCCGTTGGTTCCTGAGGATGCTCATCATAAATCCATCATTATCACTGCTGAGTTCGTTGAACCCCCGGTCATAAAGGAAAACTCAATTAAACGGCCCTCCTTCCACAAGCCTAATTATGATGACTTAAGATATAGCCTGGCACAAGAAGATTGGAACGCACTCAACCTTACCGATTCCGTCAATCCTGCAGTATCGCATTTATACAATATTATTAATAATTTGATCGCTGATAAGGTTCCATTGAGGCGTACTGGTAAATATTCCTACCCCCCGTGGTATAGCTCATCATTAATAAAACTTATTCGTGAAAAGCAGAAATTTCACAGACTATATACAACCTACAAGAACCCTTCCGATTACATTACTTTTTCAAAGCTACGCTACCAGACAGAAAAAAATGGCAAAGAAGTGTCACGAAGACTTTATTAATAATGCTGAAGAGAATATCGCCAAAGATCCCAAGGCATTCTGGTCATATGTTAAATCAAAAAAACTATCAGCATCTATTCCTAGCGTATCTTAAGGATGTAACAGCCGAGGGTGGACAGGCAGTCTGTGATTTATTTGCTGATTATTTTCATTCTGTCTACGAACCGGCTGACCCTCTGGGGATTTCCTGCGATGACTCTGTAGTTAAGCAGGTTTGTGCGATGGTATAAGTTTTTATCGATGCTGACCTCGTGTCTAAATATTTAAAACGGCTCGATTCTAGCAAGGGGGCTGGGCCGGATGGTATCCCACCACTGTTCATTACCGAGTGCGCAAATCATTTGTCACTCCCGCTATCAATACTGTTTAATATATCGATCAAGACTGGTACATTTCCAGATATATGGAAAAGAGCCTACATCACACCAATTCATAAATCGGGAACTAAGTGTGAAGCAGATAATTATAGACCCATTTCCAAGCTTTGCATTTTTTCAAAGGTGTTCGAAAACATAGTCTATGACCAGTTATTCTGTGGTAAAGAATTCGATCAACGAATTTCAGCATGGATTCTTTGCAGGTCGCTCTGTTGCTACTAATCTTATAACTTTTACAAACTTCTCGTCTGCCTCCATGGATAAACGTGTGCAAGTTGATACAATCTATACCGACTATAGCAAGGCTTTTGACAAGATCAACCACAACATTCTGCTTAGAAAACTTGCTAATCATGGTATTTATGGAGATCTCCTTCGTTGGTTATCCTCATACGTAACAAACAGGTCCCAGGCTGTGACAGTGGGTGGATTTTCCTCCGTCTGGAAAATCGTTACTTCCGGTGTACCTCAGGAATCCATTTTGGGTCCTTTGCTTTTCTCTATCTATATTAATGATATTACGACATGTTTTCACAACGCTCAAATTTTACTATTTGCTGACGATATGAAGATATACCTTCCTAAAAGCTCCCCGGACTGTTCTGCGCTTTTACAAGCAGATCTTGATCGACTGACGGATTACTGTCTCAGAAATAAGCTTTTTATCAATATTTCTAAATGTTGCAAAGTCACATTCACACGTAACCGTGTGAAAATACTGCATGATTACACCATTTCTGGATCGATTTTAACAAATAAAGACTATGTGCGTGATCTCGGGGTTTTCTTAGACTCTAAACTTACCTTTGGTAAAAACGTTAATAACATTGTCACCAAAGCATCAAAAAGTCTAGGTTTTGTACTGAGAACATGCAAATTTTTCAAAAATACTAAGACATATCTGACTCTCTACAATTCACATTTTCGTTCTCACCTAGAGTACTGTTCACCGGTTTGGAACCCGCGCTATATTGTTTATGTTAACAGGTTAGAAAGAGTTCAGGAACGATTTCTCAAATTCCTCAATTTTAAATCATTTAATATATACAACTCTTACGACGAAATCGAGAAACATTTTCGAATAACGAAACTACTCAACAGTAGGATTTTCGCTGATCAGATGCTCTTGTATAAAATTATTAACTCTAAAGTTGACTGCCCGGAGTTGCTGAACAAAATAAATTTCCATGCGCCAATTCGATACAGCAGACAAAATACCCTTTTCTACATTGATAGATGCAATACCAATTCCAATCAAAATGAATTTATGCAAATGACATGTAACAACTATAATAATAAATTTGCAAATATAGACACTCGTGCTGACATATTCACTGCTAGTTACTATCACTACAGAATTTCATTGTATCACATTCTAACTCATATTCACGACTTTTAAATTGATTGTACCTAATATTTTAATATTACTTGCGTGGCAACTTTTCCTTATCCCTCTCCTCCCCTTTCCCGTTCTAACCCAAGTCTATTTAAGTATTGTTATAATCACATTTATTTTATTGCTGTTTATTGTAGGCATATTATAGGTTTACCGTTTGTTGAATTTACATTCGTATTATTATTTTTCTTATTTGCTGCTTTATTCTGTTTTTTTTTCTATTTTTATTAAATATTCTAGTTTACAGGTTAGTTATATGTTTCTCAATATCTATCTGTGAACATTAATAATTGGTCTGTTTTTTTTGCTATCCTCTTATGTATATTGTATTACTAAGACTGTTTATGTTCCTCAAATAAATAAATAAATATTGACGGCAACATCAGAGGGGTATAGACTCAAGACAAAGGAGGTGAGCAGGGAGTAAGCAAGTCGCAGCACACTATTATTATATATCAAATCTCTTCAAGGAACACCACAATTTGCAAGAGTGCATGTCGATGAAAGTGAGTTTCTCCCGAGAGGGATTTGTTCGGCAGTCTATCCTCTCTTCCCACCCCTGCGGGAAAATGGCGTGTTGGATGTTTCGGTAGTTTTCCAAGACAATACGTAAACCAAAATAATTGCAACCTTTTTATTTGCAAACATTTACAGCACCCATAAAACAAGTTACATCTTTACAAGTAATTATAACATGAAATGAAATTGCCAGAAATTATTTATTTATTAATTAATTTACGCCTGTTGGGCTTTTACATAAACAAGTATAAATTAATTACATTACACAGTGCATTCAAATTAACGTAATAATAATAATGTTAGCTTTCAAGAATGGAAGGTTCATTTACAAAGGATGTTGGGATCATTCCATCTTGGTATTCTAGTTTAATTTCCCTTTAGTTCTGAAAAGCATTTATTTAATAATAATGGTTTACTGTATGTCTACACTAGAGTATCAGTAATTATTATAGCTTTATACATTACCACATCACGTAAAGTCTCCATTTTTTAATGTATTGTAAATAGTTTTTGTTGTTGTTACAGCTGTTTCAGCTTTCAAGGCCAATTTCAAACTGTGGTTTTAGCCACGTTTAGACGACTTATTTATATGATTCTTTTTTAACACATTTTAATAAATTAATAACTGCTACATCATTATTAAACATTTAAAATAACATTGATGTGGGGAAAACAGACTTCAAAATACCCAGACAGAATATGAAATCTATTGTCACAATTATTTTATCGGTAAATAGGTTTAACTGGTAATAAATCATTTTAATTTGGGAGCGGGTAAAATAGAATCATATAAATAAGTCGTCTAAACGTGGTTAAAACCACAGTTTGAAAATGGCCTTCAAAGCCGAAACATCTGTAACAATATCAAAAATCAAAAGATACTTGCAGAACTTAATAATTATATTATAAAATTTTATTTTAATAAAAAAAATATTAAAAATAAAATGGAGTTCTACGAAATAAACACAAAAACAATAAATATATTGTAAATAGATTACTACAGAGAAATGAATTACATAAATAAATACAATAACGAAGACTTGTTTTGCTCTTCTTGTAGAAAACGTGGAACAACGAAAGTGTTCCACAACTTTTACATTGATATTATGACTTACATTTTGAACATATGTAAAATATATAATTAAGAACCTACCTAATGGATTTTTGTCGTTATGATCCTGTTAAAGAAATGATTTTACTTTGCTTTATCATTGACATATAAATGAGGATATACTTGACATAGAAATGTCAACTATATCCTCAAATAATTGCTATTTATAAATGATTGAGAAATAAATCAACATAATATGATATAATTATTGAATGTTTTTCGTGGTTTGAGAGCTTATGCGTAAAATTGTATAACATTTTTAATTCAAGTATTTTGTTTTCGTGTAACTTATTTCATAATTTTGTACACAACTAGTGTTATAATCCTTCAATCTGCTCTTACAGTAGGGCAGCAATTAAATAAGTATATAACGATAATGTACTGATGACCTTTAGGTCATGCGGAACATGCAAACGATTTTTCTCCACTGTGAGTCAGCATGTGGTACAGCAAATGTGCCTCTCGAGTAAATGATTTTTTGCAATCGGAAGATGAAAAAGGCTTATCTTCACGATGAGTTACCATGTGGTGCATTAAATATCTCTTTTGGGAAAATGATTTTTTGCAGTCAGAACATGAAAATAGCTTTTCTCCATTAGAGTCAGCTTGTGGTTCGTTAAATGTTCATTTTGAAAAAAAATGATTTTTTGCACAACGGGAGGCACAAAAAACAAGCAAAAGGTTTTTCTTAAATATGAGTCAGCATATGCTACGTTAAATTGTCCTTTCGAGCAAATAATTTTTTGTAGTCGGAACATGAAAAGGGCTTTTCTCCACTGTGAGTCAGAATATGCCTCTTCAAAACTTCCTTTCTAGAATATGAATATGTACAGTCAACACAAGAAAAAGCTTTTTCTCCACTGTGAGTCACCATGTGTCTCTCCAAGCCTGCCTTTCAAGAACATGTATATGTACAGTCGACACAAACAAAAGCTTTTTCTCCACTGTGAGTCTGTCTGCCTTTCGAAAACATGAATATGTACAGTCAACACAAGCGAAAGCTTTTTCTCCACTATGAGTCAGTATGTGGTTCTTCAAAATTCCCTTCCGAGAAAATGATTTTTTGCAGTCGGAACATGAAAAAGGTTTTTCTCCACTGTGAGTCATCATGTGTCTCGTCAAACTACCTTTTACAAAACATGAATAACTACAGTCAGAGCATGAAAAAGGTTTTTCTTCACTGTGAGTCATCTTGTGTACCGTTAAATTACTTTTTTGAGAAAATGATTTATTACAGTCAGAGCATGAAAACGGTTTTTCTCCACTATGAGTCATCATGTGTGTCGTCAATTTACTCTTTTCATAACATGAATAACTACAGTCAGAGCACCAACAAGGTTTTTCTCCACTGTGAGTCATCATGTGTAAGTTCAAAGATCGCTTTTGAGAACACGAATGTGGCTCGTCAAATTACTCTTTAAAAAACATGAATAACTACAGTCAGGGCATGAAAAAGGTTTTTCTTCACTATGAGTCATCATGTGTCTCGTCAAACTACCTTTTACAAAACATGAATAACTACAGTCAGAGC
This sequence comes from Hesperophylax magnus, assembly GCA_026573805.1. Lineage (NCBI taxonomy): Eukaryota > Metazoa > Arthropoda > Insecta > Trichoptera > Limnephilidae > Hesperophylax > Hesperophylax magnus. The sequence goes on from JAIUSX010000022.1 coordinate 11,450,319, forward strand.
ATGAAAAAGGTTTTTCTTCACTGTGAGTCATCTTGTGTACCGTTAAATAACTTTTTTGAGAAAATGATTTATTACAGTCAGAGCATGAAAACGGTTTTTCTCCACTATGAGTCATCATGTGTTTCGTCAATTTACTCTTTTCATAACATGAATAACTACAGTCAGAGCACCAAAAAGGTTTTTCTCCACTGTGAGTCATCATGTGTAAGTTCAAAGATCGCTTTTGAGAACACGAATAATTACAGTCAGAGCATGAAAAAGGTTTTTCTCCACTATGAGTCATCATGTGTCTCGTCAAATTTCTCTTTACAGAACATGAATAACTACAGTCAGAGCATGAAAAAGGTTTTTCTCCACTGTGAGTCATCTTGTGTACCGTTAAATAATTTTTTTGAGAAAATGATTTATTACAGTCAGAGCATGAAAATGGTTTTTCTCCACTATGAGTCATCATGTGTTTCGTCAATTTACTCTTTTCATAACATGAATAACTACAGTCGACACAAGCAAAAGCTTTTTCTCCACTGTGAGTCAGCATGTGACTCTTCAAGTGTGCCTTTCGAGAACATGTATATGTACAGTCGACACAAGCAAAAGCTTTTTCTCCACTATGAGTCAGCATGTGGTTCTTCAAAATTCCCTTCCGAGAAAATGATTTTTTGCAGTCGGAACATGAAAAAGGCTTTTCTCCACTATGAGTCAGAATGTGGTTCGTCAAAATTCCCTTCCGAGAAAATGATTTTTTGCAGTCGGAACATGAAAAAGGTTTTTCTCCACTGTGAGTCATCATGTGGCTCGTCAAATTACTCTTTAAAAAACATGAATAACTACAGTCAGGGCATGAAAAAGGTTTTTCTTCACTATGAGTCATCATGTGTCTCATCAAACTACCTTTTACAAAACATGAATAACTACAGTCAGAGCATGAAAAAGGTTTTTCTCCACTGTGAGTCATCTTGTGTACCATTAAATAACTTTTTTGAGAAAATGATTTATTACAGTCAGAGCATGAAAAAGGTTTTTCTCCACTGTGAGTCATCTTGTGTACCGTTAAATAACTTTTTTGAGAAAATGATTTTTTGCAGTCGGAACATGAAAAAGCTTTTTCTCCACTATGAGTCAGCATGTGGTTCTTCAAAATTCCCTTCCGAGAAAATGATTTTTTGCAGTCGGAACATGAAAAAGGTTTTTCTCCACTGTGAGTCATCATGTGTAAGTTCAAAGATCGCTTTTGAGAACACGAATAATTACAGTCAGAGCATGAAAAAGGTTTTTCTCCACTATGAGTCATCATGTGTCTCGTCAAACTTCTCTTTACAGAACATGAATAACTACAGTCAGAGCATGAAAAAGGTTTTTCTCCACTGTGAGTCATCTTGTGTACCGTTAAATAACTTTTTTGAGAAAATGATTTATTACAGTCAGAGCATGAAAACGGTTTTTCTCCACTATGAGTCATCATGTGTTTCGTCAATTTACTCTTTTCATAACATGAATAACTACAGTCGACACAAGCAAAAGCTTTTTCTCCACTGTGAGTCAGCATGTGACTCTTCAAGTGTGCCTTTCGAGAACATGTATATGTACAGTCGACACAAGCAAAAGCTTTTTCTCCACTATGAGTCAGCATGTGGTTCTTCAAAATTCCCTTCCGAGAAAATGATTTTTTGCAGTCGGAACATGAAAAAGGCTTTTCTCCACTATGAGTCAGAATGTGGTTCGTCAAAATTCCCTTCCGAGAAAATGATTTTTTGCAGTCGGAACATGAAAAAGGTTTTTCTCCACTGTGAGTCATCATGTGGCTCGTCAAATTACTCTTTAAAAAACATGAATAACTACAGTCAGGGCATGAAAAAGGTTTTTCTTCACTATGAGTCATCATGTGTCTCGTCAAACTACCTTTTACAAAACATGAATAACTACAGTCAGAGCATGAAAAAGGTTTTTCTCCACTGTGAGTCATCTTGTGTACCATTAAATAACTTTTTTGAGAAAATGATTTATTACAGTCAGAGCATGAAAAAGGTTTTTCTCCACTGTGAGTCATCTTGTGTACCGTTAAATAACTTTTTTGAGAAAATGATTTATTACAGTCAGAGCATGAAAACGGTTTTTCTCCACTATGAGTCATCATGTGTTTCGTCAATTTACTCTTTTCATAACATGAATAACTACAGTCAGAGCACCAAAAAGGTTTTTCTCCATTGTGAGTCATCATGTGTAAGTTCAAAGATCGCTTTTGAGAACATGAATAACTGCAATGGGCACAAGAAAGGGGTTTTTCTCCAGTATGGGTGCGCAAGTGAAGTCCTAAGTTTGACTTGTAAAAGCAGGAGTAGTTACAATGGGAACAGGGGAATCGTTTTTTTACGGGTTGCATCTTCAGTTCTGTCAATAAATCAGAAAAAGATTAGGAATATAACGTTTTTAGTGTAAACAAAGTTAAATCATATAACGTTTAAATAAATAAAAAACGAATTCTTCATTGTAACAGAGAAAATCGGTTTTACCTGTTGTCTGGGTAATTCTATCAAAGTGACCTAAGCATTCCTTTTTAATATCTGGCAGGTCAATTTCAATTTTCATACATGGAATCCCCCCACCATATTCTTCTTGTTTTTCTAGTTCTGCCTTGTTTGAAACATTTTTCACATTAATGCTTCCTGTAAAAACAAAAAATCAATTTGTATATGATATATTTATACAATAATTTAACGCCTTCGGGGCTTGTTACGGGGTACTCAAATTTTAAAATGAGAATTAATTTTGAACATGAGAAAGAAATAATAAAAATAAAATTGCAAGAGACAAAAAAATTATGATCAGTCAGATTTACAAAGAAGGTCTATAATATAACCCACGAAATTCACTAAGCTAACATAAAACATTTATTTATTTATTGAAATACAAACGGCACGACATGTGCCATAAACATAAATATAAAAATATAGTTTAAAGTATAAGAAAGTAAAGTACTTAAAGCTACAAGGTACAAAATATACAAAATATAAAAAAAACCTTGTTTTAAACATTAAGTTTACCAAAAAAAATATACAAAATATACAGTATATAAAGTTTATAGATAAAATATAAAGTTATGTATAAAGCGTAAAGTATAAGTAAAGGTTACGGTGTAAAGTGTAAGGTTTAATGTAAAGTTAAGTTAATTATAAAGAATAAATTATTAAAAAAAAACAAGTACCAAAGGTAAAACATGTCAGTATCACCCATGTATTAGTTTCCCATGTGTAAAACCGCTGTACCGGAAATTGGACAATGTAGTTGCGCTTATACATACTGTGTCGAGTATTGTGTTGTGATGTCACTAGCGAAAAGCAATACCTCGACATCGTCGAAGCAATTTGTCATATCGTTGATGAAAATGAGGAATAAAACCGGACCAATGTAAGTTTATATCCCTATCTAGAATAATGCGATGTCAAAGCGCATGAGACTATTCATGCGCTTTGGCATCGCATTATTCTAGACAGGGATATAGACTTACATTGGTGTAAGATAAGAATTAAAAATTCCTCCGCTGCTCATCTTACCAGGGAATTCCTGCGTCGAGATGAGCAGCTTTACAATTATATTCAATCAAATAAGTTAAGTACATAACACATACATAGATGGTTTACATAGAATATTTCTTATTTTGATTGTTCCATTTTAGATGGCCAATTATCAAGCCGAGATATCTGATAATGTCTACACTTTCCGAAGATGGCTGATTTACAGAGGAAATGCTAAAAGTAATATATTTTGTTTTGGTCATGTTTAAGGTTAAAAGGTGTTGATCAAGCTAAATTTTGACTGCACTCAATCCCGCCTCGCACTTAGCATAAGTTTTATCCCACGCATCACCAGCAAATACCAAAACAGTGTCATCTGCAAACACAACTGAAGTACCCGAAAACGGCAGCTTTCAAATAATAATAATATTAATCATTATCTAAGAAAGTTTGCACATTACAACTATAAATACATATTATGATGTATATTGTACATTGATTTGTAACTTTTTTCTAAGTTTATAAAATTAACAGAAAAATACAAACATAATATGATGAAGGTAAAAAGTAAATAAAAGTACAGTTAGTTGAGGTTTCTCAAATACCGCGACACTAGGCTAGCCTGTGTTGAGGTTACCCATACTTGTATTAGGATGTATACGCTCCATAGAGTGGTGACTTCAATAACTGCGAATTTGGGTGAATGCACCGGTAAAGGCTCTATTCTTATTTTTGATCCAAGTTTTTACATTATCTTTTGTTTTGTGAATCACATTGTTTTATAATGTCTGTAAGAGTGTTGTAGAGTCTTGTCGCAAAGTATTTAAAGTTTCGATGACCAAACGTAGTATGGGTTATCGGTGTTTTTAGTAAGTTTTTGTTTTTGCTTCGAGTACATCGTTTATTTTAACTTTTTTCTTAGTAATTATTTATATTTGAGTACATTTGAATAAGGATAGTTTTTGCATATAGCTGCCAAACATTAAGCACATTAATAATATTAAAAATAGGTTAAAGTCTGAAATTATTGATAGACTAAACATTATTTTTTAAATTGTTTTCTGAGCCTTTATGATATGGGTCTATTGCAGATGAAGTGCCCCCTCCCCATGCTATTTTACCATACTCAATAATAGATTGGGTCTATTGCAGATGAAGTGCCACCTCCCCTTGCTATGATACCATACTCAATAATAGATTGGCAGACTGCAAAATAAATCATTTTCAGGTGTTGTAAGCCGAGAAAGTTTCGTATGATTCTGAAAAAGTGCATGGTTTTTCTTATTTTGTTTGCAATTATTTGAGTATGGAGATTCCATTTGAGATATGGATCAATGGTGAGGCCGAGGTACTCCATCTGAGTAGAGCGCTCAATGTACGGACACTGACAACATTCGTCGGAATTCAAACATGAGTGTATTCTAATGGAGGCATCGTCAGGAAGTTGATCAGTAATATTAATGCTTGATGTGACATATTTAGTTTTCTCGGTGTACATATAACATATTCAAATATAGTAAACTAGCTGTTGCAATCAAATATTTCTTTTTAATATACTTTGGCGCTGTGACAGAGGAGCAAAGTCCGGGACGAAGCGGGGGTCGGCACGTGACAATCTACGAAATGCAGTGTTTTGTCTAAACTAGTGTGATAATTGTCTCAAGGTGAATGGTCGTGCGTAAATTATATTCACGAGTACTTGTTGATAAACCTTTTTTAAGTGAATTAACATGATTTCTAGAAGACAAAATTTAAAATGTCCGATATTTGGTGTAAGTGCAGAGTTAAAAGAGAATATCCTACCTACGTATGAAAATGTGATGAAATTCTACGAATGGGTTCGACAAGACTTAAAATTAAGGAATAACACAACTGAAGAACCTACGTTTTTGGAAATTTCCGAAATAGTTTGAACGAAAATTGAAGAATTGTGAATAAAATCTTCTATTCCAATTGTCACACACAAACGAATCTTACAGTTACTAAAAAGTTATCACTCGAAGTATTATAATTTGAAAAAGTCTTTGAAGAAATTAAGGAAGAAAAGTTAAAAGAGTTCAGAGTACAAAGTAGAAAATTTTTGAAATAGCACGAGGCATTTGTTTACCTATTTGGATCGCCCTACTGCAGGACCTAAATCATGTGCAGGTCAAATTGGTAAAGCATTAGAGATATGCAAGACGCTGCCGTTGGCAAACTTTGAGAAGATAGAAGGTGAACTACCTCCACAAATATCCACAGATCTCAGTACAGACCAGAAATATATAAAAGAAATGACTACTGCTGTCATAAATAGATCCTGCACTCCTGATCTATTACAGAGAAGCCCAGGTAAACTACCCCATGCCCGCTGGTTGACAAGAGCTAATCGCATACTGCATTTGTATATTTCTACAGAAAATCCACAACAGTATCTTGTGACTTTAGCAACATTTGTCGTATCATATCATACGCTCCTGTCTGGTTTGCTATCAAAACACATTCATCCTGCAAAGATGGTTCAAATCATTTATGGAAGCTTATAAACAGCACTAGATATTTGTCCAACGAGTTGTTAGCGATAGTGGACCCTGTTATAATTCGAAATAGTTATTTTGCTCATCCAGAAAACTTGTTGTTGAGTATGGTAACAGATTCACGTAGGCACATTAGAGAACTCGACTCAAGACGCATTTTAAAAGCTCGTCCAGTTAATAAAAATACTGTTTCGCGCATTTCTGAGGTGCCAAAAGTGGACTTAAATGCATGTTCTTACATAGACATGATTGAGTGGCAACAAAATATATACGAACCCCCAATACTGATGAATATTTCCGATGAGCAGTTACAAGATCCCATTGAAAATGGAGAAGATACAGTGTTGGAGTTTATGAGACTGCCTTGCCACACCCAGGATGTGGAAAGATCTGTAAAAGTTGTGACAGAAGCAGCTCTAAGTGTATTCGACAAGATAAGACGAGAAGGATTTATAAAATCAAAAATTAGCATCTCGTAAACTCATGCCAAAGTTTGAGCCGAAAAGGGATTTTGCTTTAAAAATTGATGTTATTCATACCAACATAACTTTCTGAACCTGTGTTTATCATTTAATGCATAATATATTATATTTATTTATTATTTTGTTTATAGAGTGTTTAATACAAAACGTCTATAAAACCTTCAAAAAAATGTCTATGGCGGAAACTCAAGCTGGCGAGCTAGAACTTCCAAATTGAGAAGTATTATTTACAATTACATAAAGCAACTTTTACCTGGTTTTCCAATTCGAATTTCGAAAAAAATCATATAAAAGTGTGGTAAATATTTACCTACGACTACCGGTTTTTACACGCATTTAAAAATAAACAATCATTTGATTCATCTTAATGACAATAAACAACAACTTTTTGCATTTATGATTTTGAAAAATATTGATATTTAATATTATTTACGTAAACAATAATTTACGAGAAAATTTTCCGTACGACACACCATTTTGACACACCGAGTTCTCGCATACTTCGCGTTTGTTATTACGTAGTGTAGGGCACTGCCAACATAACAATTAAAAAACACAATCGGATAGTTTTTAAAATTTATATGGCAAAACGGTTTTTTATATCATAGACAATGAAAAACATTTTTTTAAATGATGTTAATTTATTTATACATAAAAAATATTGTAAATAAAAAACCTGTTATTTATTAAAATTAACGTATTAAGGGATTTGGTAAAGGTTACGAATTCCGCTTCACGGTAAATATGGAATGTTTACTTTGAATTAATACTTGAATTTAGTTATATTATTAAATTATTACTAAAAGTTACTATAAATGTTGGGGAACCTTTAATAACGCCTGCTCGCGTCCCCTTTAGAGTTATATCCCAGGTTTCAAGTAGTTTGTGGGCTACGCTAGGTTTGTATAGACTGGTTTGTGATTTAATTCTAATACCTATTTTCCATGTTATTTTCTGAAACAAAAAATTGCCCCTTTAATAACGCCTGCTCGCGTCCCCTTTAGAGTTATATCCCAGTTTTCAAGTAGTTTGTGGGCTACGCTAGGTTTGTATAGACTGGTTTGTGATTTAATTCTACCTAATCCAAGCTAACCTAACCTAACCTATCCTATAAAAATCCAACCTAAACTATCCTATAATAACCCAACCTAACCTAACCTAACCTATCCTAATCTAGCATATATATTAATCCAACCTAACCTAACCTAACCTATCCTAATCTAACATATAATAATCCAACCTAACCTAACCTATCCTAATCTAACATATAATAATCCAACCTAACCTAATCTAACATATAATAATCCAACCTAACCTAATCTAACATATAATAATCCAACCTAACCTAACCTAACCTATCCTAATATCCTATAATAATCCAACCTAACCTAACCTAACCTATCCTAATCTAACATATAATAATCCAACCTAACCTATCCTAATCTAATATATAATAATCCAACATAACCTAATCTAACCTGTAATAACCTATAATAACCCAACCTTACCTAAAATGAAAACGTTTTATTTAAAAAAAAATCGTAGTAAACCTTTAAATATCAAGAAACTAAATTCATCTGATTTTTGGTATCAAAGTTGATCGCCTAACAATTAACGGGTGCGTGTATAGCGATCTCGAAAAATTGTCTATTATGCCGATTATGCCTTTTATGTTTCCTACACTGCCACTACACAAACAAACGCGAAGTATGCGAAAACTCGGTGTGTCAAAATAGTGCGTCGTACGGAATATTTTCTCAAACGGTAGTCGTAGGTAAATAATTACCAAAAGTGTTCCACCCTAATGCTTATGTCCGTTTCAGTTTTTTTATAAGCAGCTAGCCAGGTGTCAGCTTCAAACAGTAAGACGGTGTCATCGGCAAAACTAACGATTTTCCTCTGAATAATAATGTTGCATAAGTCGTTTACAACAGGAACAAAGACGGACCTAAAATGCTACCTAGTGGTATACCGTAGTTAGATGAACCGGTGTTGCTAAGTGTGTTATTTATTTTAACTTGTTGCTGGCGTCTATTAAGGTAGCTTTTAAAAAAGTTAAGTTCGTTTCCCGTAATACCGATTTGTTCAAGTTTGTTCATTAATTTATTGTGTGATATTGTATCAAAAACTTTGGAAAGGTCTAACAAGATTGAATTACATTTTTTTCTTTTATCTAGGCTTTTAACAATAAAATCTGTGACAGCGGCAATAGCGTCCGAGGTACTCTTATATTCTTGAAACCCGTATTGATTTTATGAGATCAGTTTATGGCTCACGAGGAATCTTACCAGCTGTGAGTTGATGACTTTTTCAAATACTTTCGATAGGCTTGTTAGTAGGGTTATTGGTCGGTAATTATTTATGTCTGTCTTGTTTTCTGTTTTATGTGAAGGAATAACGATACCTTGTATGTTTGTTCTGGTTTGAGGGGAAGTGCCTTTAATAATGGTGAAATGTCTTTAATATCAAACAAAAATAAAATTGGAACTAAAACACTACCCTGAAGAACACAATATACAATTGATTTTTTTGAACTAATATGACCATTTATTGTTACTCTCTGTGATCTACTTCCAATCTAAGTTCTGACCCAATACACTATAGCTTTATTAACAATACCCATTGAGCTCAGTTATTATAGGAGTAAGCCATGGGATTCAGTGTCAAATGCCTTGGACAAGTCTAAAAAGACAGCCATTGCTTTTTTGTCAACATCTAGAGCTTCTACGACTGAGGTGATCATTTGTAATGCTTCATCACCAGTTTCCATATTCTCCCATAAGTCAAACTGGTTATCTTTATATATATATATAAGTCATTAACCTAATTTCTCTATTATTTTTGATAAGGTGTTTACCATAGGTCGATAGTTATTAACTATCGTAGTATATAATTAAAGTAGGATGGGATTTGTTTTCTAGTATTTTCTCCAATATGTTTGAAAACATATTGAGTAGGTTTATTAGTAAATAGTTGTAAATGAAATTTTAAAATCCTTGTAATATTGGTATAACAATAGCTTGTTTGCGAGCTGTGGGGAAAACGCTTCCAGTTATAGACAGATTGACAAGGTATGTTAGAGGAATGATAAGTACTTTAAAGAGATATTTCATTGCATTGGTTGTGATTAAGTCCTTCAAAGTGTGATGATTCTTCCTTTCACCCTTTCAATTTAATTTTTTTCTAATACCTAAGTGATCTCAGATCACTGGCATTAAAATTTCCTTAGAACTCTTTCTCCCTTTGGTAGCTTTGAAGGCTACTCAAGATTCTCAAGTAATATATAATCTATATAGACAAATGTACTTGGTTAATTAATACGCCGGTTACGACCTTCAACGTAACTCCCTCGTATTTAGTTGTAATTAAATCCCACCAAACGTTGTGTGATTTTTTTGCTTTATGGTATCGGGTTTTTAATTACTTTGTTTGGTTTTTATAATCTGCAATGTACTATTTATACAGTACATCCCAGACCAAACATCGCCGAGAAGGAGTTGTGAATTCCAACCAGTTCGCTTGATATATAAATACTAATATACACGTTAATAATTACAATACACATAATATATTACGATTTTTGTTTGGTGATTTTATTTATAGAGATCACCAACTCAGATATGACCTTTAGCCATGCCCGCGGACTCCACCTCTCTCCTGCCTGCCGCCCCATTTATTCAAATTATCCCTCAGGCACCGCCTGATCTTGGGATCCTCCCGTTAAGTGGATTTAGCTATGTTCGTAGACTTTCAATTGCTGCTCAAAATTTACTTCAATTATCCCTCAGACACTGTCTGATTTTGGGATCCTCCCGTTGAATGGCTTTAGCTATGTTTGTAGACTTTCAATTGCTGCTCAAAACTTACTTCGATTTTCCCTCAGACACCGCCTGATTTTGGGATCCTTCCGTTGAATGACTTTAGCTAATGTTCGTAGACTTTCAATTGCTGCTCAAAATTTACTTCAATTATCCCTCAGACACTGTCTGATTTTGGGATCCTCCCGTTGAATGGCTTTAGCTAATGTTCGTAGACTTTCAATTGCTGCTCAAAATTTACTTCAATTATCCCTCAGACACTGTCTGATTTTGGGATCCTCCCGTTGAATGGCTTTAGCTAATGTTCGTAGACTTTCAATTGCTGCTCAAAATTTACTTCGTAAGTACCCCTCCGCATTCCGGACTCAGCTGTCTCCAGTGCCCTAGTTAATCTTCAAGGCCGTTTGCCCTTTCAGTCCCGTAAGACCCTAATAAATCAACCTACCCTCAACACAACTCGAGTCAATGCCCTGTCTATTTTAAAGCCGGTTTGAAATGAATATTTTTTTCTTCCTTTTGTATTATCGTGTTACAAGTGTCCGCTCGGCCGACCCACTTATTCGAATTATCTCCACGATAAATAGGTACTTTACCTACAATGAACTCTAATGACAAATTCCGGTTACGATCCTAGTCCATAGAATAATTGATAATTGTTTTGTCATGGAATAAATGATTTTTTTTTTATCAACTCATGCATTTATTCATATATACACATACATATGTTATTTGATAATACGTAACATAATTACGGTCCCAACTGGCGCCTTCCAAATAACTGCAGGATTAGTAGTCTCCATCCTGGACCTGCAAACCTCTTATAGTGCAAATTACTTACCTGAGCCCCCCTCCTCTAATCCACCGGGATAATCGACGGCAAAACAACCTGTTCTTATGCATTCATCCACCTATCAATAGTTCCCCTGAATTTATTTCTTTAATCTCAGCTATTTTTGGGTTCTTACTATTTCATTATAACGAGGTATGGTTATTATTTATCGAACGTTAATCGAGTAAGCTGTTTAATTTTTCCCTTTTCATACCAGTATTAAATGTATTATTATTATTTTTATCATTTTTCTAGTTTAAATTCGTAAATCGTCATGAACACTGAATCTAAATAATTCTCCGAAGTTCGAAATTCTCTGGTTCCGATATTAATATTATTCTATCTTTAATTATTATTATTATCATTTTTCTAGTTTAAATTCCTTACAACGAAGGATCGCGTTAATCTCGGATTATAACCGTTTCCCTCCTTCCAACACTTCGTATTAACAACTCGGTTTATAACGCGACACCGTAGTGTCGTTTTCTAATCTTTTTTTTTTCACTGAATTTAACTAATTAAATTTTTCAACCTTAATTTATTATCACGCCAAATACTGTGTTTAACTAATTCTTTGAAGTTCTAGAATTCTCTAAGGTCCGATATTATTTTTTCAAACACTGAATCTAATTGTATGTTTTTGACTAGAGAATTTTTCTAAGTCCACAAATAATTACCAAGCAGCGCGACGTGTTTGAACGGTTCCCGGCGATTTTCAACTCTCTCAAAATTCACGAAAAGACTCCCAGTTTTTTCTAAGTTCAGCCCTTTTATAGTCCCGTTTCCTCATTAATCACGTCAAATACATGCTATTCTAACCTTTATCGACTCGTATGTTCTTTTCTATTTAGTCCATAGTCGCATCATGCTAATTAGGCCATTCTGATCATTTCAAGAAGGTTAACACCCTGGCGTTCGTTTCATGTGGCCAAATGATCAGGCGTGGACTGGGAAGCGGTTCCGAATTCCCATACGGCGTTTCCTATATAATGTTCTAGTGAGAGCTGTCCTTTTGAAGTGTGAATCCCGGACCTTTTATTTAAAAATGCTATTGTGTCCGCACAATTTCCTTAATGATCGTCGTTTATGATGTGGTACGCTTTGTTTTTAACGCTTTCACGAGCTTAGCTTCGATCATCTTCACTTTGCCTCCGACAATTTAAACGTAGTACACGTCCCTCTCCCTTCTACCTTCCAAACCAATTACTTCCGACAATTTAAACGGTGTACACGTCCGTTCCCCCCCTCTACCTTCCAAACCAATCACTTCCGACAATCATTTCCATCCCAGTGTATGTTAAATCTCTTGCGTACGATCGTCTTCTACATCTAACATTTAGTTCTCTTCCCTTACAAATGGTTTAATATAACTATTCCATTTTTCACCGATTATTTTTATCTAAGGCTTCCATCGGTACTTGCTTTTAGTTGAGACGCCCCAGTACACATCATGTCGCTTACTTTTGCCCTCCTGTCCGAGACCGCATTGATTTGATAACCTGTTTATTTCTCCGGCCAGTTTTATTCCAAGAATTATTACTGGATTTTCACAACCCCTCTCTGTAATTTTGGGTGTTACCTCGGGTGATACCTCCACACGCCCATCTTCTGTCTTTATCTCCCAACTCATTTCACATTAATCAGAGGCTCCAAGTCCCTGTCAAAACAAACCCGAATGTACTCTCCCATAATTCCCCCGCTAATCGTTTATACATTAATTTTAATGTGTTTTCGTTTTCCATAAGACGCGGGTTAATTTTATTACCCCCTTGAATTGTTATTAGTGCATTGATGACCCAAAACCATGTCCGTATTTTTTTCTCAAAATCAACGCTTTCAAGTGTCTGAAAACGCCAACCTTTTTTCCCTTGGTATCCCTTTTGCAACTACCTTCGCGCCATCAATCTCCTGTAAACTCAACGCTGTTTCTTTGCAGTCCCACGTCATGCTTACGATAGAAGTTCAATGTTTGCTTTTTTTTTCACTTTTCTTACGTAATTTGTCGGTTTTTTCCCTTATTTCTGTTGTTTTCTTTTAAGTGACGCGTATAACTGCCCTCTCCCCTAACGATTTCCACTTCCAGTATGTCTTAACGTAGGATTCTACCAATTTCTCTCAGTCCTCTGTTTGTTCGCGTTATGTTTCTTACCTTTCTTGAAACACGTCCCTCTCGTTTGTCAATGGTTTACGATCCCGTTCGTCACACCCTGCGCATTCCATTCCCATGACGTCATCGCACTACCCTACTAACAGGTTCCCGTTTTTTCCTGTAATAAATCGAGATAGCCCCGCCTGGTCCAAAGTCCATTTCTTTGTCTGTTTAGGTAAACCACGCCCACTTGCCATCTCGCATCTTTTGGACCCCTTTGATTTGTGGGAGATTAAATCGAGGCTTACAATTGTTCCACCTCTCGTCCACCTCTTTACCTCACAGAGACATCTGCCTTCAACCCTGTAAAGCTTTATCCACACATCCATTTGATTGTAATTACTTATTTCTCGACTCTAACGCTAGAGGCCTCCGTCTGTATTATCTCAGTAAAAGTGCATTATATCACAAAAGATACATTTCATTTTAGGGAAGAAATAATGTTTTCGATTTCATCGGTGGTGATTTTTATGACTAGAGCTTCTTTCCCTGCTCAGAAGGTTCGTTTATTTGTATTACTTCATCACATTGCATAGCTTACTTTACTAAATTCGGTTTTATATTTATTATAAAATTAATGAGAAATTCAAGAAATTGGTCAGAATTATCAGCGTATCTCCTGGGGACATTGTTTATATTGAACTAGTCAATTGTTGTAACTTTGGTAGATTTAGAACTGGTTATTACATTACAAAGAGAGATTAAATAACTGCTTAAATGGGCACTTGATGTAGGACTACTTGTTAATGTTAAAAAAACAATTATGGTTATGAATAAATAACTTTTAAAATAAAAATATCTTAATCAACTTTTCTTGCTTTGTGAAAAAGTTTTTTGCTTTGTGATGGCATCATTTATTTTATTAAAATTTCCACAAACTTTGCTTACATCACATAATTTTTATAAAAACAATCTACATGTTTCGTGGGCAATGTCCTCTTCTACAGGATCACACTACTAATACTGTAATAATAAAAAATTAATTTAAGAAATATGAAGAACCCCAGATGTCAACTTCAAGAGTGATCCTTCAAGAAGGATAAAACGTTTACTCTTGAGCACCTTCAGTACGGCGTTTTGTTGTTTGCAGCCATTGGAATAATGCTTTATTGCATCAATATTGTGTTTTCAGTGCATTTTAATTAATTGAGCTTTATTATATCCCGAATAAGGTAAGGTTGCAACATGAGATTTGTGAGTATAAGTTAAAATATTGCTGTAGTACTTATATAGGTACAGCAAGAGAGGACGTTATGAACAAGTATATTATGTCCTGTCTGTGCAATATTTCAAAACGGACAAGGATTCCGAACATCAGTATTTAACAACCTTCATTTCAAAAGTAATGTGCAACGCAACTTACTGGCTGTCCGAGCACTCTCCGCATTCTGCAAACATTCCTTCTTTACATCTGGGAGGTCGAAATCCATATCCGTATAAGGCATTTCACCTCCATTGTCTTCCCGGGGCACTGGTTCCGTCTTGATGGATACATTCTCTGGATTAAGTTGATCCATGGCTCTGTTGTGCACAAAACATATGTCTGAAACTTCCCAAAACTGAACGTTGTTTTAACGGAACTCCAATTTGTATGAGATATGAATATTATCTTTAGGTTTTAATATTTTCCCAAGCAATGGAATCTACTGTAAAAATATTTTCAAATAAAGATATACTGCTGACATTGAAGATAAGACGATTGAAATCAGTTTAGAGAATCGTCGTCAATCGTCGGAATACAATAATCTAACGCTATCTACAGGATGCAACGACAAAAGCATACGTCAGTGATAATTTTTAGGTTATACCATAAATATACCACTCTCGGTTATACTGTTAATACATAGACAAAATTAAAGTCATAGACTATCAACTATCATTTAAACTACATTTTTGACAAAAAAAAATAAATTTCAACATACACAAAATAACATTAACAGACCAGTTAGACAAGCGTACAAAGAAAACATAAAAACTCCGACAGTAAATTCAAGCTTTGGACAAAGACACTACCAATACCACGCAATAAAAGCTTTCAACAGTTTAAAACTTGAAATTAAAATTGAGGAAAATAAAAATAAATTCACGCACAAAATTACAAAATGGATTGAAGAACAAAAAAGACAATAATACCAAAATTTCATAGCATAAAATAAAAATAAAACCTACACGTAACACACAAAACCAATAAAAACACACATCACTCGCAAACACACAAGATTATTTTCAATGTACTATTTTTTTTTTAAATTTTAAATATATTATTTTGTATTTTTAATTTTAAATGTATAATTTTTCTCATTAAATGTATTATGTAGTTTTTTTATATTATAAAATGAAGGCCTCAGCACGGGCAAGCCACCCAGTTTTTAAAAACATAATTCTGTATAGAATTACAAATAATGCATTTTGTGTAGTGATGGAGACGTTTTATCATTTGAAATATGTTATCACACCGAATAAAGTATCTACCGGAATATGCACTCAAGAAAACACGAATCTTTTCGTCTTTTTGTCTATGATCAATCCGACATTTCACTTCCCGCTGTCCCAAGATTCTGTTGGATTGGAGTATTTGAAAGGAGTCATGCTATTTTGTTTATATCTGCCTCAGAGGAAATTCGAATAACAGGAGTCCGAACATACGTTTTGCTACTCCTGCAAGGCCGATATTTGCTGAAGTCATGGTCCGGTGCCGACGAGCAGCTGCCAAAAAAGCGTCCTTGCAATCTCGCCGAAGAAGACGAATGATTATATATGATGTAGATGTGGGTGTGGATGTGATTTTAGGAGCTGCCGTTGGCCACACTCTTCAGGTCGCATTCATAGAATGAATTCAATGTTCCCTTTTTGTAGTTGGTACCCAACTTTCTGGGATAAATTAATTATAATATCCGAAGGTTTTCACTTCTTGACATCGGAACTCCGTAAATTTCAACATTACAGTGTCTATCGAATTGTTCTCGTTGATTCATCTTCATATTTACGTTATTATTTAACTTCCTTCAAATGAATAACGTCGCATTCCAGAGAATCAAAGTCAACGTCTTGGTGTTTAAAGTTTCGGAAAAAATTCGGTTTATGGGCGAAATTCCTAAAAAATAAAACTAGTTATTTTTATACTAACTTTGGGCCGGGGAATCCGAATCTGGAAGAATTAGGTTGGGGCAAGCAATATTAACTAAATTACACGACTTTAAAATTTTCGACATACAAACAATATAACTGGCCATTTTGAACGCTTTCTGACAGTAAAACTAGTTATCTTTATACATCTTTATACTAACTTTGGGCCGGAGAATCCGAATCTGAAAGATTTAGGTTGGGGCAAGCAATATAAACTGAAATACACGACTTTAAAATTTTAGATGCAAACAATATACAACGCCATTTTCGATGCGCTTTTGACAATAAATCCATAGAAAAATAACCAAAGAATTTATATAACATTATACTTTGGTGAAATTCATATCACTGCAGTGGAAAGAGCTCAACAGGGGCGTATAACTCCCGCATGACCTTGTAACTCTGATGGGTGGAGTTATTCAATACCCAAATTCTTGTAGACAAAGCTGTTGTGGCTGAAAGCTCAGATCTCATTGGCTTAGAGCAAAAATTGTAGTTTGATCTCTCGCTCTCTACCATAGCGACTTGTGTAACAGAAAGAGAAGCTAAGCATGCTTTATGCTCCGATAAAAATTAACGGTAATTTCCAAGACGCCATTTCGTAAGTTGAAAAGTCAGTTGAAGTTTTTAGCGTAAATATTTTGAATTTTCTTTCACCCATCTAAAAATAATGTTACGTGCTAGAATTCTTCAAGGTGATAAATTAATGCCGTGTTGTGTTAAAGTGTGTTATCCGGTCTATCTCCACCAATTGAAAGAAGGACTCGAACCCGTTGTAAAATACAGGTACTAACCTCTCGTTCTTTGATACAATGTTTCTGATTTCTGAATGTACTTCATTGGCTAATAATTTAATTAATTTTCCTTTTCAGACCTATCCGTATTCCGACGCGATACAATACCACGTATTAGGATGCTAAAACTGCTAAAAAAAGCCACGGGAAAAAATTCGGTTTATGGGCGAAATTCCTAAAAAATAAAACTAGTTATTTTTATACTAACTTTGGGCCGGGGAATCCGAATCTGGAAGAATTAGGTTGCGGCAAGCAATATTAACTGAATTACACGACTTTAAAATTTCGACGCACAAACAATTTAACTGTCCATTTTGAACGCTTTCTGACAATAAAACTAGTTATCTTTATACATCTTTATACTAACTTTGGGCCGGGGAATCCGAATCTGGAAGAATTAGGTTGGGGCAAGCAATATAAACTGAAATACACGACTTAAAAATTTTCGATGCAGAACAAAATACAATACCCCATTTTCGAGAAGTTGTTGACAATAAAATCCATAGAAAAATAACCAAAGATATATCACCAATATAAAATTAAGTGTTGCTAGTAAGCAATAATATCAATAACGTAAAATAACATGTTTATAATTTCAGTAATATTTCTTATTCAAACAGTTAGGGTGGGTTTTTTCATTTACCTTTACTTTTAGCAGTGCAGTTTACAGTTACTTTCGCAATACATTTGACATTTAAGGAAAAATGAGTTTTTTCACGACGCCAACTGCTAAAGTAAAGGTAAATAGGGATGACAGCATGATAACTAATCTAATTCCCAAACTTTTGTTTTGGGAGCTGTTCATTTATTTTTTTCATGTGGCAACTCACACATTAAATGTCAAACATTCTATGAATTCTATGCGTATTGCGTTGTTTATGATTGTATCTTCTGGTGTAAATATTGTTATTTAAATAATAATAATGAGTTTTATCGTCGAAAAGTAAGTAAAAATTCAATTAAATTAATATTAATAGTTATTTTTCAATATATAACCAATGTATACATGTTTGCAGCGAACGTGGAAACAATTTTTCGGCGAGGGAAATCGACATCTTAAAAGATTTGCTACAAAAATATTTTTCCTTAAATGTCAAATGTATTGCGAAAGTAACTGTAAACTGCACTGCTAAAAGTAAAGGTAAATGAAAAAACCCACCCTAACTGTTTGAATAAGAAATATTACTGAAATTATAAACATGTTATTTTACGTTATTGATATTATTGCTTACTAGCAACACTTAATTTTATATTGGTGATATATCTTTGGTTATTTTTCTATGGATTTTATTGTCAACAACTTCTCGAAAATGGGGTATTGTATTTTGTTCTGCATCGAAAATTTTTAAGTCGTGTATTTCAGTTTATATTGCTTGCCCCAACCTAATTCTTTCGGATTCGGATTCCCCGGCCCAAAGTTAGTATAAAGATGTATAAAGATAACTAGTTTTATTGTCAGAAAGCGTTCAAAATGGCCAGTTAAATTGTTTGTGCGTCGAAATTTTAAAGTCGTGTAATTCAGTTAATATTGCTTGCCGCAACCTAATTCTTCCAGATTCGGATTCCCCGGCCCAAAGTCAGTATAAAAATAACTAGTTTTATTTTTTAGGAATTTCGCCCATAAACCGAAGTTTACCCAAGCCACGATTACATCATACAAGGTCATTTAAACCTCTCCAGAATTGCATCATGTAAGTATTCAGATTTAACCAGCATTTTCCATGATGTTTGCTGACGACAAAGCTGTGGAAATTATATGAAACCCTTGCAGGAGAATTTAAATAACTTCTAGTGCTGTGGCAATAATAATTAACACTTAAATTTGTTGAATATGTATTTTGTGTATATATTCTTGTATTTTTGTGCAAGGTCAAATTAAATCCTATTAAGTTGTTGCAGTAAGACTGGGTTCGATTCCTAGTTGAGACCGTTACTTTTTATTTTTCTGTGTCTTGTTCTGTTTCATGTTTTGTTTAGATATATTAGTTTTATCTTCTACTTCAATGATAAATCAATGCTCAATACATCGGTTGTACTGACCCTGTTTTGTATTACTGTCCATTGTCTTTTTGAAAATAAAAAGTATTTTTATGTGTGCATAGCTGTGGGTTTTTTTTATTTTCCTTTTCCTGCATTCCAATATTTTTATTTTTAAAATATAATTTTTGTGGGCTAATGAATGAACGATTGTAGCTGGGTGCAGTTATATTGCCTTTATTGCACTTTTTTAAATGGCCTTGAGATTATTTATTGTCCACAATATATTTACCTGTCTGGACCAAACGACCGTTTTATCTGTGGTCGTCTGTCGTTAAGGAGGTGACTAAATGGGGCCATACAAAAAGCCCGAAGATATCGATCTAGAGAGTGGTTTATTTATGTTTATTGGGTTTATTTATCATCTGTCATGAGAGTGGTTTATTCAGGTTTATTTATGGCTGTCGTCAACGAGAGCGAATTTTCATTTCACGTAATTAAAAATTAAAATGCTGAAATTAAAAATTTCCCATGCAGACAGTTTCCTTTTTAATTAAGGTAAATCAAAAGGTTTTTAAAAAAATATTAAGCGTGACCAGCGATCCCGAATAATTACCCTAATTTTCACTGCTTTTAGTTTTATCAAGAGCAGCACGAATCAACAGTATTGCTCGTGTATAGTTTTACTTTGTTATTTAAAAAAAATGGATGTGGATAGTGGTATTGAAGATATTTTGTCGATAGTAGAACTTGTGGAATGGGTGGATCAAATAGACACAGGCGGAAAAGATTGGCACGGTCTGCACAGAAGGCGTCAGAGCACTGAAAGGGATTTCTTGGAAACATTGACTGACGGCGAATTTATTAACCGTTTTCGAATGTCTAAGACTTGTTTTTGTTATGTTTTGGAACAAATTGAAGACAAACTAATCTATTCTAGTAAAAGGTAAGTTTTTGCTTTTAATATAACACTCTTACTTCAAAATATAAAATAAATTGGGTTTGCAATGCCGCACGTCGTATCTTAGATTTTTATCACCATTTCCCATCCATAAGATTTCACACTTGAACAAAAAATATGTGCATTGTTCAGAAAAGGCAAAACATTATATAGCCATCATTTCATTTCTCTTGAGCTGCTGACATGGACATCTATAGCATTTAAAGACATTTTATCACTCTATAATACCTAAATCAAACGACCGAAGTTGGACCTAGACACTTCTAGCGTTAACTCCCTTTCTTCTCTATCTGGTATCCATTGCATCTTCTCTCTATTCCATCTGGGGCATCGACTAAGTGTTATCCAGACATTAGGTGTGAATATTAAAATTTAAACCGAAACCAAAAATATTGGTTTAAGAAAACATTCAAAAGAAAGTGCATTATCTCAAAGTCGAAAGATCGGAGGAAGCATTGCTTTCTACCTTTTGTTGGTCTGCACGGAACAAATTTGTCTTCCAGTAATTTTATTCCAATGCTCATTGGATTAGCTTTGTGAAGATCATTTTTCAGACATTAAATAGAGGCAGTTACAAACATTTTATGTAGGGGCTCAGGCATACTTTATCATTAACAATTTAATCATCCATACAAATATTTTAAAAAAATCTTACATTTTTTTCTAGCAAGAAGTTACGACAACACTTTTGCCACAAAATGAACGATCTTCGCTGGTTTCACATACGTTTTTAGAAGCTTGTACAACAAGTTTACATCAAATTGGGTTATGTTCATCTTTATACATAGCCTATAAAATGAACAATTTTAAAAATGGGATTTGAGCTATAAATTTGTGCTATTGTATATTGTAGGGAAAATTTAAATCTAGACTATCGAAGCGAGGCATCGGAATTATTTTACGAATTTACTCTCAGGTGGTGTTGTTTTTAGATTTAAATTAGGTATGAGGGCTAATCTATTGTTATTATACAGGGTGTTAAGGGACGTACTTGACTTAATTTAATCAGTGATTCCTGACATTATTTGGAGTTCAAAATGTACATGAAATTTTAGAATCAGATGACTTTGTTTTTTTTCAAAACTTTGCAAAAAAAATTTCTTTCACATGTCGTCACTGGTCACTCAGCCTAGTAACCGACTAACCCCTCACCCCGATCCTAACTAATTTTATGTTTTAAGATGAAAAAATAAAAAAATGTCACTGGATTCGAAAATTTTTTTTACATTTTTTACTCCAAATAATGTCAGGAATCACTGGTTAAAATAAGTGAAGTATGTCATTGCCAGGGCTCCTACCAGGGAGCAACTTGACGGAAGTAAATATCTCTCATAGCGAGGATAGGAACTTACGGATGTACGGGGCCTCATTGTATGTTCTCTTTATTCTATCTGGGATTAATTATTTTATGTTCTTATAAAGCATTTCTTTATTTTTAGAAATTGTCCTGTCTTAGCAGCCAACCAATTGCTGATAGCCTTACGGTTCTATGCGGCAGGAAGTTACCATGTCACAAATGGAGACTTTTTCCAAGTCAGCCCATCTACAGCAAGTAGGATCATTAAAAAAGTGTCTCATGCTCTTGCCAACTTGACACCAAAGCACATCCAATTACCGGGAGCCCAGGAAGTGGAGGAGGTTAAAAAGGAATTCTTTGCATTGGCTGGATTCCCTGATGTTATAGGTGCAATTGACTGCACGCACATTAAAATTCAATCTGTGGGTGAGTGTAACCTGTCTTTTTGGACAGTGCTTGTGCCATGTACAACCAATTGAAATGATGGAATATGATCCTGCCACTGAAACCTTCGTTGCTCCATAGTAGTAGATACTCTCGTTATCATCCTGGTTAAAGACCACCGTTAGTGAAATGGCTTTAACCATTATAGTGATCTATTTTTAAGGTATTATGCCGTGTTGCGCTACCTCCTTTAGCCAATTTTTCGGACAGCATTACGGCATCCATCTGGGGGCCTACTCTGTATCTTTTGAAACTTTCCTGCCGCCGGTTTAGTCACGTCACAGCCCCGTATTAACCCTTCCCTTACGGTGTTCAAAAATTCCTTTCCACGATGTTCGAGACAGCACCGACAAGGGAAGGTTAAACCACGAACTACTGGTTTGTTAACCCGGAATATACAGAGTTGGCTCCCAGGGCAGATGTGTAAACAATTTAATGTAATACTGTCTGTAACTAGAACTAGCGACCAGCCGACATTCGTCCGGGCCCTTTGATGCATTTCTCAGTGCACAGAACCTTATGCCCAGGTAGAAACAATCGGAGATATCCCTTCAGGCATATGGTTACATTCTTTCTCGATCGTGAGCAAAGATCCTCGAAATTGCGCATGCGCACTTTTACGTAAATTTCGAATATCACGGGGACAGTCCACTATATCCCCCCGTGCCAATAAAACTGACCGTTTGTTTAGTTCATGAAAGTTACACAGTTTCGGGCTGGAATCGCGCGTATTCAAATTAAGTTCGATGATAATCCTGCAAGATATCGCATCATTTTTATTATATTATATACTAACTGACGTGTACCCGGCGTTGCACGGGTACTTGTACATTGTTTGGGGTAAAGTTTTGAGGTTGTGAGGCCTTTTTAAGAAATACTCGTACAATTCCGTAGTACATTATTTGGACGAATCATAATAAAAAAATAAATAAAAAATATAATCGAAATATAATAAAAAAACCATCAGACTACCCAACCTCACAACTTTTCAAAGACTTACAAGTCCCACCACTAAAAAATACATATACAAAAAATACGCTGCTTCAAATCCACAAAGATCTGTATGAGAAGTCACACCATGCCATGGTTCGTGTTGAGAGCAATAGGCAAAATACAATAGGTCGACGATGACATCTCACTATATTACTTTATATATTATTATTTAAAAGAACAAAAATCTCTTCACTTGATATGTTTTTATGATATTTTTTCTTCTTCTATTATTATTCTATTCCTATGTATGTTAAATTTTTATTTTTTCCCTTTACACACGAGTTTTTGACTCTTGTAAAGGAAAGCATGTTAACTTTTATTATTTTTATTTGAAACTGTATCTTATAATAAAAAAATAAAAATATATATGTACATATATATATTTCACTGATTCAATCTGTATTGCAATATGGAATTGTTGGCTGAGGTGGTGTATTCAAAACCTCTCTCTTGCCTGCAGAAATCATCCAGAGAATATTAACACATTGTAATCGGATCACGTATTAATATGTTTTTAGCAAATTAATGCTAGAGAGCGGATCACGTATTTATACGTTTTTGATAGATTGTTAGTGGAGCGTGGGTCACGTTAAAATACGGGTTCCAATATACTTGAGTTTTCGCTATATAGCGTCTGTAGGGTTGTAGCCATGCAATAATAATTTTTATTTTACATTTAGAAATAATTTTTGTGTATAATTTGTAAAATAAAGGATGTTATGAAAAAAAAATTTTTTTTTTTTCAAAACTTTCCTACTTTATGTGAAATTCTGCACTAGTTTAACGATGAAGAATACATTTCTAAATATAATAAAATAAAATAAATAATTTGCAAAAAGAATTATTGAAATCAAACAAATATTTTTGAAGTTATCGCAATTTTTCTAGAGGTCTACGTTAGCGCGAAATTACGCAATAAATCACCCGTTACCAGCATTAGTACGCGGCCGGAAACTGCCCGATCAAAATGTGTTAATAAAAATAATTTTAAATAAGACATTTGATTACCCCACCATCAGATTATTTATAGAATTTGAAGTCCCTTTTCTGCTAATCATTTAAAAAAAAACATCACTTTTACAATTTCATAAAGATTCTTTCAACAACGAAAACCAAATACTTTTTTCAAACTGCAACATACCAAATGTGCGGTTCTATAACCTCCCCGTGCTGCAAAACCAACAACCACAGCCCAAACATTTTATAAATATAGTGGAGTGAAATGGTGTAACGAATCACCTCTAGATGTAAGATTACAAATAAAATTGTTGAAATTCAAAAACACAATTAAAAATATAATTCAGCAGTATTTCTTTAATTATTACACTTTTAAAATAATATCATAATTCTCTAAAATAATATTAAATATCCTTTTTTCTGCTTTCTTCTTTTTTTCTCTCTTCCTTTTTTCTATTATTTTTTTACAACAATTGTCTGTAAATTGTATTTTATTTTTCTTTGTTTAAAATAATAACATTGTTAAAATAGTAATTAATTACGTTTCTCCACCTTTTTAACACGAGCGTTTGCTCAAAGAAAAGGTGTGTTACTTTACTCTTTCTGAAATTTAAAAAAAACAACTATGTAATATGTATACATTATAACTTTGTAATATGTCATCAAAATGACAATTCAACGCACCTCCAAAAAATGATATAAAGTCATGAAAATTGATTACTTTTAATGACTCTGTATCACTTTTTAAAGGTGTGTTGAATTTTCATTTTGATGAAATATCGTACCCGGCAATGCTCTACTTTTCTCTACTTTCTATAAATATAATATCCATGTGCTATATATATAAACCTTCCGGAAGAAATTCTCTAAATGATGAAGAACTAAGCGCACAAACAGACAGACGCGGATAGCGAATTTGTTTTATACTATTTAGAGATATTATAAATTGGTATATACCTATAAATATTTTAATTTCTTTATGTTTAGACGTCTGACTAGGTGAATGGCTTGTCCATAAACATTGTTGATTGAAAAATATTCTCCGGTTAGTGAAATTTCAGTACAATAGGTGCACGTAAAAAATGTCGGCCCCCACCATCGAAGAAGTGGTCGAGCCGCCACTACCTACAACTCTTATTTCTACTTACATAATATTATGAATTTGATATTTTAGTAGGAGGCTCAGAAGCAGAAACATTCCGAAACCCAATGGGATATTTTTCTTTGAACGTCCAAATGATCTCGGATGCCAGACTGAAGATCCGGGATATTGTGGCCAGGTGGCCCGGATCCACTCATGACTCCCTCATCTTTCACGGCAGCCGAGTCAGGGCGACCTTCCAGACCAGGTCGGAGCAAGGAGTCTTGATAGGAGACTGTGCATATCCGTTAAAGGTATTAAAAGATTAATTCACATTAAATTAAATCATTTTTATTAATAAGGCATTTTGCTTTAACCCTTTCCTTACAGTGCTAAATACTTCCGCGTATTCCGGTGCTGTACACCCAGTGTACATTGACCACCTTACTCATAAATGTGTTTTAAATTTTATAAAACTGATAAACAATCTTGTTTACCCTACATTAATGGTTGTTTATCAGTTGTGTAAAATTTAAAACACATTTATATAATTTACGAAGGCCCTGATAGTTTTGTGATTTTAAGTAGTGTAAACATACATAGGTAACATTCATTTTATATATAGTAATCGTCAAAAATACTAATTTCAGTTTTCTGTGGGTTGAACTAATTTGAACCTAATTTGCTTTGAATTATATAAGTATCATTTTAAAAATTTGAACATTGTGTGAAGAATTCAGACAAGTGATAAAGTACCTACCTATAATATTTTCAACAGAGAATTATTTTTATTGTCTTTTTCAAAATTAGAACTGATTTGTCAAGAATTCAGACTATCCCTTGGTTATTCACGGGTCTGATCTTTATAATAATATCAGACATACAATAGATTTGTGAATATACAGGGTGTCCGGAAACTCGTAGTACAAGCGGGAAACTGGTGAATCTACATCACATTTGGAATCAATTTTGTAGTATATTTTTTTTTTATTTGAGCTTTCGTTATCGAGTAAATCGAGTTAGAAGTTGATTTTTTTATTTTTTTTTTAATCAAATTCTTATAAATTATTACTGAAGATCAAAGTACCCAACTAATTAAAACTATTTGAAAGTAAAACAAATGAAGAAACTCGGATTTGAAGCATTATTTTGAAATCACCCTTCATTTAATCCGGTGTAATCATAAAATATTTCTGCTCTGCAGGGTTAAAACATCTGTTGTTCAACCCTAAACACCAGAAAAAACTTTAACCCTAAAATAGCCGAAAAATATTTTTTTTTGTTTTTTTTTTTTTTTTGTGAAAATGCTCAAATCAAAAAACTTTATGTTTATTTGGGTTCCCCATGTGGTGTAGATTCTCCAGTTTCCCGCTTGTACTACGAGTTTCCGGACACCATGTATATACGTACACATGTATAACGTACATATACACGGTGTCCGGAAACCTGTGGTACAAGCGCGAAACTGAAATCTACTTCACATTTGGAGTCAATTTGTGGTAATTTTTTTTTTTTTTAATTTGAGCTTCGTTTACGAGTGAATCAGGTCCGAAGTTGGAATTACTTTGTCAAATTTGAAAAAATCAGTTGCTAGGGGATTAATATCAAGTGTTTATTATCTTTAAAAATACGTCGAAGCTTAGACCCGACTCCAAAAGTTATCAACCCTTTAGTTGCCAAAAAAAGTGTTTCAAGTTTTTTCGGTTCTATATTCACCAGTTTCCCTCTTGTACTACGAGTTTCTGGACACCGTGTATAAGTGCTAAAAACAAGAAAAAAAAACATCGGCCATGCAAAAAATGCATGACATGTCCATCAGTGTCGGCCAACTGCGAGCGGAAACTGAACACCTATCTCTCTCACTACTGCACCACTCCGCAAGTTAGAAACGCACGCAGATAATGCTTATATGCATTGGCAAAATTTTGTCCAATTTCTCAACAAAACATCTTTTCTGTTGCGTTCGATAAGTATTTATGTAATCCAATACATAAATCGACGGTCCCGAAGAACAATGTCGGATATGCAAAATTGTAGTTTTGCAGTAGAGCTGCAGCAGAAGAAATGTATTGCTGAGGAATACCTAAAATATGAACTCTGCTTTTATTATTGAGTATACATATTTACAAAGATATTTTAATAATTATTAGAGACCATGTCAACATAGTTGACAGCACCGGAGGGGAAAGGTTAAGATGGTATTTCATCATCTCTGAGTAAACTGTTGAGTAACTTTAATATTTGATTAACATGGCAGTAAACTAGGCATTTACTCGATGGGTAGTGTTACTCAGTGTGAAACAGGTTATATATGTTAATCGACGGGTTACTCAGAAACTGGTGAAATACCTCATAACTAACACACATCCAACCAATTACTGAAAGGTAATTTTCAATATTCTGGCCATCCTAAATGAAAAAGCCAAGATTTTTTATCTTTCACCGCTTTACTGCGGGGTGCAAATTTCATGAAGCGTTTTAGTCATCCGGAGGTGGTGGAATAATACTACAACGGCAGGTGGAGCAATAACATCGACATCCTGTAAAAGAAAACAGTTTATTATTAAGGCAGGTCTCCAGTGACAATGTTACCACAGACATTGAACCATTGGGGCTGGGCCATAATGTTTTGTTTTCCATGGTCTGTGGAAATGAAAAAATATCGTGACCCGACTCAATGTTTTTGATTTTGTCCGATGTTTTGAATACTTTATTTGTATAACTTTATATTTTAATGGAGAGTCTGGGCTGTGTGAAGAAAAGAAAGTTAAATGTTATAAGGGGGGAAAAATAGAGCTGGACATTCCACAATTTCTTGAAAAGCCATTCAGTGTGTAACATCAGGACAGATATATATATACACAGTGTTTATTACAGATACTATAACACACAGATAAATATGTAACATCACTACCACCTGCCCATGATGGACACTGCAAAGCCTTGACTGAAACATTTTATAAAGGTTTCCAGTAAAACGCCAAGTAAATTAATGTATCATTATTATCTTTTTACATTCTAGACATATCTCCTAACACCGTACCAGCAGCCAGAAACGCCCGCCCAAGAAAATTATAATGAAAGGCACATACAAACATGGAATACTGTAGAAAGACAGCACGGCTTGTTGAAAGGGAGGTTTCCCGCATTGACCACCGGACTCCGATTAAACCTCAACACCACAGTGGCAGTTATAATGGCATGTGCCGTTCTACACAATATATGCATAGATCTTGGAGAGGAACAACCAGAAGAGTGGATGGACTACACTAGTGATGTGCCAAATGTGATATTGTGTGCAAATGCGGAAGATGATGCTAATTTACGGAGAGATGATATTGCTGATAAAATGTTTACTTGAACACTACCAAACGATAAACAATCCAGAGCCAAGAAAACAGGAGTATTTTTCAAGTGACACTTATCATTACTAGTCCCTACTCTACCATACAATCTTTGTATTTAGCTAACTGAGGGCTAGCTGTTGAAATGATCGTCCAAATAAAGAATAAATGGCGGTAATCCGACTATTTATTATTGTTCTATAGCTAAATGAATGAGACATCATCATTTTGTGAAATTGTACCGGGAAATTTCGCATTACATTTACTTTTAGACTGGAAACAGTGGCAAGTGTCTGTCGGTTGCGTAAGTCGGTCGGTTGCAGTAATATGTAGGCGAATGAATGAAGAGCTGTAGTGCCACACGATTAGTACGTGATAGTACGAGGACCATCGGTCCAGCTCGTCAGCGCTACGTTACCATTAGAACGACGGTATGCATGGCACTATTTCCAGCCTTAGACAACAATGGTTAAGATTGTAAAAAAATAATATAAAAAAAATTACCACTTAGTATTTTTTTCAAGATAGCTTCCTTTGTTTTCCTCTCCAACTTAAGTATGTCTAGCTGAATTTCTCTCTGAGCCCTCTCAAAACTGGTTTGCCTCTCCCTCTGTGCTTCCACAAAGAGTCTATCCTCTTTGGCTTTCTCCAAATTTTCTATTAAAATATCATTTTTTATTTTTTCCGATACATTTTTTGAAACTGCGACAGCTTGGAGATCGTTAAAAAGTGATTCTTTTCTGGTTTTCTCCATTCGCAGTCGCCTTTTAAAATGCCGCCTCCCTTGGAAAGCTGATGCTGCTTGGAGCGGAGGTGGTGGAGGCATCATTTCTTCCATGACGTTACACTCTGGATTCAGGTCTCCACTTGAAGGAGACACTTCATGGAAGCTTGTGTTTTCGTGCTAAAAAAATATATACACATACATTCCTAATACATACATAAACCCAAACTCTCAGCACAGCACAACTGAAAGATGTTCAGGACGACAATACCGATGTTGAGATTTATATTGCCTATTATATATAAATAAAAATGTAAATGTTCGTTTGTTGAAAATCGAAAGTTCTTCACTGATTGCTTTGAAATTTTGACTCAACGTTGCATTCGAATAATACGTGTGTTTTTATCTTAATATATAAAAATCACGTGTCCATGTGTTCTTACATGCTAATCTCCGAAACCGCCCAACCGATTTCAATGAAATTTTGTGAATATGTATGGTTGATTGCAACTTGAAACATAGGATACTTTTGGACCCAAATGGTGGTGTTGTTGTCGAGATATATTTTTTGTTTTTTTGTTTTATGCTTTATCATCCAAAAATACATACAACCACTAATTTTGACATCTCTACACCCCCCCCCCCTCTATATTTTTAATTCGATTTTAAGTTGTGTAAGCTTTATCTATTCATATTGGCAAAAGACGGATTGACAAGAAATATTGATAACCAAATCGCACTACATTAAATTATTAAAATTCATTACTATAATTTAAAACCACAATATTGTTTGGGCTTAAGAATCAATCTTTATTTACCTCATTTATAACAATTATTTTTTATCCATTATGGCGGTTTGTGGCAGGACAATGTCTACCCGTTCCCACTAGTATGCTTATATTATATAGATGTCACATGCTTAGGAAAAAAAATGCTTTTTTTAACAACGCCATCTGTTGGACGTAAAAGCAACACACGCTATTGTTTCTCTATCTGCACAGACGGATTGAGCCACAGCAATACGTGGCAGGGTTCAGCTAGTTACAATAAAACAGTAAATAGGGGACAACAAGAAATTTTTAATATATCCGAAGGGCAGCGGGAAATAAAAGTTCGATGAATTTACAGATTTAGGTGTAAAAATAAAGTATTTTATTGAGAAGTCAGGATAAATAGAAAAAATAAAATTACCAATTTCCAACTGTTGTCACACCAACTATTGTCCTCGTAATATTTGTCTCCGCTTATTGGATCCGATATATCATTGTCATTGGTCATATTTTGAGGCGCACTTGAATCATACCTTTAGAATTATAATAATACAACAGGATTAAATATATAAAACTTTCAGATCTCTCGAGGCCCGGGGTGAGCTGTCCATGAAGCGTAAAAGTATTGCCTATCCTCCTTTAGTCGCATATAATAAAATATTCAAATTTATTAAATAATCAAATTGCAAGAAATCAATGCACACTTTTAAAAATACAAGTGCAGTAATAACTAAGAAACGGAGCGCCGCGCGCAAAGACCGCATGTACTGAAAGGCAGGGTTTCATTTTTCCGCAAGATTGACTGAGATTTTTCATGGAGATCGACTTAAACAAGAATATTTGCTGTTATTTTTACTAGTTTTTCAAAACTTTACTTGCCACCATTTAATAAGCATTATACTTAACTTTTTTTAACATAAAATGTGAGAGGGAAAATCAATTCTCTGACTATAAGTGGCTATTATAGGGAAAATACTTGTGCAATAAACGTAAAATTATGATAAATACTTGTTGTTACAATACAATGAAAATTCTGACTGACGCATCAACAAATGGCTTTTTTATGAAGGTACTGCAATGAATGACAAGTTTTTGAAAAGGCCTAATTCATCTTTAAGGATGCTGTGCGGAGGGTAAGTAGGTTAATATTTTTCTTATTAGTACTTACGAATTTCCCTGGTCTGAAGAACTTAGCCCTAGCGCAGCTTCCACCTTCAATAAAAGGGGGTTCTCTATGACATCAGTTGATCCTCCGGTTTTGTAAATTTCACATCGAGTTTTGGCACTCTGCATTCGGGCATCCCGCCTCAAGTTATCCCAAACCTTTTTTAAAGCCATGAGTGACCTAAAATGGTGAATATCACTTTTGTAAAATCAGTTTCAGCTTATCTACATGGCTGTCGTATATGTGAACCATCGGCGACTAACCTAGTGAAGGTCTACTAAAGTCGAGTCTCCAACGACCAAATGTTTTCAAAACATTGGGTTGGGGCTACGTGTTTTATTTTCCAGCGGCCACGGAAACAAAAACATGCCCAATGTTTGCACAAACATTTGGTTCAATATTTGTGTTAATATTATCACTGGAGACTCACCTTAAAACACACATTTTATCAAAACATGCCACGTGGTGGGGTAGATTGCATGAAAAGGCCAGCAAAGGATTGACCTCTGATGTGCTGGAGATGCCTATCGAGTACCTAAGTTTTGCATTGCTTGAAGTTCGGCACAACCTAAGTAATAAATATTAGAAATTGGTGAAAAGATATTTTCAAAAACACATTAGTGTGTGTATTTACAGGAAAACCTTATATGATGTTATTTTTATTACAGTAAAAATATCTTCATGTGTATTTTCTTATTTAATTTTTTTTGTTACCTAATCCGAGTTGAAGTCGATCAAAAAAACCCTATTTTCATTCACCCTGTTAAATAGTTTCATAAAAAGGTTAAAAAAATGATATAAGCCATGGTAACTTTTATCTTTTAATAAGGTACCCACAATTTTTTTTTCATTGTTATCACAGAAAAGTAGATTGAATCGACTACACCACTATGGGTGGGGTTGATTTCTTTAAATAACCCTATACTATGAATTCTATTCGGCATCATAATATAAGTGACTTTCTGTTTTATTGATCACTCATGACATACTTTCATACTTTATACTCAAATCGGTAATAAAGCTATTAAAACTGTTACCTGGCAGTAGCGTAATAATAAGGAACTCCAGTCTATTTTTTAAATTCCTAACATACTATAATATAGTTAATAGTATATTTTTTAATGTTGTGGTTACTTTTAATAGTTAAAATAATATTCAAAATTTTAAATTTTCAGGTCTCTCAAAAACTCACTAAATCTATGGATGTTACTTGTGACATCACCAGTCACCAGTCCCAAAAAACAAAAAAAAAATTTAACTGGCGCTTTATTTTATATGAGAGTCGAGACGTTTTTATTCTTAACCCTTTACGGCGCAAGAACTTTTTTAATATTTATTTTAATACCTAGAGGTAAAACAACAACTATACATAGTGGGAAAAATAATTTAAAAAATCCTATGTAAAAATTTTTTTTTTTTTTAAAAAAAACATTGTGATGCAGAAGTGCATCATGGTGTCAAAACATACCAAAAGTTAGTGAGTATGAAACATTTGAAAACAGTTATTATTCTTGTTAAAACATAAGGCCACACCACATTTTTGACATTTTGTTTGGGCTGTTCCTTTACATCCTGGAAGTTTGCATCTCAGCCTCTTTTCAGTCCATATAAGCCAGTGCCCTACCTGGTCCAATCTGACCTCTTTTGGTGGTATGTACTGGCATGGTCCTTTCTTCTTTTATCCTGAATCAGTGATTCTACATCACTGGTACGTTTGAGCCGGTTCGTTTTTTATATTTTACTAACCTCTCGTCTTTACTAGTTGTCAAAAAACAATCGATAGTTTTGGTTGTCAGGTATGTCTGGAAGTCGGACCACTACGTTAGATGACGCACCTAACTGAGGCTCACCATCTGCGCATATGTTCTCTTGGCCACTGTAGACTTCGAACTTGTAGCCATATCCAGATACACCACAAATCACAAACAGCTTGAAGCCCCATTTGCGAGGTTTATCTGGCAAATATTGCTTTAGGACACTTCGCGCTTTGGTGGAACACATTTGTTCATCAACAGACAAATGTTGTTCAAAAGGCACTCTAGCAAAATTATGGTTTAATTTCTCAATCATAGGTCTGATTTTATAAAATCGATCAGAATTTGGCTAACCATATGGTGTTATTTTGGCGTTATCATTGAAATGTAGCGACTGTCTCAAAAACTCAAACCGTTTTACCGTCATGGTCTCGCGTATGTGGGCGTAACCATATTTCTCTGACCAGTACATTCGCACTTTAGGCATATGAATTATGGACATGAAGAATATAATTCCTATGAACTGTCTTATTTCCTGGCTTGTAACATTTATAGACTTACTGGCATCTTTTTGCACGCTATGCAGGTTTGTTTCCTTTCTAATAAGATCGATAAAGTCGTCAGTAAATAAATATGAAAATACCTGATATGGTGTCTACAGCTCTAATATTTCGTTGGGTAAGATAGAAGATCCCCGAAACTTCATCTGGTCTTCGCTAAGCCCTAAGTTTTTATTTTTCCATAAAATATTTGTCTTAGGAGCACGTGAACTTCTTGAAGTAATAGTTGAACTGGTACTCGGTATTGGAATACCAGGCGGTGTCTCATATTGCGCGACTGTAGTGTTGATATTGTCCTCCAAGTTTGGTGACAAGATGTTCTTGTCCTGTTCTTCTGGATCTGGTATTTCTGGTTCCTCATCCGAATCATCGCGTAAATTCTGCCCATTTCGTTCCAATATGTATGATGATCAGCTATGTCTTCGTCATCTGAGTAGTCTAAGCCATCATCACCATCTTGCCAATGGCCCAGAATGTCTTCCAATTCTTGAGTCGTCAAAGATGGAACATTGGCACCTAAACGTGGAAGCCTCGAACTCATAATGAGACTAAAGGAAAAAAACATTCTTTCTAGAAACAAACTAATGGATTATGATCGTTTACCGCAATGATGCATTACTGCATCATAACAAAAGTGTAGCGTATCCCTGTAAATATAGTAAAATTCGTTGAAAGTACATTAAATTTATGAAAAAGAAGGACTTACTGTTACTTCAACACAATTTCACAGCGATATTTTCAATATCAGTAATAAAAACAAACAATTGAACACGCGTGCGAACTACACGAACCGGTTATGGCAAGTTTTTATATTCAAATGACCACAAAATGTAAAGTAACGCCATTTAGTAAAAAGAAAACTAACTAATTCGTAAGATAGCTTTGCTGTGGATATGTAATGCTGCGCCAAATGGTATTTTTTTGTTTCTTTGAACAATTGAAGGAGTTCGAATGGTATGATGCAGATCTGCAATTCGGCACCGTAAAGGGTTAAGATTATGCGCTTTTATCATTGAAGAATACTAGGTAAAATGTTAGCATCTTGTCAATAATGTTATTGTATTGAACCAAAGTGCAAAAATACTGACGGCACCTGAAAAAACCATTTACCCTTATTTAAAAACCTTTATTACAACGTTTTTATCAGTTCTCATGTGAATGTGTTTAAAATACCCAGAAGAGATGAAGAGATATTCGAATTCCCCACAAATTCCTTTAACTCCAAATTCTATTAAAATTAGCATTTATTTTTTTTATTATCTAGTCATTTTCGGATTTTCTCTTTCATTCAGGCTTTGAAAAAATAGTTGGGAATTATTCAAGAATTTCCTATCCCGTTAGGGACGGTTTCATATTTTTATGGTACTATCTGTGTAAGATTGTCGGCTCCGTGAACCATTGCTATCCACCAGGCACAATATAAGATTGTCATAAAATCTGCGAAAGTCATGCGAAATTTGAGCTTCGTAAATTTGTTCCCTTTTTACGTCTTCTTTTGTATTACAACTCATCGTCAATTTTGTTTTAAAAATCAATAAATATGTTTATGAAGGTACCTAGTTACGAGTACCTGCCATCCCTGCACGGGGTAAATTTATGATAGTGATGCACAACTTTTTCAGCATCAAGCGGATTTCTTTTATTTTCTTTGAGGGGAAGGGGGTTGACAGTGATATTCAAGAGTTAAAGTTTCTGTTGATTTTTTTCGATTTAGTGTTATGCAAATCGGTTCTTCAAATTTGGTTCTATTTAGGAATTGCAGCATAAATTAACCAAAACTCTATAAAAAAAATGTTCTCAGCCAGGGTTTTCAAGAATTACCCAAAACATTTAGATTTTTCTCTATAGACAAGTGGGCCGTATGAAATAAACACTCAGGCCGCGGGTTGTGTATCACTGGTTTGTGACAAGTAAAATTTCACAGCCGAAAACCAAAACAATCCAGTAAGCTAGTTATTTATGACAAGTGCGATTTTACAAGCGGTAGTACAGTACGCACAAGCTATTGATAAAAAGATAGACAATTTAGTGATATTTTTCTTGGAAGCCTTGAACCAGGTGATGATAGTTATGATGCGTTGATTGTTTTGAAGAGGAAATTGAGAAGCATGAAAGCGAAATCTTTAAAACAATCATAGACAGTAAATTTGAATAATAAAAGTGTATTTTTCTAATTATTTTTTTAATAAATAATACCTACTTGTATTTTGAAAATATACTGTACTTTTGCGAATATATTGATAGTAGAGGCAGGTACATAAGACTTTTAAAAACCTATTTTGGATACTACGATTAATGGCTATAAGGAGCAAATTTAGTCGGTCCCCTTGTGCTCGTTATAACCATGTTTGACTTATTAAAATTTTGAATGCGAACATGATACACCGATTTCTATGAGACCGTATGAGTTGTTTCCAAAAACGAATAAATTAGCCTGAAGTGTTGAGAGGAATGGCCTTCATCATACAAAACTTAAATTTTTATTTGAGGCCAAAATACTTGACTAAACAAAATATTTTTTTTTTAAATCAAAACTTATGGCAAATATCTAGTACGCATGTGTGCTTGCTTCATTTATTTACGTTTTATATAGGCCATTAAAGAATTAAATTGTTCACGATTTTAGAGTCAACTTTGACAATTTTTTGTGAGTGGTAATTTTCGGTCGTTTGAAAAATCGAAGATTTTTTAATAGTTCTATTTTTAAATTATTTTATATTTGCATAGTAAAAAGGGTGAGATTATTTTTTTAGTATTTACCATTAGGTCGCAAATAATTGCCAAACTGGCCTTTAACAAACTTTTACTAAAATTGAGAAAAATCGATTTCTTCAATGGCCTATATTTTGTAATTTGAAACACAAATAAATAAAGTAGCACACATCCGTGCTAGATTTTTGCTACACCCTTTGATTACAAGTTATTACATATTCAGTTTGGTTGGGTATTTTGGCCTCAAATCCAAATTATCTGTTTTTTAACAAAATAGCTATTTAAAGCTATAGATATTCTTAGACATCCAAATTGACAGACTAGCCCAACAGGAAAGGGGAACAAACCAAGGAGCGCGGAGTTCCTTTCCTTGATTTGTCAATAAATTAATCTGACAGTATATAGGCAACTCGCCCGGTAATATCACCATTTAGTCTGCGAAAATAAAATCTATTGTATTATTGCATTGTAGTATTGTTTAAAAGCAATTGGCACGCAAATTGCTGGCTGCGTAAAAAACTTTACAACAAATCGGATGAACAATGTTCATGCTTGTTTCCAAAACTGAATATTTTGTTACACTATTTAGTTAAGACACTTTTACAAATGTCTGTTTCGGGTAAATTCAGCTAACTTGAAAATTAAGACACGATTTCATACTAAAATAGGATTGCCTCATAATAATACGAGATTTCTTCAAAAGCATCGTTTCTTCTCACATAATTTTTGGATAATATCGAAGAAAATATGTTTTAGAAAGTTCATAATCCATTGGATTAATTACATTACAATGAAAATTATCCACAGTTACATGATTATGTTTGACGTTTATAAAAAAATCACGCATTCCTTCAATATGGCCGATACGCACGGCTATAGATGGCCGACAGAGCGCACCTCTGGCGGTATAAAAATGATTCAAATGAATGGCGCGAATATTTAAATATGCAGCTCACAATATTTGACTACTTACGATTAACAAGCGTTTAATAAGAAGATTTCTTCTGGAAGCTAGCTTATCACTTTGTAATGGCATTTTTCATTATTTTTTTTTTTTTGCTTATAATCTGTAATCTGTAAATATTGGTGTTTATATTGTTATAATATTGTAACCTTGTTTATATGTTTCAATAAAATTTAAAAAAAATCTGATTTTATATTGACATGTTTTCTAATTTCTAAAATTTCAAAATTATTTATTTGCGATGCTTTATATCCTGAGTGAAGTATTTTAAGACCTGAATTGTTATCGAAAGTGTGATCATTATTCAAAAGATGATTTGCAAACTCAGATTCACTATTTCCATTTAGAGCCCTGCGATATTCTTTAGTTCTGACTTCAAAGTTTCTATTGGTTCTACCTTTGTAAAAGAAATTACAATCATCCCAATTGAGTTTTTAAACTCCTGATTTTTTTGTTTGAATTTTGCTATCTTTATTATTAAGAATATATTTCTTCATTGTTATTAGTGTAAAACGCCAGTTGAATAGTACCAGGATTGTTTTTATATATAATTTTAGAAGTATCGTTATCCACAAACAGAATTCTACGCCATTGTTTATTTCTATCTTTAGAAAGACCGTTTGAAGAGAATATGTTTAATTTTTTTTATTTAGTATTTCAACTATCAATTTATTAGAATAACCGTTATTAAATGCTATTTGTCTTATGAATATATTGTTTTATGGTTATATGCTATTTGTTTTTTTCATATGGTTATATGCTATTTGGTCTTAAAATACTTCACTATAAATAATTTTGAAATTTTAGAAATGAGGAAACATGTTAATACAGTGAAACTCTCTTAAGAAGTTTTCCAAGGGACCGGGGAAAAAAAACTTCTTAAGTGGGAAAACTTCTTAAGTGGGATTCAATTTTAGCCATTTAATAACTCGAGTCCGGGGCATATGTCATTCCTATGTCTACCTACGTTAAATTGTCGTGAAAACAAGCTCATATGATCCAAGCGGTCAAAAAAAAAAATATATATATACATCTTCTAGTTATCATGGTAATTAGTATTACATATGTATTTAGAAAAAGGTGGGAATGTGAAATAAATGAAAAATGGTAGAACATAGTTGATTATAAAAAGTTTATTTACATACCTACATATAAATTATTATTTTTTTTCGAAGTATTTATCTATAGTAGATTGCTTAACTCTATTATTGAATTCTTTTGTTGTAAAATTTTGCATCTCTGCCAAATAACCCTTGAAGCACTCGGGCACTTCTGTACTCCCCATCAAGAAATGCTGAAAGGCATCTAAGTGGGCGAGTGCTTGCCCACAGGTTGGTATTTTCTTGGGGTTTTCATTTTCTTCAGCAATATCTTCTTCATCCTCTTCTGGTTCCTCGGAGCATAGATCGGATATGTCCTGTACTCCACAAGGAACCGTCTTCTGGCGATTCAGAGGTCCTGTTTCCTGTGATTGTTTCAAGATATTCTCCCTTTTCGCCACTATTCCATTTAAAGTTGTCACCTGAATCGCGAGCCTTTTTGCCAATTGCATGCGCGTTTCTCCGCGCGACGCATCTAACTCTCTGATGATTTCAATTTTTTGGGAAATCGTTAATGGTTTTCGTTCTACAACAACCGGTTTAGGTACTCCGGATAAAAACATGATAGAAAAATACGCACAAAAATTGTCAGATTATCGGAAAATAGTGGAAATGCGGAGGTCGGCGGGGAAATATCGGTAGCGAAAAAAAGCGATATTCGTATAATACTGGAAAAAATCACTCGAAAATCAATGGAAAAGCGGCGGGTTGGCAGTTGGGAAATGCGATATTCGGCGGTATGATACTGGATAAAATAACTCGAAAAACAGTGGAAAAGAGGTGGGTCGGCGGTTGAGTTAGGACATTCAGTGGAAAATAGTGTTGGTCAGAGAGTTCAGTAGGTAAAAAATCGAAAAAGCGTAGGTCAGCGGGTGAAGAAATGGAGCGTTGGTGGTAAGGTGTAGATGGTGAAACGTTAAAATCGAGACTAAACATTACAAATCAAAACAAAACCATCCCATGGACAAAGTAAACACAATTTTAAAACTGTTAAAGTACATCCCTCGAAAAAGCCACTCGAATTCGGATAGTAAAAGTTGCAGCATTCCAAAAGGTTCATACTGTTGATCTTATTTTAAATTGGTGTAAAGGCAACTGGATTATACATATTTACTTGTTAGTGATTACTCACTCTTAACTTGACAGTTGAAGACAGAGCTGTGGATATACGCCGTCTCTTTTTTACGCTTTCGTTTACTATATGAACTGAGGGAGAAAGAAAGACTTGTTGTGGTTAATTTTACCAAGCGGTTTGATAAAAGGACACCGCAAGTAATTTTGCTAACCGCAAACTAATGATAGCGGGTTCTTTGCCTCAGAACCGTTTGCGTACTGCAACCCTGCCATGGCACTGCACAGAAAAATCTCACAAAGTCTACGCGGCAAACTGCTTATTAGTTGGCGGACTTTAACTTTTTTGCACGCTTGCTGCTTGCTCCAATGGCATTTGAGATTTGAGAGACTATTGTTATGATGTATTTTCGCCAGGCACAGTCGACTATCGTATATTTTTAAAGATATTTTAATCCTTTTCTAGAAATTCCTTATGAAAATAATATGCGCAGCTCAATATTATGTCCTACCTGTAGGTTCATTTATGGTCCTACCTAACTAGCAGACATCGAATAGCTACGATTTCGCACATAAATAAATGGCTTGATGCTTGAATCAGAAAGTTATATCATACGAGCTGTTTGACGCTGGAATTATAATCTGTGAACGCATCCAAAAACTACAAAAATCATTTGCGAAGTTTCGTTTCAATCTACATTTTAAATTTATGCATATGTATTTCCTAACCTTCAAACTTAATTTACGACAAATGTCAGATGAAACATGATGCACGGCAATTTTTGATGTTTGAATGAAAAAAACGTTATTATAATGCATATTTTACCATCTCCCCCGCCATATAATCATGTTGTTATGTATTTAAAGGTGAAATATTCCGTATTAACCGTGATCCGATAGATTATCAAAAGTTTTTCGTGTTTTACAAATTCGATGGAATAAAAATTTTATACAATAATATTACGAAACATCTCTATGTTCATTATCAAAGGGAAGATTATTGAAGGAGGCGTCAAATGTAGATCTAGCCCACGTTGTCATTAAGGTTGAGTTCAATATAATCTTTCATGTTATTTCGGCCTTAAAGACGCTTGCATATTTGTTACATAATTCCGCATTGTTTATTCGTTCCATTGCTATTTTACCTAGTTAGGGGATTAGGAGACGGGGTATTTGGTTTATTTATTGGTTACGGCAAGTTACGGCTTACGGCCCGGCGGCCGACAAAGGGTTTTATGGTCTCAGGTACTAGGTATGGGTTTCAGTCAACGTCTTTCAATTTATGACTTGGAAAAAGGTTCATTTTAGATATTTTGCGACACAATATTTCGTTTGTGTTGATTTTACCGCCGGATTTCTAAAACCTCTTAAGCGGGAAGCAGTTTTAGCTCTAAAACTTCTTATGTGGGAAAAAATCGTGTTTTTTGTATGGAATTTTCAAGGGACCAAAAATCAAAACTTCTTAAGCGTGAAAACTTCTTAAGTGGGAACTTCTTAAGCGAGTTTTACTGTATAAAAGCAGATATAATTAACAAGAATTTTTTTATAAACTCTCTTTTAAATATTTTCCCACTTAACTGGTCTTTCCCGTCTAACGATATTGTAATTCCTAATTATTAAAAACCCAGCCTACTCTTACCCCTCCCCCCTCCTTCCACTTCTTCTTTCCAAATTGCAATCTATATTTAATTTTTGACTTCGGTATATACACAATAAAATGTAAACATTATATTTATTTATTTATTGGACAATTTGCATAGCGCCGCTTTTGTGAGATATCACCTCAGGGGCTCTATATTGTAATAATCTACCTTTATATATAGATTTTTACTCTCCTGATGGAGGTGTATATATAATCTAACTTTAAACTTTATTAGATACAGTAACAGTTGTAGGTAAAGAATTACCACCAGTTGGAGTAAAATTAACACCTTTTAATTAAACCGACTGCTAATCTCATCGCACAATTACCCTCCTTTTATTCA
Source organism: Hesperophylax magnus (assembly GCA_026573805.1). Lineage (NCBI taxonomy): Eukaryota > Metazoa > Arthropoda > Insecta > Trichoptera > Limnephilidae > Hesperophylax > Hesperophylax magnus. The sequence continues at coordinate 11,491,404 of JAIUSX010000022.1, forward strand.
TAAACACGGGTACAATTAATCAATATGTAATAATCTATTATTTAAGTCAACTTTGTTATAACTATCTTTAATTGTGACAAACTAAACAATATTGATTCAACTTATAGACATTGACGGTTGTAACACATATTTAAGCACTGCAAATGAGCTAATTATATTAGGTACCTAAGATAACAGTTAATATCAGTTGTAGACATGTAGTCAATAATAGTGTTTCATTTGAAATAATCCATCACAAATACGTAAAATTTCATTTATTCAAACAACTGTCATTCTTATTATGCGTAAATTTAGCATGTTATTATTAATTAACTCCTTCCTGTTCCGTGTTTTAACAATATATATACTCACCCTCTCTCTGTGAATGTCCTAATATCTATCTATTAAATGTAATTGTTGTTAATATCACTTAAAATGGGCGAAGCCCAACGAAGAGCCGCCCGCAGGGCCTAGCAGAAAAAAACCCGCGGAGCAGGTTTTTAACTGCTAGTGTGTTATAATTTACCCACATCACTCAACCATTGAAGACGGTTTGCAACCCGATTTGAAGGCAGTTTGGTTTTTTAACCATTTTTACAAATATTTCAATCCTGCGGAGAAAAGTCCCACGATGAACTGCGCTGCAAACCATTGCCTTACTTTACTTTTCTGCACAAGGTTTGGTTATTTCAATGTGCGCTCTTCGGCGTTCAACATAAAACAAATTATTGTTTTTAATAAAAATAAAAATTGTTGTAGATTATTCAAACCAATCTTAACAAGCGGACTGCAATCTTTAGAGCACAGGCGTCAGGTAGGTATGCTGTCCTTGTTCTATCGGTATTACAATGGAAGATGCTCTGAGGAACTAGCGTCATTGATCCCTTCGGCACCGGTGCATAGTCGGGATACACGCCAAACGCGCGCCCAACATTTGTACACGGTTGACATTTGTCACATGAGAACGGGTCGCTTCTACGATTCGTTCTTAAGTTCAACAGCTCGGCTGTGGAACGAACTGCCGGCCTCTGTGTTTCCTCCCTCCTACAACATGGGACTCTTCAAGACCCATGTTCACTCCTTCCTCTCCACAAAAAGACCCTCCACACAGCATCCCCAAAGATGACATAGGCCCTGAGGGAAATTATTTTCTTCAGGGCCTCCTGTGTGGAGTTAATATAAAAATAAAAAAAAATTCTCGAACTTTCCTGGTGCCAAAATATGATCACGTGGTTTGCCTCCGATTCGTCGAAATTACACCCAGATTTCATGCTAGGGCAAGTCCATCAATTTGGAGGACTATGATTATTTTCCATTTCCGGTTACTGAAGTAGTTGTTTCTCGTTGTTATCTAACTGATACAAAGTGTTTTTTATAAATAAAAATGTGCTAATTACTCTTCTACTATTCTGACTCTTGACATGGCCCTACTCAATTATCTGATTCACTTGATCGTGCCATGTCTTCCTCGTGCGTCCCCGACTTCTGCTACCATTTACATTTGCTTCATATATTCTCCTTACACTCCTTTCTTCGCTCATTCGCTCTACATGCCCAAACCATCCAAGCGTCCCTTTCTTTATCTTACTCGTTAGTTAGATACCGTTTTTAAAATTTAAACCTAATAAAGGTATTTTTTAAATTTTAAAATCCTATTCGTAGTTACTGTCACCGCGCAATTGTTTCTTATGGTTTTATTGTTATTATTTCAATATGTATGTGTTTTTTACATTCCGTCACTAAAGTACTAAATTTTATATCGCGAGCCTACAGTATTTCTAGTTTTTAATCTGTGAAATGTCAAAAACATAATGTTAGGCTAGCATTACACTTGTAAGTTTTTTCGTAAATTTACGACTTCTAGCCAATGGGCGCATTGGATTTTCAAAATGCAAGATGCCCATTGGCTAGAAGTCGTAAATTTACGAAAAAACTTACAAGTGTAATGCTAGCCTTATGCAAAGTTATTACAGAAACAATGCATGATGTGGTAACCCCGTTTAACACAAGTAATTAATAGTTTCGTATCTAATTCGTCTGACTTACCTTTTTGTTTCATTTCCTCTATTGAAATCTTTTGCCAATTTTTCCCAAGCTCTTTCTCTATCCTTGATGGTGATGCTGTTCCCGTTATATTTATCTGTGGACTTTGACAACAGCACTTTTGATCGGGTGATTAATTCAACAAATCGCATCTTCTCGTTTGGTGTAAAATTCTTAGCGCGCTTTCCTCTTTCCATTTTAATCATCATAAATCAAATAATACAGAGCGAGTATTGCAGGGAGCCGCTTGTCGCGTGGCGTTGTTATCAGTTGTTGTTGGCGTTTTTGACAGTTTTTGTCATAGATATTTAGATATACCACCACAGACATAGGAATTAATAGACGAGAAGATATGGGCGAGGGGTAAAATCAACTGTTGAAGAACGAGGGAACGAGGGAACGAGTGAAGCTGACTGTGATTCGTCAATAAATCAATCTGACAGTAAATAGGCATCTCGCATTATAATATCACCATTTACTTCTTAAAAGTAAAATCTGCTTTGAATGAATAGACATTTTTACATGGGAGCGCAAATTACTCGCCACGTTATGAACAAATTTGCGAAGTCCAAATTCGGCAAAGTAAGGCAGCTTTTATTTTCAGAGTCGTAGTTAGTTTCAGAGTATTTAGTTAAGACACTTTTATAAATGTTCATAATTTACTTCCCAGCAACCAACCAGCTTTGTGTTTCGCGTCCAGACGTTTCTCTATGTGATAGTAACAACTGATTCATATTATACGATGTGAATATGCTTAAAATAAAGTAAAATAATGCTTATATATGGAATGTAATACGACAATTGGGTTTATTCTCTTTTTTCACATCTATTTTTACCAGTTTTCATAGTACAAGTCAAAATTTTGCCGTGTTATTTAGTAAAATGAACCGATGATGCCTCGACCATAGTTCGCACAAGAATGATGACGTCACGTTTTCAAATTTCATTTGAGGCCAAACGCGAGCCCAGCCGGCTCAATGGAACCGGTATGGGGAGTGGGGATAATACGCTTTTAATCACTTAGGGCAGGTCTACTAATATTCATATGTCTATGTATACCACTCTCGTTTTTGTTATGAAATGGCCACGGACCAGTGTTGCTTAGTCAAAAATTGAAATTCCCTAGAAAAAAATCCCCAGATATGCGCGAACACTCCAAATAATATTATGTACCTCTCCATAAGATATATTATGTTGCCTTTATATAGAATTATTTTAAAAAAATATTAACATTAATTTCTCCAATGTGCACTTCTTCGCTTATCTCGGAATGTACTACACGTGGGATAATATAGTTATGGAGAATGCAACGATGATATTATGCAGTACAAACAAATTTCGGTCATAAAAAATATTTAACTTTATTTAAGAACTTATCTACTATCCTCCCAGTTTCATTAGAATATTAGGTTCTCTGCATATAGAACAATTATTTTTAACGTAATATTAGCGATTAAAATAACTATACTTCCCCACCTTCCTCTTCCCCATCTCTTTCCCCTCCACCCTACCTTCAACCTCACAACGTACTCAATTACTCAACTAATCGGGGTATTAGCCTGCTAATATGGTATTCATTGTGCTGTATTCACATTTTAAAAAATACACAACGAAAAATTTATTTTACGAAACCAGAACTTTTATTTTTTTGGTGTTCCTTACGATATGTGACAGCCGTGAAGCCATAATGTAAGAGCCATCAAATCCAATACTCAGTCTGTGGGCGTCTTTAAAATATTGATCACGATTTTATGAAATTAAAACATCGATTCGACAACCTTCTTAAATATCGGCTTACTCAAAGACGATATGCTTTTTGTGAATTTTACAGTGAGGCGATGGCGCAAGAAATATAAAGATTAGATTGATTGCTTTTTCAAGTGGGATATACAAATAAACAAAGTTTGTTCACGACTAAGATCAATTGTAGCCAGATTGTATAAACTAAAAATTTTTGTTACAATCTGCACACTTCGAATAATTTATTTATCTCTAGCTGAATCTGTTATAAGGTATGGAATAACAGCTTGGGGATTTTCCTGTAAAACTAATATCGACCATGTTCAATCCGTGCAAAATTCATTGGTTAAATTATTAGCTGAAAAAAATGTATATAAAGAAAGGCATAATATTCTATACTTCTATCAACAGAGTCTCAAAATTCTTTCAGTGAGAGCAATTCTGTGGTACAAAATTATATTTCAGCACATAAATAACCCCTTATATATAAACAGGCTAGAACACAATCATAATACTCGTTTTAACTTTATTGAAGGACTTATTGTACATAAGCATACAAATAAATATGAACAAAGAACGTTAAACTATATGATTCCCAGTTGTTTAAATATGTAACCTGCTGAAATTAAAAACTGTGCCTAAAACAAACAATTGGTGAACTTACTGAAGACTTGGCTTACTGAAAGAATAAATTTGTATTAGCTTACAATGATATATATTATTCTAAAGACTTTTAAAATTGTTATTTATGTTTTTCATAATTTTCTTTTGTTACATTTCTGTAAAAATTTTAATTTTTTGTTTTATACATATAATTGTAAAAATATAACTGTAAATTCAATATAATAAGATTTATAATGTAAAGAACCTGTCAGACAAACTGCTAAAAAGCAGTTTATCGGGACTTTTTTGCCATATATTTGTAAATTATTGTGTAATAGTATAATAAAAAAGATTGGGATGGGGTTGTCGAGAGAAAAGGTGTGAGTACAGTAATGTTTCGCTCATCTTTGTGAAGTTTTAACATTTTTGTAGGTATACCTTCCCTAAGACGTTTGTTTTCCTACAAGGAGAGGGATATGACTGTAGTATTTAGTATCCGCTGTAGTATTAACTTTAGGATTCCGACAAAGGAAAATAAACTAATGACTGGGAAATTGTTATTTCCAACATTTCAACCACATATTAACTTATATTTTCTTCAGCAAGATAAGTTTCCTGTGCGTTTCTATTATAATAACTTCCTTCCTCGGATTGATCAACTAGAGAGAAAAAGTTTGTGCAGAAACTATGCCTTTCAAGAAACTAAGCAGCAGCTGCTGCAAATTCTGAGTTGCTGAAGGTCAAAAAGCAGCAGAAGAGAGATCAGATGGAGGACTAAAAGTACTTGGATCGGGTGAGTACGCTGATTCAGGCAGGCAAGAAGGCTAGGAGGTACTGCAATAGGACCTTAATTTATTTCAACCATGGTTTCAAAATTTTGACTAGAGGAGATATAAGTTTGTAGCGCAAATAGGTTGTTTCTTCCACTATCCACCACCTAGTGGAATAGCAATCATAATAAAATTGTTAATAAATTACAGGAAGTGTAACGTTAAAAATTATTTATTTATTGCATCTCACTATACATAAAACGCTTTTTTTTCACATAAAAATCAACCTCACTAGGACTGAGCCTGTATCGAGGTTAAAAATTTACATTTGAGTGAAGCAAACATAAGAGTATCACAAACATAAAGTAATTCTACATTCTACATACGAACACAAAATATTTCAAAATTAAAGAAAAAATGAGTATTAGATGTGTTACCAAATGGGTAATTTGACAGTATATTGTAACAATATTTGAACCATAACTAATAATTATTCATTATTCAAAAGAAGAAGCAAAGTAGATAATAAAGACAGATAGGGTGACATTCTGTTTTTAGCAAATGGGACTTATATAGAATCATATTATTTAAGAAAGGACAAGGATGAAAAAATATTAAGACAATCGTCTGTCAATACATAAACCTTAATTAACTTTTTAAATTTAACTATGGAATTGGTAGACTTAATATGATTTGGAAGAATATTAAACATAAGTGGTGCCTGATATAAATAATTTCTTTGACCAAAAGAAGTTTTAGTATGTACCGCCACAAAGTTCAATGTAGAGCTAATTCTAGTTGTCCTCATTTCTTGTGTTCTTTCAGCAAATTTAATATTGATAAAAAATCGACAAAGTATTTATTTTTATTTTTATTATGCAAATTTAAATTGCCAAAGTAGTGCCGGATTATTGTTTTGTTAAAAGTTTTTCGGGTGGCTGCCCTGCGATCGGTTGTACGGATATGATGGGGCTAAGGCAAGGAAGGCAGAATGTGTGAAAACATTGAAGAACCTTGATCATGTTGTCCTGTCTGAGGGTGTCTGGAGAGTCCGCCAGCGGTGAGCAGGACGACAGGTCCCCGCGAAATCCGAATGAGTTAGCTCCAGGTAGAGATTCGTGGGAAGGAGTGCGCGAGGCCATCTTCAATTAACCAGCATCCATTGAACGTTTGGCAGGCTAAGCGGGGACAGTGAGGATTCATATTTGTGTCACCCCGACAGCATGCTTGGTAATCCAGTGTAATCTCCAAGGAATTATACTTCAAGAACACTCACAAATAATACTATTTTATAATCCAAATAACTGACTAACACTAAACAAAGAACAGGCTGATCTCACGCAGGAGTCAATACGTTTTTTTTAAAGTTTGGTTAGTTTAAACGGAAAGTCTGTAGGTATCCTTCATTCTCCGAAGGATCGGTTGATGGTATCCGCGTGCTCTTTTTCATTTTTTGGCATAAATTTTTCTGGTCAATCTCAGAGCCACGGAATCGTCCTCCAAAAAAACCGCGCGTCCGTCGTTTTTTTTCGTATTGTCACCGGTCCTCTCCTCTCTACCCGCCATAAATAAATGCTACCCGCGTTATCTAGCCCGCTCCGAGAGTGGTTTATTTATGCCCGCTCCCAGGGGCGTACAACTCCCGTCTGACCTTGTAACCCTGATGGGAGGAGTTATTCCCAACCCAAATTCTTATAGACAAAGCTGTTGTGGCTGACAGCTCAGATCTCATTGGCTCAGAGCAAAAATTGTAGTTTGATCTCTCGCTCTGGGGGAGTCGCTATATGCACAGCGACTAGTCGACAGGGGGCGTGGCCAACATATCCGAGCCTACCCGAGCTGTTCCGAACAAATTGTTTCCCACTGCCTGTGATGCAAAATCAGTGAAACGCGGTGGGCGGTGAAACGAAACGTCAGAAATCATCAGAAATGGCGTCTTTGAGTGCCGGTTTAGACCGTCTTTTAAAAGTTTCGTTAAGTAATTTCAAAAAGAATTCAGAGACGGGTGTTATCAGTGGAGACATTGACAATGAAGCAAATTATGAAGCATTTCTGTGTTTTGTGAACGCGTTGGGGCACTCTTTTTCAACCAGAGACAGTATGAAAAAGAAGTTGGGAGGTAAGTTCTAAACCTTAGGGCCTAGTTCTAGGGTAGGCCTTCCCATTTCTTCAGTTCATAAGCAGCTGCTGATATTTACGAGTTATTCGAAATTAACATTTCCAATCTTTCAGATGCAGTATACACGCTCTGCCCGCCTACAGTGGAGTTCTTTGGGATGCCATTTACATTCGGTATGAATGCGTACAGATAGTGCCCCCAAGGCCCCCGACTACACCGCCCAAATAACAGCAAGAAGAGAGTTGAGTTGGTATGTTAATACACCCTAGAACCACATCAGCTAGGCCTACTCCCCCTCGTCTTTCAATAGTAGCATTGACAGAGCACCGAGGACTCGGTGGTCCAAGATTAAGGTATGACCCCAAAATGATCACCGTATCGTCGGTGATGTGTTTAAAATAAAAATAAAAGCAATGGGCCTGGGCCTAGGTAAGCTAGGACTAAATTACACCAGGGGCCTTCCTAATATGGCAGTTGGAGCTCCGTCTTATTTAGATTAACACGACAATCACAATTCATCTTTGTGTGTTAAACATTGTGGCTTGTTTTTAGATTCTGAAACAAGTGAAGGCAGCCCTTCAGTCCACCAGCCCACCTAAATGTGTGCTACGTTATTACGTCTTGGCGACCGGGGAAGCGAGCCACAACCACAGCAGAGACGCGGCCAAGATGACCCAACAAATTCATCCTGACCTGATACAGGAGATCAACAGGCTTGTTGAAGCTGGAGTTTCCTCAGTACGAGATGTGTCTCTATTGTTGGAGCAATTTATTAAACATAAATTTCAGGATGGGGCAGAACCTGATCGGCTCAATTCAGGGTTTATCTGTCATGTTTTAAAGGGGTTTGCTCCCTCAATGTTTATATTTCCTTTGTGTGGTGTAATGTATTATTTTCCATTAATAAAATAATATCAAATATGTATCAATGAATTGCCCGACTTCCTCCATTGATCACTTATCCTTCAACATGCTATATGCCATTTAGTATATGGCATCCAAATTTTCACATAGACTCCAATTAATGCTAGTTTTACTTTCCCATAGGTGTACTGTTTTGTAATGTAAAAAGATTAGATACTTTGAGTATATATAGGCCTAGTACGAATCTGTACAAAAGTTGAACATAGGGCCTACCACAAGTCTTTTATTGTCCAAAAGTTAATTATATTTGCAGGAATTAGAATGTGGTTGCCATACCAAACAGTCTTTATTAAGGCTTTGGAATCGACTTTATGATATCGGCACTATAGTAATGTAATCTAACCAAATGAAATCAAGGTGCAAGAATCGTATGAAACGAAAGATGACAATTAGCTATCGGCTGCTCGGCAATATTCGGAAATGCTCGGCCGTGACGTCACAAAAAAAATCTGAGCGGAGAACCAATTTCAAATAAAGCGCCGAAACACTTCACTTCGGGTATGCTCGGATATGTTGGCCACGCCCCCTGTCGACTAGTCGCTGTGCATATAGCGACTCCCGACAAAATGGGGCCATACAAAAAGCCCGAAGATATCGATCTAGAGAGTGGTTTATTTATGCCCGCTCCGTACAATCTATCGAGAGTGGTTTATTTATGAACCTATCGCAGGGCAGCCACCAGCCGCGTATAACTCCCGCATGACCTTGTAACCCTGATGGGAGGAGTTATTCCCAACCCAAATTCTTATAAGCGCGCTCTACACTCGCGGCGCGAACGGCCGCGAAGGCCGCGAAACGCGAGTGTGGATCTTGTTCACGCCTTCGCAATCTTCGCATTAGCGCTTCGCGCCATTCCCCGATTTTTGTCGGTTTTTTGGCCCGCGACAAAGGGTTTGCGGTTTAAAGTCGCGAACAAGACTGACGCTTTGCGAGTGTGGATGGACACAGTTCACGCGCGGATCGCGGCGTATATTCACGGCGTGAATTCACGGCGCGACTTCGCGCGCGAGTGTAGAGCCAGCTATAGACAAGCTGTTGTAGCTGAAAGCTTAGATCTCATTGGCTTAGAGCAAAAATTGTAGTTTGATCTCTCGCTCTCTACCATAGCGACTTGTGTGACAGAAAGAAAAGCTAAGCATGGGTTATGCTCCGATAAAAATTAACGGTAATTTCCAAGACGCCATTTCGTAAGTTGAAAAGTCAGTTGAAGTTTTTAGCGTAAATATTTTGAATTTTCTTTCACCCATCTAAAAATAATGTTACGTGCTAGAATTCTTCAAGGTGATAAATTAATGCCGTGTTGTGTTAAAGTGTGTTATCCGGTCTATCTCCACCAATTGAAAGAAGGACCCGAACCCGTTGTTAAATACAGGTACAAACCTCTCGTTCTTTGATACAATGTTCGTTCCTGATTCCTGAATGTACTTCATTGGCTAATAATTTAATTATTTTTCCTTTTCAGACGTATCCGTTTTCCGACGCGATACTATACCACGTATTAGGATGCTAAAACTGCTAAACAAAGCCACGATTACATCAAACAAGGTCATTTAAACCTCTCCAGAATTGCATCATGTAAGTACCTTATTCAGATTTAACAAGCATTTTCAATAATGTTTGCTGACGACAAAGCTGTGGAAATTATATGAAACCCTTGCAGGAGAATTTGAATAACTTCTAGTGCTGTGGCAGTAATAATTAACACTTAAATTTGTTACTCTTTAACTAATATCTATAAGATGTAAGTCACCTACAGTACGCTTCAACAGTGTGGAATCCTCGTCATTTGAAGGTATATTCTGAAGGTATACACCTAATTTATATTGCAGTGAAACTCGCTCAAGAAGTTTTGTTTTCGCTCCCTACAAATTCTGCAGAAACTGCATAAAACGCGATTTTTTCCCATACCATATATAAGAAAGTTCACAAGTTCAACAGTGAATTAATCCATCACCATTAATGTCCCCTTTTTCTTAAAATATTTTTAATTAATTTTAATCCATGAAATTTATTAAATATGTGTACAATACTAGAATAGAATCATTGGTCTCAAATTTTGTCTTTTTCTAGGTAAGACGAAGGGCATTTTGAGCTACATTGGTCCGACGGCAGTCCTTTCTCCCAGGAAACAGAAGACGCACTTGGAGATTTTGGGGACCAGACGGCAGCTGCGATATGTATAACATTTGTATATATATAACAGACTTTTCTGTAGGCTTTTTAAGGTATACAATTCCGTAGTACATTATTTTGGTATTCTCATAAGGTCTCGCCAGCGTTAGCAATGTAAGCGGCCAAAAACAATCTTTATATCTACTTTTCTCTGCTTTTTATCAATATATGTCAATGTATGTGTTATTTATCTAAACCTTCCGGAAGAAATTCTCTAAATGATGCTAAAAACCTTATCGAAATCAGTCGCATAGTTAAGAAGAACTAAGCGCACAAACAGACAGACGCGAATGTCACTTTATTTTATACTATTTATAGATAATGGATTCCACCACGAATTGTCAGTATCTAAAATAGAAATATTAATTACATGTTCTTAACTTCTATTTCATAATATGTTTTGTTGTTTTACAAGATATATTTCTTTACAAGCTTTTATTATGTACACGATTTTTATTTCTTATATTATGGTTTATGTATTATGATTTAAATTATACCATGTAAAAGTCAAAAGGCGTTACTATTACTTGACATAATGAATATCTTTCAACACGTTGAATATGTATTTTGTGTATATATTCTTGTATTTTTGTGCAAGGTCAAATTAAATCCTATTAAGTTGTTGCAGTAATACAGAAATCCTGGGTTCGATTCCTAGTTGAGACCGTTACTTTTTATTTTTCTGTGTCTTGTTCTGTTTCATTTTTTGTTTAGATAAATTAGTATTATCTTCTACTTCAATAATAAATCAATGCTCAATACATCGGTTGAACTGACCCTGTTTTGTATTACTGTCGATTGTCTTTTTGAAAATAAAAAATATTTTGATGTTTGCATAGCTGTGGGTTTTTTTTATTTTACTTTTCCTGCATTCCAATATTTTTATTTTTAAAATATAATTTTTTTGGGCTAGTGAATGAACGATGTTAGCTGGGTGCAAATATAATGTCTATGTTTGCACTTTTTTTAAATGTCCTTGAGATTTCTTTATGGTCCACGATATATTTACCTGTCTGGACCAAACGATTGTTTTATCTGTGGTTAAGGGGGTGACAAAATGGGGCCATACAAAAAGCCCGAAGATATCGATCTAGAGAGTGGTTTATTTATGCACCAGCCACCCAAAAAACTTTCAACAAAACAATAATCTGGCACCACTTTGGCAATTTAAATTTTCATAATTTTAAACGTTACAGAAGGTTGTCCTGTAAGTTTAAGTGTAGTAAAACTAATCGATGTTTTATATTTGTTGAAAATTCCAACTTACCCCGTATTTATTTATTCCTGCTTCTAAATTCATTATGGCCACAAACAGCTGTCAAGCAAAAATTAAAAATATTAATTATCACGATTTATTGTCTATGGTGATGAATATTGGGTGATTTTGTTGTTTCTTGTGGTGTGTAACGCTAATTTATATCAAAATACCAGGATAAACGAAGTAAATAATATATGAGAAGATGGCGCAAGAAATTGAAACATTAATCGAGATGGGGTTTTCGAGAGAAAAGGCGTGAGTACAATAATTTTTCGCTCATCCTCAAGTTTTAACATTTCTGAAGGTACACCGTCCTAATGTTTGTTTTCTTATAGGGAGAGGGCTATGGCTGTGACTAGTAATAAGGGTGTCGAACCGGCGATGGAATGGCTCCTGGCGCACGCCGGCGAGCCCGACCCGGTTCCATGCAACACCGTGATAGCTGACGCTCCGAGCCCTTCTGAACCCACCACCAGCTCTGCGCAGCCGGCCACCAGTTCTGTGCCCGCCGGTCAAATAGACCCGGATCAAGTGGCCAAGTCTCTGAAGTGTGAAGACTGCGGGAAGCTTTTCAGAACTCAGGATGAGGTGCAGTTCCATGCTGCCAAGTCCGGTCACAGCAACTTTAGTGAATCCACAGAGGAAAAAAAACCATTGACTGAAGAAGAGAAGAAGGAGATGTTGGTGAAGCTGGAGGAGAGGATGAAGGAAAAGAGGAAAGAAAGAGAAGACAAAGAAAAGGTATGTGGCATCACCATAATATAATATCATTTATTACGGTACCTCAAATTTCGGGAAAATACTCATCCCAACATTTTAATCATAACTTTAATTATTAATATTCCCCTTGAAAATAAATTTAGGTAAAGTTTTCGAATTCCGCTGCATGCAAAGTCTCTTTAAAAAAACAACATTTGATTTTAACTTAATAGGAATGAATAACTATTTAAGTCTGGGGTTTGAACATGCACGAAATAAATTTTATGATTGTTAGTTTGGGTTATTTTGATAATTTATTCATATTTCCTAACATTCAAATTTATTTTATCGAGATTATTTCACTATCTGGTGCAAGTGTTTACGTTTGAATAATATTAACCTTTGGCCTTAATAGTATTTGTATTTATTTATTTTTTGTATTATCCAATATATTAATATTATGCATGTTAAGATTTCAGGTACTGAAATATTAATATTGATGCTTGTCACCCTATGGGTGTGGCAACATTTATTTTTGTGTTAGCGATTGCCGGGGCAATTTCGTATTGCCACGGATTTAATCGTTCTTCTCTTGTTACCATCCGTCTTGGGCGGTCGTTTTGGCAAAACGGCAGAGCTGCCAGGTTTTCACTTACATGTGGTTTATAAAACCGCGGAGAGAGATAGCAATATTGGGCTCACCTTACATGAGCTGCCCTACGGGTCTTTTTTATTGTTAAAATAAAGACCATTATTCAAGAGCTGGAGTTATTATTGAAGAGTTACTCCAGTCATACTTCCTTGGAATCTGGTGACTCACCACGCCGGATTGCTCTGTCAGGAGAGTGAAGTTAAGATCCTGAACATTGTGGCGGATATCCACCCTGGTCAAGACGGACGCGTCCGCGTCGTCTCCTTGAGGACGGCCAGAGGTGTCACCAAAAGAGCCGTGACACAGCTCTGTCTACTTCCCATGGAGGATCCTTCCTCCAACCTGGATTCCCGCCCCAAAACGAGTATTAAGGAATAGTCGTTTTTCATAAAATAATGTAGGAAGAGATTGCAACATTGGTACTCAGAATTTACCCAACAAGTTCACATACAAAAATAAACAATATTCAATACATGGATATCAAAATAATAACAAAAAACTTATAACAACGTATATAACCCTATGTCAGACTTGACATTAAAAAATAAAAGTCTAATAACGTAGAAACTTCTGGTGCGCTGCACCCACTTATGAGAAAATATCTTATCACTTGGCACTGTTGAGCCTGACGGCATTTTGATTCACACATAACATCACTTTTAGTGTTGTAATTGGTTCTTAATCCAGGTTGGAGGAAGGATCCTCCATGGGAAGTAGACAGAGCTGTGTCACGGCTCTTTTGGTGACACCTCTGGCCGTCCTCAAGGAGACGACGCGGACGCGTCCGTCTTGACCAGGGTGGATCTCCGTCACTCGTGCCATCCTCCAGTACTGCGGAGGTAGTTGGTTGTCTTTGATGATGACCATGTCACCAGGCTGTAAACTGCGTTGACGTCCTTCTTGCCATTTGACTCGGTTCTGCAATTCTGCTAGGTATTCCCGGCTCCATCTGTGCCAAAAAGATTGAACAACGGTAGACATCTTTTGGTAAATATTAAGCCTGTTTGTAGGCAGATGATGGATATCAAGCTCAGGCAATGCTAACAGGTTGTCGCCAATAAGGAAGTGTGAAGGAGTGAGTGCGTTTAAATCATTTGGATCTGATGATAATGGAGTCAGAGGACGGGAATTTAAACAAGCCTCAATCTGTATTAGTATGGTATTCATGCCTTCGTATGTCAAAACAGTTGACCGCATTGCCTTTTTTTAAATGTAATTTAGTCATTTTAACTGCACTTTCCCAAAGTCCACCGTGATGCGGTGAGCGGGGAGGCAAGAAACTCCAGCTAATATTCTGCTGGGCTAAAAAATTATGGATATCCTTATCAGATGCCTTCAAAAAATCAAATAGTTCAGTAAGTTCCCTATAACTACCTGTAAAGTTAGTTCCATTATCACTAAAGAGTCGTGAGGGTTTACCCCTCCTAGCTATAAATCTTTTCAATGCATTCATAAATGCCATTGAAGTTAAATTAGTCACTAATTCTAGGTGAATTGCCTTTGTTGAAAAACAAATAAATAAACATATGTAAGATTTTACACTCTTAGCATTTCTGGTTAAACCAGATTTAATTAAAATTGGACCTGCATAATCTATGCCGGTTACATAAAATGGTCTTTGGATTGGCGACACTCGCGCGGACGGACTCGGAAACATACAATACATTTATGCAGTGCTCGCTTTACTGCGTTTTTACCAAATATTGGCCAAAACCGTAAACGCAGTAATGCGAGCAGAGCATTACATCCTAAATGCAAATTCTCATAATGCAGATGGGTTATTATTAAGTCAGTCAACTTATGATTTTGTGGTAACAAAATTGGATGTTTTTGAGAGACCGAGGTAATATCAGATTGTGATAGTCGACCTCCAACACACAATAACCCATCCTGCATAAAAGGATTTAGTGCCTTTACCTTGCTCTGCCTAGATACAAATCTTCCATTACTTAAAGAAGCTATTTCATCACGAAATGCGAATCGCTGAGCGTTCAAAATCATTACATGCATGGCATGTTCCAGTTCGATTACAGAAAGCTCGTCGACCCGCATCGGTTTTCGTTTAGAACAGTTATGTATGAAACGTAACATATAAGCAACTACGCGCCTCAGTCGTCTTAATGAAGAATAATTATTAAATATTTCCCAATCGACAGGACTACTAGTAACCAAAACTATCCTCGCCGTTTCTGGCAACTCCGTGGGAGTATCAAATGTAGAACGTGGCCACTTATCCTCGTCGGACGTGAGCCATGGTGGTCCTGACCACCATAATGAAGATGATTTCAACTGCTGAGATGTTATTCCTCTGGAAATTATGTCAGCTGGGTTTTCAGTTGAACAAATGTGACGCCATATAGCGCCATCACCTTCACGTTGTATTTCTGATACGCGGTTAGCAACAAAAGTAGTCCAACGATACGGTTCTCCTGCAATCCAAGCCAATGTTATTGACGAATCACACCACAAAGTGGTGTCAACTGTTACTTGGAGAGCTGCCGTCACCCGCTTCATTAATTTAACTAATAATTGTGCTCCACATAACTCAAGACGTGGTAACGATAAATTTTTTAGTGGGGCTACACGAGATTTAGCGCATATTAACTGTGATTGGTGAATGCCGTGTTCATCGGTAGATCTTAAATACAGACAAGCGCCATATGCTACTTGAGATGCATCGCAAAAACCGTGTAAGCTAAAAGATTTTTTATTGAAGCAGAAAATTTTCCTCGGTACCCGAATATGATTTGCTTTACTGAGACTCAGCGTGTAAGTCTGCCAGGCCAATAAAAGGTCATTGGGTAGCTTGTCATCCCAGGATGTTTTTAGCTTCCACAATCTTTGCATAATTATCTTACCGACAATGATTACTGGGCCTACCAGTCCTAAAGGGTCAAAAACTTTTGAAATTAATGATAAAACTTGACGTTTTGTTACTTCTAACTTTGAGTCTATGTTTTCTACCTGATAAGTAAACTCATCAAGTTTGGTGTCCCATATTAATCCTAGAATCTTAGCTTCATTGGATTCATTTGGCAATAATTCCAAATTATCTTTAGAATCATTAATTGAGGGTGCATTAGACCTCCATTTTCTAATCTCCATGCCTGCTGTAGCAAGCGCATTAATGATTTGGGATTTAAGCAAGTGACAAGTATCAATGGAATCACTACCAGAAAGAAAATCATCTACATAAAAATTTTCCTTAAGGGATTTACTAGCTAATGGATGAGTAAATGAAACGTCATTACCTAGCTGGTGCAGACAACGTATTGCTAAATAAGGCGAAGGAGCCAAACCATATGTCACCGTGTTTAGCGTATAATGTTTCAAACAATCCTCCGCATCCCTTTTCCATAATATACGTTGGTAATTTCTGTGTTCCGGGTTGATATTAATTTGGCGGTACATCTTTGCAATATCTGCGGTGACTGCATATTGATGTTTTCTGAAAAATACCAAGTGACAAAATATATCATTTTGAATGGTGGGCCCAATCATTAGAGCGCGATTCAAAGAAATCCCTCGAGCGGGTTTAGCCGACCCGTCAAAAACAACACGAATTTTAGTAGTTGTGCTTGCTTCTTTAAATACAGCGTGATGTGGTAAATAATAAGTAATTTCATCGCGATTTGGAGGTTCACATTCAGTCATGTGACCTAACGCAAGATACTCATCAATAAATTCCGAGTATTGTTCCTTTAAACTAGGTTGTCTTAAGAATTTCCTTCCCATTGACGCTAATCTACCTTTAGCAATACTAAATGAATCTCCTAATTGAGATAGGTTAGATTTAAACGGTAAGTTGACTACAAATCTACCGTTTGCATCGCGTTTATGCGTGCCTTCGAAAATCCTTTCACATTCACTATCTTCCAGAGAGTGATGCTTACTATTTTCGGTTTCTTCAACCTTCCAAAACCTTTCTATTTGGTTCTGCAAAGAATTTAATGAAATATGACAAACTTTAACTGGCCTCGGATTATGACGACTCTGTACAGCTCCTGATATTATCCAGCCTAGCTCCGTTCGATGCAATGTAGGTTTACCCTTTCCTAACTGTATCTGATCCGTACGAAGCACCTGCCAGAAAACCTCTGCTCCGATCAGCATATCAATAGAAGCTGGCTGGTAAAACTGCGGATCAGCTAACCGGACACCGTCTGGAATGTTTAACATTTTTGGGTTAATCACGGTCTGTGGAAGATTGCAAGAAATCTCATCTAATACCAAACAAGATATTTCATCCTCGTATTGAGAACATAATGATTTAAATTTAATGTCAACTGTTTCCTTTACATGAATTAAATTATTATGCAAACCTGAAACAGGTATGTTCAATTTTGTACAATGCAAATTTAATCTCTTACAAGTATCCTTTGTAATAAAATTAGACATTGAACCTGAATCCAAAAGTGCGCGTATTTTGTGTGTTCCACCGTACGCGTCTTCTATTTTTACTATTACGGTAGATAGTAAAATTTCTCGCCCGTTCATGTCGCTATGACACGCTAAATTCACTGGTGCCTCCGACTGACCCTTGCCAGTTGAAGTACCCGCTTGTACATTATCAGTATTGATATGTAACAGAGTGTGATGTTTTCGATCACAAACACTGCATTTTTCCTTCCACCTGCACACCTTTGAAGGGTGCCCCGGTTTTAGGCAGTTATAACATAAATTGCTCTCTGAAACGAACTTTCTTCGTGCCGCTGGTGCTTTGTTAACAAATATTTTACAAGAATAAATGAAATGGCTGTCATTACACAGCATACAATTAACGTTGCTTGACGCTAACGTAACCTTGTTCGTAGAATTCCTTTCCTTAAAATTAAAAAACTTTGGTTTTGTTGCAACTGGTTCCGCTTTCTGTTGCATTCCACCATTATCACCTTGGATAGTTTCCAGGATCTGCGACCTTTGTGAAATAAAATTGCTAAACTGCTCGAACGTAGGATAAACTTTATCGCACTCCATGGATTCCCACAGGCTACGTGTGTGATTATCTAACTTTGAGGTTAGAATATGTATAATTAATGTGTTCCAATGTTCTGTTGGAAGCTTTAAATTATGTAACGCTCTCAAATGAATGTTTGCTTGATCAATTAAATTTCGCAATTCATGATGATTCTGTCGTTTTAACGGTGTAACATTAAATAAGAAATTCAAATGTCTATTTGCAATAAGTCTGACATTTTCGTATCTTGAAATAAGCATCGTCCAGGCTGAACTATAATTATCCCCGGTTATTTCTAGAGAACTAATCAAATCAAGTGCGTCTCCGGACACATAACTAATAAGGTAATGAAATTTCTGAACATGATTTAATTTACTGTTATCATGAATTAGGGCAATGAACGAGTTTTTAAAAGTCAACCATTTATGATTATCTCCTGAAAAAATAGGTATTGAAATTGGTGGTAAATTCACAGATGTAATCGGGACATTTTCAATCTTCTTAAATTTTGATAATATTTCCTGTCCTAATGCAATTACATTAAAATATGTACCTTCAAAATTATCCCTCGCGTCATGATCTTCTGATTTATTCAATAAATCAATCTCCAGCTGAATTTTGGAGAATTCTATCAGAGAAGGTTTGATGGCATCTAATCTCGACGACAATACGCTGGGCCTAATATCATTTTCGTTGCTTAAATAGGTTTCAAATCTCGTTAATGAACCTTTCAACACCCCGCGCTGTCTAACCAACTTGTCGAGTTCCATTTTTTAGAAACGAATAACACAATAACCTGATTTAAAACTTAATACACAACTCGAAACGGCAGTTTGACGTTTTGACGTAAACAAAATAATACTATGGATTATAAAGAAACCGATTACAATACTATGGCATGCAAAGACAAAGCTTGAAAACGCGTGGCTAGATATGTACGTAAGCAAAGCAAAGTTATTCGGCAAAATACAACAATAAAAATTATTATCACCAACAATTTTATGCTATTTTGAAAGCATCTGATTATGAACACCCGAATATAATTCGATATAATCAATACGAAATAATGTGGCATCTACACAGATTTTTAGCTTTTTTAAATGGAATTTGAAAGGACAATGAAAGGAAGGCTACAACCTGATTTGCTGTGCATGCGAGCGTCGTGATGAGGCTCGCTTGATCAATCCAATGATGGTGATGAGGACGCCGACTGGACCACTCCCGATGATGATGAGGCCCGACTGGACCACTCCCGATGATGATGAGGCCCGACTAGACCACTCCAAATAATGATCTTCCGTCTCAAATGGATCAATCCAAATAATAATCATCCGGCTCGAAGGACCAATGTTCAGGATCTTAACTTCACTCTCCTGACAGAGCAATCCGGCGTGGTGAGTCACCAGATTCCAAGGAAGTATGACTGGAGTAACTCTTCAATAATAACTCCAGCTCTTGAATAATGGTCTTTATTTTAACAATAAAAAAGACCCGTAGGGCAGCTCATGTAAGGTGAGCCCAATATTGCTATCTCTCTCCGCGGTTTTATAAACCACATGTAAGTGAAAACCTGGCAGCTCTGCCGTTTTGCCAAAACGACCGCCCAAGACGGATGGTAACAAGAGAAGAACGATTAAATCCGTGGCAATACGAAATTGCCCCGGCAATCGCTAACACAAAAATAAATGTTGCCACACCCATAGGGTGACAAGCATCAATATTAATATTTCAGTACCTGAAATCTTAACAATGCATCTTCAGCAACATAATTTTCTTATGCATTTCTATGATTTCTTACAACTTCTTTCCTCAGAATGAGCAACTGGAGCGAGAAAGATTGCGGATAAAGTCCGGCAAGGATATGCAGGATGCCAAGCAACGGCTGCAGGAGCAGGAGATGCTGAAGATCATGGAGCAGCGGAAGAGGGATAAAATGGAGGACCAGAAGGCCAGGGATCGGGTGCGACTGCAGATTCAGGCAGACAAGGAGGCTAGGAGGTATGCAATAGATCTTTATTGATTTCGACATTAAGTAGTTTCACAATGTTTATATTTAAACCTAAACGGTTAGGTGTCCAAAGTGTCGGGTTGGTGGGTTTAATTCTCTGCACGCTCCTCAAGTCCTCCATCAAAGTAGAAGCCACGATTACTATTGCTTTTTATATGGAAGTGGGAGGAATTCAAATATGTCATGTTATGCAGAAATTGGGAATATGTACCTAAGCACTTCATTTTCTTTTCAACCCTTGAGGTGCATTCATTGTTTTTTCATAGTTTCATAAAAAGTGTCAATAATCCATTGAAAATAAAATAAAAATATTTATTATTTTTATGACATTTGATTATTTATTATGACTGTAAATATTTATTTAGTAAATAAAAAAAAGTATAAAGTATAGTAATCATCTGATAAGTAAAGATCATACTTTCTGTCGTAACACAGGCTCTAATATTTTACATACAAACGGGCATGGTAACAGACTCAATAATCTAGAAGCACTGGAAATAAAAAAAAGCTGTAAAAACCAAAAGTCCTATTCTTAATAATCAATTAGATATATCAAGTAGTCCAATATTAAGTTTGTTTCCAATAAACCATTAAAAATGTCCAAGTTCTCCTTATCACCATGTCAGTTGATGCTTTGTTTCTCCATATACATATATTATTATAATCCATTAGTCTACATAATTATCTTTCGGTTTTTCCCATGTCTTTTGTACTTGTGTAAATGTATTGTATGATTTCTCTGTGTTTGTTATATTTATATCATGTTGTCTCCCTCATTTTTTTTTTATATATAAGCTCACACTTTGTACTTCTTGTCTAGTAATAATTTGTACCCTGAAGGTAAAGCGAAACCGGTCGGTTCTAAAAATTATTAAAAACTCGTGGTTTTAAAACAAAAAGTATTTTATTTTATTTTATTAAATATGTCAAACCACAAAGTGATTGCTTTCTACAATAATAAAAAAAAAGTAATTGCCAATATTTCCAATGTCAAATGAGCCAGTGATAGGGACACTTGTTCCCAAAGCTGTAACCAAGTTCGCAAGATATTTTCATTTTAGTCTGGTAGATACCGGGAAATTGTATAGGCTAACAAAATCACAATGGTGGTGAAGTGAATCACTCAACATTTATTGAAGTGAATCACTCTTCATAATATTCAACATTTTAAATGATAACAATGAAGAAATGTAGTTATCTAATTCGAAAGACAAAAGTTAGCAGAACTAAATTTCTTCCCTTTTTTTATGAAACTACATATTTAAATTAAATTATTGTGATTTTTTTTTTTGCCAAGTCTACCCCAGATTATGACTCCTGCTAATTTAGTATAGTGATAACTATGTATCTTGAAATGGCTGTCTGACATAATATGTTTAAGAGATTACTTTTTTTTTTTAAATTAGCTCTTTACAGGAGGCCCTGAGGAAAATAAGGGCCTCAGGGCTTATGTCATCTTTGGGGATGCTGTGTGGAGGGTTTTTTTTAAGGAGAGGAAGGAGAGGAATATGTGGGAAGGAAAAAGATATCAGGGGTGGGTAGGAATCTGGTGGTTAGTGTGTCCAGGAGTGACGGACGTTTGAATTCATCCCTGTCCCCAAGGCGATGGGTCGAGAGAGTTCTGCTGGAGAGGTAAAATGATCTCCCACAAACAGTCTCTTCAAATCCAGCCTGCCTCACGGTAGTTGGGCAGATACATCCACCGCCAAGACCTAAACAATCCTCACCCAATGATCCCGGGCACCCCTACTAAGTCACTAAATGCAGCGAACCACTTGGGGTGACCTATGGCGGAGGTGTTGGTTATCCAATGTGTTAATCTTCAAGCCGAGATTCTCAGATATTTGTAATAATGGTACACGGTTGGATTTTAACAATGTTATATTGTAACGAGTATTTTACAGAGCATAGTACCTAACTCGAGCTGTAGACAGAGAGAGCTTAACTACCTACTACACTGGGTTATATAGGTGCTTCTATCTCCCTCATCTTCTGTCTCTGTCACATATGCTACGGAAGTCAAAAGCAGACTCTAAAACCTTTCTCACGCAATGAATGGTTCCCGCGGCTGGGGTACCCATGCCCGCCTCATGAAAATTACATGAACCTAGTTTAAAAATAATCTATAATTTTACAGCCTAACTAAAGGAAACCACTTCACATTCGTTAAACGGTATTTTTGTTACACGGTGTATAAAGAATGCGATTGTTACGATTCGGGTTGGTATCAATTAAAAAATATCTTTAACTGTGTTTTTTAAATTTTCAACAATGTCTTTTGCGACTTCACGCATGCTCATTAAAATATTCTTCGAGCGCCAAAGCCGCGGTTGACATATGTTTTTATGTCTATTGAAATATCCTCACAGATTTTGTTTTGTTCATAAAATGATCAATTTACTATTATTATTTATTTATTATTTTTCATCAGTTTTAGACAAGTAATTGTACAATAATAGCATTTGTAAAATCTGCTTTCATGTTATGTCATAAAGTTAGGTTTAAATGGATATTAGAACTTAGATAATAAAATTTAAAAGAGAATAAACAACTAAAAGTAATCCCCTAACGACCAAATATTTCGAATTTAACCAAAAAAAAGAGAATTCCAACTACCGACTTGATTTACTCGAAAATAAAAGCTTACGTTAAAAATAAAACTTATACCACAAACTCGACTTCAAATGTGACAGTTTGAAACATGAATTTCCAAACACTGTGTCCCCATCGCGCTGCGCTGACACCTACATCTCCCCGAAATATCAATCGAAGGCCATATAATACTAACGTCACGAAATGAACACCGCAATATCGGAACTAGCTGATTAAATCTCATGTGATTTTAAAATGGCAAGTACGTTATTAAACATTTGCAAAAAAATTCATACTTAATACTCTAACAAAAACCGTAGGTCCCGTAAACAAGCCACACTTTTTTACTAGTTGATTGTTTTACTTCAATATTTGGGAATTGAACGACGGTGTAAATGCGGTTGCAATACGCTTGTATTATGTTGTTTTTTTCTGTTTTGTATGTTTCTGAAAGTACTGCTAGCGCCTTGTCGCTTTGATGATTATTTTCGTACCAAAATGAATAAACATACCATGTACTGCTATTCCAGACTAATTGCCCTGGGCAAGAATCCTGCAGACGAGCCCCCAGTGCCTCCCGTGAATGTAGTGGTGCCTGCCGGGGCCCCGGCAGCCGTGGCGCCCACAGCCGCACGCCTGCAGCTGCGCCTGCCAGACGGGAGGGCCCTAACGCAGACCTTCGGGGCCCGGGAGCAGCTGAGCGCGGTGAGGCTGTTCCTGGAGATCAACGAGATGAAAGACAAACCCTTTGGTCTCATGACCACCTTCCCACGCAGGGTCTTTGTGGAGGAGGACTATGACAAGCCCCTCGAATTTTTGGGTGAGGATTTATAATTTATTTATTTAGCTTGATTCAGTTATTATATTTTAATGGCATTTCAAAAACTTGACTGTTGATAATGATAATTGATACAATTTAACTGTTTAGCCACTCGAATGATTGCTAATATATTTAGTTCTCATCGCTCTAGGCCTTAAGCAATGACTCCCGAAATTTAGGTAGACGGTTTTTGCCAATTTATTTTTAAATTCCCGAATGGAACTAAGATACTAACTCGCTAGCTTGATTCAGTTTTTATCGTTTGTTGAGAGATGGAAGTAGTAGCAGCTTTTTCCTCGAATTTTGCATTGATTTTAACAAAAAACCTGTTACATTAAAAATAATTTACCTCGTACTGGTAAGTTCTGTTATATATTATGTATCAATGTGTTCTTATTTGAATACTCGGTTTGATTAAACTTATTTTAAAATCGTGGTATTAAAAATAGAGTGATAAAATGTGTTTTTGTTAGAAGCTGTCAGACTCATTTTTGTTTTCGGAGAGTGTTTTAATTTATATATTTGTACAATATTAGATCTAAACACGTAATCTGTGCCGTTTTAAATATGAATTCAATTAGAGTAGGTAATTCATAACAAAGAAACAGCTATCGTTTTTACTATTCTGGGATAATTCTTAGTCTGTTATTTTCGATTGAAAACTGTAATGTTACGGTGAAAAAAACGGTACATGAATTTTAACACTCTTAGTAAGAATATTCTAAAATTTAATAACTAAGAATTGTATTTTTTTCGTAAATACACTTGAGTGGTTAGGTGTATTTATTATTTTTATACAGTTTCGTGAGAAGTGTCAATATTGTATGGAAAAATAAAGTGATTATATTATTTTCACACGTTTCTCTTCATGTTTGGACAAAAAATGTAAAACATAAAAATGTCGAATATGCGGGTGTTAAGAACATGTGACAGGTGACAAAGTTGGTAGATACCGCATGACGTTTTCTATGGCCCAGTCTGTACATCGACACGCCATACTCAAGGGGCATAAAGTGACATGCCGATGTCCGGGTGTAAAGTGCAGCAACTTGGAGGGGGTGATTCTGCGTGATTTTAGAAGTAGAAAAGACAAATAACTTATTTAGAAATTCTAATGTTTTATGGTAAAAAAGTTGAGTTGTTTGTATGGGAAAATAAATATTCTTCTATGGAAAAATATTTTAGTATGGGAAAAAATGTTTGAATTTCATTAAAAGTTATTTATCTTTGTTATTTCTACCATCATGTTGAATCACCTCCCGAAGTTAATGCAATTTAACCCCGGACACCCTGTATATATATATATATATATGTATATGCCATGTCGTCAAACTGACGAAAAATATATAATTGAAAACGTTAATAGCGTATGTATTTACCGTACCCATTAGTTTTCTTTATTTTTCTCAATACTTGTTTTTAGGGTTAGATCCCTTTTCGAGGCAAAACTTTTACCAATTAAAATGAATAATTGGTTTGTTTGGTTGGTTGCAGGTTTAGCCCCGTCAGCCGTAGTGATCGTGTCCAAGCCCCAGATGACGTGAAGTTAAGCAGCCAACGGATAGAACATGATATTTATATATAATTAACATAGCGCAATAAGTGCACCCTGTTCACTTCTGTAAACCGGGCGGGATTCCCTCGTGTACAAACTTACAATCAATATTTTTAATAAAGTGTCTTATGTTACTGTTTTATAATTTAAGAATTTCATTTTCCTTTTAATCTTTTTTTTTAAAAATATTTTTCCTCATACAAAGTTTCTTGCCTTTGTTCTATTTCCTTAAACTCCCTGCTGCCAACAGGGGTACTCAAAATCTCTGAAATCACTATACTTCGTATATAATTTTAAATAGTTTCGGTATTTTTTATTTTATTTGCCATTGAAAAATAAACTAAAGTACTAAATTAAACCAGAAAAAAATATTTTTTAAATGTGTACATTCCTTTCCACAAATAATATTTCTTGCGCGCTGGTACCAAATCATCCCTGTTTCAGCCATTTCAATCGCACATTGAATGCCTTGTGGTGATGCGTGTAATGTAATCAAAGACAAGCGTCGCCCTTACATCACATGTGGTAAGTCAGTACAACGTTCACCGGAGGCCACATTCCTTGATGAATTAAGAGATTTTTTAATAAAATAACTATAGTATGGTATAAATAGTATGTAATACATAAAAATAATTTGCAAAGAAATGATTAATTAAGGCTTGAGGCTATTTTTTTTTAATGGGGGCACATGGTGTTCATGGTTCATTACTGATTTATTAATTTGGGAGTCAGGTATGGGTACCACCGCACTGTACACACAAAGATGACATAGGCCCTGAGGGATATTATTTTCCTCAGGGCGTCCTGTGTGGAGCTAATGTAAAAAAAGTAAACCTGATTTATGGCTTTGTCAAGTCTTTTTAAAATATGAATATTGCGCAAGAGTTCAAACGTGCAGCAAATATATTATTTTGAATGAATAAAATGTGAAATAACCAAAGTAATCGGTATTAACACGTCGGTATTTCAAACCGCAAATAATGTTATAACCTCAAAATGAGATGGTTATCGTACTAGAAGGATTATGGCAGACATCATTCATAACAAGGTGAATGTGAACCTGGGAGGCATGTTATCGGGGATGCTTAGTGGAGGGTTTTTTTTTAAGAAAAGGAATGAGAAGAAGGTCTAGAAAGGTAAAAGTTTGAGGGGTGGGTAGGAATATGGGGTCAATGAGTCCATATGAATACATTTTTTACACTGTGGTGCAAGGCGTTGGGTCGATAGAGTCCTGCTGGAGAGGTCAAAAAGTCTCCCTCGACCGGTCTCTCCCGATGCGGCCTGCCACGCAGCAGGTGGGCATACACATCCCCTGCCTAGACCTAGACAAACCTCACCCCATGAACCAGGGCACCCTGCTAAGTTACCAAACGTACCTCGCCACATAGGGTAACCTATGGCAGAGGTGTTTGTTATCCAATAAATGGTTCCCGGAGCAGCGGTACCCATACCTGCCTCTCAAATTGAATTTACATTAATATAATCTAGAGAAATAAGTGCCAAGTATCGATAAAATCTATATTTTATCCTATGCACGATAATTATTTTTTTTAATAAAAAATGTTACTCGGCATCGAGACATTTTTAATGAAAAGATTAAACGAAAGATGGTTAGGGGTTTATAGAACACTATGTGGACATAGTGTTGTATGACTCTAACGGCCGTTGTTCCCAAATTTTAAATCAATCAATCTGAGGCTCCAATCAGCCAATCAGTAACGCTCGATTCGCCTGTTTCCAAACATCTTTATAGTTGATATTCTTAGTAGTCCTGCACACTTTCATAGACAATAAAATGACGTCAAAGTAAAAACTTTCAATGTTAAATTAAATATTTTACTGATTATTAATACGGATAATTTATTTTAAGTACCGTAATACATAAACTGATATTTTATATTTTTTTAACAAACGCATGTAAATACATTAAAAATAAAGCATTAGCTTGACTTTTACTAACCCTGCGAAAGTGCGAAAATACACTAATACAAATTTGACAATTGTTGTTTCTCCTCCGTGTGTTAAAATGTAACTGAGCAACTTAAAAAAAATAAAAACCAAAAAGTAGTAAGAACTTCACGCAAAATGGAAAAATGAATATTATGTAGTTTAGAACATCATCCGACATTCGAAACGGCATTTTTGACAATTGAAAACGGTTAAAGAAATCGTTGTCATTCAATGTTTGGCTGTCGCTGCCTGTGTAACTAGATATTATTATCCGTTACGTTCGCCCATTCCGCATTGTAAAATAAAGATATTAATACGACATTTTGCTGTCATTTTTCACTCTGTTGACACTTTATATAACTAATCCTTTTACTGAGCCAGAGGTTAATCCAGCGGTTTGGTTCCTCTAGCTTCTAGCTTGATAGGAGAGTTGCATTGGGAAAAGCGTTATTGTGCATTTGAGGAATGTTGAGCCAACATTTCGGTTCAACAGTTGGTCAGTAGGATTTGGAACAACGGCAAGTGATCACAGATATATGGGAGGGAGATGGTTTTTTTGCTATTTTACTTATTATGTAAAATTTTAATTTGTGTCTTGGAGATGGAGAAAAAAATATAAATAAGTCTTCACCATATATAAAGGTCTATATATGGGAAAAAAGTGGACATGGTGTCTTATACTTCCCAGGTCCATTACATAATATATTATTAAAATCTGCACAAAGTAGCATTTGTGAAAAAGACTTGGGTTTGATCTTTAAAAGCCGTTTTCTCTTGCTCAATGTAACCGAACGCTCTCTAAAATTGGAGTTTTCTTATGACCTGAAGCGAAATCAATAACAAAATCTGCATGAAGTAGCATTTGCAAGGCTTGGGTTCGAACTTTGAAAACTGTTTTCTCAGGAATTATAGCGCCGAACGGACTGAAATTTTGGAATCATACTAAACATTATGGTCTGAAGCGAAATCAATAATATAATCTGGATAAATATATTTCATCAAAGTTGCATTTTACATTACTTCAATTATTTGAGTCACATTAATTTAAGTTGTGGAAAAACCATCATTCTTACAGGCTATGCCAGGCTTGGGTTTGAACTAAATAAAGGTGTAATGAAAAACAAAAATTGGCAAATATTATGAGGTATGGTTGTATACAGAGTAAAAGGTTAAGTGCCCAAACTTTGGAAGGTGATTTTACATGACAGTAGGTACATTTATAAAAGATAAATAACTTTATTAGAAATTACGTTTTACAAAAGATGATTTTTTGTAAATTTGTGTTGTTTTTTTTAAAATAACATTATTCTGTGGGAAAAAAAATTTGTATGAAAAAAAAACCATACTTATTTATATTTTATACATGTAGCTACTGTCATGTAAAACCACATCCCGAAGTTTGTGCACCCCACCCCCGGACACCCTGTTTCATGAGTGTATTGTGTATTACGTGTATATGTTTTATTCTTTTACATTATAAAATTTTTGTAACGTTGCCTTTATTTTCTTTAATCCATCTTTGGGGATCAATGGGAGGCACGAAATAAAAGTCGGTGTCGTGAAGGTCACAGTGTTTATTGAGTCAGTTGCCGTGACGAGGAGATGATGTAGGACAAATGTTGAATACTCCGGTTGCTGCGGTGATGTGGTCTAGGCGGTAGTTGGCGACGGCGCGTTGAGACCGGACTCGATGACTGGCAGGCACTGGCGATCTGGGGAATCAATACTCCAGTGCTGACGGGAAGGCCGAAGGTGCGGCGGACCTTGTAGGCAGTTGAGCGGGAGCGGCGTAATCCAGTGAGGATGCTGCGTGTCCGCGTGGTGGTCATGGTGGCGTGGAAGAAGCGCTGGTCAGAGACGCTGGAACCAGGGCGCTTGTAATCCGAGTAGCGCTGGCCAGGGACGGCGATCTGGGCCAAAGCGCTAAGATGATGTCCCGATAGAGTCCATGATCGTACGGGCGAAGCCGGGTAAATTGTCCTTTGCGCTAGTAAGAGGAGCGCGGGTTATCACTCGTCGATTCTTGTTAAATGACGGCGGACTGTTGACTGACTGACTGACTCGCTGCGTCGGGCTTATTTATACTACATGGCCGACGGCAACAGTAGGTAGATGAATTGCAACTAAATCCTAGGCACTCGCACATTCTGTGTGTTTCGGGAACCTTCGACAGCGCGGCAATTATGCATAGGCGGCAGACTCGAACCTTCTGACGAGTTCTCGTACCTAAGTAGCAAGTAGCAAGTACGTACCTATTTTTATCTGAAATGTTTTTTGTATTGTGTGAAAGATTCTGGTATTTGTGGTCTTGTCTAAATATTGTGTATTCCGTCGGAGTTTTTATGTTTTTTTTTGTACGCTTGTCTTCTAACTGGTCTGGTAGTTTAGACTAATAGTTTAACTACATCAATAACTACTGATAGTCGGTGTTTATTGAAATTTTGTTTTTGGCCAAAAATTTAGTTTGGTAGTATTTTTATGCATAATTGGCGTATTTCCAGTACCTACATCAAACGTGTTGCAAAAGCGCAAAGCTGTTCATGTTAAATATTTATGTAACAAATATCACACAGTAAAGCATAATAATTTCCTTTTTTTTTTCACATGATATGCGTACTGCATCGTCAATACGGTGCTGCTGGAATGAGAAAGAGTGCGTATCATGTGATGCCATAGGATGTACTTCAAAAATGCTCAGGAATCGCTGGTTAAAGCCTTTCAGTTATGTGCTGAAACAGTTTGATGATTTGCTGATATGCTATAGTTTATGCAGCCACTATAATATATAGGAAATGTTTACAGAGTTAACCAAAAGAGATGATTGTTGGGATGGGTTTACTATTGGTCAGATAAAACAACAGGATTATAACCAGATGATTTGTATTTATAACAAACATGATAAAATCCTTATAAGAAACATTTTGTAAATGATACAGATTCAGTATAAACATTTAAATCAGTTCTACACCTCTATTTGAGCACAAGCTGTAATACTGAATGTATTCATTACGCACAAGGTTTTTAAAATACTAACATTTTAATGAAAGAAAAATTATTAAAACAATATTACATAGTGGCACAATCTCATACAAAAACATTATTTGAAATTGTCAAGGTAGTGTTTGCCAAGAATGCGTGCTCTCTCTGCTACTATTTAATTTACAGTCAAACCCTCTTATAAGGTTTTTTTAAGGGACCAGAAAAAAACTTCAGTGGGCTAAATTAGGCAACTTTTACTGATCTACGCAGCTGTTACGTAATATTTGATCCTCGGAGACTATTCCATACGCAGATGTCGCATATTTTTGAATCCATGAAGAAATAAAATCATCGACTAAATCCATAAAACAAATACATTGTTTCAAAACATGCCGCATGATGGTATAGAATGCGTTAAAAATGCCAGCGTTGTAAAGGTTCACTTCCTAAGAGGGAACCTAATATTACACATGAGAGTTTCACTGGAAATCTATATTTTTAAGGGAGCCCCAGATGGCTGCCTGAAAGGAGTGAAATTATATAAAAAAAAATAACATTAAATTTGCAGGCAAAATTATCCGCAAACTGATAATACAGTGAAACCCTCTTAAAAGGTTCTCATATAAGAAGTTTTTGGTTTCTCCAGTCCCTGTACTCTTTTAGATTCTATTGCGCGCATGACAGCAATGAAAGTGGCAGCCTTGAAATTAAAGTTTATCAGTTAAAAAGGAGCCAGGAACAACAATAGTTAGTTGATAGATGGGCTCTATCAAGATACTGAGGATCATTAAGTACCGATACCTGAGTAGGCTAAACAAGAACGAATATAATATAATATCAGAAAGCGAGATAAGGTCAAGACTAGAAATCGCTAAAGTTTAGAAAACAGCACCATGAATAATAAAAATTTATGACAAGTTTTCTTTTTGATAATAATGATTGAATTATGTATTTGTATAGCGCTGTTTTCGTTAGAAAATCACCTAAAGGGCGCTTTAACAACTTGGTTGTTGCTATTGTCTGCTATATGGTAAATTAATCAGGTATCATTTTCGTTTTCAATTAATTATTAATATTTGTACCTAACATTCGATTATTAAGGCAAATAACTATTACTAAGGCCGTTTTATAGGTTTTGCACTTTGTTAAGGACTGAAAGTTTTAAATAGTTTTAAAGTTAAAATGTGGAATGTTATATAAAGTTGTGAAGTAGTTAAAGTTAAATTAAAGCTACACAAAAGTGATAAAGCAAAATATAAAAAAAAAAATAAAAAGAATTTTGTGAAAATAAATAAAAAAAATTAAAAAGAATTTTGTGAAAATAAATAAAAAAAATTAAAAAGAATATAATGAGAAAAAATTGTTTTTTATAAAGCATTGCAATTATGAATTCAATAGAATAAGAATTACATTGTTAATGCAAGTTGAAAAATGATATGTCTCGATGGATAATTGCCTTGAATACTTTATATTCTTATTGCAATTACATACATAGTTCAATTTTACTTTTAGTTATACAACAGTAAGCTAAAAAAATCATTGAGAATATTAATATGTAATATTATTATATTTACAAAGAGTAAAAAAAATCAACTCGCATAACACGAGAAAAAAATCACATTTCTGCAAAAGCAAGCAAAAAAACATTTATTAGAATATTTACAAAACTTAATTCACAAACACCATACACTTTCCATTAAAATGCCTGTATTTATCTCGTTCCACACAATTTTTAAATGTATACGGTTTAAATTTGAAGGAATTAAATTTTGAAAATTATTAAGATGTTTCCAGAACTGAAACACATAACATAATATGTGTATGTAATAGAAAAGTCTTACAAAGTAAACCATTGCAGCCACATGACGAGTTTGTAGATTTCGGTAAGAGGCCATTCCCACGTGGCGTGTGACTGTTGGAGGTTGGGAATGATATCCGTATAGACGACAGGTTTAGAAGGATCACAATGAAGGAGCGTACCGTACGCATGCTCCCCGCGAACCTTTATCCCATCGCAGTCGACTAACTCCAAGCTCTTATCGAAGCAGATCCTGATTTCAAAGATGTAGGACTTTCCTGTTTTAGTGTCGACTTCGCAATGCATGGCGGGGTTCTTGCCGATCCTCTTTTTGATGCCGGCGTACATTTCTGCTGCGTTGTATGACTGGTTGGAGTCGGGAGTGAATCCGGCCTTCATCAGGATATCGGACATGGAGTAGAGCTGGAGCCATCGCAGACCTTGGGCAAAGTACTTGGTTTCGCCGGCTAGTAGAGGCAACACGGCGGCGCACGTCCCGTGCTTGGTCCATTCGTGCTCCCACAATGAGTACAATGGCGTATCTATAAACGTTTATAAGAAGAAATTATTATTATTTTTATTTCAAAGCAATGCTTGTAGCATCCATCCTCTCTGTATACGACCGCGGAAACGGTGTCATGGTTAGTTAGTTTAGTTGTGTTGATGCAATGTATATGAGTAAACTTCGTAAGAATGACGCGCTCAATAAAACCACAATAAAGTTTCTGCAAGTTTTTAAAAAAAACCAGTACAAATTTTTTATCAGAAATTCCTTATCACAAAAAGCGGTCATTATTATTACTTTGTTTCAATATTAAAATGTGTTATGAATATGGTGGCAGCAAACATACATTCATGTTTTATTATCATTACTTGCAGCTGTCAAAAACTTGACATGAAGAAGATAATGACTAGTTTAAGTGCCAATTAGTTTGGCCATCTTTCATTCCATGCTGAATAGTGCAAAAATATAATATAATACGTAGTAATATTTAAGTAGATGATAATAATTGCTAATCAGAACCACAATTAAACTTACAGTAATATCCCAAGAAAGAAATGTTACATTATTAATGATAATTGACTAATTAATCATCACGCTGTTTCGTCGCATGGGTAGGCAGAGAGAATTGACCACCACACAATTCTGTCTTGGCACACACTCCTTACTTCATTCACATTCATACATCATCTAATGTACACTCTTCTGTTATGCAGACTCTTGACATGGCCCGACTCAAGTATTTTATTCACTTGATCTTGTCATATTTGCCTCGAACGTCACCGACTGATTCTACCACTCAATTCAGTGTCATATTCGCTTCATACTTTAGTTTATACCCCTTAATTTTAAATGCGGTGTAAATATTAGGTGATATGTGAGTTGGAACAATTAAAAACTTGACTTATTATCACGGCGTAGGTGTGGCTAAACTGGCTTTAAACCAGGCTTAAGGTCAGCCTTACTATGCCAACGCTGAACCGGCGCATAAGAATCTAATAGGTAGGATGGGGGAAGTTCAATTTAAGGAATATTACCCTTCTCAATATTGATCCAGTTCTGTTCCAGCTGCGCTTCAATGGGCTGCAGCTGCGAGGAGTTGAAGTGCCAAGAGTTGTTGCAGAAGCCAGGCCCAATGGTGCCGAGCTTGGTGGGCCAGATGCCATGGATGGTCCAGGCGTCCTTCTGCGAAGGCAGCGAGCACGAGTGCGCCGAGCCCTTCTTCTTCCAGTCGGAGCACACGGTGGCGGGCCAGTGCTGCGTGAAGATCAGCACGTCCCACTCGTGTTCCGCCCTGTCCTCAATGTCATCTTCTGCACTGAAAGAGAGAACATTAGCATTAACACACATCAAGCGGGAGAAAACAAGGCTCCTAGGTTTTAAACCGTTGTATCTTTGAAAATAATACATTTATTTGGATGATTTTTTGTTGTTCTTCATAGTACTCACCACACCCCGGCTGTAAAAGTATTATCTGAAAAAAGCATTATTTTTAATTCCACTCCATAAACTGAAGTAAAAGTCAGTGTAACAGAGATACTTATAAGCTACGTGACTGTGAGGCAGCCACAAGTAGCCTACTGATATGCTACTCTTTAATGCTGGTTTCCGTACAGGGGGCTACCCGAATTATACTGAACTTGATAATTTTTTTAAGTGTAGACGTGATTAATATGATGTCAAGAGACTCTAGCGAGACGTAGATAGTAAAATTGTTCTTCTTTATATTTACAAGCATAAATAAGATCTAAAAGATGACATTGAGTTCACCCATACAACAAAATAAATGTTAATTGAAGGGCATTCATCGCCGCCAAGGAACTACACGAGAATTATGTCAAATTGACTTTTCTTTCCAACCTCCATCCACGCTATCTCTGCTAAATCCTTTCTAATGTATTAGTTAGTAATAATTAATAAACTACAACTAAGCAATTTTTCAACAGGATACATCTTTAATTACAATGTAAATATGTATAAATAATATTATTACTATTTATAAATTAACATAAAATAATTTTCTTTCGACTTTATGTCCGGGTTAAATCTTTCCCACAGGAAAAACTAAACCCTTCCACACACTTTTCCACAAATGATCATCTAGTCAATCCACATTATGCAAGTGCATTATTTAAGCACAATAAATACAATACAAGATCAATACATCAAATCACCAGAGATCAAATGGAAAAATAATTCACCACTCCAGATATTTTCATATCAGAGGGTTCGGCTCGGTAGAAAATCTAATTGGACCTATAAATCCTACTGATCCCTCAATATAAATATTTAAAAAATCTTTCATAATCCTACATGTATGTAAAAAGACTGATTTTTGCTTTTTTATACGTAAATTCTTCGACAGATCAAATACGCCTAAATTTTGGATGAGAGAGCTAGGTATAATGCCAGTAGCCAAACAGATTATTATTATTGACACAAATAGTCTAATAAAGTAACACTAAATCTGCATGCTAATAAATAACAACTATTGATTAATAGTGATGATTAGTATAAAGTATTTCTACTTATGAGCCATGTTTTCAGCATATATCTGAATCTCTTTGGGAATTTACAATTTTTTATGTTATTTGGCAACACGTTGATAATTAATGTTTTTGATAATTTTACCGTCTTACCAGATAATGTGTTTAATATATTTATAAAAAATAGTATATAATCAACCATTGTGTGGTTTCCCCAGAATAGCTAGTTATATTCAGAGAAATAGTTTTTTTTAATGTATCCAAGGATACGCTGGCGTTTAAGAGGTTAAGAAGTTTTCATACTAACGTGTTCGCGAACATCCAAATTCACTATAGCCATCCAAATCATGTGTCCCATTTCAGGGTTGGCATGATTTTGTAGTGCAAAGCCGGTTAAAGACGAGGTAACATACGGAGTATGACTATCTTGATTAATTTAGTTTGGCTTTAGAGTTGTCGGACTACCTACCTTGTGTTTGTGTCTAGTAATTAACTTGATCATGTTTGCACAATATTATTATTATTATAGTTTGAAGTAGGTTTGCATTGTTTTTTTTTAGGTAAACATAGTAAGGCGTAGATAGGTATGATACTTTTATTAAATATTTTTGCCTCCCCACTCCAATCCAATCGCCTTCAACTCCATAAACCGCCGCTGAAGAGTATTGTGGTTTAACTGTTACCATATAGGGGACTAAAAATACTAGTTTGAGATACTAAACTATAATTGTGTTGACGGAATTAAAATAACAACAAAATTAGCGATTACATTAACCTTTCTGGGAATTATCAGGATTTTGAAGGAAATTGTGCAAAATGTAGAAGGCGTACATAAGCATTGTCACGTAGAGGACAGGGGAAACAAATAGGTGTCAATAAACAAAGCGGGAGAGAAAGAATCTAATCCCGCTAATCGGCGATTACCATAAAAAATAAAATGTTTCACATATTACACAATGACCTAGATACTTATATATATATCTACACGCGTAACGCTATTTTGTTATTGAAATAATAACCAGAGTTCTTAAAAATCATAAACATTTAAATAGTTGAATACCTACAGAAGTTAAGAATTCTATCGTCGATAGATTGTAGTTTTGTAGGCTATCGTAACTGACCTGTCAGTGCAAAATTCTTTGTTGAACTCGGATTTATCGAACTTTTTTCTTATTTATATTTTATTGCACTAACCTTGTGAAGACCGATAAAGCCACAATGATACAAAGAGCCCTCTTAATTGCTAGCATCTCGCACTTTGAACGTTTATAGAAATAGAGCAATGATGGGTTGATGGATTTTGTTATTTTCCAAAGTAATCTTCGCTGAAATGTCAGCTGCTAAATGTTGTCATTTTGCATTTTCTAGTTCTAGGCCCAAGTGTGGAATTTATGAACTATAAAGCAGATTTATAGCCGATAAAGCAGATTCCCTCTTCGGACAAACTCAAAACAAGGTTTTATAACCGAATTTTCAGTAACCATTACTATTGCAAACATTAACAAAAAAATATGGCCAAATAATTCGATAGTAAAATAATATGATTCCATCGTCATGAAATTATCAAGGAAACAAAATATGTTATTTTTTTTTATAATTCTTTATATTGGCTTTCACCCATTAAGAGTGATCTTGGCCATACATTACAACATTTTTCTTATTAATAAATACAAAAAAATACAGGATAAAATAGATTACACAACATGACATAACATAACGTAACATAAATAAACCAAACATAACATAAACCTATTGTAGTTTGACAAATTTAACAATAATTCCGTTAGATGGCAATAGTATATTTCATTCGCGAACCATCAGAGTTTTTTTAAACCCGTAAAGTGGCGCGGTGAACAAAACTAACCCCAATAGTAATATTTGGCTAACTTATATAGCGCCGTTTTCGTGAAAAATCACCTCAAAGGCGCTGTACAAATATATTTATTAAAGTTAGTTTTGTTCACCGCGCCACTCTACGGGACCAGTTTCCGGTTTCTTTTCATACACGCATTTTTTCTATCGGGTGCAATGTTGCAAACAATGAAAAGCAACACAATCTAACAAAATGATTTTTTTTACACTAAGAAATTTTATTTATCTCTTTACCTTATGTTTTAGTCGTGTGACTTTAAAAAATATATAATATATATATATATATATATATATATATATATATATATATATATATATTGTTGACCGTAATTATGATTTTTTCACATTACGGTTACTGAATTAAAATTTTTGACAGATTTATAAACAGTATTATTCAGTTACAGCTTTTCTTTTAAACTTATTTTGGAGGTTATATATAATGGTTCCATGATAACTCAACACAGTGACCATTCAACACACTTTTAAAAAGTGATATAAAGTCATTAGAAACGATGAAATTTTTTTTTTAACCTAACCTAACCTACTTAACCCAGTTAATAAAGTTTTTGTTTCATCACTTTCCATGACTTTATATAACTTTTTAAAGATGTAATGAATTATCATTGTGATGATTTATCCGGTCACTAAATATAATATATCAAGAAGAAAATAATACAAATAAATCTAAAGTAAACATGAAACAGAACAATACACAGACAATTAAAAAGATACTAGTCACAAATAGGAATTTCCTAGTTATGTCCGTTATCTTTTTATTATTCTGTATTTTTATTGTGCAAGTTTTCTCCGTGTTGTGACTAGTTTTTCCGGGACCAATGTTATTTGTTATTTTTGCAATAACTGGTAGGCATGTATATTTTGTCATTATTTATTATATATAGTAAATAATGACAAAATATACATATATAAATATTATAATATTATACAAATATTCATATCAATAAAAAACCGACACAACACAGATTTACAATAAAAACAACCTCGGAAGAGGAAATTGACAAAATAATAAACACATTAAAAAACCGAATTGCTCCTGGATTAGATGAGATAACAACGGATTGCATTAAGATATTAAAAAATGAAATTTTGAAACCTATAACACACTTAATCAACCTTAGTATAACACACTCCTGCTTTCCTAGTACTCTTAAAAAAGGACTAGTTATCCCCATTTATAAATCCGGAGACAAAATGGAAATAACTAATTATAGACCAATCACTCTGTTAAACTCGCTATCAAAGATTTTCGAAAGAGTATTAAAAAACCAAATTATAAAATACCTTGAAGAAAACAAATTAATCTCGGATAACCAATATGGATTTAGAGACAAAATAGGCACAAAAGAAGCTTTGGCATGTACAGTAGATTATATACATAGCAACTTAGATCAAGGGTACAAATGCATAGCGATATATCTAGATTTAGCTAAAGCCTTTGACTCAATCTGCCACAAAACACTTTTTAAAAAATTAGAAAACATGGGTATCAAAGGCAAGGAACTTCAACTATTTAAAAGTTATATGAGTAACAGAACTCAACAAGTCAAAATTAACAACCATACTAGTAAACCACTGCCGATTACATATGGAGTTCCACAAGGAAGCATACTAGGGCCCGTTCTTTTTACTATTTACATAAATGAACTTTGCAGCATGAAAATAGACGGTGAAATAGTTAGCTATGCTGATGACACAGTTTTACTTTTCAAATCTAAGGATTGGAATAATGTATATAACATAGCGAATTTGGGAATCTCGCAAGTCAAAACATGGCTAGACTCAAACATACTTACACTTAACATATCAAAGACAAAATTCACAACATACAGAACACCATAAAAATACACGAATGTTTAAACACCAACATCTGCGATTGCCCTCCTCTAGAAAAAACAGAACAAATAAAGTATCTAGGAATCGTAATTGACCATAACCTTAGATGGATACCTCACATCAAACAAATCACAAATAAACTTCTCAAAACAATACACATTTTCCTTAACATAAGAAACATATATAAAATAAAACAATTGAAAACAATATATTTTGCACTCTGCCAATCAATAATAGAATATGGAATTATTGCTTGGGGAGGAGCAACAAACTCGGCTATCAATTACATAGAAACCGCACAGAAAACGATCTTAAAGGTAATACTAAAAAAACATAGACTGACCGATACAGACCAAATATTCAACAGCTGTGACGTACTAGATATACGCCAATTATACGTTAAAACACTACTAAACTACATTTTTAACAAAAAAAATAAATTTCAACATACACAAAATAACACTAACAGACCAGTTAGACAAGCGTACAAAGAAAACATTAAAACTCCAACAGTAAATTCAACCTTTGGACAAAGACACTACCAATACCATGCTATAAAAGCTTTCAACAGTCTAAAAATTGAAATTAAAATTGAGGAAAATAAAAATAAATTCACACACAAAATTACAAAATGGATTAAACAACAAAAAAGACAATATTACCAAAATGTCATAGCATAAAATAAAAATAAAACCTACACGTAACACACAAAACCAACATAAACACACATCACTCACAAACACACAAGATTATTTTCATTGTATTATTTTTTAATTTTAAATGTATTATTATGTATTTTTATTTTTAATTTTAAATTTATTATTTTCTTTTCAAATTTACTATCTTCTCTTTAAATGTAATATGTAGATTAGATTTTCATATTATAAAATGAAGGCCTCAGCACGGGCAAGCCACCCAGTGAGGCCTACATTACTGGAAAACATAAATTGTAACAAAATAATGTACCAAATAAAAAAAATAAATAAATAAATAAAAAAAATAGTTAGAACGCGTAGCCGAGTTGGCGAAGGTTTGTAATGGAGGTTTAAAAAAAGTTTTTCTGCATAGTTTGGAACAAATTTTTTGTTGATTTCTATCGCAGTTGTTTTGATCATGTTTAAAAATGAAAATAATGTTTTAATTAAAGTTTGCATAAAAAATCTAAACAAGTATAAAAATTATCATTAATTTGAAAAAATGCATTATACTATTAATGACGGGTTGTTTCACAAAATTTGAACAGTTCAACAAATTTAAAAGTTGATTTTCACGATCTGTGAAGGTTCTAATCAAGTTCTGTTCCTATATCATTACTGGCCAGTTGTTTCACAAAACTGAAATATTAATAAAACTAACCCCAGTTAGTTTTGTTCACCGCGTCACTTTATGCTACGTATACATCCGCGAGCCGAACTGACGACCTGAACATCAATTTATGGGAAGGAAACGAAGCAACCGCAAAAGGCGCAAAGCGCCGCCGCGCCGCTTGCAGTTGATTCATTCCATTCTCGTAATTCGTGGTACGGTTCGCGTTTCGGTTCGCAAGTGTATACGTACATTTACGTGACCAGGGAACCGCATTTTTAAAAACGATTAAATGAATACTAATAAATCCAAACGAAACATGAAACAGAACAAGACACAGAAAAATTTAAAGATAACATATTTCTCATATTTCAATTTCAGAATTCTCAATATCATCTTGCAAATATTTTTTCCCATATTTTTGACATCTACCTATTTGGGAAGGGGATGAGAAGGCTGTCAGGAAGAGAGAATGTCATTATTGTTTTATTTAATTTTATTAGTTTGTTTGCCCAGCAGTTTATTTATGTTTTTTTTCTCAAATCCAATGTTTTATTACTTGAGGAAAGGACGGTTAAGCCTTTTGACTCGGTGGTTTCTGTTAGTACCTATCTACCTGGG
This sequence comes from Hesperophylax magnus, assembly GCA_026573805.1. NCBI lineage: Eukaryota > Metazoa > Arthropoda > Insecta > Trichoptera > Limnephilidae > Hesperophylax > Hesperophylax magnus. Next base: position 11,531,662 of record JAIUSX010000022.1, read on the forward strand.
CCGGCCAGCCATCTGTAGACGCCTTTATGATGTGTTTATGACAAATAAGGTATGATGACCTACAGCAAAAAATTATGTTTACAAACATAATCTTACATCGCACTACAGATTGTGCAGTTTATATTAAAAGATAAAATTATTCTCTTGCAAATGTATTAAAAAACATGGAGAGGTATTTGAGCAAACTAGATCACCCAATGGGTATAAAAACCTGACGTAGAGATGGTACCTATTATTTAAAAAGGAGAGAACTAAGTAGTTATTAAAACGAACACTTTTATCCATTATAAATGTTTTTGATGTAAGAATGTGCGGTTTTCTTCAATGGCAGATATATTTCGAAATGTGTAAGGGGTTTTAAGTTTTTCAAATAATTTTTCTCCAATAATTGGATACTTCCACTTAAATTACCTCCATAACATATACATGGTGTTATCTGACGTATATGACTTACTTTATCCAGTAATCCAGTGATTCCTGATATTATTTAGAGTAAAAAATGTAAGTTAAATTTTGTCTCCTGTGACTTTTTAATGTTTTTTTTTCCAACAATGAACTTTTTTTTCGTCACTGGTCACTCAGCGGAGCTCAACCCCTTACCCCGACCCCAACTGTTCAATACCTACTGATTTTTTAAATGTTTTAGCTGAAAAAAACAATGTCATCGTAGTCGAAAATTTCATTTATTTTTTTTACTCTAATAATGTCAAGGAAGTAAGTCAAGTATATGACTTGACGCTCTGTATAAGGGAATACTGAGATAACATCATTACATCCAGACAAAAAAGTTTCAGTGTTTGCAGAGTTTGAGCCACAAGCCAAAAATGTGTACATTCTTAGTGTGCCTTATATCGCCACGAAAATGGGAAATTGACATAAAAATCGCTTGGTAAACGCAATGTTAAAAAAAATTATTATTAGGGCCACAAAGTGGCAATTTTGTAATATTGTAGCATCGGGTTGTGCGTTTTTTTAAAATATGAAACTCTTTTCTAGACGGTAAATTCGATAATAATAATAATAATTCGACTAGACGGATGTAATTTAAATTGTAAATCAGGGGCAAGACTAAACATGTCCCATTTGGGGCCTGAAACCAATGACACGTATTGTAGGTTATAATGGGTTACTTGCAGAGATGTGCAAAATGGGTATCCAAAACCATTTGAAATGCAAAATGGAAATGGGTCAAAACTTTTCCATTTGAAAATGCAAAATAGTTTTTAGAAAAGCATTTCAAATGCAAAATGCAAAATACCTATTTTCAAAATGCATTGAAAATGCAAAATGGTTTCTCAGGTCAAACAATTAAAATAATTATAGAATTTTAAAACAATTTTGTCATTTAATAATGGATATCAATAGAACAAACATATTAGGTACATGATAGTAAATCCAAAAACACCACGACTACAGATTATGAAACCACAAAAAATTTGCGCGGGACTAATGTTGCCAACGTAAAACATAGAAACTGCTATCTAACATTTAATATTACAGCGTCATGGCCCCATGTTCAGTATTTGAATCAGTATTTTCTGTAATGGTATCACTCAATTGCCAGGGCTCCTACCAGGGAGCAACTTGACAAATGCAAATTATCTCTCATAGCGAGGTTGAGGACCAACTGATATTTGGGGCTTATGAAAAAAAGATGAGTGGATATAGTAGGAAGAATGTTGCAAAAAAGCATTTAAAATGGAAAATGCATTGTGAAAAGCATTTAAAATGCAAAATGGAAAATACCCATTTTGCATTTTGCATTTCCATTTGAAATGGATTTATTTGAAATAAAGCACATCTCTGGTTACTTGTATAGACTTTTCATTGCTATAGAAAAATTTGTATGAGTATATCATGTATTGAAATGAAATTTTTTTTTATTTTTCAGTGTTTTTAGCTCGTCGTATTCTGGATATTTTGAAGTTTGTTTTATGTTTGATGCGAATTGCTAAACAAAATATCACAATTGAGGTACGTTTACCACACTAACTATGAGAGGGTTTACGGGCATATTTTTTATTAGTTTTACTCACTTTTATTTATTACTAAGTTTAAAGTTAAAAAATCGAATGTCTCCTTGAAATGAAAAAAAATACAAAAAAACTCATGCAAGTGGCTCAGCAATGAAATTAGGTGGGGCCTGCTGCTTGCATGGTAACCGCTGATTCTGAAGGCTATAATGAATATAATAAACCGAGGTAATACTGAATCTCGGATTGATACAGACTACAACTACAGGTACAGACACAAACGTGCATTTTCGCAAACTCGTCTCAAGGTAAATCCGACGAAACGTTACTTACGTTCAATACTGCCGACTGCAGGGTTGTCCAAATTGGAAAGCTGAAAATAAGTGAAAAGCTCAATACAGTCAGATCCTTGGGCTGCACAAAATACTCGTGTGATAAAATTTTCATAAATTGATTTAACCGTTGGTGGTATACTTACTTTGCAAATATGTATGTAAATTGCTAAAGTTTTCAAGTAAAAAGTATGGTATTAATAAAAAATGCAATAACTTGGACAATTAACAACAAATTTTAATGATTTTTTTTTGCAATCAAACAATAAAGAAGTAAAAAATGACATTTTATGCATTAAAAACCAAATGTTTATTTCTACAAAAAAAGAAGTATACGTAAATGAAAAACTTTGTATACAACACTTTTAATTAACAATAGGATGGTGAAAATTAACGAATTTAAAAATGGACAAGTACGAATAAGTACATACAGATTTAAAAAAAATACAAAGTATTTATTTTTCAAATAATTAAAATGACGCCACAAAGAAGACTATTGAAGAAGATATAAAATACAAAATTATATCGCTGCACAGTCATGTTTTCCCGCGCAAAGTCCACGTAGTCCCCTTTTACAATGATCGCTTATTATGAGGTTGGAGCGCATTATCTCATTGGAATCCCCTTTTCAATAAGAAAAATGGTGTCTCGTCTTGTTATCTCCATTTCCAGTATGACGGCAATGAATGCTTCTTGCCCGTGAATTCGGTTTCAAATTTAATGTGTTCAAAAATTATGCAGCCTTTTGGTTTCTTTGACAATATTTTCAAGAAGTAACGAGGTGAAAAATAAATAGAAATAGGCTGTTGGTTTTGCGTCAGAAGAGGGAGCATTTAAAAAAAATCGTCAAATGAATTGGTAAAAACTTTTTTTTTTAAACTTAAAAAAAAAGTGCTCAATCGCACTATAACTGTAAAACTCTTGTGTTTTCGCTGTCTAAAAATTCATTCTAACATTTTTTTATTATTTATTATATTCACTGGGCTGAGCCTGTTCCGAGGTGGGAGAAGTTATAATATATCTAATTTTTATGTCATAATGGAAAACAGAAGAAATATGGCGATAAATAGAAATGAATGAAATAAGTACAAAAAAATTAATGAAAATAATATATGTGAGAGAAATAGAAAATAAACGAAAGAAAGAAATAAAAAGAAAGGAGAAGAATACAAGCGTGAAGTTTTGTGTTCCTTTGTTCTACCCATGTGTGAATTTTGTCTTTTTCATTAAAATTTAAAAAAATGGAGTCAGATTATGGTAAAATTTGGTAATAGCTAGAAACAGATGATGGAAATGTACCTACCTAAAACTATATAGATTTAAAAATATAACTTTGTCCATTGGTCAACTGGACCGTTTCAACCTATTACGGTCATCTTCATACTGGTACCTGGTACATACATTATTTACATAAAACTACGGTGTTTAGTGGATAATAATTTCTATTTCTTAAAATTTCTCAAAAAAGGCAAAAAAAGACCGAATGACAATGTTTGAAAATCTCCTTCTACCACCACAGTATATGGAAAATGCTGATTGTGACGTGATGGAGTACTTGGAACCCAGACGCGATGCCAACCCGGCTACTGACCGGTCAAGAAACCAAGAAACAGTAGAACATTGTTTTACCAATCATTCTGTTTGAATTTCTCTAGGTCTAAGCAGTTTCAAAAATGACTAAGATTACAAAGATGGTGCCTAAAGCAAAACAAATATTGTTTTCAATAATTAAGCGCATCTCTTTGATTTATTTATCCATCAATTTAAGATGGTTCTTTAGTAACATAAAATAACAATGAAATTTTGAAAATTTAACTTTCAAATCAGTAATTGCCGGTAGAATTGAACCCCTCCTGTATTTTTGTATAGTTTACAGCACTTTACGAACTCATAATGGTCATTCTATCTCAATTTTTGTTACGGTGAGATATATGATTTAAGCAGTGTTAGAAAGAGGCAACACCACGCTTTGTATTTGCATCTAAAACTTTCCGATATATTCATAATATTCATCGATCGTAAAATGTTACATGTTTGCGAAAGATTTGTCAGAGTTTGTGGTTTTTCATCAATTATTTTTGAACGAAACAAAAAAATGTGAAATCTACAAACTAAAACCTTTATAGTACAATTGAATATAATGAATATATTTACAAATAAATCCAAAATGTCAAAATAAGGTCAGAGTAAGGGTTAAGGACTTTCCTTTATATTTCTTTACCTATGTACCCAGTTTTTAAAGAACTATTCAAAGAAGTGAAATGTTAATCTTTTCAGTTTTTGGCAAGAATAAGAAAATTGGACAACCCTGGTGGTAGGAGGTATGTAATTGGTATCGGTATCTTGTATCTACCAGTCCACCTAAAATTCGCTTCACAACGAAGTGCAAGGCTAAGCCAATATGAGTACAGCAGTAAGTTAGTACAGTACCTACCCATACCTACCAACTCCCTCCTTTATTGCACATAATGCGGGAGACTGGATGGGTACCTACCTACTTAGAGATTGTGTTCACGGTCATGAAATTAATGGCGAATCTGCGCATTTAGTTAGCAAAATCGCAATATTTCGAACATACATAGGTATTATGAGCTAGTGGCGTAGCTACCCGAGAGCATATTTGAGTCCCTTACCTATTTCAACAAAAAAGTTTTTTTTTAAATATGAGATACTAAAATTAGAAACGGTAGATATTCCTGTAAAAATACATTTTTTCCGTTTGTTCGTGCAAATTTTAGCTTTGCTAGTAATTATTTCACTGCCATTTTGATTGTGCATATTACATTACGCCATTTCTCCGCAGGGGTTGGCAGAGTACGGACCGCCACACAGTGGGCTGAAAATCGCCTTTCATAGACATAGAGACTTGAATTTTCAAGGATATTTTTTTTGGCTAGAAATGGATTCTGCTGATCATTATGCTATAAAATTTCGTATGAAGCAATTGCGTGTACAAATGAAGGAGTTATAATTTTTTTATGAAAAATTTGTATGGCACTGACATTAAAAATGAGGTTATCTCTGGAATCGTTAGGTTGGCCATTATATCCTTACACACAGATATACTACTATTTATTTGTACTTTTTTGATATACTTCGTATTGGGGCGCAACTTGCGATTTTTTTTTTAAATCCTCAAAGATGAAAAAAACACTTTTTAATGTTGATGATTCATTTTAATGCTTAAATGCTTTACATATGAGTAGGCTTGCAGTTCAAATAAAATATTGTAATCTAGACAAAGCATACTCATATGTAAAGCATTTAAGCATTAAAATGAATCATCAACATAAAAAAGTTTTTGTACACGCAATTGCTTCATACGAAATTTTATAGCATAGTAATGATCAGCAGAATCCATTTCTAGCAAAAAAAAAATACCCTTGAAAATTCAAGTCTCTATGTCTATGAAAGGCGATTTTCAGCCCACTGTGCGCCGTACAACTCGGTCTGGGCACCCTTGCTTCACACTCATACATCGCCTCATAGTACAATTATCTTGATCGTGTCATGTCTTCTTCGGCGTTCCCAACTTTTTCTACCATACACATTCACATCATATTATATTCTCCTTAACTCCTTTCTTCGAGCATCCGAACTACATGCCCAAACCATCTACGTGCCCCTTTCTTAATCTTACTCATTACGCTTAGATCAGACTTGCATTATTTATGGAACTCTACATTTTTACCACATATACGCCTCAAGGATCTCATTCACTCTGTTTTCATCCTTCCTTTGCTGCCTTGCCTCTCTGCCATGCATCAGGGTTGGTATCAGCAGTCCATTGTGCAGGGTTGGCCCTGAGCCAAACGCCGCCTGGTGTGAGTAAAATTTTGGCGCTTCCTGTCAAAACTGATAGACGCCAAAATAAGTGATCATCACTGCAATCAACAATATTCGGATGATTGTATTTTTGCGTAGCGCCGTTTTTATGAAAAATAATTTCAAGGGTGATTTGTTCTAGGTATCATCAGCGCCTTGGCAATTCGGTACCCGGAGCGGACTGCTCCTATTGCGCCCGCGTAGGGCCGGCCATGCCATTGTGGACTGCTAGCTCACTGTCAACCCTTCTATCTCTCGTAAACATACTTCCCAAATACACAAACTCATCCAGCTGCTCCTAGCTCCTTTTTATTACCTACTATACTAATAATATGAATATTTATAAGCTTTGTTTAAACTTTATTAGATTCTAATAACAATAGCAGAGCTAAGTAAGGCCGAGAAGGTGTATTTAACATTATGTTCCTGAAAATTTGCGGAAATACTTTTAAGTAATAATATTAATAATTTACAACATTGTAAATTATTTTGTACGTGACGTTTTCGTTTCAAGATGGTGGCCGTTTTAGTGATTCGGTAAAGATTGGTTTTTTTCTACATGAAAACAAATTTTCAATATTATGGTACCTGCCTGCCAGAAGAAAGCATGAAAAAAGAATTGCAATTGAGATAGTGACTAATTTGGACAAATTGTATAATTCCTTTTTTGATTTTTTTAAGTTCCACAAAATATATGGTTTATAATTAAATAGGCAGGTATTTAAGTACCTACTTACGCACTCACAAATCGTATGTTTTCAGAGGAAGTTTTGGTTTTGATTTATTGAATAAGAGAAAATAAGAAACATTATTTTTGGACGCCAGATCTACCTGTTCGTGGAGCTACTAGTTATTAAGTTTAAAAAAATGCTTATTAAATAGACTTTTGTTTGAATTCAATAAAAGACAATAAGTAAAATAAATACGCTGAATTTAAATGAATTCATTCCAAAGGCTTCAACAACATGAAAGGTAAATTTTTTTCATGAAAGCATTTTTGAACAATGAAATACCAAGATCACATAGGTACAGCTTGACACACGTAACAATGCAGTTGGTGATGTAGTTGGTGAAGGTTTTGTGGGTAAAAAAAGGGTTCCATGATAACTCAACATAATGACAATTCAACACAATTTTAAAAGGTGATAAGTCGTTAAAAGCGAAGAAAAAACTAACCTTCGTAATCTATATTTAAAAAAAAATTGATTAAAAAAATTTCAATTTTGCTAAAAATACTAATACAGATTTTTAAACTGTTCAAATGGAATTATAGTTGGTAGGTACTAAATATACAGTTGTCAGCTTGTATCATTTGCAGTGCCCTCATTTCGTCGGGTTTTCCCAAACTGACTACAGTGGGCGAAAGCGAGACGGTGGTGATAAATAAATTTACAAATATGGCTGGTGTTCACGACCTAAAACTACTTTGATATTGAATAAATTTTACCTGAATACATAAATAAATCCATTTTCAAATAAATATACAATAATTACAATTTTTTTCCGTATTTCGTAAAATGATTTTGTGAAACAAATAAAACAGATAATTTGTGTGCTTAAGCAACAAATACTATTTATTTATTGCATCTCACTATACTTAAAACACTTTTTTTTCACATAAAAATCAACCTCACTAGGACTAAGCCTGTATCGAGGTTAACAATTTACATTTTAGTGAAGCAAACATAAGAGTATCACAAACATGAAGTAATTTTACATAAATACACAAAATATTTCAAAATTAAGGAGAAAATGAGTATTAGATGTGTTACCAGATGGGTAATTTGACAGTATATTGTAACAATATTTGAACCATAACTAATGATTATTCAAAATAAGAAGCAAAGTAGATAATAAAGACAGATAGGGTGACATTCGGTTTTTAGTAAATGGGACTTATATAAAATCTTATTATTTAAGAAAGGACAAGGATGAAAAAATATTAAGACAATAGTCTGTCAATACATAAACCTTAAGTAACTTTTTAAATTTAACTAAGGAATTGGTAGACTTAATATGATTTGGAATAATATTAAATATAAGTGGTGCCTGACATAAATAATTTCTTTGACCAAAAGAAGTTTTAGTATGTACCGCCACAAAGTTCAATGTAGAGCTAATTCTAGTTGTACGCATTTGTTGTGTTCTTTCAGCAAATTTAATATTGATAAAAAATCGACAAAGTATTTGAGTGATATATAGCTGTTTTATGCACATAACATTACATTCCTTATAAAGTAGGTTGGATGGATAACAGAATTTTTTTTTGTACATCACTTTAAGGATCAATTTTTGAGTAATATTTAGTGGTTCAACATTGGACTTTAGACATGATCCCCAGCATACTATGTTATAAGAAAGTCGAGATTGGACTAAGGCAAAATAGACAGTTTTTAATTTCTCTTTGTCCAATATGTGTCGAAGTTCTTTAAAAATAAATGTAAGTCTCCTGATATTCTTTGTTAACATATCGATATGATCATTCCATCTTAAAAATTTATCAATCTTTACACCTAGATACATGATACAATCTACACTTTCCAAGGGGTGGCAATTACAATTTAGCAGACAATTATGTATAATTAGATTATGAGTGTCAGAAGGCTGACTTCTTGATGATATACTAAATGTCACATATTTAGTTTTTATTGTATTCAAAGTTAAGATGTTATTATTCAGCCAACTCTTTACTGCTCTTAATCCTAAGTCACATTTGTTAAAAGCATCTCTCCAGGTTTTACCCTCAAATATTAAAGCAGTATCGTCTGCGAAACTAACAATGTTACCTGGAATATATAAATTACACAAATCATTAATGTAGATTAAAAACAATATTGGTCCAAGCACACTACCTTGCGGAACCCCAAAAGAGATTGGTTTGCTATTGCTTAAATGATTATTTATCTCTACTTGTTGCGTTCTATCACTTAGATAGGATGTGAACCAGCCTAGTGCTGTACTATGAATGCCAAGAGAAGATAATTTTTTGAGGAGTAATCCATGGGACACCGTATCAAATGCCTTTGATAGATCTAAGAACACAGCCAAAGCTTTGTTTCCATAGTCTAACGCACTAGTGACATTGGACAATACCCTCAACACTGCATCACTTGTTCCTATATTCTCTCTGAAACCAAACTGATTGCTAGAGAGTATATTATATGTTTCTAAGAATGATACCAATCTCGACTTAGCCAATCTCTCTATTACTTTTGAAAGAGTATTGAGTAAGGATATAGGTCTGTAATTATTGACATCTAGACGATGGACTGTGGTTGTATACAGATTATCTATATATGAGTTATGGAGATTTGAAATATTAAATTTAACCGACTTCACGGGCGAAATCAGACAGAAAACAAATAAAAATATGTGATTGGTTAATATAGCGTGGAAGCAGAAAAGTCGTTAACGTTGATGTAGGGTAAAAATGTCGAAAGTGCTGAAATTAAGACAAATTAATTACCTGCAAGTGAAGAATTCATTGAAAGTAGAAAACTTTTAAAAAGCTACACTTTTGGTGTATAATATATTACTGAGATTTTTGACACATTCACAACAGAAAAATAAGGTTAGGTTATTATATTGACAGAATCTGAAAGAAATATTAAAATAAATATAACTCTGGAACAAAATGGTGACATTTTCGGATGCTGTTGAATATCTGACAACACATTAAGTGTACTCCAGCAAGCGCCTGGATCATAACCACCAGAGCACCTGATGAAGTACAATGGACATGTGACAAAGTATAGTTGACTTCCTCGGCTTTGTGCTATCCTGGTAGCCTAAAGTAGCTGCAGTCCAGTAAGCTACACTTAAATAAACACACATCAACAGTAAAAGTACGCGTAGATACCTGCGGGGTTAGGAAGATGTTAAGCTGATTTACGTAGTGTATAAGGAGACAACAGACGACAATAGGTGAACCTTCATTGTAATGATATTTTTTAGAGTACCGCGATATCATTCGGCATCTTTCTAGAATATACCAGACAATCATACCTTCATCCGAGTTAAACAATAACTCGCAAATATCCGTGAATAAATTCAATTAAAAAAAACCCAAAGTGAGCAGACATTATAAATTATTTTCATTTGTTCCACAAAATACATTAAGAATTATATATTATCTATCATTAGCGGAATCCCCAATAAAATACGGTTACATTCAACAAAAACAAATCTTAATTTAGTTAAAACCAGCTGACGTGTACCCGGCGTTGTTGGGGGTTATTCTTAGGAGATAGACATATACCATCACGGAATTTTCTATAGGCCTTTTTAAGATATACAATTCTATCTCATAATGTTTAGACAGCGTTAGCAATGTAGTGCCCGAAAATATATTTATACGACTTCATAATGAAACATAGACATTTATCTACTTTATATAAATGTAATAATGTGCAAGTATTATATATGTAAACCTTTCGGAAGAAATACTATTTTATGTCACATGACTTTAAAACAAAGCTGAATATAAACAAATTAATGATGTAACTAAATCATTGTTATACAATTCTGTTTATAATTTATTATCTGTTCGTGCTATATTGTAGCTTAAAATTGTGAGTCAGCTCTCTAAATATAACAAAATAGTGAAACATGTTTATAATGCAAAACTAACTGCAAACCATGGACTTGTTATTCCCAGATTTCTGAATAAATACGGCCAAAGAACATTCGAATATATTAGGCTCTGCCACACGTACTTTTCGGAGCGGCGGTATCACGCGCCGCTCGAGGCCGCTGCGCAGAAAAATCTCACAATGGACTGCGCTGTAAGCCGTTACCTTTGTTTCGGACTTTACTTTTCTGCGCGGTGGTCTGGAGTGGCGCGTGGTACCGCCGTTCCGAATGGTATGTGCGATAGAGCCTAATGTCTACAACGTGTTACCAAACTCGACAAAAAATTTCTAAACCAATTTTCAGAAGATTATATCAATTTGCTGAAAATTTATTTATATAAATTAGACTATTTTTCCTGATCCATTTTTCTATCTAATTTTCCCTGTACCTTGTACATTTTTTCTGATTCTATGTTATTTTTTGTTTTTAATTTATCGTGTATTGACTTTTACTTTCATTTAATAAAAGCATAGATCATAAGTTTAAAAAAATACATAAAGTAGATTGTTTTTCAGAACCTGTTGACAAATTGCTATCTGGCAGTTTAATGGGACCTGGTTGTAATTATGAAACAATTAAATAAAATGTTCTAGAGCTAAGATACCTCAAACTAAATACCTACTGAATAATAATGCCATGATTGGGAAGACAGTTTATTCTAGATTTCTTGAGGTTGTTGGGGAAGGTCTGCTTAAAGATGTCTTCTGGTTTCTTCCTCAAGCTGCAGAATATGGTATCCGCCTCACCGCGCGCTACTACAGGTACCTGACTCATTAATACAAAGACAATGGCGCCTGAGTAACCCGCGGTGAAACAAACAAATTATTGCGTTCAGAGAATCCAAAGGTGAGGTGGTGTTGACTTCTTAGTTTCCTGAAAATAAATTAAAGACCAATAAATTAATAATGACATAAGCGAAAAATTCTAAATGCTAAATACAACAAAATGTATGGTTTGGTTATCAAAATGTCAAAAGCTAGCAGATTTTTCGATAGTGACCAGCTACTAACCCTGTACAAATCTCAATTACGTCCCACAATTGAATTTGGTAGCCACCTCTGGGCTGGAGCCCACAATGCTTGATAAACCTACTTGATTCTTTGCAAAGGAAGGCGGTCCGTCTGATTAACAATCTTTTGTTAACAGACCGATTGCCATCTCTAAACCACAGACCCAAGGTAGATATGATGAATCTTTTCTACGGGTATTTTAATGGAGCCTGTTCTAATGAGTTAGCACCATTGATTCTTGGTGCACCGGCGCACGTGCTTGAAACTCGACGGACACGAGCGGAACACCCTTTCATAGTTGATGATAGCTTCTTGAGAACGGGTCGTTTCTTCGAATCGTTTTGTGTATGTGGAACGGGCTACCGGTATGTATTTTACTGCCTTTACCTCAACCCGCCTCACAACTCTGCCCAACCGGGTAGCGAGTTCCCCTGTTTAGTACTGTATAAACAGGGGCGCTCTTATGAGTTGTCACATAAAAATTTATAAAAATGCATTTGGTAGATCAAATAAGTTTAGATTGCAATTTGGCCATTTAAGAACTCAAACAATATTCTACAATTTAAACGAGGAACGAGAATATCACAGTTATAAACTGGCCTATAAACTACGACGTTATTAATTTAAAAGGGGACATATTTATTTTTATTGGTCTTTTGTTCAGGGTACTTCTCCTCAATGGGTCCTCGAGAATAGACGCGGGCACCAAGAGAACCGATTAATATTAATAGTTGGTGCTAGCTCATTCCATTCACATCGTTGGACAATCAGCATCACATCAATTTACCCTCCTTGACACGACTATTTGAATATAGTAGACGAGATTTCAAAGGTGTTCTCAATATTATCTGGAAGTAAATTGAGCAGTTGGGACTTGCATATAATAATATCAAATTCACTTCTTCTCTGTAGGCATTGACCTCCGTTTAGTGAGCGGATTTTAAACAATATTACACCCAAAATATTACTTCCACAATCGGATTTTCTGGAAGTTTTGTCGTTGCATTTAACTTTTAATTCAGGAGAAATGTCTTATGCTTATTGGTGGGTAGTCTACCGCTATTCAAGATAAGATTAATTCTGATAAATAAAGAGAAGATAAGAAATGGTGTGCCACATATCAGTGAATCGTTTTATTTCACCATATTCAGAAGACATGGTGCATTCACCTCAGAATTCGACATTCGCCGAGTCGGCTACTTAACACTTCCCTTTGATTGATATTAAACTAATAATCGCGCAGATTATAAAATACTGACTGAAAAAGGTGCCTGCAATTATTACTACAAGCGCTAATGACAATCAGGGAATAAACCAAGCAGAACTAATAACACATTCAACGTTTGGTCTCATGGTTAATGAAATCTAACAATCCGTAACGTCTGGATTCAGAACTAATTAAAGGCAAAGAGAATAAATATGATAAATTTAAATGAAACGAACACTTTGCTTTTAACAACTAATTCGTTCTAATTTATTTGCCAACCGGTTTCGCTTCTTTTAGAGGGAGACAAAATATAAAATAGAACAATGAAAAAGTGAGAAATTGATAAGCTATAAAAAAAAAGAGAACGACAGGGGAATTTTTTAATATGATATAAATGCGAAAGAGTAATATTCCATTTACTGCCTACCTTAAGTTGTTTCTATCGACTCAGTGACGAACAAGATCTATTAAATCTGAATGCGAACTAATTCAGAATGATTGAGACTAGCTGAACGAAGCGGTCACTCGGTTACGGACCAGTAACCACTGATAGAAAGGCCGGTTATGGATCTAATAGGTCCGTGGGTTAAGGTCAGGTTAAGCGGATTCCAAAATTGTAACAATATTAGGGATATTGAACAACACGAGGCAGATTAAAAACTATGAATATAGTTTTTAAAGGAGAATGGTTAAGTTTCTAAATATAAATTAAAATAGAATTTAGGTGAAGATCTAGTAGATAAGGAAGAACAAAATTTACCAGCACCTGAATAGCCCAATTCTTAGGGTCTTCACTAAAAAAAGCCTCATGATAGGAGGTTGAAAACGTGTTTTTTCGTGACATATTCGACGGATAAATTAGGATATTATTCGAGTTATATACGTGAATATTAATGTTACTAACCACTGTTGGCAAATAATACAAATATTAGATTTCGCATAGTTTCAGCCTCGATGAAGGTAAGTGCGGCATTGACTTCAGTCTGTCTAGGCAGACACAGAGGTCAGGTACATGTCCCAACACGAATACCGGCATCGGCAATATCCAATGCCAGACAGAGCACAGAGTAGTTACAGAGCACAGTGTACAGAGCAGGGGGAGTTGCACAGAAATGCAGTTGAACTTGTGCTCGACGTGGAGGAACCGGTTCGGAGATAAATCTGCATGCTCAGGCTGGAGGTGAAATAAGCCTCCTTCTGCCTTCTGCCGCCTTGGTGCCTGGTCTTAATTTATTTTTCTTTTGCGACCACTCAGCGCAGAACTGCCTAAGCTTAACGCTGAAAGGTTCGTTTAACGTCTCTTTTGCATTCTCTACATGCGACGCTCATGAGAAAGAGAAATAGCTTACGTAGTCTGTGATAGGCAAACGATAAATAAGAAGAATACACGGAAAAAAATGAGTACGGCTTGTTATATCAAGATACTGTTAAAAATATAATTGCATGACAATTTCCTGATAAAATATTAGTCATTCATAATATATCTAAAGACGTGTTCACGCAGGTGGCTTAGTACAATTTGTAAGAACACATGTTCAGACTTCCTCATAACATATTCGTGCTTTACTGATAGTTTGTACTGAAATTTGTCAAATCATTCGTTATAGAACTCCTGTCCAGTTTTTAACAGGAAAACCAATAATTGGACAAGAATTTTAATAAATTAACAATATTTCATATCACTAAGTTTTCTCCGTGCAGAAAGAAGGCTTTGAATATTGTTTGCCGTTGATAGGTCCGTTGTTTCTCGTGACACATATTTTTTTTGAATGGGTTGTTTATGAGTAAGGGGAGACGTCACAACGGGACTATCGGCAATTCTAAAAAACAGAGGGCTCGCAAAGTACCTACGTGGCAATACATCTATTACTGTGTAAAAAATATGAAAATCTTCAAGAACTTATACCTAAAGCAAAACTGAACATATAGGTACATTTTTAAAACTGTCCCAATGTGTTTTCCCAAGAAAGAATTTATTCATTACTTCCTCTTTACATTACAGCAATCTCATTACTACTGGGATCGTTAAATTTTATGTTTCTGCTTACCTTACCACATACAAATCGAACGAGACACCACCGTTGATCTCATTTAAATGGGCCGTGTACTTCACTCACTAGAATTTAATATTGTAGGTACCTATGCAAAACCGTACGGAATGAGATGTGCTGTTTCTTGGAAATAATTTTACCAGTCTTTAGTTTATATTGAACTGTATTTTTTAAACTAAAATCTTCCGCTATCAATACGGATCGAGGCTCATTTGAGAACTCCTATGTTGCGCTTTATTCCCTTATCGTCGGATATTTAACGATGTCGCCTGGTTCCACAACACGCGACGAGTTGTATCCGAACCTTCTCACCATCGAGGTAACTATTGGTTCTTTCCACTAGCAACAGCTGCATTTATCTCTTGAGGTGACAATGTCCTGTTAATAGTCTAACTAGCTCCCTCACAATAGTTAAGTGGCTCGTTTGGGGTTTGGACGGTCCATATTGCTTTTACGTGTAATTCCTGGTGATTTCTACCGTATGTTTCAGTTCTGGGAGTTGAATCCACTTATCAACATGAAGACAGCTTGGATTAGTCGGAATGAATCGTTTAAATTGATCCTGCATCCCTACATGTCTAGCATCCCGTTGACGACCTCCGTGGTCGAGGAGTAAGGCTCTCGACTGGCAATCCTGAGATGGCGGATTCAAATCCCCGCGTGCGCAAATAAATTTTATTTGATTAATATGTTAATTTTCACGATTAAATCATAAAAAATAATATAAGTTATATTTGCGGCACGTTCCAGAGTGGAAGATACGCTCAGTACCGCCCTGGTGTAAGACCACCATTCAGTATTGAAACGTTGCTTGAAATGGCTTTAGTCGTGTTTGGTGACCAGATCTGAATACCCAGGTACTTCTCCGGTTTGCTCCTCCCCATCTCCTTCCCCTCCTCACTACCTTTAACCTCACAACAATGACATAACAATGCTCCAGACGGTTGGGAGCAGTTGGGACTCCTGAGCGGTATTCACATAAACAAAGGATTGAACAGGGTCCTTCCAGAAAACTTGAGCAAGTCTAACTTTATTAGGTGTAATGAAATATGAGTATTTTTCAACACCCTATGATGAAATATTAATCTGCGAATTTTTAGACATGCTGGTGAAGAAACTGTTGTCATTTTTTCGGCACTTTTCATGATTTTCAAAAGTGTTCCGATATGTCACTGTACTAATTTGTCCGGTTACAGGTATGAGATAGCATTTACAATGACCAGCCCAAATTAGGCATTAGCCGACGAGACTGACCACCGGGCACTGTCGGGTGGTTAGTGAATAGTGAACCCGGCTGACCACCGGGCACTGTCGGGTGGTTAGTGAATAGTGAATCCGGCTGACCACCAGATACTAGATACCAGAATAAGGCTAGTAGCATCTACCATCCAGCAATAATAATAAATATTTTTATTACTGTTCGGACAGATCCGTTACGCAATTGCCCACGTCATGATGTGCCGAATAGAAAGTCAACCAACAGCACAAGTATTCGCAAAAACGCGAGTTCGCAAAATTGCGAAAACCGCGAGGCCGGGTTTTGCAACGCTCTCGATACTGCCAAACTTAACAGACTGGGTTTCAGATTTGAAATATTACTTATTGTATTTGGCCAGTTTCATTTTTGAAATATTGTGTACGTATTGTAAATGACCGGTATCTTGGCAGTATTGGCAATTTTTTATGCCGGCGGAATTAATGCGCCAGTAGCACGTGGAACATTGTCGCACATACGTGACATTATTATTGGTATATCTACACGTATAAGCCAAAGTACAGATCATTAGAATAATGACACTGTCGCTTCGTCAACGCAATTAATATACTATGTATCTACCTAATAAGAAGTTATAAAGTATTCATCAATTGCGTAAGAATATAAAGCAGCTATACCCGGCCTTCAAAATAATAATTCTTAAAAATCTGATAATCGTTCCACCTACGTAACAAATATTTAGATATTACGCTTTCTGAATGGTTCGATGTTCACTAAACAACATTTTAAAACAGATAATGTGTCTCACACAAAAATATCGCGAACGTTGTGATTTGGCATTATATACGTTGCATAACTTTTCAGTCTAAAAGTTGTAGATCAATAACTAATTTGAGTTTGCTTTGTCATTTCAATCATGGAATATAGAGCTTTGAAATATGACTAAAGAACACTAAAAAGAGTATTGAAACTTGTAAAAGATATCTTTGCGTCATTTTTTTTTACTTGTGCGATAAGATCAAATCATTATTATTCGTGAATGCCCAGATTTGCTGCTGACGTTCGTCAAACTGCAAGAGAAATTGTTGGATGCATTAACCGTAAAGATTTGTACTCAATTTAGTTACACATGTCGAGTTAGTGCCTGTCCGTTAGCTGTCGGATAGAAACCTGGCTGCAGATGGTCTAACCTTGCGTCAGACTTTTAGGCAACATTCAAGAATAATGGTTTCTCATTATCTCCTGTGAGATTGTATGCAAATCCCCAAGCCAGACGGCCCATACGCGTCAAGTGCATTTCATTATGTTACATCGGACATATCCAATTCGGGGCTTGCATTTTAAAATGTGCAAGGGTCTGTCGCGGTGCACGTGAGGCAAATTTGATTTATGGCGTCCGTGGAGAAAAAGATATTTAACTCAGATGGTTGCAAATAATCATATGGAATGGGGCTGAATTTGAGAACTGGTTTTGCATAAATATATTAGTTTTGAAGATACGAATCTTTCTAGTAATATTTATGACGATGTTATAGTAAAAAAGCTAAAGGTATTACTGATAGATTTGTGGTAACCGCTTCCTCCTTTTCACGATCCAAGAAATGGAAAGAAATGTTACAATAAAGCTCTCAGTGGCAGGAGCGTAGCACTCGCTGAGTTTAATATACAGAGATTATATTAACATACGTAAATATGTTAAAATAATCTCAGTATATATTAAGAATATCTCCCAATAGAAAAAAAGGGCTTAAAAACCATTGACACTAGAAAGGGACGACAATACCTACATTAATGCCGACTCTACACTTTCAACAAGACTGTTCAACGAAATCACGCGCTCGCCTGATGGATCTTCCCGTATCGGTATTTTGCACCAGAGTCAAATACTGGGAAAATGCAGCTACTACACAGTCAATAGTAATCCAAACAACAAGTGAGTCTCAGGAAAAGTCTTGTTGGATGTTGGGTTGAGAGTCCAACGTCCAATCCTTGTCCCATAAACCTACAAGTGACTTCCAAAAGCTTGTTTTCTGGTAAAGGTCTTGTCACGAGTCACGACAGCTTTCCGCCTGTAAACAAAGAAAACGATCAAAATTAGTTATCACATGGGATAAGAGATGGCCGTTACGATGATTGGTCTTGCTTTTAAACTTCAGACATGCCATAAAATGTACAGTTTAAAATATTAATGTTATTGGGGACAAGGTCCAATCATACGAAGGCAGCTCACAATTTAAAGAGAGTTAATATTATCTTCATGGCATTTGGTAGGTTATAATCTTTTTTTCAAGTTTTAAGATTTGAATCGAATTGCTATTTCAACGAACGCTAGTTCAACGTGTTTGGTTTACCTAGGTATCAAGAGAGAGCGTAGTTTGATGCTAAATTAATATTAACTGTGTTGTGACCTGCAGCAAGTCGTTGGCTTCTTTAAATGTTGTATTTATGCATGATTGGAGTACGATATGATGGAGGTGGAGGAAAAAAAGACTAGATTCAACACGCATTTTTTCGAATGAACAAAGATAGTTGAATTAGACGAGATAAATTGTTGTCACGTAACAGAAGAGGAAGTGAATTTAAATTTAGTTGCAATAAAGCCCCGAAGCTATCGATTCTCACGCATCCGAGACACGCACGATGAAGTCATAAAAGTAAAGTGAATGTATAATAATATAATACATATAACCGTGACCAGTTATTGTATGACTGTTATATTCAAGTGATACGTTGTCACTCGCGTATTTGTCTAAATGAAGATAATGATGACTGTTGGCGTTTCAGGTATAAAATGTAAACGTAGAATATTGTGATAATTTCCTGAACTTTCAGAGATACTACGTTTAGAACCCTTATGTATCGTATGTTAAAATATATACGATGTTTATAGGTTATACTGTTAAATACAGCGTAAATCTTTTTTGGAATAAGATATAGGGTATTTAATCAAAGCATAGGTAGGTACTACTAATCGAGATTGAATTAGGAGCAAAGCAAAAGTTGCCAACATAACGTTGGAAGTAGGTACTCATAATTAAATATCTTAGGATTAAGTCTCTTATTGGGAAAATAAACGAATATCTAAAGCGAAAAGATACGCTTCGTATGGGTGAGAGCAACCAAGAATCTGCTAAACTGGAAACATTTGACGAATGTCTATTGCCAAAGCTAGACGATAATGAAGAAGATAAGTTTTTTGGGAGTTTGATAAATTGTAAGCCTTGAGATTATGAAAAAGTATAAGAATAATAAACAAACAACAGAGCGACTCAACTGCTTAACGATTCTGCATTGACCATCCACATTTTCAACGTTACTTACAGACAGTTCACCAATTCAATCTTTTGGCGCTTGTCACAAAATAGTTAAACTGCCACAATGACTTTTTATACGTGTAAATAAAATTTGTAATATTCTCTGTAATATATTGGCGCATAACCGTTTTATGAAGAACATAAATAAATAAATTAATAAAGAATGAAAAGCTTGAGACGCTTGAGCTTTCAACATGTGGGGATGGAGTAGCGTTTTAATGATAACGGATAGCCGTGTAGATGTAATTAATATTAATATCAGTTATAATAGGCTCTTAAATCGAATGTACATATTTTTAATTGAAGATTTTTACGCCGTTACATACGGAGATTAATCCATTATATATTTTTAATGAACTTCGCTCCAGCGAACCAGACCAAATCTTATATTCATTCGAAGGGTAGATACGTGAATGTGCGTACGTAGTAAGTGGTGATGTACATAACCATGACCACACTTAACAAAGGGTAACCAGAAAGCTTATCACAACTGGAACTGGCAGTTGAGGTGTTTGGACCGGTTTTTATCAGACGCGAAGGGTCACTCAAATGTCATATATAGGGTTTTCCAATAAGAGGTGTTATTTTGATATTCAATCGTAAAAGATCAATGGTTTCGTTGCTTGTGTGGCACGTAGCGCCGTTTTTTTGAAAGTAAACGTTGTCCAAATCAATACTATTCAATTTTGGCCATGAAAAATCATTAATCATCTCTCGATAGCGCAATCCATTCACCGTAACTGTTGCTCCAGCCTCATTTTCGAAAAAGTAAGGTCCAATGACTCCGCCGGACCATAAACCGAACAAACAGTCACACGTTAAGGATAGAGAGGCTTTTCAACAATAACTCTTGGGTTTTCCGAGCCCCAGATGCGACAATTTTGCTTGTTGACGAAGCCACCGAGGTGGAAATGGGCCTCATCACTCAAGATGATTTGCATTTGATTCACTCAAGTGAATTTTAATAATTTCAATGCGTTGTTGAAGCGTGTATTGTTCCATTTTTATTAATGGCGTAGTTTCTACTTGTCAAATGTTAAAAAATGACAGCTTCAAAAGTAAAATCTACCGAAATATTGCGCTACTCAAAATAACACCTCTTATTGGGAAACCCTGTATTTAAGTGAGGCTTGTATTGATGCCAACGCATTTAATTATTTTATTTTACGCCCATCTGGCTTCTATACATAACATAATACAGTAAAAGTATGCATACAGTGCCATTGGTACGAAATGCCAATAATATTAAGCACATTATCTATATGAAAACACAGAATTTCTGTGCAAAAACTATAGAATTGGGAGATTTAAATGATAAAATCATGAGTGAAAGATTGAGATTTCGTAAAATGGTTTTTGTTACTTATATGTATACCTACCTATCTGTGCCTCTTGAAATAAAAACAAAACATAAGCACAGCTTTCTGCTGAACAATTTTTTTACACTAACCCGCCCATCTTTAGAGGCGGGTGTTTTTAAGGAAAGGAATAAGAGAAAGTTCTGTGAAGGTAAATGGTATGAGTAACGGACATATGAATATATCCCTAACCAGCATCTCCCGATCTGGCACACCACGCAGCTGGCGGGCAGGCGCATCCTGAACACAACTCACCCGATGAACCCGGCAATCCCTGCTAAATCACCAAACGTAGCGAATCACTAGCGGTGACCTATGGCAAAGGTGTTGGTTATTCAATAAATGGTTCCCGGGGCAGCGGTAACCAAACCCGCCTCCCGAATTGAAAAAAATTGTTCAATATTAAATAATGTAAAAATAAACCAACACCATCGGAAGGCGATGCACTACGTCGTGTAATATTTTAAATTGAGCCGTTATCAATAACAACCCTTACGTAGATGGCGATAATGTTTAAATTCCCGCTTAACACCATCCGCCTTTTTTGATTTATGCAAGAAAAAAACATGGCCAAAAAGTGCCTTTTATTTTATTTTGTGGATGTTCAGGCATAAATATAATTTTTTTTTAGATCATTTTATAAATAACTTAATTTGCCACTTTATACAATAAAATCATAACCGAAAATGGGTTTGTAAGTAGGAGATTTTAACAGTTTTCATAAGCCTTATGCATTATTTTTTTCTGGGCTTATAAAAAGACTTATCTAAAAAATACTCGATTATTTCAAAGGCCAAGATGTATTCTACTTGCAGTATTTAATTAAAGCATCTGACACATTTCTAGGCGACCAAATTTTCAAACCAAAAATGCATGATTACTACGTATGGCAGTGTTATAAACTTATAAGTATCAAGAGATAATGCAAGAATATTTGATCTTTTTACTTAAGTAATAAGTGAAATATTTATAGTTTACTGCGATTTATGAGAAATACGTTTGTAAACATTCCATATTTCTCATAAATCACGTATGAACATTGAGAAAGGTTTCAATGGAGCTCTCAGTAGCAGACCTCAAATTAGGATTGATTGAAAAAATGATTAGGAATATCCTTTGCAACTTCTAACCTATCCCTCTTTCTCGAGGAATATAGCCAAAAATGTCTATATTCTCAGTGTGCTTATGTCACCATAAATATAGGTAACAGACGTAAAAGTCGCTTGGCAAATGGAGTCTCGAAACTGTCGATTTCAGCGAAACAGTGGTTTTTATTATTTTGTAAATAATTTTATAAGAAAGAGAAAAAGATAATCAAAGGAAAATGCCACAAATAATCTTAGCCTTAAAATTGTATATTTTTAAGTTGTTTCTTAAATGCGTTTATAAATTTCTAGTGAAAAATGCATTTTTTAGTAGTTTACGCTTATATTTTTTTATAAAGTAACGAATAATTTAATTTTAATTCTTCCCAGGCGAAACGGTAGGAAAAGTTTGAATTTGTCAAAATCTTTTTTAAATATTCATAATGTAAATCGATTCGTAATGATTTTTGGTTTTGTGGGTCTCGGGACTATATCAAAACTTCCCCGCTGTCTCTATCTCTCTCATTTCTTCTTAATGCCTAAATTCTCTGATAGACATCTCGCTCACACGAGTTCAAATTCTATTTGAGAGAATTAGTTTTATTACGACGCATGTAACCGAAAAAAAGCTTATACAGTATATAGATCTAACGGCAGAACTCAAAACTTACAGTATATATACGAGTACCTAATGGCAGAATTCAAAACACAGAGTATATATATATCTAACGGCAGAACTCAAAACTTACAGTATATACAGGGTTTTCCAATAAGAGGTGTTATTTTGAATAGCCCGCTATTTCGGTAGATTTTACTTTTGAAGCTGTCATTTTTTGACATTTGACAAGTAGAAACTACGCCATTAATAAAAATGGAACAATACACGCTTCAACAACGCATTGAAATGATTAAAATTCACTTGAGTGAATCAAATGAAAATCATCTTGAGTGATGAGGCCCATTTCCACCTCGGTGGCTTCGTCAACAAGCAAAATTGTCGCATCTGGGGCTCGGAAAACCCAAGAGTTATTGTTGAAATCCTCTCTATCCTCAATGTGTGACTGTTTGGTGCGGTTTATGGTCCGGCGGAGTCATTGAACCTTACTTTTTCGAAAATGAGGCTGGAGTAACAGTTACGGTGAATGGATTGCGCTATCGAGAGATGATTAATGATATTTTTATGGCCGGAATTGAATGGTATTGATCTGGACAACGTTTACTTTCAACAAGATGGCGCTACGTGCCACACAAGCAACGAAACCATTGATCTTTTACGATTGAATATGAAAATTACACCTCTTATTGGAAATACCTGTAGATCTAACGGCCGAACTCAAAACTTTGAGTGTAAGTAAATATCTGAGAATTGTGCAAGGAATTCTTTCTCCCCCCCCTCCTCGCCGTTATCTCCCCTTATCTCTGTTGCGGAATGCTTTATCAGTTCTAATTGTTAACCAGGCCAGTTACCAGCTGAATGGAATAACCTGATAGCAATGTGACGCCAATGCCGACCGTTATCCGTAACTTTATAGGTAGAATGGTGTGTGGTCCCGACACTTATCAGCAAGTTAAGGTCACAGTGATGGGGAACAAGATAAGAAAACAAGGTACTCTAAAAAGAAAATGATAAAGATGTTTAGAGGCATTATAAAGGCATACCGTAGATAGCTTCGTTTTAAAATTTCCCTCTTTCTCAATAATCAGAACGATATATTACAATGGAGATCTCAGTGGCGGGATCTTAATCGTTCAAAAGTAGACTTATATCATGTCTTCAAATAAGCAGAGGTGTGTGGTGGCTTATCCATCGATTTTCCACAACAGAGGGTTTTTTCGGCTGGTATGTTTATGTATGAAAAGCATTTTAATTCTAAAACCTATCCTAAGCTCACTCAAACTTTTTTTAATTGTTCTTATTATAGATATGCAGGAATAAAAAAACTTTATCAAAGTGAAATCTGCAGTCAGATTTTTAAATACATAAGAAAATATATGAAAATCTTAGCGGGTACAAACATATTTTTTTTTAGTCTGACTGGTCTTTAGACCTACATCGAGATATCATTTGGCAATTCCATACCTCTTTTCATGTTATGCTGGCAAGCACGCCATGTGGAATACATAGCTGGTCGTGGTGTCGACACTGGCGGTAGTTGTTAGGTAAGAACAATTTAAATAACTCCAAGAGTTATGGGCTGTCAATTTATAATAGTGTTACAATAATACAAAATAAATGACATAAGAACAAATAGAGAAATACCTACGTATTTTTAAGTATTTCTCCAATGAAGAGAAGTAGCTCTTGAGTTTGGAGTAGGAGTAAAAAGTAAAATGATGTGATAACATTAACAAATATAAATATGATTCGAAATGCAGCAAATTCATTTTTTTGATGTTACGAGTGTTCTTGAATAATACAAATTCTGTTATTTTTTATACTTCTCCGGGAAGACTATTTTTTATCCCAAATGTAAATGTAAATGTAATTATTATGCATTTGTTTTTTAGAAAATAAAGGAATTTGTTTCGGAGAATCTGAACAATTCATCAAATTTCAATGTTCATTTTCGGGTTCTGTGAAAGACTTATTCAAGTTCTGTTTTTATATCATTGTAGGCTAGTTGCTTGACAAAACTGAAATAAAAACAGAACTTGAAAAAATCTTTCTCAGAACTTGAAAATGAACGTTGAAATTCGATGAATTGTTCAGATTCTCCGAAACAACCCGTCCTAAGTGTTATAGTTATGATTATATTAATAATGAATTAAGTTTTAATTAATTCAATGTATTATTTTTGAATATTTGTAGTACCTATTGAGTCTTTTTTTATAGATTTCTTCAATTTTTGTAACTCGGAGAACAATACTGCCGAAGTGAATGTAGGTTGTTTTTTCAAAATTATTATTTTTAATAATCGGACCTAGCGCGTAATATACTTTTTTTAAAATTATCTAACTTAAGAATATTTCTTAATCTAATAAATATATAAAAACATTTTCTAATGCGCTTAACAAGTTGTTCCATTTCGTATGTTGGTCTATAATTGCACCGAGGTACTTTATTTCAGTTGTTTAGTTTAAAATGGTACATGAGCTATTATGGCTATTACAGATAATTTTGTTACATTTTTGACTGTGTATAATTACTAAATTTTAAATTTATTTATTGAAAAGGGAATATAAAATGTTTTTTTTAATTATTCCAGTATTTTTGGATTTCTATTTTACAGTCCTGATCCTTTATTAAGATGACCGTGTCATCCGCATAAGAAATAACGCTTCCACCGAGTGCCCCTCATGTCTGAGTGATTAAAACCAAAATCCTTCCTAAATTGGAGACTTTTGTAGCGCGTCTCAGAAAGCTAATTCATGTGAAGCGTGAATCGCGGGTTACCTTGAATTTTACTTGTGGATACTTACCATGAATTCTCATGTAAAGATACGATAGAAACGTTTTCATATTTGTTTTTGGAATTGGTATGAATTTTTGTTAGCTTAATGTATTCTATTTTTCATCTTATAATGCAGTTAAAGATTTTTTTAAAACGATCTTGATGAATTGCACTATATCATCTGGAAAAGTAAGTTTGGGATCAAATGTGACCGCTAGTTACAATATGAATTTCATCGAAGACAATATTTCATCATGTACAACTGCGTATTAACTGTTTCTGAATACCTATCCATAATAGAGTGATTTACAACACGTGGCAATGCGTAAAATGCATAACAAATGGCCGATATATCAATCGTATTATGTTATTAGTTATTATACGGAGCAAGACGTGTTATTATAGTTCAGAAATAATATTTATTAATAGGTCATTAGAATCGAGTTAGTCGCTGAAGAGAGCACACGTTTTCAAGAGGTTCTGAAATGTACTTCAATTTTTTTTAAACATTAACCCCACACAGGATGTAATGATGAAAATAATATCCCTCCGGGCCTATGACATCTTTTGGGACGCTGTGTAGTGGGTCAATCGCGAACTTCGCTTAAATCCTTCAATTTTATTTATGAAACCATTTTATAGATCAGATCACCAAACTAATGCTACGTATAAACAGTTTTTGTCCTGATTATACCCACCCTTATATATTCAATGTTAAGAAAAGTTTAAGAAATCACAGTCATAATGAAAGCAGGAAAAGTTTGAGAAATCACTGTCATAATGAGAGCAAGAAAAGTTTAAGAAATCACTGTCTTAATGAGAGCAGGAAAAGTTTAAGAAATCACTGTCATAGTAAGAGCAGGAAAAGTTTAAGAAATCACTGTCATAATGAAAGCAGAAAAGTAATAATTAAAACATATTTTCAGCGACCAATAATGAAACAGTGTGTCTAATCTACGTGTTTTATTTATTTTTAATTGCATGACTACAGCTGCGATTACAATAATATTTCTACGAAATAATCATGTGTATTAAAAATAGAAAATGTCAACAAAACCCAGCGTACGGCACAAAGCAACTCAAACACAATGCACTAATGTAAATTGTTCATTTTTTTCTGAGAACCCAAAGCGTGATAAACTATCTGCTGCAGCTACCAGCTACCTTTCACTGTACCTAATAACTTAGTTTGGCAGCCCTAGTAACATGTATAATACATCGAGTATAGTGAAGATAATGAAGGGACGTGATTTAGTTCATGAAGGGCAAGTGCAGTGAAGCATTTCAACAATGTATTGGCGCCAGCGCTAGTTCCGGAAAGCTCCGCCCGGCAGTGCTTTTGTCGCATTTTAAAGAGGAAAACTGTCGCTAGATGGGGATAATTGAAAAAAATTCGCATAGTGGGTGAAATGAACTAAAATTTGTCCTAACCCGGTGAAACTTATTCAAAACAGCTGTGCGAAGAAAGTAATATAAATTAATATTTCTTATTGTAAACCTGATGAGAATACAAACATATCGTATAAAGAGTAGGTCCGTTTTCAAGAGAATTATTTATTTATAAACATAATTGATAACAGATTTAATTCATATGTATAATATAATACATTTCATTTTCAAAATTATTATTACCGGATTACGACTTAAGATTGATTTGAAGAGATTCTTAATAAATTAGCAATATTCAATATTAGTCATTTTTCTCCATGTATGTGTGTATGGGAGAGGGGTGTTATTTATTTAGTTATGAAGATTTTAATTATATACTGTTGTTGTTTTTTTAGTATTAATTTTTAATAAAAGTAAATTTAATTTTGTTCTTCTTTTCATTTTATTTTTTTAAAATTAGAATTAAGCCTATGACGGACCACACTGTACTCGTGGCTTGGCCGATTTCAGTATATCATATGAATGAGCTTATCATATGCCGAAATAGGCCAAGCCATGATGCGTATAGCGTAATCTGTCAGCCCAATCATACGTTGTTTGGACGCGAGGTTCGGTGTTCACAGAATACCAGTTTTAAATACAATGTATGTGATTATTGCTTCCGATATGCCAATTTGAATCATTTAAATTATGTTCTATATTGATTATCAAAAAAATATATTTGTAGGTAAGTACTTACATTTTGAAAAGTGCACCACGACAATTTTTTGGTTCGTTTCTCGTTTCTTTGTGTTCCGGTGTGTTTCTCGTTTCTTTGTGATCCGGTGTGATTCTCGTTTATTTGTGTTCCGTTTTGTTTTTCGTTTCTTTGTGTTCCGGAATCTGAAACAAAATTTTTCATATTATTACTAATCATTAATTTAGAAAGATACCAACTTTTCACAAAATATTAATATTAAGTTATAAACGATATCTGAAAATTTGATCTATTATGGAAAAAATAAACATTTTTAAAAAGGCAAATACTAAATCATTTCTAATAAATAATAATTTCACAAATGCGGGCGACCATAAACTAGTTTTTTTCGTATCACAACTCATTTCAAAACGAGTCCTTTATCCTTGAGATATAAGATAATGTAATTGGAATAAAAGCGGTTCACAGGAAAAGCGTTCCCACCATTGTTTTCAATATCAACCCCAAGTCATCTTTTAGGATGCTGTATCTCCCGATCTGGCACGTCACGGAAATGGTGGCAGGCGCATCCTGAACAAACCCCACCTGATGCTCCGGGAACCGCTGCTAAATCATTAAACGTAAAACCTGAACTTTTATAAATGTTAAATGATACTCGTATCCAATTTAAATCATTATTTTATTTATGGAATAACCTAATGAGTAAAACCTCAAATTATAATATTTAATCATTGAAGACAATATTAGAAACATTATCATACATGCATTAAGAAAACAATAAGATGATAGTTCTTAGTCGAAGTATAATAACAGTTAAATATGACCGAAGTTAATAGGGTCGAATTAGCTCAGTGGTAGAACAGAGCCCCGGCAAGGCTAAGGTCCTGGGTTTACTTCCTAGATGCGACCGTATCATGGAGCAGACATATTAAGCTATATGCGGAAATAGGCCAAGCCACGAGAATATAGCGCACTTCTAACGTGGTCTGTCACAGGCTTCAACGTCGCCAGAGTGCGATAATCTGGGGGGACTCAACTGCGGACTAATCTACCACCCACCGGGAGGGGGGGATACGGGTCTCCTTGATAGCTTATCTAGCACTTATCAGAAGCCAACAGCTGACCGCCTGAACAAGAACAACAGGTTTGTGTGGAATAGTTTTTTCCAGCATACTTGTCGGAAATAATTACTTGTTTGGCGCGATTGAAAATGGACCAGTAATGTAAAAAGTTAGGAACTGACGAATGTTGCCATTGTTAAATTCGCTTAAAATGCTGTAAGCATCGCGCTTTCGAGAATTGTGTTAAAACTTATGACTATATTGAAATTTTATTGCCTGAACATCGAAGTCCCGTTTTAAGTCCACCATTAGGCATTTCTGTCTGTAAATTTGTTACGTTCCGGTTCAAGATAGTGGCCGTTTTAACCTGTCAAGCGCCGCAGTAGGTGATAGTAGGTATTCTGTGAAAATAATTACGGTAGATTATGTACTATTTTCGTAAAAAAATAAATAAACACATTTTATGGTAAATCGGTACAAACACAAAAATATAATTTTAAAAATATAAACTGCATGGTTCAGTAAAGATTCTTTTTTCAAATGTTATATCGTCCTATTCATTAATTTGATGTATAGGTATTTAAGTACCTACCTACTTACAAATCTTATGATTCCCGAGGAAATTTTGGTTTTGATTTAAATTGAGAGAAAATTATATACACTTCCTTTTTCGGACGCGAAGTCTACCTGTTTACAGAACTAATAGTTTATAATAATGAATTCTATTTGTGTCAGGAAATTGATAATGTACTTATTATCAAACAACCTAGAAAAGTACATGTTGTATTAAAATATTGTGTATGTCATGGCGGAAGTTGAACGCAGGGCCGGCAGTCCCTGCCAATGCGCTGATAATACCTAACACCCAATACAGCGTTTTAATAAGGCGCCGTTTTTAATGGCTCCGTTGTAACCTTTACTCCACCGCATGATCGTAACAGAAAGAAAACTAGCAAAAAAGCCATTTGACATACCCATTGAAAGAAAAATGAGTTTTTTTTTTAATTATATCTTTTGATAAGATCCATTTAGATGTAAAAGGAAGAAGCTACCAATATTCCGCATCTGCCGGTTGATACGGTTGAAAAGCATACTGCAATACTTACGTGTGTTCCGAAATGTTAATTGAAGCCAAAGTTTTTTAAAATACTGCCACACGCAAGTGGTAAAAAGTAACATCTTTCACCAATAACCAATTCCTGTTTGCGTTGCCAAAACTATTATCAGGAACGCGGTGGGCGGAGCGGCACAATTACCGGATTACCCGCAGCGAGCAAATTCGACTTACTTACCAACTTGTTGCGTTTAACGCTTTTCTGCTTTCCGCGCTCATTGCGGACTGCGGCAGCCGGGCGCCCGAGGATACTAATTACTACTGGGCAATGTGGGACTGTATACTTGTGTTGTACCATCTACATATTTACCAGCTTACTCCAATGTACAAACATAAATAAATTGCTGCACACCGCCCACGAGGTGGTTGGGACTCTACAATTACCTGCCGTTTTCTCTCGCCTTGGTTTGCCAAGTCAGACGCGAGATGACGTTCGAGACTTCGAGAGACATCAATTTTAATTCCATCATCGCGACAGTAATTATTTACTTTCATTTGCAATTGGTGACTGCAGATAACCTTGGTGCAAAGGTGTGCTTTTTTCTCAGAAATCTCTTTCATGACATGAGATTTAATTTATTTGAAAGTATGGAATCTCCTCGGAGAATATTGCGAGGCTGACGGAAATGAGCTCTGATTATTTATTCCAATATTTTCTGCGGTGGAATCTCACCTGGACGATATTCAGAGTATCTTCGCTTCTGGAACGAGGTGCAAATGTACGATTTACTAATAGCATAACTTTTTTATGTGTAAATTAATTTCAATTATATTTTCCCATTCCGAGTTATGAATCCACGGCCCCCGTGTTTCGACATTTAAAGTTCTGCCACAGCAGTCGCAGCCTTTTCACTGACAGAAACTGCCCTATCGAGCACATTCTTAAACTCTAAAACGTATACGTATGTTCGGTATCCACTTGTTAAGCGTAACAGGTGGTTAATACTAGCACTCCTCTATCCACTTGTTACGTTTTCACGTGGTTCTCAATACTTCCACTGCACTCGGCACGATTAAAGCAACTGGCAAGACCAAGACTTCCCCTAGCATTGCCAGTGCTGTTAATTATTATGCGCACCCCGTCCCCGCTACGGAAGTCAAACATCCGCTGGTTTGCTTCTTGGCTATTGTGAAAGTCAGGACAGTTGAGTCAGCCAGGTCAAGAGTGAGTCGTGACAACCTCCTCGGTCTGGCAAAACCACACGTTATCGAATATTCATGATTGAATCAGTCTCCATAATTTGGATTACAAAACAACTCCATGTATGACTGGAGACAGCCGACATTAAAAAAAACGGTGAAAGAAAATATTACATTTACTTAGTACTTGCATAAAGATCAGAAACGGTTATAATAGTACCTACCTACGTACTTTAGAAAATTGACATTTATAAAATTTTGCTATTATTACAAAGCTTTCCTTCTCTTGCAAATTGGATAGACGATATGGGAGGTTGGAGATTTTCTGAGTTAGATAAGCCTTTTTTAAAAATGGGCGGAGAGGAGCGGGAGCATTAAATTCATGGTCTTCGCACTCTTTCTATTTAGGTTTAAATGCTGTACGACGTTCAATTATGAAGTATTTTGTAGGTAAAATAATGCAGACATGGACTGACCGCTCCTAAGAGGTGGTCGCTTATATACGTAGAACCGCTTGAAACAGGAATAAGTTGGCAAAAGGCTTGCCCTTTCATAAATAAGCTGAGAATTCAGCAAAATAATATATACACGCTTTGACGTGGGAGGCAGATAAAGTAAGTCTACCATGTGGCCTAAACCAATTAGTCTTTCTATAGATTGATGAGGAAGCCAACATTTTGTAAAATACACTGCTGTACAACAGTTTATTGGAATATTTTGAAGATGTAATTTCAGTCCCAAGATAATAATATATGTGGGTGGCGATATATTCTAATCAACCTACCGAGGCATTTCTATTTTAAATAAAAGCATTAAATTAAGCAAATTTACAATCTTCTGTAGATAAGATAAACTAACGATCAAAATAATTATAAACAACCAGCCGGGGTCCCCGGCGTCACCCGGGCTATATGCAGATTTTTTTCAAATCAGATGCTCGGTGATAAATGAGTATTGCTAATTTATTAAGAATCTCTTCAAATTATTGATAAAACGTTTAAAATCAGGATTTCAGGACATTTCCTGGTAAACTTTTAGTAAATTCCTAATATAACATGCACCTGAATTTGCCTTGAGAATATATAATGACGAAATGCGTTCCGACATCGTGATATTACATTTGTATTTTACTAAAAGTTTGTCGAGAAACCTATCTATTCATTCCTTAAGGGCCTGCAATCCCGTTTTTTACCGGATTACGAATAATTTGAAGAGATTCTTAATAAATTAGCAATACTAATTTTTTTCCGTGTGTAGACAGTAATTTTCCTCTTGTTTTGAACATATTTCATCTAGAGTGTCTAAACTCTGCTTTAAGGGGAAGGTGATGGTTTTTAGAAACCTCATATACATCACCTTGCTATTGTAAAGGTCAGGTGTGCAAAATTTCATCAATCACGGAATGAAACTGTAGATTTGTATAAAAAAGGAACACTCTTCCTTATAATATACTCGTACATGCAAAGATTAACGCGGGAGATTAGTTTTTCGTCTAAAATTATTCTTCTGTATTCATGTGGTATAAAAGTACGGTTAAATGATTGATTTGAATAAATTATCATAGGCCGTAGATACGTACTCTTTATTCTTTTCAATAAGCAAACAGTGTAGGTACCTACGGATTTGAGCATAGTGCTAATCTTGACCCTGACACACAAATTTCGCTTCTCAAACAAACAATCATACCAAGAAGATTTAATCTGAATAATTCATCGACTTGAATCTAATGCCGCTTATAAACCGGACAAAATTTCCGCGAGCCGAGCCGCGAATTATGCGAACTGTTTTTTTTGAACTGCCGAGCTGAACCTCAACTTATGGGAAAGGAACGAAGTAACCGCAAATGGTGCGAAACGTCGCTTGCAGTTGCTTCGTTCCTTTCCCGTAATTCGTGGCTCGACTCGCGATTCGGTTCACAAATGTAAACGTACCATAAGGTGACATCTGTACCTACGTGACCCTGCGTCCTGCGTCGGCAGTCTTGGCATTGCTGAGATTATACAACATCTATTGTTTTGAATTCACTAATATTAAAGCCTTGAAAAGGGCGCAAAAACATGGCTAGGATGATACTACCTTTCCAAACGATTTTGATGACGGCCTTGTCACCGGCGATATCAGATAATACCTACATACTGTCATGTACATACACAATACACAGGCATACAACCACAATACACTACTTGATATGTACTCTGTCAGAGGTATGTTTATGTGCATATGTCAATGATATATAAATATACACACATACGTACTGTAATGGTATTCAAATTTACTGTTTTATGGAGTGTGACGCTGATGTCAGATGGTTCTGACTCGAAATAACTCGGACGTTAAAGGTAAACGTTTTTGAATAGAATCAATTTGTAATAACCTGAGATCGAGGAATTTTGTAAAAGGTGCTCCTAAAAAACCTTCGCATAATAAATAATCTGGTATTACACGTGTCTTTGTTAAAACCACTTAGGCATACTATTATGACCAAGCAAATAGAATGACAAAGTACAGCAGAAGGAATTATTACAATAATCAATGCAAGAGAAAAAATAATTATACCGCCCGTGTGTGTATGCAAAATAAAATATTTTTATTACACATGGTAAAACAAACGATGTTAAATTAAATGTTAGTTTTTCTATTATTTTCAATTCAAATGAAAAAGTAAAATGTGGTTTCCACTGTGTCGCCTGATCAGTTTTCAACGTACAGTTTGTTCCCTTTATGGTGTTCATTCTCTGTGGAATAACATTGTTTTGGTGGTATTTTCTTAAGTCATTGGTTTTAGTTAATTAAAAACAACGCTTAGAATAATGTTATTTTACTGGTACTGAAATTTCTAAAAAATCCCTGTTCTCGGAAGGTAAGAAAAAATGCTTATAATTTTAATGATAGATTTGATCATTTTTGCATTAGTTACTCTTTTAAAAGTATAGTGATACATTTATTTGAGATAGTTACAATTAAAATAGAATTTTGATAAGAATCTAAAGAAATAAGGTATTTATTTTTCTTTTTTCCGGATTTTGGCTTACAAGTATATTTATAATTGACAATGCGATTCTTAGTATATTTAATTGAACCAATGAACAAAATTATGAATTTTAATTCATAATAATGTGAATTGAACATTAAATATTTTGCAATGTAATCATAATTCTATTCTATTCCATACTAATTCTATAAAAGCATTATACGATTATAGAACAAACTATAGGTAAATGTTTGCATAGACAGAACAAGCTGCAACGAAACGATTGAATGAATGGAACAACAATAAAATCATTATGTGAACGGAAAAAGCTTAGAGTAAAATCATTATGTGAACAGAACAAGCTACAGCAAAAACACTATGTGAACAGGTCAAGCTACAACAAAAACACTATGTGAATAGGTCAAGCTACAACTAAAACACTATGTGAATAGGATAAGCTACAGCAAAAACGGGTCAAGCTAAAATAAAATCATTTTATGGGATACAGAAAAACGATTTTATGGACAGAAGAAGTTACATAAAATTATTGATTACGTAGAACAAGCTACAACAAAATATTCATAGCTAATTGGACAGACAAAAATGATTACAATATCGATAGAACAAACTAGATACAACAAAATGATTTTATGGATACAACAGCTGCATAATAGGTACAAGCTAATACAATGAAACATGTATAAATTCATAATGCGTGCAAAGATGCAAAGTCAAATAAATAATGGACCGGATCCAATGTCCAAATTTGATTGTACACATGATCCACTTCTGGCATTTGATTCAACATCAAATGTCGCCAACTGACACGGAAATAATGTAATTTGGTAAGTGGAGGCAGACAGAGGAGACATCGAGCCGGCACCAGTGTTCGACACGCCGCCGCTGCCACTGGGCATTCTGGCACTCTGGCACTACTTTGGACAGACTGCCTACGTGCGATATTTAATTTGATTTAATCAAACATTCATGTTTGATTATCTGAGCATCTCGATACCAATGTGTAATATGAAAGCCATTCAATCCGTTAAAAAATAATGTTGTTTTTTATCGGATCAAAAGGATTTTTCTTATTAAACAATATGGTCTATGGCGGCGATTAATTTGTGTAATTTCACAAATTACTCGTAATGAGTAATTTGTGAAATAACACAAATTAATCAAATAAAAACTACTTTGGGATTTGAACTCACGACCTCCAGCTTGTTAGTCCAGAGCCCTCGACCACGAAGGCCGTTAAAATTGAGAATAAAAAATTATTGACAGTAAAAAAAAAAGATTTTATTATTTTCTCAATAAATAAGTAAACATAAACACTAAAAATTCTTTGGCATTGCATGCAATTACAAACAAATTATCGCGTGTTAGTTAAAAACCCAAATCATATAAATCTCTGTTTAAACTGAGAAATTCGTAAAGCAGGCCGCAGTTTTGTAATATCTGCCGCATTCGCGAAAATTATTGCAAAACGAGGTCATTTGCGGTCCTTGCAAATATTATAAAGTAGGTACCCCGAGTGGCCTCTCGGTAGGTGCTACTAGCTCTCGCCGCACAGTACACTGGGTTTCCCGTCGGAAACTTTTAGTGGCGAATTTGACGTCGGTAATGGGTGGAAAACTGCCATACACTTTCAAATAATATGTAACATTAACATAGGTATTATTATTACGAATTTTTATAAACTATTTTATTGATTTTAAATGATTTTTAGTAAATATTTATGATTTTAATGGAGTGACGAAATTTTGTATAGGTATAAAGTATAGAACAACTTCAGTTTTATTAAAAAGGGGGACATTAATAGCCATACACATATTATTACAATTATCTCGGTTTTCAGACAATTTTAATTAACTTTAGCACAACTAACCTAAAACCTACGAGCATGTGATAGTTAACATTAAAATAGATCATTACAAGGTTATAATATTATATTACTAGGTAACAATATGTAAGTTATAATAAATCAGGCATTTGTAAACTTAAACGAACAAATAAAATAAAGATTTCGAGCCATTCAAATATGTATGTTTGGAGACTAGTAATATTATGTTTTTTGTCAATATAAGAGTATAGATATTCGTAGTTTTAGGCTGGTATTGAAATACTAGTCACCCCACATCACGTCACTAGCGGGGGCGGCCATCGCGTCAGAGGTTTTGACATCCGTAAAACAGCTGTTCGCTTGACAGGGTTGCCACAAGTTTTAGCCGCCGGGCAAGCATTGTAATATTAAACTTAATAGATTAGTTTTTTAAAAGATTTCGAAGAAGACTTAATAGATTAGTTTTTTAAAAGATTTCGAAGAAGACTTGATAGATAAGTTTTTTAAAAGATTTAGAAGAAGAATAATAGTTTTACTTTATTATTCCAAGCTTTTGGAATAATAATGTAAAACTAAAGTTCATAAATAGATACACACCAAAGATACAAATCAGAATAGAAAGGCTTTATTTTTATTGCTGTCTAATAATTTAAGATTTTAAGGCAAATGTAAAATTTCTCAAAATCTATAGTACATTATTTTTATTCCAATTGATTCGGAGAAGTTAAGAAACGTGTTTATTTAAATAAAAATTATTGTTATTTACAAATGCTAGGTATTCGTAAAAAAATTCTCAGAAAAGATGAACTCACCAAAACGGAAACTGTATATTGACTTTCACGCAAGCCTTTGTATAAAGTTCTCCAACACGGTAGATTTAGTGCGAATAAATCCAAGGAGCACTATATTGTTTTCACTGTAATTTTAATGTTCGCATTTGAAAACACAAGTCTTTTAAGCTTTGAGTTGAACCGGCGGGTAAGATGTTTAAACCAAGACATGATGCACTACAGTCTACTGTTGGGAGCGAACGGTCGGAGCGGAGCGCGGGCACCTACTGACACAACAGCCGGCGGCGGAGTGAGCGCTCACGTGACAACCCTGGAGGGGTCGGCCCGGAGCGATGGAGGGGCGGGGGGTGGGAGTGGTGGCTACGGCGCGGCGCTGCCAGAGGAAGGCATGGGGATGGGGAAGCCCAGACCCCAGACCCCAGACCCCAGACACTCCAAGGGGCGCCGGACCCTCCGGGGGAGGGGACCTGTCATGTTACACAATATTGCGGGACATGACCAATTTTGAATACGGTTTAAAGTACTTAATGCCTTTGCATTCAGCCCTGGTGTTTTCCTGGAAAATCAACCAGATATTTTTTTTCGATAGTGTACTAAAAAAATGACACCCAAAGAGTTCAAACTTAACAAGCTGTTTTCATCTCTCTCTGTCGCGTAGATTAAAAACTGGTTTTCAGGAATTTAATGAAGACATTAGGACCCACAGCGGGAATTTTAATGACAGATATGAAAGTGGCGTCGATGAGCAATCTGGCGCCTGGTTCGTATCGACCAAAAGCCTTACTCAATGTGACGCAAAAGACCGAGTGGCGTCGCGGACTTGCGTGGCGTGGGGTGCCCCCTTCAAGGTTCCCGGGAAGTTTGGAGCGGAGAAGGAGAATGTGGGGGCCCGGGGTTCGGGGGCGGCTGCAGCGGGATGCACGCCCTGCAGTGCAGCGCATGCGCTCCAGCCCTGGAACAGACGAATCAGGACCCGCCGCCACGCAGAGGAACGGCCCACGAGTCCTGGAGCTGCTCGGATACGCGAATGATGAGCGGCAAGCCAAAAATTGGAAAATTGCATTTACTACCGGGAAACGATCTACGCAGTGGATCAAAGAGGAAAATTCACTGGAACAATTAGAATATGCGTCGTTAATGAGTAAGAGGTACAAGTCAAATGGACCTTTCACTGGTTTGACACCTGATTGTGCAAAATAAAGAATTTTAGACATTAAAAACTAAAAATCTTTTAATTGGCTTTATTTAAAAGCTGGATTATTGGCCTTCTCGAAGAATGTATTAAATAAAATAAATTAAGAAAACAAATACACTTATGTAATTTTAGGTCGTGGCAACTACATTTTCAAGTTAGAAACGAGCGACTAACGCATTTATATTAACATTTCACTCAAGTACAAAATTGTGGTCAAGTGATATCGTTTGAATACTCAATTCAATTACAATCCAAAGGGGATGTGTTTAGTAAAAGTGCCGCCACTGGAAAATTATTAATAGGGTTCGGTAGTCAAACTACGTGACTAATGTTCTAAGTATTTGTACAGTATACTAATACATTGACCTGCAAGGCTTACAAGTGTGGCCTGCGTGATATAAAACAAATGTATACACACTTGTATTATTGAAGAACAAAGAGATAAAGAAACTCAACTTGTAAATCCGAATTGACAATAAACCGGAAGATAACGTTTTATTTTGTAACAAGTTACAAAAATTATGTTTAATTATTAAAATATTTTTTCAACTTCTTACTAAATCAGCGCTTGTGTAAATAAACATTCAATGGTTTTTCATATCTCAAATGAAAACATGTCTTGCTCTAATCAAATAGCTATTTTTTTAAGAACTTTATCTATAATAGCTTCTTCAGTTTCAAAATTGCATCTCTCTTTCTTACTTCAAATAACTTTTTTTCATTTCAATTCAAATTTGTTCTTAACCATGAATCGATGAATTAATTATCACTATTTAATAGCAAACGATTTTACTATAAAAATACACTTATTCCAAAACTCCTAGCAAAACTACCAGCTTATGGAACGACCGCACACGGAGAAAAGTGATCCTGTTAAAAAGTGATAGCATGCTACTTTCCTGATAAAATATTAGTCATTGAGAATGAGTTTATTTATTTTCCTAATAAATGTTGTGACGGAATGCGACAATCAATATAAATATCTGTATATATCGTTGAAGAACTGCAGTCCCATTTTTAACAGGAAAACGAATAATTTGACCAGATTTTCAATAAATTGACATTATTTTACATCAGTAAGTTTTCTCCAAGCATCGATAAACTCGTCATCTCCATCCTCTAGCATTGACGCACACTGGAAAAAAATACTAGCGCCTAATATAGTCACGGCTCCCTAAAGGCTTCAACTTTCTATTATTCTATTAATTTTATCATTTTATTCTATTTTATTTTCAATCTATTCTGTTTTCTTTTCTTTGTTTTTCTGTTCTATCTTTTTGTTTTTGATTATATATTTTTTTGTATCTCTATATGGAATGTGTGGGACTGCACTAACCTCCCCATATACCGGAATAAACACTTTTATTATTATTATTAGTATATTATTAACACTCAACCATGTATCCAAGAAGTATTGTAATATACTTTTTTAATAAGAATAAGGAATAAATTAGATGTAAATACAAGTAAATTAGTTTATAATAGTATAATAGCATCTCATTTAAATTACTGCTCTAGCGTCCGTTTCTTGTGCAATCAAACACAGATAAAGAAATTGCAAATAATTCAAAATAGAGGCATGCGAGCAGTATTGAATTGTAGTAGGTATTCTAAGATAATTATTATCTAGAAAAAAACTAGGAACGTTAAGTGTGAGTAATATTTATATTTAAGCTAAAAATAAGATGTTCCCTAAATCCATGTTTAAGAATGTAAATTTTAATTTCGAAATACATACACCTCGAGAAACTGTGTAGATTTTAGACTTCCAAAAACAAATTTGTCGGGAACCCAAAATAATCTTTATTTAAAAATTTTAATGAGCTACTGACAGATGTTATAGAAGCTAAAAGCCTTGCTGCCTTTCGTGGGTTATGCCTAAATACTATAAAAATAAGTTTTAGATGTATTGTAATGTCTCCTTAATGTCATTGAAATAAGTTTTAAAAGGTTTATACCAGATATAAAAATGTAAACAATGAACCCAAGGATTAATGGATTATATTTTTGTGTAACGCGTGGGATATCTATTTCGTGGTTTTCTGAAGCATTCAACAATACCGAAGATAAACTGTAGTAAATCGGAAGGCTAGATAGATGAAAAAATAGAAGGTTATGCCCAGTTTTGTGGAAAATCAATAATCAAATTCTTCCTCTTGAACAGGTCGGATTTTAAATTAATGGTCGAAATTCGAACCCTAGATGAATTCTTCTCTATCGACAGTGAAAGCGTTGATCCAAGTAGCAGTTCTGACCACTCTTTCTAGCCAGTTTATTTATTTCAGCGAATTCGGTCACCAAGACACTAACGACTTGGCATTATTTACTCTGACGTCAAGGTGTACTTCAAGTACTGAAATATTTCAGATAGTTCCAGAAAACTACATTAGACTTGCAGAAAAGTCAACAGATGTCGCACATTAAAAATAAAAAATAAGATAGGTTTATCTAAAAAAAAAAAAAAGACGCTGTCTGGATTGCATTTAGTTCGGGTTGAATCTTGCGATCATACATAAAGATAGTTGCCAATAAAAATGTGCGGTGAAAAAATGAAGACAATGTTAGTAGTTCTTATTCGAAGTATGATACAGTTAAAAGTGACCGAGGGGAATAGGGTCCCATTAGCTCAGTTGGTAGAGCACTGTCCCGGAAAGACAAGGGTCCTGGGTTCGAGTCCCAGATGTGACCGTTTCCTTTTCTGATTTTTCTGTTTCAGATTTTCATTTAGAAATCACTAATATTGTCTAATTATTTTTATATTTTATAATATTTTAATTATTTTTTTATAAATCAGAATGGAACGTGGTGGCTTTTAAAGCAATTTTTCGACCCGAGTTCAACAAAGTTCATAAATTATGAAGATTTTATGCAAGGTTAATCTAATCACTCAACTGTAATCCACTAAACCTGGAAAAAATTTTAAAAAAAGAATATAGTTTTATTCATGTATTTTTACAACTTGTCACACGTAATCAAAAGCCATGAAATTAGCAAATTAGGAAATCCACCATTAGCGCAAATAACTCGCGCGATAAACAGTCACAAAAATGTCCATGATTCATGTAATATGGGTACGCCATGTAAAGATACAGTGTATTGCTAGGAAGTTTCCTTGTAAAAAAATATGGTGAATCAATTATTGGCAATTTGTAGCAGGAAAAACATAATATATAGATACATAACACAGGTAATGTATTTATTCAATTGGGAGACCAGCAGTTTACGTTTCATTTCGGTATACAAGATTATGTAGTGATTTAAAAAAAGAATAAAATGAAGTTACATCAAATTGAATTAATGGGAATAGGGATGGGATCGATCGAAATTATAATATTATACATAAAGGCGTAACTATAGCATTCACACGATGGGAGGGGGAGGGTTCAATCATGTGGGGTGGGGGCAAGGTGGGGGTTATAAGAATTATTATTTACACCACATTGATAAGTGCAAATATTATTGTTGAATTTTCCGGGAGAGCAAAACGGAGGCCGATGGGGGGGGGGGGGTTAGGGAGTTTAAGCCCCCCCCCCTTATTTACGCCCTTGTATTATATTATTATATAAGTTTTCTGTTTTTGATTCTTCTGTTGGGAATCCGTTATAGGAGTTCCGGGCTACGATAGGTCTATCAGTTTTCTATAAGAAAGGGCACATCAAATCTTCGAATGAATCCTAATCTTTTCTAGGCTTTTGAGATAACTGAATCAATGTGAATGTGGAATATGAGCCTAGAGTTCAGTGTTACTCCCAAATCTTTGACTTCGATTTTATTAATTAGTTTTGAGTCGTTTAGAGCGATTTCATTGGGAATTATATTTATTTCGTGGGAAATTAACGACAAATCATCTATTTACATTAATTATAAGGTTATGCTGTAATCAATATACGTAAGACGGTTAAGGTCCTACTGTATGTTTTACATATATGTAGACAGTCTATGGATTCAACAATAAAAAAACAGAGCAAAAGGATTTCACAGGATAAGTCAGTGACTTTCCATGAAATTGTAAGCTCACC
Organism: Hesperophylax magnus; assembly: GCA_026573805.1. Classification (NCBI taxonomy): domain Eukaryota; kingdom Metazoa; phylum Arthropoda; class Insecta; order Trichoptera; family Limnephilidae; genus Hesperophylax; species Hesperophylax magnus. Next base: position 11,573,277 of record JAIUSX010000022.1, read on the forward strand.
CATTTAATAATAAAAAGAAAAATAGTTAAAATATAAATTTGTATCTGAAAAAGAATTCACGCATCGTATAGACAAGCCACCAACCTTGGTATCAACATACACACACGCTACTCTGACATACGCAACACTAACACACACGTGTGTGTAGGTATCTATTTATACTACTCCATACCCTCACACTGACCTCATTGCGGAAAATTACAAATGGTAAAAATCGGCAAGTCATCATAGCTTCCTCAGCGGATTTCTCCAACCTGACCAGAAGTATGACGATATTGAAGTTCGGACAATCATTCATCTGTACAACGACGCTGCAATAATCAAGTTTTCTGTAGATTTGTGCGGAGAAGAATTTAAATTAGGTTGGTGCTATTTTTACATTTTCTCAGAAGGCTGTAGTAAGCGTGTGGGAAGAGCAGTCCCTCCTACGACGTCATTTCCCCAACCTCTCTCATTGCTAAGAAAGGTAAGACGTTGGTCTATATAGAAGTAAACGTACAGTATAGCCAACGCCTTTCAGCTGCTTATTTTTTAATATGAAATGTACATTTTCACTAGTTCAATCCTGTTTTTGAATGAGAGTTATACGCAAAACCGTACTCAAGTGAGGCGATATCGAAGCTTTGCAATGCGCTGTTGCCATTTGAATCAGAATTCATCCGTCGTCACTAGCTACATCCGTTTAGTCAAGTCCGATCATAAATGCATTTTCAAAAAACGTACGCGACCGAGCACGCACACAGACGAGTGCAGCGAAGAACGATGAATATTAATTATATATTCGGAACAAACTCACCTTCGAATGCGGCCCGACCGTGATGGTGGACCTTCGGCAATCTCCAGCGAAAGGTGCGCCGGGCGGGGGCGGGTGGTGAGGGGGCGGAGCGGCGGTCTGGTCCTTCACCCGAGAAGGTTAATATGTCGCGGTGCCCCACTATTGTGCCACGAGGGTGTCCCACTGCCACGCGGGTTCTCCTCCGTGGGTTGGTGCCCCACATAGAGTTGTTCGCTGTCCATTGTCATTCGGCGTGATGCCACGCGGTTTCCCAACTCCGGGTTAACGTTCCAGGGTTCACACTCGCGGCTAATGTGGCGCAACCCTGAACACGACGGCGGCTAGGAGAGCGAAACGTCCCATTGAAGAATAAGCCACTGCTCTTTATAGAATGTAACCCTTCTCAAGTAGGTATACAATAATAATTATTATTTAATATCTCTTTACTTATAACAATCGTGTTTATAGGAGTACAATCGACAGTGCCACTATTACATGTCATTAAAAATAATATTGACAATGTAACATGAAAACAAACAGCTATTTTTAAGAATAATGATTGGTTTCGATGACTTGATAACTAATTTATATGATATTAATATAATTTCGTGTTCCTGATGAAATCATCATGACGTCTGACGTCCAGTCACCTCTCCAAACAATGTCACGATCTTACCAAGAACAAAGAGACGAGGAAAACCATTACGGAATTACTTCGTGATAAGAATGACGGAATAACTTTTATCAAATTTTCTTCGAATTGACACCCAGATACAGCGGTTAACTTTTATAATAAATTTTCCGCACATTTGTTTCTCAAAAACCAATTTTTGTGAAGAATTTGATTAGGGGAATAAATTGTTGGCAACACTGTCAAATTGAGGAAACAATAGCTAGCTGATAATTAAATAGATTATAATTAGAGGCGTTTATATAACTTTGTATTCGGGTCGGTAGGAACACGTTTTAATTTTTTATGTGGAAATGTCGGTCGCCTGGCTTCACGCCAAAAAGGAATGAGCACATTTGATAAAAAAATCGCTTTGATTATTTGAAATGTGTACCTACCATACGGGCTACAAGCTACAAGCACTGAAGCAGCGTGTGACGGGTAATGCCGAGGAGTTGGAAGAGGAATCTAGTAAAAATACTTTCCCGAAACACTGTTGCGGAGTTTATTTTATCGAATTATTTATTTTGTTTGACCTCGCGGGAATTGAACCCCACTTTTATAATAATATTCAGTGCGCTCACAATGCTATTTTTAGAGCGACGTAATTGACCTAGGGTTTTATTAATAATGGAACTTTAAAATACATACATTATCTGTTACTTCACAAAGTTATCTCCCAGGCATACCAAGTGTCAATTAGTAGATAAGGCTATGGACATTCAACCCAGCGATAGTGCGGTCAGCAGCCATCAGCTGACGGGGGCAGCAGAAACAATAACTTTTCACGGCTCTTGTGTTTCGCCAATCTTTCACAGCCGAAGGAAAATGTATCCCGCCTGCGCTGCCAACGTGGCGGTAGGTACTCTGCCTGTCTAGACGATCCCCACCCTCCACCTCCCACCTCGCACCTCCCCGCCCCTCGCTATCCGCGTGTCGACCTCCGGACCGCCCGACACCTGTTCTGTACATTTAAAAAAAACCTCGCTTTTAAACTTTTTCACCGACGAAAATTGTTGGGAACTCAGTTCAAATGTGATATTGATTTTTCACCGAATTAATTCCCGGCGAAACATCGAACTCACGGCGACGGCGGCACTTTCGCGACTTTAGAGTTGAAACTTTTGTCGACTTTCTGCGGAAACGCAGGCGTCCGGGCGGGAGCGGAGTTCGCGGTGAAATGAAAGTGGCTCCCGTGGCGACACGCAGCACGGAGAGTTACATAGTACAGACAGACTACACACTACACTAGAGAGACAGGACAGAGGCGGGAGGACGGAGGAGGTACCGGCGGCGGCCGACTGCACACTGCGCGCGCACGCCGCGGCCGGCTCGCGCCCGTAGCAACCGCCTGCGCCTGTCAGCTGACTCCCCACCTCCAGCAGCGCGCTGCCGAACAACCAGCCGCCCGGCCTGCAGCGGCCGTGACATTGTCCGCTGTCCGGAGAACAGAATTTACGTTATCTTTTATTCATCCGTTCCGAGCGAAGACCTTGCGGATGCCGTGTCCGCGCCGAGGAATAAAGCTCTAATCTCCCGCGATGCCAAATCCGAATGCATCGCGCCCGCTGAAACTGCAGCCATAACCTCAACCGAGACACGCGGTCGCGGCTCGGAACCGAGCGAGAGCTCGTCCGTACTGAGATCCCGTGCACCGTTCACCGTGCACTTGCACAACTTTACTGAAGGCGTCTAGAGTTTCAGGAGACTGAAGCTGGGAGCAGCCTGACGCCTCTCCGCTGGCTGGTGGCTGTAGTGAGACTGGGTTCTGGCTTGCGGCAGTGCAATTGTTGTGCTTTTCGGAAAGTACCACCAGATAACATGCTTCTGACTAATCTTCCACGCAGTGACCACACTTCACTGATAAAATTCGTATTTATTTAATATAAACATGGTCATATTATGCACAATGAATATATATGTAATATAATAATTATGGATGACCGCCTATGTGTGTACACACACACGCACTGTGTGCAGTGCGCTGCAATACAGGTTTGAATAAATCATAAGGCGTAAATTTTACACGAAAAAAATGTTTTTTACCCAACTCTGGTTCCTTTAAAAATTAAAATAGAATGTCTCCTTTTTATGGTATTCCGTTACAAAATACTAAAAGATAAATTGAAATTTCTTTTTCAACCCATCTCTAAACGAAATAAATACATTTAATATCAAATGTAGAATTGGAGAAATAAATCACAATAATTCTAGTTAGCAGCCAAGCAGTTCTTAGGTGAGGCTATTCAAATATACGATGAATAAAATAATTTTGTTCCTTAGTCTTAAGTTTTATAATTTTGATAATCCTTTTCTCATAAGAATAATATCCAATTTTTCTCCATTGACAAGTGAACGCAGTTGACGCTAACGACAAATTCTCCAAAGATGCGAAGTTAGCAGTCCACAATGGAGTGCTGGTACCTACTATGATGTATGGAAGTGAGGCATGGAACTGGCAGAGAAAGGGTGATAGTAGACTGAATGCTGTTGAAATAAGATCCCTGAGGCGTATGTGTGGTAAAACCATGTATGATAGCGTGAGAAATGTGGAGATATATAGGTGTAAGCGTAATGAGTAAGATTAAGAAAGGGACGCTTAAAGGAGTGAAGATCAAGTGAATCAGATACTCGAGTCGGGCCATGTCAAGAGTCAGAATAATAGAAGAGTATGTATGAATGTCAATGAGGCAAGAAGTGTGTGCCAAGACCGAGCGAGACTCTCTGCCTACCCCCGTGGAGAAACGGCGTGATGGTTAGTTAGTTAGACATGTAATTTGTGGTCACCCCAAATAACAACCGTCCCACGACAGAACACACCACACAAAGGTGTTTAGTTCGGACGAACTTCGAACAAAGACATCATTGAAATGATTGAATCCTGTTTAGTTATAATAATAATAATTCATTTTGATAGCAATAATGATATCTTGTCTTCATATTGAAGTAGGTATGGTTAATTATATTTAGAAGAAACACGTTGATAATGTAAACTAAGGTGACTAGTTCTGTAGTGCTGGTTTAAACTGGTTATTGGTAGTCGACTTCAAGCTGAATATCTGCTTATTAATTTATTAATAATTTTATCTGCGAGTTCGGTGCATTTTCTTGGAACGGTGCCGCCATGTTTGTTTGTTTGAACTTATCTCGTTTTATGGGGCTTCTTACCTTCCATAGTATACTAATAATTAATTGTATTTTACCTTGAATTTTATTTATTCTAATCATTTTGATAAGAGAAATTGCGAAACTGGTATAGTCTCAAATTTAATCATTTTCAGGGGATACGTCAGATTCTTAAGCTGGACACACACGGCAGAGAATTTGGCTGAGTCCGTTTGGACACGGTGCAAAGTAGGGGCCCACACGCTATCGAGTTGAGAAACCGAGTTAGTTTGATCTATGCCCAGTTTTACCATGCCATATAAAAGAAAATCGGTAGGTAGTCAAATTTTTACAGGGGCTGGTTTTTACATTTCTGGCGGCTAGACAACATCAGCGAGAAAACTCCCTCAAATATTTTAGCAATGGCATCACTATCTACGTCACCAATGTCACCATCAAACTGAGTGACAACTCGAGGTTTTGAACTGAAATTGTATATAATCTCTATAAAAATAAAAATAATATAAGAAAATAGAACAGTTTTTTTACTAATTTTCAACACATAAAATTTATTTACAAAAAAAGGCTTATTTAAAATTATATAGGTACATAAAATGGGTATATATTTTTCTACGATATCCATAACAAAGTCCGCTTGAAAACGCCATGTCATAGGAATCTTTCATTCGTGTGCCATTCTGTCTGACTCTAAATGTCTCAATTCATTTCAACTCCGATGTCTAAATTTATTTTGAGCGGATTTCGGTACGGCGCGGCGCGGGGCAATTTGACTCTTTGGCTCTGCCATGTGTTTCCAGCTTTAGTGCGGGACGAAACAACTTTTAAATTAGATGGTCACATCTCTGTAATAATTATCTGCAGGTATGCAATAAGAATTTTTTATTATGATTTTCACAGTCTTACATAAATACAAGTAATTAAAAATATTATTTTTTACAAATAAATTTGATTTCTCGGTGAATATAATTTTCATTTTTGAAAGCCAGCTAAAACGATCTAAATCTGACAGGGTACGCGTGTCTGTTTACTCAGTTAACAGTAAGTTTAATCAACTTAACAATTTTCCAACTCGTGAGGTATCGGTCTAAATACTGTCCTAATCCACCGACCAATCACAGGGCGTTTGAGTGCCTTACGGTTTTAATCATTTTTAAAAAACGATTTATTAATTTCACGTGCAATAATATATAATAAAACTGTATTTGGGCCATTTAAGTATATTACACATCCTCCACCAAACCACATCCATCATTTTAAAAGAAACCGTTATTAATGCTAGGAAACATAAATCAGCCAATAAAATGAGTCCCTGACCAAAGAATACAATATATCTTTCCATAAAATTTGAACAATTTGCATACAAAGATAAGATGAGGGATGAGATAAGTTGCATAAGGCAGTAGGCACAAAACTTGCAGCGAGTCTTCTCCATGAAATTACGAGTTTCCGAGAACGCGTGCTTTGTACTTTGTCTCTTGACAGAAATCATAATAATTCAAAGGAGCATAAAATAATTCTCTCCTTTTTTGCGTATCTTTTACTTTGTATGTGATTCTCGGCAGTCATGATGCTTCATTGCTCTCTACCTACTTCTGAACTTTGAACATGTGACTTGATGAACCCTTCTAATCCTTTATTTTTTTTTAATTACATCTATTTGTATTTAGATTTTGTTTTCTTGAATGAATGGAAAATAAATGAATTAATGGAATAGTTTCCTGGAAGTCGAAATTAATCCTCTTCCTGACATTCCTGAAACTCGGCAGATGGACTCGCTGTCGATGACAATGCATTCTATCACTCACTTACGAACACGCACGCATTCTTCTGAAACTGGATGACATTGTAAAAATTTAATATATATCCAATTACGATTTAGCTTATTGCTCCGTAGTAAGCGATCAAAGATGGTTTAAAACAGGGGTGTCAAAGATACGGCCCGCGGGCCGCATGCGGCCCTCGGACGCTATCAATACGGCCCGCGAGCCGTATGCGGCACTCAGGTCCCATCATTACGGCTCGCTACCACGTGACAATAGTATGCGATTGATTTACAGTGTAATTTCAAGAGACGCGCGCATCGGACGCGGTGCGCCATGCACCGAGCGTGAGCGTAACCTTTTCTCTTACGCCGGCTGGTGGCGCTGGTCTGGTGCACGACTCGTACTCACTGATTGTGCATTTTTGGTAGATATGACAAAACACATGAATGACCACAATATAAAGTTACAGGGTAAAGACTTGATCGTCACTCAAATGTATTCGCATTTACAAGCCTTCGAAACAAAATTAAGACTGTGGGAAATTCCTGTGTATGTTTGGTAGTACGTATTTATGCGAGCAGATGTTTTCCGTTATGAAAATAAATAAAAAACAAACATCGCTCACGGCTTACGGATGAAAATCTCCAATCGATTCTAAAAGTAACTACGACGAATATGACACCCGACATCAATGAACTTGTCAAAAACAAGAGAAGTCAGGTGTCCGGCTCAAGATAATTTACCTTGTTACCCTTCTTTTTAACTTACTGAATTTATAATAAATAGGTATCTAACTAAATAAAGATTTTAACAATTAAGTATGGGTTTTATTTTTTAAATATTGAGTCCGGCCCGCTAACACACGCCAAATGTTATAAACGGCCCTTAAGAATATCCAGTTTGACACCCCTGGTTTAAAAGGTAGTTATGTAAATATGAATGTTAGAGGGAGCACGCTAATATTTAAAAAAAAATGATAATAATAATGTGAAAATTGTCAATAAAACACGACTCTTTTGAAATAGAAAGAAAATCTCTTGACAAATGCTTAAGTTGCATTTAAAGATACATTGTGTATTTTTCATACCTATAACATATTAAAGAACAGAACAAAACGTGTTTTCAACAATTTTCGGACCTTGGCGATTGTATTCTATGGAGGGAATTTCATATAATTACCGTTTCGACTTTACAAATGTATAGAATTAAAAAAAATAACATTAAAAATAATAGAATTAAAATTAAAAAACTTTTTCACTTTGTTCCACTTATTTATTATTACCAGGACCGGTTTCATCCTACTACGGACATTTTCAGACTGGTAGTTGAAACTCTTATGCTACTGATTTTATACAAACTTAGGCAGGGGTACACAACATTGTTTATATATAATGAATGATTCTATTTTGTTAATTTGAGGTAGGTATTATGAGTTATTTTGTTAATTTAGGGTACATTAGGTAATTATAAAGTTTATTTTTACAAATTATGAATGATGTTAGAAAGCAAGTACATATTTATAGATCATATGAATATAAAAGAATTTATATAATTAAAAAGGTTTGTGATTTCTGATATTTTATTTTTGTAATGTTGGGATATTCCCTCCTTGTTGCTTAGGGCCGTAGTAGGATGAAACCGGTCCTGGTAATAATAAATAAGTGGAACAAAGTGAAAAAGTTTTTTAATTTTAATTCTATTACAATATGTATGTGCAATACAAATATTACAGTAGGTATGCTGTCCTTGTTCTATCGGTATTACAATGGAAGATGCTCTGAGGAACTAGCGTCATTGATCCCTTCGGCACCGGTGCGTAGTCGGGATACACGCCAAACGCGCGCCCAACATTTGTACACGGTTGACATTTGTCACATGAGAACGGGTCGCTTCTACGATTCGTTCTTAAGTTCTACAGCTCGGCTGTGGAACGAACTGCCGGCCTCTGTGTTTCCTCCCTCCTACAACATGGGACTCTTCAAGACCCATGTTCACTCCTTCCTCTCCACAAAAAGACCCTCCACACAGCATCCCCAAAGATGACATAGGCCCTGAGGGAAATTATTTTCTTCAGGGCCTCCTGTGTGGAGTTAATAAAAAAAAAATAAAAAAAAAAAACAATGGAATTCCACCACGAATTAACAGTGCAAAAACTAGACTCATTAAAAATAACATATATTTTTTTGGAACTTAAAACTCAAAAAATTGTTGTAAATCGGTAGAAATTCGGAATGCGGGGCTTATGATGATAGCTGTCAGCGCTGTTCACTCAATTTAATGAGTCCCTGGGGAGGAATGTTTATTCCTCAGTCAAATTTCTTCGGTGTTATAAGTCATTTCAAGCAACGTTTCAATTCCGAATGGTGGACTTACACCAGAACTACACTGAGAATATCTTCCACTCTGGAACATGCTGCAAATATTCTTAATATGTAAAAATCACGTGTCACTATATTCAACGAATCCGTCCAAACGATTTCAATGAAATTTTTTGGTTGGTTCCAGCTTGAAATAGAGGATAGTTTTGGACCCGATAGGTGGAGCTGATGCCGATATAAAACGAATTATTATTTAATAAGTATTTTTTTCAGAATTCTCATAACGCTGAAATTGCTGAAATTTTCTAAGTTTGTTGTTATTAGTGCCAAAAGTGTCAAGAAATGTTTAAATTGTAGGACAAGTCGGCGATACCCAAAGATATTAGAAGAACGAGATATGCTATATTGGCCGCCGGACCGTAGCCGGAGTACTACGTAATTAGGGTACTTTGAACGGTATCGGGACGTGTACGCACAGAAATCTGTTCTATGTATTAGTGCGGATACCTTAGCGATGCCTTAGCGTAAGCGAAGGTGTGCAGTAGTATTGGTGAACAAAACCGGCGACACTCGGCAAAACAATTCCACTCAGTACGAACTGCGCATAGCACATCTCGTTCTTCTAATATCTTTGGCGATACCCGTGAAATACTTAACGCAATATCGCTGCCCCGTACCGCGATACGAAGTCGAATTAATGTCGATGTAATGTTGTTTTTTAACGGTAACATTGTGGTATACAGTAGTGAATGGTGGAAGAAATCGGAGGCGTCCGAGAAATACATTAGGAAGCATTGCGGTGGACCCGTTGGTATTATATATATTATTTAAAATTAATGAATTATGAAATGGCACAAATTAATCGAATAAATTTTACTTTCGTACGCCGTAATTTGAAGTCCGCCTACCCCTCGACTACAGAGGGCGATCATATATATTATTGCCTCCCCACAAAATAACTTTACTATCAGTGTAATGTTAACTATAATTTTGAATGTATTACCTGTTTCTTGTACTTTTTTTTTCGAATCTACCTGCTCGTCACAAATGTAAATTATACTTCTGCTTTAAATCTTTAATCAATTTCAATTACCAAAACTTAATTTTTAACAATTTTTATTATTGTGTTCATATTTTTATCTGTGTTGTAGCTTTATATATTCTAATCGTTATTTTCAATATAATAATACCCTTCTATTTTTTTGTTGATTCGTTTATTTCAATATACTTAAGAAGGGTTGTTTCACAGAATTTGAACAATTAATCAAATTTCAAAGTTTATGTTCAAGTTCTGTGAAAATTATATTCGTTCTAGACTTTCATAGAACTTGAAACACCTCACATTTAACAGCTTTGTTTGGTTAGGTTAGGTTATGTATTTCTTCTATTGTTTCTTCATTCTTCTCATCTCTTCATCTTCCATTATTTCTAAAGTTCCTTCCTCATTGTACTTCAATGTAAGACTAAATTTAATTTTTGAATGAAATTTTGACACAACGTTGTATTCGAATATACGTGTGTTTTTGTACCTATATTATATAGATTTCAACCGTGACAGGTAAAAAATGATTATTAAAAAAACAGCGTCATCTGTTGGACCTAAAAGAAACACGCGCTGTTGTGTCTCTGTCTGATAAGACAGACTGAGCCACAGCAACGCTCGACGCGGTACAGCTGGTTAATAATAATTTTGTATAAATAAAGTTGGCTCATTGTCGGTAGTCCATCAGCTGGGGCTAGGCAGATAGCTGAGATGCAATGGAAGGTGCTAGGAGCGCAGGAAGACAGAAGAACAGAAGAGACTAGGGGCAGGCGGCAGGAGGCAGGTGGGGGGAAGCTTGCACCGCGGCGCAGCGGTCACCCCGAAGGTCCATTGGACGATGAACTCCCGCGGGTAAGCAAAAACTGGGACGGATTCCAAGGACACTGCAGGTCTGATCTTAAAGGCAACCTATATAATATAATATGCTAACTTGCCCAAAATGTAGGTACAACAGACCAACAAAATTATCTATGCATACGGCCAAAAGTGGAACTAACGAACTTTTTTAACTGAGCGTAGCGAAGTTCTGTTTCAAAACGAACATATGGCATTTTGCCTGTTGATAAATTTGTTTGTTACGTTCCAGTTCCGGTTCAAGATGGTGGTCGTGTTGGATACTAACTTTTTATCCCACCAGAGTTCGCATGATCGTGGTTCCTAATACGAGCTGTCAGATCGGAATAATCAATATTATGACACTTGAAGAAAGTTTGAAAAAATAAATTTTATTGTGATAGTGACATTTCTCTGGACAAATTGTATAATCCCTTATTTGAAATTAAAAAAAAAATGTAATGTCAAATATTTATGATTTATAATCAAAAGTAACTACCATCAAAACATAGCCTTTTGGTCTACTGTTCACAAAACCCATTTCCTAAAACCTCTAGTTCAGTATTTGTACCATAATATCTACAGTGCTTGCTTGAACCATTGTAGATTGCGGCTGTGTTAACTGACATATTTCAATACGAATGGACTGACATGATTATGTATATCAAACTGGTTATAATTTATTACCCAAAGTGATATCTTTGGTATTACCAATGACAGCATTTCGGCAATCAGCAATTATGTAGACTGTTGCAGCATTTCTGAGTTGGTTCTTTATGTCAGTTCAAAATTAGAAAACAATCCTCAAATACGAAATTTGCGCAAGCCATTAAATTAAATTTCATAAAAACAGATCAGTAAGTTACGGTCTTTGATAGTTGACGCTCTTTCATATTTGGAACCAAGGTTTCGCATCCGTGGAACATGTCGTTTTATTTCTAGATAAATTAAGCTTTTCAGATAAAAGATCAATAAGGTTTTGATTCATAAACAATCTCTTTCATTCGTTTTGGTTAGGACTCTGCAAATGACCCCAATAGCAATACTACAGGGTTTTCCAATAAGAGGTGTTATTTTGAATAGCCCGCTATTTCGGTAGATTTTTGAAGCTGACATTTGACAAGTAGAAACTACGCCATTAATAAAAATGGAACGATACATGCTTCAACAACGCATTGAAATTATTAAAATTCACTTGAGTGAATCAAATGAAAATCATCTTGAGTGATGACGCCTATTTACACCTCGGTGGCTTCGTCAACAATCAAAATTGTCGCATCTGGGGCTCGGAAAACCCAAGAGTTATTGTTGAAAAGCCTCTCCATCCTCAACGTGTGACTGTTTGGTGCGGTTTATGGTCCGGCGGAGTCATTGGGCCTTACTTTTTCGAAAATGACGCTGGAGCAACAGTTACGGTGAATGGATTGCGCTATCGAGAGATGATTAATGACTTTTTATGGCCGGAATTGGATGGTATTGATCTGGACAACGTTTACTTTTAACAAGACGGTGCTACGTGCCACACAAGCAACGAAACCATTGATCTTTTGCGATTGAATATCAAAATAACACCTCTTATTGGAAAACCCTGTATTATCATCGTTTTGGTTAGGTTCCTCTGCAGACGACTCCAACAGCAACACTATTATCATCGTTTTCCAAAGCAATCTCGTGCTCGTGAGACAAACTGAGTTCTGACAACAGTGAATACACGGAGAACATTTACTGATATAAAATATTGCTAATTTATTAAGAATATCCTCAAATTATTTGTAATCTGGTTAAAAACGTGATTGCAGGCCTTTATCGAATGAATTAATAGGTTTCCTAATAAACTTTCAATAAAACATGAATGTGTTATCGCGGTGTCGAAACACGTGTTCATAAAAATTCTAATATTTCCGCATTTTGTCATTGTATATTATCTGGACAAATGCAGGTGCATGAACACGTGTTCTGTTGTATTAGGTATGTAATAATAGGAACCTGCAATCCCGTTTTAAACCGGATTTTATTGAGTCAGCAGTACACATTTTTGTCCGTGTATACTTATCACCTTTTTTAATATTTATTTATTTTGTTAAAAGTTTTCCTTTATTCTTCTTGGCTATATAACTGCGCAGTACATACGTATACTAGGAATCGCAGCCCGCGTTGACACGAACACAGTCTTGTAACTCTGGATCAATGAACTTCTTTTTTTTTTTAAATTCAATTATCATTTTCAAAATTGGAACTGATTGTTTCAAGAATTTAAACAATTACTACATTAGTAAAAAAATAACGAAAGAAATTTATATTTAAAATACTAATTATTAATTAATTAATTTAAAATAAATAAATTTTGAAAATCAAAGAAAATACCAGATCTAAAGTTCATTGAACTGGAGTTACAGACAGAGTCACATTTATAGAAAATTTTAATCCTATACTTAAATCTCCATTCAATGAGTGATTCTCGATAGGAACTAAAAAAACATTATCATTTACAGCAGTCAACAGCCCGAGCATTCTGACTATTTCCATTGGTCACGCGAATTATATGCAAATTCATAACAATAATATTTAGAGTAACGATCGTTCTCTGGATGTATTGGAACTACCTGCAGAGGTTATTCTGCCGGACTCTTTTAAATGGAACAAGTCGTATTAATATCGTGGTAATTTGAGAGCTTTTCTCACATTTCTTTTTTTTTAAATCGAATCGTCTACGATCGTAACACAAGAGAGAATTTTGGAATCTTCGAAATTTTTCAGAGATTTCAGTGGCGGCCAGCCACCGTTAAGATCAGAGGTTACAATAAAACGTTAAATCAATCGAGACGATGACCTTTTTGAACATCGTGGATGTAGAAATAAGTCACTAGTCTTGTGTTTTCATTGGCAGTGACATCGTACCAGAGGAAGATTGTGAACAGAATGAGTTTAGGGTTGAGTAGATGTAAAAGATCACTACTCAAATGCCTTTTGATTGAGTAGATGGAAAACGTTTAGACTAGATGTTAATTTTTTTACGGATTTGGCAAAAATTAAAAAATATTACAAACATCACCCGGAGTAAACTTACTGATATTGAATATTGCTAATATATTTCAAATCTCTTCAAATTTTTCGTAGTCCTGTTAAAAACGGGACTGCAGGCCCTTAACGAATGAATTGATAAGTTTCATGTCAAACTTTTAGTATAAAATGAATGTATTAACGCAACGTCGAAATACGTCGAACAACGTCGGCGTTGATGAAAATCATTACATTTTAGCCTTCGTCATGAATGAACACGTACTAACATTTTATTAGGAAATGGTCTGTTGTCAAGTTTTTAACAGGATTTAAAAAAATCAGCAAAACTAATTTTTCTCCATGCATCCTCAGTTTCTTCTACAAGCTTGAGCTGCCACAGTGAGGGATGATTTGCTACTTCGCCAAGAAGAATGTCATCATCCGCGTCAGAAAACGAAGGAGCCATGATGCAAGCTTTCAGAACGGATAACGTTAGCGACTGACGTTTATATTCACCCTTCTCCCGTACTAATTACTAATACGAGACGTACGATCGTCTTTAACAACTCTGATGACAGTCGCTCAAAGCAAAATAGCTCCAAAGGAAAGAAATAGTGCAACGATCAACGCGATAATCGCACCTCGGAAAAAAAAACCGCAAGTTCTCACATGGCGAATGTTTGTATAAACAAATACCTTATTACTATTTTACTTATCTTGCATCAACAACTTCAACTGAAAATAAATCATAAAAACCTCTACCCATCGTTATTTTTTTATGAAAGTTACAATCTGTTGAAATGCAATAAATTATTGAATGAAGAGTCAAATCTTTGCTGAGCTCAGACAGTTCATACCACGTTCACGCCATAAACGGAATGTAAAAGTAAATAAATCAATATTACGTTTTTAACAACGTTTCTTTGTACTAGGACTGACTCGTGAACTAGAAGAACATTAAATCTTTTGAACTCGAAATCAGAGTCGGATCGGCTCTGATCTTTGACAAATTATAAAATACATGTTAATTACAACTTAAGCACTTAGCATTTATATTAATAATTAATTCATTTTAGTATAGGTCTAATCTAGACAATCGAAAAAAAAATCTAAATTTTCTCAAATGTCCACGATTAATGTAGTCTTACCCAACCTAAGAAACTTTTAACTTGAAAGAAACAAATTGATTATAAATCGCCAATGATGGCGTAATTTTACATTAAATGAAAACAAGCCTTTTTTCACCACTTATACCTACATGTATATAATATATAGAACACTTTACGTTTAAAATAAGACGAAAATTACTGTCTACGACAGATTTTGAAAAATTCTGCGTTCAGCTAATTTTTAATAAAATTTTTCAACATGTTTGAAAACCAAAGGTTTCTTCATCAGGATACAAAGACAGGAAATTAAGACATAAGAATAGACAAATAAGCATAGCTAAATAAGTATATGTAGACAAAAATATGACAATAAGTGATGGGAAAGGGTGATTAAGTGGTTTTTAATATAAAGTATGATAATAAGCGATGTGATAAGGTAATTAAGTGGTTTAAAACATAAAATATGACAATAAGCGACGGGAAAAGGTAATTAAGAGGTTTTAATATAAAATATGACAATAAGCGATGGGAGAAGTGGATTCATATTTTTATTCTACTCAAGCGAAGCTTAATGCCAAATCACTATTTTGATTAATCTTTATAACGAATTGATGTACATTATGAATACCAAAAATATGCTTTAGATAAATTGAAGGTTTTCCTATCGCTTCGCTTGAGTAGAATAAAAATATGAATTACTCAATAAAAAATATCAATGCAAATTCCAAAAAAAAAAATTTTTTCAATAGTAATGTATGAACGCATAAAGGAAACAATTTAAAAAAATATAATATTATAGCTAAGATTATCTGTGACAGTTTCATTTGATTAACTTTTTTGTTTTCTTATAAAATTATTTACAAAATAAATAAAAACCAGATTTTTGTTTGAAATTGAACGTTTCTAGACTCCGTTTGTCAAGCGATTGTGATGCCTATTACCTACGATATAAGGTATACCAAGAATATACACATTTTTGGCTTGTAGCTTCCTCTTAAGTGGTTTTTAATATAAAATATGGCAATAAGCGATGGGAAAAGGTAATTAAGTGGTTTTTTAATAGAAAAATTGTAAAAATGAAATAAATAATATCGTAAAATAATTATTGTACGAGCTTAACAAAAACTTTTATGCATTTAAACAACAGAATTAGGTTGTTAACAGATAACGAACAAAATAATTGAACACGAAAACTCAAAATAAACAGTTTTCCGATTATGATTTAAGATATGACGGCATAACACCCCAAAAACAAATAACAAAAAAAAAAAGAGTTTTCCGATTACTCGCCACCTCACCTACTTTGGTCTGATATTGGAGGTTTTTTTTTCAAGAAAAAAGGCTCCATATTTTTTGAGTCCCATCGACATTAATTTTTCACAGAACTGCTTAAAACTGCATAGCAGAATCCTTCCAGGGGCAGGGGCGAGAATGTTCACCCGAAGTGGCGAAAGGAATGCAGTTGCCTGACCACGGGTTATTGTTTGCTAAAACGGCCAGTCATAAACCTCACCCTGGAATGTAAGAAACGCCTTCAATTCCCAGGAAATTCATTCCTGGAATAGATTCCTTACACTTATTCGTGTTTGTTGCACCCGCCATACTTCTGCGATAACGGAATGCTCCCGTTTCAATGGAAAAAATGCAATACATGTTTCTTGATTGTGCCAAATATTTTGTCGACCGTCGGCCGTCGACCGCTGAAGAGTTCCACGTGCGCTTGGTACACTTGCCCGGAGATAGTGGGACTATGGCACTCTGTGCCACTAGAGGTTGCAAATCCCCAAACGTTTTTATAAATAAGACCTTAAAAAACAGATACTATGGAGAGTCCTGTCGTAACGAACATTCAAGCACACAAAATATTAACAGCAGCGGAAAAGTTCTCTCTGCTCTCACACTAGTTGGTGTGAACTTGAAGTTTCCAAACATCGATTTCAGTTCTTCTCTCATTATCAAAGATTGACCACCGCTTATTTATATAAACAGCGTCTTTTTAGTGTCAATTTATTTATATTTTTTCCAATCCGCATCGCGCAAATCCTGCACATGAAAATCCCGCGAGATTGCAAACCCTAGTATTATGGCCAGCAGCCCGGGGTGAATATTGCCCCGATAATAGCCAACCTCCGATTGTACAAGACGTTTATTGACCAGGTCCAAAATGCACACTCCACTTTCTTCAAACTGAAAACATTTTCACAACAATTATATGCCATATTTCAACTGGCTACTGGCTCAGGTAGTTCTGACTCTGACTACGGAACACTTACAAAAATGAGTCATAATATCTCGAAGCCTCTGCCGGTTTCTCTCTCTCTCTCTCCGTTTGTAATCTGAGTCACACTCAGTACGTATTTTATTGGGTCGTTCTCACCATCAGGTATCAGGCGGTTGTGAAAATTTTCTGTGCGGTAGAAAAGAAATGTATTATACATATATTAATTTATGAATCAATGTCAATTTGTAATACATTCTATTGAGAGCAATGGCCGATTTGGCGGCGATTTTATGACGGTGGCATTTAAAATACAGAGTGAATCAGACAACGTCTGATGGTGAAATGTTACATTCCAATCAATATACAAACCCGATATTTATTATCGGTTCTAGAATTGATCTGTTTTATTTTTAATTTTGACGACACAAATTTAAGACATTAAAACCCGTCACATTTAATCTAAGATCATTTCGGATACATTTATACACCGTTAATGATAGAACGTCCAGCGTCCTGCCAGCAGGACTTTACGTACTACCGGTAGGACGTAAGTTTTTTGTTTATATGCGGCTTTGTAGGCCTGCTAGCAGGATGCCGTTAACTGCATTGCATAGTGCGTCTCTTTCTGATTCAGCGAGTTTTTGAATCGTATTTCTGCGATCAGTCTGGCCAAAATGGCGGCGAGTATAAGACGTGGGGTCCGCGTTCGCGTCAAAGCCACGTATTTCGACGAAAATGATGGCCTAAACACATGGAGTCGCAAACATTTTGGTGATAATTACGACATTAGTTATTGTTGGGGCACTGTAAAAAAGTTAGAAAACAATTATGCAAGGGTATATTGGGAAATTGACAAAAAAATATCAACCGTGCCCGTTGGAGTTCTAATTGCTGAAACCGAAAATGACAATTTAGTGGAAGCAAATACAAATGAAGAACATTGTAAGTACAAACTTTCTTATTTTATTCATAGGCTTACGTTTATAGTAAGCCTAGTATATTCCCATAGAAAAAATAGTACTTGGAGGTTGCTTGTTCGTTTCCATTATTTACGTGATTGACAATTTTTTTTTGACAGGCACAACATAAATTAACTTTGCTAAGTTTGACTTGTATGGGTATGTATGCGTATGTATTTGCGTGTCTGTGTGTGTGGGCGCGTGCTTGCCTGTGTGTCTGTGCCTGGGTGTGTGTGTATTAAAAATATTTTTATTATTTTTTAACTGATAAACTTTATTAATGTTTATAAGACAAGGTTTTTATGCATATCACAAAGGATTACAAATTATTATAAGCAATAATTATTAGCCAGAAACACCCATACAAATTGAAAAAATCTTCCGAGAAGATATAATAACTGCCGACGACGAAAAATAATAATATTTGACAATTCTAAGTATTCACCAATAAAATGTAGACATAATTTGTCGCGACGCTATCTAGTGGGGAATTTAGCAAGTAAAATTGCCTTCCCTACTATAATAAAGTATGTTGTTCTTAGGTGAAATAATAAAATAAGCAATAGTTGTTGAACGAAATATTTCTAATACATATTGAATAATTTGACGGGACAGGAGATAGGCCGGCGTAGCTCAATGGATCGATCACCTGACCGGAAATCAGGAGGGTGTGAGTACCGTCGCGACGCGTCGGCGGTTATTATTTCTTCTCGGAAGATTTTTTCAATTTGTATGGGTGTTTCTGGCTAATAATTATTGCTTATATTTATTTGGAAAATAATTTTAAGTTTAAATATATTGAGTACCTACACCCCTTTGCGTCTGTTGATCACTAATAATGGATTTTTTTTCAGCATCGTCTGAATCGGGTTCTTCTTCTTCGAGCGAAGATGACGAGACAAGTATTTCAGTACATCCGAATTCAAGTACAAGCAACGTAAATTCTGCTCGAAATACAACAGTTGCAAAGGGTGTTACCTGGACTTTTCATGAAGCAATACGTGTCGATCAACGACAACAAGGCTATTTCAAAGCTACCTTGCTAGTACCATTGGGGCCCGCACGAAGTATCAAGGATGCATTTTTCATGATATTTCCGAGAGAGAAGCTTAGTTACATAGTCCATTGCACCAACTATTCGTTTCCAGCAAGACAAAAACTGTTGAACGAGAAGGAATTATTAACTGTTTTTGGCATATTATATGCTATGACTCTTCAAGAACTTCCAGATCGACGATCCTATTGGAATACCACCTCTGATGGAATATATCCCCCTGCAAATTTTGGACAAAGATTTGGTATGAGCCGCCAAAGATTTGAGATCATTCTCATGGCATTGCGCTTCACACAATCCTCAGACCTTGATTTTTCTGATAAATGGCGTAACACTAGAACATTAGTAACGATGGTGAATGATAAACTAAAAGATACCATCCATCCTGGGTCAAAAATAACTGTAGATGAATCCATGTTCGCCTGGTATGGAAGGGGTGCGTACTTCAAAAACGGAATGCCAGCAGTTATGAAGATTAAAAGAAAACCAAAAGGAGTCGGTTGTGAAGTAAAAACAGCGTGTGATAGTGACACAAACATTATGATCAGAATGGAAATTAATGAGGGCAAAGAAGCAATGAGTACGAAGAAATGGCAAAGAGAATTTGGCGCAGGAACTGCAACTACTTTGAGATTGACAGAGCCATGGTATGGTTCTGGCAGAGTTATAGTTGGTGACTCTTGGTTTGCTTCAGTCAAAACAGCTGTGGAGTTATTCAAAGTTGGATTGTATTTTATTGGACTGGTAAAGACAGCACATAGTTTCTATCCTGTGTCTGAGATGGCAGCTCAGTGTCCTACGCATAAGGGGGCATCTGTTGTGAGTACAGCAGAAAAAGACTCTGTGCAGCTCACTGCCTGTGCCTGGAGAGACAAAAAGATTCATACATTTGTAGCCACTTGCGAAACGACACTGCCTGGCCTGCCATCACGCAAAAGAAGGTGGGACGATGAAGGAAATTTATTTTACCGAGAAGTCGATCGGCCTAAATTAGTCCAGCAATATTTTGACGGGGCTGCGGCTATCGATATTCACAATCACATTAGGCAGGATGGATTGGCATTGGAGAAAGCTTGGGGCACACAAAAATGGGAACATAGAATATATGCCTCAGTTCTGGGCATTATAGAAACGAATGCGTATTTGGTTTTTAATAATTTCTTTCGCTCCGAACATGATCAGGTGTCTCACAGGTGGTTTACTACCAACCTGGTATTAGCTCTAACTATTAATGACGATGATAACCTACAAGAGAATGAGCCGCCACCACACGAGAACATCGCTCACAGCGGAGAACACATTCTTGAGGCCCTGTCAAAATCAGATGACAGAAAGAGAGTTCAACGCAAATGTATAGTTTGCTCCAGAGTCAACAAAAAACAGCAGAAGGCGAGCTTTTTTTGCAAGACATGTGGTCCGCGATGTGTTTTATGCTCTCCACAGACAGGAAGAAACTGCTTCACCTACCATATCGCGAATGGAATTCCAGCATAATCCTTTTTTTAATTTTCTCAAAGTAAATACAATTTTCACTTACGTTTTTTTTTCTTCATTTTCTTGTTTATTTTCTACCCTGTTATATTAATAAGCGCCCATGTCTTATTTTATTATACCTTTTTTTAATTTTCTCAAAATAAATACAATTTTCACTTTCGTTTTTTTTTTCATTTTCTTGTTTATTTTCTACCCTGTTATGTTAATAAGCGCCCATATCTAATTTTATTAAATAAAATACAGAAAGTTTGTCACCTCTGCCTATTTTTAACATGCATAAAAGTCGAGTACTGCTAGAAGGACAGCCTCTTATATTCATACAAAAACCGCAAAAAATTGCGTACTGCTGGCAGGACGCACACTCGTCGAATTGTCCTTCCGGAAGCTCCTTCCGGCAGGACAAGGGTTTGGACGTTCTATCATTAACACCTAAGCCAAATCCTAATTGGATAGTACCGACATTTATTTCGTAAATTAACTGCTGTAGATTTATAAATATAATGTCATCCAATTTCAGAAAAATGCATTTGTGTGCATGGGTGCAACTAAAAGTTAGTTATTGTCAGCGACAACCAAGGTATCCAAGATTCCATTTAATTCATTTAAGGCGATGCCATACGTAGTAATGCAAAATCATGTGTTTATGGTTTGAAAATTTGGTCGCCTAGAAATGTTTCAGATGCTTTAATTAAATACTGCGAGTAAAATACATCTTGGCCTTTGAAATGATTGAGTATTTTTTAGATAAGTCTCTTTATAAGCCCAGAAAAAAAATAATGTATAAGGCCTATGAAAACTGCTTTAAAGTTCAAAATCTCCTACTTACGAACCCATTTTCGTTTATGATTTTATTGTATTATGTGGCAAATTAAGTTATTTATAAAATGATCGAATAAAAATTAAATATTTATGCCTGAACATCCACAAAATAAAATAAAAGGCACTTTTTGGCCATGTTTTTTTCTTGCATAAATCAAAACAGGCGGATGGTGTTAAGCGGGAATTTAAACATTATCGCCATCTACGTGAGGGTTGTTATTGATAGCAGCTCAATTTAAAATATTACACGACGTAGTGCATCGCCTTAATCAAGAAAACAAAATTTAAATTGTAATAGACCTTAAAAATTATGCAGTCAATAAAGACAATAACAAATGAATAAACATTTTTATTTTAAACTGTACATATTTAAATATTTACTGTACGTGTAGAGTAATTATACTGATGACCTTGGCTGCATGGAATGTTTCTGAAGCCATAAATAAACCACTCACTAGATCGATATCTTCGGGCTTTTTGTATGAAACAAATTAGACCTAAAAAACCATAGATATGCCAATATATAGACAGTAAAATTCTCAGCCGGAACCTACTTATTATACTATACACCAATGAAAAACTATGAAAGTTTATGCCATAGACTTTCAGAGTTTTTTATTGGTGGATATAGTCAGGCAATCATATGACGTCACAATATTTCGGTTCCAATTTTCGGTCAGAATTATACCCCCTGTCAGAACCTATCATGTTTTATTGAAATAATCGACTTCTCAGTGGGTCAAGTTTTCGGGCCCATCGCTTAGATATTACATTAATTTAAAAAATATATATTAATTTAAGGAGAAAACACAGATACAGACAGTAATTAAAAGATAATTTTATAAAACAATAACTTGAGAATTCGCCTGCATCCTAACTATTTCTCACGGATTGACTTGGTAGATAACAAATTAAAATATTTTTTACGTGTAAATAGGGAAGAAGTACGAGTTTTCCAATAAGAGGTGTTATTTTGATATTCAATCGTAAAAGATCAACGGTTTCGTTGCTTGTGTGGCACTTAGCGCCGTTTTGTTGAATGTAAACGTTGTCCAGATTAATACCATCCAATTCCGGCTATAAAAAATCATTAATCATCTCTCGACAGCGATCCATTCACCGTAACTGTTGCTCCAGCCTCATTTTCGAAAAAGTAAGGTCCAATGACTCCGCCAGACCATAAACCGCACCAAACAGTCATACGTTGAAGATAGAGAGGCTTTTCAACAATAACTCTTGGGTTTTCCGAGCCCCAGATGTGACAATTTTGCTTGTTGACGAAGCCACCGAGGTGGAAATGGGCCTCATCACTCAAGATGATTTGCATTTGATTCACTCAAGTGAATTTTAATAATTTCAATGCGTTTTTGAAGCGTGTATCATTCCATTTTTATTAATAACGCAGTTTCTACTTGTCAAATGTCAAAAATTGACATCTTCAAAAGTAACATCTACCGAAATAGCGGGCTATTCAAAATAAGACGTCTTATTGGAAAATCCTGTATATAAGAAAATCATTTTGTATAAAGACAATGCTGAATGTCAAATAAAAGTGTACAAATATTTTTTTATACAAGTTTTTAGATAAATCATAATTAAAATCGGACAGGAGTTTGTTTAAAAAAGTACATAAGGCGATGCACTACGTCGTGTAATATTTACGTAACAGCCCTTACGTAGATTTATTTATTTATTTATGTCTATTCTTGAATACACATTTTACAAATGATTACAGTGGTTTATACTGTATGGGAACCCATATTAAAGATTCACATATTAGCAAACCATAGACAAAATGGAGAAATAATTAACTAAAAATTCTGCCTCAATACAGGTTCGCCTAGTGAGGCAGGTTATGCACAACCTAAAATATAGTATATTATGCCATTTCTATATAACACTCTTACATTTATTATGCTTATTAATGCACTTGCATGATGTGGATTGACTAGATGATCATTTATGGAAGTGTGTGTCTAAAAAAGTGAGTTTTTAGTTTGGATCAAAATTCTGTTTGGCTGCTTATATCTACATCTCAATTCCATAGGAAATTTATTCCAAGCCTTGGGCCGGATACTCCGAATGCACGATCACCAAACTTAGTGTCCGGATTTCACTTAGGCTCTTTCAACCTTCCAATTGCAGATGATGTCGCTGAAAAAAAAAAAAAAAAAGAAAAAAGGTATAAAAAATAAAGAACATAGGTTGATATAGGTAAAACTGTGTGTGGGTGATATTGTATGTTACGTGAACACCTCACTAGGAGAACCTGTACTGAGGTGTTTACGTGTTTGTGATTAAGTGTGACAGGTATTTATGTGTTGTAGTAGAAAGTTATTTTTTTTTTTTTCACAGACATATATTGAAACATGAAAACACAAATTTATATGTATTAGATGGCGATAAGGTTTAAATTTCCGCTTAACACCATCCGCCTGTTTTGATTTTTGCAAGAAAAAAACATGGCCAAAAAGTGACTTTTATTTTATTTTGTGGATATTAAGGCATAAATATTTTTTTTTTCGATCATTTTATAAATAACTTAATTTGCCACATTATACAATAAAATCATAACCGAAAATGGGTTTGTAAGTAGGAGATTTTGAACATTAAAGCAGTTTTCATAGGCCTTTACATTATTTTTTTCTGGGCTTATAAAAAGACTTATCTAAAGTAGTTGAATGTATATTTGGATGAGAATTCTGAAAAAACTACATATTCAAATGTTCGTTGTAATTTTTTTTTATATCGGCAACAGCTCCATTTTTCGGATCCAAAATTATCCTATATTTCAAGCTGGAACCAACCATACACAATCACAAAGTTTCATTGAAATCGGTTGGACGATTTCGGAGATTAGTGTACGAACACAGTGCCCCGTGATTTTTATATATTAAGAAGATGCAGCATTAAAATTGTTTGAAAATCGTGTTTGGTATCAAAATTAGAACTCTCCATGCAGTTGGAAATAAATGCAGAACTGTTAGATTTCAGCCAATCATGGGGCTGTTTAAAACAAGTGGTGAAATGGCCGCTCGTATAAATCTTCAAGTAGTCTGCGTTTGCATGCTCTGCTAAAAAACAAGTTTAAATAGTTTTGATATTGTATATCAAATAAAAAGTGCAGCACAATGGAGTGCCACCCTGCACTTTAAAGAATGCCATAAAGAGGAGCAGAAATCCGGAAAAATGGAAGTAAATAATCTACAAAATTGACAGGACAGTTTTAAAATACTTTGCTATAAGTCTTAATAATGTATGTTTATATTAAATTTGTTTTTTATCCCATTTTTTTTAATTTCCCAGGTACTCTGCAAAAGATTTGCCAACTAAACCTATGTGCGTTCACAACAGCGAAGCTTTGAAGTGCGTGCAATTAAGTATGAAAGATATATAATTTTTTATAAAGAAAGGCAAACATTCCCGTTTTACGAATAACCTCACAATGTTTGAAGCTCTTTACCTTTTATGTTAAGTATGTTATGTTTATGTTATGTTTGGTTTATTTATGTTACGTTATGTTATGTTTATGATGTGTAATCAATTATATTCTATAATTTGTTGTATTTGTTAATAAGAAAAATGTTAATTGTGTATGGCCAAGATCACCCCTAATGGGTGAAAGTCAAAATAAAGAATAATAAAATAAAATAAAATACTGCCACCACAGAAATCGGAAAATGTTGCTTGTGTTGTGATGGAGGACTTAGCCAGCCGAGGAATTGAAAACACTACGCCTGAGTGGGACACAAACGCGATGTCAACTCAGCCACAGGCCGGTGGCTGAGTTGACATCGCGTCTATTTTGCAAATATTTTGGTCAATAATAATAATAATAATAATGATAATTCTTTATTCCAGGATGTGGGGAGGTGAGTGCAATCCCACACATCCCATAAAAACCACACATCTATAAAAATAGTATTGGTAAATACACAGAAAAACGGGATAAGATTAATACTAAAATAGAGTTTTTGGTTGTTTTTTATTTAAATATATACATATTTTTTTTAAATTAAAACAAACCAACAAACTATGAACCTATTTCAGGTTCTTAGGTTCATAGTTCGTTTTTTTTAAATTTAATTAAAATCAAATTTAATAATATAATTAATAAGTGCTGCAAGTATTTTTTGGTTTTGGTTATCGTTTCAGCTGATTCGGCTTTCAAGGCCATTTTCAAACTGTGAAAATGGCCTTGAAAAAAAAATAAATTCATAGTTTGTGTTAAATAAGAGAAGAAAAAACTAACCCTAAAATATTTACTTCAACAGTTTTACACGATTTTAATTTTAACTAAATCACTACTTAAGTATAAAAATGCATTATTTTATATTTCAGATTAGTGAAATAGTTGTGATACAAAGCTTTATGTACCACTTATTTGCATATTTACAGTGGTGTTTTGCAAGAAGAAGAGTCCATGACGCTGTAATTCTAAAATGTGACATTCATTTTATTTTACTTCCAATGATTTCTAATTATTTGTGTTAGTTAAAAATTGATACTTTCTACATTTTTTTCAGTCTGTCTGTGCAAATAGAGAAACAATAGCGTGTGTTGCTTTTACATCCAACAGCATGTTTTTTCAAGGGATGGCTCTGTTTTTCAAAATAACATGTTATTACCTTTCACAGGTGATATCTATATAATATAGGTATATAAAAACATACGTGTATTCGAATGCAAAGTTGTGTCAAAATTTCAAAGCCATCAGTGACGAAATTTTGAAGATTTAAGATTTTGAACAAACGAACATTTTTGTTTAGGTACTAAATATAAAGTAATTTTGGTACTGCACTGGTAATTTTGGCAATGATTTTGATGACGTCAGACAAATTGATGGAATCAAACACAAGAATCCACAACCCTTGGTTACAAAAACAGAACTACCCACAGATTGGTATCAAATAGAACTCTCCATTATTAAAATATTTGTATTTAATTACGTGCAACGCTTGAAAACTTGTTAATTTAAAATTTCATGTTGCCATTTAGATTTAAAAATAACGTTAAAAAAATCAAAATAACTCCCAAAAACGCATAAAACTATATCTGAAAACGATCGGTTTTGGATAGTTCTGCCTTTGATTCCATACGAATCATTTTCGGTTATTATTCTTAACTATTGTTCCTGACAGATGATACACTACTTTCTATAATCCCCTGTGCATATTTACGCTCTGATAAGCGGAATTCGCAAAATAAATAATGCGCAACAATCTAGGTTGGTAGGTAACAAAGAAAAATATCTAATTGCAAGTAAATTGGAATAAAGCATTCGTGAATAAATCTAAAATTAACACATACGAGATTGTTACTAGCTTCACACGTAAAATCAATTACGTGAGCACTATCTATTCGCGAAAATTGATAAATACATTTTTTTTGGGAAGAATGGATAAAGTTTATTATCACTGCTTTTCTAAAAAAACTAAGGAACTTAAAGTTTTAACTCATTGTCAAGTCAACGTATCCAAAACAAATTTATAAAATTTACCTCCAAATTCAACAATAACTTTGAACGTACATTTGAAACTTTGCAGCAAAGACGAGTAGTAGCTGACTCAATATTTATTCACAGAATTTTAAAAAATAACATCGACTGTACCGAACTTCTGTCCCTTATTAATTTGAATATACCTTTGAGACGTACACGACATACAGTGCTATTCCACACGCTTAATTATAACACAAATGCAGCATCTATTAACCGAGCTCTTCATATTCTAAATGATATTTGTCTAAACTCTTAACATTGACATTTTTTCGGATTCACTGCCCAAATTCAAACGTGGCATCATGTCAATAAGTTAAACTGTTCAATGCGCATACATACAGATACACACACGCACATAAACACTCACACATACATTACACTCGTCACACACACACCTATATACTACACACGTCACCTGGTAATTAAGGAATAAACATACCACTTAGCAGACATTACAAGGAAACATATCATAGGTACCCAATATGAAGTATCTTATTCCTGTATATTGTTTCATCCCTGTAAATCATGTACTGTTTGTTTCTATAATATAAAATAAGTTATCTCTTATATTCTATTATTTTCGGTAAGATGGTTTTCCTTCAACAACGTGTTCCTGCTGACAAAAAAATGAAAGGGTTCCAAGAAATTCTTGGATTAGAAGTTTTGAGAGGAAACAAATCATAAAGCGTTTTTATTCATTTAAAAGATTTTACTCGGATCAAAATTAATGATAACTCTTCGATTTTTGGCGTGTATTTTTTTTAAATTTTTTATTCAGGAGGTATTAAGTTTCCATTTAAATGAAAGAAAGAAATGCTGTGTTCGGAGTTTTAAATTTTCCAAAGTTCATTTTTATAATTGGTTATTTTTACGTATTAAATCAAAAAGTGTAATTTTGAGAAATCAGAGTTTTGTGTTATAAATTATATTTCTTTAACAAATTGATTTTCAATTAATTGTTTTGGATTTATTGAATTTCACAGGAATTTGGGTTGTCTCACATTAAAACAAATTAAATAAATATTTATAGCATTATTTCTCAATATTTTTGACTTAATACACTACTGCAGTAATATGTCCTTTTTTAACAATTTTGGGATGCTACGATAATGATTTTAGATTACTGTAAGGCATCAAAAATATTTCATTTTATTTATTACTAAAAAAAGCATTCCATTATTTTTTTCTTCATAATATGCCTACATAATACAGATACTGGATTACTGCGCGTGTTTTCAGATTTGATGTTTCCAAATGAGTCAGGTAAGCTAGCTTTGCTATCATTACTAGATTTGAGTACAGAATTTGACACCATCGACCACAATTTCCTGTTCGACAACTGGAAAAAAAAATTGACTGGGTGGTAAAATTATCAAGTGAATAAAATCATACCTGTGTGGCCGAACCCAATCTGTACAAGCGGGCGGTAAAAACTCTCCCTATGTGACCCTGACTTCTGGAGTCCCCCAGGGTTCAGTGCTGGGGTCCCTACTTTTTTATTTTGTTGATCAACGATGTTGCCAAAATAATTAAATCATTCGGACTTCTTTCTCATTGCTATGCTGACGATCAGCAAATCTATTTCTACTGTGATGATAATGAAAAAGACAAATTAAAAGAAATCATTGTTAAATGCATTAGTGCCATAACAGAGTGGATGTCTTCGAAGAAACTGAGACTAAATCCATCCAAATATTAGAAAAATCTCCTTTCATTACTTCTGGCTGCAACATCATCCCTAAAAATGGCATTAGATAAAGATCTTTCACTCAAATCCAAAATTAACAAAACAGTAAGCGCATGTTTCTTTCATGTGCGTCAAATCAAATCTATAAGAAGAAATATTCCGGCTAACGCCACAAAAATATTGGCAAACTCTTACGTTGTATCACGACTTGACTATTGCAATGGCATATATGCAAATCTCCCTAAAATATACACTGACAGACTTCAGCGAGTTTTCAATGCTGCAGCAAGGCTGATAACCGGTGTTTCCAAATATTTCCTCATCTCACAATATCTGCGGAACCTTCATTGGCTTAAGTGCCCCGAGAGATTCCAATTCAGACACTGCTGGATAGTTTTCAAAGCCGTACATGACATGGCGCCATCCTACTTGTCGGAAATGTGCATTCCAAACGATGTTAATATTAGATAAGCAACCCTTCGAGCAATAGGTAGATTCTCAGTACCTTTGCGCAATCCCAATACCAATTTTGGAGACCGGGATTTTGCAGTAGCAGGCCCAACAGCTTGGAACAATCTCCCTTCACACTTGCGAAAGATCGACAGCTCATCTGAGTTCAGAGCAAAACTAAAGACTCACTTTTTCAACTTGTCGTATCCAGAATAATAACCGTATTTTTCTCCAGTTGCATTTCATTGCTCAGTCCAGGGGATTTTTTCCTTGACTACCTACTTTAATGTAACAACCATTTATTATGCGTACTATTTTTGTAATATTTTATACCTTACCACTGACACCACGGGCAGAAATCATAACACTCTTCATTTGTAAACGTAAATATGTATGTTAGTCGTAAATCTCTAGTATATATTATAGCGGTATTGTGTAAATACCCACTCGGTCATAAAAATATGTGTCGTTTTGTAAATCACTCGACATTAATCTTAGTTATACGCCAAAAGTAATAAGTTATAAGTCTAAGTGATAGGAATAAATTAAATGCATAAATTGAGTTGTTAGCGCCCTTGAGGTGATTTTCTCATGAAAACGGCGCTATACAAATAATCCAATCATTATTATTATTATTAGGTAAAGCACCTACATACAACATACAATGAAAATGCATGTCAGTCCCAAACTTGCTCAATACGAACTTCACGGAAAACATACTTTAGTATAAATAAAAACACTTCTGGATTATATGCAATAGATTAAAAAATATATATTTTTAATAATATTTCTTTTTAAAAAACTTTACTTTAATTATTTATTGTATTTTTATTTTATTTTATTTTCGTTTACTGTGCTTTTATTATCTTACAATATTTTTATATTTACTTGATATATTCTATGTACAATATGGAGCTCGTGGGATTGCACCACCTTCCCCAAGATCAATTAACAGATAAAATAAGGAAATGGCAAGAAGATGAGAACAAAAATTGAAATCCGTTCTTAGTTATCGCATTACAAATAAAATAACGAAAATGGTCATTTTTATTACTACAGTAGTATCTACTAGAGTTATACTATTATGTGCCAATATATTATTCATGTAATTTACGTATATCCATATTTCCATATTTTGAAAATATATATAAAGAAATAATATGGCAATAATTTCCTCAGGGCCTGAATCTTTTTTTGGGGAATGTCTTCTTCTTTCACAAAGTAGAGTGAACGTGGATCTTGAAGAGACCCATGCTGTAGGAGGGAGAAAACACAGAGGCCGGTTGTTCAACGAGCTGTTGAACTCACGAACAAGTCGTAGAAACTGAGATGTTCTCATGTGACTAAATGTCAAACGCGTGTTAAAAATTTGGGTGCGCGTTTGGTGCGAAGGGTATCTTAGTGAAGTACTTAATTACTCGTACAACGCATTTCACATTTCATTTCAGTAATAATACGCTACAAAAATAATTAAACCAACAAATGCTGAACGAAGCTGCATTATTAACATAATGAATTTAAAAAAATGAAACTTTTTGACTTAATAATATTATAATTATTGTTTTAACTAAAAAAAGAAAAAAATGAGACATTACTCGTATGTCCACCATTGGTTTTATTTATTCCGTTGAGGAAAAAAGTTATTTCGGGGGAAATAGTAAGTAACTACCAATATTTTAAGTACTGAAGTATCCGTTGATGACAACACAGCTGCAAATGTATTTCTGCCAAACTGATGGAATATAGCAATAAATTGGTGTTCGGTACCACAATCCTCCACGGAGGGTAGACGGATGGATCTACTTCTCTTTCTCCTGTCATCCTGGCGGGGCGGGCCTTGGTGGGGACCTAGCCTCGGGGGTACGGGGCCCAGCCCAGGGTGAGGGACTCGGGGTTGGGGGCCCAGCGGGTCACCGCCCGTCTGCAGCCGGGGAAGGGATGGGGACTCCGTCACCGCTGCACCCCATAGATTCTCACGATCCATCGGTCTCAATTAAATGTTTAGCTTTGTCTATAATTGGATAGCAATAATTGCTAGTTAAGTAAATAGTAATAATTATTAATAGTACAAGCGCAAAACCGTGAAAAATCTTGAGAAATCTAATTATTGTAAGATTAGTGGACTGAAAGAAAATAATATATCTATATATTTGGATCATTTTCTCAAGATCATTGATTATCAAAAGAAAAAAAATACCTATTTAATCTTTGTAACTTGAAAAATTACCACATCTTCTATCCAAAGACATTATAAAAATACAAGACATGCTATATTCATACCAATCGAACAAAACATGTTACACCGATTATGAAAAGGATACCCATTCAAAGAATTTATGTAATAGTTATTATCCCAGAAGATCATATTAGTTTAAATGTGAGTTATATTCTCTTAAAATGATTTATTTTAATCCTATATTCCGACGAAAACCTTTTTTCCAAAATGTGTGTAAAGTTCTTAATTGCTTGATTTAAAGATATTCTAGTATCGCCTAGGTTAAAGACCACCTTTCGCAATCGCAACATTGCTTGAAAGGTCTTGTTAGGTGTCCAATGGCCAGATCTAAATAATATCCAGGTACTTCTCCACCTTCCTCTGTAAATCTGTGTGTTTGAGTAAGAAAAATAAGGCAATAGCAACTAAATAAAACACAAACTAACATAAATAAGCGTAGTAAAAACAGTAAATATATTTATCAACTGAATTGTAATATTTACAACGCACACCTGCAAACTGCGAAGGTCAATAACACCCGCTACATTCGCTGATCGCACTTCCCGATGCTTTTCAATATATCACCGCCTGTTGCCGTACCTAGTGTCCCATCCCTGCGCCAAGTCCTAGGTGCAGCCAGCGGGGTGGGGCTGGTGGTAAGGCTGGTGCGGGTGGCGCAGGGTGGCGCAAGGATGGGTGGCGTCTGCCCCCGCAATGCGTTCGCTGCGTGAGTTTATTGAACCCGGGCCCTCCCAGCCGGGGTCGATGCCCCAACACAGGAATATAGACTACAGTCTGGTTACAGGACTATACAGTCTACAGGACTGCAGCCTGCAGGCTACGGGGCCGGGAAGACCCATACCCCTGACAATTACCCCACCCGGGCCGCAGGACGCGCCAAGGGATGCTTTGCTGGACATCACGCGGGATGAATTTATCATTTATACAAAGTACATAGAACTGGAACCGCACCCCTTGTCCAAAGCTCCACAACGTTTCTTGCTGTTTTAGTGTTTTTTCAGCTTTCTTTCTGATTCATTCAAAACGTAATTTGGTATCAGCAACTTAGTGATGGATCGTTATAGGATTTCGCCTCATCCTTCGTTCCGTCACGGCATAAATAAAATAAAATTGGTCTAATATCATAATTGTCTTGACGAAGGCACGATATCGAAACTAATTAGCTCAATGATTCCCAATCTAGGTAATATAGCATACCATTGGGCGATTTTTCGCTTGTGAAACAATCAAGAGTTGAAAGTTTAGTTCTTGGGTGGGCAATTTTAATATGATTTTGGGCGATAAAGTGGGCAAAAGGACTAAAACGTTTGAGAACCTCTGGTTTTGGGTTTTGTTTGAAATTATAGTGATGTTATGTGATATTATTTATTTTAGATGATTCAGAAATTCTCGTCCCATATTTAGAGCAAAAAATGGGAACGAAATTTAGATGTCCATTGACAATAAATGTCTTCCACAGGTTTTAATGCATTACTACGCCGGGTAACCGCCCAAACCCTCACCTTGACCCGATTTGTCCAACACCTAATGATTTTTTTGCCTTTAGTTGGAAACAAAATGTCACTGGAGACCAAAATTTCATTCACATTTTTTACTCCAAATAGTGTCACTGGTTAACGTAAGTGTACATCCCTGAACACTCTGTATATTCTTTTGTCTGAACGTTTCTATGGCGAATATTACTGACTGTTAACTTGTTTGGTTAATGAATAAATTATTATTATTATTAATAATAGCCGTCTACTGCCTGGAACTATTATGCATGGCCTTAATGACTTTTCAGATAGATGAATGGAAAATAATTTGCATGTACATTAAATTAAGGATTTCATCGAACTTACAGAACTTTATTGTGACTACCCAACTACTCATTACACACAATTAATCACGCAATGGCAAATAATATTGGTAAACTTGTCGAATTCCGCTGCATGCTGCTCTTCAAAAAAACAACACTTGATTTGATCTTGTATATGTAGGTATCCAATTCGTAAAAACGTCAATGTAACAATATTATTATCTTAATATACAGGATTTTCCAATAAGAGGTGTTATTTTGATATTCAATCGTAAAAGATCAATGGTTTCGTTGCTTGTGTGGCAGATAGCGCCGTTTTGTTGAAAGTAAACGCTGTCCAGATCAATATCATCCAATTCCGGCGATAAAAAATTATTAATCATCTCTCGATAGCGCAATCCATTCACCGTAACTGTTGCTCTAGCCTCATTTTCAAAAAAGTAAGGTCCAATGACTCCGCCGGACAATAAACCGCACCAAACAGTCACACGTTGAGAATAGAGAGGCTTTTCAACAAAAACTCTTGGGTTTTCCGAGCCCCAGATGCGACAATTTTGCTTGTTGACGATGCCACCGAGTTGGAAATGGGCCTCATCACTCAAGATGATTTGCATTTGATTCACTCAAGTGAATTTTAATAATTTCAATACGTTGTTGAAGCGTGTATCGTTCCATTTTTACTAATGGCGTAGTTTCTACGTGTCAAATGTCAAAAAATTACAGCTTTAAAAGTAACATCTACCGAAATAGCGGGCTATTCAAAATAACACCTCTTATTGGAAAACCCTGTATAATCTTTGTGCTATTTTTTTTATTATTTTGTAAAATTATTAACCTCAACACAAGCTTGTCCTAGTGAGGTTAAAAATTCTAACTTAAAAAGATACAATGTAAAGAAACGATAAATAAAAAAAATTTAATAAAAAGCAAAACCTCCTAGATCACAAGACCAGAAACACTGAATCAAAACAGTCTCCTAACTTGTATAGAACTTCCAAAAAATGTATTTTTAATATTTTTTTAAATTAACGAAAACATTTTAAGATGTTTTAATAAATAAGAATAGATTGAAATTTTTTTGTGAAATCCCATGCAAGTTAGGAGGCTGCTTTGAATGAGTGTCCCGGCCTTGTTATCTAGGAGGTTTTGGTTTAAGTTGCACAGGCCTGCACTAAATGGGTTTTTGTTAGTTTGGGTCATTTTAATAAATTATGCGTATTTCCTAACCTGAGAACTTTACTTAAGAAGAAAGTTTAATGCACCTTTTACCATCTTTCACGACATAAATAGTTATTTCTTATAGTAATTAAGTTGAAACCAAGTATTATTATTATTATTAAAGCATGCAGCGGAATTCGACAAGTTTATCATAATGTTATATTTATACAGTCATATAAGTACATGCATTTGAGGTTATGGTTTGTTATGAAGTTCTTTAAAAAAATAACTTTAGCAATTTTGCTTTGCATTTTTTAAAAAATAATTAAAAACATTGAACAATGTAATCGGAGTGTTTCTAGTTAATAAACTTCGGCCACTATATTGGAATCGTGGCTGAAATGGTCCAGTCTAGTCTAGACTGTCGACAGACTACTTTAAGTGGATTTTCATGGAAGAAAGTAAGTTAGCGCTGCAGGAACGGAAGTGAATCCGAGAGGATATATTATGACTCTCAGCTCTTTATTATCCATCAAGGATAAACTGGGATCTTCGAAGATTTTCAAATAATTAGTTGAACTAATTAGTTTTCAAGTTAAGTCCCTGCTATGATATACTTCCCTTGAAGTTAAGATCCTGCTATAACATACTTCCCTTGAAGTTAAGACCCTGCTATAACATATTTCCCTTGAAGTTAAGACCCTGCTATAACATACTTCCCTTGAAGTTAAGACCCTGCTATAACATACTTCTCTTGAACATTTAAAGTTTTTAAGGTCTTGAAAAATACATGTTATTTTTTAAGAAAAACTCTAGTCAAATTCAGATGGCGAATTGAAAAAGTATTTATATGAAATTCCCTCTACACACAAAATCGCCATAAAAACAAACTGGTTCTGTTATTTAACATGCTGTATGAATGAAAAATTCAGAGTTTCTTTAAATGCTACTAACTCAGATGTCGAAAGATTTTTGATATATTTTAAATAAGTAACAGGCTCTTACTTTAATTATAATCGTTGTTTTTAATAATAGCGCGCTCCCTCAAAATAAAACAATGCACGGCGTTTTATCCCGACGGGGTAGCATAAAAAGTCGCCTAGTTGTTTTGTTAGAACTACGTTATCGACAATCTTATTCTTTCTTCTATGTCGACATTATCGGCAACATGTTTGTTTATCTATTTTGTACGTCTCTGACCTGTTTTAGGTCTCTTCTAAAACTCTGGCGAAGAGAACCTGAAAATCTCGATGTGAGTAATGTGTTTACCCCAAGAAAACACGATTTTAGTCATATAATCAAACACATATCCAATTACTTCTGTTGCTGACGGATTCATACTTTTGTTTTATGCCCACTTCATCTAGCCTCACATAACAACCTTACGTTACCGAAGGTTGACAAAATCAATGAACCTCGTGTAGAAGACACGATAGTATATATATTTTTTTAAACGATTGATAATTAACTAAGCATCTCTTATTGTTTTATGTTCTCACCTTTATGTAGGGATTATAGACATGAAGTAATGTGGTTTATCCAACTAATTAGATAGCGATAATAATTAAACGGGAAAGATTTATCGGACTCTATACATTATCAGAGCCAATGCGATGGCTCGGCGCATGCAATTTATTACAAAGAATTCTACACCGTGACGCAGTTTCACGCAGATAAAGACAATTAATAAAAAAAACATATTTATTATATCGCATTTCAAACTATAAAATAAACAACTTTAAAGCAACAGGAGTGAGGGGTTTAATTATTAATTAATCAATTCTATACGACCAAACTAGATATACGATACAAACGACCCACATCAACCAGGAGTAGATAATGCGACCGGTTCACCAGGAAGCATTATTTTGTTGGTACTTGGAACACGGGGTCTGAGGATGGGAAGTAGTTTGGAGTAAATAAGCTGGTATACAAGTAGCCTAAAGCCAATTTTGAAATGTTGGATGAATAGGGATCATTGATTTTCTTCCAAATTCATGTTCAAATTTCAAATTTTTATTTTTCCGACTGTATGTCCGGGTTAAATCATCCCCTCAGGAAAAACTAAACCCTCTACACACTTTTCCACAAATGATCATCTAGTCCAAGGCTGCCCAACCCCAGGCCCGCGGGCCACAATGTGGCCCGCGAACGAATTATAAGTGGCCCGCGTGAACCATTTTCAAAAAACCCGCCAATCCGCCAATTTGAAAAAGTGTCGCGGGTCCGCGGTAAAACAAGCAATGCAGCTTGCGCGCGGTCACCAGTGTTGCCAACGAAGGCGATTTATCGCTATTTAGGCTAATCAGAACGAGAATCAGCGACGAAATTTTTGCGTCCGAAATGGAATCTTGTAGCCACCCCCCCCCCCCATGGAATTCGAAAAATTGTCGTGGGGAATCGAATTTTTTTTGTGGGGAATTATGTTTTATAGAAATTCTCTAACAACCCCCCCATGGAAATAGGAACCGTCAGGTATTCAGTGGCCCGCCAGTGATTCAAAATCGTCAATTTCGCCCAACTGTTAAAAAGGTTGGGCAGCCTTGATCTAGTCAATCCACATTATGCAAGTGCATTATATAAGCATAATAAATACAAACAATACAAGAACAACACGCCGACTCACCAGAGATCAAATGGGAAAATAATTCACCGACTCCAGATATTTTCATATCAGAGGGTTCGGCTCGGTAGAACTTCTAATTGGACCTATAAATCCTACTGATCCCGCAGTATAAATATTTAAAAAAATCTTTCGTAATCCTACATGTATTTAAAATGACTGATTTTTGCATTTTTATTTTATACATTTTTTGATAGATCTAATACGCCTAAATTTTAAATGAGAGAGCTAGGTATAATGGCAGTAGCCAAACAGATTATTATTATTATTATTATCTTCATATTACTCCTTCTTACCTTTTTTTTGCTTCATTTAGCTTCTTTTTGCAACATTTAGCATATTTTTACTCCCCTTTGTTCACTTCAACCTGCATGCTTAACTTAGTTTCTTTTTGCTGTTTTCAGCTTCTTTTTACTCATTTTTTTTTCTTTTTGTTTCATTTAGCTTCATCTGGCATCTTTTGAAACTTTCAGGACCTTTTTGATTACACCTTAGTGCATCATTCAACTTCACCTAGCTTAATTTTGCTACTTTCAGCTTCTTTTGACTCCTTTTGGATTCTTTCTACTCCTTCTTGGTTTTCTCGATTCATTTTGCCAAAAAATAAGACGAATTCGAATTTAAGTTAGCTACCAAAATGATATTTAGGTAGGTAGTCACGTAGTTAAGTTTTGCAATTCCGCAATCCTGCGGGATTTCAGCAATATTTGATCCCGCGGTCTAGGCAGTTTTTGTGTGCGAAATTTAAAATAAATTACTAAATTTATATCAAAAACATGCTGAAACGATGCGGAAACTACAAACCAGGTATCAAGAAATCATCAGAGAAAGAGGTGTCCCTTTTAGAGAACGGAGGTAACAGTTTGCACTCACCTGTTGATGACTGTCCTGACAACTAGTGTGAAAGCAGAGTGAGCGTTTTCCGCTGATGCTACAATGTCCGTTGACGTACTTATAGGTGACAGAACTATCCACAGTCTATGTTTTTACTATCTATTTTTTGTATCAAAGCCTTCTTAAAATACAATACGTAACGTTTTCATATAACTACTAGTACCAAATATAATTGATCTCAAATGACTATGGTGAGTCCTGTCAGTGACACTTGTGTTGTTATATTTTTATGATCGTATCTTCTTTACATACTTACGTTACCTACTTTTTTTAATATCTACTTATAACATTACTAGAAACACAGATAATTGAAAGTCCTCTTAAACTACTTACCTATGGACTGTGTTACCTTACAATAACTTCTTCATAGATAATTGATGCCTAATACTAAAAATATTTAGGAAATGATTGCATTATTTTAATTTAATATCGCTTAATAAAAATTTCGCATATCCCGCAAGATTTCTAAATTCTACCCCGCAATCCTGGGGGATTAGAAATATGTGCGGGATTTGCAAGCCCTAGTCAAGTACTTGTTTAACCACAAGGAGACAACAAGTTATAGTGGGTAGACCGTGAATATCGTGAAATAGTCTCGTTTTCCTGATGTAATATGGCTTAGTACAGGGTTTTCCAATAAGAGGTGTTATTTTGAATAGCCCGCTATTTCGGTAAATGTTACGTTTGAAGCTGTCATTTTTTGACATTTGACAAGTAGAAACTACGCCATTAATAAAAATGGAACGATACACGCTTCAACAACGCATTGAAATTATTAAAATTCACTTGAGTGAATCAAATGCAAATCATCTTGAGTGATGAGGCCCATTTCCACCTCGGTGGCTTCGTCAACAAGCAAAATTGTCGCATCTGGGGCTCGGAAAACCCAAGAGTTATTGTTGAAAAGCCTCTCTATCCTCAATGTGTGACTGTTTGGTGCGGTTTATGGTCCGGCGGAGTCATTGGACCTTACTTTTTCGAAAATGAGGCTGGAGCAACAGTTACGGTGAATGGATCGCTATCAATAGATGATTAATTTATTTATTTAAGTCTTAATCCAGCACTACTGGGAGGATAGTGCAATCCCAGTCTGCCATATTACATGAAATGCAGTAAAACAGGGAAACAATAAAATAAAGTAAAACATTATAAAAATGGAAATAAGATAAAACAAAGAGAAAAAAAAATTAGGCAAGTACCTAAACATAAAATTAAAATATAAATCAAAAATAAAATAGTCATATAAATAGGTAATACAATAAAAACAATAAGATTAAATTAAATTAAATTAATGATTTTTTATGGCCGGAATTGGATGGTATTGATCTGGACAACGTTTACTTTCAACAAGACGGCGCTACGTGCCTCACAAGCAACGAAACCATTGATCTTTTACGATTGAATATCAAAATAACACATCTTATTGGAAAACCCTGTATTATGATACAGTACGGTAAGTGTGAGAAGCAATCTCCCACTCCAAAGGTTGAATGCTGTTGTAGGTACACAGGTCAAATGTTTATTTAACGTAATAAAATAAATTAAGTGACTAACTTATGATGTTATGCAATTTTTGCATTCTATCAGACAATAATATCAATAAATGATAAAATTATGTAAAACGCACCAAAGATAATAATTATTAAATGAGTATTTACCTATTTTAACATTCAAGAATTTCGACCTTAAAAATAAGCCCACGCATGATTAAAACTGATGACCCGATTAAAGAAATTAAATTAATATTTTTACCGTTGTTCGTTCCGCAATTCAATGGAAAAGGAAAAATGATACGGTTTTAATAAAATCCTCTAATTTTTATTAACTTGATAATCCGCTATAATCTGCTTATTAGGCATTAGATATAGCCTAGAAAGCAGCGGCGGTTCGTGGCCTATCGCATTGGGATATTAAAAAGGGAGTAAAAACTTCCCTCATCTGTAAATCCTAAGTTGATCTACTCCATAATACCTTTTACCTACATACATCTTAAGGAATTTCTTCATATCACCGCACCAGAGATTAGCGACATGGCAACACGATATAATTTGGCGATTCATTGAGGCGTCTGTGGCTAAGGAATACGATAAGTTATAAAATAAATTGTAGTTTTAAATACGAAACACATAATTTACACAAAAAACTGTTCGTTTCTCTTAAATAAAAATGTAACACTTCAGTTAGTAAATTATTTTAATAACATAAAACAAGATAATCACAGACAAAATCTATCGTCGAAAAAAACTGGCGTTCGTCAACAAATCTCATGGAATGCGCACCCGGGCGGCTAACAGATTCCTTAGGTATGTACGCTCGAACGGTTTACTGCTGAAGCGTCACTAGTATGTTTTGTACGAACTATTTCTTAGAACAGAAAGTCCCATAGTCGCTGAATTCATAACGCACGTATGGGTTCCATTGTGGACTGGCTCTCTGGCAGTATTAATACGGACGGGTGAATTTTTCAGCACGGAATTTTAAGTGTGGTAAAATTATACGAGTTTTATATATTTACTTATTTTCTTATGTTTTTTTTTTTTATGGGAGTTCACTTCACAAAACGCACAGAAAACCACCACGGCTGGAAAGTAGTATTTGTGACTTTTCATAAAAACGGCGCTATCATTATTATTACTACGTAATATTCGTCTGCTAATTGAATTTCATTATATAAGCACTCCATTCAGAACTCAATATTAAAGGTAAAATTGAGTCCGATTCGAGCTGCGGTCAACAGTGGTTGTGTGTACCTTACTATTGTTTAGTGCCGATCGTCCATTCCTGCGCCGCGTACAGATAAGAGATTATTGTTACATTTTATTTAATTTTGTTTATCGTATACCTATTTGTTTGCATTCCTGCTTACGGCTAATCCGTTTTTGTTTGTACAGTCAATGAAATAGACTGCGCATTATTTTTTCAGTTTAATTTTAAGTTAAGTTTTTTTTTATATAATGGAGGAAGACGAAGATAGGCCTCCCGACCCAGTGTCGAAATTGGATTTTTCTGATTCGGAATCTAATACGAGCCAGGTTTCTATTACGCTCCCATCTCGTAAACGACGACCATCGCATAGCCTTCAAATTCCATCGAAAGTTAAATCT
Source organism: Hesperophylax magnus (assembly GCA_026573805.1). Lineage (NCBI taxonomy): Eukaryota > Metazoa > Arthropoda > Insecta > Trichoptera > Limnephilidae > Hesperophylax > Hesperophylax magnus. The sequence goes on from JAIUSX010000022.1 coordinate 11,613,911, forward strand.
ATACCGCCGATTCAACAAACCTCGACCTCTAACGACCTAAACACCAATATTAACATCCAGCCAAGTACTTTAACTAGCGATAATGCAAAAAGTACTGACTTACTTTATCCTGCTTCAGCTTCCGGTCCATTTACCGTTAATGTTCAGAGAACTGAACAGGGAAAACTTATTCATCCTTAGATTTGGTATTGGTATTGTTAACGGTTCAATTAAACCGGAAGGGCGATATAAATTATCTATCGAGTTTAACACTGCCGCTTCCGCAAATGGATTTGTAAAAAAAATTGACTCGCTCTCAAATCATAAATATAAATCGTTCATCCCTACATCTAACCTTTCGAGAATGGGTCTTATGCGAGGAATTCCCGCGGAGATCCCAGAGGCTGAAATTGTTGATGCTTTGAATAATTCCCACGGAACCCCGAAAGTATTAAAAGTACGTCGACTGAACTACAAGGATTCTACTGATGGAACCACGATCTGGAAACCTTCCCAGTCTGTTGTTGTTACATTTGAGGGACAATCTCTACCGTCTCGTGTGTTAATTTATTATACCTCGCTTCCCGTCGAAGTTTATAAATTTCCAACAATTCAATGTTTCAATTGCTGCCGGTTCGGACATTCGAAATCCGTATGCCGCTCCCCCCCACGTTGTTACTATTGCGGAGAAGGTCACCCATTTGATCAATGTCCGAAATCTTCCAATGATCCCATTTGCATTAACTGTTCGGGTGCACATACCGCGGTAAGTCTAGCCTGTCCGGAATTAACAAGACAGAAGAACATAAAACATAAAATGGCTACCGACAACATTTCGTACTTCCAGGCCTCAAAGTTAATCTCTCCTGCGAAAAAATCATTCGCAGAGATGACATCGTCCTCAGCTCCTTTCCAAACAACCACCTTTTTAAATTCAACGTCATCTTCTCACAGAGAAACCATTCTCAAGCCAGTCAAACCCAACCCAAAATATACACCTTACCTTGATAAAAAACAATTGAATAATATTTTGGCCAGCCCGAATGGGAATGCCAAATCCCAGACGCCCAATGGGTGTGCCATTAATGGTAATTCTTCCCCTCCTGCTCTCCCCGAAATAATGGATAATAATTCTTTTATACACACATTAATTACCCATTAATTTCTATCCTTACAAACAACAATACTGTACCGTCCAACGCTGCCGATTACATTAAATCTTTATTATCTTGCCTCCCCAATGGCTTCGAAACTGAACAAAATTCTTCAGTGGAACAGTAGAAGCCTCTTCGCTAACAAATCTGACCTAATTCAATTACTCGACGAACACGTCGTTTCAGTAGCCGCCATTTCTGAAACGTGGTTAAAACCCTCCTTTCACTTAAGAATTCCAGGTTATTATTGTCTCAGACACGACAGACCGGATGGTAAAGGCGGCTCGGCTCTGATAATCCATAACTCTATCCCGTTTAAACAAATTAATATTCATACTCCCTCCGACGATATCCAGATAATAGCAGCTGTCTTATCTGATATCACAATATTGTCAATATATATTCCTCCCTCTACGACTTTTATTGAAAATGAATGGGCACCAATCTTAACCCAGATTTGTTCCCCTTATATGATCCTTGGAGATTTTAATGCACATCCCCCTTCTTGGGGTAGCGAAATAACAAATCGTTCTGGCCGCAATCTTTTAGATTTTATTGATACCCATATCCTATTTTTTTTAAATGACGGATCTCCAACCAGATTCACCCCCCCTCATCAACGGAAAAGTGCTGTTGATATATCTCTTTGTTCGTATTCGTTAGCATCTCTTCTGAACTAGATAACCTTATTAATTTAACAAAATCGTCCCCGGGAGACATCAGAATGCAATATGAGACGTTTCCTTCTATGGTTATAAATGCAGCAGTAAAATCCATCCCGAAACGCAATGCGAACATTAAAATAAAATACTCTACTCCGTGGTAGGACGAGGAATGCACTCGCTCCGTCAACTCTCGAAAAATAGCAATTTCCTCTTTTCGTAAGTGTATGTCACTAGAAAATTTTTTATCAGTTAAAAAAGCCCAGGCAGAAACCAAACTAATTTTGAAAAATAAGAAGCGCGCTGGATGGCGGAAGTTCTGTGAGAACCTGTCTCCAGAAACTCCCCAGTCTTCAGTTTGGTCTAGCTTAAAAAAATTCGGATCATCGTATTCTCCGCCGAGAATCAAACATATATCAGAAGAAATTCTTATAGGATTTGCGGATAAAATAGCCCCCCCATCAGTTGCCGGATGTGAAGAAATGCCTTCTATTAAGCCGTATCCATCTCACTCTAACTGGCTAGATGCTCCTTTTTCCATTGATGAGATGAAACGAGTGATAAGAGCCTTTTCTGACTCTGCTCCGGGTCCCGATGGAATATTTTATAGTTTCATTAAATCATTTTCTGATATGGCGGTTGAATATTTCTTATCTCTTATTAATAATATGTTTGAAACAGGACTAATTCCGGATGTTTGGAAAACTCAAAAAATCATTCCCATTTTAAAACCTGGAAAAAATCCATCTGAAATTTCGTCTTATCGGCCTATTGCTCTTTCATCATGTTTGATGAAAGTAGCGGAGCGTTTGATAAAAAACAGACTAGAGTGGTTTGTTGAAAGTCAAGATATTATCTCACCAAATCAGTATGGTTTTCGGAAAAAGAAATCTACAATGGATAATTTAAGTTTGTTCACAACTGATATCCGAGTTTCTCAATCCCTAAATTCTTATACATTGGCCACATTCCTCGACCTTTCATCAGCTTACGATGATGTTTTACTGAATTTTTTGAAAGAAAAGCTAATTAAAAAACAAATCCCCCCGAAACTAGTCCAATTTATTATTAATTTGCTCACAGATAGGTCCATTATTATTGAGTCTTCCTCTAAATGCTTAAGGCGCAAAATATGGAGAGGTTTACCCCAGGGTTCTGTTATCAGTCTTTGTTGTTTAATATTTATATAAGCGACCTAGACTCAGTAATTCCCTTTTCTATCAAGCGACTTTACTTTGCGGATGATATCCTTATATATTTGTTACATAAAAATATTATTCTTGCAGCTAAGGAAATGAATTTGGCTTTACAACATATTAAAAGCTGGTTGTCAATAAATGGGATGAATCTGGCGGCATCTAAAACAAGGGTCGTAGCTTTCACGCACAAAAGAAAAATTCCCCACTTCTCAATCTCTTTTGATAATGTGCCTCTACAAACCGCTACTCAAATCAAATTCCTTGGTCTTCTTTTGAACCATAAACTTTCCTGGCTTCCACACTTTCAGATAATTTCTACAAAGAGTGAAAAGGGACTTAATATGATGCGAGCAGTTTCCAGAGTATGGTGGGGATCTCATCCTACCACTCTTAAATTAATGTATAATTCCCTAGTTCGGAGCCACTTGGATTACGGCACATTCCTTTTTGACCCCCTCCCTAAATATTTAGATAAGAAAATGGAAAGAATTCAATCAAAAGCCCTCAGAATGATTATTGGAGCTATGAAGTCTTCTCCAATTAATGCGCTTCAGGTGGAATGTGGGGAGCCTCCATTATATTTCAGAAGGCAATTCCTTGCCAATTAATATATTTTCAAGGCTTTATCGTTATCACATCATCCTATTAAACAAAATCTTAATCGGCTAAGTGTTAATTTGAATTCTAACAAAAGATTGAGTGAAAAAAAATGTTTTCCTCTCCTAATTAAAAGTTTTCATCTATATAATTCTCTGTCATCTTCCCTCCAATATCTTCAAGAAGTTCCCAATCTCCCTATATACAATATTCCATTTAAGGCAATCACTTTTATGCCGAACACAATAACGTCAGACTTTCGGAAGAATATTTTATCTTCCCCAAATAAATTTCAAAATGTGGATGACTGTTTTAAAAGCATTGTGGCTTCAAAATTCCCTGGATTTTCCATCCTTTACACACATGGTTCCAAATTTGAAAATAAAAGATGTGGAGCATCGATATATAGTCCAGAATTCAACATCAATCTCACTTATAAATTACCGAAAGAAGTTTCCATATTTACAGCTGAATGCTTTGCAATTGAAGAAGCGCTAAATCAAATCCAGGTTCTCAACATTCATCGAGCCTTACTATGTACTGATTCGCTAAGTGCTCTAACTAAAATTATGTCAAATATTCTATGTTATCCGGAAGACAATATTATATGTAAAATAAAAAATCTTCTCAATTCTCTAAGTGAATCTGGGTTTGAGACGATATTGGCCTGGGTCCCTGCCCATTTGGGTATAGAGGGTAATGAGATGGCCGATTCTCTCGCCAAATCTGGTTCAGATTCCGGAACTATCCCACTAAATTTTAGAATCCCTATCTCCGATGTCTTCCCGATTCTTAAATCCAACATGACTCGTGCCTGGGAAGAAAATTGGGCAGTCTCCAAAATAAGAACTGGATCTTTCTATGCTGGAATTCAAAACCATATCCCTGCTAAGCCATGGTTTCACGGTAAAAAACTCTCAAAACGATTCATTTCATGTATTTCGAGAATGAGAATTGGTCACTGTTCAATTGCATCCCACTTGGCTAGAATTAGAGTTTTGGATGATCCGGTCTGCCAGTGCGGTGTGGAAGAGGAAACCCTCGACCACGTTTTCTAAAACTGTAAAAACCATTCATCTTTCAAGAACATATACCGCCGTCTTATTAAAATCACACACCAGTCCCCCCTTAACATTTCATACCTTTTATCTCTTAACAATTCTCGTGTTCATACAGCTTTATGTAAGTTTATTAACTTGAATGAATTCAACATTTAATTTGTTTTAGCGATCTAAATGAGTCCAATATTTAATTTGTTTTATTATTCTCCCAATAGATTAACCGAATTTTTTATCCACTTTAACTGTTACCGGCACAAAGCACTCTTTTCAGGGTGAAATGCCTAAAACCAAAAAAAAGGTAAAATTCATGCCTGAACCCGAAAAACTACACACGGAAAAAACCAACTGATAACTTAATTTATTAAGAATCTCTTAAAATTATTCGTTATCCAGTTAAAAACGGGATTGCAGGCCCTTAACGAATAAATTAATAGGTTTCCTGATAAACTTTTAAATAAAATATCAATGAATTGTCACGATGTCGGAACACGTGTTCATAAAAATCCTAACATTTTCGCATTTCGTTATTATATATTATTATGACAAACGCAGGTGTATGAACACGTGTTACGATATTAATACGAATTTACTAAAAGTTCATTGTGAAGAGACCTGCAATCCTGTTTTTAACCATTACCAATAATTTGAAGAGATTGTTAATAAATCGTCAATACACATTTTTCTCCGTGCACCCTTTGTCATAGATCAATACACACGCCTGCGTGAAGTATTTTGAATATTTACTTCTCAAAGGTTTCAAATCTGTATTTCCTTTGGACACAAAAAGGATCGCGCAATCCTGCTATTCCTGTAGTAGTTCAGCTTCCCAAACTTTGAAACAGTCAATGGGTTCTAATTTTTCGGTGATCTGTCAACTCAATTTTGAGGAAATAATAAAATATGATATATAATAAGAATGTACAGTAATCCAGACGATCTACCGTTTAGCGGTATTCGCGATTCTACTGATTAATTCATTACTTAAAAATTAATCACTGACTCCGTTACTCCGTTGAGGAAGATAAACTTATGCAATGCTTGACTGCCCAATGAACAAACACAGTAAAGCCATCCATTCATTTTATCATAATGAAAACCAGTGGAGGTTCGTGACAATCGTGGCTATTGAATTTTCACCTAAAATTGTTTAAACATAAAAAAAAATTGTACGAAAAAAAAAAGACTTTTTGAAAACGAAATTTTCGGCTGCATTATTATTAATGATGTACTTTGTATTTTTTGAATCCGTGAGTATGAGGAAATATTATATAGTTGATATGTAATAACCATTGAAAACTAAAAATTGAAAACCTGCAGCAAAGGCACACACATGAGATGAAATAAAAAAACTCCCCCTTGGAAAAAACAACCCAGAGTCAAAAGTCGTTGACGTGCGGAGCAATGAACATTTTGGTGAATTACCGGAAAATATAAACAAATTGAAGTTTAAATTATACTAACAATCGGAATAATTTCTGGATATAAGAAATGAGTATACATATATACATTTTTTTTAATATTAACTCCACACAGGAGGCCCGGAAGAAAATAATTTCCCTCAGGGCCTATGTCATCTTTCGGGCTGCTGTGTGGAGGGTCTTTTTGTGGAGAGGAAGGAGTGAACATGGGTCTTGAAGAGTCCCATGTTGTAGGAGGGAGGAAACACAGAGGCCGGCAGCTCGTTCCACAGCCGAGCTGTTGAACCTAAGAACGAATCGTAGAAGCGACCCGTTCTCATGTGACAAATGTCAACCGTGTACAAATGTTGGGCGCGCGTTTGGCGTGTATCCCGACTACGCACCGGTGCCGAAGGGATCACTGACGCTAGTTCCTCAGAGCATCTTCCATTGTAATACCGATAGAACAAGGACAGCATACCTACCTGACGCCTGTGCTCTAAAGATTACAGTCCGTTTGTTAAGATTGGGGAATCTATCAAACGGACCGCCCGTTTCTGCACATAGTCAAAGGTTTTTTCAGGTATTTTGGGGCTCCAGACCAGAGATGGCTGCCAAATTCGACAGTAGGGCGCACTTGCGATTTGTACAGGGTCAGCAGTTGTATACTATTAAAGTATCTACGGGCCCTGTACAGTACGCCCAGCTTCTGAGAGGCCAACACTCTGGCTTCGATGGAGCCCCCATACCTGAGCTGGTCACTTATAGTTACACCAAGCATATCAATGAAAGGCCTGTTCGGAAGATTGCTTCCGTTGAAGGAGACTAGATTATCATTTGGATCACTTTTAGACGTAATCAGACAGGATTGGGTCTTTGAAACATTAAATTCGACGAGATTATTTTTACCCCAGGAGGAAATACTCTCGAGATAACCGTCCATTCTCTGCTTCAAAGCCCTCCGAGCCGTTGGAGTTTGTGTGCCCTTTGGGGGCCTGTCAAACAAAAAGCTATCATGAACTGTACTGTCATCCGCGTAACAATGAATCGGTGCACATGTCAAAAGGTCATTGATGTGCAAGAAAAACAAAGTCGGAGACAGAATAATAATAATAACATGGAATTTATATAGCGCAGTTTAGTGTCATTTCACTTCAAGTGCGCTTATGGGACGCCAGAATTTATAGAGTGCGAGGAAGAGGTGAAACCGTCAGCAACCGCCTGAATCGACCTATCCCTTAAAAAGTCAGCAATCCGCGTACACAGGGATGCGGGAAGTCCGTAAGAAGGCAATTTGTTGACAAGTCCTCGGTGCCAGACCCGGTCAAAAGCCTTGGATATGTCTAGTGCGACCGTTTGGGTCTCACCGTGACGTTCCAGGCACCGCCCCCAAACATGCGTCACATACGCGAGAAGATCACCGCACGAGCGGTTCCGCCGGAATCCGTATTGACGGTCGTTGATAATTTTGTTCTTCTCGAGGTGTGTGAGCAGTTTGTCGTTGATCACACGTTCCATCACTTTGGACAGAACTGATGTGATCGCTATGGGGCGGTAGTTGGCCGGGTTGGAGCGGTCACCTTTCTTGGGAATAGGGTGAATGACCGCTTTATTCCAACCAGAGGGCACAGTGCCACACTTCAGGGACATTTTGAAGAGCTTTGTCAAAACTGGAACTATTTCCGCAGCACACCTCTGCAATACCAGGGCAGGTATTCCATCAGGTCCACTAGCTTTATTAACATCGAGCCCCCGTATAACGTGGAGTACATCCCGATGTCGGATCCTCAGCTTTTTCATATGGAAGCCGCAGTGAGGAACCGACGGCGGAACAGCACCTCCGTCATCGAGGGTCGAGTTTTCCGCAAACATTTTCCCTAATAGGTTAGCCTTTTCGGTTGCGGTGTTTGCTAGTGAGCCGTCAGGTCTGGTAAGAGGTGGCAAACTGGGTTTGCAAAAATTCCGACCTATTAAGCACGCAAGTGACCAGAATGCTCTGCTGCCATGCGGGCAGGCAGCCAGCTTTTTGGTCGTGTTCGAATTTTGACCTATTAATGATTCTCTTGCATTCCTTTGCCGATTTGTTGTATGCTGGTCTGCTTTCGGGCGTTCGAGATGTGTTGTAGGCTCGGTAAGCCGCGTTTTTTCGTCGAACTGCTTCGGAGCATTGTCGACTGAACCACGGCTTTGAGCCCACACCAGTTCCTTTAGTAGTCGATTGTATGAAGCCATCCATCGCCGATTTGATGACTTCACCAATCTCCTGGGCACATCTTGAAGGGTCCGATGTCCGAAAACAAACAGCTGACCACGGAAAAGCGTTGAAATGTGCCCGCATACCGAACCAATCTGCTGACCTATAGTGCCACACTTTTCTCCTCAGCCTCTCATTGGTTGGTCTGAGGTTAACGGGGATTGATGTCGTCACGAGGCAGTGGTCGGATGATCCCAGAGGCGCTGTGACGTCAATCTTATAGCCGTGTGGCACAGTAGTTAAGAATAGGTCTAACAGATTGGAGCGGTGAGTCTGGACATCAGGAACCCTTGTAGGCTCCTGAACCAGTTGCTCTAATCCGTAGCAAATGGCAAAGGATTCCGCCTGTCGGCCAGCCGAGTCCGTTGGGCCTGAGAACTTCAGCCATGGTTCGTTATGAACATTGAAGTCCCCCAGAACAATAAACTCGGCCGAAGGGTAGCGGGGCAAGAGATCATCAATAGTATCGCTCAAATGTTTGAAGAGTTCGGAAGTGTCTGATTCGCTATGGTTCAGTGAGCGGTATAGACATGCGTAGAATCTTGCCGTACTGGCAAGATTGACGCGCACCCATATTACGTCGAATGGAGTTTTCCATTCTCAATAGTCGTACACAGTTGACGTCAGCTCGACTATAGATGCAGACTCCTCCTTTGAGTCGGAACTTATATGTCGGATATGGAGTGAAATACCACTTTCAAAATGTAAGTATTAAAAGCTTTCTATCATTTATAGAGAATTGAAGCACTCAAAACCTACAATAAATAGAAGATTATATATATACCAATTGATCTGAGCTTCAGGAATGAAATAACTTGTTAAAAATGAGACACAAATAGCAAATAATTCTGGGACGATAATTTACCTTGTCATATCCAGCAGATTAAATTTGAATGTAAAAGGTCGAGATGATCCAAAAATAACTGATCAAAACCTTATCCATATTTCAGATAACCTAAAAAGAAGTAAGTCGAAACCACCAAAGTAAGAAAATACAGAAATAATGAAAAAATATATCACAAAGTTGTTAATACCAGAAATACAATAAATATGTTACCAATAAGTTAATACAATAAATATGTTACCAAAATATGAACATGAACTAAAAATTGTAATAAAAAGACAACTAGTTGAATATTTGGAAAAAAATAACATATTATGTGTCGAGCCATCAGGATTCTGGAACAATAACTCAAGCGAAGCCGCTATAAATATAGTGATTGATACATGGAAGAAAGAAACAGACAAAAAATCACCATTGCGGCATTCTTAGATTTCAAAAGAGCCTTTGAAATGATAGAAAGGAAAAAAAAACTATTAGAAAAATCACAAGATATATTTCTGACGTAGTCATAAACCTATTCAAAGAATATCTCCAGGAAAGAAAACAGGTAACAAATGTTGAAAACTCAGTATTGTAACCGACAGCAAACAATCTAGGTTTCCCGCGAGGATCGGTATTAGGCACAATTTTATTAATAATTTACATAAATGATACAATTAAAACCATAAAACATTGCATAGTTAGACAACTCGCAGATGATACGTTAGTTTATGTTTCGTGTGAAGAGTACATAGACGCAACAAATAAAATAAATGAAAACCTACAAAATATGGCTAAATGGCTGAAAATAAATAAGTTGAAACTGAAAGTAAACAAAAAAAAAATAGAAATAGGCAATAAAACTGATAACGTGGCGTTAAATTTAACAACTAAAGATGAAAAAATAGAGAAAGTAAAATAAATCAAATATCTAGGTGTAATATTGGATCCAAAACTAAATTTTAAGGCAAATTTTAAATATTTGCTGAAGAAGGCGTCAAAAAAATAAGTTTTCTTAGAAGACTAAGTCAGACAAAACATCATGGAGCTATTTTTTAAAACTGTAATTGCTTCACATTTGAAGTACTGCTCCACGATATTATTTATTTATTTACAAGATTTCAAATTCTAACAGTATGCAAAATAAATAAATTCATAAATATTCTGGTACTCCAAACGGTGAGCTCCAGGACCTCGTGCTTATGGGAGGTGTAAGTATATAGAAATAGAAAATAATGATTAAAAGGCGATTAGTAAACATTATTCAAATATAACTACAAACGTAGTTTAACATACAAATTAACATAATATAATAAAAATAATTTTAGAGAATTAGTATTATAACAATCGCCAAAGCTTTTTTTTTCTTTTTTTTTCGTTAGTATAGATTAAGTAAATATATACTAAGGACGGGTTGTTTCGGAGAATTTGAACAATTCATCAAATTTCAACGTTCATTTTCGGGTTCTGCGAAAGTCCTATTCAAGTTCTGTTATTATATCATTGTAGGCTAGTTGCTTGACAAAACTGAAATAAAAACAGAACTTGAAAAAATCTTTCACAGAACTTGAAAATGAATGTTGAAATTTGATGAATTGTTCAAATTCTCCGAAACAACCCGTCCTAAGGGTACAATACATCATTATCCAATATCAGGGAGTTAATTCTCATTTTGAATTGTTCATATTTCAAAGTTTTGGCTACTTAATTTTGGTTTTGGACAATAAATAATATATTGCATCATTTCACACCTAAGAACAAGTAGTGGTCGTTCTTAGCATTGATATAGCATTTAGGCCCTTTGTTTTGAATGTATTGCTTAGGCCAGTGGTCGGCAAAGTGCGGCTCTGGAGCCGCATGCGGCTCTTTGGCTCCTTAAGTGAGGCTTTAACACAAATATCCACGGGCAGCAGGTATCAGCAGGTTTCAGGAGTATAGGAGTTTAACAGCAGAGTGACCTTAGCATTCGTCAAAAATCCTCTTAATGCTACGATAACTGAGTTGAAATTCTCCCCTTTTGGCATTGACATTAGTAACTTTAAAATATAATTGCAGGATTTTAAAAAACAAGGACATATGGAGCTATAAATTTCAACATCTTTGTATTGATTTGAAAATATTGGAGAAGAACAAATGTTATGTTAGTTCACAACACAAGTGGTCTGCTTTGAAAGACCTGGAGAAGGAAGATATGATCATTTTCAACGCCTGGAATAGTATTCATGACTGTTAAGATCACCTGAAAAAATTCGCGTTTGCTGTTCTTTCCCTTTTTGATTCTACACATTCATGCGAACAATCTTATTCAAGCATGAACTTTATCAAGAGTAAGCTGAGAAGTCGTCTTATTGATGAGAACCTGGAATCATGCCTAAAATTAAAAACAACAACATACAAACCTGACTTACTGAAACTTTGCAAGGAGATGCAAGGACATTGTTCGCATTAAAAGTTTGTCACAAATTGTAATGATTTAAATTTATGGATACCTTACTTTCATATTATTGTTTATCTATATATTATTGGGACAGTTTTGATAGTTTTCTTGTTTAGTGTGTTACGTGTCTTACAGAAGATATGGATAAGTTTTCATATTCTTTCCACTGTGAGGTTGATATGGTCTTTCAATTAATTTTTTTTAACATTATATTTGGCAAATGAAGGAAACCTGAACAAGATGCAAGTTATTCAAAAGAGAGCAATAAGTTTTATAATAAGGAAAGGCAAATATACAAGAGTTAATCAAATGAGAGAGGGGCTGAATTGGATTCCAATTAAAAAGAGACTGCTATATAATGTGTTAATTTTTACATGAAATTATGAAAACCAAATGCCTAAATACTTTAAGGATGGAATAGTATTTAGTAAAAATAGCTTGTATAAAATAATAAAGATGTATGATGAAATGCCTGAAAGTCTGAAGAATGAATGGATTTTTAAAAAATGTTATGTTTACTCCAAAAATATAATTTTATAAATAATGAAACCACGTAAATATTAGTTAATGTACGTAAAACGTTAAATGAACCAACTCAACATACAATAAAAAAATCACTATCGCGTCGATTTTTGGAAAATTATCGGACAGTCCTTGTAGAAAACCGCTGTATGTCAAGATGTTAGGTATTTTATTTATTGTGTGTTTTTTATAAACAAATGGCTTTAGAATGCGTAACTAAACGTTTATAAGAATCAAACCAGCAACCGGAACAAAACACCATAGAAGCAACTTAACGTGAGAACGTTGTGATGTCACAATTTCGCCAACCAATCGGGTCTCGTTTATTGATATTTGAAATTTCATACAACTTTAAAAATGAATTTATTTAAAAAAAATGTGGGTTTTAAGTACCATATTCGCGGTAAGTCAAATTCTTACATATATATTAAATGCATTTAAAACACCGTATTACATTCACTGCATGTACCCTATTGTGGTAATAAACATAACTTCATCTGAAAAAAAAAACGAGTAGCTGGACGCATGCAGGGCCTCGACTGGCCAATTAATAGCCCTCACGTCCGGAGTGCGATGCCATGTAGGTACCTAGAGTGCAGGTACTTACCTTACCGTAGACAACATAACGGGCATAATACATGGACCTAAAAAGCCATGGACAGAGCATTAGTGAGATTTTGTGTGAATCGCATTGAAGCCAAATCTAGGGTAAAGGAAAATTGCCTGGCAGTCATCTTGTATGTCTACCTTTTAAACTGTTTTTTTGAAGTGGTGCATAATGCAAATAACTATTTTATTTAGTGTTGTTAATGTAGTTATAACGCTTGATAATTTTTTTGGGGTATTTGAAAGAATGGGATACGTCATTAAAAAAATAGGTTTTGGCGTTTTCCACACATCATTACCCTCACCCCGCGGCTTCAAATTGTTCTAGAATTGTTCAGGTTTTTTAGGTTCATCGCATAATAAATAATTTTATTATATAATGCTGGGTTCCCACCTTATCTTGACTATAGTAGTTGCGTAGGAAAAAATACAATAGTATTCGTAGATTCCTGGAAAATACAACTAGGTGATTTGCATCATCTCGTTCATCAAATGTAACGTAAAAGAGGTCTCAAAAACCTTTCAGATAAATTTTCCCAGCCCCTCCACGAACCCGGAAGGTTGAACCCCCCAAATGAATGCTATAGATACGCAATTGGCTGCTACTATTAATGATAGGGTATCGTAATGATTTGAAGAAACGAGTAGCTAGAAGCATGCAGGGCTTCGACTGGCAAATAGCCTTCACGAGCGTCCGGAGGTAGGCACCTACCACCATAGACAACCTAACCTGGTATAATACACATATGGGTGGTAAAGAGTTTAGCAAGGCTGAACGCTGCAGTGAATCGGTGTGGTGCGGCGTGGTGTTTACAGTGCGGCCTGTTGCCATGGTAACAGCCGCTCAGTCTGGGACCCCCTCCCCCGATCAGCTGTCGTGGACTGGAGAGGGAGGAGGGGGTGGGAGGGCAGGGTTCATTTAGGGTTATGGCTGCATCTCTGTTACGATCGAAAATCACGATTTAAAAAAAATATACTATAGAGGAAAACTCTTTTGCAACTAAGTTAGGCCAGTGGGGGGACTAAACTTTGGCAATTTTGGCGGTTTTGAGATTTTGTTTTATCATATAAAAATACGCTTTTTTGCGTTTCTATTGATTTACTACGAATCGAAATGAATGGTAGCTGACATGTTGTTTAGTTTGAGGTGCGCCTCACAACACTTCCACAGTTAATAGTTTATTACATTGTTAGATTTTACGACGACCATCCTAGGCACACGCCCGTGTTGTGGCGGTAGATATTTAATAATTTATTTTTTAAATTTTTCTTTGTTCAGTCCATTGTTTATTAGTCATTGATAATTTTTCGACCACCATGCTAGGCACATGCCCTTGTTTTGGTGGTCGATTTTATATAAAGCACATTAAAGGAAATTATTTGAAAGATATTATTATATAATCTTTTGATTTGTATAAATTTTTTAATTCATATTCCTTTCTTACAAATTTAAATAACTTATTCCATATTATGCTGTCTCAGTTAAAGTCACAAGGAGGAAATCCATAATTGGTTTTATTTTATTATATAATACTTATGTACAAATTGATTAAATGTAAATTGTCGATTTCCAGAAAATGAAAAAAAAAAAAAAATATAGAAGAATTTAAAAGGAAAACAGAAATTATACAACATAAAAGAAAATAAGGAGTATGGAATTTAAAAGAACTATATAATTTAGAAAAAGTATATAAAATCACAGTAAGTACTACTAAGTACGGAAATAAGAAAAAAATAACTGATGATATTTTATATGCGCGAGTGACATTGTTTGTGTAAAGAACATTTTAATAATTTAAAAGAATATATCAAAAATATGAAATAAAGAACAATTTAAAAATAGTAAAAAAAACGTATAGAATATAAAAGATAATAAGGAGGATAGAATTTAAAAGAATATAAGAAGTTAATAACTTTAAAATATCTATGTTAGTATTACTTGAAGTGAAATGACACTAAACTGCGCTATATAAATGCCATGTTATAAGAAAAATATGATAAGCTGTTGATATTTACTTTGCCATTTGATTAGATCACCGATTATTTTGCTTCCATGAAAGATCTTCGCGTTGATTTGGTGCTAACGTGGTATATATACATAATACTTTAAAAAATATATGTTTGTGCTCCCCACTTTTCAACCTCCCAGTTGAAATTCTTGCTGGGTATTCACATTAAGAAAAACAAATTTATTTTACATTTTTAAATGCTGCTTTAATCACTGTAAAGAGTTCTAGAGGTTTCACAAAAGGAGCTTTATAAATATCAAAATTATTTCTAAACCACTGTCAAGTTATCAAAGTACAAAAATAATAATAATCGTGGACAGGTAAATATGTTCAAAGGTTAAAAATAATAAACGTTTCCGTATTAACACTTAACCATACGTGGGTCAAATTGGATCTCCACAAACCTATGATAAACTGTAATTCAATAGTCACCCTGTGCGACATAGAAAAAATGTTTGTAACTTTCTATTTTTTCAAAATTTGGGTAAATTTCTTATTATTTTTCCGACTTTGTGTCCGGGTTAAATCTTCCCCACAGGAAAAACTAAACCCTTCCACACACTTTTTCATAAATGATCATCTAATCAATCCACATTATGCAAGTGCATTATATAAGCATAATAAGTACAAAACAATACAGAAACCACACGACAAATAAGGGTTCGGCTCGGTAGAACTCCTAACTGGACCTATAAATCCTACTGATCCCTCAATATAAATATTTAAAAAATCATTCGTAATCCTACATGTATTTAAAATGACTGATTTTTGCATTTTTATATATAAATTCTTTGACAGATCTAATACGCCTAAATTTTGAATGAGGGAGCTAGGTATAATGCCAGTAGCCGAAATAACAAATGGTAATATTTTTATAGTCTGAGAATGCCAAATTCTTTTTACCTCATTTCCTAAATTTGTGTATTTACTAAGAAAAATTAAGTTATTTTATGTTTCAAGATGTCTTGTTTTTAGCTTAGAGGAAAATTTATTTTGAGTTTAATAAATTAAATAAAATTTCATATCAATAAGTGTCTTCTTGTACGCCTGCGTTTTATTGTATGAATAACCTTACTATTGCATAATTTTATCACTTAAAAAATATAATAGTACAATAAATTTTAATACAAAGAAAAAAAAATTAGCCAATACATTTTTTACGCTACATAATTGAATTCGGTCCAATTAGACCCATGTATACCGTGTACGTAGTTGAAAATATGTTTACAAGTTAAGTGTTAAAATACCATAAACACTTAAAATGTGATTTTCTCAACACGTATTTAAGCTCTTTTCGTCTTCCTGATTGTCTACTTCCGTCCATATTCAACTGGTATTGGAATAAATAAAACACAATATCCATTGTTGAAGCGTGTAATGTTTACGTTAAACGTACGTCCGATGGCGCATATTGATAATGCTCAGGTACTCATAAGTCTTGATTATGCGTTATTGTTAATTAAAAAACAACTTGCCCGGAGGATAACAACTGTAGTTGGTTATGGTTTCCGCTCTGCTTCTCCTCTGCAACGCGTGGATGTGGTTGCAGCACTAAAAAGTTACACAGATAGAAGTGCCTTGTGGGCAAGTTCGAAGTAAGCTCAATGTTTCCTAATTTCCTCTTGTTTAATAAATCAAAACCATTTTATTTTCCAGATCATACAATTTGTAAGTAGGTACTTAAATACCACATACTTAATTATAAATCATAGTGTATATTTTATATAATACTTTCATAGTACCTTAAGTACTTATTTTATACTCTAGTTCAGTCATACTCAACCTGCGGCCCGCCAAGCTATTTTGTGCGACCCTCAATACATTTAATATCAGGAACATGATTTACAAAATCTGGCATTCTACATCACGTTAATTTGATATTAATTGCGACTTTGACGTACAGACATTGAAACCCGAAGAGGATAGTCGTTGTCGTGTCAACATCAGATCTGGTATAAGAGTGTTGCTACTGCACACGCTAGATCTATCTCCAAAAAACAAAGATTCGACAGACAAATACGCGCGCAAATAATTTTGCTCGTGGCAACACATACATTTTTTACAGCTCCAAAGTTAAATGGTTACCAGTGTTGCCGACGAAGGCGATTTATCGCCATTTAGGCAACTAAACATAACAAAAACCTCTTGAACTTACCCTTTAAACAAAAATACACCGGCATTTGATATAATATTTTTTGCGACCGGAAAAATGTGAGGAATTTTGGCTGTGCGGAATTTCTTTAAAATATTTTGTGGGGAACACTCATTTTGATTTTTTTTTGTGGGGAAATATGTTTTACAGAAATTCTCTAACAACCCCCCCCATGGATTTCGAATAATAAAAGGGGGAATCAAGCTCACGTAGAGTATTTGTGGGGAATATGTGGGCAGAATTTATTACTGCAACTGAAATTCGGCTACATTAGGCTACTTAATGTATGAAAAACGGCGACATTAGGCCAAGATCCGTTGGCAACACTGGTGGTTGATGGTTACTCAAATGGTTTTCCAAAAATACGGGGGTAGTGGGTTTCATGATATTTTTTGTCATACCAGTATAGTGTTGCGGCCCGCGTAGCTTTACAAACATATGAATCTATCAATGATAACTTGAATTGTACCTGCTTATTCCCTCTTTTTCCCATACTTATCTTCAGGGCTCCACCGGGTGGTCGGCTAAGGGGTGTGGAAGTCCTGACCTGCACCAGTCGCCCCAACCACCACCAATCTCTCAACAGGACTGCCAGTCGTGGTTCGGCGAAACTGCCCCGTCACTCTATTATGTCACTTATTTCTTCTTTGTGTTTACAGGTACTGGAGTGTGGGTTCCCTCCACTAACTATTTGCCTGACACTTGTTACCTGATTGTTTGATGCTTATTGTTCTGTGTTGTTCTTAGACTAGTACCTGTAAGCGCTCGCATTACCGCTTCCTAACACCGTATGCGGGGACATTGAAGGTCTAGCTTCATTTTTATACTTTGTAGAGCCGTTTATTTAAAAAAATTAGATTCTTGCGAGAGCTCCGAAGGGGTGACCATAAGTCACCTATACCGGGGTGGGACAGGGTGGGTGTAACCTTCAATGTACCTGCTTATATCATTCATACCAGTAGTATGCTATGTACTCACTTATTATTATACTCCTGAACAACTTACCTATAGCAATGTATATATGTGAGAGTCTTCAAGGCGTGAATAAATAAATCAATATTTTATGTAAAAAAAATATATATTTCCAATAAAGAATTATACAATTTAAGAAACGTCACTAAATGACAATTCTTTTTTTCAAAACGGCAGGCAAGTATGAAAATATTTATTATTCCGATTTGAGAGCTCGTAGATATAATGTAGAAAATATGCTCTTGCGAACTCCGGCGGGATAAACATGTAGTATCCAACACGGCCACCATTTTGTACATTAAACGGAACACACACAAATTAAAAATGAAAATATGTAATGTCAAACAGTCGAGTTAAAACAGGACTTCGCCATGCACAATCATTAATATTTACTTTAATTATTGTCTAGCTAAATTATTTACTTACGTACTTTTTATTATAATATTATCTACTTACCTATCGGTTATTATTTACCTTTTTTTATTTAGTTATTTTTATTTTTTTCTTATAATCTATTATTCATACTTTCCATGTTGTAATTGTTAGTATGGTTACCCTATGCTTGTGTCTGATAAGCCAGCACAGGTACCTTGTACTTTAGTTAACAGAAGAATATTATTGTTGCCAACTTACTTAATAATGCTTCTTTTGTTGACTTTTTTGTTTTTATTTTTTTCATACATTTGTTACTAAAATTTTGTTTATTTTGTCTACCGGTCTCGAAACGTCCGTGTCATAAACTTTTCTTTTTTGGTTTAAATTTAATTTAATGTTGTTATTATTTTAAATTTACATATATGTATTTTTTTAAATGATATTATTGTAAAGCTGCACATCTTGATACAGGAATGCCCTAGTGAGATGTGCAGAGTATGCTTTTTATGTAAAAACTGTATTTTGAATGAAATAAATAAAAAAAAAAAAAAAAAAAAAAAAAAAAAAAAAAAAAAATTAAGCATTCAAAAGGGCATAATGAAGTGTATGAAATCAATTATGATTATAGTAATATAATAGAGTATTAACATCAATTTTCAAGTATTTACTAACTTACATGGTAGTTGGGAGCGGCTCATGTGCATTGTACGGATACAATGTACATGTACATTCAGGGCTGTCAATTAGAGATTTGAAAATTTTGAATAAAAATAATAGATCAGTTAAAACTCTTCTATCTGATAGTTTGAGATGTCTGGTTTCGGTACGTAAGTTATTATAATTTATAAATTCGATGGAAATATTCATTTTAAAATTGATGTACCGAAGAAATTTATTTTGTACCTTTTCTAAGGCTTGAGAATGGACTGTAGAACGGTGACCATACTGTTGAATTATATTCTAATTTACTTGCTACGTATACATACACGAACCGAACTGCCTAACTGATCCTCAACTTATGGGGAAAGAACGATGCAACCGCAAATTGCGCGAAACGACGCTAGTAGTTGCTTTGTTCCTTTCCTGTAATTCGAGGCTCGGTTCGCAAAAATTATACTTACTATTAAAGAAACCAAAGGTCTTTTTTAGAAAATGAATCTGATTTTTGAAGAGACGAATGTTGTAGGAGAGAGGAATCACTGAGGTGGGCAAATAATACAATAGGAACAGGCGAGATGTTTACCACACAACGAGTTTTAGAAGCGACCCGTTCTCAAGGTGTATGCGATTGTCAACCATCTACAAATAATGCTGGGTGGGTTTGCTGTCTGAGCCCTGTCTCTGGGAGCATCTTCCTTTGAAATACTTGTAGAACAAGGACAGAATTCCCACCTGACGTCTGTGCTCTAGAGACTGCGTTTGATAAGATAGGGGATCTATAAAACCGACCGCCAACACCTACACAGAGTTAAAAGTTTTTCGTTTCTATACAGACTTTTTTTAATTTTATTTTGGTGCTCCAGACCAGATGTGAACAGATAATAGATTTCATTGATCTTTCTGGGGCTGGGGTCAAAGGCCTTATGTAAATTGACGACATCAGTTTTCTTTCAAATCAGTACAGTGTACATATCACACTTCTAGGGATCTCATGTTCGGTGGGCAGCAGCAAGTCTGAAACTAAAGCGGTCCCCTCAACGCTTCAATATACCAATTATTAATACTTATCTTGAGTGATAAAAGTTGATACAGCTTCATTTTAAGTATACATTACATTAAAAACACATTAAGATCTCCTAAAAACACTCACACACCCCTGGCTTATATACCTATATAAAGGTGCACACATTTTTACTCTATTGTTTTTTTTTTATACAACATGTTTAAAAACACCGCTAAACAGTCACACCCTTACTAATAAACATATTTTTAAATTTACACAACTGATAAACGTCCGTTTACATTACACGAATGTTTTTTTTTTCACTGTGTAAAATTTTAAACACGTTTATTAGTAAACCTGTTAAGGTAAAATGAACACTAGAAAACTAAAAAGATTTTGTATGCTTTTCGCAGTTCCACGAGTCATGAGTCTTCAGTTTCAGTAGCAATGTTCATCTATTTACCAGTTCAATGAAAATATTACACATAATATTATACTGCTTAAGATGTATCGTCTATAGAATAAAGAAGAACACGTATCACTTATAGAAGATTCACTGCATTATTCATATTATCCTTCCAAAATATCAAATTGACAAACTTCAATCAGTGTGCAGCAGCACGGCTCATAACCGGGGTTTCAAAATATTCGCACATTTCAGAACACCTTCGTAACCTTCACTGGCTCAAGTGCCCTGAAAGAATCCAGTACAAACTGTGCTGGATGGTGTTTAAATCCATCGATGAAATGTCCCCACCCTACATCACTGAACTATGCGTCCCGGAAAACAATGGTCTGAGGCAGTCAACTCTTAGATCAGCAACATCATCAGCTGTAGGCAGACTGATAGAACCTAAGCGCAAGCCAAATACTAAGTTTGGTGATCGCGCTTTCGGTGTATCTGGGCCGAAGGCTTGGAATAAACTCCCTCCGGAAGTAAGATCCATAACAAGTCCAACAGAATTCAGGTCTAAACTAAAAACTTACCTTTTTAAGCTGTCATACCCTTAAATTAAATATACCATTCCTGAGAGAAAGTCCAGTTATATCCAATTATGTCCTAAATCCTGTATCTAAATTTCGCTAATAAACAATTAGTTAATGTTAATTAAGTGTTAATCTCAAGTGACCTACCAGGTAAGTATTGTACTGTATATTATCTCCATGTATAGTTAGTAATAACATTAACTGTATTATATACTTGTACAGCGCCCTTGAGGTGATTTTGCACAAAAACGACGCTATACAAGTCATCCAATTATTATTATTATTATTATAATCTGCCGTTTATTAAATAAACTAATAATTATTATTCATAAATGATGTTTTTTCACATGCATACATAATTCATGAGGTAAAGGACATTAATGAAAATCAAGCTTGTATAAAAATGATTTATTTTATTATAATATATTATTTATAAAAACTTGCACGATCAATTCCGTAAGAACTATATTTTTTCAACTTAATTAATGTACAATTAATTACAAAATAATTACAGACTATATACAGGAACATCACACCTCGTGGGGCTAGTTCTATCTATTGCTATACTCCGTTCTCCTTTTTTATGTTAATTTTCTGTGAATTCACTCCACTGTGTGCACTGGACTTCCAGTTCAAATAATACTGTCTGATAATCATTATTGTTAAGTTATATCGCTTCCAACACTAATCTCCATTCAGCGTCTTAATTGGCGTGAAAGTTTTCACCTTAATAAGACAACAAATGTGGTCATTAAATTGAATCAAATTAAAGACTTGGTGTTGGTTCGCGGCCCAAACGCCCCTCACAGCGCGGCTTCCTCTACTGGTTTAGTATTGAGGGATTATAATATAAATTATATGGAAGACCATTAGGTGATCGCGGGAAGAGAAGATGGAATGATTTGAGTAGATAACATACTCAAAATATGACTTGCTTAACATAACACGAAACGACCACATCCTGCAATGAACTGCAACTGCGAAGAAAGCTTGGATTTAAAAGTTTCAGAAGAGACCTCCTATCAACAGAACGAATTATAAATAAATGTTATGTTTTCAAACAATGTTTATTCAAATTAACATTTCTTCAGAGCGTTAAATAGAAACCAGCAGACAGTTTAAATAAATTTAGTAGTTAAAACAATCTCTTCATTTGATCTAATTATAGCCACGATTTAACAGCTTTTTATGAACATGCAAATCAGCAAGCGTTTAAAGTCTGAGAACCTTTGCCTATACGTATTATTCAATTCCAGAGGTAAATAATGAATAATGACAGGGTATGCTTTGCTCGGCAGCCATCGGCACGACTTCCGCAGTGAATGCATTTCGTGACGAGAACGCGATACGCTTTTTCTTATGCAAATTCTAGAAACTCCTACAACCACTACGGAACTCGACAAAAAACTCAATAACAGCGAATTACAGAACTGAAAATCAAAACACAGGGTTTTACTCAAATACTACTGCTACTTCTAAGTATATGATGCTATGGAAGTGAAACTAAGGTAAGAACATTCATGGAAACGGAGCCAAATAAAGCTGATCCAAAAGATAAATAACAAGAATGCTTACAGCTAAACCTAAAACAAGATTGAGTTGAGACATAGTTGCAGGTGGTAAATCTTTCAAGGAAAGTACAACAAGAAGTAAATTAGAGATCGAAAACAACGAAAAAAGTAAAACAAACCATTCTTGCCGTTTTGTTTAATGACAATTTCGCGTTTAGAGAAATAGCGATGCTTTTATGTAAACACTGCGTTTTGTATAAGGACAATTGATTGTAAAGTTAAATAGGCCAAGATGAACAGAATCCACGGCCAATATTTAGTAACGGTACACGAAATCTTTCGTTTCTAAACTTTGTTAAATTGAAAATCTTGGGAAAACCCAATGAAATAAAGATTAAAATTTAAAATACTTGTTTATTAGTGTGTTGTTCATCTCCTACATTCCATTCGGAGTGACATTTGAAGTAATGAAAAGTAGTTTGTTCAGCTTTCAGCGCATGGTTCAAATATTGGCAGTGCTCGCGTGTCCGATATACAACAATAAGAAACAAGGGGCGGTAAAGCGGTCGGCAGATGAAAAGCGGCTTGCAGAGTCCGCATAGCTAGCGGTTATCCGGCAGCAGAGACTCGGGCAAGATGCTCCCACTCTCGACTCTCGACTGTCCAGCAATACGAGTACGTCAACGGGATTAGTTACGCTATTAGTTAGTTAAGCACACCGCGCCACAGTATCCCCTTGTAGGAGACAGAGCCAATCACGATAATTGTGCGCATATGAGATGACACGAGACTTGTTGATACAGAGTTACAAGCGCAGGGGAGGCGACGTAGAATAAAGAATAACACTAGAAGGCCTACCATACAAATACACATCGTAGATCTCCATCGCATATGAATTTCGTTAATACAATTTTGTATTGGAAATTTATGCTTCGATTAGACAAATATTTGGATCACGAAACATGGCACAAGGCAATTCTTGTGTTATTATTTATTCTATGGGAGGTGATAACACAACATGATGGAATAACCATAACATTAAGGAGAACCTCCTCATCCGTTCAAAACACAAACAAAAAATGTACAAATTGATTAGCTAGGGAGAAATGTATGATATAAAAAGCAATCCAATGATGTAAGACGACATTTTGAATTGGGTTTTTAACCATCATGCTCACTAAATAAATACATAATTTTTGACACTGAGCTAATCATTTCATTTATCTATTTACGAGTCTATAGATTCTGGTCGTACAAATTAAATACAAATTGAAAAGCTCTGTAAAAAAACGTTTGTCGCACGAAACACAACCATGAAGCTAAACGGCATTTTGAAGTAGACGGTTTCCGAAAAGAATCAATGACTTGAGATCCAATAGAGGAGAATCTGACATTTATGAAATGTTGGAGACAATCACGAGAGTGAAGTTCGAAATCACAGAACGGAAATGTTCGAGACAATCATGAGAGTAAAGTTCCAAATCACAGAACAGATATGTTCGAGACAATCATGAGAGTGAAGTTCCAAATCACAGAACGGATATGTTCGAGACAATCATGAGAGTGAAGTTCGAAATCACAGAACGGAAATGTTCGAGACAATCATGAGAGTGAAGTTCCAAATCACAGAACAGAAATGTTCGAGACAATCATGAGAGTGAAGTTCCAAATCACAGAACGGAAATGTTCGAGACAATCATGAGAGTGAAGTTCCAAATCACAGAACAGAAATCATTTGATTTCGACTTGAGGAATACCTACTTCAATTTACACATTGGAATTCCATAATATTCACCAACAAGTTATTATGAAAAACGAAATATACTATGCAGGTAAATATTATATGTATTTATAAACAATAATGTACAAATATTACTCTACAAAGTTTAACAATAATTACCAACGAGACAATACTTTATGGAAGCATAAAGGGAAAACAAAACATGTACATCTACACAAATAATTTCATTAGCTAATAATATATTGATTTTCTGCTACGCGCCTTGCACGTATATTTACGAAAACCAAAACTGACTTAATTTCGCTGTGAAAAATGGCTTCTTAAAAATAATAACACATTTTAAATGTATACAATCTGTTTGGCAGGTGCAAAATAAATAACAGATGCATTATTAAATAAAATGCGATTTGGGTACCCTCGTTTAAAGCCAGCAGCAATTGTACATATTATTTCACTGGGCGAATTCAAGACCAACCAACACGAGTAAAACAAAACAGATGTTATTATTTCCATGTACTACATATCAAACTAACTCCGAAAAAAAAAATATATGAATGCTGTAGAAATGAATATATATTGAAAATTCTAAAAAAGGGAATATAACCTTAAAAATATACGTTTACAGCGTAATTATTAGTATTGTCGACGCATGTAAAAACATAAAAATCGAGATTTTTTGATTATTCTCCATCAAAGTTGAACAATATTTCAAAAGTGTATAGGTCTTGTGTTCACACAGCGTTCTATTTAATGTTTTAAAGAAATACGGAAGCATGGATGTAACATTTATTAATTTACCTAATTTTTTATTGAAATCAATTCAATTCAATCATAAACTACCATTAGAAATAATATTCATACCATCACACTATTTCCCCGCCAGAGTAGACTAACTTAATTTTGAGACAGTTGATCAGTTAAAAATGAAGAAACAAAAGTTTTATAAACAACAAGTTTCTTTATTTTTCAAAAAGAGGTTTGTCATCTTGTCAACTGGCGATTTTGCAGCAGTGATATCGAATGAAATGCGAATATTTCACGAGCTTAAAGATAAGATTTATTATGCAGACAGGGAGAAGTGACATTTGAGAGGGGTCACCGAGAGTACGACAAGAAGATTACAGATGATAAGAGAGTTTCAAAATGCATTCACTATTATTACAAAGGGCTTAAATGTCTAAAAAAAAACTAATTCATCTGTGAATAATGTTAGCCTTTAGGTAAAAAAAGGCATTCATTGTCCATTTCGATAAGCGTAAAGCAATTTTTATTTGATTTAATAATCAAAACAAACTACACAAGAACTTCTGTATTTTTTTGGACTTTGAGTGAAATTGACGAATAGGACTTTCGGCGTTTTCGAATCAAAGAAGTTTGCGTTCTTGTTAGTTAGCGACTGTTCTAGCCCCTTATGGCGCGAGAAAATCCGCAATTCCGCCGTCCTTTATTGGTTTATATTTCTGTCAAGGCCGGTGGCGATGACCCCGGCTGGATCCACTCTCCCAACAGATGGACTTCGTTATTTATTCAAATAGTGTCAGATGCAGTTCTATTAATAGACGGAGTGGAAGAATATTCAAATTACATGTATAGGTGGGCAGTTCACGGGCAGAGTGGGTGGATGATTGAAAGGTAAACATTTCAATACCAACACATTGAAAAACTTCGCCGAACAAACGAAATGACATTCAAATTTTCCAAGAATTTTACTTGTCAGCCAGATTTCGTGCGCAGGAAAAACCTTACAAAACCACAAACAAGGCGTCAATTGTAGGTACCAATTATTATTGACGACATTGACACGATTGTCGATATGTGCATAATTTGGAAAATATCTCTCGCCGTCTACTGCTGGGGAGAACTTGCGTGAAAGTAAGCAGTGCATGCTGAAGGTATAAACAATTTTGATGAATAATAATTTAGAGACGAAATGATTATTTTTACACACGTCAGTCCAGCTTTACTCGAGCCAATAAAACAATACACTTGGTTCTCCTATTATGTACACATTCAATTAGTAATAAAAAGTTATTTGTTAAAAATATATAACGACATAAATTAAATGGTGAATTACAAAATTTCATTAGATAATTACGCCTAAAATAGTTTCTAAATGCTTATAATGTAAATTAGCTTATAGTTACAGATTTGCACTTCAATATTACACACTATAATGCTTTCAAATTTTCATTTAACCGGCGCTGACGAATTCCCTTTTAGCAAGAATGTTAAAATTCGAATAAAACTTGTAAAAAATATTTCATCAAATAATCTGGTGACAATTTTAGAGATTAACTGAATTGAATTGTGCCGAAAATGTATTACGATTTCTTTTTGTTTCGGAGTATGAATACAATTTAGATTTATTGTCGAAGTAAATAGATGTGTCGTGTGGTAACAAGCTAGTGGCGATATTGTCGAAGTTAATAGATGTGTCGTATGGAAACAAGCTAGTGCCGATATTGTCGAAGTTAATAGATGTGTCGTGTGGAAACAAGCTAGTGCCGATATTGTCGAAGTTAATAGATCTGTCGTGTGGTAAAAAACTAGTGCCGATATTGTCGAAGTTAATAAATGTGTCGTATGGAAACAAGCTAGTGCCGATATTGTCGAAGTTAATAGATGTGTCGTGTGGTAAAAAGCTAGTGCCGATATTGTCGAAGTTAATAGATGTGTCGTGTGGTAAAAAGCTAGTGCCGATATTGTCGAAGTTAATAAATCTGTCGTGTGGTAAAAAGCTAGTGCCGATATTGTCGAAGTTAATAAATCTGTCGTGTGGTAAAAAGCTAGTGCCGATATTGTCGAAGTTAATAAATCTGTCGTGTGGTAAAAAGCTAGTGCCGATATTGTCGAAGTTTATAGATGTGTCGTGTGGAAATAAGCCAGTGCCGATAAATGAAAAAAAGACATAATATTCAGATTCCCTAAATTTTAGAGATCACATGTAGTACAAAATCACCGCGCTTATAAATTATTTAATAATAATTTATGTGCCTATATTTACAACATTGTAAATTAATATAATTAAAAGTGATTCTTTACTTATAAAAATAACCAAACTTTATAAGGTAGAGTTTCCTTCCAAATTCCGCCCGATTCCACTAACTATTATTAATACCATATTATATTTATATATATATCATATTTTATTAATACCACATTATACAAAACAACACATTCCTTCCATAAATAAATAATTATACAATTGATTGTCTTGTCAAGAATGTAAAAGATTAAGCGCTAAAGGAAAATAAATAAAAAAAAAATTCTCTATGAAAATAAATGCTACTATTTTGGAATATTAAAGTTGAAAGCACATTCCGGTAGCATTGAAACAGTTGCGGCAAAAATTACAATAAAATTGACGTGATTTGTTTAAAAAATGCATATAAAACAGAAAATAAATCAATTATAAATCCATTTTCACAAATATATATGAGGTAGTATGACGATGTCACTTCCTAGACGGAAACAAGTGTCAAATTAAACCCCTTCGAATCATTCAAATAAATAAATACAAAGAAGCTAGATTACTTATGTATGTATATGTTACATGTAAACGTACAGGTATATTATGTACAGGGAACAAGGCTACTTAATATTTACAATAATAATTGCCACGGAATCAACAAATACCTTAAAGGGTCGCCCTAACAACAGTAGAATAGTTCCAGAGTTCAAATAATAATATATTATACTATACCTAATTCACTAATAATTTCATTCAACAATTAGATTCACACGATTTCTTTTTCATTTCATTGTTCGAAGTAAACGTGGACCAATAGAATTATTTATACACATATATATCTTTTTATGAACAGTATTACTAATTTCGCTATATTTACACGTTGCCTAATAAAATATCTTTTATAAATGTTTTCAGATATTATTGCACTCGACAAGACTTGCGATCGGGAGAAACGATAAAGTTGAGAATTGTGGGTGTCACCATTTTTCACCAGAGTGAGATCCACCGAGGGCTAGAGTTAGCCGGGCAAGGCCGGGTGAGCCAGAGCCTGATAATTATTTGCTATTTGAGCCAAGTTCACCGCATCTTCTTTATCAACAAAAGTAGAGAATCTCAGCCAGTACCCTAATTATTTAATTAACAGGTAAAAGTAGTTTCGCGAGACAGCTAATACATTATTTATACACCATCAAAGAGTTTGTTCATAGGATTATTATTGCTTTTGAAGGGTGTTTTTTTACTTTTGTCTGATCCTTTCCGACCTTCTGCTGGTTCTTCCATGACCTCCGATGGGTGTAGCATGGGAATGCACATGCGATTAATTCTGTTCGCGGACCGCGAGCACGTAGGCGGCCGCCCTTGCTTTGTTCTTCTCTTGACTTTATTGGACGATGTCGCTACACTTTGAGGTAGGGAACTGCCCTGAGACTTGCATGATGAGCGTCCCTTCTTTTTGTCCTGAGAACAGGCAGAAGCAGATACCTGAGTTTTTTGTACTATTTCCTCGACGCTATCTGATGATGAAGGCGTTTCCGATGAGAATAGATCCCTACGACCAGGCTTTCGACCAGTGGATTTTTCGAGATTGATGACACTGTCCTCTGGTGGAGGTAGTAGTGGCTTAGGCATCTGAGGTATTTTTCTACGCTTTGATCTGATTTTTAAATTCTGAGATCGTACTGCAGTCTGACCTTTCCTTACTACAACTTTCCTGGTGCCCTCTGATGGTGGGGGTGTTACCCTGACTCGGGGGGCGTCACTACGACGAGACACCGAACTGTCTGAATCTTCGAGCTTAATAATATCTATAATGTCTACGGTTGGAGGCAGAGGCTTGGGCATTACCACACGAGACTTGGCCGGCGCGGGCGATTGGCGCGCGCGGCCAGTCACCTCCTGTCCTCCCGACTTGTCTTGCTTAATCTTATCTAATTGCTGAGGGAACCCTTTAGAAAAGGCCCTGCGCTGTGACCTGCCCTGCGTTGAACGCGGGCAGGGCGACGCCTACTAGGCGTCGGGGGCTGAAGCTCAGGAGTTCCCCTGGGACTGGGGGGGCACGAACGGGGTCCACCGCAAGCACTCGGGGTCTATCTGCTTCACCTGGCCCCGCCGTTTCACTCGCTCTGTATACTCGTCCAGGACATCCTAGGAAAATACACAAATTACTATCAGGTACATGGTACATGTTACATGCTGATGGTGTTTATATAGCAAAGCTCTGCCTTCAATAAAGTACCGAAAGTATATAACTTTAAACATGTAAAACTTGAAACATACCTGTCTCTTGAGAATGATATGCTTTCCCTTCCAGTATTTCATCATGCCGAGGGCCTGCAACGTGCTGACGATATCGTAGGAATTGATAGCCATTTCTTGGGACATGTCCCTGATGGACAGTGAGGCTCCGGGGTGGGAGCACAGGTGCTGTAGCAGAACGTCTTTCCAGTAGGAGCGGTAGGAGATGAGTCCCAGGTCCGAAAGGGGCTTTTCGGGGGAACCAATCTTACCTTCTACCCGTGTCAACAGGTAACCTGCACCAAACAAAAAATCTATATTAATAAAATGCTCTATAGCTTTTTAAAGTTGAAACACGAGCGGCTATAAATCAACGTTAGAGATGCTCATCTCGTTATATCTCCACTGAGATAGGGTGGATCCACACTACGACCCCGTTCAGCTGTGGAAGCAGTGCATTTGTGCTAACATGATGCATAAGTCACAGATGTGATACAAACTACCGAGCATACAATTTCGATGGACGAATGAAGGAATGGACGATGAATGAATGGACGATGAAGGAATGGACGATGAAGGAATGGACGATGAAGGAATGGACGATGAAGGAATGATGAAGGAATGGACGATGAAGGAATGGACGATGACGGAATGATGAGGAATGGACGAGACCAATAGGACGCAGCATGAAACCCTAGACTGGTTCAGGTATCTTAATGTTCAACTATGAATCCCACATTAAAATAGAAGAACCGCATTTTTGCTTCCCTGCAGTTTTTTGTTGAAACGAATGTCCGTTCATGTTTTGTTGGCTAAAATGAACAAATTACTAAATATTCCTTTAAATCCCGATAAACATCGGTGGGATCATTTCCTCGTCCAAATGCTTCTGGTATTTTTGCTGGGGTGCCGATCACGCACAATTAATTTACAGGAATTCATAAAAACCCTGAAAAGGTAATGAACTAAATACAATATTAATACAATTGGTAATAATTTGAAGAGAAAGACAAAGCCATTATTTCCCAGACCAGTGGAAGCTCTCATATCGCACGGTCCGATGTGAGATCGTTCAACTGCATGTAACTTCGTTGCAATTTCACTAATTAGGAGAGGCATTATTTTTAAAGAATTTAGAAATACTCCAAGAAAAGTCTGAGACGTTAGCAGATAAATTAATATGAGCGCAGTTACCCGAATTGGTACATTGGTACAGACATGGGCATACATATAATAAATTCATAAAAGCGGCAATTTTCCAAGATATGTAATTCAGTATCGCGCGATCTACCGGACCCAATAATTTATTCTCAGACAGAAAGTCACGCTAACCGCCCTGCGTCTAAGAATTATTACTTTGCGATGAAATCTACTTCTTTCAAATTACAATGTTGATGAGCGTTTCATTCGTCTTGCGTCTTCATTACCTTTAACCCTTCAGGTTTTTAAATATTTTTACCAACAAGTCCCAACGACATGGAGAATTTTCTTGGAATTTCGGAATGCTCCCTAGGTATCTAAAATGTGCTACATATTACTTATTTTTGAAGTTGTCGTTAAAAGAAATACTATTTTAGAAACTAGATAAAATTATTTTTGAAATAATAGGATTTGAAAAAAAAATTGTACTTTCTAAAAAATAAATTTGTAATATCAAACATGAAAATGTTAACAAAAAAACTTACATTTACATTTTGACTCGGAACGTCCATAATTTTGAAATAATTCGATATTTATAAAACACATTCCTTTTGTGTAGATAATAACTAATAAAACTGTCATTTCACTGTTTATACCATTTATACAATAAAAAAATATTTTTTTTAACTTTCATATCTGTCAATGAAAAATGCCGAAAATCGTTATTATGCACTTTGACAATTTTTTAAATTTTTTATTCATTTAATAATGTATAAACATTTGATACAAACTGTGAAGAACAATTATTTTATCTTTCCAATGACGAACATATCATATATCTACGCATTATAGAAAAAAATATAAAAAATACTTTTATAATGTATTGACGACCCGGTCAGATCTGTCCTTCCGTGGATATAATGGAATATGATGTTTGTGGCTAGTAATGTCCTTCCGAGGCCTGAAGGGTTAACAGACTTCACAAGCCGAACATATTCAACACCCATCATCCTATTTCGGATGCTATCGGATAGTCTGATTATAATATCGATTGATATTAACACAAATACAGCTTGACAACACAGATACTAAAGGAACTGGATTTGTTTCTTTTCTTTCTTATGTTTTCACTTAGTGGATATAAATGATTGTTTACCGGCGGCAGTTGACTCAGTGCGTTATCCATTTGGTATTAATTAACAATAGAATTTTTTAATTAACGTATACGCCGCGTTCTGAACTCATATTTTTAAAACAAAACTTATAATAAAGCAATGTATTCTTTCCATGGTGAACTTTGCAGTTAAGTCCAGAAACTGGCCAGCATCTGGATCAGTAGAAGAATAGAACTTGTTAAAAGGGATAAGATGTGTGTTACTCAAATAGTTTACGGTGTTTGGAGAGAGTTTTACCTTTCGCCTCTTGACCCGGCATTATAGCTTTTGGTCGTTCCACTCGATGGCCTGACCGGACAAGGTGGTTCGTCTCGCACCAGGTAACGGAGATAACGATACGCCATCATATTCACTCGAACGTAGATAACGTATACTTACAATAATTATAATACAGTAGTGTTTGTGTTTACAGTAGAGAGCTTGTACATTAATTAACAGATTAGCAGTCCCTATGGTGGAAGTCTGGAAGGGATCTAAACAAACAGTTAATATTCCTGAGAGGTGTTTACGGTGAGGGAATTACACAGGTGACAATTCGTGGCTTCGTTGTAGTAATTATCGAATTACTTCTTCAGGTGCCCTCTGCCGTAGAAGGTTGACATTGTAGGTTACACGGTCCGGAATATTTTAGCGAAGCTGGACTGGGTACAAATCATACAAGATTCAAAATCACGAAGTGTGGCGTCGTTGTCTACTACGTTTTCCATCAATCCACCCTCGGATTTTCAGTTGGGAAGTCTTGTACATGACGCCTCTCTTAATGTAAGATACTGGAGCAGGTATTTAGGTATAATTATTTTACATCATCTCGAATTTTGGCTCATTTTGTGTTTTATATTTACAGGACGCGCCCACAGGTAACCGTCGCCTATAACCTCATATCAAAGGATTCAGTTTATTCGTTTTCGAATCCCGATGCAATGATGGCTATGTATAATTGCATTATAAGGCCTAAAATTACCCATTACACGTTGCAATATGTATGTTCTATTTCTTTTTGCAGGGTGTTAAGAAACATTCTTGACTTGACTTTAACCAGTGATTACAGACATATGATTCTGACTAATTTAAAAACATAGAAAATCAGTAGTTATTTTTGGAAAGCTAGGGTAGATATGAGGGGTTGAGCAATTACTCTGCTGGGCGACCAATGACGACATGTGAAAGATTAAAAAATAATATATGTCTTTGAAAAAAAATACTGATATAATTTTTTTAATAAAATCTTGTCTACGCTAGGTTAAATTAAACGCTTTAAAACATACGTCAAATATCGATATTTAAATTTCTCTCACAAGAAAAATAAGAAAAACGGAATGCCAAATATCTTCCCGCAACGTTGTAAATTTTGTAGACGAGAAACGGATTGAATCGCGGCGGTAAAAAGCGGCCGAGTATAAATCCAAGCGACGAACCAATTAGCGTGGCCTGCCGTATAGGGCCCACCGGGTGCTACGGAGACCTAGTACTCTGTACTCTCCCTATCTAGTATAGTATTTAGCGTAGGCTGAAGTGTTGAACCTCTACGCCAGTCGTAGTAGCGGGGCAGCGAGTTGTGAAAGCGTGCACCGTAGTACAGCTGTGACAGATGATTTTGATTTGAATGAAAAATAGGCGCTGAATGAGGATTTATTTAAATGAAATTTAAGAAAAAGTATACATCCGTTAAGTTCTATAATGTTCACGTAATGGGATAGTATTCAAGTCATCAACTATTGAAATTTATATAGTTAAAAAATGATTTTTTAATAACTCGGTTGCTTCGAATATTTAAGCTTCATAAACGTCACCCAACATCTCTATAATATTGAATGCGATTATAATTTGCAGGGGCATTATTTTAAAACATTTCATTGGGTGTTTTGCGAGCAAAGATTGTTTAAAATGTTTGTAAGACGGGCCTCTGTGGTTACTGGACCACTAATAATGCGGAGGTCGCGGGAATTAATCCCGGCGTACGCAAATAAATGTAATGTAATAATGTCGTTTCACAATAAATTTTAATTTTTAAAAATTATATATAGTGTATTTGCGGCAACTTCCAGAGTCGAAGATACTCTTAGTATCGCCCCAGAGAAGGACCACCATTAACAAATTAAAAATTAACAAATGAAAAGTTAATTTTTTTACTGGAACAACTTTATTTCATAACTTTTGAAGGTTATACCCATCAATGTAATATATTATTTAAGAAGAAGATAATACTAATCTAAGAGAAACATGAAACAGAACAAGACACATAAAAATACAAAGATAACGGTCTCAAATGGGAATGGAACCCAGGATCTTCGTCTTATCGACAAAAATTACGTATGATAATTAAGTCCCAATGGTCGAGTGATCAAATCAAATATATTCTTCTTCAATTGAAAAGTTGCTTGAAATGGTTATAGACGTGTTTGATGACCAGATTTGAATATCCAGGTTCTTCCCATATTCTTCCCTCCCCACTACCTTCAGCATCAGAACATACCCCAATTGGGGATGCCATAGTCTCACTGGTTAGAGACGGTTGGGAATCTTGTGCGGTATTTACATGATGAGCAAGAATTGACGTAGATATGGTTTGGGCACATGGAGTGAATATACAAAGAAAGGAGTGTCAAGAGAATTAAAAATGACTCACGATTAAGACGGAGTCAAGGGAATAAAGCACTGGAGTCGGAAAAATAGACGACATAAGTGTAATGAATGTAGGAGTCGCTGATGAACATACGATGCGAATGGAGGGTTCAAAGGCCAGTACGGGTGTCAGCAGTTCTCTTCCATTTTGACCGTTATCAGTTGTACTTTAAATATTATATGCTATACTTATATAAGAGTCTATAATTTATTGTATTTTTCATTTACAAAAGCAGCCATATTAGGTAGGTACGAAAGCGAGTGAAGCATGTAGTCGTAGTGTATGCCAGGATAGAGGAGGAGTGGGACCAGTAGTTAGTTATATGGAAGTTAAGTTAAGCACCAATAAAAAGGGTGTGGTGAGTGCGGAAATAGGTATGCAGAGAGCATAGTGTATGCCCAGCAAGCGTTATTCAGCGCACTCTCTCCAGAACACAAAAGGAATTCGCGCCTCCTTTATAGACGGGCGAGGGGAAATAGGAGGAACGGGAGAGGAAATTTCATTTTATCCGACCAAAAGGAGGGAAAAAATAAGAAAAACGAAAAGGACGCAGATAGCGGCAGACGAATGTAAGGAGCACGGAGGGAGACGGTCGACATCCAAACTGCTTTAAATCTGACAATGCTAGGCGATGCAGTATACAGAATACAGACTCAGACCCAACACGCTGCCGACCGGGACCAATAAAATAAATGTTGACTATAGTTTGCAAACAATGCCACTATCAGAAAATGAATACAGGTTTTCAGGATTATTGACAGCCCGAATAGGGTATTTTCATTGCTCATTTATATTTTCGAAAAATATTACGAGTAATTATTTTATTTTTATGTTGACGAATAAATTTTCCACAATGATTTAAAATGTGCCGTTTTCGGTTTGCCGTCAAAACGGCATGTTCGTTTTGATTCGTGAATATGGCGGCGTTGACGTCACGCCAAACAACGTTGGTGACAGGCGTCTTAACCAGCAAGTGGCGTTTTCACGTCATAATGACGTTGTAACCAGATAGAACCGTTTCGGAATGTGCGGTTTTAGATCATTTTTAAAATCAATAATTGTGAATTAAAATGACATATTAGACAATTATCAAAATCAGACAAATAAACTTTAAATTATTATTAATATTGTGAAATTATAAAATATTCTTTGTTTAAAACCACTTTATTTGGTTTATACACGTCGATCGGTTTCGATTGATCGGTTTCAACCTTCATCGAAAAAAAAACGTATAAACTTAATTACAAAAAATGTAAATTACTTGATACGTTTATTTTCCCGATGAAGGTTGAGATCAACCGAAATCGGTAGACCGGTACAGTATAAATCGAATAAAGTGGTTTTAAACAAATAACTTTTATATTTTTACAGTATTAATTATTTCAAGAAATGTGTTAACGGAGACTTGCTGGAAATTTGAACAAGTGTTAATATTGTTTTACATTTTATCAGTGAATTTTCATTGGCGATGGTGTCGAGGAAAACACATATTTTATATCGTGGCGACGTTTTGTTTTATCAGACATATACTAACTTCTTACAAGGGTTTCAATACAATAAAAGCTCAACAATTTCAAGTATGGTATTCAAGTGAAATCGTCTGCGAAGAGAAGGAAAGAAATAATGATGGATCGAAACAATAACTCAGCTAATAGACCCGGCTCTCCTATGAAAGTGTTAAGAGTGCAATGGGATTGCGAGAAGGTTGTATGTGTGTAGAGAAGAGATGGGTGGAGTAGGTGGGTTGATGGGTGGTGTGGGAAGGTGGTGGTGGGTGGACGGAGCAGAGGGAGGGGGCAGACGGAACTTCCCAGACGCCGCGACCGGGAGAGGTATGCAGACATTATTATTTGATCCGCCAATCCGGCCAGGGTTCAGAGCTAGGGAGTCCCTGCCAGCCTCCGGCAAGAACTACACAAGAATACCCAAAGCTAGACCACAGAGCGCTTTGTCCATCATTCAAAGACCAACAAAAATAAGGCGAGGACATCATCACTATAACAAAATGTCAATATATGTAATACATCTTCCAAAGTAAATGTTTTCTCTAACTAACCATCGGGTCATTTCCTCGCAGAGGTAGGAAGAGAGGGTGGACCGCCACACAACTCCGTCTTGGCACACATTCATACAAATTCTGTCAATTGACTCATAGATACAACTCAATCTTTTTTAATCATTATTGATCGAGCCATGCCTTTGGAAGAAGTCTCTAACTCATATCGACATAACGCGACTTAAGTTTCTGATTAATTTGGTCTCCAACAAATTTTCACTTTTGTCATATCGACTCTTGGATACAACTAAAGTTTCTGATTCATTATTGATCGAGCCACGCCTTTCTGAGGCGTCTCTAACAACTTTGTACCTTCTGTCATATCGACTGTTGACATAACACGACGTTTCTGATTAATTTGGTCGAGCCAGGTCTTTCTGAGGCATCAACAACAACTTCATAGCTTGTCGATCGACTCTTGACATGATACAACTCAAGATTCTGATTCATTATTGACCGAGCCGTGTCTTTCTGAGGCGTCTGTAACAACTTTGGGTGTACACGTATACACTTGCGTTTCACCCATTCTCCTGACACTTTATGTCCAAACGACTTTTCAGTTATCCTTTCTTTACCTTGTTCATTACAATTACATCGTCCTTGCATTGTTCTCGGACCTCCACATACTGAACACGGTCGTACATTGTTCAATCACATATACGCCATAGGAAAATAATTCATATTATAATCTTTTAACAACATGATTACGGAATAATATTTCAAAGTTCAATGATCTGCGTGATCTCATCCCTTTGAATTAGTTTTGTAATTCAAGTATAAGATCTCCAATAGCAACCAAACAGGAATGTTAAGGTCTAGCTGCAGTGTCTCAGACCTTTGCAACAAACTGTGTATGTATGTGTGAGTGTGAGTGAGTGTGTGTGTGTGTGTGTGTGTGTGAGAGAGAGTGTGTGTGTGTGTATTAAGAAAGAGACGCTTAGATGATTTGGGCATGTATAGCAAATTAACGAAGAAACAGTAAGGATAATGTATGGTTCGAATGTGAGGAAGGCATGGCGAGATGAAGTGATACGTATATACCAGAATGCCTGAGTATGGCACTTAAAAAAAATAATATACATCTATCATCCAGAAATGAACCACAAATTGTCAGACAATCCTGGTATTACAATAGTTCCTGTTCAGAAGAACAATCAGTACTAGTCCTCTGCTCAGCGGATCACCGAACAGAAACTCGGTGGACAACGGTGAAACATCCTTTAAGTACAGTAAAATGGGGTGACTTCGCTCAATCAAATTAAGCAGAAACTTAATAATTGAAACATGTTTAAATTATCGAAATGTACATTTTTTTTAAAATTGAAGGTGTATGTGTGTTTGGGGAGTAACACAACACGGTAATCTACAAGCTAATTACAATGGTACTTACCCCAATCTAGAACAATTTTGAAATGAAAATACCAGTTCGAATATTCGATTGCGTATGTAAGTAGTTATATTATATTATATCGATAGACACTGAGAAACGTAAAAATATACACGGAGAAAACGATATGAAATATTTTTAATTTATTAAAAATCTGGTCAAATTATTCGTTTTCCTGTTAAAATGGGACTGGAGGCCTATAAAGAATGATTTGACAAATTTTATAACAATCTATCAGTAAAGCACGAATATGTTGGAAGGAAGATGGAATTCGTGTTCTTCAAAATAATAGTGAACACGTGTTCAGATATGTTCTGAATGACTAATATTTTATTAGGAAATTATCATTTAAAAAAAACCGTATTTATTTTTTTCGGTATACTTTACAATATAAATGACATGAAAATATTATAATCGCTGAGGAATTTTTAAAATACATTTTTTTACTGTAGATTTCTCTGTCACTGGAAATATCTTTCTAATTGGGCATTGAATAAACTCAAAAACATTTTGACAGTTATTTCCAAAGCGTCATTGTTTAAAAAAATATCTGATTAATAGCGAGACGTATTAATTATTAAGTAACCAGTTGATGTTGGCAGTAGATAATAGAAACACGGGAGATGGGCCATGATCTATTATTGATATGACACCGCACAAAAGTGTCACCAACATCTTTCACCCAGACTTTTCGCAAATCGCACAGCGGCGCCCCGTCTATGTTTCTACCTACCCACCAGACGCAAAACTTTCATTAGCTCCGCTACTTCGATAGTGCGTAGATTTTGGCCGTAGCTCGGCATAATGCCGTATCTCCTATTGTTTCTATTATTTCTGGTACAGCCAATGATGATCTCTTGTAAAGTGTCAGATGAAAAAGACAGAATTTTATATCTTGATTAAAATTTCGGATATAAATCTACAGTTCGTTGGTTCGCCCTAATCTAGAATATGCCTGCGTTATTTCGTCTCCATTCTATGATGTTCACATTAATCATTTCGAATCCGTACAGCATCGCTTCTTAAGGGGAATTGCTTAAGAGGTTAGGGCTAGAAAGAGACGATTACTCATACGATGAACTTTAAGTAAAATTAAAATTTTCTTATTTAGGAAAACGTAGGAAGGACTATGATCCCGTCTGCATTTTCAAAATTATTAACAGTATGATTGACTCACCTACTTTGTTGCAACACATCCCTTTCAATATCCCTTCCCGTAGACTCAGAAATAATGATTTGGTTTTCATCAATCAACACTCCGTAAATTATGGATACCATTCACCAATGTCCAGAATGGCCAGACTTATCAACTCAAGTCGGGACCTTTGATTTTTTGGTGTCAAAAAATGATTTTTGTCAGTCATTACACAAGGAATATTTTGTATTGATATGGCAGAAGTCGTGAACTCCATCAAAACCATGTTCCTGTCTTGACTTGGCATTATCTCTATTGTGTTGTGCACTGTTTTTGTCATAGCAACTTTTATTGTAACATTTCTCCATGTATTAACTTCGTGTAATATGTAATACGTTAATTGGACCTGGTCCGTTAGTAAATAAATAAATATTACACCTGAGGTCGCGAATAATAAAATAATAAAAAATTAAATAGGCCACTACTTGCAAGGTTCTGAAATGGATTTGCATAATAAACATGATGCAAAAATCGACCTTCCACCTACGCAGTCTCAGCGACTGAGTTCTTTTGAAATTTCACCTCGGATTCATCATAGGTAGTATAATCAATGCAAATTGGGAATTCCGGTGATGTTAAAACACTAATGTAGGCAAAGCATTACTTCTTG
Organism: Hesperophylax magnus; assembly: GCA_026573805.1. Lineage (NCBI taxonomy): Eukaryota > Metazoa > Arthropoda > Insecta > Trichoptera > Limnephilidae > Hesperophylax > Hesperophylax magnus. The sequence continues at coordinate 11,653,404 of JAIUSX010000022.1, forward strand.
GAAAATAACAACTAAATATTTTGTTTGCACCTACAACTACAGTGCAAAGGATGACCAGTGATGACGACGAATGTATTTTTCTGTTAAACTTGCTAAAATTTTCAAAAAACCCATGATTCAGCAAAAAGCCACATTTCAAAAATATCCAAAAATTAAACCCAAATACTTTTGATCGATACCTACTTACTATTTTTCACATCATGAGGAACTTCTATGATTTCGATGGAATGTGCTGGGAAGAACTAGCGTCAAACCCGTGTCCGTGCATTTTCCGCACGAACAAGGGCCGTTTTTACGATGCTTCTTGTGTAATGACATGAATTGAAGGCTTTAGTGTTTTCTCCCTCCTAAAACATGGGTCCCTGCGAAACCGAGGTTCAGCATTACTTTCGCACAGCATCCTAATGACGACATAACCCTTGTAGAGTTAAGGCGTACACGTCGTGTAATATTTGCAATCCGTCCGCCAACAATAACACTCCCCATGTAGCTTGCTCTGAGGTTTAATCTCCAACACCAGCTGCCTGTCTCGATTTATGCAAGAAAAAATATCGCCAAAAAGTGAATTTTATTTTACGAAGTTCCGGCACAAATATTTATTTTATTTTTATTTAATATTTGTATGTTTTTTACAATAAATATACAATTTATACATATTATACAGTGTTATAAAGGTAAATAATAATAGCTTTTCCTCACCATAAAGAGACGAGGCTCTTGTGTTTGGTGAGTGAATCCTAGCTCAATTATATGGAATCATGTAGGTAAGTAAATAATATATTTGCAAAATAATGTTTAAAGATCATTGTCAAATTAACTTAATTTGCCACATTATACAATAAAACCATAACCCAAAATGGGTTCGTAAGTAGGAGATTTTGAAATTTAAAGCAGTTTTTATAGGCCTGATTCTTTATTTTTTTTGGGCCTTTAATAAATCTTAAATTTTCGATTATTACCAAGGCCAAGATGTGTTCTACTCGCAGCATTTAATTAAAAAATCTAAAACATTTATAAGCGATCAAATTTTCAAACGAAAACACATGATTTTACATTACTACGTAGTGAGTCGCCTTAATATTATTTAAACTACGAGAAGACTTAAAAAAAATGAACATAAATTTCAACGTTATAAAAACATATTACTTTTGAGAAAATGCAGTTTATACAGTCCGAATAATTTGGCATCGACCCTTACTAAATGGCAATGTCAGTTATTCACTCTGTCAGGCCACAATCTAAATAATGTCTGATGTTCAATGATATTAATGATGATTCGTGTAATATTATGATGAAAGTTGCAAAAATGCATTAAAGTTTCAAAGTTCTACATTAAATATTACAAAATGAAGATTTATTTGTAAGCAAATGAAAAAATTGATATGATAAACATAATCGAAATAACATGACATTGCACCGCATCACGAGCAGTAGACTGTGACGTCGGTAATTCGACAACGGATAATGACATGAATAATTACTATAATCGTTCCCTTTTTAAATCATACGATATTTCTCAAGCAATTGATCCGATGAGTAGCCGACTCGATGATGACGTTGGGCGCATCTGTGGCACTGGACTGTGACGCCAGTAATTCCACAAGAGATAATAATATGAATAACTATTTCAATCTTTCTTTTTTTGGGAATCATTCGATATTTTCCAAGCAGGGGACCTAAAGATTAGTGGATTCGTCTAAAGCAGTGTAGCAGGGGTATTCTAAATATAGCCTCGGCGGACTGACGGTACAATGCACTCCAAAGTTCGGTCCCGAGACCACATCTCCTGCAAGCAATGTGCAATCTGCAGCGATCATGTGCAAAGCCACCGAACAGCCCAACTTCAGATACTCCACCGGAGCGGCAAGGCAAAACCCGTTTTACAGCGTGCCAGTTCGCTGGATATGATAGCGAGTCGTGGACCAGGCGGTTTATTTGGCAATTGGCAACTGGCAACACTGCAGATGGCTCCGCGGGGAAGGGAAGGGAGGGCCGAGACAGACTGAGGCGGGGAGGCGGGGGGAGCGCTCTTAAACCGTGGGTATTCTCGCCAAGTTTATGCGAACTTCATATTATTCGCTATTATTATTACAGAGCGTGAAAGAATACGAATCACATTCAGATCCGCTGCCTTCTGATGCTTTAAAACAAAAGTAAAAAAACAGTCAATTCTTATAGCCGCAACTGAAAAGAGCACTGCCGTGCTGAACGAAAATGCGAGAGCAAAATGTTCAACGATGAATTTAAAAAAAACGTAGGCTGTGATAATACTCATTAACAAAAAAAAAGTATGAAAACAGAACCAACACGTTTTACGTATGATTAATTTCAAAAGTTCAGCAACCAGACAGTAGAACTAGCAGCGGCGAGATAGAGATAGCCAATGAACCCGAAGCCTTCCGAAAATTCCGAATTTCGATGCAGCCGGTTAGAATTAATTCCCGATCCGTCGCGTGGAATAACTTCTCTAAGTTTGAGTTCTTCGGCGAATCTTAAGAAACTCATTTATACGACCGCCCAGAGGTAGTAGCAGCAGACCGGGCATCAGAAGTGGAAAGGGTAAGAATAAGTTAGAAAGAACGGAAGAAGAAATAAGAAAGCGGATGGGTGTGCTGCTGGGTACATAGAGATCCGATCCCGAGGGAACAGTCCAGGATTAACTATTATAGCGAGAGACGCTGACGCTAAGTGCGATTCGTTTATTTTACGTCACAATGGAGAGATGGTTCAGAGTTCATAAAAACCGATAATAAGGATAGAACATCACATTATTAAAAGAGTAGGTATGAACCCTCATGTTAAGATACAATTCGGTGGTCCTAGTTTAAAATTTTATGATGTCTGCAAAAATTATAATGATTTCAAAGTGTACCAATGTTGTATTTGTCTATACCTAACGTTACCACAACACCAAAACACGGCTGTAACTTATTATTTTGCGATTAGATAAACAATTCTGTTTCAAGTTGATCTACCGAAAAATGTCATGTTATGTTAACATTAAAGTAATAATTTAAAGAATTATCACCGTTTTGTAAATTTTTTGTGCTTTGATTTGATTCGAACTGGTTCCGAGTTCTGATTTAAGTTTAAGAAATCGACAAATACGGCATTATTAAGAAGTGAAATTATGTGACTGGTATCATGGACAATGCAAAATGTGACCTTAAGATTAGACAATTTGTATACCATATCGCATAACACGAGAGGGTTATTTGATATTTACAAAGCTAGAGAATGGTTCACTTGGTGAGAGAATAATGGAAGTCAGAAACTGGAGCCTTTTGCAGGTGCGGTGCAACCACCACAGTGGAGAGAAGATAAAGAGGATGGTCGGTTATGCATTATTATGATCCTGCTGGCGAGGGCCGTTGTAACTCTCTTCCTCACACATGCAACGGAGCTTTTGGAGGAATGCTCTCAACATTCTGCAGTATTGTGGAGTCGTCACGCGGTTAGGATTCCATAGAGCAGGGGGCAAATTACAAAAGTGAAATAAACTTTGATGTTCCGGCCACAGAGCTAGAGTATCATATGGAACTGTGATCTAAAATAACAAGCTAAAGTTCTTAGCTTTTACGAATTATAAAATAAGGGTATTAATAATAATATGACGACTTTACATTACATATGGATAGTTAAACGTCAAGTATTCTGTTTATAAGAAAAAACATTAGAAGGTCCGTGAAATGGACTGCCGCGAGTAGATTTTACGTAGGTAATTTTGCTAAACTAAAGTGATGTACCCGATATTACCCGCCTCAGAACAGACTTTATTACGAAAAAAACGTTGCCGGTTGCCGGCACCGAAACTGATACTGTAGTCACAAATTTGTCTATAAAGATCACAATAATAAAGAAATAAACTTACAATAAATTTGGTAAACTTGTCGATTTCCGCTGCATGCAAAGGCTCTATAAAAACAACACTTGATTTCAACTTAAATATGTAATGGAGAATGGAGACAAGTATTTAAGTCTGAGGTTTAAGTAAACATGAAAAAAATAGGTTTTTAGGTAGTTACTTTGAGGTATTTTAATAATTTATGCATATTTCCTAACCTTCAAACTAAACCTTGATATATAAAAATGGAAATTTAATGCATCTTTTACCATCTCCCACGATTTAAATAGTTATGTTTTGTAGTAATTAAGTTGAAATCCAAGTGTTATTTATAATTTTTTTTTGGCGTAATGATAATAAACAGCGTGCTCGAAATTATTTTGTAGCATTGGGTGGTGCCGCTTTACTATCTACAATACATGTTCGAGTACCTATCTCATTCATACCGTAATATTATTTTGTATCATTGGGTGGTGGCACTTTACTATCTATAATACATGTTCGAGTACCTATCTCAATCTTACCGTAGTATTATTTTGTATCATTGGGTGGTGGCGCTTTACTATCTATAATACATGTTCGAGTACCTATCTCAATCTTACCGTAATATTATTTTGTATCATTGGGTGGTGGCGCTTTACTATCTATAATACATGTTCGAGTACCTATCTCAATCTTACCGTAATATTATTTTGTATCATTGGGTGGTGGCGCTTTACTATCTATAATACATGTTCGAGTACCTATCTCAATCTTACCGTAATATTATTTTGTAACATTGGGTGGTGGCGCTTTACTATCTATAATGCATGTTCGAGTACCTATCTCAATCGTACCGTAATATTATTTTGTAACATTGGGTGGTGGCGCTTTACTATCTATAATGCATGTTCGAGTACCTATCTCAATCGTACCGTAATATTATTTTGTATCATTGGGTGGTGATACTTTACTATCTATATTGCATGTATTAATATTACATGAAAATGTGGTTTTACCGATATTCCGTTCCGAGATACAATTTAATAAGATGAACAATAGAAACCCTAATTAACAACTCTTGCAACCTGATTAGCCCTCAATCAAGACTATTTCGCTATGAGAAATGCGATATACGATCAAAAGTTACCCAAGAAGAGCCTATCCCAAAGCCGAGAGTAAAATTTCATTTAGCGCTGCCACCTGAAGTGGGTGTCTCGGCTCCGGGAAACTTGCCACCCTTCTGCGGCGGGGTGGCCCACACCGCGACCTTGCCACCCCTCAACCCCCGCTCGCCCCGCTGGGCGATACAGACTAAGGGATGGTCAACTACAATAATAAATCCACAAAATAGTTTATTGACCGTAGCTAAGTAACGTTTTAACTCGGCAGTTTTGAATTTCGACTCCCTGTAATTTTTTTTGTACATTCCGTTTCCGATTCAACATGATGGCCATTTTAATGGGTCAGTAAAGATTCTTAGAAATCGTCGTGTTTATTTGAACTTCATATTCGCATTTTTTCAATTTTATGATACCTACCTGCCTGAAGAAAGTTTGTAAAATAATTGTAATTGAGATAGTTACGTTTCTTTAGATAAATGATTCCTCATTTGAAATGAATATATATTTTTAGATAAAACATATAATGATTAAGAAGTTAGATTTTTAAGGATCTATTACTTACAGATCCTATGATGAAAAAATTTTAGTGTTCATAATATATTTGGTTTTTAAGTTTTGATATTAAATAAGAGAAATAAACAAACACACTTTTTTGGACGCGAGGTCTACTCTTCACAGAACTACACTAGTTATAAAGATATTCGACTCCACGATAAAACAGAAGATGGCAAAATAGAATAGTGAAGAAAAAGAAAAAAATAGTGAATATAATCTGGCCTAACCTAACCTAAATATCTAACCATCATATCTATTTACCCGCAGGGATAGGCAGAAAGGGTGGACCGCCCCACAACTTTTTGGTACACAAATTAATTTATTTTTTAATACTTAATATTTTAAATTAGCTAGTGTGCAGCTTATTATATTCCAACATGTACTGGGTGATATTGACTGCATTTATGCAGCTTATTTACAAAAATTGATGCATAAAAACCAAAGCAAACAAACTTATCGGCATTCATCTAAACTCATTGAGATTTTTTTACAGTTTTAAGTAATATTAAAGTAAATATCGCATAATTTTACAACTCTCTCAAATTATTACTTATATGTACATATATGTAAAGGGTTATATATGATATTAGTGCATTTTATCTGCGCTGTATCCCCAGAGAAGATTTGTTTTAAAACAGCAATCGTTAAATATCCAAATGTTGGCAATCCTCGAAATGCGCTCCGCATTATGCTGGGAGGAAAATGGGGGGAGGGATTGCTGCGGCGACCCAGACGTCTGCCCCCTTCCCCGTTCCTACCACCACCCCCACCGTGTTGTCATAGGTTAGTTACGCCATAGAACCCTCCCCCTCCGCCGCGGCGCTGGCAGACATAGGGCATTATAGGGCGGGAGGGGGGGGGGGCTGTTGCTACGGAGACAGGGTGGAAAATTCGTATGAAATTCTGGGATAAGTACAAAGGTGCATGTGTGTGCTTTTGTCCTAATTGTGTGCGTGCGATGTTGCCTGTACGTGTACACTGTATTATGGGCAACGGAAAATGAATGCTACTCATATTTCATGAGATGAGAATTAAGCAAAAAAAAAATACTATACCAGATTATAATTATTATAACCTGTAGTATCAAAATTGCCATATATTCTTCTACTGCAGCCCTCTCTTATCGGAGGTGGCCAAAAATAGGGTAACATAATCATTACTAGGGATGACGATGTGATGGGTTTCCACTGCCTTCCACACATCAGGAGAGTGTGATTTTTTCTTCATCATAAAATCGGTCACAGCAAATAAGAAAATACGCAAGCACAGTTGCTAGACGTAACCAAAAAATAGTCTCTAGTTTTCTGCAAAAGCCTAATTTAATAGATAAGTCAATAATAAAGGAAACGTGATAATACGATTATTTTAACCATTGATTGGGCCAAACGGGACGGCTGCATATTACAAAAAAGTACGCTTTACAAGGTGACCGGATAACTCATCAAAATGACCATTCAACACACCTATAAAAAGTGTTATAAAGTTATGAAAAGTGATGAAACAAAAACTAGGTTAAATAGGTTACATATGTAACTATTTAACTTAGTTTTTGTTTTATCACTTTTAATGACTTTATATCAAGGTGTATTGAATTGTCATTTTGAGGAGTTATCATGGAACCCCTTTACAAGACATTCAAAATAAATTAACGTGGATTAGACCATGTTTCCACAACCTATTTATATGTTTGCGCGTGAAGTTAAAATATATCAAATATTAGAGTGTACAATAAGCAGCGTATGAAAAGATATATTAAAAACCAAAGCGTCCATGTTATTTTCACTGTACAACGTAAAAGTGTCATAGCAAATAAATGTAAAGATATTTCTTCACCTTCTATAAAGATACAGTTTAATGTAATGTGACGAGAGAGTGCAATATGATCACTTGCAATGAAAGGGGTTAATTATTAAGTAACTACAAAGATAGTTTTTAACGATAAATACACTGAAACCATAGACTAAATAATACATCAATGACTGAAACTGATCCGGGGGGAATAGTTATTAGTTTCAGCCTGTACGGGTTAGTCTGCGTGAAAATGCCAACAAAAATATTTTGTATGCACTACTTTGTGGCCGAAATAAAAAGAATTTCTTTAAAAAAGATACAGGTTGAAGAAATTAATGATATATGAATTACTAACAATTTTAGTTTAAAATGCATGTTTTTCAAGTTTGCGTAAATTATTAATTAGGGGTTTGTATTAATTCTGTTAATCCAGAGTGTAGATTCTCTCATCTCTCTACTGTAAGACCACCATTCAGGAGACATTGCTTCGAATGGCTTAAGCCGTGTTTGGTGACCAGATCTGAACACCCATGCAATTCTTTCCGATTTTTTTTTTATTCAATCTCCTTAATTTCACCACTCCTCTCAATCTCACAACATGCCTTAATCCCTCTGGCTCCACAGAGTTGAGAGATGGTATTTGAATAAAAAAAGAGTAAAATCTTAATGCATTATCTTGATTAAAACCCCTAAATAACCATTTTTCTTTTTGTATTTGTGACTATATCGGTTTTACCCAGTTACGGTTATCTTCAGATGAGATCAGTCTGAAGTGCCCTTTTGAAATGCCCGAAAAAATGGAACAAAGTTATAGGTACCTACAGCAGTTTTGATTACATTTTGACCTCCAGATATAAGTGGTTGGATAAACTGTTTCGGGATGAGACAGATTCGACATCAGATACGTTCGAGATTGATTCCGATGATTACTGAAAGATATTGATGGAATTTCGATGATGAGTAACAGAAATAATCAAATCGACTGCTTCAAAAGAGGGTGAATTAATCAATTCGAATGGCGTCTAATGAATTGAAATTCAAGCGTCATCCTGTTTTCATGCGGGACAGTAATGATTTAAAATCGTTACCAAAAGAATGCTTGGAATACAATCCAGAGATAACAGAGTAAAATTAAATCGATTAAATTTAATTCTAGTTTTAAAATATTGAGATGTTTGACACAGGACTACTAATATAAGAGTTTCTCCATCCAGGTCCACAGAATAATCACAGGTTTCGCAAACTCACAGGTGGCAGAGGTGTCAGATAAAGAATAACCCTTTCCATTAAGCCTTGGAGTCATGAATGATTCCGTCTTGACACTAGTATTCAACCCCCCAAGTCGTAGTGTTGATAGTATTCCTAACCTTTCTTCTGCGTCCCTTGCTTGAGGCAGTGTTTTTTCTTCCCTTTCCCGGCTGATTGAGGTTAGGCCTACATTCGTCATCAGCTGTTCCGGGGCAGTACACGTTGAGCCTGTTTCAGGGCTGACAAAAACCAAAACAATGATTTCGAAATGAGAAATTTCAGTTTTAAAATATTTTTTTCGTGGAAACTCACTATTATCGTGGTAAGGGTTTGTTATTATTATTTTTGATGATCCGCTGCATGATTGAACTGCCAGGTAACATTAGGAAAATACCTGATTCCCACCGCGCTCCCCTGGGAGGCCGGGGGTTGTTGTGGGTGGGCGTGCAGCGGGTCGACGGCCTGGATCGATACCACCGTCTCGCCGTCCCCCGACCTGCACTGCTGGGCTGCTACCCTGCTACCTATACCCTGTCTCCACAAGGCGAGCGGGACGGGGCGGACCTCCTATGCCATGGGCGGAGGCGGGGGTAATCTCTCGCCGCGCAGGCTGGATCCAGACTCGAACGCACACTGGCGAAAACTTCACCCATACTCCCTACTTTGTGAAGTCGTTGGACTTTTGAACTTAAAATGGGAATCTGGTGCAACGTATCCCGCGAACCCCTGTCTTTGGTGATATTTTAAATTTATACGAACATTTCAACAAGAACGGGTTTTAGCTACTGAAATTTTGTGAAAACTGTGCTTTTACTAAGGTGGAATTCCGGATATTATTTTACAAGGGATGACAACTCTAAACAGTATAAAACCATGTCGCTATCCGCGTCTGTCTGTTTGTGCGCTTAGTTCTTGGAAACTATGCAACGGAGTTTGATAGGGTTTTTACTACCATTTGGAGAATTTCTTCCGGAAGGTTTATGTATATAATACATGGATAATATATTTATTGAAAGTAGAGAAAAGTCGAGCAACGCCGGGTACACGTCAGCTAGTTTTGGGTGAAATAGCAACACAATTCCCATTGTTTCAACAGGCATAATATATTTTTCTTAACCATTCATCACAATTGGAAAAGATTTTTTATCAAACATACTATTTGGTGCATGATTTGTAATCAGTCAAGCGATACAGTATGTACCGAAATACTGTTATTAATAAATTAATAATTCTTTATTTCAAATGTGTATTTCTTTTTTTTAAATGTTCCACAGATGCCGAGATGAATTAATACCGTGAAGATACGGTACTGAGACAAAGCGCGTGGTTTGACTGAACCAACGGACATACTTTAGCGGGCCGTTCATATAGCTATTTCATTCGTACACAAATATTCTTTAAATTGCTATCCATTGCATAAGCTGTGCTTATGCAATGGATAGCATAACCATGCAAAAAATTTCCAGTAACGATAAATACTGCCCTGAAAATGCAAATTCCTGAAGTTTACAACCTACCATCATTTTAGTACTACACTGGAATAGCGTTACTATGTTTGTAGCTACATTTGAATGTTTCAAGTTCGAGCTACGACGGCTGCAAGTACCCTGTGAGTAAAAGCCTACGAGGCCACGCTACGGTGCTATGCCACTACGGTGCTTGCTACGCCGAGTACCTGTCCGGGAGCGCAGGAGGCAGTGGGTGCAGCGGGCGCCGATAATGGCCGGCGGTGTGAATACTGGAGTGGGGCGAAAGGGGACATACCCCCGGGGTCAACGGCCGGCCACTGCAGCTGTTCCAATTTATAGCGGCCAAAACATCGGGGATTTTAAAATTAATGAATAATATCGGCGTTCTTGTTAAATCTACTAAACTCCACCATATTTTCCACTATGACAACATAACACAAACTATTCATATATCTCGCCACTAGCGCTCACCACTCACCGTATACTTATACAGACCTCTCCCTCCTGCATCAAAGCTAAAACAATTATTTCAAAATGTATCTGATATATATTACTTTAATTTTAAGTTTCTACGTTCAATAAATAAAGTAGAGTAAAAACACTATTGCCAATGCAGTATTTAAGAAGAAAAAAATGCTAATAAGCCATACTCCATCATCCACTAATCTTTCCAATCTATTAGACAGAAACATATAAAATGAATCCTTTAGAAAACTGCTGAAAGCGAGGTTTATTATGTCATTTTGAAAATGAAAATTATTAGTATATAGTAGCAAGACAATGTGAGTTTTAACTTATTTGTCTCACGTTATTGAAAAAATAATATCACCAAGATCACGCACGTCAGTCAGTGGTGTACTGCAATTTACTATCAAATAATTGGAAGCATTCTGAACGATGGCAATGTTCCAACATTTCAAACAGTACGCATCAAATGAACCCAAGCTAAACAACCTAAATTAAACCAAGTTTCATGATAATATAATTTAACGAAATGATTAAAAGAATGCTACATTATTAATAATCAAATCGGATATCTAAAAAAAAAGAATCTTTAAATTTAGAGAAAATAGTAAAAATACTCCGATCGAAAGGCGTTCATTGTACCAGGAGATCACGAGAATAGAGGTTACTACGAATGTTCGCGTCCCACTGGCCCGCATTGCTGATCTCTTTCCTCGGTCATCAGGGAGGCTAGGCAGCTAGGCGGCTGAATGGCCATCAGCTGTCTTCGCCGAGCAAATCATTTACCACTACCACCGCCCTCGATGACTGGCCCAGGGCGGGGGCGGGGCTCAATGGGCGTGACGTCACGGTCTCACTCGCACAGACACACGGGTGAAACTCCTGTTACTACCCCAGCATCTGATGACGAAACTCGATACTACTCTCCAAGACGAGTAGTATTTTAAAGTAAAAATTGTAATAAGAAAAATTCTAATAATATTCTGGTAACTGGAAATTAATTATCCAATATTACTGAGGCATTTCTTTAATTATATGTATTAAGGGAATTAAAACAAAACCTAAGAAAGTAGCTGTACGCGCTTATTACGCGATTTTTATTTATTGAACAATAATTTCAAAAAATACGTAAAAAAATTTTTTTTGCCAGAGGAATGCATATATCAAAGTACCGTGTCTCGGGATAAATAGAAGGCAAACCTGGATGCATTCAAGTGTCGACGCGGAAAAAATATCGGATAACTAATGTAGTTTTTTTATTGAATGGCTAAAAATTGTGAAACAGTGAGACTATGTCATCCCAAATTGGGGTTGTTATGAGGCTGAAGGTAGTGGGGTGTGGAAGGAGATGGGAAAAAGGAAAGGTGGGGAAGTATCTGGCTATTCACCTGGTCATTAAACATGGCCAAAGCCATTTCAAGCAACATTTCAATTCTGAATAGTGGTCTTACACCGGGGCAATACAAAGAGTATCTTCACCTCTGGGACGTGCCGCAAACATACTATATATTGCTTTTGAGTATATTGTGAAACAACACAAATAAATTTTACTTGCGCACGCCGGGATTTGAACCTCCGAGAGCTAGTTGAGAGCCTTACCCCTTACCACGGAGGCTGTCATTAATGCACGCATGACCAGAGATGGGTGTAGTTCCAGGGTAAAGATTGTCCTGATGGTGTTCAACCTTCAATATAAGAATACATCAAAGAAGAAGAAGAAGAAAAAAATAAAATCCCAAATTAATAGATTTATTTTGATTAAAATCCATTTTGAGAAAACATCAGCCGGGGTGACTGACTCCGGCATTTGGGGGTGAACAAACGAAACCTCACCAAAAATAAATCCATCGAACAAGATTACGTTGACGCCACGTGACCGAGAGAAAGGTGCATTCACACCACCCAACCTTAGAGAAATAAGAACCCGAAAAACATTTATTTACCCCGTGTCTAGACTTTACGCGTCTCGGAACTTTGGCAGCATATCAATAGCGCAAGTAAAATGTGTGCAGGTTGTGGACATTGATATAAATACATATATAAATTAGTACGAACTATACTTCAGCACAATTTTCTTAGGTAAATAAAGTATGAGCTGAAAATTCCAATTGAATACATTAATTATGTCAGTTTGATTAATCAATTTCACCTAATAATGCTGTCTGTCAGCAGAATTATGTCAGACCTGGTTGTATTAAACAGAGTCATTAAAAACAAAATTGATAGCCCTGCCACCGTCTCCACTATAAAATTCCATGTACCGACTAGGAATACAGAACAAAATGGAACATTATTCTGTAATACATACACAACCAACTATTAGACACACTCACTATCCAATAGGATGCAAGATCTAGGCCACAAGTTTGGGGGTACTATTGATACATTTAATAACACCATTTACAGAACTAAGCGTAATCCATACCAGCACTTTGTTGAATCCTACAATTTATAGTAGCGTTGGTAATATAGTTTTAGATATTTGTCTTATATGTAGTATTGTTCTAGTTAAAATTATATTTTATGTTACCGTTACGTTTTACCAATATTTTTCATATTTGTTTCATTATATTCTCATTATACTTGTAATCACAGTTTTATATTTGTTTATTCATATATTTATTTTGTTCCTAGTTTATAATGGATTGTCATTATTTCCTATACAATACAGATATTCTCCTATATACACTGCATCCTGTATCACTTTTATATAAAACTTTTTAGGCGTATACATAAATTTACTTAGCTTAATTACCTTCCATATACCAACTAGAAATATCAATGAAAAATTCAGATCCATAATTTTTCTTTTGATCGAAAGATCGAAAAAAATCATTTTCTACGCTTAAAATACTTATCAGACATACTAATTTCGGTTGTTATTATTCTTTGCGTGAAATCTGGTTTAATGAATTCAAATTTACTTTGAATTTCAGTAGTCCTTTTCAAAATTGACTGTTTGAAGAATTCAGACAAGCGACAAAATACCTACTTATCATATAACATTTTTAACAGAAAACTATTTTAATTGAAACTCTTTTCAAAATTAGAACTGATTTGTTGATAATTCAAACTATCCCGAGAATTTTCACGGGTCTGCGCTAATTATTATATAAAATAGTAAACAGGAAAAACAGAACTTAATTTCATAGTGCTGTCAAGGTGTAAAGTGGAATACTTTTAGAGCACTTTATGAGAAATTATGTATATTCTTAGGATACAATTACCACTTCATTTTCTGTGACCAAATTTCATTGTTGCTTGCCTAGCTAGGAAACTCTCGGCAGTTTATTTGTTTCTGCGCTTGATATATGTTTTTATGCAATGTACCTTCATATTGAGTGAGTTAGAGCTCCCTTTAAAACGATGCTCGCCGAACGGACTGTTAGGATTTGGGGTTATCTCAGGCTCTAAGCACTCATTGCGTGGATTGATTTTATATATAATATTTATATGAGACAAGAACCGAAAAATTAGATTCCGCTGACCTCCAAATACCTACAACTGACCTCCAAATCTCCCAACTCTCTTACCAAAACTACCGAATCTAGTCTACGTGCAACGGTTATTGTGTTCTAACAATGGAACAAGTTTCGACGATACATTAGTACGCAGAAGCGCCTTCAATTGTAGCTCTATGTTTGATGTTTGTTTAGAAGATTCTTTGTGTATAACCTAACCTAACCTAACTATGTTATGTATTATTTATCAGTTTAACCGGATTTAGTAGCAGTTGAAATTTTGAACAATCCATGCCGATCAAGTTAGACACTAATATATAAATAAAAGCGAGGGATGTCTTTAGTCTCTAGGCGGCCGCGTTTAGATATCTGTGCGCAGGTATCTGGTATCTTCCACTTCGGATGGAGGTAGCAGCCCTGTCTCAGAGGCTGGCTTATAGCGGGTAGGTACGTTACGTAGGTACTCTAGACCTTAGGTAGTCTGATGGATCCGAAAATTTCTCTATTCTTTTTGCCGAAGTGTGAGAGATCGACGAACCCCGACGCGACGGCACTGTACACTGAACAGAGGTCAATAAACAATATTTATTATTTGTTCCTGAATATTATTAGAAAAATTCAATAGGTATCCCATATAAATAAAAATCGGATATGTTTATCCGAGACACTATCTAGGTGTATTGAAAACTGTTATTCATGTAAAAATGTTAAAAAACTACCTAATATTTTTTTAAACTTCGAACAACTCGTTCAGTCTCCATTCACTTCGACATATACATTCTCTTGACACTATTTTCCCCGCTAATCCTCTCTACATGTCCAAATCAGCGTTCACAATTTGAAATAAATACGGTTACAAACGTAATAGAAAGAACATCTTTGTAAGATAACGACGTAAGCGAAATGGTATCAGACATCAAGGGTTTCCTTATACCTACAATAATATATATATAATAACGAGGAGTGTACAAATTAGCTATGTGAATCATAAAGATAAGATCAAAACTCAAATAAACTACTCGAATCAATGAATGCTTTAAAAAAACTTGAATGATAAAAAACATCCCGCAAAAAGTTTTTTTTTAAATATATCACATCTATTTTAATATGTATTTTGAAATATTTTTTGATTTGATTGATTTGATTTCAGGGACGGGCTCAAGTACTGTGAACTTAAAAGAAAATGTGTTTTAAAACTTAAAAACATACAATAAAAATGGTTTGACTAACTGGGACTGGTAACAACTGAGCCAAATCCCGATTGGGTAGGACAGAAATTTATTTCGTACATTAACTGCTGTAAAGTCATCCAATTTCACTGAAATTCTTACATGCCCGCGTGTGTATGCGTAATTGCCACCAAAAGTTGATACAGTTTTTACATAGTTATTTATTTAAACAATTGGTATCATCATTAAGTTTTGTTTCTAATACTTAAGTTTTATATTGTGTTTAATTTAGTAATTAATTGATTGAGTCAATATTTAAATCTCATTAAAATTAGGCTTATTTCTAGTACTAATATTTTACGTCAATTGACTGAGGGTAGTGAAGTCCTGTTTTAACTCGACGGTTTGGTATTCTATTTTTCTGTAAATTTGTTTGTACGTTCCGTTTCCAATTTTGAAAATCTGCTGCATCCACTTTATTATTCAAGCAAGACTTATTTTGACTAGATACCTAACTTTGACTGAGCTTTTCAGTATTATGGTATCTAGCTACCTTTCGGAAAAATGTTTGAAAAAATAATTATCATTGAGATAGTGACGTTTCTTCGGAAAAATTGTATAATACCTTATTTGAAAAGAAAATAAATACAAGGTAGGTATTTAAGTACCTACTTATAAATCTTATGATTTCGGAGAAAAAATTGATATTAATTTAGTAAATAAGATAAAATAAGAAACATATTTTTTTTGGACGAGAGGTCTTTGGTTCACAGAATTATTTTGAATCCACACTAATTTTAATTTCGTTTAAGACCACAGATAGTAGACATAAACACGTATTCCTTTTTTTTAGGAATTAGTAAATATCGACGTAGTTTATAGAAGTAAGAGTGGCTGCAGACATAGACAATCCCTCCACAAGTTCGTTGACCAGCCGAATCGGCTCGGGTTCAAATGGCTTGCAGTTTGGTAGCGTGGCCGGGCACGGCTCTAGTCCCCCGTCCCGGGCCGGAGGGAGGGGGAGGGGGAGGGTGTCAGAAGGACTCCTGCCTCCTACCACTATCTGTGACTAAATCGTGGTCCTGCCGCTGAGAGATCCGGTGTCACCTCTCTATTGTACGAAGACTGAGAAATTATACAAGTAATAATTAAACAGGCGTTTTTAAGTGAATACTGCAGAATAAGCCAGTAGGCATCTCCAATATTGAATATGGCGTGGAACTGAAAGCTGGGGGAAGGGAAGAAGATAGGAAAGAGGGAGGCTTCGAACCATTTGGATATTCAGATCTAGTCACTAAACACGGCAAAAGCCATTGGCAAAAGTGGCGTTTCAACGGGGCGAAACTGAGAGATTATCCCCACTCCTATCCGCCCCATTAAGAATATGTATACCCAAATTAGGAATGCTTTGGTTCCACTGACTCAGTCAAAAATTTTGCGTGGTAAATACAATATAAAGAAAATAAAACCCAGACATCGCGCGCTCCGGGGAGTAATTAGCATCAAAACATTTGTTTTTTTGAAACTTTCATAATTTTCTTGAATGGAAAAATGGTGCCGATCTCTTTCCACCTAATTTCGAATGTTCCCAAACCATACAACAGTCAAGAACTCCTGCCCTGGAGTCCAGAGGGTGGAGGGTGGATGGTGGAGGGTGGAGAGCGGGAAGCGCCAGCACCCCTAACAGGCGCGTTTAATATCGCCGGCACCGAATAAACAACATTTGAATACGACAATATTGCAGCGGCAACGTCCTTATGCAATGCCGCATGCATAAACCGAGAAATGTTTTCCGCATTATTATTCCGCGAAAGATTACATATTTTCAAAACTGCGCAACTCACGGAAAATTCGTATGCAAAACTGAATAAAACCACGTATCTATAAGATTTCTATCGTAATAAAGGCCGGCGTTTCTAAAACGAAAGTATTAATGATTTGCGTTACTTAGGGCCAGTTATTTAAGAGAAATTTCAAAGTTTAACCACTGTCTTTTAAATATTTTTACCTACAGGTTCCAACGACACGGTGAAATCTCGTGGAAATTCCGAATGCTTTTCATTTCGAGGTATTTTAAATGTGCTACACATTTCTTATTTTTTAAACTGTCGTAAAAAGAAATACTATTTTAGAATCCAGAAATCGTTTTTAAACTTTCAACTATAAACGAAAAACGCTTCGCAATTTATAATAATACATTTTGACAATTGAATTGAATTTTATTCATGGAAACAAAAGGTGAGAAGTTGCCAATGACGATCAAATCACATATCTCCGCATTATATAAAAATACTTTTAGAATGTATGGCCATCCCGGTCAGATATGTCCTTCAGAAGCTCCAAAGTAATATTGAGGGGTTAATATTCAATTTCGGTAAAAGTTCTATTCAAGATCTGTAATCATTTAAGTCATAACTCAGTGAGAGTTAACTCTGGTTAGAGACGGAAAATATTAATAACTTTGCTTGAAAGACTTTTGGCGATTTCCAGAGACTGGTTTTAAAAAGCCACGTACTTGCCAATCTTTCTCTTTCCACCAAATAACTAACAACATTCCCCAAAATGGTGATGGCACAGACCTGCTGGTGCCGGCCATTTGGAACTATGGTGGAGAATAAAATAAAATTTAAATCTAATTTTTACACGAAGAAAACTTACTGATATGAAATATAGTTAATTTTTAAAAAATCTGTTCAAATTGTTTGTTTTCCTGTTTAAAACAGAACTGGGCGCCTATAACGAATGATTTGACAAATTTCATATCAAACTATCAGTAAAGCACAATATGTTATGAGGAAGTCGGAACACGTGTTTTTACGAATAATAATATATTCGCACCATGAACACGTGTTTAGATATATTCTGAATGACTAATATTTTATTAGAAAATGGTCATGTAGTAACATTTTTAACAGTATCTTTATAAAAAAGCTGTCATTTTTCTCCGTGAACATTGACTACCATACAATATTTTTAATTGTTGTTGTTGACAATTTTATTAGGTGTTAATAAACTATTGTAGTATTAGAACAGGTTTAACGAATACATTAACAAAATAAATAATTCATTCCCGTGAATCTCATGGTATATTGAATTTAGTGTATGTTTTCATCTCGTAGTTTTTATGAAGAGTTTAACTAAATGACTTAGCTTCGTATATCATAACGTAGATAGAAAAGTTGACTTAAATGTTTACTTATACGCCATAAAAGGCTAAAACATAAAAGTGATATATGAAAACATGGGTCTACAGTGTAAACAGGAGAATATCTGACTGTATTATCATATAAGAAATAATAATAATCGAAGATGTAATTGTGAAGTAGGAACAAAATAACTTGTCTAAAATAAAATCTTGTAGCTTCGTATATCATAACGTGGATACTAACCTAGTCTTAACAATATCATGTAACTTCGGAAATAATAACGTAGATACTAACCTAGACTTAACAATATCTTGTAACTTCGGACATAATAACGTGGATACTAACCTAGACTTAACAATATATTGTAACTTCGGACATAATATCGTAGATACTAACCTAGACTTAACAATATCTTGAAACTTCGGACGTAATAAAGAAGTTACTAACCTAGACTTAACAATATCATGTAACTTCGGACATAATAACGTAGATACTAACCTAGACTTAACAATATCTTGTAACTTCGGACATAATAACGTAGATACTAACCTAGACTTAACAATATCTTGTAACTTCGGACATAATAACGTAGCCAGTGACGTAGGCTTAGCAAAAATCTTGTTTATTTATTTATTGCATCTCACTATACATAAAACACTTTTTTTACATAAAAATCAACCGCACTAGGACTAAGCCTGTATAGAGGTTAACAATTTACATTTGAGTGAAGCAAACATTGTAATTTCGTACTGTATGCTAGGTATTATTAGCCTCACCGATATAAGAAAAACTGCTTTGCTCAAAACAGGATATAAAAAAATAATCTCCGAACGGCCATATCTATCTATATTCCCGACATAATACAAAATTTTGAATTTTTATGTGCAGGACTTTCGTTGTACCGAGATGCTAACTTAACCTACCAGTGGTAATGTTGTTCGGAAAAATAGTTCTACTATTAAATAACTAGGTCCAGTGATATAGCTATTTTTCAAACGAATGTTGAAAAGTCGTATTATTATTAAACAATGAATAATGTATGTTTATTATTGATTATATTAAAATAAAATAACGTAGACTTAACACAACCTTATAGCTTCGTACATAATAACGTAGATAGTAACGTAGAACCTTAGTCGATGGTAAGTTTTCTCGCAGACTACAGAGCGGCCCTAGCTAAGGGTTGGTTGCAGGGTTGGTGGGTTGGCTGGTTAGGGTGGATTCAATTAGCAGCGCGCACTCCCTCCCCGGCCGAGCCAGACAGGTCGTCGACCCCGTCTGATGCTGCAGGTCACGTGGGAGGGGTGAAAGGTCGCTGGACCGCAGCAGAGGGCGATGGCAGAAAGGTGGGAGGCGTTCAAACCAAATCACTTGACGAATTATACTTTTAAAGGGTTTTAAACTAACACATAAATATGTAAAATAATATGAATAAAAATAAAACAAGGAAGAAATTTCGGAGATTTGAGAAACCATAAAGCAGTTCAGATACTAAGTGCAGAGAGCGAGCTCAGAATTTCGGTGTGAAAAAAATAGTGTTTGGAAAAATCTCCCACTTGTAAAGACGAATAAAAACTAATTGATTGATTTGATACCTAATTCAAGTCAATACAAATTAAATTAATACAAAGTAATGATAATTTCCGAGTTCTAAACGTACTTCACGTGACTTTTCTAAATATGTAAATACAAAATTTCGATGCTTATCTACGAATAAACAAGATTTGTTAATATTTTCACATGTTATTTTATCAGCATTTTAAAAACGTTCCTTAGGATGATATTTATAAAAAAATCAAATAAACTTAGATCTTAAATATTCCAAGTCTAGGTCTGACTACAGAAAATAACATCGAATGGTAATAATTATTGGTATGGCAATAATTCTAATTAGCTGCCCACCTGAAAGTCGTCAAAACGCATCTCAAACCACTAAAGACGCGAAAATACAAAAAGAAAGCATCAGACACCCCGTCCCACCAGACGAAGGGGCAGACGCTCCATCCCCACTGCAACCCCATTCAAACCCCCCCCCCAACCCACTCTTCTGCAACACCCCCCCCCCCCCCCGGGCAACGCGAGAACAGACGACTTCTAAGACGCACCGGTCTGTATTACTATTGGGAAGACGCCAGCATTCGGCGATGATGTACACCTATAGATCGAAATTAATTGGCATCGCGGCGACAAAGACTCGATGACTTAAATAATAACTAATCAGTGTGCAACTATGAAACCTAAATAAAATCATTTTAATTCAAAATAATAATTACTTAGTAATGATGACCAATGTAATAATGACCACTTTTATCATTTAGATACAACCGACATGTGTCGTGAGCAATGTTCCTCATAAGGGTTTACTTAAAAATAAATCACAAATATAGACTTAAATAAGTGTTTTAAAATGAATGGGGGTTGAGGGGGAGGGGGGAGTTTAGAATAGGGACCAATTTAGCAGAGGATTATTAAAAAAATATTTTATGACAAAAAAATTACCTTACAAAATGAAGCTTCAAAGATAATATCGCACTGTCAGCGTAGTTATAATTAAAAATAAATATAACAAATAATAACTAAATGTCTCATAAATGTATTAAATTCTAATTAATTGGTAATAATTAGCATAATTTCATACTAAGCCCGGTGATAGAAAAGGATGTAATCTAACATACTATTGAGATTTTTTTTTCAATACCAGCATGATGTTAAATTCGTAATACCATAAATGTTAAAAAAGCATTATTAGAATATTGATAAAAGAGTTTTACAAATTAAACACAAAAGCCACACATATAACAAGCAGTTGTCAATAATCTTTATAACGAGATATTATTGAAGAATGCTCCACAATAATAAATAGTACGAATGATATGTTATTATATCCACTCTGTATTATTTATTGGGGTTTAAAAAATCGTAAAACTGTAGTTTTTCGAATGTACAGGTCTATTTATTTGAGACATAAAATTTTAAAATTTTAAAACAAAAAAAAAAAAAAAAATTCATTTAATAACAATCCAAAAGTTAAGAGGAACGGCTGCCAGACCTTTTTCCTACAAAACTTAAATTTGGATATAAGGCCAAAACACTCAGCTAAACTGAATAATTATGTTTTCAATTAAAAGGTATAGCAAATCTAGTACGGATATGTGGTAATTTATTTATTTGCGTTTAAAATTATAAAATACACTTTATTGAACAGTTCAATGTTACATGATTTTAGATGCAACTTTGGCATTTTTGACAATTTATGATTCAATGATAATTATTTAAAAAATATATTTTATTCTATTTAGTATGTAAATATGATGGAATATAAAATAAAAATGATTGGAATGAAAAAGCATTTGAATGGGCGTAAATTTAATTTACAAATGACCAATTCGTGTTGGAACAGGATTTTATCGCATATAAATTAAAATTTCTATCCAATAAAACGTTTTTATTTTGATGTTTTATTTTTCTTTCATTGTGTTAACACATCGAGTAGAGCAATACTTTATTTAATAACTACAATTTACTCAAAAAAAATGTCAAAGTTGCCTTGATAATCAATCATCCAAAATTGTTTTTTTTTTATGGCTGACATATCATAATTTAAAACACAAATAAATAAAATTGCAACAAATCCGTACTAGATATTTGCGATACTTTTTGATTAAACAAAATAATTATTCAGTTTGGTGGGATATTCAGTTAGGTGCGGTACTATTTCGGCCTCATATCCAAATTTAAGTTTCATATTAAAACGGTAGCGCAGCCTCTTAATGGTATTGAAAATCTCTATAATATATTGGAAAAGGGAAGAGCATATTATTTTTAACTTCCATCATGTAAAATTATTTGTAAATAGAATTAGCGCCTTCCTATTGCCCTCGCCCACACTTAACTGCCCTTGAATATCTAAATATCTAAGACTCATTATCTAATGCCCCTAGGCGGCGTGCCGCCTACTTTGGGAATCACTGATTAAAGGAAGGTAGACTAATAACGACAGAGGGAAGTGAAAGGAGCACGTCCCGGAAGAAGAGGCAATGGCCTGCGACCGAAACGCGACGCGTTGTCAATACAATACTTTCCCATGCCATCCGCCGCCAGAAGACACGAACGCTCAATAATAATTGCTAAAAGCAACTCGTAAATATAATACATAAAATAATTGAAATAAAGATTTACAACATCCTGTTTCGAGATGAGGGAAACGCAATAATTCGGGGAATGTTTAGAAATGTGGAAATATCGGCCGCAGTTATCAATTCCTTCAACCCTCAATTTGTTTAATGTTCCTTAATTAACATTTTAACGCCCAAAATTCGTTGAAGCCGAAAGACTTGGCGATACGCCTAAAAGCTTTAGCAGCTGGGTGACGGAGGCACGGATATATGGCATTGACGTATCTATCTCTAAGATTGCATATATTTTTTAAGGAAGATGAACAACTAACCATATGACACACAATGCTTGACACGCTTTATATTATTATTAATTATCAAAAAAATTTTACAAAAAAACACACATAAAAAAAGGATTTAACACGACTTTTGGGCTTGCAGAGCGAACCGTGTTAACGATTATTGTATTTATTTTAGAAATCAACAGATTTTAAAAAATATAATTACGTCAGTCAACATTGTAGCAAGAATGAGATTTTCCGCGGTGGGAATGTTACAATAAAATCGTAATAATATGGCCATGATTAAGATGGTTTTACGCAGTCGGCACATAATTTTCAAAATTTTATTTATTTTGTACAATACCTTATCCCGTCGTGTTTGACTTTTGAATGGTAAATTCATATTAACATCACTAGAAGGAGTTATTCAGTTCAATGAAAGGGAAAGAATTAAGGCTGGAACGTCGGTCGCTTGCGGTATAGATTAATGAATGAAGATCAGTAGTGTCACGCGCTGCGTACGAGGACGATCGGTCCGTCTCGTCAGCGATACGTCGTCGGTCACTATTTCCAGCAATGATTAACTCTTAGCTATGATTTTTGGGGTACTTACTGAAGTCTATGAGTAATCGGCCATATCCTTGACGTTGGTACGGCGGGAGGGTGAGTATGCAGGAGACGTTGTAGTTCAGCAATGAGTTCTTTTCCTGGAAACAAACAAAAAACACGGTTAAAAACATTGCACAGAAGATGTCCAACTGCCCGGAGCCAGGTGATAGTGGAACTACAAACTAAAGTATAGTATACCTACCCGAATACTGGAGAGACGGAATGAAAGAAGTTAGGGATGGAAATGGAAATACCTAGCAATAACTAAATCCGAATTACATTAATTTTCGATTAAGGCGATGCACTACGTCGTGTAGTATTTTAATTGGGCCGCTATCAAAACAACCCTTACGTAGACGGCGATAAGGTTTAAATTTCCACTTAACACCATCCGCCAGTTTTGATTTATGCAAGAAAAAAACATGGCCAAAAGGTGCCTTTTATTTTATTTTGTGGATGTTCAGGCATAAATATTAATTTTTTTTCCGATAATTTTATAAATAATTTAATTTGCCACATTATACAATAAAATCATAACCGAAAATGGGTTCGTAAGTAGGAGATTTTGATCTTTAAAACAGTTTTCATAGACCTTTACATTATTTTTTTCTGGGCTTATAATAAGACTTATCTAAAAAATACTCGATTATTTCAAAGGCCAAGATGTATTCTACTCGCAGTATTTAATTAAAGCATCTGAAACATTTCTAGGCGACCAAATTTTCAAACCAAAGACACATAATTTTGCATTACTACGTATGGCATCGGCTTAATTTGCTAAACTATCTTATACTTTAAATAACAATGTATTAGTTCCACATCTAATTATATTTAATAAAACCTAGATATTACATAAAATAAAGCTTTATAAAATGCTGAATTTTGTGTTAAGAATATGCAGCCAATTTAAAATATTCAAACAATAAAAAAATTGTCCATGTCATTAGTAAGGATTCGAGTAGAGTACAACTCAACAGTGTTGGCATCAAGTCATGCTATTCACTCGCTCACGTTAGAAAGAATTCAAAATAATTTTTAACATCAGAATGGGTATTGCAAAGGAATATGTCAATTATGATTATCTTCTATTTAAACTAAATTTATTAAAATTATCCGAACGTGGAATAGTTAAAGACTTCACATATAAGATTATGTCTTTCCATGAATTATTTTATGTCCTTTTCAAATAGTAGTTCACATCCATCTGTAAGGCTGATAAATAAAGATAAAATCCACGATTGAACATCGAAACCAGCAAAAGCTATCGTAATCTACTTAGACTAATGAGTTCTCATTCGGCACCAAGTTAATAACGAACCGCGATAAGAAAGATTGCGTATTATAATTATATGTCTTTATCCTTGAGCCGCGTATTATAGATGTAAGAGTACAGAACGTACAAATTATTATTATTTTTGCATCCGTCAACGGAGCGAAATGCACAGATTCCTTGGTTTTTTTATTATTTATTCTGTTCACCTAAAATTAGCCGGCCGGGTGTGATGACCTCGGACGAACAAAGCTCGGCGGGAATGCCGGACGTCTTGTGACTTCGTGTAAAAGGCAATTATCATCAAAGGACTCCATCAGCAAATGCAGCAGATGCGATGGATTACTGCAGTATTCATTTACCTAACCACATTTAAATTTAATTCAGCCCATATTAGACTCCACATATTGAAATAAATTAATCAAAAATGAGTCACGGAAATTTAAAGTATTCATTTAAATTACAAAGTAAGACAATACGCCATATTGTTTGTTCAAAGTTTTAGAAAAAACAGGTGTGAAAGTTGGGAGAAGTGGGGTAATATTTGCGTATTATTACCAGTATAATATAAAATGCAGAAAAATATAAATATACCAATGAACCAAATGAATAATTATTAATGAATTAACGCCTGATAATTAATTATTACCACACACCCCTCGCTTTTTTAACAGGCATACTTCATACACTGTCAGCTTTTATTTTGTTGAGTACGGAATTCACCTATCATTCCAAGTTAGAATACGTCATTCTTTATGTTTCCAACATAAAGAATGTTTTGTTCAAAATGACATCAAATATCTTTTCAAAATTATAAATGTAGAATCTTCCCTCTTGGCCACAATCAAAATTAATAGCAATCGCCGTTTACTAAGAAACAACCGAAACTTTCCATATTCATTTGCAAAGAATCAAGTAAACCTTCTACCAACTTGTGTCGACTGTATGACATTCAGTGTAGTGGAAAGATTCTGGACATATTTAGCGATGGCCCTCAGATCTTGACATTTTTTTTAATATCTTGTTTTCACTTGACCTATGCTTTATTTTCTCTTTTTTTACATACCTACCTACTTATTGAATTATTTTTAAATATTGTTGAACACCGTTTTTGGACGGTTGGTATTTATTCTTTTTAATTATACAATATAAATAAATAAAATGTCTTCCTGTCGCTCCAAAACATTCGCTTCTATTTGCAATCGATAAAAATAAACAATAATTAAAACCAGAAGAAAAGAGAAAACACTAAAACGCTTGTCCACAAACAATTAATCAATATTGTGATTCGATGATCACTCGATAATGAAAGGCAAGAAGTCGACTCATAGGAAAGTAGACAAGAAAACGTTGCACTATTTTTAGCCAGACCCAGAAAGACAGAACTGATGCCGTCTTAAAAATAAGCTACCTACACAAAAAGGACGCATATTTTACATTTCATAAATAAATTAAGCTTTTTTTCAATTTGAAACATAGCTTAACGTTGAAATACGCAGACCAAAACAAGTGCCAACAAAGAGCACACGCTGAACCTAGACAAAGGATGTTGTATTCCGCCCACCGCGAGGATCTCCCAGAAAAGCCGCCAACTGAATACTAACACCGCAGAGCCGAGTCCCAAGGAGACCGAAACGTGGGCGGAAGGTAAACAAAGGCGGATGCGAACTCTCCTCAGACCTCAGAGAGACCGAGGGGAGTTCTCGGAACTAGCCGCAGGAGACGATGACCATTCACTTGCAGTTCTCCTGATGCTCAAATAATGATCCCTACCCACATAATTAGTAGATCTGTCAGTCCGCCAGTTGGAACTGTATGATTAGCAGTTATATTAGGCAGGTTGGTGTTCTACCTATGGTAATCACAGGAAGCAATATAGATTATAGACTGAAAGGGATTACAATATCGGAGTATACCACTATTTCTATACCATTAACGAGACAAAAGTGTATATTTTCCTGTTGATTAAACAAGCTTTTTCGTGAAGCATGTTACCATGTTTCTATAGAATTGGTAAACATGAATTTAATGTTTTCCAAGAAAGATTTCAAGGTATGAAATAAAAATACAAAGAGTCATAATCTGCCAATTAGTTACGGTGTCCCACAAGGCAGTGTTTAAGGTCCAACCCTCTTCCTGATATATATTAATCAGTTACGTAACCTAATAATAATAACAATAAAATTATTGGTTTTAAAACCATTATTTATATATTTTAGACGTCAACCTGTGTATATAGAACGGTCGATCGATAAACGTTTTATCAATATTGTCGGTAAACATCGATAAATACTTTATCGATCGACCGTGCTAGATATCCAGGCTTGGTTTGTACATAGGCTTATCAGGGCTGTAACTATTAATTATCTAAGAGTTATTAATGTAAATTTTAATTTTAATTAAATACATATATTTGAATATGCAGTATTTATTCCTGGAATTGATAAATATTAATAAAATGTTGTCATACAGAGCAAACCCGTTGTAGTGTGACATTAAAACAGTAATTTTGCTTGAAGACCATTATTCATTAATATTTTATAATAATTAGTCATAGATAGATTATCTATGACTATCTTCAGAGCAAATTTCATCCTACAGACCGCAGCTCTAAATTTTTAGAAGCGGTGAGGGGAGGCGTCTTTCTCTAGCAAGCCTTTCATCAATCTTCCCATGAACTAATTTTTGTACTAGACTAGAGAATAACTAGACAACACCAGAAGACGACCAAACAAAAGTAAGGATTAAGATGTGAGGGGTGGGTAGGAATCTAGGGATCAGCGTGTCTAGGAGTGACGTATAAATATATCACTCCCGCTGCGGCTCAAGGCGATGGATCGAGAGACCAGTTGAAGAGGTGAAATTCCTCCATAAACGGCTGCATACACATTTGTGTTTATCTTTTCTCACTTAAATTCCGCATTTTTTGTGCCTATCTATGTATTATTATTATTATTAAAGGGTCTCTCTTAACCAGCCTCTCCCGATCTGGCACGCCACGCAGGTGGTAGGCAGGCGCATCCTGAACACACTCGATGAACCCGGGAACTCCTGCTAAATCACCAAACGAAGCGAACCACTTGGGGTGACCTATGACAGAAGTGTTGGTTATCCAATAAATGGTTCCCGGAGCCGCGGTACAAACCCGCCTCCCAAATCGAAAACTATTAATATTACTATTTCATATACAAACACCGATTTTGTGCACGGAATCTTTGGATGAACGTGAAATTTTTTTTTTTTTTTTTTTTTATAGTGAATACCTCACAAGAGTCCCAACTGCTCCCGTCTGGAGCCAGTGAGACTATGGCATCCCCAATTGGGGGATGTTGTGAGGCTGAAGGTAAGTGGGGAAGGGAAAGAGGAAGGTGGGGAAGTACCTGGCTATTCAGATCTAGTCACTAAACACGGCTAAAGCCATTTGGAGCAACGTTTCAATTCTGAATGGTGGTCTTACACCAGGGCGATACTGGTAGTATCTTCCACTCTGGAACGTGCCGCAAATATACTATATATTATTTTAATTAATTAATTGTGAAATAACACAAATTAATCAAATAAAATTTATTTGCGCACGCCGGGTTCGAACCCGCGACCTTCGGAATGGCAGTCCAATGCGTTACCACTGGACTATGCCGGCCGTCAAATGAATATGAGCATCAGTAATCTACCGGGGTTCCCGTAGATTTTTGTCATGATACATGATATCTGATGAGCGCTGATACCAGTTATTCAGCCAAGGCAAAGGCTAGTCGACGTGTGTCGGTCGGCCTTGCAGGAGTGCCAAAAGAGACGCCGCGGTCGCTACCTTTGGAGGCAGCTAATTGCGCGCTGCTCCGGTGAGATCAACAGCCTTGGACGCACTGACCCCAAGAGCGGTGCAGCAGGCAACATAAACAATGGCCGTTCGGTGACCGCTCCTCATATATCACCATCAGCCGACATGAGTTCGTGACAATCACGACTACCGGGGCCGCCGCGAGGCTTACTGTCGCCTTGAAGGCAAAAAAATGCTAAAAAGCGAAGAAAAAAGCTGCCGGAACACACATTTTGTTGAGCTTTCTCGTGGCTCGTGTAAATAAAATCATCTCAGATCAAATCAGCTAATGTAAATAGATGCTGGAATGCTGTTTCAGTGCGATCCACCATAAAATCACTGGAAAAATTATCAAAAAAATATTCACATACGTACCACATGTCTTTTTGTGCGTTCTGTTGATAATGCCTTCAGAGGCGAAACAGCTATCACGCGTAATATTAATTACAAAGCAAAACTTATTTAAAAATATACTTCTGAATAATAATAATATTTAAAAATAAAAAACTTTAAATTAAAACGGAGTCCAACAAATAAAATTTGCAATAAATATTTATAATGATTCTGTGAGATTGCAAGTTTAAAAATTTGGCAACAAACGTCTTCCAAACCAGTGACTGTATCTGTATTGCGAATCTAATTCAAATGAGAATGGAAAATTGTTACAGGGTCTTTCTAAATCTAGTATTCAATACTAGTGCGTCGTAAATAATTATTAGAACTTGTATTTTTCGAGATCTCTTCATTCATACATCAATCTGAGAGATTTCATTTATATATATTTTAGAGACTAGGCATTATCTTTCGTACGCAAACTAAGATAATAATTTATCTGAGACGAATGAATCTGTCATGAAGAATGAAATTCACATTTAATATTAGTCGTCTTTCGATTCGACCGCCCGTGTGCGCCGCGCACATTGCACATACGAATACGGCGCCCCTGTTGACAACACTTGACAAGATGAATAATAGCAAACAGGCATTATCAAGAGATACGTCGTATTTGATGCAGAATACATTTGACCGAGATTGACCCGTGACCTTAACTTAATCCATAACCAATACACTCACATTATGGGAAAACGTTTTAGATTATATGTAGTCCGGGGATTATGCGCGAGTTATTCGGAAATGAACCGGAATAATCTGCTTCCTCGCGTAATTTCCAATATGAATCTATTTTAGCGAACGTTCGCGTCTGAACCCACAGATAATTTCAAATTCGGATCTGTTTTTAAGAGGAAGGTACAAGCCAAAAATGTGTATATTCTTGGCATACCTTATATTGTAGGTAATAGGCATTAACATCCCTTGCAAACGGAGTCGTAGAATCGGAGTAGAAACGTTCGATTTCAAGGACAAAACTGGTTTTTATTTATTTTGTAAATAATTTTATAAGAAATCAAAAAAGTTAATCAAGTGAAGCTGTCACAGATAATCTTAGTTATAATACTGTATTTTTTAAAAATTGTTTCCTTTACGCGTTCATACTTTATTCTATTGAAAAAAAATTTTTTTTGGTAGTTTACATTTATATTTTTTATTGAGAAATTTATGTTTTATTTGTATTCTACTCAAGCGAAACGATAGGAAACTCTTCAATTTATCTAAAGTATATTTTTTGGTATTCATAATGTACACCAATTCATTATAAAGATTAATCAAAATAGTGATTTGGCATTAAGCTTCGCCTTAACGAACACTCGTTATACACGTAGGAGGCCAATAAATTAATAATTTGTTTACGGTTTCAGAAAAATTAAAAAACTTTAAAATTTTTCACTGTAAGTAGGTTCTGATCTTAATTTGTTTTAAATATGGTTTCTTGTCTGATTTAATGCCTTATTTTCTTTGTGATATATATGTTAGGGTGACCGGATAAATCATCACAATGATAATTCACCAAATCTTTAAAAAGTTATATGAAGTCATGGAAAGTGATGAAACAAAAACTTTATTAACTGGATTAAGTAGGTTAGGTTAGGTATAAAAAAAATTTTCATCGTTTCTAATGACTTTATATCACTTTTTAAAGGTGTGTTGAATTGTCACTCTGTTGAGTTATCATGGAACCATATGTTAGAATTTCATGAAGAACTCGCTGATTGAAATATTTTGCTGTTCAGAAATAATCGAACAGATTTTTGTTTTATAGTATGTACGTGTATTATATATAGTAGGTATACCTAATGAACCCAGAAGAATGCGCGACGAACAATAAATTAATAGCAACGTTGTTGTTTATATTCACTACATAATACTATGCATCACTTATTTTAGAAATGTATACAAGTTTCAACAGTTTTACTGCAAGTAGTTCTATTTATTACCAATCACGTGGTAAGTATTGTTTCATTAAAATAAACAAACTACGAAGGTAACATTATAACAATGTGCAATTACTAACTAATTAAATAGACAAATTTCAGTCGGCAAAATAAATGTCCACAAAACTAGCAGCTAAATATTATAACTGAATAATACAGCCTAGAATTTCTACACACGAGAAGCATACGGACGCAACTCCAAAGCATGAATTGTTCAGGAGAGCTAAAAAAATTATGTGTTTTCAGTAAATCTCTCCCTATTTCCACCAATGTGTTGATTGATAATTGAAAAAAAAACAATATTTCTTTCATAATATATTATAATAAAACAAATATGAAACTTTTTTCCACTTTAATATTATTGACCGTAACCGGTTTCAGCTCGTTAAAGCCATCTACAGACTGGTACAAATTATTCTTAGTCTACGGTTTATATACATAACATGGGGGAGGGAGAGGGGTGGTCTACAAAAGTTTTTGATCAATTATATCAATTGCATTTCTGACGAAGTCGTTTTAGATTGTCGAATTTCTAATTATTTTCAATTCAATTCAATTCAATTCAATTTGTTTATTAATTTCAAAAACATTACAAAATTGTTCATTTCAAAGCGTTTTTAAAATAATTTTTATAATAAGAATTAAAAGATTAATATTTTCAGTGTGTATATCAACTATACCAGTGATAATAAAGCTTGCCTTTTAAAGGAAGCTTCACTGATGGCAAACATGTCGATATCCGAATTGATTCTGTTCAACAGCAAGATTGCTCTCCCCACAGGCATGACCATTGGCAAGTTAGTTCTGCAGGCCGGGAGATAAAATAGTCTATGTTGTCGGTGACGTAGATAACCATCGGGAACATAGAAATGAATGCTCTCCATGATGACCGAGTTTTCAAACCATCCACGAATCAGTCTAAAGAAATGTGTAGCAATGCGCACATCTCTCCTGACCCGTAGATAGTTCATTCCGAGCATACCCAAAAGAAAGTCAGTGGGATAGAGCCACGGGTAGTAGCCATACTCCCTCATGTAGAGAAATCTTAAGAATTTCTTCTGAACTCTCTCCAACATGAGAGAATACTTTACCTGGTGTGGACTCCAAATCACCGACCCACTTTCAAGTCTACTCCTTACTAAGGAATTAAATAAAATAAAATTTTGGTATTCCCAGTAGGCTAATTACCTTGGGTTTGTAGCTCACTTCAATATTGTTCAGGGAAAACCTAACAAGCAAATGAATTATTAATGTCCTAATGTAGACCACCCCTCTCCCTCCCCCATATGTTATGTATATAAACCGGAGACTAAGAATAATTTATACCAGTCTGAAGATGGCTTTAACGAGCTGAAA
This sequence comes from Hesperophylax magnus, assembly GCA_026573805.1. Classification (NCBI taxonomy): domain Eukaryota; kingdom Metazoa; phylum Arthropoda; class Insecta; order Trichoptera; family Limnephilidae; genus Hesperophylax; species Hesperophylax magnus. The sequence continues at coordinate 11,685,433 of JAIUSX010000022.1, forward strand.
CAGGTTACGGTCAATAAAATTAAAGTGGAAAAAAATTTCATATAGGTTTTATTATAATATATTATAATGGAATTCCACCATGAATTATCAATTTCAAAAATAGAAATATTAATATTTCTTTCAATTATCAATCAAAATATGAGAACTCATTTGCTGAAAACATAGGTTTTCAACTCTCCTGAACATTTAGTGTTTTGGAGATGCATCCGTATTCTTCTCGGGTACAGAATTTACGCAGGCATTATACGCATGTAGACCAGAGGTATATTACCACAGAATTCATGTCCGCTTCTGTAGATAATATTATACATAAACATGAGGATTTCCGGTTTCAAACATGTATGGAATACTTCGCCTTGTTACATAATGATGATACAATAGTCTCGTAAATTAATAATTTATGGCTGAATTCGGTTTCCAGTTCTCCAGGTGCCAGCAACTAGCTCTCATAAAAAAAAGTTAGATTACTGCGTTGATAAAGATCCGAAATGTAATAAATAACACATAAAAAATATAATAAAGGTTATATTAATGGTAAGAGATATTGTAAATTTAACTAATCCTTTTCAAATACAAACTCAAAAGAGTATTCGCTAATTAAATTTGTACTAAAAATAACACATGGTTTGCAAGAAGATTTTGACAACAGAACAGGTTTCCATGACTTCATTAATAATGTGTTTTATTATCTTCCTTTTTTTGTAACAAATATATAGTATGAAATCCTCAATGGGATCTCACGTGCTGAGGATTTCATTTACATATTATTAAAATTAAGAAGTATGGATAATGTAAAATAATTATAAATACATTTGCATTTATATTAAATACATTTTTTTTCAGAAATAATTATAAATATATTACATGGCGTTTTTTTTGTTCAGTTGAATGGTTTCGCTTTTAGTCTGTATTTGGTGTCAGTATAATATCTATGTTTTGTATCGAGCTTTTTATTTGAGATTATTATTATTTTGGATTGCTTGTACCAATAAGTCTGGCAAAGTTCTGTCTCGCTGGCTAGAGAAACGGTAGGCCCAGAAACACAACCTATGTGAAGTATAACCAAAGACCCTTACAGAAGTGACTGGTAACAATAGGATTCTCACGGCCAATCTTATTGTTTGACTTTTGGGGAAATTGAATCGTTCGGTGCTCCCACCTCCTTCTTGAACCAACATTCGGACAGTCTTGTAGTAGATACCAGGTACCATATTTTGTCCTGGTGATGGACAATGCAAAGCTGGCACCGTATTACCAGAGCAGTAGTCATTGGCTTCAACTAAGGGTCAAGCTCTTGTTGAATCTTGTTGCTGATGTTGAATCAAAAAATACAAATGTCTTTTCGTAGCAAACGACAGTCGCAAACGATGTCGCCAGTCTTTTCACTCCCAATATAAATAATAACTCTCGCCAAGACTGATTCATGGGCAGAATAAATTGAAAGAACCGCATCTCGCACAGCTTTCAACTGTGGGTCCATGAGTGTACGGCCACGTGTGCCGATGGGCGTGCAGTTCGCTGTCGGTATTTACAGTCACGATAATAATTATTGCCTTCCATCTGCTGCCACGTCACCGGTGACGTCACAGCCTGTCACGCAGGAACAGTGACGTCACCGGTGCTGGTGTCAATCAGCTCCATTCTGTTATATTGCGAATCCAATTAGACTTAGACTTTCCAGTACGGCGGTATGACCATATTAGAATAGTGGTCATGGACCCAACGAGTGTTCAAATAATCCTGTAGATTACCTTTAATGGCCTATCGTTTTATAGTTTTCTCCCAGATATTCTGGGGTAACTCTTCTAGATCTTGTCGTGTTCAGTGGAATTCGAGTCATGCGAAATAATTTGGTTTCAGTAATTCGTTTAGAAGCAAACAACAATACTTTCCATGGCTTTCTGAACTGTGACCTATAAACTGGCAGTTGCACTAACATTCTACTTTCCATTCAAATTAAATGGTCTATTTTCAAGTAGTAAAAAGTAGAAGTCATACATTTTGCCTGCGATGCAACGCTTTGTTGGTGATATTTGATAACAATAAAAAACATGTTGAAGGCTAGAGTAGAGATTCTCACCAAATCAAAAAAAAATTAAAGCTATATAACTTCGTTATAACATCTCTGTCTTCTTCAGAAACGTCACATGTCACTGAAAAAGAGGTCACAGCGGAGCTGTCAATCAACAGTATGACCATATATTTCAATGTTCCAAAAACGTAAAGAACCACTTTTCTAAGCTTGTCTACGATTATATTTGCTATAAAATAAAGCATTGACAATATTGCACAGCCATTTCTCATATTTGTGACCTACTGCGGGACATGGCGTGATAGTCGGTTAAGTGAGAAGTGACTAATTAAAAGAAGCTGAATCTGATCTCAATACTGACCCAGTTGATAAATTGAATGCCATTATTCTCTGTTGAATGCACGTGTGTGCGTACGTAGCCCACGTGCTATCTCTCCTATAGGACATGACGGCTAAGGACATGCGTCACATAATATGCTCGTTGAGATTTGATTATTGGTCGGACCGCAACTTGGCTTTACGTCTCAGGCTATGAATACATTTTTATGCGCAGAATTTTGGTCAAGCGTATATAATAAAGTACGAATTGGCAGTGGTATATATGCTAACATTTCCCCGTACTCAAAACTTCACTATCATGATTTCTGAATAAACATTTCCGATGGATCAAATATTTATATATGTATTTATATTTTCATTAGCCAAAAATGATATGTGAAATACGCATTTTCGCAACCAGCGAAATATACCAGTATTTAATTACTCGCGAAGTTCAATGAAATTTCAGAAAATTATCGCCATAATCTCATCTTACACTCTTCAAAAGGTGTATCTAGTGGCGCAACATCCGAGAACTATATCTTAGAAATTACGAGACTACTCATGGATTGCCATGCGGACAATATATTGCGCATCCACATAACGCGGGAATACATGTGGGTACCACGGACATGTAAATTGATAGACTTGCCCTAACATGAAATTGGGGTATCATTTCGACGAGCCGGAGGTTCGAGAATCCTTTTCATAATGCATCTGTCGTACGTGGAACGCTGAAGAGAACACGTTGAAATAACACGCCCTTGCGCAGAAAAGTAAAGTTCGCTAAAGTAGGGCAATGGCTTACAGCGTAGTTCATTGTGGGACTTTTCTGCGCAGGATAAGAATGTTCGATAAAAAGGGTTTAAAATACCGAACCGCCTTCAAATCGTGTTGCGTAACTACGCTAAAAATTTGTGATGTGGGTAAATTATAACACATTTTTAAAAGTGTCTAACTAAATAATGTAACAAAATATTCAGTTTTAGAAACAAGATCGAACATTTATTTGTTCATCCGATTTGGGATTTTTGGTTAAGTTTTACGCTGCCAGCAATTTGCGTAATTGTAAAAAGGAATAGTGATTAGTAAGCTTGTTTTATTTTCACGGAATACATGGTGGTATTACAAAGTGAGTTGCCTGTATATTGTCAGATCATTTATTTACAAATTACAGAAAGGGAGACGGCCACGTATCCTCTATGCTTCGCGCAACTTGGTTTGTTCCTTTTTCCTCTATCAATTTGGATTTCTATGGTAGGGAACCTACAGGGTTTTCCAATAAGAGGTGTTATTTTGAATAGCCCGCTATTTCGGTAGATGTTACTTTTGAAGCTATCACTTTTTGACATTTGACAAGTAGAAACTACGCCATTAATAAAAATAGAACGATACACGCTTCAACAACGCATTGAAATTATTAAAATTCACTGAGTGAATCAAATGCAAATCATCTTGAGTGATGAGGCCCATTTTCACCTCGGTGGCTTCGTCAACAAGTAAAATTGTCGCACTTGCAATTGCAATCGCAATTGGCTCGGAAAACCCAAGAGTTATTGTTGAAAAGTCTCTCTATCCTCAACGTGTGACTGTTTGGTGCAGTTTATGGTCCGGCGGAGTCATTGGACTTTACTTTTTCGGAAATGAGGCTGGAGCAACAGTTACAGTGAATGGATTGCGCTATCGAGAGATGACTAATGATTTTTTATGGCCGGAATTGGGTGGTATTGATCTGGACGGCGCTACGTGCCACACAAGCAACGAAACCATTGATCTTTTACGATTAAATATCAAAATAACACCTCTTATTGGAAAACCCTGTATATTATTAATCACACTTGTATAAACTAATGCTTTAACTGCCAATCCAAGACAGAAAAAGAACTTACAAATACAAAGGCATGATGGTCTGGTCGAAAAGGATGGATTGGTCGGTGGCCGAGTTGACATCGCGCTTGGGTCCCACTCAGGCGTAGTGTGTTCAATTCCTCGGCTGGCTAAGTCCTCCATCACAACTCAAGCAACATTTTCAGCTTACTGTGGTGGTAGTAGGAGATTTTCAAATATTGTCAGGTTATTCGTAACCCGCGAATGTTTGTCTTTCTTTAAAAAAAAAAATGGCATTATGAATCACAACATTGGCACTGTCGTCAGGCATACAAATAAATGAAATGGGTAATGTCAATTAATTTAGGAATGAATCAATTTTGGTAAAAATTGGTAATGGTACATTTTGATAATTTTACAGATGTAATCCATTTGGTTAAAGAAGTGATTCGTTAGTTGCCAATGCAGGTAAGCCGCCAACAGGTAAGCCGTCCGAGATGTCTTGGTGGATGGTAGTTGGTAGGGGTGTCGGTTGGGTCTGGGTCTGAGATTGTCTGGGCGGTGGGAGGAGGTGGGGGAGGGGCGACAGACGAGGCCACGGCACTGACCCACATGGGCACGCCGCCCGCCGGACACGACGCGAATCTCCAGCAGGGCCGGACGCCCGAAGCTGCTCGCTGAAAACGGTCATCAGTAATCGCTGTGTATTACTCAAACCCATTATTGTATAACTAACCATGTTGGAAATTAAGAATGTGCATTGGAAATGATTTCCAAAACTTCGATAAAGATGATAATTTTAAAGGAGGGAGGTTTCAGCCGTAGATTAATTAAAAAGGGAACATAGGTTACTGAGACAACACGGGTGGTTGCACTGAACTGGGTCCAGTGGACAAACTGCTGATTTACTGCGTTTAGTATCGCACAGAGTCCCGTCGGGCAGACAAGCTGTGACAGGATGCTCTTTTTGTGAAAAAATCCCTTCGGTCACCTTCGACTCGTTCGTCGAGTTCATTCGCGTTCGGAAGGATTCGGGCGAGAATAACAGCCGCCACACCCCCCTTCCCACTTTCACACTGATATTGAATGATATTTCACACTGATATTGAATGGAATGTAGGCTCTATTTATATATAACTCAATGATCATAAATGAGATTTGGAAAAGTCATAGAAATAAGGTTTTTTTTAAGAGCTCAATTTTAATATTTTAGTATTTTAATTTATTTTTAACAATAACACTTACAGTAAAAATATTTTTTTATTACCGGTGTACATATAACATAGGATCTCGAGAAAAACAAGAATCTAATATGAATGAATACAATCCCCGCTATAGGCAAGGCTAGAAGCTTTCTCTACGTTTGGAGAAGAAATATCCATAAAAATCGTAAAGTTTTATTTCTGATGTAAATTTCGAAATAGTGTTAAACCTGCACATCGGCGTTTGTTTCAATGGACTTGTTTAAAATAAATGAAAAAATGATTGCAACCATTTTCTGCGAATACTGAAAGTCGACGATAAAGCGCGTATGTTATTGGTTTATGTGACTGGGTCGAGGAGTTCAAAAATTCATTGTGCATTGTTCGATAAGGCTCGTTTAGGCGAGGCGACCCAGGGGGCTGAGTCGTAACAACTGGCTCGTCACTCGTCGCGGCAAATCGCTAACTTGTCCATTTACATTGCTTTGCACCAGTCAAATGCATAATATCAACTATCAAAAAGTTTCAGTCTGGATCAAAACAAAAGGTACACATTTTTCCAGAACGTAATCACACCAAACCAAGCTTAACGCAACGTTTTTTACATTGCAGCATAATTAGATTTTTTAGTAATATTACATATTTTTAACACAAGTACTTAACACTTAAAACATACTGAACACCTGAGCACAGGATAGTAAAAGTGTTCACTAAACACTAGGTGGAGAAGCAGTAGACTTAAAATTAGTTAACTTAAAATTTGAAAATTTAAATAGTGGACAAGATAGACATCTCTGGTGAGTTATTGTATAGATTTTGCTCTCAGGTAAGTGACAATGAAATTCAGTCATCTCTGCATTAAACAGCTGGATTCATCTGAATTATGTTGTTTGACAAAAGAGGACACCACTATTCCTGTTTGGTCGATTTACGACTAAAAGATTTAAATATTTTTGTCACAAGAAAAGTGACAGTTTTTGAATTACAATGTGTTAATTCAAAATTCTACTTTCTTGAGAGCTTGTCGTGACAGATCATTATTTCATGGTGCGAATGCGAGTTTTATTGTGCTGATTGCCGTCCGCTGCCGAATTTGGAGATTAAGGAATTGCTGCCAATCTCAATGCGAGTGATATATTCGGTGAGTTCTCTGTTTTTATGTATTTGGTGGCTGGATGATAATTTGTTACGCTGCCTGCAGAGTGAATTTTGTGATCAACCTTTTTTTTAATAGGGAATTAATTATTCCCTGATGGTCTGTGTGGCTTACAATCCAGACCATCACCACTAGGTACAAAATAAAAATAAACCCTTTACAGTATCCATCATTTCTAACTACACCTACAATAGGCCACTTGCATTACATTCAAAAAATATATCTATTCAGACAAAAAATATTACTATTCAGACAAAAAATATATCTATTCCGACAAAAAATATATCTATTCAGACAAAAAAAATATATATTCAGACAAAAATTCTAAGACATTCTTCATATTTTTTCATTTTTTATAAACAGGAAAGACAGGACTAAAAAAATTACTTTAAAAAAGTCAGAAGCCAAAGAAACGTATGAACTTTACGTCATAATATCTTTCAAAATTCTGACAAGGAGTGGACTCTGTGTTATGTTTTTATTGTTTAAATATGAATTCATTAGGTAGATCTTAAAAATGACTAAAGATATTTATATACTTTCTTTGTACAAAAATACTTCTGAGCAAAAAAAGGTCTCAGAAATGTAAAACGTCAACAAGTCAACTGAAATCCCAGCATTGGATGAAAAAAAATCAGAGTGGAATTTTATAAAAATAAATACAAGAAAATCAGAGACCGGACATTTTTTATGTAGTGACGTAATAAGCTGAAAAACAGATTTATTTAAAAAATATATTTTTTTTTAGTGACATTTTAGAAATCTTATCAGAAAGATCTATCCACACGAATTTTTAGAAGTCATTATAAAATGTATCCAAGAGGCCTATCATAAATGATAACTCTATAATATATTATTTGTATCATCCTTAAGGTACCTTTACCTGAAAAAAATAATAACGAAAAAGATGCTCCGCGGAACCGCGCAATAGATGGCGGATTGTGCATCGCGATATAACTTACTCAGACCTGAGTGCAGTTGCGCGGTCCGGCCCTGAAGTGTTGCTAAATGATTTTTTGTGTGTCGATTTTTCGCGAATAAAAGCCGGCGCGGGGAATGGCGGGCGGGGAGCGGTAAGGGGGCGGTAAGGGGGAGCGGTGTGGGTCGCTGAAGGTCGGTTCATTCAATAAACTCATTAAATCCAGAGACCGCGGACGGCCGGCGACCAATCGGGTGATAGTGTCGGCCAGGGGCGGCGAACAAGACCAAAAGGTACTATTTTAATGTTATACTGCACAAAATGAAAAGGAAAAGCGAATTGTTAATCATCGTTTGTGAAAATGAGGATATAAGTTGTAAGGTATTAATTTAAAAATGGAATTCAACCTAACATGGTGGATAAACGAATAATAGGAAAAATAAGAGTTCCACCTGCCCGGAACCGATTTGGCCATGACCATTCAGATATGGTGTAGCCAAAGCCATATATGTATTATTTTTTTTAAGCTTTTTTGTTCGATTTGACCATCCAACTAGGAAAATTTCAAATTATCCTAGAGGAATACAGGATTTAAGAATAGAGAAAATGAGTAAAAGTGAAGATACAAAGATACAAAAAACAGATATATTTATAACCCAACTCAAATTCAGATGTTTCTACCCATCTCCCTTTTCCATTCGCGAGCATAATTATTATAAGCCTGGGCAAATCTGACTGCTGGTATTTTTCGTCTAGAGAGTGCTGTTCTCTGTAGGCAACATTTGTCTCATCTCCCTTTTTACCTACGCTGACACAACCATTAAGCATAAAATTATAACCCTGTCCTTGGCCAAATCTGATTCTTGGTATCATTCATAGCCCAAGTGATGTTCTTTACATGCAACATGTACCCGGACTCATCTCATTTTTCCCTTCGCATACAAAACTATTATATCCCTGTCCCTGAGCAAATCTGACTCTTGGTATTATTCGTAGCCCAAGTGCTGTTCTTTGTATGCAACTTGCGCCTTGTTCTGACCTTGGCCGCAGTTCCCTGACACTCGCCCGCCATTATTGCAGGGATAAAGGGTTACAGCGCGTGGGCGGAGGACCGAGGACAAATCAGGTTTATGTTATTAGTATTATTACTGCAGGAGATGCCGTAGCCACGAAGAAACGAGCTGTTGGAGAATGGACCGATGAGAACAATGAGATGCAAGCATTGCTCAAACGAGTAACTGGAAGGTATACCTACCTGCGAGCAATAAACGAGTCAAAGATATAACCAAATGAGCTAGATGATATACATATACGTTATGAGGTTCATAACTAAGGTAATGCACAATATTAACAAGTACGTAGACGGTAAAATTATGACATAGAAACTATGAATAGGTTGACCTAAAGTTGACAGCGTTCAAATTACGTAAAAAACTTTCTGCATCAAATGCTTAAACATCAACACCTCCTGCAACGGAATTTTTTTATTATTTACCTCGTTCGAATTTATTCGATTTGCTTATTTTTCACCAATGTAGATAAACATTTTTTCTGTATTTTCACATTTAGTTGCTACGTTATTAAAGATAAAACTTGTATAAATAAATTAATGTGTGCTATGTATTCTTAAAATAGTATAAAATAAAGTCGTTATTCGTGTATGTCTGTTTGTGCGCTTAGTTCTTCTAAGCTACGCAACGGATTTTGATAGGGTTTTCACTATCCTTTAGAGAATTTATTCCGGAAGGATTATATAAATAATACGTGTAAATTTTACTAATAGAAAGTAGAGAAAAGTCGATGTTTTGTAATCGAGTCGTAAAAAAATATTTTCAGGCGCTTACATTGCTAACGCTGACTAAACCTTATAAGATACATCAAAATAATGTACTACGGAATTGTATATCTTAAAAAGGCCTACAGAAAAGTCCTCCATGGTATATGTCTATCTCCTAAGGATAACCCCCAACAACGCCGGGTACATGTCAGCTAGTTCCCTATAAACGTCACGACAAGTATCAGAAAGACAGATTACAACGGACCTTTTAAGTCCTCCTTTTAACAAAAAAAACTGAAGAAAGTTCGACCAGGTACACAATATTATGAAAGCTCAACCTATATTAGAACCTCAGTACCCACAGACGACACCACCATAAAAAATATAGATACATGTACATACTTACACTATTAAATACTAATATATTATTACGTATAACTATATTCTCTCATCACATGCCTACCGAGCGAAAGGCAGTGCTAATCATGTCATTATTAAGAAGTTGGTATACATTCGAATGCTGTAACTCAATCAACTAAAAAAAACCAAGTAGATATTGCAAATTGCAAGTCGCCTGATGTGAGCGATCGCCTCGGGAGTTGGTTGGACTCGAGATGAAAATATCTAGCAAGTAGGTGTGATGTATAGATGTGCAGATGATTGGCCGGTCATAATGATTCTTCGTAGATCAACAAATTCTCGCGAATTCGGAAGGTCATACATAAATGGCGTTCATTCGCAAGCGACAGCTGAATCACTGCGATCATTGTAGCAGAACAAGACATGTGATTAATGCCTAGTTTTTTCAAACGGCTAAATGGGAACACTTGTTTTGAGGAAATCAACAACCAGTAAATCGGTAATCACTGAGCTAAATTCCATATAACTTTAGATGGTGAATGGAAATTGAGAACACGTGACATGTCTAGATTGTCCATAAAAATATGACAAACATTTATCGGAAGAACAAATTGCAACCTTGCATTGTAATTGAAAAATTAAAAATAATAATTTTATTGGATATTGTGGGGTTTCATAGTTATATCAAACGAAATAGCACACAAAAAAAATTGTGAAATTAAAATTTTAGATTGTTTAGAAGATTGGTCTTAAACATGTCACAAAATACTTAAGGACAGGTTGTTTCGGAGAATTTGAAAAATTCATGAAATTTCAACGTTCATTTTCGGGTCCTGTGAAAGTCTTATTCAAGTACTGTCATTATAGGCTAGTTGCTTGACAGAACTGAAATAATAACAGAACTTAAAAAATCTTTCGCAGAACTTGAAATTCAACTTTGAAAATTTGAAGAATTGTTCAAATTCTCCAAAACAACCCGTCCTTAGGAAGACATAAATAAACACTTCTAAAACTAACTGGTAAGAGTTCACTTCGACCCGAAATACAATGCAGCATGCAGGGTGAATAATGCCACGATGATAGCCAAAGATAACAGAGTATTATAATATCCTTGATGATAGCCAACCACGGATAAGAAGGGACACCAGAAGGAGATCCCAAAATTACAATGTTTACACAAATCAATGTTCTTCATCTATGTAATTTCTTTTCACACTAATTTTAAGAACAATAATTCTGGTCCACACGTTCGAAGAGATTAATTACATCGTACGGATGAAACTAAAACTTCCTAGATCACAAGGCCGGGACACTCATTCAAAGCAGCCTCCTAACTCGCATGGGATTTTACAAAAAAATATTCGTTTTATTAATTTATTAAAAAATCTTTAAAAGTTTTTGTTAATTTAGTAAAAAAAAATAAGAATACATTTTCGGAGGTTCTCTTACAAGTTAGGAGGCTGATTTGTTTCAGTGTCCCGACCTTGTGATCTAGGAGGTATTCATGAAACTCGGTTGTTGGTTGTTATATTTAATTTAAGTAACATTGCTTCATTTAAAAAGCAAATATACATGCAACTATTTGATGTACATAATCCTTAACTGATCAGTCAACAAATTCATTACGTACTTACGTTTGTATTTTTTTTTTTATATTTTTGCACGTTGTCCAATGGGCGCCTAAATAAATAAATTAATCTCTATAAATAAAAATTTAAATGTTCGTTTGTTCAAAATTTTAAATCTCCGAATCTTATTCACTGATTGCTTTGAATTTTTGACACAACATTGCATTCAAATACGCGTGTTTTTTTTATATACCTATATTATATAGATGTCACCTGTGACTTGGACGTAAAAGCAACAAGCGCTATTGATTCTGTATCTACAAAGACAGACTGAGTCATAGCAACGCGTGGCGGGTCACAGCTAGTAAAATAATAATCATATATGTTACCTGGTGACCGGATAAATAATCAAAATGATAATTCATCACATCTTTAAAAAGTTATATAAAGTCATGGAAAGTGATGAAACAAAAACTTTATTAACTGGGTTAAGTAGGTAAGATTGGGTTGGGTTAAAAAAAATTTTTTTCATCGTTTTTAATGACTTTACATCATCTTTTAAAAGTGTGTTGAATAGTCACTGTGTTGAGTTAGCATGGAACCATTTACCCTAGACGACAGAAATTTTCGAACATGATAGTGATATGGACGCAAAATACAATTAAACAAACAGATGGAGCATATGTAGATCTAACAAATGCTGAATGAGAAAGGAATGCTATTAGGTTTAGTCAACTTTTGCCGTTAGTTTTAGTTAGGTAACACATTCACAAAAATGACATTGGAAGCGGTCCATTTCAAGAATTCCTGCCGAGTAGAAATGCGTTTTTCTACTGATCTTATTTTTTGCTGTTCCAGTACTCATTTGGTTGAGGTAACTTATTTGTCAGTTTATTTTAAGGGCATCGCTTGGACTATAATCCGATGTCGGGGTCACATCCCACTGCCATTTTATCCCTCGTAATAATTCCACTGCAACTTCGCAACAAAGATGCATCGATCCTCGACAATGCAACACTGTTGCCAGTCAATCCTATACTCCGCCGCACGTAAGGACGGCCAAAGGAAATTACGGCGCCAAAAATAGGTAAAGCATTGTCTTAAAAATACATAATTTTGAAACCTCTACAAATCAATTCAAAATGAACCGCAAGAACTTATGTTGTGAACGCAACCCAATAGCCTGTGTCTGCTGAGTTATTTTTCGCGCGGCCAATATTGCTTACATGGGCCTGATTCGTTGACGGGTTGACTACGCTTGTCCCATTTTTCCTATTTTAAAATCAGAAAGTTTTCAACGTGGATATTATTGAAGCGTCAGGGTACGTATACATTTGCGAACCGTACCACGAATTACGGGAAAGGAACGAATCAACTGCAAGCGGCGTTTCGCGCCATTTGCGGTGGCTTCGTTTCTTTCGCACAACGTTGAGGTTCAGTTCGGCAGTTCCGCTCGCGGATGGATACGTAGCATAAGGTATCTACTTTAATCCGCAATTATTTTTAGCATAACAATTTAAACGTGAGAAGTATATATTATATGTTTAAAGTAATACTATGTTTGTTAAAAAAAAACTATGTTGAAATGTTTCACTGAGTTCCACAACATTTTCTTACTAGTTAAAAAAAATATCATGTAATATAAAAAACGTTAAATGTATGTCTCCCTTTTACCCACATTATTAAATAGAGCGCATTCTTTTCAGGTATTCTTGTCGACGCCGCTCCAAACGAAATGAAGATTAAGAGGCAAAAAGTACATATATTTATGGTGTTAAAAAAATTAAAAGTTTTTACAAGTTATCGTCATTATATGTTTCACAGTTTAATCATAATTATATGTTATGTTTACCAATTTCACTAATTCAAAATACAGAAATAATTTTGATAATTTTATGTATTAAAAAATATATAATGCTACGAGCACCTGACCCCAACTAACCCAAATTAGGTATTTTTCTGAAATATTTTCTTAGATACTCTTCTCATAAGCATTTCTAATCAGAATATCATATGAACATATTTTTGTCGTCGTAAATTGATAATTTGGCCTTGTGTGCGCCAGGTCGAAACCACCCCAACCAAGGCCAGGGCACTGAATAAAGTTATGTTTTTTTTTTTGCCCGGGCTCTACGCGGAGTTTATCTAAACCAGATGTAGACAGTAATTTTCCTCTTATTATGAACGCTAAGTGTGCAAATTTTCACCAAGAAGATTGAAATTCTGCTTTAAGGTGTTGGAAAGGGGGATAGGGATATTTCCGAATTGTAATATCATGTATACAGTGATTTTCCTCTTGTTTGAAGGTCAAGTGTGCAAAATTTCATCAATACGGAATAAAACTGTAGATTTGTATAAAAAAAAGCCCGCCACATACACTCTTATTTATACAAAGATATATAGATAATCAATCTTATCTAACTCGCATCACACGACACTCACGAAAAAATTCAAATGTACCATTTATAACAAAACATCCCTCGCTCAGAGACACATGTCATTCTTCGGTCCAAAACTATATAACTTCATACCTGATGCTCGGAAACAGGAAAGCACACGTGTTATTCGTAAATTGACCACTACTTGGTTTCACCAATTAGGGAGAAAGGAGAGAAGTTTTCAAAAAATAAAATCAAATTTATAACAAAAACAAAACAAAACCAATAACAAAAACAAAACTAAAAATCTTGCTGTTTTGATGTCAAATTTTCTTCTTTTTACTAAATATGTATGTAGGACTAATTAACATGCAACAAACACCAGTTAACAATATTTATGTTTTAATCCATTATTATTGTATGTACCTACCTATTATACCAAATTCATTAAAATTTTGACTGTACTAAAAAGGGAAATACTCCTAGTTGGACAGTTAAAACATTTTGCAAATGTACAAATATGTATGTAAATTATCCTGTACCAAATAAATAAATAATAAAAATTTAAAAAGCCCTGGCCTGGATTGAGGTGGTTTTGGCCAGGTGCGAGGGGCTGGGATACTCACCTAACTAAATAACTATAAATAATAAGACATTGTAATTGAACAGGGCTTGCAATTAGTAATGGTAATGAAATGAGGAATGAGCTATTTGTACTTTGATTTTATTGTAAAATACGTATGAGAGAGAATTCTAGTAATCGACCGTAGAGGATAACTGAATCTACCAATATGTAGATATTATAATGAATTATTATGCATACTTGACATTATCTGAACAATAAAGCAAAAAAAACTGTGCATTGAAGCAAGTAAAACTCTCGAAAACGGAGAGCTCGGGCGTCATGAAATTTTGCTTTGAAATAGTTTTCATGAGCAAAAATTCAAGCGTCAAGCTATTTTGAGCCCCCAACGTCATTTACGTCATACAGAGTAGCGAGATATGCATTTAGCCGTAAAAGCCTCATTTAGCCGGATGACGAAATACGAAGTCAGGCAAGTGTAAGAGAGACATAGCGCGTACTAAATGGGCTAGAACCAAAAATCAATGGTGACATCGGTTTCCATTAAAATCTATATGGAAGGCATTTCTAGTAACCAAAAGAATAATACGAGGGAACTTGACAATATCATATTGAATGCCATCGAATATGACATGTGCGTCATTGTGCATTCTTAGTTCCTGCTTTTGACACATTAGAGTAGAGCGGTTATTAATCAAATAAATATTTATATTTTTATATGAGTACGGTTAACGGTAGGGTAGGCAGTGCTTACGTGCCTTTATTGAATGCACGCCTCTGCCTATGTGTGTAGTGTATGTCTCGGATTGAAATCAAATTAAACATCCGGTGATACGACATAATAATGTTGAGATTTCGCAAAACAGATAACACAGCAGTTCAGGCGAATTATCTATTCGTAAGTGCAAATGCAGACGAATGGTGATAGAATTAATTTAATTCCCAAGAATTTAAGTCACGGGAAAGCCAAAGTTTTGTTTCATATTACCCCAGACATTGATTGGTTGATATTTTTTTTATTTTATTTATTTATTTATTACAAAATAATAAGTTATAATGTATTATTCCCAATGAGTTCTGGAAAGACAACATTATATTAAAGACAAGACAACATAGATACGTTAAAATGAATAAACGCAGAATTTATTTTGGAGTTCCAAAGAAAGAATGTGTCAGTCATTAATATAACTGCTGAGGAAATAGCTTTTAAGAGCTTTTGCCAATGTTTTTTTCGTTCGTTGCCGGAAGTTTTAGATTACTAGGTAATGCGTTATATTGCTTATGTGCAATGTATTGTAAGGAGTTAATTCCAAATTTAGTCGTGTGAGTAAATGACGATAAGTGTATTTGATTTTGTGATCGTGTTTTGTGCTGGTGTGTGTCGGAATTAGAGACTGGTTTAGTGTTGGTGTGTGAGGAGTGTTTAATTATTTATAGAGTGGCAGTTGTGATGTTATATTTTGGCAGAATCGTAAAAGGAAGCATTTGTGTCAGTGAGTATAAATCTTTGACATGTGTATCCCATGGCAGATTATATATATTCCGTACGGCTCTATTATAATACTAATAATAATTTTATTAATCAATAATTACAGAAAAATCACCTAAAAGGCGCTGTAAAAATATAACCTCCAAAATTCTAGGTATATATCCAATCGTGTACAAACACTATGGGAATCAATTTTAAAAAGCCAAATGTTTGTAGCTTTTTTTTTTCAAATTACAAACTATTAAAATGTAATTAAATAGTAAGTACTACCCGGTTTAGTATGATTTAAACGTATATTTTTTACAATAAAACAAATAGATTCGAAAGTCCGCAGCTTGTGATGGAAACAAATGTGCTAGCTAAAAATAATTTCGTTGTCTAGAAATTTCTGCTATTATACAGCTGTGACATATAATTATTTGAAATTATTGTTAATCACCCCGTAGCTCACGATGGAATTAACTTTACAAGATGAAAATAGTTGCATCGACCTGTAAAATGCAGACAAAAAACTGTGGAAATTTCATGACGCCAGAGCTCATCGTTTAGGAGTAATTTTACTAGTGAGTAAGTACTTTCACAAAAAGAATATCTTAAAATACTGTTAAATTGGTTGTAATATGGCATGATGACATTGAAAATTCATAAAAAGCTTAAACGTTTACACACATACAATTATTTATATCAGTAAAATATTTTACAAATAATACTGGAGGTCTACAAGTTTAATATATATTTCAATCTAGCCTAACCGCTTCAATTACTTTTACCAAGGTTCCCAAAAAAATTGGCGAGTCTGAAAAATTAGAACACGGATCGAATGACGTTTTTTCAATAGATTAGAATTGCAACGTTGCAATAATGATCATGTTCCTCGTTCTACCGAATCAAGTTCCCTGAAGTCTGAAATATTCCAGCCATTTCCGGCCGGATAGCAAGCAACGCGACCCACCTTGAAGTTTCAACGGAGAGTGGAAAAGAGAAGAGAAGAGAAGTTTCGTGGGAGAGATCGAAAGCCAGTGATAGTAAGCTAATGTTAATAAATTTTATATCCTAAATAATTATAACAATCCTTTTCAAAAATGTTTAAAATATCCATCATCATCCGGAAACCGCAACATCATCAAAGATAGATTATAATTTAAGTCGTGGGTCTTGAATAGGTGGCTTACTTTGACTAGTGGCTAACTTTGAATAGGTGGCTAACTTTGAGTATGTGCCTAACTTTGAATAGGTAGCTAACTTTGGATAGGTGGCTAACTTTGAGTATGTGCCTAACTTTGAATAGGAAGCTAACTTTGGATAGGTGGCTAACTTTGAGTATGTGCCTAACTTTGAATAGGTAGCTAACTTTGGATAGGTGGCTAACTTTGAGTATGTGCCTAACTTTGAATAGGAAGCTAACTTTGGATAGGTGGCTAACTTTGAGTATGTGCCTAACTTTGAATAGGTAGCTAACTTTGGATAGGTGGCTAACTTTGAGTATGTGCCTAACTTTGAATAGGTAGCTAACTTTGGATAGGTGGCTAACTTTGAGTATGTGCCTAACTTTGAATAGGTAGCTAACTTTGGATAGGTGGCTAACTTTGAATGGGTAGCTAACTTTGGATAGGCGGCTAACTTTGAGTATGTGCCTAACTTTGAATAGGTAGCTAACTTTGGATAGGTAGCTAACTTTGGATAGGTGGCTAACTTTGAGTATGTGCCTAACTTTGAATAGGTAGCTAACTTTGGATAGGTGGCTAACTTTGAATAGGTAGCTAACTTTGGATAGGTGGCTAACTTTGAGTATGTGCCTAACTTTGAATAGATAGCTAATTTTGACTATGTCGCTAACTTTGACTAGTGGCTAACTTATGGCTAGCTTTGAATATGTGGCTAACTTTGACTATGTGGCTAACTTTGACTGTGTGGCTAACTTTAAATTGGTGGCTAATTATGACTGTGTGGCTAACTTTGACTATGTGGCTAACTATGACTGTGTGGCTAACTTTAAATTGGTGGCTAATTATGACTGTGTGGCTAACTTTGACTATGTGGCTAACTTTGACTAGGTGGCTAACAATTGACTGAGCTTTTCAATATTACGATATTTACCGGCATGAAGAAAGTTTGAAAAAATAATTTTCATCGAGTGACGTTTCTTTGGACAAATTTTTGTTACATGAAAAGAAAGGAAATGTTACATAATATATTACAGTGTTACAATTGTTTATAATTTAGTAGGTCGGTATTTAAGTACCTACTTGTTATTTCTGAAGAAATTTTGTTTTTATTGATTAAACGAGAACAGATTATTTTTGGCCGTGGGATCTTTCACAGAACTGGTTAAAAGTACCTACGGTGTGTTTATCTAAGTACCTACATTGTTTATTTAAATATTTTGTGCTGCAAACTCGCTTTTGGGAAAATTGGATGACACCATTTCAGGGAATATCCCGAATGCTCAAATTTGTTCTTCCATTACCATCCTTTACTAACTTTTGGTAGAATCTTTAAAACTTTATGCATTAAATTTTATGTCTTCACACTACAGCTACAGCTTCAACCATGTAAGATTATAACACAGCCTTATATTTCGTTGATTCCATTCATACTAGTATTGGCAGTATGAATAAGTTTCAAGTTACAAAATAAATTATGCTGTTTGTAATAAAACATCGTCGAATTTCATTAGAACCAAATAAATATACAGCACTGCAAAGCCACCATAATTACTGTTGATACGTTATCAATACTGGGGTGGCAACTAACCTTAAGCAAACTAACACCTGCGCAATCATTATTTGCGTATGTTGCCAATATCAATGCGTTTGACGCCCATCAAGACCGACTAAATGGCATCAAAGTTCGATTCTCAGACAACGTCGATTAATACGAAGCAGGCAAAGTTAAAAAACCCACAACCGAACAATTCCAATAATTTAGATATACACAAAAAAGGTTTAAAATTGATTCTAAGAGATTCTACGGCAGAAATTCTACATCATTGTGTACAATTCCATGAATTTGAATACAACAAATTAACAAAAACCTATGTCAGAATTTGGACTCCAATAATTATTCGTTGATTTATTTTTTGTTCTCACGGCATAGATGGCCGCGTATTAGAGGTCATAGCGAGGGCATTGACAAAAGATAAAACAAAGTGATAATTTTTACGAATTATATCCCTGACCTACCCGAACAGAAAAAAAAACATGCATAATAGAGAGCATCATATTTGACGAGCTAGCATTGGTCACACACGGTAAGGACGTCACACGAGTACGGAAAAAAATGATAATATTTTTATGACGAATAATCTTCGAACGAAGTTAAAAGCAGGAGATGTGTCACTTAAACATTTATAATATGGCTATCTATTTACAATCTTCTTCTTCTTTATGTGCCGTATCAGGTCCCCCCGACGTTGGCGATCACTCTACAAAATGTTTCTTTGTCTTTCGCTGCCCGGAATAGCTCCTCCACGCTTCTAATGCCGGTCCACTCTCGTATATTTCGCAGCCAAGACATTTGTCTCCTACCAGGCCCTCTGCGCCCCTCTATCTTGCCTTTCAATATTAACTGAAGCAAGTGATACTTCTCCCCTCGAATAGTACAATAGTGATTCAAAATTTTATAATGAGAAGCAAAATATTAATTTACCCCAAACGAGCGACACACAAATTCAACACGAATAGAAATTCAACGAAGGAGCTACTAATGCAATTGTCAGGACACCGTTACCACAGGAAACATATTATGCAGACAGTTGTTAGGTGTGGTAAGCAATTTTAGAAATTTGAATAGGAAGAAAAACTGAATCATCTTCGGTGTTATTGTCCCGTTATATTGTGAAAAAGATGCTGTGGTGCGATACCAGGGGAGGTATGTTGTGGAAAAGGGACTGGGCTACTGCCAACGTAAAAGGGTGAAACATGGGAGATAGACAGTGGACAGAATATTATTTCCACGCCAATAAGTTACTGACTCGCAATAACGATTAAGTCTTTCTCATGATCGAAGAACGATGCATCATTCTCCTCAGTGCATCTCTGTCAAGCGCTAGAAATGCAATGATGATGCGAGAGAGAGAGAAATACAATGGCTTCACTTCCCAGGTATTCCGCGCAGACATTGCAACGACACATCAAACAGATAAATTAAACATTGTTCATAGGTGTATGATTGCAACACATCATAACAACGTGGCTTCGCATTGTCGTATATCAAACCTACCTACGAACCCGAAAATTGAGTGTTTAAATGTTAAATCAACATTATCATAATAATGCAATGAGTAATGTAATGATTGATGAATAATAAAGCACGTGGTTCGTTGGGTGGAGAATTTTGAATAATATAATGTATCGTCGAATTGGAGGAAGTAACAAAAAAACAAGTGTACAAATAAGTATTTATCAGGCTTCTAGGCAAAATATAAAAAAAAACATTGTAAACATAACAGCAGGAAAAAAAAGGTGAGTTCTAGATCATCATTTGAAAATGCCATAAAGGAGGAAATTGATAGCACAAAAATAATATAGTATGGAATGTTCTAGAGACTATGGAAGGCGAATACAATAAGTCATGACGATTGGTGACGTCACCAGACCCGAGTGGCATTGTCCGATCTGCGCGTGCGCAGTGCGTGCATCATCTCTGGTGCAAGCGATGAGGAATGCGCGCGGCTTCCGTGGACCCGATTAGGGCCGCGGCCCGCCGGTTGACCGTGCCGGCGGTGACGTCAGCCGCATTACCAGACCGTGACTCACGGCCGCTGACGGGCACCGGGAATCAGGGGCAGGCAACCGACAGTCGAAAGAACGAGAACTGGCACGAAGGAAATTATCACCAATTTCGCACCTATTTATGTTTTAAAGAAGAATTATGCCGATATAAGTGGGAAAACCTACATGAGATTTATTTATTTCTTAGATTTGTTTAGCGACTATTATCCAAATATAACACAATGCAAAGCATACAATACAAACTGAAAAATAGTAGAAATTAACGAAGTAATTGGTAGGAACCTAGGTAGAACTAATAAAAAGTAATAACTTTTATTTTTGAAATAACTTGAGTAAAACCTCAAAGTGTAACACATATTTAATTATGAAGAAAATATTAGCGATTCTAAAACCCCGCATCCCCTATTTCTACCTACTTATAACAAGTTTCTCGCAAAGTAAGCTCCGAAAATTATCAACAAAACGATTCGTTCTGTTATTTAATATGTTATAGGCATGAAACATTCACAGTGTATCTTTAAATTACTGTCGAGAGATATTTGCTCTATTTCAAACGAGTCGTGTTTTATTAAATATTTTCACAATTTTCGCTTAATTGATATCGTTTGTTAATATTAGCGCGCTCCCTCTAACATTCATATTTACATATATCCATTTCAGACCATCTTTGATTGCTTTCTACGGTGCCTTAAATCATCGCTATGCATTTTAGGAATGATTGCATTTTCACAAAAGAAAATTTAAAATACGCGAAAAGCGATAAATACGTGATGCCAACGGGTTACTTAGACATCTGCGCACGGCCACGTTTCACACGTGGCTTTAGCTTCGTTCACTATGAACTGCCATATATTTAAGTTAGCTCGATTAGTATATTGCAGTCAACTAGCTGATGGTTCCTCACCCCTGGCATGGTTCATCGAACGATCAAACACATTGGAATCAGCACCATTCACTTTTGGGGGAAGGTTAAGAATCGTTACGAATGAGAAGTTTAGCAACATAATGAACCAATCAGCGCATATCTGCCTGAGGAGAATGCTTCAAAAATCGTCGACTTGTTTCAGCAATGAGTATTACGCTCAATTTACTAGGTTGAAGAATGTGCAGTGAATAATCTCGTTTAATAAGGATGGATTGTTTCACAGAATTTGAACAATTCATCAAATTTAAACGTTAATTTTCGGGTTCTGTGAAAGTCCTATTCAAGTTCTGTAAATTATATTATTATAGGCTAGTTGCTTTGCAAATTTGAAATAATAACAGAACTTGAAAAAATATTTCAAAGAAAATTAACTTGGAAATTTGAAGAATTGTTCAAATTCTCTGAAACAACCCGTCCTAAATGTAACAAGGCTGAATAACGTCAGATGTTAAACATATAATCTGCCACATTACTCATTTTCAATATTTCAACTGAGATTTTGACAATTATATTTACAGTAGTAAAAAAGCGTGGTGTGGGTTGTTTCAAAAAAAAATTACAATTTATCAAATTTCAAAGTCGATTTTCAAGTTCTGTGAAGGTCCGATTCATGTTCTGTTATTATATCATAATTGGCCAGTTGTTTAACAAAACTGATATAATAACAGAACTTGAATAAAACCTTCACAGAACTTGAAAATCAACTTTGCGAAACAACCCGTCCTTGGTATCGCACTGGTGATTTATGTACCACAATTCAGATTCGAAAAGTTGCTAGAAATGACTTCAGCGTTGTTTGGTGACCAAATCGGCATCAATCTTCTCCTTCCCACTGCTTTCGGCTTAACAACATACCCCGATTGAGAAAGCCATACTCCCACTCGCTTCGGACAGTTGGAACTCTACTCCAAAGTTGAAGATTCTCTCAGTATGTTGTAAGACCAACATCTAGAATTTAAACGTTGCTTGAAATTACTTTAGCCCTGTTTGGTGACCAGATCTGAATAGCCAGGTACTGCCCCTATAGCAGATAGAAAAATCTTACTCCGGACTGCACCACAATCAATCAATCGAGATTCTATAATAACGATTCTGCAGCGGGCAGCATTTTTCAGACAATCTAGGTTTTAGCTCCTTTTCGGGTGACTTCTGGCTTAGTTTTGAAAAACGAGTTGGCAACGCTATCTAGAAAAATCTCCCTAGATCTAGGGGAGGAAAATATATTTGAGGCAAAAAGGGAAAAAAAACGTTGATGAAATTAGGGCCAATTTTGAGGAAATATCGAAAATACTAGGGATATTTTTAAATACTTATAAGTATAGTGGGGAATTATTTCTCTTGAAATCTAGGGAAATTTCGATCTGAAATTTAAGAAACATAAATTTCGAGCATTCGAGATCTGAGAGGTCCACTTGAAAGGTTATGTTCAAGATTCTCCGGGGTGAGGCGGAATGGTGACGTTTGCAAGACACGATAACAGAATCAGGATAACAAATAATTATAAGCAATAATTAGTCATCCGAAATATTAATACAAATTGAAAATATCTCCCCAGTAAAAATAAATGCCGCCAACGGGAATTGAACCCGTGCCTTCTGATGTCCGGTCAGGTGCTCTGTATCCACTGAGCTATGTCGGCTTATTTCCAACCCGCCAAATGATTCAATATGTACTAGTACCTCAATCAACAATTACTGCTTATTATATTTTTTCACCTGTAAACAATCAACTTTATTTTTGTAGGAAAGGCTTTGTTAGTGCTACATTTCTCACTAGATGGCGTCGAGACATATGATATCTTCATTTATTGGTGAAATATTTTTGACGTTTATAAGACAAGGTTTTATGCGTAGCATAAAGGATAACAAATAATTATAAGCAATAATTAGTCATCCGAAATACTAATACAAATTTAAAATATCTCCCGGATGACTAATTATCGCTTATAATTATTTTTTATCCTTTATGCTTTGCATAAAACCTTGTCTTATAAACGTTAGTTTATCATTAAAAAATAAGAATCAGGATGCTGGTATAGTTTAATTTTTAAAATTCTAAATTGTTTACATATTTCTTTCCTGATTTTCGTCATTGTGTATAGAAATGACGTGGCGCCCTTTAAGAGAATTTTTATTTTAATTATACTAAGATAATTGACTTTTTATATTTTAGTCTACATTTACTAAATACTTAGTTGTGTATTACCAATTCAACCATTTGTGAAAATTTATAATTGGTGTGTTTCTTTTCCATCCTTCTTTATATATTAAATTAATATTAAGACTGTTTATGTTCATTAAAATAAATAAAATTGAATAATCTTGCCCTAGAATGTTTTTTAAACTGAAATTTCATCGTACGGTGAATAAACTCTGCCATAAAATCAATGCTTTTTCCTTTAAAACCTTTTACACTATGAAATATTAACAACATATAAGTGTCATTAGGTAATATGAACAATACATAAGAGAAAATCATCATCAGGTGTCAACGATGCACATACGATGTCAGGCGTTGAACTCAATTTATAAGTAAAAAAAAGCATTAATCAGTTTGCTCTTGGCGTGACTCAAGTTGCGAGAGATGCTTGCAAATTACAGAAAAACAATATAACCAGTCAATCTGTAGGAGGTGCGGTTTGTGGTTGTGTCAACGTAATGCGACGTAGACGGTATGGCCAGACACTATCGTCCTACGCAGTCGCAAGCAATACAGAAACTAAATAACTTATGAAAAATTTAGTGGAATTCTAGAGCAGGCGAAACAACGGATAAAATACTGCCGATTAAAATCTAGAAAAAGTGTTTTTTTTTTCTATATAATCGGCGGTATTTTCTAAAAAAAAAAAAATCGGTAGTATGTTATCTTCGCCTGCTCCAGAATTTAGTGGAATTCTGGAGCAGGCGAAACAACGGATAAAATACTGCCGATTATCTAGAAAAAGTATTTTTTTTAATCATTGACGAAGATAATATCAAGAATTCTTAACCTATAGCACTAGTAGTAGTCTATATATTTTTATTAGGTTACCCATATATGGCGTTAGCTGTCGAATATTGTAGAGACAGAGTGGGTAATAAATAAGGGGAGAACCTCAAGGTCGGGGTCCATGTTATTTCAACCGCCTGCTAATCAAGATATCAGAGCCCATTGTCAATCTATCGAAAGTCCAAGTGTTTTGTTGAAGTCGGAGTTTTATTTAATCAGCGAATTTGTGAGAAACCCCGAAGACACAGCAAATGTGAAAAGGACACAGAAAAGGGTAACGGTAGCAACTGGGAAACGAACCCAGGCCCTCTAGTCTTACCAGGCTTGGCACTCTACTAACTGAACTATTGCCACCTAATAAAGTTGAAAAGTATTTTTTTATCAGGAACACTTCTGGAAAACCAAAAAACAATAGTAAGCTGATGATAATTCAGAGTGGTAGATAAAGTGGTTGACTCAGTATCGCCCTGGTGATAGACCACCATTCAAAATTAAAATGTTGCTTGTCCATTATTGTTGTTAGTTATCAGATCTAAACACTCAGACACTTCCCAACCTTCTTCTTCCTAACGTCCTTCTTATTCCTTAAGTCCTTCTTCTTCCTAAAGCCCTTCTTCTTCCTAAAGTCCTTCTTCTCCCTAACGTCCATCTTCTTCCTATCGTCCGTCTTCCTAATCTACTTCTTCCTCATTAAAACAAATCTCAAATTGGAAATCTATAGTCCGAATGGGTGCGGGCTGTTGAGACTTTATGCGGTTCTCTCAATACCACAAAAATAAGGTGACTTGAAAAAAGGTTTAACTTTTGATACAAAAATACACATGGATTTATTTTTCGCAAAAGTAAGATCATTAACAATAATTCAACAAACACATTGCTGGCGAGTTAAAGTTTAGGTATGAAAAAAGCATAAAATTACATAATACGACTAAATAGACTCGGAAAAAATCTCAATAAAGTAAAAAAAAACTCATATAATCATAAATCTAGAACACGTCAAATAGACAAGCTAAATTTACCTAAGTGTAACACTACCATTGAACAAAGACGCTATGATTTTTTTTGCTGTAAAATTATACGTACCCATAACAAACTCCCACCCAGTATCAAACAAATCAAATTAAACAAATAAATACATGAAGCCCACCATATCATGGCTTAAGGGATTATCAGAAAAATAACTCAAATAAAAATATCGTCATGGAAGTTACTGAAAACACCCTACCCAAACCTTGAAGTTGAACAATAGTCGATGAAAATCCTCTATCCAAGAGCCAGTTCGCCTCAGACGGGATCTCCTATTATATTGATGATCTTCTTAAAATGCTAACATTATATACACGGAGAAAACTTACTGATATAAAATACTGTTATATCAAATGAAAAATACACTTTGTAAAACACCACTTTTATTTTGAATTAATATTAACAGCCAACCAGGTTTCGCTTAGCTCAAGCTTCATCAGGGCTTATTATATCAACTAAAGTTATTTTCATACAGACACATATATATATAGAAGAAAATAAAACAATGAGTGAAAGAGATAGAAATAAAATACAGAAGTGAAAGAGATAGAAATAAAAGAGCAGACACCTTATTAGTGCTAGAACGAGAAAGGATGTATACTGATTACAGGATGGGTAGGAAGGGAGGGGGGAGGGAGGAAACAGTTTTATCAGAGGTTAACGGAATAAATTAAATATTGGACTATTAGTTAAATTGATTTGATTGTTGATTATATTTGATTTATTATTGACGGCTTTTTTTATTTCGAGGGCTTCTAAATTGTTTAACCTAATTCCAATTCCATTTTTATGTAATATTGTAGTCCCAGAGGTTTTATCAAATGAATGGTTAGTTTCTAGTAGATGCTTCGCGAATTCAGAAAAAGCATTATTATTTAAACACCTCAGATGTTCTTTTATTCTTATGTTTACGTTCCGGGCCGTTTTTCCGATATAAAAAGCAGAACAATCATTACAATTAAGTTTATATATTCCCGAGTGGCTAAGTTTATCATCAATATCTTTAGTGTTAATTAAGTATTTACCTAAGTTATTATTAGTATAAAAAGCGGGCTTTATTTCTGGAGGGAATTTTTTTTTTTTTTAAGTGTAAAAAAATTCTCTTCTTTAAGTGTAAAAAAATTCCCTCCAGAAATAAAGCCCGCTTTTTATACTAATAATAACTTAGGTAAATACTTAATTAACACTAAAGATATTGATGATAAACTTAGCCACTCGGGAATATATAAACTTAATTGTAATGATTGTTCTGCTTTTTATATCGGAAAAACGGCCCGGAACGTAAACATAAGAATAAAAGAACATCTGAGGTGTTTAAATAATAATGCTTTTTCTGAATTCGCGAAGCATCTACTAGAAACTAACCATTCATTTGATAAAACCTCTGGGACTACAATATTACATAAAAATGGAATTGGAATTAGGTTAAACAATTTAGAAGCCCTCGAAATAAAAAAAGCCGTCAATAATAAATCAAATATAATCAACAATCAAATCAATTTAACTAATAGTCCAATATTTAATTTATTCCGTTAACCTCTGATAAAACTGTTTCCTCCCTCCCCCCTCCCTTCCTACCCATCCTGTAATCAGTATACATCCTTTCTCGTTCTAGCACTAATAAGGTGTCTGCTCTTTTATTTCTATCTCTTTCACTTCTGTATTTTATTTCTATCTCTTTCACTCATTGTTTTATTTTCTTCTATATATATATGTGTCTGTATGAAAATAACTTTAGTTGATATAATAAGCCCTGATGAAGCTTGAGCTAAGCGAAACCTGGTTGGCTGTTAATATTAATTCAAAATAAAAGTGGTGTTTTACAAAGTGTATTTTTCATTTGATATATAATGTCACATCACAAAGTGTTTGCTTCCTTCGATAAAATACTGTTACTTTATTAAAAATCTAATCCAATTATTCGTTTTCCTGTTAAAAACGGAACTGCAGGCCTTTAACGAGTTCGTAACAAAGTATCAGTTAAGAGCGAATGTTTTAGGAGGACGGCGGAACACGTGTTCATACAAATATTAATATTGATATTGACATACCGATATTGTCGCATTCCGTCATGATATTTAATAGGAAAAGAACACGTGTTCTCGATATATTCTGAATGACTAATATTTTATCAGGAAATTGGCATGCTATCACTTTGTTTAACAGGACCATTTTTCTTCGTGCAGTAATTGAATAAATAAAAAATATATCACCCCAAAAATGTAATATTTAAAGAAGCTTTACGTTTACGGAACCCTGCTCTATGATAGCAGTGTAGTGTGACAAAATAATGGTAAAAATGTGAGCGGCGCGTAAAGCATCTCTCAGACACCTATGTAGATCGACAGCATTTTTGGCACCGATGCATCAGTGCTCTCTGCCAATTATGCTCACACTCCGAGGTTTGGCAGTAGCCGCGCGGTTAGAGCGCCAACATTATATCAGCCACATTACCGACCAGACCAGCGCCATGGCGCCCCCTACGTAAATAAATATAATACCTAAATAATGATTCCATGGAAAGCCGGTCGTCGAGCATCTCCAAACAATACGCCATTAGACGAGACAAGGGATCGAGGCCGGGCCGTCAATTCGGCGAAAATCGGACTATAAATATTGAAACCCAACCTTTAAAATATTATTGATTTATCATAAACGTTAAGCATGTCATGTTCAATCACGGACATGCTGCCAAGGAATGAAAGGCAGATCAACAAATCAAATGAAAAATACAACAATATACTTTCACAACTAAGTCCGATGGGGATAGGAAAACGATTTAAATTAATGTTAAACTAGTAGTTCTATTAGCTGTAGACCTCGAGTCCGAAAAAGTATGTTGCTAATTTTCTCTTATTTTAAATCAATACCAAAACTTCCTCTGAAATTATAAGATTTGTAATAGGTACATAAATACCTAACTATTTAATTATAAAAATTATATTTCATGTTACTTTTTTATCTCCAATAAAGAATTATACAATTTTTTCATAGAAACGTCACTATTTAAAATCTCGTTGACAATGTTTTTTTAAACTTCTTCAGGCAGGTAGGTAGGTACCATAATATTGAAAAAAATATTCAAGTCCAAATAAACATGACGATTCCATATTTGAAAAGATATTTTTTTACTCACCATTAAAACGGCCAACAACTCGAAACAGAAACGGAACGTACAAACAAATTTACAAAAAACACAAATTGCCTTTGCTTAAATAGAAAATTTTAACTGGGTTCTTAGTTCTTACGCAGTTCAGGGAAAAAATGCTGTATTTTCACGCTTCTAGAATCCCACTCCTCAGTTGTCATTCGGAGGAGAGGTCTTGGAAATTATCAAATCTGATACTTAACGTAAGTAGTTTAAATCATTTTAAGCGACATTTCTATAATGAATGGTTGTTACTCGCCAAGATTGGAAAGAAATCTTAAAGAATCTTCCACCCTGAAACGAACTGCTAAGCTCAGGGTCAAAGCTATTATTGCTCTGCCACTAAACTGACTAATTGCCGTATAATAACGAATCAAAGGAAAGCTTGTGAAAACATAGAAAAACAATGCTCACATAAGAAAGATTATCTTAACCATTAGTAAAATAAATACGTGTAGTAAAGTGGTTAAAAAATTCTGCAGTCATGATTTTCCACATGCTTCTTATTTATGAAATTTCTAGGTCTACGAAATTATTCAATTATCCAACTTGAACTACGAAGCTTTGCAATATCCATTTAACTGTGTCAAATATAAGACAATATGCCATGATGTCCATCAAACAGCTATATATCACTCAAATACTTTTTCGATTTTTTATCAATATTAAATTTGATGAAAGAACACAACAAATGCGGACAACTAGAATTAGCTCTACATTGAACTTTGTGGCGGTACATACTAAAACTTCTTTTGGTCGAAGAAATTATTTATATCAGGCACCACTTATGTTTAATAGTCTTCCGAATCAAGTCTACCAATTCCTTAGATAAATTTAAAAAGTTAATAAGATTTTTGTATTTTCAGACGATTGTCTTAATATTTTTTCATCCTTGTCCTTTTCTTAAATAATAAGATTTTATATAAGTCCCATTTGCTAAACACTGATCTGTCTTTATTATCTACTTTGCTTCTTCATTTGAAAAATGATTAGTTATGGTTCAAATATT
Organism: Hesperophylax magnus; assembly: GCA_026573805.1. Classification (NCBI taxonomy): domain Eukaryota; kingdom Metazoa; phylum Arthropoda; class Insecta; order Trichoptera; family Limnephilidae; genus Hesperophylax; species Hesperophylax magnus. The sequence continues at coordinate 11,714,871 of JAIUSX010000022.1, forward strand.
GTTACAATACACTGTCAAATTACCCGTCTGGTAACACATCTAATACTTATTTTTTCTTTAATTTTAAAATATTTTGTGTTTGTATGTAGAATTACTTTATGTTTGCGATTACTCTTATGTTTGCTTCACTCAAATGTAAATTGTTAACCTCGATACAGGCTTAGTCCTAGTGAGGTTGATTTTAATGTGAAAAAAAACGTGTTTTATGTGTAGTGAGATGCAATAAATAAATAAATAATAATTTCGGTTTTCAAAATTTCAAAATAATCATAACGAACATTTATATTAGTATTAATATAATATTCTTATAGCAAACATTGTAAAGAAATATTCATATTTTTAGATACATCTATTTGAATTTCGATTGAATTCTTGATCGAATGAATAAATTAATGAATGAACGAATGAAATGAAATCTTGGAAGTGAAAACTAACCCACTTCCCGACATTCGATCGAGCTGAAACTCGACAGATAAACTCGATGTCGATGACAATGCATTTGGTGTCAACCACGCATACACGCGGATATATAGACATTTCTCTGAAATTAGTTAGACATTACAGCAGTTAATATACGAAATAAATGTCGGTCCTACCCAATTGGAATTTTGCTCTGATGTAAGCGCAGTTGACAGTTATAAAAATAAATGTATCGTAGTAAAAAAATAACGTTTTTTTTATTCTGTAGAAACAAAATTTCTCAGTTTCCACTTGGCAAGTCGAGTTACATAACCACATAACGGATAACAACTAGCGCATCGAGGAAGAGAGGTAGGTATATTATTTTCCTAGCCAAAAGCTGCAAGTTGCAGCAAAATGTGCATTTATGTTGGAATGCATAATACTAACGACATATTATTACGGACATGTTGGAGAAAGTGCGAGAAAGTGACGATTCGTAGGAAGCAAATCCCACGAATCTTCAAGAGACATTAGTCATTTCATTTATGAAATAATTCAGATCAAAATTTATTTATTTAACGCCCACAGGGCTTTTACATGTAGCTGGTACAATTTTAATGACAGTTTTGAAACATGAGAAAGAAATATTAAAAATTAAAGAAAATAAATTAAAAAAATACAGCGATTTGAATGGCTTACAAAAATATAACTTCCATTTAGGAATAGTCTAAATAAATCTTTTACGTAATCCACAAAATTCTTAATATTAAATATATCGACATCACCTAAGTATTGGTTTCCCATAGTGTGAAACCGTTGTATTGGGGAGTTCGCAATGTAATTGCGCTTATGTGTGTTGCATTGGAATAGTGTATTTTGTCTTGTTGTTATTGTAGGTATTCGTAAGTTTATGAGTTGCAGAAGTTCGCAACAGTCGAATTTAGAGTTTAGAATCTTGAATAAAAAAGTTAAGTCGTTTATTTTACGCCTGTCTTCCAATGTGTGTATTTTTAGAGTATTTAATAAAAAAATGATATTGTAAGTCTTCTAGTGGGATATTTAATAAGTAAACGCTTAATTTGATACACCCGACTTGATACGAATTGGCACAACAACAAAGATCATTGGCTCTACACATATCATTCCGATTTCCCGATAAAATATTATACATTCATAATACAGGGTGTATCGGCAAGTACCCTACAAACTTTAACCAGCTATTCCTCAGCACATTTGGAGTAAAAAATGTTATGGGCGCTTTGCTGTCCGGTAACATTTTTTTCCATTAAAAACAAAAAATAAATAAAAAAATCCACACTCCGTCACTGTCATTTGCATTGAATCTGGTGTTTAACAGCTGTTATTAGCAAGTGTGTCAAAAAGTGTCCTCGCTCTTTCGTACACACTAAATAATAATAGTTAAAAATGAGACGAATGGTGCCGTGCCATTTCGTTGTGATTGTAAAAGCGCGCCAACGTAGGTACGTACGTACATTATTCAACGAAACTCGAACAAAATATTGCCAGATGGGTTTTCAAACTTTGACAAAGGATAAAACATTGGTGACATGTTGTGAAAATATGAATAATAATTTTTTTATTAAAAAAAATGTTACCGGACAGCAAAGTGCCCATAACATATTTTACTCCAAATGTGCTAAGGAATAGCTAGTAGAATCATGTCAATAATATAAACTGTACATTTACTCACACATACACACACGTGGTAATTACTGAATATACATACCACATATAAGACATTACGAGGAAATTGTTTCATCAGTGTAACCAATGTACAGTTTTTTTTCTTTAATATAAATTAAATAAATAAAAAAGTAATAAAAACAAAACGCTCCACTTTATTCAGCTTGACAGCATTCCGAAACTGGGATGCCAGTTTAACGACATTAAAAATAATAATTCATTATAATAAATTAATAAAAATAAAATAAAATCATCTTGTTTATTTGTTGCACATATTATTATTGAACTAGGTACCGTGTGTTGTTTATTATACGGGCCTGCGGTTTCGCGGGGCATGTCCGTAAATCGTGTTAATAAACAATAGAGTATCGGTCTCGCGGTTTACAATATAATAGTTGTTAATGTTTTCGAGCGTTTTAAGGTTAAACAAACAAACAAAGAACCCCGGCGAACCGGGTAATTCAGTGAAAATAAAATACGCAGGCAAAAAAAATATATAAATAAAATATCCTTGAAAATATAATCGCAAGTCGGGCGACTATCGAATCCCGACACGGCGATTTACATCGGCCGCCTCATAACCGACAAAATGGGTATAAAATTGCAATTACAACAAAAAACGACAATTGATATTCCTCACAAAGGCGAGTAGGTAACATGTCTGGTCGCAGTCCGCGGTAGGTACTTGGTATATTATCGGCTTGGTAGGTGTGTTGGTAGTAAGGGTAGGGTTGCCAATTTTCCATCAAAATTAATGTTGAATGTAATATGCATGTATTTATTCATATAAATAAAAATTTAAATTAAATGTTCGAAATCTTAAATATCCGAAAGTTCTTCACTGATTGCTTTGAAATTTTGACACAACGTTGCATTCGAATATGAGTGTGCTTTTATATACCTATAAATGTCACATGTGACAGGTAAAAACATGTTTTTTAAAAAACAGCGCCATCTGTTGGACAAACATGATTTTGATGAAAAACAGCGCCATATGTTGGACGTAAAGCAATACACGCTATTTTTTCTCTATATGCATAAGGAATTTTCTTTAGTCATTGATGTGCACAGAAAAAACTCAAATTTAAATTTAACTCTAACATTGAATTATATTAGCTAAGATAATGGCAAAAGAGGTTAATTTTTAAGAAGAATAAGGAATAAATTAGATGTAAATTAGTTTATAATAGTATTTCAGCGCCCTTGAGGTGATTTCTCACGAAAACGGCGCTATATAAATTAGCCAAATATTATTATTATTATTATAGTAGCATCTCATTTAAATTACTCTGCTCTAGCGTCCTTTTCTTGTGCAATTAAACACAGATAAATAAATTGCAAATAATTCAAAATATAGGCATGCAAGCAGTATTGAATTGTAGTAGGTATTCTAAGATAATTATTATCTAGAAAAAACTAGGAACGTTAAGTGTGAGACAGCGAATAATTTACAATACCCTAATATTTATATTTAAGCTAAAAAATAAGATGCTCACGAAATAAATTTTTAAGAATGTAAATTTTAATTTCGCAATGCATGGCTACCCCACGAGAACCTGTGGAGATTTTAGACTTAAAAAATTTTTTTTTCGGGAACCCAAAATAATCTTTATTTTAAAGGTTATAAGGTTGTTAATGAATTACCGACAAATGTAAAGAAGCTAAAAGCGTTGCTGTTTTTCGTGCGTTATACCTAAATACTATAAAGAACAAGTTTTAGATGTATTGTAAAGTTTCCTTAATGTAATAGAAATAAGTTGTTAAAAGGTTTATACTAGATATAAAAATGTATTTTTTTTAACTAAATAAAAACATACAGAAAAGGAAGACTTATTATACAGATTATTTTAACCTCGTTCAAGGTAGTATCAGAATTGAAATATTGCAAGAAGTGACTGTGGATATGTTGGTATAGTAAAAATATATGAATATCGCAGATATTTCTTCTTTCTTTTCCTTGCCTTATTCCATTTCTTTCCACCTCACAACATTCTCTAATGGAGGTCCTCGATTCGACACACTTTTCTCTTCATGACTCCGAAATATACGTGACGGTATGAGTGCAGCTCCAGTTGTACCAGTTGTTCCCAACTACACTACAAAGGTGAAGATAGAGGCACCAGAAGAAGAAGACATATTGAAAACAAAATCCTGATATAATCCAACTGGAAGAGTTTGTTGGCAACCCTGCCCGGTAAGTTGGTGCAATTGTCCGGTCCAAGGTCGAGGGGATAACGCTCCAGCGCGGCACACCGCAGTCATTTATCATTTCACGAACACTTCGCTCAGAAAGGTGAGACACATTCAATTACCTGCGATGCGCTCCCAATAGCGAGGATCAACATTCTGAATTACACATTGCATGACAATCAACATGATTGCTTTCAACGGCTCCGTGGCCGGCTTAATTCAACAACGGAATTTGCATGCTTCGAGGTTACCAAAGTCGATGTACGAGTAAGATTAGATTAAACCGTAAGATTCGGTGCCAAAACTATTTGACTTGGTGGTACATGGAGAAAAATTAGTAAGGCTTTTTGTATTAAGATACTGTTATAAATGTGAATGCATGACCATTTCCCAATAAAATATTAGTCGTTCAGAATATATCTTAACACGTGTTCAACCAAAACTTCCTAGATCACAAGGGCGGGACACTCATTCAAAGCAGCTTCCTAACTTGTAAGGGATTTTACAAAAAAAATCGTTTTTATATTTTTTTCTTATTTATCAAAACATTTTTTAATGTTTTAGTTAATTTAAAAAATAAAATAAAAAAACATATTTTTGAAGTTCCCATACAAGTTAGGAGGCTGATTGTATTCACGTGTCGCGCCTTGTGATCTAGGAGGTTTTGGTTCAAAGCAGGTGGCCTTGTCCGAATAATGGACGAGATGCGAAAATATTATTTTGAAGAATACGTGTTCCTCATATCATATTCGTGCTTTACTGATAATTTGTTATAAAAATATTATTTTGAAGAATACGTGTTCCTCATATCATATTCGTGCTTTACTGATAATTTGTTATAAAAATATTATTTTGAAGAATACGTGTTCCTCATATCATATTCGTGCTATACTGATAATTTGTTATAAAAATTGTCAAATCATTCGTTAAAGGTATCTAGTCTCGTTTTTAACAGGAAAACGAATAATTCGACCACATTTTTTTATAAATTATTAAGATTATATCAGTAAGTTTTCTCCTTGTATATACCCTCACTGTGCTCCTGTGAACGACCACCATTCAGAATCGATATTTTAAATGACTTTAGCCGTACTTCATGACCAGATCTAAATACTTCCTAACCACCCTCTCCCCTTTTCCGTCTTTTCCTTACTCTCTTGAGCCTGACAACATTTAGGGATGCCGAAATCCCACTGGCTCCGGAAAGTTAGTAACAGCTAGTACTCTTGTGTGGTATTCACATTTAAAGAATGCTTTTTGAAAGAATCACACTCAAACGATCAAATGCTTTTTGAAAGAAGCACACTCAAACGATCAAATGCTTTTTGAAAGAAGCACACTCAAACGGTCAAATGCTTTTTGAAAGAAGCACACTCAAACGATCAAACACTGAAAAAAATGAGTTAGCTAAAGTATTAAGCTAATTGAAGTTGTGTAACCATCGCCTAAACTTCAGCTACTAGTACCAAACTACTTTATGTGCAGATACCGTCGTTGTTTAGTAAAATGTGCTTGAGCTATTACAACCAAACTTTAATAATAGCATACTAAAGGCTTACTTACCTAAACAAAATAATCGGTTTGGTTAATTAAGCTAAAGTAATTTACTAAACCTATTTCACTTTAGTAACTCAAGTTTATGTGTTACTTCCCAAAGTATTTAGCTATATTTAACTAAACATCTAGTTTGGTTAAATGTTGTGTTCTTATAGCCAAACTTAGGTTGGAATATCTAAATTTGGTATTTTTACATAACAATTAGTTGCTTTGCACAAACTTGAGCTAATGCAACAAAACTTTAGTTAAATTTCCCGAACTTTGGTAGATCTTATCGTTGTCGCTAGCGGTCCGCGATGACGAGTTGTTTATTTACGACGCAGTTGTCAGTTCGCCACAGTTCGCACCATACTTGAATTGACGTTTGTTGCTAGTGATAATGGCAAACAACATCGTGGAGGATTATTTAATTTCTTGGAATCTGGAAGCTTACATAGAAACATTTAAAGGTGAGTTTTTTGTTCATTTTTTTATTGATCTAGAATTTAGATCGTGGAACTATGATATATTTTACGATAATATCCATTCTTTTTGATTTAGAAACTGGCACCTTTATTATTCACGACTCAAGTACGCAATAGATTTAGTAGATTTGTATTTATTATGTACCTAGTTTGAAGAGTGCGTGTGGACGCTACAACCAGATTATGTCAGGAGTCATGAAACAGGTTACAGAGAGTGGTATATAAAAAAAATAATAATAATTGGATGACTTGTATAGCGCTGTTTTTGTGCAAAATCACCTCAAGGGCGCCTTTATTTCTTTGTTCGTTTCTGCCAGTATTATTTTGTATTGAACGAATGTTGTTTGAAACTGCAGTATTTTCTAAGTTACAGTTTTACCCTAGCCAGAAACTAGAACCAACCAAACTAGCTTTTAAATCGTACCGATGGATGGTCAATCATAGCAGGTTATGTTTAATTTTAATAAATGTGTATTGCAATTATTAATTCGGACATATCATTTTGAACATTGAATTCTATTGATTTTTTTTGGGAGGGATATGTTTTTTTAAATACAGGGTGTACCCATTGTTTATGTTTACATTGGAATTTTTCATATAAATTAAATAATCTCATTATTAAAACTATTTTATCTCCGCTTGATTCATGATACAGGGTGTTCGGTATCTGCTGTTGTATAAATATACATTTTTTTAACGAATAATTTTCATTCCTTTGAAAAATAATTTTTTATTTTCTTATTTGAAAATTTTTGTATTTTCTCGTCGTTTTTTTCTTTATTTCAGAACAAGCCATAGACTCAAAAACACTCCTGATAATATCTGAAGATGATATTAAAGAATTGATTCCGACTGTAGGGCACCGGGCACTGTTTACAGCACACATTAATGCGCTCAAGGATGTTATTAATCCACCTGTCATAAGTGTAAGTTTTTAAATTAAAATTCATCATTACTGCTTTTAAAAAGCAGTAATGATGACATATTGTATACCTAGGCCTTTTTTGGCTAACCATTTGGAAATAGTTGTACCGGACGCGATTTTGATACAAAAATAATAGTATTTAAAATAATAATTCCTATAATTAATGAATAAATCGACTGCCGGGGGGTCAAGCAATTCCAAAGGGATAAAAACAAAGCTTGACCCCTTCACCCCTTCTTTCGCCTTTGTGTACATACCTGCTTTTTGTTTCAGATTGAAGATATACCTTCAAATTCCAAACAAACAACGCCCATATATTATTAACACGATGAATTCGTTGAAAATGACATTTCCTTGTTGGAAAATATAAACAAATCACAAAGAATAACGCAAGAAGCTTTTGAAGAGCAAATTTCGAATGTAAGTTAAATAATTTTTGTTGTTTGTTTTTGGGGTGTTATGCCGTGTTGCGCTAACTCCTTCTTTAGCCGACGTTTCGGACAGCGTTGCAGTGTCCATCATCAGGGCAGATCCGGTAGATCCGAAGATGTGTGAGTTAAATAATTTTAGTAGGTTTCAGATACCTAAGTAACTTAGGTTAATTGTTTTATACATTCCGATATGTGTATTTTAGTAGTGGCAGCGTAGAATAGCCGTCCTGTGACTGATATTATGATGATTATAGAAGTGGTTATTAGTTATTTAATCAATATGCAATTTTGTTTTCTAGGACATCATCTCCTATCAATCAATGAAGGGCAAGAACTTTTAATGCAGTTTGAGTCAAAGGGTCTGTTGGAAAATTCTGCCAGACTGTGCAGTACTATTATAAGTAAGGAATTGCAGGGTAATCCAGATAGATCCATTACAAGCAAGAGATTTTATGAATTTGCTTTTCAAATCACCAAAGTCTTTAATAAAGAAAGCGCAGCTGTGTATTTCACCCCACATGTGTGTTTTGGGCCTACCCAAAAAATTGCTGCTAAAGGTAAATTACTAGACACATACAGGCAGCGCCGAAAAGAATTTGCCAAATCAGGACACAAACAATTTTTACTATATTTTAGAAAAAAATATAATAAAAAATGATAATATAAATGTGTGTATGATCAAACATGTTTTCTTTTTTGAGGCTTTGCTGGTAGCTGGAAACAATAGAGACGATTCTTAACAAAATAACTTTTATATGAATGAGGTTTTTAATAAGTACATTCTAGTCTTACAAAACATAATATTTATTTATTTAGGTTTCATCTCTCAAAAGGGTTGTAATAAACTACCTGCAACTCAAAGTATTTAACTCATGATTCTGAATTATGGGTATAATCGTTCGAGTTGATGGTGGTTACATTTACACCCTGTATTGTTTTCAGAGAACTGCAAAGCTGCACTTCCTATTTAATATAGATAATCTAACCAAAAAGCTAAGCTACAGTACCCAAAGCTAGCTAGCAGTAGAGAGGTAAAACACCTATATCGGTAGGGCTATTTCAACCGAAGTTTAGTTAATCAACCTAACCATTTTGTAATATTAACTAAATAATAAGGTTACTACATCTAAACAGTTATGTTTTTCTAACCAAACACTACAAAATGGTTTAGGTATATAATTTTTAGTATAGGTAACACAACTAAACACAGAAAGCTGTCTCAACTGATTAGTTTAGGTAGAATATCTGAATCGTTAAGCTGTCATAAATACAGTTTAGGTAACACAACTAAACACAGAAAGTTAGAAAGCTGTCTCAACCGATTAGTTTAGCTAGAATATCTGAATCGTTAAGCTGTCATAAATACAGTTTAGGTAACACAACTAAACACAAAGCTGTCTCAACCGATTAGTTTAGCTAGAATATCTGAATCGTTAAGCTGTCATAAATACAGTTTAGGTAACACAACTAAACACAGAAAGTTAGAAAGCTGTCTCAACCGATTAGTTTAGCTAGAATATCTGAATCGTTAAGCTGTCATAAATACAGTTTAGGTAACACAACTAAGCACAAAGCTGTCTCAACCGATTAGTTTAGCTAGAATATCTGAATCGTTAAGCTGTCATAAATACAGTTTAGGTAACACAACTAAACACAAAGCTGTCTCAACCGATTAGTTCAGCTAGAATATCTGAATCGTTAAGCTGTCATAAATAAAGTGCTGTTTAGCAAACAGTAGCTAAAAGTTCGGCAGTCACCACAGCAACTAAACTGTTTAGTAGATAATTACTGAAAATTTAGTAAATAGTACCTAAACATTTCTTTCAGTGAATGCTTTTTGAAAGAAGCACACTCAAACGGTCAAATGCTTTTTGAAAGAAGCACACTCAAACGATCAAATGCTTTTTGAAAGAAGCACACTCAAACGAAACGAAAGTTTTGTTTTATTTTTTGTAACGGCTTTGAACGTCGAAACAGCAGCAAGAATAAGGACACTGCTAAAATGTTTGCTGAACTTAATAAACGTAAAATACCTGGAACATATAATCACAGACGACCTGAAAGACATCTTAGATATGAATGCTGTCAAAGCGTTTTCACTTTTGCAGTACAAACGTCAAAAGAATAGGTACTATTCAACGCATTCTGCACATCGCCGTACACGTCACAACTGTGGGTATATTCCACTGTATCCCAATCAGATAAGCTAAAAGTCACTTACAATAATGCTTTATTAACTATTCCGTCTACCGAGATACTGCAGCGCCACGGAAATGTTCCTGGAGGGACGAGTGCACACTTTCAGAGCACTTATACGCCGCCGCACGGGAAGTTTATGGCGCAGAATGCGCCAATCGAAGAATACCATAATTTGTGTTGTCTGGATGGAGTTCCCCCTGATGGCCCTCTAGAGATGAATGGATAATTGCACTTTCTTGTATTCATTATTTTTCACCGTTTTCTACTTTTTATTTCATTATATGTAGGTATATATTGATATTTTGTCTATTTTTGCATTATTTCGAAATATCGAATGACCAAACCCTTCTAGATCACAAGGCCGGGACACTGAATCAAATCAGCCTCCTGACTTGTATGGGAACCTCCAAAAAATGTATTTATTTTTTTGTGGCAATGGAATGTATTGCAATGCAGTAATGCTGATATAAAATGTTGCAAATTAATTAAAAATCTGGTCAAATTATTCGTATTCCTGTTAAAAACGGGACTGCAGGCATTTAACGAACAAATTGACTGATTTTCTAAAAACTATCAGTAAAACACGAATGTGTTATGAGTATGTCGGAACATGTGTTAATAAAAATTCTATCTATCGCATATTCTATTCTATCGCATTTCGTCATTATATTTATTAGAAAAATCTGCATGAACACGTGTTCCGATATATTATGAATGCACTAATATTTTATTAGGAAACGGCTTGCCATCACTTTTTAAACGTGATTTTAATAAATCAACCGTACTCATTTTTCTACGTATGCATACCTTCTGGAATAAACTATTAATATTGAATAAACATTATTAACGTTTATTCATTTTAAATAATAAAAAATGGAATTCTTCGAAATAAAAAAACAATTAGAATAAATAAATACTTAAATATCAAACGTTGATAAAAAAATATATAATTGTTACAGTCGTTAGTTGCATACTCGGTCTGAAGCAAGCATTGTAAGTAGTTTTTTGCATCACCCTAGTGAAAACCGCCAACTATTCTCGCATGTAGCGGTCACAATCTCACCCTCTGCACGTCAGATTCTATACAAAAAACTGCTGATGAAATTTGCATCGCACTAAAAGACTCCTTGTCTAAAAGAGGCTTGAAAAAAACATTCAAAGAGAGATTACGTTTATACCAGAAGTTGCCTTCCGTGCGTGGTAAGCTCAATAGAGTATTTTAAATCATATTATTTTCACTGTTTTTTTATTCTCGAAAATAATTACAATAACTAAGGTATTTTGATGTTAACGAATAAATTTTCCACGGCGATTTAAAATGTGTCATTTTCGATTTTCCGCCAAGACGACATGTTCGTTGTTATTTGTGAATTCGACGGCGTTGACGTCACGCCGGGTGACATTGGTGACAGCCATTGACTAGTGACAGCCATCTTAGCAGACATTGGCGTTTATTTCGTAATGACGTTGTAGCCAGTTGGAACCGTTGCGGAATGTGCGGTTTTAGATCGTTTTTGACATCAATAATTATGAATGAAAATTACATATGTTTAGTACGATAATCATAATCAGAAAAATAAACTTTAAATCATCCACACATTATTAACGGTATTAGAAGATTGAGGAATAATGTGAAAATGGCGGAATAAAAGGATATGACGGTAGAGAAAGTTTAGAAAGCTATTCAAAGTTGCCAATAAACAAAATTATTTCAATCAACGTCTCAATTGTAATATTGAAAGTGTCTTCCACTACAGGGCTTCGAAACGTGATTGATAGAAGACGAAAGGAAAGATGAACTGGACAAATAAAACAATATGTTTGAAAGAAAAGCAAAATTTAAAAACAGTTTTTGGCACTTCGTCAAAACTATTCGAGATACCACCGTTTGTTAAATGCCTCCATGATGTATTTAATATATCCAATAATCCGACACGGGAAGTCACCGACTCAACATCCGTTCATCCGTCCATGCCCAGAGACACGTAGTGCATCTATTGCCAACGGTGCTCACTGCCTTCTCACAGGGCCGTACTTAGGCTTAGGTATCCTAGGCAGCTGCTTAGGGCGGCAACTTTCAGGGGGCGGTATTTTGCAGAAGTCATAAAGATTATACTGTTGTTTCCACAAAATTACAAATTAAAACGTGAAGCAGTTCATTCAAAATTGCAGTTTTCGTTTAAAGGTGAATCAATATTAAAAAAAAAAAATTATGCACAAAAATACAGAGTACAAAGGGTATAGATGTTACATCCTATTTCTTCCAGCTAACACAACAAATACACATTATATTACATAACCCAACAATTACATGTTAACAAATGTATGTAAATAAAAAATAAAAAACAGAGGTATTTAATTTATGTAAGGTATTCATTTAAGGTGTAGTGACATTTGTTTAAAATAAATGTTTTTAGTGATGATTTAAATTTAAGTATGTCGGTTATTTGTTTGATGCTACGTGGAAGGTTGTAATATACTATAATGGCCATGTAGTGTGGTCCTTTATGAAAAATAGTTTTATTTGCTTTTGGGATTAATAAGTTTTCTGTGAACCTTGTAGCGTGTTTATGTGTTGAGTTTTTTTGTGGAATCTTTTCTGAAGATTAGCGAACTAACAGGCATTACTCCATTATATATATGTCCGTCACTGTCAGAAGTTTGAGATTTTTAAAAATGGGTCTACATGAATCCCGGTGATCAGAGTTCAGATCAGATCAAGAGGCACCTCTTTTGGATGATAAAAACATCTTTGGTGTTTACTGAGTTTCCCAATCGATAAAGTAAGATGATTAAAAAAACACAAGTATTATTTTACCAAACATGCAAGTTTACAGGTAGGTTGCTTGGTACATTATGTTTATGGGACATGATTAAAGAGGACAAAACATGCGGTAAGCTACGCACTGGAAAAATTCAACTAACAATTTTAAGATATTCGACATTGAATCTGGAAGAATTTCCCCTGCGGCGCTTAACTTCGTTGCTGCGAACAAAATATGTTAAGATTTCTGTTCTGTTTTAAGGTTCTTAAGAGGAATGGCTGCGCGGCCTTTTTCAAATTTGGATTGAGTCCAAAATATTTGACCAAACCGACTAATTCTTTTTTTTAATCAAAATGTATAACAAATACCTAGAACGGACATGTGCTACTTTTGTGTGTTTTAAATAGGACATTACAGAATTCGATTTTCCATGATTTCAGTCATTCAATTTTTTAATTTTATATTTCATTGTGTTAAAACGGTAGATTGAGCAGGATTTATTTTAATAATTATCATTGACTCACAAAAATTGTAAAGGTTGCCTCGAAAATCATGAAAACTGAATTGTTAAATAGTCTATATTTCATGATTTAAAACACAAAAAAAACAAAGTACCATATATTCCGTAATAGATATTTGCTACACCTCTTAATTAAAAAAAATATTATTCAGTTTGGACAAGTATTTTGGCCTCAAATCCAAATTTAACTTTTGTATGAAGAATGCCGCGCAACCGTTCCTCTTAATGCCCGCCACGATTCTTGAAAGGAAATGTTAGCTCGTTCAAAGAAAAATTTGGATTTGGAATCGACTATTTTGCGCCACAAAAATGTGAAAAGGGTGACTCCCTACCTTAACACGGTCCTGCCCTCTCAGTGCCCATCGCGGCACCACATGAGATGGAGAAAAGCGGCCAGAAAGGAAGAACAGACACCGGAAGGCATAATGCCGCAAGCAACCCATTGTCGAGGGATTAGCCTACACTAGTCGCCGGTACAATCGCAGGTTCAATGCTTTTGTATGTCGGCCTCTACACTGACATGCACGTTTCGGCAGAGGTCTCCAACTCTGTACATCGCGACCCACTTTCAGAATGTCAAACTTTCGAGTCAAAGGTTCTTTTTGTTTAAAAATTATATCTAACATAAGATAAAATAAAAATATAGTAGGTGATTCCCAACGTGAAAAGACTCACGGTTAGATATAATACAAATTAACTACCTACGTATCAGTGGCGGTCCATGACTTTTCAGGAGGTAAAGTGCTAATTTGAAACATATGTACAACACTAATGATGTAGCAGAAAAAAAAATGAAAATTTTCAGTTTGGGGAGAGGAGTAATTCGTTAAAATCTGTACAAAACTGTAACAAATAAGTAATTTAAAATGAAACCATGGATTTACATGCTTTCTAATAGATGGGAATGATTATACCCTAAGGGTGAGGCCGCATGTATTATTGATGGCGACCAGCGGAGCGCGAAGTCTGGCCTAACCCCAAGGATTGGCAAAGGAGCGATACATTTTTTGCCGCGATCGGCGGGAACGCGATAGAATACCAAAGGTGCATAAGCAGAAATTAAATTGGAGAAAATTAAAATTGTTCCAGGGCTACGTAAAAGAGTTTCGCCTGTACCCGAGCATACATAAGACAGCAACTAAAATGGTAAGGGCTTAGTTGTTTGAAGGCCTGTCGCATTCGACGTCGTTAAATCGGCAATCAGCGCCATTTCTGTCATTAAATTTGTCTCATCAATTAATGGTCTCCGTAATTACTGAAACGTCAGCGTTTGTTAAAATTAAAGGATACTGAAAATCTCCATAATATCGTATTTTTTCAATCTTACCACTGTAGATCACTGAAAAGTCACGGACCGCCACTGCTACGTATGTTGTATATTGTAGTTCAACATATGGGTAAAATTATATAACTGAGTACCTACCCTAAGGAAGATTTTTTGATTTAGCCAATTATAGGGCTAAAGAAGAATCATGGAGCAAGGCATTCCTATGGAAGTGTGTTGATAAAATCACGCCAGTGACCTGGTGGAAGGGGATGTGCGGATGTTCTGATTTGTCACAGGTTGCCATAAGAATATTGACTGCTCCCATTACTTCAGCAGCCACTGAGAGATCTTTTAGCACGTTTAGTCGCATTCATACAACACGGAGGAATCGTCTAACAACTCAAAGAGCAGGGAAAATAACATTTGTGGCACACAATTGGAAACTTCTTTCCTCTGAAAGAGGCTCTCAAGTTGCTCCCAAGAAAACCCTTTCTTCCACGGATGAGCAGATTGCTTCGCATCATAACGTTTCAAACCTATCTGGTACTCGCAAACGCAAACATCCAATTGACTGTGCTGAGGAAGAAGAAAACGTAGATAATCCTGAGTCGGCAACAACTTCGTCCGGGTCGGATGAAGAAGAAGAAGAATATGAAAGTGGAAGCGAAGTTGATAGTGTCAATGTCCAATCGGTATCATCAGATGAACAGTAACGATCTGTGAAGTTGTACCATTTACTAGCATAAAGTGTATATAGGCTACTAATACTGTACAGTATACAATTATATAGAGATACTACTCACTTTAAAATAATTTTGATCAGTGTTTTTTTTTGTTATTTTTCTCTTGGATCCTATTCCTATATATATGGGAATAGTTTTTATGGATCTATCCTGCTCTATATGTACCATATGTGTGTATATTTTATTTTTTATATAATAAATATTATTCTTTTTGAGGTATTATGTTGTTAAAATCAAAATTCCCCGTCCAGGGGAATATTCCCAGGAATATTCCCGGGAATATTCCCCAGAAATAAATTCCCGGGAATTTATACATCACTAGTCACACCTAAAAGTGCCACAAGTGTGGGCGTGGCGACGATATGTGCTGTGATCTGTTAGCCAGAAAATTATGCCACCCCCTCTCCAGTTATCTGTCAAAGTGACAGCTCCCATACAAAGAAATGATATTCCGCGGCAGCCCCCCAATTGATCTGACCCCCCCTATTAAGGAAGATTATAGAGTACTGTGTCAGCCCAACATATAATACGTACATGCCACGCCCAATTTATGCGCGCATAATATAGCGTAATGTGTATAAGGATTTAGTCGATAACGAAGGAACGATTTTCTCGGAAAAATAACATTTGTTTTTTGTTTCCTGAACAATTCACTTTTCACTTTACCCGAGAACCACGGAATTATACCATGCCCTAATCCGATGATTGATTAAAAATATAATATTATCTAACTTAGTATTGCCTAAGTCATTGGTATAAGAGACGTGTTGTAGAATAAAGCATTTTAGTAGCACATTTATTCAAATGGCTAGAGGAAGTTACTGGGTAAGGAAACGGTGGGTAATTATTTAGTGGGTGGGAACCATAGATTTAATATGAGTAGATTGTCGCAAAAATAGCTATATAATCAAGTCAAGACTCGTAACTGAGTCATAATGATGGAATGTTTTCTTTATACACACTAAAACAATATTTGCCGTTTCGCTCAACGAAACACTTAACTGCAAAAATGGCGGCCGACGCAAAAAGCGGTAATAAACTAAGATAACCTAATAATGGAATGTTATGTTATAATTTATAATACATATTATGAACATATATATTTTTGTGCTAAAGATGAAAACACAATACACTACTATAACGATGTTCGCAATTTCGATCAAAGTCGACACAATCTGCAAAGATGGCGGCCGGCGGGGAGCACAATGGCGATATGTTTTATTTTAAATATGGCCTATCTAATGTTACTAGAAGTCTATGGTGGCACACGCCAGGGTGGTGGTAGGTTCATTATTCCGTGCAGTGGGGGGCGGCCATAAAGGATGCAAATGTTACGAAAATCTCATTTGCATGAATTGTCTGGCGCAAGCGGCCGTAGGGGTGGGGGGGGAAAGGCGGGCGTTGGGGGAGGTAGGGGGAAACATCCCGCAGGAAAGTTTGTTATTGCTTTTAAAATGTTGAAAATGGACGAACGTAGTTTGTGAAGTAACTGAAGAGAAAATCTGAATACATGGATTAAGTCACTACTTATTCTCTAATATGTGATTTGTTCGACATAATCATACAAGATTTCAAACTGCTTGTGGCCAGCGATGCGGTAGCTTTGGCAGCAAAGGGTCCTGTTTAGTCAGATTTGGTCAATAGACATACAAGCAAGCAACAATTCAATCCTGAAATATGGCAATTCACCGGGGCGATACCGAGATTGAATTCCATTCTATCTAAATAGCCAGTGGGGCTATGGCATCCTAAATTAAGTATGCTGTGGTGCTGAAGGAAGCGGAGAGGTAAAGGATATAAGGAAGAGGAAATTTGGGAAGAACCTGGCTATTCAGCTCTGGATCTGAATCAATGTTTAGATTATTAATGATGGTCTCTCACCAGGGCGATACTGATAGCATCCACCACTATTAATAATTATTTCAAGTCTCTTCATTATTCTCAAAAACATACCTATTATAATTTTGACGACACATCACCCTAACCTCAAAAAAATCTGGAACCTTTTCATAAACTCTTTTACATTTCTGTTCTTACTCCAATAATAATCTTCATCAAAGTCAATTCCATTTTTGATTGGATTTTCTTCAGTACACTTTGAAAATGAAACGCCCAAGTATTCACAAAGAAAGTGCCTACCCAAATATAATACAATATTTTAAAGTACCTACTTAAATATCATATATTTCAAAGTACCTACCCAACTAAAACAGATTTCAATATACACATTTTCAAAACCTGCAAACTCAAGGTCAAGTATTTTAACTTCTAGCCGTCGAGGTTGTCTAGGCTCACACAAACGAACTTCATAATATTATAAAGTCCTTTTGAAGAATGTATGTAATATTCTTGTAATTTTCTCATTTTATCAAAAGCTAAAAAAAGAACATTACTTCAGAACAAATCTCAAAGAACATTATAATTAAAATTCCATGAAAAATTATCTATTGTAATTTTGAAGGGTAAATTAAATATTTCTAATCTGAACTCTGAATAAGTCTGTAGGGGGGAGTCCCCTAGCGCCGAACGGCAGGTAGTACCGAACGAATACGAAACTATAAAAAATAAGCGAACGAAAACGGTCGTTTGTGTGGTAAAGAAAGAGACAGAGCTAGATAGGTAGCGAGAGGCGCGGCAGCAGTTAGTCTTGCTATGGTCTGGAGCCGACGCGTTCATTTTGCGCGGCAACGTGACGTATCGTGAATACAAGACAATACTGGTTGTTGCAAGATTTACATGTGGTGACATTCCTATTATAGTTTAATTTGTCTTTGGTAAGTATTTTTACAATTTTAGTAATTAAAACTTAAACGTATTAAATAAGTATGTTTAAAGTTATTTTTATGTTAATTTTGTTCCAGTTGAGTCCCTACGACGACCGAACAGTGTTTTTTCCCCTATGACCGAACAATTTTTTTCCGCGATTATTTTATTTTAAATAATATTTATGGTTCCATTTTATTATTTCAGATAATCTTATATTTAAAATAATGGAGAGGGCGAGAAAAAGTCGCTGGCAACCCGAAAATTTAAAAGCTGCAATGGAAAAATAAAAGCTGAAAAAATAACTATGAAAACGATGTCCTTAAGAGAAGCTGCTTCAAGATACGGTATTCCCACTACTACTTTATATGATAAACTGCAACTTGTAAGAGAAGGAAAAGAAGTAGAATTAAAACCTATCTTAGGGAGGTTCACGAAAACAAGCTATTTTTAATATTTCACCGTTCCCAGACGCTGCAAAGAAAAGAGTTCAAACAAGGAAACGCAAGTCTGAGAAAAGCCAGATCCTAACCTCTTCTCCATATAAATTGGATATGGAAATTAAAGAAAACGAGAAGACGAAAGAAGAAAAAAAATTACTTCGTGTGACATTTAAGAAGACAGATAAAAAAGACTAAAACTTTGCCGTTACAAGAAAACTGTCAAAAGCGTAACCAATCTGCGCATGCAACCCAAGAAACGTTTTGTGTTGTTTGTTTAGAAAGTCATGATGAGGACTGGATTCAGTGCAACTCGTGTAAGGAATGGACTCACGAGGCATGCGCTGATATTCTAGAGTGCTCTGACAAGTATATTTGTGAGAGATGTTACCTTTATTAGGAGTGTTCGGTCATAAGTGCCATTTTATAAGTGTGTTCGGTACTAGGTGCCACAGAATGATAAACCAAAAATTGATGCCAATGATTAGCTTTTGTTTTCACTTTTCGTTTGTATTCCGTTGATTGTTTGTTGATTTATTTACATGTCTATGATTGTTGTGTACCCAATAATGTGTAATAAATAAATACAAATCCAATCGTTTTTTTTTATATCTCTCAAGCTTAGGTGTTCGGCACTGCGGGACTTCCCCCTATATTTATAATACATTTCTTCAGAAAATGATATCCACAAACGGTACAGTTGCATATACAAGTACGTACGGAAATAAAATAAAAATGTAATATAGATGACATTGGATTAATATATCCCTGGTGGGAATATTGACAACTGTGAAATAAAGTAATTCTTCAAACAAATCATCTACGGAAATAAAATAATAATGTAATATAGATGACCTGGGTTAATATATCCCTGTGGGAATATTGACAACCGTGAAATTAAATAATTCTTCAAACAAATTAACAACGGAAATAAAATAATAATGTAATATTGATGACCTTAGATAAATATATCCCTGGTTGGAATATTGACAACCGTGAAATTAAGTAATTCTTCAAAGAAATTAACTACAAAAATAACGTGAAATTGAGTTATTCTTCAAACAAATTAACTAAGGAAATAAAGTGCAATTAAGTAAATCTTCAAAAAAATTAACGACGGAAATAAAATGATAATGTAATATTGATGACCTTAGATAAATATATCCCTGGTGGGAATATTGACAACCGTGAAATTAAGTAATTCTTCAAACAAGTAACTACGGAAATAAAATAATAATGTAATATTGACCTTGGATTAATGTATCCCTTGTGGGAATGTTGATAACCGTGAAATTAAGTAATTCTTCAAACAAATTAACTACGGAAATAAAATAATAATGTAATATTGATGACCTTAGATAAATATAGCCCTGGTGGAAATATTGACAACAGTGGGAAACATGTCCCTGGTGGGTAGATTTCTGCCCCCCAATGGAAAAAAAAGTCATTTAACCCATTTCCAAAAAAGGGGGAGTGCTCTTATTTAGCAAAACTAACATCCCTTAGCCAAAGCATTAATTCTGTCCCTATTGGGAGACATGTAACCGCAGAGGGAAGAAGGGAGTGGAGGCGGTAATATGAACATTTCCTATGAGACTTTTAGTGCTAACTACGGGAATGGAAGTGTGGGGCGCAAGGGGGGAATTTCAAAATGACATGCCCATCCATCGCAGTACGCTTGCCAAGTGTTAGTCGAATTAGCAATAGATAATGGTAAAAAAATTTATAATTTCTGATAAAACTGGTGTATGTACGACGTGTAACGAAGGAAATAAACAAATATTTTGTTTATATAAAAATATTTTACAAGCCAGGCGACGTACACTAGATAATAGTGTTTTAATGTTTATTTATGTAACTATAATGAGTGTCTAAATGAAACAATGAACTCAACAAGGCATATCAATCCTTTGTCGAGTCTGCTACGAAAAAATGTGTCAGAAACAAGTGGCAGCAACATGAGTGATTCATTATAAAAAAACAACTTAAGATTTGAGAGGCAAGTTTGGTTACCGCCGCCCCGGGAACCATTTATTGGGTAACCAACACCTCTGCCATAGATCACCCTAAGTGGTTCGCTATGTTTGATGATTTAGCGGGGGTGCCCGGGTTCATCGGGTGAGATGTGTTAAGGATGCGCCTGCCCCCCAGCTGATGGGAGATTGGGAGAAAAAAATGTGCAGGTTTTACCTTGGCCGGGGACTTTCCCTAACATGATCCCTATTAAAAACCTGTAGGAGCTCACCGAGAGGGAGATTGCCAAGGAGGTGATCACAACAAAGCAGCAGCTCGTCGAAACCCTCATCCGGGTGTGGCATCATTCTCCTGACCTAAAGATTACTGAAAAATTGTGAATTGAGAGTATACCACGGCGTGTACAAGCTGTTATTGCGGCTAAAGGCGAAATTACGAAATATTAACTTTTTGTTCGATAATCTTTAAAAATAATAAAAAAAATAAAATAATCGCAGATTAAGGACAAATACAGTGTTTTATTTTTCAAAATTCAATATCCTTGTTAATAAATAATAATAACCACACCTAAAATCATAAACATCTGTGTTTTATGAACCTAAAGTGTGAAAAACACATTTTCCATAGGTGTCCCTATTAATATGGCAACCCACTGTAGATATAGATAGTGCCTACTCTCATGTAATAGGTACTCATGTAATAGTTTCTTATATTAGTTGTATACATTTCCTAATTATTTTATAAATATTTCATAAAAATTTTTAAGCAGGCTAAATTTTCTTTGTGGTCGCAATACCTAAACTTGTACCGTAGCACGGCTATCTGTGTCAGCTTCAAAAATACATTTAAGTTGATGAATTTCTAAAATTTCGAGAGCAGGCCCAAATAGAAAAAATCGGTACGTGGTCTATGCGACAAAAGTTTGGTGATCTTTGGTTTAAAGCAAATTTTTTGCCGTCAGAAGCCATTTGGATGTTTGTAGTATCATCCGCGGGCTGTACATAGATTTTCCTGCGAAGAGGGTGTGTATGAGGTAGATCAGAATCTTCGATATATTTATGACCTCATTTTACCAATGACCAATCTTTTTTATACCACACCTGACAAGAGTTCTTCGAATAAAACCACAAATGAGTCTGTAACAAAAAATTTATAAATGCCCTCTCAATGGTTTGCCTTGATTTGCGTCAGCAGATGAGTCGGCAATACAAAGAATTTTACGTTTCCTTCAGAACACAAGACAGGTTTCAACATAAAGAGTAATTCTACATAAGAGTTCACAAGCTCAAATAATTGTTACACGCAGAACAAGCAAATGGTTTTCCTCCGAATTTTGCAGCATTTGGTGTATGACTCGAATATTAAAATTCACTAGGAAGATGAGAATGGTTTCCTTCGAAATGTGTCAGCAGATGAATCTGCAACTGATTTATATGTTACATCCTGAATACAAAACTGGTTTTAACTAAAGAGTTAATCTTTGTGCGTCTCCTCAGGTGGAACTATAGTTATATCATTTTCGGGTTCTGGGTGTAGTATATACACCCAGAACCCGAAAATGATTTTCGACAAATTTTTGCAGCAAATAGTCTGAACAAAAATTTTATAACTGCATTAGGAGCACGAGAATGTTTCCTTCGAAATGCGTCACCAGATGAATCCCTAACTGGAATTTTATTCATGCATTCTGAACACAAGACCGGTTTTTAACTTATGAATGAACCTGCGTAAAAGTCCATCAGCTTAAATTATAATTGTGCTTATTTTTTTTGCACGGAATACAAAGGTAATTTTATATTTATTTAATTAACTTAAAAATTTATCTGAGATAATGTGATAGAAAAGCGTTCTCGCATTCTAAACATTATTTCTTTGTGGTGCTTTCGGCATGACCCACCAAAAGTACCGTGTGGGCCGCAGTTTCTCCACCACTGGTTTAAAGGTAACGAACGCACTTTATAGCTTATTAATGAACAGTCTGGTCACGCAAAGTGGTGAAATCTTACTGGCCAAGTAAGTCAGGCCCAATTGCGCCTAGTTGAATTTGTTTGATGTGTTGTGCCTAGTTGCCCTAGTGCCATTTCCTCTCCCTTCTTTCCTACGAGCATGAAACCAACAACCCAGTTTTACTCAATCTACTAAGTGAAATTATTTATTTGTTGTACAAGCGCTGATAAACACTAATAACCAAATAAATCTCCAATAAATCCTTGTTACCATTCTGTACTAAATAATAATATTGAAGTGAGAAAATAGTGTCGTCACCATGGAGATCTCTCATTGGTCATCAAAATAGTATCGTCACTTCGGAGATCTCTCATTGGTTATTAAATCTCCATCCGTACTGTTATTGGATGAGTGTTTGAAATTAAATCAATCACGTTGACTATTATTATTTCTTAATTAACAAGTGATATTCTAATTTAAACAACAACATGAAAAATAATACGAGGGCAAACAAACAAAGTAATGACAATAATCCTATAAATTTAAATGAAATCCTTAACCAGCTCTCAAAAACCCTTGCTGACTTAAAGAGATGGAAAAAAACATTGTTTGTAAGCTAGACGCAAGATTGAAGGACTTTACAGGTCAATTGGAACCTATTATAAAATCAGTGGAATTTTTATCATCACAAATAGAAACTTTAAACACCAAAATGTTAGCTTTGAGCAGTAAAACCGCTAAAATTGATTCTCTGGAATGCGAATTTATTCATTTGAAGGAAGTTATAAAGGACGTTAATATGAAAATTAACCAACGAGAACAATATGATAGACTAAGTAATGTTGAAATTTGCGGAGTTCCGATGTCAAAAAGTGAAAACCTCCAGGATATTATAATGAATATATCCCAGAAAGTTGGGTACCAACTACAAAAAGAGGACGTTTACTTCATTCATAGAGTGCGACCATGGCCAACGGCAGCTTCTAAAATCACATTCACACCCACATCTACATCAAATATAATCATACGTCTTCTTCGGCGAGATTGCAAGGACGCTTTGTTGGTAGCTGCTCGTCGCCACCGGACCTTGACTTCAGCAGATATCGGCCTTCCAGGAGTAGCATGCCTTATATTCCTCAATGATCACCTCACACCTTCTAACAAGTTACTAATGAAGAAAGTCAGGGAATTTAAAAGTGAAAAAAATTATAAATACCTTTGGACAAAAAACTGTTATATATTTATGAGAAAATATGACGGTTCTCCGGTTATTCGAATTTCCTCTGAGGCAGATATAAACAAAATAGCATGACTCCTTTCAAATACTCCAATGATTTTTCTTTTCATTTCTATTTGCATTTGGCGTTTTTATGTAGCATAGGGGCCGTTCAAGTATTACGTAAGCAGATTTATTACAATTATTTACCCCCTCCTCCCCCTTGTCACCAAAAGTAAGCAAAGCTCTCCCCCCCCCCTCCCATGCTTACGTAAAAATTGGTACCTATATGCATTTTTCTGTTAATGTATTCTGTTTTTTAAGCGAGTACCTAAACGTATTAATTATTTGTGGGAATAGCCGAATATGTATTCGGTTTTTAAACATAGACAATGTGTGGGTTGCCAATGTGTAAAAAAATAACTACTGCTGAGCAGTGCTGACGTAATCACTATCTCGACCCCCCACCCCCCCATGTCATCAAAAATAAGCAAAGCAAAGACCCCCCTGCCCCCCTATAGTGCTTACATAATACGTGAACGGCCCCATACACAATTTAAAAATATTCTTTAATCTTATTACTTCCAGTAAACAAATTACTTTTAACCTCTCAGACAAAAACTTTTATTTACTATGTGTTCCTTTGCAAACTGTCAAAACGTGATAATTTTTGTGTTATTTACGAGTTTTGCTAAAAGCTTCATAACTCACGTTTTGGGAAACGTAGCCTCATTCTAAAAAATGTTTTGGAAAGATTATGAAATCCACTATTGCATTGTGTTGTTATACGTAAATATTTGCGTTTCTAAATATACATTTTATGAAAACGTCAAATGAAAGTATCATAAAGAAATAACACTTTATATTTTGAAGAAATATAATTAAAAACTATTAGTCACCTCAAAATATTAACCGTCCAAACTAAAATATTTTTAATAAATTATTTAGAAACGCAATAAATTATGAACGAACAAGATGACAGATCCAATCGGCTTAGATAATGCACCTCTACGTTCCATAGATATTCTTGAATACAGACGCGTAGCGTTATTCATTATCGATACTGTTTTTTAAATCATGGCAATCCGTATACTAGTGATGGAAATAAATCGATTTTTGTAAAATCTCACGCGTTTACGTGAAAAGACGTTCTAATGTCTTGACCGCTATTATCATATTTACGTCTTTTGACGTTCTAATGTTCTGAGTGGTTAAACAAGTTATAGTTTATATCAAGGCTGCCCAACCTTTTTAGCAGTTGGGCGAAATTGACGATTTTGAATCACTGTCGGGCCACTGAATACCTGACGGTTCCTATTTCCATGGGGGGGGGGGGTTGATAGAGAATTTAACTATAATCTAAATAAGTGCTCCCCACAAAATATTTGAAATCCATGGGGGGGGGGGGGGGGGTTGTTACGGAACTTCGCTGAGAAAAAATTCCGCACACCCGAACATCATATGTGATACCCCACAGCAATTTTTCGAATTCCATGGGGGGGGGGGGGTGGCTACAGGATTCCATTTCGACGCAAAGAATATTATGTCGAAAACCGGTGTATTTTTGTTTCAAAAGTAAGTTCAACAGGTTAGATTTTTTCGTCGCTGATTCTCGTTCTGAGTAGCCTAAATAGCGATAAATCGCCGTCGTTGGCAACACTGGTGACCGCGCGCAAGCTGCATTGTTTGTTTTACCGCGGGCCCGCGACACTTTTTCAAATTGGCGGATTGACGGGTTTTTTGAAAATGTTTCACGCGGGCCACTTATAATTCGTTCGCGGGCCACATTGTGGCCCGCGGGCCTGGGGTTGGGCAGCCTTGGTTTATATCATACGTCTCGTAAGAGGTTAAATTTACATCGCACACTTTTTGTCTACATTAATCGAACTCGCATTACTACTTTACCATACCTTCATTTTTATTATTATTAAAATGAAATTTTGGTGATATCTTATTTTTGTTTTACAATATGGCTTCTTTAAGATATTTTCCACTGTACCCTAAAAACTTTTGAAAACAAATTAACCTTACAATGTACCTTAATCACAACGATTATTTTTTATTGTTCGCCTATTCTTTTAATTTTTTTTTTATCAATGTTTAAATATCTATTTTCTTCATAACCTGTAACTATAAAAAAGATTGTGAATGGAACTTAACTGGTTTATCTTATATTCAATTAAAATGTAAAATTTATTGACATGTACAACTGTATGTTTCCCAAAAAAACTAAAATAAAAATAAATATACCCAACTGCTCTAATATTTCCAGATGAATATTATTACTAATGACAAACGCATTCCAGCAGAACTCTTCCTTGTGAAATCTTCTCCCTCTTCTGTGGCGCATGTTTGGGAGTTGTGCTTGGACTGTTTTCATCAAACAAAAACTGTGCCAATATTTTCAAGGCATTGTGTTAACACCTAGAACCTATTAGCAAACTAATCTCACATTTTGCAGACATCTCACAATTTTGTTGAAATGGATTGGTGAATTTAAAAAATAAAGGTTTATTCAAACAATGAAACTATTAAAAGGAACCTTCTTCCTCCGATTCGATCTTTTCTAGCATCACCTAGCATTTTTTCAATCATCCAGTTATGATTGGAACATATAATTAAAACATAACACTTCATCGCAAAATTGCTACCATGCGAGGCTGTACTTTATGTCTATCGTCTATTTATGAAATAAATGTGACAAGTTTCGTGCCAGATACAGATGTAACGCCTCCACCCGGCCCAACGCCGCCCGTCACTACGTGACACAAATCAGTATCGAGACCCAAAAGTCCGAATCAATAGCTTCAGTCGGATTCAACGAGTCGTGGGTGTACACTAATGCATTGAAATGCAGATGATAACACATATAGCTTTTCTAATATGTAATGTAGAAGGGCTTTATCTTGGGGTACGAACAACCTCGTCCAATCTTATGTTTCAAAGACTTAAACGTTACTCTAAAGAGCAATAAATCACTAATATGTAATTGTAAAACAAAAGATAAGGGCTTCCTCTTCGAGTAAGAATAACCTCGTCCTATTTTATGTTTCAAAAATAAAAATAAGCTATCTTCCAAACGAACCATCCATCGAAATACTAGTTTGAGTGGAAAATTATATCTAAGAACAAAAGAGCACTACCACAAAGAGCACACAATAGAAAACATAATATTTAATGTAAACATTTGCACTTACTTTGCTGAAGTACCCGACGGTGTGACAGCCCTCAGAGTCGGCAAGGGTCATCACATAGAACAGGAAGGGCTCCACGTCGTAGTACAGGGTCTTGTGGTCGAGGAAGAACTTGGCGAGGAGGCAGAGCTGCTGGCAGTACTGCTTGTGTCTTCTGCCGTCCACCTGCCACACCCCCAGCCTGCCCTTGCGGTAAACCTGGAGAAACATATTTAAAAATTAATCAAATTGTGAACTGAAGTTTTTCTGCGGATTAGGATGTGTTTTATTCAGAAATTCAAACATCATCTTATAACGCAGATGGGTTGGACTAATGAACTAAAAATAACAATGGGTAGAGACCACCGAGGGAAATCTATGTCCAAAGTTGGGTGCAAGAAGACCTATTTTATTTTATTGATGTATACAACAGACAAAGAAAACACAACAAAAATAACAAAAAAATCTCCTTAAAGGAGATTCTTTCAGCATATCGCTCGCCATACAATCCCAATGGGAAAGTATGACGAGCGATATGCTGAAATAGCCGAGCCACGAGAATATAGAGCAATAATAGTGTGGTCTGTCACAGGCTTAGTGGTTTTTGATGCACACAATTTAAGTTGCTCATGTGCGCCTGGATTAAGTATGCAAAAAGAAAACAAGAGACAAAAAGGTTTGAGTCAAGTAAAAACAAGAGATTATCAAGAAGAAGCAGAATCGTTTCATTCAGTACGTAGGTATATATTTAGAATATTTTGATGGACAACAGATTTTCAATAATTCAAAGGCTTCCAAGGATAATTTGGTAAAAATAGTTTGGTGGAACATTGCATTGGTAGGATTGCCAGCAAAATTTGCTCTATTTTTTCATGTAAACATCGCACTGCCCGAATGCTTAATTATAATAATTTTATACAAAATTCACTAGGCTTACGTGCATGTACTATATGTAAACATTTCGGATGAATTCCCAAAAGGATAGTGTAATCTCTATCAAAATCCGTAGTAAAGAAGAACTAAGCGCACAAACAGACAGACGCAGATAACGACTTTATTTTATAATATTTAGGGTTTCGATGATCGATTTGGCAGGAGAGCATAATGTACAATTTTCATATATTTTAAATTGAGTATATTTATAATATTTTTAAATAAATAAATGTGTATTCTAAGTTTTTTTGTGATATAGAGTTTTGTAATGAGAGTTCCATTGCAGATGTATATTAAACTTAAGACCCAGGTATTTAAAATGTTCGGTTCGATCTAGACAAGGACAGTTACAATTTGCATCTTTAGTATTGGAACAGATGTGTACTGTAATAATAATATTTGGATGATTTTTATAGCGCCGTTTTTGTGCAAAATCACCTCAAGGACTTTTTTTATATCTAGATGCAGATCGGATTGACCAATGATATTATTAATATTAGCTAGAAGTAATATTAGCTATTTTTAAACGAAAGACACACAAAAATTTAAAAAGTTCAAAAGAAACAGAATACAGAATAAGGAAAATAGAAAAATATAAGATGTGCAGTGAAAAATTGAAGATAATGTTGGTAATTCTTATTCGAAGTATGGTACAGTTAAATATGACCGAAGGAAATAGGGTCCCATTAGCTCAGTTGGCAGAGCAGCGCCCCGGCAAGGCGAAGGTCCTGAGTCGTTTAAAAATAGATGGAATAATCTTCAATAATTAAATAATACAACTTGAGTATTTACTCATAAAGTTATTCCAAAAATAAAAATAAATTATATATTTACTTTTTACTAGTGTTGGGGATTTATATATTTATAAACATTTTTTTACAGTTTATTGATTTTTCTGTGTCTGGCCAATTGCCGATTGAATGAGCAGCACAGTATCATCAGCAAAACCAATGATTTTACGGTCGATCATTAGGTTCCAAAGGTGGATGATGTATAGGAGAAACAAAGTTGGACCTAGGACACTTCCTTGGGGGACTCCAAAGATGATTGGAAATGGTTAACTGTTGTTTTGAATTTTGACACATTTGGTTCGATCAGTTAAATAACTATGAAAGAGATCTAGGTCCTTTCCCATTATTCGAATTGCATTTATAAAAGCAATGTTTCCGTTCAGAAGTTTCCTGGCAAAAATTATTTATAATCAGTGTTGCAGCGCTAATCTTGATCTGATGGTTATTTTGCGATGACAGAGGGAGGTGAGAGGTGGAGAAAGGAGTCAGTGTTGGAGGCGGAAGAACATAAGCCGCCCGTTAAAATTTATTTATTTACTAGCTGTACCCCGCCACCCATTGCTGTGGCTCAGTCTGTTGTGCAGATAGAGAAACAATAGCGCATTTTGCTTTTACGTCCAACAGATGGCGCTGTATTAAAAAAAACATGTTATTACCTGTCACAGGAGACATCCATATAATGTAGGTATATAAAAACACATGAGTTTTCAAATGCAAAGATGTGTCAAAATTTCAAAGCAATCGGTAGAGAACTTTCGGAAATTTAAGATTTTGAACAAACAATCATTTTCATTTATGTAATTTATTTATTATTTACTATCAGGTACATCTAAATGTATAAAAGTAAGGTTTGCACATATTTTTTTGCTGTGCCTGTCTCACTGTAAATGTCTCTAGTTGCATTAGTATCTGCCAGGTAGTTGGAATACCACCACGCTTCCGTGCAGTACTTGCCCATGCACAGTATAATATATTTTTTGTACTGACCTCATCTCCCGGCGGATGTCTCCAGACACATTTGGCTCTGTGCCGCGTGATGCCGGGGGCCGTCTTGTGGTGGTTGAGGCAGAACTCGCACAGGTAGATCTGGGGCAACCGGGCCGCGTCCGCTGGGTAGGGGGACTGGTACCACGCCTCCATGCAATACTTGCCCATGCACACATATCTGCAGGGAGAATAGAAAAAAATCAGAAAAACAGACCACTTTGGTTGCAAACATAAAACATTTTGGGAGGCGGGCATTGTCCCCGGGAACCATTCAATGCATAACCAACACCTCTGCCACAGGTTACCCCAAGTGGTTTGCTATATTTGATGACTTAGCAGAAGTGCTCAGGATAGGGTAGGGTCAGTCCGAGTCCCTGCGGCATATGCGTCTACCCACCAGCTGCATGGCTAACGGGATCAGGAGAGATTAGTTGAGGGAGACCCTTTGTACCGTAGTGGGAGGGATGGATTGATAAGCCCATCATTTCTGGACACATTAAACCAACCACGCCTCATATATTTTTCGTTCCCAGAACTTCCTCTCCTTCCTTTCCTCAAAAAACCCCTCCACACAGCATCCCCAAAGATGACGTAAGACGTGAGAAATTATTTTCCTCACTATTTGAAAGTGAATGACCAAAACAAAAGTACAATTATCCTCACCTGGTTCCCTTGGAAGGCGGCATGTTCTTCAGTTCCTCCTCGATCTTGTAGGCGGCGGCGGCCTGCGCTTCCCGGAAAAGGGCGAGGTCATAGTCGGGCACGAACCCCTCCAGCACGGGCTCCCGCTCCTCCTCCTGCTTCACGTCAGCGCCCGGGGCTGATGGAGGCTTCCATTTCGAGCGCATTTCCTGAACATATCAATGTTTAAATTTTACTAAATTATGTACTTAATAGGTTGCACAATTAGAATTCACCCAAACAACTATTAAATATTATATATGTACATATTTTATACACTACTGAAACAGCATTTTGTCACGCTTATGGCTACTTATTTTTATTAGCGACAAAGGGACAATAAGTCTATCGATCATTTTTTTTTTTTTTTTTTTTAACGGCAATATAAAGTAAAGTAAAAATATAAAGTGATGTAGTTTGTTCTCAGTCCTCCTCACTAGGTATTCCTGTTCCGAGGAGGACTGTAGGTTGTTGTATGTGTGTTGATCATGATTTCCTCATCTTCTAATTAGTTGGTTCCCACAAAATATAAAATAAATTAAGCAAAAAATATTTATGTTTGTTGTCTGTAGGTGCGTTGGGGTTACTTCATAAATTTAATGATTTCCTCATCTTCGTGTTTAGTTAGCCATAATTTGACGTCCTTTTTAAACTTTTCTATATCCATGGTGTTTTTAATTTCAATAGGAAGGGCATTATATAATTTTATAGCATGGAAATAGTGTTTTTTTTGGCCGAAAGATGTATTTAATTTTGGAATGTTTAGTAGATTTGAGGATTTCGTCCTTGTAGTGTAGGTGTGTTTTTCAGCAAGGTACTCATTGAATTTTAACATTCAAAAAGTTTTTACAGCTATTCGATGTATTCCAAAAACATGTGTTTTTGGTTTGAAAATTTGATTGACAGAAATATGGGGGGTGTAAATTTATTTTCTTCGCATCATTCAATTAAATATTTGATAACAAACCTTGACTTTAAGCTGGTACGCTCTGTGTTCTAAGCTTGGTTGGTGCGTTCTCCGTGCGGCTAATGCGTGGTGCGCTTTCCGCCTCGCTTCCACCGTCTGCCGTATACTAGCATACCGGGCGGCACATTCTTCCGTGTTGGTGTTGTGGTACATGGGACACGCCTCTATCGTGAAGTGCTTTTCTAATCTGCCACCTACGAAAACATTCAAACAGTAAAAATAATGAAGAAAAACTAAAAAGAAAATTGTTGATCGAAACAATGCAAAATTGGTATTAAAATAAAATATTTTATTACCGCCATCTGTTGACGAAAATATTAAGTATTTATCTAAATTTAGCAGAGTAGCCAACCATTTGAGAGATATTGAGGAATCTGTGCATATTTTGTTAGGAAAAAAACAACATAGATAAAACAGATTTCTGCAAATCCGAGAAAAATGCTGTCAAACTATAATCAAATCAGAATGGAGTTTGAACAATATTTCGCAGTTATTGATTGCATTTGAATCATTCGACTGTATTATTACATGAAATTATAATTATCTTACCTGTTATAATTAAAGCATCTCTCATTAAACAGAATAACAATGCATTTATTACTAAAATTGATGATACATATTATAGAAAGTTATGAAAAATGACCTTATGCGAAGCTATTATCTCTTTTGTAACGAAATACTAGGTTTTTAACAGAAGCATCCCTTTAAAACTAGAATTCTGAATTCAAACCGTTAGTAGTTTGTTCAAACCGTTCAGTTTATGTTGAAACCGTTTAGTATAGGAGTTCAATGTTAAAACAGTTTTTAGTTATGAATGCATAATACAGAAAGGTAACTCACTCAAATGCCCCTTGGAATCACAGCCTGGCAGTGGACATCGCGGCTCCATCCCTCTCTCCAGGTCCTGCGGCCGCAGCCCTCGCTCAGCCACCATGCCCGGGGGTCCCCCGAATCCTAGGCCTCCCCCTCGGCCCTTCACAGGACAAAGGAGGGCAGGGGGGCCCTTTGACGATACAGTAGCTCGTTTGACAGGGCTCTTAGATGCAGACCGGCTATTAAAAATATATAACATATTAGTCATATTTTAAAGAATGCATTTTATAAATAATATTATTCATGAAATGATAAATGAGGAATAATTATTCGGAAAATAATGAAAGTGTAGTTTAAAATCCATCAAACAGTGGCAGATTGTTTTCATGAATATTGCAGGTAATTTTTTGGTCTAGAAAAAATATTTATATTAATAGTGGACCAGTGATCACAAGTCTGTAAATTTTCAACATTTAATTAATGGAATCAAAGATTTGGATAGTAAAAGTCATTGTCTTGAGTCTTGAAAGATGTAGCACTCAAAGAACAGGTTTCACAAGGGTTAACAAAAGATATGTTAAATATTACGATTTTACAGAATGTGTATTGTTTTATAAAATACCATTGATGAAATTTTCCAAAAAGGAATCAAAATTTTATTCTGCCCCAGCAACTAGCTCAGCAATAATAAAAAATGGAGTTAGTCAGTTTACATATTAAGCTATCTAAAATTAACCTTTGAAATATATTTTATTATATATTAGAACAAATTGTCAAAGCACTTTTTAGATGATTTTTCACAAAAACTGGGCTGCATAAATTATCAACTTATTAATATTGTATATCCCTTCCATCCACACACTATACAAATACATAAATACAAACTATGTATTAACACATTTCGGCTGGGTATATTTTGCGCTGGCGCTACGCCGTCTCCAGGCGAAAATAAAGGACCCGCGTGAATTTCTTTAATTAGTTTTAAATCGCTATATCTCGGAAAATAATAAAAATATTTTAGTAAAAATTTCTACCTAGTAACTCATCATACCCAAGCTATAAAAGTACTAAACGATAATCGAATATTATTTGAAAAACTCAATTAACCTTGGAATATGTTTATTTCGGTCCGCCTATCGGTATTTGCACATACCTGCTTTCTTTAAATACGCCCGACATCTCTCGCTCGCTTGCACATAGGAGTTGAGTGGGGCGGAACAGAGATAGATTCGAATCGAGTTTCACGGTCATAAAAACCCTCATTCCAGGAATTGAATTATTACAATAACAAATAATCTACCATCCTTTTGTTGAAGCACCGATGTAAACGAAAGGCATAAAGATAAATATAAAAAGAAGACTTGCATTACGATTCGATAATTATGTATATATAGTTGGGACCTTTACAAAGAGATTGGTATATTATATTCATATAAAAACATTGAATAATTGTATCTTTTCTGCCATTGAAATTCCAAAAGGTAGAACTGCCCTTCTCAGCGTTGAGCATCAATCGACCGAACGGGTAGACCTACCTTTCCCGGCCGATATGTATTAATGAGTATTATTTTAAAATAACTCTTCTATTTATCAAAAAAGATAATTCATGCAAAGAAAATAATCTAAATGGCAATTTAATCTTAAATACCTCTTAGCCGGCCCCGTATCAGCATCTGAGTCCGTATCGCTGTTGGCCGCCCTACCCATAACGTGCCGCGATTTCCGGAGACTAGCCGACCTTGTCAGCTTCCTGGTGATGGACGCCGAGGAGCCGCTGTTGGCCATCACGCTGGAGGAGTTGGTTAGTGGCTTGCTCGGGGCCGTGTTCTCAGCGTCAGAGTCCGTCACTAGAACCGAGGACGCCTCCTTCGTGGGGGTGTTCTGCAATTCAAACAGTTCATAATATCAAATACCAAATTGTTATCATTAACCGTGCCATTTAGATATATTCATTATAAACTTCACTTTTGGTCATGGTTTTGCCAAATTAATACCGTTTGACTTAATGGATTCTTATGCCCCAGATCAATTTTGGTATAGTTAAGCCAGCCTCGAGCCTGATATGTATAACTACATTTTTACCTTACCTATGCATTAGGTAATGTTCTTATATTTTAAATTAACCATAAGTTAAACGTTATTAAGGACGGGTTGTTTCGGAGAATCTGAACAATTCATCTAATTTCAACGTTCATTTTCAAGTTCTGTGAAAGATTTTTTCAAGTTCTGTTTTTATTTCAGTTTTTTCAAGCAACTAGCCTACAATGATATAAAAACAGAACTTGAATAAGTCTTTCACAGAACCCGAAAATGAACGTTGAAATTTGATGAATTGTTCAAATTCTCCGAAACAACCCATCCTAACAGTTCTAAATTTTAGAATGGAGTTCCAAATATGAATATAGCTGGATATAAATTTGGCTAAATCACGGCTAAAATATAAAAATAACACAGCCTTAGTTCTTTCACGATATAGATTGATTTTAATAGAAATTGGTACGTGTTTCAATCAATTTAAATATAGTTTCAGTGATTCATTTGACTTTTAAATGCAGTATGCTTCTAAATTTATGTGTTTTCAAGTAGCTACAAGTTAGGGTAGGTATTTAAACTGTAAACAGCAGTGTGGAAGTACAAGCAACAGCACCCCTGAATAGGTTTTCTAAATATATATATTGTTGTAGGCAATAATAAGGCGATTGATAAGCGCACTAGATACTAAGGCTGACTGTATTTGTGTAAAATGCTTAATGCATTTGAAAAATAAATAACGTCTCCCCAGAAAATGCAGTAACATTCATCTTTACCCAATACTGAATATGTTTTGTAAACAGAAACATAAATATATTTTAAAAGGGTTATTAGGATGTATGTATGATTCTACGTAATAAGTACATTTTGCCCAATAGTAAAGATTGCTTTATGAATTACAAACTGTTACCAAAACGGAAACATTCAAGAGATGGTAATTAAAGTGACATACCTTTTCAGTCTTTACAGGGTCTAGTTTACTAGCTCTGGATTTGTTCAATTTGGCGGTTAATATAGCTGCCCTTTTAGGAACTGGGCTCTTCCGCAATGGTGGGGTTTTTCGGGAAGAGGGAGGACTCTTCCTGGAAGTCGGCGGACTCTTTCTGGAAGGTGGTGGACTCTTTCTGGAAGGAATTGGACTTTTCCTTGAAGATGACGGACTCTTTCTGGAAGAGGATGGGCTTTTCCTCGAGGAAGATGGACTCTTCCGAGACATATCACTCTTATCTGAAACGGCACTCTTCCGAGACACAGAGCTACTCTCACTATCAGAGCTGGATGCTGAGGCAGTAGACTCACTGTTTGTGGAGCTGCAGGACGAGACGAATGCTTTGGAGGTAAATTTACTGTTTTTATCTTTATCAGGTTTTTTCTTGACAGCGGGAGGAGGCGCTTTCGATATACTACCCCTCTTCTGTCGAGGAGGAGGCTCTGTCTCTTTAGGCTTCTCCACCGCAGTGGGGCCCTTCCCCTTCTCACTGGATGAGGAGGAAGTCTTGGGGGGACGACCTTTAGGCCTAGTCTGGGTGGGAGGGGGCAAACTCTTGCCAGAAGGTTTGGGTGTTGGTTTAGGTGCACTGACTTGTTCAGGCTCTGATTCTGAACTATTATCTGGAGAAAATATACTTTTCTTCTTAAGAGGTTTCTTCTCTGGTTTAGCCTCTGGTTTAGAAGTGGCTGCGGTGGGTTTAGAGGTGGCAGGAGCGCGTGGTGGTGGCTTGGCAGAAGCGGGGGGACGCGACGGGGGACGGGAGTTTCGTGATGTGGAGGTTGGTGCTGTTTTAGGTTTAGAGGGTGCCGAAGAACGCCTTCTCGGAGGGGGAGGTTTGGTATCACTTTTAATTTGCACATCTTCTTCACTAGACGAAGCAGAAGGCTTTTTAACAGGAACTTTCACCGGGGTTTTGTCTGATTTGCCTTTAGGGGCGGATGTTTTCTCCTGTACTTTGTTATTGGTAAGTATGGGCTTGGCAGGTGCTGTGTCGGTGCTGCTGCGCGGTGTGGGGCGCCTTGGGGGAGGGTCCGGAGGGGCCGCAGGGGTCGCAGCGGCCGGTGCAGTGGCGCTTTCCTGCGGCCGTGGCGACTCCTCGCTGCTGCTACTATCTGTATCACTTGTGCTGCTGCCCGAGCCAGAGCTACTGGAAGAACCCGAGCTACTGCTCGAGTCTGAGCTGGAACCCGAGCTTGACTCCGTGCTGCTGTTAGCCTGTCGAATTGGAAGTTCGCAGTTATAATAAACAATGACTACTTAACCTAGTATTTGACATCTCCAAACGGGATGAAATCTGATACAAATGTAAAAAAACTTTATTCTATTACATTACCTGCTTTTTAAGTGTCATGTTATAAAAAGGACTTCCTGAAATCGGTGTTTAACTTGACAAGTTTCTAAAAAAACGTAAACAGACACAGAGAGGACGCCATTAATTCTTTGACATTTTCATAAGTGTAGCCATATGAAAAAAAAATGTCCGTTCATAAATTTATTGTTTGCAGTGGCCAATGGCAGTGGCATTTTTTTCCAGGGCAGCACTAAAAATATTTAGGAGACGAAAGGGAGTTATGAAAAAATGTTCATTATAAAAAATGTTCATAATTCGTTCAGATTGAAAAAAATATATGACCGTATCTCAATGAATTAAATAGATTTGGAGATATTGAACTATTTTGGCGAAAACAAATAAGCGAGTGTGCAAGATAGTCATACAAAATGCTGAATACTCTCTGCTTATGTTTCTAAATTACTAGAAATATTATTACATTAACATTTTCCATAAATGGATAGGTGAATTGAACTGATTTTCTGTGTTATAAAATACAGACAATTATACAATATTAGAGGAAGTTACAAGAAATGGTTCCTTTACAAAAAACAGAGCAGTGAATAAACGGAATATTAAACAGAAAATGGCTAGAAAATAAAAAAATAAATGCTAATTTGAATAGAATTTTGTTATCTGAATTCGAACATCTCTTCATCTCTTGTGGATATTTTAGAACATATGCATTCGCATCTCTGCAGGTTTTTTGCAACACCGGTACATTATTTATCAGATGCGGACGTGCTAGTGCTAGCTATTTTAGCTAGTGTTCTTTTATATTAAAATGGGTAATCTTAAGAATAAAAAAAGCCTTGACTCCCGTACAAAATACAGCACCGGTTGAAAAAAAAGTAAGTTTTTTGAGACTGCTGACTTGTGACGTCACGGATCACATCCGAAAAATTAAAACTTTTAAAATAGTTTTAACTTTTACAACTTACCATAAGAATAAAAAATATGTTACTATTTCCCTAACCGCCGCGCTTTTAATAGGCACAGATTATACAAATTACACCTCAACTTAATTATCACAAGAAACAACAATTTACGTCGGTATAGATGATAAAAGATGCATTATAATTTCATTTTCATTCAATGTTCAAAATTTACCTTATGAAACATGGTCCCCTTGCCACCATTTTGGGCTTTTATATGTACATTTGCCTAATTTTCGTTTCAATCTAATCACTCATAAATTACTTAATTAGCCAAAACTATGAACCTAATAATAATAACCCATTTTGTGAATGCAAATATTTGTTTCTTGTGGTAATTGATGAAGTTAAGTGTAATTTCTATAATATGTTCCTAAAAGTGCGGTGGTTAGGGAAATAATTACAAAAAATGTATGTTCTTATTGAATTTAGAAGATTAATATTGTACCGTTTATGTTAAGTATGTTATGTTATGTTATGTTATGTTATGTTATGTTATGTTATGTTATGTTATGTTATGTTATGTTATGTTATGTTATGTTATGTTATGTTATGTTATGTTATGTTATGTTATGTTATGTTATGTTATGTTATGTTATGTTATGTTATGTTATGTTATTTTATGTTTTGTTATGTTATGTTATGTTATGTTATGTTATGTTATGTTATGTTATGTTATGTTATGTTATGTTTATGTTTATGTTTATGTTTATGTTAATGTTACGTTACGTTACGTTACGTTACGTTATGTTATGTTATGTTTTGTTTATGTTATGTTATGTCATGTTATGTTATGTTTGGTTTATTTATGTTACGTTATGTTATGTCATGTTGTGTAATCAATTTTATCCTGTAATTTGTTGTATTTATTAATAAGAAAAATGTTGTAATGTATGGCCAAGATCACTCTTAATGGGTGAAAGCCAATATAAAGAATAAAAAAAAGATTAATAGTGATAAAAATTTTCAAATCTACTGGAGTTCCTTATTACCAAAACAACACGTTTGCGGAAATGGAATGAATGATTCTGATTAGAGGTTTGTTTGCTAATTTTACAATCCATTTTTATTGTGTTTAAATTTTCGTACCCAATTTCACACTAGTGTCTATTTCCGCCTC
The DNA here is from genome assembly GCA_026573805.1 of Hesperophylax magnus. Classification (NCBI taxonomy): domain Eukaryota; kingdom Metazoa; phylum Arthropoda; class Insecta; order Trichoptera; family Limnephilidae; genus Hesperophylax; species Hesperophylax magnus. Next base: position 11,753,130 of record JAIUSX010000022.1, read on the forward strand.
TCTAGCCCCTGGTAACGTTCTTTCTTTTTTTATCTCGGTAGTACCTAGATGTGTGTAATATCGAAACTCTATAATAATAATGATACGTCTAAATCCTGTGAAATATTGGCAATATCAACAACTCTAGCCGCTAAAGGCGCCAGTGTAGCATATTGTCTTTGACATCCCTTTCAATGGCGGCAAATTGAATTTATTTATTATTTGGTGACGGTGTTTGGCGCTTTCTAAATTTATTTTGATCAACATTGATTGAAAGATTGTTCCATTTAGTAGGTTCTGTGTATTAACATTAAAAACATTCCAAGTCGTTTTTCAGGATGCCAACATCGCTGACATTTTAAGTTTGTGACATATAATATTATGTATTCGTCAAATCTTAGCAAATAAAATGTTATTGATTGAAAAATATAATTATTATTATTATAATTTTGGTAAATTTAGCAAAGCTGTGTTAGTTTAGTTCCATGCATTGAGTTACTGGTTCCATGTAGCATTCTGTGTTCGTGTTGAAGTTATAAATCAACCTAAATGTTGATGTTTGGAATTTATTATTGAATATATTGCTATACTAGCTCTACCCTGCCACGCGTTGCTGTGGCTCAGTCTGTGCAGACAGAGAAACAATAGCACGTGATGCTTTTACGTCCAACACATGGTGCTGTTTTTTTTTAAAAAACACGTTTGTTCAACAGATGTCTCTGTTTTCGTGTTTTTTACCTGCCACCGGTGACATCTATGTAATATAAGTATACGCGTATTCGAATGCAACGTTGTCTTAAAATTTCAAAGCAATCGTTAAAGAACTTTCGGAGATTTAAGATTTTGAACAAACGAACATTTTTATTTATGTAGATAATAGCAAAACATATTTATATGTTCATTTTTTTATAATTTCTTTGTAAGTACTTCATTTCCCTTCTGAACCATAAAAGAGAGAGTTGATGGCCGCTAATATATTTTTATGTAAGCGCAAAAAGCAGTAATATTTTCATAATTTACTAACTTAAAATAAAGAATATATTTTACATAAATTCCGGTAAAATTTACGAGAGAAAAGCAAGGCGCACAACTCATGCCGCTAGGAGGCGCTATTGTAGCATCTTTCCATTAGAATGTATGGGAATCATCAGAAGTTGGGTGTATTATTAATATTATTAGGTATTTGGTAAATTAAAAACAGTGAAGAATGTTTAAGATGTGTATAGTATAAAGAACCTCTGGCATATTTTTTTACGAAATTTATATCATATATTATAACTACTATGGCACATAGGTCCATGAATATAGGGGTTCAGACGTTTCGATTTTAGTTGATCAATTTTTACTCAACGACAAGATTTCTAATTAAAAACTTGATCGACTTAAAATAAGGCTCACACTGGCCAATATGCCATCAAATGTCGAGTTGATTGACTAAAATTGAAACGTCTGAACCGCCAATAACTGAAATAGTAATTTATTATTTTATTAGAAATCTGTATGTTTATTTGGACTTTCTTGTTTGCATTTTTTCAATATTATGGTACATAGGTACCTGCCTGAAGAAACTTTGATAAAAGAATTCTCATTTGGGATAGTGACGTTTATTTCGTCAAAATGTATAATTATTCCTCATACGTTACCTAAAATATGCAATTGGTTTATAAGTAGGCAGGTATTTAAGTACCTACTTACAAATTTTCATTTCAGAGGAAATTTTTGTATTGATTTATTATGAGAGAAATTTAGAAACATGTTTTTTTGTACGCTAGGTCCAAATTAAAGTAAATATATCCCTAACCGCTGCACTTTTAAAAGGCACAGATTATGGAAATTACTTTTTAACTTAATTACTACAAGAAACAACGATTTACGAAAGGATAGATAGTAAAATATGCATTATAATTCCATTTTTATTTAAAGTTAAAAATTCGTCATAAAAAACGATCCTTTTGCCGCCATTAACTTTCTTTGTATGAAGTCACATTTTGGTAAAACATTGAAAGTTTAGTTTCATTCTGAATACGCATAAATATCTCAATTAACCAAAACTAAGAACCTAATTATTTATTTTACGAGTGTTCATAGTTTTCTTATAATAATAGTTATTGTTGAAATAAAATGTAATTTCCATAATCTCAATTCAAAATTATTCTTAGAAACTTGCGCGAGGTCTACTACTACTACTGTTCAGAACTATTTTTTTTTATAACAGGGTTAGATGTACATTTTATGGAGATTGTCCTAGTGACCCATTCTTGAAAATGACATAAAAAATATTTTTAACGTACATTTTACGAACACATGTCTGGGAGTATATAGCATGTTATCCAACTAAACAAATAAAATAATTATTGTGATTGTTGAAAATGTCAAAAAAATATAGCAATTATTATGCTGTGATATATTTCAAATATCCTCATGACATCTATTTCGAGGAGACTAAGAGCTAATGAGGTAAATATTTTGATTTCGCGTTTCTTATCAATTTACCAATATCTCAAATAAGGTTTAATTTTTGCCCGTTCTATCCAAATTTGAGTCTACTTAAAAGTTAGAATTGCGATAACAATTATCAGTGATACGATGCGAAGAATGTCACTATCTCAACGAGTTATTAATATATTCGATAAAAGTTGCATTTGAAATGTCGTGCGTATCGGCTCAAAGCTTTTTCGTTGTTGAGGTATTTTATTTATGTAAATATAGCGTTGTGTACGGCGTATACAATTTGCATTAAATATGTTCTTTCGGCTATCACAATAATTAGTTATTCATTGGACTTCCTGTTTTCTGTGCAGAAATATTGTTAATTATCAATTGCATCAATCAGGTAAACTATAAATAGCAATGAAGTTACATTAACAATTAAGCAGTGATATAAAAAAGGTTAATTAATTATCCTCTGGATCCAATGCTTTTGTGTTATTTAGAATCGTTCGAGTATTATAAAATTGTATGTTTTTACGACACGATATATCACAAAAAATCCTGCTTAAAATTTCCCTACCGAAGATTCAATCTAAAATAGATTTCCTATTTAAAACAACTTAATCTTATCGGTTATTCTTTGTTTAATTTCCCACTATTTATAAGAATCAATTATTATTGGCCAATGTTCCTTGAAAAAATAAGTATCATCCATAAAAATGAGAATGGATTTAGTTTGATGGTTGTAATAATTTACACTGATAACTAAAAGATAAGCCGCTTTTGTCTGTCTATCTAATGTTGGCTATCTCTAATGTTGATTTTTAAAATTATGGTAAGAATGTACAGCACGCTGACGCTATGAATTCTTTATAAGATAATATTATCTCCCCTAGATTGACTGTTTTGCTTCGCACATATATTATTTGAGGTGTCCGACATTGTTATATCCATGCACCTATCAGTGTTTCTGCCTCCTGAGGTGGCAGTGTCATGGTAATAGTCCCAGTAGAGTTCTCTCAGTGAGTCTATCCACATTGAGAATGCAGTGGCGTAGCTATAACATTCACATGGGTGGGGGGTTCGACCCTTCTCTTTTTTCCTGCGCAATACTGAGGCTGATGGTGAGGATTTGAATCCCTTAAACCCCCTCTTTTATACACTCTTATGAGTATGTATATCCAAATTCGTCGGGATTGGTATTCAGCAATATATAAATGAACCTGCGCTTGAGATCATTCGGCAACCATCCCCTTGTCGTCCACTGGGACATCATATCATTTGGCTTACTTTCCACGTGACAGTCTTGGGGATCTACAGAACTTACAATATTTTGATTATCGATAAATTGGTTTAAACATATTTTATTTGTATATTTGCAGCCATGGGTTGCGTGCAGAGCCGCAGGGACATTAACGATGTCCACCCCAACGTGTTCCGGGTCATCATCATCGACGATGTTGGCGTAGGCCTTTGGGCGGGGCAGCTTGAGGTCACCGATACAGAGCTGGTGTTGTACCGGCGCGGCAAGGAGCCCACGCGTTGGCCGCTGCGCTCGCTGCGGAGGTACGGCTTCGAACTGGACACCTTCAGCTTTGAATCTGGTAAATAATTCATTTTTTAATTATTTTAGAGTCTCACTTAGTAGCTCACTTCTGTGTGAGATTAGATACCTGCATTGTCCAGTTATGTAGAGCAGACTGCCTAATAACCTGACAATGTTAGAAAACCTCCTACTACCATCGTTGCTAGTGCAATGATGGAGGACTTGGCTAGAAGAAGAATTGAATCCATTTATCAACTGAGGCACTAACTGGTCACAATTAAAAGTAGCAAGTGGTTTGGTTAGGTGTATCACCAGACTGGCCACATATGTGTATTCTGTATTTTTGGAACTATGGCAGGAGATTAATGACTATTGACCGGAACCAATGGTAAGCATTTGTGAGACATTATGAGATTATGACAGGAGTTAGGTCAAAATGCCTATCTTTACTTAAAACCCAAAACTAAAATAATTAAGTAACTAGTATAAGTAATACTCATTCGGCATCGCTGAATTCTGTATATTCCCAATTCATTCGGCATATTACTCAGAATTTTGTACAATCTTATGATTTCTGATCATATTGTTTTTTTTTTGCACATATTCAAGAATGGTCTTTGCAAATTAGGCTAATTGATAGGTATTCTACTTATATTGTATTGGATTGTCCAATCATAAAAGTTATTTTTATTCAACAGAGTTTATGACAGATTTATTTGGAATTTACATCCAACTTTAATTTTTAAGATATTTTGTATATTCCATGCATCCAAAAAATCTTCTCCACCAACAAAAATAAATATCTTAGTGGATACTAAAAAACATCTTTTGAATCCAATCCTAGGAAACGCTTCCTTGCAAATAGAGTAGTGGATGCATGGAACCAACTTCCACAAAATGTCATTGATTCTAGTAATATAAACCAAGGAGAGAAAAAAGGATTAACTTATTTTGAATTTATAACAATTACTGAGAAATTGTAGAGAAATCAGATACTAGTGCGCCAGCGGAATGCTGCCTGCTCATTAAACTATAATAATAATTGCACTATATTTCAGGTCGAAGATGCACAACAGGCCAGGGTATATACGCCTTCAAATGTAGAAGGGCTGAGCAGCTTTTCAACACCTTGCAGCAGGTCATTCAGGTACGGAACCTTAACCCCGATAGCAATGTGCTGGAGACCCTGGCTATGGAGAGCACCCGCCCTCCTGGGACATTACCCCGGCCACCCCCCTCCTCACACCCTGATTACCTGGAGCCCGCCCCGGCGCCCTCACACGCCTCACGCTTCTCCGGAACCATCCGCCTAGGATCCATCAGCAGCGGCCCAATCAGCCCTGAGGTGCACTCCCCCGGCTCCCCCTCCAGCACCAACATCCTGGAGGTCATGCCCTTGGCTCCATTGCCCGCTGGCGGGGCACAGGTCACTAATCTCTATCAGTTCCAAGATTTCCCCCAACAGAGAGAACACAATAATAACAAGAAGCCCAAAGTGGAATTATCTGGTCACTCTTATTCCAACACCAACACCAATACTAGGGATATCAACTCTGATCTGGCCACGCTGAGGCATTCTCTCCAGCAGAGACAGTTTGACCAGGGAGATGATGATGATTCTGTGGATATGGAAGAGCTCTGCCCAGCCAGTGCACTTTGTGAGAGTGTTCCTCTCTCTCCCTCTCACAGCACCGCTAGTGAACACTATGCAACTCTAGCTGTAGAGAGGGAGCCTGATGATAGATTATACATGAACTTAGCTCCCGGGGAGAATAATGTTCTCTCAGCCATCCGAGAGGAGGCCGGAGCTATCCACCGGAACAGTTACCCGAACCCGCAGACGCCGGCTAGTGCGGCCCCTTCCACAAGAAACACCAATTTTAGTTTTATGGACAGAATGGAATTAGAGGAAGAGAAGCACAACTACGCTAACCTCGGTCCGACCGAAGTGAAGTACGATCCCAGACTTCTTAATCGTCAGCGCAGCAAGCTCTCTCGAGGCCTGTCACTTGAGGTGCCCCCGGTTCCTGAAGAAAACAATCCCAAGGTGAAATATGCCGTATTAGATTTGCACAGTTCTAAGACCGACTCTGAAGGAGAAACCGCTCAGTCATTACCGCCGAGTAGCCCAAAAAAGCCAACCATAGGATATACTACAATAGACTTCAACAAGACGGTTGCATTAAAATCAGTAGCCTTAGGAACAGAAGTGGATACAGAAGGTTCAAGAAAGACTCGTCATAATTCTACGGCCCTACCGCCTAACTCTTCGGGTACCTAGCGACGATGGAAGGGGCCCAAGCGATAGCCTCTCCCCCACCGGTCACTAGAGATAAAGAAGAGTTCGTCATCGTGGTGGAAGGGGTCCAAGGGTCCGTTTCCCCCCACCACGCTCTAGAGAGAGCGACGAGTATCTGGTGACGGTGGAAATGAACTTACGGGCTATGGTCTCCCACCCCTGATGACGAGAAAGGGTACCTAGTGACTGTGGCGTGGGGTCCAGTGCGTTGGACCCCATCACAATAAAGATAAAGAAGGCGCACACTAAGAACAACGAATAATAAACAGCTTCTGAGGCCTCACATTAACGAAATAAAGATAACTCCAAAGATTTTTTTTATATTGTTTAAAAGTGTTTAGGATCTTAAACAATATGTTCTGTTGCGGTTGATAGTACGTAAAATAATCAGTTGTAACAATATCAATGACTTTCTCTATCAGGAGCTGGTTACTCTCGAATTATTATTAATTAATGGAGGAACTTTAATTGTAAATACATATATTCGGGGGTACCTAAAAGAAACTGAACTGATGTTGCGGGGGCTTATTTTTTCGTAGTACTGGGTCCTGCCGATAAAACCGTGTACAGCTACCTTTCCCTAGTCATTACGCCAAGCACTGTGCTGGAGAAGTTTTCCTTTCGGCTGGTGTGAATTTTTTGGTGATGGTTGTTTTGTGTCCTCACCGTTTTTGCGATGGCTGATTTTCGTGAATAGCGCGCGGCCGTGAATTTTTGAAAACTGGCACAGAAACTCTTGAAATGTTAAAAATGGCCTACAACGATGATGCTACGGGGAAAATTCAAATTCGAGAACCACAGATGTTAATGGTTCTCAAATGAAGAACAAACTCTGAATCCTGATCCTCTCACACCGAAAAAATAAATCAGCATCGTCTTGATGTTCGATCTCGCTTGTCGAGCTTTTTTGGCGAATATGGATAAATTTATTTGGAGTCTTCCATTGGATAGATTGATTGATTTGGAGTCTTCCATTTGATTGTTTTGCAATTACAATAGCTTTATTTTATGGTCTTATCCTTAACATCATGATTTTTCCCTTTGACGACCTTAGATAGAAAGTTTGGGTCATTTGGAACTCCTGAAAATCAGCCACACAAAACAGTCATTAAAAAATTCACACCAGCCGAAAGGACGACTTCTCCAGCGCAGTTCTTGGCATACTGACTTTGGGCTGTACACGGGTTCTACTGGCAGAACACAGTACTACAAAAACTAAGCCCCCGCAACATCCGTTCGGTTTCTTTTGGATACCCCAAGCGTATTATAATAATTATGTCCTTGTATATGTCTAGAGTCTAGTAATAGAATATTGCGAAGGAATTGCTGAGAGAATATACATAATATTAATTTTAGGAATATGCAACATTATATTTGTTATACTACAAAACAATATGTAACTTGATTGTTAAAAGTCACAGGTTTATAAAAGTGTATGATAAGATGCGTCTTGAAGGTCTGATTATGTTTACATTAAGGGTGGCAACACATTATGCTATACGCATCAACCTTTTTATTTATAACACCATATCGCTCGCCATACAATCCCATACAGACCTGTCACACCTAAAAAGGTGATGTGTTTTAAGTGTTGGCGTTGCGACGATGATATGCCTTGATCTGCTAGCCAAGCAATATTTGAAAATGAGGGTCAGATCAATTTACAGAGCGTCATGATCACGGGGCTGTCAGCTGTCAAGGTGACAGATCCCGTACAAACAAATGATATTCCGCGGCAGTGCCCCAATTGATCTGACCCCCTTTCCAATCATAGGGAGAGGAAGATTATAGCTTAGTGTGACACCTCAACATATAATCTGTACAGGTCACGCCCAAATCAGCATTGATTCTTATAGCGTAATGTGACTAGACTTTACACTAGTTTCATACATTTTATATTTTTCGTTTCAATTTTCATGGTTTGTCAACCTTTTTGGAAGCTTTGTAATTTTTTTAAACTACCTTCTTGTGATTTTGTGTCCTTTTTGGAACAATCTATAGACATCCAAATTAATGGACGAGTTAATCAGGAAAAGGGGAACAACCAACTTGCGCCGAGTTCCCACTTTAGGTGTTTTGTCATTAAATGAATCTGACAGTATACACGCAAGTAGCATTGTAATATCATCATTCGGTCCTCGAAAATTAAATCTGCTTATGAATTACTAGTTATTTTTACAATCGCAAATTGTAATAATTTACGGCGCACAAATTGTTGGCTGCGTAAAAAACTTAACTAAATATCCCAAATCCAAAGAAAAGTTTGGGCTTGTTTCCAAAATTTAATATTTTGTTACACTGTTTAGTTATATTATTAATGTGTTATAATTTAGCCACCTCAACTCAATTTTAGCATAGCTACGCCAGGCGATTCGTTTAAGAATGAACATTCAGATCCTGCGCAGAAACGTCCCACAATGGACAGCGCTGCAAACCCTTTCCTTGCTTTAGCGAACTTTACTTTTTTGCGCATGATCTGGTTATTTCAATATGCGCTTTTCGGTGGTCAATGTACAACTGATATCATAGTTTATTCAAAGCATTCTCATACCCTCCTGGTGCCAAAAATAAGGTCATGCATTTGCCTCCAGCTCGTCGAAACGATACCCAGATTTCAAGTTAGGGCAAATCTTTTAATTTGAATGTCTATGGAACATACATATAATTTATTTTTGCTTACAAACAAATGTAATTATGCATTACATAATCTCAGTAGAGCAATATCTCGGTTGTGGAAGCAGAGGGGTTCCACAAAACACTTTGTTATCATAGGTATTTATATATATCATAGCATGGTACAAAAACATCTACAATATGAATGTAAATAGTTTATAAAATATGACATAGTTTTGCTACGTAGATAGTCACATTAATAATTCAACCAGTTTAAGACTAATAAAAACTACATAAAAAATAATCAGATATTAATGAGGAAAAACCATAACTATACAGAATGCTATTCTTAGATTTCCTTGCACCTACATAATTCCCTTTTCACATTGTAAGTGAAAAAATTCTTAAGGTTGCGTATAAACAGGACAAAAAAGCACGAGCCGAACCACAAATTTTGGGAAAGGAACGAGGCAACCGCATGCGGTGTTTCGCGCCGTTTTGCATCATACCGTTCCCATAATTCATGACTCGGCTTGCGCTTTTTTCTCATATCTATATGCAGCATAACAATTGAGAAGAGCTTAATCTTTTATTTATCTGAGTTATAAATTGCTATATATTATATAATATGGTACTAAAATAATAAAATGGTGGCAACTTTTTTGCTCAATTTTCACTTGCCAGGTAATTGATTGACTGATTTACTTGCTTTTGATAATATTTATATATTTACATATATACCAACATTTTGTATTCAGTGGCATATTATTATTATTATCGTTACCATTTTTATTACCTATAATAATATTGCAACTAATTTGACATTATTGTATAAGCAAACCAAATTATTATATGAACATGATTTATTTTATATTATTATATTATTATTTATAGTGTTTAAAGGAATGTAAATGATGCATGTTCTATGTAAACTATGCAGGTATCCTTGGGTAAAGTTCGCTTACTTCGGGGGGTGATTCTACATGATTTTAAAAGTAAATAAGATAAATAACGTTTTTCGAAATTCTAATGTTTTAAGGTAGTTTTTAGGCAAAAAAGATGAATTATGGTATGGGAAAATAAATATTCTTCTATAGAAAAATATTTAATATTAAATATGGGAAAATGAACATTGGATTTTCGAAAAAAGTTATTTGTCTTTTTTACTCCTACCATTATGTAGAATCACCACCCGAAGTTAGCGCACTCTACCCCTGGGCACCTTTATCAGGACATAGAATAACACAAATATACAGTGTGACTGGTTCTTCGTGCTATTTATTTAAAGGAGCTTCTAATTGAGACTTTTACAAGCAAAAAGGTCCTGTGAACATTGCATTGTTCTTAACACTTATCGAAACACCCATTTAAAATAAGACAAGACTTTGTAACTTACTTCGCATGTAAATACAAGTCGCCACCTATACTCTCTTATATATATTTTGCACAAAGAATCGTCCTGTATAAATAGTGCGATATAAGTATAAGCCTAGATATGTAATATTATACATAGTATATTCTGAATTAGTGTAAAACCAAAGAAACATTTAATGTGTTAAGACAAATATTTACGTACAATTGAATGACAATAGGATATTTAATTGAGAAGAATATTATTACCTTATATAAGTCACTTTGTGTCAAACTCAAAATAATATAATTATTTAGTATAGTATAGATATAGTGAGAACTACAGGGTGGTGGTTAATTGTCATGCCATTCTATTTACATATTTAGAATATTCCAAAAAGTAATTCATATTGTCATGTCATTCAGCTCTTGAAAAGATTTAGCATCACTTGATGTCATTTGACTTCTGGTGATCCATTTCCTTTTGCTCTCAACAGTCTTCCGAGCATCTCTCCCAGCTTTTCGAATAAAACATTGTTGTGGTCTAACAAAAGACGCGTTACATAATACGGTTTTGCGATATTATGGCTTGATTTTGTACTTCGTTTTGAATGCTCTATCCTTGATGATGACCAATTCAATCTAGTTGACTGGTTCTTATGAGTAGGTGATCTGTACCTTGTCCCAGGCCTAGTATCACAATTTACTTTTTTCAAACCAAGGGATATACGTTGTTGTAATGCTTTTAATTCTCTGTTTTCATTTGCGATCGCTCACTAGCAAACACTCTTGTGTTCCGAGAAAAATTGGAGAGTGACCTCAAAAAATTAATTTTTTAATGCTCTTTGGTCTGATGACTTTTAGCTATTTAAGTTTTTACTATACCTGACAGAAAAAGATCCAAGTTTAATGTATTCAAATCTCTTTACGTATTTTCAAAGTAATTTCTAATCATTTGTGAAAATATTCCTTTTAAATAAGCTATTTATTTTTTATAATGTCAAAAATGTGTGAAGACTGAAACAAGTTTTTTTTTTTAAAGTAACAATTATTATTGAGCTCATGTACTGGATTAACGGCCCTCTATTTATTGTGATTTCCATTGGAGATTATTAGTAAGAAATTTGTATGTAAGTCAATAGTTTATACATATATTAATATATAATTAACTCTTCTATTAATGTTTCATTCCTATCTGAAATAATTCATAGTTAAAGATTTTCGTGAAGTTAAAAATAAAGAAAATTTACACATCTTTTTGACCGTGCTAGTATTTGACAGCTTTTTGATATCATTTTATTATTGTAATAATTCAAGGTCACACCTTGGATCTAGTTATGTCTCCCAGAATCCAAAGCATCTATATAGTACATAGATTGTTTGCAATTTAAAATATATTTACAGTACAGATATTACCAAAGTTAGCATTTGCAAAAATTATAATGTAAGTCAATGGCGCAATGATGTGAATCGTAATATTATGTGACATGTTATAGATCGCTTACCAGTGTTAATTGTATGGTAGGTTTACTTCTAAATAAATTATGTAATCCTAAAAATAGATCACAACCTTGCGTTGGTTGCATTGGAATGACAAATTGCTTTTGGTGTTTATAAATGTCACTAATGTGTCTATAGCATTTAAATGTTTATATATAATAAAAGTTCTACATAAAAATAATGTAAATTCACTAAATATGTAGCTATTAATTTTAAACATTTCAACTAAATTTTTAATGTTTTTATGAAATTTTTTTTTGCAAAAGGTGCCTATTATCCCAATTTTCATAATTACTTTTAAACGAGGTCTCAATAATACAATAACATTACAACACAATATTAGTTTATAACATATATATGTCAATTCTATATAATTCATTTTTAAAAATCCACAAAGTCTAATAATATGTTAAAAGTATTAACAACTTTAAAGTGATCTCTTAATTAACAGGTTGTTTTGCCATAAATGTTATTAACAATGTTTGAAAATATTGCATAAAGTTCCACTGCTTAGCCGTAGAGCCTATTTTTACTACATATAAGACATGTTTATAAATGACTACAAACGTAATGTTATATAAGTCTCTTTATTTACTCGTAAATTTATTGTTTGACATTCGTAATAGCACTTCTAATTTTAGTATTTATGTGTGCAACTATTTTATGTATATTGGACTACTGACTGCTAATATTAATTTAGCTTGGTGTTTTTCTAAGTTTCCCAATATTATAAATGAGCACCCTTCTCTGGGTGCAGTCTTTGGCGCTGGCCGCCTCATTATAAAGTAATGAATTGAAAAATTAAATTATTAGTTGAGGAAAGCTTTTTATAAGCTACTGATTATGTTTGACTGCTTTCGTCATGCAAAAGTTGTGAATTAAAAAAATTTCTGTTTTCCTATCTCACCGCGCATCTATCTAGTCAAATAATATGTGAAAAAAAACCAAAGACCCTTGTGTGATAATTGTTGATTGGCCATATTTTCAATGCTTTTTGAATCTACAACACTTTTTACCGAATGTTGGAAACCGAAAGATTCCTGTATCGTTTCTATTTTTGCAACTATCCAAAGATTTATGAATATACAAAATACATTATTATGTTTGAGGTACAAAATGTTTGATTAGAAGAATCAAAACTTTAAAATAAATACTTACCTAATAGTTTCATTTATTCATTCAATGCCCGAGAATTCGTCTCCATTTCCTGGTCCCCCCCATCTTTTTTTCGGCCGTCATTTCCCTTTTTGTTGTTTGATTAACTAACATGAGAATGCAGGGACCATTCAATAATATTTATATATACTAGCTGTACCCCGCCACGCGTTGCTGTGGCTCAGTCTGTCTGTGCAGATAGAGAAACAATAGCGCACGCTGCTTTTAAGCCCAACATATAGCACTGTGTTTTCAAAAAAATCATGTTTGTCCAACAGATTACGCTCTTTTAAAAAAAAAACATGTTTTTACCTTGTCACAGGTGACGTCTATATAATATAGGTATATAAAAACACATGTGTATTCGGATGCAACGTTGTGTCAAAAGTTTAAAGCAATCGGTGAAGAACTTTCGGAGATTTAAGATTTTTATTTATATACGTAGAACATAGATAGATAATTTTTTTAATGTTTATTCTGCACAAGAGTCCGACTGCTCCCAAACGTCTGGAGCCAGTGAGACTATGGCACGAAGGTAGTGGGGAGGGGAAGGAGATGGGAAAGAGGAAGATGGGGATTACCTGGCTATTCAGATCTGGTCACCAAACATGGCTAAAGCCATTTCAAGCAACATTTCAATTTTGAATGGTAACCTTACACCAGGATGATCTTCTTATCTTCTACTTTGGAATGTGCCGCAGGTAATCTTATGTATATATTATTTTTAAATTAATAAATTGTGAATTAACACAAATTCGTTAAATAAAATTTACTTGCGTATGCCGGGATTTGAACCACGGATTCTGATGAACCTTCAGATTGCTAGTTGAGAGCCTTACCCCTCGACCATGGAGGCCGTTATTTATAAAGTTAATCTGATATATTGTTTAACACAGAAATTATTAAGTACAGTTAAATGCTAACTATCCTTGTGGATTACGAGTACACAAGATGTGGGCTGGAAGTGAGTCGGGAAATGAGAGTAGATAACCACATTAGTCTTAGGGCCCTATTTCACCGGGACTCCACGGTTACACAACCAGTTGGGACACCAAACCAATTGTATAGCTCTCTATAGAGAGTTCCTTACCTGGTACCCGCTTGGTGTCGCCACAATTCGGTGGCCGACACCAGCGTCGACCCATGCCTTCCACTAAAATGTATGTGCGGCTCACTCATTCGGTGTTATGGTAGCTCAGTTAGTTGAGCCACCGTGGTGTCCCGATGAAATAGAACCCTTATACTGTGAAAGCATGACAAATGCAACCTTAATTTTTTTTTATCGTTATATGACACATTATATTAAAATTCATGGATAAATTATGCATTTTTTATTTTAAAATTGATTGAGTAAATTTTCGATGAATTGAATGAAACATTCTATAGGCGAAATCAACGGTGAGTAAATCAACCATTAGCCGCTAAGAGGGCAGTCTGTATATTTCCTTCCCAGAAAATAAAAAAGGATAAGTGTTTATATTACTAATATATTATATATTATACTAGCTCATGTGTACACGACAATGCTCGGGGTATGAATGGTTTGGAGTAGACATGGGCAAAATAGAATGAATGAATTAAGTTAATAAATTCAGTCTTGTCGTACACTTCATCTGATTCTCAATTTGACACGCAATTGATTCTTTATTCCTTACCTTAAGCCTTCCAACCCCATGATGTATTCCTCCAGCATCCCCCATTTTTTTTACTTGCACGTTATAATTTCAACGTCCTTATTAGATAAACATACTTCTCAAATACACAAATTCATCCACTTGTTCTAAGTCAGTGATGAGTAACACGTGGCTCGCAAGCCCATTTCGTATAGTCCGCAAGCCATTTCGTACTGCCGACTTAGCTAAATAAGATATTTCAGTAAAAGATATTCAACATGTTCTATTCTTTTTTCCAAACGGGTTTAGCGAAAAACTTTAGTCTTTCTTGAATGTTTTGAATAAGCTTTTTTTACATATTTTTAAAAAGACATAATCTCGCAAGGAAATTTTTTCACCTAGCCAACGCTTATTTTGTTAAGGACAACTATGTTCGATGAATTTTAAAGGTTTTATAAAATACCAAAAGTTTTCTTGACAAAATTTTGTATAACTTTCGAAATGATAAAAATCGACAGCATTTTTTGGTTTGGCCTTGAAACTAGCAAAAAAAATTTGCCTGAGGTGCTTTGTTTTAGCATTCTATGATTGTTTTTATTAAAAAATTACCATCTTAGAAAATATATAATGGGTTTGCGACACCACCGACTGCAAAGTTAACCATGTCAAGTTGTATATACCATACTTCCTGCGGCACGTGAACATATTGAATATGGATTAATTGGCCCTCCGGCTAAAAAGGTAGCTAAGTATTCCTGTCCACAGAATGTGATTTTTATAAAAATTACTCTGAATTAACATAAGCTATCCAGAGAAAATGATTTTTATAAAAATTACTCTGATGAAACAATTAAAAAAAATAATCAGATAAGTATCATGCCATTTTCAGGAGAGCGAAAATAATAAAATCGTGAAAAACAAAATCTTTTTAATCAATAGGTACCTACTAGCGTAATAATATAAAATATATATAACTTATGCAATGTTTTTCTAATATATTTTTGTCAATCAATTTTGAGATTGATGAGAATTGAATGCAATGTTACAATTCCCAGTACATTTATTTATTTTTACATTAATTAAACACTGAGATCTCCACCTCGAAAGTCAAGTTGTGGTATACCATATTGTTAGTTTTAAAAAAACTATCTTATATCGACTCTGTATCTCTAATAATGCTTAGTAATGAAACAAACAAATATACTTGCATATATTTGATGTATATATATTTTTTATTATCTCCAGTAAATTATTGGATGTAAATAACTTTACCTGGAATAGAAAAAAAAAAACTTATGAAACAGATCAAGGTTCAACCAATCAATGTTACCTTTTTTTAAATTATCATCTATTGGCTCTGGATTGCTGTCTATTAGGGCTGCTTAAATTCCAAGTAACCTTTCAATTCTAGGAGAATAGGTTCCAAGTCCTCAGAATACAGCATTCCGTGGGTACCGCTCGCACTGGTGCTCCTGGCTAGTGAGGTACAATCTTATCGTTAATATTTCTGTGCTATCATAGTAAAAGTCAGCAGACTTATGATTAAAATCTGAATGCACACTGTAGACCCTACTACCATTTCACGCATAATAATTATCCTTTTTGGTGCATAATGACAATTTATTTCGTGATTCCCGAAGGGTACAAAGATCACACAACAAAAACGTTATGATTTTTTTGAAGGAAGAAAATGTATTTATCAAATCTTTTGACATCTTTAAATAAGGGGAAATGATTATTTTACTTTTTTTCACTCTAATCGCACTGAAAATGATGACGCAATTACGTATGCTTTAAAAATACTATTTTTAGAAGCCTATCCCCTAACAAACGAAAATATTCTATATACCTGCATAGTGCTTACGATGCTGTTGCAACATGGTTGCAACTCTTCCATAACTCTTTTAGAGTAATTTTTTTCATGCTGGCTGAGTAGATACCTATGTGTATAAGTTCGAATCATTCAAATAATGCTGTTCAAATTTGCCCTACTCTACCAAACGAAATTGGTGTAAACACTGTATATAATCTTTCAACTGATAGATTTCGTACGCACGTCGCACACAAAACAATCTAATATAGGTGACATTTTCTCTCTTTTTAATCAAACAGAGGCTCGTGATTGGAGGAAAAACGGCCATCTTGCCGTTTTAAAGAGAAACGTACAACGAACAAATTCAAACATCTTTTGAATATGGCTGCTTACGTCATTTTTTTGTCTATGGTTCCAGCGTAGGTATTTTCATCTACCGCTTGATTATGCCTGAATTTGCTGAAGTTTAGGAAAACAACGGTTGCCTTGTATGTGTGATAGTGCGAGTGACTGCGCCGCAGATGAAAAATATTCAAGTAAGCTTTCATGTCTTGTTTTGGAGATATATTTTTTACATAAAGCGTTCCTTAATTTTCTTGCTCCACTCTGAAACTGTATTTATTTGTTTGACGGCCAGAGTACCCCCAAAATGTTGTTTTGTCTTGAGCACAGTTCTCTGGGTGTGGAAATTGCGTTTGACATGTTTTTCCTTAAAATATTACAGTTTTCTTAATGCTTAAGCTTCACACGACATTCATGTAGTGTAAATTCCTAAATTGTTTGAAACCACAATCGGTAACATTAGGATTTGCCGCTGATTACCCAATTGTAGGTTAGGTCGTCCATTGCGACAAACGCTTTTGTTGCGAGTATGCATAATTTTCCACCGCTTTTGAACATCTTTAGCTTATTATTATTTAATTACTGACGAGCAACTACATAAATGCGGTGTTATTTTGTTTCAGTGTTGCATTAGGAGAGGAATGATCGAGTTTAGAACGAATGAGCTGTGTTGTGTACTCAAAGGAAATTTGATTATACCGTAAAACGAATCACATCGGACCGTGAAGATGGCGGCTATGTTGGACCAGGCCTCCAAGTTACTGGACTTCAACCAGAAACTCGACATAGGACTGTTGGACAACATTGTGGGGTGCCTCTACACCACTGTGGGGGAGCAGCAGAGGGTTGCCCAGGACATTCTCACCACCCTCAAGGAGCACCCAGATGCCTGGACCAGAGTGGACACCATCCTGGAGTACTCGCAGAACCAGGAGACCAAGTACTACGCTTTGCAGATCCTAGAGCAGGTCATACAGACTCGCTGGAAAGTTCTGCCCAGGAATCAATGTGAGGGCATCAAGAAATACATCGTCGGTCTGATCATTAAAACCTCATCTGACCCAGTGACAATGGAAAACAATAAAGTGTACCTTAAAAAACTCAATATGATCCTAGTGCAAGTATTAAAGAGAGAGTGGCCCAAGAACTGGGAATCGTTCATCAGCGATATTGTTGGAGCTTCTAAAACCAACGAGAGTCTTTGCCAGAATAACATGGTCATTCTCAAACTGCTCAGCGAGGAAGTGTTTGTGTTTAGTGCTGGGCAAGTGACCCAGACTAAGGCTAAACACCTCAAGGACACAATGTGTGCTCAGTTCAGCGAGATATACACGCTTTGCCAGTTCGTGCTGGAGAACTCCCAGAATGCTCCTTTGGTAGAAGCTACCCTTAGCACCTTGTTGCGCTTCCTCAACTGGGTGCCTCTCGGATACATCTTCGAAACCAAGTTGATTAGTACGCTAATCTTTAAATTCCTGAACGTTCCGATGTTTAGAAACGTTACCCTCAATTGCTTGATGGAGATTGCTGGGGTGGAAGTGAGCAACTACGATGATATGTTTGTGGCGCTGCTGGTGCAGAGCATGGAGCAACTGGAGGTGATGCTGCCGCTTACCACCAACATCCGAGATGCGTATGCGGCTGGCCGCGATCAGGAGCAGCAGTTCATCCAGAACCTGGCCATGTTTCTCTGTACCTACTTAAAGGCACATGGATCCCTGATTGAGAAAAAGGGGCTCAATAACACTCTCATCAATGCCCTCAACTACCTTGTACTCATCTCTAAGGTAGAAGAGGTAGAGGTGTTCAAGATTTGCTTAGAGTACTGGAACATCCTGGCCGTCAACCTGTACAAGGAGGGCTCCTACTCTGTCAATACACCGCTTCAGAACGCCAAGGGAGGTATGGCGCGGCGCCAGCTGTACGCCGAGGTGCTGAGTAAGGTGCGTTACATCATGATCTCTCGAATGGCCAAACCTGAGGAAGTTCTCGTGGTCGAAAACGAAAACGGAGAAGTTGTGAGAGAGTTCATGAAGGACACAGACTCAATTAATTTGTATAAAAACATGCGTGAGACTTTGGTTTATTTAACCCATTTGGACTACACAGATACGGAGAGAATAATGACAGAAAAGTTGCAAAATCAGGTGAATGGATCGGAATGGTCGTGGAAGAATCTCAACACCCTCTGTTGGGCTATTGGATCCATTTCTGGTGCCATGATGGAGGAAGATGAAAAGAGATTCCTCGTAACAGTCATTAAGGATCTGCTGGGCTTGTGCGAACAGAAGAAGGGTAAGGACAACAAAGCCATCATAGCCAGTGACATCATGTACGTGGTGGGTCAATACCCTCGGTTCCTTCGCTGCCACTGGAGGTTCCTCAAGACGGTTGTTAACAAGCTATTTGAGTTCATGCACGAAACGCATGATGGTGTTCAAGATATGGCCTGCGACACTTTCATAAAGATATCTCTCAAGTGTCGCAGATTCTTTGTCACTCTCCAGCCTGGAGAAGTTTGCCCCTTTATAGAAGAGATCTTGTCAACCATTAGTTCCATCATCTGCGACCTGCAGACCCAGCAGGTTCACACATTCTACGAGGCAGTGGGTTACATGATCAGTGCGCAGATGGATCAAGTGGCCCAAGAGCGGCTCATCGAAAAGTACATGATGCTCCCTAATCAGGTGTGGGACGATATCATATCCCAAGCTTCCAGGAATGTACATATACTCATGGATCCCGATGCTGTCAAACAGCTGGTGAGTATTCTCAAAACCAATGTGCGAGCGTGTAACGCCCTGGGACATCCTTATGTGGTGCAACTGGGCAGGATCTACCTCGACATGCTCAACGTCTACAAGGTCATGTCGGAGAACATCAGCCACGCAATCACCCTCAACGGAGAAGTTGTAGCTAAACAACCATTGATCAAGAATATGAGAATTGTCAAGAAGGAAACATTAAAGTTAATATCAGGCTGGGTATCTCGATCCAACGATAACGCCATGGTGATGGAAAGCTTTATTCCTCCTCTGCTAGATGCCGTTCTGCTGGATTACCAGCGGACGACTGTGGCTGTTGCTCGGGAACCCGAAGTACTTGCTGCAATGACTACCATAGTGGACAAGCTAGAGGGAGATATTACCTCGGAGATCCCCAAGATCTTCGATGCTGTATTTGAATGCACGCTGGAGATGATCAACAAAGACTTTGAGGAGTATCCCGAGCACAGAACCAACTTCTACCTCCTGTTGCAAGCTGTGACCACACACTGTTTCGAGGCCTTCCTGAGTATTCCCCCTGCACAGTTCAAGCTGGTGTTGGATTCCATCATCTGGGCATTCAAGCACACTATGAGGAACGTGGCGGACACGGGCTTGAACATTCTGTACCGGCTGCTGCAGAATGTGGAACAGCACCCCATGGCGGCGCAGAGCTTCTACCAGACCTACCTGTGCGATATCCTCCAGCACATCTTCAGCGTGGTGACAGATACCTCCCACTCTGCCGGCATCACCATGCATGCTACCATACTGGTGTACCTCTTCTCCCTGGTGGAGGCTGGCCGCATCACCGTTCCCCTTGGTCCGCACCATGCCAACAACACTCTCTATATTCAGGTAACCTGCTTGTGTTTATTTCCTTTGAATCTAAGAAGCAACAAGAATTCCATAACATTAAATTATGTTACTTTTTTCTTGTTCGTGATCTATTTTTAGAAATGACATTATATTATTGTTATGCCAAAAAGGTCTGAAATTGCCTGATCATGAGTTTTAAATGAAATCATACAATATTAGGAATTAGTTTATTCTCATGATTAACCTTTATGCAACCATCTGTAAGTAGATTATATAGGCACGTAGACACCTGTCATGTCTACAATACTTTACCCTGTCTATTTCAATTTAATTGAAGAAACAATACCAATACATATTCTATTGAATGTAGTCTGGAAAATCAGGATAATTTCAGGATTCTATTTTAATTTTTAAGGATTTTGATAAATTCTTATTTTGATATTCAACATGTCTGTTATTTTGAACAAAGATAATTTGTATCTTTTGCATTTTCTATTTCTTTTGATTTTGCTGCATAAAATAAATTAGAATTTTTGTCAAGTTAGGATTTTAAAAGGAAATGATGTAATTGGAGCCTCCATTATTGCATA
This sequence comes from Hesperophylax magnus, assembly GCA_026573805.1. NCBI lineage: Eukaryota > Metazoa > Arthropoda > Insecta > Trichoptera > Limnephilidae > Hesperophylax > Hesperophylax magnus. The sequence continues at coordinate 11,773,944 of JAIUSX010000022.1, forward strand.
TCAATTTCAAGCAACAATAATCACTTCTTTCTATTTAGTAATATAGTCATAATAGGACGTCGGCTTGTTTATTTGCCTGTACAATATGTGTAATACCCCTTACTGCAGTTGAAATGCTGACTCAAGTCGTTAAAACATAACTAACTAACCATCACGCTGTTTCCCGCAGAACAAGAGACCGCCAAACAACTCGGTCTTGGCACATACTCATTGCATTCATACATACTCTTCTGTTATTCGGACTCTTGACATGGCTCCACTCTAGTATCTGGTTCACTTGATCGTGCCGTGTCTTCCTCAGGCGTCCCTGACCTCTTCTACCATTCTCATTCGCGTCATATTCTCCGTACACTCCTTTCTTCGTTCATTCGCTCTACATGCCCAAAGCACCCCTTTCTTAATTATTTCCATCCCTTTCTTAATACTCAATATGCTTACATCAGTCTTGCTTTCTTTGCGAATTTCCACATTTCTCACACGATCATATATGGTTTTGCTACACATTATTGATTATCTATCTCTCTATATAAATAAAAAGGTTCGTTTGTTCAAAATCTTAAATCTTCGAAAGTTCTTCACCGATGCTTTGAAATTTTGACACAACGTTGCATTCTAATACACATGTGTTTTTATATGCCAGAGCTAGTAATTAATATTATTCTAATGGATGTTTCTCTTTTCAGGAGTATGTAGCCACGCTGCTGAAGAATGCTTTCCCCCATCTTAGCGATGGGCAGATTAAGATTACAGTTCAAGGACTATTCAACTTGAATCAGGATATCATAGCGTTTAAAGATCATCTGAGAGACTTCCTTGTACAAATTAGAGTAAGTTAATTGTTTTTTTCTATGTTTCAGCAAATAAGCAATATCCATTTTGCAGAAATTAATCTCTTTGATTATTTGATGCAATAAATAGTTGCTTACGGTAGTGTTTTGCTTTCATATTTAATGCGACTAATTTCAATAGTGCAACTTTGATAAAATATCCTCTCCAAGGCAATTTAAAGAAGGGAACAATGTAAAGACTTCTTGTCTGTCTATCAATAAATCGCATAATAATAATAAACAGCAAATTTACTGTTTTTAGTTAGTAATTAGAAATTATAATTTTTTTATTATTTCATAATTTATTTACAAATTAAAAGTAAAATTCTTTTTTTAATATTCGTTATTTGGCAGTGCTATAACTCACCTGGTTCGCCAATAAAATTATACTGTTCACCAGCGTATCCTCAAAGCCTAAGACATATTACGCCGTATGTATCAACGCTTATTTGAGAGTGGGTTATGCAGATTATATGTTGAGGTGTCACACTAAGCTATATTCTTCTTAAGAAACGGGGAAAAGTCGCAGAATATCATTTATTTGTATGGGATCTGTCACCTTGACAGATGACAGCCACGTGATCACGGCACTCTGTAAATTGATCTGAGAGGCAGGAGAGGGGGTTGCACCATTTTCAAATATCGCCTGGCTAGCTTTCGTTGTCGTCACGCCCACACTTTTAAGTCATCATATATGGTAAGAAGGTACCATTTACGAAAACATCATTTTGCAAAAAACAAATAAGTTATTACAAAAATAGAATCATCTGGCACGGCGAAAATTTTGTGTCGGCGATCAAGAAGATAATGAGAAATAGGAATTAAAGTAATACATAAATAATATATATATAATAACTGGTCAGTGAATACATATAACAACCGGAAATGTTTCTTTTAACCCTAACGCCTAATTTGTTCGCTTTTGGGAACAACTCATATGGACTCACAGAAATAGTTATTACTGTCATGGTGAAAAATATTATCCAAACAGTGTTAGAAAGAGAAAACACCATGCTTTATATTAAAATCTAGAAATTAACCACAGAAGAATTAAAATGTACACCTTTATGAAACTGAAGGTTCCGAACACAATTTGAAGAAAATTATGAATCTGAATTTTTTATTCATTATTTTTTATATGAAACGACAAAAATGTGAGGTAACAGTAACGTTTTCAACACATGTGTCTAATAAAATACGCATGTTTTTACATATTTTGTCATTATCAGCAATTTTAGTTCCAAAAAAGTAAAGTAGCCATTTTTACGTTTGCTTTCAAATTTTTGATATTTCTAAAAATATATACTTATTTCCAATAATAAAATTCGAAAGTGTATTTTAACACCTTTCAAAAACAGTTTTTTAGTTTTTGGATAAGTTTTACATTTATTTGGATTTTATTGCAAACCACAAAAAATACTCTGACTTTCTGACATAGGCCTGAGAAGTTAAAAAAATAAATTAATGAAGTCATATTATATAGTTTCCATCGTAAATTTTTTTTGTGGTTCCCTAAATACCTTATTCTATTAATTCTTGGTATGTGCCCAGCTCGAATTTGATTCCCAATAAGTTTTTGTAGATAGCGTGTGACTTGACTTCAAGTCTACAAATGTACAAAGTGATTTCATTGATTTCTTGAATTAGGCACCACTTTCTTAGTTACGATTGGTTCAGAAATGTGTGCCAAGGAAATTAAGCATATTGATGATTAATTCAAATTAAATTTGTACACTAAATTTATTTATGTACTCTTCATAATATTCAAATCTTAATATATAAAAATTCAGCCGGCGGATGTTGCGCTTGCAAAACTCGAAAAGTAGTCTACCAATATCGCTGAAAATTTCAAAGTTTTTAAAATTTTTAGTAGGATATTTTATTTAGTTATAAAATTTTACATTTTATGTCTAGTGTATATCTATTCTAAAACTACTATAAAAATATTCCATTACCTACGTACTAATGCTTGGACTTCACAACATTGAGACATAACCCATAATTCTTATTAGTGCCAGGAGTGGTTTGAATGGTAGAAGTCGGAGACGCCCGAGGAACACTTAATACAACATCTCCGCATCTGAATGAGATGCAGAATCGAATTGAAGTTGATGTAATAAAAAAGCTGTTCATTCTCTATGGTTAAATGAGTGTCGCACTGTACACAATTTCTATAGTGAATTTGTACTGTTTTTTTTAGTTGGGTTTGTTAGTATGTTTGTTTGTCTTTACATTATGTTTTGTGATTTCCAGGAGTACACCGGCTCTGATGACAGTGATCTGTTCCTGGAGGAGCGAGAGGCGGCGCTCCGCAAGGCGCAGGATGAGAAGCGACGGGTCCAGCTATCCGTGCCGGGCATGCTCAACCCTCACGAGCTGCCCGAGGACATGCAGGACTAGTGCACCACCACCGTAAAACCAACCAACCAACCAACCCTACAGCTCATATTGCCATCCAACTGATGGAATGGCAACTTGATATGACTGCCGACCCCCCTTCTTTCTGCACCCCCATTCCTCATATCATGCTCTCAATCGCCAGCGTGTTGGTCGTCTTGTCTCGTGTCACTTTCAAACTCTATCTTTCCATTATTGTCGACAGTATCACCTAATCATTGGGTTTAATTCATCTTGTTAAATAGATTTATACTTGGAGGATGATCCTTGCTTTGAAGAATGCATCTCGGAAGTTCACTTGATTTTACTATTGTCACAGCATATCATTTAAATCAATCGGACAGTGGAGAAACCTATGGATGGCTATTAAATATTATTTAGCATTTTTGGCATAATCAAATTGTTTAATAAATCTTTTGCGCATATTTAGAATGCTTGCTTGTTGCTTGCAGGTCTTGCATGAGTTAATGATGGTGATGGTTAAGTATGTTCACTGTTTGCTTTCCAATTAATCCAAGCCGAAATTCATCTCAAGCTGACAACGAAAGTTGAATTTAATTGATGATTAGAATTAAGTTGAATAATTATTATATGAGGTTTAAAAAGATGAATTTTATACGATTGACTAAGAAAAATATAGTTCTGTTGATTTACATTGACAATTTTAAGAATTTTATATGGAAAAGATAAACAAAAACAATCATGACTACTATTAACTAAATTTCATATCTATTGTAGCATCACAATTGATTGTAATTAATGAACCATTGACACAAATCGGATTGCTTTCTTCGTGTTTTCTTATATTCCGTTGCGTGGCTTACGAAGTTATCCTTTTTTTTTTGCCAATGCTTCACAATGCCTTTTGCTGCCAAAATACTGAACAAAGATGCATCTTTGATTGTTATAGATAATTATAATTGATTGATTATTTTCTGGTTTTATGTTGATTATTTAAGAAAAAATAATTGTTTAAATATTTCTCTTTACTATTTTCATTTGTCGTATTATGGTGATCAGAGATAGAATGAGCTTACCAATCTTGTTTTAGAGTTCGTCAAATAAAGCATTTTTTTCCTATTAGTTTCTGAACATCAATCATACCATTAACTTGTAATACTAGAACCATGAATATTTTATATGTTATTATGTACCGAGTAATTTGTAGCCAAACTATATTGTTAATATTTTCTTTTGTCTGAAGTAAACAGTGTGACTTTTAAAAAAAAACAAATGTTTTACAAAGTAAACAAAATGTCTGATTTTTGTAATAAATTCATTGGTAAATTTGGCCAAAGTTGCACATCCCTGTACACATTCAACTTGTTTTGTTTAACCGAAATTGATAGAATTATTATTATTTTGTTGGTGGGGCAGTTTCCTCTATAAATAATAGCCTGTTGAGCTACATATTATGTTCAAACTTAGTGTTTGATTATTATTAATGTCAATTTAAACTGATAACTAGGTTTTACAATTTTATATGAATACAATGAATTATCAGCAATTGAAATGTATTACTAACTTCCAATTTCATTATTTTGCACTAAGAAATTATTATTCTTAAACTACGTACATCTACCACCAAGTATTTGTTTGTAGCATGTGCTTTTTGAGAAAATAAATTCTAAGTAAAAACAGGAATACGCTCTTTCAATTTGAAGTCATGGCAAAAGTCAGTTGCTCGTAGTAGGATTGCCGGTAAAAGAAAATGATGAATAGGAGGGATATGGTTGTTGGTTGCTTGTGGAATTCTGGTGACATTTGATTCATCCTTCATAATACGTTTCAACCTGAACATATTTTCTTAAGCTTTATAATAAAACCCACAGTTTGGAATGTGCATATTTAGGATCATGGGACCAATATCTATGGAGAATGGAATAGCGCACAGACTTGAGGGTGCTGTCGCTGTTATTTTGTCCCGTGTATATTAGTGGAGGAGTGGGAATGAGGTCAGGAGCGGGTGTGGGGAGAATTAATAGTTAGCGAGTGAACACATTACATATTATGTTTTGTTCTGATAGGATGAACACTTCCAGTGATTTTAAATTTCCTGTAGTTTTGTAAGACTGCTGTGCTGTTTTAGTAATTTCGTTGTTTGGGAGGCTGAAACTACTTTACATATTACAAAATATCATTTCCACTGTGAACATTGGTGTTTCTTCTTAGTGAACAGCTATTTGAAGCTACTCATGGTTTGCACTTGATGTGCAATTAAAATGACTTGTTAAAGTGTTAGTTGATGTTTTCACGTGACGAGATATATTACTCTGTGTGAGAATTTGTTTGTTATTTGTACATTTTATGTTAATTATAATTTCGAGTGTTGTACTTATTTGCTTCGAACTTTAATGAGCTTGAAGCGCTTTATTTTATCTCTAAATCCGAGATGTCTTATCGTTTCATATATTGCGCTTATTTGTTGGATGGGTACATACAATATATACACGCAGATTTTTACTAACAACGCTAGGATGGAATCTTTGTGTTATCCAACTGTAGTTATGACTAATAATATCAATATCAAGCAGACAAATAGACACACTCCCTGGACACTTGCTATTGGTTCCAATCCGATACAGTTGTGAGACTGGGCGAGATGTAGTTGTTTGAGATACAGATACAGCTAGAAGCCAGTTTACACAGTAAAGTTGCATTTAACTGTTGGTGATGAGGTATTGACATGTAGTGACACGCTAGGTTAGTGGAGGGAAGGGGAGGGGAGGGGAGGGTCGGCAGCTCACGGGGCTCTACTGCGCTCAGGTGAAGAATGAACAGATGATGGAGTGAAGTTATTATATTAATAATATTATATAATAGTTTAATTAGGAGATGTCCGATTGCGCGTGGTATGTCTGAGGTAAGGAAGGAATGGTTAGCGGCGTGGCGGTGAGTGGACGAATGATTGTACGCACTGTGAAAGATTTGTCTGAAAAAAAAATAGAGATTTTTACAAAGAATATTTTTTTTTACTAGCCTTTACAATAATTATTGTGGAAATAAATAATAATAAATCGCCCTCTTTACACCGTAACCGGTCCAATGGTAGTTCTGTTTACTGATGAAATCTCCTCGGTCGTTCGCAAAAATCGCCCGTACCGTTTTCCGGAAAGGATTTTGTTTTTATTTAAATAAACTTGTATAAAATAATTCTTTACCTTAATTTGTACAATGATGTAGTGTTTCTTATATGAATAAGTTAAACATTCATTGTTTATCAGGGAGGAAAGTACCGCACCTATTCCAGTGTCGCTTACGCCGCTTCCTTTTGTCAGCGGGAGACCTTTGGTGGGATAAGTGCTGCGTATGTTCCCCCTCACTAAATAATGATCCACAAAACCTTTCAGTCTAATCATGGGATGGATCCTGTTTTCCTCCACACTTATTTTAAGAATAAAACTTTTTAAAACCGCAGCCTTTCTTTTATTTAACCCACGCCGCCCTAAGAGGGGTGTACAAAATCCCCACGGTCCACTTTATACACAATATCTCGATAATCAATTGTACAATTTCATCCATATTTTTTCTAATTTTTTTCCTTTTTTGTTTTCGTTTATTCAAAGCACATAGTATTGAAAAAAAATCGCGTAGTCCGGTAGTGTATTGTGTGGGCTACGATACCATTCTTCTTGTCTTCCCTTTATGTTCTTGTATAATTTTTTTGTTTCAGTCTAACATACCCGGATAGTTACGCGGTAAAGCCCGTACCAAAGATGCGAAGGAGCGAGATAGTTATACTGTTATGCGCACTTTCTGCCAGTTTCAGTTTCCAGGAATTCCGATCTTTTGATATTTCTACCTTTTTGGAGAGCACACATGTTTTGTTTCTGAGATTCTTAAACGTTTAATTAAAGTAACGTGTGGATTAGTTCTTTATAAAAAAATTATGTTTTGTTTATAGTTTTTAACTTTAATTAGTAGAACTCCATTACAACCTATACATGGTGTCCGGAAACTCGTAGTACAAGCGGGAAACTGGTGAATCTACATCACATTTGGAGTCGATTTTGTAGTATAATTTTTTTTGATTTGAGCTTTCGTTTTCGAGTAAATTGAGTCAGAAGTTGATTTTTTTTTTTGATCAAATTCTTATAAATTATTACTGAAGATCAAAGTACCCAACTAATTAAAACTATTTAAAAATTTAAAAGTAAAACAAATAATGACGAAAAAATTTGAACCCTGAAATAGCCGAAAAAAATATTTTTTTGGTTTTTTTTTTTTTTATAAAAATGCTCAAATCAAAAAACTTTATGTTTATTTGGGTTCCCCGTGTGGTATACATTCTCCAGTTTCCGGCTTGTACTACGAGTTTCCGGACACCATGTGAGTATAAGAGGAAAGTTGAACATGGGCACAATATGTACTAGGTTCACAAAGAATGAAGGCATGCTTGTACCTAAACATAATAATAAATACAGACAGCGAACCCTTGAGTATAATGTGCCTAAAATATATAATATGCTACCTGGTAATATTAAGAAATGCGAATTTCCAAATAGAGTCAGATATTTGCTGAAAACATGGCTACTAGGTAGAAATAATTTGTATTAGGCGATTTAATGTGTAAGTTTATTGTTATTGTATAAATTAAGGTCTAAGTTGTAATAAAAATCCTGTTTGACACACTACTTAACTGTAGTTTAACGGGATATATATGAAAAAAAAAATATATATATACATAATGGTAAAATATTTATAAAAAAATGTTACCTACACATGGAATTCCTTTATTCATGCTAATATGTTAATTTTTATTTGGTATGCTGCAGAACAAATCCCATTGGCAAGTGTGCCATGAAGTAAAAAAATTTGCCAACACTGATCTAGGGCTAATTAAAATTGGTGGTTTTTGTTTTCCAATTGCTGGTATAACTGGCTTTGCACACTAGTTTTTTTTGTAGTTACTAGTCACACTAGTTTTAGTAAATTTTCGTTACTAGTTCAGGGGGTAAACATTTTTATATTTTGAAAGTTTATTCTTGTGTTTATCTCAACCGAATTTTTTCTCCCTTTTTGTTTGTGATGTAAATTTTGAAGGTATGTTTTCAATGTTTAATTTTTAAAAAATTTAACAAATCTTATATTTTTGGAGTACAGTGTAAGTAAGATTTGTATTTTTTGTGAAAGACCTCCTTTGAGGCCTAATGTTCTTTCAAATGAAAGTAGCAATAACTATTGAAAAAAAAACACCAAAGTTTTTCAAATAACTCCACCATTTGTTATCAAACATCAAATATGTTCTACCACTATCATTTTTAATTCAGGACTGAAAAGATTAAAGGATTCTAAATTATGTGGATGAGGACACATACAAACTACAGAACAGAATGTTGTAGAAGAATGACAACTTAACCAGTTTTCCGGAGGCACATCTGTGCTGAACAAAGTGACTCCCGATGCCATAAATAAACCACTCCCCGATGCCATGGACTAGTTGAATAATCAGAGAATCCCATTTTAACCTCTACCATAGAAGAAGAATTATTATTGACAGAATAAAAACAAATAATACACAAATTCTATCTTTAGTAAAATTGTTTCATAAACTGCACAAGGTTATGAAAGTACTTAATCATGCAGCAATTTCATTGGCCTTAATAGAGATTTGTTGTAGTTGTGCTACCTACCTCACACATTGGTCGAACTTTTTCAAATTTTGAAGTATAATTTAAATTTAACACAATTAATTTTATCATGGCCTGGCCTATCTGAGGCCAAAAGTGGAAGGGTCTAATGCTACGTATACATACGCGAACCGAACTGCCGAACTGAACCTCAACTTGTGGGAAAGGAACGAAGCAACCGCAAATGTTCTTTTTCGTTCCTTTCCCGTAATTCGTGGCTCGGTTCGCGTTTGCATTATGTAAATTAGCGCCATCAGTGACCTTGAAGGATTGCTATTCCAATAAAACACATTTATTTTAATTTAACTACAGAACTAATCTTGTACGGGTTGTAATGAAATTGAACTAGTTTGCAAATATAATGAAAATTGTATAAGGGGTCGTATTGAGTGCTGTAAGACCCGGAAATATAAAGTTGGCTAGTCTGCAGCGCAGTTCATTGTGGGACTTTTCTGCGCAGAGTCTTACAGCATTACACTACTTGTGATGTACGTAAAATAGTAGTCTTGGACCTAAAAAGCCGTAGACGGAGCAATTCGAGAACAATTTGAAGAAGACGTATGAAAAATGTCAAAACCTACATAATTTTTTTACCGACGTATCCCATTCCTTGTTTTATCAAATATACTATTTTAGCTGCATTAAAAAAACACAAAATAAAGTAATAATAGTTAATAATACACTACTTCGCATACAAATTAGTAATAAAGTTAGTCTGACAAGATGGCTGCCAGGCAATTTCTCCTCACCCTAGATTTGGCTTCAATGCCGTTCATACAAAATCGCACTAATGCTCTGTTCAGGGTTTTTAGGTCCATGAGTAGTAGTTGAGTAGAGAGAGGTTGCCACGTATGTCATCGATGAAACATCTTCGTTCTCACACATCTTGTATTAAAACTAAAAAGACAGAAGATACTTGCACTCCGGGACAACTATAATAAAAGGTCAACTTAGATAACCAAATAAATTGAATGAAATTTTGACACCTAAATATTTACCCAAATTATTATTATTATTATTATTTTATTTACGCCCTAATGGGCTTTTACATGAAAATATACATTTACATTGATTACAATAATTGAACATAAGAAGATAAATGGAGTTAATTGTAAGAAAGCAACACATATAATAAAATTTTGTGCAAATTAGCAAAACACTAATAAGATGGATTCAATATAAAATATACCCAAGCATGAAATAGTAAGTAAAAGAAAGTTCAACATAAAAAGTAAGTAAGTGGGTGTGTTTAAACCCAGTATTAATTGTGTGTTTAACAAATCGATAAACCAATATAAATTAGAGTGTAACTTACTCGTGAGGTAAAGAACATTATAACAGAGATTTAAAAAAGAAAAAAAATAACAAAATAAGAGTTGCACCTGTAAAAAGCAAAAACTAATAGAATTTAGCAATATCGACATGAATAAGAAATAATAAGATCTGAGATGGAACATAGTGTTATGTATAAAAAGTAGTTAGTAGGTATAAGCATACAATTATAAGTGTATAGTAGAGCAAATAAAAAACAAACAAATATGGATATAATTTACTTGAAAGGTTTCGAATGGGAGAAGATGTAATAAAATTATTAAAGCTATAAAAGTTAATTATTAGCCGATAGAATCGAAATAAGTTGCCTTTTAAAGCTCACAAAATTGTCAAAACCAAATATATCTATAAGTTCACAGTATTTATTCGCAAGGTTGTGAATTCTAGGAATTGGTGAAAAAATAGAATAATTAGTGTTGAGGTTCTTGTTAAATTTAAAAGTATCTTTACTGCGAGTTTGCCTAGCAGGAACATTAATGCAAATAAGTTCCAACAAATTAGGGCTGTCAATTAAAGATTTAATAATTTTGAATAAAAATAGCAAATCAATTAACACTCTTCTATCAGATAATTTAAGAAGTTTAGTTTCAGCAAGCAAGTTATTGTAATTTATAAATTCGATTGGAATTTTCATTTTAAAATTAATGTACCGAAGGAATTTATTTTGTACCTTTTCTAATGATTGAGAATGGACCTTGTAGTACGGTGACCATACGGTGGAATTGTATTCTAATTTGCTTCGTACTAACGAGCAATACAGATGTTTTAATGTTGACATACTTTTAAAATTTGCTCCCATTCTCAAAATAAAACCTAGTATTCTCATCGCATCGCTTGTTATTTCATCGATGTGTTCGTTAAACTGTAGACTCTCGTGGAATATAACACCAAGATCACGAATCTGTGATACACGAAGAAGATTAGCACCATTCATAAAATAGGAAAAATTAAGTGGATTTTTGCCTTTGTAAAAACTGATAATCTGGCATTTACCTAAATTTAGTTGCAAATCATTGACAGAACACCACGCACATAGTTTATTAAGGTTCAACTGCAAAATTGCGCGATCGTCATCGTCTTTGATTATTCTGTATATCTTCAGATCGTCGGCAAATAACAGGACTTTAACATTAGTAAAAATATTAACAATATCATTGATAAACAAACAAAATAATATTGGGCCCAAGTGAGATCCCTGTGGTACTCCGCTCGAGGCAGCAAATGTATAAGAAGTAAACGAATCTATCTTGACTGCTAAGTACCTTCCTAATAGATAACTCTTAAACCATTCCAACATACTCCCTCTTATTCCCAACAATTTTAGTTTACGTAATAATATTTTGTGGTTTACTTTATCAAATGCCTTACTGAAGTCAGTATATATGGAATCAGTTTGATGTGATGCATTAAGGGCATTAACAATATCATTCGTGTACAATATCAAATTGGTAAGAGTAGATCTACCTTTAATGAATCCATGTTGAAGGGGAGAGATGGTTCGATTGATTCGGGATATCAACTTATCTAGTACTAGGCTTTCAAAAAGTTTGGGTAAAGTAGACATTATACATATTGGCCTATAATTAGTTACTTCGCTCTTATTACCTTTTTTGAAAATGGGCGTTAAAAGACTAAACTTCCAAAGGTCCGGGAATACACCTGATGAGAGTGACTTTGTAAATAACTTATGAATAGGATATGACAATGTATGCATACAATTTACTAAAAACCTGGGCGAAACATTATCAGGTCCTGCGGATTTTCGGGAATCAAGACTCTTCAGCTTAGATATAATATCGTCTATGGTTACATTACAGTCAGATATATCAAGAGTTTCAACCAAATCAAAGCACGAAATATTGCTGTCTTCACTTGCATTAATGTAAACGCCGCTAAAAAAATCAGCAAAAAGATTAACAGTTTCCTGAAGATTTTGGGATAATTTAGAATCGAATGACACACTACTAGGTATGTAAGTACCATTTTCTTTTTGGGATTTAACATATTTCCAAAAGAAATTTGAGTCGTCCATGATAGAGCCTTCGACATCACTAATGTAATTTTTGTAACATTTTGCGGAGAGCTTATTGCACTCTGCCCTCAATTTTTGAAACGCAGTATAATCGATGGCCAGGCGACTTTGTTTGAATCTCTTATGAGATAATTTTTTAAGGTAAATTAAGTCTATCAGGTCTTTTGAGAACCATTTTGGGTATAGAGTTTCTCTGTAAGTCGTTAAAGGAACAAATTGTTCAATTGCAGAATTAACGATGAAGTAAAATTTTTTAAGGTGTACATTAATATCATCGTCGCTATCAAAGAATGACCAGTCAGTCTGTTTAAGGAAATTTGAAATTTTAACATAGTCAGCTTTTTTGAAATTTCGAGTTTCTACTACCTTTTTTACGATAGGAATTGGTTTAAGATTAGACATGCATATTTCTAGTGGTGGATGGTAAACATCGACAGGTAATAGAATTTCGGTACTTCTCACAACACAGATGTCAGACACATTTGACAGTGCCAAATCCAACGTACGACCTCCTATATTATGAACATTATTACACTGTGTTAGACCTAAGAACAGTGCCATATCTCTAATAACACGAATATTAACATTAGAACAAGAATTGACAGAATTCATATTACACCAATCATAATGTGGCAGATTGTAATCACCAACTAGAAGTAGTTTAGTATTAGGATATTTAGCACAAATTGATTCAACCTCGTCGCAGTGATTGCTGTAGCTTTGGACATCAGAATTCGGAGGTAAGTATGCACATCCCACTATTATTTTACCTCTAGAAGTGTTCACATTGACAAATAGTTGCTCGATGGATGTGTTTTTTGTGGATATTTTTGAAGAACTGAGATTTTTTGAGATAGCAATGGCTACACCACCTCCTCTCGTTTTGGCACTTGTTTTAGAATTACTATCCATACGGTAGATGTTGAAATTAGGGAAGCCTAATTCGGCAGAATTGATTCCTGAGTCGAGCCATGTTTCGGTTAAAATGAAGATATCACTGCTGATAGTTGCCGCCGAAGTCAGCAACATGGGAAGTTTAGTGCGGATCCCTCTCACATTTTTGTCAATATTTTGATCATAATTATGTATACAACAAAATACTCATTTTTATTATTAAGGGTCATTATTTTTGTATATTAAAATATAATAATATTATAGGTAGGTGTATCTACTTTATCGCTTGTCTTAATCCTTCACACAATCAAAGCAAATTTGAGTTCATTTAACTGGATTTCAGGAGAATGCACAGACAACCGAAATTAGTATGTTTGCGATATAGACTTACAAGTTTCCCGCTTGTACTACGAGTTTCCGGACACCATGTTTATATTATGTATTCAAATTTTGGCAGAAAGCAGTCACTTTGTGGATGAACATTTTAAGGAAAATAAACAATTACTATGTTTATAAAGTACATTATATTACAAAGTAATTGTTTTAAAGTACATTATATTACAAAGTAATTGTTTTTTTTCATTTTTATGTATTTTCATTATGTTCAGTCATTGACTAAGAATACATCAATGTGTTCAGTCTATCAGCGTTTGTTTGATCTATAAACATATTTTTTTAAAGCCATAATATTTTTCACCGTAGTTCCATTTTGGGTACTATCAGCTTTGCAATTGGAAGTTCTGAAGTGGGCTTCTCCGTTTGTTTCTGCACATGCACAGTGCACAGGACGGGCTTAAATTTATCTCAAGACATTTAAAATATCAAGTTCCTCTTCACTATTCTTCGTTGGTCTAATTTATGTTGTGTTATATTGTCACATAAAATAATTAACACAACAGGTTATTTACAAATTATTTATTGTACATTATTAAAAAAATTAAAATATATGTAAAAGAATGATAAAAATGGGATCGCAGGAGTGGTGTCATATAGTCTATAACCTAAAACCTAACGCTGAAGCTTCTGTGCTCCTGGCGAGACAGCTGTTCCCAGTTGTTCAGCTCGCAGCGCTCAATCTTGCAGCCCGGAGATCCTGTGTTTGTCAGCCAGTTTACCCTGGAAGAATTTTTATTATTATTAAGTAGTGACTCCTTGTGTGTGTGTTTTTTTTTAATTAATGAGAAACAGCAGTCGCAACGTTAATATTGCAACTGGCAAAGGTGGGTAGGTACTGTGTAGATTTTTTCCTTAATATTTGAATTTGTTCCATGTGCAAGGAAGTACCAAACAAAAGCAAATAATAAGTTTTGACAGGTAACATGGTTTGGAGGGAAACAGGTTTGAGATTGGTTGAAGCCTAGAATAATATCATAACCTAACCTGAGTGGTTTATTTATGACCTAACCTAACCTAACTATTCACAGTGAGCAGGTTTATTTATGACAGTGAGATTCTTTTAAGTGCGATGTCAAAACTGCCTATCTTATTTTGTATGGAATCTGAAAGAAGCTTGTGTTGAAGATATTGCTCGGCGATTTCTTATAATTATTCAGTTCCAAAATATCTTCAAATATAAACAGGGCAAACTTATTTTTAATTTATTTTTTAGCTTAGTTGAATAATCTGAATTACTACAATGCCATCACCCTAAATAATAACTTGTAAGTATGTAATTTTGTGATGGGCCCATTAAGGTAATTTGATAGAACAGAGAAAATAAATACCACGAAGCTCGTATTCTCCCGCGCCCGTGTGAAATTTTAAACTTTACTTTCGTACTTTCGTACCCAAAATGGCGGCAACAAAAAATAATTGAAAAGTTAATTATAGCAAGAATAAGAAAAGCGAAAAACATTGCGAAATAAGTTTCAAGGTTTTATTCTATGCCAAAAGGGTAAACATACTGCAAACGTATATAGTTTTTTTTTAAATCTACTGACGTAACTCGTTAAATAGTAATGAAAAAAATTTGGCACCCGATATTGGCCATGTACCTACATATTGATACAAGCTAACGAGTCAATGTCGGCAGCTAATTTGATAATAAACAAGGTATTGATAGATCCGTGACTTGCTTTTGATCTGTGGGCAAATGTCATTTCGCCTAACTTTCTCGTTTTCGACAAAGTATTTTTGATTTTAGGGGGCCATAAATCGCTACTCTTAAAATGAAAACTTGCAAAAATGCGCAAATTCTATATAGACTGGAACAACTGACATTGGCCCTTTTAGAAGCAAGCCGCAGAAATCAATGTGGATATGATCCAACTAGATTCTAAAACAATAAAGTAGATTCCATGAGCGTCCACTCAGTTAGGTACTATTTTTTAGACGTATTCACGGGATACATGATAAGGAGGGTTATTTCAAGGAAATTTCGGAGCGGCGGTACGGTAGGGTGGTACCATCGCCCGGAAGTGTACGTGTGGCAGAGCCTATTACTTGCTGGGTGAAGTCCCGGCGTTGCCCGGGCTTAAGATAGAATTTTTCAAAAACAGAATTATACAGTGACCATCCTCCCGTTTTAAAGGTAAAGTGTGCAAAATTTCATCAATTTCGGAATAAAACTATAGATTTGTATACATATAAAATACACGCCGGCCGAATGTCCGCCACAAACACACGGACACTATTATTTGTATAAATACATGTGAAAAATAGATTCTATCTAGAGTCTACTAGTCTACTTAGTACCTACTTGGTACTTTTTATTCTTATTCAGGCATGTTCGTAACAATCTATAAAACGTAAACGTCTCTAATAGCTTCGTTCTGACTTCCAAGCACTCCATACAACGTACAAAAAATAAAGAAACTATGTTTTGAGATGAACACAAACACGGTTTTTTAAAAAAGATACAACATAAAGAGAAAATTTATACAATCGTAAATATATAGTTCTGAAAATAATGTTCTAATCTGACTTTCATCTTTGTGCCCTTAACATTTTTTTTGCATGAGTATTTTTATGCCTACATTACTTAATTTAGCACTTGAATTACCGTAGGTAATAATAAATATTTTTTAAGCGCTTTATAATGTAAATATAAAGTGAGAGGATAAATCACATACAAGAGTTGATATAAAATACCTACTAAACAATAATTAACTACCTAATAATTCAATAATTACTACTAATATCTAGACTTGCATTATGTACAGGGTTTTCCAATAAGAGGTGTTATTTTGATATTCAATCGTAAAAGATCAATGGTTTCGTTGCTTGTGTGGCACGTAGCGCAGACTTGTTGAAAGTAAACGTTGTCCAGATCAATACCATCCAATTCCGGCCATAAAAAATCATTAATCATCTCTCGATAGCGCAATCCATTCACCGTAACTGTTGCTCCAGCCTCATTTTCGAAAAAGTAAGGTCCAATGACTCCGCCGGACCATAAACCTTACCAAACAGTCACACGTTGAGGATAGAGAGGCTTTTCAACAATAACTCTTGGATTTTCCGAGCCCCAGATGCGACAATTTTGCTTGTTGACGAAGCCACCGAGGTGGAAATGGGCCTCATCACTCAATATGATTTGCATTTGATTCACTCAAGTGAATTTTAATAATTTCAATGCGTTGTTGAAGCGTGTATCGTTCCATTTTTATTAATGGCGTAGTTTCTACTTGTCAAATGTCAAAAAATAACAGCTTCAAAAGTAACATCTACCGAAATAGCGGGCTATTCAAAATAACACCTCTTATTGGAAAACCCTGTATTAAAAACATGTTCAAGAGCCAATTTGATAGTACCTACACAAGGTACAGCAGAATCATTTTAAAGAGATTCTTGCTTGTGTAGTGGTGTACTGTACCGTGAGACTACTGCGGAGTAAGAGTGGACTGTGGGCAGGTGTTTCAAACTATTTCGAACGAATTTGAATCACTAATCACTAAAAATTCATTACATTGTGGGTATGTTTGACTTGGGAATCGTCATTATGATAGTTGGACAGGAAAGAAACACAATTTAATTTAACTTTCAATTTTATAATCAACGCGATTTTTATTTTGTCAGTATATTTAAAAAATATATATAATATACAAAAAAATCCACGTGAAAATAACAACAAGTTAAAATTCTTTAGAAAGTGTTGAATATGAGATATCTCCTTTCTGGAATTAACACTAATTAACACCGCTCGATATTGATGTGGAAAATATTAACATGGGCAATAGTGTTTTTTTAAAGTATCTTGGTGTTGTTATTTAAAACCATATAAACGATCACAGGGCTTCCTGTTTTGTAAGTAATTAGTTTCCAGTGCAAAAGGAACACGTTTGTAGTATTAACCTTCAGGAAAGAAACAAACCGTATTCCATCTTGTTGATCTGTTTATCAAATGGCAGCTGGAGAAGATTGCGAAGATTTATTCGCAGACGGAAATGTATTTGCCAGTTTCTAGCAATAATGTAAACAGGAAAATAAATTAACCATTGGGGAAATTTAACAAGGCCATATTGGATTCGTAGCTGGGATATTTATGAGAAACGTGAAATAGGCACTGTTAAAATAAATGTTTTTAATTTGCCTGAAAAACGTTTTCTACAAACAAATTGATTTCATTAGACCAAATGTTGAATTTGTGTTTTATTGACCTCTGTAGCGTAACGGAATATGCTTGGGATTTTAAGTAATGCCTGTGTCATACGCAGCCAGTAGCAAGGGCAGTGATATGTGCCAATTAAACCGTTTGGTTAATTTTAAATCACCGACGTTGTGCGTTATGTGGTAAGTAGCACTCAGTAACACTACTTACTCTTACTCCACGCCGCGCTGTCCGCGCATCCCTGTAGTCAGATGGGGGCGCTATTTTGCTGTTTTACTACAAATACTAATACTAACTAAATCACTTAGGTGTTTAATTGCACGTGTGAACGACACTATTTATCACATTTCTCAGGAGCTTGCTACTTGCAACGTTTAACCTAAGCAGCATTTACTTATCTATATTATTCGCCCATATGGGCTTTTACAAACATGTGATAATAATTTAGTGGAACAGTACCCAATCATGAAGTAAAATTTCCTTTTTAAAATATTTTAAAATAAACATTAATTATTATTGTGAGGTATGTTATTATAGCCTTCTTGTAACTGTAACTATGTTCCGTGCAGTTGAACACGTCTACTATTTATGCGAAAGTATTGCCAACTAAACGCAATCTAGGTACAAGCGCGATTCAGTCCTGATATTGTTGTTGCAATTAAAAAAAAATTTCGATCGAGTAGTAGCTGGTTATGGAATTCGGCTAAGTAAATCAGGATTGCCTATAATTGCATTTTTGCATGCAACACTTTAAAATAAGTCAAGTCGAAAACGAGTCTTCTATCTAAGAGTAGAATTTTAAATCTTTCATCAAGTGGTTGTAATTCTTAGTTTCTATAGGTAGAACATGATGCATTGTGCATTATGCATATTACGTATCACCGATCGTGATCTCCTTGTGAAATGTCGCTGAGAAAGAGCTTTGCTTACCCCTACTTAATGTTTTAGGACAATACACTTAAAATAGCCCAAAAATTTAACACAAATTTTGTACTTAGTGTCGAAAACATAAATAAGAGTATTCTATTAGTCGCAGATACCTCTTCTCAATCATCGGAAAAAAGAGAGAATAAAAATATTTTCAGGTTTAATAAAATTGACAATGAGTATTTAATGAAAATCATTAAAACAATGAAACCAAAATCATCGCCGGATGGAATTACTATAAGCATAATCAAAGATGCACTGCCAGCTATAGGAGACAGATTAGTTGCACTAATAAATGAATCTCTGACTAAGGGAATTTTTCCGCAGTCATGGAAAACCTCCATAATAACACCAGTGCCCAAAATAATAAATGCTAAAAATTTCGAAGACTTCAGACCAATAAATGGATTGCCTAAATATGAACAATTACTAG
Source organism: Hesperophylax magnus (assembly GCA_026573805.1). Classification (NCBI taxonomy): domain Eukaryota; kingdom Metazoa; phylum Arthropoda; class Insecta; order Trichoptera; family Limnephilidae; genus Hesperophylax; species Hesperophylax magnus. The sequence goes on from JAIUSX010000022.1 coordinate 11,792,965, forward strand.
AATGCATTGTGAAAGAACAGATGAGTAAATTTATAGAAAAAAATAACATCCTAGTAAAAGAACAATCTGGGTTTAGAAATAAATATTCCTGTGAAACAGCAATAAATTATGTGATAAATGAATGGAAAACAGCTATGGATCAGAAGAAAATCACAATAGCAGTGTTCTTGGATTTTAGACGTGCTTTTGAAACGATAGACAGAGAAAGACTAATAATGAAATTGAAGGACATAGGAATCCGTGCTAATGAATTGCAGTGGTTTATTGATTACTTAAAGAATAGAAAACAAAAAACCAAAATTGGAGATACTATCTCTGAAGAACAAGAAATCAACATTGGAGTTCCTCAAGGATCTGTTTTGGGACCGCTCCTATTTATTTTATATATTAATGATATAGTGAAGTGCTTAAAGTACTGTTCCATCAAACTTTTTGCAGATGACACACTTTTATATATTATAGCAAATAATATTGAAGATGCGTTGTCAAAAATACAAAATGAACTTAAAGAATTATCTAAGTGGTTAAACATAAATAAATTGAAATTAAATGTAACTAAAAGTAAATTCATGGTATTAGGGAAAAAACTAAACGTACATTCTGTCCTAAATATAGACAATCAAAATATGGAAGAAGTAAAAGAAATTAAATACCTGGGAATCATAATAGATAACAAGTTAAAATTTAACACTAACTTTGAAATTTTAAATAAAAAAATGGCGAAAAGGGTTAATTTCTTAAGTAGGATAAAAGGAAAATTGGACATTAAAACAAGGATATTGGTCTACAATACCACTGTAGCATCCCATCTAAATTATTGTACAAGTGTAATATTTCTAAGTAACAAAACCCAAATTAAGAGAATGGAAGTAATCCAGAACAGAGGCATGAGGTCAATACTGTGTTGTAGCAGGTACACCAGAATAAAAACCATGCAACGTCAACTCAATATTTTAAGTGTGTGGCAACGATTAGTTTATAATACCTTAGTGTTTATTTATAAGCTAAAAAATAAAATGTTACCTGACTAAATGTCAAAGAATGTTAGAATTAATAGTGCAGTTCATTTATATCCTACGAGAAACTGCAACGATTTTAGGCTTCCTAAAACACACTTATCAGAAACACAAAACAATATTTATTATAAAGGTTTTAAAATGTTCAATGAACTCCCGGTAATTGTTAAGGAAGCTAAAAGTCTTGCAGTTTTTCGTGGATTATGTCTCAATGTTGTGAAATCTAAATTTTAGTATGTAAGAAGTAAATAATATTGTAGTAGTCATAGAAAATAATATATTAGGTATAAGATGTAAACTCTTATAACTAAATAAAATATACATTAAAAAAATAAAAAAAGAGTACGTACGTGTAAATTTCGTTCGAATTTTAATTTTCTAAAAGTATTTACACAGTACCTAATTGAAAAAGTTTTACGGTTGATTATTTTTGTTATAAATAAAATAAACTTTTAATAACAGTCAGAATAACAAGTTCGAAAAATACTGTTTGCAAGCAACGCATTTCGTTTTCGTTTTGTTTTACGGTGTAGTGGTAATTAAACATTTCAGGCTAATTTATATGATCGGTTTATTTACTATTACTGACTTGTAGGAAATTGATGCAGGCAAAGTTTTAATCAATACACTGTATTGTTAACTGGTTGTCTATGTTGCTAACGAGTTTTAGTTGCGAAAACTATTTGACGAAATATAATAACAACCCGTGCGCTCGTTCGCTTTAGAGATTTCCGGTATGATAAATTTCCTCGAATAAATCAAATGATTTTTTGCTCACGAAAATCTATTAGTAAAATGTTGTTGTGCGAATTGAGACTAGATCTTGCAATAAAACATCGAGAGCGGGACCTGATGCGCCCTGCATGAGAATTTATCTAATAATAATGATTATTATTGGAAATGTGGAATCTCACCAAGGACGTACAGTCGTTTTAATATTGACCGAGTTCATAGGCATAGTCCAGTGGTAACGCATTGGACTGCCATTCCGAAGGTCGCGGGTTCGAACCCGGCGTGCGCAAATAAATTTTATTTGATTAATTTGTGTTATTTCACAATTAATTAATTAAAATAATATATAGTATATTTGCGGCACGTTCCAGAGTGGAAGATACTACCAGTATCGCCCTGGTGTAAGACCACCATTCAGAATTGAAACGTTGCTCCAAATGGCTTTAGCCGTGTTTAGTGACTAGATCTGAATAGCCAGGTACTTCCCCACCTTCCTCTTTCCATTCCCCACTTACCTTCAGCCTCACAACATCCCCCAATTGGGGATGCCATAGTCTCACTGGCTCCAGACGGGAGCAGTTGGGACTCTTGTGAGGTATTCACTATAAAGAAAAAAAAAAAAAAATTCCACCGAAATCGATGGTACCATTGGAGATATTAGAGTGACTAGATGAATTGCATGTGCATATGATATCCTCAACAAGTTCATTGGACATTTTAACACGATGTTTTTAAAACTTTATATTTTCATAAATTGGTTGTTTATAATATGTATAATAATACTTACATAATTTCCACTCGGTCCTTTGGTCCTTGTAGTTTTCCACAGATGGTTCCTTTCTTAGTGTTCTTCACCCATCCTCCGACCTGCAGCTGGTCGGCTAACTCCCTGCAGTACTTTGTGAAATATAATCCTGAAATGTACATAATCTATATAAATAAAAATGTTCGTTTGTTCAAAATCTCAAATCTCTGAAAGTTCTTTAATGATTGCTTTGGAATTGCCTGCGACAGGCAAAAACGTGTTTTTATTTTATTTTGAAACAGCGCCATCTGTTGGACGTAAAATTGTTTATTTGTTTATTTATTTGCATAGGGTACAGCTAGTCTATCAATATAAAAGAGAGCACATTACGTAAACAAAAAATTAAATACTTGTTAATTAGACAACATCAATGAATGGCTGTGCTTTTCGCAACCCTTAACTATGCGACGTTTAAAATAATTCTAATAAATAATTATTCTACGAATTAACTATTTATTATAAAAGGCCCGTCGTAAGACGTTGTTGGAACCAAAAAGGGACAAGTCGAAACCAAATTTATGATGCAATATGCAATAACCAAATCTCGTCGATACCACGACCTCCTGTTTAACAGCTTTCGTAAAAACAGTCAACAACAGAACAAAATGGCTGTATATTTGTCAAAACATTTACAAAGCCTTAAAAAATGCTAAGTTTACCTGAAAGAAAAAATAACAAATATTGATTTATTTTTTTAAATTGCCACATTCACAATAGATTTCTGAAAATCCACACTTATAAAGTCTTTACTTGTAAACGGGATTTGCTCGAACTTTAGAACGTTTTTAGTTCAGATTTAAAGATTGCATACGTCATACACACCCACATAATGATGTAATTTGTCTTTCACATATTTAAATTGATATTATTTGTCCCAAAAATGCATTCTTTTTTATCGCGGACAACTGAGGATTTTTTCATATTAGAACTAAATACTGATAGCGACAATACGAAAAAAACGTTTACATAACCTATAATTTATTTAACAGGTTAGACACTAGACTATTAGTCATATAAAATAATGTCGCGTTCATAATTATTACAGTCTTTTCGTTAAAACAAGGATTAGATAATGAGCATATGAAAACCTGATTTCTTAAAACCACGTACAAAAATAATCTAAAATTGACTGATTTTTTTACATTAGACAAATACCCAAAAAACTGTAATAACTAGAAATCAAAATTACGAGAGAAGCGAGTTTAAATTGTATTAAAATTGTTTTCGTTTAAATAATTTGCATTATCTCTAATATTTTTTGCCGTCGGTAACATGAAAGTCATTGCCCTTTTTGTAAGTAAGAGTACTTATTTATTAATCTTTGGGAAATCAATAGTTGAATTTTATAATTTTTTGCATTACATAAAAAATATGAACAATTTCAGATTTTCTCATTGTGATGAGAAATGAGCAGAATTAACAGAACACAATTATATAAAACAATAAATGCGGCATTATTATTATATTACAAGACCGGATTAAAACAAAATAAATTCAGTACTAAATTCATAACTAAGTTCATAAGTCTTCGGTTTTCTTACCGTTTCTCTCCCTTACCGAACCATGGGACGACTAACTATACAACATAATGTAATGTAATGTAATGCAGTAGTTAATAATCTAAAACCGAGCGAGATGACATTAAATATGGTGCTTCACAAGGTACTTGAAGTGGGTCACGCAAGTGCACTTTCTGTTAGAAAATTTAAAATAGGTGCTCTTAAAACAACCGAGTATTTTTTTTATTAAGTTACATAAAATTGTATTTTATGTTTTTCCAAAACCGTCAAAATAACTTTCAAACTTTTTGATACATCTCTATTTCTTTTTGTGAAATATAAATAAAAAAATGTTACGAAATATCGGAGTAAATAATGTGCAATTCTTTTTATGTTTTAGAGAACATTCGTGTTCTCTTTTAGATATTGGCATGGTTCTATTATCATAAAACACTGAGTAATTTGTAAAGTATTTTCATCACAATCACAGAATAGATTTCACTTTCCGTCCTTGAAACGCACTTCGCGGCTGACCTCAAAAAACTTCGCACTACAGAAAAAAACAATTCGCTACCAGTGAAACAACATGTTTTAAAAATCTCAAAATGGCACAATAAGCACGGTATTGTGGATGTTCTTAAATCCCGCCCATCGCGTGAAGGTAGGCGGATGCAGCAAACAGGTAGATTAGGTGCACTAAATCGTGCGACAAGAAGCAGGTGTTGTTGTACCTTGAACGTTCCCGAAGACCTCGAACTCCGCGGATACAATAGTGAAAGAATCTTCCACCCCCATGTCTGTGTAGTTTGGTTCAAGTCCCGGTTAGCCCACTGACTCGACTGATACTGCTGGTGTGATCTGCGGTGCTGTCTCTGCCGCCTATTCTCATGTATAAATAGGTGGGCCACTTCTATTTTCATCCGCCCATCGTGTCTTATAGCCCATGGACCAAGTTTCGTAATAACAGAAAGACACGCGAGGACGCTTCCGATCGATCAATTAGTTCGGCCACGGAATGTGTCAATCGAAACGCTTCACATAATCTGTTAATTCGAGAGTTAGGGTTGACCTCACTCATCGATCCCGCTTTGAATGTAAGGTCAGGTTCTTCAATGTTGTCCTTGGGCATATTTAGAATACTTCAGAAAAAAATGTACATATCACGAACGGTACTGCGTACCATTTTTGTGTCCTGCTGCCACTTTGGTGTGATGGGTTCGAACTTTCTTCCTGTCCCACTGCTCTCTGTCTCTCGCCGGTACAGCCTGTGGTGCTTTGGGTACGCCAGAAGCTAAGATTGTTCTTGTTTTGCGCTGCAATGGGAATTTGTTTAAATTTGTTTTTCCTTTCTTTCTAACGAATGTTCTTCTTTATAAATGTTGTCTCTCCACTAGTTTCAAGAGCAAAAACAAACTGGTTTGGATGAGAACGCTTCAATGTTTTTGGTATGTATAAATGTATTGTGTGTCGTGTAGGGACAGTCGGGGCTTTTAGAAGCGTTTAATAATAACTTCGTTTAAAAAAAAAAGAAGTTAACCTCAACAAGGACCCATCTGTTCTTTAAAACGGTCCGGGAAAGTGGTTAGTGCCCTTGACTGTCGTACTGCAGTACCACTGGCACTGGATATTCGGTTTATTTTGGTGACCCTTTAGAGGTAATATTTCTGGGAGTTGATGAGTGGAGATTTCAGGGGTTCTTTCATTTCCTACTTGGGCGAAAAGAGAGCCTAGGATAGTCGTAGTAGGATGGGTGGAGATTTCAGGGGTTCTTTCATTTCTTACTTGGGCGAAAAGAGAGCCTAGGATAGTCGTAGGATGGGTAGAGATTTCAGGGTTCTTTCATTTCCTACTTGGGCGAAAAGAGAGCCTTGGATAGTCGTAGGATGGGTAGAGATTTCAGGGGTTCTATCATTTCCTACTTGGGCGAAAAGAGAGCCTTGGATAGTCGTAGGATGGGTAGAGATTTCAGGGGTTCTTTCATTTCCTACTTGGACGAAAAGAGAGCCTAGGATAGTCGTAGAATGGGTAGAGATTTCAGGGGTTCTTTCATTTCCTACTTGGACGAAAAGAGAGCTTAGGATAGTCGTAGGATGGGTAGAGATTTCAGGGGTTCTTTCATTTCCTACTTGGCTGAAAGAGAACTTAGGATAGTCGTAGGATGGGTAGAGATTTCAGGGGTTCTTTCATTTCCTACTTGGACGAAAAGAGAGCCTAGGATAGTCGTAGAATGGGTAGAGATTTCAGGGGTTCTTTCATTTCCTACTTGGACGAAAAGAGAGCCTAGGATAGTCGTAGGATGGGTAGAGATTTCAGGGGTTCTTTCATTTCCAACTTGGACGAAAAGAGAGCCTAGGATAGTCGTAGGATGGGTAGAGATTTCAGGGGTTCTTTCATTTCCAACTTGGACGAAAAGAGAGCCTAGGATAGTCGTAGGATGGGTAGAGATTTCAGGGGTTCTTTCATTTCCAACTTGGACGAAAAGAGAGCCTAGGATAGTTGTAGGATGGGTAGAGATTTCAGGGGTTCTTTCATTTCCTACTTGGCTGAAAGAGAACTTAGGATAGTTATAGGCTTTCATTGTGCATCGGGAGTTGTTGGTAAGTTTATGCTCTGCATATTCGAGCAAGCTAATCTTGCGCGAGTCTTTTTCAGCAGGGTAGTTGGTACTGCAGAGACGCAAGCTTAATGAGTAACATTAAGAAAGGTACGAAGAAGGGAGTGTAAGGAGAATATATGAAGCGAATGTAAATAGTAGAAGAAGTCAGGGACGCCCAAGGAAGCCATGGCACGTTTAAGTGAATCTAATATTTAAGTCAGGCCAGAATGTCAAGAGTCAAAATAACAGAAGAGTATGTATGAATGTGAATGAGGCAAACAGTGTGTGCCAAGACCAAGGTGTTTGGCGGTCTGTCCTTACTGCCCACCCTTACGGAAACTGCGTGATGGTTATTTAGTTGTCAGTCTAACCCATTATGATTTAATAAATTATTCACTAAACCTCAAAGAATTTTTGACTTTCCTCTGTTATAAATTCATAATCCATTAAGTCACACGTAACTTTAAAAAAAACTACAAATCGTAAAACATACTTAAAACGGAACAATTCGATACCCGCTGTGAAAATCTGATTCGATTCGTCCAATTGTTCTACTGTCTTATCCATAAGAATATCGAACACTAGGCAAATATTATACATTTATTATTTTAATTCTTCAACAAACCTGAACAATTGCTTAGTCAATCTATTACAAAACTATTAAAAATCTGGCGCTACATGTTGTTTTCCACGAGTTACAAGTCCCAGGGTACGCTAGAATAACACACCGCATAGCTTGAGTTAGTATGTTGTTTACTTCGTGCATTGCGTACGCTAATACGTCAATGTGTCCTTCGCTAATCCCATCAGCGGCCATTCATTTCCACCGGAGATTTACAAACCAGATTAAATCCAATTGGGGCAGAGTGGTCTTCCCTCAGCGGGGAATCACTTGCGCGGAATTAGGAAGCATCGCAATTAGTCAATTACGGAGGAAGTTCTGTTGGCTACCAAATGAGATAATTGCGGTCAGCAGGTGCTTCCTGGCTCCCGGCCTTGGGCTGATTCTGGCCACCGGATCTGGAAGCTGTTCAGGAATCAAGTCGCTATTATGATCCGAATTAAGACAATAGTATGAAAAGGTACAGAATATTGAAATCACCCCGAGTAGATACTCAAAGGTCGGAGTACCTACACTACATAGATCCGTTATATGAACCGGTCCGTATCCTTGATATGTGCCACATTCCTCAATCAAATTTAAGAGGGAAAAATCGGCAGCTTAAGTTTATATTTCGCTAGCAGTACCAATTGTCAAATATGACGTTTACGTGATTAATTACGTAATTCCATCTCACTTAAATACACGTACATTGCCTGATTTTATCAATATGGACTATTATATTCATCGAGCGATGAAGGATGTTGATGTTATTAATTAATAATCAATCTAAAATAGACAAATAGTGTTGTAAGGTATTATAAGATAGATTTTTCAACCTCCTGACAGTGTTTGCAGCGGTTTGTGCTTTATATTTTCATGAATAGTGCATTGACTTCAGCAAACAAATACTATTTAAGATTCAATCAGTACCATGTTTAAGTGGGGAAGTTTATCAAAAAATCAATTAGCAAATTGATCCCGACTAAAACATTTCACATTTTGAAAGCTCTCGATCTCCCGATGACAGTAGAGAGCACATATGTACCCCCCCACGTAATTTACATACAAAAACTTTGTCAAAATCATACGTAATATTACTGATATCTAGGCTTCCGACCTTTATACGGATTATGTTCCAAGCCGCGCTAAGCTCGACATTACAACCATGTCTAGCTTTAAATCAACCGATATACCGAATCCGTTTAGGAAACAGTTCGCTGTTCTATTCACAGGTATAGAATAATGAATCATTTTTGTAGAGCCGTTTTGGTGAAACATCAGTTTATTAAGAAAAATCGTGTTTTAAGAGTCGTGAGAAATATGTATTAATAATCTAATTAGGGCGTATCGACAAAAACTTATTATGGAAATTCTAAATTTCAGGATAGTAAAATGTTGTCTCTATTAACACAAATATAGCACAAAAAATTGGCTCAATTGAAAAATATTTAGGTGACGCGCAAGAGGCCTAAGGTACATCATTTTTATTTTTTCCATATTTTCGTGTAGATTTAAGTTATTAGATGTACCTAATTATGTTGATTGAAGATTTTAGAAATGCTAAAACTTCGCTTTTTTATTTTCAACCTTTTGAATTAGAAAACAGCTATAAACAAAGATGGCGCAAGAGTCCCGCCGCACAGTGGGCTGAAAATCGCCTTTCATAGACATAGAGACTTGAATTTTCAAGGGTATTTTTTTTTGCTAGAAATGGATTCTAGATGGATAGAAGTAGTGTAAATAAAATATTGTAAACTAGACAAAGCATACTCATATGTGAAGCATTTAAGCATTAAAATGAATCATCAACATAAAAAAGTTTTTTTTCAACTTTGAGGATTTAAAAAAAAAAAATCGCAAGTTGCGCCACAATACGAAGTATGACAAAAAATACAAATAAATAGTAGTATATCTGTGTGTAAAGATATAATGGCCAACCTTATGATTCCAGAGATAGCCTCATTTTTAATGTCAGTGTCGTACAATTTTTTCTTAAAAAAATGATAACTCCTTCATTTGTACACGCAATTGCTTCGTACGAAATTTTATAGCATAGTAATGATCAGCAAAATCCATTTCTAGCAAAAAAAATACCCTTGAAAATTCAAGTCTCTATGTCTATGAAAGGCGATTTTCAGCCCACTGTGCGGCGTCTCATGCGTCATCACGTCTGTGACATTTTTATGATGTAAACAGAATACACGTTGAAAACCATGGATCACTGTAAGTACCTACTCGGCAAGAATTCGGAATATTCGTTTTATTATGAGAGAACCTAGTGATAATACTGATATTGTAAAAATAATTAAGACAATATAAAGACATTTAGATAATGTATACGGTACAAAAGTAAAGTGAAAAGTTAAATCACAAAATAAGTTTAAGCGTTACCTGTGAATACAATATACTCCAGTGATTTTCGACATATTATGCCGAGTTTGCAAAACGTCTTGAGTGATCGCGCGCCATAATATGCCATTTTCGACTCGCAGAATTCGCGCACTTACGTCTTTTTTATAAATCCTAAAAATATAAGACTAACGGTAAAATATAAGCGAATTCATTGGCTATATAGTATTATAATCAGTTTATATGTCTCCGTATTAAAATTTAGATGTATGAATTATTTTAAATGAGTGCGAGAAATATCTAACTCGAACGCCAATCACTCAACTCATATTCCAGTTATTGACGCTAGCACTCAAGTGGTTAACATACTTTTATCGGTTTACCTTTTCAGTGGCCTATTTTAACCTAATTTAGTAAACGGTTATTTCAGAAAGCTCATTGCACATAATTAACCAGCATAAAAGGATTTTGCATAAGAAGCCATGACGATTTCCGGTAACCCAGTTCGATATCGTTTTCAAACTTCAGGCTCAGCAGCGTTCATTAATGTTGGCAACGAAACGATAATAAATTATTTTAAACCAGACATCGTTACGTTTTCATTAATGTTTTGTAGATTATTTATGTTAAAAGCTTTCATGGGATGTAACATAGTGTTTACTTCTGAAGCCACAAAACTGATTTGCAAAAAAAAAATGGAACAACATGGGTTGGAGACTATAATATTACACTTTCATTACTATAATATTACCGAGTTCTATTGATTGCGATGAGTTTGGACTAGGTATATTCGATGATTTAGATCATTCATCCAGAAAATCCACACAACGCACAACACAATTAACAACAGTATCTGTGACGGACGTACTGCTCCGGGCTCGGCCGCAGTCACCCACGTTAGAATTATAAAATAAATTTAGAGAATATAGAATTATAAAATAAAATTTAAAATTAAAATGAGAATTTATGAGAAATATGTCAAATGTGTATAAACTGTAACTGAACTATGTATGAAATTTAAATGTAAAAGAAATGTAAATGTATGTATGAAACAATGTAAAAATGATAAACATAAACAATAAATAAAACATCGGAGCTTGGCTAGGGGGCACGGGCAGAGAAGTATACTGAGAGAGCTGGTGGATTAAGAGCATAGCATTTAATTCGGGCACGGTTATGAGAATCGTGCTTATACGTGAGGGGACGCTCGGCCGCGACCCGAAGCAAAGGGCCGCGCGCCGCCATAGCGTCGAGGTGGTTTGCTGCCCGAGCGTTCCACAAGCTCGATTCTGGGAACCGTGCCTGAACAAAGAGAGGCCGGGGTCGCGTTCGACCAAGAGCCCGAAATTACCGGCCGAGAGGCGGTAGCCAACCCGGCGGCGGGCCGCGCGCACGTAACAAACACGGGCCTCGATTCCAGGAATCAAAGAGAAAGCGGGCCCGTGTGAACGTCGCTCGGCCAGCGAAGGCCGCCGGGGTCCTATAAAACGGGCAACAGTCCCTTGGAAAGGCAGATAGCCAGCAACCTCCACCAGCTCTACAACTCTCTGCTCTGCCTCCTACCTCGCTCCGACTTCTGATCTGATCTACTCGCCTTCTCTTCTTCTGACCCTCGCCTCACCCCGGACCTTCCTGCCTCTACCCGGACTCTACAACAAGGACCAGCATCAACATCGGACCAGCTACGACGGCCACAGAGACGCCCCGCTCGACGCCCCGCTCGACGCCCCGCTCGACGCCCCGCTCGACGCCCCGCTCGACGCCCCGCTCGACGCCCCGCTCGACGCCCCGACGCCACTGAAGGAAGACGCCTTCAGCCACCACGGATTGGGATCACCGGCCCTATTTTGCAGTCTTGTGTGTCATACACTCCTGTCTGACACAGTATCTCTCCACACACCTTCTTCCTTTTAATTATTGGAAAATAATTTCCCTTTTTTTTTTTTAAAATGACAAACATTCCCGGGTTACTAATAATCTGACAATGTTTGAAAATCTCCTACTACCACCAAAGTAAGCGGAAATGTTGCTTGTGTTGTGATGGAGGACTTAGCCAGTCGAGGAATTGAACACACTACGCCTGGGTGGGACCCAAACGCGATGTCAACTCAGCCACCGAGCGGTCACCGGTTTAACCATGCATAATTTAATATACCTTATCACGTGGATCATAATGTACTGTGCGTGTGAAATAAAATAAAATGTATGGATTAATTTGTGTCTTCAACAAAATAATTTATTCGGATATTTCGATTAGTACTTAACTAGCTGACGTGTACCCGGCTTTGCTGGGGATGGGCGGATATTAGGAGATAGACATACTATTTTGTAGGCCTTTTAAAGATTTAAAATTCGTACTACATTATTTTGATGTATCTCATAAAGTTAAGCCAGCGTTAGCAATGTAAGCGCCCGAAATTTTTTTTTACGACTTGCTTACAAAACTTCGACTTTTCTCTACTCTCTATAAATATAATATGCAAGTTTTATTTATATAAACCTTCCAGAAGAAATTATCTACTTGATTATTATTACTAATTATCTACCACACACGGACAAAGACACTTTCAATACTACGCAACCAAACTTTTTAACAGTATGCCCATTACTTTGAAACAATTAATGACTACAAATACATCTACAAACTTTCTCAGAAAACATATCGTAGCCTGGATAAAAATCAAGATATTCACTTTATTCAAAAGATTATAATTCCAAATCAAACATAACCAAAATATGATAAGTAAAATTAAATATTATACACGTTCTTTAAGAATTATTCAAAAATACATACACTCACATATAAATGTGTGTTTTCATGTTTCAACATATGTCTGTGAAAAAAAAAAAAACTTTCTACTACACACATAAATACCTGTCACACTTAAGGCGATGCACTACGTCGTGTAGTATTTTAAATTGAGCCGCTATCAATAACAAACCTTACGTAGATGGCGATAAGGTTTAAATTCCAGCTTAACACCATCTGTTTATACAAATATGTTTTGATTTATGCAAGAAAAAAACATGGCCAAAAAGTGCCTTTTATTTTATTTTGTGGATGTTCAGGCATAAATATTTAATTTTTTTTCGATCATTTTATAAATTACTTAATTTGCCACATTATACAATAAAACCATAACCGAAAATTGGTTCGTAAGTAGGAGATTTTGAACTTTAAAGCAGTTTTCATAGGCCTATACATTATTTTTTCTGGGCTTATAAAAAGACTTATCTAAAAAATACTCCATTTTTTCATAGGCCAGGATGTATTCTACTCGCAGTATTTAATTAAAGCATCTGAAACATTTCTAGGCGACCAAATTTTCAAACCAAAAACACACGATTTTGCATTACTACGTATGGCATCGCCTTAATCACAAACACGTTAACACCTCAGCACAGGTTCTCCTAGTGAGGTGTTCACGTAATATTCAATATCACCCACACACAGTTTTACCTATATCAACCTATGTTCTTTATTTTTTACACCTTTTTTCTGTACTTTTTTCTCTGTACTACAATATAAACCACTGTAATCATATGTAAAATGTGTATTCAAGAATAGACATAAAATAAATAAATAAATATTAAATAGTGAATACCATCAAAATTCGTTGCTTAGTCTAGAAGAACTAAGCGCACAAACAGACAGACGCGGATATGACTATTTTTGTAGAGATATTTATTCGCACTTGTCTAGCTAGCTCCTACCTAGAGGTATTGTCTGCCAAGTTGTCTGTCATGCGAATTAAGCACGTAGTAGAAGAGACACCCTTCAAGCCTTAAAAATTTTTGTACTGTTTGCAATTTTTTCTGTATATTTCAAATGTTTATTTAATTTTCCGTAAAATCAAATACTGTTTTAGAAAATAAAATTATCTTTCCGGTGTATGCATTTAAAATAAACATTATATCTAAATAATAAAATTTTAACATCAAACGTGAAAAATGTTATTAAAAATGGTAACCATATTTTTTCTTTTCCTCCAATCATAGAAAAAATTGAGAGAACTCGGTATTTGGAAAACACGTTTATTTTGTTGGGGAATTTGTAAGAAAATTATATCATCACTTTTATCTCGTTCATATAGTAAAAAATAAGAAATAATTTTTAAACTTAAATCGATTGTTACGATAGCGACGCAAAATATGAATTATTCATTTTGGCTATTTTTAGGATTTTATTAATGGATTGCAGTATAAATATTTGAGGCAAACTGGAAAGAATTATTATTTATATTTCTAACGTTAAAAAAATTGGCGCTAGAGGGGTTAAAGCAAAAAAGCTAAAATTATTTCTAAAACATTACGGATATGTTAAAACGTGCTTTTTAACTGTCCAAAATCGTTATGATGACGGGAAATATAAATCGTATCGCTGTGGAAGAATGACTGTGTACTTTCTTATTTGGAAATTTGTGGGCAAGGCATTAATGCCATAAACACACTTCAACCAATATATCCTTACAATACAAACCTTAATATCACGTGCAGAGCTTTTTACATTATTTGTATATCTCACCAACCGTTGAAAAATAACACAATGCTAGTGAAATGTTTGGTACGTAATCTTCATAAATATTTTGTCTCAAGTTCCAATCACCCTGCATGTTATATTAAACTGTTGTCCATTCAAAGTCCAAGAAAATCAATTGCAATAATTTGAATTAATTAATTAATTGAAATGGTCAGATTTTATATGACTGTGTAACTAGAAATTTGTGAATCGAATAACATGAAGGATGTAATAGATGAAAAGATAATCACAAGCGCAAGAAACAATCCCCATGAATATATTGTATCAATAATAATTATTGTTAAGAGTTAACTTGTGTAGCCATCGGTTCCTAAAAAGAGAAGGACTAGAAACTTGACAATACAAGATAAAATATACCTAATATATTCAACGAAGGCAATCAAACGGGGATTAAATCCCCCATTGACTATATTGGTAAATCGTTATTTAGTTTTGTTTTCCTTATTAATTACCTATTTAGAAAAAAAAGTTAATTTCACAAATATTGTATTAGGTATATAAGTTTTTGCTAGTGTATATATTTTTATAATGGCAATCACACCAAAATTGCTCGTATTGGAGCTGGTTACAATTTTGTTCTCATTTAACAGATATTGATTTACAATATTTTTTGTCGTTGCTTGAAAATATGACGTGGTGACACTTTGAACCATTAAAAGTAACTGATTATTATTTAACTTTACTATTTAAGTAACCCTGTAATTTGATGATCATTTAGGTTATTTATGGATTTGTACAGTTTGGCATTATTATTGTTATAATGTATTAAAAATAGAAATATTTGTCATATTATATTGCTATTTTTAATTAATTATAAATTAATATTTTATAATATTATTACATGTTTTTCTTACCTTTTTTGCTTATATTAAACATTTTTAATTATTCTACATTTAAAATTCTTTTACAATTTATACTTTTATTTATGTTAATGGCACATGTTGCGCCTTTTGTATGTAAATAAACTTATAAATTTAAACACTTTTAATTCGTTGTTAGCGGTAAGGGATGTTTTGAAAAAATTCTCGATTTAGCGGTAGTAAAATTTCTTCAGCTATTTTTTTATACGTATCCATATTACAGTAAGTGTGATGTATGGAGTATTGTAGCGGGTGAAGGTCGTACACAATAAGGATACTCTTAGGTGATCTATGTACTGGTATTTATTGGGGAGCTGCTTGTAACAAAAGAGACCCGATCCTAGTATGCATCACCTTTTATAGCATCTTGCAAGCATGCTATCTCGCTTGCAATTTCACACATTCATACAGACATTACAGTAAGCGTGGGGAGATTTGTTATGATAATATTATGAATCTAAGCGTTAATTAACAACGTTTTGGTCTTGTCTGCTCTAAATCTTACACCCGTTGGTTGGCTAAGTAATTATTTTCGTAGTTAATCTGCGCAAAACATACCTGGGTGTTCGTTCACCCCAATGGCTATACCACCCCCTCCCAAAGATACACGTGTATTATATCGATTACCATGCGGTCAAAACGTTGTTCTGTCACGCTCTAGGAACGTGAGGAATGAAAAGGGACAGGAAAAAATATAGGAAATTTTCGTGCCTATTAATTCATAGTTCAAGGAACAAAGGGGTTCTTACCACTGGTTAAGGACAGGTCGGTAAGGCAGGATGATGAAAAATTGAAAATACATAATTTAATAATACTAGTCAATATGTACTAGTACTTCAATCAACAATTACTGCTTATTATATTTTTTCACCTGTCAACAACCAACTTTTTGTAGGAAAGGCTTTGTTAGTGCTAAATTTCCCACTAGATGGCGTAGAGACATATTATATCTACATTTGTTGGTAAAAAACAATATTTTGACTTTTCAAATATTATTTTTTTTTTTAACGATAAACTAACCATGTCTTATAAACATTAGTTTATCATAAAAAAATAATTACATAATTTAAAACTATGGTACCTAAAAATTTAATTTTTTAAATTTAATCTATATAAATAAAAATGTAAATGTAAATGTTCATTGTTCAAAATCTTAAATCTCAGAAAGTTCTTTCCGGGTTGCTTCGAAATTGTGACACAACGTTGTATTCGAATACGCGAGTGTTTTTAAAGTATGTATTATAAAGATGTCACCTGTGAAAGGTAAAAACATAATTTTTTGAAAAATATCGCCATCTGTTGGACGTAAAAGCAACATGCGCTCTTGTTTCTCTATCTGCACAGACGGACTGTGCCACAACATCGCGTGGCTGGGTACAGCTAGTGGAATATAAAAGATGAATGCAAAACCAATATTTCCCAATAATCTTTATTATATTTTTAAAACAATAATACCATTTAAACTACAATAAACTCTAATAAGAAACATAAATAACTTAAATTGGTATTTACATAAATATTCATAAAATTTTTATAATTTCTTTTCTTACAAAAATAAAATACGAAAGCATACATGTTGTATGCATTTCATCGTCACATTTAACATTAAAATATTTATATCTATGATTCGTATACTAAAATAAATAAATAAATATATAATAGTAATCTACCTGTACAGCTTTTTAATTCTAACATAAATATTTTCATTATCCGCTTTTCAACAATTGTTAATTAACTGTTGTTAAAATATAAATGTTAATTTTTATATTCGAGATAGTTAAACATCTGCAATTTATTATTCAAATAATTTCATTAAAGCTTTTATTAATACAAGTAGAAAAGATAAATTTAGTTTTTAAAATTTAAGGTCGCGATTTAAGAGCAATAGATTTTAAATGTTTTAACAAATGTAATAATTATCAATGAATACAACAGAATAATCCTAGAACAATTTTCTTATTAAAAATCATCACCACATAAATAATTGAAACGTAAAATGTCAACATCGACGAAAAAGGAATCGATCCTGCGATTCCCTGACTAAACTTAACTTGACTTTTATAGTGCACACTAATACGCTTCAGATGCCATTGTTTGAAATTATAACTAATTAAAATCAAAAATGTTATTTGAAATAATTGTAAAAATTAATGGAATGTGAATTGATTTTTTTTTTCTAGATTGGAACACCTTAAACTGTTGTAAATAATGACCACCAGTCGAGTGAGTTGAATTTTGCCGGCGAGTCAATCAATTTTTCATCAACCCTTGTGATTTTATTAAAATTGGTTCATTTTTTAGGTATTATGCCTTATTGTGCTCCCTCCTTCTTTCATTACAGTATCTATCATCAGGTGTAAACTACATCTTTTTTACGCATCTGCCCTGATGATGGACATCATAAATAAGGAGGTAACGCAACACCGCATAATACTCCAAAAATAAATAACTAGGTGTAATACTTTTGGCCGTGAAAATCTGAAATCATCTGTATTTGTTGCTTTGATTGTGCTCCACAGTTCATGTTGGAAATTAATTTGAGAGCAGAAAATATTTGCGTTTATATAATTTTAAGTTATAAATATTGTGAAAATTCAACTACCCTAGAGTTCCTCTTACGTGAGTTTTTAGCGATACATATAAAGGCTACACGCAAACAAATTTTCTGCTTTATTGTAATAGTTTAAAGCAGTGCATTAATTTTCAGAAATATCACATTTAACATACATAGGTATAAAAAAAGAGACAGTGTAATATAAATTTGATTTAATGAATTATTTTTTCCCTTATTTGTGGATTCGGAAAATCTAAAACATCCCACAAAATAAATTCAAAGTAAACGGAATTGTACGATGCGTATATTAAATATTTACGCATAATAATATCTTTACTTTTTAACTGTTTGCATAAAAAAAAAAATAATAATCGAACTGTGAAATCACTCACAATATAAAGTCAAAGTTTTTCAGAAAAATATTTCGACTTCTCATATTCTTAAATCGTTTTTAAAATCACAATACCAAAAATAAATAAATTGATAAGTTCGCATAAAAATATGTTCAATTTAATAAACGCAAAATTACTACAAATTCCTTCTTTAAATTTCATAACTTCAAAGTTCAAACAAAATATGTTTTCTTCTCGTATTCTAAAATAGATTTTTTTTCAATTCATTATTTATTTAATAGATACAAAATACTACAAATTCACTATTTTTGTTTAATTATTATTGAAAACACATTTAAAAAATAGCTTTCCACCACAATATCACATAAGAGGCACATATTTTTATTTGAACTTTATTAGGCAGAATAAATATGTATTATTATGTTGCGGTTTACCATAAATAAAGGCGTCTCGAGCGCTGATGACGTCATCCGCACTGTTGACTGATGATGACGTCATACTCCCACTGCCGGGGTTACATCACGGTGTGACTATTCAAAATCAAGACCCTTTTTTTAAAGGAATAATTCTTTTTTAGTTTGAATATAACATGACAATATTTTAAAATCTCTAAGTCTATCATTAATAGCGGAATATGTTGCTTGTGCAATTATGGAGGACTTACTTAGCTGAGGAATTGAACCCACTAATTGATAATGAACAAATTTTTCAATAACGTAAAAACTCTCCGAATATTCAAATTAGAACGACGTATAGTTGTCGATTTTTCACTGAAAATGGTAAGAAGTTGTAAACTAGACAAAAGCTGTTTCTTGGTTACGTTTTGTAAGGATATCCATGTCAAAAATGCACCAATACACATAAACATAATTGCGCGCCCTACAATCACCATTACAGAATATTTTTTGTAATGGGTTCTTGAAATCAACAAAAACAATAATGTGTATTTTATCGGTTTTCACTCTAAGCTCATATCAAAAATTATTCTTCTTGTCAAGCACTTGATAAAAACGGAATATGGCGTTATATGTTATTTATGAGTCCATATTTAAAAGCGTCAAAGCTCATGATGGAAAGATGCAAGCCCTGAATATTGCATTGAATGAGAATATCTATTAAAATCTATAGACTGAACATTTTATGACGTTCGCCGTTCTAGAGTTTTTATTGCTTCGTAAAAGAGATGTTCGAACGTGCGAGATGTATTTACCCCCAATTCATTTCTAAATAAATATAAAATAGATAATATCTAACATTGATATTGGCGTATTTTTCCATTCGGAAAAGTTTTTTGTATAAAAAAAATTACATAATAAATATAAATGATTTTCTTTTTTAGTCTCACCACTTTAGTGTCGCTCTTTGACTATGCAGCGATATCGTATAATATAATATATGTTTTGTTTACTGGCTGATCGTGTATGCAAGAATAATTCCTTCCTAGTCCGGTCTAAAAGTGGTTATGTATGTTTTCCCTACCATAGTACCCACAAAGAGCATCTTAATGAAAATTCGAGTGTAAAATAATGGCACCTAATATTTTTTGCCCCTTAATCAGGCAAGGTTCGCTACTTATAAGTATAATAGATAAGATCTTTTGAAAATTACTTCTTTAAAAAATCACCCCGGCGGCGATGAACCATAAAAGTGTTATAAAAAGAAAAAATAATTATGATGTTATGCGGCTCTAGTTTAATTTATGCCAAGCTTTGGGACTCTAAGAAAAATCCCAAATTCACAACTTTTACTTTTGTAAGTGTTGAAACTACTTGTCAAGTATATTAAAAGCGATAGCTAATATTTATTTTTAAATTTGTAGCAGTTGATGGTAACAGTAAATGTATTAACTCGTACATTTAATTGACAGATAGTTTAAATATTTTATATAAATAATGATAGCATTACTGTCAATCAGACGCGTATTGCCAGGGAAAATTATGTGCAAATCCGAAAATAATGATGTAAGGTTTTGCATGGCTGTATCGACATGATTTTGATCGCACTGTGCATGATTCTCTTAACCTAACATAACAGATAGAGCGTATGTGGGAATCTGTCTAATGTCACAAAGAGAATGATGCTGTTGTGTTGAGAGGTTTATCATATCGATGTAGCCAGCCAAAATGTATTTTACCTGTATTTAAAACAGTCAGGTACCAACTAACATTTATTAACTAGCACACAAGTTAAAACAGTAATTATGTACATCAAAGTGTCGCCAGATAAGATCACATTGGACGATCTAACAATTTCACTTGTCACTAGGTTGTATTCAGAAAGTATTCATTGAGATTTTTAACCCTTTTTGGTCTCGACATGGGGTGTTAAAAATCGACTAGATTTTATTAGTACTTACATAATATTGTTTGATTATTTATATTGCAATTTTTTAAAGAGCTCTAAAAAACATTCATTATTATTTGAAACATATGATTTTTTCAATTTCAATTTTTTTTAACTTTACAAAATTAATGCATAATATAAAATATCTTTGAATCTATTTCCTAAAATAATAATTTACTTATCATCATTTATCGAAATGACACAATTTTATGTCAAAACGTTTTGCTTTCAACTACGGAATGTACAATTTTTACAACTCACACAATTTTTTTGTGCATAATACCAAAATAGTTAAATGTAATTATGTTCACTGTTACACCCTTGAAAACCACGGCACATTCTTCGTTTTAATCCAAAAAACATTCACTAATTAATTTATAATATCTGACTAAGTTTTGTAACCTCAGCAGTCGTTACCGTTGGGTTTATCTGCGGATTTTTCTGATAAGTGATCTTTTTCTGTCACCGTGACTGTGACGTGGTTGCCCGCCAGGGACTTGGAGACCAGGGGCAGGGATCCCATGGCGTCCCGGTCGCTGGCCTGGCAGGCCTTCTCCAGCCTGCGCAGCCGCTTCTTGGAGCGCTCCTTCTGGAAGTAGAGGCGCAGGTAGTAGCAGGGGAACACCACGCACTGCCCTCCCTCTTCCTCAGCATCGATGTACACCCCACGCACCATCACCGAGTTGGCGCAGTTGAGAAGCATCAGCAGCGCCAGGCAGCCGGCGTGGGTTATCCAGTTGCTCAGAAGTGGATTTTCTAGAAATTTACAAAAATCAACATGAGTTAGTTATCTAGGACGGGTGTTGTTTCACAAAATTTGAACAATTTATCGAATTTCATAGTTGACTTTTAAATTTTGTGAAGGTTATATTAAAGTTCTATGATTATATCATTATTGGCAAGGGGCTTCACAAAACTGAAATAGTTACAGAACTTGAATAGAACCTTCACAGAACTTGAAAAACATCTTTGAAAATTGATTAATTGTTCAAATTCTGTGAAACAAACGTTCTAATTTTTCAGAAGAGGGGAAAAATCAACATGAGTTAGTTATGTATTAGCTCAGAGGTGGATTTTCTAGAAACGGACGAAATTCAGCAAGCGGATTTTTTAAAATACGTACCAGTTGGATTTTTCGGAATCAGTAATCCGCATATGGAAAAATCAACATTAGTTAATTATCTAGTTGTTCAGATGTGGATTATCTAAAAACGGCCAAGCGTCAACAGGTGTGTGTTAGTTATCTAGTTGCTCAGATGTTTATTTTATAGAAGTAGATAAACATCAACATAAGTTATTTATGTAGTTACTCAGAGGTAGATTTTATAGAAGCGGACAGATACCAGCATGAATTAGTTATCTAGTTGCCCCAGAGGAAGATTTTATCGAAACGGACAAACATCAACATGAGTTAGTTATACAGTTGCTCAGAGGTACAATTTATCGAAACGGACAAACATCAACATGAGTTAGTTATACAGTTGCTCAGAGGTACAATTTATCGAAACGGACAAACATCAATATGAGTTAGTCATCTAGTTGCTCAGAGGTAGAATTTATCGAAACGGACAAACATCAACATGAGTTAGTTATCTAGTTGCTCAGAGGTAGAATTTATCGAAACGGACAAACATCAACATGAGTTGCATCTAGTTTCTTAGAAACGGATAAAAAACAAAATAAGAAAATGATTCAGTTGGTCAGAAGAGCAGTTTCTACAGAAGGAAAAATAAAATCATAACAAGAAAGTCTGCATTATAAACTTATCGAGTTTGTAAAAAACAATTTTATTTAAATCAAAACAAAATTGGATATTTTATCAAGTTAGATGAGGATTTTCTGGAAAGGTAATATAATATATAAATATGAAGTTAAGATATGATCATAATTTAGTTGCTCAGAGTGGGTTTAGGATTATCTAGAAACGAATTAGGTATCAAAATCAATATAAGTGAGTTGTCTGAATGTTAGTATGTTCAAAATGCCGGTATGCCCAACTTTACTGAGTTATCAAGTTGCTTGGTGATGATTTTCTAGAAAAGGATAGTCAAAATCATCACTATAAAACCAAATATGCTAATATTACGCATTATGACACAATTATTAAAATAGATCATGAGACATTTCAAACACATGTGATATCATAATTATCAGTACATGAGATTAAAAATAATATAGTAAACAGAAACATGCATTATATTTATAAAGATATGATAAAGGCATAAATTATTAGATGAACACATTAATACAAAACACAGCACAAATTGCAAGTATCTACTCCTAATAATATCCGTAATAACTCTTTACACCGGAATTTCAATGGAAGACGCTAGAAAGCTATGCCATTGATCCTTATGGTACCGGGTAACCAGGTTTCCAAAGGCGTGTCAAATCTTTATTAACGATTGACACGTGAGTCTATCACTTCTTCCATTGCTTGAAAAGACATTTTATTAAAGAAACTTTATTAAATCGGGAAATCTCAGACTTTTCTATATATGAGTTAATACTAAATACAAATCAGAAGAACCATTCCAAAGCTGACTGTTGAATACAATAATGACCGGAATATGTCAACCGTGTAAATAATATGTTGGGAAATAGTTTGGCGTTTTCATGTACAGCTAGGACCACTAATATATTCATTTTAGAAGAGCTCTAGGCATCACAATATGCTTTTTACTGTCTGCCTACGCCTACTGTTCATTTTAAGATACTTTGAAAAACTGAGAATCCAAACATGGAAAAACTCATGGTCTCTGGCAAAGTGGAAGGCGGGGCAAATACCAACTATGTCCGGAACGTCGGCGTTCTTGGCTTTCCACGCAGCGCTGGACCACAAGGAGTGGAGGAGCCTTATCCACCGGGCAAATTGGAGTGGGGGTCACGATTCTCAGCAATTCGGAAACGCGTTAAGAAAAAGTTTGGTCGTCCGGCAGTGCACAGGTGTCAACAGGAACAATAACGCTAGTTATTCACCTTCCATTGAAATACCAGCAGAACGGGCTCATATTTTATTATTATTTTAATGTTGTTTTATTTGATACCTGGAATAAAGTATATATCCAGAAGCATCCAGACGCTGCGCCACACGTTCACGGTGGCCGCGAAACTCAAAAGCAGGAAGAGGTCTGCCAGTAGCAGTCTCCGCGCAGCCTGCAAGTGGGAACAGGCCCTCCGCGCCAGTGGTTGCAGTAGGAAGGTCACCACTGCTAGTCCGTAGCCAAGCACCTGAAATTATTAAAAAAAAACGGTTCCATGACAAAACAGAACTTTGAAGAAAAGTGAAGAAAAACGAAGAAAAGAAGACAACACACCTAACTTAACCTAACATAAACCAAACGAATTTTATGTAAATACTTCACAAGAGCTTTCTAATAATCAGAGAAAGTACCAATTTACCCATTGTTATGATAAAAAATACTATTAAATATAATTATAAAATGTAGGCTTCTTATGGGAGACCTGTTTTATATGTTTTTCAATTGGGCAATTTTTTGCCATCTCGAAATTTTGAAGTTTTTTCTATATTTTTTTTAGTTAGTACAGGTTATACATATAGATTTTTGGTTTGACTCCAACTAGGAAGGATTACTGTTTTAGGACAGGCAAAATTACTCTTTTTATTAATTTTGATTGCCAAGAAGTCATTAAGTATTTTGTATTATCAGTGAGTTGAATGCCAATGCCTAAGATTTTATTTTAAAATATATCGAATGTGTAATAAAAATTAGGTTAAGTTTTATGTTCACTCGTTTTAACTAGATTACTTCTTCGGCATAAACGAGGATACTTGAATATTGGATTGGAATATTCCGTCGTTAGTCATTAAGTTGTCATCGTATAGATAAATTTGATTAAACTCATTACAACTATAATATTATATTATATTGTTTATTTTTATTTTTTTTCATGTTCTCCATAAAACGGTTATACACCAATATATCATGGAGAAGATTACAAATTAAAAAGTTTTCGGAGGCAGTTTTACTATTTTGTGACATGTGTTAAAAGATAGTTACTGAATTGTCTGTAGGTGACATTGAAAATGTCGATGGCTAATGCAGAATCGTTAAGCAGTTGAGTCGCTCTGTTTATTGGTGCGTTCTGATAGGCAGAAGTCCTCGCTTTCGGAGCATATAAGAGTGCATGGGATCTCCCTCGAGTATAATAGTCCAGTCAGCCTGTGTCGTAGAACACCATTTAGACCAACTAAATAGTATAAAGCTAATTTTTTCCCCATCGACTACTACCATTTAGACAAGTGTTTAGAAAAAAGTCCCCGCCCCTACCCCCCTTGCTTCCCCCCCTGTGCCCCCCCAAACATGAAAAGTGTAAGGGTTTCGTAAATCGCGTCTATCTCAATTATTAAACAACATATCGGATTGGAATTTTTTTTATTCTCTTTGCTGTAACATTTTCTACAAAAAAAGTTCAGTTAACTTTCGTCGTAACTTTTACCGTTTGTTTGTAATTCGTATGATAAGGTAAAAATTTCTATATTTTTTGGCATATAATTTTATATTTTGTCACAGAACTTTTCAGGCCGACATTTTATGAAAAAATATTTCCTACAAAAGTTGTAGCCCTTAATATTACCTTTAAAATGATATATTTTAATGTGTACTTTATGGCTAGGAAACGCCAAATATCAACCGTGAAAGTCGGGATGTGACATCAGAGTGTACTGGCCTTGAGGAGGGGGTTTCGGGTTGTTGCATGCAGAGTGACTGATGTCAAGGCCATAAATAGGTCAGTTACGGAAACCCGCCAGACAGAAAGGGTCGCGTCGCGAGAGTCCGTGTTTCGCAGTGATTGTGTTTTATGGTTTGTGTTTTACGGTTTGTGTTTGTTTTTGTGAACCAAAATGGAGGGCGAGTCATGTGTTATTTGCAATGAACCTTTATCTGTAAGTCAAAATGTTACAGTTACTTCTAAGGGGATTAAAACTTTAATCGAATCTAGCCTTCAAAGGAAGGACGGCCTACAGTGTAAATTCGAAACTCTTCCGACAGTCAGTATACACAAAGAATGCCGTAAAGTGTATACCCGTAGTAGTTCAATAAAAGCTTACATAGCGAGCTCCAAAAACGTTGAAGATTTTGAATCAAACAGTGCGCCTATAAAACGTAGGTCTAATTCTCAGAAGTTTAATTTAAAAGTGAATTGCTTATTTTGTGGAATGGATGCGGTGGTAAATATAAAGACCCCAACAGAATATAGGAAACCGGTCCATTTAGTTCATATTTTTACTATAAAACAAACTATATCTAAATATATTGAAAATAGGAATGATGATTGGGGTGATTTGGTTAGGTCCAGGCTAGAAGGAGTTGTAGACCTCGTAGCTGCTGAGGGGCGTTATCATTCCGACTGTTATGCTAGGTTTTTGAAACAACCCACTCAATCATCCAGTACGTACGCAGGTCGTGGTAGACCAGTTGACGATTTATTAAAAGAATCATTCATAAAAGTTTGTGATTTCATTGAGGAAAACGATGATTGCCAGCATAGTATTTCTGACCTTTTGCAATTGATGAAAAGTGTGTCAGGCAGAGACCAGGTTTATGAAATTAACTACTTCAAAACTCTATTACTTAGGCACTTTGGTGAAAGACTTCTTATTACAAACATAAAACATAAATCCTCCATCGTTTTTTTAAGAGATGGGGCGGGCAAGGTTTCGTCTGAAACTTGGTACTCTCAAAAGAAAAGCAATAAAGATGATGAGATTAGGAGAATCGTTTCTACAGCAGCAGCTTTGATAAGACAAGAAATTCAAAATCAAGTGTATGATGACTCGACTTACCCCAGTGTTGAAGATATAAGGTCAGGCGGGAAAGATGTTGTTCCACAACTTCTAGATTTGTTTTTAAACGATCTAACGAAGAGAAGAAGGCAAACTTCAGACGAAAGTATGGACGTAAAACGAAAGAGGACTACCATAAATCACATGATATTAAAACTGTGTAGGCCTAGGTCTTTTCAATCACCCGTCCAGTCTGCTTTTGGATTATACTTATCTAGACGGTATGGCTCTAAACATTTAATAGACATTTGTTCATCTTTGGGATGTTCAACGTCATACTATGAGACAGAAATGTACTTACAATCGCTGTTAAAAGCAGGCGGGCCCCAAATTGAGGAAAGGATTTTTTTCCAATTTGTATTTGACAATATTGATATCAACTTAAGAACTCTTGACGGTAAAGACACATTTCACGCTCTCGGAGACATACAGTGCGTAACTCCAAAAACAGCTGTGTCGAGTGATGTCCGAGTTCCACGTGTTAAGACATGCGACTTTGAAGGTAAATTCAATGTCCCAGTTTTAATGAATACTAAAAAGGCGAAAAGTGGCTTAAAGTCCTTAACAATAGAAAACATTTCTGAAAATATGCCCACTCAATGCTTAGTCTCAGCTCGTAACATGCTTTGGTTATGTTGTTTTGCTTTTGTGCCAGTTTCACTACCTGGATGGTCTGCATACATGCGAAACTGTTACGATGGTAGACAAAACTTTGAACCATCTTATGTACTGGCTTTGCCTTTTATAAACATAGATCCAGGAAATCCGACTGCTATTTATTCTGACCTTAGTTACGCTTCTAAAGGGAGCAAGTTAGCTGGCCAGCCGTGGATTGTCACTTTTGACCAACCACTTTTCCTGAAAGCAGTAGACATTGTTGCAAGCTCTTCTACAGAAAGTGAAATATCTGGAGTAATCGTCAGACTAGGCGGATTTCATCTTCTAATGAGTTTCCTTGGTTGCTTAGGAAAGTTTATGGAAGGTAGTGGAATTGAAGAAATGTGGACCTCTGTTTATGGAAAATCAACGATTCCTCACCTTATGTCAGGACATGCTTACGCAAGGTCTTATAGAGCTCACATGATGACCCAGGCAGCTTTGATGTTACTGCTATTTGAGGAATGTTCATCTCTTAAAGAAATGATTACAAACGACTTTAATGATATTCATATCCAAACAATTAACAAACAAACAACTGTTGAAGACGCCATGAGAGAGTGTAAAACAAATGAAATAATGACAAGACTAGAAGAAGTGTATGAAGATTTGGTTAAAACTAGTAGAACTTCAAAACTGTGGCTACAAGAGTTTAAATTGGTGAATTTGGCTCTAGACTTTATTCTGGCAGAGAGAATCGGCGATTGGAATTTGCACATTAATACAGTCAAGCAAATGATACCGTATTTCCATGCTGCTGGACATTTGCTCTACGCCAAATCCGCACACATATACTTACAACAAATGTTGAGTCTACAATCGAAGATGTCAAATGAAGACTTCGAAAGGTTCGTCAATAAAGGTTTTTTTACAGTTCGGCGTACAGATGGATTTTTTACCGGTATCTGGACGGACATGACCATAGAGCAGACATTAATGCGATCATCAAAATCCATAGGTGGCCTTACTCATGGACGAGGATTAAGCGAGAGGACGCTAACCAAGTTCATTGCTTGCGCTCCTGCATCCCTACAAATTTGTGAGGCTTTCGAGAAGTTCTCTGGCTGCTTGACTCAGTTTAACGAACAGCACACTGAACTTAGATGCAGTACAAGAGAAAGGGACTTGCAAGATATTAATAAATTTCTCGGGTGGTTGCGTATCCATAATCCTTTCCGACAGAGCAACGATTTAATTTCTTTATCCTCTGGTCTAGTAGTGACAAGTTCGGGTGTAAACTGCGATGAAGCGTATGATGTAGGAATGAAATGCTTGAAAGACATCGAAGGAAATAATTTTGCAGATGTTAAATTGAAAAGAAAAAAATAAAGTTAAAACTATAGGCTCCGTAGTAAGTGGTATAAATGTGAGATCTGAAGAAGTGCCAATTAATCCTGATCAGCTGTTTAATAGGGTTATATGTATGTCTCAAGGAACAAATAATCTCAAACAATACTTCAACTATGAACTTAGCCCATACCCTTTGTCTTTATTTGAAAACAATAAAATGATAAGAAAGGGAACTAAATCAAGTCTTATGAAAATATTTGAAAAGTGGACAGTTAGCAACGAAGTTTTTAAAAATTTGCCCCCAAAAATATATGTAGTAGATGGAGGGTATCTTTTGCACAGTGTTATTTGGCCTGACAAAGTAACATATAGCAGCATCATAGAGAAGTATGTTGATACTGTAATGAAACGGTATGGGAAAGATTGTCATGTTGTGTTCGATGGGTATCCTGACTATCCCACCACAAAAGGGGTCGAACATATGCGGAGAAGTAAAAAAACATCTCTAGAAATGAAATTCAACGTTAATATGGAATGCTCTGTGAAGCAAAATGAATTTTTGGCAAATCCAAAAAACAAAAGCCAGCTTATTGAACAGCTCTCTCAGAAGCTTAATGAAGCAAACATTCCAACCATTGTGGCGGAGGAAGATGCAGATACTAAAGTGGTCGGAAGAGCAATAGATGTCTCCCAGATTCAAAGTGGGAGGCCTGTAGTTGTTGTCGGACAGGATACTGATCTTTTCGTTCTATTGTTAGGGCTACCACAGTGTCAAAATGTGCAACTATTCTTTCACAAACCCTCTGGCACACCATCAACGTATGACATCAGCAAGATTCGTGAAGAGATTGGTGATATGAAGGATGTGGTATTATTTTTGCATGCTATCACAGGATGTGATACCACGTCTTATTTATTCGGCAAAGGCAAAATTAACGCGTACAAATTGCTAAGTTCATCAAATGATCTCCGCACAAAAGTTTTACAGTTTTATGAAAAACAGGCAGACAAAAATATTCTCAAAGAGGTAGGAGAGGCTTTTGTCTTGAAACTATATGGATGCACAAGGTCTGCAAGTCTGAATGACAGTAGATATTCAATGTACCTTAAAGCTGTTGCAAAAATGTCATTAAAATCCAAATTTAAAATGGCGTCCCTCCCTCCAACATCTGATGCTGCTGAACAACACGCCTATCGAACATACTATCAGATTCAAAAATGGATTGGAGATAAGGAAATCAGCGCTACGGACTGGGGATGGATTTTAACAGACAACATGCTGTACCCAGTGCACTCAAAAAAACCACCGGCACCTGAAGAAGTTATAAACTTAGTTTCCTGCAACTGCAAAAAGGCTTGCAAAAATAATTGTAGCTGCTTTAAAGCATCACTTGATTGCACACAAATGTGCGGGAGCTGTGGTGGATCATGCAGCAATGTAACTTTGGTTGAAGTCGAGGAAAATGAAGAACCTCTCATGGAAGTTTAGGATATGATCAAATTAAGATACCGCAATTATTTTGTTCTAAAATAACATCTTTAAAAAATATTACATGCATTTTCAAACCAAAAACTATTTAAAATACCTATTTTCGCTGTATACGAGGACTTATTATTATTTGAAACAAATTTAAAAAGTGGTGAATTTAGGTTTCACCGAGACTCGATTAGTTTTATTTATGGAAAATGCAACAGTGTACCTTGAAGATAAAAAACACTATCACTATACAACAATATCTGCATTGCAACGCCGCGCCGGCCGGCCCCACCTCGACCGAACCCGCCATGATAATCTCGCTGGATCTCCAACAAAGTAAGTACTATTTTATATCATTTTAAAGGTAATAATAGGCGCTACAACTTTTGTAGGAAATATTTTTTCATAAAATGTCGGCCTGAAAAGTTCTGTGACAAAATGTAAAATTATGTGCAAAAAAATATACAAATTTTTACCTAATCATACGAATTACAAACAAACGGTAAAAGTTACGACGAAAGTTAACTGAACTTTTTTTGTAGAAAACGTTACAGCAAAGAGAATAAAAAAAATTGCAATCCGATATGTTGTTTAGTAATTGAGATAGACGCGATTTACGAAACCCTTACACTTTTCATCTTTGGGGGGGCACAGGGGGGGAGGCAAGAGGGGTAGGGGCGGGGACTTTTTGCTAAACACTTGTCTAGATGATAGTAGTCGATGGGGAAAAAATTAGCTTTATACTATTTAGTTACATATAAAAACACAGGCTGACTGGACTATAATTGTTATGGACATAAAAGTTAACATCTTTCAACATAGGCCGATTGTGTATTGTACCAGAGATTAACTTAAAAAAGTGTTTGCCTAAAAATATTTTTCTGTGGGCTTCTAATGTATTGAAATCGAGCATTCTTGTTAAGAACAAAGATGGATACAGGAATGGATAATATGTATATTCCCTCATATACAGGTAACGCATAAACCTTTTTGTACTTTTTCTATTTCTAAGATATGGTTTTGTTCAGAAGGGGCCCAAATAATGGAGCTGTATTCCAGGATTCTGCGGACAATAAGTAAATGATCTCGCATTACGAAGAACAAATCCAAGCATTTTGTTGGCGCGGGAGACAATGTCATATATGTGGGATTTGAAAGAGAGATTTGCTTCGAAGATCACCCCAAGGTCACGAATCTCGTTTTTGCGTGTTAATATATTTTTATTAATGTGATATGGGAATAGAAATGTATCTTTGGATCTTGTAAATGTAACTACACTGCATTTCTGGATACTGAAGGGTAATTTATTTAATTCCGACCATTTGACAAGAGAATCAAGATCATTCTGCAGAAGAATGGAATCGATACAACTTTTGATAGCTCTGAAAAGTTTGATATCGTCAGCAAAGAGAAGATATTTTGAGCGGTTAATGGTCTTGCCTATATCATTAATGAATAAAAGAAAGAGGAGGGGTCCTAGATTCGATCCCTGGGGAATCCCGGAGTTAGTTTTGTATTCGTGAGAGAACTGGTTTCCGTAACTGACGACGATTGTGTGAGTAGCTAGCTACGAAAGCGAGAAAATCCTGAGAGAATCCGATGTCACTCAATTTTATTAGTAAAATATCATGGTCCACTTTCTCAAATGCTTTTTTGAAGTCTGTATAAATCACATCAACATGTAAAAAATTTTCAAACGATTTATTTATATAGGTGGTGAGATTCATAAGGTTTGTTGAGGGTGATAGAGTGGGGCGAAATCCATGCTGATTCTCGGTGAGTGTATGTTTTGTTTGATTATATATTTGTGAGTAAATTATGGATTCTATCAAGTTGTACTTCAATATATATAAAGGGAGTACTTCAATAAAATAAGCAAATCACTTTGTGAATTATCTCGAACATAATTATATTTTTTATTTCCGAAGATTATCATTTTAATAAGTGCCACTTAGATTCAATTGTTTTAATCATTGAAGTTTATCTTGATTATTAAACTAAGTGTATAATTTAATTCCCAAAGTAGATATAGTGCTATAACATTTTTTTATATAAATATTGTTATAAAAATTATAAAAGATCACAAAATAATTAAAAAAAAAAACATTATTATATTACATTATTTTTTGAATAGTAATATCATAACGTCACCTTCAACAACATTTTTTGTTTACTTAAACATGCATTTATTCACTGTGTACTATATTTCACATTCATAATTATAAAAACAGCTTTTAAAAAAATCTTAAAATATGACAAATATTCTGAAATAACACTAGATGTGAACATACAGTTTATTTTATATTTATTAAGCCTTTATCAAAAAGTACTTGTACCAATTAGCTTCAAATACAATCACTTTTACATTGTTAAATATTTAACTTTAAATTCTTCAATTTATACTCAAAACACGTCTGTTAAATAAAATAAGAAAAAATTAATTACCATCACGAATTAAATGGCGCAGAATAATTTTTCTTATATAGATAATGATAACGAAATAGAAAGTAGTACAGTAAATAATTTAGAAGATTGGATAAAATAACAAAACACAAATTCGTCTGATAATCTTGTTTGTATTCAATTAAATATAAGATTTGTACAAAAATATTGGGATGTATTGCATATATATTTCCTTAATTGTTTGAACCAAATTGACATTCTGATGCTATGTGAAACATCTGTTCAAACTGAAAGTATGTGTATGTACAATATTCCTGGATATAATAAGAGATAGAAATATACAACGAGTAGAAACAATAAGAGATCTTGGAGTAATACTAGATTCTAAAATGTTATTTAGGGATCATAATATATGATATATCTATTTATTTCATTTTGAAAAAACCGTATGATTACCCCACAATTAGACTATTTCAAGAATTTAAAGTCCCTTCACTTCATATTATTTATAAAAAAATAACTCTTTTTCAAATACATAAAGATTGTTTCAACATTGACAACTTAATAACTTTTTCGAACAGCAATAGACAAAGTATTCTTGGCTCTATAACTACCCCGCGCTGTAACACCACCACAGCCCAACAATTTTATAAATATTTTGGTGTCAAATGGTTTAACCAATTACCTCTTAACTTAAGATTGGAAACGAATTATAAAAAATTCAAAAGCTCAATAAAAACACTATATCAATAGCATATTAAAATCGTTTATACTTAAAAATACAATTTAATCTCTCAATTATTATTATATTGAAATCCTTTTCTCTTATTTCTTATTCTTATCTCTTTCCTTCTTCTACATCCTTTTCTCTTTTCTATTTGATAAAATACTGTTACATATAAAAATTTTATTCTCTTATATTAAAAAATAAAAATTCTTTTCATTATCTTTACACTCTCTGAAAAAATATGTTAAATTACTATTTACACGCAATTCTCCGCCTTTTTAACACGAGCATTTGCTCTAAAAAAAGGTGTATCACGATGTACTGTAATAAAAAGAAAATAAACTTAATGTAATGTAATAACATGTAATTGTAAATTTAATATTAAATAAAAAAAAAAAAAAAAAAAAAAAAAAAAATATATATATATATTGAAAATATTCTAAAAAAAGCTTATAAGCAATTGGGTTTCATTATTCTCATTACAAAGCCTTTTACGGTAGCACACACCCTAATTTTGTTATATATGTCATATGTACGGTCACAACTAGAATTCGCCTCAGTAATTTGGAATCCTCAATATCAAACATATATTGATCGCATTGAAAATATTCAGAACAAATTTATGAAACACCTATCGTATCGTTTTAGTGACCATCGATTTGTCCCTGTCACTTTATATAAACGCAGAAAAATCTCTGATGCATTATTCTTACACAAAATCGTGAACTGCCTAGTTGATTCATCATATCTGTTAGAAAGGATTGCATTTCGTTGCCCCAAGCAAAACACCAGATCGAACGATTTATTTAGAATACCACATTGTAAATCCAAATACGCGCAAAACTCTATAATAGTACGTATCTGTGAAACTCACAATGCCTTACGAGATGTAGACATTTTCATAACTTGATATCATATAAAATTCAGCTTAATAAATTAAAATATTTTTATTTTATTCGATTTTTTTTGTTGTGAAAATTACCTTATTATCACCCGTAGTGAATAGTATAGCTATGCGAAAAGTTGTATTTTTTCTTTTTGTTTTTAATTTTTAGATTTCTTTATTATGTTTATTTTTTGTCATTTAATATGTTGTGTAGGTAAAAAATATTAAATCAACATTTAACTCAATGGAACTTAATTGGTCTAGAACATATGAATGTTTATTGTTATAATTTAAAAAAATAAAAAAAAATAACTACTGCAGGACTGATAAGTCAGGAGGAGGTATTATATTGTATATTAGAAACAAATTTGAATTTAGAATAAAAACTTTACAATCAATACATTTTGAAAATATAACTGGAAAGCTCATACTCCAGGACAAAACTAAAGTCAATATAATAGCTATCTATAGACCTCTTAATTTCAGTAAATCTTCATTTCTGACGGAATTATCATCATATCTTGAGACAATTAATAGTAAGGAAAATATTATCTTACTTGGAGATATAAATCTACATTTGCTTGATGAACAAGATAATATTGTAACTTCATATGAAAACTTACTTACTAACCATTATTTAAATAAATGCATCAATGTAGTAACCAGAGAAGCTGTATTAAATCGACAAATTACTCGCACGTGTATTTGACCATATATTTGCCAAATTTAGAGGTAAGAAAATAACTGCTTGCGTCTGTGAAAATAATATTGCCGATCATTTTATCACTGCTATTAATATAAAATCTCATAAACGTCAGGTAGACTTTGCAAATAAGTATATTCAAATCATCTCACAAAAGGATATTGTTAGATATATCAGAGATTATAACTGGAGTAAACTTATAGAGGAGAAGGATTGTATTTCATTATATGAAAAAATAAAATCTTTATTTAATAAATTTTACAAGAGTAGTTCTAAAACGATAGTGCAAAAACCGAAAACATGACCTTATGCAATAAATGAATGGGTAAGCAGTGAATTATTATGTCAAATAAATAAAAGGGATAAACAATATAAAAAAATGGAAAAGTACACCAACAAACAAAACATATGAAACAGAATACAAAAAATCACCAAACCTTGTCAATAAACTTATAAATAAAGATAAAACTAACTACTATAATAATAAATTTTAAAACTGTTTTAATGATACAAAAAAAACCTGGGATGAGATGAATAATATTTTAGGACGTAAACCCAAAAACGATTGTGATGAAACAATAACACGATATATGTTAAAAGATAGAACTGAGGATTCTGTGTCAAATGATTTTGTGATTTACTTCTCGGATACCATCATGCAATCATACATAAATGCAATCACAAAGCTACTAATATTGTACTGGAAAAACTACCTCACAGTTTATTTATACCAAGAGCTACTATAACTGATATTGAAAACATTGTTAAAAAAATGAAAAAATCTAAAAGCACAGGTATTGACAATATAAGAATGTTTGATTTAAAAAGAAATATAAAAACTCTTGTGCCAATAATTACTCATTTAATCAATACGATAATAAAGCAAGCAAAAATTCCACAAGAATTTAAATGTAGCATTACTAGACCAATATTCAAAGGTGGAAAACACATTGAACTGGGAAATTATAGGCCTATTAGTATACTACCTGCGTTAGAAAAAATTCTCGAAAAAAATTATCAAATAAATTAAATAATTACATTGAAAAATTCGCTATCATAGATCCAAATCAATATGGCTTTCAAAGAAAAAAAAATACTGAAAAATTACTGCAAGATTTTTCCAATTACATAAATAGTCAATTAAATAATAAATTACATGTTATTGTGTTATTTATCGATAACTCTAAAGCTTTTGACACAATTAACTCTAAAAAACTGCTAGAAACCTTAGAACAAATTGGAATAAGAGGAAATGTGTTAACTGTATTTAAAGATTATCTTAGAAATAGAAAAATATGTACCAAAATAAATAATACTTTTAGTAAAACAAAGAATGTATCTGCAGGAGTTCCACAAGGTTCCATATTGGGACCTACACTATATATAATTTGTGTAACTATAATGAAAAAACTTTTCTCTTTTGTTAAACATTTTGTATTTGCAGATGATACGGCATTGGTCATATCACATAAAGATCTAAAAATTGCAATTGAACTCATGCAAATTGACTTTAATCAACTTTGTAAATGGTCACATGATGCAGGACTATTAATAAATGCTAAAAAACCAAAGTTATGCATATAAGATCAGCTAATGCCAGATTTCAATTTAATCCTAATATTATTTCTCATAATTTTAATTGCATCCATAAAAATATCCCGACTAATTGTAAATGTGAAAGCTTAGAATTAGTTACGGAATATGACTATCTTGGTGTAACAGTAGATTGCTTTTTCAAATGGGACAAACATATTAAAAAAAACCTGTAAAAGACTCAGATCAATTGCTGGCAGAATGTACACATTAATTTTTTTCCTATCAATTGAAACACTTAAAATAATTTATATGTCAATGGCAGGATCTATTATAAGATATGGATTAACCATATGGGGAAATACTACTATAACAAATCTGAAACAAGTCCAAGTTGTACAAAACGCAATTGTAAAATTACTAGTCGTCCCTAATATTTTTAAACAGAGACATAATACACCGTTGCTGTTTCAAAGTGCCAAAATTTTACTTGTTAAGGCTATTCTATGGCAAAAAATCACAATTCAATATATATATATTCCCCGCAGCATAAAGAAAAATTAGAACATAAATACAGTACTAGATTAACGCGCAATGACGGGTTAATAGTTCCGAAATTTAATAATAAATACGGACAGAGAACATTTGAATACAAAATACCGAAGATATTTAATTTATTACCTGACACTATAAAGCAATGTAAGTCTATGAATAAGGTTAAATATATGATGAAATATTGGCTATCGGAAATTTTTTTTTTCTTTAATATGTACGAAAAATTGTATGAAAAAATTGTTGATTCTGTAGATATAAGATGTAAATTATAACTTATAAAAATGTATATATAACTAAACTTTAAGCACCTGTTGACAAGCCAATTCAATTGGCTTAGCAGGATTTGTTTGTTGATATGTATTCAATAAAATAAAATAAAATACTTTATGCATTAGAAAACACTTTACAGGTGCTGTTTAGTGAATTCCAGTTTATACTGGTATTTATTTTGCAAAATACCTGCGTAGAACATTGAGACTTACGTTAATCGATTTAATAACATTTTTATAATGTTGTAATAAGATACTTTGTGGCGAGTTGAAGTTCAAAACATCCAGTTTTTAATGAAACTGAAAGTAAAACTAGCATGAACACAAAAATTAAATTTGAATATCGTAATAATGTTAGCATATTACACTTTCCGATAGGTATTAAATAAACAAAGTGTTAGATACTGACCACACGCGCGCAAGATCGCTTAGTACACTTTGGAAGTTCCTCCTACGTTATGCAATCTTTTACAAAGCGAGGCAATTTTGCACAGATTATTCACATTGTCAACTCAACAGTTAGCTCTAAATAGGAAATAATAATGTGTCATCCTCGGCCTACGGAATCGCAGAATTTTGTTTTCCAGTGATGTCAGATTATAATCTCCGGATGGAGATAGGCAAATTTCACAATGGTCTAAGATTGGTTGCGAAGATTATGTATTTCCTTTCTATTATATTCTAATCATCACTTCCAACAGCTGACTGGGATTTGGAATTACGAAGAAACTCCCACAATGCAGACCAGATTATTCAATCACGCTTTTGGCTTCAATCACTTCGTCGTCAACTCGAGTGTTCAGAGGCAAATTTGTCATCATTTGGACAATTCAGTGACTACGTAACAGGATCCCAAGGTTAGCACAAAGAAAGGCCTTATGAAAGGCACGTGGGGAATCAATTAGAGTTCAAGGTTGTACAGTGTACAAAGAGGCTTTTCAGAAAAGATTGTGTTCTTTGATTGATTGATTGAGAAAGACAGGACCTGCAATGGATTGAGGTCGTTGAAGGAGGGAGGAATAATAGTTAAAGCAAAAAGAAAGAAAACAAAACGAAAGATACTGTTCCTAATATTGCTCTTTATTACCTACGCCGGTGACATAACGATGACCCGAGAAAGCTTACGGAATCTAAAAATATTTTTTTCAAAATAAAACAATAATCAGAGTAAAATAATCGCTAACTTATGAATGCGAAGAAATGCGACGTGCGACGAAAGAAATAGAATGAAAGATAACACAAAATCGGTGCCAAGTAGACAAGAAACCATATTCCTGAAGTTTCGATAGATTGCACATTCCTGCTTCATAATTCTCGGTAAACAACAAGTTTCATAATAATGTACATATAATATCCGTAATAGCCAGTGTTGGCACAGGTTTTTTGTTATTTTTTACTACATTTTACAAAATTTATCGGAAGTTTGAAAATCTCATTCTGTTTTATCATTTTAATTTTATTTATGTTTTCCTATAGAACAGTAAACACCAATTAAAATTAAAACATAGTTGCATAATATTATGTTGTGACGATGGAATTATCTCATCAGAATCTCATATTTATAGTATTTTTAATTTGTTGACTTAATTGAAAGTGGTTTTTGGTGAAAATCTCATTTTTTATTAGATGTCATATTATAAGTTTAAATATTACGTTTAGTGTTTTCATTTAAAGCGCAGTTAAAGAGATACCATAATCGATATAGATATTGCTGGCAGTAAAAGCAATCATTTGAACTTCCGCCAAAAATTATAAAAATCACAATTGTTTATGGTATTTAACATGCTACACCAAGGTATGAAAAAATTAAGTTGTGTGTAGTTTCTTTAAATACTACTTAACTAAGATATTGAGAAATTGGTGCCTTATTACAGATATACTGTCTTTTATTAAATATTTTAACGACAGTCGTACATGCCTACAAATTACATATATTTTAATATTAGTTTTATTATTGTAATCGTGTTCTTTATTCTAAGATGGTATCCAAATTCTAATGGAAAATGTTTGGAGAGTGAAGGAAGAAAGGAAAGAGAAACGGACAGAGGAAGGGGAAGAGGAAGTAAAAGGAAAGAGGAACACTGGGAAGTGTTGGACAGAAGCGGTAAGACATTGAATGTACTTACAGCAGATCCCCAGGCGCTCCATACTTTGTCCTGAGGGTAGATGTAAAAGTCCAACATGTCCCAAGCGCCTCGCCACACGATTACCACCAGCGAGCCCACCACCACCACAGAAAAGATGCAGTCCAACACGAACAGCAATGGCTCTCGGGTGCTCTGCAATAAACGACACATTCATCACTTATGTCAGGAGATCAATCAATAAGGACAGATATCAGAGAACAAGGAAGCTCAGTTACTGGCTGAGTTAACAGATGCTTCTGAATCCCACCCGGGCGTCGCACAGTGGGCTGAAAATCGCCTTTCATAAACATAGAGACTTTAATTTTCAAGGGTATTTTTTTTTGGCTAGATATGGATTCTGTTGATAATTACTATGCTATAAAATTTCGTATGAAGCAATTGCGTGTACAAATGAAGGAGTTATCATTTTTTAAAGAATAATTTGTATGGCACCTACATTAAAAATGAGGCTATCTCTGGAATCATAAGGTTGGCCATTATATCCTCCTAAATAGTAGTATATCTGTGTGTAAGGATGTAATGGCCAACTTATGATTCCAGAGATTTTCTCATTTTCAATATCAGTGCCATACAAATTATTTAAAAAAAAATGATAACTCTTTCATTTGTACACGGAATTGCTTCATACGAAATTTTATAGCATAGTAATGATCAGCAGAATCCATTTCTAGCCAAAAAAAATACCCTTGAAAATTCAAGTCTCTATGTCTATGAAAGGCGATTTTCAGCCCACTGTGCGCCGTAGGTTTAGTTCCCCGGTACAACACTTTCCGCTTATAATGATGGTAGTGGGTGTATTTAAAATATTGTCAGGTTATTTAAACTTTTTATTAAAAAAAAAACAAATGAGAGTCTAGTCGAATAGCAGGAATAGGAAGAATTATCCAAAAACTAAAAACTTGACCCAATAAAATAGTGTAAAGTGGGATTATTAGCTCCCACCCTGTATTAGAAAAAACAAAAGGTTCTCAAAGAAGGCCTTGGGTGAGATATGTACATTTTTTTAAACGAACAGAAAGAAATATTTGCGAGCAAGAAGATGAAGTGATATTGCAATGTTAGAAAGAGTAATGGCACATCACTAGTCAATACAAGGGAGCCTAATTATGCCTTGATTCGAAGGGCCATCCCGTCAAATCCGTGGTTTTAACAATTCCCCAATTTTACAAAAAACAAATTTCCTCTCTTATTCGAATGAGCACTGGACATTGTTTCATCCCTCTTATCTTTTTACAATTCACTTGCTTGACTCCCCAGATTGTACTTTCCGTGGTCCAGAAGTGGAAACATTAGATCAAATATATATTTTCGGTTGTCTCTAAACAAATATCCTCCTATAAAGCCTTACCTAAGTCTGACTCTAAAATCTTCCATATAATTATAAAATTCTATCTTTTAAATATAACGAATACTTCCTTGAAGGGTGAATGCCAGAAATACTGAAAAACACAGATAAAATAACGACGTATCATATGACACGTAGGTATAGCAAAACAGAACTTACGGTTCATTTCCAATTGTTGTGAAATTAATTTTAATTGTGTTGATTTTAAAAATAATTCTTCTTATTTAAATCACTATGTAAATTTGCCATTTACAAGGGAAAAGAAAGCCAAATAACATACTAGGGTACCAACCGACTTTTTATCCCTTTTTGCAATAATTAAATTTTGTAAGGAAGCTGTATTTTTAAATTGCAAATTGTGATACCAATAATCCAAGGTTGGTAGGAAATGTATTTAACATAGTTGGCTCACGCAGACACTTTTCGGAAAAATAACATCAGGCCGCTCGCAAACTCGTGACGTAGATCGAAGTCCAGTTTGAATTTTTTTTTTTTTGGTAAATCTAAGATATTTTCTTAGCACTTATGTTTGTACATACGAGTAAATTTAAAGACGATATAATGTTGCTTTTTTAACAGTGGATAACAATGTTGTTTAAAATATTGAATGGTGGGGACAAGTCGGGGACAACCGAGAAAAACATGGTGCGATCAAGTGAAACAAACGTACGGTAAAATTAGTGAATGTTAAGAGACATCGAGGAAGCCCGAGTAAGGTACGCAATTATGTTGGTTTGTACACCACTACATACTGTGAATAGGTCAACATTACACACATTTAACCACTGTCTCTTCGAGGCCCATGTTTACAACCTCATCTTCTCAAAAAGACACACCGCACAGCATCCCCAAAGAAGACTTAGGCCCGGAGGAATTTATTTTCCTCTGGGCCTCTAGTTCGGAGTTGTCAAAATAATACTTGTTGATATTTGGCTTATTTCGCTATAATTACGTTATATTGTAAATAAATTGTATTATTGAAATGAGGTAGAGGAAGGTGGAAAGTACCTGGCTATTCACATATGGTCACCAAATACGTCTAAAGCCATTTCAAGCAACGCATCAATTCCGAATGGAGGTCTTTCACTACATTCACTAAGGCGATGCTGAGAGTATTTACCACCATATACGACTCTTTGCATAAATACAATTTTTCTCGACACTTTCCATTAGTTTTAATATAATAATAAGTACAATACATATCCCAAACGCATTATAAATAAATCGCTTGACGCCATTTGTATTGCAGTAAATTTAAATCTCCTAGTGGAAAATGGGCTTCAAGCTACGTCACGACTTTTTACACAATCACCGCTCTACCCCCTCGATGAGCTAACCTTGTTAATATATTTTCTACGAACCTTGCCAATAAACAAACAAAACTTAAAGTGGTAATATAATTTAAAATCGTATTTAAATGTTACAACTATTATTATTTATTATAAAGTACGTTCACCTTGAGTTGAGGAAACTACGTTATTTACATTGCGTAAGCATTTGCTATCAGCCATATAAATAATGTCAAGATGAGAGAAAGTAGCTATCAAGTTTATTTGATTCTAAAATACGAAATCAACAACGCGATAAAATTAAATAATATAATAGCAAATAAACGCACCCTAGTATTTTATATATTAAAATATTAGTTCTTTTACATCAATATTTCCGTCCGAACTTTAATTTAATTTAATTGATTAATTAATTAAGATAAATACGATTTTTTATATAAACCACCTCACTAGGCTGAAATGTAATCTAATATTAATATCTTAAAAGAACTGAGAAGAAAAAATACCTTTCTTGGCTATCAATGTTTGAATATTGTGTTTTAGATTTACATTTTTTCTCAGGTGAATGTCTTTTTCAGTTAAATTAAAGAATTTTGGAGCCAGTATATATACTTACTATTAATTTTCTGATCAGTTGGAAAGTGTTTACTAATAAATTTAATTATAAAAAAGACGAGCGCTTGTGGTACTAAATAAGCAAAAGCAATTTTTATAGGGACGAATTGTTCAACAAAAAAAAAACTGAACAAGTAGCAAATATTAATCGTATATTTATTTAGGTACAAATCATGTTGAAAGTTTTGCAAAAATTAAAATATTATTGAATAAGTGACATTATCGATTAAATTATCCCTTAAAGATTTTTTCTAAATAATGCCACACTGGGCGCATGAACTAAATAATGCCACATTGGGCGCATGAACTAAATAATGCCATAGTGGGCACATGAAAAAAATAGTGCCACATTGGGCGCATGAACTAAATAAAGCCACAGTGGGAGCATGAACTAAATAATACCAAAGTGGGCGCAAGAACTAAATAAAGCCACAGTGGGAGCATGAACTAAATTATACAAAAGTGGGCGCATGAACTAAATAATGCCACATTAGGCGCATGAACTAAATAATGCCACAGTGGGCACATGAAAAAATAGTGCCACATTGGGCGCATGAACTAAATAAAGCCACAGTGGGAGCATGAACTAAATAATGCCACAGTGGGCACATGAACTTGTAAACATTTAAAAAACATGTTTCATACAGTTACAGATTTAAGTAGTAAATCAGCTAAATTATATGCTGATACATAATAGAGAACTTATTAACGTTGATGAATTATGGGACTTTGACTTGGAAACTGGAAGTTGTCTCAATAAACAAAACAAACTACGATCATCGTGCATTTCTTCAACACATTCCTTCGCACAGTCAAAAGTCAAGACAGGGCTGAGAGTAATATTGCGGATTTTCAAATACAGGCGTTCTTAAACAACCAAGTTCAACATAACCTCAAAAACCATAAGATAAGTGTAGGTACTTAGGTAATTGATCAATTTTTCTTCCTAACCTTGCAGGTGACACATTCTTATAGTGTATTGCAATATTGTGTAATTACACGGTTACTTTCGTTTGGTCAATTATTATTATATTATAACTATATACATTCCATGAAAACCTTTTAAGGCGATGCCATACGTAGTAATGCAAAATCATGTGTTTTTGGTTTGAAAATTTGGTCGCCTAGAAAATTTTCAGATGTTTTTATTAAATACTGCAAATAGAATACATCTTAGCCTTTGAAATAGTCGAGTATTTTTTAGATAAGTCTTTTTATAAGCCCAGAAAAAAATAATGTATAAGGCCTATGAAAACTGCTTTAAAGTTCAAAATCTCCTACTTACAAACCCATTTGCGTTTATGATTTTATTGTATAGTGTGGCAAATTAAGTTATTTAT
The DNA here is from genome assembly GCA_026573805.1 of Hesperophylax magnus. NCBI lineage: Eukaryota > Metazoa > Arthropoda > Insecta > Trichoptera > Limnephilidae > Hesperophylax > Hesperophylax magnus. The sequence goes on from JAIUSX010000022.1 coordinate 11,836,261, forward strand.
AAAATGATCGAAAAAAAATTAAATATTTATGCCTGAACATCCACCAAATAAAATAAAAGGCACTTTTTGGCCATGTTTTTTTCTTGCATAAATCAAAACAGGCGGATGGTGTTAAGCGGGAATTTAAACCTTATCGCCATCTACGTAAGGGTTGTTATTGATAGCGGCTCAATTTAAAATATTACCCGACGTAGTGCATCGCCTTAAGAACTTCCAATAATTCTTTTTAGATTTTTGGTTTTATGATTACTATGTACAATGTACATTCTATGATAACCTTGTAACAATCTCCAATTATTCTTTTAGATATTTGGTTATATGACACTATGTACACTCCATATTGACCTTTTAGCGATTACGAATATTTTTTTATTTTTTTTAGATTTTTGGATTTACGATATAACATTTTCCAATAATTTTATTTAAACTTTGTATACTTATGTTTTTATGATTATGTGCATGCATGAGGAAACATGTGATTGTATGTGTGTACGTATGTGTACATATATGTTATATAAATATATGCGTCCTTATGTATGTATTTGCAAGCATATAATACGAAAACATTTACACGTGTTTTAAAAATCGTTAATTATTTTATCGATAAAATACAAAACAAATTTGAAAAGAAATCACTTATGTTGTTTTTATCACTGATAAACGCAACAGCAGATTTACACGTTACCTAAATGCAAACAAATTAAATCAATTTTACGCTTGGATAGTATTATAATGTTTATTTTATGGCTTTGTCATACATCCGTTACAGTCAGGCATTCAAATACTTGCTTTGCAATAAAATCGAAAAAAAAAGATTAGAAATAATCATATTTTCGGGTACCTACCCTGATGTATGGAAGTGAGGCATGGAACTGGCAGAAAAAGGATGAAAGTAGGCAGAATGCTGTTGAAATGAGATCCCTGAAGCGTGTGTGTGGTAAAACCATATATGATCGTGTGAGAAATGTGGAGATCCGCAAAGAGTGCAAGGCTGATGTCAAAAAAGGGACGTTTAGATGGTTTGGGCATGTAGAGCGAATGAGCGAAGAAAGGAGTGTAAGGAGAATATACTATGCAAATGTGAATGGTAGCACAAGTCGGGGACGCCCGAGGAAGACATGGCACTACCAAGTGAATCAGATACTTGAGTCGGGCCATGTCAAGAGTCAGAATAATAGAAGAGTATGTATGAGACGATGTATGAATGTGAATGAGGCAAGGAGACCAAGACCAAGTTGTTTGGCAGTCTGTCCTTTCTGCCTACCCCTGCGGGAAACGGCGTGATGGTTAGTTAGTAAGTTAACATATTTAAAAAAAATATGTATTAAGTTTTTGAATTTAAACATTAAAAAAAATGGCACACGTTACGTATTTTGTAACTAAAATTGCTGATAACGAAAACGTTTATAAAAACACACTTATTTTTTATAAAAAATGTATAACAAACGTTATCGTTACCTCGATTTTTAGCGTTTCATATAAAAATAATTAATATTTTCAATTTATTTATTGTTATTAAGTTTAATTTGTAGAACTCCATTTTAATTTTAATTTTTTATATATTCAATAATATTGTTATTGGGTTTATAAAAACAGTTTATTTTAGTTTAGTTTAGTTTAGTTTATTTTTACACAGCAGAACTTGTTTAAAAATAAACTGTTTTTATAAACCCAATAATAATATTATTGAATATATAAAAAATAAAAATTAATATTTTCAAATTGCGGTTTGTACCTTTGGTATCATTAAGGTGAATATTTTAATAATTTTGGAGGCTAACTTTTAGATTTGAATATAAAGCGTGGTGTTTTTATTCTCTCTAACAACATTTAGTTAATATTTCTCACCACAGCAGTAGGGAAGACACAATAATTTCTGTCAGACCATATGGGTTGTTCGCAAAAGTGTAGAAATTAGCTTGAAGGGTTAAGATAGCTGGAAATAGTGTTCACATGGCCAGCAAAAAAACTAAAAGTAGGACAGCACGTGTGTACATGGATAAAAACTTATAAAGCATATACTTAATGATTGACTTTGTGGTATAATGACGTGTTGCGCTTCACTCAACATCTCTGACATCATCAGGGTAGATGTTAAAAATAACCTTCTTTTGGTCGCCAAAATAGTGCTATATTTCTATTTTTTGCATCGTTTTATAATTTAATAATTTCCCTGAATACAAGAAATGAATTCGTCCTTGTTGATAAAAACCGATTGTAATTTTTTTAATTCGATCGTAAAGTTAAATATTATGAAAATATATACAAATTATATTTGTGTCAAATCTGGAACATTTTTTTTCATTGTAGGTCAAGGTCATTATTAATCTTCATATATTTTTAGATTTTATTATATCTTCATTTCAATAATAGATCCGGTTAGAAAGTGTTCATAATAAAATACATAGTTCCTCGTTAAAATTCTGATTAGAATCATTGTTGTTTATTAGCATTTAATGCATAACCGAAATTTTTAACAATGTATCTTTGTATAGAACATTTTAATTATGCAAGTTGGTATAGAATACAAAATTTTTTTTTTTTTTATTGATTATTAGAGAGAAATATAAATATTTCGCTTTCTAACTAAAATTTTAATGTAACCAAGTAAATTATAATTTTGTTCACTTATCTTAAGATTTTATCATACGATATTTGTTTGATTCTCCATTTTCAGACAATCTAGATTGATTAGATCTACAATCTACTGTCCTTCTAACTAGAAATTCCACTGCGTTGTATAGCTTTTTTTATTTAAAAAAAACGTATGATTTTTTAGTACATATGTATTATGTGTAAATATTATATTTCACGATTTTTAAAGATAAAGCCGATAATATAATGTGAGCAATTGACACCTAAAGATAAAACTCTGACCTGTGCCCGAATCTAAGCAGTTTCCAGTTTAAAAACTCCATGTTAAAATAATGTGTTATGAGAATAAGCACAACTATAATTTAATTAAACTATTTTTTTATAACATTTTAGTTATCAAAAAAAAAAAATTAAAAATTTGAAAAAAATACGTTCAAAGTTCGCGTTGTATTCCCGTGCAAGGTACAGACTTCCACTGAATCTAAATCTACATGCAAGCATTATATTTCAGATTTGTAAATATGACAGACAATTTGCTTCTCTTATTGTCATCTACTTGCTGGAGTTGCGAACAAACTACGGAAGCTGTCAACACCGTTCACTGGTTTTACCGGAGATGGAAGGTAACGCCTAGTGTTTAGGCAATTTACTCAACAATTGAGCTTAAATATCTTTCAGCAGGAAAACATCTAAAATCTGTTGTAGCCCCGTAGTTAACTTTCAAAGATGGCTTGAAAGGGAGACATGTAAAAATATCTTATTTTTATTAGAGTGAGCTCGCTAATATTAAAAATAAAAGTTTAAAAAATATGTAAGCACAAGAGAATTTAATATTTAAAAATCAATAAATTGCCACCACCGAGTTTGAAAACCGACCAACTGCTTGGAAGGCAACTATGCTGACCATTACACCACCCTTGTAAGAATGGCGGCATAAATGCATCCACTCGAGTGATTACCATAATAAATAATATCATTTACATTATTATTTAATTAGTATCATTCCTCAAAATATTAATGTGTTAAATATTAATATGAACTGCCTAGTGCGGTTTAAAGCCAATGAATCAACCTAGATTTCGCCGTTTATCCCTTATTTTTAGGTTATAAAACGTGTTTGCAAAGTTGCCATAATATGCCAAAAATCGCACGAGTGAATATAAATATGTAGATACCTACTGGAAATAAGATAATTATGTATTTTTGAATTTTAGATTGCACGCTTGATAGTGATAAAATTTTAGTATTATCAAAAAGAATTATTTTACCTCGCATTAAAACATGATTTTGACAGCTTGCATTATGATTAATATCTTATTTGTGAGACTAGTTCTCGTTACCCGCGAAAAATCACGGGATCTGATGTTAGATTCTCACCTTATCTATCTATGGTCTATTTCATAGAACAAAGGTTGAAGTCGATTCAAATTTGGGATTCTATCTCATAGATTTTCTGCTTGCAATGACCTATTGCATAGTTCTCTGAAATGGTTCATTAAATAGATGAGGTGGGATCCAAAGCATGAGCCAACCGGCGCGAGGAATATTTGGAAGCCCCTTGTCAAATCCAGTAGACGCCTGTGTAATCAATAATATTTGGACGATTTCTATTTATTTATTCATTTTTTTTCCTCCGCTGCGCATCTCACTAGGGAATCCTTGTGACGAGATGAGCAGCTTTACAATTATATTCAATCAAATAAGTAAATCACATAACACATGGATCACATCGAATATGGGGCTCCTAAGGTGATTCATGACAAAAGCCACGACATGGGCAATCCAACAAACATCACCACTGTTTCTTGAATAGATTCAACGAACCTATAGTTTTTATATTTTCACCGAGCATATTATAAAGCAATGGAGCTTTATAAGAAAAACTCCTTTTTCCAAAGGATGTTCTGGTATTTACCAGCTGATATATTAAAGAGGAACCCAATCTAGTGTTGCACACTTGTTGGGATCTGTTGGCAGTATGTTGTTTAATGTTGTTAATTTCACTATATAATTTATTTATGTCTATTCTTGAATACACATTTTACAAATGATTACAGTGGTTTATATATTAGTACAGAGAAAAAAGTACAGAAAAAAGGTATAAAAAATAAAGAACATAGGTTGATATAGGTAAAACTGTGTGTGGGTGATATTGTATGTTATGTGAACACCTCACTGGGAGAACCTGTGCTGAGGTGTTAACATGCTTGTGATTAAGGGTGACAGGTATTTATGTGTTGTGGTAGAAAGTTATTATTATTTTTTTTTTTCACCGACATATATTGAAACATGAAAACACACATTTATATGTGAGTGTATGTATTTTTGGATAATTCTTCAAGAACGTGTATAATATTTAATTTTACTTATTATATTTTGGTTATGTTTGGTTTGGAATTATAATCTTTTGAATAAAGTGAATATCTTGATTTTTTATCCAGGCTACGATATGTTTTTTGAGAAAGTTTGTAGATGTGTTTGTAGTCAATAATTGTTTCAAAGTAATGGGCATACTGTTAAAAAGTTTGGTGCGTAATATTGAAAGTGTCTTTGTCCGTGTGTGGTGTGTGTTATCGGAATGTTCAGTGTTTTTTTGTTGAGGACCTGGTTTTTATTATGGCTTTTGCTTGATTTGTAATATGAAGATTATTATGGATGAGGTGTAGGAGAGCAGTTTTGGCGTAAAGTTGTCTTATTGACATGACGTCTATTGTTTTGAAGATTTTGTTTGAGTCTGTGTAGAATGGTACTTGCAGTGTGAGTTTTATTATTGCCTTTTGAACTTTTTGAATTGGGTCAATTGTTGTGTTTGTAGCGCTTCTCCAAGCTAATATTCCATAAGTGGCAATGGATTGACACAGTGCAAAATATATTGATCTGAGTATTGTTAGTGGGAAAATGTTTTTAATGGATTTTATTAGGTGCAAGAATCGTTTGAGTTTATTAGTAATGAAAGTAATGTGTTCAGTCCATTGTAAGTGTATATCAATAATAACTCCTAGGTACTTTATTTGTTTTACCCTTTCAATGTGTTTGCATTGACAATTGGATGAAGTTTGTTTACAGTCATGCAAAAACAAGTTCAAGTTAGAAGGAGGTTGACTTCTTTGTGTAATACTATGTGTGATGTATTTTGTTTTGACTGTGTTAACGGTAAGAGTATTTCTGATTAGCCATTTTATGACAATTGACAAACATTTTTCAGCTGTTATGAATAAATCTTTCCATGTGGCTGCTTGACACAGAAGAACTGTATCATCAGCGAAGGTCACGATTTTACCATCAATTTCAATGTCACATAAATCGTTTATGTATATGAGGAATATTAGTGGGCCAAGTACACTGCCCTGTGGGACTCCGTACGTGATTAAAAGTGGTTCACTTGTCTTGTTGTCAATTTTAACTTGTTGTGTTCTGTCAGACATGAAACTTTTCATTAATTCAAATTCTACTCCATTAATGCCAATGTTTTTTAGCTTCTTGAAAAGTTTTTTGTGCGAAATTGTATCGAAGGCTTTAGATAAGTCCAAATAGATTGAAATAACTTTTTTTTGCTTCAAAATTATGTGTAATAAACTCGGTTACAGTGGCAATTGCGTTTTTTGTGTTTCTATTTTTTCTAAAGACTTATTGGTTAACTGAGAGTATTTGCATGTTTTCCAGATAATGTTGCAGCTGTTCTTTTATTGCTTTTTCAAGAATTTTTGACAACGTGTTGGTCAGTAACGTAATGGGTCTAAAGTTGTTTACATTATTTTTAGGTCCTGATTTATGAATAGGAATAACCAGACCTTTTTTAGGATGCTCGGAAAAATTCCATCTTTCAGGCTAAGATTAATAACGTATGTTAGTGGAGTAAGTATTTGTTGGCTTAGTGTTATTATTGTTTTATAGTCTATTCCGTCAGGACCTGATGTTGTGTTATTCTTTAGGGAATGTATTAATTTTTTGGTGTCTTGTACAGTTACTCTATGTAATTTGAATAGACTGTCACTATTTTTGTGAGTGCACTGAGTCGAAATTTTTTGAGGTTCTTGATTATCGTTATTATTTATGCGACGATTTTTGTTTTTTTTATTTTCGGCTAGGCTAGCTCCGATATTTGTGTATTGTCTGTTTATGTTAAGGAAAAGTGTATGATTTTTATGGAAGTCGACTTCTTCGTCGTTGATAAGCATTTTTTTTATTTCATCATCTTTGTTTTTTTGTGTATTTGTACTTTCCCTCAGAATAGACCAAACGCTTTTCGGGTCAAAGTTAGCAGTTATCAGTTTGTGTCTGTAATATAATTCTTTGGCTTTTCGTATAATTAGAGAACAAGTATTTCTGTAAGTTTTATAGAATGAGTTCAAAAAAGTATCATTTGGGTTGCGTTTGACTTGTTTGTGCAGTTTGTCCCGTTTTTTAATGCTATAATAACTGTGACGTGAATACTAAAAACTTTTCTAATACATTATTTTAAAAATGAATTTTTGTGCAACATTTAAAGGCTCTACTTTATTTTTTGTAAGTGATAGGCATTATCAACGCCTTGGCGCTTTTACAATTCAGCGCCCGGAGCGGATTGCTCCATTGAGCCGGCCATAAATAAACAACTCACCGCCCGTCCCTGTATCCCAGCCATAATTCCAGCTTAATTGACTTTATGAAAATTTCAGATTTTTTGTCAAAATAAAATTATGAATGTAAAATTAAATTACATTTCAAATAAAGAAGAAAAATAATCGTCTTGTAAAATATATTTTATGTACCTAAGTACTTCATCGCTTACATGAATTATAAAAAAATATTTTTATAATTTTCTAAACACATCGTCCCCGTTGCATAACTAATCTAACTGAATTTTACAGGTACATGAGAGCACTTGTAAACGGTGTTTATCATCGTTGTTTTAAACCAATTTATTTGAGTTATATGGGTCGACCGGTTTCGGTTGCACTCAACCTTTTTCAGGATAATGGGTATATAAACTAGTAACTAGTAGTATAAACCAATTTATATTTCCATTGTCCTGAAGAAGATTGAGTGCAATTGACACCGGTCGACCTATACAACTCAAATAAAGTGGTTTAAAACAAAGTTAAACAAATTTTATTTATTTAAATATATGATAATCTGTTCGCTAAAAGCTTTGTTTTTGTGACAGTGATAAACCATTTTTTTGGCCATTTTTTAATACGATTAGGATAATTTTGTATTACAATAACAATAGCTTATTTGAGTTTGGCTTATTCTGCACATAACAGAATCATTTTGCACTACAAAAATTGAATAAGAACTATCTTTTTTGAGTTAAACTTGTTATTTATTGATACCAATGATTGAAAATACCTAATACCAAAGGGGACACTGAGGCTTAATACCAAAAAAACGAAATTCATCTCATTTCTTAAATGGGTGGTCATTTATATTAAAAAAATACATATTTTTTCCAATTTCACACTCCTTTTATTCTAATTGATTCAAGCCGTATAAAACAACACCCTATTGATACAAAAAAATCAGAAATATTAAGAATGTATGTGACAAACTCATTTTTGTAGTATTAGCGATTAAGTGCACACAAAAATATGAATCACAAAACTATTTACTAATTTTTTTAAACTAAAAAAAACACCAAATATATGGAAAAAGACTAAAGGTATCGTGATTCATATCATACCCAGTATATATTCATACCATAGATACTCAGTAAATTGCTAGACGTTGTGGCCCATCTCATACTTAATACCCAATTAGGACCTATTTAACAAGTGTCTCGTTAAATCTTTATGTTTTAAGTTCGAAAAAAATAAATGTTATTTTAAGATAATGTCTATACATTTGTTATGCCGAAATGTTAGTTATATGACATTCCTTCGATAGAAAAAAATCGTAAAGTAAGCTTCGAGAATTATTTAAAACACGTTTTATTCTGTTATTTAATATGTTGCAGGCATGAAAATATTCACATTGTATCTTTAAATACAACTAAAGCCGAGGGGTTTTTGCTCTATTTCATACGAGTCGTGTTTCATTAAATATTTTCACCATTTTCGTTGACTACTTATCGTTTTTTAATATTAGCGCGCTCCCTCTAACATTTATATTTATATATCTCCCTTTCAAACTTCCTGAACGAGTTATGCTTCGCAGACTTGCTCCTATTCTGGAAGACCCAGTTCCACAAGATTAAGCTGGCTTCAATCAAACCAGGCCATTACATAATGATACAACTGTTTAATGATAACGATTCTGCAATGACCATTGAAATTTTCAACGTCACTTTTAACGTACAGTTCAGCAACGACAGTTTGACAATGTCAACACATGGTCAAACTGCCCTCATGACCTTTTATGCTTACACATACACCAAATTTGTAATCTTCTCCATAATATATTGGAGAACATTAAGACATAAATATATATTTATTTAGAATTTACGGCACAAGTGCCATTTACATACAAAGTTTTTATTTGATTTTTTTACATATACATAGTGCTGTATTAAATTTTTATGAGAAAAATTAAAGAATTAAATTAAGTTAAAACATAACAAATAAAATAACAGTAAAGAAAGAAGCAATGACAATAGACTGTTATGTAGTGACCTCATTAAAATAAGTGGCGTTAAAATGTGTTATTAGTGCAGCTTTATACTTTACAAGGGGAATATTAAAAGTATCTGCGATTTTAGCATAAAAGTTCCCAAGTGTGTGCAATCTATTTATAACTGAGTTATATCCTGAGACTGTGGAATAATTGTCACAATAATACATACTAGAGGACCTTGATCTAATGGTAGGTGCATGAAATTGAATCAGCATTAATATGTCGGGGCTATCCAACTGATAATTTATAATTTTGTATAAAAATATAAGATCAAAATTTTTTCTTCTATCACTTAACTTAAGCAATTTGAATGACAGCCGAATGACTAAAATACGGGTTGTTTCGGAGAACTTGAATAATTCATCAAATTTTAACGTTTATTTTCAGGTTCTGTGACAGTTCTATTCAAGTTCGTTATTATATCATTATAGGCTAGTTGCTTGACTGAACTGAAATAATAAAAGGATTTAAAAAAATCTTTCCCAGAACTTAAAAATGTTTAAATTCTCCGAAACAACCCGTCTTAAAGGTTCCATGATAACTCAACACAATGACAATTCAACACAACTTTTAAAAGTGATGAGTCATAAAAAGCGATGGAAAAACTAACCTATTTAACCAAGTTTTTATTTCATCCCTATTTAATATTATGTTGAATTGTCATTTTGTTGGGTTATCCGGTCACCGCATTTTATTTATCGTTTCATTAACCTATAACTCAATTAACTAAGCGTAAGGTAATTACATTTCTTTTATTCTTCACAATCGGTTGCTATAGAAAGATAAATCTTCTATCTAATTATATAATGTTCTTATAATAGACGGTCATTGATTTTTATTTAGTTTTACCGGTTAGTTAACACATTATTAAAAATATTACTAACTTTATTTAAAAAAACATTTAAATACTAATGGATAAATAGAAATATTATAATAGATCGTTTAACAGCGTTTGGTGCTTTTGAGGAAGTAAATGTTATAAATGGCACTAATATTTTCTTATCATATTTTAATGTCAAATTGGTTGTCTTATGAAACAATTACTAACATAAACTGAAACAAAGTAAATATTAAGAAGAGTCTCTGAGAAAAGGGGATAGTAACGACAAACATTTCAAATGAAAATTTAGAATGCGCATTGTTTGCTCTCTTTGCGGAAGATAACTTACCTGTAAATACATTTCTATAATACATGGGATTTACATTAGCGTCCTTCATGACCTTCCTCGCAATGCTTGTTTGTATTCGTGATTTGCAAAGCTGTGAAGTAATTGCGTCCATTTAGGCAATCAGTGTGGTTCTATAAATACTATTCTTTATATAGAACTTGAATGATTTAACTAATAGCGATTTTTTCCCGAATTCTTCCAAATTATGTTTTGCATAACTAAGTAACTGCAAGCTAATTTAATGCGGTCAATCGAACTTGAACTGAAACTGATGCGTCTTCAGTTGGAGTTCGATTGGCTGTTTAGGTGTAGGTTATTCCTTACCGAAATCCTGAACATGGAAGGAACATCGAAGTATTCGGTCGGTCTGTCTAAAGCCAGAGCAAACGGGGGCGCCGTAATGTTTCTGAGGCAGCGGAGCGCCATCAGGGCCACCACGCTCACCAGCAGGGGCGCCGTGGAACTTCCGCGCCCCATCAGCATCTCCATCAGTCCCCACGGGCCCCGCCACGAGTTCACACTCACCACTCCGTACGCCACCGTGTACAAGCGAGACCACAAGTAATAGTTCAGTCGAGACCTGTCGGGGTTGAGATACTTCTTAAGGAAGCCTTGCGACAGCATCAGCGTGAGGTGTCCCACCGTCCCCAGAGCCATGGACAGAAGCGTGGAGAGCAGCGGCCGCTCGGGGAACACGTACATGTTGGCTAGTTCCCACGTGCCCCGCCAGTAGGCCACCACCGCGGGAGCCACCACCAGGCAAGAGAACAGCGTGTCCAGCACGGCCAGCAGCGCCCGGTGAGGCCGAGACTCTCCCTCCAGGGCCTCGGCCAGCCCCGCCGTGCTGCCCCTCATGCTGCTTCACCACGGGGCCCCCATAGAGCCTTTAACGCACAAGTAACACAAGTGAGGCAAGGAAGCACTCAGACGGAGTACGGCAGAGGACGCCAGAGTCAAAGTACTATAACACTGAGTTAGATTGGTGTCGCCACACGCGTTCCCTACACCGATCGCTGTCAAACTATTTTTCGGATTAATCCGCACGCACCGGCCGAATCGCGTCGTGTCATTCTTATCAGTGTACGAACAGATGGGAGATACGATCTCTGCAGCGGTGATACGGGAAGTGGGTGCACAGTACCGGCAGGGTCTGCTGATGGCCAGAGACTAAAGAGGCTGGCCTGGTGAACAGGTGACTAGGTAGTAGAGAGCAAGTAGCAAGGAGTAGAGCTAGAAGCAGGACTGGGAGGCAGGACTCGGTGCAGCGGCTGCAGGACGCGGCACTGTGTGAGCGTCCGGTTGCCTGACTGACTGACTGACTGAGTGGCTGACTGGCCTACACGGCGGTACTAGACCCCCCTACTGAGGAGGTAATTGCACCAGGACCGAATACGCGGCCAATTGACGATCCTTTTGTGATCCCCGCTCCTCTCGTCACAAGATGTCACCCAAATCTCACGCAGGACGCGCTTTCTTCTCTTCCGCCTTCCTCGCTAATACCGCGCGCCGACCTACCTAAATACTTAGTTTTAATTAGTCAATTTTACACATAACCCATACTTTTTATTTTCTTTGTCTTTTCTGTTTCATGTTTCGTTAAGAATTCCTAGTTTTATCTTCTCCTCAATGATTAAATATTACATTGATTTGTATAACCTTTAAAAGTCATTCCAATAATCTGAATTATTCTATTAATTATCGAATGGAAAATCACAAGTGAAAATATTTATTTTTTGAATTGTGAAAATAAGGTTGGCAATCAAAACAATAATTTCATATTGTTTGAAAACAATCTGACATTAAATTGATAAAGAGATTGTGACACATGCCATAATAAATATTTATAACTAGAGTTAGACACGCCGCGCCGTTTCTAGATGATCTTTCTTGAAACCCGAAGGTTTTCCGGATAATGATATCCTTGATAGATTGCGTGCTCTGATCCTGCAGGTCAATGGACCAGTCCATAAATCTTGGCTGGAAATGATGTTATTATCCTTAGAGCAGTGCATAGGTAGTTAGTAGTTAAGAATCGGTGAGTGGGCACTGCCGCTATCACTTCACTACGTTCGAGTACTGACATGCTCGCGAACATCCACTCAGGGTTATCAAACATGATAACAACATTTTGTAAATACACAATAATAATATAATAAAAACATATACGTACACATACTATTTATTCTAGTATTTTCTGCGAGAAGTGGCGCAGTTTATTTTATAGAATTCGTCCTAACCATAAAACATAAGAAAAAGTTTGTTTTTGGAGCAGTAAATGATGTATTTTGCATAGATTCGTTTGTATGAATTTTCAAGTAGATCTACGAATTATTATAATTTCATTTTCAATTAAAAAGCGTCATGTTATTAAGTTCCATATTGATAATTTTTTTCAGGATCCCTACAAGTGCAAGTGGAACCTAAATAAAAGAATTGCGGTTATGTCTAGGAAAAAATACGATTTATGCATAACCTTATGTAAAAAAGAAAAGGTACCATACTAAACCCTCGAATAATAAAATTTATTACCCATTGAAAATATCACATTGTTACTATATTGTTTTTTGCGACACGGTTTTCAGATTTAAACATTTTTAACTGAAATAATAGTTTCTATGTGGGTAGGTACTTGTTAATCGTTAGTAAATCGATTAGCAAAACTTTTTTGAATTTCAATTCGTCATCAATCAAATATGTGAATAAAAAACCAAAAACACGCAACTTCCCCTCACCCTAGATTTGGCTAATGTCAATGTCATTCGTACAAAATCGCACTCATGCTCTGTCGAGGGCTTTTTAGGTCCGTGGATTCATACAAACTTTTCCGTTCTACCGACTAACATTAATCTTCACTAACCATCCTATAATCTCCGTGTTATATAATTTTCATGTTTTCCACCATTTTTTGTATATTCTGCTGTCCGAGGGCTTTTAAAAAAAAAAAATCATTATGTGATTGATTTACTTAAAAGACTTGCTTCTAGTCCTTACTTTTCTTTGAGACTTACGTCTTTTTTATTTTCTTTTTCTCTCTATGAGTCCTGTCTTTACTTTGTAGCGATCAATTTGATTTAAAGCATGGTATTATTTTTTTTCTTATTAGAATGACGTTATACTAATTTACGTATTGCTAGGTTTTATTAGTTCAATTAGTAACCAATAACAGGTTACGGTTGTAAGGATTTTGACAGTCAACTTGATGAACTATTGTTTTGTTGTGTCGTCAATCTCCTCCTTATAGCATGGTTAGATTGTCGCAGATAGTCGCCTACTCCAACACAGGCGATTTTGATCATCATTGTTTTCTTTTAAATTTATCGAATACTAGTTAACGTATTCCCGGCGTTGCTCGGTATTATGAATGGTTTGGTATACTTTATTAAGTTTTCAGGTTGCGAAAACCATTACCTTAAACCTTGACTCTTTTTTAAGGTGGAAATAGTATAATTGCATTGGCGATATAAGAATATAATAATGGGGGATTGCTCGACGGTCACACTTCAATTATTTCTGATTATTATTAAAAGTGTGACTAAAATCTCGAATGTTTTTAGAATGATCTCTAGTGATGTAAGTTATTTATATTTAAGATTACTAACAACTGGACCTTAACGTTGAAACATTTTATTTAAAACGATTTGAAAATGTTATAAAACGTTTTTTAACTATAAAATTAGCGGTACGAACCAGATTTTATTTTTCTAGACGATGAATTAGTAACTTCCAGAAGGATCCCTCTATGAAGATTTAAGATTTTAGTAATACATTCATCAGGAATAAATAAAATAAAACCCCACGCTTACGCTTACGCTTATGCTTACGTTTCTATGTTTAGGGCAAAGTCGACCGTAGGTCCTCCATTACGCCGGGCCGCGCGCCGAATATTATGTTTTCACGACTTCATCTCTTATGTCGTTAAGATCCACTTTATTTCAGAGATTCGATAGGGCAAAATCAATTATAGGTCTGTTTAATACACCAACACCAGGGTCGCTCGCATATTTCTGTACAGGGCTTCTTCACTCAAGGCGTTAAGATTCCAACGTTATTTTAGGGTATTATTTTAGTATATTCAATTATTTGACTCACTCCGACTTTTTCTACCATTCACTTTTTTTTTATTTTTTATTTTTTATTTATTTATTTATTTATTAAATTGAATATAATTACATTTAATACAATATAAGATATGGGTAGTCCCACAAAGCTGTGACAATCAGCTTGTCTGTAGGTTCTACCATTTAATGTTATAACATAATACACATTAGCTTAAGTTTAAATATTAATACCAAATATAATGTTTAGGATAGATAAACTTTTTGTTCATTTATTAACCACTTTTTTGTCAGTTTAGGGCAGGGTTCTTCATTATTTTTTAAGTTAAAGTTTTCGTTAAATTTGTTATAAATCACAGGTATCAAATAGTCAAGTGTTCTGCTACCATACTTATTTGATATTAGTGGAATTTTTAGGCCTTTTTTTTCAGTAGATCTTGTTTTGTGACTATGCACCAATAACTTTTTGCACGCATTTTCTCCCGCATTATCCATAATTATAATAAACCAGAGAAGCCCTTTAATTGGAAGTAGGCCCTCAGAGCCATACAGTAATTTTAAGTTGTTTCTTTGTTTGTAAATGCTAGGTTTAACAATTTCTTTAATTATAGCAGTTTGTAAATTTTGAATGAATTTAATATTAATATTACTCGAGTGTCCCCAAGTTCGAATTCCATATCTAATGTAGTATGTATATCTAATGTATTGTAGTAACATGAAATCCACCTTGTTACCGCTTAAAAACTACGTTATATAAACTTTATTTCGACTAAGTATCTCATTCCACTGCAGAGATAATGCTCCCCGACTTTTCATACTACTAACTACCTACTGTATTGTTACTAAAACTTCATCATATCGACTTTTAATCGAGTCCGTGTGTCATTCCAGTGCAAAGATAATTAAGTCTTTCTCGGGCGTTCCTGACTTCTTCTATCATTCAAAGCACTCTCTAAACACTCCTCGCACTAATAAGAACAAACTTTTAAATTTTCATCACAATCGGATGAATGGTATAGGAATGCTTACGGGACAAACATATATATATAGATTGATACTTTTGTATTATTTTAGCCATATTAATCCAACTATTATTGATTTTGATCAAAATTAACGTTTGTTTTCTGCTGATATTTTATTACTGTTCACTTGTGTATAAATATAATCTATAAAATAAGATGGTTTGTACCATATTATTCCAACTATTAATTTGATTTTGTTCAAAGTTATCGTTTGTTTTCTGTGGAAATTTTATTACTGTTCACTTGTGTATAAATACCATTATTTTATTAAGTCATTGATAAATACCAATCCACCATCCACATACTCATAATAATGTCATACATGTTACTAATTTGTACTGTGCAAGGACACTTGATGGTCTAATCGTTTTTTTACATACACGGAGGTTCTTTTAATTAAAATAATAGTCATTGTTGTCCGCCTTGAAGGAGTAACCATTTGTTACTTATTACAGGCCGGAAAGCGGCGGGTTCCCTCAACTGTTCCACCGAGAAGTTTCGTGCCATTTCTTCCTAGAGAATCAAGGAATACTTATCAATCTCTTGAAAAACTCGTTAGAAAGGGGTAGTGTGTTGAACCAAGGAACTGTGACTGTGAACCAATAAATTATGACCACATAGTCTATAAACTTATTTATCTCAACGGCGAATATAGAATAACCCTTTCCCTTGTCCCACCCCTGCTATGCATTCTGTGTCCGAGTGCCACACTTCGGTGACACATTTCCCACATTCCGTTTCACTGAAGCACCGTCAATACACTCACAATAATACTGTAAGGGTGTCTGGGGGAGAAGTTGTACGGATTCTGATTGTTTGCGGAGTATTCCGTATCCATTACGCCTTTCCTTTAGTTATTTCACGCATATAAATATGATTATATTGATTAATTTATTCTGCCAATGTCCGCATAGACAGAAAGAAGGCTGTACATCTAAAACGATCGATATATCGCAAGACGCCCAATAACAACCCCATGTGAACTAATGTTTGTAATGGGAAATGCGTCATTTGTCATTTGGACAAAAAGCCTTTCGTCGGCTAGTTTTTTTTGTAGCGTACAACTTTAACGTAATTGAATTTCGATATTTGAAATTTTTTACTTAATTCAAAGTAAGATGACTTTTCCCTTATTTCATCCACACTAGACACACACTTCTAGCGGAGTGTCTTTCATTGGTTATGACACACGATTATGACCCGAATTACTGAAAAGTAAATATATAAATAATACAGTAAATGTTTATAGTGAGCCTCAGATGATTTTAGTTTTAAATTCTTCTCGTGACCAGCTTTATTCTAAATATTCCATTGGCTATGTAACCACATACAACGCAAAAGTACTTCAGATAAGCGGTAGGACAGAAAAAATTTCTAAAACAAATAAGTGCACAAGTAACCTTTTTATGGTGCATTTGTGCTTACTCTATTAGGCAAACATTTTTCTCCTAATGAATGGGTTGAGAATTATGAAAAAAAATGATGTTGTATTTTATAAGACAAGACATCTTGTCTGGGGGTGGAGTGCGGAATGTTTGAAACTGATTTTACAAGACATAATAATATATTTTTTTTAATTTAACGAAATATCTTGTAAACATTTAGGTCATCTTGATATTTAATCAGTGTAAATTTACAATATTATGGTTCAGTCTGAAACGGATCTGTGTGATATTTGTATTAGAATTTCCTGCATTGAAGATCTGAGGTGTGAAGGTATGATAACGTTGTTTGATTAATTCGTCACGTCGAGAATCGCCTACTGCTGAAAATTATCTTGGTCACATTGTATTGCATTTATTATATTTTAAAAGCCACTGTCAATTCAACTGCTATTTTTAGTTTTTTTTAATAACTGCACTAGACCGTTGTTTTGATTTCCATATAATTAATTATCTCTTTCAATTACTATTCACGTAAATATTGGAGAAAAAAAAACTGCAGAAAAATTCATTGAACACTATTTACCCACAATGAAGGGTGTCCGGGGGAAAAGTGCACTAACTTCGGAGGTGACTCTACTTGATGGTACAAATAAAAAAAAAGTTTTTTTATATTAAAAGTAGTGAATGAGATTCTTTTTGTGTATTTTTGTGGGGAAAAAAACAATGGATTTAAAAAAAAAAGTTATTTTTCTTTTTTACTTCTACCATCGTGCTGATTCACCTCCGTAAGTTTAAGTTTTTTTTTTTTTTTCTCTCTCTTCTCCGCTTTACCTCCGAACACTTGTATATTGTGTAATTGCGTAACTGTGTAATGTTCAATTGTAATTTTTGTGTAATTACGGCAGTGGCGATTTGTGGGGTTGAAAATAAAGTAGGCACAAACGTATTTTTCATATTTATATACCTACATACCAATACGCAAGCGGAAGATCAAATCAACGCGATGATCTTTCGTAGCAGCAGAATACCCGGTGATGTAATCGGTGACAGGATAAATCATCAAAATGATAATTCATCACATCTTTAAAAAGTTATATAAAGTCAT
Organism: Hesperophylax magnus; assembly: GCA_026573805.1. Classification (NCBI taxonomy): domain Eukaryota; kingdom Metazoa; phylum Arthropoda; class Insecta; order Trichoptera; family Limnephilidae; genus Hesperophylax; species Hesperophylax magnus. The sequence goes on from JAIUSX010000022.1 coordinate 11,854,183, forward strand.
GGAAAGTGATGAAACAAAAACTTTATTAACTGGGTTAAGTAGGTTAGGTTAGATTTAAATTTTTTTCTACGTTTCTAATGACTTTATCAAATGGAAAAGTAATGATACCGCCATAACACGGGCACGTGCCTAGAGTGATGGTTTAGAAAAAAACAAAATCATGTAATAATCTAGCAAATGAATAAAGAAAGAATAGTCGATTTGTGCTCCTTGGGAATGTTTGGAGGCGGGCCTCAAACTAAACAACGAGCGACCATGTCAGCTAGCGTTCATTTGGATTCCATCTGACTTCCCCACCCACCTCCGCCTGCATGAAATCAGCGGCTTTCGAAGCGGGCCGTACGACTGCCTCAAATGTGGCCGGCAGGAATGATGAGTTACATAATATTATAAATACGACTCTAGTCCTGGTGATATACGAAAATATAAATAGGTATTATAATAGGTAATAATTAACATACACAATTTATAATTTGGTAATTTTTAAATTGACGAGCTACCAATTTTTGTAAACTGGACAAAAGCATTCATTCCAAATTTGTATTAAAACCTTGTCCTAAATAACATTTACATGGATCAATATGTTTTAAAAATCATTTATAAACATACTAATTTCGGTTGTCGGTGCATGGGTGAGTGATTTGATATTGAGTTCCTGTGGCTCCTTTGCTGAGGCGGACTAGGTTTTTTATTTAAATACTACAGATCCCAGGAAGTTTTTTTCTCAAAATATTCCTAATTGATAATATTAATCATATTATAAACGGATGCAATTAAAAATATTGAAATTTTGAACACAGAAAAAGATATACTTTTAAAAGTCGCTTACGGTTATTTGGGTGAAAACCGTAATTACACGAAACTAAAAATCATATTTAATTACACAAAAGTATTATAAAAGTTATCGTCACTTCACTTTTTTCGTTTAGTATAAAAATATTTTTTTTAATATTTGCGAAACTTGATAAATATTTTTTAAATGCTAAATGTTGTTTCAAAGAATTATTTTTAATTTTTCTGGAGCGTTTACGGTAATTTATTTAATGCATACTGAAAGCGCGGTATCCTACATTTTCTAAAACTGTTTAAATCATAGTTCTTTCCGTAATACAAAACGATATACATTTAATTTTTTATGTAACCGTGTGAGGTTGGGATATTTATATCCCAAAAATAGACATTACCGCTGTTTGTTGTCTCTGAAGAATATCTGCCGAAATTACTCAAGGGGTATTTATTTTAAATTATTTTGTTAATTAATTAAGTCAAATGTTTTTTTATAAATACTTTCAGCTTATCCTACAATTAAAATAACCTGTGGTTTTTTCAAGAGGGTATTTTCATTGTTTTTTTTGTTTCCGATAAAAGTTAGGAAAAAAATTACGATAATGAAGTTTATTTTGATGTTGACGAATACTCTGACGATTTATAATGTGCCATTTTCGATTTGCCGCCTAAACGACATGACCGTTTTTAACCGGCCAACTTTGGTCACAACTTTGGCGACAGCGTTTATATACCATCGATGTCGTTAAATAAAATGGAAGGTAATAAAAAGATTTTTCGTTTCATGAAATTATTGTTGTTTATATTGACTATAACAACATTACTAATTTGAAATGGTTGAGATTGAACCAATCGAGTTTGTAATATTTGAGACCGCCCGCCTCCTAGCGGTGAAAACTCGAAACAGGAAAACACAACCAAGTATTTTTCCTTCACAGTTATTTCATAGATGGCGCAACACTAATTTTCATGGAAAATAAAATATTATTAATATTATGCTTGAATATCTAAACGTTTATGCTTTGATAGCAGATATATTATGGAAATTGGTTATTTATGTAAATTCCATTCAAAGCGAAGTTTATTTTCGCAAGATCCTGCATGGAATTGTTTTGACAAAAATACAGAATAGAATATAGAATAGAATAGAAACATAAATATTATTATAAAATTATATTACTGATTTCAGTTGTGTGTCTGTGATTGTAACTCTGATTTAATGACACGATTCTACCCATAATGTAATATTTTAAAATAGAATTTTATTAATAATGAACTCCAGTCCATTTTTTTGTTGTTTTATCAAAGAAGACCTTTTAAACTTAAATACCAGTATTTTGCTTTAGTTTAGTTTTATTTGTTAAAATCGTAGCGTGTCATCAATTATGTTATTGTATTGAACCAAAGTGCAAAAATTGATTGACCGCACCAGATAAACAATTTACCGATATTTAAAAACACGCATTACAACGTTTTCATCAATTCCAATATGAATATGGACCAGGGTTGCAAATGCATATGTTCTAAAATACCCACAAGAGATGAAGAGGGGTTCAAAAATGTCTAAATCCACTTTACCTCCAAAATTATATTGAAATTTCTAGTCGTATTTGAATTTTCTCTTTCGTTCAGACTTTAAAAATAGACATTTTTTGAAAGAATAAGTAATATAGTACGTTCACAGTTATAGTAAATATTTGTTTCAATACGGTTGGATAATTAAGAAATGCCCAGGATCCCCGCATTTACTACGCTAAAAGTTCTCCCCGCAATAAACCCAATTCTTGAAAAATCTTAGAAATTCCCCGTAATTTGGGGAATTCTCCACGAATCGGAAACCCTGATGTGGATATTTGAGACCAAAGTTATATTACTCTCGTAGACTGGATGTGAAGATTCAGCAGATTCAGTCGTACAAGCCAAACGGCGCGTTTTAACGTGACGGTGTTTTATTCGTTTTAAATGACGTTTTTATTATTATACGTAAATAAATAAAACTTATTTATTCAGAATCAGCGTTTCTTGATCTGTATGAATATATTTTTTAAGCCATAATATTTTTCACTGGAGTTTTTTTTATTTTTATTCTTTATATTGGCTTTCACCCATTAAGAGTGATCTTGGCCATACATTACAACATTTTTCTTATTAATAAATATAACAAATTACAGGATAAAATTGATTACACAACATAACATAACGTAACATAAATAAACCAAACACAACATAAACATAACATAACATAAACATAACATAAACATAACATAACATAACATAAACATAACATAACATAAACATAACATAAACACAAAATAACATACTTAACATAAACGGTACAGAGCTGGTAACAGTAGATTATCACAAAATTATAAAAATAGGAACCTGTGTAAAATATAAGTGGGCGCTTTTCGTTATTTAACCAAAGATTTTTCTAAAATTAGTAGCGATTTTTTTAAACAGAATTATGAAATTGGCAATCTTATAAACAAACACAGCATATGGGAGTAAACAATTGTGATTATAAAACAGAAAGATAAACATAACACAAACATACCATGAACATAACATAAACATATCATAACATAACATGAACATAACATATCATAAACATAAACCTACCATAAACATAACATGGGTGTAACATAAACATAACTTAACAAAAACAATGAGCTGATAATAATAGGTAATTACAAAATTATAAAAATAGGAACCTGTGCACAATAGTAGTGGGAATTTTTTGTTATTTAAAAGAACTGATTTTTCCAAAATTAGAAGCATTATTTTTTTTTAAAACAGTACTATGAAATGAATATAAAAAAATACAATAAAAGAATCAAGAAAAATATACAAATGCATAAAGAATAGTGTTTTAACTCAGTCAAAATATACAGAGTTGGGATTAGTAAAAATAGATGAAAATAAAGATGAAAATAGGAACCTGAACAAATGAATACAAATGAAAGTGAAAGAAATTTGGTTTATATTTATTATTATGGTCAGATATTAAGGCCATTTTTAAAAATAAATTTCGCCAACAAATGGTAAATTTCAGAGGTGTTTAGACTAAGAAGGCAGGGTATACTGGTAGGCAATTTAATAACAAGTTTTAACAATTCATGCATGAAGTTTGGAAATTGGTCATTGATAGGACACTCAGAAAAAATATGGTCCAGAGTATCCTCTGACCCACAATCACAGTACGGCGAACTGACTATGTGGAACCTGGCAAGATGGCTAAGACAACAAGTGTGACCCAGCCGCATTCTGGTTAAGGAAGAAATATATTTTTTAGGCATGGTAGTGTATTTGTGAAACCAGGGCTTAACAGGAATAGATGGTTGAATTAATGAGTACTGGTGACCTTTTATCAGAGAAGATTTTTTCCATTCAGAAGACCATTGGTGTTGGTACTTAGTTTTTAGAATAGGGAAATGGTCTCTAACCGGAATAGGGATATCACTTAACGGACCATGGGCAGTGGCTTCCTTAGCAATATAATCAGCCATGTCATTCCCAGTAATACCGAGGTGTCCCGGTATCCAGGCTAGGACCACTGATGCATGAACCAGTGACATGGAATGCAGTAGGTTCCTGATCGAGCAGATTAGAGAGTCGCTACTGGAATTGAGTGGGGATGCGCTTATTTTTTGTAGTGAGCTAAGCGAGTCTGAAAGGATGAGTGCGTTTTTAATATTTAATGATTTGACGAGATGAAGAGCTTCTATGATAGCTATGCATTCAGCAGAGAAAATGGAGCATTCTTTGGGAAGTTTGTGTGGGAAACACAATTTTCTGTGAGGAACGTAGACACTGGCCCCGCAATGGGAGTCCTGACTGAGTTTGGAACCATCTGTGAAAATTTTTTATGTAATTTGGCCAGTTGTTTTCAATAATTTTGTTAAATTCTGCATTATTTAATTGAGTTGAGTTTTTAATGTTTTTTTTACTTATTCCTATAAATTGATGGACCTTCGGATAGAAAGTAAGGCTTTCATAGGGGCATGAGTATAAGGGAAGAGATTCATTGAGATAGGTGTTTGTAGATAAATCCAGGAAAGAGTTGTAGCAATTATAGAAAAGGGGAGGGGAATGATTTTTCCAAAAGGGATTTGAATTAACCTCATACTTTAAGGATTGAAGTATAGGAATCAAGGGATGGGATGTTATTGAACATATTTTGAAAACATATTTTTCTGCTAGGCATCGCCTTCTTATATGTAAGGGAGGTTCGCAACATTCCACTTGCATTGCGTTGATTGGGGAAGATTTCATGGCTCCTAAGACAAGGCGAAGAGATTTTGACTGGATTTTATCTAATTTATGAGAATTTGAAGTGGACATTGGCTCAAACAGACAAGATCCGTAATCGAGATGGCTTCGGATGAGGGCATTGTATAGAAGTTTTAAAGAAGCTGGGTGGGATCCCCACCACACTCCGGCTAGAAATTTAAGGGGATTGATGTTGATTTCACATTTTGTAACAACGTGATTGATGTGAGAGTTCCAAGTAAGCTTGGAGTCCAAAAACATTCCGAGGAACTTAACTTCCTTAGAGTTAGGGATGACTTCATCGCCAAATCTCACCTGAATATCCGGAAGCTTTCGTCGACGAGTGAAGATGACAACTTTGTTTTTGGCAGGGGAAAGTTCAAGACCATTACTATCCACGCCAAGAGTTTTCTAAGAGCGTTATTAATTGCTGATGCTGCGATGAAAAGATTGGCGGATATTTTGTAAAACGTTAAGTCGTCAGCATATTGGAGTATGTTGCACATGAAATGAATAGATTTTTCCAGATCGTATGTGTAAATATTATACAGTATCGAGCTTAAGACAGACCCTTGCGGGGGTCCTTTGAATATTTGTCTTATGTGGGGAGAGGATTCGGATCCATCTACAAAAACAGTTCTTTCGGAGAGCAAATTGATAATGACAATTCATTATCAATTTGCTCTCCGAAAGAACTGGTTCAATACCAATTTAGGAGGAATACCAATCGCCAGTAACTTTTCTTTAAGAATGGGTATATTTACATTGTCGAATGCTCCACAGATGTCTAAAAATAATGCAATACAATATTCGTTTTTAGATAACGCTAATTTGACATCTGTAACAAGAGAGGAAAGGTTGTCAAGGGTACTTTTACCCTTTCTAAATCCAAAGTGAGAAGGGGGGAGAATATGATTTTTCTCTACAAACCAGTCTAATCTATTCTTAATCATTCTTTCAGCTACTTTGCAAAGTGTTGAAGAGAGAGCAATTGGTCTGTAACTTGAGCCTAGACTTGGATCTTTGGTACTTTTGCAAATGGGTATGATTTATTGAATTTTCCAGTCTGGGGGAATAATACCAGAGTCCAGGAAGATATTTATGAAAGAGAGAAAGTAGGAAAGTGAATCGTCATCAGTGTGGCGGATGAATATGTTCAAGATTTCGTCATTGCCTGGAGCTGAGTCTTTTAGGTCTTCCGTGGCTCTTTTTAACCCGTCTATGGAAAATGGAGCATCTAACTAAGAAGAAGAATTTGGGGAGTAACATAAAACAGGCACTTTGTCAAGATTAGGTACATAAGGGGGAGCAATTTTGTTAAAAAAGTCAGAAATAAAATACCAGAATTGTGAGATGACTTCGGCAGGGAAAAGGAAGACCTAAACCTGCGAATCATGGACCAAACCTCCCCCGCCGGAGTAGCAGGGGATATATTAGTGCAGAAATTACGCCAGCTGTTTTTTTTTTTAAAACGGAATGTACGTTTAGCAACAGCTTGGGCATTCTTGGCTTTCAAGAAATTTTCCACTGTCATCTGTTGGCAGTATGTCTTATTGGCCGCTTTCCTCTCCTTCAGCACTCGAAGGCATTCTTCATCCCACCAGGGGGGAGGGTGAGCCATCGTGCCTACAGGGGATGATTTTGGAATAGACTTGTCTGCAGATTTTAGAATGGAATCAGACCAAGATTTGTAAGAGGAGGTGCAGTTATCTGAAGAAGGGGTAGGCAGGGAAAAGATGTGACCCTGGACAGATTCTCTAAAATGGCTCCAGTCGGCTTTTTTTGTGATAAATTTTGGCTTTGTTTTAAAGAGGTTAGTATTTAACCCTTGAGCCAGATTTAGAATAATAGGATAGTGGTCACTGCCGCAGGGGTCTGATGAAGTTCTCCAGGAAATTATTGGATATATACTTGGGGAACAAAGAGTTATATCCACCGCACTAGGGCTCTGCCCAGGTAGACTTAACCTTGTTGGGGATCCGTCATTTAGAAGGCACATGTTCAAGGAGTCCATAAGGTCAATTATTTTGGTTCCTGAGGGATCCGTTGATGAAGAACCCCAGAGAGGGGAGTGGGCATTGAAATCACCCAGAATGATCAGGGGAGAAGATATTTTTCTAAACATGTGAATCCATAATGAAATGTCAAATGGGGTAGAAGGGGGAATGTAGAGGGATACAAATGTAATATTAGAGACAGTAGCTGCCACTAATTGGAAGGATGAATCTGGAGGTTTAATGGAAATAGGGGCGAAGGGCAGAGAGTTTTTGATTAGAAGGGCTGCACCACCCTTTCCATCAATGCGGTCGTCCCGCAGACATTGGTAGCCACTCACCTTGAAGAGCTGAGACGGTTTAAACCAAGTCTCAGAGATGGCAGCAATAGAAATTGTGTGTAATTGTAGAAGGCGGATGAGGTCAGCCTTATTGGAGAAGGCGCTTCTACTATTCCACTGAAGAATCCCTGCTGTCAGGGCAGCCATTGGAAACAAGAGAATTTAAGGAGGAGAGTAAAGAGGCAGCGTTGGACGGTAGGGAATTATTGTTATTAATTATGGAGATAAGTAACATGATGAGAGTTTGAATAATAGTAGAATTGTCATTAGAAATTATGTTGTTTGAAGAATTGCCATTTGAATCAGGGATAAAGGAATTGCAGTTCAAAGAATTGCTGTACGGAAAGACTGTATTTTGTGGAAGTGGGGAGCTGATGTTACCATTTGGGAACAAGAGCTGGGAACAAGAGTTTGGAGGAATAATGTTTTGAGATAACTGGGGTTGAGAGGCGACTTCAGCAAAAGATTTTTTAGAGGGAGCTATTATTTTAGAAGCGTGGAAGTATGATACGCTATTGGAAGCCATATAACTTTTAATGTTTTTTTGGCGTGAAAGTTCGGGGCAGGATGGATTTATGGCTGTGTGAGAGCCTGAGCAGTTGATGCAAGTAGGGGGATTAGAAGGGGAGGGGCATTGCTCTGCTAAATGACTTTCTGCACATTTAAAGCAGCGAGGAGAAGAACGACATGATTGCTTGGAATGGCCGAACCGACAACAGTTAAAGCACTGAATTGTTGGGTATGAATAAATTTCCACTGGGAGAGAGTTGTGGAAAAGGTACACATGAGAAGGAAGAGATTGGCTTTCAAATGTAAGAACTACAGTTTGGGAGGGTTTCCAAACTATAGAATCGGAAGTTCTATCTTTATAATTCAGCCGCCTAGTCTTTAAAACTTTCCCCGAAGATTCTGGGATAATAAGTTCCGTGATAAGTTCTTCCTCGGATAGGTCTGTGGGGATACCTCTCACTAGACCCATGCGCGAGACATTGAATGAAGGGATGTAAGCCTTGTATTTTTTGGCAGAGAGGAAGTCAATGGAATTTATAAATTTATTGGCATTGAGTGCAGTTGTGAATTCTACACAAATGCGGAATCTTCCCTCCGATCTGATACCAACTGGGGAAATGCCAAGTGGTTTTTTTCCTTCGAATTTACCGAAATCAAGGGGATGCAGTGAGTGGCCTTGCGTGTTGTTTTGCACATACACGATGAAGGGGGCTTTTGCTGAAGTCGGGTACAGTGAAGCGAGTGGAGGAACGACAGTCTCTACAGGAACTGTAACCTGAGAAGATTCTTTTTTCGGAAGGACGCTGACTTTTCTTTTTTTGGGAGTAGAGGAATCAGTAATTATTTCAACCTCGCTAGCAATGTCATTATCAAAATTAACAGGGTCAGGATCAGGGGGGACGGGATCTGGTGGTTTCTTCCCCATGGCAAAGGCCATTGGGGCAAAAGGAATGAATATTAATATAAAATAACACTTACTGGACTTGGTCAGAAATAAAGGCACTCAAAGAGGACAAAAAATATAGTTTTAACCGATAAAAGGCAATAAAATTAGATTTTTTCGTATTCGAACGGAAAAAAGACAAGAGAGTTCTTCAACTGTCAAAGTTCGAATCCTTCACTGGAGTTCCTTATAGTCATTTTCAAAATTAGAACTAATGTGTCAAGAATTAGACAACCTACAAAGTAGGTACCTATGGTGTAATATTTTTTTTACCAGAAAATTCTTTCTTGAAATGTGTAATTCATTTTAACAGGCGATTATTTTTTATTCCACATTTGAAATGTGCTTCTGTAGAAACCAAAATTCCCTTTTTTCATATTGGCAAGACAAGTTACGTAGGTAGGTAAGTCCAGTGTTTTTCCACGGATAAACACTTGGGACGGGTTGTTTTACAGAATTTGAACAACTCATCAAATTTCGTAAGTTCTTTGACGGTTCTATTAAAATTATGTTATTATTTCAGTTTTGTGAAACAACTGGCCAATAATGATATAACAACTTGAATAGAACCTTCACAGAACTTAAAAATCATCTTTGCACCCTCCCCGGTTTATAAAAAGTACAGCTTACCTTCCTGTACCTGGTCTGGAAATCATACGTCAAGTGCGGCTTGTCCAGCGACACGAAGTACGGCATAGCCAGCATGTTGCGCAGCGAGCGCAGGGCGGCGAGGGCGCACACCCCCGCCGCGGTGGCCAGCGGGCCCGGAGCCGGCAGGGCGAGCGAGGGCTCCGGTACCACGTGCTGCGCCCAGACTAGCCACAGCCCTCGCCAGTGCAGCACGCAGGCCAGCATGAACAGCCAGCAGTACACGCGGCCGCAGATAGCGCGCGCCCAGCGACCCAAGTGGCTCTTTGGCGGTTGGGATAGGCGCTCGTGCAGTGGACCCCTACAAAAATGGCACAAGATTAAAATAAATAAAATATATTTTGTGTAAAAAGTTTGTATATATGTCTTTTTCGTGATTGGGTACCCTCTCTGTAAATATAAATGCTCATGTGCAGTTAAATTTTCTATTGCCCCAGGAAAACAGAAGTACCTACCGTATATTATGCAAACTATCAGAAATTTATCATAATTTGATGACAATATTTTTTATTAAGATTTGATGGAATAACTATATTTTAAAACAATAATATTAATATATAACAATTTATGTTTTTTATAATTCGGATCTCACTAGGTGTTATACTTGCGCCGATGCCCCCAATTTAAAGTATTATAAAATACAGAAAATAAAATAAAAAAATAAAGGCGAAAAATAAATAACCCCATTTAACAGTTTTATAAAATACAGGGTTTTCCAATAAGAGGTGTTATTTTGAATAGCCCGCTATTTCGGTAGATATTACTTTTAAAGCTGTTATTTTTTAACATTTGACAAGTAGAAACTACTCCATTAATAAAAATGGAATTATACACGCTTTAACAACGAATTGAAATTATTAAAATTCACTTGAGTGAATCAAATGCAAATCATCTTGATTGATGAGGCCCATTTCCACCTCGGTGGCTCAAAATTGTCGCGTCTGAGGCTCGAAAAATCCAAGAGTTATTGTTGAAAAGCCTTTCTATCCTCAACGTGTGACTGTTTGGTGCGGTTTATGGTCCGGCAGAGTCATTGGACCTTACTTTTTTGAAAATGAGGCTGGAGCAACAGTTACGGTGAATGGATTGCGCTATCGAGAGATGATTAATGATTTTTCATAGCCGGAATTGGATGGTATTGATCTGGACAACGTTTACTTTCAACAAGACGGCGCTACGTGCCACACAAGCAACGAAACCATTGATCTTTTACGATTGAATATCAAAATAACACCTCTTATTGGAAAACCTGTACAAAAATCGTAAAATAAGTACCTGTACGTAAAATAAAATGAAACAATAAAGGTCGATATAAAAATTAGGCAATCTGTGTTTTTTGCGGTATGGTTTGTGTACCTTATGTATTATGAACATGCTTTGTAGGTTAGGTAGTTTTGAAATGATGTTTTATTTTTTTATTCACATAATTACATTCCTTCCCAATGCGATGGGTCGAGAGAGAGTCCGGCTGGAGAGTTCAAATGTTCTCCCTTAACCAGTCTCTTCCGATCCGACTGGATACGCCATAGGTGGATAGACATCTGCCGCCAATACCTAGACAAACCTCACCCCATTAACCCGGTCAACCCTGCTAAGACACCAAACGTAGCGAACCGCTTGAAGTGACCTGTGGCAGGGGTGTTTATTATCCAATAAATGGTTCTCATACCTCCCAAATTGAGTAATATATTAATATTAGTGTAATAATGTAAATTTTCTCCAAATCTTAATTTCGTGTGAGAAATGTTTTCAGTTTTCCTCATTTTTTACCAGTACAGAGCTGATTATTCGTGATATGCAACTAGTTTATCCACATAACACTAATTGATTGAGTTAAGACGGTTGATTAATTATCGAATAAGACTATAATTTTAATCCTTTATGTGGTACTTATGTGATCTTACCACATTATTTGAAAAACTAACTATCTACTTATTAACCAATACATTCAAACGGCTGACAAAACACATCAATTAATAAGACATCAATTGTAGTAGGATTAATTCTAATTAAATCCAATGAGTACGATACAAAAACCGCTCATTCGTGCATATATTACGTAAATCATGTCCATAAAATCATGTTTTCCCACAATTTATTATGAAAAGAAAATTGAAGAAATCATGGAACCGAAAGATAACAAAATAAAAGTCATATTGTCTTATTTGATTTGTACCCATCAATCTTACAAATTATTACACAGCTTACTTATTTGCCACATTTCATAAAATATGTCACATCAGTTTAATTTTCTTTTGCTTGCTCACGTCAGTTTTTAAATCCAATTTAATTAACTTTATGTATTTTTGACAACCTCTGTGGCAGTGCAGTTAAGATCTTCGGCTACGAATTATGAGGTCACGGATTCTATAATAAAATATTATGTGTCGCTTCACATTTAAGTTGAGATAAAATAATTAATACTAAATTCCGAAGCGTTAGATGCTCACAGTATTCGTAAAATCAAAAAAAAAAATGTTTTAAATGGCCCTTGCCATGTTTGTTGACCAGATCTGAACAGTCAGGTACTTCCCCACCTCTCTCTTTCCTATTTTCTTCTCTCTCTCACACCATTCAGTCTCACAACATACCTCAATTGAGAATGCCACTGTCCCGCTGGTTTTCGGTAGTTGTAACTCTTGTAAAGTATTCACATGTTTCCTCTCTTGCTTTTAATTAGCTACTATTATGTGCAGAGAGTACCTATCTACCGTTATTTTTTGCTCAAATCTGGTGTCTTTTTTTATTTTATATCCATTTATAACATAAAGTTTACAGGTGGGAGGGAAAGGGTATAGAGGGGAAGAGAGATTCATCGCATTAAATACGAAACTACTAACGTCACCATTGTTTGCCTCTTTTTTTAGTAAATACAGTGTCCAGACCCTATTGTCCCAATTGCAGTATAATCACGAGTAACGCTAGCACACATTGGTGTATGCGATTTTGATATATTTTCAAGGTAAGTTGGTAAAAGATTTCAAAACATATTCATTTTTAATGGTTTTAGTATATGCGTTTGAAATATTTTTACGTGATTTATAATGTAGGTATTACAGAGGTTTTGTGTAGTTTCATATTGTCGTAGTTCGCAATCACCACAAATTCACGTGTAGATAGATTGATTATTAGAAATAATGGTGCGGTTACACATCTTTTGTAAGGTTTTTCGCTGGGCTTTGAAAATTTCGTTTGTGCATTATAATTCCATCTGTTCATTCATAATACTGTAAAGTTCCTAGCCACATAGCAAACATTTCACCTGTGTTATCGCAATATGTCATATCTATAGATACAGGATTTAGGCTTTACAGCGCTCAATCAATACTTTTCTTTATTTGTTAATTGTAGTTACTTTACAAAGGAATTGACGATGGCACAATGCTGTAACTGCAAAAAGGTCACTTCTGTAATTACAAAACTTTGCAACTTGAAACTTAAGGCATTTTGCCAGTACAACCACACACATACGCTTTTTTGCTATTACTTATTTACATTATTTTAAATGAAGGGTCAATCCATCCTTTCACTATCGTTACTACTCTAAGTTCTCTAACTAGCTTTTTGAAGATACATCATATTGCCATTACACGGGCTTGAAGAGAAATATTCATATTAATCATACATTTATTTTTCATATGGTTTGTAATTATATAAAGAATGATGGAACCAAACTGGAGTGTTTCGAATGTGATAAAAACATGTAGTTTTGGCAGTAAATTCTAAGAAATTGTACTTGAGAAGAATATCGACACAATTTTGAATTCCAAAAAGTGTCTTCTGCGTCACGCGTCGGTTGGAAAGCCACACTAGGAGCGGTCTTCATAATGATCACTTTAAGGCAATATTCTCGACTGATCAAGAAAAAACATAAGTTTATCATGTTATTACGCACGGTTCGTAGAACAAAGGACTTTGTATTTTTTGTAAATTCTATGTAATAGAATAATCTCAATTGAAGTAATCTATTACCGATGAGAACTAGACCCCAGGACAGTGTGCACATTAATACTATCTATATAAATAAAAACGTAAATGTTCGTTTGTTCAACACCTCAAATCTCCGAAAGTTCTTCACCGATTGCTTTGAAATTTTGACACAACTTTGCATTCGAATACGCGTGTGTTTTTATATTATATAATTGTCACCCGTGACAGGTAAAAAGACGTTTTTATTTTTAACGTAAAAACAAATCGCATTATTGTTTCTCTATCTGCACAGACAGACTGAGCCACAGCAACGCCTGTCGGGGTACAGCTATGAAGTAATAACGATTAAGGTATCTGTCCTCTGTGCGCAGGGACAGCACTCAACAGTCCGAAACAACGCCTGGCATAGTGAAAACATTGACTCAATGATTGAAAACCACAATGGCGCTGTATTAGGTGTTAGTTAAAACTGAGCCATTTTACTTTCTTTTCTCCTTTATATTTTATATTGTGCGCTTTTTTAGTGTAGTTTCGTCTTCTAATATATTACGAGGGGCGGTTGAAAAGTAATCGGCCTGAGCAAGAAAATACAACTTTTATTGTTGTCGACTAAGAGCATATGCGGCACCCATCTGGCAGACAGCTTCTTCATTCCCAAATATTCATGCAACATGTTGAGCACCCGTTTAGTTTAGATGCCCGAAGCCTTAGATATCTCGGGCTTAATCACTCGTTGATCGTCTATTATTATTACATGGATTTTATCGACCATATCTGGCGCGGTAACCTTCTGGGCGGCCTAGATGCTCAATATCAAAAATGTTCTTACGACCGCATTTAAATTCAGCTATCCAATATTTAACTGATATAGAATCGGTGATGAATCCCCCGAGAAAGCCTTCCCGCGACCCGCATCTGCGGCTCCCCTATCGCCATAAAATGGCCTGAGGTACGACCACGCGGACTCGGTTCCCATCCGGTCTGCCTCTGGTGAACAGATGCTCGCTCTTTCCTCAGGGTCTTCGGGCATCTTCTCCCGCAACAGTTCGTCTAGGGACAATCGGGAAGCCGGCTATGAAGCGCGTACACCGGGTATCGTGGTCTGGCTAACTGCCGAGTTCATTCTCAATGGGACTGCCCGGCGAAATCGGTTTATATGTCTTGGGTATGCAAGTTCATAACGTTGTATACTTACAAATTTGATTTTAGATCTCCTTTTTTGATTTAACATTAGCTCTTGTTACTCATCTATTTAAAGATTGCGGTGTCTGTAATATTAAACTAAGTTTGTAATTACTTGCATACTGCTTGCTAACTCCGTATCCAGGGACACAAAGTGCAAAGTGGTGGGGTCCTCCAATGTTGATTGGAGGAAAGAGCAAAGTCCCTATAAACATTGTGCAATTCGGTATTGATCTTGTAGTTCGTTTTCTTTTTCAAAAACAAGAATCCACTGCGCTATTTTCGATTTTATTAATTTTTGTATTTCACTTTCAATGACTGTTAAACACAAACAAAATGACACAGCTGGTTGAAAATTGTACAGTGGTCATTTGAAGGTTAGGTTTTACGAAAAACAATATTGATTTTATACTGGTGGCGCCATATCTTGCCTAGGTCGATTACTTTTCAACCGCCCCTAGTACGTGAAATGTGTGCGATTACACTGTCTTCCCCACATTCCGGAAAAATCATTACATTTACCTACTATTATTATTATTATCATTTTAATATAAGGCAAGTATTCAAACTATGGATTTCCTCCTACTGCCATCTTAATAAGGGGAAAATTTAGCTTGCGCATTGGTGAAGGACTTAGCAAGAAGAGGGATGAACCCGCGACCGACGCCGACGCCTTGGTGGGAACTCGACGCATTTGTCAACTAAACTAAGGATAGTAATAATAAATGAAAAATGTTTCTTGACTCGTCGGTTGAATAACCGTCCATCACATGTGGTCGAAGGGGACAAACCCCACCAGATATTTACGAAACCTACTCATAAAGAAGAAATTTTAGCAAAAGATTCACTCGACTAACTTAAACACTCTAAGGACGGGTTGTTTCGGAGAGTTCGAACAATTCATCGAATTTCAATGTTAATTTTGAAGTTCTGTAAAATATTTTTTTCAAATTCTGTTATTATTAAAATTCTGTCAAGCTACTAGCCTATAATGATATAACAACAGCACTTGAATAGGACTTTCACAAAACCCGAAAATTAACGTTGAAATTTGGTAAACAAACAACAAATAAACAAACAAATTTCAAAGTTGATTTTCAAGTTTTGTGAAGGTCCTGTTCATGTTCTGTTATTATATCATAATTGACCAGTTGTTTAACAAAACTGAAATAATAACAGAACTTGAATAGAACCTTCCCAGAACTTGAAAATCAACTTTGAAATTTTTACAATTCATCAAATTTCAACGTTCATTTTCGGCTTTTGTGAAAGTCCTATTCAAGTTCTGTTATTATATCATTATATGCTAGTTGCTTGACAGAACTGAAAAAAAAATCTTTTTCAGAGCTTGAAAATTAACTTTGAAATTTGAAGAATTGTTCAAATTCTTAGAAAGAACCCGTCCTAAACTTTCGGGCCTACAGAAAATCGTTGTAGATAATCGTTTGTCACTATTCTCTCTGTCTCGGAGTCATGACGCCTCAGAGCATGTTGTGTTGTTTTGATGTTGTGTTGATGTATCGGGTTGTGTTGTGTCGGTTAGTTACAATGTATCAAGTATCAATCCAGACGTCAAACAGAGCGAGTACCCCCGCACGGAGCGGATGTTTGCCTAATAAGTAATGAACATAATTTGATGAAGGAACTTCACTAAGGATGGGGCCGCACCACACGTGTTGACATTATACACCCAATATTAATATGTACATAGGTGTTACGTTGGTTTCAAAAACAAACTTCGAATCAATTTTTATTTGCCTCATAAAAAGGTGTAACAAAAAAGTCTGACAATATTTTGAAATAAAGTCGTATTATATTTTTTAATTTACTGAAAGAATATTAACAATCTTCAAATAATGCGAAAACAGAAAAAGATACTGAAAGTTAAATTAAAATATGAGGTTGTTATCGAGACTGGAAATCAGGATCTTCACTTTATCCGAGAACATCGCATATTAATTTATTTTGTATACAGGTTAACAAATAATTATAAGTAATAAATTAGTCGCTTGAAATATCCATACAAATTGAAAATATCTCCTGAGTAAAAAATAAATATTGCTTATAATAATTTATTTTATGCTTTGCATAAAAAACCTTGTCTTATAAACATTAGTTTATCATAAAAAAATAATAATTGTATACAGGTGTTACGGGACGTATTTACCTTACTTTGACCGGTGATTCCTGACATTATTTAGAGTAAAAATGTAAATGAAATTTTGGTGACCGATGAAATTTTCGTTGATTTTTTTAACACAAACAAGAAAATCGAATTTGGACAGTTAGGGTCGATGTAAGGGGTTAACGACAGTGAAAAAAATATCCAAAAAGTCACCGGAGTCACAAATAATGTCATGAACCACTGGTATGTCACGTTTCTCCCATTATCACACTGTATAGTATAGAATACTGTAGACGTGTAGATAATAAAAAAATATATACTCCATCTACGATTTTTATTTGGTCAATGAAGGAACTTATGCTAGCTATTTATACATATTATATAAATAACTTTATTGAATATCACTATTTTGTATCGATAATAGTATATAAAAGTATACTTCTTCTATATTATGTATAAACTAATAAATACGCTGTAACTCTGTAATTACTTTAATATGTTTTTACATAACCCTGATAAATGTTCAAGTCGAAACGAAACCGGTGGGTTTGATATATTAAATATAAATCCAACAGAGTAGTATTAAAACTAAGTTATTTTATTCTAATGTTTTAAATTTATAGAAAGGCAAATATATATTGTAAAAAGTCAGTATAGTTGTTATATATATAATATTTTGAACAAATAAATAGTTTTACTTAGTTGACTGAGAGTAGCTAAGTCCTGATTTAACTCGACCGTTTTGCATTTCACTATCTGAAAATCTGTTACATTCCGTTTCCGTTTCAAGATGGTTGCTGTTTTAACGGTTCGAGGTCTATAACTATTCGCAAAACCACTAGTTAAATCTATAACAAGAAAATTTTTAATAGGCTGCCAAACTTGAAAAACATGGGTCACGGAATCGTGTAATGTATTTTAGTATTTATATAGATTTGAAAATATATGATACGAGCCTGAATGTGTGAAAAACGAGTGCATTCTAAAACATTTTTTAGTCTTCGCTAAAATACCACACTCTAATGGCTGTCTTTATTGCTTTGCGTCTGGCTTTGATTGAAGTTTAGTGAAATGAAACATTTGGTACGTGTTTTGTTTTTCACAACTCTACGGTAGTTGTGATGGGAGATCTAACGACGGTTTTGGCATTGTATTTATAATTTCAGAACTAAAAAATATTACGTGGTTTATTTTTTTTAAATGTTTCACAGAATTTTTTTTAAGACCAAAGTAAGATCCGAAAATTATTAAAACACGTTTTGTTCAGTCGTGTTTTATTAAATATTTTCACCATTTTCGCAAAATTACTAACGTTTTTTTTTAATATTAGCGCGCTCCCTCTAACATTGGTATTTAGGTACTTATCTCCTTTTCAAAAACTTCTTTGAACCCTTACTACGGGGCCTTAGATTCCTAAAAGATATAGTAGAACATATCCATATTAGATATTTGCTATACTTTTCGATAAAAAAAATATTATTCAGTTTTGTTTGGCATTTTGGAAAAAGACCGCGGATCGGTTCCTCTTTCACACATTTTGCTGTGACTACCAATGAAAATAAATTGCATTTTTATCCCACGTTAATTCGGTAGCGTTTGAGTTTCTTTCGTAGTACATTTAATGTTATAGCAGTAACCCGATATACATTTGTTGTGACTAACTAAAAAGTTAACAAGGGTTAAATCCGTCCATGTAAACACGTCGTATGATGCAATATAACATTGTGTATATTTGTTGTGATTGCCAAAAAGCAAACATAGGGTAACTCCCCCCAGGTAAATACAGTTCACGCTACGACCAGTGTTAGTTCCACGACGTTTGAGATTAAAGCCTGTGACAGACCACGCTATAAGCGCGCTTTATTTTCGTGACTTGGCCTATTCAGCATAACGCTCGCCATACATTCCCATTGGTAGTGTATGGCGAGCGATATGCTAAAATAGGCCAAGCCATGATGCATATAGCGTAATGTGTCGCCTACCTTATTAGTTTATTCAAAATAATGTTGAAATTCCATTTGTTATTTTTTTTATTTGAAACATCTTTTGGCGTGACTAGAACTCTTCGTATTTGGGAGGCGGGTATGGGTACCGCCGCCCCAAGTACGATTTATTCGATAACCAACACCTCTCTGCCATAGGTCACCCTGAGTGGTTTCCTACGTTTGGTGACTTAGCAGGGGTGCCCGTGTTCAATGAGCGAGGTTTGTCCGCGTCTTGGAGGCGTATGCACCTGGCCACTAGCTGCGTGGCAGGCCGTATCGGGAGTTTCTGATTGAGGAAGACCCTTTGACCTCTCCATCAGAAATCTCTAGAAACATCGCTTTGCACCGCAGTTAGAGTGATGGATTTAAACGTCCGTCATTCCAGGACACACTGATCTCCAAATTTATACCCACCCGTTATACCTATTTCCTTCCCAGAACTTCTTTTCCTTGAAAATATTCTCTACACAACAACCCCAAAGATGACTTAGGCCCCGAGGGAAATTATTATCGTCAGGGCCCCCTGTGTGGAGCTAATGTTAAAGCGTGGCAAAAAGGAACGACACTCTTACACGGAAGGACTCTTAATTCGACCAGCCTCACCGTGAATCGTCGGTTTTTCCGTCATGCACGGAGAAAAACAGGCATTGCATTTATTAAAAATCTCTTCAAATAATTGTAAATTCCTAATGTGGTCATGCACCTGCATTTGCCTCTATAATATACATGGTGTTAGGGGCGTACTTGGCTATCTTTAACCATTGATTCGGAACATTATTTGGATTTAAAATATTAATAAAATTTTTGTCTCTAGTGACTTTTTTTTAAAACGTTTAAGTTTTTTAAGCTTTTAAGTTATCACTGGTCACTCACACTCACTCACTCATTCACATCAACCGCCCAAGCCCTCACCCCGACCCCAACTCTCTAAAAACTACTGTTTTTTTATGTCTTAACACAAAGTCATCGATTCCAAATATTAATTAATTTTTTTTACTCCAAATAATGTCAGGAATCACTTGTTAAAGTAACGAACAGAAACAAATAGCAAGATCGGGCAAAATGTACATTAAATTACAATTCTTACGTTTCAAAATCATATATTTATTTTTCAACATAGTCATTGTCAAGGCTATCACATTTCTCCCAACGCGTAACAAGTTTTTTCATTCCGTCACTCGCATGTGTGCATTACTTTTCAGCCTACCCTCGTATTTTACTAAATGTTTGTCAGGAAACCTTAATGAAAAATAATTCTAATTTGAAACATTCATTATTCATTTGAATAATTTGCAAAGATTCTTAATAAAGTAGCAATACTAATTTTTCTTCATGTACGGTGTATTTATTTATTTTCGGGAAATCGACAGTTTACATTTAAACAGTTTGTACATAATTATTATATAGTAAGATAAAACCAATTATGGATTTCCTCCTTGTGACTTTACCTCTACTGAGACAGCATTGTATGGAATAAGTAAATTGAATTGGTGAGAAAGGAATATGAATTTAAAAAAATACACAAAACAAAAGAAAATATAAAAGGAAAATTTTACAAAAGAATACATTTATAGCCATGGAGAGAGGTTGTAGATATAAATCAAATCATAATAGAGACATAAACAATAGAGACAAAAATATTATTCACAAACCATCAGAGAAATATTCTTTAATGGACCTCTTGTATCTGGTAAGTTTGCAACTGAAAATATCAACCTTGGATAATACGCTATTGTAATTATTGCATAGTCTGTTCAGGCAAAAGTTCGTTTTGCTTTGATCAACCATTTTATTCTCACTTAAATTGGCAATAGATCTATTCAAAATAATTTTTAATTTATAGTAAAATTCTTTGTTATTTTAATAATTATAAAATAATTGTTTACGTTTATTTTCACTTCCTTCAATAAAAATCAATGTTGATATTTCAAATCTGCTAGCCGGCCGTCCCGCGACAGCTATCATCTATTATATGTAAAAAAATAATTTTTGATTGCTGAACATAATCACCAATATTATTTTAGTCACCTAGATATCTTATATAATATAATTTTGTGTATTTATCTTTTTCTCTTAAAATGTAATTGTTATTTTTTGTATTTTTTATATTTTCCTACTAGATGTATGAAAAAATTTGCGTACATCTAAATAAAGATTCAAAAACAAAACAAATCTATTTTTAATTTCTTGCTAGAGCAATCCCGATGAGTTGCAAAACTCATTTTACTCCGGTCTCCATTGAAAACTCTAGACGTAAGAAAGGCGGTCGAAGTGTTATCGCACGAAAAAATTAAACTACGCAGACGCAGACTCGATATCCATGATATGCGGTACGTAATAATTACATAGGTTTAATATATCGTCTCGGGTTCATATAAATATTACGAAATGCGTCAGAGCGAACTTTTCTCTTAAATATAAAAATACGTATGCCAACACTTCTCGAGTAATCGATATAGTTTAGGTGACAGGTCTTGGATTCTTACATGAATAGACCGTGGTTACACAAAACGAAAAATAAGCTTAAATTGATTTTTCATACCCTTCTCTCCCGTTTCTTATTTGTTTTCCTCGTGGTGTCACTCACTTGTCACATTTCAGTGCAAAGGGTGCTACGTAATTTATTTACATTTGATATTATTACTTTCAGCTTTTCAATAAATTGATGGGCAGTCGGTAAACATCATTTTTTGTTAAGGGTGGACACTTTGGGCAGTGTACCAAACGAAATTTCCAAAAATATTTCCAAAGTAAAGTGACAAGTTTTATGAGGAGCAATATCAACACTTCAAGGGTAATTTTTTTGTAACCATTAACAAAAATTATGAACGGATTATTTACCTTTTGATCGAAATGAAATAAAAAAATAACCATTAGCTAGTTTAAGCATCAAAATTAATTAGATGTATCACGTGAAGTTTTCAAAATATCTGGCACTATTTAAAGTCACCATGTGATATATTCACATATGTAAATTAAATTGGGGGTTACAATAAATAAAATTAACTAAACGAACGTGTTAATTACTAAACTATTCGACTTATTTCAACCGCCTGTCATTTGTATAGATAAAGGTAGTAAGTAGTGAAGTTTTAATTAGATAAAGATTCTTAAAAGGCTTTTTAACTTTTACCCCATATATAAAACTTTTGACAAATGAATTCACTGCTTTGTTCAATTTGTTAGAATGGGAACTATGCATTTCTCAAGTGCTTGTCAATGAAATAACAATTTTCTGAATCTATCATTTCGCCACACGTTCAATGCGTGTAGAGTTCAGAAACCACTCGATAATAATGATGTGATGATGTTGCGAAAAGGGGTTAATAGGGGGTAGGTAAGAACGTTAGGGAAGTGTATACAAACACTAGGTGAAGCAAAGCCCACACAGTGGTAATATTAAAAAAAAATCAAGGTGATTGTGATGGTGCCAAAATATTTTTTTTTGCAAAAAGTAAGTAATTTCTTGAATGTATGTTAATCTCCATATTTTTAATTTAAAAAAATTCAAAATAAAAGAGATACTTGTGTAATTTTTTTTAATGAACTCAACGTTTTTTTTTAAATGATTTATTTTATTTATTTATTAGGTACAATATTTTTTACAATTCATGGTTTTCAGTAATGTAGGCCTCACCGGGTGGCTTGCCCGTGCTGAGGCCTTCATTTTATAATATAAAAAAAAACTACATAATACATTTAATGAGAAAAAATATACATTTAAAATTAAAAATACATAATAATATATTTAATATATGATACATAACAGATATGGCCGGCACAAAGACGTTATTGGCGAAAATAATTTTCTCTCAAATCAGTGTAGATAATCACTCAGTGGAAATAGTTCAATAATTTACAACATTATTGGTGGACGCGGTGGACTCTCTTGCTGCAGTAGCTGGTTTCTTCAGCACCTAGGATTCTTGCTGCAGAGTCTCCATCTTCTATCTTCGTCGAACACAGCGGTGCTGCCAAGGTCTGTTATCTATGTGAGGATATTGTGTCAGCGCTTTGTTAGCAACAGACGCGTACCTGGACGGATGACGAACCTCGTGCTAGCACTGTTGGTGGACGCGGTGGACTCTCTCGCTACAGCAACTGGTCTAGTTTCTTCACCACGTAGGATTATTGCTGCAGAGTCTCCATCTTCTATCTTCGTGTCACCTGTTCCTGTTATTCATTTTACTGAATTATTTTTGTAATATTTATATTTTTTGTAATACCTGCATCAAATGTAAAGCGCCCGAGGTAATATCTCACATAAGCGGCGCTATACAAATTGTCGAATAGTAATTAAATTAATTATAAGTTGTATTGGTTTTGAATAATATCTTGAAGATCATAAGTAACATTCAAAAGCACCGTGTCGTTGACAGTCTGAACAATTTTGGTCAAAGAGATATGTACATAAATATGCTTAAGATGAAAGTAAAACAATATTTTGCGATAAGAGGTTGTTATATAAATAGGATAGGGATAGGAGGGCGTACTCTAATAATTTGAGTTGAGACGAAATCTGCTTTTGGGGACAGAAAAACAAGAAATTAATTGAAAAGCCCCTTTCATCACCATCCGAGCCAGAGACGGACCCATTATCAAATTATTATTACCATTGCGAACGACAATTTTATCAAACGAATACAAAATCACCTAGTAAAGATATTTCTGTTGTGAACGCACATTCGAGTCATTTTTTATAGCCACTTTGTTGTTGACACAACTGTAGTAAAATTGTCAATTTCAATTCGTTTTATTGCGAGCATGGGTCGTTGAGTTTTAATTGAGTTATTATTGTAATCACCTGACCATTTTAATGGAAATCACCTTAAACACGCAAGGGCATAGCTATAGCATTCACATGGGGGGGGGGTTGACTCTAAGGGAGGGGATGAAGTCGATCCTGGGGGAAGGAATAAAGAGGAAGGGGGGATAACTTTTCTCTTTTTTCCTTGTCAATACGGAAACATTTAAGCCAGTATGTACACTTTGTACACTTAGGTACAAATAAGGAAAATTTAATTTATACAAGATAATATTTCCTTTGTATGCCTTGTTTTCATAACTTGTCCTTGAACTTTTCAAAATTGGAAGTTGTGGAAAATATCAAATAAAAAAATAATCTTTTGAAATCCAGACAAATGATTCAGTAGGTAACCAAGGAGGTTAAATATAGTACCTACCTAACTACAAAATTTTACATTATTGTATACGGCGGTAGAAACACACTGGGTCCGGTCGGCTGCTGAGTTGATATCGCGTTTCAAGTCGTCCATCACAACACAAGCAACATTTTCCGCTTACTGAGGTGGTAGTAGGAGATTTTAAAATATTGTCAAGTTATTCGTAACCCTGGAAGGTTTGTCTTTCTTTTTAAAGAATAAAATATACGCTACCTAGACAACGCATAAAAATATCTGGACTAATGACAATCCATACGATTTCTATGGAAATAGACGCTTTAGAATCACACTTGTCACATGCAACGCAAACCCACACTTCCATCGCTGCACCGATCAGGGCTGTCCAGATCGGCGTGGGACGTGTAAAGATGGAGGGGTGGCGTAACGACTCCAGCGAATTGATTTCACATTTATGAGTGGTATTATTTATGCATCTACTTTTAAGTTTGGTATATCTATGGTTGTTTGTTTTGACAGTTGACGTGAAATAATAAACTAAATAAAATGTCATCAAATTTGCTCTCTGAATCTCAAGAGATGACAAAACTACGAATTGCGTCTGCTGACAAGTGAAACACATAAACATAACGTAAGAAAATATCAAATCAACTAACGCGCCTGCGCACCGCGTATTTGAGAACTGCGACCACTTGTCGATTGATCACATGCGTTGTTGCGTGCGTAGAACCAGTGTGCACGTTGACCTGGGAACGTAGTAATGCTTACATCACATATGTCGTCCCAGTGTGTTTCTACCTTAACTCTTGCAGGCTATTTTCAAAATTACAGTTTACAGTTATACAGTTATACAGTTTGATGAATTCGACGGTTCTTGCCATCATGCCAATCTGTTTGACAGACTGCAGTGGTCCCGTGACTATCATACACACAGTGTATGCCAGATACTATTTGCTTGTTCTCCCCAGACATAAAACTGCTGGATTTAAGGGTGGTAGTTACAGCTGCAGCAGTCAACCAAACAACATAACCATTTATAAATACCTATTGAAAGGTATACCAACTTGTGTTTGTGATTTTATTATTTAATTTTAAAGAATACCTACCTAGAGTACCTACCTATGCGTGGGGTAAAATTTTAAGTATTTTTTTCACGCCAATTACACTTACATCCCGTATTTTTTCACGGGTAAGTTGATAATAATAGTGTAATATTGATTGACAAATTAAACGTACTAACTTCGGTTATTGGTGGTTAGTCAAGTGATATTATTCAAGTACAATAATTTTCAAAATTTGAACATTGTACATTTTATGAAATAATTCTTTATTTGAAATGCGTATTCGCTTTGTTTAGGTGCTTGACAGATTATTCTTAGATGAATTATTTAAGTGAATATACGTTACTGCGTAGGGGTGGGTCTAGACTCAATGTCGCACATTAATCCCGAATTCTTAATAATCTCGAAGCCTGTGGAACTATGGTATACCCAACTAGAGCAAGTGACGAGAGCGAAGTGATTTGAAATTGTGAAAACGACCCTCACAAACACACAGAAAAGTGCCGCAAGTGAATTTTTTTACATGGAATCTCAGATTGGGGTATCTATGTGGTGTTGGTGAAAAGAGTGGAATATGAATTAATACATTGAAACGAAAAAAGCGCAGCAGGCGATTTTTTTTATAGATTGGAGGGCAAACAAATAAATGTTTCCGATTTTAATTTTTACTGAAATTTAGTATCCCAATAATATTTAGAAAGAAATTCTTTAGTGTATTCTTAAATGGAAATATTTTAGTATTGTAAAGGAAACCTTTAAATCATATTATCAGCTTTGTCGGATTCCCAACCAGTCGTCGCGTGTATAATCTAATGCTGGCTAAGTCCTCTATAATCAGTCCTGTGCTTTCCTCTTCCCTTCTGAAGTCGGGGTCCAAGGCCGGGATCTTCCGAGCCTAGGCGGAAGTCCTACCCTGACCGAGAAAAATGAATTTGATTGTGGGAACGATTCAGACAAGTGATAAAGGAGGTACCAAAATTATTTAATATTAATGAATTAATTAATCATTCTATAATTAATTAATTAATCATTCTATAATTAATTAATTAATCATTCTATAATTAATTAATTAATCATTCTATAATTAATTAATTAATCATTCTATAATTAATTAATTAATCATTCTATAATTAATTCATTAATCATTCTATAATTAATTCATTAATCATTCTATAATTAATTCATTAATCATTCTATAATTAATGAAAAAAAAATTCTGATCGTCTTTTGAAAGGCTATGGATCCTGAGGCAAATAAACATTTTTTAATTCTTTCAGCTTCATAAATCCTGCAAATATTATTATATTTGCAGGATTTATGAAGCTGAAAGAATTAAAAAATGTTTATTTGCCTCAGGATCATAGCTTTTCAAAAGACAATCAGAATTTTTTTTTCATTAATTATAGAATGATTTATTAATTAATTATAGAATGATCCCGTGATTTTTCACGGGTCTGCGTTAGGATCTATAATACAATTAATTTAGAGTAATAATACAAATAATTAATAATGGTGTAAAAGATTCCTTTATTCAAATAATAATATTAAAATAAACCAAAGCAGGCAGAAAAAATAGTTAATAATATTATTTTACTAAATTATCAAAAAATATCTATTACTCCCAAAAGTATGTCACGATATGACATCAAATCAAATCAATGTCTAACGTTATATTAGGACATTCCATCTCCTCTGAGTAAACTGTTGAGTAACTTTCGTCAAGTAACTTTTACCGTAAGAATAACATGGCGGTAAAACAGGCATTTATTTGACTACCCATCAAGTAATGCCTGTTTTACTCAGCGGTGGTGAAACAGTTAGTACGCACTACTCTACGATTAGTGCTAATATTCCGCTTTCGCAAAAGGTAATACAAATGCAAATACCCCTGCCTATCTATACCTTCCTAATCATAACTACTCGTAATTACAAAAATAATTAATGTGCTAGTTTAATCTAATGTAAATTGATTATTTTTGTAAGAATTTACTAAAGTCTAATAAAATAGCATAGAGTCAATACGGTGGTCGAAAAGGATGTTCGACTTGTCATCAGATATCCCATTTTAGATTTATTCAGCAATTAGTTCCACGCTTCATTAATTTGCGAGTGACTGCCATCGCTGATAAGCCAACGGGGTATTTATGGAAAGCAGAAGGAGTGGTGTCTCGTGGCACCAAAGGCAATGGAAATTTTTAATATTGTATATAAGTATAAGTCTATCAACCTCAGTTGACTTCATCACAGTACTCTCACAGATGCGTAACTAACATACAGCGAGCTTCGTTTGGACTTTAAAAAACAAAAACAAATTAATGATTATTGCACAATTCAGTGTTCGAAGCCGAAGCGTGTTGGAGTCGATTATATATAATGTATTATAATATTTCATTGTTATTAAAATACTGGAGACAGTTAAGGCGATGCACTACGTAGTAATTTAAAATCATGTGTTTTTGGTTTGAAAATTTGGTCGCCTAGAAATGTTTCAGATGCTTTAATTAAATACTGCGAGTAAAATACATCCTGGCCTTTCAAATAATAGATAAGTCTTTTTATAAGCCCAGAAAAAATAATGTATAGGCCTATGAAAACTGCTTTAAAGTTCAAAATCTCCTACTTACGAACCCATTTTCGATTATGGTTTTATTGCATAATGTGGCGAATTAAGTTATTTATAAAATGATCGAAAAATATTTATGCCAGAACATTCACAAAATAAAATAAAAGGCACTTTTTGGCCATGTTTTTTTCATGCATAAATTAAAACAGGTGGATGGTGTGAAGCGGGAATTTAAGCCTTATCGCCATCTACGTATGGTGTGTTATTGATAGAGGCTCGATTAAAAATATTACACGACGTAGTGCATCGCCTTAAAAGAGTTTTTCTGAATGTGATAATCTTCAGGACTGAATTCAAATAAGTAAAAAAAAAGTACATGTAAACTTGCTGTTCCTTTTCCGCTATCTAAAATAAGTAGTCGTAAAGGACATTGCGCATAACATGGGAATTTAATATTTATATATTTTTAACATTCGGTTAATGCAAAACATATCTATATTAATAGATATTTGCGAGTATTATCAGCATCAGCCATCGTCTATAACCTATATTTATTAATAATAATGATTGGATTATTTGTATAGCGCCGTTTTCGTGAGATTATTTAGTACACGTAGTCTAATGAATAAATGAGATGAAAAGTAAAATAAACAAAATTGTAGCAGAAAAACTGAAACAAATAAATCTAAGCAGTGTAAAACTAAAATAATGAAAACTAAGATTATTTCAATAGCAATATTTATCTAACCCATTGGGCGCATTTTGCACCGGTTTTCAAAAAAGGTTTATGAAACACCCTAAAACTATAGAACTTCCGTCTTCTCTGGAGCTAGTAAAATTAGAAAGAGTATTTATCAATGTATTTTTAAACGTAAGTATGTTAGTTATAAGTCTCTACATATATAAATATATATGTCATTAAGACAGCAGTTATATAAGTCTTAGATGTAAGTCAATAGTTTTAAGTCAGTAGTTAAGACCCTTAGTCATAAGTCACTAGGAATAAGTCTTATATGTAAGTCACTAGTTATTGTGAATCATAGTTGTAAGCGTGCCGTATTTATTATTTAATAAATATATTTACACATCGCCTTTGAGGTGATTTTTCACAAATACGGTGCTATATAAATTAGACAAATATTATTTATTATTATTATCACGTACCTGATCGAACTGGAAACGATATGAATAGGATACGCTGTAAGCTTCCCAACAATATTATTTTGCATCATATAAACTTGCTGTCCCTCTTCCGCTATTTAAGCAGGCGTAAACAAGACAAAGGGCTGTTCCTCGCCGGTTGAAGCGTATGCCGACGCACAAATAGATTCAATGCTAAGCTTTTTTATAGCAGCCAACTCTCGCTACGTTACCTATACTAATATTCTACACAAGTACTAACATCACCATTTTTTTGCATAATAAGTAGCCACTACTCGTAATATAAGGGAAGTTAATTAATTAATTTAATGGCTCCACTGTGCGAATTTATTGGTAATTATATTATTACGACGTGAAGTGACATTCGACCTCTCCCTAAATTGTCAGTTTCTGAAATTGTATTAGCTATCTATGTCTACGATGTGTAGGTACCTACTCGTAGAGTGCGCTAAAATATGATAATATTATGTACATTCTTGTTGTGTTTATTATAACTCTACATTCATTGAGTCATATTTGGTCGATGCCTACATTGAATTAATTATATTTATCTGCTGATTCTATTTTCGTAATAACTTACTTGTTTTTGTAAATTGTAACGTCTTATGAGATAATATGTTTATATATATATTCACGCAAAATATTATATAATCTGCCAAAGGTAGTTTCACCAGAATAGCTAGTTATATTCAGAGAAATGTATTTGTGGTGACAAGCTCACTTATACACCCCCACTTTAAGGTTCAACGTAACATATCCGTTCATAGATGGCATTAATTTTACTTTTTAAATATAACTTTTTGCAAAATATCCTTTAAAATATTACGACGAATTATTTGTTTGCGCCCGTACATACGCAATATGAATATAAATAAATAGTTGTTTCGTATAAAAACACAATTCTTTCAAGAAATGCAATACAAATGCAATATTTGAATGACAGCATTGTATATGTATTAAATAATTAAATCAACGCCATCTATCCATCCATCTTCTACTCTCACACATAAAAATAGTCCTAGTGGCTCTGGAAAGACGGGAGCAGTTGTGACTCTCACACATAAAAATAGTCCTACTGGCTCCGGAAAGACGGGAGCAGTTGTGACTCTCACACATAAAAATGCCCCATTGAAGTAACTGCGTTCACAATGATTCTTTCTGTAAAATACCCCACGCGTCAGTCAAATCTTTAATGTAATCTACCAGCTAACAACTGTTAACTGTTTATTTTTGTTTATATTTTTCCTTGATTTAATTTTTGGTCAAAGATGAAGCGTTGGATTCCACCACTACGTTTCGTAGAGTACATCCATTCAAAAATTAGAACGTATAACTATGTGGACAGTGGACAACAGGTATCCAGGAATAATGCGATCAGTGACATCTACGCCGTTACGATATCGCTCTACGTCGCTACGACACCGCTCTACGCGCTACGCCCTTGCCCTCTACGCGTCTAGACATTATTATCATCGACAGAGATTTTGATTAAATTGTCTTGAAAATAACAGTTGTTGTTTACATTTAGATGAGAGGTTTGTAACCTTTTTAGAACCGCCTTATAGTATCTGTGTAATAAAAAAGTATAAACCCTCTACCAAAGATTTAATTCAACAAATGAGTGGCTTAAATAATCGTAGTTTTCAGAATTCGAAAAACATTTAACTGATTCAGAAATATTTTGGTACAGAAGTACTTTATAGAAATTGGATAGGTCCACTCCTAAATACCTAATCCAGAATGTACTGGACGGGAGTCCGCACAAGACTGTAGATTTAGGCGCCGGGTCCAAACCGTGTCTTCAACCGATGAGATGCTCCTTTACGGCCGATGATGATGATTGTAGTTGATATTGATGATAAATCTGCCTCCCGCACCCAGTGCTTGGTGAATGTTGGGTACTGGGTGTGCTGTCGTCTCTGCTCGCTTCTGGTGTTGGCGGTTTTCCAGAGGAGGGCCGGCTTGTCTTGAAGAGGTAACACCAGAAGATCTTGGAGCAGAAGACTCGGCGAGGTGAGGCAGATGTTGGGCAGGAGTCACTTGTAGATAATAAAACGCTTGGTTTCGGTGGTAAAGATGAACTAATTTTATTTTATTATTTGGCTGCTTATATTTAATAAGCATGACTCGCACCCGACATTGGGCTTTGAGTCAAAAAGTGGTGGGGGATTGTACCCGCGCCAGATATGTGTTTATAGCCTCCGACAAGATGTTGCATATTCATTTTGTCGGTAGTACTGGTGATAGTAGTCGCTTAAATTTGAGAGTTAGAAAAGATTTTGAGCGCTTACATGAATGATAATTACATAGTTTAAATGCATAGTAGTTATAGGAATGTGTATCTTGACAACTAGATTTTTTGTTTGTCAAGATACGACAAAAAATAAGAAATGTTTGTAAAATAAATGTGTAAAAATGATCTCAAAGCGATCAAATTTGTAAAACATGTTAAGTTAGTATTTTTCCGAGGTCCCCCGTAACATAGCGCTCAGAAAGAGATAAGATTCACTATGCTACGAGGTTCCTGGATTTTTGTACACGCAAAAAAGGTAAAAAATATTGTTCAAAAATGGGTTTACATATATGTGAAAAACAGCTTTTTTAAAATCTCCTCAGCGGTAGTATATTGAAAATAGTGTTTATTTGACTATCGCCGAGGGGATGAACAAGTAAAATATACATATTTGCAATGTTTAAAAATTGATTTTTCTATGTAAAATTTACATAGAAAAAATGCTGGACATTGATCCACGCGGCAGGTAAGCCGGCGATGTGGTATCGAAGCCATTCGGAGTCAAAGTTTTCAAGCCGCTTGGGCCGAAAATTGGACAAAATGACCAGTGGCGGGGAGTGATGATTTCGCCAGTGGCGTGGGGTAGGCACATTTTATAAATGTAAAAACAGATTTTATGAAATTAAATAATGTGGTCAACTACGTCCGTTACACAGAAACTCTAAAACTAGTAGTTCTGTGAAAAGTAGTAGACTTCGTGTAATGTTGATTATTCCGACTTGTTAGTTTGCAACACTCATGCGCTCTGGTGGAATAAAAATGCACTATCAAATACGGCTTGACAGGATTGACAGGACACGGAACACACACTCAAATTTACAGACAATCAAAATGTAAAATGGTGGAGTCAAAAAAGGACTTCGCCATGCTCAGTCAATAAATAAATCCCTCTTCCTCCATCTTGTTTCCTAATCACTGTTCTTCTGTAATAATTTTAGTATGTTTTTGAAACGCGGGGAAGATTCAGGCTGAACCGAAACCGGTTTGTTTATATACTAAATAAAGTTGTGTCCATTTATCCAAATTATTATTTCGTTTTTGTTGGGAGGCTGTAGAATGAAATAAAAATAAACTAAACTTAAAATGAATTGATAAACGTACTACGTACCCAGTTTCTTTTAGAATTATGGGGTAAGAGGGGACTTCGGTCGGGTGTTACAAACTAATTTGAAAAACTGTTTTGAAACTTTCAATACTAGTATTTCGGTAAACACAAATAGAATCAAACGTGTCTTCTCTGAAATGATTTGTCCGTGCACTTGTCGGTTACTCGTTAATATCATTGCGTAGGTAATCAAGATAAAACGCTGTTTCTCAGTTGCGTTTGGCAAGGAAATCACTGTCAGAAGTGAATAGTTATACATACATTTACAAAATATCGTGTTTGTTTTGTTTTTCTTTTTTAATTTAACACTTGAAACCTATTCGTAAACAGCGGTATTTCATCGAACACCGTTTAAGAACCACTGTTTTAGACAATCTGTCGGAAGATCTGTCGCGGCCTTGGGGGAATAAAGTCGTAACATGTGATTGGCCAAGCGGCAGAATCCGAAACAAATCAACAAGTTGATACCTACACAGATATACCAGAAACTTCTTCAATTTCCAGATATATCAACAAGTAAGTCACCGTGAAAATCGCTTCGAGATTTTTAATTTTATCGTAAAATTTAGCGATCAATGTTTTTGAAGTGTTTTTGACAAGAGGAGATTATAAAGACACTTAACAGGTAATTAATTTTTATTATTGATTTTTTTAATTAGTTTCAATTGCAAAGTTTGTACATGATTTAGGTATAAAGTATAATATGAATATAACTTCTTTTTTTCCACAACCCTTCTCACTAGGGTTTTTTGTTTTGAGGCGGCCTGTAGTTTGTAAACTTTTGTATTTATTTAGTTTCAAGTTGTCTTTACATCGTCTTCATAATGTTTGTAAGTGAAATATCACTTTGTTCTCTCAGCCATGTTTTTACTTTTCTTTTAAATATATTCAATTCCGTTAATTTTTTTCGTTTGATTTGGTAAAGCATTGTATATTTTCGTAGAATAGAATTCAATATTTCTCTGTCCCAAAGATGTATTCAAACTGGGAGTAACAAGTATATTTTGGCTTATTGCTCTGTGTGAGGACTTGTGTTGGGCAGTGGGGTATTCAGATACGTTACGATTCCGGAGTATTCAAGCGGTTTGGCGCTTTGCCTTATTTCTCGACAACTTACTATCAAAATGAATTTGTGGGTTAAAAATATAATCAATAAATAATCTAAGCTAAAAACTTCAGAAAAAACTGTAATTTTTTCGTAACGACAGAGCTTGCTGATCCGGAGTTTTTTTTGCTTCAGCACAATGTTATGCTTGAATTAGGCCAAAACCACCTCAACTCAGGCCAGGACACTAAAACAAGGTGGCCTCTTATTTATATACGATCCTCCTATTTATAACCACGGCCAATATCTTTAGCAAATATAACTGCAAGATTATTTGAAAGGGTAATATTAAATGAGATACATGATAAACTAATGTCTAAAGATAACCAGATGGGATTTAAATGTAGATTATCCACTAATATGGCAATATATACTGCAAATAAAATAATAGAACTCTACAAGAAACGAAAAACTACCGTATACGGGTGCTTCTTAGACCTAAGTAAAGCCTTCGACAGGGTCTGTCATAAAACATTATGGGATAAATTGAAAGCTAGGAATATACCTACCTTATTTAAAAACACACTATCCCGATGGCACTCCCAGCGGGAAAATGTTGAACGGTGAGCAAGTACATACTCCCAGCCGATAAATTTGCGGTCAGGAGTAAGGCAAAGAGGGTCTATGTCCCCCATTCTATTTAATGTATACATGGACGAGTTGTCAAGTCGCCTGGACATCAGAGCGGGCTGTCGTGTTAACAGTATATGTATGAATCATATAAGCTACGCGGACGACATGATCCTCCTTGCTCCGTCGATCAAGGGATTAAGATTACTGCTAAACTACTGTGAAGAATATGGAAAACAGCATACTATCATGTACAACCCGAAGAAGACGGAATTGATTGCGTTCCACCACGGAAAAAGTCAAGATACAAGTAAGATGCTCCCCGTATACCTTAACGAGGCAAAAATAAATACATGTTCGAATGTGAAATACTTGGGGCACATTATTAATCAAGACCTATCGGACGATGGCGATATCGAACGACAAAAGAGAAGCCTAAGCATTCAATATAATGACGCCTGTAGAATCATATTTGGATACCTTCGGACCATTTTCATAGCGTCCTCAAAGATGACATATAATGCCTTAAGGAACTTGTTTCCTACCTGTGGGAAGTTAATATTAAAAAAAAAAATTAAAAATCGTTCCCTGACCGGGCCCCCCACCTCAGGTTGGGGCCCTAGGCCGGATCTCTCGGGCCTAGGCGGAAGTACTTAGGTCCTGACCGAGACGAAGCGTTACGTCTGCAACTGGCACTAAACTTGTCATATTTATCATAAAAAACAAATAATTTGTAGTTACAAATTTCAGTATATAATTAGCAGGCCAACTTGATTCAGTGTCCTGACCTGGGTTGAAGTGGTTTTGACTACGCACGTAATACATTTTGGGAAGAATATTCGTTGGGTTAGATTATTTTAGTTAAGTTAGGTTAGATTGTGTTAGGTTAGGTTCGTTTGTGTTAGGTTAGGTCAGGTGAGATGAGGTGAGGTTAGGTGATGCATAATAATCATAGTCACATAAAGTTGTATATAAATTTTTGGACGGAAACGCGAGCCGAGCCTTGAATTATGGGAAAGGAACAAAACAACCGCAAGCAGCGTTTCGCGCCCTTTGCTGTTGCTTCGTTCCTTTCCCATAGTTTGAGGTTTGGCTAGCGTTTCGGTTCGCAAATATATATATAAAATTCATAAGAGAATAAACGATGTGCACTTCTGCCCGCAGTTACCCTTTTCAGAAGATACGGTCGTGTTACATGATGTTACTAAAGATAACAAAATATTGATATTGATTTACTAACCGCGTATTTGTTTGAGAAAAGATAGATTGTAGGTAAATAGTAGCTACCTAGGAAGAAAATATAGACAAAAACTTGTTTTTGTATGGGAATCAGTGCTTGTATTTAGCAATATTATCAACCGGAACGCCTCGGACTATACCAAATTTAAAGTGGTGTTTTTGTCTCACCGCAAAACTAAATATGAATAAAGTTACACGGTAATAGGTGATATAGATAGCTACTTTACAGTTCGTAATCGCTTAAAATTTTCTGTATCAGATCAAACCTTGTGATTCCAAAAGCAAAAAAATAATAATTACAATTACTCTTGGTATTTTTATTATTATCACAGAAAGCCGATTATTTTTAAAGATTTTTAATAATATATAGTATAGGCTTTAAGTTAGGATACGGATGGTATCATTTTAAAATAATTTCCGTTCCTTAGTCATAAAAGATAATTTTTTATCTATCATGGAGAGGAACGGAAGAGTAGATGGGTTTCACTCACAAACCGGAGCGTAGTTCCAGTTTACTCGGGATGAATCATGAATCAGATCACTGACGGTGCGTCCACAGATGATTAAGTTAAACACAAGCCAGATAGGGAAACACTTAACACTCCTGCACCACTAAATGCGCACTAATAAATAAATAAATAAACATTTCAAACAAACTGTTATCGAGAAATAAAGTGACGAATGTCATAGCCCATTAGTGAAGGTATTCTAATGGGGGCAATTAATGAGCGGTCCCGACCTACAAACATTTGCCTAACCATTATTTGTATCGATAAATATAGATGGCTTTGATGTTCAGTTTTTCAGAATTTTAGCATCTGACATTAAACAAGTAATTTGGAATATTTAATAAAATTATTTTATATTGAAAGAACATACATTTTAATCCATTTCTTTTTACAATCGTTTAAAAGAAAACAATCAGTATTTAAAAAAATATTATTTTACGCCCAGAAGACGTTTACATGGATGGGTGGTTAATTTTAACACGAGATAGAAATAAAAATAAAATTACATTAAATAAAAATATACACACATAATAAAAAGGAATTAAAGTTTTTGGTTGTTCATACTTTAGGTGTAGAGGAAAAAATCTTTCGGGGCCTATGTCATATTTGGGAATGCTGTGTGTAGGTTTTTTTATTTACATTAAATGAACGCAAATTTGCTTTGAATTTAAGAGTCGTATTTTATAATATTTTAATAGAAGATTATTTTAATTTCCATTTTCAAAATTGGAATTATATTAATATAATTCCAATTATATATATATCCCGTGATTTTTCACTAGGCCAACATAAAATTTTTCTTTTGTCTGTGGTTAGTGAAATATTATTGCGTATTCCTGCGTAATGTAATCTAATTGCGTAGCGTCTACTTTGCCTTTCATCAAAGTCATATAAAATACGGTACGAGCAAAGATATTAGAAGAACGAGATGTGCTATGTTGGCCGCTGGACCGTAGGCGGAGTACTACCTAATTAGGGTACTTTGAACGTTATCGGGACGTGTACGCACAGAAATCTGTTCTATATATTAGTGCGGATACCTTAGCGTAAGCGAAGGTGTGCAGTAGTATAGGTGAACAAAACCGGCGACACTCGGCAAAACAATTCCACACAGTATGAACTGCTCATAGCACATCTCGTTCTTCTAATATCTTTGGGTACGAGTATAGCAGACTGAATCATATTTAGAAGGCCCTTCAGGCATCCAACAAAGTAGTATTTTCCAGACTTTAAGAGTTCTTAATGAGAGGCAATTATAACTTAATCATATTTTGAAGGCCCTTCAGGCATCCAACAAAGTAGTTTTTTTCAGACTTTAAGGGTTCTTAATGAGAGGCAATTATAACTTAATCATATTTAGAAGGCTCTTCAGGTATCCAACAAAGTAGTATTTTCCAGACTTTAAGAGTTCTTAATGAGAGGCAATTATAACTTATTCATATTTAGAAGGCTCTTCAGGTATCCAACAAAGTAGTATTTTCCAGACTTTAAGAGTTCTTAATGAGAGGCAATTATAACTTAATCATATTTAGAAGGCCCTTCAGGCATCCAACAAAGTAGTATTTTTCAGACTTTAAGGGTTCTTAATGAGAGGCAATTATAACTTAATCATATTTAGAAGGCCCTTCAGGTATCCAACAAAGTAGTTTTTCCAGACTTTAAAAGTTCCTAATGTGAGGCAATTATAACTTATTTTACAAGCAATAATTGTTCGCCTGAAACACTCATCCACATTGAAAAATCTCCTGATAAAAGATACATGACGCCAACGGGACTCGAACCCGTGTCCCTTCGATTTCCGGTCGACAGCTCTGACCACTGAGCTATGGCGGCTTATCTCTTACCCGCGAAATTATTCAATATATACTAGTGTTTCATTCAACAATTACTGCTTGTTACATTTTTCACCTGAAAACAACCAACTTTATTTTATATGAGAAAGGCATTGTAAGTGCTAACTCTCTCACTAGATGGCGTCGAGACAAATTGTCTACATTTTTAGGCGAAATACTTGAACTTGTCAAATATTAATTATTATTTTTTGGTAAACTAATGTTTTTAAGACAAGATTTTTTATGCATAGCACAAAGGGTAACAATTATTTTACAAGCAATAATTGTTCGCCTGAAACACTCATCCACATTGAAAAATCTCCTGATAAAAGATACATGACGCCAACGGGACTCGAACCCGTGTCCCTTCGATTTCCGGTCGACAGCTCTGACCACTGAGCTATGGCGGCTTATCTCTTACCCGCGAAATTATTCAATATATACTAGTGTTTCATTCAACAATTACTGCTTGTTACATTTAGCACTTACAATGCCTTTCTCATATAAAATAAAGTTGGTTGTTTTCAGGTGAAAAATGTAACAAGCAGTAATTGTTGAATGAAACACTAGTATATATTGAATAATTTCGCGGGTAAGAGATAAGCCGCCATAGCTCAGTGGTCAGAGCTGTCGACCGGAAATCGAAGGGACACGGGTTCGAGTCCCGTTGGCGTCATGTATCTTTTATCAGGAGATTTTTCAATGTGGATGAGTGTTTCAGGCGAACAATTATTGCTTGTAAAATAATTGTTACCCTTTGTGCTATGCATAAAAAATCTTGTCTTAAAAACATTAGTTTACCAAAAAATAATAATCAATTATAACTTAATCATATTTAGAAGGCCCTTCAGGTATCCAACAAAGTAGTTTTTTCCAGACTTTAAGAGTTCCTAATGTGAGGCAATTATAATTTAATCATATTTAGAAGGCCCTTCATGAATCCAAAAAATGTTTTTTTCCAGACTTTAAGAGTGAGAGGCAATTATAACTTAATCATATTTAGAAGGCCCTTCAGATATCCAACAAAGTAGTTTTTTCCATACTTTAAGAGTTCATAATGAGAGGCAATTATAACTTAATCATGTTTAGAAGGCCCTTCAGGCATCCAACAAAATAGTATTTTCCAGACTTTAAGAGTTCTTAATGAGAAGCAATTATAACTTAATAATATTTAGAAGGCCCTTCAGGCATCCAACAAAGTAGTATTTTCCAGACTTTAAGAGTTCTAATGTGAGGCAATTATAACTTAATCATATTTAGAAGGCCCTTCAGGCATCCAACAAAGTAGTTTTTTCCAGACTTTAAGAG
The DNA here is from genome assembly GCA_026573805.1 of Hesperophylax magnus. NCBI lineage: Eukaryota > Metazoa > Arthropoda > Insecta > Trichoptera > Limnephilidae > Hesperophylax > Hesperophylax magnus. The sequence continues at coordinate 11,892,783 of JAIUSX010000022.1, forward strand.
TTCCTAATGTGAGGCAATTATAACTTAATCATATTTAGAAGGACCTTCAGGTATCCAACAAAGTAGTATTTTCCAGACTTTAAGAGTTCTTAATGAGAGGCAATTATAACTTAATCATATTTAGAAGGCCCTTCAGGCATCCAACAAAGTAGTTTTTTCCAGACTTTAAGAGTTCCTAATGTGAGGCAATTATAATTTAATCATATTTAGAAATGCCCTTCATGCATCCAAAAAATGTTTTTTTCCAGACTTTAAGAGTGAGAGGCAATTATAAATTAATCATGTTTAGAAGGCCCTTCAGATATCCAACAAAGTAGTTTTTTCCAGACTTTAAGAGTTCATAATGAGAGGCAATTATAACTTAATCATATTTAGAAGGCTCTTCAGGTATCCAACAAAGTAGTATTTTCCAGACTTTAAGAGTTCTTAATGAGAGGCAATTATAACTTAATCATATTTAGAAGGCTCTTCAGGTATCCAACAAAGTAGTATTTTCCAGACTTTAAGAGTTCTTAATGAGAGGCAATTATAACTTAATCATATTTAGAAGGCCCTTCAGGCATCCAACAAAGTAGTATTTTTCAGACTTTAAGGGTTCTTAATGAGAGGCAGTTATAACTTAATCATATTTAGAAGGCCCTTCAGGTATCCAACAAAGTAGTTTTTCCAGACTTTAAAAGTTCCTAATGTGAGGCAATTATAACTTAATCATATTTAGAAGGCCCTTCAGGTATCCAACAAAGTAGTTTTTCCAGACTTTAAGAGTTCCTAATGTGAGGCAATTATAATTTAATCATATTTAGAAGGCCCTTCATGCATCCAAAAAATGTTTTTTTCCAGACTTTAAGAGTGAGAGGCAATTATAACTTAATCATGTTTAGAAGGCCCTTCAGATATCCAACAAAGTAGTTTTTTCCAGACTTTAAGAGTTCATAATGAGAGGCAATTATAACTTAATCATGTTTAGAAGGCCCTTCAGGCATCCAACAAAATAGTATTTTCCAGACTTTAAGAGTTCTTAATGAGAAGCAATTATAACTTAATAATATTTAGAAGGCCCTTCAGGCATCCAACAAAGTAGTATTTTCCAGACTTTAAGAGTTCCTAATGTGAGGCAATTATAACTTAATCATATTTAGAAGGACCTTCAGGTATCCAACAAAGTAGTATTTTCCTGACTTTAAGAGTTCTTAATGAGAGGCAATTATAACTTAATCATATTTAGAAGGCCCTTCAGGCATCCAACAAAGTAGTTTTTTCCAGACTTTAAGAGTTCCTAATGTGAGGCAATTATAATTTAATCATATTTAGAAGGCCCTTCATGCATCCAAAAAATGTTTTTTTCCAGACTTTAAGAGTGAGAGGCAATTATAACTTAATCATGTTTAGAAGGCCCTTCAGATATCCAACAAAGTAGTTTTTTCCAGACTTTAAGAGTTCATAATGAGAGGCAATTATAACTTAATCATATTTAGAAGGCTCTTCAGGTATCCAACAAAGTAATATTTTCCAGACTTTAAGAGTTCTTAATGAGAGGCAATTATAACTTAATCATATTTAGAAGGCTCTTCAGGTATCCAACAAAGTAGTATTTTCCAGACTTTAAGAGTTCTTAATGAGAGGCAATTATAACTTAATCATATTTAGAAGGCCCTTCAGGCATCCAACAAAGTAGTATTTTTCAGACTTTAAGGGTTCTTAATGAGAGGCAATTATAACTTAATCATATTTAGAAGGCCCTTCAGGTATCCAACAAAGTAGTTTTTCCAGACTTTAAAAGTTCCTAATGTGAGGCAATTATAACTTAATCATATTTAGAAGGCCCTTCAGGTATCCAACAAAGTAGTTTTTTCCAGACTTTAAGAGTTCCTAATGTGAGGCAATTATAATTTAATCATATTTAGAAGGCCCTTCATGCATCCAAAAAATGTTTTTTTCCAGACTTTAAGAGTGAGAGGCAATTATAACTTAATCATATTTAGAAGGCCCTTCAGATATCCAACAAAGAAGTTTTTTCCAGACTTTAAGAGTTCATAATGAGAGGCAATTATAACTTAATCATGTTTAGAAGGCCCTTCAGGCATCCAACAAAATAGTATTTTCCAGACTTTAAGAGTTCTTAATGAGAAGCAATTATAACTTAATAATATTTAGAAGGCCCTTCAGGCATCCAACAAAGTAGTATTTTCCAGACTTTAAGAGTTCTAATGTGAGGCAATTATAACTTAATCATATTTAGAAGGCCCTTCAGGCATCCAACAAAGTAGTTTTTTCCAGACTTTAAGAGTTCCTAATGTGAGGCAATTATAACTTAATCATATTTAGAAGGACCTTCAGGTATCCAACAAAGTAGTATTTTCCAGACTTTAAGAGTTCTTAATGAGAGGCAATTATAACTTAATCATATTTAAAAGGCCCTTCAGGCATCCAACAAAGTAGTTTTTTCCAGACTTTAAGAGTTCCTAATGTGAGGCAATTATAATTTAATCATATTTAGAAGTCCCTTCATGCATCCAAAAAATGTTTTTTTCCAGACTTTAAGAGTGAGAGGCAATTATAACTTAATCATGTTTAGAAGGCCCTTCAGATATCCAACAAAGTAGTTTTTTCCAGACTTTAAGAGTTCATAATGAGAGGCAATTATAACTTAATCATGTTTAGAAGGCCCTTCAGGCATCCAACAAAATAGTATTTTCCAGACTTTAAGAGTTCTTAATGAGAAGCAATTATAACTTAATAATATTTAGAAGGCCCTTCAGGCATCCAATAAAGTAGTATTTTCCAGTTCTTAAGAGTTCTAATGTGAGGCAATTATAACTTAATCATATTTAGAAGGCCCTTCAGGCATCCAACAAAGTAGTTTTTTCCAGACTTTAAGAGTTCCTAATGTGAGGCAATTATAACTTAATCATATTTAGAAGGACCTTCAGGTATCCAACAAAGTAGTATTTTCCAGACTTTAAGAGTTCTTAATGAGAGGCAATTATAACTTAATCATATTTAGAAGGCCCTTCAGGCATCCAACAAAGTAGTTTTTTCCAGACTTTAAGAGTTCCTAATGTGAGGCAATTATAATTTAATCATATTTAGAAGGCCCTTCATGCATCCAAAAAATGGTTTTTTCCAGACTTTAAGAGTGAGAGGCAATTATAACTTAATCATATTTAGAAGGCCCTTCAGATATCGAACAAAGTAGTTTTTTCCAGACTTTAACAGTTCATAATGAGAGGCAATTATAACTTAATCATGTTTAGAAGGCCCTTCAGGCATCTAACAAAATAGTATTTTCTAGACTTTAAGAGTTCTTAATGAGAAGCAATTATAACTTAATAATATTTAGAAGGCCCTTCAGGCATCCAACAAAGTAGTATTTTCCAGACTTTAAGAGTTCTAATGTGAGGCAATTATAACTTAATCATATTTAGAAGGCCCTTCAGGCATCCAACAAAGTAGTTTTTTCCAGACTTTAAGAGTTCCTAATGTGAGGCAATTATAACTTAATCATATTTAGAAGGACCTTCAGGTATCCAACAAAGTAGTATTTTCCAGACTTTAAGAGTTCTTAATGATAGGCAATTATAACTTAATCATATTTAGAAGGCCCTTCAGGCATCCAACAAAGTAGTTTTTTCCAGACTTTAAGAGTTCCTAATGTGAGGCAATTATAATTTAATCATATTTAGAAGGCCCTTCATGCATCCGACAAATGGTTTTTTCCAGACTTTAAGAGTTCTAATGAGAGGCAATTATAACTTAATCATGTTTAGAAGGCCCTTCAGGCATCCAACAAAATAGTATTTTCCAGACTTTAAGAGTTCTTAATGAGAAGCAATTATAAATTAATCATATTTAGAAGGCCCTTCAGGCATCCAACAAAGTGGTATTTTCCAGACTTTAAGAGTTCTAATGTGAGGCAATTATAACTTAATCATATTTAGAAGGCCCTTCAGGCATCCAACAAAGTAGTTTTTTCCAGACTTTAAGAGTTCCTAATGTGAGGCAATTATAACTTAATCATATTTAGAAGGACCTTCAGGTATCCAACAAAGTAGTATTTTCCAGACTTTAAGAGTTCTTAATGAGAGGCAATTATAACTTAATCATATTTAGAAGGCCCTTCAGGCATCCAACAAAGTAGTTTTTTCCAGACTTTAAGAGTTCCTAATGTGAGGCAATTATAATTTAATCATATTTAGAAGGCCCTTCATGCATCCAAAAAATGGTTTTTTCCAGACTTTAAGAGTGAGAGGCAATTATAACTTAATCATATTTAGAAGGCCCTTCAGATATCCAACAAAGTAGTTTTTTCCAGACTTTAAGAGTACCTAATGTGAGGCAATTATAACTTAATCATATTTAGAAGGACCTTCAGGTATCCAACAAAGTAGTATTTTCCAGACTTTAAGAGTTCTTAATGAGAGGCAATTTTAACTTAATAATATTTAGAAGGCCCTTCAGGCATCCAAAAAGTAGTATTTTCCAGACTTTAAGAGTTCTAATGTGAGGCAATTATAACTTAATCATATTTAGAAGGCCCTTCAGGCATCCAACAAAGTAGTTTTTTCCAGACTTTAAGAGTTCCTAATGTGAGGCAATTATAACTTAATCATATTTAGAACGACCTTCAGGTATCCAACAAAGTAGTATTTTCCAGACTTTAAGAGTTCTTAATGAGAGGCAATTATAACTTAATCATATTTAGAAGGCCCTTCAGGCATCCAACAAAGCAGTTTTTTCCAGACTTTAAGAGTTCCTAATGTGAGGCAATTATAATTTAATCATATTTAGAAGGCCCTTCATGCATCCAAAAAATGTTTTTTTCCAGACTTTAAGAGTGAGAGGCAATTATAACTTAATCATATTTAGAAGGCCCTTCAGATATCCAACAAAGTAGTTTTTTCCAGACTTTAAGAGTTCATAATGAGAGGCAATTATAACTTAATCATTTTTAGAAGGCCCTTCAGGCATCCAACAAAATAGTATTTTCCAGACTTTAAGAGTTCTTAATGAGAAGCAATTATAACTTAATAATATTTAGAAGGCACTTCAGACATCCAACAAAGTAGTTTTTTCCAGACTTTAAGAGTTCATAATGAGAGGCAATTATAACTTAATCATTTTTAGAAGGCCCTTCAGGCATCCAACAAAATAGTATTTTCCAGACTTTAAGAGTTCTTAATGAGAGGCAATTATAACTTAATCATATTTAGAAGGCCCTTCAGGCATCCAACAAAGCAGTTTTTTCCAGACTTTAAGAGTTCCTAATGTGAGGCAATAATAATTTAATCATATTTAGAAGGCCCTTCATGCATCCAAAAAATGGTTTTTTCCAGACTTTAAGAGTTCTAATGAGAGGCAATTATTACTTAATCATGTTTAGAAGGCCCTTCAGGCATCCAACAAAATAGTATTTTCCAGACTTTAAGAGTTCTTAATGAGAAGCAATTATAACTTAATCATATTTAGAAGGCCCTTCAGGCATCCAACAAAGTAGTATTTTCCAGACTTTAAGAGTTCTAATGTGAGGCAATTATAACTTAATCATATTTAGAAGGCCCTTCAGGCATCCAACAAAGTAGTTTTTTCCAGACTTTAAGAGTTCCTAATGTGAGGCAATTATAATTTAATCTTATTTAGAAGGCCCTTCATGCATCCAAAAAATGTTTTTTTCCAGACTTTAAGAGTGAGAGGCAATTATAACTTAATCATATTTAGAAGGCCCTTCAGATATCCAACAAAGTAGTTTTTTCCAGACTTCAAGAGTTCCTAATGTGAGGCAATTATAACTTAATCATATTTAGAAGGACCTTCAGGTATCCAACAAAGTAGTATTTTCCAGACTTTAAGAGTTCTTAATGAGAGGCAATTATAACTTAATCATATTTAGAAGGCCCTTCGTGCATCCAAAAAATGGTTTTTTCCAGACTTTAAGAGTTCTAATGAGAGGCAATTATAACTTAATCATGTTTAGAAGGTCCTTCAGGCATCCAACAAAATAGTATTTTCCAGACTTTAAGAGTTCTTAATGAGAAGCAATTATAACTTAATCATATTTAGAAGGCCCTTCAGGCATCCAACAAAGTAGTTTTTTCCAGACTTTAAGAGTTCCTAATGTGAGGCAATTATAATTTAATCATATTTAGAAGGCCCTTCATGCATCCAAAAAATGTTTTTTTCCAGACTTTAAGAGTGAGAGGCAATTATAACTTAATCATATTTAGAAGGCCCTTAAGATATCCAACAAAGTAGTTTTTTCCAGACTTTAAGAGTTCATAATGAGAGGCAATTATAACTTAATCATATTTAGAAGGCCCTTCAGGCATCCAACAAAGTAGTTTTTTCCAGACTTCAAGAGTTCCTAATGTGAGGCAATTATAATTAAATCATATTTAGAAGGCCCTTCATGCATCCAAAAAATGGTTTTTTCCAGACTTTAAGAGTTCTAATGAGAGGCAATTATAACTTAATCATGTTTAGAAGGCCCTTCAGGCATCCAACAAAATAGTATTTTCTAGACTTTAAGAGTTCTAATGAGAGGCAATTATATCTTAATCATATTTAGAAGGCCCTTCAGGCATCCAACAAAGTAGTTTTTTCCAGACTTTAAGAGTTCCTAATGTGAGGCAATTATAATTTTATCATATTTAGTAGGCCCTTCATGCATCCAAAAAATGTTTTTTTCCAGACTTTAAGAGTGAGAGGCAATTATAAATTAATCATATTTAGAAGGCCCTTCAGATATCCAACAAAGTAGTTTTTTCCAGACTTTAAGAGTTCATAATGAGAGGCAATTATAACTTAATCATGTTTAGAAGGCCCTTCAGGCATCCAACAAAATAGTATTTTCCAGACTTTAAGAGTTCTTAATGAGAAGCAATTATAACTTAATAATATTTAGAAGGCCCTTCAGGCATCCAACAAAGTAGTATTTTCCAGACTTTAAGAGTTCATAATGAGAGGCAATTATAACTTAATCATGTTTAGAAGGCCCTTCAGGCATCCAACAAAATAGTATTTTCCAGACTTTAAGAGTTCTTAATGAGAAGCAATTATAACTTAATAATATTTAGAAGGCCCTTCAGGCATCCAACAAAGTAGTATTTTCCAGACTTTAAGAGTTCTAATGTGAGGCAATTATAACTTAATCATATTTAGAAGGCCCTTCAGGCATCCAACAAAGTAGTTTTTTCCAGACTTTAAGAGTTCCTAATGTGAGGCAATTATAACTTAATCATATTTAGAAGGACCTTCAGGTATCCAACAAAGTAGTATTTTCCAGACTTTAAGAGTTCTTAATGAGAGGCAATTATAACTTAATCATATTTAGAAGGCCCTTCAGGCATCCAACAAAGTAGTTTTTTCCAGACTTTAAGAGTTCCTAATGTGAGGCAATTATAATTTAATCATATTTAGAAGGCCCTTCATGCATCCAAAAAATGGTTTTTTCCAGACTTTAAGAGTTCTAATGAGAGGCAATTATTACTTAATCATGTTTAGAAGGCCCTTCAGGCATCCAACAAAATAGTATTTTCCAGACTTTAAGAGTTCTTAATGAGAAGCAATTATAACTTAATCGTATTTAGAAGGCCCTTCAGGCATCCAACAAAGTAGTATTTTCCAGACTTTAAGAGTTCTAATGTGAGGCAATTATAACTTAATCATATTTAGAAGGCCCTTCAGGCATCCAACAAAGTAGTTTTTTTCCAGACTTTAAGAGTTCCTAATGTGAGGCAATTATAATTTAATCTTATTTAGAAGGCCCTTCATGCATCCGAAAAATGTTTTTTTCCAGACTTTAAGAGTGAGAGGCAATTATAACTTAATCATATTTAGAAGGCCCTTCAGATATCCAACAAAGTAGTTTTTTCCAGACTTTAAGAGTTCCTAATGTGAGGCAATTATAACTTAATCATATTTATTCAAGATTCTAAACTCTAAATTCGACTGTTGCGAACTTCTGCAACTCATAAACATACGAATACCTACAATAACAACACGACAAAATACACTATTCCACTGCAACACACATAAGCGCAATTACATTGCGAACTCCCCAATACAACGGTTTCACACTATGGGAAACCAATACTTAGGTGATGTCGATATATTTAATATTAACTTTGCGAATTTTGTGGATTACGTAAAAGACCTATTTCAATACTATTCCTAAATGGAAGTTATATTTTTGTAAACCAGACAAATCGCTGTATTTTTAATTTATGTTCTTGTTATTTTTTATTTTGTTTCTCGCATATACTTATGTAATTTTATTTTTATTATTTCTTTCTTTTCTTTCTTATGTTTCAAAACTGTCATTTAATTTGTACCACCCACATGTAAAAGCCCTCTGGGCGTTAAATAAATAAATAAATAAATAAATAAATATTTAGAAGGACCTTCAGGTATCCAACAAGTAGTATTTTCCAGACTTTAAGAGTTCTTAATGAGAGGCAATTATAACTTAATCATATTAAGAAGGCCCTTCAGGCATCCAACAAAGTAGTTTTTTCCAGACTTTAAGAGTTCCTAATGTGAGGCAATTATAATTTAATCATATTTAGAAGGCCCTTCATGCATCCAAAAAATGGTTTTTTCCAGACTTTAAGAGTTCTAATGAGAGGCAATTATTACTTAATCATGTTTAGAAGGCCCTTCAGGCATCCAACAAAATAGTATTTTCCAGACTTTAAGAGTTCTTAATGAGAAGCAATTATAACTTAATCATATTTAGAAGGCCCTTCAGGCATCCAACAAAGTAGTATTTTCCAGACTTTAAGAGTTCTAATGTGAGGCAATTATAACTTAATCATATTTAGAAGGCCCTTCAGGCATCCAACAAAGTAGTTTTTTCCAGACTTTAAGAGTTCCTAATGTGAGGCAATTATAATTTAATCTTATTTAGAAGGCCCTTCATGCATCCAAAAAATGTTTTTTTCCAGACTTTAAGAGTGAGAGGCAATTATAACTTAATCATATTTAGAAGGCCCTTCAGATATCCAACAAAGTAGTTTTTTCCAGACTTCAAGAGTTCCTAATGTGAGGCAATTATAACTTAATCATATTTAGAAGGACCTTCAGGTATCCAACAAAGTAGTATTTTCCAGACTTTAAGAGTTCTTAATGAGAGGCAATTATAACTTAATCATATTTAGAAGGCCCTTCGTGCATCCAAAAAATGGTTTTTTCCAGACTTTAAGAGTTCTAATGAGAGGCAATTATAACTTAATCATGTTTAGAAGGTCCTTCAGGCATCCAACAAAATAGTATTTTCCAGACTTTAAGAGTTCTTAATGAGAAGCAATTATAACTTAATCATATTTAGAAGGCCCTTCAGGCATCCAACAAAGTAGTTTTTTCCAGACTTTAAGAGTTCCTAATGTGAGGCAATTATAATTTAATCATATTTAGAAGGCCCTTCATGCATCCAAAAAATGTTTTTTTCCAGACTTTAAGAGTGAGAGGCAATTATAACTTAATCATATTTAGAAGGCCCTTAAGATATCCAACAAAGTAGTTTTTTCCAGACTTTAAGAGTTCATAATGAGAGGCAATTATAACTTAATCATATTTAGAAGGCCCTTCAGGCATCCAACAAAGTAGTTTTTTCCAGACTTCAAGAGTTCCTAATGTGAGGCAATTATAATTAAATCATATTTAGAAGGCCCTTCATGCATCCAAAAAATGGTTTTTTCCAGACTTTAAGAGTTCTAATGAGAGGCAATTATAACTTAATCATGTTTAGAAGGCCCTTCAGGCATCCAACAAAATAGTATTTTCTAGACTTTAAGAGTTCTAATGAGAGGCAATTATATCTTAATCATATTTAGAAGGCCCTTCAGGCATCCAACAAAGTAGTTTTTTCCAGACTTTAAGAGTTCCTAATGTGAGGCAATTATAATTTTATCATATTTAGTAGGCCCTTCATGCATCCAAAAAATGTTTTTTTCCAGACTTTAAGAGTGAGAGGCAATTATAAATTAATCATATTTAGAAGGCCCTTCAGATATCCAACAAAGTAGTTTTTTCCAGACTTTAAGAGTTCATAATGAGAGGCAATTATAACTTAATCATGTTTAGAAGGCCCTTCAGGCATCCAACAAAATAGTATTTTCCAGACTTTAAGAGTTCTTAATGAGAAGCAATTATAACTTAATAATATTTAGAAGGCCCTTCAGGCATCCAACAAAGTAGTATTTTCCAGACTTTAAGAGTTCATAATGAGAGGCAATTATAACTTAATCATGTTTAGAAGGCCCTTCAGGCATCCAACAAAATAGTATTTTCCAGACTTTAAGAGTTCTTAATGAGAAGCAATTATAACTTAATAATATTTAGAAGGCCCTTCAGGCATCCAACAAAGTAGTATTTTCCAGACTTTAAGAGTTCTAATGTGAGGCAATTATAACTTAATCATATTTAGAAGGCCCTTCAGGCATCCAACAAAGTAGTTTTTTCCAGACTTTAAGAGTTCCTAATGTGAGGCAATTATAACTTAATCATATTTAGAAGGACCTTCAGGTATCCAACAAAGTAGTATTTTCCAGACTTTAAGAGTTCTTAATGAGAGGCAATTATAACTTAATCATATTTAGAAGGCCCTTCAGGCATCCAACAAAGTAGTTTTTTCCAGACTTTAAGAGTTCCTAATGTGAGGCAATTATAATTTAATCATATTTAGAAGGCCCTTCATGCATCCAAAAAATGGTTTTTTCCAGACTTTAAGAGTTCTAATGAGAGGCAATTATTACTTAATCATGTTTAGAAGGCCCTTCAGGCATCCAACAAAATAGTATTTTCCAGACTTTAAGAGTTCTTAATGAGAAGCAATTATAACTTAATCGTATTTAGAAGGCCCTTCAGGCATCCAACAAAGTAGTATTTTCCAGACTTTAAGAGTTCTAATGTGAGGCAATTATAACTTAATCATATTTAGAAGGCCCTTCAGGCATCCAACAAAGTAGTTTTTTTCCAGACTTTAAGAGTTCCTAATGTGAGGCAATTATAATTTAATCTTATTTAGAAGGCCCTTCATGCATCCGAAAAATGTTTTTTTCCAGACTTTAAGAGTGAGAGGCAATTATAACTTAATCATATTTAGAAGGCCCTTCAGATATCCAACAAAGTAGTTTTTTCCAGACTTTAAGAGTTCCTAATGTGAGGCAATTATAACTTAATCATATTTATTCAAGATTCTAAACTCTAAATTCGACTGTTGCGAACTTCTGCAACTCATAAACATACGAATACCTACAATAACAACACGACAAAATACACTATTCCACTGCAACACACATAAGCGCAATTACATTGCGAACTCCCCAATACAACGGTTTCACACTATGGGAAACCAATACTTAGGTGATGTCGATATATTTAATATTAACTTTGCGAATTTTGTGGATTACGTAAAAGACCTATTTCAATACTATTCCTAAATGGAAGTTATATTTTTGTAAACCAGACAAATCGCTGTATTTTTAATTTATGTTCTTGTTATTTTTTATTTTGTTTCTCGCATATACTTATGTAATTTTATTTTTATTATTTCTTTCTTTTCTTTCTTATGTTTCAAAACTGTCATTTAATTTGTACCACCCACATGTAAAAGCCCTCTGGGCGTTAAATAAATAAATAAATAAATAAATAAATATTTAGAAGGACCTTCAGGTATCCAACAAGTAGTATTTTCCAGACTTTAAGAGTTCTTAATGAGAGGCAATTATAACTTAATCATATTAAGAAGGCCCTTCAGGCATCCAACAAAGTAGTTTTTTCCAGACTTTAAGAGTTCCTAATGTGAGGCAATTATAATTTAATCATATTTAGAAGGCCCCTCATGCATCCAAAAAATGTTTTTTTCCAGACTTTAAGAGTTCTAATGAGAGGCAATTATAACTTAATCATGTTTAGAAGGCCCTTCAGGCATCCAACAAAATAGTATTTTCCAGACTTTAAGAGTTCTTAATGAGAAGCAATTATAACTTAATAATATTTAGAAGGCCCTTCAGGCATCCAACAAAGTAGTATTTTCCAGACTTTAAGAGTTCTAATGTGAGGCAATTATAACTTAATCATATTTAGAAGGCCCTTCAGGCATCCAACAAAGTAGTTTTTTCCAGACTTTAAGAGTTCCTAATGTGAGGCAATTATAACTTAATCACATTTAGAAGGACCTTCAGGTATCCAACAAAGTAGTATTTTCCAGACTTTAAGAGTTCTTAATGAGAGGCAATTATAACTTAATCATATTTAGAAGGCCCTTCAGGCATCCAACAAAGTAGTTTTTTCCAGACTTTAAGAGTTTCTAATGTGAGGCAATTATAATTTAATCTTATTTAGAAGGCCCTTCATGCATCCAAAAAATGTTTTTTTCCAGACTTTAAGAGTGAGAGGCAATTATAACTTAATCATATTTAGAAGGCCCTTCAGATATCCAACAAAGTAGTTTTTTCCAGACTTTAAGAGTTCCTAATGTGAGGCAATTATAACTTAATCATATTTAGAAGGACCTTCAGGTATCCAACAAAGTAGTATTTTCCAGACTTTAAGAGTTCTTAATGAGAGGCAATTATAACTTAATCATATTAAGAAGGCCCTTCAGGCATCCAACAAAGTAGTTTTTTCCAGACTTTAAGAGTTCCTAATGTGAGGCAATTATAATTTAATCATATTTAGAAGGCCCTTCATGCATCCAAAAAATGGTTTTTTCCAGACTTTAAGAGTTCTAATGAGAGGCAATTATAACTTAATCATGTTTAGAAGGCCCTTCAGGCATCCAACAAAATAGTATTTTCCAGACTTTAAGAGTTCTTAATGAGAAGCAATTATAACTTAATCATATTTAGAAGGCCCTTCAGGCATCCAACAAAGTAGTTTTTTCCAGACTTTAAGAGTTCCTAATGTGAGGCAATTATAATTTAATCATATTTAGAAGGCCCTTCATGCATCCAAAAAATGTTTTTTTCCAGACTTTAAGAGTGAGAGGCAATTATAACTTAATCATATTTAGAAGGCCCTTCAGATATCCAACAAAGTAGTTTTTTCCAGACTTTAAGAGTTCATAATGAGAGACAATTATAACTTAATCATATTTAGAAGGCCCTTCAGGCATCCAACAAAGTAGTTTTTTCCAGACTTCAAGAGTTCCTAATGTGAGGCAATTATAATTAAATCATATTTAGAAGGCCCTTCATGCATCCAAAAAATGGTTTTTTCCAGACTTTAAGAGTTCTAATGAGAGGCAATTATAACTTAATCTTGTTTAGAAGGCCCTTCAGGCATCCAACAAAATAGTATTTTCCAGACTTTAAGAGTTCTAATGAGAGGCAATTATAACTTAATCATATTTAGAAGGCCCTTCAGGCATCCAACAAAGTAGTTTTTTCCAGACTTTAAGAGTTCCTAATGTGAGGCAATTATAATTTAATCATATTTAGAAGGCCCTTCATGCATCCAAAAAATGTTTTTTTCCAGACTTTAAGAGTGAGAGGCAATTATAACTTAATCATATTTAGAAGGCCCTTCAGATATCCAACAAAGTAGTTTTTTCCGGACTTTAAGAGTTCATAATTAGAGGCAATTATAACTTAATCATATTTAGAAGGCCCTTCAGATATCCAACAAAGTAGTTTTTTCCAGACCTTAAGAGTTCATAATGAGAGGCAATTATAACTTAATCATATTTAGAAGGCCCTTCAGATATCCAACAAAGTAGTTTTTTCCAGACTTTAAGAGTTCATAATGGAGTCCGATTCGAGCCGCGGTCAACAGTGGTTGTGTTCCTTACTATTGCCGAGTGCCGTTCGCCCGTTCCTGCGCTGCGTACAGATAAGAGATTATTGTTACATTTTATTTAATATTGTTTATCGTTTACCTATTTGTTTGCATTCCTGCTTACGGCAAATCCGTTTTTGTTTGTACAGTCAATGAAATAGACTGCGTATTATTTTTTCAGTTTAATTTTTAAAAGTTAAGTTTTTTTTTATATAATGGAGGAAGACGAAGATAGACCTCCCGACCCAGGGTCGATATTGGATTTTTCTGATTCGGAATCTAATACGAGCCAGGTTTCTATTACGCTCCCATCTCGTAAACGACGACCATCGCAAAGCCTTCACATTCCATCGAAAGTTAAATCTATACCGCCGGTTCAACAAACCTCGACCCCTAACGACCTTAACACCAATAGTAACATCCAGCCAAGTACTTTAACTAGCGATAATGCAAAAAGTACTGAATTACTTTATCCTGCTTCAGCTTCCGGTCCATTTACCGTTAATGTTCAGAGAACTGAACAGGGAAAACTTATTCATCCTTTAGATTTTGGAAAATTCGTATTTGACTCAAAAAATAATAACCTTGGTATTGTTAACGGTTCAATTAAACCGGAAGGGCGATATAAATTATCTATCGAGTTTAACACTGCCGCTTCCGCAAATGGATTTGTTAAAAAAATTGACTCGCTCTCAAATCATAAATATAAATCGTTCATCCCTACATTTAACCTTTCGAGAATGGGTCTTGTGCGAGGAATTCCCGCGGAGATCCCAGAGGCTGAAATTGTTGATGCTTTGAATAATTCTCACGGAACCCCAAAAGTATTAAAAGTACGTCGACTGAACTACAAGGATTCTACTGACGGAAACACGATCTGGAAACCTTCCCAGTCTGTTGTTGTTACATTTGAGGGACAATCCCTACCGTCTCGTGTGTTAATTTACTATACCTCGCTTCCTGTCGAAGTTTATAAATTTCCAACAATTCAATGTTTCAACTGCTGCCGGTTCGGACATTCGAAATCTGTATGCCGCTCTCCCCCACGTTGTTACTATTGCGGAGAAGCTCACCCATTTGATCAATGTCCGAAATCTTCCAATGATCCCATTTGCATTAACTGTTCGGGTGCACATACCGCGGTCAGTCTAGCCTGTCCGGAATTAACAAGACAGAAGAACATAAAACATAAAATGGCTACCGACAACATTTCGTACTTCCAGGCCTCAAAGTTAATCTCTCCTGCGAAAAAATCATTCGCAGAGATGACATCGTCCTCAGCTCCTTTCCAAACAACCACCTTTTTAAATTCAACATCATCTTCTCACAGAGAAACCATTCTCAAGCCAGTCAAACCCAACCCAAAATATACACCTTACCTTGATAAAAAACAATTGAATAATATTTTGGCCAGCCCGAATGGGAATGCCAAATCCCAGACGCCCAATGGGTGTGCCATTAATGGTAATTCTTCCCCTCCTGCTCTCCCCGAAATAATGAATAATAATTCTTTTATACACACTTTAATCACCCTTTTAATTTCTATCCTTACAAACAACAATACTGTACCGTCCAACGCTGCCGATTACATTAAATCTTTATTATCCTGCCTCCCCAATGGCTTCGAAACTGAACAAAATCCTTCAGTGGAACAGTAGAAGCCTCTTCGCTAACAAATCTGACCTAATTCAATTACTCGACGAACACGACGTTTCAGTAGCCGCCATTTCTGAAACGTGGTTAAAACCCTCCTTTCACTTAAGAATTCCAGGTTATTATTGTCTCAGACACGACAGACCGGATGGTAAAGGCGGCTCGGCTCTGATAATCCAAAATTCTATCCCTTTTAAAGAAATTAATATTCATACTCCCTCCGACGATATCCAGATAATAGCAGCTGTCTTATCTGATATCACAATATTGTCAATATATATTCCTCCCTCTACGACTTTTATTGAAATTGAATGGACACCAATCTTAAGCCAGATTTGTTCCCCTTATATGATCCTTGGAGATTTTAATGCACATTCCCCTTCTTGGGGTAGCGAAATAACAAATCGTTCCGGCCGCAATCTTTTAAATTTTATTGATACCCATAACCTATGTTTTTTAAATGACGGATCTCCAACCAGATTCACCCCCCCTCATCAACGGAAAAGTGCTGTTGATATATCTCTTTGTTCGTATTCGTTAGCATCTAAATGCTCTTGGGACATCCTAAACGATCCCCTCTCTAGTGATCATTTCCCAATTATAATCCGCTTTCACCATCAATTTAACACTTATTCCCCCCCAGTTAAAAATAATCTCAAATTTAGAACGAAAGATGCGAATTGGAGCACTTTCTCTTCTGAACTAGATAACCTTATTAATTTAACAAAATCGTCCCCGGGAGACATCAGAATGCAATGTGAGACGTTTCCTTCTATGGTTATAAATGCAGCAGAAAAATCCATCCCGAAACGCAAGGCGAACATTAAAATAAAACACTCTACTCCGTGGTGGGACGAGGAATGCACTCGCTCCGTCAACTCTCGAAAAATAGCAATTTCCTCTTTTCGTAAGTGTATGTCACTAGAAAATTTTTTATCAGTTAAAAAAGCCCAGGCAGAAACCAAACGAATTTTGAAAAATAAGAAGCGCGCTGGATGGCGGAAGTTCTGTGAGAACCTGTCTCCGGAAACTCCCCAGTCTTCAGTTTGGTCTAGCTTAAAAAAATTTGGATCATCGTATTCTCCGCCAAGAATCAAACATATATCAGAAGAAATTCTTATAGGATTTGCGGATAAAATAGCCCCCCCATCAGTTGCCGGATGTGAAGAAATGCCTTCTATTAAGCCGTATCCATCTCACTCTAACTGGCTAGATGCTCCTTTCTCCATTGATGAGATGAAACGAGTGATAAGAGCCCTTTCTGACTCTGCTCCGGGTCCCGATGGAATATTTTATAGTTTCATTAAATCATTTTCTGATATGGCGGTTGAATATTTCTTATCTCTTATTAATAATATGTTTGAAACAGGACTAATTCCGGATGTTTGGAAAACTCAAAAAATCATTCCCATTTTAAAACCTGGAAAAAATCCATCTGAAATTTCGTCTTATCGGCCTATTGCTCTTTCATCGTGTTTGATGAAAGTAGCGGAGCGTTTGATAAAAAACAGACTAGAGTGGTTTGTTGAAAGTCAAGATATTATCTCACCAAATCAGTATGGTTTTCGGAAAAAGAAATCTACAATGGATAATTTAAGTTTGTTCACAACTGATATCCGAGTTTCTCAATCCCTAAATTCTTATACATTGGCCACATTCCTTGACCTTTCATCAGCTTACGATGATGTTTTACTGAATGTTTTGAAAGAAAAGCTAATTAAAAAACAAATCCCCCCGAAACTAGTCCAATTTATTATTAATTTGCTCACAGATAGGTCCATTATTATTGAGTCTTCCTCTAAATGCTTAAGGCGCAAACTATGGAGAGGTTTACCCCAGGGTTCTGTTATCAGTCCTCTTTTGTTTAATATTTATATAAGCGACCTAGACTCAGTAATTCCTTTTTCTATCAAGCGACTTTACTTTGCGGATGATATCCTTATATATTTGTTACATAAAAATATTATTCTTGCAGCTAAGGAAATGAATTTGGCTTTACAATATATTAAAAGCTGGTTGTCAATAAATGGGATGAATCTGGCGGCATCTAAAACAAGGGTCGTAGCTTTCACGCGCAAAAGAAAAATTCCCCACTTCTCAATCTCTTTTGATAATGTGCCTCTACAAACCGCTACTCAAATCAAATTCCTTGGTCTTCTTTTGAACCATAAACTTTCCTGGCTTCCACACATTCAGATAATTTCTACAAAGTGTGAAAAGGGACTTAATATGATGCGAGCAGTTTCCAGAGTATGGTGGGGATCTCATCCTACCACTCTTAAATTAATGTATAATTCCCTAGTTCGGAGCCACTTGAATTACTGCACATTCCTTTTTGACCCCCTCCCTAAATATTTAGATAAGAAAATGGAAATAATTCAATCAAAAGCCCTCAGAATGATTATTGGAGCTATGAAGTCTTCTCCAATTAATGCGCTTCAGGTGGAATGTGGGGAGCCTCCATTATATTTCAGAAGGCAATTCCTTGCCAATAAATATATTTTCAAGGCTTTATCGTTATCACATCATCCTATTAAACAAAGTCTTAATCTGCTAAGTGTTAATTTGAAGTCTAACAAAAGATTGAGTGAAAAAAAATGTTTTCCTCTCCTAATTAAAAGTTTTCATCTCTATAATTCTCTGTCATCTTCCCTCCAATATCTTCAAGAAGTTCCCAATCTTCCTATATACAATATTCCATTTAAGGCAATCACTTTTATGCCAAACACAATAACATCAGACTTTCGGAAGAATATTTTATCTTCCCCAAATAAATTTCATAATGTGGATGACTGTTTTAAAAGCATTGTGGCTTCAAAATTCCCTGGATTTTCCATCCTTTACACTGATGGTTCCAAATTTGAAAATAAAAGATGTGGAGCATCGATATATAGTCCAGAATTCAACATCAATCTCACTTATAAATTACCGAAAGAAGTTTCCATATTTACAGCTGAATGCTTTGCAATTGAACAAGCGCTAAATCAAATCCAGGTTCTCAACATACATCGAGCCTTACTATGTACTGATTCGCTAAGTGCTCTAACTAAAATTATGTCAAATGTTCTATGTTATCCGGAAGACAATATTATATGTAAAATAAAAAATCTTCTCAATTCTCTAAGTGAATCTGGGTTTGAGACGATATTGGCCTGGGTCCCTGCCCATTTGGGTATAGAGGGTAATGAGATGGCCGATTCTCTCGCCAAATCTGGTTCAGATTCCGGAACTATCCCACTAAATTTTAGAATCCCTATCTCCGATGTCTTCCCGATTCTTAAATCCAACATGACTCGTGCCTGGGAAGAAAATTGGGCAGGCTCCAAAATAAGAACTGGATCTTTCTATGCTGGAATTCAAAACCATATCCCTGCTAAGCCATGGTTTCACGGTAAAAAACTGTCAAAGCGATTCATTTCATGTATTTCGAGAATGAGAATTGGTCACTGTTCAATTGCATCCCACTTGGCTAGAATTAGAGTTTTGGATGATCCGGTCTGCCAGTGCGGTGTGGAAGAGGAAACCCTCGACCACGTTTTCTTTAACTGTAAAAATCATTCATCTTTCAAGAACATATACCGCCGTCTTATTAAAATCACACACCAGTCCCCCCTTAACATTTCATACCTTTTATCTCTTAACAATTCTCGTGTTCATACAGCTTTATGTAAGTTTATTAACCTGAATGAATTCAACATTTAATTTGTTTTAGCGATCTAAATGAGTCCAATGATTAATTTGTTTTATTATTCTCCCAATAGATTAACCGAATTTTTTATCCACTTTAACTGTTACCGGCACAAAGCACTCTTTTCAGGGTGAAATGCCTAAAACCAAAAAAAAAAAAAAGAGTTCATAATGAGAGGCAGTAAGTATAAAAATAATACATGTATTAAAACCATCAATGTACATTACCCATAGTAATGACTCAAGAGCAAAAAGCCGGTAGACTTTTGGTACCGAAATTTTTTATTATTTTTAATATAGCGACTATTTAAATATTGTACATACAAAATATTATATTAAATATATGTATGGTAAATTGTATTTCTTTGTATTTATTTCACTAGGGAGACCTGTGCTGAGGCGAACTAAAGTTATTCATTTATGTTTAATTAGTTTCTATGTCGTTTTTAATGTTTTTTCAGAGTTTTTTTCATTTATCTCTTTCAGTCAGATTTTTTTTCTTGATTTGTAATCATTCACATTTTCTATTCGTTTTATATCAGAGGGGATGGATGTTGTGGAGAATGTGTATTTATTTTGTTTAAATGTTTAAGAGATGTCGTAATTCAAAAGAAAAAATCTTCTGTTGAAAGGCAAATATTTTTTTTAATAATTACTTTCAGCTTCACAAATCCTTATACCCGGTTATTAAATTCTTTTGAAAATCACACTCAAGCAATGAAAATATAATAATTGTTTATTAATAAGTTTTAAAGCCATTCGTACTGAATAGAGTGACTCCCGATGCCATCGACTGGCTAAATAATCTCAGCATCCCGCTTTGACCCCCATCAACTATCTTCCACCATACGAGGAAGAAAATAACAATAAGAAATTAAACTAATAAAAATTTAAAACTTATATATCTTGCTTTGGAAAATCATGAACATCGAAAGATGCCAGATCACAGTGCGCGGGAAATGCGTATTTTCGTAGATATACGAGTAGTAGTGAAGCAATCTTTGATGTCTACATAAACAATATATTATATTTATTCAAATGGCAACTTTCCGTCGTGTGAAGTGGATAGTTAACACGCCTTCAAATAGAAATGCCTTCCATGTAGTTCTGAATGGAAACCAATATCGCCACTGACAAAGTAGGTACCTTTTGACTATTAGATCGAGACATCCAATCTATCTCTTGGCGTCGTATTCGCCATTCCATTTGATTTTGAAATTGTACTAAGACCTAATTTCTAAATTTGAAATAAAGCGAAGAATGATTAGACTTTTGGTTCACAACGAAACACGACAATTTCTTGTAGTGGTGTGTCGTGTGCTACCCTGCACAGATAGGTAGGGTGGACATTTTAATCCGCCGCTGATCCGAGTCTGACCTCGGTGACGCGTGATGGACTATCCACTAAGATGGACCGTCGATTATTTTATTTTATTTTGAAGCCGGGGTCTCAAAATTTACACATTTGAACACTGATAGCGTATAAATACTCCACACTACTTTTGGCTCTGTTCAAGAGACCATAAATTTATAATTTTTTTTATTTTACTACTGCAAGTTGTTACAATTATAATTTTTAAAGTACATTATAACGATTTTTTAATGTGTATGACTGTTCATAATTACTGTAGATGTCCAGTTTCCGGAAACTCGTAGCACAAGCGGGAAATATGAAAATCTACATCACTTAAAGGACCCAAAAAATTAATTACGATTTTTTATTTTTTAAAACTTTAAAAAAATTTTTAGGCAACTCAAAGGTTAGATTTTTTGATCCGGTCTAATATACATCAAACAGCGCATATAACCCCTAGCGACCGATTTTATTCAAATGTACCTTAAAACATCTATATTCGGACTTGATTTACTCGAAAAAAAGTTTTACCACAAAATCGACTTCAAGTGTTATATAGATTCGCAAGAATCTCGCTTTACGCTACGAGTTTGAGGACACCGTGTATATTGTAGATCAGGGAAAAATTGTGGAAAACCTAATTTGTTCCAAAACTTTGAAACGTAAATATTATGTACAAATATATTATGGGTGGCACACACCCAAACAACGCACATTGTGTAGATTGTGAATATACTTGGGTACGTAGTGCGTGAACTGTATTCTTGTCAACATTAGCTGCGAAATCTATAAATCATACACTTTCGCAAAATCAATCTAATTGTTTCACATTATTCAAGCTTCGGCATGGGATAAAAATACTATTGAATCTGAAGCTATTATGTAAATATTCTAAATATGTAGTTATGTTCAACATTTGAGAACCCAAAGGGACCGACATTGTATCGAAATCAACTCCTCCATGCAATAACGGTCCACCCCAGTTCACACTACCCACCTATGCCCGGGCAATTAGGGATATTGTGGGAACCTCGGCCGCCCACGATAATAAGGCTGTATTATTGTGTGGCCAAAGCGACACTGGGCACATATCAAGTCACACTAGATTGGAGAGGGATCAACTTGACACATGAGAACGGGCGAACTTTCCGTATTACGTAGGTAACTACTTGCTATCTAACCCAAAAACACGAATATGATTAAAAACCTATAATTTACCGTCTCATTCTTAGCTATGAACCCGGAGGTCACAGGTTCAAACCGTGCATGGCATTCGCAAGTAAATTTTATTTGATTAATTTGTGTTATTTTATATTGTATTCTCCGGCGTTGCCCATGCTTCACACAGAGTTTTTTGAGATCCGATGTAGACAGTAATTTTCCTCTCACTTTGAACGTCAAGTGTACAAAATTTCACCAAGAAGCACCAAATTCTACTTTTAAGGGGTGGGAAAAGAGAAAAGGATAGTTTTTCGAAATTCCATGTAGACAGTGGCCTTCCTTTTGCATTGAAGACAGTGTAAAATTTCAACAATCCCCCTATAAAAATGTAGATTTGTGTAAAAATAAAATCCACCACCCGCCACAGACAATCTTCTTTATATAAACAGATAGATTTGCAGCCCGTTCCCGTTGCTTGAAATAGCCAGGTATTCCCAAATATTCCTTTTCCTCATTTTCCCTTCATTCCCTTCACCACCACCTTCAGCCTCACAACATACCCCAATGGGGATGCCATAGTCTTACTGGCTCCAGACGGTGGGTTCTTGCATTAAAAAAATGATATGCCATAATTTCGATTTTTTTTCTCTTTTAGAAAAACTACCCCCGCACCCTTTTTCCAGGATATTGCACACTTGATGTTTAAAATGATTGGAAAATTACTGTCTACTTCTGATTTAAAAAAAAAACTCTGTGTAAAGCCCGGACAAAACCGGAGACTTCAACTGGTTGCATATAAAACAACGATACTTTTCATAAATAACCCACTTTTCCATATCTCGCCTTTGATTTGTCTGGTGTCACAATAAACGTTACTTGGCTCAATTAATTTTTTTGATGCCGAAGACCGAACTAATGCTCAATTAAAGAATTTGAACAATTATTCAAAGTTAATTTTCAAGTTCTGTGAAAGATTATTTGAAGTTCTGTTATTATTTCAGTTCTGTCAAGTAATTATCCTCTGATGATATAATAACAGAACTTGAATAGGACTTTCACAGAACCCGAACATAAACGTTGAAATTTGATGAATAGATCAAATTCTACGAAACAACCCGTCCTAAATAAAGATTCATAAACAACAACAAAAAAATGAACAAACAAATATAATTATTCATAAGTATTACATCTGTTTTAACGGACCTTTTAAATTCATAATGTTAAAGAAATAGTACCGAATCACTTTAATCAAATGCTTTTTACATGAAAAATATTGTCAGTCATAGTAAAATATGGAAAGGAAGGTAAAATCATAAGATTATATAAGTAAACAAGAAAAAAGAATACACAGTAGTACAAAGTTATTGAAGAACAAAAAACCTTTTATGCAGTGATCTCATGAATATATGCACTGCTAAATGTTTAATCAGTTCAGATTTATATTCCGATAGAGGCGTATTAAAAACGGTTCCATGATAACTCAACACAGTGACTATTCAACACACTTTTAAAAAGTGATATAAAGTCATTAGAAACGATGATTTTTTTTTTAAAACCTAACCTAACCTATACAACCCAGTTAATAAAGTTTTTGTTTCATCACTTTCCATGATGTCTTTATATAACTTTTTAAAGATGTGATTTATCATTGTGATGATTTATCCAGTTACCATTAAAACATCAGCTAACATTGCATACGAGTTACCAGTGGTGTGAAATCTATTTATATAATAGAATTGTTGCCTGAAACCGTAGTCTGATAAATACAAAAATACATACTAGTTAACCCTGATCTAATGGTAGGAACATGAAAGTGGATGAACATTAAAGTATCAGGAATAAAACTGATAATTAAGAATTTTATATAAAAACATAAGATCAAAAAAATTCGTCTCTCACTTAACTTCAACAATTTCATAACAAACTTATAATCTATTATTATTTGTTCAGTATAATAAGCGCCCTTGAGGTGATTATGCACAAAAACGTCGCTATACAAATCATTCAATTATTATTATTTATTAATAAACATAGAATAAACACGAATAAAAAATAATGTGAGCGCCTTATTTAATAATAAAATGCATAATTATTTTATTTGATTATTACTGTGATTTAACCATCTTATGAATCATTATTTAACTATATATTCATTGATTCTACGATTACCTGTATTTTTTTTAATTAACAATACACAATAACTCAAGTCATTTTCTATGCGACATCTGACATTAGGTACTAATAATGTTGTGATGTATTAAAAGAATCACTTATGTGTTTTGAATGGAAAGAAATGAAGATAGTACTCACACAGATGCATCGCTAGTATACAATTCAACTTCATAAAAGATGATTCTACAGAATTTGATAAAGTTTATCTTTAATATGATAAAAAGGATGCGCTTGAACACTTCTCAACTACATTATAATTATCTATCTTTTGGAACCATTTCGAACGTATTCACTTCTTAAATAAAAGTCATAAACAGGCGTAAACATTTATTTGTCTTGTTTTCGCTGTTTCTCAGTGACGTTTGGCAGGAACGACACATTTGCACCAATACAACAAGTTTTGTTGCAAGGGTCATCTATAATTAATAAAAGATACATTCCAATAGTATCAGGATGAAATTACACACAAGTTCCGTTTTTAATGGTGGAATGGGAACGGGAATGTTTGTAAATAAATACAATAATATTGTTAGGTTATTCGTATCCCGGGAATGTTTGTAAATATATTCTATAACATTGTCAGGTTATTCGTATCCCGGGAATGTTTGCAAATATGTACTAAAATATTTTCCGGTTATTCGTAACGAGGGAATGTTTGTAAATATATGCTATAATATTTTCAGGTTATTCGTATCCCGGGGATGTTTGTAAATATAAACTATAACATTGTCAGGTTATTCGTAACCCGGAAATGTTCGTAAGTATATACAATAATATTGTCAGGTTATTCGTATCCTAGGAATGTTTGTAAATATATAATATTTTGACATATTATGTTACATACCTGACAAAGGCGAAGGTGAGATGAATCCCAATGCCAGCAGCGACAGTGGGCCATGCGGGGAAGTAATCCGAGTAGATGTCCATGAGGGTCCACATGCCTCTCCACGTGGACACCCCCAGCGTGCAAACCACGATACCACTCACCAGGGCATCTGCCGTGGCCCACCACCTCTTCCTTCTCTTGTGCTTCTTCCTCAAGGACTTTTCTAGTCTCCTGGTTTCTTCACGTCTCTCACTATCCAGAATTTCTTCCCCCAAGTCTGTCTGGTGCAGTTTATCACTGTCGCTCATCTCTATTTTGAAGGTTATTTCCGTCTGTTCATAATCATCGTCTCCGTAATCATTATCATCATCACACTCATCATATTCGCTTTGTTCTTCATCGTTTGTTTCATCGATGTTATTATTTCTGCAGATCGACAACTTGTTATTATTATTGATTGGCGTATTGAGCAGTTTAACACTATCATTGCAAATGACCGGAGTATCTGATGGTGAAGTGGAATTAAGAACTTGACTGTGTCTTCTCAGATTTTCTTCGCTGTCTTCGCAATCTTCTTCCTTCTTTATTTCCGTGTAGTTATTTTTCTTCTTCCTCACGATGACCACGACTGAGCCACCGACCAACGCTTCACTGTCGTGAATTCTCGTCTTCACTTTTGTCATGATGTTTCCATAATTGGGAGACATTTTTATTTTTTCTTTAAAGCGCTTTTAAAAATAAGCCAATCAAAAAATATTAAAATAAGTAATAATATCTGTCTGTTTCACTTCTCGTCGAGTAACTGAATGAAAATTGACTTGAGTTCAAAAACAAATTTAACGATCAATTAATTGTTTAACTGGTATTTTGTAAATCATTTCGAATTCATAATATTATATAGTTGACGAACTATTGATTATAAACTACTTTAAACTTGACCGAACTCGAACAATCAACAGAATACTTCGAGAATCTGCAAGTTTCTGACTGTAAGTGAAATGTTTCACTGAAAGCGGCTCTCTCGCCGAAGGAGGATTCGATAATGCGTCCTGTATTGTGTGTTGGCGTCACGTCGGTGGAGACTCCGGCATATCGCGGGTGGTTATGAGAAACGACTGCGCGACTTTTTCCATACAAAACTTCATTTTGGATTTGAGGTAAAATTACACCACCAAACTGAATAATAGCAAATATCTAGAACTAATGTGAGCTATTTTATTATTTGTATTTTAAATTATAAAATACAGGCCAAAAGAATTCATTTTTTTATGATTTGAAAAGGCAACGGTAATTTTTTGCCATTTGATAGTAATTATTAAAAAATATAAAATAAGTTTTTTTGGGTAAAATTTTGAATTTATGTAAATCAACGTAAATCAGTCGTTTGTAATTAAAATTTAAGCCAATTTAAAAGAAAAAAATCACAAATTATTAAAATTAAAATCGTCTTCTTTAATGGTTTATATTTAATAATTTTAAATAAAAGTATTTTGGACTCAAATCCATTTTCTTTTCCAAAATGACTGCGCAACCGGTCTTCTAGTAAGCCACCCTATGTAAACCCAGCGCCTAGCGCCTAGACTAGTGCGACCAAGGCAGCAGCTCGGATAAACTTGAAGAAAGCGACTTGTTAGCTGTTAAAAATCCATTAAAATAATTTGCAACTTTATGGTCAATTTATATGCATTAATTATATTGCATGGATTATAGTCCGAATTAAATATGAGATCATTGCACTAGCAACGTTGCCGGCAATATAATATATAATGATTGCATTACGATTATTTTATTAACGTTGTTGTCGGCAATATAATATAAAATGATTGCATTACGATTATTTTATTAACGTTGTTGTCGGCAATATAATATATAATGATTGTACTGCGATTATTTTATTGACGTTTTTGTCGCCAATATAACATATAATGATTGTACTGCGATTATTTTATTGACGTTGTTGTCGGCAATATAATATATAATGATTGTACTGCGATTATTTTATTGACGTTGTTGTCGGCAATATAATATATAATGATTGCATTACGATTATTTTATTAACGTTGTTGTCGGCAATATAATATATAATGATTGTACTGCGATTATTTTATTGACGTTTTTGTCGCCAATATAACATATGATGATTGTACTGCGATTATTTTATTGACGTTGTTGTCGGCAATATAATATATAATGATTGTACTGCGATTATTTTATTGACGTTGTTGTCGGCAATATAATATATAATAATTGTACTGCGATTATTTTATTGACGTTGTTGTCGGTAATATAATATATAATGATTGTACTGCGATTATTTTATTGACGTTGTTGTCGGTAATATAATATATAATGATTGTAATGCGATTATTGTACTGACGTTGTCGGCAATATAATATACAATGATTGTACTGCGATTATTTTATTGACGTTGCGAATTAACTTATTATCGAATGCACAGGAGAACCTCACGCCAGCAAAAAGTCTTAAAAAATAAAATTTTTGTTTAATTTATATCCTATCATTTCATTTTTAAAAAATACCACACCTTTCACGCATGATATTAGATTAATTGCCCCAAATAATTGTTTATTTCGATATATATCAAAATTCCAAGATCGTAACTTCCGTGAAAGTTCTATTCAAGTGTTGTTATTATTTTAGTTCTGTGACGAAACTGGCCCATGAAGATATAATAACAGAACTTGAATAGGACTTTCACGGAACTATTTAAATTCTCTGAAACAACCCATCCTTGAATACCATCCCCCTTACATTACAAAAATCATAAAATTTGCTCTGCTTGGGGGATAAATAATGGCAGTTATGTTGTATTGCCCGGATATTTATTAATCATTGTCTATTATTGCATATTAATATTATTTAAAAAAGTTTGTTTGTATGATATTATGCAAAACATTTAGAAAATCTAAGGTTTGCGATTGTGGTGGAATCCGTGTAGAAAACGACATACTTCGTGCAAAAAGACAGTTTAAAAAAATGTAACATAACACCTTCGAGTTTTCATTCTCGCGAAAGCATTAAAAATGATTCGTTAAGCAAACACGCAGAATCTGGCGGAGTCAATTTTTTGTGTTTTGTTTGCATAAGTTAATTAGTTAAAACCATATGTCTATTTTATCGAATCTACAGGAGAAACAATAAACTACTTATAAAAAATCGTATTAATTTTTAAATTATGAGATATGCTTTTGATGTGTTTTACGTACATAACGTATCTTCGTAAAAAAGAATGCAATAATAAAATGATATGTATTGAATAAAATAAAAGTTATTGCATAATTTTATGTTGTTTTTTATTTAATGTTAATCTAAAATCCAATCGGAGATCGCAAATATATAAAGTGCAACTATACATTAGTATTTTTATAGTGAATAACATTTTTAATATACATTTAAAAACATATATAAAAACGTGAATAATAGATGTATATATATATATACATCTAAAAATACATCTATATATGGGTTTTCCAATAAGAGGTGTTATTTTGATATTCAATCGTAAAAGATCAATAGTTTCGTGGCTTGTGTGGCACGTAGCGCCGTCTTGTTGAAAGTAAACGTTGTCCAAATCAATACCATTCAATTCCGGCCATAAAAAAATCATTAATCATCTCTCGATAGCGCAATCCATTCACCGTAACTGTTGCTCCAGCCTCATTTTCGAAAAAATTAGGCCCAATGACTCCGCCGGACCATAAACCGCACCAAACAGTCACACGTTGAGGATAAAGAGGCTTTTTAACAATAACTCTTGGGTTTTTCGAGCCCCAGATGCGACAATTTTGCTTGTTGACGAAGCCACCGAGGTGGAAATGGGCCTCATCACTCAAGATGATTTATTTGCATTTGATTCACTCAAGTGAATTTTAATAATTTCAATGCGTTGTTGAAGCGTGTATCGTTCCATTTTTATGAATGGCGTAGTTTCTACTTGTCAAATGTCAAAAAATGGCAGCTTTAAAAGTAACATCTACGGAAATAGCAGGCTATTCAAAATAACACCTCTTATTGGAAAACCCTGTATTATATTTATTATTATTTCCTTTACTTTATTGATTATTTTGCTAACTTACATCAAGCAGATATAAGGTTTTCGTGATAATATAAAAAAAAATAATGCTAAAAGATTGCTTGTAGTGATTTATTTTTGAGGTATTATGCCGTGTTGCGCTACCTCCTTCATTCGTCAACTTATTGACTGCCCCTACGGGCAGATAAATAAAATAAACCTCTAATATCTAATCTCAAACCTCTAATATCTAAAATACGGCGTACAGTACTTAATTTCCGAAAAAAAATTGAATTTACGATTTTGCTAATTGAGGTGATTGTATTCATAATTTGTTGCTACTATAATAATTGATATCAACTTAAAAATGATATTACATAAAAATGCAAAAAAACCTTTATGAGCCTAATAATAATTGGTGATACGATGAATAAAGCACAAGCACACCGGTGAAAGTTTTGTTGACAATATCGATTATTTATTATTTGTTAACATGCGAGGACAAACAAACAAATCTGCTTAATTAATCGACCTGAACCGTTTTTTGTACGTTGACGATCTGCAGTCGATTTTAAGAACGTTGACAAATTTTAGATGTAGTCTATAATATGATTATAAATATGCCTGTGCAAGGGCCCTGGCTTATCGGGTAAACTCGATTTTGATTCCTGTCAAGAAGAATCATTTATTTAAATTAATATTGAGAATTGAGAAAAGAGATTAAGAAAAAAAAACTATTTACTATACCTACCTACAACATTTTTTGGTTAGTAAAAAAAATCGACTGCTTGAAATCGGAACCAATCCACAACCTTCAATAAACTTCATAATTAGGTTGATGTAGGCTTTCCACGGAAGAGGCTGTAAGTTTAATGGCACAAATACAATACCATGACATGTTTATTAGATACCCGTAAATGAGGTCAGTTGGGAATCCTTACAAAGCGAGCACACTGCAGACAGATGTTCAGGAGGCTGCATAGTCAGGGGTTCCATGATAAATTCCATGATTTTCGAAGAAAAGTTCATCTTGTAATTTAAAAAAGCATCAGTCCTAATTGACTTATATAATTTTTTGTAATATTTATTTACTCATTGAAAATAATATTAACATCCATCAATGAAAATACACGGACATAGAATACCCAAAAAAATATATAACGGTCGGAACTGGGACCCAAACCAAGATCCTCTAATCTTACCAATCGAGCTACTGCGCCCTAATTAAATGCGATAATTTTTATCGATTTCATATATTTCAATTAGGGTATTTTCAAGGTTTTTTTTAATTCTAGAAAAAAATCACTATAGTGAAGGTATTTTAATTTTACTTTTTTATGTTGACGAATTAATTTTCTATGACGATTTAAAATGCCAAAAACTATTCATGAATTCAGGCGACGTTGGTGACGGCTGTCTTTCCAGACAATGGCGTTTTCTATGTCATAATGACGTTGTAGTCAGTCGGAACCGTTTCAAAATTTTTCGTTTCGATCGTTTTCGGGTTTTCGAAATCAATAATTATAAATTGAAATATTAAAATTACATATTTTGAGTACGATAATCATAATCAGATTTTTTTTATCTTCCACACATTTTTAATGGTATTGTTTGTGAAAATCCCCGCAATCTTTGGAAAATAGATACTGGCAAGAATTTTCAATAATTGGGTATGTATGAATGTGAATGAAGGAAAGAGTGTGTACCAAG
Organism: Hesperophylax magnus; assembly: GCA_026573805.1. Classification (NCBI taxonomy): domain Eukaryota; kingdom Metazoa; phylum Arthropoda; class Insecta; order Trichoptera; family Limnephilidae; genus Hesperophylax; species Hesperophylax magnus. The sequence goes on from JAIUSX010000022.1 coordinate 11,923,152, forward strand.
TCAGACTTATTTGACGGTCCATCCTCTCTGTCTTTCTCCTGCGGGGTAATGGAGTAATGGCTAGTTAGTTAGTTGCGTGGGTGCAGGGCCGGACCTGAGCCAAACGGCGCGTGGCATTAGTAAAATTTTGACGTCCCTTATCATAACCAGTAGACGCCTAGGTAGTGATCATCGTAATCAATAATATTCTGATGATTTGTATTTTTGTACAGCGCCGTTTTTGTGAAAAAATAATCCCAAGGGCGCTGTGTCAGGACTGTTGGGTTTGTCAGCGCCTTGGCTGACAAGTAAATACTAATCAACTTATTATCTACTAGGCAATTTAGACACGCCCGCGTTGTTTGTATCGTGTCGTTCGTTGTGCGTACACAGAAACGGTACGATAATATGCACGATGTCTTATAATAATAATATTTGTATGATTTTGTACAGCGCCGTTTTGTAAAAAAAAATCACATTAAGGTCGCTGTAGAAATATTAAAATATTTAAATTGAAGTATTGCTGTTTACGGCTATAAGTCCAAATCTTTTTACTCTAAAATGCAAGGGATGCGGAGCATCCACAGCATGTATGGACGGACCGCGCTTGCTATGCAGGCGGCCAAAATACGTTACGAGGTAACGAGCGAACTTTTTTTAAATACAAGATTATTTTGTGTCCACAAATTCTTCCCTAGAGATAAGTGTGTCAATCTGTACAGTGGTGACATGAAGATAAGGCTGCTCGATCGTGGACCGATATGGTAATCGACATACGAACCTGCGCATAAAAGTTACAAAATGGACTTTACTGCAATCCTTACATTAGCGAACTTTGCTTTTCCGTGCTGGGTCTTATTTTTCGTACACATGTGAGAAAAAAGCGCAAGCCGAACCACGAATTATGGGAAAGAAACAAAGCACCCGCAAGCGGCTCACGCTTTTTTTCTTCACAGCATTATAGTACTCGATTTATGTCGGTTCCTCACCGGCCCATGGGAAGTAGTCTAAGCATGCCAATCTGTAACAAAACGTTATTTGTTACCTGGAGACGGGCAACACAACGCGCGTGAGCCGCTCCCAACTAGCAAGTACAATTACTTGAAGTTAAATATAAGTACATACTTGAACATTAATGGGAAGGCCCGAATACACTATTTCTCTGATTATTATTGTCTCTAACATTTTAATAAACCGATTTTTATTGCGAAAAATTAGATGCCAGATGATATTGTTTATTCTGAATTTGGAATATAATATCGACAAATATGACGCTTAATAAATAGGTCCCAATGATGGTTTAAGACGCCTGCATCGGTTAGTTAGACAAGAGAACCCGTATTCAATTCCTATTTGTAACCGTTGTCTTTTTATTTTTCTGTGTCTTGTTTTGTTTCATGTTTTCTTTAGATTTATTAGTATTATCTTCTTCAATTATATATTACATTGATGGATATAGCCATCAAAATAAGTCAAAAAGAAAAAGTTGTTCCTGAATATTCATTTAGACTTTTAAAAAGTCAAGGTATCCCATTTAAATAAAAATCTTATAAGTTTATCCGAGACACTATCTAGGTTACAAACCAATTTCATTACAAACTTTGTTTCCATTATATTCATAAATAAGATGCAAGATGATATTGTTAATTCTAATTTCCCAGAGTGGAAGATACTACCAGTATCGCCCTGGTGTAAGACCACCATTCAGAATTGAAACGTTGCTCCAAATGGCTTTAGCCGTGTTTAGTGACTAGATCTGAATATCCAGGTACTTCCCCACCTTCCTCTTTCCCTTCCCCACTTACCTTCAGCCTCACAACATCCCCCAATTGGGGATGCCATAGTCTCACTGGCTCCAGACGGGAGCAGTTGGGACTCTTGTGAGGTATTCACTATAAAAAAAAAAATAAAAAAAATTTCTGAATTTGAAATATTATATTGACTAATATGACGCTTAATAAATAGGTCCCAATGATCGAGTGGTTTAAGACACCTGTCCCTGTAAGACAAGAGATCCTGGGTTCAATTCCTAGTTGAGACCGTTATCTTTTTTAATTTTCTGTGTCTTGTTCTGTTTCATGTTTCGTTATCTTCTTCTTCAATATTATTTATTTCATTCACTTCATTTTGTCCTTTTGACATAACTAATTATAATGAGCCAAAAAAATGTTACTAATTTTTTTAGCGTTTTCGCGGGAATTTGACATAACTTACATATTTTATGTCAAGATATTGACGTTGATTATTGTGAATCAATTTTAAATTATTTGCATTTGATTTATTTACTAATGCTGTTATTATATTTTCATATGCAAGATATGAAATACTTATTTTTTGAAAAAGAAATATTTATTAATCTTAAATTATTTATAATGATGAGTTCTTCATTAATCTTGATATATTTATTAAAGCCTGTAGTTATAAAGCAAAAATGAAGACGTTTATTTATGAATCCTTGATTTATCAGTGTGCCTATAACTTTAATAAACTTTCTGACCATTGACATTGTGTTAAAATCTACGCGTTTGCAGACGGAGCTAATTTGATAATTTTAGACAAAAAATATGTTTTGCAAGTTATACTTTAATGTAAATTATAATCTACACATTTTTTTATGGTGTTAATTTCATTATTTTATGGAAATACACTTTTTGCAAGTTACGCTTTACAATATTACGACAAATTATTTGTTTGAGCATGTACCATTATGCAACATGGATATGAATAAATAGTCAGTATAAAAACTCCATTCTCTCATAAAAGGCATACAATACAATATTGTATCGGTGATTCAATCCAAGCAATTTGAATGCCTTTCTTGAAAGAATTTAGTTTTCATACGGACAAAACTATTTCTTCATATTCATATTGCATAGTATAATGAGTTGCCCATATCCTCCGTTAATCAATCATCCCCACGACTACAAATCATAGAGGATAGACCACCACATCGATCACGCAGCAATATAGTGTAAAACATGCCTTGGTCACGTGCAATCAGAAGGATCGCCTTATATGGTGATCGACGGAAAAGGGATAAGCGCTAACGCAAAAATCATGCCCATAAAAGGAATGATTAGCTAGATTAATACTGTTTCAATAATTATGTCTACAGGGTAAATAAAACACCGCAGTCAACCAAACAGATATATTATGATTTCTGATTAACATTAGAATTGGCTTCTAAACGCCAGAGAGATAGTATAAAGTATTATAATTATTTTAACAACATTTTCAATACTGTATTATTATGTTTTGAAAAGTTTATGAACAAGCAAGCGTATTGCGAATTCGAGGTACACAAAAAATATGGGGACCTCTAACTGATTCTGGTACAGGCGACATCTTCTGCATCATCTGCAGTTTAATTGGGTGCTATAATTGAAAAAAATGCAGGAACAAAGTTGAGTGGCAGATATTAAGTACTTAACCCTTTCCTACCGTGCATATCCATATTTGAAAATCCATAAATTTGAGAATTTTTTTTCTTTCTATCTAGATAGAGCCCATACAAATTGACAGTTTTCGTTTTCCGATTTTTGGCATAATTTGGCATTTCAGCTATTCTTTCAGAAGGTAGCCACGTTCATTTTATGAAATGAGATTGTTGTGTTTAATTTCGAATGTTTTTTTTCATCTAAGTTTTGAAGCTGTGGTTTAATTGCAATTTTTTTTTTATTAATTATCAAATATTGTATCTTTTTGTGCACAGTAAATGATTTGCCATTTTAAGAGAAAAATGAAATACCTGATATTCTTTTAAATGAAAGTAGCAATAACTTAAGATACAAAAAAAAAAAACTACAACAAAATTTTCAAATAATTCTAAAAAGTTCGGGCATCAACTATGTTTTATAACTGCTAGTCTTAATTCATGTCCAGAAGGGTTATCCATGTTTGTTCTATTTGGCAGTTTCAACCTCTGCTCATTTATTTTTTTCTAACAACTGCCCATTTACTGTCATCTACTGTTTAATACGCTTGTTATGATTCAATTCTTAACAAATAATATGTTAGTTTATCTAAATCTGTAGCATTAACAACTCTGCTTATTTCTTCCTCTATGGAATCTTTACATTGACACAAATATTTTCATCTCATAACGTCATTTCCATCATGAGTGGCGAACCTTTGAAGACTCCGCATTTTTTTTTCACATATTTTAATTTTTTTCAATATCGGTCGAAGCCAGGTAACGGGTTTTCCAATAAGAGGTGTTATTTTGAAACTTTTCCCGTAAAAGATCAATGGTTTCGTTGCTTGTGTGGCACGTAGCGTCATCTTGTTGAAAGTAAACGTTGTCCAGATCAATACCATCCAATTCCGGCCATAAAAAATCATTAATCATCTCTCGATAGCGCAATCCATTCACCGTAACTGTTGCTCCAGCCTCATTTTCGAAAAAGTAAGGTCCAATGACTCCGCCGGACCATAAACCGCACCAAATAGTTACACGTTGAGGATAGAGAGGCTTTTCAACAATAACTCTTGGGTTTTCCAATCCCCAGATGCGACAATTTTGCTTGTTGACGAAGCCACCGAGGTGGAAATGGGCCTCATCGCTCAAGATGATTTATTTGCATTTGATTCACTCAAGTGAATTTTAATAATTTCAATGCGTTGTTGAAGCGTGTATCGTTCCATTTTTATTAATGGCGTAGTTTCTACTTGTCAAATGTCAAAAAATGACAGCTTCAAAAGTAACATCTAACCGAAATAGCGGGCTATTCAAAATAACACCTCTTATTGGAAAACCCTGTAGTAAATCTAGCATTTATATAAAATAAATAAATTACACAAAACTCAAGTTTACAAACATGTGCCAATCATCGTTGTTCACGCAATGTCTTCAATCAACAGAATTATTTAATTAATTAATTATAAATGCACTTTTTCTTCACCTTCCCAATGTCCAATCTTGTTAGTCAATAACGCAAACATGAATAATTTAGTTGGTTGACAACCTCAGTAAGGGGGAAGTGCGGCAATTAAATTAAAGACTTGGATTCAATAACCAATTCAATGTGCTGTCGAGAAATAAATGGTAAGTAATATATTAACCAAAAATGTATACATTTTTTTATTAACAGCCTTAGCGTGGGAATAAGAGCATTGTACATTGTATTATAATCATTGCAGTAAAAGATGTCATCTAGATGCGCATACCCCGTGAAATGAAACACAATTATATTATTACAAACAGAAATTTGTTAATATACTGAAAATGTTTAAGGGAAATGGACTTTATATGCTAGCTCTTGCAGTTTCACAATATAATGAAAAACAAGCAAATACGTACGGTTTCACTATTTCAGGGAGTAAAAATCACCATGAAAGTAAAATGGCTGTCAGAATAAAATTGGCGCTCAAAAAACTATCTAGCACCAAACTGTAAAGGTTTTGAATATGTTCATAGATGTCACACACAGTCACAAATTGCTTACTTACAACTGATAAACGCACATATCCAGTAGACTCACTTCCCCCGACTCCTTATACAAAGTTAGAAATACCTATTTCAAAATGATCATTCTTTTCATAAAGGCAAACGTAGGTAGGTACATAAAGATGATAAAAAGCACTTGGCTTATGATAATACAATGTATATATAATTTAATATAATAGAGTGAGATGTGTATTTTAAGGCTATGCATTGTCATTTGGCGAATTGAATATTATACATGAGCAGGCAGTTGCTTTCTTAAAGGTACTTTGGACTTAATGATAAGCACATTACTTTTCTCTGCAAAATTACATCACATTGAAGATATTATAGTATCACAATTTAAATATGAATAAATATGGAGCTATGATAGTGTCAAACAAAAAAAAAAGCTTTTAACAAGAACCTCACTAATCTGTCCACTTTCGAGGTCTGGACATCTCCAGTAATCTTGACTGAGAATACAATTGTCATCAATTCAATCAGCACCATTTCCTCAAGGTCCTCGCTAAACACCTATTCTAGGTCCACTTCGGCTTTCTGTTATCACAATTTGTTAAACAGTTAAAAAGGACTTAGAATCGCTGTTTAGCGGTGACCTCTCAAATATAAAAAAACAAAAACAAAATGGCACTGTTGCCCATTTGATGACAATGTTACATTTGAATTTATGTGAATGTTTATTTTAGTAATAAAAAAAGAACATTATATTTGACTTCTAAACTGTGGGTAATAACTTGACTAATATTTTAATTCACATGCAGTAAATACACATTATTTTAAATAAAAGCAAAACCATATAACACTAAGGACTGGTTGTTTCACATAATTTGAATAATTCATCAAATTTCAATGTTGACTTTCAAGTTCTGAAATGATGAAAGAACTTTCACAGAACTTGAAAATCAACTTTGAAATTCGATGAATTGTTCAAATTCTGCGAAACAACCCGTCCTAAGTGTTTATCTGGTAAATCCAGTAATGTTAGAATTTATATAGTGACAGATTACTGAAATTCTACTGTGATTTCCAATAAAAGTAGGTTTTTTTTTTAAATACAGCTGTAATTTATTTAACTGAGAAGGGCAAATTAAATCTCGGCAATGATTTCAATGCTTTTTTTAATTTGAAAAACACGGTAAAAATGAAGTAGGTACATAAAATCTTAATTAGGGAGTAGTTATATCCTACAGAAAGTCATTTACCCCCTTACTTATAAACGCGATGTAAATACAATGTGGCGCATAAGGTCAGAACAGTAAAACTAAAAACCACAGAGTTTATATGTTTAAAAAGGTGTTAAACCAGGCTTAAGGCCTGCTTTACCATACCAACGTTGAATCGGCATATAAGAATCTAATTATTAAGATGGTTAGAGTTTGAATAAAGAATAATATAAAGAAATAGTAATAAATTCTTTAATTCGGCTGAAAGATTTGTTGATAAGGTGTAAAATGTGTATTTTACATTCAAAATATTCTAATTTTTATTTAAGATCAGTACATTATAATACAGAAAATTATATAATTAAAAGTAAATATAAAACATTAATATCAATTATTATAGAAATATTATAACAGAATAGAATTAATTGGATTAAAAATCATTTAAAAGAATTACTACTCTGGAAAATGTATATAACTACGTATGTACCTGCAAAGATACTGCCATTTTAACAACAAACATTATTTATTAAGGCAATCATTTTACATACCAATGATTACAGAAGTCCCTTGTCAAAATACATATTATAGGCCTTGAATACTAATCTATAACATTACAATATCTTCCGTGCCAAATCTTTCAAGTAAATTCTAAAATCGTAAACAAAACTTATATATTTTATGCAAACGTGAACATAAATCACAAAAACTAACAAATCATTGACGCTCTCAACAAAAATAAGTGCAATTAAATTTAACTAGGTTTTAATGTTATATTTTCAGCAACCAATTTTAGGATCTGATCCACTTTCACCAAATAAACTGAGTAACCATTAAGTTAATATTAAACTGAAAAGCAGAATGTCAAAGTTACCACTGTGACTGTATGTAACTTTCGCATTGTGATAAAGTTAAGTAAGTATGTATTCACCAATGGCAAATCTGTGATACACAATTCACCATTCGCTCAGTTTATTTCCTGAAAGCAGCCGTGAATGTATTTATAAAAATCAGATTTATCAAACACTATTGCTTTATGACGCATATTACCAGTAGTAGAACACAATATTTAATATTTATTCTGGACAGAGATTTTTATCAAACGTTTAATGTTAATAACGAACTTACATAGATAACAATTGAAAGTATTTTGTGCTTAACACATGTGCACCTACATGTGTATATACATTTGGAAGATCAATGTCGATTTAGAATGTGATTATCACAATTCAATCAGTAGTTAGGTTCCTTATTTTACTAGAATAGAATCACTGAATACCTTAACCTTATACATTGTTCAAAATCTTACATTATATCATATTTATGTTGGTAAACATGAATAGGAAATGAATGTAACTGAGTGGTTTGAAGGTAGAAGTTAGAAAGAAATGATTAAGTACCTATCTATAAAACGAAATGTGGGACTATTTTATCGTCAATTATATTACAACACTGCGTATCTCAAAAAACACTGAATTACTTTTTTCAACTTTCTTTTTTAACTATTTGCACGCGGCTGTATCAACTGTTGTTACGGCAAAAAGTCTATACTCACACGCGGCTGTATCAACAGTTGATACGGAAACTTTGACGGCCGATATTCCAGCGCTCTTTCGTCATAAATGTATTTCTTGCTCACTTGGACATTCGTAGAACTATCACGATGCTGACATCTACAAGAATTTCTCATAAATAAAATTGTATTTCATAAAAAAAGATCGATAATCAAGTGCGCCTCTTCGCGCCTTTTAGTCCTATAGTTTACATTTTTTTCAACGGATGGCGTTAGTACTAGTATGTCATTCACAACTTTTCATAACTAAAAATGATAAGTGATCATGGTGTCCCACTTGTGTCTATCAACGCAGTGGCCTAAGTACACACACGCCGAGTGAATGGCGAGATCACATTCAAAAGATACGGTACGTCTTTGTTTGAAATTTTTTTGTTTTTGTTTTTATAAACATCCAAGAGTGTTGACACACGAGGATTTGTTTTCATATTGTGGAGAATAATCTGTTCTGTCTATATAGTCCAATAAATCATGCCAGAATGCTATAATTTGACATTTAATTGCGTGCATAGGTATTTGAAAATATGTACCGCATACGGGTATAGATAAAACGGAGCAAATTAATGCGTTCAAAAGGTTAAATTATGTGATACGCATTGTTACCAAAGTTTGTAAAAAAGGAGCGATGATTGGTCAAAATATTGGTTTGTCGATGCAAACCATCGTGCATGCGTAGTTTTAAAAGAAAGGTGATTTGAATTTTTTGAGATATGAGGTGTTATATTATTATAAGCGACGATATATTATGCTACTCCTTTTTTTTTGAGGAACTCAATACCTAAATATTTCTGAAGTTTTATTTATTCTATAAAAAAACTACATATTTCAAACAGTAGTTCAATCAAACTTTCTATCTAGATTTATTACTATGTAATATTATAACCCAAAAATAGATAATATATTAAGTACATTGATTTCCAAGTGCAATCTACTAAGTGCTTTTTGAATTAAATTGATAACAACTATGCATTTCCCTACATTTAATGGTAACATGATTTTGAAAGGAATTATTAATGATTACTGTTGGGAATGATTGTCTTTGAGATTGACAAGAATAATGACTGTAATGACATAATCTCCACCCATTGGTTAAGTTCAAAGCGCGCACTACAATTAACTGAATCGCAGCCGGTAAAAGTTTAATAACTAGAAGCTTCGCAGGACTGAGCCACGACAATAACACAAGAAGCTATGCAGGACTGAGCTATAGTAAACGTACTCAAAGCCGTACAGCTGGGAGCTAAAGCAAAAGTAATTCGTCACGGGAGGACAATGGGGACGATACTCACCAGATATTCCCGAAGCCTACTAATAAAAAACAAATAGTCGAAGCTTTGTTTTCATCAAAATTAATGAATTCGTCAAACATAAAAGCAATTAATATTTTTGTTGAAATACAATTTTTTTTTTTTTAATCATATTTAAGCCCGAAATATTCTCGAAAAAAACGGTTCCTATGGACGAATGGACTCTGCACGCTTTTTTGTAGCGTACTAATCTAACGCGACCACCGATCAGCGACACTATAGGCCATGCGCTGCGTGTGGGCAGAAAGGGAACATCAAAATTTTTTTTCCCTTGAAATTTGTATTTTTAAGTGCATTAAGAAATTTCCTAGGCCTTCTGCAAAACTGCGCATGCAAATTTATAAATGGATTTCATACAGCTCAGGGACAAAACTTACAAATCCCCTCGTGATGAATCAGACGGGAATTGCGCGTCTTCGAAATAAGTTTGATGGTAATCTTGCAAGATATTGCAATTACTTTTTTAAACTATATAAATTATTGATACCCATAGAGATTTTAATTTATCATCTGATCAGTTGCAAGACAGCTTGTCCATGAGCATTTTTAGTTGAGAAATTTTATACATTCTCCGGGCAGTGAGATCTCAGTACACATAAAAAAAAGTCAGTCCCCACCATCGAAAAACTGCTCGAGCCACCACTTACGTTACGTTCATAAATAAACCACTGACATTACATACAACAAAAGTACTTGAAGCTATACAGCAGCGAACTACAACAATAATAATAACAGCTGTGTATCATTGAACTACAAGAATAATGAAGAACATGAGGTTTAATCAATTTTTCTAAAAGCATCCCATTATCTTTGTTTTATAAAATTGTAGATTTGGCACAGTTATGTATTACAATTGAGAGCTTTCTTTCCTAAGTATTAATGTGACTTCGATAATTATTATCGTTTCGACTGCAAAAAGTTCACTGTCAAATCTACTTAAATTATATCAAGATTCTTTCGAGAAGTTGGAAAACCATTGAGTGCCATTGGGGGACATATTAAATAAAAGTTATTATAATTTATCAAAGTTAATTTAATTTATCAGAAAACGAAGTTTTTTTTTTACATGGTTTCCAACTAATTTCTTACACACATTTGATGTCAGTCATTCGAAGTCTGCACTTTGAAAATTGGGATTCTAATTTCGAAAATAAGAAATACGTAATTTCAAATGAAGATTTTCAAACTTATAAAGTAACATATAAGGCGCAATAGTTACATATTGCATAATAGACAAAATACCTTTAAAACATTTTGTCCAATGCCAAAAAATAATACTGTTGACAAATAAATGCTTGCTTCTTAAAAATATTATATAAAAGAGCAAAAAGAGTTAATCACTGTCGGAAAGCCGCGATTTCCTTCGTTTACCTTCTTTGGCCGTCGATTCGTCGGGAATTGTTTCTGTCGATCCCTTCTGTCCTGTGTCAATGCACTGGAAACAAATAAAAAGAGTGGATATTAAAACAAACAGACTTGTAACAAGCAAATGAAAAGGAAACATTTTTTCAAAGTGAGAAAGTTTTAGCAAATGTCACTGAGGACCATAGATAATAAAAAATAAAATAAAAACATGGAACCATGTCAACTGTTGCAACCATGCTACGATCAAACTGTACGCACCATTGAAATGGCGGAGCCAATTAAAGTTATGCATTACGTGCAATTTGCAGTAGTATAAGTGGATGATGTTGACATTCTTGTGCATGCACTTTTGTACCAATTTTCATGGCCCATCTCACTTGTTTCTATTAACTATGTTAAGAGCGTTTTACTCATATTATAAACTTTTTTTAAATGACTAAATCAAGAAAACATTAACTATAAATTAAATATCACAAAAGACCATGACTTTAATCTTATCGCTAAGCATTGCAATAAAAACATAGCACATATTATAATCTTAGTTAATTGATTACCGAGTATTAAATTTGCGATTGTCCTTAGCTTTCTGCTTACCTTAATGTTAAACCAATAAAAATAAAGTAAATTGTCGTAGAGAGATAACATTTACCATTCACTTTGTTGACTTAACAACTTTATGTGCTTAGGTTTATCAAGATGTAACGACTTCAAATAAAATACATATATACGATATTGTTAACTAGATTAATAACGTGCGTGGGTACAGGTACTTAGGAATTGGAGCAAAAGCTTCAATTCATTTCCAAATAAAGGTTTATTACTGGAAATATTGGAGACCAAAACACTTACTTGTATCTCAAATCAGATAACTGGGTTATCAACGTGATATTATTTTATTTACGGGTGAGATCTGAATGGGTGCTTCTGTTGCTGAAATGTTTGTTCAGTGAAATGTGCTTGAAATATATATAGACACATTCACCGTGTTTCAGGATCATATTACAAAACTCCAAAGGGTGATTGTTCGTAAAAATCTAAGGAAAAAATGGTAATAAATGGGTATTAAGGGAATTAGAGCAGAAGGTAGGGAGATGGGAAGAGGTCAGATCTGCTCACTAAGCACGGCTTAAGTCATTTCAAGCAGTGAGTCAATTCTGATTGGTTGTCTTTCACCAGGGCAACACTGAGAGCATTAACCACCATGGAAAGTGCTGCAAATATAAAATTTATCATTTTACTAACTGACATGTACCCGGCATTGTTGGGAGTTATCCTTGCACTTTTCTATAGACCTTTTTAAGATACACAATTCCGTAGTACATTATTTTGATGTATCCCATAAGGTTTGGCCAGCGTTAGCAATGTAAGCGCCCAAAATATTATATTTATTTCTTGTTTACAAAACATCGACTTTTCCCTACTTTCTATAAATGTAATATGCATGTTTTATAAACGCTAACCTTCCGAAAAATTGTCTAAATGACAGTTAAAACCCTATCAAAATCTGTTGCATAGTTTAGAAGAACTAAGCGCACAGACAGACGCGGATAGCGACTTTGTTTTATACTATTTAGAGAAGATAAAGATATTCATAAAAAAATTTCCTAGTTGGACAGTTAAAAGCATATTTCTAAAATTGTCATGTAATGTTTTCTGTACTAAATAAATGAACAATAAAATAAATAAAAATGGCATGAAAGAAATACTACAGATAAATCAATCAAATAATAATTACATCAAATTTCTTGTGCACGCCAAGCTTCAAACCCGCGACCTTTGCCAGGGAACTTAAAAACTCGGCCAAGGAGATCATCTGTGAAAATCATTCTGAACAATAATTAAGTCCATGAAGCTAAAGTGAATATTATTCCAAACAACTTGCGTGCATCATGGTGAAGTGAATTTAATTTTTTGAATTTCATTAAGTATTCCGAACAACTTACATCTGCTATGCTGATTCGCTCCGAGGGTATTTGGTCGGGGCACCGCCACGGCATGTAGTTGGGTCTGGAGGACTGCTCCTTCCAGTCGGGGTACTTGAGAGCGGCCGCGTGTAGTTTCTTGGCCATCTTGGGCCCGAGCTCACGAGTCACGGCATTCACTAGCCACGCGGGCAGGCGGCCGCGCGGGTCCGTACGCGACACATATGATACGCGGGCGCCGCGCTCCGAGCCACGTACCACCCAGCCTGTCACTTGGGATATCGCCCTACAAGACAAATCAATAAATATTACAGTTTAGATTCATGTCATGAAAATCGTTATCAAATGGCGTATCAGCACCATTTTGTTTTTTTGACATTCGAAAGGTCCCCGTCAAGCGCCGATTCTAGGTCCGTTTCACCTTTTTATCAAATTGTGATCTGTTGACAAACATAACAACATGACAGCGTGCTTTTCACCGGTTCACAATTTGTTTAAAAGCTGAAACAAACCAACACTCAGCGTTTAATGGGAACCATTCAAATGTAAAAAAAATCAAAAGTGATGTAAACAAACAGTACCGCTACAGTTTCGCTACTACTAATGCTTTTTTTTCCCACACAGGAGGCCCTGAGGATAAAATTTTTTCATCAGGCCTATGTCATCTTTGGGGAAGCTGTGTGGATCGTTTTTCTTGTGGAAAGGAAGTTCTGGTAAGGAAATAAGTATGAGGGGTGGGGCAGGAATCTGGGAGTCAATGTGTCCAGGATTGACGGATGTATGAATCCATCCCTCCCACTGCGGTGCAAGCCAATGGGTCGGGAGAGTTCGGCTGGAGAGGTCAAAATGTCTCTCTCAACCACTTTCTCCCGATTCCATGCGCCGCACAGTAGGTGAGCAAACGAACCTGCGGCCAAGACCTAGACAAACCTTACCCCATGACCCGGGCAACCCTCCAAGTCACCAAACATAGCGAACCACTTGGTGAACCAAGGGGTGTTGGTTTTCCAGTAAATGGTCCCGGGGCGGCGGCTCCCATACCCGCCTCCCAAATTGTATTTATTAAATTCATAATATGCATGAAATACACATTAAACATAATAATATCACACTAGTAGTTCCGTGAACACTTTTCTTTTATTTAATAAATCAAAACCAAAATTTACTACAAAATCATAAAACTAGTAAGTAAGAACTTAAATACCTACCTACTTACTTTTAATAAACCATATCGACGGTCTCGAAGAACAATGTCCGATGTGCAAATTTATTGTTTTGCAGCAGACCTGTTTAAAGTTTCGTGTCTGCATTTTGACTGTTTTTGATAATTTATTTCTCCAATTAAATAACACTATATTTTCTGATCTCATAAACAGTAAAAGTGCAGAAAACAAAACTTTAAACAGCTCTGCTGCAAAACAACAAATTTACACATCCGACATTATTCTTTGGGATTGTCGATATATTATGTACCTAACCCTTCAGGTCTCTGGTATATTGGCCCTTATATTTCTCAAAGATGCTGTCACAAAGTCTGAGAATTTGTGTGTATTTCCAATTCTCAATATAATCCAAATAAATGGAATATTTCTGAATGTATCTGAAAACTAAAAACTGTTTTTGAAAGGTAATAAAACAAGCTTTCAAATTTAATTATTATAAATAACATATTGAGTCTATGGGTTATAGCTGTTTGTTCCAAAAACCAACAAATTTGCCTGAAGAGTAAATTTAATATTTTTTAAATTTCAAATAAGGAATTATCCATATAAGCAATACATCTTGAGCAAAATATTAAAAAAAAAATTTTCAAACCTTCTCGTGATCTACAGTTTGCGTTAGTGGAAAGCGAATACTTAATATAATACTTTCACATTCTATCAACATGTCTCGAATGGACCATCTGTGGCTGATTCTATATGGTTCTAAATTCCTATATTGTTTAATCTCAAATTAACAAAAGTTTGTTCTCGAAAGTGCGCTTGCAAAAATGGCGTGCGTGTTTGTTTTATTCGTTTTTTATTACATATTTATGTACCGGTGTATTCGTAATTGAAATATCTATCTATTTAACGTATTTTCAACTCATGTGTATAAAAAACAGTGGCTTCTTTTCATTATTTTATAACAAAGTTTGCTGCAAACGAAAACGAAATATAGTGCATTCTCACAATTGTTGTGAATATTATTTTTCAATATGGTTGGATAATCAAGAAATGCCCAGAATTCCTACATTTTCCCCACAAAGTTTCTCCCCGAAAAAAACCCAATTCTAGAAAAATCGTAGAAATTCTCCGCAATTTGGGGAATTTTCCACAAATTGGCAATCTTGATGTGGATAATGTAGACCATAGATATATTACTCACATAGACAGGCTGTGATGAATTAGCAGTTCAGTCGTACCAACCAAACAGTGTGTTTTGATGGGATGGTGTTTTATTCGATTTATAAATTCTATGTATAATAAAACATATATATTCAGAATCAGCGTTTGTTGATCTATATGAATATATTTTAATATAACACTTAACACTTACTTAACACTTAACTTCACTGGATTTCCTTATTGTGAATGTATTTTTCTGATGTAATATCAGTTCGTTTTGGGAAATATATTAAATATCCTAATTTAGTGCATTCAATCTTGACAGTTTGCAAACCTATATTCCAAAAATATTTTCTACAAAACAAAACTTTTGAACAACGTCTTCCAATATATATATTTGTATCTGTGATAATAAAGTAAGCTACACACAATATACAGAAATAGAAAATATCTAATGTTGACCCTAATAAGTACCTCGCACACCACACTTTCAAAGAAACTAACGTGCAGAATTTGCTCAGTTATACAATTTTTTAATAATTATTCTTAAAAATATGGGACGAACAGTAAAATTTAGGTGGATTCATTGGCTATATAGAACTATAATCAGTTTATGTCTCCATATAAAAATTCGGAAGCATTTTTTTTTAATGTGGCCGGAAAATTTCCAAATCGAATGCTCAGAAATCACGGTCACTTCACACATTTTTCAAATATTAACGCTATCCTTTAGTCCAAAGAAACGTGGCTATCTCAATGACAATTCATTTTTCAAACTTTATTCTGGAAGGTAGAATGTGAAAAAATATGCGAATAAGAAAGTCCAAATAAACATGACGATTCCACATTTGTAAAAATAACCTTTAGTGAACCATAATACGGCCACCATCTTGAACTGGAAACGGAACGTAAAAACAAATTTACAGACAGACAAAATGCAAATGGTTGAGTTAAAACAGGACTTCGCTACGGTCAGTCAATAATATCTCAAAGCAGTAACTCTTTCCATACATTTGGGTAATCCAGCACCATCTTGTTTTATAGTGAGTGGATTAGTGAGGTTCTACCATATTTTATGGTTATACATATTTATTTTTGCATTTTTTTCATCAGTAAATGGGATTAGAGAGTTTAACAAGCAGATTGGGGTTATTATAATAACTCTTATCACTAATCGAAAGAAAAATTATTTTGTAGCTATATGCTATTTATTTTGTAGAAGCCTTTTATAGATTAAAGAGCAATAAAGGCTCTCCAAAATAAATTTATCATAAATTAATAAAAAATATAACTACATACATAGTACACATATTATACACAGCCGACCATCAATTATATTCATATTGCTTAGTTTTTACAACTGCCTTAATTATTTTATTTATACTACATTACTTTATTTTATTTCTTAATATTTCATTTAAATTCGTTTAATTAATATATACATTTTTATTTACCGTCACATAAAATTGTAAAATAACGACCTCAGCACGAGTAAAGCACCCTGTGAGGCTCACATCACCAAATCATATGTTATAAAAACATTATTCTAACGAATCAATAAAAAAATAAATAAAAATGATAATTTACCGTAAATAATTAAATGTTTAGTAGCTAATAACTTTAAAAGCAGGAGTGGAATCAAATGGTGAATAGTACCTGATGAAACCTTTCCTAGGCGGATAGTTCTTGTGGTAGACTGAATGGTTGATGATCATCTGCTCCGTTCCGGTGTCCAGCCAAGAGCGCTGCAGCAGGAAGTCTCTGTTCTTCAGCGGAGATGGGCACGACACTGGAATTATATTACAACACTGTTTCAAAACAAATGGACGTAGTGGAGATTTAAGCTTATGTGGTAATGGGCAACTAATGGCTTCTTATAAGTATGGGTGTAATTAATATACTTTATAACTTTTAGTGAGGCTACATAAAATTGATAGAAAATCACTGAGGGAGGGATCAACCTTGTTAATAAGACATTGCCACCTAAGGAGACATGTGCAGCCCCAACACCAATACGTGAAAGAAATGTGAAGAAATACCGATACAACTATGGTGCCAATGTTCCGCATTATCGGGAAGAAGGGTTGCATACCTAGGAAGCCAAAAAGTGGATTATTTAGCGAAGCAATCCACGGCTCCCATTCTAAAGCCTCTTTTAACCACTAAGCGAAATGGTGAATATAACTTACGCCAGTGATGTTGTGGGTCCCGGACACCTACATTTTTCAAAACTACTTAATGTAAAAGTTATAATTCTGTTTTTTTTTAATAATTTAATGAGTAAAACCTCAAATTGTAATATTTAATTATTGAAGACAATATTAGCGATTCCTAGACGAAAATCTGAAACAGAAAAAAGATAAGGTCACATCTAGGACTCGAACCTAGGACCTTTACCTTGCCGGGGCTATCTGTGCCCTGGCAAGGCAAGGGTCCTGGGTTCGAGTCCTAGATGTGACCGTATCTTTTTCTGTTTGAGATTTTCGTCTAGGAATCGCTAATATTGTCTTCAATAATTAAAGAAAAGTTATATTTTAAATTATCAATCACAAATCTTTACAATAAATCAGAGATATAATGCAAAATTAAATAAACACAGTAGTATTTTCATTGTTGACCTTACGACGAACAACAATAACTTTGAACACATAAATATTGACAATAAGTAAAGTTGCACATATTTTTGCACTAAATGCAACACATCTTGCACGATTTGGGATTGAATCTTCAATTTTTACTTCGTTTTACAGTTCCTCCTATAATAGCCATCGCTCGATCGTGTTTATCTTTGAAGTAAATATGGTATTTAAAGTACTGGGTTCGGGGTTTGACTCGCCGTCTTGACAATTAAACTGGATTTTTTTTTTTAATACATATATGTATGTGACGTTGTGGGTACTGGGGACCCATGACTCTCGTAAATAGATTTTTTACTTATGTGAGGGGGCTGTCTATCCTCCTGTGTGATCTCAGTCAGAATGTAGGAAGGTACTGAGATGAACGGGACTCAGCAGTGAACAGGATGAGAGAGGCAGAGGGGAGAGTTTCGTTATGGATCCATGGGACCTGAGGGTTAATTAAGTACCCAGATGGCAGCATTATTATTATTGATAAGTAGGACACGTCAGGCCACAGGCCCATTATTCTCTCTCCCAAGTTTACCTTATTCCCGTGACGGTAGCCCAGTCCCTTATATAAAGTCACATGTACACTGTGAACATTATTTCATGGTTCTTTTTATAAATAATTTCTAGATTTACTGCATCGCATTTTATTATATTGCAGGCACAGGAATTGCTCCAATTCCAATTCAGCAAAAGATAAGAACTAAATCAAATAAAAATAATTGCCGCCGAAATGTAATTTAATTTCCTAATCTAAGATAAGCTGCCCTTGACATCAAAGTAATTCTTCCGGTGGGCACGATAAACAATTTTACACCAAACTACAAAAAACGAAATCATGATGAACCATTGTTTGCAAAATCATTCAAGCGAAGATGATATTCTGAATGAATATGCTTATTATTTGTGATGCTTGATATTAGCAATCCTTATACCTATTGAAATGGAATAAATGTAACCACATGTTGAATTGCGCAATTAATGAAAAATTCAAAATATCAAAGCATTTTCACTGAAACATTATTTTGATAAGTTTTTAAAGTAGAAGATCAAAGACCCAAGATGCATTTTTGAATGAATTGGAAAGTCAGCAATAAGATTTAAAAAGTGAAGTGCAACAGCTGTTAATAAAAACTCACTGGAATAGTAGCCAACATCATTGTTGATATTGAGGAATCCAATATCCTCCGAGCTGATCATGTGCGTGTCCCACTCCTTCCTGTAGTCGGGATCATGGAGGACATCGTAGACGGTAAAGGGTTCCACCTCGCTGAGCACGGCGATGATCTTGATGAGCTTGAAGTTGCACTTGTCATCCGTGGCCTTGGTGAACACCTGAATGTCAGGCTTGTTGTACTCCAACTTCCAGCCTTCGTGGCTGTCCACGAGCGTCTTGAGCCGGGCGAAGTCTCCGTCCTCGGCCACCCTAACGACACCCACCTCCATCACCTGGCGCGGGAACTGGCACTGGCACTGGCACTGGCACCGGCGCTGACTCCGACAGAGGCAGTGGCAGTGGAGAGCTCGGCCGATTTCCTCGAGCGCCGCCGACTCATTATTTGATCGCCCCGCCGCCCAGCGCTAGCAGTCGCAGCGAGTAACGCCGCATCGACTGCACCCGCTATTCGGGAGATTAGATACGGTATATTGCGGTATACTCGGCACTAGCCACTCGGCACTGGGTATATCTCAAGCACAGTCACGGTTTATCGCAGTTAAACACCAATAAAATCAATAACGAAGCACGAGTGACTGCTGACTCTTCGCTGCTGGGTAGTTGCAACAGGTTCCCGTTGGCAGATTTTCTTTCTCTTTGTTTTTAATACATTTTTTATGGTTGAATTCTGTCACCGCGCGTTTTCTTAATCGTGGGATTAGTTGACAGTAAAATAGCCTGTTTTCCGTCGATAAAAATGGTGAATGTAGGACAGAAGGACAGAAAGAGAAGGAGGACAGAAAGAGAAAATGAGCTGATGCGAGTTGCAGTGCGGAAACGGGAAATAAACCGTATGGCCGTATCGTATGTCAAAAGTAAAAACGATTTTCACGTCAAATTCACGCCTGCGCACTTTCCTCGCCTACGGGCTGTGAAGGGAAAACGTCCACAAAACCGTGTCAGCCCAGTCAGCTCGTCAGCTGGCTGGTGACCTCACAGAAAACATTAATTATATAGCGACTGGCGACTGGCGGCTAGGCCCTAGGAGCGTAGGCAGCGTAGGCGAGCGTAGGGTGGGAATGGGTGGAAAATTATTTATAGCGTGGCTTATCGTCACCTTAATCAGGAACAGTGTTATCTACATCATCATAATAGGTTTTAAATATTAATTTTCTGCCCTTTCTCCTTCAAGATTATATTCAATTATATTTATGTAGGTAGCATAAAGGGGACGTACGAATATTATCGGACGCATAGTGGTTTTTTTTATTTGTATTTGTTATGTTTTTCTTTATTTATTTTTATTGTACGACAGATTATTTATCCAGTTACAAGGTTTCGTATTTTGACATTATTAACGTTTGGGAAGATAGTTGGTTGTTTAAATATATTCACTGTTTTAGAAATTTCATTCAAGAGCACCATTCTTCTTGTCATGCTATGCTGTGCTAGAACATATTTTTTCCCTCGGGGCCTATTTCATCTTTTGGGATGCTGTCTTTTTTAAGTTCTGGGAAGGTAAAGGGTACGATGGTTGGGTAGGAATCTAGAGTTCAGCGTGTCCAGGAGTGATGGGTCGAGAGACCAGTTAGAGAGGTCAAATGGTGTCCATATCTGGCACACCACGCGGTGGGCAGGAGCATCCTGAACAAACCACACCCAATGAACCCGGGCACCCCTGCTAAATCACCAAACGTAGCGAACCACTTGGGGTGATCTATGGCAGAGGTGTTGTTTATGCAATAAATTCAAATTATTTTAGATTTTTTCCCGTTTAATTAGGTGTCCGGGCGGCGGTACCCAAGCCCGCCTGCCAAATTAAAAGTTCTTGCATCTTGAAAAAGTCGTGGCAACTTCTACGGCTGAAGATATTATTCCTTCAATATGAACTATAATCATAAGTGAGATGAGTTCTATATGGTATGCTAATTTGAAAAGTCAATAAACAAAAAATAGGTACTTTTTTTAAAAATAGTACTTACGGTGATTTTAAACTATTCATTGATCAACACGGAAAAGTAAAAAAAAAAAAAAAAACTATGAAATGCTCTCTCGGACCGAAAAAAAAGTTTTTTTGGGTTCTCTATGTGATGCAGATTTACCAGTTTCCCGCTTGTACTACTAGTTTCTGGAAACCGTGTATAAATTTTAAATACTTTAATTAATGTTTAATATTTTTGCACGTGTTTATTTATAAAATAAAATAATATTTTCGCGTGTCCAATATCAGTAATATCACCCGAATCAGCCGTGTCCGATACTAAACAAACCAAGGGGAGTTAAAAAAATAACCTCCTGCCCGGTATAATCGTCCCCGGAATGTAATATACCTACCGTAGAAATGTAATTAAATGAATAATGTTCCTTCTATTTGACTTCGGGAGGTAAAATTCGATTTGTGTACTTGATACGAAACAACCGTGTTTAATTGTGGGCAAACACGGGCACGTAGGCAACTAGGGCGGTAAAGTAGGCAACTAGGCGGGTACCTCAAGTTAGTGCTGTAATGAACTGTGTAAATTGCATTAATAATTAATTATAAAGCCAGTAAGAGAAAAAACACTTGTCCCATAATATACTTACTCCCCCTACAGTATTTTATTTTTGAATATGAGGAGGAATAACTACGTTTCTCCTTCATAATTTAGTTTATATTATTATCTAATTGTCTTATTGGAAGTCAGCAATCATTAGGAAAATTCGAACTTGGAAAGTTGCCGAGTAACGCTTAGTGTATGTAGTGCATAGTATAGTGATAGGACCCCTCGTTACTCCAATTTCGCAAGTCGGATATTTTTTGAACAGCAACTGCATCGTTGTTGTTAGTCGTCAATAAAAAATAAATAAAAAACATTTCAAGTTCCTACATACTCATGTTATTATTTCTAACTAAGAATATGTGCAAACATATAAAATAATGTATACCACGCCAAATAGGTAAGAACCTAAGCACTTGAGTCGAATAGAAGAGCATATAAATCAGACGAAGTGTGAATGTAAATAAAGCAAAGTGCGTCTGCCGTGTGCCAAGACACATAAATAAACCACCCAAGACAGTTGTATGGCAATTGTGCGAGAAATATCCAAATAAAACAAACTTTTTTAATGTTTTTTTTTTCGAGTTTTGCCATCCACCACAAAAAGTTACCAGTCAGTAGCCTCTGTACTCTTTGAAACAGTCCATCATTTTTTATTGAAATATCAAGGTTCATAAATCCGCTTAAAATTATTGCGAAATAATTGCGTTTACGATCCAGTATTATTTGATAATCTTGCGAATTAGAAAACTACAGTATGCGCAATCCGCATGCTCTAATAATTATTGCCAAAGTAGGTGAGTAGGTACTCCACCTAGCGCGAATATTGTGAATTATTATTGTGAGTCACAAAAAAATCAATCTGCATACAATAAAGGGGGCGTAATGAACAGATTGTTTTTAGATAGGTACCGAGATTGCGATTCGTCGTTGTAAAATTTGATTTTTTAATTTTTAATTGTATTTATCAAACGATACTTATCGTCACTTTCTGAACAATATTTTAGTACAATCAAATACCCTATAATTAAACCCTATGATATTATTAATCCGCCCAACTTCAGTGAAATAGTAGCAAAATCAATAACTCAAGCCGCTAGAGGCGCTAGTGTAGCATATTGACTTTGACATTCCTTTAAATGGCGCCAAATTTATTTAGTACTTGGTGGTGGTGTTTTGCGCTTTCTAATTTGTGATTTGATTGATAAAATTGTCCCAAAAGGTAGGTTCTGTCTGTGTAGTTTACGGATGTAATAATTACATAAAACAAAAACATTCCCAAGTCGTTTTCAAGATGTTGTCAAGAGCAGACAATACGAGAATGATGTGCGACGCAATATGAGACGCGCGGCCCTGGTGTACTGGACAGACCTGCGGTTGAATTTTCCCTTCAAATCTCTAAAATAAAGTGGGAATCTTAACCTCTCAGGTTATTAAATATTTTTACCAACAAGTCCCAACGACATGGTGAATTTTTTTTGAATTTCGGAATGCTCCATAGGTATCTAAAATGTTCTACATATTA
This sequence comes from Hesperophylax magnus, assembly GCA_026573805.1. Taxonomy (NCBI): domain Eukaryota; kingdom Metazoa; phylum Arthropoda; class Insecta; order Trichoptera; family Limnephilidae; genus Hesperophylax; species Hesperophylax magnus. The sequence continues at coordinate 11,946,073 of JAIUSX010000022.1, forward strand.
TTTAATTTTGAAGTTGTCGTTAAAAGAAATACTATTTTAGAAACTACTAAATTTTTTTGTAAATATTTGCATTTGAAAAAAAACATTGATCTTTCTAAAAAGTAAATTTTTAATATCAAATATGAAAATGTTAACAAAAAAAATTACCAGGAAATTTTGACTCGGAACGTTCATAATTTTTAAATAATTCGATATTAATTTATAATAAAAACACATAAATTTGTTTTTGACCACGATAGTTTTATTTTCACTCTACCGGTTTCGGAAGATCCCTTCCTTCGTCAGGAGAATATTTAAAACTAATCTACTACACAAAATATTGACACATAAATACAAAAATGTTAAGTGTTTGAGGGAGATGTCGACAAAGTGGAAGGGGTAATTACGGGAATTCCAGGAAGAACAGAGCGGTTAACTGGAAATATGTCAAGAATAGGACTATAAGACAGATTAATTTGGTTATTTATTATACTGGAGTTATTATTGATGGATTTTCTGATTTCAAGTGCTTCTAAATTATCTAATTTTTTGCCTTTATTACTACGGTGAAGAATTTTAACCCCTGTATCTTTATTAAAAGTATGATCGGTGGAAATGAGATGATTGGCAAACTCCGAAAAATTATTGTTATTTAAACATCTTAAATGTTCGGTGATTCTAATATTTATATTTCTAGTTGTCTTACCTATGTAGAACGATTGACAATCATTGCAACATAGTTGGTAAATGCCTGAGTGGCTAAATTTGTGATCTTTATCTTTAGTATTTTTAAGTAATTTTCCCAGGTTGTTATCAGTATAGAACGCGGGTTTAATGTGGGTAGGCAAATTTTTTGTACTAAGTGAAGAAAAATTGGATATGTATAAGATTTTACGCCATTGAAAGGGATTTATGATTTTATTATTAGTTTCAGGTGTACCAAATAAAAATGTATTCGTCGAAATGAGTTTAAGTTTCTTATTCAGGATTTTATCAATTAAATGTGTCGAGTAACCATTATTTAGAGCAATTTGTTTTATTTTTGACAGTTCAATTTCGAAATTAACAGCTGAAAGTGGGATTTTTACTAAGCGGTGTACCATTGAATGATAGGCAGAATGTTTGTGTGATATCGGGTGGTTTGACGTGTTATGTATAGTTATATCCGTGAATGTCGGTTTACGATAGATGTTAAATTCAATTGTATTATTTATTGAAGTTAGTGTTAAATCTAGAAAATTAATCGATGCATTACTGCCTACCTCTACAGTGAATTGAATTTTTTTATGAAATGAATTTATAAGAAGAAGGAATTTAGTTAGTTGCCGCTCTGTTCCCGTCCAGATACAAAAAATATCGTCTACATATCGTTTCCAAGTGAGAACATTATTTAAGAGTGATGACTTACAATTAAAAATCTTATTTTCTAAGTTATTCATAAAAATATCTGCCAAAAGTGGGCTAGTAGGAGCTCCCATAGGTAGCCCTTGGCTCTGTTGGAAGACGCAGTTGTTATACTGGAAATAATTTTGATTAAGGCACATATTGAATAAACGAGACAGGTCATCAATCATATCTTTATCTAAATTAGAGGATTTTAACATATCTACAATTATTTGTTTGCAATCAGTAGTTGGAACATTTGGAAATAAGTTAATTACATCAAACGAAATTAGCTTAGCATTATTGGGAATGAACAAGTCCTTAACTGAATTTATTAAATCAAATGAATTTCTAATGGTATATTTGGGTGAAAACACATTAAAATTGTTGAAGACATTAGTGATATGAGAAGCTATTATGAAATTCGGGGAAGCACAGCATGACACGACAGGACGAATAGGTTCATTGATTTTATGTATTTTTAAAAACCCGTACAACTTGGGAATTTTAGGATTAGACTGCAAGAATTTATTCTGGTTAGGATAATCATCTTTAAAGATTTGAGATTTGCATGCATTTATTGAATTTTTTATATCTATTTGAAATTTATTAGTCGGATCTTTTTTTATAATAACGAAGTCGGCACTTTTTAAGAAGTCTTCCATTTTTTCGTGGTAGGCCATTTTGTTCATTATGATCACAGTGTTTCCTTTGTCTGCCCTAGTAAGCACTAAATCCTTTTCAGCCAACGTTTTGCGAATTTTATTAGTGCATAAAATTTCTGGATGGATGACCTTTTTAATTTTATCTTTTGTTATTAGACTTTTAATTGTCTCAGCACTTTTGTACAGAAACGGTCTAGGTTGGTACGATAGAGCCGTTTCAATGTCCACTGCCACATTTTCAATAGCACTTTGTATGTTATTTTTATTGTAATTTAAATTATATTTTAGTCCTTTTGATAGTAAATTCATCTCTTCCGGGAGGAACACGTGGGAAGAGAGATTCTTCACTCGATCAAAAAATGTATGTTCTGGTTTATCTGGACACTGGTTACTGATGTTAGGTTTACAAAGATTTTGTAGTTTTTTATTTAATTTCACTTGTTTTTTGAACGCCTTTTCCGAGGTATACATCCTTATTTTATCGTCGAATAAAACCCACTCGACTGGATGTAAATCGTGTACTAGTTCAGTGTGTAGACGATATTTTTTGTATCTGGACGGGAACAGAGCGGCAACTAACTAAATTCCTTCTTCTTATAAATTCATTTCATAAAAAAATTCAATTCACTGTAGAGGTAGGCAGTAATGCATCGATTAATTTTCTAGATTTAACACTAACTTCAATAAATAATACAATTGAATTTAACATCTATCGTAAACCGACATTCACGGATATAACTATACATAACACGTCAAACCACCCGATATCACACAAACATTCTGCCTATCATTCAATGGTACACCGCTTAGTAAAAATCCCACTTTCAGCTGTTAATTTCGAAATTGAACTGTCAAAAATAAAACAAATTGCTCTAAATAATGGTTACTCGACACATTTAATTGATAAAATCCTGAATAAGAAACTTAAACTCATTTCGACGAATACATTTTTATTTGGTACACCTGAAACTAATAATAAAATCATAAATCCCTTTCAATGGCGTAAAATCTTATACATATCCAATTTTTCTTCACTTAGTACAAAAAAATTGCCTACCCACATTAAACCCGCGTTCTATACTGATAACAACCTGGGAAAATTACTTAAAAATACTAAAGATAAAGATCACAAATTTAGCCACTCAGGCATTTACCAACTATGTTGCAATGATTGTCAATCGTTCTACATAGGTAAGACAACTAGAAATATAAATATTAGAATCACCGAACATTTAAGATGTTTAAATAACAATAATTTTTCGGAGTTTGCCAATCATCTCATTTCCACCGATCATACTTTTAATAAAGATACAGGGGTTAAAATTCTTCACCGTAGTAATAAAGGCAAAAAATTAGATAATTTAGAAGCACTTGAAATCAGAAAATCCATCAATAATAACTCCAGTATAATAAATAACCAAATTAATCTGTCTTATAGTCCTATTCTTGACATATTTCCAGTTAACCGCTCTGTTCTTCCTGGAATTCCCGTAATTACCCCTTCCACTTTGTCGACATCTCCCTCAAACACTTAACATTTTTGTATTTATGTGTCAATATTTTGTGTAGTAGATTAGTTTTAAATATTCTCCTGACGAAGGAAGGGATCTTCCGAAACCGGTAGAGTGAAAATAAAACTATCGTGGTCAAAAACAAATTTATGTGTTTTTATTATAAATTATGATGAGCCACAAAGTGAATGCTTTTTACAATTACGCGATATTAATTTATTTTATTTTATTGATACATGATTTAGAGAGTACATGTGGTTTTTTGTGATATTTCACCCTCTTTGCTAGGGATGACCCTGTGTTATGGCATAATAAAACATATTCCTTTTGTGTAGGTAATAAGTAATAAAACTGTCACTTCACTTTTTATACCTTTTAAACAATAAAAAATATAAATAATTTTTGAACTTTCAACTATCAATGAAAAAATGCGAATTTCGTTATCATGCACTTTGACAATTTAAAAAATTTTATCCATGTAATAATGTATAAATATTTGATACAAACTGTTAAGAATCATTATTTATCTTTCCAATGACGAACATATCACATATCTACGCATTATAGAAAAACAGATAAAAAATATTCTGTAACGTATGGACGTCCCGGTCAGATCTGTCCTTCAGAGGCCATAATGGAATATGATGTTTGTGGCTAGTAATGTCCTTACGAGGCCTCAAAGGTTAACGACACAAGTGATGAAGTCGTGTAAACACAATGTTCGGCGCATTTTTATTAATGTTAACACATTCTTTGCGGGAAACGAGAAAACTCGTCATACGCCTTTTTACAGTAAGACGCGGGAGACGAGTTTACTCGTTTTGTTTCGCAAAGCGGTAAGTAGAGGAAAATTGGAAACAAGGGGTTCTAAATGGGTGCGGGGTCATGTGTTTTCTATTGTCGGCGGTACCCAATCTATCTACCTGTCAATACAAAGAGTTTGAAACACAACAAAAAAATAAAAATAATAAAATCGTTGTCGCGAATGTTCCGCTCACAAACTACGCATTGAAACGCGGTACATGTGCAAGTTTTGCAATGTGCCCCTGCATAAAGGAAAGTGTTTTGAACGCTATCACCCATTGAATCACTATTAGGTTATAGTTTTTTTTTATATGTATTGAAAATTTCTTAATAATCTTGTTATTTTGTATGAATAAATTTCGATATGTTATTTCGATTGTGAAATACTGTTGTTTTCTATGATTCCCAGAAAGTAGAAAGTTTTTGTTCATAAAAAGGGAATTACACATACATTGCTAAGTAAATAAATAGTGACATCTTTTAAAAGTAAAACACTGAAAGTTTCATCGAAAAATATCTAATAGATCATAGGATATGAATATTTTTCGGAAAGTCTAATTTTGGCGCTAAAATTTAAAAAACACCCGCGCATCGCCCCCAATTTGGCGGTAAAATGCCCGACTATATAGTGTTAAATATAAATAACTTACTTCCGTAGGGATCCCTCTCGAGCAGTGTTCCGCAAACTTTTTGTGTTCAAGGTACACCTATCAAATCAAGAAATTTTAGAGGTACACAAAAGAAGAAAGCAATGTTTATTTAATATTTATTTATTACTAAAATCAATATACCTAAAACATAAAGATGTTGAGTTAGAAATGTGAGCCTGTTTAACTGAGCACAGACGATCGAAATTTGGAGCAATCGTTGATGACTGCTCTCACCTCTTCATTGATCGTCCTCAGGCGTTTTCTTTTTTTCAATTTAATAGTAGTGAGTAGTGAGTTGAAAATCCCAATTCGATTAAGCAGGTTGTGGCAAATTGTTATATATTTTCAACAGCATGCTTTGAAAGCAGTGGATATTCATTTTTTATATGCAGCCAAAAATATGCTAGCCCTACTTTGGAAAATTTTAGATTTAATTTCCGATCAGTTTTTAACTCCATGAATTCTTTCTGCTTGTTTATCGATAAGTGTCCAAGAGAAATGTTATACGAGAGTGGATTTCGAACCCAGTCCATAGGTTGTAGGTCACACTAAGGAAAAGAACAGTTCATTTTTTCTGCTAATAGCTCCAAGTGTTTCACTATCAAAGCCTGCAATTTGTTTCTGAATCATGACATTTGGAAACAATTCATTACTACCATTGACAGTGTGGCTGATCCATAATACCAATGTAGCTTTCAATTTTGTCTGAAGACGTTAAAATATAAGAATTCCTACCTTGCATTTTTCTGCTGAACTCATATGTCCGCCAGATAAGCAAATTTTACTACCAATTCTTCTTTTTTAAACACAGAAGCAAAATCTGAACCCTGGAAAAAAAACGTCTGGAACTCATTTTTTAGCTCGTAAATCCGAAATAGCACTTTTCCGCCAGAAAGCCATCGTACTTTTGTATGAACAGAAGTTACTGATGATCTGCTCCCATTTGCTTACTTATTATCTTCAAAGTACCTTGATTTTTTCCGCGGCACACCAACTGATGACCACGGTACACCAGTGTGCCGCGGCACACGCATTGCGGAACACTGCTCTAGAGAACAATGATATGAGTTCATAAAATCCTACAAATAAAATATTCTTGATTAAGTAAAAATGGATTATGCCATGAAAAAGCTGTGTTAGTTCCTTGTAGCATTTTGTATTTATGTTGAACTTATAAATCATCGTCAATGTCGCTGTTCAAAAGGAATGTATTAAATATATTAATATATTTTTATCAAATATTATACTGATTTTTAAGATTATACTGATTTAAATATTTTATTACCCAAACCATCAGACAGAATTAGGAGCCACTTTAATTTTCTATATGTATCAGAAAAAAATAGCAGTAAGGTCGGATGTAGGTTACCTAATTATTTTTTTTTCAAATCTATATAATTTATCAACATAAAATAAATAATATTATATTTCACAAAAAAAACATTAAATGTGCAAAAGAAAACTAATGGAGGCACTAGGGTAGCATGTTGCCATAAATGCCACCAGAATGTATGGGAAATGTCAGAAGTTATTGGGAGACAAGAAAATTGCAACAGGCCCAATACACACGATTTTTGTTGATCATGCTTAAGTACTAACTATTTAACTATAAAAATATTATCTGCTTCCACGATTTTGGGAATGCTATAGATTCCAATCTATGTAGGTACATTATAACAATATTATCATCACATGACAGATTACATTTTTTCATGATAAAACAACGACATCCTAGTAGTTTTCAAATAATCGCGCGCGCATGAGAAGAAACCGGATAATAAAACAATTATCCAGTAAACCAGTTTTGTCTTTTACACTTATTATTCGCTTATGGTTTGCTAAAAACCACCCTAATCATAACTGCACTGGAGGTTATTATTGTGTTAATAATTGCTCAGATCCAGGTGAGCTTCCAACAACTCAAATTATCGATCATACGGTTTTGACGTTTATTTATTGTGGATTTTGACTTTTGACGGAAGGCTTGTGTTTATTGCGATGGTCGGTGAAATTCAAGTTAAAAGCGGGAATGTTGAATTGGACGAGAAAATAAGTCAATGGCTTTTGTGGGATAAGGTAAGTTATATGAAAACATCATCTCGAGCGTATTAATTGTTTTCTATTCCATAATAATTGAGTTCAATTGTAAAGTTCATCCCTGGCGAGACATCAGACATTTTGAAATTTGTTATTATTTTACTCTTTATAAAATATTATTTTGTTCATTGCAAATATGTTTTGAATGTATTCTTATTGTTTATAGAACGAGAAGACCAGGTCTGAGATCTTGGAGCTGGTTGAAGAGGCGCAATGGGGAAAGCTATCGTCTGTGTTGATGGGGCGATTGGCCTTCGGTACTGCGGGCCTAAGGGGCCCCATGAAGGCAGGATTCTCATGCATGAACGATCTGGTCGTTCTTCAATCGGCTCTGGTAAATTATTTCCATAACAACATAAACAGATATCACTCATTACTTACTTATTAGGTAGGTACCTACCTATTTCAAAATCAACAGAATTGTGTTCATTTATTGAACATATAAATAACTGTCAGAGGCGGTTCCTTGGTATGTGCATTTGTGCATTGCACTGCTTGTCTTCAGTCTTTACATAACAATTTACAACGACATCTTTGCCCCAGTCATCGCTCCAGTCGTAATTCCCGTCAGGTCATTATACGAGCTATCTTCTAGGACAAGACTCCCGGGTCAAATCAGTACGGGGCGGTATCGACACAGCTCGACCTAGCCGAAACGGTGACATGAGCGAGACAGATTACATTCTTAACGTCAAATCACGTGTTAAAGCAGTGAAGAAATATAACTCATCTCGTGCATTATAAACGCTTTTGCGAAGCGTCTTGACAGCAAGTGAATTTTGCACCACTTTGATCATGCGTAATCCTATGCGTTTGGATGTATTCGTTAAGGAATACTAATTCACAATGTTAGTGCTACGACGATCATACATTGGCATTCGTGCGCGATGAATTTAAACAGTTTCGCTGTATTTTCAACGATGAATTGGGCGTCCTTTACTCGCTGACGTAGCAGTATTATTTAATTAATTATTTTACAAATAGACGTATTGCAATAGGTAACCCCCATTAATTAATTTGCCCCATCTATGTTACATACTAGGTATATTTTAAAAGTGAAATGTACTGCTGGCAATTTCGGTCACGGGCTGCCTCTGATCAGCGTATAAACACCATTAATTATTCATATGTGAAATGTCAATTTTGTTATAATAAACGAAGTTGCCTTTTCACCCTTTTCATGTAAGTGAACAGCGGTGGTCATTTTCGAAGAACGCGTATCTGTAAGGTTGAGATGTGCTATATTTATTTATTGATGACCTCCATGGTTGAGGAGTTAAAATCCTCGACTACGAATCTGGAGGTCATCGGTTAGAATGCCGGCGTGCACAAATAACTTTTATTTTTTTTATTTTTTTTAGGTACCATTTAGTTTGCAAAAATAAAATCTACTTACGAATTACTAGTCCTTTTTACAATGGTGTGCAAATTGCTGGCTGTGTAAAAAACTTAATTACAAATCCCGAATCGGGTAAACAAAACTTCGGGTTTGTTTCCAAAATTGAATATTTTGTTACACTATTTAGTTAGACACTTTTACAAATGTGTTATAATTCACCTACCTCACTCAAATTTAGTGTCACCACTCCAGGCGGTTGGTTTAAAAATGAACATGTAGATCCTGCGCAGAAAAGTCGCGCAATGGACTGCGCTGCAAACCTTTGCCTTACTTTAGCGAACTTTGCTTTTCTGTGCAGGGTCTGATTATTTCAATATGCACTCTTCGGCGGTCAATGTACGACTGATGTCGTAGTTTATTCAAAGCATTCTCGAACCCTTCTGGTGCCAAAAATATATAATGCGTGGTTTGCCTCCAGCTCATCGAAACGATTTTGGATGTCTATGGTTATTTTACATTTAATTAATATGTCTATCTGAATAGTCGGGTACTTTCCTTTAACCCATATCCTTACCTTCCCCATCCGCTTCAGCTTCACAACATACCCAGATTAGGGCTGCAATAGTCTCAATGGCTCTGAACAGTTGGGAGCAATTGGTATTGTATGGAATTCTCATTAAAAAATACATGATAAATTTCTCCTTGGTTCTTTAAATGAAGTTCTACAGATACTTAAATGAAGACAGAAAAACAATTATTACTCAAAAATTAAGCAAGTACAAATTTTCCAACATTCTTAGACAAATCAGTACTTAATGGTTGCTTTTAGTAAAGTATGATTTACATTGTCAGTTGGATAACAGAGGTCACTGAAAGGTCAACAATGGTCTGTCATCTACTGAATGAAAAACAGTGTGTATTACTTTATATTATTTATAATGTAAATAAATATTGGTTAAATAACTGATAATACAATTATGTTTCAATAATAATGTTATCTTGATTAATAAAAAAACCCTTTTAGATTTAATTTAATGAAGTGTTGTTTTTGTTAATGATTTTCCTGTTTTCTTGAAGGATTAATCTGCACTTGTCAATTTTATTTTTAATTATTATGATGTGCAAACTAGTTCCAGCAAGAGCCCGAACGTAAGTCATCGCCGTTAGTCCTCTTCCTTCTTTCGTCTTGTTTGAAAACGAAAAAGACAAAATATGATGAATGACAGATCGATGACGTCCGGGACTAGTATATACCAATATAATCGCTGTTTTGCATCACATAAAATTTATCATGTCAAAGAGTGGGTGTTCAAAACTGTTTTTATTAGTAATGAGTGTTGGTGAATGAAATGATGAGCATAGCCATTGGAAATAACATCGACGTTGATGAGAACACTAACAAAAATAATAAATAACCATCCTAACAATATTAGGGAATTCCAACATTAGAGAGTTACAACTGTTAGGACGTTGGTACCAGAGGCGACTCTAGGGATCCAGACGTGGTAGGTCATTTGAAAAAAATGAGTGACTAATATTGCATCTTGGAAAATGCCCATACATTATCTATATTAATTTGTAAGTCCGTGATTCTGAATACATATTATGTTAATATAGTAAATTGGAAATAACTAGACAACCCATGTACTTACGGCAAATTATTTTTAAGAGATTACATTTTAATGTAGTTGTGCACAACATTACAGTAAATAAAATATGAGTTTGAAACGCCCGTCCGCGGTATCCAAAGATACTGGGTGCGAAGCAATTGAAAAACAATCAATGTTACACACACGACAAGCGTGTAAAATGAAAAACTGACATATGTTTATGTCACTATCTCTTTAAAACATATAATATTCATTGTGCTGTCTCCCTCACGGCCATGACCTAAGCTTCCCTAAGCTTTCTTCGGTATCTAATTTTTACTTCGACGAAAGACATAGTGTCATCTCGTTTATGCTATGGCGCTCATAGGGACAGAATTTTGCCAAAGCTGGGGACATTCTTTAAATTGACCCAGTGAAGCGTGTGGACTTGTGAATGTAAGCTACTATTAGAGACAACAGATGTCACTACTCGTCACTCACCACCGCCGCTCGCAGCTCTGCTGTTTCGCAGTACATTTCAAATAAATTAAGAATAAGACCACTTTTTTTGATGCGCATAATTTATTATTGTTTTCTTATAATTTTGGGGGGTCAAACACCAATTGACCGAAGGGAAGAACCGCCACTGGTTGGAAGTCTCAATATATTTAAAGACAACAGCTTGTTTTCCTTGCCACCGGAAGAATTGCTCAAAGCTAGGCACTATTTTATTTTATTTTAGTGTATTGGGGAAACAGTTTTACAATTTTGTATAAATAATTACAATTTACGTGTTGCATTAACTAGTTAGGTTTCCATAAAATTCATGTTACATACAGAAAAAAACAAACATAAATAAACAGAAAACATAAAAACACCTTAGTGAAAATAACTGAGATATCTTAGATATCTTACACAAACCTTAATGAAAATAACTATATTTTACTCTATGTATCGGATACGAAAATCTATTGTATCATTGAAAGGTTAGGCTCTCGACTAGTAAGCCGGTGGTCTTGGGTTCAAATCCTGGCATGCTAAAGTAAATTTTATTTGTTTAATTTGTGTTATTTCACAATTTACTTGTTTGAAATAATATATAGTATATTTGTGACACGTTCCAGAGTGGAAGATAGTCTCGGTATCGCCCCGCACCATACAGAATTGAAACGTCGCTTGAAATGGCTTTGGCCGTGTTTAGTGACCAGATCAGAAAAGCCAGGTACTTCCCCACCTTCCTCTTCCTCATCTCGTTCCCTCCCCACTACCTTTTGCCCCACAAAATACCCCAATTGGGGATGCCATAGTCTCACTGGCTCCAGACGATTGAGGGCAGTTGAGACTCTTGTGCAATTTCACATGAAAAAAGTAGGAAGGCGCATAATCAAAAGACCATTAGAAATATCTCATTATTTTGCTCACAAAATGTAAAAGTGTATATTTATTGACTGAGCGTAGCGAAGTCCTGTTTAAACTAGACAGTTTTGCATTTCGTCTATCTGTAAATTTGTTTCTGTGTTCCGGTCAAGAACGTTGCCATTTTAATGGATCAGTAAAGATTCTTTTTTCAAATTTAAAATTAAAATTTATTTGGACTTTCTTATTATCATTTTTCAATACTATGGTACTCACCTGCCTGAAGAAAGTTTGAAAAAAGAATTGTCATTGAGATAGTAACGTTTTTTTGGACAAATTGTACAATTCCTTATTTGAAAAGAATTACGAGAAAATAAAAATGTAACGGTCGCAACTAGGAATCGAACTCAGATCCTCTGTCCACTGTCTTACCGTGCTAATTTGTAAGTAACGGTCGCAACTGGGAATCGAACTCAGATCCTCTGTCCACTGTCTTACCGTGCTAATTTGTAAGTGTGAATGTAATTTAACTGTGTTTTTCAGGGTCTCTGCATGTACATTAAGAAAGTGTGTCTAGCCGATGAACTGACTGCCGGAGTTGTGGTGGGATACGATGGACGCCACAATAGCAAGAGGTAATGTAATTAAACTAATTGCTATATTTAAATAATCTCAGATTAGATGAATCAAAACATAAATTAATATGATACCTATAAATAATCTTGTCGCTAAGTTGTCTTACTAAAAACATGCCCATTACTTAGAAAATAAATCATTTTGAATCATACACGAATGAAAGTCAAGTGGAACAATATTTAAATATATTATCAACTGCCCAAATTTTTTTCTTCTCTTATTGCTTTCGCCGCCTCCTTGACCTTCAATATCCCCTTGTCACTTCTGAGGTCACCACCGCCCCCCAAATCACTCTCTAGCACGCCCAGGGGGCCATATTGCCGAATTTGTGGAAGACCACCTCAAAATTACACGGCTTACCGCCGATTCTCGACCCTTCAGCCTTTGTTCAAATTTTGATGTCAAATTATTAACCAAGAATATGGTGATACACCACCATTAAGAATCGAAATATTGCTTGTTATAGCTTTAGTCATGTTTGGTGACCAGATCTGAATAGCCAGGTACTTCCCCAGCTTCTTCTTCTCCATCTCCTTCTCCTTCAGCCTGACTCCAGACAATTGGGACGCTTGAAAAAAAACCCAGCTTAATGTTTGACCAAATGCTGACAGGCCGAGAATTGCCGATAAATTCTTGGTGTGCTGATTCTATTTTCGTAATAACTTATTTCTTTTATGCAAATTGTACCGTCTTACCAGATATTGTGTATATATTTATAAAAATGGTATACAATATACCATAAGTAGTTTTCCCAGAATATGTAGCTCAGAGAAATGATTTTTTTTGTTATTGTGCTTTTTCGATACGGCGACACACAAGAAGTTAATGGTCCGTTGCAGTATTTGGCGATAGCTAATTTGATTACAATGTCAAACGCGACAGGGGTTCGAACAACTCGTCTCAGAACAGACATTGTCTAGTGAAGCGGGTAATGCACATGTAAAAAGGTAAAATACAAATTAAATGAATTCATTCTAGGCCTTAATGTATCTGTGGTTTAAAGTTGTTTTTTTGCAGGTTTGCCGAGCTGACAACGCGAGTGTTCGCTTCGCAAGACATCAAGGTCTGCCTATTTGGGGAGGTGGTGCCCACACCGTGGGTGTCGTTCGCTACTAAGCTGTTTGGCTGCGCAGCCGGTGTCATGGTCACCGCCTCGCACAACCCCAAGGAGGACAACGGCTACAAGGTCTATTGGGTGGAGGGACACCAGATCATCAGCCCTCACGATACCAACATTGAAGATAGCATCACCAAGAATTTGGAGTAAGTTTTTCTTATTGATTGCTACATACATATTTTTTCAGAGCTACATCCTTTTGTGTAGTAGTTCTCAAAGTGGGTTCTGCGGAGGTATCGCCAGAGTTCCGTGACAGTTTCAGAGAATATGGTTTTTTTTATTAATCTCGGTATAAAACTATAGATTTATTACCTGTAGATAAACCCGGCCTTCCGCCCGCCACAAACAGACAATCAACTTTATATATTAGATTTAATTGAATAAATGTTATATTTTTTGTACACAGTGCACAATTTGTTATTTTATGTTAGACACACCATCTGCGACCTAATGTTCTCTCAAAAGAAATTAACAATCTCTATTATACTAACATAAATACGTGTCTGTCTGTTTTTGCGCTTAGTTCTTCTAAACTATGCAACAGATTTCGATAGGATTTTCAGTATCATAAAAGAAAAAAATTAAAGCTTTTAAATACAATAATTTGCTATGCATAAAAAATCTTGTCTTAAACATTAGTTTACCGAAAAAATAATAACAATAATTTCATTCAAATTTAGATAACTTTTTTTAATGAATACTCAATAATTCATGTTCCCCCCATGGAAATCAAAAGTCCCCAGATGATGCACATTCCAAAATCCACAAACTTTCACGACATGTCATTGATGCTACAAATATAAAAATTATAAACTATAAACCAATCTAAAGCTTGATTTGATTCTTATTTGGAGAGAAGAAAGGATTAACTTATTTTTAAATTTAAAACAACTCTGTCAAACAAAACAACATTGTTATAACAGATTTGAACGCCTTAACAGAATGCTGCCTGCTCGTTAAATAATAATAATGATAGTAAAGAAGGTCGATATTTATCATTGATCCGTCAACATGGCGGTCATCAGTCTTTGGGATGGAACTAGGGTTCCGCCAACACCCAATCGGCCAGTTAGGATACCATGTACAAAGAGTTTGGCAATTGCTGATTTAATGCTACTCACCTCTACTGCTGCCTGAGGAGCGATCCTGGTTCTACTTGAGGAAAAGCAATTATCCTTAACCTTGATATTAACATCTTTTTTCATTAACTGCTATTCCAGTTCTCTCGGATGACAGCGGAATATTGTCCTTAACTTTAACGACTTTTCTTTAACTGTGATTTCAGTTCTCTTGGATTCAGATGACAGCGAAAAGTCGTTGTTTTTAAGGCTAAGGACAATTCCTCATCCATAAGTAGAACCGGAATCGCTCCTCCGGATCCTTAACGATAGATGTTAATCATATTTGAGTCATTATTACACTTAATGAATGTGTACTGTTGTGTGTTGTGATGTTTAATTTTCCGAGATTTGCTCAATATTAACTCATCGAGTGCCGGGAGTGCCTATCAACCACAAAAAATTGTACCCGTTTAACACCGCTGTGGCCGTTAGGCACATGCAATGCACATACTTTCTTTTCATGGGATTTTGCATCATAAAAAATGAACTAAAAATAAATTAATCTTATTTGATTGGCAACAAAATAAAAAAATGAAATAAGAATTCTTATTTTTCATTTTGTAAAGAGCAGCCATTTACAAATAATAACAATGATAGTGCTGTGTCATTTTTCTTTTCTTTTACATTAACCCCCACACATGTCATCTTTGGGGATGCTGTGTAGTGGCTTTTTGGAAAGGAAGGAGAGGAGTTCTGGGAAGGAAAGAGGTATGAGGGGTGGGTAGGAATCTAGGGATCAGTGTGTCCAGGAGTGACAGACGATGGGTTGAGAGACCAGTTGGAGAGGTCACAGGGTCTCCCCAAACCAGCCTCTCCCGATCTGGCACGCTACGCAACTAGTGGACAGGCGCATCCTGAACACACCTCACCCGATGAACTGGGACACCCTTGCTAAATCACCAAACATAGCAAACCACTCGGGGTGACCTATGGCAGAGGTGTTGTTTATCCAATATGGTTTCCGGGGCGGCGGTACTCAATCCTGCCTCCCAAAATGGGATTCTTCATTCTTTAACTCGACCACCGAACACGCAGTTCACGTAATTTATTTTTTTATTGTAAAGCTTTTTGGAAAATATAATGAAACTTCAAAAATATTTTTGTATTTCTTTAAAATATTTCTTGTATAATGTGACAGAAAAAAAAATTCTGAATATAAGTAGCTATTCTGGGGAAATTACGTGGTAAATTATATACAATTTTTATAAATATATAAACACATTACATATCTGGTAGGCGGTAAAATTTACAAAAATAAAGCTGGCGTACTGGCGTTCCAAGGATTAAATGTATTTAAAGATAAATGTAAGATTCAAAGAGCGTGGTAGAATATCGTTGCATCATGGATAAAATCTACATGGGTATATTCTCTCATACCAGGATACCGGAGGCGTATTGGGATGTGAAGGACATCCGCTCTCACCCGAAGGTGTACGACAGTCTGGAAAAGGTGTCTTCGGAGTACCTGCGCCGACTGCGGATGAATATCTCACAGGACCAGGACCAGGACATCGCCGATGCCAAGCTGATGTTCACATACAGCGCCATGCACGGAGTGGGCTACACCTATGTGGAGAAGGCATTTGCACACTTGGGACTGCAGGTTATTCTTTTAATTATTTTTAAATTTTAACCTCAATATTTAAAATAAAATGAATTATTATTTTTGATTATGAAATTGACAGTCATTTTTGTAACAAATTTTCGAGTTGGAAGTCAACACTTTAGCACAAGTGCTAGGTGCTTCTTGCTTCAAACGCATTGTGAATTTGACTTAACATTTTGATTGTAAACGACGTTCATGTTTTAGTGTTGGATTTTCAAACAGATGAAGAATTTGAGTGTGAATCTTAAACCTTTTACCTTCCCCTTTCTTCCGGCCATTTGCAAAGTTGCTTCTATATCTCAGAAAACTCACTTAACGCCCCTTAGAAATATGTACTGTTATTTACAGGTAACCTTTTAAGTTTCCCTGACCTTATTTGAAATATAGTTATTACCTAAAATCGTTTGATGCTTTTTTGAATGAATGAATTAGGAGCTCATAATATTTATATAGAAGGCAGACAGATATAATTTAAAATATTTGACAGCAGGTCCAGATAAAATAATTAAATATAAAATTCTCTAGCCTATCCACTGTTGGTATGTTTAACAGATCCCAGTAAAGTTCCCTAATGTAACTGTTGTGCGTGTGTTTAGCCGCTGGTGGTGGTGGAGCAACAACGTGACCCGGACCCTGAGTTCTCCACCGTGGTGTTCCCCAACCCCGAGGAGCCATCCAGCCTAAAGCTGGGCATGCGGTGCGCCGAAGAGAACGGCTGCACCATATTACTGGCCAATGATCCCGACGCAGATAGACTGGCCGTAGCCGAGTATCAGAATTGGTAACATATATTTTTTTATTTTAATTAAAATCAATTTTAATAATATAATTATTAAGTTCTGCAAGTATGTTTTGTTTTTTTTTATTGTTACAGCTGTTTCGGCTTTCAAGGCCATTTTCAAACTGTGGTTTAGCCACGTTTAGACGACTTATTAATATGATTCTATTTTACCCCCTCCCAAATTTAAAATGATTTATTACCGGTTAAACCAATTTACTGATAAAAATAATTGTGACAATAGATTTCATATTCTGTGGGGTATTTTGAAGTCTGTTTTCCCCACATTAATGTTTTCTTAATTGTTCAATAATGATGTAGTAGTTATTAATTTATTTAAATGTGTTATATTGTTTAGGTTTTGTGAACATACTTAGAAGCGGGGAATAAATAATTTTCCTTACTTTATTAATTAATGTTATATTAGGGTCATTGGTTCTTTTATTGATTTCTAATTGTTCAAGTAAATTTAATCTAAGGCCCTTTCTTTCTATGTGCAAGGATTTAAGTTCATTGTTGTCAAGCGGGACGTGATTATTTACTAAGAGATGTTCTGCGAATTTTGAAAAGGTGCTTTTTTTATTATAACATCTTATATGTTCTTTGAATCTAGTTGAGAAAGCCCTTCCTGTCTGTCCGATATAAGTAGCGTTGCAGTCGGCGTGGTCACATTTTAATTCATATATGCCACTATTATTAAGTTTAGGATTTCTACTTTTAGAGTTTTTAAGGTTTGTTCCTTTGTTATTATTGGTTTTGAAAGCTATATTTAGACTGCATTTTTTTATTTCTTTTGCTATTTTTATGGATAAATTCGAGACATGCAAATTATGTTTAATTATCAATTAATGTAACATATCTTTCTTTATCTACTTCTGGTGCCCTCTTCTACCAGAGGTTGGCTACCATCGTGGCAATCTTCATCCTACAAGTAGCAACTGGGAACAACGGCTGAACTGCAATGAACAGCAACATAGATTTCAAAACCAATTCTTGGCCATTCTAAGAAAAACTTTAAATTTAGTTACTCTGTCTGCCTAAGTTATTTTGAGAATGCGCCTCTGTACATAATTACACTATGCTTCTATCTTTTGTATCTTTGCGTCGTTTAATGTCCAGGTTTTCATAAAATATAGATTATGTTGTATTTAGAAGTCGTCAGCATCAATCTGTCACTTAGGTGCAAAATTATCCATACTGTGCTGATTACCTAACCTTATACTAACTCATGAATTGGTCATCCAGCACCAAGTCCTGGCACATCCTGACTGGCAACGAGATTGGCGCCCTATTAGGCTGGTGGTGCCTGCAGACTCTCCTGGCCGCTGAGCCCAGCATCCCGCATCATTCCCTGGTGCTCATGAGCAGCGCCGTCAGCAGCAAGATGGTGCGTGCCATCGCTACTATACACGGAGCCACCTTCATGGAGACGCTTACTGGCTTCAAGTGGATGGGTGAGGAACGTCACAATAAAGTGTTTATTAATAGAGCCCATACAGTTGCGACTTGAAACCATGTGTCATTTCACTGTGGAGAAAGAAGTAGGATGTAGGAGTATTGGGAGGCCTAAACATAATTGGCTGGATAGTGTGGAAGTCAGCTCCGCATTCTTACACAATTTTTTTTTTTATATATCCTGAGAAAATTTGAAAAAACTACTACTACCATCGTTATGCGTGGAATATGTTGCTTGTGCAATGGTGAAGGACTTAACAATGGAACTTATTATTTTAAGAGGAGGTAAAATACCAGATATAAAATGTCGAATTTTATAACTAAAAATATGTAATACTAAAAAAAGGAACCTGGGTGGGAACCAGGTGCATTTGTCAACTCCGCCACTAACCAGTCTATATGGAACTGAAGAGTGGCGGCAGGAGACCGGCAGGAGTGAAGGTGTTTTTGCAGGACTCCCTAAGGGTTATTTGAATAAATCTATAACTAGTAGTTCTGTGAACAGTAGACCTTGTGTCCAAAATGGTATGTTTCTAATTTTCTCTTATTAATAAATTTCCTCTGAAATCATATGATTTGTAAATAGGTACTCAAACACGTACCTACTTAATTATGAATCATATTGACGGTAAAAGGGCTAAATCACTGATGCGCCATATTCAATTTTTTTTTTTTTAAATGAAAAATAAACATAACTTTATTTATTAACTTTAGTACCCCGCCACGAGTTGCAGTGACTCAGTTTGTCTGTGCAGATAGAGAAACAATAGCGCGGGTTGCTTTTACGTCCAACAGATGGCGCTGTTTTTCCGAAAAAGCATGTTTGTCTAACAGATTGCACTGTTTTTAAAAAAAAGCATGTTTGTCCAACAGATGGCTCTGTTCTTCAAAAAAACAAGTTTTTACCTGTCACAGGTGACAAAAAGCATGTTTTTACTTTAATTTACAAAAATATGAAATGCCAAACTGTAGAGTTAAAACAGCATTTCGCAACGCTCAGTCAAATACTTTAATAAACTCAGTTAATTTATTCCCAGGAAGCAAAGCTATCAAAATTCGATCCCGTCATCAGCGCACTATCTTCGCTTTTGAGGAGGCCATCGGCTTCATGTGTGGCATGGAGGTGCCTGACAAGGACGGAGTGAGCGCCGCGGTGCACCTGGCATCCCTCAGCAGCCACCTGCACCAACAGGGCCGCGGGCTGCTGGATCAGCTGGACTGGCTCTACTCGCAGTATGGCTTCCACATCACGGAGAACTCCTACTTCATCTGCCATGATAAGGAGGTCCTTAAGAATATCTTTGCCAGGCTGCGCAACTACAAGGGATCTCAAAAGGTTTGTAGGTACTTTAATTTAAGCGATACATTTTATTCTCTATAATCCAAACAATTAAAAACCGAGGCTGTTTGGTTTAATGAATTTTCAGATTACTGGAATCTTTAAGAACCGTACAATTTTCGGAAAATTTGAGAGTATAACACTCTCTCCTCTAAGGCCCTGTATATCGGTTACTTTTAAGCTCGGCTTGATTGGAATATCGAGCTTAGCGCGACTTAGCACATAAATCCGACTAAAAATCTTGAGCATATATATATTTATTTTACTTGTTTTATTTTCATATTTCTTTTTTCTTTGCAAAACCAAACTACTGTCATCGCGATGTTTCAAAATGTCAGTTTATTTTTACACAATTTAAATTGAGGAGTTGATTGGAGTTCACTTCAATCAGCTATCGGTACTATATGCGAGGATACTAATTGTAAATAGTATTTGTTTTGCTGGAGGCAGTCAGTGAACTATTGAAGAAATTATGAAAAACTAACTGCTATATATATATATATCTTGATCATTGTACTAAAAATGTGTAGATCTATGTTTTATGTTTATAACTTTACTTGAATTTGAAATTTAAAATTATGTTTGACTCCGAAATTTTAAAGTTCGCAGAAACTCAATTTTTTTCAACAAAGAATTTTATTTTATTTTCTTCCACATATTTTGATTATGCATCTAATAAAATAACTTCTTTGATTCTAATCAGAAGTACAAAAAAAAAACACCCGCAATTATCTCGCAAAAGCGTCAACAGAAGTGTTATACAGACTGTATAAAAAACCGAGAGTGTTTTTGCGCAGCGAAGTCCCGTTTTATTTCAACTGTTTTGCATTTCGTCTGTCTGTAAATTTTTTTATATGTTTCGTTTTAATTGTGCAGTAAAGATTCTTTTTTCAAATGTGAAAAACGTTGTGCCTATTTGGACTTTCTTTGGATACCTATCTGCCTGAAGAAAGTTGAAAAAAGATTTGTCATTGAGATAGTGATAGCGATATGACGTTTCTTTGGAAAAATTATAATTTCTTATTTGAAATGAAAATATGTTAGAAAATACGGTTAATAATTAAGTTGTTAAGTATTTAAGTACCTGCTTAAATGATTTCGGTTTTATTTTATTAAACCATTGGCATCAAACCACGCCAGCACGGCGGTTCTGAAGTATGTAGGCTTATAAACAAAAAACGGACATACAGGTGACATCTGGGTTTCAAATTTTAAATGCCAATCGTTCTATAGATAATGAAGCATTCATTTCATAGTGTTGGCAAAGTTCTTCCCCGACAATTACAAATCAAGTTTTGTTTGCAATCGGCGTCATAGTGATTTTTCAAAAACGAGTAGTTCTGGAATCGTTAACCTTGCTCGAAAAACGAATGGTGAATGTTTAGACGACTATAATATATACCAAATAATTTTTTTCATTATACATCTACTATATATGTAAATAAAAATAAGTAAAAAAAAAAATAAGAAAAACAATTTATTTTTTTTAAGTTTATTTTTATAACCGCATTCACTCACATTTTATTATTTTTTTTTAATTTATTTTTTTTTTAATTCAAACAAATTTTTTACATAATTTGATCCAATACAGAAATGAAATAAATATATACTAGGTTTAAACTTAGGGTTTATGAGTTATATTAGATTTAGTGAACCACTGCAGATTTAAAAATTTTGGGATAAAATTAATTCGGAGGTGAGGGTCATTTTTTTGGCTCAACAATTTGGATGCCGATGGGTTAAATAACAGAAAATTAAAAAACATACTTTTTTGGACACGAGGTTTACTGTTCATAGTAGTTAGTGATAGTCCTAGTAGATAGTAAGTATTTGTCTTGACCTAAGATTAGTCACTTTAACTCGCTACTTACACAAGTATTTGTGGTCTCTTGTTATTTGCCAGTATCCCGACTGCCTGCGCTCGTGGCCCATCGAGTCGGTGCGTGACCTGGGCGTGCGCGGAGACGAACGGGCCGAAGACGACACGGGACTGGATCACCCGCTGGCCTCCGGGGAGATGCTGACCCTCAACTTCTGCAACGGGCTGGTTGCCACCCTGCGCACCAGCGGCACCGAGCCCAAGGTCAAATACTACACAGAGATGTGCGCAAAGCCGGGACAAAGGTTAGTCTTAATCATAGATAATAGAAACAATGGAGATGGGCCATTAATGTCTTTCTCGGGCGTCTCCGTCTTCTTCCACCATTCAAAACTGTATACCACAATGTTACTGTTAAAAAACTACATTTCGTCAACATTAATTCGACTCCGTTTCTCATTCCGGTGCCGAGATATTACGTTAAGTATTTCTCGGGTGTCCCCGACTACTTCTACCATTCAAACCACTCTCTAAACACTCCTGGCACTAATAAGAACAAATATATTGATATCGGTCAACTACTTTTCGAGTTTTACGGGCGCAAAAATATGCAGGCTGAATTTTTTTTGTAAATTAAAATGGGCCATAAAGAATCTAATTTTCAGTTAATCATTATTATTTTAAAAAAACTAGTTGTAACTCGCCACGCGTTGCTGTGGCTCAGTCTGTCTGTGCAGATAGAGAAACATAGCGCGTGTTGCTTTTACGTCCAACAGATGGCGCTGATTTAAAAAAAAACAAAAAATAATTTTTTTACCTGTCCCAGGTGACATCTATATAAAAACCTGTTATACGAGTGCAACGTTTTGTCAAAATTTCAAAGCAATCGGTGAAGAACTTTCAGAGATTTAAGATTTTGAACAAACAAACATTTTCATTTTTATTTATATAGATAATCTTGACCAATCTACTATGTAAATATAATTATAAATTAAATTTTAAAATTATAGTTAGGTTGTTTGTAATTTAACCTGTTGAATGTGGGACGAAATTTCGGAAACGGCGCGAAAATTACCTCGATGTGTTCTGCTCAAATATCTTAATGAAAACTAAGTATTTGCTTTTTTTTCGATTGTTTTCTGTTTACCAGATAATGTAGCTAATTATTCATATATAGTACATGATTATATCGTAAGACGTTTTCCCAGAATAGCTAACTTTATCTGAAAAATTAATAAAAAATTCCCCCGTTCGGGAAACAATTGTCAAAAAATTATGTATATGAATATAAACGGATTTAATTATTTCTACACAAACCTGAATAAATAGCCTATATGAAAAAAAAACAAACCAAAAGTGGTTTCAAAGAAATAATGGCATTTACGTTGTTTTGAAAATGTAAAATATTTTAGGCTTTTCAAAAAAAAATGTCAAGCCAAGCATGCACTTTAGAATTTTTTTGTGTCGTATTGTATAAAGTTATGAAAGCAATTCTTTCAGTTTTTGGTAGTTCATACTATTGTTGTTACTAATAATATTTTTTTATACTAGAAACCTGTAAATAAATAATGATAAAAATATATTTATGCACTATGATGTAAATTTTCGCTGTCACTTTACTAACCTGGTTTTTGACACAATTATATTGCGAAATATTATAAAAATTACATCAAAATAAACAAGATAGAATTACCTTTCTAATGGAACCTCACACCTTTTATTTCGATAATGAATTTATATCCAAAACAATGCTAATATATACAATATTTACCTCAGACAGTTGACCAACTTCAAGTCAATTTCAATACATCGATATCCAAAATGGCCGCCATTTTTGTATACAGATATTCTTCGAAATACAGAGTGGTGCAAAGAATCATGATTCAATGAGAATAAAAAAAAATTTTAGTGATATTTTTTTTCATAATATTTATTTCAATTTTATATAACATAAAATGCATTTTTTTCAATTTCAAGTAACTGGGTGGTTCAATAAAAATAAAAGTCGGAGATTTATGTTTCATCATGTTTATTTCAATTTTATATTACATGAAATACATTTTTTTATTCAAGTGCTGTGGGGTTCAATAAAAAAAAGTTTAGTAAAAAAAGTTTTTTTTCATCGTATTTATTTCAGTTCCTCTTATGTTATGTTCTCTTATGTTCCTCTTATGTGGCCGATTTGAAACCTGAAACAGTAAACATTTATTGTTACACTAATGTCTTTCAATTCTGGAAAAGATGAAGCGTACAATCAACCTAATATAACTACTACTAATACAAAACATACCGTCATGGCGATCGATGCGGTGTCTTTGGTGGTTCTGCTCCCTGCATCATGTTGTATTGTGGTCTCCATTCTGCAAAGCGATAGAAGCAATCAGACATATACTTGTATTTATTTAATTTTAAAAAAGATATTTATAATTGCATGCTGTTTTTTTATATCATATATAAAAAAAAATCTTATAATTTTTTTTAGCACATCCTGTACACCTGATCTAATTTTGTGATATTTATTACGATTTTTCATAAAACAATAAATAACAAAAAAAATATTTCCGTAAATAAAACAATAGTTTTACATTTTCTAGTACACCCTGCTGTGGTGGTTTCTTTTGTATGGAGATTGCAATATTCACATATCACTACAGGTGGCGACACTAGTCATTTTTCAAAGCTTTCGTAAAATTCCGTGAACAGATACATTCAAACAAATTGGAAATCTTGATTGTATTGGTGTCAATTGCTGAGATGCAAAACTTATTTTTTTATAATATTTTAACTAAATATTGACTAAACAATGATTTTGAAACACAATGCCAATAGTTTTCCCTACATAATGACATATGAATCTCTACAAATAATATAATATTACGATGTCAATATTGATAAACAAAAACGAACTTTTTATAAGCAAGTTTTTTTTGACATTTTCGGCCAGTAATTCATTTTTCATAAAATAAACACTAAATATTGACAAAACAAAAGCTTTTATATATTCTCTCAAATGGTTTTTCTACACAATAACATGTAAATCATTCCAAATAATGTAATATATGACATAAATAACTTGATTCAAACACAATAAATTTTCAGAGCGAAAACACTTCCAGTTTTTGACAGGAATTTTACGTATTTGTCTTTTGCAAAAATGAATTATATTTATGAAAAACACATGACTTGTTCAATGAACTATGCATAAAATCATGTTTACTTACGTTTCTTTGGGAAATTCGTCGTATAATACAGTCTTTACTGTAGCAGTCCGTCCACCAGCGAACGTTGAAAAAGATGCACAAAAAAGATGACAATGGCTTTTCATAGAGAAGTCAATTTGAAAGCTACCAAAGAGGCTACACTAATAAAATAAAAGGTATCTTCTAGACTGATATTAGCGCAAGCGATTTTGACCTTGTTCTTCATACAGTTTCTCTATAGATAAGGGTTAAAATAGCACTTAAAAAAAAAA
Organism: Hesperophylax magnus; assembly: GCA_026573805.1. NCBI lineage: Eukaryota > Metazoa > Arthropoda > Insecta > Trichoptera > Limnephilidae > Hesperophylax > Hesperophylax magnus. The sequence continues at coordinate 11,970,789 of JAIUSX010000022.1, forward strand.
AACCAAGCAAAAATATTTCTCGGATGCCGGCGTCCGACTCACAGTCGAGAGGTTAAATATAAGCCCATCAAATTTAATTTTTGTATTTTTATTTTATGTATATATTAGGAAGGCAAATTTGTTTATTTTTTAACTATTATATTTTTTTATATCAAATAATTGCCAAAGTTGTCTCTTTGTTTTCTCTAATGGCCTATAATTTGAAACACAAATAAATAAAGTAGCGCATATCCGTACTAGATATTTACTTCATCTTTTGATTAAAAATTATTCAGTTTGGTTGAGAATTTTGCCCTCATATCCAAATTTATGTTCAGTATGAGACAGGCTGCGCAGTCGTTCCCCTTAACCCCTAAAGCCTCTGAAATTTTTGCAAAGTAGTTCTCGTATGAGAACTGTCAGAATGCAGATTGCGTGGAAAACATTTTTCAAAATAAAAATATTTAAATTTTGAATGCAAACATTGATAAAGTTTTTATAGTCACTTACCAATGGTTTTTACTATTTAAACTGTAATTACTACTTTACACTAAAAAAATATTTAATTAGGCAAAGGTATTAAAAAAGTTATTTTCACTTCAATTTTATTTTGTTTAATATAAAAATTTTATTAAAAAATTTGCGAACCTTGACAAATGTTTTTTAAATGCTAAATGTTATTTCAAAGAATTATGTTTAATTTTTCGGGAGCGTTTACGGTAATTTTGTTAATTCAAACTGAAAGCATGGTATTCTCTCTTTCTAAAACTGTTTCATATTTCTCGCCATCATATAAAATATATTTCCCAAAAATACTCTATGGTTGTTTATTGTCTGTGAAGAATATCTCCAGAAATTTCCCAATGGGATCACCACTATTTAAACAAACTTACTTTTTACTCTTCATCTCTTAAAAAGCTTTTATTTGCATTCATCTATCTTGGTTCAGTTGTTCTACGGGAATTCTTTTACCACTTGTTTCAAATTCATAATTGATTTCCTTTCGACCCTAATGTTAAATTATTTATTAATTAATGTGACAATATTATTACTTGCAGAGCGGTCATTATTTATCCTCTGGATGGCAACTTTACACGTTTTTTAACCAGTCATGTAGTAAGAAAACTCTTACATTTGTGGTTTAACTCTGATCGAAAATTGGAACCGTGAATATTGTAACGTCATATTGTTGACTAACTGTATCCACCAATAAAAAACTCTGAAAGTCTATGGAATAAACTTCAGAGTTTTTCATTGGTGTATAGTATAATAAGTAGGCTCCGAATGAGAATTGTACTGTCTATATATTGGCATATCTATGTTTTTTTAGCACCAATTTGTTTCATACAAAAAGCCCGAAGATATTGATCTAGTGAGTAGTTTATTTATGACTCTTAAGAAATGGAAGAACGTAAATAAGTATGTACAATCAGAAAAATTAATGGGTTATTTTATATTTCCAGTAATCGTGAAGAGTTGAAGAAGCTGCTTACAGAAATGGTATCCGCTTTGATTGAAGACTTTCTGCAGCCGTTGAAGAATGGCCTCATTGAAAGAAAGTAATTTTCTTCATTCTAGTCCCAACAATGATTGTTCTTTTAAATGAATTATTTTGTTAAATGTGACTGATCGCTAATGCCTAAAATTCAATAATAATAATTAATAATTGTTCTAAAACGTAATTTAAAAGCTGATGAGGCTTATTATTTGTTCAGGCATGATAATGTTTATTAGATGTCTAGCAAGCTTCATGTACCGGTGTTGCAAGAGTGCAAGAAATGCTTTGAATGTCACATACAAACATGTTTAACTGTCATAAATGAATATTGACGCATTTAGCTTAGTTCAATGGTCCTCAAGCACTTAGAATAGTGATATATATATATATTATGCAAAATATTAATATATTGAATAACCGTTAGCTTTAAGATAACTTTTTACGGTTATGTTTATATAATTGTGTCAATGAATATCAAATATATATCTAATGCTAATCTCATACGAGCACTATACTCTCATAATATAATATGTGGATTTGGCCTCTTTCTCCGTATCGCTCTGGTGAAATAAGCCAAGCCCACATATAATGAGAGTATAGCGCTTGCGTGAGACTAGCTTATGTCACATGTGATACAACAATTGGATAACTAGCATTTTCAATTTGCGGTCATTTTTCTCACCCTAATAGATTATTTTAAATATGTGATTTAATATAATAATTTTTAACATAAATCAGCAATTTAAAAAAACATTATATAACACCTTAAAGGATAACACATGTTTTTGATCTGGAAGTAGGAACTTTTGATATAAACAATGTGGACTATTTGTATTATCTTCTTCAACAATTAATTATGTATTTCTAAAAAAACAAAATTGAAAAATAAGACTTAGAGGGGGAAAAAACACCAACAAAGAATAAAAAAACATAAGAGCACTGCGGAGGTATTCTGATGCAAGCAGTTTTTTTTCTATTTTTTACCTTTTATAAGAAAAAGTACGGACCTAGGTTCGTTTTTGATGTACACGAAATATTCCCATGCTTTCATAGAATCGGTCCCAACATAAATCCTCATTTCATAGTGGACTTAAGCCAATTTGATATTCATTGAATTAACTAATATATTTTTTTTAAATATTTCTTCCTTTCACGGTATGTTATTCCAATTATTGTTTGTCGTATGTACAACAATTTTAATATGATAATACTAGTACTAACTACCTATCCAATGTCATAGAAAATGTAGTCTTATTTTATCATATTTTTTACTCATTTTATTTTTAATATTTTTGTACAAAAAAGGGAATGTTTAGAATTGGATTGTGTGACAAATTATTTTCCATAAATGTAAGGTAGGCACTTCATGTGATTATAAATATGTTTTCAACATAATTTTCAAACATCTAATGCCATACAATAGGTACAAAGTACTATACTAATGCAGCCATTTGATCAACTAAAAGTTGTAATTTAAATACATAATAATATGTACATTTATATTATGTTTTGTGAGGTATGTTGAATGCTAAAATAAAGTTGGAAAAATCTATAAGTTTTAATTTATTTCAAACATGTATATTCCCTTACAAAGTGAAACTCTCTAGTAAGGTTTTCCAGAGGACCGGAAAAAAACTTCTTATGTGGGAAAACTTTGGGTATCTGGTAGGGAGACGAATGAAAGAAAAATGTGTGTGGTATCCTAGCAGCGGCCTTATTGAAGTCCCAGTTGTTGCTGACGACGAACGAAGATGTATTCATAGTAGTTGATGTGCATCACGATGGGATATATGTAGGTCACATCACTGTGGGATGTGAATCCATGGTCCATGATCACGGCGATGAAGTCGGTGTCTCGGCACCGCGTCGGTGGAGACCGGACTTGCAGGTGGTGTTCATCACTGGTGAAGAACATGGGTCTTCCTGATACTCCAGTGTGAAGTAAGCCAAAGGTATAGTGGATCTGGTCTGAACGGCGGGAGAAGCCGGATACCCTTGTATGTTACCTGCGGACCGCTGTGAGAACAGGGAGTGCTGCGCGCTGTGCCTGCACCGTGCGCGGGGGCGGAGCGACCACCTGTTGTCAGTTGCAGCTGGGCACTTGAACCAGGCTGATCGACTGAGTACTACAGACTGACCGCTAGGTACTGCGATGTTGTATTTATATAGTAGCGTTACGTAGATATCTCTGGTAGCCGGTAATTTCTCGGCCGACTTGTCCAGTAGGTTCCAGAACGGCCTAGGTACTGTTGTACCTTAGCCCTTGGTACTAGGTAGTATACAGTAGTACCTGGCACTGTCCGGGTCAAGCAGTGGAAGCGGCATATTTTGAATGCCATGGGCGATACCAGTAGCGTGCCACTGCTTGTGTATGAGGGTAACTTTTTTTTAAATTTTAGTCTTCAAAAATCTTCTTATGAGGGAACCTTATAATATTATGTTGGTTTTACTGTACCTACATATTTTCACTTCTAAATGTTTTTGTTAAGGTGTTATAACCAAAGCCTACAGAAATTTGTAATTTTTAAATTGCATTTTAGAGGTATCGACTATTTTCTACAAGAAAGCTTAAATTGATTTTGAAAGATTGTTATTTTACCTAGTAAATTTGCTTTTTAAATTTTGAAAAAAAGTACATATTTGTTTTATTATAATAAAGTTATACCGTTGGTCCATTATGCGGATTTGTTAGATTTTTAAACGAACTGTTGTATTAACACACTTCGGAAGGGAAAGGTATTTCTACCCGTTCGGTCGATTGTTGACGGGAAGGGTATTTTTACCTTTTGCGCCGGCTTTATTTCATTTCAAAAGAATAAATTATCTAAAGGTCTTTCTAAAGGTCCAAACTATATGTACATAATTATCAAATCGCAATACAATTCTTTTTATATTTATATTTGAACCTTTCGTGTACATCGGTATTTCAACAAAGGGACCTTTTATTATTGAATACCTGGCACTTGATTAGCAATGCGTTTGAAGATTGACAAAATAAGTAATTTTTCGGTTAGTTATTTTATAGCTTGGGTATGCTGAGTTAGTATGTAGAAATTTTTCATTATTTTCGAAGATATAGCGATTTAAAACAAATTAACATAATTCGCCCATGACCTTTATTTTTGCCTGTCGCCAGCGGTCCGCTGGCGCAAAAGATACCCGCCTGAAGTGTGTTAAGCAACAAACATTTAAAATTATATAATTATACAGTATTATAAATCAATAAAATATCTAATGTACTTTTCAGAATTTTAATTATAGTTATTAACCTCTCGACTGTGAGTCGGACGCCGGCATCCGAGAAATATTTTTGCTTGGTTTTTTTTTTTTAAGTGCTATTTTAACCCTTATCTATAGAGAAACTGTATGAAGAACAAGGTCAAAATCGCTTGCGCTAATATCAGTCTAGAAGATACCTTTTATTTTATTAGTGTAGCCTCTTTGGTAGCTTTCAAATTGACTTCTCTATGAAAAGCCATTGTCATCTTTTTTGTGCATCTTTTTCAACGTTCGCTGGTGGACGGACTGCTACAGTAAAGACTGTATTATACGACGAATTTCCCAAAGAAACGTAAGTAAACATGATTTTATGCATAGTTCATTGAACAAGTCATGTGTTTTTCATAAATATAATTCATTTTTGCAAAAGACAAATACGTAAAATTCCTGTCAAAAACTGGAAGTGTTTTCGCTCTGAAAATTTATTGTGTTTGAATCAAGTTATTTATGTCATATATTACATTATTTGGAATGATTTACATGTTATTGTGTAGAAAAACCATTTGAGAGAATATATAAAAGCTTTTGTTTTGTCAATATTTAGTGTTTATTTTATGAAAAATGAATTACTGGCCGAAAATGTCAAAAAAAACTTGCTTATAAAAAGTTCGTTTTTGTTTATCAATATTGACATCGTAATATTATATTATTTGTAGAGATTCATATGTCATTATGTAGGGAAAACTATTGGCATTGTGTTTCAAAATCATTGTTTAGTCAATATTTAGTTAAAATATTATAAAAAAATAAGTTTTGCATCTCAGCAATTGACACCAATACAATCAAGATTTCCAATTTGTTTGAATGTATCTGTTCACGGAATTTTACGAAAGCTTTGAAAAATGACTAGTGTCGCCACCTGTAGTGATATGTGAATATTGCAATCTCCATACAAAAGAAACCACCACAGCAGGGTGTACTAGAAAATGTAAAACTATTGTTTTATTTACGGAAATATTTTTTTTGTTATTTATTGTTTTATGAAAAATCGTAATAAATATCACAAAATTAGATCAGGTGTACAGGATGTGCTAAAAAAAATTATAAGATTTTTTTTTATATATGATATAAAAAAACAGCATGCAATTATAAATATCTTTTTTAAAATTAAATAAATACAAGTATATGTCTGATTGCTTCTATCGCTTTGCAGAATGGAGACCACAATACAACATGATGCAGGGAGCAGAACCACCAAAGACACCGCATCGATCGCCATGACGGTATGTTTTGTATTAGTAGTAGTTATATTAGGTTGATTGTACGCTTCATCTTTTCCAGAATTGAAAGACATTAGTGTAACAATAAATGTTTACTGTTTCAGGTTTCAAATCGGCCACATAAGAGGAACATAAGAGAACATAACATAAGAGGAACTGAAATAAATACGATGAAAAAAAACTTTTTTTACTAAACTTTTTTTTATTGAACCCCACAGCACTTGAATAAAAAAATGTATTTCATGTAATATAAAATTGAAATAAACATGATGAAACATAAATCTCCGACTTTTATTTTTATTGAACCACCCAGTTACTTGAAATTGAAAAAAATGCATTTTATGTTATATAAAATTGAAATAAATATTATGAAAAAAAATATCACTAAAATTTTTTTTTATTCTCATTGAATCATGATTCTTTGCACCACTCTGTATTTCGAAGAATATCTGTATACAAAAATGGCGGCCATTTTGGATATCGATGTATTGAAATTGACTTGAAGTTGGTCAACTGTCTGAGGTAAATATTGTATATATTAGCATTGTTTTGGATATAAATTCATTATCGAAATAAAAGGTGTGAGGTTCCATTAGAAAGGTAATTCTATCTTGTTTATTTTGATGTAATTTTTATAATATTTCGCAATATAATTGTGTCAAAAACCAGGTTAGTAAAGTGACAGCGAAAATTTACATCATAGTGCATAAATATATTTTTATCATTATTTATTTACAGGTTTCTAGTATAAAAAAATATTATTAGTAACAACAATAGTATGAACTACCAAAAACTGAAAGAATTGCTTTCATAACTTTATACAATACGACACAAAAAAATTCTAAAGTGCATGCTTGGCTTGACATTTTTTTTTGAAAAGCCTAAAATATTTTACATTTTCAAAACAACGTAAATGCCATTATTTCTTTGAAACCACTTTTGGTTTGTTTTTTTTTCATATAGGCTATTTATTCAGGTTTGTGTAGAAATAATTAAATCCGTTTATATTCATATACATAATTTTTTGACAATTGTTTCCCGAACGGGGGAATTTTTTATTAATTTTTCAGATAAAGTTAGCTATTCTGGGAAAACGTCTTACGATATAATCATGTACTATATATGAATAATTAGCTACATTATCTGGTAAACAGAAAACAATCGAAAAAAAAGCAAATACTTAGTTTTCATTAAGATATTTGAGCAGAACACATCGAGGTAATTTTCGCGCCGTTTCCGAAATTTCGTCCCACATTCAACAGGTTAAATTATATAGTCAAAAAAATATATTGAGCACGCATTTTGTGACAAAATCTCTAATTTGACTATTTATTTACAGACTTAATTTTTTTTTTAATTTAATTAAAATCAAATAGAATTATATAATTATTAAGTTCTGCAAGTATTTTTTGGTTTTTGTTATTGTTACAGCTGTTTCGGCTTTCAAGGCCATTTTCAAACTTTCAAGCTTTCAAAGACAGTTAAAAATGGCCTTGAAAGCTGAAACAGCTGTAACAATAACAAAAACCAAAAAATACTTGCAGAACTTAATAATTATAGTATTAAATTTGATTTTAGTTAAATTTAAAAAAAAATTAAATGTTCTACGAATTAAACACAAAAACAATAAATAAAAAAAATGACATATATATTTTCGAATTGGAAAAATCTACACAAAAATCAGTTCGGTTTTATATAATCAATCAGCACACAAGATGCTATTGCTAATGTAACTTCATACATTTACGAATCATTTTGAAGGGTAAAAACGTGCAGGTATATTTATTGTTCTCAGAAAAGCTTTTGAGAGCATATCCCATAAGTTTCTCAGAATGACTTTTGATATCCCATGAGATTCTAGTGAGGAAAATGAATAGTATTTGTAGACAAATGGATTTCCAACTATTTAAAAAATCAATCAGGTTAGATAAAGAAATGTCGGACTTTGGATTCCCAGAATGTACAGCGCTTGGGCCAATTCTTTTAACCATATATTATGTTTACGACATTTTCTTTCAATCATTACATATTACCTAAATTTTAATCATATTGTGGTAAACCATGTGTCAGACACAACTATTCGTAATTTTGTATTGTATGTACATACAAAATTACGATACTTTGTGTAAATTATTAGACTTATCTTCGTCAGTTCACCAAATTACAAGGCGAATACGTAATAAAATGTGCAAGTAATCTTCTTTTCAAAATCGGAAATCATGTTTTTGTAACGTCCATTTTGTAACTTTGTGCCTTTACATAAAGATGTGTGTTAAAAAACTGACTTTTCAAAAGGAAGGTTCATACCTAACAAATTTCCGATTTGCACACAAAAACACCCTGACGTATCAACCCATTGTGAACGAGATATTACTGGACCACACCAAAACACCCTACATAAATTATTATTTAACTGAATTCTTTCTTTCATCAGAAAAATGACACTGGAAGCTGTCCCTTTCCAGGACTCGTCCCGCGTAAAAATCTGGCAAAACACATTTTTTTACTAATCGTATTTGGGGTCAATGCCCAGCACTCATTTGGTCGAATTGGCTCAGAATCAGATATAATTTTTTTGGTCATCGAAGAGGTGATCAAAGCCTGTGACTTATGTTTCATATTTCCTAAACTATGGGGCATATTTAAAAAATCATGCAGACCACATTTAAAGTACATTAAATTTTACAATATTTTTACGTACACCCCACACGATTTAGGAGGTATTTAACATAATTCATGGGTTTTTATCATTTAAAAAAAAAAAATTGCTGTTATTTTTAAAGTTGTAACTCGAGAATCGTCATACTCACTCATATAGCTCATCTTATGCTCAAATTGTAGCAAATTTACTCTTCTTTCAAAAAGGTTAGAACAGTTTTTTTGACGGACATTTTTTTTTAAATACGGCGTAATGAAAACACGTGTCTAAATTTTGTGCTTTTTGCTGAGTAACACCAGGAACTGGGGTTGGCCGAGTTCGAAAACTTGGCTTTAATATGACTGGAGCAACCCAAATGATGACAAAAATTCAAAACTACCCAACCTTTTGCAAGAAATTACCGTTTCTTGTACTATATCCATTGATGTAGTTTATATTGGTCGATGGCTTTATCAGATGGACTAAGAGTTGATAACAAATTGTACATATATGAAATAAAATCGATATTGAGTTACATACCCCTTTATTTGTGGTAGGTACCTACATAATGCTATATTTGTGTTTATTTTCCTTTGTATGTTTACTAACTTCGATGTCCAAGTGACAAATAACAACTTATTTGGTAAAAATTCTGGAATCGAGAAAATCAATAATTTCTTCTGAACCATGATGTGGATATGGCCAATTGCGGCTTATAACAGAACGAATATGGTTATCTATCTCGCTCTAAAATTGCCCAAACGCTATAGACAGTCTTTTGAAGAAATTTTAATTTCCGCCTGCTCGTTATATGACCTTAAAAGTTTTTTTTTTACTGCACAAAATAAAAGATTAAATAAATTATTTGAAGAATTTTATTTCGACATAAACAACATCTAAGTATAATAATTGACAAATATTACTCGCTGACTAGTTAAATAAGTTATTAACACTGGATACTTTGTGTGAGAACTAATTACATAAATCAATAACAAATAAATAATAAACATAATATTACATACATTATTGTTCAACCATTAAATCCTATAAAAGTATTTCAAATATTTGTGTTGGTTTAAAACGGCAACTTCTCTGTTATTTAATAAGTAAAAAAAAAAACAAAATTAACTAAATTAAATATGTATATAAATCTTTTTTTCAATTAAAATGATGCAGAATGAATATTATTGTTTTTGTTGACCAAGGCATCAATTTGCTTAACATATAGCATTATAATATGTACGTAATATTCTTCTCCTTATGTATTTTAACGAAGATTCTGTCGACAATGTTTTTAGTATTTAAAAATTCAAATGTATTGTGTTTTCACAACCTTTACAAATATAAAATAATATTTAGAAAATTTGTAAAAAAAGCAAACAATGCTTGAAAATTAGTATAATTTGGAAGGAACCTAATACATTTTTACTATTCACGTGCGGAACTTGTGCTTTGTTTAAATTTACATAAAAGCTTTCTAAGGAACACAATAATTTTACACAAAGAATTAAACAAAATAATTATTCTTAATTGAGAAAAGTGAGAATGTTGATTTAGTTGCCAATTTATGTAATAATGTATGTACGTGTATGGTAAACAGTGCATTAAGTGCGATAAGCTTGGAATATAAGCTAACTTCAAATAGAAGATTTATCTAAAGAGATTGATTTTATGAAGATAATAATAAATATATTTATGAAGCCATAACATTAGTTTAGTAAATATTTAGTTTAAAAATATAAATATTGCACATGGCTTGAAGAAAATGGCACAACTCGGAGAGTGGGAGTTAGGCAATACAATACATATATTGTATGTAGTTAGTATTTAATCAGGTTTAGCACATTGAGAAAAAACTAATAGTTACGTGCTCTCTGCTCTGCTTTCCTTTCATAAATAACATTAATCTAACACTAACAACTAATTATATATCTTTCTAAATTTCAACAATAATAAAACGTAACCATTATTAGGCAAATTTTATCTACCACAAATACCATAATACTGACCCCATTCACCTTTATCCAAGTTTGTTCTAGTGGAGGTTGGTGACGTTTTACCAGAATGGGGATAATATTGTATCTCCTATAAACTAAATACTAAATTAGTGATCCATGCTATTTAAGATATGCTTTCATTAGAATACATTTGAACTTTGCACTTGTTTACTACGTATACTGAAAGGTGTGAAACAAGTATTCTACAATCTTCTTATTGATTACGCACATTAAAAACAGTACCTACAAAGCGCCCTTAACCTTATCTACGTCACTGTCCACTACGTAAGTGATCCACCGGCGCCTGTCCCCGATCCAAAAAGTTTCACTAAAACACATACATTGTGTCAAACGTGCCGCATGATAGGATAGATTGCGTTTAGAAGACAAGCCTAGTAAAGGTTAAGGTGATATTTTCCAAAAATGGCACTTTACAAATAGGCCTTGCTGTATTATTAAAATTTACTACTCGTAAAGCATTCAAAGTGTTAATATTAATTTGGCAGTCATTTGGCGTAAGTGCGACCACCCGCTGCGTGTATAAAAAATTTGATCCAAGTTTTATTTATATGTTAACTGCAATTAAAAAAATGAATTGCTTTATTTAGTGACACATGAGATTAATAAACTGCAGTGTGTGATATTGCAATTTGTAGTTTTTTGCGGATTATATTATTTACTTTTCATAGTTATCTATACGGCTGTCGCATATGTGAATCATCGGCAGGTACATTTGATACATGAAATTTCATCAATAAACACACATGGACATAATATGCCGGGTTATGGTATTACGTTTAAGAGGCCAGCGTTGTAAAGGTAAAAGTTGAAGTCAAGAAAAGATTTTATTTCTGTTCAACTACAAGGCACGTGCAAATTAATATATTATAATCATTTTGACATGTTCAATGTGTGCTCTCACTAAGCGAGAGGAAAGGTGTATTTAAAGCCTACTTTATTACAGCCCTATTCTGCACCAACAACTCTATTATATTGAGACATAATAAGTAGCAATAATTCAATCAAGGTAACAATTTAACATTTTTATGAGGTTCAAGATTCATAACATTATAATACATCCTAAGTTACATCAACGCATGGTCCCGGATCTTTTTCCACTAATCTGACACACCAGTAATTTTTCATGGGTTTGCACCGGTGCGTAAAAGAACACCTCAATTTGCACTTCATTTTCAAATAAAACAAAATAACTAATGACGTACAAAATGTTAGGATTTAGCTAAAATTATCCATAATTAGCAAACTGCCTAATAATTAAATAATTGTAATATACTGTCAGTGCAAATCCTTCACCGTTAACGAAGTTATCTTGAAATGCCATTTGACGGCAGAAATAATCGGTAATAATAATACAACGATAAACGTGTCTGTAACGGGTGAAATCGCCATTGCCTTTTCATCGTTCCTGGAAAGGAAATGGCGGCCATATGGACCACCTTATAAGATGGTTAAGGATTTGCATCAACAATTAGTTACAGTATGTATTATGTTTAAGTTGTAACATTTTTGCAGGCACTCTTTTACAAGACGATAGTGTGGGAGGCGTGAGGAAGTTAGTTAGTTGTGTCTTTAAATATTTTAGGCCAACAACCTTCAAGAGCTTTATATTACGTATAATAAGTGCATAATAAATATGTTCATTTCTTTAAAATTCATCAAGGACATATGACATATAATATGTATACATAAATATTTAAAGCGACATATTCATAGATATTCAATCAGTAAGAGAATTTTAAGAGTAAGTCAATAGAAATACAGAAACTAGTAAATGGAAACCATTTCACCTAAAATACACATGGTATAATATAATTATTACGTTTGATACAAGAGGAACTAGCAATTCTCAAGGAGCTAATAACATATATTAGGTTTATCATACTATGGATTAGTAGGGACCTAAAAATTTCATGTTATTTTTGGCAAATTCGAATTTTTATTATTTTTCATCAAAAGCAGTGGTATTTTGCAACGAAGTTGGTATATTTTGACGCAAAAACGAAACTGTGTTTTTATTTTTATGACAGTACACATCGTTTCTTATGTAAGTTAGCTGCATTCCATTTTATGGCTGTTCAAACTTGTCCAAACCATCGACAAAGAAGTATTTAGAATGAATAACATTACACACTTTCTTATTTTAAAATATCAGAAAATCGCATGAAAAATACGAAAACTCGCATTTGCCCAAAAATTGCGAATTTCGCATTACATATTTTTGTGAAAATGATAAAATTCATGTTTCTGTATAAAAATGACTAATTTCGCATATAAAATCACTTTATTGTGCGAAATTTTCTGGTCTCTATGTATTAGGTCTAGATTTCTCCTATGTATTATAATTATGAGGGTAATAGTTTACGTTATAAAATGGTCTGCACGATGAACAATAATGTAGGATAGGAGAAGTGAGGAAAAACTGTTTTTCTTTTTTTGCAAATACATCATCAATCAAATAAAATAATTTAAAAAATATTGATTCATCAACAAAATAGGGGTAAATAACAGATTTTTCTAAATACTAAGAAACTTAGTGATGCATCATCAAATAAAGTTGACAACTACCCAAGATCTTAACAAAACGTATTGCAATATTTAGAGTACACGGGTTAGGTGGGAATGACCTTGTTATTTCAATGAAAAATGCTAGTGTCATTGATAGGGACGGGACCGGTACACAGTCGGAAACATGTCAAATGCACACTCAACATTTGTACACAGTTGACATTTGAAGAGGTCATTCTACGACTCGTTGAACAGCTCAGCTGTGGAATTTTTTTCCTCGGGTTATCTCGTGTGGAGTTAATGTAATTTTTTTTTTTTAATATATTTTTACTACAAGTTCCTCTGGTGTTTTTGGTTTGGAGGACCATTTGTTTATAATGAAGAGTTTAAATAGTTTTATCAAATGAAAGATGACACAAAACGTAATGAAATAACATACTTTTCACAAAAATTTCCACTTTGCACTTATCATAAGACCGTGTAGATGCTATACAACCATAGATAATAGAAACAAAAGTGGATATGACACGGAAGCACGCCGACTGTCGCCGAACTACAACCAAACTGCACGGACCATCAAAGCGGCAGAGCCAATGACAGTTATACATTTAGCGTCTTGGTAGAAACAAAGGCGGGGAACCACTGTGCGATTTGCAGCAGTATGGGTGAACGATGTTGGCAACACTTTTGTGCGTGCCGTTTCATATAATGGTTGATGTATCACAGTTGTTTCTATTATCTGTGTATAAATACAAGACTATTTGCGTTCTAAAACTTCGTTTCCTTTCAGCCAGACATGCAAGGCCTGGTGCACATGGGTAATTTTTGTCGCTGTTCATCACAGATGGATTTATACGGATTTGAAACAGAGGCGAAAATGTTGCTGTAACAAAAGTCATCTGTGCGCGCCTGGCCTAAAAGCTCTTCCACATGACTTATGCCTTGGGTTTCTGCTTCTCCAGCACCAGATCGATGGCGAGGTCTAGGTCGGCGGACTTCAGTAGGGTGTAGCCTTCGTCACGGCCGGCCGCCGTGAAGGCCGGACGCGCGGCCGCCCAGCGGCTGACGTGGCCCTCCATCACCTCCACGCACGGCAGAACTGCGGGGAACAGTTTTGCCAGCAGCCTGCGGAAATGCCAAAGTTATAAATTGCAAATATACTGCTGCACCTACTCAAACTGTTGTCAAATACAAATTCTTTAACGCCTTTGCCATCCTGGGTTCCCACCTGCTCTATTCTATGAGAATCTAAAATTATACAGGGTTTTCCAATAAGAGGTGTTATTTTGATATTCAATAGTAAAAGATCAATGGTTTCGTTGCTTGTGTGGCATGTAGCGCCGTCTTGTTGAAAGTAAACGTTGTCCAGATCAATACCATCCAATTCCGGCCATAAAAAATCATTAATCATCTCTCGATAGCGATCCATTCACCGTAACTGTTGCTCCAGCCTCATTTTCGAAAAAGTAAGGTCCAATGACTCCGCCGGACCATAAACCGCACCAAACAGTCACACGTTGAGGATAGAGAGGCTTTTCAACAATAACTCTTGGGTTTTTCGAGCCCCAGATGCGACAATTTTGCTTGTTGACGAAGCCACCGAGGTGGAAATGGGCCTCATCACTCAACATGATTTGCATTTGATTCACAAGTGAATTTTAATAATTTCAATGCGTTGTTGAAGCGTGTATCGTTCCATTTTTATTAATGGCGTAGTTTCTACTTGTCAAATGTCAAAAAATGACAGCTTGAAAAGTAACATCTACCGAAATAGCGGGCTATTCAAAATAACACCTCTTATTGGAAAACCCTGTATAATTATTTTATAAAATGAAAATTTAAGTCGATACTACTTTTGGTTTGTATTCCGTAGAAACGCCTGTTCTCACTGTTCTATTTCATAGATTCTATAGATTTCATAGATTCCATGAAATAGACCATATATATATTACACCACCTGTCACTTCGAATGCAATCAACAATGTTCTCAAAATTTGTTTTGACAGCATCGCCATTCCATTGTAAGAATATTATGTACTAAATACACAATTTGGCTGTCCTGAAATGGGAATCCTTCCCAGTTGGACAGACAAAGGTTCATTTTGTTTTGTATTGTTTGTAATTTATATTTGTATAAAAAAATAGAACAGGTGGGATCCCACCTTAACTATTCCAGCACTATGCGCGTACACAGGACACATGCAGTCATATACACTGATGCTGATGTGGACAGTTTGCCTGGGTCATTGCACCAATTACTTAATCTGCCTATAAGACTGGTATCCTATAATATATATTGTTTAAGTGTTTGATGTATATTATCTTGTATTGAAGAAAAACATGTGATTGTGACATACCGGTAAACAGGCAGCGTGATATTCTCCAGGAATTGTATCTGGAGATCTGGTATGAAAGCTTTCTCTCGGTCCATCATCTCCTGGGGGGATAGTCCCAACTGCTTCTCCTCGTCGCCTTGATGGAAGAACTCTGTGTATACTGCAGCCTGGGAATACCATAATATGTTATCAGCATCAAAATCTCTTCAATTTTCTATGTTGTTGCTTTAAATGAAAGACTCTCGGGTTACGAATAAGACCTTTCTTCAACGTGAGACGATTCCGGGAATGTAGAATGACTAGTAAATTGTTGGAATTTAAATACCACCCAATGGCATCCTTGATTGGGGAAAAAAAGGACAATTTTTTTATTATTTTTTTTATATTAACTCCACACAGGAGGCCCTGAAGAAAATAATTTCCCTCAGGGCCTATGTCATCTTTGGGGATGCTGTGTGGAGGGTCTTTTTGTGGAGAGGAAGGAGTGAACATGGGTCTTGAAGAGTCCCATGTTGTAGGAGGGAGGAAACACAGAGGCCGGCAGTTCGTTCCACAGCCGAGCTGTTGAACTTAAGAACGAATCGTAGAAGCGACCCGTTCTCATGTGACAAATGTCAACTGTGTACAAATGTTGGGCGCGCGTTTGGCGTGTATCCCGACTACGCACCGGTGCCGAAGGGATCAATGACGCTAGTTCCTCAGAGCATCTGGAACAATGTTTAAAGTGGGATGCCAAAAAAATCATAATACTCACGTCACTTCAGAATAGCGCGAAAGGCGATAATTTAGATTTTATAACAAAAGAAGCATTATTTTTTAATCCATTTAACCTCATTTATGTGGCTGTTCTTTACACTCATAATTAAAATTTACTTAGTTACTCACAGGAGCGTTTACAAATGCATCCAACTTATGGTAATTAATGCTCACAGAAGTTGTTCAGAAGTTCAACTGATGTAAGTGCTCATAGCGACTGTTGCATCTGTAACTCTATTTGCGGTAAGATGTCTTCCCATCAACAACAATTTTCTGCTGTCAAATTTACGCAATTTTACGTTAGTTTTCGTAGGTAGTGCTTATTTGGGTTTTATCTAGTGTTCGAGAGATAATAACATACATATCCACCTATCCTAATCAGATTTTAGTTCAAATAATAAAAATACTAGTTTTTACAGGAAAAAAAAATCGTACAAAAACCGGTATTTAAATTTTTGACTCCTCGCATTTGCGCATTTAGGTAACATCAAACTGATTTCATACGTTGTAAGTTCACGCAGACTTGTCAAAAACTTACGCCTCTTACGACTTCTGTAACTTGATATATAATTACAGTTAAGAGACCTAAACTCTCGTTTACATTGGTAATTTTGCCAAGGCTTTGCTTAAGTAGGCGAATTACGTAAGTCAGTAGATTGCATTAAAACGGCAACGTTGTGAAGATTGAAATTGTGCATTATAAATTTAGTAATAAGTATTCTTACAGCAACACTTTTGACGCAGGGCCAGTCTTTGACCTGGTCAGCGAGGTCGGCGCAGGTCATGAGCATGGTGAGCAGCAGCTTGCGGTGCTCCGGTTTGTCCTTCTGGAAGCCCTCCACTTCCATTGCCTCGTAGTCAACCATGTGTCTACAGTGTGATACAATATAATGTAATAAAATACATAGCATGTATAATTCAATAAAGGCAATTTTTTTAGCATTTTAGAACCTTAAAAGGTAAAAAATAAACTAAACTAACGAAACCAACCATAATGCTTTCCGACAGGGTAGGCAGAGAGGATAGACCGCTACACTATTCTGTTTTAGCACACGCTAACACTTGGCACGTTTCATACATACTCTTCTGCCTCTCGATTAAAAGATCAAATTATCCCTTTTCCTTTAAGGATATCTTACTTTCACAAACTCTAATTTGCGCAAGTAAGCATGTACGTAAAGACGGCAAAACGGTACACCTTACAAACGGCTAGCACGAACGCTAATTTAACTAAATTTGCTCTAACTTGTAAAATAAGAAAATACATTAAGATGGCAAAACTGTATAATGTGCAAATGGCTTGTTTCAAATGACTGCGTCAGGTTTGCACAGGTAATCATGCAAGTCGCTGTTATATGGATGCCGCACAGTGTGTAGTGTTTTTTGGGAAAAAATTTTGCACCAACTGATTGCGCATGCAAGTCGCTGCGTGTAGATGAACCTTTAGAACACAAGATTTAATGTAGACTATTATAATGAAAATTTCAAAATAATCACTTGACTAAATATGTTTATTTTTTATCAATGGCAGTTTTTGTAAAGTCTATTAATCTAACAATCAAAATAATCACAATTGATAACAGATCAAACTAAAGATAACTATATAATAATATTTCTCGGTAAACAAAGATTACTCACTCACTACATTGCATAACTTTACAAAAACACTTTGTGCAAGTCAAAAAAAACAAATTTGGTGAATTAGCATTGGTTGACCAAAAACAAAAGATCATTCTCTAGCATCATTATGATTGAAGTGCAGTGCGGGAAGCAAGTAGAGCATGGCAAACCACTAACAATCACTATCGAACTATCAATAAATCATGCCCTTTCTGGGCATGACAAGAGACGTGCGTCTTCGCACCTTGTTTTGCTTGCGGTCGTTGTATTACCTGTGCAAAATAAGTAAGTTTATAAATCAGATGGTAACTGATCCTTACTTGAAGTGGTTGGCGAGGTCGGTGGCCAGGATACAGTCCCTGAGCAGCTGCAGGCAATGGTCGTAGTTCTTGGAGTTCATGCCCTGTAGCACGGAGCAGCCCTCCGTGTTGAGGATGCAGAGCGCCTGCGACAGGTGGTGTTGCTCCATCACGCTGCCTTCGCTGCTGTACAGAGAGGCCAGCAACGAGCCTGGCAAATTGGTTTGTTAGTTCCATTACAAAACAGAACACTATTGAAAAGCGATTTGAACAACATGAAAAGTTATGAGAAAACAAAACTAATCTAACCTGACCTATAATTTTTTTTTGTCATGCATAATTGTCGAGGCTTCTGACTCACTCAATGTTGTCATTTTTTTTGATTCATCTATTTTTTTAAATTACAATATAAATAGACTATCATTATAATATCTAATATACTTTATAAGGTACTTGGTCCTTTATGTAATTCACTTTAAAATATTTTCCAATTTTCATGGTTCGCCAAATTTCTTGATATGGCATAGAACTCAGTTGAAGCTCTTAAATTCTGAACTTCCGATGGGTTTGAAGTCATTAATATTGTTACTGTCTATTGTTCATATTTAATGCACTTTGTTAAAGTATGTTCAATATCTTCATTTTGTTATTCTGTTCTGTTTTGTCCGCTTAGAGGTTCACACTCCAATGATTATGAGAAATACAGTGTAACTCTCTTATAAGGTTTTTCAAGGGACCAGAAAATGATAATAATAATGTGCTTATAATATATAAGTATTGTAATGAGATTAAAAAAATTTGGCATTCTCAGACTATAAAAATATTACCATTTGTTATTTCGGCTACTGGCATTATACCTAGCTCTCTCGTTCAAAATTTAGGCGTATTAGATCTGTCAAAGAATTTATATATAAAAATGCAAAAATCAGTCATTTTAAATACATGTAGGATTATGAAAGATTTTTTAAATATTTATATTGAGGGATCAGTAGGATTTATAGGTCCAGTTAGAAGTTCTACCGAGCCGAACCCTCTAATATGAAAATATCTGGAGTCGGTGAATTATTTTCCCACTTAATCTCTGGTGAGTTGACGTGTTGTTCTTGTATTGTTTTGTATTTATTATGCTTATATAATGCACTTGCGTAATGTGTATTGACTAGATGATCATTTGTGGAAAAGTGTGTGGAAGGGTTTAGTTTTTCCTGTGGGGAAGATTTAAACCGGACATAAAGTCGGAAAAAAATTATTTTATGAGGGAAAACATCATATTCCATGAAGGGGTTAAAAAAACGACGACAGCAAGCTCCGAAAGATTTTTCTGAACTATCAACTTTTAGGCGATATTATAAGCTTTAAAATTATTATATTTATTAAATGAAGGAACTATTTGAAACCCTAATCTTGAAATTGATGAAATCATGAAAGAAAAGTGAAAAATATTTTTCTTTTCATATTTATGACAAATAATTAAGGCTGGTGCGCGCCCCTTGATTATATTATATTATCTCCGAATCTCATATGTTGTTTGGTATAACAGGAAGTCCGAATCGGCAAACCAAATAAAATCAGGGCGCACACTTTGGGTAGTTGGTAAAAAGTACAGAAGATTGTATTATAATATGCAGTACATATATTGCACAGACAAAATGGATTGACTGAAGTGAAATTTTATCAGATCTTACAAAATTTCAGTCTCAGATAGTAAATGAATGGAATATTTCAGAAAAATTATAAAAAATCAGTAATGGTTCACCTCCTTTGACTTCGAAACTATTATTGGTTCCGCGGTGGTCCAAATCATGGCACATGCAGGACACCAGGTAGGACAGGCATTCCAGGTCGCTGCAAACACAAGGATATCCAGCAATCGCAGGGGGAACAATGCACTAAATATACAATCACACCCATCCATGGTACACTATGTTCCGACAATGTATTGTTTTTAATCCGATCAAACTTACAGAAACCTGCACACAAATACCTACATAAAAAACAATATATACAGTGAAACTCTCTTATAACATATTCCAAAGGACTGGAAAAAAATACTTATTCTGTGGGATAAATTGGGCCATTTTATTAAATTCATGCATCAAGGGACAGAAAATACTGAAACTTAGGCATGAAATTTCTTATGTGGGCACTTCTTGTAGATTTCACTGTATATTGTAGTTTAAAAGGGGGCAGGGCAAACAAAACACGCCTGCTAACTAAAAACAGCAGAAGCACCGTCAATGAATAAAAAAACACACACATCAAAATGCAGCATTAGAGAGATAGGTATGTATTTGTATTATTTTGACATTGATGTGACATATGCTAAGCTTGGTATAAAAAACATGGAAGCATTCAAGGGATTAAACATCTAATGTAGCCTAATTAACTTTTACTTTGACATCGTGAAAATGTTTTATAGAAACCTCGTAGATAACATATGCGACATCCGCATACCCCCGGGATAGCTGCCGATGGATAACATATGCGTAGATAAGGTTAAGCTTATCTTAGGTTAAGCCTATTAATCATAAGTAATGGCAACAGTCAAGGGATCAAACATGCATCTATCAGAACCAGACAGAAAACTTAATAAGAATGGAAGCTGTTTTTCAAGCTTTCTATTGAGAATGATGTAGTGGCACAGGGATATTAATAACAAAAAATTAAAAGCTCTTAATTATCAACTTTATTTACACAACTGTCACATAACTATCCACGAAGCTTCACTAAAACACATTCATTGTGTCAAATATACCGCGTGATGGGACAGATAGCGGAGAAAAGGCTGGTGTTTCAAAAGTTAATAACACACATATGAATATTGAATTCTTTTTAACAACATGAAAACGGTTTTTCGACCATTGCACTAGGGACACGTGGATAATAGTATACAAGCAGTAGGTAATAACTTACGTGAGAAATCCTCGCTCCAGCAGGCGGAGAGACCGCACGGCGGCGAAAGCGAAATGGGTCACGGAGAAGGCGTGGGACCAGTTGTGATACGGCATATCTCGGTAGCCCTTCTGGCAATACAGACTGAAGCGGGCTAGCGTCTCTCGCTTTATCTCAAACCTAAAGTCATTCAAACATACATACACTGAAACTCTCTTATAAGGTTTTCGGAGGGACTGGAAAAAAAACTTCTTTTACATGAAAACCTCTTAAGTGGGAACTTCTTATCCTGTACGAGAGTGTTTTTTTATGAGAAGAGAGTGTTCAAAAGAATGAAATTTATTACCTCAAAAACTCCCATTTTTTTTAAATTGTACTCGTAGTACGGAATGTAAAAAAATCAAGCTTTTTTAAAAACATACGTATATAATATCAAAATAATCGAATTAATCAGATGTTAATAACCCAAAAAATACAATACATTAAAAATAATTAATATTATTAATGGGTGGATTCCTACAAACACCGTTGTATGTCCATACTTCCTTAACGCATATTTTTTTATGTTAAATGAGTTTCACCAAAGTGTAGTTTTTTTTTTTAAAAGAAAACAAAACATTTTCGGGTTACGAATAACCTGACAATATTTGAAAACCACCTACAACGACCACAGAAAACGGAAAATGTAGCTTGTGTCGTGATGGAGGACTAGCCAGTCAAGGAATTAAGCTCACGACGCCTGGGTGGGACCCAGATGCAATGCCAACTCAGCCACTGACTGGTTGAAGCATTCAAGTCGTCACTGGCATGGAAGCGTGCCGACTGCCGCTGAATTACAACCAAACTGCACAAACTATCAACGTGGCAGAGCGTTAAGCACTTGGTGTGTACATAGGAACAAAGGCACAGCCCAGCCATGCGTAGATATGAATCGCAGTAGTATGAGAGAACGATGTTGGTAACACTATTGTGCGCTTGATTTCATGCTAATAGTGATTCATAGCTCATCTCTCTTGTTTATATTAACTATGGATTATAAAAACACACACATTGACAAAAGCCGGATGCATTCAAAATGCATATATACATACTGCAGAATGTTAAAAATCTAATGGATAGAAAATCATAAATAAAGAAATTCTATAAGGAAGAAATTTGATTACAACAATCAAATTCGATTCTTTTAATCAACTAGAATAACTGATGGACATCCTAAATAGCAGATTCACATGTTTTTCAAATTTAGGATGTGTCAGAGAAAAGATTGAAAGAATTTGAAGAAGAGTAATATAATATGTAAATAACAAACTTTTTGGAAAGCCCCAGTGTTTCAAACATATGCAGCACATAGCAAGGCGTCTCCCCCAGAGGCAGCAAACGAGAATTGAAGCCGATATCAGAGAGACGTGGATGTGTGTGCTGGTTGCCGCAGTTTGTCACCTGGTTCACATCCCGGTTGCTGACCTGGAGAACAACATCATTTTACTTCTACACGAGCCAACAGCTATTCAAGTAAATTGTCTCCTTCAATCTCATAAACGATGCTGTTACATTGTTCTGTTGAAAGAGAGCTTATAACGGAGTTCTCAATGGCAGGACAATATACAAACGTGTGCAGATTATTATAAGTACAAGTTCACAGGTTTTTCATTTTAGGAGGTAACTTTTACACCCGTTTAATAATTTATTCTTCTACATAATAGGCCACTTGCCCGCATTTTATAGTGATCCGAAAAAAATTATGCAGATAGACGTTCCTACTAAGATTACGAAAATGTTACTAAAAAATATTATTCATTTATAGTTTTTTAAAAATAAAATAAATAAATCCATTTTTTTACCTTGTGACGTCACTACGT
Organism: Hesperophylax magnus; assembly: GCA_026573805.1. Taxonomy (NCBI): domain Eukaryota; kingdom Metazoa; phylum Arthropoda; class Insecta; order Trichoptera; family Limnephilidae; genus Hesperophylax; species Hesperophylax magnus. The sequence goes on from JAIUSX010000022.1 coordinate 11,993,688, forward strand.
TAAAATGATCCGTCTTTCTGAAAGGCAATACGCCTACGCAAATCAAAGATGAGTTGGACTCTGTGTATGGAGACTGCACCATCATTTACCACAGTGAAATTTTGGGCAGCTGAATTTAAACGTGGCCATAGGAGCTTGGAGACGATGAAAATTCGGGACGTCCAAAAACTGCAACTACCGACGATAACATTGCTAAACTTCACCAAATAGTGTTAGACGACAGCCGAATTAAAATGAGAGAGATAGCAGAGGTTATAAAAATGTCCAAAGAATGTGTCTGTCACATATTAAATCAAGATTTAGACGTGAGAAAGCTGTCCGCGCGTTGGGTGCCGTGCTTGCTCACGTTAGACCAAAAACGTGTTCGAATGAACATTTCCAACGCTCTGTTGGCGCAGTTTAGGTGCAATAAATCCGAATTTTGGCGCCGATTAATTACTGTAGATGAAACTTGGATACACCATTATACGCCCGAAACAAAAATACAGTCAAAAAGGTGGACTGCAAAGGGGGAACCGGCTCCAAAAAAAGCAAAAACTGTTTTCTCGGCTGGGAAAGTGATGGCGACTGTTTTTTGGCATAGTCATGAAGTTATCTTCAAAAAGGAAAAACTAATAACAGGGGCATACTACGCATCATTACTTGACAAGCTGAAGGCAGAAATTGCGGAAAAACGGCCAAATTTGCAGAAAAAGAAAATCCTGTTTCACCAAGACAACGCACCGTGTCACACCTCAGCGGTTGCCATGGCCAAAATCCACAAATTACGGTTTGAACTGCTTGACCATCCGCCTTACTCACCAGATCTAGCCCCAAGCGACATCTTTTTGTTTCCTAATCTAAAAACTGCGCTCGGAGGACAGAGATTTTCGTCAAATGAGGAGGCAATCACCTTTGTGAACAATTATTTTGCAGAGAAAAACGCCGAGTACTATTTGGATGGGTTAGAGAGATGGGAGCATCGCTGGGAGAAGAGTGTAGAGTTACAAGCAGACTATGTAGAAAAATAAATAAAAAAACTTAGGAAAAAAAACCTTGTTTCATTGTTAGGTCAGAAACTTTTCAGACCACCCAAATATGGACACGTTGATAAAACGGCAATTCTTTATTTCGCCATTGAGGTATCCAATGTATTTCGCCCGATTAAATATTTGATAAACTTGTCGAATTCCGCTGCATGCAAAGGCTATTTAAAAAAACAACACTTGATTTCAACTTAAATATTTAACGGAGATAACTATTTAAGTCGGGGGTTTAAGTAAACATGCACAAAATAAGTTTTAGGGTTTAGTTTGAGTTATTTTAATAATTTGTACGTATTTCCTAACCTTCAAACTTAACTCTGAGAAAAAATGTAACATTAATGCATCTTTTACCACATAAATAGTTATTTCTTGTGGTAATTATATTGGTTTTTTGCCGAATTCCACTGCATGCAAAGGCTCTTTAAAAAAACAACACTTGATTTCAACATAATTATCGAATGGAGACAACTAATATTACTAGAACATGAACAAAATAGTTTTAGTTTGGGTTATTTTATTCATTTGTGCATATTTCCTAACCTTCTTTATTATTGGAAGGCATTATATTGTAAGTCTTAGAAAATCATATAAATTTGACAGATATTATAACCAGGATTGCCAATGCATGTTCTAAAATACCCGCAATACTAATTCCTCACAAGTTTATTTACCTCTAAAACTAAACTAAATTCTATGTAAGTTAATATTTATTTTTTATTACCTAGTCATTTTAGGATTTTCTTTTTCTTTCAGTCTTCAGAAATTTGTTCAAAAATTTCCTTTGAAAGGAAACGAAATTATAGTTTATTCTTACTTGTAATTTTAAACACTATTTTTCAATATGGTTGGATAACCAGGCAATGCTCTTGTAATCGGTATTAGTTACTTCAGTTCTCATATTGTAGAATCCTCGTATTTTCCCCACATCACAAAATACCTAATCGGTTAAAATTCTCAGAAATTCCCGCAATCTGGGAATATTTCAATGAATCAAAACTTTCTTCCGTACCGGCTGGCTTTTTTTAAATGATTTTTGGCTATTAAATAAAAATATTTTCGCACCCATAAATTATATCCTGTCTTTCCGGTTTATAAAAAAATGGTAAGATTTCGCAGATCGAAATTTTCAAATAATTGCCATGGTTTAAAAAATACAATAAAAAAAAATGCTGAACAAACAGAATTTTTGCTTAAATCGATTTTTTTTTTTTAAATTTTAAGCAAGTGGCCTATTGTTTTAATTTCATTATAGCTATGTTAAGTCTTTATTTTTTAATATGGCAACCATGGTTTCCAAATGGTGATGGAACAATCTTGCACAACAAAGCTCATACCACAATGCCAAAGTTGTCCGTAAATACCTTCTAGATAATACAATTTCTAACGCTCCCACGGCCCGGACATAGCTATCGAAAATCTGGTTGATTGTGAAGAAAGAATTGAAGAAAACAAAGATAATAACTCATGGAGGAACCCATTCAAGTATATCATAACAACCAAGAAATACACGAAGTACAAGAAGTGCACAGCATGCCAACTATCATTAAATTATTATTTCTTAAGAACAAAGGATGTTAACCAAACATTAGATAATGTAATTATATTAAAGTTTGAAATCTAAATTTTTTTTAATTTGAAACTAATAATCTGCACACATCTTTAGTAATGGAAACTGAGGCTAATGTGACATTTCAATATTAATACATATAATATTGAAATGGGTTTCGAAACCTTTGGCTGTGGGAGACCAAACACGATTCAATGTTGACCAACCTCGAGTATTATTTATTAGCCAAAGAAGACACGAAAATATAAAAGGTCTCATTATAAAATACTATACAAGTCTTGTATTACAAGGTACACAACACGAATGCATAATAATTTACTGTTAATAAAGGTATACATTTACAGCCTTACTAATAAACCTGGTGAAAAATTTTATAATTGATAAACAACCGTGTATGTGAAAACCTTACTACAATAGAAACTGACATAAAATAGTTAATGGAAAGATATATATATATATATTGCTTATAAATCCAAAGAGGGTTGTTTATCAGTTGTTAATAATAATAATTTCCATTGAAGTTAGGTTAGGTAAAAAAAAAAAAATTTTTCATCGTTTATAATGACTTTATATTACTTTTTAAAAGTGTGTTGAATTGTCACTGTGTTGAGTTATCATGGAACCGAAAAAACTAATACCATTTTAGAAACTACATAAAATTATCTACATTTTATATTTGAAATATACTTTAACATTAAAAAACTGCAATATTTCAATTTGAAACATGGAAAAAAAAAACCTTACCACAAACATTTTTAACCAACACGTCGAAAAATTTCAGAAAATTCAACTAACACAGTACTTTTATTTAAGGAATTTGCAAAAAACTGCGACTTCAGCTTTTACATCATTCATACAATAAAAAAATATTTAAAAATTTTGAATTTTTGTTTTTAATTTTCAGAAAAAAGATAACAAAAAACTGCAATTTTGAATGCATTGCACATCTAAAAAACTCTCTCTTGGATAAAGGTTTACCAACACGTGCATTAGCATTTATGTTTAAAACATCACTTTCATGAAATTCTTTTAAAATTTAGACTGTAAAATTCAATTCTTGGTGTAACACTACATTTGACATAAAATAAATGTACAATCTACAAAATGCAATTATTGTATAATTACTCAACTCAAATTGACGAAAAATAACATAAATATATTGAATTACACGGATATAATGATAAATTGACAATTTTATGAACAAAAACAAGATTTAGGTTGCCGGATTTAAAAAAATAGAGTTTATAAAAACGTTGCTTGAAATGGCTTTAGGCATGTTTGGTGACCAGGTCTGAATAGCCAGATACTTCCTCGCATTCTCTTGCATTATAAATTCAAGTGTTACCTTCAAATGATACATCAGCATCTCATTTGATATGGTGGTCCTGGCTCGAGCGTCTGCGATCTTCTTGTACATAATGGAGTGCATGATGGAGACGCCGCAGTAGATGCTGAAGGCGCTGGCCACTTCCTCATCGCAGGCGTCAAAGTACTTCCCGCCCACCTTGTTGCACAGCTGGGCCACTCCGATTATTCCGTCTTCGTCGCGAATCGGGAAGCACAGGATGTTTCTGGAAAGAAGAGCGGAAACTTATTATACAGGGTATTCAGGGAGGTACTAGACATACTTTAACCAGTGATTCCCAACATTATTTGGAGTGAAAAATGTAAGTAAATGAAGTATTGGTCTACGGTGACATATTACTTTTTTTTTTTCAACTTAAAACATTAAAAATTAGTAGTTATTGGACATTTAAGGTCGGGATGAGAAGTTGGCTTGAGGTGATTTTTCACAAAAACGGCGCTCTACAAATTATCCAATTATTATTATTATTATTATTATTGGTTTCAGAAAAAAATAATCGAAAAAAAAAACACTAAAAAGTCAACGGATTAAAAAATTTCGTTTTACATTTTTTACTCCAAATAAGTTCAGGAATCACTGGTTACAGTAAGTCAAGTATGGCCCTTAAGGTGAAGCTATAAGTGAAATCACTATTTAGACTAATCTTTACTACGAATCGGTATAGGTTATCAATACCAAAAATATACTATGGATACATTGAAGCTTGTTCTATGCTTGGCTTGATCAGAATTAAAATAAAATTGTTAATTACGTCATGAAAAATATAAACGTAAACTACTAAATAGATTTATTTTTCATGAGTTTACTATGAACTCGTACAAAGAACAACTTTTAAAAAACACTGTTTTATGGCTAAGTTTATTTACTACCACTTGACTTGATTAACTTTTTTTCGTTACTATTTAATTATTAACAAAATAAATAAAAACCAAATTGGCGCTTACGTCAACCATTTTTTGACTGAAACATTGTATTGAATTCTAGTATTTCTTCAGAAGCCCGCGGAGAGTGGCAACGAACAGATGTTAGATCTGTGCCAGGTTTTTTAATGGTTTTTTCCGTGTTGACATAACTTTGGCTACGAGCATTTTTAGTTCTCAAACTGTGAGGGTAAGCTTGTTTTTTTTCCGATATTATTATTTTTCGTGACCAAAATATTATACCTTCTCAATACATCTGTTTGAAATTCACTTTCGTGTTCTTGAAAGAATGTTTCAATGAAGTGGAAATTAACCCACTACCCGACATCCAATCGAGCTGAAACTCGGCAGATAGACTCGTTGTTGAAGATAATGCATTTTGGTGGCACATAGTGGACATATACGCATTTATCTGAAATTGGATGACATTACAACAGAATATACGCAATAAATGTCGGTCCTACCAAATTAGGATTTGGCTCAGTTGTTAGCGTGGTTGACTTCAGTCCTCGGGGAGGAAGGTTTAATCCTCGGTAAAACAGTTATTTTGTAATTAGGAATCTTATTGTCCCTGTAGATTTTAACCTCTACGGTCATACAAAAAATTTGTCTAAGTGTAATGAAAATATTTGAGTTTTCAATGAATAAAGGTCATTTTTCGAAAACACCTTTGGATTGTTTTACCTATAGGGTATGTATTCAGATTTATGTAGAAATTATAAAACCAGTTTATATATTCATACAATTTTTTTACAGTTTTCCCCCAAATAGGAGATTTTAATTTTTTAAGTTTAGCTATTCTGGGGAAGCGTCTTACGATATAAACATGCAATGTATATGAATAATAAGATATACTAGCTTTTCGCCCGTTGCAGGCAACTAATGGGTAAAAATTATTCGAGTAAGTGGATGTAAAAAATAAAAAAATTACATGTATTTTGGTGTTGAATGTGGATGAAGCAAAGAGTGTGTTTCAAAACTTTTGCTTTTTGCCCGAAATTAATGGGTAAATATTTGGTTTAATGTTTGAATGTGAATAAAGCCAGGAGTGTGGGACTACAAAATTTAAAAAAAGAAATGTATATTTGGAGAAAAAATGGTGCCAAGGAGCTGACTGATCATTTTTTCACTGAGCCGTTCGGGTTGTGTAGGTCGAGACGCGTAATTTGATACCCATATCGTATGTATGGTTTTTGTCACCGACACTCTTGAAAAGTCCCAGGCAGTTTTATTTTGGAAAAAGCATTGTTCAATTAACACGCAAAATTTAAAAACTTTTAAATCAAAAAATGTGGTAAAGGTTACGAATTCCGCTTCACGGTAAAACGCAATATTTCACTTTCAAATAAATGGATTTAGCTTTATTACCTACCTACGAAGTAATTCAGTTAAAAGAAAATAAAATCTGTAAATATTAAATTAATATATATAACCTAACCTAATCTAACTGTGATTTTCTATAGGAAAAAAATGCCTCTTTAATAACGCCTGCTCGCGTCCCCTTTAGAGTTACATCCCAGTTTTCAAATAGTATGTGGGCTACGCTAGGTTTGTTTAAACTGGTTTGTGATTTAATTCTAATACCTATTTTCCTTGTTATTTTCTATAACAAAAAATTGCCCCTTTAATAAAGCCTGCTCGCGTCCCCTTTAGAGTTATATCCCAGTTTTCAAGTAGTTTGTGGGCTACGCTAGGTTTGTATAGACTGGTTTGTGATTTAATTCTAATACCTTTTCCCATGTTCTAACCTAACCTAACCTCAAAAACACGCAAAATTTAAAAACTTTTAAAAATGTAATATGTTTGTTTGCATGTGAATGAAGCAATAAATGTGTGACCACAAATGTATTAAAATATATGTTTGTTTAGAGAGAAATGAATATTTTGAGAAAAAAAAGAGCCAAGGAGCTTACTGATCATTTTTTCACCGAGCCGTTCGGGTTGTGTAGGTCGAGACGCGTAATTTGATACCCATATCATATGTACGGTTTTTGTCACCGACATTCTTCAAAAGTTGTAATTTTGGAAAAAGAATTGCTCAATTGACACGCAAAATTTAAAAACATTTAAAAATTTAATATGTATGTTTGCATGTGAATGAAGCAATGAATGTGTGACCACAAATGTATTAAAATATATGTATGTTTAGAAAGAAATGGATATTTTGAGAAAAAAAAGTGCCAAGGAGCTTACTGATCAGCTCGGTGATTTTTCACCGAGCCGTTCGGGTTGTGTAGGTCGAGACGCGTAATTTGATACCCATATCGTATGTACGGTTTTTGTCACCAACACTCTTGAAAAGTCCAAGGGAGTTTTATTTTGGAAAAAAAACATTGCTCTATAAACACGCAAAATGTTAAAACTTTTATTGGAAAAAATTATATTAAAAAAAAAACAATTAAATAATCCGTTTTTAATATTAAATACCTTTCCCAAATTTCTGTTTTCCTGGTAGATTACAGCGTCCTCGAGGTATTTTTTCGCAGAAATAGCTTTATAAGAATTATCATTATGGAGGAAAAAAGTCATTATTCCAATCTTAATTTAATTTCTTAAAAAAATATCGGAAAAATGCATATATAACGCAATAAGGTACCTACTCGTAAAAAAATAAAGGGATCACACTTTTAATATGAATTGCTCCCGGGGCGACGGTACCCATGCCCGCCTGCGAAAATTAATATTATTATAAACACGCAAAAAGCAAAAACTTTTATTCAAAAAATGTATATTTGGAGGAAAAAAAGAGCCAAGGAGCTTACTGATCATTTTTTCACCGAGCCGTTAGGGTTGTGTAGGTCGAGACGCGTAATTTGTTACCCATATCGTATGTACGGTTTTTGTCACCGACATTCTTCAAAAGTCCCAGCGAGTTTTATTTTGGAAAAAAACATTGCTCTATAAACACGCAAAATGTAAAAACTTTTATGGAAAAAATCAAAATTTTAAATTAACCCATTGGCCTCAAACGACGCATTCCTGGCGTGTGTACGGCGATGTGTCTTAAAATCTAACGACGCCGTCCCGGCGGGTCTGATGTCTGTCGGCTTAAAAACGAAAAAGGGATACATTATTGACATCTGTGTTTAAAATTTTAAATGCCAATCGCTCTGTTGATAATTAAGCATTTATTTCGTAGTAATTGGCAAGACTCCGTTGGTACAATTTTTTCCTGATATTTACGATTGAAATTTTGTTATATTTCAGCTTCATTGAATTTTTTCAAAATGGCGTGTGGTTCGGGAATTGACAAGCTTGTTCGTAAATCGCATGGTGGGCTGCTAACAAGAGCCTAAATGGCAAAAAATATATATTATGGAAATAAGTATGATTAATGTACAACTTTTCTAAATCCAATTTTTAAAAAAAAATGGTTTTTGAAAAAAAATAATTTTCATATCCTCGTTTAATCATATTAATTTTTTTTTTTTTACAATGCACATGTTTTTTACATACCTTGTTTCAATGTACAAGTAAATTAAAAAAGATTGTTTCGTTTGCATGTTTAGTTTAAAAGTTATGCAAGATTTAGTACACCACTGCACTTAAAAATTTTGGTACAAAATTAATTCGGATGTGAAGGACAATTTTTTAGCCAAACAATTCGGATGCCAATGGGTTAAAATGAAATAATCCGTTTTTAATATTTTTCCCAAACTTCTGTGCTCCTGGTAGATTACAGCGTCCTCGAGATAATTTTGGGCAGAAATGGCTTTATAAGAATTATCATTATGGAGGAAAAAAGTTGTCATTTCAAACTTAATTTAATTTTTAAAAAAAATTACCGAAAAAATATTTTCATAACGCAATTAGGTACCTACTCGTTAAAAAATAAAGAGATAAAAACTTTAAATATGTATGGCTCCCGGGGCGACGGTACCCATGCCCGCCTCCCAAATTTAATGATTATATTACAAACACTCAAACTGGAAAAACTTTTGATTAAAAAAATGTTTATTTTACAAAACAATTAACATCGCTTCACCCTATTAACTTCTGCGCTCCTGGTACAAATTATAAATTTGCGTGACGCTATTGATGTTGTTTTTCACTACGGGGCGACGGTACCCGTGTCAAATTATTTTTACCAAACTAAATTTTATTTCGTTCAAAAGCATTATCGATTTTTCAAAAGATAAACTACCAAAGTAAGTACCTGCACAGATTTTATCGTTTTTTTTTTATTTTAAATCCATATGTTATATTACAACACAACGGACCTAACCTAGAAAAGGGCTAAAACATGCTCTCAGTACCTGCTTACCCGGGACCTCTACCCGGTACCATTTGTGTAGGTACCTGCACCTACTTTAAAAAAAAATACCGAAAAAATATATACATTACGCGATTAGGTACCTACTCGTTAAAAAATAAAGAGATGAAAACTTTAAATATGAATGGCTCCCAGGCTAACCTTATCCAACTTCTGCGCTCCTGGTACAAATTATAAATTTGCGAGACGCTATTGATGTAGTTTTTTCACTACGGGGCGACGGTACCCGTGCCAAATTATTTTTATAAAACTTCATTTTATTTCGTTCAAATTTATCGATTTAAAAAAAATATACTGCCAAAGTAAGTACCTACAATGATTTTATTGTTTCTTTGAATTCACAACATTTCGATGCTAGTCTATGATTGGCTGATTTCTGACTGGCCAAAAGCCCGACTGTTCAAATCGCAAATGTCAAAACTTTAGCCGGTTATTGTCAGACATTTTGAACCGAACGCCATTTGTAGGACGGCCGATTAACGTTCCTAAACCTTCGGAGGATGAATTTTTTCGATAATTTTAACCGCAGACTATGTGTTTGGTACGGAATTCAATCATCAGGTTGACCGTGTAGATTTTATAAAAAAATCGTACCACGTGGTTTCGTGGTGACCACGTGACTAATTTTTTTCCAATGATACCATTATGCAAATAAAAACATTTCCACTAAAATTAAAACTCTTTCCCGATAAATAAGGAAATTCGTAAAATTTTTCGTGAAATTAAAAAAAAAATCAACGATACCTGATTAAATCAGACCCGACGCTCGATCAAAATCAATCGTCATTTTAATTTACGTTAGAGTAATGCCAAAAACGAAACATTTTCGAGCGAGAGGCGCACGAAAAAAAAATTGAATCATTTCGCGTTCGGGGTGCGTTAGAAATTGAATAAAAATATATGGAGCGCCGCGAGCGCATCCAGTTTCCGCCGCCAGAGGTTCCTCAAATTTTTGTCGACATCTTACCCCTAACGAATCCGGTCGAGTTTCTGCCAAAAAACACTGACTCGTTTTTTAGGTTTTTCCACGCCAAATTGAACCCCGGGTTCTATGCCGACAGAGAGGCGTCTTGGTCGCTTTTCGCCTGAAGCCCGAAACAAATGAAAGGCAACTTTTTCCGAAACGCCGCGCACGCCAAAACGAACCTCGAGTCGTATCGACTTGAGGGGGAGAGTGGTCGCTTTTCGCCTAAATGCCCCCGAAAAAAAACAAAGAAACTGAGTATTAATATATGTATTATCTAGCAAACAGAAAACTTAAAAAAACAAACATAGTTTTTATTCTATTAAAGGTAATTTTCGCTCACACCCGACAGTTGGGGATATTTGGATTTTTAACTGCTCCGACTTACAACGGGTTAATCTTTTTATCTTAACTTCTTTCTTTTATAAATTCAATAAAATTATTTTTCAATTTGCTTTTTGTAAATCAATGCTACACACAGCTGTAGTTTGACAAGACCAAAGTTTGATAATGTCTTCAGAAGGCGAAACAGCTGTCATGCATAATAATAATTACATAGCAGAACTTTTTTATAAATAATCTGTTTTTTTTTTATTAATGTTTATTGAATAATATTATTGGATACATAAAATAAAAAATTAAAATGGAGTTTTACAAATTAAACTTGATACCAATAAATAAAAAAAAATCAACCCATAAAAAACTTTTCAACAGATATAATATTATATTACCATCTCTTGGGCCGGCTGGTAACCAATTTTATATTAGCCAAGATTATTTTTTTGGTTTGACTGAGGATTGAACCTTCCTCCCCATTTGCTGGCTCTTAAACTGCTATGAACTTAACTTAAAAAAAGAAAGTTTTACTGAGGATCGAGACTTCCTCCCCACGGACTGGAATCAACCACGCTAACAACTGCGCCAAATCCCGATTGGGTAGAACCGACATTTATTTCACATATTAAACATATTACCTCTAAATCTGAATTCGACTCCAATCTTCCATATATTTTTGAAATTTGCCAATTTAAACAAAATCTTAACATTTAAAAATTATGTGTCACTGTGTTCGTACACGCTAATCTCCAAAACCGCCTAACCGATTTCAATGAAAGTTTTGTGAATGTGTATGGTTGGTCCCAACTTGAAATATTTAGTATACAAAAAAAAAATTTGTTGAAACTTATTTTAAGATTTTTCATGTAAAAATACATACAGCCCACAAAAGCATCCAATTTCAGAAAAATGCGTATATGTCCGTGTGTATGTGCGTGTGTAAGCGTGATTGCAAACAAAAGTTGATAGAATGCATTGTCATCGACAACAAATCTATCTGCCGAGTTCAAGCTCTATCGGACATAGGGAAGTGGGTTAATTTTCACTTCCAAGATTTGCATTCATTCATTTCTTTACGAAAACAAAAGTCAAACTCAAATAAATAGATGTATTTAAAAATAGGTGAATCCTTTCCCATCCTAGTATCCCAAACTTCATTAGCCAATAGCCAAGCCGGCTGTACTATACATCACTGAACCGGCGTACAAGAATTTAAATAGCAATACAGTGGGGATTTCACAAAACGACCGCTTCCAGCTATTGATGTTCTAGTAAATTATAGGGAATTTGCAGAGAAATCATATATTTTAGTGTATTTCTTCAGAAACTCGAAAAGATGTCAAATGTGAATTCTCAATGACGGCCTTTTGTTGATGTTGAGAAGTAAGAGCTTCACAGATGCACTCATAGAGGGCAGTGCAAAGAGCTTGCTTGGAAGTCCGTAAGATGGCAGCTAGTGGCCAGTAGTCGCCAGGGCCAGTGAGAATGCTCCCAGACTAACTTACTCTTCCCAGATCCCATTTAGCCAGCTTCTACTTAGGTCGACTATCGAGTCACCATTATAATATGCGAAGTATTAATAAATCCCTGATTTAAACACAAGAACCTATTATTTAAAATCCTTCCATGACGAGTTGGAGAACTGTTTGTGGGAACACAACAGTTGGGATTCATAATCACTCTAAACTTTTACAAAAACTATCTAATATTGGTATAAATGATGATGAACTTACTATTATTAGCGATTACCTGTCAAACCGAAAGCAAAGTGTGAAAATCAACAACTGCAATAGCAATCAATTACCAATTAGCTACGGCGTGCCTCAAGGAAGTGTTTTAGGTCCTACCTTGTTCTTAATATACATAAATGAATTATGTAATCTTCAAATAGATGCCAAAATTGTAAGTTTCGCTGATGATATGATTCTCCTCTTCAAATCGAGCAATTGGAATGATGTATACATAAAAGCTAACAGGGGCATAACTGTGGTTAAAAGATGGTTAAACAATAATACACTAAGGCTAGCTTTAGACTTGTAAGTTTTTTCGTAAATTTACGACTTCTAGCCAATGGGCATATTGCATTTTGAAAATCCAATATGCCCATTGGCTAGAAGTCGTAAATTTACGAAAAAACTTACAAGTCTAAAGCTAGCCTTACAATGAATGTGACCAATACCAAATACATTGAATTTAGTATTAATCCTTCCTTAAGAAACCCAGAAAATTAAATTAAAATATGTGCTTGCAACTTGACAAATATGATAATATGTGATTGCCCTTATTTAGAACAGGTAACTAAAATTAAATACTTAGGTATTATTTTTGACAGCAATTTGTAGTGGAAACAACATATAACCACTACAGCAAACAAACTTAGAAAATTCATTTACTTTTTTAGACAAACTCGCAACTTTCTCAACCTAAGCCAGCTCAAAACAATCTACTATGCACTTTGTCAATCTTTAATGGAGTATGGTATCATAGCATGGGGAGGAGCAAACGCTGCCGCCATTGATCCAATATCTAAAGCTCAGAAACTTATAATAAAGATTATCCTCAAACTACCAATCACAAGCAGTTCGGATGAAATCTTTAGGAAAATCTGTGTTATGGACATTAGGCAACTTTATGCCAAAAACATACTAGCATACCTCTTCAAACACAAAACTACTTTTGACAATATCCAAACTGCTCGTGATACTAGAACCAAAGGACATAATTTTTTACAAATCCCTTTCGCTAACAACACAAATTTTGGCCAGAGAAATTTTAGATATTTTGCAACAAGGCTATATAATGCTCTCCCACTAGCCATTAGACTGAACGAATTTATTTTTAAATATAAAACAGACATCAAGTCTTGGATCAGCCAAGACAGATCCAAGATCAAAAATTTTATAAAAATCCCTTCATAAGTATGTACTCCAACTAGATGCTGATTAACAAATTTATCATTTATTATTATTATTTATTATTTTTATCATTTTTACAATGTCATTTAATGTAATGAAATATTATATGAATCAAAAAATATGTAAACATTAATTTATGTATCAAATACGTCTGTCTCGACACAGGTTTATCCTAGTGAGACAGACATCGAACAAAAAAAACCTGTAAAAAAACTTTATATTTATAATAAAAAAAATAAATAAATAAATAAATTGAAAGGAAAATATGAATGTTTTAAAATGATAAATCACTTGCCTGGTTACAAAGCCGGTTTTCTCATCCAGTCCTTTGTAAAACAATGGATGTTCATAAGCTTCACGAATGTTCAGAATGCGTCCAGTTTCCGCCACATGGCCAGCGATCCCTTGACCCCTCTTTATACGCACTTCCGGTGGAGACTGTTAAATAAATTGTTTAATATTGAATTGAAAATACATTTGTGAACAGTAAATAGTTGATTGGAAAAAAAATTATAAACACAGAAATATTGACCAATCTTTCTTATAATACAGACAATAATACATATCAACGATTCTATGACAACTAGATGTTTAATAGATATAATTATCATAATGTGTCCACATCAAGAACAAGACAATCCTAAAAGCGATTATTTACAAAATCGTCAGCACAGGAATTTACATCACTTCTCTGAATAGTCCAGTAACCTTGTTGCCTGAAGGGGGGTACCTTGTGTCAGATCCGGTAGTTCTGATTTTCTGCCGAGTTGTTTATGATGTTGACCCAATGAATAATTCAAGTTTCCGACCTCGGGTGCCTAATGCAATATTTGTATTATATAGATGTCACCTGTGAAAGGTAAAAAACGTTGTTTTTTTAAAAACAGCGCCATCTGTTGGAGATAAAAGCAACACGCGCTATTGTTTCTCTATCTGCACAGACAGGCTGATCCTGTCACGTGGCGGAGTATAGCTAGTAGATAATATATTCTTGTGCACGCCAGTACGGAACCAAACCTGCCACCTCTGAGCGAATTGATTATCGCAAACTGATCCAAAAATATCTGTTTGATTATCTTACCTCGTTGACCTTGGAGCAGTCCTTTCCTTCATCAACCCCATCGAATACCTTCGCCACTAGATCTCCCTGGTCTGCGTCCACCAGGAACAGCGAACAGCGCTGTGCTGAAGTGAGCCGGCGTGCCTCGGCCATGATGCCCCGGAACAGCTCGTCCAGCTGGTCGAGCTTGGAGAAGAGGCGGCGCGCCACGCGCAGAAGACCCTGGCATTGCTTCTTCACTCGGCATTCTTCCTCACCATGCACAGTGTTGATGATCAGCGACAAGCAGAACCTGAAATTTATTAATGTGATTTTTTATGTGAATACACAAGAGTCCCAAATACTCCTGACTATACGGAGCCAATGGGACTATGGTATCCCCAATTGGGGTATATTGGGGTATATATCGACTACCATAATACGGACATGTGTCTAGTGTGGTGGTCGAAAAGCATGTAAAAAAACTGTATTCAAATATATTTTACGAATAAAGGAAAGGAAAAAAAAAAAAAAATTTTGAGGCAGAAGGAAGTGGGGGAGGAAAAGACAAGGGTGTGAGGAAAGTTGGAAAGTACCTGGCAATTCAGATCTGGTCACTAAAGTAATTTAAGCAAAGTTTCGATTCTGAATGGTAATCTTTCACCAGGAAGATATTAAAGGTATCTTCTACCGTGGAACATGCAGCAAATACACAATACGTTATTTTATATTAATTAAATACTTAAATATATTAATGATATCTTGTCTTAATATGACATTATGTCTCAATATAACTTATTTTGATGATATGATATCTTGTCTTGCTTGATATGACATCTTCAATTGCCACCAGAAAAAATAATTTAATTAAGTTAAAAGTTTCATTCATGAAAATGAATAAATAAATAAATTTTTACATATTATTTTTAAGCAATAATTTTTTGCTGGATATAAGTAATGATACCTTTAGAAACTGTAAATATATCTTCAGAGAAAAAATACAAACCGGCGACGGGAATTGAACCCGCAGGTCAGGTGCTCTACCCAATTGGTAGAGCACCTGACCGGCAATCAGAAGGCTGCGGGTTCATTTCCCGTCGGGGCACGTATTTTTACTCTTTAGATTTTTTAATTTTATAAGGGTGTTTCAGGCTAATAATTATTGCTAGAAAATAATACGTTATCCTTTGTGCTATGCATAAAAATCCTTGTCTCTTAAACATTAGTTTAAATTAATATTTAATCTATCTCTCAACCATCGAGGTGGAATGCATAATATTATATGAAATGATCTGACAATAATTATTATACCTGATTATCTAGCAGATTCTGTTGTAACGACACGTCTCATTTGTTTAAACTAGATTTTACTGCAATCCCAAGTTTAGTACTAATTTATTGACAAAACATTATCATCTATTAAATTCAAAACTATCCTTAATGCCGAATATGTAAAAAAAAAAAAAATCTGTTGATACGACAAGTATCATTTGTCTAAAACGGAATAAACTAGATTTGACTGGAATGCCAAGTTTAGTACTAACTTATTGACAGATCATTATCGTCTATTCAATTCTAAACTATCCTAAAGGCTGAATAATGTTTTTAGAAACTAACTAAGAATCACGCTGTTTCACCGCAGGAGTAGGCAGAGAGGACGGACCGCTAAAAAACTCTGTCTCGGCACACACTCCTTGCCTCATTCACTATCATACATCGTCTCATACATACTCTTCTATTATTCTGATTCTTGACATGGCCTGACTCAAGTATCTGATTCACTTGATCGTGTCATGTCTTCCTCGGGAGTCCCCGACTTCTACTACATACCAATATTTTTAGGATAATTTTTAATCGAATAAATGATATGTTCAAGGAAATACAAGAAAATGACAACTGAATGCAATGCAAATTGCAATCTGATTCCAATTAATTAAATTTTGATTTCCGGTGCTGGCAATGGATATTCCTATTACGTCTATTTTCATCATCATCATGTCGCAATGGTAAAGTGAAAATATAGATCGATGGTCTTATCTGTCATTGTTAATTAGAAAAGGTTGGTCAATTTTATTTTCACCATCATCATTTTGCAATGGCAAAGTGAAAATATTTATTTATAAGTTTTGCATTTGATTTAAAAAACGTATGATCATCTCGACTCAAATTAAAAGATTTACAAAATCTTAATTAACAATGGCAATTTTTTATAAATTCTATACCCAATGATAATAATTTAACATGACCATGTTGGGCATTTAGATCAACATCCCCAGAAAAAAACAATCACCATCCAGATGACAGGTAATAACAAATTTAATATTAAAAATAATTAGAAACACAAAGATAAAACAGATAATTAATTATCTTTAACATACATAATTCATAGTATTGTGGACATTATCTGGTAACTACACGGTAATTTAGTGTGTACATAGTGTAATACATGCAATCCTTATCTGTTTGCACAATTTGTAAAAAAAAATCTTTCAAGTGCCGACTGAATATATTATGTGCAAAGCAATTTACTCACGCAATCTACAAAGCTCTCTAGCTTAGCTGTTTTGGAGTACCCACCGTTTAGGCTTTGATAATATGCAGAGCGCTTAATAAGTTAAATGAAGCAAAGCACAAGGGGTGGCAATGCTTGCTCGTTGCGAGAACCCAATTTCAACATAAATAAATATGCATTAGCAAACATTTGGGTGGAGAATTATAAAAAGTATTACCATTGGATATGAATTTTCCACTGTAGATTTATTTACACCCGTGGTATATATAAATGTCTGGAGCCAGTAAGACTTTGGCAACCCCGATGGGGTAAATTAACATAATTATGCTGTAGCCAGTTGGAACCGTTTCGGAATGTGCGGTTTTAGATCATTTTTGAAATCAATAATTATGAATGATACGATTAAAATCACATATTTTAGTACGATAATCATAACCAGAAAATAAATTTTAAATCTTCCACACATTTTCAATGGCCTTATTGGAAATTGTTTCGCAATGGCGATCAAAGGTAAGTTTGGTATGGTACTAACACAATTTCAATTATTAATAGAATATTAGGTAGATATTAGATTCACCTTCAAGAATAATTTACTAATATCATTCAAGCTAGAAAGTATATCTATATTTTGCTGAAGTATAAGTGCATCATTTACACATTTTATAATCTTGAAAAGCTTTAGGTCATCTGCAAATAAAATGAATTCAACTTATGGAAACACAAAAAAAATCATTTATAAATATGATAAAAAGAAGTGGCCTAAATAAGAGCCTTGAGGCACTCCTGAGGTTTCTTTAAATTTGTACAAAATTTTATTATTCAATAAGTTAGCAGCTATTAGTTTCGCTAGAAGGATAATAGTGTGTAATTTATTTTGAATTTAAGGCCTAGAATTTTTTGTATGGCTTTTGTAGATAACATCGTTTGACTTTAAGCAATATGTATTAATATAGTGAATAAAAACGTTACCTGAAGAGTTCTTCCACATATGCGACGGCCTTCTGTTGAAACTCTACAGCACAGTTGACTCCTATCAATCCCACAATGAGAGCGATGCTTCCTTCGGGGTTTCTCACTGGGACCATTAGCACCCGGTCATGCTTACTGCCAATCTGTAACCAAAATTTACACTGTCTTACTAGATTCTTACGCGCCGGTCCAGTGTTGGTATATTTGAGCCAACCTGTTTAAGGTCGTTGGAATAAATCAAGGTTTTCACTATTCCGACCTAAATGCTGCGTATTTTCCTGCACAACGTTGTCAACAAGAATCGGTTTAGGTACTTAAAAAAAATTACAAAGGAATATAAAGTTCCTTCATGTTTTTGATAAAAGATTCCATTCAGTAAATCGAACAACCGTTTGTTTACATTTAGAAAAATCTTCCCATAACACAATCAGGGTTCCTGGTTACATCTTTCCCAGGGTTCCATGATAACTCAACACAGTGACAATTCAACACACTTTTAAAAAGTGGTATAAAATCATTAGAAACTATGAAAAAAAATAAATTTAAACCTAACCTAACTTAACCTACTTAACCCAGTTAATAAAGTTTTTGTTTCATCACTTTCCATGACTTTATATTACTTTTTGAAGATGTGATGAATTATCATTTTGATGATTTATCCGGTCACCCTTTCCCAGATATTACCGACCTCTTGTCTGTGTACAGTCGATAGCAAATTCAACATACTTTTTAGATTTAACAAATCATTTAAAAGATTTTTAGCAAAAATCTCTATGCACTGTTATGTAGAAAGTAATTGAAAAAAAAATTGTCTCAATTGTCTAATGACTTGGTCAAAATTATTTCTTTGATTGATTGAAAATTATCTATAATCGACATTGTAATAACCTTGTTTATTAATAAGTAGACAAGTTTTAACAAACTTTCTCTTGCATTATGTTAAACATTCATGTTTTATTGTATGCAATCTGATATTTTTTTACCTGTTCTAAGGCTGGAAATAGTGCGACACGTACATCAGTCGCGTACCGTCATTTATGCGATGATATCGTAGTGCCACACCGATTTTGCCCGAGTGCAGTCGTCTTCAATAAACTAAAGTCGTTTTTATTAATATCGTATTCATCAAAGACTGGAAAAATGCCTCAGATAGTTAGCTCGTCGGTCAACCGACGATGAAGGGCTGACAAGCTGGACGCATACGCAGCGCTTAGTGACTGACCGTCAACATTGCACTACAGCTCTTTATTCATTCACCTACATATTACCGTATGTGACCGATGTACACGTCGCACTATTTCCAGCCTTAGACTATAAAGATAATATTTCATTAAAAGAAGAAGTGAAGCTAACCATTTAGGCACATACATTATACTTGAATTATTTAATTGGAGCATCTGTATATTTGTGGTGACCCAATTAACTAAAAACCACAATATAAAATAATTGAAGGCCATATTGTTCAGTTTAATCAGTGATTCCCAGCGTGGGCGATATCGTTCCCTTGGGGGCGTTGATGAGATCCAGGGGGGTGGTGATGGCCTTGAGGGAAAATGGCGGGCGGTGAAAGGCTACAAGGATGGACTGAAATGGGGGTCAGAGAAAATTTTTTAAAAAGGGCTGAAATGGGGTCAGAGAGAATTTATAAAAAATCTTAATGAATTCAAAGTCATGGGTACACCACGGAGGAAGTACCCTAATAATACAGAGAGAGAAAACAAATAAATTACTTATTAGCATCGCTTAGTTGCACTCTTCTCTTGCCATCGCGCATCCCTTGTTAGATAGAGACTAGAATAGTTTCAATCGTCTGTCCAGTATTACGTGTAATGCCATTTTTGATAGTCCATTTCTTTTGAACTGACAGTAGGCTACTTATAAATATTAGCTTAGAAACAAAAAAGTGTATTAAATAAACATTCAAGATGCCATGTAAGTGTTCAGCCAACGAATATAAAAGTGTTTTGAATAAAAAAAAAACAGTAGGAATATCATTTCACAGGCAAAGTAAAAGTTTAGGAATCCATTCCTGTCAAACATTTTTTCAATTTATTTGATGATTCAGACATGTTTTACCAAACGATATTTAAGTGTGTCTATCAGTTAATATTGTATCTACCGACGAGCTTATTCTTTATGAAAATAAAACTGACTAAATTTTATGTATTATCATTTTAATAGGCAGCCGTCATACAAATAATTGGTATAGCACAATAAAAACACAGTTTCAGCAAAAATGCGGCGCGGCCCGGGGTAACCTATTTTGGTTTAACAATTTATTTTTAATTACATCAATAAGGCACTGAATAATAACCATGGAAAAGGACTGGCATTGCCGCCATCTTGGATGTCATTTTTTTGTTATCATAGAATATGTAGAGAATAATATTGTTTTGTGTTTTCATGGAATATGTATAGAATGTATTTTAAAAAATCAACAGTAACTAACTAGGGGCCGTTCAAGTATTATGTAAGCACTATGGGGGGGCAGGGGGGTATTTGCTTTGCTTATTTTTGATGACATGGGGGGTGGGGGGGTCGAGATAGTGATTACGTCAGCACTGCTCAGCAGTAGTTATTTTTTTTTTCACATTGGCAACCCACACATGGTCTATGTTTGAAAACCGAATACATATTTGGGGATTCCCACAAAGTATTAATACGTTTAGGTACTCGCTTAGAAGCGAATGGGGGAATTACCGCGCGCTACTCACTTGTCAAAATTTCTTCCATCAATCTATTGTTTCGTTTCAGTACGATTGACGATTTGACGTGTTGTAAGCAAATCAAAGCAAGTTAATATTTGTGTTACCGTTGATCCTCTTTCCCCAAAGTTGAATTGTTTATAAAACAGAATACATTAACAGAAAAATGCATATAGGTACCAATTTTTACGTAAGCATGGGAGGGGGGGGGGGGGTAAGAGCTTTGCTTACTTTTGGTGACAAGGGGGAGGAGGGGGTAAATAATTGTAATAAATCTGCTTACGTAATACTTGAACGGCCCCCTATACTATATTTTTAATAATATATCTATATCTAAAAAAACTTTTTGCTATAATAAATCTATTTTCAATTAGCTAGTTGCTATCTCTTGGGCCGGCTAGTAGCCAATTTGAAAGTTTTTTTTGATTTGACTGAGGATTGAAACTTTCTCCCATGGACTGCAGTCAACCTCGCTAACAACTGCGCCAAATCCCGATTGGGTAAGACTGACAGATATTTAGTATATTATAGAATGCATTGTCATCGACAACGAGACTATCTGCCGAGTTTCAGCTCGATTGGATGCCGGAAAGTGGGTTAATTTCGACTTCCAAGATTTGCATTCATTCACGAAAACGAAAGTGAAATTCAAATAGATAAAATGAAAACAATATCAGTGCTTTATCACCATAAAATTGGAAGAAGAAAACTAGAAGTGTTTTCCATACAAATTTGAATGGAAACAGATGTCGCCACTGACTAAGAACCTTTTGATTCTAGTCCATTTAGTATGCGGTCTGTGATTTGTTTACTTCAAGATTGATGTTTTCTAGCATGTCAGTGGTTATATAAGCCAAAGTAGATTGTAGGGTTCTGTGATATTTTTCCTGGGTACAAATATGTGAAAGAAATGCTAATATTTTGTGTAAGTCTTCCTACAATAACTACAAAAAGTTCCATATGGAGCTTATCCTTCTCGAGACTCCTGGGGGATGAGGAGACGATTTTTTTTTTTATTTGGTACATTTTTTTATTATTATATATTATTTTTTTTATTACATTTTAATTCTAAAAAACCTTTGTTTTCTACCTCCAAAACCCTGTGAAATTTCAGCACGAAATTAAAAAATATATATATAAATAGGTAAGTCAATCATCTATGCAATTCTATTGATTGCCAAGAAAATGTTATAATTTTATAAAAATATCAATCGATAAACCTAACTATCTGATTGATTTTTTTTTAAATTGTTCAATGTTTTAATATAAATATTCAAATATTACATTATTTATTATTTGACCGGTCGGTGGCTGAGTCGACATCGCGTTTGTGTCCCACCCAGGCGTAGTGTGTTCAATTCCTCGGCTGGCTAAGTCCTCCATCACAACACAAGCAACATTTTCCGCTTACTGTGGTAGTAGTAGGAGATTTTCAAATATTGTCAGGTTATTTGTAACCTGGAAATGTTTGTCTTTCTTTAAAAAAAAGAAAATAAAAAAAAAAAAAAACAAGTTACAATCAAAATTATAAAATTAAACAGCCTTAAATCTTCATTATTACAGAATTATTAAGAAACGCATTCAACATATCAAAACTATGAACTAACAAAGTAAATATGTAATGTACGCTATCATTACTGTCCCTTATCGGTTGGGAAAATTTCCTACAAAACTTTAAAGGTTGTCTGCTAATGAATTCAGAGAAAACTGATACAAGTAAAATAGTATCTTGTGGTCACAAAAGCCCAATTTGGAACAGTGGAACGGGGAATTGAAATTCTCGGAATTAGAAGGCAAACAATTAAAAACAGTATTAAAGGAGAATGGGTAATGGTAATGGCAAATGGTAAATGGTAGTGGGGTTCTTAATGTTTGCTTCTCATTGTTTCAGTAATGAAGTGAAACTTTAACATGGGTATTTCATCTTTTAATTTTTCATTAATTTCTTCAATGTCTATAAATTAGACTTAACAGGGAGACATTAAAGTAAATATATATATATTTTTTTAAATGAATTCCATAATAATATTCAGTGATATTTTTCAGTAGCAAAAAACGTATACAATGTATGTAAATTACAATGAGGTACAATCAAGGCTTCCATTAAAAATGTATTTCAGTATTAGCATATTGAATGTATTATAATAATTTGGATCATTACATCAACAGCACTATGAATGAAATAAACTACTTATAACTTGGTAACTAACTACATAGATAAAAAATACATGTGCTGCTTAAATAGCTGCTAAGTGCACACAGTGTACTTATTATCTGAGTCTAGGAAGTGCTTCAATATTGATATAGTAAATATGTGCTTACAGCATAATTAGCGGCGCTGTACGCTGTTCAACGAGACCCGCGCTCCCGCTCTTAGCTGTTGATTTTGTGGTAAATTAAGACTGTACCATGGGGCACTCGTTACTAGTACGTTCTTGCAATTAGCACCTGAATAGTTTTGGATTTTGTATGTATATATCGATCGGTTGGTGGCTGAGTTTACATTGCGTTTGGGTCCCATCCAGGCGTAGTGTGTTCAATTCCTCAGCTGGTTAAGTCCTCCATCACAACACAAGCAACATTTCCGCTTACAGTGGTGGTAGTAGGATATTTTCAAATATAATCAGGTTATTCGTAACCTGGGAATGTTTGCCTTTCATTTGAAAAAAAAAAAAATATATATATATATGTCTAATTTTCGTTTGAATAGTGTTAATGCTTTTATGTATAAAATACCTTACATTTTCGACTCTTATTATTACTCATTAGCTTCACTGATATCAATTTAGCAGCACTTAAACCGTTCAAATGCCCCAGTTTATAATTGCTAGATTCTTCAAAGGGGCTTTATTTTTAGTACCTACTGCAGAGTTGAAACTTATATATATATAAATGTGAATGTAAAATAGATAGTTCAATAAAGTAGATGGAAAAGCCAATGATAGTTTCAAGTAGCAGTTTATTGGGATAATGTTGTACTTGCATATAACTTATTTTTTTAAGAAAAGACAAATATTCTAGGGTTACGAATAACCTGACAATATTTGAAAAGTTCCTACTACCATCACAATAAGTCGAAAATATTGTTCGTTTTGTGACGCAGGACTTAACCAGCCGAGAGGAATTGAACTCACGATGCCTGGGTGGGGAAGCAGACGTGATGCCAACTTAGCCACTGAATGGTCGAAAGTATAGAGTTAATTAGTGGTTTAGATAAGTTTATGTTACTAAATAGATATGATTTGCGAATCACAAATGTATCACCATTCTAGGTACATATAGTAATAAAGTTTTTACAACAAATTCGATTTTGAAACGTTTTTAGATTATATTTCTTTAAATAAAAAATGTAATTAGTATCATTGATATATATTTATATAAAGAAGTTTGATTGTGACGGGCGAGCTTTGGGAATTGATTTTTACACAAATCTACAGTTTTATTCTGAGATTGATGAAATTTTGCATATTTCACATTTATTTGACATTTTTGAAAATTGTGAAAAATAGTTTAAAAAGGTCGTTGCATGTCACCGGTAGTTTGGTAGCAACGCAGCAGATAAGAAGCAGGTACAATATCAATAATAATAATAATTCAAAATTACTGATAGGTTCGCTTATCTGGGAATCTTTTGTGATAAATGACACACTGGCGTCAGTGGTATGTGGAAATAATCAACAGTAGTAGTCCGGGGCTTCTCTCTATTCAAATATTTACTTCCTGTTATTGATTTTCCAACAAGACCTCCATCATTAAATATATTATTTGCAAACCTCTGACAATTATTAATAATTTCTTAGCGTCAAATTTACCAGGCCAAAAATATTAAATATCATCGATACATGTAATAAAACAAAACGGTATTATATTATTAATACAGTAATACATAATTACGATAAAGTAATCTAAAACCAATATTGTTAAAAGTAAATGCCTATCTCACGGTTGCGTGATTATAAAGTGGAGTACTTGGCAGACATTGTAATATATTATTATAGATACATGGCAATATGTAAATGGGTGGATTCATTTACTAAACTCTGTTATCTGCTACCAAACAAGCTACCTTTTCGTTGCAAATATTCCACTATAAATAAAACCGGAAGCGCGCATTTTAGTTGGGAACAACTCTGGTCTCTTAGAAATCTGTGTATCTCCCTTACTGTCATGATATAAACGGTGTTAGAAAGAGAAAACACCACGCTTTATATTCAAATCTAGAAATTAACCACAGAAGAATTAAAATGTGCACTTTTATGAAACCAAATTTCGGAATGCAATTTGAAAAAATTATGAAGCATCTTTTTTATTTTATAAAAATTATGAAGCCTTATTTGTATTTTTATACAAAACGTCAAACAAGTAAGGTGACAATTATGTTTGTAATACATTTACCTAATAAACTGCATGTATTTTTTTTTTTTTTTTTCGTTTTCAGTAATTTTCGTTAAAACAAACGTAAGGTGAGCCATTTAATTTTTTTTTTATATTAACCGTTTGAGTGCCAAAAAATTCATACATTTGCTTGTAAAATGCCACGAAAAAAACATTATTTTTTATGAAACTATATATTTTTTTAAAACCCCATAAATTCTTTGAATTTTCAAGGATTTCGATAAATCAAAATATGATATTGGTTTAGAATCACGCGGAGGAGGATCTCGAAGTCCAGGCGTTTCGAAAAAATGAGAATTTTCGGTAGAAAAATTGGTTCCGGGAGGTACATTTGAAAATAAGTAATTTCCGGTGTTACTCTCCATTTCTTGGTCACGATGCGAAGAATTACTGGAAATTCGCATCCTGCGGTTGGGAAACACAGGTATGACATCACTGACATCACTCTCATCAGAGCTACTCTTACTCGAACTTGAATTAGAGGAGTGGAAATCGTCGCTCCCGCTGTCAGACATTTCAGAGGACGCCCTCGAAGTTATATTTTTTCAATTAACTAAAATAAAAAAAATAATAAATGAATCTGAAATTTAAACGGTTTACTACGATCTTACAACTATTAAGATAATATTAGAATAATATTTACCAACGCCGCAGCACCACACCCGACGTACGCGCGAATCAGAACACAACTGACGCAATCGACGGAAATCGACGATCGGCAATCTTTGTTAAAACACGAATCGACGAAAGTCGACGATTGGCAATCAAACGGTTAACATTCAAAATTTTAATATATCAAAAATTATATTCTTATTTATAATAATAAAATTTGAAATCGTAATCTATCACCTTTTAAAGGCAGTTTTTAGTTTTCAGATACATTCATAAATACTACATTTATTTCAATTTTATTTCGAATAGGAAATACTCCGTCCTTATGTCAAAATATGGCAGAGGCCTAAGGAGTTAAATAAATCCATCACTGTAATAAATACACACTCGTTTATATATTGACAGCATCTAACAAATATTGAATGAAAGCCACACAGAATTATACAATTCACCTTCATCTCAATGACAATTCTTTTCCAAACTTTCTTCCGGCAGGTAGGTACCATAATACCGATTACCCCATTCGACAGCTAAACACAGTAGGAACCACGATTATGCGAACTCTGGAGAGATAAAGAGGTAGTATTCAACAAGGCCACTATCTTGAAACAGAACCGGAATGTGACAAAAAAAAATTACAGACGGATAATTTGCCAAATGGTCGTGTTAAAACAGAACTTCACTACGCTCAGTCAATAAAGTACCTAATCAAAGAAAAGTTTTCAAACAACCATTAACATGTATCATGATTTATTAAAAGAGCTAACAATAAAAAGAAAATATCATATTACATAATGTAGCATAATTAAATGTAAGTTGCACAAACATTGATTTGCTGATTATTTTGCATAAAAATGTTGTTAATTTATGCTAAACATCATGTCGTTTCAGACATAAACAACTTTTTAGAATAGATATTTTTTTTATTATTTCAACACTGAGTGTTTTAATTGACCAAGACTAATATTTTTTGCAGCATTTTATGTAATAATTATTATCGCTTAGTAATGGGACGTCGTTTCGGAAATGTGTTAAAAAAACAGAAGATTTTTTCTCACCTGGTGTAGTTGCTCTAGGAATTCGGCATCTAAACTGGCCAATTTTACTGAAAACGGTGCATTCTTGGCAATCACGTTGGCCACGATTTCGTCAGTTACCTAAAATCAAATTCTAATATGAAAATGGGAACGCAGAGTTGATTGAAAACTACAAGCAATCAATCCCAAATTGATGGGTTTCTGTCATACCATCAATCACTTTGAGAGTAGATACACAATCCTAAGTACGCAAGAGGTTTCGTTGCATAATTTGGTTTGATTGATTGTGCTCGAAAGTCCTCAAATCGAAGCATCCATAATATTATGTAACATACTGCGTAAAAATTCAGACCAAAATATTGTTGTGTTCATTTCAAGATATATATTTAAAATTTATTAATATAACTTTTAAGTAGGTACCTACATACATATTATAATGTTTATAAAATATTTACTTGTACATGCTTTTACACACTTTTAATTTAATTTTATGCAGTCAAGGTAACATCTCTTTTGCTTGTGTGTATTATTATTTATCTTGGCTTCTGTTTAGAAAGATTAAGTCTTGGCCTATAAGATGGCATTTAGAGATCCACTCGAGCACTTATATCTAAGAGAGATTTTGTTGAGAAAGGTTGTAAAAATTCCTTGCCTTTACCTTTATCTACAAAGCATAGCCAGATAAAGGTTATTTTGTTTCATGCCATTTTAGTATTCTATTGTACTATCTGGTTATCAAATATGAGAGGGTAATCTATTCAAACAAAGATATCATTGTACATATTTACCAACACCAAAATATAGAAACTATATAGAGGGAAAGCCATGATTAATATCATGCATACTTTGCGGAAAATAAGATATATATCAAATTGTAAGGACATTGGGAAAATTAATTTTAAGTTAGATTTAATTTGAGGTTGATTAGGTACCTATCTACATAATTTGGATCCCTTAAAGCCCTAATTTCAACACAAATGTTTCAAAGGAATAAGGGTATTTAAATAATGCAGAAAACTCTAAGTAGAAAGATTATTTTCAAATACTATTCATTATAACAATACTCACTGATAAGCGTAGTGGATTATTAAGTGATTTGTTCCCGATGGCTTGAATGATTGCTTCTTCCGTTGCCTTCAGTATTGTCATCAGAAAACATGTTTTGGCTCCGGTGTGCTCTTGAAGCTAGATAAAAATTCAGCTAGTCGTTATTCAGTGATTCATAAAAGATACATAAATGAGTGTATTTTATAATAAATCTTTTCATTAATTCTGAGAATAAAAGATGTACATTCATTCACTATATATATATTTTTTTAAATCTAGTAAAAATATTTAGATAAATATCAAACCAAATTAAGGATTTCATTGTTTATCAAAGATAAAAACAATACTAGGAAATTAAAGATTCGACAATTATACGAATTTGTATTTACCTGCTGTTAATATAATACAAAAAGGGAACACGGACACAAAGAAAATATTATTTCAGTCGGCCGCGGAAAGTCAAATACTTTTAAAAAAATATAGTCGGTAGGTACATCAAATTTCATAACCGGTTAAAAAAATTTCTAATAAATTATAAGGATAAGAATGCAAATATTTTACAATATTATTGAAGTAGGGTATATTTACATATAAATTTATCTTCGTCTGCAGTTCCGCTGAGCTTCTTTCCACTAATGAGCTGCATAATCCCAAAATTTGTCCAGGATCGCTAACTTCGAGACGTTTATCAATTGGAAAATGTTTTTCTGTACTATCCAAGGAATCGTTTTCATTCATATTTCACAGAGGTAATCATTAAAAATTACCAACACATTTACCACTGAAAAACTTCACACACTCGCACACCATCGATCTCTCCGAACATTTCGACGATTTTCACTAGATTTTCACATCGACTTTTCTGACATTTTCATTTCATTTCAATGTTTACTTGTTTCATAGCGAGTTTTAAAAAATAAACAGCTGTTCATGCATTTGACGTGATGGTCTGGTTCATTTGATAGTACAGTTTTTATGGGGCAGATTGTTTCAAAATTATTAAATTAATATCGTCAAGCCGAGAGAACACGAGCTATTTTTGTCACTGCGACTAACTTAAAATCCATTGTGCTATAAACATGGAAGAAAGAACTTTCCCTCCTCCGTGGGTATAATATTAAGGAAGTGTGCAAATGTGGCGACGCGATAATAGGGCAACTTTTTTCAAAATTTATAGGGATTTTGAATAGTCGCAGT
The DNA here is from genome assembly GCA_026573805.1 of Hesperophylax magnus. NCBI lineage: Eukaryota > Metazoa > Arthropoda > Insecta > Trichoptera > Limnephilidae > Hesperophylax > Hesperophylax magnus. Next base: position 12,022,567 of record JAIUSX010000022.1, read on the forward strand.
GACAAAAATTGCTTGGCCTAATACTGTCCGTACAGTAGGGCAAATAATTTTATACAAAAAAGCAGTATAAATATTTTAAAGATGAGACAATACCAAATACCCTAAAATGAAGTCGGAAACCTAACGACGTAAGTGAAGAAGCCGTGCACAAAAATATGCGACGCGCGGCCCGGGATGGACCCGGATGTGTTGGACAGTCCAATAATCCAATTTATTTTAATTATTTCTGATTATAACGTAATACTAAATTCTGAGATATTCCTAGAGGAATCTCTCAGAGAGTTACTAATTCACTGTCTAGAAAAATAAAATCTGGTGCTTACCACTAATTTTACAGTTGAAAAACGTTTTCTAAAATTTTTAAACCACTTACGTAAAACATTTTAATGGTAAGGTACTGTTTTTATTAAACTAAACTTTTGTTGAATCACTCTAAAAATATATATAAATCATCATTACGAATTCGTCAGAATTAATTAAAATGAGAGCCTCGAGCAAACTCCCATTAGTCTTATGACCTCTTAAATAAATTATCTTGTGACTTCTTAAATAAGTTGTTGCTATTAACGAGTATACAAACGAACTAACTATATGAACAGCCTGCCAAAGAATGTTCACAGGATCTAATTCAGTGAAACCACGCGTCTTGTTATATCCAGTATCGTATCTTCACTCTATTCAATGGGAATGAATGATTTTCGCATCAACTAGTGAAAATAAAACATTGTTCTTGACACTTTAAAAATATTAAAATAATCTTTTTATTGGTTTTTCATTCTGGGTGTTGTAGCTTTTAGCCATTGCCCAGGAAAAAGATAAAAACTGCTATTTAGTTGTAAATGAAAACCTGCATTGATATAAATATTGCATTATGTGCCTCTCAAAACTACAGCTTTAGAATGGCGACATATTACGGTACATGCATCAAAGAATTTTATACAACACCATACACACCCGACAGATGATGTGTTAAGTGTGGGCGTGGCGACGATGATGTGCTAGCCAGGCGATATTTGAAAACGATGCAAGGGGGTCAAATCAATTTACGGAGCTCCATGATCATACGACTGTCAAGGTGACAAATCCCACACAAAGAAATGATATTCCGCAGCAGTTACCCAATTGATCTGACTCCCTCTCCCGAGGAAGATTATAGCGCAGTGTGACACCTCTACATATAGTATGCATAAACCACTCCCAAATAAGTGTTGATGTGTGTAACCCCCTAGGCTAAACACTTGATGCATATTGCATAAATTCTCCACCCTCAGCCACCGAGGAATTTTGAAAATTTTCATCATCAACGAAGTGTTAGGGCCCCAACAACAAGTTCAGTCATTCTTATACAGAATTATGAACAAAAATAAAACACAGGTGAATTAAAAAATTGGTTTATTTCACGAAAAACATTTTACAAATGGTGTTTTTTACATGGTACAAGAATATTGATAACATCAAAAAATATAAGTTATGTTTGAAGTTTTCAAAGATGGTGTGAAATATCAATATTAAGATGTTAAAAGAAAACATTGTAAGAAACACCATTTTGTCTGAATCTTAAATAATAAAGTTTACCCTGCCGGCATTCTGCGAGCAGTGAAGATCATTCTATTGCTCCATCTATTTATTTATTTTTTCAATATATTTTATACAACAAATGTAATTCAAGCTCTCACAGCAATCGTCTTCATAATGAATTACCTTTTGACAATTATAAAATTAAGTTTTAATCTAAACTTAACCCATCATATTCAAAAATATAATTCAATATATCAATGAGATAGTAAAACTTAATCCAACGCTAAGCCGGGGGGGCCTACACATGGTTGAATAATAGTTTAACATGCAGTCAGGTTATACAATTATAAGAGGCATGTGACCATTATAATGTTTGGTTTCATCACACTAAACTTAGTGTAAGAGGGTCAACCATCATTCAATGTGATCCAATTGAAAAAATCATGACTACAGTTCTTCAACAGGGTCGGGGAATTGTGGGATAGGGGGCAACTAGTGGTCCTTCAAACCTTTAATCAACTTAAGACACCTAATTCAAAGTAAACAAAATACATAGACTACTAGTTGTTCTCGTAATAGTAAAAAATGAAGGGTAAATAACAAAATAGAAAGAGGACGCACTACAAAAAATACTACAATTTTCATAAGAGATTTTGTGAATCATTCATGTTATTATTACAGATTTATGCCAAAGGTGGTGGGTGGTGTGGGGGAGGTGGACAGGGAAGGGCATCTAGTCGGCCCCCCCTCCGTTGGTGTTGGCCACAGGGGCAGTGGCGGGGGAGGCAGAGCGGGGGGAGCGGGTACGGGTGCGGCGGGGAGAGCGGGAGCGCCGGGGGGAGCGGGAGCGCGAGCGGGTCACGGTGCGGCTGCGGGTTCGGCGGGAGCGAGACCGAGAGCGGGACCTGGAGCGAGACTTGGAACGGGACCTGCAATGCCAGAACAGAATAAACAGTTATAAAACAGCCGTACTAAACTGTCAAAATATATTTATATAATGTAGCCAAAATCAATTTTAGGTGTGTCAAAATATATTTATATAATGTAGCCAAAATCAATTTTAGGTGTGTCTAAATCAACAATCATTCGCGTAGAAGCTCGAACTGTTACGAAAGTGAATAAAATTCTAGAATTGATGGTGATTAATAATCATTCACGTTTATATCTTAATTATTGAATTGTTATAAAAAATACATAATATACATATATTATATTATAATCCTTTCTACTTTTCAATTTAAAGAAATAATACACTAAATAGATGTTTATAGCAGTAATCGATAATGGATATAAGATGTAATGTCGAGAAGCGTGTGTGACGATCCTCAGTGGTATCCGTGAATCAGTGGTTTGTCGAATTATTACTGTTATTACTATTCTATTATACACATACATAGATATAAATTAATAATAATAATGAATCTTTGTTTAGAGTAGAAGTAATGTCGGGAAGCGTGTGTGACGATCCTCAGTGGTATCCGTGAATCTGTGGTTTGTCGAATTATTACTATTCTATTATACACATACATAGATATAAATTAATAATAATAATGAATCTTTGTTTAGAGTAGAAGTAATGTCGGGAAGCGTGTGTGACGATCCTCAGTGGTATCCGTGAATCTGTGGTTTGTCGAATTATTACTATTCTATTATACACATACATAGATATAAATTAATAATAATAATGAATCTTTGTTTAGAGTAGAAGTAATGTCGGGAAGCGTGTGTGACGATCCTCAGTGATATCCGTGAATCTGTGGTTTGTCGAATTATTACTATTCTATTATACACATACATAGATATAAATTAATAATAATAATAATGAATCTTTGTTTAGAGTAGAAGTAATGTCGGGAAGCATGTGTGACGATCCTCAGTGGTATCCGTGAATCAGTGGTTTGTCGAATTATTACTGTTATTACTATTCTATTATACACATACATAGATATAAATTAATAATAATAATGAATCTTTGTTTAGAGTAGAAAAGTCAACAGAATGAACACAAACAGAGGAGCGTAGTTCTCTCGGCGGCAGTTTGCAGATAAAAGGGAGAGTATCATTGTAAAGATAGAAGCGTGGCTCTGTAAAAATGACATTAGTAAATAATGTTGTATTTGGTAAACGTACATAACTCACGTAACAGTGTGCGCGTCTCATAAAGCGAAAGATCGGCGATCGTGATCGGATGGAGAAGAGGAGCTAAGTAGGAAGCCTTGGAGCTATATCTGTCTCGGCTTACTCTCACACTGACTGTGGCCGGGTAGAGAAGGAAGGGAAAACCTCTGGTGGAGGTGCGCAGAGAGGCTACGAGGCTCAACTACCGGCCAGTACAAGCACTGATACAGTGGGGAACATTAACCTATAAAACATAGCACCACCAAGTTAAATATGTTTGCTGCATGCAAGTGCATGTCATGTCATGGGCCCCTGCAGTGTTCTCACGTTATAAGCATAGATACTCTTCAGATATTCCTCAGAGTTATGGGGGCAGACTTGACTGTTTATTTTCATTTAAAATTATGTATCTAACAATTTCCGATAACTTAACCAACAACTACAAAAAGACTTCTTTTCTAAGTAAAATTTAGCACAAAATATTAAATGAATATCGGAAGACTATAAAACTGCACATTAAAAACTTTTTGCTTCATTTTAAAAAGCAATTTTATAGTCATTTTATTAGTTGAACCGAGATTTGGGTGATAGAAGGTTGTAGGCTTCAATCATGGGCTCTAAGTAGACAGGAGAACACTGCTTGGGGATGAGCGAGTGAGGGGAGTAAAGGGGTACAAGGGGGGTCATAATACCTCCTGCGCCCGCCACGCCTGTTCAGCCGGGTACAGTCACGGGCATAGTGGCCACGGTCTCCACACTCGTAGCAGCGGTCGTCAGGGTGGAAAGGGCGCGCAGAGCGGGAGGAGCGCGGGGGCGGGCCGCGGAAGCCCCGGCCACCGCCGCCGCCGCCACCTCCCCCACCACCCCCTCCGCCGCTCTTGCCATTGGACATCTCCACACGGGCACGGCGCCCGCAGATGGTGCGCCCATCGAGACCCCTCACCTATCAAGTGAAAAATACTAAAGTGCTCTATTACAACAACTAGCAGATTAAAACATATTGACAGTTCATATATAATTATTATTATAAAATACCACCAATGTTTCCAAAAATAACATTCATAAAGGGTCAAAAACAAAACGATACCATGGTAATGTTCAAATTTACAGAGTTAAAAACTGAAGTAAATTTATAAAAGAAGTCAACATATACCAAAATTGGGAATGTTTACCTGTCTTATCTATTGGTTGGCAACTGAAAATACCTTTAACACTAATTACAATTACATTTGTATGAATAAAAGGCCGGTACATAGATCTCGATCAGAGAGTGACGTTCTGGGCGCCGGTTTTTATGGCCGAGTTGATTGATTTTATATAACAGATTTATGGAACAGTGCTGGCAAACGTTTGCATGGGACTTATTAAGTACTTACCGCGTCTTCTGCATCCCTAGCATCTTCAAATTCTACAAATGCAAATCCCGGAGGATTACGTGCTACCCAAACGTTCCTCAATGGTCCGTAATAGCCGAAGGCGTCTTCTAGTTCGGGTTTGCTGGCATTATTACCCAAATCTCCGACGTATAACTTACACTCTGACCCGTAGCGGGCCATAATGCTGAAAAAAAATGAGAATAATGCTTTAATTGTATACAAAACTTATTTATTGAACTCAGCAGTAACGGCCACACAATAAAGACGTAAAATGGCGGCAGACGACAAATTTGCTTCTTTCCGGTGATACTTGAAATTCAAAGCACTAATTCTTATAATGGGATGCTAAAGCTAGTATACACAATGATTTAAACGTCAATTTCACATACGTGTAGGAAGATTACTTTTGCAATCACTGAATCACGAAAACATGCGAAATTTCAAGAACGAGAACTGAAACAGCAAGCCACCATAAACAATATTTATTTTATGAAAGTATAGATTATAGAACGTATAGAATTTGGCAAACGCCGGAAAATGGCTAAAACAACCATAAACAACTTCTGCGGTTTTTTAAATTATTAAATGCTATCCTAAAACATACACACGAGAATAGTCTCTATTATTTTTTATCCTAAGACTAGTTATCAGTTATCAAAAACAAATTGTTGAGAAATATGCTGAGAAATCGACTTTAGTAGCTTTTTTAACAGGCGATATTTTTGAGCTTGTGATTTTTTTTATGGCTGTTGAAAAATCGAATTATGTGTAGCCTAGCCGTTGGTCATATGGGTTTTGACTTTTGACGTCCATGTCAAAAAAAGTTTTTGTGTTTCGATAACAAAGAATAAAAATTATATTTCGAATCGTTAAATATGATAAACTTGTAGAAAACGCCATAATGTTTTGTCAGGTCAAGGCATTTTCTAAATGTAAGGATATTGAGACAGTCAAACAATCTCTTTTCCTTTCTGACAGATATGGTAAGTTCAATATTTATTAATTTTCGTAAAAAATATGGTGAATTTAAAACTAAAGATATTGGTTTATCGTATTACACATGATCCATAAAACTCTCAAATTTAGGTATTCATTTTTTACAAGTTCGTTTGCTCTCTTGCCATTATTATTGTGATGTAAACAAAAGTTGAAGTCAACAACGGTTCACTATGATTGTCTGTTGGTTGTGTGCAATTAATCATAAAATAATTTGAATAGTAATAACATTGATTACATAATTATTTGCAGGAGACAACTGGCTGAGTGAATGTCAAGTGAGCCTATCCCCATGCGGCTCGGTACTGGTTTTTGGTCGACAGGACCGGCTGTCTATCCTGTGCACACAGTGGGATAGCTCCTCAGGCTCCACTACCTTCGTCAGCTCCTGGAGTGGAACTTTGCCTGGTGAGGCCACGGCGCTTCTGGCTCTGCCCATCTCCTCATGTGGGCAATCTTCTCAGGTTAGCCATCTTATCTGAAATAATCTGCGATAGTAAACGCTCTTTGGACAAATTAAATAAAGCGTTCAAGAGATACCTTATCAAATACAATTCTCTGGTGAACCAACCACTTTTCTTCATTTTATGTTAATAATAATCTAATCCTTTATTTTGTTCAAATTTTACAATGATGCGTTCCGATCTCTCTCTACTCTGACTCTTAATTATATTAAAATACATTCCGAGATTTGACCCTTTGTGCGCTGACACTGAATTTTCGTGGTGCCCCAGTTGATTCTATTTTCTTAATAACTAGTTGTTTTTTGCAAAATGATGTTTTTGTAATTTTTTTTTGCAATTTACTCTATATTATTATTGTGAAATAACACAAATTTATCACACTAAATTTACTTGTGTACGCCGGGATTTAAACCCGCAACCTCCAGCTTGCTAGTCAAAAGCCTTACCCCTCGACCACGGAGGCCGTCTTCAAAAGTCAACTGTCAAAAAAAATCCTGGAGTGTAGTGGACCAAAATGGAGTGGAAAATGAGTTATTACATTCACAAAGACACAGAAAAACGCAGCAAATGAATTTTTGTTCAATCTAATGCTAGCTAAGTCCTCCATCGTAACACAAGCAACATTTTCCGAAAAACGTGAAATATTTTTTTCTTAGTCCTATGTCCTCAATGTGCATCGTTTGGTACCTAGCTGGGGCCCCCTCCGAGTTTGGGGCCCTAAATAATATTTGATATATTAATTTCCGAGTCCTGTATCCTTAATGTGTACCATTTTGACAGCATTCCCAAAGCTGACATATTATGCTTTAAGGAACTTATTTCCTATGGGGGCTTCCTATGTGGAGTTAATGTTAAAGAAAAAATTAATCATTCCCCCCCCCCCCATTTGGAGTCCGGCCCTGATAGAGACGATGCATTACTTCTGTATCTGGCACTAAATTCACCAAATTTATTTCATACATATACTTAAAGTACAGTCGCGCATGTCAACAATATTATTGTGATGAGGTGTTATGTTTCAAATAACCTTTTAATTTATTGTAGGTACCTTTCATTATTTGTATAGCGCCGTTTTATTGACAAAATCACTGCGATTGATCGGGCCCCAGGCCGATGATTTATACCTCCCGAAACCTCTCGGTGGCCCTGTCTATGTGCCTGAGTTCTGGGGCTCATGCCCTGCGTGCCCATAGGGTAAAGACGGAACTGCAGGGGGGCTCCAGAGAGACCCAGCAGGGGGGGCTAGTCATCATTTGGCACCCTTGGCGACGACTACAACTGATGTTTTCAGGCACATATAAGCCATAGCATTCCAAGAATCAATAGATTTAAGCATTATATTAATATGACATTAATTAATTATCTGACATTCGTTCTGCATGTCCAGCCCATTGCAGGATTTGAGACCCACATAATCTATTTTAATAATAAACAATTTTAAACTAGTAGTTCTTTCTAGTAATATGACATTAATTATCTGGCATTTGTTCTACATGTCCAGCCCATTGCAGGATTTGAGACCCACATAATCTATTTTAATAATAAACAATTTTAAACTAGTAGTTCTTTCTAGTAATATGACATTAATTATCTGGCATTTGTTCTACATGTCCAGCCCATTGTAGGATTTGAGACCCACATAATCTATTTTAATAATAAACAATTTTAAACTAGTAGTTCTTTCTAGTAATATGACATTAATTATCTGGCATTTGTTCTACATGTCCAGCCCATTGCAGGATTTGAGACCCACATAATATATTTTAATAATAAACAATTTTAAACCCACCCACTAGATTACCAAACCTTTTCACTGCTCCGAAAAAGACAAAAGAAAATCGCTACTCTCACATACCACAATTATATTTCACACTTAGAACATGCCATACAAAATAATACAAAAAAAATATGGAGCTTTGTCAAAACGCAAAGAAAATCTCCCTACATGCCGGAACACCTAACATACGGCTCTAAAATTGCACACAACAGTAAGGAGATCACTGACCTGTTTGCTGACTATTTCTCTACCGTCTTCACTGATCATACCCCAAATTTAGCACCTGATGTTAACGAACCTGATCCGCTAAATAATATAGCCATAAACTCAATTAAAATCAATGAAGACATCACCTACAAATATCTTTCATCCATTGACATTAACAAAGGACCTGGTTTAGATAGTTTGCCTGGTATCTTCATACGTAACTGTAGTAAATATATCACTATTCCGGTCAGCGCAATTTTCAAAAAATCAATAAGTGAAGGAACGTTTCCTCATAAGTGGAAATCTACCGTAATAACTCCCATTTATAAAAAAGGCGTTAAACATGACGTTTCAAACTATAGACCTATCTCTCAACTTCCTATCTTAAGTAAAATTCTTGAAAAAATCGTTTACGACCAACTTTACCCGACTATCGCTACAGCAATTACACACAACCAACACGGATTCATGAAAAACCGGTCTACTACATCTAACCTGGTCCTATTTGTCAACTATTTGCACAGCAATATGGACGAAAGGGTACAGATCGATGCTATGTACACCGATTTTTCAAAGGCCTTCGACCGCGTTATTCACTCAATTCTTTTAAATAAACTTACTCGTCTTGGAATACACGGTGACTTATTTAGATGGATTAAGTCATACATTAGTAATCGTAGTCAAGTTATCTCAATAAGTGGTGTCTTATCCAAAATAATAAACGCAACCTCGGGCGTTCCTCTTTAATATATACTTAAACGACATAGGCTCATGTTTCCAACACTCAAAATTTTTAATGTTTGCAGATGACATGAAAATTTATAAAACGGTCATCTCTCTATCGGACTGTAGAGAGCTACAAAGTGACTTAGATAGGCTCTGCAACTATTGCACAGCTAATTATTTGGACCTCAATGTTTCAAAATGCCACACCATGTCCTTCACCAGAAACAAGCATATAATTAACTTTCCATATTCACTCCGCGATGAACCCGTGATCTCAAAAAGCGAATGTAAGGACCTTGGAGTCTACGTAGACAGTAAACTTATATTTAATATGCACATTTCTTCAATCACTGCTAGATCTTACAAAATGTTAGGTTTCATACTGCGTCTGAGTAAATTATTTAAAAATCCACGTACGCTAGTAATGCTTTATTCCTCACTAGTCAGAAGTACACTGGAATATGCATCGCCTGTCTGGAATCCCAAATACACTTACTATGTCAATAATATAGAGCGCATACAAAATAAATTTACTAAGTACCTAGGTTATAAATACAACAATAATTATATCTGCACTCTCCAATCCCTGAAATCCAGGCAAACGGTAGCTGACATGACATTTCTCCATAAAATAATACACAACGAAATAGACTGCTCAGAACTTCTATCCCAAATAAATTTTAACACCCCATCTAAAAGAACTCGACACACCAACCTTTTTTACACAACTAGTAATAATACAAACGCTGCAGCCAATTCCCCTATTTCTTGCATCCTTCAAACATTCAACTCAATTCAAACAAGCACAAGTACCGATATATTTTTTGATTCTCTCCCTCTATTTAAGAAAAACTTTTTTAGCACACTAAATTCGTCAACATAACACATACAACCACATACAGACACACATGCACACGTACACACACAAACACTCACACACACCTCTCTCCTTCCCCAGCACACTAATTAACTTAACTTAAAAATGTAACTTAACCGTAAAATGTATAATATACCTCCTATGTATATATGTCAGCGACATGTCATTGGTACCAATTATTGTACTAACTTTTAAAACTTTGTAACTATTGTCATCTATGTAATTATGTACTGTTTGTTTCTGCAATAAACAAAAATAAAAATAAAAATAAAATAAAATAAACTATTAGTTCTTTCTAGTAATATGACATTAATTATCTGGCATTTGTTCTACATGTCCAGCCCATTGCAAGATTTGAGACCCACATAATCTATGTTAATAATAAACAATTTTAAACTAGTAGTTCTTTCTAGTAATATGACATTAAGTATCTGGCATTCGTTCTACATTTAAAGTCATTGTAGGATTTGAGACCCATATAATCTATTTGAATAATAAACAATTTTAAACTAGTAGTTTTTTGAACAGTAGAAGACCTCGCAACCAAAAAAGTGTGTTTCTAATTTTCTCTTATAATAAATCAACCTTAAAATTTCCTCTGAAATCTTAAGATTTGTAAGTAGGTGCTTTAATACCTAAGTACTTAATTATCAACCATTTATTATTTTATGTAACATTTTTTTCTGTGATTTTCAAAAATTATTTGAATGTATCAATGCAGTCCGCCACCATATAATTGAAATGATTAAGAAACTGACCATTTAGGTGTACTCGGACTGGGTGTGCATCGCCGTGGGCTTCCGTTCGGGCGATGTAGGCTTCTACACAGAGCAGGGTCAGCTGCTGCTCTCGGAGAAGCTGGAAGACTCACCGGTGCTGAGCATCAAGTGCTACACGGGGCGTTATGGCAACGAGTCTGACGAACTGTCGGTGGTGTACGGCAAGGCCATCTGCCGCCTCGCCAGCTCAAACCTGCTGCAGCTGCTGTGCTATGCGAGGGTCCAGCTGGCTAGAGGTTAACTATTCTTTTATCAATTATCGAAAACAATACCAATAATTTTCAATAAAATATGATTAATGACAATATTTTAAATTGGTTTCGGTAGCTCGATAGGGTATTTTAACATTTTTTAATAGTTGTTGAATAAATTTCAAAGTGGCAAGCAAAAAGGACGTCAATTGTAATGCTTTAGATTTTGTAGTTTTAGTACTAAACTGTCACGCATCGCAAATGTGCCAAAATGAACTCGTTGACGAGAAAGTGTTTTAATCACCTGGCAAACACTAGTAAAAGCCAAGGAATAACATTTCTTTTTTAAATACTTGTAATTACTTCTTTTTTTTCGATTATTATAAATAATTTAGTTGTTTCCCGCCCAAAGATTTTATGCATCATAGAGAAAATGCAAGGCCGACTAGTAGATTTCTGGACACCAAATTACCAAATGAACCAAATTACAAAGTCACTGCTTTCGCCAACTAAACTTCACTGTTAAAAAAAGTCCAATCGCTCTGTTTATTTAAATTCTTGCGGTAAAACAACATACAAATCAGCAGTAACAACAAGTATGAACATCAATTGCCGCCATTTGCTAACTGTCGCGGCTCTATTACGGCACGGCACTGACTTGATCACTGGGCACCTCAAAATCATGTAACTCTAGTCGGCCATGAGGTAATATTCGACGCAACTTTTGAATACAAAAAATGCTGCTCGGTCCTATCGTTTATTTCGTTCACACACATTTTGTTTTAATGCCTATTATTGTCATACATGAACAACGTTTGAATTAAGAATTTACTAGAAACATAAGAGTGTTTATCACTTGCCACATTTTATCTTGATTACCTGAGAAAAACAAGTCTAGATGTATTGTAACGTTGTTAGGAAATACTGGTATGCATGTTTTTCCATTTCCCCTGCAATGTAAATTTTTTGTAGTAATACACAATTCTACAATTTTACCTATATTTTCTATAATGATTTAAAATATGCCATTTATTCGTTATTTGTTCATGCATTTGGCCAAAGCAGTAATTTGACATAATGTGTATCCCTTTTGAGCTTAAATTCCTTTTATATTATCAATTAGAACATGGAGCAGTCATAAATGCGTTTTGGTTAAAGACATTATTCCACACAGTTTGGGAAAGAAACTTAGGCCTTAGTATAAGCAAAACGGTCATGTTGTTAATGTCATTGTGGTTTCAACAACTAGGCCTATTTTTGCTTGCCAAAAAGTGTAGAATTAAGCCTTTCTCCAAAACACAGGATATATGTAATTTGTGAAGTAACCACTGTGAATTTCCCAGCAGAACAGGCCGGAGGGGTGAAGGAAGGACTGGACGGCAACACGGTCCTGACTAAGAAGTTTGGTTTCAATAGTTACAACCTGATCAACGATGCCTCCATCGTTGGTCTTGATCAGACCAATACTTTCGACTACCTCGCTAATGCCAGTATACACGATGGGTTCTACACCAGGTTTGTAAAAACATTAAAACAAGTACAACAAAAGATTGTCATCTCCCTAAAGAAATGTATTTATTATCTCTACGTGCATAATGTGCATTTACATCTGGAACCCACGTTAAAATATTCGTACACAAGCTCTTATAGAATAGAATACAAAATATTCTTATGCTGTCTAAGTTTTAAAAAGGGTATTCCAGAGGTAGTAACTACAACACTAATGATCTGAATATGCTTAAAGAGTCAGATAGAAGATTTTCGCTGACTTGGTATTTCTATATAAAATTCCTAGGACAGGTTTTGAAAAATTCGTCAATTTTCAATGTTGATTTTCAAGTTCTGTGAAGGTTCTATCCAAGTTCTGTTGTGATTTCAGTTTTGTTAAGCAACTGGCCAATATTGATGTAATAAAATAACTTGATAAAACCTTCACAGAACTTGCAAATCAACAAAAAGTGGGGGGTGGTTTCATAAAATTTGAACAACTCATCAAATTTCAAAGTTAATATTCAAGTTCTATGAAAGTCCTATTCAAGTTCTGTTACCATCCAAGTACTGTTAAACAACTGACCCAAGATGAAATAATAAAAGAACTTGAATGGAACTTTCACAGAACTTGAATATTAATTTTGAAATTTGATTAATTGTTCAAATTCTGTAAATCAACCCTTCCCAAATGGTCCAGAATTGCTTGCATCGATAAGCTATCGGATTACATTACGTGATATTAAGAAGTAATGATTTATTTCTGTGCAAAAATTCTGGGACTTAATACCATATATGTACTATATTGTACTTCTTGTTGCCCAGAATACTAATGGACGGAATTGATTATGCCGACATGTGAACATCTTCAATTTATCACAAAATAAACACAAAAGATTGTAGCAGGGACAATTCAGTTATGTATAAAAGAAGAAAAAAAAACTACATAATTTTTACTATTCCTTTGTAAAAATGACCCGTAAATAAATTAAACTAATAAAATTACAGATCTCTACGTTCGGTGGCGCCGCACAACACTGTAGTGGTGGGCGTGGGGGACCCCTACATTGGCTTCCACCATGCCCTGGAAGGTGGAACGGCCCAACCCTTACTGACTGAGGTGGCCAGAGCAGCTGCCAATAAGATCATGTAAGTCTATTTTATTTTTTTAAATATTATATTACATCATTATAAGCGGAATATGTGTAATAATAATACAGTCGAATTTGGTTATAACGATCACGGCAATAGTGAGTTCAAGGCTATAATGAGCAATTACAAAACGATATTTTAGCTCAGTCTTATCTTCATATAATTGTTGACTGTTATAACGAGGTCGATTCACTGATATACCGAGCAAATAATTTTATCAACACAATTGTTGATTTAATTGAAAAGATAGTAATTAGGGAATTATTCTCGAAGTAAGTAGTAACAAACAAAGGGGTGGGAATTTCCTATTCCATTAGGGACGGATTCATATTTTCATGGCACTACCTGTGTAAGATTGTCGACTATGTGAACCATTGCTATCCATCGGGCACTATGTAAAATTGTCATAAAATCTACGAAAGTCGTGCGAAATTTGAGCTTCACAATTAAACTTCAAAGTAACTTTCACAATTTTGTTCCCTTTTTACGTCTTCTTTTGTATTACAATTCATCTTCAATTTTGTTTTAAAAACTAATAAATAAGTTTATACGTAAATTTATAATAGTGATGCACAATATTTTTCAGCAGACGGGCCGCGTTTGTCTATTTTTCAAACAGGCTGCGACCTACAAGTGAATTTTCTTTGTTTTCGTTAAGAGGGAGGAGGTTGACAGCGAAATTCAAGATTTAAGGTTTCTGTTGAATTTTGTGTTATGCAAACGGGTTCTTCAAATTTGGTTCCATTTAGGAAATCCAGCATAAATTAAGCAAAACTCTACAAAAAAATGTTCTCAGCCAGGGTTTTCAAGAATTACCCCAAACATTTAGATTTGGATGGGGCCGTGGGTTATACATCACTGGTTTGTGACAAGTATTTTTTTACAGCCGAAAACCAAAACAATCCAATTTTACAGGAGGTAGGTAATAATAATAATAGTTGGCTAATTTATATGGCGCCATGTTCGTGAAATATCACCTAAGGGCGCTGTACAAATATATTTACGGTACAGTATGTTCAAGCAAGTGATAAAAAAGATAGACAATTTAGTGATATTTTTCTTGCCTTTAACCAAGTGATGATAGTTTTGAGAAAGAGAAAAGTTTTGAAATTGAGAAGCAAGAAAGCGAAATCTTCAAAACAATCATTGATAATAAATTTGAGTAATATATTTTAAGTGTATTTTTCAATTTTTTTTTTTTAATAAGTAATACCTACTCGTATTTTGAAAATATACTGTATTTTTGCGAATAGGCAAGTAGTTAGGTACATACGACTTTTAAAAAATCAATTTTGGAAATAACGATTAATGGCTATAAGAAGCAAATTTCATCGGTCCCCTCGTGCTCATTATAACCATGTTTGACTGTAATAATAATTGGATAATTTGTATAACACCGTTTTCGTGAGAAAATCGCCTCAAGAGCGATTAACAACTTAATTTATGCGTTTAATCTATTCTTAGACTTGTAACTTATTACTAGTGACTTATGGTAGTGCATCACAAACATTCCAGGGTTACAAATAATTTGACAGTGTTTCAATTCCTCCTACTTACATCATTATAAGTGGAATATGTGTAATATGTATCACTAGCTGAGTATTGAATCTGCGATGTCTGGGAACTCGTCACATTTTTCCACTCTGGTACTAACTGGTTAAGTTTTTCATTTCTTTTAACACACTTCATGCGGGCGAAAACAAGGGTCCTATTCGGGAAAATGGATTTTGTTTTTAAACAACTATATCATTGAAAATAATACATATATGTATTTGAATGAAATTTTTTTTACATAGTACTAACCAAACCCCAACTATAACATTATTATCTGAAATTTGTAGTTATATTCGGTATTCTAGATATTAATAAATAATTACTGAATTGGCTTAAGCGGTTTATTATAACATATCCGAAAAATAAATAAACATAGAAAATACAACAGAATGATTTGCGAAAGGAAGATTTGAGAATATTTCTTAGCGCGTCACGTAGGCAAAACAATTCGATTTCGATGTCACGTTTGCTGGTAATGTACTGACCATTTCGTTCACGTTGTCGCTTATATAGGTGGAAAATAAAACAATCTCGAACATTCCAGTTGCTACAGTAATAAATATTAAAAAAAAAAAGAAAATCCAAAAACCTTGTTTGGCAAAAGCCGAAACTTCTAGAATAACATTCGAATCAAGTAGTGGCGTACCACTACAAATTAAAACTTACTTTTGTAATGCGACTCCATAAACTGAAATTAAAGTCAATGTCGAGCCATTTAGTGTCGTTTTATTTGTAACAAATGTACATATTTTATTACATTACTTTCTAATTTTGCACAAATCATTACAAAAAAAAACAGAATACTTCCACATCTTAGGTGCAATAAGTCTAAGGATGTATTACTCGTTCTACAGATTTAAATATAGTTTCCTTTTTATGAAATATTCTACCACACAAAAGACAATGTCAGAACTACCCTTCCCGCCGGAAATGTGTTAATACACATTTAGTGCCCAGCCCATAGACGCGTCAGTCATTACATCCAATAATTATTCACACTTTGACCGCATGAAAACAGATTTTTTTTACAACATGTTCTTGTGGTCGATAGCATTTATTTGCCGACTTTTGTGCTCACTTCTAAAACATTGTATAATATAGAGTGATTTACAACTTTGACAGCCCTGCCATCATTGCCACTATTAAATTCCCTGTAAAAACTAAACTATGTAAATAACTATGAACTATAAATATGTAAATGTTAAACTAGGAACACAAGACAAAATGTAACATTTTTCTGCAACATATATACAACCAACAACAACACACTCACTAAGCAAATATATTATATAATCTGGGCATCAACTTTTGGGGTGCCATGTATTGATATATGTACTACTCCATTTATAGAATCAAGCGATTACTCTTATATATGAATCCTAAAAATTATAGTAGCGAAGGTAATGTAGTTTTAGTGATTTGTCTTATAGTATTGTTTTACTTTCCATTTAATTTTATGTTAGTGTTACATGTTTTAATAATATTTTTTTTATATTTAGTTAAGGCGATACCACACGTAGTAATGCAAAATCATGTGTTTTTGGTTTGAAAATTTGGTCGCCTAGAAATGTTTCAGATGCTTTAATTAAATACTGCGAGTAGAATACATCTTGGCCTTTGAAATAATCGAATATTTTTTAAGTCTTTTTATAAGCCCAGAAAAAAATAATGTATAAGGCCTATGAAAACTGCTTTAAAGTTCAAAATCTCCTACTTACGAACCCATTTTCGGTTATTATTTTATTGTATAATGTGGCAAATTAAGTTATTTATAAAATGATCAGAAAAAAATTAAATATTTATGCCTGAACATCCACAAAATAAAATAAAAGGCACTTTTTGGCCATGTTTTTTTCTTGCATAAATCAAAACAGGCGGATGGTGTTAAGCGGGAATTTAAACCTTATCGCCATCTACGTAAGGGGTGTTATTGATAGCGGCTCGATTTAAAATATTACACGACGTAGTGCATCGCCTTAATCAGTTTTACAGTCAGCAGTTTATAGTTTATCTTTAATTTTTTTATTTTTCAGGGGCTGGTTTGGAGGTGGTCGTCCTGAGCCCGCGGTCAACATGCCCCCAGTGGCCAGCGACCACTTATTGCCCGCACTGGAGCTCCGGGACCCACCCCGCCGTGGTCTGCAAGCCCTCGCCTCGCCCGACCGCCGCCTGCTGCTACTGCACGACTCCCTCGGCCGCCTGGGGCTGATGGATGTACGAAGAGGCACCGTTGTGCGCCTGTTCAAGGGATACAGAGATGGACAGTGCGGATTTTTGGAGGTGTTTTTTAAATTATATGAACTCTTCCTTATAGATTGCAGAAGTGGTAATTTATTTTTCATAAATGACGTATGTAACAGACGGGGTGGTTACACTGGAGCTCTCAGTGGCAATACCATATTGAGCCTTAATCATTTCTACATGTTGTTGTTGTTTTTTTTTTGTAATCTGTATTATTTAGGTTTTGACTCACATAATATTGTCATGTTGTAAAAAACCATAAAATTTGTTTTTTGTAGGTTCATGAAAAAACTCACAAACGCAGAGGGGCAGGCAGGCGCGCATTGTTTCTCGTCTTGTATATTGGCAAACGTGGGCAGCTGGAGGTGTGGCCACTGCGGGGGCCTCGTATCGCCGCCTTCTCCGCTGCTCAGCACGGCCGTCTGCTCTACTCCGCCTACGGGTCCCTGCAACAAGGGAACCACCGAACCAGGAACGCTCATCCCTCTCTAGCGCTCATCGACCCCGATGGACAAATCAAGCAAGTCTCTATTCCCTTCCATTTTGCTTTGAGTAATGAAAACTCTGACAGAGCCAGAGATGTTCACTTGGTCAGAAGATTACGACTTTTAATTAAAGAAAAAGAGTGCGACTACGAACAATTGAAAAAAGAAGTCATTAACACAGTTAAAGAATTAAAAACTTCAGATATCAAGATTCATTGTATCGAGATGATGGCCGCAAGTAGAAATGTTCCGCCAGGGATCTTACTAATTTACATCAATTGCTTACAAGTAGCGAAATTGGAGGATGAAGTCTCTATGGAAACTACTAAGTTAAAAGTTCTTGTTAATAATCTGAATGCACTTGTGAGGCTATTTATGTATGTAAATAATATTGCTTTTGATGATGTAAATTTAGAAGAAATTTATGAAAGAAAATTAGTTTTGAACAACTCAAGTGAAACTCAAACTGATGATGATTCGCAGGAAGTGAAAGAAACAGCTGAAAGTGGAGACCCAAAGGAAGAGGCCGAAACCTCACTTATCACAGAAAAAGAATTGTTGAACTTTCAACACCTTTTGAATCTTGCTGCCTCCGCCCAACAGAAACGTGGTATCCATTCAAAAGTAACATTTATAGATGATAAAAGGTCATTGCATTCTGATTTTCTCGTTCCATTTGATATCTCGGCTGATGACTGTAATCTCAAAATTAAAGATAGCGCTACCCGTGAGTCTCTGTGTTTTGTCGCTCAGCAAATATTTGACCCGTGTGTAGATGGCAACTGCGATTGGAAAAGCTTGTGGAAAACATGTTCCGCATGGAAAACTTTCATACCATCTGATTTATGTAAACTTCTCTTTCTTTATTGGATGGAAATACCTATCAATGATATTAGTTTTTTGAGAATGGAAAGTTTTGGAAAGATACTATTAGAAATTTGCGCTATCAAAGGTTTTGATAATATTTATGTGGGATATAGCGAAACGTCCCTTTGGTGGCAATCCATCAGAAACTTGCTGGTGGATGCTCCCTGTCCTTTTAGGAGCATGGTGACTGCTCAGATTTGTCGGGCCGTTGCTCAGAAGATAGAGAGAGATGTGGAAAGTAATCAAAACACCCTAGATGACAATGCTTGGGTTAGTCTCAGCAAAGATAATGCTCAATGGGGTCTACTTATCGGCAAATTAGACGATATTTCACTTCTGAGCATCATATTATCACAGACCCTAGAACCAGTCAACAAGATACCCAAACTTCTTATTGAATTGCCTGAAATCAACTTGAAGTACATTTATAGCAGCGGCAAGGGATCCATATCTGAATTAACAGCAAAGTGGCTTTGTTCCGCCGGGGTGGATCCTAAAGATATTATCGAAACCAGTTTGGAAGATAAAGAGGAGACTAAATTACCCCCAAAGGGACTGAAGAGTTTCCAAGTTGATACGCCAAAAATCAATGACATTTCTCAAAAAGATACAATGTCATTCCACGCTAAGTTAAATCTTTTGAAAAATCAGTTCCCATTCAGTTTGAACACTGATAGTCTTATTATTAACATGTGTTGGGAATATTCCAAATATTGGGTCAAACATATGGACGAACTGACATATTTGAAGACCATGGTTTACTGTTTGAAGAGTGTCAAACAAGTACCGATGCGGTGCGGAATTTCATCTTTAATTTGGTCCACACACTTGATCCATTCTTTCGAATCAGCGTACAAACTTATAAGTAAGGTGGGGAAGTTACCGAGAGAGAAACTGTGCCAACAAAACATTGGTCTCTCTGATAGCCAGTTGCTCAAATATTTGGAAATAGCTTATGATTTCTTTGACGTATTTCTATGCAGCGCTCTGTCGAGTGGAGAGAGCGAAGAGATTGTTCTTAAATTTGAGCCTATTTGGGAAGAGAGCAGCTTGGCTTTGACTGAACTGACTTTAGCCAATTCTAAAGTGAATATAGACGTACTTCAAGTACACTACCAACTTTGTGCCGCAATCTACTATCAGGCATATTTAGGAACTAATTACTGGAAGCATTTGAATTATCTATTCGACATGGAGAGTCAGAGATGTGTGTTTGGCCCCTTGAAGGCAGATTCTCACGTGTTTGTGGGTCACCAGTCCATCGACAGCCGAGTGACGAGCCAACGCCACCAGTTCCTGGGACGGCTGGTCAACAAATGTGCAGAACTTCCCGCGGAACAAGATATATGGATAGAAAGGGTGCATGACCTGGCCAGGATATGGAGGGTCGATAGTGATCACGTCCGACGAATCTACGTAAGTGTCTCCAGAAAAGTACATTAATTTATTATTCTTATATGCCAAGTATGTATGTATTTATAGTCGTCTGCTTTACATTTCAGGTGTCTCGCTTGTATGGTCAGGGTTTGGACAGTTTGGCTGAAGACGCTTTAGCTTCCGTGACAGATGCGCAGCCTCTATTGAAGCTGTTGGTGCCGCTAGCTGGACGGAGACTGAGAAGCTTCATGGCGGGCATTACCAACAAGGGGGAAGTGCTCGCTATTCTACCCACCCTCACAACTTCCTACATACAATCTCTTGTAAGTATACATCTATACTTGTAACCCAGAGAGGTCTGTGTGAATGTTTCCATGTAGTTCCTAGTATTTACTATTACCTCTTGCAGGAAGAAGTCAACAACGAGATGAATGTGATTACAACCTTGAAGCCAACTCGCAACCTCCTGGAGGCCATCATCGCAAGGGGAGGTTACGACAGCAGTTCTCCTCTCCTGAAGACAGCCAACATGCTGCTGGATTCATGCACCACCATTCAACAACACCTCGGGATTGGAAAATAACAACTCTCTTCTAACGTGCAATTGTTATTATTTCATTTTATGACAAACTGTGGATCCAACCTTACCTCCTTGCTGGTCCAAACTCAACATTGATACTGAATGATCAAGCTGTGTTCTAAATTGACTAATTTATATTTCTAATGAAAATGTTCAAAATCATTAATCTGTCAATTCACTAGCTCGCTAGATTTCATTTGGAATTATGAACCTTTGTTTGTAAACAAAACTGCTACCTAGCCTAACGGCTTAATCATTTTTAGGATAAGTTTATAATATCAGAAAAACATAATCAAGATTAGAATTGGCAGCATCAAATAATTAAATCATTTTTCGTAATTTATTGCATTTTTCATCTAGTAGAATTTCAAACATAAAAATATCATGCGTAATTAATCAATTCTTCTAAATAATTTTTTTCATTATCTCTTTGAATTTATGAAAATATTTACTGCATTTAAGTGTAACCCTTTGGGGTTGTCCATATATTATGACACACACTTTATTCCCTACTTCCCCTTGTAACAATGTGCGTACAGGACATTCTTAGACCCTTCCTCAAACGTAATGGTGGACCCATCCCTCCCCTCTTTTACTTTTTTACGTTGAAAAGATGATGTATCGTAAAATTTGTTTGTTTACGAACAGGAGAATCATATCACTTTATTCCCTCCACTTTTATCGCGCATAGTTATGTAAGCATCCACTCCCCCTTACTACGTGACGTATTTGATGAACAGCCTCTTTTACGTCATTTTATTCGTAATGAAGCTTACTATTGCATTATCTACAATTCTAAAAGAAAATTATTCTGTGGCTTAAACTTTAAACTTTACTGTACGTGGGGAGTGAGTTTTTTTGTTGTTCATTTTTCTTATATATGATTATAGATTAACTAAAAATAATCCTATATTTTTAATAAAAACGTCGTCGACCCCAATCCACGCAAATAAACCGATAATGAGTTTAGTAGAATATATGTTCATTAAATATGGCGGTGTTTGAATTTTAGCTGCGGCACCATTTCGGCCATACTCGTACAGAAGTTAAGATAAAAATATTGATTTAGTTCAGAGTGAACAGAATAAAGTTCTAATGCGTAATTATTATTATTAGTAGAGACCCGGCCTAGAAAAGACGGAATAGAACTAAATTTGTATAGAAAATTGGTTGAACTTAAGAGTGATTTAAATTTGCCAAGACTAACAACATGGATTATTATTTTTCACCACTTTCTGTTCTGCTACCCAAGAAGAGTGTTATCAATAACAAACTAATGTACATCAAAATTATTATATTATATGTTTACGTCCATTCTAATCATTCCAATTTGTGCAATATGGGTTTCCTTTGTTTTAATGTGAAAAAAATCTATAATCTTAATCTTAACCCTTAGTATACGACCAAATACAATAGCAGTTCATTGAAATCATGACTACCTTCAGGCGCACTGCAATGTGCAGTGTATAGAGCTAAGTTTTAGGAGTTTTGAACGCATTTCAATATTATTCATTAAAATTCCTAAGTAAAACATTGACATGTCAATTGCCTGTCAATTATTTCAAATATAATTTTCATTATTACATTTGGCTTTAAGATATTTACAAAATATTGGCCGTCTTCTAAGGGTTAACAAATTCATGAAAAAGGCAAAACAATATAATATATATTACGTGGCTATATACATTAACTTGTTTTTTTTTGTTACATATTTGCTTTGCAACAAAAAAATGAGTTACACAATATAATGGCATCAACAGGATGAAGAGAAAATGTTATATTATATTATGCTTCTAAATTGCACATATATTATTGGTTTGAGTCATTACTACATATTTAGAACATATTATGCCAGCAGAAGTTCAAAAGGTTAACATGTCGAATACCTTAAATATGTCTGATTCTGCAGAAAATCAATGGAAGTTCTCGAAGGTGGGAACTGATATTTTTTATGTGTGTACTAGGAAAATACATAATTTCTCAAACAAAAATGTTTTTGAAAAAGTCATATTTAAACACGAAATACTCAAATCTTACCTAACTTTCTTGAACTAAAACACTCCGTCCAATAATTCATCAGAAGGGGTTTTAAAAGTGTGTCCCTGGGCTCTTGAAATCCACATGTGTGGATTTCAAGAGCCCAGGTGTATAGGAGCCCAAGTACATTCAGTGCATTTCTTTCTCGATCACGGAATGCGTATGATCGAGAAAGAAATGCACTGAATGTACCCAAATGCTTAAAGGGATACACCCGTTTATACAGTTGCTAAAGCACTTTGAACATGATTAGTAAGCACCGTGACACATCCGTGTGTGGAGCAGTTTATTTCTTGGCAGCTGTCAAAAGTTCGAACTTAAAAATGTCTGAAGAATTCATTCATATTGATAAAGACATAGTTTCCGCTAATGCTTTTTCTTCGTTTAGTAAGTTTAGAGAATATCTGGATATCCCCATTTGCCTTCGGTAACGGACCACCACTACAAGAATTACTAATATATTCTGTAATATCTGTGTAAAATATATTACAGAATATTTCATTCAAAACTAGTTTTTTTGGCACTGATGGCATCTTTCATCAATCAATGCTAAGTTACCTACGCTCAAGGACGGGTTGTTTTCACAGAATTTTTTATTTTATTTTATTTTTATTTTTTATTTTATTATATTATATGAGTTTGAACAATTCATCAAATTTCAAAGCTGATTTTCTAGTTCTATGAATTTTTCAACATTGAAACAACCTGTCCTTAGAGAAGGTTACCCATTTGCACTTCACAATCAATTTCTCACTGAGCATTTGCATAATGCGCAATAAATGTTGTCTGACTAAAACTTTTAAGTAGTTAATGAACATAAGTTGTATGCTTTTGTACTTGATGTAAATACAAACATGTCTTATTTTAGATGCTAATATGTTTAAACCATTTTTCTTTTGTTTATTACACATTTGTGAATACATACATAACTATTTAGACCGGCGTAAAACAATGTGAGTTACTTTGTCAGTACTATATAACATTTAGCCAAGATAAATCCATACAAATAGACGAACACGGTGTACAGTAGTCCCAGAGAGAGGTTGTACTTAGTATGTACGTCATCAATAATTGACCTCTTCCTTCTCACACGTCTTGCATGAAAACGAAAAAGACGGAAGATACTAGAACAATGACGTCACCTATCTCTGGATCTACTATAAATTTGTGTACTCGGTGGCGTAGTCAGCTGAGATTGTGTGGTTTTAGCCGTATTTAAACTTAGCGATTGCTCAGTTTAATTGATGACAGCGATCGCAAAAGCATACTTTATTTCCGGTACTCAAATTGTGCACTTAATAATACATAATTATTATATTCACACTACAATTTTGTAGATATTTTTTAGTGTGTTAGTTACCCAAAATGAATTCAATTGATACAAATGAAGGCCTTTAACATTAGACTATTATCACAGAGCTCATTAGCATTAAATTAAAATGTACATATTAATTAATTAATTATTTATTTATATAGCCCTATAGAAATCCATTAGGTAGGCGACACATTACGCTATATGCATCATGGCTTGACCTATTTAAGTATATCGCTTGCCATACACTACCAATGGAAAATTTATGGCGAGCGATATGTTGAAATAGCCACGAAAAAATAGAGCGCTTATAGCGTGGTCTGTCACAGGCATAATGCATTTATGTATGTTCTAGAGTATTTATAGCTTGTCAAAATTGAAACTAAGCATTTGTTGTTGAACACGTCAATCCAGTTGCCTATTAAATGTTGTGTTATATAAATTGTTAATACCTTTTAGTGTTAAATTATATTGAACAGCTTTAATTACTGACTTTTATTTTTAACCCTTAACTGAATATTCAGCCCAGCTAGGTTTATCACTTGCGGAGATTTTATTTCAGAATAAATGTGATACAATGATATATAATGTAATACATTCTCAAAACACTATTTGATTTTATTTTATCAGCCACCTAAAAAATAACATTCTGATGAAATCGGCCAAATTTTCTAGGAAACATATCTAAATATGTCGAAGATTGTGGTTAAAAGGTATTTTCACCGTCACCATTGGTGATTATTTGGCCAATATCGTGTTCCGACTTGATGCCAAAAAACAAACGATTCATGTCAAAAAGTTTTCAAATAATAAAAAATCAATAAAACCTACAACAAAGGGTTGTCGTACAAGAAGTAAACTTTTTCAGTTCTTGAAAATCTAAATTTAAATATGTTTGGCGAAATTATTACATAATTATTTATGTATTATTATAATCTTTTAAGAGAATTTCTCTGTATAGTCAATTGAAAATTCCGTTTCACTAACTTCATCCAGATGAAGACTTGTGTTGCTACATTTGACACCCGCCTCGTCCATCTGGATAATAGATAATAGAAACAAGTATGAACATCAGTATGAAACGTACGCACAAAAGGGTATCCAACATCGTTCACCCATATTATTGCAATTCGCATCTGCACACCACGGCTTTCTGCATTATATTCATACTACACAGCAAACATTATATACTTTATGCCTACACAGCATACCTTCATAGGCTCCGCCGCTTTGATAGTCAGCGCAGTTTGGTCATACTTCCAAGTCATATTCTCTAATTTCTAATATCTATGGTCTTCACTGATACGTGACAGAAGAATTAAGTTTTCTCTTCTCGACAATATATTAATTGCTTTGTGTGTGTTTGCGATGAATCAATTGCCAAAGAAGGCAGATGTCGTAACTTGGCAAAAGTTAAAACGCTTCCATGTTTTAACTATATCCGCCTTTTTTTCTATTACATGTATGGCCTAACGGGACGTAGATTCCTTGTAGAAAGAGAAGCCGCTCCGCTTGGCATCGGTGACCTGGTCCGCGATGAAGGTAAGCTGCTTCTTCTGGCCGGAGGCTTCCTTCCTACGGCGCACGCTGCGTATGGTAGGGGGTGACCGGCTGCGGGGGAGCAGTGGCTTGGACGCAGGAGTCGATAAATGGGTGTAGATAGGAATCTGAAAGCAAAAGGAAATAAGAATTTATTAAAACTAACTAACCAACACACCATTTCAGGGTTTAAGCAGAGAGGATAGAGCACCATTCAGTTTGGTCTCTTTACACACTCCTTGGTTCTTTCACATACAAACTTTTCTGTTATATTAACTCTTAACATGACCCTTCTCTAGTATTTTTATAATGTTGCAAGTGGCAGTACAATATTATTTATATTTAAAACCTCTCGCATGCATCCTCAACTGGCTTAGAAGAATTAATGTGAATAAAAAAGGGTGCCTATAATGTGGTATGAGCATGCTGACACTAGAGTTTTGTCGGTAATTTCTAGTATATAAATGAAAAAAAATGTGATCAGAGACCAAAGTGCCGTAAGGACAGTACTAACAGCGCTTTTGATTGACAGATTGTCGTGGGATATAATTAATTATTTTTTATTCACCATCTATAAGACACGTGTATTTCGTTATTGGTGTTAAGAAGCTGATAGTATTATTATCTTAAAGAACAGTTTAGGATTGTTGTACACGGAAGTGGCGCCCTCTCTTATTTTAAAAAAGAACCGTTTAAGTTTCCAAACAACATCCCCGATTAGAAAATATTAAAAAGAAAATTTGCAAAACTCTCATTTTTAAAAACTGTTACACAATTTCATGACTCATTTTCCCATCAATTTTCAGATCAATTTTTTTTCTAATATTCCACCATGAAATTTTTATATAAAATATTTTCCATGATCAATTTTTTTCCAACATTGAAAAATTATATTGTTATGGAGGTACAATATCTGTGTTCATAAAAACATTTTGCCAGGAATATTTACGATATATCTTCAATTAATGTTTATATGTTTGGGAGATGAAATATTTGAACCCAACAAAATATAGGATGTCAAAAAAAAAATTGAATCGATCAAAATTGGAGGTACAATATTTTTAGATGATGCTAGTGTATAGCAGGTACTAGCGAGAGATCAAACATCTGGGTGTGCAGAGATTTACCTACCTTCGGTTAACGAACAGTGGTAGCTAGCCAGACAGGTTATTGTAACGTAAATAAACAGTATTGTATTAAGAACCTTTTACTAATTATAAGGGTTCACAACACCCGAAGTCTGCTTGAGTAAAGGCATATATAACACTATCTAACTAAACATCATGCTGTTTCTCGCAGGGGTGGGCAGAGAGGACGGACCCCCAAACAACTTGGCACATTCGTACATCCTCTCATGCATACTCTTCCATTATTCTGACTCTTGACATGGCCTGACTCAAGTATCTGATTCACTTGATCTTGCCATGTCTTCCTCGGGTGTCTTCGATTACTTTGTATATTATTATATTTAGGAAACAACCAGATAGATAATATGATTATACCGGTCGGTGGCCGAGTTGACATCGCGCTTGGGTCTCACTCGGGCGTAGTGTGTTCAATTCCTCGGCTGGCTAAGTCCTCCATCACAACACAAGCAACATTTTCAGCTTACTGTGGTGGTAGTAGGAGATTTTCAAATATTGTCAGGTTATTCGTAACCTGGGAATGTTTGTCTTTCTTTTTAAAAAAAAAAAAAAAAAATTTCCTCTTAATTATTTTAAATAAATGCCATTTTTTTATTTCACCTAAGACATCTCAAGTCAGTCCGAAGAAACCTTCCTAAAGAGGCAACAAAATTACTGATCAACTTAGTACAAAGCTATTTATGTCATTTTTTACTATAAATAATCTCAGGAATCACTGGTTAAAGTAAGTCAAGTACGTCCCTTAACATCCTATATAATAACCACTAGAACCAGAAAGATGAATAATTTATTTAAAGGATACTTTTGTATCAATTTGTCTCTCATTGACTTTAAATAGTTATATTAAAGAAATCTTACATGTGCCAGTGCATCGTTAAGAATAATGTTCGGTATGGAAGGTGGATGGACCGGGAGTCGACATATCCTCGTGAGCAAATGGTCCGAGGGTAGTTTATCATCAATAGTCTTCAGCAACTTGAAATCACTCATTGTAATCTCCAGCTTACTCCTGCCCCTGATCGGAACGTAACGGGATACTTCTCCGCCGTTCAATATCTGGAAAATAATCATTATTATGTAGCATAGGCTTTATTTAAAACCTATAAAGTGAGATAAACATTACCATTTTGCAGCCAAATCGACGTTTCTTACCAATTTCGTGTGTAATTCTTAGTTTAAATCTCCCGCCAATGTCACCTGCTAGTTCCAAATGCATCCTTGAGGCGGCGCCAGTAGTGGGACGCCACTAGTGACGCTATAATTTCAAGCTTCATTAGCATTTATTTTGCGAAGGTCAAACACGTTTGGTTTGGTAAGTTTTTAGATTCTCACGGCCAAAAGCATTTTTGTTGTTTGTTTTTGGGGTGTTATGCCGTGTTGCGCTAACTCCTTCTTTAGCCGACGTTTCGGACAGCGTTGCAGTGTCCATCATCAGGGCATCTTCGGATCTACCGGATCTGCCCTGATGATGGACACTGCAACGCTGTCCGAAACGTCGGCTAAAGAAGGAGTTAGCGCAACACGGCATAACACCCCAAAAACAAACAACAAAAACGTTTGGTTTGTTTACAAACATCAAATACCGTAAAATAACCTGTTTTTCAGTATTTGCGCAAAATTTACATATTTTTTTCGAGGTTATTAACAGTGTGACTGTTCGAACTCCGTAAAATTGCGATTTATAGAGTTTCGTGTGTTTTTGTTTAGTGTTTTTTGTATTTTCGTGATTATGTCGGATTCCGAACGTTCCGAGAGCGGGGAAGCCGAATTTTCGAGGGCGGAAGTCATGAAGGTGATTCACACGGACACGCGGGGGAAGCGTCCGAGGGTCTACGGCGAAGGCAAAGCCAAGAGGCAGAGGGTTTGTGAATTAGCTCCCGCCGACCCGCGAATTGACGTATTAACGCAGCAGATGTCCCAGATGCAGGAAATGTTGCGTCTGCTGCTGGAAAAGCGTTCGGAGGCTCCCGTCCGTGGCGCCTCGGATGACGATGACGAGGACAGCATCTCCCTGGACACCCCTGCGTCGCTTCGGGAGGAATTGGCAGGAGATTTGGGAATGGGACTCGTCCATCCGAATAAGCCGTCTCGTGACTTGGATCTCGGGGAGTGGACAACTGACCTAAAGCAGCCGAAGATACCATCGGCCGACCCAGGGAGGGTGAAAAAAGTGGAGCTCCTTCAGCATCTGGGGACGGCCAACTGGAACAATGTCCGCTACCTCGAGATCCAGAAGTCGTATGCCGCAACCCCTCTCTTCTCAATGTTGGCATTGAACCCTGAATTGAAGCGCCTAGCTCAGGAGGAATCGGCCAGTACGTCAACGGACTCCTTCTGCGGCTCCCTGACCAATGCTCTTTCCCTGCAGGCTGATCTCCTGAAGGCCTCCTTGCAGGAGCTGGTCAACTGGAGTGCGGAACCGGGCACGAAGCTGAGCACTTCCACTCTCTTCGAGAAGGTGCAGTCTCTCTTCGCGGCGGGGTCTGAGTCCCAGAAGGTGTCCAAAGACATCATGCAGATGGTCTGCGGAAAACGGGCTAGCCACATTGAGTATCGACGAGAGGGGGCATTGCGAGGCATCAGTGACGGATACGTCCGAGATGCCTTACGGAAGATTCCGCCCACATCGGAATATCTCTTTGACCCGAACCTCCTGTCGGCCCAGCTGGATAAGTTGGGGGGAGTGAAGAAGTGCCTCGCTCCTCAGCCTAGCACGTCGCGACCAGCTCCACCCGTTAAACCTGTGACTGTGCAGAGCTCGCAGCCCTTTCGTCCTAGAGTACAGCAGGGAAGAACCATCGCGAGAAGGGAGCACCCTGAGAGTCGAGGTCCGGAACCAGCCCGTAGAGCCGCTAAAGCTTTCCCTCCCCGAGGTAGGTTCCGGCCCAAGGAAAGAGCAGGGAAGCCAGACCGTAAGAGGTTTTAACAGTGGGCCCTCTTTTCAAGGGGGTCAGTTGCGCTCATTCGCAGGTAAGTGGAGGAACCTTGGCGCCCCTACTATCATCCTTAAGATGTTAGATGGCTACCGAATTCCATTTTCATCAAAACCTCCACTAAATAATAATATTGATTTATTTAACTCCCCTTTCACCACTAAGACTTCTGTGGCAATGACAGAACAAATAGAAAAACTCAAAGCCCTTAAGGTTTTAGAGTCGGCACCTGCCACTCCCTCATTTATTTCTAACATGTTTCTGGTCCCCAAATCAGATGGCTCAAAGAGGCCGGTCTTTAACTTAAAGTATTTAAACAATTTTCTGACTGTCAGTAAATTTCGTCTGGTAAACGTTTATCGAGTTCCTACTTTTCTACAACCGAATGACTGGATGGTTAAAGTGGACCTCACACATGCTTACTTTCATGTACCTGTGAGTGAGCAGCATAGATGTTTCCTTAGACTTATCTATAGGAATGAACTCTTGCAGATGACATCCCTCCCCTTTGGCTTGGCCACCGCACCTAAGGCATTCGCAACCTTCACTAACTGGGTAGCGCAGGAACTGCGGAAGAGAGGGATGAGAATTCTAGTGTATCTGGATGATTTTTTATTAGTAAACCAATGCCTGCCTACTTTAAAACAGCAGGCTATTGAAATGGTGGAGTTTTTGCAAGGCTTGGGATGGCATATACAATTTGATAAGTCAATATTAGAACCATCACAACAAGTTCAATTTCTTGGTATCAGCTGGAATACTCTAACTAATGAAAAGTCTCTCCCTCAGAACAAGGTTTCAGCCCTATCTTATTTGTTAAAGGGTTTTATTCAGACAGGTAGGTGGTCACTAGATAAGGGGCGCAGCCTCTTGGGCTCTTTAAACTTTGCTAGTTTTGCAGTTCCAAGAGGCAGGCTCAACAGCCGGCACATACAGAAAGGGTGCTTAGGACTCAGACACTACCACCCTTGGGAGTCATCACCAATTCCGGCAGCTACCGCTCGGGAATTGAGATGGTGGGTTCGATCGCTCACCCTGACGTCACCTATACATCTGCCGCTGTTTGAGCATTACCTAACAACCGATGCCTCTGATCAGGGTTGGGGTGCCCAGCTGGACGAAAAGCTTCTCAGCGGTGTGTGGGCTGATGACCAGCTGAATCTTCACTCCAATGTAAAGGAGATGCTCGCCGTGTTGGCTGCCTTGTCTCCTCACGTGCTTGAGCTATCTGGCTCGGGTCTTCTGATCCAGTCGGATAACAGGTCTGTCGTATCTTATCTCCGCAAGGAGGGTGGTACCAGATCAACTCAACTCCTGAGCTGTACTCGACTAGTGCTAGATGTTTTGGATAAACACTGTGTCTCCATGACAGCACAATACTTACCCGGTCGTTTCAATGAAGTAGCGGACTGTCTATCTCGTCATCGTGCTATACCCGAATGGCACTTGCTACCCTCGTTCACAGAGGTAGCATTCAGGAAATGGGGACGACCCGAAATAGACCTATTTGGCTCTAGGACAGCGCATGTGGTTCAAAGGTATGTTTCTCTTGATTTTCAGGACGACGAGGCAGACTACCACAATGCTTGGAGCAGGGACTGGGACCATCAGCTGGCTTGGATCTTCCCTCCCCCGTGCCTCATGCCGAGGGTTCTTTGCCACCTGAACAGAGCAAGGGGATTATACTTGGTAGTGGCTCCTCGTTGGGAAAGGGCATTTTGGAGAGCGGATCTGAAGTGTCGGGCCTTGGGTCCACCTCTTACGATTCACAATCTAGGAGAAGCACTGATAGACACCAGGACCAACAAACCCCCTCCTCAAGTAGAGTCCTTCACTCTGGAGATTTGGCTTTGTGGGGGTGGGACAAAAACCTAACAAGATGGTCAAGTCAGCAGAAGGAACTTCTTAGATCCGGGTGGAGAAGTTCTACCCTTCGCACTTATGCTCCGGCATGGCGGAGGTGGCAGCGCTGGGCGTCAGAGAATCAGCTTGATGCCACGCGTCCCAAAGCTGAAGACTTAGCCAGGTTCCTAGCCGATCTACACATCAGAGAAAAGCTATCGCTGAGTACCATTTTAGTTCACAAGTCAGTGGTGTGTACCTTAGGCTCTCCCGAAGACAATAGAGAGCTGAGCTCCAATCCGATAGTGAAGAAGATATTAAAAGGGATATCTTTAGCTAGACTAAGGCCTTCAAAACCCCCCATTTGGGACCCGAGGGTTGTATCATCATGGCTGGAGAAGAATTTGCCTCAACATATTACTCTCTTTGAAGCATCAAGGAGAGCAGCCACCATCCTGCTTTTGGCATCAGGGCGCCGAGTCCACGATCTCACATTGCTCCATTGCACAGCTGAAAGATTGTCAGTGGACAGTGAAGGCATCTCCATTTGGCCAGTGTTTGGTGGCAAGACAGATTCGGCAGACTGGCAACAATCAGGGTGGAGACTGGCTCGCTCGGAGTCTAGGAACATAGACCCTGTCTATTGGACGGAGAAGGTCATAGAACTGTCTAAGGAACGGAGAGCGCAGGCGATACTACCTAGCCTATTTATTACAACTTGTGGGACAGTGAAAGCGGCCTCCAGGGCAGTAATTGCAGGTTGGATTAGGGCAGTCCTCAGGGATGCTGGTGTAGAGGATCCACCTGGCAGCATCCGTTCAGCAGTGGCATCTCTGAACTGGCTGCAGAAATATAAGCTGGACGATATACTGTCGCGTGGTAACTGGAGAAGTCCCAATACCTTTGCCAAGTTCTATAGAAGGGAAATTGCAGAATCGGCTGGCCGAGTCAACACCGACCCATCTGTTGCTGACCTTTTTCAACCTCTGTAACTGGTTAGCTGATTTCTGGAAATCTTGCCCCTATTTTCTTTTTAGCAAATAAATTTAAATATTATATTTGATTCACATTAGCATAATGTCACCAGGCGATAACAAACAATATCTCACTTTATAGGTTTTAAATAAAGCCTATGCTACATAATGAAAAAGTTTTACCTTACAATAAAACTTATATTATGTACTTAGCTTTATTTAAAACCTAGGCAAGGGCTGCCTGATGAGATCTAATGAAGCTTGAAATTATAGCGTCACTAGTGGCGTCCCACTACTGGCGCCGCCTCAAGGATGCATTTGGAACTAGCAGGTGACATTGGCGGGAGATTTAAACTAAGAATTACACACGAAATTGGTAAGAAACGTCGATTTGGCTGCAAAATGGTAATGTTTATCTCACTTTATAGGTTTTAAATAAAGCTAAGTACATAATATAAGTTTTATTGTAAGGTAAAACTTTTTCATTTTGATGGTTTAATAATATGGAAAATAGGAATTTGGAAAGTTTTAGGGTTTCATTATATAACCCTTACAAAAAAGGAAGAGTTCATCCAAGCAAGTAGTGCATTTACAAAAGTAATTCCTGCTCACTAGAACAACTCGATTGAACTACAACAATGAAAGGATGTTTGAGGCGATGCACTACGTAGTAATATAAAATCATGTGTTTTGGTTTGAAAATTTGGTCGCCTAGAAATGTTTCAGACGCTTTAATTAAATACTGCGAGTAGAATACATCCTGGCCTTTGAAATAATCGAGTATTTTTTAGATAAGTCTTTATAAGCCCAGAAAAAAATAATGTAAGGGCCTATGAAAACTGCTTTAGATCAAAATCTCCTACTTACGAACCCATTTTCGGTTATGGTTTTATTGTATAATGTGGCAAATTAAGTTATTTATAAAATGATCGAAAAACATTAATATTTGTGCCTGAACATCCACAAAATAAAATAAAAGGCACTTTTTGGCCATGTTTTTTTTCTTGCATAAATCAAAACAGTTGGATGGTGTGAAGCGGGAATTTAAGCCTTATCACCATCTACGTAAGGTGTGTGTATAGCGGCTCAATTCAAAATATTACACGATGTAGTGCATCGCCTTAAATAAAAAAAAATGAGATTTTGACAACTTAAGGGGACGGTATCAAATCTCGACTTCAGTACAGTTAAGTATTATTGCTACTTGTAAATGAATCGGTCGGCCGCTAGAACAGCTGCGGTTTCAAAACCAACATCTGCGTCTTTTGAGTAGATAGGGGGATGATTGACACGGTTTTGATAAAATACGAAATAAAAATACACGTGCTTTATAAAATTTATATTTATTTACTAAATAATGGATACAACTTGACAGAATAAAAATCATACTAGCAAAATAATGGATATACAGTCACATCTTTTACGCCCTGGACCTTTTTTGACGTCTCAGTTTTTTACTCAAAGTCACATAGAATCTAATCGTGTTTTGACTTGGAAAAGATTTTTGGTTCATAAATTTGATTGTATGGTTTGTGTAATGACAATAACTGTTTTTTTTAATATAATATTACCAGAAAGCAATGGGTGTGAAAAAAGGGAAAACGTAAAATTAAGTTACGACAAATATTTTTTGATTATATATTTAGTGCGATAGAAATGGAAAAAAAATTATTTGTAAATCATGAATGTAATTTGAAAATTTATTTCAATGTTTTTTTCGTACTCGGGAAAGAATATATTTTACAATATTAACTTAGATATACAAAAAAGTAGAATGAAGTACATAAAATAAGAAAAAAACACAGTCTAAGATAGATATAAAGAAGTTGATAAAAATTGATATAAAATTATCTAAATGTCTTGGTTAAAAATACTTTTTTCATGTTTTTAGCATAATATCCTCGAAAAGTGCCAAAATTTTGGCTTTCTTTGTGGTTAAGGCTATTAAAAAAGTTTTTTGTACGTTGTATAAAATACACTATAATTCTTACTATGCATGTTACCGGTAATATATTATTTTATATTTATTTTCTCTCTCTCTCATATATATATTTATATATTTTTTTTAATAATTTATTTATAATACTACTACCCGGAATTAGCCATCAACGAAATTCAGTGCATTTATCAATGGATCTGATAGACATTAGGTAAGTTTTTTGATTTTAAAAGCATTTTTGTTGTTTGTTTTTGGGGTGTTATGCCGTGTTGCGCTAACTCCTTCTTTAGCCGACGTTTCGGACAGAGTTGCAGTGTCCATCATCAGGGTAGATCCGGTAGATCACATCTTCGGATCTACCGGATCTGCCCTGATGATGGACACTGCAACGCTGTCCGAAACGTCGGCTAAAGAAGGAGTTAGCGCAACACGGCATAACACCCCAAAAACAAACAACAAAAACTGATAGACATTGTTCCCAATCTTAGCGACAGTTTGAAAGGAATCGGTCGAATCGTTGAAAGCACCTTCACACTAGTCTCGCAAAGTCCATCTCCAAGCTCCGTAATCCAGATTTTGCACCAAATCGGCAGAAAACTCAAGAAATTCAAGCTGGATGCTGAAGTTATGACGTTAGATCCGAGTTCAATGCACATCCAAACTCCTTAATCCCGATTTTGAACCAAATCAGTAGAAAACTCGAAAAATTCAAAATGGATGCCAACATTATGTTTTTGGACGTTAGATCCGAGTTCAATGCACATCCAAACTCCCAAATCCCGATTTTGAACTAAATCGGCAGAGAACTGAAGAAATCCAAGATGGATGCTGAAATTATGCATTTTGACATTAGATCCGAGTTCAATGCACATCTAAACTCCCTAATCCCGATTTTGAACTAAATCGGTAGAGAACTGAAGAAATCCAAGATGGATGCTGAAATTATGCATTTTGACATTAGATCCGAGTACAGTGCACATCCAAACTCCCTAATCCCGATTTTGAACTAAATCGGTAGAGAACTGGAGAAATTTATGATTGATGCCGAAATAATGCATTTTGAAATTAGATCCGAGTTCAAGCCACCACCTACTCCGTTTTACCGACTTCGATAGAAGTCGGTAAAAATTTGTAGAAAGCGTGTCCATCGGAATGATGTATTTTGACAAACCTTATTCTTCTTTTCCTCCAGTGGAGCGGTCTCTTTCGGCGCTGTACGCGCGAGTCCCTTTATTATTTCCCATTTATGTGCCCCTTTATTATTTACGTATTGGTACCTGAAAAAGGTAAAAAAAGTTGAGACCGTAAAACAAGTTTCAAATTATATATTACAAAATAAATAATATTTAATTTCCACTTACCCCTTGGCTATAGCACCAATCTCCTCTGGATTCCTATTAGAAATTTGAAAGTTGGCCGAGGACTGGAGAATAAACAAAATAAGCGTGCTCTCACTTCCGAATTCACCTCGAGACTGACAGTGACTAGCGGTGTTCGGTCAAGCCATGGACAATGATTTCATCCATAGGATTTTGTATGACGGAAAATAATTGAAATATTCGGGAAGTTTAATTGAATCACAACAAAAATCCATATATGTTAAAGTGTTTTTTATTTATTTAAAATGACCTGTATCATATTTACTTTGAGATGACCGATGGATTTTAAAAAAAATCTCTCTGATAGGAGCTATTCTGCTTCCAGCGAAGGCATTTTTGAAGTTTTACGTAAAGTTGCAATGTGTATTTCATATAGAATAAAAAAGTTTACGATAAAAAAAGTTAATTCACTGGTAACATAAGAAATTTTTCTAACTACCCCTATAGAATTTTTAGATAAATTATTAGTGGTATTCCTTTTACTAGGTAAATACAAAGTGATGTTTAGCGCTATTTATGATACTTCCCCCTTAACCACAATATTTTTATGTAACAAAAATGTTAAAATAATATTGTAATCAGTAATCAAACATACTAATTACAGTTGCCTGTGCTGTGCACTATTCCTGAGTGAATCTTGTTTAATGAACACAAATTCGTTTTGTGTAAAAGTGTAATTTTCAAAGTGGAACTGATTTGTCAAGATTTCAGACTATACTGTGATTTTTCACGGGTCTCTTCACCAGCAAATAGATTTATTTCTTGTAAAAATAATTAATAATAAATAGCCACCCACGCCTGCCTGCATTCCTCCGAACGGTAACGGTCACGGACCTAATGGTAAGTGGCAAATAATTATCTGCCAGCTTGTACATTAATTTTTAAATTGACATCTCAATTTCATCACTATGCACATCAACCTCAGTACCTTGAGTGTAGTGGAACTAGCCACCTTCTTGATGTCGGGGGGCTTGCGTGGCTGCAGATCCCACGGGAGAAAGGTGCCCAGAGTGCCCAGGTACTGTCCCCCCAGGGTCCAGATCCTAACACTGCCATCAGCACTGCCACTGATAAAGCAATTCAAAATAATTATTAAATTTTACAAACATTGTCCAGACAATTTGTTTTTATATTTATTTATTTGTATTATACGTATGCCTATATGGGCTTTTAGAAACAAGTGATGTACAGAGTTTTCCAATAAGAGGTGTTATTTTGATATTCAATCGTAAAAGATCAATGGTTTCGTTGCTTGCGTGGCACGTAGCGCCGTCTTGTTGAAAGTAAACGTTGTCCAGATCAATACTATCCAATTCCGGCCATAAAAAAATCATTAATCATCTCTCGATAGCGATCCATTCACCGTAACTGTTGCTCCAGCCTCATTTTCGAAAAAGTAAGGTCCAACGACTCCACCGGACCGTAAACAGCACCAAACAGTCACACGTTGAGGATAGAGAGGCTTTTCAACAATAACTCTTGGGTTTTCCGAGCCCCAGATGCGACAATTTTGCTTGTTGACAAAGCCACCGAGGTGGAAATGGGCCTCATCACTCAAATGATTTGCATTTGATTCACCCTAGTGAATTTTAATAATTTCAATGTGTTGGAGGGTGTATCGTTCCATTTTTATTAATGGCGTAGTTTCTACTTGTCAAATGTCAAAAAATGACAGCTTCAAAAGTAACATCTACCGAAATAGCGGGCTATTCAAAATAACACCTCTTATTGGAAAACCCTGTATTTAATAATTTTGTTAAAGAAATTATAAAATAGAACACATATGAAAGAATAATAAAAGCTAACATTAATATTTATTCATGAGGTATGTCATTATAGTCTTCTTGTAACTAAACTATGTTCCGTCGAATACTTCTACTATTTCTGAGAAAGTCTTGCCAACTGCATGTAATATAGGTGTACAAGCGAGTATCTAAATGACACAGTCCTAATATTTATTTTATTTATATATATATACGCCTAAAAAGGCTTTTACATAGAAGTGATACATGATGCAGTGTATATAGGAGAATATCTGTATTATACAGGAGATACTGACAGTAAATATACGTAATCCATTGTAAAGAAGGTACAAAATACACAATTGTAAAATTGTGATTACAAGTATAATGAGAAAATATTAAAAAATAATTTAAAAAAATATGTACATATATATTATATCCTAATATAAATATGTGTGCATCAGGCATACCTATTAACCTCCTGCAATGTTTATGATTATACAGTGTAAACTAAGTATATATTTAAATGTAAATTTTACACTGTGCGGACAGGGACGCTCTTGTGAGATCACAAAAACAAAAATAAATAAATCCTTTTTAACGGGCATAAATAAATATAAAATTAAAATAAGTTGAGTTAAATAAAAATTTAATTTTAAATTATAATGTCACATCACAAAGTAACCGCTTCATATGAAGAAATTGACTATGTGTTAGTAGACCATAGATTCAGGAACTCCGTAAAGAGAGTCACCACGTACCCTGGTGCGGACATTGGTTCTGACCATGTTTTGTTAACTGCCGATATTGTTTTACACTTAAAACAAATAAAAAAGCCCAAAACCAAAATTAAAATGGATATCTCGAAATTCCATGAAGAAGTGGTCAGAAATAGGGTATCTCAGACTTTGAACGATAATATTAGGCTACTCCCTGGAGTTAACCACCCAAGACGACCCTCACCTACAGGAAGACATCGCAGCACGCCCATTACAACCAGCACTTCATCTCGCCTAAAATAAACTATTAAACCTTAATAGTTTATGGATAGCAGTTGCATCCGGACAAGGACAATCACCGGGACGATATACTCTAATCACAATCCCTGAAACGACATATCAACACGTACCCTTCTACGGCTACTTGGAGAAGACCATTAATAAACAAACGAACATTTAGATGAACTTAAAACAACACGCGGCCACACGCGCAGCAATCCCAAAACAAAGGATCGATTTAAGAAAGACCACGTGTTCCACATGCACTGGTACAATAACCCCATTATCGGAATGACACATTGACACTTTGACACGCAGCCCGAAAATAGGAAGATGACGCCCCACTCCATCGCACCAGCATGGACTATATAAACCCCAACTCCAGCTTCCAGACGACACTCTATTCCGTGTATCGAATCCAAGCACTTGCTTGTCGTATTGTTCACTTAATAGTTTCCCTTTGAAATTGTACTTACATATTTTAAGTTGTATTGTTTAAATTAATTAATAAAGGATAAATCATCCACAAGTTATATTCTTTTTTTTAACACTAAGAAGACAACAAAAGTTAACTGGCGCCCAGTACGTGGGTCATTTCGAAGAAGCTGTTAAACTTGGCCGTAGCCAGGACTTCTTAGATATTCTTTAATATCTCGACGCGAAGAGGACCACACACCAAACAAACTCGTTAACTAGGCAATGAAGATCATCGCATCAATACTTCTGTGAGTACATTTTTCAATTGATCGTCTATCCCATACGTACGATAGATCCCTTCCCTTCCTTATCCAAAAGGTTAGAGAGAAAACTATTTTTTTTTTCTAATTAAAAGTCACTTCGTATATTTCTAATTTATTAAAATGGCACAGCCAAATGAGAGGCCCGCTCCCCAATACTCGGAATCGATATTGGAGTACAGTGGCTCTCCCCAAGATATTAATTTATTTATAAAATCAGCCAGGGGGTATATTACTCGAAACGGCAATACGCCAAATAATGTTGAAAAAATAATCTCAAGATTACGTGGGAAAGCACTTCACGTAATTCTCATGAGCGATCATGATAACAATATTGAAACAATATTAGAAACATTGAAAAATGAATGTGGGGACAATAAGTCTGTGACGTTATTACAAACAGAATTGATAAACTTCAACCGCGGTCAGAAGGATTTCTCCTCAACGATCCATGAGATCAACCAAATTCTCTTTTCGATTAAAATTAAAATTTCCGATCAATATGGAGGGCCTAGTGCTCACATATTGATGGAACCATACAAAGATACGGCTCGAAATACTTTATTAAACCTCATGCCAACGCACATTAAATGCGCAAACTTAACAAAAAATTATGATGCCCTGTGCACAGAAATAAGAATGTTGGAGGCCCATGGCGAGCTCCACCAGCGGTCTAAACAAAATCTTGTGTTTCCACAAGCAGGACCATCTAATTTTATGCGGCCAGGACAACAATCAAATAAACCTTTTACTCCGCAAACGCAAAGCTCGTTCAAACCACATAATAATTTTAATCACAATAATTATAATAATAAACCGTGGCATAATAATAACCAAACGCATAATAATAAGTTCGGACAAAACCGCCCGTGGCACGGAAATAACAACAACAATTTTAATACGCACCAGACACGTGCCGGTGATGTCAGTATGAGAACGGCCCCAATGTCCCGACCTCCTAAAGGCCCGGTCATCGACCTCGGCAACGGACGTACGGCGCAGGAGCTATTCTATACCGACAGCAATGATCAGGAACGGCCGGATTTTTGGGAAGACCAAGAATCTCCCCGAGAAACCTAATCCACCTGAATCATATCAATAATGGCCTACCATATATAGTAGCGCCATTAAATATGAAAATTCTGATTGATACGGGAAGCTCCAAATCATTCATGACTAAAAATGTATAT
Organism: Hesperophylax magnus; assembly: GCA_026573805.1. Taxonomy (NCBI): domain Eukaryota; kingdom Metazoa; phylum Arthropoda; class Insecta; order Trichoptera; family Limnephilidae; genus Hesperophylax; species Hesperophylax magnus. The sequence continues at coordinate 12,063,107 of JAIUSX010000022.1, forward strand.
AATAGATTGTTTCGTGACTGTAGATATATAAATGAAGAGTTTACTGTACAAACAGCGCACTCTACGACCGCCCATAGAGGTACAGTCGTGACGCCATTTTGGAGAAAAGTATTCGGCAATAATAATGCTGAAATGCGTTTTTATATTTTTGACTTTTCCCATAAATACGATGTGTTAATGGGAATAGATATGTTAAAATTAATGAATGCAACATTAATTTTAAACAACTCAAATAATATTTTAAAAACTCCAACCAAACAAGTTCAGTTGTTCCATGTAATGGATATGAGTAAACTTGATGAGTTATTGGAGAAAAATAGGGATTTATTCTCTGAAGAACTGGTAGTTAATTGCTCACCTCATGTAAAACATGAAATAAAATTACTTAAAGAAGAGCCCGTGTATCAACGCGCTTATCGATTACCGTACGAACAGAGGCTTGAAGTTGAAAGACAAGTCGCTCAACTTCTGAAGGATGGAATCATCCGACCAAGCGATTCGCCTTGGGCAAGCCCTGTCCACATCGTCGAGAAAAAACTCGACCAATCGGGTATAAAAAAGTGGAGGATGGTCATAGACTATCGGAAACTCAACGAACAGACACGTAGTGACAAGTTTCCGCTCCCAAACATCGAAGACATTTTTTCACAGTTACATGGTAATAAATACTTTTCAACTTTAGATCTGACAAGTGGGTACCACCAGATCAAAATGTCTGATCAAGACATAGAAAAGACAGCATTCACTATTCCTAATCAACACTACGAATTTGTTAGAATGCCATTCGGATTAAAAAATGCTCCTGCTTCATTTCAGCGTATGATGAATAATGTATTACGTAAATACATAGGGAAAATATGTTTGGTATATTTAGATGACGTTATAGTATATGCCAACGACGAAGAAGAACACCTCAGGCGCTTAGAAATAGTTTTCAACGCCCTGCGGGAAGCAAATTTAAAAATAAATATCAATAAATGTGAATTTGTCAAGGAAGAAATTAAATTCTTAGGCCATATTCTTAATGGTGATGGACTGCAACCTGATCCCGCAAAACTTGATGCTATAAGAAAATTTCCCTTACCAAAGACAGTCAGGGATATAAAATCTTTTCTAGGACTAATCGGTTACTACCGTAAATTCGCCCCAAATTTAAGCAGAGTGACGAAACCACTCACAGAATGTACCCGAAAAAACGTAAAAATAAATAACCAAGACGAAAAGTTTCTAAATGCATTTAGGCTATGTAAAGAATTACTGATGAATGCCCCAATATTAAAATATCCCGACTTTAACGAAGAATTCACTGTAACCACAGATGCAAGTAACATTGCTCTGGGGGCTGTGTTGAGCCAAAAATCTCAACCTATTGCCTATATTTCTAGGACACTGTCGAAAACGGAAACCAAGTATAATACGACGGAAAAAGAATTGCTTGGTATACTATGGTCCCTCCAGCAATTCCGTCCGTATATTTATGGTAAACATTTTATTATAGAAACGGATCATCAACCGTTAGTATGGTTAACCAAATTGAAAGAACCCAATGCTAAACTTACTAGGTGGAGACTTAAACTCCAAGAATATGATTATACAATTAGACATAAGCGAGGTTGTAATAATCATGTAGCCGACGCACTTTCAAGGGTCGAAATTCATTATAGTGAGGACGGTGAGGAGCACGATTCATTACGAGTAGAAGCCACCTCGGGTGCCCAGAGTGTCACTGACACCGTGCATAGCAATGTGGATGACCATGAGGGTGGAATCCCAATTCGTAACGAACCCCACCCCCGCGTATGAATAGGATTTTTATCGAATTAAGCGATATTGAGAAGAATAGTTTAAGAGCTAAAGAAAAAGGTACGGACCTTGTATGGTGCATTCCTTTAGCAAATGCGGAAGCGGTATTTTTAAAATTGATTAAAACATGTTTAGATAAGGATAAATACGCAGTAATTATAAATAATGATAGACTATATGAGTGTTTAAGCGAATGCTATAGAAAAAATATTGATAAGAACTCGTTAAAATTAATACGTTTCACAAATGTTAAGATTGAACCCATAAATTTAGAAGAACAAAAAGAAGTAATTCGTTCGACGCATATCGAGAACCAACGTCATATGGGCCTAGATGCCTTACTTAGTAAAATAAAACGGACGCACTATTTCAATAACATGCGGACCAAAATAAAAGATTTTTTAAAAACATGTATAATATGTCAAAACTCTAAATACGAAAGACACCCAAAGTCTGCCCCATTAGAGGCTACCGTTACCCCCAATTGTCCAATGGAAATATGGCAGATTGATACTTACCATTTCGGACGTCAAAAATTCTTAACCATTGTAGATAGATTCTCTAAATGGGCATCTTGTACTTTAATCACTGTCGACAACAATGTCGCCATATGTGAAATACTTGTTAAAATATTTTCGTTAATCGGTATACCGAAAGAAATACATTTAGATCGTGAAACCACGTTCACGTCCACTACGACACGAGAGTTATTAGAAACGTACAATATTAAAACACATGTGACTACTACTGGTCATTCACAATCAAAAGCTGATATAGAACGCTTTCACTCCACTCTGACAGAAATATTGAGATTAATACGCACGGCACTACCGAACGTAACATCCGAAACCCAAATTAATCTAGCCTTGAATGCTTATAATAATAACATACATGGTGTAACTAAACATACACCAAACGAGGTACACTTTTGTCATGGGAACAGAGTACCACAACCTAATGGTGTGATTACCCAAAGCTACGTAGCCGACCACGCAAATCAATGTAAAGAACTCAAAAAATTGATACATGATTTACAGCATAAAACAAAAAATAAAACACGCGAACGAGTAAACAAAACACGTACGCAGCAAGAAATGTCCGTGGGACAACAGATACTTATAAAGGTTACCGCACGGGGTAAACATAAAAATAAATTTAAAGGACCGTTCACTATTACTAAAATACTACCACATAATGTACTTGAATATAAAAGTCTGAGAGGCCTAACAACAATTCACAAAGACAGTGTTAAATTGTTTCAGGCTGACGGCCATGACGCAAGCGCTACGGATCCGCCAATTAGCAGACAATGAGCACTTCATCGTCGCGTCCCTGGGAAATGCACGAGCCGTCGAAGGACAGTGGCACGTCATTCATACCCTAGATTTATCTAAACTAATTGAACAATCGCAACAACTAGGAATTAATTACGATAAACTTATAAAATGTAACAATGTAACCTTACCACACGTAGGATTAGAACGTTTGAAATATTTAATAGATCATAATAATCAGATAATTGATAATTTAGTTATAAATAGGAATAAAAGAGGCCTAATAAACGGACTCGGTTCAATAATTAAAGGAATTACGGGAAACTTAGATGATAATGATTTGGATAAATTAGTGCAACGAATTGAAACTAACCAAAATATAAATGAAAAGAGAATCTCGTTGAGTTCAAGAACATTGGAGGATTATTACGGCAAACTAAAAAATATTTCACATAATCAATTGGTACTTTGGTCTCAAATGAGCCATGACCATTATGAAGATAAAACAGACTTGTTGATTACACATTTGATTTATCAGACGGAAACTATTACCGAGTTAATAACTAGAATTACGGAAGCTATCACGTTTGCCTCTCATGGAATGTACCACCCTAGCATTATAAAACCGAAGGTATTTATGGAATCTATTTCACATGTAAATCCTGAACAACTACCTTCTAAAGATTTTGATATTATTCAACGCTTTTTGCAAGTTAAATTCGTTAAAGTTAAACAAACTTTACACTTTATTCTCTCTCTAACTTTAGTAGAACGCACCGTTTATATGTATAACGAAATAATTCCCATCATTTCCAAAACTAACAATAAATGTTTCCAACCCCACCTCCTACCGAGACGATTATTGAGAGATGGAAAGCAGATGTATAATGCACACAAGTGCCAAGTTATTACAGACAGCCTCAGCATATGCAACAAGGAACTCAACTCTATTGATGACTGCACAACTACCGTACTAGAAAACCACAGCGAACAAAACTGTAGTCTACGCCAGATTATATGTCCAGAAGAATATACACATGTCATTGGAGATAATATGATGTACCTGTTTCGCAACGAACCAACAGCATTACAAGCACAATGCCCTCAACACCAACAAAATATAGTAATTTCCAAATCTGTACTTGTAACAAATGACGAGTGCAGTATACAAGGCAAAACCTTCACTATGGGAAGAATCGTTAACCAAGAAACATTACTCATCACATATTCAAAGGAAGAATTACATGTACTAAAACTACCCATCCTACATGTAGATGAAATACAAGAACCACGCAGAGAATTCGATATCCCTACCACCACGACGGGATTTGAAGGAACTATACACATCACACTTACCAGCTGCTTGATAATTACGGCCATCGGATATATCCTTTGGAGAAGATATAAACTCTTCACAGTGCGAAGGAGTTTCAATTTTAGGGGGGGAGAGTTAACCACCCAAGACGACCCTCACCTACAGGAAGACATCGCAGCACGCCCATTACAACCAGCACTTCATCTCGCCTAAAATAAACTATTAAACCTTAATAGTTTATGGATAGCAGTTGCATCCGGACAAGGACAATCACCGGGACGATATACTCTAATCACAATCCCTGAAACGACATATCAACACGTACCCTTCTACGGCTACTTGGAGAAGACCATTAATAAACAAACGAACATTTAGATGAACTTAAAACAACACGCGGCCACACGCGCAGCAATCCCAAAACAAAGGATCGATTTAAGAAAGACCACGTGTTCCACATGCACTGGTACAATAACCCCATTATCGGAATGACACATTGACACTTTGACACGCAGCCCGAAAATAGGAAGATGACGCCCCACTCCATCGCACCAGCATGGACTATATAAACCCCAACTCCAGCTTCCAGACGACACTCTATTCCGTGTATCGAATCCAAGCACTTGCTTGTCGTATTGTTCACTTAATAGTTTCCCTTTGAAATTGTACTTACATATTTTAAGTTGTATTGTTTAAATTAATTAATAAAGGATAAATCATCCACAAGTTATATTCTTTTTTTTAACACTAAGAAGACAACAAAAGTTAACTCTGGTGATCCATCGATAGAAATACAAACACAATGGGATAACCTTAAGTCAGTTATACGTGAAACCTGTGATGCAAATTTGAAAGCTGATAAGCAAATTAGAAAAAAGAATTGGATGACTGACCACATTTTGAACTTAATGGATGAGAGACGTAAACACAAACATAATGAGACACAATATAAAAACTTACAAAGAACGATTAGACGTGAAATTAAAAAAGCCAAAGAAGAATGGATGAAGTCACAGTGTGAAGAACTAGAGTCGTACAGCCGTAGTCACAATGCATTCAAACTTCACAAAAAATTAAAGGAAATTACAGGCACTTCTAGAAGAATTACTCCATCATGTTTAGTTGACGATTCCAATAAATTAATATTGGATGAAAAAGATATTTTACAAACATTGGAAAAGTATATTCATGATACATTCAAAGATATTAGACCTGACATTAATATTCCCAATGATCAATTGCATGGACCATCGATTTTAAAATCAGAAATTCTTCATGCGATAAAGACTTCAGACAATAGAAAAGCGTGCGGACCAGACGATATTCCAGTTGAGGTGTTGAAGCTCTTTAATGATGAAAATGTTGACTACCTGTTGAGGTTATTTAATTCTATATACGACACAGGGAATATACCCAAAGATTGGCTAAAATCCACCTTCGTGACATTGCCTAAAAAACAATACCCTAAGAAGTGCAGTGACTATCGATTAATAAGCCTGATGAGTCGTGTCCTTAAATTATTCCTTAAAATAATACATGCCAGTATACGCAATAAGTGCGAGCAGGACTTGGATGACACTCAGTTTGGCTTCAGAAATGCGTTTGGGACGCGTGAGGCATTATTGTCTATCGATGTACTATTGCAAAAGTGTTGTGACCAAAGAAAGGAAGTTTTTGCCTGTTTTATTGACTACGAAAAGGCATTTGACAGGGTAAAACATGCTGACCTAATGAAAATGCTTGCGGATTGTAACGTTGACACCAAAGACCAGAATTTCATAAAAAACCTGTATTGGTTCCAAACAGCAGAAATAAGACATGGGAATGAGAGATCTAATGCAATTGCCATTCAGCGTGGAGTACGACAAGGCTGTATCCTGTCGCCACTATTGTTTAATCTCTATTCCAACTATGTCTTTAAAAGAGCCCTAATTAATACTGAGAAGGGTCTTAACCTGTTAACCGGGCGGGACGTATAAATACGTTGTGGGACTACTTTAACTCATCCCACATATGACAACATTAAAATAATTACTCCGCCACCTGAAGCCCCGGGAGAGCTAGGTACGGACGGGAACGCAACTCTCTGGCATTCCACTTTCAACTTTCGACCAGACCACCCACCACTACCACCGTCTCTGCGTTCGCATAACGTGTAAATTCATTCTCGCAAATAAATTCAACAAAGATCGCAGACCTTTATTTTTCAATCATCCGAATTCCTTGAACACTAATTTACGATACCGGCAGCCATCGTAAATTACATACCACACTGCCATACTGGTGACCCCTGTTCACGCTGCCATACTGGTGACCCTCGACATTTCTGGTGATAATAATATTTAGTGGACACGGTAGGTCGATCGTTGAAGCTGGAATCCTGGACAATCAAGTAAGTAACTTCCAATCTCAATAATTTCAATCTCATTTCCAACATTTTTAAGTCCAGTATTTTTATTAGAGTCTGATTGTCGAATCATAAAGCACATTTCAAAAAAAAATTATTGTCCCACCAATTCTAATACTTAAGTATATCAAATATACCCACTAATCTGAACCAAAAAACTCGTATATTCGAATAGTATAGTGCCAAAAAATCTCAATTTCAGTGAAACACCGCACCAGCAGCTGCAGACCAAGCATCAAATTCACCGCAGAACGCAACAATCTCTGCAGGCCAACATCAATTTCATCGCAGATCAAGGATCTACCGGATTTACTACGCAGGCAGAACTTCAGTTCCGGACCTCGTAACATCCATCACAAATCAATGCCCAGTAATCAACACCAAGTAACAAACCATAATTAATCCTACATACAGTGATTTTACAGCAAAATTTCCGAATACGAACATTCTAAAATAACTTTTTAAAAAAAAATTTTTTGCAAGTGTACAATATTGTTACATGTTTATTAAATTAAGTGACCACACAAGTTGAACTCGTCACAGTACATTCACATTATTTACATTGTATGCACTCTAGATTAAGGGATTTTTGAAATTTTCGGATATCATCAATCTAACATTTTTGAATTTTTAAATTTTTTTTTAAAACCTTAATTTACTGTCGTCATTGCTTGTGTTTCCTTGCTATTTTTTACACATACATCTGCCTATTTTATACTGCCTATTGCTTGCCGTATTATCAAAACAATATGTCATTCGAGAATAACCAGACATCGAACGAAATCCACGGTAATAATTCCACAATGGACACAACAATAAACTCTGTCTCGGTTAAACTACCCGCGTGCTGGCGCGACAACATTGCACTTTGGTTCGCACAAGCCGAGAGCCAATTTTCTAACTCAAGACTAAAGGATGATCTCACCAAGTACAACATTATTGTTGCCGCTTTGGACATGGAGACCCTCAGGACCGTAAGCGACATCGTCATCAATCCTCCTGCAGCAGACAAGTACACTCATCTCAAATCAGCACTCATCGAGAGGTTACAAGATTCGGAGGAAAAGCGACTCACTCGTCTTCTAACCGGACTACAGCTCGAGGACAGGAAGCCTTCTGGACTGCTTCGACTAATCCATGAACTCGCTGGTCCCGGGCTATCGGAGAGCCCAATCGTTCGCGTACTTTGGCTGCAAAGACTCCCGCAACACATTCAGGCCATTCTTACCGCACTACCCGACGACAATCTGTTGCAACTAGCATCCGCAGCAGATAAAATCTCGGAAGTTTATCAAAAATCTGAATGTGAAACTATGGACAATAATCATCATAATGGCATCCCGAACTCGAATCCAAACATCAGTGCTATATTACAAAATTTACAAGAACAAATTTCGGCACTCACTCTAGAAGTCAGTCGACTTAAAACAACTCGGAGAGATGATCATGGACAGGCAAACATTAATTTCGAAAACCGAAATCCCAGCACCCGCCGCGGATGGCGTCATCCATCGACATCATACCCAAATTCCGCGCACCGACCTCGTTCCAGGTCACGCGGTAGACCGTTAAACACCAATAATACCACACACGGCTACTGCAGTTACCATGCAAAATTCGGTAACAAATCACATAATTGCATCAAACCATGTACCTTTATTAATAATAAGTCAAGAAACGACAATGGAAAACCCGCAGTAGAGACGTGCGATTTTCCTAAAAAAACTTGTCGTCTCTTCATTCACGAACTCGTGACGCGACAGAAATTTTTAATTGACACTGGTGCTGACGTATCTGTTCTCCCAAGATCAAGCTGGAACACGACCAATACGGTCACCACAGATACATGCCCCACCACATTATACAGTGCTAGTGGGAAACATATAAAAACATACGGTACAAAAACCATAAATCTCCAATTTGGCCTCCGCCGCGATATGAAGTGGAAGTTCATCATCGCAGACGTCTCGAAAGCCATTTTAGGAGCAGATTTCTTACACTTCTTCAACTTAAGCGTCAACTTGAAGAAAGGAACCCTAACGGACCAGTCAACAGGATTGCAGATTAGAGGAGCTTCGCTGCAAGGACCCTCATCTGGCATTTCAACGCTGTCTACAAGTCAAAAATACCGGGACATCCTACAAAAATACCCAACACTGACTCGACCCAACATCAAGAGTCAAGACGTTCCGAGTCACAACGTCACTCACGTCATAGAAACCAAGGGACCGCCGGTAACTGAACGAGCCCGCAGGATGGCACCAGCACTGCTTGAAGCCGCAAAGAAGGAATTTAGATTTATGATGGAGCAAGGGATTTGCAGGCCGTCCAAAAGTAGCTGGGCGAGCCCACTACACATGGTGAAAAAATCCAACGGGGAATGGCGCCCTTGCGGCGATTATAGGCGTTTAAACGCAATAACAACGCCAGATAAATTTCCGATACCACAGCTCCACGACTTTGCACACAAATTAAATAAGGCGAAAATTTTCTCTACAATTGACCTAGTGCGCGCCTACAATCAAATCCCAGTCGACGAGGCGGACATACCGAAAACCGCAATAATAACACCGTTTGGCTTATACGAATTTACATCGATGCAGTTCGGACTATCTAACGCAGCCCAAACCTTCCAAAGATTTATGCACGCTGTAACAAGAGATTTAGAATCATGTTTCGTGTATATAGATGACATTTTAATTGTATCAGAAAACGAGCAAGAACACATAAAACATTTAGATGCCCTTTTCCAACGCCTCACAGAAAACAACCTGATAATAAACCTCAACAAATGCAAATTTGGTCTACCAGCCGTTGATTTTCTAGGACACACAATATCACCGGACGGTATCACTCCCATCAAGGAGAAGGTGAAAACGATTGAAGATTTTCCACTTCCCAAAACAATGCAAGGTTTAAGACGTTTTCTTGGAATGTTGAACTACTACAGGAGATTTTTGAAGAACTCAATCAGCACCCAGATTAAACTCTTCAACTTCACAGCAGGCTACAGGAAAAATGACAAAAGAACCCTCACTTGGACTCCGGAATTGACAGCTGCGTTTGAGGAATGCAAAAATCAGCTGGCAAATGCCACCCTCCTCGCGCACCCGGATCCCCAGGCGAAAATCGCCATAATGGTCGACGCGTCTGATTTGGCAATCGGCGCATCCCTCCAACAGTTCAAAGGTGATGCATGGCAACCTTTAGGATTTTTCTCCCGTAAATTTACACCCGCTCAATGTAAATATAGCACTTTCGACCGGGAGTTAACAGCATTATTCGAAGCAATCAAATATTTTAGAAATGAAATAGAAGGTAGAAATTTCACAGTCTACACCGATCACAAACCGATTACGTTTGCGTTCAGCAAGAAACGCGCTTCAAGCTCACCGCGTCAGGAAAGACAACTAGATTTCATTTCACAGTTCACCACCGACGTCAAACACATCTCCGGTCATCTCAACACCGTAGCAGATACGCTGTCTCGAATAGAAGAGATAAACAGCCCCTCTGCTATTGATTACAGACGTATGGGGAAAGAGCAGAGTCACGACGACGATCTTATTAAGGCGCATGAGGACTCCTCCCTTGTCTTGCGGAAAATGATAATTCCCGACACGGACGAATTATTATGGTGCGACATCTCCACTGGTCGTGTGAGACCCTTTGTTCCTCGAGACATGAGAGAACAAGTAATAGCCAACGTACACAACGTATGCCACCCAGGCGCCTCCGGCACCTCCAACAGCATACGTCAGAGATTCGTCTGGCCCAAGATGGCAAAGGAAATCAAAACCTTCGTCAAACAGTGTGTCGCTTGCCAGAAAGCCAAAGTATCACGACACACAACTGCACCCACAGCGACATTTATCCTGCCCGAGGATCGATTCAGAAACGTCCACATTGACTTGGTCGGCCCTCTACCAGCTTGCAATGAGTACAAATACCTCCTAACAATGATTGACAGGTACACTAGCAGAAGCAGTGCCATTAAAAGATATGTCCGCAGAAAACGTAGCTACAGCCTTAATGTCACACTGGATAGCTCGACACGGCGTTCCAGACACAATCACCACAGACCAAGGACGACAATTTGAATCCTGTCTTTTTAGGAGCCTCACTCAAAAATTCGGTATCAAACATAACCGAACCACCGCCTACCACCCGCAATCTAACGGAATTATTGAAAGGTGGCACAGGACCCTTAAAGCATCTCTGATGGCGCGTGATAACTCGGACTGGTTGGAAAATCTCCCGATCATCCTACTCGGTTTGAGATCAACAGTCCGCGAAGACATAAAATGCTCACCCGCCGAAATCACGTACGGAAGAACACTTAGGCTACCATCTGAATTCTTCACCACAACCCACAGCGAAGAACCCGACACCTACGTCGGACGCCTACAAAAAAGGTTTAATGAGATGAAACCCACTCCCGCTAGTAACCACAGCGCTGGAAAATTTTTCATCCACAAGGATTTACCGCATTCATCACACGTTTTCCTACGCACCGACGCCGTAAGGAAACCACTTCAAAACCCCTACGAAGGACCTTTTGAAGTCAAAGAACGTGACGATAAAACTTATGTTATCATGGTCAACGGTAAACCAAAAAGAGTCTCAATAGATCGACTGAAACCTGCATTCTTTCAAAGCACTGAAGAAATTCCATCAAGAGGAACCGTCACACAGCCTCCAATAACGAAAATGACAACTCGATCCGGAAGACATGTTCATTTCCCGGACAGATATCAAGCGCAGTAATAATTTGGCAATATCATAAGGCACAGTAATTAGCAAAAAAAAACTAACCAGAAACCTTATATTGACGTATCCATAAATTTCATAAATTATTTTGTAACTATCATATCGCAAATGTCAGCCAATATAATAAATTACTGTTACTAAAACAAAAAAAAAAAACAATTTAAAATTTACTATCAATAATACGCATATATAAGCATCCTACAATAAAATCTTTATTATGTAAATATTCACAATACTATGTACTACGTCAAAAGTGCATTAATAAAAACAACAATAGAACTGTCATAACAAGCTATTTTTAAATCATTGTAAACAATCATAGTATACACAGGTAGCTCACTACTACGCTAAGTACATTGCGACTAGCGCTCGCCGTTCATCAATAATTATATTACCTGTATATCATTTATGTACCTAGTTACTACGGCGAATAAAAATTCGTACGGCCACAGTTACTATGCAACGGCGGCATGGAGCCACTATTATTATTACTTTGTTATTACTTTCCTGTCGCTAACCGAGCGCAATATTATCACAACATTATGTACCTTAGATTATAAATGGACTTGTGTTTTTATAAATTATTATTGACATTGTAAAATATTCATTGTTGTAATTATGTACTATATGCCTTTGTATCGCGTAGAGACGCTGGGGGGGAGGTATGTGGGACTACTTTAACTCATCCCACATATGACAACATTAAAATAATTACTCCGCCACCTGAAGCCCCGGGAGAGCTAGGTACGGACGGGAACGCAACTCTCTGGCATTCCACTTTCAACTTTCGACCAGACCACCCACCACTACCACCGTCTCTGCGTTCGCATAACGTGTAAATTCATTCTCGCAAATAAATTCAACAAAGATCGCAGACCTTTATTTTTCAATCATCCGAATTCCTTGAACACTAATTTACGATACCGGCAGCCATCGTAAATTACATACCACACTGCCATACTGGTGACCCCTGTTCACGCTGCCATAACGTCAAACGTAAACAGTATCGGGTACGGGTAGGACGTATGAATACGTCCTTGAAATATATGTTGCGCCCTGGAACGAGCGGGACGTATATTTCCGAGCATATCACACGGAAATTGAGTTTTTAATTTTTAAATATTTTAATTTTTTAAATTCAATGTTTCTCTTTTATCTGTGTGCTTTTATTTATTGTTCTGTAATTATAACCTTTTTTTATATTTTTTGTAATCTTTATAATTATTTGTAAATATTCTATTTTTTTTAATTCGATGTTTTCATTTTTTTTGATGCATAAATAAAAAAAAATAAAAATATGAAATTACGTCCACCGGGCGTGACGTATTGATACGTCCTAGTGAAGGAGTTCGCGCCCGTTATATGCTGCCTAATTCAAAACTGAACTCCCCGGTTAACAGGTTAAGATCAACGGAGTTGTCATTAATAACATAAGATACGCAGATGATACTGTGTATTACTAGCTGAGTGTATCGATAACCTCCAAGACCTATTAAATCTTGTTAATAATGCTGGTGAGCAACTGGGCCTAACAATCAACGTCAATAAAACAAAATGGATGACATTTGGACGACTAGATCACTCTGAACCAGTGATACAGTTAAATGGTTGCAATGTCGAAAAGGTCGAAAGATTTAGATACCTCGGCAGTATTCTCACGGAGACTCTTGATCCAGATGTAGAGGTTAGGTGCAGAATTGAAGCAGCAAGAACTGCGTTCATTAAAATGAAATCCCTCTTCTGCAATGATAATATCAGCTTAAAACTAAGGCAGAGAATGCTAAAATGTTATGTGTGGTCGGTCTTGTTGTATGGATGTGAAACATGGACCTTGAAAGTAAATACCATGAACAGGTTAGAGGCTTTTGAAATGTGGCTTCACCGGAGAATACTCAAAGTCCCATGGACCGACATGATCGCCAACACAGAAACTGGCTAGAGCAGAGAGAGAACTGCTTAGATTAATAAAAATCAGGAAAATTTCATATCTGGGTCATGTACTTCGAGGGGAGAAGTATCACTTGCTCCAGTTAATATTGAAAGGCAAGATAGAGGGTCGCAGAGGGCCTGGTAGGAGAAAAATGTCTTGGCTGCGAAATATACGAGAGTGGACCGGCATTAGAAGTGTGGAGGAGCTATTCCGGGCAGCGCAAGACAAAGAGACATTTTCTAGAGTGATCGCCAACGTCGGGGGGACCTGATACGGCACATAAAGAAGAAGAAGAAGTTAAATAAGGTTACCTAGGTCTTGATAGGTAACCGGATAACAGTCAGTCAGTTAACAAACAGTCACAAAACAGAACATGGTAAAAAAAGGTTAGGTTAGGTTTAATTATTATTTTTTTCACTTTTCTTCAATGTTTTGTTTCATCACAGTTCTGTTTTGTCACTGTTTTATTTAATCATGGAAGCGAGTTGATCACCTCAAGACGTAGTTCTTTTCCTGTATGTAGATTAGGGAGCTTATGCTTCTGAGATGTGCCCGGTAGCTGTTGCACAGCAGCGGGAGGGGCTGTTTCCGGCAGAACCTCTTGGCGCGTCCCTCCACACGGTCCCGCCACAGAAACGGGAATTGCAGGCGCAGTAGGGGCATGCAGACGTGAACCTTAAATACACTTATAGTTTGATTAGGTATGCCAATGCTAAAATTATCAAACACTGACCCGACTCTACCGACACCTACTAATAACCTCAAATACCAAGCATGTTATGTTTACTAAAGCAATTTTGAAGCATTTAAAAAAGCATTTGGCGTAGGAAGGTATAATCATCGTTCAAGGGTCGGTAGGAGTGAGTCATTCCGGCCGGAATGAGTGGAATGAATCTAATTCCGAAGGCATTTAACTCAAAGTTCATAAAATAAGTGGAATGATACATAACTGATGGTCGGCACTGTCAGCAGCATAACTATGAGGTCATGATGGGATGACTTTCCAATTTACAACCTGAAAATAGTTGTTTTGACCTGGAAATTCTAGTCAGAAAAATCTGTTCAATTTTCATGAAGCCAGGCATCATGATGGAAAGACCTTGCAACCTGAAAATAGTTGTTTAGAACTAGAAATTCTAGACAGAAAAATCTGTAGAACTTTCAACACCTAAACTAACACTAACACCTACTCTCGAACTACTGTTGTAATTTGAGAGTTTTGCTGCATTAGAACACAAATTTTCTACTTTACATTTACGATAGTAACCGATCAAAGTAGAACAATGACAAAATAGAACACGAGAAAATAATATGTTGGGTATGTTTTTTTTCTTCACTTTCCTTCAGTGTTTTGTTTTGACACAAAACCAGTTACGATTAGTTAGATAAATTAGTAGAACAGTTAATATTATCCTGAAAGAAAGTTTATTTAACCTGTTCACCAGTCATGTACCCCTCCATCAGCCACACCTTTACGTAGCCCGTAGCCGAGCCCGAGAAGATGTACTTGTTGTCAGAATCCGTGGCCAGACTGGAGATGTAGTCACCCTCGGTGTGAACTGCGATGAAGGATCCCAGGTAGCCACCGGCTGCGTGCTCCGACCACATTTGGATGGACCCGTCGCCCAGGGCAATCAAGAAATTGGCTGGGTTGGAATAAGTTAAGTTAAAACTTAAATATACATAACAAGTAATGGAGAGATTCTTGTTTTTTTAATACAATATGATTTCACATATTCTGTTTGCTGGGTCACCAACGAAGAACCAAAAATCGGATTGGAACTTATAAAGCTAACCGATGAATGATGCTAAAATTTTGACGTCCCTTGTCAAAATCAGTAGACGTCTAGGCAGGTTATTACTGTAATCAATAATATTCGGATGATTTGTACTTTTGTGTAGCTCCGTTTTTATGAAAAATAATCTCAAGAGTGATGTGTTAGGACTGTTAGGTGTAATCAGTGCCTTGACGCCTTGGAAATTCAGCACCCGTAGCGGACTGTCGGCCTTGTGTAGAACAAGGAAAGCATTCCCACCTGACGCCTATTATTTGTGTTGTTTTGCAATTTATTAATTAAAAATAATACATAGTAGTATATTTGTGCCACGTTTCACTGTGGAAGATACTCTCAATATCGCCCTGGTGTAAAACCACATCATATTTGAAACATTGCTTGAAATGGCTAAAGCTCTAGTAGACTAGATCTGATAGCCAGGTACTTCCCCAACTTTCTTTTCCCCATCTACTTCCCCTCCTCACTACCCCTAGCCTCAAAATATACCCTAATTGGGGATGCCATAGTCTCACTGTTTTACAGTTTATCTTACGACAGGAAAGTAAGGTAACGAACTTGCTGTTTCCTTTCAATTTAATTTGAAAGGACCGGAATAAACACTATTTTGGGGGCATGTTGTTAAAATATTGAAATATGTGCAAGTATTTACTGTATATAGTATGGGAATATAATTATACATGATGTTTTTCATACCTTATTCAGCGCTTAGAAAATTACTGTTATTCGTTGTAGCGTTTATTTTAGGCGAGATTGTCGGATTGTGACCGATAAAACCACTGTCCGATATTACAGCTACCCAATCAGGGCAGGCCGTGAGCCAAGCGGTGGCCCCTTGTCAAAACCAGTGGACGCCTAGGCCCTAGGTCATATATGGGCAACCGTCGGCCCGCTGAGCTATTTCGTCCGGCCCTAATTCATCTCGGCGAAGTAATAGAGAAAGATTAATAATTGATCCAGGAAGAGATTAAATAATTGAGATGACTCGGGCGCTTACAGTGGCTCCACTCTACTAGTTCAAAATCAACACCGCTTCGATAACACCTACAGTAGGTTATGAGCCGATGTTTGCTCATGATTAATATTACTTTATTATGTTTAGTAATTTGGTCCGGCCCTTGACTCGGAGACAGAATGATAATTTGGCCCCAGGCCTAAGAAAAGCTGCCCATGCCTGCCCTAGGTAGTAGGTGGTAGGTAAGTGATCACAGTAATCAATAATATTCGGATGATTTGTATTTTTGTGTAGGGCAATTTTAATGAAAAATAATCTCAAGGGCGATGCGTTAGGACTGTTAGGTATTATCAGCGCCTTGGCAATTTGGCGACCGGAGTGGACTGCACCAATTGCACCCACGTAGGGCCGACCCTGGCCCTGATGATGGACACTGTAATGCTGTCTGAAACGTTGGCTAAAAAAGGACGTGGCGTAAAAAGGATGTAGCGCAACACGGCATAATACCCCAAAAATAAATCACTATACATATTACTTTTGGCCGTAAAAATTTGAAATCATATCTGTTTTTATAATGTTTTTTTATTTTTATTTTCTTTGTTTACCTGTTCCAGCTTTGATGGCTCGTGCACTAAGGAAGATAATGGCATGACACGAGGTTTGTTGGATCATCTGCGGCATATTGGGGGGCTCACCTTTGCGTCTTCTTTGCCTGAGGATGCAAGATTGCATGAACTAGATATCGACTCTTAAAGGGGCTGGATGATGTCAACTTGAGAGAAAAACAATGATTGAAAATCGTACTTGAAAATGTCCTGCGATCTAGAGGATGGAGAACCCAACTTTCTTGTTGTCCTTTTGGAATATTGAATTTTGACCCTCTCTGTGGGATTTTGACACAAGTACTGTCTGCAACAAATTTTAAAAAGAACTTATAATATTGCTTTTAAATGTTCTCAATCTTCACCATACTCCAATACCGCAAGATGGCTCTAGTCACCGTCATCCTTATTAATACAGTGGTGTAGAAAATGCATTGACAGTAAAAAAGACCTGTTTTTGTTTTTGGCATCGTAGCAGGGTTTAGTTTTTAACTATCAGTGCATTTTCTACAGCACGGCCTGTATTAATAAAGATGGCGGTGCTCTAGAGTCAATATTACAAAAGTGAAAGTTGCTGGTTTACTGATTGAATGAGCAGCAGATTTTACATAAATACAAACCATTTGAATGTGCGTACACAAACCAATGCAATGGGATAAAATAAACATTTTTTTAAATGCAAATAAAAAAACCCACATTTTAATGTAGATTTTAAGATGTTATTACTTGTAGTTCTGTAAACAGTAGACCTCAAGTCTGAAAAAGTATGTTCATAATTTTCTCTTATTTAATAAATCAGTGTCAAACTTAGATTTGTAAGTATGTATCAGAGGCTGATCTAACGGTCAGCATTTCAGCAAATGCTGACTGGGCTCTCCCTGCTGGGTTCCGTCTTTACCCTATGGGCACGCGGGGTACGAACCCATGACCCCCGGCCTGAGGGGGGCCCAGAACTCATGCCCATAGACAAGGACGCCGAAAGGAGGGTTCAGGGGGGAGTATAAATCATCAGACCTGGCCTGAGGACCGCCCGGGGCTCTAGCAATCGCTGTATTTTACTAATATTTAAAGCACCCTTGAGATTCAATTATTATAAATTATTATTAAGATGCTTTCATTTTTATTGTATAAATTAAAAGGTTACTTAAACGATAACACGTCAATAATTTTCTGTCATGTAGGTAAGTTTTTAGATTTTCACGGCCAGAAGCATTTTTGTTGTTTGTTTTTGGGGTGTTATGCCGTGTTGCGCTAACTCCTTCTTTAGCCGACGTTTCGGACATCGTTGCAGTGTCCATCATCAAGGCAGATCCGGTAGATCCGAAGATGTGTAATTGTTGGTTGTCGAGTTTGTGCTTATTTACTTGGAAGCGATACCGTGCCGCCAGCTTCAATCCACTATGAGCGTGTAGGTATTACAGTACAAGGGAACTGCAATTTAAGTGAAAGCACAGTATTTACGTTAGCCTGGGGCCCGTCCAAGTGCGAAATGCCAACGGAAGTGGCGACATCTTGTGGCGAATTCTAGAATTAGAAAACCGATTGAAAGCGGTTAAAGCAAATGTACCCAATATCAAAGTATAAATACAATGGTTTTATATTGTATTATTGTATGATATTAGAGTATACTTAGACATGTTATTTGCGTTTAGCTTTGGTGTAGCCGTCAATTACCGGATACCAAGAGCTGTTGAGCTTAGCTCCGTCGTCTCTATTGATATTAAATGGATTTTTGTAGATTTCAATTGCCTCCATAATCAGGTGTGATCTATAAGTTTTGGGTCTTCCCAGGACCTCAGGAGCAAATCCAAAGTAATGGCCGGTTTCAATTAAGTGTTCGGAGATTGCCGATTTATCAGGGTGGCCAAGTTTACAAGCACGAAAATGTTCTGCTATCCTTTTGGAAATCGTCCGCTCTGTCTGGCCTATATAAACCTTGTCACAACCAGAGCAGCTGAGTTTGTACACTCCATCTGCTTCCAGAGGAAACTTAGTCTTTGCAGACCTCAGTAGGTCTTGGATTTTGGTGGTGGTTCCGAAGACAGTTTTGATGTTTTCTTTTCTCAACAGCCTGGCAATTCTGTCTGTCACATTGTGAACGAAAGGCAGGAAAGCACAGCCTTTTGAGTCTTGTTCAACTCTGTCTTTGTTTGTTGTAGATTTGGCTCTTAAAATTTGCCTTGTCTGACTTGCCGGGTAACCGTTGCGCTCCAGTGCATCGGTCAGCTTTATAAGTTCTGCTCCAAGTTTTGTTTCTTCACATATTCTGGTCGCTCGGGTCACCAACGTCTGGATAAGGCCTCTCTTCTGCGCTGGGTGGTGGTGCGAATCAGCGTGTAAGTATCGATTCGTATGAGTTGGTTTCCTATATACGGTATGTCCTAGGCTACCATCGTGTTTTCGCATCACCTCCACATCTAGAAAAGGCAGGATTTTATCTTGGTTTTCCAGCTCCATTGTGAACTTAATTTTGCTGTGGAGAGAATTAAGATGATCCAGGAATTCGTTAAGTTTCTCCGTTCCATGAGGCCAAATGGTGAAGACATCGTCGACGTAGCGCCACCATACTTTAGGGACAGCTGAAGCTGTATCGAGTGCCACTTCCTCAAACTTCTCCATAAAGAAGTTGGCTATTACTGGCGACAACGGACTGCCCATTGCAACTCCCTCCACTTGCTCAAAAAGTTCACCCTGAAACGCAAAGATTCCCGTTTTGAGGCAGTGTTCAAAAAGTTTGCAAATGTCTTCCTCATTTATCTCACTGAGCATTGTCATTGAGTTTTCTAGAGGCACATTTGTGAAAAGAGACACGACGTCAAAGCTGACCAAAATATCTCCTTCCTCAGTCTTAACCTGCTTAAGCTTACTGATCAGATCTGTTGAATCCTTAATCCACGATTAGGTTTTTCCAGTTTACATCTGCAGTAATCTCGAGAGGTGTTGGGACAGTTTGTATGTAGGTGCACCAATAGCGCTGACAATCGGTCTCATTGGGATTCCCTTTTTATGAATTTTTGGGAGACCGTACAGGGCAGGAGTTCTAGAGGCCTTTACAAAAAGCTTAGACCAATCCTCTTTTCTGATGCTAAATGCTTTGACTAGTTCCCTTGTCTTTAAGTCAATCTTGTTAGTAGGATTATTTTTGATCTTCTTGTAGGTGCCGGAATCGCACAAGAGGTCTTCCATGATGATGGACACTGCAACGATGTCCGAAACGTCGGCTAAAGAAGGAGTTAGCGCAACACGGCATAACACCCCAAAAACAAACAACTAAAATTGTGTCATGTACTTTATATGTAAATAATACAAATTGTACTTGTATAGACATTATTTGAGGCTCCGATAGGAAACAAGTTCCTTAGGGTATAATATGTTACCTTTGGGGATGCTGTGAACATGGTACAAATTGAGGATACAGGACAACAATATATCAAATCTTCCGTAGGGCTCTAACCTCGGAGGGGGCCCCGGCTAGATGCCAAAATTATATTCATTGAGGACACAGCACTATGAAAAAAATATTTCACATTTTCATATAAGCGGAAAATGTTGCTTAAGCAATGATGGAGGACTGAGCTAATATTGAATTGAACTCGCAATGCCTAGTTGGGAATCCAAAGCATATGTCCTCTCGGCTACTAGCCGGTTAAGCTGATACGTTTTAAAGGTTTCTGTTTTCAACAATACTAGATTTTTATTTAATAAAATACTAAAAGGTTTCTGTCTAAATATTGTTGAGATTCTGACTTTCCGAAAAATAAAAATCGAAAGCATTGGTTTGTGAATGTAATAAGTTATATTCCGCTCCCTTCATCCACACCATAAAGGTACCTCTATTAGGGATACCATGTAAAAGTTTTTGGCGCTCCGTGTTTGTGAGAGTTGTAACAAATTTTCCACTCTCTTTGCCCAAACCATATAGGTACTTCAATTGGGAATGCCATGAAAATGGCGTTTCTTCGTGTCTTTGTGAGAGTTCTTACAAATTTTCAGAGATGTGCAAAATGGGTACCCAAAACCATTTGAAATGCAAAATAGAAATGGGTCAAAACTTTTCCATTTGAAAATGCAAAATGGTTTTTAGAAAAGCATTTCAAATGCAAAGTGCAAAATACCTATTTTCAAAATGCATTGAAAATGCAAAATGGTTTCTCAGGTCAAACAATTAAAATAATTATAGAATTTTTAAACAATTTTGTCATTTAATAATGGACATCAATGTAGAACAAACATATTACATGATGGTAAATCCAAAAACACCACGACTACAGATTATGAAACCACAAAAAATTTGCGCGGGACTAATGTTGCCAACGTAAAAACATAGAAACTGCTATCTAACATTTAATATTACAGCGTCATGGCCCCAAGTTCAGTATTTTTTGTAATGGTATCACTCAATTGCCAGGGCTCCTACCAGGGAGCAACTTGACAAATGTAAATTATCTCTCATAGCGAGGTGGAGGACCGACTAATATTTGGGGCTTATGAAAAAAAAGATGAGTGGAGATAGTAGGAAGAATGTTGCAAAAAAGCATTTAAAATGGAAAATACATTGAGAAAAGCATTTAAAATGCAAAATGGAAAATACCCATTTTGCATTTTGCATTTCCATTTGAAATGGATTTATTTGAAATAAAGCACATCTCTGCAAATTTTACAGTCTCTTCCCCCACAAACAATAAGAACACAACAAGTACCCCAATTGGAGATATCAAATAAGATACAAAATGCAGATAAGAAAGTCCAAATAAACACAACGATTTCACATTTGAAAAAAGAATCTTTACTGAACCGTTAAAATGGCCCCCAACTTGAACCAGAAACGGAACGATATGATGTTTGCTTGCACTTTTTCTTAAATATTCTATTTTGTCACCGTACTGATTTATTATAGATTTATGCGAAAGCATTACCTGATAGCTCTTCCGGTGTCCAGTTTCCACAGCACCAGTTCCCCGCCAAAGCTGATGGTGCCGATCACCTCGGTGGTCCGCAGGGCGGCCCCCGAGACGTCGTCGTTGTGGCGAGTCTCCCAAATCTTGCCCGTGTCACCCGCCTTTATGGAAGTGTCGTCAAATTCCGTGATGTGCTTATTCCACCCTACTGCCAAAATTCTGGAGATTAAAACAAATTGATTATAAATTTTTATAACTTTCAGATATTCCAACTGCTTAACTAACTAATTATGTAGCATAGGCTTTATTTAAAACCTATAAAGTGAGATAAACATTACCATTTTGCAGCCAAATCGACGTTTCTTACCAATTTCGTGTGTAATTCTTAGTTTAAATCTCCCGCCAATGTCACCTGCTAGTTCCAAATGCATCCTTGAGGCGGCGCCAGTAGTGGGACGCCACTAGTGACGCTATAATTTCAAGCTTCATTAGCATTTATTTTGCGAAGGTCAAACACGTTTGGTTTGTTTACAAACATCAAATACCGTAAAATAACCTGTTTTTCAGTATTTGCGCAAAATTTACATATTTTTTTCGAGGTTATTAACAGTGTGACTGTTCGAACTCCGTAAAATTGCGATTTATAGAGTTTCGTGTGTTTTTGTTTAGTGTTTTTTGTATTTTCGTGATTATGTCGGATTCCGAACGTTCCGAGAGCGGGGAAGCCGAATTTTCGAGGGCGGAAGTCATGAAGGTGATTCACACGGACACGCGGGGGAAGCGTCCGAGGGTCTACGGCGAAGGCAAAGCCAAGAGGCAGAGGGTTTGTGAATTAGCTCCCGCCGACCCGCGAATTGACGTATTAACGCAGCAGATGTCCCAGATGCAGGAAATGTTGCGTCTGCTGCTGGAAAAGCGTTCGGAGGCTCCCGTCCGTGGCGCCTCGGATGACGATGACGAGGACAGCATCTCCCTGGACACCCCTGCGTCGCTTCGGGAGGAATTGGCAGGAGATTTGGGAATGGGACTCGTCCATCCGAATAAGCCGTCTCGTGACTTGGATCTCGGGGAGTGGACAACTGACCTAAAGCAGCCGAAGATACCATCGGCCGACCCAGGGAGGGTGAAAAAAGTGGAGCTCCTTCAGCATCTGGGGACGGCCAACTGGAACAATGTCCGCTACCTCGAGATCCAGAAGTCGTATGCCGCAACCCCTCTCTTCTCAATGTTGGCATTGAACCCTGAATTGAAGCGCCTAGCTCAGGAGGAATCGGCCAGTACGTCAACGGACTCCTTCTGCGGCTCCCTGACCAATGCTCTTTCCCTGCAGGCTGATCTCCTGAAGGCCTCCTTGCAGGAGCTGGTCAACTGGAGTGCGGAACCGGGCACGAAGCTGAGCACTTCCACTCTCTTCGAGAAGGTGCAGTCTCTCTTCGCGGCGGGGTCTGAGTCCCAGAAGGTGTCCAAAGACATCATGCAGATGGTCTGCGGAAAGCGGGCTAGCCACATTGAGTATCGACGAGAGGGGGCATTGCGAGGCATCAGTGACGGATACGTCCGAGATGCCTTACGGAAGATTCCGCCCACATCGGAATATCTCTTTGACCCGAACCTCCTGTCGGCCCAGCTGGATAAGTTGGGGGGAGTGAAGAAGTGCCTCGCTCCTCAGCCTAGCACGTCGCGACCAGCTCCACCCGTTAAACCTGTGACTGTGCAGAGCTCGCAGCCCTTTCGTCCTAGAGTACAGCAGGGAAGAACCATCGCGAGAAGGGAGCACCCTGAGAGTCGAGGTCCGGAACCAGCCCGTAGAGCCGCTAAAGCTTTCCCTCCCCGAGGTAGGTTCCGGCCCAAGGAAAGAGCAGGGAAGCCAGACCGTAAGAGGTTTTAACAGTGGGCCCTCTTTTCAAGGGGGTCAGTTGCGCTCATTCGCAGGTAAGTGGAGGAACCTTGGCGCCCCTACTATCATCCTTAAGATGTTAGATGGCTACCGAATTCCATTTTCATCAAAACCTCCACTAAATAATAATATTGATTTATTTAACTCCCCTTTCACCACTAAGACTTCTGTGGCAATGACAGAACAAATAGAAAAACTCAAAGCCCTTAAGGTTTTAGAGTCGGCACCTGCCACTCCCTCATTTATTTCTAACATGTTTCTGGTCCCCAAATCAGATGGCTCAAAGAGGCCGGTCTTTAACTTAAAGTATTTAAACAATTTTCTGACTGTCAGTAAATTTCGTCTGGTAAACGTTTATCGAGTTCCTACTTTTCTACAACCGAATGACTGGATGGTTAAAGTGGACCTCACACATGCTTACTTTCATGTACCTGTGAGTGAGCAGCATAGATGTTTCCTTAGACTTATCTATAGGAATGAACTCTTGCAGATGACATCCCTCCCCTTTGGCTTGGCCACCGCACCTAAGGCATTCGCAACCTTCACTAACTGGGTAGCGCAGGAACTGCGGAAGAGAGGGATGAGAATTCTAGTGTATCTGGATGATTTTTTATTAGTAAACCAATGCCTGCCTACTTTAAAACAGCAGGCTATTGAAATGGTGGAGTTTTTGCAAGGCTTGGGATGGCATATACAATTTGATAAGTCAATATTAGAACCATCACAACAAGTTCAATTTCTTGGTATCAGCTGGAATACTCTAACTAATGAAAAGTCTCTCCCTCAGAACAAGGTTTCAGCCCTATCTTATTTGTTAAAGGGTTTTATTCAGACAGGTAGGTGGTCACTAGATAAGGGGCGCAGCCTCTTGGGCTCTTTAAACTTTGCTAGTTTTGCAGTTCCAAGAGGCAGGCTCAACAGCCGGCACATACAGAAAGGGTGCTTAGGACTCAGACACTACCACCCTTGGGAGTCATCACCAATTCCGGCAGCTACCGCTCGGGAATTGAGATGGTGGGTTCGATCGCTCACCCTGACGTCACCTATACATCTGCCGCTGTTTGAGCATTACCTAACAACCGATGCCTCTGATCAGGGTTGGGGTGCCCAGCTGGACGAAAAGCTTCTCAGCGGTGTGTGGGCTGATGACCAGCTGAATCTTCACTCCAATGTAAAGGAGATGCTCGCCGTGTTGGCTGCCTTGTCTCCTCACGTGCTTGAGCTATCTGGCTCGGGTCTTCTGATCCAGTCGGATAACAGGTCTGTCGTATCTTATCTCCGCAAGGAGGGTGGTACCAGATCAACTCAACTCCTGAGCTGTACTCGACTAGTGCTAGATGTTTTGGATAAACACTGTGTCTCCATGACAGCACAATACTTACCCGGTCGTTTCAATGAAGTAGCGGACTGTCTATCTCGTCATCGTGCTATACCCGAATGGCACTTGCTACCCTCGTTCACAGAGGTAGCATTCAGGAAATGGGGACGACCCGAAATAGACCTATTTGGCTCTAGGACAGCGCATGTGGTTCAAAGGTATGTTTCTCTTGATTTTCAGGACGACGAGGCAGACTACCACAATGCTTGGAGCAGGGACTGGGACCATCAGCTGGCTTGGATCTTCCCTCCCCCGTGCCTCATGCCGAGGGTTCTTTGCCACCTGAACAGAGCAAGGGGATTATACTTGGTAGTGGCTCCTCGTTGGGAAAGGGCATTTTGGAGAGCGGATCTGAAGTGTCGGGCCTTGGGTCCACCTCTTACGATTCACAATCTAGGAGAAGCACTGATAGACACCAGGACCAACAAACCCCCTCCTCAAGTAGAGTCCTTCACTCTGGAGATTTGGCTTTGTGGGGGTGGGACAAAAACCTAACAAGATGGTCAAGTCAGCAGAAGGAACTTCTTAGATCCGGGTGGAGAAGTTCTACCCTTCGCACTTATGCTCCGGCATGGCGGAGGTGGCAGCGCTGGGCGTCAGAGAATCAGCTTGATGCCACGCGTCCCAAAGCTGAAGACTTAGCCAGGTTCCTAGCCGATCTACACATCAGAGAAAAGCTATCGCTGAGTACCATTTTAGTTCACAAGTCAGTGGTGTGTACCTTAGGCTCTCCCGAAGACAATAGAGAGCTGAGCTCCAATCCGATAGTGAAGAAGATATTAAAAGGGATATCTTTAGCTAGACTAAGGCCTTCAAAACCCCCCCATTTGGGACCCGAGGGTTGTATCATCATGGCTGGAGAAGAATTTGCCTCAACATATTACTCTCTTTGAAGCATCAAGGAGAGCAGCCACCATCCTGCTTTTGGCATCAGGGCGCCGAGTCCACGATCTCACATTGCTCCATTGCACAGCTGAAAGATTGTCAGTGGACAGTGAAGGCATCTCCATTTGGCCAGTGTTTGGTGGCAAGACAGATTCGGCAGACTGGCAACAATCAGGGTGGAGACTGGCTCGCTCGGAGTCTAGGAACATAGACCCTGTCTATTGGACGGAGAAGGTCATAGAACTGTCTAAGGAACGGAGAGCGCAGGCGATACTACCTAGCCTATTTATTACAACTTGTGGGACAGTGAAAGCGGCCTCCAGGGCAGTAATTGCAGGTTGGATTAGGGCAGTCCTCAGGGATGCTGGTGTAGAGGATCCACCTGGCAGCATCCGTTCAGCAGTGGCATCTCTGAACTGGCTGCAGAAATATAAGCTGGACGATATACTGTCGCGTGGTAACTGGAGAAGTCCCAATACCTTTGCCAAGTTCTATAGAAGGGAAATTGCAGAATCGGCTGGCCGAGTCAACACCGACCCATCTGTTGCTGACCTTTTTCAACCTCTGTAACTGGTTAGCTGATTTCTGGAAATCTTGCCCCTATTTTCTTTTTAGCAAATAAATTTAAATATTATATTTGATTCACATTAGCATAATGTCACCAGGCGATAACAAACAATATCTCACTTTATAGGTTTTAAATAAAGCCTATGCTACATAATGAAAAAGTTTTACCTTACAATAAAACTTATATTATGTACTTAGCTTTATTTAAAACCTAGGCAAGGGCTGCCTGATGAGATCTAATGAAGCTTGAAATTATAGCGTCACTAGTGGCGTCCCACTACTGGCGCCGCCTCAAGGATGCATTTGGAACTAGCAGGTGACATTGGCGGGAGATTTAAACTAAGAATTACACACGAAATTGGTAAGAAACGTCGATTTGGCTGCAAAATGGTAATGTTTATCTCACTTTATAGGTTTTAAATAAAGCTAAGTACATAATATAAGTTTTATTGTAAGGTAAAACTTTTTCATTATCACGTCGTTTCTCCGCAGGGGTAGGCAGAAAGGATGAACTGTCACACAAGTCTGCCTTGGCACATATTCCTTGCTTCATTCGCATTTGTGCATCGTATCATACATAATCTTCTTTTTTCTGACTCCAGACCAGGCCTGACTCAAGTATTTGATTCGCTTGACGAAGCCTGTCTTCCTTGGGTTACCTGACTTCTTTTATCAATTACTTCCGCGTCATATATTCTCCTTACACTACTTTCTTCGTGCGTCTGTCCTACATGCCCAACCCGTCCTTTTCTTAATCTTATCCATTAGGCTTATATCAGCCTTCTTTCTGGATCTCCACATTTTTAGCATGGTAATACACGGTTTTACCACACACATTTAGGGTTCTCATTTTTACAGCATTCAGTCTACTTTCGTTCTTCCTCTTCAGATATTCAACATTTGAAAATTAAACCAAAACATTCATCAGTCAGCAGTTTTACTGGTTTTGAAATCTAGTAATCGTAATGTCAGTTAAATGTATTAACGTTATTTATTAGAATGGCCGAATAAAAGTCAACATCTAACACTATTTATTATTCTGATTATGAGTCTCGTGATGAAGAAGAGACATGGAACAAATATTCACACTCTTATTAGTTTTTTCTTCTAGCTCTTTCGTACACACAGTCGTTATAGTATTTAAAAAGTATAAGGTCGCCCGCAGACGGGAGACTTCAGTCACAACGACAGTTTCAAAAAAGAGACAATTCAAAAAAGTCTTCCTAGTGTCGCATCGCTCGTTCGCACACCTCCACATCCCGTGATAGATTTTTATGCCCTTCAACTGTTGCATCGCAACTATCGCCACGACTGAAGTCTCTCATCTTTGGGCGCTATAAAACATATTAAACTTTTCTCACATATTTGATATCCATAGAACGTAGGTAACTTCATTCATATATTCTATGGACATGTTCTTCAAACAGGAGCCAGTGTTGAAATTCCAAGTCTAAAAATTATATAAATGTGTTAAAAAGATTGTATGATGATCTCCGTAGCCGAGCGGTACGAATGCAGAAGTCGCGGGTTCAAATCCCGGCGTGCGCAAATAATGTATATTTTTCTAAATTTGTTATTTCACAAATATTTTATATTAAATAATATAATACTTGTGGCACTCTCCAGAGTAGTAATACTTCGAGTATATATTTCTATGTACATAAAAATTTTACACACCTGCTAGTAAATATTATTATTACTAAAGATTTACTTTAAGAGTTCCATCTCTTGCTCCGGTTAGCAGGAGTTGATAGCTGGGGTCAAAAGTAGCCGCTGTTATTTCAACTGATATTGTTTCTCCATTGAAGACCCTTTTGTGAGCCTCGTGAATGGTTGTCTGACGGACACCTAAAATTGAAAATTTTATTTTTACAATGTGACATATTGTAATGGTATCGCAAATACCTAGATAGTGATTTACAATTTGTTAATTTCAGTCTAGTTGTGATGTCACAGTGCCTCTTCACTTAGTGCTACTAACTTCTTCTTCTTCTTTAGTCATTTCCGCATTGCTGAGAACCATGAACCTCATGTTTGGTGAGTGATACGATGAAAATCAATTTATAAAAAAATTATATATAATTTTCCTACACCAACATCACCAAAAAACAACGGACTCACAAAAAGTCTTAGAACCGCTCCTGTGGAGGAAGCTCCTCAATGTGTCGTCATTGCACAAGCAATATCTTCCGCCTGATGGTGTTAAGAGATTTATATATATTGTTCAGTTACTCGTAACCCGGAAATGCTAGTCTTTATATAAAAATTTTTGTGTAAGTTATAATTTTTTCATGTTTTCAGTGTTCAAAATTGGGTAAGCTTAACTAGTAAACAAAAATATTTTGCCTGTAGTGATATCCCAGCAAATGATGATACTATCAGCGCCGCAAGTGACCACGGTCTTAAAGAGGGCATTGTAGAGGACCACAGAGACAGATTTAGCGTGGGTGAAGCCATCCGTATGCAGCTCATTTAGCTTGGGTTCGCACTCTATGATGGCTAGCTGGAGACTGGCCAGGATCAGGTTCCTGTTGGCGGGGTTATAGACTGCAGCCAGCTCTGTGTGCTCTCCTATGGTGACGGGGAGATCACTGAATGTCTGTAACCAAATATATGTACACAGGATAGTGGGTATGTACATGTAGGTACATATTAATATTCGGTAAGATGTACATATTACATTGGTATTTTGGTGACTCGGTGCAAACTGTTAGAACCATGAATCTAAAACTCACTGTACAGAGAGTTAGTGCGATTTTGTATGAATGACAATGAAGTCAAATCTAGAGTGAGAGGAAATTGCCTGGCGGCCATCTTGTGTGACAAACTTTTGAATGTTATTTCAATCGCCATTTCTAGGGATGCAGGGATTCTAAGGATCACCGCACTTCTAGCTTTCGAGGCAGTTCCCAATGAGTCAGGAGGGAGTTGATATGCACTACTGTATGGTTATTTTTTTATGTGACACATCTCAAGAGTGCCCCTGTCTGTACACTGTACGGGCAGGCCACCCTGTTGGGCAGCACTGTGAGGCGGGTTAAGATAGGGGCTGTAGGAAGTGATTTATAAATACGGGTCTTCGGGAAGCCCAGATTATATGAAGGAGGAAAAACAGATGCCGGTAGCTCATTACTACACAAAAACGGGTCAGAGAAAGCGTCCCGTTCTCATGAAGCCAACATCAACTGCGAAAGGGTGCTCCACTCGTGTACGTTGAGTTTCACGCACGTGCACCGGTGCACAGGGAATCAATGCTGCTAGCTCCTTAGAGCGAGCTCCATTAAAATACCTTTAGAACTGACTCAGCATGCCCACATTGCGTCTGTGCGTTAGTGATGGCAATCAGTCTGTTAACAATGGATTGTCAATCACACGGACCGCCCTCCTTCGCACAGAATCAAGTAGGTTTATCAAGTATTGAGGGGCTTCAGCACAGAGGTGACTCCCAAATTCAATTGTTGGGCATATTTAAGATTTATATAGGGTTACAGCTGGTTACTAATGAAGAACCTGCTAGCCCTATACAAGACGACCAGTTTCTTGGAAGCCTGATCTACTCGAGCTTCTAGAGAGCCCCGATACTTGAGCCGGTCTGATGTACTAACTCCAAGTATTTCAATTGAGTTTTTATTGGGAAGGGTGCTTCCATCAAATTGCACCAGACAGTTATTCTTCCGCAGTATCTAAAAACACATGTTTTTATTTACCACGGCCTCTTTGCCAAAATCAGACACGCTTGGGTTTTTGAGACGTTGAAATTGACTAGGTTGGCCTCACTCCAGGCACAAACCTTCTCGAGGTGGTGGTCAACTTTTTGTCTAAAAACATCCCTAGCTGTTTGGACATCATAAATGGTGTGTATAAGAAATAATATGTTTGTTTAAGTTTTACCTGGAAACAGCTCTGATCTCTGATGCTCCACACCTTGATGATTCGAGCAGCATCCAATGAGTACAGCTTGGTACTCTTGCTCTGTAGTATGACCATTACGATGGAGGCGTGGTGGCCCTTGAAGATAATGCTGGCTTTCGTCGGGACGAATATGCTCCAGAAACACACGGTTCCGTCGCTGCTTCCCGTTGCTAGGACGTGCTTATTCTCGTCAAACGTGAAGCACACTACACCCTTCAAATTAATAGATTGAATGTAAAAAAGCAAAAAGTAAGAACTAACAACAGATAGATTGATTTATTTGGTTGTTCCATGGCTTCCTCTGGCGTCCCATATTAATTACGAGTGCAACAACAGTGAACATTGCAATATTTATATTTTTAATATTATTATGTCATCACGCCATATATTTAAATGTACATAGATGAATTGACAAATGCATCGGGTACCTACCTTATAATTTACTAAATTTTCACATGCAGCAAACACTTTGTGGATATACGAGTACATAATTATAATAAAATAACTTAGTTTGAATACCACTTTATTGTATAGATATGTATATCTTTAATATATAAAACAAAACCTGTTCAACTCGAGCCTTCATCAGGGTTATATAAAAACCGTATTGGTTCAGGTTGAACCGAAATCTGTTGGTTTTATATATCAAAGATATATTTCATAAAAAAGTGGTATTCAAGTGAAGTTAAGTTATTTTATACAATTTTTTTTTATTATTTTATTTCTAAGGAAATTTACATTGGATACATTTTGTAATGTTATTTCAACCATGAATGTAGTACATAATATAGGAATTTAGAGTTCTAGGGATGTAGGGATGCCATGTGTGCCTGGGTGGGACCCAGACGTGATGCCAACTCAGACAATGACCGGTCAAAGTAAAAATTATGGAAGCAATAAGAAATAATAAGTAATATGGTTAGCCAAAAGAAGCAACATATAAAAAGCAAGTATTTCGTCATTCCAAATAGCAATGCTTTCTCGAAATGATAAAAAATTCACTAGGTATTACCAGGGGCAGTTCTTCCCTTAGGTCAATTGGTTTTTGAACCCCCAAAATTACAATACAGTAAAACTCGCTTAAGAAGTTTTCACGCTTAAGAAGTTTTGATTTTTGGTCCCTTGAAAATTCCATACAAAAAACACGATTATTTCCCACATAAGAAGTTTTAGAGCTAAAACTGCTTCCCGCTTAAGAGGTTTTAGAAATCCGGCGGTAAAATCAACACAAACGAAATATTGTGTCGCAAAATATCTAAAATGAACCTTTTTCCAAGTCATAAATTGAAAGACGTTGACTGAAATCCATACCTAGTACCTGAGACCATAAAACCCTTTGTCGGCCGCCGGGCCGTAAGCCGTAACTTGCCGTAACCAATAAATAAACCAAATACCCCGTCTCCTAATCCCCTAACTAGGTAAAATAGCAATGGAACGAATAAACAATGCGGAATTATGTAACAAATATGCAAGCGTCTTTAAGGCCGAAATAACATGAAAGATTATATTAAACTCAACCTTAATTAATGACAACGTGGGCTAGATCTACATTTGCATACATTTGACGCCTCCTTCAATAATCTTCCCTTTGATAATGAACATAGAGATGTTTCGTAATATTATTGTATAAAATTTTTATTCCATCGAATTTGTAAAACACGAAAAACTTTTGATAATCTATCGGATCACGGTTAATACGGAATATTTCACCTTTAAATACATAACAACATGATTATATGGCGGGGGAGATGGTAAAATATGCATTATAATTACGTTTTTTCATTCAAACATCAAAAATTGCCGTGCATCATGTTTCATCTGACATTTGTCGTAAATTAAGTTTGAAGGTTAGGAAATACATATGCATAAATTTAAAATGTAGATTGAAACGAAACTTCGCAAATGATTTTTGTAGTTTTTGGATGCGTTCACAGATTATAATTCCAGCGTCAAACAGCTCGTATGATATAACTTTCTGAATCAAGCATCAAGCCATTTATTTATGTGCGAAATCGTAGCTATTCGATGTCTGCTAGTTAGGTAGGACCATAAATGAACCTACAGGTAGGACATAATATTGAGCTGCGCATATTATTTTCATAAGAAATTTCTAGAAAAGGATTAAAATATCTTTAAAAATATACGATAGTCGACTGTGCCTGGCGAAAATACATCATAACAATAGTCTCTCAAATCTCAAATGCCATTGGAGCAAGCAGCAAGCGTGCAAAAAAGTTAAAGTCCGCCAACTAATAAGCAGTTTGCCGCGTAGACTTTGTGAGATTTTTCTGTGCAGTGCCATGGCAGGGTTGCAGTACGCAAACGGTTCTGAGGCAAAGAACTCGCTATCATTAGTTTGCGGTTAACAAAATTACTTGCGGTGTCCTTTTATCAAACCGCTTGGTAAAATTAACCACAACAAGTCTTTCTTTCTCCCTCAATTCATATAGTAAACGAAAGCGTAAAAAAGAGACGGCGTATATCCACAGCTCTGTCTTCAACTGTCAAGTTAAGAGTGAGTAATCACTAACAAGTAAATATGTATAATCCATTGCCTTTACACCAATTTAAAATAAGATCAACAGTATGAACCTTTTGGAATGCTGCAACTTTTACTATCCGAATTCGAGTGGCTTTTTCGAGGGATGTACTTTAACAGTTTTAAAATTGTGTTTACTTTGTCCATGGGATGGTTTTGTTTTGATTTGTAATGTTTAGTCTCGATTTTAACGTTTCACCATCTACACCTTACCACCAACGCTCCATTTCTTCACCCGCTGACCTACGCTTTTTCGATTTTTTACCTACTGAACTCTCTGACCAACGCTATTTTCCACTGACTGTCCTATCTCAACCGCCGACCCACCGCTTTTCCACTGTTTTTCGAGTTATTATGACCGCTTGGATCATATGAGCTTGTTTTCAATACAATTTAACGTAGGTAGACATAGGAATGACGTATGCCCCGGACTCGAGTTATTAAATGGCTAAAATTGAATCCCACTTAAGAAGTTTTCCCACTTAAGAAGTTTTTTTTCCCCGGTCCCTTGGAAAACTTCTTAAGAGAGTTTCACTGTAACAATAATAATAAATTATGTACATCAAAAAAAATGGTCTTATTCTTAATTTATTTGAAATGTGCCAATAGGTCAATTTAAAAAATGTCCATGGCCTTGGCATCTTCCGTCCCTATGCCCGCCATAGAATATACGAGATAGCACTATGTCTTCTGTCTCAGTAAAAATTAGGTACTAAAGAAAACTTAGGAACGCTTAGGTCATGGCCATGAGGGAGACAGCACGATGAATATTATATGTTTTAAAGAGATGGCGACATAAACATAGGTTGATTTTTCATTTTACACACTTGTCGTGTGTGGAACAATGGTTGTTTTTTCAATTAAAAAGTTCGGGAAAGGTTTGGAATATTTCTTTATGTTGTTATCTATGTAGAATGAAGCTGAAGAATGAAACAAAGATCATTGTGAAATAGAATCGCAAGTCTAAATTTAAATGGAATTGATAAACGTCGCGTCGCTTCGCACCACGGAACCACCATACTCTTCGCTTCACACCCAGTATCTTTGGATACTGCGGAAGAGTGTTTCAAGCTCTTATTTTTTTTACTGCACAACTACATTAAACCGTATCCTCCTTAAAATAATTTGCCGTAAGTACATGGTTTGTGTAGTTATTTCTAATTTACTTATTAATATAGTTAATACATAATATGTATTTTGAGTCACAGACTCATGACGTACCTACCTAATACTTGATATAGATAATAATATATAGTCATTTTTCACAATATCAATAAAAGTGACACATTTTTTTCAAATGACCTACCACGCCTGGATTCCTATAATTTCCCTCGGCCTATGTCACCTTTAGGGAAGCTGTGTGCATGAACCCGGCCATCCCTGTTTTGTCACCAAACGTAGGGATTTTAAAGGTTACTTTGTGTGACCTACGGCAAAGGCGGTACCAATACCCACCTCCAAAATTGAAATATCACAAAATTCTCGAGATAATAGATTAGAAGAGTAAGAATAATAAATAAATATAATTATTGTTGCAGTATTAAGCCAGGCACACCCACAGGTGACTTTTTTGACGGCAACGGTTTCTTCAATGTTTCAAAATCCATTGCGATCTTTGGAGCGATGTAAAATTAGGGTGACTTTTTATGAATTTTGAAACAGAGACGTAACTGTTGCCATACCAAAAATTAACCGTGTGCGCATGAAGTAATTAGTTATTATTGTATTGAATTGAATTCCGTAAGTCTAAACTTAAACTTTAGGGTGAATAATAATTATAATAATTTTTATTTTTATCTATTGCCTTGGTAATGTGAAACACTTTGGAAGAGTTGGAACTGGTCATGCTGTACATGGAGAGGGGGACGGAGCAGTCACTGCAGGAGATGATGCAGCTCAGACTGGCATAGTAGCACACCTGCCGCACCGGGGCGCTGTGGATACCATAGAACTCCCTCACCGTCATGCCAGACAATTTGCCCTGAAAGATTTCCCTACTAATTTAGTCTAAATAAATTAATAAATAAAGAAGCATCATAATTTGTATCGAGTACTTGTAAACATTATGAAACTTTCAACAATGAGGAACTCTTGTCAACTTTCTTATTTATTTGTTTACAATATAAACAACCGGTCGGTGGCCGAGTTGACATCGCGTTTGGGTCCCACCCAGGCGTAGTGTGTTCAATTCCTCGGCTGGCTAAGTCCTCCATCACAACACAAGCAACATTTTCAGCTTACTGTGGTGGTAGTAGGAGATTTTCAAATATTGTCAGGTTATTAGTAACCTGGGAATGTTTGTCTTTCTTTTTAAAATTTTTATTAATAATAATAATAATTCACCGTCTAACTTACTTATTCACTGTCAACACAGATCTTTATTTGCATGGTTTTGATAAAACGGTTGACAAAACGTAACGGAATTATATGTTCTAATTAGATTCTACTAATTTTCAGGTACATAATGTAGGTACTTACTGCATTTATTTAACACGTTGTTCTGTGAAACGTATCTCCCGTGTAAAAAAAAAAGAAGAATTGAATAATGAAATAGAAAGTGTATAATATTATGTTTTATTTATTTATTTATGTCCATTCTTGAATACACATTTTACAGATGATTACAGTGGTTTATATTGTAGTACAGAGAAAAAAGTACAGAAAATATGTATAAAAAATAAAGAACACAGGTTGATATAGGTAAAACTGTGTGTGGGTGATATTGTATGTTACGTGAACACCTCACTAGGAGAACCTGTGCTGAGGTGTTAACGTGTTTGTGATTAAGTGTGACAGGTAAATACCTGTCACAGTAGAAAGTTTTTTTTTTTTTTTCACAGGCATATATTGAAACATGAAAACACACATTTATATGTGAGTGTATGTATTTTTGGATTATTCTTGAAGAACATGTATAATATTTATATATATTTTACTTATAATATTTTGGTTATGTTTGGTTTGGAATTATATTCTTTTGAATAAAGTGAAAATCTTGATTTTTTATCCAGGCTACGATATGTTTTTTGAGAAAGTTTGTAGATGTATTTGTAGTCATTAATTGTTTCTAAGTAATGGGCATACTTTTAAAAAGTTTGGTTGCGTAGTATTGAAAGTGTCTTTGTCCGTGTGTGGTGTGTGTTATCGGAATGTTCAGTGTTTTATTTGTTGATGACCTGGTTTTTATTATGGCTTTTGGTTGATTTGTAATATGAAGATTATTATGGATGAGATGTAGGAGAGCAGTTTTGGCGTAAAGTTGTCTTATTGACATGACGTCTAGTGTTTTGAAGATTTTGTTTGAGTCTGTGTAGAATGGTACTTACAGTATGAGTTTTATTATTGGCTTTTGAACTTTTTGAATTGGGTCAATTGTTGTTTGTAGCGCTTCCCCAAGCTAATATTCCATAAGTGGCAATGGATTTACACAGTGCAAAATATATTGATCTGAGTATTGTTAGTGGAAAAATGTTTTTAATGGATTTTATTTTGTGCAAGACTCGTTTTAGTTTATTAGTGATGAAATTAATGTGTTCAGTCCATTGTAAGGGTGTATCAATAATAACTCCTAGGTATTTTATTTGTTTTACCCTTTCGATGTGTTTGCATTGGCAAAAGGATGATGTTTGTTTACAGTCATGCAAAAACAAGTTCAAGTTAGAAGGAGGTTGACTTCTTTGTGTAAAACTATGTGTGATGTATTTTGTTTTGACTGTGTTAACGGTAAGAGTATTTCTGATTAGCCATTTTATGACAATTGACAAACTTTTTTCAGCTGTTATGAATAAATCTTTCCATGTGGCTGCTTGACACAGAAGAACTGTATCATCAGCGAAGGTCACGATTTTACCATCAATTTCAAAGTCACATAATTCGTTTATGTATATGAGGAATATTAGTGGGCCAAGTACACTGCCCTGTGGGACTCCGTACGTGATTAAAAGTGGTTCACTTGTCTTGTTGTCAATTTCAACTTGTTGTGTTCTGTCAGACATGAAACTTTTCATTAATTCAAATTTTACTCCATTAATGCCAATGTTTTTTTAGCTTCTTGAAAATTTTTTTGTGCGAAATTGTATCGAAGGCTTTAGATAAGTCCAAATAGATTGAAATAACTTTTTTTTTGGCATCTAAATTATGTGTAATAAACTCGGTTACAGTGGCAATTGCGTTTTCTGTATTCCTATTTTTTCTAAAGCCATGTTGGTTAACTGAGAGTATTTGCTTGTTTTCCAGATAATGTTGCAGCTGTTTTTTTATGCTTTTTCAAGAATTTTTGACAACGTGTTTAATAGTGTAATGGGTCTGAAGTTGTTTAAATTATTTGTAGGTCCTGATTTATGAATAGGAATAACCAGACCCTTTTTTAGGATGCTCGGAAAAATTCCTTCTTTCAGGCTAAGATTGATAAACTTATGTTAGTGGAGTAAGTAGTTGTTGGCTTAGTGTTATTATTGTTTTAGAGTCTATTCCGTCAGGACCTGATGTTGTGTTATTCTTTAAGGAATGTATTAATTTTTTGGTGTCTTCCAGAGTTACTCTATGTAATTTGAATAGACTGTCACTATTTTTGTGTGTGCACTGAGTAGTAATTTTTTGAGGTTCGTGTAATGTCTTCAATATTTGTGTAATGTCTGTTTATGTAATTAAGGATAAGTGTAGGATTTTGGTGGAAGTCGACTTCGGGTTGATAAGTTGATAAGTAGTTGATAAGGAAGTTGATAAGTAATTTTTTTATTTCATCATCTTTGTTTTTTTGTGTATTTGTACTTTCCCTCAGAATAGACCAAACGCTTTTCGGGTCAAAGTTAGCAGTTATCAGTTTGTTTCTGT
The DNA here is from genome assembly GCA_026573805.1 of Hesperophylax magnus. Classification (NCBI taxonomy): domain Eukaryota; kingdom Metazoa; phylum Arthropoda; class Insecta; order Trichoptera; family Limnephilidae; genus Hesperophylax; species Hesperophylax magnus. The sequence continues at coordinate 12,100,862 of JAIUSX010000022.1, forward strand.
AATATAATTCTTTGGCTTTTCGTATAATTAGAGAACAAGTATTTCTGTACCTTTTATAGAAAGAGTTCAGAAAAGTATCATTTGGGTTGCGTTTGACTTGTTTGTGCAGTTTATCCCGTTTTTTAATGCAATTTATTATGCTTTGAGTAATCCATTTTTTTAGTCTTATTTTGTGGTGCGTGAAAGATTTGAATGTTTTTATGGTGTTTTGAGTGATGAGCGTTTGTAGGTATGTTATAAAGTAATTCCAGGCTTCTTCAGTGTTGTTAATTTTTTTAAGGTGTTCCCACATTTGTTTTTCTAGGCAATTTTTTAGGTTCACGTAGTCAGTTTCAAATTTTGTGATATTGTTTTGAATTGTTGGGTTCAATGCCTGTGTGGTCAGTCCTATCATTGTTGTGTAGTGATCTGTGATTGTGGATTCGAATACTATGCTACAGAATTTGTTTTTGGATTTGATCATTATGTGGTCTAAACATGATTCCGAGTCTCTGGTAACTCTGGTTGGAGTGTTGATGGCGCTTATTATGCCATGTTCCAAGAGCATCAGTTGGTATTCGATATTCTGGGGATGGCCTTGTGGAAGTATATTTATGTTTAGGTCACCAGTTACGATGATGTTTTTGAAGTGGGTAATTTTTTTTATATGAGTGTCGAGAGCTATTAGAAAGGGTGTAATGTTGTGTGATGAAGGTGATCTGTAAATAGCGAGTATGCACGTATCTGGGTCATTGATTATTTGTAAACAATTTGAGTTTTCCAGGGTGAATTCTGAGACGGAGACGTTAAGATTATCTTTTATGTAAACGACAACTCCATCATTTTGGTTTTGGTATTTTGTTGTGATATATGAGGAGTAGTTTTTTTTGTGTTTTACAGTAAAAGAGGTTGGGAAAGTCTATTTTAAAGGAGGACAAGAGTATGTCTAGTTCGTTGTAGTTTTGTTAAGGGATCTTATGTTTTGGTTTAATAGAGTAAGGGTGCCTGAGGTGCTAAATATTGAATGGCATAGTTTTGTATTATTGGTTGAATAATGTGAGTGAGTATATGTACGTACATATTTACTTTTTTAATCTCTACGGTCAAATTTTTGGACATTTAGTTTTTCTTGCCTACTGAAAACAAGCCCGATGAGTCATTGCAATCGAGGTCAGATACGTAACATAGTTTTCAATCTATCAGTAATGACATCACCAAAGGGCTAAGATGATCAGAGATATTTGCCAAAGTTGTACAGTAAAAAAAATAATCTAGGTAGGTACTTAAATAAGGGAAAGAAATGGAATGGTTTAAAAACTACTTAAGCAACAGACAACAAACAACAAAGATAAGAAACAATATATCAAATCCGATTGAAAATAAGCTGGGTGTACCGCAAGGATCTGTATTGGGTCCGATATTGTTTATACTCTACATAAATGATATGGTAAAAATATTAAAACATTGCAAAATAAGACTGTTTGCAGACGACGCACTAATTTATATTGCAGAAGATAATTATGAGAAAGCAATCAAAAAGATAAATAGTGACTTAGAAACATTGTCAAAATGGCTCAAACTAAATAAATTAAAACTAAATGTAAATAAGACAAAATACATGCATATAGGCAGAACAAATACGCATGAGGAACCAAAGGTTTCTATAAATGGAGAAATCATAAAAAAAGTGGAAGAAATTAAATATCTAGGTGTTATTATAGACTCAAAATTGAACTTCTCAAAAAATGCAGACTATACAATTAAAAAAATTGCAAAAAAAATATCAATTCTTGGTAGAATCAGAAACAAAGTAAATAAAGAAACATGCCAGATAATATACAATACAATTATATCACCACACTTTAATTACTGTTCAAGTATTCTTTTTCTCTGCAATAAAGAGAAAATGAAAAAAATGCAAATACTGCAAAATAAAGCAATGCGAATAATACTTAAGCGCAACATATACACACGGATAAGAGACATGTTAAAGGAGCTGAATATTTTGACGGTGAAGCAAACTGTGTATTTGAATGTACTTATTTTTATACATAAAATTAACTTAGGGATGATGTCTAAGGAACTGAAAAGAAAAATAAATTACAATAACGAGATACACGGACACGGGACGAGAAATTCTAAGCAAATTAGATTGCCAACAAGAAAAAAAACAAGCACCCAAAAATCTCTTGATGTACCAGGCCGTTCAACTCTATAACAAAATCCCGAAGGAAATTGCTGTGATAGAAAATATTAATAAGTTCAAAAATGAATTAAGAAAATATGTCTATCTCAATTATTAATGTTTCTTTTTTTGTGACTTTATTGAAATATTTAAAGAAAGATTATGTTTGCCAAACAATGTACATGTTTATATGTTTATAAAACTATTAGCACACACGAAGATGTGAGCTAACTTAAGATTAATAAATAAATAAATATTTTCGGAAGACAAAATATATTAAAGAGTTGTTTACCTTTACAAGGTTCATAAAGGACAGTCTGGTCAAGGACTTGCCCATCCTTTTCTGAAAGGGTCCCAAATTCCAGGTAGAAAAGGTCATGACAAATACATTTCCTCCGCTGTCTCCCGCAACCAAAAAGCAACTCTCCGCATTGACAGGAGGACCCAAGTTGACACCACTCCTGTTAGTTAATATTTCAAGCTTATTTAACAGTATAAACCTTACGATAGCTGCTAGATCAATTTTATAAAGTTAATCAAACTTAATAATTAAGATTGCAATACTCATAGCGAAATTGTTCATAAATACAGAGAAGAAAGCCATGTCCATAAATATTTTGTGTGCTGTAGCAGGAATCAAATCTACAACCTAAAAATACAAAAGAAGATCCAACTAAACCAACGCTTCCATGTTTGCATTTTCCTTTCAAATGCCACAACTCCCCTAGTAGCAGACGCATTGGCACATTTATTGACTTCATACATTTGAATTTCGTTTCATATTTTCTCTTCATCACAACTAAGAGACACATACAAGAGTGGGATTTGGCCTCCATATATATTCTCCACTGTCTCTGGTCCCTCACTACTCGTCTTCAGTTATCGGAGCTTCCCTTCCTGCTCCAGTCCCAACTTGGTCATATTTTTACAATTGTATATTTTTTTCATATTTGGCTGCATTTCAGTAAAGATACGAACTTTAATAAATAAAGAAGCATCCACCATTAAAGAAATAATCTTGGAACAATATTGGCAGCCATCTTAACTGTCAGTATCTTGGCATTTACAGAATATGTGTTCTGTGAACACTGTGAACAGTAGACATCGCGTCCGAAGAAAAACAACCCGCAAAAATAAAGTTTTTTTTTATAATACATCGATCAGATGTATTATAAAATATATATGATTTATTTTTGTTTGACTGAGGATTGAACCCTTCTACCCAGGGATTGGAGTAAACCACGCTAACAACTGAGCCAAATCCCGATTGGGTAGGATCGATATTATTTGGTGTATTAACAGCTGTAATGTCATCCAATTTCCGAGAAATGCGTCTTTGTCCGCTTGTGTAAAAGTTAATATAATGTATTTTCATTAACAACGAGTTTATCTACCGAATTTCCACTTCCAAGATATGCATGCATTCATTCTGCAGCACAATAAAAAAATCATTTCTCTGTGCTATTCAAATGTATACATCAGTGCTCAAGCGATTAAAGTGCATGCTAATTATTATCCATTTAGTAGATTCATTACCTGTAGGACTTCATGAGGCTCATCAAGCTGTCAGAGTGGAAGTACAATGCTTCCACAACATGTTTCATCTTGACCACGACGACCCGAGCAGTCATGCAACCAGCCGTAGTGTCGTAGAAGTATAGTTCATTTAGAGACGTGGACACTACCAAGATATTCACATCCGGCATGCAGCAAGCTGCCACCAGTGTGGGACGGGTCTTAGAATCTCTCTTTAGGGCTAAAAATCAGGACATCATTTGATACCGTGAACAATAAAATAGAAATATTTAATGGAAAGAAAAAAAAGAAAGATAAACATTCCCAAAATCTTCCACTATCAGGGGCGGATTTAATGGTTAGCATTTCAGCACATGCTGACTGCCCCCGTCTATCCCCTATGGACATGCGGGGCAAAAGCCCAGGGCCCTCAAACTCATGCCCATAAACAGCCGCCGAGGGGGGGTCGGGGGGGTATAATTCATTGGACCCGGCCCGGGCCACCTGGGGCTAGCAATCGCAGTATTTTATTAATATTTAAAGCTTGACATAATTTTGTTAAGATAACGTCACTGTACAACTATAAATCATCCAATTATTATTAAGATACATACAATAAATAATGTACACATTGTTTTTTTTAACATTAACTATGCACAGGAGGTTTCAATAGGAAATAAGTTCCTTAGGGCCTAATATATCATCTTTGGGGATGCTATGAAAATGGTTAACACTGAGGACACAGGACAGAAAATAATATATCAATTCTTTCATAGGGCCCTAACCTCGGAGAGGCCCCTTTTGGGTACCAAAATGACACACATTGAGAACACAGGACTAAATATTTGACATTTCTATGTAAGCGGAAAACTTTGCTTGTGCAATGACGGAGGACTTAGCCAGTATTGTATTGAATACGCGACACCTGGGTGGGAATCCGCAGCTACTAGTCGGTTAAGCTGATACATTTTAAAGGTTTCCGTTTTCAACAATACTAAAAGATTTCCATTTAATAAAATACTGAAAGGTTTCCGTCTAAATTTTGTTGGGATTTTGACATTCCGAATAATAAAAAACGAAAGCATTGCACCTAGTAAAATATTCGCCTGCTGTGCTTTTTCCATGTCTTTGTGAATGGAATAATTTATAAAAGTAATTTTAATAATAATTGTACTTTATATATTACCGCAATCTGCCCAGGTGGTTCTGATGAGCTCCATGTCAAGAGTCCAGCGATTGATGACTCCTTCAGGACTGAGGGTGATATAGCTGCCTTGGATGGGGTTACCCCAGCTATGCTGTGAAAATTATTATTTAAAAAAAAGATCTAATTTATCAACCAGTCTCAAACAAACATAAAAATTTCACAATTATTTTACAAGCAATAATTGTTCGCCTGAAACACTCATCCACATTGAAAAATCTCCTGATAAAAGATACATGACGCCAACGGGACTCGAACCCGTGTCCCTTCGATTTCCGGTCGACAGCTCTGACCACTGAGCTATGGCGGCTTATCTCTTACCCGCGAAATTATTCAATATATACTAGTGTTTCATTCAACAATTACTGCTTGTTACATTTTTCACCTGAAAACAACCAACTTTATTTTATATGAGAAAGGCATTGTAAGTGCTAACTCTCTCACTAGATGGCGAGTCCCGTTGGCGTCATGTATCTTTTATCAGGAGATTTTTCAATGTGGATGAGTGTTTCAGGCGAACAATTATTGCTTGTAAAATAATTGTTACCCTTTGTGCTATGCATAAAAAATCTTGTCTTAAAAACATTAGTTTACCAAAAAATAATAATTAATATTTGACAAGTTCAAGTATTTCACCTAAAAATGTAGACAATTTGTCTCGACGCCATCTAGTGAGAGAGTTAGCACTTACAATGCCTTTCTCATATAAAATAAAGTTGGTTGTTTTCAGGTGAAAAATGTAACAAGCAGTAATTGTTGAATGAAACACTAGTATATATTGAATAATTTCGCGGGTAAGAGATAAGCCGCCATAGCTCAGTGGTCAGAGCTGTCGACCGGAAATCGAAGGGACACGGGTTCGAGTCCCGTTGGCGTCATGTATCTTTTATCAGGAGATTTTTCAATGTGGATGAGTGTTTCAGGCGAACAATTATTGCTTGTAAAATAATTGTTACCCTTTGTGCTATGCATAAAAAATCTTGTCTTAAAAACATTAGTTTACCAAAAAATAATAATTAATATTTGACAAGTTCAAGTATTTCACCTAAAAATGTAGACAATTTGTCTCGACGCCATCTAGTGAGAGAGTTAGCACTTACAATGCCTTTCTCATATAAAATAAAGTTGGTTGTTTTCAGGTGAAAAATGTAACAAGCAGTAATTGTTGAATGAAACACTAGTATATATTGAATAATTTCGCGGGTAAGAGATAAGCCGCCATAGCTCAGTGGTCAGAGCTGTCGACCGGAAATCGAAGGGACACGGGTTCGAGTCCCGTTGGCGTCATGTATCTTTTATCAGGAGATTTTTCAATGTGGATGAGTGTTTCAGGCGAACAATTATTGCTTGTAAAATAATTGTTACCCTTTGTGCTATGCATAAAAAATCTTGTCTTAAAAACATTAGTTTACCAAAAAATAATAATTAATATTTGACAAGTTCAAGTATTTCACCTAAAAATGTAGACAATTTGTCTCGACGCCATCTAGTGAGAGAGTTAGCACTTACAATGCCTTTCTCATATAAAATAAAGTTGGTTGTTTTCAGGTGAAAAATGTAACAAGCAGTAATTGTTGAATGAAACACTAGTATATATTGAATAATTTCGCGGGTAAGAGATAAGCCGCCATAGCTCAGTGGTCAGAGCTGTCGACCGGAAATCGAAGGGACACGGGTTCGAGTCCCGTTGGCGTCATGTATCTTTTATCAGGAGATTTTTCAATGTGGATGAGTGTTTCAGGCGAACAATTATTGCTTGTAAAATAATTGTTACCCTTTGTGCTATGCATAAAAAATCTTGTCTTAAAAACATTAGTTTACCAAAAAATAATAATAAAAATTTCAAGTGATTTGGTAGAGTCTGTCAATAAAATCGAGAAATGTAATAAAATGGAACAAAATTTTTAGAGAGAAGTAAAGTGCTCCAGGAATTTAAAAGTAAGCATATAATCTTTAATCATTGAAGACAATATTAGTAACACTTAAACGAAAATATGACACAGAAAAATCTGAAAAAGATTTTGTCGAATTTAGGAATTGAACCCAGGACTTTAGCCTTGCCGGGGCTTTGCTCTACCACTGAGCTAATCCGACCCTTTTCCATTTGGTCATATTTAACTGTTTCATACTTCAATTAAGAACTACCAATATCACCTTAATTTACTTAATGTATATTTTTATGGCTTTTTACCCAACACACTATCTAGATTGCATTTAGTTCGGGAAGAATCTTACAATAATACATAAAGATGGCAGCCAATAAAAATATGAGTTAAGAAAGTGAAGATGACGTTGGTTGTTAGTCGATGTATGATACAGTTAAATATGATTGAAGGGAATAGGGACAGAGGCTTCAAATCGTGTGTTCAAATCTGTTTTCGGGAGGTATGAAGCATGGAGAGGGGTTTATTCTCTTGGACAGCGCTCGGTGCTTATGAACTTTGCTGAATGACCAAGATCAGTTGAGCAATGGTTGCTATGAGCCAACTGTGATGTAATGTGACAGTATCTAATAATTATATTGTATATCTATGGTCATAAGTACAGTCAAACTTGGTTATAACGAGCAAGAGAGGACCGAATAAAAATGCTCCTTATAGCCATTAATCGTTATATCCAAAAAAGGTTTTTTAAAAGTCGTATGTACCTGCCTACCTGCCTCTACTATCAATATATTCGCAAAAGTACATTATTATATTTTCAAAATAAGATTAGGTATTACTTATTTTACTACACAAATTTATTTTCCATGATTGTTTTGAAGATTTCGCTTTCATACTTCTCAATTTCCTCTTCAAAACAATCAATGCATCATAACTATCATCACTTGGTTCAAGGCTTCCAAGAAAAATATCACTAAATTGTCTATCTTTATCACTAGCTTGTGTGTACTGTACGCTTGTAAAATCACACTTGTCATAAATAACTAGATTGCGGGATAGTTTTGGTATTCGTCTATAAAATTTTACTTCTCACAAACCAGTGATGCACAACCCGAGGCCCCATTCTTGTGGCCCGCTTGTCAATTTCATACGGCCCACTTGGCCATAGAGAAAAATCTAAATGTTTTGGGTAATTCTTGAAAACCCTGGCTGAGAATATTTTTTTATTAGTTTTGATTAATTTATGCTGCATTTCCTAAATAGAACCAAATTTGAAGAACCGGTTTGCAAAACAGGAGATTAAAAAAAACCAACAGAAACCTTAACTCTTGAATTTCACTGTCAACCCCCTCCCCCTCAACGAAAACAAAAAAAATCGCTTGTAGGTCGCGGCCTGTTTGAAAAATAGACAAAGCGGCCCCTCTGCTGAAAAAGTTGTACATCACTATTATATATTTACCCCGTGCTGGGATGAAGGTACTCATAACTAGGTACCTTCATAAACATATTTATTGGTTTTTAAAACAAAATTGACTAAGGGTTCTAATACAAAAGAAGACTAAAAATAAAAAGGGAACAAATATGCGAAGCTCAAATTTCGCATGACTTTCGGAGATTTTACGACAATTTTACATTCTGTCTAATGGATAGCAATGGTTGACATAGCCGACAATCTTCCACAAGCAGTGCCATTAAAATATGAATCCGTCCCTAACGGGATAAGAAATTCATGAATAATTTCCAACAATTTTTTCAAACCCGATATGTATTCATGTATTCAGAAATTGTGTTGAAAAAATTATTTGTTCGGTGTATTAGTAAATCTACCTCATTATAACAATCAACTATTAATGAAGATAAGGCTTGTTTTGTAATAGCTCATTATAGCGGTGAACTCGCTATTGCTGTGATCGTTATAACCGAGTTCGACTGTATATCATAATGTATAGCTTATGAAAAAAGAAGTAGTATAATATGTACTTACTTTATCGACATTTGGTGAAAAACATATCCGATTGATGGCATGTGGATGTTGTGATTTTAAGATCTTTGGCTTTTTACTGATGGGGGGTACCAATCCACCAGCTTCAAATTTCAGTTCAAAGCTGTCTTTTGCAGCAAAACACAAAAGCAGGTATGACACAAATTCGTCCCAATTCACAACCCCATTCCGGTTGGAATTGATCTGCAAACAATAATTATAAAATTATTACACCACCAACTGGACTTATAATGTGAACATTGCCAAACATGAAAATCAAAGGGAAACCAAATCAATCCAAAGGAAACCAAATTCAAGTGAAAAGTCAAATCAAAATTTAAACCTTTAAAAACATTATTTTGAAGTCATCGTCATCAAATTCAACATCTATTACTTCTTTGAGGCACTCTCTCAATTCATTTGGGTCTAGAACATTCCAGAGTGCCTCGTCAAATCTCACTTTCAGATCTACCAAGTTCTCCATGTTGCAAACTTCATCTAGTTGAATTTTCGGTTTTTCTTCTACTTCTTCTGTGACTTCCTCTATTACTACAATTTCTTCAACAATCTCTGGTTTGAGAGATTCCTCTGACTTTTGAGAGTCTTCATCCTCATCTTCATCCATATTGATAAATAATTAAAAAAGCTTTGACTTCTATAAATAATTCAACAGAAAAAATACTAAAAAGACACTTATAAAAATTTTAAACATTAATAAGGGCCAAAGAAAATTATGAATTTTTTTTTTTTTTTTATTTTGTGTCAAATTTAAATTACGAATTTGTATCATATTTTGTACATTCAATGGTCGCCTGGTTACCATAAAAACAAACATTGAAACAGTATTGTGAAGGTTGATGTGATGTATTTGACATTTTACAACTTTTGTTAAATACTTTAATGTGATAATCATTCAATATAAATTATCTATTTTCCGGAAAACTGTTAATGGAGCCATTATACCAAGCTCTCATTCTCTTCCGAAATAGAAAATTTGAGAAGTGTTCTGAGAAATGTGCTGCCATCTTACTATCGAATCCATCGGACCAGGCCGCTTGGGCTTTACAGCTGCAGGCCATGACAGCCCGGGTGAAGATGGATGAACTGGATGCAGAGGGGGCCGAGGGGGGCGTGGGGGCTCTAGCGGAGGGGGAGGGGGTGTGGAGTGAAGCCCTAGCCACGGCACCCAGACCAGGAACGTCATTAAGACATGCGTTGCAGACTGTTAACACTGCTCTGGTAATAAACAATAAAATAAATGAATAAAATTTCAATTCTTAAGATCTGGTAAACATACTGTTAAATACATGCTGTGAAACGGTGTAAGTTTTATTTATTTTCAGGAAATCAACAGTTATATTTTATTAGTTTGTACATGTCTAGTATAGCCAAAATAAAACCAATTATGGATTTCATCCTTGTAACTGTACCTATAATAAAACAACACAATAAGAATAAAAAATAATGAATTTTATAAGAAAATTATATAAAACAATTTATTACTCGTGAAAAGAAAGAAAAACATTTATTTTAAGGAGCTTATTCTAGTGTAATTGAAGGTGTCATATTAAGAGAAGATATCATATTATAATGTATATCCATTAATCATTCGGGTCTGTAGGAGAATAGATAAAAAGGGTTGTATGGATACAGATGTTAGGTGTAAACACCTATAATTGATGTTGTCAACCTTTCCCCAATCAAATTTCACTAAACTTTGCACATTTCAATTGGTTTTGGAACCCTCGAAGTGAGTGAAATTTTAGTTCCGTGGCTCAAAAGGTACTGCTGTAACTGTAAGGCAACCACTGGTCTAATGTATTTTAACCATAATGTATTCAAATCCCAGTTCGCCATTCCAATCTTCCATACTTCCCATTCTGCTCAAATCCTATCATGTACGGTCATGTCGAAAGCGAGAATAACAAGAGTATGTGAATGAAGCAAAGAGTGTGTGTGGTCGTTTCTCAGCAGGCAAAGCTTTCACAAGGAGAAAAGACTTGATGGTTAGTTAGTTAGTTACTCCACTTATTCCTTCATTTTTAATCAAATTAACTCTTCCTATTCTTTTATTTTCATCCAGCGCCGCCCGGTAACCGGCATGACCACGGCTCGTACCCCAGGAACTGCGCGCGGTGGCCCGTCCCGGCTGGGCCGCACTCCGGCCACTGCCCGGGCAGCATTAGCCACGGCACACGCGCGCGCTGTCCGTCTAGGCACGGCCAGCGAAGATGACCGCATCCCGCTGCTGGTGGATGTCACGCGCCTCGAGGTGCCCAAGTACGCCCGAGACTCCAAGGTGGCCAAGACAATGTTTGAATATCTGTTCTTTCATGAGGGGGACTACAGAAATGTGAGTATGTAGTTCTTTACGTAGTTAAATAATAGGGAGCATTTTCAACTTTTAACTGACATTTTAACTTTATGGATGCTATGCCCTCTAAAAATTTATCTCTGCCATCTTGTTATCTATATACAGTTTATGCACGTACAGACTTGACGAGCTTACAATTTCTAAAAACAGTTGGGCAGTTAGTCACCACTTATCACTGTACTTGCTACTAGTTACATGTAACATACAGATAAGAGTTAAAAGCAACAATTACTGATACACATCAGCCATTTTGACATTACAGGCAATGGAACTGGCAGTGCACGCGACCCAGGCCTGCAACTTCACAGACTGGTGGTGGAAGCTGGCCTTGGGGCGCTGCTACCTGACCCTGGGACTGCTACGTGACGCTGAGCAACAGCTGCAGAGTGCCTCCCGCCAGATGAGGAGGTCCGACACACCGCTGAGGGTGTCTCGGGTTCTGTGTCGCCTGGACCAGCCCACCGCAGCACTGCAGGTTTGCAGGGCGGCCGAGAAGTCTTTTCCAGGAGACATTGGCTTATTGACAGAACAGGTATTTTTATCTACCAATGGCATCTTAGATAGTAATCAATATTGCCCTGATTAAGACCACCATTCAGAATCAAAACATTGCTTAAAATGACTTTAACCATGTTTGGTGACCAGATCTGATTAGCCAGGTACTTCCCAGTCTTCCTCTTTTCTCTCTCCTTCCTTTTCCCACACTGTCTTGGCATAACATCATTAACATAGCCAATAAAATGCTGGGATTTATAATTCGCATAGCAAAACCCTTCTACAACATAAACACTCTATATTCCCTTTATATATTCGCCCGCACCTGGAACACTGAACACCGATATGGACTCCTTTATACCAAGCCCATATCGAAAGAATAGAAAGGATTCAAAAAAATATTTTAAACACATAAATTATAAACTAAACTTACACTTCTCAAATTATACCGAATCCATTAAACTTCATAATTTTAACTCCCTCCAAACACCAAGTCTAATTTTTAATCAAATCTTACTGTTCAAAATCCTAAATAATGGTCTGGACTCACCAGAACTTACTTATTTAATAAATCTTCATATTCTGTCTAGATCAACCCGACAATCTGATTTATTTTATCTACCCTCGTGTAGAACAAACATTCGAAAAAATTTCCCAATTCCTCGTATATGTGCACAATATAATACAAAATTTTACAGCATTGACATTTTTGGTATTAACCTAATGAAATAATAATAAATGAAATAATAGAAGTAATGCGTACGATCGATTATTAATATGAGAGTATGGAATGAATCGGGAGCATCTCCTATCCTCATCCTATTTTCCTCTTCCTCTCCCCTTCCTTTGACACCAAATTAATCTTAAGATATTAAAACTTAATTTCCAATGAACTTTAGCATAAGAAACTTCTGTGGCTTGACTTCAGTTAACTTGTATATTATATCTATCATTGTATATTATGTAAAAGCTGTTTGTTTCTTACAAAATAAATAAACTTCTTGTTTCATTCACATTCATGCACCATCTCATATATTCTTTTCTGTTATTTAGACTTTTGACATGATACAATACAAGTATATGCGATTCACTTGGTCATGCCACATTTTCCTCAGTCATCCCCAAATTCTTCCAAATTCACTTCCGCCTTATGTTATTTCATGATTGAAAAACTTTGTGTATAATTTTCGATAGCTCACTAGGTATATTATAATTCTCCTCACCCTCCTTTCTCCATTCATCCGCTCTTTCTTTTTTTTTATATTAACTCCACACAGGAGGCCCTGAAGAAAATAATTTCCCTCAGGGCCTATGTCATCTTTGGGGATGCTGTGTGGAGAGAAAGGAGTGAACATGGGTCTTGAAGAGTCCCATGTTGTAGGAGGGAGGAAACACAGAGGCCGGCAGTTCGTTCCACAGCCGAGCTGTTGAACTTAAGAACGAATCGTAGAAGCGACCCGTTCTCATGTGACAAATGTCAACCGTGTACAAATGTTGGGTGCGCGTTTGGCGTGTATCCCGACTACGCACCGGTGCCGAAGGGATCAATGACGCTAGTTCCTCAGAGCATCTTCCATTGTAATACCGATAGAACAAGGACAGCATACCTACCTGACGCCTGTGCTCTAAAGATTGCAGTCCGTTTGTTAAGATTGGGGAATCTATCAAACGGACCGCCCGTTTTTGCACAGAGTCAAGGGTTTTTTTCAGGTATTTAGGGGCTCCGGACCAGAGATGGCTGCCAAATTCGACAGTAGGGCGCACTTGCGATTTGTACAGGGTCAGCAGTTGTGTATTATTAAAGTATCTGCGGGCCCTGTACAGTACGCCCAGCTTCTGAGAGGCCAACTTTACTCTGGCTTCGATGGAGCCCCCGTACCTGAGCTGGTCACTTATAGTTACACCAAGAATATCAATGGAAGGCCTGTTCGGAAGATTGCTTCCGTTGAAGGAGACTAGATTATCATTTGGATCCCTTTTAGACGTAATCAGACAGGATTGGGTCTTTGAAACATTAAATTTGACGAGATTATTTTTACCCCAGGAGGAAATACTCTCGAGATAACCGTCCATTCTCTGCGTCAAAGCGCTCCGAGCCGTTGGAGTTTGTGTGCCCTTTGGGGGCTTGTCAAACAAAAAGCTATCATGAACTGTACTGTCATCCGCGTAACAATGAATCGGTGCACATGTCAAAAGGTCATTGATGTGCAACAAAAACAAAGTCGGAGACAGAACCGATCCCTGTGGGACGCCAGCATTTATGGAGTGTGAGGAAGAGGTGAAACCGTCAGCAACCGCCTGAATCAACCTATCCCTTAAAAAGTCAGCAATCCACGTACACAGGGATGCGGGAAGTCCGTAAGAAGGCAATTTGTTGACAAGTCCTCGGTGCCAGACCCGGTCAAAGGCCTTGGATATGTCTAGTGCGACCGTTTGGGTCTCACCGTGACGTTTCAGGCACCGCCCCCAAACATGCGTCACATACACAAGAAGATCACCGCACGAGCGGTTCCGCCGGAATCCGTATTGACGGTCGTTGATAATTTTGTTCTTCTCGAGGTATGTGAGCAGTTTGTCGTTGATCACACGTTCCATTACTTTGGACAGAACTGATGTGATCGCTATGGGGCGGTAGTTGGCCGGGTTGGAGCGGTCACCTTTCTTGGGAATAGGGTGAATGACCGCTTTTTTCCAACCAGAGGGCACAGTGCCACACTTCAGGGACATTTTTACACTTCAGGGCAGGTATTCCATCAGGTCCACTAGCTTTGTTAACATCGAGCCCCCGTATAACGTGGAGTACATCCCGATGCCGGATCCTCAGCTTTTTCATTTAGAAGCCGCAGTGAGGAACCGACGGCGGAACAGCACCTCCGTCGTCGAGGGTCGAGTTTTCCGCAAACATTTTCCCTAATAGGTTAGCCTTTTCGGTGGCGGTGTTTGCTAGTGAGCCGTCAGGACTGGTAAGAGGTGGCAAACTGGGTTTGAAAAAATTCCGACCTATTGAGCCCGCAAGCGACCAGAATGCTCTGCTGCCACGCGGGCAGGCAGTTAGCTTTTTGCTGATCTGCAGGTCGTGTTCGAATTTTGACCTATTAATGATTCTCTTGCATTCCTTTGCCGATTTGTTGTATGCTGATCTGTTTTCGGGCGTTCGAGATGTGTTGAAGGCTCGGTAAGCCGCGTTTTTTCATCGAACTGCTTCGGAGCATTGTCGACTGAACCACGGCTTTGAGCCCACACCAGTTTCTTTAGTAGTCGATTGTATGAAGCCATCCATCGCCGATTTGATGACTTCACCAATCTCCTGGGCACATCTTGAAGGGTCCGAAGTCCGAAAACAAACAGCTGACCACGGAAAAGCGTTGAAATGGGCCCGCATACCAAACCAATCTGCTGACCTATAGTGCCAGAAATGTCATATAATCTTAGCGTCCTTGTCTTAATCTTGTTCACTACGCTTTCTTCAACCTTGCATTCTTTCTGGATTTCCACATTTGTAACACAGTCATACATGGTTTTACCACACATATACCTCAGGGATTTCATTCAATCTACTTTCATCCTTCCTCTGCCAGTTCCATACGTCACTGCCATACATCAGGGTTGTTATCAGCACTCCATTGTGGACTGCTAAACTCGCTTTCTTTCAATGTCCATCAGCTTTTCAATCTCCTGATAAGGATATTGGAAGGAGTACCTGTTTAAAAAAAAAAGTTTGAGTTTCGTTGTGGATTTTTATAAAAGTACCTGTATTTATTTATTATTCATTAACACCCAATCGGGCTTTTACGTTTTTTTTTTTATGTAAGTGTAACAGAAAATATATATTGATCAATGCAGGCAAGATTACTAGAAGCCCTGGGGGATTTGCCCCAGTCAGTGAAGGTGTACCGCAGCGTGGCTGTTCAAGATGCCATGAACACGGAGGCCATTGCAAGCATCGCAGTCTACCACTTCTATAATGATCAGCCCGAGCTGGCACTCCGATACTACCGGTTAGTAGTTCTGTAAATATCAACCTAGTACAGGTAACCCCCGTTCATCACGACCCAGGTGGGTGCGGATGTGTTATAACGCAGTATTTTAAACAACACTTGTCCGGCTTCGACACATTCCAGGAATCGTTGTAATGTGTGGTTGCACGAGTAAGCTATCTTTCTTTTCGTTCACTCACATAATGCAAATGTGCATATATTTATAAATTCACGAGCGCAAGTTAAAATATGTAACGTTGGTACACCAGTGCCTTGTACGTTTGGGTCAATCAGCTATCCTTCATCTTCAACTTCAGTGTAATCTTAGCTGCGGTGTCGAGCGCACGCTCCATATTTTTATTCCTTTGTATGATTTAAAATGTCACACAGACAATGTGAAAAATCGGTTAAGAAAATTTGCAACGTAGTGACTTTAGAAAAGAAACTAAAAATAATTGAAGCAATAGAAAATGGTGTAAAGCGTGGTTGTAATAGATTATTTGACGGTTATAGACAAATTTTACACAATAATTGTAGAGAGGCCAAACAAGGAAATCTAGATTCATTTTTGCTAAGCGGAAAAAATAAATCAAATAAAATAAAAAATAAAAATAAATAATGAATTATATTTTATACGACATTGTTATTTTAAAAAAGAAATGTCTTTTAGAAACTAAAAATGTCTTTTTTAAATCCCCCATTGATTGCGGAATTTACTTTTTCGCGGCCATGTCCGGAAAACATCTCCCGCGATCAACGGGGGTTACCTGTACTTGCATAATTATAACTTCATTTCAAATCTCCTAACACCCATGTCTCAAGAGTATTGTCATAGGTCGCTTAACCTCCTGTTCGCCAGCGTATCCTTAAGGATACTATTAAAAAATAATTTCTATGAATATAACTAACTATTCTGGGGAAACTACTTATTGTAGATTATATACTATTTTTATAAATATATAAACACATTTTCTTGTCAGACAGTACAATTTATACAAACATCATTGTGCCAATAACAAAGTAAGTTATTACAAAAATAGAATCAGCTAACGCATGGCAAAAATTTAGCTTCTGCAATCAAAAAGTTAAGGAAAGTTGAGGTGACCAACACAAACATTGGATTGTGTGTATTGTTGCATATGGATACCCTTCCGCCAGCAATGATGTCCTCGCGAAGTGTAAATGAGAAACACTATTTTGTCTTGCTTACGCCTACTAATTGGTATTAGCGAGAAAGGGATTAGCACATTAAAATAAAAACGGATATATTTATCCAAGACACTATCTAGATTGCATTTATTTCGTGAAGAATCTTGCGATCATACATAAAAACAGCAGCCAATAAAAATATGCATTATGAAAATGAAGTTGGTAGTTCTTAGTCGAAGGAATACTTCAGTTATAAATGACCGAAGGAAATAGGATCGGGTTAGCTCAGTGGAGAGCAGCGCCCAGGTAATGCTAAGGTCCTGGGTTCAATTCCTAGATGTGACCGTATCTTTTCTGATTTTTCTGTTCAAAATTTTCATTTGAGAATCACTAATATTGCCTTCAATGATTAAACATTACTATTTGAGGTTTTTCTGATCAAGTTATTCCAAAAATAAAGATAAAATATTTGCCCCCGGATATGCCTATCAAAAAAAAATGTCGTCAATAATATTAATATTTTTGACAAGTTATTAGAAAGACAACAAGAAGTACCTTTCTAATGAACACCGTTAGTAAACTTTACACATCATTAGTGATTCAGATTTAGATCTGTCAATTTAGATCAAATACACTTTTCAATTAAAGAATTAGTATTTAATAAAATAATTTTGGTACCTACTTTGTCACTTATCTGATATATTTTATACTTATCAATCCCAATTTTGAAAATTAAAAGTTCATTGAACTTAAACAATTAAATGCAGAAATATTTCACATCACGCAATCATGCAACAGACAACCGAAATAGTAGGTTTAAGTAATGAACTTTGTCACTTTCATCAGAATCTTCTTTTCTGAAGTCGAATGACAAAAACATATATATTTATAATATTACGTATTATATACATTAATAGAAAATTAAAGAATATATAATAGAATAGAGCAATATAGAATGTAGAAAACTGAGAGAAAGTGCACAATATTTATAAACGTTTACAAATAATTTTCAGAGAATTTTAAGATACGTAAGAAGTTTGCACCGCAGGCAAATATGCCAGAAATAAATATAAGAGTTCTTTAAAAATTCACTTCGTAAGGCGAATTGCATAATTTACATCGAAGGTCTTCAGCACTTGAAGAACTGTGAATAATTAAAAGTTTAATTAATTTTTATTTTCTTAAAGGAAAAAAAATTAAATCAAAAATGCAGTTATACGGAGAAGTGACAGTACAGAATGTATAAACGAAGCATGTGAAATTTTTTTTGATTATAGAACAACAGCTTTCAATTTTCTACTAAAAGTACTGCATTTATCAAAAATATGTTGGAATCCTTTAATATTTAGATGAATCTGGACTGAAATGAGTTTATACTTTTTTCTTGTTCAACAATAATTTTTAAACTAGCAGTTAAAAACCCGCTCCGCGGGTTTTTGCTGCTAGGCCCTGCGGGCGGCACTTAGTTGGGCTTCGCCCAGTTTACTAACAACAGTTACATTTAATAAGTAGATATTAGATCAATCCGAGCGCGGACAATGAGAGGAACACCCTTCACCCCAACATAAATCTCGTCAATGAGAAAAATGTTTCCTCTCCCATACCACCGAAATGATTTCATTTTTAAATCGAAGTTAAATTGAAAAAAAAAATATATATATATATATATAATATATGTAATTCGGAAATAAAAAATATCAACATATTACAATATTAAATATAACTTTGCTGAAATAATAAACTCTTACCAAAAGATTGTCAAAGTAAATAATTTTTTTTTTAAATATAAAGGATTATTTTATTGGGATAATTCCTAAAAATCTACATATTTGGGTGAAATAGTATTACGTTCTTACCAAAAGATTGTCAAAGTAAATACTCATACAACAAAACTCTCTTAAAAATTTTTCAAAGAAAAAATTCTTAGGCAGAAAAACCTTACATGTGGGATAAATTGACCTGAAAAACCAAACTATTGTAAGCAAGTACCTACAATTTATTATACTTTTATTTTTTACAATTTACAACTTAATATTATATACTTTCATTAGGAAAAAATCTCTTTATAAACAATATTGTCCGTATACCAATCAGTCAGAATTTGCCCTTGTCTGGAACCGTCAATAATCTGTATAAATAACGATGACTGCGTTCGTACTCTGGAACAGGCAACGTACAACTGTCCATGAGAAAATACTGGTTCAGGAAGTAACAGTCCAACCCGTTCAAAAGTTTGTCCTTGAGATTTATTAATGGTCATTGCATAAGCTAATTTAACTGGAAACTGTTTCCTGCACATATTGAATTGTATTGTAACATCAGACAAAGTGTTTAAGTAAATTCTAGGAATGAAATGTACTGTACCTTTTCTGTTCCCCGTAATGATTTCGGCTTGAATTAAGTTACAGCTGAAATTTTTAATAACCATTCTTGTTCCATTGCAAAGGCCATCACCAACAGATAAATTTCTAAGTAACATAATGATGGCACCAATTTTAAGATTTAATATGTGTGGTGGGAAGCCATTTGGGTTTATAGAATTTAAATATTCAACAGGAAAGTTAGCCTGCTCGTTATAATCTAAATTTCCTTCTTCATTAATGATGGTATCAACAGAATGAAAAGTCTTCATTTGTCCTTCTAATCGTTGAAGTACATCCTCATTGATTGCACAAACATGACTATTTTTGGGGCACAAAATGGTACGTTGACTCATCACTAAGGCATCAGCAGTGGTATGTGTCTTACCATATATACATTGAATAATATCTTGGCAAATATTTACATTGGGAATAAGCACAGAGGACTCTAATGTTCCTTCTACGGGAGGAAGTTTTCCATCTCCCAAGTCCAAAAGCCATTTAGAAAATATGTTTTCACTTTCTAAAGCTCTGACATTTGTTTTTAATTGAAAAGTTTGGAAATGGTACCAAAGTATGCTGCTTTTTATGCAAGCGGCAATTAATTGTCCTCGTGAAGCACGTCGACACACTGGAAGGATCTGACGAAAGTCTCCGCCCAAAACAATAACTTTGTTACCAAAGACAGAATCACTTCCCATGATATCACGTATAGTACGCTCAATTACTTCTAAAGCTACACCTGGAGCCATTGGTGCTTCATCCCATATTATAATATCTGCTTCTGTTATAATTTTCCGGTTCTTTGATGTGACCTTACATGTTGTATTGTCCTGTAAACTGAGGGGTAAATTAAAAGCAGTATGACACGTTACCCCACCTGGAAGCAAGATAGCTGCAATGCCTGTCCAAGCGACTGATAAAACTTTTTTACCTTTTCCTCTTAGAGTGTGAATTAAAGTTTCGTAAAGGTATGTTTTCCCTGTTCCTCCTGGGCCATCAATGAAGAAACATTTATTGTCATCATTTTCATCTGAAAAAAACTTATTCAAAATAGAATTATATGCTTGAAGTTGTTCGTCATTGAGTTTGGCAGCCATCAATTCACCTAAAGTGTTTTCAGAAATTACATTAAAACATAGACATATGAATATTAGTAGACCTGCCCTAAGTGATTAAAAGCGTATTATCCCCACTCCCCATACCGGTTCCATTGAGCCGGCTGGGCTCGCGTTTGGCCTCAAATGAAATTTGAAAACGTGACGTCATCATTCTTGTGCGAACTATGGTCGAGGCATCATCGGTTCATTTTACTAAATAACACGGCAAAATTTTGACTTGTACTATGAAAACTGGTAAAAATAGATGTGAAAAAAGAGAATAAACCCAATTGTCGTATTACATTCCATATATAAGCATTATTTTACTTTATTTTAAGCATATTCACATCGTATAATATGAATCAGTTGTTACTATCACATAGAGAAACGTCTGGACGCGAAACACAAAGCTGGTTGGTTGCTGGGAAGTAAATTATGAACATTTATAAAAGTGTCTTAACTAAATACTCTGAAACTAACTACGACTCTGAAAATAAAAGCTGCCTTACTTTGCCGAATTTGGACTTCGCAAATTTGTTCATAACGTGGCGAGTAATTTGCGCTCCCATGTAAAAATGTCTATTCATTCAAAGCAGATTTTACTTTAAAGAAGTAAATGGTGATATTATAATGCGAGATGCCTATTTACTGTCAGATTGATTTATTGACGAATCACAGTCAGCTTCACTCGTTCCCTCGTTCCCTCGTTCTTCAACAGTTGATTTTACCCCTCGCCCATATCTTCTCGTCTATTAATTCCTATGTCTGTGCATTAAAATCAGTCACTTGTCCAAAACTGCAACTTTCATCAGGTTCAGGTAAGCCCTGCATTCTGCAAGATGAATTCTCCTTCATAAGCATATCCTGTATGTTTAAAAGACAAAGATTAATAGCTGTTTCTTCAGCAACACCATGATGAAAAAAATCTTCAGACATACATTTGTTGAAATCATTCCACAGCTGCAACGGGTCCGAAGGGATACATTGTATTAAAATTAAAACAAATAGATGTCGAAGAGTTTTAGGCATCAAATACAATGAAGCCTCCGTCATGCACTGCGTCCATTCTCCTATGTCATCAATGAGCTTCAGTTCACGCGCCGCATCACGAAAAGTAGCTAGTAAATTACCATCAACAGTTCGCAAAGATTCAAAGGATGTAGCTCCAGCCACCTTTATAAGAATCAGCCGTAAATGATACAGTTCTATATTTCTAGGAGAAATTGAAGGTATTCGTCCAATGATTTTGCCACCTCCCCGCTGTCGTCTCGTCCACTTTTTACCAGCTGAAAAGACATAATTATTTGGTACATCTTGATACAGAATAGAGCGTCCCTCAATATCTTGAAGATTCAATTGGAACCACGCTGTTAAAGAGGTGTTCCTTGTAGATGCTTCCCTGAGAGCCTGTTCCTCCCGCCCCTCTACAAAATACACAGATTGGCTGTCGGGTAAATGTAAAGCCAGAAGTAAAATTGAGTGAGATTGATCATGTATAGGATTTTCCATAATTTTCCAGACAGCTTCAGGGGCACTTACATATCGACAATTGATATATTGCTTAATTTCATCATATTGAATAACCGCACTCTCCAAATTTCCAGCTTCTTGTCTTATTTCGATTCTAGCACAATCAAAACCTTTAGATATATATTTATGAATATATTTAATACTGGCCACTGAGGAACAAATTTCAACATTAATATGAGCATCATATTTTTTGCTAAGGTATGCATTATATGGAACAACAAATCGATTGTCGATACGTATATCCCGAACAACGTGATTTTCAGAAAAATTATGCGGAATTATTATCAGTAGAATCTTTAAATGATTTGGGGAATTTTTTAGAGCACTTACCGTTTACCATGCAGACTGACCTTGGATTAAGTACGCCACATGGTCCATGAATGTTATTTTTTAAAATAATATGGTACAAAGCCGAATTCTTCGGATGGGGTAGTTCTGCAGATACGGCATTATCAATATCAGAAGCTGTATACAACTTATCTTGGCTGCAAAGTGTAAACACGCCATGTAGATGAGGGAGTCCTCTTTTTTGCTGTTCAATTGTATAAACCCAACAAATTACCTTTCCAAAAACATGTTTCTCAGTCATATCATGAATAAATTCCTTGACTTTTAGATGGAAAACCTTGGTTACTATATCAGGCCTGTCCGCGGCCGATTGATAATGTTCCAATTCGGTTTGTATTTCTGGCCATTTGGGATTGCATGTAAACGTTATGAATAGATCAGGACGACCAAATTTACGTACCATTGCCATTGAATCTTGATAAAGTTTATTCATATGGCGTGGTCCACCAGTAAATGAAGATGGAAGAATGACTATATTACCTGCACGTACTCCTCTATCAGTGGCTAAATTTCTTACATGGTCTTGCAAACCTTGGTAGCATTCCACTCTGAGTTGTCGTTGGTTTTTCCTTATGTAATCTAGGCGACCAGATTCATAAATAATGTAAGCATGAATTAAATACTGTTGAAAAAGTTTACCCGCATAATGGATTGGATTAAATATGTTTCTTCGCACTGCTAATTTACTTGCATAAAACTGCATGGCAGTTACAGTATGACGTTGAGCAGTACAGAAATCAGCATGATGCTGAAAGCCTGGGGTCCAACCACATTCACCTGATGGAAATAGTAGTGGGAAAACCATAGGATCTAAATGCTTTGATAAAGTTGCCACCCTTTGAAGTCCTTCAACATTTTTAGGATAAACAGCGATATCTATACCCGATGGTAAATTCCCGTCTCTGTCTGCTACATATACCATGGCGATATCGTGAGAACTGGTTGGAGCATTGTACCTCCGTTGGTCATCAGCTGATGAACGTGTAAATAATAGACGTATATCTCTCACCTGCCCACCGTCAGCCGCAATGCGTAATTCTTCTTCCTCGACAGCTTCTTTTAGTTTCTTATACTGATGAGCATAAGGGCTTATTTGGCGTATTTCGCTATCAATTATTTGCATTATATTTTGATAGCAATCGGCATTAGATGGATGACTCATACGCACTCTAACAGCCTCATCAGGATCATATACATAAAGCTGAGCATAGGAAGGTATTTCACCTTCAACATGTATACTTCTGGAAGTCAAATGATAAACCTCACCAGAAATTTTTAAACAATATGGACCATTACCTGGGATATTAGCTATTTGCGCTCCAAATGAGGCAAATCCATTAGCACTGTTATATTGACGAATAAAATTCCTAAAGTTTTTAGATTGACTACAATCTCCTGTCAATAATGCGTTAAGTGCTGGAGGATAAGCTAAAATTTGTGGTATTATTTTTCCATTATGACAGCAAGAATGTAACAGTTTACCTTTTTCAACTTCAAAATGAAGCGCCTTGCAATGCTCGATTGTACATTCTTTTGACATGACGACGAAATAATTCTGTTCTGGAAGCACATAATTTGGATTATTGATTAAAGCACACTTCAAGAATACATTACATCTATTTGCTGTGGAAAACCGCCTTCTGGAATTATTGTGTTCAATTTGATTATCAGTCATATATTCTATTCGTCTTCTGGCACTTCGATCGCTCGGTAAACGTCCCTCTCTCATTCGAACATTCCGAAATTCGGCCAATTCTGGTAAAATATTGTCCACATTCCTTTTAGCCATAGTTATTAAATTGAAATAATAATCTGAAAACAAAATATTTATTTTTAGTGACTCACAGGAACTTTTTAAAACAAATTTCTAGGTTAGCACGTCAATAATTATGTAATTACATACCTAGATATTAAACATGATAGCGCATGGGGTCGGTGTTGTAATATCAAAAAATAATTAATTACGTAAAGTATCGAGTGGAGCTGGTTATTTTTGCAGCCGGCTTTAAATGGTGGTAATGGTGGATTTATAATTATATTTATTATTTATAATTATAATATATCTCACATTAACATACATTGCTTGACACTAACTGGCTATAAAAGTTTTTTACAATGATTGGAAATCCATATACGCTGGCAACACTGGACAATCTGTCTTTCGCGTGAATATGGCGTGAATAATGATAAACGTCAAATTTTAATACGTAATTGTGGATAATTTTTACTGTAATGTAATGAATCCAATGGATTGTCAACTTTCTAAAACATATTTTCTTCGATATTATCCAAAAATTATATGAGCATCGTGTCATTTTCAAATCGTGCCTTAATTTTCAAGTTAGCGGAATTTAACTGAAACAGATAATTTAAATTTGACCAATCAGAGGGCCTACACCGTCCAGACGCTAGAGTATTAATAATATCAGATGTACAGTCGAGGGCACCCACCACTTTCCCGGACCATTTTAAGGACCAGATGGGACCCTCTATCAGTTCTCACATCAACACTCTACTTTTGTTTTTTTTTAAACGAAGCTACTATTAAATGATTCTGAAAGCCTGTTCGTACATGGTACAACATACATTTATACATACCAAAAACGTTTTCTCATCCAAGGCAGTTTGTTCTTGTTCTTGAAGCTAGTGAAGAGAGACAATATTTATAAAGAAGAACGTACAAAGGAAAAAGAAAAAAAAAGCAAATTTAAACACGTTCCCATGGTAGCGAACAACACAAGAACAGTGTTAGCTTCTGGTGTACCGCGTACTACCGGCAGTCCCGACGAGAGACAGTGAGCAGTGGGACGGGAAGGTGGTTCTACGAACCCTTCACATAGTACCCAGCAGCAAAGTGGCCAGACGTGACCCCTATGAAGACGGTGGGATAGTGGAGAAGAGACTTCTGAATAACCCTCAGCAATATTGACAGCTCTGCATACCTCCGTAGCTCCATCCAAGACTTTAGTTTGCATAGTATCATCGGCCACCAGTGGCAACAAGTGATGTTTAAAAATATTCCCACAACATACTTCGACGGGTAAACCTTCACCCAGTCGAGCGCATGCAGAATGGTGTGCTCAGTAGACTTTTTAAGAACAAAGCTAAACTGTCTAAAGGAAGCGACAGCGCCAGGTATAGGCGAATTCTGAATATTTTTTTGAGGTCTTTTGCAAGAGAGAAAAAAAAGAGTAATCGACCTGTAGGCTCCTAGACCTTGGCTTATCATTATCTTTTGGAATGATTTTGAGCACACCTCTCTTCCATAATAGGGGAAAAATCCCCTTCAACAAACAAGTTCCCATAAGAGTGAACAATTCCTGACGTGCATATTTCCATACCTGTTTTATGATGGCACGGTTAAGTTTATCGAAGCTTGGAGCCTTTGTGAGGCCAAGACCCTTGCTTATCGATAAGTCCAGCTAACGATAAGCCTCCTGGTAAGCAAATGTTTTAAAATATACGGTAAAAAAGTGATGTCTCATCGTATTCTTCTACAGTTTTGCAAAACACCACAATGGCCATTTAGAAGCTAAAAACCCCATAACAGCTCATGACTTAAAAGATGTGAGCCAGTTGAATAGCTCACTGTTTGAGTTAATGCTGCTTCAGCATAAAGATTTTCACGCTTTGTAGTTGAGCTTAAATTGGAAATATTTTTTTGACATGAACAGTCGCATTCTGGCGATGGGCGCCTACTCAGCAGAGGTATTCAGCAACTTGGCCCTGTGCTGCCTGCGCGCCCAGCACTGGGACCTGACGTTGGCCTGCTTCCGGCGAGCCTTGCTGCTGGCCACTGAGCCCGGGGTCTGCGCTGGCCTCTGGTATAACCTGTCACATCTTGCACTGGTAAGGCGGCCATTCTTTTACATATGAGATATATCCTCATCGCCAGAAGATATTTATTAGACTATCTAGTTACAGCGTTCTTTGTAGAATTTAAAATTTTGTAGAATGCTTGTTCGTTTGAAGTAAACTCCGCAAGTGCGCCCAAACAGTTGTCTAGAGCATACCTTCATGTTCGCTCGCGATCGCTCCTTGAGGCGGTCTCTTCAAAGTGTTCTTGTATTCTTGGAACGTGCATCAACTTGTTTGTACTAATTATTGATTGGAATAATGAAAAATGTGTACAAATGATAGAAGCGTAGATAGTTTTTGTGTTGACCACTTTCTTCTTGTCGTTACATACCTATAATAGTATCTCCCATATTATCTAGTGTTCTTCTTTTAATTAAATTCGTCACCCACCAACGTCCCTTCCTTCTTTTCTTTTTAGATAATTGAGTCAAAACGATAAATGCAACACTTGAAATCAAAATATCGCTCTCACTGTCGGACACGGTGTAGTGAACACTACCACTGATTGTTTAAGAATGAGCAATGAGCATTCGCTTGCCGGATCTAAACATCTCTAGAACATCTGCAAGAATTCTAGTTCTTGTTGTAATGTTCTTGTTTGTTAGTATTCTGTTGGTGTAAATAGTGAAATCGAATAACGGTTTACACTAAAGATCAAGAAAGAAGGTCTTGTTCCAGCTCTAGCTCTATGTTCGTTTGGTCTAAATACTGTAGAGGAAACAGTGAACAATGCACGCACAATGAATAGATGTATTTTCACTCCCTAATTGGGGTATGTTTTGAGGCTGAAGGGAGTGGGGAAGAGAAAGAGAAGGGGTGGAGGAAGGTTGGTAAGTATTATGTCACCAAAGCAAGGCTAGTGCCATTTCAAGGAATGTTTCAATTCTGAATGGTAGGACGACTTTCACTAGGACGATACTGAAAGTATCTACCATTTACTGTTTGCAAGTTTTTATAGCGAGATAATATATAAATAAAAAAAATTCAGCGTTACAGTTGGTAAGATTTAAAGTTTATAATTCTTACATTTTTCAATCCTATAGTCCATCGGAGACATAAACCTAGCAATCCAATGCCTGCGCCTGTGCCTGGGAGTGGACCCCTCGCACGCCGCGGCGCTCAACAACCTAGCGACACTGGAGGCACGGCGCGGCCGGGTCAGCACGGCACGCTCTCTGCTAGCCGCCGCTCTTTCCGCTGACCAGAACATCGTCGAGGCTAAGGAGAACCTCAATAATATTAAGGCTTTTTAAATTATGGCAACATTTTGTTAGATATTATTACAATATCGTGGTATCTTACTATCAGTTCCACGACAAAACAGAACATTGAGAACAGTGAAGAAAAAAAACAAACAAACAAATCTAACCTAACCTATCTATTATTTTATCATGTTCTGTTTTGTCATTGTTTCGTTTTATCCAGTTACCGTTACTTGGATATTGAGAAAAATTATTTTTTAATATTTTTGCTGGATATGCTGGCGAACAAGAGGTTAAATAAAGTCACATTAATTATTCCATTATAATAATACAGAAGGAGGCACCTTGGTCCTTAGATGCTTCGAGGTGGAGTTTTTGATTACAAGATGATTTTTCATAGCCACAGAAATTTCAATAGAAAAAATGGATCACTGGATAGTAGAAAACTGGAAAATAAAGTAAAATCAGGAAAATTCTATGGGTAGCGGTAAAACATCAATTTTTGGAGGTGCCCAACAGGGGGGTATAACTCCGATCGAAAAATGGAACCGAAATAATGTTACATCATATGATTGCCAGAACTATATCCACTAGTTTATTCCATAGACTTTCAAAGTTTTTCATTGGTGTATAGTATAAAAAGTAGGCTCCGAATGAGAATTGTTCTGTCTATATATTAGCATATCTATGGTTTTTTAGGACCAATTTGTTTCATACAAAAAGCCCGAAGCTATCCATCCATATCCATCTAGTGCGTGGTTTATTTGGAATAGTGAGATATTAAAATATTACTAATACTGTATTATTAAAAATACACTGTGCAAGGCAATCGAAAAAGGTATCCGTGATTTTAAAATGAAATAAGTAAGCTTGTATTAAAGGTATACTTTTTATTTATATACCAAAACACGCAGAAAAATCTTCATTTTTTTATACATTACTTTACAATTTCAATACGAGTTCTCCTGTTATCCTTCCTGTTTTGTGGTCACTTTTCTAGGTGAACACATCAATCTCCTATTGATTTTTTCATGTGGGGTTTTAGAGAGAATTACGACTGTGACTCCTGATATGTTTCAGTCAATTCAGCGTACTTGGAGGTAAGTCAATTACACAATTAGATATTTGCCGTAAAAGATTTTGCAACAGGGGAACTCGTATTGAATTGATATAAGTAATTTAAAACAGATTAAGATATTCTGTATGTTTGGGGGTATAAATATATAGTATACCTTTAATGCACACTTAGTTATTTTATTTTAAAATCAAGCACACCTTTTTCGACAACTCCGTATGTTAGGTTGCCGTGACGGGCCGGTATGGAATCGACATAAACCGAATACGAGATACCGAGAGCGCGCCATTCCATATATTTCTATTAGCGCCAGTACACGGTGCGGGGTGGGAGCGGGAGTGTTGTGACGTACTTCTAGTATACCACAAGGGAGACGAGGTCTCAGCTATTTTGCAATTATTATTTTGGTGCTATCGAGATCACTTAACGAACTTCTAATTAACTTTTCTATCAATAACATTTCTTGTAGTTCAAAATGTTTTAAAAATATTTTGTTGAATTTATAGTGTAATTAGGCACACTAATGACAGTATCACAAAAGCACTGTGAATAAATGTAAAATTATCCACACTTTGACATATTATGATAAATGCTTGACGGTAAAACAGAAATCTGACAGTTTACTTGCTACAAATTTCTTCTGTAGAGCGAGATATTGCGAAATATTTCCCGCATTTTTTCTGCACCCCGTTTATATCGATTCCTTACCGGACCGTCAGAGAGCGGCCGTGTAAATAAGAGAGATGAAAACTGTTAAATATTTATTAAAAATAAAATACTTACAACAAAGCTACAACAAATTCATAACATACTAAACAATAATTCCCTACTCTATTTACTTCTTCTTCACTTGCTTTGACGGCCCTCCCAAATCCGTCAACTGTACCTTGAGGGCTTTGAGCGTATTATCCGGTACGTATCTGATGCGCTGGTGCTCCTCTTCTGACTCGTGAACATGCAACGACACGCCCTCGGGAATGGACTCCTGGATCAGGCGGAGCAGGACCGCAAAGCTAGTAGACGGGACATCGATGATCTGCACATTCCTCTCGTACACAGAGAGAATGTATTCTGATTCAACAACCGCAGTCAATGGTTTCATCTTTTGGATTTTTAGCTTCTGGCCCGGTGTTCCCCAGCTGTTTTGTCAACAAAGATAATGTTTATGAGAATTTAAGTTTAAATAAACGATAAAATGGTGGACACTAAGAGTAGTTTGTCTTGAAGAGTGGTAAAAGCTTAATGCTCCGCCGTGTTGATGGTTTGTGCAGTTTGGTCGTAACTTTTGCGGCAGTTGGGACGCTTCCATTGCAGTGGCAATTTGGACGCTTTGACCAGTCAGTGGCTGAGTTGGCATCGCGTTTGAGTCCCTCCCAGGCGTCTTGAGTTCATTTCCTCGGCCGGCTAAGTCCTCCATCACGACACAAGGAAAATTTTCCGCTCAGTATGGTGGTAGTAGGAGATTTTCAAATATTGTCAGGTTATTCGTAGAACCTAAGAATCTTTCTTTTGAAAAAAAATAATAAATAAAGTAGACAAAAATGGAGGTCGCTAGGATCGTTTAAATGGTTTTAATTGGCAACACCAATCTTGATGACACAATAATTATCTAGTTAACTCTTGATAGGCCAAGATGCCAAACAAAACGTCTGTAACCAAGCGGGGCTTCCGACGACCCCATGTCTTATGGGCTTTTAAACTATAGAAATCCCAATTATTAATGGTAACTTATGTATTTGCGCAGAAATACGTAAAATACTAAAATGATATGTCAAGTATTTAAGCTAATATAAGGAGGATAGTAATTTTGGGTACTACCTACTCCCCCACTTGGCTGCGGGATAGTCAAAAACGTAATCTCTTTTACCACGTTTCGACTACTATGGTGGTCACATTGGCAAATCATTTGAATGTTTTTACATACATTTCATAACTCTTTAGGATTTATTTTTTAATGTCATCAAATTTCAATTGCAGAACTAATTAGTTTTATATATTCAATAATGTTACCATTCAATTAATAAAACTATTGATTTATAAACAAATTCTGCCGTGCCGCTTCAGAAGGCGAAACAGCTGCCACGCATAATAATAATTACACAGTAGAATTAATCCGTCTTTTGTAAATAATATAATATAATATAAGGAGGATAGTAATTTTGGGTACTACCTACTCACCCGCTGTGGGATAGTTAAAAAAGCACACATTTTTCATATTTTTTTCACACCAATATAAAAAGATGAAAAATTTCTCTTTCATATTCACTAAATTAAGATACATCAGTGAAAATCTTTTATTGGTAGAATAATTACACATATTTTACTGTCCATTATAAAATATTATGACTGTTGGTTTTTTTTTAAATTTAAAATTTTTTTATTTATTCTTGTCAATTGTCAAATTCAGAAGTCAAAACATAATTTTGCTCTAAATTCGTGTCAGCAAAGACAAACATTCCCGGATTACGAATAACCTGACAATAATTTGAAACTATTCCACTACCACCACAGAAAGCGGAAAATATTGTTTGTGTCGTGATGGAGAACTTAGCCGCTCACAACTCAGAACTCACGAAGCCTGGGTGGGAACAAGACGCGATGCTAACTACATTATTATTTTGACAATGTATGTAAATATATCCATTTAACCGCAGCTGACGCACACGTAATTGGAAAGTCGACCCTGCGCAGCTGCCACATAGGTGTGTGATCGTCCGGCAGGGGGAGGGTTTAAAACAATGTAACTTAACCTGGAGACGTATTTATGCAAATATTTCATGCGGGAGTGGAGTGCAAAACAAAATGGAATATAGATCCTCACATATTAACTATCTCTTCCTTCTAATGATATTACAATGGCCCCTGGCGGTAAAATGGTTCCCGCTCCTTGCACTGAAGAGTCACGACATGGCACTTGAAAGTTGCTAGTCTAAATATAAGTATTTAGGTGTATTATATAAATCAATCTTCAAAGTTTTGTAAGATTCTAAGGAATAGGATTATAATATAAAACCTAATGTGTTGTCAAAAATGTACATTATGACTTATGGAGAATATAAAGAAGTATGACTTACCATTCATCTACCTCAATTTCTAATGTTTCTGCCAATTTATGGATAAGCTTCTGGTAGTTTTCTAGTATGGGGTAATCATATCCCTTGATTTGTACGTTCAAAGATTCATAAATGGGAATATCAGGCTCCATACTCTGGAAGGAATAATATTAGATACTTAGTAAATGTTATTAATAAAACCATTGTGTCTTCAAACTTCAAATAATTACTAAAAATTTACTCACTGCAAGGTAATCTGGTTCATATACTTCCGTCCAATTAGTAGAGTTAGAATTATGCATAGGTTTTGTCGAAATAGTTCTCGATAATACAGAACTTCCTCTGGATAGTAGGAATTTCGGTACCTGGTAAAAAGGTGAAATATTACTTATTATTATTAGAAGACAAAATTAGCTAGGTTTGCGTTATAACGGTAAGAAATAAAAATTAACCTTCCACAGCGACATTGTTAAGATATATATTAATTTGTATTCGTAAAATAAAATCAGTTAGTTTTTAGTGTTTTTACTGTTTCTGACAGTTGTGACTTTTTAGGTTATGTAGAAAATTCCGTAAAAGCGCTTGCAACAGTTCGTAAACGCAACATTCTTTATTTATAGTACTTACCGATGATCGTCATAATACATATTTTTTAAATCTCTTTTTTTATCACTCCCCCAACTGAAAATATTGGATCCTTATTTTAGGTCATATTATTGTTAGACACCCGACAAATTGAGTTGGAACTTTGAACAGATCCATTATCAGTTTTTTTGCTCTCGATTCATTCGTAGTCTCACTTACAAACCTTACTTAAAAACTTCAGGCAAGTTTGTGGACGGATACATCATTTCTGTGTGATAAATAAAAACATTTTTTTTACCAGAGGGAATAGTATATTATTCATGCTTCGACATTATTGAAACAATTTTGTTTGTATCAAGATTTTTTTGTATTCAACAAAATATAGGGTTTTCCAATAAGAGGTGTTATTTTATTATATATATATTATATACATAAACACACATTTGCCCCAAACTACACAATAACTTCTTTTATTTTATTATGTATATAAATTAAAAATGACAGCTTCAAAAGTAACATCTACCGAAATAGCGGGGTATTCAAAAAAACACCTCGTATTGGAAAACCCTATACATTAAACTAGAAGTGAAACATTAAAAACAAGGTATTTATTTTCCTTTGGAATAACATTATATTGTAAAATATTGTGCATGTATATTATAAACATTTTGTTTGCATCGTCAATCTTTCAAGATTCATACTTTTATGAATAACATAAGACTTATTATTAATTAATCAGTCTTATAAGATGTTGAGTGAGGCGTTTGGAATTAATTTTATTACATATGAGTTAAAAAACAATACTTCTTATAAATTCCAATATTTTACAGTTTTATTGAAATTTCAATTTATTATTCATTAATTAGAAGATTTTCAACAATATTTCAATGGATACAAAAAGTGAGGGAAACAAAAAACATTTCAAACATAAATTAAAAGATGGATTAAAGAACACAAAGGCCAGAATGAAACACATATACGTAATACAGAATGCCGTTACAATACACACATCATTATATACCACCGTACCTCATAATATTTGCTGATTTTTTTTTCATTATTACCTTTATTATTGTATTTTATTTTATTTCAATTTATTATTTCATATTATCCTTTGATTGAATACTAGCTGAACCCCCTCACGCGTTGATGTGACTCAGTCCTTATGTGCAGATAGAAAAACAATAGCGCATGTTGCTTTTAAGTCCAATAGATGTTTTAAAAAAAATCATATTTTGACCTATCACAGGTGACAAAAAAAGCATGTTTTTTTCTGTCACAGGTAACATCTATATGTACATATAATAAGCACATGCGTATTCAAATGCAACGCTGTATCAAAATTTCAAAGCAATCAGTTAACCTGTTAACCGGGGAGTTCAGTTTTGAATTACGCAGCATATAACGGGCGCGAACTCCTTCACTAGGACGTATCAATGCGTCACGCCCGGTGGACGTAATTTCATATTTTTATTTTTTTTTATTTATGCATCAAAAAAAGTGAAAACATCGAATTAAAAAAAAAGAATATTTACGAACAATTATAAAGATTATAAAAAAGGTTATAATTACAGAACAATAAATAAAAGCACACAGATAAAAGAGAAACGTTGACTTTTAAAAATTAAAATATTTCAAAATTAAAAACTCAACTTCCGTGTGATATGCTCGGAAATATACATTCCGCTCGTTCCAGGGGGCAACATATATTTCAAGGACGTATTCATACGTCCTACACGTACCCGATACTGTTTACGTTTGACGTATTTATACGTCCCGCCCGGTTAACAGGCTAAGAACTTTCAAAGATTTGAGATTTTGAACAAACAATTACATTTTTATTTATAAAATGGGGGCCTTAGCACGGGTAAAGCACCCACCCAGTGAGGCCAACATAGTAAATTGTTTTTTTAAATATGTAAAGTTGTATCTAATAAAAAAAAAATTAACACAAGTTGTCCCATTCTTTGTTCGGAAGAAATTATTTGCAGAAGATGGGTGTTTAGATAAATGATGGATGCAACTAAAAAGTAAAAATAAAATTTAATAATCAAGGGCAACAACTTTTAACAATTAGAATACATGAATGTCGATTAAATTATGTATTTAGGTTACGGAGATGGGAAAAATAAATATAGTTTATTATGTTCTAAGGACGGGTTGTTTCGGAGAATTTGAACAATTCATCAAATTTCAACGTTCATTTTCGGGTTCTGTGAAAGACTTATTCAAGTTCTGTTTTTATATCATTATAGGCTAGTTGCTTGACAAAACTGAAATAAAAACAGATCTTGAAAACATCTTTCACAGAACTTGAAAATGAACGTTGAAATTTGATGAATTGTTCAGATTCTCTGAAACAACCCGTCCTTAGTTTGAATTTTTCAATTTATGCATATTTTCTAACCTTCCAACTAAACTTTGAGGAAAAATGGAACTATAATGCGATTTTTACCATATCCCCCGATATAGTTGATTCTTGTAATAATTAAGTTAAACCAAGTGTTACGTTTTTAAATTTTGCATACTAAGTGTGCAGCAGTATTCTGCAACTTTACCCCTTGTTTTTACTTAGGTCGTACTCGAAAGTGCAAATTATTCTTGTTTAATGTCTTCTAATGCTGTTCATTTGTGCAACGTTGCAGTCAGCTTTTTGGTAATGTGGATTTTAAGTCTTTCACATAATCATATATGGCTTCTGCAATGGCAAAGATTTAAAAATAAAAATAAATTCCTGCCGATAAGGTTGAAAATAAAATTACATTTTTAAAAAGTAAAAAAAAAGCCTCCGCAGTGTAATCACATAAATAAACAAAGTTCTGAATAAAATAAAGTTCTCTCTTCTGGAATATCTTCAGAATAGTACAAGAATAATGAATTTAAATGAAAAATCAAAGGAAGCCCTAATACAATAGTTGCATAAAATTTAATTTTCAGCAGTTTTTTGCTTGCCAAAATTGGTAACAAGAACTACTGTAATCATAAATTGATGTTGAATGTTTTCTGACAAAATATTTGAATCTACCACTAAAAATATTATACCACATGTCAATGTTTTGTACTTTTAATATAATTTGATTTGTTATAATCTTATCTTTTAATATATTTTATCTTTCTTTAAATAAAACATTTCCATTGTATGAACAACTAATTTGTGGTTAAAGTAGTGGTTTATACAAAGTGAGTGTTTCATTTCGTGCATAATGTCAAACCACAGAGAGATTAATTTCTATGAGAATATAAAATATATTTTTTTTTTATATATAAAAATACATTATTAACACTTCCTAGTGGTACATTTCAATTCACATTTTATGAGAAAGGAGCATGTTAGCTTACGGTGGCGCAAGAAACCAGAGGAATTTTAGTTTTACTATGTATTTGGGCATAAAATTGTGTCTACATCAATTTGGAAAAAGTTGTACAATGCAATAATACATTATTGAGATGTTCTGGGGATTATGTTATCAGATTTATACGTGATTAGTTGATTAGATGTGAAATGTTTTCTAGTGAGATATGTTGTGTTCTTATTGCTCTTCAAAAGTTTGCACTGCAGTCAATACATAGGTACACAAGCATAGTCAAGACACCAAACATATTTGTACAATTGCAGATTTTTATGAAACAATTCATGCACTGCGTCGAAATAGTATCCAAAAAGTCTTTCTCAATCTCGGGAATAGTTTGTGTTGTTCCGGTTGTAATTATTTCCTCTATTTCGATTACGGTGGTCCCTCTGCTCTTCCCTGGGAAACCTGTCAAGTCTCTGTCTTAGATCTTCCCGTTGGTTGTGTCGATCCGGTCTGCCGCCTCCATCCCCGTCTCTGTCGCGGTCACTTCTGCTCCTCTCTCTGTTTCCCCGGCTCCTGTCGTGCTCCCTGCTTGGCCTGTATGAGTCGTGTCTTCTGTCATCCCACTGCGGCGGGTGCCTCGCGGTCCAATCGCCCTGAAGGCTGGCGTTGCTCAGGCCTCCAGAATGATGATGCTCATAGCTCCCGAATGGTGGATGGTTATTTGGAACACCATTAGTGATCATCTGATTGGTTATGTTCATGAAGTTTTGTTCCGCATCCATATCAGCATAGTCATTTTGAAGAGGTCGACCCCGCAACCTCGCAGTTTCTGAGTCTGGAATTTTCGAGGAGGGTCCGTGACCATTCATATTATTACCTGAGGAACTATTTTGCCATTTCAAGGAAAGTTTTCGATCGAATATTTCTGTGCCTCGAAATAATGATATCGCGTAAGGACATGACTCGCTGTGAGTATAAGTAACGAAAGCGAAATTTCGCGGACGGCCCTCTCTATCTTTGGGTATTCTCAGGTTCTCCAAAGGTCCAGCCTAAAACAAATGTTTGAATTATTATTTACAAGCTCAGTTTACAGGTAGTATCGTATACTGTCAAATTTTCATCGGTATTCTTGCCTGCAAAAACAGCTCGTACAATATTTCGTGTGTTATTCTTTCGGACAAATTACCACACCAAAGTGTTCTAGCATCCTCTTCGTCACCCATATCGTTAAAATGTTTTATATTTTTGGATAAATAAACATAACAAAACAAACGTCACATAACCTAAAATTCTTTAAAATTAATGACGCGGTAATATTTCTTCTATGGTTAGAACCTTTGTTTATGGGAGTCGCTATATGCACAGCGACTAGTCGACAGGGGGCGTGGCCAACATATCCGAGCATACCCGAGCTATTCCGAGTTTTTTTTATGTTAAATTCCGTCAAATTAGTATTTACCTAATATGCATGCATTGTGTGCGTTGTGATTGAAATTTATTAGCTGGATTTTATTTTTTTACGTTCAAATATTATTTAAGTTAACTATTTCTGCGATGTTGAGCGGCTACGCTAAGTTTGTGTAACATGGTTTATGATGAAAAAGAAAATGCCCCCTTTATACCGCCTGCTCGCGTCAAGGCAAGATAAACATCCCAGTTTTCAATTAGTTTAGCGGCTACGCTAGGTTTGTGTAACATGGTTTGTGATTCAAAAGAAAGTGTCCCTTTTATACCGCCTGCTCGCGTCAAGGCAAGAAAAACATCCCAGTTTTCAATTAGTTTAGCGGCTACGCTAGGTTTGTGTAACATGGTTTGTGATTCAAAAGAAAGTGTCCTTTTTATACCGCGTGCTCGCGTCAAGGCAAGAAAAACATCCCAGTTTTCAAATAGTTTAGCGGCTACGCTAGGTTTGTGTAACATGGTTTGTGATTCAAAAGAAATTCAGGCTTGTTGAAGCTGGAGTTTCCTCAGTACGAGATGTGTCTATTGTTGGAGCAATTTATTAAACATAAATTTCAGGATGAGCAGAACCTGATCGGCTCAATTCAGGGTTTATCTGTCATGTTTTCAAAGGGGTTTGTTCCCTCAATGTTTATATTTCCTTTGTGTGGTGTAATGTATTATTTTCCATTAAGGGGGAAGTATCATAAATAGCGCTAAACATCACTTTGTATTTACCTAGTAAAAGGAATACCACTAATAATTTATCTAAAAATTCTATAGGGGTAGTTAGAAAAATGGGTAATTATTCGGAATCGCTGGACAAGGATTATATGAAATATTTTTAAATAAAACCTTCTGATTTACCTTAATTACTATAAAAGGAATCTGACTGCATTTGGGATATTTTTAATTTTAGCATTTTAATTTTTAATTACGTAAATCGAAAATTCACTCTCGTTGTATGGGATGACAGCTGGAATGATTTCTGTTGATGACATTTTTCTCTGATTGGTATTCCTGATACGAGTAGCTAGAATTTGAATCATTTCAGAATGCAAATTCTAGTTAGGTACTGTTTTGGCCAAACTCGAAAAATAAAATATTTTTATGTTACTTAAAAAACTTAAATTATTTATATTTAGGTATTATTATAATTATTGTTTTATTTAACCTAAACTGTCAGTCTCGAGGTGAATTCGGAAGTGAGAGCACGCTTATTTTGTTTATTCTCCAGTGCTCGGCCAACTTTCAAATTTCTAATAGGAATCCAGAGGAGATTGGTGCTATAGCCAAGGGGTAAGTGGAAATTAAATATTATTTATTTTGTAATATATAATTTGAAACTTGTTTTACGGTCTCAACTTTTTTTTACCTTTTTCAGGTACCAATACGTAAATAATAAAGGGGCACATAAATGGGAAATAATAAAGGGACTCGCGCGTACAGCGCCGAAAGAGACCGCTCCACTGGAGGAAAAGAAGAATAAGGTTTGTCAAAATACATCATTCCGATGGACACGTTTTCTACAAATTTTTACCGACTTCTATCGAAGTCGGTAAAACGGAGTAGGTGGTGGCTTGAACTCGGATCTAATTTCAAAATGCATTATTTCGACATCAATCATAAATTTCTCCAGTTCTCTACCGATTTAGTTCAAAATCGGGATTAGGGAGTTTGGATGTGCACTGTACTCGGATCTAATGTCAAAATGCATAATTTCAGCATCCATCTTGGATTTCTTCAGTTCTCTACCGATTTAGTTCAAAATCGGGATTAGGGAGTTTAGATGTGCATTGAACTCGGATCTAATGTCAAAATGCATAATTTTGGCATCCATTTTGAATTTTTCGAGTTTTCTACTGATTTGGTTCAAAATCGGGATTAAGGAGTTTGGATGTGCATTGAACTCGGATCTAACGTCATAACTTCAGCATCCAGCTTGAATTTCTTGAGTTTTCTGCCGATTTGGTGCAAAATCTGGATTACGGAGTTTGGAGATGGACTTTGCGAGACTAGTGTGAAGGTGCTTTCAACGATTCTACCGATTCCTTTCAAACTGTCGCTAAGATTGGGAACAATGTCTATCAGTTTTTGTTGTTTGTTTTTAGGGTGTTATGCCGTGTTGCGCTAACTCCTTTAGCCGACGTTTCGGACAGCGTTGCAGTGTCCATCATCAGGGCAGATCAGGTAGATCCGAAGATGTGATCTACCGGATCTGCCCTGATGATGGACACTGCAACGCTGTCCGAAACGTCGGCTAAAGAAGGAGTTAGCGCAACACGGCATAACACCCCAAAAACAAACAACAAAAATGCTTTTGGCCGTGAAATCTAAGAACTTACCTAATGTCTATCAGATCCATTGATAAATGCACTGAATTTTGTTGATGGCTAATTCCGGGTAGTAGTATTATAAATAAATTATTAAAAAAATATATATAAATATATATATGAGAGAGAGAGAAAATAAATATAAAATAATATATTACCGGTAACATGCATAGTAAGAATTATAGTGTATTTTATACAATGTATAAAAAACTTTTTTAATAGCCTTAACCACAAAGAAAGCCAAAGTTTTGGCACTTTTCGAGGATATTATGCTAAAAACATGAAAAAAGTATTTTTAACCAAGACTTTTAGATAATTTTATATCAATTTTTATTAACTTCTTTATATCTATCTTAGACTGTGTTTTTTTCTTAGTTTATGTACTTCATTCTACTTTTTTGTATATCTAAGTTAATATTGTAAAATATATTCTTTCCCGAGTACGAAAAAAACATTGAAATAAATTTTCAAATTACATTCATGATTTACAAATAAACTTTTTTCCATTTCTATCGCACTAAATATATAATCAAAAAATATTTGTCGTAACTTAATTTTACGTTTTCCCTTTTTTCACACCCATTGCTTTCTGGTAATATTATATTAAAAAAAAAACAGTTATTGTCATTACACAAACCATACAATCAAATTTATGAACCAAAAATCTTTTCCAAGTCAAAACACGATTAGATTCTATGTGACTTTGAGTAAAAAACTGAGACGTCAAAAAAGGTCCAGGGCGCAAAAGATGTGACTGTATATCCATTATTTTGCTAGTATGATTTTTATTCTGTCAAGTTGTATCCATTATTTAGTAAATAAATATAAATTTTATAAAGCACGTGTATTTTTATTTCGTATTTTATCAAAACCGTGTCAATCATCCCCCTATCTACTCAAAAGACGCGGTGTTGGTTTTGAAACCGCAGCTGTTCTAGCGGCCGACCGATTCATTTACAAGTAGCAATAATACCTAACTGTACTGAAGTCGAGATTTGATACCGTCCCCTTAATAAAATAATATCAAATATGCAGCTTATATGTATCAACTTAAATTCAGTTTTTTTGTAATATTTATATTTCTGTAATACCTGCATCAACTGTAAAGCGCCCCTGAGGTGATATCCCACAAAAGCGGCGCTATACAAATTGTCCAATAAATAAATGTATCAATGAATTGCCCAACTTCCTTCATTGCTCACTTATCCTTCAACATGCTATATGGCATCCAAATTTTCACATTGACTCCAAATAATGCTAGTTTTACTTTCCCATAAAAACGGACGTCACAAAAAAAATCTGAACGGAGAACCAATTTCAAATAAAGCGCCGAAACACTTCACTTCGGTATGCTCGGAAATGTTGGCCACGCCCCCTGTCGATTAGTCGCTGTGCATACAGCGTCTCCCTTTGTTTATAGCGGAGGAGCGGATACTTTAGTGATGGGCAGACTCGAAACATTTACATGATCAAAATGTTTTATGGGGTGACTATTATTTATTTATTTATTTATTAACGGACATCGTCCAAATTACAAAATAATAACACGAATAAAGTAAAATGAAAAATATAGGAGTAGACAAAGGTACATGAAAGCAAAGACATATGGTAGATATAATATTAGAAAATAAAGTGACAAGTCGAATCAAGTCAAGAATACGCCGTGGGTCAGGACCACAGGACGCTTAATATTCCGTCAATTGTTTAGTGACTGGCAAAAATCATTTAGACTTATTCCAAAAAAGTTAAGGTTTTGACTTGAGTTGACCAGTCTACACATTCTGGACAATGGTGAATAATATCCATAATTTGTCGAATGATGGTTGAGGAAGAGCAGTTCATTATTTCTGAGTCTTTGCGAAGGGATATTGAAGGGAATGAGTTGCAGTAGCGTAGGTGAATCAATAATACCATTTATAATTTTGAAGAAGCAAATGAGGTCATTTCTTTCCCGACGGACTTCCAAAGGAGAAAGGTTTAAAGTTCGTTCAATTTCATCATATGAGTATTTGCCTTTTTCTAAACCTAGCCTCCTAGCAATCCCTCTTAAGAACCGATGTTGAACAGATTCAATGCGTCGAATGTGGACAGCATAAAAAGGAGACCAAATAACACAAGCATATTCAAGATGGGGGCGAACCAAGGAGCAGTAAAGAGTTCTAAGGGTATTTACGTTTTTGAAGTCCGAAGTGATTCTAGTGATGAAACCAAGTAGTTTGAGCGATTTATTAACGATTGCAGTTATGTGATCCCGAAAAGAAAGCTTCCTATCAAGAGAGACACCAAGGTCTTTAATAGATGTAACAGTTGTTAAGTAAATATTATTAAGTTTGTATTCGAAGACAATCGGTTTTTTTGATCTATAGAAGGACATAATTTTGCATTTATCGACATTTAGTTTCAAGCAATTAATTTTACACCAATCATTGAAAGAGTCGATATTCGATTGGAAAAGAAGGCAGTCATCGTGATTTTTTATTATCTTTAGAATCTTATTGTCGTCAGCAAAAAGCCAAAAGCGTGTATGAGAAAAAATACTAATAATGTCATTTATAAACAAGTTAAAAAGAAGCGGTGCTAGATGTGCTCCTTGAGGTACGCCGGACGTTACTTCAATAATAGTAGACACAAAGTTGTTTAATTTAACTCTTTGTTTTCTATTGCTTAAATAAGAATTAAAGAATGATAGCAAGGGGTTTCTAATACCGATAGCATATAGTTTGGCCATAAGGATTGAGTGGTTTACTTTGTCGAAAGCTTTAGAGAAGTCGGTATATAGAACATCTATTTGTGAGTTATCTTCTAGACCATTGACGATGGAATTGGTAAAGGATAGTAAGTTAGTAGTAGTAGATTTAGCAGATCTAAATCCACGCTGTTCCTCGATCAGTACATTTTTAAAGATAGGTGTGATTTTCTTCGTGATTATTGACTCAAATATTTTAGGAATATGGGATAAAATCGATATGGGTCTATAGTTTTCTACGTTCGACTTATTGCCAGATTTGAAAACAGGTCTGATATAAGAAACTTTCCAGGAGTCTGGAAAAGTGGCAGATGATATTGACAAGTTATATAACAAACAAATTGGCTTAGATATAGTAAATTTACATTCCTTCAGTAATATTTCTGGAATATCATCAGGACCAGTGCTTGTTTTGCTGGGGAGATTTTTCAAGGAGTTAAAGACATCTATAAGTGTGATTTGGCAATTATTTAAATCAATAGTATTAGTATAGTTGAGTGGAGGGATAGTGCACGAGGTATCAGAATAGACGGAGGAGAAGTGTTCAGCGAAAAGGTTAGCAATGTCGAGACCGTTGGTAGCATGATTTTCATGAAAGAACATACTTGGAGGGAGATCATTATCATTAATACTTTTTTGTTTAACAAATTTCCAGAATTGTTTAGGGTTAAGATTTAATTGTGTCTCAGTGAGTTCGATGTAGGATTTGTAGCACCTAACAGATTCGATTTTGGATAGTTCTCTTAGCTGAGAAAATTTATGGTAATGCGCCAAGTTGTTCGTACATTTGTGTATTTTCTTTTTCTCGATTATCAACTTCTTTAGTTTCATGCTGAACCAAATGGGAAACTTAGGCTGGGAATAAGTTCCCTTAGGTACAAATAAGTCTATGGCATGAGTTATACATTCGTTGAATTTAAATGTAGCATCGTTAATATTGATGTTCGATTCAAGAAATGTCCAGTCAGTTTGGGCGAGATATCTGTTCATGCTAGTATAGTCACCTTTGTTAAATTTGTAGTGGTATGTAACCGTTGATTTTAAGGTAACATTTTTGAAAGGATTAGTGAAGTTGATATCGAGTGGTGGGTGATATTTATCTATTGGTCGCTAGGCGTGTTAGTAAAGATCAGGTCAAGACAGTAACCTTGACAGTTATGGATTGAGTTTAGTTGGAACATGTTCAAGTAGGCAAATAGATTCATTATTATAGAAGCTTGAAGGGAAATATTACTAGGAGTTTTTACACCATGATTGTCATTGAGCCATATTACCTTCGGTAGATTGTAATCACCGCAAATAAATAATGAATCGGCATTTATAGAAATACGTTCTACTGCTTCAGTGTGTGACTTGTAGATATCTGTTGAAGAGGATGGGGGAATGTAGATACAACCAATGATAAGTTTCTTGGAGCCAAGCAGAACACAAACAAATAGTTCTTCAGATACATCATTACGAGAATCAAGAATGTGGCAAGAGTATTTTTTTAACACATATCATAACCCCACCACCTCTAGACTTGTTTGAAGAGGAGGAGCGGTCACAGCGAAAAATATTATAATTATGCAGTCCAAGTTCGGTTGAAGGAATATTGTCTGATAACCATGTTTCAGTGAAAAATAAGAAATCATAAGGACTTATGTTTACGGAACATCTGAAGGCATTTAATTTAGTATTGAGACCGCGAATATTTTGATAATAGGAATAGAAAATTGTATTACTGGGATGACTATTCCGGTTCAGCCTAAAAAATTTACATGAGATAGTTCCCGTCTCTCAGCGGCTTGGCGGGCTGGACAGTCAGGGGAGCCAGTCTTGTGTGTGGCCGGTTTTCTGAAGAACTTGCAGGTGGCGCATGATGGTGGCTTGTCGGGCGTCGGGCAAGTATCACGATTGTGTCCAGGTTTTCCACAATGGGAACAGGTTGGCGTGTCAGCGTTACACTTTGTCGCAGTATGTCCATATAGTTGACAATTTCCACATTTAAGATTGTTGATCCAGTCCCTTACGGAATGTACCTGCCAGTCCATAGCTAGTTTGGAGACGCGAATGAGGGAGTGGCGAACAGAGGGAGGAACCCGAAAGACGTGGATACAACGTCCAGTGCGAGGTCCAGTTTTATGTGAGAACTGCAACTTATCTTTTAAATCAATTAGTTGTAGACCAGTTTCTTCATGAGTTTGTTGATGAATAGCCAAGGTGATGTTCTCGAGGGGTACAATTTGAGGTAAGCCGTGGATAGCTATCCGAGGAAGTTTATGGGAAGCAACGGCCGCTTTCAGACCGGCGTTGGATAGGGTCGGTGCATTGGCCAGTTTAATGGCCTCGGCATCAGTACTGGGATGCACGACTACACCTCCATTCCTAATGTAATTCCCAATGATGATGGGTTAGTGGACGTCTTCAGTGTTTCAAGGGTATTATTAGAGGTAAGTTCTGTGTCGTCTTTAGGGTAGATAAGTACTGCGGGTCTTGCAGGGAGAATAGGTAAATTATTTCTGGTGTTAGGAGGATAATTTTTAAGGTGGGTTTGGTTGGAGACAATCGAGCTCCACGTGCTGTTGGTATTATCGGGCGATTGGTTTGATGACAGATGTTTGTATGTCATAATTTCTCCTTCGAGGATGCCTAGTTTGATACCCATTTGACCTATATTTCCTAACAGTTCTGTCAAATTAGGGGCAAGCTTGGAAATCTGATCCTTTGTGAATTTATTAGAAGAATCCAGTATTATTATATTTAAATTATTTAATACGGAAGTTGCCTTCGCCAGGAATTGCTGCGCAGTATTTTCTTGGTCCATTGTATATTCAGAGTTGATTGCGGTTATTACGAGGTTATTATTTGGATAACTGATGTTTGGCCTTGTCGTAGTGAACTATCTGACCCAAAAACGGTATCTATGAGTTTTACTATGGAGATGTTATGACGCTGTTT
Organism: Hesperophylax magnus; assembly: GCA_026573805.1. Classification (NCBI taxonomy): domain Eukaryota; kingdom Metazoa; phylum Arthropoda; class Insecta; order Trichoptera; family Limnephilidae; genus Hesperophylax; species Hesperophylax magnus. Next base: position 12,145,470 of record JAIUSX010000022.1, read on the forward strand.
GGCCTTGATGTATTGAACAATCTGAACCAAAAACGGTATCTATGAATTATTTTCAATGGAAATCTTTAACCTTATCCAATTGTCTATGTTAAATTTCTTGGTTCAGTGACCTGTCACTTTGTTTATGAAAGATTGATTTTATCACTAGTATTAGACTTTTCATATGCTATAACACTATTCACCACTGGTTAATGAATATATCGATGAATTCTGACCAATGACGTGACGACTATCCTTTCGAATGTTTTTTTATAGAATCGAATCCTCGTTCGATGACATTCCAAAACGATGGTGAGAGTGGTATATTTATGACGATGGTCTTGGACGGTTTCGAATGATTTTTGGCAGATCATTCATTGTTCGATGGCATTTCAAAACGATTGTGTTGGGACTGTGATTTCAAATGATTTTAGTATAAATTTATCCATGACAATGAATAGAAATAATTCGATGTTCAAAAATATCGAGAAAATCGTCGATGATTCATCGATTGTACCACTGCAGACGGCAGTGATTGTACCCATCGCTATGATAAATGCGATGAGTGACGATGAGATACATAGGTGGAAAGACACGTGAAACACTTTTGGCGCACCAAAGGGATAAAACCAAAACCTCCTAGATCACAAGGCCCAAGGCCGGGTAAGCCTTCCAACTCGTATGAGAACCTCCATAAAACGTATTTTTTAAATTTCTTTAAATTAAGCCAAACATTTTAATAAATAACAATAAAATTTAAAAAATAAAACGAAATATTTTGTACAATATCATACAAGGAGGCTGTTGGAATGAATGTGACGGCCTTGTGATCTAGGAGGTTTTGGTAAAATTGAATCTTGCGTAGCAAATGTGGCAATATGGGACGACGCTCTTCCACGAAACGGCGCTTTTGCAGCCAGCTTCGTGACTCGTCGCACATACGTAGATTTTAATGATTTAGACGGCCAAAAGTATTTTTTTTTAAATCAATATAATGGTAAGGTATCTATTTAATTGGCGAGTCAACAGTTCTATGTACAATATGACATCCCCTCCCCCCTCCTTGGAAGCGCGGGAGTCGACTTTGATCAGTCGGAATTCGATAGTGAACAAGTGTGTACGTGTCGGGTCTCGGCGCTCTCCTAAACTTATAACTTTCCAAACGTGCATTATTCATTTCAAGCTAATATTTCCGTTTTAACTGTGATGGATTGCGATAATACAGGTAAGAACAATTTGTTTTCGTTACAGAAAAATTTAATTAACATTCTCTGTCATTCATTTTTAAAACGACAAACATCACTCTGTCAAATTTTTATTTTTTTAATATATTTAAATTCGAGTGCCTTTTTAATGTACTTATGAGTCCGTCCCTGTATTAATTTTCATTATACTATATAGTGCATATATGTAACTAACTAATTCCATAAGAAATAGCCGCGCAAAATCGCGCTTTTTTGAGCTAAGCCCTTTTGAAAGGCTCTTTGTCAAAAATAGGAAATATTGAGTGTGCGATATTTTGTATTAAAATTGTTTTTTTATTTGTTTCAGGTCTACCTACTACCTCGGGTACTAAAGTAGTGACTCGTCAATACATATTTGACCAACTACAGAGTCAAAATTTACCAACTTTAAATGAAAAACTTGACTATTATGAGAATTTTCTCCTTATGCGCTATGGGCACAACAAAGAGGCTAAAGAAGACTTTAAAAAAAGATTTTCTTATGTAAAATCACAAATTAAGCAACGATGGGTAAAGGCAAATAAACACCAAGATGTTTTCCTGAAAATAAACCAATCATGGTTAGAGGGAACATTCGAGATTCCCATTGAATCAGCCTCCTCGCAAGGTCGACCACCCAAGTCTTTTGGAGAACTAAGTGAGCGTAGTAAAAGAAGAAAAACGGAAGAAATAAGGGCCTCCGCAGGTGATGAAGTTATTGTTCACGCTGCTACATCTGTGTTGCAGACAACGGGACATAGGACCGCCTCGAAAATGCTTAAAGATATTACGAACTCCCCAACACGGGCTAGTAAATATAGAAAAGCCTACAGTAGAGTTACCAACAACGATGAGGTACCTCAATTGACGCCTCTGCAAGCACTTAAGATGTTCGTTGAAGCTAATTTTACGAGACGACAGTATGAGATAGTAAGGGCAACAAATCCACAACATTTTCCTTGCTATGATCTTGTTTTGAAAGCAAAACAAGAGTGCTATCCGCCGAAAGAATCCCTAAGAATTACGGCTACTTGCGCGGAAAGTAATCTACAGTGCCTAATGGATCTAACCGTAACACGATTATCAAAATACCTAGAAGATGTGATAATCCGGCTTAACGAGCAAGAAAGGAAGTCGTTAATGATAATCTGCAAATGGGGTTGTGACGGTTCTCAGCAATCCAAATTTAAACAAATTTACGATAATGAGACTGATTCCGATGCCAACATTTTTATGAGTTCCTTTGTGCCTTTGCGCATTGTTTGTGGAAAAGAAGGCAGTAAAATTGTTTGGCAGAATCCAACTCCTTCTTCGTCAAGGTTTTGCCGTCCGATTCGATTCCGATTTGTAAAAGAAACAACGGACATAACTAAATAAGAGATAAAATATGTGCAGGAGTCCATTAAGCAACTAAACAAAACAGTTGTTACGTTGAATGAAGAGGAGTTTTCGTTCGGGCACCAACTCAAAATGACTATGATTGACGGAAAGGTGTGTAACGCAGCCACAGACACAAAGTCAACATCCCAGTGCTACATCTGTGGAGCTACTTCGAAAACCTTTAATGATCTATCGAAGAAAAATAGTGTAAACCCTCAAGCTTTGGAATTCGGCTTGTCAGTATTACACGCCCGGATCTGCATTTTCGAAAGCATTATACACCTTTCGTATAAACTGCCAGTAAAAAAATACAGGGAAAGAAAAACCGAAGAAGACAAGGCATTAGAAGCCCAAAAGAAGTTGGAAATTCAGGAGAGGTTTCGAAATGAAACCGGTTTGCTTATTGACATGCCAAAGGCCAACTTTGGCAACACCAATGATGGCAACACAAGCCGGAGGTTTTTTGAAAACCCCGAATTGGCTTCAGCCATCACAGGTATTAACTTTGAACTGATTTACAGATTCAAGGTTATTTTAGAAACTATTTCTAGTGGCCATAAAATTGATGCTGAAAAATATGATAAGTATGCGTACGACACAGCAAAATTGTACGTAGAACAGTATGGTTGGCACCCAATGACGCCAACTATGCACAAGATATTGGTACATGGAAGCCAAATCATAAAAAAGTTCGGGGCTCCTTCCAATTGGACAGCTATCGGAAGAAGCTGCAGAAGCCCGGAACAAGCATTTCCGATCGTACCGGCTAAACTTTGCCAGAAAGTTTTCTAGGGAAGAATGTAACTTAGATGTATATTATAGACTTTTGTTAAATTCAGATCCCTTCATTAGTTGCTTGAGACAAATAAGAAAACCTTCACGTAACGCATTTCTACCTGAAACGGTTAAACTTTTATTACCTGGTGACCCAAACACAGAGTCAGTAGAGTAGTGATGGGAATGATCGAAATATTTATATAATCGATTTTTTTTAACCGAAACATCAAAAGAATCGAATGATCCATTCGAATGAATCGCTCGGAGTGCGGGAGCAATAGCTACGGACAGGGGCAAAAATTTTTCCGTCGTAGGGGGGGGGGGTAGGATTCGAAAATAGAAACTCGAATATCAAGACTATTCCTATCGTAAAAAAAATTGTTTGCATATTCCGGTTGTAATTTATTTTCATTAGTATGGCAATATTTTTGGTAAGCAGGTACTAGCGAAATTTCAATCACTAATTTTCATTCCTGGCAATGATTCCCTTGTTGTCTGCTAGCAACATTAGTATTATTACTGTTAGCCACGAATTTCAAATATGTATGCATATGCAATTAACATTTTTATAAATAATTAATAAGATTCGAATATCTACATACGTACAATTAAAATAAATTATTATACAAGTTTTTTAAGTACAAAGAAAAATATTTTTACGTACATTATTATTGTGCTGTAATTTCCATTTGCTGTACTTTGATATCTGTTTTATATAATATTGTAAGCTCCTGCTGAATGGCTACTTAGTGTAGCCAGTGGGTACAAATTCCCATTAATAATATTTATAATGTACCTCATAATAAGATAGTAATTATATGCCGTTTTGTTAAAAATAACCTCTAAATCTCATGTACGTTGTAGGCGCCTACTAGAACCCAAAACAAACCATTCATTCATTTGTAATTTGTATGCAATTCACAAATTATTATTAAGTAAATAAAGTTATTTTACTACAGAAAGCCTTTCATTTTAATTACTAACTAAGAGACACCGATGTTAATTTCAAATAAATTAAATATATTTGTTCGTAGCATAGGTAGCAGATATATTATGTTTATATGAACTAACACATGTCACTTGATGAGTTTAATATACCTATACTGAATATTGTATACTGCCCGAAGAAGCTACGGTTGTAGTGAAACCCGATCAGCATTAAATATAAAAATGGTGTTTGCTAAGTTATTGGTTTATTTTATTTTTAATATACACTACCCGAATGTCCCGAATAGATGATACATAACCTAAAAATAACATAGGTAGGTAACCTTCAATTGTGAAAAACTATCACCATGAAAATCTTTTACACATAAACTATACCTACTGGAAACGTAAATCGTCACCTAAAAGTATTAATTCATAATTTACAATTCACACACGAGGTTGTTTATAACATCAACATGCTTCAGTAGGCAGCCAACAATGTACTTCGTTTGTCAAGCAATCTGAGATATTTTGACATCTCGAAATATAACCTCTCGAATGTGAGAATCGATTTGCGTTTTCGAACGAATTCTGACAGTTTGAAAACGATTATCTCGGACTGAACATTCGAATGATTTCTGACATTTCAGAGCGATTCTCTCGATTCCACTTTCGATGACATTTGAAAACGGTAATTTCGGACCGTGCATTCGAATTAATTCTGACCAATCACAACGCTTGGCTGGCATCGATTATTTCTGACCAATCACAGCGACGACTTTCGATGACGTTTCAAAACGATTGTCTCGGAGTTGCATTCGAATTAATTCTGACAATGAATCGAGATATTTCGAATGGTAAAAAAGATCGAGTAAAACATCGATGATTCATCGATTCCGCCCATCGCTACAGTAGAGACATCTGGACCTGAAGATACCGATTTTTAATGTAATTTTATATTTAAAGGAAACTTGTTAAATTCTGTTTCCATTCATTTGTATTTTTTAGTGAATTTAGCTCTGTTATATATTACTGTTCTTTGTAACCTGACAAATATATGTATGTTTTTATAAATATATACCTTTTCTTTATTTTAATTGAACTTAGAACTAAAATAACCCCAAAAATAATTTTGGCCGCCTAAATCATTAAAATCTATCTATGTGCGTCGGCTCTTTCTGCTCGCCAAAACTCTCTGCGTATATTTGCTTCTTTTCTCATTAAAATTAGGGGATCTATTCTAAATTATAATGATTTTTTTAATATTTTTCTTTGTGTATATTTAAATAATAATAAAATTGTTATTTTATTCTCAAAAATATTGTTTAGCTACATTTTCACTTCCTTCGATAAAAGTCAATTTCGACGTTTCAGATCTGCCAGGCGTCTCGTGACGGTAATTATTTTTCATTCTTATTATGGTCATTATGGATTACATTGCATTTCCATTCGTATTATACGACCCCTGCATATTGTATCACGGAATACAAGTATTATGTTATTATTAAAGGCCTACAGATTTGATTTGCGGATATTATTCAAGTTAGTCGAAACGGATCGTCTGGAATTTTGGAGGACCGTCGACTTTTTTACCATTTTATTAGTTCGGAAACATTGTGCTGTATTCGCGTCATCACTGAACGCGTTGTAATAAATTATATATTGCCCCTGATGCTTGACTTGACTTGATTGAATAAATTTGATGTATTTTCTGTTTTTGATAATAACAGAGATATTGTGTACGCGCAGCTCTCTTGAAAGTTTATAAAAATAACAAGTCACGACTGAAAAGTCATAAAACACAAGAATAGTAGGCAACACAAGCTTCTTTTCAATAATTTCTTTCCGAACGCGCTAAAATGGATAAAATCATGGTAAAAACGGATAGTATGTAGGCCCTTTTAGACATGGACCTAAAATCCTCTGGACAAAACATTAGTGCGATTTTGTATGAATGGCATTGAAGCCAAATCTATGGCAAGGGGAAATTGCCTGGCAGCCATCTTGTATGACTAGCTTTTGAACTGATTTGTATGCAAAGTGGTGCATAATGAACTATTATTATTATGTTTGTATTGTTACTGTAGTTAAAACGGCTTTATGATTTTTTGGGGTATTTGATATACAAGGAAAGAGAGACGTCATTAAAAAAATAAAGAAGGTTTTGGCATTTTCCATAGATCTTCTCCCTCACCCCGCGGCTTCAGCTCCATCTGGGCTTTTTAGGTCCATGCTTTTAGAGTTACCACAAACAAGGTTATGAAACAGGCAGGTTAGAACTGTATAAAGTAAAAATTTAATAGATACCCGAAATAAAGTGTTCCGTGTCCTGGATATAAAAGCTATTTTAGCTTGTAAACAATGTTTGGTAGTTTTTCATTTGTGTTGTAGACACTAACAGCATTTTTTGACAGAGAATTCAAGAGAATTTATGTAGCAAAGAAAACGAATTCATACGCAAGTTTGAAAGGTTATGTTATTTAAGAAACTGTTATTGTATGGCAATATTTATCAATAATATATTCCTAATTTCTACGATTTAAGCTTAAAAGATTCAAAATGGAAGACGAATTAAAGTTTCAGCAAATGCAAGACGAAATGTCAAGGTAAATTTGATATGTATATGTATTGGTCATCCAATATTTATAATTTATATATTGTTTACTGATGGATGTTCAGGTTTGTGTTGGCTTTGCAGGTTCGAGGCGGAGATATCTGGGGAGCGGCTCATGCAAGCCCCGCCCAGGCCTGTGATCGGAGTGAACACTTACAGCAATGTTCAGCACAGGTTGGACCAGCAGGGGCCCGGGCACGGGGGACCCTTGCTGCCTCCGCCGCCTCCGCCTCCCATGGTGAACATGATGTTTGGGAACATGCTGCCCCCACCGCCACCCCCCAGTGGGCTGCTGCCGCCCCAGGTGAGGGCACGCATGGCGCTCCCAGGTCCCAACTATCCTGGCCCTTACATGATGCCAAGTATGCCTCAGCCTGTGGTATTGAGTGGGGCTCCTCAGTTGTATAAGATTAAGCCCGAGAAAGTAAAGGTAAATACCTACTTTATTTATTTATTTAGAATGCAGTCAGTTTCAAATTGTTTTTAGTTAACATATATACAAATCATTGTTGCGCTTGCAAGACTGGCTATGTGAGTTTCACCAAATTTTACATGGAAGCTAAAAAACTTCCCAGATTTGTATTCAAATGTGTCAACAAACAACGTTTGAATAGATATTGTGCGATAACGGTTAAACTTATGCACATAGCCGAGTTTGGGCCCGATTACTTGATTTTTTTAAAAATATTTAGTGTAAAAAACGTTTTGCTTAAATCTGGTACATAGCCGTTTTTGCAAGCGCATCAACAAAACATAATCTCTTCCTTATCCAAATTACGCTTACCCTGCTGTTACCATATATTTATTAATTCTGAAGAATATTATTATTCACAAAATAGTTTCAAATAGGGGACGTTTTGCCATATGGAATACATGACAGATCCTGGCAGTAGTTGTTTGGTACAAACAGCAAGGAGGTATTCAACGAGGTGTTAGCTATCTAGAAATGCGCCCCTGTAGTAGTTGTGTTATAGAAGAGTAAATAAGAACTAAATTATGCTATGTACATATGATTGTTCTTATTTATTTATGTTCTTATGTACTGTTTTAATTGCGACTATTATGTATAATATGTTGATTTACGTGCATATTATAACAGAAGAAGGCGCCCCCTGTTGTTGTTACGGCCAAGGAGATGAAGGAGGAGTTGCCCCCGATTGCCCCAGCAGCCCCCCTGGCGCCCGCCCCTGCGCCCGCCCCCTCACACTCCTCAGCACCCGAGCCCGCACCGCAACACAACTCGCATCACAAGCCCGGCAAGAAGGAGAAGAAAAATAGAAAGGTTAATTCTTTTTCTATTGAAAAATATGAATCGCTTTTGTCCCCTTAACCTGATCTTCACGGCTGTCGCATATGTGTTCATCGGTCGCTATCCCCGATACGAATTTCACATATGACACATTGGGTCAAAAAGTGCAACTTTGTGGGGTGGATTGCTTTTAAAAGGTTAATTGAGTAGCCTGGACTTATGAGCTTTTCTTTCAGTTTAGCAGGTGATGCTGTAGGTTGTACCCAGTGGCGATGTGTGATGAAAACATGTTTTTTGTTTTTAGTTAAAAAACAAATTATTAGATAGGAAAAATGACATCAACATTTTTTACGCCAATATACTCTTGAAATGCTGGTCTTTCGGGTACTTACTAGTACACCCTGTATATGTGTTCCATCTTCTTCTTCCTTCTTTAGTATGGTCAGAGGGGGTCATCTAGGTCTGCGAGCCAGTCTAGGGCCTCAGGCGTCGCCATGTGGACCTCATCAATCCCGCCGGGGAATGGATGGAGGGGGCATTTGTTGACCTCATGTTCGGTGGTCTGCACCGCACCACATTTACACATCGCCGACTCTTTAAGGCCCCATCTGTGCATCACCTTAACCTATTGATGGCGGGCCAGGTTTTGCGAGGCAAAGAGAACCCAGGCTGTCTCTTGGTGGGGTCCTTTATGTGTTCCATTTCTTCACTTTTCATTAGCGCTCTGGCATGGAAGTGATTGTTAAATAACAGAAAAGCCAACCAACACTCAAAGCAACATCATCTTTTATAGACAGGGACAGTTGATCAAAATCAAACTAATCTTTGGGACAGTTGATAAAAATCAAACTAATCTTTGGGACAGTTGATAAAAATCAAACTAATCTTTGGGACAGTTGATAAAAATCAAACTAATCTTTGGGACAGTTGATCAAAATCAAACTAATCTTTGGGACAGTTGATCAAAATCAAAATAATCTTTGGGACAGTTGATCAAAATCAAACTAATCTTTGGGACAGTTGATCAAAATCAAAATAATCTTTGGGACAGTTGATCAAAATCAAACTAATCTTTGGGACAGTTGATAAAAATCAAACTAATCTTTGGGACAGTTGATCAAAATCAAAATAATCTTTGGGACAGTTGATCAAAATCAAACTAATCTTTGGGACAGTTGATCAAAATCAAACTAATCTTTGGGACAGTTGATCAAAATCAAACTAATCTTTGGGACAGTTGATCAAAATCAAAATAATCTTTGGGACAGTTGATCAAAATCAAACTAATCTTTGGGACAGTTGATCAAAATCAAAATAATCTTTGGGACAGTTGATAAAAATCAAACTAATCTTTGGGACAGTTGATAAAAATCAAACTAATCTTTGGGACAGTTGATCAAAATCAAAATAATCTTTGGGACAGTTGATCAAAATCAAACTAATCTTTGGGACAGTTGATCAAAATCAAACTAATCTTTGGGACAGTTGATCAAAATCAAACTAATCTTTGGGACAGTTGATCAAAATCAATCAGACATGTTATTCCCACCATATAATTAATATTAATCTAGTGGACCCCGCAATGCTTGGCTATTGCTAATGTCTTTCTCGGGCGTCTCCGACTTCTTCCACCATTCACTACTGTATACCACAATGTTACTGTTAAAAAACTACATTACATCGACTTTAATTCAACTCCTTATCTCATTCTGTTGCAGAGATATTACATTAAGTATTCCTCGGGCGTCCCCGACTGCTTCTACCATTCAAACTACTCTCTAAACACTCCTGGCTAATAAGAACAAACTTAAATTACTTGATAGAAAACTGGGGAAACGGATATGAAACATACATATATGAACTACAGCTAACAAAAAGATATTTCACTTCAAACCCAGAACATCCACAAAAAATTATACATGGAAACAAAACTGTTAACATTAAGAAAACTATATGAATATAATACATATCTCCTTATATACAAAATAAATAATAAACTCATACATACAAATACAGAATTTATTAAAAGGTCCCAAGTACACACACACTTTACACGGCAACACGATAACATACTTTTAAACATCACACATACTCGCTATGGCAAGCAATCCATTGGTTACGAGGAGGGCAACATATATAATTACCTTCCAGACAACATTACAAATGAAGAATGTGTAGGTACATTTAAAAAAAAATTGTTCACTTTAAAACCCTCACAAATAAGCGTTTGTAATTTAACAGCTGTGAAAAGCTGCAAAATATCTGAATCATCCTGAAAAATAAGTGTTTGTATTATTAATGTGAATGTTTGTCATTTTGTTCAGATCATCCGGACAGCGGGAGGCCAGACATGGGAAGACCTCTCCCTGATGGAATGGGGCGAGGAAGACTTCCGTCTGTTTTGCGGCGACCTGGGAAATGATGTCACCGATGAATTACTCGTGAGTGGACCCTAACACCAATATCTTTGATAAAGTCAATAGAGTGAAACCCTCTTAACAAGTGTATGCCTAAGAAGTTTATCCAGTCCCTTGGAAAACCTTATAAGAGAGTTTCACTGTATAGACAAACCAACGATTTAGCTCCATTGTAACCGATCCCTTTTTATCAAAAACTGTAAAAGAAAATTTTTTACAATGGAACTCTCAGCGGCAAGACCACAGCTTGAAATCATGTGTGTTAAAAATAAAAATAAATGATATTGTACTGTATTTTATGATAATTATGTTATGTTGCGTTTCAGATAAGAACATTTAGCAAGTATAGTTCCTTCTCCAAAGCCAAAGTGGTGCGAGATAAGAGGACTAATAAAAGTAAAGGCTTCGGTTTCATAAGCTTCAAAGAACCCGCCGACTTCATCAAGGCCATGAAAGAAATGAATGGTAAGAATAAATTAATCTCTCATGTTTTGATTCCATTGTATAACACTTTTAACACAATAATTGACAGTTAATCGATATTAAAAACCTCCATAACTCATGATGTAATTTTTAAATTTATTTTATTGTAGAAAACACTGATACAGACATTAATAGACATGACAGTAAAACAAACATTAATTGGAAAATTCGCCTGCATCGCAACTATTTCTCATAGATTAATTTGTGTTAGTCTTCCTCCAATAACCGGTTTGTATTGTCTCCAGGCCGCTACGTGGGCAGCCGACCCATCAAGCTACGCAAGAGCTCCTGGAAAAACCGTTCTCTGGATGTGGTGCGCAAGAAGGAGAAGGAAAAGGCCGCCCTCATCTCGCTGCTGACCAGCGGCCCCAGCAAGCCATGACATCAGAAACCCCGCGCCCACAAGGCTACCGCAGACAAAACTGTATCTAAAGATGGTTAAAAGTCTTGAGTCTCACACTTCTCGGTCTATTGTGTCTTCTGGCTACGCAGTACAGTTAAACCCTCATACAAGGTTTTTTCAAACAAGGGGAATTTTTTAATGGGAAAACCTTGTAAATACATGTCGATATCTAAAGATGGATGAACATTTCTTGGTCTATCATGTCTTTTGGTTACTTAGTAACTTGTAACCTTGTAAATATATGGGTTCCAATTTAGATCACTCCGTTCTTTCGTGCCAATAAACCAACCTTAACCCAGTTAGCCTCAGAGTCCCCACCTATAGGCAGCCCTTGGCTATGCCAAACGCCTCACAGTGCTAACTTTAATGTATCAAATAAAGATAATTGTTTAGGAAACATAATCAATTAAAAAAAGTCCATTAGAGGAGCCTTTGGACATCCGATTAATTGATTTGTGAAACATAATTTTTTACACATTTAGGGTATTTAAAAAATGGATGAGGCCAAAAGGGTCAAGCGTGAAAACGTCTTATGTTGGAATCTTATACAGGGTGTCCGGGTAAAGTTCACAACTTCAGGAGTTGATCCTGTACGATATTGCAAGTAAAAAAGATAAATAACTTTCGAAATTTCTACTTTTTAAGGTAGTTTTCTGGTACAAAGGTTGAATTGTTTGTATGGAGAAAATAATATTATACTATAATAATATAATACAGAATTTCAAGAAAAGTTATTTAATAATTACTTATTTTTACTTCTACCATCGTGTAGAATCACCTCCCGAAGTTTGTGCACTTTACCCTCAGACATCTGTATATCATGGGCTTACTGTCAGAAGTCAATAACTAACAAAATATTGATTCTGAGATAATCATCTTTAAAGTTTTAGCTACCTTTTATCAAAGGTTTATTTAAAATGAAGTAGTAAGAAATAATACGCATAGGTAAATAAAATAGTTAATTCAAACTGAAATAATACGTAAAAAAGTCATTTTAAAATGCTCTTTTATTTATCTTGTCAATCATCTTAAGGCAACTAACGATGTGACCTTTCAGTCACCTCATAACAACGCTCAGAGTGTTTTAGTGGAGAGTTTCTTAGAGATAGAAATAATCTGCTGGTCCATGGCTGGTGTATTGGAGTGGGGTTGCATCTATCTTCTAAATTTTATCTTCATTCTTGAGAATAGTGCGATTTGTTGATGTGGACTGATTGAATGTGCTCGCTAGATCAGCCACGCACCTTGTTCTCGCTTTTCAATGATTTTACATTTTATTTCTGCAGTTACTTTTATTCTCTTATGGCTGTCTTCTTTTGGTCTTTTCTTCAGGGACATTTTTGGAAGGGTTATTAAACTTTGCACAAATAAAATTACAAATAATTTCTAAACACAAGTTTAGAAAAATGTGTGATCACATGCGACACTAACGTATTAGCGGAACGAGTGCTAACCGGAGACTGACGCACTGGTGCGGTAGTCCTGGCTCAAAAAGTCCTGACTTTTAGATGCACTCTTTTTCGCAAATATATTTTATGTAATTTGTATACAAACACATGTGCGAGTTTTGGCAAATATATTTTTTATGCATTCTTTTTGCCATCAAATTGTATGTTTTTATGCCATTCTCTGAGACCTGAGCTTTTTAGGTGGAGTAAACAATTTATACAGATTAATATTTCTTATGTATGGGGGCAAATCAATAATTCATCTCAATATTCAAAAGAATAACGTGTCAAATGTGTTTTATTCGAGAATGTTGAAAATTACTATCGGTGTGAAGTTTCTAAATATATTTTGAGAATACCCTTAATAAGTTGTGAAGTGGTAATTTTTTTTTTGCTACGCAAGAAGTCACCATAATGGTTTTTAGGCATATTTTAAGTGCATTTCGACCGGTCGGTGGCTGAGTTGTCATCGCGTTTGGGTTCCACCCAGGCGTAGTGTGTTCAATTCCTCGGCTGGCTAAGTCCTCCATCACAACACAAGCAACATTTTCCTCTTACTGTGGCGGTAGTAGGAGATTTTCAAACATTGTCAGGTTATTCATAACCCGGGAATGTTTATCTTTCTTTTTAAAAAAAAATAAACTTCCACCTAGTGAACATTTCCAACATTCAAAGTTATTAAAATATCAAAGTATTATATTCAATTAGTGACTATTAGAGTGCTCAATTAGCTCTAAACAATGTGTTATTTGACATAAGAACTTATTTACTGGATAAAGCATGACAAAATAGGTAGGTTGTGACTTTTAACTCTGACAAAAATTTCACTTAATAACTTCTGGCAGTAAACTGATGATATGGGGGTTTAATTGTATTTTTATCAAACGCTTAATCAGTTAATGATGGAGTGTAACTATGTATGTAGCAGCCGAAAATAATGCATTTTCTTTGTACATAAAGCAATGTAATATCGTGGAACTCCACTTATTAATCTTTGTAAGACTTTTTCATCTTTTGATCTAGTTCACCTGTACCTTATCTTGTACATAAGTAGTTAATGTTTTGGAAAAAAAAAATTAATTTAATTAGAGAGGCAATCTCTAGCACTCGATATATGAGTGAGATTTTAATATTATGTCGTAGGAAAAAAAAAATTTATTCTGCTTGAATTGTACCTATACTAAAGATGAATTGGTAATATTACGACACTTTTACCGTAATGGCTTACAAAAATTATATATTATGTGTTTTCCATACTTCTATTTGGTGGCACATTAAAAGTACCTACACAAAGATAAATAAATTGTAAAACAATAAAACAATTAAATTAAGAAAATCAAATAATTTTGCTTTTTTTGTCACCCTTTGAATCAATTTTAATTGTTTTTAATTGAAGGTGAAATATTTATACCTAAATGAAATTTGAATTTTGACTACATAAATATAGGAGCGTAGATAGTGAAAACGAAGGGAGTTATGGCATGGAAGTGTGCCGGCTGTCGGTGTACTATGATCAAACTCTGCACAGACTGTTGAAGCAACGGAATCAATGAAAGTTATCCGTTTGGTGTGTAGAAACAAAGGCGGGGCTCGGAGTATGGGTGAATGATGTTGATGAGACTTTTGTCAAATGCCGGCTGGTAGACGAGATACAACCAAGAGCTATAGTATATACCATTAGATACTGGAATGGCTCAGTTGGGCAGGAAATTTAACAAGGTAGAAAGAAAGACCACCGCCACTAAGAGGCTGCTTTTCTATTATAATTATATTTATACGGTATATATGAAATGGTTTTAATGCGAATTGCATTGTTCTAGAAGTAGGTCAGTTTCACCTGGCGCCCTATGCCTGCCCAAAGATAAAACAAAGGTATTAAAGGTTTACTAAATATCTGAATGTGTAAGGACGGCTTGTTTCACAGATTTTGAACAATTCATTAAAATTCAAAGTAAAATTTAAAGTTCTGCTAAAAGCTCTATTCTAGTTCTGTTATTATTTCATTTTGAGCCGGTTGTTTCACAGTACTTGGATAGAATAAAGAACTTCCTCTTCTTATCCATTCCTTAAAAAAGACCATCCATACAGCATCCCCGAAAATGACATAGGCCCTGTTGACATTTGTCACACGAGAATGGGTTGCTTCTACGACTCATTCATGAGTTCAACAGCTCGGCTGTGGAACGATTTACCGGCCTCTCCTTAAAACCCATGTTCACTCCTTAAAAATGTCCTCCACACAGCATCCCCAGAGATGACGTAAACCCTAAGGGAAATTATTTTCTTCCTTTATTCACATTTATGTATCGTCTCACACATACTTGATTATTGATTGCCTCCGTGGTTGAGTGCAAGGAGACAAATGAGTATTGCGAATTTCTTCAAATTATTGGTAATCCGGCTAAACACGGGATTGTAGATTGTAGAACGAATGACTTAACAGGTTTCCTGATAAAATTTCTTCAAAATCCTAATATTTTCGCATTTCATGATTAAATTAATTTCATATCAAGGCGATTCCGATATATGTCTATGGAAATAACTCAAAGTTTTACAGGAAACGGCCTGCAATCCTGTTTTTAACCGAATTACCAATAATTTGAAGAGATTCCTAATAAATTAGCAATACTCATTTTACTTCGTGTGGTTGATTCTCTGCTTTGCAATGCGTAAAATAAAGTGCATTTGTCGACCTTTTCTAAATTAAAATTTGTTTAATAATATTTATGATGTATGGTATATGTTATGATCATTGTAATTCTAGAATCTAGTAAAACTTCAAGATCGTTTACTCTTTCTATTCGTGGACGAGTAAATAATCGCATTCCACATACTCAATCAGCCAACCCAAGCAACATACAAAACTTATACTCAATGAACCAACCCAAGCCACATACAAAACATATACTCAATGAACCAACCCAAGCCACATACAAAACTTATACTCAATGAACCAACGCAAGCCACGTACAAAACATATACTCAATGAACCAACCCAAGCCACATACAAAACTTATACTCCATGAACCAACCCAAGCCACATACAAAACTTATACTCCATGAACCAACCCAAGCCACATACAAAAGATATAAATAAAATATTGTCTCGCTTTACAGAACCTTCATTTGGTTCCTGTAATTAAGCCCCTGCATTCCGAATTGCCATAGACATATGAATATTAGTAGACCTGCCCTAAGTGATTAAAAGCGTATTATCCCCACTCCCCATACCGGTTCCATTGAGCCGGCTGGGCTCGCGTATGGCCTCAAATGAAATTTGAAAACGTGACGTCATCATTCTTGTGCGAACTATGGTCGAGGCATCATCGGTTCATTTTACTAAATAACACGGCAAAATTTTGACTTGTACTATGAAAACTGGTAAAAATAGATGTGAAAAAAGAGAATAAACCCAATTGTCGTATTACATTCCATATATAAGCATTATTTTACTTTATTTTAAGCATATTCACATCGTATAATATGAATCAGTTGTTACTATCACATCGAGAAACGTCTGGACGCGAAACACAAAGCTGGTTGGTTGCTGGGAAGTAAATTATGAACATTTATAAAAGTGTCTTAACTAAATACTCTGAAACTAACTACGACTCTGAAAATAGAAGCTGCTTTACTTTGCCGAATTTGGACTTCGCAAATTTGTTCATAACGTGGCGAGTAATTTGCGCTCCCATGTAAAAATGTCTATTCATTCAAAGCAGATTTTACTTTTAAGAAGTAAATGGTGATATTATAATGCGAGATGCCTATTTACTGTCAGATTGATTTATTGACGAATCACAGTCAGCTTCACTCCCTTCGTTCTTCAACAGTTGATTTTACCCCTCGCCCATATCTTCTCGTCTATTAATTCCTATGTCTGTGCGAATTGCTAAGGTTTTATAACACTTTTTTTTTTAAGTTCCTAAAAAATATTTTATTTTTGAAGATAATATCAATAATAAAGCCGAAACGGTAATTATATGAAATTACCTCCATAGAAAAAAATTGCAAAGTAAGCTCCGAAAATTATTAAAAACACTTTTTGTTTTGTTATTTAATATGTTTAAGGTATGAAAAAAATCAGTGTATCTTTGAATGCAACTTGTCGAGAGATTTTTGCTCTATTTCAAACGAGTCGTGTTTTTTTAAAATATTTTCTCAACAATTGCTCAATTATTATTGTTTTTTCAAAATATTAACGCGCTCTATTTAACAGTCGCACTTACATATCTCATTTTCAAACCATCTTTGAACGCTTACTACGGAGCTATAAACAAGTCAGTGGCTGGGTCCCACCCAGGCGTCTTGAGTTCAATTCCTCGGCTGGCTAACCCGGGAATGTTTGTCTACCTTAATTAAATCGCCATATAGAAATCGAATCGTCTTATAGAACAGCGTGTTAATGCGCCAATTTTATACGGTCGGCCTTGTGAGCACGCCTACCTAGAGCGCGTATACGCGCTTAAGGCGCACACACCGGTTAAAAAAAATAGTAAGTAAATAAATAAAATACCTTTTTTTAAAACTTTTATTTTTTACCAAAAAATATGTTAGGTAAAACAAAATAACAATGCTTCAACGACACTTCATAAAATTTTAAATAGTTATAAGTATGTATTTCAATTTAATACCACTGACTAAATGATTATAAAAAAATTAAATATATTTATACATAAAAACAAAGACGTGATTTAAAAAAATTATATATCTTCCGACTCAACTTCACGATAGTCCATTTCTAGGGTTGCCAAATCGTAACGGGCTTCTTTGAAATCTTCCTCTTCCATTCCTTCCCCGGTGTACCAGTGGACGAAGGCTTTCTTGGAGAAAAGCAGATCAAACTTCCTGTCCAAAGCCTCCCACACGGAGCGGATGACCGTGGTGTTAGCCAGCAGCGTGGAGGTGCGCTGGGCGCTCGCCAGGTCGGACCCGGCCACCACTGCGGGTGTGGAGTTGTTGATGGCCACCTTGAACCCCGTTGGGCACCAGTCCACGAACTTGATATTGGACTTGAGCTTCACGTTGGCGATAGCGGCGTTCACGTCTTTAGGCACCACATCCCCGCGGTACAGCAGACAGCAGCCCATGTACTTGCCGGCGTTCGGATCGCATACGACCATCTGACTTTCGGGCTCGAACAGCTGCGCGGTTATCTCCGGGACGGTGACACCTTCATGAAAGGACCGATCCCGTGACATGATGGGGGCGTGTGCCGTGATGGGGAAGTGAATCCGGGGGAACGGTACGAGGTTGGTCTGGAAGTCGGACAAGTCTGCGTTAAGGGATCCCTCGAACCTCAAGGAAGCCGTGATGGACGACACAACTACGCTGATCAGCCTGTTGAGGTTACTGTAGGTCGGCCGCTCTATCTCTAGTCTCTTCTGACAAATGCCATAGATGGCTTCGTTATCCATCATGAAGGAGCAATCAGAATGTGCCAAACAGCCGTGGGTAGACAAGACAGAGTTATATGGCTCCACCACGGCAGGAGACATCTGTAAAAAAAAACGTGTTTATTTATTCACCTTAAATGTCGCAGTTGTTTCACGTAATTTGAACAATTCATCAAATTTTAAAGTCAGAGTTTTGTGAAAGTTCTATTACCGTTTTAGTTATTTGAAACAACTGGCCAATAATAGTATATACGGCACTTGGATAGAACTCTCCCAGAACTTGAATTGTTTAAATTCTGTGGAACAACTGGCCCTTGATGGAGGAAGTCTCATTGAGGTAAATCTTTATTTGTAAAAAACAATAATACCTTTGGCGATGGATAAATAGTTATTTCCAGTGTGCTCTTCTGTTTGAATTCCTCATATAGGGTATTGAGGAAGAGTGTTGTCAGGCCTGAACCGGTGCCGCCTCCCAACGAATGGAACACAAGGAAGCCCTAAAACATATTGTTTGACATTAGTTGGGTACCTATTCCCTACCGCCAGGTCAGTAGGTCAATCTCTTTATTGGGGATGAAACATAAGCTTGCATACAAACTTATTGGAACACCTCTAAAAATAGTGACATTAAAACAAGAAATAGGAGTTACCAAATCACGAGACTTGAAACGGAACTGCATATCGCTGGGATTGTCAAAAGAGCAAATTCGATAAGATATTATTCAGGAAAGCCTTCCTTAACCTAACACCGGAATTAATGTTAAATATAAACAAAACATGTGCGATCTATCATGATTGGATTGGAACATGCTTTTGCGAAAAATGTAGATCTAATAGAATACACAGAGTATGTAGAGTACACAGAAGATTCACAAAAATTTCAGCTTTGGTTTTGAACTTTGAAAGACCGGCAATATGAAGATAGACTCAAGGAACTAAGATTACCAACGTTGAAAGATAGACCAAGAGGAGTAACTTGATTTGAGACTTCCAAAATTTTATCTGGACATTATAGTTGCCCTGGCATCCGAGAAATCTTCACCATCAGCAAAAATGTAAATCTCCATGGACACTCAAATAATATAATAAAACACCTTACATGGGAAACACTTCCTTTCAAATAGAGTAGTGAATGCTTGGGAAACACTTCATTCATCGATCAAATAGGACATATCAACCACTTCCTTGCAAATAGAGTAGTGGATGCGTGGGGAACACTTCCTTCATCGACCAAAGAGGAAATATCAAACACTTCCTTGCAAATAGAGTAGTGGATGCATGGGAAACACTTCCTTCATCGATCAAATAGGACATCAACCACTTCCTTGCAAATAGAGTAGTGGATGCGTGGGGAACACTTCCTTCATCGACCAAAGAGGAAATATCAAACACTTCCTTGCAAATAGAGTAGTGGATGCATGGAACAAATTTCCACAACATATATCATTGATGCTACTGATATAAAACAATTTAAAACTTGATTGGATTCTTATATAGAGAGAAGAAAGGATTAACTTATTTTAAATTCAAAACAATTCAATTATTTTTTTGTGAAATTAGATAGGAGCGCATCAGCAGAAAGCTGCCTGCTCATTAAATAATAATAATAATAATGAAAGAGTCCCACCTTGCTCCTGGAAGCTCTTGTGTGATGTTTCATAAATACTTAATGATAACTAGATAGATTAAATGGTGGAATCACCTGCAAGCTGGAACAGTTGTCTGCTAATTTCCTGATTCTGTCCATCAGAGGAGCGATGATTTGCCGGCCGGTAGTATACATTCCCCGGGCGAAGTTGTTAGCCGCGTCCTCTTTGCCCGTGATCATCTGTTCTGGGTGGTAAAGGTTACCGTATTCGCTCCTACGCACTTGATCTGAAAGTGCAAAGAAAACATTATATTGTTAGCTGGATATTTAAAAATTGGCGCCAGTCACTTGGTTCGCTCTTATGCCGCCAGAGGTGCGCTCTGTCGGCCAACAGGGAAACTACTCCAGCTGTTGTGCGTATCGACCGGTAAAGAAGGGATTGACTGGACCTGCTGAACAGCCAACGGCGGGGATTTTGAACTGCGCAATATGCGATATAACCTTTCTGAGTATTAAATGTTATTATTGTCATAGGACCGTGAAGACAATATTATATTTCAAGATAACCACTCACTTAGCGTTTTATTATTGCCAACAGTTCAATATAGTGAGTATACACACTGAGCCCACATACGTAATGTACACAGCTCGTTAAGATATCGAGACAACTTACAATCCAAACATTTTCCATGAAAATATATGCTTCAGAAACACACTTGTCACACGAAACGCAAACCTACACTTGATCTGCGCTGTTCAGATCGAAGTGGGATGTGAAAGAAAGATTACGTTGGTGGATCCCCAAAGACTTGATTAGACTTTTAAGGTTATGTTTATTTTGGTGTTTGGCGTTTACTGTCGTTTGTTGCTCTTATTCTTGTTAAAATGGGAGCTAAATAACTAAAAGGTTTGATCAGACGTTACAAAGTGAATTACAACGTTGAATGCATTGAATTTCACGATACTGCGTTTCAAATTGCGTTGCGTGCGTAAGAATAGTGTGTACGCTGGCCTGAGAATATAGTAATGTACATATAGCGTACGTGGTGCCACCTAATTTTTTTTTTTTAGATAATATCTGTACGCTGAGTTAAAAAATTAAATGAAATTTCCTCAACATAAAAAATGGCACAGAATGCTCAGAAAATTATACACAAGTTGTTTATAAAATACACAAGATGCCTTTATTATACACAAGTTGTGTATAAAATACACAAGTTACTTATATTATACACAAGTTGCCTATAAAATACACAAGTTGCCTATAAAATCATGAAAAATCGAATTCGTTAATGGCCAATATTTTATAATTTAATACACAAATAGCAAAGTACCTACTAGACACTTAATTTATTTTTTTTGTGTTTAATTCGTAGAACTCCAATTAATTTTTTTTTTTAATTTAATTAAAATCAAATTTAATAATATAACTATTAAGTTCTGCGAGTATTTTTTGGTTTTTGTTATTGTTACAACTGTTTCGGCTTTCAAGGCCATTTTCAAACTGTGGTTTAGCCACGTTCAGACGACTTATTAATATGATTCTATTTTTCCCCCTCCCAAATTTAAAATGATTTATTACCGGTTAAACCAATTTACTGATAAAAATAATTGTGACAATAGCTTTCATATTCTGTGGGGGTATTTTGAAGTCTATTTTCCCCACATCAATGTTTTCGTAATTGTTCAATAATGATGTAACAGTTATTAATTTATTTAAATGTGTTATATTGTTTAGGTTTTGTGAAAATACTTAGAAGCGGGGAATAAATAATTTTCCTTACTTTATTAATTAATGTTATATTAGGGTCATTGGTTCTTTTATTGATTTCTAATTGTTCAAGTAAATTTAATCTAAGGCCCTTTCTTTCTATGTGCAAGGGTTTAAGTTCATTGTTGTCAAGTCTTGACAACAATGAATACTAGGCACTTGTTATAAATTTTGATTTAAAAAATAATTATCGAAGAAGAAGATAATATTATTAAATCTAAAAAAAACATAAAACAGAACAAGACACATAAAATAAAAAGATAACTGTCTCAAGGAAACGGATCCACGATATCTGTCTTACCTGTGTCTTATTCTATTTCATGTTTCGTTAAGATTTGTTAGTACTATCTTCTTGAGTGACTGGTGACTAACCGATGACGGTTGGCTCCAGATCAACCATGATGGTGCGGGGTACGAGGCGGCCCGCCCTGGTCTCTGAAAAGAAGGTCTCCCTGGAGCGGCTGCACTGGGCTGGGATCTGGTC
Organism: Hesperophylax magnus; assembly: GCA_026573805.1. Taxonomy (NCBI): domain Eukaryota; kingdom Metazoa; phylum Arthropoda; class Insecta; order Trichoptera; family Limnephilidae; genus Hesperophylax; species Hesperophylax magnus. The sequence continues at coordinate 12,167,609 of JAIUSX010000022.1, forward strand.
CTGCTCGTCGTGGAACGCCCCGTCCTTATCCACGGCGTGTTCCCGACAGTACAGCTGCCAGCACGCGTCGCCCATCTGCACACCGGCCTGCCCGAGGTGTATGGAGATGCATTCCCTCTGAAAATACGTTTACAACTAGATGATATTCAAGTTCTGTTATTATTTCAGTTCTGTGAACAACTTGACCATAATGTAATAATAACAGAACTTGAATAAAAATCTTTCGCAGAACCTGAAAATTAATTTCTAAAATTTGAAGAAAATTCAAATTCTGTGAAACAATTGGCCCATAGAACTTTACAGATCTAGAATTGAGACTGTTCAAATTTCAATGCTATTATTATTTATTATGTTACTATCCAAGTACTGTGAAACAACCTGCCTATGACAAAATAATTACAGAACTTTAATAGAACTTTCAGACCCAGAATTTTAATTTTGAAAATTGATAATTCTGGGAAAAACCAGTTCTAAAATATTAAACCTGACTGCATTGCTTACGATTAACGTTCGGAAGTTTTTTGAATTCCACCCTGAATACATTAATAGTGTATAACTAGTTACCCAATTCAAATCCCGAGTCCGTCCCAAGATACGTGAAAAAAATCCTCAACTCTGTGCAAAAACAAACGGTCCGTTTGATAGATTGCCCTAACCGATTGACAAATGAATTGCAATCTTTAGGGCACAGGCGCCCGGTAGGTATGCTATCCTTGTTCTACTGGTAGTACAATGGAAGAATGATGGACATTTGTAAGATGAGAACGGGTCGTTCCTACGACTCGTGCATGAGTTCAACAGCTCGGCTGTGTAACGATTTAAGTCCTGTGTGTTTCATCCCTCCTACAACACGCGTCTCTTTAAGACCCATGTTTACTCCTTCATCTCCTCAAAAATACCCTCCACGCAGCATCAATTACTTCTCTCCTGTGTGGAGGTAATGAAAAAAAATCGTTTGTTTTTCATTTTCCATGATAAATTCCACCTTCATTATAAATTATAACTGAATAGCGTGGAATGAATTAGAAAAAAAACCTTTACAATTGTAACTAATAATCAATAGAGTATTTAAATATGTATAAATATTTACAGTTATTGGAAATATTTGCACAAATTCAATATGTTTACAATCTGGAAAGTCTCATTTCTAGAGACAAGCAAATAAAAAATAGCAAATATTGAACTGATTTCTTACCATTCTTATTTAATAAATCTCAAGAAATTCCACTAAATTAATTTACAAAAACCACCAAAAATTTTGTACCAAATAAAAAAAAAACAAACAAAAATAACGTTATCACTTTCACATAATAATTTTCCTAATGAACTGAAAATAATTTTATTTTGCTCTCATTTGTTACGTATTTCTTTCTTGTTACGTATTTTAAAATTCATTCGAAATTATGCGTTTTCATTTCTGTCCTATTTACTCTTGGTAGATAGGTACTGCTTCTAGGAATTAATTAATTCTAAGTTTTAGACAAATAAATGGCTATTTGAGTAAACTAACTAACTAACAATCACGCCGTTTCTCCGCAGGGGTAGGCAGAGAGGACGGAACGCCAAACAACTTGGTATTGCCACACATTCCTTGCCTCATTCACATTCATAAATCGTCTAATACATACTCTTCTATTATTCTGACTCTTGAAACAAGTATCTGATTCATTTTATCACGCCATGTCTTCCTCGGGCGTCTCAGACTTCTGCCATTAATATTTGCATCATATACTCTCATTATATTTGCCCGACGGCGATTCCTGTTCTACATAACGGCATGAAATTTGTCCTTACCTTCAAATTAACGATTTTTTTCGGATTTTTCGTAAAATGCGTTTCCAGTTCTCTCGGTGACAGCTACTGTTGAGAGAGCCCTAAACATATGTAGCTGGACCAGCCGAGGGCAACGTTATCTACAAAAAATATACTATTAATAAAAAGATATTTTCACTGTTTTTAAATTTTTTTTAAACAATTAAGAAAAAATTACGATAAAGGAATTTTCTATTTTGCAACCGTTTCGAAAAGATCGTTTTTGAAATAAATTAATTCCTAGGTGGAAATACCCCATTATATCGGTTAGTCTTTTTGTGGATAACGTTGTTTGACTTTAAGCCTTAGAATAATTGGTATGTTGTTTGTAGATAACGTTGTTTGACTTCAAGCCTTAGAGTAATTGGTATGTTTTTTGTAGATAACGTTGTGTGACTTTATTAAGCCTTAGAATAATTGGTATGTTTTTTTTTATAGATAAAGTTGTTTGACTTTAAGCCTTAGAATAATTGGTATGTTTTTTTGTAGATAACGTTGTTTGACTTTAAGCCTTAGAATAATTGGTATGTTTTTTTGTAGATAACGTTGTTTGACTTCAAGTCTTAGAGTAATTGGTATGTTTTTTGTAGATAACGTTGTGTGACTTTATTAACCCATTGGCATCCGAATTGTTTGGCTAAAAAATTGTCCTTCACATCCGAATTAATTTTGTACCAAATTTTTTAAGTGCAGTGGTGTACTAAATCTTGCATAACTTTTAAACTAAACATGCAAACGAAACGATCTTTTTTAATTTACTTGTACATTGAAACAAGGTATGTAAAAAACATATGCATTGTAAAAAAAAATTAATATGATTAAACGAGGATATGAAAATTATTTTTTTTCAAAAACCATTTTTTTTTTTAAAATTGGATTTAGAAAAGTTGTACATTAATCATACTTATTTCCAAAATATATATTTTTTGCCATTTAGGCTCTTGTTAGCAGCCCACCATGCGATTTACGAACAAGCTTGTCAATTCCCGAACCACACGCCATTTTGAAAAAATTCAATGAAGCTGAAATATAACAAAATTTCAATCGTAAATATCAGGAAAAAATTGTACCAACGGACTCCTGCCAATTACTACGAAATAAATGCTTAATTATCTACAGAGCGATTGGCATTTAAAATTTTAAACACAGATGTCAATAATGTATCCCTTTTTCGTTTTTAAGCCGACAGACATCAGACCCGCCGGGATGGCGTCGTTAGATTTTAAGACACATCGCCATACACACGCCAGGAATGCGTCGTTTGAGGCCAATGGGTTAAGCCTTAGAATAATTGGTATGTTTTTTTTTATAGATAAAGTTGTTTGACTTTAAGCCTTAGAATAATTGGTATGTTTTTTTGTAGATAACGTTGTTTGACTTTAAGCCTTAGAATAATTGGTATGTTTTTTGTAGAGAACGTTGTTTGACTTTAAGCCCTTGGCTGGATAGTGTGGAGGTGAATACCGCATCTTTAGGCATAAGCCGAAAAAGATGGGTCATACTTTTTATATTAATATGTACAGTGAAACTCTCTTTTAAGACTTTCGAAGAAACGGAAACAACTTTTTACTAGGGATAAATTGGGCCTTTTTTAATTTCAGTCTTCTAGTAACCTTTTTAAGTTAATCTTTTTCAGCATAAAAACTTCTTACGTGTTATGGTACGTATACATTTGAGCCACGAATTACGGGAAAAGAACGAAGCAACAGCAAGCGGCGTTTCGCGCCATTTGCGGTTTCTTAGTTTCTTTCACATAAGTTGAGGTTCAGTTTCAGTTTCAGTGCCGGCAACCCGGGCGTTTATTTAATTTCATGGTTGTTTACATTGTTTTCTTTTCTTTTACCTGCCTCACTAGACAAAGTCTGTTCCGAGGCGGTACAATCACATATTATATTTGTTCCAAAAGAAATGTATGTATTTAAAAAAAAATATATATATACACGGTGTCCGGAAACTCGTAGTACAAGCGGGAAACTGGAGAATCTACACCACATGGGGAACCCAAAAAAACATAAAGTTTTTTGATTTGAGCATTTTCACAAAAAAAAAAAACCAAAAAAAATATTTTTCGGCTATTTTTGGGTTAAAGTTTTTTCTGGTGTTTAGGGTTGAACAAGAGATGTTTTAACCCTGCAGAGCAGAAATATTTTATGATTACACCGGATTAAATGAAGGGTGATTTCAAAATAATGCTTAAAATCCGAGTTTCTTCATTTGTTTTACTTTCAAATAGTTTTAATTAGTTGGGTACTTTGATCTTCAGTAATAATTTATAAGAATTTGATTAAAAAAAAAAAAAATGAACTTCTAACTCGATTTACTCGATAAAGAAAGCTCAAATCAAAAAAAAAATATACTACAAAATCGACTCCAAATGTGATGTAGATTCACCAGTTTCCCGCTTGTACTACGAGTTTCCGGACACCCTGTATATATGTATGTAAAAAGACAAAAATATACAATTATGTGGTGGTATATTAAATATTTACATACATACTTTTTAAATTAATTTTTGTGACAATTGAATATAGATATAGCGGTTACATGATAATTAGTATTGCAAAATTGCAGTTTCTCGCATTTGTTTTATTTGAATATTATATAATTTCGTGAGAAATTTATATAATTTCGTGAGAAATTGTATGAAATGTTATTTATTTAGAATATTTTGAATATCTGTTCTTTCCTTTTCATTCAGCCATAATACAAATCTTTTGAACAGCCAATTCAAATTATTTGGGGTGACGTAAGTTTTTGTTTGTGTCAGGAAGGTATTGAAAATGTGTGGTGCTAGGTAAGATTCGTGTTTTTTTGCAAAAGTTGATTTGATATGGGGAACTTGAAAGTGCTTATTAATTTTTGCTCTTGTGTTTTGCGAGTGAGGTATGTGGAGATGTGAAGTTTTGATACAGTTTTTGTAAATGATCTTCCTTATGAATAGTTTATTTACGTCTAGTAATTTGTTTTTGATCATTAGCTGTTCCGTTGGATGTTGGTAAGGTTTTTTAAACATAATTCTAATTATTGTTTTGTGATTTATTTTAAGAGAATTGAGGTAAGTATCTGCTGCTCCTCCCCAAACTGATATTCCATACGTTAAAATACTTTGACAGAGTGCGAAATATATATTTTTTAGTTGATTTAATGACATGATGTTTCGTATTGTTTTGAAGATGTATGATAATTTTCGTATTTTTTTGAAAATATATTAATATGGAGATCCCATTTTAGTTTATGGTCTACAGTTAAGCCTAGATATTTAATATTGTCTGCATAAACAATTTTGTCACAAGTACAGCATGTGTTATTTGACGAAATATTGGTACAGGGGTTAAGATGTGGTTGACCAGCCTTTGTTTTGCTAAAAGTTAGATATTTTGTTTTTGAAATGTTCAGTGTTAGTAGATTATTTTGTAGCCATTTATTTACTACAGTCATCCCTGTTTCTGTGTTTTTGAATACCTTTTCCCATGATTGTGCCTTGAACAAAATTGCAGTGTCGTCTGCATAACTGATTACTTTGTACTCAATTTTTCCTAGGTTTATCTCAGTTAGACTATTTATATATATGAGGAATAGTATGGGACCCAAAACGCTGCCTTGCGGTACTCCATACCTGATATCTGCTTTGTCACTGCTGTATTTATTTATTTTTACTATTTGCTGTCTCTTTTCAATGTAGCTGACAAACCATTTTAGCGGTTGACCAGTTATACCGATATTTTTGAGTTTTTGTTGTAGTAAGTTATGCGAAATGGTGTCGAAAGCTTTTGCTAGGTCTAAGAACACCCCAATCACCTTTGATCCGCCATCTATGCTTTTCACTATGTAGTTGGTTAATTCTGATAAAGCATCTTCTGTACCCATTTTGGCACGAAATCCAAATTGACGGCTTGAGAGCAGGTTGTGTTTTTCGAGGTACGCAAGTAATCTTTTTTTCATAGCTTTTTCTAGAAGTTTAGATAGTGAGTTTAGCAAAGTGATTGGTCTGTAATTTAATATCAGAGTTTTGTCTCCCGATTTATGTATTGGAGTAATACATCCTATTTTTAAGTGATCAGGGACAATTCCGAGCCTAAAACTTTGGTTGAAAATGTGTTGAAGCGGTATAAGTATGTATTCTCGTAGATTTATCAGTATTTGATTGGAAATGTTATCCGGTCCCATCGCGCAATTTGGTTTGAGAGATTTAATAAGATCCGAGATTTCCTTTGTATTTACTTGATAAGCATTAAACGAGTGATTTGGTCGTATGGAAGAGCAAAGTTTGGATAAAGAGTCTTCTGATGTACAGTTTTATTTATGAATTTTTTCCGCTAAGGTAGAGCCAACTTTTGAGAATTGCGTGTTAATAAAATTAGCTATTTTATTAGGTTCATTGTTTGTTAAGACTTTGTCTCCATTTATTAATAGTTCTTTGATATGTGAATCTTTCTTCAGAGTGGAATAAGTAATATTTCTTACAATTTCCCAAATTTTTTTAGGATCATTTTTGGCGATTTTTATTTATTTTTTGTAATATTTGTATTTGGCTTGTTTAATTAACTTATTACACAGGTTTCTATACAGTAAGTAATCATTCTTTAGTTTGTTATCATTCGGGTTTTTGTGGACTCGCATATGCATTGCATCTCTTTTATGAATACTGTTGACTATTCCTTTCGTGATCCATGGTGTTATTTTTTTTTCTTTATGTGTGTAGTTCTTTTGTGGATTTTTTGTGGTGTGTTTGGTTATGTAGGTTTCAACCGTATTTATAAATGTGTTCAGCGCTGTGTTTGGGTCTATTTCATTTAGTACGTTAGTCCAAAGTTCATCGTGAATATCCGATTTTAGGGACTTAAAGTTTATTTTGTCTTGCATGTTGTCATTTTTGTTTTTACTTTGTTCTTTGTTAATATGTATGTTTAATGTAGTTGTAAAATGGTCAATGACAGTTGAGCGAATAATGGATGAAAAAGTTTTTCTTCTAGTTTTAACGAATATATGATCGATGCAGGATTTGGAGTGTGATGTAGTTCTTGTTGGCGAGTTTATTGTAGATTTAAGTCCGTAGTGAGTAAAAAGATTTAAGAATTCCGTAGTTTTTGGTAGGCAGTTTAATATGTTAATATTCATGTCACTAGCAATAATTATTTGTTGAGTTTTTTTATGTTCTTCAAGAAGTTTATTTAAGGAATTTAAGAAAGGGGAGAGATTGTTGTAGCAAGTTCAAGGTTCAATGTTCAGTTTGGCAGTTCGGCTCGCGTATCTATACGCAGCATTAACCTTTTAAAAGGGTTAATGTTTTGTGAAAAGGTAAGACTTGTGAGTAAATATGTACATGTAGACTAGAGTGCTAATATTACAAAAATGGCATTATGGATGTTGTTGTAGCTGAAAATGATGTTTTTCTGAAATTCGATTTTTCGTATGAAGAATTTCAGGAAATCCGTGCTGCAAACAACATCAATAATACCATTTTTGTAATGTTAGCACTATAGAACACCCAGAAATCACGAGCCGCCACTGATTATGCGCCTCAAGAATCTCATTTTTACGTTTTGAGTTTTTGTAAAGAATTACATTTATGGTGTAAACAGGATTTATACATTTCTTACATTCTAAACATAAATTTAAATAAAGTATTATTGCCCTGAAAAAAAAATCAACTCAAGTTTTTTATTTATTGCGAATCATTTAAATTTTCTTCATCATCACTAAACTGTTCTGCGTAAATTTCTCTGTTTTTCTCAAAGCGAGACCTTTTTCTTGATTGTCTCAACCTGCTAATCCTGTTGATGGAGTTGGGCCGGGAGTGGAGTGGAATGCGCATTGGGGGAGGTGGGCGGGGGAGGGGGTTGGGGTAGTGAGTATTGTTCTTGATGGAGCCGGCGTTCACAGAGGCCGTGAGACAGCACCGATCATCCCCCACACCTTTGTTCTCATCGGAGGGGCAGAATGGCGCCGTGGATTTGCGGACGCAGAAGGTTCCGAACGCCCTGTAAGAAAATACACCAACCATAATTAAAAGTAAATATTTAATATAACTGGAAATCGGCTGAGGTGGTATTGAATTTATTATCAATTTTTTTGTTGGTGGTGCCAGGCAATTCAGATCTGGTAACTAAACCCATTGATTCTGAGAGAATCTACCACTTTGGAATGAGGTGAAAATACATCATACCGGACTAAAATCTTCTGGATCGGGAGCCAAGGAGCTTACCGCTTTGCCATGGAGGATGTCTATTCATAAAGCCCAAAAAACGTATTTTCGACCTTTTGTAAAAAAATTGTGAGCTTTAAAATTGGGCGATGTCTTGCCTCTTGAAATCACAAATCAAAAACTAGAGATAGTTTTAGCTGTTAAAAACAATTCTGTATTATTTCAGGACATTGATTAGTAATATGTGTGTATAATTTGTATTCATCTATACTTACATAAGTGGTGCAGCTTGTCCAATGAGCAAGGGGGCCCCCGGTGAAGGGGCCTGGGGCAAGACCCCCATGGGGCACCGCCGGCCGCAGGGCTCCGCCATTTGGGGGTTGAACAGACTCTCCGCTTGGTAGCAGATGGACCAGATATGACTACACAGAGGCTCATCTAATAAATAAATAAAATTTGTTATTTTCATATTGATTTGTACTTCAGCTAATGATTTAAGTGGAACATCCACAGATGTTTATAAGGATTCAATTTTAAATGGCAACCGAACAAAACCGAACCGAAAAAAACATGATTAAATAATTGGTTAGGTTCATAAGATAAAAAAAAAATAAATATAGGAAGAGCAAAATAAAGTTTACCCTCATTCTGTGGTTAGGTAAGATAAAAAATCACTTTTCTTAAATGTGGAACCATTTTAATCACTGAATTTGTACCTAAATCTTGAATTATTTTTTCCCCTTTTAAATTGATGCATAATTAGATTGGATAACATGATATAAGTATGTACATATATATACTGTGCGTCATTCAATGTTTGTAACGTGTTTCCAAAAACACAAATCTTGTCGTATTTTTTCAATCTTACAATTCTAACTCACAAACATTTTCGAACCGCCATTGAGTAATTTGAAATAATAACTCCAGAGGGAGGATGCAAGTAGTCTGAATGCGTTCGTCCTACGCACTATGCGAGGAATTTTAGAGACACCCGGGTTCTCCAAGTGCTATACATTGCGTTGGTTAGGAGTAGGCTTGAGAGTGGGTCGGTGGTTTGGAGCCCACATCAGGTGAAGTATTCCCTCATGTTGGAGAGTGCAGAAGAAATTTGTGAGATTCCTCTACCTGAGGGAGTATGGCTACTACCCGTGGCTCTATCCTACTGACTTTCTCTTGGGCATGCTCGGTATGAACCATTTACGGGTCAGAAGAGATGTGCATATTGTATCACACTTCTTCAAACTGATTCGTGGATGGTTTGAAAATCCGACTATCATGGAGAGTATTAGTCTCTATGTTCCTGATGGTTATCTCCGTCACCGACAGCATAGACTGTTTTATCTCCCAGCCTGCAGGACTAACTTGCCAATGGTCATGCCGGTGGGGAGAGCAGTCTTGCTGTTGAACAGAATTAATTCGGATATCGACATATTTAGCATCGGTGAAGCTGCCTTTAAAAGGCAAGCTCTATTGATGCTGGTATAGTTGATACACCGGTTACTTATTATGTAATACCATTTTACAAATGTACTTAAAAATGAAATAAAATGTAATTTTGTAATGTTTTTAAAGGAATAAACTAATTGAATTGAATGCTGTAGAAATTAAATCTCTTGGACGTATGTGTGGTAAATCCATGTATAACCTTGTTAATAACATAACGAGTACGATTAAGATAGGAAAGCTTTGATGGTTTCGGCATATAGCGGATGAACGAAAAACTAAGAGAATATAATACGATACGAATGTGAATGGTAAAAGAAATAGGGGACACCCGTGGATGATATGGCTAGATCAAGCGAGTCAAATACTTGTGTAGGGCCTTGTCAAGAGTCAGAAGGGGAGTGTTCCAAATCCGAGTTGTTTGACAGTCCTCTTTTTCTGCCTACCCCTGTGGCAAAACGGCTTTATGGTTAGTCATTAAGAGCCAGCCTTCCGTGTAAAGAATTTAGATTTGGGTAACACCCACAAAAAAAAACAATATTTAGTTTTAAAAGAATCCGACAGAGGTGTCACTGTCTGAATTCGTATTAGGAATAATTTTGGGGATGATGTGAAAATATTTAATTAAACACGACTTATTTACAATAGAGCAAAAATTTCTTTAAAATCACCTTAATTAGCATTTAAAGAAGCAATGTGAATTTTTTCATACCTATAACTTGTAATATAACAGAAACAAATGTGTAAATAATAATTTTTGGAGCATACTTTGCAATTTTTTTCTATCGAGGGAATTTTATGTAATTAACGTTTCGGCCCTAAATATATTCAGATAATATCTTGAAAAATAGCATATATTTTTTTAATAACTAAGAAACTCAAAGTGTTCAAGGGAAATATGATATAAATCGGTAGAATATCGGAATTCCGGCCCTTAAGATATTGGGTAAGGGTAGATGGAGTACTGACTAGGCGTGTTGCTGCAGTAGGGCTGCGAGCGCCCTCCGTTGATGCAGACGTCCATGTGCCCCAGGCGGCCTCCCTCCCCGTAGTGGCCTGCGTTGGTGTGGAGCACCTGGACGTGCAGGGCGTCCCCTGCGTCCAGACGCAGGGCGGGGGTGTTACGGATTAGTGGCCTGGCAGGATCCAAACCTGACCAGTAGGAATATGATTAATTTGTGTCTACATACAAAAGAAATGCAGGGATTATTCAAATATGGTCACTAAAAACTACTAAGGTCATTCCAAGCGATTGCAGCCATTTCTGACACCTAATAACTATACTAGTACCAAAAGTCCCATTTGCGAACCAGCTGCATCTCTTTACTTTGTTTGCATTTGGGGTGAGTTGATAGGAGAAGGAAATAGTGCAGAGTAAGGTGGGGAAGTACTTGGCTAGATCTGGTAACCAAACACGACTAAAGCCATTTCAATACTAAATGCTGATTTTTCTCCCTATTGAAATGTGTTAATTACTTTCAGCATATTGAGAGCATATACCACTCTAGAATGTTCCACAATTATGCTGTATATAATTTTAAATGAATTTATGTAATATCTGAAATGTGATGATTGCTCGTTTTATGAGATAAGCTCGATCACCAAATTTTCTGTTTTGTTTTTCGGCCAAAGCAATTTCAAGCAACGTTTCAATTCTGAATGAAGGTATTACACCAGGGCGATACTGATAGTATCTTCAACTCTGTAACGTGCCGCAAATATACTATATATTGATTTTCTTGAGTAATGTATAAAATAACACAAAAACATATCAATTAAATTTATTTGCGCACACCAGTATTTGAACCCGTTACCTCCAGCTTGCTAGCCGAGAGTCCTACCCCTCGACCATTATAGTCTAAGAGGTCACGGTCTTTTTCATAACGATCAGAGGAATGGGTAGTTTTAGTACATATTCAAAGTATGGCATCTCCGCATATGAAAAACATTGGTCTGCCTGCTCTAAGTGGTTGCAACTATGAGTTATAGAGCTTACAAGAGGCTTTATTGTTTCGAAAAAAAAACGATCAGAGGAATGGGTAGTTTTAGTACATATTCAAAGTATGGCATCTCCGCATATGAAAAACGTTGGTCTGCCTGCTCTAAGTGGTTGCAACTATGAGTTATAGAGCTTACAAGAGGCTTTATTGTTTCGAAAAAAAAACGATCAGAGGAATGGGTAGTTTTAGTACATATTCAAAGTATGGCGTCTCCGCATATGAAAAAAGTTGGTCTGCCTGCTCTAAGTGGTTGCAACTATGAGTTATAGAGCTTACAAGAGGCTTCATTGTTTCGAAAAAAAAACGATCAGAGGAATGGGTAGTTTTAGTACATATTCAAAGTATGGCGTCTCCGCATATGAAAAAAGTTGGTCTGCCTGCTCTAAGTGGTTGCAACTATGAGTTATAGAGCTTACAAGAGGCTTCATTGTTTCGAAAAAAAAACGATCAGAGGAATGGGTAATTTTAGTACATATTCAAAGTATGGCGTCTCCGCATATGAAACAAGTTGGTCTGCCTGCTCTAAGTGGTTGCAACTTCGAGTTATAAAGCTTACAAGATTAGGCTACATTGTTTCGAAAAAAAAAAACGATTAGAGAAATTGTCAGTTTTAGTATATATTCAAAGTATGGCCTCTCCGCAGATGAAACAAGTTGGTCTGGCGGCTCTCAGTGGTTGCATTTCAGAGTTATGATGCGCGCAAGTCATTGCATTGTTGCGAAAAAAACGATAACAGAAATGGTCAGTTTTAGTACCTATTCGAAGTATGGTGTCTCCACAGGTGAAACGAGTTGGTCTGCCTGCTCTCAGTGGTTGTATTTCAAAGAAAAAAAAATAACAGTAATCAATAAAATAAAAAAATTAAATCGAACAAATCCAATTTTTATTAATTCAACTTCCATAATCTAAACATCTTTGGGTAAAATCACAGATTAATCATTTTGTAGAATATTACTAAGGCTTAAAGAGTTAAATATTTACTTACTTCTAATATTCTTTTAATATTTTTATGAGCTTTTTCATTAGTCACATCAAAACATCATGGATTTTGGCGATAAAAGTAAAAAATAGCTTAAAAAAAGGGGTCTACGGTATCGTATACCGTTTACCTAATTCGAGTTTGAGGGATTTCTTAACGTACTTCGAAAAATGGTGTTCAGAAAACATAAAAAAAGACAACCTAATATTATAGTAGGAGATTTCAATATAAACATGAATAAAAATGCAGACATCTATACAAAAAACTTAAAAACTTAATCATTGAATTCAATGGGATGAAACAACTGGTAAAAGATCCCACTAGAGTAACTCTAACATCAAGTACATTAATTGATCTGGTGATAACAAATGTATTTGAACTACAGGTAAATCTATTAGATGCACCCAGAATCACAGATCACTCTATAATTCAAATTATAGAGCAAAATCGAAATACGAAAAAACATTTTATAAACACCAAAGCTTATCGGAACTATGCAAAATATGACGAAGAAGAACTAAGATTACAACTCAGAGCACAAAATTGGAATGGAATAATGGAATTAGATTTTGATATTAAGGTAGAAACATTCATAAAAAACTTAAAATATTCAATTTCAATATTCAAGATTTCTTTTTTAACTTGGATAGATTTAACTTAGATTTCGTCATCTTCGGAATCTTCTTCTTCGCTGCTTAGGCACGTAGACGAGGAGTCTGTAATGTGATAAAATAACTGTAAAGTTTGATAGAAAAAATGACGATTTTGATGATATGAAAATTATTATACATATGTATATATAAAAAACAGAAGGAAACGAACTCTTGTATGTATAGCTTAATGAGATTTAAGGTTTAGATACGTAATATGCCATTAATAAGAAACAAATACATGCAAACTTTTCGTTTCCTAACGATTTTTACCTATACATCCGCAATCGTATAAAACTTACCACTGACATCACCAGAAATATTGTCATTTTCTGACTCCGTTACAGTAACATCAGATACTTTATCTGGTAGTCGGTTCCCTGCATACCAGATAGGGACATATTTGCCGTGTTCTTCTTTCCACCCATGTTCAATTGGCAATAGATAGCTTGGAGGATTTTTGGTTGAATTTATCCAGATATTTGATACGTATTTAGCTCTAAGTATCTGTTGAACTAGTTCGATTTCAGACGGTGGCAAAAAAGCAGCATCAAAATTCATAAGAGTTTTGTTAAATTTTTCATTCTCTTTATTGGGCTTAAATTTTTTGAGGAAAATCTTATGGCGGGCCTCGTTTACAGATTTACTCTTCACACCATATAACTCACATATGAATTGTTCTATTTTGCATTTGATTTCATTTGTCAATGGAGCATTAGAACTTAGCTCTATTAGAGCCTCTTGATAAACTGTGTTTTTACTTAGGATATTGTAAGGTTTTTGTTTGCCCTTTCTATAAAATGCAGGGGTATAATCACACCCTGTCAAAGCATGAAACGCTGGCAAACTCTTTGCCAATGTAGCACCAATACTGAGATAAATTTTGTTAACATTTACAATACGTCGTTTGGCAAGAGTGCCGGATTCAATAAATATTTCATGCTTTTCGAATTTGTCCAAATTTCCCAGTAAAATGACGATTACATCAGTGTCAGAAGTTTTAATCAAAATATTAGATGGTTCTTGAATACTGTATATGTGGTATATTATTTTTGTATCGGTTTCTTCGTGGTGCCCACACATCAAATTAGGGTTATCGTTTTGCACAACCTTTTTGCCGTCGCTTTGATATTCATACGAATAACAATTATTTTCAAAATTGAGATTAACCGTGCTTCCAGAAATAACTAGACTAGCCTCCTCGGAACTCCAATGTTTTATGAAAAAATGCACGAGTTCTTCTTTGAATTGTGTAATTCTTAATTCTTTGACGAAATTTCTTGGTCTGATTTGTTTTGGCGATGTTATTTTATACTGTGTTTTGGGGGTAGCTTTGTGCCCAGCTCTCATTTCACGTTCAAAATCTTTGATTGAGGGTGATAAATAAGAATAAAATATTACATCGATACGGTTTGCTTTGTAGCTCATACATTTTTTCAAAATGTATAGCGACATTTCACCAAATGTTTTCACATGCACTGGTATTAAATGGAGAATATAGAATCCATCTACAATCACAACATCAATTTTTTGTGGCGTATTGGCATTGGCTGTTTTTTCCAATATTTTCATGAGTGCAGCCTTGTTAGTCTTCATCAAGGAACCATCTAAATGACTCATTGAAGGTGACGATGAAGATAATGGATATTCCAAAACTTTTGGCAAATCTAGTTTCTGATTAACAAAACCCATAATAAATCTCTATTCTTTGCATTTATTTTGACAGATTCAGTTGTTTTACGTAAGTCACTATCAAGTAAAATCATACTGTCACTCATTCTTGGTTTTTTAATGGGATGATCTATATTAATGTCAATCACGTCGAATGCCCTTCTTCTTTTGCCTTTAGATGGTTTCATTGACAAGTCAATAGGTTGATTTCGTATGGAGTACTGTTCTTCATTTTGAAAAATAATTCCTACTGTGTCATGCAATGTATTTTTTCCAGAAGGTGTGTCTACGTAACGGTCAAAATTATCGAAAGCTACTCCAGTATTTAACTGAGGACATGGAATTATCCCAGACGGAATGAATGTTGTTATAGATTCATCGATGGAGGCATAGGTAATTTCAGTTTCTAATTCTTCTAATAAAGTGTAGCTAGGTATCTGACCATATTTGTTCAAAATGTTCACAACTTTTCTGCTGTTAGTTAGACTTTTAATAGCCATTCCCAGAGCTAATTGTTTAGAAGCCTTAACATGTCCATTTGTCAAAGCGTAAATTTGATCCTGGCTTATCGATTCAGCTTTCTTTAAGCAAGTCTCAGACAACTTTTTTTTTGTGCGCGAACCGATGCCAAGGAGCTCCAAGTTGAATTTTTTAAGAGCATCGGGTATATTACACTCGCCTTGGAGTAATTCCTGCACTGAACAAGTGGTTGGTAGGGGAGTTTTAGGCAGGGAAAGAATCTCTTTTCTCAATATATTAGCAGCAGACGTGAGAATATCTCTTTTCACTAATTCCTTCTGTTTCGACATCACGAAATCAATTGGCAAACCCGTTCTGAAAACTAACTTACGTCCATTTATTTCTTCTATAGTTAAAACGCTTCGATCAAATGAGGCTCGAATTTTCTGTTCTAATCTCGAACATGTAATATTATTTTCAGTGCTATTTGACTGCAGAGAAGATTCATAATATTCGTGAAGATTGGACATTAAATGAATATTATTGCCATGAATTATGTCGTTTATGAATTCATACAATTTTTGTAAGGCATTTTTATGGCTCTCGCGTATAACGTGCCACACACCGTCTTTTTCATTGGACTGACAGTCGGATATTTTTTCAGTTCTTCTAAAAAAATCTTTCAAACAATTAGTGTGATAAAATAATGGAACACTTGTCTGTGAAATTTTATGTTGTAAATTGATTTCGTTAGATGCTAACGATTTCATCAGTATCTTTTCGCGGGTTTCATTTGATTGCAAACAGTGCATCTTTTCAAATTTTTTATGTGATTGTTTACGCTGGTGATCGCAGAATAAGCATATAGCTTTGCAACTAAACGTACTTGGTGAAGGTGATGACAATGTCTCCGCTTGATTATCTGAAGTCTCGACTGGCAGAAGTGTTAAACTGTTGGTCTCAGGAGTAGATATTATTGTTTTTTTCACTGCGGTAAATTTTTTATAGCACGATAGATGATATACGGCAGTACTGTCACAATCATTTGGTATTTTGATATGAGCATGTTTCAAATTACGGTTAATACGAACTGTTAATATATCACGAGACTTTTCTAAACTGTTTTTATTAAAAGGCAGCACTTTTTCGTCCATCTTACATTCACAAAACAGGCATGTAGTATTTATGTTCGACATTATTGTAAAAGTGGGAGTAACGGGTAATAGTATTAAAAAATGCACCAAAACAAGCGAAAGCACACCCTCTCACAACGATTGTACTGCGCACACTGACGCGGGACGCGGGCCGCCGGGCCGGACGCGGGCGGAGGAGGGGGCAATGTGTGTGTCAAGCAGGGTTCCCGATTTGCGGGAATTCCCCAAACTGCGGGGAATTTTTCAGATTTACTTAAAACTGACCATTTCTCTGATCGTTTTTTTTTCGCAACAATGTAGCCTAATTTTGTAAGCTTTATAACTCGAAGTTGCAACCACTTAGAGCAGGCAGACCAACTTTTTTCATATGCGGAGACGCCATACTTTGAATATGTACTAAAACTACCCATTTCTGTGATCGTTTTTTTTTTCGCAACAATGTAGCCTAATCTTGTAAGCTCTATAACTCATAGTTGCAACCACTTAGAGCAGGCAGACCAACTTGTTTCATATGCGGAGACGCCATACTTTGAATATGCACTAAAACTACCCATTTCTGTGATCGTTTTTTTTTTCCGCAACAATGTAGCCTAATCTTGTAAGCTCTATAACTCATAGTTGCAACCACTTAGAGCAGGCAGACCAACTTTTTTCATATGCGGAGACGCCATACTTTGAATATGTACTAAAACTACCCATTCCTCTGATCGTTTTTTTTTCGAAACAATGAAGCCTCTTGTAAGCTCTATAACTCATAGTTGCAACCACTTAGAGCAGGCAGACCAACTTTTTTCATATGCGGAGACGCCATTCTTTGAATATGCACTAAAACTACCCATTCCTCTGATCGTTTTTTTTTCGAAACAATGAAGCCTCTTGTGAGCTCTATAACTCATAGTTGCAACCACTTAGAGCAGGCAGACCAACTTGTTTCATATGCGGAGACGCCATACTTTGAATATGTACTAAAACTACCCATTCCTGTGATCGTTATGAAAAAGACTGTGACCTCTCAGTCTATTACTGTGATGGGTAATCAAATAAAATTCTTGTGGGTAAGATTACAAAGTGGCACTAGGATGCAGTTACTACTATCTCGGAAAGGAATAATTTAAGTAAGTAATAAGGTAATCGAACGTATTTATAACATACCCCTAGCAAGCTGTCTAATTCCTACATCTTTATCTCTTTCATACATTTAAACACATGTTCCTTACATGCAGTAACACATTCATTCATTAAAATTTACTTATCTTAATCGCTCGACCACGGAGGTATCTTGATGACCTTTTTTTCTCTTAGATGTAATTTAAAGACATATGATCATCACCTATGATCCTCGAAATCCTGAAGGGCAGGTAATTGGCCATGATGCCGCAGATGTGCGCCCCCAGCGAGTGACCCACGCAGGTGAGCGTGGCCACGGGCAGGCCTTGCTGCAGCAGGCGGCCCACCATGGCTCCAGTGCAGCGCGCCACTGAGCGCAGGTTGTGCACTGCGGCCACGTAGCATGGGGGGCGGCAAAGCAGACCCCAGTCGACCATTATCACGTTGTATTTGCCGGTGCGCAGATACGCTGGAATAAAACAAGAATATAATAATATATATAAACGCACTAGGCCGCAAACAAAAGAAGGTACGCACAAGCTCATCTCTTGTCATGCGCAGAAAGGGTGTGATTTATTTGCCTCCTACACCGCGCTTTATTCCGGATAATGCGACTAGGGAGTATATTAGAAAAATAGTCTATAATTTTGGGTCAAACTATAAAATGTTCAATTCACAATGAAAGTCTCTTGAATATATATTATATATAGTACAATAGGGAACTACATATTATGATATATTTTCAGTATTTTGGTGGTGGTATAAGTGTGTACCAAGTCATAGGTATCGCGTCCCGAGCTTCCACTAACATATGCATTGCCTGCAAACATTCACTGGTTGCGATACCTACATACAGGGCCGCCTCAAGCCGTGAGAGGGCCCCTGGGCATACTGACTTTCCCTCTCATTTTCGTATCCGGGGTGAAAGGGGGTGGGTGAGGTGGGTCGCTAGAGAAGGCTGACCCTGCACTGAGTCTGGGGCCTCCTTTAAAAGCCAAAAGCATACAGGAAAACAACAAAAACCTAAAAAATGTTTCTGCACTATTATTACGGGTTGTTTTTTTACTATGAGTTATTGTTTTTATACATAAGTTCTGGAATTGTGCCCCGCGTGCCCTTCGAGTAAAGACGGAACTGCCTATACATGTATGTATATCACAGACATAGGAATTAATAGACGAGAAGATAATGGCGAGGGGTAAAATCAACTGTTGAAGAACGAAGGGAGTGAAGCTGACTGTGATTCGTCAATAAATTAATCTGACAGTAAATAGGCATCTCGCATTATAATATCACCATTTACTTCTTAAAAGTAAAATCTGCTTTTGAATGAATAGACATTTTTACATGGGAGCGCAAATTACTCGCCACGTTATGAACAAATTTGCGAATTCCAAATACGGCAAAAAAATTCGGTTTTATTTTCAGAGTCGAATATTTCGTTTAAGTATTTAGTTAAGACACTTTTATAAATGTTCATAATTTACTTCCCAGCAACCAACCAGCATTGTGTTTCGCGTCCAGACGTTTCTCGATGTGATAGTAACAACTGATCTATATTATACGATGTGAATATGCTTAAAATAAAGTAAAATAATGCTTATATATGGAATGTAATACGACAATTGGGTTTATTCTCTTTTTCACATCTATTTTTACAAGTTTTCATAGCACAAGTCAACATTCTGCAGTGTTATTTCGTAAAATGAACCGATGATGCCTCGACCATAGTTCGCACAAGAATGATGACGTCACGTTTTCAAATTTCACTTGAGGCCATACGCGAGCACAGCCGGCTCCAATGGAACCGGTATGGGGAGTGGGGATAATACGCTTTTAATCACTTAGGGCAGGTCTACTAATATTCATATGTCTATGATGTATATGTATTTTTCACTTGCAGTATATTCTTCAGTCTTCACCACCTTATGACATGCTGTGCATATTGTATGCTTCCAATTTTAAGGAGTTTGATAAAATTAACAATATTATTGTCGCAATTCCATCACGTTAGAGGAAGCTACAAGCTAAAAATGTGTATATTCTTGGAATACCTCATATTTTAGGTAATAGGCATTAAAATCGCTTGACAAACGGAGTCTAGAAATGTTCGTTTTGAAGCAAAAAAATGGTTTTTATTTATTTTGCAAATAATTTTACAAGAAAGCAAAAAAGTTAATCAAGTGATATTGTCACAGATAATCTTAGCTATAATACTGTATTTTTTTTTAATTGTTTCCTTTACGTGTTCATACATTTCTATTGAAAAAATGTTTTTTTGTAGTTTATATTTATATTTTTTATTGAGTAATTTATTTTTTTATTTGTATTCTACTCAAGGGAAACGATAATATAACCTTCAATTTATCAAAACCATATTTTTGGTATTCATAATGTACACCAATTCGTCATAAAGATTAATCAAAATAGTGATTTAGCATTAAGCTTCGCCTTAACACTGTCCGGAAACTAGTGCAGAATCACTAATTTCCCTCTTGTACAACTAGTTACGGATAACAAAATAAATTTATATATGAAATATAATGCAGTTCTGTTCAAGGAGTTTTGAATTATTTCGTACGACATATTTTTTCCTTCAGAAGGCAAATAAATACTGCTAGAAAAAAGTAGTTAATTTTAGATATATCCTTCGAATCTTTTTGATATAACAATTTATTTATTTATTTATTTTATTTGGTACATTATTTTGTTACAATTTATGTTTTCCAGTAATGTGCAGGCTTGCCCGTGCTGAGGCCTTCATTTTATAATATGAAAATCTAATCTACATATTACATTTAAAGAGAAGATAGTAAATTTGAAAAGAACATAATAAATTTAAAATTAAAAATAAAAATACATAATAATACATCTAAAATTAAAAAATAATACAATGAAAATAATCTTGTGTGTTTGTGAGTGATGTGTGTTTATGTTGGTTTTGTGTGTTACGTGTAGGTTTTATTTTTATTTTATGCTATGACATTTTGGTAATATTGTCTTTTTTGTTGTTTAATCCATTTTGTAATTTTGTGTGTGAATTTATTTTTATTTTCCTCAATTTTAATTTCAATTTTTAGACTGTTGAAAGCTTTTATAGCATGGCATTGGTAGTGTCTTTGTCCAAAGGTTGAATTTACTGTTGGAGTTTTAATGTTTTCTTTGTACGCTTGTCTAACTGGTCTGTTAGTGTTATTTTGTGTATGTTGAAATTTTTTTTTGTTAAAAATGTAGTTTAGTAGTGTTTTAACGTGTAATTGGTGTATATCTAGTACGTCACAGCTGTTGAATATTTGGTCTGTATCGGTCAGATATCAATGTCAATACATATATAACCCCTACGAATTCCATAAAGTTTAAATGTGTTCACTTATCGGTTGTTATTTGATTCGCAAGTCATGTGTAACACATAATATGGACATTGAGGACTGGTACACTTTTTACAATCGTTAGTTGTAAAGTATACCAGACGAGAAAAAGTATCACAGATTATATTATGCAATGGTGTTATACAACACATTCCGGTATCGGCTTGCTTCATAGAAGTAGACATTATTACAGAAATAACGTTCGAGCCAATTTTGAGACGACGCAGAATTTTTTTTAAGATTTCAAAATGATTTGTTCATTTTAGACCACCAGCGATTTCAAGAGAATATCTCGACATCAACGTATTTGTCTTTTTACTGGATTATGGATCAAATACTTTTATTTGATAAACTTGACCTATGTGAAGTTTATAGCCCTTAGATCGAATGTTTTTTTAAAAGAAAATAAATCACCTTGCTTACACAACCCTCAATATTGGGGAATGTTAGTTGTGAGATTGTCGGGAAATTCCCGACTAGTTAATCTCAGTATTAATCGTACTAATTTCTCAGAGTGAGCGAGTGTTTAACCCTCAATATTGGGGAATGTTAGTTGTGAGATTACAGGGAAATTCCCGACTAGTTAATCTCAGTATTAAACATAACTCATTTCCCAGAGTGAGCGAGTGTGTAACCCTCAATATTTGGGAATGTTAGTTATGAGGTTCCCGGTTAATTCCCGACTAGTTTATCTCAGTATTAAACATACTAATTTCCCGGAGTGAGCGAGTGGGTAACCCTCAATATTGGGGAATGTTAGTTGTGAGGTTCCCGACTAGTTTATCTCAGTATTAAACATACTAATTTCCCGGATTGAGCGAGTGTGTAACCCTCAATATTAAGGAATATTAGTTGTGAGGTTCCCGGGAAATTCCTGACTAGTTTATCTAAGGATTAAACATACTAATTTCCCGGAGTGAGCGAGTGTGTAACCCTCAATATTGGGGAATATTAGTTGTGAGGTTCCCGTGAAATTCCCGACTAGTTAATCTCAGAATAAAACATATTAATTTCGGTTGTCTGTGATGTGAAATATTTCGGTGTAACAATGAACTAAAAAAAACTGTAAAGTTTGCTTTGAAATGGTCAAAATTGGAACTGATGATTTTGTAAATTCAGACAAACGATAAATTAGGTACCTACTTACCTATAATCAGAAAAATATTTTATTTTTATTTAAGTAATAAATCTATATTTTAAAAGTGTATTTCTTTTGTTAAAATTTTTGACACATCATCAAGTTTGTGGCGTCGAGAAAAATCTACATTAAATAATTAATAATAAACCGCTTGACCTACTTAGTATCTACTCCCGAATTATGTACTTGCATCGTTAAATCGTAAACAAAGTAATCTACGTACTTCAAGTACCTACCTGCCTATTGATGACAATAACACCGCAGTCCGTCTCGAATACTACGAGAACTCGCCAGAAGGTTCGAGCCTACGGCCTAGGCATAATTGCCAAGCCGTCGAAAGTTCGCGAATGATCCAGATCGAGCGAGTGTCTTCGATTTAGTTGCCATCCACCTACCTACTGCCGCCGTCGGCCGAGTAGTATAAATAAGCCCGACGCAGCGAGTCAGTCAGTCAGTCATAATTTCGCCGTCAGTCTACAAGGCTCAACGAGTGATCACCCGCGCTCTTCTTACTAGCGCAAAGGACACGTACCCGGCTTCGCCCCTATCATCATGGACTCTATCGGGACATCATCATAGCGCCTCGGCCACGTCCGCGGCCAGCGCTACTCGGATTACAAGCGCCCTGGTTCCAGCGTCTCTGACCAGCGCTTCTTCCACGCAACCATGACCACCACGAGGACACGCAGCATCCTCACTGGTCACGCCGTTCCCGTTCAACTGCCCACAAGGTCCGCCGTACCTTCGGCCGTCTCGTCAGCACTGGAGTGCCTGAAGACCTACGTTCTTCGCCAGTGCCTGACCTCCATCGAGTCCCGGTCACCAGCGCCCGGCGTCGACTCACTGACCCGCGCCTGACCTGCCAACACATCATCAGCCAGCATCCGGAATATTCTACATCTGTCCAGCGTCAACTCTCGTTACGGCTACACTGACTCACCAATAAACACATGTGACCTTCACAACCTTCTTTCATTTCGTGCCTCACCATTGATCCCCAAAAGTTTATTGACGGTGTTTATTCGAAGGTTAAGTTTCTGATATATCTCTAATTTTTCAATAAAAAATATAATTATTTTATTTTGAAAATTAGCACTATGTATTAGTTTTTGAAAGGCAATGTGATCCCGAATCAAATATTTTTTAAATAATTTCGGCATCACAAATCCTACAATTGTAATAACCCTTGATTTATATTTCCATTTTACGTTAATTACATTTATAGGTCAACAGTACGTAAATTTGGTATTAGTTTTATTATTATCATCTTATAAAAATCCTCACGTGTATTTTGTCTATTATTTTGAATTATTTTCGTTAAATTTTTCTACTAAAAATTCATTTCAAATATAGTAGATCTAAACTTCAATAGAACGTACAAGTCCTCGTAATATAGTAGATACAAACATGTGATAAAAACGTCATACGAACGTACAAGTCCTCGTAATAAAGTAGATACAAATTTGTGATAAAAACGTCCTAAGAACGTACAAGTCCTCTTAATATAGTAGATACAAACATGTGATAAAAACGTCATACGAACGTACAAGTCCTCGTAATAAAGTAGATACAAATTTGTGGTAAAAACGTCCTACGAACGTACAAATCCTCGTATAATATGCAATATTTATAAATTATTATTCTTCAACGGATTGGGACTGGGAGTATCTTCCACTCTATCGTTATCATAATACTTAATAAGCAATGTAATTATTTAAGAGTAATTAAAAACAAACAATAAAAAACACTAATGGTGTTAATCGAACACACGCCGCAACATGCATAATGATTCCAAAATGCACGCGACGAGTTTTGCAATCAGTTAATAATTTATCACGCGTTTTGCTTCTTGCTCGAATGACTACCTACGAGGTACCTTCCTACCTTAAGTACAATATTAATGATGTTAACGTTTTATTAGTTAAATCACCTATTTTCTAACATTAACTTACCACGCATTTAGCTTCTTGCTCGAATGACTACCTACGAGGTACCTACCTACCTTGTACAATCTTAATGATGTTAACGTTTTATTAGTTAAATCACCTTTTTTCTGACATTCATTTACCACGCATTTAGCTTCTTGCTCGAATGACTACCTACGAGGTACCTACCTACATAAGTACAATCTTACTGGATGTTAACGTTTTATTAGTTAAATCACCTTTTTTCTAACATTCACAGATGTAGCATGCAAGATGAAACGATTTTGTAACACTAAATTATTGCAGTGGTTTGCTCCATGTCACATATGACATATATTATGACAACGTCACTCATTTCAGTAACTATTACCCATGGCAGTGCATATTATGTAATTCGTTAAAAATAATCAATTTCTTTTTACAAAACCTGATGTGAAATTGTGTGTTTTACTATATATGCAAGATTATGCGATTCAAGATATAACATTGAAGGTTACTCAAGGGCGCCAAAGAGAAATTATACGAAGTAGACATTGCAGAATGTTGAATCGTGAATGGTTTTGAAATTGTAATATTCGTGGAATTATTTAGGTAAGTACTTTTTATAGGTAAGGCAGGACTGAAATTAGTTTTGGTAAAACACATCTTGGCCCAGCACTCAATAGCCCTAAAAATATGTAACTTTGTAGTCTGCTAACTCAAGCACTATTAGATACAAAAAGTTTTATCTGTAAATTCTATATAATATGCGGATTACAATGTTATCTTTTAAATTTTATAAAATAAGTTTTTTGAGAGTTACAATTTTCCTCACTGTAGAGAGAAAATGTTGCTTTTCAATGATGGAGGACTAATATAGCATATTATGCTTGAACTCGCCTTTGTCCAAATGTGTTCAAATAGCATAGTGACCAAATACATTATTATTTTAAACTTGTATACTTACAGTTCTCCTCGGTAGGGATTCCTGTTCTGAGGTAGACCGTAGGTTGTTGCATTGGTGTTACATCATGATTTACTCATCTTCATGTTTGTCGACCTCATCTTCGTGTTTGTCGATTTGATACCAGGACGATACTGAGAGTATGTACATGTATCTGCCACTATTATATCGGCCCATATTCGATAGATCAAAATAAAGTAAATAGCAAATAATAGAATTGGAGGAAATAATAAAAGCCTTACCATCTCTAAGTACGATGATGGGAAGCGTGTCGTCTCCTCCGGCATACCCGTGGATAAGCAGTATGGTCTCCAGGCTGGAGTCCCAGCTGGTCCCTCTCAGCCAATCTGAACTGTCTAGGTCCACCTGTAAACAAACATAATCATTTAAAAGTGACTAGCTTTTGCTAAGGATTTTGATTCTTGTATATTAATTTCGGTTCCACGATAAAACAGAGCATTGATAAAAATTTTAAAAAATAACAAACAAACAAACAACTAAAAATTCAGTCAAGTAAAAACACATGCATTTATGAGCGTGGAACACTGTGTAATGGGCAATCAGTGGGATAATGGAGGTCCCAATTGATTATGAAATAATCATTAGGTTTATAAATTCTTGTGTAAAATAAACCCACCTTACTTCTTTTATGTTTGCTAACAGCAAGATGAAATCAATTCGTTGAAGAAGTAAATCAACAAACTAGCGTCTTTGGTAATCTGAACAGGAATCACAAGGCTGATATTGCATTTATCGGAATTCATTAATATTATAGAATTTGAAAGGAAATTACTAACACAATTTGTTTGTGCTAACAACACTAGTATTTAGTACATAATTATTCTATTTTGTTATGAATTAGTCATATCAAAAATCTATACAAAATAAAATTGACATAACAATAATACACCTTAGTAAATTTTTTTAACCAACAGTTTGAGAATGAGCAATAATCACATCTTCTGAAAATAAATTTTATTAACCAACAGTTTGAGAATGAGCAATAATCACATCTTCTGAAAATAAATTTTATTAACCAACAGTTTGAGAATGAGCAATAATCACATATTCTGAAAATAAATTTTTTTAACCAACAGTTTGAGAATGAGCAATAATCACATCTTCTGAAAATAATTTTTTTTAACCAACAGTTTGAGAATGAGCAATAATCACATCTTCTGAAAATAAATTTTTGAATGACACTGACGGTAACGTAATACATAAAAAAATATGCGGTTTGGACAACAAGAAAAACCTGATGCGGTCAGTCTCTCAAAAATAAATAATATACATAGTTTTTAATATGAAATCGTGTTCATAAAGATCATTTAAGCATGCATAAAGTTCGATTTCGAAATTTTCTATTGACATTTTTTGCGACCGTGTGTTACTTATCATGGACGGAATATTAACAAATGTTTTTGTCATGGTGTTATATTAACAAAAAAATGTATTCGATGTTCCATAAATCCAAGGCAAATGTTATGCATTTAAAAATGACGAAGAAAAATTAATATAATATGTGTACCTCAGAAGTCAAAGGTCTACATTTTTTAAATTGTTCAGGAGAGAGGAAATGTGATTTTTTTTTGAACATTGTGGGGATACCAGACCTTTTATGATGACCTAACTTAGTTTTACATTGTCGTGGGACAACCGTCTTTATACCTCTGTGTAGATACTGAAATAACTAAACAGGTCTCATACATAAATCATTTGCACAAAAAACTGGACAACCGGCCTTTGACTTCTGAGGTATATATAATATATACATAAGATATAAATACACATAAATTAATATTCTATATTCTATAATGCCCCCTCTTATCGAGGCACAGTGCCGGCCATGAGCCAAACTGAGCATGGTGCTAGTAAAAACCTAAAGGGCGATGTGTTAGGTGTTATGTTATTATCAGGCTTCTTGGCTCCTTGGCAAGTCGTCGACTGGAGCG
This sequence comes from Hesperophylax magnus, assembly GCA_026573805.1. Lineage (NCBI taxonomy): Eukaryota > Metazoa > Arthropoda > Insecta > Trichoptera > Limnephilidae > Hesperophylax > Hesperophylax magnus. The sequence goes on from JAIUSX010000022.1 coordinate 12,194,355, forward strand.
AACTGCTCCAATTGTGCCTGCATAAAGCCGGCCTTACCGAGGCCGAACCTTTGGTGCGATCCAATAATCTCAATATCGCCTGTGTAAGACCACCATTCTGAATTGAAACGTCACTTAAAATGACCAGATTTGGATAGCTATGTACTTCTGTACCTTCCTCTTCTACATCTCCTCCCTTCTCCACTATCGTCAGCCTTACAATACTCACAACATACGGGATGACATAGACTAATTGACTTCAGACGGTTAGGAGCAATACGGACTCTTGTGTGGTATTCATATAAATAAGGTTACTCCGGATAGGTACAAGAAAGAAATACTGAGCGCTGGACAGAGACGATGCGGTATATTATTGGTTGGGTTTACCCTCTGTCTGGTGGTGGGTTCCTCCGGGGTGTACAGGGTATAGAACATGTCAGGGTCGGGGCAGGCGTCCCTGTCAGCCCCCCTTCTCCAAACGCAGTCGGGGCTGTTCCCCTCCTCCAACAGGCTTTGGTTCCCCAGGTATAGGGCGTCCCTGATGGGGTGGGGCAGCTGCAGCTGAGGCGAACATCCTGTATAAACAGATTTAATAAATTAAACTTTCGGAGGGACATTAAAAATCATGCAATTTATGAAAGGGAGCCACTCGTTGGCATTGAGCTAAGTGCGTGATCACTATTTGGCGTAGAAACGCGTTTGTATGGTATATGGTGCAAGTACTATTTAAGTCGGATGCAGGTTCTACAAATGTATTTATTACCCGTCAGCCTAAACGATAGGAAAATAACAGAAAAGTCCGAGGTCAAGTACTTAGGACACATCAAAACAGCGGAACTCAATCAATAATGACACGTACATCGAGCGATAGAGGAGATTTAGGGCTAAAGTGATGTCTCGAAGATTAAATAAGTGTAGCCCAGAAGCAGAAAAGCCAATTTTTAACCAATAAGAGGTGTTATTTTGATATTCAATCGTAAAAGATCAATGGTTTCGTTGCTTGTGTGGCACGTAGCGCCGTCTTGTTGAAAGTAAACGTTGTTCACATCAATACCATCCAATTCCGGCCATAAAAAATCATCAATCATCTCTCGATAGCGCAATCCATTCACCGTAACTGTGGCTCCAGCCTCATTTTCGAAAAAGTAAGGTCCAATGACTCCGACGGACCATAAACCGTAATTTTGAATAGCCCGCTATTTCGGTAGATGTTACTTTTGAAGCTGTCATTTTTTGACATTTGACAAGTAGAAACTACGCCATTAATAAAAATGGAACGATACACGCTTCAACAACGCATTGAAATTATTAAAATTCACTTGAGGGAATCAAATGTAAATCATCTTGAGTGATGAGGCCCATTTCCACCTCGGTGGCTTCGTCAAAAAAATTGTCGCATCTGGCGCTCGGAAAACCCAAGAGTTATTGTTGAAAATCCTCTCTATCCTCAACGTGTGACTGTTTGGTGCGGTTTATGGTCCGGCGGAGTCATTGGGCCTTACTTTTTCGAAAATGAGGCTGGAGCAACAGTTACGGTGAATTGATTGCGCTATCGAGAGATGATTAATGATTTTTTATGGCCGGAATTGGATGGTATTGATCTGGACAACGTTTACTTTCAACAAGACGGCGCTACGTGCCACACAAGCAACGAAACCATTGATCTTTTACGATTGAATATCAAAATAACACCTCTTATTGGAAAACCCTGTAGTTATACATACCTAAACTGAAAATCACGTTAAATCGCCATTATTATATGTATTCTGCATAGAAATGAAAATCCAATTCATTAATGTTGTCAAAGCTTCCAATCGCTTAGCCACAAGCTTAGATCTAACGAAGCCTTAGATTGCCTTAGATTATCCGGAATGGTCAGCATAGAAAGCTACTGCGGAGATTCATCACGACATAAAGCAAGAAACTCTGTGAAGGTGGATATTAGAAATCCCATGCAGCCTGTCTGAACACATTTCTTCCCACCTATCTGTACACGGTGTATGGACAACCAAAGTTAAGGTAGTTTTTATTTATTGAAGAAGTTTTTATTTTCTCTTATTTAATAAATCAAACCAAAACTTCCTGAGAAATCATAAGATTTGTGTATGAAAGTACTTGAATGCCTACCTACTTAATTGCAAACCACAAATATTTTATTTTATTCAAATAAGGAATTATACAATTTTTTTAAATAAATCTCACCATTTCAACGTCAATTCTTTTTTAAAACTTTCTTCAGCCCGTTAGGTAATATAATATTTATTGAAAGCTCGCCGTAAGAACCATGAACATGCAAACTCGGGCAGGATAGAAAGGTAGTATCCACCAAGGCCACCATCTTGAACCGGAACCGTAACGTAGCAAACAGACAAATGGTGGAGTTAAAATAGGACTTAGATACGCTCAGTCAATTACTTTAATTATTAAAGTCGCAACTGCTACCAACCGTCTTAAGCCAGTGGGACTATGGCATCCCTAATTGAAGGGAAAGAGATGGAAAAGAGGATGGGGATATACCTGGGTGTTTAGATCTGCTCACCAAACACGGCCTAAGCCATTTCGGTAAAGGTTACGAATTCCGCTTCACGGTAAATATGGAATGTTTACTTTGAATTAATACTTGAATTTAGTTATATTATTACTAAAAGTTACTATAAATGTTGGGGAACCTTTAATAACGCCTGCTCGCGTCCCCTTTAGAGTTATATCCCAGTTTTCAAGTAGTTTGTGGCCTACGCTAGGTTTGTATAGACTGGTTTGTGATTTAATTCTAATACGATATTATGAATATAATCCAACTCTTGATATGAACATAGTCACCGTCGGCTGCGACTATAACGGCGCCGCATACTAATTGACATATCGCGTAAGTGACTTAATAAACGAAATTAAAATTAAAAGTGCGTATTTTTCCGTCTCCCCCGACATAATAAATCATGTTTTGAATTAATAAAGCTAAATCCATTTATTTGAAAGTGAAATATTGCGTATTGAAAGTGAAGCGGAATAAGAGAAAAATAATGCCATTTCAAGCAAAGTTCCTTTTCTGAATGGTGGTCTTTCACCACTCTGGAACGTGCCACAAATATACTACATATTATTTTTAACTAGCTGACGTGTACTTATCCTTAGGAGATAGACATATACCATTCCCTGACTTTTCTGTAGGCTTTTTAAAGATATACAATTCCGTAGTACATTATTTTGATGTATCTCATGAGGTTTATCCAGCATTAGCAATGTAGTGCCCGAAAATATATTTTTTCGACTCGATTATAAAACATCGACTTTTCTCTACTTTTTATAAATATAATATGTATGGATCATATATATTTACCTTCCGGAAAAAATTCTCTAAAGGATAGTGAAAACCCTATTAAAATCTGTTTATTAGTTTAGAAGAACTAAGCGCACAAACAGACAGACGCGGATAGCGACTTTATTTTATACTATTTTGAGATTTGAGATGAACGGAGCTGAATCGTTGCGAATAATAAATTCGTAAAGCTCTTCAAAATGTATACCTACCCGCATTTGACAGTTTTCCGTTATATTATAAGTACTACTTTCCGGTCACCGTGTATAAAAAATTAGATTTTTCATAATGATTACCTTTACACAATAAAGTTAACCATTTCGACATTCTAATCGTTTGTTAATGATGTATTCTCCGTCCTGCATCACAGCAAAAATAATTACTGTAGCTATTTTGTTATTAGTTATTATGTATAAGAAGTTGTTTTCTTCGGAAAATAAATTGTTCGCTTAACCTCTTTTGTATGCAGCGATAAGTTTTTCAAATTTTTTGGCTTCAGTTTTCAGAATGTTTTTAGTGTCCAATTTCAAACAGAATCTATTTACTCAAAGAAGAGTGTCGTGGATTTGATGTTTATACAATTCTATAGTTTTATTCTCAGATTTGATTCCACATTAGATTTCGAAAAACTACCCCAGCGCCTTTTCCCATCCGTAAAGGCAGAATTTTGATAGTTCTTGATGAAACTTTGCATACTTCATTTTCAAAACATGTCAAAAATTATTACTGTCTACATCTGATTTCAAAAATTTCTGCATAATCCCCGGGCAACGCTGGGATCTTCGCCTAATTTATATAAATAAGAGTGACTGTGGCGTGAATTTAATTTGTATACTAATCTGCAGTTTTATTCAAATTTTGCATACTTGGCCTTCAAAAAAAACAGGAAAGTCACTTTTAAAATTAGATTTCGAAAATTTATGCGTGAAGCCCGGGCAACGCCGGGGGATTCGGGAATAGCATCAATACAGAAAACTTTAAATACAAATTGCTGATGCTAATTGGAACAACGATTTATTGGATGGATATTCAAAAAGGATTCCCGAAAAAAATGAAGACAAAAATTACGATAGTTTATGTTGACGAATACATGTTCCATGACCATTTAAAATGTGCCAATAACGTAATGTAAATATTAAAATTGCATGTTTTTAGTCCGATAATCATAATCTGAAAAATAAACTTTAAGGACAGGTTGTTACACAGAATTTTTTTTCCCTTTTATTTATGTATTTAATCGCCTAAAAAATCTTTTACATTTGAACAATTCATCAAAATTCAAAGTTGTATTTCAAGTTATGTGAAGGTTCTAATATATGTTCTATTATTATATCATTATTGAACAGTTGCTTCACAAAACTGAATAGTAACAGAACTTGGATAAAACTTTCACAGAACTTGAAAATCAACATTGAAATTTGATGAATTATTCAAATTCTGCGAAACAACTCGTCCACACATGTGTAACGGTATTCATAATTTTCGAAAATACCCAATTATCGGTATGTCGTTTTGTAGATAACGTTGTTTGACTGCTCTACGTGGATTCCAAATTCAAATGCACAATCACCTACTCGACATAGCCCATCTACTATAATACTTCGTATGAGTTATCAAACAATGCGTGCACCAACGATTTTGTAAGAAACCATTGCAAGGGTGCCAGCTAGTAGCCAAAGGCCGTTAGGCAATATGTGACGTTTGTTCACTCAATAATTACTGTACAAGTTATTGCCCACTTTAATATCGAATAGCATACCTGGGAATAACAAATGGTTAGCCGTGCACGGAAAATCATCATGGCGAGTCCTTTTACAGGAAGTTCAATGAACACAGCACGTAACCCAGATTCACCTGTACCTGTATTGTCTTTACTGTTTACGGGCATGTGAGAATATTACGATAAATTAATCAATGAGGCAAGGCAGGTACTTGGAATGGTTGAAATGACTTTCAAAATATTTTATTAAATAATTTATTTTAATTTTTACGTGTGACTATGTTACATTGGCGTGGCACGACTTTTCTTCCGATTTTCAGAAAACATTTTTATATATTCTAATATTTTTAAGTTTGGTAAAATACAGTACAGCAGAATTTGAAAAATATGTGACTAATTGAAGTAAAAATGCGAAAATTTCTAAACCGTATCGTCCCCTTTGGGTGGTTCACAAAAAAATAGTTAAAATCAAATTTTAATAAATATAACCCGCAGAAAAAAAGATTATTAATAGCATGTAGTATCCTGTAGCATCCCACATGAACTACTGCACAAGTGTTCATTTTTTTAGCAATAAAACGTTAGCTAAAATAATGGAAATCATTCAGAACAGAGGTATGAGGTCTATATTGTGCTGTAGCAGATATACTAGGTTAGAAACAATCCAGCGCCAACTCAATATTCTAAGTGTGTGGCAATGTTATTATGATGTTCTATAATGCCCTAGTATTTATATACAAGTTAAAAAATAAAATGTTAACAGATTATATGCTAAAGTGTTAGTATGTATTAATAGTACAGTCCATGACTATCCTACGAGAAGCTGCAACGGTTTTATCCTTCCTAAGACAAATTTATCGGCAACACAAAACAATATTTATTTTAAAGGTTTAAAAACGTTCAATAAACTCCCTTTAAATTTTAAGGAATCCAAAAGTCTTGCAATTATTCGCGGATTATGTCTCAATGTTGTGAAGTGCAAAAATATTATTACGTAGGTAATAGAATATTTTTATAGTAGTTTTAGAATAGATGTACACTAGATATAAAATGTTAAAATAAGTAAATAAAACATACTTAAAATAAAAAAAATATGTTATGAAAATCTGTCTGTCTGTAACTCCGGTTCAAAGAACTTTAGAATTGATAATATGAGCTTTGATATTGATTTTTATTTTAAAAATTGGATGTGTTGAATTAGTCCAATTTAACTTCCAGTGCTCCCAAAGCGCAGAACGAATGTAAACTATCAAATCCAGTCCCCGCGCGCTAATACTGACCCGATAATAGTGGAACACGTTTAGATGAGACATCAGTACACGGTGGCAACTGAATATCCCGTAATTTTTTACCAATCTGCACTAGTTTAGTTTCTATTCTCGTTGCGCATTTGAGGATCAGGTATTAACTTGAATAGAAACGTTTTTAATTCATCTAACAATATTTATAATGGATACTGTGAACAGGGTCTTTTAAGGAAAGCGAGGAGAGGAAATTCTGGGATGGACACAGGGGTGGGTAAGAATCTAGGGATCCAGGAGTGATGGACTTATGAATCTATCCGTCTGCAAGGCAATGGGTCAAGAGAGACCAGTTGGAGAGGTCAAAGGGACTCTCCCCAAACCAGCCTCTCCCGATCTGGCACGCCACGCAGCAGAAGGGCATCCTGAACCACCTCACCCTATGAACTAGGGTACCCTTGCCAAATAACCAAACGTAGCGAACCACTTCGGGTAACTTATGGCAGAGTTGTCCAATAAATGGTTAGGTAAAAATTAGTGGGTACTTGTTAAAAAATTGTTTCTAAATAAAATATCGTAAATCCATACCTTGAAGAAAAAATATTGTCAGAATAATTGCTGTGGACACCAAACTTCCTGTAGACCGTAAAACCATTTTGATTTGATTAGGGAAAAAACCAAACGCAGCAACGAACACACTGCGAAAACGTCCCAACAAAACTGTCACTTTCCAAATCCGCGGGAAAACGGGTTTACCTTTGGTGGCAAAACAAAAACTAAACAAGAAATCTCCAGGTCTTCTAAATAGGGGATTATCTAACAGGTTTACGTATTTAAGTCCATATTGCGTTATTTTTTATTTCATATATACAAACGAAGGTGTTTCGAGGAACGAAGACTGAACGAGACTGGCAAACTTCTTCGAAGCGTTTGAGTAACAAAGAACTCTCTCTTGCAACAGTGCTTATTTACATATATATGCACGCAAAAGTATTCGTGTTGAGGAGTCAGTTTTCCTTGAGACAAATAAAGGTCACTGTCATTTTAAACAGTATAATTTCATATATTTTTAATTTTAATATGTTGATACTATATTTATTATGAAAATGGCGGTTAAAAAGTTGGCGAATTAATTTTTTTTTTTAAATAGCACTGATTTCAAGTTAATTGCTACTGGAAGCAACTATTTAATTCGGGGAGATGTAAAACATGCACAAAATATGTTTTTAGGTTGTTAGTTTAAATTATTTTAATAATATGTACATTGACAAGTCATCTCAATTATTACCACAAAATAAAAATAGTTACCAACGCAGACAGCCCACACCATTAATTTAACATAATTAATGGGACATTTTCACACAATGCGAAGTCTGTAAGCATTTCATTAATTTAATGTTGTCTCCAGTTCTGATGGTGTAATTAATAATTACCAGAGTTACTTTTCAAATTAACCTGGAGAAAGAAAATATTTAGTTAGTTAATTGCTCATTTAAAATAAATAAATATGATTTATTAATTAAATAAGGCCACCGTTGTCGAGGGGTAAGGACTCAACTAGCAATCCGAAGGTCGCAGGTACGAATCCCAGCGTGCGCAAAGTAAATTTTATTTGATTAATTTGTGTTATTTCATAATTTAAAAAATGTGAAATATTTGTGACACGTTCCAGAGTGTGAGATATTCTCAGTATCGCCCTGGTGTAAAACCGCCATTGAGAATTGAAATGTTGCTTGAAATGGCTTTAGCCGTGTTCAGTGACCAGATCTGACCTTCCTCTTCCCATCTCCTTCCCCTCCCCACTACCTCCAGCCTCATAATAATTAATAGTAGTTGAATTTAAAATGTAAAGTGAGATATGATTTGAGATTTTCACGGCCAAAAGTATTATTTTGATTTATTTTTGGGGTGTTATGCTGTGTTGCGCTACCTCCTTCTTTAGCCAACGTTTCGGACAGCATTACAGTGTCCGTTATCACATCTGCCCTGATGCAGGACACCAATGCAGTCCGAAACCTTGGATAAAGAAGGAAGTAGTGCAACGGCACAATTCCAGAAAAATAAATCACTAAATAATGTATTAAAAAAGCACATGTCTTTAAAAACTCTCTTCGTATTTTGAATTTTTGAAAGGTGTGCCAGAAACAAACAGGTATTCTGTTAATAAAGAAAGGTTCACATTGGCCATAAAACCATTTATCACTATAATATACATAATTTTACCGTCAAAGGATGCTGTTCAATTTATTGCCAAAAGATTTGCGGAGAAAGTCGAAGTTGTTGATATGTTCGTATATATGTATATCAGAACAGCGCAGGTTCAAGTAAAAAATATGTTTCTAATTTTCACCTATTTATAAAACTAAACAAAATTTCCTCTGAATACATAAGATTTGTAAGTAGGTTACTTAAAAACACACAAACTTAATACTTAACCATAAATATTTAACCATATTTTTTAAATTTATTTTTCAAATAAAGAATTATCCAATTTGTCCTAAGAAATGTCACCATCTTAATGACTTTTCTTTTTCAAATTATACCTACTTTCTTTAGGCCGTTAGGTACCTACCATAAAACTGATTTTTCTAATTTGACAGCTCTTAGTACCTAGGAACCACGATTGTTCGAATTCTAGTGGGATAAAAGGTAGTATACTGGAACTAGAACGTAACGAACCAATTTATAGACAGATGGTCGGGTAAAAATAATAGTGCGCCACGCTCAGTCCATTATTTACTATCTTTATAAAACCTATACTACAAAGGTTATACACCACTGTAACTTGTCTACTCTTTGAATATTATTGAGAAAACACGCATAAACGCGGTTGAACCTGCTAATTGAATGCAAGTAGATTTATGGCTCATTTATTTGTCCAAGGGAAAACTTAAAATCTTCTAATTTTTCCCTTTCCACGACTATAATTTTGTACTTGTTGTATCAGTTATCTCCAATTGCGGAATTTTCTCTAAATTTGTCCTTGAAAATAGGCTGTTTTCAACTATGTAAATATGACTTCCAGTACGCCCCTATATTGGGAACCAGCAGCGTGGTAATGGCATTCAGTTTTTAGCATAGTCATTAAAATGTTTACACTTCACCAACTCCATGCACATATTTTTTTAAGTAATAACCTTAACAATATATATGAGTCAAGTTCAAACATACCTCGCCAACGATACTGTATTGCAATTTACCAAAAACAAAATATTGTAAGCAATTAATTCTGTGTAGGCAGGTACCAATTTTATTTTAAGTGAAATGCAATCAGGTTTAATTTCCATTGGCATACTGTAAATGCAATAAAAAGAGTAGTGAGATGCACAATGTTCATCTTTATCATTTAATCGAGAAGGTGTGCATAATTCAGCTGAAGATACGAGTGTTGTTGTAAAGTTGGCAAGAATTTAACACTACGCAAGTTCGTACAGCTCGATTATCATCTGGATTTACAACGAGGTTCTCGTGGTGGCTACATGTCAAAGTTAACGGTTTCGCTCGCATTCCAAAGCCTTCACAAGCGTATTGCATTGGCACGCGTATAACAATAACGGATATCAAGACCTATTTGGTCATCTTCCATTATACTCCTAGATTGGACACACATTAATAGTATGACGCAGGGCCGGCCCTAACCTGAACGGCGCCAGGCGCTAGTAAAAACATCAAGGGCGCTGTGTTAGGTGTAAGGTTATTATTCTCCTTATATCCTTCTTGGAAAGTCAGTGGACTGCTTCAATTGCACCTGCACGGGACCGACCTTGGTTGGAAAGCCCTATAGCCAGCAGTGTTTTAATTTTTTCCGTAATATGTTTGATATGTGCGGATTTGAAATTACTTCGCGCAAACCAGCAAAACATTTTCATTTCCAGTGGTGTTTTGCCATAATAATATTATTTTATTTTTTTATTCCTAATCTCCTATTTATAAGTATTTATTCTCATGTTGTTGTTCGTTAAAAAATAAACACATTCTAACTAGTGTAATAAGTAATAGGTATTAGATTATATTAAAACGTAAATTGAATAAAATAAAGTTATAATACTGAAAATGTATTTCAAGCACGGGAAATAATAGTGGGGGAAACATTAAGAAAATAATTTATTTATTACACGCCCTAGTGGGCTTTTTAAAAAAAAAAATACAAGCATTTTGCATCAGAGTAAACACTTAAAAATTAATACAATAAAGAAGAATGTAAACATAATGGCAAAAATGAATCCTCACGCATATAATTGAGTTTAAAAGATTCAACAAAACAAAAGAGAAGTAGAAGCTGAGAAGTTATATGGGTACATAGGTCTATTTGTGTCTAGAAGAATAAAAGTGATAGAATATACAACATTTATACTGATTAGTTTTCAAATGAAATATATCACCCAGATCAGAATATTTGTTTCCGAGATTGCGAAGTCTCGGAATCGGAGAATTTTGGTAAGCTAGTGTCCTGGTGTTATTGAAGTAAAAATGTAAGAAATGTCGGCATGATTTTTTGGGAACATGGATATTGATACATTGAAGTAACATTTATAATGAACACATAATAGTAAAAGAGTAAATAAATAAAAGCCATGGGCGTGAAAAATCAAATAAAAAAATATGTTAGCAACAATAAATCTAGAACAGAAATCATTTTGAAGCATGCGGTGACATGAACTTTCATGAAATGCTAAAGTTTATAGGTTTCTGAAATGCACGCATGCACTCAATTCTGTTTTTACATGGGGGATGCATTCTACAGAATACCATGTACAAATCATGTTAAAAAAACGCAGTGCATTTTTATTATTATTTTATTGAATATGTAATCCATCTTTTGAGAGATTGGTTGATCAAGAACAAAGCCTATATTAGTGCAGTAGTGATATGGCAAAGGTTTATAGATGCAGTTACGGTCATGTTTAAGTTTCTGCCATAAACACGATCTAAGTGGTATATTATTTGATGTGGCAAAAGTATAGAGCTGTAATTTTTAAATTTAGGAAGTTTTAAAAAATATATCACTTGATGCCACATGAAGAAAGCATTGGACGTGATGTGGCAAAAGAATAAAGTGAAAATGTATCTTATCGCCATAACTGATAATGATAATTTTTTTTTTATATGTTCTTTATTCAGTAAAGTTTATACATTACAGTAAACGGGTAAATTTTTGGCCACCACACTAGGCACATGCCCGTGTTGTAGTGGTCAATTTTATGTTAAGTATAATAATACAAATTAAAAATAAGTTGAATGAATACAAAATAATATAAAAATAAAATAAAATAATTTATACATCTAAAACAAGTATGAAGTATAAAGGAATTAAAAATAATGCAAAATATCTACATAAGTTTAAGATATTGATATTATATAACTGATGTATCTAGATAAAGTAAGTCAAAGTTTAATAAAAATGATTATTATTTGCCTTTAGTAAAAACTACCCCAAAAATAATAAAAACGCTTTATTTTAAGCAGCCAACTTTTGTTTTTTAATTGAGTGGTCAATGGATATGAGGTGGCAAAAGGTGACTTCAGATGAAAAGTTAGATACGGCAAAAAGATATATCTGCTTAAAATGTCAAATAACAATACATCCTCAATATTTTTAAGAAAAAATGTTAATAGCAGATATAATCCTTTGCCATAGAACTAAGGAGTTATTATAATATTTCTATGGCTGTGTATTAGAAAATTGGAGAATTATTATAAGAACGGATATTATCATTGTTAATCTTGAAGATAAACCAGATAAAACAGAATTGAATATGTCATTATTATTTAATGTTAATTAATTATCCCTGAAAAACCTACTTTTTTCACCAAAGCATTTTAATTTACTTCAATGATTTTTTTTTTAATTATCATCAAAGAGATAAAATTTCTAGACAAGTGAACAATTAAGTTTTAATTTCCCCCACTGGGCCGAGGAAAGCCCTACAAATTAACTTGCATTTATCTTTTATCCAAAAAATAGCATTACTGATCACTAGAGACCGGATTATATGCAACAAAAATACCCCAAAATATGCATGCAAATATGCAATAAAAATAGCTAAAATATGCACGAAAATCCATAAAAAGGGTCAAAATATGCAACATGAAATAATACAGGAAGTCGTATTCTTACATATATTTTTTTAGTTTAGTAAGCTATTAGTTCTCAAGGATAACAATTATATTTTCGAAAATATCAATTATAAAATGTATTTAACAATAAAATTTAGAATTTACCTTTAAAAACGTATATGACTAAGTACTGTTCTAAATATTCTGTAGACAAATTGTGTCTACGATCGCTTAATATATTTTTGTAAGCGGAAAAGGAACGTTCTACGTCTACTGATGTGGCTGGACAGAATTTAAATTTGGGTGCGATTTTTGAACTTATTGTTCCGGGCAAAATTTCACCTGCCCCGTTGATGAAGTTATCAATTTGGCACAAAGGTTAAAACCCTGGGTTATTATTCAGTATGTTTTCAAATTTTTCTTTGAGTTTACTCGGGAATAGCTTTGGCAACGAGGAATTCATAAGGCGAATTTCCTTCATAACCTGAATAGATTTAGCATTCAACGCCAATCCATGAGTTTCAAGCGTTTTTATACTTTCAGGTATGTAGGCGAAATGAGTGGTAATCATAGCTAGTTTTTTTTAAATACTGGCGTCGTCAAACGATTCTTTGCACTGGAAAACTGCCAAAGCCTCTGCACTATCGAAGTCATTGATAATACCCTTGATGGCTTCAAAATGTTCATGGTAAAACATCGCAGCTTCGATCCATGTACCCCAACGTGTTATTACTGGCTCAGGGATATTTGGCAGTTTTTCTTTGTAGGCCTTTATACGAGCAGGCGCCTTAAGAAACACTTTCTTTGCTGATGAAATCAAATTATTTACATTCGCAAAAGTGGATCTCACTCCTTCGGCGAGTCTGTGAATTCCGTGAGCAAAACACGTCACATGAATCAAATTGGGATAAAATACTTGGAGGGCTTTGCCTGCTTTGATCATATAGGGGTCAGCATCTGAGAGCAACACATACACATTTTCATCCGCAGAAGATTCAGGAAATATTTTTTTTATACCCTCATTCACAAATCTGGCGATCGTAGAATGATTTGCTTCTCTGGAGGCCACCAAATAGGAAGGTGAAGGTTCAAGTTTTTATGCACCAACAATCAAATTTGCAATGTAACGGCCGCAAGTGTCGGTGGTTTCGTCAGCTGAAATCCATATGATGTTATCCCTGAGTTCATTGCGCATTTCTTCCAGCACATGTAGATAAATTGATGGTATGTAATTTTTACGTAAAGTAGATTCATCCGGTATATTTTGATTTATGCAATATTTTCTGAGAAAATCCTTCAAGGCAGGATTTGTCAGATTGTATAGAGGGATATTGCTTGCAAGAAATGCTTCACATAGATCCATGCTAAAGTGATTTTGTTGTTTACCTTTGGAGGTTACTTCACTGTTACTGCTACTTGCCACTGTAAAAACTTGTTGTCGTGGGCCCTTCTTCTGCACTCCTGCGATATGAACACTGGTTTTGACATGCTGGTCTATTTGGAACTTTTTTGTGCTAAAAATGTTTTTCTCGCAAACTCGGCAGTATAAAACTTTTCCGTCGTATGTAAATATTCCAGGATATTCAGTTATCCACGTATGGGCACTTTTTTTTATCAGGGGGGCATGGTTCACTTTCACAATGTACAATTTCGTGCAAACAAACAAAACAATAGACGAAACTCTAAAGAACAGCGCGTGCGACCAGTCAAAAACAAAATTCGCAATTCACTGAATTACCATAAAAATATACCAAATCACCCCTCATACGAATGAATTAATTGTTTTCGGCAATTAGCCGAATTAAGCCGAGTAGGCGCGAGCGCAGGCGAAGATGAGAGAGGTTCCCCCCCGCTCCGGCCGCCGGCCGTAGCGATCAGTAAGATCAGTTATCAGTTCTTCGCTCAGCTTCGCTGGCCGCGCGTCTTGCTATCTGACGTCTATAGTATCGCTATGTAAGACATCTGAACGATATCAAGCGTAAATATGCAAGATCTCAAATTATTTGCTAAAATATGCAACTACCACTGAAAAGGGTCTAAATATGCATTTGCATATGCAAATATGCAAATGCATATAATCCGGTCTCTACTGATCACCCAAGCGCACATGGCTCGCTTGCGAATTTTTTTTTAAACATGTAAAAAACGGGTTTCTAGAAATTGTTATATTACACCACGGCTTTCTATAATTTCTTCTGAAACCGAGATTTCATTATGTGAATATCGCGCAAGATTCCCAACTGTTCCCAATCGTCCGGAGGCAGTGAAACTACGACATCCCTAATTGGACTTTGTTCTGAGGCTGAAGGTAATGGGGAGGGGATGGAGTTGGGAAAGAAGAAGATTGGGAAGTATCTGGCTATTCAGATCTGGTCACCAAACACGGCAAAGATTCTGAAATGGTGATCTTTTACCAGGGCGATACTGAGAGTATATTGTACTTCGAACGTGCCGCAAATACTCAAACTATACATTATTTTTTATGAATTAATAATTATAAAACAACAAAAATTTAATAAAATATAATTTGATTACGCATACCGAGATTTGAACCCTTAACATCCGAATACGTGGCCGAGGGCCTTACCTCTCCACTACAAAATACCTCTTATTGCTCCATCCCGAGTGTTGGGACACTCTTGAAGATGTGATTGACCTTTTGTACCTTAATTATTTTGTCAGGTAGACTTATCATTCTGTGATGTAATGAGACAGTTTAGAGACGTTATTGACCTCTGCTCGATCGGTGGTCGTGACATGATTGCTAAACCCTGACAAGTGTTCGACCTATTTAAGTGTTATACGTTATAACGGTATGCCACAGGGCCGTCCTGTGAGACTGCTATTATTATACTGCATTTGTGGTGATGTAAAAAATATACTAGGAAGTGGAATATCCAATAAACCAATGTAATACGGTCTAGTTGCTAAAAAAATGTTTCTACATGGAAGATATTCTTTTTAATAACTGGTAACTAACGTCAAACATCATAAAAACTTATTTTATTGCCTTATATTAAATAAATAAGATAAATCAAAATTGTATTAGATCCAAAAAACATTGCACTAAATAAATTTTTTTTGTGGAAAACTTCACCGAACTGAAAATTCAGAAAAAGATTGATAAAAATAAGCCTTTTCCTTTATATGACCACTTTCTGGATTGGTTTAATTTGCATGGTGGCAATATTTGTTACTAATTTGATTAAAAAATACCTAGTCAAATAAACTTTTAGAGCCAATTGTTTGACAGAAATTGAACAATTCATCAAATTTAAAAGAATATATTCAAATTCTGTGAAAGTTCAATTTAAGTTCTGTTACTGTCCAAGTACCGTAAAACCACAGACCCATAATTAACATAACTTGAATATTATCTTTGAAATGTGATGAATTGTTAAAGTTCTGTGTCGGCCCTATAACAGCCCCAACACGTTGCCATTGAGATTATTTTTCATAAAACGGTCCTACACAAAAATACGAATCATGCAAATATTATTGATTACAATTATTACCTACGTACTACCTAGGGCCTAGGTGCTAAAATTTTACTCGCACCAGGCGTCATTTGGCTCGGGGCCGGCCCATGATCTGTGAAAAACTTGTTGAAGACATAAGCACAAAACATTTTCGTAGATGCGCCTACAGCTATGGAAAAAGCATAGCACCACATTTCTTAAAACAAGACCTGGTGGTGTATCTGTGCGATTTTGTAGATTTTTAAAATTGTAAAAGAATTGTAAAAGTTTTAGAGATTTCACCTCTCGATTTTTCGCCAATTTTTTTATATCACTACCACACGATAACCATAACATTTGTCTTGAAACGCGCCCTCTAGCGATTATAAAAGAAAACGCTTCGTCATTACCTGATAATGTTTTATCAGGTACGATAAACTTGTTTTAAAATGAACCAGATGGCAGTAATATAAACGTACGTTTAATACACTTTCCTACATTGTATGTATACATAAGACTTTAACTGAGGATAATAAGTTGCAAAGATTCTAACCACAAAGAAGGGGATGAGAAAATATTGTTTGGTTTTTAGATTTATTTATTTACATTAATTTAGTTATAACATGCTTATTTCTAATAGCTTAAGAATGGATTAAAAAACTTGCATTCATAAATAACTATAAATTTAATTTTTATTTGTAAACGACAATATATTTCATATAACGTGTCACTTTATAATTGATCAGTAAACCTAGTAAGGTATCTACCCAACGTAGCAGCATCCAAAATTATAAATAAAGATTATTTATTTATTTTATTTTATTTTCATAAACTAATAATCTTTTTTTATTCTTAAGTTTTTGAACAGACTTCGTAAAAATAATTACATTAAGTAAGCAACCATGAAATAAAAATACCAAACTATTTGATATTTAATAACGACAAAAATGTATTTTTATTGGCACATGCCTCATCCCAGCATTAAAAAAATCCATTCATATTCATAGTGTTGATTAACATTATGCAAAGTTTCACTGCTAAGTTAGTGATAAACGCTAAAAAATATACCGCCAACGAGTTAAGGTCCTTCGAACTGCCCTAAAAATTAAACATAAGGCTTAGCTTCTAACTAGCTATATCCCGCCACTCGTTCAATAGCGTGGGTCTCTTTTACGTCCAACAGATGGGGCTGTTTTTCAAAAAACATATTTTTACCGGTCGCAGGTGAGAACTATATAATATAGGTATATAAAAACACACGCGTATTCGGATGCAACGTCAAAATTTCAAAGCAATCGATGATGAATGTTCTGATATTTAAGATTTTTAACAAACGAACATTTCCGTTTTCATTTATACACGGTGTCCGGAAACTCGTAGTACAAGCGGGAAACTGGAGAATCTACACCACATGGGGAACCCAAAAAAACATAAAGTTTTTTGATTTGAGCATTTTCACAAAAAAAAACCAAAAAAAACCAAAAAAAAATATTTTTCGGCTATTTTTGGGTTAAAGTTTTTTCTGGTGTTTAGGGTTGAACAACAGATGTTTTAACCCTGCAGAGCAGAAATATTTTATGATTACACCGGATTAAATGAAGGGTGATTTCAAAATAATGCTTCAAATCCGAGTTTCTTCATTTGTTTTACTTTCAAATAGTTTTAATTAGTTGGGTACTTTGATCTTCAGTAATAATTTATAAGAATTTGATTAAAAAAAAAAAAAAAAAAAAAAAAAAAACTGAACTTCTAACTCGATTTACTCGATAACGAAAGCTCAAATAAAAAAAAAATATACTACAAAATCGACTCCAAATGGGATGTAGATTCACCAGTTTCCCGCTTGTACTACGAGTTTCCGGACACCCTGTATAGATAGAAGATTTTATTTTATTACCAACGCTTTTTACCCTATTTTACACACTGTTTCTGTGAATTGAATTATTTACTTGTTTTTATTCTGTAGACATTGACTCGGTCATTTTCAAACCTGTACCAAGTACCCACTTAGCAGTGTGTTAAATTTAATTGCAGTTTCTTTCATGCAAATAAGTCACGTGAAATTTTCTTAAAGACGTGAATGATTGATATTAATTTAATGCAGATGTCTTAAAAAATCATCCGTGAGGTGATTTTTCACAAACGCGAAGCTATTTATTTATTGCATCTCACTATACATAAAACACTATTTTTTCACATAAAAATCAACCTCACTAGGACTGAGCCTGTATCGAGGTTAACAATTTACATTTGAGTGAAGCAAACATAAGAGTAATCACAAACATAAAGTTATTCTACATACAAACACAAAATATTACAAAATTAAAGAAAAAATAAGTACCTATTAGATGTGTTATCAGATGGGTAATTTGACAGTAACAATATTTGAACCAATTTACTAGTCAATTTACTAGCTATACAATTACTAGTTAATTATCAAAAAAATCTTAATATCATCTCGAATTTTGGTACCTACTTAAATGTTCTCAAACGTTCTTCTTTGTATATATTGTTTAAATCTTAAAGACGACACATTTTTAAAGATTATGATTATACTAGGTTCTCCCAGAGAGGTGTTCATAAAACGAAATATTGTAACTCATTTAGAAGCTTTCTTCAAACTTCACAACAATGCGGATAACTTTTGTACTTAGCTAATGTAAGATTGTAGAAATAAGAAGTGCTACATACGTATATTTCTAGATTACATCCATATATTCCCTGTTAACCCTTTGAGACCTGAATGTATATACATATCTACTTAGCACTGGCGGTCCTTGACTTTTCAGTGAGTTAGATTGAAAAATAATGACTAAACATTTATTTTTTCTACATGAAAAAATACACTTTGTAAAACACCACTTTTATTATGAATTAATATTAACAGCCAATCGGGTTTCGCTTAGCTCAAGCTTCGTCAGGGCTTATTATATCAATTATGAATTCATAATAAAAGTGGTGTTTTACAAAGTGTATTTTTTTCATTTAATATATAATGTCACATCACAAAGTGTTTCTTCGATAAAATTTATTTTTTCAGCTACAAGAACATTAATCATGTCGTATTCTTCAATCTTACCACTTTCTAGCTTACTGAATAGTCACGGACCGCCACTGCTACTTAGAGGTAAAAAAGTGTATTTCTTGATAACGGAGATATTATGTACTTCAATTGTTCATACATCCAAACAATTGAGCATCACTACTGGGAATTTTCATTTGAATTAATCGTGGACCTAAAAAGTCCTGGCTAGAGCATTGGTGCAATTTTGTATGAATGGCATTGAACCCAAATCTAGGGTGACTGGAGAATGCCTGGCAGCCATCTTGTATGACTACTTCTGAACATATGCAAAGTGGTGCATGATGAACTATTATTATTTTTATTTTTCGTCTTGTTGTATTTGATGACACAAGGAATGGGATACGTCATTAAAAAAATTAAAGAGATTTTGGCATTTTCATACCTCCTCACCCCGCGACTTCAAACTGTTCTCAAAATGCTCCGTCCAGGGCTTTTTAGGTCCATGGAATTGACATTAGTTTCCAAAGGGTTAAAATAATTTCGCCCAACGATAAAAATGACAATAAATAAAAGGGTTAACGTGTATATCGTACAACCATAAATTATCTTCCTATCATGTTGGTAAGAGTCTTCCAATAGCTGTCGTCCTCTTCCACGTTCCTGGCGTAGGGCTCCTTGGAGTTGGTGGTGGTGTAGAAGACCCCCCTGGTGTCGGGGGTGACGGAGTCCCCCATGGGAGTGTCGGGGCCCGAGCAGCTTCCGTCCCGGACCTCCCCCTCGCTGTTGCAGCGTCGGGCCATGTAGCCGCGGGGGTAGCGGATAGACTCCACGAAGAACTGGTGCGATCTGCCGTGACTGCAGGCCTCTGGAATAATACTCACATGTTAGATATTCGTAATCAGCATGGACACTGTAATGCTGTCCGAAACGTTGGCTTAAAAAATAGGTAGCGCAACACGGCATAATACCCCAAAAACAAATCACTATAATACTTTTGGCCGTGAAAATCTCAAATCATACCAAACCACTCACTAGATCGATATCTTCAGGCTTTTTGTATTTTACGAATTGGTCCTAAAAAACCGTAAAAAAAACAGATTTGATATATAGTACAATTCTTATTCGGAACCTACTTATTATACTATACAACAATGAAAAACTCTGAATGATTATTACATAGATTTTCAGAGTTTTTCATTGGTGGATATAGTTAGGCAACAATACACCCCCTGGATTGAGCACTAATGAACACTTAAAAAATGATACCTCACTCGACCCAATTTATGAGCATGAATTAGAAAAAATCCCCCTCCCCTTAGTCCTAGAGGGGTGTTTTACATCTTCGTCTTCGTTTATACTGCCAAGATGAAAATATGTCCAAAATATTATGAATGCACGAATATTGTCAATTATTTTGTCCAGTTCGGTACCTACTATTTTACCTGTTCTTTAAGGGAACTAGTAGAACTATTAAAGGAAACTGATTCTTCTGTTGTACTGGTAATAATTTTGTTTTATGTCTGTAGTTTCTGATTGTTAAATTAATCTTGAATAATTAAAGTCATTTTGCATTCCCACTGTAAAATTGCAATGAGACTCAATCCTAAATATGTCATGCCCACGATGGAAACAGAATTCTTCTCATTCCATAAAAAAGACAATATTTAATCTATTATTTATTGTATCATGAATTTTGTGTTACGGGGGAAGAACTTAAACCCCTACAGACGACTCATTGGTTGATTCAACCGTTGTGTGGTGGTGTACAGACGAGGCGATAGTTGATTTAATTTTGTCAGTTACTACACTGAAGAACACACGAATTATGCCTCATATTTTATAAAAAAATTCGACCTCTCTTGTAGCATCGTTAACTATTAACACCAATAGAAAAAGACAAACGTGGACAAAAAATGGCCCACGGAACAAAAAAAAATCATATGAAAAAAGTCACATGATGATACTAAAATAATTAAATAGTGATTAAACAGGATTGTAGTATTCCACAACCAAGCTAAATTCTTATATAAGATCAAAAACTCCGTTTTCATCACTCATGCCTGACATTTTGTTAATTTTGATTCGTTCACACATAACTACGCATAACGGTTCCCTAGACAGACTGCGTGAAGTTGGTTCAACCGCTCAACCACGCTAAAGACGATCCAACTTGGTTGGGCGTTTGGGTGGTTGGATGCTCTGGCAATAAAACCATTCATCTTGATAACCACGCCCCCTCTGGGGTTCATTACTCGCAGATTGAACGAACACGACGAACCTGCGCAAACATAACATATTATCAGTGTCATCTCAAATCAGCAGGTAGAATCATATCAGGACATTTTAGGGTCCAGCTTAAGAACTCGGTATCTTACTTTGAGGATCTTTGTGATATTAATCAAAAATACAACGGCATTCCTGTGTATCCACCATCAGACTCTATACAAAGTAGGACAGGGGAAAAAACAAGCAGAATAAGAAGGCTAAGAGGAAAAGAATACTTCGACAGTGCCTACAGATTAGATATTAGGTATACAAGAAGTAAAGAAAAAAAACAATTTCTACTTACCGATGAGTTCTGGAAGCCCCTCGCATCCCGGCTGGCTAGCCTTGCCCCCATTCGGGTAGAAATCCGCGTGCCCCAAGGGGGCGGAGTACCCCAGGACCCCAGAGCACGTATGGATGACGTCCACGAACTGTGCATCCCCCTCGTCCAGCCGGTTAGTCGGACCCGCCCAATACTCGAACCCGGGGAGGGCGGGGTCTAGACCTAAAGAAGCACGCACAAATTTCACAAAATCGAAAACACAAAATTACGATACCAGCAAATAATGGATGAGAACTGTGGTTTAGCAATAATACAGTTTGATGAAGATTTTATAGAAGAGGAAAATGAATTGCTTTGATTGACTTTTGAACTGAGGAGCCGTATTGGACATCTTCCTATCTAAGCCAACGTTGAAAAGTTTTGCAGAGACCACCATCAGGGCAAATGACATTGTAATACAATAGGAATTGTCCAAGGTATTCGAATGCATTTTAATGGATTTAATCGTATTTTATATATTGTATTGTATGGTCTTGGTTTCTTTCAGTCGTGATTCGTGAAAGGGAAGTGATTTTGTTATTTATTTCTACAACCTTCTGTCATCTTGAATATACAACTCATAACTCTAATTCAAATATAATTAAATAATTAAATATGAACCTGTTATCCTCGCGACCCTCCCTGACCGGACGGAACTGCCAGCGTATCCTGAGACATGCGCTCCCAAGCTGTGGCCGATGATGTGGAACTGCTCTGCCACCATCCCGTGCTCTGAAATCAGGTATTCCACAATGCGGCCCGTTTTGTTTCCCACTAGCTATAAGAGAGTTTGTAATAGAGATTGACTAATTGAGACAAGGGTTATCTTAAAATGTTATAATCATAATCCAGACCGTCCAAACCCGAAACAAGCAAGGAACCTACTCAATATGGATATACACTCTACACCAACCAAGAGAGCTAGAAGGAAAATTAAAAAGGCTTCTTAGAAGTCACATGAGGCTGTTGGAAGCGTTGTAGCAAATGAGAATAGTTTGAAGAAACAGTTTCTTCGATGGTTCTTATATTTTGCCGTGATGTTTGGAAGGCTCAAATACCAGGAAAGCCACGTTGCCACAAACATCTCCGTATCATATAATTTGAACAAATGTTGTAATTACCCTGGTTCTATGAGCAGATCTAAAGTAGAAGAGGTCGGAAGCCAGGTATTCCCAGTCTACGATGATGACGTTGCAGTCTCTATTCTCCAGGTAGGCATCTTTCATATTCACCACCGTGGTGCTGGAGCCAGATGACTGCCAGCCGTGGATGAGGATCTTCACGTCCTTCTTGGGGTCGAACAATGGCTCGTTAAAGGGGTGCGTCTCGCCATCGTCTATCTCGTTGGAGCTCTCGCTTGTGTTCAATTTTAGTTCGGAATACTTCTCCATGTTGTCTCTAAATGAGTACAGTGAAGATCAAGATGCTTGTTGAATTGTTTATCGTAAGTGTTATGAATTTTCGTCTCAAACATCAAAATTTTCAAGTAGAATTGAGCTAATTTATAAAACTACGTTATTCCCAAAGGAATTTACACTAAATTCTGCGACGACCCGCAAATAAAACAGATATGAACAATAATAAATTGTTCTTATATTATTATTACATTAGGTGTCCTTTGGAATACTGGCAGCGTTTTATTACATTACATTATATGTCCTTTAGACTTACTAGACTACAGGCAGCGTTTTATTACATTGTATTAGGTGTCCTTGAGACTAGGGCATCGTTTTATTTTTTTTTTTTTTTTTAATGTATATTTTATTTAGTTATAAGAGTTTACATCTTATACCTAATATATTATTTTCTGTGACTACTACAATATTATTTACTTTTTACATACTAAAATTTAGATTTCACAACATTGAGACATAATCCACGAAAAACTGCAAGACTTTTAGCTTCCTTAACAATTACCGGGAGTTCATTGAACATTTTAAAACCTTTATAATAAATATTATTTTGTGTTTCTGATAAGTGTGTTTTAGGAAGCCTAAAATCGTTGCAGTTTCTCGTAGGATATAAATGAACTGCACTATTAATTCTAACATTCTTAGACATATAGTCAGGTAACATTTTATTTTTTAGCTTATAAATAAACACTAAGGTATTATAAACTAATCGTTGCCACACACTTAAAATATTTAGTTGACGTTGCATGGTTTTTATTCTGGTGTACCTGCTACAACACAGTATTGACCTCATGCCTCTGTTCTGGATTACTTCCATTCTCTTAATTTGGCTTTTGTTACTTAGAAATATTACACTTGTACAATAATTTAGATGGGATGCTACAGTGGTATTGTAGACCAATATCCTTGTTTTAATGTCCAATTTTCCTTTTATCCTACTTAAGAAATTAACCTTTTTCGCCATTTTTTTATTTAAAATTTCAAAGTTAGTGTTAAATTTTAACTTGTTATCTATTATGATTCCCAGGTATTTAATTTCTTTTACTTCTTCCATACTTTGATTGTCTATATTTAGGACAGTAGGTACGTTTAGTTTTTTCCCTAATACCATGAATTTACTTTTAGTTACATTTAATTTCAATTTATTTATGTTTAACCACTTAGATAATTCATTAAGTTCATTTTGTATTACATTACATTACACTACATTACATTACATTACATTATATGTCCTTTAGACTTACTAGACTACAGGCAGCGTTTTATTACATTGTATTAGGTGTCCTTGAGACTAGTGGCATCGTTTTATTATATTAAATTAGGTGTCCTTGAGACTAGTGGCATCGTTTTATTATATTACATTAGGTGTCTTTTAGACGAGAGTACGAATATACCAAATTATAAAAAATAACATTATTGAAATAATTATTGTAGGAACCGGACATCTCAAAACAGTGAGTATTCGGAATACTTTTGAAAAGTCATACAAAGCCATGAAAAATGGTAACAACTATGTTAAAAAGTTTAAGGAGGTTGGGTTGAGAAATTAGTTTAGTTTTTTAAATCATTTTATTTGTAATTGTTATTTTTTTTAAATTATTATTAATATTTTTACTTTATAATAAAAATTATTTTATAATATCTCCCTTCAGAAGTGTTCTGATTTGTCACTGTTCTGAGTTGTCACGGAACATATTAATTCTTGACGGCGTTTGATATTTTTTTACGACACTCTGTATTTATCTTGTCTTATAATGTAATGAAGAGTAAAAACAAATAATTGTGATAAATAAATAATTCCTATGGTAAAATAAATAAATAAAACTTTGACATTGCCAATGTAGAAATTCACAAATCCCGTGGATTGGCGTTTAAAAGGTATCTTCGTGGATAGTAGCATTAAGTGCAGTACTTATTGCTTAGGGAATTTGTCCAGTGACAAGTTTTCTTCTTTCTTCTTTATATTTTTAAGAATATATGAGTTAACTTAACTTGGTTAAATGCATTAAAGAATCAGATTTTGTTTTTAGATTTTGCACAACTTACTATCAAAAGATGCATGTTCGTCCTACCTGGTGTACAGTTGATAGGATATGGTCTTCTCCGGATCTCCGAAGAAAAACCTCTGGTTGTCAGGCGGTGGATTTGATGTAAGATTGGCTATCTGTGGGTTCCCCTCTCCATCGGGAATGTACATCCAGGTATTTCCATAGTCAGGGTAGGTGTCCTTCAGGTTATTGTCGTACTCCTCGCTGCATTGTCCGCCTGTATCCATAATAATATTTATCAGTCAGTACTCATTACACTTCACTTTTATTTAAAGTTTAGACACACACGATCACTTCTAATCCTTTACCCCACATGGGATCCATGAGTACGGAATGTATTATTAAATAATTGACAATTTGAGAGAGAGTGGTTTTATCAATCACAAAGAAAGTGCTCACAATTCTCAATAAATCAATTTCCCATAGTAAGTCAATACTGATTAGAAAAATGTACCAAAACGAAGGAATTATGATTTTTTCACTTTAATAATTCCTTCGTTATCATGTCCACAACAATGCACTGAAATAAAATCCTCAAATTTCTGCACTTAAAGTTTTGGACATCTACTCGTTATGTTCCTGAAATCTGCAAGAGGTGATTAGTTCAGCACACAGTTGTCGAGGATGATTCCACACCGATTTTGCTGAAATAAAACCCTCAAGTTTATGCACTGCAACGTTTTGGGCGTCTATCTCCTGGAAACGTTCAAGATCTGATTAGTTCAGCATCGTTGAGGATCGTTCCACACTAATTGCACTGAAATAAAACCCTCAACTTCATGCACTAAAGTTTTGGACATCTATATTCCGGAAACGTGCAAGACCTGATTAGTTCAGCACAGTTGTTGAGGATTGTTCCACACCAATTGCATTGAAACAAGATCCTCACATTTCTGCACTAAAGTTTTGGAAATCTATGTTCCGGAAACGTACAAGACCTGATCAGTTCAGCACACAAATAATATTTTTCTTTTGCTCTTCACTTGCAACACAGTTTTCTTCCGCCATACATAGTAATCAACATTTTCTTCATGTTCATGTTTCAAGCATTTTAGACATCTACCTCTTACAGAAAAGAGATAAGATCATATAATAAAATACCGGGTAGATTGCTGAATGTGATCACGATGATGATGAGAGTTGACAATGATAGAGAAAAGATCATGATGAGCGTAGGAGTGTGACGGTGACAGAAAACTTCTGATAGATATCGCAGGATCAAGTCGAACGTGTAACTGAAGGAATTAGCATTTTACACAGGAGAACTTGTATTAGGGAATCGCTTATATATTATTATTTTACCGGATGTAGGACTATCACAAGAGCAGTGTGGTGTTGAGGCATGTCGGAAATAAATTCGTGGAGTTTTGTTAGTTATGTTATTAACTGTTGGATTATGTACAAAAATATTTTTAAGGTAAAGGCTTGTGTTAAACCGACTGTGTAGGGCTTACAGTAATTGTGTTTCTTATTGATGAGACGAAAATTAGAATCTATAGAAAAAGTCCTGAAACCCAAGCCATAGTTAAACTATTTATGGAAGAACTTACTTTTGCTGTAGGATAAGTTATCGATGATAAGTTTGTTATTTTAACTGATGCTATTACAGCAATTGTAATATTAGCTGATTATTGCTAAAAATATCGTATATTTTCCTAACTGCCAATATCAAAATGTCATCAACCGATTTTACTTTGGTGAATTGGTTGTAGGCTCGATTTCAAAAATATGTGGCTTTTCTGTTACAGGAATGTGGTCGCTACCAGTCTGTATTTTGTAATGTTGATTGCAAAGTTTTATTAATCTTGCACCAATTAATTTAAATAAGTATTTCTTTTTTTATTAGAGATTATATAATTATACATGTGAAGATATAAAATATGATCTGGATAAGAATTAAAATATTTTTCCTAGTCCTCCTCACCTCAATAGGAGGTCCCGTGAGGAGGCGAATTAAAGTTATGTGATTTCCCTAGTCTTTCTCACCATCAGTAGGAGGACCTGTTAGGAGGCGAACTAAAGTTATGTGATTTCATTTAATTAGGTGTGTTTGTTTTGTTTTTGACTATTTATTTAGATCTATGCAATTTTTTTCATACATCTAGTAGAAAATATATAAAATACAAGTAAAAAAATTATAAATATGCAACACAAATAAAATAAACGAAAGACCTCTTTTGCCTATTCAAGTCAAAGACGATTTATTATGAACTCGTCGAGTTAACTGGCTACAACTTAATTACTTTTCTATTGTAAATAGTTAATATAGAAATAGGATAAGACAAGTGCGGGACGATGATAATATTATAATAGGGGTGATCATTCATCATTATATCAGCGCCATCTATATTAGGCCATGGGTACTCACTAATAACCAGATGTCAAACAGCAAAAGGTCATGACAGACTTTACAAAATATTAACTGACGTGCTTCACACACAATGTTATATCTTTGTTAGTACAACTTTGATTAGTCATCTTTGTTACTCAATTTGGGAGGCGGTTATGGGTACCGCCACCCCGGGAATCATTTATTGGATAACTAACATTCATGCCCATAGGTCACCACAGGTAGTTTGCTACGTTCGGCGACTT
Organism: Hesperophylax magnus; assembly: GCA_026573805.1. Lineage (NCBI taxonomy): Eukaryota > Metazoa > Arthropoda > Insecta > Trichoptera > Limnephilidae > Hesperophylax > Hesperophylax magnus. The sequence goes on from JAIUSX010000022.1 coordinate 12,221,793, forward strand.
AGCACGGGTGCTCGGGTTCATGGGGTTAGGTATGTCTAGATCTTGGTTGAATGTCGAGAGGCTGGTTGAGGGAGACCTTTTACGAACTCCAGCCGGACTCTCTCCTGGACACATTGATCCCCAGATTTCGACCCACCCATCATACCTTTTCCTTCCCATATCTTTCATTCCTTCCTTGAGGCCCTGAGGTAATTATTTTTCTTCAGGGCCTCCTGTGTGGAGCTAATGTAAACGAAAAAGCTTTAAACCTGACTGAGGTAGCAAAAACGTACAAATACAAGCAAACCTTGGCAGATTGCACAACTATTTCATAGAGATATTTGTAAGTATTGCACACACATCTTCATCACGGCGCTGCATATCGGAAATTTTGTTATCCATCCTCCCTATCCATTATTCTCAAGTTCTCAGACCGTCCGCGTCGCGTCCAACTCCGTCAGTTTACCGCCTTTAGGTGCTTGTTGATGATTTCGAAGTCATATCAATAGGTACTTATAGGTATCTATTTTTTGTATCTTATTCAAACTATGATACAGTTGAATATGACCGAAGGAGATAGGATCCCTTTAGGATTAGCTAGTTGGTAGAGGGGTGGCCCAAAAGGCAAGGGTCCAGGGTACAACCGTATCTTTTTCTGTTTCAAATTGTCGTTAAGGAATCCCTATATTGTCTTTAATAATTATTACAATTTGAGGTTTTATGTATCTAAGCACATGAAATTGTGTCACAATTATTTAAATAGCCCGATTCAAGTTGATTCGTAGGTAAGACTTGAAAACCTACAAACTTTGTTTTGGGGTCAACTTTGGTATTTTTTTATTTTATTTATTTATAACGCTATTTTTTTTCTTTGAACTTTCTTAAACTAGGTACACTTTTAATTTCACTACGAACTAAGCTTTACATTTGAATTCCTTTATATAGTTAACAATGGTGGGTTTTTGTGTTGTTCATTTTTTAGTCTGGCGTTATCGTTCTATCTTGGTATGGTATGTGTAGAAGTCTTTATTGTATTGTAGTTTGTTTCTGAAGTTAGTTTGTAGTAAATTGTTAAATTAAATATTAGAAGTGTAGTTTTTCCTAAACCCTGTTCTCATGCTTTCTGATTACTTAAATTATCAAAATCCCTCAGTTATTCAATAGAACCTACTAAATGTCACCAATAAATGCATTAGTGTAATGCAATAAATTCATTGATCCCGCCAAACACTGGCCAATGCGACAGAAAAGCTTATCGGAGGTAATTTATTAACAGCAAATTATTTTTCTAATGTTCCCAGCGGTCCCTACACAAAGGAAACGTTTGCTATCTTCTATAAGGCAACTTCCTGCAATTTGTACCACTGCATTCATCCATAGGGTTTAGTTATATTAGACAACTAGACAGCAAACAGGTTATGTGACCTGATAGACCTGTTCCGTGTGACGGTGACCTAAATCGATTTAAATCAATTTGTTGACAATTACAGGTGAATATTAATTATTATTTGGTTCATTGCATATACTTTATTACCTATAACTTCTGCGGAGAGGAATACTTACCATTAAAAAAATGTGGAACAAACAACACGGGGGCTTTGTCTTATTTTTTTATCAGTTCAATGGATATTTAATATTTATTTTATATTTTTTCTATCCTTCTTTAATTCTTATTTAAGCAATAGAAAACAAAGAGTTAAATTAAACAACTTTGTGTCTACTATTATTGAAGTAACGTCCGGCGTACCTCAAGGAGCACATCTAGCGCCGCTTCTTTTTAACTTGTTTATAAACGACATTACTAGTATTTTCTCTCACATACGCTTTTGGCTTTTTGCGGACGACAATAATAAAAAAATCACGATGACTGCCTTCTTTTCCAATCGGATGTCGACTCTTTCAATGATTAGTGTAAAATTAATTGTTTGAAACTAAATGTCGATAAATGCAAAATTATGTCCTTCTATACATCAAAAAAACCGATTGTCTTCGAATACAAACTTAATAATATCTGCTTAGCAACTGTTACATCTATTAAAGACCTTGGTGTCTCTCTTGATAGCAAGCTTTCTTTTCGGGATCACATAACTGCAATCGTTAATAAATCCCTCAAACTACTTGGTTTCATCACTAGAATCACTTCGGACTTCAAAAACGTAAATACCCTTAGAATTCTTTATTGCTCCTCGGTTCGCCCCTATCTTGAATATGCTTGTGTTATCTGGTCTCCTTTTTATGCTGTCCACATTCGACGCATTGAATCTGTTCAACATCGGTTCTTAAGAGGGATTGCAAGGAGGCTAGGATTAGAAAAAGGCAAATACTCATATATGATAAAATTGAACTAACTCTAAACCTCTCTCCTTTGGAAGTCCGTCGGGAAAGAAATGACCTCATTTGCTTCTTCAAAATTATAAATGGTATTATTGATTCACCTACTCTACTGCAACTCATTCCCTTCAATATCCCCTCGCACAGACTCAGAAATAATGAACTGCTCTTCCACAACCATAATTCGAAAAAAAATATGGATATTATTCACAATTGTCCAGAATGTGTAGACTGGTCAACTCGAGTCAAAACCTTAACTTTTTTGGGTTAAGTCTGAATGATTTTTGCCAGTCGCTAAACAAGTGACGGAATATTATAAGTGTCCCGTGGTCCTGACCCACGGCGTTGTCTTGACTTGATTCGACTTGTCACTTTATTTTCTTATATTATATCTGCCTTATGTCTTTGCTTTCATGTACCTACCTTTGTCTACTCCTGTATTTTTCATTTTACTGTATTCGTGTTATTATTTTGTAATTTGGACGATGTCCGATAATAAATAAATATCTTATATACATAACTCAGAGTAGAAATGTTGTAAGGATCTGCAAATAGTTGCTTTGACGAAATGTGTTGTTCAACATAATTAGGTAGTTAGCAGTCCAATCTTAAAATAATGTCATTATACTTTATAATAAGTAGGCACTGGTTTGTTAGATTCTTTTTCTCGTCAGTGGAGAGCGGTGTTTGCTGGGGGGAAATAAAACATTTCTTCAATTTCACTAGTATTTAATAATAAATTAACAATAAACATAATATACCTACATGCTAAGTTCGTGTTTCTAATAAAATTTAAATAAATTAAATGGAATGTTGAGGATTGCTTCGTTTCTTTCCCATATTTCGTGGTTCTGCTCGAATGGTTTGCAAATGTATACGTAGCATAACCAGAGATGTGCAAAATGGGTACCCAAAACCATTTGAAATGCAAAATGGAAATGGGTCAAAACTTTTCCATTTGAAAATGCAAAATGCAAAATGGTTTTTAGAAAAGCATTTCAAATGCAAAATGCAAAATACCTATTTTCAAAATGCATTGAAAATGCAAAATGGTTTCTCAGGCCAAACATTTAAAATAATTATAGAATTTTTAAACAATTTTGTCATTTAATAATGGACATCAATGTAGAACAAACATATTACATGATGGTAAATCCAAAAACACCACGACTACAGATTATGAAACCACAAAAAATTTGCGCGGGACTAATGTTGCTAACGTAAAAACATAGAAACTGCTATCTAACATTTAATATTACAGCGTCATGGCCTCATGTTCAGTATTTGAATCAGTATTTTTTGTAATGGTATCACTCAATTGCCAGGGCTCCTACCAGGGAGCAACTTGACCAATGTAAATTATCTCTCATAGCGAGGTTGAGGACCGACTGATATTTGGGGCTTATGTAAAAAAAGATGAGTGGAGATAGTAGGAAGAATGTTGCAAAAAAGCATTTAAAATGGAAAATGCATTGAGAAAAGCATTTAAAATGCAAAATGCAAAATGGTTTTTAGAAAAGCATTTAAAATGCAAAATGGAAAATGGAAAATACCCATTTTGCATTTTGCATTTCCATTTGAAATGGATTTATTTGAAATAAAGCACATCTCTGAGCATAACACAGCGCCCCCGAGGTTTTTACTAGCGCCAGGCGCCGTTTGTATTATGCGGCCCTGCTCACTGCAATATCATTTTACTCGTCACAGCGAGTACCTACCTATATTATAATATACAGCACCAGTATTAACTCTCAGATGAAAATACCGACGAAGTTATTAATGTTGACATTTTTTAGTGTCAATCTTATCATTTTTCCAATTAGTCCAAAATATTTCATTCTTATTAATTTTTCTAGTTTCAAAATAAACTACTTACAAATTATATAAATATTATCTTGATAAATCAAGCAGGGTTCAAACATAGGTTTAACTAGTCCAAAAATTTGAAGAAAAACTCAGACAAAATACAATATTCTACAGCAGCACACATAAGCGTAACTACATTGCCCACTCTCCGATACAACGACTTCACACCATGGGAAATCATTACTTGGGTGATGTTGACATATTCAATACCAACTTGGGAAGTTTTGTGGATCATTTAAAACATTTATTTCAACAATTTATTAAAACTCTCAGATCGAAGAATTATATCCGACTTAATATTTATGTTCAAAATTGTAAATGGTAGTATAGACAGTCCTGATTTAATTAACCTCATTGAATTTCATATACCCACGAGAGCTACTCGTTCTAAAATTTTGTTTAAATGCAACAATATCAGGACTGAGTATTCCAAACACTCGCTTGTACCTAGGTTGCATGAAGTTAGTAATAGATACGCAGATGTGGCAGATCTATTTAACTGCACGCAAGGTAGGTACAAGAGGGCTATGCTATCAAATCTTTTCAATCAATATTAATTTAATCTAATTCTACCTTATTTGCACTATAGAAACTTATGTACTTGTATCTCTTGTTTACTTACTTACTCTCTAATGTCATTTCACAATCAAATGCCACATATATTTGTAATTCTTTTTTAAAAATATTTCTACGATTTTAACTGTGACATGTTATCATTGTTTATGGTATATTTATACCGTTGATATTAAATAAATAAATAAATACTCCTAAACACATCATGTAAACCTACAAATAGCTGTAATTTTCTGTTTTTGTTTCTTGTGTTTGTATGACTTGTTGCATAGCTTTTATCAGATGTAATTTTATTCTAATTTTTTATGTTTCAAAGTATCTGTCAAATTAAAGTTATACTACCAACCATGTAAAAGCCCTCTGGGCGTTAAATAAATAAATTGAATAAAATGAGTTTTTATCGCTTTGGATTATGCGAACAGTTTTAGCTTTCAACAAACAACATTTGAATTGGCAAAATATTGTCGAACATTTTATAACATCAGCGCACTGAAGGTGGGTTTGTTAGTTGAGTTAATTAGTTCGTCGTCGCCACAGCTAAAGTGTAATAAACTAGTTATATGCATATCCCCAAGGAGCCATGGGAATTGGGCATGGAGTCTCAGTCGAACGGACAGTCTGTCGTCTCATCAATCTTCACGCAGTACATTCCTTTGGACCTGCAAAAACAATAACAAATCATTAATCATTATTTCGTGTGCCTACTAGAGTTGGGTCCTGTGAGTACTTTTCATTACTGGGTACAGTGAGTACAGGTACAAAAAATACCTGTTAAAAATACCTGTTACAAAATACTCGCAAATATTTTATACCTATCTGGGGACTGGGGACAGAAAATAATAAATATTCAGTCCCAGTATAAACTTGTGAGTATTTTGTAACCTGTGATATTTGCAAATACTTAGAAAACAGGTGTTTTGGAGATTTGTCACCAGTAGAAAGTACCGCATGAAAATACCCTGTACTTTTACTAGGTACGATAAATACGCCTCTCCTCTAGTGCCGACAACAAAAATGACAGAAAAAAAAGTACTACCAAGACGGATATTTTGGATGCGAAGATAGGGTTGCCATAACTATCATATGTCACTAACCTGTCCTTTCTATAGATGATACACCGCAATTAATCTGTTCCATGTTTATTTTTTTTTGTGGGCTAAACCTTTACCAAATAATATCAATGATTTAGGTTAGGTTAGGTTATGCTTTACATATGAGTATGCTTTGTCTAGTTTACAATATTTTATTAACACTGCAAGCCTACTCATATGTAAAACATTTAAGCATTAAAATGAATCATCAACATTAGTCGCAACCATTCGGGACCTAGGCGTAATATTTGATAAAAAACTAACTTTCACACCTCATATCGACAGCATTATTTCTAGATCCCTGAAAATGCTAGGATTTATCAAACGAAATAGTAAAAATTTTCAGAATCACAAATCAAAAATAACGCTGTACAATTCCATCACCCGCAACGTGTTGGAGTACGCAAGTTATATATGGAGTCCAACCTACAAAGTTCATATTCAGCGAATAGAGCGGGTTCAAAAACATTTTATGTACCACCTAGCGTATTGTGATAAGCGAGCTCGATCACTTCCTCACTACACCGATACACTAAATTTCTACAATGTACGCACCCTTGAACAGAGAAGACTAAATATTGATTTAAATTTTCTTTACAAAATTGTTAATGCTCTAATAAACTGCCCTTTTTTACTCTATCAAATTATGTTCAACGTTCCTAGAATTGGTTCCCGACTTATACATTATATTCCGTTACATATTAAAAAATATAAAACTAAGCTGGGGTATGACTCACCTTTACCGAGAATGTGCCGTTATTTTAACGAGACATATAAAAGTCATTCCATTGATTTGTCAATGTCATCATTGGCCACCTTCAAATCAAACGTAAACAAGACTTAAAGCTACCTATCGTGTTGATCTAAAAAATAATTACTGTTGCTGTTATGAAATGTATATGTAAGTGTATGTATGTGTGTATACATGTATGCATGTAGGTGCATACATGTACATTATTTTTACTTACAGTGTTGTGTTCATCAATGTTGTGTTTGTCTGTAATTAGTGATAGTATCAACCAAGTTTGATTAATGTAATTGTATTTCGAGAGCTTTGATATGAATCACTGTTGACAAACCTAAGAAAAAAAAAACTTTCAACTTTGAGGATTTAAAAAAAAAATCGCAAGTTGCGCCACAATACGAAGTATGTCAAAAAAATACAAATAAATAATAGTATATCTGTGTGTAAGGATATAATGGCCAACCTTATGATTCCAGAGATAATCTCATTTTTAATGTTAGTGCCATACAATTTTTTCTTAAAAAAATGATAACTCCTTCATTTGTATACGCAATTGCTTCATACGAAATTTTATAGCATAGTAATGATCAGCAGAATCCATTTCTAGCCGAAAAAAATACCCTTGAAAATTCAAGTCTCTATGTTTATGAAAGGCGATTTTCATCCCACTGTGTGTCGCCCAATCCAGAATCGAAGTGATCGCTAGTTACGTCTATTTGTAGGGTACATCTTCATCTAAATGGTGAAATGCTTATAAGGTTGTCTCCTACAACCAAATTTCATGTTATTTACGATGAGTAACATTAATCAGAGCATGATGAGGATAGAATAGTATCGAAGATATAAGCCGTCAAAACAAATTTATTCTTCGTGCAACATCTGTTATTTTGTAAGGAAGTGTGAATATAAAATATAATATACAGCGTCAAACTACGGAAATGTGCTGACTGCTGATTTGAAAATAATAAGTCGTTTACTGGCTAATTGATTCATGCAGTAACAATGATTGTATTTTAAGCTGTTATTAGGTACTTACCGACCTTGTTAAATATGTCATAACAACAAAGAGAAAAATATCAACCGGAAAACGAACCTAAACTGAAGGCCAAACACCATATTTTGGTTCAGGTGAACATGATATTCCGAGGGAAATCTTTTGGAGCTTGATAGTAGAGATTCTTTTCAATGACGCTGTAATTCGAGAATGAAAGACAGAAACATAAGAAACAAAGGTTTGTTTTCTTATATTTCTCGAAGCGTGATTAGACCGGTCTTAGTTAGGTACTTAGTGCACAAAATGATAATAAAAAAATGAAAACGAATAGCACTACAACGAATTCCTTTACAAATTAAAAAAATATTACTTCTTGCTTCTAGAGTGAAAATGAAGATAAGCATAGACTAAGAGATACTGAAATAGTCAAGGATTATAGACAAGATTTAAGACTCCGCAAGAACTAAGAAGAGCCAAGACGGTGAGAGAAGGGATAAGCGATAAGAAGAGGCAAGAAGAGCCAAAAAGAGCCAAGAAGAAACAATAAGAGCCATAAAGAGACAAGAAGAGACAAGAAGAGGCAAGAACAGACAGAAAGAGGCAAGAACAGACAGAAAGAGGCAAGAAGAAGGAAGACATAAAAAATAATAAAATAACGCTCAATCAATGCCCTCATTCCTGCCTATCCTAAATTCCAATATTGGCTTATTGGGTTGCCTATATACTGTAAAGTCGATTTAACTGCAAACTCCTTCCCATCCTCAGAGCATGGGTTACAAGTCCTAACAAATCAGTGCCCCTGATGTACCGGTCAAAACGAAACGAGAGTGCTCCTGGCTGGGGTGGTGCAATCGCATCGTATCGTATCGTTATCGTATTATTTCCCAAAGAAATAGTAGGTAACATTTGAGGTACAGGAATAATTCTACTCACTTGTCAGGGGTGTCCTCTCCTAGGACCACCATGGGCCGGCCTCCCTGCAGCCCCCAAGTGGGGCCTTTCCGGGGGCACTCTGACTTGCAGGGCACCCCCACCAACCTTCGTGACTTCCGCACCGCAGCGGCGAAGTAACAGGCGCTTCGGAAGTGGGCGCAACGGGCTCGTCCTGGAAAATAAAATAACAGAAATTAATTAAAAACTAAAGTAAAAACATGGCTGAGAGCATAGAGTGATAATCAACTTGTAAACATTATGAAGACGATGTAAAGACAACTATAGATTATACATAAATATAAAAACTGCAGGCCGCCTCAGAACAGGAAATCCAAGCGAGGAGGAATGTGAAAACTGTGACATTATTCTTATATTATGCTTTTTGCATTACGTCTTGTACAGACATTGGACGATTTCAGCATGGTAATGATCCACAAGCAATTTTCATCCCTTTTAGTGGACTTCATGGTTCAATTATAAGGGTAACAAATACAAAAAAGTAGTCACCACCAAATCAATCTAAAACACAGGCAAATAAGCATAATCACTTTTATGATTTTTTTTTAAATGCAACGAAAGTTAACTAAGGATGTGCGGAAGAAAAACATGAATCTACTAAAGGAAGGCAAGAAGATAAAATTCACATCAGATCAAATATGAAAAAATAATGAAAATACTACCAAGTGTTTAATAAAATATATAAGACAGAAGATGTAAAAAGGATAATTGTAAAGAGTTGGTATATACAAAACTAGATCTTAAAAGTTATATATGGATAAAGACATTAAAATGTGTCAAAAATCTCTTGAGATAAGATGAATGCATTATTCTAACTCCATATTGTTTGGTTCCTGCACTAAATTCTATAACTTGGACGACTATCTTAACTTGGCGTGTCACTTAAAAAAGAACAAAGCCGAAGTGATGGACATGTATTTTCCGTGTTGGATGAAAACAGCACAGGAAATAGAAATAGCCTTGTTTTTGGTGCATATTTTTGGTTTGCTGCAAAAGAAGCACGGAAAGAGTCCTCTGTTGGGGAGAGAGGTGATAATTGATCATTCTCTCACAGGCTGCCTGCGAGGGATTGACGCCTTCTGTAGGCGGAAAAAATGTCACACAAAAATATACCCTTCATCTTTCTGATGGAGATCACTTCAAAGACCTCGTAATATTTAGCCTGTTAGTCTTTTATACATAACAAAACATAGGCTAAGAGATGCTGCCACTCGGAATCTTTATCACTGGAAGAGACATAAACATCAAAAACATGAACCCAAAAAGGCTTTTACGATCTTAGCTAGCGATCTTAGCGCCACCTGCAGAAAACTATCCCCGACGCGTCTATCAAAAACAATAGCGACTCTCGACTAATAAGGGCCGCATCTCTTCACTTTGCTTGCTTTCTCATGTATGGTTTATCCAATATTTTAATCTTAATTATTATTAAATTTAACTAATTACTGTGGTAACCAAACTGGTTTGCATTTCATCCGTCTGTTAATTTGTTTGTAAGTTCCGTTTCCGGTTCTGGTGGCCGTTTTAATGGTTCAGTAGAGACTCTTTTTTCAAACGTGAAATCGTCGTGATTATTTGGACTTTCTTATTCGCATTTTTTCTATATAATTTTATATTTGCCTGAAGAAAGTTTGACAAAAGAGTTGTCATCGAGATAGTGAGGTTTCTTTGGACAAATGGTATAATTCCTCAGTCAAAATTTGAAAAAAAATGTTACATAAAATAATGTTTGGTTTAAAATTAAGTAGGTAATCAACACGAGGTTTGCTGTTAAAAGAACTACTAGTACGCAATAACCTAAAAAGAAATGTTGAAAGTAAAGAGTCCTTACTGACTAGGTGCCCCTGGCAGCCGGGCTGAGTGCGGCCCCCGTTGATGCAGAAGTCGGCGTGCCCCACCTGTCCGGACTCCCCGAGGAAGCCCGCGTTGGTGTGCAGCACGTGCACGATATGCGCGTCGTCCCGCGTCAGACGGAACTTCTTTGAGCCGTAGTTGCTGACCAGCGGCTTGGCGGGGTCCAAACCTGAAAATTGTTGAATATTAGAATGAGAATGTTGTTTCCATTAATTGGTGTAGTGGTATCCTAGATATTAGTTTGATGTGTTATTCGTAGATGGCACTAGTAGCCAAGGTAGAGCTGTCGATAATACAGAGAATGATAGATATATACATACGATTGCTACCAAGGTCGTATGCTGCCTGTAAAATTTAAGTCATTGGCCTGATTGCTGTCCAAGCTTCATTAGAATATATTACCAATAAAAGTCCAAAGTGTTTTGTTTACCCCGGAGTTTCGAAGAATTTATAGACAACGGGGCTTAGAAAACTCCTGATATTTGCAACTCGTTCCAGAGATGAATTTGGTAGGTACTCTCTGTGTTGCCCTGTGAGAGTATTTCAACCCCTTAATGTATTTGTACCTTAAGGTATCGGTTATACATATATTTACGTATATGTATAACTATAGTAATTTTTACAAATAATTGTGGTGACTCCGGACAGCTATGTAAACTAGCTATTAATTAGATAAATATTAGATGTCATGATTTCTGATAACTGGCATTCCATATTCATGTTTTTTTATTTATTTATTAAAATAAATATTTAGGGGGTGGGGGGGGTGGTTCATAGTTGATATTTAAAACACATTTATGATTGGATGAAAATTATTTATCATCTCAGAAAAATGACCCAACAATTATTGACCGAGTAAATCAAATGCTAAAATTGTAATTATTTCTTATTTCGTACCTCCGAAACGGCCCTTTCAAAATATTCTTTCGATTCATGTCCAAAATCAAACAACAAAAAACGATTTTTTTTTTGATTAGTTTTAAAAAATTACGCTTGATTGCAAATATGATAACTTTATTTAGGTGTGTTCTAAAATAAACAATTATTCATTTCAAATAACAAATCTTATTGATAAATGATAATAATGCTGACTTTGATAGTAGATTAAACAACACACCTCGATAAAGGTGAACTTATAAGCAAAAACCTATGAAGACTGGCCTTAAATTAACAACACACGTACATCGGTCACAGGCGCCGGCATCTAACTGATAACTGACAACCAGTAACCCTTTCTTATCAAGGGCACTTGATACATGAATGTCATGCATAATGCTCACGCCCGAGGTCACCCGCCCTGTCCGAAGTCACCTCATATTTATTTATTAACGCCGGTTAAAAAGGCTTTTACATATAAGTATAGTTCATAAAATGTACTCAGTAGTGCAGTAGATAAGAATGTCTGATATAAAATATTTAAAATATTGTAAAAAGAAAGAAATATTTAATTTTGTACATAATAGGGAGTAATACAAAAGGACAATTTGACACATTCAGCCAAAGAACCAACGCATTTTGCACATCCAAAGTTAAACGATTTCACCAAATAAACCAGCTCTACTAGATGAAATAAGTCAGTTTATATTGCAATATTAATGAACTAAATGTATCAACAACATTGGAGTGTACGTTTCCTAAATTTTGAATTCGTCTCGTAGGAGCATAAATACGCGCAGGAGTGTAATATTGCGACGTTGAAGCATAATTGTTACAATGTCGCGGTGGGTAAACTGTCATTAGTGTCATTACTGTCATGCCAGGAACGTGGAACGAAATTTAAAATATTATAGTAATTCAGAGGTATTCAACACCGAATTAATAATTTTAAACAAACAAATTCAATCATAAAAATTCTTCGTTCCGATAATTTTAATAAATTTAATGAATAAATTAGCCGTAATCAAGGCATTCTCTAGATACCTACTCTAAAATATAGAAATTATTTTAATAATAATTTGATAATAATTATTCTATCAATTATGTGTTAACGAACTTGATAATTAGTCCAGTGCAATTAGCGATTCGCGATCGTAATTATTCCGGTTTATTTGGGAAAAACTAGATGTTGGCGCGATTTCGGCCGGTTTTTTCAAAATAGCGGTGCGAGCACAGGTGCGCCAAGGTCGGAAACTCAGATTTTACATCAAAGGATCAGTTTATAAAACACATAAAAAAATTGAGACTACCGGAATAATTACGATCGCGACCCCCATTTTGGCGCTAATTGCACTGGCCTAAAGTTGGAGACCAAACTGTGGAATTATACTCGATATGAGTCCTTACTAGTGACATGTAAAATTATTTATTAAATATCTGACGTGTACCCGGCGTTGCTGGGGGTTTTCTTAGGACAGAGATATATACCATCCAAGACTTTTCTGTTAGCCTTTTTAAGATATACAATTCCGTAGTACATTATTTTGATTTATCTCATAAGGTTTAGCGAACGTTAACAATGTAGTGCCTAAAAATATATTTTTACGACTTGATTATAAAACATCGACTTTTCTCTACTTTCTATAAATAAATATACATGTATTATATATGTGAACCTTCCGGAAGAAATTTTCTAAATGCTAATGATAACACTATCAAAATCCGTTGCGTAGTTTAGAAGAACTAAGCGCACAAACAGACAGACGCGGATAGAGAATTTATTTTATACTATTAAAGATTTAAATAACTTCAGTTTATATAGTGAGGCTGAAGGTGATGGGGAAGGGAAAAAGTTGGGGGAGATGAAGGTGGAGAAGTACCTGGTTGTACAGATATGATCACCAAACGAGGGGAGAAGTATCACTTGCTCCAGTTAATATTGAAAGGCAAGATAGAGGGTCGCAGAGGGCCTGGTAGGAGACAAATGTCTTGGCTGCGAAATATACGAGAGTGGACCGGCATTAGAAGTGTTGAGGAGCTATTCCGGGCAGCGCAAGACAAAGAGACATTTTCCAGAGTGATCGCCAACGTCGGGGGGACCTGATACGGCACATAAAGAAGAAGAAGATCACCAAACACGGCCAAAGCCATTTCAAGCAACGTTTCAATTCTGAATGGTGGTCTTACACCAGAGCTATATGATAGTATCTTCCACTTCACGAATGAACTCTAAATGAAGATATTCCTAAACAAAAAAAGGCAATATTCATAACAGTATGGGTTAGTAATAGTGTTTTGTCAACACTTCACTAGGAGAACCTGTATTGAAGTGTTCAGATAAAGTGTTATTATGCCGTCAAGTAGGTACAAACAAACATCGTCCTTGAGTTTTCGTAAAGTGAAACAGTCGAAGTTAGAAGAAGACATTACACGATCATTGGAATCAAACACTTGAATCGGATCATTTTAAAAGAGCCAGACTAATAGAAAAGTGTGTATGAAGCGAGGAATGTGTGCAAAGTCAGAGTAGTGTAGCGGACTATCCTCTATATTGCTAAGATATGGATAAACCGGGACTCGAACCTGGTTATTAAATTGGCTAAGCTCAGATAAAATGGTAGAGCAGGCGACTCGTGTACAATCAGGGGTGGGCAGTTCTTTGATCAGCAGCTCGTCCATCGGTCAGGAGGTTGGAAAAGGACATCACAATAATAACACATAAGTAAAAGGCACAAGGTATATTAAATGTCTCGAGAAATACAGGTTAACATGGATCTCCCTACTAACTCTCTCTACTAATTTATGACGACCAGATAAAGCGTGGATTCTACATGAAATTTACGAGAATTGAACACAAGAAAAAGGGGAAGGTTGAAAGCTTACGAATCGTCTCGATGAGGTAAGGGGCATCATGTTGAGCCAGAGGTACCCGCGCTCACAGGCGGCGGGTCAGTTGAGGCGGTGAAGTGCACTCGGGATTTTACGCGGGAACGGGACTCCATTGAGTAAGCCCGAACCGTAATAATAAACATGATTGTAAGTTTGATGGCGAAATGCATCTAGTAGGAAACTGGCACGAGATCGCGTCTGTTTCTATTATTACGTAATTCCGCGCGCTCGAACATTGTGAGCGTTTGTGGTTCGCTCTGCGAGAAACACACTGTTGCCATGACCGAGGTCCGCTCTCGACTGGCGGGGCTCGGCGGTGGCGGGCAGTGTTGAGCCGAGAACGCTCCCTGGGTGGTCTGTGCCATCACGCGGCGGCTAGCTGCGTTTTGTCACGTACGCCACGATCGTTTGCATGGGGAAAGCGAGGCTAAATTATGCATCTTTTTTATAGGGTGACTTGTATTACGTAACACATTCCCCCTCCGCCAGTAAAAGGCGACGTGGTAATGAAGCTTTAGGCGCTAAAAATCCTCTTCATCTTGTCGTGAGGTGAGTAGAGAGAGAAAAAAAACAGTGTTGATTTACAAAAAAACAAAGAAAAAATACATGGTTATGCAATGGTGAAAAGACAACATACAAGGTTATGCAGTGACGACAAGAACAACATACAAGGTTATGCAGTGATGAAAAGAACAAACATACAAGGTTATGCAGTGATGAAAAGAACAACATACAAGGTTATGCAGTGATGAAAAGAACAAACATACAAGGTTATGCAGTGATGAAAAGAACAAACATACAAGGTTATGCAGTGATGAAAAGAACAACATACAAGGTTATGCAGTGATGAAAAGAACAAAAAGGACTCTAAAATTTCATTGGTCTGTAAGCTAAGTTTGAAGAGCGTAGTGTTTTCGTAGAGTACCAAGTAGACGTAATTTCACTGAAGTTATAAAGTTACATTTTCACTGTAACTTGACCCATTTGAGATTGCACTCAAGTATCACTAGGGCCATAGAAATTGAACTGTGCTTCTTGGTTGTGGTTGAGAGATGGTGATGCGGAGGGCCAGAAGTATCCGGGTTTTGTTGTTGTACCAGCGTGAATTTCATTATGCTGATGCGGTGGAGCAGTGGTTGTCAAGGTGAAATGGAGTTGGTAATAACATGGAGTAATACCAATAAGTTGATTGATGGTTGATGCGTGTAATGGTTATTATGTTGAGTTTGCGCATCGGCAAGTGGTTGGTTTGAACAAATGGCAAGTGGTTGATTTGTATGACTGCCAGTAGTTGATTTGCACAAACGGCAAGTGGTTGATTGCACAACGGCAAGTGGTTGATTTGCACAAACGGCAAGTGGTTGATTTGCACAAACGGCAAGTGGTTGATTTGCACAAACGGCAAGTGGTTGATTTGCACAAACGGCAAGTGGTTGATTTGCACAAACGGCAAGTGGTTGATTGCAGGAACATAATTAACCTTGAGCTGGCATGCTCTGAGGTTGGTTCTTTTGAATGTGGTTTGAATGATGAGACAACTTGATTTGCAACTGCACGCACCACTCACACCTAATTTGGGTGCGGTCGGGTGTTTTTGGTACGCAGAGATTGGAGGGATGTGAGTGATGGAAGTGAAGGCGGCAAAGAAGAGAAGCTCAGCTTGCAGGTGATGAGAAGGGCTGCTGGTCTTCTTTTTAATCCAGGGACAGGTTATTATTAGAGCCAAAATTCTTGAAGTTTACCTGCCTAGTAGACCAATGATGCAAAACGTTTGGAGAGAAACAAATTGTGTTCAAGAGAAAAGAAAAAAAGACAAAAAAAACGTCGTTGGTTAGAGAGAGTAGAGAGAGAGTAGAGAGAGAGTAGAGAGAGATCCAATATGCTGACTATACCATGAGTATCCCGAGATTGGGGAGACAAAAAACTATCACGACTGGCGTGAGGTTACCTATTTGATATACAAGGTATAGGTAGGTGGTTGTACAGTAGTAACACCAAGTTTCTGAAAGAAGTTGGCCTTCCATGGCCGGTGTTAGCGCTTGAGCGATAACAACTTACGACTTTCAAAATTACAAGAAATGTGTTGATTACCTAGGTATGGGTGAAAAGGAGAGATTTGAAGCAAATTTCATGGATAAAGATTGTCTTATAGACAGACGATACGCTATGTGCGTAGGGTACACCTTCCAGATTCATGAAATTAACCTCAAGGATAATGAGGGAGAAAAAAAATGGCGATGAGCGAGAAGGTCTGCTGGTGATGGAGCTGATTCTCCGTTCGATCTCTTTCAGAGAACGAAATGTGGTCAACCAGCAGATTTCCTAGCTTTTACAAATGTACAAGAGTTTGATGGAGGGGAGAAGGATGGAGGATTGAGTAGCGAAAATTGATAGTGACTGAGCTAATTCCCAATTCGATCTCTATGTGAGGACGAAATATATCAACCAGCAAATTTCCTAACTCTTTACACAAATATGCATGAATTTGATGAAAAGGTGAAGGAGAATACACAGTAATAACAATCTAATCTTTCACGTGTATTTGGTGAAAGATTAGGGGTCGTATTTAATCTTCTACAGTTTGTGAGAACATGACAGACCCTTGCTCAAGTTTCACAAACCTGGGAGTTTTTCTTATTCGTCTCCCAGACAACGAGTTAGGTGGTTTTGTGTCACTGTCTCAATTAACTCCCACGACACGATACCTCATAACCAACAGTGAAGCTGATGGCTAGTCCATGGTCAATGGATAGTGGATGGTTCTTGGGTCCGCTGACAAGAAGTCCACAGGTATCAGTTAGCGTAAAAAATTGCTGAATGCACAGCTTCATGTTTGTTTGAAGAGAACAAAAAATTCTCACTACAGTGAAAGACATTTCCCTCAGTGTCATGAGTTATACAAAAAAGGGCCCCAATTAAGGGTGACAAGTCAGGGTAAAATGATCTACGTCCGGTAGAACAAGTACATAGTGTCAACTTATTTAAAGAAAACAACAACAAGATATTGTATCGTTCGCACGAATCATGGTAAGTATTATAACGTCTTCACGTCTCATGTAGAACAAGTACATAGTGTCAACTTATTTAAAGAAAACAACAACAAGATATTGTATCGTTCGCACGAATCATGGTAAGTATTATAACGTCTTCACGTCTCATGTAGAACAAGTACATAGTGTCAACTTATTTAAAGAAAACAACAACAAGATATTGTATCGTTCGCACGAATCATGGTAAGTATTATAACGTCTCCACGTCTCATGTAGAAATTGAACGAATTACGAAAGAACCCTAGTATTGAAAGGAAAGGTACAACATAGATATTTATAACCATTTAATGGGACAAATTATCTCTTTGGCCACAGTGTATGTAAGCCAGTAAAAAAAGTAATTATAACGAACTTCTCGTATCATGGTAGATATTATAACATTCTCATGTATAGTGTTAGATTTTATAACGATCCCTCGTCTCATGGTGGATATTGTAACATTCTCATGTATCATGAAAATAATATATCAACGTTCAATAATAAAAAAGTACCATTTCAATACCGGAAAAAAAAAGATACATACACAATGTCAAAAACAATCAAGTAGTGGCTATTGGTATTATCAAAAAAAGACAACGGCATAACCTTTGGTTGGGTTTATGCGTTAAGTTGGCAATAATACAAGACATATGCCAACAAGGATGTCTTAAACAAGACACAAATATAGCAAAAGAGACCTATTTGGTTTTACTAACTCTTTGCTTACAAAAAAGGTTTGTAGTGGTTTATTTAAGACCTGATTGGGTTTTACTTACTTAAAATGACCAAACAAAAACAAGGAAACACACTTGGTGTTACCAAAATTGCCACAAACACGAATGTTGTGAACTTTATGTTACAAATTTGATACAGAAGGCACCTAGAGACACAGGATGACTTAATATGAGTGACCTGGCTCGGTGTATTTGACAAGGCAAATTAATGCTTATTTAAGTCAAAATATAGTACATAATATAACAAATTGGGGTCAGGAAGTTGAGATCTTAAGATTTTACATACTCAATGTGACCGAAAGGTGTTATGTATGTAACATTGTTATTGATGAGGAGGACAAATCGGCGTTTGTTCTCCTTTACAACAACCTTTTTCAGAATTGACGTGTCAATATCAAATTCTGAAAAAACAACAAATTAGAGCAAATGGGAATGTTGAGCGCCATTCAATTTTTTAGAAAAAACTGAAAAAACTTTAAAACAAAGTTATTGTAACTTTTTATTTGTTACACCTATGTAAACTTGAATCAAATGACGATACCAAACTGGAATTTACACACGCATTATGATTACAAGTTACAGGGGTAGAATATTCACCTCAATTGGGTGTATGTTGCAAAGGGGCCATTGTTTTATGTACGATGGAACCCATTGGAACAAATGTGAAGAACAAATGTGAAAGAACAATGTAAAGAACAATGTGAAGAACAAAGTGAAAGAACAATGTGAAGAACAAAGAACAGAAAAAATATTTACAAAACAATGTTGTACGTGACTTTTTGTGGTATTTATGACAAAAAATAGTTATGTATTTAGTGTCGTAAATGTCAGAATGGTAACGACTAACAAATGATGTCCAGGGTCGCGACTCCGGGAGCATCAATTGTTTGGGAAGCAGAAAAAGTCTCTTGACTAGAATGATATCAGTTCCAGAGAAGATACGTACAAAATATGAGTACAAATTATAACATTACACGGTGAGGTGTGACAAAGAAACAAAAATAACAAAGGGTTTATACAAAAGAGCATAATAGTACAAGTATTGGTGAGAAATGATTTAAAACCACAGTTGACACTTCTGTGTTTTAGAAAAAAAAGGTTACCTTGCAGAGGTCGAAAATGCGAGTTTTTATATGAAACTAACGCATTAAGACATGCTATTTGTCTGCACGAGGGCCAAGTCTCGTGGGACAAAGGTAGAGCCAAAAGTTTGTTAGTTATGTGAGTGTGACCTAGTGAAGGTGGTGTCTGTTGTGTCCACACTTCCTAGTTTGACAATATCTTTCACGTGATAGTTGCCGATGTGTTTCCCAGAGGCATCCGATAGGGTGTACACTACATCGGAGATTTTTCTCAGGACTTTTGCTTTAACAAAGCGAGGAGCTAGTTTTGCAGAGAAATACAGAGCACCTTGTGAGAGTGTGTTGTTGCGTCTCCAAACTATGTCGTTTTCCTTAAAGGTAACATGTTTCCTGCGTAAATTGTGTCTGTTTGCGACAGAGATTATACTGCCGGGTTGAAATTGCAGCCCTTTTATGTATTTCCTGTTGTAAAATGTTGCGTGTTTGATCAGGACGTTTTTGGTTTTGTTGAAAGGAGAAATATTCCTGTCTTTCAATTCCTTTTCTAAGCTTTGAGTACTTCGAGAGCAGATGTTGGCTATTATGCCTAAGGTGTTGTTTCGAGGATTCATTTTGTGGCTAGTTGAGTTAGACATTGTGAAAAGAAAAAAGAATTGTCAGAGTGTTGTGGCTGGTTGTTTTTCAAAAAAAACAGGGGTTTACTTGTGATGGTAGGTGAAGAATTTTGTGAAATTTTTGAAGTCCCAGTATGGAAAAAAAATGGCCAGCGGTCTCCTTGTGTTTTTAATGGGAAGGTCCCTGAGATTGTGCGTTTTGAAAAAAATTTTCGAAAAATTTCAAAGTCCTAGATGAGTGAAGGAATTTTTTGAAAAATTTCCAAGTCTTTGATTTGAAAAAAAAACGGCCAGGGGTCTCCTTGCAATTTTAGTGGAAAAGTCCCTGAGATTGTGCGTTTTGAAAAAAATTTTCGAAAAATTTCAAAGTCCTAGATGAGTGAAGGAAATTTTTGAAAAATTTCCAAGTCTTTGATTTGAAAAAAAAACGGCCAGGGGTCTCCTTGCAATTTTAGTGGAAAAGTCCCTGAGATTGTGCGTTTTGAAAAAAATTTTCGAAAAATTTCAAAGTCCTAGATGAGTGAAGGAAATTTTTGAAAAATTTCCAAGTCTTTGATTTGAAAAAAAAAACGGCCAGGGATTACCCTGGGATTTTGATGAAAAAGTCCCTGAGGTGTGCGTTTTGAAAAAAAAATTTCCAAAAAACAGATTTCCGAAAAAATTAAAATTTCCGAAAAATTTCGAAGTCCTTGATTTTTGAAAAAAATGGCTAGGGGTTACCCTGGGATTTTGATGGAAAAGTCCCTGAGATTGTGCGTTTTTGAAAAATTTCCGAAAAAACCAAATTTCCGAAAAAATTTTCAAAATTCCGAAAAATTTCCGAATACAGATTTCGAGGAAGTATTGTTTTTTCTTTCAACAATTAATGGAGGGTTGTTTGTGATTCGTGACCAATTGTCTGAATTTAGGCAGAACCAGCTTTTGGTTATTTACACGCAAGCATCCCTTTCCCTGGACACGACAGGCTCGAGGCGGAGAAGGGCCGAGAGTCGGGGATTTACGTCAATCGCGAATCTCAATTATATGTAAAGGGTAAGTCGGCTTTCAAGACTTTTCTTTCAAAAAGGATACTCTACCCACCTTTATTACATATAAAGCGAAATTATCAGATGACAGAAGGGCGTTAGTTTTCCTTGTCTATGAATTTTGCAGAACGATGCTGGCTTATGGCTCCACTAACAAGGAATTTATTTTGTATCATGTACAAGATTTGAAATTGTTGAATTGTAGTTTAATGTAGCTCGTTTCCTCTAATAGTTGTACTCGGAAAGTAAACCTTCATGGTTAAAGATCACTATGTGATGTTTGAGATGTCCGAAAAGAAGTAAATGTTGGTTGCGCACCTTGTGATAGAATACCGGTAATTAAATTTTGTCGAGTGACGATTCGTAGAACTTGTAATTTAACACAGAATAGTTTTAATGTGACACGGTTGTTTTAGATTTGACGCGATGGTTTGTAGAACAGCTATGATTTATTGGAAGAAAACATAGTTATTCAATTGTTAATACAAAGCAAGACATAAAACACAGTGAAAGAGTTCAAGATTATTTCCAATTTGACCTCCCGATGGACGATTAATAATCAGAGAAAAAACCACGTTTGCGCCAGTGCTAAGTTATAACACAATAAAGGCACAAGGTATATTAAATGTCTCGAGAAATACAGGTTAACATGGATCTCCCTACTAACTCTCTCTACTAATTTATGACGACCAGATAAAGCGTGGATTCTACATGAAATTTACGAGAATTGAACACAAGAAAAAGGGGAAGGTTGAAAGCTTACGAATCGTCTCGATGAGGTAAGGGGCATCATGTTGAGCCAGAGGTACCCGCGCTCACAGGCGGCGGGTCAGTTGAGGCGGTGAAGTGCACTCGGGATTTTACGCGGGAACGGGACTCCATTGAGTAAGCCCGAACCGTAATAATAAACATGATTGTAAGTTTGATGGCGAAATGCATCTAGTAGGAAACTGGCACGAGATCGCGTCTGTTTCTATTATTACGTAATTCCGCGCGCTCGAACATTGTGAGCGTTTGTGGTTCGCTCTGCGAGAAACACACTGTTGCCATGACCGAGGTCCGCTCTCGACTGGCGGGGCTCGGCGGTGGCGGGCAGTGTTGAGCCGAGAACGCTCCCTGGGTGGTCTGTGCCATCACGCGGCGGCTAGCTGCGTTTTGTCACGTACGCCACGATCGTTTGCATGGGGAAAGCGAGGCTAAATTATGCATCTTTTTTATAGGGTGACTTGTATTACGTAACAATATCTACCCCAGTGGAGAAACTTTGTGATGGTTAGTTAGTTAATCATGTTTGATGAATAGCCAGATTTTACGATATCATAACTCTACTGGCAGTTAGCAGCCGGATACCACCAATTTAATATTAGCAAAGAAACCACTCCATATTTTATGAGACATAATGAATAACAACATTTTTCTAACCGACTATTATCAAGTATTATAATTAGTTTTAAATGTCAAAGTTTCATTAATATGTATAATTTAATTTTATTTTATTTAATTTCATTAATACATCATTCATAAACGTATTATACTTTTAATGCGATTTTCGTACGAAGTTGAAATTCCGTTCCATTAGCATTATTGTATAGATCAGAGGTTCCCAAACTTTTTTTTGTCCCGTAGACCACTTGCCAATTTTTTTTTTCTGTAGACCCCCTGCCTACCAAATATTGAATTTTCCTAAAACTATTAACGTCCCATGTGATAATCATTTATTTTTTTCTTAAAAAGATTCCCTTCCCTACCCTACAACCGGGTGGCGATATAATTCCTCTGTTTTTGATTTGTGCAGACAGGGGCATTCTTGCGAGGTATTACACCAAATGAAAATGGAGCAGGATAAGCAACGGGAATTTCTTTCTGTAGCTGGCTCTACAGAACTGCCCCTTAAGTTCTTTGTTAGCTCTTATTCCGATCAGTTCTTCTTGTCATATGATATCCGATTCTTCAACATTCCATTTCCACAGTCAAAATGTCCTCAAACTTAGTTTTGAAGTCTGTGTGAAGTACATCTAAATGTTGAACGTCATTATTACCCTGGACGTTTTTCAAAAACAAGTTGGGGTACTAGGAAAATTCGCGGCTTCCAATGTGCAATGTTTTGGTTTAATATATTAATTCTGATGAAAAAAGGAACGTAGACTCTATTTATATATCTCAATAAACCACTTTACGATATATAAAAATAGAAATATCAAATAAGTAATTTCTCAGTCTATTGTTAGTATTACTTGAACTGTGTTATTTGTGTTAGGTGTATTCTAAACTGAGAACTGTGAACTCCTAAATATTGAGTTGAGATAAATGGGGGTCCGCTCGTATGTACCCCCATTTGAATCTCGTGGACCCCCAAATTTTTTTCTCGCTGACATAGACCCCCAGCAAGCCGATATCGACCCCTGGGGGTCCATATAGACCACTTTGGGAACCTCTGGTATAGATAGTTTGGTGTTATATTTTTATGTTGAATTATAATTTTTATGAATACGAATATCATTATTATAATGAAATGGATAAGAGAAAATGTTAGAATTATTCTGACGGGTTTGTCTGAAACTGGAAGTGATTTTTATTATTTAAAACTTTGAAAAAAATCGGTTTGCTGATGATTGAACCTTCCTTCACAGGGACCGGTGTCAGCCGCGCTACCGACCTTGCAAGATGCCGAACGGGTTAGATCGACATTTATATCCTATATTAAGGCGGGTTCCATGATAACTCAACACAGTGACAATTCAACACACCTTTAAAAAGTTATATAAAGTAATTAGGAAAGATGAAAAAAAAATTTAAACCTAACCTAACCTAACCTACATAACCCAGTTAAAAAAATATTTGTTTCATCACTTTTCATGACTTTATATAACTTTTTAAAGATGTGATGAATTATCATTTTGATGATTTATCCGGTCACCATTAAGGCGATGCACTACGTAGTAATGCAAAATTATGTGGTTTTGGTTTGTAAATTTGGTCGCCTAGAAATGTTTCAGATGCTTAAATTAAATACTGCGAGTAGAATACATTCTGGCCTTTGAAACAATTGAGTATTTTTTAGATAAGTCTTTTTATAAGCCCAGAAAAAAATTATGCTTAAGGCCTATTAAAACTGCTTTAAAGTTCAAAATCTCCTACTTACGAACCTATTTTCGGTTATGATTTTATTGCATAATGTGGAAAATTAAGTTATTTATAAAATGTTCGAAAAACATTTAAATATTTGTGCCTGAACATCCACAAAATAAAATAAAAGGCACTTTTTGGCCATGTTTTTTTCTTGCATAAATCAAAACAGGTGGATGGTGTTAAGCGAGAATTTAAGCCTTATCGCCATCTACGTAAGGTGTGTTATTGATAGCGGTTCGATTCAAAATATTGCACGACGTATTGCATCGCCTTAACTGCTATGATTTCGTACGATTTCAGAGAAATCCGTGTACGTCCGCGTGTGTACACGACTGACACCAAAAGAATTGATCAACATCGACATCGACAACGAATCTCAATCCGGGTGTTACAAACCTTATGAATAGACGAAGGAATCTTCTACAAGAGGCTCATTCATTTTTTACGTCTTTTCAATCAGAAAACCGACAGGTTAATTTTCAGAGAGATGACCTGTGGCGAGGTGAGGAAATAAATTAGTGTCTCTTGTTATTGCTTATATTACCTATGGGTAGATGCGGCCCTATTCACAGCACTGTGGTAATTATTACTCGTCCTCCTATGCTGTTCGTTGATATACATCACACACACTGTTCGTAAACTAGTGGTAAAATTGGGAAACTGGTGAATAAACATCACATAGACATGGAGAACTCAAAAAAATATTATCATTAGTTTGCCGGCGTTGCTGGGGTTAACCCTAAGAGATAGACATATAGGCCTATATAAAATACACAATTCCTTAGTACATTATTTTTTTATGTTTCTCATAAGTTTTAGCCAGCGTTAACAATGTAAGCGCCCAATTTTTTTATCTCTTGATTACAAAACATCGAATTTCCTCTACTTTGTATAAATAAAATATGATTGTATTAACATAAACCTTCCGGAAGAAATTTTCTAAACAACAGTAAAAATCGTATTAATATCAATCTGTTTGCATAGCTTAGGAGAACTAAGCGCACAAACAAACAGACACGTTTCGTTACCTTAAACTTTATAAACAAGAGATGTGGTAAGTGCGCTCAAGAAAAATGTCTCTGAAAATGGGGGCTGTGGGGCAAAAAGATTTGAAATTTTTGTTCAACCTAGAAAAGCAAAAGCAACATCAAAAGTGGAGAAGAATTAACTGAAAATATAAACATTAAAAGACATTTGGATGCCAATACTATTTGTTCACAGAATATGAACCTAATACCTTTCAAAGACCCTCAATCAATGTTAACCGTTTACAGTTCCTTAATTTTATTTATTTATTTATGTCTATTCTTGAATACACATTTTACAAATGATTACAGTGGTTTATATTGTAGTACAGAGAAAAAAGGTATAAAAAATAAAGAACTTAGGTTTATATAGGTAAAACTGTGTGTGGGTGATATTGTATGTTACGTGAACACCTCACTAGGAGAACCTGTGCTGAGGTGATAACGTGTTTGTGATTAAGTGTGACAGGTATTTATGTTTATATTAACATAAACCTTCCGGAAGAAATTTTCTAAACAACAGTAAAAATCGTATTAATATCAATCTGTTTGCATAGCTTAGGAGAACTAAGCGCACAAACAAACAGACACGAAAAGCGACTTTATTTTGTACTATTTAGAGTTGTTTCTTTTCTAAAATCGAATAACAAGCGTAAACTATGTTGTATGCGAGCGTTGCATTTGTATTAGTATTGTGTTAGATTTATCTCACTCATTTCGGGATGCGATACCTAAAACCTATTTTAAACATTTAAAAAAACTTCAAAGTGATTTTATTACGAGTCAAATAAAACCAAATCTTTATCCATTTTATGTACCTAGAATTTTTTTTGCTGTTTAGCGAACAATTTATTGTAGTCCACAAATCCCCTATTTTTGTAAAAAAATCTGAACCTTACCAATTTGTAAGACCATAAATAAATAGTCAAATTGAGGGATTTTCGTCACAAAACGAGTGCTCGGATTTATTTATTAGTAATTTTATTTGAAATAAAAACAAAATTCTTATTGAAATATTTCTTGTACAATACAAATTCACCTTTGAAAATGCAACAAATCTGCGCATCGACCAACGGTAACTCTTTATTATGATATGAAAATAGCTTTATTTTTCAAAATTTAACGTCTTGCTTTGGTAGATAAAATAACGATTTTTCGAAATCAATTTGTGTTTTTTTGAAGAAAAGTGTCCATACGTCTAAAATTGGCCTAAAAAATTACAAATTTCAGGTCAATTCTACCTATTTCTCCTTAATCCGTGAATATTTTACTGTAATTATTCGAACAAAATATCTTTAGTTTAATTAATCTCTCCAAATAGTATTAAATAAAGTCGCTATCTGCGTCTGTCTGTTTGTGCACTCAGTTCTTCTAAACTACGCAACGGATTTTGAAAGGGTTTTCACTATCACTTAGAGAATTTCTTCCGAAAGGTTTGCATATATAAAACATGCATATTTAATTTATAAAAAGTAGAGAAAAGTCGAGCAACGCCGGGCGCACATCAGCTAGTTGGATTAATATTACGAAACCACTGTTCGTATCCGTAGTCATACTGAACATACCAACTCATTTCCTTTATTGTAAAATAATTCGTCCGAACCACATATAATAATATCCAGAAACGCTATAGGGTGATTTACAATGATTCATACTGATTATAAATACATTAGAAGCATATCTAATTATGTTTTATCATTGTATGTAAGTATCGAATACTTTTATATCTACTTCATGTTGACCCTATACTATTATTATTACTGTGTAGTTTGTATGGATTATCTCGATGGGAGGTTAGGTGCATGCGAACATTTTAACTGATGGGTATTGTCTAGTAATATTATATATTTTGGTGTAGGCTTAGGAAGTAAAGACTATTGACTATTGATAGTAAAATAAGATTTTCATCAGCTTTTCACGTGACATTTTATACACGGAGAAAAAAATGTTATTAATTTATTAAAAATCTGTTCAAATTGTTCTTATTCTGGTTAAAAACAGGAGTACAGGCATTCTAGCGAATGAATTGACAGGTTTCCTAGTAAAACACGAATTATTGCGATGCGAAAATATTTTTACATTTCGTCATTGTGTACTATCAGGACAAATGCAGGTGCATGAAGACATGTTCCGGTATTTCTTGAATTGTACTAAAATTTTATTATGAAAATGCATGCTTCCCATTTTTAACAGGATTTTAATAAATCAGCAACACTCATTTTTCTCAGTGTAGCTACATAGGATAGTTCTGTGGGACTATTGTTAAGATATATCAGTCCCTGATGAGACACCACACCACCATGTAGATTCGAATTGTTGCTTGGCAAGGCCATAGCTATGTTGAGTAACCAGATCAATAACCAGGTACCAGAAGTAGGTACTTCCAAAACATTCTAATACATTTTATGTGGTAAGTGCGCTCAAGAAAAAATATCTCTGAAAATGGGGGCTGTGGGGCAAAAAGATTGAAATTTTTGTTCAACCTAGAAAAGCAAAAGCAACATCAAAAGTGGAGAAGAATTAACTGAAAATATGAACATTAAAAAACATTTTGATGCCAATACTATTTATTCACAGAATATGAACCTAATACCTTTCAAAGACCCCCAGTTACAGTTCCTTAATTTTATTTATTTATTTATGTCTATTCTTGAATACACATTTTACAAATGATTACAGTGGTTTATATTGTAGTACAGAGAAAAAAGGTATAAAAAATAAGGAACATAGGTTTATATAGGTAAAACTGTGTGTGGGTGATATTGTATGTTACGTGAACACCTCACTAGGAGAACCTGTGCTGAGGTGATAACGTGTTTTTGATTAAGTGTGACAGGTATTTATGTGTTGTAGTAGAAAGTTAATTTTTTTTTTCAGACATATATTGAAACATGAAAACACACATTTATATGTGAGTGTATGTATTTTTGGATAATTCTTGAAGAACGTGTATAATATTTAATTTTACTTATTATATTTTGGTTATGTTTGGTTAATTAGAATTTTGGATTAATTAGAAGTAAACTTGAAGATGGAAGCACTATTTGGAACCCACATTATTTTAAATAAGAAAAAATTGTAGAATTGGTTAAAAAAATTAAAAATTAATTCACTTAAAATTAGAAGGCTATTGACTGATTTAATATATTTTTATCCAATATAATTCACGGCCATTTTGACACTGCATTATGTCTTAGGAATATTGAAATAATGTTCCTAATTCCTTAGCATGTTTTACCTGAAAATATATAAAAATAATATCGCCTATTTTAATGTGTCGAATAAAAGTGTGCTGAAGTAGACATTTTCGTCGATAATTCATACGGATTTAGAAAAAATGTTCTGTTGTCGCTAAAATATACGCTGATAATATTATGTATCACTCGCATCTCTATTTGCGTCTATTGTGCAGTGTGGACTAAGCCCGTTAGAGGCCCGGGGCGGCAAAGATGAATGAGCCCCCCCCCCTAGTTTAAAAAATTATGTAAATTTAATGTGTTTTTTTTTATTTAGTTAAAATGTTGCAAGCGAAATTTTTAATACGGATATGTACCTACGAGGAAACTAATATTCGGATCGATCCGCAAAAAAAAACATCCGATTTGCACCAAGTCTTAAAACTGTTTGAAAATCCAGTCACTATGGCCAGGGCCGTATTATGCGTAAGGCAGTGTAGGCAACTGCCTAGGGGCCCCGCATCGGGTAGGGGCCCCTAGGGTAAAGGAGCCCCGATACGCGTATTGCCTAGGGGCCCCGACTATGACACCACATAAGGATTGTTTTATAAAGGCGCTCCATTCTATTTTTTAAAATTTTTATGTACGATGAAAATTTTCCATAAAAAACGAAAATAAAATTCGCTGGTCCGCCATTTTTTCTTTTTTTTTAGATAAAAAAATTCCGCCTACATGGTGTCATAGTCACTGGATTTTCGAATGATTTAAGAACTGTTTGAAAATTCAGTCACTATGGCCAGGGCCGTATTACGCGTAAGGCAGTGTAGGCAATTGCCTAGGGGCCCCCATCGGGGAGGGGCCCTGGCATGTTTAATCCGACCCTGGCAGGGCCGTATTGTCCATTAAGCAGTGTAAGCCACTGCCTTGGGGCCACGGGGGGCCTCTTTACCCTAGAGGCCCCTAACCGATGGTAGCTAAAGGTAAATAGTGCATGCAAATCGGATGTATAGTTTGTTTAACATGTTGTCAACCAGGTTGAAAAACGTGTAAAAAAAAGTTTCGAGAAAAACGCATTCAAAGTTTTGCTGAAGGATAATTCAACATACAAACTGTTTCAAACGGTTTCACATAAAATGATCTATTTCCGTCAATTTTTCGAATTTATTTAAAACATTTTGTGAGAGCATTCTTCTTAACAAGTGCATATTTCAAAAAATTAAATTTAAAAAAAATTTACAGCGTCCTGGTGCCTTAAAGCCTTGTTTAGGATTTGATCAAGGGAACATGGAGGCGTTTGGGGGCCCCCCCAGCCGCCCCCTCCGCCCCTACCTTAGTCCGCCACTGCTATTGTGTCTCTATTATTTTATATCTCTTACCTTTATTTTGTACTATTGGTCATTTGAGTGAGTTTTCGTATAATTTTATAAATTATCATTTTTATTTGTTTTATTTTTGAATCTTTAATTAGATGTATCAAAATTAATGTATCACATGAGTAGATTTTTGTAATTGTTGTACCTATTTGTGTATTAATATAGTTTGTTCTATTACTGGATTGTTCTCATGTGACTGAGGGCATCTGTAATAACCCAGTTCGCCTATTAATATTGGTTGAATTTTTATGGTTGAACTATTTTGAACACAATTCGATTACTTATCTAAGTTATTTGGGCGAATTTGGCTCTGAGCCAAATAAACAACTATACACAAATACACTAAAAATACGCATTTTTTAAGGTCAATAAATTGAAACAATTTATAAACGGAGAACTATTTTGTATTCAGAATACGCCAGGAATTAAACTCGGCAACCAGCAGATTCGATAGATCCAAGAAAACTAGCAAAGCAAAAATACGGCCTTGAAATTTTAAATAATTTATTTTTATTTTTAGTTCTCGTAGCCGAAAGCCATTTAACCGTAAATGAATAGCCGATGTCTGGAAAAGTTGGCGGCAAGTGTAGATAAATTCTCAAAAAATGATAACCATAGAAATACGAAATATTTAGATGTTAGATACATTCTACATTCTTAATACATCTGTTTTAAAATGTTTGACTGATGATTCTACCTTCCTTCCCAGGGACTGGATTCCACCGCGCTAACAACCTCGCCATTTATTTCAAATATTAACTGCTGTAATGCCATTGAATTTCAGAGAAATGCGTGTGTACATGATTACCACCAACTTAGATAGAATGAATTGTCATCTTCCATGTTTAATTCAGTTCGATCGGATATCAGGAAGTCGGTTAATTTTCTTTTGCAAGATTTGCATTCTATCATTCCCAAAAACCAAAGAAAAATTCAAATAGATTCATTTAAAAATTGGTTAAGGTTTAAGTTTGTAGAGTTTTTGGTAGCTACATTCCCTAGCTACCAACGTCGTTAAAACTTTCACTAAATAAAATTGAGGGGAAAAAGCATAACCAATTTATTGAACATCAAAGAAGAAAAAGCCATTTTTTCCGTTTACCCGGCTTTTCCAGAGTTTGCCGTGAGTTTATTTTTTTTAAACTTTTTTACTTTGTTCTAATTTTAAAAACAAAATTATATTAAAAATACCTCGAACTTATTCATCAACCCTATAAAACTAACATGACAAGATAAAAAAATACAGGGTTTTCCAATAAGAGGTGTTATTTTGATATTCAATCGTAAAAGCTCAATGGTTTCATTGCTTGTGTGGCACGTAGCGCCGTCTTGTTGAAAGTAAACGTTGTCCAAATCAATACCATCCAATTCCGGCCATAAAAATCATTAATCATCTCTCGATAGCGCAATCCATTCACCGTAACTGTTGCTCCAGCCTCATTTTCGAAAAAGTAAGGTCCAATGACTCCGCCGGACCATAAACCGCACCAAAAAGTCACACGTTGAGGATAGAGAGGCTTTTCAACAATAACTCTAGGGTTTTCCGAGCTCCAGATGCGACAATTTTGCTTGTTGACGAAGCCACCGAGGTGGAAATGGGTCTCATCACTCAAGATGATTTTCATTTGATTCACTCAAGTGGATTTTATTAATTGCAATGCGTTGTTAAAGCGTATATCGTTCTATTTTTATTAATGGCGTAGTTTCTACTCGTCAAATGTCAGAAAATAACAGCTTTAAATGTAACATCTACCGAAATAGCGGGCTATTCAAAATAACACCTCTTATTGGAACCCCGGAATATTGTATCAAGAATATGTGTTATTTTACATTTACATGGTCACGGTCAGATATTTTATTAATTCAGTGCTTGTGGCGTTTTGCGTCACATTATAAATATTCAATGAAATTATCATAATATAATATTAATATGTAAAATATATACACATTAGAATGTCTGCATATTTCCTCACAGAGTTCTCAAAAGAAATGCTAATTTGAGAATGCATGATCTAAATAATTATATGGATATACAAATACATTTATGGTATCCCAATTTGGGTTTGTTGTGAGGCCGAAGGAAGTGGCTAGGGGAAGGAGACGGGGAAGCGGAAGTACATATCTTTTCAGATCTGGTTACCAAACACGACTAAAGCCATTTCAAGCAAAGTTTCACCAGAGCGATATAGAAAGTACCTACCACTATGGAACGTACCGCAAATAAATTCTATATAGTGGCTGAGTCTTGAATTAAATTACTCGGCTGGATAAGTTCTCCATCACGTCACAAGCAACATTTTCCGCTTACTTTTGTAGTAGTAGGAAATATGCTAGTATTATCAAGTTACGTTTGTCTTTTTTTCAAGAAAAAAATAAACAAAATATTATTCTTGTGAAACACCACAAATTTATTTGCGCTCGCTGGGATTTGAACCCGCAACCGGATTGCTAGTCGACAGCCTTACCCCTCAACCTGGATGCCGTCAAATTTAGATAAAATACTTTTTTTAACCAGAACTTACTGGTGTATAGTACCTATACTTACTTCCTAGATGAGAAAGCTATTCATTTTTTGGCAACAGTATAAAGTTTTTATTTGTGTACTTAGTACACAAATGTGCAGTGTACAGTACTTTCTAACAACAGGTTTCAAATAACACTTTTGCAGAACTTATTGGTCAGTAATTTAATATTTTTAAGAAGAGGTAAAAAGTGGTATTGGGCCTTGGGTTTAACCCATCTCTTCTGGTGCTAAAAAATCCCCCGGGTTCCGGTGATGGTTCCTCAGTAAACAAGTTATGTAGCGCGCGGTATTTCGTCCGATGCACGGATCCGAATACTTTTTCCCTCACACGCATAGCGCCCTCTCGCTCGGCAACTTTCAGCTCATCACCCGTACAGGAAGACACCCCATTGGCCGAGCTGCCCCAAAGGGTATATAACACCGTGCAGGCCTATATGGAGTCAGAGTATCCAGTCTCCTGGTTAAACTAAGCAACAGAATCCTAGTGGTCATTGCCCAGTTAAACCCTCCCCAGTACCAAGTCGAGAGAACCCTCCGGGTCCTCCTTGGGAATTCAAGTAACAGCTCCCTTGGGGACATTACTTGTCGGGAAAACCTCAACCCAAATAAGAGAGCACGGGTCCTCTGTTGAAGTTATTACGCTTTAGTGAGAACGTTAGTGATCGTTGTTTAAACTCTAAATGACTTTACTTTGTGATACAACTTTCCTGTACTCTTGAACTTACACATTTAGAATTGTATAGATATTAAATTGGATGAATTGAATAGTTTCCATTTATTACGTAAATATTTTTTTAAATAGTGCATATGGACACAAGAACACAAATCCCGTACCCTACTGCGAAACCGCGTAAACCACTCACTACCGCATATCTCGGCAAGTTACCACCGCACACAGCAGTACGTATTTCTTCTCTTCGATGGCGCTACAGCCCATATCGAGCTTTGGCCTCCTGCAACAGTCGCCTCCAACTCCTCCTGTCCTCAGCGGCTGACTTCCAGTTTGTCACCTGGAGAAGCTGTGCTGCATCCCCTCTTACCTCATCTTCCCACCTCAGTCTGGGTCTTCCCACTTTTCTCTTTCCACATGGGTGACCAGTCAGAATTCTTTTTGGGACGCGTGTATCCGGCATTCTCTGTACATGCCCAGCCCATCTCAGCCTGAGGAGTCTCATGGGTGCAGAGATGCTAGGGGCCTTATATATATCGTACAATTCTATATTGTGCCGGATACGCCACTGTTCGCCCTCTTTCACGGGTCCACATATTCTTCTCAGCACCTTTCTTTCAAAAGTATCCAGCATTTCAGCCATCTTTACCGTCAGTGTCAGCGCCTCACATCCATATGCCAATACAGTTCTTACAATGGTCTTATATATGGTTATTTTGATTTTTCTGTGGACACTACGTGACTTAAACACTGGCAGCAAAGAGAAGTATGTTTTGTTGGCTGCTGTGATTCTCCTTCTGATTTCTGCTGGATCCTCATTGTTCTCTGTCAGGCTGGAGCCCAGGTAGGTGAATTGATCGACCACTTCGTATGAGTAGTTGTATTTAAATAGTGCGCTACTTCTTCTTCTGTGTGAAGGGTTCCTGCTCTGTACCATCATTTTTGTTTTGTCAACATTAACTCGCAGTCCTACTTCCCGCGCCGCTGTTTCTAAAGGGTCGAAGACCTCCTTAATGGCTGAAATTGATCTTCCGACAATGTTGATGTCATCCGCATATCCGACAACTTGACTGCTCTTGAAACAAATATTGGAGCCAGTGTCTATTAGTGTTTTTCGTATTACATGTTCGAGCACAATGTTGAAGAGAGTGGGAGCCAGACTGTCCCCCTGTTTAAGTCCCTGTGATACTGTAAATTCTTCCGACAATTCTCCGTCTATTTTGACCTGACATCTTTAGTCTGACATTGTGGCTTTTATGAGCCTAACCAATTTAGGTGGAATCTGGAATTGTAGTAGTATGTCACATAGACATTCCCGATCTATGCTATCATATGCTTGCTTGAAATCAATGAATAGTTGGTGTATGTCTATGTCAAATTCCCAGCACTTTGCCAAGATCTGTCTGACGGTGAACAGTTGGTCTGTTGTGGATCTACCGGTGCGGAAGCCTGCCTGATACTCTCCCAGTAGGTTTTCTGCATATTTATCAATTCTTTGTTTCAGTATCATGGTGTAGATTTTATATGCTGTGCATAGAAGTGATATGCCTCTATGATTTTCGCATTTTAATTTGTCACCTTTCTTGTGAATTGGGCATATTATGCTTATTTGCCATTCCTCTGGGATTTTTTCCAGTGTCCATATTTTAGTTATTAAATTGAGTAGCAGATTTCTCAGATGCTCATTTCCAAATTTGAACAACTCTGCCAGGAGGTTGTCTTTCCCAGGTGATTTGTTGTTTTTAAGTTTCTTTAGTGCAGCATTTATTTCTCGCACTGTTGGTGGATTCGCTGATTCTTCATTACTTGATTCAGTGGGGATGTTGGTAGGGTGACTTCTCAGGTCGCTATTAGGGTTGAGAAGTTTATTGAAGTAGTTTTTCCACACTTTATTTATTTATTTATTTATTGATTCTTTACATTGTATCTTTTTCATAAAGTTATAATTTTTAACCTCACTAGGACAAGCCTGTGTTGAGGTTAATAATTTTACAAAATATTAAAAAAAATAGTACAAAGATTATAACATATATTTAAGATAGTACAATATTTAAAAAAAAATGAAATATTAAGATAACAATATTGTTACATTGACGTTTCTGCGAATTGGATACCTACATGGTACCTATTAGCCTATTCATTACAATATAATGCTGTAAACATGTATAACACTGTTTTTATTCGTTCCTTATCTGATATAATTGATCCATCAGCGTCTTTGCATAGTGTTGTATTCGGTTTGAAACCCTTCTTGAAGAAGTTTACTCCCCTATATGCTTCTCTAGGATTATTATTGACAAAGTCCTGTTCCATTTTTAGCAGTATATCATTCAAGAAATTTCTTTTCTTTCCCCGTATCAGCTTATTCGTTTCTTTTCTCGCTTGTTCGGACGCCTGTCTTTTGTTTCTTGTTGACGTTTCCAAGTACTTCTTTCTGAGTATATTCTTTTCAGCTATCTTTCTTTCACACTCTTCATCAAACCACGGGTTCCTGGGCTGTCTGGGCAGGTTTCCGACACTTGATTCCACTGCTCTTACAATTGCTTCTTTTATATCATTCCAATCTTTTTCGAGCGATTCTTGGGAGTTCTGCTCAGTGATCTGATCTGGTAGGCTATTTACAAGGGCGTTGTGATACTGCTCTTTGCCTTCTGGTGTTTTTAGAGCTTCCGTATTGATTTTTGGAATAGTTGGTGATTTTCGTGTCCTGTTGTTTGCAATTCGGCTCCTATAGGTGGCCACCACCATGTAGTGGTCTGAATCACAGTTGGCACCCCTATACGTCCTTACGTTTGTGATGCTCGTTGCCCCCCTTCTTTCTATCAGGACATGATCAATTTGGTTATGGTGTCTACCATCTGGCGACGTCCAGGTCCGTTTGTGTATGTCTTTTCTTGGGAATTGAGTCGAGGCCACGATTAGGTTTCTTGATTCTGCGAAATCAATCACTCGGGTTCCGTTATTATTAGCGTGCTTGTGTAGACTGTTCACTCCTGTAATGTGTTGGAGCAGAGGATCCTGTCCTATCTTGGCGTTAAAGTCCCCAATTACCATCTTAATGTCGTTCGATGGTAATGTGTCGTAGACCTGTTCGAGTTTCTGATAGTATGTATCTTTCATTATGTCCTCTTTGTCTTCCGTTTCAGCATGTACGTTGATCAATGTTACATTGAGAAATTTCGTTTTTATGCGTCAGCTGCACATTCTTTCGTTAATGGGTTTAAAGTCTAATATGCATTTTCCCATTTTCCGGTCCACAATGAAGGCCACTCCGAATTTATGATGTCTTTCATTTCCACCATGCAGATGCGTTCTTGTGTCAAATGGCTCAGATCCTATCCATCTGGTTTCTTGCACCGCCATTATGTCAATTTTATATTTCGTCATCTCCCTAGTGATCTCTCCTAGGGCTCCACTTCTATACAGCGTCCTTGCGTTCCAGGTAGCTATTTTCAAGTCCTTATTTCGTTTGCCGGGTCTTTTCCTAAGTTCGGTTGTTGTCCGAGGCTCTGTGTTAGGATTCGTAATAGCGTTGCTTTTACAGGGAGAGGTTATTAGCCTCTCGCCCAACCCCCTACCAGGAGGGCCAGGGTTTTCTGTAGGGATTTCCATCCCTTAGCTGGTGGGTTCCGGTTTTATGGCGCCGGAGATTCGCCATTCATCCTCTCCTATCTGCTATGGCTGATGGTATTGCCATTGGCCACATTGCCCAGGGCTCGCGGGGCTTAAGAGACCACTCGTGGACGCTAGGAGTAGGACTATTGGTAGTGTTGCTGATGGAATGCAACAGTGGCGTTACACGGTATTTGATGAGTGACACATTTTTCCCAGCAGAAAATGCGTCTCCGTGACCCTACCAAACTTTGAGCCCAGTACGTATTTAATTAACGATATTTAAACATTTTTTTTTGTTGCGTACAATAAATAATTATGTATTACAATTATTTTATCCGATACAACAATGTATTGCCGAGAAATACTAAAAATATGAACTCTGTGTTTATTATGTTTACAGAGATATTAAAATAATTATGTAAACGTCACATCAGTACACAGTACTGGCAAGAAAGAGTTAAGCCCCCTACATACCACTCAATTTAGTTGGTTCAACCGTCGTGTGTCAAAAGTTGAGTGTTGCGTGAAGACGACGCGATGGTTGGTTCAATTTCCTCAGTTGCTCTTCTGGGGAACACACGCAGCATGCCTCATATTTTATCATAAAACAAAAATCTGCAATCCCTCTAGTAGCATCGTTAACTATTAAGAGGAAGCTACAAGCCAAAAATGTGTATATTCTTAGTGTACCTTATATTGTAGGTAATAGTCTTTAAAATCGCTTGACAAACGGAGTCTATAAACGTTCGATTTCAAACACAAAACTGGTTATTATTTATTTTGTAAATAATTTTATAAGAAAGCTAAAAAGTTAATCAAGTGAAACTGTCACAGATAATCTTAGATATAATACTGTATTTTTTTAAGTTGTTTCCTTTATGCGTTCATACATTTCTATTGAAAAAATATATTATTTAGAAGTTAACATTTACATTTTTTATTGAGTAATTTATTATTTTATTTGAATTTTATTCAAACGAAACGATAGGAAAACCTTCAATTTATCTAAAACATATTTTTTGTATTCATAATGTACACCAATTCGTTATAAAAGTTAATCAAAATAGTGACTTGGCATTAAGCTTCGCCTTAACATGAAAGGAAATAGACAAATGTGGGCAAAAAATGGCTCATGGAACGAAAAAAAATCAGCCATGCGGTGCTCTACTTTTTACGGTTTCATTCGTATCAATTTACATCCTTTTCAATACATTTGAACTGCTCCAAAGGGATCACAAGAGGTTCGTTCCTGATATCTCTATCAGGGGGAAGTCTCAGGGAGGAGTATCACAGTGAAGTCTATAACATTACAATGTCGGATCGACAGGTGTTACTACCGATGTTTTCATATCGATCCATAAAGCTCTATCTCAATACGATATTGACGAAATCCGTAATTTATGGTCAGTTAGCGATGGTCGCGAGCAAGGTCAAAATATGATTCCGACAGTCGTTAGACAAAAGCTTTTAGCGAGGCCTCCGAGGGATCGGATAAGCTGTCAATGTGCACGACTTTTTGGATAAATTCGTCCGTTGTGCAAAATAACTGGCTAATTAATTAATGAAGATGAACTAACTAAGCTCTTAGTGTTGAAAGAAATCGTATACACGATCCACGGACGATCGAGACGCAATCAATTGATTCCGTCCAACTTGGAGTTGTTAGTCATAACTAAAGACCTCATGAACTAATTAATTCCCTTCCTATTGTCAAAAAGTACATGCGGACTTCCGACGTATATTACAGTTTTTATTTCAATTGGACATTATCAATTTATTTGAAATTTTAACTTTTACGTAGCCCCCTGACGTTAATTCACATTAAAGTTAAAATTCATTGTAAGTTATTAAACTGGCAACACTGACATTCTGGCCATTTGACATTCCGAAACATCATATAGTTTCATAAAAATATTAATAAATTGGGAATATTGAATTGAAATACTAACCTAAATATGCACTGGCAGTCCGTATTTACTTTTTGGAACTATGGAACGGTTGTTTCGGAGAATTTGAACAATTCTTCAAATTTCACAGTTAATTTTCAAGTTCTGGAAAGATTTTTTCAAGTTCTGTTATTATTTCGGTTCTGTCAAGCAACTAGCCTATAATTATATACTAATGAACTTGAATAGGACTTTCACAGAACCCAAAAATAACCGTTGAAATTTGATGAATTGTTCAAATTCTTCGAAACAACCCGTCCTAAGAATGGAGTTGATAAGTTAATGAGGTATTCACAACGTGTTAGGTGAAATAATTTCGTTTCCGCGAGCACGAACAAATGTAGAATTCATTGGCCCAAACATATTACTCGCAGCATACACGAATTCTTTCAATTCTCAACAGAAATAAGCCAGTAATATTATTTGTATAATTTTTGTGAAATTAAATATTTACCACATCAATCCATTCATTAATAAACCAGTAATTTTTCATACAGAAAGACATTATTAATTCACGAATTCAGTCAATATCGCATCGACATAGGACTATATCGATCGTCCGTGCTATACCTTCAGAGTACCTACTTGCTTGTAGTATCCCACAAGCAAGTTAAATCCTCATATAATGTAAAATAATCCGTCAAAACTTCACTATATAGTCATGCCTTTTATTTCTATTCGTCAAATGTACCCTCACAAACAACTACAGAGTCAAGTTGATTCAACCGCTCAAACACGCTACAGAGGTTTGGTGATTGGATGATAGTTGGATACTCTGGCGGTACAATCGTTCAACTTGAAAGCCACGCCCTCTAATTGGATACAATACATCTCCACACGATTCAACTTTACGTTTATCTCAACCGGAATGATACAACCGCCAAATCAAATTGAATGGTCTGTAGCGCCCGTTAACGGACGATGTATATTAACTACCTACATCATCAGCTGCTGTATGTTTTTGTAGTTACTGTATGTATTACGGTCAATTTACTTTTATCTTTCAACTTTGGTCAACAGCTTTACAATGTAGCTGACAATGAGATAACTAAGTAATGATTTTATACGCAATGCTGTTTTTCTTTTTATCACTATTTAGATTATAAACATCAATTTGTTTTAAATATGATGTTATTGTTACTAGTCTTTGGCATGCTTTATTTTCTTTGTACGCAATGATTAAAGATGTTTACTTTGTCAGGGGTAAATACTTTGTTGCAATCCCAATAAATAGTAAACCGATTCCTGAAATAAAATTTTAAAAATGAAACAATGCGGCCAATTCCCCAAAACTCCATTTTTTGTTTAAGGATTTTAATAGCATTGATTTACAAAAATCACTGTTAAATACATATGTACTGAATGGTTTTATGGTAAATCGGGATATCGGCAAGCCGACACTCTTTTGAAAAAGTGATATAAACTCAGCTTAGCGTAAAATATTTAACATAGTTTTTTTTTATCCCTTTTCATGACTTTATGTCACTTTTTAAGGCAAAGCTTAGTGCTAAATCACTATTTTGATTAATCTTTATAACGAATTGGTTTACATTGTGAATACCAAAAAATGTTCTTCAGAAAAATTGAAGGTTTAGAATAGAAATAAAAAAATAAATTACTCAATAAAAAATATAAATGTAAACTACTAAAAAAATATTTTTTCAATAGAAATGTATGAACGCGTAAAGTAACAACTTTGAAAAAATACAGTATTATATCTAAGATTATCTGTGACAGTTTCACTTGATTAATTTTATTGCTTTCTTATAAAATTATTTACAAAATAAATAAAAACCAGTTTTTTGCTTGAAATCGAACGTTTATAGACTCCGTTTGTCAAACGAATTTAATGGCTGTTACCTATAATATAAGGTATACCAAGAATATACACATTTTTGGCTTGTAGCTTCCTCTTAAGAGTGTGTTGAGTTGCCAATGTCCTGTGTTGCCCGTTTACCGAACTGAATGTTCCGAAAAAGATTTGATAAGACCAACTCTGGCGGAGAAAGGGTTAATAGCAGTGCATACTAACGAGATGCAGACTCCTTGACCAAGGGTTTTTTCAATTTTAAACGTAAAACGCACGCACACGAAGGTCCCATTTCCATAAATGTACATTACCCAAGGACAGCATGCAATGTAACTTGCAATCTAATCATTATAAATTACAGTAAATACTTATTTAAAATACTTAACTCCTGAGGCCTCAACCATATTCCGTCAGACGGTCAGAGTATATTCCGCTTTGCAATAAAATTCAAATAAATGGAATATTTCTGAATCCGAAAACTAAAAATTGTTTTTTAAAAGTGATAAAATACGCTCATACATTTTATCATTAGAAATAATTATTTTTATTTTTAAATGTAAAATTTTTGAATGCAAAACTTTAAAAATAAAATATAATGGCCCGCTTTACTTTTTTGTAACTAAAATTACTGATAACAAAAAATATATATTAACACTTATTTTATTAGACAAATGTATAAATATTATATACATAAACAACTTAATTGATAGTCCTGCCATTGTTGCTAACATTAAACTCCATGTGCCGACTAGGAATACAAGACCAAATATAACATTCTTCTGCAATACATACACGACCAACTATCAGACACACTCACTGACCAATAGGATGCATGATCTGGGCAACAAGTATGGGGGTGTTATTGATTTATTTATTAACTCCATTTATAGAATCAAGCATAATCTATACCAACACTTTTTCGAATCCTACAAATTATAGTAGCGTTGGTAAATTAGTTTTAATGATTTGTCTTAAATGTAGTGTTGTTGTAATTTCTTTTTTTCTTATTTTATGTTACTCTTACGTTTTACTAATATTGCTTCATATTTAGTTTACATTTTTTTTAATCATTTCTTGATATTTTCTCATTATACTTGTAATCACAATTTTACAACTGTGTATTTTGTACCTACTTTACAATGGATTACATATATTTACTGTTAGTATCTCCTGTATAATACAGATATACACTGCATCATGTATCACTTTTATGTAAGGCGTATATGTAAATAAATAAATAGATGTTTTCGTGATCTCACTTTTCTGTTGTTCCATATGAAAATAATTAATAAAAAATTCGCGAAGTCTCATTTCAATTATTTTGTGGTTAACTTCTAGATTTGAATATAAAGCGTAGTGTTTTCTCTTTCTAATACCGTTTAGATTATATTTCTTACCACAGCAGTAGATACAGCGGTTCCTGTGAGACAGTATGAGTTGTTCCCAAAAGCGAACAAATTACCCTGAAAGGTTAAGTTGATTTGATACTAAACTAGTAGAATACGATGTCAACTAGTAGGTATTTACTGATAGCATTAGAAGTTGTTATCAATATGTTAGTAAGTAAATCAACCCAGATTATAATAAGTAGGCAATATCGTATCGAAATGAATATCTTGTAAGATAATAATTGTAGGTATTAAAGATAATGTGTACCTGCTTATCTCCAGTAATATAATAGTTAATACATTAGTTACATAATATATCATACACGAAAAGCCTCGGAATAATTTAATTTCAGATAAGG
Organism: Hesperophylax magnus; assembly: GCA_026573805.1. NCBI lineage: Eukaryota > Metazoa > Arthropoda > Insecta > Trichoptera > Limnephilidae > Hesperophylax > Hesperophylax magnus. The sequence continues at coordinate 12,263,441 of JAIUSX010000022.1, forward strand.
AAAACCTTTTTAAAAAACAGCGAACACAATGCCACACTTCAAGGGACGTACAGGAAAAGCGATGTATTGTACATACCGATAATATCTAAAGTTTTATTGCTTGATATAGCGAAATTTATCAATTCCGTTTATATATAGAATCGTGATTCAATTCGACAATGTTTTTAATTCATTCTTCAGCTTCTAACAAAAACAAAATTATCACTAAAATACATTTTTGTTTCTTCCAGTACACCAACCACATAAGGAAAGGAATCTTTAAAATGATTTACCTGAACTTTTTTGTGAATACCGTCGTATATATTGATGTAGGTACACGGAGAAAAATGAGTACGTCTTTTTTTAATCAAAATACTGTTAAAATGTGAGCGCATGACTATTTCCTGATAAAATATTAGTTATTCAGAAAATATATGTTCGAATAAATATAATGGACTAGATGCGAAAATATTATTATTTTTAAGAACCCGTGTTCCGACTTCGATAGTTTGTTATAAAATTTGTCAAATTATTCGTTATAGGTCTCCAGTCCCGTTTTAACAGGAAAACGAATAATTTGACCAGATTTTTAATAAAAACAATATTTCATATCAGTAAGTTTTCTCCGCGTATTTAACTAACACTGATTATGAACATGTAAGTATTATTATAAATAATAATACTTAGAATTAATAAATCTAATTTAAAAATTATTAAAACGGTAAGAGAGATAAACGCTCTGCGATTGTTCGGCGGTTTCTCACAAATCTTACGGGTCAAAAATAAAATAAATAAGCAAATTTTGTCGGAATTCCTTATTAAGGTATGTTGTGCTGAAAGAGTGGGGAGGGAGAGGAAATGAGAAAGAGAAAGGATGGGAAGTATCTGGCAATTCATAGTTGGTCCGAACACGGCTAAAGCTATTTCAAGCGACGCGCTCGATTCTGACTAGTGGTTTTTACCAGAGCGATAGGTTCCAAGAGTATTTACCACTCTTAAATGCGACTTCTGGATTCGTAGTCGTACGGAGATCTACGTATTTTAAAAATTATTTATACCCACACTCTTTATGTTCAAAAATATTCCTATCAAATCAAATATATTTTGAATAACTTGGTATTACCCAATAACATTGTTGAAAGTGCTGTAAGTATACGCAAATGTATTAATGTTGTTGCTCCCTTTTACAAACATTATAACTATAAATGTTTTAATTACAATCGTTCTTATCTTGCAAAAATAATAAAAGTTATGCTGCCGCTGAATAAGTTTTGTCACGGAAGTGTGTAGCACGTTTACTGAAATAACCTCACAAGTCGAACTCACTCCGAGTTTACTCCTCACGCCCCCCAGACTCTCCCAGTGAACTCAGCGCACCTCCGTCTTCAAATCCTCATCCTCAGTCGTGCCGTGTCCTCTGCGAGTGCAATATCTACCCAGTTCAATCTTCAAACCCTCTTGTAATCTGTATTCATCTCAACAAACCATGGCTTCAGTCAAGTACACCCAGGTAAACACGACGAATCAATTTAAACCACACAGTCAAACGATTCTACTTAGTGCAAATTCGTAGCTTTGTTTACACAAGTAGTAAAAATATTCCCATTACAATGTATATTTTAATCTATGTTGTGATGAGAATACTGTTACTGTTTTATGTCATGTGTAATGTTTACAATATTTTTGCCGGCTGTGAATTTTATCATCCTCGTTCGCAAAACATGCGCAGGAACAGCTGGCACAAATGTCATTTTTATCGATTGGTTTATATGCGGTTCTAACTTGTCATTTTCTACTTCTAATCGGTATACTTTCATTTCAAAACGGTGATTTTATATTCCTTACATATTTTATGTTATTTGTTTGTTCTTAACATATCTGTTCTATTAGGTACTCTTATATGTTAATTTTTATTTATTTACAGTTATTTAAATTTATTTATTTACAGTGATTTTAATTTATGTATTTTTAAATAAATTGGTAAATATACAGAAAATAGGGACACGCTTAATACGCATATTTTATTTTAAAAATAGTATCAGTTAGATTATAATAATAATTATAAAAATAATTAATGCATTTTAAAAGCAACTTCGTTAAAAAACGGATAATTTGACGTCTCTTCTGAACACCATATTTTGACATAATATAATATTAAAATGGTTTTTTGGACTTGTGTTTTTATAATTAAACCTAAACTAAGAACCAATTATAGGATCAAAAGTTAATATTTTGAGTTAAAAAAGATAAGAAAAAACTAACCTTAACTCAATAACAATAGCCGCCAAGTGAACAATCAATTTTAATTTTAAAGAAATAACTGTTAGAAAATATTAATTTCCATTTCCTGAAACTGAAATACTTTCTTCTCTTTATTATATACTAATAAAATACAATGTGTATATTAAACGTCTCTTTATTTTCTTTATAAATAAATCCTATTTTCTTCTATTCTCTTTTTTTGGTTAGAAAATAAATTTGAAATATAATATATGTTAATTTACAATTTCATATTAAATAACAACATAATATGCTATAATATAAATTTATCGTATGCTTTTCATTATACCTACTACCTCTCTAGGTGTAACCTGTTCTCAGAAGGTGACAGGATTGTACAATAAATATTTCAGTTCAATGTATACATAATCTTGGTGTTATATTTTATTATTTTGTAAAATTATTTACCTCAACACAGGCTTGTCCTAGTGAGATTAATTACTTAAAATATATACAATGTAAAGAAACAATAAACAACAATGCTGTTGACAGATTATATAAAAAAATCGTAGGTAGCATTATTTTCTTTTACTTTTTTAAAGATCAAAAGATTTAGCAGTTTACGATTTCGTGTATTATTATATTATTTTCTAATGTGAACTGGTGCTTGTATTATAAAGGAGTGTATTGTATAGAAAACCACGATTTTTTTTTTAATAAGTTGTTATTTTTTTAATAACAAACTAATGTTTATAAGACAAGGTTTTTATGCAAAGCACAAAGGATAACAAATTACAGCACCTGACCGGACATCAGAAGGTGCGGGTTCAATTCCCGTCGGCGGCATTTATGTTTACTCTGGAGATATTTGCAATTTGTATAAATATTTCAGGCGAGTAATTAATGCTTATAATAATTTGTGGTATGAAATATACTTTAAAACCTATTCTCATACCGAAGAATTATATATAAAAAAAAAAATCATAAAAATCGGTCGAGCCGTTTCGGAGGAGTGCGACCACAAACACCGTGACACGAGATTTTTTATGTATATAGACTATTTTTATGTTCTGTGTGGCATAATTTTCAATTTTTATTTTAGTTTTACATTTTTTGATAGATGTTTCGCTTTCCACATTGATAAACAGTTCTCTAACGTTAGTAAGCAGAGCCATAAAAGTCCATTTTGAGTACAAATAATAGTATTCAATAAAAAATATGAGTGCTAAAAATGCTATAAAATATATTTTTGGTAAACAGAATTCATAAAATTTATTTATCTCTATTAACCGTGGTAGGTTAGGTGGTACTTATAGAAATTTTTATTGTAACTTGTCGATAATTTCTTTTTATCAGACTACTTATAACCTAAGCCGTGCATAAATGATTATTAATCTTATCATTTCGATAAATTATATAGCAAGACGAACAAGCAGTTAAGATTGCAATAATCTCCGATGTATCCAATTAACTGTAGAGATAAAATAGAGTTGCAATCTTAATTTTTTCGTGAATAATGTTTTCAATTATTTTACTACCCACTTTAACACTATCGGCAAGGTAAATAATTATTTACGTGAAGTGCTATTGTATATTATGAGACCATCAGACCTAGGTCAACAGACTAATTTCCTATTTTCCACTTTCATGCTTCTCTGTCACTAACCGAGTTACTGCTATAATTCACTGAGCTATCAGGGCACCCTGTATATCTTGAATTTCTAATAAATATTTTAATACCTACACCTACTATTTCAAGTTTTGCCTGCATTGTTATCAATTGCAAGCATTGTATTCCTACAAAATTGCTGATAAATGGTAACGCGTTCTCAATTTATAGTAGAACAGAAAAAAATCAACCCGTAAAAAACAAAAATGTTGCAAGCATTCGGGATCGCTGGCCACGCTTAATACGAATATATTTTGCAATCATTCGGGATCGCTGGCCACGCTTAATACGAATATATTTTGCAATCATTAGGGATCGCTGGCCACGCTTAATACGAATATATTTGGCAATCATTCGGAATCGCTGGCCACGCTTAATACGAATATATTTTGCAATCATTTGGGATCGCTGGCCACGCTTAATACGAATACTTTTTTTTAAATAAAACCTTTTGATTCTCCTTAACTACCATAAAAGGTAACTATTTACATTTGGGAACTTTTAAATTTTAACATTCTAATTTTCCAATATGTAAAATGAAAATTAGCTGTAGTTGTATGGGATGACAGCCATTTACAATAATTTCTGTCCATAAAATTTTCTTATGTTATGTCTATGTTAGTATTCCTGATACTATACGAGTGGCTAGAAGAGATTTTATTACGTTTAATCTGTGCATATTCGGTAGGTACTACTTTGGCGGAATTCTAAAAATAAAGTAAAGATATGTATGCATATTTTTTAAATGAAAATTATATTCATAAAGGTTATTTTAGGTTAGGTTAGATAAGGTTAGGTTAGGTTAGGTTTTTTACATACAAAATTTTTAAAATAAAAAAAGGACTTAAAAAAATTAAATTTTGAAGTAAAAATTAAAAATTTAAATAGATTAAATCGTAATAACGTCTCTTCTAGCCACTCGTGTAGTATCAGGAATAGCGTGTAGACAGAACTAGCTGTAAATGGCTGTCATCCCATACAACGAAAGCAAATTTTCATTTTACTTTATTTGAAAATTAGATTTCAGTATTTGCCATTTTCCCAAATGCAAATATGTAGTTGCCTTTTATACTAATTAAGGCAAATCAAAAGGTTTAACTTTTTTCCAGAAATCTTAGAAAAGGTTTTTTTTTACTATAATGAATACTAATTAATTAATTGTACTATGTTTATTAATAAATACGTCTATTTGTATTAATAGATGTATTTAAAAAAAATTGAATCGTGAAGTGGGTTTATTTCCACTTCCATGATTTGCATTCCTTCTATCACGAAAATAAAATCGAAATTTTATACCGATTAACATTTATACACCAAATAAAATTTATGTGAGACAAATTTTGCCAATTTTTTCAGATTCTCTCGTATTTTTTCTTTCAGCTTTTCATCAACAATGAGTTTGTCCCTTCCGTCAGCGGGAAAACATTCGCAGACATCAACCCCGCCACAGGGACCAAGATCGTCGATGTTTCTGAAGCAACCCAGGTCTGTCCACTCATTGTCGATCACCTTGTATCTATTATCGATTATCTTTGTCCTTCATCCATTGGCCGCGCTCAAAACAGTGTTTTTCCGATCATATTACCGTATGCGAGATTTTTACGTCCACACCAGTTGCACGGTTGTTTAAATTTACTCAGCCTACCACTATTTGTAGCGATAATCCGATAGTAAATAAACACTCTGAGAACGGATTATTTATAAATGATAAGTATATAATTTGCACCTCGTTCCAGAATGTAAGTTATTCTCAAGTCTCAATATGGTCTTGGAGAGGTACTTTACTGATAAGAGTATTTACAGACTTAGAATTGAAACGTGGATTTTAACTTTAATAAATTTGGATATAGCCATACAGTTTCCAACCTTCATATTCTACTCTCCTGTCTTTCTATCTACCCTGTTGTAGATGACATAGTCCCGCTGAGTCCCACAAGTCACTGGCAGCGGCACTCTTGTTCGGTGTTACATAAAAAAAACAAATTTAATTTAGTTTTCAGACATTAATTAAATTAATTTTTAGCTTCAGAAAATAAAAATAAACATATTTTCTAATAAAAACTCTGCTATTGAGCAAACTTCATAGGGAATCGAAATCTAAGTATACCAAAAACTCTCGAAGTACATTTTATTTTACTCATCTTTTTTAATTTTAATAAATCTATCTTATTGAAAATGTCTGCAAAAGTTGAATTTCTACGTTTCCATGGTAATATCTGTCGATAACGATATTTTAATAGAGCAATTTTTACATGCGATCATTGTAAGTAGGTACTTCCCTATTTCATAAAACATGTCAACGTATGGAGACAATAATTTATATGATTGGCATTATTATGTTCAATATCAGCTAGATAATCAAGCACATACATAACTAGGATCGTCATAAAGAGAATAGTGGGTAGGTATTTGATGACAAGTGATTGTTAGGAAGGTTCCGATTTGTAATCATCAAGAGACATTAAGTGCACTAAAAAGTGTAAAATTTTGCATATAATGCAATAAAATAGTCGACACCACGACTTGTTCATGATCTCACATGTCAGAACAGATGTTCTAGCACATTATGCATAGCATGACAGGAGAAATGGAAATAGTAAATGAAATTTCTAAATTAGACATATTTAATTACTTACTCTTTAATAACCTTCAACCTTTAAAAAATTTTACCTATCTTAAGTATCAAGAATGTTAAGAACGTCAAAATGTAAAAAAAAACGATTGAACTATTCAACTATAAACGTCTTAGAGTAAAGTTTTTTTAATACATAGTACCAGAAATATAAATAACAAAACATACATTTTTTAAAAAACGTATTGAAAATACAAACTGCAATTCTTTAATATTTATATAAATAAATAACATACATTATAATTATAATACATCCCCCTTCTCATACATACAAGTCTAGCTTATTAAGGTACTCTTAGTACATCTTAAATATAACATTATGTGAAATGATTACTATTTTCATTGTTAAATATTTTTAGAAATGATATAATTTTTTTTAATAAACCCATAAAAAAGTAACATTGTACCGTATACATTAAAGTAATACAGTTAAGTTTTGTTTTATATTTATTTATTATAACGACTATTTAAACATTGCACATTCACAATGTGATATTAAATATATGTATAGTAAATTGTATTTCTTAGTCCTCCTCACTAGGGTGACCTGTGCTGAGGCGGACTAAAGTTATTCATTTCTATTTTATTAGTTTTCTATGTCGTTTTTTTCATTAATCTCTTTCAGCCAGATTTTTGTTCTTGATTTGTAATCATTCAAATTTTCTATTCGCTTTATATCAGGGGAAAGATGTTGTGGGGTTTCGTGGCAAAATAAATGTAATTTCTTTGTCCGAATGTTGTTTTATGACCACTTATTTTTAGTTGGTCGATCACTGTAAACGGTTGATGAATCTGTCGTAAAATAATTCAAATAATACATTTTTTAATGCTTTTCTGATATGTAAATGTTATTACAAGTCCCAACTGCCCGGAGCCAGTGGGGAGGGGGGAATCTAGATAGGAAAGAGGCAGGTTAGGAAGTATCTGGTCCTGCCTATTCCGATCTTTTCACTGAACCTTTACGTTTCCATTCTGAATGGTTGTTTTCTACTGAAAACGTAGTTGTAAAATTGCATTTTTTTTAAATAATTTTAGTTTAACCTCTTTATAGTATGAAAAGATTTAAGGCGATGCCATACGTAGTAATGCAAAATCATGTATTTTTGGTTTGAAAATTTGGTCGCCTAGAAATGTTTCAAATGCTTTAATTAAATACTGCGAGCAGAATTCATCTCGGCCTTTGAAATAATCGAGTATTTTTTAGATAAGTCTTTTTATAAGCCCAGAAAAAAATAATGTAAAAGTCCTATGAAAACTGCTTTAAAGTTCAAAATCTCCTACTTACGAACCCATTTTCGGTTATAATTTTATTGTATAATGTGGCAAATTAAGTTATTTATAAAATGATCGAAAAAAAATTTAATATTTATGCCTGAACATCCACAAAATAAAATAAAAGGCACTTTTTGGCCATGTTTTTTTCTTGCATAAATCAAAACAGGCGGATGGTGTTAAGCGGGAATTTAAACCTTATCGCCATCTACGTAAGGGTTGTTATTGATAGCAGCTCAATTTAAAATATTACACGGCGTAGTGCATCGCCTTAAATCTTCTATTTAGGCATATTTTTTTGTGGTAACAGTCAACAGACCACATTGCAATATCATTTATAATCTAATATTATGCTATATCGTCCAATACATACACATAGCTTGAGAAAGATACTTTGATTACGTAGCTCGGGGCGACCTCTAGTGGACATATAAAGAAATAAGCAAAAAATTAATTCTATTCCAAGAGTCAGAAGTCCAAATAACAGAAGATGATGTATAATATGAGACGATGTATGAATGCGAATGAAACGAGGAATGTGTCATGTGCTCCAAGACAGAGTTAGTTTGTTATATGAATTCAATAAAGTACTCCCAAAGACCGATTTCTTTTTTTTTTAAATATGGTAGTGTGTTGAGGCGATGCACTACATCGTGTAATATTTTAAATTGAGCCGCTATCAATAATAACCCTTACGTAAATGGCGATAAGGCTTAAATTCCCGCTTAACACAATCCGCCTGTTTTGATTTATGCAAGAAAAAAACATTGCCAAAAAGTGCCTTTTATTTTATTTTGTGGATGTTCAGGCAGAAATATTTATTTTTTTTTGATCATTTTATAAATAACTTAATTTGCCACATTATGCAATAAAATCATAACCGAAAATGGGTTCAAAAGTAAGAGATTTTGAACTTTAAAGCAGTTTTCATAGGCCTTATACATTATTTTTTTCTGGGCTTATAAAAAGACTTATCTAAAAAATACTCGATTATTTCAAAGGCCACGATGTATTCTACTCACAGTATTTAATTAAAGCATGAAACATATCTATACGACCAAAGTTTCAAACCAAAAACACATGATTTTGCATTACTACGTATGACATCGCCTTAAGTATGAAGGCTTGTATGGAAACGGTTATTTTTTTCAAGGTTATGTACAATTACACATAATCACACCTCGTTTTAGACGTTGCGATTACGCAGACTTTATCAAGGATTAAAATAGTGAAATTATGCATCAATGGCAAAAAAGAGCCGGAAGTATGCAAAGGCAACGATAAAATCAGATAGGCATATCCAAGAAACTATCTAGGTTAAAAAATAAATTCGTGTATAAAACTTTGCTATCATAAAAAAAGACAGATCCAAAAAAATATGGGGAAATTAATTGAAGATAATAAATATTTGATGTAAAAAATCGGGTTATAATGGCCGAGTTGTTAAAGGGGTTATCCCGGTAAGACAAAGATCCTGGGTTCGATTCCCATTTGCGACCGTTCCCTTTTTTTATTTTCTGTGTCTTGTTCTGTTTCATATTTCGTTTAGATTTATTAGTATTATGTTCTCCTTCAATGATGGCATATTTTATTGTTTACAGGAAGATGTGGATATTGCCGTGAAGGCAGCCCGTAAGGCATTCTCCAGGAACTCCGAATGGAGAAACTTGGATGCCTCCGGCAGGGCGAAGTTGCTCAACAAGCTGGCCGATCTGATGGAGAGAGACATCAAGGAGCTAGCCAAGCTGGAGTCTCTGGACAACGGAAAGACCGTCGGGGATTCAGAGTTCGATATCAACTGTGCCATTGATACCATCAGGTACTTCGCTGGCTGGTGTGACAAGATTCACGGAAACACCATCCCTGCTGGTTAGTTCATTAATGGCATGAAATTGAATCTAAGCGCTAACTTTTCAACGTAATTATTTCTATTTCGTAATATTTAATTAATGTCGCATTATCGCTCGTTTGACATTCCAAGAATATGTCCCCATCAACTGTAATCAGCGATTTTACCATAAATTCCTTTTGTTAGCACTTAAAATTCACATATTTTAACTAAAACCATTTTAATAGCAAAACTCACAATTTTAATTTGTGAAGTTAACGTGAATATAGTTGGAAAAGGGAGGAAACGTAATATTTTCAAATGCATAACTTTCTTCGAACAAAAGATTTGTCTTGAACCGTCACGCTACGTTTTTGATTTTTTTCTAATATTTTTTTCTCATAAACTTCTAATTTATGTTGTTGTCATATCGTTAACATTATGTTTTTGCAGATGGAAATGTGATTTGCATGACTCGCAAAGAGCCAGTTGGAGTGTGTGGACAGCTCATCCCCTGGAACTACCCTATCCTCATGCTGGTATGGAAATGGGGACCTGCTCTCGCCGCGGGTAAGCTGTACCTTTATTTTCAAAGCACTTCTGAAGATTTAGATTGCCAAATTACTTCTTGAATGTATCAAACTTTTGATACCAGGTTGCACCCTGGTCCTGAAGCCAGCTGACCAAACACCCTTGACAGCCCTGGCCATGGCAGCCCTCTCCAAGGAAGCTGGTTTCCCGGCTGGAGTCATCAGTGTCCTACCCGGATCTGGCTCTACTACTGGAGTGGCGATCTCTTCCCATATGGATATCGACAAAGTGGCTTTCACTGGATCTACAGTGGTACTTGGACAGTTATTGTTTTGTCTAACATAATACAAAGTTTCTAATAAAAGTACTCCTGTAAAAAAATATTTATTTATAGGTTGGAAGAAAGATCATGCAGGCCGCAGCGTTATCTAACCTGAAGAGGGTGTCCCTGGAATTAGGAGGAAAGAGTCCTTTGGTCATTTTCGACGATGCTGACGGTTGGTATTCCGTTTCTATTTTAGATGAGAAGCCTTTCACATCGTTATTAATCTATATTTTTTATTTATCTGTGGAATAATTCATTATAGTTGATGAAGCTGTTGAGATTGCTTTTAATGCCATCTTCGCTAACCACGGCCAAAACTGCTGCGCTGGATCTAGAACCTACGTCCACGAAAAGATATACGATGCCTTCGTTAAGAAAGCTGCAGCCAAAGCTTCCTTGAGGAAGGTTGGAGACCCATTCAAGGACGGCACAGAACAGGGACCACAGGTAAAACAAATTTATATTACGATACATTCTATGTATGAAATTAGGAAATGGTGTTCTTTGGTCTATTATTAACATTAAATTTCTGATTTTCAGATTGATGAGAGAATGATGAACCGAGTTCTGGATTTCATCGAGTCAGGAAAAAAAGAGGGAGCTCGTCTAGAGACAGGGGGTTCCAGAGTAGGAGCCGAAGGTTACTTTGTGCAGGCTACAGTATTCTCCAATGTCACCGACAACATGACTATTGCCAAGGAAGAGGTGAGTCCATCAATCTTATAATTCAAAATACCTTTTTCAGGTCAAGAAATTGGAGAATCGTTAGATTATGAAATTCAGGCCAAAGAATAAACAATGTGACCTTATAGTTTATAATAGGTTTTAAGCGTGCATTACCTAACGGTTATAATTTAGTATCAACTCTATAGTAATGATATTCTTCACTCCATCAGATCTTTGGTCCAGTTCAGTCCATCCTCAAATTCTCATCCCTGGAGGAGGTGATCGAAAGGGCCAATGATTCCAACTATGGACTGGCTGCAGGGATTGTAACACAGAACATCAACACCGCACTTACTTTCGCTAAGGCCGTTGAAGCTGGATCCGTCTGGTAACTAACCAACTAATTGTATTTATTGTTTCATATCATGTTCCAAAGATAACCGTACTAAACTCGTGTAAGTTAGGCTGGCTGCAGACAGCTGCGCACGGCTACGTTTCACAAAAGCGTTAGCTTCGCTCACTATGAGCTGCCATACACATCGACACATGGCGAGCCACTACTGAGATGAAACTGGGCATTTTCGTGGCGTAGCTCAGCTAGCAATGTGTGACCAGATCGTTGTATGTAGCTTTCGTGTCAATTGTGGCATAGGACTTCATGCGCAGCTGTCTGTGGCCCGCTTACTTCAACAATTCATCAAAGTTCAAAGTTGATTTTCAAGTTCTGTGAAGGTTCTATTCAAGTTCTGCTATTACATCATTATTGGCCAGATGTTTCGCAAAATTGAAATAATAACAGAACTTTGATTAAACCTTCACATAACTTAAAAATCAAAAGTAAATTTTAGTGTAACTGCCACCAAACAAATATGAAACACCTCGGTGGTATTGAATCTACGAATAGGTAGGAACTATTGATCTAACAATCGGAATAGGAAGCAAATGTAAAATGACTTATTTTGTTACAGGGTGAACTGCTTCGACTATGTTGTTCCTCAAGCTCCATTTGGTGGATTCAAGCAATCTGGTACAGGAAGGGAATTGTGAGTCATCGATTTTTTTTAGTTCTAATGTTTGCTGCTTGTCGTTATTGAATTTATAATACTTCAGGCACATCGTACTTGAAACACCCGCCCTCAGTCCCCTCGTACCCGCAAATATACTACGTTCGTAGTTCGTTTGAATTTGAACACACGATTCAATTCGACTTGTTCTTTTAATGTTTTTCGTTTCATTCTTCAGCCTCCAAACAAAACCAAAATTATTTTCTTTTTGGTCCATCCAGTACACCATTATAAACAAGAAAGAGATGAAATACTCAACTACCCATTTTTATGTTTTCAGGGGAGAGGATTCTCTGAAGGAATATTTGGAAACAAAGACCGTGACCATCAAACTGCCATCCAAATAAGCTCAATAAACACACGCACGTAGGGAAAAAAACTGTAAGATATTGGTTGCCACCAAGGGTATTTGATATAGTTATATAACTGGCAACATATTATATCGAAATATTAATGTAACATAATATGTATGTATTTGACAGTGTAAAAATTGTCAATAAAGTTAAATTTTATATCTGAATTTATAAAAATAACACCGTGCATTATTTCCTTTCATCGTACTATCTTTTTCCAAATGGATTAGCAGGTCAGAAGCCAAATGATTTCTGAATAAATTTTAATTTGAAAGCTTTCGGATCTGGCCAGAAAATTTCAAAAACATCAACTTAAATATATATTTGATTGAATTTTTTCATTGTCTAAGGAGTTTTTTAAAAACAAAACCATATTCAATGGCCTAATATTGTCAAGATTTATTTTTAAATCATTTTATACTGATTCATTTTAAGCATATGGAAAAATGGCTATGAAAAAATTAATGACATTTTTTATTTTTTATTTTAAACAGATTGTATTTGGCTCATTGTATAAAGAAGTGACATATTTATTTATTTCAGACAGAAGAGGTTGTTAACGATAATAAGTAAATTCAACCCTATCATTCTGAAATGACCTGAAAATCAAGAACTTGCGTGATTTATGTAGCGCTGATAACTCCGTCGTAACCTCTCCATCTTTCTCATAATTTAGTTCAAGTTGGGGGGGCGGTTTTGAGTACTACGGCCCGGGGAACGATTTATTGGATAATCAACAGCTCTGCCATAGGTCACGCCAAGTGGTTCGCTACGTTTGATGATTTAGCAGGGGTGCCCGGGTTCATCGGGTGAAGTGTTTTTAGGATGCGCCTGCCCAACAGCTGCTTGGCGTGCCACATCGGGAGAGGCTGGTTTGGAGAGACACTTTGGTCTGGTCTCTCGATCCATCGCCTTGCGTCGCAGTGGGAGGGATATATTCATTCATCCGTCACTCCTGGATACGCTGATCCCTAGATTCTTAACCACCCCTCATACCCTTTTCCTTCCCAGAACTTCGAAATCTAACAGAATCCGAGGTCACAACGGAGGTATTTATTTATTCATAAAACGGTTATGCACCAATAAATTACGGAGAAGATTACAAATTTGAGATACATGTAAGTATAAAAGGTCACGAGGTTAGTTTTACTATAGACATGCGTCAAAATATAGTTGCTGTGCCAATGGTCAATGCAGGTTGAATGGCTTTGTTGATTGGCGCGATCTGATAGGCAGAAGTCCTCGCTTTCGGAGCGTAACAAAGTTTATGTGATCTCTCACAGCATATATATGCGGTAGGACCATGACATGTTTTACAGGTAGGTACTTAACCTTTAAAGGCACAGCGTGTTCTTTATCCTCCAATTGACTCACCCACTATCTTGTGCTGCGGCTCCGTAAGGTGGTTGGATACCATCCCGCAGATGTGCGCCCCCAGCGAGTGTCCTACGCAGGTGGTCATTCGCGCCAGGGCTCCCTCGTACGTCAGCCGCGCATACAACTGCGCCGTGCACTGCGCAACTAACCTAAAATTACAAAAATATATTATAGCGTATCTATAGCAGTCACATGGAAGGGGAGTTTGAGTTTTGGGAGTTTAAGGGGGGGGCTGAAAACATAAGAATGATAGCACAGACCCGTGAAAAATCTCGGGATAGTAATATTATAATATAATTGTAGGGTTTTTGAAGCTGAAAATATTAATAATTTTTTTCCTCAGTATCATATCTGGAGTTCATATTGAGCATTGCAATAGTCATTTTTATAATCTTCCGCTAATTGTTCTGACAAATTGAATAAATGAGCGTAGTAATTTCTTGGAAGTTTATCGCATGTTTTTTTTCCTATATCCATTTTCTCTTTTAGAGTAGGCACAGCCCAAATCAAAACATGACAAATCAATTCCGATTTATTTATATGTGTCTTTATTTTCCTCTTAGTTTTTACAAAATTAATTGGATAAATTGCACAGCAATTGTGAGAAATTCAGTGAAGAAGTCAAGACGTTAAATAATCGGAAAAGTTAAAAGAAAAAAGAAGATTTTCTTATCGAAACAATCGATTAAATTCGAAAACAAATTCAAATTTTCATCTGCATAATAAAATGTTTTCGAACAAGGGAGTGAAGGGTTTCACGTTCCGTTTGATTTTGCAGTGGAAAATATTCACTTAAACCATAGTATTTTTAAGTTTCTTATTTTTTCTTTCAAACATCTTGTTGCCATTAACGGCTATTACACGTCCATATCGAAGCGACGGTAGCGCACGCCACTCCAGGCCGCCGAGCAGAAAAGAAAAGTTTGAAAGTAAGGTAACGGTTTAGCGTAGCGATACAATATGATATACGCATCAAAGCTTTTTTATAACACCATATCGCTCGCCATATAATTCCATACAGACCTGTCACACCTGACACATGATGCTAAGTGTTGGCGGCGACAATGATACGCCGTGATCTGCTAGCCGAAATTTGAAAATATCATGCGACCCTTCGGCAAGAGAGGAGTTCAGTTCAATTTACGGAGCGCCGTGATCACGTGAATGTTAACTGTCAAGGTGACAGAGCACGTACAAAGAAATGATATTTCGCGGCAGTTCCTCAATTGACGCGTATAGCGTAAGCGACTTAAGGTAGAAACACACTGGTTATAATAGTAATACGTTCCGAGGTCAAAACTACGCACGCGACGCATGTGACCATGTGACAAGTGGTCTCTAGTTCTGAAGTACGCGGCGCTCAGGTGCGTTGGTTATTTTATAGGTTAGGTTTAAGTGTTTCACTTGTCAGCAGATTCAATTCGTAGCTTTGTCATGTCTTGCGATTCAGAGAGCGAATTAGGTGATGATTTAATAAGATTATTATTTTATTAAGCCATCTGTCAAAACAAATAATCATAGATTTACCAAACATCACACTAGATGTTTAGATAATACCGCTCGTATATGTGAATCAACTTGTTGGAGGCGTGACGCCAACCCCTCAATCTTTACACGTCCCACACCAATCTGGACAGCCCAGATCGGCGCAGCGATGGAAGCGTGGGTTTGTGTTGCGTATTTCCAAAGCATCTATTTCGATAGAAAATGTATGTATGTATTGTAATTAGTCCATATATCTTAATGCGTTGCTTACGTAGCGTACGTCGACCCAGTGTGTTTCTACCTTTAGGCTTTACAGCGCAGTCCATTGTGAGACTTTTCTGCACGGTTGCCAAGAGTGGCGCAGATGGATTGTGGATGGACTTATTTAAAACCATAAACAATCTTAGCGCTCTCCTTTTTGTCTACTTTATTTTGACGACCAGTACGCATACAATTTTTTGATATTATTTCTATTAAGACTCCTAGCACGTACCAAATTAATAGTGAATAATATTTGACTTTCGAAAATATTCAAATTCCGACGTGACCGATTATGGCAATTTATTTCCAGCAATTTTGAATGTCAACAATAGACCGTTAATACTAACCTGCTACTGCCATTGTAAATATTATTACCTATCTAGGGTACTCAGTGCTAACATTACAATAATCTGAGCGAAACATAATCCGAATTAGTTTATTGTGGGTTAGTAAATCAAATTGATTAGATTTAGATTACAGTGGGACTTAAGCATTAGCAATCGTAGTATATTGTGGGGCTTGAGAGAAGTGGGGAGGCGCCATTAATATATTGTGTCTATGAGAAGCGCTAATAATGTATAATATGGAATATTATTATAGTGGAAAAACTTATTGAGTAAAACCTCAAATTGTAATATTAATAATAATAATCATTATTTAAGAAATTTCCAACTATAAACATGTAAATACATAGAATACATAACAAATAGATAAAGTTGAGGTTTCTCATAACCTGCCTCACTAGGCTAGCGGCTAGCCTGTGTCGAGGCAGTCATTTTAAAAGTTTATTTAAATACTTATGAGTATACCTACACTTATATTACAATATAAATGCTAAATATTTTTGTTGGATCAATAGTTTCGAATTTGGGTGAGGGCACCGGTAAAGGCCCTATTATTAATTTTTATCCAAATTATAATGTTCTTTTTGAAATTTATTTGAGTATCACATTTTTTTATGTTCTTTGGAAGAGTGTTGTACAATCTTGTTGCAATTTCACATTTTTTACTGTTAAAACTATGTATAAATCGATTTTATATTTTAATTTTTATTTTTTATCTGTGTAACTAACTCCACTGTATTATTTATTGTTTACTATTATATAACTTTACAATTGAAAAAGTCCTCCACAACACATGTGAACTCCTAGCGTGGAGGACAATATACAAGTCCAACAGAATTCAGGTCTAAACTAAAAACTTACCTTTTTAAGCTGTCGTACCCTTAAATTAAAAATACCATTCCTAAGAGAAAGTCCAGTTATATTCAATTTTTCAATTATGTCCTAAATCCTGTATCTAAATTTCGCTAATAAACAATTATATAATGTTAATTAAGTGTTAATCTCAAGTGACCTACCAGGTAAGTATTGTACTGTATATTATCTCCATAAATAGTTAAGTAATAACATAGATCACTGTAGAGATGTATTATAAGTTTGTACAGCGCCCTTGAGGTGATTTTGCACAAAAACGGCGCTATACAAGTCATCCAATTATTATTATTATTTATACCTTTGTAGTACTAATACATTTAAGAATAAATAAATAAAAAAATGTACCTAAAATTTCTTTGACCGAAAGTAGTTTGCATTACAAGAATTTCGAGCAAATCTTTGTTATTTTTTCGAGTACAGCGAGTATTTAAACTTTTTGCGTACTAAATATGTATGTTTGCAAATAGGTGCGTGAGGATTATTTTTGTCAAACACATTCATAATATTAAATATTAAGTTCGAGTCTTTAATTAGAGGTAGCCTAAGGATTATTGTGATTATCGTTTTGTATGATTTTATTATTGGGTCTAGTGCAGATGATACTCATTACTCAATGATAGATTGACAGACAGCAACGTAGATCATTTTCAATTGAACCCAGGACCTCAGCCTTGCCGGGACTTTGCTCTACCACTGTTAATATTTTGACTGTATCATACTTCGACTAAGAACCACCAACATTATGCTTCAAAACTTGTTGGCTGGTATTTTTAAACGTGATTACAAATTTACCACCCGAATTTATTTCCAATCTAGATAGTGCATTTGATAAATATGTTCATGTTTATTTTTAATATACGAGATCTATTGACTTTGCTTCTAATATTCAAAGCCTCGATTGTAATATTTAATCAATGGAGATAATAAATACTAACAAATTTACTCTCAAACGAAAAATGAGAAACAGAATAATCAGAAACAGAAAAATCAGAAACAGAAAAATGAGAAACAGAAAAATCAGAAACCTAAAAATCAAAAACATAATATTATGGACTTACTTGGTATTAGATAACGCCGACAGGTAACAGGGGAATACCGTCAGAGGAGCCCAGTCTACAGTGAACACGTTATAGTCCCCCCTGGACAGGTAGGCTGAAACGGGAAATTACATGTAAGTTCATTACTACGTCACCACTACTGAGCAAGTAGGTGATCAGGTTTTATAAGTTTCTAGAAGTCATTCACAAGCGTGTAGTCTGAATACTGAAGACATGAACATCGCAGAATAATAATAATCGTTCGTTAGAAGTGAAATACATTATTTATTATAATACGAGTACTCGTAAAGTAATTTATATGTAAATATACAACACATATTATGGACATTCCTACGAGGACAGATAGAGGCATAAAAGTATTCAATCACCTTGTCAAGTTGACCTAATGTATTTACCCGTATAAAATACATAATATCCTCTTAGGTATGTAGTATTTTTTTTTATAATATTGATTACATTTTATGCGCTTGAATGTCCAACTAGGAAGGATTCCCGTTTTAGGACAGTCAAATTTACAGGTTTCAAGTTATCCTAGACGAATACAGGATTGAAGACTAGATAAAATAAGTATGTAGTATTTTTTTATAATATTGATTGCATTTTATGCGCATGAATGTCCAACTAGGAAGGATTCCCGTTTTAGGACAGTCAAATTTAAAGGTTTCAAGTTATCCTAGACGAATACAGGATTTAAGACTAGATAAAATAAGTATGTTAAAACGAAGATACATAAAAAGATCACACTACTGTATAAGTTTATTGAACTCGAAAGCAAAAATTCACAAAACATGATCAATATCCCGGTCTTGGACGACCAACTATTTCATCCAATGATGTATATAAGTAGAATCAGCTTTGACGTTCGAAGTATGGGCCACGCATATCGGATCATTGTCCGATGTGAGAAATCTCGGGCATCGGTAGATTACAAGCGCTCGCCGGGCACAGGTCTCCGGCGATAACTTCAAAATATTGTGGAAGTCGTAGGGAAAGCAATACCTTTCATCTGTAAGGGTTTTACCATAATCAGTAGTCGTGTAAATTCACTTATTAATGTTATAAACTCGTGGAGAATTTGTGTGGCGGCGGCCGCCGGTCACCTTTGAAAAGTTCGTCGTCACACCCCTCTTCCTACTTCCCGCACGGGAACTATATTTCACACTGATATTGCAAGGAATGTAGACTCTATTTATATATAACTCAGCGGTTACATCTAGAAATATCGTTGAACGTTTCCGGTAGCATAGTACTTTAAAAAATACCAAATAACATTCTGATATACTCTTGGTCGATGCCTCTTGTGCTCTCTGCAATTTTGTCTTTTTCAATCAAGGCCCAGAGGAGACTAAGTTTTGAAATGAAGACAATAAGAAAATGGTTTTAGAAAATTTTTGCAATCTTTCAAACAACCTACACTAGCTGCTGAAAACCATCCATCTTAGAAGCAACAGACTGCAACACATCAGGGAACAGAAATGATCAATGAATGGCAACTAATAACTGATGAGAAAATTACATTCAATTCCTTTATTTTGCAGACATTTAGCAAACACATTCGCGCATTCACAGACTGATTGAAAGACTGAAAATATTGCTAATGGCTGCCAAAGATTACCAAAGACTGGTAAGAAAATAATTTCACATATTCACTACCCTCGAGTCATTTCAGAGGGATAATTTCAAGCCGAATATATTTTCTAGTGGTGCTGGTAAAAGAGCAAGATAATTTAACCATTATTGCCTATTGGTATTGGCCGTCAATATTGTCGTGTCTCGTCAAGATTGCCGCAATGTTTAAGACAAATTCGCAACACAAAAAATACAATCTCCTGCAATAACTCCATCAAACATATGTAAAATTGAAAATAAAATCCCGAAGTTATTGATATTCATCTCGTTCGAAATTACGACAGTTTTGGTGGTTAAGATTTGGCGAACAGAGACGCACTTCATAATAGATTAATTAATTAATAAGAAAATAGATTTGGCCCCGCAATATTGTCGTAATATCAGTTGCTGAGCGAACTCACCAAGACAGTGTAATACGTCTATAAGAATAGGCAATATACGACAATCTTGACCGGCAATACCAAAATATTGATTGAAATACCCTGCCGGCAATATATTATCGTAAAAAGTTTCTCGTTTACCAAAGCCTTAATAATACAAGAATGAAGTGAAGTGAAATAGACTCACCTTTAGCTATGAAGGACATGGGTGTCTTCCCCTCGGTCCCGTTGAACCCGTGGATGATGATGACATTCTTGCGGGCGGGGGCCCAGCCCAGTGTCTCCAAAGACTCCTGCCCCACCACGTTGATCTGCTGCTTCGGGGGGTGATCCCTAGGGCACACCTAATGCTTTTTACTCAACACTATCAACGACATAGTAAATACGCAAGGCGGCTCCCTCATCGGTCGGTAAGGAATCGACATAAACCGAATGCTGTAAGAGACACTACGCGTAAAAGTTACACAATAGACTGCGCTTACTTTGGCGAACTTTTCTTTTCTGTGCACTGTTACACAGCACTCAGTTTATGTCGATTCCTTACTGGCCCATGATACCTTACTGGCCGAGAAAAACGATTTTTTTAAAATTACATCTATTTGAATTTCGATTTTGCATTTTTTTATACGACTGAGGCGGTTAACGTAGAGTGGTGTAGCTCAGAAGACCACTAGATTCACCACGAGCTCCTTCGAACTTCTTATAGCCACTTGTTTATATTCCTCGTCAATATTTACAATCTAAATACGTTTATCTCGGTTCGAGATTTTTGGGTTTGTATATGGCCCAGTATATCAGTCGGTCCGTATCCTCTCGCTATGTGCCACATTTCTCACTCAAATTTTAGCCGGCTAAATCAGCCGCTAAGCTGCAGAATAGTTCCTGTTTTAGACGTTGAGGCGCTAGCAGTAACTAACGTCAAATATGACGTTTACGCGATTAATTACGTACTTCCATCTCACCGAAATGTCCGTAAATTGCCAGATTTTATCAGTGTCTAAAATATATTCATCGAGCGATGAAGGGTGTTGATTTTATTAATTGATAATTAATCTATAATAGACAAATGGTGTGGTAAGATATTATAAGAGAGATTTTTCAACGTTCTGACAGCATTTTCAGCGGTTTGTTCGTCATATTTTCATTGACTCCAGCAAACAAATACTATTTAAAATGCAATCAGCACCATGCAAGACATTTTGAAAGCTCTCGAACTCCCGATGACAGTAGAGAGCACAGATGTACCACTCACGTAGACTGTAATTTGGTTTTACATAGAAAAATTAAAAACATTTCTCCATTAAAAACAAAAACAACACGTGTAATGTTAGTAATATCTAGGCTTCCGACCCATATACGGTTTGTGTTCCAAGCCGCGCTAAGCTCGACATTCCAACCAAGCCTAGCTTTAAATCAACCGATATACAGGGCCTATATGTCACTTCTACGATGACCGCCTCAAAACCACCAGATTCTTGTATAAACAGTGATCTTTCGCACACCTTGTGGTAATCATAGTTTAATTTCACTAACCCATTTGCATTTGTAACTTTCTATTAAAACAGTAATCAGAGCGAATTGCCTTTTTTATTCAATAACCTGTTTCTTTAAAACTGTTTAATCTTGTTGTAAAAAAGTGGTGCTATTTGTAGATACAATGCGTTCCAATTTTCATCTTTGGAAAGTGAATCTCAAACTGTCGCTGCATTGTTTGTGAGGCGGTGCGTATAACCAAATGTCTTTGTACTACAATTGTTCCCGATTGACTTGGTTCTCTGGACACGATCAGTTGAACAGGGATAAACATCGGTCGGTAGTCGGTCTTGTTAACCACAATTCTTTGTATTATCTTAATATATCATACTGACCAGTAGGTAGGTACTTACGTCTGATAGTTGCAACAGAATTTCCACTGAAGATGACTCGACAATGAAAGAAAATTCTATTTTAAATATCTACAAGCTCAATAAAAGCTATCGACATAAACCGATCTAAGGCGTTTCCCGCCGTTTGTGTTTCGTGTCTCGGCTCTCGCTTCGGTTCGCAAATGTATAGGTTGCGAAGATCTGGTCACTAACTTGAGGCGCTACTGCTTGCTAATAGCTCGTAGAAACTTGTTCCACTATTAGAACGCGATAAGCGGTGCGTGTAGACCGGATACGATAGTTTTAGTTAGAGCGTTGGGAGAGTTGGAGGTCAGTTGGAGGTAAAAAAGCGGAACGTATTTTTTCTCCGTTTCATCTAAATATAATACATCAATGGCCACTAAACACTGATGCCGTTTTAAACATGGTTTCGATTCTCCGTGACCTTATTTATGAGTAGTTAGTTACTCTTAATTCAGCGCCCTTGAGATGAGGCCCAGATTCTTGCGTATGTCATTAAGAATTCATTTTATCGTCAATATTAATAAATTAAATTAACAGTAATTGTATCCGTACCAATCGTGTTTTATGCACAATGCTGTTAAAAGTCGTCCGTGAGAAATTGATGGTGAAAACAGTTAAGTTTTTATTGCTATAAAAATAGAGCGAATGGCTAATATTCAGATTACTCGTAGACAAAGCAATGTACATGTATTTCTCTAGGACAGGATGGGGAACCTCCGACTGATATTTCAACTTTAACCAACTGTCAAGGTTCAGTTATTATCGGAGAAGTTCAAACGTAAAAGGTTCAATATTAAATTTCAAATGTAAAAGGTCAAAGTTCAAAGTTCAATGGTTAAAGTTCAAATGTGAAAGTTTAAAGGTCAAAGTTAATTTTTTTGGAGTTGAAATATAATAGTTCAAAGTTGTGAGATCAAGACTGGTGCGAAGAAAGGATTATCAACACAATTTACAGAACGGTGTTTGATCATTTATTTATTTTAAAAAATGCTTGTCTAAAACAATGGAATGCGTTGATATAAGAACTATTATTCTATCATTGCCCAAAAGTATTTAGGAACAAACGATCATCAAATTAATGTAATTCAATTAGTTCCCCTGGCGTCACAAAGATAAGTCACAAAACAAACAAGAAATTTCTTACGGTGTGTACATGAAGAATTTAACATCAGAATCAGGACACTTGGGTTGAACTTTACGGACGCAGCGCCAGTAACGGACGTCCATCGCCGACCAGAATGCTGCATCGGAACCTAAAAAAGAGAAATATATATATATAGTTTATTGATGGCAGGAGATATGGCATGGAATAGTGCCGACTGTCGCCTAGTTGTGACCAAAATGCACTGACTTTCAAAATGAAACTTTCGAAATGCACTATGGGTGAACGATGTTGGTGACACACGTTAAGCACCCGATTTCATACTAATAATGTTTCATGGCTCATCTCCCTTGTTTCTTTTACTATCAATGTTAGAAATTTACGAATACCTAACGCAACTATGACTTCAATCTAATGGGATATCTTTGCGAAATATTCACTCTGTTTTAGATTCATCACAGTTTTGCTTCTCATTGCCAAATTCAGTAGCAGGTCTCAACATAAACAATTCCAAATTTAAATAAACCGCAAATAAACGATTCGAGTTGCCACAAAATCTGATTCGAAATTCTTAGGTAGGTACGTACTTGCAAAATTGAGTGTTATGAAAGACCCGTAGTTGAAAATCGATCTAATGTTAATTGTTTGTTTTAGTGGCGCCCATATGAATATTGATACCCTACCTACTTTGTAATAGCGAAAATGTTGGTCATGCTTACTTACTACTTACGCACTGAAGTGCAGATATTAATAAAACTATTTTTCTTTTCATTGATGATTATTCGACACGCTCGAGTAACATAAGCGCAGAATTTATAGGAATTGCTTGGCGGATCGTGCTCGGCGAGTAGATCCGCCCATTTTATCGCAGAATTATTCACACACGGATTCGCTTTGCGGACAGATCCGCCCGTATATTCCTGTGACAAGGAACTATGAACCTGGACGGACAGATCGGCCCAGAATTCATACACGGACATCCGGAGCGGCGAGCATCTCAAATTACAGTGATTGTATTACTAGGAAAATGTTCCTAAATCTAGGGGATTAAATATTTTTTTACGGAAAAGCACAAAATCTAGCAAAATTTTAAAATTTTGTTTTATAGTCAAAACTCTCAAGACAATCGAGGGAAAAAAATTGTGACCGGTCGGTGGCTGAGTTGACATTGCTTTTGGGTGCCACCCAGGCGTAGTGTGTTCAATTCCTCGGCTGGATAAGTCCTCCATCATAACACAAACAACATTTTCCGCTAACTTTTTGGTAGTAGGAGATTTTCAAATATTGTCAGTTTATTCGTAACCCGGGAATGTATGTTTTCTTAAAAAAAAAATTCGAGGGTATTTTTGATCTGACATCTAGGGAAAAAAAATTTGGGCATACCGTTACTGATTGACGTCATTCTCATCGACTGCAAATGAGGTCATGCTCAGCGAGCCGATCCATTGCGTACATTCACACACGGATCGGCTCACGACGGACAGACGGACCACACGGGCGGATCCGTTTGTGAATTTTGTGTATAAGGCTTTTGTTGCATTTTTAAATGTGTTAGCTTTTCAGGAACGCACTCGGGGCCTGTCTCGAAATTTTATTTTGTATTTAAGATTATAATACCCAACCAAACGTGTTAATTATTTTTTTGTATAACTTATAATCTTCAGAGCTAATTTATTTAGTATATGGATCGTAAGAAAATTAGATAAACTTTTCGAATTCCGCTGCACACTTATAATAGTAATTACTACAAGAAATAACTATTTATGTCATTGGAGATGGTAAAATATGAATTAAAGTTCCATTTTTACAATCAACGTTATGTTTGAAGGTTAGGAAAGACGCATGAAGTATTAAAATAACTCAAACTAACACCCTGAAAATCTATCCGAAAAATATTTCACTTTAATTACTGTTCAAGTATTCTTTTTCTCTGCAATAAAGAGAAAATGAAAAAAATGCAAATACTGCAAAATAAAGCAATGCGAATAATACTTAAGCGCAACATATACACACGGATAAGAGACATGTTAAAGGAGCTGAATATTTTGACGGTGAAGCAAACTGTGTATTTGAATGTACTTATTTTTATACATAAAATTAACTTAGGGATGATGTCTAAGGAACTGAAAAGAAAAATAAATTACAATAACGAGATACACGGACACGGGACGAGAAATTCTAAGCAAATTAGATTGCCAACAAGAAAAAAAACAAGCACCCAAAAATCTCTGATGTACCAGGCCGTTCAACTCTATAACAAAATCCCGAAGGAAATTGCTGTGATAGAAAATATTAATAAGTTCAAAAATGAATTAAGAAAATATGTCTATCTCAATTATTAATGTTTCTTTTTTTGTGACTTTATTGAAATATTTAAAGAAAGATTATGTTTGCCGAACAATGTACATGTTTATATGTTTATAAAACTATTAGCACACACGAAGATGTGAGCTAACTTAAGATTAATAAATAAATAAAAATAAAAGTTAATTACAGAAAAATCTAACTGCTTTGTACAAATGGTGAAATTTGAATTGAAAAACAATAACAATTTTTTTTTAAAGACATTTTGACGGGTCAACATTTCATGATTTCAAATTATCAACGACAAAGTCACGTTGAAACAAAAAATATTAAAATGGAACTGTTTATAATTTCAAATCTCTACTCAAGCAAACAGCAAAGTTCTCAGTAATAATTAGGTATCTACAACACAAGATTCCATTTATTCATAGTGGCATCTCTATAATCTAAGAGGAGAGTTCATAAAGTGGTGATAAATTATTTGTATACAGCTTCTCTGTATTGTACATTCGTGTGTATGGAACTTCCTAACACTAACGAGCCTAACAGCATTAATAATAAATTTTACTTTCCCATCAAATAAACTAGTTAGATATTTTAATTCAGTTTTTTTTCAGCCGTTACCCGCTCGGTTCGGCGACCCAGATTTTTACACAACTGCTTCCAATTTTTTGCTTTTATATCGAAAGAAATGTAGCAAGCTTCTCTTTTAACACCATTGCCTTATCTGTAGCTTATCTTGTACGAAAAATTTGTAACATTGAAACTGTGTAAAAAAAAGTTTCGACTCGATTAAACATGGCTTCATTGATTTTAAATTCCTTTTTTAATTTTAAGTTTTAACGCATTCTTCTTTTATCAGGGCAAACGAATTTAACTAGTTTCAGTCGTTATCTCCCGCCCGGTTTCGCTCAAATTTCCACAGGCTTATTTTGAAAACTTTGTTCTTATCTAATATTTGAAATATATGGAACAAATTTTTGTGTGTCAAATTATTTGAAAATTTTTTTTTTTTTTTTTTTTTTTTCTTTATTCATGAAATATTAATGTGTACAGTTTTTACATGCTTTTCGACTACCACACTAGACACATGCCCGTATTATGGTAGTCCATTATTCCAAATAGATTTAAGCTGCGTTATTTTCATGACGCCAGATAATATATTTTTGAAGAAGTCAGTTTAGCGGTTAGCTTTAGAACACAAAATAAATTTGTATTTAGAATATTATGATCATAAATTAATTTTATATTGTAAAAATATTGAGATGTAGATGTAACATGTTGTGCCTAATGTACTCCGCCAACTTTAATAGCCAACGTGTGAACCCCGTGGCCAACGTTGGCCGGTTAAAAACGGTCATGTAGTTTAGAAAATTAATTCGTCAACATAAAATAGAGCAAAAACCACAATATATATTTGTATTTTTTAAAATTTGAAACCGCACAAGAGTCCCATCGGCTCCCAGCCATCTGGAGCCAGTGACACTATAACATCCCCAATTGGGGTATGTTGTGAGGCTAAAGGTAGCGGATAGGGGAAAGAGATGGAAAAGAGAAAGGTGGGAGAGTACCTGGCTATTTATATCTGGTCACCAAACGGCTAAAGCCATTTCAAACAACGTTTCTGCATGGTGGTCTTACACCAGGGTGTTACTGAAAGTATCTTCCAAAATGTAACGTGCTGCAGGAATACTATATTTATGTATATTTTAAATGAATAAATTGTGAAATAACAGAAATTCATCAAATAAAATTTAGTCGAGAGCCTTAGCACTCGACCACGGAGGCCGCCAAATGTAGATGGATGTAGAAATTATCAATTTATAAATATTATTTAATTTATTTGTACAGCACGTTTAATTATGAATCATAGTAATTCGTAAACTTAAATAATCACTCACGCAATAATCAACACGACCATCTCCGCTAAACGCAGATTGCGAACTGAAGACTGGGCCAACGTATGAGTATGAACGCTGTTAGCGGATTGGCGCCAAGATCCTTTGATGGGTGCACAAAAACCAACAATAATCGGGTTGACCGGCCAACGTTAAGTAAACAACATTAAATGATTGTCTGCTTGTGAAGTGTCATAATTAGGGGTCATAAAAAGTGTAATCACTTGAAACGACTTACTTTCGCACTCAATTGGCTAATAAATGTCTTCGATCATTGGTAATTGAAGACAGATTTTCATTGAGTTTTTTGTTTTGTTTTGTTATTAAATATACAAACATATAACAATAGATTTAGAAATACAGATAGTTCGAGGCTAATTGCGAAAAATGTTTTTTTTAAACGAAACTGCCCAACTCCATTTGGAAATTATTTCTCGTGTTAGAATTAGGGAGTAGCGCCATAATAGTTTACAAGGTGTTAACAATAATTGAAGTACTTAATACATAACTAATCATAATAAACCTAGTTGATAAACTTACATAACATAACATGATGTTAACTAATCTATACAAAATAGAATCGAAATATAATAAACTTCGATAAGTGACATAATACAATTATCAACACAAAACAAAAAGATAACTACAAAATATAAATTTAAAAAAAAAAACTTAATACATAACTTTCATAATGCTGTTAGTTTCGTTGATGGTTTAACATATATCAGCCGTCAGGTTGTAAACTTTGGAACATGGACACAAAATGGGAATGGTGTGGTTGTTCTACCGGTATTTCTATGGAAGATGCTACCAAGAACTAGCGCCCATGAACCCTTTGGCACCGGTGCACGGCCGGAGATACTCCGGTTTGCACGTTGTTGATATTATTTGCCGCATGAGAATGCAAAACACAGCTTAGTTCCACTTTTGTATATCTCCCACCAGCAATTTGGGTATCTTCAATATCGATGGCCTAGCGCACACGTGTGTTAAGTGCAAGTTGAAAATTCAATTTAAAAGAATATTCCAGGTTTATTATGAGATTAAAGCAACAAAATTAATCTGCATATCCGCTTTTTAACCATCGAAGATGAGATAAGTCATGTAAATTTTACACGAAACATCAAAGTAATCTTGATAAATAAATGCTTTACGAAATACGTAATTGTTTTTACTGCACTTAACACATGAGTGCGCTAGGCCATTGATATATTTCCTCACACTCTTTCCGAGTAAAGCGACTCTTCCGCCCAGTATCCCTAAAGAGGACATGGTGCCGTTTATAAAAAGTTGAAAATAAAGTAAAAATTGGTAGGGACTTCTCTTGTGACGTCATAATATTACAAGTTTTACTAAGTAGAAAAATGAACATTTAATTTTAAAGTGGCGTTAACTCGATTTGTAGACAGTTTGCTATCTACTTTTTCACGGGAGTGTAAAGACCCTTTCATCGATACGTGCCAGATAATATAATTCTTTTTCATTTACATTGTTCTCACGTAAGTAAGAACATCTGTAAAAGCCATTATTATATTTAGATAGGTAGGTACTGCTTCAAAGTTCGAAGTGTGAACCTCATCCCTCATAAAAGTGAGAAATTTTAGTGATGTACTTAACTCTCATGTTCATCTATAGTACCTACCTACCTACGTCAGTATTCAACCATCAGTGTTAAACATAATTGGTTTGACTGAGGATTGAAACTTCCTCCCCAGGGACTGAAATCAATTTCACTAACAAATGAGCCGAACCCCGATCAACTACGACCGACATTTATTTCTCATTTTAACTGCTGTAATTTCATCTGATTTCAGCTTGATCGGATGTCGGGAAGTGCGTTAATTTCCACTTCCAAGATAAGCTTTAAAATCTAAATTTAAATAGATGATATAATAAAGGGAAAAAAACCACAAAAAAATCAGCACTTATTAAATAAACAGCGCCGCGCTTTTCTATTTCAACCCATTTCTGTGTTAATTTAATTAAGTACAGTATTTCCTACATCCGCCATAGTATGAGTATGAACCTAGATAAATCATATAATAATGTCATAAATACCTTCTATAATATAAATCCATATGACAGCACTAACTATAAAACTTAAGACGTTCATCTTAAATATTAGTAACTGAATTCAATTTTAAAATAAATTGAATTAAATTTATGTTTATAACTTCACTGAGATGTCAGCCATCAACAAGCACACACATTTTAAATATGTATTACTATTAATTTCTAAATACTTAGTTATTTAAGAATATTAATCGGTTTTCTCCGAATCATAATTTTATTAATTAATTATAAAGTTTGGCAATTAATTGAATATTGGCTACTGTTCCGGGACGGTGGATCGTGCAATGTTCGCGGAACAAGAGTGCCGGTCAACTGTGGTAAGTGGAAAGACTGGAGTAAACTGAACGGAGAAAAGTAATATTTCTAAACTGATACGCTAAACTTGAAATAAGTGGGTCTGTGATGTGCCCTCTTTAGCAGAGGATGAAGAGGGGGGAGGTACAATTGAGGAGCGTTTTCACAAAGAGAAATATCTGCCGCGTTTTTTTTTTAAATACATCTATTTTAATTTCTATGGTAAATTTAAAATTATTTTTCAGGTGTAAGTAGGTACTTTGAAAGATTTCAAAATTAAAGACAATCATTTAGTGGAACTAAAATGTATCAGTATTCGCTAGTTCGTGCACACATCAAATGATTTTAGCTAACCCGTCAACAGCGTACGTTCACACGTTGGCCCTGTCTTCAGTTAGCATAACGCGTTTAGAGGAGACGGTAGTGTTGATTATTGTGTGATCGCTTTGTGAAAACATTTTTTTTATAATTATGTTGATATTTAATGTGTAATTTTTCACAACTTAATCGTTATTGATGCTCTGACTTGTAGTTATTTTCTATATGTACATTTTCTATTTTACATTGTCTTTGCCCTTCACATTCATGTACTCTCCATTCACTGTCATCTATGTTTTCTTATTCGTGTCAATATTATGGTTTTAATGGACATATTGTCCGTAAATTAATAAATACATATTTCTCTTTTGTCAAAATTCGCAATTTTCAACTTCTTGTTAAATAGAGATGACTTTTCATCAATGTACTTAAATACCTTGTCTGTGCAGGTCTTACCATGGGACAAAATATTGATTCAGCATATATCTGACTCTGAATATAAAAATAAATTGGAACATGAACACAATACTAGATTCACAAAGAATGAAGGCAAGCGTGTTCCAAAATATAACAATAAATACGGACAGCAAACCCTAGAATATTTCGTGTCCTAAATGTTTCAAAGTAACATTAAAAAAATTAAAAATAAAACTGAGTTTTATTAATATGTTTCATTATAATTCATGAGGTCTTACATTTTGTATTTAAAGATTGTCATAAGATATTAGCCACGAGTGATTTTTCACTTAAAACTGCCTCATGATTTTATTTAGTAGATATTTCTCTTTGTGAAAACGCTTCTCATCTATCGCATCTATCGCAGTATTGAAAACAAGCACGAGCATTTATCACAGAATAAGAGAAGAGTGAAGGTGTGCTTCAGGTTCAGGTTTCAAGTTTCATGTCTTGGTAATACCTACAGCCTTGCTGCTTGCATGTGGGTATCCTAGCATTTTTGACCGGTGCAGCGCGATGCAAAGGTCATTGTCGCACTAATAAGGGAAAGGGGAAATTATTAGTACTTACCTCGGTATCTGTATTTAGATCGAGAAGGGACCTACAGAACAGGGGCGGACTTATAATCGACAATATCAGTGACTTCTTACTTTTTGACACGGCCACCGAGAGGGGGGTATAAATAAAGGGCCGCCCGTGTATTTTGCAATCGCAGTATTTTACTAATATTTAAAGCACCCTTCAGTTGATTTTTTAAAAAAAACGGCGCTGTATAACTACTAATCTATAAATTATTATACATTAATATGATCATTTATATTATATTAAATTATATTATTTACGACTTTATGTCCAGGCTAAATCTTCCCCTCAGGAAAAACTAAACCCTTCCACACACTTTTCCACAAATGATTATCTAGTCAATCCACATTATGCAAGTGCATTATATAAGCATAATAAATACACGACAATACAAGAACAATACGTCAACTCACCAGAGATCAAATAGGAAAATAATTTACCGACTCCAGATATTTTCATATCAGAGGGTTCGGCTCGGTAGAACTCCTAACTGGACCTATAAATCCTACTGATCCCTCAATATAAATATTTAAAAAATCTTTCGTAATCCTACATGTATTTAAAATGACTGATTTTTGCATTTTTATATATAAATTCTTTGACAGATCTAATATGCCTAAATTTTTAATGATAGAGCTAGGTATAATGCCAGTAGCCGAAATAACAAATGATAATATTTTTATAGTCTGAGAATGCCAAATTCTTTTAATCTCATTAAATCTGTGTATTTTTTATATTATTATTAAATTTATATATATTATTACTAAAATACATAAAATAAAATAATAATAAAAGGTTACTTGAAAGATAACACGTTTTCAACATTAACTTTACACAGGAGGCCCTGATAGGAAATAAGGCATTTTATGTTATCTTTGGGGATGCTGTGAAAATGGTACACATTGAGGACACAGGACTCAAAATAATATATCGAATCTTCCATAGGGCCCTTACCACGGAGGGTTCCCCGGCTAGGTGCCAAAATAATACACATTGAGGACACAAGACAAAAAATATTTCCAATTTCTATATAAGCGGAAAATGTTGCTTGGGCAATGGTAGAATATTGGTTTGAACTCGCGACACCTGGGTGGGAATCCGAAGCATTTGTCCACTCGGTTACTAGCCGGTTATGTTCATGCCTTTTAAAAGTTTCTGGTCTCAAAAATACTAAAAGATTTCCGTCTACATATTGCTGGGATTCTGACCTTGACTTTTCCGTGTCCTTCTGAATGTAATAATTCATATTCCGCTCCCTTCACCCGAACCATATAGGTGCCCCAATTGGAGATACCACTTAAAAATATCGCCTACAGCGCTTTTCCGTGTCTTTGCGAGAGCAAATTTTTCACTCCCTGCGCACAGCCAATTTATAAAATGTTCTAAAATACCAAATATGCAATGCATTATAGCAAATTGCGTTACGACTACCCAGTTAAAGTCTACGGTAAGAACAAGATAATCCCTATACCTTTGAGTTTAAAAAAAATCTGTTCTGTTCAAAGGTTTTATTAGGTATTTTGGTTTCAAATCCAAAATTAAGTTTTGAATGATAAAGGCCACGCACGCGGCTTTTCTTTAAATGAATTTTTTTCCTTAAAATCCAATTCAAAATTGATTTTCGCCTGCATGGGAATACATGCTCTAATCATTGACATTCAACACGATTTATTGACACCGATATCAAATTACTATCCTATAATATTCATTCTTCTGACATTTCCGATACATTCTGTTTTGATCGAATCATGCTACACTTGCACTTCCTCTCATATAGATTTTATGTAAAATATAATTTTTATAATAAAATTTATATAGTATAATTTGTATACTATAATATTTTATAGTCGTCTAAACGTGGTTAAAACTACAGTTTAAATATGTCCTTGAAAGCCGAAACAGCTGTAACAATAACAAAAACCAAAAAATTCTTGCAGAACTTAATAATAATATTATTAAATTTGATTTTAATTAAATTTAAAAAAATTAATAATAATACCAATATTTTACGTTAATAAATTATCGAAAACGAAAAAATAGATACCTCACAAATTACCTTACTGCTTTTTTGCTCGTGCATAAAAAAATATTAAAGCGGCTATTAACTCTGTCTTTTAATTATGGTTCAGAAAGGTAATAAAATACTAACATAATTATGAAAAATTTTGCAAACAAAATATATGTAAAAATGTATTACAATTAATATATTCAATAATAAATTCAGAATAATAACATTGGGAGGCGGGTTTGGGTACCGCCGTCTCGGGAACCATTTATTGGATAACCAACACCTTTGTCATAGGTTACCCCAAGTGGTTCGCTACGTTTGGTGATTTAGCAGGGATGCCCGAGTTCATCGGATGAGGTGTTTTCAGAATAGGCCTGCCCACTAGCTGCGTAGCCCTGCGTTGCAGCTGGAGGGATAAATCATTCGTCCGTCACTCCTGGACAAACTGATCCCTAGATTCCTACCCGCCCCTCATACCTTGTTCCTTACCAGAACTTCCTTTCCTTAAAAAAACCTTTCCACACAGCAACCCCAAAGATGACATAGGCCCTAAGAGGAATTATTTTCTTCAGAGCTTCCTGTGGGGGGTTAATGTAAAAAAAAAAACAATAACAAAAAAGTTGGCAATGATTTATAACCTCAATATGAACACAGAATGTACACGGAACTCCATTAACACAGCTTTGCTGAATTTACCAAGAAAATTTTATTTTTCTTGGTATAATCCACTTTGTATGTAATCAAAGACATTTGATTTGCAAGAATTTAACAAACTCACATTATATATTTAAACTCAACATTATAACATTTAAATCTCAATTAAAAAGCTGGATACTTAATATAGGGAGATCTGAAATAGAAAATATACTGATATCAAACACAGACTAAAACCGAATCTAATAAACTGAACTATACAAAAAAAACATTATCTTACTTATTTTAAAATTATTAAAAAAAAAAAATTATGCCACATGATATATGTTTATAATTAAATTCATATGTTACTTTGTTGTAATATTAATTTCTTATAATTAAATTATAATATGTAAATGAAATCCTCAGCACGGGAGATCCCAGTGAGGATATCATTATCTCTATATGTTACTAAGAAAAAAAGACAATAACTCATTATTATTATATTTCAACAACTATCCTATTAAAATTTGGCATCCTGGAAAACGATTTTTGGAGTGTTTGCATAAATAAGCCACTCACAGTGTTTAGAATTATTAAATCCGTAAACATACACAGACCTTACTACTTTTTTGAACAATTTTACATTTTTTTTATCAACATTGGTCAAAATAAATTTGGAAAGCGCAAAACACCGCCCCCAAGTACTAAATAAATGTAACTTGCAGGTCATAAATAAACCACTCATGTGCCGCCATTGAAAGGAATGTCAAACTCAATATCATGTCAATATGTTATACTAGCGCCTCCAGCGGCTAGAGTTTTTGATATTGCCACTATTTCACTGGAGTTGGACGTATTATTAATATTGTAGGGTATTTGAGAGTGGTTTATTTATGGGGTATTTGCTGCTATGAACAACTTTAACATACATTTGACACTTGTGTCAATGTTTCAAATATGCAAAAATAACTTTTTTTTAAATAATTTAAAATTAGATGCAAGAAGTGCATTGATAAGAAATAATTGTAGTCGACAACAATTTAATTGGAAATAGCTTAGCGGTTCGGTAGTATTTTATTTATTTATTTTATTTTATTTTAAATACATAAACGGCTATACTGCCTTTTATAAATAAACATGTAACTGAGTACAAAAGTAAGAAAAATAATATCAGTAAAATAATATCAAAATAAAGTCACATTATGGAAAAATAATTTTTGAGTGCATGTTTATATTGTGTTAATTTTAAGAAATAAATGTCGCCGATGTTAGCATGTTCATTTCCCAAAATGTGTAATCGACTGATTGGTGAGTAATAATGTGATAATGTGTGTGTGTTATTATAGTAGAACGGTAGAGTCAGTCTATTGTTAGCGCGACCCAGGGCAATGAAATCGTATTAGTTCTATTAAATCAGGGGTATCCAGGACCGAGTGAATTATTTTATATAATATTAATAGATCACAGATTTTTCTGCGATCTGATAAATTTACGAGATTAGTCCAGTTTAATAATAAATTATAGTCCACGGATTCTCTTGGAATACCTAATTTAAAATTAATGTACCTAAGGAAACTATTATATGATTATAATCTATTATTTTAATCTATTGTATTGGTTCGTATTGATTTTACTATTTGTTCGATATTATTACTAATCTAAAAGAGTACGAAAATTAGTTTATTTAGTAATGGTTATTTAATTTAGTATCACAACCATTGCATATTATTCTCAATGTACGATTTTGTGTTGGTGTTTAAAAATATGCAAAATCGAAACGTTATGATGAAACTTGTGTGCGTATCTGATAAGTTTCATCATAACGGAAATTGAAATTCAATCGATTATTTTTAATTTTTCGAATTCATAAATAATCGCGATGCGCATCCTTAAAATATTTTTGTAGTAATTATCTATGGAAGCGCTTCTTCGATTGACAGTTTGTTGCCTGATATATCTATGGTTAAAGTTGAGTTGGTTGTGGTTGTTTTGTCAGTGTCTTAATTCACTACATTTTGACAATGTTTTACTATTCGAAACGTTTCCATATAAGTCTCGCCCGGCAATAAATCTCGACAGTATGATTTTCAAGACTATTATATATTCTATCGCGATTTAGTTTACTGTGGAATCCTTTAATTACATCGATGAATCCACTTGTAAGGAATGTGTCATGGGCGGTTTACGCTTTCATTGTGTATTTAGTGTGCGGGATTGCACTCGCAGAAGTGCAGGATGAGTATAAGACACAAGCTGCATCGGGGGGTGCTGTTAATGCGAGTGAGGCCGCGAATGAAGGGGACACGAGGAGCAAACGTATGACTGGTCAGGCTGCCGCCATACTAGCCGAGCGGTTCAAGGAAGCCAGCGGCGAGGAGCTGGGAGCCACCACCCTCGGGAGGATCCTGGACTCGCTTCACCCCAGCTCACGAACCATTTCTGACGATGACCTGGTTCTCACCATCTCTGAGAGACTCGCAACCAAGATCAACACAGCCACACAAATATTATTGGAAATGAAAAGGAATATCATCAATGACTCTAATGTGCAATCCTTCACATATCCTTGTCCTCTCAGTTCTTACAAAAAGTCGCACCACCACCTCAGGGATATACAAATAAAAAGTGATAAAGTCACTCTCAATATTCCCAAAAGCAATTTCAAGTCGTACATAAAAAATGCTGCCAAAAAGTTTAATTTTAAAGTGAAAAGGCAGTACTATATGGCGGTGCGTGATGCTGGCACAGACCCAGTGTGCGGCGCCAGGAGCAACTCCAGGAAGCTGTTCCACCAGCACCTGCAATCCCAGGACAAGCTGCTCCTGCTGCTGGTGGACGGGCGCCTGGGCCCCGAGAGGGCGCACTTCGCCAGCGCCCTGGTCCGCGACCTCCTCGCCCTGCTGCAGCCCCGGGACTCGGTGGGACTCCTGTTGGTGGGGAACACTGTTCTCGCCCCCCTCAGTGGAAAGTGCACTAATGAAACTATCTCCATCGGACCTGCATCACAAAGAAACAAAGAGTCCCTGCTGAAGTACCTGTCGAATGTGGAAACTAGTGCCGTGTCTCCCAACGTGACGGAAGCCATGGAAACAGTTTTCCAAATCACTACGCCTCTTCAAAATAACCAGAACATTTCCATTGTTTATATTGGAAAAGAATCATATTTAAGTTCCGACATTGCCCAAATCACCAAACTGATGAGAAAAAGGAAAGAAACAGGAGACAATACTATAGTGACTGGGTGTGATGTACAGGTTGGTAGTGATAGTGAAAAGTCTGATGTGTTCATCAATGACAGGAATACACCAATGAATTGCAATGACTTGCAAGTGTTTTGCGGAGAGTCTATGATTGTTTTTAACAGTTCAGTGACAGCAGGTCAGATAGCCTCTCTCCTTATGCTGCGCCTCCCTTTAGCCGGAGCTGCAGCTGCGGGCAGTGTCGGGATTCGTGCGGCGGCACCGCTGTGGGAGCCCCTCCAGAAAGACCTGTTGATACCCTTCGTTCTGCCTGTCGCGTCTCTCGGCCTCCTTGTACTAGATCTCTATTTATCTGATCTGGCCGAGGACATCATTTACTTTAATTCTTTCTCCAGGAAACACCGAGCATTCATCATCAACTTCTCAGGCAGCGTAATAGCCCATTCCACCTACCCTCGACCCGAAGTTATTTCGTCAGAGCCTCGATTTATAGATATTTCTCATTTGGAACCTGTAGAACAATTTGATCTGGTGAAACACAACATGTTGCATAACTCCAGCGGGTCTTTCAGTGTGGGGGGTGGAGCCGTCATAACTAAATACACTTGGAAGTGGGTGAAGGAGCTGTATGTAGTGTGTGTGGTGTGGGAGCAGTGGGCGGGCGAAAGGGGGCCGGTGGAGGGCGCAAGGATGGCCGGGGGCGTGGCCCGGGAGCTGCAGCACCACCGCATGGATCTGCAGCCACCCTCTAACTATCCGCTGTGCCGTCACTTCCAGCAGGTGTCAAATATCCATAAGGGAACTCTATACCTCAGCCCTTCCAGCTTCCAGTCTCCCTTCCAATATTTATACGATATTAGGAATGGAAAAGACATATCACTCACTTTAATGCAGAGTTACATGGCTTATTTGAAGGATTCCACAAGACTGCTCTCTAATCCTGGATTAAAATCGGACATACGGAACGATGTGGGTATTTTGAATCCAATGCTGAGTTACTTCAAGAGGCAGCACATCTACGGGGCCTACAATAAGTACATTGTCAGGAGGTATGCGGCTTCTGAACACGGAGTACTCGTCATGTTCCCTGGGTCAATAATGGAGTCTGATTTTGAACCGAATAGAAAACCTTGGTTTATGAGAGCCCTGCACAACCCGGGAAAACTAGTCCTTACCCCTCCCCACTTGGATGCTGGCGGAGCAGGGTACATAATCACGGTCTCGCAGGCCCCCACCTCTACCTCGAGAAGTCCTAAACCGTCCATTGTCTTATCCATGGATATGTCAATGGGATATCTTTACAAAATGTTGTTGGATTCCTTGCCGCCTTGTGTGGAACACAACATCAAGTGCTTCATCATGGATGACCGAGGCTACCTCCTGTCCCATCCCGGGCTAGTAGACCCGGCGCGGTCGGGGCCTGTGGAGCGACAGCACGTGACCCACAAGGAATCACTCATTGCCAATGATATGCTCAACCATCGGGGATTTGTGCGCAAGCAACTATGTAAGAACTACGCCGATGGAACCGTGCAAAGGTTTTATGAGTTCAACACCACATTGGATACAATCCTTACAAACCTCGTCCATGGAGAACATTGTGCCCGCTATCATATATCCTCAATTCCCGGAACCAATGCTTTTGTGGGCATGGTAAACTCTTCCTGTAACTTAGGAGCCTTCTGTCCTTGCAGTGTTGTAGACCGTTTGTGTCTCAACTGCAATCGCATGGAGCAAAGTGAGTGCGAGTGCCCCTGTGAGTGCTCCCTGCCCGAGGAACAGTCCTGTCCAGTGTCCTCCCCTCCTCCAGCTGCTGTCCCCTTGTGTGACTTCCAGCCAGAGAAAAACACATGTAAGAACCACTACTTCTATAACATGGCATCCCACCTCGATTCTTGCTTCAACTTCCAATGTGAGTCCTACGGCAGTAGATCCGCCTGCCTAGGGGTGTTGGGCTGTGAGTGGTGCCAGCTGGACAGGGACGGGGAGAGTGGCCTGTCCTTACCCTTCTGCGGGGCCCAGACCTCCTGTTTTGGAGGGGTGCTCGGGGGTCCCACGCCCTACGGAGAGGGCTCCTTGGGACAGGTGGCTCAAGACGATCTGTCCCCGGCTTACTCCGCAGTGGGGCCCATTGCAGGCTGTATTGTAGCACTGTGTCTAATCCTCGCCTTGGCTGTGTACTGCTATAAGCAGAACTTGACGGCAGAGCTACCAGAGCCCTATGTGGCTCCTGTCCCAGAGCCTTGGCCTCGTTCCGGGGTTCGTATGAGCCACTTGAACTCTGAAGACGATATTCATGATGAGAGGTCGGGACACCAAGACAAACTGCTGCTGGCCAATGAGCCGGTAGCTCCAGTGTCCCCTTACAGGGTGCTGACAGGCTACAGGCGTCCAAATGCAGCCGGGGAGTCAGATCACGGATACTCCACCATGACTCCCCACGATGACTCGGAGCACCAGGCCTTTGCCCTGGTGGAGCCCTTCCTAACCCCAGGCGCGGGGGGCAGCCCCTCACCCTGCCTGTCCACACCCCGTAGCAGTGCAGCGGACCTTCCCGTGACGGTGCTCCCCTGCGGAAAACACAACATCATGGCCCCCGTCACGGTGCACCGCCACATGGAGGCCACGTAACACTCGCCTGTGTTTGTATAGAGCTCTGGAACAGACTTTATGTATTTTATGTAACCGATGCATTTAACATTTTCATCCTTTGTAAATCTTTAACTAATTTTATCTTTGCAACTACTTTAGCTTTAATTAGACATTAAGGGAACAATTTGCTATGTAAAATTTGAGTACAAACCTCTAGCCATAGATGCATACTGCTAGTGAGAAATTTATATTCTTTTATGGCCATGTAATGTGCTTCAGGAGCGGCTGATGTTCGTTTATAGCATTATAAAATTAAGTGGTATAAAGAAAGGGAGCTACACACTGTATTTCGAAAAGCCATAGTTGATACACTTTGTATCCATAATGCTTTTGACTAAATAATAAAATGTAAGACTAATTATTTTTATTATTTACATAATATTACCTTTTTTTTAAGAGTTTTAGTTGTACTGATCAGTGACCAAGAAAGATTTAACACTTTGAACGCCATTCTGGAAATGAAGAAACATTACCATTTTAAATTTGAAAAAAAAAAATACTCAGATGGCATCGGCGACCATCAAAACGTATTCCTGTTTTTTTTTACTAAAATTTTCCATGAAAATCAAGAAAATTAGCTGCGGTCACCTGTGACCGTCATGGCGCTATGGGAGAAAAATGACGATTTTCGTTATAAGGTCACCGGTGAACTACATGGCGTTCAACGTGTTAAAAGTAAACGGCTTTGTAACTGGACATTTTCTGGGATTTTTTTTTTCTTGATTTGCCCGACTATTTTTAATGAATATGATCTTGTAACTTAAAAAACAAATGTGTTTTAATTTGTTTGTTAAAAAATCACACTAAATTTCCATATTTCTCTATTCCTTGGGCTCATGTCAAAAAACATGTTATTGGGATGGTTTTTACAACTGTGACTGCAAAATAATATGGATTTTTGTAGCCCATAGTGATTCACGTGTTATCAGGTTTGAGTAATTTTTGATAGTGTCAATATTGCTATCCAGTCGTTCTTTAGCACTTAATATTTACTACCCGGGTGTTCGAAATAATAAGTTAATATATTTTTATACCGAGGAATAGATTCTAAGGGATAATCAATTCACTTTTTTGTCAAGCGAAGTTATTCAAACGAATAATCAATCCTTGTCTGTTGAGCGTGAGTCAAGGTGAGCTTAAAATATATATGGTGATCTCTGAAACTAATTAAAGCATGTATTTAATTAGCAAGATGTCTTGTAAAAGATAAGATGTGTTTCTCACACCAATAATACCCCAAGTGAATTGGGGGCAGCTGTACTATTGACAGCAGTTTATCAGTATTACCGAGATGGCCAAATTATCTTTAAAATGTGTATTATTAATTTTGGTATCTGGAAGTTTAAGGACGGGTTGTTTCGGAGAATTTGGACAATTCTTCAAATTTCAAAGTTCATTTTCAAGTTCCGTTATTACTTCAGTTCTGTCACGCAACTAGCCTATAATGATATAATAACAGAACTTTAATAGGACTTTCACAGAACCCGGAAATTGATGAATTGTTCAAATTCGCCGAAACAACCCGTCCTAAGTAGCAACATAATATATGAATGAACAATTTAATACTTGGAATGGAAGCATTTACGGTAAATTTTTTATAAATGTCATTTTCAAAGTCAAAAGTATTTTCAAAAGCCCGCCAAACACTCAAAAACTGGCTGGGTACGTGTGACGTCATACATATGTCGGTTGATAGTGAGTCCATTTCCACGGGTCAGTAGGAAATCAACAAATTCCAAAATAAATAATTAACAAGAATAAAAATAAAAACACAAATACTTCTGAAATATTTTTCAGACATCGTCTCCAAGGCTATTTATTAAATAATAATAAATTCTGTCAATTTTATCATTCT
The DNA here is from genome assembly GCA_026573805.1 of Hesperophylax magnus. Classification (NCBI taxonomy): domain Eukaryota; kingdom Metazoa; phylum Arthropoda; class Insecta; order Trichoptera; family Limnephilidae; genus Hesperophylax; species Hesperophylax magnus. The sequence goes on from JAIUSX010000022.1 coordinate 12,304,654, forward strand.
GACATATTATAGAACATAATATATTAAAAATACTTGCAATTTTGGGCGGCTGATTCAAATTAGATAGACAAATGTTTGTTTCGAAACCCTTTTGTATTTTGTAATACAGATTCTGAAAACGTTAAATATTTTATCATAGCACTCGGAAATCCGAACGATTGCTATTAACCCTAGATAACTAAACTGTTTTCATTGTTTCATTGTAACTACACTTTTGTCGAGTGGACTACGCAATGAAACACTAGAAATAAATCAAAAATATTTAATTAAGATAGGAACTTGTTACATGGCACAAAAGTAAGGTTTATAATGAATAAATTAATATCAAAATATCAGTCTACACAGTGACCACACATGTCAATATTATGTGGACCACAAATAGCCCCTCTACATCTGGTGCAACGGTGTTTGGTCATCCTCCGGGCCTTGGATGGACACAGGTAGCAAATTTTACGTACGTTTGACGTAGATGGAACCAGAGCTTCTATTGTAGAAGATTCGCCAACATTAACAACAAATATAAGAATATGTGAATGTACGTACCTTAAAAATAAAAATTGTTGTTATAACTAAACTTTCGTCCAGCGGACGACGAGATGGCAATCGCGTCACGTACTGCACTGTTTACTCAAATTATCAAGGTAATGAAAGAGTCAAGGTCGGGGAGCGGGGGTAGTAGGTGATTTCGAATTTCGCCGAGTAGCGCGCTATTCGACGACGAGCGATTAGTTATCTAGGGTTAAATAAGAAATATCAAAACTCTTCTGCTATAGTGTCAGACTTACCTGGCCTTATAAATTGGTTCTCATGCAAAATATCAAGACTAAAGTTTTCCACTGAACCCTTTTACAAAACATCACAAACCGTTAAATATATTTTACTGCTAATTTTTTGACCAAGACATAGTGTATACATTTTAAGGCCATAATATTTTTCACTCAACTTCCAAACAAAATAATTAATTAAATAAATAACTTTTATTTTTGACCAGACCAGTTTTACCTTGTTACCGGCATCTACAAACTGCATTTCTAATGTTTGTAATTATATCCATAATGAAATTTCACATCCAACTAACAATATCAACATAAATTAATAAAACAAATAAACCAAAATATGTTTTAAACCAAATTAATAATTTATTGCCTTACAAGATTTATTTATTGGTCACAATTATTGTTTTGTTTTTTTTTTTTCATTTTTAAACTAAAATTGTGATAAATTTCATAGAATCACAAAAAGTTATAACATTTTTTTTAAATATTTTTTAGATTAAATTTACTTTGTACAAAGCATAGCCAATGGAAGTTGTAGTAACAAAACTAAAAACTGCTATTTTTTATTGTACACAAATATGATTAATTTAACTGTAATTAATAATTCTGCACGGAATTGAAAGGAATATTATTGTAATAACATATTCTTAATCAAGTAGGACAATGTAGTCATTTTGAAAATAAATAATAAAGCTGATTGCAACGGTATTATTGATCAAGCCAATAAAATTAAGTATTATAAACAGGGCTCCGACGTTTATGGATTGATGACTATGCCATGTTCTACGATAATAAATAATATTTTACACTTTACTAAGGGAAAATAGTTGTGTAACTTTTACCAGTTATATAATTTTTGTACAGTACTTTTTAAATACCTTTTTCTAATATTTGCCATATTTTGTGTAGGACAATAAATAATTGATGTGTAATTTTTATTTAACAATAAAATTTGAATAATAATTTTTCGTTGTTTACTAATTTATGCACGATTGCTTCCAAAACAGATGAGGATTACCAATTACGTTGAGAAGATATATGGGTTCCTGCCTGAAGACTGTAATAGAATCTTAATGCCCAAAAACTGATTCTCAAAGGTATGTACAAGAAAAAGTTTAGATATCCTACACAGTTACTTTATAGGGAACGTAATATCATGAATTTAAAACAACTATCACACTAACGCTGTGCAGATTTTTTAACAATATTATTTTTGCGAAAAGAATGCAGCAAATTCATACTACAAGAATTGGCCGTGGTCTGAACTTTATGGCAATTCACCCCAAATCCTCATTTGGGCAAAGACATTATTTGTACCAGGCTCCACTTCTGTTTAATAGCCTTCCAGAACATGTTAAGTCATCAAATTCCTTGTGTATTTTAAAAAGAATGTTAAATTATTTGTTCTAGCCGAGGATTTCCAACTTTTTTTTTTTCATCTTTGTCCTTTTAAATTATGGCATAATCAACAAGCCGTATTATTATTTGAATGACTTTAGTATTGATTGTTGTAGACGGAAGTGGCGCCCTCTGTTATTTATAAAAATAATCGTTTAAGGTGATGCACTACGTCGTGTAATATTTTAAATTGAGCCGCTATCAATAACAACCCTTACGTAGATGGCGATAAGGTTTAAATTCCCGCTTAACACCATCCGCCTGTTTTGATTTATGCAAGAAAAAAATATGGCCAAAAAGTGCCTTTTATTTTATTTTGTGGATGTTCAGGCATAAATATTAAGTTTTTTTCCGATCATTTTATAAATAACTTAATTTGCCACATTATACAATAAAATCATAACCGAAAATGGGTTCGTAGTAAGAGATTTTGAACTTTAAAGGAGTTTTCATAGGCCTATACATTATTTTTTTCTGAGCTTATAAAAAGACTTATTTAAATAATACTCGATTGTTTCAAAGGTTAAGATGTATTCTACTCGCAGTATTTAATTAATGCATCTGAAACATTTCTAGGTGACCAAATTTTCAAACCAAAAACACATGATTTTGCATTACTACGTATGGCATCGCCTTAAGTTTTCAAACAGCTTCCCAATGAGAAGATAAATTTTACAAAACTTGGAATTTCTCAATTACAAAAACTTTACACAACTTCCCGAATAATTTTTTCTGAAAAAAAATTTACAGATATTAAATTTTTAAACATTAAAAAAAATATTAAAATACAAATTCATAATTTCACAAAATAAAAAAAGATGAATGTTTTAAAATAAATTTACCCAGTAGAATTTTTTTCAGAAAAATTTTGAAAATCTCCAAACGTCGCATAATATCAAGAGAAGAAATAATTTTCAGAGCTTAAATTTCCGATTTTCCCAGAAGATTTTATTTCCATAAAAAAATTAAAATTTCGAAACTTCACTTACGTGAATAATTTTTAATATTATTATCAAAAAGATAAATTTCTTTAAATAAATTTACCGACCAATTTTCCCAGACGAAATTTTTCCAAGTTTTTGGGATAAGGATAAGGGTCTAACTTAGAAATGGGCACAATCGATGACTCGTCGATAATAAGGAAGTTGAGTGAAAAATATTTTGACTTATAAAAAATATGTTCATGTAGATCAAAAAATATCGATTCTAAATATATAAATATATTTCTATATTATTATTCTTAGAATTAGTTAAACGTTCTTGAAAAAGCATTCAATAGCAATAGACTGTATACGCTCCACGATTGGTCGAAAGAATTCTGACGTCACATGTGTCGTGACTTGTACGTACAACGGATCACCTATGGTGCATCTCTTTCTATTACATGAGAGATGGTCGGTTTAGATGAGAGAGGTGTATAGGCCAAACGTTTATTTGGATATGTCAAATATATGTACGTATTTGTAGTTATTATTATATGAAATGGATTTCTAAAGATACATATTCGTATAGTGCTTTATAATAATAGTTGTTTATTGCATAACTTAGAAGTTTTTATTATTATACATGTCACATAACATGTGATACACTTCAGGCCGCCGGCCGGCCGCCCAAAAAAGTCTCACAGTGAACTGGGCTGTAAACCGTTATTTTACTTTTGGTCTTTACTTTTCTGCGCGGTGGTCCTGAATTCGCACGGGGCACCTCAACAAATATCGACGGGAATACCGTACCGGGCGTGAAAAGCAAATATTCTAACTTAAAATATTAATTTAACTATGAAATCTTAATCAATTTTCTTTTTTTTTAATAACATCAATTCTAATAGACGGTTAACATTGGTAAAAAAATTACTGGAATTCCTTGTTGAAGAATTAAAAATTTTTCCATACAAAATGCTTAAGCGACGTGGTTTTCACAGTTCGAATGACGTCACACCACACCCCGCCTCTTAGCGCTCGGATTCCGCTCGTTTTGGCGGGCTTAATAAAATTTAAACTTTGAGAATTAATTTAATTATGAAAACAAACTTAAAAAAAAAAAAAAAAATACCAGTATTTAAGTTTGAATGTGAACATTGATAAAAAAAAATAAAAAAATGGACTCAACTTCCTTATTATTCGATCTTTTTGGCCATCGAAAAATTTCGATCCATTGTCGTGGACAAATCGATTCTGTTAAAAAATCATTCGAAATCACAGTCCGAAAAAATCGTTTTGAAACGTCATCGAACTAAGAATCGATTCTGTCAAATCATTCGACATCACAGCAGTCAGGTTATTGCTCAGAATTCATTCGAAAATCTAAATCGATTCCGAGATACGTCAAAAATATCTCGGTTTGCTTGAAGAACGAGATATTATTCCCACAGCATAAATAAACCAGCTGTCCCGTAGGTTAATCGTGTTACGTACTACCTAATATGCATTTGTCAAATGTTGGTAATGCTGGGTATTAGATATTAGCTTTTAGGGTGAATTGCCTAATACAAAAAAAGGATATTAGCTGTTTAATTAGGTTGGGATTTATGATGCCCGTACATTTAGTTTGTGTAAATAAATGGCTTTCTGACGTTAAATAAATTGGTAAGGCTATCAATAATAATAATTTCATAAAATTTATGGCGCTGTTTTTGTGAAAAACCACCTCGAAGACGCTCTATGAATCTAAGGTTGGCATGTATTTTAAAGTTATGTATGTAATTGTAATGAAAAACAAACAACAATGTATGATTGTTTTGATTAAAATCGATCATGCCCGTCACAAGGTCTAACCAAATCAAAAAATTCCAACTTATGAACCAGTGAGTGGTTTATTTATATTACGAACCCAACTTCATGTTCGACGATATTCCTATCACGGATTTTTTCCCGGTGACTGCTGCCACTGGATCGACCGATGTTATTTTCCCATGGAACCGGCTATGGAATCGCTTTCTTTTGGCTTTTATAAAATTCCAAAATTTGAGCTGTGCCTGTTCCGATGAACATAAAAATGTATCTACAATGATGTATTGTAAAAGGTAATTTTAAAATGTTACAGTTCTCAAACCGATTTGGTTAAAAATTATAGGGGTGGTATTGGTATAGGCCATAGGGGAAGTATTGTTATAGGAAATCATTGATATATAAGGGAGGAGAATCTCGAATTTTATGTCAAAATACACAATTTCAGTGGCTTTCTTGAGTTTTGATTAGCAGTAGATTTCTTAGTTAATGGGAATTCGTTACTGCTGACCCTGTACAAATCGCAAGTGCGCCCTACTGTCGAATTTGGCAGCCATCTCTGGTCCGGAGCCCCTAAATACCAGAAAAAAACCCTTGACTCTGTGCAAAAACGGGCGGTCCGTTTGATAGATTCCCCAATCTTAACAAACGGACTGCAATCTTTAGAGCACAGGCGTCAGGTAGGTATGCTGTCCTTGTTCTATCGGTATTACAATGGAAGATGCTCTGAGGAACTAGCGTCATTGATCCCTTCGGCACCGGTGCGTAGTCGGGATACACGCCAAACGCGCGCCCAACATTTGTACACGGTTGACATTTGTCACATGAGAACGGGTCGTTTCTACGATTCGTTCTTAAGTTCAACAGCTCGGCTCTGGAACGAACTGCCGGCCTCTGTGTTTCCTCCCTCCTACAACATGGGACTCTTCAAGACCCATGTTCACTCCTTCCTCTCCACAAAAAGACCCTCCACACAGCGTCCCCAAAGATGACATAGGCCCTGAGGGAAATTATTTTCTTCAGGGCCTCCTGTGTGGAGTTAATATAAAAATATAAAAAGTTTTCATTCGTACAGTTTATTTCAAATGACCAAAGATATACGACATAAGTACATATAGTTATGGCAGCAATGTGTGGAGTCACCAGTGTGGCGGTGATGTGTGTATTTATGTAATTTACGGTGGCTGCCTGTACCGTAAATCAGTGTTCAAGGAGTTTGGATGATTGAAAAATAAAGGTCTGCGGTCTTAGTTGAATTTATTCGGAGAATGAATTTACAATTTATACGAACGCGGAGACGGTGGTAGTGGAGAGTGGTGGTCTGGTCGAAAGTTGGAACTAGAATGAACGAAGGCTTCTCTTCCCGCTCCCGCCTAGCTCATCCGGGGCGTCAGGCGGCGGATTAATTTTAAAAATGTTACCACATGTGGAATAGGATAAAATAGTCCCACATAGTAATGGTTTTTATATGGATAGAAAAATGAATAGGTAAAGGTTAAATGGTAAGTAAATTTTTGCACATTTGCCATTAATTTAATCATATAACCTTTTTAAATAGCAGGAGGCCTAATTGCCGAGTAATCTGTAAGCAACAAAATAGTTCAAAAGTGGATGCCATTAGTTGAGGTGTGAAGGGCTATAGAAATAAAAGTCACCCAATTTTAAAAATCCTATTCTATCTAAAATAGACTTCGCCGTTTAAAATAAATTCAGTGAGAAATTACACCCAAAATATTTGTGTAGAATTATAAAACAACAAACATCATTTCTGAATAGTTAATATATAAGTTAAAATTAGAAACATTGTTTTCCGAAGCGAGGATAACTGTTCACAGAACTATTATATTTTAGATCTAAAAGTGGCATGATGGTGGCGTGGACGCCACTCCCCGGAATGGCGAACTAGCACCCTGTCATCCGGCTTGTGCCTAAGCTTACCTGAGCTTACCTATGCTCGCCTATGATGCACGACCTCGGCACCTCCCGGCAGGATAGACAAATATACATAGCAGCCGTATTACTTTTTTTGGCAATGATACATAATATCCAAAAGTGGCAGATCCTCACCTTGTTCTACGGTACCTTAACATGATGAAGTTTTGAAAAAGTTATTTTTCTTTTTTACTAACTTGTACTATTCACGTAGAACCAACTTCAAAGTTACTCCACTTTGCCACTGGACAACTTGTATATTATTTTCATAAAATTTTCCCATTGCACGTTTCTAAAAATTACTTCGAATGCTATACGATCGAGAAGAAATCGAGATTTTTGAGAATCTAAGTGAAATAATAACATCACTATTACGCCGACACTTATTTTGACAGAAAAAAATATTTATTGTATCTGTGGAATAAGACGTAATATAACCTTAAATCACTAAAGTTTCGTAAATTGCATGGGATTATTTACTGTAATTATAATTTTAAAATGGCTGTTAGAAGACCGGTCAGTTGGTTTCTTACCGAAACGGGGAGGAAAACAACTTGCATAGCTGCTATGGCTGCAGGCACCGGCGCCCTTCTAATTAATTTTGTCCCCGAAACTTTTTTATTATCGAAATATATCGATATTGTGCATTTATACAAGTAAGATAATAATATTGATTCTACTAAGTTGCTCCTTGCTGCTCATACTTATTACTAGACCAAAATATAATTTAAAACTTCCCTTATTCCTTGCTTTTCTTTCTGTCCAAACATCACGGAGATGGTAAAAAATATTCGGAAATCATTATATTTCAAGGCAGAAGTTCGCTGCCAGTTTAAACACATTAAGATGAATGAATTTCTATGCGAAATAACTATACGTTAACAAATAAGTTGTTCTTTTTTTAGGGGCGGTTTGAAGCAGGAAGTGTCCCCTGTTATTATGGAGAGGTTCAATAAATGTGTGGAAATTTTGAAAATTAGTGGTTTGCAAAAAACTCTTCTGCAACCGTTCCATGTCTTCGGATATGATTTATTCCATGCAGGTAGGTGTTTTTCAGAAATTGACGATGTGGGGTATTTATAATATAATTGGTAATTATTTACCTAACCGCCGCACTTTTGGGCACAGATTATGGAAATTACACTTCGTTTCAACAAGAAACAACTGTTTACATGCACAAAATAAGTTATTAGTTTGGGTTGCTTGTAATTTATGCGTAATTAGATTAAAACAAAACTTTCATAAACATCAATCCACACTTAAAAAATCCAAAATGGCACAAAGGGAATGTTATATAAAGGAAATTTTAATGCATATTTTCTTACGGACTTTTACTTATCAGAAGTGTGTATTCCGGAAAATACCAATTCACAACAGTCAACCCTAAGGTCAGCAGCGTCGTCAGCTATTGGAAGGTTGAAGAAACCAAAGCGCGCACCAGATACTAAGTTGGGTGAGCGTGCTTTCGGACTGAAGACCTAAAGCCTGGGATGGACTGCCACTTGATTTAAGAATGATCACAGACTCAACAGAATTTAGAGCTAAACTTAAAACTCACCTTTTTAGACAGTCATGTCCGTAAAGTCAGAAACCTTTCACCTTCGCAGTCTGCGGCATTGTAAATATGTAAAAAATGTAAACTAGAATTTGCAACTTTTTAAGGTCATTTCCTAAAAATTCTCCCATCCTAATGAGTCCTAAATTCTCCAGTCTTTTAAAAGAAATATCAACTCTACTTTTGCCATCAATCTTCTAATAAATGTAATATCATTGGAAATGGAGGGTAAATAGCAAATGTAAAATCAATGTCCGGTGGTTTTCCTAGTTTCGTCTGCATGCGGTCATAATCTTTTTAATAAAAGTGTAATTATCTGAAGTGACCTGCCAGGTTTTACTTAACTCTTTGCACGCGGCCGTATCAACTGTTATTACGGCAAAAAGTCTATACTCACACGCGGCTGTATCAACAGTTGATACGGAAACTTTGACGGCCGATATTCCAGCGCTCTTTCGTCATAAATGTATTTCTTGCTCACTTGGACATTCGTAGAACTATCACGATGCTGACATCTACAAGAATTTCTCAAAAATAAAATTGTATTTCATAAAAAAAGATCGATAATCAAGTGCGCCTCTTCGCGCCTTTTAGTTTACATTTTTGTCAACGGATGGCGTTAGTACTAGTATGTCATTCACAACTATTCATAACTAAAAATGATAAGTGATCATGGTGTCCCACTTGTGTCTATCACCTAAGTACACACACGCCGAGTGAATGGCGGGACCACATTCAAAAGATACGGTACGTCTTTGTATGAAATTTGATGTTTTTGTTTTTATAAACATCTAAGAGTGTTGACACACGAGGATTTGTTTTCATATTGTGGAGAATAATCTGTTCTGTCTATATAGTCCAATAAATCATGCCAGAATGCTATAATTTGACATTTAATTGCGTGCATAGGTATTTGAAAATATGTACCGCGTACGGGTATAGATAAAACGGAGCAAATTAACGCGTTCAAAAGGATAATCTGTTTGTAAATAATAGTTTTTTAGTCTCACTGGCTCCAGATGGTTGGGAGCATTTGGAACTCTTGTGTGGTTACGCATAAAAATAATAATAACTATGTTTTCTGATTCTGTTTATAAATAACTAGCTGTACCACACTACGCATTGTGTGGTTCAGTGTGTCTGTACAGATAGAGAAACAATAGCGCATATTGCTTTTACATCCAACAGATGGTGCTGTTTAATAAAAAAATTGTTTTACCTGTCACAGGTATATAAAAACAAACGCATATCTTAATACAACGTTGTGTCAAAATTTCAAAGCAATCGATGAAGAACTTTTGGAGATTTAAAATTTTGAACAAACAACACGGGACACGGGACGAGAAATTCTGAGCAAATTAGATTGCCAACAAGAAAAAAAACAAGCACCCAAAAATCTCTGATGTACCAGGCCGTTCAACTCTATAACAAAATCCCGAAGGAAATTGCTGTGATAGAAAATATTAATAAGTTCAAAAATGAATTAAGAAAATATGTCTATCTCAATTATTAATGTTTCTTTTTTTGTGACTTTATTGAAATATTTAAAGAAAGATTATGTTTGCCAAACAATGTACATGTTTATATGTATATAAAACTATTAGCACACACGAAGATGTGAGCTAACTTAAGATTAATAAATAAAAATAAAAATAAAATAAAATAAACATTTACATTTTTATTTACACAGACAAAATTAGATAGAGCCTAGGAACTCGTAATATACTGTACAGCGCCCTTAAGGCGAAGCTTAATGCCAAATCACTATTTTGATTCATCTTTATAACGAATTGGTGTACATTGTGAATACAAAAAAATATGCTTTAGATAAATTGAAGGTTTTCCTATCGCTTCGCTTGAGTAGAATACAAATAAAATAATAAATTACTCAATAAAAAATATAAATGCAAAATACTAAAAAAAAAAATTTTTCCATAGAAATGTATGAGCGCATAAAGGAAACAACTTTCAAAAAATACAGTATTATAGCTAAGATTATCTGTGACAGTTTCACTTGATTAACTTTTTTGCTTTCTCATAAAATTATTTACAAAATAAATAAAAAAAACAGTTTTTTGCTTGAAATCGAACATTTCTAGACTCCGTTTGTCAAGCGATTTTAATGACTATTACCTACAATATAACGTATACCAAGAATATACACATTTTTGGCTTGTAGTTTCCTCTTAATAATATTTGGATGATTTGTAAAGCACCGTTTTAGTGCAAAATCACCTCAAGGTCGCTGTACATGTATATAATACATTTCTACAATGATCTATGCTATTACTAACTATATATGGAGATATTGAGTTGATATTTCACAATAACGACGCTATATAAATTATCAAATAATCACTCTCAATGCTAATAGTTATTTCTTGTAGTAATCAAGTTGAAACATAGTGTAATTTACATAATCTGTGCCTATTGAAAGTGCAGTGGTTAGGTTAAGTTTACCAATTAATCAAACTTACTAATTTGTCTGCACTATTATACAATTTATTTAATATACTTATCGTTGAATTATTATAATAATACTACTCCTCGGGCTCATTTGTTCAGCTTTGGGAACAAACAGCTAGTATGTACCCGTAGTCAATTTGTTTGCTTTTTTGAATAACTCATGTGGTCTCATGGAAATCGTTGTGTCTCCCTTACCGCCATAGTTGTAAATATGAACTAAACGGCGATAAAAACAGAAAACACCAAGCTTTATATTCAATTAGAGAAGCACAGAATAATTAAAATATACACCTCTATCAAATCAAAGGTTCCGACCGCAATTTGAGAAAAAATTATGAGTTTTTTATTAATAATTTTTATAAATTATTATTAGCCTGAAACAAAAATATAAATTGAAAAAATGTTCTGGGAAAAAATAAATGCCGCTGACGAGAAATGAACCCGCGCCTTCTGATTGCCGGTCAGGTGCACGGAACCACTGTGCCACGTCTGCTTATTTTTAACTTCCAAATAATTCAATAAATACTAGTATATTCTATTTTCATAAAAGCTTATTTCTTTTTTGCAAAATGATGTTTTTATAAATTGTACTGTCTTACCAGATAATATGATTATATATTATCCTACAGATAAATTATTTATGATGCTTGTTTGGTGCAGGCTATTGTACTGTGATATTGATTTGGGCCAACGTTTTTTTAGTAATCCACTTACCAGAGTGTTAGACACTCCAGTATCGCCCTGATTAAAGACTCAAAACTTTCTTTGTTGACCACATATAATTATCCAGGAACTTCCCAACTCTTCCCAATTCCCACTCCCTTCAGCCTCATACACACCAATTATGGATGCCAGTTCTACTGACTCCGGACTCCTGTGCGGTATTCACATTAAAAAAGTATACACATACAGTGACATTACAATACATCTAGACTTGTTATTGTCTCACAAAATTAAGATAAAATGTGGCAAGTAAGAAACTCTCTTGTTTCTTACTAATCGAATGTTATTCCTTAGCTTTTGCTAGTGTTCGCCAAGTAATGAAAAAACTTTCTCATCACACACAAAGGAATTTTGGCACTTACAAAACTACTAGAGTTGAGTAAGGAACTACAGTTCACATGTTTTTGGCTTGCCACCTTGAGATTTCTACAGCGCATCTATATACATTGTAACGTCATTGCGTATACATAATTTACATGGGCGAAGCCAGCACTGATTGAGTTGTAATTATTCCCATGGTCCTTATTTGGCAATAAAAGTCTATTTTGATTCTCCTTAACCAAAAATGTTCTTTGTTTTTAGGTGTGTATTCTTCTAGGTACGGAATCTCCATTGGGATTCCTGACAACTTCAATTTCAATTCCAAAGAGGATATCGACAAAGATGCAATTCAGGTAAAATTAGCACATATAAATATGATATTTATTAACTCCTCAGGCCTCTGGCATATTCTGACAGAAGGTCAGAGTGTTTCCGCTTTGCAATAAAATTCAAATAAATTTAATATATCTGAAAACTAAAATCAGTTTTTTGAAAGATGATGGAAATATGTTTGCAAATTTAACTATTAGAAATAAAAATATAATTCTATAAATATTTCATTTTGAAATGAAAAAGTTTTAAAAATGGATTGACTTACTTTATTTCGTCTAAACTAAAATTTCTAATAATGATAAAACAGAGATTTTATTTGGCAACATAACTATTACCTCATTTTTATTTATTGTTATTAAGTTTAATTTGTAGAACTCCATTTTATTTTTTTATTTTTTATATATTCAATAATATTATTATTGGGTTTATAAAAACAGTTTATTTTTATTTTTAAACAAGTTCTGCTGTGTAGTTATTATTACGCGTGTTATTATTACCTCATTTTTGTTTTCTTTCATATAAAATTCAGTTTCATACTATTTCTCAAATTGCAGTTGGAGCTTTTGGCTTACATTTTAATTTTTCTTTGGTTAACTTCTAGATTTGAATATAAAGCGCAGTGTTTTCTCTTACATCATGTTTTTAACCATAGCAGTATGCGTTTTTTGAAGCATAAAGGTCAAAATCGCATTGCAAATTATTCTAAAAAGGAAAATATTACAAGGCTTGCTTGTTCTCCACAAACCCATCGGCGTTCCACTGGTTAATTCAGCCACATTTTTCGCGTGATTTCTCAATTATTTGTAAAAATAATGAATGATGAGCGGCAAAACCGATTTTAATGGCCCAATTTTTTTTGTATGTTGCTTTAAAATCACCTTCTTGTTGTTTCATGAAACTTAATTAATACAAACCATTTTCTGATATTTTCATGGCCCTAAAAGTATTGTGATAATTTTTTGTGGCATTATGATGTGTTCACACTATTATCAAACTATTTCCAAGCTTTCAGTAGAAATAAAAAAATATATGTTTTAGGTAAATTTGAAGCCTGTGAACTGGACATCAGAAGCCGGCCAGAAGTTGGAGGAAGCGCTTGTGTTACCTGAAAAGGTTCAAATGTTCGGGATTTGCAGGGAAATAATGATGACCCAAACAAGGCATCTTTTCATCAATTCTTTATGTCCTACTTTCATCATTCTGGGAACTTATTTGGGCACCAGAAGCTTAAATGAGAAAATGAACTTATACTCTAGACCAGTAGGCTTACGCATGGTGGTATATTCTCTAATATCCGTATTCAGCACAGGACTTTACTTTATGGTCAAGGATGTTGCACAGGTTCACTACGAGACTAGTACAGATGAAAAACTTGCCGATCTCGGTCCAGACTTCATCGAGGGTGGAATTGAGTTTTACGATAAAATTTTAAAAAGGAATATGGCTTTGCGACACTTCTTGGGGAAAGAAGGAGAGAATTTATACTCCGCTAAAGGTAACGAAAACTTTCTTCTCCGACATAAGAGGGTGCCACTTACAGTTAGGAAAGATTATTTTGAATTGAGACTGAAACAACTGCAAGAAAAGAGCACCAATGAAGGAACTGTTGCAATATAAAATGTGTCAAAACATCTTGTTTTTTTTTTACCAAAGAACAGAGATGATTTTGAAGGGAAGTAAAATATTAGTTTTAATTAACTGTATTTATTTAAAGAATTTCCCTAATAGGATAACATGCAGGTATCCATTTGTGTAAACTTTTTTTGTAAGCATTCTCACATTCACAGACCAAAACATTTATTTTTAAACTGCAAAAAAATGTTAATAATTTTTTAAGAGAATCGAACTTACCACAATCTATAATACAAAAATGCATTATCTGCCTATTTTTAATTAAAATAAACCTCAAATGCTTGCTTGCAAATATTCTTAGCTTATCTGGATTAAGTAGGTTTTTTATTGATGGTACTTGGTTGTTATCGTGTAGTGTTATCTAGTTTATATGAATAAATTCAAATGCGATTTGAAGAAAATCTTATTACTGCTCTTTTATTTTAAGCCGTCTTTCTGCAATATAATTAATGTTCTATAAAACTAGGCAGATTACACCCAAGGAGTGAGTTCCAATAAGTCTGCAGGAATGCTTAGCACACTGGCCAAGAAATGAACATAAACAGGTGCATTACGAATGCGTGTGATACTGAGAACACTCTGTTCCACAAATTTCTGTTGGCGCCCATATAGTACAAGGGTCAGTTTATGACGATTCCTTACAATTAATTTAATTCCGTAAGCGGGATAGCTGTTAACGATTATTGCTTACAACAATTAATTCCAAATCAAACATTTTGTACAGGAACTGTTTTAAAAAAATTCTTGTATCAACCGAATGAAGTGGTTTTTAGGGGTGTTGTGTATGTGACCGACATAAAAATCAACTAAAATATTGCACATCTAACCTCTCCTATCAGAGGAATTGATTTGACAAGAATATACAAATCCAATATTATTGTAACTACACCACTTCTACTGATATGAGTAAATCTAATAAACTATGCTAGTCTTAAAACTTCTCCTACGAGTTTTTTAAAATCATAATTCTTTCAAAACTATATCCATGACTCTCGTCAAGTACAGATCCTTCATTCGCAGAACAATGTAGATGCTTACTACCAGAAATCGGGGATATTATTCAGCAGCGGGATTAGCTTACCATTCTCTAGTCACCATACATACCAATCCAAGGATCTGTTTGTGTATTTTCTTGGTGCCCGGACTATGGCAATGGAGGAAAACTTAAAAGAATTCTGATATTTAATGTAAATTTATTTTCGAATTTACAAGTTATTGGATACCTAATTTTACTATACAAATAAAGATGCCGGTTTGATCATTGTCACTTGCTGATCTCCAACAGCGGAATTGAGGAGCATGCAACAATTGACAGAAGTTATAGAGTATTCAAACATAGCCGGGGAAAGGATTTGTGCGATTCTTTCTCAAGACAAACTGTATTTTTCTATCCATGTCCTCGTTGTAGATAGATTTACATATTTCATAATTGATGCGACGTCTCTTCTGAAAGCAAAAGAGGACTCGGTAAGTCTAATTTGCCGTACGAGATGTCAATGCTCGTAAGTAATCTGACACAGCTAAGGGAACTAGAGAAGCATGCTACCGAGTGCCTGGACACCACAGTACCAGTACACAGGAACCCACCTGAAATGGTTTTTCGTAGAAACGAGTGCGACGGAACTGATCCAGAATTCCTTCTTTTCCTAATATTCTATTTAACACTCTACACGCTTCTTCTATGTTATTATTTTGTACGAATACTGTTCGTGCGATGAAAGGGAAGTGTCGCATCTTTGAGGCCTAGAATATAATAGAAACTTTGAGGGTGCGGATCTTTACCATGACACTATACAGACAGTGGAACAAATCTCACCAATATCAATAGGATAAGAGGCCATTTATGATTAAATACAAATTAATAAGTTTTCTTTTGCAGAGAAGTGTCAGAACTTTATATTTATATTAAATAAAAACTAAATGAACATAACATGTTGATTAAAGATACAAAAGAATAGAATGAATACAGTTGAGAGAACATTTACCACTCCAGCTGGCAGCTATCTAGAAACCAGGCTAGAAAGTGATCCACAGCTCTGGCGGCTGGCCACTGAGGAGCTGTGGAACCAGAGGAGTTAAATACATAAACTGGTATACCTGGCGAGCTACTCCTCCCACAGCCCACTCGAGAGAGGTGACATACATTGATCCAAATCTGGTACTATACAAACCTGGAGAAGCCAATGATTTGCCCGTTGGAGACTGTATAAATTAGAAATATGCACTAGGTTACCACAACAGACATCAACTATTTTTAACACTTCTTACCAATGTCATCCACTAACAAACACTTGGGTCACTTCACAACTTTTTACCTGTTTTTAGATCATTGTCAAATACACTTTTTACCTGTTTTTAATTAAATTTCATACACTTTTTACCCGATTCAATAGATTTTCAAATACAAATTTTACCTGCACCAGCAACAAACCAAATCGGGCAATCATCAGTGGCAATAATCAAATCATTAACGTTTCTCCATTGTTAGTAAGATGCACCCTGAAAAATAACCCGGAAACAATAAGTTTTCCAAATCAGTAGTTTGTAGGCTGATGGAAGTTACGCATATTGCTTTTCATTTAAATCAGGACACATCTTACGTTTATGTACATAAATAAACTTTATAAGATAAAAATAATTTGTGGTTGAAATAAAAAAATATATAAATTGCTGCCAACCAAAGATTTTACTTACAACTTCTGGATTCTGATACTTACAAAATGGTCATTTAGGCTTTTAATAATATACTTATCTGATAAATCCATATTTTGTTAACTCTCCCCCATATGCCGCTAAACTAAATATTCTACAATAATTAGAGAAAGTATACAAACTTTTCACTGATCACTTTTGGTAATCGCGTAATACAAAAATCACAAAACATACTTACTAGTTGATGATTGTTATTAATGCAAAATTGGGAATATCAATAATATAATAGTTAGCAATTCACCACTGCTCACATAACTCTGTGCGCAAGAAGCAGTGGCCAGCGACGTTAGACAAACTTACAGGGTCTTCCATAGAATTAGGGAATAATTAGCAAAACTGGAGAATCCCTAACACTCCAACTAACATTACAGACATCACTCGAGTGTGATCACAGTTGTTACCTGAACATGGGGTGTACTAAGGACAGCTGAGAAATGGCTATAATGATAGTGTTGAGTGAGAATATTCACTAACGGACTCTGCTGTAGTGATACAAACCTCTCCCCAGATTAACATAATAAATATAACTGTTAGGAGAACTCACAAACGGTCGAGTTGGAGATAAACGTTACACTAGATATAAACAAATTAAGAGCAAACTCAATAGTCCTCTCCCTCATACTCCCCGTCTTCCTGGTTCTCGTTTGGGTAGTGGCCATTGGAACCTTCAGGTTGGAATTTCTTTTCATCTTCCTCATTCTCAAATTTAACATTCCCACCATCTACTGGATACTGAGTGGAGTAATCGGGATAGTCATCCACAGGCTCTTCCTTGATCTTTATCCTTTCCTCCTTGACCGTCCCATCCTCCCTCTTTTCCCTGCGTTCCCTTCTTCTCCTACGGTCCCGATCTTTGTCCTTATCCTTGCCGTCCTTGTCTCGGTCCCCACCGCGCTCTCTTTCCTTGTCCTTGTCGGTGCGATCTCGGGAGCGGCGGCGCTTGCGGTCCGCTCGATCGCCACGGTCACCTCTCTCTGAACGGTCCTCACGAACCTCGGGTTCACGGGAGCGACGCGGGCGGGGACGGCGCTCGCGGGAACGGGATCGAGTGCGGCGGCGCGGTCTTTCCCGATCCCGGGAGCGACGCCTCTCAGGCTGTTCCGGAGCAGCGCGGGCTCCACGGCCCTCGCGCTCGTGCTCCAAGCGATAGCGCTCACGTTCTCGCTCATTGTCCTCGCGTCCAGAGTGCTTAATGTTGACATCGGGGCCACCTCGCCTCGTTCCACCCAATCCGCCACCGAGCCTTCGTGGTAACCAGCCCTTCACTGTGCGGGCACGCTCCACGTCGACTAGGACTCGCCGACCATCGATCTTCTTACCATCGGCGTGCTTGTACGCCGAGTGCATGTCCCTCTCGTGCTCGTACTCAATGAAGGCATAGCCACGGGGCTTTCCATTGACGCTGTCGTGAATGACTACGATCTTCTTGATGGGCCCGTAGCCCTCGAAC
Organism: Hesperophylax magnus; assembly: GCA_026573805.1. Classification (NCBI taxonomy): domain Eukaryota; kingdom Metazoa; phylum Arthropoda; class Insecta; order Trichoptera; family Limnephilidae; genus Hesperophylax; species Hesperophylax magnus. The sequence continues at coordinate 12,322,678 of JAIUSX010000022.1, forward strand.
TCCCTGCGCAGCTTGGACTCAGAAGTGTCGTAGTTGATGCGCGCCACAAAAAGAGTCTTGAATGCATCTCCGGTGCATCCTGTCGTCGTGTTGGGATCCCACACTGCGATCTCCTGCTCCAGCTTGTAGGCCACCTGTTCAGCACGCTCGCGGCGCCTTCTCTCCAGTCGCTCCTCGCGAGTCTCTACCCGGGTCGGGGGCGGAGTCTCCGTCGGATCTTCGAAGAAATCGAGGAACGCCCCAACCCCCAGGTATCCTTTCTGCTTCTTTTCATGAGGAAGCTTATTTGGAGGCGGTAGGAAAGGTATGGAGTCTCTGGGCGCGAAGAGCGCTAGCAAATTCGGAGGTAAAAACTGCGTCATTATGTCAATGAACAATCACATTCGTTTAAACACTTACTGATTACTACGCGTTAAATCCCGAACAATCCATGGCTCAGATGACCGGTACACAAACATTTAAATCGCAAGTTTATATTTGATAAATAAAATACAAACCTTAACTTTACTGTAAAACGTTCTGCAAAATAGAATTATAACCTACCACTTCCGAAACGCCATGAAGTGCAATAGACAATAACGGAAGTCAGAAACGAAACCTTAACCATAGAGATTGGAATAAAACAAAACAATATCCCCGAGGACATTTTTCGAAAGATCGATTTTATAAATCGAACATTTCAGTCAACACCGAAATGTTTCTGATAAACATAAAAATGTTTCGTAATGTCAAAAGGTCGGTAATAAAAACCACTCTCGGTCATTCGGCATTTCGTCTGTCTGTAGATTTATTTTTAGATCTTGTTGTCTAATTATGTTTCTTAATGCAATGAATATGTGAATTAATTTTCTTTTCCTTACTGAAAGGTTGTCGATGTGATAATTTTATTCCAGAACCCCATCGTCCCACTGTGGCTACCGACGGCTGGCCATAGCTGCAACCAAGAGCTGTCAAACAAAGTTGATGGCTTTTCATGCTGGACGCATGACCTGAAATCTGGAACACAAAATGACCCGGAGAAGCCCTCCTGAGGGCAAACATATAGCAGATGGATATTACTCTGAAGGACGGTTGGTAAAATGTTCGAAACCTCAATATGTTTCGAAATTCAGATGATGAAAGTTGATGCGGCGGTGACGAAACCTGATCCTGGTTGCCGTCCGGCGGATCTAACTGCTAAAAAGGAGACCAATTCGATGACTTGCCTGCTGTGGATACACTGGTCACAAGCGAAAGAAATGTTAAAAGTGCTGATTACTGTTAAAGGAAATAAGTTTCCAAAAATTATAGCCCGTTAATATGTGTGGCGACAAAGAGTTTTACATCGTTTCGAATATCTAAGTCGAAACCCATTATTATATTTTGAAGATGTTTTAACTGGTTTGAAATGGTGCGGAGATAATCGAAATCATTCGAGGTTCTTTGGAATGGTTCGGAGATAATCGAAATGATTCGAGGTTGTTTGAAATGGTTTAAAGATATTCGAAATGATTCACACCTAGAAATGCCAGGTGTGACGTCCTTTGGATTCTTTTTGTTCATGATAATGAATCGAAATATTTCGATGGTCAAAAAAATGAGTAAATCATCGATTGTGCCCATCGCTACTAAGAACCTTGCCCACAAACAAGGTTTGTAGAAAATGTATTTAACAAGGTTGGCTTATGCAGGCACTTTACGGAGAAAAAAACGCACCGGGCCGCTCGCAAGCTTGTGATGTCACTCGAAGACCAGTTAGGAGTCCGAAAGGAACGATCTCTTTCACCTATCAGTAAGTATAATATGTAATAATAATAATAATAGGTTAGCTGGAAGAAATAGGATGTAACCTATAAGCTATACCCTTTGTACTCTTTTTGTGCAATAAATATTTTTTTGAATTTTGAATATTATTTTTTGGTATATCTATGTTGATTTCCTTGCACTTATGTATATACATATGTGTCGAATTAAAGTTGTTAAAAAAATAATAAATCAGTTGTAAACGGTAGAAAAATTCGAAGAGGCCCAAGAAAAACTCTGAAATGATATGGGGATGCCCGAGTTAGACTTAACGCATTATCTCTGAACTGGAATGAAATACGGAGACAAATTAAAGTCGCCATTATGTTTTCTTTTAAAAATAACAGTATGGTGTACAGTAGTTAAAGCTATAAAAAGTCGGGGACGCCCGAGGAAGACATGGCGTGATCAAGTAGAAAAAATACTTTTCAATTCTTAACAATAATATCATATGTTTTTAGATTCTCACGGCCAAAAGCATTTTTGTTGTTTGTTTTTGGGGTGTTATGCCGTGTTGCGCTAACTCCTTCTTTAGCCGACGTTTCGGACAGCGTTGCAGTGTCCATCATCAGGGCAGATCCGGTAGATCCGAAGATGTCATCATCATCTATCATCTTCGGATCTACCGGATCTGCCCTGATGATGGACACTGCAACGCTGTCCGAAACGTCGGCTAAAGAAGGAGTTAGCGCAACACGGCATAACACCCCAAAAACAAACAACAAAAATAATATCATATATTTCCACCTTAACTACACATAAATTTCAGGTACACTAGAACTTTACTCCAAACTATTCATAACCCTGAGAAACACCGGGCACACGTCAGTTATTAAATATAGTTTTTGGTATATCTTTCCACGCATTGTAGGTTTGTATATACCGCTACATACATTGCAAATATCACCAATACACACTTTCAACCATTATTGAATTTGGCAGCCACTTCTGGTCTGGAACCCCAACACACTTGAAAAAACCCTTGACTCATCGCATAAACGGGCGATCCGTTTGATAGATTCCCCTGTCTTAACAAATGGATTGAATTCTTTAGAGCACAGCCGTCAGGTGGAAATGCTGTCTTTGTTTTACCGACATTTAAATGGAAGATGCTCCGAGGAACTATTATCATATATCCGCCATATACTTCGGCACCGGTGCATAGTCGGGAAACATGACAAACGCGCGCCCAAAATTTATACCTGGTTGACATTATTTATCTCACGAGAACGAGTCGTTTCTAGTTAACGTTCTTGATTTTTAACAGTTCGGATGTGGAAAAATTTCGTGCTTCCTTCCTCCTCCAACATGGGTCGTATCATAATCCATTTTCACAACCTGATCAATTTCTTAAAAAGACCTTCCTCACTGCACTCCCAAAGATGACATAGGCCCAGAGGAATTTATCTTCCTCGGGGCCTCCTGTGTGGAGTTGATGTTGATAAAATACTTTAATATTTATTCATGTTGAAATTTGGCTTATTTCGGTATAATTATTGTATCGAACGCAATGCTACCCAAAAGCCACAAACATAAATATACCACTCTCTAGATCGATATCTTCGGGCTTTTTGTATGTAACGGAATTATACAGTACTTAACCACAGATATACAAGCAGCATACAAGCAGTACCTACCGTGCGGAGCAGAGCAGAAGACAAGGTAGAGGAAACTCAAGGCCATTTAAAAAAGATGCGACCATAGACAACATAATTGCTCTCAGCCTACTCTATTCATTCACTAGCCCAAAAAAACTATTATAAAAATAAAAATGTCCTTGAAGCAGAAAAATGTCGAAATGTTTTCCAAGGGCAAGGTTCATCTGACTAAGAAAATAAACTTTTACAGTGCATTTCCTTAAGATGAAACTTGTTAATCTGAGAAGAAGAAACCCAAAATGACTAGAAATTTGCAAAAACACTGAAGAAAATTTCCAAAACATGATTGTCCGACAGTACGACGAAGAATTCCGACATTTTTCAGCCTCATGAACTCATGGTTACATATGTTTAAATCTTTAATTTCACCAAAACAATAAGATAATACAGGATAACACTAATCAAAAACATGAATAAGTTTATCGATATAATAAATAACATTTATACGTTGTGGAGGAAGACATATGCCAAGTATGAAGCATTGTTCAAAAAACCGAACGAATAACCTAAAAATTGTCAATTCACTTTAAACTTGAACTTACTTAGGTAGGTTGAATATATGGTAAGTTTTTAGATTCTCACGGCCAAAAGCATTTTTGTTGTTTGTTTTTGGGGTGTTATGCCGTGTTGCGCTAACTCCTTCTTTAGCCGACGTTTCGGACAGCGTTGCAGTGTCCATCATCAGGGCAGATCCGGTAGATCCGAAGATGTGTTAATTTTGGTTGTCGAGTTTGTGCTTATTTATTTGTGGCCTGGGCCCATCCAAGTGCGAAATGCCAACGGAAGTGGCGACATCTTGTGGCGAATTCTGAAAGCTCAGTATTTATGTTAGCCTGGGTCCCGTCCAAGTGCGAAATGCCAACGGAAGTGGCGCCATCTTGTGGCGAATTCTAGAATTAGAAAACCGATTGACAGCGATTAGAGTAGATGTACCCAGTATCAAGGTATAAATGCAATGGTTTTATATTGTGTTATTATATGGTATTGGAGTATACTTAGACATGTTATTTGCGTTTAGCTTTGGTGTAGCCGTCAATTACCGGATACCAAGAGCTGTTGAGCTTAGCTCCGTCGTCTCTATTGATATTAAATGGATTTTTGTAGATTTCAATTGCCTCCATAATCAGGCGTGATCTATAAGTTTTGGGTCTTCCCAGGACCTCGGGAGCAAATCCAAAGTAATGGCCGGTTTCAATTAAGTGTTCGGCGATTGCCGATTTATCAGGGTGGCCAAGTTTACAAGCACGAAAATGTTCTGCTATCCTTTTGGAAATCGTCCGCTCTGTCTGGCCTATATAAACCTTGTCACAACCAGAGCAGCTGAGTTTGTACACTCCATCTGCTTCCAGAGGAAACTTGGTATCCGGTAATTGACGGCTACACCAAAGCTAAACGCAAATAACATGTCTAAGTATACTCCAATACCATATAATAACACAATATAAAACCATTGCATTTATACCTTGATACTGGGTACATCTACTCTAATCGCTGTCAATCGGTTTTCTAATTCTAGAATTCGCCACAAGATGGCGCCACTTCCGTTGGCATTTCGCACTTGGACGGGACCCAGGCTAACATAAATACTGAGCTTTCAGAATTCGCCACAAGATGTCGCCACTTCCGTTGGCATTTCGCACTTGGATGGGCCCAGGCCACAAATAAATAAGCACAAACTCGACAACCAAAATTAACACATCTTCGGATCTACCGGATCTGCCCTGATGATGGACACTGCAACGCTGTCCGAAACGTCGGCTAAAGAAGGAGTTAGCGCAACACGGCATAACACCCCAAAAACAAACAACAAAAAAGGTTGAATATATGTTTGTAACTCGCTAACACTACACTGGCTTATATTGTATTTTTATCACGAACAACTTTAACACGCAATATTTTCGACGGAAATGATAGTATTTCGGCAGCAAATGACAACCCGCGTGTATAAATAAACCACTCATTTTGTTTGAATGATTTAAAACTGTCAAACGGCAAAATTCCGTCATCTCTTTCTGTTACACGAGTCATTATGGTAGAGAGCGAGAGATCAAACCAATCCTTCTTTTCTCACCAATGAGATCTGAGCTTTTAGCCATATTATTCGTTTTCTATAAGAATTTTGAGGTGGGCGTGGCGGTTTCAAATGAGTTTCAAGGCCAAAGCTTAGTTAAATGCCCCTGGCCACAAAGCATAAATCAGCTATCTACCACAAAGCAGCTTTCTGACCATAGAAGGATAAGAAAGCTAGTATTTATGTCGCATTCCCTCTTTTTGACCAGGCTAAGCCAGGCCAAACACCGACCGGCGACTGTCAGCCAATCTCCGCAAAGTACGAAATAGCTAGAAAATGGCTAGAAATATTTCTCTGTTCAATTGCGCAAATTAATGTTAGATTTCCGTGAGTCTCGCCGCAGAAATGCTAAATAAAAATATACAGGTTAAAAGGCTAGACTCGCGTCTATGTTGTAAAGTAAGATTGAAATATGTAAACATTAATATTAAGTAGTTATAAGGATTTCCTCACACCAATGTCGGGCTGAGAACCCACTGATTCATATTGTACAATTTATTATAAAAAACATTAAAGATGCTAGGGAAAAGCAGTTTTCATGAGATGAAGCGGCGTAAAGAGTACTACTGAATAAATAATTTTAATATTGACTATTAAAGTCATGTAAAAACACATGAAGCTGCATAAAAATGCACCTAGTTAACATGGGGCGGTCCTGACGCGCGCACGCCGATCTGTGCATGATCCCGCTATCCCTTTATATACCGTGCGAAAAACGATCTCAAGTATCTCTCTTCTGACATCTACTCTGACCGCTTCACTCTGGACTGCTTCTCCCGCTGGAACCACTACAACCGCCTTTGACTTCTGACCTTATGCTTCCTTGGACTACCGACTGCTCTCTCCTTGGATATACGACATCACAGCAACCGGGTCAGACCCTGAACATATAGCAGCTCACCGACTAGAAAACCCAGCACACCCTATTTACAGTCAATGTAAAGGACTCCGGTCTGATACAGTTATGTTATGTCATAAATAAAATGTATTATTTTATTTAGCTGTGATGAGAATAGTTTTGGGCTTCTTCGGTATGGGGAGGGGAAGGAAATGGGGAGGATGAAAATGGAGAAGTACCTAGTCAAAAACGGCTAAAGCCATTTTAAATAACGATTCGATTCCGAATGGCGGTCTTTCACGAATTTTAAGTCACTTTGTTAAAATACCATTATTCTCAACACTTTCCCTGTCATATCCTTGTGATGATAGTTTGGTAAATGAGACTTTCAATTTGAAAATGTCTTCAAAGGCAATATCTACCAGGCTCTAATAAATAACCTCGATTTGACACCATCAATGCATAAGTAACACTGCAAATATTCTTGGGATATTCCCATTTATTTCAAACTTTAGTTTTAATACAATAATTAGTATAATATTACAAACGAATTGTAAATAAATCATTGCAAATGCATTCTGTTATTGCATTAAATTCAAATCTCCTGAAAATGGGCTTCCATCTACGTCATGATTTTCTAGCCAATTGCCGCTCTACCCCATCGATGAGCTAACATTGTTAAAAAAGTTTTATACGAACTAGCGATCGGCTAATTTACTCGTTCTTTTAGACCATCGAAATATGTCGATTCATTGTCATGGACATTTTTCAAAAAATCATCACACAGTCCGAGACAATCGTTTTGAAACGTCATCGAACATGGAATCGATTCTCTCAAAAATCATCACACAGTCCGAGGCATCCGTTTTGAAACGTCATCCAACCTTTGATTCTGATAATCAAAGCATCCAACAAGGAATCGATTCTGTCAAAAATCATTCGAAACCACAGCCGTCATGTCATTGGTCAGAATTAATTGATATAAAAGCAGTCACGTTATTGATTAGAATTCATCAATATCAAATCGATTTCCAAGTCTGAGATACGTCAAAAATATCGCTTGACAAACGAGATATTATTCCCGCGGGTGCATTGTGTTACATACTACCTGATATGATATTATATCCACTGGGATTTTGCAATTATTGTTTGCTAATTGTCAAATGTTAATTGTATATTATCTACCGACCGAAGAAACTACGAGTATGTTAACAATTAACTAATTAATTTTTAAAAATATATAATAGCGTTGACAATATTATGTTAAATTTTATTTTTTATCTTCCAAAAGGCTATTTTATACTTATGAAAGATAAAGATCTAAAGTCACTTTTTATTTCAATTTTAAAAATGGTTATTTTTGTTCCTAATACTTGATCTTCATTGTTGTTATTATTTAAATTTAAATTTACGAATCTTTTGCGCGGTTTTATCTCGATTACTGTATAATAATGACTAGCCATTTAAAAATAAAGATTCGACATTTTAAAATTGGAAATTCATATGTCAAACGGCATATATTCTGGTTTAGTAATGTGTAATTTCTATCACCTGAGAAGTTGTAAAAAAAGGACTATAGGATTCATATGACTTATACTGATTTATAAATGTGGAAATTCTAACTATAAAATCTCAGAAAGAATCTTAGACTTGTGATGTCCCGAAAGAAAACAATCATCTATTCTGAATGCAATTACTAATGTTATCCAAATTGACCCTGGTAATAAATTACATCTTTGCGAATCTTTTAAGGATAAAGAAACCATCCTGTCACTTCGAATGCAATCAACAATGTTTTCACAATTTGTTTTGACAGCATCGCCATTCCATTGTAAGAATATTATGTACTAAATACACAATTTGGCTGTCCTGAAACGGGAATCCTTCCCAGTTGGACAGACAAAGGTTCATTTTGTTTTGTATTGTTTATAAATTATAAATATAAAATAAATAAATAAATTCATATTTTAGTTTGGGTTTACGATGCCCGTGCAATTAATGTGTCTAGTTGGTAAGGTTATTAATAAACATAAATTGATCATTTTTATACTGCGGTTTTTCTGAAAAATCACCTCGAGGGCGTTGAATGTATTTTAAGGTTATGTACGTATTTTTTTGTGAAAGATGCAATCGGCCTAATATATAAATATTACATTTGGTATTGTTTTAGTGTTCAGGTTTTTACGTCCGTGGGAATGAAATATTTTCATTTATTCTTCTATTTTTTTTTTTTTTTTTTTTTTTTTAATTGATTTTATTTTAGTAATTTGTACATTTAAGTTTACAAATGACTAATTAATAAATATACTATTTTTTTTTCTTGCTTGATGTGGCTCCTACACAACATTTTGAATTTTTCAATTGGGGCAGACTTAAGGTTTTCCGGCAGCGCGTTATAGTATTTCATCCCTTTATATAATATACTATTCTGGGTATTCGCTTTGTCCTTCTTTGGTAGCCTGATTTCATTGCACGTCCTAGTTTTATGTTTGTGTATGTCCTTGTTGTATACAATTTTATTCGAAAAATATTTGTGTAGTAGGTTGTTAACTATTTTGTGTAAAAATATCATCGTGTTCAAGGTCAACATCTGTTTCACCGTTAGCCAATTTAGTTCGTTTAACATTTTATTTACTTTTGAATATCTATTTCGTCTGAGTATTGTTCTCATTGCCCTATTTTGGAGAATTTGAAATTTATTTTGCTCTCGGTCGTTACACAGGAAAAGGATAGTTGAGCAGTAATTAAAATGTGGAGCAATAATGGAGTTATAAATGGTGATTGCAGTTTTTTCGGACAGTTTTTGGCGAATTCTTCCCAAAAAAGATATCTTTTTTCCATTTTTCTTTTGGGTATATTCAGCATGTTTGTTAAAGTTGAGTTTGGAATCTATTATAACTCCTAAGTATTTTATATCGGTAACATTTTCAATAATTTCACCATCAATTTTGATTTTGCTTTCACTGGATGTCTTCTTACAACCAATTACCATACATTTGTTTTTTTTTGTATTTAATTTAAGCTTATTTATTTTTAGCCATCTTGATACATTATCTAGTTCATTATTTAAAATATGTATTAGTTCTTCATAGTTTTCTCCAATTATATATATATATATATATAAGTGTATCATCGGCAAATAGTCGTACTTTGCATTTTGAAAATATTTTCACCATGTCATTAATATATAGTATGAACAATAGAGGTCCAAGGACTGATCCCTGTGGTACTCCTAATTTATTTTCCATTGGTTTTGAAAATTGATTATTAATTTTTGTTACCTGTATTCGGTCTTTCAAATACTCTTTTATTAATTTAATGGCTAGAGTTGAGAAACCAATTTCTTTAAGCTTTCTTATCTCTTAATTCTCGATCTATGGTTTCGAATGCCCTTTGAAAATCCAAGAATATTGCTAAGATAAATTTATTACTATTCATTCCTTCTTTCCATTCTTCAACGATTACATTTAACGCTGTTTCACAAGAATTATTACATCTGAATCCCGATTGTTCTTGGTATAAAATATTGTGTTCATCTAAGTATTGCAATATTTGTTCTTTTATTATCACTTCAAGTATCTGTTCATATTTCGGTAAGGTGTTTATTGGTCGAAATTCTTCACATTTTCTGGTATTTTTAACCTTTGGGACCGGTATAATGGTAGATAGTTTCCATGACTGTGGAAATGTTCCCTCTTCAATTGTCTGATTAATAATATTTAATAGAGTAGACCCGATTACTGGAAAAGCATCTTTTATCAGACTAATAGTTAATCCATCTGAACTATTTTTTGATTTAATTTTGTTTAAAATGTTAAATAAATATTCTGCAGTTATTTTTCTGAAGACCAATAATTCTTTGTTTGAGTTGTTATTATCATTTGTGGGGTTGAAAACAATGTTAGGTATTAATTTGTTAATTTGAGTGATGCTTTCTATAAAATATTTATTAAAGCTATTAGCCATGTTTTCTTCGTTTATATCTTTTGGGAAGTTTACTATTTTTATGTCGTTTTTGTTATCGCCATGTACTAATTCTTTAATGCTTTTCCAAATTTTTTTGGGATCCCCTTCTTCCGAGTTTATTTTATTTTTTATGTACTCATTATGCGTTCTTTTTATGTCTTTAGAGTATTTATTTCTCATTTTTTTGTAGTTATTCCAATCCATAGTACTATTAGTAAGGCGTGCTCTCTTGTAAAATGTATCTCTATCGTGCTGCATTGTGCGTAGTTCTTTTGTGAACCATCTTTTTTGTTATATTCCATTTGATTTATTTCATTCCAATCAATAGTCTCTAAGGTTTGAATGAAGAGTTCTTTATTGTATCTTTTGTAATTTTTAAATGTTATTACTTGTGTTTCTTTACTGGAGTTGTAGGTTTCTCTGTCATTTATTAGAATTTGAATCATATTATGGTCGATAATTTTAGGTTTATCTAATACATTAACACATAGGTTAAATTTATTTGAGATAACCAGATCAATCAATGTTTTAGAGGTATTAGTAATTCGTGTGAAATCTTTAACTAATTGTTTCATACCTGCAGTTTGAATAATAGATTTCAGTTTTTTTGTGTATATGTCTGCATTTTCTTTAACATTTATATTGAAATCTCCAACTATAATGCTAATATTTTCATCTTGCAAATTTTCCATGCTCCATCTTTGAAAATATGTTAAGAAGTCGCATTTACTTGTGTTTGGTGATCTATAAATAACAGTATATACACCTTTCTTGATTCCTGATTTAATGCTGATGGCTAAAATCCAACATTGTTTTTCATGTTGGTGATTTGATATCACTTCATATGAAACTTTATTACTTAAGAGAATCATCACTCCTCCTGTATGTCTGCTATGCGAGTCACAACGGATGGTATTATAATGATCAAATATAATTTCACTATCTTGGATATCTTCAGTCACATGTGTTTCACTCATCATAAGCATAAAAGGTTTCTTCTCTTCTAAAAGTATTTTGACCTCTTCGTAATGTGCTATGATGCTTTGTATGTTCAAGTATATAATTTCATCTTTCTCGTAACTTTTGTTTATAAAAAAGAAATTCTGCTAATTTTTGCTTCTAGTTTTCTTTTATAAATTGGGCATTCCTTACTCATGGCTGAGTGACTACAATTTAGTTTCAGTCCTAATCTTTTATTTGTCATTATACAATTGATGCACTGAATATCCTCATCCATGCAATCTTTTACGTCATGATTTTTTGCGCATTTTGGACAAGATTTTAGGTTTCTGCAATCTATAGCCTTGTGGTTGAACCCATTACATTTAAAACATCTCATGATATTTAAATTGTCAAAGACCCTGCATCTGTCCCATCCAATATTTATTTTTTCTGCATTTAACATTCTGTCGTAAGTCTTTCCGTCGACGTCGGCATATATAGTAAAAGTTGTTTGATTTCTTCGGTTTTTTAGTTCTTTCATATATGTCACCTTTATTTTTGAGCTTTGTTCACAGATGGTCTCATTTTGAGTTTTTATTTTTCTCTCTATTTCTTCAAAACTGTATTTTTCAGATAAACCAATAATTTTGACGGATGGGTTTTTTGTTTGAGGAATCTTTACCTCATATTTATCTCCCAGTTTGGCTATTACCTCATCATGAACCTTGTTAATATCTGTGGCATTTTTAAATTCTATTATAACCCCTCCATCCTTAAAATTTCTCATGCCGGTAACTCCAAAATTTGTTGGGTCAATATTGTCTTTTATTTCACTCTTTGTTTCATTATTTTCCTGATCCTTCTTTTTTGGTTTTATGATAACAACTGGTTCGTGTTTTTTTTACCTTTTCTGCATAGGTTTCAGGTAAGATAATTTTTCTAATATCATGTTTGATGTTTTCTAAATTACTGATATATTTTCTGTCACTGTTGATTATATTTTCTTGTAATCTGATGATTTTGTCTTGTAATGTAAGATTTTCTGATTTAATTGCATCTTCTAACTTCGTTATTATGAGTTCTATAGTATTTTTTGTTTTTTTATCCTTGACTGTTTGAATTTTGGAAACTTCATTTTTAAGTTCATCTATATAGTTCGCTACCGTCATTGTAGTATTTTTGTTTGCACGGTTTTGTAGAATTAAATCGGACGTATTGTGCACATTTCTCACTAGATGGCGTTATACGTTGAAAGTTAGCGAGTTGGTCGTCTTATTATAATTTAATAAAAAAATATTGAAGAATGTCTTCACGTAATAATGAGAAATATAAGGAGATTTCAAACCTGCCTCTGCCTCTGTCCGCTACTACTCCCCCCTTTGAACACCGAGCAATTAAATCGACTAATCATTCGATTCTTTTGATGTTTCGATTAAAATATTTCGATCGTGTTAATTTTTCGATCCTGCCCATCACTACTACGAACCTTGCCCACGAACAACATTTTCCAATTATCTCTTATCTATGCAAAATTCTCTAAAATCTCTGGTTTCAGCAGCTCCAATTCGCTCCAATTCCCGCTCTTTGCTTTTTGTTGACATTGTCAAATTGTCAGTGATTGGTTTGGTTTATTTATGGTCTGTCACTTGCACTTGGCTTGTCACATTAAACATTAAACTGCATATAATATTAAACATGACACGAATCGCAATCACGGTGGGCACGATGGTGCATATTGTAATTGTTAATTTCCTCTACGGAATATTCACTATGCCATAATACTAATAGTTTCAACTAGTTGTATTTAGTTCACGATGGAGATTTCGTCACTATTGCACCCCCTGAACCTACAATCCTTGGACCGGGATTGGGTCGACGAAGTATGGAACAAAGAGTTTTTGGAAGCTGTAGATTTTCCGCGAGAGTATGAGATTTCTATTGAAGAAATAGACATTAACAATACCGTTCTGATTCCATTTATCAAAGCTACGAAAGCTTGGCTAAATTTCCATATTGATTCTGACTTACCCGAAGATAACGTCGATAGGTCATGGCGAAACTTATCCAATACTATCCATCACAGGGAGTTGATCGCGTTTCTCTTCCACCTCATTCAGAAAGCCCCTAAAAACATAATGAATGAAGACTGTAGAGTGAGTGCTATTTTAGCGGGAAGGACGTATATGAGCATGGCGATCATCCCGGGCAGTGCTGTATACGGGATCTTTCATTCCCAAATGTATATCCAATGCTTATCTTGCTTTAAGTTTCCCGCTCTCATTTTGGAGCAGAATCGTTATTACAATGATGCAAGTGAAATGGACGTCCTGAACAGGCAGTTAAAGATTTTATTAAATGATCTCTTTGTGATGCTGTATAACATCGACCTGAAGAATGGGGAGGAGAGCCTTGAGGAGACAATATGTTGTCTAGTAGAGTTTATTGGCAACACCAATATTGATACACGGATGGCTATAGGTATGTATTTTTGGTAAATTTTTAGCTACAATTACCGTTTTTAATACGCATAAAAAAAACCTTTGATTCAACTTTTATAATCAATTATTATTTCTTATATTTAGATTTTTGCATTTAAAGCTTTTGTTATGTGTTTCATGTTTTCTTTTGTTAGGTTGGCAGTTACACATGTACGCAAATTTCATATCGGTATTCTTCCTAAAGGGTGTGTCGGTTTGCAGATTTTCGCGTAAATTAATATTTACGTTTAAAATATAAAATAGAACTGTTTTTCAAAATCGTAAATGCAAAAAGTTGTTGTTTACTGTCATTAAGTTGAATCAAAGGCTTGTATTTTTAAAAATATGTATTAAAAACGGTTGTTGTAGGTAACAGTTTACTGTATTTTTTTATTCACACATCAATATTTACACCAGGGACGTATTCTCCTAAAGGTCATAGGGGGCGCACGCCAGAGTGCCGTCCCTCTTGATTTTCGCAGACCCAAATGATTGTCGCCGGCGCGGCTGCCCCTTACTGTACGAAAAAAATTGTTGCGATTTCTATTACTTGGAAACTATAAGACGTGTCACGCAGGTCTGAGAAAGGAAAGATTAGTTTAGGAATGATGAGTGTAGGGTTTTCCCGAGGGATCCTTGCACGTTTTGCTTGGCATGGTTTAAAATTCCAAATTTGTCACTTTACTATGTCAAAGTTATTTGTCCGATGTCGATAATTGATATGCTTCCTTTCTAACAATTCTTAACAGAGTTCCCGAGAGGTACCTTGAGCCCCAACTTCGGGGTGGTGGGAACTGATATTATATTATTTTTTTTTAATATCAACTTTTTAAAAAAACTTGACCAAATTGAAACGAATTACATTTTTTATAACTCATACAAATTGCCATATACAATGTGACCTTAGAACGGGGTACCCCAGTAAGGTCACATTCTTTTCAAGAAATGTAAAAAAATATTAAAAAAAAAAAAACTCCACAGAGGAGGCCCCGATAAGAAATAATGGCCAGGTTCCAAAATGATACACATTGAGGATACAGAACTCGGAAAAAAATATTTCACATTTTTGTGTAAGTGGCAAATGTTGTTTGTGATGCGATGGAGGACTTAGCTAACAGTGGTTTGAAGTCGCGACGCGTGGGTGGGATTTTGACGCATTTGTTTATTCGGCTACTAGCCAATAGAAATATTTCCGTTTAACCTTCCAGCGGGCGCGCTGTCGTAAAATTTACGACAGACGCACCTTATCGCTTCCCCCACTCTTTCCACTTAGTTGTAAGCATCGAGCTTCGAGCTATGCTAGAGTCAAATCAAATGTCAAACATTTACCGCAAGATATAGATGTTTTTCTCAAAGTGAGCTACGGTAGGACAATTGAACCGATGACAGAAGAAGAAAACATAAGCTTTCCAAAACTCGGTGTTTGTCGGTTATGTGCACTGGATAAGAAAAGATCCTCAGCATCAATGAAGTGTTGCCGTTGCCAGTCCTATACATGCAAGAACCATTCTTCAGTTGAGGTGGTTTGTAACAATTGTAAGGATGGGAATATTGATTCTGACTAAATAGGTCGATAACAAATTTTGTTTTGAAATATTAAAATGTTTAGAGTGTTGCTTCGTTTTTTTAAGAAAGTAATTTTTTTTTTTCAAGTACTGCCTATTATCATTCTTCATATCCTTAAAAAAATTCCCCAACATTTGTATAAAGAAAACACCACTTACATGGAGAAAACTTGATGACGTAAAATTTACGACAAGCGCCTGCTCAAGGGAAATTTCTCAACGCGCCCGCTGGAAGGTTAAGAAAATACTAAAAAAATTTTCATCCCAGAATTGTTGGGATACAGACTCCGAAAAATAACTTCAACCTAGAAAATTTTTCTTTTGTGTCTTTGTGAATGTTATAATTCATATTACGCTACCTTCACCGACACCACAAACCTACTATAATTGGGAATACCGGAGAACAATTTTTGTCTACTGCGCTTTTTCCGTGTCTTAGAGAATGTAATAATTAACAGGGCTCCAAGATCTTCGAGGAAATGGGGCTGATGTATGGTATTCGCAATTCTTTTCGAGGTCTTTTTTTTTATATGTATGTAGTTAATCTATGCATAAATAAATACATTTAATTTACATTATTTGACCTTTCCGAATGCAAATGAATATTTTGAGCCAATTCACGGTTTAAAATGGCCCTGTTCATAAACCAGGGCAATGCCGTGTACACGTCAATTTGTATGTAAATATTTCTAGTTTATTCTGACTACTTCTTTGTTCCTTCCCTGTAAGCTCTATAAAATAAATAAGCAGCTTCCTCCCTAGCTTGTAGGCTGGCAACGCCCCTGGTTACATATGTTTATCTGCACAGCAATGGCAAACTGCAGTGCAGAGTGATCATTCTCCGTACTACTACGAATTAAAAAATGACATGTTTATTAGTATTATTATTTAAAAAAAAATTTATTCAACATTTTACATGACCATTTCTTAAAAGTTTAAGCCTTTTCGGAAAATGAATGTATTTTTCCAGTATGGTTTTGATGTTTTGGAGTATTGAAAACTCATAATAACATTTAATATGAAACAGATAGTTTGTAAAACAGCTTCCAAAATTTAAACATATGTTTTATTCGTATTCGTAATACGTTGTTATATCTAATTCTAGGAGTAAAAAATAATTATAAAAATTGAGTACAAGTTTATATTTGTCAGCTTATAGTTTTTTCACTTTGGGTATCGGATATTGGGCTATTGGGGTGGCCAATCATATTCGCCCGGGGCACAATATTTTGAAATATGTACCTGCAGATGTGTAAACATCATGTATAAACATCAGATGTTTACACATCTTCCCTGATGATGGGCACTGTGTAATGCTGTCCAAAACGTTGTCTAAAAAAGGAGGTAGCACATCACAGCATAATACCCCAAAAGTAAATCATTATAATACTTTTAGCCGTGAAAATCTCAAATCATATCAGATGTATTATAGTAAAAAAAACTTGTTTGGCAACCAATTATATTCGCCCAGGGCGCAAAATTTTGAAATACGTCCCTGCCCGGTACAACGAGGCACTACCAACAACAAACAGAATGCTATTATGGTAAAATTTCCGTACCTTGCTTAATTCTAAATGTGCCCAAATTGTTGAAATGCCACATTGTTTCTACTTAATTAGTACAAGAAACAACTATTTATATTGGGAGAGATGGAAAAAAATACATGAAATAGGTTCTTAGTTCTGGTTATTGAAATAATTTGTGCATATTTAGATTGAAGTGGAACCTTTTGGCAAACGTCGCATCATGTTAACAAATCAAATATGGTGGCAAAACATGTCAACACACAGGAAAATTAAAAAAAAAGGATGTTTAGTACATCTTTTACCATCTTCCCCGATGTAAATAATTGTTTCTTGTAGTAATTAAGTTGAAACGAAACATTATTTAAATCATTTTTAAAGTATTAAGAAGTAGGCGAAGTAAGGTTTTGCTGCCATTAATTTAAAAAAAATATTGTTTCTCACGATTGTCATTGATTTTTTTCTATTTTATAGAT
Organism: Hesperophylax magnus; assembly: GCA_026573805.1. NCBI lineage: Eukaryota > Metazoa > Arthropoda > Insecta > Trichoptera > Limnephilidae > Hesperophylax > Hesperophylax magnus. The sequence continues at coordinate 12,339,976 of JAIUSX010000022.1, forward strand.
AAGAACAAACTAATGAAACTATCGGAGCTGGCCTTAAGGTGCGTCAACACACTCGTCCAGGGGGAAGACGATAAGGAGCCCGATGAGTTTGTTATTCGATTGGTCTTCAAGGCGCTGCTTCCCAAATTCACCTCACTGACTGGATCCAAAAAGACCATAGTATGTCTTCATACATATAATAAAGAACAATACCACAAGTGCCCAGCGCTTTGTCAGACTTACACTCGCCTGGCATCGTCCATCCCACTTGAATTTCGTAAACCGTTGAAGTTGTTTCAACATTGGGCTTATATTTCTATGGCATAGAAAGTCTGTTCTCATTGATATATTTCTAGATTCTATGGAATATATCATAGAACAAATGAAGCAGGAAGGAGCCATTAACGGCTAAAAAAAATTAAAATTAAAAAATAAGTATATATTATCTAAGATTTTTAGTAGGTATGTGTACCTTTTCACTGAAGCTGGGTTCCCACATCATCTATTCTATGATCTATTGCATAGAATCTATTAAATACATCAGTGAGTCATGGCTTTCTATGCGATAGAATGGCCGATGGAAATAGAAGTTGAACCGACTTTCGTTCTGTGAAATGGATCATAGAATAGATGAGGTATAAGGGTCAGGTCCAAATTCTTTGCAAATGTTAACAGCCATGGTTGTCTGTTATGTTTGTAACAAAAATATAAAAACTAAAAAGTACAAAAATGTTAAACTTTTTTTATTAATAATATGACATTGATTAGGTACGGGAATGAAAGAACGTGTTTGGGTAGGCTGACGATACGAAAGGGAGTTTATTACATATCATAGACAAGTTAACTATTTTATAAGTGCCTAAATAATGGTATTTTGAGCAGATAACATTTTTCTTAGCATATTTTATATTATCCCTGTGAAAAAATCAAGTCATGCTCTCCTGTGATTTTTCACGGATGTTACAGTATAGTAATAATTTATAGTGATGTTGGTGTGTAATAATTATGCCTTAGCTTACTTCCAGAAAATCAATATACATATCAAATTTATGGTTTCATTTACATAGATATTGATAAATATTTTGATTTTCTTTTGAATAATCTTCAATTGTTTTTATCTATCTAACTGTTTTTTATGCATAAAAATATTTTATTGATAATTTCCAAAAATGGTACAATTTTGAGATAAACTTTCATAATTTAATAATGTTCAATTGCTTATTCATATTAACACACTTCGGCCGGGAAAGGTAGTTCTACCCGTTCGGTCGATTTATGCTTAACGCTGGGAAGGGTAGTTCTACGTTTTGCGCCGGCCTCATTTCAATGGCAGAAAAGGCGGAATTATTCAATGTTTTTATTTGAATATTATATACCAATCTCTTTGTAAAGGTCGCAAATATATGTACAAAATTATCGAATCGTAATGCTCTAAGTCTCCTTTTTATATTTATCTTCGAGCTTTTCGTTTACATCGGTATTTAAAAAAAGGATATTATTTGTTATTGAAATAATTCAATTCCTGGAATGAGAGTTTTTATGACCGTGAAACCCGATCCGAATCTCTATCTCTGTTCTGCCCCACTCAACTCCTATGTGCAAGCGAGCGAGATCGTCAGGCGTATTTAAAGAAAGCAGGTTTGGGCAAATACCGATAGGCGGACCGTAATAAAGGTTAATTGAGATGCATTTCAAATAATATTCGATTTTCGTTAAGTACTTTTACAGCTTGGGTATGTTGAGTTAGTATGTAGAAATTTTTATTAAAATATTTTAATTATTTTCGAAGATATAGCGATTTAAAACAAATTAAAGAAATTTGCGCGGGACCTTTATTTTCGCCCGGAGACAGCATAGTACCAGTGCAAAAAATTCCTGCCAGAAATGTTTTAAAATTGAACACATTTAAGGCCTATCCGCACACAACAGTGCCGGCACGTGACCGACAGTTCCGTACCATACAGTACCGTGACGTGCTATTCGTACATGTCAGTACCGACACGGCACGACACGGCGACGCGCAGTGAATGGCGCAGTGATTAGTAGGTACTCTACGCAGCAGTGTCATGTGCTAAAATGCCTCGATATTCAAGATCACAATTAGCAGCGATTGCTTTAATATTAGATGAAGATGAAGAAATTAATGTGAGAAGAAGGCATTGGGTTCATAATGCGTGGAGGAAAAGAGAAGAAGAAGAAGAGTTCGCCACCCTATATAAACATCTGATAGATGATGAATCAAAGTTTTTCGAGTATTTCAGAATGTCAAAACATTGTTTCGACATTAAAATTAAGGTCCATGTATTTTCTATGTGAAAGGTCATAAATTGCAGGATGTACACGGACCAATTCAATCAACTGTTCGTCGTCCATCTTGAAATACTGCGACCGTGTTAGTGAAAATATTGTCCGCTAGAAATTCACGTCCCGTCACGGCAAGCGTCGGCGCAGCACTGACATCACTGAACGTCACTGTCACTGACGAGTACGGTTAGTGCCGTACAAAATGTATGCCACAATATCATTTTTCACTGACACTGATGGATACGTCACGTGTCGGCACGTGTCGGCACTGTGCCGGCACTGTTGTGTGCGGATAGGCCTTTAACATTGATGTAGATAAGCCTTCACTAATTCCTTTGTGCTACACATTTATCAGTGTGACACTTTCTGTTGAGATTTCTGTTGTGCAACGTTGCAAAGAATTTGGTCCTTCCCCAAAAGTTAAAAAGATCAAAACTCTTGTATTGTAAGTTATTAGGTGTTTGTTTAGTGGCTACAAAGTGTTATGATTGTTGAAATGTTCCAGATGCTCTGGAGAGCTTCAGGAGTCACATATTGCGGAGTTCTTCTCTTGAACTTCCAAACTGCGGCTTTGCCCGGGTTTACGTGTTTATTGCAGCATTTGTGCTACAACTCTGAAGGAATGGTAAATATACTTTCATGCTAATTTTTATTATTAAACATTTCACAGTTCGTACACGTTGCTACTGAAATAATGAGACCCGCGTCGCCACTGCCTCTCAAAACTATTAATTATTTATTTTTTTGATATTTTTAAGTGTTTTATTTTAATTTGATAATTATTACTAGTAGATAAAAACCCACTCCCGTCTGTTTTTTGCTGCTAGGCTCTGCAGATGGCTTTTTGATGTGCTTCGCCGAAATTAGTGAAGTTCTATGATAACAGAGTTTTGCCCCTTTGTATGTAAAACGGCATCTATTAGAATGTGTGCAAAAATTTACTTATCACATAGGTACCTATTCTATTTTTAATCCAAATAAAAGTTTTTTTTACTAAAAAATTTTAAAATTTGCGAATTTCTACGTAATAAATGTATGTCGTATAACTTCGTTAATTTTAAATTCACAGGATGATTGAAAACTAATTTCTACTAAGTAACACCCATTTACTAAGAAATTTACTGATAATTTTGTTTTTTTTTTAACTAACCAAATTAAAAAATTTCCAATTTTTTATCAAATTAAAAATTTAACAATTGTTTTTAGACATCTAAAATTTCAAGATTACCATTTACGTATTATAATATTTAGGCACAGCTCAAATTTTTCATTTTTATAAAAGACAAAAAGAACCGATCCAAAAATAGCCGGTTCCTTGGAAAAATAATATCAGGCGATCCAGTGGCAGCAAAATCACTGGGACAAAACTAGCGCGACAGGAATATCATCGTACATGAAAATGGGTTCATAAGTTAGATTTTTATATTTCGAAGTTCAGAAATTTTTCATCTTAGGAAAGTTATCCTTGAAAACTTATTTTTCTGAAAAAATTTCTCCTGGGAAAATATTTTTGATATTTTGTGAAATTTTCCATGTTGGGAAATTTTGAATTTTCTGAAAAAATTTCTTTTGGGAAATTGGGAAAACAAATTGCTCGGAAAATGGGTCAGGAAATTGTGTAAAACTGCGTTTTGAAACTGAGAGACATCTTTTCATTGGGGATGCTGTTTGAAAACTTCAACGGTTGTTTTTGAAAATAACAGAGGGCGCCACTTGCGTTTACCACAATCCTAAGCTGTACAGTCATCAGGATAATAATACCATCAGATTGTTCAATATGAAATACGAATTTATAAAAGTGTTGAAACTCAGATAATGCTGGGTAGTATCTAACGAAACCACTAATCTATTGTAACCTCTCCCTTCTCATGAATGAGGCATTTAACAGAAATAGAGGTTTTAGCTGCCGGACCATATAAGTAAATTATAAAAATTAGTCACATTTTCATCATCATCTTCCGTCTTTTTCCCTTTGTCCTAGCCGGGTTGGGTGCCCATCGCCTCCATGCAGTGCCTCGAGGCCGACCCTGTTCTACACTATTTCCCAGCCTCTTGAGTTGTTTCTCCTAAATTTGCCAGGAATGACATCTTCCCTTTGGAATTCCACTCAGTATTTTCAGTAGAATTCAGTCTTTGGCACTGGTTATACTTACCTTTATAACGGCCAATAAATGTGTATAGTGTAGGTTGTGATAAAGTGAAAAGATGTAGTTGATAATTTAAGTTTATTGCAAACACGTTACACTATTACACGATTTGAATATCAGAAGGATTTAGTAGGAATCAAGAAATGTCGACTGCCAGGGTAGACCGGAGAAACAGGAATGTCGGTCGGTAACGGAACTAGCAGCGAGCTCCGTTTTCGGGTTGCTATCCGCAAAACGGTGTTTCCGTATTAGAATATTATTTTAGGCTGGCTGACGGTTCTTGATCCCACATACCTTCCCCCCAGTGTCAACGATACATAAAAGAAAAAATTAGGGGTTCTAGAAAAAATATATATCACAAAATTTGCATGACGTCGGTTACATAATATAAACAAATTCGATGTGTGACGTCCTCGCAAAATAACATAAGCCTATGCGTTCAGAAAGATATCTCTTAAATGGTGAAATTACTTTATGAACAATACATTTATATGTTTGTGAACGCATTGGCATGAACAAATTCCTAATAATAACATTATTTGAAAGTTAAATCCTTTTTTAAAAAATGTGTTGATATAATTACATGTTCGGAGCATGTACTGCATCTACGAACTGTATGTTTTTCTTGGAGCATTTACTGCATCGACAAAATTTTACATTTATAATTGGAGCATTTACTGCATCGACAAAATTTTATATTTATAATTGGAGCATTTACTGCAACGACAAAATTTTATATTTATAATTGGAGCATTTACTGCATCGACAAAATTTTATATTTATAATTGGAGCATTTACTGCATCGACAAAATTTTATATTTATAATTGGAGCATTTACTGCATCGACAAAATTTTATATTTATAATTGGAGCATTTACTGCATCGACAATTGTATGTTTTGTATTTATTTTCAAAACCAAAAGTTGCAAACAGAGTGCATTTAATACTTTAATGTTTGAAAACAATAAATGGTATTACAACATTTGACAAAAGTGATTATTATTTAACTTATCTAAACCTTTTTATATGGTAATGCATCTACGAACAGTGTTTTCGGAGCATGTATGAAATTAAGCATAAGTTAATTATAAAATAAAAAGTAGGAATCTATTTCCAGTTGTATATATTTTTAATAATGCATCTACAAACGGTGTTTGGAGCATGAGTTGTCAATTATTGAGTTATTTTAAAGTTGATTATTCTAAATATTATTTATTACATATTTAAATAACTACAAATTTGTCTTATAATATAGGAACATGATATCAACGTATAAAGTATGTACAGAAGTGTTTCTTCAATCTTTGAACAAAATGAAACGACTATTAATGTCTCTATATTATAAAATTATTTATATACGTGTTATGGAGAAAAGAAAAAAATAATAAAAATACATATTTAAATGTTTTTGTAAAAGTACATATAGCAATAGCATGGCTGAGAGTACATAAATCTGGTTCTTTATCTTTGAGATTACAAGATAATTAATATTATAAAAAAAAAAAACAACTGTCATATGTTTGTAGAATGTGTTTGTATAGATAATATTATCAAATGGCTATGTTTTCTTACGAACAAATGACAATGGTTCAATTCTGTAAAGAATAATACATATAGGTCTCAACGACATGTTACATCAGATGCATGATTGGGAATATTTGATGTAGCATGGTTAAAAGCATTTATTTTTATAACAGAGTCATCACATACAGTGGTAAGTTATTTCTAAACAAGGTTTATACAAAAGTTGTCGCATATAGCGAAATGGATAATTATCCTAGAAAATATATGTATATGAGTTTGCACTATAATATGGTAAATGAAAAGTTAGCTAGGTAACTTGTGCGATTACATGATATCACTTCATGGTTTTAAAGGATGAAAGTATTCATCGTAATAAGGTTTTTTATAAAATGATAAAAAAACATAGTAATTTGCAAAGTAATTATAATAAGAAAGGTCAGGTTTTCATCAAGAACTTGTACGCTTAAATATTATGTATGTAACATTAATTTAGAGAATATAATTGTAGATATGTGGAATTCAATCTTTAAATGGATAGCAAGAGTAGATTCTTAATCAATGTTTCTATCATGAGTTGCAGAAAATTTATATGTTAGAAAAGTTGTGTCTTTTATGCATTAGTATGTACCGTATCTTATTGGAAAGTGGACTTGACGACCCGATCTTGTAGTTGTCTTTGGTTCAGGTTGGTCTGGAACAGATGTGTGATTATCGCAAGGAAGTCTTCCATTAGTTAGTTCGGCTGGCGAACATTTCAATTCCTCACGAACAGTAGATCTCAGGCTGGTAATATAAGTGGGAGGGTTTCCATTCAGTTTCGCTCACCACTTGCCATGAAAGATGCTTTTAAACTGGTTATTGCTTGTGGGTGATAAGCGGTAGTTGTGCTGAGAGATGATGTGACAGATATAGAATTCTCCGGGTGCGCGCGATGGTTTGCTTTGCGGTTTGTTGGTCAAGCGCGGGTCGGTGTGTCGACGCCGGGCGCTGGTGACCGGACTCGATGATGATCAGGCACTGGGGAAGAACGTGGTTCTTCAAGTACTCCAGTGCTGACGGAAAGGCCGAAGGTACGGTGGACCTTGCAGGCGGTTGAGCGGGAGGTGTTTGGACCAGTGAGGATGTTGCGTGTCCTCGTTGTGGTCGCGATATATGGATGAAGCGCTGGTCAGATTGCTGGAACCAGGGCGTTCAGATCCGATGTAGCGCTGGCCAGGGATGACTCCCGGGACCTGGGCGCTACAATGATGTCCCGATGGAGTCCATGAGCAGAGCCGGGAATATCGTCCTTCGCGCGATGAAGATGCGCGGGTTATTACTTGTGTTTCTCTCTAATTGATGACGGCTGATTGATGACTGGTTTGATTTGTTTCATTTGAAGGGGAAGCTTTAGTATTTGTTTTTGTAGGTAAAATACATGATGTACATCTGCTTCCGAATGTGATGCGGGTTGGTCATCCATGTTGTTCAACTTATCTTGTGAAATTGTTACAGGTTCTTGAAACGATGAAGGTATATTTGTTTCTTCCGATGAGGTCATTTCCAATAATATGCTACGTAATACGTTATGCGAGACATACAAAATCCAAAAAAAAACTAGAGAATAATGTATAAGAATCTATTCCATCTACCGGATATCTTAGCAAGTTATTAGCGAGTTCGCGTTTGTATTGTATTTTAGTGAAGACGCAAACCGCGTCACGTAAGCTATTATGAAATACCAATATGACAATATGGCGCTATTATTATATAGTGCAATAATAATTTAAATTTGTTATTACAAAATAGTATGATGTTAAATTACCTCAAAGTAAGGTTTGGCAATTATTGGACAATAACCTTAATATTACTACAATAATTTACATTAAAAAAATGATCTTGTAGGTATGCTGAACAATTCATTGTTTTGCGAAATGGCAATAAGAAATCGTGATATAGGTTACTTGATTGAGATATGTGGGTAGGTTGGCTTGTTCAACTGCAGGTTGTCCACGTGGATTGTTGCGTCATCTTCCTTGTCTGGGGAGTAGATGCTTCCGTTGTGGGTTGTAGTGGGTAGGTTGTAATTCATCGAAAGATTATGATGCCATGGTTAGCCACGTTGTTGACAGCCTGATTTCAGGATCTTTCTCACTGAAATTAATTTTAACACGCACTTAATTTTCATAAAAATAGTAAAACATTTCAAGCTAGGGATTGATTGACAAATAGGGTATTGATGGGAGATATACCACGTGTATATTTCCTTAGATTACCGGGACATTTACTTGCATTTATATTAAAAAATTGATTTGTAAGAGAAATATTAATTGGATTGTACTTACTGAACTTGCCCGGGATTCGCTGTTCCTCCTTTCTAGTCTCTGGCAGTGACGAAATGTTGTAAAATTATTTTAAATACGAAAGTCGGTATGTTCTGAATTGTCGAGGGTCACCAATTTGGCACTAATTATGTTCTGAATTGTCGGGGTCACCAATTTGGCACTGGTTATACTTACCTTTATAACGGCCAATAAATGTGTATAGTGTAGGTTGTGATAAAGTGAAAAGATGTAGTTGATAATTTAAGTTTATTGCAAACACGTTACACTATTACACGATTTGAATATCAGAAGGATTTAGTAGGAATGAAGAAATGTCGACTGCCAGGGTAGACCGGAGAAACAGGAATGTCGGTCGGTAACGGAACTAGCAGCGAGCTCCGTTTTCGGGTTGCTATCCGCAAAACGGTGTTTCCGTATTAGAATATTATTTTAGGCTGGCTGACGGTTCTTGATCCCACAAGTCTTTTGGAATTATTATTATGTGACCAAGCCACCTCAGTGAGGTTCTCTCCTACAAAGAAATTTCGTGTAATTTAGAAATGTATCATATTATTCTTATTAATTAGACCAAGGCTGCCCAACCTTTTTAACAGTTGGGCGAAATTGACGATTTTGAATCACTGGCGGGCCACTGAATACCTGACGGTTCCTATTTCCATGGGGGGGGGGTTGTTAGAGAATTTCTCTAAAACATAATTCCCCACAAAAAAAATTCAAAATGAGTGCTCCCCGCAAAATATTTGAAATCCATGGGGGGGGGGGGTTGTTACGGAACTTCGATGAGAAAAAATTCTGCGCACCCAAAAACATCATATGTGATTCCCCCACAACAATGTGGCTACAGGATTCCATTTCGGACGCAAAAAATATTATATCAAAAACCGGTGTATTTTTGTTTAAAAAGTAAGTTCAACAGGTTAGATTTTTTCGTCGCTGATTCTCGTTCTGAGTAGCCTAAATAGCGATAAATCGCCTTCGTTGGCAACACTGGTGAGCGCGCGCAAGCTGCATTGTTTGTTTTACCGCGGACCCGCGACACTTTTTTGGCGGGTTTTTTGAAAATGGTTCACGCGGGCCACTTATAATTCGTTCACATTGTGAATTTGGGCCACATTGTGGCCCGCGGGCCTGGGGTTGGGCAGCCTTGAATTAGACCATGCTGAGGAAATTTTTGTAAAATACCGAATACATAGTAGCAAAGATATAAGCCGTCAAAACCTTGAAAAGTACAAACAAAACGGTAGGTACATGTGCAGCATTACCATTGGAATTATGAATAATACTTGTGCGTCACGAGACACAATTGTATACCTTTTACCAATGTTCACTTTGAAAGTTCATAACTTTCATAACGTCATTTTTGGAGATATTTTATTCAAAAAATAATATTACTGTCGTTATAAACTTATCTCATTTCGGCAGCTTGAACTCTAGATGTCTTTCTCGTCCATCAACCAGATTTGGTGTCCGTTTGTACATGTGGGGTGATACACTAATTATTTATGTGCATGATCCTCAAAGAATCTTCATGGATGTGATGATTTTGTCAACATTACAGGAGCGTTCGGATAATCGCACGGCGCGTGTACAGCTGGTGGCCGGTTTACTTTCCCTGCTGCCTCTGAAGCCCTACAAGGACCTCCTCAAGTGGGTGGTGAAGCTATCCCGGAATACCAAGCCACAGCTGAGGCTCTTTGCTGTTGTGAGTACCTACTATCTTTTGAACATCACCTTATAGTGGTGGCTCGTGACTTTGAGGTGAGCTGTATCGCCAAGATTGAAAAATACGACTTAATTGATGGTTAAAAATTAAAAAAAATATAAATATTTTCGAAATTTCGATTTTTTCAATGAAAATTTTTCAGGTAGGTATTGATCCCCACCCGACTAAAGAATCCTGAAAATCTCCATCCACTCTAGCTCACTCAAAAGTTCAACTTGAAAGTTGTGACGCGTGCTAATGCGTGTCTTTCTGGCTTCATATTACCAAATAAACATCAACGTGACCAAATTACATCATGCGATTTGGGGTTAACTTTATAATGTATGAGAGTTTCACTGTAATAGTGAATTGTAAATTTCAGGAGCTTCTCGGTACATTGGTGGCCGGAGAGGACAGGAACTTTGGGGATGCCATAACGGATGGAGGTGCTGCCCTGGAGCCACCGGAGCTCCCCCGGGTCCCGTCCCCCAAGCCTCTCCCTTGTACTTCGCAGGGAATAGCTCCCGCTGATCCCGAACATGCTCCCTGCGATGCCCCGGAGGACATCCCCGCTGAGCCAGAACCAGAAAACATTGTAAGTTACTACTTCTTACTAAAACTTAAAAGCATGTTTCTAGATCAGATGGAGCTATTTTTTTAAAAAAAACATGTTTTTACCTGTCACAGGTGACATCTATATAATATAGGTATATAAAAACACATGTGTATTCGGATGCAACGTTGTGTCAAAATTTCAAAGCAATCGGTGAAGAACTTTAGAAGATTTAAGATTTTAAACAAATGAACATTAACATTTTTATTTATATAAGATATTTTACTATTATTTATACGCATTACATAATATTAATAACAAATCTAATTAGATTTGACAATAGCAAGTGAATGATGATACATTTATAAAAAAGGTCGAACTAAATACTTTACCAAAATACTTGTAGTGAATGCACATTTGACGTTGTATTTTCACAAGTTCATTAATGTACAATAACTGCCCTCTAGCGACAAAAAAATTAAGACGTTTTGACAGTTGAGAAAATGTGATGTTTTTTTTTATTTTTTATTTTTTTATTTCTATATAATATTTAGTGTTCACATAATTATTTATATTTTTACATGATATATTTCAAACTTATAACTATAATATGTTGTGTGTAAGGTAGGTTTGAGAAGGTGAAACTGTATGTGAGTAAATTTTTTTTTATTTTTTTTTTATGCTGGGTGTGAGGTAGGTTTGAGTAGGTGACACTGTGGTGGGTAATGTTATATGTTTCGTGAACACCTCACTAGGAGAACCTGTGCTGAGGTGTTTACGTGGTTATGATTAAATGGTACATGTATTTATGTGTATTGGTTAAATTTTCTTATATAAATTGTGAATTGTGATTTTAATTTTTTTTTTTTTTTTTTTATGGTTATTGTACATTGTTATTTAAAGAAAAGGAAAAATATTTATTTTTATTTTTACATGTTTTTTTCTGGAAATTACTGCCGCATTGCATTCATGGATACATTAGCAGTATGAGTTGTGGCCCCGTCCTTCTGGAACCACGTGATTCAGTTGAAGTATGGTCTATTCTGTACTTCTTGTCTAAAAAAGTCATTTATCATCTCGGCATATCTCTCCGAATTCACGGTTACAGTTTGGCTATGTTGGTTTTCAAAGAAATAAGGCCCTATGATTGCAAATGCAGATATTGCACATCAGACTATAACTTTAGGTTTATGTAAAGGCTCTTGATGAATTTGTCTTAGGTTAGTAATGGAAATTTTGCTTATTCACATACATCTCATGTGAAAGTGGGCTTCGTCACTAAAGAATATGTTACCCATCCGAATAGCAGTATGAAATAACAACCGCTTAACTGCAAACAGCCGCAACCATGGGTCTCTTCAAGACTCATCTTCACTCCTTCCTCTCCTCAAAAAGACCCCCCGCACAGCTTCCCCAAAAATGATATAGGCCCTGAGGGAATTTCATTTTCCTCAGGTCCTTCTGTGTGGAGTTAATCTATTTATATAATGGAGAGTGTATGTGGCGGGCGATGTTTATTTGATTTTTATACAAATCTACAGTTTTACTCCGAGAATTTTTCACACTTGACCTTCAAAACAATATAAAAGATTACTGCCTACATTAGATTTTGAAAAACTCTGTTTAAAGCCCGGGTAACACTGGGGACTTCATCTATTGTGAAATAAAAATAACCAAGTCGCCCAATTTAGTCTCATTATTTCTAATTATCGCGGTCACCGCGGCTAGCAGCTGAGTAGAACCTCACCCTTACAACATAATTAAGAAATTTAATAAAATTGTATTAAAAATTTCCTTACTATGGCAACACCGATTTCAGAACAAAACAATATTTTGAATGTTTATATTTTATTTATTTTATTTATCTATTCACTTATACATACAGTTTATAGGTAATACATATTGACATCGGGTGCAAGTAATACAGATAGATGTTCCATATATAAAACATGGTACATAGTATGACATTGGTTGCAAGTAATACAGATAGATGTTCCATAAATAAAACATGGTAGTAGAACGAAATGTGATATGCAACTATATATATACATGATTGAAGCTTAGGTAGTAATGTTCTGTGAACAACTCACTGAGAGAACCTGTGCCGAGGTGTTCGCATGGGTGTTATTCTGCCGTCATAGGTGGAAACACAATATCCTCCTTCGCAGTCTCCACCGTAGTTCAACCCATGGTGGCACTATATTTCCCATTATTAGGTTAGAAGTTAGAAACTGTGTTGACATGTTCATCATAATATTATATAGACACATTGTAGTAATTTGAGATAAGTTACGTATCAAAATGTTCTGTAGAAACATTGTAGTACAAGAGTACAGATACATTGTACAAATGTAGAACATGATGTGATTTTATGTTTGAATTCACACTCATTTTATTTGAAATAATATTATCTGGAAAAACAACAAATGCCAATTAAATTTTTTGAAGAACGTACACACCCTTCAAGTCTAGCATGCATGTTTTCAAAAACGCGACTGGGGAATCCTTCTAACTTCGGCTGGAATATTTTCTTTAACTTGTGTCACGGTGCTCGGATTTGTTTTGTAAATGACGTATCTTAAGTATCCCCATAAGAAATGGTCACACGGGCTTATATATGGTGACCTAGGTGGCCACGGTATGGTGCCGTTTCGAGATTTTTTCTGGAAATTACTGCCACATTGCATTCATGGACGCATTAGCAGTATGTGCTGTGTTCCTGCTGGAACCACGTGTTTCGGTTGAAGTATGGATTATTCTGTAGTTCCTGTCTAAAAAAAGTCATTTATCATCTAGGCATATCTCTCTGAATTCACAGTTACAGTTTGGCCACGTTTGTTTTCAAAGAAATAAGGCCCTATGATTGCAAATGCAGATATTGCACATCAGACTGTAACTTTAGGTTTATGTAAAGAATCTTGATGCATTTGTCTTAGGTTGCGGACATACCAGTAGCTTAAATTTTGCTTATTCACATACATCCGATGTGAAAGTGGGCTTCGTCACTAAAAGATATGTTACCCATCCGAATAGCAGTACGAAATCTCAACAAAATCACCTCCGCATAACTTTTTCTTAACGCAAAGTCAAAATCGTGTAAATCTTGAACGATTGAATTTTGTACCGATGGAACTTGAGTTTTTTTTCATATTATGCCCTGTAAAGTTGATTTCGTAATTCCCAATATTGATGAACACGCACGAAGTGATAAACGGGGATTTTAAACATTTTAGTCCGTGGCTACCGTTCGTATAGGTCGTGGTCTGGGTCTATTTAATGTTGATGCTGTTGCTCTGAACTTTGCTACCCAAGACTGAAGGTTGATCGATGGTCCATCACGTAATCGACGAATACCCTAACGATTATTTAATCGACTGCATGCTTCAGACAGCGAAAAACCACTCAACGGTAAAAGCGCGTACTCTCCACTCCACTGTTCCATGGCGAATAAAAAATCTGCAGCGAAAAAATTTTCCCTGCTAAGAGTTAAAAAATAATAATAACTTTGAATGTTAAATTTCCTTATAATATAATGTAGTTTTTCAAATTGTATAACGATCATGGTATTGCCAGTTATAAAAAAAAATCTTTTTTTTTTTTTTATGCACACAATGATAATTGCACGGGATAAGGTAGATATTTAATATTAATTACAAACTTATTCATTCATAATTTTGCCGTAAAAATATTATGGCATTATCGTTAGTTTTTATAAGTTCCCGTCCGGGATGACTTGTTTATAGATTTGTAACACGGAATTCAAATATCATCATAATGAAATGGTAATGTGACCATCCAATTCTGAATATTTTAATTTTTAGAACACTTGAAAAAATTTGTATTTTTTTTGTTGTGTGAAAATGTTGTTTTTTTTTGTGAATTTTTTGTTTATTACATGAAAAATGTAACTAATAAAATTTTATTTCAATACTATTTAACGTTTCTATATATTCATAATTATTTCTTCAGACGTACATTTTCAACTGAATAAGTAAATATGTACATAGGACATAGAGGTATTGAACAACGAGCGGGTTGACGAACTAGCAAGGAAAGGGGCGAAAGCACCACTCGTAGGATCCGAGCCGGCCTTAGGAGTAGCAGCTTGCCACACAAAATTAAATATTGATAGGTGGGTTAAATCCCAGCACCGCAAAGAATGGGAGAGGGCACCTGGGATGAGACAATCCAAAGTACTCATAAAAGGACCAGACCCTAGACGAACCAAGAAACTACTCGATATGGACAGAAACTCACTGAGGGAACTGGTAGGACTACTAACAGGACACTGCCATCTCAGGAGACACATGCAGATATTGGGAGTGGAAAACACCAATAGATGCAGGAAATGTGAAGAGGATGAAGAGACTCCAATTCACCTATGGTGCCAATGTCCTGCCCTGGTGGGAACTAGGCTCAGATACCTGGGGAGACATACAGTAGAACCAGAAGACATAGCCACATACCCAATGACAACCCTGTTGAGCTTTATTAAAGGGACTGGGTTGTTGTTAAATGATTAAGGTAAAATGGGAGATAGCACAATGGGCCTATGGCCTAAGTGCTCACGGGAACTACGTGTAAACCGTCTCCGCTTTAAAAAAAAAATATGTGCATACAAATGAATAAAATTCTTGTAATAACCCATATTTTTATTTCGATTCCACGTGTTTATTAATGTATAGACACAAATAAAATATTATGTATCATAATCATCGATGTAGGTACTTATTAATTCGTAAGTGATGACGTATGTTCCTTTCGAATGCTCCATGATGACATGCATACGAACTCTGCCTGGGAATGCTATACAAACATATTTACTTGATATACATATGCTTTTTATCTTATTTTCTTTCAACCATCTGGGATTTGCCATTTAAATGATTGCAGCGCTCTCTATTTCATTACGACAAACTGTACTTTTTAATTCTGAATGAAATTTCACAATACTTATAATGTAGGTAGCACTATCCTGTTGTTAATGATATTTGATTAGTAGCACTGAATTGATTCCAGATGGTGCGTGCCGTGTCACAGCAGCACCAGCAGGTGGCACACCGGGACCTGCTAAGGGTGGTGCGCGAGCGTTGCCGAGACCTCGCCAGCACCGTGCGTACTCGAGCTGTGGCCATCCTGGCTGCGTGCTCCGCATCGCCCAACCTCTCCGTCAGGGACGCCATCAAGGTAACGCTACCACTACCGCCATTTTGCTCCCACTTGCTCACTTTTCTACTGCAGCGTGTTTCATTAGCTTCGTCCAGACTGTCCACACAATGCATGCGAGCCATTTCCATTTAGCAAATTAATAATTAAGCCATCAAAAGGGCAAAATAAGTGTGTGAAATCATTTATAGATATAATAATATATTCAGACATTTCCATTAATGTTCAAGTATTGCTTGATACTTGTCTGCACTTTATAGCTCATTTGTCGCAAGGCTCTCGGAGCCTGGATGAAGCTGATGCAGTTCAAAATAGTGTACAGTAGAACCTAGTTAATTCGAAATCCACGGGACATCAAAAATCAAATCCGGGAAAATTTAAATTTTGCGGCATATTTTCAACGCAGCCGGCCCTTTAAATCCCAGATATTCAAAAAAAAAATCGTAAAAATATGATATATTTAAGCGTAAATCGAAATTTTGCGGCTGATTTCGGTCGCGGCCGACCCATTAAATTCAGATATTTGATTTGTAAAAATTCGTAAAAATATGATATATTCCGGCGTAAATCGAATTTTTTCGGCAGTTTTCGTTGTTGCAGGCCTTTTAAATTCAAATATTTGAAGTAAATTCGTAAAAATACCTTATATTTATGCGTAAATTGAAATTTCACGGCCAATTTCCGTCGCTGCCGGCCCTTTAAATATAGAAATAATTTCTGTAAATATATCATTAAAATACGATATATTTACGCGTAAATCGAAAATTCGCAGACAATTTTGGTCGCGTCCGACCCGTAATTCGAAATTTTATGAAAATTTTGAATTACACATTTTTTCGAATTAACGAGGTTCGAATTAACGGGGTTCTACTGTATATAAAAAATATTCATAATTATTCAGTATGGTCACCTCACCACGAACATGGCTTAAGCCATTTTAAGCAATGTTTCGATTCTCAATTGTACCGTTTATACCTTTTATACCTTTCACCATGGTGGTACTGAGTATGTCCATACTGTCCAAGAGTCCCAACTACTCCCGACTATCCAGAGACAGTAGGACTAAAGCATCTCCTATTAGGGTATGTTGTGAGGCTGAAGGGAGCGGAAAGGGAAGGGTATGGGAAAGAGGAAGGTTGGGAAGTACCTGGCTATTCAGATCTGTCATCAATCACGGATAAAGCCATTTCAATCAACGTTTAGATTCTGATATTGTCATATATTTATTGCAGGAGGTGTTTGAGGGGGAAGAGGGTCTCTTGGAGTTAGGTCTACACAACTTAGAGGATGACAAAGTGACGGTGCGACGAACGGCTTTGGTTCTTGTGGAGAATATCTTCTCTAAAAACCAACCAACCAGTGAGAATTTACAGGTAAAAATCATATTATATTCTAGTTGAAAGCAACAAGTTTTGTTCTCATTATTTATTGAAAATGAAGTAATATCAGTAGAATTAATTTTGCTGTCAATATTTGTTTATGGATGTTCCAAGCGGAACTGATGATAAAAAAAAATCAGAAAAAAAACCCTATAACTACGTTGACGCATTTTATCTATTGCTTAGATATAAAAAAAGCGTATTCGTTTACAAAACTGATTTCCTTAACTATTTTAGACCTTTGTTGATTTTGCTGAAACTCTTTTTCCCCAAGTCCAAATTTGTCAACATTGAGATCTTTATGACATGGAGACAAGCTCGGTAGGGAGCGTACAGACTTGTATAAACTATATGCTCAGCTATGCTAACGATATTTTAGTCGAGACGACTGTCAAATGTAATTGTCATGTTTATATTGTTGTTATATTTGTTATTCAGCCCATGGTGGCGCTGTGCCGTGACACCAGTATCGTGGTGCGCTGTGCGGCCATCTCGTCCCTGACGCGGCTTGCCAGGGTGTGGAGCAACAGCGTGACCCTGGAGGCCTGGCTGTCAGGGCCCCTTCTCCAGCTGTCAGATCCAGAAGTCAAGGTTACATCTGATTTTATGTTATAATGTTTTTCCAGTCCATGGTGGCTCTGATTACATATGACACCGGATTATAATATGTTTGTTCGCTCCATCAGGCCCAAGATCTGGTGGTGGAGAGTCTGAAAAACCTGCTCTTCACTCCACTGAACAGCCACTCGCTGACGCTGACGGCTGAGGACAAGGGACCCTGGCTGCTGCTGGACGCCACTATTCGGAAGAACATGCGGAGAAACTTGGCCCGAGGCATCTCCATGTTGTCCAAGTCTAATTCCAAAGTATTGAGGTGATAATAATTACATACCCACATAGTGTTATTATATACCTACATAGGTACATAGTTTATTGTGCTCATAGAAATTAGAACCAAGGGAGATGGACAATGAACCATTATTAATGTGTAACAGCTCATACCACAAATGTGTCGTCAATATTACTAACCCATACTACAGCAAATCGCTTCTACGCATAGTGGCGTCCTGCCTTTGATTCTACCTACTCATCTAATGCATGACTTTTATTGGCTTTGCTGTTTTGATAGTCTGTGCAGCTTGATTGTAGCTCGACAACAGTCGCACGCTTTCATTCCATATCTCCCTTTTTCTATTTTGTGATGGATTATGGGTGATAAAGCAATAAAGGTTCATCTATCCCCTTCTCTTGTCCTCGATTTGAGCATGAAGTTGCAGTTTCTTCTGTCATCTATCAATAGTAAGTTAGGTTTATTTTGTCCCCTTTGTCATTGAACCGTAAATGTATGTATGGTATTGCAATAAAGGTTGATGTTTGGTTGCAGTTTCCGGCTGGTGGACACCCTGTCCACGCACATCGGCACTGACAACAACCTGTCCTGCTGGGTGCTGCTCTCCTGTCTGGCGCGCCATATACAAGTCTCCGACATACACTTTGTCCTGGACTACTTTAATGAGATGACACCTGAAGCTATGGTCTGTGGGAATACTATTTGCAACTCATACCATCCTTTTCTTGTCCCCTTTTACTTTTCCAGTTTCTCTGTGGCAGTTAAGAGTGCAGATCAGCAGATTTATCCCTGGCTGCAGCCTGCGGGGTGAACTTTTTCATAATGATAGCCGTCCTTTGATTGGAATGGTCACCAGAATAATATTTTATCTTTCTTTCTTTTATTTTAGTTAAACAGTTTTAGTTGCAATATTATATATATCACTATCCCTTTCAATATCCCTTCCCGTAGACTCAGGAATAATGATTTGCTTTTCCTCAATCAACACACCACAAATTATGAATACCATTCACCAATGTCCTGAATGTCCAGACTTGTCAACTCAAGTCAGGACCTTGAATTTTTTGGTGTAAGCCTGAATGATGTTTGTTAGTCGTAATATTTTGTATTGATATGGCTGAAGTTGTGAACTCCATCAAAACCTTGATCCTGTCTTGACTTGACATTATCTCTATTGATTGATCCCTTCGGCACCGGTGCGTAGTCGGGATACACGCCAAACGCGCGCCCAACATTTGTACACGGTTGACATTTGTCACATGAGAATGGGTCGCTTCTACGATTCGTTCTTAAGTTCAACAGCTCGGCTGTGGAACGAGCTACCGGCCACTGTGTTTCCTCCCTCCTACAACATGGGACTCTTCAAGACCCATGTTCACTCCTTCCTCTCCACAAAAAGACCCTCCACACAGCATCCCCAAAGATGACATAGGCCCTGAGGGAAATTATTTTCTTCAGGGCCTCCTGTGTGGAGTTAATATAAAAAAAATAATTTGTTTTTGTACCCTATTTTTGTCACAGCATCTTTTATTGTAACATTTCTCCTTGCATCAACTTTATGTAAAATGGAATATGTTAATTGGACTTGGTCCGTTAGTATATAAATAAATATATTACTTGCTAATAGCTGAGTTGACAAATGTACCGGGTTCCTGCCTAGGTTCAATTCCTCTGCTAGCCTTTATCATGCTCAAGCAACATTTTCCACGTATAATGATGGTAGTAAGAGTTTTTTGAAATATTGTCAGATTATTCGTAACACGGGAAAGTTTGGCTTTCTTTAACCGTTTTACTGCTGAACGCAGCGAACTTTGTTTTAGAATTAACAAATTGTATAATTTAAAGCGAAATAAAGACTTAATTTCGTATTAGAAGAAGTATGTACAAATATTTTTTATATGACTAGCTGACGTGTACCCGGGTTTGCTGGGAGTTATCCTTAGGAGATAGTCATATAACATCGCAGACTTCTCTGTAACCCTTTTTAAGTTATACAATTCCGTAGTACATTATTTTGATGTATCGCATAAGGTTTAGCCAGCGTTAGTAATGTAAGTGCCAGAAAATACTTTTTATGACTCGATTACAAAACATCAACTTTTCTTTACTTTCTATAAATATAATATGGACGCATTATATATATAAACCTTCAGGGAAAAAATCTCTAAATGATAGCGAAAACCCTATCAAAATCCATTGCGTAGTTTAGAAGAACTAAGCGCACAAACAGACAGACTATAGTGATATGATATCAAACGTCAAAAACATGAAATTATCACCAACGCACTTATTTTTTACATGAAAATGTTAAATTATATATACCGAAGCAACTGACTATACAATGGTTGGTTAACCACTCAGAACATTAGAACGTCAAAAGACGTAAATATGATAATAGCGGTCAAGACATTAGAACGTCTTTTCACGTAAACGCGCGAGATTTTACAAAAATCGATTTATTTCCATCACTAGTATACGGATTGCCATGATTTAAAAAACAGAGTATCGATAATGAATAACGCTACGCATCTGTATTCAAGAATATCTATGGAACGTAGAGTTGCATTATCTAAGCCGATTGAATCTGTCATCTTGTTCGTTCATAATTTATTGCCTTTCTAAATAATTTATAAAAAATATTTTAGTTTGGACGGTTAATATTTTGAGGTGACTAATAGTTTTTAATTATATTTCTTCAATATATAAAGTGTTATTTCTTTATGATACTCAGAAAAAAGTACATTTTTCAAGGCTTTGAAATAATTGTAAGCGATTTTTACATATTTTTGACGTTTTCATAAAATGTATATTTAGAAACGCAAATATTTACGTATAACAACACAATACGATAGTGGATTTCATAATCTTTCCAAAACATTTTTTAGAATGAGGCTACGTTTCCCAAAATGTGAGTTATGAAGTTTTTAGCAAAACTCGTAAATAACACAAAAATTATCACGTTTTGACAGTTCTCAAAGGAACACATAGTAGATAAAAGTCTTTGTCTGAGAGGTTAAAAAAGTTGTTTATAATAATAATAATAATAATAATAATTGGATAATTTGTAGAGCACCGTTTTTGTGAAAAATCACCTCGCTTATAATATAGTACAATGTAAATGAATACAAATAATTTTCCCATTGCAGTTCAATGACAGCCGTCTCATAATCCTGGTGTTGGAGGTGCTGCGCGAGTGGTCCAAGTTCATCCCCCCGCTGGACGCCACGGTGCTGCGATCGCGCCTCATCCGCTCGCTCAGCGAGGGGACCCTGCCCTCGGCGGGGGCCCGAGGCGCTGTTGCACTCGCTGCCAGACTCACCGTGCTGTTGGGCGGGGACGTGCGCTGGGCTTGCGACCTCATGGCGGAGGGGGAGCGCAAGCTGCTGCAGGCAGAACGCAACGAGGTCACCACCATTTATTTATTTTAATGTTTAAAAAACATGCTAGGAGTGTTTTATAGTTTCTAGTGGTGGTCTTTCACTAGGACATCTTTCCCCTCCCCACTGCCTTCAGCCTCACAACATACCCCAATTAGGGACACCATAGTCTCACTTGCTTCAGACAGTTGGGATTCTTTACATAAAAACAAAAAAAAGGTTGATTGTATCTTCCAACCTGGAATGTGAATCTTCTCTCTGTCTACACAGGAGGCCCTGAGGAATATAATTCCCCTCAGGGCCTATCTCAGCTTTGGGGATGCATTGTGGAAGGTCTTTTTAGGAAAGAAATAATGGGAAGTTCTGGGAAGGAAAGAGGTACAAGGGGTGGGTTGGAATCTGGGGGTTAGTGAGTCCAGGAGTGACATACGTATGAATCCATCCCCCCCACTGCGGTACAAGGTGATATTCCGAGAGAGTCCTATTGGAGAGGTCAAAAGGTCTCACTCAGCCAGTCTCTCCCGATTCAGCCTGCTATGCAATTGGTGGACAGACACATCTGCCGTCAAGACCCGGATAAACCTCACTCCATGACCCTGCTAAGTCACCAAATGTAGCAAACCACTTGGGGTTAGCTACGGCAGAGGTGTCGGTTTTCCAATAAATGGTATATTATATACTAGTAGTTCTGTGAATAGTAAAACCCGGTATATTATATACTAGTAGTTCTGTGAACAGTAGACCCCGGTATATTATAGGGGAGAGTATGGTATATCGTACCACTTCGCACTTAACTCTCAATACTGTATGATCGAAATGGGTTAGAGAATTGGAGTTAGGTTCAAATAAATACTCATTTTATTGGGTACGATATTTATTTAAATCATATTTTACAGGCATCTAGAATGTTTTCAAATTAAACGTTTTATAAAAAATGGTTTTCAGTACGATTTAACGAACCGGTACGGTTAATCGTACCACCGGTATGGTAAATCGTACC
The DNA here is from genome assembly GCA_026573805.1 of Hesperophylax magnus. NCBI lineage: Eukaryota > Metazoa > Arthropoda > Insecta > Trichoptera > Limnephilidae > Hesperophylax > Hesperophylax magnus. Next base: position 12,362,281 of record JAIUSX010000022.1, read on the forward strand.
TAGACCGTTATTCCAATTTATATCGAAGAAAACATGGACATTTTTGAGGCATGCATGTGTCGCAAATGTCTGTGTTATTGGTGCAAGCTTCATGCACCCATTTATGGCAACGAACGAACTGGATCCAGTCTTCTTTGGGTCCTGCCTCTTCAAAATAATTGTCAAAGCATAGGTGGCATACGTTTTCTTTATCGTCATCATCAATATCCGTATCCGAATCATTAAAAACGACAATACTGTCAGCATCTTCATTATCACTACTTCTGCAATTGGCCTTCTTTCGTCGAGCACACTTCTTACCCTTAATGGGCTTATCAGTTTTAATAATCTTATTTTTCTTTTTTCAATTTTTAATTTGGGCATTTTGACAGCTGAGCGTCTACCAGCAGCAACTTCTAGTCCTTTTTTATACGGACTTGCTGTTATTTCAGCAGCCTTTTGTGCCGTGCGCGTGTTCTTTTTTCCTTGGTTCTTTGGTATTGGAGAAATCTCAAGAATTGATAGTTGAAAAGATGTCGTCGGGTTTGAATTCGTTTGCCCCAATTCAACATTTTCTGAACTCCATCTGGTGGTGAAAAGGAAGACGAGGTCACTGGTGGTGGTGGTCGCAACAAAGGCTCTGACGAGATATCTGGTGTTTGTTGTACTGAACTCTTTAATTTAAACCTAGAAAATAATTTACTTAGAAAACAACTAAAAAATTACAGTAAATCGTACCGGTACGATTTACCAAACCACTTGTGGTACGATTTAACAAACTCTGAGTTTTTATGAAAAAATGACAACAAAACATGTAAACAACAGGTGACAATATGATTTTGCAATCGTAATTTGCAGAATACAAACATGCTAAGTTAACTTAATTTGAGAAAAAACTAACTTACCTACCTTTGAACACGAAATCACCTTACGCAGGAGCCGAAAAAATTAGATGAAAATTGTGAAAAAACAAAAATACTCCACTGCCAGCGCACACACGATCCAACACTAAATAAAAATGGCGAGACAACTATGACGCCTCTAACGGTTGGCAGAATATTATCAGGATTAAAAAATAGTGACCCGTAGCAAAAATATCGAGGTGGTACGATTTACCGACCGGTACGATATACCATACTCTCCCCTATACTAGTACATAGTTCTGTGAACAGTAGACCCCCGTATATTATATACTAGTAGTTCTGTGAACAGTAGACCCCGGTATATTATATACTAATAGTTCTGTGAACTGTAGACCCGTGTCTAAAAAAAGTATGTTTCTAATATTCTTTTATTTAATAGATAAAAACCAGAATTTACTCTGAAATCATAAGATTTGCAAGTAGATACTGAAATACGTACGTACTTAAGGTGATGCTATCATATAACATTTCGAATTGGGCCGCTGACTCTTATAATAATAATAATAATAATAATATTTTATTCCAGGATGTGGGGAGGTTAGTGCAATCCCACACGTCCCATATAAATATACATATAGATTTACATTGTATAATACATATAATAAATTTACTAATAAGGACAACTATGCAGGGTGTGGTCTTGAGTGCGCTTGGGCCCAGCGCTCACTCAGGAGTGGCGCTTGGTGCTGGTAGGCTGCGGTCACCAACTTGTTGGCGGAGGCCATTAGCCGCATCCTGGCTCCAGTGACCCGATGTCTCATCAGGCCGGCAAATCCATGCAGTCCTAGTGCCGTGAACATCGTCGATGCGCTGCTGTATCGTCGGTATCCAAATATTATTCTACAGGCGTCATTGTATTGAATTCGGAGTCGTTCCATCGAGCAAGTTCGGTAGTGACACCATGTCTCACACGTATAGAGGCCAGTACAGAATGCGTTGAATAGTATTTTTTTAACGGTATTGCTGCATTTGCAAAATCTGCGGGCAATCATATTGGACACTATGCTTAGGCTTCTCCTTTGTCGTTCGATATCGCCATCGTCCGATAGGTCTTCATTAATAATGTGCCCCAAGTATTTCACGTTCGAACATGTTTTTATTTTTGCCTCGTTAAGGTATACGGGGAGCATCTTACTTGTATCTTGTCTTTTTCCGTGGTGGAACGCAATCAGTTCCGTCTTCTTCGGGTTGTACATCATATTATGCTGTTTTCCATATTCTTCACAAATGTTTAGGAGTAATCTCAATCCCTTGATCGACGGAGCTAGGAGTATCATGTCGTCCGCGTAGCTTATATGATTCATACATATACTGTTAACACGACAGCCCGCTCTGATATCCAGGCGACTTGATAACTCGTCCATGTATACATTAAATAGAATGGGGGACATGCACCCTCCTTGCCTTACTCCTGACCGCAAATATATCGGCTGGGAGTATGTACTTGCCCACCGTACAACATTTTCCTGCTGGGAGTGCCATCGGGATAGTATGTTTATAAATAAGGTAGGTATATTCCTAGCTTTCAATTTATCCCATAATGTCTTATGACAGACCCTGTCGAAGGCTTTACTTAGGTCTAAGAAGCACCCGTATACAGTAGTTTTTCGTTTCTTGTAGAATTCTATTATTTGCTTTGCAGTATATATTGCCATGTTAGTGGATAATCTACATTTAAATCCCATCTGGTTATCTTTAGACATAAGTTTATCATGTATCTCATTTAGTATTACCCTTTCAAATAATCTTGCAGTTATAGTTGCTAAAGATATTGGCCGGTAATTGCTGGAGTTAGTCATGTCAGGCTGTCCCGATTTCAGGATTGGAGTTATAATCGTTTTCGTCATTGCACCCGGTATATGGTTGTGTTTAAGTATTGCGTTGAACAGTATGTTTAGTAGTTTGGGTATGTATCTACCTCCGTATTTAATGTGTTCAATACTTAGATTATCATGTCCCGGAGACTTACCAGCCTTGGTGCCTGTTATGGCCTTCATTATACTACTTTCAGATAGGTAAACGTTTTGTCCATCATATTCCATAATATCAGGGACAGACAGTACTTCATTTCCGGAAATATCTGCAAAGGTTCTTCTAAAAGTATTAGCAATTTCCTCCGTGTTTGTGGACCCATCAATTTGGCTGGCGATTCGATTTTTTGGTTTGATCAGGTTGTTGCTTTTCTTCCAGAATTGGGCAAACTGCTTTGTATCAAGTGATTTTACGATATCATCCATTTTTGTTTGTTCAGAAGAGCTTTGGCAGTGTTTAAGAGCTATTTTGAACTCCTTCCTTTTTCGTTTTCTTTCATCCGCAATGGGACCATGTAATGGTCTCCCATTCTTAATCCACTCCATCAACGCCGATCTGGAATTTTCGTAGTGTTCCTTAACTTGTTGATTCCACCCAGCAATGTCACGATGTGTTTTTGGATTGCTTTGATCGTTTTCCCGATGAAATACGGTATCGGCAGCCCTACTTAAGGCTTCAACGATGTCTGTGTATATATTTTCGATGTTTTGTATATGGTCGCATCTGTCACATATAGAACCCGAATTACAAATGGATTCGGAGTGTCTTTGATAGATCACACTAAGTAATGCTTCTGCTACAGACGTATATTCACTGATTTTCTTATTATTATTCCTTCTCCATGTTATGTTATTAGGCTGTTGTGGAATATTAAAAATAGTTGCAGGTAATTTTTCAGCAGCGATTACGCAAGATGTCGGCCTGTGATCGGACCAGTCGGTATCATAGTGTATTTTTATATTATCTATTTTGTTCTTAAGACTATTAGTGCATATACAGTGATCGAGCCAGGAAGTGGTATTGTGTGCATCGCTAATATATGTATATGTGTCATTCGGTAGTCTTTCAATATCGATACAATTGTAGTTATTTTCGGTGTTGAAATGAGAGAGTTCTTTCCCGAATAGTTCTTTCCCGAATATGGAGGATGGGTGAGCGTTGAAATCTCCCATCACAATGGTTTCAGAGTGTTCGTTATCTTGAATTATGTATTTTGGAAAGGTAGTTGGTGAAGTCGGTAAGGTTGTCCGCGTGACATACCGGCATGTAGACAGTCAGTATGCTTATCGTCCCTCCGTTGGTGGTTATCTGAATACCAGCGATGCGGTCATCTCCACACGGTATTATTGAAGCTTGCAGCTCGTTCCTCCAAAGTACTGCGACTCCTCCGTAGGGTCGGCCTCGTAGCGGTCCGTTTGATAAATCTACAGCAGAAGTACCCCATCCCTGGAAGTTTGGATGAATTTTAGATAGATTCGATGTTTCGTTTTGTAATAACCACGTTTCTTGCAAAAGTATTACATCGTAGATATCGCACATATCTACAACGAAGTTGACGTTTCGTTTAAAACTTTTGCAGTTTATTGAAAATTATAATTATGTGGATGGCGATATTGTTTATATTACCGCTTAACACCATATTTCGAAAACATGTTAGTTTTGTTTGGGAAATTTATAAGAAAACTGTACCTTTTTTAAAGTTAAACCTATTGTTACGCTGGCGGAGCGAAATTTGAATTATTAATTTTTTCTATTTTTAGAATTTTATTAATGGATTCCAGTATAAAGGCAAACTAGAAACAATTATTATTTCTCTTTCTAACGTCAAAAAAATGATTTATTTCCGCACGATACAAAAAAAGATAAAAATACTTTTATAAAATATAGACGCCCGGTCATATATGACCCTCAAAGCCTGGAAGGGGTTAAGATTTTGAACACACAAACATTTTCATTTTTATTTATATAGATAGATAGATATATAGATAAGAAATTCTTTAATTTCTTCAAAGAAAAGTCACTAAACTCAATGAAAATTCTTTTTTCAAACTTTGGACAGGCACCATAATATTGAAAAAACTACAAATAAGAAGGTCCAAATAAACATAACAATTTCACATTTGAAAAAAAGAATCTTTACTGGACCATTAAAACGGCCACCATCTTGAAAAGGAAACGGAATGTACAAAAAACAATTACAGACAGACAAAATTAAAAATGTTTGAAATAAAACAGAACTTTGCTACGCTCAGTCAATAAAGAAGAGTGTCCCGGTGTGGATTTGTGGGTATGCTTTTTGAACAAATCTATATTTTTATTTAGATATTGATGAAATCTTACATAAACCTTCAAAACAGGAGAAAGATCACTGTCCATATAAGCTTTGGAAAAATCACTCCCAGCAGAATTTTTTAAAATTTTTTATTTTTTTATTTTATATTATAGAAACAAACAGTACATGATTTACAGAGTTGAAACAATATACAGGAATAAGATACTTCATATTGGGTACCTATGATATGTTTCCTTGTAATGTCTGCTAAGTGGTATGTTTATTCCTTAATTACCAGGTGACTTGTGTAGTTTATAGGTGTGTGTGTGACGAGTGTAATGTATGTGTGAGTGTTTATGTGTGTGTGTGTCTGTGTCTGTATGTATGCGCATTGAATAGTTTAAATTATTGACATGATGCCACGTTTGAATTTGGGCAGTGAATCCGAAAAAATGTCAATGTTAGATTTTAGACAAATATTATTTAGAGTATGAAGAGCTCGGTTAATTGTCGAATTAGATGCTGCATTTGTTTTATAATTTAGCGTGTGGAATAGCACTGTATGTCGTGTACGTCTCAAAGGTATGTTAAAGTTAATAAGGGACAGAAGTTCAGTACAGTCAATGTAATTGTTTAAAATTCTGTGTATAAATATTGAGTCAGCTACTGCTCGTCTTCGCTGCAAAGTTTCAAATGTACACTCAAAGTTATTGTTGAATCTGTAGGTAATATATTTTATAAATTTGCTATTTCCTGATGAAATTTTGCACACTTGATATTCAAAATAAGAGGGAAATTACTGTCAATCTATATCTGCTTTCAAAAAGTTTGTGCAAAGTTTGGGGACTTCAGCTAGTATTGTAATACGCTAGAAACTAAATCGATGTTTGTTTTTATTTTTCTGTCCAGATTCAGGGCCCCGCACTGCTGGCTATGGCTGACCTGGGCTGCAGAAAGGAGACCTTCAGTGGAGATTATTGACCTGCTGGTGGAAATCATTGGTTCATTCGATGATAAGCGTGATGGTAATTATTAGATGACTACAGATGTTGCTTTCAAATATTAATTAAGTACATACATATTTATTTAAGCTTGCGCTGTGATTGCAGAGGAGCAGCCGTTAAACGTGCGTGCATGCGCCGTGGCCGCCCTGGGCAAACTAAGTATCCGCGAGCGTAAGACGGCAGAGTTGGTGGCCCCTCTGTGCGCACGCCTGCTGCAGGACCCTCGCTGCCCCCTGCCCCTCAAGGTCAACTCCATGTGCGTGCTGGCCGACCTGTGCACCAGGTAAACAAACTAACCTAACCTCACCATTCAAGATATTCTATGATTCTGTCCACCAATAGTATAGTTTATTTTCATGTGAATACCGCAAAAGGGTTCTTAGTGCTCCCAACCGTCTGGAACCAGTTGGACTACGGCATCCCCAATTGAGGGGTATAAAAGCAGAATCAGCATTAAAAAGAAAACAATTTGCATATTTCCCTTAAACATTTGTGGGGATTTTTTTTTAAATTGCATTCTTATCGACTTAAGTGATTTTCGGCATTTTTTGCCTAGTTTTTCAAAACGTCTTGAGTGATCGCACGTCATAATATGCCTTTTTTCTTCACCTTTTGTAAAGACACATATTTACATACGAGGGCATTCCTAATTGAATTACCCAATTAACGCATTACTAAATTAATTAGCGCATCTTTAACCGGTATGGTTTTTAACTAAGTGGTTTTTATTCAATATTCAATCAAGGTGTGAATTCTCTGCCACGTGTCTTTTGCATTGTCAAATGACGTATAAAACACTGGTAATTATTCGGGATCTGGCCACGCTTAATACAATTTTTTTTTTAAATAAAACCTTTTGATTTACCTTAATTACTAAATTTTAGCATTCTAATTTTTATTTACATAAAATGAAGAGTCGCTTTCATTATATGGGATGACAACCATTTAAAATAATTTCCGTTGATGACGTTTTCTTATGTTGGTATTTCTGGTCTATACGAGTGGCTAGAAGAAACGTTATTACCATTAGGTTAGGTTAGGTTAGGTTAGGTTAGGTTAGGTTAGGTTAGGTTAGGTTAGGTTAGGTTAGGTTAGGTTAGGTTAGGTTAGGTTAGGTTAGGTTAGGTTAGGTTAGGTTAGGTTAGGTTAGGTTAGGTTAGGTTAGGTTAGGTTAGGTTAGGTTAGGTTAGGTTAGGTTAGGTTAGGTTAGGTTAGGTTAGGTTAGGTTAGGTTAGGTTAGGTTAGGTTAGGTTAGGTTAGGTTAGGTTAGGTTAGGTTAGGTTAGGTTAGGTTAGGTTAGGTTAGGTTAGGTTAGGTTAGGTTAGGTTAGGTTAGGTTAGGTTAGGTTAGGTTAGGTTAGGTTAGGTAAGGTTAATTTAGGTTATCATAATTACTTTTAATTTAATTTTACCATTCTAATTTTAAATTACGTAAAATGAACATTCGCTTTCGCTATATGGGATGACAGCAATTTAAAATAATCTCTGTTGATCACATTTTATTATGTTGGTATTCCTGTACTGTTACGTGTGTGGCCAGCATTCCCGAATATTTAACAAATCGTTTTATCGAAGTAAATTAAACACAAATCGGGACTATTCTTACTGACAATTTTATGCAGTGAATGTATGTTTCTAAAGCAATAACAGTTTTTTGTGGTGAAAGTATCTAATATCCTAATTTAGTGAATTCAATTTAGACACAAATTATATAACATATTTTTTATACAAAACTTTTAAAATGGCTGTTTACAATTAAAAATTAAGTCTTGTAATATATATTTGTATCTGTGACTATCAAGTAGGCCACAAACAATATACAAAAATATAAAATATTCAATGTGTCAAAAAACATTTAAAATGTTTATATTTTCCTTCCTTGTTCAGATTCACATCCATCGTGGAGTCGATGCTATCATCAGTGTGCGCGTGCCTGGGCAGCAAGGACACGGCTGTGCGTCGCTGTGCCGCGCAGCTGGTCACCCAACTCTTGGTGGGGGACTTCCTACGGTTGCGCGGCACGCTGTATTTCCATTATTTCCCCCTTATCTGCGACACCGACGAAGCCGTTCGTGACGTTGCGAACTATTATATACTAAACTGCTTGATAGAGAGAAATAAAAGTATTCTATGCAACAATTTTGTAGAATGCATATTTTATTATAATGCGTTTAAAGGGCACGCCAAGTACGCCAAGTTTTCTGTTTCTGAAGAGGAGAAAAGACTGTTTACTTTGCAAGGTTTGATCATTATTATAATAAAAATAATATAATTTTTCTGTAACTTGTAAGACATTATAAAGTTTTTTTTAATAACATATAAATTGAAATATGTATGCACATAATATATAAAATATGTCCCAATTTTTTAATATTATGGCAAAAAAATAAGGTTTTGAGTACATTGATAAAAAATAAATAACCTTGCGCATTATTGAATATATTTTGAGATTTTCACGGTCAAAAGTATTATCTTGTTTAATGTTGTTTATTATGACGTGTTGCTCTTCCTCCTTCTTTAGCCAACGTTTCTGACAGCGTATAGCACATCTTCATAGATTCACATCTGTCCTGATAATGGACACTCTAACCTTGTCCGAAACGTTGGGTAGAAGGAGGAAGCGCATCATGGCGTAAGAACCCAAAAATGAATCATGATAATTGCCCATTATTGTTTGCAGGTGAGGAGAAAAGACAAATAAGACTTACCATTTATGAACTGATGCTATCCCACATGAGTGATATACAGAGACTCAACACTCAGGTTCGTTGCAAAGTTCGCTTCTTAAACAATTCTCACTGAAATTATGTTAAATTTGTTTGTCCAAGCTTCATGTTTTCTATTTTTCACCGTGAAATAGCCCTTTTGCTCTATGTACATCCAATGACATGATTTTCAATGAGCTTTGTCAACATTGATTGATTGCAGGAGAAGCTGTGCAAGGAGACGGGTACTTTGGACGAGCTGGGAGACGACGGAGTGGAGGTGCTGAGAGATATCCTGTTCTGTCTGCGCCGCGCCGCCAAACCCCCGCAGACCCGCCAACCCTCGGAGGACATGGCCATAAGGGTCACCACCAACATTGTTTCTCAGGTGGACTACCTCTACCTATCTTGTAGCTATTGTTTCAACAAAATAATACAACAACGACAATATTATTATTATTATGTAATGAGCAGGCAGCATTCTGCTGATGTGCTCATATCTGATTTCACAACAAGTTTGACAGTAATTGAGTTGTTTTAAGTTTGAACTAAGTCCTTTCTTCTCTCCAAATGTGAATCCAATAGAGCTTTGAATTGATTTATATTTGTTGCATCGATGACATGTTGTGGGAGTTTGTTCCAAGCATCCACTACTCTATTTGCAAGGAAGTGTTTTCTAGGATTAGATGCAAAAGGTGTCCATGGAGATTTATATTTTTATTAGTAGTGAAGATTTGTTGGTTTCTAGGGCAACTGTAATGTCCAGATAAAATTTTGAAAGTCTCGATCAAGTCACCCCTTTCTCTTCTTTCTTGTAAGGTTGGTAATCTTAGTTCCTTGAGTCTATCTTCGTATCGTAGATCTTGTAGAGCTCTTGGTATAACTGGGGTTAACGACAATATAAGTCGCTTAGATATGGTTAATGAATGTGTACCTTGTCTGATTGCAGAAGATAAAGCTGAGTGTGATGGACAAAGTCGTGCCCACGGTGCTGCGCCTGCACCGCCGCCTGCGCTCCTCCTTCTCACCGCTGGTCCCCGACCTCGTGGCCTACGCCAGCGACCTGCTGCGGGATTATAAAACTGAGGTCACTTTAAATTATATTATTAGAAACTAGTGAACCCCGCAATGTTTCGCTATTGCTATTGCCCGTTTCACGGGCGTCTCCGACTTCTTCCACCATTCACTACTGTAAACCACAATATTACTGATAACTACATTACATCGATTTTAATTTGACTCCAGAGGTGCAGAGATATTACACGGGCGTCCCCGACTTCTTATATCATTCAAACTACTCTCTAAACACTCCTGGCACTAATAAGAACAAATTTTGAAATTTTAAGCAATATTGGTCTACTACTTTTCGAGTTTTGCGAGCACAAATATATGCAGGGTGATTTTTATATTACTGCTGACGTGTACTCGAGGTTGTGAATGTACTGGAGTAAAATTTTGAGGTTGTGAGTTTTAGGATAAACATCTACTCTTATCAACTTTCTATATTTATCTTTTTTGCTTCTATCATCATGTAGAATCACCTCCCGAAGTTACTGCACTTTGACCCCAGACACCCTGTATATAGAATATGCATGTTTTATATATATGCTTATGCTTACTCAGCACGGGTAAGCCACCCAGTGAGGCCAACATTACTACGCCATATCAAAATCCTTTGCGTAGTTTAGAAGAACTAAGCGCACAAACAGACAGACGCGGATAGCGACTTTATTTTATACTGTTTAGAGATTACATCTTTCACTTTGATACTTTTGTAAATACTTTATTATTTTCTCTGTTAGAACACCATATTAAGCGTTAATATTGGGCGTTGACGAATATTAAAAAAAACGCCAATTCCACCGTCGTTGACGATTGTCAGGTGTTAAATATAACTGTTAACGCACGCTTAAGCTCACAGTATCGTGTCGCAATATTCAATGGCGCTGAATAGCACTCTAATGGTTTAATATTAAAAAACTTAAATTTACATTGAAAAAAATCATCTCTCATTTAAAAAATCATACCTCCGAAAATTAATATGGAAACTGCTTACTGCAATTTAAAGCCAATGAATCCACCTATTTCATCATTTACAGGTTTGTAGGTTTTATAAATTTGAAGAAAAATCATTAAATTTGTTTTTTGCAGAAATCGGTATTAATAATAATAATTTTTATTCCAGGATGTAGGGAGGTTAGTTCAATCCCACACGTCCCATATATATATTTTTTGTACAGTAGGTATGTGAAATTGAAAAAATATATGACGAAGAATAAATTAACAACAAAGTAATTAACAACTATGCAGGGCGTGGTCTTGAGTGAGCTTGGGCCCAGCGCTCTCTCAGTAGTGGCGTTTGGTGCTGGTGGGCTGCAGTCACCAACGTGTTGGCGGAGGCCATTAGCCGCATCCTGGCTCCAGTGACCCGGTGTCTCATCAGGCCGGCAAATCCATTTAGTCCTAATTCTGTGAACATTGTCGATGCGCTGCTGTATTTTCGTATCCAAATATGATTCTACAGGCGTCATTATATTGAATTCGGAGTCGTTCCATCAAGCAAGTTCGGTAGTGACACCATGTCTCACACGTATACAGGCCAGTACAGAATGCGTTGAACAGTATTTTTTTAACGGTATTGCTGCATTTGCAGAATCTGCGAGCAATCATTTAGATACTATGCTTAGGCTTCTCCTTTGTCATTCGATATCGCCATCGTCCGATAGGTCTTGATTAATAAAGATTTAAGAACATATTTTCATATTCGTAAAAGAACTAGAAACAAGGTTTAAAATAAGACATATGTCTTAACATTACAGATTACTATTCTCACTTATCAAAATTCGTAAATCGTTTTTTTCACAGTGACAACATTGTGTTGCGAAAATATTGAAAGATTGTCCTAGAGTAATTAAAATTATATCTGTTTCTTGTATGCTTCACTAAGTTGATATTTAAAACTGCACATATTATGTATTTTGTATAAATATCTGATAATATTATTATTTTAATGACTGTACAGTTTAAGATTGTTGTAAACGGAAGTAGCGCCCTCTGTTATTTTCAAAAAGAACCGTAGAATTTTTCAAACCCCGACAGCGGGTTTTTAGCTTACAGCTCCTAATAAAACACATTTTCTAACTCTGTTTTTAATTCCAGGATTTTAAAATAAGTTTAATTTAACAGGGAATTCAATAATGATCACATTGATATGTTATAACAGAATTTTAGTAAAATAAACATCCACGGGATTTTCAAACGGCATCTATTTCAACTGGTACAGAATAAATGATTCCAAGTGCTGACATTTGCTACTGCATTGTTTGTTAAAGTTGTTAATAAATTCAGGAAAGGACGAAAACTGTCATCTCTCGGAAATCGATATGAACTGAATCAAGCTAGCGAGCTAAAATCTTTTAAAAATAAGTTTTTTCCAAGAATTTCAAAATAAATTGGCAAAAACATTTTGCCAATTTATTTAAATTTCAAAATTTAGGCAAACATGGCTCAAAGCCTAGAGCGATGAGACCTAAACATAGTTAGCCATCGTTCGAGTGGTTAACCAAACCTGTTGTCATCCAAATAAATTAACCAGTCAACTGTGGCTCGACCGCCGGCGGGCTTTTTTGAAATTCGGCGGTTTTTTTTTTTTAAAATGCGATTTTAACCCTTATGTATAAAGAATTTGTATGAAGTAAAAGGTCAGAATCGCTTGCGCCAAGTTCGGACTAGAATTAGCTTTTTGTTTGATGAGGCTACGAGCCCTGTACGTGTAAATATAAATTATCTATGGTAAAGTGGCGTTGCTTGTTTTTATGAGTTTCTTTCCAACGGTCGGTTTCTGAGTGAGCGTTAGCTAAAAACGAGATTAATCAGTTAATTCAACAAATAAACGTAAGTAATTGTGTTTTTATACATAGTTCATTGACCAAGTAATGTGTTTTGATAAATATAAATCATTTTTGATATTGTAAATTTATAAAAGATGACGTAAAAGTTCGCAAAAATTTTGCAGGAACAATTTTTACTTTTTGGATGGAGTTATGTACATGATATATTACATTATTTGGAGTTATTCGTGTATCATTGTATGGAAAAAACAATTGTTATTATATATCGAAGCCCCCTTTTTGTCAATACTTCGTGATTATTTTTAAAAAAAATGACATGTCATGTCATGTGTCAAAAAAATAGCTGCGCGTAAATATTTGATTTTTAGATGGGAATATTTACGTGATCATTATGTTATTTTGAGTTATTCGAATGTCATTATGCAGGGAAAACAATTGAGATTATGTAACAAAGCCATTATATAGTCGATATTTAGTGAAAATATTTAAAAAAAATAAGTTGTGCATCTCTACCGTTTCACACAAATACATCGAGATTACTTTACATGTGTTAGTGTTTCAACCGACAGCGCCACTTTTTTTACTGCTAGCGGCAGATTTTAAAAGTTGTGTTATCAAGCAATTCGCGTAGATTGTACAAGCAGGTCCAAGAAAATGTAAACTATTGTTTACGGAAATATTTTTATTGGTATTTATTATTTATTATGAAAAATAGTAATAAATATCACAAAAGTCACAGTATTAGTAAATATCACAGTTGTATAGGGTGTCCCAAAAAATAATAAGAAAAATATTTTTTGTTTATTATTATATATACAAAATTTATAAATACTAGTATATGTCTGATTGTTCCTATTATTATAGAATGGAGACTAATACTGGAGAGGTACGCGGTAGAAGGACTGGTGAGGCAGCGCCGGACGGAGAGGCAGCGCCGGACGGAACGTTGGTATGTTTTTTATTGTTATTATTTGTGTATTAGTAGTAGTTATATTAGGTTGGTTGTTTGCTTTTTTTTTTTTTTATAGTGAATACCTCACAAGAGTCCCAACTGCTCCCGTCTGGAGCCAGTGAGACTATGGCATCCCCAATTGGGGGATGTTGTGAGGCTGAAGGTAAGTGGGGAAGGGAAAGAGGAAGGTGGGGAAGTACCTGGCTATTCAGATCTAGTCACTGAACACGGCTAAAGCCATTTGGAGCAAAGTTTCAATTCTGAATGGTGGTCTTACACCAGGGCGATACTGGTAGTATCTTCCACTCTGGAAACTGCTTAATTTTTTCCAGAATTGAAAGACATTAGTGTAACAATAAATGTTTATTTTTTCAGGTTCCTGGAGCCGACAGAAGAGGCGGCAGAAGCACCGAAGAGGCAGCGCCTCTAGCAATCACGGTATGTTGTGTATTAGTAGTAAAATAATATTTTTCGTAGTCGAGAGCCTGGCCTCTGGACCAAAGTTTGAAAAACACGTGTTTCATATAATATAAAATGAAATAAATATGATGAAACATAAATCTCCGACTTTTATTTTTATTGAACCACCCAGTACTTGAAATTGAAAAAATGCATTTTATGTTATATAAAATTGAAATAAATATTATGAAAAAAAATATCACTAAAATTTATTTTTATTCTCCTTGAATCATGATTCTTTGAACCACTCTGTATTTCGATTGTAATGTGTATACAAGAATGGCGGCCATTTTGGAATTCCAGATATTGAAATAGACTTCAAATTGGTGAACTGTCTGAGGTAAATATTCTACATATTAGCATTGTTTTGGATATAAATTCATTATCGAAATAATAGGTGTTAGGTACCATTAGAAAGGTAATTCTATCTAGTTTATTTTGATGTAATTTTTACAATATTTCGCAATATAATTGTGTCAAAAATCAGGCTGGTAAAGTGACGGCAAAAATGTTAGAAAATTTACATCATAGTGCATAAATATATTTTTAGCATTATTTATTTACAGGTTTCTAGTATAAAAAAATATTATTAGTAACAACAATAGTATGAACTACCAAAAACTGAAAGAATTGCTTTCATAACTTTATACAATACGACACAAAAAAATTCTAAAGTGCACGCTTGGCGTGAGATTTTTTTTTGAAAAGCCTAAAATATTTTACATTTTCAAAACAACGTAAATGCCATTATTTCTTTGAAAACACCTTTGGTTTGTTTTTTTTCATATAGGCTATTTATTCAGGTTTGTGTGGAAATAATAAAATCCGTTTATATTCATAAACATAATTTTTTTGACAATTGTTTCCCGAACGGGGGAATTTTTTATTAATTTTTCAGATAAAGTTAGCTATTCTGGGAAAACGTCTTACGATATAATCATGAACTATATATGAATAATTAGCTACATTATCTGGTAAACAGAAAACAATAAAAAAAAAAGCAAATACTTAGTTTTTTTTCCGAAATTTGAGAAAAAACTCATCAAGGTAATTTTCGCGCTGTTTCCGAAATCTGCCCCACTTTCAAGAGGTTAATTTATGAAACATTATTCGTAAACATTAAATTTAGGTATCTGTACTGGGCAACTACGCCAGTGACATTGAATGTAAATTCTTACTTCCTCTTTATAGTACTCGGGTAAGGATTTGTAATTGAAACACAACTCCACGAATGTCATCAGACTACTGACTGATTGGGCCAGTTGTTTGCATATTTATTGGTTTAAAATTAAATAGTTTCTATACGTGTTAATGTGCAGTAATTATTCTTATCTATAAACAGGATGCATGAGAGCATTAATGAACCAAGAAAAATAACCGAAATTTAATTACTAAGGTTAAATCCCATATGACATATGAGACGTGTCCCGTGATAAACCTCATAAAGGATTCGGCACCGTAAAATGTCGAAATATTGAACAGATCAATTTTCATTTCCTTAATTATTTCAATTATTATTTAGGTACATCCATTTGCTGTCCGGTACAGTATTTAAGCTGAAAAATAAGCGAGATCAACTCGAGAGTGAAAGTTTATGTATTTCACAATAATTAACATTTTTCTTACATAAATTACAGATTGAAGACCTGTTTGATGCGGATCCGGAGCTGATGGAGGAGATCAAGGCTCTGCAAGCCTCCAACACCTCTACACCGCATCCCGGCCACAGGTCCCGGGTGGACAACATCCCGCCCGGCTTCGAACAAGACGAAGTCTCGCCCCTGGACATGGGAGATAACCAGATTGGAGACACTCCGCTCCGAACAGTAGCCAAGATTAAAAGATCCAAGAAAAGGGGCGATTCTCGGTCCTCCAAGGTTAAACGCAGCCTTATGCTGAATGTCGATTAGGGTAGATGTTGTCTCCGAGGATTGTTGTTTTCATAAAAATGACAAAGGATTTCCGTACAATATTATACCATGTGCTTGCAGATGATCTGCAAAGAATAATAAAGATTAACAAAACGACTACATACTAATGAACAATTTAAAAAAAAAATGTTTATAAAACATTGTCCATTGCCTTGAAAAGTTCCATATCTCAATTTAGTAATTATTAAAAACTAGCTGAAGTCCCCGGCATTGCCCGGTCTTTTCATAGAGTTTTTCGAAATCTCACGTAGACAGTGACCTTCCTCTTTATATATTATAAAAATAGTATATAGTCTACCATCAATAGTTTTATAGATGTAGTTATATTTTCTGAATTAAATAAAACTAAAACGGTTTTACCGGCTGGTGCTGATTTGTATAGCATTTAAAAAGGGTAACACATCTACAACGGCACCCACCCGGGACGGTCAGGCGAAAAGCAAACCAGAAGCACAGCCAGTGCCGGGCCCAGTTTTCAGATCAATCAGTAGATGCGGAGCTTTCAAAAATCAACTACCGCACACTAACAAAATGGGAATTAATTTGAAAACAATTATTGCTTAAAAATATAAAATCTCAATCAATATTTTGTTTCAATAAACTTCTTAAAAATATATGATAATACTTTTATGGATAACAAATAAATTAATATTCCCTTCAAAGATGAACAATTATTTTTACCAATGCGGAAACCATTGAATGTCTCTCCTCCCTAGATCTCCTTTGAAGCTTATATTAATTAATTTATATCTAGTTTCTCATAGGAATGGATCAATCTGTAGAATGTGGGAGCGAACGCACATACTGTACGAATGTACTGCAGTGGCCGATATAATATACAGATATACGATGTGCAGTAGGAGATACAATATACCCGGCGGTGCGCTATCTTGTTGAAATAATATCTCGGTTCCAGCCAATAGTGCGCAAGAAGCATAAAGAGTCAATATCACGAAATGCTAAAAATAATGTAACATCCAGCTAGTTTTGTTGACCAAAAAATCACTGTTGACTATCATGACACATGACTTCCTCACACAGAATATTAGGAAGTCATGTGTCATTATAGTCAAAAAATCATTGTTGACTATCATGACACATGACTTCCTCACACAGAATATTAGGAAGTCATGTGTCATGATAGTCAAAAAATCATTGTTGACTATCATGACACATGACTTCCTCACACAAAATATTAGACTTGCATAGCAATTTTTTGACAAGGTCTCGAAATGTATTCACTTCAAATATGCATCTAAATATTTATTTCTGAAACAGAATTATGTATAGATTTATGAATTATGTATATCCCAAAGAGAGGTCATATAATCGCCATTGATAAAAAATGTTCCTTTGTGTGCGTCTTGTATGAAAACAAAAAAGACAAAAGATACTACATATAACATCACATACGACCTCTCTGTGGGACTACTATATTACGTGTTATTTCTTTTCTCTGTTGTGTTCATAAAATTGAATTTGTAAATATCAAATTTTATATAGTAATTAACACAAAAAATATTATTATATACCTACTGTGTAGGTATAAGCGTAAATGTAAATATGTATGTATGGTTTTAGGCACATTATGAAACGCGATCGCTCAAAACGTTTTTGCAAACTTGACATAGGTAATATGCCAAAAATCGCTTATATTGTGTTTTGTTAAAACACTTCAAGTCACATTTTTTGGAATGTGGTTTCATATAGAATAGTCTACGAAGTACATGGTAAAGTTTTTTTTCTCTTTAAGACTTTTAATACTAAAAACTTAATTTATGTGTAAAATTTTTTTTTAGGTTACCTATTTCAAGAAATCCTAACGTGAAATTACCCAACCCTAAAATCTCTCATAATTGTAAATATAATTGCAATATTAACATCAAAATTTTGAAAAACGAAAAACCACTTTCCTTAATATAAACTTCAAGAATTTTAATTCCACGAATCTGTAAAAATTAGTTTTTATCATCTCCTGTAAAGTTTTTATTTCGTGGCTTGAAGGGTTTTACCAAACCATTGTCGATATTTTATCAGATTATTTTTCAAATAAAATATAATATACTTTGAATCAATGTTTTGTTTATAATTATTAGAACCATCATTAGAAAAAATTCCCCATACATGTTCGCAATATAACACAAAATTTCACAATGGAGACATTTTTAGCAATAACCTTCACAAATATCGAATAGATGTAACGTGTATGATCGTAAATTAATATGTGAGTATGGAATGTAACGGTAGCACTCCTATCCTTCTCCTATATTCCTATTCCTCTTACCTCAAATTGGTTTTAAGACACAATAAAACTCCTTCTTTAAGCAACATTAGCATAAGAAACTTTTTGGCTCGACTCAGCCGCTGCAGATGATTAAATTTTTCTTTTTTTTAATTTTCCTCTTCTCCGTATAAAGTGGTTTTAACTGATTATATGGACATCTATCGACTTTTTTTATCAAATCTCTTTTCTGAAATTTTTCAGTCGTCAGAGTACTTAAGTTTGAAAATATTTTCCCACTACATACTCTCAAAAAATTGCACTTGCAGAATAGTCTATATATAATAATTATAAGGTTTCGGTGTAATTGGCTGATTTGCAGGCATCTAAGTAGCCGGTAGGAGAGAAAATATCCCTATTCTCAACCTGCGTTCAATGGACGAGTGCGCACTCCATCTCGGTGTGTTCACGTTCTAAGATCTTTTGTATTATTGTAATTTCTTTTTCCATGGCTAGATTAAGTAGTGAATTTGTTAATGTAGTATTTCTGTTCTGATAAGTGATATTCCATCACTGAGGAATATAATTTCTTCCTCTCTTTGGATGCCTGATTTGTTAATGATAAAGCTGCAAATAATATTGTCAAACTCGTTTGCTGTAATGCCTCTTTCTGCCTCACAAATATAGAGTTCTCGTATGTTTCGTGTGTTTAAAATCATAATTTTATAAACTGAAAATTGAAATAATATGTCATTAATTGTAAACAGAATAACTTGCTTACCTTTTTACGGTGAAATTTATCCTTTGTTAATACCAATCACTGCAATTTGACTTCTAAAATGGGATTTTATTAGGGTATTGACAGCCGTTGCTACCACGCCAACGATTCCAATTCCAATTCTCAACCACAATTACTTACAAGCTTTTGAAATTAGACAATAGATAGACGAATATAATTCCTAGGGTTACGAGATTTTAATAGGAAAAAGTTTTTGTAGAAGAAACTTCAAATTAGCCAAAAGTTGGACATAAGAGGTTGTGGAAGATGTGGACGGAGGGTCACCAGATGTGGAAGGTTTCAGGATGTGGCTTGTGGATTGCCCTGAATACTTACTTGCGGTAGCAGGGCCTTTGACTCGGTGAAGTAAAAAGAAATTTCCACGTTTAAATATTTATTGAACGGAAGATACGTTTAACATTTATAAGCGTAAGTGATTCTACAAAGTTAACAACGTGTCAGTTCGTAGACGCTCAAATACAGAGTGGCCGCTTGGATCGCTAGTGTGTCCGGTTGGACCGTTGTGACTCGAGCGGCCGGTGTTGCAATTAAATAAGTGTGACCATCATATAAATAATATTCACAATATTGGGGTGCTTTCTTATATCCCTACAAGGTTTTAATAATAGTAAGGTTAAATTTTTTTTATGAATTCTTCCCAAAAAAGAAAGTTTTTTTCCAATTACATTATTAGTTTACATGTCGTGATAAAAATAATATAAATAAAATTAAAAATAAGGGCATGAAAACAATATAACGTTACCCGTTTAAAGAATAGAAATAGAGATTAAAAAAAGCAAACAATAAGAGAAAATTAATTTAGTATAACAATGTGAATCATTCTTTAAAATAGTTCCTTCCATGTAGTCTTTACAAATAACCAATTCTGAACACTGATGGTGTGAAGATCATCAGTTTTCGATTTACTAGCATTATCAATATGTATTCTAGTTTGGTTTGAACAGTTGGATAATTGAAAAACAAACAAACAAAATTTTAGCAATATCGTTACTTCTGGTGAAATTTAGAGAAACGAATAGGCTGAAATACAAGATTTTCACTTATAAAGAGTCTTCTTAATAGTTATTTATTCTCGGAGTGCACAGCTTTCTGTAAAGATTTCTTACGTAGAATTTCTCTCCAAAGAGTGAAGGTTTCTTGTAAAATGAACTCATTCGTTTTTTCTTTGCTGGTGCTATCTATTCATGTTGCTGGAACTTTTGGAAACCCTGACTCAACTCCTGGTAAGTGAGGTTATTGTTTACATAATTTACAACAACCTACTTCGAAGTTTATTAAAAGTCGAATTACATAATTATATTATGTACCTCAATTAATTTTTAGAGCTACATGTATTTACTATAATTAAAGGTGTGAAATCAACAATTAAAGGATAAATATACGTATTGTTTTGTGTGAGTTATAAAATTCTTTTTTTTTTTGCAGAATCGATTAAAATAAAATTCAACCTCCGCTGATAGCAAGTTTTAGGACGGAAAAAAACATTTATTTGTTGTTATTGTGTTTCATTTGTAGAACTCTGTTTAAATATTAAGTTTTTCTTTCAATTTGGGAGGCGGATATTAGTACATCAACAATCAACATCTCTGCTATAGTTAACTCCAAGTGGATCGCTAAGTTGGGTGATTTAGCAGGGGTGCTCGGGTTCATTCGGTGAGGTGCTTTTTTTCAGACCCACTGATGTGAGTTATTTATATAAAGAATAATAAAAAGCACCTCACCAATAAAACTTTTCATGTAAAACCATAAAATTAGCGGTAAGCACTATTATTTTTCTAGATGATGAATTAGTAACTTCCCAAGATATAAGTTTAAAAATATTTGAGATTTTAATACATAATATGTTTATCATTGGAGGGGACCCCACTACTTTCCCAACGGCGTTATAAGGAAACATGGTTTCCTCCTTCTCCGCACACGCTGACACCATTTTTATTTTATTTAATAAAGCTACATTTTTTTTAAGGACTCTTATACCCTCCAATGTACCAATAATATGTTTATCAGAAATAATTTAAATAAACCCTGCGAAGAAATCAATTTTCTAGGTCCGTTAGGGCAAATTCGACTGTCCAATATTCCGGGCCGCGTGCCGAATATTTGTTTACACAACTTTTTCACTTACGTTAAGATTTCCACTTTATTTTAGAGATTCGCTAAGGCAAATTCGACCGTGAGTCTGCCCATCCTGTGCCACGCGTCGCATATTTTTGTGCATGAATCAATTACGTTGTTAAGATTCTGACTTTTTTTAGGGTATTGTGTCATCTTGAGCTGAAATCACAGTTTAAAATCGTTGGTGATTTTAATTTACCTGAAACCAAATGGACACCCGACACAGCACTTAACGACATAATACTCCATCCAATTACTCAAGCCAAAAATCACACCAAGTCGTAAATTTTGCTTCAACGTGTAACCTTCACCAATTCAATTATATTCAATAGCAGTTAAAATATTCTTGACCTTCTTTTATTTGATCATACTAATATTAATGTCTCTAGAGCAGCAGGCTTATCATCATCCCCCATCTTGTAATCATTTTCACAAGAGTATCGGCACAACATAGTGTGAACCTGTTTTAAGAATGTATTCTTTATCTAGTAAATGAATGTTGTATTGTGGGTTCTAGACAGGATAATTGTACTCACGTTGACTTCTAACAAAACACAACAGTTTTTTGAATGTTGTATTGTGCGTTCCAGACAGGATAATTGTACTCACGTTGACTTCTAACCAAACAACAGTTTTTTGCTTTTTCTTGATGTGTATGAAAAATTATAGACATTCAAACAAAATTTTAGACATTTTTTCTCAAAATAGGTTCACAAGCTCAATTTAGTTACATCTAGTTTTAGACCGAAAAGAGACTTGTTAGAAAAACCTTGGAGAAAAATTAATTAACTGTTAGAAAGACATCATGAGCTAACGGTGAAATTCTGAGTAAAATAAAATTACATGCAGGTTTACTTGCCATTCACAGCTACTACTATATTGCTACTGAACCAAATCTCTTCCGACATTATTGTATTACCTATTTATATGACTATTTAATTGTTGATTTATATTTTTAATTTTATGTTTAGGTACCTGCCTAATATTTTATTTTATTGTTTTTTTTCTCTTTGTTTTATCTTATTTCCATTTTTATAATTTGTTACTTTATTTTATTGTTTCCCTGTTTTACTGCATTTCATGTAATATGGCAGACTGGGATTGCACTATCCTCCCAGTCCTGCTGGATTAAAACTTAAATAAATAAAATTATGTATTTTACGTCAGTAAGGAGTTTCAAAAGTGAAATCCTACTGATTCTTGGAAGAATTTCTCCTCATTGACGCAATCTTCACCATTGCCTGTAATTTTTAGAATTTTTTTCTGTCTACCCATTTAAAAAAAATGCAAATATTATAATGTATTTTTTTGTAACATACTCTTTTATTAAATTTATCAGTTTGTCATGCAGATATAAGTAATTCAATAAATATATTATTATTGTCATGTGGCATGTTCGTATGCGCACTGTTGATACTTTTTTAATAAAGAGTTGATGTTTCGCGTGTAAAACCATTGATGTGTGATAAAAAATATTATTCCATCTGTCCCATTGCAGCGAAGGTTCCAACTACAAAATGTGTGAATGTTACAACAAAGGCCCCAACAAGTGCTCTCGCAAAGGCCCCAAGCGTTACAGCAAGCTCCCCAACAAAATCTCCAACTAAAAGCCTAACAGAGGAACAAATGTATAATTCAACGAGGGCTCCAACTAAGACCACAACACAGACCCCTACAAAGTCTCCAACTACACCATATCGACCTGAATTTCCTAATAAAAGTATGAAAATATATTTTTTACGTTTCTAGTTTTTATTTGTAGAACTCAGTGTCTTCACCGTGTCATTGGAAACAGATAAATCTGTCACCAAATAGCAAACATTTTCTAAGAACCTTGTTTTTGTTAAATAATTTATTCATATTGTATAGGATTATTAAAATAAAATAAAAACTGATAAAAGTGAATATTCTATTTACGACATGTCTTTTTTCAATTAATTCATTGAACAATTTGTATAGCGCGCTTTTGTGAGATATTACCTCAGGGGCGCTTTACAGTTGATGCAGGTATTACAAAAAATATAAATATTACAAAAATAAAGTGAAGTTAAGCAAAATGAAGAACAGAAACAGGTGACACGAAGATAGAAGATGGATACTATGCAGCAAGAATTCTAGGTGGTGAAGAAACTGGACCAGATGCTGCAGCGAGAGAGTCCACCGCGTCCACCAACAGTGCCAGCACGAGGTTCGTCATCCGTCCATGTATGTGTCTGCTGCTAATAAAGCGCTGACACAATATCCTCACATAGATAACTGACCTTGGCAGCACCGCTGTGACGTTCGGCGAGTCAATCATATATAGTCTCTATTAATAATAATAATAATATTTGGATGATTTATATAGCGCTGTTTTTGTTTGTTTGTTTGTTTTTTTTTTTTTTTTTATGAGACACCTCACAAGAGTGTCCCTGCCTGTGCAGTGTACAGACAGGGGAACTATGTCATCACCCGGTTGGGCGGCGTTGTGAGGCGGAATAAGGTAGGGGCTGTAGGAAGGGATTTGTTAATGCGGGCCTTGAAGAGGCTCGGATTATAGGAGGGAGGAAAAACAGATGCCGGTAGCTCGTTCCACATACGAGCCGACTTACACAAAAACGAGTCGTAAAAACGGCCCGTTCTCATGAAGCCAACGTCAACCGTGAACGGGTGTTCAGTTCGTGTCCGTCGAGTTTCGGGCATGTGCACCGGTGCATCAGGAATCAATGCTGCTAGCTCCTTGAAGCAGGCTCCATTGAAATACCTGTAGAACAGACACAGCATGCCTACATTGCGCCTATGCATTAGAGAAGGCAATCGGTCTGTTAACAACGGATTGTCAATCAGACGGATCGCTCTCCTTTGCACAGATTCAAGCAGGTTTATCAAGTATTTTGGGGCACCAGCCCAAAGGTGGCTCCCAAATTCAATAGTTGGGCGGACTTGAGACTTGTACAGGGTCAGCAACTGATCACTGTTGAAGAATCTCCTAGCCCTGTACAAGACGCCCAACTTTTTGGAGGCCTGATTTACTCGGGCTTCTATGGATCCCCGATACTTGAGCTGGTCTGATATAGTAACTCCAAGCATTTCAATGGAGTCTTTATTGGGGAGAGTGCTCCCATCAAATTGCACCAGACAGTCATTGATCTCCCTCTTTGCCGAAATCAGACACGCTTGGGTTTTTGAGACGTTGAAACTGACCAAGTTGGCCTTACCCCAGGCACGAACCATCTCGAGGTGGTGGTCAATTTTTTGCTTCAAAACTTCCCGAGCTGTTCGGACATCATAGGTGGAAGGGAGCCTGTCAAAAAGATAACCCTCGTGAACGGTGCTGTCATCAGCGTAGCAGTGAATTGGTGCACATTCAACGAGATCGTTGATGTGCAATAAAAACAGCGTCGGAGACAGCACAGATCCTTGTGGCACCCCCGCATTGATTTGGTACGGTGAGGAAGAAGAGCCGTCAACCACGGTTTGAATTGTTCTTCCCCTCAGAAAGTCCGCAATCCAACTGCAGGGTTGGGTGGATCCCATACGATGGTAACTTCCCGATAAGCGCCCGGTGCCAGACTCTGTCAAAGGCTTTGGAGATATCCAACCCAACGGTTTGAGTTTCACCAAAACGTTCCATGTACCGCCCCCAAATATGCGTCACATATCCGAGTAGATCGCCACACGATCGGTTTCGACGAAATCCATATTGCCGATCGCTTAGGATATTGTTATTCTCAAGATATGTGAGCAATTTGTTGTTAACCACCCTTTCTAATACCTTCGAGAGTATGGAAGTGATGGCTATGGGGCGGTAGTTAGAAGGGTCGGAGCGGTCCCCCTTTTTTGGGATTGGGTGGACGATTGCCTTTTTCCAAAGATCTGGCACCTTTCCACCTTTGAGAGAGAGCCTAAATAATTTCTCGAGCACTGGAGACATTTCTGCAGAACACCTCTTGAGGACCAAGGCAGGTATTCCGTCCGGCCCACTGGCTTTGTCGACTTTCAGCTCGTTCAAGACTCGGAGAACCTCTCTGTTCCGGATCTTCGGTTCCTCCATTTGAAAACCGCAGTGCGGAATGGAAGGGGGAGTCTCTCCGTTATCTTGAAGAGTTGAGTTTTCCGCGAAAATTTTGCCTAATAATTCAGCTTTCTCGCGGGCCGAGTTAGCCAGCCGACCATCAGGCTTGGTCAGAGGTGGGAAAGTGGTTCTGCAGAAATTTCTTCCGATCGAGCCAGCGAGTGATCAGAAAGCACGGCTACCAGTGGGGCAGTCAGCCAGCCTTTTCGCAATTCTCTGGTCGTGATCGCTCTTAGCTCTATTTAGAACTCTCTTACAATCCCTTGCCCGTTTTCGGTATTCCGAAAGGTTATTCATGGAGCTAATCTTCCGGAGTGCATTAAAAGCCGTATTTTTGAGTCTGACAGCTTCAGCACAGCGATGGTCAAACCACGGTTTTGTGCCCGCTCCAGAGGATTTGACGGAGAAGGGAATGTAGCAATCCATTGCTGATGTGATTACTTCTCCTACCTCGCGTGCACAAATTGATGGGTCCTTGGAGCTAAAGCATACAGTACTCCAAGGAAAGGCGCCGAAGAAAGACCGCATGCCGTCCCATTTTGCTGCCCTGTAGTGCCATACCTTCCTCTTTACATGTTTGTCAGGTTGACGGTTCATGGAGGATGGGACAGAGGTGGTAATCAGGCAGTGGTCAGAGGATCCTAAGGGCGCTGTCACATCCACTCTGTACCCGAGTGGCTCACTAGTGAGAAACAGATCGAGTAGGTTGGCTCGATGTGATGGGATGTCTGGTATTCTGGTCGGAGATTCTACGAGTTGGCTTAGTCCATGGATAAGAGCAAAGGATTCCGCTGATCTACCGGCAGAGTTCGTTGGGCCCGAGAACTTCAGCCATTGTTCATTATGAACATTGAAGTCCCCCAGGATTACAAACTCGGCCGATGGGTAACGGGGCAAGAGAGTATCTACAGTGTCACTCAAGTATTTAAACAACTCAACAGTGTCTGATTCGGCAAGGTTTGGTGAGCGATATAGGCACGCATAAATTCTCATCATACCGGTGAGATCCACACGTACCCATAACACTTCGTGTTTTGCGCTCTCGATAATTTGCGAGACGAGCGCAGCTGATGTCAGCACGGCTGTAAAGGCAGACACCTCCTTTTGGTCTGAAAAGGCTTTCCAGATGATATCCTGGGCAGTTCAGATAGGAGGTATCTGGGGGCTCGGCAATCTGAGTTTCCGTAAGGAAGAGGAGAAGGGGATTTTGTGAGAGAAGGTGGTGGTGGATGGGAGTTAGGTTGGTGTGCAGACCGCGAATGTTAGCGAAATTCACCTTCATCCTCGGTCCACACTGAGGACTCCTACTGTTCGCTGTCGCTGATTTTATATTAATTGGTTGTGAATTCATAGTTTTTAAGTTTGTTTTATTTGTTTGTGGGATTTAGGATGGGTTGGGAAGGATTAGGTTAAAAAGGTTGGGTGGGGAGTTGGAGAGTGGAGCAACTGGATACACCAAATGTAAGGTATGTTCTTCTGACTGCGGTTCCAGGCAATGGGCAGGAGAGTCCGGCTGTGGAGGTCGCCCAGTGCGCCCCAAACGCTGGATGCTGGGTCCTCACCGGTCACGAACCGGCACAACATCAGCGGCAGGGTTTTTTCGCTGGCTGATGGGGCAGCCCACCCTTGGTCGTGAGCCCAAGGGTCGGGCCCCTGTACTATCCAGCGGCCCGGACAGCGATAACCGGTTTACTGGATCTCCCTCATCCGGCCTCTCGCAGCCCGGCCCGCCCCGCAGTAAGTAGGCCGACCCATTCATCAGTGTGATCCAGAACGCACAACCCTCCATGAGCCCGGGCACCCCTGCTAAGTCACCAAACGTAGCGAACCACTTCAGGTGACCTGTGGCAGAGGTGTTGGTAACCCAGAGCATGGTTCCCGGGGCGGCGGTACCCATTGACCACCTCCCAAATTAAAGATTTGTGCAAAATCACTTCATCTCTCCTAGTCTCTTTTAGTCTCTTCTAGTCACTTCTTAACTATTCATGCCACTTATTGCATCTTCTCGTCCCTTTTAGGTTCGTCTTGTCTCTTCTTGTTTCTTTTAGTCTCTCTAGTTTAATCTTGGATTTTCTCGCTTCCTCTTGCATCTTGTAATTTCTCGCTCCTATTTGGCTAGTTTTGTTCTTCCTGGCTCTTATTGTATCTTCTTACTTCTTACCGATCCTTCTAGTCTATTCCTATCTCTTCTAGCTGACTTCTTATCCTAGCCTATTTTGCCTCTTCCTGGCTCTAATACCTAAATAAAATAAATCCAACAAATAAATTTAAAATTACAATTTCTTCTATTGTGTCGTGGTTCAACAATTTCATACCTCTGTCTCAGACTTAGAGGGCTTGCGTATCACAGGCTATCATGAACAAAAGTCTTGTATCAAAATCACAGTGAATATAATGTGTGTGTGTCATCTGAAACAAAAAAAAAAACAAAAATATTAAATAAAATATAGATCATAAATATTACATATATTCAATTATTTTAAATTTTCAAAAAAGATCTGGGAACACCACAGACATAGGAATTAATAGATGAGAAGATAATGGCGAGGGGTAAAATCAACTGTTGAAGAACGAAGGGGGTGAAGCTGACAGTGATTCGTCAATAAATCAATCTGACAGTAAATAGGCATCTCGCATTATAATATCACCATTTACTTCTTAAAAGTAAAATCTGCTTTTGAATGAATAGACATTTTTACATGGGAGCGCAAATTACTCGCCACGTTATGAACAAATTTGCGAAGTCCAAATTCGGCAAAAAAATTCGGTTCTATTTTCAGAGTCGAATATTTCGTTTAAGTATTTAGTTAAGACACTTTTATAAATGTTCATAATTTACTTCCCAGCAACCAACCAGCTTTGTGTTTCGCGTCCAAACGTTTCTCGATGTGATAGTGTATATGTTTCTACAACTGATCCATATTATATGATGTGAATATGTTTAAAATAAAGTAAAATAATGCTTATATATGGAATGTAATACGACAATTGGGTTTATTCTCTTTTTCACATCTATTTTTACAAGTTTTCATAGCACAAGTCAACATTTTGCCGTGTTATTTCGTAAAATGAACCGATGATGCCTCGACCATAGTTCGCACAAGAATGATGACGTCTTGTTTTCAAATTTCACTTGAGGCCATACGCGAGCACAGCCGGCTCCAATGGAACCGGTATGGGGAGTGGGGATAATACGCTTTTAATCACTTAGGGCAGGTCTACTAATATTCATATGTCTATGGGGAACACACTGTACTATATAATAATTCATATTTCAAAAAAAAAAAATAAAAAAAAAATGATAATGATTCAAAACATTTCACTATTTCAGACTGCCTTTATCTACCAAATGGGACGTATACGGAATGTGATGCAAATCCAAATTGTCAAAACACTTGCCGCAATTCCTATTATGACGCCAGCCAATGCACAGAATGTGTCGAAGGCTGTATATGCAAAGAAGGATATGTACTGCAAAGCTTAGAATACTGTGTTCTATCAGAAGATTGTGGTAAGTAATGTAAATCAACATAATCTATCTTCAAAATATCAGATTAATGACAAAATATTGATTTTTTTTTATTTTTGGGAATAATTTAGTGAGTAAAACCTCAAATTGTAATACATATTTAATTATTGAAGACAATATTAGCTATTCCTAAACGAAAATCTGAAACAGAAAAATCAGAAAAGGATACATTCACATTTAGGACTCGAACCCAGGACCCTGGGCACGGCAAGGCAAGGGTCAAGAGTCAAGGTCAAGGGGCAAGGCAAGCAGCCCCATTCTTGCGGCCTTCATGTCAATTTCATACGGCCCACTTGGTTGTAGAGAAAAATCTAAATGTTTGGGGTAATTCTTTAAAACACTGGCTGAAAAAGTTGTGCATCACTGGTATAAATTTACCCCGTGCAGGGATATGGGTACTCGTAACTAGGTACCTTCATAAACATATTTATTGGTTTTTAAAACAAAATTGACGGTGAGTTGCAATACAAAAGAAGACGTAAAAAGGGAACAAATTTGCAAAGCTCAAATTTCGCAGATTTTATGACAATTTTACATTGTGCTCGATGGATAGCAAATGGTTCACATAGCCGACAATCTTACACAAGTAGTGCCATAAAAAATATGAATCCGTCCCTAACAGGATAGGAAATTCCCGCCCCTTTGTTTGTTACTACTTACTTCGAGAATAATTCTTGAATAATTTCCAACTATTTTTCAGGCCCAGCGACCCAATCATGTATTCAGAAATTGTGTTGACAAAATTATTTGCTCGGTATATCAGGAATCAACCTCCTTATAACAATTATATGAAGATAAGCCTGAACTAAAATATGGTTTTGTAATTGCTCATTATAGCCGTGAACTCGTAATGCCGTGATCGTTATAACCAAGTTTGACTGTATTAGGTACTTTACTACAAGCAAAAACTGAGAAAGGACATGGTTTATTGGTAGGTTAGAAAAGGCGTGGTTGGTATGGTGAATATCGAATTTATAAAGCCCGTTTAACACGATAACACATTATGTGAATATATATATATAAGGTATCGGGAACCCCGCCGGCACTCTTTATAAATCATTCAATCTTAACAGTTAAATAAGTTTATTTTAACGTGTTGAAATGTGACAGATCTTTGAAATGTGAAAGATCTTTGGAATTATGCGAGTTAACACATTATGCCAAATGGATTAACGCTTATTTGGGCGTGGCCTATATAGATTATATGTTAAGTGTCCTCCATGATTGACCTCCCTAAATTGATCTGACCCCACTTCATCCCACCTGATTTTCAAATATCGCCTGGTTAGCAGACCACGGCTTATCATCGTTGCCACGCCCACACTTATAACACATCATCTGTCAAGTGTGACAGGTCCGTATGGGATTGTATGATGTGTTGGCACCCTAATCAATGCTGGATCACTTTTTCTTACACGATTTTTTCCATGTAACTATCTAGAACCTATAGATTGTAAGCAGAATGAAGTGTACAGCAAGTGCGACAACCACAGATGCCAGAACACTTGTGCAAACCCAAACATTTCGGACCGCTGCAGATATGCGGCAGGATGCTATCCCGGATGCATCTGTAATTCAGGATACCTTAAAAACGACGAGGGAAACTGTGTCCTTGCAGAAACGTGCGGTAAATAAGCATTATCATTATCATTGTGTTTCCTTACATGGCGGGATCTTTATTGCACAATAGCGATGTACAGGTTCAGTTGGAATGGGTTCTTGAAATCTTCAAATCAACTACTTGGACCCGGACTCGAACCCGAATGCCTCTTCATCCGTAAACAGAGCCCTGCACTAGATAGTCCTGTGTCGTGTCCACGTCATCCGCGTCACTCGTGGCTCACCTGGTGAGTGGCGATACGTCAGCCTTTGCTTATATAGCCGTCGATTTTTACGGACTTTACGGTGGATGTAAGTCTTATTTATTGTTCAATAGTGTTGGAGTTATGCGCGATTGTGGGTTTCATTTTCGTACCCATGAGTCAATTAGTTGAATAATAATATCGACTGACACATACTTATAATTCAATACCAGCAAAGACGGCATCCGTGGTCGAGGGGTAAGGCTCTCGACTGGCATGCCGGAGGTTGCGGGTTCAAATCCCGGCTATTATTTGATTAATTTGTGTTGTATCTCAAATTACTCATTTAAAATATTACACGGTGCAGCAAAACGGACAGCGCAGTTTTGAAGGGCCATTAAAAAAAAACCCGCAACTTACAGAAATGGGGTTAACATTATTTTATTTGGTACATCATGCCTTTTTATGCATCAAGTCCTGAAGATGACATCAGAAATCAGCGATACATTGATGAAGGGGATTTTATGAAGTTTTCGGCTTCACTTTGGCACATCTCGATAGGTATAGCGGCAATTTCCTACCTAATTCGATCCTTGAGTTCTTCCAAGGTGTGAAGTCAAAGTTTATAAAGGTTAACCCCCTCAGGAAGAAATCGCAAATGCTCAGATCAGGTGAGCACGCGGGCCACCCCATGTCACCCGTCAGAGAAATAAGTCGTGCAGGAAACATCTGGAGCAGTATGGGCTGTATCACCGCCCTGTTGAAACCGGATGTCTCCCAGATTTGTTTGACAGTCACAGTTTTCCAGTCCATTCTCCTCAAAAAAATAAGGCCAATTGGAAATCGGACACTACACGGTCACTTTTGGGGAGTGAAAAGGTCTCTCGTGAAGTTGCCTTGGGTTATTTTTAGCCCACTACCGAAAATTTCGTTTATTCACCGCTTAGCAGAGATGTAAGAGCTGGGTGGCGACGAAAGTGCGGCGAGTGGCGAAAACGAGCAGACGGCTAAGCCTTACACCAGAGCAATACTGAGATGCTGTCAGTACTGCCCTGGTGTAAGAATTGTAACCATTCAGAATTGAAACGTTGCTTGAAATGGCTTTGGCTGTGTTTGGTGACCAGATCTAAATAGCCAGGTACTTCTCCACCTTCATCTCCCCCATCTCCATTCCCTCCCCACTATCTTCAGCTTAACAAAATACCCCAACTTTGGATGCCATAGTCTCACTGACTCGAAACGGTTGTGAGTAGTTGGTACTCTTGTGCGGTATTCACATAAAAAAGGACAATACCACTCTGTGCATCAGTAGTACTAGCTTGTATTTACAAAACATCAGAAAACCATAAAGTAAAATATTACTTCTTTTTCCTTTTTCAGCTGCTCCAGTTTGCGGTGCCAACCAAACATATGACAAGTGTCCACCGACCAGCCCAGCTGAGGGTACTTGCATGAACGTCTTCAAAGCAACCCCACCGACACACCCCAGCACATGTAAACCAGGCTGCAAATGTAAAACTGGCTTTTTGAGAATCGGTAAAGTATGTGTCGTCGAAGGAAAGTGTGAGTAAATTAAATGATTATAAAACCGTTACGTTCTTCTATTGTCATTCAGTAGATTCTGCGTTACATTATCTGATTTACCTTTGTATAATGTAATATTATCAAAGTTCGACTTTTCACGATAGCACCATAAATATTTAACTTACCGATTATTTTCATTAACCTCCCTTTGAATCACTTCCCATCAACACAAAATTACTGATTTATCAGTTTTACTAGCGATAAACATACATTTATTTCTGTAGTGTTTTCACTGACTTGGGTGCTATACATAATTATATGAAATAATTCAATATTTGGGTGTTATACAAAAATGGAATACCTACAAAAAAAAACATATCTACGGAAAACATCGTAATGATAAACCAGACATCTGAGTGTATGTAGCATATGTAGCATTCTTGAACGTCGAGCACTGATGTCGTGAAATCTGCATATAATGCTCTGCCTGGCATGAATATTATCGCCTCGCAACATAATTTAATTAATGAGCATTAAAATATTAGTGATATTATAAAAATTAGTTGAGCCACCATATTTTGATCCTGGGAGAAAGCTAGATAAAAACAAATAGAAATAAACAAATGTATTTTTACATCACAAGAAAAGAACCCTTATACTGCATATATATATATATATCGTCGCTTAAGTTCTAACACCGCGGAAGTCCAAAAAATGACATTTTAACTTTTGAATGTCATTCTATAGAGAATCAAAAGACGCACCTCCTAGACGAATCATAAACAAGAATTTTAACCACTAAAAGCGTTTTATTTTGAAAACAAATACACAGCGTATCTCCGTGCCGCGGAAATCGTCATGCAAACAGCGCGTAAGTCAGTTTGTTTTCATATTGTGACAGGTTGCGACGTGTGCTCCGAATAAATACATTGTAAATCAAGGTAAGTTTAAATCATATTACTAATAGTATGTGTTCATATAAGGGATAAAGTCTTTATATTTGGTTTTTAAGTATAGTTAAGTCTAAATATTAATTACGTTATTGTAAAAAATAAGATGAAAATTGTTATTTTACTTACGCGGTGTTCTGCTTAATGTAGAAGTGACTTACGCGGTGTTTTATATAACGGTTTTTAATACAAGGTTTTAAATTTACAGATATCAATGCACCATGGATTACGACAGCAGTGATGATGAAGGGATCGATGAAATATGTAAACAACTAGGAATAAAAATACCACCGAAAAAGAAAAATAAAAATATCACACCCAAGGAAAATTTGGAAAACCTCGACATTAACAACTTGCCTGTTGTTATAATTCCAGATAATGCCAATATAAGCGGCGAGGTGAGTGTACATGAACTTTCCGAATGCCATGTCATTGTAATGACGGAAGAAACTACAGTTCACTCGCCTCTGTTACCATCGAATGTCAAACCTGTTGATATTAACTTTGGACAAACAAGTGTGATAGAGCCTATATCAATGGAAGAAACAACAGATCTTCCATTACCGATTGCGAGTCCCTTGCTAGTGAATGACGAGGTCGAACATGGTGATCTTAATTCTGGTCGAAAAAGGCGTTCTAAGGGATGTTCTGGGAACAAAAACTGGACTAAAAATAATAGCAAGAAACTTAGAATGGAAGGAAAAGAATATTTAGGATATCGGCGAGATAGCAATAATGGCCCAAAGTTTAGGGTATTACATGATACTTTTAGGCCAGCCCGAATAATTGGCCCTCGATGTACTTCCGAGTTTTGTAAGAAATCAAAGCTTCGTGCTTGTGATACAATACCAGAAGAGGAACGGAATACCTTATTCTCCAATTACTGGAATAATATGACGTGGGAACAGCGTAAACAATACGTCGTATCAAATGTTCAGGTATGCCTAAAAAAGCAGGTCAAATCTAAAACATCATCATCTAGGCGTAGTGAAACCAAAGATTATTTTTTAGAATCTGCAAATGGACGTGTTCAAGTCTGCAAGCATACTTTTTTGAATACTTTTGGTATCAAAGAATGGACAGTACGCTATTGGCTATCGACGTCTGAGCTTGGAATAGCAAAGAAACCCGAACTTACGCATAAGGTTTTAGAAGGTCACTCAAAGAAATATGAGATAGCTTTTCTAAAAGACTTTCTAAATAGTTTGCCAAAAATACCTTCGCACTACTGTAGAGCTACCTCTTCTAGAGAATATTTAGAGCCTATCATCGAAAACAAGAAACATCTTTTCAAAATTTATTGTGATAAGTGTAATTCAATAAATAAAGAACCCGTCGGCCGATGGTCCTTTGACAAAATTTTTAAGGAAAAGAATTTAAGCTTATTCCAGCCAAAAAAAGATCAATGTGACACATGCTGTGCGTTCAAAGCAGGTAATATAAGTGAAGATATCTATCGCAATCACGTCATTCGAAAAGAAGCAGCTAGAGAGGAGAAAAATAAAGACAAGGACCGAGCATTAGCAGGAGAAGCACACGTATTTGCGCACGATCTCCAATCAGTAAAATTATGTCCGATGTTACAGGCTAGTGCTTTGTATTACAAAACAAAACTATTATAATCAATTTCACAATGTTTAATCTAGCTACAAAAGATGTCCATTGTCACTGGTTTGACGAGCACAATGCAGGATTAGTGGCTTCTGTTTTTACATCATGTGTCATAGATTGCCTGAGAAAATCACTTTCTGAAAAACCTATGCCAATTATCCTATTTTCTGATGGATGTACATCCCAAAACAGAAACGTTGTTTTAGCTAATGCTCTTTTAGATTTAGCCATGGAATATAACGTCGTAATAACGAAAAAATTCCATGAAAAGGGTCATACCCAAATGGAGTGTGACTCTAGCAACAGTGCAATTGAATGTAGGCTTAAAAATAAGGAGATATACTTACCCTCCCAGTATGCCTCGATTTCTAAGGGAGCCCGACGAAAACAACCTTTTATCGTTCAGTTTTTATCTTATGACTTTTTTTATGACTACTCAAACAAAAATGATTTCTTGTATGAGTCAATCCGGCCTGGCCGAGTCGCAAACGATCCTACAGTCCCAGATTTGAGGGTTTTGGAGTATAACCCTAATGGCCTTATTAACTACAAGTTGAGCTTTCAGGATGACTATAAGAATTTGCCCAGAAGAGCCAAAAATAAAAGGACAAGACCAGGCCCAAGGTCAAAGCTTTATAATAACCATAAAAAAATAAATGAATCTAAATGGAAACATCTTCAAGAACTCAAGTCAGTTATTCCTCCTGACTGTCACCATTTTTACGATGCTTTACTTCATTAAGATTTAATAATTACTAATTTCTATTGTATTTTTGTTATTTTTGATTATGTTTGTAAGGTAGAACTGATTTCACATTTTTAATACTAACGTTCCTTTTTGATGTGATTTTATACCAAATAAGTATCAAGGTTGAAAAACAGTGTAATAAAGTTAATTTGTTAATTATTTATAAAGAAAAGTTAAGAAGATCTGTCAAGATAGTTGTAGAAGTACGTTTTATGTTTTGTATTTTTTTATGAGGTATAAGTCTACCCGTTATTTTTATTTTATTTGAAATAAATATTTCAAGACAGTTCCAGAGTATTTATAATAACTCCGCGTAAGTCCCCTATTTTTTTATTATAATGTGGCAACACCGCGTATGTCAAAAAAATAATCCAAATAATGATTTTTTATAACAACCGTTACAAAAATCTTATATAAATCTTTCTTTTATAAATTTTCATAAAAAAATATATGCACTATGATCGCGATATATAAAAAGGCACGGTTTTTTTGCTTTCCTGAAAAGTTGTTATTTTTGACTTCCGCGGTGTTAGAACTTAAGCGACGATATATATATCTCAAATCGGTTTTGAAAGAGAGAGTACGAAAACAGTGTGCAATATAGTTGTGAATGATGAATACTTGGAGCAGGTGGATGAGTTTGTATATTTAGGAAGTATATTTATGAGAGATGGGAAGGCTGACAGAGATATTGAAAGAAGCGTAACTGCTGGTAACTCTATTAATGGAGGGCTGAACGCGGTTGGCGCTAACAATTTTTTTTCCAAAAAAGCGAAGTTAGCAGTCCACAATGGAGTGCTGGTACCTACCCCGATGTATGGCCATGATGCATGGAACTGCAGACCGAATGTTGTAGAAATGAGATCCCTCAGGCGTATGTGTGGTAAAACCAAGGGTGATCATGTGAGAAATGTGGAGATTCGCAAAGAATGCAAGGTTGATGTAAGAATAAAATTACGAAAGGGACGCTTAGATGGTTTGGGCATGTAGAGCGAATGAACGAAGAAAAGAGTGTAAGAAGAATATATGACGCAAATGTCAATGGTAGCAGAAGTCGGAAACGCCCGAGGAAGACATGGTACGATCAAGTGAATCAAACTGAATACTACCCAGATTTGTAAGACACTATGCAAAAAAAACTGAACAAATAAATCATTTAAAAAAAAACAGAATACTTAAGTCGGGCCATGTCAAGTGTCAGAATAATAGAAGATTATGTATTAGACAATGTATGAATGTGAATAAGGCAAGGAGTCTGTGCGAAGACCGAGTTGAACCTCCTATCTGCC
The DNA here is from genome assembly GCA_026573805.1 of Hesperophylax magnus. Taxonomy (NCBI): domain Eukaryota; kingdom Metazoa; phylum Arthropoda; class Insecta; order Trichoptera; family Limnephilidae; genus Hesperophylax; species Hesperophylax magnus. The sequence continues at coordinate 12,398,810 of JAIUSX010000022.1, forward strand.
TACCCCTGTTAGAGATTCAGTTGGTTTAGCCACATAGAAGCTGAGTAAACAGTCCTTCCCGAAGGCCTGGTAAATTGTTTTTTTTTTATTCTGAAAAAATTATGTTTTTTTTCATTGATTTGTGTTCAATCCACAATTATTAACACAAATCCAAAGATTCAGTTGATTTGGACGCATAGAGCCTGAGAAAACGGCCCCTGATGTGCCTACCAAAGTCTCGCTTCATTAGTAAATTTAAAATCTTATACTCACTGACACAAATACTTCCTTTTACGATTCTGCCAAAGTATAACATCGCAACTGCCATTCTAAAAATAATTCAACACTCCTCACTCCTCACACACTAACACTAAACCAGTCTTTAATTCCGACATACACCAGCACAAAACACGATCACAAAATCAAATACACTTATCGTCATCTACTTACACGACTAAATTTGTAATTAACTCCTTACAATACATTGCACATAAGCAATATAACGCATTACCTAGTAATCTAAAACTTCCGGCAATGAACAAAAAAACATTGGCAAAAGCACTTAAAAGCTTTTTCCTCAGCAGTTTTATTAATGAATGACACATTCTTTCTTTGGAACTCCAAAATAACTTCTGCGTTTATTTATATTAATGTATTTATGTTGTCTTATCTTTAATCTAATGTTGTCTTTCCCGAAATGAGTTTTGTAAACTCATCGGGAATAATACATTATAAATTTGCTTTCATTTTGTAATGTATTATCTTGTAATAAATAAATAAAAATAATAAATAATATTAGTACTTTTTTCTTTATTGATTTGGTCCCATAAAGGCTGAGACAAAACGGCATTGATGTCTGACCCGGACTAATTGATGTAATTTTTTCATAAGTTTACTGAATATTTTTTTCATTGAAGATGATTCCCTACATGGGCATATACCACCATGATCCTTCCTCTGAGAGCTCCGTTTGAACATATTAAGTTTTGTTAAAACCGTTTTATGAGAAAACTTGAAGTGTTACATCAATGGCTATCACAGAGATTAAACAATGTACTACAGCTTAATATCGCTCTTCAGGTTGCACTGATTCCAACGCAGAGCTAGTGAAGAACCCCCCTTGCTGCGGAGGAGGGACCTGTGCCAAACCAGACTGGATCACCGGCTGCGGGAAGAAGTCTGACCCTAAAGGCTGCCAGTGCAAGAAGGGCTACTGCAAGAAATCTGAAACCGATGCTACCTGCATCGCTGTCAAAGATTGCATGAAACAAGTTCCAGTGCCTTACGTTAAGTAATTTTACCTCAACTAAGAAGTTATCAGGCAAAACGTAAAATAAACAAAATATTATATTCTGCAATCAAATAAAAATAAATAAAAAAATACCAATTTGCGAGCAGATTTATTTTTCTTATACAGGGAATCCGGGAGGTAAATTGCGCTAACTTAGGGAGGTAATTATACATCATGATGGAATTAAAAAATAAATAACTTTTTTCGAAATTCCAATGTTTATTTTCCCTTACACAAATATTTTTCCATAGGACAATATTTATTTTCCCACAGAAACAATTCAACTTTTTAACCTAAAAACTATCTTAAAATGTTGAAATTTTTAAAACTTATGTAGATTTATCCCAGAGAGTCGAGTGGAGTGCGGAATGAACAACACGTGTCTAGATTGCTCCTGCTCCTTTTTCCAATAACTAGTGTTTTATTAATGCTACACATCTGAAATTTATCAGACACATGCTTATCAACTAGGGAAATCTCCCACATTTTGCAAAATAATTTTATCAGTCTCGGAAAAGAATAGAAAAATAATCAAATTTCTTTGTTTGATTTATTTATAACCTACAGATCAAAACAAGGATGTGTTGTGACAACTCGAGTGGTGTCAGAGTCAGTATTAATGTGCGTGAGAGTGGAAAAACACAAAAAGGTTCAAAGTGTCGCCGAGAGAACTGGGTTTATAACACAACTGCCTAGATAGCACCTACCGTAACGATTGTGATTTATAGTTTGCTTCATTACTGGCGCCATCAGGACTACGATACGCTGAAGAGTGGTTTATTTATGCGACGAGATAAGATCAGTTATTACATAATCCAAATATTATATTACATTTGTTTATATTTCAGTCGAACATCACCATATAACAGATAAGACCGCTTACAGTCGGATTTATTTAATACATTTCATAGGAGTGTCCTTTGTTCGTATGTGAATAGATGAAATATTTTAATTTTTCATTTCTTAGTTAGGTTTTTGTTTTATTTTATAAAGGTATTTCATGGAAGAGCCACGGAAGAGGCAAGAAGAAGCAAGAAAAAGAAGTCAAGAAGAGACAGGAATAGACCAGAAGGGTCGGTAAGAATTAAGAAGATACAGAAAGAGCCAGGAAGAGATGACATGAGCCAAGAAGTGGCAAGAAGATGCAAGAAGAGGCAAGAAGATCCAAGAAAAGACTAAAAGATCCAAGAAGAGTCAAGACCAACCAATAATGGACGAGACATTGCAAGAAGAGACAAGAGTAACCAAGAAGGGATGAAAAAACGCAAGAGGAGACTAGAAGAGACAATAAGGGGCAAGAAGAGACAAGACGAACCTAAAAGGATTGAAGAATCAATAAGAGGCAAGAAGAAGTAAGACTTTTGAATATGTAAGAAGAAACAAGACGAGAAGATGCAAAAATATGCAAGAAGACCTAAGACGATCCAAGAAGAGGCGAGAAGAACCAAGAGAAACTACAAGAAACAAGATGAGATAAGAAGAGACAAGACGAGACAATAAGAGCCAAGAAGAGACAAGATGAACCAGTAAGAGCAAAAAAGAGTCAAGGAAATGTAAGAAGAGGCAAGAAGAAAGAAGACATAAAGATGAAAAAAATAATGCTCAGTCAATTCCTTTATTCCTGCCAATCCTAAATTCTAATATTGGCTTATTAGGTTGCCTGTATAGCGGTTGATTACACTCCAACCTTCTTCGAATCGTCAGAGCATGTGTTCCAAGTAACAAATCAGTGCTGCTTTTCTAGCCACTGTGCGGTTAGGTTATGTTTATTTTGCTCTCATAGTTTTAAATTCCTTTCTTAGTGTAATCAGTAAATTAACATAGTACAAAAAGTGGATTTATCTAAGGACGGGTTGTTTCATAGAATTTGTACAATTCATCAAATTTCAAAGTTAATTTTCAAGTTCTGTGAAAGTTCTATTCAAGTCCTTTTATTATATCATTATGGGTTAGTTGGTTCACAGAACTAAAATAATAACAGAGTTTGAAAAGAACTTGAAAACCAACTTGTGGGGAATTATTTTTCTTAGAAATTCTCTAACAACCCAACATAGATTCTAAAAATTATTGTGGGGAATCCAGCACCGAGTGAATAATACCCCAATACCATTGATACTTTTACCGGTTGTTCCAAGTATCAAGACGAGCTAGTACGACTCACCTCTAGTACAGCCCGGTAGGAAATCTCATTTCTAAAATCTGGCCCGGCTGCTGAAAAGGTTGGCCACCCATGGTTAAAAGTAAAGTTTTGAGGTTGTGAATTCTAGTGTAGCTAAAAACTGGCGACTCCGACTTCATCTACCATTCACTTCGACGTCATATGTTCTTCTTACACCCCCATCTACGCTCAGAATGTATGCCTCATTTTACAACAAACTACTCAAAACAGTCCTGGCAAAAATAAGAACAAACTTTGAAATTTTGTGTTATTGATCCTGTAGTTTTTTAGTCTATAGAGCACACACATACGGACATTGCCTTTTATTTATGTAGATTTATAATTGATAAGATTTATATATATATGACCTTTATGAACAATTTATCGATATTTTAACCTCTAAAGTATTTTTAAAGTGATGAGACTGGTGAGTTTTAACTTTGACACTGAATTCTGTTGACTCTTTTATCAACGTCAGTTCATGTTGCAGTCAATTCTATTTTACCTTTAGTATTAGCTATTCCCAAATTCCGTATTTATAAAAGTATAGATAAACCAAAATAAACATACTGATATAAATGGCAACAGCTGCTTATAGCTTAGGCCATCTGTTAGATTAACAAAATAAAAAGAATACACAAACATTCAAGTACGTTTTAATTGTAAACATCATTATGTAATAAAACAAAATAAGAAACATATTCAATAATATAACCGGAGTATTCCACCCGTCAACTGGCAGTCCCATCGAGAATGTGCTTGGCGATCGGTCTGTCCGTACATGAAGATCGACTGCCGCAACGCCCCGCTGTATTCCCTGATTATGCCCTGAAGAAAAAATATGTAAAACTAGGTGAGCGTCAGGCAATCGGAGAGGGGGCGGATGGTAAACGAGCTTAGCACTCATTGGAAACATTGGAGTTATCCACCGCTTATCCGCCTTGGTATAAGTAACAGATGGTTACTTCTTCAGGGCTCTCACTAGTGTAATATTTTTTTGGTTAAACGACTCTACATTTAGTATAAAAGAATTTACACCCCCAATGTCCCTACATAGTGGTTAGGCGGCAGGATGCATAAAATATACACAAAAACAGTATTAAAATATGTACAGGTATAATTAAAATAAAATTAGCCTAAAAATAATAATGGACAAAACAGCTGCTTAAATACTAGGCCATCTGTAGAGATAACAAAAATAAGAATTAAAATGAAAAAGAGAACACATTATATAAAATCATGTTTTCACTGTAGGAATCTACATTTAAAATATACAAATTTTACCGGAGAGTATTCCACCCATCAACTGGCAGTCCCATCGAGAATGTGCATGGCGATCGGTCTGTCCATACACAAAGATCGACTACCGCGTCCCTCCGCTGGATTATGCCCTGAATAAAAAGTATGTAGGAAGGTTCAGGGAGTGCCTGAAGACCCTAGGTGTTGGGGGAGGTGCAGTCAACTCTGTGTGAACATTTGTCCGGTGTGGGAGGCGTCTGATTAGGCAGGGACGAGGTCTATTTCTCACCCAAAAAGGGTTGCAGATGGTACAGGACGATTAAAGTTTAGTTCCAGCCTGCTGTGAACGCTCCTCATAATAATATGTATGCTAAAAAGAAACATAACACCATGAAACATATTATTATGCGAAGCAAAAAGAAAAATAATTAAAAACTCAAATAAAAATGTAAAAGCAAGTCTACATTATAGTCATAGTCATTTCATTACGACGGGTTGTGCAATGGTGTCATCACTACCATCGCTCATAGCGTCAGTGTCGCATAGGATCCTGCTGAAATAGAATCAATTTTAACAAGAAAAATACCAAAATAAAAACAGATACCATCGAAAGAAGAAAAGCATTAGTAGAGAAAAATTAAAAAGAATACAACAACAAAAGATAAAATGGATTGGTGATTGCAAACGTTAATAAAAAAACAAAAAAAGACATCATAGCGAACGTGGCACCTGAAACTCTGAATGATTTTAATCTAATCAGCAACTCTAATATCAGGCCATCTCTCTACCCAGACTCTTGTAAACTTCCTCAGCCACTCAAAGTTCACCTTGTTCGAAACGAGATCGGTATTCCATTCCATTCCATGGGAGAGACAGGGCGAGGTAACCCATCGGCATACCTGTCGCCAAGATTGGGGGGCTGCACTTTTATCGCATCGGCATATTGCCTGCCCCATTGGGGCGACTAAAACATTTCCCACATACTCAGATAGTTCACAATAAAATTATAATCTATATAAAAGCATAAAAAAAATACAGTGTGTGGCAAGCCTACGCACGACGGAAGTGAAACTTTTAGTATTCTTCTCTCTCTCTTTTCATTTCATTCTCTCTTTTTTTCTGTCTATTGACATATTTATAAGTAGCATGTGATAAAAAAAAATTAAAAGTTATAAAAATATGGGATTTGAACTCGGGTCCTGCATAACGAGTGTCGAACGCTCTGCCTCTAGACCGCGAGGAGAGGTATCTCGCGCAAATTAAAGTAAAGGTAAATTAACAAATTTATGTAATTTTTTACTACATTATTACAAATCGTTGATAAATAAAAATAATTAATCAAAATACCGAGCGACTCTACCGGCTCGATTTGTAAGCTATATTTCGACCAAAATATCATATAGGTACCGTAAAGTAAAGTAAAGGTAAATTAACAAATTTATGTAATTTTTTACTACATTATTACAAATCGTTGATAAAAAAATTTAAAAGTTATAAAAATATGGGATTCGAACCCGGGTCCTGCATAACGAGTGTCGAACGCTCTGCCTCTAGACCGCGGTTATTACGTATTCAACCAAAATATCATATAGTCAAAATATCTAAAAGTCGCAGCACGATAGCATTTTATCACTTTTCCTCGTATTAAAAAAATCAGAAAAAGAAAATTAGTTTAAGCGGGGATAGAACCTCGGTTCTTCACGACGAGAGTCGGGCGCTCTGCCTCTAGACCGCGAAGCTGAGTTTGGAGGGTGACCTAAACTAGGTATATAATATTAGCTAGGCTCCTATAGCGAAATGATCCCCGTTTTTCGTGACGGTCATGAGTCGGTTTTACTCCGGTCCTCGAAATTGCATGACGTGCGTTTCACACGCGAAGAAGTTTCACTTTGTTTCAAAAGTGTTTAATTTGAGGAAATATGGGATGCAATATTGCACGGTAATAATCCTTCTCAAGTATGCACAGAAATAAAAATTAGTATGCCGATGGCTTAAATATGCCCCTTCCATTTTGAGTTTAACAAACGGGAAGAATAAGTAAGTCCATCTTCTCGAATTTGACCTGTCCCATCGCGCTTGCCATTCACTCAGCGTTATTTCTTGCATCACTCTAAGAAGACCAGGGAGAGACAAAGCCTCGCCTGGTATTAAGTCAACACCTAGATGAGTAGCAGGTCTTCCTCTGATAGGCTTCTTCTTTGTTAGCACCTCCCTAGTTTCTAAATCAATTGGCAATATGCCGGCCAAAACTAGCAAAGCATCCAAAGAATCTGTTCTATAGGCACCCGAGAGTTCCAACAGGGGGATTTACTGGCCACTCTTGAGTGCCGAATGGATTAATACATTATCCAGGCAGTGCTCCCACCACACAGAGGCTGCATAAATATCCTTCAGCGACTTGCGGCACATACACCCTTCTGTGTAGAAGGCGAAGCGCTGGAGAACGCAATCACCACTCGGCAGTTGAGATCCTTCTCAGTTTCAAGAAGAGGGCTTGGGCCCTGCTTAATACACTCTTAACATGTGCCAAGAAAGAGGACGATCGATCCAAGAGAACGCCTAAATAACTAGTGGTTTCTGCAAATTTGACATTGGAATTTCCCATTTTGATGCAGGGATTTCTCCCGCTATTGAGGGAGCCCTTCATCAGGAGACCCATGATCTTTTGGGGAGCGAAGATCAAACGATTTCTCTTACACCATTCTAAAATTGCAAAACAACCTTCTTAAACCTTCTTCCGCTTTGCACTCTACTTCTTTTCTGCTGTTCCCCAAGACAAAAGCAATTTGTCACCAGCGTAATCGACCGAGATACATCCCTCAGGCAAGGGCCACCTGGAGTAGTCGTCAAACAAAATGTTCCAGTAATCTGGACCAAGAACCGATCCCTGGGGACAACCCATGTTGACCTCCCGTTCGATAGTGACATGACAGAATGTTAGAACGGTTGTTCAAATAATCTGCGGTTATCTTGAATAACCTTGGAAAGCAATTACGAGATTTTAGTTTAGATAGTATCATTGGCCACCACGCATGATGTAAAGCACCAGTGATGTCTAAGAAGACCCCAATCACATACCTCTTAGGGCAAGCCTTCATCCATTTGTTTCACCCAAAAGTTTGCCGCAGTCGGTATCTGATCAGTTTTTCGAGGATTTTCCCAAATACAGCCAGCCGGTCCAGCTGGACCGGTACGCCTTCACATCTGTCCGGGGTTTATCGTTCCCTTTTGGAATGACATCGAGCACGCCTTTCTTCCATACTGTGGGGAAAACTCCCCTTCTCATGCACGTGTCCAACACCTGGAAGAGCTCCTCCTTGGCGTAGATACATACATCCTTCACTATTATGCCATTGAGTCTGTCGAAGCCTGGTGCCTTCTTTGAACGCAAAGCCTTAATAATGGCGTCAACCGCAGCAACAGACCGCTAAACTAGAATTTTTCAACAGTCCGAGTGGCATGTTATAATCATGTTCATTGTTGACCCTTCGCGCTTACCGAAAAGTGAGACTCTTCTCATTATTCTAAGGGGATCTTCCTTTGTTAGAGAGCTTTTATCGGCAATATTGTTAGTAAATATCTTCTCAAAAAGAGAGAAAGAAACAGTTAATTTCAGCTGTTTCAACATAGGTAGTGTTTTGTTATAAGTTTAACAATGCATTTATTTATTGCATTAAATCTGTTTGCTGACCATGCTATTGAAATACAATAATTATGTAAATACGCTGACTTAACACGTGTCAGGGATGAAAGTGGTTTGTTTGAATTGTTTGAAGGTTTAAAAATCAACCTGTAAAAACAAAGTTTTTTTTACTAAAATACATCTGTTTTAAAATGTCTTCTAAAACTTAAAACATGTATATTTGTATTTTTTGATTTGACTCAGGATTGCCCCTTCCTTCCCAGGGACAGGAGTCAACCACATTAACAACCTCGCCAAATGCCGATCGGGTAGGACCGACATTTATTTCACATATCAACTTCTGTAATGTCAGAGAAATACGTACATGACGGCATGTATGTATGCGATTGCCACTAAAATGTAATAGAATGCCTTGACGAGTCTATCTGCAGAGTTTCAGTTCAATCGGTTGTCGGGAAGTGGGTTAGTTCCGCATCCAAGATTTGCATTCATTCATTCCCGAAAACAAAAGTGAAATTCAAATACCTAGAGAAATTTTAAAAATAAACCTGTATTTAAAAATATTCAATTTTTTTGGTATGAGTCAGTCATGGTGACGACTATAATGGCCTTGACAGAAAGTTCAATAGAATAATGGCCTTGACTGAAAGTACGATAGAATAATGGCATTGACTGAAAGTAAAATAGAATAAAGGCCTTGACTGAAAGGACAATAGAATAATGGTCATGACTGAAAGTAAGATAGAATAATGGCATTGACTGAAAGTACAATAGAATAATGGCATGGACTGAAAGTACAATAGAATAATGGCCATGACTGAAAGTAAAATAAAATAAAGGCCTTGACTGAAAGTACAATAGAATAATGGCCATGACTGAAAGTAAAATAGAATAAAGGCCTTGACTGAAAGTACAATAGAATAATGGCCATGACTGAAAGTAAAATAAAATAAAGGCCTTGACTAAAAGTACAATAGAATAATGGCCATGACTGAAAGTAAAATAAAATAAAGGCCTTGACTGAAAGTACAATAGAATAATGGCCACGACTGAAAATAAAATAAAATAAAGGCCTTGACTGAAAGTACAATAGAATAATGGCCATGACTGAAAGTAAAATAAAATAAAGGCCTTGACTGACAGTACAATAGAATAATGGCCATGACTGAAAGTAAAATAGAATAAAGGCCTTGACTGAAAGTACAATAGAATAATGGCCTTGACTGAAAGTACAATAGAATAATGGCCTTGACTGAAAGTGCACTAGAATCACGAGGGTGAATTGCGAATTGGGATGTGTTCGAGTCAGACTGACTGGGTAATTACATCAATGGTTGATGGCCGTGAAATGCTATAATTTAAACAAAGCACTTTTTATTAATTGTACTTGATGATTCCAAAATGATGGTTCATAAAATTTGCTTTTCAAGATTTAAATTTGTTAGATTTAAATTTGTTATTGGTATTTGTTAAATTTGTTATTTAAATTACCATTTGGTGAAAACATGAACTGGAATTGAATTAAAAACTATTCATTTCAGATTATTTGTTTTATTTTCACACCCCTGCTGCCCACAGGAACATTTTAAAATAGCATCAACAAAGTAAACAAAAAATACTACACCTGTTCAACTTTACTGTTTTATTGTTCTGAACAGAAACCTCATCATGCGGGTATACCGATTGTTTAAATATTATTTATCTTAAATAGAATTGATTTCATCGCAAATACTGCTACAATGTCAATTTGCAAGGCACATATTGATTGAGCCATTTCGATGCCTATAAAAGATTTGAGAGTTTGAGGAACTACACTTGTTCGACTGGTGTTCTAGTTGAGGTGAAGATTTCTGATTTTGCTCCAAGTCTAATTAACCATGAGATTTCTAGTGTTGGCCGCCCTGGTGCTGTGTGCCCAGATTGCTCTCTCTTCTGCAGGGAGCTACCCAACACCAACCAAGGCTCCCTATAAACCACCAGCTACAACTAAGCCTCCGACAAAACCTCCGACAAAACCTCCGAAGGTATATACCACCAAGCCGCCACCACCAAGTAAATATAATTTATTTTCAAGTATATTGTGATAATAATTTCATTTTAGAAATTGGACTTTAAGGACTGGGGTCGTATAATTATTCAGCTAATTATTATCATATTCATCAACCGCACTCTTTGCATACTGGCGTCATCCAATTCTTAGTAAGAGTTTATAATAAAGATTAAGACGGTTAGCAAAAAAAAAAAAGTAAAGGAAAGTCAATTATTTCTTACACAGAGAGCTTTTGTTGTTGATTACCAAAACAATTGTTTTTCTAATTGGATTCCGTTTAAATCAGGAAATTAATTAAATGGAATCCAGTTAGAAAAACGATTGATTTGGTAATTATGACTGTCCTAAAACGGGAATTCCTCCTAGTTGGGCAGTCAAAGTATTTTTTATGTATATGTACATGTGTCATTGTATCATCACCTGTACTAAATAAATAAATAAATAAATAAAAAATAAAAAATAATTATTTTCGTATAATTTTCCTGCGCTATTATTATTACGATTATTAGAGCATTGCCTTGTTTATCATTCTCATTCTCTCAACCTAGCTTCCCCGGGGTGCTTCCAGGTGTCCGGCGTCCCTACCTTGTGGTACCTACTCATTTGTGTAAAATGGTTAGGTTAGGTTAGGTTATTTGTGTAAACTGGTTAGGTACTTATCTCATCCTTCAAATAAAATTCTTGTTTTAGCTTGTCGGCCCAAAGAAGTTGTATCAGAATGTGGAGCTAATGATTGTCAGAATACCTGCGCCAATCCAACAGCCTCTCAAGGAACATGTCCTTGTAAACCTGGATGTGTTTGTCAGAAAGAACTAATCAGAAACTCAAAGGGTCTTTGCGTTGAACCAGAAGACTGCGGTAAGTAAAATGTATTTGACGAAGGGTCTTATAAATCCTTGTTACTTTTTCACAACTTTTGTAATCTCACTAAATACTGTCCAATTTAGACACTTGCAAGGAAAATGAGAAGTACAGCAAATGTGGAAAAAATGACTGCCAAGATACTTGTGAGAATCCAAAGGCCTCCCAAGGAACATGCCCGTGCAAACCAGGATGCATTTGTGCTGATGGATACATGAAAAATACTAAGGGAGAATGTGTTGTCCCTGAGAATTGTGGTAAGTTTACCATCTCATCATCATTAATTTCTCTTCAAATATCATTGTTTATTAATTGCTGTGTGAATGTTTTCCTGACATTATCTTAATCTTTGACTTAAATACCCCATCATCTTTCTGTAATGTATATCTATATAAGGGTTTCGTTTAATAAATGTATGAATTTTTTAAGAATATATATTCATTTTATAGACGTCTGCAAGGATAAAGAAGTCTTCAGCAAATGCGGCAACAATAATTGCCAGAACACTTGCGATTCACCAGATAAGTCCACCAATTGTCATGAAGACTGCGAGCCAGGATGCATTTGCTCTGAAGGCAACATAAGAGATCAGAACGGAGTTTGCATCCCGAAAAGCGAGTGCGGTAAGTAAGACCTTTTGAATGACAATTTCGAGTAGGTAGATAATATTTATATAAGGAACATTGAGTCTGCTGTCGGTGATTCTAAAATGAAACTAAACAGGGAAAACAAAAATAAGGTCAGTACGAATACAAATGTTATTTTGGATCTCGCGGCTGTTGTACTCGCGGAGTTGGCTATAATACACTGAAAAATTGTTAATGTCAAAACGTAGACCCAAGTCAGATGGCTTTAAAACCTTTCGCTTGAAGAGTGTCAAAGGAGCGGGTTTCCTCATGCAGACAGGTTTGGAAAATATTAAAAAACAAATTGTGGCTGACTTATCTCCGGAGCTGCTCGAGGGTTATGAATAGTTAAGTTTGAGGTTGTAGAAGGTTATGGAAGGTGAGGTTGCCCGAGGAAGTTATATCAGAATGTGAAGCTTATGATTGTCAAAATACCTGCACCAATCCAACAGCCTCCTAAGGAACGTGTTCTTGTAAACCTGGATGTGTTTGTCAGGAAGAACTACAGTAGAACCTCTTATAACGAGTTTATTTCATTCCAGAATCTTACTTGTTATGTGAAACACTCGTTAAGCGAAACAATTTTTCCCATATAAATCAATGTAAAATACTATAATTCGTTCCATGCGAAAAAAATACTAAATTAAAAAAATATATATTATCATTTATTCAAATAAAATTACAAACTTATCAATTGTTAAGGAGCGTAACAATATGGAATGCAATTTCGATTTGCAAAAAACAATAAAAAAATCGAAATAACTAGATTATTATTTTTGAATTTATGACAAATACTCAGGGCCATATTTGTACTTTTCACAAGTATAGGCCACTTCGTTTGCGCTGCCCCCAACCCCCTTCTTGGAAATTTCCAACGATAATATCTATCATAAAAAAAAAAATTAAAAAAAACATAATCACTCACTTTTAGGCTGCCATTAGGTGACACACAATTTTCAAAATAAATATTCAAACGTAGGAAGTAGGAATTCAAAAATAAAATAAACAAACAAATTAGTACAATTTAATTTCATTAGTAAAATTTAATAACAAGAATTACAATTTTTTTCGGGTTTTTTTATTGACAAAATCATCTATAATATCTTCATAGCTTATAGTATTCATTAAGTCTGCTTCAATGCTCAGAAGAGCTAAAGAGTTAAGGTTTTCTTGCGACAGTGAAGACCTTTGGTAATTTTTCACACGCTTTAACAGGAAAAACTCCTTTCTCCCGAACAATTTGTGGCCGGGGTGCAAAGTGCGATGCGGAGAGCTATATCCAAGTTTGGATAAACATTACACAGAGATTGTTTCCTCAAAAACTTAAAAAGATTCAGTAATGATGTCGATTCAGGTTTCTCTGCCGTCTTATTAGAGGAAATGTGACTACAAAAGTGTACACATTCCTGAACTAAATGGTCTTCTAAATCATTACAGTAATATTGCACAAGAGACTGAGCTTTTTCTGAGACTCTTTGTGTTGAAAGTTCACTCATTCTTGTTAAAAATGAAAATTTTTCTTTAAAGATTATACATATATGCACCATGTCTTCTCTCTAATTCAGCTCTCAGTCTGTCCAGAATTACCAAAAAGGTGTTGACTCTGAAAGAGTCTCTGGAGGTTGTTTCAATTTCCTCATTTGATGCTTCGTCTATGAAGTTTTTTCTTTTAGGGTTCCTCTTACTCTTAATGTCGCCCTGATATTGCTTAAGTGCGCTCATTTCAATTGCACTTTTTTCGAAAAAATCAAAGTTTTCTCGCTCTGCTATTGTAAATTCGAGAAGAGATCCATAAAGATCAGATACCGTCAGTACATCAACAGATGAGTTAGCATCCATCTGTCCAAAATAGCATTCCAAAATAGATCATAAATGCCGTTTCCAGTTTTTCCAATTTAAGGCGAATTCCCTTTGCTTCAATTCGTGGGATGGGTTTCTGTGTAGCGTCATTTTCAATCATTTTTAAAACCGTAAGTACTTCATCCCAGGAATCTCTTACACTTTGACAGGCATCTGCTCTTGCTGACCAACGTGTGGGGTTTACTATCTTCAGCGTCTTTCGTTTTCCTATTTCATTAGCCAATTTTTTCCAACGATCAGTTGACTTCACAAAGAAAGTATATACCTCTTCCAGCAACGTGAAGAAGTGACAGGCTTCTGTACAAGACTCAGCGGCCGAGGTTCCCACCAAATTTAATGAATGAGCTGCATAAGGGACGAACATGGCAAGTGGTGCTTGTTCTTGAATTTTGGCTTGTAAACCATTATAAATTCCTGACATGTTCGAGGCATTATCATATGACTGACCCCGGCAGTCTTCTAGATTTATGTTCAACTTTTCTAGCTCTAAAGTAATGGCATCAAACATATCTTGAGCCTTGTGTCCTACAGAAGGTAAGAATTTAAGAAATCTCTCACATGGCTCTCCATTATTTAAAACATATCTAATCACAAGTATCAGTTGATCTACGTGTGCTGCATCCGGTGTAGAGTCTACTATTAAAGAAAAGTATTTCGCTTCTTTTATCTCATCACTAATGCATTTCAGTACTTTCTCAGCCATTAAGCAAATGAACTCGTCGCAGACAGTTTTTGATAGGTAGCTAGTAGTTCCAGATCATTGGTTTGCATGTCTTTCAATATGCTTGGCTAAAAATGGATCAAACTCTGCTATTAATTCAAGTAGCATTATGTAATTCCCACTGTGCGGGTCACCAAATTTTTCATTACTTCCTCTAAAATGAGACCTCTTGATGCAAACCCTTTCATTACAGCAACGACCCTCTTTAAAATGTTCTTCCAATAAGCAATTTCCTCATTTATTTAGTTAGTTTCAGTTAGTGAAGATTGAATATAACCGTGAATCAAACCTCTAGATCTTAAAGCGAGAATACAGGACTTTTCGTGTTCAAAACGAGAGTTTTCGTGTTGAGCTACTCGAATTTCTGCATTTTTCCAATCATTGAAACCTTGCTGGTCAAATTGGGTCCTGTTCTCGATAAATCCAAATGCCAAACAGGGTTCTCAGAATACGGAGCCTTTGTTTTCCGAATAGACAAGCCAATTCCGTTCTTTTACTTCATTATTTTTCATTTTTCTGAAAAATAGATTTTTTTCTAAATAACGGCCATGATCGGAATACATTCTCCCACTTTTTGTGAAATCACAGGACTTGTTTTGTTCGAAACCATTTCTTGCAATAACGTCTCTCGTTGAATCGTTTATTTCCCATAAGGCTGGATTTTTGTTCAGTTTTGTGGTTGATTGTATTTCAGTAGTTTTCGCGACAAGAGACACTTCTTCACAGCGTGACCTCAAATTCCTGCCACTTGTTGAAGGTATTTCACTGTCAGAAATGTCGGAATCAGAAGGACGAACAGGTTTTACTAAACATGGCTGATCTGACTGATTGAGATGATGCATACTCGTCAGCTCAATTGGAATACCAGTACCTTGATCTTCCTTATTACTACTACTCCCACTCCCCGAGTTCTCTTGTGAAATACTTAATGAATCGTTGCTGTTTTCACTTTTAAAAAAAGTTTCTATTTTCCTGATTTTCTGAAAAGCATGTTGTTGTACATATTTTTTAATTTTGATATCTTTCTGTACTCAGCACCACTCAGTCGCTTCCTTCCATCACTCATTTTTCGTCAGTATATGAATATGAAGTATTTTGAAAAATTTGTTAAAAGAAAAAAAATATATGTAAAACGCCGATTTTTAAAGGTTCTGGACTAGATGACGCTGTAATAAAGTTCATAGACACTCTGAATTTTAATGCTTTTGAAACTTGAGTAATCAAGAACGCACTTCCACTTAACTTAAAATTCGCCAACAAACAATGTACAAAAAGTGAAATGTATTCGGACTCGTTACAATCTGGTAGGATATCAAATCGAAGAAAACGTTGCGAGTTGCGACAAGTGCGATGTTTCCGAAATTGACACAAGTATACACACGAAACTGCCGCTTTGCACTGCCGGGCGCCGGCCGGCCCGGCATTGCAAAGCGTGATACGGTATATTATGTGTTCGTACGGGCGTGACTGACCAGGTGACTGTTCATCACATCACCCGCCCCCGATCCGCCGCCACCCGCCACCCTTGCCGCCCGGGTAGTAGCATAAATATAAGTAACTATCTAACTAAAGTACTAGGAATTAGCGCCTTTAAAAAATGATATTTATCGTCTAATAGTTATAAAACTCTGTCTATCCGCAGGGACTTTTTTTGTTTATAATTGCGTACACGGCTTACCAAAGCGAGCGGGTGCCGCCCCCTGAACTCTGCCGCCCCTAGGCCGCGGCCTATAAGGCCTATTGACAAATCCAGGACTGCAAATACTAGGATATTTTTACTAGGAAATTGTCTAGAGACATTTGTTTTTGCCAACGCTTTAATATTTGGTGAAAATGTGATACAGCATTATCATTGAATAAATTTGTAGAACGCATAGCCACCTCCTAATAAGAGTAATGCTTCTCAATGTACGATGCAACAGATCCCATGCTTTCAATATTTACGTCATTATCATTTCTCTTATTGCGCGAGAAGTTTGTTGTTCTGTTACTTCTTCCTCATCCACTAACAAACTTTCCTCTACAACTTTTTGCTGTGAAACACAATGCAACTCCATAAGCTTTTCGGTGGTCAGCTCTTGACTGTGCTCTTCCACAAGCTCATCAATATCGTTGTTATCCACCTCCAGTCCCATGGTATTGGCCTGTAGACTGCACGGATACTGTTTCAAACCCCTCAAAATCAAATTCGACAACGCCCTTTGGCCAAAGCTTATTCTTGGCAGAAGTGAGGGTCTTCTTGGTAACCCCTTCCTACGCCTTGTCAATAGTCTTGAGGGAAGTAACGATGTGAAAATGATCTTCCCAAAACTCTCTGATAGCGAGACTTGTCCCTTCAGTCACCTCAAAACAACACTCGAAGAGTGTTTAAAGTTAGAAATAACCTGCTGGTCCATAGGCTGGAGTAACGGAGTTACTGTTGCATCTATCATAGAATATATCTTCTTAATTTTATCCTTGTTTTTGATGATAGTGCAATTCCTTGATGTAGACCGATTGAATGTACTCGCTAGCTCAGCCACACTCATACCTTGTTCTCGCTTTTCAATGATTTGACGTTTTATTTCTACAGTTAATTTTATTCTCTTATGGCTGTCTTCTTTTGGTCTTTCTTCAGGTACATTTTTGCAAGGGTTATTAAACTTTGCACAAAAAATAAATACAAATAATGTCTGAATACAAGTTTGGAAAAATGTGTGATCACATGCGACACATGGGTGAGTGACGTGAAGATGGACTTTCTGCATCGTTATGCGAAATGTCGCTCGTTAAGGGAGCAATTTTTTATCATCTGTTATGCTCGTTATGCGAAATACTCGTTATAGGAGGTGCTCGTCATGATAGGTTCCATTGTAATCTGAAACTCGAAGGGACTTTGCATTGAACCAGAAGACTACGGCAAGTAAAATGTATTCGACGAAGTGTCTTATAAACCCTGTAAGTTTTTCACAATTTGATTGTAATGTCACTAAATACTGTTCTATTTAGAAATCTGCAAGGAAAATGAGAAATACAGTAAATGTGGAAAAAACGACTGCCAAGATACTTGTGAGAATCCAAAGGCCTCCCAAGGAACATGCCCGTGCAAACCAGGATGCATTTGTGCTGATGGATACATGAAAAATACTAAGGGAGAATGTGTTGTCCCTGAGAATTGTGGTAAGTTTACCATTTCATCATGAATAATTACTCTTCAAATATCATTCTTTATTAATTGCTGTGTGAATGTTTTCCTGACATTATCTTATACTTTGATTTCATCATGAATAATTACTCTTCAAATATCATTGTTTATAAATTGCTGTGTGAATGTTTTCCTGACATTATTTTAATCTTTGACTTAAATGCCCCATCATATTTCTGTAATGTTTATCTATATAAGGGATTCGTTTAGTAAATGTATGAATCTTTTAAAGAATATATATTAATTTTATAGACGTCTGCAAGGATAAAGAAGTCTTCAGCAAATGCGGCAACAATAATTGCCAGAACACTTGCGATTTACCAGATAAGTCCACCGATTGTCATGGAGACTGCGAGCCAGGATGCATTTGCTCTGAAGGCAACATAAGAGATCAGAACGGAGTTTGCATCCCGAAAAGCGAGTGCGGTAAGTAAGACCTTTTGAATGATAATTTCGAGTAGGTAGATAATATTTATATAAGGAACATTGAGTCTGCTGTCGGTGATTCTAAAATGAAACTAAACAAGGAAAACAAAAATAAGGTCATTACGAATACAAATGTTATTTTGGATCTCGCGGCTGTTGTACTCGCGGAGTTGGCTATAATACACTAAACATAGACCCAAGTCGGATGGCTTTAAAACCTTTCGCTTGAAGAATGTCAAAGGAGCGGGTTTCCTTAAGCAGACAGGTTTGGAAAATATTAAAAACAAATTGTGGCTGACGTATTCCTAGAGCTACTTGAGGGTTATGAATGGTTTGTAGTAAAGTTTGAGGTTGTGGAAGGTGAGGTTGCCCAAGGAAGTTATATCAGAATGTCGAGCTAATGATTGTCAAAATCCAACAACCTCTCAAGGAACATGTCCTTGTAAACCTGGGTGTGTTTATCAGGAAGAACTACAGTGTAACCTCTCATAACGAGTTTATTTCGTTTTATAATCTTACTTGTTATGGGAAACACTCGTTAAGTGAAATAATTTTTCCCATATAAATCAATGTAACATCCAATAATTCGTTCCATGTCAAAAAAATAGTAAATAATTTTTTTTTTTTTTTATCATTTATTCAAATAAAATTACAAACTTATCAATTGTCAAGAAGCGTAACAATCTGGAATGCAATTTGCAAAATTCGATTTGCAAAAAACAATAAAAAAATCGAAATAAATATTTTTTTATTTATGAATTAATGACAAATAATTCATTCTTTTTTACTGGGAAACTGTCTAGAGACATTTGTTTTTGCCGACGCTTCAAAATGTGGTGAAAATTTGACACAGCATTATCATTGAATAAATTTGTGGAATGCATAGCCACCTTATTATTAGGGTGATGCATGTCAATGTACTATGTAACAGTTTTCCATGCTTTCAGCATTTCTCTTATTGTGCCAGAAGATTGTTGTTCTGCTACTTCCTCCTCATCCACTAACAAACTCTCCTCCATAACTTCGTGCTGTGAAACGCAATGCAACTCCATAAGCTCTTCGGTGGTCAGCTCTTGACTGTGCTCTTCCACAAGCTCATTAATATCGTTGTTATCCACCTCCAGTCCCATGGTATTGGCCTGTAGACTCCACGGGTACTGTTTCAAACCCCTCAAAATCACATTCGAAAACGCCCTTTGGCCAAAGCTTATTCTAAGCACAAGGGAGGGTCCTCTTGGTAACCCCTTCCTACGCCTTGTCAATCATTTTGAGGCAAGTAACTATGAGTGAGACTTGTCCCTTCAGTCACCTCAAAATTATGCTCAAAGAGTGTTTTAGTGAAGAGTTTCTTAAAGTTGTTGGTCCATAGGCTGGAGTAACAGAGTGGTGTTGCATCTATCATAGCATCTATCTTCTTAATTTTATCCTTGTTCTTAAGGATAGTGAAATTCGTTGATGTAGACCGATTGATTGTGATCAACCACGCTCATACCTTGTTCTCGCTTTTCAATGATTTAACGTTTTATTTCTGCAGTTAATTTTATTCTCTTATGGCTGTCTTCTTTTGGTCTTTCTTCAGGTACATTTTTGCAAGGGTTATTAAACTTTGCACAAAAAAAATAACAAATATAGTCTGAACACAAGTTTGGAAAAATATGTGATCATGTGCGACACATGGGTGAGTAACGTGAAGATGGAACTTTCTGCGTTACTCGTCAAATGTCGCTTGTTGAGGGAGCATTTTTTTTATCATCTGCTTTGCTTGTTATGCGAAGTACTCACTATAGGAGGTGCTCGTTATGCGAATTACTCATTATAGGAGGTGCTCGTTATGGTGGGTTCCAATGTAATCAGAAACTGGAAGGGACTTTGAGTTGAATCAGATGACTATGAGTAAGTAAAATGTATTCAACGAAGTGTCCTATAAACCCTCTTAGTTTTTCACAACTTGTTTGTAATGTCACTAAATACTGTTCTATTTAGAAATCTGCAAGGAAAATGAGAAGTACAGCAAATGTGGAAAAAACGACTGCCAAGATACTTGCGAGAATCCAAAGGCCTCCCAAGGAACATGCCCGTGCAAACCAGGATGCATTTGTGCTGATGGATACATGAAAAATACTAAGGGAGAATGTGTTGTCCCTGAGAATTGTGGTAAGTTTACCATCTCATCATCAATAATTTCTCTTCAAATATCATTGTTTATTAATTGCTGTGTGAATGTTTTCCTGACATTATCTTAATCTTTGACGTAAATGCCCCATCATCTCTCTGTAATGTTTATCTGTATAAGGGATTCGTTTAGTAAATGTATAAATGTATGAATCTTTTAAAGAATATATATTTATTTTATAGACGTCTGCAAGGATAAAGAAGTCTTCAGCAAATGCGGCAACAATAATTGCCAAAACACTTGCGATTTACCAGACAAGTCCACCAATTGTCAAGGAGACTGCGAGCCAGGATGCATTTGCTCTGAAGGCAACATAAGAGATAAGAACGGAGTTTGCATCCCGAAAAGCGAGTGCGGTAACTAAGATCTTTTGAATAATAATTTCGAGTAGGTGGATTTCAAGATTTCAAGTTTTTGATTTCTATTTGTTTACAGAACCTGTTTGCAAGGACGGAGAAGAATACACAAAGTGCGATAACTATCCTTGCAGAAGAACTTGCGAATATCCAAACGGAGTTCCTGGCTGCAACCCGTCTCCAGATTGCTACCCTGGATGTGTCTGCAAAGCAGGAACATTGAAGAATAAGGACGGAGTATGTGTCCCAGAAGGCGAATGCGGTAATACTAATTTATGTATATTTTTAATTAACCTAATTTTGGTAGAATTATTTTTCAAAATATTGTGAAATGTGTACTTAACCATTCCAGCTTACAACTGCCCCGGCCCATATGAAATATTCGACTTCTGCGGAACTGCTTGCCCCAAGACCTGTGACAACAAAGACAAAGAAATACCCTGCATTTTAATGTGCGTTAAGGGATGTTTCTGCCAGGAAGGTTATATCCGCGACAAGAACAACAAATGTATTTTACCAAAGGATTGCCGTGAGTACCACACCTAAACTTCTTTTCATATTGCTTCCAAATTCTATTCTCTAAGATTGAGTATCTAATCTACATACATTCATTATTGGCGCTACAACCCTTCGAGAGTCTTAGTCGCCTCCAGGAAACACCTCCGTTCTTGCAGGTCTCCTGCTGTTTTCTGTTGGCCTCCACACCAACCAGCCACCTAAATATAGGTCTCCCCATCGTCCTGCAGCTGTTTTAAATTGGAGCCTCTTCTGTGGTTCGCTTTCTTTCATTTTTGCTACGTGTCCTAATCAATGGAGTCATTCCAGTTTTATAAACCTTGTTATTAATGGATCTTCAAATAGTTTGTAAAGTAACACGTTCTGGTATCCAAGATTAAACAGTTGGAGGAAAAAATATAGAAACATGTAATTAATAATAATTTTTCTCCAGCACCACCTCCAACACCGACATGTAAAACTAACGAAGTATATGACAAATGCCCACCTACCAGTCCAGCAGAATTGACTTGCACAAATGTCTTCAAGGGAACTAAGCCAGCTGATCCAAAACCATGCCAGCCTGGATGCAAGTGTAAGCAAGGATATGTCAGGGTTAACAAGGATTGCGTCGTTGAAGCCAAGTGTAAGTAATTTATTTAATTTTCTATTTTTTCAACTATGCACCAACTTTTCCTTGTCTCTGCTGACCTCATAATTACTGAGTGTCATTGTCAGTGCAGTTTTTCAATCATGGAATTTGATAATAATGTCTATATCTCTACTTATTTCCTTTCATAGTTTTACTAACGTTAACAAATCTCCGTTAATTTTTGTTTTGACTTTGTACTTATTTTGAGATGTTATATTTTCAGGCTGCACTGATGCCAACTCAGAACTAGTAAAGAACCCCCCTTGCTGCGGAGGAGGGACCTGCGCCAAGCCAGACTGGATCACCGGCTGCGGGAAGAAATCTGACCCTAAAGGCTGCCAGTGCAAGAAAGGCTACTGCAAGAAATCTGAAACCGATGCTACCTGCATCGCTGTCAAAGATTGCAAAAAATAAGTTCCAGTGCCTAACGTCAAGTGAAACAATTACGTCGAATAACCAATAACCAATTTCGCAAATCTGCCTATTTGATTTAAGTACCTACCAACTTTCACTGTAAAAGTTCTAAAAAAGAATAAAAAATACAGCAAAATTTACCTAACACTCAATGTGTTTTATTTTGACAATCAAATTCCGACTTTGATTCAGGGCAAGAATGCTCTGTATTCACAAATTCAGACTTTGATTTAGGGCAAGAATGCTCTGTATTCACAAATTCAGACTTTGACCCAGGGCAAACTTTTTTTTTTTTTTTAATTCTTTATTTTGGCTTTCACCCATTAGGGGTGATCTTGGCCATACACAATTAACATAACGTAACATATATAAACCAAACATAACATAAACATAACATATAATAAACATAACATAAACATAACATAACATACTTAACATAAACGGTACAGAGCTGGTAACAGTAGGTTATCACAAAATTATAAAAATAGGAACCTGTGTATGTACAATGTAAGTGGGCGCTTTTCGTTATTTAACCAAAGATTTTTCTAAAATAAGTAGCGTTTTTTTTTAAACAGAACTATGAAATTGGCAATCTTATAAACAAACACAGCATATGAGAGTAAACAAATGTGATTATAAAACATAAAGATAAACATAACACAAACATACCATGAACATAACATAGACATATCATAACATAACATACACATAACATATCATAAACATAAACCTACCATAAACATAGCATAACATAAGTATAACATAAACATAACTTAACAAAAACAATACAGAGCTGGTAATAATAGGTAATTACAAAATTATAAAAATGTAAATATTTTTCCAAAATTAGAAGCATTATTTTTTTAAAAACAGTACTATGAAATAAATATAACCAAATACAATAAAAGAATCAAGAAAAATATACAAATGCATAAAGAATAGTGTTTTAACTCAGTCAAAATATACAGAGTTGGGATTAGTGAAAATATATGAAAATAAAGATGAAAATGGGAACCTGAACAAATGAATACAAATGAAAGTGAAAGAAATTTGGTTTATATTTATTATTATGGTCAGATATTAAGGCCATTTTTATAAATAAATTTTGCCAACAAATAGTAAATTTCAGGAGTGTTTAGACTAAGAAGGCAGGGTATACTGGTAGGCAATTTAATGTCAAGTTTTACCAATTCATGCATGAAGTTTGGAAATTGGTCATTGATAGGACACTCAAAAAAATTATGGTCCAGAGTATCCTCTGACCCACAATCACAGTACCGCGAACTGACTATGTGGAACCTGGCAAGATGGCTAAGACAACAAGTGTGACCCAGCCGCATTCGGGTTATGGAAGAAATATATTTTTTAGGCATGGTAGAGTATTTGTGAAACCAAGGCTTAACAGGAATAGAAGTTTGAAAATGAGTACTGGTGACCTTTTATCAGAGAGGTTTTTTTCCATTCAGAAGGCCATTGGAGTTGGTACTTAGTTTTTAGTATAGGGAAATGGTCTCTAACCGGAATAGGGATATCACTTAACGGACCATGGGCAGTGGCTTCCTTAGCAATATAATCTGCCATGTCATTTCCAGTAATACCGAGGTGTCCCGGTATCCAGGCTAGGACCACTGATGCATGAACCAGTGACATGGAATGCAGTAGGTCCCTGATCGAGCAGATTAGAGAGTCGCTACTGGAATTGAGTGGGGATGCGCTTATTTTTTGTAGTGAGCTAAGCGAGTCTGAAAGGATGAGGGCATTTTTAATATTTAATGATTTGACGAGTTGAAGAGCTTCTTTGATAGCTATGCATTCAGCAGAGAAAATGGAGCATTCTTTGGGAAGTTTGTGTGCGAAACACAATTTTCTGTGAGGAACATAGACACTAGCCCAGCAATGGGAGTCCTGACTGAGTTTGGAGCCATCTGTGAAAAAATTTATGTAATTTGGCCAGTTGTTTTCAATAATTTTGTTAAATTCTGCATTATTTAATTGAGTTGAGTTTTTAATGTTTTTTTTACTTATTCCCATAAATTAATGGACCTTCGGATAGAAAGTAAGGCTTTCATAGGGGCATGAGTATAAATAAATAAAGATGAAGATAAATCCAGGAAAGAGTTGTAGCAATCATAAAAAAGGGGAGGGGAATGATTTTTCCAAAAGTGATTTGAATTAACCTCATACTTTAAGGATTGAAGTATAGGAATCAAGGGATGGGATGTTATTGAACATATTTTGTAAACATATTTGGCGTGAGTTGTGCGCCTTGGTTTTCTTTATGATTATAAGGTAGGCGACACATTACGCTATACGCATCATGGCTTGGCCTATTTTAGCATATCGCTTACCATACACTACCAATGGGAATAAATGGCGCGCGAAATGCTGGAATAGGCCAATCCACGAGAATATAGCGTGGTCTGTCACAGGCATATTGGATTTTATGTAAAAATTTCTTTATTTTTCATTAATAAATCAGAGAAATCGAAGGAAAAAAAATAGGTAATCTACGTAAGACTTCACCGTTTTTTTCTCATCCGTAAATAATATTAAAGCTGCTATTAACTCTGTATGTAGTGGTTTAGAAATATAAAAAAAATACTTATGTAATTGTAAGTTTTTTTTATTTGTAGATTTCACTTTTTTATGTATCAAGAACATTTTATTTGCTAGGATTTAACGAACTCGTATTATGTCACCAAATAAATGTCAATTTTTTATCATCTTGAAAAATACTTTTTTGCCGCCATTGAAAGGAATGTCAACATCAATATGCCTCTGGCGGCCAGAGTTGTTGATATTGCTAATATTTTACTGGAGTATTTTACCTATTATTAATATTATAGGGTATTTGCTTTCAGTCATTTCTAATAACAAAACAACTAATTTTAAATTATTTCTTTCAGTTAACGTCACATTCAGGCTTACGTTTTTTTTCGACATTTTTATTTTCTTTTGCTTTTATATCACATGTCGACGGTAATTGGTAGCAAAGAAACAGGGTTAAAAAAATCTAGCCAGTGAATATTAATTGTGCATTAAATAAATATTTTGGTGTGCGCTATGTCCACTGGCCCACGGGCGCGCTGTTTATTGAGCTCGCGGAGGTAACAACCTGTAAAAATCTGATCAATATAATAAAAAGCATCTCTGGCTAACAAAAAGGATCGGATTATAAAGAGCCAGTCATAGCTGGATGAGGAGGCGCAACGCAGCGCGGAAATTAATATTATTTATTGATTTAAAATAAGGTGAGGACGGATTGTCATTTGAGTAGTGATTTATTTTGGAAAACAGAAAGGTTTCGTTACCAAGTGAATTAAAATATTTTTACTTTATCTCTAATAATGCTAATGACGAGTAACGTATTTTTTGCCTAAATATACAAATGTTAACTTATTAATGTATTTTTGGAATAACTTTATGAATAAAACCTTAAAATTAAAAAAAAAAAAAAAAAAAAATTGCTGATGCTGCGATGAAAAGATTGGCGGATATTTTGTAAAACGTTAAGTCGTCAGCATATTGGCGTACATTGCACATGACATTAATAGATTTTTCCAGATTGTATGTGTAAATATTATACAGTATCGGGCTTAATACAGACCCTTGCGGGAGTCCTTTGAATATTTGTCTTATGTGGGGAGAGGATTCGGATCCATCTACAAAAACAGTTCTCTCTGAGAGCAAATTGATAATGAATTGAACTAATTTAGGAGGAATACCAATCGCCAGTAACTTTTCTTTAAGAATGGGTATATTTACATTGTCGTATGCTCCACAGATGTCTAAAAATACTGCAACACAATTTTCGTTTTTAGATAACGCTAATTTGACATCTGTAACAAATGAGGAAAGGTTGTCAAGGGTACTTTTACCCTTTCTAAATTCAAACTGGGAAGGCGGAAGAATATGATTTTTCTCTACAAACCAGTCTAATCTATTCTTAATCATTCTTTCAGCTACTTTGCAAAGTGTTGAAGAGAGAGCAATCGGTTTGTAACTTGAGCCTAGACTTGGATCTTTGGTACTTTTGCAAATGGGAATGATTTTTTGAATTTTCCAGTCCGGGGGAATAATACCAGAGTCCAGGAAGATATTGATGAGAGAGAGAAAGTAGGAAAGGGAATCGTCATCAGTGTGGCGGATGAATATGTTCAAGATTTCGTCATTGCCCGGAGATGAGTCTTTTGGGTCTTCCGTGGCTCTTTTTAACTCATCTATGGAAAATGGAGCATCTAACCAAGAAGAAGAATTTTGGGAGTAAGATAAAACAGGCACTTCGTCAAGATTAGGTACATAAGGGGGAGCAATTTTGTTAAGAAAGTCAGAAATCCAAATACCAGAATTGTGAGATGACTTCGGCAGGGAAAAGGAACACCTAAACCTGCGAAACATGGACCAAACCTCCCCCGCCGGAGTAGCAGGGGATATATTAGTGCAGAAATTACGCCAGCTGTTTTTTTTTTTTTAAAACGGAATGTACGTTTAGCAACAGCTTGGGCATTCTTGGCTTTCAAGAGATTCTCCATTGTCATCTGTTGGCAGTATGTCTTATTGGCCGCTTTCCTCTCCTTCAGCACTCGAAGGCATTCTTAATCCCACCAGGGGGGAGGGTGAGCCTTCGTGCCTACAGGGATGATTTGGGAATAGACTTGTCTGAAGATTTTAGAATGGAATCAGACCAAGATTTGTAAGAGGAGGTGCAGTTATCTGAAGAAGGGGTAGGCAGGGAAAGGGTGTGACCTTGGACAGATTCTCTAAAATGGCCCCAGTCGGCTTTTTTGTGATAAATTTTGGCTTTCTTTTAAAGATGTTAGTATTTAACCCTTGAGCCAGATTTAGAATAATTGGATAGTGGTCACTGCCGCAGGGGTCTGATGAAGTTCTCCAAAAAATTAGTGGATATATACTTGGGGAACAAAGAGTTATATCCACCGCACTAGGGCTCTGCCCAGGTAGACTTAACCTTGTTGGGGATCCGTCATTTAGAAGGCACATGTTCAAGGAGTCCATAAGGTCAATTATTTTGATTCCTGAGGGATCCGTTGATGAAGAACCCCAGAGAGGGGAGTGGGCATTGAAGTCACCCAGAATGACCAGTGGAGAAGATATTTTTCTAAACATGTGGATCCATAATGAAATGTCAAATGGGGTAGAAGGGGGAATGTAGAGGGATACAAATGTAATATTAGAGACAGTAGCTGCCACTAATTGGAAGGATGAATCTGGGGGTTTAATGGAAATAGGGGTGAAGGACAGGGAGTTTTTGATTAGAAGGGCTGCACCACCCTTCCCATTAATGCGGTCGTCCCGCAGACATTGGTAGCCACTCACCTTGAAGAGCTGAGACGGTTTAAACCAAGTCTCAGAGATGGCAGCAATAGAAATTGTGTGTAATTGTAGAAGGCGGATGAGGTCAGACTTATTGGAGAAGGCGTTTCTACTATTCCACTGAAGAATCCTTGCTGTCAGGGCAGCCATTGGAAACAAGAGAATTTAAGGAGGAGAGTAAAGAGGCAGCGTTGGACGGTAGGGAATTATTGTTATTAATTATAGAGATAAGTAACATGATGAGTGTTTGAATAATATTAGAATCGTCATTAGAAATTATGTTGTTTAAAGAATTGCAATTACAGTTCAAAGTATTGCTGTTAGGAAAGACGGTATTTTGTGGAAATGGGGAGCTGATATTACCATTTGGGAACAAGAGCTGGGAGTTATGTCCAAGATGATCATATCCCGGGGATTTAAGAGGACGAGAAGCAGATTTTGTCATTACAGTCTTCCTGTATGACGAGTTTGGAGGAATAATGTTTTGAGATAACTGGGGTTGAGAGGCGACTTCAGCAAAAGATTTTTTAGAGGGAGCTATTATTTTAGAAACATGGAAGTATGTATGATACGCTATTGGAAGCCATATAACTTTTAATGTTTTTTTGGCGTGAAAGTTCGGGGCAGGATGGATTAATGGCTGTGTGAGAGCCTGAGTAGTTGATGCAAGTAGGGGGATTGGAAGGGGAGGGGCATTGGTCTGCTAAATGACTTTCTGCACATTTAAAGTAGCGAGGAGAAGAACGACATGATTGCTTGGAATGGCCGAACCGACAACAGTTAAAGCACTGAATTGTCGGGTATGAATAAATTTCCACTGGGAGAGAGTTGTGGAAAAGGTGCACATGAGAGGGAAGAGATTGGCCTTCAAATGTAAGAACTACAGTTTGGGAGGGTTTCCAAACTATAGAATCGGAAGTCCTATCTTTATAATTCAGCCGCCTAGTCTTTAATACTTTTCCCGAAGATGCTGGGATAATAAGTTCCGTGATGACTTCTTCATCGGATAGGTCTGTGGGGATACCTCTCACTAGACCCATGGGCGAGATGTTAAATGAAGGGATGTAAACCTTGTATTTTTTGGCAGAAAGGAAGTCAATGGAATTTATAAATTTATTGGCATTGAGTGCAGTTGTGAACTCTACACAAATGTGGAATCTTCCCTCCGATCTGATACCACCCGGGGAAATGCCAAGTGGTTTTTTTCCTACAAATTTACCAAAATCAAGGGGATGCAGTGAGTGGCTTTGTGTGTTGTTTTGCACATACACGATGAAGGGGGCTTTTGCTGAAGTCGGGTACAGTGAAGCGAGTGGAGGAGCGACAGTCTCTACAGGAACTGTAACCTGAAAAGATTCCTTTTTCGGAAGGACGCTAACTTTTTTTTTGGGAGTAGAGGAATCATTATTTCAACCTCGCTAGTAATGCCATGTTCAAAATTGACAGGGTCAGGATCAGGGGGGACGGGATCTGGTGGTTTCTTCCCCATGGCAAAGGCCATTGTGGCAAAAAGGAATGTATATTAATATAAAATAACACTTACTGGACTTGGTCAGCAATAAAGGCACTCAAAGAGGACAAAAAATATAGTTTTAACCTGCAAAAGGCAATAAAATTAGTTTTTTTTTTGTATTCGAACGGAAAAAAGACAAGAGAGTTCTTCAACTGTCAATGTTCGGAATCCCAGGGCAAACATGCTCTGTATCCACAAATTATTTAGTAGTTTGTTTTATTATTAAAATTGTAAATATAATGCAATTCATCAAGAAGATACATTTGCAATAAGGTTTCCAAAAAAATAAATTCTAAATGTGTGTAATGAGAGGGACATATGTAATTTCGTATAATACACAATAAACACACACAAGGAAAAATAAATGTTAACCAAACTTCTCGATACTCAATATGTATATATATATTCTGTGTGTATCAAGTGTAGAGACATTAAAAGTGTTTTAAATTTTACACAACTGAAAAACAACCATTTCCCCCAAAATAATTTTTGTTTATCCGTTGTGTAAAAATTTAACACACATTTATTAGTAAGACCCCTAGACAAAACTCTTAAGTTAAAACTAGACTCTATTTCGGGGCTGGGGAACTTGCGGCCGCGAGGCTTTTTGGTGCGGCCCACGAGCACTTTCGAAGTGGAAAAGAAAAAAGGGTGTAAAAAATACTTTCAGAACGCCAGAATGGTTTTCTTTTACGGTGTTTCAGGTACATGTTTAAGACATTAACAAAATCTAGAGAAAGGTATAACATAACTGTGAAGTACTTACATATGTACCGACGTTACTAGGAAGCAGTTCTGACATAAATAGGCTAATCATTTTCATTTTCATAAACAACTAAATTAAGAATTTACTGGAAACATAAAATGTTTCTTACTTACCACATTTTATCTTAATTTTTAGATGTATTGTCACGTCGTTGCATATGAGGTTTTCCTCTAAAAAAATACAGTGCTTTAACTTTTGAATATGAAAAATTATGAAATTCAACACGGAATTTGCGATACGCTTTTTGAATGTTAAAAATCAATGTTTACAAGTGACGAAACGACACACTAGAATAAAGATACGTTTTTTCCATACCGAGCAAGTTAAAATGAAAAAGTTTTACCTTACAATAAAACTTATATTATGTACTTAGCTTTATTTAAAACCTATAAAGTGAGATAAACATTACCATTTTGCAGCCAAATCGACGTTTCTTACCAATTTCGTGTGTAATTCTTAGTTTAAATCTCCCGCCAATGTCACCTGCTAGTTCCAAATGCATCCTTGAGGCGGCGCCAGTAGTGGGACGCCACTAGTGACGCTATAATTTCAAGCTTCATTAGATCTCATCAGGCAGCCCTTGCCTAGGTTTTAAATAAAGCTAAGTACATAATATAAGTTTTATTGTAAGGTAAAACTTTTTCATTATGTAGCATAGGCTTTATTTAAAACCTATAAAGTGAGATATTGTTTGTTATCGCCTGGTGACATTATGCTAATGTGAATCAAATATAATATTTAAATTTATTTGCTAAAAAGAAAATAGGGGCAAGATTTCCAGAAATCAGCTAACCAGTTACAGAGGTTGAAAAAGGTCAGCAACAGATGGGTCGGTGTTGACTCGGCCAGCCGATTCTGCAATTTCCCTTCTATAGAACTTGGCAAAGGTATTGGGACTTCTCCAGTTACCACGCGACAGTATATCGTCCAGCTTATATTTCTGCAGCCAGTTCAGAGATGCCACTGCTGAACGGATGCTGCCAGGTGGATCCTCTACACCAGCATCCCTGAGGACTGCCCTAATCCAACCTGCAATTACTGCCCTGGAGGCCGCTTTCACTGTCCCACAAGTTGTAATAAATAGGCTAGGTAGTATCGCCTGCGCTCTCCGTTCCTTAGACAGTTCTATGACCTTCTCCGTCCAATAGACAGGGTCTATGTTCCTAGACTCCGAGCGAGCCAGTCTCCACCCTGATTGTTGCCAGTCTGCCGAATCTGTCTTGCCACCAAACACTGGCCAAATGGAGATGCCTTCACTGTCCACTGACAATCTTTCAGCTGTGCAATGGAGCAATGTGAGATCGTGGACTCGGCGCCCTGATGCCAAAAGCAGGATGGTGGCTGCTCTCCTTGATGCTTCAAAGAGAGTAATATGTTGAGGCAAATTCTTCTCCAGCCATGATGATACAACCCTCGGGTCCCAAATGGGGGGTTTTGAAGGCCTTAGTCTAGCTAAAGATATCCCTTTTAATATCTTCTTCACTATCGGATTGGAGCTCAGCTCTCTATTGTCTTCGGGAGAGCCTAAGGTACACACCACTGACTTGTGAACTAAAATGGTACTCAGCGATAGCTTTTCTCTGATGTGTAGATCGGCTAGGAACCTGGCTAAGTCTTCAGCTTTGGGACGCGTGGCATCAAGCTGATTCTCTGACGCCCAGCGCTGCCACCTCCGCCATGCCGGAGCATAAGTGCGAAGGGTAGAACTTCTCCACCCGGATCTAAGAAGTTCCTTCTGCTGACTTGACCATCTTGTTAGGTTTTTGTCCCACCCCCACAAAGCCAAATCTCCAGAGTGAAGGACTCTACTTGAGGAGGGGGTTTGTTGGTCCTGGTGTCTATCAGTGCTTCTCCTAGATTGTGAATCGTAAGAGGTGGACCCAAGGCCCGACACTTCAGATCCGCTCTCCAAAATGCCCTTTCCCAACGAGGAGCCACTACCAAGTATAATCCCCTTGCTCTGTTCAGGTGGCAAAGAACCCTCGGCATGAGGCACGGGGGAGGGAAGATCCAAGCCAGCTGATGGTCCCAGTCCCTGCTCCAAGCATTGTGGTAGTCTGCCTCGTCGTCCTGAAAATCAAGAGAAACATACCTTTGAACCACATGCGCTGTCCTAGAGCCAAATAGGTCTATTTCGGGTCGTCCCCATTTCCTGAATGCTACCTCTGTGAACGAGGGTAGCAAGTGCCATTCGGGTATAGCACGATGACGAGATAGACAGTCCGCTACTTCATTGAAACGACCGGGTAAGTATTGTGCTGTCATGGAGACACAGTGTTTATCCAAAACATCTAGCACTAGTCGAGTACAGCTCAGGAGTTGAGTTGATCTGGTACCACCCTCCTTGCGGAGATAAGATACGACAGACCTGTTATCCGACTGGATCAGAAGACCCGAGCCAGATAGCTCAAGCACGTGAGGAGACAAGGCAGCCAACACGGCGAGCATCTCCTTTACATTGGAGTGAAGATTCAGCTGGTCATCAGCCCACACACCGCTGAGAAGCTTTTCGTCCAGCTGGGCACCCCAACCCTGATCAGAGGCATCGGTTGTTAGGTAATGCTCAAACAGCGGCAGATGTATAGGTGACGTCAGGGTGAGCGATCGAACCCACCATCTCAATTCCCGAGCGGTAGCTGCCGGAATTGGTGATGACTCCCAAGGGTGGTAGTGTCTGAGTCCTAAGCACCCTTTCTGTATGTGCCGGCTGTTGAGCCTGCCTCTTGGAACTGCAAAACTAGCAAAGTTTAAAGAGCCCAAGAGGCTGCGCCCCTTATCTAGTGACCACCTACCTGTCTGAATAAAACCCTTTAACAAATAAGATAGGGCTGAAACCTTGTTCTGAGGGAGAGACTTTTCATTAGTTAGAGTATTCCAGCTGATACCAAGAAATTGAACTTGTTGTGATGGTTCTAATATTGACTTATCAAATTGTATATGCCATCCCAAGCCTTGCAAAAACTCCACCATTTCAATAGCCTGCTGTTTTAAAGTAGGCAGGCATTGGTTTACTAATAAAAAATCATCCAGATACACTAGAATTCTCATCCCTCTCTTCCGCAGTTCCTGCGCTACCCAGTTAGTGAAGGTTGCGAATGCCTTAGGTGCGGTGGCCAAGCCAAAGGGGAGGGATGTCATCTGCAAGAGTTCATTCCTATAGATAAGTCTAAGGAAACATCTATGCTGCTCACTCACAGGTACATGAAAGTAAGCATGTGTGAGGTCCACTTTAACCATCCAGTCATTCGGTTGTAGAAAAGTAGGAACTCGATAAACGTTTACCAGACGAAATTTACTGACAGTCAGAAAATTGTTTAAATACTTTAAGTTAAAGACCGGCCTCTTTGAGCCATCTGATTTGGGGACCAGAAACATGTTAGAAATAAATGAGGGAGTGGCAGGTGCCGACTCTAAAACCTTAAGGGCTTTGAGTTTTTCTATTTGTTCTGTCATTGCCACAGAAGTCTTAGTGGTGAAAGGGGAGTTAAATAAATCAATATTATTATTTAGTGGAGGTTTTGATGAAAATGGAATTCGGTAGCCATCTAACATCTTAAGGATGATAGTAGGGGCGCCAAGGTTCCTCCACTTACCTGCGAATGAGCGCAACTGACCCCCTTGAAAAGAGGGCCCACTGTTAAAACCTCTTACGGTCTGGCTTCCCTGCTCTTTCCTTGGGCCGGAACCTACCTCGGGGAGGGAAAGCTTTAGCGGCTCTACGGGCTGGTTCCGGACCTCGACTCTCAGGGTGCTCCCTTCTCGCGATGGTTCTTCCCTGCTGTACTCTAGGACGAAAGGGCTGCGAGCTCTGCACAGTCACAGGTTTAACGGGTGGAGCTGGTCGCGACGTGCTAGGCTGAGGAGCGAGGCACTTCTTCACTCCCCCCAACTTATCCAGCTGGGCCGACAGGAGGTTCGGGTCAAAGAGATATTCCGATGTGGGCGGAATCTTCCGTAAGGCATCTCGGACGTATCCGTCACTGATGCCTCGCAATGCCCCCTCTCGTCGATACTCAATGTGGCTAGCCCGTTTTCCGCAGACCATCTGCATGATGTCTTTGGACACCTTCTGGGACTCAGACCCCGCCGCGAAGAGAGACTGCACCTTCTCGAAGAGAGTGGAAGTGCTCAGCTTCGTGCCCGGTTCCGCACTCCAGTTGACCAGCTCCTGCAAGGAGGCCTTCAGGAGATCAGCCTGCAGGGAAAGAGCATTGGTCAGGGAGCCGCAGAAGGAGTCCGTTGACGTACTGGCCGATTCCTCCTGAGCTAGGCGCTTCAATTCAGGGTTCAATGCCAACATTGAGAAGAGAGGGGTTGCGGCATACGACTTCTGGATCTCGAGGTAGCGGACATTGTTCCAGTTGGCCGTCCCCAGATGCTGAAGGAGCTCCACTTTTTTCACCCTCCCTGGGTCGGCCGATGGTATCTTCGGCTGCTTTAGGTCAGTTGTCCACTCCCCGAGATCCAAGTCACGAGACGGCTTATTCGGATGGACGAGTCCCATTCCCAAATCTCCTGCCAATTCCTCCCGAAGCGACGCAGGGGTGTCCAGGGAGATGCTGTCCTCGTCATCGTCATCCGAGGCGCCACGGACGGGAGCCTCCGAACGCTTTTCCAGCAGCAGACGCAACATTTCCTGCATCTGGGACATCTGCTGCGTTAATACGTCAATTCGCGGGTCGGCGGGAGCTAATTCACAAACCCTCTGCCTCTTGGCTTTGCCTTCGCCGTAGACCCTCGGACGCTTCCCCCGCGTGTCCGTGTGAATCACCTTCATGACTTCCGCCCTCGAAAATTCGGCTTCCCCGCTCTCGGAACGTTCGGAATCCGACATAATCACGAAAATACAAAAAACACTAAACAAAAACACACGAAACTCTATAAATCGCAATTTTACGGAGTTCGAACAGTCACACTGTTAATAACCTCGAAAAAAATATGTAAATTTTGCGCAAATACTGAAAAACAGGTTATTTTACGGTATTTGATGTTTGTAAACAAACCAAACGTGTTTGACCTTCGCAAAATAAATGCTAAATGAAGCTTGAAATTATAGCGTCACTAGTGGCGTCCCACTACTGGCGCCGCCTCAAGGATGCATTTGGAACTAGCAGGTGACATTGGCGGGAGATTTAAACTAAGAATTACACACGAAATTGGTAAGAAACGTCGATTTGGCTGCAAAATGGTAATGTTTATCTCACTTTATAGGTTTTAAATAAAGCCTATGCTACATAATATATTTTAGTATGCTAGGAGCATTTTTTAAGTTTCAAAATATCTTCAATTATACAAATATCCGCAGAATGAAATTCTTGTGTCCTGAATGTGAGAGTGGCCTTCAACAAATACCTGTACTACACAAACTAATTCGGGACCTCCAAGAAGAAGTCAACGCCTGCAAAAAACAGCAACAAATGCGATGCACAGAAGACATGATTAGTGAACTTAGCGATCGGCAATCCCGAGCAAAAAACATAATTATGTTTGATATCCCTGAGTGTGACTTACCAGATCCCGAACAACGCAAATTACGAGACACCGACGAATGCTGGAAAGTTATAGGAAGCATCACCAGCACAAGTCAAAATAACATAAAAGTGCTCCGTCTTGGAAAACCTTCTGCAGAAAAAAAATTCCCTCGCCCGATAAAAATAATCTTCCAAACACGAGGTGAAGCTTTGGCCATTCTCAAAAATAAAAATAAACTAAAAAAACCAAACTCAATCAAATCGGATCAAACTCCTATGCAACGGCAGCATTTAATTGATTTAAGGAATGAGCTGCATCAAAGAACAGAAAAGGGGGAGAAGGAATTGACAATCAAATACATCAAAGGATGCCCTAAAATTATAAAAATTCCAAAAAACATGTAAATAATTACATAGTCAATATCTCAATACTGTATACGAACCTATGCTCTCTCACACGGAAATTTGATCTTGTTCTTGCACAAATAAACCTTATAAAACCAACAGTACTAATAGTGACAGAAACGTGGCTAAAGGCAGAAATACCAGATACGTTAGTGGATCTTCCGGATTACACACTCTTCCGCAAAGACCGTCGAATTGAAAAACGAGGAGGTGGTGTAGCAATATATGTAAAGAAAAGGACCATAGGCCTGACAATCTCAGCCCAGGTGAACAAAGCCCTGGAAAACAGTTCTAGTAATTACCCACAAATTGACGCATTATTCATTGACATGCAAATACACAATCTCAAAACTATACTAGCTGGTGTCTACTGCCCACCAAATGCATCGTACGAAAACCACCAAAAACTAT
Source organism: Hesperophylax magnus (assembly GCA_026573805.1). Taxonomy (NCBI): domain Eukaryota; kingdom Metazoa; phylum Arthropoda; class Insecta; order Trichoptera; family Limnephilidae; genus Hesperophylax; species Hesperophylax magnus. Next base: position 12,434,838 of record JAIUSX010000022.1, read on the forward strand.
TACACCAATTAAAAATAATAGCTGACGTGTCAAACGTAATAATCCTTGGAGACTTCAATTATTCCAAATTGGTATGGCCCATTACAGAAGTGCGTAATTCAAACAGCCCCGAGGCCTTATTTGAGGATATGTACTTGAACAGTAACTATTGGCAATTGGTAGATAAACCTACAAGATACAGGGACAACAATACCCCATCTCTATTGGACTTAGTCCTGTGCAATGATGAACATCTCATTACTGATATAAAATATCTAGCACCTATAGGCAAAAGTGACCATATATGTTTGTTGTCAACTCTACAAGTAAGTACCAGCCATAACAACGGATCCTCCGGCCCGAGAGGCAAGAAGCCGAGACCCAACTATCACATAGCAGATTATGATAAAATAAATGAAACCTTAAGCACTCATGATATAATGTGGTCTCTCATGGAAACCACTACAACTGAAGAAAAGTGGAACTTTTTTACGAACATGTTTGAAGAGAAGATTGTGTCAAAAATACCACTATTCAAAGGCAATAAAAACCACAATAAGAACAAACCTTGGATCGACAAACTTATCCAGAAAACACCTGGGGAATGTAAATGAGATTGAAAATGAGTATTACAGAGAATATAAACTGAAAAATAACTACCTTTTATCGCAACTAAGAAATACCAGAAAAAAGTTTGAGCAAAAATTGATTGACAGCGGACAGAAACCATTTTACAGTTATATAAGGAAACAGATTGCCTCGAAAGTGTCTACTCCAACCATACTATATAACTTCTCTAACGAAACAGTTACCAGCGAGATAGACATAGCGAACATCCTTGCAACACAATTTGAAAAAACCTATGTCAATGAACCAGACACCAGTATACCAACTATTAGTCAAGATGTGTATGTAGATAGTTCACTATGCGAAATAGAATTCACTCCATCAGCAGTTGAGAATATTTTGAAGGGGTTGCGAGAAGATAGCGCTACTGGCCCTGATAATATTCCTGCTATTGTTCTCAAAAAGTGTGCAGCAACTCTCAGTCATCCCATAGCTCTGGTTATGCAACAATCCTTTTTAGATGGGAAACTCCCTAAAGATTGGAAGAGAGCTATAATTACACCCATCTACAAAAAAGGTGATAAACTCAAACCAGCAAATTACAGACCTATAAGCTTGACTAGTATTATCTGCAAAACCATGGAAAGAATAATAGTGGACGAGATACGCTCATTCCTGATCAAACTTGACATAATCTCAAACAAACAGCATGGATTTGTGCCAAAAAGATCCACGATTACCAATCTCATTCTTAACATAGATTACTGGACAAACGAGTGGGACAAACGGATTCCCACTGACGTAATTTATCTCGACTTCGAGAAAGCCTTCGATACTGTTCCAACCAATAGACTGTTGGCTAAACTTAAATTCCTAGGCATAAGAGGACGACTTCTCGAATGGATCAAATCCTTCCTCACTGAGAGAAAATTACAAGTTCGAATTGGCAACCAACTGTCATCTGAGCGAAATGTGACCAGTGGTGTCCCTCAAGGATCAGTTCTCGGTCCAGTTCTGTTTATTTTGTACATCACGGACCTGCATACTATAATAAAATCAGACTCCAGCTGCTTTGCAGATGACACAAAATTCTTTGCAAACCCACACACTCATCACAACCAACTGCAAAACGATTTAAACGAAATATATCAATGGACAAATGATTGGCTTCTTAAACTCAATGTCGAAAAATGCACTGTCCTACATGTTGGAAAAACTAACCCTACACTTGCCTACAAACTTAATGGAACACCTCTAAAAGCAGTGACATTACAACAAGACTTAGGAGTTACCATATCACAGGACTTGAAATGGGAACCACATATCGCTGGAATTGTGAAAAGAGCAAATTCACTAACATATCTAATCAGGAAAACCTTCCTTGACCTAACACCGGACATGATGTTAAAAATATATAAAACATATGTGCGACCTCTCCTGGAATATGCTTTCCAAATATGGAGTCCTTACTTCACAAAGGATATAAATCTGTTAGAGAGAGTACAGAGACGTTTCACTAAAATACCAAGAGCTCTGAAAGATCTACGATACGAAGATAGACTCAAGGAATTGAGATTACCAACCTTACAAGAAAGAAGAGAAAGGGGTGACTTGATCGAGACTTTCAAAATTTTATCTGGATATTACAGTTGCCCTAGCATCCAAGAAATCTTCACTAATAATAAAAATATAAATCTCCGTGGACACTCAAAAAAAATCACCAAAACGCCTTTTGCATCTAATCCTAGAAAACACTTCCTTGCAAATAGAGTAGTGGATGCTTGGAACAAACTCCCACAACATGTCATCGATGCAACAAATATAAATCATTTCAAAGCCCTATTGGATTCACATTTGGAGAGAAGAAAGGACTTAGTTCAAACATAAAACACTCAATTGCTGTCAAACTAGTTGTGAAACCGGATATGAGCGCATCAGCAGAATGCTGCCTGCTCATTACATAATAATAATAATAATAATTAATAAATCAAGGTAACTACGGCAAGCTAGCTGACCTCATTTGCAAAATTATAAATGGTATTATTGATTCACCTACTCTACTGCAACTCATTCCCTTCAATATCCCCTCGCAAAGACTCAGAAATAATGAACTGCTCTTCCTCAACCATCATTCGAAAAATTATGGATATTATTCACCATTGTCCAGAATGTGTAGACTGGTCAACTCAAGTTAAAACCTTAACTTTTTTGGGATAAGTCTGAATGATTTTTGCCAGTCGCTAAACAAGTGACGGAATATTTAAGTGTCCTGTGGTCCTGACCCACGGCGTATTCTTGACTTGATTCGACTTGTCACTTTATTTTCTTATATTATATCTACCATATGTCTTTGCTTTCATGTACCTTTGTCTACTCCTGTATTTTTCTTTTTACTTTATTCATGTTATTATTTTGTAATTTGGACGATGTCCGTCAATAAATAAATAAATAACCACAGTGGATTTCTTGGCACACTAGAGGTTAAACGATTGCGACGTCATCAATTTATTATTGTCTGCTTTAACAAATGTATGGATCAGTAGGCTCTTAGCAGGCATACCGCACTCGGCCTTGGTCGATTCTTTATCCACCTGGGATGACTGCCTCAGTCTCAAGTCTAAGACTGTACCTAAGAAATATCAGTAGGCGCCTATTTATATAAAAAAATAAACGCATAAATATCCATAGCAACTGAAAAATATATTCGTTTCCTGGATTAATTTATGCCAGCAGCCAGTCATTTGGTGGGTGGGCTGCCGATTTCGAAATTAATTTAGGTCAAAGCTCTGCCTTTTTAAATCTTTACATATCAGTCGTAACCAATAAATACTTATTAGGTACAGCTACATTTGGATATAACATAAACAAGATGCTCCCACGGAGAAGGCTTGTGAGTGAAAAATTAGGCGTTCTTACTAATCGTTCGGTCAAAATTATATTAAGGAGAACCTTGTGGTCTACGCGGGTAATTTAAAAATGTCGCTAGAATAAAGGTATTTTTTGCTCGAATAATCGCGTAGACCACAAGGTTCTCCTCGGCCGAATTTCGGCCGAACGACATATATGTAAACAGGGAATTTTTATCTAAATTCTGACATCGATTTCATTCGTGTGGCCGATGAGATATTTTGCCGCATCTGGAGGATACCTACAATGTCATTTGTTAGGTACTTCTCCCCACACAAAAGTTGGCCGAACGATTTTTTTTTTCATAACAAATTTGCAATCAACTTTTGCCGTTAGTTTTGGTAATGTGGCAAGTCGGATATTTTCATCCCAAAAATGACACCGGAAGTCGTCGCTTTCCAGGACTCCTCCCGGGCCGAAATCTGGATGAATGCGTTTTTTTTAACTAATCTTATTTGGGGTTAAAGCCCAGTACTAATTTAGTTCATGTGGCCTATGGGATGGGATTTTTACGGTCATCGCTTGGACTATAAGTGATATCATCATTCTAGTATCTTCTGTCTTTTTCGTTTTCAAACAAGACGTTTGAGAAGGAAGATTTTTCATCGATGACGTATGTACAACCTACAGTCAAAATAATAAACATGGTTGCGTCTTTGCAGACAGTTTTTTTTTTATATAACCGCCTTTCCAAGTATTCTGACTTCGGTTTTGGTACGTATTTCTCTATTTTTAGCCCGCTAAAATTTATTGTGTTTTATAAATTGAATCCCGAATCGAAGAAGCACAATTAATTGAAATAATCACCATAGTACTTAATGATACCAGACTTCTTAATCCTAGGTTTATCAAATATTTGTTGTAAAGCAGGTGAACGTCATTTACAACACATTAATAATAAAAAGATGTTTTTTTTTTACATTAACTCCACACAGGAGGCCCCGAGGAAAATAATTTACATCAAGACCTATGTTATCTTTGGGGATGCTGTGTGGAGGGTCTTTTTGAGGAGAGGAATCAGTGAACACAGGTCTTGAAGAGGGGGGGAAGGAACACAGAGGCCAGCAAATCGTTCCACAGCCGAGCTGTTGAACTCAAGAACCAGTCGTAGAAGCGCCCCGTTCTCATGTGACAAATGTCAACCGGGCATGAGCATGCGTTTGGCGTGTTTCTCGACTATCCACCGGTTCCGAAGGGATTAATGACGCTAGTTCCTCTAAGCATCTTCTATTGTAATACCGGTAGATTGCAATTGTGCTGTAAGGATTGCAATCCGTTTCTTAAGAGAAGGGAATCTATCAAACGGACTGCCCGTTTCTACACAATCAAGGGTTTTTTCCGGGTATCTTGGGGCTCCAGACCAGAGGTGGCTGCCAAATTCAACAGTAGGGCGCACTTGCTATTTGTACAGGGTCAGTAGTTGTGCACTATGTTTACTTCAATGACTACACAATTTATTATATTTAATGTGAACACCTGGATATTAGAATTCTTGCCTGTATTTGAACACTTTTATCAATATTATTATAACGACATAAACAATGGATGCCTTTGTTAGAAGCAGGGTAATGAAGGTTTCGATTTGAAGATCAGAGAAAAAATAAAAGCATCCCGGGATTAATACCTATAATATGTCGTCGACAGGCATGCAATACCGTAAATTCTTCTATTCGATAATGGCCTAAAACTTTTCTTAGAAATACTAACTTTAGAAGACTGCAATTGACTCCAGTTAGATATAGATAACATTGTTGTATGGAGTAAAATGAATCAGATTCAGTTCAATATACCTTTAGAGGGCACTGACTGAAAAGTTCGAATGCCATGATCCTTAACCTCCAAATGGCACACACGTCCCCACTATGTCATTTGTACAAAAATACTCCACTGCTTTCCTCTCCAACTTCACTCGCGTTTTACACAATTATGTTGCTTGCGCATTCCTGGGAAAAGTATTAAAAATAAAATTATAAGGGTCATATTTCAAAGTGTCACACATGAAATATAACCCCACAGGTTGGTACATAATGTACTTACCCGTTTTTCAAGATTTCCTTATAAAGGGTTAAATGTTTAATTGTATCATTCACTAGGGCCTGTCGTACTAATTATGGGTATACAATTGACGCCTGAAGCGTCTCCACCACGAAGGATTTTAGAATAATGTTTGATAGTAGGCTGATATTTCATGCTCACATGTTACACATTTCTTCAGACTGATTCGTGGATCATGGAGGCAATTCATTTCTTTGTTCCCGATGGTTATCCCCGTCACCGACATCATCAGATTGTTTTATCTCCCAGCCTACAGGTAACTCAGAACTAACTTGCCAATGGTCATGCCAGTGGGTAGGGCAGTCTGGCTGTTGAACAGAATCAATTCGGTTAACATCAAAGAAGCAGCCTTGAAGCCGGTAAAAATATTCAATAAATAAAAAAAAAAATTTTGTCAACGCCAACATTATAAAGTTACACTTTGATTTTTGTGTTTAACAAACTCAGTAGAACTAATATCGAAAGGAAAATGAATGTACAAGGTCGACACTTTTACAATGCTTTGTGATGTGCGTGGGAACAATTCTTCAACACTGCAAATGCAGGGCTTCGACTCCTAGGGGTTTAGGCAAGCTTTTTTGCATTCTTTATTGCTACTAGTATAATATATGTCTATTTTTTGTTTGTTATTAAAACGGTATAAAATGAACAAATTTGTGATGTTTTTGAAATAACAACTGCCTGTTTCATGGTGAGAACATGAAACAAATTATTGCGGTATTGACATTGGAAATCGCATATCACATAGGTACCCGGTGTTACACATTGGATGTCACATATCAGATAGGTACGCAGTGTTACACATTGGAAGTCACATATCAGATAGGTACGCAGTGTTACACATTGGAAGTCACATATCAGATAGGTACGCAGTGTTACACATTGGAAGTCACATATCAGATAGGTACGCAGTGTTACACATTGGAAGTCACATATCAGATAGGTATGCAGTGTTACACATTGGAAGTCACATATCAGATAGGTACGTAGTGTTACACATTGGAAGTCACATACCAGATAGGTATGCGGTGTTACACATTGGAAGTCACATACCAGATAGGTATGCGGTGTTACACATTGGAAGTCACATATCAGATAGGTACGCAGTGTTACACATTGGAAGTCACATATCAGATAGGTACGCAGTGTTACACATTGGAAGTCACATATCAGATAGGTACGCAGTGTTACACATTGGAAGTCACATATCAGATAGGTACGCAGTGTTACACATTGGAAGTCACATATCAGATAGGTACGCAGTGTTACACATTGGAAGTCACATATCAGATAGGTACGCAGTGTTACACATTGGAAGTCACATATCAGATAGGTACGCAGTGTTACACATTGGAAGTCACATATCAGATAGGTACGCAGTGTTACACATTGGAAGTCACATATCAGATAGGTACGCAGTGTTACACATTGGAAGTAATTCACATTGTAGCCCAACCCCAATGTTTTCTGTTTGCAAAAACATTTGGTTCAATGTTAATGGTAATATAGTTGCTGGAAAGCCGACTTTACACATAACTTTTAGTACTACAGAAAGTCACAACATTCATATTTTTTCTGGCCGCAGGACCTATTGAAAGAGACGGGACGAAAGTGCATCAAAGTTCAACTGTAATAATGTCGAGTTATTATTTTGGGAAAGGGGTATACAAATGACCGGGGGTATAGTGCACTAACAACATGATGTGCAAGTAAAAATAGAAAAATAACTTTTTTCGAAATTTCAACATTTTAAGGTTGAAAAGTTTTCAGGTAAAAAAAGTTTAATTGAGAAGGTATGGAAAAAATATATTCTTCTATGGAAAACTATTTCTGTACCTAAAAAAAATAAATAATAAACTGAATTTCTGAAAAAGTTATTTATCTTTTTACTTTTACTATCATGTCAATCACCTCCCGAAGTTAGTTCACTTTGAAATCTTCACCTTGTGTAATAAAGAACTATATTATTTGGTTCTCGTGGTTTTGGTAAGTTTAAAACTGTGTGTTCTATTTGTGAAAAATTGTGTGTAATTCTAAATGGGATTCAAATTTTGAATTTTGTAATCATGGTGAATCACAACTTTGTATGGAAATATGGGCAATTGGCCCAAATTGGGTTTATATTTGGATCACGAAACACGCCCACAAGGCAATTCTTTTGTTATTCTATATTCTATGTCTGCAGCATACCGGTTGCCTAGCACTGCACCACACTAAAACAATGCAGTAGATACATATTTGTTGTGTTTGAATGGCTACGTTGACTATGAGCAAATATAGATACAAGTGAATTCCTATCTTTATCAGGCACTTCATTATGCGTTTTATAAAAGCCGCAACCATAAACAATAACACTCAATTCACTAAGTGCTCAGCAGGAGAATCCATTCTCTGATCACTTTTCACAATAGTTTCCGTTCGAGACTAAGATGAAGTTAATATTTTTAATTGCATTGGTGTTGAGTTATAAAGTCTTTCTCTCTGATGGGTCGTTATACTATGTAACAGTTTCTCCAAGGACTACGCTCTCTCGGCAAGCTCGGCAAGTTGTCATTCAAACTGCACCCGTGGAATTGTCAGCAAGATGGTTTGCACCACAAACAGAGCCAAGTAACCAAGTGATACCAATACCCCTTACGGTGGTAAGGTCAATAGGTAACAGGCCTATTGATACAATTCCTGACAACAGAGGTAAAAAATATTTCAGTAAAAATTATAAGCTGTATAATATCTCCAATCTCTTCTTGAAACTCTTGTTTTAAATTGTCTTCACCTGACTCAAACATTATTGTCTCTTAATTTATTTTACCTATTGTGTCCTAATGTTCATTAAATGTTTTTTTCGGTTCAGAAAGGATTTCTAAGGCATTCAAATATATTGTTTTATTATTTAATAGTTTGTTTCAAAATTATTATTTTTTTTTTGCATTTTTCAGACTTTATGTCCGGGTTAAATCTTCCCCACAGGAAAAACTAAGTCCTTCCACACACTTTTTCACAAATGATCATCTAGTCCAAGGCTGCCCAACCCCAGGCCCGCGGGCCACATTGTGAACGAATTATAAGTGGCCCGCGTGAACCATTTTCAAAAAACCCGCCAATCCGCCAATTTGAAAAAGTGTCGCGGGCCCGCGGTAAAACAAACAATGCAGCTTGCGCGCGGTCACCAGTGTTGCCAACGAAGGCGATTTATCGCTATTTAGGCTACTCACAACGAGAATCAGCGACGAAAAAATTTAAACTGTTGAACTTATTTTTTAAACAAAAATACACCGGTTTTTGATATAATATTTTTTGCATATATAAGCATAGTAAATAAAAAAAAAAACAACACGTCAAATCACCAGAGATCAAATAGGAAAATAATTCACCAACTCCAGATATTTTCATATCAGAGGGTTCGGCTCGGTAGAACTCCTAACTGGACCTATAAATCCTACTGATCCCTCAATATAAATATTTAAAAAATCTTCCGTAATCCTACATCTATTTAAAATGACTGATTTTTGCATTTTTATGTATAAATTCTTTGACAGATCTAATACGCCTAAATTTTTAATGAGAGAGCTAGGTATAATGCCAGTAGCCGTACTAACAAATGGTTATATTTTTATAGTCTGAGAATGCCAAATTCTTTTAATTTCATTTCCTAAATCTTTTCTAAAGATTTTTTAATATTACAGGAATTTGGAATAGCGACATCAATGATATAAGTTATTTATTATTTTTATTACTATTCTATACAGAAAAGAACAAAAGTTGAAGTTGATTCAACATTGGGTTTCTATTGAATGTCTATCGGGATATATTTTCATTACCTCTTGGTGTGCAGCTGCAAAATTTTCACTGTGCGCCATCTGATTGTATTTGTCATAATGTACATGTTTTTAGCAAAATGATTTTATTGTAAAGTGCACCGTATTACCAGATAATGTGTCTATATATTTATAACAATAATATATAATCTACCCCATCTATTTCCCCAGAATAGCCAGTTATATTCAACCAAAGATACACTGGCGTTTAAGAGGTTAAGCTGTTTGTAATGCTTTTGATTTTTCGACAATCTCTTAACCCCCCAAAACAAATAAATGGACAATATTGCTACTCTAATATTGTTACCTGCTCCAAGATTGTTACCTACTCCAAGATTGTTACCCATTCCAAGATTGTTACCCACTCCAAGATTGTTACACACTCCAAGATTTTTACCCACTCCAAGATTGTTACCCACTCCAAGATTGTTACCCACTCCAAGATTGTTACCCACTCCAAGATTGTTACCCACTCCAAGATTGTTACCAACTCCAAGATTGTTACCCACTCCAAGATTGTTACCCACTCCAAGATATTCACATTTTATTATAAGTATAAATATTTTTATTTCTAGAAATAGATACAGACTATTGGGCATCCTCTTCAAAATCAGACTCTCGGGATAGGTCTGATTATGGCTACTGGCGCTATCCTCAGAAGCAACGAAGTTGGAGTTGGGGAATGAAAAGTGAAAGATACTAATGGCGAATAAATTGAGATTCTTTTGACATAAATATTTTTTAAATGTAGAAAAAAAAATAACAATACATATACAATTTTTGTATTTTTTACCAAGTGCTTTAAATAAATAAAGAATATGTACAAATAAAGGGCGTGCTATTTTAAAAATTATTGTTGTTATGTGTTAGGTTGGTGACCGCCATTCAATTCTCCTTCTCTACTAGATACTGGCTAGAACAATCCTTTGAAGTGAAAAGCCATTTAAAAAAAAAAAAACTTTTTCACACCCAATAAAATATTACATTCTGAATCAATTTCAAAAGATTTTATGTTTCAAACATAGAATAGAATAATACATTTCATATTTCAATAAAAATGGCAATGAAACTTTCGGATTTTATCCATAGATGGCACTACCATATCAACTGTGGTTTGGTAAAACCCTCCAAGCCACAAAATGAAAATTTTACAGGAGATGTTAAAAACAAATATTTAAAAATTCCTAAAACTAAATCAAAGTTTATATGAAAGTGGTTATTTGTTTTTCAAAATTTTGATGCAAGATATTTAAATTCTATTTGGGGGATATTTCACCATCCTCTTGTTAGCTTATCCATAGGATAATGAATACTAATAAATAAATTAATAAATACTCGCAACAAGTAGAAAACTCGGTTAACCTATTCAATATATTGCCACAAGTCATAACTTCAAGTACCGAATAGTACACGACTTTATAAATAAATAAATCGAAAATACATTATCCTTTGAATAAGCTACCAAGAGGATGGCGAAATCCCCTTACAATTATGAGAGATTTGAGGGTTGACTAATTTCATTTACGGTATTCTCGAAATAACCTAAAACAAATTGTTGGTTATTAATACAGTGGAACCTCATAACGAGTTTAATTTATTCCAGAATCTTACTTGTTATGTGAAACACTTGTTAAGCGAATATAAATTAATATAAAATTCTATAATGTATTCCATGCCAAAAAAATACTCAATTTATTTTTATTTTTAGCGTTTATTCAAATAAAATTACATACTAATAAATTTTTAAGGAGCGTAACAACCTGGAATGCAATTTCGATTTGCAAAAATCAATAAAAAAATCGAAATAAACTAACTAAACTAACTAACTAACTAACCATCACGCCGTTTCTCCGCAGGGGTAGGCAGAGAGGACGGACCGCCAAACAACTCGGTCTTGGCACACACTCCTTGCCTCATTCACATTCATACATACTCTTCTATTATTCTGACTCTTGACATGGCTCGACTCGAGTATCTGATTCACTTGATCGTGCCATGTCTTCCTCGGGCGTGCCCGACTTCTGCTACCACTCACATTTGCATGATATATCCTCCTTACACTCCTATCTTCGCTCATTCGCTCTACATGCCCAAACCATCTAAGCGTCCCTTTCTTAATCTTACTCATTACGCTTACATCAGCCTTGCACTCTTTGCGGATCTCCACATTCCTCACACGATCAAACAATTTACCACACATACGCCTCAGGGATCTCATTTCAACAGCATTCAATCTACTTTCATCCTTTCTTTGCCAGTTCCATGCCTCACTTCCATACATCAAGGTAGGTACCAGCACTCCGTTGTGGACTGCTAACTTCGCTTCTTTGGACAATTTTTTGTTAGCGCCAACGGCGTTCAGTCCTCCGTTAACGGAATTACCTGCATTTACCCTTCTTTCAATATCTCTGTTAGCCTTCCCATCTCTCGTAAACATACTTCCTAAATACACAAACTCATCCATCTGCTCCAAGTATTCCTCATTCACAATTATATTGCGCACTGTTTTCGTACTCTCTCTTTCAAACACCATTACTTTAGACTTACTTACATTCATCATTAACTCATTCTTCATGCATACTTCGTTCATCCTAGACACGAGAGACTGTAGATCTTCTATACTATTAGCAATCAGCACCGCATCATCAGCATACAACAGGCAACATACTTTCAAATTATTCAAATTCGCGCCCAATCCCACCTCTTTCAATTCTTGCATACAATTATCCATGTATAGATTGAATAACCACGGTGACATTATGCAGCCTTGTTTAACACCTTTTGTGATATCAAACCACCCTGTAAAATCACCGTTCACCCTAACACATGCAACGCTTCCCTCATACAGAGGCGCAATTGCCTGAGTCAGATTTGTATTCACTCCATACTTGGACAACACCTTCCATAGCTTTTTCCTGTCGACTCGATCGTATGCTTTTTGTAGATCTACAAAGGCACAGAAAAGTTTCTGATTTTTTGCCAGAAACTGTTTTCTGGTTTTTTGGTTTTTTGTTCAGTGAGCATACGCAATGAGAAGATCTGGTCCATGCACCCCCTTCCACTCATAAAAGCACCTTGCACATCCCATATTTTATCCTTTGTTTCCTTTCTTACTCTTTCAATCAAAATTCTACCATACAGCTTGCCACTTGAACTTAGCAGGCTAATAGCCCTATGATTCCCACATTCCATACGTGACCCTTTACCTTTGTATAATGGCATGATCACAGCCCTTCTCCAATCTAAAGGCGTATAACCTTCCTTTAAACATTGGTTAAAAAGATTGCACAACCATGTGAGAATTATACGGCTAACTCCTTTAAAATATTCAGCAGCAATATTGTCAAACCCGACAGCCTTACCATTCTTCATACATTTAATCGAACTTTCTATCTCATCCATGCTAATTTCGGTAACATTCACTCCATCGTCATTCATATCTGATTCGCCGCTGGAATCACTGTCACTCACTTCGCTTTCGAAGACTTCCTCGAAATAATTCATCCATCTCTCTTTTATTTTTTCTTCATTCGTCAACATTTTTCCATCTTTTGATTTTATCACTTTCATGCTTCCGTTTTCTGGGCCACTCCGGGACCTTTTGACTTCTTTCCAAAACAACTTAATGATTTCTTGGAAATGGTTTGTCATTTTCGTTCCTTCTTCCTCTTCCAGGCGTTTCTTTCGTTCTTTCACTCCAACTCTTACTTTTTTCTTACATTCCTTATATACTTCTTTCGCTTGATACTTCTCTTCGCTGGAAGCACTGCCAGCCGCAATCAGACATAACCATGCTTTCTTCTTCTCTGAGACCAGTGCTTTAATCTCATCATCCCACTATGCATCACCTTTCTTCCTACCTTGCGTACTTATTCCACAAACTTCCCTAGCAGATTCACAAAGACACACTTTTATGTGGTTCCATGTTTCGTCTATGCTTAGACCATCCATTTCCTTCGCATTCAATCTTATCTCTGCACAATTCACATACTTACTTCTCACATTATCGTTTTGTAGTTTTTCTATTTTGACTCTTGTTGGAGTTAGTACCGTTTTCACTTTAGAGCGCCAACCGCGAAAGAGATTTACTCTTGACACTACAAGAAAGTGGTCAGTTTCGACCTCAGCCCCTCTGAAAACTCTTGTGTCCTCGATAACAGCTCTCAATCTAGAGTCAATTACTACAAAATCAATAATTGACCTCTCATTTCCTCTTTCCCACGTATATTGGTGGATACCTTTATGATCGAAGAAAGTATTCGACACAAACAGGTTCCACTCTAAACATACTTCAAGTATTCTGTTCCCGTTGTCATTCATTCTTTTATCCCCAAACATACCTAAGACCGAATCAAATCCGTCACGTCTAATTCCCACCCACCCATTCAAATCGCCTGCCATTATAATCCTTTCGTTCATATTTTTTAGTCTCATTACATCATTCTCACCAGTCCAAAAATCATCTTTCACTTCATCGCTTTCAGAATTAACAGGGGCGTAGCAAATAACAAGAAACACCCTTGTCAAACCGATTTTAAATCTGATCCACATTATTCTCGGACTTACACATTCATACTGCAACATACATTCAATCATTCTGGGAGACAGTAGCGCTGCAACACCTTGACAAGCCCTCTCCGTATCTGGTCTCCCAGACCAAATGACGAGCCTATCATTATGCTGCATTGTACCGCTACCCTTTTTCATACTCTCTGTTATACACAGTACGTCCAAACATTTGCTCATCATTGTATCACACAGTTCGTTCATCTTTCTTTCCATTCCTCCTCTAATGTTCCATGTACCAATTCGATATTGATCACGTTCCGTCCTCCTCTTTGCGCCACCGAAGGGTTGGCGATGTGATGGATAGCGAACCTCATCGACATCTTTGTCGGCCATTCCCTTCCATGTACTACTTAAACATCTTACTTATACAACTTAACATATCGTTACACACATAAAAAAAAATACATATTTATACGCTTAATATAACATTTAACTTAATCCTAAACTCAACCAAAGAAAAAACTGTTCCAGAATGGCTAAACAAATACACTACCACTAAAAATAGATAGTTTATCACTGTATAATTGTTTTAAAACACTCCATGTAGACAGCAAACCAAAGAGCGCGGGTTCAGTCCGATTTCATCCTTCATTTCCAATGTCATTATTCCACGCGCGGAAGGGCACGAGCTTATTATTTATGACAATTCATTATATTTCACTAGGAAACTGTCTAGGGACATTTGTTTTTGCAGATGCTTCAAAATTTGGTGAAAATGTGACACATTCGACAATGCTCTTTGGCCAAAGCTTCTTCCAACCAGAAGTGAAGGTCCTCTTGGTAACCTCTTCTTGCGCCTTGTCAATCATCTTGAGGCAAGTAACGATGTGAAAGGGATCTTTTCAAAACTCTGAGAGTGAGACTTGTCCCTTCAGTCACCTGAAAACAACGCTCGAAGAGTGTTTTAGTGAAGAGTTTCTTAAAGTTAGAAATAACCTGCTGGTTCATAGGCTGGAGTAACGGAGTGGTGTTACATCTATCATAGCATCTATATTCTTAATTTTATCCTTATTTTTTAGGATAGTGGAATTCGTTGATGTAGATTGTAGACCGATTGAATGTGCTCGCTAGATCAGCCATGCTCATACCTTGTTCTCGCTTTTCAATGATTTTAGGTTTTATTTCTACAGTTACTTTTATTCTCTTATGCCTGTCTTCTTTTGGTCTTTCTTCAGGCACATTTTTGAAAAGGTTATTAAACTTTGCACAAAAAAGAATCATTATCACATGAGACACTAACGTGCTAGCGGAACGAGTGCTAACCAGAGAGTGACGCACAGGTGCGGATCACAAGTGAGTGATGTGAAGATGGGACTTGCCCTTTCTTAGTCACTCGTTGTGCGAAATGTCGCTTGTTAAGGGAGCTATTTTTTTATCATCTGTTTTGCTCATTATGCGAATTACTCATTATAAGAGGTACTCGTTATGAGAGGTTCCACTGTATTTAAAAATGTCTTAATCAGCAAAAATTATTTTGCCATGTTATACTATGAAGACTATTCTATATGAAAATGCGGTTTAAAGGGTTTTACCAAAACATAGTCGATATATTATGTTGTAAATTTATTTAAATAATTCAAAGTTTTTGTAGACTCTATGGCTGAACGGGTTTGAGATATCGGCAGCTGTTCTAGGAAGTATCATGGCATTCTCTAAAATAAAACCAATTTCATTTTAACATTATTTATCTTATATTATTATAATTTATGTTATGCTTATGGTCAACATGCGCATGTTATAAAATATTTTTTATAAAAAAAGTTCATAATACATATTATGTATATTATTTATCATAGAATATTCACAACTTTAACAGCAAATATAGGAGGCTACAATATTTCCGTGATAATACAATAATAATAATTATTATTAAACTAAAACACAATCAAATATCAAAATCAGGTACATAATAGGAAATATTGTACTAGTGCCGGTTATTCTGCAGGGGAAAACTTATAAAAAAAAATATTCAAGACAGGGAGCAACATTGCAAATAATATTGTAATCTTATCATTCAGATATTCACAGAAAAATAACTCCAATATAAATGCAGTGGAGTAACAACCGCCTGTGCAGACACCCTTGAACTCAACCAAAACATTTACTAATTAATGCAGAAATATGCTATTATCTTAGGAGAGGAAGGAGTGAATTAATATTTGATTGCACATTATCCAAAAACTAAAACACTAGCATTCAGGCGTAGAGTATGTTGATAAATAATTGTATAGAGTTATAAAATGTCACCCTAGATTTCTTTATAATATACTTTGTTTCTTCTTGGGAATAATAATTAATGATTAGTTATGGTTCAAATATTGTTACTGTCAAATTACCCATCTGGTAACTCGTCTAATACATATTTTTTCTTTCTTTTTTAAATATTTTGTGTTTGTATGTAGTATTACTTTATGTTTACTTCACTCAAATGTAAATTAACCTCGATACAGGCTTAGTCCTAGTGAGGTTGATTTTTATCAGAAACAAACATGATTTATGTATAGTGAGATGCAATAAATAAATAAATACAGTAACAGGTAATTAAATAAACATTTACCTAACAAACCTGTTTTCATAAAGGTTCAATTGGCCTTGAAAAATTCTATTGCATTTTAAAGTGCAATATTTGGTACATAAAATCTAAATATCATCACTCACATTAATAACATACCTCAAAAAAATATAAAATTACAATTTTTTTTTTTTTTTAAAACACATTCCCGTAAAACAAACACGCATGTGCCATAGTTTGAATCGCTTCCTTTGTATAAAATTTGGTAACAATGCGTAACGCAGAATTAAAAATTAGTAAGTAAAATTATAAAAGAAAGGCGAAAAAGGTAATTTCATATTTTTTGAGATGCGCGGTGTTATAATATGAGCGACGATATGTAGGTACATATGTATTTATACACATTTGTATGTAAGACATTTTGTGAAATGTAAAATACAGTAATTAATATTTCATAGAGATTAACAATCCATCAATTACCAAATCGATTAATGTCACAATATTGTACATCCATTCATTGGGTAGCACAGCTCACGCCTTTGAGCTAGGTAGGTAGATAGAATTTATTATGTTTTATAGAAATATGGGATTATCAGCGAAGTGTAGATGGATTCATTGGCTTTAAATGACAGTAAGCAGTTTATGTTTCCATATTAATATTCGGGGTTATGATTTTTGGAAAGAGCGCGGCCGACTGGAAATCTCTAAAACTGGAAATCTCTATCGCTCAAGATGTTTTTTTTTTATACACTATCGCTCAAGTGGTTTTACCATTTATTCGAGATAATTGAATTAAAAATAAGAATCTCTTGGAATGTTTTTTTAAATACATCGAAATATGTAAATTTCTATGGAATGGTGTTATACAGATATGCCATATTTTTACACCTAAGAAATAATTTTTACAATGTCTTGGCTTTAAGTCATCGAAATGATTTTATTGCAAAAGCGACGAGCATGTATACATTTACATAAATTGCAAAATATAGTACCAAAAATAAATATTATATGGTACTGAATAATAACGGCATGCTTCTTGATCAAATATTCACTAAACGGCTTCAATTCGGGAATGTGAACAGAACAACAGAAGAAAAAAAACATATTAGGGAGAAGTGCCGTCCCCAGCCGTGGTCAGATATATTCATATTATAAACAAAAAGGCGTAAACAACTACATACATATATGTATATAACAAACTTAGAAACATAAAACATTTTTAAAATGTTGGATTACAAATTATTAAACAAGTAGCGCAGACCCGTGGAGAATCAAGATATTGTCTGAATTCTTGATTCTTGAAAAATCAGTTCCAATTTATTAAATAACATATTATAAGTAAGTATTTTATCGCTTTTCTGAACTATTTACACAACTGATTCTAATTTTGAAAAAGACAATAAATAAAGCAAATTTGTGAACCAGATTTCACATGGGACTAACTGATTAACACGCAAACAGCGGAAATCAGTATTTTTAATGATTTAATTTCAGTTGTGATGTGAAGTGACATTCTAAATTTCAAAAGTAAGTATTTTTATTATTTTCAGTAAATATAACGAATTTATGCTGCCATTCTTAAAATAGTTGATGGCGGTCAGCATAGTTGCTTTTTAAGCAGTTGATCGGGGCTCGATTCTCGCCCGCGGCAATTCTCTTTTTGAAATGTGAGTTTTCACAGGTCTGCACTAGCGAATAAATAAAAAGGAATGTTACGAACAAGAACATGAAAACATGTTTAAAATGGAATGAACATATATTATAAATCCATAGAATAAAGAATAACATTAGAAGTGCCTGGTGGGAGAGTTTCATTATCCAAATATTTGCCCAATTTGGGCCGATATTTCTATACAAAACTGTGTTTTCGAAATTCAAATGGAATAAAGATCTACAATTTCTGGCAAATGTAAGTGAGACGGAGCTCTGGGCTGTTGGGCTAAATGGAACATTTAATTCCATTCAAATTGGTACGGAAGGCACTTTTAGTGTTATATTCTTTATTCTATGTGTAAAACACTATAACTTACGTCTTGAACATTTTTTTTACACAGCCAATGTCACTGTCAATATTGTCTTTACATGTTTTTCTACATAATCTTGGGTTACTTTTTAGAATTTTAAATCAAACAAAATTACTTTGTTTTCATATTTACCATCATTAGTGACTGAAATTTTCATTAATTTAATTTTCTCAGCCCCATTCAATCATCTGGAATCTTTTTCTAACCAACGCCAGCCTTTAAAAGGTTACAAAAAATGGTTGCCATTGTTACAACCGAGAACTATACCAATTTATTGTTTGAAGAGCCATCAATAACAAGATTCATAGAGCTGGGACGGCTGTGCTATGTAGGACATTTAGCAAATACAGAAGTTAGGCTCTGCTGGGCAGGACATATAGCAAAGACCGAAGTTAGGCTCTGCTGGGCAGGACATGTAGCAAAGACAGAAGACAGGCACTGCCAGGCAAGACATTTGGCAAAGGCAGAAGATAGGCAGGACATGTAGCAAAGACAGCAAGAAGATAGACCACCACCAAAGAGACTTCTCTATAATAAACTTAGCTACTGTATATACTGTATACTTGGCTGGCTGAATGAATTATGAAAACATGGCGGCTTTAGGAACTAGAGAGATGCAGCAGGAGGTGGTTTTTGGAGGTGGCTCACCGGCTCTCCGAGAGATGTAGCAACAATGATGATGATGATTGGTATTTATTATTGACTATAAAAATAAGTTATACCTTTTTTTAATTTGCAATATGTACAGTGCATAAAAGATTGCGTGCAGTAGTTTTTCAATAGGTTTCAATTAGGTTTGTGTTTAATTTAAGCAACAAAAAACAAGTACAAAACATGGATTATATACCTATGATTAATTTGTGCACGTATTTGAAAAGTAACTGTTGAAAGTTTTATCGCAATACAAAAAACTGTTTTGTATCTGTATAGTACTCAATGAACGGTGGTCTTTCACCAGGGCGATGCTAAGAGTATCTTCTAGCCAGAACATGCCGCAAATATAGTATATTATATTATTTTTAAATGTATTAATTATGCAGCAACACAAATTAATAAAATAAAACTTACTTGCGCCACCAGGATTTGAACTCGTGTCCTCTGGATTCATAGACAGAACCTCACCCTTCGACCACGGAGGCCGTCAAATATATAATATAAATCTATTTACAAATAATATTTTTGTCCATAAGGCACACAACTAAGTAACTATGAAGCTGCAGTGAGTTCTATCATAAATAAATTGAATGTTTAAATATGAAAAGCAGTCCTTTGAAAATATTTTATCAAAACTCCATTCTATCATTAGCGATAATAACAAATACTATAACTATCTGTTTTTATATTCGTTGAAATTACTGTAAATAATATAATGGATCTCAAAAAGCACCAGATGATTTTAATAAATTGTTAAATATATTTATTTATTGTTCATTTCAGATCATTTCAAAATCATGGTCCTAATAGCGTACCGAACATTAAATAATATCTTCATAATATGTAAATACTTAATAAAAGTAATAGAAGATGTAAATAAAGCAACAGATTTCCACTGAAGCATATTTAAATAGGACATTAAATACCTACATCATTATATAACACGGAATATTTTTGGTTACTTCGTCACCCAATAAGTATTAACCTAATTTGGCATTTAAAGTTAAAAGTATTAAAGAAATCAGCTCGTTCTAGTTTCAGCTTTGTCTAGTTTCTTCATTCTGGACTTTAGCCCGCCTTCCTTCTTCGGCTCTCTTTGAATCTTTGATATTCTTTCTTCTTTCTGACGTTTCACTTCCTTCATTCTGTGAATAAAAACATAATACATTCATTTATTTCCTCCGTTTAGCCTGTTTTTCAGTTAGGTTATGTTTCACACTTAAAACACAACACATTGATTTAAAAAAATTATATATGTATGCTCTGTATCTGAAATCAGCTATCAGGGCCGGCCAATTGTGCCAAACTTCGCCTGGTGCCAGTAAAAATTTTATGGACGCTGTATTAAGTATTATCAGGGCCTTGGTTTCTTCGCCCCTTGGCAAGTCGTCACCCGGAGCGGACTGCTCCGATTGCACCTGCACAGGGCCGGACCTGTCAGCAATCCAACTGCTAAACTATAAATTTTAAATATGTAAAAAGCAAATGAGTCACTCTCGCAGAAAAATAAATATTGAAGGGGAAATAAAGTTCAGTAGGAACAAAAGGCAGGTTAAATTAACTGATCCCATCTTAAGTTATTTTGGACCACAGCAACTGAATTAATTTTTGTGCGAACTTGCATGAATTTGTCGATGCAGTAAAAATGGCATAACTTTTGTTAAATATTTATAAAAAAAATAATTTTATACAAAAAAATTAAATACATTTTTAGAAAAAAAAACCCTTATGATGGCAATGCATATATACTATTTACGTAAAAACAAACATTTTGTCGAGAGGCATAAATTATGGCAGCCGGGAGGGAATGGGTTAAAGGGGGGGTTCTATATTAGTTAAACATTAGAACAACATGCTACGGAAAGTTGAATGTATTAAGTGTAATATTAGGTTAAAAAAACTGAATAGGAAATATGTATAACGATTCTTTTTTATTGTTCGTCAAATCTTTACATTAATTTTTAACCGACAACTTTAAATATCTACATTCTTCCTAACCTGTAACCATAAAAAAGATTCTAAATGGAACTTGACTGGTTTATTTTCTATTCAAATTAAATGTAAAATTAATTCACAAAATAAAACTGTATGTATTCTAAATAAACTCAAATAAAAAATAAATAAAAAATTTGTTGAAATTATAATTGCACTTACTTCTCTTTGACTTTCTTCTGCTCCTCTTTGATCCAAATATCTTTAAAATCCACGCAAAACTGAGACCAAAGATCGAAGAATTCTTTAGGAGAGCATTCCTCGAGGGGCCCCTTGGGAGAGTATTGGTAGAACTTCATGGTGCTGATGAACTTGGAGTGGCACTCTGAGAGGTTGTCCTTCTCGGAGTTGATGTGCTTCTCGGCCGTCTCCAGGAACGCAGACATCTTGTCTTGGAAGGGTTGCAGGTTTTCTTCTGAAGACCCCTTTATTACCTTTTCCGATTGTTTTTTGCAACCTACAAATTGAAAGATTTACATATTGAATAATTTGCCCATTTCGCAAAATGGTACTGAGAAATTTCCAAGAAAAGAACGTTATTATTGTTTAAAGGGATTATTTTAAGTAAAATGACTAAAAATAATTATTATTTTGTGTTATACACAAATGTATGTAGCACTTTCTGCATGTTACAAACGTCTTTGCCTTGCCGCTCATATTTTTGCATCCCTCTGCCTCCTTACGTCACCAAAAGAAGTTATTTATATTTTTAATTAGATACAAAACTTTACACATTTTTAAAAGTTAAATGACCAAGCCTGTCAAATCGTATGGGTTTAAGAGGAAGAACTTCATTTTTTGCTTAGGCATTCCTGGTGACATCTCTGTTTTCAGCAATCTGGCCTTCGTGCACATAGTCATCATCTCCATCATCAATATCAGATAAGTCGGACACATGTTATGAAAATAACATAGGATTATTACAGTAAGTAAGAACCTGTCAAATCTGTGATTTGTCTTGTCTATTGTTTATGCTCTGGCAATAACAGGAAGTGACTAAAATTGATTGGCACATGGCTGGACCTCACTGGGCCGTTGGCCAGCCACATCCTGAAGCTGTCATCTACTCCACATCCTGGCTGGTACTCACTGGGCCGATACCAGTCACATCCTGATGCCGACGACTACTCCACATCCTGGCTGGTACTCACTGGGCCGATACCAGTCACATTCTGAAGCTGTCATCTACTCCTCATCCTGGCTGGTACTCACTGGGCCGATACCAGTCACATCTGAAGCCGTCGTCCTCTAGCTACTTGGCTGATTCATCTAGTCCGCCATTCGCGGCACTCAGCGTTCGTTCCTCATAACTATATACGTTCATATTATTTTAGACAGGGTAGATAGATTCTACGTTCTGGTCGATGGGGTAAGTTTTCACCTTTTTGTATATCTCTTTGAAATTTATCAAAATATACCTTGTTACGGTCAGTCCAAAGTTTAACCTGAATACTTTCATTTTACAACCTTGCAACTTCCTTTCAAACATCATGTAGATGGGATATATTTTTCCCGCCCTGTATGGAGAATTATGCTCTACCGTCGGTTGGTCGGTTTGGCGAGATCTTTTCCAGTTCAACCACTGGAAGGGACTCTGGCGCGTTTGGTCTTTCTAAGACCAACAAAGTCAAACTTGGCCACCCACTTTTCAGTCATCATAACAGTCAATATTGTACTTAAAAACCTGACTTAACCCAGCCTATTAACAAAACATTGGGCTAAGTAAGTATCATAACATTGTGGTACATAACATAACATAACACATCTCCACGAGAATATTACAGATTGTCAGCAAAATCGTCAATAGAAAATGATTTGCACGGCTTGGCCATTGTGTCTCCAAGTCACGGTGTCATCTAAACAGGGCAGATATTCAGGTGGCGATTTAACTTAAAGTACACTATCCTTTGTCAAAAAGAAAATGTATTCAATGTACACAACCTGCATAGCGCTGATTAAAAAAAAAATATTGCATACCTCAAAAACAATACAAAACACTAAAACCACAGCCGGTAGCACTCACTTTTCCAGTCAGATATCAATTATAAATGGTGGTTGCTGATATCTCCTGGTTACCGAGGCAACTAGTTCAGCATAGAGGACAACATGGCTGTGGAACGCTCCATTTGACCACTACCTACCGAAATGACATTGCATTTGCTGTCTTCTCCACGGGGCCTTGTGTCTAAGGGTTAGTAAATCAAATACATAGGCAGGAGGCTGATGCAGTTCGGTATTGTGGCAAGTGAGAAATGCGAGGAGAGCCTTCTTAAAAATGCATGCTGCGATTCTTGCCTACAGTGTAAAAATATTTAATAAGAAAGAAAAATTTATGACCTGTTAAGTAACCAATTGTAGCAAATGGGTGACCTATGGAAGAGGTGTTGGTTATCCAATGAATGGTTCCCGGGGCGGTGGTACCCATACCTGTTTCCCAAATACACTGACAATAGGCAATGCACGACAATCTTGCACTATATTGCCCGACAATGGGTTAATATTGACCGCAAGATATAGCTTTAAAAACTTGCTTGTTTACGAGCCACATATGAATCCACACTGAATCTGTTAATTCTTTATTTTGTAAGAATCCATGTGCACTTACTATCCAACTGATTCTGCAGTGAATTCAGATCCAGCTTGACATCGTCAAAGAGGACCCAAGAAGCACGGTTGATATCTCCCGGCTCAGGGATTGGCAGAGGATTGTCCACGCCCTCTTCGCACCTGCTCATATAAGTCTTCACTATGAAGTGCAGAAGGGTCACACTTGAATCTTTAGACTGAAACATAATACAGTTCCATTACTGATATTGTCCTTTTTATGTTATGGTGTGATCAAACACAAGACAGAGATTTAGAAAAATAGATAGTTTAAACGGCTAAGTACCTAAATGAAGGACACAAATCAATGATGAAGATCTTACAAACACTTTTATCAATCACAACTGAGCGAATGCTATGTGAAGCAAAAATGTTTCCTTAGCGGAGAACTTTGCAAAGGAATACTCGATTCCAAATCAATAACATTTTTTGACAGAGCGTTAGCTCGATGCCAATAGACATCAGCGGCGCACCCGAGGGGGAGGGGCCCAGGGTGGTGCTCAGCCCCCTCCAAAATTAAAAAAAAAATACACATAATAATGTACAGGGTGTCCGGGGTGAAAGTGCAGTATGGTGATTCTACATGATGGTAGAAGTAAAAAAGATAAATAACTTTTTCTGAAATTTCAACTTTTAGATGTATTTTTCAGCTACAGACGAAAAATTGCGCCGGCGCGTGCGTACTGCATTATTATTGCTTTTGGATCATTTGAAATCGACCGGCCGATCCTAGAACTAACACCCGCTACTTTTTGTTCTTCGAATTTCGTTTAAAACATCACAAAACAGACGATTTTGAAGCGCATTGTTATAACTTCGAACTCTCGGTTTACGCGTCACTGGCAAATAATAAAATAGTTTTACCTACCAATAAAACTTATATTATGTTATTATGTACCTAACCTCATTTAAAACCTTTATTGAGAGAAGCATTCTCAAATTCCCTTTCGCGTGGCACTTTCCCGCTCTTTTTCAGCACCTTGTGTTGGTCAAGTGGTCACCAGATGCTACACAAAAGGAAAGCGCCACCTATGCGACTTTTGTTTACGGCATTCTTCCTCATTAATTCTCACCAGGCAGTGATTGCCTAGGTTTTAAATGAGGTTAGGTACATAATATAAGTTTTATTGGTAGGTAAAACTATTTTATTATGTAGCCTGAACCGTCATTTAAAACCTTTATTGAGATCTGTTTGTTATCGACTGGTGACCACTAACGCTAATGTGATACTATTATAATACATCAAAAAACTGGAATCGTGTAACTGTAACCGTGTTACAGTGGGTGGAATAGGGAGGCTACAGACAATGCCCTATTTACCTCTAGGTGAGTGTTAACTTCCCTTCTGTAGAATTTGGCAAAGGTGTCCCGGCTCCTCCAGTTCCCTCGAGCCAGGATGTCATCCAGTCTAAAATTATCCAGCCAGTTAAGTGACGCCACTGCTGCCCGTACACTTCCCGGGGCAGCTATGATCTTAGCTTCTTCTAGAATTGTTTTGACCCAACGGGCGATGACTGTTCTTGAAGCTGCCTTAACTGTTCCCGATGTAGAGATGAAGAGTTCTGTTAAATTCTGCTTTGTTTCCCTCCGTTCTTTGGAGGTTTCAATCAGTTTCTTAATCCAGTATGCTGGGTCTATATTTGGCTGATTTCCGTTTCTCAATCTCCAACCTGACTGTTGGTATGTAGCAGAGTCTGTTTTGGATCCGAAAACTGGCCATAACGAGACCCCTTCCTCATTTATGGATAGTTTGTCTGGCGAACACTGTAACGAGGTCAGGTCATGCACTCTTCGTCCCGAAGCTAACAAAAGTAAAGTCGCTGCCCTTCTTGAGACTTCAAAGAGATTCAACTTTTTGGGTGGGTTAGCTTCTAACCAGGTCAACACCATTCTGGGATCCCAGATAGGAGGCTTAGACAGTTTAGGATGCCTTAATGCTGCGGCTTTGAGAACTTGTCTGACTAGAGGGTGTGAGCTTAGGTTTCCTTCTTCAGGGCTACTGAAAGTTGTTACTACCGATTTATGGAGTCGAATTGTGCTGGGAGAGAAATTGTCTTCTAAACTAAGATCTGTTAAAAATCTTGCCAGGTTACTTCCTGTAGGGACATTCGGGTTTACCCCGTGATTTGATGCCCACTTTTGCCACCTAAGCCATGCCGGTTTATATGTTTTAAGAGTGGATTCTCTCCAACCTGACTTTAAAAATTCTTTCTGTTTGTCCGACCAATCTGTTAATGACTGACTCCACCCCGGCACTTCCACACCTCCAAAATAAAATCCTCTACTTGTGGAGGAGGTTTCAAGGTTCTGGTGTCTATCAGCACTTCTGTCAGGTTCATTATGGTGAAAGGAGGGCTCGTCGCTCGACTTTTCAAGTCTGGTCTCCAGAATACTTTCTTCCATCTCGGGGCTACAATCAGGTATAGGCCCTTGGCCCGGTTGAGGTGTGCGAGAACTCTCGGCATGAGGCACGGAGGGGGGAACACCCAAGCTAGAGGAAAATCCCACTATCGAGTCCAAGCGTTGACAAAACTTGCCTCTTTGTCGAATGCATTTAGGGACACATATTCTTCTACAACGTGAGCTGTCTCCGATGCAAACAGGTCTATAGTTGGTCTCCCCCATTTTGCAAAAATCAATTTTGTTGCTGCTGGTAAAAGATGCCACTCCGGAGGTTCGCGTTTTCTGGAGAGTTGATCTGCCACCTCGTTGAACCTTCCTGGTAGGTAGTGGGCAGACAGTGAAATGCGATACGTGTCTGTCATCTGAAGGACTTGACGAGTCGCTTCGAGCAATGTCTTGGATCGTGTGCCGCCTTCGTTGCGAAGGTACGTGACCACCGATTTGTTGTCTGACTGGATCAGGAGACCCGAGTCTGACAGCTCTGGCCCGTGAGGAGTAAGTGCTGCCAGCACGGCGAGCATTTCCTTGACATTGCTGTGGAGAGGTTGCTGTGTTTGGGACCAAGCTCCACTCAATCTGAGGTCGTCTAGCTGCGCACCCCATCCCCAGTCCGAGGTGTCGGTCGTGAGGGTGTGACGAATCACTGCTTGATGCATTGGCGACCACGTCTGCAGGGACCTGCTCCACCATCTCAGCTCCTCTATCGCTGTTCGAGGAATGGGATGGAGTCGTCTCGGTTTGAATGCAGGCAGCTTGCGACTGGCACACTGCAACATGCGAAGGTTAAGCCTGCCTCTATGAATGGCGAAACTAGCAAAATTGAGGGTACCCAAGAGGCTCTGGGCCTGCTCAAGTGACCATCTTCCTAGATTAATATATTGTTTCAGTAAATTTGTTATTTTCGCTATTTTAGTTTGCGGGAGGCCTTTTAAGTCGTCCCTTGAAGTTCCCCTGAACTGGACACAGAGTGGATTTACTGAATTGTATTATCCACCCAAGAGTTTGTAACATTGAAATAGTTTC
This sequence comes from Hesperophylax magnus, assembly GCA_026573805.1. NCBI lineage: Eukaryota > Metazoa > Arthropoda > Insecta > Trichoptera > Limnephilidae > Hesperophylax > Hesperophylax magnus. The sequence continues at coordinate 12,461,942 of JAIUSX010000022.1, forward strand.
GAATGTATGCATTTTCAATATATTTTCATTTTGATGTACTATCAAAAAATCATCTAAGTAAACAATTATTCTGAGACCTTTGTCTCTTAATTTTTGCGCTATCCAATTGGTAAGTGAAGCAAAAACCTTTGGAGCTGAGGCTAGTCCAAAAGGCAAACATGTCATTTGAAGCAGTTCTCCATTAAAAATCAGTCTCAAAAAACGGCGATGATTCTCATGAATTGGAAGATGAAAGTAGGCTTGAGAAAGGTCCACTTTAACCATCCAGTCCCCTGGTTGAATAAATGTTGCAACCTTATTAACATTAATAAGTCTGAATTTGCTAATAGCTAAGAAATTGTTCAAACGACGAAGGTTGAAGACCGGCCTAAATGACCCGTCTTGCTTCGTTATGAGAAACATCCGTGACAGAAAGGAAGGCGATATTGAAGCTGATTCCAATATCTTTTCCTTTTTCATTTTGTCTATTTGTCGTCTCATTTCTTCTGTGATTTGGGTTTTATAAGTTGAGCTTACCGTGTCTGCCACTATACTTAGAGGGGGTTTCTGCCGAAAGGGTAGCTTGTACCCTCGCAATATGGTTAGCAGTGTTGGTGGTGCTTCTAATTCTTCCCATTTGCTTATAAAGTGCTGTAATTGCCCCCCCTGAAACGCCTTCTCCGGATAGTCATAGCCTATCCTTGTTGCCAAAATTCCTTCTTGGTTTGGCTGGTCCCCTCTTGTCCGCACCTCTTGCATCTTGATTAGTTCGCCCTCCGCGGGGGGCTTTGTTGTCTCGGAAGGGCTTGTTGTCCCGAAACCTCCTGCTTTCCCGAAAGGGCCTGCTCTCACGAAAAGGCTTCCTCACTGGCACTTTCTTTTTTTTTTTTTTTTTATATTAACTCCACACAGGAGGCCCTGAAGAAAATAATTTCCCTCAGGGCCTATGTCATCTTTGGGGATGCTGTGTGGAGGGTCTTTTTGTGGAGAGGAAGGAGTGAACATGGGTCTTGAAGAGTCCCATGTTGTAGGAGGGAGGAAACACAGAGGCCGGCAGTTCGTTCCACAGCCGAGCTGTTGAACTTAAGAACGAATCGTAGAAGCGACCCGTTCTCATGTGACAAGTGTCAACCGTGTACAAATGTTGGGCACGCGTTTGGCGTGTATCCCGACTACGCACCGGTGCCGAAGGGATCAATGACGCTAGTTCCTCAGAGCATCTTCCATTGTAATACCGATAGAACAAGGACAGCATACCTACCTGACGCCTGTGCTCTAAAGATTGCAGTCCGTTTGTTAAGATTGGGGATCTATCAAACGGACCGCCCGTTTTTGCACAGAGTCAAGGGTTTTTTTCAGGTATTTAGGGGCTCCGGACCAGAGATGGCTGCCAAATTCGACAGTAGGGCGCACTTGCGATTTGTATAGGGTCAGCAGTTGTGTACTATTAAAGTATCTGCGGGCCCTGTACAGTACGCCCAGCTTCTGAGAGGCCAGCTTTACTCTGGCTTCGATGGAGCCCCCATACCTGAGCTGGTCACTTATAGTTACACCAAGCATATCAATGGAAGGCCTGTTCGGAAGATTGCTTCCGTTGAAGGAGACTAGATTATCATTTAGATCCCTTTTAGACGTAATCAGACAGGATTGGGTCTTTGAAACATTAAATTCGACGAGATTACTTTTACCCCAGGAGGAAATACTCTCGAGATAACCGTCCATTCTCTGCTTCAAAGCCCTCCGAGCCGTTGGAGTTTGTGTGCCCTTTGGGGGCTTGTCAAACAAAAAGCTATCATGAACTGTACTGTCATCCACGGAACAATGAATCGGTGCACATGTCAAAAGGTCATTGATGTGCAACAGAAACAAAGTCGGAGACAGAACCGATCCCTGTGGGACGCCAGCATTTATAGAGTGTGAGGATGAGGTGAAACCGTCAGCAACTGCCTGAATCGACCTATCCCTTAAAAAGTCAGCAATCCACGTACACAGGGATGCGGGAAGTCCGTAAGAAGGCAATTTGTTGACAAGTCCTCGGTGCCAGACCCGGTCAAAGGCCTTGGATATGTCTAGTGCGACCGTTTGGGTCTCACCGTGACGTTCCAGGCACCGCCCCCAAACATGCGACACATACGCGAGAAGATCACCGCACGAGCGGTTCCGCCGGAATCCGTATTGACGGTCGTTGATAATTTTGTTCTTCTCGAGGTATGTGAGCAGTTTGTCGTTGATCACACGTTCCATCACTTTGGACAGAACTGATGTGATCGCTATGGGGCGGTAGTTGGCCGGGTTGGAGCGGTCACCTTTCTTGGGAATAGGGTGAATGACCGCTTTTTTCCAACCAGAGGGCACAGTGCCACACTTCAGGGACAATTTGAAGAGCTTTGTCAAAACTGGAACTATTTCCGCAGCACACCTCTGCAATACCAGGGCAGGTATTCCATCAGGTCCACTAGCTTTGTTAACATCGAGCCCCCGTATAACGTGGAGTACATCCCGATGCCGGATCCTCAGATTTTTCATATAGAAGCCGCAGTGAGGAACCGACGGCGGAACAGCACCTCCGTCATCGAGGGTCGAGTTTTCCGCAAACATTTTCCCTAATAAGTTAGCCTTTTCGGTGGCGGTGTTTGCTAGTGAGCCGTCAGGTCTGGTAAGAGGTGGCAAACTGGGTTTGCAAAAATTCCGACCTATTGAGCCCGCAAGGGACCAGAATGCTCTGCTGCCATGCGGGCAGGCAGCCAGCTTTTTGCTGATCTGCAGGTCGTGTTCGAATTTTGACCTATTAATGATTCTCTTGCATTCCTTTGCCGATTTGTTGTATGCTGATCTGCTTTCGGGCGTTCGAGATGTGTTGTAGGCTCGGTAAGCCGCGTTTTTTCGTCGAACTGCTTCGGAGCATTGTCGACTGAACCACGGCTTTGAGCCCACACCAGTTTCTTTAGTAGTCGATTGTATGAAGCCATCCATCACCGATTTGATGACTTCACCAATCTCCTGGGCACATCTTGAAGGGTCCGAAGTCCGAAAACAAACAGCTGACCACGGAAAAGCGTTGAAATGGGCCCGCATACCGAACCAATCTGCTGACCTATAGTGCCACACTTTTCTCCTCAGCCTCTCATTGGTTGGTCTGAGGCTAACGGGGATTGATGTCGTCACTAGGCAGTGGTCAGATGATCCCAGAGGCGCTGTGACGTCAATCTTATATCCGTGTGGCACAGTAGTTAAGAATAAGTCTAACAGATTGGACCGGTGAGTCTGGACATCAGGAACCCTTGTAGGCTCCTGAACCAGTTGCTCTAATCCGTAGCAAATGGCAAAGGATTCCGCCTGTCGGCCAGCCGAGTCCGTTGGGCCAGAGAACTTCAACCATGGTTCGTTATGAACATTGAAGTCCCCCAGAACAATAAACTCGGCCGAAGGGTAGCGGGGCAAGAGATCATCAATAGTATCTCTTAAATGTTTGAAGAGCTCGGAAGTGTCTGATTCGCTATGGTTCGGGGAGCGGTATAGACATGCGTAGAATCTTGCCGTACTGGCAAGATTGACGCGCACCCACATTACGTCGAATCTGGAGTTTTCCAGACTCAATAGTCGTACACAGTTGACGTCAGCTCGAATGTGGGAAGTGGGCATCTGCGAGCCGGTTGATGGCTGAAGGTCGAAGCTCGAATGTGGGAAGCATTTATCAAGTCCTCCCATCTGCTGAATCTGGGATTCTAGCTTCATTGGTTCAAAAAGATAACCCGCTGCTGGAGGAATATTTTTGACTGCCTTCCGTACGTAGCGGCTCTTTATCTCGTTAAGGATTGCGTCCCTACGATACTGGATCGCATTTGCTCTCCTTCCACAGACCATCTGCAGGACATCTTTGGTCACTGTCTGATATTGCGTATCCGGGGCAAATAGCGACTCCACTTTCTTGAAGAGGGAACCTGCTGACAATTCCTTGCCTTCCTCTGCACTCCAGTTTACCAGTTCCTGAAGAGATTTCTTGAGGCACTCATTTTGCTGCAACAGGGCATGGCTTAGTGACCCGCAAAATTTGTCAAGTGACCTCGCGTATTGCTCTGCCTTATTCAAATGCAGAAACTCTCCATTAACCTCCAACTGGTTGAACATGGGGTTGGCCAGGTATTTTCTTACGACATCCCCATACCTTACTTCGTTCCATTCAGGAGAACCGAAGTGTTGTAAATCTTCGATTTTCTTTACGCGGTTTGCGTCAGCCTTAGGAACTGTAGGTATATAACCTGATATTATCTTTACACGTGGTTTCCGCCATCGATAGGTTTAATTCCTTGAATTCATGATTAGGATTTACTAATCCCATCCCTAGCGAAGATGATGAATTTCTCTCCACGTGCATCTCTTGATCTTCCGATGATGCGTCCTCGTCGGAATCCAAGTTTCTCCTATCTTCGTATGTTTTAGACGCCATGAAATCCTGAATAAACGAGCTAATGTGCTCCACTTGAGCCGTGAGTTTATCAATGCGATCTTTTTTCGTAGATTTCGTCGATTTCGGCAACTTTCGTTTCGGCTCATTTTGTTTTGGCAAAATAATCTTGTTCACTTCTACTACCGTCATCTCTACCGAATCGGATGATGACATCTCGGAGCCACTCATTGTTAATTGGAAAAGAAACCAAAACACAAAACACAAGGTACACAAAACACAATGTAAATAAACAAACAACACAAAATGGCCGACGAACTGACGAACTTTTCCGTCGTGTTCACCACGTGTTTTATCCGTTTTTAAACAGTTAAAAATTTTTAAAAATACTTCGAACAGCCTCGCTGTTATAATATAATGTATTATTTTGAAATAATTATACACGGGAAAAATCGTTTTAAATTCGGAGCTACTTCGCAACGACAACGCCAGCGACGGAATTTAAAACGCTAATGAGGAAGAATGCCGTAAACAAAAGTCGCATAGGTGGCACTTTACTTTTGTGTAGCATCTGGTGACCACTTGACCAACACAAGGTGCTGAAAAAGAGCGGGAAAGTGCCACGCGAAAGGGAATTTGAGAATGCTTCTCTCAATAAAGGTTTTAAATGACGGTTCAGGCTACATAATAAACAACGTCACCAGTCTCGCGCTCGACAAGCACACAGCGAATTTATCGGGTAAGTGTGTATCTCCATTAAGGATTTTTAGTAGGTATGTCTTTTTGTATGGAAAATAAAAAGTTGGAATTTCGAAAAAAGTTATTAATCTTTTTTGCTCCTACCATCATGTAGAATCACCTCCCGAAGTTACTGCACTTCGACCCCGGACACCCTATTGGAAACGAAAGGGTTAAAAAAAGTGAAATACCTAATTAAGTTTCCTAATTATGTATTCTGACTTTTTAAATTTTGGGTGCACCACTAATTGAAATTGATGAAGCCGAATTTTAACACAGTAGTCGCTCAGTTTGGTTGATGAAAGAGGTCGATAGTAGGACAATTTTCCCAAAAAAACAATGATTCATATTCTATTCACAAATGCTATTGTTTTTTTTTGTATAACTAGCGCAGACCCATGAAAAATCATGGGATATTATAATTTCAATTTAAAAAATTAAAATAAAAATAATTTACTGTTACATCGGCCCTGATTACAGAGGCGAAGAGAAGAGAGATTATTATTTTGTGTGAACAGATAAAATTATGTTTTAATGGTAAATAGTGTTTCTTAAAAGATTATAATCACATTTATGAGGACCTACAATTTTGAAATAAGCACAATGATGAGTTCTACAATCTACAACAGTTATGCATCTATGTAGAATACGCAAGATTCGTCTGTACCGCCCCGAAAATGACGCCATGACAATATAGATCACGTTCAAGCAAAAGTAACCAAATAAAGAACGAGAATGAGTCCGTCAAGAAAGACTAGAAAAAGATGGAGGGCGCTGCGATCATTTAAACGGTTTTAAATATGTAGCAACATCAAGATGATTGAAAGGAAAAAGGAGTGTAACTTTAAAAAAGCACTAACATCTGAGGGAATATTTTTCACATGAACATCAACTTGCTATTTTTTAACACTTAACAAGGCATGGATAAGTATTTTTTTAAATGTACATTTATATTATCATGAAAACCATTTATTAGATTTTTAATCAAAATTTTGTAAAATGTGTTGAAGAAGCGTGCAGTTTTATTTTAAAATACATTAAAAATTTATACAAATTGAGTTGAGATTTTTCATGTCCAAGTCCGTCAGATTCGGAAGTCAAACATAACCTCACATTTGAATCTACACAATTTGTTCTAAAATCAGTGTTACTTGTTGTTGCCTTAGTAATGAAATTTTTTAATTGTTGAAGACAATATTAGCGATTTCTAAACGAAAATCTGAAACAGAAAAGGATACGGTCACATCTAGGACTCGAACCCAGGACCCTTGCCTTGCCGGGGCACCGCTCTTTACCACTGAGCTAATGGGACCCTATCCCCTTCGGTCACATTTAACTGTATCATACTTCGAATAAGAACTTCTAACATTGTCTTCATTTTTTCACTGCACATTTTTTTATTGGCAACTATCTTTATGTATGATCGCAAGATTCAACCCGAACTAAATGCAATCTAGACAGCGTCTTTTTAGATAAACCTATCTTATTTTTTATTTTAATGTGCGACATCTATTGACTTTTCTGCAAGTCTGCAGAAAAAGACTTGCAGAAAAATTTTAGTTCAATTTTATATAATTTCTAAACATTGTTGACGGACTTTAGGTTGTTGTATCTGTTATCGTATGTCAGGCTGGTAATAAATATCAGAAGACCTTTCATCTAATGTATTCTAAATGGATGCGGCTATAAATAAACTTAACTGCATACAACACTTTTTGTTGTTCAAAACAGTCGTCCATACTTTCCCTTTTTCGGAAGGGCTGCTTAGCACCCTGCAGAAGAACAGATAAGTATAAATTGTAGTACCTGGCTATTCAGATCTGGTCACAAAATATTGAATGATGCTAAACGTCGAAACGTCGCACTAGGCCCATGCTTCTAAACTACGCTAAGATAAAAAAATAAATTTAATTTAATCCTACTTTGACATCTCTCAATTTGGCGAGGATTTCGAGCCCGAAACCGTCCGCTTGTCCTCTTTGTCTGTTCCCTCCGTTCATATAGTTGCCGAGGGTCAATATGATGGCAAACAGTTTCTTAAGACCTTCATTTGTCACGAGAAACTGCAATACAGAAATATGAAACATTAAAATTTGCAGTTGAAAATATAAAAATTGTCACTAAATAACTAGTTTTGTAGTATTGAAGTAAAACAAGTACAATTCCAAGCAGGAGGTCGTGAGGTAAATACTTTTCCACAGGATCTACGTATTATACAACATTGTGTCTGGAAACTCGTAGTACAAGTAGGAAACTGGTAAATCTACATCACATTTGGAATCAATTTTTAAAATACATTGAAGCGTAGACCTGGCTCCAAAAGATTTAACTTAGCTTAGCTGAAAATATGTAAAAAAAAAAATTTTTAAATATTTAATTTCTAATATTTTGGGTTCTTATGTCAGTGGTTCCCAATTAGTTTTACCTGAGTACTATTAATATATTATAACAGAATTCTTATGGCGTGACAATTCTAATAATGAAAATAATGCCCCCTCACGTTTAGGTGCTTACCTGTCATACGCAGATTGATTGACTCAACATAAATTTTGGAAATTTTAATATTTGCGTGCGCGTACCCCTTCAAGTAACCTCACGTACCACTAATTGGGAACCACTGCTCTGTGATTTAGATTCATCAGTTTCTGTACGAGTGCATAGTTATAATATTTTCTTAGCATCAACGCATTATTACCTCACAAGTTCTTCTTATGTTATCCAATTTACTGCTAATAGTGGTGATGGAGTCATCAAACTCTGCCTGGAAGGTGAAACAAGATATCCTCTCCGCAAACCCCTGGATGTCAGATAATTCTAGAAGAAATGTTTCAGGTTTATCCAGGGGAATGTCTGGGTTGTTCTTCAAATGATCTTTTATACAAGACAGCTCCTCTTCTGTTGCTCTCTGGAAACAAAAAAAGGATAATTTTATCACTAGGATCACGGCCAACCCAGAGCCAAACGGCGCCTGCAGCTAGTAAAAACCTCCAGGGCGCGCTTTATTAGGCTTTTGGTACTATCAATTTAAAATAATTTTCAAAGTTTTAATTTTTCGGGTCTCTAAAAAATGGATGACCAGTCTCAAAAAGCCTACTTTTTTTTTAAACCGGCGCTGATTTGTATGGGAGTCGATACGTTTTTATATTCTTAAGACTATCTGCTTTTAACATTGAAGAACACAAAGCGAAATGTTAGCATCTCGTCACTAATGTTATCGTATTGAATCAAAGTGTAAGCATGCATCCATGACCGCACCTGATAAACAATTTACCGGTGTTTAAAAACCTGCATTAAAATATTTTCATCCAACCAGAGTTGCCTGTGCATAAGTGCTAAAATACCCCACAAGAGATGAAGAGATTTTCAAAATCCCCAAAAGTTCTTTACTTTTAAAATGAAACAAAATTCCATTGAAATTAGCATTGTTTTTTTTATTATCTAGTCATTTTCGTATTTCTCTTACAGGCTCTAAAAAAAAACTTTTTTTGAAAATTTGCTGCATTTTCCACACAAAGGCTCCCTGCAAAAAACCAAATTCTGAAAAAATTTTAGAAATTCCCGCAATTCGGGAAATTCTCCAGGAATTGACATCCTTGATGTGGATTTTATTATAGACCATAGATGTATAACACACGTAGACTGGTTGTGATCAATCAGCAGTTCGGTTGTACCAACCAAACGGTGTGTTTTAATGTAATAATATGTATTCAGAATCAGCGTTTGTTATATGAATATATTTTTTTAAGCCATAATATTTTTCACTGCAGTTCCTTGTTGCGCCTGCACAGAGCCGGCTCTGACTAAGATCGAACAAGTTGAAGAAGATAATATAATTAGGCACTATTATAGATATTATAGACTGGAAGAAATAAACGATATGTGCGGGAAAATGATTATTCGAGGACCGATCGATCGATATATCACTGTACATATTTACGATGGTAGTTTTTTTTACTTACTGCTTCATAAATTTGATTCAGAGCGTCCAAATTCACAGTTGTTGTATCAAAATCATAGATGGCGTGTGCAATCTCCGTGATGTCAACTTGTAAACTCTGTGCAAGGATGCCGACACTTTGAAACCTCTTCCCATCCAAGATCTTGGCCGCCTGGATCTTGGAAGGTTTCTCCACCTTCTTCTTGGTGGGTTTCCTTGTGGTCACCTGACGACAGAAGAGATCTGCAAATTCGTCTATGTTTTCCAGGCTGGTCTCTTCAATCTCCTGCAAATGATGAAACAAATTTATGTAAATTTATTAATTTATGAAACTGTCACAAACCAAAATATTGAATATATTTTGGGTTCTTATTGTTCAAAACAATCTTTAACCAAAAATGTTGTAATGTCATGATGTTACATCAAATCGAAATTCGTGTTTCGAAAGAAATTTATTTATCAACCCTGATTGGTCTTTACATGAGTTTTACATCGAATGTATTATTATGATTTAGTGCATATATGGAGAAAAAAAATTATGTTTTATATAACAAAAACGATGAACATAATACATATAAGTGCATAATACGGTATATTATAATAATATGTACCATAAGTGCATTTTTGACTAAATGTGTTGCGTGTCAAATGGATTATTATTAATAAATTTTATAGTGGACTTCCAACATACGGTTTGCCAGGGATTGTCTAAGATCGTTAACCCTCAGGCCTCTGGTATTTTGATCGTTATATTTCTAACACTGTCAGAAGGTAGGAGAACTTGTGTGTATTTCTGATTTGCAATAAAATCCAAATTAACACATTTCGCCCGGGAAAGAATTGGTGCTTAACACCGGGAAGAGTAGTTCTACCTTTTGCTCCGGCCTCATTTCAATGACAGAAAAGATGGAATTATTTAATGTTTTTATATGAATATTATATACCAATCTCTTTGTAAAGGTCCCAACTATATGTACATAATTATCAAATCGTAATGCAAGTCTTCTTTTTATATTTATCTTTGTGTCTTTCGTTTACATCAATATTTCAACAAAAGGATGGTATATTATTTGTTATTGCAATAATTCAATTCCTGGAATGAGGGTTTCTATGACCGTGAAACCCGATTCGAATCTCTATCTCTGTTCCCCCTCCACTCAACTCCTATGTGCAAGTGAGCGAGAGATGTTAGGCGTATTTAAAGAAAGCAGTTATGGTTAAATACCGATAGGCAGACCGTAATAAACATATTACAAGGTTAAATGAGTTGCATTTCAAATAACATTCGAGTTTCATCTTGTATTTTTATAGCTTGGCTTTGCTGAGCTACTATGTAGAATTTTTTATTAAAATAATAAGATTTAAAACAAATTTGTGCGGGACCTTTATACCTTTATTTTCGCCCGGAGACAGCATAGCACCAGCGCAAAAAAATGCCCGGCCGAAATGAGTTAATGGAATATTTCTGAAAGTATCCGTAAACGAAAAATTGTTCTTCAGAGGTGACGAAATAAGATTTCAAACTTTATTATTAGAAATGAACATATTATTTTTCAACCCTCCGATGGGAAACATATTTTTACCCCTTTGACGGGCAACACGGCCTGGCCAGGCCATTTAAGGGTTGGGGCCTATCAAACTAGTTTTAGATAGATATAGGAAGGGGTGCAAATATGTAGTGTGTATGAATGTGTCAATATGTTGTATATATGTCGTTATTGTATTCCATAAGATATTCGCATTTTTAGGCTCGTAATGGTGTACAGACAATACTATCAACTGTCACATTAACCGCTGGTTCAACAACTGGCTCAACAACTTCAGGCAAATCGATATTCTCTTTAAGCAATTCAATATTCTCGTCAACCTCCAATTTAAATACAATATCAGATGCATCTCCCTCATCAGGAACATAATCAACATCATTATCATCGTGTCCAGTATACGTATCTTCTTCCTCAATATCCGCTGCAAAACATTCGGCCAATATTGCTACACAATCGCGAATTTGTATGTCAGGCGATTACGACATCTAGCAAACAATCCAACTACATAATGATGCCATTTTAGAAAAGAAATGTAAAGAACTAAAATTACTGATAAAGAGAAAAAAACACATTTTATTAGACAAATGTATCATAATCATTACTGTTACCTCACTGTTTTGTTGTATCAAATGAAAATAAGTAATAAATTTTCTCAAATTGCTTTCGGAACCTTTGGTTTCATAGAGGTGTACATTTTAATTCTTCTCCGGTTAACATTTGAATATAAAGCATGGTGTTTTCTCTTTATAACACCGTTTAGATCAGAGGTTCCCAAAGTGGTCTATATGGACCCCCAGGGGTCGATATCGGCATGCTGGGGGTCTATGTCAGCGAGAAAAAAATTTGGGGGTCCACGAGATTCAAATGGGGGTACATACGAGCGGACCCCCATTTACCTCAAGTCAACATTTAGGAGTTCCGTAAATGACACAATAGACCTAACACAAATATAATAGACTGAGAAATTACTTATTTGATATTTGTATTTTGATATTTTGTAAAGTTGTTAATTGAGGTATATAAATAGAGTCTATGTTCCTTTTCTCGTCAGAATTAATATATTCAAGCAAAAAATTGCACATTGGAAGCCGCGAATTTTCCTAGTTCCCCAAATTGTTTATGAAAAACGTCCAGGGTAATAATGACGTTCAACAATTAAATGCACTTCACACAGACTTCAAAACTAAGTTTGAGGACATGTTGACTATGAAATGCAACATTGAAGAATCGGATACCATGTGAAAAGATGAACTGACCGGAATAAGCACTGACAAAGAACTTAACAGGCAGTTCTGTAGGGCTAGCTACAGAAAGAAATTCCCGTTGCTTATCCTGCTTCATTTTCATTTGGTGTAATACCTCACAAGGGTGCCCCTGTCTGCACAATGTAAAGACATAGCAGCTATACCGCCACCCGGTTGTTGGGCAGGCAAGGTAAGGGAATATTTTTACTAAAAAAATAAATGATTATCACATGGGACGTTAATAGTTTTAGGAAAATTCAATATTCGGCAGGCAGAGGGTCTACGGAAAAAAAATAATTTGGCAAGTGGTCTACTGGGCAAAAAAGTTTGGGAACCTCTGGTTTAGATCATATTTCTCACAATTACAGTAAAGGAGATAACAATATCTATTAGACCATTTGAGCTGTTCCCAAAAGAGAACAAATTGATTCTAACAGCTGTTTGTTAAGATACTACCTTTACAGAGGAGTTTGGTCGGAGTAAATTTTAAATTCGGTGTTTGTCAGGGGCATATTTTTTCTATGCAATATATTTAAAACTTGTAATGAATCATTAAGAATGACTTTCATTGGTCGGATTTTGTTGGGTTTTACTGCACCAATGCGAAAAACGTTCATTCTGTTAATAGCCCAGTCAATGAAGGTTTTGTGTCGGAACTAATTCCCCGGAAGCTGAATTTTTTACAGATGTTAGAAGACCTTTAGACATGTATTTTTACAAAAGTCCCCGACTTTCCCCCTTGTGCTTCCTTCCCCACCCCCCCTTGAATATATTTTTCAAAGCCTTTTGGAATACGCTAATATCTCCTTAATGGTTTTATAAAATCAGATTATTTATTTTTTGTTTAGTTTCTTATTAGTTACTCTAAAAAATTGTGTTCTTTCATTTTTGCAAGAAAAGCTATACAATCTCTACAATTTATTAGTAAAGGAAAAATATCAGTTCTTAAAATAGTATTTCAGAATATATTTGCACATAACTTTTTTCTGAGCCTGTTAACGAAAAAAAATAAATCAACAAAACTTATAGACAATATTTCTAGCTATAAAATAATGTATATAATGATGGGTTTTAATTTATAATAAGGCACGTAGGCTGTTAATAAGGAGCACGGCGCGCGGCGGCTCGAACGCGCAGCGGTTCGCGGCGCAGCGAGAAATTACAAAAACCTTAGGAAAGTAATGATTAATTCATGTGTTTGCTTTTTTTATAACAAATTCATCTAACGTTGAAGAGTTTTATTGTTATTTACCAGTTTTAGTTCGGAGGGGAGGGGGGGAATATAAATATTTTCCCCTGCCCATTGAAGCGATTTCATTATCAGCCAACCGCCGTGCCCCGGTCTGGCTAAACAGTCATATTATGTTGTATGATTGTTTGTAACTTATTATTTAAATAAGCCAAAAATACCTACAACAGCGTAGGACTACCCTTTCACAACATTAAAATATTGCAGACCTTATGTTATGGCGAAGTTCTGAAAAATCTTTTGTGGAGATTCTCACTTGTTTTATTATGTGCACCTATCTAAAATGGTTTACTTTCAAACAAGCTTCTTAAAATATACCTCAAAAAATATTATAATGAAAAAACGGTTTGTAAATTATATTATATACTTATCAATATTATGACAAAATTAGGCAAATATTTAAATAATTTTCTAGTCAAGAGAGTCTTCCATTTATTCGTCATACTGGGGTGTGTTCAGACATGATAATCCGTTACGGTTGTAGAACATGGCAGAGCAGGTAAATCCAGATTTTCTGCAGCCACAGTAATTTCCACATCCAGACTTGCAGGAACAATACACCATAGAAAGAAGATCATCAGGAGCAAATTGTTTCAAAATTTTCTTCTTTCCACCATTTTCATTTACATTTTCATACCTCCATCCCCAGTTTATAGGGTTTAGTTTGTTTCCTAACCAAAACTGTACTTGCAAATAAACTCTCAACAAATGTTTATGACACGATTCTGAAGTCGGTGGTAGTTTTGCCAAGTCAAATTTAGTTTTAAAAGCAGATTTTGTCGTTAGTCTGGTAAACTTATAGTATCGAGCTTCGTTTAAATTAGAGTAGCTACCAAGACCATACATGGCGAGAGCGAATTTTTCTCCATTTTGCAACAAGTTCTCTTCAGTTGCATCTTTTTCCAGAAATGCCTCAGCTGCGTGTTTTGCTTCGGGATTGTTTTTCATCATATCAACAAATTTTATCTTTCCTAACCCATATAAAGATGGGGTCGTATCACAGCCCGTAATGGCATGGGTAAATAGCATGTGTTTTCGAATATCTTTATGTAACATTATAGGTTTCTCTATGATGTAGAAAGTTCTTGAAGGGGGCTTTCCACCAACATCTTTACAGAAAAAAATAGATTTTCCTTCAGGAGCAAGACTTACAAGTAATACCAAAACATCACTATCCGTGCCAACAACAATCACTTTTGAGAAGATGTTGAGTTGTTCGATGCCGGTTAGTACAATGTCAATATCGGCATCACCTGCGGCCGTGACTGTTTACAAACCAGATTCACTAAATTCATGACACAGTGCTTCAATCATTATTTTTGTTGTTTTTCTTATTAGATAAGAAAGCTTCCTTCTTAGTCAAACAACGTGTAGTGCAGTTTAATTCAATATCGCACAATGAGTTGTTAGCCGACCTTCGTCTTTGCTCTTCATATTTTACAGTTGGTTCTTCAGGGTATCCATCGAAAACGACAATAGAATGTTTGCCAAATTTAGTATGGACGAAACGTGAGTATGATTTAATGATGTCTCCGTAAGTAGTTTAAGTTTGCCAAACAACAGAGTGTAGGAGGTATCCCCCATCGATCACTATTGCAGCATTTTCCAAATCAACTTCGTCATGAATACTTTCGATAAATACTTTCGCCATACATGATTTTGTTCCTTTACGAAGGGAGACTTCATCAAAAATAGAAGGGGTCTTGAAGTCAATTCATTTCCTAAGTAGGTCTAAAGCTTGCTAGGACTATCACTAATGCACAGTATTCTGTTAAATAGCTGCTGGGGGTTTACTGCAGCTTGTCTCGTCCTAATAGTTGCGGATTTGAATCTTGCTGGGTAGTCACCATGTCGTTCCTTTTCAGTCGTACATCTCCAAAATTACATCCTTTCATTTTTTGCATAGCTCCCAGGCCCACCTCATAAGCGTTATCACAATTGACACTATTATCCGAAATAAACCCTGAAGATAAAGACACCAGCTCCCCCAAGAGCTTGGTGAACGGGCTGTGCTGTCTTAGCCATGATATATATTTTCCTATATCTAGCTAATCCCTTTTCTTCCGCGATTCGAGCAGCTCAACATGCTGTTCAGTAAAATGAAATTCTATACCGATGAATTTTTCAATGCTCTCTTGCACTTTCACGCAGTAAGTGGTTCCAAGTTTCCTCTTTGACAAAGCGCTGTGCGCCCAAGTGTCAAACCTCCTACTGACTTCATTGGTCGCATGAAACACTGCTCGATGATCATGTCCGTCCACGTACCGGACCAATATCTGTCGCTTCTTCTTAATGTAAAGTACCCATTTTCAGTGAATAGTTTATATTCTTCTTTAGTTATTCTTGATTCGAGTTGCAACATACTTTGAACGTACATATGTGCTGATTTTGCGTATGGTAAATATCCTGCTGGGTGGAAAAATGGTAGCATATCAACAATAGTATTTAGGTGCATTTTCCGATTCTCGGACTTCTCTGCAAATATAAATCTAAGCATGAGGTCGATACAATGATTATACGATTATTTTCATTGTATTATTTTTTAATTTTAAATGTATTATTATGTATTTTTATTTTTAATTTTAAATTTATTATTTTCTTTTCAAATTTACTATCTTCTCTTTAAATGTAATATGTAGATTAGATTTTCATATTATAAAATGAAGGCCTCAGCACGGGCAAGCCACCCAGTGAGGCCTACATTACTGGAAAACATAAATTGTAACAAAATAATGTACCAAATAAAAAAAATAAAAAATAAAATGTAGAAGGTAAAGCCACAACTTGGCAGTCCTACTCGATGATTCCTTAATCCTGTCTTCACTTGCTTCAGTATATGAAATCGTCTCTTTTAGATTGTCATCATTATTAACCTCCTCCATATCTTTTTTCCACGTAACACGTAAAATCTTGATACATATTTTCTATTTGTCTTAATTTCCCATCAATATCTCGGTATTCTTCTATGATTACGTGGACAAGAGACGCTGCTGAGTGTAGGCTCTGTTTGCCCGAGAATATTCATGTCCCTGGAGCATCTGGGTTACTGTTGAGGACGCGTAAACTGATTCCCATAAATTTCCCACATACCTTTATTTAAATAATAAGTTACAAACAATCATACAACATAATATGACTGTTTAGCCAGACCGGGGCACGGCGGTTGGCTGATAATGAAATCGCTTCAATGGGCAGGGGAAAATATTTATATTCCCCCCCTCCCCTCCGAACTAAAACTGGTAAATAACAATAAAACTCTTCAACGTTAGATGAATTTGTTATAAAAAAAGCAAACACATGAATTAATCATTACTTTCCTAAGGTTTTTGTAATTTCTCGCTGCGCCGCGAACCGCTGCGCGTTCGAGCCGCCGCGCGCCGTGCTCCTTATTAACAGCCTACGTGCCTTATTATAAATTAAAACCCATCATTATATACATTATTTTATAGCTAGAAATATTGTCTATAAGTTTTGTTGATTTATTTTTTTTCGTTAACAGGCTCAGAAAAAAGTTATGTGCAAATATATTCTGAAATACTATTTTAAGAACTGATATTTTTCCTTTACTAATAAATTGTAGAGATTGTATAGCTTTTCTTGCAAAAATGAAAGAACACAATTTTTTAGAGTAACTAATAAGAAACTAAACAAAAAATAAATAATCTGATTTTATAAAACCATTAAGGAGATATTAGCGTATTCCAAAAGGCTTTGAAAAATATATTCAAGAGGGGGTGGGGAAGGAAGCACAAGGGGGAAAGTCGGGGACTTTTGTAAAAATACATGTCTAAAGGTCTTCTAACATCTGTGAAAAATTCAGCTTCTGGGGAATTATTTCCGACATTGGGTCCTTTTTTCCCTTCATTGACTGGGCTATAAGGGGGGGCTAGGGTTTTAAAATTATTTTTTTTGCATTTTTTTAATTTTTTTTTTAAATAAATGCTTAATATGTTAAGAATATTGTGTTCAAATTTCAAGTTAATTGGAGCAAAATTGACGAAGTTACGAGTATTTTTATACCTGTCGGATTTTAATCCCTACCCGACCATACGTATAAGCCGAGCAGAGCAGGAAGCTGAGAGACAAACTAAAGAAGGCAGGATTCGTCGTAGACAGGAGCAAAAAGCTGCTTTAGACATCATGGATGATAGCAACATCCTTTATGGACCTGGCATTGATGATTCAGTGTGAGGTAAGCCGATAAAATTTGCTTATAAACGTTTAATACCAGATTTTTTAGTGTTCAAAACTTTATAGCGTTTTTCCCACAACTCACGTTTTCAAAGTCGGTGACCGTCATAACTTCAAAACTACTGCACCGATCCTTTTGAAATTTTGAAAACTATTTCTGTACATAATTTACGAGGTAATGCTGGAGAGTTTTTTTCAAATTTGTTAATAATTATTATTTTACAATAACAAATTAGCCGATTTTTTTCACTAAAAATAGCGTTTTTCCCTTCAAAGTGTTCCAAAAAAATTAAAAATTAAAATTTCGAAAAACCCTCCCAGCGTTACCTGGGAAAAACTATTATCTAACGAATGAACTTTGATTTTTTGATTTCAGATGACCCAGCACCGAGTTATGAGGGTCACCGCCATTCTACTTTTTTTTGAGACACGTCCTAATAATTGCTGCCATTGCCGTGTTTTTAAATATTTCTCCGTGAAAATTTTATACAACATTCTTAAAATGTCATACTTTACTATCCTATTAGATTTAATAAAGAAATTTTAAATGTGTTGTCACAAAAAATTCACAAAAAAATGCCTTTTTTCGTACGAATTAACCCTAGCCCCCCCTTAAGTTTTCAATATTTCCACTTAATCCTGTTTGATTCTGTTCGTTTGATTCACCATGACGCTTTCGGGCACATTTGTAATTATTGGCTCTAGCAGGAAAGTTTCTTCTAACTCGTCGGCTGCTTCCCACATTATTGCCATTTGGCTGGTCCTCCGATTTGCGTTGACAAGTATATAAGTATATATTATGTAGTATATAATTTGAGAGGCGGTTATGGGTACCGCCGCTCCGGGCACCATTTATTGGAGAACCGACACCCCTGCCATAGGTCAACCCAAGTAGTCCACTTAGCGGGGCTGCCAGTGTTATTGGGTACAGGTTTGTCTATCTCACAAGAGTCCCAACTGCTCCCAACCGTCTCGAACCAGTGAGACTATAGCATCCCCAATTGGGGTATGTTATGAGGCTGAAGGCAGTGAGCAGGGGAAGGAGATGGGGAAGAGGAAGAAAAGAAGTACCTGGCTTTTCAGATCTGGTCACCAAACACTACCAAAGCCTTTTCAAGCAACATTTCAATTCTGAATGGTGGTCTTGCACCAGGGCGATACTGAGAGTATGTTCCACTCTGGAACTTGCCGCAAATATACTATATATTATTTTTTATGTGAGTATGTTGTGAAATAACATAAATTAATCAAATAAAATTGACTTGCACATGCCGGGATTTGAACTCGTGATCTCCGGCTTGCGAGTCATACTAAGGATGTTCATCTATTTGCATAGTTTTAAACCAGAGCAATTTAAAAAAAAAAAAATTTTAATAATCATAATCATAACATATTATTATTTTTTTTTTGAATAATTTTTTACAGCTGTTGAAAAGAATGTGACTTTACTGGGGTAACCCGTTCTAAGGTCACATTGTGCATGGTTATTGTGTGAATTAAGTAATTTTTGTAATCATGTTTCAATACTGCAGTGTTATTGTTCTAATAAATAATTATTGTTCTAATAAATATTTATTGTTCTAATAAATAATTATTGTTATAATAAATAATTGTTGTTATAATAAATAATTATTGTTATAATAAATTGACTGTTCATATCAAAAAAGTGCTTTACAGTGATTTTATTTAAGCTAATTTTACTCAATTTAATCTAATATATTTATTTGTAAGAAACAAACAGTTTTTATAATACAAAAATATATAACAAGTATGAGGTTAAATAAGGTTAAGCCAAAAAAGTTTCTTGTGCTAAAGTTGGTTGTAGATAGGTAAGAAGGTAAAGGGGAGCGGAAAAGGAATATAGGAAAAGGATAGGAGATACTCCTGATACATTCTCATGCATTAATTTACGATTGTACGCATTACTTCGGTTTGAAGGCTATTGTTAAGAATGTCGATACATATTATGAAATTGAGTGTTATACTTTGAACATATACATTATATATTGAAAATTTTAAAAAAAAGTTAGTCATAAGACAAATTACCAGCCACAAAGGTTGCGAGACAATAGATTTGTCTTCATCCGGTGTTGTGACTGCAGGTGCCGGAGTTGTGGAAGCCAATATTCTGGTCCAGTAGAGAGGCTTCATAGGAACAGTGGGATTAACAGGATCCTTCCTCATGGCTGAAAAGCAAACAAAATAATCAATAACTTCACATTGCCATTTAAGTCAAAGTAGAAATGGTTATATGACGAAATTGGATATGCGTAATTTCACATATTAATGTAACACTGGCAGAATTAAACACAGACGGAATTACATATGGATCAAATTACAGATGGAGAAAATTACACCTACTTGAATTATACCAAATTGGTGAAATAACCTAAACTAACATTAAAAAAACTTCAAATATGAAGTTAATTTAGCAAACAATTCAACACTCTAAAATTTAAACCTATTAAAAAACAGATCTTTTTGTGTGTAATTCCAGTAGGTATAATTCTCTGTGTAATTCCATCTGCACAATTCTGGCAGTGTAATATTTACATACGTTTTTGTAACAATAAAAAATAAACTTCAGACTAATTTTATAGTACAAAAACTTTTTTTTACCTGCTTTATTTGGATGCTGCCATCCTCCAACTGGTGGTGCTGGGAAAGGTATAGGAGCCATCCCTGGTGGTGGAGGTGGTCCTCCTGGAGCTGGAGGCGGGGGTGGACCTCCCATATTCATTGGAGGTGGTGGAGGACCTCCCATCCCCATCATCGGGGGTGGTGGAGGACCTCCCATTCCCATCATTGGAGGCGGTGGAGGCGGACCTCCCATTCCACTCATAGGGGGTGGAGGTGGACCTCCCATGCCACTCATTGGGGGGGGTGGAGGCGGACCTCCCATTCCGCTCATCGGAGGTGGGGGTGGTGGAGGAGGTCCATCCATACCGCTCATGGGGGGTGGAGGTGGACCCATTCCACTCATTGGGGGTGGTGGTGGACCCATGCTGGGATAAGGATCCATTCCACTCATCGGGGGTGGAGGAGGACCCATTCCACTCATAGGAGGTGGAGGTGGACCCATGCTGGGATATGGTTCCATTCCACTCATAGGAGGCGGTGGTGGAGGAGCCATTCCACTCATTGGAGGTGGAGGAGGTCCCATTGCACCCATATCCATATCTGGCATTGGTGGTGGGGGAGGGGGCGGTGGACCAGCCACTGCAGAAGAAGGAGTTGGACTTTTAACGGCTGCGAGAACTGACGATTGATTGTTTTCGGACAGAGGAGGCGGGGGAGAAAAGGTACCGCTTTCGGGATTCTCGAATGGAATGGTCAAGTCTTCCGGAAAAGGTGGCGGTGGCAATGAAGGGTAGTTGGATTCGGAATCCGTGTCCGGCATTGGCGGAGGTGAGGGGGTGAGGCAAGTAGCAGGTGGGATAGACTTGGCATCTGAATTAACACTGTGAGAGCTATTGGCTAATGATGACGGATCTTTCTGCTTTTCACTTCTTGACGTACAAAATTCATCATAAGATTTGATGAAAGTTTGAGAAGATATCATATCAGTAGACGCGGAAACATCATCATTATTATAAAAAGGTTCTGCCCTTTCAAATTTCCCAAAGACGTCAATATCATTCTTTTCCGGCAAGCTCTTCTCTGAATCGTTCAATTGTATTTTTGGTTCGGTTTTCTTTTCCATTATGGGAGATCCAAAGTCTCTTAAAGCGTTTTGGGTCAAGTTTTGAATATCTCCCATAGTTTTGTATCTGTCTATCTCGGTAAGAAGTGAATTCACTAGATCTTCCAGTTCTCTAATTCGTAAAGCGTTAATATATGGTTCTCTGTCTTCTGCATTCTTATTATTCATTAACGTGGCATCTTGTCCTATTCTTAAATTAATGGCTTCATTTACAACTTTTTGTTCTTCGCAATCCTTGACTTTGTTCGATAAGTTTTCTATGTTTAGGTTGAGTTTCTTTTTTCTAGAGTTGGGGGTCATTGGATCAGGTGGTTTTTGATTGTGTGGGATGTCTTGTACTGGAGGCCATGAGACCGTCTGTATTCTCCCGGGAGTGGCGGGAGGAGCGACAGGGGCCTCAGTGTGCGCCCAGTAGTACATCAAGTCAGGCTGAAAGACAACAACAAACTAAAATAATATAACCATGAAAGAATTAAAGTCTTATACTACTAAAAGGTCTGACCTGGGAAATTACTGCATTCTTGGGTTGAGGCAAAAAAAATTCGAAATATCATTTTCCTGTGCATATTTTTCGAAAATATTTTTCATTAGCTGAAGTCCCCAGCATTGCCCGGAATAAACACAGGGTTTTTCGAAATTAGATATAGACAGTAATTTTCCTTATTTTGAATGTGCGTGTGCAAAATTTCGTCAAAAAATAACAAAAGTTTTAAGAGGGGTGGGGTGGTTTTTAGAAACCTCGTCTAGACTTCCTCCAATTTCGAATGTCAAGTGTGCAAAATTTGATCAACCTCAGAATAAAACTGCAGATTTGTTTAAATTTTCGTCAATTCAATATTTGTTTTGGTAAAGTTTTATCATAGGGACTTGGTCGTAATGGGCGTAATTACCAACCAAGTTTTTGAAATTCTTTTAATTACTAAACTGAACCTAACAACCTATTTTGTATTAAATATAAAATAGGGTCTTAGGTTGGGTTTGTAATGAAACAGGGATTTTGACTAAAGTAAATAGAAGCAACTTTTTTTCTTCATCTTTAATCTTTAGAATCTTTTAGTAACACGGAGAAGGAAACTTGCTTAACCCTCCTCTTGTTCTCGACACCCGTCACTAACCCTTTTTGCATGCTTCATACGCATTTCCTAAACTACCTTCCTAAAACCCCTATTATTTTTCTTCCTTCGTGGCTTACTTTTACAATAGTCTCTCACCTAAAGTTGTGGTTGTATTTTAAGTTATGGAAAGACTGTAATTTGTTTGTGTGATATCCTCTATTCTTTTGAAAGTAGAGTGAGCGACTCAAACATTAAACTAAATTTATATTTAACTAATCTTCCTACCCTGTTCTGATTTCGTTTCTAGTCATGAATTATAACTAATTCTTCTACCATAGTCTTTTGAATGGAGTTCAAATAACATGCTATAAACACAAATAAAGCAATATTAACATTTGACATACATTAGATTATCAATAAGCCTTTCAGTTTTTCAATTGAAGAACTCTTTGTCTGCAAACTCCATCTAACATAAAAGTTTTATATCATTGTTAGTAAACACTAAATTTTATTGGAAGGAAAATTGGTTCAAACTGTGTTGGCTCCTCCTTCACCAAGGTAATTCTGGTGGATAGTAATACGAACAAAGCTATCAATCTCTACATATCCTGGATAGTTCAAAGGCCGGTTTACGTCCACTTTGACGGATGACCTTGCTACGATGACATCCGTTCTAACGCCGGAGGAGAGACAAACTAGGTCTTATACTAATTCCAAAATAACCCCAACTTCCTTCACCTCCAGGATTATCTCTACTCGACTCATTTAAGAAGAAGAATGTCCATTTCATCTCTTGTCACGACATTACTCGCGAAAGTGTTATATGTTTTTGCATTGGCTATTGCCAATACATATACGACCTCCAGAGAATATTGCAATTTCGACCCTCGCGAATTGGCATTTTCCTCTAGGTGGATGCTGCCATGATATGCGATGACACTGTTCCCAGGACGTTAAGTTGTGTGCTTATGATCCGCGATACCTAACCCGTCGGGTAGGTATAAATGGTTAGGAATTACTGTTTCAGCCTATGTCTTTATTGAATTACTCATTTCTCATAGGTATAAGACAACTGACGTCCATAGGTAGGTATTTGGATTGTTTTCGTGTTGGTATTATTTTGATTTCTAGCATGTACATATAGCACACATGAATATATTGAATATGCCTACTGTGATTTGGTATGAAGAAAAATGCTTTGAAAAACTTGCCATACTGGGATATTTTGTTTACATTCGAATTCAACAGCTGGGATACTTGGATGGATACTGTTTGTTTATTAACCGTTCCGGGAGTAAGTTACGTAATGCTGGCCGTGCTCTGGGGAGTGAGTTTTTTTTACATAAATAAATTAAAAAAACTTTTGATTAAATTTTATGATAGTATGCAAAATAAATAACAGCCGATATCTCTGTCGATAATGATGTAAAATGTTTAAAATTGGTGTAAAGTTACAGGAATATGCCCATAGATGGCAATATGATGCATATTTACAGAATATGAATCGAATATGAATATGCGACCCCTGTCGTCCATAGCCGTCCATACTCCTTTGGCGAAATTGTGTACCGTCGTTCATTAGCGTCCATACTCCTGGAAAGGTTAAGGGCCTTGATCTCATAAAATTTAATGAATTCATTTGTAGTGA
Source organism: Hesperophylax magnus (assembly GCA_026573805.1). NCBI lineage: Eukaryota > Metazoa > Arthropoda > Insecta > Trichoptera > Limnephilidae > Hesperophylax > Hesperophylax magnus. Next base: position 12,485,638 of record JAIUSX010000022.1, read on the forward strand.
TCTATTTTGTTATCAGTGAAACATATTGATATCTCACTATCATTTTTTTTTAAATTTTCCACAAAGGAAGACCAGAGAAAAAAAAAACCTCAGGGTTAAGACATCTTTGGGGATGTTGTGTAGTGGGGTATTTTTACAGAATGGAAGTAGGGGAAGTTCTGGGAATGAAAGGGTATGAGGGGTGGGTAGGAATCTGGGGGTCAGTGTTTCCAGGAGTGCCAGACATATGAATCCATCCCTCCCACTGCGGTGCAAGGCGATGGATTAAGTTGGATATGGATTGGTCACGGTTATATCTATTTATGCCGATTTTTAAAAAAATAAATATTAACTGTTTATTTTGGGAAACCGGAACGCTTTCGGTTTATGAAAAAGAAACCGAAATGCCCACCTCTAGTTGGCACTACCATCAAATGTCGCATCGAATTTACTTTTGCTAACAACTTTCAAAATAGCCACCAACTGAAAACGGTTGCTTATGTTAATTTTAACAAAAAATGAATTTCAATCCATCATGCTCCATTTCCAGTACCTTAAATAGTTGTTTCTTACCATAACGTGCGTCACAGATATCTAAGCGGCCACAATCGACACGAGAATTAGATGGCTTGATACAGTGATGCGGCCACACATTGCTAGCTGACCTAAGCCACGAGTGTTGAAGAAGGCGAAATAAATTAGTAAAATATTTATATATATAGTGACAATATTTCAATATGTCTTTATGAGCGTGGGAAGAAACATGGCCGCCGTGGACTAGCAACGTGGCTACAGCTTCGCTCGGCCGGCGAATCCACTGCAATCCACGCCTGTTCCTCTAACGCCACACACCCACGCTGCCATGCGTAGCGTGTGCGTGGCCCGCTTGTGTAGATATGTATGGCAGTTCATAGTGAACAAAGTTAAAACATGTGTTAAACGTAGCCGTGCGCAGCTATCTGTGACAGGCTCAATTAAGTTGAGACGAAGTATTATTTCAATAATGTATGCGTATTAAGAACGAATCTGAATAGTAAAACTATACTGTCACATAAACTAATATAGGCTAATTAAAGTTAATTAAACAAAATCATCCCTCCCCTCACCCTGTTCTGAAGAAGTTTTAGGTTAGGTAAGGTTTTGGTTAGGTTAAGTCAGTTTTAGTCAGGTTAGGTTAAGGTTAAGGGAGCCACTCACCCGGAAGATGGCCTCGGTAGGAGCGTCCTTATCGGGGATCTGACGCAGAACACCGGCAGCGAGCAGGTGTGTGCAGTACTGCGAGCCCAGGATGCGCAGGTCCTGCCCCGACAGCACGGCGCGCAGGTAGTGCTCCTCCGCGAAGGCGGACACGAACCAGTTCACCAGCATTTGACCTGAACACAAGAATACAATGAAGTCAGTATTTCAGAATACAAGTAGATGCATGCTAATAATCCTAGAGATCTAGTTGCACAAACAAGGCGCATAATTTATATTATAAGAGCAGGTGCAAGGTAGGTTAACAGTGGCACTAATTAATTAAATTTATTAAACAAACAAAATATATTTGAAAAATTTTATTAAGACACTTAATATGCACATTTTATTCGAAAAACACTTTGGATCAGTTAGATAATGATGAAAAGTAAATATTTCAGTTTCCGGAAAGGAAAAAAAATGCACTTTGATAGCAAAATATTGTTAAAAAAATTTAATAATTCAACGTCTTTTCTTCACGCCATGTTTTGACATAATAATATAATTTTTTTTTTTTTTTTAATTAAACCCAAACTAAGAACTTAAAAACCTATTTTAGGATCACAGGTTCATATTTTGGCTTAAATAAGAGAATGAAAAAACTGACCTTAAAATCAATAACAATCCTATGGCCGCCAAATAAAAAATCGATTTTAATTTTAACAAAATAACTATTAAAATGCATTATTTTCCATTTCAGGAAACTGATACACTTATTTAACATTATTATCTAACTGATACAAAGTGTGTTTTCTATTAAATGTACACATTAACCGTATCCCTATTTTCTGTATATTTACCATAATATTTTCCGAATACACCCCTGTTCCATTTGAAATTGTACTAGAAGATGCGCCGATCACCTGTGACCTTAGAATCTGATGTCACTTTATACAGGGTATAACAGCACGAAACCGAAAGATTTTAACGAGGTTTTCCTGGACACATTTGGAGTCAAAAAAATGTAACTGTCGTTTTGCTATCTGATGAAGTTTTTATCAATAAAAAAGAAATATTATCACAAAACGCCACTGATCGCATTGCCATACATCGCAAAGAATCATGTGATACATGCTCTGTCTCTCTATTTTTTTTTACATTAACACATTCCACTAATTGAGAGTGGTGGTGGACCCATTTCACTCATAGGAGGGCTTTTGTTATATTTGGGGATGCTGTGTGGAGGGTCTTTGTTAAGGAAAGAAGAGGAAGTTCTGGGAAGGAAAAAGGTATGGGTGGGTAGGAATCTAGGGATCAGAATATCCAGAAGTGGCGGATGTACTGCTGGAATATGATGGATTGCGCATCGCGTGATGCGCTTGGTTGTGCCCAACGTCGACGTGTGACGGAAAAATATATATTTCTGTTTTCAAATTAATAAATATGATGCGCCCTTCAGGTGATTTTGCACAAAAACGGCGCTATACAAATCATCCAAATATTATTATTATTATAATTATGTACATTTTACTCCAAATATGCTCAAGAATCGTTGCTAAAATGTTTCAGGTTAACACCCTGTATATTGAAGTCGGCTACACGATAATACATATTTTCTCAAAATTATTGGCTATACAGACACATATAGTTAGTTACACGGTACAGATAGGGGATAATTTTTATCGTGTCAAGTTAAAAAAAAGTACCTATAGATTGAATTTTTTTTTTTAATATTACAACAATTTTGGCAATTCCCGAAAGCGTCAATTTTCATTTATTTAAAGTAAAGATATAATTAATAGTCAACAAATTAATAGTCAATTAATAATCAACAAAGGCATTGTATACTATATTGACCGGTCGGTGGCCGAGTTGACATCGCGCTTGGGTCCCACTCGGGTGTAGTGTGTTCAATTCCTCGGCCGGCTAAGTCCTCCATCACAACACAAGCAACATTTTCAGCTTACTGTGGTGGTAGTAGGAGATTTTCAAATATTGTCAGGTTATTCGTAACCCGGGAATGTTTGTCTTTCTTTTTAAAAAAAAAAAAAAAAAATACTGCGGACAGATAACATCTACAATACCATAAATTATAGCACACTCCACGCCTGAATTTTTCTCTCTGTTCTCACTCATTTATTTGTATTTTCATTATTTCTTATGTTTTTACTATTAAAATTCTTATAAATCTAATTATTAAATATCTTTTTTTATTTATATTTTATATATATTTTTTATTTACATCTTTGATTCTTTGATGTAAATTCGCATTATCTAAAATTAAATCAAACTCCCGCCACCTCAGAACAGGCTCAGCCTAGTGAGGTGGATTATACCAAAAAAAAATGTATGTTAATTTATTGGTTAATAAATAATAAAAAATAAAAAAATAAAAATTAGGGGGACGCATTTTCAAGTGGGTACGCGGCGGTAAAATGCTATAATTGACTACTCATTGACATGTTTTTCCAATGATACACAAGTAACGTAGATAGATACTAGATTCAAATGGGCACCTCCAATGATATAAACCAAGGCTGCCCAACCCCAGGCCCGCGGGCCACAATGTGGCCCGCGAACGAATTATAAGTGGCCCGCCTGAAACATTTTCAAAAAACCCGCCAATCTCCGCCAATTTGAAAAAGTGTCGCGGGCCCGCGGTAAAACAAACAATGCAGCTTGCGCGCGGTCACCAGTGTTGCCAACGACGGCGATTTATCGCTATTTAGGCTACTCAGAACGAGAATCAGCGACGAAAAAATTTAACCTGTTGAACTTACTTTTGAAACAAAAATACACCGGTTTTCGACATAATATTCTTTGCGTCGAAATGGAATTCTGTAGCCACCCCCCCCCCCATGGAATTTGAAAAATTGCTGTGGGGTATCACATATGATGTTCGGGTGTGCGGAATTTTTTCTCAGCGAAGTTCCGTAACAACCCCCCCCCCCATGGATTTCAAATATTTTGTGGGGAGCACTTATTTAGATTTCTTTTGTGGGGAATTATGTTTTATAGAAATTCTCTAACAACCCCCCCCCCCCCCATGGATTTCAAATATTTTGTGGGGAGGACTTATTTAGATTTCTTTTGTGGGGGTGGGGAATTATGTTTTATAGAAATTCTCTAACAACCCCCTCCCCCATGGATTTCAAATATTTTGTGGGGAGCACTTATTTAGATTTCTTTTGTGGGGAATTATGTTTTATAGAAATTCTCTAACAACCCCCCCCCCCCCCCCCCATGGAAATAGGAACCGTCAGGTACTCAGTGGCAAGCCAGTGATTCAAAATCGTCAATTTGGCCCAACTGCTAAAAAGGTTGGGCAGCCTTGATATAAACATAAACAAACATGAACAAACACTTGTAGAGTGATCTGAAAAGAAAACATCTTTTAATACGGTACTTTATTTGCGTCTATATAATTCGGATATATCCAATAACTAGAACAGCCGTTAGTAGTTAAAATATAAGAATTAAATAAATGAAACGAAAATACTTCGTTTTGAGTCACTTTATTGATATATTTTTTTGTCTACCGGTTTCGGTACCTCCGTACCATCATCAGGACTGTTATAAAAATAATGCTATCAAATACAGAAGTACACATATATATATATACACATATTATCAAAAAAGAAAGGACAAACTTCTAAATTGTTAAGTCTTAAACCTATCCCATTTTTATGTAGGACTTTAATTCCTGTATCACGGTTAAGATAAACCTGAACTAGTTAAGCATCTTAAGATTCGTGGAACATTTAATTAATAAAGATACTTTTAATATAATAAGAATTATAAAAATATTATGAGAGAACACGACCGTTATATAATAACAATAGATTAGCCCTCTTATAGACCCAACCTACTTAATTCCAATCTAAAAAATCAACCCGTAAAAATAAAATACTTTTTTTCTGCAATACATCTATTTAAAAATTAAAATTATTTAAAAATTAAAATTATTTAAAAATTAAAATTATTTAAAAATTTAAATTATTTAAAAATTAAAATTATTTAAAAATTAAAATTATTTAAAAATTAAAATTATTTAAAAATTAAAATTATTTAAAAATTAAAATTATTTAAAAATTAAAATTATTTAAAAATTAAAATTATTTAAAAATTAAAAGTATTTAAAAATTAAAATTATTTAAAAATTTAAATTATTTAAAAATTTAAATTATTTGAAAATTTAAATTATTTAAAAATTAAAATTATTTAAAACATTAAATTATTTAAAAATTTAAATTATTTAAAAATTAAAATTATTTAAAAATTAAAATTATTTAAAAATTTTAATTATTTAAAAATTAAAATTATTTTAAAATTAAAAATTATTTTCAAATTAACTTATTTTAAAATTAAAATTATATTCAAATTAAAATTATTTTCAAATTAAAATTAAAATTACTGAGGATTGAACCATCCTACCCAGGAACTGGAGTCGACAACTCTATCAACGTCGCCAAATGGGTAGGGCCGACATTTACTTCCTGCTGTAATGTCATCCGATTTCAGAGGAATGCGTATACGTCCGCGTTTGTGTAAAAAAATGATTTGTCAATGAACAATGCATTGTCATCGACAACGAGTCTATCTGCCGAGTTTCAGCTCGATCGGATGTCGGGAAGTGGGTTAATTTCCGCTTTCCAAATAAGCACTCATTCAAAAAAAAATTTACTACAATACATCTATTTTATTAAGGGGATGTTACCGCAAGCGCAGCATAATTGCGGTTTTTGACGCAGTTTTTTATAAACTTCCATATTGTTTATAAGAAAATAATATAATGTTTTGAACAGATAATTTATTCTTCTAAACAATGAGAAAACAAAACGCTTTAAAATGTTTAAAACAATTGCGTAAAAAAATATTTACAGAACCTCTAAAAATAGCTTTAAGTTCGATTATATCCTTTAATTCTAAATGCAGAAGAATTTTAAATAAATACATTATCACCACGTCAATGTCGTCTAAACGATGAGAAAATAAAATTATATAGAAAAGAATTAAAACAATGCTTAAATAAATAAAAACAGTTTTTTAATACTAAGATGTTGTTCCTTGTATCACCGCATTATATAAATCACAACGCAAGTTATTTATCTTCGGTAACCGAGGTGAGTTCGGCGTGAGAGCACGTTTCATTTTACAAAAAATAAATACGTAAATGTGTAGGCACATGAGAAAAGAGATCACACTAAAGGCTAGTCGTTATGTTATTATGTATCATTTCTAGCCCAAGTTGACTTTTTTACTATAAATCTCGTTTTATGCAACACTTGACCATCTGGCTGACTACCAGCGGCACAGAATATTAGAGAGTGCCCCATCACTAGAATCGTATTCCTAGTTTTATTTATTCACGCCCTACTGTGCTTTTACATACATTTCTAATTATACAGTTATATTAGTTGTAACAGTTGTAACCAGAGTGGAAGATACTACCAGTATCGCCCTGGTGTAAGACCACCATTCAGAATTGAAACGTTGCTCCAAATGGCTTTAGCCGTGTTTAGTGACTAGATCTGAATAGCCAGGTACTTCCCCACCTTCCTCTTTCCCTTCCCCACTTACCTTCAGCCTCACAACATCCCCCAATTGGGGATGCCATAGTCTCACTGGCTCCAGACGGGAGCAGTTGGGACTCTTGTGAGGTATTCACTATTAAAAAAAAAAAAAAAAAAACAATAATTTATCTTAAAAGAATTTCAAATACATGTTATTTTCAATTGACGTAAATAAAGTAAAAGTTTTTTTTACACAGGAAAAGAAGAAACCCGTTATTCTGGAAGGAAGAAGAATAGTAGTTATACATTTAAAAAAAATCAATTAAACAAAATTTCGCAGCACCACAACTCTCTTTATGAGTGTACATTATCTAACTTGGAGATAGTTGAAGAGAAGCAATCAGGATTCAATTCAGTATTGACATTTATTTGTAATAATATGTGCAAGAACAAATTTAGTATTTTTACCTGCGAAGACGTGAAAGATGATATGAATGTTACTGATTCAATGGTTTCTGGAATTATAAGTATTGGATCTGGCTATTCTAACCTAAAAGAACTAACGGCAGTAGCAGGAATCCCTTGTATGAGTAACAGACAGTACAGCAAATCAAATGAAAGGGCGTGTGAATGGTGGGACCGTACTAAGGTTAAGACGATGGTAGAAGCCGCCAAAGAGGAGGCTACGTTAGCCCAAATTGCCGGTGATGTTAACAGGGATGGGGTTCCAATGATTACAGTTGTGGCAGATGGGTGTTGGTCTAAAAGATCTCATAAAACAAAATATGTTGCTTTATCTGGCGCAGCTGTAATTATTGGATATAGGACAAAGAAAGTTTTGTATATGGGTGTCAAGAATAAGTTTTGTATGACTTGCACTCGGGCCTCAAATAAAAGCGTGACCCCACCCGAACATAAGTGCTATAAGAATTACGTAGGCTCTTCAAGCGGCGGAATCCGAAATAATTGTTGAAGGATTTAAAAGCTCATTAGCCACACACGGATTGATATATTCCAAGTTAATAGCAGATGGCGATTGTAGTACATATAAGAAAATATTAGAAGCTCGACCCTATTCAAATATAACCGTAGAGAAAATCGAATGTCGGAATCACCTTCTACGTAATTATATAACTAAAATCAGTTTACTTTCATTAGATACCCAGTACCCTATACGCCTATACGATTACGCAAAATTATCAGTGAAAGATTACTCCGCTTGCGTAGATCAATCACATCTGCTATTAAATATAGGATTTCAGAAAATTGTTTGATGGATACCAAAGTCGGGAATTTAAATAAAGATATTCTAAAGCTTTCTTTTACTAAGATAACTGTTGATCCAGATCAATAATGTTCCTTTAATGCCCAAAAGACTTAGTTTATACACAAGAATATGTCTCCTAACTATATCAAAAGCTTTGGAAAAATCAGTGTATATCGAATCCACCCGATGCTTGTGGATAAGGGAATCAGTTACATAATTTTCATAAATGATTAAGTTACTTAAAGTGTTTCTATCTGTGATAAAGCCGTGCTGATTGGGAACGATTATATTATTGATTTGTTTTGTAATGACATCTAGTAAATTATTATGTAAATTATTTTTACTATTCCTAACTGATAAAATAATAAATGATGGCCTTTATATAAAAAAAATAATCTTATGCTTTTTACATTGCATAATTATTTGTTTCATGTAACTTTTTTGCAAAAAATAATAATACATATTGAAAATGACCGATATTTTATTTTTCTTGCCAATATATTCAGATATAATTATGATCAGATATTATGAAAATAAATACCGTATTGTTTTGACATCTGTCAATGAAGAACACGTCGGTTACGAGTCATAAGGTACTGCTTACCGTCTAGCAGTGTAGTTGATAGTATCGATAATTTATCAAACAAGTTTGATAAAAAACTGATAATTTCATCTAAATCTCATAAAATCATGAGCTCCTTCTGCAATTCTTCTATCGAAATTTACCTAAAAAATGCATACTCAACTTAATAAACTTTATTTGAAAGACGCTCATTATTAAGCGTTTCATGTTCAAACCTTACTCATGGGTACCATCTAGTGGATTTCATCGCTGCTCTGTTCGAACTGAGTTGACCACAGCACGTCGCCGCGTGTTCCCCGTTCCAACATACTTCATTCCTCTCCGCCCCGAAATATTATTTCGGTTTTTGCAAATACCCCCTTAACAGATGTATTTAAAAATATACTTAATTTTTTGTTGGACTGAGGATTGAACCTTCCTCCCGAAGGACTGGCTGTTAACTGCTGTGAATTAGTGGTTAAATTTCTACTCCCAATATTAGCATTCATTCATTCATTCATTCGAGAAAATAAAATCACAATTCAAATAGATCAACCTGTAAAACAAAATGTTTTTTTTTACTACAAAACATATAAAACTTAAAAAAGATAACAAAAAAATGGTTTGATTGTGGATTGAGCCATCCTACCCAGGAACTGGAGTTGACAACTCTAACTCGCCAAATGCCGATCGAGTAGCATCGATATTTATTTCGTTTATTAAATGATGTAATGTCGTCCTCTTTCAGAGATATGCGTGTGTGTGCGCGTGTGTATCCGTGATTGCCACCATAAGTTCATCGACAACCAGTCTATCTGTCGAGTTTCAGCTTGATCGGATGTCGGGAAGTGGGTTAATTTACGCTTCCGTAATTTGCATTCAATTACCGAAAACAAAAGTGAAGTAAAAACAGTTCAAAAAACAAACTGACTTCAAATTGTAAAAGTGTCTAACTATATTGTGACAAAATTTTCAGTTTTGTAAACAAGCCGGAACTTTTGTTCTTTGTAGATAACCCGATTTGTGATTTGTAGATAAGTTTATGCTGCCAGCAATTTACGTGTCTTTGTAAAAAGGACTAATAATTCGTAAACAGATTTTATTTTCGCGGACTAATTGGTAACATTAGGGTACGTATACATTTGCGAACTGAAACGCGAACCGTACGACGAATTAAGGGATAGGAACGAATCAACTGCAAGCGACGCAGACGTTTCGCGCCATTTGCGGTTGCTACGTTTCTTTCCCATAAGTTGAGGTTCAGTTCGGCAGTTCGGCTCGCGGATGTATACGTAGCATTACAATGCGAGTTGCCTGTATACTGTCTGATTCATTTATTGACAAAACAGATAAAGATAGAGAGACGGTCACGCCCCCTCCACGCTCATTGTAACTTGGTTTGTTCCCCTTTTCCGGATTGCTAGTCTATTTATTTGTTTGTCTATAGCTACTATTGGTACTCAGTACTATAACTATAGGTTTTCCAATAAATAAAAATAAAACAAAAGGTAACTTGTTGTGGTAACACGACATAACAAATAATCTATCACAGCGTAGCATATCTAGAGAAATCGTGCTATTGAATGAAATTTCTAAGTAACCATAAAACACAAGGTAACATGTTGTGGTAACACGGCAGAATAGATGTTATATCACAGTATAGCATCACTAGAGGAATCGTTCTATGGAATTAAATTTCTAAGTAATCATAAAACACAACGTAACTTGTTGTGGTAACACGGCAGAATAGATGTTATATCACAGTATAGCATCACTAGAGGAATCGTTCTATTGAATCAAATTTCTAAGTAACCATAAAACACGAGGTAACTTGCTGTGGTAACACGGCCGAATAGATGTTATATCACAGCATAGCATCACTAGAGGAATCGTTCTATTGAATTAAATTTCTAAGTAACCATAAAACATAAGGTAACTTGTTGTGGTAACACGGCCGAATAGATGTTATATCACAGCATAGCATCACTAGAGGAATCGTTCTATTAAATTAAATTTCTAAGTAACCATAAAACACAACGTAACTTGTTGTGGTAACACGGCAGAATAGATGTTATATCACAGTATAGCATCACTAGAGGAATCGTTCTATTGAATCAAATTTCTAAGTAACCATAAAACACGAGGTAACTTGCTGTGGTAACACGGCCGAATAGATGTTATATCACAGCATAGCATCACTAGAGGAATCGTTCTATTGAATTAAATTTCTAAGTAACCATAAAACATAAGGTAACTTGTTGTGGTAACACGGCCGAATAGATGTTATAACACAGTATAGCATCACTAGAGGAATCGTTCTATTGAATCAAATTTCTAAGATTTTTTTTTTTTTTTTACAGTAATACCGCACAAGAGTCCCAACTGCTCCCGTCTGGAGCCAGTGAGACTATGGCATCCCCAATTGGGGTATGTTGTGAGGCTGAGGGTATTGGGGAGGGGAGGGAGATGTGGAAGAGGAAGGTGGGGAAGTACCTGGCTATTCAGATCTGGTCACCAAACACGGCTAAAGCCATTTCAAGCAACGTTTCAATTCTGAATGGTGGTCTTACACCAGGGCGATACTGAGAGTATCTTCCACTCTGGAACGTGCCGCAAATATACTATACAGGGTGTATCGGCACTAACCCGACAAACTTTAACCAGCTATTCCTTAGCACATTTGGAGTAAAAAATGTTATGGGCACTTTGCTGTCCGGTAGCATTTTTTTTTTCAATTAAAAACAATAAAATTAAAAATTTCCACACTACATCACTGTCATTGGCATTGCTTTTCGTGTTCAACAGCTGTTATAAGCAAGTATGTCGAAAAGCGTCTTCGCTCTTTCGCACACACTAAATAATAATAGTTAAAAATGAGACGAATAGTGCCGTGCCATTTCGTTGTGATTGTAAAAGTGCGCCAATATAGGTACACACGTGCATTATTCAACGGAATTCGAATAAAATATTGCCAGATGGGTTTTCAATCTTTGACAAAGGATAAAACAGTGGTGACATGTGGTGAAAATATGAATAATAATTTTTTTATTTAAAAAAAACTTTACCGGACAGCAAAGTGCACATAAGATTTTTTACTCCAAATATGCTAAGGAATAGCTGGTTAAAGTTTGTCGGGTACGTGCCGATACACCCTGTATATATTTTTAATTAATTAATTGTGAAATAACACAAATTAATCAAATAAAATTTATTTGCGCACGCCGGGTTCGAACCCGCGACCTTCGGATCTGTAGTCAAAAGCGTATACCACTAGACCACGCCGGCCGTCAAAAACACAAGGTAACTTGTGGTAACACGGCCGAATAGATGTTATATCACAGCATAGCATCACTAGAGGAATCGTTCTATTAAATTAAATTTCTAAGCAACCATAAAACACAAGGTAACTTGTTGTGGTAACACGGCCGAATAGATGTTATATCACAGTATAGCATCGCTAGAGGAATCGTTCTATTGAATTAAATTTCTAAGTAACCATAAAACACAAGGTAACTTGTTGTGGTAACACGGCCGAATAGATGTTATATCACAGTATAGCATCACTAGAGGAATCGTTCTATTGAATTAAATTTCTAAGTAACCATAAAAAAGTTTTGAAATCTTGTATTGTAAATTGATGATTTCTTGACTTTCTGAAGCACAATAATTTAAATAAAAATAAGGTACAATAATTTCTTATGACTTTTAGAAACGGCTTTTCATTTAGAGAATGTCTTCGGAAAGTCGAGCAACGCCGGGTACACTTCAGCTGGTGTCATCCCTCGGGGTTAATATTTTATGATAATCTTTTTTAATTACGCAAATATAGGTATAATTTTAGCATTAACAACAATTATATCCCGTTGAATCTATTATCTACCGGAATTATAACAAAAACTAATTCTCCTCTGTACACAATTTGGCAAAGTGAAGAGAATGGGGCACCGCAAAAACAAACATATTTTTATGATCTATTTATACATGGTGTCCGGAAACTCGTAGTACAAGCCGGAAACTGGCGAATGTATACCACACGGGGAACCCAAATAAACATAAAGTTTTTTGATTTGAGCATTTTTATAAAAAATAAAAAAAAAACCAAAAAAATATATTTTTCGGCTATTTCAGGGTTCAAATTTTTTCGTCATTATTTGTTTTACTTTTAAATTTTTAAATAGTTTTAATTAGTTGGGTACTTTGATCTTCAGTAATAATTTATAAGAATTTGATCAAAAAAAAAATCAACTTCTGACTCGATTTACTCGAAAACGAAAGCTCAAATCAAAAAAAATTATACTACAAAATCGACTCCAAATGTGATGTAGATTCACCAGTTTCCCGCTTGTACTACGAGTTTCCGGACACCATGTATAACTAAGAATATATGTAGCGGGCGCGTTGTTCTAAATTGTTATACAAATTTACAGTTTTGTTCCGAGGTTGATGAAATTTTGCACACTTGGAAATAAAGCAAATGGAGAATACCCCATACAAATCGATTCTGATACTTCAGCTAGTTAGTTATGAATAAATAAATATCAAAAAATGTAAATGTGCTCTATTTATTGTTTGAAAAAGTGTCAATAACAGAATTTGAACATTTCATCAAATTTCAAGTTCTGTGAAAGTTCTATTCGTGTTCTGTTATTATATCATTATGGGCCAGTTGCTTGAGTATATCGTTATGAAGAAAATCACTCATGTTATCAAAAAAGTTCTGATTGAGGAACAGCATGGATTTAGATCTGATAAATCTACCACAACTAATTTACTTTCCTTTACTAATACCTTGTCAAAGCTCTCGAAGACAACTCTTAGGCGTTCTTTACACCTCTAAAGCCTTTGATAAAGTTAACCACTCAATCCTTATGGCCAAACTAGATGCCATCGGTATAAGAAATCCATTATTATCCTTCTTGAATTCTTACTTAAGAGAAAGGAAGCAAAGAGTTAAAATAAATAACTATGAATCTATTAATATTGCTGTAACGTTCGGAGTGCCCCAAGGAGCTCATCTAGCTCCCGCTTCTTTTTAACTTATTTATATTTTAGATAGTTTTGGTGTTGTTACTCACAAGCTTCTTTGGCTTTTTGCAGAAGATAATAAGATTCTCAAATTGATTAAATCCCACCAAGATTGTTTTCTTTTTCAATTAGATATTAATTCATTCAATGATTGATGTAAAAGCATAAGCTTGGAATTAAATGTTGACAAATGCAAAATCGCGAAGAAACTAATTATTTTTAATTATAAAATAAATGATCTTTTCTTATCTACTGTTCAGTCTATTAAAGACCTTGGTGTCACTTTAGATTACAAACTGCCTTTTCGTAAATTAACAACGTGGTTAATAAATCTCTTAAGCTACTTGGCTTCATCAATAGAATCACCTCAGACATCAATAATATTATCACCCTAAAGAATCTTTACAGTTCGTTGGTTCGCCCTAATCTAGAATATGCCTGCGTTATTTCGTCTCCATTCTATGATGTTCACATTAATCATATCAAATCCGTACAGCATCGCTTCAAGGGGAATTGCTTGGAGGTTAGGGCTAGAAAGAGGCGATTACTCGTACGATGAACAAGTACAATTGAATCTTTCTTCTTCAGAAAAACTTTGGAAGGACTTAGATCTCATCTGCATTTTCAAAATTTTAAACAGTATGATTGACTCACCTACTATGTTGCAACACATCCCTTTCTATATCCCTTCCCGTAGACTCAGAAATAATGATTTGCTTTTCCTCAATCAACACTCCACAAATTATGGATACCATTCACCAATTTCCAGACTTGTCAACAAGTCGGGACCTTGAATTTTTGGTGTAAGCCTAAATGATTTTTTATCAGTCATTACGTAAGTAATATTTTGTATTGATATGGCTGAAGTAGTGATTCTAGTGAACTCCATCAAAACCTTGACATTATCTCTATTATTTTTGTCTTAGCATATTTTATTGCAACATTCCTCCTTGTATTAACTCCGTGTAATATGTAATATGTTAATTGGACTTGGTCCGTTAGTAAATAAATAAGAACTTACACAGAACTTGAAAATTAACTTTGAAATTTGATGAATTGTTCAAATTCTGTTAAACAACCCCCAAATTATGTTAATGATATTTTTTTCTTAAAAATAAAGACAAACATTCTCGGGTTACGAATAACTTTGAAAATCTCCTATTACCATCACAGTAAGAAGTAAGATAAGACCAGTTAAATGGATAAGATCGACATTTCTTTGAAGTGTATTTTGATAGTGACAGCCGGCGCTAACATCAATTGGATTTTATTAATTACTACATATAAAACAGGCCAGGTTATTACCGATAATTAGGTTGTGTTAAAATACACACGATTAAAGTCTATTCCTCAAAGTAATTTGATTGTTTCGCGATAACTAATATTTTTTAGGCTTTTACAAAAAATTATTTATCAAAAGATTTTCTGTAAGGTCAGTGTTTTCGGAAATCCTCCTATTTTTTATGTAAAAAAACTAGTGCCGTAATTTTTATGCACCTACTTATTATAGTCGCTGTAACTTTAAAAATGATATCGCTCGTTTGCTGCAATAATGACACAATTCAAAATAAACAAATTTTCCGGAAACGAGTTTTGAATATGTTTAGATAATAATAATATTTGGATGATTTATATAGCGTCGTTTTTGTGCAAAATCAACTCAAGGACGGTGTACAAATATATAATACATTTCTACAATGATCTTATTTCTACATGATATTGTATTTTTTTTTTAAACTTTTTTAAAATGAATTTTCATTTTACGTAATTAAAAATTAGAACGTTAAAATTAAAAATTCCCTTTGCGTTATGCCTTTTATAGTAATTAAAATTATTCACAACTTTTTATTTTTAAAAAAATCGTATTAAACGTGGCCAGTGATCCCGAATAATTACCATTTATAAGACTATGTTAAACTTTTTTGAATCTGCTTACATAAATCAAAATAACTACATATTGTGCCTTATTTATCCGGCTATGATTATAAAAATATCTCAGTTTCATTTTCAAATGAGAGAATTTTTCGTTAATTCACTTGAAAAAAAATGTAGGAAATTGCCATTATTGCAGGGAATACGTAAGGTTATTTTAATAGAGTTTTAAGCGTGGCCAGCGATCCCGAATAATTTGTACCTTTTTGCCATATTTAAAAATTGCCCTTGCCTAGTCCTCAATTTTGGTTTTGACTTTCATTCGCGCTGTTTGCAACAGCGAGGTTAGCGAGTGGATAAACAGATATCTCTTGTTACCGTATTCTATCACTTAAAACCACAAAACAAGCAGCCAGTAAATACATATAGCCTACATACGAACGAGTACAATACGCGATCATAATAATAATAAGGAACCGACCACTCGCTAACTAATAATAGCGCATATCTTAAGCGAACAATAGCCGCTCAATATTCAAACAACCAAAGAGAATAATCTCACAAGCAAACCTACGATAAAAATGATTATATAAATCAATCATTATTACACAACAATACGTAAAACAAGGCGTTACCTACCTTCACAATAATAAATTTTCTTTAATATTTTCACTGCAGGTATTTCTAACAATAAAACACATTGCATTAGATGCACTTCTTTCGTCCGATGTTCACAAACATGCGAATATGTCACTTTTGTTCTCATGTTGAATTTAACTTTGATTTTGCACTGTTTGCTAATGAATTCGTATAACATCACAATAAGATCACTAGCGATGTTCAATCTTAGTCTCATTATGGTAGGAAGGCGTCGGGTTTGTGTGACATTCACCGGTGTAAACGGGAGGATGTACTTTCGCCTCTTGGGTCGTTTGACGGTCAGCTGTTCATGCTGTGCATTCTGCGCGTTCTGTCTCATCACGATCTCGTGTCCGAGATGAACTATTGAGAAGAGATCCTTGTAGTTCATCGTGCACTGTGCCTGCCTTCTCATGTTTAGGTTCAGAGCATCGAACCCGAGCGAGGGCCCGTACAGGTAGGATACGTCGGACCAGAAAATCATCGCGACAATAACAAGGACTTGTCACATATTGTGGAAGCAAAACCCGGCGAACTCTCGACACTCGACACTCGGCACTAGACGCAAGGTAGAACGGCACCCGCGCACGGCGGTAAGGTGTAAATAAACTGAAACTTGATAAAACCCGCCGCACAGCACGCGATTATCTTTACTGCCAGCTGTGTCACACTTTTATCTAAGGCCACCGTCTTAGATAAACTTCGAGAATTACACGCAAGGAAAGGTCCCGTGTGAAAGCGAGCGTTTGAAATCACCTTGTTTTTCACGACTTGCTCCTTTTCTAGCACCATTTCAGAAATAATAATTTCAGCATCAAATAAGAACGAATAACATATTACTCTCCTAAAATGTTAGCCTGAAAACGGAAAGAACTGAAAGAAAAACGGACCTATTTTCTCGAGATAAATCAACGAGTTATCATTTATGATCTTGTAACTGAGAGCTTCGATTAAATATCTCTTCGTTTGTTTGACACCGACATGCATTTATAATATGTAGTTAATAATCTACATCACGCACAACATTAAAAAAATGCGGTTTCAGGGGAGTCTTTTCGGGGGAATCCCGAGCAAAAAACTTATCACTTCCTGTCATAGTTAAACGTAAAGATAGGAAAGTCACTTATTAAAACGGGAAAGTCACTTATTAACGCAGGAAAGTCATTTATGAACATAGGAACGTTATTTTATGAACACAGGAAAGTCACTTATTAACGCAAGAAAGTTAGTGATTAAGTCAAGCAACTCCTAGGTCTGGTGGAACACTGTCATGTCATAACTCCTTCGCGCAGATTATTATGCAAGTAGCTTCGGAGACCAATGTGGGTGGAGTGTAAAACTTTTTAATAATTATTCTCTTATTATGATTCATAAGTTTCCTACAGACAGGGGCGGTTTGTAACTTTTCTCGTAAAACTAATATTGAAAAAAAATCTTCATATCGTACCTGCCCGTAAAAAAACATATTATAGAACTTTTGTACGACAATTTTCAGATGTGACTTTCAGGAGGGCCACCAGAATGATGCAAAATCTTCATACAATAAAATGTACACATTGTCCCCATAATAGAATACCTTAGCTTTACTTCACGAAGTAACGTTATGGTGTCAAGTGGTCGACATGTATTTTTTTTTAATAAAAATTTTCATGCGTTACTTTGAGAAAGGACTCGCAAGAATCTTGAAAATCTGCGTAAAAAAAATCTAAAACAAATTTCCGGATGAAGATTTTTAGGCATGACTAAAGAACTAGGAGGCCACATCAGATTCCTGTAAATGTTCATAAAAAATTATAAGGTATTTATAAAAATCTTTGTGTGAAGATTTTCAGACGTGACTTTCAGGAGGATCATACCAGAGTCCTACATTAAAAAAGGTTCATGCAAAAAAAGTCGGAAAGAATTTTTGGTAAGAAGATATTCAGGCGTGACTTTCAGAAGTACCACACAAGAATCCGAGAATTTTTTGAAATATTATTTAAATATAAATAAAATTGAAATAGGTACAAATGTAGGTTTTTTCAATATTAGGTCTCTAATAGACCAAAATCACTAGCCACCACTGCCTTTAAACAAATAAAACATCTGTAAAACAATATTTAGTACCTACCTATTAACCTATATAAAATATGTGTTTCTTGAAATATTAACACGCTGGCCCACACATTATGTTTGCCTTGGCCTTTCCATGGCTCCACACGAAATGTATCAGTTCATAACAACATAAATAATAATCAACCACGTTTTTTATACTATGCATAAATCACCAAAAGATAAATCACGATTTAATGATGTCCACTATATCAGAAGGCTAATTAATGTCCAACCAAAACAAATCTTAACTAGAAAGAAGAAATATGTTTCCAAAGCAGTAAAAACATTCGAACGGTGAGTTTTGGCGTCATGAAAATTGCACAGCTTTTCTGTCTGCAATTTCTAGGTCAGTAAAACTATTTTCAGCTCGCAAAGTCATCACTATCAAGAGTTATAGAGTTGTGTATATGGGAGTAAAAAGGACGCCGGTTTCTTTTTTAACGCGCTATCTAAATGCGGCTTGCTTTATCACCAAATCCCGGAGGGTTTAGTCAGTGGTGTAAAGACCAACGGCCTCAAAAGAGCAATATATATTATATAGATGTCCCATAAGCTATGGATCAAACGAAACGTGATCGTACGGGAAGTTATTTGCAATAAAAATTACCAAATGTAATATCGCGTTGGTCCAATTCTTAAACCATTTCAATATTTGTCTCATGCAGCACAATTTGTTCTTTTCTATACAGAAATGGTCACATTACGCGGGCCGTATAGTAAATAAAAAATAAAAATAAACTAAATTAATGCATATATGCGATACACCATCACATCTATAATAAAGTCGATAGATAGGATGACTCGAAGTGGTGGAAAGTGTGCGAAATGTAAGATAAGATGCATCAAAGGATGAGAAGTTGCAAAAGGTACGTTAGGATCATGGAGGAATAATCCCAAAGTAGTGGGAAAGATACGAAAGTTAAGCTAGGGTGGATCAAGATGGTGGTGAAGGTACAAAGGTTAAGTAGGGTGGCTCAAGGTGGTGGGGAAGGAACGAAAGGAATGATAGGATGACCCAAAGTAGTGGAGAAGGTACAAAAGTTAATAGGGTGGCTCAAGGCGGTGGAAAATATCCAAAAGGTAACATAGGATGGCTCATGATTGTGGAGAATGTACAAAAGGTAAGATAGGATGACTCCAAGTGGTGGAGAAGGTAGGAAAGGTAAGCTAGGGTGAATCAAGGTGGTGGAAAAGGTACGAAAGGTAACATAGGGACAGGATGCCTTAAGCTGGTGAAGGCGGTGCGAAAGGTAATGTACGGTTGCACAAATTGGTGGAGAAGCTACAAAGGATACGGTAAGCTGTTGACTCACCCTCAAACTTCTCGTAGATCTGGAAGTCGAGTTTCTCGGGCACGAACTTGGGCTTGAAGACGCGCGCCTCCAGGGTGGCCCGGTCCAGCGTCAGGGAGGCCACCTTGCGCAGCACGTTGGAGTCGGCCGCCAGGGCGCCGGGGCCCTCGCTGAGGGACGAGTGCCGCCGGTGGTCGCGGGGCGACCCATCTGAAATTAGTGAAGTAATTAATAACGGGAAGAAACCATCAATTTCAATCATCATCAATATATATATATATATATTTGTAAACAAAGAAAAAGAGAGAGGAAAGAAAAGTGAAAATAAATCATATTAAAGCAGAATAAATAAAATAAATCATTTTAGTTCAAATATTTCTATTTACCGTGACATCATATTAAGCTTAGGCTAATAAAATTAGCATATGTTATTTTAAAATATACGAAGCTGTTTATAAAGATGTCTATATCGTTATAATCTACACATCGAAACATTGGATTGAAATAGGCAATATTGTTTTTAAATAACTCCAAGATGAAAAGTTTTATATTTTATGCAATATTTGTTAGCTGAAACCGCCTCCATAAGTGTGCGGAATTTATCAAACAATATTTTAAGGGGTAGTTATTAGAAATAACATCACAAAGAGAATCACCTTCCTCCTGTTTTATAGATAAAGTGTGCAAAATTGCATTAATTTCTAAATAAAACTGTAGATTTGTTTTCAAAAAACAAAGCCTTCGAAAAGATCAATCTACTCTTTTACTGACTTCAAAAAGATCAATCTACTTTTTTACTGACTTCAAAAAGATCAATCTACCTTTTTACTGACTTCGAAAAGATCAATCTACCTTTTTACTGACTTCGAAAAGATCAATCTACCTTTTTACTGTCTTCGAAAAGATCAATCTACTTTTTTACTGACTTCGAAAAGATCAATCTACCTTTTTACTGTCTTCGAAAAGATCAATCCACTTTTTCGGTCGGTGGGCGTGTTTATGAAGAAAACAGTTTTTTACATATTTATAAAAAAAGTCTATTAATTTTTGTTGTTTGTTTTTGGGGTGTTATGCCGTGTTGCGCTAACTCCTTCTTTAGCCGACGTTTCGGACAGCGTTGCAGTGTCCATCATCAGGGCAGATCCGGTAGATCCGAAGATGATGCGATGATGGACACTGCAACGCTGTCCGAAACGTCGGCTAAAGAAGGAGTTAGCGCAACACGGCATAACACCCCAAAAACAAACAACAAAAATGCTTTTGGCCGTGAGAATCTAAAAACTTAACCAAAAGTCTATTATTATTTTTCGGAATAACTTTTATTGAGTAAAAACTCAAATTGTAATATTTAAATATTGAAGACAATATTAGTGATTTTTTAAACGAAAATCTGAAACAGAAAAATCAGAAAAGGAAACGGTCACATCTGGGACTCGAACCCAGGACCCTTCCAAGGGTCCTGGGTTCGAGTCCCAGATGTGACCGTTTCCTTTTCTGATTTTTCTGTTTCAGATTTTCGTTTAAAAAATCACTAATATTGTCTTCAATATTTAAAAGTCTATTAATTTTGAAATATTCCAACTACTTTCAATTTAAAGAATCCGAACTGCTCCCAACCGTCTGGAGCCAGTGAGACTATGGCATCCCTAATTGGGGTATTTTGTGAGGCTGAAGGTAGTAGGGAGGAGAAGGAGATGGGCAAGAAGAATGTGCGGAAGTATTAACTATTCAGATCTGGTCACCAAATATAGTATATATTATTTTTTTGTAAGTAATTTTTGAAATAACACAAATTAATGAAGGAATTACAAGGCTTGCTAGTAGTGAGGCTTACCCCTCAACCACAAAGGCCGTCAACAAATGTATTGCCATGCCACTGCCATACACAAAATACTATTAAGGTGAAGAGTTATTGGTTGGTACTTGTAGCTATTTTGGTAATAAATCTATGTTTTTACAGACACGATAATTCAATAATTATAACTTTAAAAACGAAGCAGAAAATACTGATGCAGAATGTACGGAAGCCCATATTACATTGACTTTGAGTGATAGTTTAATGTGTTGACGGGAGGTGTGTCCATATTGAAGTGTTAACACACCATAATGAGAATGGGCGTTATTATAAAACCAGAGGTCGGCCTGTCGACATTATCAAAAATAAAAGTTATTTATATTTATTTTTTTAATTGACACTACAATTAAATTATATTTACAGTATTATGCTAGACCTACACGTGCGGTATTATACTCTAATACGGTGTTTGGGCGAGGTCTATACAGGGTGTATCGGCAAGTACCCGACAAACTTTAACCAGCTATTCCTTAGCACATTTGGAGTAAAAAAATGTTATGGGCGCTTTGCTGTCCGGTAACATTTTTTTTAGATTAAAAACAAAAAATAAATAAAAAAATCCACACTCCGTCACTGTCATTTGCATTGTTTCTCGTGTTAAACAGCTGTTATTAGCAAGTGTGTCAAAAAATGTCCTCGCTCTTTCGTACACACTAAATAATAATAGTTAAAAATGAGACGAATGGTGCCGTGCCATTTCGTTGTGATTGTAAAAGCGCGCCAACGTAGGTACGTACGTACATTATTCAACGAAACTCGAACAAAATATTGCCAGACGGGTTTTCAAACTTTGACAAAGGATAAAACATTGGTGACATGTGGTGAAAATATGAATAATAAATTTTTTATTAAAAAAAAATGTTACCAGACAGCAAAGTGCCAATAACATTTTTTACTCCAAATTTGCCAAGGAATAGCTGGTTAAAGTTTGTCGGGTACGTGCCGATACACCCTGTATATACTAGTGATATACTAGTCTCACACGTTTTAATAATATTCACCTCCCCCCCTATCATAGGGAGAGAACACGGAATATAATTTATTTTTACGGGATCTGTCACTTTGCCAGCTGACAGGTAAGATCATTTTCAAATATCGCTCGGCTAGCAAATCACGGCATATCCGTCTAGGCCACGCCCACACGAATAATGTATCGTCTCGGCATACATATATACAGGGTGTTCGGGGTTAAAGTGTACTAACTTCAGGAGCTGATTCTACATGTAAGTACAAGTGAAAAATATCTTTTTTCGAAATACCAACTTTTAAGGGTACTTGTCAGGTAAAAGGGTAAAATAGATCCGCCGTGAGCGGTTGGCATTATTATTTTGCTTTGTTGCCAAATCTACCATCCCGCGTCAGTCACTATTAAATGAAACATTTCAAAAACTTTGATTTTATTCGCAAAGATTAGATCTGATAATTTAATGAACTCGATTTAAGCAGTGTTTGAGTTTAAAAACTTTAAAATGGTACGTTATTGTTTACTTGCGGTTTCCATGGATATGGGCCAATCACAAATATGCAACGTTGCCACACTCGCTCTCGACAAGCTCTCGGCAAGCTCCCGGCGAATTTACCAGGTAAGTTTGTACCTCACACTAAGGATTTTCAGTAGGGATGTATTATTGTTAAGAAAAAGTCGGAATTTCGGCAAAAGTTATGCATCTCTTTTACTCCTACCATTATGTAGAATCACCTCCCGAAGTTAGGACACTATACCCCCGGACAACCTGTATATCATTGTCACCAAAGCATCAAAAAGTCTAGGTTTTGTACTGAGAACATGCAAATTTTTCAAAAATACTAAGACATATCTGACTCTCTACAATTCACATGTTCGTCCTCACCTGGAGTACCTACTGCTCACCGGTTTGGAACCCGCGCTATATTGTTTATGTTAACAGGTTAGAAAGAGTTCAGGAACGATATCTCAAATTCCTCAATTTTAAATCATTCAACATATACAACTCTTACGACGAAATCGAGAAACATTTTCGAATCACGAAACTACTAAACAGGAGGATTGTCGCTGATCAGATGCTCTTGTATAAAATTATTAACTCAAAAGTTGACTGCCCGGAGTTGCTGAACAAAATAAATTTCCATGCGCCAATTCGATATAGCAGACAAAATACCCTTCTCTACATTGATAGATGCAATACCAATTCCAATCAAAATGAATTTATGCAAAGGACATGTAACTACTATAATAATACATTTGCAAATACAGACACTCGTGCTGACATATTCACTGCTAGTTACTATCACTACAGAATTTCATTGTATCACATTCTAACTCATATTCACGACTGTTAAATTGATTGTACTTAATATTTTAATATTACTTGCGTGGCAACTTTTCCTTATCCCTCTCCTCCCCTTTCCCGTTCCAACCCAAGTCTATTTAAGTATAGTTATAATCACATTTATTTTATGGCTGTTTATTGTAGGCATATTATAGGTTTATCGTTTGTTGAATTTACATTCGTATTATTATTTTTCTTATACGCTGCTTTATTCTGTTTTTTTTTTTCTATTTTTATTAAATATTCTAGTTTACAGGTTAGTTTTATGTTTCTGAATATCTATCTGTGAACATTAATAATAATTGGTCTGTTTTTTGTTATCCTCTTATGCATATTGTATTAATAAGACTGTTTATGTTCCTCAAATAAATAAATAAATAATCATATTTTATACAGATAAAAAAAAATTATATTTGTATTATCTGTCTTATGTGAAACATTTGTATGGCGAGCGATATGGCGATATAGGCCACGCCCAAACAACGCATTGATAACGCAGAGCTCCTGTGAAGTGAGACTACTAACCATTATTTTAGAGATTTGCATACCGACAAAAAAATAGTTAGAGACACAAAACTGGATTTTTGGGAAAGAATATAAATGTATATCAGCCCAATTATAATTTCACAACCAATAAGCAATAAGGCCAGTAAGTTATATGTAGTTTTAAAAAATTATTCGTATTCAAAGAATAAAATTCATTCCAGCGTAATTTATCGGTTTAGTTTCCAATTGAATTGAAAAGAATGTTACATTTTAAGTTATACATAAAAAGGGGCTATTCTTTATGCTATAAATAATAGTAGGTAGATGCCACTAAACTTAGATCACTTATTTTAAATTTTAACGTCATCGTTTTCGATTAGCTATCGATATTTTGAAAATGACTTGGTATATTATCTAGCATTTTATAGTTGAAATACGATTGTTGAAGTAATTGACCATTTCGAAATAAAAGTCTCGATTATTCTAATCGATAGGTAGTATAATGTGTAAATAATTTATACTCATTCGATTATCATTTTTTTAACGTGAAATTGCACAAGAGTCCCAACTGCTCCAAACCGTCTGGAGCCAGTGAGACTATGGCATCCCCAATAGGGGTATGTTGTGAATGGGAAGATAAGGAGATGAGGAAGAGGAATGTGGGAAAGTACCTGTATATTCAGATCTGGTCACCAAACACGGCGAAATCCATTTCAAGTAATGTTTATTTTGTTAATGGTGGAAATAACACAAATTAATCAAATAAAATTTACTTGCGCACCCCGGGATTTGAACATGCGGCTTGCTAGTCGGGAGCCTTACCCCTCAACCAAGGAGATTACAACGATTTTATTATTTCGACAATTAGTAAAGTTAAGGCGATGCCATACGTAGTAATGCAAAATCATGTGTTTTTGGTTTGAAAATTTGGTCGCCTAGAAATGTTTCAGATGCTTTAATTAAATATTGCGACTAGAATACATCTTGACCTTTGAAATGATCGAGTATTTTTTATATAAGTCTTTTTATAAGCCCAGAAAAAAATAATGTATAGACGTATGAAAACTGCTTTAAAGAACAAAATCTCCTACTTACGAACCCATTTTCGGTTATGATTTTATTGTATAATGTGGCAAATTAAGTTATTTATAAAATGATGGGAAAAAATTTAATATTTATGCCTGAACATCCACAAAATATAATAAAAGGCACTTTTTGGCCATGCTTTTTTCTTGCATAAATCAAAACAGGCGGATAGTGTTAAGCGGGAATTTAAACCTTATCGCCATCTACGTAAGGGTTGTTATTGATAGCAACTCAATTTAAAATATTACACGACGTAGTGCATCGTCTTAACCAATAAAGTTGCGCCAAGTCATTCGAAATTATTAAAAATGTCAATGTTTCTGAATGTTTTGGAAACATTGAATTTCAATTAGGTACTATCTACTAATTGAAATCGATAGGTACTAAATTAATTTAGATCTCCGTTGTTGTAATCTGATTTTGGGATATTATATCTCTTGGTGGTAATTAATATGGGTATAAAAGCGAGCTATACAGAATTAACGCGATTCCATATTATGACGTCAACTAGCCTCAACTCAAGTGATATCCATAATATGGTATTCAGTTTTATCAAATTATTATTATTCATTCTATAATACTGAAGTAAATACTGGTATAATTAAAATTATTCCTATCTATCCGGGCACCTACTACCTACCCACACATAAAATGAAACAATACATTATTTTATGTTGGAATACAAAAAAATGGGTTCCATGATAACTCCTCAAAATGACAAATCAACATACCTTTAAAAGGTGATATAAATTCATTAAAAGTGATGAAACAAAAACTAGGTTAAATAGTTACATATGTAACCTATTTAACCTAGTTTTTGTTTCATTGCTTTTCATCGCTTTTCATAACTTTATAACACTTTTATAGGTGTGTTGAATTGTCATTTTGATGAGTTATCCGGACACAAAAAAATATACATGCATTATGTTTATCATTTTATTTTAACAACAATGATTATATACATACCCCCGGCCTGAAAATAACGAGGGGAAGGTAATAACATGTATATAATAGATTTATGTATGTATGTTGTATACATCAGAAAATCCAGTGAAAATATACATATATATTCACATAAGAGATACATTTAAGATTTACAATTCCGTATTACACTATGTTGATACATATTTTAGACAGCGTTGGCAATGTACTTGATTACAAAACATCGACTTTTCTCGACTTTTTATAAATTCAATATACATAAACTTTCGGGAAAAAATCTCAAAATGATATTAAAAACCCTATCATAATCCGTTGCATAGTTTAGAAGAACTAAGCGCACAAACAGACTGACGCGGATTTTGTTTATATACTATTTATTAAATATGTAAGTTTTATAATATATTATTATAGGTAGAATTTATAAATCGTCATTTAAAAACGAATAAAAAACCATCACATTAAAATACACTGTTTGGTAGGTACGACTTTACTGCTGGTTGAAAAATTAAAACTAACTTCACAAGAAGGTCATTGTTGATTTTTAAAAATGGACTGGATTTCCTTATTATATAATGAAATAAAATAAAATTTATGATAACATAAATAAGGCATTATAATTAATCAAAAATATCTTATTGCATTCTTATTAAACTCCTATTAGAAATGTATAGGTAGGTACTGTTTTATTTATTTATTCGTATTTGACTTATACTTAGGGCTTTTTTACTTAGGGTTTGCAACCCCGCGTCCCGCAATCCCGCGGGATTCAGCAA
Organism: Hesperophylax magnus; assembly: GCA_026573805.1. Lineage (NCBI taxonomy): Eukaryota > Metazoa > Arthropoda > Insecta > Trichoptera > Limnephilidae > Hesperophylax > Hesperophylax magnus. Next base: position 12,512,508 of record JAIUSX010000022.1, read on the forward strand.
TATTCGATTCGCGGGATTTGCGGGATTGAAAAAAAAACTAAATTACACGAAAAAAATGCTGACAGTCCCATCAACTAGCGTGGAAAGCAGATGAGCGTTTTCCTCTGCTGGGTACAAATTTCCGTTCACACATGGGTGACAGGACTCTCCATAGTCTATATTTTTTATGATTTTTTTTAACAAATAATACTTATCACGTTACTGTTTCAATGTATTTGTGTAAGATGATTGATACGAAAATTCCTTTTTTTATTTTTTTATTTATTCTTAAAATATATTCGTATTACAATGGTATAGTATATTGTCCTCCACGCTAGGAGCTGTGTTGCAGAGGACTTTTTCAATTGTAAAGTTATATAATACTAAAACAATACAGTGGAGTTGGTTACACAGAGAAACAATAAAAATTAAAATATAAAATCGATTTTTCCATAGTTATAACAGAAAAAAAAGTGAAATATAAAAAAATAAATATTAAAAGGATTTTAGCCAGTTCCATATGTGTTTTTTTGTATTCTGTAAGATTAGATGTTTTATATTGTGTTGGAAGTGAATTGTATAGTTTTATAGCCTGCAATCTGTAGTGTTTTTGTCCAAAGGATGTGTTGGTTTTTGGTATTAGTAGTTGGTGTGCATGTCTTGTTCCGGTATTGCTATAATAACTTACTATGTTACCTTTTTAATGTATTCTTTTATAACATACATCAAAGATAATTGATGCCAAAGAATAAAAAATGTTTACGATTTTATATATTTTTTATGTAATATAATTATGTAAGTATTTTTTTACATTAAACATACAAATACACTATGACAAAGAAAAAATAATAAAAGCTTATCCTCACAATAAAGAGACAAGGCTCTTACGTTCGGTGACGGAATTCATGCGAGCATTATTTTAATTTTATACCCCTTTAAGAATTCCGCGGGGATTTGTGGATTCCATCCCGCGGGATTTAAAAAAGTTGCGGGATTGCGGGATGGAATCCAGCGACTTACAACAATCAATGGTGTTTTTGATTTTATCGAAAAGTTAGTTACTGAAAAGAGCAGGCGAATTTAAAGTTTAATAATTAGTTACCGATATAAGGAAATAAATTGAAACAATGGCGGTTATAATATTTATCTTAGTGCAATACATTAAAAAAAATAAAAGACAGATTGTTTTTGTAGCTTTTGGGTCGTTAGTTTCTCATCCCCATAATAATAATATATTCTGCATTTTAGATGAAAAAAGATTTATTTATTTAGGTATTCATAAAATTTCAAACAAACATTGTAAACAACGCTATCAGTTCAGAACAAACATAATACGCAATATGCCTTTTTAATATAAATGCAATATTTGATCAGTACAGACAGCTGGTGACAAATAATTATTCACTTATCACCGGACAGATACTAAAATCTCTGGACCAGAACCGAATACCTGGAAGTCTACCTGACTATAAAGCAACATGAACAAACTCCAACGAACCGAGATTAAATAAATGGGGTTATTTACAAAACTTATCGTATGCATTACATTCCGTCGATGTTGCTTTCGTGAAACATTTTAACATTTAGGCGAGATAATCAACGATCAAGATGCAGAACCGATTACTATAATTACAAGGTCAAATAACTGTTACCACAAAAAAAATCACCATTTCTGCAAAAAATATTAATATTCAAACTAGTATCATTCGGCAAATGGCAAAATTCCACTATTATTTTTAGTAAAGCAATAATAAATAGTGTAATTACCTTGCAGACAGGCCTCGTTAACTTTTGAAGGTGGTAAGTCCACTTTCCTATGTCTGGAAAGGGTGAATGAAGTCGAAAGAGCAGACCCTCTCAGTTTGACTTCTGGACTGTCCAAATTATCATTTTCTTTCGATGCAGCATCGGCTTTTTCTTTCTTTGCTGATGTGGTTTCCCAATTGCCCATCACGAAATCACTTTTGTTAACTGTTTGGTCATTAGAAACAATAACTTCACCATCGATGTGATCTACGTCGATTTTTTTAGTAATATCTTCGACGGGACTCACTTTATCCGAGACATTCTGATTTGACACTTGATGGAAATCTAAATTTGAATTTTCACCAACGTCGTCAGCGCCCGCGTCCGGCATTGTGTCGGTAAGAATAAAAATATTATCCTCATCTAAGATGTCATCTAGACTGACACAACTCACTTTTGACACGCTCAGTTTCCCTAACTTTTCACGACTTTGTGCGTCTTTTTTATGATGTGAACTTGCGCCGTTCTCACAAAACTTTGTTTTAGAGCCGATAGGTTTGACGTATCGTTTGCCGTCTTCCAAGTTAACATTTACACTCTCTTCCGAATAATAACACTGATTTATTTCTGCAGCGAAGCCCACCGGTGTTAACGGGTCCGTAAACACAGATTCAGAACTTGATTCTTTGCTCGGGGGAGTTAATTCTTTTCTCGTTGAATTATTAGGTCCTTTGGGGTCGGAAAGTTTCTTAACTTGTTTCCAAGAGTCTGTGATAAGCGTAGAATTTCTGTCGGAGAGTTCGGAGTCTTTGTTATGATTAGAAGAATGCACCGCAGAGCTCTCGCGGTTCGTTGACCGTAAGCCACCGGTCTGACAGTTAGAATCATCCCCTCCCGCCCCTCGCCCGCCCGAATCAACGTAGACTGTCGGTAAAACAGTTTTCTGAATGACCGACGACTGAGAAGGTACTTCCCTCTCCGCGGCAATATTTTCGGTTATGATTTGTTCAGTTGATCCTCGTAAACTGGGGGCCGTCTCAATAATCAGATTATTCGATAATTGGGACTCTGATTTAATCCTCTTCTTTTCTTTGGCAGTTTCCTTTTTATTTTTCATGAAGCTTTTACCTCTCCCTGGCGATTTGCCGTTTTTGGGATGTTTGCCCTCGCCCCCTTGTAAATTACCCATAATGATTCAAATAATTCACTTTCACAAAACACTATTATTTATTATTCACTACTATGTTCACTGCATTTATTATCTAGAAGAATCACCCTACCACACAAAATTCTCAGTTTACCTAATACAAAGGTGCACATTTCGTAGTATTAATTAACTCGTCGCGCGTTAGTTAATAAACTGAAATCGAAGTGTGCAATTGTTCATTTAAAAACACAACCAGTTAAATTGCAACTCACGTCATTAGCACTGAAAACCGTTGATTCTAACAAGAATCCATGTGAGATTTTTACGAATAACTTGAAACGTCACAAAATTCAACCGATAATATATTACTAACTATGAACCAATGATTTCTTTCAGTGTTTAGTTCTTTATAACACAATAAGATCTGTCACAGTCTGTTTCTTGTAGATTCACTCGGGAAGAACCATGGAATAACCGAGTGCTCATGCGCCATAGTCGGAACCAAATAATGACCAATCGATAAACTTATATTGCCATGGCCGGCTACTGAATTGTGATAATAAATAGTACGTATTATTTAAGAAATTATTTCTGTAGGCTGTGTAATCGTTACCTATTATCAGCAATTACGTCATTTCTAAATCAAAATTATAAACAAATAACGTATGAATAAATATGCTAACGAGGATAAAATCTATGTTTCTAAAGATGACTGTTTTAATGTTTTAGAAAAGTTTAAAAGTTTATAATTTTAGACAAGTTGTTTAATTATGTAGTTGTGTATTTGACTTTAATTTTATATATATTTGATTAAAATAAACAACGACTTAAAAGAACTGTATCGAGAAATTACCCAAGTCCTATGTAAAATATTTTCTACCTACATAACCAGGGACGGAGACTCGAAAGGCTGTCGGCAAACCTATGAACCATAAATAAACCACTCTTCTAAGAACGTTTCCAAGGGGCTCCTAGGGGAAAGAGGGGGTTAAAAAAAAGCGTTTGAAGGTCATATATGACCGGGCGTCCATATTTTTTATTTAAGTATTTTTTATCTTTTTTTCTATCATGCGGAAAAACTATTTTTTTTGAAGTTAGAAAGAGAAATAATAATTCTTTCTAGTTTGCCTCAAATATTTATATCAGAAACCAATAATAAAATCAAAAAAATAGCCAAAATGAATAAATCGGTTTAAGAGGAAGCTACAAGCCAAAAATGTGTATATTCTTGGTATACCTTATATTGTAGGTAATAAGCATTAAAATCGCTTGACAAACGGAGTCTAGAAACGTTCGATTTCAAGCACAAAACTGGATTTAATTTATTATGTAAATAATTTTATAAGAAAGCAAAAAATTTTATCAAGTGAAACTGTCACAGATAATTTTAGCTATAATACTGTATTTTTTAAAGTTGTTTCCTTTACGCGTTCATACATTTCTATTGAAAAAAAAATTTTTTTTAGTAGCTTACATTTATATTTTTTATTGAGTAATTTATTTTTTTATTTGTATTCTACTCAAGCGAAACGATAGGAAACCTTCAATTATTTATCTAAAGCATATTCTTTGGTATTCATAATGTACCCCAATTCGTTATAAAGATGAATCAAATTAGTGATCTAGCATTAATTTTTTTTTTAAATATCTTACTTTTTATTATATGAACATAAAAGTGAAGTTACTATTTTCTTACAAATTCCCCAAACAAAATGAACGTGTTTTCGAAATATCGAGTCGTCTCAATTTTTCTATGATTGGAGCAAAAATTTAGGTGAAAATGTGGAGAGCGTTTTTTACAACATTTTTAACGTTTGATGTTAAAATTTTATTATTTAGAAATAGTCATGTTTATTTTAAATGCATTCACCGTAACGATCATAGACATATGAATATTAGTAGACCTGCCCTAAGTGATTAAAAGCGTATTATCCCCACTCCCCATACCGGTTCCATTGGAGCCGGCTGTGCTCGCGTATGGCCTCAAGTGAAATTTGAAAACGTGACGTCATCATTCTTGTGCGAACTATGGTCGAGGCATCATCGGTTCATTTTACGAAATAACACGGCAAAATGTTGACTTGTGCTATGAAAACTTGTAAAAATAGATGTGAAAAAGAGAATAAACCCAATTGTCGTATTACATTCCATATATAAGCATTATTTTACTTTATTTTAAGCATATTCACATCGTATAATATGAATCAGTTGTTACTATCACATCGAGAAACGTCTGGACGCGAAACACAAAGCTGGTTGGTTGCTGGGAAGTAAATTATGAACATTTATAAAAGTGTCTTAACTAAATACTTAAACGAAATATTGGACTCTGAAAATAGAACCGAATTTTTTTGCCGAATTTGGACTTCGCAAATTTGTTCATAACGTGGCGAGTAATTTGCGCTCCCATGTAAAAATGTCTATTCATTCAAAAGCAGATTTTACTTTTAAGAAGTAAATGGTGATATTATAATGCGAGATGCCTATTTACTGTCAGATTGATTTATTGACGAATCACAGTCAGCTTCACTCCCTTCGTTCTTCAACAGTTGATTTTACCCCTCGCCATTATCTTCTCGTCTATTAATTCCTATGTCTGTGGTAACGATTATTTTATCTAGTTTCTAAAACAATATTTGTTTTTACGGAAAATTAAAACATAATATGTATATAGCGCATTTGAAATCCACAGAAAACTTTGCAAACTGTACAAAAGTGATGAAAGTACTGAAGGGTTAACCTCTAAAGCCTCTGACACTTTGCAATGTGCTTAGTAATAATAATGATTGGATTATTTATATAGCGCCGTTTTCGTGATAAAATCACCTCAAAGGAGCTTAACAAATTAATTTATACATTGATCACTTAGACTTATAACTAATTTCTTTTGGCTTATAACTAAGTTTTATTGATAGAGAGAGACTTATAACTAGTGGGCCTAGTGGCTTATAATTAAGTTTCATTGATAGAGAGAGACTTATAACTAGTGGGCCTAGTGGCTTATAACTAAGTTTCATTGATAGAGAGAGACTTATAAACAGTGGGCCTAGTGGCGTATAACTAAGTTTCATTGATAGAGAGAGACTTGTAACTAGTGGGCCTAGTGGCTTATAACTAAGATTAATGTCGAGTGATTTACAATTAAGACTTTTAACTAATGACTTAAGCTATACATATTTTTATGACCAAGTGGGCTTTTGCACAATACCGCTATAATACGACTTACTGTCAGAATGCAGATTCCGCGGGAAATATTTTCGCATTACATTTGATTCCAAATAAATTCGATATTTATGAACGTATTTAAATTTCAATACTGTTCTCGAAAGCAGATTAGAGTCTCTTTGAAATTTTAAAATTACAAATCGAAATTTAAAAATATTAAAATTTTGAACACAAACAAAGATAAAGTTTTTAAATCGTTTGCCGATGGTTTTTTTATCGTGTAAATTGTAATTACTACTTCACACGAAATTAAAAAAACATATTTAATTACAAATGACAAGGGTAATATGTACAAAAATTTTCATTTAATATAAAAATATTTGTTTAAAATTTGCAAACCTTGACAAATATTTATCAAATGCTAAATGTTGTGACATACAATCTTTAAAAAAAAATGGTAGTGTTATGGTATTTTTTTTATTGCAAAATGAAAGCACAATATTCTCCTTTTCTAATGCTGTTCAAATCATACTTCTCACCATATTTCAAAATAAGATAGCTTCACTTTTATGATACCGTGTTAGGATGTTTGTTTGTTATTGTTTGTTGTTTGTTGTCTGTGAAGAATATTTTCCAAAATTGCCCTTGGGGTTAGTGTAAAAAAAAAGAATGGCCGTTCGGCCTTTTAGACGAAAATACCCAACAAAACTGTTTTTGTTTTTAAATCAAGAAGAATCTATACAAGGTATAGGTATAGGTATATGCATTGCTTAACCGTGTCATCATCACGCATTTTACTTTATGCATTGCTTATTGTGTAATGCATCGATATTGGGTATTTTAGAACAAATTACGCATCGGCAGCACGTGGGTTGATTTTTCTATTTATTGTGCGCGGTGCGCGATGCATGAGGGGTCAGGGTCTTCTTAAGCTGTGAAAGGGCCCATGGGCACACTGAGTTTGGGGGCCCACAAACCAACAGGAAAATAAGAAACCTTAAATAATGTTTTCATCATTTTATTAAATGGGCTCATCCAAGATAGTGTCATACCACCTAATCTAGATAACGAGACTAAGAGCATTTAAAGGTTAAAAATAGTTTTTAAAATTCAAAATAACGCTATTATTATTTCAAACTGTGGGATAAAAAAAAACCTTTAGCATTTGTAAATGTCAAATAAAAATTAAATATTATAAATAAATTATTATCAAAATATATTGTTTAAGTGTAGCCATTTACGTACCTACACAGATATAAAAAAAGACTTACAACATTATTTCATATTTGTCAATAATTTCGAAACCCTGTGGAACAAGGTACGAACATCCCCAACTGGAGTAAGTGGAAAATTTGTTATAATTCTCACAAAGACACGGAAAAGCGTCACAAGCTAAATTTTTTCCATAGTGTCTATAATTGATTGGGAGTGGAATATGAATAATTATAACCTCCACAAAGCATAAAAAAAGCAAAGGAGGTTTCGATTTTGAATTCAGCCGGAAATTTTTTAGTATTGCTTAAAACGGAAATCTTTAAAACATATCAGCTTAGCTGACTAGTGGCCGAGTGGCAATTGCGTCGTATTCCCAAAAGTATGGTAAAGACGAAACTAGTCCCAACATTTGCTGATATGCTGACTGTTTAGATCCGCCCCTGCAGATTTCAAAATTCCATAATGTGATGGCGATAAAATACTATTGCTCTCGTATTTTCTAAAATGACACGCTTCAAAAATAAGGAATGTCGATAAGGCTTATCTGATTACATATGCGTAAAAAACATTAACAATTATCAAATTTGAACTTGCGGAAATTTAACATTTTGAAGAAACGATAATTAATATTTTTAGATAGATAGCAGACTGAAGTATATACATAAGTAATTTAGGTACATGTGAAACATAAACGAAACTGAATCATTTTTTTTAACCTTACTAGAGGAGCATTTGTCAAATTTTAATCTCTTTTGAAAAAATATCTGCGCTTCTAGTTCCTTGTAAAGTAAAATGGTGAGTGGCAACATTTATGAGTGACATAGTGGTTTGTTTATGGGTGATTGGTTTATTTATGGTTTATGGTAAAATCTTTTGGTTTATGGTTGTCACGGGTTGTCAGTTTGACATTTGACATGCGGTATCAGTGTTGCCAACGAAGGCGATTTATCGCCATTTAGGCTACTCAGAACGAGATTCGGCGACGGAAAAATCTAAAAGGCGACTGGTCGCCTTTTAGGCTACTTCAGAGACAAGTTATTTAAATCAGCCAAATCACAAATAATAATTTAAAAAAAAAAAACAAAACATAACAAACACCTCTTGAACTTACCTTTTAAACAAAAATACACTAATGCCGTCTGAAGTTGTCGGTAAATTTTGACCAATTTATGACATTCCATTTTGACGTTGGAAACCGGAAAAATGTGAGGAATTTTTCGAAATGTGGAATATTTTGCGGGGAGCACTCATTTTGAATTTTTTGTGGGGAATTATGTTTTACAGAAATTTTCTAACAACCTCCCCCCATGGATTTCAAATAATAACTGAAATTCGGCTACATTAGTCTGCTTAATGTTTAAAAAACGGCGACATTAGGCCAAGATCCGTTGGCAACACTGTGCGGTATGAGATTTATTTATGGTTTGACGTTTGACAGTTAAAATTGAGGTCCATGTGCGGTTTGTGGTTCGATTCGTTAAAGTTTTATAACAAATTGTAAACATGGAAACATTTTGGAATAACCCCGCACTGGAAGCTCCTCCTGTAAATACCTATAAGAGTGACGGGGAAAAAATCGGTAAAATTCTTGTCAAATTTATGCATCATTATTATGTATTATCATAAATAATGTATAGACTGTGTTTTGATCAAAAGCTTTATTCCACGTATTTTGTTTATTAACAGAATACATTTATTCCACAACCTTCTTTCCGCCGTCCAAAATGTATTTATCACGTATCTCTCATTAACCTTAAATATCTTCTTTTAGATGTGGATCACTCAAAAACTGCTTTATCCGATGCAATTTACTTCTTGGAAAACCAACAATGCCTGCACAGAGAAGCTGCCATAGTTTCAAGATTGCTATACTTAATGGGAAGGAAATTCAGACATGACATAGGACATTCATATGTCCGACGGACAAATATCGCCCTATTGAAATATTTGAATTTCGAAATCTTGAATGATCTAAAAACTTTTTTATCTATGCTGCCCACAAGTTCATCTTCTGACATGTATCTGCCCACTCGTCAAATGTTGGAATATGTTTTGGTTCGTTTTCAAACTTTTGCGAAGATAGTTTTTCGAATTGTGGTTTGTTCAAAAAACGCCGCCACGTTTTATTTTGAAAGGATAAAGCGCGGCGATTCAGCTTGGCTTTCTTTGATGCCATATACCGTGCTTTCAAGAGTTTGGCATTTAACAAATAGATTAGTTCAAAATTCTTGCAAATGGTATAAAAAATTACTAACATTAAGAGACAGCTTAAAATTGGTAGGCGTTCCATTTTTACCATTGGACTACATTTTACCTAATAACTTATTTGAGTGGCTTGACTACGATGCTTTTGAGAATGATTCTAAATTATTGTGGAAATCAGGAGCAAATAATGTTGTGTCAGATTTTATTGAATCCATGTTATCCCCTGACACTTTTAATAAAAATATTTTAGATATTCCAGAAAAGGATATTGGTAACCCTGCTGAGCTTGTCAAAACCATTCTACGAGTTAATAAAAAGCCAAAAGATAATATTATCCAAACAATTCAATATGAAAATATGCAACCAAAGTCAAACATTACAAAAATTAGTAACAGTGATCTTGGTGACAAAATTTCAAGAAAAGAATTTATGAAAATTCAAAAAAGTTTGTATTCCGTTCCAAATGATTTGAAAGATAAGAGATTTAAATGCGGCAACATTGATAACTCTACTATTTCAATTAAAAATGTAATTCCTTTTAATAATACATTTGAAAAGATTAGTAATATCATTCCCATTCAAAATGAAGATAAACCAATCAAATCTAATAAAAAATCTGATAAAATTTCATGTATCACTTTAAATTGTAAACAAAAAACTGTGAAAGTTAGTAATGGTTTGATGTCTGATGTTAATGACACTTCTTTGCCACCCAACGCTGATAAAGTTTATATTAAAAAATCCCAGAAGAAGCTAAATCATTCTGTTGATTTAATAAAATGTTCCAAATCGCTTTTAAAGCTTCTCCAAACCGAAGAATCATTTAGAAATGCGAATGATGGTCTTTCTCTCACAAAAGATATTGGTTTAGTACAATGGCAATCATTGAAAAAGGTGTCCATGAAATTAGCCAAAAAGATGGACAATTGTAATAAAGCAAAACAAGAAAAGATTATCGTAAAGTTAAAAGACTTTTGGATATCTCTTTGTAATTCTTAAAATGCAATGTGCTTAACACTGATAATAAACTTAAAGTTCTTATGTCTTTAAATTGCAACGTGAGAGTTTTTGTGTTAGTTTTAATCATGTAATTGAAGTCTTTGGGATAAAAACAGTTAACAGTTATAGTTAAATATTTAAATAATAAAACTGTCCTTCAAATTGACTCTCAAAAATTTGGTACTTTTGCAAAAATAGCAATAGTTCACAAAATTTGTTCTTTTAACCGCTGTGTGGCACTATAATCACTTACTATATGACATTTGTGAATTGTTACTTTTCATAGTAAATTTATATAGCATAGTATATTTTAAAGAAATTTTTCATAGTAAATTTATATAGCATAGCGTTTTAAACACAAAAAAACATCAACATTAGAACCATGGTTTACAGTTTAAATGCTCTCTTAGAAAATAATTCATTTGCGATATTTAAGGTTTTTATCCCAAGACCTTCAATTATAATATTATTGTATTTTTATTGAATTGATTAATAATTTGTTACTATAACCTGGTTGTTAACACCTAGATGGAGACGATAACTGCCTCATGGTGCACTACATTGTATAGTGTAAATAGGGTGTAATACTGCACACTAATTAGATATATTTACCTATTTTTCTTGTAAGTCTTAGCAGTCGTCTACCTTTTTTATTCAAATCTTAACGTTTGATTTTTAAACCTGCACATCTATCTCACCTTTACACCAGTTGTGCAAAGCCATAAATTCATGTCCTTATTTTTGTTTTTGATTGAACCTATAACACAATATCTACATACATAGGTATACTTTTGTAAAACTTCTTCCTTTTTTGTAGACTTCTTCTTCCTTTCTCTTCCTTGCTGGGGGGCTACCCTTAGGAGATAGACATATACCATCACAAACTATTCTGTAGGTCTTTTAAAGAAATACAATTACGTAGTACATTATTTTGATGTATCTCATAAAGTTAATTAAATATTTATTTTACGACTTGATTACAAAACATCAACTTTTCTCTACTTTCTATAAATATAATGTGCATGTTTTATATATGTAAACCTTCCGGAAGAAATTCTCTAAATGATGGTTAAAACTCTTTCAAAATCTGTTGCTTAGTTTAGAAGAACTAAGCGCACAAACAGACAGATGCGGATAGCGACTTTATTTTTCCAACTGTTCCAATTGGATCATATGACAATATATCAAAAAACTTTCTACAGAAAAAATAAATGGTTAAATTACTGTGTTTATTTTACTTTTATTACAAAATAGCAATTTAGCATAATGTTCCTAACAGTACTTGAATCTTAAGCATAACCTCATTGGGAATGTATGGCGAGCAATATGGGGGATATGGACCAAGCCCACATTGTTATGTCTCTTGTTTGTGAGAACCTTCAAACCTTGTTGCATTTTCCTGTATCCTAGTTCCTCATTTGGTTTTGGATTCTTAGACCATCAGACTTATCATGTTTTACTGTTCATTGTCATGTGCTTTGAAATCAACAATAACAAAACCACAAAGCTTTGTAAGTGGTTGAAGCTGAGTGGGTAATATCTCAGATTCAGACGTTTCAATTTTAGTTGATCAACTTTTATTGAAGAAGGAAGAAAGAAGGTTCACACTAAACTTGTCAATTTACTTTCAAGTGTCTAGTTGATCATTAAAAAAAGCGGTGTGATGCCATCAAACTAATCAATAAAAAATGCTCTTACTCTGCTAAAAACAAAACAAAATTCGTTAAGAAAACTTTAGATCTCGACAACAGCGCCAAAACTATCCTATGTTTCAACCTGTAACCAACCATACACATTCACAAAATTTCATTGAAATCGGTTGGGTCGTTTCGGAAATTAGCGTCTACGAACATAGTAACACACGTTATATAAATAACGTACGTGAAAATCATAATGAAAAGGATTAAAACTTACAACTGCAGCACTGTAGGCGAAGACCAACTTTCATCCCTTGCAATCATCTCTATTGAGAAAACACTACTGCTAATTACTAACGACCGTGTCATCGACGACTTCATGAAGAAGGAGCGTCAAATCAACCTCAGGTTTAAGTGAATGAAAACTCAGGTATGTCATGGTTTTTTTATTTGTTTGTACGAATAACAAATTTAAGTTATTTTGTATATCAATTATTTTACAAGCAATAATTATTCGCCTGAAACACTCATCCACATTGAAAAATCTCCTGATAAAAGATACATGACGCCAACGGGACTCGAACCTGTGTCCCTTCGATTAATGTGTATGTTGGCGTCATGTATCTTTTATCAGGAGATTTTTCAATGTGGATGAGTGTTTCAGGCGAATAATTATTGCTTGTGCTATGCATTAAAAATCTTGTCTTAAACATAGTTTACCAAAAAAATAATTATTTATTTTGTATATGTAATTATTGAGTTATGGAGCTTAATGGATTTATGGAAGTACATGGTAAGTCCAAGTATAAACATTTGATGTCCAGCATCCCTTCTACAAGAAGTCACCGACTGCCACTGATATATAAATCACGTGCCACTATGTTCGTACACCCTAATTTCCGAGAACGCCCAACCGATTTCAATGAAATTTTGTGAATGTGTATGGTTATTGTATATATAGGTTGTTGGGAAGTAAGAGCTTCACAGATGCACTCATAGATTGTCGGGACACAACATAGGTATATAATAACACATGCGTATTTTAATGCAATGTTGTGTCGAACTTTCAAAGCAATTGGTGAATAACTTTCGGAGATTTAAGATTTTCAACAAACGAAAATTTAGATTTTTTTTTACATAGAAGACAGATAATCTTAATATATTAAAATCACTTGTCACTGTGTTCGTACACGTTAATCTCCTAAACCGCCTATCCGATTTCAATGAAATTTTGTGAATGTGTATGGCTGGTTCCAGCTCAAACGATAGGATAGTTTTGGACCCGATAGGTGGCGCTGTTGTCGAGATATAATTTAAAAAGATTTTTTTTTTCAGATTTATGATCCAAAAATAAATACAATCAGAAATTTTAACTTCCCTATACGAGAAGGCGTTCTGTGGCAGGAAAATGTCGGCCCGGGATCATTAGTACACCTATAATTTTAATTTTCTAATATAAATTATTATAGGCGCCTAAATGTTTCAATTCCGTCAACACTGTGAAACCGATGGAAGTCTTTTGTATTTAAAAAAAAATCACTGTTATTGAACAGTGATTTTTTTTTAAATACAACAAAGACTTCCATCGGTTCAATCCATAAATTCAATCTCCAAACAAAATGAAATGTGCCAGAAATTTCGCTGTCGTTTCTTATGGCGGAAGGTACCTACATAATGTTGTTAAAATGTTTTTGTATCTAAGAAAATTCACTACAAACCCCGTAAATAAATACGCAGTTATGTAATGAGTGTGACAAAACACTGGTTTTTGCTAGAGATGGTGATAATACCTGAAATGGGTAGGCACTGCGGTTCCAGCTTCCGGAGACCGATGTGGAACTGGCTCTTCATCATTAAAGTTTCTTTTGGAACCGGATCCCCTCAAAGAAAAATCCGCGGGAAAAAAGAATTTCTGATTAAAAAAATTCCCATCCTGGGGGAGACGGTGTGGAACAGAAATTCAGAGAAATAAAAACAGCTTCCTTAAAAATTCAAAAAAATTGGCTGATTTTTACAATTTTCCAAAAATCTTTTCATTTTTCATAAAAAAATATTCTAAAAGTAACCAGCTCCATGAATAACCGGCTCCCCACAGAAATAATATCAACGGTTCCAGTGACAGCAAACGATCTAACCGGGTTAGGGATATCGTCCATCTCTAGTTTTGTTCATAGAAAATAATGTGACGTCTCCCGCATGTGTCAATATTATGAGGGGGACCGTTATATTTGAAATTTCTGAATAAATAAGTGTTAAAATACCAATTTTTTAAAGAAAATCATGTCGGAAATGGATGCAATGCCAGTTTTAGATCCCAGGGAGATATTGGCGTACTTAAATGAAATGGGAATACGTAATGTCAGTGGGGAAATGCTGAAAGAGTTCATTCATGGTTAGTCGATTTATTTGGTTTTTCTTTATTGACGTTCACCCACCACCGTGATTATATGAATTGCTTTCTTTCAGATTTAAAGAAACTTATAAGGGCTGACATTCAAAATAAAAGATTAACTGATGAAAATCAAGCGAACGAACCAAATTCTGAAGAAACCATTAGAGGTCCCGAAAGGCTTTATTTATGTTCGACATATAGTTCCAGATCTAAAGCCGTTAATCAAAATGTCTCCAAAAAACCTCTCACGAGTAGAAATGAAGTTAATATTCATATTCCACATATAAACATTATTCCACCAATGAATTGCAAGATGAAAGAAAATAGCAGTAAAAAGATAAATTGCATTCCTAAAGTGCAAACTCAGGAATTTAAAAAGCTTAAATCAGCTTCAAGTGGCGGTTTTAAATCTTCCGCATCAAACGCAACCTCTAGAGGAGTATTAAAAAGTTCTAATAACAATAGTAAGTAAATTATTTAAATTTAACTGTCTTTTTGCCCGTGATTTTCAAGGCCGATCAATAATATTCAATTGCAAAACAATCCTCTAACAGACAAGTTTTTAATGAATACATAGCTTCTTATCTGTAAAGCAGAATATCTGTTTTCCAAAGCATGTAAACTCTTGAGCGGTAAGTTGTAACATCATGCACAGTGTTTTCTATTTCAATTTTTAAGATTGACGCAATTTTTTTCGACACGCAAAGTCATTTGCATTATGAGCTAAGGAATATAATATAAATTGAAGCAAAACAAAATAATTTCCACATTTTTCAATCGATGCATAGTGTGAATCATTTGTTTGGTGTATACCTATATTGTTTTTTTTTCAGTAATTCGAGTCTCCACACAGGAGAAACCCAAAAAATCTGACACAGTCTCCCTCTACCATTATTACAATACTCTCTGGGAGAAGTACAAGACCAATCTCCCGGGAGAAAGCAGCCGGGCTGACTTGCGGTGGGCTGTGAGAGAGAAGCTACTGGGGGCCCAACAAAAACCTGCAGCTAAGGTATTGGAGAGTTTTAACTATCACCCTTCTGTTCTCCATTTAATGTAAACACTTTTAAGCATTGATTCCTGATGCACCGGTGCACGTGCGCGAAACTCGACGGACACGAACTGAACACCCGTTCACGGTTGACGTTGGCTTCATGAGAACGGGCCGTTTTTACGACTCGTTTTTGTGTAAGTCGGCTCGTATGTGGAACGAGCTACCGGCATCTGTTTTTCCTCCCTCCTATAATCCGAGCCTCTTCAAGGCCCGCATTAACAAATCCCTTCCTACAGCCCCTACCTTACTCCGCCTCACAACGCCGCCCAACCGGGTGGTGACATAGTTCCCCTGTCTGTGCACTGCACAGGCAGGGACACTCTTGTGAGGTGTCACATAAACAAAAAAAAAAAAAAATTATCTGAAGCAGTGATGAGCAACACGCGGCCCGTAGGCTGCATGTGGTCTACAGGCCCATTTCGTACGGACCGCAAAACTTTCTATCTTCGATAAATAAAATTTTTATTACTGATTATCAATTAGCAGTAAATAATATTAAAGTTTTTCTGTTCTATTTTGTAAAAGGGTTTAGTCTTTCTTCAATGTTTTGAATCAGCCGCTCAAAATAATAAGCTATTTTACATATCCTTAAAAAACAGAATATCGTGGTTCGACCTGAAAATTTTTCACCTTTGCATCACAGAGTTATCTATGTTTTAATGCATTTTAAAGATTTTTGTTTTATAAAATGCTAAAACTTTTCTTGACTAAACTTTCCAAATGATAAAAATGAACAACATTATTGACTTTGAACCTAGCAAAAATTTTGCTGTGGCTCTTTCTTTGTGCGCGCTGTGATTGCTATTTTTCATGAGTTCCATTTAATAAGTGTTAGTACGCTTTCAAATGATGTTTCTGAAAACATATAAATAACAGAAGAGAGTTTTGATATTTCTTATTTAAGAGCAATTAATTTATTCCAGGTTCTTAAGATCAAATATTTAACATTTTCAAAATCTAAATTATATAAAGATTAGTTGCGAAATATCTATATTTCGCAACTTTTGTCTTTGAATGTTCTTTAATATTTCAGATTGATAAAATCGACATAATTTATTGGTTTGACTTTACAGATTAAAATTTTCATCTGCGGCGCTTTGTTTTTGCTTTCTATGATTGTTTTATTAAAAATATTATTGTTTTATAAAATATGAATAGGTTTGAGACACTACTGACTGCAAAGTTAACCACTTCAAATTAAATTAAATTATATAGAGCGACTCAACTGGTTAACGATTATGCATTGACCATCGACGTTTTCAATGTCAGTTACTTTTTGACACATATATCACAAATTAGTAAAACTTCCCCCATGATCTTTTTATACTTACATGTACCTCAAATTTATAACCTACTCTGTTATATTTTGGTGTAAATTGCACCCCCTGAGAACCACGAATACATTAAAAATTGATAAATTGGCTCTCTGGCTAAAAAGGTTGCTCATCACTTATCTAATGGGATTGAATATGTCTTTATATTTTGGTGCCGTATATCTTCTATTTATAAATTAAAAATTTAATGTTCGTTTGATCAAAATCTTAAATCTCCGTAAGTTCATCACAGATTCCTTTGAAATTTTGATACAGCGTCGCATTTGAATACGCATGTGTTTTTATATACCTATATTATGTAGATGTAACGTGTGACAGGTAAAACATGCTTTTTTTGAAAAACAGCGCCATCTGTTGGACGGAAAAGCAACACGCACTATTGTTTCTCTATCTGCACAGACAGACTGAGTGACACAAACGCGTGGCGGGGTACAGCTAGTCTTTTATATTATGTAAATGCATATTCTGGTGATATGTAGCTCTGTTGTAACCTCTTTCTTTAACATCTGTCGTTTGTTAGAAAGGACGACCAGCAAAGGAAGCAGGATCACACGCATTATGATTAACTGTTGCCACTTTTATCTTCCCCATTATGGGTAGGATTCAAAGTAAAATTTGGTTGAAAAACACTTGATTGTCATCAATGGTTCCCATGTGGAATGAGATGTATCCTATTCAGCACTTTAAACTGTAAGAGGAGTCTTAACTAATAGTACACAATACATGCACACATGGTATCATTTCAATGCCAAACTTAACTAATAGTACACAATACATGCACACATGGTATCATTTCAATGCCAAACTTAACTAATAGTACACAATACATGCACACATGGTATCATTTCAATGCCAAACTTAACTAATAGTACACAATACATGCACACATGGTATCATTTCAATGCCAAACTTAACTAATAGTACACAATACATGCACACATGGTATCATTTCAATGCCAAACTTAACTAATAGTACACAATACATGCACACATGATATCATTTCAATGCCAAACTTAACTAATAGTACACAATACATGCACACATGGTATCATTTCAATGCCAAACTTAACTAATAGTACACAATACATGCACACATGGTATCATTTCAATGCCAAACTTAACTAATAGTACACAATACATGCACACATGATATCATTTCAATGCCAACCTTAATTACAAGTTTGGCATAGCAGTTTGATTTGATTGCATATATTATTATTGAGTAGATAATAGGGCTAGTATCAGGTATGCCATTAATGATTTATTTACCCCTAGGGGCCGGAGCCCTGCATTTACAGTGTTGAAGAATCGTGCACACGCACGGTACGAAGCACTGCACTTGCAGTGTCGACCTTAAAAATTCATTTTGCCTTCTATTACCTCTACTGGTTTAGTTAAAGACATAAATAAAAATGTCACTTTATCAAGTATGGTATTGTCTATGTGTTGACTTTTTGTTTTTTGCCAGCCCCTACAGGTTGATTGTAGATTGATTTGGCGCATTACAAATAAAGATTTGGGGTTTTCGTCATCAGGTACAGTTCCAATATTGTATTAGAAATGTAGCGATCTTAGATTCATCTAGAATGTCTCGTTAAAGGTAAAAAATACGAGCTACCTGTCTACGGGCTACCGACGTCTGGAACTACCTACGAGAACTACGTTGCGAGTTAGTCTAGCACATTACGCGCATTCCAAAGATATTAGAAGAACGAGATGTGCTATGCGCAGTTCGTACTGAGTGGAATTGTTTTGCCGAGTGTCGCCGGTTTTGTTCACCAATACTACTGCACACCTTCGCTTACGCTAAAGCATCGCTAAGGTATCCGCACTAATACATAGAACAGATTTCTGTGCGTACACGTCCCGATACCGTTCAAAGTACCCTAATTAGGTAGTACTCCGGCTACGGTCCGGCGGCCAACATAGCATATCTCGTTCTTCTAATATCTTTGGCGCATTCGCTAGAAGGTTCTAGCCAACTGCCTAGGCGTACTCCCGGCACAATCGAACTATCCAGAAGAATCTCGCTGAAGCGAGTGACCCGTAGTTTGCCAGCGATCTCGCGCAGTTACTGATGCCATCGGCCGGGCTATATAAATAGGCCCGACGCAGCGAGCAGTCAGTCAGTCATCAGTCGTTTAACAATTTATTTGTAATACTTCGCGAGTGACAACCCGCGCACCTTCCCGCGCACCGGACTTCCGCTACTTACACCCGGCTCTGCACGGTTCAACCATCGACTCCATCGGGATATCATCACAGCGCCCTGGCCCCGGCCATCGTTCCTGGCCAGCGCTACATCGGACCACACAGTGCCCTGGTTCCAGCACATCTGACCAGCACTACATCCACGCACCTAGACCACGCGGCATCCTCGCTGGTCTATGGTCTATCAACCGCCGACCAGGTCCACCGCAGCTTCGGCTTTCCTGTCAGCACTGGAGCTCCCGGAAGACCCACGCTCTTCATCAGTACCTGGTACGTCAACGAGTCCGGTCACCAGCAGCGGCGTCGACTCTCTGACCCGCGCTTGACCAGCACTTCACCGCCTGCATCCGGAGTCTTCGTCATCGGTCCTAAAGTCAACTCATTACGGCAACCTGACTCAAATAAAACACTGTGACCTTCACAACATCATTTCGTGCCTCCTCACCAGATCCCCAAAGAAATAAACAACAGCAATATACATGTATAATCGTAGACCTGCCCTAAGTGATAAAAGCGTATTATTCCCCACTCCCCATACCGGTTCCATTGGAGCCGGCTGGGCTCGCGTATGGCCTCCCGTGAATCTAGAAAATGTGACGTCATCATTCTTGTGCGAACTAGCGTCGAGCTATGGTCGAGGCATCATCGGTTCATTTTACGAAATAACACGGCGAAATGGTGGCTTGTGCTATGAAAACTTGTAAAAATAGATGTGAAAAAGAGAATAAACCCAATTATCGTATTACATTCCATATGTAAGCAATATTTTACTTTATTTTAAGCTTATTCACATCGTATAATATGGATCAATTGTAGAAACATATACTATCACATCGAGATACATCTGGACGCGTACACAAAGCCGTTTGCATACGAATCAGGGATGTGCCTTCGCCTTTTGCGCTTTGATAAAATACATAATCGTATCATTTGGAACTTCTATTTTTTCATCTGTTATATCTTGCTGGAACTCCATCGTATTAATAAAGGATAATAAACCAATCATTTTTAAATTTATTCCACTTTAATGGCGTTATTACTAAACGAGTTTTGAATTTTACACAACTCATAAACAACACTTAATATAGGATAAATGGTTGGTTATCAATTGTGAAAAATTGGTATGTTTGGAAGTAAAATGTAGATACAGTGAGCATGTTTGGAATGAAAAATGTATGTGTCACTTTGCTGTCCGATGATATTTTTTATCTATTAAAATTAAAAATATAATATTTTTCTATCGCACGTCGCCACCGATCATATATTATCTTTGGATCATACTATCACACGTCGCAACGGACCACGTGTTAGGTACGCGCTTGTTTCGTATGTACGGTACTGCTGGAACTAGAAGGAGTGCATATCACGTAATGCGTTAGGTTATACCGAGTGGCGATGTGTGATAGAAAATCATGTTTTTTGTTTTTAATTGAAAAAGTGTCATCGGACGGCAAAATGATGTCCAAATACTCTTAGGAATCGCTGGTAAAAGCTATGTGTATATAATTTCATTTGTTTTTTTAGTTGTTTTACTTTTCTATTATCTTCTTAAAAGTGAAATGTTATATATTTTCTTAAAGATTTCATTATTTTATTATTAATAGGAACAGAGCGGTTGTGACAACCCTCCAACATTGGTCGAATGTAGCGATTCTCAAGTGTGCGCATTGTTGTTTACTGGGAAGTAAATTATGAAACATTTATAAAAGTGTCTTAACTAAATACGTAAACAAAATATTCGACTCTGAAAATAGAAGAAATTTACTTTGCCGAATTTGGACTTCGCAAATTTGTTCATAACGTGGCGAGTAATTTGCGCTCCCATGTAAAAATGTCTATTCATTCAAAAGCAGATTTTACTTTTAAGAACTAAATTTTAATATTATAATGCGAGATGCCTATATACTGTCAGATTGATTTATTGACGAATCACAGTCAGCTTTCCCCTCTGCGTTCCCCAACTGTTGATTTTACCCTTCACCTTTAAGTTCTAGTCTATTAATATTCATATGTCTGTGTGTATAATGCATTCTCAATGTATAATTTAATATTTATGCTCTGTAACTTTATTTTTGCAGGTGGCAGTAGTGACCCAAAGTACATTGGCGAAGAAAAGAGAAGGCTGGGCAGAATAAAAATTAAATTGATTAATACAAAGAGCACTTCCATTATCTTCACACATTGTGTAAGAAAAGAAAAACGATATCTGAAAAGTTGATAAACTTTTTATGAAGATGAATATGATTATCTAAATAATTAGAAATATTTGATTGTGCTGAATCAAGAAAAGAATCTACACTAAAAAAAAAATTTCAGTCAAACTGGAAATTTCCATAAATAATGCACAAATTTGAAACCTTTGCATAAACAATTTTATCGATTTCAATATTATATAATAATATTTAAATGGTTGTTGGGCCATTGTTGTTGGTAATGGTGATATGACGTGATAATTATATTTATTGATATAAAATAAATTAAGTGAACAGTTTTTAAATATGTTTTTGTTATATGACCCTCTGCATAGCATTCTCAGAGATGACAGACAATATGCCTTTGGTGCGTAGTTCATATAAAAATATATTGATTTTGTTATAGGTCAGTCGGAAATGAAGAAAGAAATCAGCACTTTCAGTAATGAACATTACCCATATTAGATAGAAGCAGTGGCAATTCATGGTTATTCTCAATGAAGAAAAATAAATTAATTTAAATCTCCATTCATATAAATGCATCAAATATTTGTAAAAATGTAGGAAAAGTTATAAAAACCCCAACATTATTTTTTTAATCAACCACATTAATACAAATAATATACGTAAACGTATATATATGTATAATAATTTATTATTGTGTTTCGCTTTCGTACGAGGCATACATAAATATGATGGTATTCGAATGTGACATTCATCTTAATCTTGGATGTCACATTCACAATGTAAATGTTAGTGGAAGGTGCGCTGTGACAAAATACAAATATTTTGCTCTGCTGGTAGAGGTCCGTACGTCTCACTCTGTGAGACATTATATTCAATATTTTTAAAGTGGAATAATTTATTGACTAAAACCTCAAATTGTAATATTAACAACTCTCAAACGAAAAATGTGAAAGAGGAAAATCAGAAAAATATTCATTCTCATATAGGAAAGCCCCTGCAAGGCTGAGTTCCTGGATTTTTTAATTGTGAAATATTTTATAGGAGCGGAGCGGAATTCAGAAGTTAAAACAGATTATTAGCTCTTATTTACAGATTTTCACACGGGCGGGTGGATTTTTTTTAGTTAAGGAGGATATTATGCTTCTTAAAACCGCCACTGGATAGAATATGTACTTATCTTTCAATCTTCAAATCCTTTGGTAGTGGCTCACCTTGTGAATTCTAAATTCATGAAAACTAAAATTAGTTCCACTCCAGCAGACCATACGCCGGGTGTCATTGTGTTTTGGGATCTAGAGACATTGTGCTGTTCAATTTCAAAAACTAGTAAGGGTAACATTTAAAACCCATGTTTTTGCTATTGTAGTTATAGGTTAATGCAAACATTGCTGTTGAAAGTTTGTATGAAATCAATTCGTATAAGGGTAAATGCAGTGGCGGCCCTAGTACTTCTTCGATGGTGGGGACTGACATTTTACACCATACTGTTCTAAAATCTCACTAAGCGGAGAATATAATATAAAATCTTCATAGCTAAGTCATCCACCTAATCAGATGTCTAAACACAAAAAAATTATATTGTTATTTATTGTTTCGTTACATTGTATTATTGTATATATTAAAAATTTTAACCTCACTAAGGACGGGTTGTTTCGGAGAATTTGAACAATTCATCAAATTTCAACGTTCATTTCCGGGTTCTATGAAAGTCCTATTCAAGTTCTGTTAATATATCCTATTCTGTTAATAGGCTATTTGCTTGACAGAACTGAAATAAAAACAGAACTTGAAAAAATCTTTCGCATAACTGGAAAATGAGCGTTGAAATTTGATGAATTGTTCAAATTCTCCGAAACAACCCGTCTTAAGACAAGCCTGTGTTGAGCAACAGTAAATAACACAAAGATATTGAGAATAATATTGTTACATGAAAGTTTCTACAAATTGGGTACCTACTAAGCTAATTCCAGCCAATATTGATATATCCTTGTCTATGAGCCAATAATTTCAAAATATATGTTTTTGGGGCTTTCAGTTAAATAGTACAAGCCGCTTTGATGGTGCTTTTAAATTAAGAAATTGACCAATGGACTGCTTTTACTGGGTTAGAGTCAATACTGTGAATGAACCAACTCCATTACGTAAGCCAGCCTGCCCGAAACTACGTAACTTTCTTGTACTGAACAAACAAGTATTTTTTGGCACGAGGGTATTTAATTTCTTCAAGACTAGCATATCCTTGAGGATACATTTAAAAAATCATTTCTCTGAATATAACTAGCTATTCTGGGAAATAAAAAAATACTATATAGTCTACTGTGGGTAGAGATTGTTTAGTATTTTTATAAATATATAAAGTATGTAAGATGGTACAATTTACAAAAAATAATTTTTGCAAAAAACAGGTAAGTCATGACGAAAATAGAATCAGATGGCACACGGTGAAAATTTTGCATCGGCACATCAAGAGTTAATGGACTGTCCGTGTGGTATTTGAAATTCACATAATGTGGTTTCGATGATTGCTTACAATCTAAAAATAAAAGTAAAGAATGTACCCAAATGCCTGAAGGGACATCTCGGATTATCTTCGCCTGGGTGTAAAGTTATACCCACTGAGAAATGCATCAAAGGACTCAATTCGCGCTGGTCGACTGGTCGCTAGTTCGAGTTCAACTTCAAGAGACGGCTGTCCGGATTAATTTTTATATTATATTCCGCCAATAATATTAATTGCCTTTATGTTTACAGAATCAGAATGTTTTCATTTTGGTGTAGACAAAACATTGACTGTTTTCTTCTTTTAGCGGTGGGTGTCGGGAATATCTGGCGGTAACTGTCTATAAAGAACCACCACTGGGTAAATGAGTGAGGGTAAGGTTAAATAATAATAAAGAAATGGAATGTTGGCCATGTCTGCATATGTATTTAGGACTTCCTGAACATTTCCTGTTAAAACCCTGTACTAGGTTTTGAAATTGGACAGCCGAATCTGCTTTGAAGATGAGTTTTAATCAGCCAGCATACTATACACAGCAACCCAGAGGGAATGCTAGACAAAGTTTAAAAAGGGTAAATATTGGGATGAAACTTTTTGTCCGTAAATGGGGTGTTTAAAATAAAATGCTCATTGTGTTTTCCTATCAGTTCTAGTATTATGCTTCTTTCTGAGCTTAACTTTTTGCGTGATTTATCATGGTTAATAAGACGCTGCAATACAAAGTTTTGAGCTATTTCTTGGTGATTTCTTTTGCAGTTATGTGTGTCCAAGGTTTTTCCTTTTCGTTTTCATCTGTAACCCTGCGATGACACACAGTTCTGGTCCTGTTCTCATTGAATATCTCACTACATGTTAAGTTTTTGTTTCCTTCAGTGTCACGTCCACTACATTCAGTGTTTTTTGCTGCCATAGAAAACTCAGGTACAATAAAAAGGAATGAATTTTAACCTCTCGGGCTAATTTGTTTGGTTTTGCGAGCAAACAGCTATTACCCGAGTCAATTTGTTTACTTTTCGGAACAGCTCATATGGTCTCATAAAAATCATTGTATCTCCTTTACTGTCATGGCGAGAAATATGAACTAAATGGTGTTAGAAAGAGAAAACTTCACACTGTATATTCCACAGAAGAATTAAAATTTATCAAAAGGTTTCGATTGCAATTTAAGAATTTTTTTTTTTTTTTTAAATTATTTGTATGAAATATGAAAAAAGTGAGGTGACAGTGATCTTCATAATACATCTGTCTAGTAAAATGTGGTTTTTAAGTTCAAACATTATATGTTTATTTATAATGATAAATTTTGAACCTTTTAAAAACAGTTTTTATATTTTGGACACATTCAGAAATATTACTATAAATATTTATTTGCATTTTATTGTTCAGCAAAAATACACACAAATTCTCTGACTTTTTAAAGATAATATGTCAGAGGCCTAAGGGGTTAAAAGAATAAAGGTAAATAAGTAACACTACTAATGATTTATTAAAAATTATGACATTAAAAGATAATAATTTTATTATTACTAGACTTGGTTAGGTTTGAATTTTTGTTGAACACTGTACGAATCCATCAGGTTAGAATGTTCCAGCAGTTTCTTTTCAATTCGGTCAACGGCTGCAGTAGTGAGGACCAGGGTGTCATGTTTCAGCATAGAGTAGACATTCAGGCTGTAGGCAGGCATCATGTTGATGTGGCCCAGGGTGTCGGTAGCTAAGGTTATGTTCTGCGGCATTATGTC
This sequence comes from Hesperophylax magnus, assembly GCA_026573805.1. Classification (NCBI taxonomy): domain Eukaryota; kingdom Metazoa; phylum Arthropoda; class Insecta; order Trichoptera; family Limnephilidae; genus Hesperophylax; species Hesperophylax magnus. Next base: position 12,537,994 of record JAIUSX010000022.1, read on the forward strand.
GGTACTGAAAATAAACAATAGACAACTTATTTGGGATCTTTTTAAAATTTAAATGTCACTGTATGCATCAATATTTATTTAAAAAATGCATTTAGTTGAGGACACAATTAATGTTTCGTTGAGAATAAAACTCGCAACAAAGTTAGTATACTATTCGAAAAAGCTGAGAAGAAAACTGTAAATTTATATGCCAATGATGTTACAATTTTTATCATTACAAGGTCCAGTGTTAGTCTCGATTGACATATTATTAATTTTAAATGTAAGTGAAAGGTGAGAACTCCTTTTTCTATTGCTGTGCTACACTTTTAGGCACAGATTATGGAAATTACACTTTGTTTCAACAATTACTAAAAGAAAACTATTTATAAGCACAAAACAGGTTCTTCGTTTGGGTTAACTAAGTAATTTATGCATATTATATTGAAACTAAACTTTTGAAAGTGCCACTCCATACAAAATGACAGCAAAGGGATTGTTTTAAAAGCTAAATTTAGAACTTTGAATAAAAATAGAATTACAATGCATCTTCTACCATCTATCCCGATGTAAATTGTTGCTTCTTGTAGTAATTAAGCAGAGGGGAAGTATAATTTCCGTTAGTTAGGGATATATTTACCCTATATTATCGCAGGGGGGAGAATGCAATTGTAATAAAAGACAGGAATCACAGATAAAAATTAATATTTTATACATACTCATCAATAAAGAGCACGGAAGGTCCCCAATTCCTTGATTCAACAAGATTTTCCATGTAACTTCGAGCATCTGATGGAATCTCTAGATTGTTAACAATGTGTAAATCGTCCTGGGCCAATTTGACCGACAGTGTAGAAATTAACCCTTGAAGCCTATTGTAGAAGGGGAGCATGAAGAAATGGGTTGTGAAGGCTCTGGGGCCGTGGACCACACCACCTCCTCGCCACAAGGGTGATCTGATGGAGCCATGACGAGCTCTACCCGAACCTTTCTGGGCGTAAGGTTTTTTTCCTCCTCCCCTGACTTCGGCTCGGTTTTTCGTGTGTGCATAACGAACCCAGCGATATTTCATTTGCCAAACTACATTCTGGTGTATGATGTCGATACGGGGATTAGCCGCAAATATCTGTGGATGCAAATCGAGAATTCCAAGCTTAGCTTCTTCCGCTGTATCCATATTTTCGATCCATACCTGGCGGGGTTTCATATAATTCGGCGGAAAATCCCATTTTTTATGTGTGACCGTTAGCGGGAGAGTCTTTTCAGCATTCGGTAAAGCGGCAGTGCAAAATCTTCGAAAAGCAGTCGTTGTTATACCGAGTTTTTGGGTTAAGCTCGCAAACATTTTGAGTTTGATATATTACTTTAAAATTTAACTCAATCAATCAAACCCATAACCTTAAAATCTGCATTGACGTTAGAACAGTCTGAAAACAGCAGCAAGTTTTGTTGTTTTCTGTTGCATAAGTAAAATACCAACTTAACATTTATTCAGTCCAATTCAGTCCCAAACACTGAAACTATTTTGCGGATGTCAACATTATTAGTTTTGAAACTTCAAAATTGGAATGAAGAGTAAAAAAATCTTTACTCTTCATTCTTCGGATACTATAAAAAACAATTGACTATTTTAAATTTAATTTATTGAAAGATGCACTTGTTAAGAATGTTCTCACAAATTGTTTTTAAAAAAATCGAAAAATTGACGGAGATAGATAATTTTATATGAAACCGTTTGAAACAGTTTGTATATTGATCTTAATTTAATATTTGACATTTTTCCAAGTTTCTTCACATTCCTTGTGATTATATCCATAATGGATTTGAATATTTCTTTTCAAAACACTTTTCATTAAGTTGTGCTTTATATATTATAATAATTCAGGAACCAACACTCACCATTTCGTACTGAAAATAATGTTCTGAAGATTCTGAAAAAAGTTGAATTCCTGGAAAAATCATCATTCTTACGGGCACTAGAGTGGTATATTTATGCGGGCACTAATGCAAGATTTGGGCTCGAATTTCTTAAGACGGATTGCTTCACAAAATTTAAGGGTGGGTACTTTAAAAAGTCATATCTTCTCTTTCATAAACAGCGCTAATTAAATTATTTTTGTTATTATATTATATAATATACAGGTACCACGTCTGTTTGGTATATCGAATCCCGTCCGACAGCCACCAATCGCAAAAATGTCAACAAATTAGATAGGTACTGTGGATTTTTTTGGCATAAAACCATGTTGGTTTTCTCACAGAAATAGCTTAATTTGACGATGTAAATTTTTGTAAATAATCACTTCAAACATTTTTGGTATCTTTGACAGCATGCTACAGGTTTGGAATTCTTTATATCAGGTTTGTCTCCAGCATTGAAAACAGGGCTTACATCAAAACCTCATATGTAATCTAGGAGGTTTTGCTTACATGCGTGAGTTTCCATGTGTGCTGGGTTCCATCCCATTTACCTATTCTTGCGGAGAAATGGCGCGACAGCTAGTTTTTGACCCTTGCTTTGATCGTCGAGAATCTAACCCGAGACTATATACCCACAATCGAAGCTTTTACCCCTGTGCTACAGTGATTTGCTTATTAATAGTAGGTACTAGTGTTATTTGTACTCTTTGACAAGCGATACATTATTACTGATTAATCGATTAATTACTTCTTAAGAATGTTGGTGGTCCGTATGGCATTATTTCAAACACACAAAGGAATCACACAAGTAAGGTTCCAAACAAAAAGCATTGAAATAAATATAACCAATGCTTTTTTGTTCAATGCGAAAAACATACTAAAATAAATCAACCTTTCTGACGCTGTGTTCTGTGGCATTGTGTGTAATTACAAAGATCTGTTCTAATGAGGCGAGAAATGCAACCACGTTTAATTAACCTCATGTACAATATCGAATGAAGTTTGTTGGGCCTTGCGTAGGCATGTACCGAATGGTTATTATTATTATTTAAGAAAACGATTTTTTTATAATATGATAATATGTTTCGTGACGTGAAGTAAATACAAAATAAATGTGAGTAGGAACCTACTTTATACGGCGTTCTTTAATCGAATTTATGAAAAATATTTTATTTAGAATAAATGTCTTCATAGGCGGAAAAAATAAAAAAAATTGATTTGGAAAATCTTAGATGCGAAAAAAGCACCATGATTAGGTAACTACATATCAGAGTTTATTTTGTAACGGCTAAAAAATATGATTCCGTACTATTTTTCAGAAAAGTTGTTTTTTTGACATGGATTGTACAATCCATGTCAAAAAAACGGCAATTAATTTGTTCACTAAAATACCTAGGTACAGTAAATTAACACCAATTCATTATGAAAAGACATTATCTATCACCTCCACTATTTTTTTGCAAAGAAAGTTCAACATTATAAATAGTACTTAACCTATTTAGAGTAGGTACTTTTCGAATCTTATTATAATATGTAATTCTAAACATACGTAGGCGGTTTGTAAATCGAGGGATTTTTTGTATTAAGGTGTAAAAATGAAATAATGCCACCATTTCATAAACATTTTTTAATTGCTAGCTGTACCCAACGACGTGTTGCTGTGGCTCAGTCTCTCTGTACAGGTAGAGAAACAATAGCGCGTGTTGCTTTTACAACCAATAGATGGCGCTGTTTAAAAAATGGTTTTTACTTATCACCGGTGACATCTATATACAAATAAACACGTATTCAAATGCAAAGTTGTGTCAACATTTCAAAGCAATCGGTGAAGAAATTTCGGAGATTTAAGATTTTGAACAAAAAAACATTTGCTTTTTTATTTATGTAGATTTGTAGGGCTTATAAAATATGAATAATCAATCAATCAATCAATAATCTTTGATACTAGTATATTATAAAAAAAAGACCATGAAAGGGTAAAACGGTAAGTCATTTAATAGGAGTCATTTTAGGCACTTACACACAGAAGAGCGCCCCTGACTGCAGATTGGGAGGGTAGCTATGTCGCCACCTGGTTAGACAGCGTTGTGAGGCGGGTTAAGATAGGGCTGTAGAGAGGGATTTATTAATTTAGGTCTTGAAGATGCCCGGATTATATGAAGGAGGAAAAACAGATGCCGGTAACTCGTTCCACATACGAACCGTCTTACACAAAAAACAAGTCGAAAAAGAGGGCCGTTCTCATGAAGCCAACATTAACTGTGAACGGGTGTTCCGCTGGTGTACCGGGGATCAATGCTGCTAGTTCCTTAGAGCAGGCTCCATTAAAATACCTGTACAACAGATTCAGCTCGCCCATATTGCACATGTACCTTATAGATGGCAATCGGTCTGTTAACAATGGATTGTTAATCAGACGGATTGATCTCCTTTGCACAGAATCAAGTAGGTTTATCAAGTATTGTGGGTCTCCAGCCCAGAGGTGGCTCTCAAATTCAGTTGTTGGGTGTACTTAAGAATTGTATAAGATTAGCAGCTGGTTATTATTGAAGAATCTGCTACCCCTATACAAGACGTCCAGTTTCTTGGAAGCCAGATTTACTCGGGCTTCCATAGAGCCTCGATTCTTGAGCTGGTCTGGTACATATAATCCAAGCATTTCATTGGAGTCTTCTTTGGTGAGAGGGCTTCCATAAAATTGCACAAGAGAGTCATTGATCTCCTTATTTGCTTCCTTCTTCAGACACGCTTGTGTTTTTGAGACGTTGAAACTGACCAAGTTGGCCATTACCCAGGCTTATCCCAGGCACGAACCTTCTCGAGGTGGTGGTCAAATTTTTGTCTCAAAACTTCCCGAGCTGTACGGACATCAAGAGTAAATTCATTCAACGAGATCGTTGATGTGCAACAAAAACAGCGTCGGCGACAGCACAGATCCTTGTGGCACCCCCGCATTGACAAACACCCAAACATTGCTACAAACATCCAAATGGCCCCCGACGGCAAAAAAGGTTTTCCACACCTTTGGGTTTAGGTTTGCAGTCCTGATTTCAGCAGGTTTACGAATAATATGAAGAGATATTTAATAAATTAGTAATATTTTATTTCAGTAAGTTTTCTCCGTGTATTAAATTTTGATTTGAATCCTAAGCAATAAAGATATAATTATCTCTATTTGTTACAAAAAAGGAAGATAATAAATCGTTTATTATTATTATAATAATACAGCGCCCTTGAGGTTTTTACTAGCGCTATGCGGCGCGCGTTAGGCCCAGTGCCGGCCCTGACAAACGTGGTTTATTTTTGGGCTATCATGTCATGTTGCGCTTCCTCCTACTTTAGCCAACGTTTCGGACATCGTTACAGTGACCATCATCAGGGCAGATTGTGGTGAAGTGTGTGTTTATGCATGTAGAAGTGATACCGTGTTGCGCTTGCCAATTATCTTAGAGCCGGTATTTAAGCATAATAATTGGTTAAATTAATGTGGTTTTCGGCGTTTAGTTTTGGTTTAGCTGCCAAGTACGGGATACGAACTAATAAGCTTAGGCCTATCGTCTCTGGTAATATAAATGGGGTTCTTGTGGATTTAAATTTAGGCCGAGATAATCTAAAATAATATTTTTTTAAACTATATAAACGACCGGCATTAAAGACAATAATACGTGTTAAAGGTCTATAAACTACACACCTCGCGAGAAACTCGTTTGTCGTAAGTAAATAATGTTGTCATATTTAAATCACCGCTGTCATTATTTAATTTTCTTATAAAACTAAAAATAAGATCATTTTCAGATTTTGTCACGATCATCCATATATGCCCATTGGATGTATCAACGTTCCCTTGAGCAAAAATTATGCTCTGACGATAAATTACTTGATTAATGTCACCGAAATTGTACATTCTTTGAGCTAGGTACAACTTTTTATGCGGTGACCATTAGTGAAAATAAAAATTTATATCTGAAATTTTATGTCGTGGATGTAAAATAAGTCCCGCTATGTAATATTGGTGATATCTAGGCTTACGACACATAGGCCCAGAATATATGACAGTCCCTGTGGGTGGTTTATTTATGGTCCCTAGCCTAGCTATGAGCGATGTTTACTTCTGTCATGTTGCCCACTGGAGGAACTGAAATACGCATTATGTTCCGAGCCGCGGTAAGCTCAACATTCAAACCAAACTTAAAATTAACTGATATACCGGGCCTTAGAGAGCGAGCATCTTTATATCAACAGTTAGGTAGAGACACGTTATGATAAGGAATCCTCCTCTATAAAGATAAAGTAATAAATCTCAGTTCATAAAACGTACCAAAGTTATTTATGTAAATTGAAATCGATATTCTAAGTATTATAAATGTAGTCATTCAATTAAACATTTCAATGCGTATTGTTCCGAAGTTGCCATTGAAAATCAATTCTGAAATTAATTACGATTTGCTAGCATTTTTCAAAATCAAGACCACACGAAAAGTGGCCGTGGGAGAAAGAAAAGGATGGACAAATAAAGAGCGGGATGCACGTCGAGATAGAAAAGCCACAATGCGAGAGGAGAGAAGAGATAATGGATGAAGAAGAGAGGATAAAAGGAAAAGAGCATAGAGCAAAATGAGAGCAATAAATTTAGTATCGGAATCGAGCGAATTCAAGATGCCGCTAAAATTTACATAAGCGCACAGACTTAATATTATACCATTATTATTATTAAACTTTATTACTTAAGAGGGACGGCTGCACGGCCTTTTTCATTCAAAACTTAAATTTGGATTTGAGGTCAAATAATTGACCAAACTTAATAGTATTTGTTTTTGTCAAAAGGTGTATGTAGCCTTCTAGTAAGGATATGTGCTTATTTATTTATTTATGTTTAAAATCTTCTTTACATTATTATTATTATATATAAATAAAAATGTAAATGTTAGTTTGTTTAATATCTTAAATCTCCGAAAGTTGCATTCGAACATGCGTGTGTTTTTATATACCTAAATTTTATAGAAGTCACCTGTGACACCTCTATCTGCACAGAGAGACTGATCCACAGCAACGCGTGACGGGGTACAGTTAGTTATAAAATATGGACCATTAAATAAATCTATTTATCACAATTTTAGAGGAAACATATTATTTTTGATAGTGAAAATAATTTAAAAAATATATTTTGCGTCTAATAAATTTAAAATAAAAATAAATGATTTAGAAAGCAGTTTGATAGGCTTAAATTTAAATTTCAAACGATTTTAGTTTAAAAACAAATTTGTAGTTTGTGAATTTAAAATTTCGACCAAAAACGCGTTTTTTTTCTTTATTTATAATTTGAAACACAAATTAAAAAAGTAGCACATATCCGTAATAAAATAATATTATTTAACAAATAATTATAAGCAAATGCCGCCAACGGGAATTGAACCTTCTGATTCATCAAAAGGCACGGGTTCAATTCCCGTTGGCGGCATTTATTCTTACTCGGGAGATATTTTCAATTTGTATTGATATTTCAGGCGACTAATTATTGCTTATAATTATTTGTTATCCTTTATGCTATGCATAAAACCTTGTCTTATAAACATTAGTTTATCATTAAAAAATAATAATATTATTTAGTTTATCCGAGTATGTTGGCCTCAAATCCAAATTTAAGTTGTGTTTGAACAAGTTCGCGCTGCCGTTCGTTCCTCTTAAGACCCTGCAGTAAAGGTTCAAAGGAAGATATGTAAATACGAGTGTTACTCATATTAAAAAAACCGATAATAATTAAGCGATGATGGTGAATATATTTAATAAAACACGACTCGTTTGAAGTAGCAAAAATCTCTCGACAAATGCTTTAGTTGCATTTAAAGATACAATGTAAATCATGTATTCTGAGATTTGATGTTAAAACTGGGCATTTCCACATAATATTATTATTATTATTTATAACAATAGTATTTAGTTTCGTTCGGAATTTTGCTCGAAATTCAAATAGTAATTAAAAATAGGGTTTCGTAAAACATAGAGTTGCCAATCTAAAATGTAGGTATATCTGTTGAACTGAAATGGGTTTAGACGGGGCATTTCTAAATATATTAATGTCCAATGTTGATTTTCGGAGTAATCAAATCTCATATGACGATTTTAATTAGTAGGTACAGTAGACTTATTTTTAATAGATTCTCGCTTGTATAGTGTGTGTACTTTTTTTTTTAAAATTTTTAAATTTTTTTAAAAGAAAGACAAACATTCCCGGGTTACGAATAACCTGACAATATTTGAAAATCTCCTACTACCACCACAGTAAGCTGAAAATGTTGCTTGTGTTGAGATGGAGGATTTAGCCAGCCGAGGAATTGAACACACTACCCCCGAATGAGACCCAAGCGCGATGTCAACTCGGCCACCGACCGGTCTGTATCCGTACGTACTGTACTGTATCCTAATTCTAATGTGGGGTAAGAGAGGACTGCGGGAGGCTGTTCCAAACTATGTTGAACCAATTTGAACAGCTTTCGGTGTGCACAAAAACATTCAAACTTACACTTATAAATAAACCACCTACTAAATCGATTTCTTCGGGCTTTTTGTATGAAACAAATTGGTCCTAATAAAACATAGATATTCCAATATATAGACAGTACAATTCTCATTCGGAGCCTACCTATACATATATACTATACCCTAATGAAAAACTATGAAAGTTTATTCCATTGACTTTCAGAGTTTTTCATTGGTGGATATAGGGTTATATATATATGTGACGTCACAATATTTCGGTTCCAATTTCCGATTGGAGTTATACTCCCCTCGTACACTGTTTGATGATTTATTTGTGCATAACAAAAGTGTTCATTTATTCAAATATTCGAAATTCAAGCAGCGCAGAAGAAAATGTGATTTTGTAAAATCTAAAAAATACATATGTAAGATGGAAGTGTTTTAAGGAGGGGCATTTCTGAATATTGTAAATGAACGTTTCCTTGGTTGGGGAAATCGGATCCGGCGGAGCGCCCCTGCGCAGCTCGGCGGCCTGCGCATACGATAATGTCTCATTGTTAATTGTTGGAGCGCGCCGCTATCGGGCGGATCTCTTTGAATATTCAAACGTTCCGCGTCTTATCACCGCTCGCGGGCCACTTTTTGTTTGTGCTCCACGATTCCCCTTGACTTTTTGCAAATGCTCCTCCCCATTTACTCGCAGCCACCGTCCGCAACAAACCAACACACCAACACACAAAACAAGCCACATCATCAAAAAAACAAACAAATTACATTGTATAAAATAGAGGTATCCTTGTTTTTTTTCACCTCTTTTTATAATACATTTGGGAGCTTGCCTGTTGTGTGAGGGAGGGGGTATTATTTTCACTGAACATGCTTGTAAAGTGTTCAAATATCGGCACGATTTAGTGTATCGACATTTCCCATAATTGGACTTTCGCTGTAAATACTGTAATTCATTATATGTGTGCAGTGGCAAGTCAAGTTTCCGCTGCGTAAAGCATATCTGCATAATCTGTGACAGATCTGCCGATGTCACCGTTTGGTATTATAGCATTTTTACCCGGCGTTTCTATTAATTTACCCTTCGCTACTAAAGGTTATGGTGCTAATCGAAACGGATGTGTTAGCTTAAAGCTAAATCTATTCAGTTATTTATGTCTATTTGTGTTGTGTTTATATCTTACATCGGTGATTGCATACTATTGTTTTCTATTAGATACTTGCTTGCACCTTGTATAGGGTTTTCCAATAAGAGGTGTTATTTTGAATAGTCCGCTATTTCGGTAGATGTTACTTTTGAAGCTGTCATTTTTTGACATTTGACAAGTAGAAACTACGCCATTGATAAAAATGGAACGATACACTCTCTATCCTCAACGTGTGACTGTTTGGTGCGGTTTATGGTCCGGCGGAGTCATTGGTCATTACTTTTCGAAAATGAGGCTGTAGCAACAGTTACGGTGAATGGATTGCGCTATCGAGAGATGATTAATGATTTTTTGGCCGGAATTAGATGGTATTGATCTGGACAACGTTTAATTTCAACAAGACGGCGCTACGTGCCACACAAGCAACGAAACCATTGATCTTTTACGATTGAATATCAAAATAACACCTCTTATTGGAAAACCCTGTATATGGGAAAACATTTGAAATGTGACAGAAAGTTATGGATGAAAGAAAATTTCAATTTAGTATGTGGTTCTTAATTTTGAACACATACATTTTTATTTTAATATGATACCGCACATGAATCCATCTGTTCCCAAGCGGCTGGAGCCGGTGAGATCTTGACATTCCCAACTGGGGTATGTTGCGAGGCGATGGTGATGGGGAGGGGAAGAGGAAGGTGGGGAAGTAGTAGTATCTATTCAGATCTAGTCACCAAACACTGTCGCCAAAACCATTTCAAGTAACGTTTCAATTCTGAATAATCTTACACCAGGGCGATACTCAGAGTATTTACCACTCTGGAACGTGCCGCAAATATACTAGGTAAATATTATTTTTAATGATTAAATTGTGAAATAACAAAAATTTAATATTACTTGGGGACATCGGGATTAGAGCCCGCGACCTCCGGCCTCCGTAGTCGAAAGCCTTGCCCGTCGACTACGGAGGCCGTCAATAAATATGATTATTAAAAAAATGTTGTTTCGAAGTTTATTTTGTAAGCTACGTTTACTTTTTTATTGTTTAATCATTTAGCCATATATTTCATACATTTATTTACCTATTTACGCATGACAGGTGTTTCGCCTTCCGAAGGCATTGTCAACATCTTAGCATATGCAAACAATACATATTTTTCGTTTCGTCTGTATTTGGCATGATTAACAAAAAATGCACCTACAAGCAGATTTGCCTTCCTTTCACAATAAATACTAACTTATAGAACAAAATATTTTTTCACTTGTAACTTCCTTTCAAGGATCTCACATTTGGTTAATTAAGGGTGGGTTGTTTCACAGAAATTCAAATGTTATTTTGTTATCATATGGCCACTCATCACCATTTTGTTTTTTGATGGTTGAAAGGTCCCTGATAATTAGTAATATCATATTGTCGACATTGTCAACTTATTACAATTTGATTGAAAGCTGAAAGGCATCTAGAATCGGTATTTAACAGGGACCTTTTAAATAAAATAATAAAAAAACAACATGGCGCTGAATCGCCATTTGGTGACATTGTTACATGCGAATTTCTGAGAAACAACTGTGCCTTATTAGTGTCTTGAAGATTGTCTTAACTCTTTCAAATCGGCATTATTGTTTCCACATAATATGTGGAAACAATAATGTAAATATATTATATAAAATATGTAATGCTTGATTATGCCTCAGAAAATTATTTGATATTTATTGGTATTTCATATATTTTTTTGAATTTATTCTACGTTATTTTGGCTTAACATTGGACGTCAGAGGGTATTTTTTAAATAGTAAGGTAAAATAAACATAACAAAAAAGTAATACAAATAGCTGTTTCATGTCAAAAACGCACATTTACAATGTAGTGATAATCTCTAAGGTACAAACAAATAACATTTTAACTAAAATTCATTCAGAAATAAAGAAATAATCTAGGATAATAATAACTAAAAAATTGTCATGCTAGTCGAACATATGTACGTCTCTACCAGTGTTAATTTGGATGAACATTTAAATTCATTTACGATATTCTGGCAAATAACTGTGAACAGTGAATTGAACTGATGTTATTATTATAGAACACATCTTTATGCGTTAAAATATTTGTAATTCGAGTAGAAAATATTAATATCTCACCTTAAATGAAGTAATCAATGACGGCAGAAATTCCATGAAACTCACAATCGGCAGATGTCAAAATATTTATCGTTTTTGTGGCGGGAATAATGATTTCAAGCGAGTGGAAAAAATAGACCCCACAGAAAGGACTACAAGCTATAAGAAAATAAAAACATGGCTTTTCTAAATCACTACCGTTACGGTAAAAAAAATCACAAAGTTTGTGTTAATTTGAATTAACCCTGGGGATGAAAGGGTTAAAGTGATGGTCATAATATTGAATATTTTCTACTTGTTATATTACTTGTGAGTAGAAGGAAGGACTCAGGACCGGTATTTAAGTATTCTCGTGAATGTTATCAGTCGGATTAGTTTGTCAAGGTTCCTACCAGAGAGCAAATTGACAAAAGTAATATATTTTTTAAGCCGAGCTTAAAAAGCAACCGATTTAACGGCCCTAAAAGTAAACCCACAGGCCCGGTTCAAGATATTCTAGAAAATGGTTCTTCATTAATGGGCGTATATAAGGGGGGAGGGGGTGTAGTAGGTTCCAACCCCTCCCATAGACTTCAGTATTGCGTAAGAAAAAAATAGAATAATACTCATAGATTACATTCCTGAAAAATAAAACAATGTTATTTGCACCATCTCTTTTACCAACGGGATGTAAATAATCATTTATGGTAAGTAGAGGTTACAAAAAACTTTCTAATAAATTTTCTAATCCACCTCCCACTTTTTCACTTTGCCCTCCCCCAAGATCCAACCCCCTCCATTAGGTTCGAACCCCCCATGTGAATGCTATGGCTACGCCCTTGCCTTTACTATTGCCAATGTAAATATGTAGGTAGATACTATCAATTGGAATGTTGGTCCGTCGGTTAAGCGAAGAAATTTTGGAATCATAGAATAAGGAAGAACACTAGAAATTACTTCTTTACAGATTTTAATGGATACCAATGTCGCCACTGACTTGTGCCTTTTGGCTGTAGCTCATTAAGCAAGTGCTCCCAATCATTTGAGGATTTCAGCGGTTCAGATGATCCGTAAAGGACACTTGACAGCCAAAAATGGGAAAAAGGAACTAGAAGCAGTATTTATGTTGAACGTTCTAATGTGAAACTAGAAGCGGCGCAAGGTAATTATTTTTTTCGGAGCGCATCATCTTGGACGCTATGCTCGAAGGGTGTTTGCGGAATAACTGAACTGCTGACGACCTTAAATGATTGGGCTAGGTTCTAGGTCGACGAGTTCCGGAACAATTACAATTACCTTGCGCCGCTTCTGGTTTCATTCTACAACGTCCAAGATATTATTGCAGTTTCCAGTTTAGTCCTGGACTTCTTTCCCATTCTTGGCTCGCAAGTGTCCTTTGCGGAACATCTGGATCGCAGAAGCCCTAAAATGATTGGTCTGGGTTGACGCGATGCGCTCCGGAACAATTACCTTGCGCCGCTTCTGGCTTCTGAGGAAGAAAGAAGCGAACATCGCGATTGTTGCCGCCATTTCCATTGGACGGTGCGTTTGTCAAGCGCGTGTCGCGGTCCGCTTATTGTCGCGGTCCCTTTGTGCGTCACCCAATCAATAAGATATCGGCCCTTCGGATAAGCGATCGCCAATTTACTTTTAGCTGCTGGCGGAAGATGTAGGAAGATGGAGGATTTCTCGGTCGTCTCGATTTATGCCGCCGGCCAGTTGAAGAGGATTCGCAAAGCGCAGGTGCAAAGAGCGCTTAATTATTATCCCGGAGCGGCGGGGCGACCTCTAATCCGAGATCCAACCAGACTCCCGCAGATTCTCGATACGTACACGTTTATTTTATTGCATCATTACAAATCAACTACTTCTTCCCATTCCTTCCTCGACAATAAGTAACACTTCAAAGTATTTCGAATAACCGTTTAAAGAACAACACCTTTTTACAAGAGTCGAAGAAGGACAGTATATTACTGAAAACTCTGGCTTATACTTATTAGAAATGGCTAAGAAAAAATAATTGGAAGATTTTTTTCTCTTTCTTTTGATTACAAAAAAGATAAACAAACGGATCCAGGTCAATGTGTCCAGGAGTGACGTACGTTTGAATCCACCCCTCCCACTACGGTGCAAGGGTCGAGAGAGTCCGGCTGCAGAGGTCCAAAGGTCTCCCTCAACCAGTCTCTCGCACTTCAAATTATGTTGTGAATTTTAGGTAAAAATCGATTAAAAAATGTCTACTAATTTTAAAAATAATAGCTAGGTAACTGTTCTGGTATTCTCTATACTCTATACTCTATACCAATAATGTAATTAGTTTAAAAACTCCAAATAATCAAGAATTGAGCAATGAGACAAAGACTGCCACACACACCATACAAGACAGAAAGAAAACGTAAGACTAAAAAGATTAAACTAATCAAAAACACGGAGATGTTAAATCCCCTGATTATAACGTAAGTAGCCGTTTTAAAAATACTACTCAAAGTACCTATCAGACCTTGCTTGCTCAGACTTGCTCTGACCAAATTTTCTAAATATCATGTCACTTAAACAACTCTATGCGAAAAGCATACCCACAAAAATAATAAAAATAGACCTACGAGAAAATCTCTAGACCCTTTAATCAAATGTACCTATATCTAACAAGCAAAAACGAACACAGCTTTTGGACAGAGAAATTTCATTTACTACGGTATAAAACGTTACAACAAGCGACATGAAATTTAAATATACATATACGAGAAGAATATTGCAACCAAACACAGGCCCATTGAAGTGGGACAATCGAAACAAACTATGCTATCTTTTAGATTTACATTGTAAAATATTAAGTATTAAGAAATACTAAAAAATGATCACACATCCTAACTAGTTTAATAGATTGTATTAGATTGTGGTAATAGGAATTAGATTGTGGTATTAGATTGTTTATTTAATAAAATAAAATACTGAAATCGTAAAATATATTCCCCAGTGGGAAAAACATTATGATATATAATTATGTCATAGTAAATTAATCCAAATGTACAGCTTTGTTACTTGTGAAATTAAAAATGCACCTTGATTAAGCATATTTAAGGAAAAATCTAAAATCATGTATGTAGTAAGTATGTTTATATTTGACCACATGAAATGAATCTATTTTAAGTTTTATAATCGAAATTTATAATACTTACAGCTATTTTATTAAATGGCCAAGGTGTAAGCAATAATGGTGATCTAATTGTGTCATAAAGCATGGCAGTAAGGCTGATCGATCCAAGGCGTAGTTTTATCGATGCCATTACCATGGAAATGGTAGGAATACGAGATGGGGTGTTTAGAGAACCTTTTACCATCAGAAATGGTCAGTCACTACGCAATACTCAATACCGAACATAAATAACCACTATCGAGTATCGAGTACGGCTTGTGCACTCTTTAGCTGGCGTCAAACAACCTCCATTTCGAAGAACTTAAATAATAAAATGCTAAATTATTTAATTTAGTTGGTATTCACCCATATTAAGTTTAACCCCACAGGAGGCATATTTTGTCAGAAGGTCGAAGTATTTCCGCATAACAATAAAATCCAAATATTTCTGAATGTATTCGAAAACTAAAAAATGTTTTTAAAAGGTCGTGAAATACGCTTTCAAATTTTGTTACAAGAAATGAGTATATAATTTTTGAAATATAATATTTTTGGATGCCAACATGAAATTTTTTTAAATATGTCTTTTTTAAATTTTTCTGACTAAAATTACTGATAAAAAACTAACACGCTTTATTTGACAAATGTATACTAAACGGTATAATCACCTCGCTTATTTGTCGTTTCCTATAAAAATAATTAATAAAAAATTCAAAAAGGATCATAATTTTTTCTCAAATTGTGGACCGATCGTTGGTTTCATAGAGGTGAAACTTTTTAATTTTTCTGTTGTTAATTTATGGTTTTGAATATAAAGCATGGTATTTTTTCTTTCCAACCGTTAATTTATATATTTCTCTCCATGAGACCATATGTGTCGTTCCCAAAAGCGAAAAAATTAGCACGAAGGGTTAAACGAAGTTAATGCAGTCCAACTTCATTAAGCGAATATTGTGAAAATTCCGAAGCAGAGTAACACGTTGATTAAAACATTCTTCAAGTACTAATGAATGCTTGTTGCACAAAATTAATAGCCCTAAGCATAGCATGTTTATTAGATTCATGATGCCATTCAAATGAACAAACAAGGCTTCTGCTATCTCCTCGATAAGGCACTATCGAGCCTTCATTCAATGTCTCACCGTTCTATCCATTAGAGTTTTAATCAGATGAAGCCCAAAATGGAATTAATCCAACTAAAAACTGAATCGGGCCTGTCTTCATAGAGAATAATAATACATTTCACCTCCATTGTTTTAACAGTAAAAGAGAAATGTGGGAACAGATGCAGAAGAGAACATATTATAAAACATACCTCCCCGTTTGTGTCGAGACTGAAATTCATGAATAATTAATTAACTAATGATTTCACTTTCATTTTAATTGCAGCTTTGTTTAGCATTCGCCACTGAAAAGTACACACCAACCTACTTATTTGCAGATTCGTCGAACAACATAAACGATAAATAACTTTTATGGATTATTGTTTTATATTTAACTCACACATTATTAACAAAAATTATTATTTTTTTATAAAAATTAAATACCCTTTCTATTGGGTCTCCGGGGTGTCTCACAAATTAATAAAACTCCGGCTTCAACAAAACACTTGGACTTTTAATATTGTAGATTTGAACTCTGCTGCCCTGATTAGCACTTTTAGTATGGTAGATTTGAATTCTGCTGCCCTGATTAGCACTTTTAATATGGTAGATTTGAATTCTGCTGCCCTGATTAGCACTTTTAATATGGTAGATTTGAATTCTGCTCCCCTGATTAGCACTTTTAATATGGTAGATTTGAACTCTGCTGCCCTGATTAGCACTTTTAATATGGTAGATTTGAACTCTGCTGCCCTGATTAGCACTTTTAATATGGTAGATTTGAATTCTGCTCCCCTGATTAGCACTTTTAATATGGTAGATTTGAACTCTGCTGCCCTGATTAGCACCACCTCGTTGGAATAATCTGGACACCGACCTTGAGGTTCCCACCATATTTATTATCCCCTCCGTATCTATAATATTCGACAGCTAACGCCATATATGGGTAGCTTAATAGACTAATCTAGTGTCATCTAAGTGTGAGCTCATACACTAATATTAAGGATATCACACTTTCTATTAAATCTCTAATATTACTCCATTTAACATCACAAATCGCAATGTATATCCAGAAGTAAAACTTTTTTTAATATAATGCATAAAAATCGTCCGTTCACCGAGGAGACATCGTTAAAACATTATCAAAATTTTCATTTCCTTCCCAATTTTTTTGATGTGATTACCGCGCAAGAGTTCCAACTGCTCCCAACCATCAGTGAGATTATGGCATCGCTAATTTAGTAAGTTGAGGCTCAGGTATTAGGGAGGGGAAGGATACGTTGAAGAAGAAGGTGGGGAAGTACCTGACGATTATGATCTGGTCACCAAACACGGCTAAAGCCATTTTAAGCAACGTTTCCATACTGAATGGTGGTCTATCCCCAGAGAAAAACGGAGAATGTCCATCACCGCTTACTGTGGTGGTAGTAGGAGATTTTCAAATATTGTCGGGTTAAAAAAAAAATTGCAAAATCTAAAATATAAGAAATATTTGACAATAAACCAATAAATAATAATAAATAGAAAATAGGATTGGAATAAATCTGAAAATCATCGGTAAAATAGCAATAGAATATATCTGAAAATAATCAGTAAAATAGCAATAGAATGTATCTGAAAATCATCGGTAAAATAGCAATAGAATAAATCTGAAATTAATCAGTAGAATCAGATAGAACCATTTAAAAATTACCAATGGAAGATGCTCTGAGGAACTAGCGTCATTGATCCTTTCGGCACCGGTGCGTAGTCGGGATACACGCCAAACGCGCGCCCAACATTTGTACACGGTTGACATTTGTCACATGAGAACGGGTCGCTTCTACGATTCGTTCTTAAGTTCAACAGCTCGGCTGTGGAACGAACTGCCGGCCTCTGTGTTTCCTCCCTCCTACAACATGGGACTCTTCAAGACCCGTGTTCACTCCTTCCTCTCCACAAAAAGACCCTCCACACAGCATCCCCAAAGATGACATAGGCCCTGAGGGAAATTATTTTCTTCAGGGCCTCCTGTGTGGAGTTAATATAAAAAAAAGTAAAATAGCAATAGAATATATCTGAAAGTCATCGGTGTAATAGCAATAGAATATATGTGAAAATCATCAGTAAAATAGTAATAGAATATATCAGAAAATCATTGTTAAAATAGCAGTTGAATGTATCTGAAAATAATCGGTAACATATCGATCAGTCTCTTGGTTTTGGATAAAATGTTAAATTTGTATTTTTATGTTTTTTTTTTTTAATGTTTTTTTTTATTTATTTTTTTTATTTTGGTAGAGCTTATGTCACTTTAACATTGGGTGTTGATATCAAGATTTTTCACAAAGGAGGATTAATTAAGAAATCGTTAACATTGTCATTTATTTATAAGGCAAAAAATGATACCGCATGCAGTAAAGTTGTAATTTTTATAGGTTGTTTTCATACCTACCAAAAATCAGTAATTACTAAAAATAGACACTTATTTAAGTAACGTTTTATTTAAAGAGTGGAATGCGAAAATCTTAATATTCAATATCTCTTGGCGAAGTAAATTAAAAACCATTTTGGATTCCGTGATAGAACCATTTAAAAATTACAAACCATTTGAATCCTTTAACTCTAATTAGTGAGTTGGGAAAACGTCTGTATAAATGATTTCACAGGATGTTTCTTTAAAGTGCACTTTAAAAATCTCTCACTTAACTAGCGCATCCGTCTTGTTTTCGTTACTGGAACGGAAATTTTAACTTTTGCCCGGTGTCATACAAATACCTTTTTCGGGGTAATTATTGAAGGTTTTAGAAGCTTGAACATTTAAGTATTAATATATTATTCTTAACATATTAATAATACAAATATATTCTATAATGTCTTCCACGCTAGCAGTTCGTCAGTGTTGTGGAGGACTTTTAAATGGTAAAATATTTAATGATTATTGGACTTAGTTATAGTAATAAAAAAGGTGGACTTAAGACATAAGTTATAGAATGTAAGAAAAAGAAAAAATAATTTATGAAGATTGGCAACAAAACAATAACTTATGAAGATTGGCAACAAAACTATAACTTATGAAGATTGGCAACAAAACTATAACTTATGAAGATTGCAAACAGTTCCATATATTACGTTTTATGTATTCTCTAAGTCTAGATGTTTTAAAGCGTGTTGGAAGTGAATTGAATAGTTTTATAGTCGGGTATCTATACGGTTTTAGTCCAAAGGATGTGTTTGCAACTTTCGTAATGTTTGGCGACAACTGCATCTTGCTTCGTATCCTAAAGTTTCAATTCTTCTTATTCTTTGACTGGTTTCCAAGGGTTTCCAGAAATTTTAACTTTTTTGATTTGAGTATTATAATTATAATTAACGGCAGAGTCTTGAATCAGTAAAGTTATTATCCCTGAAAAATCTTGTTTTGTAGCCATCAACATAGGCTTTTCTATTTTCCGCACCGCCCTAATGACCATTCGAACTAATGATATCCGGAACAATTCCGAAAAATTCGAACCAATGATATTTAATGGAAATCTGTTGTTACAGACATCGGACGAAACCATTGACCAGATATGAATAGCAAAACAACCCTTTATCTATCCATTTAGTATTCTTCTCTATGAAATATTGAATGGTAAAACATCCAGAAACTTTCCATATTCCTTTACAAAGGACCAACTTAACCATTTAACAAGATCCTGTGCGAATGTGTTGACTATAAATATTACATCCACTATTTAGCGATAGCCCCCAGATTTTCTAAATTTCGCGAATTTCTAGTTCTCACTTAAATTTTCTAGTCTCTTGTTTTTTTCTTGTTGTTTTACAGATAGCCTTACTAATAAACTTGGTGTACATTTTATAAACATGATAAAAAAACGTGTAAGTAAAAACCTTACTAATTGAAACATTATATAGAGATTGACATATAACAGACATGAAGTAGTTCATAGAACGATACACATTGTTTATACATCCAAAGAGGGTTGTTTGTAAAAAACCAAATATGTTTTTACTCCAAAGATCGAAAAATTGTAGTTAATATCAAATTTCGACACATTTAAACACAAATAATACTAACAAAATTACATTTTGGATTAATTGTCTGTCTATTCAAAACAAATACTTACTTTCCTTTAAAAGAACCTAAACACATTTAAAACTTCACAAACTTCTCGCAATACCAGAACAAGACATGCACACCAACTACTAATACCAAAAACCAACACATCCTTTGGACAAAAACACTACAGATTCCAGGCTATAAAACTATACAATTCACTTCCAACACAATATAAAACATCTAATCTTACAGAATACAAAAAACACATATGGAACTGGCTACAATCCATTTAATGTTTAATTTTTTATATTTCACTTTTTTTTTGTTATAACTATGAAAAAATCGATTTTATATTTTAATTTTTATTGTTTCTCTCTGTTTTAGTATTATATAACTTTACAATTGAAAAAGTCCTCCACAACACAGGTGAACTCCTAGCGTGGAGGACAATATACTATACCATTGTAATACAAATATATTTAAGAATAAATAAAAAAAAAAAGTTTAATATAAACGTTGATTTCTTGTCTTCATATTTAAATAAATTTGCATAAGGCATTTATGTTATTGAAAATATCACGTTCATGTGAATTCTTACAAAATTTACGTGGTAGTCAATAAAAAAATGGGAATCTTATGTCAGTTTCCAAAATGGGACGCTGGCAGCTCTTTCGCATGACAATCGCACATTTTTTATTAGTCAGAATTCAAAAAAGAATTTTTAAGTCTTTATTCAATGTGTAAAAAAAAAAAAATTCACGGTTCTGAGGTGTTTCATTTAATTAGTAAGGCTGTATTATTTTATTCTTACATATTGTTGAACACCATTATTGAACGGTCGGTATGTATTCATGGTTATTTATTCGTAAAAATAAAATTAAAATCAAAAACAAGACAGGAAAAAAAATACAGTGCCTTTTATAGAAACGTGACGAATAACACTCCCTGAATATAGAATAAAACATCCTGAATATAGAATGAAATATCCTGAATATGGAATAAAACATTCTGAAAATGGAATAAAGCATTCTGAATATAGAATAAAACATTCTGAATATAGAATGAAATATTCTGAATATGGAATAAAACATTCTGAAAATGGAATAAAACATTCTGAATATAGAATAAAACATTTTGAATATATAATGAAATATCCTGAATATGGAATAAAACATTCTGAAAATGGAATAAAACATTCTGAATATAGAATAAAACATCCTGAATATAGAATGCGGTCATTCGACCGTTGAACAGTAGTCATTACAGATGGTATTTTATCTAGAAGCTTCAGCCCTTTTGGAAGGTTCCAGACACGACTGGCGTCTCCACCAGAATCAATCGAACAATGGAAATATCGATATGGCTATAATTAGCCGATCCAGACTATGCTAAATAATAACCAAAGTTTCTTTTATCCCCGTTTTATTATTGTCTATTCTGCCCTCCATTAAAACTACTGCCGCATGCTAAGCGTTTCAAAGTATATACCCCGATATGCGAATTCATTTGGTTTCCTGATTTAAATGTAGGGTCAGGTCTCGTAAATAGATATCACGTCTAGCATTCGTAGAATAAAATTTATTGGGAATGTTTTCGTAACGTGTTATTTCTGCTGTGTAAATTATTGAGGAGGTATCGATGATTTTGTTTCCTGAGGGCAGAAGAATTAAGTAGTTTTTGAAGAAGATGTGACTACTTTTGTTTATGTAGGTATTTAAATATTAGCATACGTGCAAATATTGAAAAATGTGAATGTAATTAAAATATATATATTTGATGTTTTAAATGATATTAACACACTACTCAAATGTATAAGTTTCATGTGGAAATTTCCACTGTCGCTCTGCAGAAAACGTAGATTTATAAAAATAATTAGATATCGTGAAGCAGTTCTAACGCCTTTTTTACTATACAAAAAAGATTATCG
Organism: Hesperophylax magnus; assembly: GCA_026573805.1. Lineage (NCBI taxonomy): Eukaryota > Metazoa > Arthropoda > Insecta > Trichoptera > Limnephilidae > Hesperophylax > Hesperophylax magnus. The sequence continues at coordinate 12,559,832 of JAIUSX010000022.1, forward strand.
TGGAGAAATAATAAACTCACAATTGGAATGCGAATAAAAAATAGTGTTTCTGTATGTGAAGTCAATATTTTCGATTAATCTCTATTGCAAATCTGTTTCTATTATGAATGCCAACGCTTTGAATAAATTGAAGCTATTTTTTAATGTTTCGCCTGAGTACAAATTTAAAAAAACTGTTAATTACTAAATAAAAAATTTAAGCGTAAACTACTGAAAAATATAAATTTTTCGTTATAAATGTATGAATGCGTATAAGAAACAACTTAAGGCGATGCAATACGTAGTAATGCAAAATCATGTGTTTATGGTTTGAAAATTTGGTCGCCTAGAAATGTTTCAGATGTTTTAATTAAATACTGCAGGTAGAATACAACTTGGCCTTTGAAATGATCGAGTATTTTCTTAGATGAGTATTTTTATATGAGCCCAGAAAAAAATAATGTATAAGGCCTAAGAAAACTGCTTTAAAGTTTAAGATCTCTTCTTACGAACCTATTGTCGGTTATGATTTTATTGTATAATGTGGCGAATTAAGTTATTTGTAAAATGATCCACAAAATAAAATAAAAGGCACTTTTTGCCATGTTTTTTTCTTGGAAACAGATGGATGGTGTGATTTATAAAACAGATGGATGGTGTTAAGCGGGAATTTAAGCCTAATCGCCATCTACGTAAGGTGTGTTATTGATAGCGGCTCGATTCAAAATATTACATGACGTAGTGCATCGCCTTAAATGCGACTGTTTTATAGCAAAAAAAATGTGACAATTTCTTCCGATTAACTTTATTTCTTTCTTATAAAATTCTTCACAAAATAAATAAAAACACCTTTGCACTAAAATGGACCATTTTCCAAGCGATTTTCATACCTATTTCCTATATTCGTTTTGGTATAAAGCACACTAAAAATATACACATTTTTGGAATGTGTATTCTTCTGTCGGATTCTATAAATGAGTACATTATCAAAAAGGTCAAAACCTAAAGAGAATAATATGGAAATAATATGAGCTAATAATAATAAATAAATATATATATATATTGGACAATTTTTATAGCGCCGCTTTTGTGAATTATCACCACAGGGGCTCATAATAGCTCATGTATTCACATTTACCTCGAATCATTTATGTTTTCGGACTCTTAATTCGTTTAGTCGGTTTGGTGTTTTGCAATTGATAAAAATAAGCTTTATTTGCTACTCATACGTAACGAATTTTAAAATTTGGATCAGTTTGACCTTAAACCTTCTAATGATATTGTGTGTATTTTTATTTTTACAATAACCTCACACAGGTGAATGTTAGTAGTACCAATCCTTTGATTCGTATTTCTCAAACAAGAGCAAACGATTGAAAAACATATCGTATCCCTATAAAAGCTTGACAGAAAAATTGCGAAGTTCCATTGAAACATTAAAAATGTTTTAACTCCCCGAGGCTATTATTTAAATTCTATATTTTTCCACAGTAATAACTGACCGTATCTTGTATGACATGTTGCTGAGTTTTTTAATGGGCTGAAATTAAAATAAATACGCAAGCTTTAACGAAAGCTCGAGTAGCGTGTAACGTTCTGTGTCTCCCTTTAAGAGAGTAAAACCAACTTATGTAATGTTAAAAATATAATATCTGAGTTAGTTAGTACTGGGAATGGACCCATGGCCCCGGGGCTCCAAGACTCGGGCTCGTGAACTTGAGGTGGTGGAATTCTGAAATATTTTCAGTGGAATCTTAATTATAAAACAGAAAATCTGTTGGTATGAAGCCGTAGAATCTCTGGAACTACGAACTAAAAAAAACTGTAAGCGTAAATTGAATTATATTTATTTATTCTAAATGAAAATTGTGAAAAGTAACATTCCCAAAAATGTGGCTTGTAGGGCTTTCCCCAAAACACAGTCGATATAATAATTTCACAAAACTAAAATAATAACCCATTCGTTATAGAATTCGGAAGCCACGAATATAAAAGTTTTATTTATTTTGTTTTCGGTGTCGGATCGCATTGTTAGCTAATAATGTATTCTAGGCGGTCCCTGAACATTCGGCATCGGCAAACCTCCTAGCCATGACCCAAAAGTCGGCAAACAAACGACCCAACCATTAACCCTTTGGGGACGATTAGTATTCCACATGTTTTGTTAGTTTGGTCGTAATATTTTTCCAAAACCTAAAACATTAAATTAATTCACGTTTACTTACGCGTTTGCTGTAAAATCTTTTTGTTTACCGTCTAGGTCACTAAGCTTTTGGGTTGACCACATTATTATCGTTTATAAATAAATGGACAGCGCACGTACGACGGGCAAAGTATCTACATACAAAGTACACTAACTTCGGAATAAGATTCTACATAAAATTTTTTTTTTCTACCATTATGTGTTCTACCTCCCGAAATTAATGCATTTTACCCCCGGAATTGTTTATTAAAATAGTTTGTTTTTTGCGATCGGTGTACATATAGTATCCTACTGGTATTGTTTCCATAAAGTTGTCATATAGTTGCAATACAATCTTGGAGGTAAACGGCGATTTTGTTCGTAACAAATAAATAATAAAAAGTATTATAATATAAATTAAGAATTTTTCTTATCTAATTTTTCCAAATTCAAAAAAAAGCTTCTTTGAATTTAAGAATTATCGTTATGTTCCGGAAATTGGCCAGCTAAATCGATTCTTAAATACGCCGTTCAATATTACAGAGTTTGTTAAAAAATATTCAAATATATTTGAATATTGCTTTTGTTTTGCGCAGGCCTTATAAAGTATAAATTTACCCACTAATGCAATTTAATATTTTTAATGATATTTTTTAATTAAAAATAAATAGGTATGCAAGTGTTTTGAGAGTCGGTTGTTGTGTTGGTCATGTGATTGATTATGTTATGGCTGATTTAATAAGTAAATTTTAATGAAATTCTGTTAATCAAAATCAGATAAAACTTGTCAATATTTATGGACTATTTGTCTCGAGATTTATGCATGACGCTTATCGTATAACTGTGTAGTAATCACAAATTATACTTATAAGTAATGGAGAATTTTCTCCCAATTTATCAGAAAATGTATTAAAACAGGTTGGAAACTGTCCCGCTCAGTGCGCGGGGTTCGTCCGGAAAGGGTTAAACCATATTACACAGGCGGCCGCTCAACCTATCGACTAACATCACTACAGTATTTGAATTTCAAATTCAGAACAGAACAGCCTCGGCTGCTCTGACATCCAAAAAAACCAAAAATTATATTTATCGAAGAAGTATTTGAATACCTAAAAAAAGGTAGGTACCAACCATTAGTATGAAAGCATGGCATTACATTTTACAGTCCGACACTGTTTACACTGTTTTACTTGAAATGGAGAAACCATTAATTTAATAGCTTGGCAATTAATATTTATTTACTGAATAGCTGACAACCCAAATCAACTGGTGGCAACTTGTCCTTCTAGTAATAGTTCTGTAAGCTGCAAGCAGAGATGCTTTTTACAGGTTTTCAAGTCAATTACTGCCAAAATATTGAAAATAATGCATTGTATTATTCCCAATAAGGAATTTCAGTTATTTTTTATGTTAAATAATGAATGTTCACATTCTAACTTAAAAACGAGTATTTTATTTTTTTTATTTACATTTTTCAAAGCCTGCCAAAACTATCAAAATCTGACGGAGTAAAAGTGACGTCACACCTATCTCGGTTTTATAGATTAAGAGTGAGGTCAATCCCACACGAGTCGTTATAAAAAAACAAAGAAACCTAATATAAAAATGAATTCTTTTGAAATAATTTGTAAGCCGCATTGGTTACCAGTGTGCAAATTGGCATAGATTGCTCGCATTCCTTATGCCGGCCAACCAGTGAGGTAGCCGTTTAAGTGCTATCAGAACTACCTACAAATCACAGGGCGTTTGAGTGTCTTAAATGACGATTTATTCATTCCACGTGAATTATGTATAATAAAACTAAAATATTCAGAATCAGTGTTTGTTGATATATAATCTATTTGAGTAAATGTTTTTTACTTTATAATGTTCTCCACTCAAGTTTCTTATTGTATCGCTTTACTCATAGAGTGAGGAAACATAAATCCACATATTATTTTGACAATAACTATAGGTAATATATTGCCATTCGCTCTATGTGGTAGATACTCTTAGTATCTCCCTGGTGAAGAACACTATTAAGAATCGAATCAATGCTTGATACAGTTTTGGGCGTATTTATGTTTATAAATGCTGAAAAAATATTAGATTATTTAAAAAACCATATGTTTAAGTTGATTTTTAAGAAGATGATTTTTTTGTTTGAATATAAGCATAATAATGTTTTGATTCGTTGTAATAAATACCTGTGATTGTAGTTTTCATTGATAAAACTGTGTTTTATTATTAGTTTATATACCAACCTTAACTTTCCATCGAAAAATAGGGCACAAGTAGGTATATTTTGGCCTACAGGCTGTCATTTACATGTGTACGCCTCAGAGACGTATGTTGAGGCTTTATGTACCTATAAAATAGATAAGGCTTCTAGGGTCAAAGAAAAAAAAAACAATAACATGGTTTCTCCTGTTTTTGCCGCCTACAAAGTTAACTATGTAAATCTGTATCCTGTGCCAAAAACTGAAAGCATTTTTGTGAGATGTGGGATGCGCGCGCACCGCGATAAACGCCCGTTGCCAGTTTGAAATTGGAACATTGAACATCGTCTGCGAGTTCCCGGGGCGTATAAAAAGGCGAGTGCTGGATTGAAAGTCCAGTAGCCGGCCTCGTGTCGTCCGGCGGACACCCCCGGGGGTGTTGCGGCCGGCACGCCATCGGGAGCGGAGGGTCCTGGCTATCAGTGCTAGTCGGACTTACTTCCCCCAATCAAATAATAAACAAATTCTCGCGGGGAGATCTGGGAGAACTCGCAGGAAGATAATAGCGCCAAATTTGTCCGTTTTCCTTATAGGTTTTCATTCATCCTGCCACTGATAGTTCCGTTACAACATCTTCTTGTGTCACGTGCTTTGTTTATTAGAATGATGGGTAGGTTATTACCAGAGATGTGCAAAATGAGTACCCAAAACCATTTGAAATGCAAAATGGAAATGGGTCAAAACTTTTCCATTAGAAAATGCAAAATGCAAAATACCTATTTTCAAAATGCATTGAAAATGCAAAATGGTTTCTCTGGTCAAACAATTAGAATAATTATAGAATTTTAAAAATAATTTTGTCATTTAATAATGGACATCAATGTAGAACAAACATATTACATGATGGTAAATCCAAAAACACCACGACTACAGATTATGAAACCACAAAAAATTTGCGCGGGACTAATGTTGCCAACGTAAAAACATAGGAACTGCTATCCAACATTTAATATTACAGCGTCATAGCCCCATGTTAGTATTCGAATCAGTATTTTTTGTAATGGTATCACTCAATTGCCAGGGCTCCTACCAGGGAGCAACTTGACAAATGTAAATTATCTCTCATAGCGAGGTTGAGGACCGACTGATATTTGGGGCTTATGAAAAACAGATGAGTGGAGATAGTAGGAAGAATGTTGCGAAAAGCATTTAAAATGGAAAATGCATTGAGAAAAGCATTTAAAATGCAAAATGGTTTTTAGAAAAGCATTTAAAATGCAAAATACCCATTTTGCATTTCCATTTGAAAAAAAGCACATCTCTGGTTATTACTAATATATGTAATGTAAGCGCCCTTTAGGTGATTTTTCACAAAAACGGCGCTTTAAAAATCACCCAATATTAATATTAAATATTTCACTCTCTTATGACAAATAACACAATAATATTTGTTGAATGTTGAACCATTATCTTCGTGAATGTAAAGCTATGTAATTTAATAAATATAAGTAATATCGTTCTATATCAATTGGTTAGCTAAATCTATTCTTAAAAAGATGTTTAAATATTATAGAGTTTTAAACATGTTCAAATATATTACTGTCTTATTGCTTTTGTTTTGCGCAGGCCTTTAAAAGTATCAATAATTTACCCACAATTGCAATTATTTTTTAATGGATTAAACACAATTAAAATAAATAGGTATGCAAATGTTTCGAGACGCGGTTGTTGTGTCGGTAGTGCACGCAAAAAAAGAGTATAGCTGATTTATTAAAAACGTTATGGCAATCCAATTCCTAATAAAATATTAGTACATTCGTAATATATCAGAGCACGTGTTCATGCAGCTGCTCCTGTCTTGATAAATAGATGACAAAATGCGATAATAATAGGATTTTTATGAACACGTATTCCGACATCCTCATAACACAATCGTGATTTACTGATAGTTTATTAGGAAATTTGTCAATTCATAAGATAAAGGTCTTTTAACAAGATTACGAATAATTTGATCAGATTTTTAAGACGATGACATACGTAGTAATGCAAAATCATGTGTTTTTGGTTTGAAAATTTGGTCGCCTAGACATTTTTCAGATGCTTTAATTAAATGCTGCGAGTAGAATACATCCTGGCCTTTTAAATAATCGAGTATTTTTTAGATAAGTCTTTTTATAAGCCCAGAAAAATATAATGTATAAGGCCTATGAAAACTGCTTTAAAGTTCAAAATCTCCTACTTACGAACCCATTTTCGGTTATAATTTTATTGCATAATGTGGCAAATCAAGTAATTTATAAAATGATCGAAATTTTTTAAATATTAATGCTTGAACATCCACAAAATAAAATAAAAGGCACTTTTTGGCCATGTTTTTTTCTTGCATAAATCAAAACAGGCCGATGGTGTTAAGCGGGAATTTAAACCTTATCACCATCTACGTAAGGGTTGTTATATCAATAATATTATAATTATAATTATAATTATAATTGAGCCGCTATCAAGCGGCTCAATTTAAAATATAACACGTCGTAGTGCATCGCCTTAATACAAGTTTTCTCCGTATGGGGTGGAGTGCTATATAATCAATTTATTTCAAGATCTGAAAACTAGACAAATACAAAGGTTTAAATCAATTTATAATCGCCTTTAAACAATGTACTTCAATAAAGGTTGTAGAAAAAACCAGTGAACTCACCAAAGTCTAGCGAATTTAATTTCAAGAAATATGACAAAGCACTCTTTTTAGGGTGAATCGCCTAATACAAAAAAAGTAATTTGTATTAGTAAATAAATTGTTTTGATAGGAAATTTTATGTTACATGTATTGAAAAACTATGGACATGACATGTTCTTATTTTTTATGTTACCACCTTGTTTTAACCAATTTTTACATTCAAGAAACATTCGCAATCTGAACTCGATCGTATTCCGATAGTAATTCAGCACACTGCTAGTGAAGTCGGTAACAGGGAAGGCTATTTGCTAAATTCATATTCTGCGATACGAAAACATTCGGGTTTAGGGTGGAGACACATTATGTTATACGCATCATGGCTTGGCCTCTTTCAGCATACAGCGTGGTGTGTCACAGGCTGTTAACCATTCAACTAGTATAGTTCTGTGAACAGTAGATCTGGCGTCGAAAAAGTATGTTTGTAATTTTTTCTTATTTAATAAATCAAAACCAAAATTTCCTCAGAAATCATAAGACGTGCTTATCTACTTAATTAATAACCGCATAATATTTTAACCTAACCAATCACCACTCTACCCCGACGATGACGATGAGTAAATATTTTTTCGATAAAGCTTGGGGTGAATCTATACGCTATACTTTTGCACTTTCTTTACTTGTACAAAAGACGGATTATTTCGCAGAATTTGTAAAAAAAACATCAAATTTCAAGTACCGTTAAAGTTTTGTTCAAGTTCTGTTATCATGTAATTATAGGCCAGTTGCTTCCCAGAACTTTAACATAACTTCAAAAATATTAACTTTGAATTTTAAGAAGTTGGTAAAATTCTCAAAAGTTTTTTTGAATTTTGAATTTTTCGCCATTTGTGAAAAACACAGTAAGTAGGTACATGCCTCACCGCCCTCGTCTATACTGGATTTATACTAGTAAAACATGGTTTACTGTCTGATTGCTTAGTATAAATATTGCCACTTTTGTGAAAAAATTAAAAACAGTAAATTTTACACTGCTATTATCTGTATTATAAGGGATTCAGAATTTATTAGAGAACATTATTTCCTTTTGCTTATGTGTCAGCTAAGTTCTCGGTGCGTGATCCAGCGGTACATTGGTACAGCAGCAGTACGGGCGGTGGTACAGCGGGATCGGGCACAGTGGAACGTCTAGAACAAACCAGCTTGACAAAATTATTTTGTTGCCTTTTATGTCATATTAAATGGTCATTTAAGAAGTTTTTTTGTTTACTTTTATACGAATACGTATTTAGATGTATGCTAATCATTTTTGTTATTTGTTTTTGGGGTGTTATGCCGTGTTGCGCTAACTCCTTCTTTAGCCAACGTTTCGGACAGCATTGCAGTGTCCATCATCAGGGCAGATGTGTTATTTGAGGTTGTGTTAAAAATGTGAGCTTATGTATGAGGTTGTGATACCGTGTTGCCAGCTCCAACCCTCTGAGCTAACATTAACGTATCATTTTTTAATTTAAAGTGGTACTCCTACATACAAACTTTCCCAATACCTATCGAGATTACTGCAGATGCAAACTGGAAAAACCGAATCGTGGATTAAGGATTCAACAGATCTGATTAGTAAGCTCAAGAAAGTTAAGACTGAGGAAGGAGATATTCTGGTCAGCTTTGACGTCGTGTCACTTTTCACAAATGTGCCTCTAGAAGACTCCATGACAATGCTCAGGGAGATATATGAGGAAGACATTTGCAAACTTTTTGAACACTGCCTCAAAACGGGATACTTTGCGTTTCAGGGTGAACTATTTGAGCAATTGGAGGGAGTTGCGATGGGCAGTCCGTTATCGCCAGTACTAGCCAACTTTTTTATGGAGAAGTTTGAAGAAGTGGCACTCGACACAGCTTCGGCTGTCCCTAAAGTATGGTGGCGCTACGTCGACGATGTCTTCGCCATTTGGCCTCATGGAACGGAGAAATTAAACGAATTCCTGGAACATCTTAATTCTCTCCACAACAAAATTAAATTCACAATGGAACTGGAAAACGAAGATAAAATTCTGCCTTTTCTAGATGTGGAGGTGATGCGAAAAAGCGATGGTAGCCTAGGACATACTGTATATAGGAAACCAACCCATACGAATCGGTACTTACACGCTGATTCGCACCACCACCCAGCGCAGAAGAGAGGACTTATCCATACATTGGTGACTCGAGCGACCAGAATATGTGAAGAACATAAAATCGGAGCGGAACTTACGAAGCTGACCGATGCACTGGAGCGTAACGGCTACCCAGCAAGTCAGACAAGGCAAATCATAAGAGCCAAATCTGCACCAAACGAAGACAGAATTGAACAAGAGTCGAAAGGCTGTGCTTTCCTGCCTTATGTGCACAATGTGACAGACAGAATTGCCAGGCTATTGAGAAAGGAAAATATCAAGACTGTCTTCGGAACAACAACAAAGATACAGGACTTACTGAGGTCTGCAAAGACTAAGTTTCCTCTGGAAACAGATGGAGTGTATAAACTCAGCTGTTCCGGATGTGACAAGGTATATGTAGGCCAGACAGAGCGGACTATCTCCAAAAGGATTTCAGAACACTTCAGAGCTTGTAAACTCGGCCACCCTGACAAATCGGCAATTGCCGAGCATTTGATTGACACCGGGCATTACTTTGGATTTGTTCCTGAAATCCTGGGGAGACCCAAAACTTATAGAGCACGGCTGATTACGGAGGCCATTGAAATTCATAAAAATCCCGTAAACATTAATAGAGACGATGGAGCTAAGCTCAATAGTTCTTGGTATCCGGTAATTGACGGCTACACCAGAGCTAAACGAAGAAAACCACTTTAAATTAAAAAATGATACGTTAATGTTAGCTCAGAGGGTTGGAGCTGGCAACACGGTATCACAACCTCATACATAAGCTCACATTTTTAACACAACCTCAAATAACACATCTGCCCTGATGATGGACACTGCAATGCTGTCCGAAACGTTGGCTAAAGAAGGAGTTAGCGCAACACGGCATAACACCCCAAAAACAAATAACAAAAATACTTTTGGCCGTGAAAATCTTAAATCATATATGCTAATCATTATTTTCATAAATCTAGTGTGAAAATATATTAAATGCAACAAAAAATATTAAAATACAATAAAAAATAAGATAAAGCTCAAGAATTACGGTTACATTGGTTTTCAAAATATGTTAAAAAATAAAATAAATATCTTGTTATCTAATCACAAACTTTTGTCATAATTAAAAAGCATTTACGCTAGTTTTTTTTTACTGATATATAGCGTTATTTATGATTTTTGAAGGAAATTAAATATCTGTTATTGTAGAATACATTTTCTGAATGCACTTTGAATGGGGAATTGGTAAAATTGAAATAATTTAAATAATCTAGATGATTGTACCTATTTGAGTAGGCAAAGATTGATTTTTAAATTTATTTGTTCATAATTTTAAAAGCTTTTACAAAAAATACATATGATTCATAAGTACCACTTTACTTAATTTGTAACGATATCCAACTGAAATATTCAATAATAATGTATTATTATTCTACTTACGTGTAAATTGTAGGTACTTAAAATACGAATACCTATAAAAAATTTCCACAAATAAAATTTGCACATTACTTGGAAGTATTTAAACACAAAAAGAAATAAGATCTTTTTATTTATTTAAAAAATAAAATAACCTTTCCAATACTCGTTTATTAAAAACGAAAATAATTGTACTGCGGTGTAGTCGGTTGCAAACCATGGTATACGATTTATAGTTAAAAGTTAGGTATTCTTTCATTTGAATAAAAAAATCAGTTGGGATTTACTGGAATAAGCACAGTAAGTGTTATACAGTTTTTTTTAAAATTATTTAAGATAAATACCACGTTCTCTTATAAAACTGAATATTTAATTTACTAATTAATTTTAATTAACACCATTATCATTAAAAAGTAGGTACACACCCTTTGTAATAATATCCATAACAAAATTTCATTCCAAGCACTGCACAAAGACATATATGCTGTCGATTGAAGGACTAAAATAGAACTAACAAGCAGTCGGAAATAAATCTCACTACCTCAACTTTGTTGACTCGCCTTTCCTCATGGGTTGTGACTAATTATATAATATTTAGATTTTTTCTATCCAATTATCACTTAACGTGGTCTAATAATTGATTTGTAATTATAGAGTATGATTTTTGTCGAGCTGGCTCGTTCTAAACGGTCCTCTGTGCGGGGGTCGCGGTGACTGACGGCGGTCATCCCGGTTCGATGCGTATCTCCATGCCGGTATCGGGTTCCAGTGAAATAACACGGGTAACTTATATCGCGCCGGGGACATTACCATTTTATTATGTGCCCGACAACGTTTAACGTTCGCCGACTGATACGAGATGAACGCTGGACCGGAGGCTGTCGCGGATGATACGCGGACATTCCAAACTCGGGCGTAGCGACATTTGATGCTCAGGATGAAAGAATCGAAGAACGAGATCAAACAGCGAACTGAATATTTCGAATTGAAACAAGTCATGGATTTTGGAATATTTGAAGCAAGTCATGGACACAACGCATTGATTTTGGTATCACGTACGACGAATTGATGGAAGTATTAAATTCAGGGATTGAACGGTAAAATTCTCGACTACGAATGTCGTCGGTTTTGAATCCCGACGTGCACCAATACATTTTGTTAAAATATGCGTTATCGCACATTTCATGACAATAAACCATTTAAAATATTAGTAACACATTGCGGAGGAGTAGATTTTATACTGCACACGAGTCCTAACTGCTACCAACCGCCTGGAGCCAGTGAAACTATGGTATCCCCAATTGGAATATGTTGTAAGGCTAAAGGAAGTGCGTAAAGGAATGAGATGAGGAACAGGTAGGTGGAGAGAAGTATCTGGCTCATCTGATCTGGTCACCAAAGACGCCAAAGCCATTTCTAGTAACTTTTTAACTCTGAATGGTCCTTACTGAGAGCATCTTCCGGTCTGGAACGCACAGCAAATATGCCATGTTTTTGCAATGCATTAATTGTGAAACATATAAAATAATTCAAATTTACTTGCGCACGCCGGAATTTGAATCCGCAACCTCCGAATTCGTAGTCGAGAGCCTTACACCTCGAACACGGAGACCATCACACCACCAGTATAGCACTGATAAAAGTCTCACATTCAGAGTTGAAATTATGTTGAATGTGTCAGTGACCAGAACTGATTAACCAGGTACTTTCCAAACTTTCTCTTCCCCCCTCCGTCCCCTCCACACTTCCTTCAGCCTCAAAAAATACTCTAATTAGGAATGCCATAGTCCCACTAGCTGCGGACAATTGGGATTCTTATGGATTGCCTTTAAGCACCATCCTTTACAGTTAAATTTCTTTCATCTGAGATAATGACTTCCTCTCCCCATCAATACAAAACTAATAAATTAATAAATTTTATGCAAATATTGTTCTGTTGACAGATCACAATAATTAGCGATCTGTAACTAAAAGCTAGGAAAAAACATTAGCCACTTCCTTAATCATTTATTTTCATTAACGACATCATTATAATATTATAATCTCGTTCCTCATCACAGGATGTACCTACTCACAGACAGAAACAGTATCAAAATACTTTAACCCTCTGCGAGAACTAGTACATTATTTAAACAACTAGTTGTTACTTGTGAAAATTCGACCAAGTCGAAAAATCAAATTATTATTTCTACAAAATTAAATATAATAATTTTGGCAATGAACTCAAATTGAAATTTTCAAAATTCGAACTGTTGATTGTGTGAATTCAGACAAGCAATCAAGTACCTACCTACAAACAGAAAAATATTTTTATTCTTATTTAATTAAGGCGAAGCTTAATGCTAAATCACTATTTTGATTAATCTTTATAACAAATTGGTGTACATTATGAATACCAAAAAAATATGCTCTAGATAAATTAAAGGTTTTCCTATCGTTTCGCTTGAGTAGAATACAAATAAAATAATAAATTACTCATTAAAAAAAAGAAATGTAAACTACTAAAAAGAATATTATTTAAATAGAAATGTATGAACGCGTAATGGAAACTTAAAAAAATACAGTATTATAGCTATGATTATCTGTGACAGTTTCACTTGATTAACTTTTTTGCTTTCTTATAAAATTATTTACAAAATAAATAAAAACCAGTTTTGTGCTTGAAATCGAACGTTTCTAGACTCCGTTTGTCAAGCGATTTTAATGCTTATTACCTACAGTATAAGGTATACCAAGAATATACACATTTTTGGCTTGTAGCTTCCTCTTAACATCAAATATTTATTTCTTTTGTTAAAATTTTTGTAGGGGTGTTCATTCGGAAGGTAAATTTTTGAACTATATTTTTTTACATTAGCTCCACAGAGGAGACTCTGACGAAAATAATTCCCCTCAGAGCATATGCCATCTTTGGGGATGCTGTGTGGATCGCCTTTTTAGGAAAGGAAGGGGAGGAAGTTGTCGGAAGGAAAAATTTGTGAGGGTTGGGTAGAAATCTGGGGGTCAGTGGGTCCAGGAGTGATCCATCCACCCCAAAGCGTTACAAGGCGATGTCAAGAGAGTTCTCCTGGATTAATTCATTTTGTGGGTAACAATAAACTCACTACTGACTATTATCATAGACACCTCATACTTCGACTTATGACAGGTCTTATAAAAGCCTAGTATAAATGAGATCAACTATTGTTACACTGGTATATATTTTTTTTGAATTATGCATTGTCTTACTGCACTTATATTAATAACTGCATCACTTGCAATAATGTTTTTTTGTACACATTAATTGTTATAAATAAAATAATTAAAACACTGTTTTTACCACGATAATCTTTATTTTTTATATAAAGTCAACATGTTTCGAGAACGATGTTCTCTTCATCAGGACAATTAATGTACTAAAAACTAAATTGTCAAGTATATAGAGACAGGTGTGGGTAGAAAAGGAAGTAGTGAGGGGGGGGGGGGGGGGGGGTGGAGGGGAGGGGTGAGAGGTGGAAAGGGGAGGTGCTTAGAAGATCAAAGACAAAAAATTACAATGGAAATATGTTTAAGACAGGGTTATTCACAAAATTAATTTGATTATTAATAATATTTAAATTTCTATTGACATTTAGTTTTTAGTACATTAATTGTCCTGATGAAGAGAACATCGTTCTCGAAACATGTTGACTTTATATAAAAAATAAAGATTATCGTGGTAAAAACAAAGTGTTTTAATTATTTTATTTATAAAATGGTGCCACAAAGTGAATTTGCAAAATTTGAAGAAGACATTAATTGTTCTTTAATTTATTGCTATTATTATCCTGTTTACCACTGTACGCTTGTAATTCGATTATCACTGTATTTTAAAAGCGATTTTGTGGCGTTTGAATAAATAAATAAGGATTCCCTTACCCAGTCACTCCCGATCCGGCCTGCTATGGTGGGCAGATGCATTTGTCACCAAGACCCGGACAAATCTCACTCCATGAACCCGGGCACCCTTGCGAGTCACAAAGCGTAACGAACCACAATATGGCAGAGGTGTTGGTCTATTTAATTTGTCGACAAAAAATGTGAGTATTTTATTTAAAAAAAAATACATATTGGTTTTTGAAAGGTATTCTGAGGCAAATATTTTTTTTATACTTCCAGCTTCACAAATCCCAGTGAGTTTTCATGGGGCTGCGCTGGTATAAAATAAAGACAATCGTCTGGTAAAATATGCGAGTGCTATGAATTTGAAAATATAATTTTTATATTTCCATAAAACACATTATCTCTATTTTTTTTTCGGAAAGACAAGGGTCCTGGGTTCGAGTCCCAGATGTGACCGTTTCCTTTTCTGATTTTTCTATTTCAGATCTTCGTTTAGAAATCACTAATATTGTCTTCAATATTTAAACGTTATCTCTAATTAATAGTATCCCTTTTACGGTTCAATTATTGACCGGTTTTGTTATTTTTCTATAGTAAGGTAAATGACAAAATGCCGACATTGTGTTCAGAATTTCAAAGTAACATGGTGATGATAGTCATATGTCAAATCCCATAAAAACCTTAAACACGTGTGTTTAAAAAAAACTTTAAACTAAAAAGATATCCGATAATATAGGCATATAACTAAAGGTAAACATTTTATTTTGTTTTTAAACTCAATTTCATTACTGACTATAAGAGGATTTTTTAAATGAGGATTAATCGGTGATCATTTCGGCGTCTATGGACCAGATAGATCCGTTGACAGAATCTCGCGTTGGTACCTACCTGTATCGTGACTAGCCGCAGTCATCTCAAAAACAAACATCAACATTTTATTTTGTTTTTGAACTCAATTTCATCATTGAACATATTGTAAACACACGGAGAAAAATGGTCGTGTTAAAAAAGTGATAGCATGCCAATGTCCTGATAAAATATTAGTCATTCAGAATATATTGAGAACACGTGTTCTTTTCCTAATAAATATCTGGACGTAATGCGACAATATCAGTTTTTCAATATCAGTATCAATATTTGTATGAACACATGTTCCGCCTTCCTCATAAAACATTCACTCTTACCTTTGTTAGAAACTCTGTCAATTCATTCGTTATAGGCCTACAGTCCCGTTTTTAATAGGAATACGAATAATTTGACCAGATTTTATATAAATTAACATTATTTTGTATCAGTAAGTTTTCTTTGTGTATCAACCACGCTACAGCCTTCTATTAAACGACATAATATCCAATTGCCAACACCTGTAGTACATACAGGTGGACAGTATTTTTTTTTTTTTTTTTTTTATAGTGAATACCTCACAAGAGTCCCAACTGCTCCCGTCTGGAGCCAGTGAGACTATGGCATCCCCAATTGGGGGATGTTGTGAGGCTGAAGGTAAGTGGGGAAGGGAAAGGAAGGTGGGGAAGTACCTGGCTATTCAGATCTAGTCACTAAACACGGCTAAAGCCATTTGGAGCAACGTTTCAATTCTGAATGGTGGTCTTACACCAGGGCGATACTGGTAGTATCTTCCACTCTGGAACGTGCCGCAAATATACTATATATTATTTTAATTAATTAATTGTGAAATTACACAAATTAATCAAATAAAATTTATTTGCGCACGCCGGGTTCGAACCCGCGACCTTCGGAATGGCAGTCCAATGCGTTACCACTGGACTATACCACTAAACAAGACTGACTCGGATTGATCAGCACTTTATAAGAGAATATATATCATGTAACAAGAACCAACATGTCTGGTAATCATAACACCGAAAGTTGTGTGTTTAGTGGCAGTCAGCCCGATGTGCTACTGGTTCACAGGGCACGACTATCTGCATCTGGATCAGTGATTAAGCTACCATTAGGTAGATAAAACTTACCTGATCGCTTCAGCTGGGGCAGGTATGATTTACCTATCCGTTTTTTTTAAAGAGGAGTCTGTTGTACTATTTGACTACTCATAGGAAAGTTATTTTTTGATCTGGAAGATGGGATGCTATGCAAATTGAAACTATTGTCACATCTTTTTTTTTTTACAGTAACTCCACACAAGGGCACTAAGGAAAATAATTTCCCTCGGAGCCTATGTCATCTTTAGAGAAGCTGTGTTGTCTTTTTAAGTAAATGGTGGAGAGAAAGTTCAGTGAAGGAAAAAGGTATGAGGGGTTGGTAGGAATCTAGGATCAATGTGTCCATGAACTCAGGCACCTCTGCTAACTCTCAAAACCTAGCGAACAACTTGGGGTGACCTATGGCAGAGATATTGTTTATACAATGAATGGTTCCCAGGGCAGCGGTACCAATACCGCCTCCCAAATCTGAGATATGGAATCTTTAAAACGCTAAATAGATGGGGAAGATGGTTCGTATCGAAGTTCTTTCTTGAATGGCCAAAGTTCACAAAAATAATAGTAATATTATTAATAATTCTAATTTGTCGTTAACATTGGAAAAGACGATGAAAAAGCGATAATACAAGAAAGACGGTAGCCGTAATTTGGCTAAATAAATTTTGCTTAACATTTATTTAGCAAAATATCGTCACATTACGTCGGGAACCGTCAACATGACGGCTAGAAAGACCGTAGCCGTAATTTTGACGGTTGCCAACGTAACGTGACGATATTTTGCCTAACATTTATTGTATAAATTTGTTTTTTGTTTACTTTTCATTATTATTGTCTATATTATTGTCCCTCTAGTGACAGTTCAAAAACTTTTGCTAAGGGTCATCTTCAAATGTTCCCCCTCTCATCCATCAGAGCCACTCTTCAAGAAACTCACAGCCCTTGATATTCGCCAACTGTATATCAAGATAGCTCTTATCCATATCTGGAAAAATGGATTGATAAACTCTACACAAACGGACATACATACACGCTACTCAAAGCACGGAAAATGCATAATTCCTGTAACAAAAACCACTTTTTCACAAAGGCAATACTCATACATCGCACCTAAAATATTCAACACGTTAAAAAACGACATCAAAACATCAAAAACACTTACTCACTTTGCAACCGGTGTGCATAAATGGATATCTGAAAAGGGGCGAAATTTCTTTAAGGAACATATGAACCTATATCACCAGTAAATAATTTAAATAACTTGTATATTACTAAACAATATATTTCTTTTTCATATTCATCATTAAAAAAAAATATATTTACCACCACTGATATGTTTCTTATACTCTAGTATTTATTACGAAAAATATTGTGACAATAATTCCACATTTGTGTACACATCCTTAGCCGTAGCTCAAACGTGGATTTACATAAAAATTGCCGATATATATCTATACACCTATGTTACCATAACACGAACATGCAAATCGCTCATCAAGATATAACTTATCCCTACTTTCTTACCAAATAGTACTTTCTTTGATTTTATATTGTATTTGTATTCTTTTTTTAGAAATACACTTGTACTTAATGTACTTGTATTTTTACTACACTTTTAATTCTATTTTAATTACACAAATGTACTTGTATTTTTTCTTTTTTTTGATACATGCTCCTTGTATTATTTTCAATTCAATAATACGTATTTTATTTGATATACTTTTTATATTATTTTAAATTTTTCTGTTTTCCACACCTATTTTTTATATTCATATATCTTAAACTTATGTAGATATTTTGCATTATTTTTAATTCCTTTATACTTCATACTTGTTTTAGATGTATAAATTGTTTTATTTTATTTTTATATTATTTTGTTTTCATTCAACTTATTTTTAATTTGTATTATTATACTTAACATAAAATTGACCACAACAACACGGGCGTGTGCCTAGTGTGGTGGCCAAAAATTTACCCGTTTACTGTAATGTATAAACTTTACTGAATAAAGAACATATATAAAAATAAAAAAAAAATTGATTTAACACCCTTGGTAAGAAAATAATATAAGTATCTAATAAACTTATTGAAATATGATGATTTATACCTACAAAGACCGTCACTGTCAATGTGTGTATATTGTGTAGGGCGATTAAGCCGGGATAGTTTGCAATATTCTCTCCAGCTCATTTTAACTTACTTATGAAGAACTAATAGAGAAGGAGCCGGAAAAAATACTGAACAAATAATAGTAATAATAATATTTTTTTATTCAACAGACCGGTGAGTAAAATACTCTGTCGGCGATATAAGAGCTTGAATAATATTAATTAATTACAAAATATAAAATTGAATATTGGTTATAAAATGATTATAAAATATAACTTGTATTACGGTGGATTCAGGTAAATGTATCTATGGTGTAGGGGTGCGCCCTGACACGGGCGACGGCCTGGACGAGAGTCTCAGCTGCTCTGTGGCGCATTAAAGCAGCAAACCTATGTACCCTTGTCCCTGTGAACGCTGCATCGCCAAGGGAGGCCGAACAGCGCCCTATATTAATGGTTATACTGTATTCGGAGTGTGTTCATGTACCTTGTCCATAGTTTGCTAGAAATGATCGGATATTGCAAAAAAACATGTGTATGTACTTAATGTGCACATAATTGATTACAATAAACGTTTTCATTAATTATTTACGGTTCTAATTTATTTTTTATTATACCAAAATTGCCATCAACTTACACTGAAATGCCGTCAAAAAGACGATCCCGGTCTTTATGGATACCAAGCAGCACTCGTTCTTTCCAGTATTAAATGATTCATTTTGTATTATCTTTATACCCAAGTGGGTACCTAGAATCCAAGTACATCGGAAATGAGATGTGCTTTGTCTTAAAAATATTGCAAGTTTTCATATTTCCAGCAACCACAAGTGAAGTGATATGGGGTCAAATTTCAGCAAGTTCTTTTAGGTACCTTTACTTTGTTTGAAAGCTACAAAAGTATGGTTTATACACGTGTGTACCTATTGCATAACTTGTATGCACACTATTATTATATGTTTAACATTAATGATCAATCTTAAATTTACCATGATAATTTTTATTAAAAATAGTGATATACACAAAGTTGGTTATTTTCATTTAATTAATAATACTTTCGTTATTTGGTCGAAATTTGATAAATTTTAATTATTATTTTTTAGTAAACTTAATGTTTTGAGACAAGATTTTTATGCATAGCACAAAGGGTAACAATTATTTTACAAGCAATAATTGTTCGCCTGAAACACTCATCCACATTGAAAAATCTCCTGATAAAAGATACATGACGCCAACGGGACTCGAACCCGTGTCCCTTCGATTTCCGGTCGACAGCTCTGACCACTGAGCTATGGCGGCTTATCTCTTACCCGCGAAATTATTCAATATATACTAGTGTTTCATTCAACAATTACTGCTTGTTACATTTTTCACCTGAAAACAACCAACTTTATTTTTATATGAGAAAGGCATTGTAAGTGCTAACTCTCTCACTAGATGGCGTCGAGACAAATTGTCTACATTTTTAGGTGATATACTTGAACTTGTCAAATATTAATTATTATTTTTTAGTAAACTTAATGTTTTGAGACAAGATTTTTATGCATAGCACAAAGGGTAACAATTATTTTACAAGCAATAATTGTTCGCCTGAAACACTCATCCACATTGAAAAATCTCCTGATAAAAGATACATGACGCCAACGGGACTCGAACCCGTGTCCCTTCGATTTCCGGTCGACAGCTCTGACCACTGAGCTATGGCGGCTTATCTCTTACCCGCGAAATTATTCTATTTTGCATAAAAATCTTGTCTCAAAACATTAAGTTTACTAAAAAATAATAATTAATATTTGACAAGTTCAAGTATTTCACCTAAAAATGTAGACAATTTGTCTCGACGCCATCTAGTGAGAGAGTTAGCACTTACAATGCCTTTCTCATATAAAAATATAGTTGGTTGTTTTCAGGTGAAAAATGTAACAAGCAGTAATTGTTGAATGAAACACTAGTATATATTGAATAATTTCGCGGGTAAGAGATAAGCCGCCATAGCTCAGTGGTCAGAGCTGTCGACCGGAAATCGAAGGGACACGGGTTCGAGTCCCGTTGGCGTCATGTATCTTTTATCAGGAGATTTTTCAATGTGGATGAGTGTTTCAGGCGAACAATTATTGCTTGTAAAATAATTGATAAATTTTGTTTAAAACATTAAAAATAAAAACGGGATAATTTTTTCAATACATCGATTATAATAGTTTTTAAAGGATTGCCAAAATTATTGAGCTAGTGATGTAAAAAACAACTTAGATATCGCACAAAACTCTTGTTTGGGGGAAGTGTATTATCCCCCTTCGGAACGGGAGGGTTAACGGTGAATATAAAAACATTTAATTTAAAATATGATAATTTCAAAATAAAGCATTGCAGTATCGTATAAAGAGACCTTGGCGTGATTTTCGAAGCAAATTTCTCTTTCAAATAAATCCCACACATCCGACATTGTCTCACGCGCCAACAAAATTTTTAGATCATTTACTAGTGGAATCGCAATACGAACATATGAAGCACTTGTTCGCAGTTTTCTAGAACATAACTCCACTATTTAGGCTCCTTCCGATCAAAACCAAATCCTAGTAATAGAAAAAAGTACGAAAGAGGTAAAAGCATTACATGTATATGAGAGAATATACATACTCTCCATTCCTGTATCCATCCATACTGTGACTTCTTGACAAGAATGCCCGATTTCAACACCTTAGAAGCCTGCAAAAAAATATTTTTCACTTTAATCTCTGGAACTATACTTAATGTACCAATGTCAAAAGAGGTTAACTTATATATTTTTTTTATTTTTTTTTATAGTGATTACCTCACAAGAGTCCCAACTGCTCCCGTCTGGAGCCAGTGAGACTATGGCATCCCCAATTGGGGGATGTTGTGAGGCTGAAGGTAAGTGGGGAAGGGAAAGAGGAAGGTGGGGAAGTACCTGGCTATTCAGATCTAGTCACTAAACACGGCTAAAGCCATTTGGAGCAACGTTTCAATTCTGAATGGTGGTCTTACACCAGGGCGATACTGGTAGTATCTTCCACTCTGGAACGTGCCGCAAATATACTATATATTATTTTAATTAATTAATTGTGAAAAAACACAAATTAGTCAAATAAAATTTATTTGCGCACGCCGGGTTCGAACCCGCGACCTTCGGAATGGCAGTCCAATGCGTTACCACTGGACTATGCCGGCCGTCCTAATATGTGCCTAATAAGTATACTTGTGGGAGATAGCAAGGACTTCTGCCCACCAGATAGCGCCAATCAACAGAGCGACTCAACGATTCTGCATTGACCATCGACATTTTAAAGATTCTGCATTGACCATCGTCATTTTAAAGATTCTGCATTGACCATCGACATTTTAAAGGTTCTGCATTGACCATCGACATTTTAAAGATTCTGCATTGACCATCGACATTTTAAAGATTCTGCATTGACCATCGACATTTTAAAGGTTCTACATTGACCATTGACATTTTAAAGATTCTGCATTGACCATCGACATTTTAAAGGTTCTGCATTGACCATCGAAATTTTAAAGATACTGCATTGACCATCGACATTTTAAAGATTCTGCATTGACCATCGACATTTTAAAGGTTCTGCATTGACCATCGACATTTTAAAGATTCTGTATTGACCATCGACATTTTAAAGATTCTGCATTGACCATCGACATTTTAAAGGTTCTGCATTGACCATCGACATTTTAAAGGTTCTGCATTGACCATCGACATTTTAAAGATTCTGCATTGACCATGGACATTTTAAAGGTTCTGCATTGACCATCGACATTTTAAACGTAACTTACAGACAGTTCAACAACTATCTTTTGACGTCACAACATAGTCAAACTGCCTCCTCAACCTTTTTATACTTCTATCTAACTCAAATATATAATCTTTACCGTAATTTTTAAATATCTAATATTGTAATATTGAATTATATATAATATTGTAAATTTTAATGTAGATTCTCCTATAAGTGTACTATGTATTATTAGTTCACTACTTGTAAACACATAACCTTACATAACTTCATCTCTTTATGATGTTAATCTTAATGTAATTCCTTCAACATCAGGTACCTGGTTTACACTGTTCTATACTACTCACTTACCTTACTTATCTCATACACTTTAAATCCGTATATATTATATGCTACCGGGTTAATTCGGTGAATTCCGAATAAAATATATGCTACCTGGTTTTCTACATTGTCACAATTACAAAAAAAAATCTCCATTTCTACTTTTCATTACTACTAAATACCTAACTTTTTTCTTATACTGTAAATCCGAATGCAATATATGTTACCATGTTCATCTTTACAAAGCTACTACTACTGTAAAAAAAATAATTACATATTTATATTTTTCTTCATTACACAACATAGTTGCAGAGAAAAATGTGATTTTTTGTGATGTAATTATTCACATTTCTTAAGGAATTATATGAACTGCACCTGTCAATTTGTCTGTCCTGAAACGGGAAACTTTCCTAGTTGGACAGGCAAAGCTTTTTTTGGAACATAACCGTTCTATGACTAAAGAAATAAATAAAAACTATATTTTTTTGTGTATTGTAGCACAACTCTCTCCCCATTCAAAATTCAAAGTAAGTCGAGATCTTCAATATGAAATAAGACATGTCAAGAATCAAGCATGTTGAAGTATCTGTTCAACAGGTATTTGTGGGTTTATCGAATCAGACCACAATATTAGGTTACAGACGTGTTCAGGTATTACATCACCAGAAACCATAGTTTATTGATGAACACGAATTATCATTCTGAACGAAAGTTATCGAAAGCTTAATCGTTTTCGATAACTTTCGTTCAGAATGATAATTCGTGTTCATCAATAAACTTATTGATGAACACGAATTATCATTCTGAACGAAAGTTATCGAAAACGATTAAGCTTGTACCAGTTATTTAAAATTTATATTTATTATAAAAAAAACGTGAAATGTGAAGCAATTTTTTTCGTGTTGGAATTTTGCTGTTGGAGGCCATCCCACGGTAGCTTTAAAATGTAACAAAAAATAATACTGATATCGTTGGATCTATTAATCGTATTTTTTATTGATGCATCCACTATTTAGTAACGATATTCGTAAGTAACGAAGAAAGCATGCATGAATAATGTTAGCGTGGTGGGCACTACATGACAAGCTTTTTTTTAACATGTTAGATTAATGAAAATTGTCAGCTTACGCATCTGACTGGCTGACTATATTAAATGGATGATTAATTAAGAGTGTATGAATTTAAATGATACATGTTTGAGATTTTGTAATGCTTTATTGATATCTGAATATGTAAAGATTGTTCGATCTGTTGAAAGAATGCACTGGAATGAAATGTGAATTAACTAAGCTCTCCTTGACAAAGGTTGATTCAAATCAAACACGAAGAAAACTTACCGATGTAAAATATCGCTAATTTGTTAAGAATCTCTTCAAATTATTCGTAATCCGGTTAAAAACGGGATTGCAGGTCTTTAACGAATGTATTGATAGGTTTCCAACAGTAACAAACTTTCAGTAAAATACGAATGTGTTATCGCGATGTCAAAACACGTGGTCATAAAAATTCCAATATTTTCGCGTTTCGTCATCGTATATTATCAGAACAAATGCAGGTGCATGAACACGTGTATCGATTTATTAGGAATGTGATAAAATTTTAATAGGAAACTGCCTGCAATCCCGTTTTTAAGAAGATTTAAATAAATCAGCAATATTCATTATAATCCGTGTAGGAATATAGGGATTGGATTAAAAATCATTTAATTTATTGTGTTCACTAACCAATTATAGTAGTAGTGTCGGTGGTGTTTATTGTGTTACACTAACCAAATACAGTCGTAGAGTCACGGTGGTGTTTATTGTGTTACAGTAACCAATTATAGTCGTAGAGTCACGGTGGTGTTTATTGTGTTACACTAACCAACTACAGTCGTAGAGTCACGGTGGTGTTTATTGTGTTACACTAACCAATTATAGTCGTAGAGTCACGGTGGTGTTTATTGTGTTTCACTAACCAATTATAGTCGTAGAGTCACGGTGGTGTTTATTGTGTTACAGTAACCAATTATAGTCGTAGAGTCACGGTGGTGTTCGCATGAAAATTTGTTTGCATGTTTAATATGTTTATGTAATTTATTATTTCGAATATTTTGATGATGATTTTTACTAAGACTACTTCTTACTTTATCAACCTCACAACCACCAGATCAAATCAAATACAAAATACTTAAATTAAAAACATTTAAATTATTGAGAAGAAGGTAATAATAATAAATCTAAGCGATACATTAAATACGTTGTTCCGTAAGACAGAGATCTTGAGTTCGATTCCCAGTTGCGAGCGTTACCTTTTTTTATTTTCTGTGTCTTGTTCTGTTTCATGTTTCATTCAGATTTATTAGTAATATTTTCTTCTTCGATGATTAATATAACATCGATATGTAAAACATTACAAAATTATCAAAAACTTATTCCAATAAAATTAAAAATATTTCATTTCGCAGTTATTTTCACTTCTGATTCACAGGTAATCGAAGCTTCCTATAAAATACAAAAAAAGATAATTACTATAATTCAAGTGTTTAATAACAAAGTAGCTATGCTGGTAGTTGAGTTACAAAGTAATCCTAAGTATTGGTTTGCAGAATATCTTAATAAAAATCACCGTCGCATGTTTTTCAAGTAGTTGTCCAACAAAATTGAAGCGAAAGTACGGGGTTTTCCAATAAGAGTTGTTATTTTGAATAGGCCGCTATTTCAGTAGATGTTACATTTGAAGCTGTCATTTTTGACATTTGACAAGTAGAAACTACGCCATTAATAAAAATGGAACGATACATGCTTCAACAACCCATTGAAATTATTAAAATTCACTTGAGTGAATCAAATGCAAATCATCTTGAGTGATGAGGCCCATTTCCACCTCAGTGGCTTCGTCAACAAGCAAAATTGTCACATCTAGGGCTCGGAAAACACAAGAGTTATTGTTGAAAAGCCTCTCTATTTTTAACGTGTGACTGTTTGGTGCAGTTTATGGTCCAGCGGAGTCACTGGACCTTACTTTTTTGAAAATGAGGCTGGAGCAACAGTTACGGTGAATGAATTGCGCTATCGAGAGATGATTAATGATTTTTTATGGCCGGAATTGGATGGTATTAATTTAGACAACGTTTACTTTCAACAAAACGGCGCTACGTGCCACACAAACAACGAAACCATTGATCTTTTACGATTGAATATCAAAATAACAACTCTTATTGGAAAACCCTGTATTTGTCGATCAAAAACAAAGTGAGTTCTTATTCTCATGCATTATACGCAGAAATCTGTCCTGCCAGAGGCACCTCCGCAATCCAACACGCGACGGTCCAGGATTACTCCGTGTTCAGTGTTAAGAGTCATCTCCCAGCCTCCAGAACTGGACAAAGAAATCCTTGTGGGATTTGGCGATGAGATTAAAGATCGCGTGCGTAAGTTGGAAGCTGCAAAACCAGGGCTTATAATACACCGATATACTTGAAACTGGATATGTATTACGGGCTAAGTCTTAAATTACCAAGGATACATTTTTTAAAGAACTTAACGGGTCACTTCCGCGATGTTTCGTTATTTTAACAAGAGACTTCCGAGATGCACCAATTACATACCAATAAGATTTTCTTGGAAGAGTTTATGTAGCTATTTTTTTGGGCTAATTTTTTGACTGTTTGTATTTTCATCGTTTCTTTTTTGCCTAATAATTTTGAAAATTAAATGTTAATAGTAACATAACAATCTCTTAGCGGCTATCTTGTTGGCCCGAACGTCAAGGTCTTTTATGCTACACGATTGTTAACAGATAACCAGTAAAAAATACTTTTTAAATGGTATTTATATACACTTTTTTTAAAATTGAGACACGTGCTCCGTGGTCAAATCGTGGATCAAATCCCATTTTCAAAATGTATTCATTGATATAATATATAGTATACTTGCTGCACGTTCCAGAGTAGAACGTAATGTCAGTATCGCCCTGGTGTAAGACCATCATTCAGAATTGAGACGTTGCTTGAAATGGCTTTAGCTGTGTTTGGTGACCAGATCTGAATAGTTAAGACCCGGCATTTTCAATTTCTACCGATTTTATATCAAGTTTCTCGCTAACTCCTTGAGTCTTGGAGTTCCAAAAAAAAAAATGTTGTTTTTGAAGATAATATCCATACATTTGTTTTGCCGAAACGTTAATTATTTGAAATTCCCTTGATAGAAAAAAATCGCAAAGTAAGCTCCGAAAATTATTAAAAATACGTTTTGTTCTGTTATTTGATATGTTATAAGCACGAAAAAATTCAGAGTGTATGTTTAAATGCAACTAAAGACATTGGAGAGAGATTTTTGCTTTATTTCAAATGAGTCGTGTTTTATAAAATATTTTCACAGCAGTCGCTTACGTCTGTTCGTTCCAATCGTTTTAAATATTAGCGCGCTCTCTCTAACATTCGGATTTACATAAGCCTATTTCAAACAATCGCCATTCGCCGTCCAGACGGCAAGCTTGGTGGACCTGTACTAGTATTTTTGGCATCGAAAATTACGTAATTTATTGTAAATAATATTTAATTTCAAATATTTGATTAACTTATTTTACGTGTATATGGCTATATATCAGTTAAATAATATTTTTTTTTTAAATGGGAAATAAACAAAAAAATTGTCGAATTTCTAAAATAAATTATATCTCCAAAAGTCTCAACACATGTTGCAATCTAAACGGTAAGAAGAAACCAATTTCAGTTTATGCTACATAATATATTTATTATTATTTTGAAAATAAGTATTTGAAATATTTACTAGTATATTATGTAGTAAAAATTACACCTATTTTATTATTTCAGAATACATACATTGGGAGATATTTCTAATTCAAATGTATTGGAAACTGGAATTGCCGGGTAAGTTTTTTTATTTAGTTTTTATTGTTGAGGAATATTGCGATTTTTATTGTTGAAGAATGATGGTTTGGGCATGTAGAGGAAATGAGCGAAGGAAGGAGTGTAAGGAGAATAGACGATGCAAATGTGAATGGTAGCAGAAGTCGGGGACGCCCGAGGAAGACATGGCACGACCAAGTGTATCAGAATAATAGAAGAGCATGTATGAGACGATGTATGAATGTAAATGAGGCAAGAAGTGTGTGCCAAGACCGAGTTATTTGGCGGTCCGTCCTCTCTGCCTACCCCTGCGGGTAAACGACGTGATGGTTAGTAAGTTAGTTAGTTTGTTGAGGAATATTATACAAACGAAAATAATTATCGTGATTTCTTTTTGGGGTAACTTTCTGTATACAAAAACACAAAATTCACCACAATCTACACATCTGCCCTGACGATGAACAATGCTAAACTGTCCGAAATGTTAGCTCAAGCGCAACACGGCGTAATACCCCAAAATATATCCCGACGATACTTTTCGCCCTCAGAATGTCAAATCATAAAATTATGCAACGTCTAGAATTTTGCGACCCGTTACTAGGCGAGCTTTCACGTAGGTTTTTTCTCTCGTGGTTTTTGCACCGGGGAGTTGAGGAATATTAAACTGTGGGACGATTATTTATTTAATGAGTCAAGCAGTTTTTTTTAATATTAATAATAAATTTAACTCTTACGTATAAATTTATAAAATTTACATATTTCTTTGTAAAATTATAATTTCATTTAATTTAAAAAAAATCAGTCAACGCAAAAAAAATAACAAGCAAACTTCAGTATCAGAAATTATCGTTAAGGGACAACTCCGTATAAAAAATGCATTAAACTTATTCTATTACAAAATATTTTTTCTATTGTTTTATAACTACATACTTATTTGTACTTTTAATTTATTTCAGAATGCGTTCATTTGAAGATACGAGTATATATAATGCATTGGTAACTGGAAATTTCGAGTAAGTTCGTTTTTTATTGACCATTGAATAATGATACACAGGAGTCCCTGAAAAAAATAATTTCCCTAAAATCCTGTGTCATCTGTGACGATGCTGTGTGGGGGGTCTTTTGAGGAAAGGGAGAAGTTAAAAAGTGTCTCGAAGAGTTCCGTGTTCTTGAAGGGAGAAAATACAGAGACCAGCAAATAATTCCTCAGTCGAGCCGTTGAACTCGAGAACGAGTCGTAGAATCGACCCGTTCTCTTGGAGCAAATGTCGACCGTATACAAATTCTACCCAGTATATTTTTTTAATGTACAATTTTTGACAGACTGTACCTAGGCGATCTATTTTCAATAAATTCTAACCTTTTTTCAGATGTGACTCTACTCCACTGCGTAATGTTTTCCCTACAACTTGTAAAGGAGTTGAAGTACAAAGGTGATAATTAAACCGTTTGAACCCCTCACTTATATTTTTAAAAAATCACTTATATTTGCAGTTATACTGATTTTATTTTGTTCTAGCTACCATGAACAAGGTAAAAATGCATGACCTACTCAGAATAAAGATAATCCGGAAAAGCCAAACATTTTCTACATAAATCATCAATTTGATTTGTATCTTTGATTATATGCTTCCTATAATTTTTAGTATTAATGACTCTATCCTGAATAGCAAGCATAATTCCTTTTATTTCTGCGCTCAACTCTCCAATACTCAACCATTTGTTTGCCAAAAATTTGTCAACATACGTTTGGTTGAGATAATTGAAGTGTTTTGCGTGTAAAATTTTATTTGACCAGGAATCTAATAATTCCTGGTTGGGATTTATAAAAGTGTTGGCATTCTCGACGTATAAATTTAAAGGTGTAATGTTTCTATCTGCCTTTCAAATTATTTTGTTCATTTCTGAGCTATGAGCTTTCCTATGGAAAAAATTTCTTAGCATTTCTACATGATTATGTTTCAAATAAGTTATTTTGACTATACCTCTACCTCCTAAATTTCTAGGTAAATTAATTTGTTCTATAGCTGAATTTGGATGATGGCAATGAAAATTTGTTAGCGTAGTTATAATTAATCGTTATAAGTTATCTAAATCTGTATTAGACCATTTAATTATGCCAAATGAGTACGTTAATAGAGGTATTGCCCAAGTATTTATTGCTTTTACTAAATTTTTAGCAGATAGATTGCATTTTAAAATTTTCCTGATCCTAGTTTGAAGTTTAATCCTAAAATCATTTTTAATATTAGTATGGTCTAATCTATTTGATAGTGGGAATACTAAATACTTATAAACCTCGTCCCTTTTCATACTAGTAATTTGGAAATTTCTAAATATACTCTCGTCCCCATCTACAATTTTGCCTTTCTCTATATGGATCGTTCTACATTTATCTAAACCAAGAGTCATTTTGATATCATCTGAAAAGTTTTTAACTACCTCGATCATTTTTTCTAAATTTTGTTCAAAATTCGAAAATAATTTTATATCATCCATAACAAATGCGAAATTGTAATACTCTCCCTTGTATTACCCTTAATTTTTATTCCAAACTTGCTTTTAATGAACATTTTAGATAGAGGATTCAATGCTTGGCAAAACCAAAAAGGACTCAATGATTCTCCTTGAAAAATCCCTCTTTTAATTGAAATGCCCGGTATTACTATTTTCTTACCTTTTAAATTGAAAAGTAAATTGGTATTCCAAAAGGACATAATATTTTCCAAAAAGCTAATAATAATGGGGTTGATTTTATATATATTTAATAATTTGATCAGCCACGAGTGCGTTATTTTTATTATAATGTTATATTGCAAGCATATTAGATAACTCTTTATATTGTATTGTTAAAATGAATAAATAAATAATTTTAAAAAGTCTTCTGTTTTACAAGTCTTTAGGAGGAATCTAGAGTTCAAACTCTGTTGATATAAAAAAGCTTAAAACAATAAAAATTATCTTTGTGGTATATAATTATTATAAGCATACTATATATAAGTGTATGTTATGTATAGAAAAGTAGGTTTAATATATTTATGCATAAATCTTACAAGAAAAACCTTAATTCATTTTTTTTTTAAATGGTTTAATTTTATAGGAGAAATTTTTAAATATGTATTCATTTTATAAAAGTATATACATAAGTTACATTTTAATTTAATATAAAAAAGATTTAATTAATTAAATCTGTAATATCCTTAGTTTGAGAATTGTAGGCGCTTTAAGTCCCGCGCGTGTCCACTGTGTCCAGGTCAAGTAACGTCGCTAGTATTTGTCACCGAAATAAAAGTTTATTTATCAAATACCAAATACCTAACGATCGGCGGACTCATGTCGACCCTTACTACTTGTTGCCGTTAAATGCACGGCGAATTTTGTTAACCACATGTCACATGGAGAGTATAAGCATATCATATGACCAACTTTTGGTAAAATTAATTTTAGTTCTCAACAATTTCAACAGATGTAGCAAACGCAAGAAGTGAAATATCTAAAATTGCTATCTTAGCGACAATCAAAACCCTATGCGCAGTTATGAAAACTAAAAGAGGTGGGTGTTGCCCAAATCGCAATTCCAAACAGCATATACTGGGGCTTAAGAACTCCCCCACTTTCCTCTTTCCCATCTAGTTTCACTCACCGAACCTTCAGCCTCACAACTTACCCCAATTGGGGATACCATAGTCTGACTAGCTCCAGATGGTTGGGATCAGTTGGGACTCTTGTGTGGTAACATATAAAACTATGAAGTAAAATATATGTATGTAAATATAAATATAATATATTTTATTTATTTCACGCCTATTAAGGCTTTTACATACATATATATAAAAAATATTTACGATATTATACACGAAAATAGTGCAGGAAACGACTATTTAAAACAATTGCAAAAAAAATAATGTCAAAATATCACTGAACTTGATCTACACAGTATGTAGGCACAAAACATAAATAATCCAAAATATGTTTTTCTGTTTCAGTTGACAAAATTATTACGTGTTAGTCAAATTAAATACCTTTATTAAATTATTCCACTACTTGATGAAAAAAACTTCAATAGGGTATGCTTATACATTGAAATTCATGTACTAAATATATCAACAACATCGTAGTATTTGTTTCCTAGCTGTTGAATCCGTCGCATAGGAGTGTGATATTGGGACGTTGATATATAATTGTTACAATAATATGGTAGGTACTGTCTGGTAACCAACCTGCTTGGAGTATGAAAAGAGATTACATATAATAAATCAGGGGTATCAATTAATGATTTTATACAACAGGTTAAATCGGAAATAATTCTACGATAAGATAATTTTATTAAATTTAATGAACAAAGTACGTTATCGTAATTTAGGTTTTCTCTAGGAATGCCCATTTTAAAATTTACATATATTAAAAATTTATTTTGGATTCTTTCAATCGCATGTGAATGAACCTCATAATTTGGGGACCAAACCGTGGAATTGTATTCTACATGACTCCTTACTAGTTACATATATAATGTTTTTACAGTATTGACCAAGTGGCGTCGAGAAGAATCCAGATTAACTAATTAATAATAAACCGCTCGACCTACTTAGGACCTACTCCCGAGTTACGTACTTGCAGCCGAAATCGTTAAAAAAACAAAGCAACCTACCTGCTTCAAGTATTTACTCGCCTACCGGCGACAATACGATCGCATACGGTCTGGTACATTATGACAATTCACTAGAAGGTTCGATTCTATCGCCTATGCATAATTGCCGCGCTGTCGAAGATTCCCACAACACCCAGACTGTGCGAGTGCCTCGGATTTAGTTGCAATTCATCTACCTACTGTTGCCACAGGCCGTACAGTATAAATAAGCCCGACGCAGCGAGAAGTCAGTCAGTCAGTCATCAATCTGCCGTCTTTGGACAAATCTCACGCGTGATGATCGGCGCGTCCCGCGCTCCCCCCGCGAAGGACAATACACCCGGCTTCGCCCGTACAATCATGGACTCCATCGGGACATCATCATAGCGCTTTGGCCCAGATCGTCGTCCCTGGCCAGCGCTAGTTCCAGCGCTAGTTCCAGCGTCTCTGACCAGCGCTTCATCCACGCCACCATGACCACCACGAGGACACGCAGCATCTTCACTGGTCTACGCAGCTCCCGCTCAACCGCCTACAAGGTCCGCCGCACCTTCGGCCTTGTAAGAACACACGACACAAACAAATTTTCAGGTTTTCATGTTTAAACAAACAAAAGAAAAAAATAATAAAATACTCCTATATGTAAAGATTCAGAGACATGAATAACAATTTTAATTACAAAAGAACGTAAATAAAAAAAAAAGTGTTTTATAAAAACTATTTATCCGGAAAATCCGGATACGTACTGAAAATTATAGTCTGAAGTTGAATGAATAACCAAATCTGCATAATACTGCAATTAAGGAAATATCATCATTCTAACGGGCACAATTGAGGGACTTGGGTTCGAACTTTTAAAGACGTTTTCTCTAGATAAACACTGCCAAATTGACTGAAATTCCGGATACGTACTATGAATAATGGCCTGAAGATGAATCAATAACAAAATCTGCATTAAACTGCATTTGAAAAAATATTAGAATTCTAATGGACCCAATTGAAGGACTTGGGTTCGAAATTTTAAAGACGTTTTCTCTGAATCTACAAGATTAAATTGAATGAAATTCCGGATACGTACAGGTAATTACGAAATGAATTTAAATCAATAACAAAATCTGCAGAAAACTGCATTTGATGAAATATCATCATTCTAACGGGCCCACTTGAAAGACTTAGATTCGAACTATTAAAGACATTTTCTCTGGATCAACACGGAAAAATCGACTGAAATTACGGATACGTACTAAGAATGATGGTCTGAAATTGAATAAATAAGAAAATCTGCATTTGAGGAAAAATCATCATTCTAACGGGCCCACTTGCAAGACTTCTGTTCGAAATTTTAAAGGCGTTTTCTCTGGATTTACACTGCGTAATTGACTGATATTCCGGGTACGTTCTAAGAATAATGGTCTGAAGTTGAATCAATAACAAAATCTGCAGAAAACTGCATTTTAGGAAAAATCATCCATCTTACAGGCCCAATTGAAAGACTTTGGTTCGAACTTTTAAAGGCGTTTTCTCTGGATTTATACGGCGTAATTGACTGAAATTCCGGGTACGTTCTAAGAATAATGGTCTGAAGTTGAATCAATCACAAAATCTGCAGAAAACTGCATTTGAGGAAATATCATCATTCTTACAGGCCCACTTGAAAGACTTGGGTATAAAAAGACTTTTTCTCTGGATCTACACGGACAAATTGACTGAAATCCCGGATTCTTCAAGATTCGGAATTTCAAGGTTCAGTTTCAAGTTCTGTGAAAGATTTTTTCAAATTCTGTTTTAATTTAAGTTTTGTTAAGCAACTAGCCTACAATGATATAATAACAGAACTTGAATAGGACTTTCACAGAACCCGAAAATGAACGTTGAAATTTGATGAATTGTTCAAATTCTCCGAAACAACACGTCCTAAGAATAATGGTCTGAAGTTGAATCAATCACAAAATCTGTAGAAAACTGCATTTGAGGAAATATCATCATTCTATCGGGCCCAATTGATATACTTGTGTTCGAAGGTTTGTAGACGTTTTCTCTGGATCTATACAGCAAAATTGATTGAAATTCCGGATACGTACAGAGAATTATGGTCTGAATTTGAATCAATAATAAAATCTGCATATTACTGCATTTGAGGAAATATCATCATTGTAATGGACCCAATTGAAAGACTGGGGTTCGAACTTTTAAAGAAGTTTTCTCTGAATGTACACGACCAAATTGAATGAAATTCCGTATACGTACAGAGAATTTCGGTCTAAAGTTGAATCAATAACAAAATCTGCAGAAAACTGCATTTTAGGAAAAATCATCATTCTTACGGGACCTCTTGAAAGACTTGGGTTCGAACTTTTAAATACGTTTTTTCTGTATGTACAAGACCAAATTGAATGAAATTCCGGATACGAAAAGAGAATTACGGTCTGAATTTGAATCAATAAGAAAATCTGCAGAAAACTGCATTTCAGGAAAAATCATCATTCTTACGGGCCCTCTTGAAAGACGTGGGTTGGAACTTTTAAAGGCGTTTTCTCTGGATCTACACTACAAAACTGAATGAAATTCCGGATACATACAGAGCATCATGGTCTGAAGTTGAATAAATAAGAAAATCTGCATTTTAGGAAAAATCATCATTCTAACGGGCCCACTTGAAAGTCTTGGGTTCGAACTTTTAAAGACGTTTTCTCTGAATCTACAGCACCGAATTGAATGAAATTCCGGATACGTACAGAGAAAAACGAACTGAATTTAAATCAATAACAAAATCTGCAGAAAACTGCATTTGAGGAAATATCACCATTCTAACGGGCCTACTTGAAAGACTTGGGTTCGAACTATTAAAGACGTTTTCTCTGGATCAACACGGAAAAGTCGACTGAAATTACGGATACGTACTAAGAATGATGGTCTGAAGTTGAATCAATAACAAAATCTGCATTAACTGCATTTGAGGAAATATCATGATTTTAACTTGCCCACTTAAAAGACTTGGGTTCGAACTTAAAAATACGTTTTCTCTGGATCTACACTACAAAACTGAATGAAATTCCGGATACATACAGAGCATTATGGTCTGAAGTTGAATCAATAAAAAAATCTGCATTTGAGGAAAAATCATCATTCTAACGGGCCCACTTGAATGACTTGGGTTCGAACTTTTAAAGACGTTTTTTCTGGATCTACAGCGCCAAATTGAATGAAATTCCGGATACGTACAAAGAATTATGGTCTAAGGTTGAATCAATAACGAAAACTCCATTTGAGTAAATATCTGCATTTGAGGAAAACTCATGATTCTTACGGGCCCAATTGAATGACTTGGGTTCAGACTTTAAAAGCCGTTTTCTCTGGATTTACAGGACGTAATTGTGTGAAATTCCGGGTACGTTCTAAGAATATTGTTCTGAAGTTGAATCAACAACAAAATCTGCAGAAAATTGCATTTTAGGAAAAATCATCATTCTTACGGGCGTTCTTGAAAGACTTGGGTTCGAACTTTTAAAGGCGTTTTTTCAGGATCTACACGGCAAAATTGACTTTTCTATTGGATACGTACTAAGAATTATGAACTGAAGTTGAATCAATCACAAAATCTGTAGAAAACTGCATTTTAGGAAAAATCATCATTCTTACGGGACCTTTTGAATGACTTGGGTTCGAAATTTTAAAGAAGTTTTTTCTGGATGTACAAGACCATATTGAATGAAATTCTGAATACGAACAGAGAATTATGGTCTGAATTTGAATCAATAATAAAATCTGCAGAAAACTGCATTTTAGGAAAAATCATCATTCTTACGGGCCCTCTTTAAAGACTTGAGTTGGAACTTTTAAAGGCGTTTTCTCTGGATCTACACGGCAAAATTGACTTTAATATTGGATACGTACAAAGAATTATGAAATGAAGTTGAATCAATCACAAAATCTGCAGTAAACTGCATTTTAGGAAAAATCATCATTCTTACCTTTTTGGGGATCTGGTCTTGGTCTTGAATGAAAGACGTGTCGTGAAGGTCAGAGTGTTTATTGGTGAGTCAGGTAGCCGTGATGAGATGTCGTAGGAAAGATGTAGTACTCTCCGGATGCAGGCGGTGATGGCAGGTCAAGCGCGGGTCTGTGAGTCGACGCCGGGCGCTGGTGACCGGACTCGTTGTCTGTCAGGCACGGGCGATCTTCGCAATCAGTACTCTAGTGCTGACGGGAAGGCCGAAGGTGCGGTGGACCTTGTAGGCGGTTGAACGGGAGGTGAGTAGACCAGTAAGGATGCTGCGTGTCCTCGTGGTGGTCGTGGTGAGTAGATGAAGCGCTGGTCAGAGACGCTGGAACCAGGGCGCTGTAATCCATGTAGCGTTGGCCAGGGACGGCGATCTGGGCCAAAGCGCTATGATGATATCGCGATGGAGTCCATGAGCAGAGCCGGGAAGAATGTCCTTCGCGCAAGTGAGGTGCGCGGATTATCACTCGTTGAGCACCTTGTTAACTGATGGCGGATTGATGACTGACTACATGATATCTAATGGAATTTTTTTTTTCCCGAGGTGCAAAGTCTCTTGTTAGGAGCTTTTTTTCTCGTTGTCTGAAGTGCGCAGGTACCTGGAGGGGGGGATTTTGTGCCCTATGGGCGGGCTGCCTTTAGGCGACTGAGTGATGTGAGATTGTTTTTTTATTTTAATTTTAAGGTGGGGGTACTATTTTTTTTTGTACAATACTAGTTGTTTTGTATTTTGGTATGTATGATTTATTTATTTATTTTTAAAAAAATATTGTTTTAAGCCCGCACATTAGGGGGGGAGTAGAATGGAGATGGGGTATGGGTATTTGGAGAGGGTGTCGCTTGGGTTGGGTTTACCCAGGCTAGAGATGCTGGGGTTGGGGTTTGATGCCAGGTTGCTGAAGAAAGTTTTGGCCAGATCGACTATGTGTTTCCTAAGTGGGGGTATTTTCGTGCCTGAATTTATTATCGAGTTTCTGACAAACCATGGACTTTTGGTGTATCGTCTGAGCGTTGCATTTTGGAATTGTTCCAGACGTTTGGTGTTCCCCGTGGCCCAGATGGGGGAGGCGTAGGTGATGATAGGTCTGATTTTAGCGCGGTAGATGGTGAGTTTATTGTAAAGAGAGGTTTTTGAGTTTGCATGAAGGAGGGGGTAGAGGGCACTAGAGGTTTTCCTGGCCTTGTTAAGCATTTCTGAAATGTGGGCGGTCCAGGAAAGTTTTTTGTCAAGGGTCACTCCAAGATATTTGGCGGTGTTGTGCCATGGTATGACTTGGTCGTGAAGAGTTACAGCCCTCCAAGGGGTGCACCGGTTCTTTCTATGGGAGAAGAAAACCGCTACACTTTTGGAGGGGTTCACATCGATGCGCCACTTGTCATACCAGTCTTGGAGTTTGTTGATGTCTTGTTGGAGTCGGTAAGTTATCATCCTGGGAGAGCTGTATTGCGCCAGAAGGGCCGTGTCGTCGGCATAAATGGCTTCTTTGGAGTGGGGGGTTGAATTTTCTGGAAGGGGAATATCGTGTGTGTAGATATTGAAGAGGGTGGGGGACAGCAGGGATCCTTGGAGGACGCCTGCTGTCATGAAGCGAGTGGTGGAGAGGGCGCTGCCGTACTTCACTTGGAAGGTGCGGCGATGTAGGAAAGATTTTAGGGTCCCGAGTAGCTGGGGATCGATCCCTGTGTCGTGGAGTTTGAAAAGTAGGCCGTTGAGCCATACTTTGTCGAAAGCTTTGGCTATGTCTAGGAATATGGTGCCAGTTGACCGCTGGGAGTTGAAGCCGCCGAGAATGAGTTCGGTGACTCTTAGGAGTTGATGAAGGGTGGAATGTTCAGCTCTGAAGCCGTGTTGCTCGTCGGGAAGTGTAGAGACTTCGTGTATATGCTTGAGGAGCCTGGTGAGATGGATTTGTTCGAAGATTTTTCCAATGTTGGAGAGGAGGCTGATTGGAACGTGGTTTTTGCACTGGAGCCGGTCTTTGCCGGGTTTGGCTAAAACGATGACGTGGGCGTGCTTCTAGCTTTTGGGGAAGTGGCGCAGTCGAAGGGCGGTGTTGAAGAGGTTTACTAGGGCCAGAATTGTTTTGCGGGGGAGGGCTTTTACTGCGAAATTTGTGATGCCGTCGGGACCTGGAGCTTTTTTGTTCTTCCGACTATTTATAGTTCGGCGAACTTCTGCAGGTGTGGTGAAATGAATGTTGGTGGAGGGGAGGGTGTTGAAGATTGAGTTTACTTTGCGGTTGACGTTAGTAATGTGTATGGGGTCGGCGTGTTTGAGGCTGGGGCTAAATTGGTTTTCTAGGCTGTCTGCGAACGCCTCAGCTTTGTCCGGGTCATCGAAGACGAGCCCGGATGAGGTTTGGATGGGGTGGTTTGGTGTGGGGGTAAACTGACTAGATTCTTCATGCTGTCGCTTATAAAAGGTGAAGAAGCTTCTCGAACAATTTGGTTGCTATGTAGAATTTTCCAAACAAATAAATAATAAATAAAAGAACATCCAAGAAGCTTGTTTGGAAAAACCGAAACTTCTAGAATTCCGTTTGAATGAAGTAGTGGCGTACCACTACACATATTATCAACTGTTAACTATCTATGCGGTTATTCGTTCGAATTTTTAAAGATGTTTTCTCCGTGTCTACACGGCGAAATTGACTGAAATTCCGGATACGTACTAAGAATTATAAACTGAAGATAAATGAATAACATAATCTGCAGAATTCTGCATTTTGTGAAAAATCATCATTCTAACGGGCACACTTGAAAGACTTGGGTTCGAACTATTAAAGACGTTTTCTCTGGAACTACACGTCCAAATTGAATAAAATTCCGGATACCTACAGAGAATTATAGTCTGTAGTTGAATCAATATTAAAATCTGCAGAAAACTGGATTTGAGGAAATATCATCATTCTAACGGGTCCAATTGAAAGACTTGGGTTCGAAATTTTTAAGACGTTTTCTCTGGATCTACACGTTCAAATTGAAATTAATTCCGAAAAATAACAGATAATTATGGTCTTAAGTTGAATCAACAACAAAATCTGCAGAAAACTGGATTTGAGGATATGTCATCATTTTAGAGGGCCCAATTGAAAGACTTGGGTTCGAACTTTTAAAGAAGTTTTCTCTGGATCTACACGGCAAAATTGACGTAAATATCGGATACGTACTAAGAATATTGAACTGAAGTTGAATCAATAACAAAATCTGCAGAAAACTGCATTTGAGGAAATATCATCATTCTATCGGGCCAAATTGAAATACTTGTGTTCGAACGTTTGTAGACGTTTTCTCTCGATCTACACGACGAAATTGAATGAAATTCCTGATACGTACAGAAAATTATGGTCTGAATTTAAATCAATAAGAAAATCTGCAGAAAACTGCATTTTAGGAAAAATCATCATTCTTACTTGAAAGACTTGGGTTCGAACTTTTAAAGGCGTTTTCTCTGGATTTACACGGCGAAATTGGCTAAAATTCCGGATACGTACATAAAATAATGGTCTGAAGTTGAATCAATCACAAAATCTGCAAAAAACTGGATTTGAGGAAATATCATCATTCTAACGGGCCCAATTGAAAAACTTGGGTTCGAAATTTTATAAACGTTTTCTCTGGATCTAGACTGCCTAATTGACTGAAATTCCGGATATTTACTAAGAATTATGAACTGAATTTAAATCAATAACAAAATCTGCAGAAAACTGCATTTGAGGAAATGAACATCATTCTAACGGGCCCACTTGAAAGGCTTAGGTTCGAACTATTAAAGACGTTTTCTCTGGATCTACACTACAAAAATGAATGAAATTCCGGATACATACAGAGCTTTATGGTCTGAAGTTGAAAAAAAAAGAAAATCTGCATTTGAGGAAAAATCATCATTCTAACGGGCCCACTTGAATGTCTTGGTTTCGAACTTTTAATTACGTTTTCTCTAGATCTACACAGCGAAATCGACTTTTATATCGGATACGTACTAAGAATAATGAACTGAAGTTGAATCAATCACAAAATCTGCAGAAAACTGCATTTGAGGAAATATCCTCATTCTATCGGGACCAATTGAAATACTTGTGTTCGAACTTTTGACGGCGTTTTCTCTGGATTTAGAGGGCGTAATTTACTGAAATTTCGGGTCTGTTCTAAGAATAATGGTCTGAAGTTGAATCAATAACAAAATCTGCAGAAAACTGCATTTTAGGAAAAATCATAATTCTAACGGTCCCACTTGAAAGACTTGGGTTCGAAAAAAAAAACTTTTAAATACGTTTTCTCTGGATCTACAGCGCCAAATTGAATGAAATTCTTGATATGTACAAAGAATTATGGTCTATGGTTGAATCAATAACGAAAACTCCATTTGAGTTAATATCTGCATTTGAGGAAAAATCATGATTCTAACGGGCCCAATTGAATGACTTGGGTTCAGACTTTAAAAGCCGTTTTCTCTGGATTTACACGGCGAAATTGACTGAAATTCGGAAACGTACTTAGAATCACGGTCTGAAGTTGAATCAACAACAAAGTCTGCAAAAAACTGCACTTGAGGAAAAATCATCATTCTAACGGGCCTACTTGAAAGACGTGGGTTTGATTTTTTAAAGACGTTTTCTCTGGATCTACAGCGCCAAATTGAATGAAACTCCGGATACGTACAGAGAATTATGGTCTGAAGTTGAATCAATATTAAAATCTGCAGAAAACTGGATTTGAGAAAATATCATCATTCTAACGGGTCCAATTGAAAG
Organism: Hesperophylax magnus; assembly: GCA_026573805.1. Lineage (NCBI taxonomy): Eukaryota > Metazoa > Arthropoda > Insecta > Trichoptera > Limnephilidae > Hesperophylax > Hesperophylax magnus. Next base: position 12,600,667 of record JAIUSX010000022.1, read on the forward strand.
ACTTGGGTTCGAAATTTTTAAGACGTTTTCTCTGGATCTACACATTCAAATTGAATTTAATTCCGAAAAAGTACAGATAATTATGGTCTTAAGTTGAATCAATAACAAAATCTGCAGAAAACTGAATTTGAGCAAATATCATCATTCTAATGGACCCAATTGAAAGACTTGGGTTCGAACTTTTGAAGACGTTTTCTCTGGATCTACACGTCCAAATTGAATGAAATTCCGGAAAAGTACAGAGAATTATAGTCTGCAGTTGAATCATTAACAAAATCTGCATAAAACTGCATTTGAGGAAATATAAGAATTCGAATGGACCCAATTGAAAGACTTGGGTTCGAACTTTTGGTGACGTTTGCTCTGGATCTAGACGTTCAAATTGAATGATATTCCGAATACGTACAGAGAATTATAGTCTGTAGTTGAATCAGTATTAAAATCTGCATAAAACTGCATTTGAGGAAATATTAGAATTCTAATGGACCCAATTGAAAGAATTGGGTTCGAACTTTTGAAGACGTTTTCTCTTGATCTACCCGTCCAAATTGATTGAAATTCAGGATACGTACAGAGAATTTTGGTCTGTAGTCGAATCAATATTAAAATCTGCATAAAACTGCATTTGAGGAAATATCATCATTCTAATGGACCCAATTGAAAGACTTGGGTTCGAACTTTTGGTGACGTTTGCTCTGGATCTAGACGTTCAAATTGACTGAAATTCAGTATACGTACAGAGAATTATGGTGTGAAGTTGAATCAATATTAAAATTTGCATGAAACTGCATTTGAGGAAATATTAGAATTCTAATGGACCCAATTGAAAGACTTGGGTTCGATCTTTTGAAGACGTTTTCTCTGGAACTACAGGTCCAAATTGAATGAAATTCCGGATACGTATAGAAAATTATAGTCTGTAGTTGAATCAATATTAAAATCTGCAGAAAACTGCATTTTAGGAAATGTCATTATTCTATCGGGCCCTCTCGAAAGACTTGGGTTCGAAGATTTTAAGACGTTTTCTCTGGATCTACACGGCGAAATTGACATAAATATCGGATACGTACTAAGAATTATGAACTGAAGTTTAATCAATCACAAACTCTGCAATAAACTACATTTAAAGAAATATCATCATTCTTATGGGCCCAATTGAATAACTTGGGTTCGAACTTTTGAAGACGTTTTCTCTGGATCTACAGGTCCAAATTGAATGAAATTCCGGATACGTACAGAGAATTATAGTCTGCAGTTGAATCATAAACAAAATCTGCAGAAAACTGCAATTGAGAAAATATCATCATTCTTACGGGCCCAATTGAAAGACTTGGGTTCGAACTTTTGAAGACGTTTTCTCTGGACTTACACGACCAAATTAAATGATATTCCGGATACGTACAGACAATTACAGTCTGTAGTTGAATCAATATTAAAATCTGCATAAAACTGCAATTGAGGAAATATTAGAATTCTAATGGACCCAATTGAAAGACTTGGGTTCGAACTTTTGAAGACGTTTTCTCTCGATCAACACGTCCAAATTGAATGAAATTCAGGATACGTACAGAGAATTATGGTGTGAAGTTGAATCAATGACAAAATCTGAATAATACTGCATTAGAGGAAATATCATCATTCTAATGGACCCAATTGAAAGACTTCGGTTCGAACTTTTGGTGACGTTTGCTCTGGATCTAGACGTTCAAATTGAATGATATTCCGGATACGTAGAGAGAATTATAGTCTGTAGTTTAATCAGTATTAAAATCTGCATAAAACTGCATTTGAAAAAATATTAGAATTCTGATGGACCCAATTGAAAGACTTGGGTTCGAACTTTTGAAGACGTTTTCTCTGGAATTACACATCCAAATTGAATGAAATTCCGGATACGTACAGAGAATTATGGTGTGAAGTTGAATCAATAACAAAATATGAATAATACTGCATTTGAGGAAATATCATCATACTAATGGACCCAATTGAAAAACTTGGGTTCGAACTTTTGGTGACGTTTTCTCTGGATCTAGATTGATCTACACGTCCAAATTGAATGATATTCCGGATACGTACAGAGAATAACAGTCTGTAGTTGAATCAATATTAAAATCTGCATAAAACTGCATTTGAGGAAATATCATCATTCTTACGGGCCCAATTGAAAGACTTGGGTTCGAACTTTTGAAGACGTTTTCTCTGGATCTACACGACCAAATTAAATGATATTCCGGATACGTACAGAGAATTATGGTGTGAAGTTGAATCAATATTAAAATCTGCATAAAACTGCAATTGAGGAAATATTAGAATTCTAATGGACCCAATTGAAAGACTTGGGTTCGAACTTTTGAAGACGTTTTCTCTCGATCAACACGTCCAAATTGAATGAAATTCAGGATACGTACAGAGAATTATGGTGTGAAGTTGAATCAATGACAAAATCTGAATAATACTGCATTAGAGGAAATATCATCATTCTAATGGACCCAATTGAAAGACTTCGGTTCGAACTTTTGGTGACGTTTGCTCTGGATCTAGACATTCAAATTGAATGAAATTCCGTATACGTACAGAAAATTATGGTGTGAAGTTGAATAAATATTAAAAGTTGCATAAAACTGCATTTGAGGAAATATTAGAATTCGAATGGACCCAATTGAAAGACTTGGGTTCGAACTTTTGAAGACGTTTTCTCTTGATCTAGCCGTCCAAATTGAATGAAATTCAGGATAAGTACAGAGAATTATGGTCTGTAGTCGAATCAATATTAAAATCTGCATAAAACAGCATTTGAGGAAATATCATCATTCTAATGGACCCAATTGAAAGACTTGGGTTCGAACTTTTGGTGACTTTTGCTCTGGATCTAGTCGTTCAAATTGAATGATATTCCGGATACGTACAGATATATATAGTCTGTAGTTGAATCAGTATTAAAATCTGCATAAAACTGCATTTGAGGAAATATAGGAATTCTAATGGACCCAATTGAAAGACTTGGGTTCGAACTTTTGAAGACGTTTTCTCTGGATCTACACATCCAAATTGAATGAAACTCCGGATACGTACAGAGAATTATGGTCTGAAGTTGAATCAATATTAAAATCTGCAGAAAACTGGATTTGAGAAAATATCATCATTCTAACGGGTCCAATTGAAAGACTTGGGTTCGAAATTTTTAAGACGTTTTCTCTGGATCTACACATTCAAATTGAATTTAATTCCGAAAAAGTACAGATAATTATGGTCTTAAGTTGAATCAATAACAAAATCTGCAGAAAACTGAATTTGAGCAAATATCATCATTCTAATGGACCCAATTGAAAGACTTGGGTTCGAACTTTTGAAGACGTTTTCTCTGGATCTACACGTCCAAATTGAATGAAATTCCGGAAAAGTACAGAGAATTATAGTCTGCAGTTGAATCATTAACAAAATCTGCATAAAACTGCATTTGAGGAAATATAAGAATTCGAATGGACCCAATTGAAAGACTTGGGTTCGAACTTTTGGTGACGTTTGCTCTGGATCTAGACGTTCAAATTGAATGATATTCCGAATACGTACAGAGAATTATAGTCTGTAGTTGAATCAGTATTAAAATCTGCATAAAACTGCATTTGAGGAAATATTAGAATTCTAATGGACCCAATTGAAAGAATTGGGTTCGAACTTTTGAAGACGTTTTCTCTTGATCTACCCGTCCAAATTGATTGAAATTCAGGATACGTACAGAGAATTTTGGTCTGTAGTCGAATCAATATTAAAATCTGCATAAAACTGCATTTGAGGAAATATCATCATTCTAATGGACCCAATTGAAAGACTTGGGTTCGAACTTTTGGTGACGTTTGCTCTGTATCTAGACGTTCAAATTGACTGAAATTCAGTATACGTACAGAGAATTATGGTGTGAAGTTGAATCAATATTAAAATTTGCATGAAACTGCATTTGAGGAAATATTAGAATTCTAATGGACCCAATTGAAAGACTTGGGTTCGATCTTTTGAAGACGTTTTCTCTGGAACTACAGGTCCAAATTGAATGAAATTCCGGATACGTATAGAAAATTATAGTCTGTAGTTGAATCAATATTAAAATCTGCAGAAAACTGCATTTTAGGAAATGTCATTATTCTATCGGGCCCTCTCGAAAGACTTGGGTTCGAAGATTTTAAGACGTTTTCTCTGGATCTACACGGCGAAATTGACATAAATATCGGATACGTACTAAGAATTATGAACTGAAGTTTAATCAATCACAAACTCTGCAATAAACTACATTTAAAGAAATATCATCATTCTTATGGGCCCAATTGAATAACTTGGGTTCGAACTTTTGAAGACGTTTTCTCTGGATCTACAGGTCCAAATTGAATGAAATTCCGGATACGTACAGAGAATTATAGTCTGCAGTTGAATCATAAACAAAATCTGCAGAAAACTGCAATTGAGAAAATATCATCATTCTTACGGGCCCAATTGAAAGACTTGGGTTCGAACTTTTGAAGACGTTTTCTCTGGACTTACACGACCAAATTAAATGATATTCCGGATACGTACAGACAATTACAGTCTGTAGTTGAATCAATATTAAAATCTGCATAAAACTGCAATTGAGGAAATATTAGAATTCTAATGGACCCAATTGAAAGACTTGGGTTCGAACTTTTGAAGACGTTTTCTCTCGATCAACACGTCCAAATTGAATGAAATTCAGGATACGTACAGAGAATTATGGTGTGAAGTTGAATCAATGACAAAATCTGAATAATACTGCATTAGAGGAAATATCATCATTCTAATGGACCCAATTGAAAGACTTCGGTTCGAACTTTTGGTGACGTTTGCTCTGGATCTAGACGTTCAAATTGAATGATATTCCGGATACGTAGAGAGAATTATAGTCTGTAGTTTAATCAGTATTAAAATCTGCATAAAACTGCATTTGAAAAAATATTAGAATTCTGATGGACCCAATTGAAAGACTTGGGTTCGAACTTTTGAAGACGTTTTCTCTGGAATTACACATCCAAATTGAATGAAATTCCGGATACGTACAGAGAATTATGGTGTGAAGTTGAATCAATAACAAAATATGAATAATACTGCATTTGAGGAAATATCATCATACTAATGGACCCAATTGAAAAACTTGGGTTCGAACTTTTGGTGACGTTTTCTCTGGATCTAGATTGATCTACACGTCCAAATTGAATGATATTCCGGATACGTACAGAGAATAACAGTCTGTAGTTGAATCAATATTAAAATCTGCATAAAACTGCATTTGAGGAAATATCATCATTCTTACGGGCCCAATTGAAAGACTTGGGTTCGAACTTTTGAAGACGTTTTCTCTGGATCTACACGACCAAATTAAATGATATTCCGGATACGTACAGAGAATTATGGTGTGAAGTTGAATCAATATTAAAATCTGCATAAAACTGCAATTGAGGAAATATTAGAATTCTAATGGACCCAATTGAAAGACTTGGGTTCGAACTTTTGAAGACGTTTTCTCTCGATCAACACGTCCAAATTGAATGAAATTCAGGATACGTACAGAGAATTATGGTGTGAAGTTGAATCAATGACAAAATCTGAATAATACTGCATTAGAGGAAATATCATCATTCTAATGGACCCAATTGAAAGACTTCGGTTCGAACTTTTGGTGACGTTTGCTCTGGATCTAGACATTCAAATTGAATGAAATTCCGTATACGTACAGAAAATTATGGTGTGAAGTTGAATCAATATTAAAAGTTGCATAAAACTGCATTTGAGGAAATATTAGAATTCGAATGGACCCAATTGAAAGACTTAGGTTCGAACTTTTGAAGACGTTTTCTCTTGATCTAGCCGTCCAAATTGAATGAAATTCAGGATAAGTACAGAGAATTATGGTCTGTAGTCGAATCAATATTAAAATCTGCATAAAACTGCATTTGAGGAAATATCATCATTCTAATGGACCCAATTGAAAGACTTGGGTTCGAACTTTTGGTGACTTTTGCTCTGGATCTAGTCGTTCAAATTGAATGATATTCCGGATACGTACAGATATATATAGTCTGTAGTTGAATCAGTATTAAAATCTGCATAAAACTGCATTTGAGGAAATATAGGAATTCTAATGGACCCAATTGAAAGACTTGGGTTCGAACTTTTGAAGACGTTTTCTCTGGATCTACACATCCAAATTGAATGAAATTCCGGATACGTAAAGAGAATTATGGTGTGAAGTTGTATCAATAACAAAATCTGAATAATACTGCATTTGAGGAAATATCATCATACTAATGGACCCAATTGAAAAACTTGGGTTCGAACTTTTGGTGACGTTTTCTCTGGATCTAGATTGATCTACACGTCCAAATTGAATGAAATTCCGGATACGTTCAGAGAATTATAGTCTGTAGTTGAATCAATATTAAAATCTGCATAAAACTGCATTTGAGGAAATATTAGAATTCTAATGGACCCAATTGAAAGACTTGGGTTCGAACTTTTGAAGACGTTTTCTCTGGATCTACACGACCAAATTGAATGATATTCCGGATACGTTCAGACAATTATGGTGTGTAGTTGAATCAATATTAAAATCTGCATAAAACTGCATTTGAGGAAATATCATCATTCTTACGGGCCCAATTGAAAGACTTGGGTTCGAACTTTTGAAGAAGTTTGCTCTGGATCTAGACGTTCAAATTGAATGATATTCCGGATACGTACAGAGAATTATAGTCTGTGGTTGAATCAGTATTAAAATATGAATAATACTGCATTTGAGGAAATATCATCATACTAATGGACCCAATTGAAAAACATGGGTTCGAACTTTTGGTGACGTTTTCTCTGGATCTAGATTGATCTACACGTCCAAATTGAATGAAATTCCGGATACGTTCAGAGAATTATAGTCTGTAGTTGAATCAATATTAAAATCTGCATAAAACTGCATTTGAGGAAATATTAGAATTCTAATGGACCCAATTGAAAGACTTGGGTTCGAACTTTTGAAGACGTTTTCTCTGGAATTACACATCCAAATTGAATGAAATTCCGGATACGTACAGAGAATTATGGTGTGAAGTTGAATCAATAACAAAATATGAATAATACTGCATTTGAGGAAATATCATCATACTAATGGACCCAATTGAAAAACTTGGGTTCGAACTTTTGGTGACGATTTCTCTGGATCTAGATTGATCTACACGTCCAAATTGAATGATATTCCGGATACGTACAGAGAATTACAGTCTGTAGTTGAATCAATATTAAAATCTGCATAAAACTGCATTTGAGGAAATATCATCATTCTTACGGGCCCAATTGAAAGACTTGGGTTCGAACTTTTGAAGACGTTTTCTCTGGATCTACACGAACAAATTAAATGATATTCCGGATACGTACAGAGAATTATGGTGTGAAGTTGAATCAATATTAAAATCTGCATAAAACTGCATCTGAGGAAATATTAGAATTCTAATGGACCCAATTGAAAGACTTGGGTTCGAACTTTTGAATACGTTTTCTCTTGATCTACACGTCCAAATTGAATGATATTCCGGATACGTACAGAGAATTATGGTCTGTAGTCGAATCAATATTAAAATCTGCATAAAACTGTATTTGAGGAAATATCATCAGTCTAATGGACCCAATTGAAAGACTTGGGTTCGAACTTTTGAAGACGTTTTCTCTGGATCTACACGACCAAAAAAAATGATATTCCGGATACGTACAGAGAATTATGGTGTGAAGTTGAATCAATATTAAAATCTGCATAAAACTGCAATTGAGGAAATATTAGAATTCTAATGGACCCAATTGAAAGACATGGGTTCGATCTTTTGAAGACGTTTTCTCTGGAACTACACGGCGAAATTGACATAAATATCGGATACGTACTAAGAATTATGAACTGAAGTTTAATCAATCACAAACTCTGCAATAAACTACACTTAAAGAAATATCATCATTCTTATGGGCCCAATTGAATAACTTGGGTTCGAAATTTTGAAGACGTTTTCTCTGGATCTACAGGTCCAAATTGAATGAAATTCCGGAAACGTACAGAGAATTATAGTCTGCAGTTGAATCATAAACAAAATCTGCAGAAAACTGCAATTGAGAAAATATCATCATTCTTACGGGCCCAATTGAAAGACTTGGGTTCGAACTTTTGAAGACGTTTTCTCTGGACTTACACGACCAAATTAAATGATATTCCGGATACGTACAGACAATTACAGTCTGTAGTTGAATCAATATTAAAATCTGCATAAAACTGCAATTGAGGAAATATAAGAATTCTAATGGACCCAATTGAAAGACTTGGGTTCGAACTTTTGAAGACGTTTTCTCTCGATCAACACGTCCAAATTGAATGAAATTCAGGATACGTACAGAGAATTATGGTGTGAAGTTGAATCAATGACAAAATCTGAATAATACTGCATTAGAGGAAATATCATCATTCTAATGGAGCCAATTGAAAGACATCGGTTCGAACTTTTGGTGACGTTTGCTCTGGAACTACACGGCGAAATTGACATAAATATCGGATACGTACTAAGAATTATGAACTGAAGTTTAATCAATCACAAACTCTGCAATAAACTACACTTAAAGAAATATCATCATTCTTATGGGCCCAATTGAATAACTTGGGTTCGAAATTTTGAAGACGTTTTCTCTGGATCTACAGGTCCAAATTGAATGAAATTCCGGATACGTACAGAGAATTATAGTCTGCAGTTGAATCATAAACAAAATCTGCAGAAAACTGCAATTGAGAAAATATCATCATTCTTACGGGCCCAATTGAAAGACTTGGGTTCGAACTTTTGAAGACGTTTTCTCTGGACTTACACGACCAAATTAAATGATATTCCGGATACGTACAGACAATTACAGTCTGTAGTTGAATCAATATTAAAATCTGCATAAAACTGCAATTGAGGAAATATAAGAATTCTAATGGACCCAATTGAAAGACTTGGGTTCGAACTTTTGAAGACGTTTTCTCTCGATCAACACGTCCAAATTGAATGAAATTCAGGATACGTACAGAGAATTATGGTGTGAAGTTGAATCAATGACAAAATCTGAATAATACTGCATTAGAGGAAATATCATCATTCTAATGGAGCCAATTGAAAGACATCGGTTCGAACTTTTGGTGACGTTTTCTCTGGATCTAGATTGATCTACACGTCCAAATTGAATGAAATTCCGGATACGTTCAGAGAATTATAGTCTGTAGTTGAATCAATATTAAAATCTGAATAAAACTGCATTTGAGGAAATATTAGAATTCTAATGGACCCAATTGAAAGACTTGGGTTCGAACTTTTGAAGACGTTTTCTCTGGATCTACACGACCAAATTGAATGATATTCCGGATACGTTCAGACAATTATGGTGTGTAGTTGAATCAATATTAAAATCTGCATAAAACTGCATTTGAGGAAATATCATCATTCTTACGGGCCCAATTGAAAGACTTGGGTTCGAACTTTTGAAGAAGTTTGCTCTGGATCTATACGTTCAAATTGAATGATATACCGGATACGTACAGAGAATTATAGTCTGTGGTTGAATCAGTATTAAAATATGAATAATACTGCATTTGAGGAAATATCATCATACTAATGGACCCAATTGAAAAACATGGGTTCGAACTTTTGGTGACGTTTTCTCTGGATCTAGATTGATCTACACGTCCAAATTGAATGAAATTCCGGATACGTTCAGAGAATTATAGTCTGTAGTTGAATCAATATTAAAATCTGAATAAAACTGCATTTGAGGAAATATTAGAATTCTAATGGACCCAATTGAAAGACTTGGGTTCGAACTTTTGAAGACGTTTTCTCTGGATCTACACGACCAAATTGAATGATATTCCGGATACGTTCAGACAATTATGGTGTGTAGTTGAATCAATATTAAAATCTGCATAAAACTGCATTTGAGGAAATATCATCATTCTTACGGGCCCAATTGAAAGACTTGGGTTCGAACTTTTGAAGAAGTTTGCTCTGGATCTAGACGTTCAAATTGAATGATATTCCGGATACGTACAGAGAATTATAGTATGTGGTTGAATCAGTATTAAAATATGAATAATACTGCATTTGAGGAAATATCATCATACTAATGGACCCAATTGAAAAACATGGGTTCGAACTTTTGGTGACGTTTTCTCTGGATCTAGATTGATCTACACGTCCAAATTGAATGAAATTCCGGATACGTTCAGAGAATTATAGTCTGTAGTTGAATCAATATTAAAATCTGCATAAAACTGCATTTGAGGAAATATTAGAATTCTAATGGACCCAATTGAAAGACTTGGGTTCGAACTTTTGAAGACGTTTTCTCTGGAATTACACATCCAAATTGAATGAAATTCCGGATACGTACAGAGAATTATGGTGTGAAGTTGAATCAATAACAAAATATGAATAATACTGCATTTGAGGAAATATCATCATACTAATGGACCCAATTGAAAAACTTGGGTTCGAACTTTTGGTGACGTTTTCACTGGATCTAGATTGATCTACACGTCCAAATTGAATGATATTCCGGATACGTACAGAGAATTACAGTCTGTAGTTGAATCAATATTAAAATCTGCATAAAACTGAATTTGAGGAAATATCATCATTCTTACGGGCCCAATTGAAAGACTTGGGTTCGAACTTTTGAAGACGTTTTCTCTGGATCTACACGACCAAATTAAATGATATTCCGGATACGTACAGAGAATTATGGTCTGTAGTCGAATCAATATTAAAATCTGCATAAAACTGCATTTGAGGAAATATCATCAGTCTAATGGACCCAATTGAAAGACATGGGTTCGATCTTTTGAAGACGTTTTCTCTGGAACTACAGGTCCAAATTGAATGAAATTCCGGATACGTATAGAAAATTATAGTCTGTAGTTGAATCAATATTAAAATCTGCAGAAAACTGCATTTTAGGAAATGTCATTATTCTATCGGGCCCTCTCGAAAGACTTGGGTTCGAAGATTTTAAGACGTTTTCTCTGGATCTACACGGCGAAATTGACATAAATATCGGATACGTACTAAGAATTATGAACTGAAGTTTAATCAATCACAAACTCTGCAATAAACTACATTTAAAGAAATATCATCATTCTTATGGGCCCAATTGAATAACTTGGGTTCGAACTTTTGAAGACGTTTTCTCTGGATCTACAGGTCCAAATTGAATGAAATTCCGGATACGTACAGAGAATTATAGTCTGCAGTTGAATCATAAACAAAATCTGCAGAAAACTGCAATTGAGAAAATATCATCATTCTTACGGGCCCAATTGAAAGACTTGGGTTCGAACTTTTGAAGACGTTTTCTCTGGACTTACACGACCAAATTAAATGATATTCCGGATACGTACAGAGAATTATGGTGTGAAGTTGAATCAATATTAAAATCTGCATAAAACTGCAATTGAGGAAATATAAGAATTCTAATGGACCCAATTGAAAGACTTGGGTTCGAACTTTTGGTGACGTTTGCTCTGGATCTAGACGTTCAAATTGAATGAAATTCCGTATACGTACAGAAAATTATGGTGTGAAGTTTAATCAATATTAAAATTTGTATAAAACTGCATTTGAGGAAATATTAGAATTCGAATGGACCCAATTGAAAGACTTGGGTTCGAACTTTTGAAGACGTTTTCTTTTGATCTAGCCGTCCAAATTGAATGAAATTCAGGATAAGTACAGAGAATTATGGTCTGTAGTCGAATCAATATTAAAATCTGCATAAAACTGCATTTGAGGAAATATAATCATTCTAATGGACCCAATTGAAAGACTTGGGTTCGAACTTTTGGTGACTTTTGCTCTGGATCTAGACGTTCAAATTGAAAGATATTCCGGATACGTACAGATATATATAGTCTGTAGTTGAATCAGTATTAAAATCTGCATAAAACTGCATTTGAGAAAATATCATCATTCTTACGGGCCCAATTGAAAGACTTGGGTTCGAACTTTTGAAGACGTTTTCTCTGGACTTACACGACCAAATTAAATGATATTCCGGATACGTACAGACAATTACAGTCTGTAGTTGAATCAATATTAAAATCTGCATAAAACTGCAATTGAGGAAATATTAGAATTCTAATGGACCCAATTGAAAGACTTGGGTTCGAACTTTTGAAGACGTTTTCTCTCGATCAACACGTCCAAATTGAATGAAATTCAGGATACGTACAGAGAATTATGGTGTGAAGTTGAATCAATGACAAAATCTGAATAATACTGCATTAGAGGAAATATCATCATTCTAATGGACCCAATTGAAAGACTTCGGTTCGAACTTTTGGTGACGTTTGCTCTGGATCTAGACGTTCAAATTGAATGATATTCCGGATACGTAGAGAGAATTATAGTCTGTAGTTTAATTAGTATTAAAATCTGCATAAAACTGCATTTGAAAAAATATTAGAATTCTGATGGACCCAATTGAAAGACTTGGGTTCGAACTTTTGAAGACGTTTTCTCTGGAATTACACATCCAAATTGAATGAAATTCCGGATACGTACAGAGAATTATGGTGTGAAGTTGAATCAATAACAAAATATGAATAATACTGCATTTGAGGAAATATCATCATACTAATGGACCCAATTGAAAAACTTGGGTTCGAACTTTTGGTGACGTTTTCTCTGGATCTAGATTGATCTACACGTCCAAATTGAATGATATTCCGGATACGTACAGAGAATAACAGTCTGTAGTTGAATCAATATTAAAATCTGCATAAAACTGCATTTGAGGAAATATCATCATTCTTACGGGCCCAATTGAAAGACTTGGGTTCGAACTTTTGAAGACGTTTTCTCTGGATCTACACGACCAAATTAAATGATATTCCGGATACGTACAGAGAATTATGGTGTGAAGTTGAATCAATATTAAAATCTGCATAAAACTGCAATTGAGGAAATATTAGAATTCTAATGGACCCAATTGAAAGACTTGGGTTCGAACTTTTGAAGACGTTTTCTCTCGATCAACACGTCCAAATTGAATGAAATTCAGGATACGTACAGAGAATTATGGTGTGAAGTTGAATCAATGACAAAATCTGAATAATACTGCATTAGAGGAAATATCATCATTCTAATGGACCCAATTGAAAGACTTCGGTTCGAACTTTTGGTGACGTTTGCTCTGGATCTAGACATTCAAATTGAATGAAATTCCGTATACGTACAGAAAATTATGGTGTGAAGTTGAATCAATATTAAAAGTTGCATAAAACTGCATTTGAGGAAATATTAGAATTCGAATGGACCCAATTGAAAGACTTGGGTTCGAACTTTTGAAGACGTTTTCTCTTGATCTAGCCGTCCAAATTGAATGAAATTCAGGATAAGTACAGAGAATTATGGTCTGTAGTCGAATCAATATTAAAATCTGCATAAAACTGCATTTGAGGAAATATCATCATTCTAATGGACCCAATTGAAAGACTTGGGTTCGAACTTTTGGTGACTTTTGCTCTGGATCTAGTCGTTCAAATTGAATGATATTCCGGATACGTACAGATATATATAGTCTGTAGTTGAATCAGTATTAAAATCTGCATAAAACTGCATTTGAGGAAATATAGGAATTCTAATGGACCCAATTGAAAGACTTGGGTTCGAACTTTTGAAGACGTTTTCTCTGGATCTACACATCCAAATTGAATGAAATTCCGGATACGTAAAGAGAATTATGGTGTGAAGTTGTATCAATAACAAAATCTGAATAATACTGCATTTGAGGAAATATCATCATACTAATGGACCCAATTGAAAAACTTGGGTTCGAACTTTTGGTGACGTTTTCTCTGGATCTAGATTGATCTACACGTCCAAATTGAATGAAATTCCGGATACGTTCAGAGAATTATAGTCTGTAGTTGAATCAATATTAAAATCTGCATAAAACTGCATTTGAGGAAATATTAGAATTCTAATGGACCCAATTGAAAGACTTGGGTTCGAACTTTTGAAGACGTTTTCTCTGGATCTACACGACCAAATTGAATGATATTCCGGATACGTTCAGACAATTATGGTGTGTAGTTGAATCAATATTAAAATCTGCATAAAACTGCATTTGAGGAAATATCATCATTCTTACGGGCCCAATTGAAAGACTTGGGTTCGAACTTTTGAAGAAGTTTGCTCTGGATCTAGACGTTCAAATTGAATGATATTCCGGATACGTACAGAGAATAATAGTCTGTGGTTGAATCAGTATTAAAATATGAATAATACTGCATTTGAGGAAATATCATCATACTAATGGACCCAATTGAAAAACATGGGTTCGAACTTTTGGTGACGTTTTCTCTGGATCTAGATTGATCTACACGTCCAAATTGAATGAAATTCCGGATACGTTCAGAGAATTATAGTCTGTAGTTGAATCAATATTAAAATCTGCATAAAACTGCATTTGAGGAAATATTAGAATTCTAATGGACCCAATTGAAAGACTTGGGTTCGAACTTTTGCAGACGTTTTCTCTGGAATTACACATCCAAATTGAATGAAATTCCGGATACGTACAGAGAATTATGGTGTGAAGTTGAATCAATAACAAAATATGAATAATACTGCATTTGAGGAAATATCATCATACTAATGGACCCAATTGAAAAACTTGGGTTCGAACTTTTGGTGACGATTTCTCTGGATCTAGATTGATCTACACGTCCAAATTGAATGATATTCCGGATACGTACAGAGAATTACAGTCTGTAGTTGAATCAATATTAAAATCTGCATAAAACTGCATTTGAGGAAATATCATCATTCTTACGGGCCCAATTGAAAGACTTGGGTTCGAACTTTTGAAGACGTTTTCTCTGGATCTACACGAACAAATTAAATGATATTCCGGATACGTACAGAGAATTATGGTGTGAAGTTGAATCAATATTAAAATCTGCATAAAACTGCATCTGAGGAAATATTAGAATTCTAATGGACCCAATTGAAAGACTTGGGTTCGAACTTTTGAATACGTTTTCTCTTGATCTACACGTCCAAATTGAATGATATTCCGGATACGTACAGAGAATTATGGTCTGTAGTCGAATCAATATTAAAATCTGCATAAAACTGCATTTGAGGAAATATCATCAGTCTAATGGACCCAATTGAAAGACTTGGGTTCGAACTTTTGAAGACGTTTTCTCTGGATCTACACGACCAAAAAAAATGATATTCCGGATACGTACAGAGAATTATGGTGTGAAGTTGAATCAATATTAAAATCTGCATAAAACTGCAATTGAGGAAATATTAGAATTCTAATGGACCCAATTGAAAGACTTGGGTTCGAACTTTTGGTGACGTTTGCTCTGGATCTAGACGTTCAAATTGAATGAAATTCCGTATACGTACAGAAAATTATGGTGTGAAGTTGAATCAATATTAAAATTTGTATAAAACTGCATTTGAGGAAATATTAGAATTCGAATGGACCCTATTGAAAGACTTGGGTTCGAACTTTTGAAGACGTTTTCTCTTGATCTAGCCGTCCAAATTGAATGAAATTCAGGATAAGTACAGAGAATTATGGTCTGTAGTCGAATCAATATTAAAATCTGCATAAAACTGCATTTGAGGAAATATAATCATTCTAATGGACCCAATTGAAAGACTTGGGTTCGAACTTTTGGTGACTTTTGCTCTGGATCTAAACGTTCAAATTGAAAGATATTCCGGATACGTACAGATATATATAGTCTGTAGTTGAATCAGTATTAAAATCTGCATAAAACTGCATTTGAGGAAATATAGGAATTCTAATGGACCCAATTGAAAGACTTGGGTTCGAACTTTTGAAGACGTTTTCTCTGGATCTACACATCCAAATTGAATGAAATTCCGGATACGTAAAGAGAATTATGGTGTGAAGTTGTATCAATAACAAAATCTGAATAAAACTGCATTAGAGGAAATATCATCATTCTAATGGACCCAATTGAAAGACTTGGGTTCGAACTTTTGGTGACGTTTTCCCTGGATCTACAAGTCCAAATTGAATGAAATTCCGGATACGTACAGAGAGTTATGGTCTGTAGTTGAATCAATATTAAAATCTGCATAAAACTGCATTTGAGCAAATATCATCATTCTAATGGACCCAATTAAAAGTCTTGGGTTCGAACTTTTGGTGACGCTTTCTCTGGATCTAGACGTTCATATTGAATGATATTCCGGATACGTACAGAGAATTATGGTGTGAAGTTGAATCAATAACAAAATATGAATAATACTGCACTTGAGGAAATATCATCATACTAATGAACCCAATTGAAAAACTTGGGTTCGAACTTTTGGTGACGTTTTCTCTGGATCTAGATTGATCTTCACGTCCAAATTGAATGAAATTCCGGATACGTTCAGAGAATTATAGTCTGTAGTTGAATCAATATTAAAATCTGTATAAAACTGCATTTGAGGAAATATTAGAATTCTAATGGACCCAATTGAAAGACTTGGGTTCGATCTTTTGAAGACGTTTTCTCTGGAACTACAGGTCCAAATTGAATGAAATTCCGGATACGTATAGAAAATTATAGTCTGTAGTTGAATCAATATTAAAATCTGCAGAAAACTGCATTTTAGGAAATGTCATTATTCTATCGGGCCCTCTCGAAAGACTTGGGTTCGAAGATTTTAAGACGTTTTCTCTGGATCTACACGGCGAAATTGACATAAATATCGGATACGTACTAAGAATTATGAACTGAAGTTTAATCAATCACAAACTCTGCAATAAACTACATTTAAAGAAATATCATCATTCTTATGGGCCCAATTGAATAACTTGGGTTCGAACTTTTGAAGACGTTTTCTCTGGATCTACAGGTCCAAATTGAATGAAATTCCGGATACGTACAGAGAATTATAGTCTGCAGTTGAATCATAAACAAAATCTGCAGAAAACTGCAATTGAGAAAATATCATCATTCTTACGGGCCCAATTGAAAGACTTGGGTTCGAACTTTTGAAGACGTTTTCTCTGGACTTACACGACCAAATTAAATGATATTCCGGATACGTACAGACAATTACAGTCTGTAGTTGAATCAATATTAAAATCTGCATAAAACTGCAATTGAGGAAATATTAGAATTCTAATGGACCCAATTGAAAGACTTGGGTTCGAACTTTTGAAGACGTTTTCTCTCGATCAACACGTCCAAATTGAATGAAATTCAGGATACGTACAGAGAATTATGGTGTGAAGTTGAATCAATGACAAAATCTGAATAATACTGCATTAGAGGAAATATCATCATTCTAATGGACCCAATTGAAAGACTTCGGTTCGAACTTTTGGTGACGTTTGCTCTGGATCTAGACGTTCAAATTGAATGATATTCCGGATACGTAGAGAGAATTATAGTCTGTAGTTTAATCAGTATTAAAATCTGCATAAAACTGCATTTGAAAAAATATTAGAATTCTGATGGACCCAATTGAAAGACTTGGGTTCGAACTTTTGAAGACGTTTTCTCTGGAATTACACATCCAAATTGAATGAAATTCCGGATACGTACAGAGAATTATGGTGTGAAGTTGAATCAATAACAAAATATGAATAATACTGCATTTGAGGAAATATCATCATACTAATGGACCCAATTGAAAAACTTGGGTTCGAACTTTTGGTGACGTTTTCTCTGGATCTAGATTGATCTACACGTCCAAATTGAATGATATTCCGGATACGTACAGAGAATAACAGTCTGTAGTTGAATCAATATTAAAATCTGCATAAAACTGCATTTGAGGAAATATCATCATTCTTACGGGCCCAATTGAAAGACTTGGGTTCGAACTTTTGAAGACGTTTTCTCTGGATCTACACGACCAAATTAAATGATATTCCGGATACGTACAGAGAATTATGGTGTGAAGTTGAATCAATATTAAAATCTGCATAAAACTGCAATTGAGGAAATATTAGAATTCTAATGGACCCAATTGAAAGACTTGGGTTCGAACTTTTGAAGACGTTTTCTCTCGATCAACACGTCCAAATTGAATGAAATTCAGGATACGTACAGAGAATTATGGTGTGAAGTTGAATCAATGACAAAATCTGAATAATACTGCATTAGAGGAAATATCATCATTCTAATGGACCCAATTGAAAGACTTCGGTTCGAACTTTTGGTGACGTTTGCTCTGGATCTAGACATTCAAATTGAATGAAATTCCGTATACGTACAGAAAATTATGGTGTGAAGTTGAATCAATATTAAAAGTTGCATAAAACTGCATTTGAGGAAATATTAGAATTCGAATGGACCCAATTGAAAGACTTGGGTTCGAACTTTTGAAGACGTTTTCTCTTGATCTAGCCGTCCAAATTGAATGAAATTCAGGATAAGTACAGAGAATTATGGTCTGTAGTCGAATCAATATTAAAATCTGCATAAAACTGCATTTGAGGAAATATCATCATTCTAATGGACCCAATTGAAAGACTTGGGTTCGAACTTTTGGTGACTTTTGCTCTGGATCTAGTCGTTCAAATTGAATGATATTCCGGATACGTACAGATATATATAGTCTGTAGTTGAATCAGTATTAAAATCTGCATAAAACTGCATTTGAGGAAATATAGGAATTCTAATGGACCCAATTGAAAGACTTGGGTTCGAACTTTTGAAGACGTTTTCTCTGGATCTACACATCCAAATTGAATGAAATTCCGGATACGTAAAGAGAATTATGGTGTGAAGTTGTATCAATAACAAAATCTGAATAATACTGCATTTGAGGAAATATCATCATACTAATGGACCCAATTGAAAAACTTGGGTTCGAACTTTTGGTGACGTTTTCTCTGGATCTAGATTGATCTACACGTCCAAATTGAATGAAATTCCGGATACGTTCAGAGAATTATAGTCTGTAGTTGAATCAATATTAAAATCTGCATAAAACTGCATTTGAGGAAATATTAGAATTCTAATGGACCCAATTGAAAGACTTGGGTTCGAACTTTTGAAGACGTTTTCTCTGGATCTACACGACCAAATTGAATGATATTCCGGATACGTTCAGACAATTATGGTGTGTAGTTGAATCAATATTAAAATCTGCATAAAACTGCATTTGAGGAAATATCATCATTCTTACGGGCCCAATTGAAAGACTTGGGTTCGAACTTTTGAAGAAGTTTGCTCTGGATCTAGACGTTCAAATTGAATGATATTCCGGATACGTACAGAGAATTATAGTCTGTGGTTGAATCAGTATTAAAATATGAATAATACTGCATTTGAGGAAATATCATCATACTAATGGACCCAATTGAAAAACATGGGTTCGAACTTTTGGTGACGTTTTCTCTGGATCTAGATTGATCTACACGTCCAAATTGAATGAAATTCCGGATACGTTCAGAGAATTATAGTCTGTAGTTGAATCAATATTAAAATCTGCATAAAACTGCATTTGAGGAAATATTAGAATTCTAATGGACCCAATTGAAAGACTTGGGTTCGAACTTTTGAAGACGTTTTCTCTGGAATTACACATCCAAATTGAATGAAATTCCGGATACGTACAGAGAATTATGGTGTGAAGTTGAATCAATAACAAAATATGAATAATACTGCATTTGAGGAAATATCATCATACTAATGGACCCAATTGAAAAACTTGGGTTCGAACTTTTGGTGACGATTTCTCTGGATCTAGATTGATCTACACGTCCAAATTGAATGATATTCCGGATACGTACAGAGAATTACAGTCTGTAGTTGAATCAATATTAAA
Source organism: Hesperophylax magnus (assembly GCA_026573805.1). NCBI lineage: Eukaryota > Metazoa > Arthropoda > Insecta > Trichoptera > Limnephilidae > Hesperophylax > Hesperophylax magnus. The sequence continues at coordinate 12,620,544 of JAIUSX010000022.1, forward strand.
ATCTGCATAAAACTGCATTTGAGGAAATATCATCATTCTTACGGGCCCAATTGAAAGACTTGGGTTCGAACTTTTGAAGACGTTTTCTCTGGATCTACACGAACAAATTAAATGATATTCCGGATACGTACAGAGAATTATGGTGTGAAGTTGAATCAATATTAAAATCTGCATAAAACTGCATCTGAGGAAATATTAGAATTCTAATGGACCCAATTGAAAGACTTGGGTTCGAACTTTTGAATACGTTTTCTCTTGATCTACACGTCCAAATTGAATGATATTCCGGATACGTACAGAGAATTATGGTCTGTAGTCGAATCAATATTAAAATCTGCATAAAACTGTATTTGAGGAAATATCATCAGTCTAATGGACCCAATTGAAAGACTTGGGTTCGAACTTTTGAAGACGTTTTCTCTGGATCTACACGACCAAAAAAAATGATATTCCGGATACGTACAGAGAATTATGGTGTGAAGTTGAATCAATATTAAAATCTGCATAAAACTGCAATTGAGGAAATATTAGAATTCTAATGGACCCAATTGAAAGACATGGGTTCGATCTTTTGAAGACGTTTTCTCTGGAACTACACGGCGAAATTGACATAAATATCGGATACGTACTAAGAATTATGAACTGAAGTTTAATCAATCACAAACTCTGCAATAAACTACACTTAAAGAAATATCATCATTCTTATGGGCCCAATTGAATAACTTGGGTTCGAAATTTTGAAGACGTTTTCTCTGGATCTACAGGTCCAAATTGAATGAAATTCCGGAAACGTACAGAGAATTATAGTCTGCAGTTGAATCATAAACAAAATCTGCAGAAAACTGCAATTGAGAAAATATCATCATTCTTACGGGCCCAATTGAAAGACTTGGGTTCGAACTTTTGAAGACGTTTTCTCTGGACTTACACGACCAAATTAAATGATATTCCGGATACGTACAGACAATTACAGTCTGTAGTTGAATCAATATTAAAATCTGCATAAAACTGCAATTGAGGAAATATAAGAATTCTAATGGACCCAATTGAAAGACTTGGGTTCGAACTTTTGAAGACGTTTTCTCTCGATCAACACGTCCAAATTGAATGAAATTCAGGATACGTACAGAGAATTATGGTGTGAAGTTGAATCAATGACAAAATCTGAATAATACTGCATTAGAGGAAATATCATCATTCTAATGGAGCCAATTGAAAGACATCGGTTCGAACTTTTGGTGACGTTTGCTCTGGAACTACACGGCGAAATTGACATAAATATCGGATACGTACTAAGAATTATGAACTGAAGTTTAATCAATCACAAACTCTGCAATAAACTACACTTAAAGAAATATCATCATTCTTATGGGCCCAATTGAATAACTTGGGTTCGAAATTTTGAAGACGTTTTCTCTGGATCTACAGGTCCAAATTGAATGAAATTCCGGATACGTACAGAGAATTATAGTCTGCAGTTGAATCATAAACAAAATCTGCAGAAAACTGCAATTGAGAAAATATCATCATTCTTACGGGCCCAATTGAAAGACTTGGGTTCGAACTTTTGAAGACGTTTTCTCTGGACTTACACGACCAAATTAAATGATATTCCGGATACGTACAGACAATTACAGTCTGTAGTTGAATCAATATTAAAATCTGCATAAAACTGCAATTGAGGAAATATAAGAATTCTAATGGACCCAATTGAAAGACTTGGGTTCGAACTTTTGAAGACGTTTTCTCTCGATCAACACGTCCAAATTGAATGAAATTCAGGATACGTACAGAGAATTATGGTGTGAAGTTGAATCAATGACAAAATCTGAATAATACTGCATTAGAGGAAATATCATCATTCTAATGGAGCCAATTGAAAGACATCGGTTCGAACTTTTGGTGACGTTTTCTCTGGATCTAGATTGATCTACACGTCCAAATTGAATGAAATTCCGGATACGTTCAGAGAATTATAGTCTGTAGTTGAATCAATATTAAAATCTGAATAAAACTGCATTTGAGGAAATATTAGAATTCTAATGGACCCAATTGAAAGACTTGGGTTCGAACTTTTGAAGACGTTTTCTCTGGATCTACACGACCAAATTGAATGATATTCCGGATACGTTCAGACAATTATGGTGTGTAGTTGAATCAATATTAAAATCTGCATAAAACTGCATTTGAGGAAATATCATCATTCTTACGGGCCCAATTGAAAGACTTGGGTTCGAACTTTTGAAGAAGTTTGCTCTGGATCTATACGTTCAAATTGAATGATATTCCGGATACGTACAGAGAATTATAGTCTGTGGTTGAATCAGTATTAAAATATGAATAATACTGCATTTGAGGAAATATCATCATACTAATGGACCCAATTGAAAAACATGGGTTCGAACTTTTGGTGACGTTTTCTCTGGATCTAGATTGATCTACACGTCCAAATTGAATGAAATTCCGGATACGTTCAGAGAATTATAGTCTGTAGTTGAATCAATATTAAAATCTGAATAAAACTGCATTTGAGGAAATATTAGAATTCTAATGGACCCAATTGAAAGACTTGGGTTCGAACTTTTGAAGACGTTTTCTCTGGATCTACACGACCAAATTGAATGATATTCCGGATACGTTCAGACAATTATGGTGTGTAGTTGAATCAATATTAAAATCTGCATAAAACTGCATTTGAGGAAATATCATCATTCTTACGGGCCCAATTGAAAGACTTGGGTTCGAACTTTTGAAGAAGTTTGCTCTGGATCTAGACGTTCAAATTGAATGATATTCCGGATACGTACAGAGAATTATAGTATGTGGTTGAATCAGTATTAAAATATGAATAATACTGCATTTGAGGAAATATCATCATACTAATGGACCCAATTGAAAAACATGGGTTCGAACTTTTGGTGACGTTTTCTCTGGATCTAGATTGATCTACACGTCCAAATTGAATGAAATTCCGGATACGTTCAGAGAATTATAGTCTGTAGTTGAATCAATATTAAAATCTGCATAAAACTGCATTTGAGGAAATATTAGAATTCTAATGGACCCAATTGAAAGACTTGGGTTCGAACTTTTGAAGACGTTTTCTCTGGAATTACACATCCAAATTGAATGAAATTCCGGATACGTACAGAGAATTATGGTGTGAAGTTGAATCAATAACAAAATATGAATAATACTGCATTTGAGGAAATATCATCATACTAATGGACCCAATTGAAAAACTTGGGTTCGAACTTTTGGTGACGTTTTCACTGGATCTAGATTGATCTACACGTCCAAATTGAATGATATTCCGGATACGTACAGAGAATTACAGTCTGTAGTTGAATCAATATTAAAATCTGCATAAAACTGAATTTGAGGAAATATCATCATTCTTACGGGCCCAATTGAAAGACTTGGGTTCGAACTTTTGAAGACGTTTTCTCTGGATCTACACGACCAAATTAAATGATATTCCGGATACGTACAGAGAATTATGGTCTGTAGTCGAATCAATATTAAAATCTGCATAAAACTGCATTTGAGGAAATATCATCAGTCTAATGGACCCAATTGAAAGACATGGGTTCGATCTTTTGAAGACGTTTTCTCTGGAACTACAGGTCCAAATTGAATGAAATTCCGGATACGTATAGAAAATTATAGTCTGTAGTTGAATCAATATTAAAATCTGCAGAAAACTGCATTTTAGGAAATGTCATTATTCTATCGGGCCCTCTCGAAAGACTTGGGTTCGAAGATTTTAAGACGTTTTCTCTGGATCTACACGGCGAAATTGACATAAATATCGGATACGTACTAAGAATTATGAACTGAAGTTTAATCAATCACAAACTCTGCAATAAACTACATTTAAAGAAATATCATCATTCTTATGGGCCCAATTGAATAACTTGGGTTCGAACTTTTGAAGACGTTTTCTCTGGATCTACAGGTCCAAATTGAATGAAATTCCGGATACGTACAGAGAATTATAGTCTGCAGTTGAATCATAAACAAAATCTGCAGAAAACTGCAATTGAGAAAATATCATCATTCTTACGGGCCCAATTGAAAGACTTGGGTTCGAACTTTTGAAGACGTTTTCTCTGGACTTACACGACCAAATTAAATGATATTCCGGATACGTACAGAGAATTATGGTGTGAAGTTGAATCAATATTAAAATCTGCATAAAACTGCAATTGAGGAAATATAAGAATTCTAATGGACCCAATTGAAAGACTTGGGTTCGAACTTTTGGTGACGTTTGCTCTGGATCTAGACGTTCAAATTGAATGAAATTCCGTATACGTACAGAAAATTATGGTGTGAAGTTTAATCAATATTAAAATTTGTATAAAACTGCATTTGAGGAAATATTAGAATTCGAATGGACCCAATTGAAAGACTTGGGTTCGAACTTTTGAAGACGTTTTCTTTTGATCTAGCCGTCCAAATTGAATGAAATTCAGGATAAGTACAGAGAATTATGGTCTGTAGTCGAATCAATATTAAAATCTGCATAAAACTGCATTTGAGGAAATATAATCATTCTAATGGACCCAATTGAAAGACTTGGGTTCGAACTTTTGGTGACTTTTGCTCTGGATCTAGACGTTCAAATTGAAAGATATTCCGGATACGTACAGATATATATAGTCTGTAGTTGAATCAGTATTAAAATCTGCATAAAACTGCATTTGAGAAAATATCATCATTCTTACGGGCCCAATTGAAAGACTTGGGTTCGAACTTTTGAAGACGTTTTCTCTGGACTTACACGACCAAATTAAATGATATTCCGGATACGTACAGACAATTACAGTCTGTAGTTGAATCAATATTAAAATCTGCATAAAACTGCAATTGAGGAAATATTAGAATTCTAATGGACCCAATTGAAAGACTTGGGTTCGAACTTTTGAAGACGTTTTCTCTCGATCAACACGTCCAAATTGAATGAAATTCAGGATACGTACAGAGAATTATGGTGTGAAGTTGAATCAATGACAAAATCTGAATAATACTGCATTAGAGGAAATATCATCATTCTAATGGACCCAATTGAAAGACTTCGGTTCGAACTTTTGGTGACGTTTGCTCTGGATCTAGACGTTCAAATTGAATGATATTCCGGATACGTAGAGAGAATTATAGTCTGTAGTTTAATTAGTATTAAAATCTGCATAAAACTGCATTTGAAAAAATATTAGAATTCTGATGGACCCAATTGAAAGACTTGGGTTCGAACTTTTGAAGACGTTTTCTCTGGAATTACACATCCAAATTGAATGAAATTCCGGATACGTACAGAGAATTATGGTGTGAAGTTGAATCAATAACAAAATATGAATAATACTGCATTTGAGGAAATATCATCATACTAATGGACCCAATTGAAAAACTTGGGTTCGAACTTTTGGTGACGTTTTCTCTGGATCTAGATTGATCTACACGTCCAAATTGAATGATATTCCGGATACGTACAGAGAATAACAGTCTGTAGTTGAATCAATATTAAAATCTGCATAAAACTGCATTTGAGGAAATATCATCATTCTTACGGGCCCAATTGAAAGACTTGGGTTCGAACTTTTGAAGACGTTTTCTCTGGATCTACACGACCAAATTAAATGATATTCCGGATACGTACAGAGAATTATGGTGTGAAGTTGAATCAATATTAAAATCTGCATAAAACTGCAATTGAGGAAATATTAGAATTCTAATGGACCCAATTGAAAGACTTGGGTTCGAACTTTTGAAGACGTTTTCTCTCGATCAACACGTCCAAATTGAATGAAATTCAGGATACGTACAGAGAATTATGGTGTGAAGTTGAATCAATGACAAAATCTGAATAATACTGCATTAGAGGAAATATCATCATTCTAATGGACCCAATTGAAAGACTTCGGTTCGAACTTTTGGTGACGTTTGCTCTGGATCTAGACATTCAAATTGAATGAAATTCCGTATACGTACAGAAAATTATGGTGTGAAGTTGAATCAATATTAAAAGTTGCATAAAACTGCATTTGAGGAAATATTAGAATTCGAATGGACCCAATTGAAAGACTTGGGTTCGAACTTTTGAAGACGTTTTCTCTTGATCTAGCCGTCCAAATTGAATGAAATTCAGGATAAGTACAGAGAATTATGGTCTGTAGTCGAATCAATATTAAAATCTGCATAAAACTGCATTTGAGGAAATATCATCATTCTAATGGACCCAATTGAAAGACTTGGGTTCGAACTTTTGGTGACTTTTGCTCTGGATCTAGTCGTTCAAATTGAATGATATTCCGGATACGTACAGATATATATAGTCTGTAGTTGAATCAGTATTAAAATCTGCATAAAACTGCATTTGAGGAAATATAGGAATTCTAATGGACCCAATTGAAAGACTTGGGTTCGAACTTTTGAAGACGTTTTCTCTGGATCTACACATCCAAATTGAATGAAATTCCGGATACGTAAAGAGAATTATGGTGTGAAGTTGTATCAATAACAAAATCTGAATAATACTGCATTTGAGGAAATATCATCATACTAATGGACCCAATTGAAAAACTTGGGTTCGAACTTTTGGTGACGTTTTCTCTGGATCTAGATTGATCTACACGTCCAAATTGAATGAAATTCCGGATACGTTCAGAGAATTATAGTCTGTAGTTGAATCAATATTAAAATCTGCATAAAACTGCATTTGAGGAAATATTAGAATTCTAATGGACCCAATTGAAAGACTTGGGTTCGAACTTTTGAAGACGTTTTCTCTGGATCTACACGACCAAATTGAATGATATTCCGGATACGTTCAGACAATTATGGTGTGTAGTTGAATCAATATTAAAATCTGCATAAAACTGCATTTGAGGAAATATCATCATTCTTACGGGCCCAATTGAAAGACTTGGGTTCGAACTTTTGAAGAAGTTTGCTCTGGATCTAGACGTTCAAATTGAATGATATTCCGGATACGTACAGAGAATAATAGTCTGTGGTTGAATCAGTATTAAAATATGAATAATACTGCATTTGAGGAAATATCATCATACTAATGGACCCAATTGAAAAACATGGGTTCGAACTTTTGGTGACGTTTTCTCTGGATCTAGATTGATCTACACGTCCAAATTGAATGAAATTCCGGATACGTTCAGAGAATTATAGTCTGTAGTTGAATCAATATTAAAATCTGCATAAAACTGCATTTGAGGAAATATTAGAATTCTAATGGACCCAATTGAAAGACTTGGGTTCGAACTTTTGCAGACGTTTTCTCTGGAATTACACATCCAAATTGAATGAAATTCCGGATACGTACAGAGAATTATGGTGTGAAGTTGAATCAATAACAAAATATGAATAATACTGCATTTGAGGAAATATCATCATACTAATGGACCCAATTGAAAAACTTGGGTTCGAACTTTTGGTGACGATTTCTCTGGATCTAGATTGATCTACACGTCCAAATTGAATGATATTCCGGATACGTACAGAGAATTACAGTCTGTAGTTGAATCAATATTAAAATCTGCATAAAACTGCATTTGAGGAAATATCATCATTCTTACGGGCCCAATTGAAAGACTTGGGTTCGAACTTTTGAAGACGTTTTCTCTGGATCTACACGAACAAATTAAATGATATTCCGGATACGTACAGAGAATTATGGTGTGAAGTTGAATCAATATTAAAATCTGCATAAAACTGCATCTGAGGAAATATTAGAATTCTAATGGACCCAATTGAAAGACTTGGGTTCGAACTTTTGAATACGTTTTCTCTTGATCTACACGTCCAAATTGAATGATATTCCGGATACGTACAGAGAATTATGGTCTGTAGTCGAATCAATATTAAAATCTGCATAAAACTGCATTTGAGGAAATATCATCAGTCTAATGGACCCAATTGAAAGACTTGGGTTCGAACTTTTGAAGACGTTTTCTCTGGATCTACACGACCAAAAAAAATGATATTCCGGATACGTACAGAGAATTATGGTGTGAAGTTGAATCAATATTAAAATCTGCATAAAACTGCAATTGAGGAAATATTAGAATTCTAATGGACCCAATTGAAAGACTTGGGTTCGAACTTTTGGTGACGTTTGCTCTGGATCTAGACGTTCAAATTGAATGAAATTCCGTATACGTACAGAAAATTATGGTGTGAAGTTGAATCAATATTAAAATTTGTATAAAACTGCATTTGAGGAAATATTAGAATTCGAATGGACCCTATTGAAAGACTTGGGTTCGAACTTTTGAAGACGTTTTCTCTTGATCTAGCCGTCCAAATTGAATGAAATTCAGGATAAGTACAGAGAATTATGGTCTGTAGTCGAATCAATATTAAAATCTGCATAAAACTGCATTTGAGGAAATATAATCATTCTAATGGACCCAATTGAAAGACTTGGGTTCGAACTTTTGGTGACTTTTGCTCTGGATCTAAACGTTCAAATTGAAAGATATTCCGGATACGTACAGATATATATAGTCTGTAGTTGAATCAGTATTAAAATCTGCATAAAACTGCATTTGAGGAAATATAGGAATTCTAATGGACCCAATTGAAAGACTTGGGTTCGAACTTTTGAAGACGTTTTCTCTGGATCTACACATCCAAATTGAATGAAATTCCGGATACGTAAAGAGAATTATGGTGTGAAGTTGTATCAATAACAAAATCTGAATAAAACTGCATTAGAGGAAATATCATCATTCTAATGGACCCAATTGAAAGACTTGGGTTCGAACTTTTGGTGACGTTTTCCCTGGATCTACAAGTCCAAATTGAATGAAATTCCGGATACGTACAGAGAGTTATGGTCTGTAGTTGAATCAATATTAAAATCTGCATAAAACTGCATTTGAGCAAATATCATCATTCTAATGGACCCAATTAAAAGTCTTGGGTTCGAACTTTTGGTGACGCTTTCTCTGGATCTAGACGTTCATATTGAATGATATTCCGGATACGTACAGAGAATTATGGTGTGAAGTTGAATCAATAACAAAATATGAATAATACTGCACTTGAGGAAATATCATCATACTAATGAACCCAATTGAAAAACTTGGGTTCGAACTTTTGGTGACGTTTTCTCTGGATCTAGATTGATCTTCACGTCCAAATTGAATGAAATTCCGGATACGTTCAGAGAATTATAGTCTGTAGTTGAATCAATATTAAAATCTGTATAAAACTGCATTTGAGGAAATATTAGAATTCTAATGGACCCAATTGAGAGACTTGGGTTCGAACTTTTGAAGACGTTTTCTCTGGATCTACACGACCAAATTGAATGATATTCCGAATACGTTCAGACAATTATGGTGTGAAGTTGAATCAATATTAAAATCTGCATAAAACTGCATTTTAGGAAATATCATCATTCTTACGGGCCCAATTGAAAGACTTGGGTTCGAACTTTTGAAGACGTTTGCTCTGGATCTAGACGTTCAAATTGAATGATATTCCGGATACGTACAGAGAATTAGAGTCTGTGGTTGAATCAGTATTAAAATATGAATAAAACTGCATTTGAAAAAATATTAGAATTCTTATGGACCCAATTGAAAGACTTGGGTTCGAACTTTTGAAGACGTTTTCTCTGGAATTACACATCCAAATTGAATGAAATTCCGGATACGTACAGAGAATTATGGTGTGAAGTTGAATCAATAACAAAATATGAATAATACTGCATTTGAGGAAATATCATCATACTAATGGACCCAATTGAAAAACTTGGGTTCGAACTTTTGGTGACGTTTTCTCTGGATCTAGATTGATCTACACGTCCATAAAAATATTAGAATTCTAATGGACCCAATTCAAAGACTTGGGTTCGAACTTTTGAAGACGTTTTCTCTGGATCTACACATCCAAATTGAATGAAATTCCGGATACGTACAGAGAATTATGGTGTGAAGTTGAATCAATAACAAAATCTGAATAATACTGCATTAGAGGAAATATCATCATTCTAATGGACCCAATTGAAAGACTTGGGTTCGAACTTTTGGTGACGTTTTCTCTGGATCTACACGACCAAATTGAATGATATTCCGGATACGAACAGAGAATTATGGTGTGAAGTTGAATCAATAATTAAATCTGCATAAAACTGCATTTGAGGAAATATTAGAATTCTAATGGACCCAATTCAAAGACTTGGGTTCGAACTTTTGAAGACGTTTTCTCTGGATCTACACATCCAAATTGAATGAAATTCCGGATACGTACAGAGAATTATGGTGTGAAGTTTAATCAATAACAAAATCTGAATAATACTGCATTAGAGGAAATATCATCATTCTAATGGAACCAATTGAAAGACTTGGGTTCGAACTTTTGAAGATGTTATCTCTTGATCTACACGTCCAAATTGAATGAAATTCCGGATACGTACAGAGAATTATGGTCTGTAGTTGAATCAATATTAAAATCTGCATAAAACTGCATTTGAGCAAATATCATCATTCTAATGGACCCAATTGAAAGACTTGGGTTCGCACTTTTGGTGCTGTTTTCTCTGGATCTACACGTCCAAATTGAATGATATTCCGGATACGTACAGAGAATTATGGTGTGAAGTTGAATCAATATTAAAATCTGCATAAAACTGCATTTGAAGAAATATTAGATTTCTAATGGACCCAATTGAAAGACTTGGTTTCGAACTTTTGAAGACGTTTTCTCTGGATCTACACATCCAAATTGAATGAAATTCCGGATACGTACAGAGAATTATGGTGTGAAGTTGAATCAATAGCAAAATCTGAATAATACTGCATTAGAGGAAATATCATCATTCTAATGGACCCAATTGAAAGACTTGGGTTCGAACTTTTGGTGACGTGTTCTCTGGATCTACACGACCGAATTGTATGAAATTCAGGATACGTACAGAGAATTATGGTGTGAAGTTGAATCAATATTAAAATCTGCATAAAACTGCATTTGCGGAAATATTAGAATTCTAATGGACCCAATTCAAAGACTTGGGTTCGAACTTTTGAAGACGTTTTCTCTGGATCTACACATCCAAATTGAATGAAATTCCGGATACGTACAGAGAATTATGGTGTGAAGTTGAATCAATAACAAAATCTGAATAATACTGCATTAGAGGAAATATCATCATTCTAATGGACCCAATTGAAAGACTTGGGTTCGAACTTTTGGTGACGTTTTCTCTGGATCTACACGACCAAATTGAATGATATTCCGGATACGAACAGAGAATTATGGTGTGAAGTTGAATCAATATTAAAATCTGCATAAAACTGCATTTGAGGAAATATTAGAATTCGAATGGACCCAATTCAAAGACTTGGGTTCGAACTTTTGAAGACGTTTTCTCTGGAATTACACGTCCAAATTGAATGAAATTCCGGATACGTGCAGAGAATTATAGTCTGCAGTTGAATCATTAACAAAATCTGCAGAAAACTGCATTAGAGAAAAAATCATCATTCTTACGGGCCCAATTGAAAGACTTGGGTTCGAACTTTTGAAGACGTTTTCTCTGGATCTACACGACCAAATTAAATGATATTCCGGATACGTACAGAGAATTATGGTGTGAAGTTGAATCAATATTAAAATCTGCATAAAACTGCATTTGAGGAAATATTAGAATTCTAATGGACCCAATTGAAAGACTTGGGTTCGAACTTTTGAAGACGTTTTCTCTTGATCTAGCCGTCCAAATTGAATGAAATTCAGGATAAGTACAGAGAATTATGGTCTGTAGTCGAATCAATATTAAAATCTGCATAAAACTGCATTTGAGGAAATATAATCATTCTAATGGACCCAATTGAAAGACTTGGGTTCGAACTTTTGGTGACTTTTGCTCTGGATCTAGACGTTCAAATTGAAAGATATTCCGGATACGTACAGATATATATAGTCTGTAGTTGAATCAGTATTAAAATCTGCATAAAACTGCATTTGAGGAAATATCATCATTCTTACGGGCCCAATTGAAAGACTTGGGTTCGAACTTTTGATGACGTTTTCTCTGGATCTACACGAACAAATTAAATGATATTCCGGATACGTACAGAGAATTATGGTGTGAAGTTGAATCAATATTAAAATCTGCATAAAACTGCATCTGAGGAAATATTAGAATTCTAATGGACCCAATTGAAAGACTTGGGTTCGAACTTTTGAATACGTTTTCTCTTGATCTACACGTCCAAATTGAATGATATTCCGGATACGTAGAGAGAATTATGGTCTGTAGTCGAATCAATATTAAAATCTGCATAAAACTGCATTTGAGGAAATATCATCAGTCTAATGGACCCAATTGAAAGACTTGGGTTCGAACTTTTGAAGACGTTTTCTCTGGATCTAGACGTTCAAATTGAATGATATTCCGGATACGTACAGAGAATTACAGTCTGTAGTTGAATCAATATTAAAATCTGCATAAAACTGCATTTGAGGAAATATCATCATTCTTACGGGCCCAATTGAAAGACTTGGGTTCGAACTTTTGAAGACGTTTTCTCTGGATCTACACGAACAAATTAAATGATATTCCGGATACGTACAGAGAATTATGGTGTGAAGTTGAATCAATATTAAAATCTGCATAAAACTGCATCTGAGGAAATATTAGAATTCTAATGGACCCAATTGAAAGACTTGGGTTCGAACTTTTGAATACGTTTTCTCTTGATCTACACGTCCAAATTGAATGATATTCCGGATACGTACAGAGAATTATGGTCTGTAGTCGAATCAATATTAAAATCTGCATAAAACTGCATTTGAGGAAATATCATCAGTCTAATGGACCCAATTGAAAGACTTGGGTTCGAACTTTTGAAGACGTTTTCTCTGGATCTACACGACCAAAAAAAATGATATTCCGGATACGTACAGAGAATTATGGTGTGAAGTTGAATCAATATTAAAATCTGCATAAAAATGCAATTGAGGAAATATTAGAATTCTAATGGACCCAATTGAAAGACTTGGGTTCGAACTTTTGAAGACGTTTTCTCTCGATCAACACGTCCAAATTGAATGAAATTCAGGATACGTACAGAGAATTATGGTGTGAAGTTGAATCAATGACAAAATCTGAATAATACTGCATTAGAGGAAATATCATCATTCTAATGGACCCAATTGAAAGACTTCGGTTCGAACTTTTGGTGACGTTTGCTCTGGATCTAGACGTTCAAATTGAATGATATTCCGGATACGTATAGAGAATTATAGTCTGTAGTTTAATTAGTATTAAAATCTGCATAAAACTGCATTTGAAAAAATATTAGAATTCTGATGGACCCAATTGAAAGACTTGGGTTCGAACTTTTGAAGACGTTTTCTCTGGAATTACACATCCAAATTGAATGAAATTCCGGATACGTACAGAGAATTATGGTGTGAAGTTGAATCAATAACAAAATATGAATAATACTGCATTTGAGGAAATATCATCATACTAATGGACCCAATTGAAAAACTTGGGTTCGAACTTTTGGTGACGTTTTCTCTGGATCTAGATTGATCTACACGTCCAAATTGAATGATATTCCGGATACGTACAGAGAATAACAGTCTGTAGTTGAATCAATATTAAAATCTGCATAAAACTGCATTTGAGGAAATATCATCATTCTTACGGGCCCAATTGAAAGACTTGGGTTCGAACTTTTGAAGACGTTTTCTCTGGATCTACACGACCAAATTAAATGATATTCCGGATACGTACAGAGAATTATGGTGTGAAGTTGAATCAATATTAAAATCTGCATAAAACTGCAATTGAGGAAATATTAGAATTCTAATGGACCCAATTGAAAGACTTGGGTTCGAACTTTTGAAGACGTTTTCTCTCGATCAACACGTCCAAATTGAATGAAATTCAGGATACGTACAGAGAATTATGGTGTGAAGTTGAATCAATGACAAAATCTGAATAATACTGCATTAGAGGAAATATCATCATTCTAATGGACCCAATTGAAAGACTTCGGTTCGAACTTTTGGTGACGTTTGCTCTGGATCTAGACATTCAAATTGAATGAAATTCCGTATACGTACAGAAAATTATGGTGTGAAGTTGAATCAATATTAAAAGTTGCATAAAACTGCATTTGAGGAAATATTAGAATTCGAATGGACCCAATTGAAAGACTTGGGTTCGAACTTTTGAAGACGTTTTCTCTTGATCTAGCCGTCCAAATTGAATGAAATTCAGGATAAGTACAGAGAATTATGGTCTGTAGTCGAATCAATATTAAAATCTGCATAAAACTGCATTTGAGGAAATATCATCATTCTAATGGACCCAATTGAAAGACTTGGGTTCGAACTTTTGGTGACTTTTGCTCTGGATCTAGTCGTTCAAATTGAATGATATTCCGGATACGTACAGATATATATAGTCTGTAGTTGAATCAGTATTAAAATCTGCATAAAACTGCATTTGAGGAAATATAGGAATTCTAATGGACCCAATTGAAAGACTTGGGTTCGAACTTTTGAAGACGTTTTCTCTGGATCTACACATCCAAATTGAATGAAATTCCGGATACGTAAAGAGAATTATGGTGTGAAGTTGTATCAATAACAAAATCTGAATAATTCTGCATTTGAGGAAATATCATCATACTAATGGACCCAATTGAAAAACTTGGGTTCGAACTTTTGGTGACGTTTTCTCTGGATCTAGATTGATCTACACGTCCAAATTGAATGAAATTCCGGATACGTTCAGAGAATTATAGTCTGTAGTTGAATCAATATTAAAATCTGCATAAAACTGCATTTGAGGAAATATTAGAATTCTAATGGACCCAATTGAAAGACTTGGGTTCGAACTTTTGAAGACGTTTTCTCTGGATCTACACGACCAAATTGAATGATATTCCGGATACGTTCAGACAATTATGGTGTGTAGTTGAATCAATATTAAAATCTGCATAAAACTGCATTTGAGGAAATATCATCATTCTTACGGGCCCAATTGAAAGACTTGGGTTCGAACTTTTGAAGAAGTTTGCTCTGGATCTAGACGTTCAAATTGAATGATATTCCGGATACGTACAGAGAATTATAGTCTGTGGTTGAATCAGTATTAAAATATGAATAATACTGCATTTGAGGAAATATCATCATACTAATGGACCCAATTGAAAAACATGGGTTCGAACTTTTGGTGACGTTTTCTCTGGATCTAGATTGATCTACACGTCCAAATTGAATGAAATTCCGGATACGTTCAGAGAATTATAGTCTGTAGTTGAATCAATATTAAAATCTGCATAAAACTGCATTTGAGGAAATATTAGAATTCTAATGGACCCAATTGAAAGACTTGGGTTCGAACTTTTGCAGACGTTTTCTCTGGAATTACACATCCAAATTGAATGAAATTCCGGATACGTACAGAGAATTATGGTGTGAAGTTGAATCAATAACAAAATATGAATAATACTGCATTTGAGGAAATATCATCATACTAATGGACCCAATTGAAAAACTTGGGTTCGAACTTTTGGTGACGATTTCTCTGGATCTAGATTGATCTACACGTCCAAATTGAATGATATTCCGGATACGTACAGAGAATTACAGTCTGTAGTTGAATCAATATTAAAATCTGCATAAAACTGCATTTGAGGAAATATCATCATTCTTACGGGCCCAATTGAAAGACTTGGGTTCGAACTTTTGAAGACGTTTTCTCTGGATCTACACGAACAAATTAAATGATATTCCGGATACGTACAGAGAATTATGGTGTGAAGTTGAATCAATATTAAAATCTGCATAAAACTGCATCTGAGGAAATATTAGAATTCTAATGGACCCAATTGAAAGACTTGGGTTCGAACTTTTGAATACGTTTTCTCTTGATCTACACGTCCAAATTGAATGATATTCCGGATACGTACAGAGAATTATGGTCTGTAGTCGAATCAATATTAAAATCTGCATAAAACTGCATTTGAGGAAATATCATCAGTCTAATGGACCCAATTGAAAGACTTGGGTTCGAACTTTTGAAGACGTTTTCTCTGGATCTACACGACCAAAAAAAATGATATTCCGGATACGTACAGAGAATTATGGTGTGAAGTTGAATCAATATTAAAATCTGCATAAAACTGCAATTGAGGAAATATTAGAATTCTAATGGACCCAATTGAAAGACTTGGGTTCGAACTTTTGGTGACGTTTGCTCTGGATCTAGACGTTCAAATTGAATGAAATTCCGTATACGTACAGAAAATTATGGTGTGAAGTTGAATCAATATTAAAATTTGTATAAAACTGCATTTGAGGAAATATTAGAATTCGAATGGACCCAATTGAAAGACTTGGGTTCGAACTTTTGAAGACGTTTTCTCTTGATCTAGCCGTCCAAATTGAATGAAATTCAGGATAAGTACAGAGAATTATGGTCTGTAGTCGAATCAATATTAAAATCTGCATAAAACTGCATTTGAGGAAATATAATCATTCTAATGGACCCAATTGAAAGACTTGGGTTCGAACTTTTGGTGACTTTTGCTCTGGATCTAAACGTTCAAATTGAAAGATATTCCGGATACGTACAGATATATATAGTCTGTAGTTGAATCAGTATTAAAATCTGCATAAAACTGCATTTGAGGAAATATAGGAATTCTAATGGACCCAATTGAAAGACTTGGGTTCGAACTTTTGAAGACGTTTTCTCTGGATCTACACATCCAAATTGAATGAAATTCCGGATACGTAAAGAGAATTATGGTGTGAAGTTGTATCAATAACAAAATCTGAATAAAACTGCATTAGAGGAAATATCATCATTCTAATGGACCCAATTGAAAGACTTGGGTTCGAACTTTTGGTGACGTTTTCCCTGGATCTACAAGTCCAAATTGAATGAAATTCCGGATACGTACAGAGAGTTATTGTCTGTAGTTGAATCAATATTAAAATCTGCATAAAACTGCATTTGAGCAAATATCATCATTCTAATGGACCCAATTAAAAGTCTTGGGTTCGAACTTTTGGTGACGCTTTCTCTGGATCTAGACGTTCATATTGAATGATATTCCGGATACGTACAGAGAATTATGGTGTGAAGTTGAATCAATAACAAAATATGAATAATACTGCATTTGAGGAAATATCATCATACTAATGAACCCAATTGAAAAACTTGGGTTCGAACTTTTGGTGACGTTTTCTCTGGATCTAGATTGATCTTCACGTCCAAATTGAATGAAATTCCGGATACGTTCAGAGAATTATAGTCTGTAGTTGAATCAATATTAAAATCTGTATAAAACTGCATTTGAGGAAATATTAGAATTCTAATGGACCCAATTGAGAGACTTGGGTTCGAACTTTTGAAGACGTTTTCTCTGGATCTACACGACCAAATTGAATGATATTCCGGATACGTTCAGACAATTATGGTGTGAAGTTGAATCAATATTAAAATCTGCATAAAACTGCATTTTAGGAAATATCATCATTCTTACGGGCCCAATTGAAAGACTTGGGTTCGAACTTTTGAAGACGTTTGCTCTGGATCTAGACGTTCAAATTGAATGATATTCCGGATACGTACAGAGAATTATAGTCTGTGGTTGAATCAGTATTAAAATATGAATAAAACTGCATTTGAAAAAATATTAGAATTCTTATGGACCCAATTGAAAGACTTGGGTTCGAACTTTTGAAGACGTTTTCTCTGGAATTACACATCCAAATTGAATGAAATTCCGGATACGTACAGAGAATTATGGTGTGAAGTTGAATCAATAACAAAATATGAATAATACTGCATTTGAGGAAATATCATCATACTAATGGACCCAATTGAAAAACTTGGGTTCGAACTTTTGGTGACGTTTTCTCTGGATCTAGATTGATCTACACGTCCATAAAAATATTAGAATTCTCATGGACCCAATTCAAAGACTTGGGTTCGAACTTTTGAAGACGTTTTCTCTGGATCTACACATCCAAATTGAATGAAATTCCGGATACGTACAGAGAATTATGGTGTGAAGTTGAATCAATAACAAAATCTGAATAATACTGCATTAGAGGAAATATCATCATTCTAATGGACCCAATTGAAAGACTTGGGTTCGAACTTTTGGTGACGTTTTCTCTGGATCTACACGACCAAATTGAATGATATTCCGGATACGAACAGAGAATTATGGTGTGAAGTTGAATCAATATTAAAATCTGCATAAAACTGCATTTGAGGAAATATTAGAATTCTAATGGACCCAATTCAAAGAATTGGGTTCGAACTTTTGAAGACGTTTTCTCTGGATCTACACATCCAAATTGAATGAAATTCCGGATACGTACAGAGAATTATGGTGTGAAGTTTAATCAATAACAAAATCTGAATAATACTGCATTAGAGGAAATATCATCATTCTAATGGAACCAATTGAAAGACTTGGGTTCGAACTTTTGAAGATGTTATCTCTTGATCTACACGTCCAAATTGAATGAAATTCCGGATACGTACAGAGAATTATGGTCTGTAGTTGAATCAATATTAAAATCTGCATAAAACTGCATTTGAGCAAATATCATCATTCTAATGGACCCAATTGAAAGACTTGGGTTCGAACTTTTGGTGCTGTTTTCTCTGGATCTACACGTCCAAATTGAATGATATTCCGGATACGTACAGAGAATTATGGTGTGAAGTTGAATCAATATTAAAATCTGCATAAAACTGCATTTGAAGAAATATTAGATTTCTAATGGACCCAATTGAAAGACTTGGTTTCGAACTTTTGAAGACGTTTTCTCTGGATCTACACATCCAAATTGAATGAAATTCCGGATACGTACAGAGAATTATGGTGTGAAGTTGAATCAATAGCAAAATCTGAATAATACTGCATTAGAGGAAATATCATCATTCTAATGGACCCAATTGAAAGACTTGGGTTCGAACTTTTGGTGACGTGTTCTCTGGATCTACACGACCGAATTGTATGAAATTCAGGATACGTACAGAGAATTATGGTGTGAAGTTGAATCAATATTAAAATCTGCATAAAACTGCATTTGAGGAAATATTAGAATTCTAATGGACCCAATTCAAAGACTTGGGTTCGAACTTTTGAAGACGTTTCCTCTGGATCTACACATCCAAATTGAATGAAATTCCGGATACGTACAGAGAATTATGGTGTGAAGTTGAATCAATAACAAAATCTGAATAATACTGCATTAGAGGAAATATCATCATTCTAATGGACCCAATTGAAAGACTTGGGTTCGAACTTTTGGTGACGTTTTCTCTGGATCTACACGACCAAATTGAATGATATTCCGGATACGAACAGAGAATTATGGTGTGAAGTTGAATCAATATTAAAATCTGCATAAAACTGCATTTGAGGAAATATTAGAATTCGAATGGACCCAATTCAAAGACTTGGGTTCGAACTTTTGAAGACGTTTTCTCTGGAATTACACGTCCAAATTGAATGAAATTCCGGATACGTGCAGAGAATTATAGTCTGCAGTTGAATCATTAACAAAATCTGCAGAAAACTGCATTAGAGAAAAAATCATCATTCTTACGGGCCCAATTGAAAGACTTGGGTTCGAACTTTTGATGACGTTTTCTCTGGATCTACACGACCAAATTAAATGATATTCCGGATACGTACAGAGAATTATGGTGTGAAGTTGAATCAATATTAAAATCTGCATAAAACTGCATTTGAGGAAATATTAGAATTCTAATGGACCCAATTGAAAGACTTGGGTTCGAACTTTTGAAGACGTTTTCTCTTGATCTAGCCGTCCAAATTGAATGAAATTCAGGATAAGTACAGAGAATTATGGTCTGTAGTCGAATCAATATTAAAATCTGCATAAAACTGCATTTGAGGAAATATAATCATTCTAATGGACCCAATTGAAAGACTTGGGTTCGAACTTTTGGTGACTTTTGCTCTGGATCTAGACGTTCAAATTGAAAGATATTCCGGATACGTACAGATATATATAGTCTGTAGTTGAATCAGTATTAAAATCTGCATAAAACTGCATTTGAGGAAATATCATCATTCTTACGGGCCCAATTGAAAGACTTGGGTTCGAACTTTTGAAGACGTTTTCTCTGGATCTACACGAACAAATTAAATGATATTCCGGATACGTACAGAGAATTATGGTGTGAAGTTGAATCAATATTAAAATCTGCATAAAACTGCATCTGAGGAAATATTAGAATTCTAATGGACCCAATTGAAAGACTTGGGTTCGAACTTTTGAATACGTTTTCTCTTGATCTACACGTCCAAATTGAATGATATTCCGGATACGTACAGAGAATTATGGTCTGTAGTCGAATCAATATTAAAATCTGCATAAAACTGCATTTGAGGAAATATCATCAGTCTAATGGACCCAATTGAAAGACTTGGGTTCGAACTTTTGAAGACGTTTTCTCTGGATCTAGACGTTCAAATTGAATGATATTCCGGATACGTACAGAGAATTACAGTCTGTAGTTGAATCAATATTAAAATCTGCATAAAACTGCATTTGAGGAAATATCATCATTCTTACGGGCCCAATTGAAAGACTTGGGTTCGAACTTTTGAAGACGTTTTCTCTGGATCTACACGACCAAATTAAATGATATTCCGGATACGTACAGAGAATTATGGTGTGAAGTTGAATCAATATTAAAATCTGCATAAAACTGCATTTGAGGAAATATTAGAATTCTAATGGACCCAATTGAAAGACTTGGGTTCGAACTTTTGAAGACGTTTTCTCTCGATCAACACGTCCAAATTGAATGAAATTCAGGATACGTACAGAGAATTATGGTGTGAAGTTGAATCAATGACAAAATCTGAATAATACTGCATTAGAGGAAATATCATCATTCTAATGGACCCAATTGAAAGACTTCGGTTCGAACTTTTGGTGACGTTTGCTCTGGATCTAGACATTCAAATTGAATGAAATTCCGTATACGTACAGAAAATTATGGTGTGAAGTTGAATCAATATTAAAAGTTGCATAAAACTGCATTTGAGGAAATATTAGAATTCGAATGGACCCAATTGAAAGACTTGGGTTCGAACTTTTGAAGACGTTTTCTCTTGATCTAGCCGTCCAAATTGAATGAAATTCAGGATAAGTACAGAGAATTATGGTCTGTAGTCGAATCAATATTAAAATCTGCATAAAACTGCATTTGAGGAAATATCATCATTCTAATGGACCCAATTGAAAGACTTGGGTTCGAACTTTTGGTGACTTTTGCTCTGGATCTAGTCGTTCAAATTGAATGATATTCCGGATACGTACAGATATATATAGTCTGTAGTTGAATCAGTATTAAAATCTGCATAAAACTGCATTTGAGGAAATAAAGGAATTCTAATGGACCCAATTGAAAGACTTGGGTTCGAACTTTTGAAGACGTTTTCTCTGGATCTACACATCCAAATTGAATGAAATTCCGGATACGTAAAGAGAATTATGGTGTGAAGTTGTATCAATAACAAAATCTGAATAATACTGCATTTGAGGAAATATCATCATACTAATGGACCCAATTGAAAAACTTGGGTTCGAACTTTTGGTGACGTTTTCTCTGGATCTAGATTGATCTACACGTCCAAATTGAATGAAATTCCGGATACGTTCAGAGAATTATAGTCTGTAGTTGAATCAATATTAAAATCTGCATAAAACTGCATTTGAGGAAATATTAGAATTCTAATGGACCCAATTGAAAGACTTGGGTTCGAACTTTTGAAGACGTTTTCTCTGGATCTACACGACCAAATTGAATGATATTCCGGATACGTTCAGACAATTATGGTGTGTAGTTGAATCAATATTAAAATCTGCATAAAACTGCATTTGAGGAAATATCATCATTCTTACGGGCCCAATTGAAAGACTTGGGTTCGAACTTTTGAAGAAGTTTGCTCTGGATCTAGACGTTCAAATTGAATGATATTCCGGATACGTACAGAGAATTATAGTCTGTGGTTGAATCAGTATTAAAATATGAATAATACTGCATTTGAGGAAATATCATCATACTAATGGACCCAATTGAAAAACATGGGTTCGAACTTTTGGTGACGTTTTCTCTGGATCTAGATTGATCTACACGTCCAAATTGAATGAAATTCCGGATACGTTCAGAGAATTATAGTCTGTAGTTGAATCAATATTAAAATCTGCATAAAACTGCATTTGAGGAAATATTAAAATTCTAATGGACCCAATTGAAAGACTTGGGTTCGAACTTTTGCAGACGTTTTCTCTGGAATTACACATCCAAATTGAATGAAATTCCGGATACGTACAGAGAATTATGGTGTGAAGTTGAATCAATAACAAAATATGAATAATACTGCATTTGAGGAAATATCATCATACTAATGGACCCAATTGAAAAACTTGGGTTCGAACTTTTGGTGACGATTTCTCTGGATCTAGATTGATCTACACGTCCAAATTGAATGATATTCCGGATACGTACAGAGAATTACAGTCTGTAGTTGAATCAATATTAAAATCTGCATAAAACTGCATTTTAGGAAATATCATCATTCTTACGGGCCCAATTGAAAGACTTGGGTTCGAACTTTTGAAGACGTTTTCTCTGGATCTACACGAACAAATTAAATGATATTCCGGATACGTACAGAGAATTATGGTGTGAAGTTGAATCAATATTAAAATCTGCATAAAACTGCATCTGAGGAAATATTAGAATTCTAATGGACCCAATTGAAAGACTTGGGTTCGAACTTTTGAATACGTTTTCTCTTGATCTACACGTCCAAATTGAATGATATTCCGGATACGTACAGAGAATTATGGTCTGTAGTCGAATCAATATTAAAATCTGCATAAAACTGCATTTGAGGAAATATCATCAGTCTAATGGACCCAATTGAAAGACTTGGGTTCGAACTTTTGAAGACGTTTTCTCTGGATCTACACGACCAAAAAAAATGATATTCCGGATACGTACAGAGAATTATGGTGTGAAGTTGAATCAATATTAAAATCTGCATAAAACTGCAATTGAGGAAATATTAGAATTCTAATGGACCCAATTGAAAGACTTGGGTTCGAACTTTTGGTGACGTTTGCTCTGGATCTAGACGTTCAAATTGAATGAAATTCCGTATACGTACAGAAAATTATGGTGTGAAGTTGAATCAATATTAAAATTTGTATAAAACTGCATTTGAGGAAATATTAGAATTCGAATGGACCCAATTGAAAGACTTGGGTTCGAACTTTTGAAGACGTTTTCTCTTGATCTAGCCGTCCAAATTGAATGAAATTCAGGATAAGTACAGAGAATTATGGTCTGTAGTCGAATCAATATTAAAATCTGCATAAAACTGCATTTGAGGAAATATAATCATTCTAATGGACCCAATTGAAAGACTTGGGTTCGAACTTTTGGTGACTTTTGCTCTGGATCTAAACGTTCAAATTGAAAGATATTCCGGATACGTACAGATATATATAGTCTGTAGTTGAATCAGTATTAAAATCTGCATAAAACTGCATTTGAGGAAATATAGGAATTCTAATGGACCCAATTGAAAGACTTGGGTTCGAACTTTTGAAGACGTTTTCTCTGGATCTACACATCCAAATTGAATGAAATTCCGGATACGTAAAGAGAATTATGGTGTGAAGTTGTATCAATAACAAAATCTGAATAAAACTGCATTAGAGGAAATATCATCATTCTAATGGACCCAATTGAAAGACTTGGGTTCGAACTTTTGGTGACGTTTTCCCTGGATCTACAAGTCCAAATTGAATGAAATTCCGGATACGTACAGAGAGTTATTGTCTGTAGTTGAATCAATATTAAAATCTGCATAAAACTGCATTTGAGCAAATATCATCATTCTAATGGACCCAATTAAAAGTCTTGGGTTCGAACTTTTGGTGACGCTTTCTCTGGATCTAGACGTTCATATTGAATGATATTCCGGATACGTACAGAGAATTATGGTGTGAAGTTGAATCAATAACAAAATATGAATAATACTGCATTTGAGGAAATATCATCATACTAATGAACCCAATTGAAAAACTTGGGTTCGAACTTTTGGTGACGTTTTCTCTGGATCTAGATTGATCTTCACGTCCAAATTGAATGAAATTCCGGATACGTTCAGAGAATTATAGTCTGTAGTTGAATCAATATTAAAATCTGTATAAAACTGCATTTGAGGAAATATTAGAATTCTAATGGACCCAATTGAGAGACTTGGGTTCGAACTTTTGAAGACGTTTTCTCTGGATCTACACGACCAAATTGAATGATATTCCGGATACGTTCAGACAATTATGGTGTGAAGTTGAATCAATATTAAAATCTGCATAAAACTGCATTTTAGGAAATATCATCATTCTTACGGGCCCAATTGAAAGACTTGGGTTCGAACTTTTGAAGACGTTTGCTCTGGATCTAGACGTTCAAATTGAATGATATTCCGGATACGTACAGAGAATTATAGTCTGTGGTTGAATCAGTATTAAAATATGAATAAAACTGCATTTGAAAAAATATTAGAATTCTTATGGACCCAATTGAAAGACTTGGGTTCGAACTTTTGAAGACGTTTTCTCTGGAATTACACATCCAAATTGAATGAAATTCCGGATACGTACAGAGAATTATGGTGTGAAGTTGAATCAATAACAAAATATGAATAATACTGCATTTGAGGAAATATCATCATACTAATGGACCCAATTGAAAAACTTGGGTTCGAACTTTTGGTGACGTTTTCTCTGGATCTAGATTGATCTACACGTCCATAAAAATATTAGAATTCTCATGGACCCAATTCAAAGACTTGGGTTCGAACTTTTGAAGACGTTTTCTCTGGATCTACACATCCAAATTGAATGAAATTCCGGATACGTACAGAGAATTATGGTGTGAAGTTGAATCAATAACAAAATCTGAATAATACTGCATTAGAGGAAATATCATCATTCTAATGGACCCAATTGAAAGACTTGGGTTCGAACTTTTGGTGACGTTTTCTCTGGATCTACACGACCAAATTGAATGATATTCCGGATACGAACAGAGAATTATGGTGTGAAGTTGAATCAATATTAAAATCTGCATAAAACTGCATTTGAGGAAATATTAGAATTCTAATGGACCCAATTCAAAGAATTGGGTTCGAACTTTTGAAGACGTTTTCTCTGGATCTACACATCCAAATTGAATGAAATTCCGGATACGTACAGAGAATTATGGTGTGAAGTTTAATCAATAACAAAATCTGAATAATACTGCATTAGAGGAAATATCATCATTCTAATGGAACCAATTGAAAGACTTGGGTTCGAACTTTTGAAGATGTTATCTCTTGATCTACACGTCCAAATTGAATGAAATTCCGGATACGTACAGAGAATTATGGTCTGTAGTTGAATCAATATTAAAATCTGCATAAAACTGCATTTGAGCAAATATCATCATTCTAATGGACCCAATTGAAAGACTTGGGTTCGAACTTTTGGTGCTGTTTTCTCTGGATCTACACGTCCAAATTGAATGATATTCCGGATACGTACAGAGAATTATGGTGTGAAGTTGAATCAATATTAAAATCTGCATAAAACTGCATTTGAAGAAATATTAGATTTCTAATGGACCCAATTGAAAGACTTGGTTTCGAACTTTTGAAGACGTTTTCTCTGGATCTACACATCCAAATTGAATGAAATTCCGGATACGTACAGAGAATTATGGTGTGAAGTTGAATCAATAGCAAAATCTGTATAATACTGCATTAGAGGAAATATCATCATTCTAATGGACCCAATTGAAAGACTTGGGTTCGAACTTTTGGTGACGTGTTCTCTGGATCTACACGACCGAATTGTATGAAATTCAGGATACGTACAGAGAATTATGGTGTGAAGTTGAATCAATATTAAAATCTGCATAAAACTGCATTTGAGGAAATATTAGAATTCTAATGGACCCAATTCAAAGACTTGGGTTCGAACTTTTGAAGACGTTTTCTCTGGATCTACACATCCAAATTGAATGAAATTCCGGATACGTACAGAGAATTATGGTGTGAAGTTGAATCAATAACAAAATCTGAATAATACTGCATTAGAGGAAATATCATCATTCTAATGGACCCAATTGAAAGACTTGGGTTCGAACTTTTGGTGACGTTTTCTCTGGATCTACACGACCAAATTGAATGATATTCCGGATACGAACAGAGAATTATGGTGTGAAGTTGAATCAATATTAAAATCTGCATAAAACTGCATTTGAGGAAATATTAGAATTCGAATGGACCCAATTCAAAGACTTGGGTTCGAACTTTTGAAGACGTTTTCTCTGGAATTACACGTCCAAATTGAATGAAATTCCGGATACGTGCAGAGAATTATAGTCTGCAGTTGAATCATTAACAAAATCTGCAGAAAACTGCATTAGAGAAAAAATCATCATTCTTACGGGCCCAATTGAAAGACTTGGGTTCGAACTTTTGAAGACGTTTTCTCTGGATCTACACGACCAAATTAAATGATATTCCGGATACGTACAGAGAATTATGGTGTGAAGTTGAATCAATATTAAAATCTGCATAAAACTGCATTTGAGGAAATATTAGAATTCTAATGGACCCAATTGAAAGACTTGGGTTCGAACTTTTGAAGACGTTTTCTCTTGATCTAGCCGTCCAAATTGAATGAAATTCAGGATAAGTACAGAGAATTATGGTCTGTAGTCGAATCAATATTAAAATCTGCATAAAACTGCATTTGAGGAAATATAATCATTCTAATGGACCCAATTGAAAGACTTGGGTTCGAACTTTTGGTGACTTTTGCTCTGGATCTAGACGTTCAAATTGAAAGATATTCCGGATACGTACAGATATATATAGTCTGTAGTTGAATCAGTATTAAAATCTGCATAAAACTGCATTTGAGGAAATATCATCATTCTTACGGGCCCAATTGAAAGACTTGGGTTCGAACTTTTGAAGACGTTTTCTCTGGATCTACACGAACAAATTAAATGATATTCCGGATACGTACAGAGAATTATGGTGTGAAGTTGAATCAATATTAAAATCTGCATAAAACTGCATCTGAGGAAATATTAGAATTCTAATGGACCCAATTGAAAGACTTGGGTTCGAACTTTTGAATACGTTTTCTCTTGATCTACACGTCCAAATTGAATGATATTCCGGATACGTACAGAGAATTATGGTCTGTAGTCGAATCAATATTAAAATCTGCATAAAACTGCATTTGAGGAAATATCATCAGTCTAATGGACCCAATTGAAAGACTTGGGTTCGAACTTTTGAAGACGTTTTCTCTGGATCTAGACGTTCAAATTGAATGATATTCCGGATACGTACAGAGAATTACAGTCTGTAGTTGAATCAATATTAAAATCTGCATAAAACTGCATTTGAGGAAATATCATCATTCTTACGGGCCCAATTGAAAGACTTGGGTTCGAACTTTTGAAGACGTTTTCTCTGGATCTACACGAACAAATTAAATGATATTCCGGATACGTACAGAGAATTATGGTGTGAAGTTGAATCAATATTAAAATCTGCATAAAACTGCATCTGAGGAAATATTAGAATTCTAATGGACCCAATTGAAAGACTTGGGTTCGAACTTTTGAATACGTTTTCTCTTGATCTACACGTCCAAATTGAATGATATTCCGGATACGTACAGAGAATTATGGTCTGTAGTCGAATCAATATTAAAATCTGCATAAAACTGCATTTGAGGAAATATCATCAGTCTAATGGACCCAATTGAAAGACTTGGGTTCGAACTTTTGAAGACGTTTTCTCTGGATCTACACGACCAAAAAAAATGATATTCCGGATACGTACAGAGAATTATGGTGT
Organism: Hesperophylax magnus; assembly: GCA_026573805.1. Taxonomy (NCBI): domain Eukaryota; kingdom Metazoa; phylum Arthropoda; class Insecta; order Trichoptera; family Limnephilidae; genus Hesperophylax; species Hesperophylax magnus. The sequence goes on from JAIUSX010000022.1 coordinate 12,648,542, forward strand.
GAAGTTGAATCAATATTAAAATCTGCATAAAACTGCAATTGAGGAAATATTAGAATTCTAATGGACCCAATTGAAAGACTTGGGTTCGAACTTTTGGTGACGTTTGCTCTGGATCTAGACGTTCAAATTGAATGAAATTCCGTATACGTACAGAAAATTATGGTGTGAAGTTGAATCAATATTAAAATTTGTATAAAACTGCATTTGAGGAAATATTAGAATTCGAATGGACCCAATTGAAAGACTTGGGTTCGAACTTTTGAAGACGTTTTCTCTTGATCTAGCCGTCCAAATTGAATGAAATTCAGGATAAGTACAGAGAATTATGGTCTGTAGTCGAATCAATATTAAAATCTGCATAAAACTGCATTTGAGGAAATATAATCATTCTAATGGACCCAATTGAAAGACTTGGGTTCGAACTTTTGGTGACTTTTGCTCTGGATCTAGACGTTCAAATTGAAAGATATTCCGGATACGTACAGATATATATAGTCTGTAGTTGAATCAGAATTAAAATCTGCATAAAACTGCATTTCAGGAAATATAGGAATTCTAATGGACCCAATTGAAAGACTTGGGTTCGAACTTTTGAAGACGTTTTCTCTGGATCTACACATCCAAATTGAATGAAATTCCGGATACGTAAAGAGAATTATGTTGTGAAGTTGTATCAATAACAAAATCTGAATAATACTGCATTAGAGGAAATATCATCATTCTAATGGACCCAATTGAAAGACTTGGGTTCGAACTTTTGGTGACGTTTTCCCTGGATCTACAAGTCCAAATTGAATGAAATTCCGGATACGTACAGAGAGTTATGGTCTGTAGTTGAATCAATATTAAAATCTGCATAAAACTGCATTTGAGCAAATATCATCATTCTAATGGACCCAATTAAAAGTCTTGGGTTCGAACTTTTGGTGACGCTTTCTCTGGATCTAGACGTTCATATTGAATGATATTCCGGATACGTACAGAGAATTATGGTGTGAAGTTGAATCAATAACAAAATATGAATAATACTGCATTTGAGGAAATATCATAATACTAATGAACCCAATTGAAAAACTTGGGTTCGAACTTTTGGTGACGTTTTCTCTGGATCTAGATTGATCTACACGTCCAAATTGAATGAAATTCCGGATACGTTCAGAGAATTATAGTCTGTAGTTGAATCAATATTAAAATCTGTATAAAACTGCATTTGAGGAAATATTAGAATTCTAATGGACCCAATTGAGAGACTTGGGTTCGAACTTTTGAAGACGTTTTCTCTGGATCTACACGACCAAATTGAATGATATTCCGGATACGTTCAGACAATTATGGTGTGAAGTTGAATCAATATTAAAATCTGCATAAAACTGCATTTGAGGAAATATCATCATTCTTACGGGCCCAATTGAAAGACTTGGGTTCGAACTTTTGAAGACGTTTGCTCTGGATCTAGACGTTCAAATTGAATGATATTCCGGATACGTACAGAGAATTATAGTCTGTGGTTGAATCAGTATTAAAATATGAATAAAACTGAATTTGAAAAAATATTAGAATTCTTATGGACCCAATTGAAAGACTTGGGTTCGAACTTTTGAAGACGTTTTCTCTGGAATTACACATCCAAATTGAATGAAATTCCGGATACGTACAGAGAATTATGGTGTGAAGTTGAATCAATAACAAAATATGAATAATACTGCATTTGAGGAAATATCATCATACTAATGGACCCAATTGAAAAACTTGGGTTCGAACTTTTGGTGACGTTTTCTCTGGGTCTAGATTGATCTACACGTCCATAAAAATATTAGAATTCTAATGGACCCAATTCAAAGACTTGGGTTCGAACTTTTGAAGACGTTTTCTCTGGATCTACACATCCAAATTGAATGAAATTCCGGATACGTACAGAGAATTATGGTGTGAAGTTGAATCAATAACAAAATCTGAATAATACTGCATTAGAGGAAATATCATCATTCTAATGGACCCAATTGAAAGACTTGGGTTCGAACTTTTGGTGACGTTTTCTCTGGATCTACACGACCAAATTGAATGATATTCCGGATACGAACAGAGAATTATGGTGTGAAGTTGAATCAATATTAAAATCTGCATAAAACTGCATTTGAGGAAATATTAGAATTCTAATGGACCCAATTCAAAGACTTGGGTTCGAACTTTTGAAGACGTTTTCTCTGGATCTACACATCCAAATTGAATGAAATTCCGGATACGTACAGAGAATTATGGTGTGAAGTTTAATCAATAACAAAATCTGAATAATACTGCATTAGATGAAATATCATCATTCTAATGGAACCAATTGAAAGACTTGGGTTCGAACTTTTGAAGATGTTATCTCTTGATCTACACGTCCAAATTGAATGAAATTCCGGATACGTACAGAGAATTATGGTCTGTAGTTGAATCAATATTAAAATCTGCATAAAACTGCATTTGAGCAAATATCATCATTCTAATGGACCCAATTGAAAGACTTGGGTTCGAACTTTTGGTGCTGTTTTCTCTGGATCTACACGTCCAAATTGAATGATATTCCGGATACGTACAGAGAATTATGGTGTGAAGTTGAATCAATATTAAAATCTGCATAAAACTGCATTTGAGGAAATATTAGAATTCTAATGGACCCAATTCAAAGACTTGGGTTCGAACTTTTGAAGACGTTTTCTCTGGATCTACACATCCAAATTGAATGAAATTCCGGATACGTACAGAGAATTATGGTGTGAAGTTGAATCAATAACAAAATCTGAATAATACTGCATTAGAGGAAATATCATCATTCTAATGGACCCAATTGAAAGACTTGGGTTCGAACTTTTGGTGACGTTTTCTCTGGATCTACACGACCAAATTGAATGATATTCCGGATACGAACAGAGAATTATGGTGTGAAGTTGAATCAATATTAAAATCTGCATAAAACTGCATTTGAGGAAATATTAGAATTCGAATGGACCCAATTCAAAGACTTGGGTTCGAACTTTTGAAGACGTTTTCTCTGGAATTACACGTCCAAATTGAATGAAATTCCGGATACGTGCAGAGAATTATAGTCTGCAGTTGAATCATTAACAAAATCTGCAGAAAACTGCATTAGAGAAAAAATCATCATTCTTACGGGCCCAATTGAAAGACTTGGGTTCGAACTTTTGAAGACGTTTTCTCTGGATCTACACGACCAAATTAAATGATATTCCGGATACGTACAGAGAATTATGGTGTGAAGTTGAATCAATATTAAAATCTGCATAAAACTGCATTTGAGGAAATATTAGAATTCTAATGGACCCAATTGAAAGACTTGGGTTCGAACTTTTGGTGACGTTTGCTCTGGATCTAGAAGTTCAAATCGAATGATATTCCGGATACGTACAGAGAATTATAGTCTGTAGTTTAATCAGTATTAAAATCTGCATAAAACTGCATTTGAGGAAATAATAGAATTCTAATGGACCCAATTGAAAGACTTGGGTTCGAACTTTTGGTGACGTTTTCTCTGGATCTACAAGTCCAAATTGAATGAAATTCCGGATACGTACAGAGAATTATGGTCTGTAGTTGAATCAATATTAAAATCTGCATAAAACTGCATTTGAGCAAATATCATCATTCTAATGGAACCAATTGAAAGACTTGGGTTCGAACTTTTGAAGATGTTTTCTCTTGATCTACCTGTCCAAATTGAATGAAATTCCGGATACGTACAGAGAATTATGGTCTGTAGTTGAATCAATATTAAAATCTGCATAAAACTGCATTTGAGCAAATATCATCATTCTAATGGACCCAATTTAAAGACATGGGTTCGAACTTTTGGTGACGTTTTCTCTGGATCTACACGTCCAAATTGAATGAAATTCCGGAAACGTACAGAGAATTATAGTCTGCATTTGAATCATTAACAAAATCTGCAGAAAACTGCATTAGAGAAAAAATCATCATTCTTACGGGCCCAATTGAAAGACTTGGGTTCGAAGTTTTGAAGACGTTTTCTCTGGATCTACACGACCAAATTAAATGATATTCCGGATAGGTACAGAGAATTATGGTGTGAAGTTGAATCAATATTAAAATCTGCATAAAACTGCATTTGAGGAAATATTAGAATTCTAATGGACCCAATTGAAAGACTTGGGTTCGAACTTTTGGTGACGTTTGCTCTGGATCTAGAAGTTCAAATTGAATGATATTCCGGATACGTACAGAGAATTATGGTCTGTAGTTGAATCAATATTAAAATCTGCATAAAACTGCATTTGAGCAAATATCATCATTCTAATGGACCCAATTGAAAGACTTGGGTTCGAACTTTTGGTGACGTTTTCTCTGGATCTACACGTTCAAATTGAATGATATTCCGGATACGTACAGAGAAATATGGTGTGAAGTTGAATCAATATTAAAATCTGCATAAAACTGCATTTGAGGAAATATTAGAATTCTAATGGACCCAATTGAAAGACTTGGGTTCGAACTTTTGGTGACGTTTGCTCTGGATCTAGAAGTTTAAATTGAATGATATTCCGGATACGTACAGAGAATTATAGTCTGTAGTTGAATCAGTATTAAAATCTGCATAAAACTGCATTTGATGAAATATTAGAATTCTAATGGACCCAATTGAAAGACTTGGGTTCGAACTTTTGAAGACGTTTTCTCTGGATCTACACATCCAAATTGAATGAAATTCCGGATACGTACAGAGAATTATGGTGTGAAGTTGAATCAATAGCAAAATCTGAATAATACTGCATTAGAGGAAATATCATCATTCTAATGGACCCAATTGAAAGACTTGGGTTCGAACTTTTGGTGACGTTTTCTCTGGATCTACACGACCAAATTGAATGAAATTCCGGATACGTGCAGAGAATTATAGTCTGTAGTTGAATCAATATTAAAATCTGCAGAAAACTGCATTTTAGGAAATGTTATTATTCTATCGGGCCCTCTCGAAAGACTTGGGTTCGAAGATTTTAAGACTTTTCTCTGGATCTTCACGGCGAAATTGACATTTATATCGGATACGTACTAAGAATTATGAACTAAAGTTGAATCAATCACAAACTCTGCAAAAAACTACTTTTAAAGAAATATCATCATTCTTATGGGCCCAATTGAATTACTTGGGTTCGAACTTTTGAAGACGTTTTCTCTGGATCTACACGTCCAAATTGAATGAAATTCCGGATACGTACAGAGAATTATAGTCTGCAGTTGAATCATTAACAAAATCTGCAGAAAACTGCATTGGAGAAAAAATCATCATTCTTACGGGCCCAATTGAAAGACTTGGGTTCGAACTTTTGAAGACGTTTTCTCTGGATCTACACTACCAAATTAAATGATATTCCGGATACGTACAGAGAATTATGGTGTGAAGTTGAATCAATATTAAAATCTGCATAAAACTGCATTTGAGGAAATATTAGAATTCTAATGGACCCAATTGAAAGACTTGGGTTCGAACTTTTGGTGACGTTTGCTCTGGATCTAGAAGTTCAAATTGAATGATATTCCGGATACGTACAGAGAATTATAGTCTGTAGTTGAATCAGTATTAAAATCTGCATAAAACTGCATTTGAGGAAATATTAGAATTCTAATGGACCCAATTGAAAGACTTGGGTTCGAACTTTTGGTGACGTTTTCTCTGGATCTACAAGTCCAAATTGAAAGAAATTCCGGATACGTACAGAGAATTATGGTCTGTAGTTGAATCAATATTAAAATCTGCATAAAACTGCATTTGAGCAAATATCATCATTCTAATGGAACCAATTGAAAGACTTGGGTTCGAACTTTTGAAGATGTTTTCTCTTGATCTACACGTCCAAATTGAATGAAATTCCGGATACGTACAGAGAATTATAGTCTGTAGTTGAATCAATATTAAAATCTGCAGAAAACTGCATTTTAGGAAATGTATTTATTCTATCGGGCCCTCTCGAAAGACTTGGGTTCGAAGATTTTAAGATGTTTTCTCTGGATCTACACGTCCAAATTGAATGAAATTCCGGATACGTACAGAGAATTATAGTCTGTAGTTGAATCAATATTAAAATCTGCAGAAAACTGCATTTTAGGAAATGTATTTATTCTATCGGGCCCTCTCGAAAGACTTGGGTTCGAAGATTTTAAGATGTTTTCTCTGGATCTACTCATCCAAATTGAATGAAATTCCGGATACGTACAGAGAATTATGGTGTGAAGTTGAATCAATAACAAAATCTGAATAATACTGCATTAGAGGAAATATCATCATTCTAATGGACCCAATTGAAAGACTTGGGTTCGAACTTTTGGTGACGTTTTCTCTGGATCTACAAGTCCAAATTGAATGAAATTCCGGATACGTACAGAGAATTATGGTCTGTAGTTGAATCAATATTAAAATCTGCATAAAACTGCATTCGAGCAAATATCATCATTCTAATGGACCCAATTGAAAGACTTGGGTTCAAACTTTTGGTGACGTTTCCTCTGGATCTACATGTCCAAATTGAATGATATTCCGGATACGTACAGAGAATTATGTTGTGAAGTTGAATCAATAACAAAATCTGAATAATACTGCATTAGAGGAAATATCATCATTCTAATGGACCCAATTGAAAGACTTGGGTTCGAACTTTTGGTGACGTTTTCCCTGGATCTACAAGTCCAAATTGAATGAAATTCCGGATACGTACAGAGAGTTATGGTCTGTAGTTGAATCAATATTAAAATCTGCATAAAACTGCATTTGAGCAAATATCATCATTCTAATGGACCCAATTAAAAGTCTTGGGTTCGAACTTTTGGTGACGCTTTCTCTGGATCTAGACGTTCATATTGAATGATATTCCGGATACGTACAGAGAATTATGGTGTGAAGTTGAATCAATAACAAAATATGAATAATACTGCATTTGAGGAAATATCATCATACTAATGAACCCAATTGAAAAACTTGGGTTCGAACTTTTGGTGACGTTTTCTCTGGATCTAGATTGATCTACACGTCCAAATTGAATGAAATTCCGGATACGTTCAGAGAATTATAGTCTGCAGTTGAATCAATATTAAAATCTGTATAAAACTGCATTTGAGGAAATATTAGAATTCTAATGGACCCAATTGAGAGACTTGGGTTCGAACTTTTGAAGACGTTTTCTCTGGATCTACACGACCAAATTGAATGATATTCCGGATACGTTCAGACAATTATGGTGTGAAGTTGAATCAATATTAAAATCTGCATAAAACTGCATTTGAGGAAATATCATCATTCTTACGGGCCCAATTGAAAGACTTGGGTTCGAACTTTTGAAGACGTTTGCTCTGGATCTAGACGTTCAAATTGAATGATATTCCGGATACGTACAGAGAATTATAGTCTGTGGTTGAATCAGTATTAAAATATGAATAAAACTGCATTTGAAAAAATATTAGAATTCTTATGGACCCAATTGAAAGACTTGGGTTCGAACTTTTGAAGACGTTTTCTCTGGAATTACACATCCAAATTGAATGAAATTCCGGATACGTACAGAGAATTATGGTGTGAAGTTGAATCAATAACAAAATATGAATAATACTGCATTTGAGGAAATATCATCATACTAATGGACCCAATTGAAAAACTTGGGTTCGAACTTTTGGTGACGTTTTCTCTGGATCTAGATTGATCTACACGTCCAAATTGAATGATATTCCGGATACGTACAGAGAATTACAGTCTGTAGTTGAATCAATATTAAAATCTGCATAAAACTGCATTTGAATCAATATTAAAATCTGAATAAAACTGCATTTGAAGAAATATCATCATTCTTACGGGCCCAATTGAAAGACTTGGGTTCGAACTTTTGAAGACGTTTTCTCTGGATCTACACGACCAAATTAAATGATATTCCGGATACGTACAGAGAATTATGGTGTGAAGTTGAATCAATAATAAAATCTGCATAAAACAGCATTTTAGGAAATGTCATTATTCTATCGGGCCCTCTCGAAAGACTTGGGTTCGAAGATTTTAAGACGTTTTCTCTGGATCTACACGGCGAAATTGACATAAATATCGGATACGTACTAAGAATTATGAACTGAAGTTTAATCAATCACAAACTCTGCAATAAACTACATTTAAAGAAATATCATCATTCTTATGGGCCCAATTGAATAACTTGGGTTCGAACTTTTGAAGACGTTTTCTCTGGATCTACATGTCCAAATTGAATTAAATTCCGGATACGTACAGAGAATTATAGTCTGCAGTTGAATCATAAACAAAATCTGCAGAAAACTGCATTTGAGGAAATATCATCATTCTTACGGGCCCAATTGAAAGACTTGGGTTCGAACTTTTGAAGAAGTTTGCTCTGGATCTAGACGTTCAAATTGAATGATATTCCGGATACGTACAGAGAATTATAGTCTGTGGTTGAATCAATATTAAAATCTGCATAAAACTGCAATTGAGGAAATATTAGAATTCTAATGGACCCAATTGAAAGACTTGGGTTCGAACTTTTGAAGACGTTTTCTCTCGATCAACACGTCCAAATTGAATGAAATTCAGGATACGTACAGAGAATTATGGTGTGAAGTTGAATCAATGACAAAATCTGAATAATACTGCATTAGAGGAAATATCATCATTCTAATGGACCCAATTGAAAGACTTGCGTTCGAACTTTTGAAGACTTTTTCTCTGGAACTACACGACCAAATTGAATGATATTCCGGATACGAACAGAGAATTATGGTGTGAAGTTGAATCAATATTAAAATCTGCATAAAACTGCATTTGAGGAAATATTAGAATTCGAATGGACCCAATTGAAAGACTTGGGTTCGAACTTTTGAAGACGTTTTCTCTTGATCTACCCGTCCAAATTGAATGATATTCCGGATACGTACAGAGAATTATAGTCTGTAGTTGAATCATTATTAAAATCTGCATAAAACTGCATTTGAATCAATATTAAAATCTGCATAAAACTGCATTTGAAGAAATATCATCATTCTTACGGGCCCAATTGAAAAACTTGGGATCGAACTTTTGAAGACGTTTTCTCTGGATCTACACGACCAAATTGAATGAAATTCAGGATACGTACAGAGAATTATGGTGTGAAGTTGAATCAATATTAAAATCTGCATAAAACTGCATTTGAGGAAATATAAGAATTCTCATGGACCCAATTGAAAGACTTGGGTTCGAAATTTTGGTGACGTTTGCTCTGGATCTAGACGTTCAAATTGAATGATATTCCGGATACTTACAGAGAATTATAATCTGTAGTTGAATATTAAAATCTGCATAAAACTGCATTTGAGGAAATTTAAGAATTCTTATGGACCCAATTGAAAGACTTGGGTTCGAACTTTTGAAGACGTTTTCTCTTGATCTACACGTCCAAATTTAATGAAATTCCGGATACGTACAGAGAATTATAGTCTGTAGTTGAATCAGTATTAAAATCTGCATAAAACTGCATTTGAGGAAATATTAGAATTCTAACAGACCCAATTGAAAGACTTGGGTTCGAACTTTTGAAGACGTTTTCTCTGGATCTACACATCCAAATTGAATGAAATTCCGGATACGTACAGAGAATTATGGTGTGAAGTTGAATCAATAACAAAATCTGAATAATACTGCATTCGACGAAAAATCATCATTCTAATGGACCCAATTGAAAGACTTGCGTTCGAACTTTTGAAGACGTTTTCTCTGGAACTACACGACCAAATTGAATGATATTCCGGATACGAACAGAGAATTATGGTGTGAAGTTGAATCAATATTAAAATCTGCATAAAACTGCATTTGAGGAAATATTAGAATTCGAATGGACCCAATTGAAAGACTTGGGTTCGAACTTTTGAAGACGTTTTCTCTTGATCTACCCGTCCAAATTGAATGAAATTCAGGATACGTACAAAGAATTTTGGTCTGTAGTTGAATCAATATTAAAATCTGCATAAAACTGCATTTGAGGAAATATCATCATTCTAATGGACCCAATTGAAAGACTTGGGTTCGAACTTTTGGTGACGTTTGCTCTGGATCTAGACGTTCAAATTGAATGATATTCCGGATACGTACAGAGAATTATAGTCTGTAGTTGAATCATTATAAAAATCTGCATAAAACTGCATTTGAGGAAATATAAGAATTCTCATGGACCCAATTGAAAGACTTGGGTTCGAAATTTTGATGACGTTTGCTCTGGATCTAGACGTTCAAATTGAATTATATTCCGGATACTTACTGAGAATTATAGTCTGTAGTTGAATCAGTAATAAAATCTGCATAAAACTGCATTTGAGGAAATTTTAGAATTCTTATGGACCCAATTGAAAGACTTGGGTTCGAACTTTTGAAGACGTTTTCTCTTGATCTACACATCCAAATTTAATGAAATTCCGGATACGTACAGAGAATTATAGTCTGTAGTTGAATCAGTATTAAAATCTGCATAAAACTGCATTTGAGGAAATATTAGAATTCCAATAGACCCAATTGAAAGACTTGGGTTCGAACTTTTGAAGACGTTTTCTCTGGATCTACACATCCAAATTGAATGAAATTCCGGATACGTACAGAGAATTATGGTGTGAAGTTGAATCAATAACAAAATCTGAATAATACTGCATTCGACGAAAAATCATCATTCTAATGGACCCAATTGAAAGACTTGGGTTCGAACTTTTGAAGACGTTTTCTCTGGAACTTCACGTCCAAATTGAATGAACTTCCGGATACCTACAGAGAATTATAGTCTGTAGTTTAATCAATATTAAAATCTGCAGAAAACTGCATTTTAGGAAATGTCATTATTCTATCGGGCCCTCTCGAAAGACTTGGGTTCGAAGATTTTCAGACGTTTTCTCTGGATGTACACGGCGAAATTGACATTTATATCGGAAACATACTAAGAATTATGAACTGAAGTTGAATCAATCACAAACTCTGCAAAAAACTACATTTAAGGATATATCATCATTCTTATGGGCCCAATTGAATGACTTGGGTTCGAATTTTGAAGACGTTTTCTCTGGATCTACACGTCCAAATTGAATGAAATTCCGGATACGTACAGAGAATTATAGTCTGCAGTTGAATCATTAACAAAATCTGCAGAAAACTGCATTTGAGAAAATATCATCTTTCTTACGGGCCCAATTGAAAGACTTGGGTTCGAACTTTTGAAGACGTTTTCTCTGGATCTACACGACCAAATTGAATGATATTCCGTATACGTACAGAGAATTATGGTGTGAAGTTGAATCAATATTAAAATCTGCATAAAACTGCATTTGAGGAAATATTAGAATTCGAATGGACCCAATTGAAAGACTTGGGTTCGAACTTTTGAAGACGTTTTCTCTTGATCTAGCCGTCCAAATTGAATGAAATTCAGGATAAGTACAGAGAATTATGGTCTGTAGTTGAATCAATATTTAAATCTGCATAAAACTGAATTTGAGGAAATATCATCATTCTAATGGACCCTCGACAATCGGGGACAGGTGGATGTTGCTTATTTCGACCTGGAAAAAGCATTCGACAAGGTTGACATCGACATTCTTCTAAATAAGCTAGCTTCATTTGGTTTTTCCAAAAGACTTCTCTGTTTTTTTGCTTCATATTTTCGAAATCGTAGACAGTTTGTTTATTATAAGGGTTCCAGTTCATCGGAATTCATAGTTTTTTCTGGAGTTCCTCAGGGGTCTATCCTTGGACCAATTCTATTTTTGATTTTTATCAACGATATTGGTTCAGTCATCACACATTCGCTGTATTTACTATTTGCAGATGACTTGAAACTATATCGCTCAATAAAAAACCATCTTGACTGTATTCTCCTTCAACGTGACATTTACTGCGTCTCAAACACAAACAATAAATGGCTTGAACTTCAGTACACCCATATCGTCTCGATATCGTCAATATCGTCTCGTATACAAGATTAAAGAAACCGCATGTATTTGAATATACAATCAACGAAATTATTCTCCAACACCTAAACCAAATCAAAGATCTAGGAGTTATTTACGACAGCAAACTAACTTTTCACCAACACATCGATGATTTAATAAGCAGAGGATACAGGCTTCTCGGCTTCGTAATTAGAAACTCATATCCGTTTCGTAACACAAAAACACTGACGTTATTATATAACACACTAGTCCTAAGTGTACTTGAATCAAACTCGATCATCTGGGCTCCACATGAATTAACATACACTTAACGCATTGAAAGAGTCCATAAATTTTTTTTAAGGTTTTTATTCTCGCGGCTCTATGGACGTTACCCTTGGCTTTACCCATCGATTTATATATTAGGCATGACCAATTACCACTCCCTAGAGACAAGTAGAGGTATTGCTTTGCTTAAATATTTTTTCCAACTAATAAACGGTCACTTTTCTAATAATGAGATACTGGCCCAATTAAATTTTTTTGTACCAGAGTCTCACTCTCGAGGACGTCATCACAATCTTCTATATAGTAAAGCAAGCCGCACTAATTTATTAATGAACTCACCTGTGGGGAGAGCTACGTGCTTTTTGAATGCGGTAGATAAAAAATTAGATTTATTTTTTGTGTCCTATAGCGCATTTGCAAGATTTTTGGCATTGCATATACACTGCATAAATGGTACAATTATAACGTCTTAGGCTTTATTACCTGTAATTGTTATAAATAAATGCACAAATTATATATATAAATAAATAAATAAATAAATTGAAAGGGTTTTTTTTTTTTTTTTTTTTTTTTTTTTAACATACAACAAACGATGTTGTATTCCCAAGAGTTATTAAACTCATTAAGGGATCGCCAATTGGTAGTTTTCAAATAGAAAAGTAAAAAAATTAAAAAAAGAGTTTTGTACAGAAAAATTAGATTAAAAATTAAAAATAACCAACCCAACCCAATGTGCAGACACAATGTATGAAGAAAACATTTACAAAACATTTCACAGAAGCAACATACAGACACAACATATGAAGAAATCACTTAACAGATATGTTATAAAAAAAAAATTGTCTTATAAGACTTTATGAATTATTATAATCACTCATTTGATTTATGTACTGTTGGTGTCAAAAAGTTGAAAAAGTATCCTCAATGATGGACTATATAAATGCATAAAAACAAAATCAGGAAAATACATTAAAAAGTACGGGGTCAAAAATAAACAGACCTAATACAAGATGTTTTACATTCAAAATACATGAGAAGATTAAAAAAGCTAAAAAGCTCATCATCTCTGGATGTACAAAGTTTGGTATTTGGAGATAATTAGGACGGCTATCAGAACAGAGTTTGTACCTACTTATGACTCGTTTTCCAAATAACATTTGAAAAAATAGGATTTCAATATATCGTTTCGAGATTTGTTAGAGGCATATACCTGTCTTAATTCTTCAGGCAATTTGTTATAGTTAGTGTAGGCAATATATTCTAATGATTTCAGTCCGAACTTTGTTGAGTGTATTTTTGATATATGTAGTTTGTTGTGTTGTCGTGTATTATATTGGTGAACATCGTTGTTATAGTTCAGTTTTATATTTGTGTGGGTGTTACACTGAATAATATTTAAAATGGTGTTTGTTATCTCAAAGCTAGGAACCATCTTAAATGGCAAAACAAGTGCGTGACGGTAAATATCTTTAACAGGTATATCCCAAGGCAAGCCAAAAATGTTACGCAAGGGTTCGAACTTTTGGTGACGTTTGCTCTGGATCTAGAAGTTCAAATTGAATGATATTCCGGATACATACAGAGAATTATGGTGTGAAGTTTAATCAATAACAAAATCTGAATAATACTGCATTAGAGGAAATATCATCATTCTAATGGACCCAATTGAACGACTTGGGTTCGAACTTTTGGTGACGTTTTCTCTGGATCTACACGACCAAATTGAATGATATTCCGGATACGTACAGAGAATTATGGTGTGAAGTTGAATCAATAACAAAATCTGAATAATACTGCATTCGACGAAAAATCATCATTCTAATGGACCCAATTGAAAGACTTGCGTTCGAACTTTTGAAGACGTTTTCTCTGGAACTACACGACCAAATTGAATGATATTCCGGATACGAACAGAGAATTATGGTGTGAAGTTGAATCAATATTAAAATCTGCATAAAACTGCATTTGAGGAAATATTAGAATTCGAATGGACCCAATTGAAAGACTTGGGTTCGAACTTTTGAAGACGTTTTCTCTTGATCTACCCGTCCAAATTGAATGAAATTCAGGATACGTACAAAGAATTTTGGTCTGTAGTTGAATCAATATTAAAATCTGCATAAAACTGCATTTGAGGAAATATCATCATTCTAATGGACCCAATTGAAAGACTTGGGTTCGAACTTTTGGTGACGTTTGCTCTGGATCTAGACGTTCAAATTGAATGATATTCCGGATACGTACAGAGAATTATAGTCTGTAGTTGAATCATTATAAAAATCTGCATAAAACTGCATTTGAGGAAATATAAGAATTCTCATGGACCCAATTGAAAGACTTGGGTTCGAAATTTTGATGACGTTTGCTCTGGATCTAGACGTTCAAATTGAATTATATTCCGGATACTTACTGAGAATTATAGTCTGTAGTTGAATCAGTAATAAAATCTGCATAAAACTGCATTTGAGGAAATTTTAGAATTCTTATGGACCCAATTGAAAGACTTGGGTTCGAACTTTTGAAGACGTTTTCTCTTGATCTACACATCCAAATTTAATGAAATTCCGGATACGTACAGAGAATTATAGTCTGTAGTTGAATCAGTATTAAAATCTGCATAAAACTGCATTTGAGGAAATATTAGAATTCCAATAGACCCAATTGAAAGACTTGGGTTCGAACTTTTGAAGACGTTTTCTCTGGATCTACACATCCAAATTGAATGAAATTCCGGATACGTACAGAGAATTATGGTGTGAAGTTGAATCAATAACAAAATCTGAATAATACTGCATTCGACGAAAAATCATCATTCTAATGGACCCAATTGAAAGACTTGGGTTCGAACTTTTGAAGACGTTTTCTCTGGAACTTCACGTCCAAATTGAATGAACTTCCGGATACCTACAGAGAATTATAGTCTGTAGTTTAATCAATATTAAAATCTGCAGAAAACTGCATTTTAGGAAATGTCATTATTCTATCGGGCCCTCTCGAAAGACTTGGGTTCGAAGATTTTCAGACGTTTTCTCTGGATCTACACGGCGAAATTGACATTTATATCGGAAACGTACTAAGAATTATGAACTGAAGTTGAATCAATCACAAACTCTGCAAAAAACTACATTTAAGGTATATATTATCATTCTTATGGGCCCAATTGAATGACTTGGGTTCGAATTTTGAAGACGTTTTCTCTGGATCTACACGTCCAAATTGAATGAAATTCCGGATACGTACAGAGAATTATAGTCTGCAGTTGAATCATTAACAAAATCTGCAGAAAACTGCATTTGAGAAAATATCATCATTCTTACGGGCCCAATTGAAAGACTTGGGTTCGAACTTTTGAAGACGTTTTCTCTGGATCTACACGACCAAATTGAATGATATTCCGGATACGTACAGAGAATTATGGTGTGAAGTTGAATCAATAATAAAATGTGCATAAAACTGCATTTGAGGAAATATTAGAATTCGAATGGACCCAATTGAAAGACTTGGGTTCGAACTTTTGAAGACGTTTTCTCTGGATCTACCCGTCCAAATTGAATGAAATTCAGGATACGTACAAAGAATTATGGTCTGTAGTTGAATCAATAACAAAATCTGAATAATACTGCATTAGAGGAAATATCATCATTCTAATGGACCCAATTGAAAGACTTGGGTTCGAACTTTTGGTGACGTGTTCTCTGGATCTACAAGTCCAAATTGAATGAAATTCCGTATACGTACAGAGAATTATGGTGTGAAGTTGAATCAATATTAAAATCTGCATAAAACTGCATTTGAGGAAATATTAGAATTCGAATGGACCCAATTGAAAGACTTCGGTTCGAACTTTTGGTGACGTTTGCTCTGGATCTAGACGTTCAAATTGAATGATATTCCGGATACGTACAGAGAATTATAGTCTGTAGTTGAATCAGTATTAAAATCTGCATAAAACTGCATTTGAGGAAATATCATCATTCTTATGGACCCAATTGAAAGACTTGGGTTCGAACTTTTGGTGACGTTTGCTCTGGATCTAGACGTTCAAATTGTATGATATTCCGGATACGTAAAGAGAATTATAGTCTGTAGTTGAATCAGTATTAAAATCTGCATAAAACTGCATTTGAGGAAATATTAGAATTCTAATGGACCCAATTGAAAGAATTGGGTTCGAACTTTTGAAGACGTTTTCTCTGGATCTACATGTCCAAATTGAATGACATTCTGGATACGTACAGAGAATTATGGTGTGAAGTTGAATCAATATTAAAATCTGCATAAAACTGCATTTGAGGAAATATTAGAATTCGAATGGACCCAATTGAAAGACTTGGGTTCGAACTTTTGAAGACGTTTTCTCTTGATCTACCCGTCCAAATTGAATGAAATTCAGGATACGTACAAAGAACTATGGTCTGTAGTTGAGTCAATATTAAAATCTGCATAAAACTGCATTTGAGGAAATATCATCATTCTAATGGACCCAATTGAAAGACTTGGGTTCGAACTTTTGGTGACGTTTGCTCTGGATCTAGACGTTCAAATTGAATGATATTCCGGATACGTACAGAGAATTATAGTCTGTAGTTGAATCATTATAAAAATCTGCATAAAACTGCATTTGAGGAAATATAAGAATTCTCATGGACCCAATTGAAAGACTTGGGTTCGAACTTTTGGTGACGTTTGCTCTGGATCTAGACGTTCAAATTGAATGATTTCCGGATACGTACAGAGAATTATAGTCTGTAGTTGAATCATTATAAAAATCTGCATAAAACTGCATTTGAGGAAATATAAGAATTCTCATGGACCCAATTGAAAGACTTGGGTTCGAAATTTTGGTGACGTTTGCTCTGGATCTAGACGTTCAAATTGAATGATATTCCGGATACTTACAGAGAATTATAGTCTGTAGTTGAATCAGTATTAAAATCTGCATAAAACTGCATTTGAGGAAATTTTAGAATTCTTATGGACCCAATTGAAAGACTTGGGTTCGAACTTTTGAAGACGTTTTCTCTTGATCTACACGTCCAAATTTAATGAAATTCCGGATACGTACAGAGAATTATAGTCTGTAGTTGATTCAGTATTAAAATCTGCATAAAACTGCGTTTGAGGAAATATTAGAATTCTAATAGACCCAATTGAAAGACTTGGGTTCGAACTTTTGAAGACGTTTTCTCTGGATCTACACATCCAAATTGAATGAAATTCCGGATACGTAAGGAGAAGTATGGTGTGAAGTTGAATCAATAACAAAATCTGAATAATACTGCATTAGACGAAAAATCATCATTCTAATGGACCCAATTGAAAGACTTGCTTTCGAACTTTTGAAGACGTTTTCTCTGGAACTACACGACCAAATTGAATGATATTCCGGATACGAACAGAGGATTAAGGTGTGAAGTTGAATCAATATTAAAATCTGCATAAAACTGCATTTGAGGAAATATTAGAATTCGAATGGACCCAATTGAAAGACTTGGGTTCGAACTTTTGAAGACGTTTTCTCTTGATCTACCCGTCCAAATTGAATGAAATTCAGGATACGTACAAAGAATTATGGTCTGTAGTTGAATCAATATTAAAATCTGCATAAAACTGTATTTGAGGAAATATCATCATTCTAATGGACCCAATTGAAAGACTTGGGTTCGAACTTTTGGTGACGTTTGCTCTGGATCTAGACGTTCAAATTGAATGATATTCCGGATACGTACAGAGAATTATAGTCTGTAGTTGAATCATTATAAAAATCTGCATAAAACTGCATTTGAGGAAATATAAGAATTCTCATGGACCCAATTGAAAGACTTGGGTTCGAAATTTTGGTGACGTGTGCTCTGGATCTAGACGTTCAAATTGAATGATTTTCCGGATACTTACAGAGAATTATAGTCTGTAGTTGAATCAGTATTAAAATCTGCATAAAACTGCATTTGAGGAAATTTTAGAATTCTTATGGACCCAATTGAAAGACTTGGGTTCGAACTTTTGAAGACGTTTTCTCTTGATCTACACGTCCAAATTTAATGAAATTCCGGATACGTACAGAGAATTATAGTCTGTAGTTGAATCAGTATTAAAATCTGCATAAAACTGCATTTGAGGAAATATAAGAATTCTAATAGACCCAATTGAAAGACTTGGGTTCGAACTTTTGAAGACGTTTTCTCTGGATCTACACATCCAAATTGAATGAAATTCCGGATACGTACAGAGAATTATGGTTTGAAGTTGAATCAATAACAAAATCTGAATAATAATGCATTCGACGAAAAATCATCATTCTAATGGACCCAATTGAAAGACTTGGGTTCGAACTTTTGAAGACGTTTTCTCTGGAACTACACATCCAAATTGAATGAACTTCCGGATACCTACAGAGAATTATAGTCTGTAGTTGAATCAATATTAAAATCTGCAGAAAACTGCATTTTAGGAAATGTCATTTTTCTATCGGGCCCTCTCGAAAGACTTGGGTTCGAAGATTTTCAGACGTTTTCTCTGGATGTACACGGCGAAATTGACATTTATATCGGAAACATACTAAGAATTATGAACTGAAGTTGAATCAATCACAAACTCTGCAAAAAACTACATTTAAGGATATATCATCATTCTTATGGGCCCAATTGAATGACTTGGGTTCGAATTTTGAAGACGTTTTCTCTGGATCTACACGTCCAAATTGAATGAAATTCCGGATACGTACAGAGAATTATAGTCTGCAGTTGAATCATTAACAAAATCTGCAGAAAACTGCATTTGAGAAAATATCATCTTTCTTACGGGCCCAATTGAAAGACTTGGGTTCGAACTTTTGAAGACGTTTTCTCTGGATCTACACGACCAAATTGAATGATATTCCGTATACGTACAGAGAATTATGGTGTGAAGTTGAATCAATATTAAAATCTGCATAAAACTGCATTTGAGGAAATATTAGAATTCGAATGGACCCAATTGAAAGACTTGGGTTCGAACTTTTGAAGACGTTTTCTCTTGATCTAGCCGTCCAAATTGAATGAAATTCAGGATAAGTACAGAGAATTATGGTCTGTAGTTGAATCAATATTTAAATCTGCATAAAACTGAATTTGAGGAAATATCATCATTCTAATGGACCCTCGACAATCGGGGACAGGTGGATGTTGCTTATTTCGACCTGGAAAAAGCATTCGACAAGGTTGACATCGACATTCTTCTAAATAAGCTAGCTTCATTTGGTTTTTCCAAAAGACTTCTCTGTTTTTTTGCTTCATATTTTCGAAATCGTAGACAGTTTGTTTATTATAAGGGTTCCAGTTCATCGGAATTCATAGTTTTTTCTGGAGTTCCTCAGGGGTCTATCCTTGGACCAATTCTATTTTTGATTTTTATCAACGATATTGGTTCAGTCATCACACATTCGCTGTATTTACTATTTGCAGATGACTTGAAACTATATCGCTCAATAAAAAACCATCTTGACTGTATTCTCCTTCAACGTGACATTTACTGCGTCTCAAACACAAACAATAAATGGCTTGAACTTCAGTACACCCATATCGTCTCGATATCGTCAATATCGTCTCGTATACAAGATTAAAGAAACCGCATGTATTTGAATATACAATCAACGAAATTATTCTCCAACACCTAAACCAAATCAAAGATCTAGGAGTTATTTACGACAGCAAACTAACTTTTCACCAACACATCGATGATTTAATAAGCAGAGGATACAGGCTTCTCGGCTTCGTAATTAGAAACTCATATCCGTTTCGTAACACAAAAACACTGACGTTATTATATAACACACTAGTCCTAAGTGTACTTGAATCAAACTCGATCATCTGGGCTCCACATGAATTAACATACACTTAACGCATTGAAAGAGTCCATAAATTTTTTTTAAGGTTTTTATTCTCGCGGCTCTATGGACGTTACCCTTGGCTTTACCCATCGATTTATATATTAGGCATGACCAATTACCACTCCCTAGAGACAAGTAGAGGTATTGCTTTGCTTAAATATTTTTTCCAACTAATAAACGGTCACTTTTCTAATAATGAGATACTGGCCCAATTAAATTTTTTTGTACCAGAGTCTCACTCTCGAGGACGTCATCACAATCTTCTATATAGTAAAGCAAGCCGCACTAATTTATTAATGAACTCACCTGTGGGGAGAGCTACGTGCTTTTTGAATGCGGTAGATAAAAAATTAGATTTATTTTTTGTGTCCTATAGCGCATTTGCAAGATTTTTGGCATTGCATATACACTGCATAAATGGTACAATTATAACGTCTTAGGCTTTATTACCTGTAATTGTTATAAATAAATGCACAAATTATATATATAAATAAATAAATAAATAAATTGAAAGGGTTTTTTTTTTTTTTTTTTTTTTTTTTTAACATACAACAAACGATGTTGTATTCCCAAGAGTTATTAAACTCATTAAGGGATCGCCAATTGGTAGTTTTCAAATAGAAAAGTAAAAAAATTAAAAAAAGAGTTTTGTACAGAAAAATTAGATTAAAAATTAAAAATAACCAACCCAACCCAATGTGCAGACACAATGTATGAAGAAAACATTTACAAAACATTTCACAGAAGCAACATACAGACACAACATATGAAGAAATCACTTAACAGATATGTTATAAAAAAAAAATTGTCTTATAAGACTTTATGAATTATTATAATCACTCATTTGATTTATGTACTGTTGGTGTCAAAAAGTTGAAAAAGTATCCTCAATGATGGACTATATAAATGCATAAAAACAAAATCAGGAAAATACATTAAAAAGTACGGGGTCAAAAATAAACAGACCTAATACAAGATGTTTTACATTCAAAATACATGAGAAGATTAAAAAAGCTAAAAAGCTCATCATCTCTGGATGTACAAAGTTTGGTATTTGGAGATAATTAGGACGGCTATCAGAACAGAGTTTGTACCTACTTATGACTCGTTTTCCAAATAACATTTGAAAAAATAGGATTTCAATATATCGTTTCGAGATTTGTTAGAAGCATATACCTGTCTTAATTCTTCAGGCAATTTGTTATAGTTAGTGTAGGCAATATATTCTAATGATTTCAGTCCGAACTTTGTTGAGTGTATTTTTGATATATGTAGTTTGTTGTGTTGTCGTGTATTATATTGGTGAACATCGTTGTTATAGTTCAGTTTTATATTTGTGTGGGTGTTACACTGAATAATATTTAAAATGGTGTTTGTTATCTCAAAGCTAGGAACCATCTTAAATGGCAAAACAAGTGCGTGACGGTAAATATCTTTAACAGGTATATCCCAAGGCAAGCCAAAAATGTTACGCAAGGGTTCGAACTTTTGGTGACGTTTGCTCTGGATCTAGAAGTTCAAATTGAATGATATTCCGGATACATACAGAGAATTATGGTGTGAAGTTTAATCAATAACAAAATCTGAATAATACTGCATTAGAGGAAATATCATCATTCTAATGGACCCAATTGAACGACTTGGGTTCGAACTTTTGGTGACGTTTTCTCTGGATCTACACGACCAAATTGAATGATATTCCGGATACGAACAGAGAATTATGGTGTGAAGTTGAATCAATATTAAAATCTGCATAAAACTGCATTTGAGGAAATATTAGAATTCGAATGGACCCAATTGAAAGACTTCGGTTCGAACTTTTGGTGACGTTTGCTCTGGATCTAGACGTTCAAATTGAATGATATTCCGGATACGTACAGAGAATTATAGTCTGTAGTTGAATCAGTATTAAAATCTGCATAAAACTGCATTTGAGGAAATATCATCATTCTTATGGACCCAATTGAAAGACTTGGGTTCGAACTTTTGGTGACGTTTGCTCTGGATCTAGACGTTCAAATTTTATGATATTCCGGATGCGTACAGAGAATTATAGTCTGTAGTTGAATCAGTATTAAAATCTGCATAAAACTGCATTTGAGGAAATATTAGAATTCTAATGGACCCAATTGAAAGAATTGGGTTCGAACTTTTGAAGACGTTTTCTCTGGATCTACATGTCCAAATTGAATGAAATTCCGGATACGTACAGAGAATTATGGTGTGAAGTTGAATCAATAACAAAATCTGAATAATACTGCATTAGACGAAATATCATCATTCTAATGGACCCAAATGAAAGACTTGGGTTCGAACTTTTGGTGACGTTTTCTCTGGATCTACACGACCAAATTGAATGATATTCCGGATACGAACAGAGAATTATGGTGTGAAGTTGAATCAATATTAAAATCTGCATAAAACTGCATTTGAAGAAATATTAGAATTCTAATGGACCCAATTGAAAGACTTGGGTTCGAACTTTTGAAGACGTTTTCTCTGGATCTACAGGACCAAATTAAATGATATTCCGGATAGGTACAGAGAATTATGGTGTGAAGTTGAATCAATATTAAAATCTGCATAAAACTGCATTTGAGCAAATATCATCATTCTAATGGACCCAATTGAAAGACTTGGGTTCGAACTTTTGGTGACGTTTTCTCTGGATCTACAAGTCCAAATAGAATGAAATTCCGGATACGTACAGAGAATTATGGTCTGTAGTTGAATCAATATTAAAATCTGCATAAAACTGCATTTGAGCAAATATCATCATTCTAATGGAACCAATTGAAAGACTTGGGTTCGAACTTTTGAAGATGTTTTCTCTTGATCTACACGTCCAAATTGAATGAAATTCCGGATACGTACAGAGAATTATGGTCTGTAGTTGAATCAATATTAAAATCTGCATAAAACTGCATTTGAGCAAATATCATCATTCTAATGGACCCAATTGAAAGACTTGGGTTCGAACTTTTGGTGACGTTTTCTCTGGATCTACACGTCCAAATTGAATGATATTCCGGATACGTACAGAGAATTATGGTGTGAAGTTGAATCAATATTAAAATCTGCATAAAACTGCATTTGAAGAAATATTAGAATTCTAATGGACCCAATTGAAAGACTTGGGTTCGAACTTTTGAAGACGTTTTCTCTGGATCTACACATCCAAATTGAATGAAATTCCGGATACGTACAGAGAATTATGGTGTGAAGTTGAATCAATAGCAAAATCGGAATAATACTGCATTAGAGGAAATATCATCATTCTAATGGACCCAATTGAAAGACTTGGGTTCGAACTTTTGGTGACGTGTTCTCTGGATCTCCACGACCAAATTGTATGAAATTCAGGATACGTACAGAGAATTATGATGTGAAGTTGAATCAATATTAAAATCTGCATAAAACTGCATTTGAGGAAATATTAAAATTCTATTGGACCCAATTCAAAGACTTGGGTTCGAACTTTTGAAGACGTTTTCTCTGGATCTACACATCCAAATTGAATGAAATTCCGGATACGTACAGAAAATTATGGTGTGAAGTTGAATCAATAACAAAATCTGAATAATACTGCATTAGAGGAAATATCATCATTCTAATGGAACCAATTGAAAGACTTGGGTTCGAACTTTTGAAGATGTTATCTCTTGATCTACACGTCCAAATTGAATGAAATTCCGGATACGTACAGAAAATTATGGTCTGTAGTTGAATCAATATTAAAATCTGCATAAAACTGCATTTGAAGAAATATCATCATTCTAATGGACCCAATTGAAAGACTTGGGTTCGAACTTTTGGTGACGTTTTCTCTGGATCTACACGTCCAAATTGAATGATATTCCGGATACGTACAGAGAATTATGGTGTGAAGTTGAATCAACATTAAAATCTGCATAAAACTGCATTTGAAGAAATATTAGAATTCTAATGGACCCAATTGAAAGACTTGGGTTCGAACTTTTGAAGACGTTTTCTCTGGATCTACACATCCAAATTGAATGAAATTCCGGATACGTACAGAGAATTATGGTGTGAAGTTGAATCAATAGCAAAATCTGAATAATACTGCATTAGAGGAAATATCATCATTCTAATGGACCCAATTGAAAGACTTGGGTTCGAACTTTTGGTGACGTGTTCTCTGGATCTACACGACCGAATTGTATGAAATTCAGGATACGTACAGAGAATTATGATGTGAAGTTGAATCAATATTAAAATCTGCATAAAACTGCATTTGAGGAAATATTAGAATTCTAATGGACCCAATTCAAAGACTTGGGTTCGAACTTTTGAAGACGTTTTCTCTTGATCTACACATCCAAATTTAATGAAATTCCGGATACGTACAGAGAATTATGGTGTGAAGTTGAATCAATAACAAAATCTGAATAATACTGCATTAGAGGAAATATCATCATTCTAATGGACCCAATTGAAAGACTTGGGTTCGAACTTTTGGTGACGTTTTCTCTGGATCTACACGACCAAATTGAATGATATTCCGGATACGAACAGAGAATTATGGTGTGAAGTTGAATCAATATTAAAATCTGCATAAAACTGCATTTGAGGAAATATTAGAATTCTAATGGACCCAATTCAAAGACTTGGGTTCGAACTTTTGAAGACGTTTTCTCTGGATCTACACATCCAAATTGAATGAAATTCCGGATACGTACAGAGAATTATGGTGTGAAGTTTAATCAATAACAAAATCTGAATAATACTGCATTAGAGGAAATATCATCATTCTAATGGAACCAATTGAAAGACTTGGGTTCGAACTTTTGAAGATGTTATCTCTTGATCTACACGTCCAAATTGAATGAAATTCCGGATACGTACAGAGAATTATGGTCTGTAGTTGAATCAATATTAAAATCTGCATAAAACTGCATTTGAGCAAATATCATCATTCTAATGGACCCAATTTAAAGACTTGGGTTCGAACTTTTGGTGCTGTTTTCTCTGGATCTACACGTCCAAATTGAATGATATTCCGGATACGTACAGAGAATTATGGTGTGAAGTTGAATCATTAACAAAATCTGCAGAAAACTGCATTAGAGAAAAAATCATCATTCTTACGGGCCCAATTGAAAGACTTGGGTTCGAAGTTTTGAAGACGTTTTCTCTGGATCTACACGACCAAATTAAATGATATTCCGGATAGGTACAGAGAATTATGGTGTGAAGTTGAATCAATATTAAAATCTGCATAAAACTGCATTTGAGGAAAAATTAGAATTCTAATGGACCCAATTGAAAGACTTGGGTTCGAACTTTTGGTGACGTTTGCTCTGGATCTAGAAGTTCAAATTGAATGATATTCCGGATACGTACAGAGAATTATGGTCTGTAGTTGAATCAATATTAAAATCTGCATAAAACTGCATTTGAGGAAATATTAGAATTCTAATGGACCCAATTGAAAGACTTGGGTTCGAACTTTTGGTGACGTTTGCTCTGGATCTAGAAGTTTAAATTGAATGATATTCCGGATACGTACAGAGAATTATAGTCTGTAGTTGAATCAGTATTAAAATCTGCATAAAACTGCATTTGATGAAATATTAGAATTCTAATGGACCCAATTGAAAGACTTGGGTTCGAACTTTTGAAGACGTTTTCTCTGGATCTACACATCCAAATTGAATGAAATTCCGGATACGTACAGAGAATTATGGTGTGAAGTTGAATCATAAACAAAATCTGCAGAAAACTGCTATTGAGAAAATATCATCATTCTTACGGGCCCAATTGAAAGACATGGGTTCGAACTTTTGAAGACGTTTTCTCTGGACTTACACGACCAAATTAAATGATATTCCGGATACGTACAGACAATTTCAGTCTGTAGTTGAATCAATATTAAAATCTGCATAAAACTGCAATTGAGGAAATATTAGAATTCTAATGGACCCAATTGAAAGACTTGGGTTCGAACTTTTGAAGACGTTTTCTCTCGATCAACACGTCCAAATTGAATGAAATTCAGGATACGTACAGAGAATTATGGTGTGAAGTTGAATCAATGACAAAATCTGAATAATACTGCATTAGAGGAAATATCATCATTCTAATGGACCCAATTGAAAGACTTGGGTTCTAACTTTTGGTGACGTTTTCTCTGGATCTACACGACCAAATTGAATGAAATTCCGGATACGTGCAGAGAATTATATTCTGTAGTTGAATCAATATTAAAATCTGCAGAAAACTGCATTTTAGGAAATGTTATTATTCTATCGGGCCCTCTCGAAAGACTTGGGTTCGAAGATTTTAAGACTTTTCTCTGGATCTACACGGCGAAATTGACATTTATATCGGATACGTACTAAGAATTATGAACTAAAGTTGAATCAATCACAAACTCTGCAAAAAACTACTTTTAAAGAAATATCATCATTCTTATGGGCCCAATTGAATTACTTGGGTTCGAACTTTTGAAGACGTTTTCTCTGGATCTACACGTCCAAATTGAATGAAATTCCGGATACGTACAGAGAATTATAGTCTGCAGTTGAATCATTAACAAAATCTGCAGAAAACTGCATTGGAGAAAAAATCATCATTCTTACGGGCCCAATTGAAAGACTTGGGTTCGAACTTTTGAAGACGTTTTCTCTGGATCTACACTACCAAATTAAATGATATTCCGGATACGTACAGAGAATTATGGTGTGAAGTTGAATCAATATTAAAATCTGCATAAAACTGCATTTGAGGAAATATTAGAATTCTAATGGACCCAATTGAAAGACTTGGGTTCGAACTTTTGGTGACGTTTGCTCTGGATCTAGAAGTTCAAATTGAATGATATTCCGGATACGTACAGAGAATTATAGTCTGTAGTTGAATCAGTATTAAAATCTGCATAAAACTGCATTTGAGGAAATATTAGAATTCTAATGGACCCAATTGAAAGACTTGGGTTCGAACTTTTGGTGACGTTTTCTCTGGATCTACAAGTCCAAATTGAAAGAAATTCCGGATACGTACAGAGAATTATGGTCTGTACTTGAATCAATATTAAAATCTGCATAAAACTGCATTTGAGCAAATATCATCATTCTAATGGAACCAATTGAAAGACTTGGGTTCGAACTTTTGAAGATGTTTTCTCTTGATCTACACGTCCAAATTGAATGAAATTCCGGATACGTACAGAGAATTATAGTCTGTAGTTGAATCAATATTAAAATCTGCAGAAAACTGCATTTTAGGAAATGTATTTATTCTATCGGGCCCTCTCGAAAGACTTGGGTTCGAAGATTTTAAGATGTTTTCTCTGGATCTACACGTCCAAATTGAATGAAATTCCGGATACGTACAGAGAATTATAGTCTGTAGTTGAATCAATATTAAAATCTGCAGAAAACTGCATTTTAGGAAATGTATTTATTCTATCGGGCCCTCTCGAAAGACTTGGGTTCGAAGATTTTAAGATGTTTTCTCTGGATCTACTCATCCAAATTGAATGAAATTCCGGATACGTACAGAGAATTATGGTGTGAAGTTGAATCAATAACAAAATCCGAATAATACTGCATTAGAGGAAATATCATCATTCTAATGGACCCAATTGAAAGACTTGGGTTCGAACTTTTGGTGACGTTTTCTCTGGATCTACAAGTCCAAATTGAATGAAATTCCGGATACGTACAGAGAATTATGGTCTGTAGTTGAATCAATATTAAAATCTGCATAAAACTGCATTTGAGCAAATATCATCATTCTAATGGACCCAATTGAAAGACTTGGGTTCAAACTTTTGGTGACGTTTCCTCTGGATCTACATGTCCAAATTGAATGATATTCCGGATACGTACAGAGAATTATGTTGTGAAGTTGAATCAATAACAAAATCTGAATAATACTGCATTAGAGGAAATATCATCATTCTAATGGACCCAATTGAAAGACTTGGGTTCGAACTTTTGGTGACGTTTTCCCTGGATCTACAAGTCCAAATTGAATGAAATTCCGGATACGTACAGAGAGTTATGGTCTGTAGTTGAATCAATATTAAAATCTGCATAAAACTGCATTTGAGCAAATATCATCATTCTAATGGACCCAATTAAAAGTCTTGGGTTCGAACTTTTGGTGACGCTTTCTCTGGATCTAGACGTTCATATTGAATGATATTCCGGATACGTACAGAGAATTATGGTGTGAAGTTGAATCAATAACAAAATATGAATAATACTGCATTTGAGGAAATATCATCATACTAATGAACCCAATTGAAAAACTTGGGTTCGAACTTTTGGTGACGTTTTCTCTGGATCTCGATTGATCTACACGTCCAAATTGAATGAAATTCCGGATACGTTCAGAGAATTATAGTCTGTAGTTGAATCAATATTAAAATCTGTATAAAACTGCATTTGAGGAAATATTAGAATTCTAATGGACCCAATTGAGAGACTTGGGTTCGAACTTTTGAAGACGTTTTCTCTGGATCTACACGACCAAATTGAATGATATTCCGGATACGTTCAGACAATTATGGTGTGAAGTTGAATCAATATTAAAATCTGCATAAACCTGCATTTGAGGAAATATCATCATTCTTACGGGCCCAATTGAAAGACTTGGGTTCGAACTTTTGAAGACGTTTGCTCTGGATCTAGACGTTCAAATTGAATGATATTCCGGATACGTACAGAGAATTATAGTCTGTGGTTGAATCAGTATTAAAATATGAATAAAACTGCATTTGAAAAAATATTAGAATTCTTATGGACCCAATTGAAAGACTTGGGTTCGAACTTTTGAAGACGTTTTCTCTGGAATTACACATCCAAATTGAATGAAATTCCGGATACGTACAGAGAATTATGGTGTGAAGTTGAATCAATAACAAAATATGAATAATACTGCATTTGAGGAAATATCATCATACTAATGGACCCAATTGAAAAACTTGGGTTCGAACTTTTGGTGACGTTTTCTCTGGATCTAGATTGATCTACACGTCCAAATTGAATGATATTCCGGATACGTACAGAGAATTACAGTCTGTAGTTGAATCAATATTAAAATCTGCATAAAACTGCATTTGAATCAATATTAAAATCTGAATAAAACTGCATTTGAAGAAATATCATCATTCTTACGGGCCCAATTGAAAGACTTGGGTTCGAACTTTTGAAGACGTTTTCTCTAGATCTACACGACCAAATTAAATGATATTCCGGATACGTACAGAGAATTATGGTGTGAAGTTGAATCAATTATAAAATCTGCATAAAACAGCATTTTAGGAAATGTCATTATTCTATCGGGCCCTCTCGAAAGACTTGGGTTCGAAGATTTTAAGACGTTTTCTCTGGATCTACACGGCGAAATTGACATAAATATCGGATACGTACTAAGAATTATGAACTGAAGTTTAATCAATCACAAACTCTGCAATAAACTACATTTAAAGAAATATCATCATTCTTATGGGCCCAATTGAATAACTTGGGTTCGAACTTTTGAAGACGTTTTCTCTGGATCTACAGGTCCAAATTGAATTAAATTCCGGATACGTACAGAGAATTATAGTCTGCAGTTGAATCATAAACAAAATCTGCAGAAAACTGCTATTGAGAAAATATCATCATTCTTACGGGCCCAATTGAAAGACATGGGTTCGAACTTTTGAAGACGTTTTCTCTGGACTTACACGACCAAATTAAATGATATTCCGGATACGTACAGACAATTTCAGTCTGTAGTTGAATCAATATTAAAATCTGCATAAAACTGCAATTGAGGAAATATTAGAATTCTAATGGACCCAATTGAAAGACTTGGGTTCGAACTTTTGAAGACGTTTTCTCTCGATCAACACGTCCAAATTGAATGAAATTCAGGATACGTACAGAGAATTATGGTGTGAAGTTGAATCAATGACAAAATCTGAATAATACTGCATTAGAGGAAATATCATCATTCTAATGGACCCAATTGAAAGACTTGCGTTCGAACTTTTGAAGACGTTTTCTCTGGAACTACACGACCAAATTGAATGATATTCCGGATACGAACAGAGAATTATGGTGTGAAGTTGAATCAATATTAAAATCTGCATAAAACTGCATTTGAGGAAATATTAGAATTCGAATGGACCCAATTGAAAGACTTGGGTTCGAACTTTTGAAGACGTTTTCTCTTGATCTACCTGTCCAAATTGAATGATATTCCGGATACGTACAGAGAATTATAGTCTGTAGTTGAATCATTATTAAAATCTGCATAAAACTGCATTTGAAGAAATATCATCATTCTTACGGGCCCAATTGAAAGACTTGGGATCGAACTTTTGAAGACGTTTTCTCTGGATCTACACGACCAAATTAAATGATATTCCGGATACGTACAGAGAATAATGGTGTGAAGTTGAATCAATATTAAAATCTGCATAAAACTGCATTTGAGGAAATATAAGAATTCTCATGGACCCAATTGAAAGACTTGGGTTCGAAATTTTGGTGACGTTTGCTCTGGATCTAGACGTTCAAATTGAATGATATTCCGGATACTTACAGAGAATTATAATCTGTAGTTGAATATTAAAATCTGCATAAAACTGCATTTGAGGAAATTTAAGAATTCTTATGGACCCAATTGAAAGACTTGGGTTCGAACTTTTGAAGACGTTTTCTCTTGATCTACACGTCCAAATTTAATGAAATTCCGGATACGTACAGAGAATTATAGTCTGTAGTTGAATCAGTATTAAAATCTGCATAAAACTGCATTTGAGGAAATATTAGAATTCTAACAGACCCAATTGAAAGACTTGGGTTCGAACTTTTGAAGACGTTTTCTCTGGATCTACACATCCAAATTGAATGAAATTCCGGATACGTACAGAGAATTATGGTGTGAAGTTGAATCAATAACAAAATCTGAATAATACTGCATTCGACGAAAAATCATCATTCTAATGGACCCAATTGAAAGACTTGCGTTCGAACTTTTGAAGACGTTTTCTCTGGAACTACACGACAAAATTGAATGATATTCCGGATACGAACAGAGAATTATGGTGTGAAGTTGAATCAATATTAAAATCTGCATAAAACTGCATTTGAGGAAATATTAGAATTCGAATGGACCCAATTGAAAGACTTGGGTTCGAACTTTTGAAGACGTTTTCTCTTGATCTACCCGTCCAAATTGAATGAAATTCAGGATACGTACAAAGAATTATGGTCTGTAGTTGAATCAATATTAAAATCTGCATAAAACTGCATTTGAGGAAATATCATCATTCTAATGGACCCAATTGAAAGACTTGGGTTCGAACTTTTGGTGACGTTTGCTCTGGATCTAGACGTTCAAATTGAATGATATTCCGGATACGTACAGAGAATTATAGTCTGTAGTTGAATCATTATAAAAATCTGCATAAAACTGCATTTGAGGAAATATAAGAATTCTCATGGACCCAATTGAAAGACTTGGGTTCGAAATTTTGGTGACGTTTGCTCTGGATCTAGACGTTCAAATTGAATTGTATTCCGGATACTTACTGAGAATTATAGTCTGTAGTTGAATCAGTATTAAAATCTGCATAAAAGTGCATTTGAGGAAATTTTAGAATTCTTATGGACCCAATTGAAAGACTTGGGTTCGAACTTTTGAAGACGTTTTCTCTTGATCTACACGTCCAAATTTAATGAAATTCCGGATACGTACAGAGAATTATAGTCTGTAGTTGAATCAGTATTAAAATCTGCATAAAACTGCATTTGAGGAAATATTAGAATTCAAATAGACCCAATTGAAAGACTTGGGTTCGAACTTTTGAAGACGTTTTCTCTGGATCTACACATCCAAATTGAATGAAATTCCGGATACGTACAGAGAATTATGGTGTGAAGTTGAATCAATAACAAAATCTGAATAATACTGCATTCGACGAAAAATCATCATTCTAATGGACCCAATTGAAAGACTTGGGTTCGAACTTTTGAAGACGTTTTCTCTGGAACTACACGTCCAAATTGAATGAACTTCCGGATACCTACAGAGAATTATAGTCTGTAGTTGAATCAATATTAAAATCTGCAGAAAACTGCATTTTAGGAAATGTCATTATTCTATCGGGCCCTCTCGAAAGACTTGGGTTCGAAGATTTTCAGACGTTTTCTCTGGATCTACACGGCGAAATTGACATTTATATCGGAAACGTACTAAGAATTATGAAGTGAAGTTGAATCAATCACAAACTCTGCAAAAAACTACATTTAAGGTATATATTATCATTCTTATGGGCCCAATTGAATGACTTGGGTTCGAATTTTGAAGACGTTTTCTCTGGATCTACACGTCCAAATTGAATGAAATTCCGGATACGTACAGAGAATTATAGTCTGCAGTTGAATCATTAACAAAATCTGCAGAAAACTGCATTTGAGAAAATATCATCATTCTTACGGGCCCAATTGAAAGACTTGGGTTCGAACTTTTGAAGACGTTTTCTCTGGATCTACACGACCAAATTGAATGATATTCCGGATACGTACAGAGAATTATGGTGTGAAGTTGAATCAATAATAAAATCTGCATAAAACTGCATTTGAGGAAATATTAGAATTCGAATGGACCCAATTGAAAGACTTGGGTTCGAACTTTTGAAGACGTTTTCTCTGGATCTACCCGTCCAAATTGAATGAAATTCAGGATACGTACAAAGAATTATGGTCTGTAGTTGAATCAATAACAAAATCTGAATAATACTGCATTAGAGGAAATATCATCATTCTAATGGACCCAATTGAAAGACTTGGGTTCGAACTTTTGGTGACGTGTTCTCTGGATCTACAAGTCCAAATTGAATGAAATTCCGTATACGTACAGAGAATTATGGTGTGAAGTTGAATCAATATTAAAATCTGCATAAAACTGCATTTGAGGAAATATTAGAATTCGAATGAACCCAATTGAAAGACTTCGGTTCGAACTTTTGGTGACGTTGGCTCTGGATCTAGACGTTCAAATTGAATGATATTCCGGATACGTACAGAGAATTATAGTCTGTAGTTGAATCAGTATTAAAATCTGCATAAAACTGCATTTGAGGAAATATCATCATTCTTATGGACCCAATTGAAAGACTTGGGTTCGAACTTTTGGTGACGTTTGCTCTGGATCTAGACGTTCAAATTGTATGATATTCCGGATACGTACAGAGAATTATAGTCTGTAGTTGAATCAGTATTAAAATCTGCATAAAACTGCATTTGAGGAAATATTAGAATTCTAATGGACCCAATTGAAAGAATTGGGTTCGAACTTTTGAAGACGTTTTCTCTGGATCTACATGTCCAAATTGAATGACATTCTGGATACGTACAGAGAATTATGGTGTGAAGTTGAATCAATATTAAAATCTGCATAAAACTGCATTTGAGGAAATATTAGAATTCGAATGGACCCAATTGAAAGACTTGGGTTCGAACTTTTGAAGACGTTTTCTCTTGATCTACCCGTCCAAATTGAATGAAATTCAGGATACGTACAAAGAACTATGGTCTGTAGTTGAGTCAATATTAAAATCTGCATAAAACTGCATTTGAGGAAATATCATCATTCTAATGGACCCAATTGAAAGACTTCGGTTCGAACTTTTGGTGACGTTTGCTCTGGATCTAGACGTTCAAATTGAATGATTTCCGGATACGTACAGAGAATTATAGTCTGTAGTTGAATCATTATAAAAATCTGCATAAAACTGCATTTGAGGAAATATAAGAATTCTCATGGACCCAATTGAAAGACTTGGGTTCGAAATTTTGGTGACGTTTGCTCTGGATCTAGACGTTCAAATTGAATGATATTCCGGATACTTACAGAGAATTATAGTCTGTAGTTGAATCAGTATTAAAATCAGCATAAAACTGCATTTGAGGAAATTTTAGAATTCTTATGGACCCAATTGAAAGACTTGGGTTCGAACTTTTGAAGACGTTTTCTCTGGATCTACACGACCAAATTGAATGATATTCCGGATACGTACAGAGAATTATGGTGTGAAGTTGAATCAATAATAAAATCTGCATAAAACTGCATTTGAGGAAATATTAGAATTCGAATGGACCCAATTGAAAGACTTGGGTTCGAACTTTTGAAGACGTTTTCTCTGGATCTACCCGTCCAAATTGAATGAAATTCAGGATACGTACAAAGAATTATGGTCTGTAGTTGAATCAATAACAAAATCTGAATAATACTGCATTAGAGGAAATATCATCATTCTAATGGACCCAATTGAAAGACTTGGGTTCGAACTTTTGGTGACGTGTTCTCTGGATCTACAAGTCCAAATTGAATGAAATTCCGTATACGTACAGAGAATTATGGTGTGAAGTTGAATCAATATTAAAATCTGCATAAAACTGCATTTGAGGAAATATTAGAATTCGAATGAACCCAATTGAAAGACTTCGGTTCGAACTTTTGGTGACGTTGGCTCTGGATCTAGACGTTCAAATTGAATGATATTCCGGATACGTACAGAGAATTATAGTCTGTAGTTGAATCAGTATTAAAATCTGCATAAAACTGCATTTGAGGAAATATCATCATTCTTATGGACCCAATTGAAAGACTTGGGTTCGAACTTTTGGTGACGTTTGCTCTGGATCTAGACGTTCAAATTGTATGATATTCCGGATACGTACAGAGAATTATAGTCTGTAGTTGAATCAGTATTAAAATCTGCATAAAACTGCATTTGAGGAAATATTAGAATTCTAATGGACCCAATTGAAAGAATTGGGTTCGAACTTTTGAAGACGTTTTCTCTGGATCTACATGTCCAAATTGAATGACATTCTGGATACGTACAGAGAATTATGGTGTGAAGTTGAATCAATATTAAAATCTGCATAAAACTGCATTTGAGGAAATATTAGAATTCGAATGGACCCAATTGAAAGACTTGGGTTCGAACTTTTGAAGACGTTTTCTCTTGATCTACCCGTCCAAATTGAATGAAATTCAGGATACGTACAAAGAACTATGGTCTGTAGTTGAGTCAATATTAAAATCTGCATAAAACTGCATTTGAGGAAATATCATCATTCTAATGGACCCAATTGAAAGACTTCGGTTCGAACTTTTGGTGACGTTTGCTCTGGATCTAGACGTTCAAATTGAATGATTTCCGGATACGTACAGAGAATTATAGTCTGTAGTTGAATCATTATAAAAATCTGCATAAAACTGCATTTGAGGAAATATAAGAATTCTCATGGACCCAATTGAAAGACTTGGGTTCGAAATTTTGGTGACGTTTGCTCTGGATCTAGACGTTCAAATTGAATGATATTCCGGATACTTACAGAGAATTATAGTCTGTAGTTGAATCAGTATTAAAATCAGCATAAAACTGCATTTGAGGAAATTTTAGAATTCTTATGGACCCAATTGAAAGACTTGGGTTCGAACTTTTGAAGACGTTTTCTCTTGATCTACACGTCCAAATTTAATGAAATTCCGGATACGTACAGAGAATTATAGTCTGTAGTTGAATCAGTATTAAAATCTGCATAAAACTGCGTTTGAGGAAATATTAGAATTCTAATAGACCCAATTGAAAGACTTGGGTTCGAACTTTTGAAGACGTTTTCTCTGGATCTACACATCCAAATTGAATGAAATTCCGGATACGTACAGAGAATTATGGTGTGAAGTTGAATCAATAACAAAATCTGAATAATACTGCATTCGACGAAAAATCATCATTCTAATGGACCCAATTGAAAGACTTGCGTTCGAACTTTTGAAGACGTTTTCTCTGGAACTACACGACCAAATTGAATGATATTCCGGATACGAACAGAGGGTTATGGTGTGAAGTTGAATCAATATTAAAATCTGCATAAAACTGCATTTGAGGAAATATTAGAATTTGAATGGACCCAATTGAAAGACTTGGGTTCGAACTTTTGAAGACGTTTTCTCTTGATCTACCCGTCCAAATTGAATGAAATTCAGGATACGTACAAAGAATTATGGTCTGTAGTTGAATCAATATTAAAATCTGCAAAAAACTGTATTTGAGGAAATATCATCATTCTAATGGACCCAATTGAAAGACTTGGGTTCGAACTTTTGGTGACGTTTGCTCTGGATCTAGACGTTCAAATTGAATGATATTCCGGATACGTACAGAGAATTATAGTCTGTAGTTGAATCATTATAAAAATCTGCATAAAACTGCATTTGAGGAAATATAAGAATTCTCATGGACCCAATTGAAAGACTTGGGTTCGAAATTTTGGTGACGTGTGCTCTGGATCTAGACGTTCAAATTGAATGATTTTCCGGATACTTACAGAGAATTATAGTCTGTAGTTGAATCAGTATTAAAATCTGCATAAAACTGCATTTGAAGAAATTTTAGAATTCTTATGGACCCAATTGAAAGACTTGGGTTCGAACTTTTGAAGACGTTTTCTCTTGATCTACACGTCCAAATTTAATGAAATTCCGGATACGTACAGAGAATTATAGTCTGTAGTTGAATCAGTATTAAAATCTGCATAAAACTGCATTTGAGGAAATATAAGAATTCTAATAGACCCAATTGAAAGACTTGGGTTCGAACTTTTGAAGACGTTTTCTCTGGATCTACACATCCAAATTGAATGAAATTCCGGATACGTACAGAGAATTATGGTTTGAAGTTGAATCAATAACAAAATCTGAATAATAATGCATTCGACGAAAAATCATCATTCTAATGGACCCAATTGAAAGACTTGGGTTCGAACTTTTGAAGACGTTTTCTCTGGAACTACACGTCCAAATTGAATGAACTTCCGGATACCTACAGAGAATTATAGTCTGTAGTTGAATCAATATTAAAATCTGCAGAAAACTGCATTTTAGGAAATGTCATTATTCTATCGGGCCCTCTCGAAAGACTTGGGTTCGAAGATTTTCAGACGTTTTCTCTGGATGTACACGGCGAAATTGACATTTATATCGGAAACGTACTAAGAATTATGAACTGAAGTTGAATCAATCACAAACTCTGCAAAAAACTACATTTAAGGATATATCATCATTCTTATGGGCCCAATTGAATGACTTGGGTTCGAATTTTGAAGACGTTTTCTCTGGATCTACACGTCCAAATTGAATGAAATTCCGGATACGTACAGAGAATTATAGTCTGCAGTTGAATCATTAACAAAATCTGCAGAAAACTGCATTTGAGAAAATATCATCTTTCTTACGGGCCCAATTGAAAGTTTTGGGTTCGAACTTTTGAAGACGTTTTCTCTGGATCTACACGACCAAATTGAATGATATTCCGTATACGTACAGAGAATTATGGTGTGAAGTTGAATCAATATTAAAATCTGCATAAAACTGCATTTGAGGAAATATTAGAATTCGAATGGACCCAATTGAAAGACTTGGGTTCGAACTTTTGAAGACGTTTTCTCTTGATCTAGCCGTCCAAATTGAATGAAATTCAGGATAAGTACAGAGAATTATGGTCTGTAGTTGAATCAATATTTAAATCTGCATAAAACTGAATTTGAGGAAATATCATCATTCTAATGGACCCTCGACAATCGGGGACAGGTGGATGTTGCTTATTTTGACCTGGAAAAAGCATTCGACAAGGTTGACATCGACATTCTTCTAAATAAGCTAGCTTCATTTGGTTTTTCCAAAAGACTTCTCTGTTTTTTTGCTTCATATTTTCGAAATCGTAGACAGTTTGTTTATTATAAGGGTTCCAGTTCATCGGAATTCATAGTTTTTTCTGGAGTTCCTCAGGGGTCTATCCTTGGACCAATTCTATTTTTGATTTTTATCAACGATATTGGTTCAGTCATCACACATTCGCTGTATTTACTATTTGCAGATGACTTGAAACTATATCGCTCAATAAAAAACCATCTTGACTGTATTCTCCTTCAACGTGACATTTACTGCGTCTCAAACTGGGCCAAAATAAATGGCTTGAACTTCAGTACACCCATATCGTCTCGATATCGTCAATATCGTCTCGTATACAAGATTAAAGAAACCGCATGTATTTGAATATACAATCAACGAAATTATTCTCCAACACCTAAACCAAATCAAAGATCTAGGAGTTATTTACGACAGCAAACTAACTTTTCACCAACACATCGATGATTTAATAAGCAGAGGATACAGGCTTCTCGGCTTCGTAATTAGAAACTCATATCCGTTTCGTAACACAAAAACACTGACGTTATTATATAACACACTAGTCCTAAGTGTACTTGAATCAAACTCGATCATCTGGGCTCCACATGAATTAACATACACTTAACGCATTGAAAGAGTCCATAAATTTTTTTTAAGGTTTTTATTCTCGCGGCTCTATGGACGTTACCCTTGGCTTTACCCATCGATTTATATATTAGGCATGACCAATTACCACTCCCTAGAGACAAGTAGAGGTATTGCTTTGCTTAAATATTTTTTCCAACTAATAAACGGTCACTTTTCTAATAATGAGATACTGGCCCAATTAAATTTTTTTGTACCAGAGTCTCACTCTCGAGGACGTCATCACAATCTTCTATATAGTAAAGCAAGCCGCACTAATTTATTAATGAACTCACCTGTGGGGAGAGCTACGTGCTTTTTGAATGCGGTAGATAAAAAATTAGATTTATTTTTTGTGTCCTATAGCGCATTTGCAAGATTTTTGGCATTGCATATACACTGCATAAATGGTACAATTATAACGTCTTAGGCTTTATTACCTGTAATTGTTATAAATAAATGCACAAATTATATATATAAATAAATAAATAAATAAATTGAAAGGGTTTTTTTTTTTTTTTTTTTTTTTTTATAACATACAACAAACGATGTTGTATTCCCAAGAGTTATTAAACTCATTAAGGGATCGCCAATTGGTAGTTTTCAAATAGAAAAGTAAAAAAATTAAAAAAAGAGTTTTGTACAGAAAAATTAGATTAAAAATTAAAAATAACCAACCCAACCCAATGTGCAGACACAATGTATGAAGAAAACATTTACAAAACATTTCACAGAAGCAACATACAGACACAACATATGAAGAAATCACTTAACAGATATGTTATAAAAAAAAAATTGTCTTATAAGACTTTATGAATTATTATAATCACTCATTTGATTTATGTACTGTTGGTGTCAAAAAGTTGAAAAAGTATCCTCAATGATGGACTATATAAATGCATAAAAACAAAATCAGGAAAATACATTAAAAAGTACGGGGTCAAAAATAAACAGACCTAATACAAGATGTTTTACATTCAAAATACATGAGAAGATTAAAAAAGCTAAAAAGCTCATCATCTCTGGATGTACAAAGTTTGGTATTTGGAGATAATTAGGACGGCTATCAGAACAGAGTTTGTACCTACTTATGACTCGTTTTCCAAATAACATTTGAAAAAATAGGATTTCAATATATCGTTTCGAGATTTGTTAGAGGCATATACCTGTCTTAATTCTTCAGGCAATTTGTTATAGTTAGTGTAGGCAATATATTCTAATGATTTCAGTCCGAACTTTGTTGAGTGTATTTTTGATATATGTAGTTTGTTGTGTTGTCGTGTATTATATTGGTGAACATCGTTGTTATAGTTCAGTTTTATATTTGTGTGGGTGTTACACTGAATAATATTTAAAATGGTGTTTGTTATCTCAAAGCTAGGAACCATCTTAAATGGCAAAACAAGTGCGTGACGGTAAATATCTTTAACAGGTATATCCCAAGGCAAGCCAAAAATGTTACGCAAGGGTTCGAACTTTTGGTGACGTTTGCTCTGGATCTAGAAGTTCAAATTGAATGATATTCCGGATACATACAGAGAATTATGGTGTGAAGTTTAATCAATAACAAAATCTGAATAATACTGCATTAGAGGAAATATCATCATTCTAATGGACCCAATTGAACGACTTGGGTTCGAACTTTTGGTGACGTTTTCTCTGGATCTACACGACCAAATTGAATGATATTCCGGATACGAACAGAAAATTATGGTGTGAAGTTGAATCAATATTAAAATCTGCATAAAACTGCATTTGAGGAAATATTAGAATTCGAATGGACCCAATTGAAAGACTTCGGTTCGAACTTTTGGTGACGTTTGCTCTGGATCTAGACGTTCAAATTGAATGATATTCCGGATACGTACAGAGAATTATAGTCTGTAGTTGAATCAGTATTAAAATCTGCATAAAACTGCATTTGAGGAAATATCATCATTCTTATGGACCCAATTGAAAGACTTGGGTTCGAACTTTTGGTGACGTTTGCTCTGGATCTAGACGTTCAAATTTTATGATATTCCGGATGCGTACAGAGAATTATAGTCTGTAGTTGAATCAGTATTAAAATCTGCATAAAACTGCATTTGAGGAAATATTAGAATTCTAATGGACCCAATTGAAAGAATTGGGTTCGAACTTTTGAAGACGTTTTCTCTGGATCTACATGTCCAAATTGAATGAAATTCCGGATACGAACAGAGAATTATGGTGTGAAGTTGAATCAATATTAAAATCTGCATAAAACTGCATTTGAGGAAATATTAGAATTCGAATGAACCCAATTGAAAGACTTGGGTTCGAACTTTTGAAGACGTTTTCTCTGGAACTACACGACCAAATTGAATGATATTCCGGATACCTACAGAGAATTATAGTCTGTAGTTGAATCAATATTAAAATCTGCAGAAAACTGCATTTGAAGAAATATTAGAATTCTAATGGACCCAATTGAAAGACTTGGGTTCGAACTTTTGAAGACGTTTTCTCTGGAACCACACGTCCAAATTGAATGATATTCCGGATACGTGAAGAGAATTATAGTCTGTAGTTGAATAAATATTAAAATCTGCAGAAAACTGCATTTTAGGAAATGTTATTATTCTATCGGGCCCTCTCGAAAGACTTGGGTTCGAAGATTTTAAGACTTTTCTCTGGATCTACACGGCGAAATTGATAATAATATCGGATACGTACTAAAAATTATGAACTAAAGTTGAATCAATCACAAACTCTGCAAAAAACTACATTTAAAGAAATATCATCATTCTTATGGGCCCAATTGAATTACTTGGATTCGAACTTTTGAAGACGTTTTCTCTGGATCTACACATCCAAATTGAATGAAATTTCGGATACGTACAGAGAATTATGGTCTGTAGTTGAATCAATATTAAAATCTGCATAAAACTGCATTTGAGGAATTATCATCATTCTAATGGACCCAATTGAAAGACTTGAGTTCGAACTTTTGTGACGTTTGCTCTGGATCTAGACGTTCAAATTGAATGATATTCCGGATACATACAGAAAATTATAGTCTGTAGTTATATCAGTATTTAAATCTGCATAAAACTGCATTTGAGGAGATATTAGAATTCTTATGGACAAAATTCAAAGACTTTGGTTCGAACTTTTGAAGACATTTTCTCTGGAACTACACGTCCAAATTGAATGAAATTCCGGATACGTGAAGAGAATTATAGTCTGTAGTTGAATCAATAT
This sequence comes from Hesperophylax magnus, assembly GCA_026573805.1. Classification (NCBI taxonomy): domain Eukaryota; kingdom Metazoa; phylum Arthropoda; class Insecta; order Trichoptera; family Limnephilidae; genus Hesperophylax; species Hesperophylax magnus. The sequence continues at coordinate 12,690,222 of JAIUSX010000022.1, forward strand.
TAAAATCTGCAGAAAACTGCATTTTAGGAAATGTTATTATTCTATCGGGCCCTCTCGAAAGACTTGGGTTCGAAGATTTTAAGACTTTTCTCTGGATCTACACGGCGAAATTGACAATAATATCGGATACGTACTAAAAATTATGAACTAAAGTTGAATCAATCACAAACTCTGCAAAAAACTACATTTAAAGAAATATCATCATTCTTATGGGCCCAATTGAATTACTTGGGTTCGAACTTTTGAAGACGTTTTCTCTGGATCTACACATCCAAATTGAATGAAATTTCTGATACGTACAGAGAATTATAGTCTGTAGTTGAATCAATATTAAAATCTGCATAAAACTGCATTTGAGGAAATATTAGAATTCTAATGGACCCAATTGAAAGACTTGGGTTCGAACTTTTGAAGACTTTTTCTCTGGAACTACACGTCCAAATTGAAAGAAATTCAGGATACGTACAGAAAATTATGGTCTGTAGTTGAATCAATATTAAAATCTGCATAAAACTGAATTTGGTGAAATATCATCATTCTAATGGACACAATTGAAAGACTTGGGTTCGAACTTTTGTGACGTTTGCTCTGGATCTAGACGTTCAAATTGAATGATATTCCGGATACATACAGAAAATTATAGTCTGTAGTTATATCAGTATTTAAATCTGCATAAAACTGCATTTGAGGAGATATTAGAATTCTTATGGACAAAATTCAAAGACTTTGGTTCGAACTTTTGAAGACATTTTCTCTGGAACTACACGTCCAAATTGAATGAAATTCCGGATACGTGAAGAGAATTATAGTCTGTAGTTGAATCAATATTAAAATCTGCAGAAAACTGCATTTTAGGAAATGTTATTATTCTATCGGGCCCTCTCGAAAGACTTGGGTTCGAAGATTTTAAGACTTTTCTCTGGATCTACACGGCGAAATTGACAATAATATCGGATACGTACTAAAAATTATGAACTAAAGTTGAATCAATCACAAACTCTGCAAAAAACTACATTTAAAGAAATATCATCATTCTTATGGGCCCAATTGAATTACTTGGGTTCGAACTTTTGAAGACGTTTTCTCTGGATCTACACATCCAAATTGAATGAAATTTCTGATACGTACAGAGAATTATAGTCTGTAGTTGAATCAATATTAAAATCTGCATAAAACTGCATTTGAGGAAATATTAGAATTCTAATGGACCCAATTGAAAGTTTTGGGTTCGAACTTTTGAAGACGTTTTCTCTTGATCTACAGGTCCAACTTGAATGAAATTCAGGATACGTACAGAGAATTATGGTCTGTAGTTGAATCAATATTTAAATCTGCATAAAACTGCATTTGAGGAAATATCATCATTCTAATGGACCCAAATGTAAGACTTGGGTTCGAACTTTTGGTGACGTTTTCTCTGGATCTACACGACCAAATTGAATGCTATTCCGGATATGAACAGAGAATTATGGTGTGAAGTTGAATCAATATTAAAATCTGCATAAAACTGCATTTGAGGAAATATTAGAATTCGAATGGACCCAATTGAAAGACTTGGGTTCGAACTTTTGGTGACGTTTGCTCTGGATCTAGACGTTCAAATTGAATGATATTCCGGATACGTACTGAGAATTATAGTCTGTACTTGAATCAGTATTAAAATCTCCATAAAACTGCATTTGAGGAAATATTAGAATTCTAATGGACCCAATTGAAAGACTTGGGTTCGAACTTTTGAAGATGTTTTCTCTGGATCTACACATCCAAATTGAATGAAATTCCGGATACGTACAGAGAATTATGGTGTGAAGTTGAATCAATAACAAAATCTGAATAATACTGCATTAGAGGAAATATCATCATTCTAATGGACCCAATTGAAAGACTTGGGTTCGAACTTTTGGTGACGTTTTCTCTGGATCTACACGACCAAATTGAATGATATTCCAGATACGAACAGAGAATTATGGTGTGAAGTTGAATCAATATTAGAATCTGCATAAAACTGCATTTGAGGAAATATTAGAATTCGAATAGACCCAATTGAAAGACTTGGGTTCGAACTTTTGGTGACGTTTGCTCTGGATCTAGACGTTCAAATTGAATGATATTCCGGATACGTACAGAGAATTATAGTCTGTAGTTGAATCAGTATTAAAATCTGCATTAAACTGCATTTGAGGAAATATTAGAATTTTAATGGACCCAATTGAAAGACTTGTGTTCGAACTTTTGAAGACGTTTTCTCTGGATCTACACATCCAAATTGAATGAAATTCAGGATACGTACAGAGAATTATGGTGTGAAGTTGAATCAATAACAAAATCTGAATAAATCTGCATTAGAGGAAATATCATCATTCTAATGGACCCAATTGAAAGACTTGGGTTCGAACTTTTGGTGACGTTTTCTCTGGATCTACACGACCAAATTGAATGATATTCCGGATACGAACAGAGAATTATGGTGTGAAGTTGAATCAATATTAAAATCTGCATAAAACTGCATTTGAGGAAATATTAGAATTCGAATAGACCCAATTGAAAGACTTGGGTTCGAACTTTTGGTGACGTTTGCTCTGGATCTAGACGTTCAAATTGAATGATATTCAGGATACGTACAGAGAATTATAGTCTGTAGTTGAATCAGTATTAAAATCTGCATAAAACTGCATTTGAGTAAATATTAGAATTCTAATGGACCCAATTGAAAGACTTGGGTTCGAATTTTTGAAGACGTTTTCTCTGGATCTACACATCCAAATTGAATGAAATTCCGGATGCGTACAGAGAATTATGTTGTGAAGTTGAATCAATAACAAAATCTGAATAATACTGCATTTGAGGAAATATTAGAATTCGAATAGACCCAATTGAAAGACTTGGGTTCGAATTTTTGGTGACGTTTGCTCTGGATCTAGACGTTCAAATTGAATGATATTCCGGATACGTACAGAGAATTATAGTCTGTAGTTGAATCAGTATTAAAATCTGCATTAAACTGCATTTGAGGAAATATTAGAATTTTAATGGACCCAATTGAAAGACTTGTGTTCGAACTTTTGAAGACGTTTTCTCTGGATCTACACATCCAAATTGAATGAAATTCAGGATACGTACAGAGAATTATGGTGTGAAGTTGAATCAATAACAAAATCTGAATAATACTGCATTAGAGGAAATATCATCATTCTAATGGACCCAATTGAAAGACTTGGGTTCGAACTTTTGGTGACGTTTTCTCTGGATCTACACGACCAAATTGAATGATATTCCGGATACGAACAGAGAATTATGGTGTGAAGTTGAATCAATATTAAAATCTGCATAAAACTGCATTTGAGAAAATATTAGAATTCGAATAGACCCAATTGAAAGACTTGGGTTCGAACTTTTGGTGACGTTTGCTCTGGATCTAGACGTTCAAATTGAATGATATTCCGGATACGTACAGAGAATTATAGTCTGTAGTTGAAGCAGTATTAAAATCTGCATAAAACTGCATTTGAGTAAATATTAGAATTCTAATGGACCCAATTGAAAGACTTGGGTTCGAATTTTTGAAGACGTTTTCTCTGGATCTACACATCCAAATTGAATGAAATTCCGGATGCGTACAGAGAATTATGTTGTGAAGTTGAATCAATAACAAAATCTGAATAATACTGCATTAGAGGAAATATCATCATTCTAATGGACCCAATTGAAAGACTTGGGTTCGAACTTTTGGTGACGTGTTCTCTGGATCTACAAGTCCAAATTGAATGAAATTCCGGATACGTACAGAGAATTACAGTCTGTAGTTGAATCAATATTAAAATCTGCATAAAACTGCATTTGAGGAAATATTAGAATTCTAATGGACCCAATTCAAAGACTTGGGTTCGAACTTTTGAAGACGTTTTCTCTGGAACTACACGTTAGAGAATTATAGTCTGTAGTTGAATCAATATTAAAATCTGCAGAAAACTGCATTTTAGGAAATGTTATTATTCTATCGGGCCCTCTCGAAAGACTTGGGTTCGAAGATTTTAAGACTTTTCTCTGGATCTACACGGCGAAATTGACATTTAAATCGGATACGTACTAAGAATTATGAACTTAAGTTGAATCAATCACAAACTCTGCATAAAACTACTTTTAAAGAAATATCATCATTCTTATGGGCCCAAATGAATTACTTGGGTTCGAACTTTTGAAGACGTTTTCTCTGGATCTACACGTCCAAATTGAATGAAATTCCGGAAACGTACAGAGAATTATAGTCTGCAGTTGAATCATTAACAAAATCTGCAGAAAACTGCATTAGAGAAAAAATCATCATTCTTACGGGCCCAATTGAAAGACTTGGGTTCGAACTTTTGGTGACGTTTTCTCTGGATCTACAAGTCCAAATTGAATGAAATTCCGGATACGTACAGAGAATTATGGTCTGTAGTTGAATCAATATTAAAATCTGCATAAAACTGCATTTGAGCAAATATCATCATTCTAATGGAACCAATTGAAAGACTTGGGTTCGAACTTTTGAAGATGTTTTCTCTTGATCTACACGTCCGAATTGAATGAAATTCCGGATACGTACAGAGAATTATGGTCTGTAGTTGAATCAATATTAAAATCTGCATAAAACTGCATTTGAGCAAATATCATCATTCTAATGGACCCAATTGAAAGACTTGGGTTCGAACTTTTGGTGACGTTTTCTCTGGATCTACACGTCCAAATTGAATGATATTCCGGATACGTACAGAGAATTATGGTGTGAAGTTGAATCAATATTAAAATCTCCATAAAACTGCATTTGAGGAAATATTAGAATTCTAATGGACCCAATTGAAAGACTTGGGTTCGAACTTTTGGTGACGTTTGCTCTGGATCTAGAAGTTCAAATTGAATGATATTCCGGATACGTACAGAGAATTATGGTGTGAAGTTGAATCAATATTAAAATCTGCATAAAACTGCATTTGAAGAAATATTAGAATTCTAATGGACCCAATTGAAAGACTTGGGTTCGAACTTTTGAAGACGTTTTCTCTGGATCTACAGGACCAAATTAAATGATATTCCGGATAGGTACAGAGAATTATGGTGTGATGTTGAATCAATATTAAAATCTGCATAAAACTGCATTTGAGGAAATATTAGAATTCTAATGGACCCAATTGAAAGACTTGGGTTCGAACTTTTGGTGACGTTTGCTCTGGATCTAGAAGTTCAAATTGAATGATATTCCGGATACGTACAGAGAATTATACTCTGTAGTTGAATCAGTATTAAAATCTGCATAAAACTGCATTTGAAGAAATATTAGAATTCTAATGGACCCAATTGAAAGACTTGGGTTCGAACTTTTGGTGACGTTTTCTCTGGATCTACAAGTCCAAATTGAATGAAATTCCGGATACGTACAGAGAATTATGGTCTGTAGTTGAATCAATATTAAAATCTGCATAAAACTGCATTTGAGCAAATATCATCATTCTAATGGAACCAATTGAAAGACTTGGGTTCGAACTTTTGAAGATGTTTTCTCTTGATCTACACGTCCAAATTGAATGAAATTCCGGATACGTACAGAGAATTATGGTCTGTAGTTGAATCAATATTAAAATCTGCATAAAACTGCATTTGAGCAAATATCATCATTCTAATGGACCCAATTGAAAGACTTGGGTTCGAACTTTTGGTGACGTTTTCTCTGGATCTACACGTCCAAATTGAATGATATTCCGGATACGTACAGAGAATTATGGTGTGAAGTTGAATCAATATTAAAATCTGCATAAAACTGCATTTGAAGAAATATTAGAATTCTAATGGACCCAATTGAAAGACTTGGGTTCGAACTTTTGAAGACGTTTTCTCTGGATCTACACATCCAAATTGAATGAAATTCCGGATACGTACAGAGAATTATGGTGTGAAGTTGAATCAATAGCAAAATCGGAATAATACTGCATTAGAGGAAATATCATCATTCTAATGGACCCAATTGAAAGACTTGGGTTCGAACTTTTGGTGACGTGTTCTCTGGATCTACACGACCAAATTGTATGAAATTCAGGATACGTACAGAGAATTATGATGTGAAGTTGAATCAATATTAAAATCTGCATAAAACTGCATTTGAGGAAATATTAGAATTCTAATGGACCCAATTCAAAGACTTGGGTTCGAACTTTTGAAGACGTTTTCTCTGGATCTACACATCCAAATTGAATGAAATTCCGGATACGTATAGAAAATTATGGTGTGAAGTTGAATCAATAACAAAATCTGAATAATACTGCATTAGAGGAAATATCATCATTCTAATGGAACCAATTGAAAGACTTGGGTTCGAACTTTTGAAGATGTTATCTCTTGATCTACACGTCCAAATTGAATGAAATTCCGGATACGTACAGAGAATTATGGTCTGTAGTTGAATCAATATTAAAATCTGCATAAAACTGCATTTGAAGAAATATCATCATTCTAATGGACCCAATTGAAAGACTTGGGTTCGAACTTTTGGTGACGTTTTCTCTGGATCTACACGTCCAAATTGAATGATATTCCGGATACATACAGAGAATTATGGTGTGAAGTTGAATCAATATTAAAATCTGCATAAAACTGCATTTGAAGAAATATTAGAATTCTAATGGACCCAATTGAAAGACTTGGGTTCGAACTTTTGGTGACGTTTTCTCTGGATCTACACGTCCAAATTGAATGATATTCCGGATACGTACAGAGAATTATGGTGTGAAGTTGAATCAATATTAAAATCTGCATAAAACTGCATTTGAAGAAATATTAGAATTCTAATGGACCCAATTGAAAGACTTGGGTTCGAACTTTTGAAGACGTTTTCTCTGGATCTACACATCCAAATTGAATGAAATTCCGGATACGTACAGAGAATTATGGTGTGAAGTTGAATCAATAGCAAAATCGGAATAATACTGCATTAGAGGAAATATCATCATTCTAATGGACCCAATTGAAAGACTTGGGTTCGAACTTTTGGTGACGGGTTCTCTGGATCTACACGACCAAATTGTATGAAATTCAGGATACGTACAGAGAATTATGATGTGAAGTTGAATCAATATTAAAATCTGCATAAAACTGCATTTGAGGAAATACTAGAATTCTAATGGACCCAATTCAAAGACTTGGGTTCGAACTTTTGAAGACGTTTTCTCTGGATCTACACATCCAAATTGAATGAAATTCCGGATACGTACAGAAAATTATGGTGTGAAGTTGAATCAATAACAAAATCTGAATAATACTGCATTAGAGGAAATATCATCATTCTAATGGAACCAATTGAAAGACTTGGGTTCGAACTTTTGAAGATGTTATCTCTTGATCTACACGTCCAAATTGAATGAAATTCCGGATAAGTACAGAGAATTATGGTCTGTAGTTGAATCAATATTAAAATCCGCATAAAACTGCATTTGAAGAAATATCATCATTCTAATGGACCCAATTGAAAGACTTGGGTTCGAACTTTTGGTGACGTTTTCTCTGGATCTACACGTCCAAATTGAATGATATTCCGGATACGTACAGAGAATTATGGTGTGAAGTTGAATCAATATTAAAATCTGCATAAAACTGCATTTGAAGAAATATTAGAATTCTAATGGACCCAATTGAAAGACTTGGGTTCGAACTTTTGAAGACGTTTTCTATGGATCTACACATCCAAATTGAATGAAATTCCGGATACGTACAGAGAATTATGGTGTGAAGTTGAATCAATAGCAAAATCTGAATAATACTGCATTAGAGGAAATATCATCATTCTAATGGACCCAATTGAAAGACTTGGGTTCGAACTTTTGGTGACTTGTTCTCTGGATCTACACGACCGAATTGTATGAAATTCAGGATTCGTACAGAGAATTATTATGTGAAGTTGAATCAATATTAAAATCTGCATAAAACTGCATTTGAGGAAATATTAGAATTCTAATGGACCCAATTCAAAAACTTGGGTTCGAACTTTTGAAGACGTTTTCTCTGGATCTACACATCCAAATTGAATGAAATTCCGGATACGTACAGAGAATTATGGTGTGAAGTTGAATCAATAACAAAATCTGAATAATACTGCATTAGAGGAAATATCATCATTCTAATGGACCCAATTGAAAGACTTGGGTTCGAACTTTTGGTGACGTTTTCTCTGGATCTACACGACCAAATTGATTGATATTCCGGATACGAACAGAGAATTATGGTGTGAAGTTGAATCAATATTAAAATCTGCATAAAACTGCATTTGAGGAAATATTAGAATTCGAATGGACCCAATTGAAAGACTTGGGTTCGAACTTTTGGTGACGTTTTCTCTGGATCTACACGTCCAAATTGAATGATATTCCGGATACGTACAGAGAATTATGGTGTGAAGTTGAATCAATATTAAAATCTGCATAAAACTGCATTTGAAGAAATATTAGAATTCTAATGGACCCAATTGAAAGACTTGGGTTCGAACTTTTGGTGACGTTTTCTCTGGATCTACACGACCAAATTGAATGATATTCCAGATACGAACAGAGAATTATGGTGTGAAGTTGAATCAATATTAGAATCTGCATAAAACTGCATTTGAGGAAATATTAGAATTCGAATAGACCCAATTGAAAGACTTGGGTTCGAACTTTTGGTGACGTTTGCTCTGGATCTAGACGTTCAAATTGAATGATATTCCGGATACGTACAGAGAATTATAGTCTGTAGTTGAATCAGTATTAAAATCTGCATTAAACTGCATTTGAGGAAATATTAGAATTTTAATGGACCCAATTGAAAGACTTGTGTTCGAACTTTTGAAGACGTTTTCTCTGGATCTACACATCCAAATTGAATGAAATTCAGGATACGTACAGAGAATTATGGTGTGAAGTTGAATCAATAACAAAATCTGAATAATACTGCATTAGAGGAAATATCATCATTCTAATGGACCCAATTGAAAGACTTGGGTTCGAACTTTTGGTGACGTTTTCTCTGGATCTACACGACCAAATTGAATGATATTCCGGATACGAACAGAGAATTATGGTGTGAAGTTGAATCAATATTAAAATCTGCATAAAACTGCATTTGAGGAAATATTAGAATTCGAATAGACCCAATTGAAAGACTTGGGTTCGAACTTTTGGTGACGTTTGCTCTGGATCTAGACGTTCAAATTGAATGATATTCAGGATACGTACAGAGAATTATGATGTGAAGTTGAATCAATATTAAAATCTGCATAAAACTGCATTTGAGGAAATATTAGAATTCGAATGAACCCAATTGAAAGACTTGGGTTCGAACTTTTGAAGACGTTTTCTCTGGAACTACACGACCAAATTGAATGATATTCCGGATACCTACAGAGAATTATAGTCTGTAGTTGAATCAATATTAAAATCTGCAGAAAACTGCATTTGAAGAAATATTAGAATTCTAATGGACCCAATTGAAAGACTTGGGTTCGAACTTTTGAAGACGTTTTCTCTGGAACCACACGTCCAAATTGAATGATATTCCGGATACGTGAAGAGAATTATAGTCTGTAGTTGAATAAATATTAAAATCTGCAGAAAACTGCATTTTAGGAAATGTTATTATTCTATCGGGCCCTCTCGAAAGACTTGGGTTCGAAGATTTTAAGACTTTTCTCTGGATCTACACGGCGAAATTGATAATAATATCGGATACGTACTAAAAATTATGAACTAAAGTTGAATCAATCACAAACTCTGCAAAAAACTACATTTAAAGAAATATCATCATTCTTATGGGCCCAATTGAATTACTTGGATTCGAACTTTTGAAGACGTTTTCTCTGGATCTACACATCCAAATTGAATGAAATTTCGGATACGTACAGAGAATTATGGTCTGTAGTTGAATCAATATTAAAATCTGCATAAAACTGCATTTGAGGAATTATCATCATTCTAATGGACCCAATTGAAAGACTTGAGTTCGAACTTTTGTGACGTTTGCTCTGGATCTAGACGTTCAAATTGAATGATATTCCGGATACATACAGAAAATTATAGTCTGTAGTTATATCAGTATTTAAATCTGCATAAAACTGCATTTGAGGAGATATTAGAATTCTTATGGACAAAATTCAAAGACTTTGGTTCGAACTTTTGAAGACATTTTCTCTGGAACTACACGTCCAAATTGAATGAAATTCCGGATACGTGAAGAGAATTATAGTCTGTAGTTGAATCAATATTAAAATCTGCAGAAAACTGCATTTTAGGAAATGTTATTATTCTATCGGGCCCTCTCGAAAGACTTGGGTTCGATGATTTTAAGACTTTTCTCTGGATCTACACGGCGAAATTGACAATAATATCGGATACGTACTAAAAATTATGAACTAAAGTTGAATCAATCACAAACTCTGCAAAAAACTACATTTAAAGAAATATCATCATTCTTATGGGCCCAATTGAATTACTTGGGTTCGAACTTTTGAAGACGTTTTCTCTGGATCTACACATCCAAATTGAATGAAATTTCTGATACGTACAGAGAATTATAGTCTGTAGTTGAATCAATATTAAAATCTGCATAAAACTGCATTTGAGGAAATATTAGAATTCTAATGGACCCAATTGAAAGACTTGGGTTCGAACTTTTGAAGACTTTTTCTCTGGAACTACACGTCCAAATTGAAAGAAATTCAGGATACGTACAGAAAATTATGGTCTGTAGTTGAATCAATATTAAAATCTGCATAAAACTGAATTTGGTGAAATATCATCATTCTAATGGACACAATTGAAAGACTTGGGTTCGAACTTTTGTGACGTTTGCTCTGGATCTAGACGTTCAAATTGAATGATATTCCGGATACATACAGAAAATTATAGTCTGTAGTTATATCAGTATTTAAATCTGCATAAAACTGCATTTGAGGAGATATTAGAATTCTTATGGACAAAATTCAAAGACTTTGGTTCGAACTTTTGAAGACATTTTCTCTGGAACTACACGTCCAAATTGAATGAAATTCCGGATACGTGAAGAGAATTATAGTCTGTAGTTGAATCAATATTAAAATCTGCAGAAAACTGCATTTTAGGAAATGTTATTATTCTATCGGGCCCTCTCGAAAGACTTGGGTTCGAAGATTTTAAGACTTTTCTCTGGATCTACACGGCGAAATTGACAATAATATCGGATACGTACTAAAAATTATGAACTAAAGTTGAATCAATCACAAACTCTGCAAAAAACTACATTTAAAGAAATATCATCATTCTTATGGGCCCAATTGAATTACTTGGGTTCGAACTTTTGAAGACGTTTTCTCTGGATCTACACATCCAAATTGAATGAAATTTCTGATACGTACAGAGAATTATAGTCTGTAGTTGAATCAATATTAAAATCTGCATAAAACTGCATTTGAGGAAATATTAGAATTCTAATGGACCCAATTGAAAGTTTTGGGTTCGAACTTTTGAAGACGTTTTCTCTTGATCTACAGGTCCAACTTGAATGAAATTCAGGATACGTACAGAGAATTATGGTCTGTAGTTGAATCAATATTTAAATCTGCATAAAACTGCATTTGAGGAAATATCATCATTCTAATGGACCCAAATGTAAGACTTGGGTTCGAACTTTTGGTGACGTTTTCTCTGGATCTACACGACCAAATTGAATGCTATTCCGGATATGAACAGAGAATTATGGTGTGAAGTTGAATCAATATTAAAATCTGCATAAAACTGCATTTGAGGAAATATTAGAATTCGAATGGACCCAATTGAAAGACTTGGGTTCGAACTTTTGGTGACGTTTGCTCTGGATCTAGACGTTCAAATTGAATGATATTCCGGATACGTACTGAGAATTATAGTCTGTACTTGAATCAGTATTAAAATCTCCATAAAACTGCATTTGAGGAAATATTAGAATTCTAATGGACCCAATTGAAAGACTTGGGTTCGAACTTTTGAAGATGTTTTCTCTGGATCTACACATCCAAATTGAATGAAATTCCGGATACGTACAGAGAATTATGGTGTGAAGTTGAATCAATAACAAAATCTGAATAATACTGCATTAGAGGAAATATCATCATTCTAATGGACCCAATTGAAAGACTTGGGTTCGAACTTTTGGTGACGTTTTCTCTGGATCTACACGACCAAATTGAATGATATTCCAGATACGAACAGAGAATTATGGTGTGAAGTTGAATCAATATTAGAATCTGCATAAAACTGCATTTGAGGAAATATTAGAATTCGAATAGACCCAATTGAAAGACTTGGGTTCGAACTTTTGGTGACGTTTGCTCTGGATCTAGACGTTCAAATTGAATGATATTCCGGATACGTACAGAGAATTATAGTCTGTAGTTGAATCAGTATTAAAATCTGCATTAAACTGCATTTGAGGAAATATTAGAATTTTAATGGACCCAATTGAAAGACTTGTGTTCGAACTTTTGAAGACGTTTTCTCTGGATCTACACATCCAAATTGAATGAAATTCAGGATACGTACAGAGAATTATGGTGTGAAGTTGAATCAATAACAAAATCTGAATAAATCTGCATTAGAGGAAATATCTTCATTCTAATGGACCCAATTGAAAGACTTGGGTTCGAACTTTTGGTGACGTTTTCTCTGGATCTACACGACCAAATTGAATGATATTCCGGATACGAACAGAGAATTATGGTGTGAAGTTGAATCAATATTAAAATCTGCATAAAACTGCATTTGAGGAAATATTAGAATTCGAATAGACCCAATTGAAAGACTTGGGTTCGAACTTTTGGTGACGTTTGCTCTGGATCTAGACGTTCAAATTGAATGATATTCAGGATACGTACAGAGAATTATAGTCTGTAGTTGAATCAGTATTAAAATCTGCATAAAACTGCATTTGAGTAAATATTAGAATTCTAATGGACCCAATTGAAAGACTTGGGTTCGAATTTTTGAAGACGTTTTCTCTGGATCTACACATCCAAATTGAATGAAATTCCGGATGCGTACAGAGAATTATGTTGTGAAGTTGAATCAATAACAAAATCTGAATAATACTGCATTTGAGGAAATATTAGAATTCGAATAGACCCAATTGAAAGACTTGGGTTCGAATTTTTGGTGACGTTTGCTCTGGATCTAGACGTTCAAATTGAATGATATTCCGGATACGTACAGAGAATTATAGTCTGTAGTTGAATCAGTATTAAAATCTGCATTAAACTGCATTTGAGGAAATATTAGAATTTTAATGGACCCAATTGAAAGACTTGTGTTCGAACTTTTGAAGACGTTTTCTCTGGATCTACACATCCAAATTGAATGAAATTCAGGATACGTACAGAGAATTATGGTGTGAAGTTGAATCAATAACAAAATCTGAATAATACTGCATTAGAGGAAATATCATCATTCTAATGGACCCAATTGAAAGACTTGGGTTCGAACTTTTGGTGACGTTTTCTCTGGATCTACACGACCAAATTGAATGATATTCCGGATACGAACAGAGAATTATGGTGTGAAGTTGAATCAATATTAAAATCTGCATAAAACTGCATTTGAGAAAATATTAGAATTCGAATAGACCCAATTGAAAGACTTGGGTTCGAACTTTTGGTGACGTTTGCTCTGGATCTAGACGTTCAAATTGAATGATATTCCGGATACGTACAGAGAATTATAGTCTGTAGTTGAAGCAGTATTAAAATCTGCATAAAACTGCATTTGAGTAAATATTAGAATTCTAATGGACCCAATTGAAAGACTTGGGTTCGAATTTTTGAAGACGTTTTCTCTGGATCTACACATCCAAATTGAATGAAATTCCGGATGCGTACAGAGAATTATGTTGTGAAGTTGAATCAATAACAAAATCTGAATAATACTGCATTAGAGGAAATATCATCATTCTAATGGACCCAATTGAAAGACTTGGGTTCGAACTTTTGGTGACGTGTTCTCTGGATCTACAAGTCCAAATTGAATGAAATTCCGGATACGTACAGAGAATTACAGTCTGTAGTTGAATCAATATTAAAATCTGCATAAAACTGCATTTGAGGAAATATTAGAATTCTAATGGACCCAATTCAAAGACTTGGGTTCGAACTTTTGAAGACGTTTTCTCTGGAACTACACGTTAGAGAATTATAGTCTGTAGTTGAATCAATATTAAAATCTGCAGAAAACTGCATTTTAGGAAATGTTATTATTCTATCGGGCCCTCTCGAAAGACTTGGGTTCGAAGATTTTAAGACTTTTCTCTGGATCTACACGGCGAAATTGACATTTAAATCGGATACGTACTAAGAATTATGAACTTAAGTTGAATCAATCACAAACTCTGCATAAAACTACTTTTAAAGAAATATCATCATTCTTATGGGCCCAAATGAATTACTTGGGTTCGAACTTTTGAAGACGTTTTCTCTGGATCTACACGTCCAAATTGAATGAAATTCCGGAAACGTACAGAGAATTATAGTCTGCAGTTGAATCATTAACAAAATCTGCAGAAAACTGCATTAGAGAAAAAATCATCATTCTTACGGGCCCAATTGAAAGACTTGGGTTCGAACTTTTGGTGACGTTTTCTCTGGATCTACAAGTCCAAATTGAATGAAATTCCGGATACGTACAGAGAATTATGGTCTGTAGTTGAATCAATATTAAAATCTGCATAAAACTGCATTTGAGCAAATATCATCATTCTAATGGAACCAATTGAAAGACTTGGGTTCGAACTTTTGAAGATGTTTTCTCTTGATCTACACGTCCGAATTGAATGAAATTCCGGATACGTACAGAGAATTATGGTCTGTAGTTGAATCAATATTAAAATCTGCATAAAACTGCATTTGAGCAAATATCATCATTCTAATGGACCCAATTGAAAGACTTGGGTTCGAACTTTTGGTGACGTTTTCTCTGGATCTACACGTCCAAATTGAATGATATTCCGGATACGTACAGAGAATTATGGTGTGAAGTTGAATCAATATTAAAATCTCCATAAAACTGCATTTGAGGAAATATTAGAATTCTAATGGACCCAATTGAAAGACTTGGGTTCGAACTTTTGGTGACGTTTGCTCTGGATCTAGAAGTTCAAATTGAATGATATTCCGGATACGTACAGAGAATTATGGTGTGAAGTTGAATCAATATTAAAATCTGCATAAAACTGCATTTGAAGAAATATTAGAATTCTAATGGACCCAATTGAAAGACTTGGGTTCGAACTTTTGAAGACGTTTTCTCTGGATCTACAGGACCAAATTAAATGATATTCCGGATAGGTACAGAGAATTATGGTGTGATGTTGAATCAATATTAAAATCTGCATAAAACTGCATTTGAGGAAATATTAGAATTCTAATGGACCCAATTGAAAGACTTGGGTTCGAACTTTTGGTGACGTTTGCTCTGGATCTAGAAGTTCAAATTGAATGATATTCCGGATACGTACAGAGAATTATACTCTGTAGTTGAATCAGTATTAAAATCTGCATAAAACTGCATTTGAAGAAATATTAGAATTCTAATGGACCCAATTGAAAGACTTGGGTTCGAACTTTTGGTGACGTTTTCTCTGGATCTACAAGTCCAAATTGAATGAAATTCCGGATACGTACAGAGAATTATGGTCTGTAGTTGAATCAATATTAAAATCTGCATAAAACTGCATTTGAGCAAATATCATCATTCTAATGGAACCAATTGAAAGACTTGGGTTCGAACTTTTGAAGATGTTTTCTCTTGATCTACACGTCCAAATTGAATGAAATTCCGGATACGTACAGAGAATTATGGTCTGTAGTTGAATCAATATTAAAATCTGCATAAAACTGCATTTGAGCAAATATCATCATTCTAATGGACCCAATTGAAAGACTTGGGTTCGAACTTTTGGTGACGTTTTCTCTGGATCTACACGTCCAAATTGAATGATATTCCGGATACGTACAGAGAATTATGGTGTGAAGTTGAATCAATATTAAAATCTGCATAAAACTGCATTTGAAGAAATATTAGAATTCTAATGGACCCAATTGAAAGACTTGGGTTCGAACTTTTGAAGACGTTTTCTCTGGATCTACACATCCAAATTGAATGAAATTCCGGATACGTACAGAGAATTATGTTGTGAAGTTGAATCAATAGCAAAATCGGAATAATACTGCATTAGAGGAAATATCATCATTCTAATGGACCCAATTGAAAGACTTGGGTTCGAACTTTTGGTGACGTGTTCTCTGGATCTACACGACCAAATTGTATGAAATTCAGGATACGTACAGAGAATTATGATGTGAAGTTGAATCAATATTAAAATCTGCATAAAACTGCATTTGAGGAAATATTAGAATTCTAATGGACCCAATTCAAAGACTTGGGTTCGAACTTTTGAAGACGTTTTCTCTGGATCTACACATCCAAATTGAATGAAATTCCGGATACGTATAGAAAATTATGGTGTGAAGTTGAATCAATAACAAAATCTGAATAATACTGCATTAGAGGAAATATCATCATTCTAATGGAACCAATTGAAAGACTTGGGTTCGAACTTTTGGTGACGTTTTCTCTGGATCTACACGTCCAAATTGAATGATATTCCGGATACATACAGAGAATTATGGTGTGAAGTTGAATCAATATTAAAATCTGCATAAAACTGCATTTGAAGAAATATTAGAATTCTAATGGACCCAATTGAAAGACTTGGGTTCGAACTTTTGGTGACGTTTTCTCTGGATCTACACGTCCAAATTGAATGATATTCCGGATACGTACAGAGAATTATGGTGTGAAGTTGAATCAATATTAAAATCTGCATAAAACTGCATTTGAAGAAATATTAGAATTCTAATGGACCCAATTGAAAGACTTGGGTTCGAACTTTTGAAGACGTTTTCTCTGGATCTACACATCCAAATTGAATGAAATTCCGGATACGTACAGAGAATTATGGTGTGAAGTTGAATCAATAGCAAAATCGGAATAATACTGCATTAGAGGAAATATCATCATTCTAATGGACCCAGTTGAAAGACTTGGGTTCGAACTTTTGGTGACGGGTTCTCTGGATCTACACGACCAAATTGTATGAAATTCAGGATACGTACAGAGAATTATGATGTGAAGTTGAATCAATATTAAAATCTGCATAAAACTGCATTTGAGGAAATACTAGAATTCTAATGGACCCAATTCAAAGACTTGGGTTCGAACTTTTGAAGACGTTTTCTCTGGATCTACACATCCAAATTGAATGAAATTCCGGATACGTACAGAAAATTATGGTGTGAAGTTGAATCAATAACAAAATCTGAATAATACTGCATTAGAGGAAATATCATCATTCTAATGGAACCAATTGAAAGACTTGGGTTCGAACTTTTGAAGATGTTATCTCTTGATCTACACGTCCAAATTGAATGAAATTCCGGATAAGTACAGAGAATTATGGTCTGTAGTTGAATCAATATTAAAATCCGCATAAAACTGCATTTGAAGAAATATCATCATTCTAATGGACCCAATTGAAAGACTTGGGTTCGAACTTTTGGTGACGTTTTCTCTGGATCTACACGTCCAAATTGAATGATATTCCGGATACGTACAGAGAATTATGGTGTGAAGTTGAATCAATATTAAAATCTGCATAAAACTGCATTTGAAGAAATATTAGAATTCTAATGGACCCAATTGAAAGACTTGGGTTCGAACTTTTGAAGACGTTTTCTATGGATCTACACATCCAAATTGAATGAAATTCCGGATACGTACAGAGAATTATGGTGTGAAGTTGAATCAATAGCAAAATCTGAATAATACTGCATTAGAGGAAATATCATCATTCTAATGGACCCAATTGAAAGACTTGGGTTCGAACTTTTGGTGACTTGTTCTCTGGATCTACACGACCGAATTGTATGAAATTCAGGATTCGTACAGAGAATTATTATGTGAAGTTGAATCAATATTAAAATCTGCATAAAACTGCATTTGAGGAAATATTAGAATTCTAATGGACCCAATTCAAAAACTTGGGTTCGAACTTTTGAAGACGTTTTCTCTGGATCTACACATCCAAATTGAATGAAATTCCGGATACGTACAGAGAATTATGGTGTGAAGTTGAATCAATAACAAAATCTGAATAATACTGCATTAGAGGAAATATCATCATTCTAATGGACCCAATTGAAAGACTTGGGTTCGAACTTTTGGTGACGTTTTCTCTGGATCTACACGACCAAATTGATTGATATTCCGGATACGAACAGAGAATTATGGTGTGAAGTTGAATCAATATTAAAATCTGCATAAAACTGCATTTGAGGAAATATTAGAATTCGAATGGACCCAATTGAAAGACTTGGGTTCGAACTTTTGGTGACGTTTTCTCTGGATCTACACGTCCAAATTGAATGATATTCCGGATACGTACAGAGAATTATGGTGTGAAGTTGAATCAATATTAAAATCTGCATAAAACTGCATTTGAAGAAATATTAGAATTCTAATGGACCCAATTGAAAGACTTGGGTTCGAACTTTTGGTGACGTTTTCTCTGGATCTACACGACCAAATTGAATGATATTCCAGATACGAACAGAGAATTATGGTGTGAAGTTGAATCAATATTAGAATCTGCATAAAACTGCATTTGAGGAAATATTAGAATTCGAATAGACCCAATTGAAAGACTTGGGTTCGAACTTTTGGTGACGTTTTCTCTGGATCTACACGACCAAATTGAATGATATTCCGGATACGAACAGAGAATTATGGTGTGAAGTTGAATCAATATTAAAATCTGCATAAAACTGCATTTGAGGAAATATTAGAATTCGAATAGACCCAATTGAAAGACTTGGGTTCGAACTTTTGGTGACGTTTGCTCTGGATCTAGACGTTCAAATTGAATGATATTCAGGATACGTACAGAGAATTATGATGTGAAGTTGAATCAATATTAAAATCTGCATAAAACTGCATTTGAGGAAATATTATAATTCTAATGGACCCAATTCAAAGACTTGGGTTCGAACTTTTGAAGACGTTTTCTCTGGATCTACACATCCAAATTGAATGAAATTCCGGATACGTACAGAAAATTATGGTGTGAAGTTGAATCAATAACAAAATCTGAATAATACTGCATTAGAGGAAATATCATCATTCTAATGGAACCAATTGAAAGACTTGGGTTCGAACTTTTGAAGATGTTATCTCTTGATCTACACGTCCAAATTGAATGAAATTCCGGATACGTACAGAGAATTATGGTCTGTAGTTGAATCAATATTAAAATCTGCATAAAACTGCATTTGAAGAAATATCATCATTCTAATGGACCCAATTGAAAGACTTGGGTTCGAACTTTTGGTGACGTTTTCTCTGGATCTACACGTCCAAATTGAATGATATTCCGGATACATACAGAGAATTATGGTGTGAAGTTGAATCAATATTAAAATCTGCATAAAACTGCATTTGAAGAAATATTAGAATTCTAATGGACCCAATTGAAAGACTTGGGTTCGAACTTTTGGTCACGTTTTCTCTGGATCTACACGTCCAAATTGAATGATATTCCGGATACGTACAGAGAATTATGGTGTGAAGTTGAATCAATATTAAAATCTGCATAAAACTGCATTTGAAGAAATATTAGAATTCTAATGGACCCAATTGAAAGACTTGGGTTCGAACTTTTGAAGACGTTTTCTCTGGATCTACACATCCAAATTGAATGAAATTCCGGATACGTACAGAGAATTATGGTGTGAAGTTGAATCAATAGCAAAATCGGAATAATACTGCATTAGAGGAAATATCATCATTCTAATGGACCCAATTGAAAGACTTGGGTTCGAACTTTTGGTGACGTGTTCTCTGGATCTACACGACCAAATTGTATGAAATTCAGGATACGTACAGAGAATTATGATGTGAAGTTGAATCAATATTAAAATCTGCATAAAACTGCATTTGAGGAAATATTAGAATTCTAATGGACCCAATTCAAAGACTTGGGTTCGAACTTTTGAAGACGTTTTCTCTGGATCTACACATCCAAATTGAATGAAATTCCGGATACGTACAGAAAATTATGGTGTGAAGTTGAATCAATAACAAAATCTGAATAATACTGCATTAGAGGAAATATCATCATTCTAATGGAACCAATTGAAAGACTTGGGTTCGAACTTTTGAAGATGTTATCTCTTGATCTACACGTCCAAATTGAATGAAATTCCGGATACGTACAGAGAATTATGGTCTGTAGTTGAATCAATATTAAAATCTGCATAAAACTGCATTTGAAGAAATATCATCATTCTAATGGACCCAATTGAAAGACTTGGGTTCGAACTTTTGGTGACGTTTTCTCTGGATCTACACGTCCAAATTGAATGATATTCCGGATACGTACAGAGAATTATGGTGTGAAGTTGAATCAATATTAAAATCTGCATAAAACTGCATTTGAAGAAATATTAGAATTCTAATGGACCCAATTGAAAGACTTGGGTTCGAACTTTTGAAGACGTTTTCTATGGATCTACACATCCAAATTGAATGAAATTCCGGATACGTACAGAGAATTATTGTGTGAAGTTGAATCAATAGCAAAATCTGAATAATACTGCATTAGAGGAAATATCATCATTCTAATGGA
Source organism: Hesperophylax magnus (assembly GCA_026573805.1). NCBI lineage: Eukaryota > Metazoa > Arthropoda > Insecta > Trichoptera > Limnephilidae > Hesperophylax > Hesperophylax magnus. The sequence goes on from JAIUSX010000022.1 coordinate 12,710,955, forward strand.
CCCAATTGAAAGACTTGGGTTCGAACTTTTGGTGACGTGTTCTCTGGATCTACACGACCGAATTGTATGAAATTCAGGATTCGTACAGAGAATTATGATGTGAAGTTGAATCAATATTAAAATCTGCATAAAACTGCATTTGAGCAAATATCATCATTCTAATGGACCCAATTGAAAGACTTGGGTTCGAACTTTTGGTGACGTTTTCTCTGGATCTACACGTCCAAATTGAATGATATTCCGGATACGTACAGAGAATTATGGTGTGAAGTTGAATCAATATTAAAATCTGCATAAAACTGCATTTGAAGAAATATTAGAATTCTAATGGACCCAATTGAAAGACTTGGGTTCGAACTTTTGAAGACGTTTTCTCTGGATCTACACATCCAAATTGAATGAAATTCCGGATACGTACAGAGAATTATGTTGTGAAGTTGAATCAATAGCAAAATCGGAATAATACTGCATTAGAGGAAATATCATCATTCTAATGGACCCAATTGAAAGACTTGGGTTCGAACTTTTGGTGACGTGTTCTCTGGATCTACACGACCAAATTGTATGAAATTCAGGATACGTACAGAGAATTATGATGTGAAGTTGAATCAATATTAAAATCTGCATAAAACTGCATTTGAGGAAATATTAGAATTCTAATGGACCCAATTCAAAGACTTGGGTTCGAACTTTTGAAGACGTTTTCTCTGGATCTACACATCCAAATTGAATGAAATTCCGGATACGTATAGAAAATTATGGTGTGAAGTTGAATCAATAACAAAATCTGAATAATACTGCATTAGAGGAAATATCATCATTCTAATGGAACCAATTGAAAGACTTGGGTTCGAACTTTTGAAGATGTTATCTCTTGATCTACACGTCCAAATTGAATGAAATTCCGGATACGTACAGAGAATTATGGTCTGTAGTTGAATCAATATTAAAATCTGCATAAAACTGCATTTGAAGAAATATCATCATTCTAATGGACCCAATTGAAAGACTTGGGTTCGAACTTTTGGTGACGTTTTCTCTGGATCTACACGTCCAAATTGAATGATATTCCGGATACATACAGAGAATTATGGTGTGAAGTTGAATCAATATTAAAATCTGCATAAAACTGCATTTGAAGAAATATTAGAATTCTAATGGACCCAATTGAAAGACTTGGGTTCGAACTTTTGGTGACGTTTTCTCTGGATCTACACGTCCAAATTGAATGATATTCCGGATACGTACAGAGAATTATGGTGTGAAGTTGAATCAATATTAAAATCTGCATAAAACTGCATTTGAAGAAATATTAGAATTCTAATGGACCCAATTGAAAGACTTGGGTTCGAACTTTTGAAGACGTTTTCTCTGGATCTACACATCCAAATTGAATGAAATTCCGGATACGTACAGAGAATTATGGTGTGAAGTTGAATCAATAGCAAAATCGGAATAATACTGCATTAGAGGAAATATCATCATTCTAATGGACCCAGTTGAAAGACTTGGGTTCGAACTTTTGGTGACGGGTTCTCTGGATCTACACGACCAAATTGTATGAAATTCAGGATACGTACAGAGAATTATGATGTGAAGTTGAATCAATATTAAAATCTGCATAAAACTGCATTTGAGGAAATACTAGAATTCTAATGGACCCAATTCAAAGACTTGGGTTCGAACTTTTGAAGACGTTTTCTCTGGATCTACACATCCAAATTGAATGAAATTCCGGATACGTACAGAAAATTATGGTGTGAAGTTGAATCAATAACAAAATCTGAATAATACTGCATTAGAGGAAATATCATCATTCTAATGGAACCAATTGAAAGACTTGGGTTCGAACTTTTGAAGATGTTATCTCTTGATCTACACGTCCAAATTGAATGAAATTCCGGATAAGTACAGAGAATTATGGTCTGTAGTTGAATCAATATTAAAATCCGCATAAAACTGCATTTGAAGAAATATCATCATTCTAATGGACCCAATTGAAAGACTTGGGTTCGAACTTTTGGTGACGTTTTCTCTGGATCTACACGTCCAAATTGAATGATATTCCGGATACGTACAGAGAATTATGGTGTGAAGTTGAATCAATATTAAAATCTGCATAAAACTGCATTTGAAGAAATATTAGAATTCTAATGGACCCAATTGAAAGACTTGGGTTCGAACTTTTGAAGACGTTTTCTATGGATCTACACATCCAAATTGAATGAAATTCCGGATACGTACAGAGAATTATGGTGTGAAGTTGAATCAATAGCAAAATCTGAATAATACTGCATTAGAGGAAATATCATCATTCTAATGGACCCAATTGAAAGACTTGGGTTCGAACTTTTGGTGACTTGTTCTCTGGATCTACACGACCGAATTGTATGAAATTCAGGATTCGTACAGAGAATTATTATGTGAAGTTGAATCAATATTAAAATCTGCATAAAACTGCATTTGAGGAAATATTAGAATTCTAATGGACCCAATTCAAAAACTTGGGTTCGAACTTTTGAAGACGTTTTCTCTGGATCTACACATCCAAATTGAATGAAATTCCGGATACGTACAGAGAATTATGGTGTGAAGTTGAATCAATAACAAAATCTGAATAATACTGCATTAGAGGAAATATCATCATTCTAATGGACCCAATTGAAAGACTTGGGTTCGAACTTTTGGTGACGTTTTCTCTGGATCTACACGACCAAATTGATTGATATTCCGGATACGAACAGAGAATTATGGTGTGAAGTTGAATCAATATTAAAATCTGCATAAAACTGCATTTGAGGAAATATTAGAATTCGAATGGACCCAATTGAAAGACTTGGGTTCGAACTTTTGGTGACGTTTTCTCTGGATCTACACGTCCAAATTGAATGATATTCCGGATACGTACAGAGAATTATGGTGTGAAGTTGAATCAATATTAAAATCTGCATAAAACTGCATTTGAAGAAATATTAGAATTCTAATGGACCCAATTGAAAGACTTGGGTTCGAACTTTTGGTGACGTTTTCTCTGGATCTACACGACCAAATTGAATGATATTCCAGATACGAACAGAGAATTATGGTGTGAAGTTGAATCAATATTAGAATCTGCATAAAACTGCATTTGAGGAAATATTAGAATTCGAATAGACCCAATTGAAAGACTTGGGTTCGAACTTTTGGTGACGTTTTCTCTGGATCTACACGACCAAATTGAATGATATTCCGGATACGAACAGAGAATTATGGTGTGAAGTTGAATCAATATTAAAATCTGCATAAAACTGCATTTGAGGAAATATTAGAATTCGAATAGACCCAATTGAAAGACTTGGGTTCGAACTTTTGGTGACGTTTGCTCTGGATCTAGACGTTCAAATTGAATGATATTCAGGATACGTACAGAGAATTATGATGTGAAGTTGAATCAATATTAAAATCTGCATAAAACTGCATTTGAGGAAATATTATAATTCTAATGGACCCAATTCAAAGACTTGGGTTCGAACTTTTGAAGACGTTTTCTCTGGATCTACACATCCAAATTGAATGAAATTCCGGATACGTACAGAAAATTATGGTGTGAAGTTGAATCAATAACAAAATCTGAATAATACTGCATTAGAGGAAATATCATCATTCTAATGGAACCAATTGAAAGACTTGGGTTCGAACTTTTGAAGATGTTATCTCTTGATCTACACGTCCAAATTGAATGAAATTCCGGATACGTACAGAGAATTATGGTCTGTAGTTGAATCAATATTAAAATCTGCATAAAACTGCATTTGAAGAAATATCATCATTCTAATGGACCCAATTGAAAGACTTGGGTTCGAACTTTTGGTGACGTTTTCTCTGGATCTACACGTCCAAATTGAATGATATTCCGGATACATACAGAGAATTATGGTGTGAAGTTGAATCAATATTAAAATCTGCATAAAACTGCATTTGAAGAAATATTAGAATTCTAATGGACCCAATTGAAAGACTTGGGTTCGAACTTTTGGTCACGTTTTCTCTGGATCTACACGTCCAAATTGAATGATATTCCGGATACGTACAGAGAATTATGGTGTGAAGTTGAATCAATATTAAAATCTGCATAAAACTGCATTTGAAGAAATATTAGAATTCTAATGGACCCAATTGAAAGACTTGGGTTCGAACTTTTGAAGACGTTTTCTCTGGATCTACACATCCAAATTGAATGAAATTCCGGATACGTACAGAGAATTATGGTGTGAAGTTGAATCAATAGCAAAATCGGAATAATACTGCATTAGAGGAAATATCATCATTCTAATGGACCCAATTGAAAGACTTGGGTTCGAACTTTTGGTGACGTGTTCTCTGGATCTACACGACCAAATTGTATGAAATTCAGGATACGTACAGAGAATTATGATGTGAAGTTGAATCAATATTAAAATCTGCATAAAACTGCATTTGAGGAAATATTAGAATTCTAATGGACCCAATTCAAAGACTTGGGTTCGAACTTTTGAAGACGTTTTCTCTGGATCTACACATCCAAATTGAATGAAATTCCGGATACGTACAGAAAATTATGGTGTGAAGTTGAATCAATAACAAAATCTGAATAATACTGCATTAGAGGAAATATCATCATTCTAATGGAACCAATTGAAAGACTTGGGTTCGAACTTTTGAAGATGTTATCTCTTGATCTACACGTCCAAATTGAATGAAATTCCGGATACGTACAGAGAATTATGGTCTGTAGTTGAATCAATATTAAAATCTGCATAAAACTGCATTTGAAGAAATATCATCATTCTAATGGACCCAATTGAAAGACTTGGGTTCGAACTTTTGGTGACGTTTTCTCTGGATCTACACGTCCAAATTGAATGATATTCCGGATACGTACAGAGAATTATGGTGTGAAGTTGAATCAATATTAAAATCTGCATAAAACTGCATTTGAAGAAATATTAGAATTCTAATGGACCCAATTGAAAGACTTGGGTTCGAACTTTTGAAGACGTTTTCTATGGATCTACACATCCAAATTGAATGAAATTCCGGATACGTACAGAGAATTATTGTGTGAAGTTGAATCAATAGCAAAATCTGAATAATACTGCATTAGAGGAAATATCATCATTCTAATGGACCCAATTGAAAGACTTGGGTTCGAACTTTTGGTGACGTGTTCTCTGGATCTACACGACCGAATTGTATGAAATTCAGGATTCGTACAGAGAATTATGATGTGAAGTTGAATCAATATTAAAATCTGCATAAAACTGCATTTGAGGAAATATTAGAATTCTAATGGACCCAATTCAAAGACTTGGGTTCGAACTTTTGAAGACGTTTTCTCTGGATCTACACATCCAAATTGAATGAAATTCCGGATACGTACAGAGAATTATGGTGTGAAGTTGAATCAATAACAAAATCTGAATAATACTGCATTAGAGGAAATATCATCATTCTAATGGACCCAATTGAAAGACTTGGGTTCGAACTTTTGGTGACGTTTTCTCTGGATCTACACGACCAAATTGAATGATATTCCGGATACGAACAGAGAATTATGGTGTGAAGTTGAATCAATATTAAAATCTGCATAAAACTGCATTTGAGGAAATATTAGAATTCGAATGGACCCAATTGAAAGACTTGGGTTCGAACTTTTGGTGACGTTTTCTCTGGATCTACACGTCCAAATTGAATGATATTCCGGATACGTACAGAGAATTATGGTGTGAAGTTGAATCAATATTAAAATCTGCATAAAACTGCATTTGAAGAAATATTAGAATTCTAATGGACCCAATTGAAAGACTTGGGTTCGAACTTTTGGTGACGTTTTCTCTGGATCTACACGACCAAATTGAATGATATTCCAGATACGAACAGAGAATTATGGTGTGAAGTTGAATCAATATTAGAATCTGCATAAAACTGCATTTGAGGAAATATTAGAATTCGAATAGACCCAATTGAAAGACTTGGGTTCGAACTTTTGGTGACGTTTGCTCTGGATCTAGACGTTCAAATTGAATGATATTCCGGATACGTACAGAGAATTATAGTCTGTAGTTGAATCAGTATTAAAATCTGCATTAAACTGCATTTGAGGAAATATTAGAATTTTAATGGACCCAATTGAAAGACTTGTGTTCGAACTTTTGAAGACGTTTTCTCTGGATCTACACATCCAAATTGAATGAAATTCAGGATACGTACAGAGAATTATGGTGTGAAGTTGAATCAATAACAAAATCTGAATAATACTGCATTAGAGGAAATATCATCATTCTAATGGACCCAATTGAAAGACTTGGGTTCGAACTTTTGGTGACGTTTTCTCTGGATCTACACGACCAAATTGAATGATATTCCGGATACGAACAGAGAATTATGGTGTGAAGTTGAATCAATATTAAAATCTGCATAAAACTGCATTTGAGGAAATATTAGAATTCGAATAGACCCAATTGAAAGACTTGGGTTCGAACTTTTGGTGACGTTTGCTCTGGATCTAGACGTTCAAATTGAATGATATTCAGGATACGTACAGAGACTTATAGTCTGTAGTTGAATCAGTATTAAAATCTGCATAAAACTGCATTTGAGTAAATATTAGAATTCTAATGGACCCAATTGAAAGACTTGGGTTCGAATTTTTGAAGACGTTTTCTCTGGATCTACACATCCAAATTGAATGAAATTTCGGATGCGTACAGAGAATTATGTTGTGAAGTTGAATCAATAACAAAATCTGAATAATACTGCATTTGAGGAAATATAAGAATTCGAATAGACCCAATTGAAAGACTTGGGTTCGAATTTTTGGTGACGTTTGCTCTGGATCTAGACGTTCAAATTGAATGATATTTCGGATACGTACAGAGAATTATAGTCTGTTGTTGAATCAGTATTAAAATCTGCATTAAACTGCATTTGAGGAAATATTAGAATTTTAATGGACCCAATTGAAAGACTTGTGTTCGAACTTTTGAAGACGTTTTCTCTGGATCTACACATCCAAATTGAATGAAATTCAGGATACGTACAGAGAATTATGGTGTGAAGTTGAATCAATAACAAAATCTGAATAATAATGCATTAGAGGAAATATCATCATTCTAATGGACTCAATTGAAAGACTTGGGTTCGAACTTTTGGTGACGTTTTCTCTGGATCTACACGACCAAATTGAATGATATTCCGGATACGAACAGAGAATTATGGTGTGAAGTTGAATCAATATTAAAATCTGCATAAAACTGCATTTGAGAAAATATTAGAATTCGAATAGACCCAATTGAAAGACTTGGGTTCGAACTTTTGGTGACGTTTGCTCTGGATCTAGACGTTCAAATTGAATGATATTCCGGATACGTACAGAGAATTATAGTCTGTAGTTGAATCAGTATTAAAATCTGCATAAAACTGCATTTGAGTAAATATTAGAATTCTAATGGACCCAATTGAAAGACTTGGGTTCGAATTTTTGAAGACGTTTTCTCTGGATCTACACATCCAAATTGAATGAAATTCCGGATGCGTACAGAGAATTATGTTGTGAAGTTGAATCAATAACAAAATCTGAATAATACTGCATTTGAGAAAATATTAGAATTCGAATAGACCCAATTGAAAGACTTGGGTTCGAACTTTTGGTGACGTGTTCTCTGGATCTACAAGTCCAAATTGAATGAAATTCCGGATACGTACAGAGAATTACAGTCTGTAGTTGAATCAATATTAAAATCTGCATAAAACTGCATTTGAGGAAATATTAGAATTCTAATGGACCCAATTCAAAGACTTGGGTTCGAACTTTTGAAGACGTTTTCTCTGGAACTACACGTTAGAGAATTATAGTCTGTAGTTGAATCAATATTAAAATCTGCAGAAAACTGCATTTTAGGAAATGTTATTATTCTATCGGGCCCTCTCGAAAGACTTGGGTTCGAAGATTTTAAGACTTTTCTCTGGATCTACACGGCGAAATTGACATTTAAATCGGATACGTACTAAGAATTATGAACTTAAGTTGAATCAATCACAAACTCTGCATAAAACTACTTTTAAAGAAATATCATCATTCTTATGGGCCCAAATGAATTACTTGGGTTCGAACTTTTGAAGACGTTTTCTCTGGATCTACACGTCCAAATTGAATGAAATTCCGGAAACGTACAGAGAATTATAGTCTGCAGTTGAATCATTAACAAAATCTGCAGAAAACTGCATTAGAGAAAAAATCATCATTCTTACGGGCCCAATTGAAAGACTTGGGTTCGAACTTTTGAGGACGTTTTCTCTGGATCTACATGACCAAATTAAATGATATTCCGGATAGGTACAGAGAATTATGGTGTGAAGTTGAATCAATATTAAAATCTCCATAAAACTGCATTTGACGAAATATTAGAATTCTAATGGACCCAATTGAAAGACTTGGGTTCGAACTTTTGGTGACGTTTGCTCTGGATCTAGAAGTTCAAATTGAATGATATTCCGGATACGTACACTTAATTATAGTCTGTAGTTGAATCAGTATTAAAATCTGCATAAAACTGCATTTGAAGAAATATAAGAATTCTAATGGACCCAATTGAAAGACTTGGGTTCGAACTTTTGGTGACGTTTTCTCTGGATCTACAAGTCCAAATTGAATGAAATTCCGGATACGTACAGAGAATTATGGTCTGTAGTTGAATCAATATTAAAATCTGCATAAAACTGCATTTGAGCAAATATCATCATTCTAATGGAACCAATTGAAAGACTTGGGTTCGAACTTTTGAAGATGTTTTCTCTTGATCTACACGTCCAAATTGAATGAAATTCCGGATACGTACAGAGAATTATGGTCTGTAGTTGAATCAATATTAAAATCTGCATAAAACTGCATTTGAGCAAATATCATCATTCTAATGGACCCAATTGAAAGACTTGGGTTCGAACTTTTGGTGACGTTTTCTCTGGATCTAAACGTCCAAAATGAATGATATTCCGGATACGTACAGAGAATTATGGTGTGAAGTTGAATCAATATTAAAATCTGCATAAAACTGCATTTGAAGAAATATTAGAATTCTAATGGACCCAATTGAAAGACTTGGGTTCGAACTTTTGAAGACGTTTTCTCTGGATCTACAGGACCAAATTAAATGATATTCCGGATAGGTACAGAGAATTATGGTGTGAAGTTGAATCAATATTAAAATCTGCATAAAGCTGCATTTGAGGAAATATTAGAATTCTAATGGACCCAATTGAAAGACTTGGGTTCGAACTTTTGGTGACGTTTGCTCTGGATCTAGAAGTTCAAATTGAATGATATTCCGGATACGTACAGAGAATTATAGTCTGTAGTTGAATCAGTATTAAAATCTGCATAAAACTGCATTTGAAGAAATATTAGAATTCTAATGGACCCAATTGAAAGACTTGGGTTCGAACTTTTGGTGACGTTTTCTCTGGATCTACAAGTCCAAATAGAATGAAATTCCGGATACGTACAGAGAATTATGGTCTGTAGTTGAATCAATATTAAAATCTGCATAAAACTGCATTTGAGCAAATATCATCATTCTAATGGAACCAATTGAAAGACTTGGGTTCGAACTTTTGAAGATGTTTTCTCTTGATCTACACGTCCAAATTGAATGAAATTCCGGATACGTACAGAGAATTATGGTCTGTAGTTGAATCAATATTAAAATCTGCATAAAACTGCATTTGAGCAAATATCATCATTCTAATGGACCCAATTGAAAGACTTGGGTTCGAACTTTTGGTGACGTTTTCTCTGGATCTACACGTCCAAATTGAATGATATTCCGGATACGTACAGAGAATTATGGTGTGAAGTTGAATCAATATTAAAATCTGCATAAAACTGCATTTGAAGAAATATTAGAATTCTAATGGACCCAATTGAAAGACTTGGGTTCGAACTTTTGAAGACGTTTTCTCTGGATCTACACATCCAAATTGAATGAAATTCCGGATACGTACAGAGAATTATGGTGTGAAGTTGAATCAATAGCAAAATCGGAATAATACTGCATTAGAGGAAATATCATCATTCTAATGGACCCAATTGAAAGACTTGGGTTCGAACTTTTGGTGACGTGTTCTCTGGATCTCCACGACCAAATTGTATGAAATTCAGGATACGTACAGAGAATTATGATGTGAAGTTGAATCAATATTAAAATCTGCATAAAACTGCATTTGAGGAAATATTAAAATTCTAATGGACCCAATTCAAAGACTTGGGTTCGAACTTTTGAAGACGTTTTCTCTGGATCTACACATCCAAATTGAATGAAATTCCGGATACGTACAGAGAATTATGGTGTGAAGTTGAATCAATAGCAAAATCTGAATAATACTGCATTAGAGGAAATATCATCATTCTAATGGACCCAATTGAAAGACTTGGGTTCGAACTTTTGGTGACGTGTTCTCTGGATCTACACGACCGAATTGTATGAAATTCAGGATACGTACAGAGAATTATGATGTGAAGTTGAATCAATATTAAAATCTGCATAAAACTGCATTTGAGGAAATATTAGAATTCTAATGGACCCAATTCAAAGACTTGGGTTCGAACTTTTGAAGACGTTTTCTCTGGATCTACACATCCAAATTGAATGAAATTCCGGATACGTACAGAGAATTATGGTGTGAAGTTGAATCAATAACAAAATCTGAATAATACTGCATTAGAGGAAATATCATCATTCTAATGGACCCAATTGAAAGACTTGGGTTCGAACTTTTGGTGACGTTTTCTCTGGATCTACACGACCAAATTGAATGATATTCCGGATACGAACAGAGAATTATGGTGTGAAGTTGAGTCAATATTAAATTCTGCATAAAACTGCATTTGAGGAAATATTAGAATTCTAATGGACCCAATTCAAAGACTTGGGTTCGAACTTTTGAAGACGTTTTCTCTGGATCTACACATCCAAATTGAATGAAATTCCGGATACGTACAGAGAATTATGGTGTGAAGTTTAATCAATAACAAAATCTGAATAATACTGCATTAGAGGAAATATCATCATTCTAATGGAACCAATTGAAAGACTTGGGTTCGAACTTTTGGTGACGTTTTCTCTGGATCTAAACGACCAAATTGAATGATATTCCGGATACGAACAGAGAATTATGGTGTTAAGTTGAATCAATATTAAAATCTGCATAAAACTGCATTTGAGGAAATATCATCATTCTTACGGGCCCAATTGAAAGACTTGGGTTCGAACTTTTGAAGACGTTTGCTCTGGATCTAGACGTTCAAATTGAATGATATTCCGGATACGTACAGAGAATTATAGTCTGTGGTTGAATCAGTATTAAAATATGAATAAAACTGCATTTGAAAAAATATTAGAATTCTTATGGACCCAATTGAAAGACTTGGGTTCGAACTTTTGAAGACGTTTTCTCTGGAATTACACATCCAAATTGAATGAAATTCCGGATACGTACAGAGAATTATGGTGTGAAGTTGAATCAATAACAAAATATGAATAATACTGCATTTGAGGAAATATCATCATACTAATGGACCCAATTGAAAAACTTGGGTTCGAACTTTTGGTGACGTTTTCTCTGGATCTAGATTGATCTACACGTCCAAATTGAATGATATTCCGGATACGTACAGAGAATTACAGTCTGTAGTTGAATCAATATTAAAATCTGCATAAAACTGCATTTGAATCAATATTAAAATCTGAATAAAACTGCATTTGAAGAAATATCATCATTCTTACGGGCCCAATTGAAAGACTTGGGTTCGAACTTTTGAAGACGTTTTCTCTGGATCTACACGACCAAATTAAATGATATTCTGGATACGTACAGAGAATTATGGTGTGAAGTTGAATCAATAATAAAATCTGCATAAAACAGCATTTTAGGAAATGTCATTATTCTATCGGGCCCTCTCGAAAGACTTGGGTTCGAAGATTTTAAGACGTTTTCTCTGGATCTACACGGCGAAATTGACATAAATATCGGATACGTACTAAGAATTATGAACTGAAGTTTAATCAATCACAAACTCTGCAATAAACTACATTTAAAGAAATATCATCATTCTTATGGGCCCAATTGAATAACTTGGGTTCGAACTTTTGAAGACGTTTTCTCTGGATCTACAGGTCCAAATTGAATTAAATTCCGGATACGTACAGAGAATTATAGTCTGCAGTTGAATCATAAACAAAATCTGCAGAAAACTGCTATTGAGAAAATATCATCATTCTTACGGGCCCAATTGAAAGACATGGGTTCGAACTTTTGAAGACGTTTTCTCTGGACTTACACGACCAAATTAAATGATATTCCGGATACGTACAGACAATTACAGTCTGTAGTTGAATCAATATTAAAATCTGCATAAAACTGCAATTGAGGAAATATTAGAATTCTAATGGACCCAATTGAAAGACTTGGGTTCGAACTTTTGAAGACGTTTTCTCTCGATCAACACGTCCAAATTGAATGAAATTCAGGATACGTACAGAGAATTATGGTGTGAAGTTGAATCAATGACAAAATCTGAATAATACTGCATTAGAGGAAATATCATCATTCTAATGGACCCAATTGAAAGACTTGCGTTCGAACTTTTGAAGACGTTTTCTCTGGAACTACACGACCAAATTGAATGATATTCCGGATACGAACAGAGAATTATGGTGTGAAGTTGAATCAATATTAAAATCTGCATAAAACTGCATTTGAGGAAATATTAGAATTCGAATGGACCCAATTGAAAGACTTGGGTTCGAACTTTTGAAGACGTTTTCTCTTGATCTATCCGTCCAAATTGAATGATATTCCGGATACGTACAGAGAATTATAGTCTGTAGTTGAATCATTATTAAAATCTGCATAAAACTGCATTTGAATCAATATTAAAATCTGCATAAAACTGCATTTGAAGAAATATCATCATTCTTACGGGCCCAATTGAAAGACTTGGGATCGAACTTTTGAAGACGTTTTCTCTGGATCTACACGACCAAATTAAATGATATTCCGGATACGTACAGAGAATTATGGTGTGAAGTTGAATCAATATTAAAATCTGCATAAAACTGCATTTGAGGAAATATAAGAATTCTCATGGACCCAATTGAAAGACTTGGGTTCGAAATTTTGGTGACGTTTGCTCTGGATCTAGACGTTCAAATTGAATGATATTCCGGATACTTACAGAGAATTATAATCTGTAGTTGAATATTAAAATCTGCATAAAACTGCATTTGAGGAAATTTAAGAATTCTTATGGACCCAATTGAAAGACTTGGGTTCGAACTTTTGAAGACGTTTTCTCTTGATCTACACGTCCAAATTTAATGAAATTCCGGATACGTACAGAGAATTATAGTCTGTAGTTGAATCAGTATTAAAATCTGCATAAAACTGCATTTGAGGAAATATTAGAATTCTAACAGACCCAATTGAAAGACTTGGGTTCGAACTTTTGAAGACGTTTTCTCTGGATCTACACATCCAAATTGAATGAAATTCCGGATACGTACAGAGAATTATGGTGTGAAGTTGAATCAATAACAAAATCTGAATAATACTGCATTCGACGAAAAATCATCATTCTAATGGACCCAATTGAAAGACTTGCGTTCGAACTTTTGAAGACGTTTTCTCTGGAACTACACGACCAAATTGAATGATATTCCGGATACGAACAGAGAATTATGGTGTGAAGTTGAATCAATATTAAAATCTGCATAAAACTGCATTTGAGGAAATATTAGAATTCGAATGGACCCAATTGAAAGACTTGGGTTCGAACTTTTGAAGACGTTTTCTCTTGATCTACCCGTCCAAATTGAATGAAATTCAGGATACGTACAAAGAATTATGGTCTGTAGTTGAATCAATATTAAAATCTGCATAAAACTGCATTTGAGGAAATATCATCATTCTAATGGACCCAATTGAAAGACTTGGGTTCGAACTTTTGGTGACGTTTGCTCTGGATCTAGACGTTCAAATTGAATGATATTCCGGATACGTACAGAGAATTATAGTCTGTAGTTGAATCATTATAAAAATCTGCATAAAACTGCATTTGAGGAAATATAAGAATTCTCATGGACCCAATTGAAAGACTTGGGTTCGAAATTTTGGTGACGTTTGCTCTGGATCTAGACGTTCAAATTGAATTATATTCCGGATATTTACTGAGAATTATAGTCTGTAGTTGAATCAGTATTAAAATCTGCATAAAACTGCATTTGAGGAAATTTTAGAATTCTTATGGACCCAATTGAAAGACTTGGGTTCGAACTTTTGAAGACGTTTTCTCTTGATCTACACGTCCAAATTTAATGAAATTCCGGATACGTACAGAGAATTATAGTCTGTAGTTGAATCAGTATTAAAATCTGCATAAAAATGCATTTGAGGAAATATTAGAATTCCAATAGACCCAATTGAAAGACTTGGGTTCGAACTTTTGAAGACGTTTTCTCTGGATCTACACATCCAAATTGAATGAAATTCCGGATACGTACAGAGAATTATGGTGTGAAGTTGAATCAATAACAAAATCTGAATAATACTGCATTCGACGAAAAATCATCATTCTAATGGACCCAATTGAAAGACTTGGGTTCGAACTTTTGAAGACGTTTTCTCTGGAACTACACGTCCAAATTGAATGAACTTCCGGATACCTACAGAGAATTATAGTCTGTAGTTGAATCAATATTAAAATCTGCAGAAAACTGCATTTTAGGAAATGTCATTATTCTATCGGGCCCTCTCGAAAGACTTGGGTTCGAAGATTTTCAGACGTTTTCTCTGGATCTACACGGCGAAATTGACATTTATATCGGAAACGTACTAAGAATTATGAACTGAAGTTGAATCAATCACAAACTCTGCAAAAAACTACATTTAAGGTATATATTATCATTCTTATGGGCCCAATTGAATGACTTGGGTTCGAATTTTGAAGACGTTTTCTCTGGATCTACACGTCCAAATTGAATGAAATTCCGGATACGTACAGAGAATTATAGTCTGCAGTTGAATCATTAACAAAATCTGCAGAAAACTGCATTTGAGAAAATATCATCATTCTTACGGGCCCAATTGAAAGACTTGGGTTCGAACTTTTGAAGACGTTTTCTCTGGATCTACACGACCAAATTGAATGATATTCCGGATACGTACAGAGAATTATGGTGTGAAGTTGAATCAATAATAAAATCTGCATAAAACTGCATTTGAGGAAATATTAGAATTCGAATGGACCCAATTGAAAGACTTGGGTTCGAACTTTTGAAGACGTTTTCTCTGGATCTACCCGTCCAAATTGAATGAAATTCAGGATACGTACAAAGAATTATGGTCTGTAGTTGAATCAATAACAAAATCTGAATAATACTGCATTAGAGGAAATATCATCATTCTAATGGACCCAATTGAAAGACTTGGGTTCGAACTTTTGGTGACGTGTTCTCTGGATCTACAAGTCCAAATTGAATGAAATTCCGTATACGTACAGAGAATTATGGTGTGAAGTTGAATCAATATTAAAATCTGCATAAAACTGCATTTGAGGAAATATTAGAATTCGAATGGACCCAATTGAAAGACTTCGGTTCGAACTTTTGGTGACGTTTGCTCTGGATCTAGACGTTCAAATTGAATGATATTCCGGATACGTACAGAGAATTATAGTCTGTAGTTGAATCAGTATTAAAATCTGCATAAAACTGCATTTGAGGAAATATCATCATTCTTATGGACCCAATTGAAAGACTTGGGTTCGAACTTTTGGTGACGTTTGCTCTGGATCTAGACGTTCAAATTGTATGATATTCCGGATACGTACAGAGAATTATAGTCTGTAGTTGAATCAGTATTAAAATCTGCATAAAACTGCATTTGAGGAAATATTAGAATTCTAATGGACCCAATTGAAAGAATTGGGTTCGAACTTTTGAAGACGTTTTCTCTGGATCTACATGTCCAAATTGAATGACATTCTGGATACGTACAGAGAATTATGGTGTGAAGTTGAATCAATATTACAATCTGCATAAAACTGCATTTGAGGAAATATTAGAATTCGAATGGACCCAATTGAAAGACTTGGGTTCGAACTTTTGAAGACGTTTTCTCTTGATCTACCCGTCCAAATTGAATGAAATTCAGGATACGTACAAAGAACTATTGTCTGTAGTTGAGTCAATATTAAAATCTGCATAAAACTGCATTTGAGGAAATATCATCATTCTAATGGACCCAATTGAAAGACTTGGGTTCGAACTTTTGGTGACGTTTGCTCTGGATCTAGACGTTCAAATTGAATGATATTCCGGATACGTACAGAGAATTATAGTCTGTAGTTGAATCATTATAAAAATCTGCATAAAACTGCATTTGAGGAAATATAAGAATTCTCATGGACCCAATTGAAAGACTTGGGTTCGAACTTTTGGTGACGTTTGCTCTGGATCTAGACGTTCAAATTGAATGATTTCCGAATACGTACAGAGAATTATAGTCTGTAGTTGAATCATTATAAAAATCTGCATAAAACTGCATTTGAGGAAATATAAGAATTCTCATGGACCCAATTGAAAGACTTGGGTTCGAAATTTTGGTGACGTTTGCTCTGGATCTAGACGTTCAAATTGAATGATATTCCGGATACTTACAGAGAATTATAGTCTGTAGTTGAATCAGTATTAAAATCTGCATAAAACTGCATTTGAGGAAATTTTAGAATTCTTATGGACCCAATTGAAAGACTTGGGTTCGAACTTTTGAAGACGTTTTCTCTTGATCTACACGTCCAAATTTAATGAAATTCCGGATACGTACAGAGAATTATAGTCTGTAGTTGAATCAGTATTAAAATCTGCATAAAACTGCGTTTGAGGAAATATTAGAATTCTAATAGACCCAATTGAAAGACTTGGGTTCGAACTTTTGAAGACGTTTTCTCTGGATCTACACATCCAAATTGAATGAAATTCCGGATACGTACAGAGAATTATGGTGTGAAGTTGAATCAATAACAAAATCTGAATAATACTGCATTCGACGAAAAATCATCATTCTAATGGACCCAATTGAAAGACTTGCGTTCGAACTTTTGAAGACGTTTTCTCTGGAACTACACGACCAAATTGAATGATATTCCGGATACGAACAGAGGGTTATGGTGTGAAGTTGAATCAATATTAAAATCTGCATAAAACTGCATTTGAGGAAATATTAGAATTCGAATGGACCCAATTGAAAGACTTGGGTTCGAACTTTTGAAGACGTTTTCTCTTGATCTACCCGTCCAAATTGAATGAAATTCAGGATACGTACAAAGAATTATGGTCTGTAGTTGAATCAATATTAAAATCTGCATAAAACTGTATTTGAGGAAATATCATCATTCTAATGGACCCAATTGAAAGACTTGGGTTCGAACTTTTGGTGACGTTTGCTCTGGATCTAGACGTTCAAATTGAATGATATTCCGGATACGTACAGAGAATTATAGTCTGTAGTTGAATCATTATAAAAATCTGCATAAAACTGCATTTGAGGAAATATAAGAATTCTCATGGACCCAATTGAAAGACTTGGGTTCGAAATTTTGGTGACGTGTGCTCTGGATCTAGACGTTCAAATTGAATGATTTTCCGGATACTTACAGAGAATTATAGTCTGTAGTTGAATCAGTATTAAAATCTGCATAAAACTGCATTTGAGGAAATTTTAGAATTCTTATGGACCCAATTGAAAGACTTGGGTTCGAACTTTTGAAGACGTTTTCTCTTGATCTACACGTCCAAATTTAATGAAATTCCGGATACGTACAGAGAATTATAGTCTGTAGTTGAATCAGTATTAAAATCTGCATAAAACTGCATTTGAGGAAATATAAGAATTCTAATAGACCCAATTGAAAGACTTGGGTTCGAACTTTTGAAGACGTTTTCTCTGGATCTACACATCCAAATTGAATGAAATTCCGGATACGTACAGAGAATTATGGTTTGAAGTTGAATCAATAACAAAATCTGAATAATAATGCATTCGACGAAAAATCATCATTCTAATGGACCCAATTGAAAGACTTGGGTTCGAACTTTTGAAGACGTTTTCTCTGGAACTACACGTCCAAATTGAATGAACTTCCGGATACCTACAGAGAATTATAGTCTGTAGTTGAATCAATATTAAAATCTGCAGAAAACTGCATTTTAGGAAATGTCATTATTCTATCGGGCCCTCTCGAAAGACTTGGGTTCGAAGATTTTCAGACGTTTTCTCTGGATGTACACGGCGAAATTGACATTTATATCGGAAACGTACTAAGAATTATGAACTGAAGTTGAATCAATCACAAACTCTGCAAAAAACTACATTTAAGGATATATCATCATTCTTATGGGCCCAATTGAATGACTTGGGTTCGAATTTTGAAGACGTTTTCTCTGGATCTACACGTCCAAATTGAATGAAATTCCGGATACGTACAGAGAATTATAGTCTGCAGTTGAATCATTAACAAAATCTGCAGAAAACTGCATTTGAGAAAATATCATCTTTCTTACGGGCCCAATTGAAAGACTTGGGTTTGAACTTTTGAAGACGTTTTCTCTGGATCTACACGACCAAATTGAATGATATTCCGTATACGTACAGAGAATTATGGTGTGAAGTTGAATCAATATTAAAATCTGCATAAAACTGCATTTCAGGAAATATTAGAATTCGAATGGACCCAATTGAAAGACTTGGGTTCGAACTTTTGAAGACGTTTTCTCTTGATCTAGCCGTCCAAATTGAATGAAATTCAGGATAAGTACAGAGAATTATGGTCTGTAGTTGAATCAATATTTAAATCTGCATAAAACTGAATTTGAGGAAATATCATCATTCTAATGGACCCTCGACAATCGGGGACAGGTGGATGTTGCTTATTTTGACCTGGAAAAAGCATTCGACAAGGTTGACATCGACATTCTTCTAAATAAGCTAGCTTCATTTGGTTTTTCCAAAAGACTTCTCTGTTTTTTTGCTTCATATTTTCGAAATCGTAGACAGTTTGTTTATTATAAGGGTTCCAGTTCATCGGAATTCATAGTTTTTTCTGGAGTTCCTCAGGGGTCTATCCTTGGACCAATTCTATTTTTGATTTTTATCAACGATATTGGTTCAGTCATCACACATTCGCTGTATTTACTATTTGCAGATGACTTGAAACTATATCGCTCAATAAAAAACCATCTTGACTGTATTCTCCTTCAACGTGACATTTACTGCGTCTCAAACTGGGCCAAAATAAATGGCTTGAACTTCAGTACACCCATATCGTCTCGATATCGTCAATATCGTCTCGTATACAAGATTAAAGAAACCGCATGTATTTGAATATACAATCAACGAAATTATTCTCCAACACCTAAACCAAATCAAAGATCTAGGAGTTATTTACGACAGCAAACTAACTTTTCACCAACACATCGATGATTTAATAAGCAGAGGATACAGGCTTCTCGGCTTCGTAATTAGAAACTCATATCCGTTTCGTAACACAAAAACACTGACGTTATTATATAACACACTAGTCCTAAGTGTACTTGAATCAAACTCGATCATCTGGGCTCCACATGAATTAACATACACTTAACGCATTGAAAGAGTCCATAAAATTTTTTTAAGGTTTTTATTCTCGCGGCTCTATGGACGTTACCCTTGGCTTTACTCATCGATTTATATATTAGGCATGACCAATTACCACTCCCTAGAGACAAGTAGAGGTATTGCTTTGCTTAAATATTTTTTCCAACTAATAAACGGTCACTTTTCTAATAATGAGATACTGGCCCAATTAAATTTTTTTGTACCAGAGTCTCACTCTCGAGGACGTCATCACAATCTTCTATATAGTAAAGCAAGCCGCACTAATTTATTAATGAACTCACCTGTGGGGAGAGCTACGTGCTTTTTGAATGCGGTAGATAAAAAATTAGATTTATTTTTTGTGTCCTATAGCGCATTTGCAAGATTTTTGGCATTGCATATACACTGCATAAATGGTACAATTATAACGTCTTAGGCTTTATTACCTGTAATTGTTATAAATAAATGCACAAATTATATATATAAATAAATAAATAAATAAATTGAAAGGGTTTTTTTTTTTTTTTTTTTTTTTTTTTTAACATACAACAAACGATGTTGTATTCCCAAGAGTTATTAAACTCATTAAGGGATCGCCAATTGGTAGTTTTCAAATAGAAAAGTAAAAAAATTAAAAAAAGAGTTTTGTACAGAAAAATTAGATTAAAAATTAAAAATAACCAACCCAACCCAATGTGCAGACACAATGTATGAAGAAAACATTTACAAAACATTTCACAGAAGCAACATACAGACACAACATATGAAGAAATCACTTAACAGATATGTTATAAAAAAAAAATTGTCTTATAAGACTTTATGAATTATTATAATCACTCATTTGATTTATGTACTGTTGGTGTCAAAAAGTTGAAAAAGTATCCTCAATGATGGACTATATAAATGCATAAAAACAAAATCAGGAAAATACATTAAAAAGTACGGGGTCAAAAATAAACAGACCTAATACAAGATGTTTTACATTCAAAATACATGAGAAGATTAAAAAAGCTAAAAAGCTCATCATCTCTGGATGTACAAAGTTTGGAATTTGGAGATAATTAGGACGGCTATCAGAACAGAGTTTGTACCTACTTATGACTCGTTTTCCAAATAACATTTGAAAAAATAGGATTTCAATATATCGTTTCGAGATTTGTTAGAGGCATATACCTGTCTTAATTCTTCAGGCAATTTGTTATAGTTAGTGTAGGCAATATATTCTAATGATTTCAGTCCGAACTTTGTTGAGTGTATTTTTGATATATGTAGTTTGTTGTGTTGTCGTGTATTATATTGGTGAACATCGTTGTTATAGTTCAGTTTTATATTTGTGTGGGTGTTACACTGAATAATATTTAAAATGGTGTTTGTTATCTCAAAGCTAGGAACCATCTTAAATGGCAAAACAAGTGCGTGACGGTAAATATCTTTAACAGGTATATCCCAAGGCAAGCCAAAAATGTTACGCAAGGGTTCGAACTTTTGGTGACGTTTGCTCTGGATCTAGAAGTTCAAATTGAATGATATTCCGGATACATACAGAGAATTATGGTGTGAAGTTTAATCAATAACAAAATCTGAATAATACTGCATTAGAGGAAATATCATCATTCTAATGGACCCAATTGAACGACTTGGGTTCGAACTTTTGGTGACGTTTTCTCTGGATCTACACGACCAAATTGAATGATATTCCGGATACGAACAGAGAATTATGGTGTGAAGTTGAATCAATATTAAAATCTGCATAAAACTGCATTTGAGGAAATATTAGAATTCGAATGGACCCAATTGAAAGACTTCGGTTCGAACTTTTGGTGACGTTTGCTCTGGATCTAGACGTTCAAAGTGAATGATATTCCGGATACGTACAGAGAATTATAGTCTGTAGTTGAATCAGTATTAAAATCTGCATAAAACTGCATTTGAGGAAATATCATCATTCTTATGGACCCAATTGAAAGACTTGGGTTCGAACTTTTGGTGACGTTTGCTCTGGATCTAGACGTTCAAATTTTATGATATTCCGGATGCGTACAGAGAATTATAGTCTGTAGTTGAATCAGTATTAAAATCTGCATAAAACTGCATTTGAGGAAATATTAGAATTCTAATGGACCCAATTGAAAGAATTGGGTTCGAACTTTTGAAGACGTTTTCTCTGGATCTACATGTCCAAATTGAATGAAATTCCGGATACGTACAGAGAATTATGGTGTGAAGTTGAATCAATAACAAAATCTGAAAAATACTGCATTAGACGAAATATCATCATTCTAATGGACCCAATTGAAAGACTTGGGTTCGAACTTTTGGTGACGTTTTCTCTGGATCTACACGACCAAATTGAATGATATTCCGGATACGAACAGAGAATTATGGTGTGAAGTTGAATCAATATTAATATCTGCATACAACTGCATTTGAGGAAATATTAGAATTCGAATGAACCCAATTGAAAGACTTGGGTTCGAACTTTTGAAGACGTTTTCTCTGGAACTACACGTCCAAATTGAATGAACTTCCGGATACCTACATAGAATTATAGTCTGTAGTTGAATCAATATTAAAATCTGCAGAAAACTGCATTTGAAGAAATATTAGAATTCTAATGGACCCAATTGAAAGACTTGGGTTCGAACTTTTGAAGACGTTTTCTCTGGAACCACACGTCCAAATTTAATGATATTCCGGATACGTGAAGAGAATTATAGTCTGCAGTTGAATAAATATTAAAATCTGCAGAAAACTGCATTTTAGGAAATGTTATTATTCTATCGGGCCCTCTCGAAAGACTCGGGTTCGAAGATTTAAAGACTTTTCTCTGGATCTACACGGCGAAATTGACAATAATATCGGATACGTACTAAAAATTATGAACTAAAGTTGAATCAATCACAAACTCTGCAAAAAACTACATTTATAGAAATATCATCATTCTTATGGGCCCAATTGAATTACTTGGGTTCGAACTTTTGAAGACGTTTTCTCTGGATCTACACATCCAAATTGAATGAAATTTCGGATACGTACAGAGAATTATGGTCTGTAGTTGAATCAATATTAAAATCTGCATAAAACTGCATTTGAGGAAATATCATCATTCTAATGGACCCAATTGAAAGACTTGGGTTCGAACTTTTGTGACGTTTGCTCTGGATCTAGACGTTCAAATTGAATGATATTCCGGATACATACAGAAAATTATAGTCTGTAGTTATATCAGTATTTAAATCTGCATAAAACTGCATTTGAGGAGATATTAGAATTCTTATGGACAAAATTCAAAGACTTTGGTTCTAACTTTTGAAGACATTTTCTCTGGAACTACACGTCCAAATTGAATGAAATTCCGGATACGTGAATAGAATTATAGTTTGTAGTTGAATCAATATTAAAATCTGCATAAAACTGCATTTGAGCAAATATCATCATTCTAATGGAACCAATTGAAAGACTTGGGTTCGAACTTTTGAAGATGTTTTCTCTTGATCTACACGTCCAAATTGAATGAAATTCCGGATACGAACAGAGAATTATGGTCTGTAGTTGAATCAATATTAAAATCTGCATAAAACTGCACTTGAGCAAATATCATCATTCTAATGGACCCAATTGAAAGACTTGGGTTCGAACTTTTGGTGACGTTTTCTCTGGATCTACACGTCCAAATTGAATGATATTCCGGATACGTACAGAGAATTATGGTGTGAAGTTGAATCAATATTAAAATCTGCATAAAACTGCATTTGAAGAAATATTAGAATTCTAATGGACCCAATTGAAAGACTTGGGTTCGAACTTTTGAAGACGTTTTCTCTGGATCTACACATCCAAATTGAATGAAATTCCGGATACGTACAGAGAATTATGGTGTGAAGTTGAATCAATAGCAAAATCGGAATAATACTGCATTAGAGGAAATATCATCATTCTAATGGACCCAATTGAAAGACTTGGGTTCGAACTTTTGGTGACGTGTTCTCTGGATCTACACGACCAAATTGTATGAAATTCAGGATACGTACAGAGAATTATGATGTGAAGTTGAATCAATATTAAAATCTGCATAAAACTGCATTTGAGGAAATATTAGAATTCTAATGGACCCAATTCAAAGACTTGGGTTCGAACTTTTGAAGACGTTTTCTCTGGATCTACACATCCAAATTGAATGAAATTCCGGATACGTACAGAGAATTATGGTGTGAAGTTGAATCAATAACAAAATCTGAATAATACTGCATTAGAGGAAATATCATCATTCTAATGGAACCAATTGAAAGACTTGGGTTCGAACTTTTGAAGATGTTATCTCTTGATCTACACGTCCAAATTGAATGAAATTCCGGATACGTACAGAGAATTATGGTCTGTAGTTGAATCAATATTAAAATCTGCATAAAACTGCATTTGAGCAAATATCATCATTCTAATGGACCCAATTGAAAGACTTGGGTTCGAACTTTTGGTGACGTTTTCTCTCGATCTACACGTCCAAATTGAATGATATTCCGGATACGTACAGAGAATTATGGTGTGAAGTTGAATCAATATTAAAATCTGCATAAAACTGCATTTGAAGAAATATTAGAATTCTAATGGACCCAATTGAAAGACTTGGGTTCGAACTTTTGAAGACGTTTTCTCTGGATCTACACATCCAAATTGAATGAAATTCCGGATACGTACAGAGAATTATGGTGTGAAGTTGAATCAATAGCAAAATCGGAATAATACTGCATTAGAGGAAATATCATCATTCTAATGGACCCAATTGAAAGACTTGGGTTCGAACTTATGGTGACGTGTTCTCTGGATCTACACGACCAAATTGTATGAAATTCAGGATACGTACAGAGAATTATGATGTGAAGTTGAATCAATATTAAAATCTGCATAAAACTGCATTTGAGGAAATATTAGAATTCCAATGGACCCAATTCAAAGACTTGGGTTCGAACTTTTGAAGACGTTTTCTCTGGATCTACACATCCAAATTGAATGAAATTCCGGATACGTACAGAGAATTATGGTTTGAAGTTGAATCAATAACAAAATCTGAATAATACTGCATTAGAGGAAATATCATCATTCTAATGGAACCAATTGAAAGACTTGGGTTCGAACTTTTGAAGATGTTATCTCTTGATCTACACGTCCAAATTGAATGAAATTCCGGATACGTACAGAGAATTATGGTCTCTAGTTGAATCAATATTAAAATCTGCATAAAACTGCATTTGAGCAATATCATCATTCTAATGGACCCAATTGAAAGACTTGGGTTCGAACTTTTGGTGACGTTTTCTC
Organism: Hesperophylax magnus; assembly: GCA_026573805.1. NCBI lineage: Eukaryota > Metazoa > Arthropoda > Insecta > Trichoptera > Limnephilidae > Hesperophylax > Hesperophylax magnus. The sequence goes on from JAIUSX010000022.1 coordinate 12,735,975, forward strand.
TCGATCTACACGTCCAAATTGAATGATATTCCGGATACGTACAGAGAATTATGGTGTGAAGTTGAATCAATATTAAAATCTGCATAAAACTGCATTTGAAGAAATATTAGAATTCTAATGGACCCAATTGAAAGACTTGGGTTCGAACTTTTGAAGACGTTTTCTCTGGATCTACACATCCAAATTGAATGAAATTCCGGATACGTACAGAGAATTATGGTGTGAAGTTGAATCAATAGCAAAATCGGAATAATACTGCATTAGAGGAAATATCATCATTCTAATGGACCCAATTGAAAGACTTGGGTTCGAACTTTTGGTGACGTGTTCTCTGGATCTACACGACCAAATTGTATGAAATTCAGGATACGTACAGAGAATTATGATGTGAAGTTGAATCAATATTAAAATCTGCATAAAACTGCATTTGAGGAAATATTAGAATTCCAATGGACCCAATTCAAAGACTTGGGTTCGAACTTTTGAAGACGTTTTCTCTGGATCTACACATCCAAATTGAATGAAATTCCGGATACGTACAGAGAATTATGGTTTGAAGTTGAATCAATGACAAAATCTGAATAATACTGCATTAGACGAAATATCATCATTCTAATGGAACCAATTGAAAGACTTGGGTTCGAACTTTTGAAGATGTTATCTCTTGATCTACACGTCCAAATTGAATGAAATTCCGGATACGTACAGAGAATTATGGTCTCTAGTTGAATCAATATTAAAATCTGCATAAAACTGCATTTGAGCAAATATCATCATTCTAATGGACCCAATTGAAAGACTTGGGTTCGAACTTTTGGTGACGTTTTCTCTGGATCTACACGTCCAAATTGAATGATATTCCGGACACGTACAGAGAATTATGGTGTGAAGTTGAATCAATATTAAAATCTGCATAAAACTGCATTTGAAGAAATATTAGAATTCTAATGGACCCAATTGAAAGACTTGGGTTCGAACTTTTGAAGACGTTTTCTCTGGATCTACACATCCAAATTGAATGAAATTCCGGATACGTACAGAGAATTATGGTGTGAAGTTGAATCAATAGCAAAATGTGAATAATACTGCATTAGAGGAAATATCATCATTCTAATGGACCCAATTGAAAGACTTGGGTTCGAACTTTTGGTGACGTGTTCTCTGGATCTACACGACCGAATTGTATGAAATTCAGGATACGTACAGAGAATTATGATGTGAAGTTGAATCAATATTAAAATCTTCATAAAACTGTATTTGAGGAAATATTAGAATTCTAATGGACCCAATTCAAAGACTTGGGTTCGAACTTTTGAAGACGTTTTCTCTGGATCTACACATCCAAATTGAATGAAATTCCGGATACGTACAGAGAATTATGGTGTGAAGTTGAATCAATAACAAAATCTGAATAATACTGCATTAGAGGAAATATCATCATTCTAATGGACCCAATTGAAAGACTTGGGTTCGAACTTTGGGTGACGTTTTCTCTGGATCTACACGACCAAATTGAATGATATTCCGGATACGAACAGAGAATTATGGTGTGAAGTTGAATCAATATTAAAATCTGCATAAAACTGCATTTGAGGAAATATTAGAATTCGAATGGACCCAATTCAAAGACTTGGGTTCGAACTTTTGAAGACGTTTTCTCTAGAATTACACGTCCAAATTGAATGAAATTCCGAATACGTGCAGAGAATTATAGTCTGCAGTTGAATCATTAACAAAATCTGCAGAAAACTGCATTAGAGAAAAAATCATCATTCTTACGGGCCCAATTGAAAGACTTGGGTTCGAACTTTTGAAGACGTTTTCTCTGGATTAACACGACCAAATTAAATGATATTCCGGATACGTACAGAGAATTATGGTGTGAAGTTGAATCAATATTAAAATCTGCATAAAACTGCATTTGAGGAAATATTAGAATTCTAATGGACCCAATTGAAAGACTTGGGTTCGAACTTTTGGTGACGTTTGCTCTGGATCTAGAAGTTCAAATCGAATGATATTCCGGATACGTACAGAGAATTATAGTCTGTAGTTTAATCAGTATTAAAATCTGCATAAAACTGCATTTGAGGAAATAATAGAATTCTAATGGACCCAATTGAAAGACTTGGGTTCGAACTTTTGGTGACGTTTTCTCTGGATCTATAAGTCCAAATTGAATGAAATTCCGGATACGTACAGAGAATTATGGTCTGTAGTTGAATCAATATTAAAATCTGCATAAAACTGCATTTGAGCAAATATCATCATTCTAATGGAACCAATTGAAAGACTTGGGTTCGAACTTTTGAAGATGTTTTCTCTTGATCTACACGTCCAAATTGAATGAAATTCCGGATACGTACAGAGAATTATGGTCTGTAGTTGAATCAATATTAAAATCTGCATAAAACTGCATTTGAGCAAATATCATCATTCTAATGGACCCAATTTAAAGACTTGGGTTCGAACTTTTGGTGACGTTTTCTCTGGATCTACACGTCCAAATTGAATGAAATTCCGGAAACGTACAGAGAATTATAGTCTGCATTTGAATCATTAACAAAATCTGCAGAAAACTGCATTAGAGAAAAAATCATCATTCTTACGGGCCCAATTGAAAGACTTGGGTTCGAAGTTTTGAAGACGTTTTCTCTGGATCTACACGACCAAATTAAATGATATTCCGGATAGGTACAGAGAATTATGGTGTGAAGTTGAATCAATATTAAAATCTGCATAAAACTGCATTTGAGGAAATATTAGAATTCTAATGGACCCAATTGAAAGACTTGGGTTCGAACTTTTGGTGACGTTTGCTCTGGATCTAGAAGTTCAAATTGAATGATATTCCGGATACGTACAGAGAATTATGGTCTGTAGTTGAATCAATATTAAAATCTGCATAAAACTGCATTTGAGCAAATATCATCATTCTAATGGACCCAATTGAAAGACTTGGGTTCGAACTTTTGGTGACGTTTTCTCTGGATCTACACGTCCAAATTGAATGATATTCCGGACACGTACAGAGAATTATGGTGTGAAGTTGAATCAATATTAAAATCTGCATAAAACTGCATTTGAAGAAATATTAGAATTCTAATGGACCCAATTGAAAGACTTGGGTTCGAACTTTTGAAGACGTTTTCTCTGGATCTACACATCCAAATTGAATGAAATTCCGGATACGTACAGAGAATTATGGTGTGAAGTTGAATCAATAGCAAAATGTGAATAATACTGCATTAGAGGAAATATCATCATTCTAATGGACCCAATTGAAAGACTTGGGTTCGAACTTTTGGTGACGTGTTCTCTGGATCTACACGACCGAATTGTATGAAATTCAGGATACGTACAGAGAATTATGATGTGAAGTTGAATCAATATTAAAATCTTCATAAAACTGCATTTGAGGAAATATTAGAATTCTAATGGACCCAATTCAAAGACTTGGGTTCGAACTTTTGAAGACGTTTTCTCTGGATCTACACATCCAAATTGAATGAAATTCCGGATACGTACAGAGAATTATGGTGTGAAGTTGAATCAATAACAAAATCTGAATAATACTGCATTAGAGGAAATATCATCATTCTAATGGACCCAATTGAAAGACTTGGGTTCGAACTTTGGGTGACGTTTTCTCTGGATCTACACGACCAAATTGAATGATATTCCGGATACGAACAGAGAATTATGGTGTGAAGTTGAATCAATATTAAAATCTGCATAAAACTGCATTTGAGGAAATATTAGAATTCGAATGGACCCAATTCAAAGACTTGGGTTCGAACTTTTGAAGACGTTTTCTCTAGAATTACACGTCCAAATTGAATGAAATTCCGAATACGTGCAGAGAATTATAGTCTGCAGTTGAATCATTAACAAAATCTGCAGAAAACTGCATTAGAGAAAAAATCATCATTCTTACGGGCCCAATTGAAAGACTTGGGTTCGAACTTTTGAAGACGTTTTCTCTGGATCTACACGACCAAATTAAATGATATTCCGGATACGTACAGAGAATTATGGTGTGAAGTTGAATCAATATTAAAATCTGCATAAAACTGCATTTGAGGAAATATTAGAATTCTAATGGACCCAATTGAAAGACTTGGGTTCGAACTTTTGGTGACGTTTGCTCTGGATCTAGAAGTTCAAATCGAATGATATTCCGGATACGTACAGAGAATTATAGTCTGTAGTTTAATCAGTATTAAAATCTGCATAAAACTGCATTTGAGGAAATAATAGAATTCTAATGGACCCAATTGAAAGACTTGGGTTCGAACTTTTGGTGACGTTTTCTCTGGATCTACAAGTCCAAATTGAATGAAATTCCGGATACGTACAGAGAATTATGGTCTGTAGTTGAATCAATATTAAAATCTGCATAAAACTGCATTTGAGCAAATATCATCATTCTAATGGAACCAATTGAAAGACTTGGGTTCGAACTTTTGAAGATGTTTTCTCTTGATCTACACGTCCAAATTGAATGAAATTCCGGATACGTACAGAGAATTATGGTCTGTAGTTGAATCAATATTAAAATCTGCATAAAACTGCATTTGAGCAAATATCATCATTCTAATGGACCCAATTTAAAGACTTGGGTTCGAACTTTTGGTGACGTTTTCTCTGGATCTACACGTCCAAATTGAATGAAATTCCGGAAACGTACAGAGAATTATAGTCTGCATTTGAATCATTAACAAAATATGCAGAAAACTGCATTAGAGAAAAAATCATCATTCTTACGGGCCCAATTGAAAGACTTGGGTTCGAAGTTTTGAAGACGTTTTCTCTGGATCTACACGACCAAATTAAATGATATTCCGGATAGGTACAGAGAATTATGGTGTGAAGTTGAATCAATATTAAAATCTGCATAAAACTGCATTTGAGGAAATATTAGAATTCTAATGGACCCAATTGAAAGACTTGGGTTCGAACTTTTGGTGACGTTTTCTCTGGATCTAGAAGTTTAAATTGAATGATATTCCGGATACGTACAGAGAATTATAGTCTGTAGTTGAATCAGTATTAAAATCTGCATAAAACTGCATTTGAGCAAATATCATCATTCTAATGGACCCAATTGAAAGACTTGGGTTCGAACTTTTGGTGACGTTTTCTCTGGATCTACACGTTCAAATTGAATGATATTCCGGATACGTACAGAGAATTATGGTGTGAAGTTGAATCAATATTAAAATCTGCATAAAACTGCATTTGAGGAAATATTAGAATTCTAATGGACCCAATTGAAAGACTTGGGTTCGAACTTTTGGTGACGTTTGCTCTGGATCTAGAAGTTTAAATTGAATGATATTCCGGATACGTACAGAGAATTATAGTCTGTAGTTGAATCAGTATTAAAATCTGCATAAAACTGCATTTGATGAAATATTAGAATTCTTATGGACCCAATTGAAAGACTTGGGTTCGAACTTTTGAAGACGTTTTCTCTGGATCTACACATCCAAATTGAATGAAATTCCGGATACGTACAGAGAATTATGGTGTGAAGTTGAATCAATAGCAAAATCTGAATAATACTGCATTAGAGGAAATATCATCATTCTAATGGACCCAATTGAAAGACTTGGGTTCGAACTTTTGGTGACGTTTTCTCTGGATCTACACGACCAAATTGAATGAAATTCCGGATACGTGCAGAGAATTATAGTCTGTAGTTGAATCAATATTAAAATCTGCAGAAAACTGCATTTTAGGAAATGTTATTATTCTATCGGGCCCTCTCGAAAGACTTGGGTTCGAAGATTTTAAGACTTTTCTCTGGATCTACACGGCGAAATTGACATTTATATCGGATACGTACTAAGAATTATGAACTAAAGTTGAATCAATCACAAACTCTGCAAAAAACTACTTTTAAAGAAATATCATCATTCTTATGGGCCCAATTGAATTACTTGGGTTCGAACTTTTGAAGACGTTTTCTCTGGATCTACACGTCCAAATTGAATGAAATTCCGGATACGTACAGAGAATTATAGTCTGCAGTTGAATCATTAAAAAAATCTGCAGAAAACTGCATTGGAGAAAAAATCATCATTCTTACGGGCCCAATTGAAAGACTTGGGTTCGAACTTTTGAAGACGTTTTCTCTGGATCTACACTACCAAATTAAATGATATTCCGGATACGTACAGAGAATTATGGTGTGAAGTTGAATCAATATTAAAATCTGCATAAAACTGCATTTGAGGAAATATTAGAATTCTAATGGACCCAATTGAAAGACTTGGGTTCGAACTTTTGGTGACGTTTGCTCTGGATCTAGAAGTTCAAATTGAATGATATTCCGGATACGTACAGAGAATTATAGTCTGTAGTTGAATCAGTATTAAAATCTGCATAAAACTGCATTTGAGGAAATATTAGAATTCTAATGGACCCAATTGAAAGACTTGGGTTCGAACTTTTGGTGACGTTTTCTCTGGATCTACATGTCCAAATTGAATGAAATTCCGGATACGTACAGAGAATTATGGTCTGTAGTTGAATCAATATTAAAATCTGCATAAAACTGCATTTGAGCAAATATCATCATTCTAATGGAACCAATTGAAAGACTTGGGTTCGAACTTTTGAAGATGTTTTCTCTTGATCTACACGTCCAAATTGAATGAAATTCCGGATACGTACAGAGAATTATTGTCTGTAGTTGAATCAATATTAAAATCTGCAGAAAACTGCATTTTAGGAAATGTATTTATTCTATCGGGCCCTCTCGAAAGACTTGGGTTCGAAGATTTTAAGATGTTTTCTCTGGATCTACTCATCCAAATTGAATGAAATTCCGGATACGTACAGAGAATTATGGTGTGAAGTTGAATCAATAACAAAATCTGAATAATACTGCATTAGAGGAAATATCATCATTCTAATGGACCCAATTGAAAGACTTGGGTTCGAACTTTTGGTGACGTTTTCTCTGGATCTACAAGTCCAAATTGAATGAAATTCCGGATACGTACAGAGAATTATGGTCTGTAGTTGAATCAATATTAAAATCTGCATAAAACTGCATTTGAGCAAATATCATCATTCTAATGGACCCAATTGAAAGACTTGGGTTCGAACTTTTGGTGACGTTTCCTCTGGATCTACATGTCCAAATTGAATGATATTCCGGATACGTACAGAGAATTATGGTGTGAAGTTGAATCAATAACAAAATATGAATAATACTGCATTTGAGGAAATATCATCATACTAATGGACCCAATTGAAAAACTTGGGTTCGAACTTTTGGTGACGTTTTCTCTGGATCTAGATTGATCTTCACGTCCAAATTGAATGAAATTCCGGATACGTATAGAGAATTATGGTGTGAAGTTGAATCAATAACAAAATCTGAATAAAACTGCATTTGAGGAAATTTCATCATTCTAACGGACCCAATCTAAAGACTTGGGTTCGAACTTTTAAAGACGTTTTCTCTGGATCTACACTCTACACGTCCAAATTGAATGAAATTCCGGATACGTACAGAGAATTATGGTGTGAAGTTGAATCAATAACAAAATCTGAATAATACTGCATTTGAGAAAATATCATCATTCTAATGGACCTAATTGAAAGACTTGGGTTCGAACTTTTGAAGACGTTTTCTCTGGATCTACACGTCCAAATTGAATGAAATTCCGGATACGTACAGAGAATTATGTTGTGAAGTTGAATCAATAACAAAATCTGAATAATACTGCATTTGAGGAAATATCATCATTCTAGTGGACCCAATTGAAAGACTCGAACTTTTAAAGTCGTTTTCTCTGGATCTACACTACCAAATTGAATGGAATTTCGTATACGTACAGAAAATTATTATTTTTTTATTTATTAATCGAACTTCTCAAAAAATGCAGACCTTACAATTAAAAAAATTGCAAAAAAATTATCATTTCTTGGTTGAATCAGAAACAAATTAAATAAAGAAACATGCCAGCTTATATACCATACAATTATATCACCACTCTTTAATTATTGTTCAAGTATTCTTTTTCTCTGCAATAAAGAGAAAATGAAATAAATGCAAATACTGCAAAATAAAGCAATGCGAACGTGTGAAGTTGAATCAATAACAAAATCTGAATAGTACTGCATTTGAGGAAATATCATCATTCTAATGGACCCAAGTGAAAGACTTGGGTTCGAACTTTTAAAGTCGTTTTCTCTGGATCTACACGACCAAATTGAATGGAATTTCGTATACGTACATAAAATTATGAACTGGAGTTGTATCATTAACAAAATCTTCAGAAAACTGCATTTGAGAAAATATCATCATTCTAACGGGCCCAATTGAAAGACTTGGGTTCAAACTTTTAAAGAATTTTTCTATGGATCTACTTTTCAAATGAACTGAAATTTCGGATACGTACTGACAATTACGGTGTGAAATTGAATCAATTACAAAATTATCAGAAATTAACATTTGTGGAAATGTCATCATTCTTACGGGACACAAATGAATGACTTGGGTTCGAACTTTTATCTGCATTTAAAATCTTTAATTTTAACATTCTTGTTTTTAAAATGATTATTTCATATGTTGGTTTTCCTGATACACGAGGGACTAGAGGAGATTTCATTACCATTTAATTTAATTATATTAGGTAGAAACTACTGTTTTTTTTAAATATATTTTTTTATTTAAATAAACCTTACCTTACCCCTACCTAACACTTGTATAGTTTCAGGAATAACAAGATAAGATAATGTCATTAAAATGAATTATACAAAATAGCTTTCATCCTATATAACGAAAGCCTATTTTTTTGCATTTTACTTAATTCAAAATAGAATGCCAAAATTAAATGATTCCTTTGTTCAGATTGGTGCCTTTTATTGTAATTAATGTGAATGAACAGGTCTTACTTAAATAAAGTATTTTGAGCGTGGCCGAATTGAGAGATCCCGAATAATTACTCTACGCTATAATATTATATAGCAGTTTTATTTAGAATCACAGAAATTTATAGTAAATAAAATTAAAACAAAAAACAAAACCAACAAAAAATGAATACGGACTTAGAAAAAAGTTCAAAGTACAGAGAGAATAGATTAGTACAAAAAGTTATTTTCACGTCACCATTTTTACAGAATGCATCTTGTGTTTGGTAACATGTTGTAAATCTTAGGGAAATTGTCTTCTAATGTTATTTGATTACGTTTATTTTGATATCTGGGATTAACAAGTCTTGTAACAATAGTTTGTAGTTTATCTTTTATGTTAATTAATTTATTTTTTTGTTAGTTAATTAGCTTTTATGTTCCACTATTTTGTTGTATTCAGATTGAGATGTGCGCTGATCCACAATTTTAGCCGTAATATAGCACAAACATATAATATATTTACAGAATCCTTTAAAAATCTTCTCTATATTGCCACCAGTACAAATCAGTAACGAACTACGCTCTCCCGGTGAAGGTTAGAATTTTATCAGTAAATCTCCCCTGCTCATAAAATTACCCTTTAAAGGAACATAATGCCTGTTCTTGCTTAAACGATCTATCAATTATCGATTTAGAATTTAGAGCAATTGCCAATGATGCCCCCTGATTCCTCGTATATTCAAATTCAGTCCATTATCTTTCATATTCCGTAAAATCTTAAACGGGGGCCATATAGGATCCAGCCCAAAGTTATTCATAAGCGAAGCTGTACTGTTGCGCCCGGGGGCTCTGAAAGAATGAAATTCGGAGGCTGCGTGATGTTACCTTGTCGTGTCGGTCAATTTGCATATCTCCGATAGCTTCTGTGATTTTTTGCCCCCGCATGCCCAAGTAATTTCTTATCTTTCGGAGCATTCACGGAGGCTTAGACAGAATCCATTCTCATAGTCGTGATGATAGAAAAATGTTAATCGCTGAGAATATCGATAATTCCTCAGGCAGCGAAATATATACAATGTGGCCAGTGTGAAAAATATATCGTGGAGCACGATGCCAAAATATTCACACATTCAATAAATATCTCATTTCGCAAGTGGCTGCCCAGTGCCTGGTGCACACACACTAACTTGCTTATTTTATGGTAATTATTATGGGGAACCGAAGACGTCATTGAAATCTACGTGATACACACAGTTAATGATTTATTCTCGATTCTATTTTGTTTATGTTGGTGTAATTTCTGAGATAGAAGTTATTTATTTAAGGCTGTATACTTATAACGAGTGGAAAAAATGGCACATTACTTATTTTTGTTATATAATTGGTTGAAAATTAGTATTTTGGAGGATTGTGATTATCGCCAATTTAAATGGGTTCTTGGCTGAATGATTTTGTGGTTCTCCAATCCGCAGAATCCAAGGTTGTGTGATTACTCTCGGTGTGTAAAAATGAGAATTCGGATATTTTCAATTTAGTTTTTATTTTAACAAAACTCACGTTACAATAATTTTATGAACAAAACAGATCGCGTACATTAGAGGAGATTTTAGAGCTAAATCGGCGGCCAGACCACTGGAGAGAGAATGAAATATTTACCGAGCGAGGTATCGCGCGCAGGCTTACAGTGATACCAGTCTCACATGAATGTAGGTAAAAGTAATGTTGTTATTATTTTCGAGAGATTTAAACTCCCTATAATTTACCCTACAGTATTAAATGAAAATAAGTAGAAAAATATAACCATAAAATACAGGTGCTTAAACCAATCAAAAATAGTGAAGTTATATTTGAAGGGTGTCTTAATAGACTAAAACAAATAAATACACTAAAAATACTTTATTGTGCTGTTTTCATTAGTCAAGTTCGAAAAAAATTCAATATATGCCCATGACAAAGTTACTGTATTAAATATTACAAAGCGGTAGTAATGTAGTTACTCAAGTATGTACTCCCTGGTGAGAGATCATACTTCAGAATCTAAAAGTTGCTTAAAATGGCTTTAGCCATGTTAGTGACAAGATCTCAAAATTCAGGTACTTAATTCCCAACGTTTCCCTCTATGTTTGCATCAGCCTCACAAAATTCCCTAAATATTATTTGTTCTATAAATAAGAGTGGCTTTTAATACTAATACTAATCTACACTCTTATCCCAAGAGTGATGCAGGTTTCACACACTTGATCTTCAAAACAAAAGGAAGGTCACTGATTACATGAAAACTAGCCCATCCCTGTTTTCCACCTCTTATATCAGAATTTTGATATTTTTTTTTTACTTCCAAATAAGAGGGAAATTTCTGTCTGCATCTGATTTCGTAACACTCTGCATAAAACTCGGGTAATGCAGAGACTTCAGCTAGTTGGTAATATAAAATTATTGTCATTAAATAGTGAAAAAACATATGTCATTCCCTTTGAAATAAATACCAACAGTATACCTCCAAATCTTCAAATAATCCTACATGATCATTCTCTCACACAAAACGACGCTAACCTCTGTCGACAAACACGCTCATTTCTGAAAACAGCGGATAAAATTACATATCTAGGAATAATCATTGATAAAAACCTAAAATGGAAAGATCACATCTGCCATACAATAAAGAAAATTAGGAAATTAATTTATATATTCTTACGAATCAAAAATTCCTTCTCAATGAAAAATCTATACTCAATATATTATGCATTAGTACAGTCTGTTCTGCAATATGCCACTATCAGTTGGGGAGCGGCTTAAAAATCTAGCCTGACCCCCATAGAAATAGTTCAAAAAGTCATAATAAATTTTTTTATAAAAAACCTCCATACTTCTCCACTGAACCTCAGTATACCTCCATACTATTCGAACACACTGACCCCAAGATTCCCACCCATTCCTAAAACATTTTCCTTTCGAAAACCTCCTCTCCTTCTCCTTCTTTCTCCTCGACAGAATTTTTTTTCCTCAAGGCCGCATGTGTGGAACTAATGTAAAAAAATAAACAATACAACTATTTTCAATTTTCCATTTATTTGCGCCATCTCTTGGGCAGGCTAGTAGTCGATATCAAAGTTTTGTTTTGTTTGATTGAGGATTGAACCTCCCTCCCCTGCTAACAACTGCGAAAATCCCGTATGGATAGGACCGAAATTTTATTCGTATATTAACTGCTGCGAAGTCAACAAATTTGAGAGAAATGCGCATATTTCCGCGTGTACATGCGTGATTGTCATCAAGAAAGAATTCACTGTCATCGACAACGAATCTATCCGCCGAGTCTCAGCTCGATCGAATGTAGGGAAGTGGGTTAATTTCCACATCCAAGATTTGCATTAATTCCTATGTATTTTTCAGCTCAACGAAGAATGTCTGTATTTGAAAATGTTCTATCAAATTCAGCAGAAGTTATGAAAAATTGAGCTTGCTTCGGGTACACAGACCACAAATCACTTTTACAGGTGTATCTCTTTAGTGGGACGAAAAAAATAGAATTTTTACAAAACATCGAACAAAAAATATAAAGTTTTACCGCCGATCACTTGAAACTATTCCAGTGAATATTCAAATCGTAGAGTCTTCGTAGCCAGGGGCTACATAACGTGTATTATGTCTTGAATGTTCTATAAAATATTCAAGTGGTCATTAACATAATGCCCGGGCTGGTTGCGCCCTCCCGACTTCCCATCTTACGCCGTAGAAATTTATTTCTTCAAAATCATTAACTAGATTGATGGTAATCACCCACCCAGGAATTGCTACTTAATTCATCAGTTGGAATTAAATGATTATTTGTGCTGTGCTGAACATTTTAAACAAAACTATATAAATAACCAAGATGCATACAAATATAAAAATAATATATCATATTCAAACGGAATCTCCAGTCCTTGGCCCACTCACTATAATTTGGGAGGCGGGTGTGGGTACCGCCGCCCTGGAAACTATTTATCAGATAAACAACACCTCTGCCATAGATCACCCCAAGTGGTTTGCTTCGTTTGGTGACTTAGCAGGAGTGCCCGGGTTAATGGGGTGAGGTTTGTTCGAGTGTTTGCCAACTAACTAGGTGTGGACCCACTGATCTACAAATTCCTACCCACCCCTCCTATCATTTTTCTTCCTAAAATTTCTTCTCCTTACTTTCGTGAAAAAGACCCTCCAGACAGCAACCCCAAAGATGACAAAGGCCCCGAAGAGAATTATTTTACTGTGTGGAGCTAATGTAAAAAAAATATTTGGTTCACTTGATCGTGCCATGTCTTCCTCGGCGTCCCTCACTTCAATTAAATTTTCTTCACATTTGAAAGCTTAGACCTTTCAACTCCTAGGTCCAAAACAGGCCAATGAAATTGATTACCTATCTGTTCAAGAAAGTATTTGTTTAATTATTTTTTATGAAGGAAAAATATTCGTTACTCACGCTAACACAGACACTCCCACTACACACTTCTATATCGGTGTATCTAAGCCGTCGTCGTCGCCACAACTTGCTGTCACAAGATACCACATGGCAGAACAGATGTTCTAGCACAGCGTAGCATGACAATAATAATGGGTGTCTTGTATAGTGCTAGCAGAGTCTTCAATAGTATCCAGCTGCTAACCCTATATAAAAATAGAGTCACCTCTGGACTAGCGCCCACAATATTTGATAAACCTACTTGATTCTGTGCAAAGGAGAGCGGTCCTTCTGATTGTCAATCCATTGTTAACAGACCGATTGCCATCTTTAATCCACAGACGCAATGTGGGCATGCTGAGTCTGTTCTACAGGTATTTTAATGGAGCCTATTCTAAAGAGTTAGCAGCATTGATCTTCGGTGCACCAGTATGCGTGAACATCAACTCAGCATCAACTGTGAACACCCGTTCACAGTTGATATCGGCTTCATGAGAACGGGCCGCTTCTTCGGTTCGTTTTTGTGTAAGGGCCCGTTCCCACTTCCGTTTTCAAATCGGAGGCGGGTCCCGTTTTAAAAACGGATGCCCTAGTGGCTGTAGTGGATGTATGGAGCTGTTCACACTTGTCCGACACGATTTGAAAACGGATCCGACATTTTTTGTCGGATGGCTCGCCTACGCAGCGCGTCCGTTTTCAAATCGTGTCGGAACACGCTCGCTCATAGTGTTGTATGGAGCTGTTCACACTTGTCGTCCAGTCGTTCCGGCAGAGTCCCCGCCAAACCCCGACCCCGCCCCGCCCGCTCCCAGTCGCAAGGAAGCAGGCACGCTGCGTGCTTGTATTTGGTTATTTTGTTAAGTAAATAAATCAAAACTACAATAATGGATAAGGAAATAAATCCCGAAAATTTAATACCACTGGTCGAAGAAAGAGTATGGTAATATTTTATCTTTAACTAAATAAAAACAAAACACTTGGTGTACACAACTTTTGTACATCAAAATTTTAATTTTAATTTTTTTAAGTTTACTTTTTTAAAATTTTAAAGCTTTAATGAGATGCACGGAAGAGCGTATTAGTTAAATAAACGCATAATAAAAAATATTTGAATGTTTATTGTTTTCTTACTTTAAAATATCGATAGCCTTTCTTCAGGACAAATGCACTTTCTCAATTTTGTATTTTGATGTGTTAAGCTCTCTGAAACTCATTCCAGTAGATGGTTAAAGGAAGTGATAGACATTCTCTTAAGCCATTAAGCGCCCTTGAGGTGATTTTTCATGGTGAAAACGGCGCTATATAAATAATCCAATCATTATTATTCTAAAATAATTAAAGAACTTTAGTTCATCACTTCTCAACTCACCAATTAACACTTGGAAAATTCCTACAGAAAATCATTCGGCTGTGATTGGGTGTACCCAAAATTTTCTTTTCACTTTTTTCCTTCTTTTTAATAAGTACAACATGACAACAAGAGCTTCATCGTCGTCCATTGCGCACCATTACTGAAGAATGAGCAAATAACATGTTTTTGTTGAATCGACAATTTTTTTTTTTCGTAGAGTATGGTCCGTTTTTAAAACGGTAGTGTGAACAGGGCCATTGGCCATCCGTTTTTAAAACGGGACCCGCCTCCGATTTGAAAACGGAAGTGGGAACGGGCCCTAAGACGACTTATGAACGGCTAGTATTGCTATCTTATTAAGAGAATCTCTTCTAATTATTGGTATTCCGGTTAAAAACGGGACAGCAAGCCGTTCCCTGATAAACTTTTAGTAAATTCCTAATATATCGGAACACATTTTCTTGAAAATATTGGGATATTTATAAACAAGTGTGATAATTCGTTTTTTACTAAAATTTATAAGAAAACCTATTAATTGATTCTTTAAGGACCTGCAATCCCGTTTTTAACTGGATTACCAGTACTTTAAAGAGATTCGTACTAAACTACCAATAACTACTCAGTTTTTCAATGTACAGGTTTTCCAATAAGAGGTGTTATTTTGAATAGCCCGCTATTTCGGTACATGTTACTTTTGAAGCTGTCATTTTTGACATTTGACAAGTAGAAACTACGTCATTGATAAAAATGGAACAATACACGCTTTAATAATGCATTGAAATTATTAAAATTCACTTGAGTGAATCAAATGAAAATCATCTTGAGTGATGAGGCCCATTTTCACCTCGATGGCTTCGTCAACAAGCAAAATTATCGCATCTGAGGCTCGAAAAACCCAAGAGTTATTGTTGAAAAGTCTTTTTATCTTCAACGTGCGACTGTTTGGTGCGGTTTATGGTCTGGCAGAATCATTGGACCTTATTTTTTCGAAAATGAGGCTGGAGCAACAGTTACGGTGAATGGATTGCGCTATCAAGAGATAATTAATGATTTTTTATGGCCGGAATTGGATGGTATTAATCTAAATAACGTTTACTTTCAACAAAACGGCGCTACGTGCCACACAAGCAACGAAACCTTTGACCTTTTACGATTGAATATCAAAATAACACCTCTTATTGGAAAACCCTATACATTTAGTGATAGGATATGTATTCATTTTGCGTCCCAATATTCTGTTGGGAAGTAAGAGCTTCACAGATGCAGTCATAGAGGGCAGTGCATAGAGCTTGCTTGGAAATCCGCAAGATGGCAGCTAGTAGCCAGTAGTCGCCAGGACCAGTTAGAATGCTCCCAGACAAACTTGGTGTTTTCAGATTTCATTTAGCCAGCTTCTAGTAAGGTCGACTATCGAGTCACCATTTTAAAACGCGAAGTATTAATAAATTCCTGATTTAACACAAACAACCTATTTTTTTAAATCTCCTTCCACGACAAGTTGGAGAGCTGTTTGTGGGAACAAAACATATTCCAAAATGGGAATAAAGTGACATAATTCCACTGACTCAGAGAACTTAGCAATCTTGTGCTGTAACCCCATTAAAATATTATTTAAAACCTGATACATTTGTAATCTTCATCAAGTGCAAGCTTCAGCCCTTTGAAAAGAGCTTGTGAATGTCGGTACCTACAATTATTCCAAGTAACTGTACAAGCAAAACATAAAATTGTTTTAATAGTACAAGATATCTTATTTTAACATTCTTAACAATTGACAAGATAGATAAACAAAAAAAATTTAAGGTTAAAAGAGTAATTAAATTTATTATATTATTATGGCCATAAGCAAGTATATTCATAGCATTCTAAGATGAATGGGCTAACAAAATAGTTATGCAATATAAAAACTTACAAAACTTGACAAAAATAATACAATAACAGAACTTGGATAGAAACTTCACAGAACTTGAAAATCAACTTTGAAATTTGATGAATTGTTCAAATTCTGTGAAAAAACCAGTACTTAATTTTCAAGCTTCGTGAAAGTTCTATATAAGTTCTGCAATTATATCATTATTGCCCTCTTAACAAATTTCAAAATACACATTCTGTGAAACAACTGGCCCTAAGTAGCTATAACGTAGCAAAAAATTTAAACATACTACTAGTCGAATCATGTTTTTCTATTAGAATAAGATAAGCGGTGCGCGTAGACCGGATTCGGTAGTTTTAGTTAGAGCGTTAGAAGGAGGTAAATTGGAGATAAAATGATGGAACCTATTTTTACGCTTCGTTTCTCATCTAAATATAATAGATCAATGACCCTAAGTAGATATTGCAAGATTTGCAGGAAATTGTTTCTAGGCTAAATATATTCGTTGCCTCAAGTAGGTCCATATGGTGCATGAACCTCTGATAAGTTCCATGCGTCCGGATATGGTAGGATTTTTTAATCAGGATTTGTTCCAGCCTATGTATTATGTTAGTTCGGAATGGAGTCCATAAACCAGTGGCATACTCCAGCTACTATGTTCTAAATTGCTCTGTTCTGGAATGTTCTGGCGTCTGAAATGTCCACAAGAGTACGTATATACACTACTTTTGTGTTAAATGATAATTTTTCGCGTTTAGTATTCAAAATAGCACGATTAAATCAGATATCTTTGAGACAATAAGTATCATCCTTGAATATGCGTCCAAATTATGTTTGGTGGTAGCTAGGTACCTACTCAAATGATTTCGGAATAACATAAGTTTCCTCCGCTCCATTTGTGCTCACGCTTATCACGCCGCTAATACCGCTGATGTCAACTTAACTTAAACTTAAGATGAGCCCCTTGAGGTAAGGCTACACGTGTCGTATAATCGTCATCTTTATGTTTTCAGCTATTTTGTAACGTAATTGGGGTAGGTACTTTTTTGATATATATTTTGAAATATGTAAGCACAATGTTTAAAGTAGAGGAGCTGGAATCGAATTGAATTATAGCTATATTATCTGATAACAGAAATTTTGTAGGGAAGGTATTTAGATGAAGGGTCGTCCTTTGCGCAACAGGAGCAGTTAGCTTCGGCCGTCGTCTTGCCAAGGCGTCAAGAAGCCAATGAGCCTATGTAACACCTAGTACAGTGACCTTGAGTTTAACTAACGTCAGACGCGCGGTTTATATGATAGACGAAGAGTTTGACTAGTACAGTGCTCTTTAGTTTAACTGGCGTCAGGAGCGCAGTTTATATGGTAGACGAAGAGTTTGACTAGTACAGTG
Source organism: Hesperophylax magnus (assembly GCA_026573805.1). Lineage (NCBI taxonomy): Eukaryota > Metazoa > Arthropoda > Insecta > Trichoptera > Limnephilidae > Hesperophylax > Hesperophylax magnus. Next base: position 12,753,904 of record JAIUSX010000022.1, read on the forward strand.
CTCTTTAGTTTAACTGGCGTCAGGAGCGCAGTTTATATGGTAGACGAAGAGTTTGACTAGTCCAGTGCTCTTTAGTTTAACTGGCGTCAGGAGCGCAGTTTATATGGTAGACGAAGAGTTTGGCTAGTACAGTGCTCTTTAGTTTAACTGGCGTCAGGAGCGCAGTTTATATGGTAGACGAAGAGTTTGACTAGTACAGTGCTCTTTAGATTAACTGGCGTCAGGAGCGCAGTTTATATGGTAGACGAAGAGTTTGGCTAGTACAGTGCTCTTTAGTTTAACTGGCGTCAGGAGCGCAGTTTATATGGCACACGAAGAGTTTGACTAGTACAGTGCTCTTTAGTTCAACTGGCGTCAGGAGCGAAGTTTATATGGTAGACGAAGAGTTTGACTAGTACAGTGCTCTTTAGATTAACTGGCGTCAGGAGCGCAGTTTATATGGTAGACGAAGAGTTTGGCTAGTACAGTGCTCTTTAGTTTAACTGGCGTCAGGAGCGCAGTTTATATGGTACACGAAGAGTTTGACTAGTACAGTGCTCTTTAGTTCAACTGGCGTCAGGAGCGAAGTTTATATGGTAGACGAAGAGTTTGACTAGTACAGTGCTCTTTAGATTAACTGGCGTCAGGAGCGCAGTTTATATGGTAGATGAAGAGTTTGGCTAGTACAGTGCTCTTTAGTTTAACTGGCGTCAGGAGCGCAGTTTATAATGTACACGAAGAGTTTGACTAGTACAGTGCTCTTTAGTTCAACTGGCGTCAGGAGCGAAGTTTATATGGTAGACGAAGAGTTTGACTAGTACAGTGCTCTTTAGTTTAACTGGCGTCAGGAGCGCAGTTTATATGGTAGACGAAGAGTTTGGCTTGTACAGTGCTATTTAGTTTAACTGGCGTCAGGGGCGCAGTTTATATGATAGCCGAAGGATGTAATTTAATTGAGATATAGATTAAAACTCCCTTAATTTTAATTTTTGTTCCACGCTTTTTCTAAAACTTTTAACACAGTTTACAAATATGTACATATCCATAGGAAACACAAATTTCCAAAGAATGTACTTAGTGAAGTTTGTGAGATGTATACCGAGCTTTAGCTCAAAAGAAATATATGAATTAAAAGGAAAGTATGTAGATATTTTATCATGGATCACCCTTTTTAACATCGACCACTGCGTCAACATAAATATATTAAAATCTAATTTTTATTTCTGGAACTATTTCCTTTTATAAAAATGCGTTAATTTTAAGTCAATTCTAAGATTAGCTAAAGCCATCCATATCATCCCAATCACCAATCAGGGAACACCAATCACAGTCAGGGAATCAATCAATCATCAAATAAGGGAACCAATCAGGGAACAGAAGAACTTTTTTAATGTTCCCTTACTTCACAAATTTATTAATCTATTTTTCAAAGTAATCACCATCTGGATCGAGAAATTTCTGCAATCAGGGCACCAGCTTTTGCATGACAGTGTCAGCTTCTCCAGCGCCAGCTCTTTCAGCAACTTCTTCACATCTTCCTCGACCACCAGATCTTTGGAAAAACGTTTCCCACTCAAAAACTCCTTCCTATCCAAACGATGTCAGCAGCTCCTGAGAAACTGGCGTGGTGTGGGGCCTAGTAATGTCTCCTGGCTGACTCCCCGGGTCAGCATTCCCCATTTTGCGGTTCTGAATGGCCTTTTTGAGTTTTTTTAGGGTATTGCAGTAAGCCTCTGCATTAATGTCCCTTTAGACGTTAATTCGACCAAAAGGATCCCATTACGGTCCCAAAAACAGATGCCATGACTTTTCTTGCTGAAAGTGTGGGTCCCCTTTAACCTTTTGGTGGCTGGTGAAGATGAATGACACCACTGAAGTGATTATTTTTTTTATTATTTTGGGGTGTAGTGACACACCCACGTCTCACTACTGTAAGCTTCTACAAGCTTCCGATGAATATTTGAGGCGGAATTGTTCTGAAAAGTCAAAAAACGGATGGCCGCGCGGATCTCGCATGAACGGGAAGTGGCGGGAGCGCGCGATGACCATTCCATATCTGATGAATTTACTGTGACTGAACAAAATGGCCGACAAACACGCGGAACCAAACAAACTGTGCGCCGAATTCGAAACAAAAAAATTCCCCCGGCCTCAGGAGCCCTTGTAACCTTACTTTCTTGATGACTCTTGTAAGATGACTTTAGCCAAAAAATTACCTTTAGTTCAGTGTCTTAAAATTGAACTTGGCATTTGCAGTAAGACTTGGACAGTTGCTTTATCCAGCGGCATGGAATCAGTTGCATTTCAGTAATTCAATAAAATATCTTTAAAAAAATAAACAGAAAAAAATTACGAAATATTCAAGAAAAAAAACACACTTCTAACGGTCGAATTCACTGCGTAGTAGCAAATTATATTTTCTTATTCTAAAGTTTAAGGGCCCGCTTTCCGCGTAAAGAATTTAGATTTGGGCAAGACCAACAAAATTTAGTGTTAAAAGAATCCGACAGAGGTGTCTGAATTCGTATTAGGAATAATTTTGGGGATTATGAAATTAAATTACCGACATCTATTGCAATTTTAGAAAAACAGAACCATTTTTAGTTAGCACCGACCTTAGAGTAATAATGCACCGACCAAATGAGAAGGAAGTCGAAATGAAGATGGTTCTCAAAATATGGGTTTTATTACGGATTTAATTAATTATTTTTTTTTTTAATTTTACAAAAAACATTTACGAAAGTTATTTGTATAGGTATAAAAATTACTTTACTTTACTAAAATACTATTCTCACTTTTATAAAAGTAATTTATAACTTTTATAAAATCAATAAATATATTTTTACATCAATAAGGTTTTAAACTTTTTTACTCGAAAACTATCTTAAAACGTTGGAATTCCAAAAAAAGTTTTTTTTTCTTTTTTACTTGTACTATCAATTAGAATCACCTCCCGAAGTTTGTGCACTTTACCCCCGACATCTTGTATAATATGCGCAATATAATATTTATACACGTGTAATATCTACTTTTGTACATTTATATAAATTATATACACGTTTACATTTTTATGCTCATCAAATTTATTATATTATAAAGATAGATAGAAAGATCCTTAGTGCTTCCTGAGGACTTACAAATCAGAAGACTTTTTTGTAATTATTTATTTATTCATTTAAACAATTCAATAATTATAAAGAGTAATAAAACATGTAAGCAACATAAAATTACATTCTAAAATGTGAAAGGGGCTCTATTTATTTACATTTTTATGAAATTACTACTTTTAATAGTTTTAAGCTTTCAGTGAACTTTCAATTTTATTTTTAACTTCTCTAAATATTATTTGTTTAAATCGTCAAATATAATTTAATCACAAACACAAGATTCACTCAAAATGAAAGATTGGTGGTTCTGAAATGTTCCCATAAATACGGTGAAAGAACCCTAAACTATAAACTTATTACCCTAAACATGCTTCGAGCGAAATGCGGATCTGGAAACCTTATCGTCAATCTGAGCAAAACATACCATGAACGTCAATATAGCAACAGCCTTTGTTCTGCTGCAGTTTCATTAAATGCCGAGAGATCCGTTTACAGTCTCCAAAAAGCAATACTGGGGCACAACCCTAGAAGCAAAGCTAAATGATTGGAATACAGAAAGATAAAAACACACCATTGTCAAAAATATCTTGGCCGTAAATGATTAAATAAAATTAGATTTATTCAGGAAGGCAAGCTATCGATCAAATGATTTGCGAATTCGGAAAAACCGTTATTATTGAGGTTTTATTGATGTTTTGTTTCTCCCGATTTATTCGTATAACCCATTAGTCTACATAATTATCTAGCGGGTTTTCCATTACTTGTGCACTTATGTTAATGTATTTTATGACCGTCTTTGTGTTGCTTATATTTGTATCATGTTGTCTCCCTCTATATTTTGTTATATATATGCACACATTATGTACTTCTTGTTTAGTATTAATTTGTACCCTGATGATGCTTAAGTAAAGCGAAACCGGTCGGTTCTTAAATTAATAAATATCGTGGTTTTAAAACAAAAAAGTATTTTATTTTATTAAATTATATTCCCCACAGTTTCAGAACTTTCAATAGCTTCTTTCGCTCGCATGTTCATTATTATTCTGAATTCCACGTTCGAGTATTGTTATTTGAAACAGATGGCCCGTATATTATTATTACATATTATATTATATTTCGGACATCGTTGCATTGTGAATTAATAAGAACTTGCCCTGTAATTTCTAATGTTTTGGAATTAGTTTTATTTCCCAAAGTACGTATTCTGAAAAAAATAAAATAAAATTTTTTATAACTTTTTACTACACAATACATAAATAAAAATAATAATTAATTTTTATAATAAATTATCGTTTATCGTATTCTGAAAAAAATAAAATAATAATTTTTATAACTTTTTACTACACAATACATAAATAAAAATATGAATTATTAATTTTTATAGTAAATTATCGTTTATAATAAATATAAGCTTATAAATCAAAAATTGTATTTTTTTCTTCTCACCTATTAGATAGGATATAATTTTATGAGATATCATTTTTTCTTTGAAATACGGGATATCTTTCGTGTATTTCCCATCTTTGAAAAAACAATATTTATTAACTCATAAACTTTACACGCGTAAAAATTATCTTTATAGATTCAAATATTTGCACGTAATCGCACGTCTGTAGATCATAGAACGTTGAACGACATGTCTGCCCCCAAAGCCCTCGAGTTGGCGAATGAACTTTTCAAAGAAGATAGGTTAATCTTCAAGTCGGAGCGAGCGCGCTATAATAAATATGATTTAAAAGCAATAGGCGTAAGCGACAGTTGTGAAAATGTTTAATAAATCACGGCGTATTTCAAAAATAGCAAAAATCACTTTTGGGGTCTATTGAGTAGCATTAAAAGAAGCATTGTGATTTTTTTCATACATATAACTTGTAAAATAACAGAAATAAACGTGTTAATAATATTTTTCGGAGCATACTTTGCGATTTATTTCTATCGAGGGAATTTCAAATAATTACCGTTTCGGCTTTTGGAACAAATAGATACTATCTTAAAGAATAACATATATTTTTTTAAGAGCTTAAAAACTTCAAAATTTTAAGGAAAGTATGTCGGAAATTGGATGAAATTCGAATAGTGGGCCCTTAAATCATACGTTAAATGTTTACTCTTTACTACTTTTAGCTGATTTTATAACTTTGAGGTATTGTATTTCTTGCTTAAAAATAGTATTTACAACAAACTTATTATATTATTGACGTACATTTAAAAAATGATTTATTAAGTTATTCATTTCTCTGTACACTTATCCATCCTTTTTTTAAACATTTTAAATTATTTTATTTTATTTTTTGTCATCACTGTTAAATAAACGAGCACCCTTTTCCTAAAACATAATCACCAGCTTACTTTAGAAAAAAATAATAATAATGAACACAATTGGATACTGCAAAATCATGAAAATATGTAAAAAGTACTTAACAAAGAAAAAATGTATATTTAAAAACAACAGGTTATTTCCTATCTTCATTTAGTAATTAATTTTGACATCGGCGCACGTTCCGGCGACTTATTTTAAGCAATTTCTCACACACAATCCATCTCTAAGTAAGCTCATCAAAAACAACCAACCACCAACTTTGGAGTGATGTAAAAACCTGTCAGATTAAGGACGCCTGTTTTACCGTCGACTTACTGGGCCACATGATTTTTTTGCCATAACCTTTTCGAAATGTAACTTATGGTATAGAAATCAAAAGGGATTAGCAGTTGACGCAAAGCTTTCTGTAAATGGAATTATGATTTTGGGTGGCACATCGGAACAGAAATGAGACATCTGAGTCTCAGATGAGTTGAGCATTAACCAGGTACCTAATTGCTCACTCCGTAAATGTAATCATTTTAAAACCTTCTAGATTTTAGGGTCACGTGCGGTAGTACGCGGTGGTAGAAAAAATCATCTCAAGGGCGCTGTACAAAAATATCTCTTTCTAGGCTTTATCTAATTATGTACAAAATATTTAGAAAACATACTTATCTAGCAGGTCACTTCAGATAAACACAGTTTTATTTGAAAGTTTGTATGTTTTGAGAAGAAACGTTTGTGTACGCAGAGAACACAATATGAAAATACTACACATTAAAAATGATTTATTATGCCGTGTTGCGCTACCTCCGTCTTTATTTAACGTTTCGACCAGCATTACAGTGTTCATCATGAGGGCAGATGTGTAAAATATTGTGGTGAAGTGTGTGCTTATGTTATGTAGCTCCAATCCTTTAAGGGCTGGTGTTACAGTATGATTTAAAATGGTTTATTGCGTTTAGATTTGGTGTAGCAATCAAATATTGGATTCCAGGAGCTATTGAGCTTGCCCCCGTCTTGCACATTCTGTGATATTTTATATACATTATAATATGTTTTAAAGGAACAACACGTTGTCACACCATGTTAGTATTAATTATCATGCTGAGTGTATAGCATCTAATTTTATTATTTACTCTTTCTAAAAACAATAAATACAACTTTAAGAAGTAAACTGTAATTATGATCAGTAAAAAGATCTTTATTTTAACCACTAGAGAGTTTTTCCTAAGCGTCCACGGTGGCAAAGCTTACGACAACTTCGTTGATCTAAAAATTCAAATTTTAGAATGTTTACAGTTTAAGGAAAGGTTGCTTCACATAATTTGAACAATTCATCAAATTTCAACGTTCTTTTTCGGGTTCTGTGAAAGAACTATTCAAGTTCTGTTATTATATCATCATAGACTAGTTGCTTGACTGAACTGAAATAATAACATAACTTGAAAAAATCTTTCACAGAACTTGAAAATTAACTTTGAAATTGTTCAACTGTTCAAATTCTCATAAACAACCCGTCCTAAAACTCTTCCATCGCTCACTACATAATATGATTTTTTGTCAGGTGTAAAATAATGTAAAACAAATTGCTAAACATTTATTCACCATCGATAATTTCGGATGATAGTTATATTAAGCAAGCGATAAAATACCGGATAAATCGTTTATGATTGTAAATTTCACGGCATTTTTTTGATGTCTGTATTTTTTGCCATGAAGCTTTGTAATTGGGGATAAGTGTTGACCCTAGGAGCCTAAGGGGGAAACGTGGCGACATTATGGGTTCCCACCATCAAAAATCGTTCTAGGACCCCACAAAACCAGGTACCTCCACCTTAACTCATAAATGACGACTTTAGGGAAATAACAACTTGATTATAGGAATAAAAAATACATCCTTAATTCACTATATTAAACTGTGTATCTTTTTTTATTAAACTTTTGAGTTCAGTATTACTTATAGAATTCATTTGATGGGTTAAGTGTCTGCTTGCATACATTTTAGTCTTGATCTTTGATTTGACGGTAAGCATTCTTTCAAATCGCGATTTTTTATACCATTTAATCACTGAGTTGGACGTTTTTTTGGAAAAAAGTTGGAAGAGCGATATTTATTCCAGACTTAGGACGGGTTGTTTCGTAGAATTTGAACAATGCATCAAATTTCAATGTTGATTTTCAAGTTCTTTGACGGTTATATTCAAGTTCTGTTATAATATTGGCTATTTGTTTCATAAATCAGAAATGATAAGAGAACTTGAATAGAACCTTCACAGAACTTGAAAATCAACTTGGAATTTTGGTGAATTGTTCAAATTCTGTGAAACGATCCGTCCATAAACATAAGTAGGTAAAATTAGACTTTCTGTCTTTTATCGTTTACAATTATTTATTAGTAAGAAGCACACCTCAAATATTTTACTTTATATAATATGCACGGATACTGCCTATTATTTATCCCATTTAACCAATATTTATGTATGTTGTCATTTAAATAGTTACCAATAAAATGCACTTAATTACTTATTTTGGTATAACAAACAAATCATTCAATTCAATTAACTAACTAATTAATTAATTGATTAAATATTGAAGACAATATAAGTGATTTCTAAACGAAAATCTGAAACAGAAAAATCAGAAAAGGAAACGGTCACATCTGGGACTCGAACCCAGGACCCCTGGAGGGCGATTCTCGTTCTACTTAACGACACTAAAATCGTCCTTACATTCAAATTAACGATTTTTCTCGGTTTATTCGTATGAAGCGATTCCGGTTCTCTCGTTGACAGATGGAATCCTTAGATTTTCGATTGCGCGCCAAAATTTTTAGCCTTACGCGAAGGGTACCCCTAGACCTGTCATTCGGCGGCCGAACGCTAGCGTTCGCGGAGAATTTGCTTCATTTAATTGTGACGTTTTGACAATTAGCAATATTTGCGTAGTTTTAATAAGAGAAAACTTAATATTATCGTAAGTATTGACTGTAAACATGATTAGTGACTTGTTTGTGGCACAATAATGCTATTAAATGAATTGAATCAGGTAATTGCGATGTTTGTAAAGTACGTAACATGTCGAAAGCCAGATAAGTGATTTAATTTACAATAAACTACACATACCATTGAGGATTTCTACATAAATAATAATAAGTTTCTGGCTGGCGCTCGAAATTGTGGGTTTTGAAGTTAACCACAACGAAATAAGAATCCCTTTCATTCTTAAATCAACTTGGGTGACAGTTAGCGCCATTCGGCAGCGTTAGTTTGACAGCAAACGTCACTTTAGAAGTGGTGAATCTGTAAAAAAGTCATTACTATCCAGCGAGGTAAGTACCTTTTCACAAAACGTAAATCTTCGATAAATGGCTTATTTATGTCATTCATAAATAAAATAAGCAGTTATTAAAATGCATTATAATACAAAGTGTTTGTTTTTTTAAGTTTTAGTTAGAAACCTTGCGTCACTTAATTATATTTCACCAATTTGTGTTTTCAATAATCTCTTAACAATATCGTAGATGCTCTTAACCACGCTTCTTTAGGATTTTTTACTAGGTCTCTCAAAAATCGATCTTGTAAGGCTATCAGAAGAACGAGAATCGCTTAATAGTTAAGAAAAGATGTTACAAGCGACGGACAGCTATCTTTCGCAAACGATAGCAGTCGTTGACGAATGCTATCATTTAGCTTAAGGCTAAAAGAACAAGAATCGCCCTCCTGTCTTTCCGGGACAGTGCTCTACCAACTGCGCTAATGGGACCCTATTCTCCTCGGTCACTTTTAACTGTATCATACTTCGAATAAGAACTACTAACATTGTCTTCATTTTTTCACCGCACATTTTTATTGGCAACTATCTTAATAGGGTCCCATTAGCGCAGTTGGTAGAGCACTGTCCCGGAAAGACAGGGGTCCTGGGTTCGAGTCCCAGATGTGACCGTTTCCTTTTCTGATTTTTCTGTTTCAGATTTTCGTTTAGAAATCACTAATATTGTCTTCAATATTTAAATATTACAATTTGAGGTTTTACTCAATAAAGTTATTCCGAAAAATAAAAATTAATTGATTCATTAATTCATTCGTTAATTCATTTATTCATTCGTTTTTTTTTTATATTAACACCACGCAGAAGGCCCCGAGGAAAATAATTTCTCTCAGAGCCTATTTCATCTTTTGGGATGCTGTGCGGAGGGTTTTATTAATGAAATAAGGTTCTGGCAAGGAAAAATATATGAGTGATTGGTAGTTTTCTGGGGGCAGCGTGGCCAGGGCGTTGGGGACGAAATAGTCAAAGTCAAGACTCGAGAGATCGAAGAAAATTTATTCAATTCAAACATTCTGATTTCAGTTGTAGCGAGTGTGTAGAGAAGACGCCAATTTTATCGCAACCACCACCCTCCCTAAATCCCCACCGATTGTAGGGAGGTGTATAGGGCCTTTAATACTCGAATTTGTTATCAAAATTGAAAAGCGTTTAGTGATACAAGAAATGTGAGATTTTAGAAGTTTCAAATAGTTCTCCGGAGATCTTTCACGGGTCTGCGCTTGTAGAATAAAAACAAAAACAGATTTAACACACAATTTAAAAACAAAAAAAACTTAACCTCATTCCGTTTATTCAAATAAAATCATTTTTTCAGTGGTTCATATTTGGGTGTTTTCACTCAGCGTTGACAATTAGTTTTGATAAAGATAATTATAGTTAAAGTATAAAATTTTCAAATTATATGTTGTGTAAAAAGAATTATCGTAAAAATGCATACATTTTGATATCACGAGCTCAAAACACCGTCTTTTTATTGAACGTTTTCTGCCAGAACAGGTGCAATCTAATGTCAGATAAATCATAGCGCAAAACTCGCCAGCCTCCTTTTAAAGCGTTTTATTGCTTCGAATTTGCGATTTGACAAGCCCAGTGCTTCTCTAAGTTGTGCAATAATGAGTTATGTTTTGTTATGCACACAGATTCTGGCTTAATGACACCTTGAGATCTCTTCTGTAAGGCGTACCGCTGATAGGAACGTTGTAGCATCTCCCTCCAGCTCATAAACGAGGTATGCAACAGAAAGAGCGGTTCGAATACTGCTTTCAACGGCAGGATCATAAGCGTTTCAATTTCAAGTGAAATTGCCACCGCGTAAAAGCGTTCCGCATGAAACGCCTCAGGAGACGAAGAGGTATCTCTAATAAAACAAAACATCATGTAGTAAACAGATTCTTCAACAAAAGAGAAGATTTCAACACATTTGTTATATACTACAAAAAGCAAATGTTTGTGTCTTTTTATTTATTAGTGTATTTTGTTTTCTTTGTGTGTTGTTTCTTGTACGTTTTGAAGACGACGACGTTTGAAGACGAGACACGAAATTGAGGCTATTTCCATCACGCAAGCCAAATATTTCAGTTTGGGTAAATTCGCCTCTGGCAACACTAGGTACCTACGGAGTTACCCGCAATTATATTATATTTATTCGCAATGTGGCAACGTTAGTCCGGTAGAGGGGACGGAAGACCTTACGTATTATATGCGCGAATATGTTAAATTGTTTTATGGCAAATTAAAGGTAATAGAATTCGATTTTTAAAAATGGTCTACAACGGATAATTATTTGAGCGTTCGTAATTATTCAAGTACATTTGATGAAATTTCGAATGATGGATTGTATGATGTTTTTATGGGTGACCGGATAAATCATCAGAATAATAATTAATCACATCTTTAAAAAGTTATATAAATTCATGGAAAGTAATGAAACAAAAACTTTATTAACTGGGTCAAGTAGGTTAGGTTAGGTTAGTTTAGGTTTTTTTTTTTTTGTTTTTAATCGTTTCTAATGACTTTATATCACTTTTTAAAGGTGTGTTGAATTGTCACTGTGTTGAGTTATCATGGAACCGTTTTTATTTTATTTTTTTTATTTTTATCTTAATACAAGTATAGGTATGTTCAAAGGTATTAGAAACTAACACGAAAAATTCTGTCTCAACACAGGCTAGCCTAGTGAGACGGTATTTGAGAAACCTCAACTGTACTTTTATTTTCTTTTTACCTTCACAATATTATGTTTGTATTTTTCTGTTAAGTTTATATAACCTTAAAAATAAAAGTTACAAATCAATGTACACCATAATATGTATTTATAGATGTAATGTGTAAACTTTCCTAAATAAAGATATAATTTCTACTTCCGATTTTATGTCCGGGTTAAATCTTCCCCATAGGAAAAACTAAACCCTTCCACTCACTTTTCCACAAATGATCATCTAGTCAATCAACACTATGCAAGTGCATTATATAAGCAAAATAAATACAAGAACAACACGTCAACTCACCAGAGATCAAATGAGAAAATAATTCACCGACTCCAGATATTTTCATATAAGAGGGTTCGGCTCGGTAGAACTTCTAATAGGGCCTATAAATCCTACTGATCCCTCAACATAAATATTTAAAAAATCTTTCGTTATCCTACATGTATTCAAAATGACCGACTTTTGCATCTTTATATATAAATTTTTTGATAGATCTAATACGCCTAAATTTTTAATGAGAGAACTAGGTATAATGCCAGTAGCCGAAATAACGAATAGTAATATTTTTATATTCTGAGAATGCCAAATTCTTATTATTTCATTTCTTAAATCTGTGTATTTTCTTATTTATTCATTAGCAGATTTTTGAATATTACAGGAATTTGGAATAGCGACATCAATGATATAAGTTATTTTTTTAATTTTGTCATGTAAAACTATATCGGGTCTATTATGACTAATCGTTCGGTCTGTTAGAATAATTTATTATTATTTATTATTTTATTATTATTATGATTTATGATGATCGTGCAATGGAATGGAATGGTATACGTAACTTATTCGTTTATTAAGTATATTTCACACATATCGATGACAATAATTCAACTTAAAAGTTTACTTAGGTACAGTTTAACATTAATAATCAAGTAGATACTCTCAGAAACAGGAACAGGTGTAAGACCACCATTCAGAATTGAAACGTTGCTTGATATGGCTTTAGACGTGTTTGCTGACCATATTTGAATGGCTAAGCACTTTCTCACTTCTTCATCCCCATTTCCTCACAACATATCATATAATTGGGGACGTCGTATATGGCCTCAATTCCTCCAGGCGGTTGACAGCAGTTGGGACTCTTGAGCGATTTTCAAAAAAAAAGTAATATTTATCAATGTTAATATACTCGCAATGAATTAAGGAAAGTATACACTTGCGAACCGAAACGTTCTCTCTTGTTTTTAGTATGAACGTAATACTGGGTTTTCCAATAAGAGGTGTTATTTTGAATAGCCCGCTATTTCGGTAGATGTTACTTTGAAGTTGTCATTTTTTGACATTTGACAAGTAGAAACTACGCCATTCTATAAGGACCTGCAATCCCGTTTTTAACTGGATTACCAGTACTTTAAAGAGATTCGTAATAAACTAGCTATAACTACTCAGTTTTTCAATGTACGCGTTTTCCAATAAGAGGTGTTATTTTGAATAGCCCGCTATTTCGGTACATGTTACTTTTGAAGCTGTCATTTTTGACATTTGACAAGTAGAAACTACGCCATTGATAAAAATGGAAAAATACACGCTTCAATAATCCATTGAAATTATTAAAATTCACTTGAGTGAATCAAATGCAAATCATCGTGAGTGATGAGGCCCATTTCCACCTCGGTGGCTTCATCAACAAGCAAAATTGTCGCATCTGAGGCTCGAAAAACCCAAGAGTTATTGTTGAAAAGCTTGTCTATCCTCAACGTGTGACTGTTTGGTGCGGTTTATGGTCCGGCGGAGTCATTGGAACTTACTTTTTCGAAAATGAGGCTGGAGCAACAGTTACGGTGAATGGATTGCGCTATCGAGAGATGATTAATGATTGGCCGGAATTGGATGGTATTAATCTGGACAACGTTTACTTTCAACAAAACGACGCTACGTGCCACACAAGCAACGAAACTATTGATCTTTTACGATTGAATATCAAAATAACACCTCTTAAAAATGACTATTTTATTATTATCTTTCGGTGGTGGTGGTGGCCAGACGATTAATGAGCATACAAAGTCGTTACCTGCTTAAAAATTCAGAAATTATAATGAGAGATATTGCTTTAGCCGTGTTTGATGACCAGATCTGAGTAGTCAGGTATATATATATATACATAAACACAGCATCTTTCCATTAAATTCAGCCTCACGACATATCCCGATTGGGGATATCATAGTCTCACTGGCTTCAGATGGTTGGGAGCAGTTGGGACTCTTGTGTGATGTTTAAAAAATCTAAAAATACAATGTAAATATTAAATCTCTGAAAGTCTTTACCGAATGCTTTAATATTTTAATGCTATTTTGCATTCGAATACGCGTTTGTACAACGTTTGTACAACACGCTTTTTTGAAAAACGGCTCCATCTGTTGGACGTACTACTGTTTCTCTATCTGCACGACCTGAGCCACAGCAACGCGTACCGGGGTACTGCTAGTAATATTATAATTGAAAATAACATTTGTTTGTAGCATAGTCCCTTCAAATAAGATCTAATGATTTTTTTACAACTGAATGTTTTAGCAATCAGGTACAAACCCGAAAACATTTAAGAAATTATCCTTAAATCATAGTATAATATCCTTAATAATGTGAACATAGCGTGACGTAAATGTGTTGTTCATTTGTCCTTATGAGGAATATTTTTGAAGGGAGTATCATTCAGTGTTTAAAGTGACCGTACAATCATTAAAATGGAATGAGTGACCGAAAAAATACCTGATTTTTGAAAGACGAAAAAAATAACTTCACAGACGAGCGGTGTAACTGTGGCGATGGAGTATTTTAATCTCAAGAAATTAAATGTGTTGTTCTTGAAATTCTGTTATTTTTTTAAATTAAGAAGAACAAACAAGCCAAAAATGTGTATATTCTTGGTATACCTTATATCGTAGGTAATAGGCATTAAAATCGCTTAACAAACGGAGTCTAGAAACGTTTGATTTCAAGCAAAAAACTGGTTTTTATTTATTTTGTAAATAATTTTATAAGAAAGCAAAAAAGTTAATCATGTGAAACTGTCACAGATAATCTTAGCTATAATACTGTATTGTTTAAAAGTTGTTCCCTTTGTGCATTCATACATTTCTATAGAAATTTTTTTTTTTTAGTAGTTTGCATTTATATTTTTGATTGAGTCATTTATTTTTTTATTTGAGCAATAGGAAAACCTTCAATTTATCTAATGCATATTTTTTGGTATTCATAATGTGCACCAATTCGTTATAAAGATTAATCAAAATAGTAATTTGGCACTAAGCTTCGCCTTAAAGCAGATAAAATATTTGCGAAATGCGATGAAATACTCATTATTTACAAGTAAATATTTGAACCATTGATCTTGAAAAATCTTACCTAATTATTCATTTTGTTGTTAAAAACGGGATTGCAGGACATTCACGAATGAATTGACCGTTGTCCTGATAAACTTTAAGTAAGTATGAACACGTGTTCTAATAAGTCCTAACATGTTTGCATTTCGTCTTGATATATTATTAAGACGAATGAAGGTGGATGAAGTGTTCCGATATTATTACAAATTTACCAACACTTTATTAGGAAGCTACCCACAGTCCATTTTTTAATAGGATGCCTAATAATTTGAAAAGATTTCCGGGAAACACAACTATATTATTTGCACCATATTTTTTATTCAATGTGATGTGAATAATTTAATTTATTTTTTCGAATAACTTTAGTGAGTATAACCTCAAATTGTAATATTTAATAATTGTGTTCGTACAAACAGGTCGCCAACTCGTCTTGGAAGGAGTTTAATAATAAATTGGTTCTTCTATATTAATCAGAGATTTATTAATACTCCACGTATTATAATGGTAACTCGATAGTCGACCTACTAGAAGCTTGCTAATTGGAATCTCAAACAGTGAGTTTCTCTGAGAGCCTTCGCACTGGCCCTGGCGACTACTGGCCACTGACTCCATCTTGCGGACTTCCCTGCAAGCTATATTCACTGCCATCTGTGCGTGCATCTATAAAGCTCTTACTTCCCAACAGATTAATAATGATTAATAATTAAATATTACAATTTGAGGTTTCACTCACTAAATTATTCCAAAAAATGAATATTCTTCCTAGACTTGCAGAAAACTCAATAGATGTCGCACATTAACATTAAAAATAAGATATGTTTATCTAATGACGCTGTCTAGTGAGAAAAATGAAGACAATGTTGGTAGTTCTTATTCGAAGTATGAAACAGTTATTGGGTCCCATTAGCTCAGTTGGTAGAGCGGTGCCCCGGCAAGGCAAGGGTCCTGGGTTCGAGTCCTAGATGTGACCGCACCATTTTCTGATTTTTCTGTTTCAGATTTTCGTTTAGGAATCGCTAATATTGTCTTCAATAATTGAATAGTTTTAGTTGTGTTCTGAAGAGGTCCCAAAAAACTTTCTAATAAATTTTCCAAACCCCTCGCCCCAGAGTCGAAGCCGTTCCTTAAGGTCAAACCCCTTATATGATTGCTATCGCTACGCCACTGCATCAAATTAGAGGTCTGGTCATAATAAGTGATTGAGGGCTATCATATTTTGATACTGGTTGGCAACTGAAAGATTTAACCTTGACTATGGGTTTAAAAATAATGCTTCGGATTTAATTGACCTCTATCTATTTTATTCTTGTGAAGTGGGTGGGGGTTTTTAAACAGTTTAAAATGACCTTATTAAATTTTATAATGTTTTTTTCATAAACAGATAATATTTTTTAGGCTTTTCTGGGATATAAAGGTATAGGATTTAATCAAATAAATTTAAATATAATGAAAACTTTTCAATACAAGAACGATATTCATCATTCACACAATGAAACAGAAAAACCCGAACAGAGAATTTTGTTTTTGATGTAAGTTCCGGCACCGTTTGAAAATGTTGTCCAAATCCTCCATAGGTTTTTCACGTCATGTGTGTGATCCTGGATCGGCACATATTACAATTTATGAGGCGGGTTTGGGTACCGCTGCCCAGGCAACCATTTATCAAATAACCAAAACCTCTGTCGTAGGTCAGGCCAAGTGGTTCGTTACGTTTGGTGATTTAACAGGGTTGTCAGGGTTCATCGGGTGAGGTGTGTTCAGGATGCGCCTGTCCACCAGCTGCGTGGCGTGCCAGATCGGGAGAGGCTGGTTTGGGGAGACCTTTTGACCTATTCAACTGGTTTATCGACCCATCGGCTTGCACCGTAGTGGGAGGGATATGTTAATATATCCGTCACTCCTGACACACTAATCCCTAGATTCTTATCACCCCTCATACTTTTTACCTTTCCAGAACTGTCTCTCCTTCCTTTCCTCAAAAAAATCTTCAACACCGCCCTAGAGAGGACGAACCGCCAAACAACTCGATCTTGGCACACACTCCTTGCCTCATTCACATTCATACATAGTCTTCTATTATTCTGACTCTTGACATGGCCCGACTCAAGTATCTGATTCACTTGTCACAACCATGTCTTCCTCGGGCGTTCCCGACTTCTTCTACCATTCACATTTGCATCCTATATTCTCCTTAAACTTCTTTCTTCGCTCATTCGCTCTACATGCCCAAACCATTTAAGCGTCCCTTTCTTGATCTTACTCATTACGATCACATCAACCTTGCACTCTTATTTTCATTTTGATTTTTAATATTTATAATAGATCCACTCTTGTACTCTACTATTAAAAATAGGTACCTTTTTTTTTTGCTTCCGATTTTGTTGTCCGGGTTAAATCTTCCCCATAGGAAAAACTAAACCCTTCCATTCACTTTTCCACAAATGATCAGTTAGTCAATCAACTTTGAAAAAAAAATGCAAGTGCATTATATAAGTAAAATAAATACAAAACAATACAAGAACAACAACACGTCAACTCACCAGAGATCAAATGGGAAAAAAAAATAAAGTTAACATTTAACATTTTAATTAACAATTCTATTACGTATTACATACATATTTTTAACATTTTTCTTTGAAATCACTTAACCTAGGTACATTTTTAATTTCACTAGGAACAAAGCTATACATCTGGATTTATTTTTACAATAAACATTACTGTGTTTTTGTTTTTTTTTTTAGTTTGATGTTTTCCTTCTGTTTTGTATGGTAAAATAATATATTTTAATCCAAGTGGGAAAATCCCCACTGGTTTCCAGGAAAATATTACCAAATTCTCTTTTATAATTTATTTATTTATTTAAATTTACAGCACAAGTGCCATTTAGATAAAAAGTTTTTATTTTATTTTTTTTACACATACATAGTGCAGTATTAAATTTTGATGAGAAAAATTAAAGAATTAAATTTAATTAAAACATAACAAATAAAATAACAGTACAGAAAGATGCAATAACATAAGCCTGTAATCTAGTGACCTCATTAAAATGTGTTATTAGTGCAGCTTTATACTTTACAAGGGGAATATTAAAAGTATCTTCGATTTTAGTATAAAAGTTCCCAAGTGTGTGCAATCTATTTATAACTGAGATTTATCCTGCGACTGTGGTATAATTGTCACAATAATACATACTAGAGGACCTTGATCTCTTCCTGATGATGAAAACTACAAGTTTGTCTGAAACATTGGATCAATAATGAAAAAGATCACGGCTTAGTGCCGTACAACAAGCCAACAAAGAGTTACACAATGAGTTTGTATTTACTGATCAGATATTCTGATAAAAATATAATATATCTCGTGGCTTGTAAATCATAGGTTTGTTAATTCAAATTTCAACTGACCGATTGCCTGATATGCCTCTTCTTAAACATTAGTAGACTTAGAAAGTAGTTAAGAAAGGAATGAAGCAATTACATATTTCTGAACATATCACCTTCATGATGGATACTTGATGCAATTATTACCATTATTTTTTTTATATTTTAAGGAGAAATAGTTCTGGTAAAGGTGTCAAAAAGGAGGTGTAGGAAACCAGTGCGATGCAAGACATTGGGTAGATAAAGTTCGGCTGGAGAAGTCAAAGGGTCTACATCAACCGGCATCTCTTGATTCCGTTCAGCCTGGCGGCAGATAGGCAAAAAATCCACCACCTGGACAAACCTCACCTCATGAAGCCGGGCACTCCTGCTAAGTCACCAAACGTAGCAAATCGCTTGGGATGACCTATTGAAAAAATTTAAAAGTTTAAAAATTTTATTTTCGATATACTTCAAAATATAATCCATTTATATCTGTGAATCTTTTCTAAAAAAAATTTCAAAGTTAACCTCAGGGTTTTCAAAAATTACACAGCTTTTTGGCTGAATCTCTGCATTGAAGCAATTATTAAAATAATTAACTTTAAAATGACATTTTTTTATTCATTGAAAAATCACATTGTTGCGTCAAATTAATTTAAATAAAATAAATAACTTTGTATTCACCACTATTTAATCAAAAAGAATCGAAATGTTTTAAAATCGATGGTTTATTCGTCAGGATAAACGTACAATGAATTTTATTTTATTATTACATTAATTCCACATAGATGTCGAGTGTTCAAGAGTGACAGAGTGAGAGACCAGTTGGAGAGGTCAAAGGGTCCTCCCAAACCAGCCTCGGCAATCGCATCCTGAGCACACCTCAACCGATGAACCCGGATACCTCTGTTAAGTCACCAGACGTGGCGAACCACTTGGGGTGACCAGAGGTGTCGGTTATCAAATAAATGTTCCTGGGGCGGCGGTACCCGAACCCACCTCCCAAATTGAAAATTAAGAATATAAAACAAGTATAGAAAAATAAGTACCTGCAAATAAAAATATTAGACTGAGCGGTGGATACTATTATAAAAATAAAGTAATAATAATTTAAAAAATTACCATAAAATAGGTAATTATTGCATTACATATTTATGTATATATATTGCAGTTATTTACTGAACAAAAACTGATTTATTTGACTATACATCAAAAACCTTTATAAATTAATACAACAAAAAAAAGATGTACTGAAATGATTAAAAAACAAAATAAAAAATCAGTAATTAATAATAACGATAAAAACAAAATTTTATTAAAAATGTTAATGTTATAAGAAATCAGAAAATACATGTATCATAAAATATTCATTTATTGTCATACAATAAGACAAAACCAATTTTCTTGTCCCATAAAATTAATTATGAAATTATTAATATTTTTTTATTTTATTTTATTTTTTTGATGAAAGACTAACATTCCCGGGTTACGATAAACTGAGAATATTTGAAAATATCCTACTACCACCATAGTAAGTGGGAAATGTTGCTTGTGTTGTGATGGAGAACTTCAGTCAGCCTAGGAATTGAACACACTACATCTGGGTGGAACCCAAACGCTATGTTAACTCAGCCACCGAGCGGTCGAAATATGTAATTAATTATGTAACACACTAATATACTAGTACCTAGATATTTCTTTTAGTTATGTATTGTTTAACTGCACTTCTATTAACAACTGTATCACTTGCAACAATATTTTTGTGTACACATTACTTGTTCTGTAATCACTCTATTGTAAAAGCCATTTTATGGCATTTAAATAAATAAATAAATATTATAAAACTACCTTCTTCTTTTGGCGCTAGTAAAATTAGAAAGAGTATTTATTCGTATGTAGAATATGACATTTACTTATAAAATCCTTGTTACCTATTTGCACCTTTACCTACAGAGTGTTGTTTTCTATATATTTTTTATTATTGACTTATCACTGACAACACGGGCAAAACCCAAAATATTTATTTTTAAATGTATGTAAGTAGTAAGTCTATACATATGTAAATATATACGTCATTAAGACAATAGTTATAGGCCTTAGTCGTAAGTCACTAGAAATAAGTCTCAGATGTAAGTCCCTAGTTATTATGAATCCCAGTCGTAAGCTAGTTGTAAGTATTATTAAATACTAGCAGTTAAAAACCCACTCCGCGGGTTTTTGCTGCTAGGCCCTGCGGGCGGCACTTCATTGGGCTTCGCCCAGTTTGAGTGATACTAACAGCTACATTTAATAGGTAGATATTAGATCAATGGGTAGATATATAATAGAAAGACATTCTGAACCATTAAACACCCCTCACCCCAACATAAATCTCGTCAATGAGAAAAATGTTTCCTCTTCCATACCACCGAAATGATTTAATTTTTAAATCGAAACTTAAATTGCAAAATATTTATATGTAATTTGAAAATAAAAAAAAATATCAACATATTACAATATTACATATAACTTTGGTAAAATAATATACTCTTACCAAAAGACTGTCAAAGTAATTACATTTTTTTTAAATATATTAAGAATTATTTTATTGGGATATGTCCTAAAAATCTACATATTTGGGTGAAATAATATTACGCTCTTACCTAACGATTGTCAAAGTAAATACACCAAAACTCTCTTAATTCTTAGGCTGGAAAACCTTACAGGTGGGATAAATTGAGTCAAAAAACAAAACTTTTTAAGCAAGTACAATTTATTATACTTTTATTTTTTACAATCTACAACATAATATTATACACTTTCATTAGGAAAAAATCTCTTTATAAACAATATTATCCGTATACCAATCAGTCAGAATTTGTATAAATAACGATGACTGCGCTCAAACTGTCCATGAGAAAATACTGGTTCAGGAAGTAACAGTCCAACCCGTTCAAAAGTTTGTCCTTGAGATTTATTGATGGTCATTGCATAAGCTAATTTGACTAATTGTAACATCCGAAAAAGTGTTTTAAATTCTAGGAATGAAATGTACTGTACCTTTTCTGTTCCCCGTAATGATTTTGGCTTGAATTAAGTTACAGCTGAAATTTTTATAGCACCGCTTTTGTGAGATATCACCTCAGGGGCGCTTTCCGTTGAAGTACATCCTCATTGATAGCATAAACATGACTATTTTTAGGGCACAATATGGTACGTTGACTCATCACTAAGGCATCAGGAGTTGTATGTGTCTCACTGTATATATAGTGAATAATATCTTGACAAATATTTACATTGGGAATAAGCACAGATGATTCTAATGTTCCTTCTACCGAAGGAAGTTTGCCATCTTCCAAGTCCAAAAGCCATTTAGAAAATATATTTTCACTTTCTAAAGCTCTGACATTTGTTTTTAATTGAAAAGTTTTCAAATGGTACCAAAGTATGCTGCTTTTTATGCAAGCGGCAATTAATTGTCCTCGTAAAGTACGTCGACACACTGGAAGGATCTGACGAAAGTCTCCGCCCAAAACAATAACTTTGTTACCAAAGACAGAATCACTTCCCATGATATCACGTATAGTACGCTCAATAACTTCTAAAGCTACACCTGGTGCTTCATCCCATATTATAATATCTGCTTCCGTTATAATTTTCCGATTCTTTGATGTGACCTTACATGTTGTATTGTCCTGTAAATTGATGGGTAAATTAAAAGCAGTATGATAAAACTCTTTTACCTTTTCGTCTTAGAGTGTGAATTAAAGTTTAGTAAAGGTATGTTTTCCCTGTTTCGCCTGGGCCATCAATGAAGAAACATTCATTGTCATCATTTTCATGTGAAAAAACTTATTCAAAATAGAATTATATGCTTGAAGTTGTACGTCATTGAGTTTGGCAGCCATCAATTCACCTAAAGTGTTTTCAGAAATTACATTAAAATCAGATACTTGTCCAAAACTGCAACTTTCATCAGGTTCAGGTAAGCCCTGCATTCTGCAAGATGAATTCTCCTTCATAAGAATATCCTGTATGTTTAAAAGACAAAGATTAATTAATAGCTGTTTCTTCAGCAACACCACGATGAAAAAAATCTTCAGCCGAAGATCGAAGGGATACATTGTATTAAAATTAAAACAAATAGATGTCTAAGAATTTTAGGCATCAAATACAATGAAGCCTCCGTCATGCACTGCGTCCATTCTCGTATGTCATCAATGATGTTGCCGCCTCCCCGCTGTCGCCTCGTCCACTTTTTACCAGCTGAAAAGACATAGTTATTTGGTACATCTTGATACAGAATAGAGCGTCCCTCAATATCTTTAAGATTTAATTGGAACCACGCTGTTAAAGAGGTGTTCCTTGTAGATGCTTCCCTAAGAGCCTGTTCCTCCCGCCCCTCTACAAAATAAACAGATTGGCTGTCGGGTAAATGTAAAGCCAGAAGTAAAATTGAGTGAGATTGATCATGTATAGATAAGCGAGAAAATCTCTAAAAACCCAGTATAAATAAATAAATACTATCCAAAGAGGAACAAATTTCAACATTAATATGAGCATCATATTTTTTGCTAAGGAATGCATTATATGGAACAACAAATCGATTGTCGATACGTATATCCCGAACAACGTGATTTTCAGAAAAATTATCACGTATCCTGTACTCTGGGTAGCCTGCGAAATTATTATCAGTAGCATCTTTAAATGATTTGGGGAATTTTTTAGAGCACTTACCGTATACAATGCAGACTGACCTTGGATTAAGTACGCCACATGGTCCATGAATGTTATTTTTTTAAATAATATGGTACAAAGCCGTTCTTCGGATGGGGTAGTTCTGCAGATACGGCATTATCAATATCAGAAGCTGTATACAACTTATCTTGGCTGCAAAGTGTAAACACACCATGTAGATGAGGGAGTCCTCTTTTTTGCTGTTCAATTGTATACACCCAACAAATTACCTTTCCAAAAACATGTTTCTCAGTCATATCATGAATAAATTTCTTGACTTTTAGATGGAAAACCTTGGCTACCATATCAGGCCTGTCCGCGGCCGATTGATAATGTTCCAATTCGGTTGGTATTTCTGGCCATTTGGGATTGCATGTAAAAGTTATAACGACGACAGGACGACCAAATTTACGTACCATTGCCATTGAAACTTGATAAAGTTTATTCACATGGCGTGGTCCACCAGTAAATGAAGATGGAAGAATGACTGTATTACCTGCACATACTCCTCTATCAGTGGCTAAATTTCTTACATGGTTTTGCAAACCTTGATAGCATTCCACTCTGAGGTGTCGTTGGTTTTTCCTAATGTAATCTAGGCGACCAGATTGGTAAATAATGTAAGCATGAATTAAATACTGTTGAAAAAGTTTACCCGCATAATGGATTGGATTAAATATGTTTCTTCGCACTGCTAATTTACTTGCATAAAACTACATAGCAGTTACAGTATGACATTGAGCAGTACAGAAATCAGCATGATGCTGAAAGCCTGGAGTCCAACCACATTCACCTGATGGAAATAGTAGTGGGAAAACCATGGGATCTAAATGCTTTGATAAAGTTGCCATCCTTTGAGGTCTTTCAACATTTTTAGGTTAAACAGCGATATCTATACCCGATGACAAATTCCCGTCTGTCTGCTACGTAAACCATGGCGATATCGTGAGAACTGGTTGGAGCATTGTACCTCTGATGAACGTGTAAATAATAGACGTATATCTCTCACCTGCCCACCCTCAGCCGCAATGCGTATTTCTTCTTCCTCGACAGCTTCTTTTAGTTCAATCATCAATTATTTGCATTATATTTTTATAGCAATCGGCATAACATGGATGACTCATACGCACTCTAACAGCCTCATCAGGATCATATAGATAAAGCTGAGCATAGGAAGGTATTTTACCTGCAACTTGTATACTTCTGGAAGTCAGATGATAAACCTAACCAAATTTTTTTTAAATAATATGGACCATTACCTGGGATATTAGCTATTTGCGCTCCAAATGAGGCAAATCTATTAGCACTGTATACATCTAGTAGCATTTGTATTGACAAACAAAATTCCTAAAGTTTTTAGATTGACTACAATCTCCTGTCAATCATTCGTTAAGTGCTGGAGGATAAGCTAAAATTTGTGGTATATGGCACTTCAATCGCTTGGTAAATTTCCCTCTCATTCGAACATTCCGAAATTTGACCAATTCTGGTAAAATATTGCCCACATACCTTTTAGCCATAGTAATTAAATTGAAATAATAATCTGAAAACAAAATATTTCTTTTTAGCGATTCACAGCGATAGTTTTTAAAAGAAATATCTACGGTTATCACGTCAATAATAATTCTGTGATTATCACATATAAACATGACAGCTGATGACAGCGAATGGGGTCGGTGTTGTAATATCAAAAAATAATTAATTACGTATAAGTATCGAGTGGAACTGGTTATTTTTTATTTAATTTATAATGGTGGATTTATAAATATATATTATATTTATTATTTATAATTATAATATATCTCACATTAAATAATCACACTGACATTGTACATTGCTTGACACTAACTGGCTATAAAAGTTTTTTACATTGATTGGAAATCCATATACGCTGGCAACACTGAACAATCTGTCTTTCGCGTGAATAATGATAAACGTCAAATTTTAATACGTAATTGTGGATAATTTTTACTGTAATGTAATGAATCCAATGGATTGTCAACTTTCTAAAACATATTCTCTTCGATATTATCCAAAAATTATATGAGCATCGTGTCTTAATTTTCAAATCGTGTCTTTTCAAGTTAGCGGAATTTAACCGAAACAGACAATTTAAATTTGACCAATCAGAGGGCCTACACCGTCCAGACGCTGGAGTATTAATAATATCAGATATTTGTACAGCGCCCTTGAGGTGATTTTTCTCATTATATTTTAATTGCCCAGTAATAAAATTATGAAAAAACGTCCATAAAATATATTGAGTATGTCCCGTCCGCTTATTGCACGTATATACATGTAAGGTGGCTTCATATTTTTACAGATACATTATTTAAAAAATGCATTTAATTATAGGTATTAATGACTTCAACGGAATGCATTCCAGATGCATCTCACAGATTGCACTGTTATTTCACCAAAGGAAAGCATGGTATTATTCTTGACGTTTAATCTCATTCTCCGACTTGCTCAAAGCAGTGCACCCGTTTTCAACTTACGTAGGCACATTTTAATGAGTCTTCAGAAACGTATTACAAGCTGGGAGTAAAAATATTCGATAAATATAATCACTAAGTTATAATGAATATGCAAATTAAAATTACATTGTAAAATCGTTTATCTCCGCGTAGAGTTGAAGCTGTGAGCTGTAATACCTTGCCTTAATGAGTGCTGTAAAATGAGGTGTACAGAGTATTTTAATGGTATAGCATAGCGCTATCATAGTGAGATCATCTCGGTTTGAAGCACTATTAAGCCAATGGACCGGCCAAAAATCACGTTATAAGATTCCATTAATCTTCATATTTTTGTTTACTGATAGACGATAAACGTTTGAGCATTATTAATATCTTATTGGAAATATAATAACTATTTATAATATTTTTATAATGCATCTTAAACGTACATAAATATTTTTTTGTGTGGTTATATGAATGGAACAGCTTTGACTATGAACTCGGCAGTCACGGGTTCAAATCCCATCGTGCGCAAGTAAATTTTATTTGAATTGATTTTGGGTTATTTCACAATTTATGTATTTAAATCAATATTGTATTTTCGGTAAATTCCGGAGTGGAAGATACACTCAGTAATAGTCTGAAAGACCACTGTTCACAATTGAAACGTTGCTTGAAATGGCTTTAGCCGTGTTTGGTGACCAGATCTGAATATTAGATACTTCACCACATTCCTCTTCCCCATCACCTTTCCCTCCCCACTACCTTATGCCTCATGTCATACCCTAAATGGGGATGCTATAGTCTCCTTGGTCCCAGACGGTTGGGGGCCGTTGGTACTATTGAGCGGTAAAAAAATATCATGGAAGCAAATACTTTGAGTTGTGATATAAATAAATAGATTTGAGAACAAATGAAAACAGCATTGTTTTAGAACGACTATTTATTGATGTTTTGGAGGATTGTAATTATCGCCAATTTTAATGGGTTGTTGGCTGAATGATTTTGTGGTTCTCGGTGTGTAGAAATGAGAATTTGAATATTTTCAATTTAGTTTTTATTTTTAAAAAACTCACGTTACAATGGTTTTATGAACAAAACAGATCGCGTACGTTAGAGGAGATTTAGAACTAAACCGGGGGTTAGACCACTGGAGAGAGAATGAAATATTTGCCGCGCGAGGTATTGCGCGTAGGCTTACAGTGATACCAGTCTCACATAAATGTGGGTAAAAGTAATGTTGTTATTATTTTCGGGAGATGTAAACTCCATATAATTTACCCTACAATGTTTTTAATGAAATTTAATGATAAGGTCATGTGTCTTATTTAGATTTAAAAAAAATCTCTTTAGGTTACGTAGGCTACTCAAGTCAGTTTTCTTTTTAGGAAAATCTAGGAAGGAAATTAGCTATTATCTTTAATCCATTATAGAAGACAATAATTTTATACCGGTTTTATCAACTATGTAGAAGAAAGATTGTATATTTAAAATTTTTAATTCATTAACTTGGGGGAAGCCTGGATTTAAGTAGGTACCTACTCATAAATAAATAGAATTATGAAGCTTCTTGGCTTTATTAAAATGGCTTATTACGACTAGAACCACTTGGTTAAGTAAATGACGCATAGATGATTAGGATGTAAGAATTGACGGACGCAGAGATAAGATATTGGATCATAGACCTTCGAATTAATAGACTTATTAGGAAATCGGGGTATTATTTCAACAAGCTGGGGCAAACCACGTGAACATATTTTTGCCACCAGGCGGGTTCGAAAATGCTTAGAATAAACCTTGACATCAGTCGTACATTGACCACCGAGGAGCACACATTGAAATAACCGGACATGCGAAAAGTAAAGTTCGCTAATTTAAGGCAAAGGTTTGCAGTTCTGTCCATTTGTGGGACTTGTGCTAAGGATCTGGACGCTAAAATTGAGTTGGTTGCTAAACTACATTTGTAAAAATGTCCAACTTAATAGTGATACACAATATTAAGCAGCCAGCCATTGTAAAAAGGACTGGTAATTCGTAAGCATTTTTTTTATTTTTGTTGATAATGGTGTTGTTACAATTCGAGTTGCCTGTAAACTGTCAAATTCATTTATTGACAAATCACCGAAAGTGGGACGGTCACGCCGCCTCCCGCGCTCTGCGCAACTTGATTTGTTCCCCTTTCCCTGATTGGCTCGTCTATTAATTTTGATCTCTATGTATTGGATACAATATGAATTTATAGACATGCTGAGGAGACGGGGATTACGTACATATAAAGGTACATATATAGACCTTAAACTGAGAATACTCCTCATCAAGACCTATGTATGGAGTATCTTGATGTACGGCTGCGAAACATGGTGCCTATCCGAAAGAGATAAACGGAGACTAGAGGCTTTTGAGATGTGAATTGATTTTGAATTTCCTGGAGAGACCATATCACAAATGAGGAGGTTCTCCAAAGAATCGAAGGAGGAAGGCACCTGCTCAGGACCTTGTCCGAAAGGCGTGCAAGATGGATCGGCCATGTTATACGACAAGAAGGCCTCTTGCATGTCATAATGGAGGGTATGACCGAGGGGACCAACTCTAGGTAGTACGAGAGTACCTGGAGGACCTGCTGGTGGACGTGCGCTGCTCATCATATGCAGAAGTCAAAAGAGCCGCACAAGACAAGGAAGAATGGAAGAGGAGATTAGATGAAATTGCTGCAAACCAATCCCAGGATTGAAACCAGAGAGAGAGAAAGGTAAATGATGGTAGGTAGGATCTGTTTGCAGCCGAATCACATGCGTCAGTCCTCCATAGTTACATAACCAACAATTTCAGCATCTTTGCCCTTGGAACAATAAGATTTCATCGGACATTTAAGCCAAAATTGACTATAGGTACGTTTTTGTCTTCAAAACCCTGTTTAAATGTGACCATGTTCGATGTAACTTCACAGATAATTATGCAACAATATTGGGGGCGTTAGAAAATTTTTTTAGACGTTTTTCTGGACCTCTACTTACAACTACTTAATATTTACGACCACATTGTTGGACGAGATGGTGCAAATAATAAGGTTGTATTTTACAATAACGTAATCTCGATATTTACAATAACGTAATCGAGATGGTGCAAATAATAAGGTTGTATTTTACAATAACGTAATCTCGATATTTACAATAACGTAATCGAGATGGTGCAAATAATAAGGTTGTATTTTACAATAACGTAATCTCGATATTTACAATAATGTAATCGAGATGGTGCAAATAATAAGGTTGTATTTTAAAATAACGTAATCTCGATATTTACAATAACGTAATCGAGATGGTGCCAATAATAAGGTTGTATTTTACAATAACGTAATCTCGATATTTACAATAACGTAATCGAGATGGTGCAAATAATAAGGTTGTATTTTACAATAACGTAATCTAGGAGTAAGTACTATTTTATTAAAATAAAGACAAATATTTCCGGGTGACAAATAACGTGACAATATTTGAAAATCTCGTACTACCACCATTGATTTTAAAAATTTGATAAATTTTTAAAGAGTTGAATAATAAATAAAAAAATACTTAAAAAGTGAATTTTATTTATGTTTTTAGGAAAAAAATAACAACAGAGCTTCGTTGATATGAATTTACCCAATTTTCAAAGCAAAAAGGCTGTGCCAGTTTTTTATGGCTAAATGACTGAAACATAAACATTAAATGACGTTCTTCATATCCATTATTCACCATTTCATGATGTTAATTTATAATTAGTTTGATCGCGATTCAAACTTTCTATCCCAATATCTCAGTTCAATTCAAATGGCAGATAGCACCTTGTTGTTCTAATGAAACGTTATTTTGATGGAAGTAGAGGGAAGTTAATTTAATATAGTATTTATTTAAAATACATTTTTTATTTTTGTTATTTGTTTGTGGGGTGTTATGCCGTGTTGAGCTAACTCCTTATTTAGCCAATGTTTCGCGAAACGTTACGTGTTCATCATCAGGGCAGATGTGTACATTTTTATGTTTATTTACTTTTCAAAACTATGGCAGGTTTGTACCTGTATAGGTGTTGGCTAGAAAATTGTTACGATTTTTTGTGAAAATTCCCTTGAACCCATCAATTAACATAATGTGGTTGGTAGACTAAGCTATCCTCTCTTTGAATTATCCGGATTTTCTTTCTTATCTACGAAAAATATCGAAATAATTATTCATACGAGCGATCTCACAAGGGCAACTTATCAGCACATCTCAAGTCACGTTTTGTAGGCAGGGCGCGAACGGCGGATGCGAGTTATGACCTAATGAATTACTAGTTAATAGTTGCTTTGTACCAATAAGTAATCGTTATTGATAATCCTTCAGCTTGTCTGTCTTCACGCTGAGAGCATTGGTTTTAGTTATTAGAACTAATTATACTTAGTACCTACCTAAATTTAAAAAAAAACTCATTTTACGTACCTACGTGCATTGTAGGTAGTAGATATACCCACATATGAATGATCTACGTATATCGTGTTTTAATTATTAACTACCTACTCAACTAGTTGGTTCGATATGGCATCTACGTTTTATGTCATAGAACCAAAGTACTTTCTAAGTAGCTTTAAAGGTTAAGAATTTCTTCAAATTACTGGTAATCTGGATTAAAACTGGATTGCAGGCCATTTCTTGATAAACTTTTAGTATATTCCTAATATATCGGAACACGAGTTCATGCACCTGATGATATACAGGATTTTCCAATAAGAGGTGTTATTTTGATATTCAATCGTAAAATATCAATGGTTTCCATCGCTATTTAACATCTACACTCGAGACCTCCCTCACACTGAAGGCAGAAAATTTGCTTACGCAGATGACATCGCCGTCACAGCTCAAGCCAAAACCCTTAAAGCAGCAGAAGATATCCTCAATTCCGACCTAAAGGCTTTGGAAGAATATTTCCTCAATTGGCGACTAAAGCCAAGTGGGTCGAAAACAGTTGCGACAGCTTTTCATCTTAGCAATTCACAAGCGGATGCCAAACTCTGTGTTCAGTTTGATGGAAAAAATATTTACCATGACCCCCACCCCCGCTATCTCGGAGTTACTTTGGACAGGAGCTTGAACTACCGGCAACACATGGAAACAGTGGGTAAAAAAACCAGGACAAGGCTTAACTTAGTTAATAAGCTAGCTGGAACTAGCTGGGGATGCGACGCCAACACGCTCAGAACAGCATCCATTGCCCTGGTTTTCTCAACGGCTGAATACTGTGCTCCAGTATGGGCTAGAAGCGCCCACACTTCCATGGTAGACGTTCAGCTTAATGCCACAATGCGAACCATCAGCGGGACTTTAAAATCTATTCCTCTCCCTTGGCTCCCCGTACTTGCAAACATAACCCCGCCAAACATCAGGCGAGAAATTGCAACGCTGCAAAAAAGCGCAATACCTATACACGAAGATGTCGTCTCCCACCCGGCATGCCGCTTGAAGTCCCGAAAGCCCTTCTGGGCGGAAGGAGAGAGGCTCCTCCGACTACCTCTCACCCCAGAAGATAGGTGGAAACTTGAGTGGCAAACGGCCAATGTGGGAAATGCCCATCTCATACAGGACCCCACCGAGAGACAGCCTGGGTTCTCACTGCCTCGCAAAACCTGGTCCGCCATCAATAGGTTAAGGTGCTCCCATAGCCGCTGTGCCCACATGATGCACAGATGGGGCCTTAAAGAGTCGGCGATGTGTGAATGTGGTGCGGTGCAGACTACCGAACATGTGGTCAACGAATGCCCGCTCCATTCATTCCCCGGCGGGATTTATGAGGTTCACATGGCGACGCCTGAGGTCCTAAAATGGCTCGCAGATCTAGATGTCCCCCTCTGACCCCCCACCATACGAAAGAAGAAGAATGGTTTCGTTGCTTGTGTGGCACGTAGCGCCGTCTTGTTGAAAGTAAACGTTGTCCAGATTGATACCATCTAATTCCGGCCATAAAAAATCATTAATCATCTCTCAATAGCGCAATCTATTCACCGTAACTGTTGCTCCAGCCTCATTTTCGAAAAGTAAGGTCTAATGACTCCGCCGGACCATAAACCGCATCAAAAAGTCACACGTTGAGGATAGAGAGGCTTTTCAACAATAACTCTTTGGTTTTTCGAGCCCCAGATGCGACAATTTTGCTTGTTGACGAAGCCACCGAGGTGGAAATGGGCCTCATCACTCAAGATGATTTGCATTTGATTCACTCAAGTGAATTTTAATAATTTCAATGCGTTGTTGAAGCGTGTATCGTTCCATTTTTATTAATGACGTAGTTTTTACTTGTCAAATGTTAAAAAATGACAGCTTCAAAAGTAACATCTACCGAAATAGCGGGCTATTTAAAATAACACCTTTTATTGGAAAACCCTGTATAATGAAGAAATGAGAAAATATTAGGATTTTTATGAACACGTGTTGTGTATGAACACGACTTTGTGATAGTATTATGAACACGTGTTGTGTATGAACACGACATCGTGATAGTATTGTAATACGTGTTGTGTATGAACACAACATTGTGATAGTATTATGAACAAGTGTTGTGTATGAACACGACATCGTGATAGTATTGTAAATACGTGTTGTGTATGAACACAACATTGTGATAGTATTATGAACAAGTGTTGTGTATGAACACGACATCGTTGTAGTATTATGTACACGTGTTGTGTATGAACACGACATCATGATAGTATTGTGAACACGACATCGTGATAATATATTCATATTGTGCTAAAAGTTTATCAGGAAACCTATTAATTCATTCGTCAAGGGCCTGCAATCCCATTTGTATCTGAATTACCAATAATTTGAACAGATTCTTAATAAATTAGCATTACCCATTTTTATCAGTGAACTCTTTTTTGCTTTAGCTAATAATAGTCTATCCCTATAAACATGTTATAAATTTAACATACCTAGTAAACAACCGTTTTATTGGTTGGGTATTGGTTGGATGGGTCAAATTTAAAACACGCTTATTAGTAACGCTCTGTAACTATAACTATAAGTTGGTATCTTTACACTGCTTTCGATAGGAGCTGGATTTTGTTCGATTCTCAACAGTTAATATTTATTCTCCACCATTTTTATCATACAATTTATAGATTTCGAATACCTTAGGTACCTACCTACCTATTTACAAAGATTACACCTAGGTATTTACACTGTTTTTAATTCTCGAAAAAAATTACGGTAGTGAAGATATTTTATTTTTTTATTTTATGTTGACGAATAAATTTACTATAATGATTTAGAATGTGTCATTTTGATTTGCTTTGCCGCCAAAACGACCAGTTCGTTTTTATTCGTGCATGTGACGGCTTTGACGTCACGCTGAGCAATATTGGTGTCAGCCCGTGGAGTTTTCTACAGTGATGTTGTAGCCAATTGGAACCGTTTCATTTAAATTTAATTTTTTGGTAAAATAATCAGAGTCAGCAATGTTAAAATATAATATACTTGAATTTATAACATTTTAACTCACAACTATATTTTTTTTAAATGCAAAACTGTACAAGAATTCCAATTGCTCCCACCCGTCTGGAGCCAGTGAGACTATGGCATCCCCGAATGGGGTACGTTGCGAGGCTGAAGGTAGGGAAAGAGTTGGGCAAGTACGTGGATATTCCAATTTGGTCACCAAACATAGCCAAAACCATTTCAAGGAAGGTTTCTGAATGGTGGTCTTACACAAGAAAGATACTGAGAGTAACTTCCACTCTGGAATGTGGCCGCAAGTAGGTATAATTGATATTATTTTAAATGAGTAAATTGTGAAATAACACAAATTAATCAAATAAAATTTACTTGCGCAGCCGGGATTTAAACCCTAGACCTCCGGCTTGCTAGTCGAGAGCCTTCAGAGTCGAGAGCGATCACGGAAGCCATCAAACGTGGACAGAATGACAAAAAACTCTTAAATTACCTCTTAGTATGCGTATTATCAACCAAAAACATGTTTTGCCTTTAAATGTACCTAATGTAAACAGAACAATCAAATTGTCAACAATCATATCCAATACGTTCCGTTCCAAACCCAAATTCAGAGTTTTCCATAAGTTTCCTCGTGCGCACCTTGCGATTGGCCGGCAGAGCTTTCGTGGGAGGATTCTCGACTTCTGATTGGCCGAGCGCGCGTGGCCCCGCCCGCCCGCTGAAGGTACGTGGAGGTGGCAGTGTTCGAATCAGCTGGAACGTTCGGAGATTGAAGTTTGCTCGGCTAATAAGAGTGCCTTGTATTCCTTCGGCTGACGCTTGGAAGATGGGAACGGAGTCAATCTTGAAGTTTTTTAGAATAATCGATGAGTCACTTCAGTATTTTGTCGTGTAGAAAACATAACCAACCATTATTATTGCTGTAAGTTATTTTTATTAAACAGATGAGTAGGTAACAAATAAAAAATATCGGTTTTATCTTAAAAAATATTTCCTTAACCTTCGAAGAAAACATTTGCTTGATGCTTTTAAATAATACCCGGCTTCGCACGAGTTTCAACACTGTAAGAAAATTATTTTTTTACAGATGAATCATTTTAAAGAGAACGTTGTTTAATTTTATTGGTGTACTGGATGGATAAAAAAATAATTTAATAATAATTAGTTTATTGTTGAAGCTGAAGAAAGAAAATGTTCGAATTTAATCGTGAGTAAAATTAAACGCACCTAGTATCTTTGGGAATTTTCGAGGTAAGAGGGGACTACGAGCAGGTGATCCAAACTAGTTTGGAAAACTTCTATGAAACTTAATATACTATCGGTGTGCACAAATACATTCGCACATGTCATCTTTAACGATTTGCCTACACGTACAATCATTATTTATTTCGACAAAGAATTTTTGGCGCCATGTTGAATTTTTTTCAAGAAATTTTTTTTTGGTTAGATTTCGTAAACGTTCATTGCAAATGATGAAAATGGCTTTTATTACATGCGTTCACCTGAAATCTCCAATCACAATAGATTGACAATATCAAAACGTAAAAGTTATATTTCTTTGGTACAGTCAAACTGATTTTCCACTTCCACCTGCTGCGATAAAATGATTAATATACCAACTACAATATTAAATATCTTATAATATATTACAATATTACGAATCTAAGAATATATTACAATATAACATATCTAAGAAGAAATTTTAATATCAAATATATAAAAGAAGAAATTAAAATTTTACATATCTAAGAATATATTACAATATTACATATCTAAGAAGAAATTATAGTATAGCATTTTTAAGAAGAAATTAAAATTTTACATATCTAAGAATATATTACATATCTAAGAGTATATTACAATATTAAATATTTAAGAAAATATTGCAATATTACATATCTAAGAATATATTACAATATAACATATCTAAGAATATATTACAATATTACGTAACTAAGAATATATTACAATATTACGTATCTAAGTAGAAATTATAGTATCGCATTTTTAAGAAGAAATTAAAATTTTACATATCTAAGAATAT
Source organism: Hesperophylax magnus (assembly GCA_026573805.1). Lineage (NCBI taxonomy): Eukaryota > Metazoa > Arthropoda > Insecta > Trichoptera > Limnephilidae > Hesperophylax > Hesperophylax magnus. The sequence goes on from JAIUSX010000022.1 coordinate 12,788,745, forward strand.
ATTACAATATTACATATCTAAGAGTATATTACAATATACAATATTAAATATTAAAGTAAATATTGCAATATTACATATCTAAGAATATAGTACAATATTACATATCTATGAATAAATTGAAATTATTAGATACACATAAATACTTCTCTAGTGAATGGATTTTTTTTTCTAATTAAGTTGTAATTGTCTTATTAAACTTGATGGTCTCCGTAGTCAAGGGGTAAGGCTCTCGACTAGCAAGCTGGAGATCGCGCGTTTAATTTCAATAATTAATTTGCGCTATTTTACAAATTTTTCATTTTAAAATAATATGTAGTACCTACCTATATTTTTGCGGCACGCTCCAGAGTGGAAGATACTTTCAGTATCGACCTAGTGTAAGACCACCATTCAGAAGTAAAACGTTGCTTTAAATGGCTTTGGCCATGTTTGGTGACCAGCTCTGAACAGCCAGATACTTCCCCAGCTTTCTCTTCCCCGTATCCTTCCACTCCCCAATACAAATTCCGCATCCATTCAGCCTCAAAAGATACCCCAATTGGGAATGCCATAATCTCACTGGCTCCAGAGAGTTGGGATTAGTGTGCGATATCACATAAAAATAAAAATACATTTTTCTGACCTGGGATGTAAACACGTACACATTTGTGATTTTTTTTATTGCAAACACATCTCATGTCTCACTTAGATGCAAAGATATATTTTTTATTATTTTATTTTGAAGAAGTAGTTTACCTACCCCGCACCTTCCTCCACCAGTTATTTTACACGAAGAAAACATACTGATATAAAATATTGCAAATTTATTAAAAATGTTGTCAAATCATTCCGGGTCTGCATGCCTTTAACTAATGAATTGACAGGTTTTCCAACAAACTGTCGGTAAAACAAGAATATGTTATGGAGATGTCAAAATACGCGTTCAAAAAATTCTTGTATTTTCGCATTTCATCGTTATATTTATCAGGATAAGCGCAGCTCCGTTAACACGTATTTATATATGGCGTAATCCCTCCCATCACAATGATGACATCCCATCACGTTTTTAATGGGATTTTAATAAATCAACACTACTCATTTTTCTACGTGTATACTTTAACTATGTAATGAATGTTAACTAAGGTCAACGAATGTTAGCTGAACAAGTTCCTTACCCACTTAACTGCAAACAACTGGATTATTATGTAAAGCAGAAATTGTTTGTGAGGATAAAATGAATGATGAGTAGGTACTAGTTGTTTATTTTACTACGCAAAAGAAGGACTTCTACTTCCTGGTTCAGTTCGATTATAGTCCATTATCAGAAAAAATATTCATAAATAACACAGTGGTTTATTAAACGTTGCAAAACGTAGTCACGGAAGAGACGTTAGAACAATTTTATTTTTAATTACCCTTTAAAAACAGATTATATAGATATCGCTGTTATAATCAGGTGTAATATATCCAATGTTACTAAACCATTTCGATGGGCTCTTTATATTTACATAGCTGACTGTGGATTTACGGATTCCATATTAAATAAGTAGATAGATCTTATTCAATAAGTAGATAGGTAAGTAACTTATTCAATAAGTAGATAAATAGGTACCTTATAAAATAAGTAGATAAGTAAGTACCTTATTCAATAAGTAGATAGGTAAGTACCTTATTCAATAAGTAGATAAATAGGTACCTTATAAAATAAGTAGATAGGTAAGTACCTTATTAAATAAGTAGATAGGTAAGTTCCTTATTAAATAAGTAGATAGGTAAGTACCTTATTAAATAAGTAGATAAGTAAGTACCTTATTCAAAAAGTAGATAGGTAAGTACCTTATTCAATAAGTAGATAAATAGGTACCTTATAAAATAAGTACATAGGTAAGTACCTTATTAAATAAGTAGATAGGTAAGTACCTTATTAAATAAGTAGATAAATAGGTACCTTATAAAATAAGTAGATAGGTAGGTACCTTATTAAATAAATAGATAGGTAGGTACCTTATTAAATAAGTAGATAGGGAGGTATCTTATTTAATAAGTTGATAGGTAGGTACCTCGTTAATTAACTAGATAGATTAAATTAATTGCATTATTTCATGTACAACCGTATTCTACAAAATCTTTCAAAATCAATTATCTAAAAACTGGAACCTTTGAGTAAATGCTTTTCCGCAGTCTACCGACGAGATAATTGCGAGGACTGTAAGTTCTCCGTTTTGACAGCAAACTATTGCCATCAACTGTTGACCTGTTGACTCTTCACGCATCACACAGGTAATTGAAAATGATTTTCTGATCAAGATAAAATTTATAAAAGTAAGGAAAAAATAAGCTTACTTTGGGCACACGAAATAAGTTCCTAATACTCTTCTATCAGTTTTATTGTTCGGTAGTTTAACCCCCTCAAGCTTTGGAAGGACATTCCTGGATACAATCGTCAAATATTCATTAGCGGAAGGCCAAATCTGACCGGAGCGTCCATACATTTAACCCGTCAAGCATTGGAAGGACATTACTAGATACAATCACCAAATATTCATTAGACCCTCTGAAGGCCAGATCTGACCGGAACGTCCATACATTTCAAAAGTATTGTAGCCTTTTTCCTACAACGGAGAGATATGTGATTTGTTGGTTTTTTTTTTTAATAAATAATTATTCTTTCAGCTGTAATAAAACATTTACATTTGATTCCATAAAATCCTAAAAATGGCTAAAGTCATTTTTTATGTTATAAACGACATAAAAAGTCAAGTGACTATTATTAATTAATAGTCACTTGACACTAGTTACTATTATTAATTCCCTAAACAAAATTAATGGGTTTTCTAAATACCGTTTTTTTTTCAAAATTATAGAGATTACGGGTCAAAATGCTTTGGTCTGTTTTTTCATGATTGATATTAAAATTCTATTATTTAAAAAATAAATCTTCAATTCAAAAAATTTGATCGATTAAAAATATAAATGTGAATTTATACATAAAATATAAATATTCATTTACACATAAAATACAAATGTTAATTTATACATGCAATATAAAAATATATATATACACATAAAATACAAAATAAAAATGTTAATTTATACATAAAATACAATTGTTAATTTATACATAAAATATAAATGTTCATTTATACATAAAATATAAATATTAATTTATACATATAATATAAATGTTTCTTTACTCAAGAGTTCTAGTTTTTACATAATTTATTTTGAAAATTTGAGCAGAATTCGCTTTTATATAAAATAATATTTATTTTTCCATACAAACAAGTAATTTTTTTCTAAAAATTACCTTCAAACGTTTGGAATTTATAAAAAAGTTATTTTTTAAACTTGCACTATCATCAAAAATAACCACCCGGAGTGCACTTTACCCCCGGAAATCCTGTATAATAGATAATTAGGGCTTATTTTATATGTTTTTTAAAAAATTACAAAATATAAAAATCTAAAAAATACTTTTATCTAGTTTTAATTTTTTTTTTTTTTTAAAACAAGTAAGTAGTTAAACGTCACCTTCGTTAGGTTAGGTGTAGTTAAACGTCACCGTCGTTAGGATAGGTGTAGTTAAACGTTACCATCGTTAGGTTGAGTGTGGTTAAACGTCACAGTCGTTAGGTTAGGTGTAGTTAAAAGTCAACGTCGTTAAGTTAGGTGTGAAGGGTTAAATTAAAAATATTATCTCGATATCATAAAAATAGTAAAGTTTTAAATGAATAAAACATTTGTGGAGTGTTATGATACACGTGCAGTGACGCACTTTGAAGTCACTGAAGATACTGATATTGTCAGAGGCCGGTTTGCCCGATCAAAAGTCAACATTGAATAGTGGGAGGATTACTATTTCAGGCAGGAACTATTTCATGTAAAAAAACTGACACATGATTGGAGCAAAATGATTGCTTACCTCACTTAAACTTGGCAATTAAAGGTAAAATTTTATTCGAAGCAGAGTGTGTCGAAACTTATCAGAATTTAGAAAATTTAAAACGTGTTATCTCTTATCGGTGGTACACTGTATTGATTTTTTGGTACTATATACTTTTCTGTAACATCATATCCGCATATGTCTGTTTGAACGCTTAGTTTTTCTAAACTACGCAATGGATTTTGATAAGGTTCTTATTATTATTTAAGATTAAGAGTAACATTAATCATTTAAATGGCTAAACCTTATGAGATAAATCAAAATAATCTACTACGGAATTGTATATCTTAAAAAGGTTTAGTTTAATTATAATTGAAAAAAAAGAAAAGTAGTTATCGAGCCATATGTAACTAAATATTGCAAGCAAATCAGATTTTTTGGTAAAACCACCTGTAATAAGTGGATATGTAATTGTAATAAATAATTACTTTCATAAACACAATATAGTAAATAAATTTAAAAAAAAACTTTTGGTTAGCAAAATGTTAGAGGTCTTGCCATAAATCATCTACGTAATAAATTATAATGACATTAATATTAAACATATAACATACTACGGGTAGGACGCGTTGTAAAAAAGTAACACTGTTAAAAAAAAATGAAAAACTTGAAAATATATTTTTTTCTGTGTGTGTGACAAAGCCTATACCCAAAATACAATATCCATTATCTCCAACACATCTACACAAATGGTTAGATTAAGTTAAAACATAATAAGTAGGTAGTAAGGCAGGATACAAAAGTTTCTAAAATAACCCCTACCTACCTGATTAAAATATTTGTGGGGTTAATGTAAAAAACACATATATTTATTTATTTATTTATATTGTAAGAAACAAACAGCTTTTATATAATATGCAGTGATAGATATAAATATACAAGTTAATTGAAGTCAAGCCACAGAAGTTTCTTATGTTAAAGTGCATTAGAAATGAAGTTTTAGTTTATTAAAATTAATTTGGTGTTAAAGGAAGGGGAGAGGAAGAGGAAAATAGGAAGAGGATAGGAAGAGGAAAATAGGAAGAGGATAGGAGATGCTGCCGATACATTCCATACTCTCATATTAATAATCGATCGTACGCATTACTTCATATCGATATTTCTTTAGGTTATTACCAAAAATGTCAATCCTGTAAAAAAAATTATTATATTGTGCACATATACGAGGAATTGGGTAATTTTTTCGAATGTTTGTTCTACACGAGGGTAGATAAAATAAATCAGATTGTCGGGTTGATCTAGACGGAATATGAAAATTTATTAAATTGGTAAGTTCTGGTGAGTCCAGACCATTATTTAGGATTTTAAATAATAGGATTTGATCAAAAATTAGACGTCGTGTTTGGAGGGAGTTAAAATTATGAAATTTAATGGATTCGGTATAATTTGAGAAGTGTAAGTTTAGTTTATAATTTATGTCTTTAAAATATTTTTTTTGAATTCTTTCTATTCTTTCGATATGAGCTTGGTATAAAGGAGTCCAGATCGGTGTACAGTGTTCCAGGTGCGGGCGAATATATGAGGTGTAAAGGGAATATAGAGTGTTTATGTTGTGGAAGGGTTTTGCTATGCGAATTATAAATCCCAGCATTTTATTGGCTTTGTTAATGATGTCATCAGTGTGTTGGATAAAGTTTAATTTAACATCCAGTGTTACCCCAAGGTCCCTGATATATTTATATATGAGGAGGCTTGAGTAAAATAATTTCCTTCAGGACCTGTGTCATCTTTTATACTGTGTGGAGGATATTTTTAAAAGAAATGAAGGAAAGGAAGTTCTAGGATGGTAAAATGTATAAGGATTGGGTAGGAATCTAAGGGTCAGTGTGTCCGGGAATGACGGACATATGAATATATCCCTCCCACTAATGCCCAATGCAATTGGTCGATAAACAAGTTGGAGAGTTCAAAGGGTCTCCCCAAACTAGCCTCTCTCGATATGGCACGCTACGCATCTGCATCCTAAACACACCTCGCCCGATGAATAAATACCCTGCTAAATCACCAAACGTAACGAAGCAGTTGAGATGACCGATCTTAGAGGTGTTAGTTATCCAATAAATGGTTCCCGGGGCGGCGGTAACCAAACCCGCCACCCAAATTAATGCTGATAACAAAGACTTTAATCAATATACAATACACTATATTCACTCTGTCCAGTGGTTAGGTTAGGTTAGGTTAAAAAAAACTTTTTCAAAATTACAGTTAAGAATGATGCTGAAAATCTTTTTTGTGTAAGTACCTATATTTTCCATTCTAAATAACATATTGGTTAGGTGAGGTTAAAAAATAATACCCACCTTTTCCTATTTCGAAAAATGATGATATTTAAAAAAAAACATTTTTTTAATATTTATTGACGGTACAAGTTACAATTTACAACCTTAAAACATAGGGAATAAATGTTTTTAGTAAGAAAAGATTACCAAACAATTATACAATGTAATTAAACTGCTTATGCTTATTTCTAGACAACTTAACGAAAATTAATAACTGTTTTAAAAACAAATTTGTAAAGTTTTTTCGGTCTTGTTAAAAATATTTGCTACTTTTGCATCTTGGCATATGTACCTATAATATATTCGATGTACGTTCTGCACTATCTTTATCTAAAATAACCTAATTATAATATATATATATTCTGTGTTAATACAAAGCTTTTTACCAATATAATGTACCTAAAATATACGACCAAAACTCTGTTCTATCCAATATGGGTACCTTCACTCAGGTTAGGTTAGGTTAAAAATAATATCTACGTTTATTATAATTAAAGAGAGAATTTTATGTTTGAAAACTCATTTTTTAAATATATAATTTTATGTCCGCCATTCTATCCAGTATGTTTATTAGGTTTGGTTAGACACATAATAAGTGGTGAAGTAGATACCTTTTTTCTAAAATAAATGTTGCATTTAATTCATATAAGTATGTTCTTGAATGAGTAATAAAGCCTTTTCCCAATATAGGTAGTGTGCAATATATGACCAGTACTTCTTTCAATCCAATATACACCTGTTGGTTAGTGGTGTAGGTACTGTACCGCTGGCAGTGCGGCCGACTTGCGACAGGTAGCTGGTGGCTGGTGGCTGGTAGCTGGTAGCCGCAGCGCGCGCCGGCAGGTGGAGTGGGGCGGAGCCTCGGTGTGGCAGGCGGCGAGGGGGGGCAAGGCGGGGCGGGCCGGGGGATGGAAGGTCAATGTTAAGGAGCCGGCAGAGCCTCTATCAGTGACCGAACTGCTGCCGGTGGCTCAAGCGCCGCCGCAAACCGACGCGCACCGGAAATCACTCTGACAGTTGAAGCGATTTCAACAATTTCGATGCTGGGTCAAGCTACAAACCTCGAATAGGTTTATTTAAAACAAAATCGCGTGAATTAACAAAACAAACCGATCTTTAATAATAATTTATAAAAAAACATTAAAATTCATTGGACTTACGTTCATCAAATCAGTAAATAACAACAAACTAATTAAGTGTTTTTGCGTTACGTCTAATAATATGTGTGTGTTTTTTAAGTGTTTTATTTTTGTATTTAGCAATAATTATTTTAAATAAGGTATCGTATTGTTTATTTTCATTGTGTTACTTTTTGGTTTGTTTGGATGATGTATATGTTAATTCAACTATCTAAAAAACATGCAGTTTCCTCGCATGGATAGGCAGAGAAATGGATCGCCACACAACTCTGTTACTTCATTCACAATTGTACATCGTCTCATACCTACGTACTTTTCAGTTATTCAGGCTCTTGAAATGATCCTATTCAAGTACTTATTTGACTCACTTGGTTATACCATGTCGTCGTTCCTCTTAATTGATTTATTTTTAAACGAATAGTTAATTGATTTGACTACAATGTTCAAAATTTATAACAACAAAGGCGATCAATCATTTTGTTCGTATTGAATCGTGCACCGTTATATATTGTTATTACGAAGTGAGGAAAGAATTATTCGATTCCTCTATTGTAAATGATAATCACACGTGAGACCATCATTCAAAACATGGATGATTGATTCGACCAATAATACAAAGATTTAATGGAATCCTTTGATCAAACCGACTTCATCAATTAACATCTGACTGAGAGAGGAGTTGGAATGTGAATCAAATTAATGATATCTCGATAAACTGTCACGGCTTACAATCTGCAATCCACATTACAAAACATAACAAAATAACACATGAAAAAATAACAAACACGTGAACTGTTTTCATTTTCTTTTTTAATTATTTCCAACGCGTCAATAGCTTTTGTTTAACTGTGGGTGTTAATGCTTTATGACAATTTTTGTCTTTTTAATAATTGGTCATTGATATTTCACCCATCGACAAATAAAAAATAACAAAACCTGCTTTATCTTACGATCCATAAGCGAGTGGATCGAAAACTGGATTGAACGGTTGTGTCACTGGAACCGACAGTGAGCTCTAGTTAAAAACTCAAATAATTTTAATTGATACCCAAAATGGTATGGGTTATCTTCTGAACTTAAAACTTTTCAAAAGCGTATCATTCTGCGAAGAAAAGATTGTCCATTTTTGGTAGTTAACTATACCGTCTTTCGTCTTGTTTTATTTTATTTGAAATGTCGAACGCTTTTGTTTTAATTCAAAATATCTTTCGGTCTCTTTTGTTTAAATTTTAAAAAAAATCTCGGTCTCTTTTGTTTTAATTCGATACATCTTTCGGCCTCTTTTGTTTTTGTTGGTGTATCCCGGTCGTCCTCAGTTTTTGTTTGAAATTTGTTGCATCTTTCATCCTTCGTCCTTTGCGACATATCGGATATGATGTCCTTTTATTAACGATGACGTACGAGTCAGTGGTGTTGGTTTTTAAAATAAATAAAATAAGACTCTGATCTGTGGCGCGACAAGCAATAAATTAACATGCCTTTGGATGACATGTGAAAAATATTTATCTCGACCAAAGAATTGAGACATTTTTTAAGCGGACACCTAATTAGTAAACTTCGAACAAGAATAATATTATAAGTCACCTGACTTACGACTTTTTGTGTTTCAATCACGATCGGTAGGTATATGCATACCTTAGATAAAATATTATTCATGTTGTCAAATCTATGATTTATTTATAAATGTTGCAAAAAATGCGTACGCGGGAATTTAAATGTTAAACTAAAACATTCAAAGGTTTATAAGTAGAGAGCTACCTACTAGCTAGATTTTAGTATATTTTATAATAATACTATTATAATGTAAGATATACCTAGATGCCTAGGTACACACTACATAATAATATTAGAGTCAGAAATATGAGTAGAAAATCGGTTAAAAATGATTTTATCGATGGAAAAACCAGATTAAAGAATAAATATATTTCTTATTTCAGCAATAAAAATATAAACAATTCAAGTGAAAAAAAAACAAACAAAGTTGAACAAAGTGTTAAAATCTACAATTAAGTAGTGCGAAGTTTGAATCATAAACGCATTCTATTTAGGAACTTTAAATTATAAACGCGTTCCAATTACAAACTTTAAATCAAAACTCGTTCCAATTACAAGCTTTAAATCAAAACGCGTCAAAATTAAGAACTTGAATCCAACAAGTATGGAGACTCTAGTGCTGATCCCTCAGGAGTTCGGGCTGGTGGTGTCCCCGGCGCCCCGGCGAGCGCCACGAGGGTTGCGCGCCCCGCCCGAGCAGCCGGCCTCCGTGTGGACCACGGCCCCCGTGCCCCGCGGAGCCCTGTGCTACCCCTTCCAGGGCACCATCCGGATAGACAAGCTGGAGGTGTACTCGTACGTTAAGGAGGATGATGTAAGTCAGATTTTGTACAATACCTACCTATATTTTTTTATGTTAAATCCCTTGTTTCATTAAACGACCTCTACATCCCATTTAAAATGCTCCCAAAATCATCTTATTGTGTATATGATAATCATTATTAAATGGTATTTTATAATAATTGTTACAATCAATGGCACACATAAAATTAAAGTCAGAAATAACTCACTCGTCATAAATGTTGTCTATTTACTGCTCTATACAAACACCCCGAAAATTTTATAACATTATTAATTTAGGAATAAAGAACGATTAAATTCATTGTTATTAAAGATAATTTCAATGCAAATGGAACTCGTGTAAAATAAATAAAGCGGGACTGTAAATGAGATATTCAAATCAATAAAAATAACACATAAGTAGGTGCTTCAGATGAGAAAAATAATTTATGTTACCGCCGCCAACTTTTTATTATCTCGCCATCAATAAAAGATTATGAGAAGTTATAAAACACACGCTTATTATAAAATACGACGGTATTTTTAAATGGACGATTCACCGGATGAACGGCGTAACTTATGGTTTTATGACTGTGAAGTTTTCTGAATATTATCAAGTTCAAAGAGATTTTTATTTACGATACTTAAATTCTTACTACCTATAACGTTTGCCATCATTGCCTTGCGAAAAAATATATGTTATTCTACATTTTTTTAATATGTTTTAGAATTATATAAATTTTTTCAATTCATTTTCGAATATATTTTCAAATACTTTTCCCAATAGGTATATTTTCCAATATATATTTCCCAATATATTTCCCAATATATTTCAAAATATATGTCACAATATATTTTCCAATATATTTCAACATGTTTCATCACTACTGTAGGCATGTGGCAAAGATATTATCATTGTCCGTGATTTGTCTGAGAAATGTGGTCTTGATTAATAAATTCATCTTAAAACAGTTATCAGTGTTTCCCATAAATCAAGCTTATAAATAATACAAACGAAAAACTACAATATTTATTTATTTAGTATATTTTTCTAACATATTTTTTTAATGTATCTTTAAAGTTGTTTAACCCATCCATTGTGGATTAATTTCAAATGTATGTAGGTACGTTTCCTGTACATTAAGTATGCGTGTTTTGCAATAAACAATAAACGTAACACAAGCTAAAAAAACACCTGTTGTCCGTTACATTTTAAATACCAAGTCAGAAATTCACCTGCACCTTCTTCTTGGCTTTGTGAAAGGAATTTGTAACCGCCAAATGAATTAGGGAACTCAAAGAAAATAAACCAACCGTAAAACGTAAACAAACTCCCCTTCATAACAATAAAAATAAGGGATCTTATGAAAAAATATCCGTTCAATGTTTTTAAACTGATGCAGCCAAGCTTAACGTAAGGGATAGGTATCGTAATTTTATTTTATTTGTATTGCAATTAGTAGGTACGTAAATAATTTTACTTTAAATACACATATAAATACTAAATAATTATAAGCAATAATTAGTCATCCGAAATACTAATACAAATTGAAAATATCTCCCGAGTAAAAATAAATGCCGCCAACGGGAATTGAACCCTTGCCTTCTGATGTCCGGTCAGGTGCTCTGTATCCACTGAGCTATGTCGGCTTATTTCCAACCCGCCAAATGATTCAATATGTACTAGTACCTCAATCAACAATTACTGCTTATTATATTTTTTCACCTGTAAACAACCAACTTTATTTTGTAACAACTATATATTTTTTATACTAAAACCAACACGTTTTCGAATAACCGTTCCTTCCTCAAAGAAAAATAATATATTATAAATTAACACAAAATTACAAAATAATAACGCCTACGCCCCCTCTCAACACTCAACAATATATGTTCATCCATTATTTAATTTGATAAGATGTTAGATCAGCGTCAGTGTTTAGTATATCACTTTAATTCGTATTCCGCAGAAAATTGATATTTTACTCCTATAGTCCAATACAATTTATCAGCTTCTTTTCAATAATTTAGGTAAAATACATGAACTAAATTGTATTATTATCATTTAAAAAAAATAGCTTATTAAACCTTCGTTCTTAAGTGCTAGATACTCTCAGTGTTACTCTGTTGAAAGACCACCATTCCGAATCACATTGTGTCTTAAATTGTCTTTAACCGTCTTTTGTAACCAGATCTGGAGAGCCAGGTATTTCCTAAACCACTAATTTTTCAGTGTTTTTATTTAGTATGTGCGTTAGTTAGTCCTGAGTGTAATCTGGTTCTGATTGGAACTGATTATTTGAAGATGTCCGACAAGCGTTAGAGTACCAACCGATATTATAAATTTGTTTAGGTGAACATTATTTTTATTTCTTTTTCAAAATTTTAAATCATACTGTGCTATAAATTGCTAATAGACAAGGTAAATTAATTTGCCAAAATAAGTAATTTATTAATTTATTATCAATTCACAATATAATCTTCTCATTCTGATACACTTAACATCTGGGAAGATAAGCACACATAAAAGTGTTAAGGATATTTAAAGAGGAATTAAATACATCTACTATTTCAAAAATTTCATTATTTCAAAGTTAATTTTCAAGTTCTGTTTTTATTTCAGTTCTGTCAAGTAACTAACCTATAATGATATAATAACAAAACTTGAATAGGACTTTCACAGACCTCTCAAATGAACGTTGAAGTTTGATGAATTGTTTGAATTTAATGAAACAACCCATAGTTAGAACATCTGTTTTCTTCACATTTCTCCCGAACAAGTGAATAACTCATAATATCTAAATAGTATAAAACAAAGTCAATATCCGCGTCTGTTTGTTTGTGCGCTTAGTTCTTCTTAACTATACAACGGAGTTTAATAGGATTTTGACTATCATTTAGAAAATTTCTTCCGGAAGGTTTATATATATAATACAAGGATATTGTATTTATTGAAAGTAGAGAAAAGTCAAGCATCGTCGGGTACACGTGGTGTGCTAGTTTCATTATAATTACGTTCGGGCTGTTAAATTACAAAACTGCCTCGATGGGCACTTGGTACTGGGTACTGGGCAGGCCCATTGATCGTTGGTACACATCAACCGTTGTTGGTTAAATGTTTTCAAGTGTGATTTATGTTAAATGATTTTTCACGCACTACGTGTGCCCAACCAACCACATTTAACACTCAGGAATTCTAGAATACTTATACAAGTGGGGCAATTAGTAAGTTGCGATCTACATTATTATGTTGAGTGGTATTTAAGTAAAAGAGCGCCTTTGAGGTGATTTTTCAAGAAAACGGCGCTGTATAAACCAGCCAAATAATTTAATTTATACAAAATGCACACCTGAAATTATTTAACGTTTTTACGTTGGATGCATGGAGAAAAATAAGTTTTGCAACTTTTCAAATTATTGGTTATCCGGTTTAAAACGGGATTGTAGACCATTTCATGATAAACTTTTAGTAAATTCCTAATATATCGGAACACGTGTTTATGTATGTGCATTTTCTTTGATAATATATAATGACGAAATGCGATAATATTAGGATTTTCATTGACAGGTGTTCCTACTACGTCGTGAAAATATGTTCGTCATTTACTAAAAGTTTAACAGAACACATGTTAATTTATTCATTAAGGCCATGCAATCCCGATTTTAACCGGAATACCAATAAATCAGGAATACTTATATTTTTCCATGTGGCTTGAATATTTTTATGTTAGATTTTAAGGCGAATCACAGAAGATTTTGTTTGATAAGTTATGAGTTTGATTGAATGATATGGGACATACGTTATAATCCACTCTGCTCTACTGTTTGTTACAATGGCTACCTATAACCATAGAGCTGTACGATTGGAGGTGCTATAAATAAAAATCTTCAAGATAAAACAATAAATGCTATTTTACGTTTTCCTGTTTTTAGTGTACAAATTCTAAAGTATTATCACAGCTGAGTACTTAAATTCATATTTTTAGGATTGGTATTTAATTGTATGTATAACAAATTATTATTTTCTTTTGTAGGCAGTGTGAAATGACTCTCTTTAAATAATAACTCTAGACAAATTAACAAAAATCTTTTATAATTCGATCTTATCTTGAAACATCTATCTACAAAGAACATAGAATGTATATTAATTTTGAGTCGAGCGAATTATGTACAGCAAAAATATGCAAATGTGGGAAAAAGTTCGCCACAGGTAGGTACTTTATATTATTTTACAAAATATTTTACTTTTACACGCTTATAATAATATGATAACCCATGATTTCATTTTCATTGCATACATTTACAACAATAATAATTGCTCTTGTTTTGATATAAAATCCCACTACAATTAGAAGTAGAGTGACTGCGAAGCAATGTGATTCCATACAATTCAGTGCTCGGAGGCAGCAGGTGAACTTTTTCATACGAAAACTATTTCCATGGCGTTATTCGCACACTCTCTCGCGCACAGGCAAGTGATAAGCACTCTGATTTATCACAAAGAATACAGAACACAAATTTATTGACCTTTCGTACTTTAGTCTGAAACGAGGCTCTGAGATCTAAGTTATTTAAGATGATATTCAAGATCAGGGCTGGATCTTCACACATTTTATACCCTTTGCAACAAGTAACAATAAATGGTGAAAATATCATTTAAAATCAATGTATATTAACTAAATGTATAGCTGGATCCGGGCATTTTCAAGATCCGCATCAATAAATCCATTCCAACATCCCCTACCTTACCCCGCATCACAACGCTTTCCAACAGCGTGGTGATTATAGTTCCACTGTCTTTACACTATACTTGTTAGGTTAGGTTAGGTAATATAAAAAGATATGTCATTGCATGCATAAAGATTGGAAACGAAGTAATTTGATAAATTGTTAATTTGAGATAATAATTGATTATTTGATTAATAACATGTGTTGTTTTACAAAATTAATTAGGTACATATATAGCATATTTGCGGAACGTTTCAGAGTGGAAGATACTCTCAATATCACCCTAGTAAAAGACCACCATTCCGAATTGAAACTTTACTTTTAATGGCATAAGCTGTGGTTTATGACCATATCTGAATAGCCAGACATTTCCACATCAGCCTCAGCCTCACAAAAACCAAATCTTGGGATTCCATAGTCTCCAGACGGTGGAGAATATTTGAAACTCTTGTGCAGTATTCACGTAAAAATTGATGGAAAATGCTATTATTTTAATGCGGAATATTGTATTTCACAGTAGTTGAGACTACACAAGAAACACCTATGAATTGAGGCTCGTGGGACCCACGTACTTTAGTTTTATTCAAAATATTTCGTAATAAATTTCTTTTTAATTTTTATATTAGCCTTGTCAATAAATATGTTTATTTATATGTAGGAACCAAAAAGGGCGCAGGCGTATTTTCATACCTTGATGATTAAAATCATGAAAACTGTAATTGAAAAAAAAAAAATATTATATTAACCTCACGTAGGAGGCCCTGAGAAAAATAATTTCCTCAGGTCATATATCATATTTTGATAAATCATCACATCTTTAAAAAGTTATATAAAGTCATGGAAAGTGATGAAACAAAAGCTTTATTAACTGGGTTAAGTAGGTTAGGTTAGGTTAAAAAAACATTTTTTTCATCATTTCTAATGACTTTATATCACTAAAAGTGTGTTGAATTGTCACTGTGTTGAGTTATCATGGAACCATCCAGTGCTATAGTAGTACTGCGGCGCTAGGCGCTGGGTCGAGAGACCAGTTGGAGAAGTCAAAGGGTCTCCCCAAACCAGCCTTTACGAACATGCGAGTTGCATTTCTACAAATAAGACAATATATTTAGTAAGGGCTACGTTTATGCTATTATATGCCATTATATTAAACAATATAATCGAATCTCTGAAGGTTATGCTTTAGATAGCAATAATAAACATGAGCGACATATATTGTATCTGTTAATAAACACGGGGGACATAGATTGCATCCGTTAATAAAGATGAGGGACAAATATTGCATCTGTTAATAAACACAGGGGACATAGATTGCATCCGTTAATAAAGATGAGGGACATAGATGGCATCTGTAAATAAACACGGGGGAAATAGATTGCGTCTGTTAATAAACATGGGGGACATAGATTGCATCTGTTAATGTTCTTATTTACAAAAAAAAACTTTAAGCATTTCGTAGCGTTTTTAAAATAATAATACGGCTTAGGTACACGTTCCATCCGTAGATGTGATCGATTCGTCCATTTTCAGACGAAATCTTAATTCAATATTTACCGCCTATCATTTGTTTGAGTAACAAAAAATTAAAAGAACGGAGAGGAATAAATGTACGATAATAATCACTTTAACTAGTGCCGATGTAACCGGCAAAAACTCACTCATGCTACAACTTCAGATAAAAGGTTTTTTCCAAGGAGAAATTTTACATCTTTGGAATAATGCTAACTCAAATGTAATTTACACCTATCTTGAGAGGTTGAAAGCAAGAAACGACCACTCTGCGAAGATTTAAATGAATAGTACATCCACGTATAAAATATTTAATATTTATTTATAACGTTGAGTAACAAGAGAGTGAATAATATAGAGAATATTTATTTATAACGTTGAGTAACAAGAGAGTGAATAATATAGAGAATATTTATTTATAACGTTGAGTAACAAGAGAGTGAATAATATAGAGAATATTTATTTATAACGTTGAGTAACAAGAGAGTGAATAATCTAGATAATATTTATTTATAACGTTGAATAACGATAAATAATATTAATTTATAACGTTGAATAACAAGGTAGTGAATAATCCAGATAATGTTTGTTATTTGTTTTTGGGGTGTTATGCCGTGTTGCGCTAACTCCTTCTTTAGCCAACGAACTGCATCAGGGCAGATGTGTCCCCGATGATGGACACTGTAACGTTGTCCAAAATGTTGGCAAAAGAAGGAGTTAGCGCAACACGGCATGACACCCCCAAAAAAAATAACAAAAATACTTTTGGCCGTGAAAATCTTAAATCATATAATCCAGATAATATTTATTTACAATGCTGAAGAACAACGGAATAAATAAACTAGAAAATATTTATTTATAAGGTTGAATAACAAGAGAGTGAATAAAAATAATCTAGATAATATTTATTTACAACGTTGAAAAACAAGAGAGTGAATAATATAGATATTATTTCTTTATAACGTTGAATAAAAAGAGAGTAAATAATCGACATAATATTTATTTATAAAGATGAATAACAAGAAAGTAAATAATATAGATAAGTTCATTTATAACGTTGAATAACAAGAGAGTAAATAATATCTAGTTATTACTCGATATCTTTATTTATAACGTTGAATTACAAGAGAATAAATAATCCATATAATAAATAAGCCAGACAATTCCGATACAAACATTTACGCAGGTTGTTTTCACAGAAAGTTTTATGTTTATTGTTTCAAGTATAAACGCGTTTTTCATAATTTATATTATTATTTTAGTGTCTATTTATTTATGCTTGTTAAGGCAAACGGTAACTATTAACTACATTAGAATATGACATTAGTTACTAGTTACTAACATTAATTATCATGTAAACATTATACTCTTTTTATTTTTTTAATATATTTAAACGTATCGTAGGGTCACGTGGGGTAACGGTGCACAGAGAAAACATTGTATTGCTGATTTATTAAAATCCTGTTACAAACAGAATAGAATGCCGTTTTCTGATAAACTCTTCGTATATTCATAATATATGTTATAGAGCACGTGTTCATGCAACTGCGTTTATTCTGAAAATACGCAATAATGAAATGCGAAAATATTACATTTTTTATGAACACGTTTTCCGACATTGCCATAACGCATTCGTGATTACTGATAGTTTATGTACTAAGCCTGTCAATTCATTCGTTAAAGGCCTGCAGTCCCGTTTTGAACTGGAATAAGAATAATTAGAAAAAAATTTCAATAAATTAGTAATATTTTATGTCAGTTAGTTTTCTCCACATACATAATTTTTTCGTTAGGAACGTTGTATTGAAAGCTGTCGATATTTTGTATTAGAAAATGTTCAAATTTTGTATTGAAAGCTGTTGACATTTTGTTTTGAAAGTTGTGGATATTTTGTATTGAAAGCTGTCGATATTTTGTTTTGAAAGTTGTGGATATTTTGTATTAAAAGCTGTCGATATTTTATTTTGAAAGTTGTGGATAATTTGTATTGAAAGCTGTCGATATTTTGTTTTGAAAGTTGTGGATATTTTGTATTGAAAGCTTTCGATATTTTATTATTTTTGTTTTGTTTATTAATATGATTAATTATCAAGGCATCTCAAACAAACACAAAACCACATACGGTTCATAAGTCAAAAAGTTGTATTAAAAAAAATCACATACATGTCAATTGCGTAGACTGCAGGGTAAGCATACGCTTACCGTGGTGTAAGTGTTCGCACTCTGCTTTCAATTTGTTCTTGGATTCAAAATGACCTAACAGTATGTTTTCTTACTCGCGGAATATTTGACTGTTAGAATGTATTTAAAATTATTCAATTACGTAAGTTATATTGCAGTTACAAAAGAATTTTTTTTTCACCGAATTTCCACTACTAAATGAGAGTATTATTACATTTGCGGTCTCCCTTCGAAGGTAGCCAAAATACAAATAAATGGACATCAATTATTGATAACATCTTCAAAAAAATTTCTACCTCCAATTACTTATTAGGGTGATCTATAAACAAGTTGAATATTTGTCTTATGGAATGCAAGTATTTCAACATTTCCATACGTTTCCATGCATCGGTCGCAATAATTCATTGAATTATTCACTATACATAAGTGGAAAACTCGATTGTGCCTACCGCTTTGAGAGACTAGTTTAATTTTTCCTGCATATTATGGTCAGCACAACTGGAACAATTATGACAGACGCATAGAAACGAGAGTTGCAGAAGAACTTGACTGCAAACCTTCGTCTGGTTCTTGACATTGCGATGCAATGAAATGGAAACTCGCGGTTGAGTGTCGATGACTTTCCTACGACTATTCTCGCGGGGTTACGGCAGAACCTTGGGAGTATACCAGAACAATCGGAATCTGTTCTTCACAAGTTACATCGCCGATTGTGTTTTTACATTGGGTAAGCAACCACTGAACTTGGTGCGCTTTCTATGATATCGGAGATTCCTTTGTATGAAATATTAATGTTTTTTGCAGGTCGATAATCCGCGGTGGCATTGTCTTCGTGTGATTTATTTCGTAGTTTCAGTCACTTTCTATAGTGTACTTTATATATTAGATATTATCTATGCAGGGTGGTACCTATTTGTCACTGTGCATTGTACAAAAATAGGTTGGCAGGTACATCATTCTGTGATGTTTTACAAATAAATAATTTAAAATTAATATATATTCCGCACTTTCAAGAGTGAACGATACTATCAGTATCACCCTGGTGAAAGACAACCATTCAGAATAGAAACAATTGATGAATTGAAATGGCAGTGATCAGATATGAATAGCATGTACTTTCCCACCTTCCTCCTCTCCATCACCTCTCCCCCTACCTTCTGCCTCACAACCAGTGGGGGTTCTTGACTTTTGGGTGTACTAGAGTGCTAATATTACAAAAATGGCATTATTGATTTTGTTGTAGTTGAAAACGATTTTTTTTTCGAAAATTCTAAAAAAAACCAATAATGCTAATTTTTGTAATATTAGCACTCTATTACACCCCAACTTGGGGTAGTATGATAATATTCGGTGGTTCTGGATGGTTCCATTAAGGGCTTACATTTTTATTATTGTTTGTATTAGAGTCGTAGAAAATTCTTGGAGTTATGGGTACCTGTCGTCTTGTAATAATTTACTATGCACCTACACTTTTGACGATTAAATTATAGCCATCAAAAAAGGAAGCACGGGATCATTTAGAGGAAATAGTTAATTTGCTAAAGGAAATGAATCAATAAGTATAAGTAATGATCAGGATAGGTATTCCAGATCGAAATAAGACAAGAATATATTGCAGCAGTATTACAGATTTCCTATTAGTTTTTATTGCAAAAGGATCAATTTGCGTAAAGAGAACCATTTAACAGCCTTATTTCTGCATTTAATTTAACTTGAGAAATAAACAGTACGATTAAAATTATTTTTCCAATGATCGCATCGACATATTTTATTGAATACAGCATTGCTAAATCGTTAACTTATTTAACAAAACAAAACCATCTATTTCTGATCAAATAACAAAATCAAACTTATCTATTAAATTAATTACACTAATCTGGATGCAAAAGTAGATCATAATTACGTAGATTAGATTGAAATTTAATGTGGGTTTTTTAGAAACAAGATTAAATTAATTGCATAGTATTTCACTTTCGGATTTACATTCCTTCCCGAAAACAATCAACAAGCTTTTGAATCACAATGATTAGATATATCTGACACTAAAAAACGTGTATAAAACAAGACAATCGTGGAAACAGTTTCGTTTTCATGCGATTAGTTCATTAAACAGAGCAGTGAACTTGAGTGATGAGTGCAAGCGCAAGAAGAGAATTCTTACAAAGAGAAATTTTTACTTCTCTCCTCTCGGCTCTCGTCAATCCGGATTAACTAGATTAATTACCAGAGAAATAATACATCACTTATGTGTATTGCATATTGAATGAGCGGCTATATTTATTAGGTATAATATGATTAAAATTGTGTTATGATCACTATTATCTAAAGAAGATTTTTTATATGGCTGTAAATCATGTTTACAATTTTTAATGGGGAGATACGAGTATATGATGTTTTTAATATTTTCTCAATGTCGTTGAAATTGTAGAAACATCATTGAAAAAATTCAAAAATATAGTTGGTCCCAAATGTGACCCTTGGGGAACACCGCATATTGTTTATTGTAATTACTTTCTAATTATTCTTCTACCACTATTTGCTAAATGGTAATTTTTCATTATGGGTACGCTTTATTGATATAATTAATGATAAATTTACCTGTTGACAAACTGATCTAGGAGTTTGGCAGATTTTATAATGAAGAATTAAAAAAAAAAACATTTTTCTCTAAGAATTATTTTCACGCACATAACTAAATATAAAATGTAAGTTTTGATATTGTTTGCACGACGATTTCGTCTTTGAAGACAACCTCCATGACTATTTGAAAAGATCCCTGGTTCTACTCTTGGAGTTATCGGGTTCAAAACTGATGTATCTCCCGAAATCGGTATCGCTCTTCAATAAAACTACGAAAGTACACAAAATACTGTTATCCTTTTACTAGAGGAAATTTATGATGAAGCTCGATGGACGTCTGTATTCTATGACGGTAGAAATCTTTCCTGGCTTCATCCTGAGGAGCTATAGCGTGTAATATAACCCTGTAGTTCTCTGTAATATTGGTAGCTTTGAATTAATGCTACTAGTGCCATCTGGGATTAGGACAGCTAACCAATATCTAATATATTATCACAAAACCAAGTGGGGGATTTTTTAAGCCTTGTTTTTTTGCCTTTTCAAGTTTTAAATTCATATATTTGCAACTTTTTCAATGGTACAAAATACTCTCTGTCACGCACGGAGAAAACTTAGTAATAAAAATATTGTTAATACATTAAGAATCTTTTCATATTATTCGTAATCCATTTAAAAACAGGATTGCTGGCCCTTAAGGAATCAATTGATAGATTTTCTTATAAACGTTTGGTAAATTACCAATTTATTGTCACGAAGTCGGAATCCTAAAATTTTCTCATATCGTCATTATTATATTATCAAGACAAACGCAGGTGCATGAACACGTGTGCCGATATATTACGAATTTACTGAAAGCTTACTTTTAACTTGATTACCAATAATTAGAAGGGATTTTTAATAATTCAGCAATAACTACTCATTTCTCAGTGCCATCTGAATTAAAACGTTGTTTTATATGATTTCAACTATGTTTATTGACTAGATCTGGATAATTGAATACTTCCAAACTTTCCTTTCATCTTCTCTTCCCCTACTTCTTTTATGCCTTCACCAATCACAACATTTCCCAAATTGTAGTGCAATAAATTGTTCGGATCCTTAGAATTCGTGTGCATCAAAATCTGAATCGGTATTTAACGTGGATCTTGTCACAGAAACAAAATGACACTCAACGGTCATTTGTTGACTTTTTCAAACGTGAATGTCTACGAAACAATTACTTACAGAATTTTCACTTATTACCAAAAGACTTTTTAATGTTTCTTTTACTCATTAATTTCAGCTTCTGACCAACCATTCTATCTATTGAACTCTATTCACATTAACTTCCGAATGTAACAATTCTCTTATAATTAATGGTTGTCTTACAATCCCCTCTAAATTCCAAATATTATTTACTTACGTGTCTTAACTACGAGGCTAGTCATTAATCTTTGCCATGCGCTGTGTATTTTTTGCGGTGGATAGTACCTTAATACATCCTCCGTTTTAATGCCTCCTAGATGTAAATATTGAACATGTGCAGTGGAAGCCATTATGTGGATATGTGTACCTAACCGAGTACCATCATATGCAGAATACACTTGCTAAACATTATTATTATTTTTTTTAATTCTGTGTATTTAGGTACCTACTTAGTTTGAAATAATATATTTTAGAATATCTGTTGTGTCCCACAAAAATACCATCGAACGGTGAGCTCTGGCTGCCTGAAATTGGCTAATATATATACAAAGGTGTAAAGTGCACTAACTTCGGAAGGTGATTCTACAAGTAAAAAAAAAAACAACATTTTATCTAAATTTGAAAATTTTAATGTAGTTTTCACCTAAAAAGTTGAATTATTTGTATGGAAAAATAAATCTTTTTTTACTAATAAAAAATAAAAATATTTATAATTATATACTTACAAAAAATATTTTCGAATTTTTTGTTTTTTATTTATATAATGAGCAGAGTGAAATTTATATAATGAGCAGAGCTTTTTCATCTAATTTTTTTCAAATATGATACGAAAACGAATTCTCGTGAAAATTTACGTATGATTTTGTGGTATCGTTTCACATTTAATTAATCTGTAAAATATTTTTGCATGGAAAAAAAACAATGGAATTTCGAAAATAAGTTATTTATTTAAAGTTATTTTATTTAGCATTATTTAGAACACCCGACACCCTATATATGTTTTCAGTATGTTCCTTAAGTTGTGTTTTGAATTTTTTGAAGCTATATATATTAAGGATGTTTGTTCCGATAATTGTAGTTCTGTTGACCCAAAGCTTTTTTACATATCGGAATCGGAATGAACTTTCTAAAACATATTTTCTTCGATATTATCCAAAAATTATATGAGCAGAAACGATGCTTTTAAAGAAATCTCGTATTATTATGAGGCGATCCTATTTTAGTATGAAATCGTGTCTTAATTTTCAAGTTAGCTGAATTTACCCGAAACAGACAATTTTAATTCGACCAATCAGAGGGCCTAGATCGTCCAGACGCTGGTGTAATAATACTATCAGATACTGTAAAAAAAACTTTCAACTCATATTAAAACAGATTTCTGCAGGTGATAGTACGAGGCGCCCATCGGCAGCCAGTGATAGAAGTACTTATGACGAGTGACCCCAAAGGCTAATTTTGTTTGCGAACTGGAAATCGCATTGCGCAGGCCACTCGAGCACTGAAATTATCTAAATTACTCGGCACATCTCGCATGCTTTCATACTTGTATTCTAATTGCTTTTTTCTCCCTTCATTCTGATTATAGCCATTATCAGATCCCCGATACTCGGTTTGATTGAACGAATTCGTTTGATGGCAGATATGATAAGAGGATTACGAATTCTATTTATCAAAGTGAAATTTGTCAGGGCGATTAATTTGAAATTGACTCTGTTATAAATATATGTTAGAACCTGTTTGAAATCAATAAAATTATTGGCTATAAATATTTTTTTAAACAATGAATGCGTTACATGCACGAAGTAATTGGTTGTTTTATGATTGTCGTCTTGTAGAGCGCTCTATAAGACACCATGGATTGGTAAAATCCTTAACTCTGTGTTCTGACGTTAGAGTTAATAACCAAATGCGTAGGTTAAAAATATTACGTAGTAAGTTAAAAATATGACAAAATAATTTAAAAATATGACAGAATAAGTTAAAAATATAACAAAATAAGTTAAAAATATGACAAAATATTTAAATAAACAAACATCATGTATCACTTCTATGTAAAAGCCTTTTTAGGCGTATATATATATAAATAAATAAATAAATAAACCACCAATTTACTCTAAATTTATTTACCAAATGGTTTTGCTTGGGTTAAGCTTTCACTATTCCATTGTCTCCCTATCATTTACTTATTTACGGCCTCCATGGTCTTGGGGTAAGGCTCTCGACTAGCAAACTGGATGTCGCGGGTTCAAAACCCGACGTGCGCAAGTAAATTTTATTTTATTAATATATGTTATTTCACCAATTACACATTGGTTGATTGGAGATACTCTCAGTATCGCCCTGTTGTAATACCACAAATCAGAATTGAAACGTTGTTTGAAGGGGCTTGGTGAGCAAATATGAATAGCCAGATACTTTTCCACATTCCTCTTCCTCATCTCCTTCCCCACCCCACTACTTTCAGCCTTACAACATCACCTAGTAAGGGATGCCATAGTTTCACTGTCTCCAGATGGCTGGAAGCCATTTGGATTCTTGTTAGATATCACATAAAAAATAAATGTATATATATTACACTCTGTGTTTTTAGTTAAGTTTAAATCACAAGCGTAGTCTTGACTTGATTCGACTTGTCACTTTATTTTCTTATGTTATATATGCCTTATGTCTTTGCTTTCATGTACCTTTGTCCACTCCTGTATTTTTCATTTTACTGTTTTCTTGTTATTATTTGTAATTTGGACGATTTCCGTTAATAAATAAATAAATAAATCACTACCCCGATGAAGCTTAAGTAAAGTAAAACCAGTTCGTAATTATTATAAATTAGTGGTTTAAAACGAAGTGTTTGTTTTATTCAATTACTTCTTTCGTTTTCTGTTTCCGCCTCTGCCTATCTCACAATATTCCCCTATGTGCAGTGCCATAATCCCATTGCCTCCTGGCGTTAGATAAGATGTTGATTCATACAAAAAAAAAATCATAGCCATTCGCCAAAATACAAAAAAATGGAAGTTGCGAAAACGCAACAACATTTTATGTTTTTAAGCCGTCGAATAATCAAAGATCGTTTTATGAATAAGCAAGAATGTATCTAACGATAGATGAAAGCGTATAATAGAATTCACTATGTTTTATTTTAGTATTGGTACTTAACCGTTTTAATATTTCTAAGTTATTACTTCCTTTTAGAGTCAATATTTAACTTCCATTCATAACTCTGATCTTTATAGTAAGTGTTTTTCATTTGAACCTTGTTCTGTATTACCAATGTTTGCCTTACAACAATGTTCACACTAAACTTGTAAGTAATACTAAGGCACAAGTTTGTATTTTTAATTCTCAGATGAAATATTTGGGATTCATTTTTAAAAAGTAAAATATTTTACTCTAATCTGTTGTATCTCCGAGATTTCTCACACACTCTCTTAATGAATAAAACTCCAGCATCAACAAAACACTTGGATTTTTATTGTGTTAGATTGACAATGGCTCGGAAATCTTAATTAACTTGCGGTTGGAATAATACGGACCCCGACCTTGAGGTTATCATCTTATTTATTACCCTTTTAATGGAAAAATAACGCCATCTATGGGTAATCAAATATACTTATTTAGTACTATCTATGGGTGAGCTCAGTTAGAAGTAATTTATAATACAATTCCACTATTTATCCCCATTCTATATATATATCAAATAAAAATTGAGAGAGTTCAGCAAAAATTTTTACGGTTCCACAATTTAAAAAAAAAAATTTATATCATTTAATAAATTCTGGTATTAACTACCATATGTATTCATCATTGCCCAGAACACTTAAGGAGGGATATAATTATACCGAGTCAGTGGACGTATTAAATTAACCACTTAACAAATACTTAAGTGGTTAATTTACTTAATTTAGTTATGTATAATTAATATCTACTATATTAATTCATAATTTTTACAATTCAAGTAAAACCCCTAAAAAAGGCATTAATATATAAATAAATAAATTATTTAATTATAAAATAAATTAATTATAAAATAAAGAAATTAATTAATTATAAAATAAAGAAATTAATTAATTAAAAAATAAATTAATTATTTATAAAATAAAGAAATTAATTATAAAATAAATTAATTAATTATAAAATAAAGAAATTAATTAATTATAAAATAATTGAATTAATTATAAAATAAATAAATTATAAAATAAATTAAGTAATTATAAAATAAATTAAATGTAAAATAAATAAATAAATTAATTATAAAATAAATTAATTGTAAAATAAATAAATTAATTAATTATAAAATAAATTAATTGTAAAATAAATAAATTAATTAATTATAAAATAAATTAATTGTAAAATAAATAAATTAATTAATTACAAAACAAATAAATACAAAAATAATAAAATGTATTTTTTTTTTTAATCCAATTCTTCGGCCATTGATAAAATAATCTATTTTGTGGTCTTACACAAACCTTCAGTAAATTTGCACGATAAATCGATAATACCAGTTTTACGATAAAACGTACGCAAATTTATTGATCAGACAAGCTATTGACTACGTAAATATTCAATGCATAATACCTTCTATTGAGCCATTCAATAATTTAAGGCTCGTAAAGAAAGCTCACAGCGCTCGAACTAGCTTTAGTAGCCTTCTTAATACCATTGAAAAAAGCTCTTTTGATAATATTGAATGATCTGCAAACAAGAATCATTATGCAAGATGCAAATATTGAAATATTATGTTTTATGATGAATATACGTAAGAACGTGGCTTGCGATGGAATGCGATAGAAATCATTAAAGGTTCTATAATTTATTGTGATTGATTTATACATCAATGTTCCTTATGAGAGTTCAATGGTCTTTTTTATTTATGATAATAATAAAGTATTTTTATCGCGTTTTACATGAAAAACGGTTTTAAAAAATAAAATTTTGTGTAAAATTATATTCTTTTCTAGTATACGCCTGTGCTTGTGCGTAGGAAAGAAGTGAAATATAAAAAGATATAAAAATTAAAGCATCAACTAAGTAAGGATAAGTATTACGTATTCAGAAACAACAGTTGAATAACAGTTTAAAAATGACTAAAGTAGGATAATGAGTTTTTACTCATTAAGTTATTCCAAATATAAAAAAATATATTCATCCTATAAAAGTCAATAGATGTCGCACATTAAAATAAAAATGGATTTATTTATCAAAGACACTATCTTAATTGCATTTAAGGAAGATATAAATATGGCAGCCAGTAAAAATATACGTTAGCAAAATGTAGATAAAGTTAGTAATTCTTAATCGAAGTATGATAAAATATAGTCGAATCGACTGAATAGTAGAGCAAATCCCCAGCAAGGCTGAGGTCTGTGCGCGATACCTCGCGCGGCAAATAATTCATTCTGTCTTAGCGGTCTAGCCGTTTTTGTCATAAAATTATTGTAACGTGAGTTTTGTTAAAATAAAAACTAAATTGGAAATAACCGAATTCACATCATTGCACACCGAGAGTAATCATGAAACCTTGGATTTTGCAGATTGGAGAACCACAGAATCATTCAGCCAACAACCCATTTAAATTGGCGATAATCACAATCCTGCAAATTAACAATATTGTCATCAGTAATTAAATAATTACATTCTTACAAGAAACGTGGTGTAAATATTACGCGGCGCGTAAGGTCAGAACAGGGAAAATTTTGACTTATTGCCACGGCGTTTGTTTGGTTAAGGCGATGCGCTACGCCGTGTAATATTTTAAATTGAGCCGCTATCAATAACAACCCTTATGTAGATGGCGATAAGGTTTAAATTCCCGCTTAACACCATGCGCCTTTCTTGATTTATGCAAGAAAAAAACATGGCCAAAAAGTGCCTTTTATTTTATTTTGTGGATGTTCCGGCATAAATATTTAATTTTTATAAATAACTTAATTTGCCACATTATACAATAAAATCATAACCGAAAATGGGTTCGTAAGTAGGAGATTTCGAACTTTAAAGCAGTTTTCATAGGACTTTACATTATTTTTTTCTGGGCTTATAAAAAGACTAATCTAAAAAATACTCGATTATTTCAAAGGCCAGTATGTATTCTACTCGCAGTATTTAATTAAAGCATCTAAAACATTTCTAGGCGACCAAATTTTCAAACCAAAAACACATGATTTTGCATTACAACGAATGGCATCGCCTTAAAACGGTCTTAACCAGAATCTGGGCCGGCTTTACCATACCGACGTTGAACGACCCATAGTAAAACTGTGCGTTTTTTCAATGTGTGTCAATTTATACGTGAAAGAGGCATTGGTTCTTCTTTGGCTGTGAAACCAGAGGTCATTTTTTTAAAAAGTGTTGGGTACTTTCACACGTGAACATAAATTAATTTAACTAATTTTGTTACACGTTCCAGAGGTGGAAGATTATTTCAATATGACTTGAACAGAACGATGACAAAATTCAGAAAAAGGAATGTTGAACGGTTCTTTTTAGTGGTTAAATACCTATTTAATTTATTTATACATTATCAAAGGCTTTTTAACCCGTGCTAAGGTTATATTAATTGCCACGGTCTTGAATCGCACTCTGATCAACTGCCGGGGAGGTAAGTACTATGCTAACCATTTCGCCACAAACTATTGCAAGAATGGCGTCATAAATTAATTACATATAATGTAACTGAAAATGATACGAAATATGTATTTTTAAATTTTAGAATATTAACTACTCACATCACATCACAACCCAAAATTATAGTATTTAATTAATTCGTTATTTTGTGGAAGTACTTTCCGTGAATTACATGTAAAATGTAACGTTTAACATGTAAGCATACGTTTTACAACATTTTGCTTGTTCTTTGGATTTTATATTTCTATTTTAAAAATATAAATTGAATTGTTGAAAACATAGGATAAATATTATGATAAATAATGTATTCTGAATGAAGCAGGGTCGAAAGGGACTGCACGTGATCGCGAGCTTTACAGAAACCTTTGAAAGATACGTCCGATTCAGTTTTGGCTTTACATGCATCGCGTAATTGATATAATAGCTCTTTTAAATGGATATTGAGGCTACACGACTGTCGCAAGAGGTTCCATGAAATAACGGACTGAAAATGACACGTCATAATTTGTAACTATTCAGTTCAAATAATGAATAAGTTAAAGAAAGTACCTACCTACGTATTTAACACTGGAGTACATTTCTCTGTGGATTGGTACACACGATCCGCACAACGCACTAAGCCACTCTCGACTAGCAATTAAATAAAAAGATTAAGCGATTTATACGCAAAATAAAGTGTATGAAATCAATTTTAACTATAAAATAAAATAAATAAATTAAAAGTCTTCGACAAATTAATTAAATTTGTTTTCGTATTCCAACTAAACCAAACTAAATAAAATGTAATGATATTACGGAGTATATTATATGTGATACAAACAAATTGTATAAATATGTATTGTATTAGTAAAATGAAGAAATTTATGATTGATTACTCAGTTAATATTTAAATTATAAAGTAAATTTCATAAATAAATAACATAAACCACCCTTAAATTAAATAAATAAATAATACTCTATTCGGGCCTCCCCATCAAAAGGATAAGGTCTTATTAAAACAGAAAATCAATAACATTGGCCTGACTGGGTCCGAAAGGAGGACGAAAGGTGTTACGTAAATTGGCGACATCAGTTTTCTTTCAAATTAACAAGAATAAAATCTAAGATCTATTTGTTCAGTGTTTTGTAGGTAGATTTCCACTCATTACTTATAATGATATTTGTTAGTCAATAAATAAGAATGCGAGATTAGTAGAAATAATCATGAATGGGACAGAAGTCACACGGGGCCGAAGCTCTAATCACCTCTCGGTGTTGGTCGAGCAAGGCAGGTAGAGACACCAACAATCCAACAGGTGATTTGAACCTTTTCTCACCGCTCTTATTAAAAATTGCGATCTAATTTGAGAATGGGAAAGGTGTGGCTCAGATCGGACTAAAAAATCATAATGCAAGTGCAAGAATGCAACTGGCATTTTAAATTTAAATATTTAACTAATTATTTATTTTAATGATATGTATTTAATAGCATAATATCTTTGCTTGGATACCATACAATTCAATTTTGATTGAAATTGCCATTCTTCTGCGTTATTGCGCATGTTCAGTCAGTACTTGTTATACTTGACGGAGAGTCGTTCAAATCTGTAGATACCTGAATTCAAACGCTATCAGAATACTGTGGATGATGACAAATTGGGCGTATTCTTTGAAACCTATAATGAGTTTAAAAATTTTTGAAAATACGTACAAAATGTACCAACGGTATTGTTACAACGAATTAGGTAGTGTTATAAAACCTGTAATGTTATGTAGGTACATACACGAAATATACTATATTATGTAGGTACATACACGAAATAAATAAAAAAATTAAAAATATTATTGTGGAGTGCTGTATAATTATATTTATAAACAACGGATGCCAAATTTAAAAAAAAAACTATTATAGTTGAATTATTATTGACAATTTGCTGATTTCTTTGTCCTTATGATGTTCGCTAAATATATCTTTGAGGGTGCTTAACAAAGCTATAAAAACATTAAATCATCCTACTAGAGCGATTTTTGGCGTATTATGCCAAGTTTGCAAAAAAGTTTTGAGCAGTTCATATGTTTCCTTTTTAATATTTTGAGGATTGATGTTAATGTATACATAACAAAACGCTCGAGTGAATAAAATAAAACCAAGCATTATTAAATAAATGCAATCTGTATTTATTTAATTAATTTTCAAGAACGGAGAAAATTCAAAATGAACAAAATCATAATGCATAGATCGTAAAAAGTTAAATAAAAACGTTATTAATAATTTGACGGTTAATAATGGTCATCGGTCATAAAAACTAGATTAAGTTTAAGAAAAAATGAAATAATTATTATTTATTAAAATGTAAAAAAAAGCTGTTACCACTTTGGTCGACTGTACCTACCTATCTGTCAGATGATTATCTGTTAATGATGTTTTAACCAACGTTTTCATTTGGGGTAGTTTTTTTGTGGTTCAAGTCATTCACAAAAGGGAGGGATGCGGCCCATTGAACCATAATGATCTCTAGTCAATGAATAAAAGATCAATAGTTCAGTTGAAAAAATGCACCCAAAAGATACACCATTAAAAATAGATACGAAAAAAACGCGTTATTAAATTTATTATTTCCGGTATTGTTAAAAAATTTTATAACATGGATTCTGCCTTAACTAACTTATTCATTAATCGTCACGCCGTTTTATCACAGGGATAGTTAGTTAGGATAAACCACCAAACAACTCGGTCTTGACACACACTAATTGTTTCATTCACATTCATACATCGTCTCATACTCATACTCATCTGTTATTCCGACTCTTGACATATGACCCGACTCAAGTATCTGGTTTGCTTGACCGTGCCATGTCTTCCTCGGACGTTCCTGACTTCTTCTACCATTCACATGAGCATCTTATATTCTTCTTACACTCCTCATTCTCTCTGCATGCCCAAACCATCTAAGCGTCCTTTTCTTAATTTTACTTATTACGTTTATATCAGCTTTGCATTCTTTGCGAATCTCTTCATGGAATCATTCACTCTATTTTCGTCATTCGTCTGCCAGTTCCATGCCGCACTGCCATATAGGGTAGGTACCAGCACTGCATTGTGGACTGCTAGCTTTGCTTCGTTTGTTCGCGAAGTGAACGAAAGAAGACGTCGGGGATGCCTGAGGAGACAGTTAATTAATCTTCTGGCTAGTTAAAATGAAAAATACACAAACATTTAAGGACGGGTTGTTTCGCAGAATTTGAACAATTCATCGAATTAAGTTAAAATTCTAGTTCTTTCAAAATTCTGTTATTTCTTTTTTTTTGATTTGATTTTTATCTATATAAAATATGCTTAAAATAATTTTTTGATGCCTGTCTCACTTGGAACAGACATCATGTGCCGGATGTTTCACAGTAGGTACTGTGATATTAACAGAACTTGAATTTAAACATTAAAATTTGATATATTTTTTCAATTCTGTGAAACAACACGTCCTTAACATTAAGGCGAAGCTTAATGCCTTAAAATATGCTTTAGATAAATTGAAGGTTTTCCTATCGTTTTGCTTGAGTAGAATAAAAAAAAAATTACTTAATGAAAAATATAAATGTAAACTACTAAAAAAATTTTTTTTCAATAGAAATGTATGAACGCATAAAGGAAACAACTTAATAGCTAAAATTATCTGTGACAGTTTCACTTGATGAACTTTTTTGCTTTCTTATAAAATTATTTACAAAATAAATATAGACTTCTATAGACTCCGTTTGTCAAGCGATTTTAATGCCTTTTACCTACGATATAAGGTATACCAAGAATATACAAATTTTTAGCTTGTGGCTTCCTCTTAATTGGAAGACACTTATTTCCAATTAAAAAATATATAAAACTTTGATTAACAGTTTTAACCTGTTGTAAATTGCAAATTTTCACCTTTGCATAATCCCTCTTCATGATCAAAGTATTTCACGGCTAATCAGTCTGACACCTCGCGGATACACGTGTCCAGGTTTCGCCAAACACGTGAGGTCAGGTGTGGAGGTCACCTCGGAACGAGAGTTATATTACAGCTGGCATTCGAGAAAGGTATCTCTGACTTAATAAACTTGATTAATTTGCTTTGCACACTAATGCGTGCAAATTGAGACGGTTTTTAATGTAAATATACAATTCATGTGTTAAGGCTTATAGATACCGAGCATGTAAATATAATATTATAACAGACATCCGCTAGCACATCTCAAGAAAATTATAACAGTAAACGTCACGATATAGAGAGTCTTAATACCGGCTAGTAGCCGAGTGAGCCAATGCCTCGGATTCCTTTCCGGTTCAATCCTCTGCTAGCTTCACCATCTTTCTTTGCATTTAACACAAATAACATAATAATGTAACATCCGACCTGCTGTAACATCTGACCTGATGTAAATTAACATTTTGAATTTTATTTTTTTAATATTTTTCAATCGTGTCTTTTGAATTGTAATTCAGTAAACACTGATTTTTTTTTATTTTTTCAATTTTATTTTCCTAATCTTCTAGAAAGATAATAATGTATGTATGTGAGTAAAATTTTAACTGTTAATAAACACAAGTATACCCACGAACTGGCGATGCCTATGTGAGATTTTTTTGGTTAATCTGCTAAATGTATTATTCTTTACTTTTTAACTGTATAAAAGAGTGTTTCCTTTATTTTAAAATTATACCAATATAATATATGTACCAGAAAAATTATAAATAAAAAAAAATGAATGTTTACAATAGACACTAGAGGTTAATTTAAAATAATTGTATATTTTCGTAGAAAGCAATCACTTTGTGGTTTAACATTTTAATGACATAAAACAATATTTTTTGTTTAAAACCACGATTTTTTATTAATTTTAAGACCGACCGGTTTCGCTTCACTCGAGCATCGTCAGGGTACAAAATTAAACTAATCAATAATACAAAATGTGTCTTTATATATACATACAGAGGGAGAGAGAAAAAGTAAAACCAAAATGAAACAACAATATATTAAAAGAAAACGATTAGTGTATATAAATATTATAATAATAGAGAAAAGGCATTAATAATTGTAAGGTGATTAAGGGATACTGGGAATTTTACAGTTTACAGGGAATATTCCCAGTATTTGGCTTTTTGACAAATCTAATTGATTATTCAGAATTAAACTTTTGGTTTTAATGGCTTTCTTTATTTCTAGCGCTTCTAGGTTATTCAATTTGTTACTATGGTCTTTTTTATGGAGAATCTTAGCACCGGTGCTTTTATTGAAGGTATGATCTTTTTCAATAAGATGATTAAAATCAATCATCTGTCTGCAGCCAATGAGACTAAGACATCCCCATGTTGTGAGTCTGAAGGAAGTGAGAAGGAGATAGGAAGTGGAAGATGGGGAAGTACCTCGCCATTCAGACCTAGTCACCAAACAATTTTAAGCAACGTTTCAATTCTGAATGGTGGTCTTAAATTAGTACGACACTGAGAGTATTTTCCACTCTGGAACGTTCCGAAAATATAATGTATATTTTTGTAAATGGCTCACATTAAATTTACTTGCGCACGCCAGGATTTTAACCCGCGTCCTCCAAATTGCCATCCGAGAACATTACCTATCGACGGCGGTCAAGGGTATATTTGTGTTAAAATATTTAACACCATAAGTTTTTTCGGTTGTAGGTAATATTAAAATCAGAAATCAGATTTCAAAACAATATTTTATTTTGGGTTACTTTAAAAACAACGAAACTATTTTAAATTGAATGTCGGGCGGGAATATTTAATGACTTAATATTTTTAAGACACTTTTTATCAGTGCATACATTGAGATAACAGAGTTTTTATCAGTGAATACAAGAATATATAACATTTGTATGTATAGAGGTTATATAACTTATATTGTGTATCTAATTTAGTAACTGCTATATAAGCCTCTTTTCATTGTCTATACTTTTGTATCATGCTACATAAATTATAATTATTTCTTACTTTATAAATAAAAACTTTATTTCTTTTCTTTACCTTATGTATACTGTAATGGCACTACTCGTCAATTCAAACACAAGAAACGTTTTTCTCTATTGAATTATGTAGTTACGTTAAAAAGAACACGTTTTATGGAAATTAGTTTTAAGAACCATATGTTTTTCTTCTGTAAATCTATCATATGTATGTATTTCAAATTAAAAAATATATATTATATATGGAGAAATAACAGAGTTTTATCAGTGAATTCGTAGAACTTAGGGTATCCTCATTTATTGCGACTATGCATTGAGTCATCACTAAAATACGAGTCTATTAATATAATAATGAAATAATAAGATGCCTTAGGATGGTTTGGAATTCCATATCTGAGTCGCGGTTGTTTATATAATATAGTGTCGTAAACCGCGGCTGACCAGGAAACGAGAGCGGGTTCAAGGATGGTATAAACTATAAACTTTTATTGCCCCCTGCATGTGAAATTATAACCATTGCTAGCGCACTCACAAAATTAAAACTATAATTATTGACGATGGTATTTATTTGATGTTTTATGGTGTACCGGAATCAAGGCTAGGGAACTAATAACATTGATAGCAAATTTTCAAGAATATTAGCGATTAACAACTACAGACGATTAACGACTAACGGTTTGTTTTTTTTTTATGTGACATCTGCAGAAACTCCTTTATCGCCCCCTCTGTGAGATCGCAGTTACATATTATGCATCTCATGATTGGAGAAAGTACGAAGGAAGTTTCTTAAGAGGAAGCTGCAAGCCAAAAAATATGTATATAATTGGTATACCTTATATTGTAGGTAATAGGCATTAAAATCGCTTGACAAACGGAGTCTAGAAAAGTTCGAATTCAAGCAAAAAACTGTTTATTTATTTTGTACCTAAATAATTTTATACTAAAGCAAAAAATTAAATCAAGTGAAACTGTCACAGATACTATTAGCTATAATACTGTATTTTTTAAAAGTTGTTTCCTTTACGCGTTCATACATTACTATTGCTAAAAAAATTTTTTAGTAGTTTACATTTATATTTTTTATTGAGTAATTTATGTCATTATTTGTATTCTAATCAAATGAAACGATAGGAAAACCTTCAATTTATCTAAAGCATATTTTTTGGTATTCATAATGTACAGATTATTCAAAATAGTGATTTAGCATTAAGCTTCGCCTTAAATATGTTCAATATAAGTTGAAACAATCTGCAAATTATATTTTCTACAAAACATTAATAACTTGTCTAAAACTACTCAGAAACTTTCCACTCAGTAAATGATTTTTCCCCCCATATTTTGCATTAATTTCATTTGGAAGGGCATTATATAATTTTGTTGCAATGAAATCAGTTTCTTTTATATCGGCGTAGATCACACTTCTAGGTATTTGTGTTTTCAGATCGATAGTCATTAGTCGTAGTATTTTGATGTACATTTCGAGCAGTTATCAAACATCGTAAAAACTATTTTAAGAAAAGAAATATTTTGATCTTGGATTGTGGTTTCTCATTCTGATCGAACCAAAAACTCTGAAATGAAATGAATGTTATATGATATGTGGGAATTTGAAACTTATTAATTCTGCAGGTGTTAAATGACCACTCAATTTTATACGTTTTTTTAGCATTCACCGGGATTTGAACCTACGACCTCCGGGTTAAGAATCAACGTTTTTACCGCCTTGTCACGGAACACGTCAAAATCATTATAGTTATCATATTAATTAATAATTAACATGAACATGACATGTTGATTGATTATTTTTAACAAATTAATTCCTCATTTTAACGGAACTCATTTTTGTATCCCATTGATGTAGCAAAAACATTTTAAACTTTAAAAAACGAAGCTTTAGAATTTTATGAAATTTGCGCAATTATCTAAATAACGCATATTTATGTGGTAGGTATAACAGGTATAGGAATATATTACCCGGTACAGTGAATTGCATACTTACTAAATACAAAGTGACCTAAGTGAATGGAATCTGTCACTAGATGCAGATTACATAGTGACCTAAGCCCCAAGTCAATCGAATATGTTACCGGTAATCATAAATAGAGTAGCCTATCTGCATTTGGAAATCGAATATGTCATCAGATACAGAGTGGTCTAAGTAAATAAAAAATGTGACCAGATAAAGAGTGAGAAGTGAATCTATGCTACCAGATAGGTACATAGTGGGCTTGCATAATGACTTATGTTACCAGGGACAGAGTGGCCTATCTCTTCATGTGGTCCCACGGCCCCAGGGTCAGATCCGACCCTCAAAGAAATATTGCCCAAATTTCCCATACATCACGAGCCAAGTTCCCAACGCGGGCTGACATTGACTTATGCGCCTTCGCCAAATCTCTGAACCGGTTGAAATTCTGTCAGGCCGCAAAGCCTTGCACATAATTCGTTAATACGAATTTAACTACGCGGAATATATCAAGTTACTGCTAATTGATTTATTAACTTTAGCGGGCACTGCAAAAGGATTATTCCAAAAAGCTACTAAATTATAACAGATAAAGTAATGCATTTCTAAATTAGAAACTCTCCATCAAAGCATTTCTAAAAGTTTTATTAAATTATGTCTTAGCTTAAAACCATTAATTACTTAAGTAATTAGACCTCTATCAACATAAAAAATACTGTTTTTACTATAAATGTGTTTATCTAAATGTAAAGTAATGTGCTTTAAACATTTCTAATCCGTTTGATGTAGATTGCTTAAAGATTTTTTATTCACAAAAGTTAGTTATTTACAGCTGTCATTGAATGATAGCATATTAATAACACGAGTACTTCATTCCTGGGCGAATGAATTACTATCATCAAACGTTTTTTGATATGACCCTGAAAAAAATTCTTGTTTTTCCCAATGTCTTTCATGTTGCAAATTATTCCCAAACCATGGAATTTTCCTTCAGTATTGCGTTTTGTTGAAAACCACCAATCAGAATCGAAATCTTTGAAGAAATGTAGATACTTTATCATTATTTAGTCCCCTGAATACACAGTTACTTTCCAAACTTTTCTCTGTCTTCTAAAACAAATAGCTTTCGTGTTTGAGGTGTAAGGCTCTCTACTAGAAATCCGGAGGTCAAGTTAATTTTATTCAATTAAATTGTCGTTTTAAAAATGTATTGATTAAATAATAGTATATAGTATATTGGCGGCACGTTTCTAAGTGGAAGATACTCTCATTATCGCTCTGGAAAAATACTAACATTCAGAATTGATATGTTGCTAGAAATGACTTCAGTCGTGTTTGATGACCAGATCTTCTTCCTCACCTCCTTTCCCTCCCCACTACCTCCAGCATCGTGACAAACCCCAATCGGGGAAGCCGCAGTACCATTGGGAGCTGTTGAAACTCTTGTGCAACACTACACCCTTAGGTACAACTTTTCCAGAATGGAAATGCCACAGTTTCACTGAATCCGCGAAACCGTTTCACTTATGAACGTGAAAATTGAATGTTTTATTTATGTAAATATATTTTACTTAAATAAATAATGACGTTTGCACAAGGTAGCAGCATGCCGATTATCGCATAAATTAGCCCGCATCGACCTTACGTCATCTCGGTCGGTGGTCCGCGGGAGATGGGAAATGTTGAAAATGTAATATATTATTTATCTCAGTTCTTCCGCTTTGGTTCCGATGAGACGTGATTCGATCGCTGCATTGAGGCTGCTTTAAATTCAACTAGAAATAACTACCCAAAAGGCTGTTTTCATAGGCTTTGGAAGATCAGCACTGAATTTAAGATACAGGTATAGATAAAACTTTCATGTATTATAAGTACAATAAAATGTAGTATGTGTACAATAAGTGTAGTATTATAGTGTAAAATAAAATGTTGAGTTTCTTATTATTATTTTAATATAAATCCAATGGGGAAATGTTGCGATGATTAGTTATTAATTTAGTGAGTTACAACTTTCATCGTCATTGCAGAAATAATAATTCTTGTATTTCATCGATGTCGATGTTGAAGTCTTCATTAAATCCTCTGAATTAATTGCGCAAGACGTCCGAGTTGGAGGTAAGATAACATCACATTTTCTACACACGATTTAGTTGCTAATTGAAGAGGAAGAGTAAAGTCAAGCAAAAAGACGACGATTTTAAACTAGATGCCTATTTTATCACATTGATGCCGTGATAAGGAGAGTAATGTTATTTAACCTCCACCTCGGATACCTAAACATCGACATGGATGAAAGAAGAGGATTATTACGGTGGTGCCGTGACCAGGAGAAGCTGTCCCAGTGTGGATATCATTATATCTTTTGTTACAAAAAAAGATGATAAAACACTGATTTTTATTATTATTACATTAAAGTCATCCAATCTTAGATAAGGGGACAACGGAATGAGATTATTGTATAAAAACTAATTACTTTTGCAAGAAAGATATTTTTTCTGCTTTTATTCAAAACCGTTTTAATAACCTCGATAACATAATATTTTTTTTAAACTAGATAAAATAATTTTTCTTTCTCTGTGAAGATAACTTTACTCGCGTTGTTTACCTTTATTACGTTGTTATTAAAGTATTTCACCAAAGTTTATTGGACACCAAAATTTTAAGAGCCTGCGGCGTTGGATTATTATTGTGGAAGCGGTTTTCTTTTTATTGTACCTTATATGGCCCATAAATACCCATAAGTCACTAGGCCTGACTATTACAATCTTTCTGGATCTGCCATCTATGGGCGTAGTATTATGAAGGAAAAAAATAGAGAAAAAACATTTTGTAAATACTTCTGGACGGCTTCCGTGGTCGAGAGGTAAGGCTCTCGATTAGTAAGACAACAATCCAGAATTGAAACGTTGCTTGAAATGACTTTGGCCGTATTTGGTAAACAGATCTGCATAGTCAGGTAATTCCTACTTTCCTCCTTTCCACCCCTTCCCTTCCGCGCTACCTTCAGCCTCACAACATACCCCAATCGGGGATGCCTTAGTAACTGGCTCCGGATGGTTGGGAGCAGTTGGGACTTTTGTGTAGTTTGTCATAAAAATAAATATAAAACTTTTCTGGCCTGGCTCTATTGCCTTCCTACCAACGGCATCGACTAAAGACGTTTTCACGTCGAAAAAATTATTAATTGCACAAATCCCTTAGCTAGATGATTAACACACCGTACTTAGTCTGGAACGTTTATGATACATTGATGGCGGAATATATTCATTATCATAAACTCTTATGAACACGTTTCTTATTTGTCATTTCTGCGATGGATTCTACGTTTGCGTAAATTGAAAGATTTGACAGCCCCATCACGCCCTATACCCCATACAAAACATGCAGCCTTACCCAATACAGTCTTAATCCATACATCCTTACCTACTTCATGCAGCCATACTCCATACAGTCTTACTCCAGCACGCAGATTGTTGGCTTTACTGCGCAGGCTCGCAATTAAATGCAAATAATTTTACTCGTGCTCGGTAGGTACATAGTTCGTGCTGGATATTCATGAAAAGTTCCCTGTAAGCGAACTATTACCTATTAATTGCCGCATCTGGTAACCCGAGCCCGTTCAATTAATATCGGGGTTAATTTATTCAGGATATATATATTTTAAAATATTAAGCAATTATGGGCTCAATTAGCTGCTAATTAAAACAAAATACAAAATTTAAAGATTTACCAAATGGAACTGGTTTGAATAGCCGTTCCTTCTTCAGGGCAGAATAAAAGCAAAATAAAGTAAAAAAATAGCCAATTTCAAACTGAAAATTGTAATCATATTATTTTTATAAGTATTAAAAAATAATATACAGATATAAAAGCTTCCTTTCTAACCTGAACTACCTACCTATTTATAAAATTAATACTTATTTCTAACACGTAAAGTTTTATTTATAATACATCAAAAAATTCCGTTAGTAAATTCATATTGCATTCTGTTAAGTATTCATAAAGGAAAATAAAGATTGACCACGGATCATAAGCCATAAAAAAATCATTAAAAATCATGTAGGTTCACAACGTATCTCTAACGCAGGTTCATTTTTTTACAGATACACGTACCGATGTGATATGAATACTCACGTGTTCGTCAAGGTATCATTTTACGTTTGGTTTTTTGTTGTTTTGCGTCTTACGATTAGCCACGGGCTCGGTCAACCGTTTCCCAGCCAAATACACCGGGCGTTCCGCAGGGGACTCGAATCGGACCACTGTTCGAACGAGTTCAATCACTCGAGCATATATCTTAACTTTAAAGTGGAAAAAGAATTGTATGAAGCAGCAGAAATTCTCGAACGATAAGTAATGGCGTTATGAAAAATGCACAACTTTTAGGTCTGGAGTCAACCAAATAATTTTTTGCTTTTTTTTGAAAAACTACATTTTCATATTTTATGTATTTTTTTATCGCATGATAAAACTACAATAAGAACACGATCAACTGTAAATTGTTGTTGATTTGAGCAGTAAAGTCGAATAGCCTCCAGTATTAGGTACCGACCACCGTTGTGTGGGACATACTACGCTCCTTCCCACCGCAACATACTTCATCGTAATATATGGTTTCAATCACGGCAGTTCTACTGCACAGAAGGCAGTGATATCCAGAGGTGGATTATATATTAAGTCATTATTTTATAATAAATACACTTTTAATTGATAAATCAATTAAAGTAACACCCTCACCAACAGATTCAGGTCCAATGATTTTTCAAATCGAGACACTTTAGAGAAAGATAAAATCACCGGACTCAGATTTCAATCGGATTTTTATGGAGTCAATGACAATAAGCTTTATAAAACTTGAATGCCCTCTGGACTAAGCAATTAGTAATCTTGGAGGACGAAGGAGTTTTGGAAAGCGTAAACTTTGGTATTAGGACAGTGTTGAAGTGAACAAGGTATCCTTTAACATACCTATTGGAGGAAATGATAGAAGTGGGAGTATTTCCTAGAGATTTTTTAAAAGGAGAGGTGAATATACCCCAAAATACATTGCTTAGTGATATAAGCAAACTTTTTTATACTCTGAAGTGAGGATAAGGATAAAGCTTACAAAATCAAGGTAGCTTGATCATTTCAAGGTCCATCCCTGATGAAATTTCTTCCTATATACCATTATCAGATGTAGCATATCTAGCTAAAGTGGCTAGTAGCTGGTGTTGATATACCATTACATCCCCGGCATAAGTATTCGGTTTCAAATAATCAATGTTAGTCTTGACTTGACCATAAGCTGCCGCGATTCCCGTTCAAGGTAATTTTGTGGTTTCAAACGTGATTTGCTCAGTGTCAACTTAAATATTATAACATTTTTTATAGTGCTTATGTGGCAATGTATCGACAAGCTATCTACACACAAACAATAATAAATATTTATTCATCTAGACACCACTCATACTTTGGTTTGGATATATGATAATACAGTCGTCGTTAATTATTGTAAGGATACATTTTTCGTCTTCTTCTTATGGTGGATAGCTTCAGTAAAATACGAAAGATTCAAAATACTGCAACGTATGATTTATTTTGTAACCTTAAGCTAGTATTTTTCTTAAAAGCTGATCAGTAAATGTACGTTCGGTTTCTGTTTCAAGATGCTGGCCGATTTAATGGTTCAGTAAATATTATTGTTTCAAATGTGTTTATTTATTTTCTTATTTGCATTTTTTCAATAATATGGTACCCACCATCTTGAAAAAATTTTGCAAAAAAATGTCATTGGACAAATTGTATAATTCCGTATTTGAAATCAATTTTTTGGTAGGCAGATTCCAATGGAAATTTTGGTTTTGATTTATTAAATATCAGATAATTAGAAACATAAGTTTTACTGTTCACGGAACTCCCAGTTATAAATAGCGAAAAATTGTTTTTGGACATCAACTTAAGATGTGTTATCACTATTTTACCAAATATAAATTTGTCAACATTTAAGAATCAGGTATTCGGAGCAGACCGTGACCTTATAAGAACTATGGATTAAAACAAACTCGTAAACATGTTGATATCAAAATACCTGCGCGAGATACGATCAGGTTACCTGTAAAAATATACCGTCGTGAGGAAGATGGATTTCTTGAGTCCCTTACCCAGCGGACCATACTTATTTTCAAAATTTCTCTTTACGGTTAATCAAGAAATGTTGTTTTTGAATGGCGACTGTGAAACGTCTGACACAAGTGACAGCCGCGCAATACGATAGTCCGCTTATACGGACTTCGAAATACATTATGTAATTACGAAAATTACAGCATTACCAAGCTGATTGTGTATTGTGCTGTAGGTGGGTTAGGTCTTTTCTCCTGTGTAAATACATCGTGTAAACACACGAGATTACTATATGCTGTTTGATATGAGTACATGCATTGATTTGATGTGTCTACACGGAGAAAAATGAGTACGGCTTCTTTTTCATCAAGATACTGTTAAAAATGTGTATTGGATACTGTTAAAACATTTCCTAATAAAGTATTAGTCATTTAGAATATATCTGAACACGTGTTCACCGCCGGTGGCCTTGTCCGAATAAATATAATGGACGAGATGCGAAAATATTATTATTCTGAAGTGTTCCGACTTACTCATAACATCCGTGCTTTACTGGTAGTTTGAAATGAATTTTTTCAAATCAATCGTTATAGGCCTCTAGTCCCGTTTTTAACAGCAAAACGAATAATTTAACAAAATATGCAATAAATTAACAATATTTCATATCAGTATGTTTTCTCCGTGTATCATTTGAACCACGCCTTTTTCCCATCGGAGGTTGACTTTCATCAGAGCAATTTTTACAGTCCGGAACAATTCAGCGAAATTGCAGTCATACCGGTCACGTATATTAATAAGGACATACAATTATACATATTTATATATGTGACAGATATCGTAAATACAAATAAGTATGGGCATGTTGTGTCTGCAGTGTAGTTTAACGCAAAATAGTGATGTGTGCGAACTTAATAATTAATAATAATCTAATTATTATGCATATAAGTTAGTTCTGCAGAAATCTCAGTTGGTCCAGAGGCAAACATACTCGAGAGCAATCGACGGAAGCTGCGAGTCGACCTCGGCAGCGGATGTGGGCGTCCACTAATTGATACGGCGCAGTGTGCTTTCCTAACTAATGCAGCTCGCAGTAGTATCTCTTGTGGCCTGGAAGACTCAGTTTATTGCCGAAGTCACTGTATAGGTAACGCTACCTTGCAGCTTCATTAAACAGTGTTTTACTGCAGTAATCATTATTGAATACTCTAGCAATTGAAATGCGTTTGCAGCATTTGTCACGTGTTTTGGGTACAGCTTTTATCGTCAAGGAATGTGCGATTGTTAAAACATTGGCTCATGGAATCATTATATCTAAAAGTTAAATCATTAAATTATAATCCTATTTTTATTTCTACAAATTTTGCAAATTCACTTTGTGGCACCATTTTATAAATAAAATAATTAAAACACTTTGTTTTTACCACGATAATATTTATTTTTTATATAAAGTCAACATGTTTCGAGAACGATGTTCTATTCATCAGGACAATTAATGTACTAAAAACTAAATTGTCAAGTATATAGAGACAGGTGTGGGTAGAAAAGGAAGTAGTGTGTGGGGGGGGGTGGAGGGGAGGGGTGAGAGGTGGAAAGGGGAGGTGCTTAGAAGATCAAAGACAAAAAATTACAATGGAAATATGTTTAAGACAGGGTTATTGGTTTTCAGTTAGACCTTTTAGAAATATTATAAATTAGGAAAAATGTCAATAGAAATTTAAATATTAATAATAATCAAATTAATTTTGTGAATAACCCTGTCTTAAACATATTTCCATTGTAATTTTTTGTTTTTGATCTTCTAAGCACCTCCCCTTTCCACCTCTCACCCCTCCCCTCCACCCCCCCCCACACACTACTTCCTTTTCTACCCACACCTGTCTCTATATACTTGACAATTTAGTTTTTAGTACATTAATTGTCCTGATGAAGAGAACATCGTTCTCGAAACATGTTGACTTTATATAAAAAATAAAGATTATCGTGATAAAAACAAAGTGTTTTAATTATTTTATCTTTTTTGAAGTGAAACTTCTTTAGGCGCGTAATGGATTTTCGGGGACGGAGTAAAACCGAGTCAGGATCGACACGAAAATGCGGGTACCCCCACCACCGCTCACCGTTCACTGTCCCTCTCTCACCATATGCGCTTGTTGAGGTGGGGGAGCCGCTCACGAACGTTCTCTCTCTTCTCTTCTTTCCTCTCTCTCAGACACCAGCGAACTGCGCCACGCCAAGCATCAGCTGCTTGGTTAGTATACTGCGTCGTGAGTGTAATACGAGTGAAATACGTAATTGATTGTGGTTCATACGGTTTGGTACAGAATTTCATTTTAACCTCTAATTTTCAAACTAACCTAAGAGAGAAAATAGAGATGATGAAATGAAAATAGAGAGAGAGGAATACTAGAAGTTTCACTTCTGTCTTGCGTAGGCTTGACACACCCACTTTTTTTTATTTATTTCGATGTTTCATTATTATTACCACTAAT
Organism: Hesperophylax magnus; assembly: GCA_026573805.1. Classification (NCBI taxonomy): domain Eukaryota; kingdom Metazoa; phylum Arthropoda; class Insecta; order Trichoptera; family Limnephilidae; genus Hesperophylax; species Hesperophylax magnus. Next base: position 12,833,720 of record JAIUSX010000022.1, read on the forward strand.
ATTAATATCTAGAAGGTGAATTAGAATGGGGTAGCGAAATAACCTAAAAATATGTAGGTACGCATTAATTTATTTTTAGTTAAAAATTACCAATTTTTTTTTTATTATGTTGTACTTTGAAGAAACATTGTACTTTGTTATACATAAAACCGCTGAAAAATAACTTTCCCAAAACTCTGGGTTATGTTTAACCAAAACTAAGATGTTATAATATAATACGTTAAACCTTATCTTTAAGTATATTACGCGACGATCATTAATTCAATTAGAGTTGCTTTTTATTACAGTACACTAAGTAGTCTTTTTTTACGATATGTAACATCAATACATCTCTCCTAAGCTAAGCTTTAACAAAAGCCCTATCACTGCTTGAAAATATACCATTTAAATATCAAATTCCGCTCTAAAGCCATTTATAAAATGAACGACAAATTGTTGATTCATCGTGCCATTAGCAATATAATATAGCAAAAAATCACGGGCCTTCTCTGGCCGCAGTTTATGATGCCGACATTACCTCACCAGCTGCAGGAATGTGCACTTATCGAGAACTACAGCGGAGTGCATCAGTACGTATGGTTCCGATTGGACATTATCCAAATACTTTATGCATCGCGGACTCGAGAACAATCCGATAATTGTTATCTTCCAAGTTCTCAATAACCGCGATACGACGAGGGAATGGCATATTTTTGATCCTTAACAAGAGAAATCACTCCATTCGAGAGCTTGCGATGATTGGGGAAAAGAGGCTCCATTTATTAAGATATAATAGTTCTGATATAATTTGCAACCAAGTGGATGCCATCTTTAATTTATAAATGATGCCATTGTCCAAAATCATTTCGATATTTAAACAAAGTACCTTATGAACCTTATAGTAACCTACCTTTTTCATTTATGTAACCAACTCATAAATATCGACAATTTGTAAGGAAAAAACTGGACTGCGAGCCACTTTCTGATAAAGTGTTAGTAAATGCATAATAATATCGGAACACGTGTTCATCCATGACGAAATACAAAAATGTAAGGATTTTTATGAACACGTGTTCCGACAACGTGAATAAGCTTTGGTATTTTACTTAAAGTTTATCAGGATACCTATCGATTCATTCGTCAATTCTTCTTAAACTATCAATATTTTTCTATCAAGAAGTTTTCTCCGTGTATGAACACTATAATAATTTTTGATACAAAGTTAACATCGTTTGCAAGCGTGCCATTATTATATTACTTGTTCAATGAAACAATGAGTGCATTTATTTAAGCCATTATCATCCATTAGTGCCTTAGTCTAATAATTAGCATACTATGAAATCGCTCTAATAATATTTCAAAATACAATAAAGTACCAGGCGACCATACGCTGTTGGAGGTAGCAGTTACAGACCTTTGCATACAATGGCAGCTCCTTCACTACCAACACATAATACTTTCTACAGCAGTTGCATACTGCATAGTAAGGGAGGGATACTAAAAAAACACTAGCCATTTCAGAGGATTACAATATTAAAAAATATATACGTTCGGTTATCCCTGAGAGCCCCAAAATGGATTAGGGTTACTCGATTACATAGAGTTTCGAATTTTGCCGTCTTAAAAGCACATTAAATTCCTTGAAAACGCGTCAATACATATAACCCTATCTGGTATGACGAAGGTGTTATACCAATCTTTGAACGATATTTAAAAAATCGGAAACAAATCCAAAAGGATCAATCTCTTTTAGCCATCATCCCCCCAAAAACAATTCTAAAATCAACAACCGGTAAAAATATTACGCCATTTTAAAAGAAAGGCGTGTGACTACCTAGTATTTTTAGTTGTAAGGATATTATCCTTGTTTAAATTGTCAGTAAAATATGTATTTACTCGAAACTCGAAATCAATATCTTGCAGGATGTAAAGAAGTCAAATGATTGCAGTTTCAATTTGGCAAAATTAGAATTGTATACGATTAGCCCTAATAAACCTCATTTTGGTGCATTTAAAACTAGTAATAGTTTTTTTTATTTTAATCTCTGTCAGCATCCCTCCCTATGATAAAGCTGATAGTTTCAACTTGTTGTGAATGAACGCGTATTTACGACACAGACTCCGCCGCCCGAGAGATATAATCAGTTCTCTCCGATGCGCAATATGAGAAACTTTTACAATGATAGCCGTGTTCATTCATGGACCACGGCCGCTGTCATCTCAGCAGATCTTACCTGTATATATGAGCGTACTGCCTGAATGCGTAATATGCTGTTAGTTTATTGCAAACCACCTTGCGACAGAAGTAGAATAAGTTAGTTGGAGATAAAAGGTTTCTGAGTTTACTATCAATTTTTTTCGCAAAATTTTGTGTCGAATTTGTTTTGAAATATTGACTTATTCATTCTATCTCTTTGATTTCGGCTCTACACGTAGAAAAATGAATACGATGAATTATCAATATACTGTTAAAAATGTGACTGCATGCCCATTTCCTAACAAAAAAATTTGTTATTCAGAATACATCTGAACACGTGGCCTTGTCCGAATAAATATATGGACAAGATACGAAATTATTATTATTATTTTGAAGAACGCGTGTTCCGACTTCCTCATAACAATTTCGTGCTTTATTGATAGTGTGTCATAATTTTGTCAAATTATTCGCTATAGGCCTCCAGTCCCGTTTTTAACAGGAAAACGAATTATTTTATCAGATTTTTAAAAAACGAACAATATTATTTAATGTTTGAGGTTAACCCAATATTTTTGGCTACCTAAAATATAAATAAACAAGTTCTTCGTTTATAAATAGTATCTCTAAAAAAAACTATTTCCTCAATTTTTCGATCTTTTTCATGTTTCTCGAAATGTTTTTAAAAATAATTATTATGCCTTTTTCTGTTTAATTTTTTAATTTAGGAATCGCTAATATTGTCTTCAATAATTAAATATTACAATTTTAGGTTTTACTCATTAAGTTATTCCAAAATATAAAATAATTACCCGTTTAGGAACTCAATTCACGTGGATTATTTACACAATGTAGAAATTCTACCGGTACTAATCCAAGTTTACTTCGCTGAGAATGTCATATTTAAGACAAGATAATACCCTAAAATATACCCAGAAACTTAATGACCTAAGTGAAGCAGCCGTGTACTAAAATATGCGACGCGCGGCCTTGGTGTATTGGACAAACCTGCGGTTGAATTTGCCTTATCAAATCTCTAAAATAAAGTGGGAATCTTAACAACCGACGTAAGTAGTGAAGTGGCGTAAAAATATGATCGGCGCGTGGCTCAGCGCAATGGACGCACCTACGGCCGACTTTGCCCTAGCATTCCAAGAAAATCTATCTTTCCGTGAGGATTATTTTAATCATTTTTTATGAACGTATTACTAAAATCTCAAATATTTCTAGAGGGATCCTTCGGAGAGTTACTAATTCATGGTTTAGAAAAATAAAAACTGCTGCTTACAACTAATTTTATAGTTGAAAAACGTTTTATAAAATTTTCAAACTGTTTTACGTAAACTATTTTAATGGTAAAGTCCTGTTTTTATTAATCTTAAATATAAATATCTTTCATCTGTAGAGATTCCTCTAGAAACATTTGAGATTTTGAAATGCGTTCATCAGAAATTATTAAAATGTGAGCGTCGAGCAAATCCGCGTCATTAGTCTTATGTTGCTTTAATAAAACGGGAACATGTTATCGTATTGTCAATATTCAAATCATTAAATTATTATTGACATTTTAGCTTAATTAGATTTTAAAACATATTCATTACACGTTTCATGTAGTTAGTTAGGTACTTAATGATGGTATTATTAATTATGCTATTTAAATATATCTGCTTTAAAACTTGTACGGTCCTACTATCTATGTATATATATATTCAGCCCATGTTTGTACATGAATTTCCTCACGTTACAAAAAGCTCATCGTATTTTTTTTCCTTCAGGTTTCATATCTCCTTGTACTGAATAATATAAGGCGTTATCAAAGCGGTGTCCATCACTGTCAATAAAGTCGTTTAAAGTTTAGGTGACGGAACAAACGGAGAGCTTAGTAAAAAATTTCAACACCAAAACATGCTTCCATAAATAACACGTTAAGAGATTAAAGAAGAAGTAGAACGCCATATCCAATCTACTGATATACTTAGGTATACTGTCAACAGTTAATTATTGAAAAAATATGCACATTAAATTAATGTGAACTAGCTTTTTTAAGCTACAGAATCTTTTTTTTTATGTAAATGCGTAGTTTTTGTTTACTTGGCGCTTTGTAGTGCTTTCTTATGACGTTCGCCGCAAAGGGATGTGAATATAAAGCCTTACAATTAGAGACGCTAGAGGTAGTTTTAGTTAACGTTGGAGGTCGATTGGAGGTAGGAAAGTGGAACCTAATTTTTCGCTTCGTCTAAATATAATATATATATATATATATATCAATGCATATGTCAAGGAAAAAAAAACTGTATTTTTTTCACTAAAAAGATATAATGCTGTATATTTGCACATTGCCCCAGAGAGGCCATTATTCACATTCTTGGAATGACCATGGCTTTGTTTTGTTACTAGATTCGATTAATCATGCAGGTAATTCCCTCAGTCTCTTCCTTCACACCTCTTCCTGAATCAAAACTTTGAGGTAACATCTTATAGTCTCCAACATCACCGGGATTTAGAACTCTTGGGTGGTATGACTTAATACACGAATAAACTGAATAAATGCCATCAAAAGCAGCTGCTAAAGCATTTTAATTTATGAAATAATGATTTCATGGTATGATAGAAAGCCTTTTGTTAAAAATTAGAATTCCTTTTAATTAAAATCTTCAATGAAACAAAGCACCACCCTATTTAATACGCGGAAAACCTAAACAGCCAAACAAAGGCCAAACATAATGAAAAACAACGTATAGAGAATATCGATCAGTCATACAACATTGTTCTTATGGATTATGATTACTGTTACAGCTCTTAACTCTTAACTAACAACAGACAAATGGATAGTTACACCGATTAAGATTCTGAACTGGGAGTTAGTACCTACTTATTATTTAAGTTTTAACAACCAAGTTAATTGAAATAATCACCTGAAAGGTAAGCGTTAACGATTAATCAATTTTTTTGATGGCTCGAGATCTCCAACCAAACAGATTGATCATTTTTCACTTGGAGAGGCTATTCCTCACAGCAACACAGGTAATTTTTTTTGCTCAAATGTTTATTTGTGAGCCCATCAAATCATGCTGGATCGGAGTTGAATTCGGAATTTATAATAGCGAACTCATAGTGCGTTTTACAAGTGATATTAATTTTGATTGAAAGATACAAAGTTTGCGGTTTTTGAATGTGAAATAATTTTTTGAACCTACGCTACGCTAGAAGATACAGGTCTACAAAATCAATCAAGATATCGGGAATTTAATTGTGAATTAAAAGTATTGACCGGTCAGCGTCTAAGTTGGCATTTCCAACACCAACTCGCGCTAGTGCAAACCGTAAGGTCGCTGGGTTATGAATTATCAGCGTCTTGGCTCCTTGGCTCCTTAGCACTTTGGCTCCTCGTCGCGTAGTCGGCGTCAGGAGCGGACTGCTCTAATTGCATCTGCACAGGGCCGGCCCCAGGGATGGCATCTGGTTCCCACAATTCCTCGATTGGCTAAGCCGCCCATCACGACGCAAGCGACATTTTCCGCTTTCTGTGATGTAAGCAGCAGATTTAATATTGTCAGGTTATTCGTAATCCGAGATTATTTGTCTTTTTTCATAAACAATATTTGAAAGGTATTGAAAAGAATTTTAATTGACTGGACACTGAAAATAAATATTACTGGACTTTCAAAGACCACTCTACACTCTGAAAACAAATATTTATTAATGTATTTATGATGGACTCATACGTCTGTCACTCCTGGACACACAGACACTCAGAGTCCTGTCATACCTTTTTCCTTCCCACGTGGGAGCGCGGCAGGTTTTTTAAAAATACGATTTTCTAAAAAAGAAGGCTTTCAGGAAATTTCAGTTTGGCAATCAAAAAACCTAATTTTTGAAAAAAAAAAGTTTACGTCTGTAACAACATCGATAGTGCCATTATTTTTTAAATATTAGCACTCTAGTAAACTCAAAAGTCACGAGCCGCCACTGCCCAGAACCTTTCCATCTTCATTTTCAATATACCCTAAACAGAGCATCTCCATAGATGACATAGGCTCTGAGAGAACTTATTTTCCTCAGGGTCTCGTGTGTGTAGCTAGTTTATATTTGTTTATAATAATCCTTTGGAAACTAGCAAGGTGATAGCACTATGGTTCCTCTTTACTTTATTTGCATCAACGTTCCACAATTTAAAAAACATTCTATTTACTTCGAGGTGTTTTAAAAATATAATTTCTACGATGACATCAAGGAAGGACTGATTTTGAAAAGTAAATCAGTTAGCAGGTAGCAAACTTTCATACACATTTTTTTTACGCACGGAAAGATACCATTATTTAAACAAAATAAACATACCTTTTAGGTACGCCATGATTTATGACGCATTATTTTTTAATAAACAACGGTACCACGTTACTCGTTTTCCAGCAATTTATCTCCAGTCTCATTTCGCATAGCCAACAATCTTACGGCGTGATATCACGGTCAAGATAAATTAGATTTAGAGTCATGAACCTTCGAGTTCAATTTAAACCAGCATAATTTAGTCATGAACCGTAAGTGGAGTTTTCTAAAGTCTGCAATGGACCCATATGTTCCCAAATGCTTGGTCAAGTGTCGAGGTTTTGAGGTCATTTGGAGTCACGAGCGGACATCTATCAAAGTGGATTTATTCGTCAGGGGCGTGAAGACGCGTGTATTTGGGTGGGGAGGTCTTGAATTAATTTTTTTTAGCCACCTTTATGCAATTTTGATTAATTCAAAGGAATTAGGTAATATAAATAAAAAAATTAAATATAAATGTTAAAAAATTAAAATTCACGTTGTGAAACTAAAAGAGACTGTTTATTTTTTTTATGCGAGTACTGTCCAAGAGTCCCAACTGCCTGGAACCAGTGAGACCATGGCATCCCCAATCGGGGTTTATTGTGAGGCTAAAGATAGTGGAGAGGGGAAGGAGATGAGGAAAAGAAAGAGGAAGGTGGCAAATTACATGGATATTCAGGACACAAAACACGGCTAACTCCATTTGAAGCAGGGGCAATATATTATTTTTAATTTATAATTTGTCAAATAACCCATATTAATCCAATAAAACTTACTAGCAAGAACAACAAGGAACGTAACAAGGAACGTAAGCGGTCAACCACATTAGGCCTCATATATGTGGGCTCATCGAGATATCAACCGTTTCCTCTGGGAATAGTCGCAAAATTAAAATCTGTCCATTCGCACAAGATTGCCTCAGGTCTAAGAAGCCAAAGAGATAAAATCTGACTTAGCTGCTGCCCAAAATTTGTTTATTTATAATATTCAAATGAGATTTTGTGGCTTACCGACAGGTAGCTGAAAAAAAACAGAAGCCCAAAGAACAAGTTTTATGGGGCATCGACCGCATCCCATATATGGGAACGAAAAATCAATATCATATTTATAACAAAAATGACTACTTATCCCGTAGATGGGAGAAAAAAAAACTCCACTGACAAGTCCATCACGCGGGTCTATAGAACATCATTCAAATTACGTAATGGCACGTGATTTGAAACACAAACCACAGTATTAAATAATTTATGTTTCTTCTCGGGGAATAACAAACTTGTTCCTGCAATGCAATATGGAAATTCTGTATAGCCGTGGGTACACCAGATACATAAATCAAGAACCAGACCAAAATCGAGTCATTTTACAAGACATAGTAGTTTAACTGTTCGATCGATTCACAGTAAAACGGATACTTCTTCAAATGTATACAGAACAAGATAAATTAGGGTAATTTAAACGATAAAATTTACTTGTCAGTATCTTATGAAGTACTTACTTAAAGAATTCATCTTATGTATTTATTTATTTAACTCCCATAGGGCTTTTACATGGTTGGTAGTATAATTTTAATGTGACAGATAGTTTGAAACATAAAAAATAAGAATAAAATTACATTTGATAAAAGCTATGCAACAAGTCATACAAACACAAAAAACAAAAACAGAAAATTACAGCTATTTGTAGGTTTACATGATGTGTTTAGGAGTATTGTTGAAATAAATGTTTTAAATGATCCACAAAACTTGCCAAGTTGGTATTGAATTTGTCAACATCACCCAAGTACCTAATAATTTTCCCATGGTGAGAAGTCATTGTATTGGAGAGTGGGCAATGTAGTTACGCTTATGTGTGCTGCTGTAGAATATTGTATTTTGTCGTGTTGTTACTGTGGGTGTATGTATGTTTATAAGTTGCAGGATATAGTATTATGATATATTTATTATCTTATAGTATTATGCTTTGATTTGACAATAGTAAAAAAGGCACTCTACAGTAATTAACAAGATTAGTCAATTTTGGTTTTAAATTTGGATTGGTCACATTATAACTTTATCTTTTTTCGTGTTGCCGTGAACCGGTAAATTGGGTGAATTATTGAGATCAGATATGCAACGCGTATGCGTACAACCTAATAATTTTAAAAACCGATTAATAAAACACACCCGAAGCAATTTCACGTACCGCTTCAGTGGCAGTCAATTTTAATATCAGCCATTCTGGTCGGGCGTAGATAACAAAATAATTGAGAAATGCTAAAATATCTAATACACTTTGATCGTAACGAGTAACGACGCTAATCGTCCAAGATTAATTGGAAGTTTTCGGAGCACTGTAGATGGGTGTTAGAAGTATTCAAAATTGGCACGTTATTCCATCGAAACGTTCATCTTAATTATATGTGTTGTGGGTATGTAGGTAGGAACTGTTAATTGAAATGAAATTTTCGCGTACGAGATGAAAGGTTTACTCCCCATTAAGCAATCCGATATATGAGTCTAGTTTAATACCCTTTGACGTGATGATTATTATCTTCACATCTCATTCTTAAATTAGGCATGACCGAATCATACATCTCTCAAATCACTGGAGGCATCGTGCCCTAGTACTTTGGTTATTAATCAAAAATGGGTTGTGCTTGGGTGTATGTAACTAGCGTCACGTACGACACACGATCCGCCATGAAAATACTGGGAATATTCAAGATTATACAGGGTTTTCCAATAAGAGGTGTTATTTTGAATAGCCCGCTATTTCAGTAGATGTTACTTTTTAAGCTGTCATTTTTTAACATTTGACAAGTAAAAACTTTGCAATTAATAAAAATGGAACGATACACGCTTCAACAACGCATTCAAATTATTAAAATTCACTTGAGTGAATCAAATGCAAATCATCTTGAGTGATGAGGCCCATTTCCACCTCAATGGCTTCGTCAACAAGCAAAATTGTCGCATCTGGGGCTCGGAAAACCCAAGAATTATTGTTGAAAAGCTTCTTTATCTTCAACGTGTGACTGTTTGTTGCGGTTTATGGTCCAGCGGAGTCATTGGATCTTACTTTTTCGAAAATGAGGCTGGAGCAACAGTTACGGTGAATGGATTGCGCTATTGAGAGACGATTAATATTTTTTTACTCTCGGAATTGGATGGTATTAATTTGGACAACGTTTACTTTCAACAAGACGGTGTTACGTGCCACACAAGCAACGAAACCATTGATCTTTTACGATTGAATATCAAAATAACACCTCTTATTGGAAAACCCTGTATATAATGGGGTGCTGGATTAGTGTAAATACATAAGTATAATTCTAGTTAAATTCAATATTACTCTGGGTGTGTAGGGCTGCCGCACAACTAGATTCTTGGTTAGGAATCTCATGACTGATTACACTCTTGATTGTTATATTGCCATGCTAAAGCATCCCTTTCGCCACCTGCCCTTAGGTCCACTTTCCCGTCTAGTAAAATCCAACAGACGTCCCTCTCTACGTCCAGATATTTGAGCAAAAAGTGTACCACGCGTAGAGTGATTGATGCGTCTGGTCGTTGACGATGCGGTATAAATTAAATTAGAGTTGTTTACCTCGACTCGATAGCGGATAGCGGGGTGCTTTCTGTAAATATTTAATTAAAACGTTTGTATATAAAGAAGATAAGACATTGAATCTCGAATCCGATTTATTACTGGCTTATAAAAGTCGTAAAACTAGTCGTTAATTAAACGATATACAACGTAGGTACTATTAAATTGTAAACCAAAAATCTATTTCAAACGCATTTAAAAACTGACTTTAATTCACTCTTTCAATAAAACTTTTTACCGGCAGCCATTAAACACTATTGATTGATCTACAAAGTAATATATTGTTATTACAAAACGATATTGTAAATAAATTCTTCTACTTGCATCAAAATTTACCTACCGATGTGACCTAGGTAAAATTACGGTTTTCCTTTGTGAAAATATCAAAGTAAATCAATTGTCAAAATGGTAATTTAATCGATGGAATATCGAAAGAACCTTTACATTTCTCCACTCTCCACATTACTTATTTTAGTAGAATTAATATTAAACATTTCATTTAAAAGATTTCACTGTAATCGAAGTATCGATTAGAGATTTAGATAATCATATATTCAGAGAAGAGGTTCACATTATTTCAATCGAAACATTGCCCTAGAAAACTAATGAATTTTTAAACGTAAGTACACCGCTTCCAGTTTAACGAGGTGTTGAAAGAATCGATAACGAGATTTCTTGCTTTTTCTAATCAAATATCCACCGTTTATTCTTAATTACCTAATTTAAATAGTTTATTAAAGCAATACTCGCCTCAAAAACGCTCTGACTTGTAAACATAATATTATTATAATTACATAGATAGAATGCGGCGGTAACTATAAACGAGGTGTCGATTAATGTCCATCCTTTTACCAATATACACATGCTTCAGATACCTACATATAATACATCATGGAAATATAATTAGGAGAAAGTCAAGAATCGTTCAGCAAGATACAATAATAATTTCTTGCACTAATCGTTCAAGTCTTAATATGAGATCTACGACTATCATTCCAATAGCAGTTTAAATGGTCTCCACTTACGAGCCAATTATATAAATAAGCCTTTAATAAGGCCTTTAATACATAGTTGCATATTTGTATTTCAAGTCACCACTGTGTGGTAGATCTCCACAAGATGCTTTCACACTTTTCTGATCCACACATCTCTGTTCCACAGATATTTGCATCATACTTCTAGGATACACAAATTTAGGTTTCACACATTTGTGTTCCGTGTTCTCGCTTCCACACTTTTCTGATCACATCATACTCCACGGATCCACGCTTTTCGGTTCCACACTTCTCGTTTCAGACATCTCAGTTCCACACTTCTAGGTTTCACATATTTTATTTAAAAGCATTATTCGGTATTCTTCTATTTATTATGGTGATGAAATAAATGGTTAAAAAAAGCTTTAACATCTTTAACAAACTCACAAACCTACTCCATTAGTCCATTCCACGTCTCTATTTTCACGCAATAAGAAAAACCAGTAATTTAAAAAATGTATTAATTTTTTCCTTCATACTTAAATACCCGTATTTAAAAAAAATACAAATGTCGATTTCACAGTTAAAATAATTTTCAATGCTTCCATTTTTCAAAGCCTGAGGGGGCACGTGTGACATCATACGTACCTACCTCGGTTTTTCTCGGTTAACAATGAGGTCAATCCTACTATGGTCAGTATGAAAAAAAAAACCGATTTAGGTAAGTATTTAAGAATATTTCTAAAAAACATTACTTCTTTTGAAGTATTAGTAATAATTTGTGAGAATAATGCGAGAATTGTCGGCATTAAAATTGCACGTCGTCAGCCATTCCGTGAGGTAGCTGTTTAAGTGCTGTCAGAACCCGCTGACCAATCACAGAGCGTTTGTGTGTCTCACGATCCCAATCGTTTGAAATTATGGTTTCTTGATTCTACGTCTAAATTATAGCTTTGTTAATCTATTCGAATATATATTTTTAATATTTTTCACTCCAATTACTTATTGTAATGATTTTTCTACTTTTTGTACCAAAATCTGTGCTTTTATTATCGCAGTAAATGAGAGAGATGTAATAAACAAAAGTTGAAAAACAAAACAACAATACGTTTTAAACATGTTTCATATTGTCCACATTGTTTCATAATGCAATTCTAATACTTAAAATAATCTCGCCTCCGATCAAAGACACCGGAGACTTATTATGACAAACAGGTCTATTCATAATAAAGCATTTCAATGGTGTAAGTGTAAGTAACCACGCCGATGCTGATGGCCAATCGACAATATGGAAACTTGAACCTGCCGAGGCTAGCGGCCAATGGGCCCGGGCCTTAGCGCTCACCGCCGCACAGTGGTCCCTCTTGTATGGTGCGGCGGAAATAAACCAATTGCTTTTAATAAAGAAGTTAATTTTATCAAAAAATATTATGTATCGACTTTACAACAAGTATTGTTTTTAAAATGCGAAAAAAATCACGAATCAACCTCAATTGATCATAAAATTGTTTAATTTTAATATATTAGATTGATTATATAACTACAATACTTTCTATAAAGAAATCAACATGTTATAGGGCCGTAAATAGGTACACTTCTAGATTAGTACGTATCATGATTAACCTGTGTTAAAAAAATGATATAAAATAGTTAGTTTAATTTTGTATGTATTTTAATTTTACTTCAAATATTTCTATTTTTATTTCTGTTTAAGATACCTTTAAAATATGTTTTTATCATTTAAATTTGTCTTTAACTTTATTTCCTGTTAAATATACCTTTAAGATATCTTTTTAATTCTGTTTAAGATAACTAACTAACTAACCATCACGTCGTTTCCCCGCAGAGGTAGGCAAAGAGGACCGCCAAACATACCCTTCTAAACTGTCTCATACATACTCTTCTATTGTTCTGACTCTTGACATGGCCCGACTTAAGTATCTGATTCACTTGGTCGTGCCATGTCTTCCTTGGGCCTCCCCGACTTACGCTACCATTCACATTTTTCATTGTATATTCTCCTTACACTGTTAAGATACCTTTAAAATTTATGTAAGTCTAATGTTTGTTCAAAAAATAAATAATAAATAAATGAAAAATGCTACGTCGGTTTCAGAAACTTCAGTTTAAAAAAATACAGTAAAGGAATAAATTCTTAAGAATAAATCATTATTTTTTCAATTCCTGAATGAAATAAAAAAAAATGAATTCCGAAATAAAAACAAAGTTTATTTTGTGATAAATTTCGAGCAGTAATATTACACAGCCTAGAATTACAGTAGCAAGGAATGATAACATTAAAAAATGTTGAACTATGTGAGTGGATCCATAACAATATCAAGAAAACTAGCATACTTTTTTTTCGTCTTGGCCACACTGTGCGCCGCACGGGTGTCCGGTGCCACACAAACAAGTGCAAGCTAATACGTCCTTTGCGAGCTAATACTTTCTCCTTCTCGGTATTATGCTCGGCGGTCAATCACTGCGGACAATATGCAGTTTCTTAGTGCGTCGGAAGCAATTAATTATATACACGCATTGCTTTGATCTGGAATGTTTATCTTAGCGTTTAATCTCACGTACGCAGAGAAATGCTAATAAAGCACTTTATATAATTCTTCTCGCACATTTTTTTTTAATTTGAATTTTGAATTTATTATTATTTACAAATTTCAATTGTGGTTTTTTTTTATTTTTCCTAAGGCTTAGAATCGCCTGGGTGAGAGACCATCGTTCAGAAACGACACGCTGTCTGCAATATTTTATGCCACGTAAATAAGATTGAAATATTTATTTATTCAAATTGTACGACAGATTAATCATTATTTTGAAGTTTGAGATTTCTCATTCTTAACACTTTAAGAAATTTTATTCAATAGCGCCATACCTCTTGAAATTCTGTTCTGCCAAGTGGTATCTTTAATAAAGCATGGCTTATTAAATTTTAAAATAGAGCAAAAATCTCCCGAAACTGTCTAAAGTAGCGTTTAAAGAAACGCTGAATTATTTCATATTTATAACTTGTTAAATAACAGAAAAAGATGTGTTTTTAATAATTTTTGACTTTAATATTTAACGAAAATAAAACGGGTCATCTTCAGGGTTTTCCAATAAGAGGTGTTATTTTGATATTCAAAGAGCTATCGAGAGATGATTAATGATTTTTTATTGCCGGAATTGGATGGTATTGATATGGACAACGTTTACTTTCAACAAGACGGCGCTACGTGCCACACAAGCAACGAAACCATTGATCTTTTACGGGAAAAGTTTCTGGACCGTGTTATCTCTCGAAGAGTTGATCACAATTGGCCACCGAGATCTTGTGATTTAACACCTTGCGACTTTTTTCTTTGGAGCCACGTGAAAGAAAAAGTCTACGCCAACAGCTCAGCGTCGATTCAAGACCTCAAAGATGGAATTCGTGAGGCTATCGAGGACATAAGGCAGCCACTTTGCGATTTGGTTATGGAAAATTTCGTGAAAAAGATATGGTTCTGTAGGCGTGGTCGTGGTAGTCATTTGACTGATGTTATTTTTCACTATTAACGGCATACCTTCCTCTTTATAATGAAATAAACATTTGATCATTTATATTGAAAAATGGCATTTTTCTTTGAATATCAAAATAACACCTCTTATTGGAAAATCCTGTACTTTTCAGCAATTAGGTACTTGAATATTTTTATTATCTGATAGTAAAATGATAATAGTAATCTTATCGTATCAATCGCTATCGTACTAAAGTAAAGTCGTTATCCGCGTCTGTCTGTTTGTGCGTTTAGTTCTTCTAAACTACGCAACGGATTTTGAACCGGTTTTCACTGTCAATTAGAATTTTTTTTCCGAATGTTTTAAATATAACTATAATACATGCATATTATATTTGAAGAAAGTAGAGAAAAGTCTACGTTTATCCTGGAATTCACAACATCAAAATTTTCACGTCATCTAGTGTGTTATAAATTGGAATGCCGGGATTTAGAAAGAACCCGTGGAGAACAACACATCTCCACACCCCAAAAGTCGACCAACAAATTAAGTCATATCTCATTTTGTTAGGCAGTTACCTACCTACCTGATGATTGCGGTATTTTGTCGTTGGCGTGCTTCACCGTTTTATAGCATCAACAAATAATAAATTTGGATGATTGAAGCAAAAAACACGCCACAATAAATTACACCAAATTGCTAGTTTACACAATAAAGCAGGTGCACAGTGCACAATACAGGTACACTGTACTCCTATTGACTGTGTTTATTCTCGTCTAGCATGTCATATCATAATTTAAAGATTTATAATGTTAAGAATTCCACCGAGAAGAAGCCTAAGTGATCAAGTTTAATGACCGAACTCCTTCCTCGCAAATTTCACGTTAAATATATTTTTATCAGAGTTAAAAAAAAAAAAACAATTTGTAATATGAAATATTGCGGCCCCAGGCTGCGGGCGAACATGCACCGAATATATAAAATAATCTTTTCAGAGTAGGCAAAAAAAACCCGAGTACCTAGTTCGTTATGAAAAAATTAGAGGTCTTTTTGCAGTGTGATAATTGGATAAAAATTATAGGTTTTGTTGGGAGTAATCTATCTCCGCAGCTTCATGGACCACGCGTGGCATACTTTGCCTACGGATAGCGATAATATAATTGCATTGATTTTTACGGAATTTTAATTAACGAAAGAAATATTCCACGAAGGAGGGGTACTTAGGTACCTACTTAAATTGGTTTTACGCCCAAAAACTTTCGAGGATAAATCTATTGCAGTTTTGCAGCAGATCGAATATAATGTATCCTATTAAACCTCTTCAGGTTTTCAGCTTAACACTTTTTTTCACTTGAACACTTTTTCACTTACGAATCTTTTTTAACAACACTTCGTCTTTCACTACACCATTTTTCATTACACGGAAAAAACTTACCGATATAAAATATTGCCAATTTCTTAAAAATCGGGTCAAATAAATCGTATTCCTGTTAAAATCGGGACTGCAGACCTCTAACGAATAAATTGGGAGGTTTTCTAACTGTCAGTAAAACACTAATATTTTATTAGGTTGTTGGAACAGTTGTTCATAAAAATGATGATATTTTCGCATTTCGTCATTATATTTATCAGGAAAAGCACTCAACGTGAACACGTGTTCCGATACTTTCTGAATTGGCTAATATTTTATTAGGAAATAGATTTCAATCACGTTTTTAACAGGATTTCAATTTCGTTAGTTAAATCAAGTTATTGAAAAATGATAAAGAAATGGTGATTCTCTTCTAGAGTCAATTTAATGGTTGTAGTAAACTAAACATAAGGCGTGTAGGAAAATTTTGATGAATGGCGCACGATAGGGATGTTTTTAATGTGAAACTATGCGAGGGGTGGATACAAAGTAAACACCCCTCGATCTTTATTTTGAATTTAGCGGGACGTGTCCTCGTAAATTTACAGTGTTCTTGTTTCAGTCCAGACAATGTTAACCAGCCACGAATCAAAAGTGTCACAACAACATTAAGAATTAAAATAATAAAATTTATTTTTCGGAATAACTTTATTGAATAAACCTTAAATTGTAATATTTAAATATTGAAGACAATATTAGTGATTTCTAAACGAAAATCTGAAACAGAAAAATCAGAAAAGGAAACGGTCACATCTCGCAGTTGGTAGAGCACTGTCCCGGAAAGACAGGGGTCCTGGGTTCGAGTCCCAGATGTGACCGTTTCCTTTTCTGATTTTTCTGTTTCAGATTTTCGTTTAGAAATCACTAATATTGTCTTCAATATTTAAAATAATAAAGATAAAAATATGGTCTTATGTAGTGTGCACGAAGAAATTGCCTGGAAGTGATAGTGATCATCGCTCTAATTGGTTTGATTTAGAGCGCACTTTTTGCCTCGGAGCTTTCGGCACCTCTGCATTGTATTTGAACGAGCCATCAATGTTGAAATGTCTTCTGGCATATAAAGATAATCCCGATTCGTCTCACTCACCTCGAGAAAGTAATTAAATGCCTGTAATCCATCACTGAAGGCGCAAGCCACTGGATACTGTGTACTATTACTATACATTTTAGATATTCTTTATTTAAGACGCATTCTCGGTTCATTGACTTACACCGCCTCAAAACAGTATCATTAAAAACGTGTTGGTGGCATTACTTATGGACGGAGACTGCCTACGCAAAGCCGAACCGCACTAAACATACAAGGAATTTACTTTCTTAAAGACGTTTTTTTTCTCGAATCAGATCAACGTTTGAAAAAATCCTTGACTCTGTGCAGAAACGATCTCACGATCTCTGTTCTCATAGACTCCCCTATCTTAACAAGCGGATTGCGATCTTTAAAACACAGATGTCATGAAGGTATGCTGTTCTTGTTCTACTGGTATTACAATCGAAGATGCTGCGAGTAACTAGCGTCATTGATCCTTTCGGCATCGGTGCATACTCGGGAAACAAGCCAAACGCGCACTCAACATATGTAAACGGTTGACATTTGTCACATGATAACGGGTAGCTTCTACTCTCTTCAAGGCCCATATTCACTTCTTCCTTTCCTCAAAAAGCCACATCCACACAGCATCCCCAGAAATGATATAGGTCCTGAGGGAAATTATTTTCCTAAGGGCCTCCTATGTGGAGCTAATATAAAAAATGATTATTACTAATAAATTCCACCCTTTCGAAGGCTTATCTAAAATAAAAATAAATCATTGTACCCTTAGAAATAGTGTGGTGAAATCGTATAAACCTCATATTCATTTGAAAGGAGTACCATATTTATTTTACCAATTAAATTCTATTCTTTCTATCTACTTAGTAACAAGAATTATTTGATGTAGATACTAGCGCAGGCCCTTGAAAAATCACAAGATATCATAGTAGCAAATAGGATTTGTAAAGTTGTAAGTATTTATAAAAAAAATAACTGCTTCAAAAACAATTGTCTATTTTAGAGACGATCAGAAATTAACTTTTCGAATGAACACCGTTAGCAAACTTGTCAAAAAATTTAACAACGGAAATCCACTTTTAAAATTTAGAATTATTAATTAAAATTAAAATAATGTTGGTACCACATTATCGCTTGTCATAATATTTTTTACCACAATCGGTTCCAAATTTGAAAATCAAAGCATATATCTAAGTTCTAAAGTTCATTGAACCAGTGTTACCTACAGACGACAAATCAGTGTATAAAATTCTGTTAGACGAGTGAGGTTCCCAAATAAGTTAGAAAACGCGAATGAATTATACAAATGGAATGAATATCTCACTATTTGTTAATTTAGGTCCACTGAAAACCCTATTATGAAGTAACGTTTTAAATTACACCGAAAACATTCAGTAGCTTTAATTTCTTCTTACGATACATTGACCTGTCATAAGAAATAATTCCTTTTCTTTTCACCTGTCTCTCAAAGTGATAAATTAATAAACACACAAATATTAATTTACGAATTGGTCCTAATAGACTTAAAATTAATTAATAATAATGCGAAATTAATAACAGATGCATACCTACTTAAGTAGAACAAATACAACAACTTTCTATGATGTATAGTAATTTGATTAATATGTAACATGTTATAATGGCTTGCCACATTTAATTACACTTGTCAATATTACCAGTGTATTTGAATGTAGGTTTGAAGATTCAATTAATTGATTCACTTATTAGTGTTAATTAAATAATATTAACTCTTGGTAGTATTTTCATCGGTCTGCTACTTATTGATAAAATCCGATAAATTCATCTAAATGGCTTCGAAAGCTGGACAGAAAGCAGCTTTATGCAATAAAGCTGTTCCACGAACGAGGCTTGTACAAAGTTCTGGGTCACATATTTAACGTGGAGCAATGTTTATAGCCAATAAACGCTTTTAATTATTGAAATGATTTATATAACGAAGGCTGTACTCTGTTCCATTTAATATTCAAGACACGCTGTTAGACGAGATAGGGCAATTAAGATAATGTGAATGGGTGGATTTTTGCTACCAGTTATAAGACGAAAAAAATCGAAGCGAGATAGGTACGAAAACCTGTCAGGTATTCTTAAAAAACTACCACTATCCTTTATTTAATTTTCTTTGGCAATCTAGGTCTTGAATATTTCTTAGAAAGCAAGCGGTTAGATCTGTGTGTTTGCATAAACAGTATAATACCTTTCCCTCTGAAAAACTGTCTAAAGTTTAATGCCTTTAAAATCTTTTTTCTAACGCCTTCTTTCTTGGCCTTCAGAATGTATCTCCTGCGGATAGGTATTCAACTCCGAGTAAATGTATCTGCTGCGGATAGGTGTGCAACTCTTATTCATCGAGTGAATGTATCTCCCGCGGATAGGTGTGCTACTCTTACTCATCTAGTGAATGTATCTCCCGCGGATAGGTGTGAAACAATTATTCATCGAGTGAATGTATCTCCTGCGGATAGGTGTGCAATTCTTATTCATCGAGTGAATGTATCTCCCGCGGATAGGTGTGCTACTCTAACTCATCGAGTGAATGTATCTCCTGCGGATAGGTGTGCAACTCTTATTCATCGAGTGAATGTATCTCCCACGGATAGGTGTGCTACTCTTACTCATCTAGTGAATGTATCTCCCGCGGATAGGTGTGCAACAATTATTCATCGAGTGAATGTATCTCCTGCGGATAGGTGTGCAACTCTTATTCATCGAGTGAATGTATCTCCCGCGGATAGGTGTGCAACAATTATTCATCGAGTGAATGTATCTCCTGCGGATAGGTGTGCAACTCTTATTCATCGAGTGAATGTATCTCCCGCGGATAGGTGTGCTACTCTTACTCATCTAGTGAATGTATCTCCCGCGGATAGGTGTGCAACAATTATTCATCGAGTGAATGTATCTCCTGCGGATAGGTGTGCAACTCTTATTCATCGAGTGAATGTATCTCCCGCGGATAGGTGTGCTACTCTTACTCATCTAGTGAATGTATCTCCCGCGGATAGGTGTGCACCAATTATTCATCGAGTGAATGTATCTCCTGCGGATAGGTGTGCAACTCTTATTCATCGAGTGAATGTATCTCCCGCGGATAGGTGTGCTACTCTTACTCATCTAGTGAATGTATCTCCCGCGGATAGGTGTGCAACAATTATTCATCGAGTGAATGTATCTCCTGCGGATAGGTGTGCAACTCTTATTCATCGAGTGAATGTATCTCCCGCGGATAGGTGTGCTACTCTTACTCATCTAGTGAATGTATCTCCCGCGGATAGGTGTGCAACAATTATTCATCGAGTGAATGTATCTCCTGCGGATAGGTGTGCAACTCTTATTCATCGAGTGAATGTATCTCCCGCGGATAGGTGTGCAACAATTATTCATCGAGTGAATGTATCTCCTGCGGATAGGTGTGCAACTCTTATTCATCGAGTGAATGTATCTCCCGCGGATAGGTGTGCTACTCTTACTCATCTAGTGAATGTATCTCCCGCGGATAGGTGTGCTACTCTTATTCATCGAGTGAATGTATCTCCCGCGGATAGGTGTTCAACACTTATTCATCGAGTGAATGTATCTCCCGCGGATAGGTGTTCAACACTTATTCATCGAGTGAATGTATCTCCCGCGGATAGGTGTTCAACACTTATTCATCGAGTGAATGTATCTCCCGCGGATAGGTGTTCAACACTTATTCATCGAGTGAATGTATCTCCCGCGGATAGGTGTGCTACTCTTATTCATCGAGTGAATGTATCTCCCGCGGATAGGTGTTCAACACTTATTCATCGAGTGAATGTATCTCCTGCGGATAGGTGTGCAACTCTTACTCATCCAGTTAATTTCTCCAACAGTTTTTTTTAATATGACTTGCATGCCAACATTCGCATTCGTATCAGAATCAAGAGGTTTCGAATTCTTGGTATTGCAACTTAACAACTATATCTAATACAAGTAACTATTGACATCTTTCTTAAGATCGTACTATTAAATTATTATGATATTTAATCCCTTTGTGTATCATTAGTACATAATCATTTTGATTATCCATTCCCTAATGCTCAAAATGAGCGATGTTTACATAAATGATATCTAAACTATGAGGTTAAGTTCATGGCTGAAGCTGATCTTGAGTCGCAATTACCTGCAGAAAGTTAACTAGATGGTGAGGTACTGTTAAATAAATTATAAGACCTTCAATACAGCCGTCTACTTTGCAAAACTTGTGGAAAATTATCGCATTCCATGTTGTGTCAAGAAATTTAATGCTCAATTCACTATTAGGGAAAACAAGCCCAGTTAAAATCTTACATTGGTTCATAGATACCCAAAGTATGTCTATGCATTGGTTGAATATTATTCTAACAAAAACACGTTTATTTAGAATTAGAACTGGGAATTGGATTGTAATAGGACTGAATTTTTAACAAAGCGGTAAAAAATGAAAAATAAATAAATAAAATTCTTAACAGCGCCATGAAGAAAATCACATTAATTAAAATGAACCACGCGGAAAGTTACATTTTCTTGGCTTGCCAGGGCAAACTCGACCGTAGGTTTGTCCAATACGCTGAGGCCGTGCGTTGTATATTTTTGTACACGCCTTCTTCACTTGCGTCGTTAAGATTCCGACTTTGTTTTATGGTGTTGTGTCTTCTTAAATCGGTCGGTCTTTGTCAAGAGACAGAATAAAAGAAAAGTGGTTTTGAGACGATATATATGAATGTTGATAAAGCAAACAGTACGAGCCAAAGAGTTACATGACATTTTAACATATATCTGCAGTGAATTAGCGTGATGATTATTGAATTTATTTTAACACTGCTATTCATTAGAATTTAAGATACATAGGTTTCTCTTACCAAAGCTATATTCAGCCTCCCAAAAGTTAGGTTAAGTAGTGTTTTTTATGTATTACGTCACACGACAAAGTTTTTTTTACTACTCAACATTATTCTAGCAAAGTAAAAGTTATAAATAATTGAAAAGCATTGCGATTCTGTCTTGAAAGAATAAAAAAAGGTCATGTTTAATCGATGATAACACTAATTCATTAACTCCGTATTGATTAATCACGGGCGAGAAATATTTCCAATGATCGAAACGTGATGTGTTTTTTCGACTTCCTATAAATAAGTGTATCTTGGGCGGTTATTTACGAGTTGGAATATGTGTTAATCGCGCAACGCTTCGAATTCGGTATTGTCATAATGAAAAATGCGGGATTATTATCTGTAATGTGGAAACGTGCTCGGCCAATTTAAGTAGAGCACCGTATCACGAGCGTGGACTGTAGTATATATATTTACAGTCTGCAGCTGCGGCCAGTAAACGTAAGAAAAAACAACCGTATCTGGTACAAATTTGTTCCTAGAAGGGTCAGAGAGGTCGGCGCAATTTGTCTGAAGGCAGGTTGCACTTGCGCGATGATGCCGCGCGGGGGGCTCGGTTTTGCAACCTGCGCAAGGTCGTACGGAGTGATCTCTCTCTATCTTATGATTGCCTGGTGTTTGATGTTTACTTATCAAGAGTAAACAAAATGTTATGATTATATTTTGTAAACAAGATGTCTCATTTGAATGGTGTAAAAAGATTATGTTATTATTTATGCTTATTTCACTTTGCTTTTGTCTAGTAATCAATCAGACCGCCAGTAAATTCGAATTAATCCTGTAAAGAGATTAAAAATATTATATTGTTAATCAATGTTAATGTTTGAAAGAAGCAGCCGGTGACATTCTGGAAAGACGTGATAGGGTCAAACAAATTTATATTTATTTAATTTATTTATTAGATACTAAAACATACGTATTTGTGTGTCCAACTGGGAAGGTTTCCCGTACAGTTTCCAGAAGGTTTCCAGGACAATCAAATTGATAGGTTTAATTCATATGAAGCATTAACATTAGCATACTTAAACTGGATTCTGGTCATGTCAAGGCACAGAGTCGGAATCAAAGTAGGTATGAATTAGGCATTAGAACAGAGTTGTTTGGCTTTCAATTCTCTCTGCCTACTCTTGTTTGGTGTGTTACTCCCAAATATACCATGCAAAATGAATATGAAATGCACCTGAAGAAGCCTTTTTTTAAATGCGAAACCGCACAAGAATCAAAACTGCTCCCAACCGTCTGGAGCCAGTGAGATTATGGCATCCCCTATAAAGGTATCTTATGATGCTGAAGGTAGTGGGGAGGGGAAGTAGATGAGGAAGAGGAAGGTGGGGAATTACCTGGCTATTCAGACATGATCAACACGGCCAAATCCATTTCAAGCAATGTTTCAATTCCTTCGAGCCTTCTTTCAGCAATGGATATAGAATGGCTGTAAAAAGAAAATGATCAGCGGAAAGAAATTTGATAATTGTTTAAAGTTTAAACAGTGGAAATATTTTGACCATTTTAAAAGTCAAAATTCGATAATAATTAGTAGTTATAATTTATAACCAATATTATATCGTGTTACAATTTCTTATGTTCCTACTGCTGAGAAATGTTAAAACCTATTTGTTTTAGGCTGGAATATATTGGTGGTTAAATAAATCATCTGTGCTTCTTTCCTGTTACAAAATTTTAATGGTTTTTTTTCGTGAAGAATTTGACCACCTAATAATGAAAATATTTTACTAACAAAGTGTCGATTCATAATCTCTTAAGTAGTGGCCAGACAGATTATTTAACACAGTAGGTATTAATAGTATTTTTATAGAAACATTATTCATTTACAGGGCATGTTGTTAATACCAGAAGATAAATAGAATGTTCTATATCCCACAGTAGTTTTAAGAAGTGAAAACGCACGCAATTTGTTCTCTTCTAAAAGTCGTGTTTGATTTTACACTTTTACAAATGATTAACAAACATGATGATAATGTTAGGAATTTTAGATGAACAGCTTTAGTAACTAGCTCATGCATATTTCTGCAATGGTGAAAGAGCGATAAAAGATGTGTTACTTTCGATATATTGATACTATTATATTTTGTTACATTTAATTTAAATTGTCAGATAAAAGATTGGCTTTCTACGAAAGTACGTTATTACTGTATTTTTTTTTCCTTTAGAATTTTGTATTTGATATTTAGTTTCAGAGACCTAACCAAACCTAACACAAAATAGATCAAATTAAAAACAGTCATTTCTTTCTCACAGAAACAAATGAAAAAAAAGTGAGCTTTAATAAAATTTTAACAAACTTTTGTATATACATATATATATAAAATATATATTTAATAGTGTAGTCTTCTGGAGACGGGAGATGTAAAAATATCCTTCATAAACAACTGCTTACACCCATTTTTGGGGTTTTTTTTATTCCCTTTTCACATAAATTCCGCATTTGTTGTGTCAATTCATGAATTATTATTTTTCTTATTCTAATTCTATATATTATTTCAAAATATGGAATGCGTTGCATCGCAATACCCCTGCATACATTCGAGAATAAATTCTTATTATTTTTATATCTCATAACTTTAACAGAATTTTTGTATTTTGCATTATTTTGTACCTACAGTTACCTAATTTAGAGATGTTTCCTGTGTGTCAGTGTGTTGTGTAGAAAAGGATTTAATAAATAAACCAATGCATAAATATTATTGCTATTTTTGACACTAAGTGACAATTCGTGATGGAATTCCTTTATATTGATATATTGAAACAATTTTAAACATTTTTACTTCGGTTTCAGCGTAACATACCATAATTTGTAACAATCCGTACCGGTCAAAAGTAAAATACAGTTCATAATTGTTTCTATCAATGTTAGTATATCAATAATTTTGCAAGTAAGATAAGTTAGTGATCCAAGTAAAGGAAAAAACTCTCGAACAGCGAGCACTGGCTTTATTTGGAATTTGAAGGTCAAAAGAACTATATATTCGACTCTTCGCAATGCCATTTTCACCATGAGCTATGGGGCTTTGAAATGCCGGTTAAACATTGAAAAAAAGTATATTTTGCTCGATAAATTTTATTAATTATTCATAAGTGTTGATATCTTGGTCATAGGCCGGGTTGTTAAAGCTCATGTATTCATTATTTCAAAGATTCGCTGTAACATCAGCTATATTATCTGAAAGATGAGGCCGTTCTCCGTGATATTAATCATATTATTAGCTCCAGATAAAGAGGAAATGGATAATTACAGTTATTTTTCATAGATTCGAGAAGAGCCAGCACCATTTAATGTCCCAGAAGTGTGAGATGCAAAAACGTCTTCACGAAACGTGGTATCTAATTCATCACGAAATAAAATTACCATAATTTAGACTTCTGCACATGAAATAACACGAAATACATTTCGGGAGATTGCTTATGAAGGAATAATTTCGTGATAAAGAATGACGAACCTCCACATAAAATCAAAACCAGCAGATAAATAATTCTCTTCGATAATTTATTTTATCTTTTCCGGAAAACTTTAAATTAATTTCGAACCGTTTTAATAACGATAGAGAATCACTTATGACCACCTCGTAAATTGCCTACGATTAAATTGGTAGATAGTTTGCGGTATATTTTATAATTTTATTACGTGCGAAAAGTTTGTATGACCAACACTTTCTACGTGTAAGCGAATGCATACATCGTTTTCTTGATGTTGTTCACAGTTTTTTCAGTTATATTTTGTAAAATAGAGCAACTGAAACTAACATGTTAGTTATCAAATTGTGGAAAAAAGGTTTTCAAATGATAAACTTTAAACAATAATTATTAGCCTTAAACCGCTGACGGTAAATGAACCCGCACTTTCTGATTGCCGGTCAGGTGCACGGAACCACTGTGCTACGTCGGCATATTTTTAACCGCCAAATAATTAATAAAATACTAGTATTTCATTCAACAATTATAGCTTTTTTTCACCTGAAATCAACCAACTTTATAGTTGTAGGAAAGATAGTGTTAATTACTTAATTTCTCACTAGGTCGCGTCGAGATATATTAATTCTTCATTTTTCTTTCTTCAAATTTCATTTATTTTTTCGCGGAAAATTTTTTTAATTTATATTTTTTTTCAGGCTAATAATTATTGCTTATAATAATTTGCTATCCTTTGTGCATTGCATAAAAAAATTGTGTTGTAAATACAAATTTATATCTTTAATAACAAATTAAACTTTGTTTGAAGTATGACATTCCAACAGGGGTATATTGTGAGGCTGAAATAAGTTGGGAAGTGAAGGAGATAGGAAAGAGGATCGTTCTGGATGTTTGGGTCCAGTCACCAAACACGTCTAAAGTCAATTCATGGGAATAAAATTTGAAGATTGTACATATGTAAAATTTAATCACCGAAGAAAAAGACAATATTAAAAAATCTAAACCGAACTTGTCATGTTACACACACAATACACAGAAAACAAAGATTGGGATTGCAACTGGGGATCGAAAACAGGATTTATGTTTTACCGGGACAACACTTCAACCACCGAGCTATTGAGACGCACTTACTTGATTATTTACAACATATTATTACCAATCCTTAATTAATTACACTATTTGAGAATAGTATTAGCAAATGTTATATTGGGATGTTATGAGTTTGATGAAAATGACAGAAAATAATTGAAATTGATATCTCAGTAGTTAGAGTGTTATTTTGTAATTTTCTGTATTCTGTTTCATCTTCTTCTTCGACGTCTAAAGCCATTTAAAGCAACATTTTCAGTCAGTCTTTCACCTAGGCGTTAATGAGAGTATTTTTCAAGATGTACTCTTTTATGAAATGAGAAAAGAAAATATTAAACTAGTTAGTAATGCTTTATTTTATTTATAACATCGCAACACCAAGTGCTGTTTGATTTCTACCAAAACAAACCATCGGAAGTGTTTAAAAGTTATTTATTATTATTTGGTTGGTAAATACCACCTCTGGTGTGTTTTATTTCGCCATCAGCCTCCCAAAGAACAAAGGTAATAGATCTGCGCCTAAAATGGGTCGGCGTAATATATTTCGAACGTTCTAGATATCTCTCATTATTTCGCTACAACCACCCATTAATCTGAGAGATTATTATTTTTAACTGTTTATTCTATTTGGAATGAGTTAGAAACATTATTCAGACTGTTTTATGTGGTGTAATTTTTATGTGGAAGAGTCAGTGACGTAAAATCACAGAGGTTATAATATTATTTATAATCAGATTATGATGGTGGTCGATAGTTGGTTGGCAAAGACGTTAGCCACTCGACTAGCAGTTGGACTGATCGATATCAGATATCAAATACTCGCAGCGGGTACTTAATCCGTTTTTAACATGGGTGCTTAAGGCGAAGCTTAATGCTAAATCACTATTTTGATTAATCTTTATAACGAATTGGTGTACATTATGAATACCAAAAAATATGCTTTAGATAAATTGAAAGTTTTCCTGTCTTTTCGCTTGAGTAGAATACAAATAAAACAAATAAATTACTCGATAAAAATAATAATTTAACATACTAAAATATATGCTTTTCAATAGAAATGTATGAATGCGTAAAGGAAACCAATTAAAAGAAATACAGTATTATAGCTAAGATTATCTGTGACAGTTTCATTTGATTTAAAAAACCAGTTTTGTGCTTGAAATTAAACGTTTATAGACTCCGTTTGTCAAGCAATTTTAATGCCTATTACCTACAGAATAAGGTATACCAAGAATATACACATTTTTGGCTTGTAGTTTCCTCTAAAAAGAAGTCTGGACATCATTTCATCGAAAAAATATCGTCGTTTTTATAATCAAAATTAAATGATTTTCTTGTGAATCTTTATTACTTTATAAGGCTACATTTTAAACTATTGCAATCAGCTAATAATATTTTGTGGATGTTTATTGAAAATAAAAATTAAATTCAGTTTTGTAAAACACCCCTCCATTAGGAATATTTTTTCAAACAGTTTCGGAACCCCCAGTTTCTTCATCAGGATTAAATTCCCGCATAACCAATTTCGACCGACTTATGACAAGTTTCTCGTTAACTCTTTAAGGTTTTTAGTTCCCAAAAAGGGTTCCATGATAACTCAACACACTTTTAAAAAGTGATATAAAGTCATAATAAACGATGAATTATTTTTTTTTAACCTAACCTAACCTACTTAATTCAGTTAATAAAAATTTAGTTTCATTACTTTCCATGACTTTATATAACTTTTTAAAGATGTGATGAGTTATCATTGTGATGATTTATCCGGTCACCCCCAAAAAGATACATGTTATTTTTAAAGATAATATCTGTACATTTATTATACCGAAAAAATGATTATACGAAATTCCTTCGATAGAAAAAAATCGCGAAGTAGGCTCCGAAAAACACGTTTTTCTGTTATTTAATTTGCTATAGGAATGAAAAAAATCACAGTGTATCTTTAAATGCAACTAAATCATTTTTCAAGAGATTTTTGCTCTTTTTCAAACGAGTTGTGTTTTATTAAAAATTTTAAACTATGCCTAAGATAAGGAATGATTTTTTGTGGGAGATCCTTCAATTTGAGTTCCGCCACTGATTTTGGAAGAGTTTTCGATGGTGCAGGTGGCGTCGGTTCTACGGCGGCGCTACCGACGGAACGGACAGTTTTATAGGATTAACGTGACCGGTTCTGGGTTCTTTCGGGCCAGGCGCGGCACGGAACCTTCCTGAATCCACGGACGGAATTTTGGCCATCTCGTGTTTGCTTAATCTCACTAGTTAATATATTTGAGTTCGAGATACATAAAATCTGACCACGAATCTAACTTTGACATTGATTTACATCGTAAGTAGACAGATGAATTCACTCGGAGGCTTAAATCTGAAATGGGTGTATAATTCATTCTTTATTTATGGGCTCAGCAATTAATGTTGCGGATCAAACATAAACGTCCATACGTTTTATCTTTATCGGCCCCTTCAAATAACAGTGAAAAATACAAATAAATTTAATTTATGATTTTTCTTGTTTATGGGCACTATGAAAGTTGGCACTATGAAAGTTGGCACTATGAAAGTTGGCACTACGAAAGTTGGCACTATGAAAGTTGGCACTACGAAAATTGGCACTATGAGAGTTGGCACTATGAAAGTTGGCACTATGAAAGTTGGCACTATGAAAGTTGGCACTATGAAAGTTGGCACTATGAAAGTTGGCACTATGAAAGTTGGTACTATGAAAGTTGGCACTATGAAAGTTGGCACTATGAAAGTTGGCACTATGAAAGTTGGCACTATGAAAGTTGAAAACGAATTAACTGAATAGACCTAATATTATGAATTATGTTTCATCTCATAATTGAACTTTTAAAAAACAGATGTTATGATGGCCTATGTTAGCTGTGGGGATGCTGTGTGGACGGTCGTTTTAAGGAAAGGAAGGAGTGTCAGTTCTTGGAAAGAAAAATGTTAATAATGAGGGGTAGGTAAGAATCTGGGGATCAGTGTTTCCATTAGTGAAGAATGAATCCATCGAGATAATAATACATCGAGAATAATACTCAAGACCTGGATAAACTTCACCTACGAACCCGAGCACCTCTACTAAGTTAGCAAACGTAACGAACCGCTTGGGAGAAGTTAACCTACTGTAAAATTACATTAACGTCTAAAAATGTGCGACGGCAAAACAAAATTACAACCATTTTTATTTCATGTGTTTGTTTTTTTATGATATATGTTACACACACTACAGTTATAAATCAAAGCAATATTGTTAAAAACATGAGTTGTCATAATATATCACATTGTATGAATCCAATTGCTACCAGGAGATCATAAGATACGCGCAGGTCAATGTTTATCTATTAGTGTTACTAAATACGTATTTAAAATCTAATGTGTTTATTAGTGTTATCATATGTCTGTGTAACCATTTTGTGCTTTACCGTAAATGCAGTCATTTTCCGCATTGTTAACAAAGCGTGACCCAAGGGGCGTTTCAACCAATTGGTACCAGAAGACCATAATATAAACACGATGGATCGGTGTTAGTGAAATGCACTCACCGAAGATAATGAACACAAAACATGTGTTACAATGATACAAGTGGTACAATGATACACAATTTTATTAATATGATGTGTAATTTGGTGTGTCGTAATCACGATAGTTTTCCACATTGTTAACAACGCGTGGCCTATGGGGCGTTTCAACCACTCGTCTACCGGGAGATCATAATAGACACACAGGTCATACAATATGTCGGCATTCTATTCGCATTATTAAATACACGAATCATTGTTAATTAAAACATGTACAGAAATTATACTACAATTAATGAGCAGCGTAAACGTGCAAATACTGCACAATAATAATATTGATTTCCTCACTGAGGATTTTATTTAAATATTAATAAAATTCAGCAGTATGAAATGAATAATATGAAGTAATTATAAATTTAATGCGTAGTGTTTTTTTCAGATAATTCAGATGCACTACGTGGTGTAGTATTTTAAATTGAGTTGCTATCAATAACAACCCTTACGTAGATGGCGATAAGGTTTAAATTCCCACTTAACACCATCCGCCTGTTTTGATTTATGCAAGAAAAAAACATGGCCAAAAAGTGCCTTTTATTTTATTTTGTGGATGTTCAGGCATAAATATTTAATATTTTTTCGATAATTTTATAAATAACTTAATTTTTCACATTATACAATAAAATCATAACCGAAAATGGGTTCGTAAGTAGGAGATTTTGAACTTTAAAGCAGTATTCATAGGACTTATACATTATTTTTTTCTGGGCTCATAAAAAGACTTATCTAAAAAATACTCGATTGTTTCAAAGGCCAAGATGTATTCTACTCGCAGTATTTAATTAAAGCATCTGAAACAATCCTAGGCGACCAAATTTTCAAACCAAAAACACATGATTTTGCATTACTACGTATGGCATCGCCTTAAAATAAATTGCATGGTTTTTTTAGTGAGGTGAGGTGGTTTGTCCAAAGATATGTTTAGTCCCATAGTATAGGAAGATTCTTTGACCAAATTTTGTATTTGTATTTGTAGTTGCTTGTTAGATATGTTTTTGACCCTGAGATCTAGCGTTTCTATTGCAGCATATAAACGAAGAAATTTACCGTGAGCCGAGCCACGAATTATGAGAAAGGAACGGCGTTTCGCGCCGTTTCGTTGCATTCCCATAATTCGTGGCTCTCTTCTCCTGTTTATATGTCACGTTTGTCATTTGCACTGTCCCATCCAAAATACCGTAGATTGGCAAAGATCCATGTAGATCTTGATTAAGTCTTTTTTACAATAACTTTGCAGACTAAAGAGGCGTTAATGGGCATACAGTTCAACGCGTAAATTGATCCAAGAGATTAACAACACGGGTTACCATTACTTATCAATTATGTAATCGTGTAATCAGTATGTGCCATACCGTAACTGCAGGCAGTTTTTCCGCATCTGGTTCCGCATTGTCAACCAAGCGTGACCCACGGGGCGTTACAGCCAATAGCTAACCAGCAGCCCATAAAGCACACAAAGGTATCGCGTTAAATTGCCACTAAATATCGGAGGTGTTAGACTGGAAAAACGGAGGGGCGCGCGCTTGCGTTACGCATTGTTTACCACTAAATGTTACAACTAATGTAAATTATTATTAATTATTTATGTCATCTATCACTTCATCTGCACTAGACCCAATCATAAAGGCTCAGAAAACAATTTTAAAAATAATTCCAAGGCTACCTATAATTACAGACTCGAATCTAATTTTTAATATTATGAATGTGTTTGATGTTCTGCAGCTATATGCAAAAACTATCCTAACTCATCTATACTCAAATATACATAATTACTACGAAAAAAGTTCAAATACACGATGTACTCGAAGCAACAACAAAAACTTACAACAAATACCGATAACACATACTACGTTTGGTCAACGAAACTTTAAATACTTTGCGACAAGACTCTACAACATTCTTCCAGACAGCATAAAACAATGTGATTCACAAAAAAATTTCAAAGATAATGTAAAAATATGGATCAAAAATAAGAATAGGGCCTTCACCGGTGCATTCACCCAAATTCGCAGTTATTGAAGTCACCACATTATTGAGCGAATACATCTTAATACAAGTATAGGTATGTTCAAAGGTATTAGGAACTAACACGAAAAATTCTGCCTCAACACAGGCTAGCCTAGTGAGGCGGTATTTGACAAACCTCAACTGTACTTTTATTTTCTTTTTACCTTCACAATATTATGTTTGTATTTTTCTGTTAATTTTATAACCTTAAATATAAAAGTTACAAATCAATGTACACCATAATTATGTATGTATAGATGTAATGTGTAAACATTCCTAAATAAAGATATTATTATTATTATTAAGCTCGTTTTATTTTCTTCGTCACACTTTACAAGTCAAATCACAATATCTAGAATCTAGACTGACAGCTACCTCGTTAGAGTTCTCCGATTCAAACCCTGCTGTCTCAAATACTTACATAATGATTTTTTTTTGTAGTTTCTGAGAACCTTTAAAATTTAAATAAAAAATGTGATAAATTTGATATATTGATGTATTGATATCTACGAGTATTATCCCGTTTGGATGACATACTTTTTGGTGCACACATCATATTATTTTGCGAATTTCCAAACTTCTAGCGTTTTCAAATACCTACCATAGAATAAAAAAAAAAACTAGAAGTGCTTTCCATACAAATTTGAATGAAAACAAATATCCAATTTAGCACAATAGTCCAGCGCTCCGTCTCAATTACACTTGCCTGACATCGTACCTGATATCTCACTAGAATGTGTGAAATAAGGTTTTTTGTTTTGTAAGGCAAACATTTGTTGCACGAAACACTCCAACAAGGCATTTCTTGGGTTCTTCGTTATTCTAAGTCAAATACTGTGTGAACTACTCCTCACTTCAACAATAAAATACTAATATTTACATAAAATTTGTAATAAATGTTCACACATGATTCATAAATAATATTTAATTGGCATTGTGCCAATGCCAACTGAACTGAGTGTATTGTAATTATCTTGTGCTCATGTCAAAATATTAATCTGTAACCTTAATTCAGCAAAAATTCCGGGACTAACTACTATATGTACTCCTTATTGCTCAGAATAATAATTGAGGATAATAATTATGCAGCGTCAGTGGACATACTCAATTGAACTGTATAATGTTTACTGTTCCTATTTAAAAGCCCCCGAAAGGGGTGTTAATAATAAATATAATTAATTAATGAATCTACATAATAGTTAATCTATTTTAAGGTATCCAAGTATAAACCCTTTTTCCTCTCTTTTCTACATTTGTCGACGCACTGTACGCTTTGCCACTCTGCTTCTTGTTTGGCTATTCCCGGCGCGCACCTGCTATCGCTACCAACTACCAACATGCCTCTCGCAGCTTCCTCTCGAGAGATGCCGTGACGCTAATTGCACCAGCGCCGCCCTCAGGCCACAAGCTTCAACTGTGGCCTCAGCAACCCAACTAACCTATCCGCCAAGCCACCGAGCCAGCAAGCAACAGCCCAGCCCGCTGGCCCAAGCCGCATAACTCCATTACTTCCTTGCCAAAAGGCGATTTGCGCCGCTGCTGCCGCTGTTACAATTTTACAACAAATATGAGCATGATCCGTTTTATAAATCACCTTGGTCATTAGGCGGAGAGATTACATAATTGCCGTTGAACTGTCTTGAACTCTCTTCAGGCTTGATGGAAGGTCTTTATTATGAATGGAGATTTGATCGAGGAAAGTAAGTGCTAGATCAATATGGCCTTTAATGAAGATGAATTGATGACATATAATCAAGGTGGTACAAATTTAAACATTAATTATTTTATAGTTTTTCTATTAGCAAACTTATGTTTTGAGGTATTTATGCTTGTATATAGATTGTTGGTAGATAGAAAGAAACAATCTGTATCTTCATAGGTATCTACATAAATTAAAAAAAAAAACAGGTCAATGATTTGCAATTATTCGATGTTTTCAGTTACCTACTTAATACAATAATGGAATTAAATAGAGTTTGGTACTTATCTAGTATTTTTATGAAAATTATTTTGGTTCTAACGAAATCTTTCGTAAATGGAGTATTGAATTTGTGTGAAAAATGCAATTTGGGTGAAAAAGGGTTGAGAAATGTTTTAGTATTAAAAAAACTAGAGATGTAAAACTAGAGCTGTATAAATGACTTAATAGGTGCTACATGAGACAGATAATTAACAAAGCATTCTTGTATCTACCTACTTCGAACACACAACAATAATATATTGGCGTATAATGTCCATAAATTATTTTGATTAGACAAGATTCATTCTGAAGTTAAATGTGTTTGAGCTTGATACCAAAGCGCCATTAGTTTTCAGCGCAGAGTAGATACAAAATTACTCCATCTTAGATGTAGTTTTATTTTGACAAATTTCGGAGTGTGCCCAGAGGAAGGCAGTTAATTCGACACGCGATACGTCTTACAAAATAATTGAGTGTGGAAAAAATCAGAACAGATTTTAGACTTGTAACACGACACAGGAACATTATTATTCTGAGTCATGATGCAACATTTAAGATGATTTTTTCCGTGCTTTATTCAGTACTTCATGTCTGTACAAGAGCAATTTAATCTCCACGGTAATATGTATCATTTCTTTATTTATTACAGGTTGTTAGCACTTTATGAAGTTTTCCATGATTTCGTGCTACTTAATTCAATTTTTATATCTTCTCAAATAGTTTTAAAGTGGAGATGAGTGCGATTGTGTAACTTATCTTGTTTAGTTATTTTATTCAAGTAATTACAACATAGCAGTTTATATATCATTTCCTAATTTGTTCTATAAGTATAATTGGTACATTTAGTAAGTAGTGCCGAAAATCTTATAAACTCATAGTCTGTGGGGTATGAAACACGTAGAATACTCACTGATATGAAATACTGTAAATTTATTAAAAATCTGGTCAAATTATTCGTTTTCCTGTTAAAAATGGCACTGCAATGGTACTATACCGAAAGAATTGAAAGATTTCCCAACAAAGTAACAGTGAAAAGATAATATTTTATAAGGACGACGGAACACGTGTTTATACAAATACTTGGTATCGACTTACTGATATTGTCGCATTCCTTTATGAAATTTATGGAAAAGAATACGTGTTCTTTATATATTCTAAATAAATAATATTTTATCAGGAAGTTGGCATGCTGTCACTTTTTAAACAGGATAATTTTTCTGCGTGTACGCACATAGGTTTAAAAAATCGTTTTTTGAGGTTTTTATTAACTACTTCAATTGATAAAAATATACTATTCAGCATTAAGTAGGTGAAACTTAAATAACTACATTTATTCTCAATCTAGGAAAGGGGGGTTAACAACAAATTATTTGCGGATTGCTGCAGAAATGAATCGTTTACGTCAGAAAATGAACAAATAGTGTAAACAATGAGAAAAAAACGAAAAACTAAATTATCCGTTATTTGGACATTTACATTCATAATTATGGCATGGCTGAGGGCATAATATTATATACATGTCAGTTGCTTTTGGTCGACACTTCTACATTGAAAAGTTTATTATTTATTATAATTACGTTAAATAATAATGACAAACAAATGATCACGCTATATATGAACCCATAAATCAACTTGGCAAATTGCAATAAAAATTGCAATTGCGAAAAAATCAATTTGCTTTCTGAAATGCACTTTAACATGGTTTGAGATATACCAATTATATTAAAATAAGAAGCTTGTTTCATATACGTGTTACTTTTTTTACAATCAATAAACATAATGTTCTAACGGGTTAATCGTTTAGTGCAGTATTTCTCAAAGTGGGCAATAACGCCCCCCTTGTGGGCGCTGGAGGTTTTCAGGGAGGCGGTAGAAGCTCACAAAAAATTAAGGGGCGTTAAAGCAATCTAACGAAGCAATGGCAGACAAATTTTATTTATAAAATCTGACGGAATCTCTCTGAATTAAGTAATACCAATTTGTTTTACTTCCTTATAACAAAACGTTTTTATAACAAAACTGGGTATTCGCCATGTTTTTAGTTAGTTTTTTAAATTTAGTATAACACTAATAATGGAATTATATATTTTCTATCACTGTCATTGGTTCCTCAAAGTTTGCATGGAAAACTGTATCGGACTATCCACTTTCAGTTCAGTTCAGTTGTGTTCAGTTCGTGCCGTGTTTGTGGCAATCAAGTTCTTGTTCTCACTTGCTCATTGAAATATTCTTTGATCTCAAAAATAGGATATATCTATCCTATCCATAAATAAATGTATGTTTTAAAATTATATTTTAAGGATACGCAACAGATAGGAATGTAAAAAGGTAAGCTATACAATATGGGGGGCACTAGATTTTTTTTTAAATCTTAAAGTAGGCGGTAGCCGAAATAAGTTTTGAGAACCTGTGGTTTAATGGATTCGCTAACGATGTATCGATACACTTTCAAAATTTTAAATTTATTTCACTACTGTTAATTATAGCTTGTCAATACCGTCAGCAGCACGTGAATCTCGTTAATCGGTACGAATATCAAACTTCTTAAAATTGTTAATGACTTCGCATGAATTCAATAGTTGCTGTTAATCGTAAATCGCTAAGTGAATCGTTTTTCGCGCACGCTGCGTATTATTTTGTGTGAGGGTATCTGATGTAAATTAAGAGTATTATATATAAAAAGAGTAAATTTATTTCCACCCAATCAAAAAATTCCACGAAGATTTAGATGAACCGTTTTACACGTGCGTGCTGCATGTTTATGATTGGATTTCTGAAGTAAATTGCGAAGAGGCCTCACCAAAAGGGATAAGTATTAACATCACATCAAAGAATATTGCAAAGTTTTGATTAAACTTTTTTACTTAAGTTAAGCTTTTGTATCTGATCTTGTTGTACATCACCTCATGAATACTAATTTCTAAGTTTCTCGGAGTAGTGCCCATTGAGGCGTTATCAAAGATTAATTTTGCTGAAAAATGTTAATATGATTTTGTAAAATTGCATTAAACACCTGAAAGGGTTTGAAAATTAAATATTTTGAATTTTAAAGAAATTTATACTCGTAAACGTGTTTTAATAATATCTCGTAAATGGCGGGTACAAAATAATAAGCCACGAAGGTACGTAAAAATTATGCATAAAATAACAGATTTTCTTGGACATTATTTGAATAAAATTGTGAACTAGCAATTTATTTTGTCTTAATAATAGGTACGTAGGTACCGTATGAAATTCATTTTTTTATACTAATATGCGTAGATCCGTAACGTACGTAGAGAAACACTCCCCAAATGTAATATTTTTTGCTCAAAATCCTTTTTGGTCGATAAACAGATTATTCTGATCGAATAAAGGACCTACCCACCTTACCCGTACCTGATTTTTTTTTCACTAGCTCCACACAGAAAAATAATCTCCCTATATCATCTTTGGGAATGCTGTAAGTAGGATCTTTTCAAGGAAATAAAGGAGAGGAGATTCTGATAAGGTATGAAGGGTGGTGGAAATCTGAGGGGTTAGCGTGTCCCGGAGTGGCAGACGTATCCATCTGGCTGGATGCAAGAGGGAGTCTCCCTCAACTGGACTCTTCGAGTTGGTGGGCAGATAGATCAGCCACCAAGCCTTGTCACACCTCACCCCATGAACCCGAACACCCCTGCTAAATCACCAAACCAAGCGAACCACTCGGGGTGACCCATGGCCTATGGAAGATCCAATGAATGATTTCCGGGCGACGATACCAATACATCCTTCCAAGATTAGAACCATCTTCTAATTTTCTATAATACTTTTGAAATGAAATTTAATTTTTTAAATTATATTTAAGAACTATAGGTTTGTTAGTTATTTAAATAAAACACAGATCTAAAAATCAAACAAAAAATCTTCAGGATAAGTAATTAGGTAAGTACTTATAAATTCCATCCAAACCTCCGTGGTTGAGGGGCAAGGCTCTCGACTAGCGATCCGGAGGTCGCGGGTTCTAATCCTGGCCTGCGCAAGTAAATTTATCTCTACTGATTTGTGAAATTTGACAATTTAATTCTTTAAAATAATATAAGGTATTTTTGCGAAACGTTACATAGTTATCATCTATCTGATTCATCTACCCCACCTCCTTCCTCTCCCCCACTACATTCAACCTCACAGCATACCCCAATAGGAATGACACAGTCTCACTGGCTCCGGAGAGTTGTGAGCACTTAAAACTCTTGTGCTATGTCCACATTATAAAATATATTCTGAAATTTCATGGTGTTTGTAGATACGCCACAAAGTTCACTTTATTTCAACCATTTACTTCCTAAATACGCATCTGCTCAAACATTTAAACGTCCACAATCAGCAGTCGCATTTGAGTATTATTCTAAGAAGGGTGAAGAGGGCGGAAGGAGCGCGGGGAACAGCCCTGGGCAGGACGGGTAGCCAGGCAGGTACCTACCGCATTAGCAGTCAGTATGAGGCACTAGTAGGAGTCCCAGGCACTCATCTCCCTCGGTACGCGTATGAAAACTGCTAATTATTTTTCCATTAAGTTAGCCGATGGTAGTCGCCGCGACTAACTGCCCGGCTTCCCGCGTGGAAGTTAATTTTTACACGCATTCTTTTTTATTTGTTTTAATTCCTTTTTACTTTGTTTTGAATTCTTCTTAACGGTTTTTGCGGTTGATTTTCTTGTGGAAATTCGTCAGTAACGACTTTTTAATGCAATGATTCATTAGCGGTTTATAATCTTCACATTGTTAAACTGAAAGCAACTATATTTTTATTTAACTTGTCTATATAAAGTAGCCCTCAGGTGAATATAGCTTTTTTATGTTTGAAAAGTTATGATTACAAATTCCAACTTTTTTTATGATTTTTTCAAAACATATCTTTTGAAATCGTTAATTCGCGGGGGAATTCCATTTTAATTTTATACTTAAATCCTCTTCATTATTTTATTTTTTTTAATTTCTTACTTACATTTTACATAATAACCAGTTATTCAAAAATGTTAAAAATTTGTATCTGTATGGGTTATTAGAAGTGTTTTGTGAACACCTCACTAGAATAACATGTGCTGAGGTGTTGACATGTTTTAGTTAAGATAAATACAAATACAGCATCATCCTTAAGATTTTGACGAAGGACACTGTGGTGTCACCCATAGCGACAGTATTGTATCCATATTACCTAGGTTAATAGCAGTTATATCATAATATTACATACACAATATTGTGAAAATAAAAGGATACTATGTGAAGTGTAAATAATGACGCAGTAAGATAAAAAAGAATACATCAACAAAAAAGTAAATGATAATTAATACACGTATTTAAAAATTTCATGTATTAATTAAACAACAATAATCTATTTAGTAGAGCTAAACTAATAAATAAATGTTTATTAAATTGTGTAATGATGGGTTTGGGGTAAAACGAAAAAACTTACGTATTGAATATGGAATTGTTGGATGAGGATCTGCTGTATCTAAGAATATACATAACCTGAACACAATTCAAAAATGAATCATAAAGACCATACTGAAAGTACCCATAAGAACGCCTTCGATTGAAATTTTCAATAGTTTTGATGTACCAAATGTACAGCAAATATATGCCAAAAAATACTATTCAAAAATACTGAATCCTCTACAATACCGGGTATTCTTCACGCTAGATCAAATCACAATGACATAAAAAAGATCCATGTCTTAAACCACATTCGGACAAAGAAATTATATTTATTTTACGACGAAACTCAACAAAATCCTTCCCCCTGATATAAAGCGAATAGAAAATTTGAATGACAGCACAGGTCACCCTTGTGAAGGGCACTAAGAAATACAATTTATTGTACCGATATTTAATATCATATTTTATAAATACAATGTTTAACACTTTGAACGCCATGTAGGTCACCGGTGACCTCATTACGAAAATCGTCTTTTTTCTCCCCTAGTGCCATGGCGGACACCGGTGACCGCAGTTCATTTTCTTGATTTTCATGGAAAATTTTGGTAAAAAAAAAAAGAATACGTTTTGATGGTCACCGATGCCATCTGAGTATTTTTATTTCAAATTTAAAATGGTAATGTTTCTTCATTTCCACAATGGCGTTCAACGTGTTAAATAGTGGTTATAATAAAAAATAAAAAGTAGGTTTTTGGAAAAATTGTGTATACTATACTTAATGTATTATTTTTCGGTGTTCTAGTAAATACTTACTGTAGTCGATTTATCTTTAAGAACACCGGATAAGAACGTTATTTTATTACAACTCTGAAAGCATTTTATAAAAATATCATAAGGTACACAAGTGCGGCAACGTAAAGTCCATTCGGGTTTTCGTTTTGTCGGAGCGTTGATCGCGCGGCTTCGGCCCTAGGCCAGAATTTATCTCTTTTTTTATTTCAAGCCAACAGAAGTTGTAAGTAAACCTCTTAACCCCCTTGCATTAAAAACAAATTAGAACTCAGGTACAGAATTTAAATAATGCTTTAATTTAAATAAGGTATTCTTAAAAATGCACCTGTGCAAGCGGTAAAATGAAGATCAAATCAAACTATCAAAATAGGTAATAAAATCAAAAATTCTCATAAATATGTATTTAACCTTTCACTGATAACACAGTCAATAAAGCATTCAAATGATACTGGGATTCTATCAAAAGAATGAACATGGGAGATAGCAGAGATAGCGGAGCTACATAAATATGTGCCAAACGTTTGGGAAATTTATTTCTGGTATTTTAAATCGATTCATAGTTATCTTTATCCTAGTATAATCCTTATTTAAAAACTTTTTTTTAAATTTAATTCTAAATTTGTTAATTTTTTCTTCTAATTTTATTTCTTTTGGAAATTCGCCAAATATCTTCATTACTCCGTACATCGACGACTGTTTTTTTCCGAAGTGGAGTTTTATATCATTTCCTTTCCTTGTCTCATGTGTGTGTTTATGCTGCAGGTTTTCAATTTTTCTGAAAAATTCATTTGATCTGTATAACGTAATATTTTTTTAGATAGAAAATAATGTATTGAAGTAAACAATTTGTTCAACTCTTGAAAGGCCAAGATGCCAAACAAAGCGTCTGTAACCAAGTGGGTCTTCCGACGAACGCATCCATTTTTCTGTCTTATGGGCTGTATTTGCGCAGGAATAGGTAAAACACTAAAATGATATGTCAAGTATTTAAGCTAATATAAGGAGGATAGTAGATGTATCCATTTTTCTTCAATATATTTCTCATAGCTCTATTTTGCAGTATTTTTATTTGTTTCATTAATCCATCATTGACTAAAAATAGAGGGCTGCTACAGTAATTAACGTTTGGTACAATGTTACAATTTACAGCGGTCCAATAAAAAAAATAATACCAATACATGTATTTTAACAATGCCATAAAGTGGTGAAAATTTCGAAATTTTGTCAGACCGCCTCAAGAATCATCAATTGTGCATTTTTTGTATCTGTCAACAGAATGAATAAGTTATGTTTTTAATGTTGGTACTCATTCGGGGTGAAGAACAGGAGCACGTTAAGAAATAATTCCCACCGAATCTTGAAAACGAATCTGTGCTTAACTGCCGACTTAATTTGATTTTATTTATAAATTATTCACGTCGTA
The DNA here is from genome assembly GCA_026573805.1 of Hesperophylax magnus. NCBI lineage: Eukaryota > Metazoa > Arthropoda > Insecta > Trichoptera > Limnephilidae > Hesperophylax > Hesperophylax magnus. The sequence continues at coordinate 12,875,310 of JAIUSX010000022.1, forward strand.
AAGCCTCGAAGAAAATAATAATGATTTACGGCGACGGCTGAGGGGTTAAGTTCTGATAGGCAGCGGCAGTTAATATCCCGGCAGAACGCAGAACGGTAGAGAACCAACATCGCCAGTGGCAGTTAACAGGCCGAGAGATCGTGCACTATGGTTTCGTTCAACGAGCTATTAGTTCCCCCAACTACCTGCATTACCAATTGACGTGCGTTTATAGCGAGTTGTTATATCGTGCATTTGAATTATAACACGTGTGTAGATATATATCTTTCAAAAATGTATTTCGAATAACTTCTTTCGGCTGATGGCATTGACTTTTGGACATGTAAATCTTTTCGTTTTTCAAGACTGAGAAATTATAATGTAGTGTATTTGAGCCTGATTCTCGAGTTGAAGCTACTCTCCTTAATGCCTCGATTAGAAGTACTTTCATAAATATTCCCATCCTTACTTATTTTAGTATATTTATCTTATTTACTTAAGTGAAAATATATTACAAAATAATAACAATAATATTTAAAAAAGAAACATTTTTCTCATTGAGTTTAATAGAACTCATTTCAGCGAAAGAACATTATACTATTAAAATAAATTATTTTTAATTAAAATAATACGAATTTAAAAGGGAGTTCAATGAAGAGTGTACTATAGTGTACCGGTCGGTGGCCGAGTTGACATCGCGTTTGGGTCCCACCCAGGCGTATTGTGTTCAATTCCTCGGCTGGCTAAGTCCAAGCAACATTTTCAGCTTACTGTGGTGGTAATAGGAGATTTTCAAATATTGTCAGGTTATTCGTAACATGGGAATGTTTGTCTTTCTTTCTTTTAAAAAAAAATATGTATATATTTTATAATAGACTAGGCAGACTTAACACAGTTCATTGAAAAAATATTCCATAAATAGGTAAATTTTGATGTCAAAAGTTGGATAGTTCCAAAGAAATGTTGTGTCACTGGTTAATAAATCTGCTAAGAAAATATTCTTAAAGGGCTTTTGCCAATAGTTTGTTACTGGAAGTTTTAAGTTACTAGATAATGCGTTTTACTGCGTTTGTGCCATGTATTCCAAAGAGTTAATTCCAATATTTTTGGAGTAGTATATATATATATATATTTATTGTCCAATAAGATGTTTCAAATAAGGGATATCTAACTTTTTTTGGATGGCGACAATATTAGTGCTTTTTCGCGGTATCACGTAATAAATATAAGTATGTATCTGCTGGTTTATCAGGCAAATATTTTACTAATATAGAAAGAAGTTGGATCAGAGAGCTTAATAGTTTGAATAACGTTCAAATGTGTAAGTAAAAACTAAATAACTTGGAAAACAGTCTAGTTATGTAGAACTCTGAGACGTGCCGAAGGCCTGGTGAGAAATGTATTAGCCATAGAAAAAAATAATATTTAAGACAATATTAGCGATTCTTGAACGAAAATTTAAAACAGAAAAATCGGTAAAAGATACTAGCCTTGCCGGGGTGGGTCCTAGATACGACCGTATATTTTTCCAATATTTCTGTTTCAAATTTTCATATAGGAATCGCTAATATTGTCTTTAATAATCAAACATTGCAATTTGAGGTTTACTCATTGAATTATTCCAAAAATAATATTTATATACAGGGTGTTAAGGGACGTACTTGACTTTATTCCTAACACTATTTGGAGTAAAATATGTTTACTAGTTTTTTGTGTTTTTTTTTATCATCATCTTATCTTTTATCAAATCATATTTTTATATCAACTAAACTAAATAACAACTGACTAAATTTGGAATTAACTCCTTACAATATATTGCACAGAAGCAATACAACGCATTAACTAGTAATCTAAAACTTCTGGCAACGAACAAAAAAACATTGGCAAAAGCTCTTAAAAGCTATTTCCTCAGCACTTTTATTAATGAATGACACATTCTTTCTTTGGAACTCCAAAATAACTTCTGCTTTTATTTATTTTAATGTATTTATGTTGTCGTGTCTTTAATCTAATGTTGTGTTTCCCGAAATGATTTTTGCAAATTCACTGGGAATAATAAATTATAAATTTGTTATCATTATGTATTATCTTGTAATAAATAATAACATAATAAATAAATCCTGTATTTTCAAAGTATTGCTTTTGAGCAATTGTTGCTTTCAGGGCAGTGAAAGATTCAATAGTGGATATAATATAAACTTAGTTTTATATTATGGGGATATTTTATTCGTCATTGACTAAATTTTAGCATCCTGAATATTTTACCTTCAATCGATGTCATATATTGGATTAAAGTGAGAGGAAAACACTTAATTTTTATGCGATCGTAAAAGCTTTAAGAGAGGAAAACAATGAGCACTTACAAAGGCAGTCATATTTCAAGAAGGAGATGAAAAACTTTAATTGGGCTGATGTTTTATTTATACTAAAAACAGTCAAATTTTATAAAGCTTTTTACGACCCTATTTGGTTATAATGCTTTCTTTGGATGTTTATTCATTTGATACTTGCGGCGCCAAAATAAAGTGAAAACTTTTTCAAAAGCTATGCGCTACGTAAAGCTCATATGAAAACATGTCATTGAATTTTCTTATTGTATTGAAAATTAAAATTTCTTAGTAAATCGTTAGTTACAATTCCAAACTTAAGTACGATAAAAACATAAATTTATATATATTATCTATTTTTTTACTCTATAACAAAGCAAAAAAGCATTTCAGTTCTGTTTTTATGCGAGTTCTTAGAAGCCCTTTTTGTAAATCATATTATTATATCTGTGGCTTGCTTCTGAAATATTTTAATTTTTTTTTTGGCGTTATTGACCTAAATTGGAAATCTTTTGATGCTCAAAAGAACATTTCAATTTCTTGGAAAACAGCATTTCTTAAAATAAAACTTAGCGAAAAAGAGAATATTCTACACAGGCTTTGTAAAACTTTAAAAAGTAACATTGGTCCTTTTAGAAGCAAGCCACTTATTTATTGATTCCAATATTTATATAGATCGGCACGGGTAGGTACTGTAAATTTTGTTGTTATTTTTAATAGATCTTAGAAAATAGATCTACAACTATTATAAAAAATATTGATCAATGTCATTAATCTATCTATCTGTCTATATAAATAAAAATGTAAATGTTACGATTGCTTTGAAATTTTGACAAAACGTAGCATTTGAATACGCGTGTGTTATATACCTATATTATATAAATGTTACCTGTGATAGGTAAAAACAACCCTTTTTTAAAAAACAACGTCATCTGTTGGACATAAAAGTAACACGCGCTATTGTTTCTCTATCTGCACAGACAAACTGCTCCACAGCGATTGGCGGGGTACAGCTAGTAGTTTAATATATGTATGTTTAAAATTTGAAGGGTACATCGGAAAACACTGGAAATAAATTTCTCTTAAAGTTATTTTAACTACATCATGAATCTTTAATAAGAAAATTATACGAGGAAACGAGAGTTCAGTGTTATTGTTCTTGTGTAACTAAGTTTACAACACGTAGTTTGAAAAATATCAAAATAACTAATATATTGTAGGATAAAATAGGATTATAGCGGTCCCGATCCATTTGACTGTTAGTTGGTTTAGAAAAGTCCCAATATGGGCGTATCATAAGATATAAGCTGCCCAGCGGAAGAAAAGTCCCACAGGACATTTGCTGATTTTATTTGACAATGGCGAATATATAAAAAGCTTTTGTGCGATTCGAACCTCGTACGGTCTCTTTATCTCTTTTTCAATACATCCCGCGTAGGGCCGCATAATCTGCACGCACACAGCCTACAGCCTACAGCCTCCCCCAGACACATCTCACATCTGGTCAGTAGACCTCTGTGCACCGCGCTTTCGGGAAAAATGTTAATATTATTCCAAGTCCCCTTTTACCGCTCTCTCCGCGAGGCATCAATTTGGGAACAACGATTAGTTTCTGAAACGCTCCGATTCTGTAATTAGATTAGATTTCAATTCAATATATATTTTAATTGATTCATGTTCTGTACCATTGTTTTTCTCTGATCTAATTAAACATTCACTGCAAGTCTCAATGAACAACTGATAAAAACGCTTTGATCGTTAAACGAACTGTTTACTTTGATCGCTTCGGTAAATAAAGTTTTTCATAGAATGGTTAAAGCATATCCACCATATAAAACTGCAAGCTCAACTCCTCTCAAAGGCTCGACAGAAATAATGGTTGTCTGCACTTTTCGAACTAGATATTTCTGTCGCTTTAAATTTAGTACTTTACTAAATAATAAATAAATCTAATCGTTGAAAATATTCGATAAATCAGGTGAATGGAATGCCTCCGGCGTAGAGACGGCGTGCTATGCACCCGGTTTTGGGACCGCGCGTATTTGGAGAGAGAATAAATTCTCAAAAATGTTATTTCCGAAAGAAACAATATCCAAAAAATACGAATCAATCACCAGCCAGAGTCCCCGGGATTGTTCGCTTTAACGAGGTGCCCGCAATCACACGCCGGCATTCCTACCCAACGAGCGACCACTAGGCCCCAAGCAAAAACTATCAAATTCATTCGATTCCATTGTAACAAAAACAGCGGAGAAATGCTCCAAAGTCCGGATTCGGAGACGCTCAGTTCTTTCCCTCGTTATTTGTGGAAACGCGGCCGACGGGGCGACCGTTCGCTGTACCCCGAGCGGTTTACATCTTTATAAATGTCCAAATAGTTTGAATTTTCTTTGTTGGACAATACGAAATATTGCGCTGAAACTTTAAACAATTGACAGCTTCGCAATAGTCGATACAGTTACAGTACCTACCCACTGCATACTAAATTCGTGCAAGTAAATTTGTATCAAGGTGGTACTTTCCACTGCCTATATTAAATGCTTCGTGGAAAGTCGAAATTACTTAAAAAACTTTTTCCATGTTTATTTGCTACGTTCTTCCGACTTTCTTCTATGCATTTTCCATTTCTTTCTCCAACTCTCTCATCTCGCAACAATCAGGGTAGGGGGTATAACTCAGATCCAAAATTGGAACCGAAATATTGTGACGTCATATAATTGCCTAACTATATCCACCAATAAAAAACTCTTAAATTCTATGGAATACACTTTCATAGTTTTTCATTGGTGTATAGTATAATTTTTTTTTTTTAATTTTTTTTATTTATTCTTTAATATATTTGTTATACAATGGTTGTAATAATTTTCAAATATTGTCCTCCACGCTAGGAGTTCACCTGTGTTGTGGAGGACTTTTTCAATTGTAAAGTTATATAATTCTAAAACAATACAGTGGAGTTGGTTACACAGCGAAACATTAAAAATTAAAATATAAAATCGATTTTTCCATAGTTAGGCACCAAATGAGAACTTTATTGTCTATATATTGGCAAACCTATGGTTTTTTAGGACCAATTTTATTTTATGAATCAGGGTATCATAGAGAAACTATTTCAGCAAAGGTTGGACACTTGCGTAGTCCTTATAGTATCTATTCTAAAAATAATGCATTTTCTAATATTGGATATCGATCAATCAAACTTTTATCATAATATTTACTAGATTAAGAAGTTAAAAATCTGCAAACAAAAAGCTCAAAAACAAACAAAAAAAGTTCAACCCTTAGAATTTGAATTGATATATTACTCGGAATAATAAAATTGAATATTTCATAGCCAGACTTTCGAAGTTCTTCTCGCGAAAAAGTTGCTTTTCGCGCTTCAAAAGTTCGCGCTCGTATATTGTTTGTCTTTCAGCGGTATTGTTTCGGTCCATTGTTGGAAGCTGCCGCCGGACCGGGCTGTCGGCTCCGCACAAAGGAGATTCATCTCATTGTCCCGGGAGCAAGTAGCAGAAGCTGAGGGCGAGGGATATTACAACTCTGCCGAAATTATACTCGTACAGTGCAACTGGGCCCCCTTAGGTGCGAAATATTTCTCGCACTCAATTTTATCAAATTTGTACATATAACCCCACTTTTCTCATATACCATTAAACTTTAATTTACAACATGACAATATTGTATGATTATTTGACTAAAACTACAAAAAAACACAAATAAAGAAATAAGTGTAAATACATTGATTTTTTGAAAAACTAATATTGTTAAGTACTTTAATTTATTTATTTTTTGTAATTTCATAATATTATAATCACTTGGACACTTTAAAGAAATTGTTTCCAAAAACACGCTTTTAATCGGCGTTCAAATCACATATCTGCTCAAAAATGACAAACCCCCTGGGTCAAATCTGTCCCTAAGCGGCTGTAATAGAATATGATGTTTGTGGTTAGTAATGTATTTCCGAGTCTTGAAGGGTTAAACCCCCTTTCTTATAATAGAGGTGTAAATATTACGCGACGCGCAAGGTCGGAATATTGAAAAACTTGCTTTATTGCGGCGTAGCTATAAAACGGACTCAAATCTTGCTTAGGGCAGGCTTTACTATACGGAAGCTGAACCGGCGCGTACAAATCTACATAATAAGTAAGACGGATAAAGTTTACTCACTACACACTCTATAATTTTTGTGTAAAGTACCTACTAACGAATGTAATATTATTTATTTGAGTTCACTTGCTTTTCACAAGTGTTTATAGAAGAAAATCAGTACCCGCTGTGGGATTTGAGGTCAATCAGCCATATAACTTCGAGTTATGCAACTTCTTATCAGTTCTAAGGTGGGTCAAGAAACCAATTTATTAACGTGTTCTCAATACTTGACTTTATAAAATAATTACTTCTTATTTTGGCAATTAACCCAAATACGCTTAGCGCTTTAACGTAATGATAAGGCTTTGATATATTTTCGAACTGCCCCGGTGCAGTTCGAGTAATTCCTTGAACAAATAAATAACTTTGTGGCGAAGGCTGTCAGAAATAGATCAAATTTGAATTTGGAATAATCATAATTCTGATGATATTTTTTAATCATTTTTATGGGCCTTTACATATGAATAGTATAAATTATACAGTTTTTGTTATACATAACTAAACTGCCCCAGTAACAATCTTTTGTATTTGTTTCGTGTTAAATTGAAGATGTCCACTGACTCGGTATAATCATTTCCTTCCATTAGTATTTTGTACCATGAGGAATACAAATGACAGTTAACCCCAGAATGTCTGCTGAAAGAAGGGAAGAAGTAGGTAATACGTATAAACTGTATTCATAAAAACAATAGGTATCTACTAGAAAACAACAATGAAATTGTAGGTTAAATATGTAAAATGATGACAACTGACTTGTAAACCACTGATTCCTGAAGTTATTTGTTGTAAAAAAAATATTTAGAAGGCATTTTATTCTCTGGTGACTTTTTGTTCAATTAAAACATAATTAAAAATATATATCGGACAGTTAGGATCGGGTCAGGATTTTGCCGTTACTCGGCTGAATGACCAGCGACAACATGTAAAAGAAATATTTGTGTATTTTTTTTTGGTCAATGCTAATATTTCGTTAGTATTTTTTAACTCCAAATAACGTCAGAAATCACTGGTCAAAGCAAGTCAGGTATTCTGTACAGTCAGAATTGATTGATGCCAATGGACACATTTTTTTACTATTAATCAGAAAATCTATTAAATTAATCAGTTGATGACGAAAGTATTTTCGATATTGACTCTTTTTAATAAAAATAATTCAACACATAATAAGAAGATTTGTATGTTCGTCTCATGCAGATGCTCACCAGCTAAAAGTGATGTAAAAATATGAGGGTTTTCGTCTTATCTAGCCACTATGATGATTGAATGATTTCTGATATCAAAATGAGTACCAAAATACCATTAATTATAAGGTAACAAATCTGAATTTTAATAGAAAGCAACCATTCTGGCAACGGGTGTGGCGTATTGCGAAATTCAATAAATTTTTTTAAATAAGGATTTTGCTATGCACTTTTACTAATATAATTTAATTAGATTACTTAATGTATTTAGAGAAATTTACCTTGCATAATATTCAATCCACTTTTTAATTGAACGTTCTTTCTTTCTACGGTGGATAGATCAATATGTCGTCATATAAAAACTACTGAAAGTGCTTATACAAGAATTTAGGTGATATTCTTCAAACAAATTGGGATATAGTTTTCCGAGGTTTACGCACTTGGTCAACGTGTTAAATTCCAATTAAAGCAATACACCATTTCATCGCAAAATTGATTTTTCAATTAATTTAAATGGATGTTGTCAGTCCGGGTGTTGTGTTGATGATTGTCAGGGGGATCCAATTGGTAAGAATTGGAAACAAATCATGCACGATGTATAAATTTAATTTGAATTATTTTATAAATTTAAATTATTTTATAAATTTAATTTAATTTAAATTATTTAATAAATTTAATATAATTTAAATTATTTTATAAATTTAATATAATTTAAATTATTTTATATATTTAATATCATTTAAATTATTTTATAAATTCAATATACTTTAATATAATTTAAATTATTTTATAAATATAATATAATTTAAATTGTTTTATAAATTTAATATACCTAATTTAAATTATTTTATAAATTTAGTATACCTAATTTAAATTATTTTATAAATTTAATATAATTTAAATCATTAATGTATAAATGTCCGTTTAACACCAGCCGCCCGTTTTAAATTTATGAAGAAAAAAAAATTGCTTAATTTAAAATTAGAATGTTTTTTTTTGTGAAGTTCAGGCACAAATATTTAAAAGCTTTTCCGTCATACTCTAAAGATCTTAATTTAGCACATCACACAATACAATTGTATCCGAAAAGAGGTTCGCAAGTAGTAGATTTTACATCTCAATTAATTTTTTATACGCATTATATTTTAATTTTTTCAAGATTAAAAATATCTGAAATCATGTACTAAATTATAACATTGTAGATTTGTTGTCTACCATTAATAAGTAATGCAAATAACACAGTATAATATGACCTCAAGTTCAGATAGCTCCTTTTATTAGCGAACCAGTGCACAGTGGCGCGGCAGACCAGCGGCCCGCCGGGTCACGCACTATTTGTAGCGGCGGATAATTGGCGGGGCGCTCCTTTGACGGGGCCGCCGAATATCTGAGGACGCAAAAACGCAGCGGCGGGTGACGAGAGGGTTGGGAGGGGGGAGGGTCCATTGTGAATAGGCGCATATCAAATACGGTGGCATATGATTTGGACTCTATCTTTCCCGGTGACGTTTTTTCTTTGGTACCCCTACAACCTAAAGTATTCCAAATTTTATATTTAAAAAAAAATATATTATTTTTCTGACCAATGTCTACGTGTGTATACCAATATTATTTATTTTAACAAATGATGACATAAGAATATTCGCCTTCCCGTAATCATTTGACATAGTTAAAGTATTATTTTTTAATGATAAAGGATAACAAATAATTATAAGGAATAATTTAGTCTCCTGAAATACCAATACAAATTTAAAATATCTCCAATATTGTTATCTTTTATGCTATGCATAAAACCTTTTCTTATAAACATTAGTTTATCATTTAAAAAAAATAATATTTGACAAGTAAAAAAATATTTCACCAATAAATGAAGATGTCATATGTCTCGACGCCATCTAGTGAGAAATTTAGCACTAACAAAGCCTTTCCTATAAAAAATAAAGTTGCTAGTTTACAGGTGGAAAAAATATAATAAGCAGTAATTGTTGATTGAGGTATTAGTACATATTGAATCATTTGGAGGGTTGGAAATAAGCCGACATAGCTCAGTGGTTACAAAGCACCTGACCGGACTTCTGAAGGCACGGGTTCAATTCCCCTTGGCGGCATTTATTTTTACTAGGGAGATATTTTCGATTTGTATTGGTATTTCAGGAGACTAATTATTGCTTATAATTATTAGTTAAAAGTAGGTTTAAAAACCGTATCTTTTATAATTGGCACTATTTACATAAGCCGAGATCACACCTGATCTATTATATGGCCTATTCCATAGAATCTATGAAATAGATAAGCAAGAATAAACGTTTCTATGAAATATAAAGCCAAAGTTGAACCGACTTAAACTTTCGTTCGTTAAATTGACCATAGATTCTCAAAAAACAGACGAGGTGAGAACGAATCTTTAGTTAAACTACACTACCGTATATTCCTTAGATGGTTGTTGTTGTCACAGACGCGTAAAAGCATGCTGAGTCTGTTTTGCAGGTATTTCAATAAAGCCAGCTTGCAGTATTGACCTCTGCGCACCTTCATGAACACTCGTTATCAGTTGTTTATGTTGGTTTCATGAGGACTGGTTGTTTCTTCGACTAATTTTTGTATAAGTTGGCTCACATGTGGGAAGAGTTACCGGCATCTGTCTTTCCTCCTTCAGATAATCCGGACCTATTCAAGACCTGCATTGATAAATCCCTTCCTACCTCAAGCCGCCTCACAATGCTACCCAACCGAGTGGCTATATAGTACAGACAAAGGCACTCTCATGACGTTTAGCATTGTTTACGTAAATATAAAATAAATTAAATATTATCTGCCGAAATATATAAACAAGATATCGATCAGTTTATCGTTACGATATTGAAAAGTAAATATACAAGGTCGTCCAAGATGATATTAAAATAAAACCAATTCGAATCATACAACTCATCTGTGATTAACGTTTGGTTTTTGAATATGTATGAGGGTTAGAATGGATTAAATTAGAAATCATCTCCCGAACAGTACTGCTCCGGGCACCGGGGAATGGGCAATGTTCAATGGGCAATGGTAAATACCGACAAAACGGTTACCCACAGATTAAAAGCGGAGATATTGACACCGATACCTCGCGTATAATTACAAGAATTCACCAAACCTCTCCCCTTTGTTATTAGTTATTAGCCAGATATTATAAACATCGGATTAATTAACGTTTTCGATCTAGCTCGACTCGCCTCGCTCGGGAGGCGGGCCGCGGGCTCAGATAGGCAATGCCCGTAAAACCAATTTTATACCACCAACTTTATAGCTTCCCATTTTTTCCTCGCGGCCGCTACTTATTTTTAATTCTTCATATAATAACAAAGAAGCAGTCGTTAGGTCGTGGCTACTGAAAAAAGTTTATTTGATTTATGTATCGCAGCATAAGAGTGTTTAGTTCGTGAGCGAGCACCACACGTGGTGCACACCCGAGCGTGTGAAAAATTAATATATTTTAATTGATGTATTAACTCTATCCATTGGGGATGGCATGCCAATGCAAATGAATTCAATCCGAATGAATCGATTACTACCGAGGAATGACCCGTTCTAGGGTTATTAGTTATAAATGTTTAATAATAGACTCGACCAACGCCCAATAGGAGTGTGGCAGGAAATGTGAACTGAAAATATACGTTATTAGTAGCAATTTCATTTAAGAACCGACGATTAGCTTTTAAGAGCTTTTTATACGTTGTTCTCTGCACGTGGTAAAACCACTCAAATAAACACACCACAGAACTTTACTAATAATCTGTTTTCGTCGAAAAAGAGACGGAGTAAAGGATGATGTCATTTGGAGTTCTCCACGTTAGATGAATCCAAATCATCAGATTTAACTCTGAAAAGGAAAAATCAACCAAAGACGAAGAAAACAGTTCCAAATGCCGATGATAATTTTAGAACCGTAAGATCTAGTGTATCCAGTGTCCGCGGCAACAGCTATAAAGAAAGAATCGCTAAATCTTAACTCGTAACACACTTAAAAGGATATACCACTTGTCAGAAAACAGGACTTAAAAATTCAATATTATGGCGAGGTCCAATGCTCATCAGTCATCTATTTTACAACGAATTCTCGTTTTTGCCGTCCCCAAAACACTTAAATTATGTCCTGCGTTAGCTAAATAATTGAAAAATGACATTCTCTCCGAATGCAATAATAACTGTGCTGCTTTTAATCGGACCAATTTTTTAGGTTAGTACGCTTGATAAATATTTACTACCTTTATTTAATTCTCGAACATTAATAACGTCTTTCGTTATTTCGTTACCATCGATTTATTGGTCTGCTTCGAGCTCTCTCTTCTGCAAAACGGCCATCGACGAATAGCAAAATAGTTGTTATGAAAAAAAAATTGACGAATGTAAAATTATTTCGCATCGAACTAATTTATTAGATAGCCACTGGTCAACTTTTGTAATTTGATTTAAATTTTAATGAATATGAATGAAACGACGATAAAAAAAACATTCACATCTGGAGATTGGTGTTTAAATCATTTTCATTTCTGAACTTTTAATGTTTGTTTTCAATTAACTGCGTTGGGAAGTGATCGGTTTGTGCGTGGGTAATCTTCTGTCTCTAGCCCATTTCCAGGTAGGTAGGTAACTCAAGGAAGGGAAAATAAGCATTAAATACGCCTGTAAATTACTTGTCAAGATATATGAGTCCCCTCGAGCTGTAAGGGATACGGTAGCACAATTAACATTTCGAATTCATCCTCATTTATTTAAATACAACATTTAATATTCAAGTAGTTTTCATTAACTGGGTACTAAATTTTAAGACTTAAAGCTGATTGATTTATGAAATTCAAGCATCGAAGAACCACAGAGTTGCCTTGATGAGGGACCACTGTTAAGAATCGAAACGTCGCGCGGCACTTGAAATTGGTTCTACCCATAGTGATCTCTTCCTGTTCATCTCCCAATCCCACCTTCCACAAATGGGATTGCAATGGTTATAAAAATGACACTAAATAATGTTCATAGATAGAAGTTAGTAGTGCAAAATGGACTGCTGCTACCCTGCTGTATAGCAGTGAGGTATCAAACTGATAGAGGAAGAATTAAAGTACACTGAATGCTGTAGAAACGAGATTCCTGAGGGGTATATTTGGTTTAACCATCTATGATCGTGTGAGAAATGTGGAGATTTGCAAATAATGCAAGGTTGATGGAAGCGTAATGAGTAAGAATTAGAAAGAAAAAATTAGATGGTTTGGGTAAGTAGAGCGAATGGACGAAGAAATGAGTGTAAATAAATAAATTAAAAATTAAAAAATTTCTAATACATTACATCCTGAAAATTTATCACATGCCTATGAGAAATTACATATAATATTTGCAAAAAAAGAATTTAAAAAAAAATACAAATTTCAAAAAAATACAGGCAGTATTCCAGATCGCGTCAATGAGGAGACACTCTTTCAAGAATCAAAAGGATTTGCCTTTTGAATCTTTTCTCCTTGAAGCAAAATACATATTGAACATATGACGTAAATTTGAATGGTAGAATATGACGGGGAGGGTGCCCGAGTGAACCAAAAATTGGGTCGGGCTGTGTCAAGGGTCAGAATGACGGAAAGGTATGTATATCTGAATACCCCATCAGATAAATGACGTGATGTTAGTTAGTTAGTCAAAAATCAGATGTATAATATATATATATATAAATATCCCACTTTGCTTTGTTCCGTTCTCACGTATTTTCCCTCAAATAAAATGGATTTCGCTGCAAATTTGTGTTCGGTTAAATAATATATAATGTCACAACATCGAATCGTGACTGACCAACGCAATTAATATTAAAACAGTAGTTTGTTAAAGTAATTTTTTATTAAATTAAATGTCACGTGGGCACGTCCGAGCGCAGCCAGAAACAGTGTTTTCTCTCCGCGCAGGTGAGGCTCCCCGCTGACCGTACTTATTTCAACTAAACTCAAACATATCAACCTATATTTCAAAAAGCGAAAATAAACCACCAGAGATATGGCAGACACCATGTTTGATAAAATATTCAAGGGAAACGTCGCGAAGGAGTCCACTCATGAGAAAATGATAAATCGGCAGTTTTATTTTGGTTTGTACAACACGAATCTCGCGGTCTTTTTGTTGACAAAATTAATGTTCGTCCAGTTTGCCAAAAATCCGTGACATGTTCAGAGTATGCGGCAAAAAGGCTGGGTGGTGTTTATCAGTTTATCTGCCTCGCTTAAAACTCGCTTCACGGCTAAAAACCAGAAAGGACCCCCGCTGCATTTTCACTAAAAAGGAAAACGTCCTGCGTATTGACTTATATTGTTTTAGAAGCCTTCCGACTGATTCTATATTCCGCCGCGGATTTGGAAGCGTATGATGTTATTTAAAGTTATCTCTGGGAGCTTTTTGTCCGTTTCGTCTTGGGCTGTCGAGCAACACGTAATTTCTTTAACTAGATGTATTCATGAACTTGATTATCTTACCTGTTGCCTGGCGATTTAAACAGATTGTCGGCGATTTAAACTTGTAGACGATCACAAGAGATAATATAAAAACTCATGTTTTAACATTGAATAGATTGTTAAATCAAGGGAAACATAATCAAAATAATGTAACTGTGATCTTTCTGTGAAACGGACTTTCGACGATGTGACGTTCAAAATCGAGTATCTTGATCTATTGTCAGGTAGGTGGGATTTGTGTAAACAAATCGACGTACAGCAAAGTGACATGCAGAGGGCTTGTACAATTGGGTGCTTATTCCTGATTTATGTAAGAAACAGCACATACAGATCATCTCCATAAGACTGGTGTGGAGACGAAGGCTTTCATTGATAAAGGATATCCTGTCTTGTGCACGGGCTCCATTAATACTCGTCCAGTTCACCTGTCTGTTCTATCTAGTCTTTCTCTAAATCCTAACTCCTCGATTCCGACAATTCAAAAGGACTTGAGGTATTTGATAACATCTCTCAGATATTTCCCAAATTATGAATACTATTTTTGTACATACAACATTAACAATTTACAAAATAATAAATCTTACCCTCTGCCTTCTAACATATTGACCATATATTTCTAAGACGATGTCAGAATGTCTGAGAATTTGTGGGTAATTCCGTCATGCAATAAAATCCAAATAAATGGAATATTTCTGAACGTATCCGAAAATTAAAAACTGTTGTGTAAGAAAGATGTCGAAATACTTACGCATTTCAATTTTATTATTAGAAAAATTTTGAATCCAAAAATAAAAACAGTTTTAAAAATGACTCGTCTAAACACTGAACTAATAATTTACTGATAACGAAAAAAAAACACACATTTTATTGGATAAATGTTTTATAAAGATAATTGACACTCTCACATTTTTGTTGTTTCATATGAAAAATATTTATAAATTTATCTCAAATTACGGTTGGAACCTTTGGTTTCACAGAGGTGAGAATTTTAATTATTTTGTGGTTACCTTCTAGATTTGAATATAAAGCGTGGTGTTTTCTCTTTCTAATATATATCTTTCAGCATGACAGTAAGGGAGACACAACGACTTCTGTTCCCAAAAGCGAACAAAATGACACTAGTAATAACTCTTAGGTGTTAAAGTAACGTAATTAAGTTAATACATTATTTATTATGTTACCGTAGGTAGATACCTAGCTATGCGACAAAAGTTTACGTATAGTTGCTTCTAGCCACCTTTGCGATAAAAAATGTTAACATAATTTTTTTTACCGTAGCGACAATGTACTTTTTAAATAAACGAATATTTTGAGTCATGAATAAACAGTAAAGCCAATGGCGCTAACAACTCTGCAATTAACATTTAACTAAAGGTAAATGATAATCAAATTCACTATAATGGGTTTAGCTTGTAAAGTTTATTGACGAATTTATTAATATTATGAATTATACTATTAAATGTTCATTAAAATCGGACAAAAACACTTAGTCGGAATAGAAATGAACCAACGGTAATAAATTAAAGCACATTCCATGTTTTCTTCATTTCTGCATTAAACTTTATGTTCCATACCTCACGGGGAAAATATTATTTGAATTCACTGAAACTGCAAAACGTGCGAGCAATATCAAATTTGAAATAAAGGTTCTCATAATAACTTTTCATGTAGAACTTTTACGCGATTCAGTATAATTTGTCCATTTTCTTTCAGACATCTCTAACATCATTTTTAAAGGTGATCAAACCTTGGAATTAATTACAGTACCTGTATCATCACATTATTTACTTACGTAAAAATTCAAATAAATATGTATATAAAATGATCTGCCTGGGGCAACTGAGGAAACTTGGGTCAATAATAATATTCAATTCGGTGAACCAACAGCTTGATTGGCACTTACCCACTTTAAACCAAAACCTGAAAATAAAAGCATACATTTTTGTTATTGTATTATATTATATCATGTATCTATACTATCATATATTTCAATCAATACTAATCTAACCTAGTGTACCTATAAGTTTTGTATGTACTTGTATCTCAAACTTTTTTTATATCCATCTAGAGTTTCTGTTAATTGTATATTTTCTGATGTCACTGTTTATAATTTACTGTATATGGTATATTTTATACCGTTGATATTAAAATAAATAAATTATTGAAAGATTATTTCTCCATGGCTTACGCTAAAGCTTTTAAGGTAACAACAATAGTTCATACTACAATTATCCAGGGTTTCTAGCACGGTCGATCCATAAAGGTTTTATCGATTCTGTCGGTAACTTTGTAATCGCTCTCAAGCACGACTGCAGATCGCCAATGAATAAACAAAGATTCAAAACGATTAAGTGTTCTCAATGTATTCGACGTGAACTGTTGTTTGTTTGTTGGCGATTTGCAGTCGTGCTCGGGAACCATGACAAGTAATCGACATTATGAATTATTTATTTATTAATCGTCTTTGCTAGTTACCCAGATACTAATGTTATTTGAGGTTCGCGGACATTATTCGCTTTGCCAGAAACTTTTACATCAAACATTTATTCGATGTGGGTTTCTAGTTCTCATTGATAGAACCCGGTTTTGGACGGGTGGTTTACAATAAATTCATAATTATAACGATTTAAATTAATTAATCAGAACGGAATTATCACATGAAAGACCTTTGCCAAACTTCCTCTACTACGTCTCCCATAATCCTCAGAACTTTCCCCAATAAAGTGTAATATTTAATAACTCTCAAACGAAAAATGTGAAACCGAAAAATCAGAAAAAAATCCGGTCACTTACCTGGCAAATCACTTACCTGGTAAGTCACTTACCTGGCAAGTCGCTTACATGGAAAGTGGATTACCTGGCAAGTCACTTACCTGGCAAGTCACTTACTTGGGAAGTCACTTACCTGCCAAGTCACTTCAGTCAGTCAACTCACAGATAAACACAGTTTTATTTTATCCTCCTTTACTTTTGAAATTATATTTATGTATTAGAAGAATAAGAAATATTAATGTTGTTTTTTTGTTCAATTTCTGGTTCGGAGATTTTTTTTGTTTAATTTCGGGTTCGAAGATTTTTTTTGTTCAATTTCGGGTTCAGAGATTTTTTTGTTCAATTTCGGATTCGGAGATTTTTTTGTTCAATTACGGGTTCGGAGGTTTTTTTTTATTTAATAACAAAAAGCAAAAAGATGGCACCCATCACATACTTTTTAAACAAATATCCTCTCTTCAACATCTTCAACATCAATATTCAACATCTCATCTCTTCTAAGTCTTAATTCGACTCCAATATTACGTATAATTTTGAAATTTGCTAATTTCAACAAAATTAATATATATATATATATATAAATTCACCTTCCCTTTCTCCATAATTCTAAATGATGGCCCAGAACATCCTTGACAGTTAAAAGCCAGAAAAACTTGTACAATATACAACAACGCTCTAATAATTTAAAATTTCTCATTAGGTACTACCCAAAACTGAGCAAATCTGAGAAGCCATTACTAGCTTTAAATAATCAAGAGCTGTAATTTATATTTTTTACACATTAAGGTAGTTATTTAAAATGAAATTTTTGATTCTGACTTTTCAAAATGTCAACAAATATAATTTTATTACTTCGTTACTGATTTTTTTCTTCTTTTCAGGTGCGACACAGATTTGGCCTCTACGACGAGATCTCGAACACCGGGGGGGTGCAGGTCAGGCACTGCAACTGGGTGCGCTTCCTGAAGGTGTGCGACCAGTACGGTCCGCAGGTGAACCTCGTCTGCACGAAGGTCAAAGGGGAACCCATCTATGAAGCGGTGAAACCCATCGCCCCACACACGGAACTGGTCGTATACTACCTGCCTGAGAGGCCCGAGGAACTGTTCTTCGTCAGGATGAGGAACACTTTGTATAGACAGACTATGGACTCCATTTTAGAGGGTAATTACTATTTTCTGTATGTATATGTATTTGAATTTCGTTTTTTTTTCGTTAATGAATTAATGCAAATCTTGGAAGTGCAAATTAACCCACTTCCCTACATCCGATCGATCTGAAAATCTGGAAAATAATACACTTAATAAACGAAATAAATGTCGGTCCTACCCAATTTGGGTTTAGCTCAGTTGTTTTTTTTTTTTTGAACGGTTGTTTCACTTGTGAACAGCGAGGATAAATGCTGGTAGCTCCTTAGAGCAGACTCCATTAAAATACATGTAGAACAGACTCAGCATGCCCACATTGCGTCTGTGCAATATAGATGGCAAGCGGTCTGTTGAATGATGACACGCAACTTACACAGCTGTAAAAACCTATAATTAATCATTATTAATCCAAAGTGGGCTGCAAAAATCTGAGAAAAACTAATCGTCAACTGTGCCCATATCACTGGCCAATAAAAAATAAATTACTCGGAATTATTGAAGCATTTGATTACCTCGCCAGTTGAAGGGAGTACACTTGAATACCTCACCGCCACTGAACAGACAATACACACTAGAAATGCCCTCCATGTATATTAGAATAAAAACAATGTAGCCAGTGATTTTTTTAATTGTTTTATTTATTGTACCACAGATAATTAGTTCTCCAACTCGCCGTATAAGAAGATTATGAAGAATAAGTTATTTGTTTTAAATCAGGGATTTATTATATATGTCGCGTATTACAATAGTGACTCGATAGTCGACCTAACTAGGAGCTGGCTAAATGAGATCTGAAAACACCAAGTTTGTCTGGGAGCATTCTAACTGGCCCTGGCGACTACTGGCTACTAGCTGCCATCTTGCGGACTTCCAAGCAAGCTCTTTGCACTGCCCTCTATGAGTACATCTGTGAAGCTCTTAGCTAACACACTTCCCAACAATTTAAAATTCTTAAAAATAAATTTGCAAAGTTAGGTATAAGAAATGAACCTACCTATATATACTAGTACTTACCTAGAACATCTGTTCTGCCGTGTGGTATCTTGAACAAGTCATGGCGACGAATACGGCTGGAGTTTTCAGGAACGTACAAGCCGTAGCATGCCATCAATACAAATATGAGCAATATTAAAACCAAGTACATATTGCAAGATTTGCAGAACATCTGCTTTCTAAACTAAATCCATCCGTTGCCTTAAATAATTCCACATATATTATGGTGTAAGATCACGGATTAGTTCCAAGCGTCCGCATATAATAGGTCTAACATAATTGGCGATTTTTTTTGCAGAGTAGTGCAGAGTCCTACATTTCTAGCATACTTCGGCTTATTTCTAATAATACCATCGAACATATCTATCGTTGCGTCTGCGTCATATGTTAGACTCCATTGGTTCATTTTGGTTACAGCCCATTTAGCACGAGCTCTGTCTCTCTCACACGATGATGAAACACAGTTCTGCATTACAAATTTAAGCAAAGAATGATCAGATTCAGAATGATTGGTCCACGAAACACGCCTCTCTCGCATTTCTCGTGTTATTCACCACACATTGGCAATCATCTTTCGCATTATCCATTACCAGAAGCACAATGGGATTAAATGATTCTGGCAGTTGGGTAATCGTGGACTATTCTTTGAGAATGATTATGCCGACTCCATGATCAATGTTATTGGAAGCTCAAATAATCATTATATTATTTTTAACTTGTTTTTCGAAGATAGTATTGCCGATCTCATACATGGTTAAACACGAATAATATGGATAACGGAACCCTTTAGAGACATTTTTTTTTACAAAACTGTAATTATGTTTGTACATACGAGTCGAATCAAAGACGATAAAATGTGTTTTTTGTAACAATAGATAACAATTTTGTGGTATAGAGTAGTGAATGGTGGAAATAGTCGAGGACCCTCGAAAGACTTAACGCATTATCTCTGCACTGTAATGGACACACGGGGTCGAATTAAAGTCGATATAACGGATTTTTAATAGTAACAAAATGGTGAACAGAAACTCAAGTATTGTGTATTCACGGTCAGTTCCAGTTTTGAAAATGACTTAATTCTAACCAAGTTTTAGTTCATTAAACCAGTTTTGACGCAGAAATAACTAAAGCACATCACAAACGAAATGAGTATGTTTGATATTTATTATAACAAAAAGATTTCTCAATTATAACAAAAAGTCCCAATAAACGTCCATCACCGGTAGGTAGGTATCTAAACCGGGTACTTTGCGCTTGCGCTTAACCACCTAGTTTGGTTTAATTGCTTTTATTTCTCAATTACACGAGGCTCTCCCGATGTCGCCCGAACCTTTGTCAAATTGCCCAAGCAGTCCGGTCGTCAAAGGCTGTTAGCGCGACATAAAAAAACACTTAACAAAGTAAGAGTTCAGAATTCTTTCCGAGTATCCCCGCGTGTAATGCGCCTTCGGAACTTAACAGTTTCTTAATACGGTCAACGATTCTCTGATAAACGCTTGTATGTATTTAAGATAATCGGTTTGAAGACGTACGAGCAATCCCGACTTCTTGTAGGACGATGATGCGGAGAGTGATCGCATTTTATTTTATTTAAAACCGGGAGCTGCAACAGTTTCACGAAAATAAATGATTTCACAACTTTTGAAAACCCTTACCTCGCAGAGTAATTTAAGTTTATCACATCTAAAAGTAAGCTATCAATGTAGTATTTGCTACTCTTTCTTGAGCTTTCTTGAGTTCTTCTAACAGTCAT
Source organism: Hesperophylax magnus (assembly GCA_026573805.1). Taxonomy (NCBI): domain Eukaryota; kingdom Metazoa; phylum Arthropoda; class Insecta; order Trichoptera; family Limnephilidae; genus Hesperophylax; species Hesperophylax magnus. The sequence continues at coordinate 12,896,082 of JAIUSX010000022.1, forward strand.
GCAGTGTCCACAATCAGGGCAGTTGTGTCTCACATCGCTTATAATGGATACTGGAAGATTATCAGAAACGTTGAACAACGAAAGGAAGGAAGAGTTGGCACAATCAAATCAATATACAAAAAACAAACAAAATATCCCTCAACAAGATCCACAATCTACACTCTACACGTGTTAGAAACAAGAATGCAGCTTTCATCGTTTTTAACAAAGATTTTTAGATCAAATTTGACGTTTCTGGCCATAAAAAATGTCACACTTCGTTTTTATGAATGCCGAAGTATCTTTTGTTCGCGTAATTTGGAACTAATTGTGGCTGCAGGAGCGTTGGGTCGCAATGACGCGACACCCTAAGTTTTTACATGGCTACCGCGTTCAACAGCAAAAATTCTCTTTTGGTAAAAATCACGTCTTTGAGTTCCAAGAATAAGTCACCGCAGTGTTGAACGTCTTTTGTAATGACCATCGTTGATTGACTTTATCTCTGTAGTGTTTGGAAGACTCGAGTTTAAAGTTGTCTTTTTTCATCAGTGGAGAAGTGTAAAGACTGTTTATTATACGTTTTAAACGCGTTTGTAGCGGGAGTATAACATTAGTTTAGATGGTCCTCGATTTGGATCAATAGATAAGCGATTCAATGGTGACGAACAAGTATTCGAAGCGATGCTTAGATACACAGCACAAAAAGTATCAATAGTAAAACCCTAGTAGTCATGAACTCCCAATAATCACCCGCTGGTTCTTGTCGTCGCACCGACCATTGTTTAGCCATTCCTTTGTTCTGTGATTGTCGCTTTAGCGTGATGTCAATCATGTTTCGGAGATAAAGATGAAGCCATATTTGTTAACTTACAGGTGTATTTGAAGATTATTTAAATCAAACGCGAACTTGATTACATTTGATAGGTATACATACTATATTACAAGTATTTCAAGATAACTGCAATAATTAAATTACGTTTAATTTTTTTATTAAGCGGGTCATACCTACGTCAAGTCACAAACATTAAAAATGTGTTTGTTATTTTTTTGATACGGAGACTTTATAGCTCCCGTAAACACTCATGCCGTTGTAACATTGTGCTATCTATTGTTTTATTTTATTCTCTTGAAATTGTCAGTAGCCCAGCCGCCAGTTTTGTGATTTGATATTAACAATGTTTTCTTGTTCCACAAAGTGGCTTCATTGGTACTTATCTAAATTTCTTTTCATCAAAGCTGGACATTGACATTATGTAATCTTGGTTCACTTCATTTTCTATAACCTTTTGTGCTATCCATTCTAATAGCCATAACATGAGCTTCCTCACAAAATTTCTATCCATTTTTTAGTAGATGGCTGGTTAATTTGAGGCTTAGACCAAAATTTTAATTAACACTTTTTTTTCAGATTCTCCGTTAGACCTCTCAATGTCCCTACTGTCAAGGGTTTTGCTTCCAATATCCCCGCCAAGCGGAACAGAAGACGAGCACAAGTCTGTATCAGGAGATTCCTTGGCATCCTCAGCCGCCAGTTCATCTGGCGACATCCTGGATGCTGCGATGACGGTCCAGAGATCCCCCAAAGCAAGGCCTCTGAGAGGAGAGCGAGCTTTGTTACCTTGCGAAGTCTGCGGAAAGGCATTTGATAGACCATCATTACTGAAGAGACACATGAGAACACACACAGGTTTGTACCCGTATATTGCTAATTAAAATAAACGACCCAGACTCCGAATGGTTTAATAATTTTATTGGCCAGTGCTCTATTCGAATAATGGGTTGTCTTGTTATTAATATTTATGAGTACGTTATTGAGGATATGAAATAAAATGAACGTTGCATAATTGAGATTTATGCGTTCGTATTTGTTGAGCGGAAGACGCAATGAATAGGTTCACATCATTATACACACATTATTACAAATACATTGTATTTGGTATTCAGTTGATCGCTCGTTTATTGAAGATTATAACCGCACGCTCTTGAGCTTCATGAACCAGACTTCTCCACTCCTCCTGGTCTACACTTAATCTTCTACGACACTAGCGACCTACCTAAATCATTTAAGGTTAACGATATAGATAGCTGGGTTGAAACCTCCAGTGCAGATGATTCTTGTCGATCTTCATACATCTGAACCTAACAAAGGACGCCATCATCTATGAATATCATAACGAGCATATATTTATTTACTATTTATTAATTTATTACACGATTTATAAATACTTACATAATATCGCTGCTTCTCTTCATCTATTTGGCAGCCTCCGTTTTCAATTTTACCGTGGGTTATATTCTTCTTCTCCTGCAGCTTGTAGACCATCTATCCATTTGGCAACTCCTGTGGTATTTCTTCTGCTCCTGTAGTTTCCAGTTCATTTTCTTTTTAGTCTCTCCCTTCATCTGTAATAAAGTTTCTAGTTACTTTTTTTTCCGATTATTGTTGTTTCATTATATTTTATTTAAATTTGCAGGAGAAAAGCCCCACGTATGCATGGTGTGTAGTAAGGGTTTCAGCACCTCTAGCAGTCTCAACACGCACCGCCGCATCCACTCCGGAGAGAAACCACATCAGTGCCAGCACTGCGGGAAGAGGTTCACTGCCAGCTCCAACCTCTACTACCATAGGATGACGCACATAAAGGTTAGCCCAGCCATTATACATTAATACACCATTGCTAGAATCGCTTGAAATAAAGATATTTTAATGGAATTCATTCAACCTAATAAAATCATTTGAATAATTCGTGGTACAACTGTATTCACCAAAGATATTAGAAGAACGAGATGTGCTATGAGCAGTTCATACTGTGTGAAATTGCTTTGCCGAGTGTCGCCGGTTTTGTCCTCAATACTACTGCACACCTTCGCTTACGCTAAGGTATCCGCACTAATACATAGAACAGATTTCTGTGCGTACACGTCCCGATACCGTTCAAAGTACCCTAATTAGGTAGTACTCCACCTACGGTCCGGCGACCAACATAGCATATCTCGTTCTTCTAATATCTTTGGTATTCACCGAAAGCAAAAATCATTTTAATGTTTTCAAGGTTTTTTTTATAGATAAATATTTATTACTAGCGCAGACCCGTGAACGATAGACAGGATATTTTGAATTCTTGAAAAATCAGTTCCAATTTTGAATCTGAAAATATTTTAGGTGCTTTATCGCTTGTCCAAATTCTTCACACAATCATTTCAAATTTTGAAAGTGTCACTTAACTTCAAATCAAATCCGAGTTCAACTAACCAAAGTTACACAGACTGACATACACACAACCAAAATTAGTATTTTTGATACGCATATGTAAGGATACTTTTCACCTAATTACTAACGCGTGTTTTCTACACTTCTAGATAGTTGTGAAACGACATTATTATCGGCGAATCACAAATAATCATTCCTTTTCTAAGAGCATAAGGAAAAAATATTAATATAATTTTCACAGATTCTAAAAGCTTAAATATCCTGAGTTCTGCGATATTAGCGTGAAACTCGTTGTGTACATAAAGCCAATCATTGCTGGATGGTGGCATAAACAAGTTGTTTCCGCTCTTCTCGGTTTCTTGATGTAAGCTGTCATGTATTTCCTCTTAAGTCGTCGATCCAGCCAAATCAAATGATTACATTAATTCTAATCTACCTTTGCTAAACCCTTGGAAAAGCAAATTTAATACGTCAAATTTCAGAGCAATAACAACAATATCCAAAGAGGTCTGTAAAATTGTAAATAGACTCCTTGAAATGTGAATTTTATCTTCTACTATAAAGTAAATTTCCTTAGACTTCCAATGTGCTTATTTTCTCAGCATGGAGTTTTAACGATGAGTAAAATTTCAGCATGTTCTTGGAAAACTCGAAGAATTTCAACATGTTTAAAAAACGAATAATCTTGGTAGTTCACAAATTAGGTGCACTTTAGTATCACGGAATGAATGGACTTATTGACTTTATATTGCACGCAGTCCAGTATTTAAACGATCTGGTCATCTGAACAGTCACCAAGTCTCGGACGTGAACGACTTTGTAAAGCAAACGTACTGTTGTTTGCGGAGTGCCCCTCATCTTGAACTCTGGCTATAAACGGATTTAATTATTGAATATTAATTACCTCACTTTACATGCCGCTTTCGTGGCGCTGCAACCAAGGCTCCGATGTTGAAACAGACTTAATTAGACGAGTTCCGTCAGTATCGTGAGCACGTCTTAGTTTACGCGTTATATTGTATACCTAGTTGCTATTTGCAGCTGTATGATATCCGATTTATTGTCATAAATAGAAATATGTATTACCTAACAAAGTAATTAGAATCATTCTTCCGGGTAATCTTTAATTAGTTTGCTGTTGAAGCAATTGTCGACATTTAGTACTCTCCTTAGATTCTTGCACTATTATAGCGTGGTGCTCCTTATTCCTCAACTGCGGAATATCATTACATTATTACACAAGATTTAATGATCAAGACCTTTTATGACCCGCAATACACCATTTCTTTGACAGAGTCATAACTAATGGCAAACATCAAATAGAATTGTTGTATTTCAATGCTCGGAGTTGCAAACATTCCCGCTGTCGTCGCAGTAAAATAACAAGGGTTTAGTCTTAATTGCGACCGGACATTTAATGTCTTCCGACTGCATTATGAATCTTAGGTATGTCCTTAATTGACGTCAATTTATGACGCCATTTATGCTACATTCGAAATGTATAATATTGGCTGGTTGAAGCGCCACAAGTTTATGGATTAGTTGTTGTTACACTTGCCTCGCTACCCGTCAGCCATAATTTGCTATTAAGATGTTAAAGATGTTAATCTGTTAGGTCTATGTGAGCCTCCAATCTGTCTCAGAGGGAAATGGCATAAAACATGAACAATCTTATTTTGCTGCAATTTTCCATGGATCATTAAAAATTTTTGATTTGGTACTCGGCAGACTAACTTTTCCTGGCACTAATTTGAATTCTAACGGTAGAAAAACAATACTTCTAATTGGTGCTTTCTTTATAGCACAGGTTTCAGTCATATGTTCATGGTATTTGTTTATTCTTTATAGTACTTAATACTATTTTTTTATAAAATTACATTATGACTTTATTGTTATTTTATTTATTTTATCATTTCTCCATTCCTATCTGTTGGTCTCTTTTGTTGGTACATAATATTATTATTTTAAGAATAGGTACAGTCAATTTAGAGGTTTCGCGTAATGTTGATAACAATTATTTTGTATAATACAACTCAACCTTTTCAAAACCTACTACGATTAGTCAATACAATAAAATACATATGTTACCATTTGTACCTTCGGCAGACATGTTTTTTTACCGAACGAGCACAAAACACAGCAGCATAGCTCACTCTGTTGTTCCCTAATAACAGAGGAACGCGGGATAATGGTTGAAACACCTGTAGGGAGTATAACGAGAAGTCCTTACGAGTTTCAGTTAAAAAGATAGTTAATGGGTATACTTCTCCTCACAAAGGACGGGAGCCCATATGTCCCGGAAACAACGTGCCGCGTTGACGGCCAAATTACACGTTTTTTATCGACCAGACCAAAGGGTATTATAGCTTTCTTTTATTTCTTTGATACGTCGTTATATAAATTGAAGAATTCATATTATACAACTATAAAAACATTATTTAATTACATTTTTTTTCGTTTCAAGCTTTTGTTATTCCCGTTCTTTCTGTCTTTCAAAGATCATTTTATACAGCAATTTCAGCTCTTCGCTTATCACTTCATCTTTCCTGATAAACTTATAAATGCTTGTGTACAGTTTTTTTTAGTATTGCACACACAACATCTATTGTTAAAAGCATAGATATCAAAAATGATAGACTTGCCCTAACACGAAATCTGAGTATCATTTCGACGAGCTGGAGGCAAACCATGTGACCAAATTGTTGGCACCAGGAGCGTTCGTGAATGCTTTTTTAATAAATTACTGTTGACGTTGTCCGACGAATTGTAGATAAGTTCGCTGAAATTAGGGCAACGGTTTGCTGAAATGAATCAAAGGATCTGAATATTAAACTAAAAAATGCGTGAGGTGGGTAAATTATAACACATTTGTAAAAGTGTTGAACTAAATAGTGTAACGAGATATTTAATTTTAGAAACAAGCTGGAACATTTTAGCAATTGCGCGCCATTGTAAAAACGAGTAGTAATTCGTAAGCAGATTTTATTTTCGCGGATTAAATTAATATTTTACAATGCTAGTGGCTTGTATACTGTCAGATTAATTTATATACAAATTACAGAAAGGGAGACAGTCATGCCCCCTCCCGCTCCTCGCAACTTGGTTTGTTCCCCTTTCTCCGCTTGGCTAGTATATCAATTCGAATGTCCATGGCAAAAAGTTAATTTTCTTGGCTTCATTGCTTATCAATGAAGATGTGTCATCCAAAGTAACCTGATAAATCAAAATTACTTATTTTCCGTGTTTTTAATAGGTAGATAAGATATCCCTCATCATCATAATATCCAACAATGTAATTATTTTGCTGCAATAACTCGTAAGTTAATAGTAACACACATGGGACTATTCGCATTTTATATCGGAAAACAAACATTAGGTGACATAACACATTTACAAGCCAACTAATGATAATAAAACGTGTTGCATCAAATAAAAACATATTTATATCCATCAAACACCTGCCCAAAGTGCCCAGTGCCCAGTGACCGTTGGTTTTGATCAAATGTAATTCACAAGTGTCTTAGACACGAGGATAAATATAATATAGGTATAGACATCCGGAGACACCAGTATAGAGAAACATCTGCACAAGAAGATGGCATAAAAAAGGCACACGGTGGTCATTCCACGTGAAACGGACGGTAAAGTTCTTAGATTATACTACATTTATCGCTTCCTGGCTATAACAAAAATGTGGCACCTGCTAATAAAGTACCCATCCATTCATGGTACTCTAAAATAACTTTAACACATTTAGTTCTCATTTGCTTAAAGTGCCTCAAAATTGTAGATTTTTTTAAAAATAAATTATTTATTTGATCTTGAAACACTCAAAAAAATTTAAAATGTCATTTTTTAGTTCTGTACTAAGGATGTGATTCATATAAATGGTTTATTCCTTTTCATTTTGATGCTTGTTTTATTTTTCCAAATGATTGATTTCTTGCGAGGAGAGTATACGTGGCGCACCTGTCTTAAGCGCCCCCATGTCGGACAAAGTGGATTATAGCATTTTGTTCTGACTCGTAAAAGTTTTATTCGACCATTGCACTTTTAATAAAACACACCTTTGTCTTATTGTACAGCAAGTACGTTTGAAGAACTCTGTTGTAAAATGGTACTTGACTTGGCTACGTATACTTCAGAGAGCGACACTGACGGGTTGTTTAAGAGAATTTGAACAATTCTTCAAATTTCAAACTTAATTTTCAAGTTCTGTTATTATTTTAGTTCTTTCAAGTAACTTTCCTATAATGATAAAAAAAAACAGATCCTTGAATAGGAATTTTCACAGAACCGGAAAATGAATTTTGAAATTTGATGAATTGTTTAAATTTCAAAGTCAATATTCAATTTCTGTGAAAGTTCTGTTAATATCCAAGAACTATAAAACAATCGTCTCACAATGAAATTCAAATTCTGTGTAGCAACACGTCCTAAGGTTATCTTCCAAGTGCTTAACAAGGTGCAAATATACGTGCCTATTGTAAACACAGAAAGAAAAGAAGAAGGGAAAGGTTGGGAAGTACCAAGCTGTTCAGATCTGTTCATCAAATAACCACAATAATTTCAAGCAAGCAACGCAACGTACCAATCTTACAAAGCGGTACTAATGGTATCTACCTCTATAAAAAGTCTCCATTGTTAATTGTTCGGAATCTGATTTTTTATAAATGTGCTGGATAAAATCACGGGATATTATAGTTCCAATTTTCGAGAAGAAATTTTAGGTAGGTACCTATTTTATCGTTTGTTTGAATCCTTCACACAATCAGTTCCACTTATGAACCAGATTTCACGGTTAACGACGATTGAAATAGCACAGCCCCGTGAAAAATCACGAGATATGAAATGAAATGTGAAATATTTAATTATAGTAATATCTAATATTATGTACCATATAATAAATATGTCTAAAATTTTAAATTTAAAAAAAAAAACAAGACTGAGAATCGAACACCGATCAACCGCTTGAAAAGCAACTATGCTGACCGTTACACCCCTAACTATTATAAGAACGGCAGCATAAATTAATTGTTTGTACTGAAAATATAAGAATTGTGTGTTTTTGAATTATAGAATGTTATTTAAGGCGAAGCACTAGGAAGTAATGCAAAATCATGTGTTTTTGGTTTGAAAATTTGATTACTTAAAAATATTTAAGATTTTATTTTTAATTGTATTTTTTTTTCTCACTAGAACAATCCTATGTTAAGGCTTTTGAAATAACACAATATAGAACACATCTTGGCCTTTGAAATAATTGTTTTTTTTGATAATTCTTAAGAAAAAAAGTAATTATCAGGTACATAAAAACATTTAAAAGTTCAAATAATTGTATTTATTAACCCCCTTTTCAATTATGGATTTATTGCATAATGTGGCAAATTAAGTTCTTTACTAAATTATATTAAAATAATTAAATATTTGTGGCTGAACATCGCAAAATAAAATAAAACACAATTTTTGGGGAAGTTTTTTTTTCTTGCATAAATCAAAATAGATGGCTGATGCGGGAAAATAAATCTTACAGCCATCTACATAAGGAGGGTTATTGTTAGCGGCGCGATTCGATATGTTACACGACGTGGTGCATTTAATTTTCAACAACAATTCAATAAAGCTACCAATAATATATAATATCTATCTTCTGTATCAGAGTAAGCCCGCGCAAATAATTTCCCGCCCATATTGTCCGCAGCTTTCAATTTCCGCCCCCAGGTGTCATGGCGAGTCGAGACTTATTGCATCCGATCCTCCGGACGGTGGTGACTTATTCCACCATCCACTTCAACACCGGCAGCTGGCTACACAATATATTGGTTAACGTCGTTAAATGAAATTTAAATAATAATAATACATGCAATATGATAAGTGTTTCCTGTGAGTCAAGACTACTAGTTTTTGCAAGGCTTTTTAACATACGGTGTGTGTTAAAAAAAATATTTAGTAAAAACATGTCATAAAAAAAGTTGTTCGTCTGGTTGGGAACAAAATGAAATAAAAAAATTTCATGTCAGATGTCAACTTTAAATAAAGCTGAAATTATTTTTTCATGTTTCAATAAAATATGTAAAAAAAAATTGTACAACTTTTTTCTTTGAAATGGTCATGTGATTGCTTTCAACGTAATTTCCGCCATGAGCTATGGGGTCTTAAAATATACATCAAAATCAAAACCTTTATAAAAGTATTCAGCTAAATTATGACGTCTTGTTCAGTAAGTATTCTTAAAAAAATTTACATTAGAAATTTTTTTTAAGAAATTAGAAATATAGTTTTTTTTTTTAATGTGTGTATGCCTAAGTAAATTGAACATGTATTTCGGATTTTTTTTACAGCCAAAGATCGAAAGATCACTAAAACAAATTCCTGAATCCATGGAACATTTTGACCTGTAAAATACAAAATAGTTCTTTTTTTAGGTATGATTAATGTCATTTGATAAACGACCCTTCCCGCAGTACCTGTCTGCAGTCTCGCCATAAACCGCTAAGCGGCCAGTGTCCAGTGGCCAATGGCAAGGATATCGCAATATTCGATAACGTCTCGCCGGTCTATAACAAGTTATTCGACACCTTGGAATGTTATTGATTTGTTGTCCATTGTAATAATTATTATTTCCTCGCTTCACCTGCTCTCGTATTCAGACTAAAAAAATACTCGAAACCGGTAGCCGCTCGCAGTATGCTAATATATACAGAGTGTAACGTTTCCGACAGACTTAATGTTATATCTCTGCCTTTACTTGCAAATTTAGTGTGTTAGGAACTCTTGATAAAGTAAACGGTTCTTTACAATAATTTCGTGTATTTACGTTACAATAAATATAAATCTGGATTTAGCTACACTGTTCATTACCTGAGGGTTGGTAATTCTCTATTTCTAGAAGCTTGAAGTCTGACAAGGATACCCCACAGGCAATTGCTACACTCTTGCGACATCTCTCGGACTCTGGAGTAAGCTTTCTGACTAGTGCCATCTATTGCTTGAATACACAACTTATTAACATACATCACAACTTTAACCGGCGATTGTTTCAAATAAAAACATTGTGTGGCTTATTAATATTGGTTACATAATTTCATAATTCTCTTCACACGTCCCTTTCCCACAGCATTGGATAGTTAAGGACGGAAGATATCACGTGGTGCAAGTGTGACAAGTGTATAGTTATCTAAATTAATCTTCTCTTACAGTCTTAACTTATTTTAAACGTAAATTACTATCTCTCTTTATATTGGTAGCATTTCATATAATCTGGCGTTAGGATCTTGTAGCTTGGCCAAAATCAAAATCACTTTCAATCACCGTCTGCGAAGAAACCCCGAAACTTTCCATATTCCTTTCCAAAGTGCCAACTTGATCTTCTACCAACCTCTTGTGTGAATGTGGCGACTATATATACATATATGTAACATTCACTATTTTTTCAAGAAACCGTACATACTTTTAGCTATAGCCCACCGGAACTCAACCCACTACTCGACCCATACTGTATTGTCTCTTCTTTTTTGTTATTTATTTGTATTTTTCATATTAACTCCAGTTTTTACATTATAAATAAATATGTAAGTGGTGACATTTGAAGGAAAAAATTGTCACCGGAGAAATTGTCAAAAGACTCTATCTATATTTTTTACTCCAATAAGCTCGGAAAATGCTGGTTAAAGTCTTTCGTGTGCGTCCTGATACACCCTGTACCTATATATCTACGGAAATTAAAATAATTATTGTTTATCTCAAATTTGTGTGAACGAGCGATGATTTATGACATTGGTTGGTTTCTGTAGATGATGATGTCGTGCCTAATTTACTAGAGAATATTATTATAGTTCGTTTTCTTTGATTGATCGTCCTTCCTTGCGATCTACCTCTATTATAGTGGGATAATGATACTTTCTCCTCGGTGCCGCGGTGGTTCACTGAGTTCACTCAAATTGTCAAGCGACAATAATTCACAGTATTATCCGTGGAGCCTGGTGTAAGGCGTACGAATATTAATTGAGGGTTTTTTATTATCCTGAGAAAATTGAACATTACATGTTACGTTGACCCGGGAAACCTCACACAAATAAGGAAACGCTGAAACGTCAGTAATAAACACACCACCGCCATTCCGACAGTGTCAGTTAACAAGTATCAGGATGCTATGAATCTCCAGGAGGTTGTGTATAAAATCTCCCACCGGAGAGTGATGCGCATCTGTCAGCAAACAGGGGTATTGTCTCATCTTGGCCAGCTGGCAATCTTGGACGGACACGATGTGAAGGCGCAACATCCATCTAGGAGTCACATAATACCACGGCTGAGGGTACCGCATGTACCAGGCGCGCAGAAGTCGCAAGAGATCTACGTTGCGTTATTTGTATAATGTCATGTACTCTGTCTGGTACGGTGAGCTTTGAGCGAAGGGTCGGGTCGCCTAGAAGCATGAAAGGAAGACTAGATTATAATAAGAGATACCTACTCTCATACATGCTCGTAGATAGTATATTTATTTACATTATCAGTAGCGAGATTACCTACTCATAGAAATAATATATTTACTTATTGGTACTATCAGCAGCGGGATTACACGATACCTACTCTTATACATACTCCTAGATAGTATATTTACTAATACTATCAGTAGCGGGATAAAGAGATACCAACTCTTGTACATACACGTATATACTAGATTTACTTATACTATCAGCAACGGGATTATGCATTTTAATAGTGATACTAAAAGAACTACAACGCGTAAAGCAGATAAACAAATTACTTTCATCCAATCAGTAAAATACAAACATTATTATATTTATAATAAATTGTATGCTTTATATAACGTGTCAATTTAACAGAAGATGAATTATTATTATCGATTGGAATCGATACGTACAATAATAATGAATATAAATAATTCATTTTCAAAGTGTTACTTCAATTGTAATGAAATCGATAAATCATATTTGAGTTTCATGAAACGAACTCTCAGAGTCGACATGTAAAATAATAGTTGGTATGTACCTAACACTAAGTGAAGACAAAAAACTTGTACAAGATATAAATCCGACATTTAAAAAAGTGACCATGAACGGAAGCCGACAGAAGTTGCAGGTATTATAATATAGACGTGAAAATGCAGGCTCTAACACACTATTACATTGGTTGGGATGTTAGTTAGATGTTGGTTGGATGTTGGCTGTATGCAGAAGCGAACTGAAATGATATTGATAAGGAATGAATAATCGAGTGTCAGGTTGAGGCATACCTTTTCTTTTAAAATGATTATCATCGCACTGGTGTCACTGAGTTCAGTCCATTCCAGAAGCTGTTTATTTAATTCATATTTACAACTTAGTTGCAGAAAAATTTGGGCATTTTAGAAAATATTAATATTATAAACGATTGAGGTATTTTAACAAAATACCGTAAAAAATGTCGGGAAGATTTCAAGTTTTTTTTTTAATGGTTCCAATTGGCTACAATGTCATTATGACATGGAAGATACCAATGTCTGGTAAGACGGCTGTCACCAAAGTCGCCCGGCGTGACGTTACGAATAAAAACAAACATGTCGTTCAAACATTTATTCGTCAACATAAAACTAGAAAATTTCTTCAATATCGTAATTTTTTCAAAAATAAAAAAAAAGTGAAATACCCTATTATCGTGTAAAAGCAAATGTTTTTATTTTTTGTAATTAATTTTTAAAATAATGGGAACACTTCTTTTTATTGAAGAAAAGACAAATTTGATACATTTAATTTATTATCCATGAGAACGGAATAAAATAATTATTTGAACTGTTTGAAATTCATTCCCCCTCAACAGGAAAACAAAATTGTAAGTAGGTGCTTGCTCTAGAACAAGCACCAGTTCTAGTATCTAATTTTCGATACAAGACGATCATATTTTCTCACACGGTAATGTCCTTTTGTTCGGGGACAATGGCCAAAACGCCTTTGATACAAAGGCGGGCAGCATAAATTAACCAGTTAGTTACTTCGGTGGTACCAAGTCTTCAGTTAGGTACTGTCCTATTGAAAGATAGATACTGCCGTCTTTACTGGTAAATGTTATCTACTTCTCGGGTAGGTACAGCTTTGTAAGTGGCCAGAAAGGGAATTAAAAATACTGTTTTTGGTTATTCGTAAACATTTGTTCAATTAGGTTTTTGCAAAGTTTATTTGTTTTGTTTTTTGATTGATAAACGAAACGCTACTCTCGGGGTTTTGGCATTCGTAGAGTTTGGAAATCATTAAAAAAGTACAGAAAATTTCAGTACAAATTAGGACGAACTGCCTCTAATTCATGTTGCTTAATTAGCTTAACGGAGAATTATTAATTACTTGTGAAAATATTAGTTTAATATTTTTGATTGGTTACTTCTGTATGGGTAGAGAAGGTACCTATTTCTTCCGTGGTAAGTAGGTACTGTCCACTTCTGTAGTAGGTACGTACTGTTTAATTATGTTGTAGGTACTTTATTTCTTCCGGGGAGGTACCTACTGTCTAATTCTGTTGTGGGTATATAGGTACTTACTGCAAACAACTGGGGTACGTACTGCACCTTTAGAGATAGGCACCTACTATATAATAATACTCGCGTGGCGGATACTGTTCACTTCTGAAGTAGGTAGGTACTGTCTAATTCTGTTTTTTTTTATATTAACTCCACACAGGAGGCCCTGAAGAAAATATTTTCCCTAAGGGCCTATGTCATCTTTGAGGATGCTGTGTGGAGGGTCTTTTTGTGGAGAGGAAGGAGTGAACATGGGTCTTGAAGAGTCCCATGTTGTAGGAGGGAGGAAACACAGAGGCCGGCAGTTCGTTCCACAGCCGAGCTGTTGAACTTAAGAACGAATCGTAGAAGCGACCCGTTCTCATGTGACAAGTGTCAACTGTGTACAAATGTTGGGCACGCGTTTGGCGTGTATCCCGACTACGCACCGGTGCCGAAGGGATCAATGACGCTAGTTCCTCAGAGCATCTTCCATTGTAATACCGATAGAGCAAGGACAGCATACCTACCTGACGCCTGTGCTCTAAAGATTGCAGTCCGTTTGTTAAGATTGGGGAATCTATCAAACGGACCGCCCGTTTTTGCACAGAGTCTAGGGTTTTTTTCAGGTATTTAGGGGCTCCGGTCCAGAGATGGCTGCCAAATTCGACAGTAGGGCGCACTTTGATTTGTACAGGGTCAGCAGTTGTGTATTATTAAAGTATCTGCGGGCCCTGTACAGTACGCCCAGCTTCTGAGAGGCCAACTTTACTCTGGCTTCGATGGAGCCCCCGTACCTGAGCTGGTCACTTATAGTTATACCAAGCATATCAATGGAAGGCCTGTTCGGAAGATTGCTTCCGTTGAAGGAGACTAGATTATCATTTGGATCCCTTTTAGACGTAATCAGACAGGATTGGGTCTTTGAAACATTAAATTCGACGAGATTATTTTTACCCCAGGAGGAAATACTCTCGAGATAACCGTCCATTCTCTGCTTCAAAGCCCTCCGAGCCGTTGGAGTTTGTTGTAGGTACTTTATTTCTTCCGTGGGCTGTACTGTCCAGTTCTGTTGTAGACAGGTACTGCAAACTTCTGGGGTAAGGTACTGTAGCTCCAGAGATATGTACTGTATACTTCTGTGGTAGGTACTGTATGCGGCAGGTGCCCCCTGCCCCCGGTTCAGTTCAGCTTTTGGTTTAGCGTGCATAATGTAGGTACAGTCCACCTGAGCCCGTCTGAGCTCAGCGGAGCGTGCGCTCTCACGCTACACAATAAGGAGGAAAAAAGGCATTCAACAAATTACGCGTCTTATGGGTTTAAGGTCACCACACACGGACCGGACCGAACCGGGTAGGAGTATAGGAGCTCCTTATTCGTGTGTGACATCACTCATATTATTCTCAATAATTTTTAAAATGAACAATAATTCGTGTCATTGTTATATAATTGTATAATTGTAATATTTGAGCTGTGACAACTATTTATTTCAGTATCAGGTAGTTACTCAAAAGTGATTGATGTTGAATTGTATAATTACATTTTTATTTTTAACTAAATTTTCTACCCGGTTTCGCCCGAGCAAAAATTTGGAGAGCTTTTTTCTCATTGAAGTAGGTAATGAAAATTTGGAACAAACGAAATGGTGTCATGCTTTCCCACAGTTAAACGAATATTTCTAAACTCTATAGCTCATGATCGAAAAGACATTTTGAAGCTGAAATCATTTGCGTTGATCTAGATATCTATACAAAAAAAGTGCAAATTACATGACGCCAGAGCTCATCGTTCGAAAGATTTTGTTGCATCAGGTAAACATATTTCTATTTTAGACTCCGTTATAAGTGTTTAAAAATGAGAAGAATATTACATTAAGATGGTTTGAAAGTGAGATACGTGAATAAATATGATAGAATGAGCGCGCTATTAAAAAAAATATTTTTAATTTAACACGACTTATTTAAAATAGAGCAAAAACTCTCGACATCTGAGTTAAGTAGTATTTAAAGAAAAACTGTGAATTGTTCATTACTATAACATGTAAAGTAACAGAACCAGTTTTGTTTTTTTATAATTTTTGGAGCACAATTTGCGATTTTTTTCTATTGAGGGTATGTCATATCACGAAGAAAACTTACTGAAGTAAAAGAATATAAATTTATTAAAAATCTGGTCAAATTATTCGTTTTCCTGTTGAAAACTGTACTGCGGGCCTTTAACGAATGAATTGACAGTTTAGTTCCTAACAAATTATCAGTAAAAAGCGAATGTTTTATGAGGACGGCGGAACACGTGTTCATACAAATACTGATATTGTCGCATTCCGTCATGATATTTACTAGGGAGAAAACATGTTTTCTCGATATATTCTGAATGACTTTATTAACAGGATCATTTTTCTCCATGTACAAAAATAACACAGATTTTGTAAGATCTTAAAAAGGGAAGTATTATATAAATATCGGTAGAAATTCCGTTTGAGAGGTTTAGGATAAATATAACATTAAATAACCTATTTGATCGGAACCCTTGGATCTATTGCACACACGCCATATTCTAGGATGAGAGATATTTTCGAATTTAGTTAATTAAAAGTTTATAATCATTATTTATTGGGCTGACAGCCTCTCTGCGAGTATTGTTCCCTGACAATGCCATACTAAATTTCACTTTCTTCCCACGAATCATTTTCAATTCCCCCGCGGCTTAACAATAGCTTTTCATACCATCAAGAATGTACATTCGCTCGCATAATACATAAGAATGTACATTCGTTTGCATAATACAAAAGAATGTACAAGAATGTACATTCGTTCGCATAGTACATAAGAATGTACAAGAATCTACATTCGTTCGCATAATACATAAGAATGTACATTCATTCGCATAGTACATAAGAATGTACAAGAATCTACATTCGTTCGCATAATACATAAGAATGTACATTCGTTCGCATAGTACATAAGAATGTACAAGAATCTACATTCGTTCGCATAATACATAAGAATTTTACAGTTTCACTTACATCCAAATTTTGTTCATCTTTACATTGGTACTGTCAACCAAGAGAAATAAAAATAAATTTCCAAATCTTACACTATCACTCAATTTTATCATTTTATGCCAATTTTAACTTTGATTAGCACTTTATTACACCTACATGTAATAATTCATTGTTCATTTGATCATGATTGCTTATTAATTTCAAACCTTTTCCAAACTTATAATGTCCCATTATAAAAATTCTTATTTATCATGTTATTTAGATAACATCAAAAATAATAATTTAGAGTTTGGGTCTGTTTATCTGTTTGTGTAACTATAGTTCAATGAAATCGGATATACGTTGAATTTAAAAGGACGGGTTGTTTCGGAGAATTTGAACAATTCTTCAAATTTCAAGGTTTATTTTCAAGTTTTGTTTTTTCAAGTTCTTTTACTATTTCAGTTCTTTCAAGCAACTAGCCGATAACGATATTATAACAGAACTTGAATAGGACTTTCACAGAACCCTAAAATGAACGTTGAAATTTGATGAATTGTTCAAATTCTAAGAAACAACACGTCACTGATTTTGTGGGATTTTCACGGGTCTCCGCTAGCAATATATAAATAACCTAACTATATTAAAAATGTATTTGTTTTACCAATTTTATGTAGAAAGATTTTATTTTTGTTTTATGATAATAAAATTTAAAATAATAATGTCAACCATTGTTATGTATCTAACATTTGGCTAATTTACTATTTTTGTTGTTGTATGAAACATTTTAGTAAATTTTTCCATTAAATACTTTTTCATTTTACCTACCAGGAATTTACTTTTAATGTATTACAGCGAAGATAAAACATACGGTTAAATAATTAATAATGTAAAGTGTTAACTGAAAACTAGGTTGTCGTGATTAAGACTGTTAGTCGGGTGATTTATTAGTAATTTTAATACGTTATTTACGTGAATATGTTATGATTCACTAAATCTATAAAAAGTGGTTATTTGTGATATTTCCCACGCTCCTTATATACTAAGAAGTATGACTTCCAACCTTTTCACGGTTCAGCGCATCCCTCTTTGCCTTACACGATTTGTTCACATGGTCATAATAATAATATGACTAGTCCCCAGTGCAGTCCAGTGTCCCTCCGCCCCCGTCAGGAGTCACCCAGCAGAGCGTGAACTTCTCAAGAATAATATCTTACGCAATGAACTTGTTGGACCTCTGTCCGTGAAGGCTAAGACACACGTGCTCATTTCCCATAACGCCCCACCCTCTCTCTCCACCCGAGTATCGTGTTAATGATCATATCAATATGGAAGATACTGATGGTTGTGAATTGCGAGCTTCTTGATCTTCATTAATCTTAAATTATTATATTGTATTCGTTGTGTAGTTCATTGTCAATCGTTTCCTCAAGTTCCAATAGCCCGGAGTCACTCAGTGAATATAAAACAAAGACTTCGAAATAACATATAACTTGAATGGCAGTATAAATATAGGTTTTGAACACACCATGTCCTTTATATCTTCACATAATTCACAACTTCAGTTTAAATAGAGGTTTTGAACACACCATGTCCTTTATATCTTAAATTAATCCCAGACAAACCCTTCACTGAACAATCTTCGATCTAATCACTATATAAAATCCTAATTTTTGGTTCCTGTGATGCCTAAAAAAAGTATATCGGCGAGAGGAAGGAGCACCAAACTATTGGTTAAATTGCTATATTGCTAAAAACATTTTAAGGTCACTTTTGATTCTAATTTGTTGAGGTATTGTACGACACGTCCATTTACAATACATGATTTCTCATTTAATCATGCACTCTTAACATTACGGAAGATAGGTATACAAAAAGTTTTTAAAATAATAATTAAATAATAAAAGTACTGTTTTAGTAATTTCTTTCAATGGCACAAAACCTCTTGTCATGCTTTGCTGTGCTAGAATATCTATTCTGCCATGTGGTATCAAGAACAAGTCAAGGTGACGACTACGTCTGAACTTTTCAGGCACGCGTAAGCGATGGCATTCCAAGAGGAATTGGCTGTCAATGTATTTATGCACTATATCAAAACTAAGTACCTATTGCAAGATTTGCATGAAATCTGGTTTCTAGGCAAAATCTATTCGTCACATCAAGTAAGTCCATATGGTGAATAGACCTCCAAGCATCCATCATTTGTTCCTGCATAGTTTTTTGTTTTTTGTATGTTTTTAGTTTTGTACAAAGTGCCCACACCACTAGCATACTCTTGTTTCTCTAATCTGTTTGAAGTCAATCTTTAAAAACAAAGGATTCGGAATCTTTTCTGTCCTTGATATCTTGGACAATCTTCGTCAACACCGTACCTCGAATATATCATTGCACCTTATAAATCAATAGCTCCAGTTAATTTAATCGCGTGTATACCGTTAAAATTTACCGCACTTAATATTAAATATATCTTCCCGGCAACAATTAATAATTGTCGATTACAGAAATACACTTTTATTAAGCGATTTATAGTGTAGCATTTTCCCTATCACTCTTTATTGCTAATTATTTCCCTGATCGCAATAATTTTACATACTATACATACGTATTAAAAGCTTTTCGCATGTACATTAAAATATAAAAATTACAAAAAAATATGTTGTTAAAAATTGGATGATAATTAGCTACATCAATTTGAATTCAATATTAAGTGATTACACAAGAAAAATATATGTACAGGTAAATCATTTTAAAGATACCTTTTGTATGTAGTGGTCTAATAGATGAATCAAAAAATATTTTAATTTAATTATAATTTTTTTTTTCTAAATTTAAACGGAATTGATAAACGTCGCTTTCCACCCAGTATCTTTGTACGTTTGCAGGGTAAGAGGGGACTGCTGACGAGTGTTCAAAACTATTTCAAAATTTCGTGTTAATCTTGCTATACTATCACTATATATGTGCACAAATACTTTCAATAGTATCCTTTTTTAAATAGTTTGTATGTACCTAACTCAACTAATTGAAGCAAAATTAAGTATATTAGTAAAAAAAAAACTATTTAATTTATTGTTGACAAGATTTCTATTCGAGCACTTCCAAGACATAGCAAGACCCCTAGTTCTCACGAAGTCAAGTACCGTTCATTACACATAGTGTAATAAACAGAAGGGTGGCTCTTTTGAAAATAACTTAGACGGTTCAGCGAGCAGCCCCTTGTAATTACTCCGATTCATAAGGCCTCAGAGGCAAAGAAAGTAGACCGAGACGAAGGAACGTGTGAAAATTTACTTTACTCCTTGTTTATGGAATTGGATAATGAACATAAGTTATTCTAACTCGAAGAAATTCAACAAAAATACTTATTTCGATTATGGGTCTGTTTGCCTGTGTAACTCTGGTTCAATGAACGCGGATTTGCTTTTTTAAAGGGTTCAATTCAATAACTTTATTAATTTTAAGACTTGCAAAATAAAATTTAATTTCTTATATATTATTTTTAAAAGATACATAAAGGAAAAGAAAAACGGTCCAACTAATAAACGTGTCTTAAACCCAACCCAACCGACAAACAACCATTAATGTAACGTAAATATTAATGGTCGCTAATCAGCCTTGCAAAATCCAAAACTATTAGTAAGGGGAAAAGTAAATAAAAGAAGCTTTAATACTAGCAACCACAAAGCTTACCGTCAAAATTTTGTTTCGTAATTAAATATTAATAAAAAATTACCTACCTACAATCTAATATTTTAACAGAAAATTGTTTTAATTGTCATTTTCAAATTTAGATCTAATGATTTGTCACGAATTCTCACAAGCGTCAAAGTACCTACCTACCTGTAATATAATATTTTTTACCCGAAAATTATTTTAATTCTATATTTGAAGTGTATTTTTTTTTGTATAGATTTCTTAGGTTAATCATGACAATTAAAGTCAGATTTCGTGATATTTGAAGGGTCAACATGCAATTATCAATCCTACAATTATAATACCGATTAAATGACCGGTCGGTGGCCGAGTTGAGATCGCGTTTGGGTCCCACCCAGGCGTAGTGTGTTCAATTCCTCGGCTGTCAGTCCTCCATCACAACACAAGCAACATTTTCTGCTAACTGTGGTGGTAGTAGGAGATTTTCAAATATTGTCAGGTTATTCGTAACCAGGGAATGATTGTCTTTCTTTAAAAAAAAAAAAAAAAATACACTGCGATTTTGCAGGGGCCTGCTTTTGTATAATGTTTTTTTTTTACTAAAATCGAAAAATAATCGCATATTATAGCAGAAATGACACACAACAGAAAAAAAATTGTTACTCTTGTATTCAAATCTCTGTGTTATATTTGCAAGAATGTTTGACCACACAGAAGTAACAATAAAAAATAACAAATGGTAATAATCTCATATTATACAGCTGATTAGCTAAATATGGTTTCTAGTAAAATATATAATTAATTGATGAAAAAAAAACCTTTCTCCATTAGAAAAATTGCTTACTCATCTGTTTCATCTCTCTTCAAAGTTTAAACCATTATTCAAAGATCTGTGAGACATGGGAAATTTTTCAGAGAATCTTATCACATAAATAATAATGATGGTTAAATGTTCCCAGAAACAAAACTAATTACTCGCCGGCCAAAACTCGTTAAGTGCAAATTTTGTCTGAAACCATAAACATCATAAAATACAATGGATTCACGTCAGATTGAAATGATAATCAAAGCAAACATTGCGGAATTATATTTGTCTCTGTTTTCGGAAGTTTCATCCGGTTTCTTCTCTCGCTCTGCCTGAGAAACGTATTTATGAACTTGTTAAGGCGTGGGAAAAGTACGATGGTAATGTCCATTTGTTGATGCCATCTAGAAATCTCAGATTTCACTATTTTGCGAATAATAAACACGGCAGTTTGAATATTAAAACTAGACAAGTTCATCCCTAAAATAAATAATTTTTTGTCTTGCAAAAACACCAGTGCAGTCACTTCTGAAAAACGTCAAATAATATTCAATGACTGATCATTTGCAATCTGAAGTCTTCTTAATGAGTAGAATACTATACAACAATTACCATTTCTCTTTGCAAAGTGCTTAAATATAGGAGTAGGTTTTGAGATTTACTTGAAGGTGTGATGTATTTTACAAAATTAAAAATTCAAAAAACATCTATTGCACAGAAATACAGAACACAAAGGGTATAGCTTATAGGTTACATCAAAGATATTAGAAGAACGAGATATGCTATGTTGGCCGCCGGACCGTAGCCGGAGTACTACCTAATTAGGGTACTTTGAACGGTATCGGGACGTGTACGCACAGAAACCTGTTCTATGTATTAGTGTGGATGCCTTAGCGATGCCTTAGCGTAAGCGAAGGTGTGCAGTAGTATTGGTGAACAAAACCGGCGACACTCGGCAAAACAATTCCACTCAGTACGAACTGCGCATAGCACATCTCGTTATTCTAATATCTTTGGGTTACATCCACGGAGGAAGGAAGAACTTCCTCCGTGGTTACATCCTATTTCTTCCAGCTAACCCAAAAAATACACATTATATCACATAACCCAAAAATTACATGTTAACAGATGTATGTAAATAAAAAATTAAAAAAACAGTGGTATTTGATTTATCTAATGTAAAGGGTAGTGACATTTGTTTAAAAAAAATATTTTTAGTGATGATTTAAATTTGAGTATGTCGGTTATTTGTTTGATGCTACGTGGAAGGTTGTTATATACTTTAATGGCCATGTAGTGTGGTCCTTTTTGAAATATAGTTTTGTTTGCTTTTGGGATTTATAAGTTTTCTGTGAACCTTGTAGCATGTTTATGTGTCGAGTTTTTCTATGGGAACTTTTCTGGAGATGATCGAACTAACAGGCATAACTCCATCATATATATATGTACACATAAAATCCATTTGTGCGATTACTTTTACTAAAATACATATTATTTAAATGCATTCGAGTACTATTTCTAAGATCCCCTGTAAGAAATCTAGAATATATAATGTATTATTATTATTGCAGTAATTCCAAGATCAAAATTATACACATCAATATCTTAAAACCAGTTTTGCAGTTAGTGTCCAGCAATGGTATTATCGCGAAACATATACTTTACTTTTAAGTAAATAATAAGTTTATTAAATAATTTATTAAGTTATCGAAGGAAGCAAACACTTTGTGGCTTGACATTATTACACAAATGAAAGAATATCTTTGTTTTAAACCACTTTATTAAATTTATATACGTCGACCGGTTTCGGTTGAACTCAACCTTCATCAGGACAGTACAAATATTAACTTTATTATTATTATTATATTATTTATATATTATTATTATTTATTAAGGACGAGTTGTTCTTTATCAGAAATTCATGTTTGACAAAGGCATCAAATGTCCATTCAGCGCTATTTTTTTTGACAGTAGAAACGTTCCTGTTAAATGCCGATACTAAGAACGGGTTGTTTTACAAAATTTGAACAATTCATCAAATTTCAAAGTTGATTTTCAAGTTCTGTGAAGGTTCTATTCAAGTTCTGACATTATTTCAGTTTTTTAAACAACTTACCAATAATGATATAACAACAGAACTTGAATAGAACCTTCACAGAACTTGAAAATAAACTTTTAAATTTTATGAATTGTTCAAATTCTGTGAAACAACCTGTCCAAGTCCATTTTAGATTTTGAACAAATTAGCAGAAGAGGACAACTGCTATCACATTGTTAAGCTTGTGTGCTTATTACAATTTGATAGAAAGCGGAAAAGTGCCTAGAATCGGTGTTTAATGAGAACCTTTGAAATGTGATGACAATGTTACATATGCATAGAGATTTGATGACAATGTTACATATAAATTTCTGCGAAACCACTGGGCCTATTAAGGATTATATTAGATGGATGGATATTAATCCATCAGCATTAATTCCTGGCAACATTTTGGTACAGATCTCCTATCCGTCCTATCTTTTCAATGACTCCTATTTTGGGACATGGTATGTCATTGCAGTCCTCCACCCTTTTTGATTTGTATTTCCATCTCTGCTGCGAACTTCCTGGTGGTATTTAGCCTCCAGTTTTGCAGGATATATCACAAACAATCGGCATTTCTTGCAGCGTGACGTGCTCATTCCTGTTCTCATTCTTACTTGTTGTTTATGTTCTGTAAATCAACGGTTTGTTAAATGTTAACTATGAATTATTCCGCGAGATATATCATTATCCTTGGAAGCGGTAGGCAATACGCGCGATGACGAAATAATAAATTGTTGATTACAGCACTACTGGGTGAAATATCGCTTTAAAACTATCACAATATTAAAAAAGCAACGATTTGTTTAAAGTTTCTTCGCCTTGTTCGTTTTGTGTTCTGAAAACAAACGAGAATGCATGTGGCTAGGGGCCAGTGGATCCTACTGAGTATTTGAATAAGCTTAGAGGCAGGAAGCAAATGAGTTAAGAAGCCATTTATTTCGGTGATGAGTTGAACTCGTGGGAAAAGGCCACCGCATTATATCTTGAATAAATTCAACGTGTATGATTATACCAGATTTGGTGAGTAACTTTAGGTGGAATGATTGCACGGAATGAGTTATTATTTAAATTTAATTGCACGAATCCAATGTCTACTTGTTCAGAGTTATGAAAACAGTTTGAAAAGTATTTTTAATTAATTGATCCGTGCCCCCCACAAAGAGTCATTAACACTGATTCATTTTGTGTTGCTTCGATTTAAAAATTTAAACGCCATTCGATATTTAATAAGAGTTAATTGGGGTTACAAAATTGACACATCGCACGTTGTTAGTAATTAATTTGTGAAGGCTGATACAATATGTTTATACATTATTTTCAAATATTTTTTTATCGACTACATATGAAATTTCTCATTACCCAACACTGAAATACTTTAATTAATTAAAATGGTTAATATTTATGACATAAAATTGTAGGAAATTATTTGAACTTGACGATTTATGAGAATTTGTCCTGACGTGTACATAACGTTACAG
The DNA here is from genome assembly GCA_026573805.1 of Hesperophylax magnus. Classification (NCBI taxonomy): domain Eukaryota; kingdom Metazoa; phylum Arthropoda; class Insecta; order Trichoptera; family Limnephilidae; genus Hesperophylax; species Hesperophylax magnus. Next base: position 12,920,764 of record JAIUSX010000022.1, read on the forward strand.
TATGAAAACTAATTCAATTATAAGGTGATATTATTATTGTATCTTATTGTATCAAGATACAATAATTATCTTATCTATCTTATCTATCTTATCTATCTTATCTATCTTATCTATCTTATCTATCTTATCTATCTTATCTATCTTATCTATCTTATCTATCTTATCTATCTTATCTATCTTATCTATCTTATCTATCTTATCTATCTTATCTATCTTATCTATCTTATCTATCTTATCTATCTTATCTATCTTATCTATCTTATCTATCTTATCTATCTTATCTATCTTATCTATCTTATCTATCTTATCTATCTTATCTATCTTATCTATCTTATCTATCTTATCTATCTTATCTATCTTATCTATCTTATCTATCTTATCTATCTTATCTATCTTATCTATCTTATCTATCTTATCTATCTTATCTATCTTATCTATCTTATCTATCTTATCTATCTTATCTATCTTATCTATCTTATCTATCTTATCTATCTTATCTATCTTATCTATCTTATCTATCTTATCTATCTTATCTATCTTATCTATCTTATCTATCTTATCTATCTTATCTATCTTATCTATCTTATCTATCTTATCTATCTTATCTATCTTATCTATCTTATCTATCTTATCTATCTTATCTATCTTATCTATCTTATATATCTTATCTATCTTATCTATCTTATTTATCTTATTTAGCTTATTGTATCAAGGGTTTGTTTGTTTTTCTCGTATTATAATATATGTCCATGCAGCATACGGAAGAACACCATCCAATATCGAAAACACTGTTTCAACTTTCAGAATTCCTGCATGTCTGATAATTGATATTACTCACATAACAGTTCGAAAATGATGGCTTTTCACTGATAAACAATTAAACTAGTGATAAGTGTCCGAGTGAGGCTGCTGAAAGAACCTCATCATGCGTGTGTATAATTATACCAACGTCCTGATAGAAGCTTCCTCCGATTTATAACCCTCCAAAAGCCAAATTTATTTTAACGCGCGTCGAATAACTCTCTCATAGGTTGTACTTAAAATACCTTAAGTAATAACCCGAGCACACGATTTACGATTTGTCTAAAAACACTCGTAGCCGAAATGATTTAGATGGGAGATTATACACCTGCTTCGGCTTATTGCTCGTCCGAGAGTTGATATGCAAATGATGTTACCGTATATTAGGCAATCCGTCGATTGATTGATCCGAACCAGTTTGTCGATCATTTCAAATCAATCACCTTTCTTTACGACCCATCTCATTCAGCACGTTCATATTATCATCGTAAGTAGAGCTTACTTAAGCTCCGAATGTGTAACCGGAAAGAAGATATAAAACACATGAGACCACATCGTAAAAACTGTCTCAACACAACATACTAATCAATCTCTCCGGCTTGATTGGACTTGTAACGAATAACGTCTTATATTTAATATGTTGATTTACGCGTTAAGAGCTTATTCCATTTGGGCGTAAATTAAATATCTTTCTATTTTAATGTGGACTTTCGTCGATTTTGGAGACGAGGTTTATGGGGTCTCCTGATCCGTGATAATAAAATCAGGTAGTAAGACTTGTTTTATGACATATAATGGACACGTTAAGTTGTTAAATCGTGACAAATCCCACGTTTAAAATTCGATGATACTTCAATTAAATGAAATATTTCATCTGCAGATAAAACAAGCACAGAGGCACACCTCGTAAAAGCGGTTAACAAGATCGTTAAATTTAACTGAATCTATAAGAACGTACAATAAAAGATACAATCCTATATCACACAGTTACATTAATATGTCAGATTTGTGTTGGATTTTATCTGTTTTCGATTAAATTGTTCTACTATGGTGATTTTTATATGCAACGCTTTTTATGCATTTGTGTTTTTGAATCCACTTCTCGGAGTCTTACAATTATCTTAAAATTAAGAATGGATAAAACAGAGAAATATTTAAAAGTACACAGTCATGAATTTAGTTATAATATTTTTTTATTCTGAATAGTTGTCTCTCATCGAAGAACCACTGAAAATCATTTTTTTATTCAAATGAATTCTTCAATCAATTTCAATTAACAAAATATGATAAAATTTTCAAATAACAGCGAACCCGCAACCTCTGAGCACAAAACAAACTCCTTTCACTTTGATGCCGAGAACAATGGATTATTTTGTATTTAAAACCTCTTTTATTCCATCGTGAACTTTTTCGCGAATAGTTTCTCATCAAAATTTACCTATTACATCACCGATCGATCGGCTTCCAATATTATCAGCTAGATTTCTTTTCTGATGAATGTATTAATTTGTCATTAGAATCCACATTATAATAGAGTGCATGTGCCCGAGGCGAAGGCTGCGCGGCTAAGAAGCTGCCCGGCTAAGAGGCTGCGCTAGGCACGGGAGCGGCTACCACGGGAAGCTATTAATCACGGGTCCATCTGAGCAGATGAGATGCGGTTGCCACTGGTTACCTGTTACGTGCCACCAGCGGCTTGAGGCGTATCGCTGTTACCCCTATCTCTTTCTCATGTAGCAGAAAGAGAAGCTAAAACGGAGCTCTCAGTGGTTGAAATTGAGTGGCTTGCTAAAGAAATTCACTTCGATTTGTCAGCGATTCGTACAGTCGAAGAGTCCAAAGCGTCGGTGTCCCACCCACGTGTGCTCAATCCTCTGCTTAACTGAGTTCTCCATCATTCCCAAGTAACATGTTCCCTTTATTATGAAGCTAGTAGGAGCATTTAAAATATTTTCAGGTTATTCGTAAAGTTGTTAGAGAAACATGCAGCCTGGCATATCTTTTGCAAATTTTCAGCCGTAATTTTAACTTTTTATGTCATCAATAACAATCAACCTATTTTCTGTACTCAAAAACAGAAGTCGTAGCCATAATTATAATTATGGCTAATTCTTCTTTTTAGAATTAATCAACATAATAACTTATGCAATTGAAATATATTCATTTATTATCACGGCCATCTTCGGACTGGCGCAATTAGGTGAACAATGATTTTATTTCAAAATTAAAACACCTAAACCCTCTCACTTTAAATTGTGTATAAAACAAACGATAATTGAAACAACAAGAATATCTACAGATGGAGGTGATAGGCTGAACCGGAATCAGTCAAAAATAAAAATAAAATAGGGGAAAAAAGTTTTAAATTGTTTCTGTAAATCATGCAAAATTTAAATAAATACAAAAATGTTTAGTTGAAATATATAAAAATATTTAAAAAAAAAAACAGGTTTCTGAAATTATAGTTTTTTTTTAAAGTAGAGAACCAATCTTTGGATGTGTTATGCACCAACTTAAACACTATTATTCCCATGGCTGTCTTTTTTTATTTGGTGTAAAGAGTTTGAAGAGTGTAGATCTGTTAATTGTGTTTTGGAGTCAGCATTACTTGCTGAAAGGACTGGATTCGATTACCTCTCTAGGCGCCGGAACCGATCAGTGTTTGGATCGAGTGTCAAGCATCCCCCTTTCTTCTCAGAACTCATTTATCTCCGCGATGAGACGTGGCCCCATAGAGGTTTGTTTACATTGTTTAATAGTCGATTATGAGGCGCCGATCGCAGAGGACAATGCACGGAGAGGCCATACCTTTTGATGGAAGCTATTTGTAACCTTTATGGAGCGTGGCAAATCGGGACATATTGCTTTTCTCGAGGCGCTTATGAACTACGGATACATGGTATAAGATGATTGTATAGCCAACCATTTAACATAAAAAAACTGCATTCATAATTTTTGGCATTTATCGTCGTTATCCGGCTTGCCTGGTAGATTATTACGTGCCGATCAGCTTTGGAATAGTTAAGCTGACCTTAAGCCCGGTTTAAGATCATTTTAACAATAACTATACTTTTATGTGAGTACCTACCGCGCAAGAGTCTCAACTGCTTCCAACCGTCTGGATCCAGTGAGACTATGGCATCCCGAATTGAGATATGCTGGGAGGCTGAAGGTAGTGGAAGGGGAAGGAGATTTGGCAAGAGGAAAGTTCCTGGCTATTCAGTTATGGTCGTCAAAGACCGCTAAATCCATTTGATGTAACGTTTTGATTCTAAATGGCGGTCTTTTATCAGGGTGTTACTGAAAGTATCTTCCATTCAGGAAAGTTATTTGTTATGAATAAATGATACAATAACACAAATCAATCGACTGTTATATAATTTCTTCGAATTCGTAGCCAAGGATTGTAAGTATTCAAGCCGTCAAGTTCTTCACTATTTCGGCCTTACGCACCGCGTAATATTTACACAACGATTATAAGGAAGTGTGTAATTGAGAGATATAAAAAAGATTCAGAGAAAACTAAGCATCGATGGAACTACACATAAGACTGCATGTTTGAAATAATCAGTCTCAATTTCATACAATCATTCCGGTAAAATTATACCAACTTCACTTAAAATTTACAATGCAGGTAATCACTTATTGACACACGTAAAGAAATGAACTTCCAAGATAAGTGGTTTTCTGACACCTGTAACTTCGGATGATGAAGAACCGTTTACAATTCGATTAAAGCTCAACACAATATAAGCCTAACACATCCAAAGTTCCAAACTGAAAAGCTTCAGACAGAAACAAACATTTTTACCAATTCTTAGAATATTTCAAAGAATTCTACATTTGTTTACATAAATAACATTTTTTAAATGTTGAGATCGATTATCTTCACGATAATCGATTGTACGTCGATATGATGAAAATAACGTTTTTGAGGCTTCTTCACGGTAGAGAAGAAACGTTATTATTATCGTCTCACGTCTGTCATACTTTTAGTCATAGAGTTATTACCTGTCATAGTTATTACCTGCGTATACTTACCGTTTTTCTAACTCTGGGATCAATTCATCTTCTGCTGTTCATTGGAATCTTAGAATTTATCATCGGCATACTATGCATAATTAATTTCTACTTTCTATAAATACGCGGAGACCTTCTTACAAAAACTGTTTTATTTCGTGTGAATTATCAAAAAAAATCAATTCAACAACTATAAATTATATGATAAGACTTTTAACGTCGTTAATTATTACCGTAGATTTTTTTTAAATGATATTTATCTTAGAGTCTTCGCAAGTTTTTAGGTACACGAACCAACCTGCAAGATTAGTTCTATGTGGAATTAAAAATTCCCATCGTTTCAACTAAAAGCGTTGTGCGTTGGTACAAATGAGCTACAAACTTGAATGTTGGAATGTCTTCATTCGAATGTGCTTTAACTCACGTTGACTCTGTGATATATTGTTTCGGTTTTGGTAGCCTGTGTATAATTTCTTGCACGGAATTTACGAAGCGTAGTTCCAGTAAGGCTCAGGCATCAAAACAGGTAGTTAATTGCCTCGAGCATAAATCGTATAAAATCGGAGCACTATTTTGATGGGAAGATAAGTCATCGTCTACCGTTTTAATTTCACATTTGACTTGGGCACTATAAAAATGGTCCAGACACTTAAACAAAATCGTTAATGCGTCTCTGATGATAATACGCGCTGGAGCTTCCACGGATTCTGCTCGAACTGGACTTTTACATTTGCATTTCATTAGCATACGTACACATGATTTGATCTCTGTCAGATGGACGATTTTTTTGTCACGTTTGCTCTAATTTCTCCATATTCATAAGCTTGGTGGTGTTCCCGCGTGGGATTTACGCAATTTATTTAATTCTTCACAGTTTTATTGACAGTTATTTAATGACATAGTGTTATGGATTTTCTTGATTTACGATTATTTGTACAAGTCGTAACTACGCATTATCTTCTTACACGTTTTAATTAAAACCCCTGAAAAGGCAGCGTGTGTGAATATATCAAGCATCAGTATGAGTTTAGTAGCCATTAAGGCACCTGTTTCGAAAATATTATCATCATCATATTGGTATTCAAATGATTCTATAATTACAGCGAAGTGATTAAGTTTATTATTATTGATAAGCTAATGTTGTTTTATTTTTGTTTCAGGAAAAACCCCATAAATGTACTCTCTGCGCCAAGTCTTTCCCCACCCCCGGTGACCTCAAGTCTCACATGTACGTGCACAGCGGTTCTTGGCCTCACAAATGCCACATCTGCTCGCGAGGATTCTCTAAGCATACCAACCTCAAGAACCACCTCTTCCTCCACACAGGTATGTCAAATATCTATGTATTTTAGTGGTTGTGAAACGGCAAACTATGTATGGTTGTGTCACACGATGATATACATTATATACAGATTATATGTTATAGTGTCATAGGGAAACTACACGCTTCCTCCCTCCCTCCCTCCCTCCTAGCATATGTGAGGAGGTGTGAGTGAAAGAGCACGGAATATCATTTAATTTTATGCAATCTGTCACATTGATAGCTGATAATCGCGTGACCACGGCAGCTCCCTAATTCATCTGATCCCCTCTGCTAGAAAGGGGGTAGAATCATTTTCAAATATCGCTCGGCTAGCAGATCTCGGCAGATCATCTAGGCCACGCCCACACATATAACATATTATCTGTCTCGTGTGACATATATGTATGGAATTTTATGTACAGTGATATACACCACGCCCAAAAAAGCTTTGAGAGTATTCCGTGATATAATAATAAAACTCGGTTTTCCTTGCGTTGGATAACTCACTGTCAAATTCCCTCTTTGTTGCTTGGAGATATGGTTCTATTTACCACTTCTATCTCCACCGAGGTATCAATTAACCAAATACATCTGTTGTTGTGAAAGATCAAACTATTAAAATACGGTTGTTCTTCTATTGGGTAACTCTGAATATTGATTCTGTAATAATAAGTCAAATAATTGCCCTCGGTGTTTCGGAGAGAAGCTAGCGAGCGGCAGATAAGTTGGAAAAAAACAGATTACCAATTTACGATAACCCACACCAATAAAACAAGAATTACAAGTTATCAATTTTCGAAGCTTCAGTAAACAGGAGGAATGCGGTGCGATGTCTTCATTGAAATACGAGTTGCGGTATTGATGGAAACAATTACGGAAACTTGGAATAGAATCGAAGCTCCGGGAAATTTATTCAATCAAAGCCACAGAAACGGGTATCTGTCCAGAGTGGGATCGGCGGGGTCCTAAACGGGAGACGTCCAACACTCCGTCGCGGTTCAAAAACGGAATTTCTCGCATAATTGGCATTAACAAAGAGTGGAGCTTTCCTGTCCGCTGAAATGAAACTGCTAATAAAGAAACAACATGACCTGAACAAAGAGGCTCAACTCCGATTTATAGTTTGAAAGATGTATAATAATGTTCAACAACAGCGCAATTCCCTAATAAAATCCATTCTATTGACTAAACCAGATCATAACTTCCATCAACAACGTATTCCTAACGAAATAACGAATGATAATAAATTATTATAAGCAATAATTAGTCGCCTGCAATTTCAATACAAATTGGAAATATCTCCCTAGTAAAAATAACAGTCGCTTCTTTACAGATGAAAAAATATAATAAGCAGTAATTATTGATTGAAGTACTAGTATATTTTGATTTATTTGGCGTCCAGAGCGTCTGACCGGACATCAGAAGGCGCAGGTTCAATTCTCGTCGGCGGCATTTATTTTCACTCAGAGATATTTTCAATTTGTATTGATATTGCAGGCGACTAATTATGCATAAAAACCTTGTCTTTTAAACATTAGTTTATCATTTTAAAAAATATAAATATCGAATGACTAACGAAAGTTTTCTTAAGCGGTCTCACTTCCATTTCTATAATTTAAATATTTTAATAATCATCGAAAAAGAAAATAATGCTAACAAAACTAGAGGAAATATGAAACAGAACACATAAAATAAAAAAAAGATAACGGTCACTAGGAATCCAGCCTAAGATATCTTGTCTTACTGGGGGAAATCGTCTTATCCACTCGACCGTTGAGACCTAGTTATTAAACGTCATATTTGTCGATCTTATGTTTCAAATTCAGAATTAACAATATTATCTTGCAACTAAAACGCTGACGCTGTTCCGGTAAGACAAGAGATTCTGGGTTCGATTCCCAATTGTGACCGTTATCTTTTTAATATTCAATAATATTTTTTGTGTCTTGTTCTTCGTTTCATTTAGATTTGTAAGGATTATCTTCTTCTTCAATGATATATAACATTGATGGTTATAACTTTCTAAAGTTAAATAAAAATTGTTCAATTAAAAATTGACGCCAAAAAATACGCCATTCACGCTTCAACAACGCATTGAAATTATTAAAATTCACTTGGGTGAATCAAATGCAAATCATCTTGAGTGATGAGGCCCATTTCCACCTCGGTGGCTTCGTCAACAAGCAAAATTGTCGCATCTGGGGCTCGGAAAACCCAAGAGTTATTGTTGAAAAGCCTCTCTATCTTCAACGTGTGACTGTTTGGTGCGGTTTATGGTCCGGCGGAGACATTGGACCTTACTTTTTCGAAAATGAGGCTAGAGCAACAGTTACCGTGAATGAATTGCGCTATCGAGTTAATGATTTTTTATGGCCGGAATTGGATGGTATTGATCTGGACAACGTTTACTTTCAACAAGACGGCGCTACGTGCCACACAAACAACGAAACCATTGATCTTTTACGATTGAATATCAAAATAACACCTCTTATTGGAAAACCCTGTACATTACAGTGAAAAGTAAAAAATAGTTACATTATATGTTTGGTAGATGTAATATAAGTAGATAAATGATATACTTTATACAGAAATATGCGTTATTTTATGATAGCATCAAACACCTGCATTGAGTATCTTCTGCCAATAGATTTGATCTATGACTATTGACAGTGTTCGCTACGATCTCCAACTAAAACAGTAAATTGAGCACGATGCAATTCATTATGACAGCGGATATTGAATCCAATGTCTACGGAAACGTCCGAGCATCGGCCCTCGAGGTCAGGCTGTAATGGAGTTTAATAAACGAGTACTTAGGGGCTATAACTCTCTGCGCAGCACGCGAGCGCAACCGTTCCCGATGCAGACACCACTGCGCACTGGATGCAGACTTGCAGACTGCGCTTTTACCAGCTTCTAAACTATATTGCATTTTTTTTTAAATTACATTTTATAAAATAATTCCCTTGGCACCTTGGGCGTTAGGAACACATATATGGTAATTCATTCACACAATTACCTTACACTCCACAACAACATACACAATCAAACATACTAATGTCTGTGATGTGCGTTAGTTATTCCTGCATGCACAGTGAAAAATGAGTATTGATAGTTTTTTAAGAATCTCTTCAAACTATGCTAATCCGGTTAAAAACGGGATTGCAGGCCGTTTCCTGATCAACTTTTAGTAAATGAATGATAATATCGGAACACGTGTTCAAGCACCTGCTTTTGTCTTGAGTTTTGTTAATACTAAAACGTATTCATTCATTCGTTATTATATTAGGGCCTGCAATCCCGTTTTTAACCGTGCTACAAATAACTTGAAGAGATTCTTAAAAATTATCAATTTTTAATCAGTAATTTTTCTCCGTGTGAAATCCGGTTCAATGAACTTAAATTTTCTTTGAATTTAAGAGTCATTTTCCAAATTCGAACTGAGTGTTAAAAGAATTAACAAAATAATATTTTTAACGGAAAATTATTTAAATTCTATTTTTCAAAATTGGATCTGATTGTCGAGAATTCAAACTATCCCGTGATTTTCACGGGTCTGCGCTAGTTGATAATAATAATTGTAGAATATCTTTCACAAAAATAAATCATTTTTAATTTCCGTAACGTTCTATTGGCAACTTTGAATAAATACAAATTAAGGTATTTTCTTCACACGCTAACCTTAAAATATCTTTCACTTTTAAAATATCCTTGCTTTCAACTGAAACTTTGGGATAGTATAAATACACATTTTGGTGAATAATTAATTCACATTCTAACCAATTCAACTCTACAATTTTGATATTAGTCTAATTAACAGCGTCATACGCGCTAATTTCAGTTTACTAGACTATACGTGTAACCCTGTTTAAATATTTAAAAAAAAATCTTGTCAGAGGGGTTTTATCTCCGTATTGGTTTCATAAATTAATATTACTATCTGGTAGATTCCGAACTCGGTTTAACGACGGTCATCAAAGTTTTCACAAGCTATTTAATGCTAAACATATTGCTTTGCTACCAAAGACTACATCTGAAAGACAGGAGTTAAAATAATATTTATTGCGCAGTAGTATGAACAAGTTCCTACCCAACTAGATCATATAAAATTTCGATCGACGTACATAACAGCAAATTAACTAGATCATATAAAATTTCGATCGACGTACATAACAGCAAATTAATATTAGGTTAAAATGAGATTTGATTGGTTTATAATTAGCTGTTTTATCTACGCCCTTAGGATTTTTACATAAAACAGGTTCTTACATTATATTACTGAAATACAAAACAATAGTTTTATTGACAGCAATATGAACTGCATAAGAAATTCAACATGTCAATATTAAGAATAACATAACATAAAGCAAATAATAGAATATAAAAATAAGATAGGAACAAAATTAATGAACATTATACTCGTGGGTACAACAAATAAAAAGTAGAGGAAAAAATTATAAATACTTACCTGCCTACAGAAAATAGAAAAAATTACATTAAAAGTATGTTACCGATTTTATATTATATAAATGTTAAAATTTTTAACACGGAATAAATGAAAATACTAACGGAACTGAATTTATCGAGAAGCCTATGCAGCCTTTGGACTGGGGAATGAATGAAAAAGCTTGTATCCGACGAATAAACAAAGAACAACTCTGGAAGTCACGTGTTACGATTTGGTACTCTGAACGTTATTAGCTTTGTTAAGTCAGGTGCATCCATTGAGTCATTAACTAATAATAATGTTCTTTATCGTCTCATGGAAATTCTACCAACATTTAACCAAAATTGTAACCGCCAATTTACTTTTGAAGAACTTCGCCAAATCAGTTTTTGTCTCTCCTATCACAATTTCTGAAATTGAATATTTTTGTTGAGATGTTGCCTATTGCCTGCTGGCTGTTGTATATCCCATGGAGATGTTTCCAAAATTTAAACAAAATAAAGCAAGTCTTTTAAGGATTACAGCTAACAATCGATCCTGCCAATGTTGTGTCTCTCCTGAACATGCACGATTTGGTAGATTGGAAATTTTAATGCAGTTGTGTTCTTTCTTTAATGCCCTTTTGTGATTCTATAAAAATTAAACCAAAATAAAACAAGAGTATTTAATGAAAAAAAAAAAGTAATTTAAAAATTGATTTAACTATCAATCTTCTTGTAAGTAAGAACTCCATCAAATCAGTCTGTGTCTCTTGAACAAACATGATTTTATGGATCGGTAGTTTTACATTGCGACCGACAAAAATTTGCATAGTTCTTGTACTCATACGACCATAAGATTCGTGTAAGAGTCCTTGCAAGATTGGTGACAAAACTATATTCTTTAGAAGTTGTAGCTTTCTGTTTGTACAGTAAATATATGTATATATTTAGATATATATAATAATATTAGAAACACATAAATATTGAACGTTATGGATAATTTGCACACGACCAGACTCGAGGCTCTTACCGCAAAAAGGGCTTCATGTTTATTTCAGCTTATCCTTAAGTGTGCCCATTAAAATTATACTTGTATCTGTGTTCTGTAAACTGAACATTATAGTAGGTAATGCTCCGTTTCCGGAGCACGATTGGTAACTGTATCAAAAGATATTACTTTATCATTTATTTATTTTATATCAACGGTATAAAAGACCATAAAAAATAATTTAATGTCACAATTATAAGAAAATACGAAAATAATTGAATGCCAATGTTATAATAAGTAAAAAGAAAATACGAAAAAATAGTTTTTAAAATAAAAATATTAAATGAATACAAGCTCTAGAAGCACATTAAATTAAGAAATACATATGGTAAGATTATATTATAATATTTAAGGCATTGCAGTTCTTGAGTTTATTAGGGGTTCAAATGTATATCTTGTTTAGTGATTAAAATGTCAAATGTCTTAAAATCCATTGCAATCTTTCAAATTTAATTTCTTCAAGGGCGCCATTGCATGCAACACCTCCTCAAACCTCAAATAATACATGTTTTCTCCCATCCTCATCATGTTAAATACCAATTACCAATACGTCTAATCATGTTGACACGTACAGCTCTTCGTTTCTTTCACCAATCATATATTAGCAGTTTATAATCATTTAATAAAAAAGCAATAAATATGTGACATGTTTAGGTGATGAGAATCTTTATTTACTATTTGTTAAAATATTTGCATACAATTACACGTGCATTTACACGTGCAATCAAACGAAAGAATTTTTTTTTTTAAATGAGACTCCAAATTTTCATCGCGCACATTTCTCACGTAAAAAAGTTGTTACTATAAATCAAGCGGTTTTGGCATGACGTAATATCCTCCTGGCAAATTAAAAAGAAATAATCACGTCCATTAATTAACAATTAAGACGTTGATCCGCTTGTATCGAGTCACGCCATGCGACAGACAGGAGCGCAGAAGAACACGGTAGAGGATTCATTTGCAGCCATTGAATCTCCTCGTTGGCCGTTAGTTGTACAGCCGATCTCTGTATGTATTGACTTTCTGGCTTCTATTTTTTCTGGTAATTAACTTATTGAAGCTATCTGGATCGGACTCGTAATGAGCGAGGGGACACGATACTTAAATCTTCCTCTGTCCATTCGCTAAAAATGCCGCGTGGCTAGCACACAACTTTCTGTTTTCTGCTCTCCCGATCCCCTTACTTGCTTAGATAAATAAAAATCCATTTTAAAAACAATTTTTGTTTCGTGTAAATTAAAATGGTTTTATTTTTTTAATTTGTCATAAAAGCTTTGCAAAATAGTGTAAACGATTTTTAATAACTTTATTTTATTTCAAAATCAAAAGCGCAATAACATAGTCCCTCCTTCTACTAAAAATTTATAATTTGACAACTTTTGCTTGAAAGTTGTAACCCTAAAATAATAAATTCCTGCGGCCAACTTTTCGCCTATGAAAATATTTCAACGCGTAACAAGAGCGAAACCCGAAAAACAAGTTTTATGATACGAGTAGGTACATTGAATGAAAACATTGTTTTATTTTATTTTTATTTAAACTCTTAATTGTTTTCGTCCTAGCTGCCTAATTGATAATGGAGATCACAAAGTCATTCTGGTTACAAGATCTAGCTACTGCTCTCGTTCCAGTTTTAATTATTATCTCAGGTCTGGTCCAATGTACGTCCTCTTTCCTTAATCACTTCTCTTAATCAACGGTAACGTCTTGGACAGCGGCGCAATGGGCATATAATATGGACTGCGATGGAAGGAAATAAAGATATAGCTACCGTGAGACAGGTGATTCTTGCAGGAGACAGTAAAACGTTACTATGTCACAATAAATCACTTAATGAAATAACTATCAATTTATTTTTCTAAAATTGTGCATTGTGTCAATTTTATTTTCGTATTTTTTCTGTTAAAAAAAAAAAACACAGTGACAGATTCGTGGCCAATTATTTACTGTACAAAGAGTCTATAATATTTTACAAAGGTTAAAATAAAATTCCAAATTTTTATATACATCTGACTTCCTCCGTGGTCGAGGGGTCAGATTCTCGATTAACAACCCGGAGGTCACGGGTTCTAAGCCCGGCATGACCAAGTAAATAAATTAATTAATTTGTTTTTTTCATACTTTATTTATATAAAAATAACATGTAGTATATTTGGGACACATTCTAATTTCCAGTATAGTATATACTTTCATTATCGCCCTAGTGTAAGATCACCATTTAGAATTCTCCATGTTTGGTGACCAGATCTGAATACTTCCTCGCCTTCTCCTTCCCTCCCCACTAGCTTCAGCATCACATTCGAGTATATTGTAGGTCTGAAGGCAACATACAAAAAATAAAATAAAAATCTATCTCAACATAAATGTCTTTCTCTAAAGTGAGTACGTTGGTGTATCTTTGTAACTTTAAAATAATGCTGAATGTTTCAATTGAATGTACCAATCTGTTGATATTGTTTTCAGTACCAGGATGACATAAGTCCAGGATATATACCAGGAATACATAATCACTTTTCGCATCATTTTCCCAATATTTCATACTGAATAGTTGTGCTTATACACCTACCTTTTATTATCAGAAACTTGTTAATTAATTATTTCGCGGAATTAGTTTTTCCTACATACAGGTACAGTGCTAGTGAAAACCATTAAAATCCTGTCTATGTTATTATTTGTGACACCAAAATGACAGAATCTTTGCAGGGTCTAGCGGGCTACCGTGCCTTCGCCACCTAATAAAGATGTACTATACGTATCTCGGGGCCCGTGTTAATGGTCCCGGCGTGTCCCGCTATCGGCTCCTTCCGACAAAGGAGAAGAAAACATCGGCAAGAAGATAATAAAAAGATAACAACAATTTCGATATGATTGTACAACAAACCAGTTTGATCAAAAAACTTTTCATTCAGTCGCGGAAATGAAATGAAATATATATTTCATAATTTGTTCTACATATTTATATATGTAGAATAATTTTCTCGGTTTACCCGCGTAACGTAGTCCTTAAAATGACTTTTTTAATTCCTGACGATTCATACAGATCTCACTGTCCATCTTCAGAGGCCTCATGTCTTGAATTTTGTCTCAAACTGAACGCTTTTGCTTGTCTGTTCGGCCCAGAAGTCAAGATATAAGTCTTTTGTATCTGTAATATCTTCTGTATTCTGTAATAAAGATGTAGGTATTTGAAGCCATAAAAACAACACTCACAAATAGAACAAGTAAAATGACAACTCAACTAAAAAATAAATACTATTTTGTCATGTTTAATTTTTTGTATGTTTTGTAATGAGTATTTTTTGCTTGGTGCCAAGTGCTTTATTAAAAGCTGGTGTGGTTGGGATCGGCCCAGGGGTAGGAACGAACTACATATGATAGATGTGGTTGGTCGATGGGGCGGGGCAGACGTGATATATTACAAGTTGCAATTAAAGTTTTTTTTATGTATAAAAATATTTTTTCGCTAGTGCTTCTGCTGCTTCTAGTGGAATTTTAATCAAACCCCAATCCTTTTCCATCCTTTTGGACGAGGTGTGTTAATGAACTCCGGTCGATACAGATCAAAACCATTCATCAAACTCCTTTTTTAGCTTCTTGGTCCTTTTAGTTTTATACACAGGTTTTAAATTATCTCACAAATTACCTCAAAATTGGAAGGAGATGATTTAAAAATTATTCACGTTAATTTAGTAGGAACGCTCATCGAGATGACACTTTAACAAAATTATCCTTTTGAGTTCGTCGTCCACGACATGTAGTTTTACACGCAGGTGATATTTTATTTTACAATTACCGTAAAATTCTTTACGCTTGATTTTTAAAATGACCAGAAGTTACCAAAGAGGTGGCATTTAAAAAAAATATATCCTTCATGTTAATTTTCGAAGAATCTTTATATTTAATTTTCTGAATTGAGTATTTCGAGTAGTGGCACACTACGTGATAAAGACCCATTTTAATACAGATTTAAAAACAAAGCGCGAAGGATTAAGTAGGAGATTTTGAACTTTAAAGCAGTTTTCATAGGCCTTATACATTATTTTTTTCTGGAATTATAAAAAGACTTTTCTAAAAAATACTCGATTATTTCAAAGGCCAAGATGTATTCTACTCGCAGTATTTAATTAAAGCATCTGAAACATTTCTAGGCGATCAACTTTTAAAACCAAAAACACATGATTTTGCATTACTACGTAGTGAATCGCCTTAAGAGAAAATTATAAAAAAACTGAATTACCAGAATTGCTAGTTAAAAACGGCCGTTCGTAGATAGAGTTAAATGGTATCGCTTACTTAGGTGAAATAGCGAAATGAACCCCCGCGTTAGTTGAGAAGTAGCCCACTCCAGATATTTAAAGATGGACGTAAACTTCGCGTCGCTAAGGCAAGGCAAAGCACAAAGATTAACATTGTGTGATGTCTGCCAGTTGTACAGGACTGTCCTCGCCCGTTCCTCTATTCAGCGGCCGGGTTGCGATGCATTCATCGCCCGCATTTTTGAAAGATCGCTACCATTAAAATAAGACATAATTTCATATTACACCGTCGCACGCAGCTTCTGCGGCAGCAGTTGGCAATAGCCGCAGCGGATCGCGTGGTCCGCGCTCTACCTTGGTCGGTTTGGTCTTTCTTTTTCTCAATCAGCGGCGGTCCGGGCTGGCGCGGTCACGCGATGCCAGCTCACCGCGTCATTCCTCGACTCAGGTTCTGGAATACAAACGGTGACAATTTACGGACCCCGCCTTGCATGGGTTAAGAACATTTGTCCCCATTTTTAATGGCACCAAATGAGATTTCTGTAATTTCATAATTTTTCCCAACAATAATTTCACACAAATTCTGGATACATTAACCACTTTTTCAGCATTGCTTTTAGTTTAGTGGTGCATTTTGATTTGCGTTTTGTTGCTTTTTTTGTGACGGAGGACTTAGCCAGCCGAAAAATTGAACAAATTACGCCTGAGTAGGACCCAAAAGCGATATCAACTCAGCCACCGACCGGTCGGTTATTTTTCTGATTTTGATCAATGTAATAAAAATGTGTAAATTTAATATTTTCATTCATAATCATTGATCTTAAACCGCACATTCCGAAACGGTTCCAAGTGGCTACAACGTCATTTTGACATAGAACAAGGGCAGCTGTCACCAATGTCGTCCGGTGTAACATCAACGCCGCCGAATTCACGATTCAAATGTCGTTTTGGCGACAAATAGAAAATTGCACATTTTAAATCGATATTGAAAATTTATTCGTCAACATAAAAATAATATAAAAATACCAAATTCATCATAAAAACAGTGAAAATACCTTATTTCGTTGTTCTGTGAAAAAAATTATCTTTCTCAACAAGTTGATACGTGCTCATTGAAACATAAAAATCAATAACCACATTTATAAGATGTAGTATATATTGTACTCATGTCTAAAGCATTATTGCAATCAATGTAATTATATCCACAAATGAAAAGGATATTATTTTCTCTTTGTTGGCGAGTCCTGAGACGTATCGACAATTAAGACTCAATGCCGGGGAATTACACAGTTGTTCTATGTAAATCAGTTCTGCCCCTCGTTTATTTGCTCCCCACGACTCCCACTTGTTACTGCGGAAGGTGCCAGCGAAGTACTCACTGAGGGCAGAGATAGGAGGTAGAAGTAAGAAAGAAACGTGGATCTCGTCTTGAACGAAGAGTGTATTCATTGGTTAGTTAGCATTACGTATAGAAGTAATTGTTATGTAATTAAAAATTTTCAACATTTTTTTCTGTCAATATTTATATACCAACTAAAGTAAGTTAAATAAATTTGGGAAACACTTTCCCCCTGACATTCCAGCTTTTTTATATAAAACTTGTTTTGGCGCCCTTAGGGTGGCAAAATCGACTATTGCCTAGCAAGCGTGGCAAGACGGGACGACGCTCTAGCACTGAAAGACGCCCCATTCGGCCAGCCTCTTGATTCGTCGGCTCTTTTCACAACTATGTAAGGCATATTTGCTTATATTCTAACTAAACTTAGCAATGGATCTTTTCTCACTGATAAAGATTTTTTATATCTGTTATTAATTTCTGAATTATTACATATACATATTTAGTTATTAAATTTCATGCAAATAATAATAGAATATCTGTTCTGCCACGTGGTATCTTGAACAAGACAATGCCCGAAGTTTTCAGACTGGTATAAATCATAGTATTCCAAGAGAAATGGACTATTAATAATATCTATATCTATATTTTAACAAGGTATTTTAAAATTTTAATATCGTCTAATTTGTGGAGTAAACTATTCATTTACTTAAGAAGATTTGTCTCGATTTGTTCCGCCATATTAGTTTGTTGCGAGTTCATACACCACTAGCTTATTCTAACATACGCGCGCATAACAATACTTAAATTGTTTGAATTGACCAATGTTATTTTTTCACACATTGGGGTTTCATTACATATTTCTCGATTTTTCAAGTTACATTTATTCTCTCTTTCCTTAAAAATCATTTGAAAACATCGGGTTTATTTATTTATTTTAATATCGACGGTATAAAATATACCATATATAGTAAATTAGAAGTGACATCAGAAAATATACAATTAACAGAAACTCTAGATGGATATAAAAAGTTAGAGATATAAGTACATGCAAAACTTATAGGTAGACTAGGTTAGATTAGTATTGATTGAAATATATGATAGTATAGATACATTATATAATATATTACAATAGCTAAAATGTATGCATTTATTTTAGGTTTTGGTTGAAAGTAGGTAAGTGCCAATCAAGCTGTTGGTTCACCGTATTGAATATTATTATTGACCCAAGTTTTCTCAGATGTTTATTTGACTTTTTACGTAAGTATGAGTAGACTTACATTTTATTGGTCATGATTTAAAAGATATGATATTAAAGCCTTTTTGTACCTAGCTTCTGTGCAGTTAAACAGATCCGCTACATCTGCGTACCTATTACTAATTGCATGTAATCTAGGTAAAAGCGAGTGTTTGAAAAATTCAGTCTTAGAATTGTTACAGTTAAAGAGGGGTTTAGAACGAGTAGCTCTTATGGGGTACATGAAATTCAATGAGGTTAATTAAATCAAGGCTGTCTACACTACCATTTACAATTTTGAACATAAATATTATGTGTTCTGAATAATTCCGATAGTGCAAAAGCGGATACCTACGTGCTCATACGCATATGTTTTTGATTGAATAGATATGTTGATATGTTAATCTTTTTGTATAAAAAAATACGAGCATATTAATGCTTGTATTTTTTTCTTATAAAATAAGTACATATTTTATTTGAATCATTCAAGAGATAATTCAATTCGCCATTTAATGTATCTCCATTCCCAGCTAGATAATGCCTAATCACCCAGTTTCCCTCAGTATCCCATACTATTTCTGAGCTATGTTATAAAGTACGGCATCAATCGAGATAGTTCACTAATCACTTCTCCGATCTCCCCCGCGAATGTAGAAATTAAAATCGCAAGTAATTAATCTTCGGCAATTATCACGCGAGTGGTCCGGGTCCGTGGAACACCATTCTGTGCAGTGCCAACTCAATCAGCGACGGAATAGGTGTTCACCGCTTTATCCCCTGATGGGTTGACTTGAAGCATTCGCATGACAAGTGCAATAAAGTGCCTCGCCAGGTACCCGTCTACCTACCCGTGTTCCTACCCATCCACATGGAAAGTGTGAATATTATTGCATGCCCTCGGCGGAAACACCCAAGACCAATTATTAACTCCACCCAAACCAGAAGAACTAATCTGCAAGAACTCACATGAAAAAGAACACTCACCAGAAGCGGTAAATTCATTCAATAATCGATTCAAATCTTCCTGTTGATGCTTTGCTTTTTTGGTTCGGTGTCAGTTGATTTGGAGGAATTCTAGAATTTGCTGATACGGTTGGAGTCAGGATTTCGATTCTTGCATTTCATACGACGTCCGCAGACTCGATAACGATATCTTTCAATATGAATATACAGCTGCAATTCGGAGTAGCCTGGGAGGTGGAAAGAAAACGCGCCTGTCAGTCGTTGGAGTTTTTTTTTCACAAAGACGTATGTGGCGAGGAGATGTTAACAAATATCTTCTTTCAAGAACGAACGTACTTCGCGATATAATACTTCCATTAAAAACTGATTTTTACTCTCCTTTCTATGATACATAAAAGCAGTTCTTCAAGTGAAAACTTATTAATTTAAATTAATAAAATAACAACAAATAAATCAACCTCCCCCTTAAAGGGGTGGTAAGATCCTTGTCCCTGCTCGAAAACAGGCGACTTTTTATCAGCGTTATGTTTCTTTTTATATTTGAAGAATATTATGAATGATTTTGTTTTGTACCATTATATTATTCCAACTATTAATGTGATTTTGTACAAAGTATTTTTTTTATTATTTTCTGCTGAAATTTATTTAATATCATTACTAGTGTATAAACACTAATCTATCATCTACATAAATTCTAATGCTGTCTTACGTAAAGTCACAAGGAGGAAATCCGTAATTGGTTTTATTTTGGCTATTTTACTTATGTACAATCTGTAAAAATGTAAACTGTTGATTTCCCAAAAAATGAATAAATGAATAAATAAATAAATAAATAAATGTTACTAATTCCTACAATGCAAGGACTGAGAGTCTAGAGCCGTTTTCATATAAAAGCAGTGTGGTTTAATTAAAACAAATTAGAGTCGATCTAGTGCGCCTTGAAGGAGTACCTATTTGTCACTTACAACAGGGTGGGATATCGGTGGATATCCTCAACTATATATTTTTATGGCGCTAATTCAGAGTCAGCATGTCCAAAGGCATGGAGAGCTTATAAAATAGTACTTTACTTCAATTAAATTACTTCATATTAAAAACGTTATTCACTTTTTTCCCCATAAATAAAAAAAATTTAATGATTTTTTAAAATATTATTTGTCAGTTTGTCACCGCTAATAATAGCAGGAAATGTGTGGCGAAGTAGTTTAAAAAATAAATATCAAAAATAATTATTATTGTTTTATTTACAACATAGCTGCAAGCACTTCGTTCGTGATAGCGAGCTGACAGACGAAAATAATATGATATATAGTTCCTCTTATAGTTGGTTCGCAACGGCAATCACACACGGGCCATGGTGGACTGTCCCCATAACTCAGTGGACTCCGAATGCTCAAAGTTATTGCGCTTTCTGTCTGAAACAGAGCATCCGCTAAAGTCCATTCCGCAACCCACCAACTGACACAACCACTTCCAGCAAAACAAAGGCGGCGTACCGCAAGGATCAGACCCAGGCCCTAATCTAATTTTAAAAGCATTAATATTTCTGAAGTGCTTTGCTAGGTGCCTAGTGACTGGTTTTATCAGTGGGAGTGTTCAGTAAAGCTTTAACAGATTTGCGATGGGGGAGTATTGTAAATCTCGAAGATACCCTGACGCCGATAGCACCGAGGCATAAACTATGCGCGCCTGCTTATTTTAAAATCGCTATGCAAATTGTGAAGGAATCGCTGAAAGTCAGTCGCATATCTCGCATTACATCTGGAGCAGCCTTATTGTGTACTTTGCATGCAGGGAAGATAAGAAATGAGAAATCCGTGCGAAGTATTGATTAGATTCCGATCATAATCGTGCATCTTAAAGCAATACTAAGTATATTATATTATAATTGCAGGCGTTGCTACCTACCTCTAAGCAATAAATCGTGAGAACACAATAAAAGCTGTTACGTGAAAATTCGGATTCAAAAACTAAACGTGAAAGCAGTACTACTCATAACAAGTAACAAGTGAATAATTCACCAATAGAGGCAATCTGGTCTCATCAAGTACGTGACGATTGCTCCTTATTAAAAGTCACAGTTATGTTATTTGGAGACGACGAACAATTCGAAATGGCTTAACAAACAAACAGTATATTCGATATTCGCCTCGTCACGGTCAAGTTCCTGCTCCCCAAATATTTGGTTTCACGAAGAAACAGAGAATGGGCTCGCTTTTAAAAGTAGGCTCAGATAGTTCACGAGTATCGCCGGAATGATTGAACGCCGTATTAAGTTACCTTTGTGTATCAGAAAATGATGAATGTATAAAATTCGATTCAGGGCACATGATTAGTGGCCGTGATTAATGATATTTTAATGAATTAAAAGATAAACTGGCCCGTAAAGGGACAGAGTAATCTTTGCCAAATCCCGTTTGGTGTTGGCCGTCGGGGTATTTATTTGCGCGCTTTCGAGACATTGGACAGCCGAATCGTGACAGCTGTTCGAAACGTCGATAAAGCTCGTCCTTCATTAATTGGCCGATTAATTTTGCGGACGGTGCCTCTCGTCTCATATACCACGTTTTTTAATTACCACTTCTGGTCGGGTCCTTTACGGAGTTTTTTTTTTAAATTTTAATTTGAATTCTCAGTGGCGATAAAGGCGATGGAAGATTCGGCGATAGACTGGGCGTTATGGGTGATGGGCACCAAGCAATGGGCATACTCCTGAAGTGCATTGTCATAGCCGATAATCGAAACGGGGTCGGCCCGCCTTTGTGCGACCACTTCTCCAGGCGTACTCTCGTTCAGATTTTAATTATAAAATTTCATAGAATCCATAACGACAAGCGCTATAGCGAAAGACGACCGGGAATCCTTGGTAACGGCACGGGGGCAAACTACGGGATTTTTTATCTGAGAGCGATGAACATTATGATATGCGTTTTTAACACAATAAACATCTTATAAAAAACTAGTAAACTACCTACACACATAATATTTTAATAGTTACTTTAAAGTATGTCAGATAAAGAAGTCCATCTTTCAAAATCGAAACTTCTCTGCGTAACTATTGGCTTCAGGTCTCATGCCTCTACTAATGCTGACGGTCTCCGCGGTTTAGTGGTTACAATCCTTGTCTTCGAAACCAGAAGTCGTGGGTTGTAATCCCAGCACGTGCACAAGTGAATTTTATTTGATTAATTTGTGTAAGGTATTAATTTATTTTATTAGAGGGTCGCAGAGGGCCTGGTAGGAGACAAATGTCTTGGCTGCGAAATATACGAGAGTGGACCGGCATTAGAAGTGTGGAGGAGCTATTCCGGGCAGCGCAAAACAAAGAGACATTTTCCAGAGTGATCGCCAACGTCGGGGGGACCTGATACGGCACATAAAGAAGAAGAATTAATTTATTATATTTTATAATATTTGCGACACGTTCCATTGTGCAGATACTTTCATAATCGTACCAACTAGCTTCATCCTTACAACTTACAACTAGGGTTTCAAATCCCGCTGGATTGCGGGACAGAATTTAGAAATCCCGCAGGTTGTGCGAGCTTTTATCAAGTTGAAATAACTCCGATATTTTGTTTGCCAACTATTTGGAATCAATCATTTTTAGTACTAGTAATATTATGAAAAAGATTTACCAATTGTTTTACGAAGACTTTGATAAAAAAATTATATAGTAAAAAAACATATACATGTAACTCATGCGCTAATGTATATTTGTGCACAAAAGTGGAAAACACTATCAACTCAATGGCTTGTTCGCCATTTCCTGATTGGCTGGTCTATCAATTTGATTGTCTGTAAAAATGTATTTGCTAAATGCATAAGATATCTAAATTTACAACATCAATAAAAATGCCATTCAGTCTATATATTAATTACTCAATAAAACGAGCACTACAACTGCGACTGTCTTACGGTAGTGAACTGCGCTCCTTTGTACTGACGTCCAATAATTGGTTATATTCCTCTCATCTGCAGCCTCTCTGGCTCCGCAATCCCTGGACCACCCATCCATCCAAGATCAGTAATGTTATTTAAAGCTTATTTGAGTAATACCGTTATTCGTTACAGCCACCGATTGATTGATGAAAGCACCGAGCAAGGAATAAACCATTTACTTTTTTGGTTGCTGAATGAAATTATCCGAGTCGATTATTGGAAGCTGAGCTCATTATCTCGGCTCGTATGGACCAGCGGACCGTTTACAGATGCAGGAGAGACTAGTTTTACTAAGTGCCTATTTCCTGAATTAAACAGTAGTTTATTCAGAGAATGAAGGGCACCTAACCTAACCTAACTCTGGCCGTAATTATGGATAAGTCAGACACTTAAACAAATTGATATTCATTAGCTTTGTAATGAGTATCCAGAATGATTTTCTAATACTAATTCATAAATTTTGACACCGGCTCCTAGTAGGTACATAATAATTTGTGTTATGACAACACTAGATAAAAGTCAATATAATAAATCAAACTTTTCAAATAACTTTACCTGCGCTATATAAACGTTATGCTATTATTATCGAACCTACTACTCGTAGTTTCGGCTGTCCGTGTGTTACTCCAGCTTGAAATTCGGTTCAATGAACTGAACTTTGATTTTAATTTAAGTGTTAGTTTTAAATTTGAAACTGATTATTTACTTATAATATAAGATTTTAATGCAATTTTTTCCGTGATTTTTCATTGGTTGTCTCGTCATCTATTTAGTTATCTCATTTGTCTGTTCTAGTTGTAATTAAAAAAAACCTTTTATATTTTCATAGAAACCACAAATTAAAGATGCGATAATCGAGGAACCTGGAAAAAAAACTGGACAAACTTTTCGGGAGCCGAGCCACGAATTACGGGAAACGAACGAAACAACCGCAAACGGCGCGACACACTGCTTGCGGTAACTGTGTTCCTCTCCCGTAATTCGTGGCCTGGCTCGCAGAAATGTTTCTCCAGTTTATACGCACCCTAAGGCTGCATATAAATAGTAGAAAATTTCGCGAGCCGAACCATGAATCGTGGTAAAGGAATTAAGCAACCGCAAGCGGAGTTTCGCGCCTGTTTTCCTGTTGATACGCCCGAATATGCACTTGAAAATACTCAATATTTAATATATACATCGAATGCTAGTCGACTAATGCGTAATGTTTATCGTTTTTTATCTACCTTTTCATTTGATACATTATTTTCCTAAGTTCGAAAAGCTAAGACGATGTAAATACCGTTTACCAAATGATTTACGTAAATTATTACGAATCTTATTTTGAATCAAATTGAAAAATTTGAATCGACCAGAATAAGTTTCTTTCAAAGAGGTTGTTTTCCGAGAAACATGTCGTCGTCATAAATTCCAATTATCAATACGTAAATAAAAAGCGAACTAAATCTAGTTGGCCACAGTTTTTATTAACGCCAAAAGTAAATCATCGGTAAACTCTGTCATCTACCGATTCCCAGAGGAGATAAGAGTGAAATTCTTGCACTGGAACCCATTTTGGGAAATGTAAATTGTCAATGAGTAGATTAAATAATTTATTTAGTTATTTTTGTAGCTGTTTAAAAATTTGTGTTTTGGGTAAAGAAAACTTCGGATAACATATAAAAAAACTGTTATTACGATAACTGTTTTAAAGATATAATTTTATAATCTTCCAAAATCCATTCCTTTTTTGTCGGAATCCTTTTATGTCCGAAAATGTATGTTTTATACCTAATTGTGAAAATTTATGATTTTCTAATAATTCAAAACCAAAATTTCTTCGGAAATTTAAAGATTTGTAAGTAGGTAAGCACTTAAACACTTACCGACTTATAAACCTTACATAAATGATGTAATATTGTTTTTTAAATTTTGAATAAGGAATAATACAATTTGTGGAAAGAAACTTCAGGTTATTATTGAAAAAATGCTGATCGAAAAGTCATTTCACATTTGAAAAATGTTTAGAATGGCTACAATCTTGAATCTGAAACGGAGCGTATAAACAAATATATATACATACCAAATGCAAAACGATCGAATAAAAGCAAGACTTCGCTTCGCACAGTAAAAATCATCTGCTATTAACTAATTCTTAGGCAAATACAAGATTGATTATTTTTTTTAAAATTAAAAAAAATATATATATGGTCTGCTTCAAAATTAAAACAATAATAATATCTGCTACACATATATTTATTTATTTATTCAAAAAACAGTTTTTAACATAAAAAACATACTCTGCACATCTCACTAGGGCATTCCTGTATCAAGATGTGCAGCTTTACAATTACATCATTTAAAAAAACATTTATGTAAACTTGATATAATAATAACATTAAATGTAAACCCAAAAAAGAAAAGTTAATGACACGGTTTTTTCGAGACCGGTAGACAAAAATAAACAAAATTTTAGTAACAAATGTACGAAAAATAAAACAAAAATGTCAACAAAAGAAGCATTGGGCAGTACGTTTATAGTAAGTTGGCAACAATAATATTCTTCTGTCAACTAAAGTACAAGGTACCTGTGCTGGCTTATCAGACACAAGTATAGGGTACCCATACTAACAATTACAACATGGATAGTATGTACCTATATAATCTGATTCTTCTTCTTAAATCAAAAGTTTTGTAAAAGGATGTACATTTTCGCGCTGTATATTTTTGTATTTTGCCGTTGGTTTTATTATGGTAGCAGTAATATATTATTTGTCAACTTGCCAACATTATCACCTATGAGATCGTATTGAAATTCATACCTGCCTCACGCCGGCTTTGTATGACATTTCGATGTAACTCGCTATCTAATGAGCTGGACACGATATTTGTCTTTTTTCAAAGCCTCACGAACTCCTGTCGTCGATATAAAAGTCTCGCTCAGAGCCGCGAATTTAATCAATGGGATTCCTCACCTCCTTTTCGGCAATAAATTAAATCGAGAAGATTGGAAGCTGGCTCCTGTAGCTATCGTCCTGGCGAAGGCGTGGAATATCCTTCGAGACGTACTGGAAACATTAATTTATTTATATTTCAATTTTATCCCGACTGTGGCGTGCAAGGAAGTCGTGCAAAGGAGTGATTTAAAGTAAATGAACATGAATACTAAAAGGTATTACACGTTACACCCGGACTCCACAATATCGGATATCCTAACCAACAATATTCAAAGCTGCCCTTTTTTCCAAAGACTGAATTAAATTAATTTTCGTACGGCTTAACCTTCGTGTGGTAAGGATTGATTTTGTTTTGGAATATAATCGGAAACGTGTGGATTATGGTAGCGTGAGAAAAATCTCCGTGTAGATACGAGAGTATCTCCGGTTTCGAGATGTTGCGGTACATCAGTGGTGCGTGCGGCTGAATGATCTGCTTGATCTCTCCAGGATCCAATAATTCGTGAATTACTGTAAATTAAAAACGGACGGACCTAGTTCTTTGTGTTTTTTAAATGTTAAAATCAAAAAACGAACATTTTGTGTTCATATTGAAGATATATTAAGGAACATGTAACGGTATTAAAACTGGTCACGGAAGGAGTACATTTTGATCTTAAAATTAGGATATTAGGTATATGATTTAAATTCTCACGAATTATGTTCTGAAAATCATTCACAGCTCCTAACCCTGCTCATCCCATGGCAAGAATGTTTGAAACTTTAACTGATAAGAAAATAAAAGGAATTTCCTGTCATTTCATGTCAATTTCCAGTACCTACCTACAATGTAATGTTTTTTACCAAATTATTTTAATACTACATTTTAACATAACTTTGCCTTGTATATGATCATATTTTTTTACGTAATTAGTATCAAGTCAGATTTCATAATTTTTCAGGGGTCTGCGCTTTTCAGTTCTACTAACTAGATTAACTAACACGATTTTTCCATTTTTTAAGGGCTGCGCTAGTACCAGCTACAGTAAAAGTTAAGTTAAGTCATCTTGACTTAAGGTTACTCAACTATCGAAAAAATAGTTGATTTATAGCATATAGAAAAGGAGATATGGAAATACAAATTATAGAGAATGAACGCTAATATTAAAAAAACTAAAGTAATTTTGAAGCTATTTAATAAAACACGACTCTTTTAAAATATAAAAAAAATCTCTCGACAAATGCCTATGTTGCATTTATAAATTACACAGCGAATTTTTTCATACGGATAACATTTTAAATAACAGAAAATAATGTTTTTTAAATAACTCTCGGAGCACACTTTTAAATTATTTCCCACCGAGTGGATTTCATATAATTAATTGCCGTTTCGGTTCTACAAATAGCCAAATTTCATCTTAAAAAATAGCATATATTTTTTAAGAACTTAAAAACTTTGCATTCATATATGTTATAAACTGAATGTGGGAGCTTAAAGCTATTTTAAACTTTGCTGGATAATTGGTTAAGCCAATTAGTCAATCTAATAATATACATGACACAGTGGATGATCGGCTAATTACTAAAAAAAATCACAAGATTATTCTGTGGAATAAAAGTACTAAAAAGGCAAACTGATGGTGAAAGTGCAATGTGCATCATAATTTTCTCAGGTTTTATCTAACTTTCTCATGAATTATCTTCGAAATTGATAGACGTTCACAGTGCACATCCTTCCACATGATCGAACAATATCCCGTTCGTGTTTAAATTTTTATGGAAATCAACATTTAAATAACACCGGAAGCTCCAAACATCTCAGCCGAGAAATGTTTTAAAGTTTGTTGTTTTAGCTTGTTAAGGAACTCCCGGACACACGAACCGGTCTACATGAATCAGAAATAGAATATTCTCAAGCCTTATTTATATAAAATAACTCACGGATTACAACATAAAGATGCTACTTTTAGTAAAACCTAATTTAGTATTTGGGAAACCAATTTAATTTTTAGATAGTATAACTCATTTTTTATTACTTTTTCACTTAGCTATCACGGAATAGAGTAAATAAATATCTGGTATAGTGCTTTTAGTCACGCAACGCAAAAACATATCGGGTAATAATGTAGAGCGTGATATTTCTATTATCTTATTAGGTACATCTTATATTTCAGATATATCAACACTATAACAATGATAACATTTGCATATTTAAAATAAAAAGTGATTAGGATAGCAGCAATTGAAGGTTGACAAATTTATTGAAAAATTATTATATCGATATAAGGACTTCTTGGACTAGAAAACCTAAAAAGGGTGTACTATGCAATTGTACTATGTATAATAAGGCCCCCTAGTAAGTGTTCAAATATAGTTGAAAGGGAGACATTACGTAAATACGAATGTTCTAACATTCGCGCGCTAATATTAATTAAGCGAAAATGGTGAAAATATTTAATAAAACACGACTCGTTTGAAATCGAGCGTAAATCTCTAGACAAATGCTTTAGTTGCATTTAAAGATACACTGTGATTTTTTTCATGCCTATAACATATAAAATAACAGAAAAAACGTTTTTCAATATTTTTCGGAGTTTACTTTTCGATTTTTTCCATCGACGGAATTTCATGTTCCCTAATAAATAAAGCGGTAAAAAATTAGAAGAAGAAGATAATACTGATAAATCTAATTGAAACATCAAACCGCACAAGACACAGAAAAATAAAAAGGTAACGGTATCTGTTTTACTGCGAAAACGCCTTTAACCACTCGGTCATTTAAACCTAATTATTATACGTTATTTTTGTCGATTTTATATGTCAAATTTAGAATTTATAATATTATTGAATGATTACAAAGTTCTAATAAATTGTTTTGTAACTTATATAGTGACTCGGATAAACATATCCGATTTTTTTAATAACACTTGTTCAAAGATTGATAATTATTGATAATCAAGATTTCTACAGAAACTCTTTTGTCAGTATTTAATTTAGACAAAGCGTGGAAGAAATTTTCAATTCTACTGATGTTTAAGGAAAAATAGTTAAATAAATTTATTATACCAAGCACATTCAAAAACCTACCTCTATCTAGAAATAACTTATTTCAACAACCTTCTTTTAAATCCAAAAATTCGTGAGTTTCAGCTTAATTTCAAAAAATACCTAAAACTACTACAAATCTGTTATTAATTTTTTTAAATCCTAGTTTTCCGTTTTGCACAAATTTTTATAATATTTTATTATTACTTACTCACATGACTTTATATAATTGTGCTATAATTCTCTCACAAAACACTAGAGCCTTATCCGTTTATGGTGAGTTAATAGTATTTTAATAAAACATGTAAAAAATTTATGTTTTGTACAAAATACAAAAATTAAAAGGTACTGCATTAACGCGTTGTGTATCAAAGTAGAGTCCACAAAAGCTAGGTACTCACCCAAATATTTCCTACAAGATATGCTTTCGTAAAGTTTACAAAGTACCAAAATATGTTATTTATGTTTTTTTTATTTATTTAATTGTAAGTAGAACAACTATTTCTTTACTGAACAAATTAACTACTTGTAAACAGTTTTTTTCGTTAATCAATTCATTATAAACAACTTTTCTTTCATTCACAGTGAACTGTTGTTTTTCTTACAATATTTTACGCTAAAGAATTTGATCACCTTCGATTAGAACAAAATTATTCCGTCAAAACAATTTCCAAATACTCGATTTTCTCTTGGTAATCTTTCGCATCTCAATACTAATTATTCTGAATTGGTCTTTTTCCTCAGACTTGTGCATACTTTGAATAATTCGTTGTATGTAATGAATAAATGAGGTGATTTTTTTTGCATCATTGTCAAGACGTTTCATTTACAGAGTAACGACTTGACTTTTATTGATATGCGTATCATAAGCATTCAATAAAGTTTATATGACATCGCTTGTCATGCGTGTATGTTCCAGATAACCATCTTGACAGTACATTTAACGTTATCCTATTTACGACTATTTGCCTGGTAATCTGGTAATAACGTACTTGAACTATTAAGAGAGAATCAGATCATGATAATCAGTTTATTTTCATCTGATATGTGATTTAGACTGGAAACGAATGTAATTAAATAAGTTTCCAACATTGATACTGTCAATACAAGTTAAAAAAAAAACCTTTATGAATATTGGTAGTTAACATGTACGAGAAGCTTTTTACAAATAAGCTGCCACAGCGAACATAAAACCGATATCTTCTACCAACAACGAGAAAATATTATGACTTTAAATGTTAACTTGGGCCATTCAGTTACTTTTTTAAGTATTACTTAAAATGAGAATGTGAACTTAAGAGCGTTCGTTATATTATTGAATTTAATAACAAGTAAGGAAATTTAAGTACATCGACGTGTAAAGGTTCTTTCAAATGAGAAATAAGCTCTCGTTAATAAATAAATATACAAATACAAAATGTTTGTTCAGCGTAAAATCAACTTCATTCCAGGTTTATGGATGTGCAGCAAGAGGAAAACTTTTAATATTATATTTTAAAATCAAGAACGATAATGCGTTATCTGCTTTACTGCAGTCTCGGTTCATACTTTATTATTTATTTTAAATATATCACACCTTTTTCATTGAACCACCTCAGCAAAATTTTTCGCAATTCTGTTAAAATTAATCAAACATTATCAAATACCGATAATTTTTCTTTAAAAAGTTGGCCACTTTTATTTGCAGGTTTTGCGTGAATTGGCGACAATAGTTTTCTTTCAAATCGGTAAGAGCTACTTCTATAATACAATATTTTTATGTTTTGTCCTATTTTAAATTAAGACCGTAAATATGCGACATTCGTAATTTTTTCACGAAAAATGTTTTCAAGCGAATATTTAATAATTTTAGTATTTTTGATCGAGCTATTTAAAAAAAAAAGAAATATTTCCTGTAAAATTGAACGCACCTAACTTCACGTCGAAAACGCCGCGAACCATCATCCATTTGTCAATTTAGAAAACATAACCTAACTTTTTTTGCATAATAACACTACTTTAAAAAACGCCAAATTCGTAAAAACAAATAATGTATGCTTTTTATAAGGTCTTACGACAAACTTCAGAAACGTTATGAACATGACGTTTCACAATAAAGTATGTTTTAACGCACAGTAATTAATATAACCTAACCTTTAAGCTTCCTACCAATAGTAAGTGCAGCCTTCGAATAAGGCAGCAAGCACCTTCCTCAGTACTAATAATACACATTCTATAGTTCACCCCCCTTACGAGACCGACAAGCCACAGGTAACAGGTGAATATTCCACCTGTCGGTTTACTGCGACTGTTGCGCACACTTACGTTTATTCGTTATTCTTTGGTAGAACTATCCTATCTGCCTTTCATATCGGGATTATAAAAAAACACCACGCTTGCGTCGTAAGATGGACGATGAGACATAAATAGGTGCTCCACTTTAAAATACTTGTATTATATTCTTTTATTATTACGATATGGTTTCAGAATGCAAGTTTATTTCATATAAAAACGTTATTGATTGAGATATTTGCATTAACGATTCTTTATTATGTATTAAATTTAATTTAAATATGTCTGGTTCTGCCCACACAAGTCTTTTTTTATGTTTTGGTAGCTAAAAACATCAGAAAACGTGTTTTTTTCTAGTGACATATTTTTTTAAGTAGTGGTGAGCCGGACATTAATGATGCTTCGCTATTATCACTTTATTTTATATTTATATAAAAAATATCGATTAATTATTTCGAAAATACTAGATTCGGACTACCTTTTCAAACATGCTTTGAGCTTGCAGAGACTTATTTTGTTAAAAACCCTTTGTTCCTGTTTTGACTTGCTTTGAAATACCTAGCCTTCATACGAATTATGGGTAGTATTCGGTTTACGATTTGACCGGTCAATTTAATTATATCAAATATTATTAATATAAAAATATATAAAATGCTTACTTCGGTTTAAATTTCAATCAATAAATTCACCTAGATTTGACAGTTTTTCCCATATTTTTAGGTTTGGCACATTATGGCAATCGATCACTCAATACGTTTTACAAACTTGGCATAATATGCCAAAAATCACTATAATATTTTATTTTATTTTTTATTTAATTCATTTAGGATATCTTTAATGAATGCGTTTCCTATAAAATCAAAAGAAACTTTCTTACAGTATTACCTAAGCTCACCCTTCTATTATACAAATCCTTAAAAAATTCCCTCTCCATTAGATCGATAAAGTTTTTTTCAGGGGATAATGGGTGACCCAAAAAGCTTTTGCACCTTTCAGGGGAGAGATTAAAGCATGTGAATTGAAGCGTTCAAATCGCCTTGTCCCGTGATATCGTTCCACTTGTTTGACTTTCAAAGAGCCCCGTTATATAATAATATGCAGTTTGCACCTTGAGGAATGATTTTGACATGCTTTTTTAAGACACCCGATCCATCAATTTCTTTCTTATTAAAATTTGAACGTTAACTAGATATTGAATTACTTCAATAAGCAGATTAATAGTGCAAACATAATAATGGTTTTAAATAACCTTTTTTTATATCAACTACTAATATAATTTTTCGCGTTTCGCATTTCTAAGCAATACGGAATCTTGTTTTATTTTTTAACAAATTCTATTTCTTTTTTAATTGCACATACTTCATAATCAAAACGACATTACCATCTTAAACACTTAACAAATTTTCGATGCCACAGCTTACCGTTCGAAAGCGTTATTCCTGCTTCACAACATAATAATAACTTATATTTAATAAGCACATTGACTCAATAGTTTTTTTTTTTTTTTTTGTATTAGGCAATTCACCCTAAAGAGAGTGCTTTGTGCCGATTGGGTTAAGATATATAGTTAAACTGATGTGAATTATCTATAAGGGGACTGGACATATCATATATTAAAGTCATTCAAATCTATAAACTTATAAAGAATAGAATATACGCGAGAGTTGTTGAGAGACAGCAAATATGGAATACTAAGGGGAGACTGGTGGGTGATTTTAATAAGCAATCGATACATGCCTTTGAAAGAAGAATGGTTTTTACAATTGAAGAAAACATGGTCAAGAGTCTCATCCTCCACACCACACTGGCATAATGAACTTTCGAGCACCCGAATTTTAAACAAATGAGTTGCAATAGAGCAGTGGCCAATTCTCATTCTCGAGATACAGGAAATAAATCTTTTGGACTTTTTTTTGCCGTGGAACCAGGGTTTACTTGGAATATGATTTTGTATTCCAGCATAGAAAGATCCAGTTTGAGTTTTCGTGACTGTCCAATTTTCTTCCCAGGAACGAGACATGTTGGATTTAAGAATAGAGAAGACGTCAGAGACAGGAATTTTAAAATCTAAAGGAATAGAACCAGATACAGTTCCAAGTTTAGCGAGAGAATCAGCTTTCTCGTTACCCTCAATTCCTAGATGGCCAGGCACCCAAACCAGTATTGTCTCAAACATAGATTCGTTTAAAGAATCGAGGATTTTTTTAATATTACAAATAACATAGTCTTCTGGACATCGAACGATATTAGAGGAAATTTTTAATACTGCACTTAGAGAGTCAGTACACAGTAAGGCTCGACGAATATTAAGGAGTTGGATTTGAATTAAAGCTTGTTCAATTGCGAAGCATTCTGCAGTAAATATGGAAATTTCTTTAGGCAATTTATAAGACAGATTAACATTGAATTCAGGAATATATACCGATGCGCCACATTCTTTGTGGTCGGATTTGGAACCATCTGTGTATATGAGGGAAAATCCAGGAAACTTTGAAAATATAAAGTTTTTAAAATGTTCTTCAACATTTTGAAAGTTATTAGCTGATGATAAAATGTTCGTCCGGAAGTCAGAAATTATTACGTTTGGGATAAAATTAATAGCATTAAACGGGGTACTGTAAATAGGAAGGATTTGATCATCTTGTAGATTTGGAAGGTAAGAAGACAGAGATCTAAATGATAGAAAACTTTTTAATAAGAGAGGGAATCGATCTCTATCTATTACCCTCCTTCTGTTATTCAAAATACTGAACAAACGATCGAGACTCTGTTCCAATGAGTGACGCGATAAAGATAACGCTTTGAAGATATATCTATCCGCGAGGTATTGTCTTCTCAAAAATAAGGGAGGATCTACACATTCTATCTGAAGAGCATTAATTGGAGAAGATTTCATTGCCCCAATAATCATTCTGAGCCCTTTTGATTGGATTCTTTCAAGTTTTTTATCCAGATATTTAGGAAGTGGGTCGAAAAGAAATGTGCCATAATCCAAGTGACTTCGAACGAGGGAATTATACATTAGTTTAACAGTAGTAGGATGGGATCCCCACCATACTCTGGAAACAGCTCGCATCATATTAAGCCCCTTTTCACACTTAGCAGAAACGTTTTGAATATGAGGGAGCCAGGAAAGCTTATGGTCCAAAAGCAGGCCAAGAAATTTTATTTGCTTAACGATTTGAAGGGGGAAATTATCAAAAGAGACTGTAAAGTTAGGCAGTTTTCTTTTGCGAGTAAAAGCCACTACCTTGGTTTTAGAGGTAGCTAAATTCATTCCATTTGTCAACATCCAAACTTTAATATTATGTAAGGCCAAATTTAATTCCTTCGCAGCATGCAATAAATTTTTGTGAGATAAATATATGAGAAAATCGTCCGCAAAATAAAGTCGCTTAATAGACGAAGGGATTACAATGTCTAAATCACTCATATAAATATTAAATAATAATGGACTGATAACAGACCCCTGGGGTAGCCCTTTCCAAAGTTTGCGCTTCAATATGTTTGAGGAAGAGTGGATAATAATGGATCTGTCTGTTAGCAAGTTGATAATAAATTGAACTAATTTTATGGGGATTTTTATTTTAATTAATTTTTCCTTCAAAACATCAATTAACACATCGTCGTAAGCTGAAGAAAGATCTAGAAATGTGGCCAATGTACAAGAGTTAAGGGATTGAGAAATACGGATATCTGTTGTTAACAAACTTAAATTATCCATAGTAGATTTCTTTTTCCGAAAGCCGTATTGATTAGGAGGGATAATACTGTGATTTTCAACAAACCATTCTAATCTGTTCTTTATCAAATGTTCCACTACTTTAATTAAACACGACGAAAGAGCAATAGGACGATAAGATGAGACTTCGGAGGGATTTTTCCCTGGTTTTAAAACCGGGAGGATTTTTTGAACCTTCCAGACATCCGGAATAAATCCTGTTTCAAACATGTTATTAATTAAGGATAAGAAATATTCAACCGACATGTCGGAGAATGCTTTAAAGAAGCTATATAATATTCCATCAGGACCCGAAGAAGAGTCAGAAAGAGATTTGATTACTCGTTTTAGTTCACTAACTAAGAAAGGAGAGTCTAGCCAGTTAGAGTGAGATGGATATGAAATAAAAGAGGGCATTTCTTCACATGTGGCAACTGAAGGAGGGGCAATTTTATCAGCAAAACCTATAATAATTTCCTCCGGAATATGTTTGGTACGCTCCGGAGCATATGACGAACCGAATTTTTTTAAATTAGTCCAAACAGATGACTGGGGAGTTTCAGGAGACAAGTTTTCACAAAATTTTCGCCATCCAGACCGCTTTTTATTTTTCAAAATACGTTTAGTTTCTGATTGGACGCGTTTCACTGATAAGAAATTTTCAAAAGACATGCATTTGCGGTAAATGGAAACTGCTTCTTTTCTAGAGTTAACAGCACGAGTGCATTCTTCGTCCCACCACGGAGTCGAATGTTTAGTTTTAATGTTAACTTTACGCTTTGGAATGGATTTTTCTGCTGCTTTTATAACTATACTAGGAAATAATTCACATTGTGTTCTGATGTTCCCAAGAGAAGATTTTACAGAGTGAACAAGAGAGTCTAATACAGAAGAAAAAATTCTCCAGTTCGCATCTTTCGTTTTAAATTTAAAATTATTGTTAATTGTAAAGGAATGCGAGGTGGTTAGATGGTGAAAGAGGATTATAATAGGGAAATGATCACTGGAAAGGGGGTCTTTAAGTATGTTCCAAGAACATTTACGTATGACCGAAGATGAACAGAGAGATAAATCAACAACACTTTTCCTTTGTTGAGGGGGGGTGAATCGGGTTGGAGATCCGTCGTTTAAAATACATAAATTATGGGAATCAATAAAATCTAAAAGATTACGGCCAGAACGATTCGTTAATTCACTACCCCAAGAGGTAGAATGAGCGTTAAAGTCGCCCAGTAACATATACGGGGGACGGATCTGAGACATAAATGATGACCATTCGTTTTCATCAAAAATAGTGGAGGGAGGGACATATATTGATAGTATTGTAATATCACATACAACAGCTGCTACTATCTGAAAATTGTTAGAGAGAGTATGAAACATGATTGGTTTGAAAGGGATAGAGTCATGGATGATTAAGGCAGCGCCACCCTTACCATCCAGTCTATCATGTCTAAGACAATTATATCCAGAAATCTTAAATAGATACGAGGGTTTAAACCACGTTTCAGAAATAGCGGCAACTGAAATTTCATGTTCATCGAGTAATTTTACAAGTTCAAATTTATTACAGATTAGACTTCTGATATTCCACTGAAGAATTCTGTTCAGTTTTGGAGACATTAGGAAGACAGGATAATAAAGATTTAATGCAATCGGCAGCGTTGGACGGTATATTATTGTTGTTTGAAAGAATAGAAATTAAGAGGGTAATTAAAGTCTGAATGAAAGCAGAATTTTCATTCACCACTTTCCCTAAATTAGGGGAAGATTGGGAACTATTTAAAGTACTCCCATTGAGTGTCTGAGATTTATAATTCCCATTTGGGTTAAACAAAATATCATTATGTTGATTTTTATCAATAGAAGCAATAAATTTTGGTTTTGGTTTGAGTGGTATAAAAATTGTTTCCCTGTGAGAAGATGATGGAGGAGATTTAGAGTAAGATAGATTGCAAGGAATTGAGGTAGATGTTACCTCTGCAAACGATTTTATTGCAGGTGGGAATAATTTTGATGCCTGGAAATAGGAAATGTTGTCTGAAGCCATTGATTGTTTAATATTCCTTTGTCTGGTCAATTCTGGACAGGCCACACTAACCGCTGTATGATTTCCCTTGCAGTTAATGCAACGTGGATCATTCGATGATTTTTGGCAAAGATCAAAGGGGTGGTCTTCTCCGCAATGAAAACAACGTGGAGGGGAACGACATATTGGTTTTGAGTGTCCGAAACGGCAGCAGTTAAAACACTGGATCGTCGGGAATTTATATACTTCCACAGGGAGTGCGTTGTAATAAATAAATACCCGAGATGGCAAAGTTTGGCCTTCAAAAGTAATAACAACCGATTGTGAGGGTTTCCATGTAGTGGTTCCATTAGATGTATCTTTGTAATTTAATCTACGTGCTTTTAAAACCTTAGGGGTCACTTGAGAATCATTAAGTGCATCAACAATTTCAGATTCTGAGAGATCGGTTGGTATACCTCTCACTCGGCCCATTCTAGTAAGGTTGTAAGTTGGAATATAAGATTTAAATTTGTGGTGTGAAAGCGTATTTATTTTTTGGACAAATTCATTTGCAAAGTTTGCGGATTTAAATTCTAGGGATAACTTATAGCGGCCTTCCGGCTTAATAGATCCGTTAACTATGCCAAGGTTACTGTTTTTTGAACTAAAAATGAATTTCCCGAAATCCAGAGGATGAATGATTTTTCCTTGTTCAGTACTTTGGACATTGACAATGAATGGAGCCGAGGAGGATGGGGAATAACTTAGTTCAGTATTTTTAGATTCTGATAATATGGTATCCTTACGACTTTCCTTAGGGTTTGAGGTTTCATCGGATTGCGAAGGTTTAATTTTGGGTGGTACATTAAGACAGAGCGATGGTCTTCGTTTTCTGGAAGGGACTATTATAGAAACATCCGATTCATACTCATCTCCAATATTAAATATGGACTCGGGGTCAGGAGGTCGATTTTCATCTTCCTCCATATTTATAAATTAATTAACAAAAAAAATAATAATACAGTCTATTTGATTGACTGTACACACGAATTTATCAAAACCTAAATATAACAAACAAATAATAGAAAACAAAAATGTAACAATAATTTCTTATCTGTACGAAGTCCGCGACAGCAGGTAGGCAATTTGTCAAACACAGAGCACGACTATCCACTACCGTAGTTCGATGACTAATCGACTCAATAGTTAAAAGGTCGTATAAAATGCTTGGTTTCGTGCTACGTGTAAGTAAAATATTCAGTATTCCGCGTACGATTTAAATTTAATATTTCGCATTAGTCAGAAGTACACTGGAATATGCATCGCCTATTTGGAATCCACAATATAAACTTTACATAGATAGTATAGAACGTATCCAAAACAAATTTATAAAATATATTACCTACAAATTCAACAATAACTTTGAGTGTACATTTGAAACTTTGCAGCGAAGACGAGCAGTAGCTGACTCAATATTTAAACACAGAATTTTAAACAATAACATTGACTGTACCGAACTTCTTATTAACTTTAACATACCTTTGAAACGTACACGACATACAGTGCTATTCCACACGATTAATTATAAAACAAATGCGGCATATAATTAACCAAGCTCTTCATGCTCTAAATAATATTTGTCTTAGCTCTAACATTGACATTTTTTCGGATTCACTGCCCAAATTCAAACGTGGAATCATGTCAATAATTTAAACAGTTCAATGCGCGTACACACACACACACACACAAACACGCACACATACATTACACACGTCACACACACACCTATAAACTACACACGTCACCTGGTAATTAAGGAATAAACACACCATTTAGCAGACATTACAAGGAAACATATCATAGGTACCCAATATGAAGTATCTTATTCCTGTATATTGTTTCATCTCTGTAAATCGTGTACTGTTTGTTTCTATAATATAAAATAAAATAAAATAAATATTTTCTGCAAAAGTATAGTTAAGCTAATGAATCAGTGTGACGTCAATTATTATTTCAGCAAACCGGAAATCAATAGAATACAAATATGCAAAATAATAGAAAATACAGAAATCAACCATATTGGATATTATTATTATTATTTAGGATTGTGTTAATTTAGTAAGGAGGGAACCACATTAAGAATGGCTTTAGAAAAACGGTTAA
The DNA here is from genome assembly GCA_026573805.1 of Hesperophylax magnus. Classification (NCBI taxonomy): domain Eukaryota; kingdom Metazoa; phylum Arthropoda; class Insecta; order Trichoptera; family Limnephilidae; genus Hesperophylax; species Hesperophylax magnus. The sequence continues at coordinate 12,960,221 of JAIUSX010000022.1, forward strand.
TACAAGACAGGAGGGGTGGCGAGCACGTGGAACAGCTGTTCCGCCCCATTAGACAGATGAATATATAAATAAATATGCAGCCTTAATAAACGGGCACCAGTCAAACAGGAAGAAAACACGCGGACAGTTGTACAGGTGCTAAAGGGTAGGGTTTTTTAATGAAAGTTCATTTTAGGATATCAAAGCTCAAAGTAGGTAGGTACCAAAGTAAAATCTAGAAGCAATAGCCTTTTTCGGATCTCAATAAGAAAAAATGTAAAAAAATGCTTGAGGATATAAAAATATATTGTTTACTTAAGGCCGCGTAGTAAGCGTTCAAAAATGGTTAAAAAGGGAGATATGTAAATAAGAAAGTTAGAGAGAGCGCGCTAATATTAAAAAAACGACAATATTTAGCGAAAATCGTGAAAATATTTAATAAAACACGACTCGTTTAAAATAAAGCAAAACTCTATCGAAAAATCATTTAGTTGCATTTAAAGATACACTGAGAATTTTTTCATGCCTATAACATGTTTAATAACAGAACAAATGGTGTTTTTAATAATTTTTGGAACTTCTATAAATAAAATTTTATAAATAACTTAATTTTCTACGTTATACAATAAAATCATAACCGAAAATGGGGTCTTAAGTAGGAGATTTCGAACTTTAAAGCAGTTTTCATAGGCCTTTACATTATTTTTTTCTGGGCTTATAAAAAGACTTATGTAAAAAATACTCGAATATTTCGAAGGCCAAGATGTATTCTACTCGCAGTATTTAATTAAAGCATCTGAAACATTTCTAGACGACCAAATTTTCAAACCAAAAACACATGATTTTGCATTACTACGTATGGTATCGCCTTAATTTTCTATTACAGTGATTCGAACTGATTGTAAATTGTATTTATGAGTTTTTGATAAGAATTCTGTTGGATTCTTACTGCTTTTTGTTAGTTCGATTTTTGTGAAGCGAAATATGTTAAAGAGAAAGATAGAAATAACTTAATTATTTAGCCACACATGGACATTAAACATATTTTTAGGTAGGTGATCTAATAGCGCCAATACATAAATAAAAATTTCATTTGATCTACAGTAGCAGAATTGAACTGAACTGAATCAAAAATTCATTTCTGAATTGAAAACATGCTGTATGTAATACTCGAAGGCATTATGAGTGTTTGTAAAGCAGATTTGAGTCGCCTTGTACATTCCAATAATCCCAATTTATTCTATTCCACATTCCCTCCCCCATTTTTTCCGCCCACAAAATCACGCTATTTGGGCGTGCCATCGCCTCGCTTGCTCCGGGCTTCACATAAAAACAACAATAAAAATATTTGAATCTCGATAGCGATTGAAAAACCATGCCCGGTAGTATCGGACTGGCCGTTATACACAAATGAACATTTGGCCAATACGCTGGGCGCCACTTTTTATAGCCACACATCCCTTTGTAACATTTCCTAGTCCTTGCTTCCTCCTACCTCCTTCTATTCTTTCTTCTTCCTCTCCCCTATGCCCTGAGTCACGATATTCCACCTTCCATTCCGTATTGTGTTGTGTTCCGGTGGCATTTAATAGTTATATTATTGTAATGATTTGTTGTTTGTTACTAGATTCTGCATTGTTGGGCATTTTGTGCAAATCATAAACCTAACCGGAAAATCAACTGCTCTCAACTGAATTCTCATTTCTTAGGTAACTAACGAGTCACGTTTAATCTCTCCAAAGCTTTTAGTGAATTAATTGCAAAGCTTTTCTTAAGTTCGGGGTGTTTCCTGTTTTAACTCGACCGTTTTGCATTTTGCGAAGATTGTGGTGGTTCTTTTTGGTGGTTGAATTTTTTTTCAATATTATGGTACGTACATACTTATAAAGGTTTTGTGAGACAAGCCCGGAGTTATGCAAAGATCACAGAGGACAGTAAATACTGTCTTGTCCCAGCTCAATGTGAACAGTAGTTTGTAGGACAGGACAATGAACCAAAACATTGTCCCAGATATAGACTGGCAAGCTATCACCGCAGGATATATAAACGCGTTTTGACAAGACAGTAGGACGTATCTCGGTTCTCGACGCTCTCGGCGCTCGGATCTCGTATTTCGGCTTTAAAATGTCGCGTTAATGGAACACTATAATACATCTTGCTGTAAAAGACCTAATATTTGTTATCTTCGTGCATCCATTTTAGCAGCGTTCAGCTATCGAAATACGGTAGAATTGTTTTATTGTCCTATTGTCGTGCCTTGAGCGGTAAAGGCTGTTCACGGAACAAGCACAGTACAATATTGTATGTCTTCTGTATTGTCCTCGTGTGATCTCGGAATTACAACAGTACCGTTATAGCTTTGTAAAAAAAAATGGAGTTAATCAAAACGTAAAATATGTCTAATATATATTTAGGTTAGTTAAAATTTTGAGATAAAACTAATAAAAAACAAACTGTAAAAGTGACAAATAAAACACATTTAAAGCATGCCACATTGAGAACTTTCAGCAACAGTTCGTGTAACATTTCAAGCATGCCACATTAAGCACTTTCAGCAACAGTCCACGTAACAATTCAAGCATACCACATTAAGAACTTTCAGCAACAGTTCATGTAACATTTCAAGCATGCCACATTAAGAACTTTCAGCAACAGTTCGTGTAACAATTCAAGCATGCCATATTAAGAACTTTCAGCAAGAGTTCGTGTAACATTTCAAGCATGCCACATTAAGCACTTTCAGCAACAGTTCATGTAACATTTCAAGCATGCCACATTAAGAACTTGCAGCAACAGTTCATGTACCAAATATTTTGAGTTTCAAATGGCGTAAGTATAAATGTATACACTAATAATTTGTGTTTTAATGTTTCAAACCAGTAAAAAAAACTCCAAAGAGTAATCTGTTTAACCGTTCCTTTAAGCTTTAAGCTCTGAAAAGATTTCACTGATTATTTATGCAACGAGTTGCCGTTATTATTTTTCTCCTTCAAGCAATTGCAAAGACTTATTTGCAGCGGGTATCAATAAAATTTTAGTGTTATTTTAAAATACAAATGGCATCTCAGATCACTCCATCTGGCCGATAAATCATTGGCAAACGACCTGTTCCGAGTTGAATATTTACGGTGCTTATGAAGTATCTAATATATGAGATGAGGCGTGGAGTGAAATATTTTAAACTTTAAACTGGTTGAGGCAATGAGTATCGTGCATGCAAATTCAATTGGCTTAGAAAGAATCATGTGAATTGTGTTCTTTTATATCAGAATACTATGTAATACGATCTAACCCGAACCCTATATAATCCGAACCTTCTGTAATCCGAACCATCAGGTGAAGTGTGCGGGGTAAGTGGATGGAAAACATAGAAGAAAAAGTGTAATTTTAAATACTTCTGAAAATGGACAGAGTTCTACGAAGTTAGCGAGAGGAAATAATATTGGTAAATCTACAGTATCCAATGTGAAAGATAAAAATATCGCTTAGTATCGATAAATATAAAAAGAAAACGCTTTTTAAATTCATTAAATTACTAACATAAAAATTATTATCAATCGTTAGCCAATTTTAATCTGACGATTGAATGGACAGTTTATTTTTGGTGGCGCACGTTATTTTAAATAAAGTGAAAACTAATCTGCAGTAATTATATAGGTATATTTCAATGATTTTGAATCATTTGATAATTGCATTAAAAAATTATTTCAATTACATAATTTGACAATGGTACCGCAAATCATTCCCTACGTTTTTTACTTGAGGCCACTTGATATCATTTTTAAAATATTTTTGGCTGAACATAATTTGTAAATAAACTTTAAAAAAATTATATATTTATATATAAAATTACAGCAGCGCTGGTTTTTTGTTAATTCATGCAAGTCGCTCACTCATTTCGCGGCCGGAATACGGTTATGACCATTTTGCGCTGAAAAACTGGATCGAATTTTTGTAAATGGAATTTTAAGTGCTAAAGAATTGCACGCATCTCAGGACAATCATGACTCGACACAAGAGGAAAAAACGCATTTCTTGGCCACATTTCGGCGGGGCGAGGTGTTATCAGATGGACTGGGAGGTAAACAAACGATTAGTGCTGAATTTGAGACCGAAAAAGTCTTACACTGGGAGTAAATGACGTAAATAACTGCGACAAATTAGTTAGATTCAACTGCTTTTGTTGAAATACACTACGTATATACTTTTACCATTGCCCCTGTGAGAGACCAACATGCATAATGGAAGATCCTAATAGCTAGCACTAACCCACCAACCTCACAACTTTCTCCACATCCATAAGCTATGCATCTCTCCCCAAATTTGGGAATGAGTCCTGAATGAACAAAATTTATGAATTAGGGAAATGTAATAATCGTTGAGGTAAACAAACGACCATCGCTGACTTTTAGACAAAAATTCAGACCATTAAGACGGATTTTAATGCTGTAAATAACTCCACCAAATTACATAAGATCAAAACCCTTTCGTTAAAATACAGAACTTGTTTAATTTTATGGACAATGAAATCTCTTTCGAAGCAATCAAACGATTAGTCCTGAATTTCAGACCGAAATAAAAACCCTTGCAAAGAATTTAAATGCCATATAACTGCACCAAATTACGTAAAATGAAACGTTTTAGTTTAAACAGTGAACATTTATATATATTTTTGAGTCAATATAATTGGAATAAGTCCAAAATTTGATAATAATTTTGTAATAAATACGTTATTTCATTAAGTTTTGTGTATTATTACATTCTGTCTTATACACAAACGGTCCAGCAAACCTAACAAATCAGTGAACAACTCAGGATTGTAATATTAGCAGTTATTTTTAACATTGAATTTTTTTTGATGAAGAAATCATCTTCACGAAGCAAGTCTACGAATATAAAATCGATTCAATTAGCGTTATAAATTACCTGCAGACTTGTACATGCAGAAATCAACATTGTTACCTTAGCACCCTTGTGTAAATCCTGATATCATACTTAAGGGAACGCGCTAGATGTTCTATTAAATGTTATCTCGTCGGACTCGGCCGGCGAATGTTTCGGTTTCCTTTGAACGCCTCGGTCGCTACCAGAAACCTATAAATCACGCTTGTTACTTACCGGTCAGCTTGATATGGTGCCCTGGTAGCCAGTACTTGGTACCCGCAACTGTATGTAGGCTGGACGCTGGACGCAGGACGCTGGACCATCCGTGGTGATCGGAACAGCTCTTCTCTCATACTTAAAACATAAGACTCGCGTAGGCAGACTATTATTATTAGTATGGCGAGGACTCCTGATTTTAATAAATATTATCATCACTGAGAAATCCCCTTACTTTTATTAGGTTGTATCGGAGATGCGCAATCAATGGCATAAAGAATACGGTTTATGGAAGAACGTGGCGAAATTATATTATCTAACAATGTTTATATTTCTACGCGTATCTTTGCGAGCTAATAAATAAGTGATGAACTCAAATGTGTTGGTATAAAATGGGTGAATATTGTAAGTAATATAGATATTAATAACCTTATAGTATCTGCAGTCTATTTTGCTTGTAATAGAGGATGTCATTACTTTTTTATTACCTACACATTTTAACATACGCTAAGTTATTCGTATTATTTATTTCTACAAAAAGTATTGAATTTTATTACGCCAACTTGTGCTATATATCATATATTATACTTAACATTATGCATGACGATATTAAGGTAGGTACTAACGTAGTAAATATTGATTGAATAATATTTATTATGAAGTCAGTTTTGAATATTATGAAGTATTAGAGAACGTAAAAATAAGTACTCCAGTAAAAGTTGAGATTACCCACTAAATTAATAAGCCTTTCTAATACTTGTCCGGCGCATAAAATTAGTGTTTATAGCACATCCCAGCCGGGGCTATAAAATAAATGTTATCGGCCATTTGAATCGCTTCTGAATAAAATCTGTCGATGAATGTGGGCACAGATCCACTAGCATTGATAAATTGTGGAGACAAACTAATTATTGTCTTTTTATAGCTGCCGCACAATACACTCCCAGATGTAATTTAATTATCGACGGCTGTTACAATTAATTGGATTAGAAAAGGTTATTAATGGTCGGTGGACCATATTTTAGATGGCTGATCAATTCGCGGGGAGTGAGAGCAAAACCAAGAATGTCATTCGTTTACAGTTAAAGTCAGAATCCCATTAAACGGAGTAAAAAGTGGATTTAAAAGGGGCATTTTAAAAATACAGCTGCACGATTTGGGGCACCTATTAACAACGTAGCAGGTACAATGCCTACAGGTGTTCTAGGGTCGTTACTTAATAATATCCTGGGTCATCTCACCCTCGTAGAGTAATGGAGTTAACAATTTAAAAGTTACCTACCAAATGCTATTCAGAGCACCTTGGCTATCCAACTATCTAGTTCGATCAGAATCCATTAACCAAGTTGCCCACGTACTGTTATGAATGGCAGAACTCACGGAGCATCGCATTCGTATTACATGGCGGTATAAATAATTTCATGAATACCCATGAGGTGCTGCTGTTGCGATTGAACCAATAATTATGATTGGATACTTTCATAAAGCCCGATGGTTTTCATCTGCGATGTTTACAATAAACGTAACCGATAGGTCATATAGCAACAGAGAATATGCCCCGAGTTATCAAGACGTCCGAATATGTTACCTGCAAGCAACATGACGAGACATAAATAAATCTTTACACAGTTAGTAGAATCGGTCTTAGTACCAGTAAGGTCTTGCGGCCGGATTCGTCGATGACCGGTAGCGCGATGATTGGAAAACTCACTGTTGATTTAAAGTCACATCACTCAAGTCCAGTAATAAAATCCTAGAGATTGTTATTAACAATGTTGTCGAGAACCGCCTATCACAACATCGTCCATTCAAAACGTTCTGCTTTAAAAAAAATGCGGAGCCGTGTACCTGCCACTTGCTTTGCATCCGAACAATATATCATATCATTAAAAAACATAAAAAGTTGCACTGCAAGTTCATAGTTAAGAGTAACACCGCGAGTGTTCGATAGTATTGAAATATACAACATACCGGACATAAAATAAAATCAATACACATTTGTGAGGTTTAATCGGCCGCTAAAATCGGGCCGGTCGATCGAAAAACATTTTGTTCAGTCGATGGAGAATCGAATATTATTATTTATTAATCGTTTAATAAAGAGAGAGCGTGGGCAGGGAACTCCACCTCCGGGGGCACGTAATAAAGACAAAACAAAGGCATTAAAAATGATCGGATTCCCATATGAAGGATGATTTATCGTTTATTCTAAGCGGCTCGCGGAACGGTCGACAGGTAATGCTCTCGATCTGAACTAAGCATTAATTGAAACTGTATTTTGTGAGTTATTCTGAGTGGAACCTATAAGGACTCGGTAGTGATTTTTTACCAATCCATTTTTACAACGCCCAGGGCGAGCTTTTGGCTCTGGACTGAACAATTTAGGTAACGATCCAAGCGGGGAATCAACTGCTAGTTACCTGTCTGAGATTTTAAGACATTTTTCCATTATCACTACTATCAGTAGCTGCCTATTCACATTAAGGCCCCATATAAAGCGCTCAAAGGTGGTTTGAAAAGGAGATATATGTAAATACGAATGTTAGAGGGAGCGCGCTAATATTTAAAAAAACAATAATAATTAAGCTAAAATTATGAAAATATTTAATAAAACACGACTCGTTTGAAATAGAGAAAAAAATCTTTGCTTAATCTTAATAATGTTTTAGTTGCATTTAAAGATACACTGTTAATTTTTCATGCCTATAACATATTAAATAACAGAACAAAAAGTGTTTTTAATAATTTTCGGAGCTTATTTTGTGATTTTTTTCTATCGGGGGAATTTTATATAATTAACGTTTCCGCATAACAAATGTATAGATATTATCTTCAAAAGTTACTTTTTTAACTTAACGAGAAACTTGTTATAAATCGGTAAAAATTGGGTATGCGGGGGCATAAAACTAACTTATGGCTTCTCTATACATATGTTTTTATATGGTAACTTTTACCTTTTAAAACTAATACAGATTTTGAAAAGTAAATGTGACATTTTTTTTTGTCTAAATTAAGCTTCTATAATGGTGCTAATGGTAAGTGGCTTCAAGAATATTTTTAACAAGTATTGTTACTGTGCTGTAAATTACGTATCAAATCTGATTCCAGCCATTTTTCAGACCGTTAAGGTAATTTTATTTATTTGTGGAATTTTAAATAGGTACTTAGTTATCTATTTTTTTTTATTTTTTTATAGTGAATACCTCACAAGAGTCCCAACTGCTCCCGTCTGGAGCCAGTGAGACTATGGCATCCCCAATTGGGGGTATGTTGTGAGGCTGAAGGTAAGTGGGGAAGGGAAAGAGGAAGGTGGGGAAGTACCTGGCTATTCAGATCTAGTCACTAAACACGGCTAAAGCCATTTGGAGCAACGTTTCAATTCTGAATGGTGGTCTTACACCAGGGCGATACTGGTAGTATCTTCCACTCTGGAACGTGCCGCAAATATACTATATATTATTTTAATTAATTAATTGTGAAATAACACAAATTAATCAAATAAAATTTATTTGCGCACGCCGGGTTCGAACCCGCGACCTAAATCTATGTCCCAATAAAAGCCTTATAATATATTTAAAAAAAAAAAACATTTTTATTTATTAGCGTCATATTGATCTTTTACAACAACGTTACAAATTAAATTAAAAACAAAAGAATATTTTCTTAATTTAAGTTTAAATTTGTGTATGTTTCTTTCTAACATTATTTCTTCTGGTAATTCGTCAAATATCTCAATTAATACGTCAACGACTATTGAATTTTTTTTTCTCAAAGTAGTCTTATTTTAATCATTTTCAAGTTTTCTTAGAAATTCAATTGATGTCTGGCCATTATTTTTTGTAGATGAAAAAGTAGTAAATAATTTGTATAAATAACAAGATTACTCCGTCAACATTTTCCTGATTTTCGTAAATCAATTTTTCTTCAGTATAATTCTCTTAGCTCTCTTTTGTAGTATGGCCATTTGTTTCAATAATCTATTATTTACCAAGAGTAGAAAGTTGCTATAGTAATTAATGTAGGGTACAATGCGTTGTACACATTTTTACTAGATACCGTGCTTAGGAATCTACTAATTCTCACCAAACAGTGAATTTTTTTAAAATAAGTTGTTTTGTGTTTTGAGGAAAAGTCAGTTTGAGTCCAGTATTACTCTCAAATATTTAATTTCAAACACTTCTTTTAATGCTCGACCATCCATCAAAGTTATATTTTTATTGGTGATACTCATTCATAAATGTTATTTTGTTGTTTGTTTGTACTTAGTCAAGAACTTAATTAATTTATTCTCGAACTTGTAATACCTATCTATCATGAGTTTCCTCACTTCCCTGAAAAGTGTTTATTTTGTCAGTCAATCGGATTGTGTCTTAACGATCGTAACGTCATACATTTTCAATAACAGAAGCACAAAAAATATGCAACACAATGAAATCATAAACCTTGCTCGTGTGCCGGTGAGTAAGCCCACAAAACCGGGAAACAACAATCAATCCTGATATTGGATGAGAGAAAAGCAATAAGTTGGAGTAGGTATAAAAAGCTAGCATCGGTAAAGTCGCCGCTATTTCCAAAACGGTTCAGTGATAGATGGGCCACTATTAGGGTTTCTGTGTTTGCTCGGAACAATGGTATTGAAGACGCCGAACTATTTACATATTGCAAACGGCCAGTTTCTGGAAGTAGATCATCGCTAAACATATGATTATTTATTTCCACGGGTTTTTTGTGACCGTCCCAAATCGATTCTTGAGGTTTGCCGTAATACACGGACTCAGTACTTCATCAAGTCTATATGATACTGCACAACTACTATGGTAGAGCAAGTGTACCCGATGATGTATTACCATTGTGGCTGTGGGGCTACGTGAAACTATTATTGTAGTTCAGCTTATTAGTCTGGTAATTTGTTTTGGGTTTTTTCTTGTCGTATTGGTTTGTGTATTATTGGGTTGAGCTTTTTTCATGCAAATATTTGGAAATAGGTATCACATTCGCAACGTGGGAACGATGTAGTTTTTCGAGGCTAAGTCGGCTATTGGTTTCCGACTTATGTATTTTCTCTCTCTTACAGTAGGAATCAATTTAAAACGCTGCTTCACCCCCTCCACATCCCCAGAGATGGCACAGAAGGCCCTGAATAAAACATCGTAAATTTGAAGAAAAAAAAAACAAGTTCCTTGCGTAAAACCCGTCACCAATAAAGTTATGACTTGGCGGAATGGTATGGTCAGTAGGTATCAGGAGTAAAGAAAGTATGGGTGGTATACAGCACTTAGTGCACTTTGAACTATAAAGTAATATAATATAAAGTTATTTGCCGCCACCACGACACGTTCCTGAAAGATCATTTCGCGCTGATATTGCTCTGTGACTAATTGTTTTAATTCATTCGTTTATTTCTGCGTTGTCTTAAAGCCAAAGCCGCGACCTCCTAGGTTCCGTGTTCTCCTGGCAAAGGCGTCCTTCCCTAACCCGTGAAATTGATTGAACTTGGGAATTATTAATAATGAAATTAATGAAATGTGATCAGGAGTACAGAAGTGTTGGTGGGGCCGTGATTCTGCCGAGCACGATTCCTTTGCCACGTGACTGCAAGTCCGATCTTATAATTTACGTTCCAGTTGAACACTTTGATTCATAAATTTCTTCGCCGACATGCAGCGCGGGTTAATAGATTTATTTCACGATTAATCCTGGTACAGCGGGAAGCTGCGCTCGATAAGTAGACTTTTTTGTTATACTCAATGTGGATACGAACTCGCTATTGATACAGAACTTACCTGGCCCACAATAGAAGAACAATAAATAATATTATATTGAAGGGAACACTGTCGCGTGCCGTGAATCCAACTACAGATTGTATATAACGTGGCAATTCAGCTCATATTAGATATTATAAACCGCTCTTTGATGTTAGGAGGAAGATAAAGGATAAAAACGTCCCGATCTTTGACCACGTCAAATGTAACTGACCCCATAAGTAGGTACAAAAGATGACTACGCGATTAGCGAATCTACCGGTTGTGCATTGGTACCGAAGAGAACAATGAAAATGTATCTTTCGTTGAAATACCGATACAATATAGCATTCACGCCTAACATTACACACAAGATAGAGGTTAAATAGAGTCCAGAGCTTTATCAGATAAGTCCAGACTAGAGGTGACGCAATATTTAACAGAAGAGTGTCATTGAAGGGAGTTATATAGAATATACACAGGACGCCAAGCTTCTGAATTTATTTATTCTATTTTATTAGTATTACATCAGATAAACAAGAATGCAATTGAAGAAGGGAAATACTATTAAAATATTGGAGTCAATCATTAAAAAACCTCGTATATTAAATAAGTGCGAGCGCGTATCGTGTTTTTGTTCCTGTACATTCATTATTCATTACCCTCCACTCATAATCCATACGCCAGTAGGTACGCTCGAACACGACTTGAAAAATTCACGATTTGTTTGCTATTATCGCCTCCCAATTGTAACGAGAAAATTGGTATTATTACAATAAATTGGAAGGTGTTGTTTTGAGCCATTTCATGTTCATATTTCTGTAACATTACACCGCTGCCTTTGAACACCGAACAGCCAGTTGATCCAGAGTTGGTCTTGCCCAGCCCGGGTCTTGGCGAACTGACGGCACGCTTTGCTCATCTGTAAGTATGATTTATCCGGGGCTCGTGCAGACATTACGGAGAGGCAGATTATTCCTTGCTTAGGTGTGCTTAACTTATCTCCAGTGTAAGGAGGTTGGAAGGCCTTACTTTTCATTACGTTCTGTGACTCCTGATTTGCGTTTTAAAGCGCTTTGGTTTTGCAAATTATTAACGCAATATATACGCCATTCCACTCTGTCACATTACAAGAGAATACACTGAAGTTTTTTCTCTTTGTTTTGTCATTAAATTGTATATTTTTAAAATTTAAGAGTACATTAAACATACAACGTATAACTTAACAGCTATGATTATTAACCAGATCTTAACAGCCAAGTAAATCCCAGCATTCTGTTTCTCAATCTTCTTCAGCTTCTCTACTAACTTCAGCCTTACAACAATTTCCAAATTTTCATTAAAATTAAACAAATTTAAACAATTTAACAAATTAAAACAATTTAACAAATTAAAACTAATTATCAAATTTTAAAAATTTTACAAATTTAAACAATTTAACAAATTTAAACAATTTAACAAATTTAAACAATTTAACAAATTTAAACAATTTAACAAATTTAAACAATTTAACAAATTTAAACAATTTAACCAATTTTAATAATATAATTAATAATTATATTTTTTTATTTCAAATTTTTGTAAAATTAAAAAATCTGTTAATGAAAAAATAAGAAAATACACAGATTTAGGAAATGAGATAAAAAGAATTTGGTATTCTCAGACTATAAAAATATTAACATTTGTTATTTCGACTACTGGCATTATACTTAGCTCTCTCATTAAAAATTTAGGCGTATAAGATCTATCAAAAAATTTATATATAAAAATGCAAAAATCAGTGTCTTTTAAATACATGTAGGATTACGAAAGATTTTTTAAATATTTATGTTGAGCGATTAGTAGGATTTATAGTTAGGAGTTCTACCGAGCAGAACCCTCTGATTTGAAAATATCTGGAGTCAGTGAATTATTTTCCCATTTGATTCTCTGGTAAGTTGACGTGTTAAAAATAAAAAAAAATTTCAATAAATAGCGACAAGATTGAAGTAGAAGTGTTAATGAAATTAATTTGAAATATAAAACTACCCCAAACGTGCACTATTCGTGCAAACATTTGCTTAGTGAGTGCTCTCCACTCACTAACTAAATTTTTGATTTAGATTCAGGTATTCAATTTGTTTCTGGCGCATGTTTGGTTCTATTCACCCTTTAAACTATGATTTTTACATAAAGTATTTCAATAAAGATGACTTATTTTAGCAGTTGTGCCTTTTCTACAAGTGGCCAGCTTCCGCGTTCTGTAACGCAATCACCTTCAACATGATTTCTGCCGCCTGCACCGGACAATTGCAAGCGAAATGTATGTAATACTCATTGTACGTGTCTAACTACTAGATGAGAGTTGTGGTTAAGAAATAAACGCTAGTTGCTTGTTTTCCTACCAGAGGAGTGATGCTGGCCACCGATCTGGCCACTGGGAATACGTGACTCGGTTCCGCTCGAGGGATAAATCCAATTGTTTCAACGATTTGATATCTGTTGGATCAAGAAATATGCTAGACACATTATTGTGCTTTACCTTTTCTAGAATTACGTTTTACGATTGGCTTCCACCTCTTTAAAACCTCAATATCTGGATTCACGTTGCTACTGCGGTTATGCAGGTAATTTGATAAAAAAGAACGATTACGCTACTGTACAGTAAATCTATACAGTATTTTCGAGAGATCAATATAAATGTGTAATAAAATAACCGGATTTTCGATGGATTTGAGCTTAAAGCCCATTGTTAGAAGGCTGCCTACATAACATGATTATATTTCTCCTTTATCTGTTCCCATCCAAAGATTTAATTTACTTTACCGACCCAATTATGTATAATCAAAACATGAATAATTAATGAGTTATCTTACATCACTTTTACGGAAGCGACCGACGCATTTTAGTCTCTTATAAAAAATATACGTTGGATAAAATACGATATTTTTGATTTGGGAGTACTCCTACATACCAATCATTCATTCCGCCCGATATCGTAGACAAGAATAATTCGGGCTCAGATGGTCCTGTCTATGATCCGGTAAATATATGGACCTGAGAGGACGCGATGTTTCTTATAATAATAGTACGCGCTTGTAGGTAAGATTGTTCAAGACATATGTTTAATAATTGAGCATGATTACACACCTCTGTATCGGCGGACCGAAGAGGCTGCGAGTGCGGCAGGTACCGCGACTCGAGAGCTTCCACTTCTCGAGGGGCGTTATTATTGCGTCGTTATACACCCATAAAATCGGACTTCTCGTGTTTTGATCTTTGAATTGGACCGAACGTGTCAATGACGGTTGTTGCAATTAGTACCGCAACCGGCAATCCGGGGCTCGTTTATTCTATTCAATTTATACCAAACCCCACTTTTAATTGTACCATAAAACATATGAACGCGTATTGAATTTGTAAGTATCGATTATTCATCTCTAGAAAAATTTGCATTTAATTCTACGTTGTCCGATGTCTAACTGCCGTATAAAGTAAAAAAAAAACTATCAAATTAGTCTTATTTTATAGGCAGAAATCATTTTACACTACACTCTTTCTTGTCTCACGTAAATACCAACGTTTCTACTATAATTAATTCCATGGCATAACGACACATAAATGCTCAAATATTTATTTCAAACAATTTACAAAACAGCAGGCAGAATCAATTTAAACACAAGCACACCATGTATTTCATATTCTATTATCTTTTAATAAGATAACGAAATAAATGCAACACTTCGTACAAAATTTTCTGTAGCGTTTGGGATAATCGTTTCACTTAAATATTTTTCCATTGAATTTGGTACAAAGATAACCATCACACATCTAGAAGTGGCGGAATAATCAATGTTACACTACTACTGGCTATTAGTTTTATCACCGGAGGGTATTGAGTGGGAAGGCAACCTTCGATTTTAGACGTGCCATATGAGAACTACTCAAATAAACATAACCAGAATTCAATGCATAAAATTAATTTAAAGTGTAGGCAATATTAGATGTTCAAACCTACGTATATAATATAATTTAAACCGACATTAAAAACTCATAAACAAAAATTCGACATCAATTTAAATAAATATTTGACATTAATAATCTATAACAGTATCAAACGAAAAGTGTTAAAAACTTGAAACGTGGTAATCGAAGCAACGCTAGTTTTTCACATTCATTAGAACGATTCGTTTAATGCGATCAATCAAATACAATTTAAATACGATTTGATAAAGGCTAAAATTGATTAGACTGAAATTAATAAATATGTATAGACGTGTGTGCAATTTGCAGCCCACTAGAAAAATCTCAATAATTATAAACGGCTAATTTTTATGCCAACGAAAAAGGCCACATTTAAATTTACGACGTTCGTTTTGAGAATATGCAACAAGTTTATTCAGTAAATAGTTAGATAAATCATTGCCACTATTAAGTGTGATTTTAGACGTGGTAGAGCGTCAGATATCTAATTGATACCGGCTGCTTCCAAAAATCTTTTCCCCATGGGCGAAATGAACGGTGAAATTATTAAAATACGTCTTCTATGGGTACGTAAAACGGAATGCTTTTAGCAAATCTGTATCTCTCGCGAATAGCATCAGATACCAGAGTCATACAAGAGCCAACAAAAGACATCACATCTTTATTTATTATTACAGAATTCGCAAAATAAAAATTGAATCGGTTCAAAAGATACTAACTCGGGCATTATTCTACAGAACCGGATTTTTCACTGAACATGAAATGCCTAGAATATTTAAAATTAGAAACATCAAATGAACGTCGTGAAAAAAATTTAACCATGTATGATCTTCCATCTTGGCCACAATCAAAATCAATTCTATCACCATCTACTAAGAAACCCGTAAACTTTCCATATTCCTTTCCAATCTAAAATCTTTCCAAACCTTGCGAATTTATCGATTATAATTTATTTCAACATCTCCTGTCGTTGCAAGATTCCGAAAATATGTAGCAATGGCACCAGAACTTTCTTAAACCAATTTTTTTTTTGAATATTTTGTTTAGTCTAGTTATTTTACACACATATGTATTTTACACACATTACCTTATTAAAAAAATGTCTTTTTTTCTTTATGTTTCTTTCTTAATATATTTAACAATAACTTATGTGAAAAAACGATTCCAGCACGTATGTATTACAAAGTAAGTCATAGTCAGGGCATTTATGGTTTTATGGTCGTGTTAGCATCTTTACGGTGGAAAAGAACTTTAGTTAGTCTTAATAATATACCGCAAAATGGAAATAAAATCTGAATGCAAAACGTAACTGATTTTCGAGACAATATTAACACTTGATATACTCAGGGCCGGTCCTGAGTCAAACGGCAACCTGGCGAGAGTGAGATTTTGGCGCCCCTTGTCAAAACCAGTAAGACGCCTAGGTATCTATCACTGCAATCAATACTATTCGGATTATTTGTATTTTTGGGTAGCGCCGTTTTTATAAAAAATAATCTCAAGGGCGATGTGTTAAATTTTGTATTAACAGCGCCTTGGCGCCTTGGAAATTCGGCGCCCTTGGAGGACTGCTCCATTTGCGCCCGCGTAACGCCGGCCCTGTATATACTGTTATATCGTTAATCTTATTGCAAATTCAATAGATTTACAACTATTTCGCAGAAATTTATGTTATATAGTGAATAATTGAAACAATTAACATTTGTTTTTACTGCACAATTTGACCTTAGTAGTAATTTACGCTAAGTTGTAAACTAAAATATTCAGAATCAAACTGATGAGATCCTATTATTCCCATATATTAGGTCGATATTTTGATTGGGTTAGGTTAAGTTAGGTTGAGGTTAGAATTGGCTTAAGTTAGGTTAGGTTATGGTGGCGTGTGTTAGGTTTAGGTTAGAATTGTCTTGAGTTAGGTTAAGTTATGGTGGCTTGTATTAGGTTTAGGTTAGAATTGGTTTGAGTTAGATTAGGTTATGGTGGCTTGAGTTAGGTTTAGGTTAGAATTGGCTTGAGTTGGGTTAAGTTATGGTGGCTTGTATTAGGTTTAGGTTAGAATTGGTTTGAGTTAGATTAGGTTATGGTGGCTTGAGTTAGGTTTAGGTTAGAATTGGCTTGAGTTAGGTTAGATTATGTTGGCTTGAGTAAGGATTAGATTAGAATTGGCTTGAGCTAGGTTAGGTTATGTTGGCTTGAGTAAGGTTTAGATTATGACTTGAATTCGGTTTAATTCTCAGAAGTGAATAGTCCAAATGTAATAGGTACCATAGTCTTTCTGGCTTTGGACAATGAGGGTGTAGTTTGCTGTCACGTAAAGGAGTCAACGTTTCAGCGAGCCTTTTCAAGGTATCCTTGATTCTTTCATCGTTGTACGGTTACATATGAGTAGCACATCCACGGTCCCAGATCCGTTTGGTCCATACGGTACAGAGAAGGAGGGAAATGTGTGCAGTGGATATATGCAGGGCCTATGAGAGCGGCCACCGTGCTCCAGTGGGAGATGCTGCGCCGAGATCTCCTCGGTAATTAATACCTCAGGCCAAACAACAACGGATACGAACCGATTAACCGCGAGAGGGAAGAATACCAATTGAGACGAAAAAATATTTTTATAATATTTTAAAATTTCACAGTTAAGTCGACCAACGATTCTCAAATCTCTTTCATATTTGCTTTAAAATGCGTTAGTTACCACATTGTAGTTTTTTAGTGAATTAAAAATAATAATTTCTTAAATAATAATAATTTTGTTTTTCAACAACGTGCAGTATTTTGTATGGCGGCGTCGGGAGTCGAGACGTTTTTTTATTCTTAAGGCGATGCCATACGTAGTAATGCAAAATCTTGTGTTTATGGTTTGAAAATTTGGTCGCCTAGAAATGTTTCAGATGCTTTAATTAAATACTGCGAGTAGAATACATTTTGACCTTTGAAATAATTGAGTATTTTTTAGATAAGTTTTTTAATAAGCCCAGAAAAAAATAATGTACAGGCCTATGAAAACTGCTTTAAAGTTCAAAATCTCCTACTTACGAACCCATTTTCGGTTATGATTTTATTGTATAATGTGGCAAATTAAGTTATTTATAAAATGATCGAAAAAAAATTATATATTTATGCCTGAACATTCACAAAATAAAATAAAAGGCACTTTTTGACCATGTTTTTTTCTTGCATAAATCAAAACAAGCGGATGGTGTTAAGCGGGAATTTAAACCTTATCGCCACCTACGTAAGGGTTGTTATTGATAGCGGCTCAATTTAAAATATTACACGACGTAGTGCATCACCATTGAACATATTTTTTTAAACCCATATTATTTTTCACTCGTGTTTCTTATCGCCGTTTTCAAAATTGGAACTAATTTGTCAAGAATTCAGACTATCAATTAATATTAACAATAGTAAATGTTACGTATCTAGTGTGCTTAAGTATTTAAGTATTTAGTAGTTCAAGCATATTTTTACTGTAAAGCTTTTATTAGGCGCAAGGTAAAACGTTATCCTTCCACCAGTGCTACCTGTATTTTATCCATTGTAATTATGAAGGGCTCAAAAGATGACGCAGTAAATATACGTAGCGCATTCTTCATCTTGTAATAAAAGCACTTCATATTATAATAAATAATGTATCATCAGAAGCTTTTCCATAAATAAAAAAACCAATACAGATAAACTCTAGAATCTTGATAGCGATTTTAATCGATTTAATAATAAATAATATGTAATTGTAAAAATCTAAGAAAGTATATTTTTCTTTTTATTAATAATGATCGTATTTGACAGCTTTATCGACTAAATGGTAAATTTATAAATTGGTTGTCTGTGCTGTGTGTTAGTCCTGTGCAAAATCTGGTTTGAATTAACTAAAATTTGCTTTGAATTTAAGTGTCATTTTCAAAATTAGAACTGATTATAGAAAGAATTCATTCAATTCAAGTTTAAAATAAAATAATACTTTTAACAGTCAATTATCATTATTGTCATTTTAAAAATTCGAACTGATTTTTCAAGAATTCAAACTATTCCGTGATTTTTCAAAGATCTGCACTAGTTTTACATAAATTTTGAAAAATTAAAAATAATGTTGACAATCCAATATAGGTTAAATATAATATTTCTAATACAGTCTTCTCGCATCATTTTAGGTACATAGAATGGGGTGTAGAAATAAATAGAAATAATTAAATTGTTTTTTCGAAATTGAACGAATCGTTCCTTTATAATACTGGATACATTTTTTCTTATCTGTATTCGTTGGATTATTTGTCTAATGAATCGATTCATTTTCATCTTTCGAATACCATATCCAAAGTCAACACGTTCATTTCTTAAAGCCCAAAAAATAAACCATATTCTATTTTCGACATATAAAATTTCTCTTCACCTGCATTATATTTACAAATTAAATTCGGTAATCGAACTGAACATAAAAAATAATCACAACAAAATAACTAAGAAGCATCGGCCACATTATCGGGTTATGAAAAATTCTTTCACGAGCCTCCGACTAATCAGTGGCGGCGATCGGCAATTTGTTTGGCCGCGGGAGGGGAGATGGGCAGGGGAAGGTTGGGCAGAGGGGGAGGCTGTTGAGCCTCCCCTATCTCATGGACATCTTGTGTGGAGCGCACTGCATTCTACACGTCAAAGCGGACAAGGGCGGTGCGTGAACATCCTATTATTTTGAGTGATTTAATCTTTGCACTTAATTCGTGTATTGCATGCATTCGTTTTGATTAGTAAACATATTGCCTGGCCAAAAAATAAGATATTCAAGATCCTGCTTGTTTTTCCCTGACACTGTTATACTAATTGTGGTTAGGTTAGGTTAGGTATAGTTGTGGTTATAATAATATATCTGTATCTTGTACGCTGATAATAATATAAGAAGGTAAGCACGTGGTTTCATAATATCAGATTCACCGTTAAAAATGCGCGAAAATTTAAAGTTTATTTTTCTAATTCAGACTTAAATTTTAATTCCTAATAAATCATTTTAAAAACATCTAAAAACCCACACAGTTCTAAGTGGCTACAGCGACGTAATGATAAAGAAAATGGTACTGGCTGGTGAGACGGCTATCACCGATGGTCAACAACGCCATATTCAGGAATGAAAACGAACATGTTATTTTGGCAAATCGAAAATTGCGCATTTTAAATCGATATAGACAGTTTAGTTGTCAACATAAAAATAAATAAAAAATGCACTTTCGAAATACTTTTCTTGCTTTTTTAATTAAAAAAAACGATTAAAAAACCCTGTTGAGCGATATTGCAAGCATTTTTTAATAATTATTAGAAAGGTGCTTAAAATACGAGCCATCGGGAAGAAAAGAAAATTGTAATATGAATCTTTGTAACCATGAAAGTCAATTGTCAGGTAAAATCACGAACCAACCGTTTTGAGAGCTGTCATAATAAGATGTACAAGGCTGTGATAGCTTCGCTGCACAGATCGTGTATCAAGGGTGGATGATATCCGACCACCAAAGATGCTTCTTTTGATAATAAGCCTGCAGGACGAAGGGGTGTTACGAAAATTTAACTGAAGTAATTAGACAATGTGTAGACAGCTTGATAGGGAGGAGTCACTTCAAGGATTCTTGCACTGATAAAGAGGAAGAAAAACATACAAAACATTATATATGCAGCACGATTCCGTTCTAGTTGAGTTCCTAAACGTCAAAAACGTTTGTTTTGATATTTAAAACCGTTGAAGTAATAACGTCATCTTGCTGTGGGGTCCCGTCACCCGCCGGCACTGCCCCCCATCTCCCATAACTGAAGCAATAATGAATGCCTAATGATATACCGTTCCCCTTGAAACTGCTACTGCGCAGTTTAAATTACCTGCATCCGAGCCACTGCGACTGCCGGGCCGGGTACACACTTCCCCACTGACTTCTTCTGGCTGGCCTACCCATACAGTACACCACTCCGCTAGTCCTGCACTTACTGTGCCTGTTACTCTCTCTGACAAGCGCGCTTTACTCAAAGCTTCGACTAAATACTAATGCCCAAAAAGTCTTTTAAAATTAAGTTTATTTTAATTTGGAATTAAATCGAAATCACAGATTTATAAATAGGTGAGAAAAAAAAATCGAAATAATTCTTAAGAATTTAAAATTTATATTTTTGTGGCTCCGATGCATTTTTTGTATAAATCAATCAGACATTTTTTTTATATCAACGTCTATTTCAAAACGGGAGTCTTATTTTACTTCTTTTCGAGCAGTGTGTGTATTTGTATTGCAGGTTTTCAATTGTTCGTAAAAAATATAAAAACATAGTCTTTCTGCATGCTTTTTCCTATAAATGGAATTCTTGAAGTAAATAAAAATTTATCGTAAATTAATTTTTTTTAAATATAAATAATCAAAACATTATTTTAGGAAAATATAAAATAATTCTTCTTTTGTAAATTTGTTTAAAGACAAACCTCCTCGGGTTACGAATAACCTGATAATATTACACAGTAAGCTAAAAATGTTGCTTGTGTCATGATGGAGGACTTTGATAAAATCAAAATTAATTTGAAGTTTTGTGTTTAGTATTTTTATATAATATCTACATATAAATTAATGACATAATTGGACAACGAGAGTCTTACAATATCAGACATGTTAATACCAAATAAAATATTTTCCATTTTCATTCGGACTTTCTCTGGTGACTGCTTTTACAAAAACATTTTGCTTCAAATGCATTGCGGTAAATTGAGGAACTCAAATCGGTTTAAAGAACCCAAACTATAGAAGTTAGGTAAAATGCATTAAAAAAATTAAACGCTTCACCCTTCCGTCTGTGCTTACCAACCCTGTTCTGCCAACAGCAGCTTTAAGCTCTCCGTCCGGAGCAAATCTCGCAGAAGCTTTTCGGCGAAAATAAATTGAAAGTCGTATTAATTCTGTACAGCCGGATTAATTACACGCTGCCAGTTTAATTTTGGGTTTAAAGAATTTTAATTTAGATTGCCATCTCACGCTCTTAAACTTCAGGCGCCATTATTCTTTTATCTTCCAGTGTATTGAATTGCAGCGTAAATTTTAAATGTGTTTAAAAGCTACTAATCTGGTTTTTAGAAAATTATTAGCTATTTATCCCACCTTGTTATCAGTAATTAGTTACACCTACCTTCTGCCACTTCTTAACCGGATATTCTGTATCGCAATTGGTGTCGGGGACCTTTGGTAATGTTGTAATAGCTTTTTGTTTTGAAGATTATGGATTGCTTTTCATTTATCTCTGCCGTAACCTATCAATATACGAAAATAATGTTAATCACTCTGACCAATGTGAGAAAAAAATTCTTGGCTTGGACATTAACGGTCTGGAAACGGGATTTCTACTTATGAATAGAAGCGATTTAAGTATCTACTTAATAAAATAAATTAATCAATTTCCTTTAGGTGATTTACTCTAATAGATTAAACGATATTAAAAATTGACATAAAGAATCTATTCCATGGGTTTTCTTTCCTAAAAATATTCCCACAGTTTTTTTAGTTACACAGTTAACTGAAATCTGTTTGTATAAACAGGAAAAACTTTCAAACGGTTTACTCATGAAGTATGTTGAAGTATCTTACTGGAATTTATATGACCAACCGAAACTAAATTTTCAGCCGAAACTGAAACCGAAACCGAATTTCAGCTTCTGTCCTGTCTTCGTCAGAAACCAAAACATATTTTAAATGTTAAAAAACACCCCGCACCCCGAAATAAATCGTCTTTATTGAATTTTAGTTAATTAACCCTTCAGTACTATCATCACTTTTGTTCAGTTTGCAATGTTTTGTGTGTATTTCAAATGCGCTATATACATATTAATTTTTAATTTTCCGTAAAAACAAATACTGTTTTAGAAACTAGATAAAATTATCTTTTAGGTGAATGCATTTAAAATAAATATTACCATTTCTAAATAATAAAATTTTAATATCAAACGTGAAAAATGTTGTCAAAAACACTAACCACGGTTTTACTCCAATCATACAAAAAATTAGAGAACTCTATATTTCGAAAACACGTTAGTTTTGCTTGTGGAATTTAGAAAACTGTAACTTCACTTTTATCTCGTTGATATAATAAAAAAATTAGAAATATTCTTTAAAGTTAAACCGATGGCTACGATAGCGGCGCAAAATATAAATTATTCATTTTGGCTATTTTTAGGACTTATTAATGGATTCCAGTATAAATATTTGAGGCAAACTTGAAACATTAATTATTTCTCTTTCTAAAGTCAAAAAATTAAGTTTTTCCAAATGATAGATAAAAAAACAAAAATACTTTTATAAAACATGGACTTCCGGTCATATATGACCCTCAAACGCTGGAGGGGTTAAGGTTAGTTTTTAATAAAATGAGCAATTAAATAAAAAAAATTAAACCTAAGTAAAAATCATTAAGATCATTTCATAAAAATTCTTCGGTTCTAAAATTGAACAATTAAAATATTACTTTTTAAAATAAACATCAACGCTGCTTTTTTCACTAATCCTTTAAATTAATTTCCTGCCAATAGCAATGGAGAATAAAATAGCAAATGTACAATCATGCAATGTCCAGTATTGTTTTGATATAGCGTCCTCTGCGTGCTATGTTGTATCTTCTCCAATCTTAAATTTTCTAATAAAAGCATGATTCAATTTTGTTTGCAAATAATAATATTAAATAGAGAATAGGAAATCATAATTGTACAGGGCCCTTGAAGTGATTTTTCACGAAAACTCCGCTATATAAATTATCCAATTTTTACTATCAATTTAATGAGTAAATTGGAAACGTTTCTGCGCATTTGCATTTGATGTTATGCCGCAATTTTTCAATGCACGTTGTAAGTAAGTAATACAAAACATCTTTAAACTACTAACGTTAGTAAACAATTCAATCTGGCATTTTAGTCTCTATATTAGGCAATGGCAATACGATAAGTAGTTATTTTTTAAACTTCAGCTGAGCCGAAATTTCGGCAAATTTTTGGACAAACCGAAACTGTGGCCGAAACTGGCCGGAACCAAAACCTAAACTGCGGTCGGTCTCTACCAAGAATTTATCTGTTTATGGCTTCTAGCAAAGTGCGGCATGATTTGACGAAATCCAAATATTTTTTATTCTAGCCACCGGTTATTTTATTTTATCGCTTAATACACGCCTTGAGATGAAATCGAATCATATTATGAACTATCTAGTACGCATCTTAAGAGCTTTATATTGATAATTATTATTGTTGGTTGCGTACGAGTTCTTCATTTTGCATGTTCTGTTTTCTGAAGCGTGATACGTATCAGTGAGACTTTAATTCGTGTAATTTCCTATGGCGTATGGTTTTTTTTTACCATAGGCTTTTATATCTATATATTTTAAGTATGTCTATTGACCAAATATTTTAAAACGCTTCTAACCTCTTGTATGCTAATGAATCCTAAGGATATTATCAAAAAATCACTTTTCTAAATAAATCAAGCTATTCTGGGGAAACTACCTATTGTAGCGTGTTTACTATTTTTATCATATATAAACACATTAACTGCTACAAAAACATCATTTTGCAAAAACAAAAAGGTTGTTACGAAAATAGTATCAATTATCTGGCGATAATTTAGGGCCGACTCACGAAGAGATAATGTTAACCTTGTAACGTGTTAATTAACTATTTGAATTTTAATTATCTTATGCTTATAAACCTTTCATGTACTTTGGTCACTCTATTTCTAGATTAGCCTCTGAATGAATAAACATACTACCTTTACTACCCGGTTTCGCGTTAAAAATTTAAAATACGGTTTCTTTTCTTATTTTCGACAATTAAATGGTTTTTAAAAACTTCAAGTTTAAAGGCAGAAAAGATAACATTAAATTCACTACAGTATTTGAGAGATTTCGATGCTTCATACAAAGAAACTTCCTGTTTGTAGTTGAGATCTTGAGCTACTCACGTCATCGTATTATCGTACACAAATTCATTTTCTCAACATTAAGATAACAACAACCCGTAAAAAATCACGGATAGTAATAATATTATCACACGAGTATTCGGCAGTTTCCGGTCGTTCGGCGTTAGAGCGTTGGGATTGTTATAGGTCAATTGGACTAATTGACGGTAAAAAAAGTTTAACCAAAATTTTCGCTTCGTGTCTTATCTAAATGTTATACATCAATGGAAATAGTAAGAAAATAAAATAGTTAGAAAATTACAATTTAAATAATTTTATGTTATACATAGGTAATTTATCACTTGTCTCTCCAAACAAATGCTTCCGTTTGTGCGCAGGGCAGTGATTAATGCGACACCCAAAATAAGTGGGCCTCGGACTACAAATTTTACCGCTACATAAGGGGCCGAAGACTGACAGATCTCCTGGCCAAAGGGAATCACTTAATATCGGGGAACAATTAAACATGTGGTTAACGAATGCCCGCACCATCCATTCCCTGTTGGGATTGATGGAATCCACTAGAAGAATTTTGAAAATGGTGACACATTGGTGATTTCATTGAACCGGAGTTACAGAGAGAAGCGCAACCGAAATTAATATTTTATCTGACAACACTACTGTGGGAAGAATTTTGAATTAAAATTTACAGTTGATCTAAATACATAGATTTTCAGCTCACATATCACCGCAACAAAAACAACTTAAAAAACATTCCGATGCCACCATTATTTGTCCAGGAATGTTAAGGTGAAATTACAAGTTGTAAGGCAGTAATTTGTGACCTGGTGCAGTATTGAGATCAGCGCGTCCCCTCGGGAGGTTGGGGCAAAACGGTACAACTACAAAACCACTTCGCATCAAACCACGAATTGTACAAAATTGCACAAAACCGTTTATTTCCCCTTGTAAAAATTAAAAATAAAATCTTTGTTTTATCAATAACTAGCTCAATCTTTGAAACTGATTTGACGGAAACCCAAAATTATTACATTTTGTATATAATTTTAAATAACTTTTAACAACTTCATAATGAGGTTAAAGTATTAAAAAAATTGTGGAATATGCCTTGAAGCGTGAATAAGCATGTACACAATGTTGTAAAATAGATAATATTTTTTATTATTTATTTTATAATAATCATCAATTCCTTTTAAAATTATGGTCAAATCTAATTATCATCAATTATACGTTGCAAGCGTTCTTATAAAATCTCATTGATTTTGGCAGAATATGTATGTGTTTTTTAAGTAACTCCGTGTACTTACGTAAAATGTCCAGGGGATGACCAAATTACCCCCGCAGTTCGCTGTCACAACTTCTTTGAACGTCATACCCCACTGCACCATAAATCAACTTCTATAGATCAATAACTTCGGGCTTTTTGTATGAAATAAATTGGTCCTAAAAAACCATACATATGCCAATATATAAACAGTAAAATTCACACACCAATGAAAAACTCTAAAAGTTTATTCCATAGACTTTCAGAGTTTTTCATTGGTGGATATAGTTAGGCGATCATATGACGTCACAAGATTTCCTTTTAAAAGAAGAAATAACTTTTTTGAATGAAATTAAACTTGAAAAATCTGACATCTGTCCACAACATTTAAACAAAAAAATACACATTTCAAACAAAGAACTATTAAGGCGATGCACTACTTAGTAATTTAAAATCATGTGTTTTTGGTTTGAAAATTTGGTCGCCTAGAAATGTTTAAGATGCTTTAATTAAATACTGCGAGTAGAATACATCCTGGCCTTTGAAATATTCGAGTTTTTTTTAGATAAGTCTTTTTATAAGCCCAGAAAAAAATAATTTATAGGCCTCTGAAAACTGCTTTAAAGTTCAAAATCTCCTACTTACGAACCCATTTTCGGTTATGATTTTATTGTATAATGTGGCAAATTAAGTTATTTATAAAATGATCGGAAAAAATTAAATATTTATGCCTGAACATACACAAAATAAAATAAAAGGCACTTTTTGGCCATGTTTTTTTCTTGCATAAATCAAAACAGGTGGATGGTGTGAAGCGGGAATTTAAGCCTTATCGCCATCTACGTAAGGTGTGTTATTGATAGCGGCTCGATTCAAAATATTACACGACGTAGTGCATCGCCTTAATTAATAAAAAAGGTTGGTACCTACTTTACCGCTACTCTGATATGATTTAACGTGTTTGGTTCCAATTTTGAAAATTAAAAATTAATTAGGAATAATTCACACCATGCATGCGCCGACAACCGAAACTAGTATGTTTTATTTGAGAGCAACCCCCGCGTGCGCGTGAAAAATGTCCAGGTGATCACCAAGTTACCACGTTGGGTCGGTGTCTTCAATATCGTACCCCGCTGTACCTTGTGTATTATGTGATATTATTCCCCTAGAGATGATAGTTATTAACGGGCGCAGACGCAGACGGAGCGATTCGGGGCTAATTACAGCACCGCTGCCGCTGTAGATACCGGCTGTAACCGCGGCGCGGCGGTCGGTAGCGGGTAGCGGGTAGCGGGTAGCGGTCCCAGCCATTTTATTATACGGCTACGTGATGTGGGTTTTGCTCCACCCACCCCGTGGCAGTACTCGTCTCGCGGGATGCTTCTTGCCTTTTTCTACTAACTCCAGAAAACATCAACATAAAAAAAACAATATAATTTTGATTTTTGAAGACATTCTGACATTATAATGTCTAGTCAAAATCTAGAATCAAACGTTCTGGTGTCATTAAATTTGCAGACAAAATCCATTACATGAAATTGAAAGACAAAAGACAAAACAACCTTTCGGGCTCGTTAAGTCACTTGTATGTGAAATTGTGCAGTTTTGAAATTTTCTACAAGACTCCGTATTGTTTTGCCATTTTTTTCAATACTTCAATGTTGACATTTAATTTTAATTTTTTTTGTAGAAATCTGGCAGAATTTTAAATTTTGCCTAAATCTCTTATATTGGTTAAAGCCGGGTACCTACCACTAGTACCTATCTACACAGCTTCATAATACCTACCTATAATTGTTTGTGGTTTCTAATATAATGTTGAAATTAACGTGGTAACAGTAATCAATGGCATAGAGCTAAAATATTGTATCTCCAAGTACTAAAATGTATCAAACCATATTTTTGTGTTTGAATATTGCCTTATAATTCCTAAATTTCCGTCTCGTGTGTTTTTTTGAGCATAGATATTGTATCTCCTTAACAATATAATTTATGTCATAAATCTAAGTGCATATCAAGATATTGTTTTTCAATCATATATTTATATATAGATACTATAAGGTGGAACAAAATCTAATTTTCAAAGGTTCAAACATTCACTTTTAGTTTTTTCAATATTATGATTTAAGGAGATACAATATTTTAACTCTAAACCATGGATGTGAGAGTTTTATTTCGTGAAATACTTAAGTCAATGTCTATTATTTGACCCATAAAATTTCACGATTGAGGTTGTCCAGCCCTGCTGTTAAAGTGGATGTGTAGTGTAACCCGGGTCCGGCGCGAGTCCGCAATTGGTTCTCTGACCGTACACCTTGTAATTACTAAGTTACGCAGCCCCCCAACCCACCACACTCACCACCCCTTCACCAACAGCCTCCATTCAAAGGCTCGCGGGTTGAATGGATTTTTAATAACACACTTAATGCTATGCGTCCAAACAACTTGCGCCAAATCTCTTTACTTCTTCTGAAACGATTATTAAGGAATGCAACAATATCGTTGTTGCGCAAAAAATATCTATTTTGTAACACTTTTTGGATTCGTTTTAGAGTCCAATTCAACTGGAAAAACTTCACAATTTAATTTAGGTGGATTTTTACTTTCATTTTGATACTATGACTACAGATTGTTACTTTTGTAAAATCTCCCTTAACTTCTATTCTCATTCTGACCGCATTTACCATTGCGTTCAAAACTAGTAAAGAGAAAGGTGACTACAAAGATGCATTTTCTTCCTTTGCAATAAGTAGGTATAAAAATGATTGACTCATTTTCAAAGCACCGTTTTCAATATATATATATATATATATATATATATATATATCACTTCTCAACTGTGCGACGCCTGACAAAACTAATAAATATCTTTAAATACCGCAAAACACCCTAAAACTTGTATTTACATGTTTACTAATGTCGCTGACTGTCATGCTGTGAAAAGGTTTAGTTCAACAAAAAAGAATTAGCCATTGGATGTGATGGCGTGAATTAATCAACATGTTTTTGCCAAAGAGATGTTCCCCAAATCGGGACATTTAACAAATTTAACGGTGCTACAGCGATATATCGGAGTTTTGTAGGAAAATCAAGCAAAAACTTTGTAATGAGGCTAATTCAAAGAATACATTTAAACAAGTTTATTATATTTTTCTTTGAATGACATCATTATCTTATTAGGATTTTCCCCAAAAAAGACAAATCATTCGCCAAATCTATTTACGATCAACGCTTTGATTTGATATTTCGGGATTGTAATGTTCAAAGCTAGAATCGTAATTGTTAATTTAATAACCTCAATAGTTTTTATACGAGTCTATCAGCCCATTAGTTTTCTAATCAATTTGTATAACGGCATAGGATATAAAATTGATTAATTGCTCGCCATCAAGTGATTGCGATAGAGATTATGCCCTACCTTTCTTTGAATTTGGTACAGTTGGTTGCTAAAAATCGACAATTTAATGATCGAGCGGCTAAAGCATCGTGTTCTCACCCAGGAGTCACGGGTTCAATAGTCTGCCTGGTCTAAAGTCCTCCATCATTGTTAGCCATCAATGATAGTCGTAGGAGAAATTTAATTTTTTTTGTGAACAGTCAACCTGTGACTTGAAAAGACACATGTTGTAGGAGGGAGGAAACACAGAAAACGGCAAATCATTTCACCATCATTATTTGATGTTTTCAAATTATTTAAATGTTTTTCGTTTATTTTAAAGATTAGTAATTAGTGATTAATAGTCGAAGAGATTGTACACATTTTTCCTATTTTTTAATTAGTAACTAAGGACGGGTTGTTTCGTATAATTTGAACAATTCTTCAAATATCAAAGTTAATTTTCAAGTTATGTTATTATTTCAGTTTTGTCAAACAACTAGCCTATGTTTTTATTGTATAATAACAGAACTTGATTAGGACATTCACATAACCAGAAAACGAACTTTGAAATTTGATGAATTCTTCAAATTCTGTTGAAACAACCCATCCTTAGTCTTGCTTTTGTTTGAATATTTATCCTTTGGTTTTAAGTTTTAACCTAAATTGTTCGTCGTAATACTTAATACAAAGCGCTAAGAACAGTGATCGCAGGTGGGTACCGTTTCTCTATGGGATGCCGCAGAATTCGAGTAATTCTGCTTCTCATTAGCAATCTCGATGCAAATCCAGCCATTTTGCAAGAAGTTAAGAGCAGCAATTGTAGTTCTTGGGCTTTATCAATAGAGTCCCCTCGGGAATGGAGCGAAGTAAAGGCGCCGGTGATGCAGTACAAAGGTGCATTAAGGACCCAATACAGTAAATATCGGATACTCGCAGTTTGGTATTTTCATCCAATTAAGATAATCCACAATTCGTCGGCTGTTTGTGTGGAGAGTTCGTGATTGTTTTATAAGCGGAATTATATTATATTGAAAGTATTTGTTTTATCTACTAACGTGATATGTGATCACCCTTTGTTGAAACAGATAATCTAAGTCTTGTTAACGAAGTCGCAAAACCCTTTTTCATTGTTTTTCTGACGAATTTCTGTTGAATTGGATCAAACCAAAATATTCGTCATTATCGTCTAAATCTCTGACTTATTAGAAATGATGCTTGTTAGAGGTATGAGAGAAGCCATCAATTATATTAAAAGCCCTTCAATGTCTGAATATGTGAAGATTCGTTTTTCATATTTAAATTTATTTTTAATTTTAAAATAATGTGGTCGACCACTAATTACAATATTCTTATAATTTTTTTTTGTATTATGTTTCATGTTTATGCGATGTGTAACAATTGTAAATGTTATTATGTACTATTTTGAAAAAAATAAATAGGTAAATACGGTAGTTAACTTATCTTTTATAAATGTTCTAAAAATTTGTTAAAAATTTTTTTTTAATTTTATCAGAGAAAAAAGTGACGACGATGATACAAAATAACTTTCCGATAGTTACCCTATATGTTGAGTTTTAATTTTTATATATTTTTTATATATTTTTATATATTTTTTGTATATATTTTTTAAGAAAGATAAATATTCCTGGGTTACGAATAACATGACACACTACGCCTGGGTGGGACCCAAGCGCAATGTCAACTAAGGCAACGACCGGTCGAATATTATTTATATACTTAGGAATCCTCTTTTAGTCTTCTATATCCTTTTTGTAATTCATCTAACAAACGATTCCATGATGCTTGATCCACCTACAATTGTTTCCTCTAAAGTTAATCAACCGGACAGTCGATCTCTCGGACAGTTGATCCACCGGACAATTGATCCCGCGGACAGTTTATTCGACTTTTGGGTTGATTGACTGTTGATCTTTGAAGAAGTCATCTTTTTTATTCTGCCGTATATATTCTCAACGTACTCCTTCGAGGAAACGGCATTATTGTTAGCAAAAATATTTGTACAGCAAATTTCCACTCAAGACGCCTGCAGATACTAAAAGTTTGCCTTTTTTGTACAGCCTCTGCGTTCATTACAAGGGATACGTACAACAGTAAAAATCATTTGGGTGTAAAGTGTTAGACGGATCAAACGTCCAAGGGAGCGACTGTCCGGGGGATTAACTGTCGGCAGGATAAAAAGTTAGGTCACCCAAACAAACCTTTCAAGAAAATATTTTAAATAGATACTTTTTATATCAGTTGAGAAACACTTGTTAAACCGCTACAAAATCTATTTATTCAAACACTTTTAAGACAAAAGAAATTGATAGAAATGATTTGTTAAACATTACATCAGCAGCGTTATTACGAGTATATTGAAGCCACATATATTGTGTAGCACCGACCTGCGATGATTAACAGCCTACTTCCAACTTGGAACACTTTCAACAAATGCTGATGGAATAGCGATGTGTTACGACTCGAGTTTAGTTATTTCGAGAACCGGGCATTCGTTGCACCGCGATTACATCAGTAATTACCCACGGGAGCCGGGGGCGGGCCTGACGTCATGATGAAAAGTTTATTTCGACTTGTGCAAATATATGATACATAGGTTTCAATAATTACAGCATACATCAGGCCGACAGCTGGAATAAACATCGTACGTGTCTAAGATAATCGAAGTTCGTTTTTACTTATCTAATTTATTTTATTTCCTACACACTGTATATTGCTACTCAGTCAATTACTAGAAACTTACCTATCTAAGTTTATTACCAATTCGCCAACACTGATCTGTACCAATCTATCTTTGACATCGGTTATACCTACTTAATCTAATCTGTGAGATTTGTTTTTTTATCGTCTTTTTTTAAGGTTGTTCCCCAAATAATACTTCCACAGAAAGCGGTATTTATTATAGCCACTGAATTATGACTGTTATAATCCAGAATGATCTCAATTATTAATACCATAAATTCGGACAAATTTTATAAACTAGCATCTTTGGAGACAGAATCTGAATAACCAGGTACTTCCCGGTCAAACCTTTTCCTCTCTCCTCTCTTTTCATTATTACAACATACCCCATTTGGGGGTGCCGTAATCCCACTGCCTTCGATCAATTGGGGCTTTTGTGCGGTATTTATATAAAAGTAATATAAGTATCATTCAAATTTCCGTCCACACGACGCCCATACAACGCACTAAACCTCTCCCAACTATCAAATACACAATTAAGCAGTCGGATGGATAAAATAAAGTAAATGAAATCATTTTTGACTATTACAGTGTACTACTTGCTAGTTGTAACCGGCTAAGAAAGCAGTGCGTGCGTCGTGTAGACGGATTCATTGAAACGAACTTAATGGTACGGTGCCCTTGAGGTGATTTCCACGAAAACAGCGCTATATAAATAAGCTAAATATTATTATTATAAAGCGATGTACTAAATGAAGCCTTCTGATCACAAGGAACATACGATTTAAGCGTCTGATTCTCAACAGGCGTCGAGGGTTCAATTCCTTAGCCAGCTACTGTCGCTATCATTGCACAAGCAGCATCTTCTGCCTATAATGATGACAACAAGAGTTTTTCAAAGATTGTCTTTGAAAAAATGATCACTATTTAAAATATTTGCTAGTTTAGTGGATACCTATTTCGGCAGCATCTCAAATATTCACTTTAAAGCCAATGAATTGTTATCCACGGACTTTAACTACGTTATATTGTCGCTTTAACTACGTTATAGATAACAGTGTGGAATTTCCTCAACGGGTCCATTAATGTTCACTATCTCATCTCTTTTACAGCCCGTGAACATAGAATGCCGCCTTCATTACACTGTGTCATTCATTTCTCGTTCGGTTACGTAATTAAACTTCCATCAATTAAATCAGCCACGATGTTGCCTTGTTATCTGCCATTAAATTGAAACATCAGTGAAATACTTGAGCCACCTTTAAGCCGCAGATACACATGATAGTAACGCGCTCAAAAGCATGCCAGTAGCGGTCTTCAACGTGGCAGTGGAATGTGGTTCGAGTCATTGATAGTAAGTCGCACGCTAGTAGCCTGTATGCCATTAAATCGCACAAGGTTTGATGGGGTGAGTGGTGAGGGATGCTTAACGAGCTAGCAGAACGAACACGTACATGCGCAGTTTTGTTACTTTTTTGCAAGTTGATATTTTCACGATAAAAATGGCTTGGTGGAACGATGAAAATAGTCTGAACTTCAGTATGCACTATCGCAGCTACCAGAGATGTAAGTAACTGCATCTAGCGTGTGTATACTGACCTACAAGCATGCGACTTCTTAGCATGCCAGCTAATCGCCAAAAGCATGCTTTTTACTGGCATATGTATCCGCGGCATGCAATGCGTTGTTGAAGCGTGTATCGTTCCATTTTTATTAATGGCGTAATTTCTACTTGTCAAATGTCGAAAAATGACAGCTTCAAAAGTAACATGTACCGAAATAGCGGGCTATTCAAAATAACACCTCTTATTGGAAAACCCTGTATATATATATATGGTTCCATAACAACTCAACACAGTGACAATTCAACACACTTTTAAAAAGTGATGTAAAATAATTAGAAACATGAAAAAAAAAAATTTTAACCTAACCTACATAACCCAGTTAATAAAGTTTTTTTTCATCACTTTCCATGACTTTATAAAACTTTTTAAAGATGTATTGCATTATCATTGTGATGATTTATCCGGTTACCATATATATATATTAATAAGTGCATAGCGACGTTTACCAATTCTGTTTATATATAGACTCGCGATTAAATTTTTCGTTTCATTCTTCAGCTTCCTACCAAAAAGATAATTTTTGATGCATCGAATACACCACCACATAAGCAACGGTATCTTTAAAATAATTTGCCTGTAAGTAGTTATTTGTCCCATCGTAATTATTGATTGACTCCTGGTAATCATTCATTCCAAATAAGGCTTCATATGATTAAAGCTCCCCAGAACCGTGTTGTTAAATTTCAGTGGATTTCTCGGTGGCACATTTAACATCAAGCATCAGAGGCAGTCCCGCGCATTTTCGTCAGTTTTTTCGCACTACAAAAAGTGGCATCGTTTCTCCCTCCTCCCCTCGGGCCCGAACCCCGCTGCCCGCGACGCCATTAGACGACACGGCCCCTGGTATCGTACGTCTATGGACGTCCCGGCCGCGCAGAGGACAATGCGGTAGCGGCCGCCGGACCAAATCTGTCCGCGAGGCAGACTAAACGCATTCGTCTCGGCGAACATGCGGACTGTGATCGAAAGATCGGTTAACCCTTTACACGCCAAGCGTAACTCATGAAAAACTCATCAAAATGTTAAAAACATAAAAAAAAAAACAAATATTTCCATATTTTGTACAAAAATGGGTAACTCCGCTGTTCCTAATATCAAAATATTCAACGTTACTTAGTTACAAGTAAAAAAAAAACATGTGTATATATTTAATCACTACAACAATATTAACCACTCTAAAATGAAAAATGTGATTCAGAAAAGATGGTAAAAGATTTGGTCGCATCTGGGAATTGAAGAATTATGACCATTTATTGGACAACCAACACCTCTGCCATAATTCACCCCAAGAGGTTTGCCACGTTTGGTGACTTAGCAGGGGTTCCCAAGTTCATGGGGTCTAGGTCTTGGCGGCGGATGCGTCTACCTACCTACTGCGTGGCGGGTCTGGTCAGGAGAGGCTAGTTGAGGGAGACCTTTTGACCTCTCGAGCCGAACTCTCGATCCATCGCCTTGCACTGCAGTAGGAGGGACGAATTCATGCGCCTATCACTCCTGGACACATTGACTTTCAGATTCTAACCCACCCATCAGCCCATCTTAAGTTAAACTAGCATTGATATATTGTTTATGAAGCTTCGGTGAGAAATATACCTATATCTATACTCGAGCAAATAATATTTTTATGATTCCTTAATTCAAATGCTTTAGATACCTGTAATTCCTGAACATAATATTTTCAGTTGTCTGTGATGTGAAACGTTCATGCGTAATGAACTCAAATTTACTTTAAAATATTCAAAATTGAAGAAGATGATTGTTTGAATTCCGACAAGCCATAAAGCTACGAACCCATGATCAAAAATTCTTTTATTTTAATCCGATTTTTGAAACTTCTATTTCTTTTTTTTAATTTTTCAAGCTTACTATCGGCTTTTACTCAAAAGATAAATTTTTGACATCTCTTTAATTTGTCAACAAAAACAATTGTATTATAAATAAAAAAAATTGGCAGTATTTGTTTTTGAGAGGCAATGTAATCGTCGATTAAAATACTTTTAGCATCACAAATCATACAATGATAATATCCCGTGATTTTTCACAGGTATGAAAATATTTTCCTTGTTAATGTTATAATTTAGCGCCAGAGTCAAGCTGCACAGCGTAATTGTCACATCCTGTTAAAAGTAACTTGATATAATAATATTATTCATTTAGAATATATCGAGAACACGTGTTCTTTTCCTAATAGATATCGTGACGGAATGCGACAATACCAGTACGTCAAAATTAAAATCAGTATTTGTATGAACACGTGATCCGTCGTCCTCATAAAACATTTTCTTTTACTGATACTTTGTTAGTTTTAATAGGAAAACGAAAACTTTTACCAGATTATTAATAAATTAACAGTATTTCATATCAGTATGTTTTCTCCGTGTGTAAAGTGTAAAAATCAACTAGTTACCATATTACGGCGTAAAATAAAAATAATATTGAGTAATCAATGCGAACAGCATTTTTTGCGGATCTTAAAGAACCCGGAATCATCAATTAAAGATAATTTACTGTTTATAAATCTAAGAACAATGGTAGCGATTTAATATTGATAATAAAGGAGATCAATATCCATCGCTATGAGGATACTGGGAGATTTTTCGCAATGATGACTGCTATTTTAAACACCCTTCGTGTTAAGAGCAGATGAATTATTTATGGAAAACCACGAACAAAAGCATTCTTTAACATATTATAGTAATGTATATCTTTTAATTATGTATTGTTGATTATCGACTTAAAACAATCACTTGATTTAAAAAAAATACATAATGTAGTAATTCCACGAAGGCTTTATGTAAAAAATGTAACAAAACGAATAGTAGGTACTTACCTACATTGAAATAAGTGATGAAAGAAATATATATCACAATGAGATAGGCCTAGTCAAGACGAAAACAATTATTTTAAGCATCCCCCAAAATACAACATCTTAATTTAATTAAAGTTTAAAATAATGCATCACTCATAAAACAACATGATTTTTCCAGTATTTAACCTATCGAACCGTGTGCATATTTAAAAATACATAAATTAAACAATTTTTCCTCCCTTATGTTTTCGCTATTCAATTACTGGTAAACTGGCTTTGCACGCCTTTTTATTGAATTTATGCACTAGTTCAGGCGGTAGCCATTGTCATATTTTTTAATGTTATTTTTGTCTTCAATCTCAACCAAATTTTCCCCGATTTTTTTAATGTAAGTATCGATTAATTAATTGTAAATTATTATATTTTTCGTACACAGTGTACGATTTGTCATTTTATGTGCAACATCCTCTCTGAGATTTAATGTTCTTTTAAAAAATTAGCAATAGTTTTAAAACTATCGAAAAGAAAAATTTAATTAACTCTATCAATTGTTATCAAGCATCAAATATGTTCCACTACTGCCAGTTTTAATTCAGGTATGAAAGGGTTAAAACCGACATACCTACAGCACGGTCATAAAACGAATTGTGCTCAATCGGTTAAATTTGTAATTACCTCATTATGTAGGTGCAATGTGTCGTGTCAACTCACACATTCAGTAGCTAACAAACATTATATGTGCTGTCATATAAACCACTGATAATTTCTTCTTAAGGTCTTCAAGAGTATCTTTAAATAATGTAGTTGTTAACCTTTTTCGTGCGCAATTGGATATTGCTGACGCGGTGATTTTCACGGGTCGTTTCGGCGAGCATTTGACCTCCCTGTGTAATGTGTTAAATCAAAAATACTTAATTCGGTTGTCTGTGTTCTGGTTCAATGAAATAAAATTTACTTTGAATTAAGGTGTCATTTTCAAGTATATTTTATTATAGTGTTTTAAGTATATTTTATTACAATTAATTAATAAATAATTCTGTACACTATATTATTATGTTTATTCAGATTTACTGTGTTCATTGGTTTCTTTCAACAAAAAATATAATTAGATGATCCTCAGGCAAATATTTTACAAATTCTATCGGTTCATAAATCCTACAATTAACCCGTGATTTTTTACCTCACTGGGCAAGTCTTATAAATATATATTCTTTTGAATTATAATATGAATGTACTTAGTTCCTCCCTGGTAGTCATCGGTTCCCGGGGCAATCTTTGCATATAGATACAGTATGTAGATACGGTTTCTAAATTTCCAATTCTTTTGTGCATCGCCGCCACTCGGCCGACTGTAATCCGGTCGGGTCCACGCATCTCCCCAATCTCCTGTGCTCCTGGTTTTGGCATATCCCCTTGAATAATGAATTTCAATTCCTGCTGGATCCCGTTACGGTATTTAGTTGAAAGCTTTGCAAATTTGGAGGTTAAATAAATAAACATGGACAGTAAACCCATTCAACCTTCAACATTTAAGTTCATGCCTTTTATATAGCATAACAGTGCTTTTGAACTAAAGATTTTCAGTTAACCTTGCTCGAAGTTTTTACATAGTTAAAAATACTTTACAAATTAATAATATAAGTGAGCCAAATGATGATTCAAAATTAATTCACTCAAACGTTTATAACTGCAATATTTTTTTAAATACTGAATCAATTCATAAATTTTGTTTTTTGCACTAAACAGTAAGGCCATTTGCTTCGAGATTTCATAGCGTTATTGTTTCTATGATTTATTTACAAGATTGGCAAATTCTAAACTCGAGACTCCATTTTTATACTCCATTTGACTCCTTTTTCTACTTTGCGTACAGATTTCACTTCGTAATGTAATGAAAAATATACGTATGCGGTTTAAGAAAATGTAGACAATTTGTAATCGCTCTTCCTCGCATTGTTCGCTGGCGGCCTTAGAAAAAGTGTTCTTGGATGGTGTATCCACTGCATGAAAGGCTCCACGGCTGCCACACGAAAGCCTCATTGTTTTAAACACGGCGTGACGTAACAAAGTAAAAATATCGGCAAACAGAAGTAATATTATGGGCGGAATAAACATAATCGCAAAGGCAAAATAAACATACATAATCGGGTGTCGTACCTTGCTGGGGAGCCGGGGAGCAGACCAACTTGCAAGTCGCGGTGAAGTTACCCGCACTGCTTCTGCTGCCCGGGTATAATAGATTTATGAAATTTATATGGCAGCCCTCCGAGATCACGATTCGCGGATTCTTTTGATACAGTTGTATCGATTGTGTCTGCTAATCCCTTCGATTCACCTATCGTGCTATCTGCTATCCACCTGGTTACAACAACTCCGCGTATTCCGCATTCTGCCTTGCAGTGTTTTGTTATGGAAATAAAAGGGTAATAAACCGATCGCGGCCGCATTGACCGCGATAAACAACTACTTTTATTCCAATATCCACTGGCAAAGGCCTCTGCCGGAATGTGGCTTCAGTAAAACAAAGTGCATTCCGTATATACCAGAAATAGTGAAAGACTCAATTTGATATCTTTCTAATAAAACCTTTTTATCTTTGTTTCAGGCGACAAACCGCATGCATGTGAACTCTGCAACAAAAAATTTGCCCTGGCCTGTAACTTAAGAGCACACATGAAAACACATGAAGGTATGTTATATTATTTTATCATCATTGAAATATAAAATAAAAATTATGAAAAACTTTTGAATCTTTTATCTTTTTGTCGACTTTATTAAATTCAATATCATATTTCTTCTATTTTTAACGTTTACACATTAGTTATACCTTCGTTAGTTAAAGTATTTACTTAATTGTGCTTTAAAAATATTTGTAGGACAATGTGAGGTTCTTTCTCACCAAAAATAGTTACATGCAGGTTATTTATTTTAAATACGCACACTGCATTCCATTATAACGACATAAACATTATAGTTGAATTAAGAATATTCTATTACGGAATAAAATAGGAAAGATATGATGAGACTGATTATACGTTGATAATCTTTCTGGGTAAACCAGATGATTTGATTTCTAAAAAGGGTCCTAAAATTGATCCCTGCGGGACGCTGCGCTAATGATGATCGTGACCGGTTAATGGGACAATAGACACAATTCGTCTCAAATAGATCTGAAGTGGTTTCGAAGAAAGCCATTTCATTCCTCAGAAACCCATTTGATGAAAATAATACCGTCTATGATACTATAAACCCGTTCTAACTTAGGAAATGTTGTGATTTTAATTAAAATTTTAAATATTCCACCTTGTTCATTAGTAGTCGATTGCATTTTGAATAGGACCGGTAGCGGAATCACAGAAATGAAATATGTTGTCTCCTGGAAGATTTATTATAATATTACGTTTTTTATAAACCGGAAAATTTGCAGAGTTAAAACAATCCAAATGGGTCGTTTAACTTTAATCTGTTTCAAAACTTTATTACAGGATACGACTGAAATTATTATTGAGAGTTAGGTTCCGTTAATGCCGGTAAAGAGGTTGTGTAATATTATTATCTGAAGTTTACTACCATTAAAATTAATAGTCTATGAATTGTGTCGAATGGCTCAGCGATGTAGGGTATTATATTGAGGCATGTAAAACATTGTTTGGCTTCTTTGTAGGAATAGTTGGGTACAGCAGTCTCCCCAGGCCGTCTAATTTTGTAGAGGAAATGGTATCAACAATGGCCTACCGACTCAGCAGGCGTTACCTAGCGATAACTATAATGGTTTCAACACATTATTTAAAGAGATCACCAACTCCAGCATCATTATTCCTTAAAAACTATACAGAAATATACTATTAACTTAATCGTCTGATTTTCAATAGTTTATTGGATATTTAAAAGCTACATAGCATAGCTAATGAACGAAACAACTTGACAATATAAAATAATTTCCTCTACCTGGAAACTTCAGGCAAAAAATTGTACAGATTTCATGACTCCAGAATTTACTGATTAATGTTTATGTTGCTTTAGCTCGCATATTATTGTATCTTCTTTTCATAAGCCTTTCAACGGACTACGTTTTTAAGTTCTGTTTTATCATTGCCCTGACGAAAGCAGAAACCAGTTGAAACAGGTGAAATAAAACAAAGTAATTTATTTAATTCATCCAATTTGCCCACACCAATCAGCAAAAAAGATTCCCTAAAACTGTTGGCGTTACTCCACCTTAACTGTTTTCAAAAATGATAAATATATTTTTAAAATAATAAAAAAAAATAAGAAAGGTTTACATATTCTGTCGGTCGCATCGGTGAATCGTTTTGTGTGTCTGGGAGCTATATCGGAGCCTGTGTTCTGTGTTCGGGAGATATGCCTTATGTATTATTGTGTCTATATATTCTGTAGAATGATGAAGGACTCGGTCCAGCGACATTAAATAACCACAAACACGCATTTTTTATGCCCCCATCTGAATTACTATGAAATTGAGATCACGGCTTATTGTAAAAGAGCGCATCTTGGAAATAACCTATTTTTTGGAAAGATATTGAATTTAGTTTCGGGGAATATCAAGAATTAGACCATTTTATTTGAAGCACATTCCAACATTATAGCAGAAACAATTCAGTGCAGTATTTTTAAGAGTTTTACAATATTTTAAAACCAAAAATATTTCATGGTTCCATAAATCCATATATATATAGAGATTGTACAGAAATAATGTTTTATAGTTACCTATTTACAGATATTGCCGGCTGTGAAAGCGTTCCGACTCGTGGGATTAACTGTTTTTCATAAAAATAGCTCCGTTATTTAATACTTATTTAAAATCTTAATATAAAATAATTAAATATCTGCTTATATACGAACAGGTCACATAAAATACTGAGTGTGCTGAGATATCTTAAATCACACTAAGGACGAGTTTTCAATTCATCAAATTTCAACGTTCGTTTTCGGGTTCTGTGAAAGTTCTATTGATGTGCTCTTATTATATCATTATATGCTAGTTGCTTGACAAAACCTAAAACAGAACTTGAAAAAATCGTTCACAGAACTTGAAAATTTCTGTTCTGTTCTGTTGAAATTTGATGATTTGTTCAAATTCTCCGAAACAACCCGTCCTTAAATATAGATTATTTACAATATATTATATACAATAGTAGCTTGGTTATGTGTCCTTAGTATACTACTAAATTATTATTACAAGATCATATTATGTAGTGTAGGTAATGTTAAAATATATTTAGGTTACTAGATGCCTCACTTAAGGCTCCATTGTAAACGTTCAAACAGAAGAAGGTGGTTTGATAAGGAGATATACATATAAATACGAATGTTAGAAAGAGCGGGCTTATAGTATATTTTTTTAAACTTTTATGATTTATAGGCGTAAGCAAAAATGTTTAATAAAACACGACTAATTCCAAAAAGAACAAAATTCTTTCCACAAATGTCTTAAGTAACATTTAAAGAAACACTGCGAAATTTTTCATACCTGTAACGCATTAAATAATAGAACCAAATGAGTTTTAAATAATTTTCGCACGTGCTTTGCGATTGTTTTCTGTCGAGGAAATATCATATAATTACGTCGTTGGCTCGGCAAATGTATGGAAATTATCTTAAAAATAACATGTATTTTTTAAAGAACTATTGGTGTTGAAGAAAAATGTGTTATATAAATTAGTAGAAATTCTGAATGCTGGTCTTAAGATAAATCAGTAACATCACCGGCTAACTTCGTAATAAGATTAGCATTTTCCCTGATTATCCACTTATAATAAATGAAGCATTTATATTAAAATATTGTATAAAATTTACTCTGCAATAAACGACGAAATAATCGTCCAGCCATAATCTCTCCTTAGCGATTTGGGGAAAATTACGTCATAAAAATGCAAAGTGCTTATTAGACAAAATCAATCTAGTCCTCAAATCCTCGCGGAGACCCTGAATAGATTATTATTCAGTGTCCTGTCTCCTTATGGGCCCCAGGCTAACAAAGATCCGAGGAAAGACCCGACCAATTTAACTTGCATTAAGGAAACCACATTACAGAACCCTAAATGAGTCCTCTACCCAGACCTTAGATGTACTCAAAAAAACTTAAATACACGATGACAAAGTGAACCTTATTGATGTGTGTATAAAAAAGGTTGTTTTGTGTAAGGTTCCTAATCGATTATATTCGCATGTTATGTTGGACACGAGGACTGTTTTGGGACGGTAAAAAACCTAGTTGGTTTAATTAGCACATTTAGGATTGAGTTTCTGGAAAGGATACCTTGTTATATTTTGTTTCATATCGTCAACCTTATGTCGCTTTTGTGGCAAATAATTTTTAGTGTTATCAAAACTGGGGACCGTTTATTTTTCTAGTTACACTATATTAGAACCTGCCCCTTTCATCAATTATTTTTTTTTTTTGATTGGGCGTTACCCTAACAGGTTTCAGTCGTACTTGAACTCTAATTTTTCGAAAAGTTTGGCTTATTGAACAAAAAAATTTTAAACAATACTGTGGACTTATATTTCAAGAGTTAAGTGGATATACTTCACATGTGATGATCGAAATTACAATGCGTGCTAAAATTACTTGCGTTTACCTATAAATTTCATCCAGAAAAATCTAAACATTTTTCTTGATACCAGTGTTCACCGTTCGAGAGTTTCTGCTCGTTCAGATAACTAGATATCTACTTTAAGGCGATGCCATACGTAGTAATGCAAAATCATTTGTGTTTGGTTTGAAAATTTGGTCGCCTAGAAATGTTTCAGATGCTTTAATTAAATACTGCGAGTAGAATACATCTTGGCCCTTGAAATAATCGAGTATTTTTTAGATAAGTCTTTTTATAAGCCCAGAAAAAAATAATGTAAAGAACCCATTTTCGATTATGGTTTTATTGAATGTGGCATATTAAGTTATTTATAAAATGATCGAAAAAAAAAATTAATATTTATGCCTGAACATCCACAAAATAAAATAAAAGGCACTTTTGGGCAATGTTTTTTTCGTGCATAAATCAAAACAGGCGGATGGTGTTAAGCGGGAATTTAAACCTTATCGCCATCTACGTAAGGGTTGTTATTGATAGCGGCTCAATTTAAAATATTACACGACGTAGTGCATCGCCTTAAACGACGTTTAAACTTTCTTATCTCTTTTTATTCTTCGTTTTTTATGAAATTTTATTTTCTAAGAATTTTTATGTCTTGTTGTTGGTTATTGTACAGTAACATGACGTTGTCTTATTACATCATCAAAAACAGTAATTTCGGTTGTAAATCTGTCTGTGATTCATTGTAACTCTGGTTCAATGAACTCAGATTCGTTTTTAATGTGTCATTTTCAAAATTGGAACTGATTGTGTCAAGAAAACTAAAAACCATTAAGTCCTCACTTATAAATCACATCA
The DNA here is from genome assembly GCA_026573805.1 of Hesperophylax magnus. Lineage (NCBI taxonomy): Eukaryota > Metazoa > Arthropoda > Insecta > Trichoptera > Limnephilidae > Hesperophylax > Hesperophylax magnus. Next base: position 13,004,101 of record JAIUSX010000022.1, read on the forward strand.
TAGCCAGCTATTCTATCATTGTAACAATTCTCCTTGTTCTGATGTGTTCTATACATAAACTTTGAGCTTCACAAATCCTGCAATTATAATTTTCCTTGATTTTTTACTATTATCATTAAATAAGCTTATTTTTGTCTTTGTTTCAGGTGATCCCCAAGAGGAGTGCGTCCGATGTGGAAAAGTGTTCCTCGCATCTAATCCTGACCACAGCCCTGGCCTCTGCACCTCCTGCGTACTCAAACCTCCCAAGGGCCCATTCAGCGAATCAGGCACAGAGGAAGACTCAAGGGGTGCAACAGAGTGACCAAAAAAAAAAACAAAATAAAATCAAAGTCATCGAATTGGGTGGATCAATAAATTATTTAAATAAACATAAACGTATTGTGTGATATGAGAAGTTTGTGCATCGGACGCAGATCTCTAGGCTTAACTAATATTAATTAATTTATAGTCAGAACTGCGCTTAAAAGTACTTGTAGAGACGTTTTTCATCGGACTAATATCTATCGACAGTACTCGAACATTAAAAGTGTAAATATTACAATGCTGTATTGTGGATGTGATTTTTTGTGATACAATATTTTCATTGACGATGCATAGTGGGTATCAACTAATTTTGGTAATTAATTTATGAATAAAGTTTTCTGACGTGTTCGTAAATTGTTACCAATAAAATGAAGTATGCTTAAATAATGCAAATTCAACTGATAAAACTAAACAAAATGAAGAAACGTGATGAGAAGTGCCAAGTCTATCTTTTGTGTTATATTTCTGTTTGTACATACAAAATATATTTAGTTTTATTATAAACTGTTATTATATAAGAGATGTTTTATATTTTTAATGATTTTTTTAAAGTTTAAGACCTTGTCTATCCGTCCAAAATACTAAAAATAATCAACATGAAAAACTTTTTTTTTTTTTACGATAATAAATCAATTTTAAAATGTCTTTTAAAAAATAAATAATAATTTGGTTTGATTAAGGATTGAACCTTCCTACCCATAAACTAGAGTAGACAACTCTACCAGCCCTGCCAAATTCCGATCGGGAAGGACCGACATTTATTGCTGTAATTTCATCTGATTTTAGAGAAATGCTTATATGTATGCGTGTGTATGTGATTGCCACCAAAAGTTGATGGCATGCATTGTCATCGACAACGAGTAAATAACCAGGAAATGGGTAAATTTCCGCTTCCAAAATTTGCAATCATTCATTCATTCACGAAAACAAAAGTGAAATTCAAATACATATTGGTTTAGAATCACAGGGACATATCTCCCCATAATATTATTATTTTGATTGCGTATTATTATTATGGTGGATCTCTGTGAATTTATGCCCCCGAATATGAATCGCTGTGTACATAAAACTATTTATCAAGTTAATTTTAAAATACGTGCCTAATGTAATGTCTTAAATTATATTTATGTTATATCAATTTTCTTTACTACATAATTGTGTCAAAATATACTTTAAAATAAAAATCTAAACAAAAAATAATGCACGTTTCATTATCACATTTACCTTTTTAAGCCTTCTGATGTCAAACATGGTATTTTTGTGTCACCCTCAAATATCTCCATTTTTGCCAGATTTCAAATGATCGCACCTACCTGAACCTGAAGATTATCTCGTTTATAAGCAACCTGTGTTTCTTTCTAGCAAATAAAAGCAGGGTACGATACTTTTTTTTTCATTTAATCTTCACAAATGAGGTCCTCATTATAATTATTTTCCTGACGGCTCATGTCAACTTGTAATATTCTCGCCTTTTCTCAATTTTCTTTTACTTGTTTAAAACAATATAAAATTTTCTTCTCTCTTGGCTATGATCGATACTTCTTTTTTTTTTCTAAGGCTTTGCATATGTGTTCGCAGGGATGGAAAATTCCTCCCCTACAACACATAAGCCTCCATGAAAATTGGACCCTTAATTTCTTTGATAACTTCAGAAAGCTACTTAAAGCTCTCTTGTACTATATATCTTTATAGACATATGTACTTAACTAATTAATACGTTATTTACGATCTTGAACGCAAATATACCCGTATTTATATTGTAATTAAATTCCATCAAACGTTGTGTATTTTTTTGATTTATGATATAGGATTTTAATTACTTTCATTTTGTGGTAACCCCCTTGGTTCTGATCGAGGTGTTGAGTTTCACAATTTAATTGGTCTTTCTATTGCAAACCTAGACTTAAATGAATTCCCTGAATGAGCTAACTTTCCTAATGTAATTATTGATTCCCTGCACCCTAACAAAATCGTAGTTAAACGCTGATAAAAGATATTATACATGTTTATTTGGACAGATAATTAAATATAACTCAAATGGTTAATTGTTAGTAAATTGATTTTGGTAAACTCTTGTGTCTGTGTGGCGCCACTCCTTTATGATTCTGCTGCTATAAGGTACATGAGGAGATTGATTTAGTAGGTTAATGTAATTAGTTAATTGCATATTTGACGAACTCAGAATAACCCTTTGCTAGCAAAAATTTGGCTCCTTCCTCCTGCAAGTAAACGAGATGATCGTGAGTCGACAAGAAATTCGTACAATCTTTTGACACGGCTCTTTGATTGATACCTAAGTTATCGCGTCCCAAAAAGCCTTCCACGTCATCATGCACTGCCTTCAAGTCTTCCCTCGGGTCCCGAAACCTCCAAATTCCAACACCTCCTTGGACTACAATTTACTTAGAGCGAACCGGTTTCGTCCTATATACAATCATATACTCACGGTTGGTGTGGACTTACGGGTCGTGAATCCTCATTCCACGTTTAAAAGAGAATGCGAGAGTGGTCTACCGACCTAAATGCAAGCTGTATGCAGGTCCGCATTCTCCAGTAAACAGTACATACGAATAAATATATGTATACATACAGTTTGGGAAAGGTTTATAACTCGCAATACGAGGCTATCTACCTCGCATTCCGAGCTCGGATCTCGCACGAAGAATTCTGCACAATTCTTAGCTTGGTAACCGAATATATACGTAAGAATAAGGTTATACTAATAAATACTAGTAGAATAAGAAATTATTTGATAGTTTGTTTTGGAGAGCTATCGAACTCCAGGCTTTTTGTTTGGTTTTGACGTTTTTATTTAAGAGAATCGTCATCTCTATTTGGTTTGGTCAATGGTCTTGTTGTAGGAGCGACCACTGCCTCCTGTTTGATGAACTGTATTTGTTTTAAACTTTACCTCCAGGTTTCAACATTAATTTTGTTCATCCTATCCCGTGATTTTCCAATTGTTTCAAGTAGTTGATTGCCACATTAGAGGGTACACGACTCTCAACTGTCTCTGGCAACTGATGGGATCTATGCGAACACTCCATCAATAATGTTCAAATGTTTCGTATAATATTTCTATATAAATCTTACTAACCCGTGATTTTTCAATTGTAGATTGCGAATGGTAGGTAATTGTAAACACGCGGCTCCCAGCTGTTTCAAGTAACTAATAAAAATCTATGCGACTATCTAATCAATGGTATTCAAATGTTTCATGTAATATTTTGATATAAATCTTGCTAACCCATGATTTTTCAATTGTAGATTGTGAATGATAGGTATTTGTAAATGACCCATATCGCTGCACATTGCACAATGACATCCTGATGGTTATCCTTATAACCCTGATAAATTATCTAGTTACGGCCAAGGTCGTTTTCAAACCATGCGGTTGACACAGATCTTTGGTGTCTCTATTTGTAAACAATTAATGTAAACATCTCCTGACACACTAACCTAGATGCGAGATTGTTTATTTAAGAAATATTTCTACCTCTCCCTATAATTCAGTTATGTTACCTTTTATTGTGCATAATTAATTTAAATATTTTTAAATCCTTTATTGAAGTTAAACCATTTTTCATTTTCCGAATTTAGTAAATTTACTAGAAGTTAGGTGAAAATTAAATATAAATATATATATATATATATATATATAAGTACACATATCTCGATTGTCAAAATATGTTAAATAAGAGTACATATATTAATAAATAAATATAAAATATATGATTCTACATAGTCTGGAATATTAATAAATACATATTTTCTTTTTCAATAATATAGATATGTCCTCGGGTAGGTATTAAAAATCGCTACCATTTCGCTGCTTCGATTAATAAGTAAAATACATATATATAAATACATTACTCATATATTTATTCTTTATATACAATATATTACTTTATTTTATATAAATAAATACATAATATACATATATTAATGTGTAATGCTTTGTTTTGTTGTTTTAATAATTTAATTGATATACCATAATCAGCTGTATCTCCTCACTCCTAGGTCCTGAAAATTATTTATAAAAAGAAAACTTACCCCCCGTCAAGGTATTTCCGGTCGGGTGTACACAACAACCTTGATGAAGAAAACCTACCTAATTAATTGTATTTTTTTCAACTAATTTCAAAATAAATCTTTTCGACTATTTATTCCTATTTAATATTTTATTCTCGCTTGAATCGTATAAATTAGTTGATATTTAATTTTTCTTCCGAACGAAATCCTAATCCAGAAAACCCGTTGATTTAATAACACCTTTCTAGTTTAGGCTTTTGAATGATAGCTGTTTCAAATTCTTTTTCGAAATGATAGACTGATGATTAAAATTCCGGTTAAAACGACAAACACTTTTAACACTGTCGCTATACGCACGATGGATTTTAATTGAACAATTTATTAATTCTAAATTTCTTTTTATATAAATTGATAAGAAAATTTATTCCGAATTGTGCAAACTTTTAATTTATTTCGATTCTTAATAAATTAAATTTTTTTCTAACTATTAATTTTAGAACAAAGGTTTAAACGTTTATTATTATCGAATCCTTTTTTTGTTTTTGTGTTTCTTTTAACCTAAGATGAAGTATTTACTATTAATAATTTTAAACAAAATTATAATCTATTTTTAAATATCAATTCACGAGCACATCCACTTTAATTTAACGATAACAAACTCTTAAATTTAATTTGAATGTTTTCACTTTGAATGAAATAATTATTTTTAAATTTTAGTTAAATTCTTAATTCCGTAATCACTTTCTGCACTTCACTTAACACTTTTAAGCACTGAGTTTAAATTATATTTATTTTCACTGTTTAATTTAATTTAACTGACTTATTAAATTTCACTGACTCTAGCACTTGTATTTTCCACAAAATTTTCCTAAGTCCAGGGCTTATTTAAAATTTAACACTTAAAGATTTTTCACTGTTAATCCTACCAAAGACGTAGTACTGCCACGTAACAACTTTTCGAATTCCCGGCGCGACTGGCTCCTGACTGATGTGTTCCATCTTTTATATCCCTCTCAGGTTCCAAAAGACGTATCTGAATTTCTCTTGATGCTTAATTCTATCTCCTATCAACTCGTAAATCCGAACACCCCTTCCCCTAATTTCGATCGTTCCTACATAAGATCTTTTGTTGTCCGGCTTTGGGTGGCGGTTAATTTTTATCTCACAAATCCAAATCGATAGGGTCCGAATCGGGTAAGTCTGCGTTAATCGCCCAAGCTCCCTTTGTCCTCTGTTCATACAAAATGTAGTTAAAATCTCATGATTTTGCGTTCCTTTTTTTTCTCAATTCGCGATAGGTCCGTCCTAAGTAACATATATATAGATCTCAATTTTATGCATCTCATGCGAAACATGATTAAATCCATGGCGAAATCTTTACTATGCATTTTTGAATTTCGATTTGTCTAAAATCTACTTAATTTTATTGTCACTTATATGAGCTTTTTCATTTCCACCCGCACTTTCTCTTCTTTAAGTTGCAGATTCGAATTTTCCCTTTTACTTTGAATTTTATATTATTCGCGACGTTTTCCTGCACAGTTTCTTCTTGATTCTTATGTCATTTCTCATAACTCTTATAATTACTCGTTTTCCAAGTCGTATTTATTAATTTCACGGATAAATTCGAATTGTATCGCTTTTCTCCACATGGATCATTTCCTATCTCCGTTCTTTACCCTTTCTTTTATCTTTTCTTCACTTTTCCCGATGTGTGTGGTCTCCTGGGAAATTTCATACTTCATTTATTATTAATTAATATATAGTTTTCCACACTTCTACGGGAGATATACCTAATTAGACTCTGGGATATCTGTCATTTTTATTATTTTACCCAATCTCCGCCCATTCTCCATCCCTCACTTACAAGATTTCACATAAATTATACGTCTGGACATATGTTTACGTCTCAGATTTTATGTACTACGGCCGTAAATTTAGTTTAATTTTAGAGCCATTAGTTTTAATCTCTTTTGCCTAATCTAAATACTTCATAAGCCCAACGTTAAAGTTAATCGCTTTTCTAATCGTTTATTACCTTAACGTAAATAAAAATCATGTTCGGATTTCGATTGTTTATCCTTCAAAATATACATGAGACCGCCAACCTTTTATCTTGTTTCGATCCCTCCGTAATATTGGGTAACTCTAATATATATCTAACCTAATAAGTATGTAAAATGTCTACTTTTCCTGAATCTAATCTATCGCTATATGTTCAGTTTTACTGTCTTCTTCTGATACTCAATTTTTATGCCCCTAGGACCTTTGTAGCAGCTAAAATCTCTGTATTATCCTTCCATTCGGTCGCCGCACTTTTCTAAAATGTCTATTTTTTTTGCGAGATTTTCATTCAAGATTGATTTACCAATATGTCCGTTTCATCTTAAATTGATAACGATTAATTTCCATTGTTTCCAACACTCACTCCTCTCTTTAGTACGATTTTTATCGAACATGACACCCTCCTTCTATCATAAATAATTGCACTACAGTTGAAATTCCGCCAGTAACTTTCCTTTGCTTTTCCCGTCCTTTTTTTATACTATCACGTTTATAATTTTTTTCATTGCATTTTTGTGTGTGCGCTTTACAACCTGTAAAACTTCCAAGCACCCGATTTCAATGGTTCGATACCCCATAAATGTCTCAGTTATTGTAAACATTCCCAGGAGTTTGTCACCTTGAAAGTCGATGTTGACCCTAAAGTGCGTTCACCTCCAATTTCTGTGAGAATCGAAATGTCGTTAATTATCTTTTTTATTGCCTGATCCACAGTTCATTCCTTTGTCTGCATTTGATGTACGCCTCTTCGTTCACTGATTGGTTACTCAAAATTTTATAGCTCTTTGTTCAGATCTATTGGTTGACAAAATTCAATGTTTATTTTGAAGCCTCAAAAGGGGGTTCCTAGTCGTTCCTAGACGATTTTAATGACCTCTGTGTTTATACTATAGAATCTCAACATAATTCCAACTATTACAGGTGCCTACTGAAAACCAAACTGAATCAATTTTAACCTCAACAGATGTCGCTAGAATGACGGTTTTCATTAATAATTTGTATATTTTTAGCAGCTATGGTTTATCTGTTTTTCACTGTGATTTAAGCCTTTCATCACAGTTCCCCCCTCTGAACTCAATTTGCTGTGGCTAACGTTGTATACTACTTTAGACATCGAAATTGTGTTCAAATGTAGTCTAGCTATCCTCCCCCCCCGTTCTGTTATTCCTTTTCCTACATCACTTCATGTTATTTCCTTTCTCCCCCCCCTCATTCTGTTATTCCCTATCTCTTTCTTCATTCTGTTATTCCTTTTCTCTCTCTTCATTCTGTTATTCCTTTTCCTACATCACTTCCTGTTATTTCCTTTCTCCCCCCCCTCACTCTGTTATTCCCTATCTCTTTCTTCATTCTGTTATTCCTTTTCTCTCTCTTCATTCTGTTATTCCTTTTCCTACATCACTTCCTGTTATTTCCTTTCTCCCCCCCCTCATTTTGTTATTCCCTATCTCTTTCTCCATTTTGTTTGGATTGTTAACAACCTTGACTCTGAATCTCATTGTATTTTCTATTTTCTTTTCACGTAGATTTTACTTTATGGAATTTCCTCTAATTTTGATAAACTCAAAATTATTCTCTTTTTTGCTAGAACACGCCCCTCGACTCGCGTGTTTAGGTGGCCCTCAACCTAGTTGGACTAAGACCTCCCTTACAATGATTCAGATAAAGATTGTTTGCAATCTCGCGGTCTATTGACCAACTGAAAAGTGGATGGTCTCTTGGTGTGCAAATAATTTTTCGTTTTGTTTTTGTTTTGTAAGTATGATAATTTTTGTGAAATATGTATCTTTGCACGACCTCACCCAATCCAAAAATCAGTGGTATACATGTTTCATTTAAACTTTTCCAGCATTTTTTTTTTTTTCTCTTATTCGAAATTTTTTTTCTTTTGTGTAATTTCTAATTGTCTTTTCATAGATCATTCAAACAAGTTGTTCTAGCCTAGGTGTTACCCATCCTAATTTTTAAATTTCATAAATGTTCTTAACTAAACTCCAATTTTCTCATCGTTCCTGTTTCCTTTTAGATTTTTTTTTTTTTTTTTTTTGAAAATTTAACCTAACCATATCGTAATTCTAATGTTCCCTTTTTATCTTTACCTAATGTCTACTCTAAATCTATAGATAGCCTTATTTCAAGTTTTCAAAAAAAAAAATCTAACTCTATGCATTGTCAATTTAAAATCTTGTTTTATAAAACGTACCCTATCCTATTTATAATATATGTATTTTTTTTGTTCCTTTTGTGGGTATATAACTCCCATACGCTTTCCTTCTGTGTTCTTACTTATCTAACAAAATTTTCCTACACACTAACACACAATTTTTTTCCTAAACTAGAAAATCAATATTATCGAAAAATTTTTCTCTTACTCTATTAGTAAATTAGAATATGATTGTCGCTTATTAAGAGATTTGTTCACTCAACCTTAAAGACTTAAGGACGACCCGCCCCTCGCAAACAAACTGATAGTCTAATATTTTAGTAATTTTCTTTCTCCTTAAATTATATCGTATCCTAACAGATTTTAAATTTTTCTCAATCGTTTATTTATTTAAGGTTTCAAATATTTGTAAATTTCGCATTTTATTCGTTGATTTCCACTATCTCTAAACTTGGTTTTTGTTCCTTATTACATGTATAATATTTCGCTAAATGAATTGCGCTATAATCTCCTTTTATTTCCCGAGTTACCGGATCAATTAGCGTATACGTGTTACTATAAACTTCTGACCCAATTACATAAGGTCCATCGTAAAGCAGATTGAATTTTTTTATTTCTTTTTTGAGTAGGTTTGATTGTGTAAATTTTTTCAACTTGACCAGGGTCCCAATCTCATAAGTTATTAATCTTTTGTTGAGATTATAGTATTTCTGTCGATTTGCAGCGCTTTTCTCTAAATTTTTCCGTGCTGCTAATCTTATTTCATTTATTGTTTTCGTAGATTTTCCGCAGCCTTGAGTATACCTGTCTAAACTATAAGTTGGTGATTTCCCAAAAGCTATTTCATTAGGTGAGAATCCTGTTGAACAGTGTATCGAATTATTGTAGGTTTGTTCTATTTCTTTAAGGAAAGCCGCCCACTTGGTATGTTTTTCGTGACAATAAATACGGAAAATTCTACCTAGTTCTTTATTCACGCGCTCTGTTATGTTCGGTCCGGGATTTCGTATTGAAGTATGTACGATTCGTATGCCCATCCTATTTAAGCTGCTTTCCCATTTCTTCGATGTAAATTGAGATCCGTTGTCAGTTAACAAAGCATCTATTTGTATTGTTTTATTAAAATCCTCTACACAATTTAACACGGTCTTAGTACTTGCTATCCTCAATTTATATAATTTTACAAATCTACTGAATGAATCTTGGATCACGAAAATGAATCTAACCCCTCCTATTCCTCTCGGTAAAGGTCCGTATAAATCTGCCATAGCTAATTGTCCTACTTCTTTGGTAATTATGGATTTACTCGGCCCTACAGTCGGTCGAATTTCGCGCTTCGCCAGCTGACATAGGTGACACCCTCTCACTATGCGTTTTATATCTCGGTGCATGCCTGGCCAATAATACCTATCTCCCAAAGCTATCCCTGTTTTAAAAACTCCTCCGTGTCCGATTTCTAAATGTATCATTTTTATTAGTTCTTCAGTCAACTCTTGTGGTACTGCTAACACCGTTTTGTTTAGCCCTGTTGTGTAATATAAAGTCTTGCCTATTTTTTTGTAATTTTTCAAATACCTATTAACATCTTTTGTCGGCGGCCCAAATTTTCCCTTGCGCAAATATCCGAAAATTTCTCCCAAAAATGTGTCTTGTTTTTGTAGTTCAGTTATATTTTCTAAGTGTTTTCGAATCTGTTGTCTACCTTTCACTGCAAAAGCTGCTATCTCTGGGCACGTGTTTTTCTCCTCCTGTACATTTTTTGCATCACAAGAATAACGAGATAAAATATCAGGCCCTATATTTTCCTTCCCTTTGACGTACTCTACAGTGAAGTTAAATTGATTTAAATATAAAATCCACCGTGTTAGTCGGCCACTGTACATCTTCCAGCTCTTTAAAAATGTCAATGCTTGATGATCCGTCCTAATTATTAAGTGTACTCCTCTTAAATATGTCTCAAATTTATGTAAAGCATATATTATCGCCCATAACTCTTGTTCTGACGTGGTCCATTTCAACTCCGGTCCTCTTAAAGCTTTGCTAATAAATCCAATAACGTGGTGATTCCCTTCCTCATCCAACTGATATAATTCTCCTCCTATGGCGAACCCCGAACTATCTGTCTGTAAATAATAAGTACTATTTGGGTCATGATGATGTAAAATAACTGTCTCTAAAAATAATGTTTTCACCCTCTCGAATGCGCGCTGTTCTGAGTCACCCCATCGCCAGGTTCTATTTTTCTGAAGTAAATCGCACAAAACCCGTGTTGTTTCCCCATATTTATTCGCGAATCTACGGTAATAATTACAAAGTCCAAGAAAGGCTCTAACTTGTTTTATTTTCTTGGGTACCGGAAAATTTTTAATGGCGTCAATCTTTTCCGGATCCATTTGAACTCCCAAAGGCGTTATAATATGTCCTAACATACGTACTTCTGTGAATAAAAATTGACATTTTTCGAGTTTACAAGTCATGTTTGCTTCCTTTAACCTCTCAAGCACTGCGTTTACATGTTCAAAATGATCTTCTTGACTACCACACGTATATATTATTAAATCATCTAAGTAATTAGCGCAGAATTCCCTCACCCCTGGTCCTAGAATTTTGTCCATTCCTCTTGAAAAACTTCCTACTGATGTTTTTAACCCCTGCGGTAATACCTTGTATACGTAAGATTTTCCATTGTATACAAATCCAGTATACTTGCGACTTTCTGGACTGATAGGTATTTGAAAGTAAGCTGAATTTAGATCTATTGTGGTTATGAATTTTACACCATGAAAACGCTGTATAATTTCTGAAGTTAATGGTGGTTTTTCTACTTCCGCCTGCATTCTGGTGTTTAAGAATCTAGCATCTAAGAGTATCCTGACTGTCCCATCTTTTTTCAAGGTAAATGTTAGAGGACTAGAAAACTGTGTGGCCTCTCTACTGATAATTCCTAATAACTCCAATTCTCTAATTTTCTCATCAATCTTATCCCTGTAAGCAAAAGGTACTGGGTAGGATCGCTTAACGAAAGGCGTCTCGTCCGTCATTCTTATTTCGTGAGTGTACAAGGTAGTTAGACCCGGTTTGTCTATAAATACATTCTTATGTTTAATTAAAATCTTTTCTAACCCTTCTTTTCCTTTTGAATCTAAATTTAATTCGGACACAAAGGTCGTTATTCTACGCTCGAGGCACGCCGTATTATTTATTTCAGGGTTTACTTCAATACTAATTATTTTTCCACTTGTGAAATTTTGATTTCTAACCTCCTGTTTAGGTTTCCTATGAATTACGGTTGAATTTACTAACTCTATTTCCTTCTTCCCATTTCCTGTTTTTATTTTTAACTTTCTGTTTTCTCCACATTTAAATTCAGCTGTATATTCGTCTAACCAGTTGATACCCAATATAATTGGTCTAATTAACTTCGGTATTATTAAACACGGCGTATTTATTATAACATCTCCAAATCGCAATGGTACTAGAACCAACCTAGATATTCTCTGACTTTTATGTCCTATCGCTACTTTAATCTGTATAGTCGTTACAGGCATAATAGGATAAATTGTTTGATCATTTAAATAATTTTCATAAAACTCTTGAGAAACGCACGTGATTTGACTTCCAGTATCTATTAAACAGTGAACTTCCGTGTTATCTATCTGTGCTTTGGCTTCCGGTAATAACGGTAAAGTGCTACCCTTTTCTACTTCCTCATAATCTCTGTCTTCGAAAATGTTGTTGAACCCACTAATTTCCCTTCTTGTTTTCTCTTCGTTCACTTTCAATTGATTCCATTCATCCGTTATTTGTTGTAAAGAATTGACACATACTTCCACATCTATTTCCGCTTCCGTTCTCGTTTCTTCCGCTCCATCCTTTCGTCTTCTCACATTCCTTTCTGCTTTTATTGGAACAGTCATCCCTTGTTCATTTCTTCCCAATCCTTTCGTTGGATTCCACCCCCATTTCATCATAATCTTCAATGCAGTGTTGTGTTTTGGTGCCGGCGTCCCTCTCCCTGTGTGAGTCGTATTCATGAGGGCTAATGAATCAACCCTCGGCCGTTTCCCGAATTGTTCGCGATGACTAGCTCCTTGCCGCTTGTAGCTATTGTAGAACCTCCCTGTGAAGATGTCGTAGTTTCGGCACACTTGCTGCAGCTAGCGCCTCCTTCCACACTCTCTATTGCGTGAATTCTCTTCTTTATAGCGTGGTAACGGTCACGGTATTTGTCCTTCTTGGTGAACTCCTCCCCACTCCTTTTCTTTGTGTTCCGTTCTTCCGGTGTGCAAACCATTGTATCTAGTTTTCGAAGAAACTCAGCAGCGACAATCTCATCTCCTGACTGCCCTGAAAACCATAGCGATTGAACTTCTTTAGGGTAATGTCTCATAATTTCGTCAACTACGCTTAACGGTGTCTCGGTAATTTTTAATGCTTTCGCTAAATCCCAATAATTTGCGAAATGAGTGAGCATGGATATATCTCTCTTGGAATCATATACCCCTTCCGCAAGACGACGGCGAACCTCATTCTTCTTTATATCTCCCCAATAGGTAGCTAAAAATCTCTTTCGAAATCCAACATTGTTTCCCATCGCTTGTTGTATAACTTGGCCCACGTTTTTGCTTCTCCCTTCAAATTTTCCCGTACGACAATTAATGGATCTGTACGTTTAACTTTTCTAGTGTATTCTTTTAAATCTTCTAAGAAACTTATGGGGTTTTGGTTTCCACCGGAAAATGAAGGTCGTTCCTGCTGCGGTAGCATTTCCACTACTTGGAGAACGTTTTTCGGCGCACTATCCTCTCCTGTCACCGCCACTGTTGTTGGTCTTCCTAATTGTTTCTCAAGTTCCTGCATTTTATCAACAAGCGGTGCTAAAGCTGCTTGAATTATTGTAGTAATATCTCCGATGTTCACTGTTGACGTCCCAGCTGTAGCATTTTCCTCGATTGCCGTCACTAAAGCTTCTGTTTGCCTCCCCATTCCACGTTTTCCCACCATTTTCTTAGATCTTCCGAGTGTTACCGGCTTATGTATCTATATTTTTTTTTCTTACTAAGCGACAACCTTAATATTCCTATTTTAATTTTCTTAATTATTTTATATATATGTTGCCTTTTTATTCTATATTTTTTTTTTCAAATTTTTCTCGTTTTTCTTATTTTTTTTTTGTTTTTCTAGATTTTTTTCTTGTATTTTATCACCTGGCTGTTCCTGTAAAATTTCAAGTTCGCTTATGATTTTCACATCATTCTCTTGTATACCCTTGCCTTGTTCGATATCCGACCTATTTTAAATTTTTTTTACAATACCTATCAAGATGTTCCGTTTATCTATTTTCAATTTACAAAATCTATTATGATTTTTTCAATGCCTAAAATGAATTTCCTTTTAATAGGTATATATACACATATATATAATCCCATCATAAACATTCGTCAACGACATTAAAAGTCTCGAGCCGACTCTGGATTGTATTTTTTTCTTTGAGATTGAAAGTCGAATTCTCAACTAACATTTTGTCTTTTCAAAACAACGTTTATTTGTTTGGCCTATACTTGAATTCCTTATCGAATCCATTGACTGAATTCTCTGTGTCTTAAAATATGTTTTAATAGTCAACTACCTGACCCGAATGTCAACAAAATTATCATGAGTAAATCTTACGTTATTTCAACTTACCCGTTTATATGGTAAATTATATTATGTAAGATTAATCTTACCTCACAAAACAAAACATCAAATGTTTCACCCTCATTAATGACTCTGTCGATTATCGAGATTTGTGATCCTGACAACAACTATCTACATTGGCGGCACGTAGCGCGACCATTTGAATCTAACACGTGGTCCTAATGATTAACTATGATGTAATACAATTACACTTCTCTATTTTGATATTATTGTTATTATAGATCTATCTATCACATGATATGGGTGTAATATTTCCGCTATTTATTATGTTATAACATGATCATAATAGATTACACCCCAACATCTCAAAATAATCGTTTTTTCTTTTGTTTTATAATGATATTAATGTTAATCAAAAAAAAAATATATTTTTTTTTTTGTTAATCAATTGATATTAATCAATTTTATATTTTTCGTAATCATTATTTTTGCAAAACCAATGATATCTAGTAAAGTACATTGGGTGTTGTAAAACATTAATCAATTTAATTTGTCTAAACCTTTCTATTCTTCTAATAAATCTGTCGAATGTCTAGCGATGAAATAATAATATCTTTTCCTGACTTTGTGAATAATTTGTTAAGTACCACGGCCCGCCGCTGGTCTGTATTTTCGAATATAAGATAAACAATAATTGTTTACGTTAATACTCCACGATATCCGAATGCAATGTTTATATTCAATCTCGTTTTTGTGTCATTATTTATTTAGTCTCGACGTTTGTTATTTAATTTTTGTTCCTCAGAGTGATACGTATTATTCAACGATGTTTCCGACTTTTAAAATCTCGATGTTTATCTTATCAATTTTTAGATGTTCTTTGTTGTCCCAATAAGTTCGATGTTTTTCGGGTTTGTCTGTTTATTAAACTTGCTTTATATCAACCTTCCGATTTGTTCGATGAACCCAAAACATAAACAATGTTTTTGTTTACAGAACGCATTCCTTTTGACTGAATGACATCATTAACCTACATATCCTTTGTTTTTGTTTACATTATCGTATGAAAGGAATTTTAATAGCTCAAAAGTTTATGATCATTTGACTTAACACATTTTTATTTACACGGACACTTTTTGTATTATAGGTTTATTCGTTAACACTCTCTTTTTGGATTTATTGTTTATTTACGTTAATCTATTATTATTTTTTTAAATTTCACTGTGTATTTATGTAATGTCGCACTTTTCTGATTTTTTTTTTTGTTAATTCTTTAATTAAAAACGTCCTATTTATTATTATTATTTTCTCCGTTTTTGCAATAGATTGACCAATAACTTTGTTTTTTTTTCTCTCAGACTTATAAAACCTGAACCTCCTGGTCACGGCACCAGTTGTAATATTCTCGCCTTTTCTCAATTTTCTTTTACTTGTTTAAAACAATATAAAATTTTCTTCTCTCTTGGCTATGATCGATACTTCTTTTTTTTTTCTAAGGCTTTGCATATGTGTTCGCAGGGATGGAAAATTCCTCCCCTACAACACATAAGCCTCCATGAAAATTGGACCCTTAATTTCTTTGATAACTTCAGAAAGCTACTTAAAGCTCTCTTGTACTATATATCTTTATAGACATATGTACTTAACTAATTAATACGTTATTTACGATCTTGAACGCAAATATACCCGTATTTATATTGTAATTAAATTCCATCAAACGTTGTGTATTTTTTTGATTTATGATATAGGATTTTAATTACTTTCATTTTGTGGTAACCCCCTTGGTTCTGATCGAGGTGTTGAGTTTCACAATTTAATTGGTCTTTCTATTGCAAACCTAGACTTAAATGAATTCCCTGAATGAGCTAACTTTCCTAATGTAATTATTGATTCCCTGCACCCTAACAAAATCGTAGTTAAACGCTGATAAAAGATATTATACATGTTTATTTGGACAGATAATTAAATATAACTCAAATGGTTAATTGTTAGTAAATTGATTTTGGTAAACTCTTGTGTCTGTGTGGCGCCACTCCTTTATGATTCTGCTGCTATAAGGTACATGAGGAGATTGATTTAGTAGGTTAATGTAATTAGTTAATTGCATATTTGACGAACTCAGAATAACCCTTTGCTAGCAAAAATTTGGCTCCTTCCTCCTGCAAGTAAACGAGATGATCGTGAGTCGACAAGAAATTCGTACAATCTTTTGACACGGCTCTTTGATTGATACCTAAGTTATCGCGTCCCAAAAAGCCTTCCACGTCATCATGCACTGCCTTCAAGTCTTCCCTCGGGTCCCGAAACCTCCAAATTCCAACACCTCCTTGGACTACAATTTACTTAGAGCGAACCGGTTTCGTCCTATATACAATCATATACTCACGGTTGGTGTGGACTTACGGGTCGTGAATCCTCATTCCACGTTTAAAAGAGAATGCGAGAGTGGTCTACCGACCTAAATGCAAGCTGTATGCAGGTCCGCATTCTCCAGTAAACAGTACATACGAATAAATATATGTATACATACAGTTTGGGAAAGGTTTATAACTCGCAATACGAGGCTATCTACCTCGCATTCCGAGCTCGGATCTCGCACGAAGAATTCTGCACAATTCTTAGCTTGGTAACCGAATATATACGTAAGAATAAGGTTATACTAATAAATACTAGTAGAATAAGAAATTATTTGATAGTTTGTTTTGGAGAGCTATCGAACTCCAGGCTTTTTGTTTGGTTTTGACGTTTTTATTTAAGAGAATCGTCATCTCTATTTGGTTTGGTCAATGGTCTTGTTGTAGGAGCGACCACTGCCTCCTGTTTGATGAACTGTATTTGTTTTAAACTTTACCTCCAGGTTTCAACATTAATTTTGTTCATCCTATCCCGTGATTTTCCAATTGTTTCAAGTAGTTGATTGCCACATTAGAGGGTACACGACTCTCAACTGTCTCTGGCAACTGATGGGATCTATGCGAACACTCCATCAATAATGTTCAAATGTTTCGTATAATATTTCTATATAAATCTTACTAACCCGTGATTTTTCAATTGTAGATTGCGAATGGTAGGTAATTGTAAACACGCGGCTCCCAGCTGTTTCAAGTAACTAATAAAAATCTATGCGACTATCTAATCAATGGTATTCAAATGTTTCATGTAATATTTTGATATAAATCTTGCTAACCCATGATTTTTCAATTGTAGATTGTGAATGATAGGTATTTGTAAATGACCCATATCGCTGCACATTGCACAATGACATCCTGATGGTTATCCTTATAACCCTGATAAATTATCTAGTTACGGCCAAGGTCGTTTTCAAACCATGCGGTTGACACAGATCTTTGGTGTCTCTATTTGTAAACAATTAATGTAAACATCTCCTGACACACTAACCTAGATGCGAGATTGTTTATTTAAGAAATATTTCTACCTCTCCCTATAATTCAGTTATGTTACCTTTTATTGTGCATAATTAATTTAAATATTTTTAAATCCTTTATTGAAGTTAAACCATTTTTCATTTTCCGAATTTAGTAAATTTACTAGAAGTTAGGTGAAAATTAAATATAAATATATATATATATATATATATAAGTACACATATCTCGATTGTCAAAATATGTTAAATAAGAGTACATATATTAATAAATAAATATAAAATATATGATTCTACATAGTCTGGAATATTAATAAATACATATTTTCTTTTTCAATAATATAGATATGTCCTCGGGTAGGTATTAAAAATCGCTACCATTTCGCTGCTTCGATTAATAAGTAAAATACATATATATAAATACATTACTCATATATTTATTCTTTATATACAATATATTACTTTATTTTATATAAATAAATACATAATATACATATATTAATGTGTAATGCTTTGTTTTGTTGTTTTAATAATTTAATTGATATACCATAATCAGCTGTATCTCCTCACTCCTAGGTCCTGAAAATTATTTATAAAAAGAAAACTTACCCCCCGTCAAGGTATTTCCGGTCGGGTGTACACAACAACCTTGATGAAGAAAACCTACCTAATTAATTGTATTTTTTTCAACTAATTTCAAAATAAATCTTTTCGACTATTTATTCCTATTTAATATTTTATTCTCGCTTGAATCGTATAAATTAGTTGATATTTAATTTTTCTTCCGAACGAAATCCTAATCCAGAAAACCCGTTGATTTAATAACACCTTTCTAGTTTAGGCTTTTGAATGATAGCTGTTTCAAATTCTTTTTCGAAATGATAGACTGATGATTAAAATTCCGGTTAAAACGACAAACACTTTTAACACTGTCGCTATACGCACGATGGATTTTAATTGAACAATTTATTAATTCTAAATTTCTTTTTATATAAATTGATAAGAAAATTTATTCCGAATTGTGCAAACTTTTAATTTATTTCGATTCTTAATAAATTAAATTTTTTTCTAACTATTAATTTTAGAACAAAGGTTTAAACGTTTATTATTATCGAATCCTTTTTTTGTTTTTGTGTTTCTTTTAACCTAAGATGAAGTATTTACTATTAATAATTTTAAACAAAATTATAATCTATTTTTAAATATCAATTCACGAGCACATCCACTTTAATTTAACGATAACAAACTCTTAAATTTAATTTGAATGTTTTCACTTTGAATGAAATAATTATTTTTAAATTTTAGTTAAATTCTTAATTCCGTAATCACTTTCTGCACTTCACTTAACACTTTTAAGCACTGAGTTTAAATTATATTTATTTTCACTGTTTAATTTAATTTAACTGACTTATTAAATTTCACTGACTCTAGCACTTGTATTTTCCACAAAATTTTCCTAAGTCCAGGGCTTATTTAAAATTTAACACTTAAAGATTTTTCACTGTTAATCCTACCAAAGACGTAGTACTGCCACGTAACAACTTTTCGAATTCCCGGCGCGACTGGCTCCTGACTGATGTGTTCCATCTTTTATATCCCTCTCAGGTTCCAAAAGACGTATCTGAATTTCTCTTGATGCTTAATTCTATCTCCTATCAACTCGTAAATCCGAACACCCCTTCCCCTAATTTCGATCGTTCCTACATAAGATCTTTTGTTGTCCGGCTTTGGGTGGCGGTTAATTTTTATCTCACAAATCCAAATCGATAGGGTCCGAATCGGGTAAGTCTGCGTTAATCGCCCAAGCTCCCTTTGTCCTCTGTTCATACAAAATGTAGTTAAAATCTCATGATTTTGCGTTCCTTTTTTTTCTCAATTCGCGATAGGTCCGTCCTAAGTAACATATATATAGATCTCAATTTTATGCATCTCATGCGAAACATGATTAAATCCATGGCGAAATCTTTACTATGCATTTTTGAATTTCGATTTGTCTAAAATCTACTTAATTTTATTGTCACTTATATGAGCTTTTTCATTTCCACCCGCACTTTCTCTTCTTTAAGTTGCAGATTCGAATTTTCCCTTTTACTTTGAATTTTATATTATTCGCGACGTTTTCCTGCACAGTTTCTTCTTGATTCTTATGTCATTTCTCATAACTCTTATAATTACTCGTTTTCCAAGTCGTATTTATTAATTTCACGGATAAATTCGAATTGTATCGCTTTTCTCCACATGGATCATTTCCTATCTCCGTTCTTTACCCTTTCTTTTATCTTTTCTTCACTTTTCCCGATGTGTGTGGTCTCCTGGGAAATTTCATACTTCATTTATTATTAATTAATATATAGTTTTCCACACTTCTACGGGAGATATACCTAATTAGACTCTGGGATATCTGTCATTTTTATTATTTTACCCAATCTCCGCCCATTCTCCATCCCTCACTTACAAGATTTCACATAAATTATACGTCTGGACATATGTTTACGTCTCAGATTTTATGTACTACGGCCGTAAATTTAGTTTAATTTTAGAGCCATTAGTTTTAATCTCTTTTGCCTAATCTAAATACTTCATAAGCCCAACGTTAAAGTTAATCGCTTTTCTAATCGTTTATTACCTTAACGTAAATAAAAATCATGTTCGGATTTCGATTGTTTATCCTTCAAAATATACATGAGACCGCCAACCTTTTATCTTGTTTCGATCCCTCCGTAATATTGGGTAACTCTAATATATATCTAACCTAATAAGTATGTAAAATGTCTACTTTTCCTGAATCTAATCTATCGCTATATGTTCAGTTTTACTGTCTTCTTCTGATACTCAATTTTTATGCCCCTAGGACCTTTGTAGCAGCTAAAATCTCTGTATTATCCTTCCATTCGGTCGCCGCACTTTTCTAAAATGTCTATTTTTTTTGCGAGATTTTCATTCAAGATTGATTTACCAATATGTCCGTTTCATCTTAAATTGATAACGATTAATTTCCATTGTTTCCAACACTCACTCCTCTCTTTAGTACGATTTTTATCGAACATGACACCCTCCTTCTATCATAAATAATTGCACTACAGTTGAAATTCCGCCAGTAACTTTCCTTTGCTTTTCCCGTCCTTTTTTTATACTATCACGTTTATAATTTTTTTCATTGCATTTTTGTGTGTGCGCTTTACAACCTGTAAAACTTCCAAGCACCCGATTTCAATGGTTCGATACCCCATAAATGTCTCAGTTATTGTAAACATTCCCAGGAGTTTGTCACCTTGAAAGTCGATGTTGACCCTAAAGTGCGTTCACCTCCAATTTCTGTGAGAATCGAAATGTCGTTAATTATCTTTTTTATTGCCTGATCCACAGTTCATTCCTTTGTCTGCATTTGATGTACGCCTCTTCGTTCACTGATTGGTTACTCAAAATTTTATAGCTCTTTGTTCAGATCTATTGGTTGACAAAATTCAATGTTTATTTTGAAGCCTCAAAAGGGGGTTCCTAGTCGTTCCTAGACGATTTTAATGACCTCTGTGTTTATACTATAGAATCTCAACATAATTCCAACTATTACAGGTGCCTACTGAAAACCAAACTGAATCAATTTTAACCTCAACAGATGTCGCTAGAATGACGGTTTTCATTAATAATTTGTATATTTTTAGCAGCTATGGTTTATCTGTTTTTCACTGTGATTTAAGCCTTTCATCACAAACTTTAGGGAATTTGTGTAAAAGTTTTGGGAAGGAAAAAGGTATTGGCGGATATGTAGGAATCTGGGGGTCAATGTGTCTAGGAGTGTCGTATGAATAGCGGTGCATTTGGTGGGAAGAAGCATCTGCTACAAAGACCTGGATAAACCTCACTTTATGAACTCAGGCACCTCTGCTAAGTCAGAAAACTTAGCAAAGCACTTGGGGTGACGTATGACGTACGAGAGGTGTTGATTATGAAACGAAATGTATCCAGGCCGCGGTACCCATACCCGCCTCCCAAATTTAATATATAATCGTCCTCTTCCTAATAAGCAAACGACTTGTCCAGGACACTCTGGCAAGTTTGACTTGAGAAATATTAAGACATAAGCCGATAGATATAATCATGTAACATTTACCGATTTGATAAAACGATTTGGTGATACCAATATATGTATTTGATAAATCCTTTCTAAGCCAAGAAAAGTCAAATAAATGTATAATCTCTTCGAGAAACAATTTAGATATTTGAAAATTAATTTCACCTAAGGTAAAATTGAGCTCACTTCGGCCACACACGATACTTCTATCGATTTATTTCTTCAATACAGTACCTACTACAAGTACAACAAATTTAGAAACACTGAACGATTGAAAAACTTGAATAAATTACGAAACCTGATTCCGACGGAAAAGAAGAAGTTAACTTGAAATAATAATATAAAATAATTATTCAATAGTGATGTCCCAAAAGATATATTTTTATATCAAGAGGGCAGTTTGTTAATTGAGTTGTCATGATGGAACAACCATTAAAATTAAAAATACATTGATTGTAGCCCCATAAAAACACTTAAGATCCAATTTTGATGTGTTTTAATGGTGATTTCAATTAAGTTTACGGATCGATAAAGGCGATCAACATCATCTGAGAGAAGAATTATACAAGACGGCCGGGTATCGCATCTCTCAGCATCCCGGGTCCAAACTGGTCTCGGTGACATATCTGAGAATGGATCTCCATCTTCTCTCGTGAATCAGAGACGACATATTTCCAACTCAATTCACAAGTCCTGATAAGATTTTGAAGGATGGAGGAATCTAGATTTACGAGCACGTGACACGTGAGATGATAATGCATTTAACATGTTGATGGGTTGATGAAATATTCAATCATGAATATTGAAATTTTCATTAATCTAATAGAATGAGTACAGGTTGTTTTTTTTGAAAGATTTTGAAAAATACATAAAAGTTTTTTTAATTAAAATTCAAGTTATGTTTTCATTTCAGCAACGTGAAACAAATGGCCAGTAAAGATATAATAACAGAACTTTGAAATTTGATGATATTGTCATAATCTGTGAAACAACTGGCCCTAACTAACTAAACTCTATAAACATCATAAAATTTATAATAATTAAATATTTCATTTTTTTTACGAAAAAATTGGGTTTTAATATAATTTTATTCAGAGCCTATGTCATCTTTGGGTTTGCTGTGTGGATGTCTTTTTTAAGTAAAGGAAGAAGAGAAGTTTTGAAATGGAATAGTGGGCAGACGCATCAGCCACCAAGACCTGGATGAACTATGCCCCATCAAGCCGAACACCCTTTCTAAGTCGAATGGTTCATGGGGCGGCGGTATCCATACCCACCTCTCAAACTAGCGCTTCTATATTAAATTAAATATAATACAAACATTTGACAAACATAGTCTATCTCGGGAATATTAAACATATTCCAATTATGACCTGAAAACGTATTATTTTTGATTTTTTTTTTAAAGAAAGACAAACATTCCCGGGTTACGAATAACCTGACAATATTTGAAAATCTCCTACTACCACCACAGTAAGCTGAAAATGTTGCTTGTGTTGTGATGGAGGACTTAGCCAGCCGAGGAATTGAACACACTACGCCTGGGTGGGACCCAAACGCGATGTCAACTCGGCCACCGACCGGTCAAAATTATTCCTTAGAATGCATTTACAATCTTCCTTTTTTTAACAAACATTAAATCAATTTATCTTAATTTTTAATAATATATAAATATCAAAAAAAATAAATTGTTTTAAGGATAAATTTATCATAATTATAAGGTACATTTAACTTAATTAAAAGTAAACAAAACTGATAAATTTATTTACTTAAAAATGAAAACAAAGATTCCCGACTTACGAATAACCTGATAATATCTGAAAATCTCCTACTACCATCACTGAAAATGTTGCTTGTGTCGTGATGGAGGCAAAGGAGCCAGCCGAGGAATTCAACTCACTACCCTTGGGTAAGACCCAGACGCGATCCAACTCAACCACTGTCAGGTCTACGTAGGTAGGTAAATTTAATCATCCAAATAACGAAATAAAAATACTAAAAATTATTATCACACATGGAGCCGTTTTCTCAGCTCGATGGACCAAATCAACCGAATCTTTCGATTTGTCGTATAATAACTGACTGAACACGATTCAATGAACACGCAACGCAACCTAACCTTTCCTGTAGGTACGATAGAAGCAGGTTAGTTACGGGATAAGAAATTATTATTACACTTTATTTATATACTACTTACATAGCAAAATACTTATATAGTAAAATGAAAGTGATGGATCAAAGACGGTCGAAATGATGAAAATCTTCCATAAAAAAAACTTCCATAAGTTGGTGATGCAAATAATCCCACTAGGCTTCGATTCTCGATGAAGTCATTACACTCGAACAACGAGTGATTCGAACCACTTGGCCTGGATTAGAGAATCGATACCCTGGCTTCAAGCATCTGTGGCCGCTATAAATGTGCAATCTCGAATCTTAAAATTTCGCTAATCCAAATAATATTGGATTTTGAAAAATACAAATAATTTATTTTTACTTTTTAAAGGGAAAAATAACAATTATTATTTTTACTTATTTTACATCTACATTGTAATAACATAACACGACTCGTTTGAAACAGAGCAAAAGTCTCTCGATAAATCCTCTAGTTGCATTTAAAGATACACCGTGAATTCTTCATTCCTATATAACAGAACGAAACTTGTTTTTAATAATTATCGGAGCTTACTATGCGATTTTTTTCTATCGAGTGAATTTCATATAATTAAAGTTTCGGCATAACAAATGTATAGATATCATCTTTAAAAATAACTTTTTTTTGGAACTTAAAACTTACTTGGGGTGTTATGCCGTGTTGCGCTAACTGTTATAATAACACATCTGCCCTGATGATGGACACTGCAATGCTGTCCGAAACGTTGGCTAAAGAAGGAGTTAGCGTAACACGGCATAACACCCCAAAAACAAATAACAAAAATACTTTTGGCCGTGAAAATCTTAAATCATATTTTGGCAACACTAATGTTTATCTCGTAAAAATGTTATTAATTTATTGGTGACATTATCAATTGAACATATCTTGATGGCCAATTAAATATATAGAACGATGATTATATTAATATAATTATAATAATAAGATAGCTTGTATGGCGCTGTATAATTTATTACGAATTTTTAGTCTCTATCTAATTTTATTATTTACAAACAGATTCAGAAAAACATACATTTTATTTAAAAACAGATACAGATAAACATACTTACCTTGCTGATCACTTCAGATAAACACACTTTTATTAAAAAAAGTTTACGAACTAATATAATATATCATATGTTCCTTGATACCTACTATTTATATGTCATTTATGGTATAAAATCTCTTTAGAAAAATTCCTTAGTAACAAAAAATATATATTACCTAATTATTTGTAATGTTATGGGTTCCTTGTAATTATTACCTAAATAATTAATTAATACTTAAAGTAATAAAAATATACTGTACACAGTATAAAACGTGAGTTTCTTTATAGAATATTAACTTTGTGATGAATCGTTTTATTTTCTTATTTTATGCAATTATTTTTTATATCTAAATCCCAGTGGAAAAACATTATAAAATACAATTATGCTTAAAAAATGTTTAAAAAAAATTATAATGTATTAAATGAATAATTTATAATAACTTATAAACTATTACATTATGTAAAAAGTTATTTTCTTCAATGAAATGAATTTATTGTAATCTCCAATGATATGAATGTATAATAATATAAACATCATGTCACTTAAACAACTCTATGCTAAAAACATACTTATGTATACTCACAAAAAAATATACTTGATCTACTAACAAACATACCTAAAAAAATTAATAGATCCTTCAATGAAACGAAAGACAACTTTTGGACAAAGAAATTTCATTTACTACGGCATTAAACTTTACAACAAATTACCACTCTCCTACAAAAGAAAACAAATGTTAATATATTCAAAGCGTTCATAAAAAATAGAACTGAGACACAGGGAGACCCGAAATTGATAGAACATTGTAACCAAACACAGACTGATTAAAGTGAGATAGATAACATTACATTTGATTGTATTAAAATTAAAATTTAATAAAATAACAAAAAAATACTGAAAATGTAAAATGTCTTCTCCAGGACGGGAATCCCAGTGCGGAAAACATTATGAAATCCAATAAAAATTAAAAATAACAATAAATTGCTATGGATTTGTGTTACAATATCTTCATATGAACTAAATCTATCAATACAATTCGATTGTCTTGAAGCGGGAGACAGCAGACAGCCAAATATTCATTATTCTGTAATTGTATTTTAATTTCTAATAAATGATTTATGATATCTTTTTTACTTCTACCATCACGTAGAATCTAGAACCTCCCTAAATTAACGCGCTTTAACTTTTTTGACTTGTGTAACTTTCCAATAGGTGTAATTCTTTCCATGTGGTATTTCTTCCATGTGTATTTCCGTCCGTGTAATTGTTCCTATAATTTCGTCCTGAGCCCTGACACCAAATTGGCAATATTATCGCTGAAAAGTAACATTGCCTTTTAGCGCTGTTTTATTTTTGTAGTTGAAAGACCCACGTTAGTTGCCAATTCTATGTCCGTTTCAGCTTTTGGACAATTTTTTGTGGTTGGTAGAAGAGGAAAACTATCATGTTATTAATCTGGTCAGCTTATTACTTTTGTAATAAGCTAATAGAAAGCTGAAACGCACGCAAAACCGGCGTTTTACGGGAACCTTTCATATGTAAAAATAAAATTAAAAAATGGTGCTGAATTGCAATTTGATGAATTTGTCACACGTGAATTTTTGCGAAACAAATTTGGCCTTAGTGAAAACTTTGTTTATCGATTTTTTTTTCAATTTCTGTTGTGTATCTATCAAATTATATGTATTTCTCTAAAAAACGGGATTGTAGGCCATTAACGAATGAATCGATAGGTATCCTGATAACCTTAAGTAAAATACTAATGTTTTGTCACGATGTTCGAACACGTGTTCATACGAAGCATAATATTTTGGCATTTCGTCGTGATATATTATTAAGACAAACGGAGCTGGACGCGCGAATTTACTTTATCAGGAAGCGGCTTGCAGTCCCCTTTTCAACAGGATTACCAATAATTTGAAAATATTTTAAATAAATCAGCATAACTCATTCTACTCCGTGTGCTGTACCATTTATCGACAGGTTAGGTTAGCGTTGTTAATGCAGGTTAATTTGAATATCACAATAGTGTATGGAATCAAATCTCGGCCTCTCGTACAACTTCTGCCCACGCTCCTTACCGTGGTTTCATATACATATATCATCTCTGCTGTACGTTTAGATCTTCTTGTACAATACACTCAACTGGTACACGGTACACGGGACATGGGGAACTTCTTATAACAGGAACATTTAAAAGTGGGCTCCGTCGTGGTGTCGATTTGAGAAGGTGCTCTACCAAACTATTGAATAATACTCATTTCAGATAACTTCGAAAAACAAATCATGCGTCAATAATCTTTCAAATAAAACACATTATGATAAATTTGTCGAATTTCGCTGCATGCAAAAAGTATATAAATAGCACTTGGTTTCAACTTAATTTCTACAAGAAATAACTATTTATGTTGTGGAAGATGGTAAAAAGTTCCATTTATTCTCAATCAAAGTTATGTTTGAAGGTTAGGAAACACGCAAAAATTATTAGATTAACCCAAACTAACACACTAAAAACCTATTTTGTGCATGTTTACTTAAATCCCCGACTTAAATAGTTGTCTCAATTCATAGAGAAAGTTTAAATCGAGTGTGTGTTTTTTTTTAGGATGCAGCGGAATTCGACAAGTTTGCCCACATTATTTATTTTTTCTGTAATTTCCGTATACATGCTTACATATTGGCACACGTTGCAAGAGGCCACAAAAGGAACTTACAAAACGGATTAAGGTGATGCACTACGTAGTAATTCAAAATCATGTGTTTTTGGTTTGAAAATTTGGTCGCCTAGAAATGTTTCAGATGCTTTAATTAAATACTGCGAGTAGAATACATCTTGGCCTTTGAAATAATCGAGTAATTTTTAGATAAGTCTTTTTATAAGCCCAGAAAAAATTAATGTATAAGGTCTATGAAAACCGCTTTAAAGTTCAAAATCTCCTACTTACGAACCCATTTGCGGTTATGATTTTATTGTATAATGTGGCAAATTAAGTGATTAAATATTTATGCCTGAACATCCACAAAATAAAATAAAAGGCACTTTTTGGCAATGTATTTTTCTTGCATAAATCAAAACAGGCGGATGGTGTTAAGCGGGAATTTAAACATTATCGCCATCTACGTTAGGTGTGTTATTGATAGCGGCTCGATTTAAAATATTAAACTACGTAGTGCATCGCCTTAAGCGAAAATGGTGAAAATAATTAATAAAACACGACTCGTTTAAAATAGAGCAAAAATCTCTCGACAAATGCTTTAGTTGCATTTAAAGATACACTGTGTTTTTTCCATGCCTATAACATATTAAATAACAGAACAAAACGTGTTTTTAATAATTTTCGGAGCTTACTTTGCGATTTTTTTCTATCCAGGGAATTTTATATTATTGTTTCGGCTTAACAAATGCTTAATAGGTATGTTTGGAAAAGTAAAAACGTCTACCTACCTAATATAATTCGATTCTTAATTTTGAGGTTATGAATACTGATTGGTAACTTTACAGATAAAATACCTCACGTTTGAGCCAATTTTTTTTTATCTACCAAGTTATTGCCTACTTATCTCTTCTATATTTCTATCTTCCATATAGCGACACTCTTGACTGCATAGAAAAGTATTTAAAAATCTGCAATTAATTGGTAGGCGCATCTAGGAACTGCCATCGTTATTTTAAGTAGGTAATATGTATCATGTGTAAGTAATATGTATTACAAGTAATATGTACTCTAAGTAATATGAATTATAATTTATTTGTAATATATATTATAAGTAATATTTACTATACGTAATATGAGTTATATTATTTATTTATTAAAATTGTAAACGCCCTGATAGGCGATTTTATATTTTACATGATTCAAAGACAATGAGATAACTTCATGCCTACATAACGAAAAATAAAAATAATACAAAGTAGAAATAATGTTTAGAAGGTACAGGGTTTTCCAATAAGAGGTGTTATTTTGAATAGCCGGCTATTTCGGAAGATGTTACTTTTGAAGCTGTCATTTTATGACATTTGACAAGTAAAAACTACGCCATTAATAAAAATGGAACGATACACGCTTCAACAACGCATTGAAATTGTTAAAATTCACTTGAGTGAATCAAATGCAAATCATATTGAGTGATGAGGACCATTTCCTCCTCGGTGGCTTCGTCAACAAGCAAAATTGTCGCATCTGGGGCTCGAAAAACCCAAGAGTTATTGTTGAAAAGCCTCTCTATCCTCAACATGTGACTGTATATAATATATGATTTTAAACATATATAATATACATAAGAAAAAAATTAAATAGTAATAATAAGTCGGATACTGGTTTTCCACTTTACGCCATTACCAAATGGCATAGAAATAAAAGTGTAGATAAGTTCATAATACATCATTTTCAAGTGAACAATAAGAAGAATATTAAAATATATGAAATCGCTCATATGCGATGCTCCTAAATAATAATACTATGCTACATTAAACTTCGTCGAGGCGTAAGGCTCTCGACTAGCAAGCTGGAAGTCGCGGCGTGCGCAAGTAAATTTTATTTTGTTAATTTGTGTTATTTCACAAATTACTCATTTAAAATAATATAAAATTTATTTGCGGAACGTTTCAGAGTGTAAGATACTCTCAGTACCGCCCTGGTGTAAAATCACAATTTAGTATTTAAACGTTGCTTGAAATGGCTTTGGCCATGTTTGCTGAACAGATCTGAATAGCCAGGTACTTCCCTACCTTCCTCCTCTCCATCTTCTTCTTATTAATAATGTTTATCGCAACATTCCACATCTTGGTGCCTTTTCCTAGTAGCGATAGTTCTGATGGGAACTAATCCATATTTACTTGCATCCATCCTGTCAAACCTCTTCCAGCAACGTAGTTTAATCACGGGTATTTGATAAAACGTGGCCTGACAATATTCACATGTTATTATGTTAATTTGGGTAAACAGCGAGGAAGATAATAAATTTGACGCCACAAATAAATAAAGCTACCTGTGCGGTTAGACTATAAAACTAGTAAAAATGCGATAAACAGAAGAATTATTAGAGGAAATTGAAGATAAAAATTGTTTAATTAGCAATGAAATTGGACATGCAAAACATTCGTTTGAATTTGAATAAACAAGCCTACTGCTAAAAAAACTAATTAAGCTTAATATATTGGTTATGGATAAAATCTTGTATTTGCATTTAGATTGGTTTCAGTGATAGATATTACATGCTATTATCATCACCGTTTTCCAATTATTATTGATTTTTATTTTCATGTGTTCACATGATATAACAGGCCTCGCAATTTGGTTTTTTCGTGTTAACTAAGGACGGGTTATTTCTCAGAATTTGAACAATTCATCGAAATTCAAAGTTGATTTTCAAGTTCTGTGAAGGTTCTATTCAAGTTCTGTTATTATTTCAGTTTTGTGAAACAACTGGCCAATAATGCTATACTAACAGAACTTGAATACAATCATCACAGAACTTGAAAATCAACATTTAAAATTGATGAATTGTTCGAATTCTATGAAATAACCCGTCCTTAGTGCACTTGGGACCAGGCTGACCGACGATTAGATCTGTAATGGTACGTATAGATTTGCAAACCTTAACTCGAACCGAGCCACGAATTACGGGAAAGTAACGAAGCAACGGCAAGCGGCGTTTCGCGCCCTTTGCGGTTGCTTTGTTCCTTTCCCATCAGTTGAGTTTCAGTTTCTACTCGCTTATGTATACGTAGCATAAGGAATGGGTTTCAACCATTCTGATTATATTCAGATACATTAAACTGTTATTCCTACTTCCCTAATATACTAAACCCACTATTAATGAACGTATTTTAAATTGTACACAACTGATAAACAACGATTTACCATACATGAATGGTTAACAGTTGTGTAAAATTTCAACTACGTTTATTAGTAAGGGGGTAAAAGGATAGTATACATTCATAATATTAATCATCACCATAACATACAATTATCTACATTCTCACTGGTGAAAAACCGCCATTCAAATTCGGAATGATGTTTTTAATGGCTTTAGATATGTTTATTAACCAATTCTGAATAGTCAAGTACTTTCCCACCTTCCTTTTCCCCATCTCCATCCCCTCTCTACTACCATCAGCTTCACAAAATACCCCAAAAGGATATTTTCACTTTTTTTTTTAATTCTCGAAAAAAATTACTATTGTTATGTTGACGAATAAAGTTTCGATAACGATTTTAAATATGCCGCCAAATCAGCATGTTCGTATTTATTCGTCAATTTGGCGGCATACGGTATCAAAAAAAAGTGTTTTTGTGGATATGATCTGTTTATTAGAAAACTGTTTGATATTTTGTAATGAAAATTTTTACAGTTCTCCCAGATAAATGTAGCATTAAAAAAAAAACAAATTGGGTTTCAGAAATTAAGGTTAAGGTACTGAATAAAATCTGAAATATGGAATTTTCGTTATTTTAGTGATTTGTGGTTATATTATTAATTTGATTTTTTATTATTTTTTTATGAACGGTTGAGATTATTGTAGCAATAAAAGAAAAAGTTTTTGAAATTAAGGTTTACAGTACTGAAATAAATCATGAAAACAAGAAATAGGTAAATTTAAGCAAATCTCTTTTACCATGGGTACGTTTAGCCCATTAAATATTATCATATTTGTGCCACTTAAAGGAAGGTAAATTGAATCATCGAAATAATCTTTATGCGTGTACATAGATACTAAAAATAAATATTGAGAAACTTTCGTTTCGAATGTATTTTTTCTCTCTAAGGTTTTTTAACATTTAGAAAAAAAAATAAAAAGAAAGATTTACATTCCCAGGTTACGAATAACCTGACAATATTTGAAAATCTCCTACTGCCACCACAGTAAGCGGAAAATGTTGCTTTTCTTGTGATGGAGGATACAAATACAAGGTACAAATTATTACTGTAATAATTTGTACCCTGAAGATGCTTGAGTAAAGCGAAACCGGCCGGCTATAAAAATTATTAAAAACTCGTGGTTTTAAAACAAAAAGTATTTTATTAAATATGTCAAACCACAAAGTGATTGCTTTCTACAATAATATCCTTTTATAGAGTTATTTTGTGTGAGATCAATGAAATAAATTGAAATATAATATATTATAATAATTTGAAAAAGGTTACCATTATTTAAATATATAATATTAGCAAAAATATAAAACACAAGAAAAAAATATTAATATTGCTGTTAATTATTATAGTAAGGAAAAATATTGAATATAAGAAATTAAAAATTATAATGAATTTTAGAAATTAACATAAAATATTTAAGGAAACAATATTTGTAAAATTAGGTTGTAAAAAGTTTGAAAAGGCAAGAGAGGTGCATTTTTAGTTAAATTGCTTATTTTATTGTGTTATTATTATTTTTAGAAACCAATGTTAAAATTTTCATTGAAATATGTTTATTATCATCATCATTTACAAGACTAAAAAAAATCATTCAGATCCTACTGAAAATATTCTTTTAAGGAGACAAAGTATTTGAATATATGTAAATAATAAAAGGTAGTAGACGTAAATGATAATAATTCACATTCACGACACAGGTCTCTGGAGTCCCCAAAAATAAAAATAAATTAATAATTAAAAATTTCTCTCCAAATAGAAAAAACAAACTTCCCGCAAATATCTGCAGCTGAAATTTTGCATTATTTAACTACAATAGTCATTACTTATTTTCTATTTATTTTTGGTTTCCTGGAGGACCCAGGTGGAAAAACTATGTTTTAGTTTTTAAAAATTTACTCTTTATTTTTGAGACCGTAAAAAATCCATAGAGTGTGAAATATAAAAAAATACACAAAAATGTTAAAAAAAACTCTCTTAATCAAGCAAAAAAACTATCAACATTTAAATTAATTCAAATACCATGCTGGTTGCATAAAAAACTGTCATTTACGTCACATCATGATAATCATCAAAAAGTATTTTCAATCAATAAAGTGTCAATTTCAAAATATCGTCAAAATTTACGATGTCCCATCGGTTCTATGGGATGAAGACACCGTGTGACGCGGCATAATGACGTTGTAGCCAGTTGGAACCATTTCTGAATGTGCGGTTTCAGATCGCGTTTGAAATCAATAATTATGAATGAAAATATTAAAATTACATATATTTTGTACGATAATCAGAAAATAAACTTTATCTTCCACACGTTTTTAAAGGTATTCATAGCTTGTGAACATACCCCATGATGCTTTAATGTCACTAGACAGGGAGTAGTTTTTTTTTTTTTTTTTTACAGTAATACCGCACAAGAGTCCCAACTGCTCCCGTCTGGAGCCAGTGAGACTATGGCATCCCCAATTGGGGTATGTTGTGAGGCTGAGGGTATTGGGGAGGGGAGGGAGATGGGAGAGAGGAAGGTGGGGAAGTACCTGGCTATTCAGATCTGGTCACCAAACACGGCTAGAGCCATTTCAAGCAACGTTTCAATTCTGAATGGTGGTCTTACACCAGGGCGATACTGAGAGTATCTTCCACTCTGGAACGTGCCGCAAATATACTATATATTATTTTTAATTAATTAATTGTGAAATAACACAAATTAATCAAATAAAATTTATTTGCGCAGTTGGGACTTTTGTGCGGTATTTATGAGCATAATTAGATAGAACCTAGGAAATGGAGGTGATTTTTCACAAAGAAAGGCGCTATATAAATTTAAAAATTATTGTGATATAATACGATTTTAATGTTTTGTTTGCAGAAGGCGAGCTCTCGCAATGAATGATTGCCCTGCACGGACTTACGAACCAGTGGCTACTGCAGCGTCATCGGGCAATAAAAATAATTCATCCGGAATAAATAATTTAAATCATTTCGATTGCGGAGGTTCTTCTATAGGTCCAACACGGAGGCTGTATAGGTATAGAATGTGGAAGGCTGAGGAGTAGCGGCAATTAACTTGTATGGCAGGGCAGACCACTTCATTGCCGGCTGACAGGACGAATGTTCCCAATATTCAAATCGCACTGCCCCCTCTCCGTCCTCTGCCTTCTCCGGACAGGGGATGCTGCGAGATGTGAGGAGATTAGTAAGAAGGATGCTAGAAAGGAAACTAAAGATTTTACTTTAATTTAAATAATATATTAACTTTTTCAAGAGTCCCAGCTACTCTCAACCGCCTAGTGCCAGTGAGACTATCATCCCCAAATTGGGGTATGTTTTATATGTATACTATCAAACACGGCTACCATCTTGACAGAATTGACCGGACCTGGAACACACAAACAAATTTATTGAGTCAACGTAGGATTTTACTTCGCTCAGTCAATAATTACATTAAATCAGTATCTGTTACTGGGATATCACATTGCAGAAACGAAATGATAGTTGGAACAAAGCCAAGCCATGTGGGGATTTTTTTTACATTAGCTCTACACAGGCTCGAGGCTTGTGTCATCTTTAGGAAGGAGAAGAGGTTCTGGGAAGGAAAAAGGTAAAATGAGTGAGTAGGAATCCTGGGTTCAGTGTGAGAGACGTTTGAATATACCATCCAACCCCCCCCCCCCTCTCCCCCAGGCTGGGCAGACGAATGCGCCACCTAGACCAGGACAAACCACACCCCTTGATCCCGGGCACCCCTGGTACGCATCACATATAGCTAACCTCTTGGGGCGACCTATAAATAGTATAGGTGTTGGTTATTTACTCAAACTGAGTGAAGGAAATACCCAATTCATCCCCAATGTATGAAGCATATAAACCTATAAGAGAAAGAATTGATGTTTTATATATCTAAGGCTGTCTTTTTGACCAAATTAATTAAAGCAACCTGGATTCAATGTGACTAGTGTTGAATCTCTGTTTAAGCTGAGTAACAACTACGATTTTAATATATATTTTCGTTTGAGGGACTTCTTGACTATGTGGCGTTATTATTCATGATTAATAACTCTGAATAAATCTGCAGGTAACTAATCTCCCAGAGATTTCTTATCCCGGCACAGTGGAATTGCCAGCGCCGATCTGTTGCAGCAAGGCGAGGCGGGAGCACGAGATATCGACATTTTGTTTATTTTAACGTCACTGTGCGCCTGCCGGGACGTTGGGCCTCCTGTCCTCCTGTCCGGGACTCGAACCTAACAACCCGAGATAAATCTTCATAGATGAAGATCTTTACGCCGGGGTGTGAGAAAATCAAACGACTAACGCCTAGAGTGTTCCCAGTGAGATAGAGCCTTCAATCCTGATTCAGACGGTGTTTAATGAATGGGTTCTCGTCTGAACTATTTTTTTTAATACCTTGGCAAATACTGTGAAAGCGTAATGTTAAAATTTTTACCTGTAATAGATTTTCATAATATTCAACTAATTTATGGTTTTTTTTAGTACCTACCAGGGTATCAGTGATGGGTCTCAACTTTTCTAAACATTTCTACAAGCTTACAGGTTAAGTTTGGTTGGTATTTTATGTCAATTTCCAATTTTTATACCGCTTATAGACTTTATTACTTTTTCTCATATTTTTCATAAAACTAACCGTAAAAACTAAGGATGGCTTGTTTCGCAGAATTTGAACAAGTCATGAATTTTCAATGTTCATTTCCGTGTTCTGTGAAAGTCCAATTCAAGTTCTGTTATTAGTTTGGCTAGTTGCTTTACAGAACTGAAATAATAACAGAACCTGAAAAATCTTGAAAATTTACTTTGAAATTTGAAGAATTGTTCAAATTCTCCGAAACAATTCGCCTTTAGTTTCCATAAATTTAAAATATCTTTAAAAGAATATAAATGTGAAAAGCAATTTCATAAAAAATTAACAAAAAGTTTTTTTCACCGTTGTGCCTTTTATTATTTTTATATTTAATATATATAAGTGGGTAGAGTGATGTCATATAAGTACATATGGTTACAAAAACTGAAGAAACTAGTTCTTGTGCTTGGTGAGCGAATTACATTAATTATAAAGAAAATAGAATAACATTATGCAATAGGTAAGTATATATATAAGAGGAACAATTGAAATTTCTGGATTATTTATGGGTAATTGTACATATATAAGATTCTATTACATACTAATTATTGAGTAATTAGGAACATCTAAATACAGTGGAGATGAGTAAAGACTGATAATAATTATAAATAAAGGGAAAAACAGGCAATTGTTTAGTTAATTATTTCTGAAAGTGAAACTTATCCTTTAATTTCTTTATTTCAATCGGAAGAATTATAATATAATAATATTTATAGATATTTTTAACTTCTCTAAAAAAGTGTTCTATCAGAAATAAAGCACATTTTTAATTGACCCACTGGTAAATGTCCAAGTTGAAAAAATTGATTTAAATATGACACAAGGCAAAATCTACGACTACTGTGCTGTTCAGTTCTAAATGTGACTCCAAACGTTTACACTAAACTAATTGATTGCCCATTCAATGTTATGTGCTCGCCGCGAGGATTAAAATATATTTTAAATGAACTCATTTTTGTGGGAATTAATTCGATCGTTTAAATTCAATTCAAAGGAAATAAACACCAGCTTGGTAAATGCTTTCAAATGGCCACAAATCAGACTTTTTTAATCTATAATTAAATTTCACAAGGAGCCCAGTGGTTCGCTCTGCTATTTGCTGCTGGGCATCATAAAACTTAATAATGTCCGCAAACGATGTTGTTTAACCTCAATAAACGTTTTTTACATGTATATTCCCCTTTGTATGGATGAAAAAAAATAATGAAATCGGTCATTATCTTTAAAATTGAATGATATAAGCATTTACTTTTATTTTATCGTAGAAATATGCTTACTAAGCTAATTAAATGTTAAAGTAATTGTTAACCATTCATGGGTACACAATTAAGGCAACATCATCTTTGGCATTAGTTCCTTCTGAAAGTTTTGATCTATGAGCAGCGCTTTCCCTCCTGCTGGTATTCTGGCTCTCTTTTCAGTTCCACATTTCTAAGAGTAAGGGGTGAACCTTCACATCGTGCACATGCCTAAGAATGGGGTGACCTTTTAAATCATTCATATGCCTAAAGATGGTGTTAGCCTTCACATCGTCCACATGCCTAAGAATGGGGTGACCTTTTAAATCATTCATATGCCTAAAGATGGTGTTAGCCTTCACATCGTCCACATGCCTAAGAATGGGGTGACCTTTTAAATCATTCATATGCCTAAAGATGGTGTTAGCCTTCACATCGTCCACATGCCTAAGAATGGGGTGACCCTTTAAATCATTTATATGCCTAAAGATGGTGTAAGCCTTCACATCATCCACATGCCTAAGCCTTCACATCGTCCACATGCCTAAGAATGGGGTGACCCTTTAAATCATTTATATGCCTAAAGATGGTGTAAGCCTTCACATCATCCACATGCCTAAGCCTTCACATCGTCCACATGCCTAAGAATCGAGAGAGCCTTCATATAGTCCTGTTACCTAACTTCAAGTCTCACAACGTTGAGATTAATTCTGCTGCTTATTATTGGAGAAATCTCGTGGACTAATTTTCCATCCTTGCTAGGTGTCTGATATCTAGTGGGGCCGTTCCATTTTTATAAACTTCGTTACTGACGGCACTTCAAACAATGCATACGCCAGTGCTTATATTTTCTTGTGTGACTTCGATGATTCACCTATTCTATTTAACCAAGAATTTCTAAAAAGATGATACAATTTAATACGACTAGATATGGTTGTAAAAAGCAGTGTGAGAGCTTGTCGAATAGCTTGAATTTATTGGCCATGTATGACAAGCAAGAAAGACATAGCCATGATGGATTACAAAGTAAGGACTTCTGGTACCGGGTCTTTACGCATACCAAAGACAATAGCAGAAATAAAGAAGGGTTTATAATAAATATGTTGGACGAAGGAGCGTAGAGGTCTAAAGCCTGTTGGCATGACGGTGTTTAAGCTATCACCGCAACCTTAGACATAAGAAACTGATGGGGAAAAGCAAGCCACTTTCAAGAGGAGAGTCGTTTGCTAGAGGTGGCTACGATTCACCAAGTGTCAAAGCGTCATTGATGATAATAATCATCTATGTAGTATATGAATTGTATTAGCCACGTTCAATAAAGCCTCATTCAGCAATGTTAATGATCGTTTCGCAACCGGAAGCAGATGCTTGTACCTTTTACCACTGGACACTGGACAATTCAATCAATACGCGATACGCCCATCGCTCTACACATTTATTCAATTAAGATTTTGATATCTCGCGTATTGCATCCTTCACAATGCCTTGGACCGCGCGTGGGGGGCACTAATGAAGGAGTCTGTCGTCACACACACCCGTCCAATTGAGGTGTTCCGCAGATGTCGATTCGGATAACCGGCCAATTGTTGTACAACGGACACTCGACAACTTCATTCACGACGAATGATAATATCGATTTAATTAAATACAATATTTTTATTTGACGTTTGAAGTGATAACAGAGTGACAAGATTACGTTGGAGGATTCAAATTAACAGCGCAAACGTATTTATTAAAATTTCAAATATTGTTATTTTGCATTCAAGGCTGGTCGAGTATTATTTGTTATTTTTCGTGGTGCCATTTCTATGATAAGAATTAAAAATGAGTGGGTACGTCACAATGTGAAACTTTTTCATTATTTTCAATATTGCATGCTCAGTGAATTATTAATCTAATTACATCTAGTTAATCATTCACGGGTTATGGCAAAACTGGGAGCAAAATCATATCCGTAAACCTACTGCAAATTATGAACACAGTTAATTTAACATAATTACATACTAATTTCGGTTGTCGGTGCGTGTGAACTGTTTATTTTCAAACTTAGAACTGATAATAAGTACGTAAATCGTATCAGACAAGCGATAAAGTAGGTACCAAAATAATTATATTAACCCTTCAGGTATTAAAATATTTTTACCTACAAAACCAACGAAACGGTGAAATTTCTTAGAATTTCGGAATACTCCCGAGGTGTCTAAAATTTGATACATATTTCTTAAGTTGTCATGAATAACATCATTGTGTATGTTAGTCGTAGCGTCAAATACCTGGGATATATTATCATAGACGCCTTGAAAGATATCGAGGATATGGAAAGGCAAAGAAAAGCGATATCCGTTAGAGCAGGTATGCTGTCAAGGCATTTTAACTTTTACAGTACAAACGTGAAAAAGATTCTATTCAACGCATTCTACACTTCGCTGTACACGTCAGAACTATGAGTGGATTATACTGCATCCCAATGGCTCAAGCTAAAAGTCGCTTACAATATTGCTTACCGCCAACTTTCTGCTTACCGAGATACTGCAGCGCTACGGAAATGTTTCTGGAGGGACGAGTGCACTATTTCAGAGCGCTTCTCCGCCACCACATGGGAAGCTTATGGCGCAGACCACGCCAATCAAATAACACTATCATCACTGCCATGGTTGCCTGGATTGAATCCCCCCTGATGGCCCTCTGGAGACGGGAGATGTCCAAATATCCTCCATAAACGGCTACCTACACACATTTTTTCCACTTAATTTTCGCATTTTTTCTGCCTATCTATGTATTATTATTTTTCTTATTCTAATTATTTTACATTTTATTTCAAAATATGGAATGTATTGCATTGCACTATCCTTGCATACATTCTGGAATAAATTATTCTTATTATTATAAAAAGAAATTCCATTTTAGATACTAGATAAAATTATCTTTGAAATGTTTGTATTTGAAATAAACATTGATGTTTATAAAAAAAATATTTTGATATCAAACATGAAAATTTTACCAAAAACAACTTGCTGGGATATTTTGAAAAAAATCGATGTTTACAAAAAAAAATCCTTTTGTGTAGGAAATTAGTAAGGAAACTGTCATTTCAATTTTTATGCCGTTTATACAATAAAAGCATATTGATAATTTTCTTTCTTCTATCTTTCAACTGTCAATAAAAAAATCTTGCCAATTTCTAATCATACATTATGACAATTTTTTGGATTTTATTTATAAATATTTGAGACAAACTGAGAAGAAAAATTATTTATCTTTCCAACGTCGCTTTATAGAAAAAAAGATAAAAAATACTTGTATAATACGCCCCGGTGAGATCTGTCCTTCAGAGCCTCTAATGCAATGATACTCTACCTTTTTCTTCTGCGGGCCACATTCATATGTTTGTAAAGCTACGCGGGCCACAACACTATACTGGTATGACAAAAAATATCATGAAATCCACCACCCCCGTTTTTTTGGAAAACCATTTGAGTAACCATCAGTGTTGCCAATGGATCTTGGCCTAATGTCGCCGTTTTTCAAACATTAAGGACGGGTTGTTTCGGAGAATTTGAACAATTCATCATATTTCAAAGTTCATTTTCAAGTTCCGTGAAAGATTTTTTTAAGTTCTGTTTTTATTTCAGTTCTGTCAAGCAACTAGCCTATAATGATATAATAACAGAACTTGAATAGGACTTTCACAGAACCCGAAAATGAACGTTGAAATTTGATGAATTGTTCAAATTCTCCGAAACAACCCGTCCTAAGTATTTTAATGTAGCCGAATTTCAGTTGCAGTAATTATAATGAGCTCACATAAATTCTGCCCACATATTCCCCACAAATATTCTACGTGAGCTTGATTCCCCCTTTTATTATTCGAAATCCATGGGGGGGGGTGTGAGAATTTCTGTTAAGCATAATTCCCCACAAAATGAGTTCTCCCCACAAAATATTTAAATATTTGAAATCCATGGGGGGGAGGGGTTGTTACATAGCATCGCTGAAAAAAAATTCTGCACAGATCCATGGGGGGGGTAGCTACGGGATTCCATTTATTTCGAAAAATTCCTCACATTTTTCCGGTCGCAAAATATATTATGTCAAATACCGGTGTATTTTTGTTTAAAAGGTGAAGGTTTTTGCTATGTTTTGTTTTTTTTAAATTATTATTTGTGATTTGGCTGATTTAAATAACTTGTCTCTGAATAGGCGACCTGTCGCCTTTTAGACTTTTTCGTCGCCGATTCTCGTTCTGAGTAGCCTAAATGGCGATAAATCGCCTTCGTTGGCAACACTGGTAACCATTTAACTTTGGAGCTGTCAAAAATTTATGTGTTTCCACGAGCAAAATTATTTGTGCGCATATTTGTCTGTCAAATCTTTGTTTTTTGGAGATAGATCTAGCGTGTGAAGTTGCAACACTCTTATTCCAGATCTGATGTTGACACGACAACGACTATCCTCTTCGAATTTCAATGTCTCTACGTCTAAGTCGCAATTAATCTCAAATTAACGTGATATAGAATGCCAGATTTTGTAAATCAAGTTCCTGATATTAAATGTATTGAGGGCCGCAGGTTGAGTATGACTGCTCTAATGGAATACGATTTTTGGGGCTAGTAATATCTTTCCGAGGCTTGAAGGGTTAATTAATAATTATTTATTCACAATGTGTATTTCCTTTGTTTACATCTTTAATAGAGTGAAGATACGCTTCTGATTCAAAGCGCTTTCACTGAACTAGGTCCAATCAACATACATGCTTATAAAAATCGGGTTCTTCATGTAGCTGTTTCATACATGTTCTTTGAATGGGTATGCATTTTATAAGCGGTGCTACATTTTTTTCTTCGATTACTATGAACTTGCATGTCATTGAATATAAGACGTCTATATAAATATAACGTGTCTCTTGTATGTCATTGGATAGAAGATGTCGATATGAATATACCGCGTCTCTTGTATTTTATTGGATAGAAGATGTCGATATGAATGTAACGTGTCTCTTGTATGTCATTGGATAGAAGATGTCGATATGAATGTAACGTGTCTCTTGTATGTCATTGGATAGAAGATGTCTGTATGAATGTACCGCGTCTCTTGTATTTTATTTTATAGAAGATGGCGATATGAATATAACGTGTCTCTTGTATGTCATTGGATAGAAGATGTCGATATGAATATAACGTGTCTCTTGTATGTCATTGGATAGAAGATGTCGATATGAATATTACGTGTCTCTTGTATATCATTGGATAGAAGATGTCGATATGAATATAACGTGTCTCTTGTATGTCATTGGAAGAAGTTTTCTATATAAATATAACGTGTCTCTTGTATGTCATTGGATAGAAGATGTCTGTATGAATGTACCGCGTCTCTTGTATTTTATTGTATAGAAGATGTCGATATGAATATGACGTGTATCTTGTAAGTCATTGGATAGAAGATGTCGATATGAATATAACATGTCTCTTGTATGTCATTGGATATAGATGGATGAGAAGAATTTTTCAAGGTACTAACAATAAAACGGTAATTTTTTTCTTAGGAAAAGCAATCATCTCGAGGCAAATACAGTTTTTTTTAAATACTTTCAGCTTCACAAATCTCACATTTATAATATTCCGTGATTTTCTCGGGATTGCGCTAGTTTATCTCTCTTATTATCTCTTTGTCTCTCATTAGATTTCCACATTTAGGAAAAAACAAAATGGCCACTTGATTTATGTTTTGACCTTCGGATTCGTAATGGATGACCTTACCCCTCTATACGTGAGGTCGATCTAATAATTAATTTAAACACTAAGATTAATTTAATCAATTGTTGAGTCCCGACAAATTATGCGATTGTTGCTAATAATATTGTTTAAATATTTATACATAATATTTCATTAACTCACTGATGTATTTATTCACGTGGGTGTTAATAAACAAGAAGCAAGACGGTTAGAAGCTATAACCTCAGTCTCAGTCGGTTTTCAGTTGCCATAAATACTTCTCAGTATTCTGTGCTCCTGGTCCTCGTAATTACCAGGTGAATCAATTCATGCCTAATCACGGCTACTATAATAATACGTTAGAGTGGTGTGGGCCATAAGTCCACTCTCAGTGGAGAAGCACATTTATGTAATTGCTGGTTCCCCATATTCAATATTCATTGAATGTCCCATCATTCAATTTGTGAGTACAGTCAGACCATTTGATAGGTCTTCAAGAATCTTCACTAATATAATAATATTTTTATTCCCGGCTGCATGAATGGGATTTGCAATTCAATTTATCCATATTACAACCGATACAAAAAAGAGAGAAGATAGAAGAAGGGTGTTGATACCTGTCGGTAAATAACAAAAAGCAACATTAAAAGAAAAATTAATTTACAAGGTAAAAATTTTGCATAAAAAAGTATGTTACGGATTATATAATATTTATGATTTAAATTTTAGTGTGTAATATCAACGGAAATGATTTCTTTTCCAATCCTAGTTTTGTGACTAACGTAATTGGTGTCGCGAAGCTGCGACTCCACTATATTTTAAAGGTGGTGAAGAGCAAAGCCCTATGCCACACGCTCAAAGGACCAGTCCCAAACTACACCGAATGCTAGGTTATGGGACGATTTACGCATCCGACAAACCCGATGGATAGTGCAATAGTCAAAAAGGTATAAATCTGGGCTTCTGGAGCACAAGATAAGCCCAGATTGGAATGCAGGAAAGATGGACTCACCCGTTGACGATTACCACACGTCTCCAGGAGTTTTGGATGATTTCACTTCACAAATATATAATCGCCCTGTCTCATATTAGTTATCACTACGAACTCTGATGAGCAACTAACTCCACTTGTCCGATTTTACGTGTGTCGCAACAATCATTTTATTATGGTGACATTTTGGGATGGGTAAAAGGGTAGGTAGGACATTTGCAGGATTTTGTATTGACATTGCACTTGTCCATTAAGCCTGTGGATGCATACCTAACAATCCCCTATATATTGCGCGAACAGTAATTTTTTACGGCAATTTGTTGCCGGCAAGGTATTGCCATCAAGATTTCGTATTTTCTGGAAAGATTTTGCACAATTATCGTATATTGCCTATTCTTGTTGACTCCTTACCCTGAACCATTGAGTCTGTCAAGTAAAAGTTAAAATTGTGGCAAGTAGAGATCCCAAAACTTTTATGATAAATTTTCCAAGCTCCGTTTTCGGAGAAGTTCACAAATATTCCATTTATTTGTATTTTTTATATTAAGTATAAATTAATAGAATCATTATTTGTAAGTTGTAATATAGGTACTAGTTATAAGATCTAAGATCATTATTTGTAAGTTGTAATATAGGTACTAGTTATAAGATCTA
Organism: Hesperophylax magnus; assembly: GCA_026573805.1. Lineage (NCBI taxonomy): Eukaryota > Metazoa > Arthropoda > Insecta > Trichoptera > Limnephilidae > Hesperophylax > Hesperophylax magnus. The sequence goes on from JAIUSX010000022.1 coordinate 13,048,063, forward strand.
AGATCATTATTTGTAAGTTGTAATATAGGTACTAGTTATAAGATCTAAGATCATTATTTGTAAGTTGTAATATAGGTACTAGTTATAAGATCTAAGATCGTTATTTGTAAGTTGTAATATAGGTACTAGTTATAAGATCTAAGATCATTATTTGTAAGTTGTAATACAGGTACTAGTTATAAGATCTAAGATCATTATTTGTAAGTTGTAGTATAGGTACTAGTTATAAGATCTAAGATCATTTGGTTGGGCCAATTTGCAATAGACATTAATTTATACATACATCTCATGCACAGATATACACATACCTGCGACCACTGTACTGAGATAGTATTGTTATCCTTTGTCCTACCTTCCTTCCCATTCCTGCTAAATTTATGTGCCATTTGGTAATCTGTCAGTATGTTGCAATAACCCGAACCGCTAACAATAAAACCGCATCCGATCGAGATCTCGTCTCCCTTATCTTACGAAATTATTATTCGCGACGATATAGTGCAATCCGCTTGTGTTAAGTGACATTGTTGTGAAGAAAAGACGGGAAGAAACAAGTGCCCCTTTCCTAATGGTGAGTCCTTCCTGTATCCATACAACAAATATTATCTTATGTGCAGTGGGCATTGCTCAATCACTCAAGGTCCTTCGACAATCATTTTTTTACACTAACATAAAAAACAACTACATAACTTCTTACACACCATAGTTGGCCCAAACGAGCCTGATATTGAACCGTAATTTCCGTAATTTCGGTAATAAACCATAAGAGTGTTATTGCGTTTTACATACCCGCGTAATCAATTAATAACTACCCGCATTTTATTTCTGGATATTCCTATCCGATATTACTGGATGGTTTAAACGGAAATAACATATTTACCCGCAAATAGAATAGATTAAATATATGCCAATACCGCTATTTGATATCTATTTCTAATAATAATACCGATATTGTTATATCAACCGCATTTAAAATTAACCGCATTTCATTATAAATAATTTGGTTATTGTAATACATCCCAGTATTGGATGTATTATACATAAAAAGAATAATACTTGTAAAGTGACGTAAAGTGATAAATTTGTTCTACCCGCATTTTCAATACTTAACCCTTCACGGCTCCCGCACTGAGTTAACCCTACGGGCATAAAAGTTAATTTATTGAATAAAAATTTAATATTAATCAATTTATTTTATATAAATATTATTATTATATTATTTTTTACCGTATTCAATAATAAAATAACCAGAATCAGAAATGGCTACAAGCGCGTCCGGGTCGTCACGGGACGAAAGACTCTTGAAACGTTTAAATGCAAAATTGGCCGCTAATTTTGCATGTTTGCAATCAGTCTTCGACAAGATGAAGAAGGCTTCTGATAGTGTTAACAATCGGCAATCTTTTTTATCAGGCGCAAGTACATTAGAAAGAATTCGGTCCGAATTTATAACGCTTCTAGATGAAAAGGTTAATTGTGAACTGGAATTGAACCCAGAAGCAGTCGCTGAATATTCTCAATTAAATGCTTTTGAGGAAATTTTCGGCATTATTAAATATACCGAAGCAAACATGCTGGCCAATCCAGTTGAAAAACCTCGCCGTCAAATTAAATTACCGCCTTTAGAAATAGCGTGCTTTGACGGAAAATTAGAAAATTGGCCTCTTTTCTATGAGACTTATATCTCGGTTATCCATTCAAATAATTCATTGGATAATTCAGAAAAGATGCAGTATCTGATGTCCAAGTTGACGGGAAAAGCTTTAAATATTTGCAAAACTATCACACCTACCGGTACAAATTATCAAGTGATATGGGACGCATTGTGTACCAAATATAATGATCCACGCGTTCTCGCTGAGTCATACTTTGATCGATTGCTGAAAATACCTGCTGTTACTTCGGTTACGCCCGCTTCGCTAGAAAAATTTGCAGATACATACGCGACTAACATTGCCGCACTGAAACAGTTACGAATCAAGGATCTCGCAGAATTTATATTGCTACAACTGGGCCTTAAACGTCTTGACATAGAGACAGTGAAGGCTTTCGAATCGTCTATTCGGAATGATGAAATTTTCCCGTCCAGCTCTGATTTAATTGATTTTGTGAGAGGACAGCAACGAATTCTTAATCGCGCGCAAATTGCACAACCTACGTCGAGCCGTCTTGGCTCAAATAATAATAATTCCGCAAAGACATTTATTAATGTCGAAAAAGGCGACAATCACTCTGTCGAAATTTGTTTTTGTTGTCAAAGGGGATCGCACCCTTTGTATCAATGCTCTAAATTTACCGGTTTAGAACCACGCGAGCGATTTAATTTAATTAAGTCATCGAATATACGAGTTTGCGTTAACTGCCTCAGTACTAGGCACGGCACAAAAGCGTGCAAATCAAAGAGTACGTGCAAATCATGCACTCTCAACCACCATAGTTTGTTGCATTTCAAACAAACTGATCAGCGAAAACCACAACGAGACCAAATACCGTCTCCCGCGTCGCCAGCAGACGTCGATAATGACGATTCAAATTCTGCAAGCCCGGTGTCACTGTGCGTGACAAATTCATTTACTAGAGCAAATACTACTGCACTCTTAGGAACTGCCGTTTGCACTACCCGAGATGCTAAGGGCCAGGTGCAGACAATACGTGCTCTGATAGATAGCGGCTCCCAAAGGGATATTATTACGCGTAAATGCTGTTTACGTTTGAATCTCACGGTGCGATCATCGCAAGGCACGTACGTCACGGGAATAGGCGACTCAAGAAATTTGACAAAGGGCATGACTTGTCTAAAATTATACTCCCGCTACGACGACACTCACTCGTATATGATTGAACCTTATGTAGTAGAAACTATAACTAGTGAGTTGCCTACTGTTAACGTCAACCGCGCCTCGTTGTCGTATCTTGACAATTTGCCCTTAGCAGATAATACTTTCTGCACTCCCGGTGAAATTGATATTATCTTGGGATGTGACATGTTTGCTCGCATTTTTAAAGCAAACAAAATATCAGGTTATCCCGGCCAGCCAATTGCTATAGAAACTACTTTGGGCTATCTCATCCTGGGCACTGCTCCAACGATGACTGAGACCCCAAGTATAAACGCCACACCATCATTTTGTACGTTTGCGAAAAATGATGACTTTTGCCTTTCGCGCTTCTTCGAATTGGAAGACATTCCAGACGAGAAGTTTTTAACGCCTGATGAACAGGAATGTGAAGAGACTTTTAAACTCACCACTTCCCGTGACACGACAGGTCGTTACATTGTTGCGTTGCCGTTTCGCAACAGTCCTTCTATCCTCGGTGAATCGTTGCCAGCCGCTGAGCGCCGGTTCCGATCTCTCGAACGCCGACTAATCGCTCAACCCGCTATAAAATTAGAGTATGACAAAATATTGCGCGAATACCTACAGAAAGGGTACATTTCGCCTGTCGATAATACTGACTTACCCCATTACGTCATTCCGCATCATATTGTAGTTCGCGAGGATAAATCAACTACTAAAATCCGCATGGTTCTGGACGCGAGCATGAAATCCGATTCGGGCTACTCGCTCAACGACATTCTACATACCGGTAAGAATTTACAAGGTGATTTGTTTCGGATTATACTCAAGTTCCGATTGTTTGCAGTAGCTATAACCGCCGAAATAAAACAAATGTATCTTCAAATTGTAGTGCAAGAAGAATGCCGTCGTTATCAGCGAATACTTTATAGATTTAACAATAGCGACCCTTTACAATTGTTCGAATTTAATCGCGTCACATTCGGCATGTCTTGTAGCCCATTTTTGGCAATGCGTACACTGCGCCAACTCGCGTCGCATGAACGACCTCGTTTTCCACTTGCTGCCAACTTGGTGGAAAACGGATCTTTTTATATGGACGATTTCGTCACCAGTTGTTCGTCGGTCGAGGAAGCTTCCGAGTTATCGACGGAATTAATTCAGCTGTTCGCTGCTGGAGGATTTGACCTTGTAAAGTTCTCTAGCAATTCTCCTAATCTTTTGTCCACGATTCCTTCAGCTCGTCGTGTTAAGGAACATGTGGAATTTAATCCTGATGAAAACCTAAAAATACTAGGGCTTCATTGGATACCCGCTTCAGATAATTTCGTTTTTGTTGTACACTCCAACGAAAGAACTTGTACTAAACGAAACATTCTCTCGACGATTGCTCGTCTTTGGGATTTGATGGGTTTCGTTGCACCAGTTGTATTATTAGCCAAGCTTATAATTAAGTCTCTTTGGGAATACAAGCTTGATTGGGACGATACTCCTCCTGGAACTGTTGTCACGCTTTGGCGACAGTTTGAAAAAGAATTGCCATTACTACAAACTATTAAAATTCCTCGTTTTGTAGGAATCGAACACCAATGTGTACTAACCCTTATCGGGTTTTCAGACGCAAGTGAACGCGCATACGGAGGTGTTATTTACTTACATGTTTACTGTCCGAATACTGATAAAATCACAATTAGTTTATTATGTGCCAAATCCAAAGTCGCTCCCGCTAAGACGGTTTCACTTGCGCGATTAGAACTATGTGGAGCACTAATACTTGCGCGATTAATGCATACGGTCAGTAATACCTACGCATCAAATTCAAGAGCTCATACGACCTTAGCTTTTTGCGACAGCACGGTTGCTCTAGCGTGGATAAATTCACCGCCTGCGAAATGGCAGACCTTCGTTGCCAATCGTGTGTCACAAATACAAAAACACCTGGGGGCTGAATGCTTCTATCATATAAAAGGGAAAGACAATCCCGCCGACTGCCTGTCGCGTGGTCTTACCCCCGCTCAACTCATAGACCATCCGTTATGGTTTAATGGCCCCGCATTCGCTCGGTTACCTAAAAATGATTGGCCTTTACAGCGTTTTGATTCGAAATCTGTATCTGATCCACCCGAACTGAAAACTAAAGTTTTGATGTCCGTTCAAAACAATAACCGCCTCAAAACAATTGCTCCACCTTTACTGTGTGCACTAGCTACTCGTGTTAGTTCATGGCCAAAATTAATTCGGATTGTAATCTATGTTTTTCGTTTCATTAAGAAATTACCGCGAACATTCGAATTAAGTCATATCTTAACTGCAGAAATAGCTGTTATAAAATCAATACAGCAAGAACATTTCTCCGAAGATATAAAGGCAGTCAATGATGGGAAGAAGGTTCGGCGAGCTATTGCAAAATTGAATCCGTTTCTTCATCACGGTATTCTAAGGGTAGGAGGCAGATTAAAAAACGCTGAAATAGAATTTGACAGTCGTCATCCCATTCTATTACCCGCGCGTGATCATGTAGTCGATTTAATAATAGATTACTATCATATCAAGAACTTACATACGGGTCCCACTTTACTCATGTCTCTGCTGAGACAAAGATTCTGGATACTTTCCTCGCGTAATCTGGTCCGGAAGCGCGTGCACCGGTGCAATACGTGCTTCAAGGTTAAGCCTAAACCACAATTCCCAATAATGGGAGATTTACCCGCTTGTCGCGTCCGCGAAGCCAAGGCTTTTCTACACACAGGTGTTGACTACGCTGGCCCGCTTCAAATAATCCCTTATAGACGTCGGGGGGTCCGAAGTCAAAAGGCATACATTTGCATATTTATCTGCCTAGTGACCCGTGCAGTTCATATCGAACTCGCTTCAGATCTTTCCACCGAAGTCTTTCTCAACGCTTTCAAGCGTTTTTTATCTAGACGTGGTCCTGTGAGTGTAATGTACTCCGATAATGGAACGAACTTCGTGGGAGCTAAGTCTCATTTAAACTCTTTATTCGATCTAATAGAGTCTCGTAATTATAAAAAGGAACTCTCAAATAATCTACGGGAAAACCGCATCGAATGGAAAATGAATCCTCCTCAAGCTCCACACTTTGGTGGAATCTGGGAAAGTAACATTAAATGCCTGAAGAGTTATTTAAATAAAATCGTAGGCACCTCTCTACTGACTTACGAAGAGATGCAGACAGTGCTTTCTCAGATTGAAGCAATTTTAAACTCACGTCCGCTGTCGGTACTTAGTGTCACCGATGTTTCAGCTCCGTTACCTTTAACACCCGCGCATTTTTTAACACTTACGCCGTTAAAATCTCTACCCGCCGCTGACTTGTCCAACGAGTCCGTAAACTTACTGCAAAGGAAGCATCTCGTCGATCATCTCGTCCAGACTTTCTGGAACCGCTGGCGTATGGAATATTTAAATACTTTACAATCGCGGCAGAAATGGAACACGAGTTCAAACCCGGTAACGGCAGGCACAATTGTAATGATCAAGTGTGACAATATTGCGCCTCTTCAATGGCCTATTGGCATAATAGTCAACGTATATCCCGGTTTGGACGGAGTGACCCGTGTTGCTGATGTCAAAACGAACACCGGCATATACCGCAGAGCAGTAGTAAAACTCTGCCCTTTACCGTCGCAATAATAGTCCTTGGCAACTTGGTCATCAGATGGTACATCTATGGCCCTCTTTTTTATTTTCTACATTATTCTATTTAATTTAGTTTAAATTTACCGCTGATTAATTTTATTACTAAATTAATACAATAGCATCACATATTAACATTTTTCTGACCTTTTTACAAATTAATACTAATTTTACCGCGTGTTACTACAATTTTGTTCGTTTTAACGTTAAAGCGTTCTGACCTTTTTATGGTTTATGGAAGTGGATTCTTTCATCCCCTTCCAGGCGGGGGGCATGGTTGGGCCAATTTGCAATAGACATTAATTTATACATACATCTCATGCACAGATATACACATACCTGCGACCACTGTACTGAGATAGTATTGTTATCCTTTGTCCTACCTTCCTTCCCATTCCTGCTAAATTTATGTGCCATTTGGTAATCTGTCAGTATGTTGCAATAACCCGAACCGCTAACAATAAAACCGCATCCGATCGAGATCTCGTCTCCCTTATCTTACGAAATTATTATTCGCGACGATATAGTGCAATCCGCTTGTGTTAAGTGACATTGTTGTGAAGAAAAGACGGGAAGAAACAAGTGCCCCTTTCCTAATGGTGAGTCCTTCCTGTATCCATACAACAAATATTATCTTATGTGCAGTGGGCATTGCTCAATCACTCAAGGTCCTTCGACAATCATTTTTTTACACTAACATAAAAAACAACTACATAACTTCTTACACACCATCATTATTTGTAAGTTGTAATATAGGTGTACTAGTTATAAGATCTAAGATCATTATTTGTAAGTTGTAATATAAGTACTAGTTATAAGATCTAAGATCATTATTTGTAAGTTGTAATACAGGTACTAGTTATAAGATCTAAGATCATTATTTGTAAGTTGTAATATGGGTTATAAGATCTAAGATCATTATTTGTAAGTTGTAATATAGGTGTACTAGTTATAAGATCTAAGATCATTATTTGTAAGTTGTAATATAGGTACTAGTTATAAGATCTAAGATCATTATTTGTAAGTTGTAATATAAGTACTAGTTATAAGATCTAAGATCATTATTTGTAAGTTGTAATATAGGTAATAGTTATAAGATCTTAGATCATTATTTGTAAGTTGTAATATAGGTACTAGTTATAAGATCTAAGATCATTATTTGTAAGTTGTAATATAAGTACTAGTTATAAGATCTAAGATCATTATTTGTAAGTTGTAATATAGGTACTAGTTATAAGATCTTAGATATCGGCGGAAAGTTAAAAGATACATTAAGTTTGGGGTTAAGTTTAAATTATTAATTTTCTAAATATGTGCCTTTTGCATTAGCCGTGCTTTTTGACTGGATCTTAATAACATACATATATTTTACCAACAAATGTAATTTTTTGTTCATATTTCCCATCTTTTCCTCCTTCCCATTTACCTTATAATATTCCCCACAATGGGTTATTTAAAATGTTTTTTTACTCTCGAAAAAAGTGATGATGATGAAGGTATTTTTAATTTAATTTTATGTTGACGAATAAATTTTCTGTAACGGTTTAAAATGTGCCATTTATAATAACGTCCATGTTATAATAACGTATAAAACGACATTTTATAATAACGTCCTACGTTATAATAACCTTGTAGCCAGTTTGAATCTATATGGAATTTGCGGTTTTAGATTGTCTTATTACATTGAAATGAAATAAAATTACAGATTTTAGTAATCAAAATCAGATTGTAACTTATCCTAAATCTATTTGAGTGATTTGTCTCAAAAACGGTTATCATACATTTATAAACATTAATTACACATGCGCTCACTTATGCAGTGCAGGTAGCATGTAGAATGCAGGTAAAATATTTGTATTCACGTTGTTCAAAATATTATCTGAAGGTAAAGTGTTCTATTAAAAGGTTCACCGAATTAAACAAAAGCTCCTCTTCGCATTCGACGTCTTGTTTAATAACACAGTAGTCTCCGTCAAAGAATTTAAGTTCATTCATCGCGGCGAAGGAGTGACGATCAAAAATCAATAAATATTACGCCTTGTCTTATTAAAAAAGCTAATCGAGATTTATTTGTTTTTTCACCTGCGATTGTTTAAGCGGATGTACTTTAAGAATGACTTGAGACAACTGGTAGTGGTATACCTAGGTTACTACAGATGTGTACTTAAGCTAGGTACACATTTTACGGATCGAGTTTAAAGTGGATTGAATACTAATCAATTATTATTAATTTACCCACACAGTCTTACACTAAATTTAAGACGGATCACCGGGGGCGGATCAATCACTCTGGGCCCTGATCGCATTAGCAATAGTGACCATCAACCAATATATTTCATTTACATTAATAACGTATGAATTAATAGAAATAATTTAATATTCATTTTGAAAATATACAGGGAGTCCTGGGGTAAAGTGCGCTAACTTCGGGGGTAACTTTTATCGAATTTCAAATATTTGAATGTAATTTAAACCGCCTTCTACAATCACATTGAGCGGAAAATGTTGCTTGTGTTATGATGGAGGACCTAGCCAGCCGAGGAATTGAACACACGACGCCTAGATGGGATCCAAACGCGAATTCAACTCAGCCACCAAACCAGTAAATAAAAGCCATATAATATATGAAAGAAGTAAAAGACATAAAAGACAAAAAATGCATTAAAGATATAAAAGACATAAAAGACCTGAAAGTCATAAAATACATAAAAGACATAAAGGACATAAAAGACATAAAAGATATAAAAGACCTAAAGTACATCAAAAATATGTATAGTTTTAAGTCATTCGTTAAAAGTTGTAAATAACTCGACATTAATCTTAGTTATAAGCCAAAAGTAATAAGTTATAAGTCTAAGTGATACGACTAAACTAAATGCATAAATTAAGCTGCTAAGCGCCCTTGAGGTGATTTTTTCACAAAAACGTCGCTATACAAATAATCCAATCATTATTATTAAAGACATAAAAGATATATAAAAGAAGTAAAAGACATAAAAGACAAAAAAGATATAAAAGATAAACGACCTAAAAGACATAAAAGTCCTGAAATACGTAAAATATATTAAAGACATAAAGAGACATTAAGACGTAAATACAAAAGACAAAAAAGCCATAAAAATGCATTAGAGACATAAAAATATATAAAAGACATGGACATAAATAAAATGTATTATATTATTTTAATTAAAAGCTACTATATTTAACTGAAAAGATATAAAAGTCATGGACATACTTAAAACTTGGATATGATATTACAAAATCAATATGGGGAATATTAAACTTGAAATTTATTATATTGTTACTTGGATGCATCTCGTGGCCTGGTCATGCACGCAATCAGAAAATATAGGTGAGTCCGCCCCTGGTGATTACCCTCCAGAAGCAAAATACCTACGGGAATAATATTAGTCTTAATATTGACTACAACTTCCTGATTTTTTTACACCGCGCAAGATGGGCAAAGACGCAAAGATGCGCCGGTACCCGCTAACTAATAGAAACTTAATGATACGTAAAAACTGTGAACGGCCAAAAAAGAAACATGTTTCATTAGCATGTTTCCTGTATTAGTGAAACTGTACGAGCAATGCTGGTTAAAAAAAACTATCGATCAATATTCAGTTTTTGTAAATGACTCCTCATATAACAGGCTGTGAATTACGGTTACTGTAATCGCTGGTGAGTGACGGTTTAGATATTATTTGTTGCGTTCCCACAAACAGTTCTCCAACTCGTCGTGGAAGGAGATTTTAGAGAATAAGTTCTTTATATTAAATCAGGGATTTATTCAATACTTCGCGTATTACAAGAGTGACTTCGATGGTCGACCTAACTTGGAGCTAGCTAAATGAGATCTGCAAACACCGTGTTTGTCTGGAAGCAGCCTAACTGGCCCTAGCGACTACTGACTACTAGCTGCCATCTTGCGGACTTCCCAGCAAGCTCTTTGCACTGCCCTCTATGAATGCATCTGTGAAGCTCTTAGCTAACTCACTTCCCAACATTATTATAAATCACATTTTAAAAATAACACTATATAAACGCAATCGGTTAATTTATCGTGGGGTAATTGTACAACCAAATCAGGTTATTCTAATTACATAACACCATAACTTTGTTAATTTCCTCGCCATATTATTATGTGTTTGAGTTGTTCAAGATTAAGGAAATAAAAATATGGTTTTATGTGTAACAGAAGAAGCTGATTTCAGAGTTACCTAGTTGTACTAATTACCCCGCAATAATAGAACGACTGAAATAAAACCGACTAAATGAAGGTGACAAATACATTTTTATCCTACTCATTTTTTTTTTTTTTTTATTTGGTACAATATTTTTTACATTTTAGAGTTTTCAAGTAATGTTGGCCTCACTGGGTGGCTTGCCCGTGCTGAGGCCTTCATTTTATAATATGAAAATATAATCTACATAATACATTTAAAGAGAAAATAAAACATTTAATATATAATCTTGTGTCTTTGTGAGTGATGTGTGTTTATATTGGTTTTGTGTGTTACGTGTAGGTTTTATTTTTATTTTATGCTATGACATTTTGGTAATATTGTTTTATTTGTTCTTTCCATTTTGTAATTTTGTGTGTGAATTTATTTTTATTTTCCTCAATTTTAATTTCAAGTTTTACACTGTTGAAAGCTTTTATAGCATGGTATTGGTAGTGTCTTTGTCCAAAGCTTCAATTTACTGTCGGAGTTTTTATGTTTTCTTTGTACGCTTGTCTAACTGGTCTGTTAGTGTTTTTTTGTGTATGTTGAAATTTTTTTTTGTCAAAAATGTAGTTTAGTAGTGTTTTAACGTATAATTGGCGTATATCTAGTACGTCACAGCTGTTGAATATTTGGTCTGTATCAGTCAGTCTATGTTTTTTTAGTATATTACCTTTAAGATCGTTTTCTGTGCGGTTTCTATGTAATTGATAGCCGAGTTTGTTGCTCCTCCCATTATTATTGAAACGTTATCAATAATATTCAAAGAATTTGAAACGGAAGAAGGTGCAAACAAAAATTAAGTTGTGACCAAGACTCGAACACAAAGATCTATCCTGGATCCGGGAATAACGCATTTGGGCATTTTCTTCAAAATTTGTACAGGGTTTTCCAATAAGAGGTGTTATTTTGATATTCAATTGTAAAAGATCAATAGTTTCGTTGCTTGTGTGGCACGTAGCGCCGTCTTGTTGAAAGTAAACGTTGTCCAAAACAATATCATCCAATTCCAGCCATAAAAAATCATTAATCATCTCTCAATAGCGCAATCCATTCACCGTAACTGTTGCTCCAGCCTCATTTTCGAAAAACTAAGGTCCAATGACTCCGCCGGACCATAAACCGCACCAAACAGTCACACGTTGAGGATAGAGAGGCTTTTCAACAATAACTCTTGGGTTTTCCGAGCCCCAGATGCGACAACTTTGCTTGTTGACGAAGCCACCGAGGTGGAAATGGGCCTCATCACTCAAGATGATTTTCATTTGATTCACTCAAGTGAATTTTATTAATTTCAATGCGTTTTTGAAGCGTGTATCGTTCCATTTTTATTAATGGCGTAGTTTTTACTTGTCAAATGTTAAAAAATGACAGCTTCAAAAGTAACATCTACTGAAATAGCGGGCTATTCAAAATAACACCTCTTATTGGAAAACCCTGTATATTTGTGTTTTTATCATATCCCACGATTCTGATTGGTTTTTTTATAGTTACGTATTGTAGAATATTGTAAAGTTATACATTTTTAACACTCAAATATATTCATTTACTTTATTTAGTCAGTTAAATACAACTATAGTGCTTGTATATACTTTTAATTAATTATTTAGATTAAAAGGAAGTGCGTGTTTACCATGTCCCATTTCTACATTCAATTAAACAAAGTCTGATTTCGTATTTAATTTTAGGTATTTAAGATTATTTTTGTGGTGTCTTAAGTAGCTTCCATAATAAACTTTTGAAAATGTAAAGTTTTTACATAAATTTGGACCAACGTTGTTCCAAAAAGTTACACACATTTTACATAGGAATTGTTTATAATTTGTAAAAAAAAAGATCCACCCTCAATTAGTATTCTGGGCAATGGGGAGTATAATGTGGATATACATATTATGATAGTTAGTCCCAGAATTTCTGCACTGTATAAAAAATACCGACTTTTGAAAATCCGGTACACAGAAAAAAATGATCCTGTTAAAAAGGTGATAGCAAGCTACTTTCCTGATAAAATATTAGTCATTCATATATCGAAAACACGTGTTCTTCTTCTAATAAATACCATGACGGAATGTGACAATATCAGTATATCATTATCAATATTTATATGAACATGTGTTCCGCCGTTCTAATAAAATTAACAGTATTTCATATCAATAAATTTTCTCTGTGTATTGTTGGAAACTTATAAAAAAAGTTAAAAATATTAAAACATCTACATATTTGGGCAAAAATGCCCATTTAACTCATGCAGATGGAACCAGCGGCGTAGCTACCTAGGGGCTACGCGGGGCAGTGCCCCGGGGCCCTCAAGCTCAGGGGGCCCTCGAATCCTTACCAGAAATCTCGATCGAACTGAACTTTTGGAAATTTCTCCCATTTTTAAAATAAATATGACAGGTTGCATTTTGCAACCCCACTTTAATCATGACAACTCAGTTGAGAGAAATTCAAAAGTAATGCCTAGGGAATTCCCCTAAATTCTTTCTGTAGGTTGGCAGTGTTGTCAATTTGACGGATAGTGATATGCGCTTCATTTCCCAACGACACTTGTAGCGTATTAAAATATGGATAAAAAGAAGAAACCCAGTGGTGCATTTAAACGCAAACAACGCCAAGAAAGAGAATATAGTAAACAAAAATTGACAAATTTTTTAGTCAGCCTTCTGCAAGTACATCTGGCCAAAATATTTCTATTGATAGTGACTCAAATAATGTGGTAACTGCAGTGTTGGTTGAGAAGCCTACTGAAGAAGATTCGACAATTATTGCAGTTGGAGATACCTCCGCCGCCGATCATGTGAACGTGGATGATGTTTACATGAAAACACATAAGAGCGGAGGGTTTGGAGGAACCACAGACCTCTACATTTAAAATCTAAATCCGACTAGATGGTCCAGTAGGGTCAATACGATATCTGAAATAATACTTCGTTATTTTGATATTATCAAAGCATTATCAGAAATAGTTCTAAAGAGTCCTAATAAAGATGAGCGTAGTGAAGCAGAGAGTATTAAAACAAAAATGCTAAATTTTGAATTCGTGTTGCTTTGCGAATTCATGCACAGTGTATTGAACGACATCAATTATGCATCCAAAACTTTACAAAAATGCGACATCAATTTGGGCGAGGCGAGTAAAGTTTTAGCAGAGACCAAAGCAAAGTTGCAAATTTATAGAAATGATTTCGAATTATTCAAGTGCAAAGCCAGTGAAACTGCAAAAAAATATGGTATTGATACCCATTTTCAAGAAAAAAGGCAGAGAAAAGTTAAAAAAACATTTTGATTAATTAGCTGCTGTTCACCGATTTCCAAACCGAGAAAAAATATTTAAAATTGAGATTTTCAATAATGTACTAGACACAGTAATATCGCAATTAGATACACCTTTTATTGGTATGAGTGCAGTCTGTCATATATTCGATTTTCTAACACCAAAATTTTTATTGCATGTTGATGAAGCAACTTTATTACAAAAGTGTGACGAATTCCAAAGAAAATATTCAGATATAATAGGCCCTAGTTTTTCACTTCAATTTATTAATATTTACCATCTAGTTTTACCTCAACTAACTCAAGCATGGACTGTTCACCAATTATGTAAGAAAATAATGAGCAAATATGGAGTGCTAATGTTATTATTCTTTACAATTCCTGTCACTTCTGCAGCAGCTGAAAGGTCATTTAAAATATAATAAAAAAATATTTAAGTAATAAGATGGGCCAAACTCGACTCCGACATTTATCGCTAATAGCAATTGAAAACAAAACCGCATCAAGCCTGGATTTAAACGAAGTCATTGATACTTTTGCGAAAACTAAAGCTACGAAAAAAATGTAAATATAATTGTTATTTAGTCAGTTGGTAGGCCCGACCTTTATCAAACCTACACCAAGTATTAATTGTAATTTATGTTATTACTATTTAATATTTTTATTACCTGCCCTGCAGTCTGCAATGCACAAAAAAGAGCTAGCATTTTTAAAGTGTTTGTGTATTTCATATTTTTATTTGATAAAACCTATCAGTTTACATAGCAGTGGGGCCCCATTTTTATAATTTGCCCCAGGGCCCTTGGTTACCTAGCTACGCCACTGGATGGAACCTTTGTATTTTCTATCAGTTTTATCAATTTTGTGTTTCTTTCTCTTAAATTATTATTTGGTACTATTTTTTCAAAATATTTACGATGTTTGTGCGCAAAGATTTTTCTGTTAATCTCTCTATTACAATATCAGCTAGATACGTCATTTTTAAGAAATAGAATACACTACACTTCTTAATTTATTTATGTGAATACCGCAGTAGAGTCCCAACGGCTCTCAACCGTCTGGATCCAGAGAGACTATGGCATCCCCAATTGGGGAATATTGTGAGGCTTGTGGAAAAGGGGCGGAGAAGATGGGGAAGATGAATGTGGGGAAGTGCATGGCTATTGAGATCTCATTACCAAATACGACTAAAGCCATCTCAAGTAACATTTCGATCTTCTTTGTCTTTCATCAAGGCGAAGCTGGGGTTATCTTTCACTCCGGAACGTCAATATTAAGTAATATACTATATATTACTAGCTGACGTGTACCCGGCGTTGCTGGGGTTATTCTTAAGAGATATACATATACCATCGGACTTTTCTGTAGGCCATTTTAAGATATACAATTCTGTAGTACATTATTTTATGTGTCTCACAAGGTTTCGCCAGTATTAGACTTGATTGAAAAACGTCGACTTTTCTATACTTTCATAAATGATAGTGAAAACCCTCTCAAAATCCATGTTGTAGTTTAGAAGAACTAAGCGCTCAAACTGACAGAGGCAAATAAATTTTTAATTAATTAATTTTGAAACATCGAAATTAATTAAATAAAATTTACTTGCGCACGCCGGCATTTGAACCCGCGACCTTATCCCTTACACCTCGACCACAGAGGCCGTCTTAGAAATACATTCAAAATGTACAAAATGTGTACGTACAAATTATATATGTCATACAAATTATATACAATATCGGCAAGAAAAAAATCACCGCAAACAATCGATAAAAAGATGGCGGCCCAGGGGTGGAGGGGAGAAGAAAAACGGTCGACTAATGTATGATGTATCTCATGTCAGTTACTTTTGAAACATGCTATCGTCCAGGCATCATCAACAAATACAAGCGTATTACTCGGGCCAATGAAACAAAAAATACATCATTCAATAGATGTAGATATGACAGTATCATTGGCTAATGATCTCAGCGTCCATTATCAAAGGCATCTCTCGGAGCCGGGACCGCGTAATGTTCATTTGGAATTAAATTTCATCTTATCGGACGAATATTATTCGTAAAACCGTAGCAATTACCATAACAATACTTGGAATATTGTGAAAAGCAGGGGCGGTTCGTGCAGTCTTTGAAAGTACGGTCAATGCATCAACTGCCGAAGTGCAAATTATTAACTTGCATTAGAGCGGTTTACAGTTTCGTATCTAAACTTTTAATGTTTGATGACCACATATTGATTGCTTTTAGTATTTACTAGCTGCACCCCGCCTCGCCTTGTTGTGGCTCATTTCGTCTGTGAAGACAGAAAAATAATAGCACGTGTTACTCTAACGTCAAACAGATGGCACTGATTTTTTTTTTCAAAAAGCATGTTTTTACCTCTCGAAGGTGACATCTGCATAATATAGGTATATAAAAACACACGCATATTCGAATGCAACGTTGTGTCAAAATTTCAAAGCAACCGATCAAGAACTTTTAGAGATTTAAGATTTTGAACAAACGAACATTTATATTTTTATGTATTTAGATTATTTGTTGTGAAAAATAGATGATGACATCTTTAAAGAGCACTAATGCAAAGTTACCAATTTTCACATCAGAACGTTCAGAGCGTCGAAATATTTTAAATCATTAACTTATAAAAGTACAGTACTGCCTTGATAGTCCGAACTAATAAAAAAACAACTCCTGACGAAGCATTTGAATTATAGTATGTAAGATAGAAAAATTAAATTACCTTTTTGCTTATGATAATTTTCTTGAATGAACTTAAATCACACGACACATTTACTAGTCGTAAACTGATCCATTGTAGTCTGACTTGTTATATTTATTTACCAAGAAAAATATTCATCGCACAATTTACTTATCTTTTCGGATAATGACTGATCATTTTCATCTCACGAGAAGCGAGGGTTCCGGATTGTCGAGGCTCTACTGTAGCTTAAAACATTATTTACATCACAGAAACATTGGATTGATAAAAATTACGGTAATTAAAAGTGTTTCGTTTTTCTATTTTCCATTTCTATTATTGTAATAATTAAAACACCTCCTTGTGATCTTGGTTACACACTAACACGTCCTCTCTCCGCGGTCTTCCTCGAAACAGTGTTATATTATATGCCTCGATTGTGATATAGCATGCTAACAATCCCAGATTGCTGTGCGTTTTTTTTTTTTTTTTTTTTTTTTTTTTTATTGAAACATATAAACAAGGTTACAATTTTTTAACAATATAAACACCAATATTTCAATCACTCTCCTAATAAAGCAGCTGCTTGTGTTTAGGAGAGGACAACAAAAATATTTTTACATTTGTTTAAATTAAACAAAAATTATTAGTAATAAAACAAAAAATAACAATAAAAGTAATAAAAATATAGGTTAGTTAATAAATGATTAAAAGAATTTAAAAGGCAAAAACATATTTCTAAACAATAAGTAAAGTTATGAGGTGGTACAAGAGTATTTTAATTTAATTTTTTTTTTATATTTTTCGAAGTTTTCTTCCGATCGTATATCAAGGGGTAATTTATTAAATAATTTTACACCCTTGAATATATAGTGATGCTGTGCTGTTGTAGTTCGTGCTAGTGGCACGGTTAGTCCTCCAACAGATATTAGTCTTTTACTAATATTCAATTGTGGTATATTATTTTTACTAAAGAAATCTTTATGTATTTGTAGGAGTGCAATTTTGTCATAAATTTTTGTAAGTGGGGGAACCGGGAAATCTTGAAAAACATTTATAGTTGGGTAGTAATATGGCTTTTTTAAGATGATTTTTATTAGTATTTTTTGAATAGTTTCCAGTGGGAGTAGGGATGATTTATATGCACCCCCCCAAGCCACGATTCCATATTGTAGGACAGAGTGCGCCAGTGCATAATAAATATCTCTTAGTATTTTTAATGATACAGTATTTCTTAGTCTAAAAAATATATAGATCAGTTTTCTCATTCTGTCTACTGTGAAATTTATTTGACTTTTCCATTTGATGTTATTATCAATAATTATTCCAAGATATTTTATTTCTTCTTTACTACTAATGTTTATACAGTTTAAGTTACAGGGTGCGATTCTAAGGAGGCAATTTCTTTCGTGAATTTTTATGTTTAGATTTACATTTGAGATATTCCCTGTTAGACTATAAGGTATAAAATGGGTTTTTTCGACATTTAGTGTCAATAAGTTTTCGTCAAACCATAGTTTAACGATATTTATGGCATTATTAGCTGATACTTCGACCTCATTCCAAGAATTTCCTTCAATAGTTATCACTGTATCATCTGCGTAAGATATAATGTTTCCAATGATTGGGAGTTCAAAAAGTTCATTTACATATAGTATAAATAGTAAAGGTCCCAAAACAGTTCCTTGTGGAATTCCAAAATCTATATTTTCTATTTCACTTAATTCGTTGTTTACTTTAACCTGTTGAGTTCTTTGATAGAGATAACTTTTTAACAATGTTTTAGCTTTGCCAGTAATTCCTATATTATTTAGTTTATTAATTAATTTTGAATGTGAGACACTATCAAAAGCTTTACGGAGGTCAATGAATATACTTAAGCACTTTTTGCCTGTATCTAATGTTTTGTAAATAAGCTTAGTTAATTCTGCAATTGCGTCTTGTGTACTAAGTTTATCTCTGAAACCGTATTGACTAGGGTTAATACATTTTTGGTTATCTGTATAATCAGTAATTTGTTTTTTTATTACTTTTTCGTGTATTTTTGAAATGTTGGATAATAAGGATATTGGGCGGTAATTGTTTACTTCTTTTGAATCTCCGGATTTATATACTGGGATTATAATGGCTTTTTTGTAGTTAGACGGGAATATTCCGTATTTAGTACTTACATTAATTATATGCGTAATCGGTTTGGTTAGAAAATTGCGGTATTTTTTCAAGATTTCTGTAGTTATACCGTCGTATCCTGGCGCACTACCATTTTTAAGTGATTGTATTATGTTTTCAATATTTTTTTCTGTAGTCGGTTTAAAAATTGAAAGATTGCTATTTGTTATTTTATCTTCATGTATGTCATCAGGTTGATAATTTTGGTCAATTTTACATGCAAGTTTTTGACCGACGGTAGCGAAAAATTTGTTGAAAATATTTGCGCACATTTTTGGTTCACGGATAGCATTTATTTTAGTTCCATTATTGTTTATAACATTTATTGTAGACTTATTTTTATTATTTTTATTCATTATTTCATTTATAGTGTTCCATGTTTTTTTAGGGTTTTCCTTTGTGAGGATTATTTTCTCCCTGTAATATTTTTCTTTTGTGTCTTTGATAATTTTAATGAGTTTGTTCCGGAATATTTTGTAATCGTTTTTTACTTGGCTATTGGTAGAGTTTTTTTTTGTATCTATGAAAAGTTTTTCTTTTTTCCGGATAGATATGAGTAATCCTTGCGTAATCCATGGTTTGATTTTCCTTAATTTAGAACTAGGTTGATTATTTATAAAGGTTGTACAGTCTGCGATATGAGCATTTAAAGATTCTTCAAAGAAGTTTGCGCACATGTCTGGGTTTTGGCAATTTAGTATTGCGGACCAAGATTCGTTACTTAATTTATTATTTAATTTTACATTGTTCAATTTGGAAATTATGTTAATATTTTTTCTAGAGTCATTTAATCCTAAGTTTTTATTTAAATCATAAATAAAAATATTTGTATGGTGATCTGTTATATCATTTTTCCATATAATAGATTTAATTTTTTCTGTGTGTTTAATATTGCTCCATATGTGGTCCAGGCATGATGGCGATTGGTTTGCAAATTCTCTTGTGTAATTATTTACACATGATATAAAGTTCATTTCACTCATAGCATTTATATAATCTATTTTATTTTTACAGTGGTTATTTGGACCAATATTAATATTTAAATCACCCATTACGATACAATTTAGATGGTTTTTGTTACATAGTATTTTTTTTAATTCTTCTATAAATAAAGATACATCAGAGCTGTGAGTTCGATATATTGCGATTATATTGAATGGCATATTATTTAAAACAAAATTTAATGACAAACAGTTTGCTTTGCATATGTGTATTTCGGTAATATTGATATCAGTAAATTTTTCTTTAGCGTATACTACAATTCCACTATTTTTATTAATCTGATAATTTGTATTGTAATTTTTGTAGTTTGGGATGATTGGTATATTTATGTTTGCATGTATGTGCGCCTCGGATAGTATTATGAAATCTGGCTGTGAACATAATGTATTTAGGGATACCAGAAGTTCATCCATGTTTTTATTTATACTTCTAATGTTTAGGTGCAAGATTGTTAGTCTATTTATTATATTGTCATAGATCCTATTGCATTCACTGGCTGCTTCACATACGTATTCTTCTATATTTAGATTTTTATCAATTTCGCTTAAGTTAAAATTTTCCATTGCATTTATTTAGGTGTGATAGAATATGTATATATAATTCTACGAGGAAATGAATAAGTAATAATGCTCATAATTAATGTAACACTATTCTTGCTCGATTTCAGTTCATATCTAAAATTGTAGGTTTTGATTTTTTCCAAAAGATTTATTTTATGTTTAGATAATACTCGGAGACATAGTGAGTGTTTGTTTAATTGACAGCAAAAATTAATTTGATTCGTTCTTCTTTTTATAATAATTACAATAAAACATAGCTTGTGTAAGAATATATCAATAGTACAAGTGAACATATAGTGTAGAGATTTATTGCATATAGAATATTGGCAGCATGATATATGGGTTAGTAATGAATATAATAATAATTTTGACAAATTAATATATCTATAATTAGACTTTAGTATTCTATAATTTACTAGCCTTCGATAAACGTAGTTGTGGATTGTTGTTGTATTATCTATTTTCTGGTAGGAATATACAAATGTAGAACGTAGATGTAATGTATTGTAAAAATAAACATAAAAGTGTAGTATGTAGAGATGTGTTATCATGAAGAAAATATTTAGGTTTTTTATCTTCAATATAGAGAATGATTTAAATTTTTTGGTTTTAAATACATATATCCTGACTTTAAAGTATGTAGAATGATGAAAGATTTGTCGGTTTTTTAATGTATAGACTATAGAATTATTATTTTTTATATCTTGTGGATTTTCAAAAATACATGCGTATTTGTAAGACATTGAGAATAGACATGAGATATTTTTATAGACATTTTTAAAATTTATAACAATATTCCAATTTTTGTTGCGTAAGAGCAAGTATTTTTTTGTAATATTGACAGTTAGTTTGATTATGGACATTTTTTTTTTAATTGTTAGTATCATTTTTGAATATTTCTTAGAATTTTCAGTTTTAATAGTAAGTATACATGTTTTATATACTGGAGATTGATAAGAAACATCATGTTTTTTTAAAGCATATGTCATAGTATTATTAATTTTGTTAGTTTTTAAATGTTTGAATGTGCAGGTACATGCATAATATATTGACAATAAACATGAGTTACTATGAAAAATATACCTTGAATCCCAATTAGTATTCAATTTTCTGTTGTGCGAATGCCAGCATTTTTTTATAATATAAACAGTTGGTTTTATCATTCGCATTATGATTGGTAGGAAATGACAGTTGAAATCTGTCATTTTGAAAAGTGCAGTTTACACACCTCGGTTGATTTGATGAAGCTTGACATTCTTTGAACAAGTGAGCAGCTCCACAGTGCGAGCAGGAAGGCAAATTGTTTTTCTCTTTCTGGTTGCAGTTTCTTGATGTATGTCCGTAGCGTAGACAGAAGTAGCATTGTATTACTGGGCAGGCATCGCCAACCGTAACTCGCTGGTAGCCAATGTTTATTTTTTCTTTATTTAATAGAATCTTCCTGGTTGTGCTATCTACTTCTACTATGTAGTTAGCGGTGTCATTGTATTTGTTTTTAATTATTGCTTTTATGTTAAAAATAGAATTTTTTTCTGTTTTTTGCGTTACAATTTTGATATCCTCATTTTTGTCCAAGATATCGTCAGTAAAATCTTCTTTGATGAAGTCGTTGAAAATTCCCTTGAATATCATTGTTGGTTTTTTCTTTGTTAATTCTTTGCAGTCGATATCATGTAGATCTTTAGAAATTAAAGTATGTAGTTTTTTAGCATCTTCTTTATTAACACAATCGATTACAATTCGATTTTGGGAGATTTTTTTAATGCCTTCAATGCATATTCCTAATTGGCTGGTTTTAAAGTGCCTTTGAATTTTATTTTGTATTTCTGTTGATGTATCTTTATTTTTTGGAGTAATTAAGATACTGTACTTGTTTTTTATATTTTTTTGTTTTTTTATATCAGTATTTGTAGGCTGATTATTCTCCAGAAAGCCCATTTTGGTAGCAACAAGGCTTATATTCCCTAGCAGTTCTGTGAGTTTTGGTGACAATTTCCCCATTTGTTCTTTTGTAAACTTATTGCTTGGGTCCATTATAGTATTTTGTAAGGAATTTATAATTTGGTTTGCCGCAGAGATGAAAGAAAAGGTGTCACTGGTGTCCATGGTACTGCTTCGAAATGTAGAGCGGTAAAAGGTTTAGCGGCCCTGCGTGGACGATGTTGGTCGGCGGTCGAACGTAGTAGTCACTTACACACACACACACAA
The DNA here is from genome assembly GCA_026573805.1 of Hesperophylax magnus. NCBI lineage: Eukaryota > Metazoa > Arthropoda > Insecta > Trichoptera > Limnephilidae > Hesperophylax > Hesperophylax magnus. Next base: position 13,070,647 of record JAIUSX010000022.1, read on the forward strand.
ACTGAGTTCAACACTGGCCAGTAGGGCGAGCACAGAGTTCGGACCGAGTGATCGCTGTTTATCAATTGTTTTGAGAGCAAACTTTTTTTTTAAAATTCGGATTTAGGTTATTACAGATGTACTAGTACAGCTTGACACTTCTTTACTACACTGCTACTGCAATTCCGTATATATTAGTGCACTATTTTTTGTCAAATACGTTTAGAATATTTACTAGTTTAATTTTAAACAGGAACGAAATTCACAGCGTGTTTCTGTACAGCGGTATTATTGTTGTCTTTATTATTGTTGTTTGAAGCACTTATATTGCCAGCCATGAATGGAGAGGGGAAATGAAGGGAAGCTACATATGCATACATGTCTTTAACTCAAAGTATTGGCATTTTAGTTATTTGCTTGCCTAGCTCACCCACCACCCCTGGTGATAAGAGTTCTATCTGGGTTCCGATACACAAACCTACTCCAAGCAGTCCAAGTCCCAAGAAGCGGGTAAAACAAAGGCGGTTGATTTATATTCTATCAACTGGAGATGGGCCTGTCAGATATATTGGGAAAGGATATCTCATTGGACAAGCTATGGAAAGCTCTGCAGTGTCCGTATGCTCCAGCGGTTGATCAAATATGACCGTTCGAATTGAATGACTTGTTTTATAAGGCTAAGCTCGATTCGAGAACTTTTACATTTTTTGTTAGATGATTTATAAACTTTTTTAACTGCACGTGACTGCAGCCTAAATAATGTAACTTTGTGTGTTGACATTTGTGTGGTGACATAAGAACGTTTGTCATACTTTTTACATTGAACGTAAACCATGGACATCGAGATGGGCATACATATATTTAGAATTTAGATTCTTTTACATATGTGTTACTTGACATGAATACGAAAAAATATAGTTTTTAATATATTTATTCAATTAATTAACATTTTTGGTGATCGCAAAGCGTAGAGATTCTCATATTCTGCTGATAAATTTATATTTGTTGTTTCATAGAATTTGAACAATTCATCAAATTTCAACATTATTGTTCAACTTCTGTGAAAGTCCTATTCAAGTTCTGTTATTATATCATTACGGGTCAGTTGCTTCACAGAACTGAAATAATAACAGAACCTTAATAGAACTTTCACAGAATTTGAAAATTAACTCTTAAATTTAAAGAATTGTTAAAATATAAATTTTTGAAAAATCAAGGGATATTATTATTTTTGTAGGATTTCTGAATCTGAAAGTATTTATAAAATATTTGCTTAGCAAAAATAAATACTGTCAATTTTCTTTTCAATAAATATATTTTTTTTGTATACATTAGAAAAATGTTTAGTTACAGAGCTTATATATCTGCAGACTTACTTGTTTAGTTATAGCGCTTATATATCTGCAGACTTACTAGTTTAGTTATAACGCTTATATGTCTGCAGACTTACTAGTTTAGTTATAGCGCTTATATGTCTGCAGACTTACTAGTTTAGTTATAGCGCTTATATATCTGCAGACTTACTAGTTTAGTTATAGCGCTTATATGTCTGCAGACTTACTAGTTTAGTTATAGCGCTTATATATCTGCAGACTTACTAGTTTAGTTATAGCGCTTATATGTCTGCAGACTTACTAGTTTAGTTATAGCGATATATCAGCACACTTACTCGTTTAGTAATAGTATGTGTAGTCTGTGTATATATTAAATATTGTCTCTTGTCTCTCCTAGTATTATTTTTCATTTTACTGAACTTATTTATAATTTTATATCATCTATTATTTGTTTTGTTTTTCAACTGTACGTAACCTGTATTTAATTGCATTTTTTTATTACTTGTAAATTATATAACATTATAAATGATAACGACTTATATATATAATTTTTTCGTTATTATTCTACTACTCCATAAGTTGAGCTCCAGGAGCTCGTGTTTATGGGAGGAGTATTTATCTTTAGTTTTAATGATTTTTTAAACAATAATCAAAAACTTTTGATATAAATACAAACATAATATTAACATAGGTACACAAATTAGAAAAGTGTGTTTTTAAAGATAATTAAAATAATATATCTTTTTACAGATTAAGTAAACGTGAGGAAATTAAGGGTACAATACATCAGGTACACAAATTAGAAAAATAGTTTTTTAAAGACAATTAAATTAATATATATATATTTTACAGATTGGGTAATTGATTTTTACCTGTATGTATGTAATTTGTTCTCACACAAGTGAGAACATCTGTAAAAACCCAGTATAAATAAATAAAATACTAATTTAGTTACAGAACTTATATATCTGCAGACCTACTAGTTTAGTTATAGCGCATATATATATATATATATATATATATATATATATATATATGTGTGTGTAGTTTTTTCTCTTATGTAAGAATCCCAAATGATACCAACCATCTAGCGCCAGTGGGACTAAAGCATGTCAATTGGGATATGTTGTGAGACTGGTGTAGAGGTATCTGGGAGAGAAAGGAGGCAGGGAACATGAATCATGTCTGTATAGTGTTCTCTCACCAGGGTGATACTAATATTATCTTCTACACTGATTACAACAAATGAAGCATAGCTGAAAGGGCTTTTATTTTCACCTTTCATCACCATTTTTGTATATCATTTGGCACATATACCTACATCATAAAATTACAATTTTCTACATTTCACTCACCAAATTTCATTAAGTTGTAACCAAAATTCCCACACCAAAGAATAACTCGTATTGATACTAGTCAATCTAACAACAAATAATAATAAAAAATATCACGGAGCATAGAACCAGGTGATCCATCACTTCTAGAGACACCGTCGGACCATTCGTCTAGCTGGTCTATTAAGTCATGTTAATTAGTCTCTAAATAAATAACGACATTGACAACACCGTGTACCAGTGTAGCATACTGCCTGTCCTTGTTGTTTTTTGCACTTGACGGGAATAGAACCTGTGACACGATGATCTGATAGCAAGTGTATCTCAAGCCGCCAATCGATACGAATAATTAAATGTATGTATATTATGACATCTTAGTTTGCATATTGATATCGAAACTAAAATCGTTTAGGTACTTTCTTAGAATATTTGAATGTGTTCCATTTTTTATTTACCTACTAAACAAAAGCAAACGAGTTGGTTTTGACAGAAGGGTTGTTGGCGGGAAAAAATAATTTAGGGGGGAAATCAGTAGGTAAACAAATTTGTATGTTAGTGTTATTTTAAACAAATAAACAAGAATGATGAAGAAAACATGGAATGTTAAACTAAAAGACATGATACATATAAAATATTACTGATTTCGTGCGTTTTAATTACGAAATAAATTTTCCCATTAAGGCGATGCACTACGTAATAATGCAAAATCATGTGTTTTTGGTTTGAAAATTTGGTTGCCTAGAAATGTTTCAGATACGTTAATTAAATACCGCGAGTAGAATACATCTTGGCCTTTAAAATAATCGAGTATTTTTTTAGATAAGTTTTTTTATAAGCCCAGAAAAAAATAATTTATAAGGCCTATGAAAACTGCTTTAAAGTTCAAAATCTTCTACTTACGAACCCATTTTCGGTTATGATTTTATTGCATAATGTGACAAATTAAGTTATTTATAAAATGATCGGAAAACATTTAAATATTTATGCCTGAACATCCACAAAATAAAATAAAAAGCACTTTTTGGCAATGTTTTTTTCTTGCATAAATCAAAACAGGCGGATGGTGTTAAGAGGGAATTTAAACCTTATCGCCATCTACGTAAGGGGTGTTATTGATAGCGGCTCGATTTAAAATATTACACGACGTAGTGCATCGCCTTAACACTAATATGTAATATGTAGATATTTATGTATTACATATTTACTTATACCTTTTTTTATATGGATATGAGTATTGCAGTTTCAAAAATAATAATACTTGTAAATCGCTGTAGAAGAATATAATACTAATAAATCTTAAACACATTAAATAAAAAAAACTAGCGGTCGCAACGGTGAATCGAACCCAGAACTGTCTTACCGGTACAACGCTTTTAACCACTAAGCTAATGAGATCCTATTTTAGGATAATATTGGTGATTCTTAAATTGAGATACGAGATTGATAAAAATGACGGAATAAATCAGGTCCCAATAGCTTAGTGGTAAAAAGCGTTGTCCCATCAAGACAGAGATCCTGGGTTCGATCCCTAGTTGCAACCATTACCTTTTTTATTCACTTTGTCTTGTTCTGTTTCATGTTTCGTTTTTTTAATCATTGTACTTTTTGATTTAGGAAGGCACCGCTTACTGCGTACCCTTTTGTAAAAAATCACATGACAGCAAAGAAAAATATCATACCAATAATCGAGTAACCACAAAATTTAATCGATTTGAAATCAGACGATAATAAATAAATCGGTTTGCAGAAGGCATTATGGGAAAGGGGCAGACATAAATTCATTTTAACTATCGAACTAAACCTCGCTGGCTTGACGTATGCTACTGAAGATGTCAATTATTTTTTGCATACATTCGTAATGAAGAAGAAACCAGCGCCAGAGCGAAACCCCCGTCTCCGTGGGTGGAGCCTTTTATTTTTTCGGCCATACTTGTCGAAATTAAATAAATGGTCCAGTTAGCATTTCAAGTAGGAAACCTACAACGAAGCCTTGTGTTTATGTTATTTCTCCGAGGAAGAATTCGGGTCTTTTTGCGCAGTAAGTTAGTTTTAGTTTTTTTCCCTGTGAGTTACGGTTAAAGGTTTACATTTACATTGAAGTCATGCATTTGCAACCGTAGTGATGTGTATGTAGGTAAATTATGCACATTTAGGTACCTACTTGGGAAAGATTTGAGGCGTTGTTTCACATAGCTTGAACAATTCATCTAATTTAAGTTAATAATATTATCATTCAAGTTCTGTGAAACAACTGGCCCATAATGGAATAATAATGTAACTTGAATAGGACTTTCACATAACTTGTATATTAACATTGAAATTTGATTAATTGTGTTCTGTGAAATAACTGGCCCTTGGTGTCGTAATAATTGTAAGAATTTAATATTGATCAATATTGCACATTTCCATAGTTTTACATTTAAATGTAAAATCACAAGAGTTCCAACTGCTCCCAACCGTCGGGAGTTCCTTGTAAGGCTGAAAGTAGAAGGGAGGCGAAGAGGAAGGTTGGAATAAGACGAGAAAGTACCTGGCAATTCAGATCTGGCCTGGTAACATGACTAAGGCCATTTCAAGCCACTCTTCGATTCTTTCGAGTCTTTCAAAAGGGCGATACGTAAAGTATCTAGAACTCTGGAACGCGTCATTAATATATTATTTTTAATTAATAACTAGTGAATTAACACAAATTAATCAAACAAAATTTTTTAAAAAAATCAATAAAAAGAGACCATTATAACTATGCTTTGAATCGTCAGCTGTAAATTTGTGACTAGTTACATAATTATATTCTCCGCACTGCGTACATCCCTAATCGAGTAGATAGGTAGGTATTATAAAAAATATTAATTATTTTTTCTAAGTTGGCTAGCGTGGGGTAGGTACCTATACTAAAAAAATATTTTATTATTTGCAGGTAGATACTTACATAAATTACACCTAAATAAAATATCCCTCCCTTTTCTGAAAGCAATGTTGTCCGTGCGAAAATCGTCACAAGGTTTGAAAAGTAATTATTCCTGATAATCGTTTCCATTATCTTATTTTTATGTAAATTTATGTTGATAGTCGTTTTTTGTCACTGGACGAGGAGAAAGGTTATTTAACATGTTTAGTTGTAGAATTTTGTTCCCACGTTTATCTAAGCTAGAATGTGACCAATTTTACCGTAAACTATTTACCCAGATTCGAAAGATCGTTAAAGTAAATAAATGCTATATATGGCGCCATTAATATAGATGATATCTCTGATAAATGAACTATACAATATTAACAAATTTAAGGAAAAATGTGGGCCCACGGTATTTAATAGCGGAATCCGGTAAAGATAAGATTTGGGCATTTTTTAAATCTAAACTCCAGCGACTTGTGTTTCCAAAGTAGAATATGGAGAAATGAATGTAGGTACCGAAAACAATTTAATCAAGTAAAAATGATAGTGATATAAGCTGGCAACTTTTTATTGCAATTTCTTGCCGGCAAGGTATTGCCGTCAATATTTCCGTATTTTCGGGCAAAATTGCCTTGTACTATTGCATATTTTGTCAACGTATTGATTGCCCTGTCTTGCCGGTTAGTTCGCTCAACTATTACGATAATATTGCCGGGCAAATCTATTTCCTTCCTTATCTACTGATTTGAAATGAGTATGTTAGTCAAAAAAATTTAATAAGAGTCGAGGTCTTGTTCTCGACGAAGTCTTTCCTCAGCCAACCTATTCGTTGATCGAGTGGAATGACTTTTGGCGTTTGGCGTATGTAAATTGACGAGACTCAAGAATAAGAATGTCGACCAATGTATATACTTTCGACGGCGATTGCGAGAGGCCTGGAAAACTGTCATAATTTCGAACGCGATATTAATTGATTAATAATTTCAGTTTTATATAAAATTTGTGGAGTTCTTGCAGATTTCTCTTATACGTCACGGCAATATTGACAGCCAATATTTTGCCCGGCAAGATAATAGTTCAGCAATCTTCTATCTATCTATAAAAATGTAAATGTTCGTTTGCTCAAAATCTTAAATCTCCGAAATTACATCGCCGATTGCTTTGAAATTTCGACACAACATTACATTCGAGTACGCGTGTGTTTTTTCTTATATTCCTATATTATAAAGATGTCACCTGTGACAGGTAAAAACATGATTTTTTTCTAACAGCTCTATCGGTTTGCTTTGAAATTTCGACACAATGTTGTATTCGAATATGCGTGTGTTTTTATATACCTATATTATGTAGATGTCACCTGCGAGAGGTAAAAACATGCTTTTTTGAAAAACAGCATAATCTGCCAGACAAACATGCTAATTTAAAAAAAAAACAGTGCCATCTATTGGACATAAAAACAACACGCGCTATTGATTTTCTATTTGCACAGACAGACTGATCCACAGCAACGCGTGGCGGGGCAAAGCTAGTAAATAATAAAACGCAATTCATCTTGCTCGTTTACCAATACTTTTGGAAAAAGGAGACAATTTTTATTTTAAACTGTCTTGATTTATATCTATTGTTTATGCTCTTCCAAATGCTTGATAAAATTTTATCTCAGTAGCAACAACAAATACCATACCATAAGAAATGCTTTTTGTTATGCCCGGTTTCGGGTAAAACGTACATAAATCAATAATTAAAACGGGATGTAACGTTTATTTTTAATGGTATCTACTATACTACATTTTACCAAAATACTCATTTAAAATCAGTACTTACTTAATTATTACAAATTTTTGGACGATGTAAGAATAAATTAATGTTTTCTGAACACACCAGATAACTATTTAGTATGTCTATAAATTTCTATGGTTTTCAGATTTCTTAATTTTATTATAATTCAGAAGTCAAGTGGAATATAATCTACCTATTTGGTACCCTTTGTATAAAGTTCACTCTAACAATATAGAAAGAGTTCAGCACAATTTTTTTGGGTACGTAAATTTTAAGCTTAGAATTCCAATTGAATACATTAATTATGTCGGTTTGATGAATCAATTGCATCTAATAATACTGTCTGACAGGAGAATGATGTCAGACCTGGTTGTGTTACACAGAGTCATTAACAACTTAATTGACAGTCCTGCCATCGTTAACGCCACTATTAAATTCCATGTGCCGACTAGGAATACGAGACAAAATATAACACTCTTCTGCAATACATACATAACCAACTATCAGACACACTCACTAACCAACAGAATGCATGATCTGGGCAACAATTGGGGGTAGTATTGATATATTTATTGACTCCATTTATTGAATTAAGCGTAATCTATACCAGCACTTTGTTAAATCCTGCAAATTAGATTAGCGTTGGTAATGTAGAATTTTAAATTGTACAATAGGCTATGAAGTTACAATAAATAACAATAGGTAATAAGTATGATATTGTAAACAGTTTGTTTTCCATACATAAATAATCATATTACGGTTTTACATTGAAGTCAGGAATAAAAATATGACATATACGGCTTTGTACCTAACTACCAGCAATCTTCATAACACGGCAGTTATGACCGTATACCGTATTCACTCATGGTAGGATATGTTTGTTTGGTACGCCCTAACTACTGAAAATTATTTCAATAGCTTTTAAAAATAGCACAGAAGTTTTATATTGTATGTGTAAGAGTCAGATTAACCCGTCAACCTCTCCCAGGCTTGGAGAAATGACAGCATATCGATTAGTTCAGAGTCTGTTTATAGACACATTACTAGTCAGAAGCCTAATCGAATACAACTCAGCAGTTTGGCCTCCCTCTTACAAAATTCATTCAAATTATCCTTTTCTATTAAATACTCTAAAAATTCATATATTAGAAGACAGACGCAAAATAAATTATTTAACTTTCTTATTTAAAATACTAAACTAAATTAAACTGTTCTGAACTCCTGCAACTTATAAACTTAAACATACCCACAAGAACAACAAGACACAATCTCTATTCCACCTCAGTGTGAAGAAGCGCAACTACATTGCTAATTTTCCGATACAGAGGTTTCACACTATGGGAAATCAATACCTAGGTGATATGATGTTGACTTGGTGAATTTTGTGAATCATATTAAAAACCTACTCCAACCCTTTTCTTGAACCTTTGGCTGTCTCTTTTTAACTATCTGATTGATCACTGTATCTTTATAAAAAAATTATTTCTTGTATTTTTTATTTCATGTACATATACATGGTGTCCGGAAACTCGTAGTACAAGCGGGAAACTGGTGAATCTACATCACATTTGGAGTCGATTTTGTAGTATAATTTTTTTTGATTTGAGCTTTCGTTTTCGAGTAAATCGAGTCAGAAGTTGATTTTTTTTTTGATCAAATTCTTATAAATTATTACTGAAGATCAAAGTACCCAACTAATTAAAACTATTTAAAAATTTAAAAGTAAAACAAATAATGACGAAAAAATTTGAACCCTGAAATAGCCGAAAAATATTTTTTTTTGTTTTTTTTTTTTTTTTTATAAAAATGCTCAAATCAAAAAACTTTATGTTTATTTGGGTTCCCCGTGTGGTATACATTCTCCAGTTTCCGGCTTGTACTACGAGTTTCCGGACACCATGTATATACATATATGTGTATTTAAAGTTTATTGTAATCTTATTTTTATTATTTCTTCTATTTGTTCTAAATTATGCATCATGTCGAAATTTTACCACTCATACCTATGTAACAGCCCTACGGGCGTAAAATGAATAAAATAAAAAATAATAGATAACCAGATAGTTAATTACTGATGAGTTTTGTACTCTGTTGAACCCCATTATTGTGATGTAGAATTTAGTCCAACCTCCATTGCCCTCTATTGAACTCGACCACTTCATCTTTGCGATCTTGGGAAATTCCTCCATTCATCCGCCAGTCGTCATCCAGTGAATTCTATAAATCATAATTTTGTGATAGTGGACACTGGCTTCTTGAGTTCAATGAATTCGGTACAGCTCCTTATTAACATCCTCATACGTAAACTGAAAAAAACCCAAAAACAAGTACAACGAGTCCAAAATGCATGTGTCCGATATTGTTATAATGTCCCGAGACGCGATCATATCTCGCCTTACCTCTATCGGCATCAGATTCTAAATATGTCGATATGAAATTGCACCAATTGTGTCAAATGTTCAATTTGATGAATTCAAAGGTTCCTGCCTATCTGTTTGACAGATTGCAGTGGTCCCGTAACTCTCATACACATAGTACGCGTCAAAGAAACCGCTTACTCTCTCTCCCCAAACATAAAACTACTGTGTTTGAGGGTAGTTATAGCTATTCTTCGTCAAAGCTTTGGAACGAAGTACCACTGTCAATTTGAATATCGACATCATTGCATTGCTTCAAAAAGCTCTGCTGCGAATGGTTGCTATCGTTACAATGAAGGGGACACTTAGCTACATTTGGTTGCGATTATGTATATTGTATATTTTGAATTTTTGTTGAGTACATTATTAATTTGCATTGATTTGTATACCTACTATGTATTTCTATTTTTATTTGTTTGTGTTGATTTGAGTTTTTATTGATATTATTTCATTGTTCATTATTATATCTAAATATGCATATATTATTATATTGGAGGCACTGCTGAAAACCAGCTGCATTCCCGGAGAGATCCGGAATGCATAGCTGAGCAGTGACCTTTTTGTCAATAAAATTTATGTTAGAAAAATATGTAAAATTTATCTATTGGCAAATAAATGTTTTATTATTAATAATTTCAGAAATGGTATTTTTCGATGTTGGACTGGTTGAACATTTATTTAGACTAATCATTTCAGTTTCCTTAGTTTATACCCTTTTAGCCTGAAATATATAGTATAGCACAGGGCTTCCCAAACTTTTTTCAACTGTGACGCCCTTGGGAAGTTGCCATATTTTTGCGACGCCCCCCCCCCCCCCCCCCGTTACTAAAAATCTAAGCCCCCCGCCGCTCATTTGTACCAAGCGTAGTATTTTGAAGCCCCCCCCCTGAACGTGTCACGTAGTATGGGTACGTTACCTAATTTTTTTTACCTAACTTCAACCTCGTTTCTCAAAACGAGGTTGAAGTTTCGAAATCGCCACTCTCGTCTCTGCCTCTAAATTTATTTTTGATCTGTACTTATTCTTAATTACTGCAACTGCAGAAAAACCTGTCTCACACAAGTATGTGTCGCAAACGGTAATAAAACCCTTAACGCTGCAGTGCTGATGGAACGATATTCTTGATAAACTGGGCTCCAAAATTCAAGTAGCTTATCCTTATTATATTGCAGCTTAAGGCTGGAGTCACAGGATAATTCTATTAACTGTTCTTCTTCTGCTGTCGAAAGTGTTGATGGTGAGGTCGACTGGAAAGGGTTTCTAACCCAGTCATATAATTAATAACCCAGTCATTTTGAAAAATATTTTCGGGAAAATATTTTTCAAAATGTTCGCTCAAAGATGACAAGTGCTGTGTAAATATTATTTTTAAAGAAGGATCGAGAATTTCTGTCAATTTTTCTTGTAGAATGCCTTGTAAAGCAGGGAAACATTCGGAACTTACTTGATCTTCTTCTAATTTTCTTTTCCACAAGAGCAACTTCTTCTGAAACCCAGTGATTTTATCTGCCAGTTGTAATATGTGAGTATTATTTCCCTGCAAGGACTTATTGAGATCATTTAATTTTTCTCCGAAGTGTGCGTGTGGAAGACGCTATAAAGATTGCCTCACGACGCCCCTGGGATGATCCCGCGGCGCCCCGGGGCGTCGCGACTCACAGTTAGGGAAGCCCTGGTATAGCATAATCTATAAGCTTTATAAATGTTGCAAAAAAAATGATAGTAGGCAATACATTTTTTTTTTTTATATTTAAGATGTAATGGATGGGGTCAAAAATTGTTTTTGAAGAATCTTAGTTTGAATTTATTGTTTAGGTGAAATAAAAATACACACATTGCGCATTAACCCATCGGCATACCTGCCGCCAAGATTGGGGGCTGCACTTTTTTCGCTCTGGCATATTGCCCGCACCATTGGGGCGACTAAAACTTTTCCCACATACTATATATATACTACCCACATACTATATATAATTCACAATAAAATCTATATAAAAGCATAAAAAGTGTTTAATTTGGGGAAAAATGGGGTGCAATACTGCACAGTAATAATCCTTCTCAAGTATGCACAGATGTCACAAATAAATTTAGTATGCCGATGTGTTAACAATTTAAGACAAAAAGAATAATTAACAACACACTGGAACAATTAAAAAGATAAATTGATAATAAAATTACTGTGATTTAAAAAAATATTTATTAATATATCAACACGTCCTGCAGCACCATTATAATATAAAAATTTAAACACAATGTTTTACATTTAATAAGTACTTGAATGTTTATAAAATGTGTTTTGAGCAAATTGGGAATCAAACCCGCATCCTCTCCACTCAAAGTTTAAACCACTAAAAAACAGTTTTTTTTATAAACTACAACAGTCTGCCTCTGGAACAACAATATGGATCTTATAAAAATAAACACACTAAATTATTGTACCTAACCATTAACAATCTCATTAGATTCTTATATGCCAGTTCAACGTTGGTATGGTAAAGCCTGCCTTAACCTCTTAAACACCAGCGTATCAATATGGATACGTTTAAAAAATCATTTCTCTGAACATAACTAACTAGCTATTGTGGGAAAACTACAGATAGTAGATGATATACTTTTTTTATAAATATATAAACACATTATCTGGTAAGACTGTACAATTTAAAAAAACATAATTTCGCAAAAAACAAGTAAGTTATGACGAAAATAGATCAGTTGGCATATAGCAAAAATATTGCGATGATACACCAAGAGTTAAGCCTGGTTTAATCTTTGGAACGCCGAGCTTCCGAGACCGAATACTCTATAGTGTGCCAGGGTATATTATGCTGTTTATGTAAATTGTACCATGCTTGTGTTGATATATTTATAAACATTATACATATTATATATGTCCTAAGTAGTTTCCCAGGAATAGCTACTTATATTCAGGGAAATGGTTTCTCCTCCCTCATTTTATACACAAAATTTAAATAAATAAATCTAAAGCTATTTTAATGGTTTTATTACATTTTCGTAAAGCTAAATAAGTGTTCTTCGCAATGAAATTAAATAAATATAATAATATAACTGAATAATTTAATAACTTCCACAATGGCCGCGCACTTGTTCAGAGATAAATTAAATATGTTTGCAAGTCAAAATGACAGAATAGAATAATACATATTATTTCCTTGCCATGTGAATAATATTAATTTTAGCATGCTAAGAGCATTTTTTAAGGTACAAAATCCCATAGCAAGAACTAATATGTCTAAACCTGGCATTTAATGAACAAAATTTTACATTGCCGATAGGCAATTCTGGCGCACAAGCGGTTTAGGTCGTTTTAACCATACAAATGCCGAATTTATTCGACTTTATGCGCCGCGTTATATTTACACCGCATTTATAACTGAGAGGATAATTATAAAATATTTCATATACTTTTTGCAAAGTTTATGGAAAATGTTTATTTTTAATTTTGAAACCATTAATTAATGGTGAAATTCTAATTTAACGACTTTTTTTAACCAGTCTGAACCAACTTTTTTAAACAGTCTGAAGATACTCGTTATAGGGCGTAACCGGTACCGGTGTTTCAATTGATCCAAAAAAAATTCAATGAGTAAATCCATGCGGCTTGCATGTTACATTTTTGTTAACAAGAAAATAAATTTGTGAAAAAAATCAAGAGAAAAATACTTTTTTTTTAATTTTCATCACTTAAAAATAAAATATAATAATATCAATTGAGTCAATTTTGTCAAGACTTTTTTGTACTATTGGTTTCATTTCCACATCTTTTATAAAATGACCAGATTTTCGGATCACCATCTTTTATAAGATGATGAAATGGCATCCTAAGCGCTTAGCTTAGAGGAGTTGTATATATGGTAACAGAAATGGAAGCTTTATAAGAAACATTTTCGCAGTCCATTTAACAAGAATTTTATACAACATAGTATTATTATGCAATTTCAGTCTCAAGTTTATCAATTAACAATATATGTTAAAACCATAGAATACTGAATAGTTTATTTAGTCATTGCCATAGACACCCAAATTGATAGAATTGCCCTAATATGAAATCCGGGTATCCATTCGACGAGCTGGAGACAATTAAGTGACCATATTTTGGCACCAGGAGGGTTCGAGAATACTTTGAATAATCTACAGCATCAGTTGTAGGTTAAATGCCGAAGAGCGAGCATTGAAATAACCAAACCTTCGCAGAAAAATGGAGTTCGCTAAAGTAAGGTAACGGTTTGCAGCGAGTCCATTATGGGACTTTTCTGCGCAAGAACGAAATGTTCATTCATGTAGCGACGCTAAAAATGAGCGAGGTGGGTAAATTATAAAACATTTGTGAAAGTGTCTAACTAGATAGTTTAACAAAATATTCAGTTTTCGAAACAAGTCTGAACTTTTGTTCACCCGATTTGGGATTTGAAGTTAAGTTTTTATGTAGCTAGCAATTTGAGCGCCATTGTAAAAAGGACTAGTAATTCGTAAGCAGATTTTTTTTTCAGGGACTAAATGGTAATATTACATTTAATTTTATTAAATGTTCCAACGAGGCGTACCAGGCACACTACACTTTTTCATATTGAAGCCAACAATACCAATGCAGCAAACAACTCAGTAATTACTCGCGCAATCGCAACATACACCCATTACGAAAAATTACTACATTTAGACATCTTTCATGATTCCTTTCTAACATACAAAACTAACTTATTAAATTTCTTAGCATGACATATTTCAAAAATATTTTCACATCATTTTTCAAAACTCCTATGTATTAACAGTCAATTACAATTCGTGAGCTTATTATAATTCTTGTTTACAATTCATTTATTATTATCTATCCACACACTTCCTTCCTTTTATAACAATCTCAGGCGAAATTACGTAATGATATTTTATGGACATACGTAATAGGTACTAAACTATGTAATAACTAAAAATATCTAACTGTATCTTATTGTACTGTGTATGTCTTAACAAATAAATAAATAAAATTACAATGCAAGTTGCCTGTATACTGTCAGATTCATTTATTGATAAGTTACAGAAAGGGAGAAGGTCATGCCCCCTCTGCGCAACTTGGTTATTCCTCTTTCCCTGATGATCAGTTTGGATGTATATGGTTAAAACAGTGTCGGATTTACCAATAAGTTAAAAAAGATATTCCACAGCTATTATCCATGTCCCTTTACATCATCTACTGATTCTGGGTTTGTCTGTGAAATTCCTTTTGTTCGGAAATGGTCACAGTAGCTGCGTCTGACGAATAATTTGAGAACTTTTCTACAGCAGGTGTAGCAATGGATTTAAAATTAAAACCACTCTTCTTTTTATATAAGACTCACAACAGTGAACATAGAAGTATGAATAGCAGTGGCGTGCAGTCCATAAAGGCTGAAAAGCTGTGCCTACCCTAAAATTAAACTGCAACGAAATTTGTGAATATTTTTATGTAACAAATCAATCTACACTGATAAACTATTGTTTCTATTTGTGCAACTAGTTTCGGTTATTTTATTGCATTATATTTGACCTAAATCTAGTTTTTTGCAGGATATGCCTCATACTTGCATTAAAAACAATGAAACAGTAAGGACGGGTTGTTTCATAGAATTTGAACAATTCTTCAAATTTCAAAACTTGATTTTCAAGTTCTGGGAAGGTTCTATTCAAGTTCTGTTATTATTTCAGTTTTGTGAAATAACTGGCCAATAATGAACTCCAGTCCATTTTTTATCAATATTGATCTTCTTTGATTATGCCTGTGGGATACGGCAGCACACAAGAGGTTAAACGATTTTTCTATCGTTTTATCAATTGATCATGTTTTTATTTCCTATTACTACCTAGGTTTCAACTACGCATATTTTGCCATTTATCCAATTTAAACCTAAGACCCATGTTTTAAAATGTTGTGACAGTTCCAATAAACAAAATCCTCACAAAACTACCCACAGCTTACCTTTGGTCATAACGCACGCCACTGATGAACACGTCTGAAATATTTTGATGTGAGCTTTTGTAAAGTTTTTTCATTTCTTGTAAAAGAAATCAATTTCAAAATCAAGTATTTTATTAACATTCAATAATTTTATAGTGGAATAACTTATTGAGTAAAACCTCAAATTGTAATATTTAATCATTGAAGATAATATTGACAACTCTCAAACGAAAAATGTGAAACAGAAAAATTTAATAAAGATTTGGTCGCATCTAGGAATTAAACCTAATACCTAGGACTATGATATTATTTGATCATTTTTGAAAATGCTATCATGTCAATTGCAGGAAGGTACGCATGTCAATACACATATTACTTCCTATGTCCGTATAGCAGCATACTTTTGACTGCATTCCATTATAAGATTGTGTAGGATTATAAAATCATTGTACGCCTCTTCTAGAAGATTTCTGTAAAAGAAAGAAACATTCTTCTCAGAAATAACTCATAATATGGACTATAAAGAAGCAATCAAGAATACAGTTAATTAAGATTTTTGTATTGACAGACGATTGTCTTAATATTTTTTCATCCTTGTCCTTTCTTTAATAATAAGATTTTATATAAGTCCCATTTGCTAAAAACTGAATGTCTTTATTATCTACTTTGCTTCTTCTTTTGAATAATGATTAATGATTAGTTATGGTTCAAATATTGTTACAATATACCGTCAAATTACCCATCTAATACTTATTTTTTCTTTAATTTTAAAATATTTTTTGTTTGTATGTAGAATTACTTTATGTTTGTGATTACTCTTATGTTTGCTTCACTTAAATGTAAATTTTTAACCTCGATACAGGCTTAGTCCTAGTGAGGTTGATTTTTGTGTGAAAAAAAAAGTGTTTTATGTATAGTGAGATGCAATAAATAAATAAATCTGATCACTTCAAGCAACAAAAGCTCTGAGCTCAAACAAATAGGGGCAGTAAAGTTAATTAACCTTAATTATGCGGCTGTCAAATGTGAATCATCGACGGCTATCCGCTTATGCGGATGTTGATAAGTGTGATCCATGAAATTTCACCAAAACACATATGTGCATGGTGTCACGTGGCGCGTGATGGGATATATATAAACATTTTAATACCCCTGCAGAAAGTGCAAAAAATATACCTGTGCTTTGTACAGAACGCTAAAAGATCCATTGAATCCAATTTCACAAATGTGTGGCCCATTCCATGAAATGTGTCGTACAAGATATTGGACAATGCTTCGGATGCCAGAATTGATTCCTGCTCTCTCTGTTGAAGTGGCAAACTTTCCAGTGAAAGACTTGACAACATTCTGAAAAAGAACAATAACAATAATAATATTTTATTCATTAATATAATAATATTTAATTCATTTTTTTATTTTTTTTTATTCTTTTTTATTTGGTACAATATTTTTTACATTTTAAGTTTTCCAGTAATGTAGGCCTCACTTTAATACAACATATTTAAGGATGGCGTCATCAAACATGCAGAAAAGAATTGGTTGCCAGATAAAAAAAAACATTTTTGAAAAGTTAATGTTGCCAGACAATAAATCATGAAATTATACCTGGACGTACAGCTGACGATTAACTGTAACTGGTTTCCAACGGGGGTTGCTTGTGTGACCAATTCCCATAAAGGGGTGGATTTCTCACTCACAATATTCAGAGAGTGGGATACTTCAAGGGCATTTGCCAAATCAGCGCTGAAATTATATTAATTTATTTATTGATATTACAATATTTTTATTTCAAGCCTTTTACATTTTGTAATATGTAATGTAAAATGTATGTATGTAGTAAGCAGTAGCGTGCATGCTATGACCAAAGGTAGACTGTTTATTGATTATTTGAAAAAATTATCCTGATTATTATGACCAACTGATAAATGAGCGCACAAGTCCTTTGCCAAATTCATTAAAAAAATACATGTAGATCAGAAATATGTCACGTTTCTAAATCTTCTATAATTCATTATAATGGGTCATTTTAGTCAGGGTAGGCACAGCCTTTGTGAACTGCACGCCACTGGTAGTAAGTATGTGCTCACCAGAATTTGCTTAACCCTAGAAGAATTAATTTTAAAATGTCAACAATCTCATTTGAAGAACTGCTGCTTTTCAATGCATTTGTTGTATGGCTAATATCCAAAGAATTTTCAGGGACAATTTGAGTAGAATTAACTCTCTTCAAATTTGTTTGGATGTTTTGTATTATTTCTTTCGGAGAGGTATAAATTTCATTCTGTAATACATCGGACGGTTTAATTATAGAACTTCTCATTTTATTAGCTGTTTTAGGAGAGTTGTCGTTCCAGAAATCGTCTTCTCGAAAATTATCTTTCCAAAAAGCTTTAGATTTATTTTCTTGTATTTCTTCAGTGGTTGAAACAGTATTGCTGTCTAAACTGTTGGTTTTAATCTTATCATAAGTTCCTGTAATAACATTCTGAATATCCTGAATACATTTGTGTCCAGATTGAGAGTATTTGCGGATCAGTTTGAAATATTCCACGAGTTTTACTCCCAAGGAGCAAATGACTTTTAAATTTGCTTCAGAAGTGTTACTCTTTCTTGCTGTAATAATGAAAAAAAAAAATTAATATTTATAGATTTTAGAACTAACAATCTATTTAATGTTTCGAACTAAAAATATATAAGAATTATGTGTTATCATATTATAATAATTATTTACCATTCTTTCTAGGGGGAAAGAAGACTTGCAAATCCTTTATAACACTTTGCACATCTCTGGGAAGAATTTCTTTAAAAACAGCTATCCAATGCTTTACAAGGCACTTGAGAATATCAGATAGAGTCCAAGGAGGTTCTACAAGAACCACTTTTGTCCATAAATTATCAAATTTATCTCTCATTTCATCCTGCAAATTAACAATGACAAAAATATGAAATATATTTTTACTAGCTGACGTGTACCCGGCATTGCGGGGGTTATCTTTAGGAGATAGACATATGTCATTGCGGACTTTTCTGTAGGCCTTTTCAAGATTTATTATTTTAATGTAACTCATAAGTTTGATTACAAAACATCGACTTTTCTCTACTTTCTATAAGTATAATATGCATGTATTATATATATATAAACCTTCCGGGGAAAATTCTCTAAATGATAGTGAAAATTCTATCAAAATCCATTGAGTAGTTTAGAAGAACTAACAGACATACGCACAAACAGACAGACGTGGATAGCGACTTTATTTTATACTATTTAGAAATGTATTTCTGAAAATATTATTTATAACTCCCGTACGGAATAAATGAGTGGTATTCAGTCCCATACACTCTCGTATCGAAGGGTACTTCACTTGTCCCAAATTAAAGTTTTGTGCGATATCCAAGATTATTTTTTTATCACATTCTCTATAATTTTGTTAATTCTAGAGTAACTATTCGGTAATCGGTCTGCATTAAAAAAAAAAATCCTATTACTATTTTAAGGCGATGCACTACGTAGCAATACAAAATCATGTGTTTTTGGTTTGAAAATTTTGTCACCTAGAAATGTTTCAGATGCTTTAATTAAATACTGCGAGTAGAATACATCTTGGCCTTTGAAATATTCAAGTATTTTTTACATAAGTCTTTATATAAGCTCAGAAAAAATAATGTATAAGTCCTATGAAAACTGCTTTAAGGTTCAAAATCTCCTACTTACGAATCCATTTTCGGTTATGGTTTTATTGTATAATGTGGCAAATTAAGTTATTTATAAAATGATCGAAAAACATTTAAATATTTGTGCCTGAACATCCACAAAATAAAATAAAAGGCACTTTTTGGCCATGTTTTTTTCTTGCATAAATCAAAACAGGTGGATGGTGTTAAGCGGGAATTTAAGCCTTATCGCCATCTACGTAAGGTGTGTTATTGATAGCGGCTCGATTCAAAATATTACACGACGTAGTGCATCGCCTTAATATAAATAGTAACTAACAAATTTCTAATCAGGAACCATAAAACAGGATTATACATATCAAGAAATGTGTGCTTCTATAAACCCTTTGATTTGTTAGGTAGTAAAATTGGCTTATAAATGTTATCTTAGATAGAAAACAGAATTTTCATAAAGAAGATTCAAATAATATTACAAAAATTTTCAAACCTCCAAAGGCACTGACAAAAAGTGACATAGCAAGGATTCCATACAATTAAATTTATCAGCAGTTGTGTTGCAAATAATTATTTGTTTTTCTTCACTGGGAACTTTTGTTACTTCAGCTGTTTGGTTTAATTCTGGGCTGTTGTTAACATAACATAAGTCTTGTTTGATTTTAGCAGGCGGCAGTTTGTTTTCATAAATATTAGCAGAGTTTACACTAGACACTGTTGAGTTCAAAGATTCAAAGAACTCCACAACAAATTGCTTGTGGGTGAGCATATTTATTTTATTGACAGCAGCTTTGTTGCACAAATTGATGTCATTTGTCAACAAGACCTAGAAATGAAATGCATGAGGTTATTGGTTGAATAATAATTACAGATTGGTAGACACTGAAGCATGTATTAGTTTTTCATTACCACTGTTTCCCCGGCCTCAGACAGTTGTAAACAGCAGTTTAATATTTCATCATCCGCCACATGACACGGTAACAAGTGCTCATTCGCAGTCTTAGCTGATTGACCTAAAGATTAATATTAAAATTAATTTGTGAAAATAATAGACAATATAAAATGTCAATCATAATAATCAACACCACGCATGTTACATAAAAATACATATCATTACAACTTTGAATCCAATAACAATACTAGGTAAAGTTGCTGAATTCCGACCCACGCACGCAATTAAAGAAAAAAACTTGATTTTAACTTAATTACTAAAGTAAACAACTATTTAAGTGGGGGAGATGTAAACAAACACAAAATAGATTTTAGTTTGGGTTATACATATTTCCTAACCTTCACACTTAACTTTGCATATTAAGCGTGAGGCAGAATTCGACAAGTTTATCCGATATTAACCCATACACATATCACCTCAGATATCCACCATGTGCCGCTCGATTCTGACATTTTTTTTACTTATTACAATAACAAAAACATGGGTTCTACGAACAAATCCCATACTAAAACTACAACCATACTCCTTGACGACAGATATAGAATATAAAATAGAATAAACAAAACCGAACCGAACAAAAATTGCAGGAGATCAACGCCGCCGAAAATTGAGGACTTTGTTTTTTCACATATATCAGGAAGAAGTAAAGATATCTCTTCTTGAATATTTCAACAGATGTCAATGGAGTAATCCACAGAATAAGCCACATTTTAAACTAGGTATAGTTCTCATGGTCGAGTACCATTTGACCTACCCATCCTGCGAAATTTTGATTTGAATCTTCGATGCCGCTCGATCACACACAAGCGTCTGCCGCGACGTGGGATTGACTTTCCAAATCACATAAGTGTGCATCAGGCGCAGGTAAAAAGTGAATAATATCTAGTGCCATAAGCCCTTTTATATAACAGATCATGTCATAAAAAAATGAGGCAGACACCTAGACTTTAAGGACGGGTTGTTTTGGAAAATTTGAACAATTTATCAAATTTCAACATTCATTTTCGGGTTTTGTGAAAGTTCTATCTGTTACTATATCATTATAGGCTAGTTCCTTAACAGAACTGAAATAATAACAGAACTTGAAAATCTTTCACAGAACTTGAAAATTGACTTTGAAATTTTAAGAATTGTTCAAATTCTCCAAAACAACCCGTCTAAGTTCACTGAATTAGATGCCAAGAAATAATTTTTTATTCAAAAATAGATACGTACCGCATATTTTTGGATTTGATGTCAAATTGTTATGTAAATATCTCATGGCTTTTCGAGCCATTGCTTGAGTGTTAGCAAAATTTCCATGCATGTATAGTTTAAGTTTATCCAGTTCACACAAAACAATATATGGAACCATTACACGAATTTCACAACCAATACCTGCAAAGACGAGAATTTCATAAAAAATTTTATAAAAAAATTGTATAGCATTGTTAAATAAATAACAATCAAAATAGGTTACTCTGTACCTTTCTTGGCAGGATCTGTTAGCTTTTCCACTGTGCTCAAATGCAATATGAAAATATTAGTATCCACAACTACGAAAATGGGTTTGGAAGAGTTGCTCACTGACTTTCCAATGGTTTTATTATCTGAAAATTTTACACTACTGTTTGAAGTTGAATTTTGTGAACCTCCACGTACCTAGGAAAATTTAAAAAAAATACTTTAAAAGAAAATACTAAATACACCATTTCATTAAGATACATTCTTGGTTCTGGAGAAAACAAATTACCTGCATTATATGTTCTGCTACTGTCTCCCAATCCATTACTTCTTCTTCAAAATTCTTGGATTGGTCGGTAACATTGGAAGAATTGATGATTGTATTTTCTGGCTTAAAACTTGAGACGCTGTTATTATTTGTGGTGACAAATACGTCTTTCGAATTGTCAGAGACATTATTTGGAGTGTCAAAAACCTTATTTGAAGTGTCAAATACATTATTTGAAGTGTCAAAAACGTTATTTGAAGTGTCTAAAACAATTTTAGCACAAACAATTTCATTGTTCGTGTTCAATAGCTGCTCAAGCGGTTCTATTTTTTTACGTTTGTTGGTGTTTTCGTAATCTGAATCTGACTTTCTTTTACACACTCGATCTGAAAATAAATCCAAAAATCAGTAAGCACTTGTTTCTTTATTTAAGATTACAGAGGAAATAGCTTACAAATGTATCATTATCAATTACAAAAATACTTATTCAGGTTTGAAACTCACCATCTACTGCCATCGAGTCATTTTGCAAGTATCTGGCTGTCGGTTTACTATGCGATGTTGCTTTAGGGGTTTCAGAATCAGATTCAGATAAACGCTTTCTGAATTGTTTTAAGCGAGCCTCCGCACTTTCTTTGCCTTAAATAAATCAAAATTGATCATAAATAACAGGCAAATAATAATAACATTTGGACAATTTGTGTAGTGCACTTTTTGTGTAAAAACACCTCAAGAGTCCTATATTTTAGTAACAAATTGAAATTGAGTTCTTATAACAAAATACATGGAAACTTTCTAAGTTCATAGTTTCAAATTTTGAATTAATTTCTTACCAACTCTTGATTCTCGTCTTGTATAGGGGGTAACATGTTCAAATGTGGATCTGCTGTCTTGGGGCAAATTTCCACCATTTCTAGGAGAATGTCTCTTTCTTGAGTATTGCATTGTTTTTTCGGTGCTTTGAGAACCTTCAAGAACAAATAATATTTAAAATTTGTAACATAAAAAAGGAAAGGTATTAGAACTAAATCAAATATTATATTATGATGATTTAATTATATTTTACCTCCAACTTGGGTTTCATTTTTGCTTTGTTTTGTGTTCAAACCTTGAGTTGAAACGGGGATACTAGATCCAGGAGACTTTTGTACTGAAACAGGAGTTTTAGATACCCAAGTTTGATCAGGAACAGGGGTTTTAGATCCAGAAGGGGTTTGAGCTGAAACAGGAGTTTTAGATTCCCACTTTTGAGCAGGAACAGCGGTTTTAGATCCAGAAGGGATTCGAGCTGAAACGGGAGTTTTAGGTGTCCAATTTTGAGCAGGAACAGGGGTTCTAGATCCTGAAGGGGTTTGAGCTGAAACAGGAGTTTTAGATGCCCAAGTTTGAGCAGGAACAGGGGTTTTAGATTTAGAAGGGGTTTGAGCTGAAACGGGAGTTTTACGTGCCCAAGTTAGAGCAGGAATAGGGGTTCTAGATCCCGAAGGGGTTGGAGGAACAGGAGTTTTTGTTCCCGAAGGTGTTTGAACTGATACAGGAGTTTTAGATACTGAAGGTTGAATAAGAACAGTGTTCTTTGATCTCGGTGATGTTTTAGTAGGCACCCCTGATTTAGATGCCAAAGCAGGTTTTCCACCGCCAGCATTTTTAGACTTTGCAATTTTTTCCATTACTGAAAAGAAAACAAATATTTTATTTACCTCAGATTTTTTATATTTTTAATAATAATCAAATATTGAGTAAAAGAAAAATAAGATATCGCTAGTTATTGTAGCTATTTACTGGCAGAATGAATGGCGTACCTTTTAGCTGATGAACATTCAAATTGCTTTTGTTACCTTCACAGGAGACATGTTTAGCTACATTGGCTTTATTTTCACTTTCCAACTTATTTAAACGCTTGTCTAAAACTGAAAAAAAAAAATGGCATTATTTATCCTAACTAATATTATAAATGCGAAGGTGTGTTTGTTTGGCGTAACGGAGTGAACGATCGATGTAATTTTTTGCATAGGTATAGTTGGAGGACTGGGAAGTGACATAGGCTACTTTCATCCATTCTTCAATTCTTTGTACAAAAGGCTAGTTACAAATATTTTTAAATAGTAATTTTCACATGTACGAAATATCCAAAGCACTTAATAAAATAATAGAACCAAAGTATACCTCTTTGCTGGTGAATATTCAAGGGTCTGTTAGTTGATACATTATCCTTGAAATCTTCTTCCGGCTGAGAAAAATTTGGAACTGAAAATTCAACTTATTTTTTTAATGATAAACTAATGTTTATAAGACAAGGTTTTATGCATAGCATAAAGGATAGCAGATAATTAATTTATTTTTTTTTTAAATATTGTATATATATAATAAGCAGTAATTGTTGATTGAGGTACTAGTACATATTAAATTATTTGGCGGGTTGGAAATAAGCCGACATAGCTCAGTGGTTCAGAGCACCTGACCGGACAGCAGAAGGTACGGGTTCAATTCCCGTTGGCGGCATTTATTTTTACTCGGGAGATATTTTCAATTTGTATTGATATTTCTGGCGACTAATTATTGCTTATAATTATTTGAAAATTTGACATTTATTACACAAACGAATTTAGCTACAGCGAACTCGATTATAGTGCACTTGGTTACAGTGAACATTGTTACAGCGATCACGGTCTTAAATTATAGTTAATAGGCTAGACTCGACAAAAACAAAAGACCATTCGCTAACGTCGTCTGGAATGAAATGCGGTGCAGGAGACAGAGAGGAAATTCTTGAAAGTCATGAAATTTGCACATCTTTTCCTGCCTGTAATTTCTTGGCAAATATGACTATTTTCAGCTAGCAAGGTCATTTCCATTGCGAGCCATGGGGCTTTGGAATATCCATTTAACTATCAAAAAAATACCAGACTTCATAATAATATCATATTGTTTGTTTTCAATTGTTAAAAAAGAAAGATTACATTTTAAAAAATAATGTCAAAACATATCCAAAGCAGGGTATTAAACCTATAAATGTATAAAAAGAATGTAATTATTTACCTAACCGTCGCGCACAGATTTAAGAAATTACTCTTCATTTCAACAATTACTACAAGAAACAACTATTTGCACAAAACAGGTTGTTCTTAGTTTGGGTTAATTACGTAATTTATGCATATTTAGATTGAAACAAAGCTTTCGCAAACATCAAATAAATACTAAATACAATCCAAAATGGCGGCAAAAGATTCATTTTATAGGGGAAATTTTGAACTTTAAATACAAATGGAATTTTAATGCATATTCTACCATCTCTCTCGACGACGTGAATAGTTTTTTCTCGTAGTGATTCATCACATTTGTTCAGTTTGCAATGTTTTCTGTGTATTTCAAATGCGCTATATATATATTATTTTTTAATTTTCCGTAAAAACAAATACTGTTTGAGAAACTAGATAAAATTATCTTTCAGGTGTATGCATTTAAAATAAACATTACTATTTCTAAATAATAAAATTTTAGTATCAAACGTGAAAAAAGTTGTCAAAAACGATAACCACATTTTTAATTCAATCATAGGAAAATTGAGATTACTCAATATTTCAAAAAGACACATTTTGTTTTGTGTGGGGAATTTGTAAGAAAACTGTATCTTCACTTTTATCTCGTTTATATAATGAAAAATAATTTTTAAAGTTAAACTGAATGTTACGATAGCGGAGAGAGATATGAATTATTCATTTTGGCTATTTTTAGGATTTTACTAATGGATTCCAGTAAAAATATTTGAAGCAAATTGGAAGGAGTTATTATTTCTCTTTCTAGCGTCAACAAAATTATGTATTTTCGCATGATAGAAAAAAAGATAAAAATACTTTTACAAAATATGGACGCCCGGTCATATATGACCCTCAAACACTGGAGGGTCAAAGTTGAAACTGATCGTAATTCCCATAATCTGTGCCTATTAAAAGTGAGGCATTTAGGTAAATATGTACCAAAAATGATTGACTCTAACTAAACATATCATGAAATAAAATAAAAATATTTTTACCTGTGGCTTTTTTTTTATTACGGCGTTTTCTATTCAAGGTTTTTTGTGTTAAATTCGTAGTCCCGTTATTATTGTCTATTAGTTTCTTTAGGGTCAATGGAGTCGATAAAGATGGGTGTGAAGTTGATGGAATACATTGATCAATGACCTGTGTCTTAGCCAGCTCAAATTTAGCTTTTAAATTTTGATCTTCGCTGGGTTTTTGCAGTTTGACCACTCCTTTTACTTTATTTTTCCTTCGTGCCATCTGAAAAGAAAACTATTGATAAAAGTTGCAAAACATAATGATGAGAAGTAAGTATTTCAGTTTCTGGAAATGTAAAATAATGTTTTTAATAGCTATTTAGTAAAAAAAAAAAAAAAAACATAATTTAATATCTTTTCTTCATGCCATGTTTTTCATAATAATATTAAAAATTGGCTAGTTTTTTTTTATATTTTAATTATACCTACTGGTTTAAATAAGTTAAATAAAAAAAAAATACCAAAAGAAAAATATTAAAAGGCATTTTATTTATTGTTTTTGTGTTTAATTCATAGAACTCCATTTAATAAAAACAAAAACCAAAAAATACTTGCAGAACTTAATAATTATATTATTAAATTTGATTTTAATTAAATTAAAAAAAAAAAAAAAAAAAAAAACCTTAAAAGGCCTTACAGACGACTCAATTTGGTTGAAATGAACGTAAAGTTGAAACGTGTGGAGATGCGTTGTATGCGAAAAGGTTGATGGTTGACGCTTAACAGTTGACACACAACAATTGAACCAAGTGAAGCCGCCAAGTGAACAATCGATTATAATTTTAACGAAATAACTATAAAAATGCATTATTGAAATACTTACTTCTCACTATTATCTAAGTACTAGTGGTTTTTTTTTTAATAAATTGTGCGATTTAAGTGTGTCACTATTTTCCGTATATTTATCGAAGTTATTAGGAATTGTATAATATTAAATGGTCAAATATATTTGTACTTTAATATTGTATTAATTAAGAAATTAAAAATAATAATAAACAAAAACTAAATATTTTTTCTTGGAGCATTTATAATTATCAACATCATTAACAATTACAATATAAACTAAGAATGATAACAAGTTTCGTTATTCATTAAATATTTGTGTACAAATATTGATGCACATGGATTTATTTGTATACAATACCTTGGTACAATTCACACGATGACACTAAATAATTAATACTTATTGAACAAAACGGAAACACGAAGTACCTTTATTTCTAATAAAAATTCACTATCCAACTGTAGAAAATAGTATTATAAAACAAAACTTCTCAGGTCTAGTCAAATTTTTACATTATTCATTTGACAATTCAACATCCGTCCGCAATATCATAGAAAAAATATACTGAATTGATATACCTACCAAAATGTTGCCATACCAAAGTACCATATTTGTTCGATTATTTTGAGGTTCCGATCAAAATATTTCGATCATGTAAATGTTTCGATCCTGCCCATATAGTTCGATCTAATGAGCTGTTTATTTATGAGTATATCTATGGTCAAGTGGTATATCGAGGGGAGTCGCTATATGCACAGCGACTAGTCGACAGGAGGCGTGGCCAACATATCCGAGCATACCCGAGGTGTGAAACGAAACGTCAGAAATGGCGTTGTAATAATATAATGTAAACAAACCTTTTTAGAACTACGCTAGGTTTGTGTAACATGGTTTGTGATTCAAAAGAAAGTGTCCTCTTAATACCGCCTGCTCGCGTCAAGGCAAGAAAAACATCCCAGTTTTCAATTAGTTTAGCGGCTACGCTAGGTTTGTGTAACATGGTTTGTGATTCAAAAGAAAGTGTCCCTTTTATACCTATACTTCACTTCGGGTATGATCGGATATGTTGGCCACGCCCCCTGTCGATTAGTCGCTGTGCATATAGCGACTCCCTATATCGAGATATGATCGAGATTATCGAGAATGGTTTTTTTATGTGTGTATTTCTATGGTTGTCTTTACTCAGCGCACGTGTTTACTTAAAAAATATTTTTTAATGAAGTTCGCGAAAACATTCGAAGTTTGTTTTTATCCTATTATTCAATACAGTTGATTTGATCCCATCAGATCACCTGACCACGGATAAAGTAATTAGGAGTAATCATCGGAATCTTCCGGAGGCCGTATAGTGTAATATTTTGACATTTGACTGCGGTTAAATAAACATGGTAATTATTGAATTATCTATTTATTATGATTTAACAATGTATTAAATTTGCTTCTCGTGATCTATAATTCTTTTTTTATAACGTTGGTCTATAATTCATATTATTTTATCGCTTGGCCTCGATATAGATTGTTTTTATTATTATTTGTCATAAATCGGCTAATTTACTGCTCGTGGCCAGAAGTATTCTCAACACTCACGATTTAGAAGTTCGGTAATCATTATGATTTCTTTCAGGGTAAACAAAAGAAAACTCGTAAAATTGTGGTGAAGAAGTTCGCCCAAATGAAGAAAATGATAAAGCCCACCGATAGTCGTATAAAGCCGGAGCTACGAACCATCTCCAAGAAGAAGAAGGCGGAGGACCCGCATCAACTAAAGGTGAGGGAAGTTACCCAGGCCAGCTCCGCGCTTTTTTTCCAATACAACACACAGCTGGGGCCCCCTTACCATATTCTCATTGATACGAACTTCATCAATTTCTCCATTAAGAATAAACTGGACATAATCCAAAACATGATGGACACCCTTTACGCCAAATGTATCCCTTACATTACAGATTGCGTACTGGCTGAACTCGAGAAGCTGGGCAGGAAATACAGGGTGGCCCTCAAGATCATCAAGGATCCTCGGTTTGAGAGGATCAAATGCCTTCACAAGGGAACATATGCTGATGACTGTATAGTGAATAGAGTGCTGCAGCATAAGTGTTATATTGTGGCTACCAATGACAAGGACTTGAAAAGAAGAATTAGGAAGATCCCCGGAGTGCCCATTATGTTTGTATCGCAACACCGGTACACGATAGAAAGAATGCCCGATGCGTATGGGGCCCCTAAAGGTGCTATTTAGATTATTATTTATTGTGTTTTACAAGTTTCTTTGACTATTAAATTAAGATTTGAGTTATATTGTGTTTGTTTTATTTCTCTGAATAATCATGTTCTTTTTTCTCAATCAATCGATCAATTCTTAAGTGGAAATTTATGGTGGTAATTGGGCCGCTGAGAGGGGGGATAAATCATCGGGCCCGAGGTTTGTGAAGGGGCCTGGGGGCACGAGCAATCGCAGTCAACACTTGAGGTGACATTTTCATGAAAACGACGCTATATAAACATCCAATTATTATTACCATTAAAAGTTGCTTTAAAGATAATAACCTTAAAACGATCCCGAGTCCGAATCAGTAGCTTCGGTCGATTCAATGAGTAGCAAGTGCAAGTATTTTTCACCGGCATAATTTCATTTTCCCCCTGATATTAGGTATGTAGTTATGAATATAAAAGATTTAACCTTTGGACTGCTGAACGACCTAAAACGGATACAAATTTTTCGTATCTAATGAGTACTTTTGATACTTAAGAAGTTAAGGGAAAAAAATAATAGAAAAAGTGGGTAACTTTGGTTTTTTTATTGACGCTACCATGTGATTAGTAACATAATTATATGAAAGCTATACAAGTTAGTTATCACAGGAATTAAACTAAACAAAACAATTCTACACTTCAAAATAATACGGATCTATTGCTTATTTATATTTTACCAAGAATGTATTACAAAAAATGTCTTACTTTAAACACAAACATAATAATTAAATGCAATAAAAAAAAACAATGCATTAAGATCCCCTCATTCTAACAATGTCAATACATAACACATTTTAATTTAAATAATGTGGAAATAATTTGTGATACTTCAGGACCAAAAATAATTCTCACTAGGCCCCATTGCCCCAACACTGTCGATGTAGAATCGACATAAACGTAATGCCGTAAGACGCTGCACAGAAAACTGACTGTGCTGCAGACCATTTCTTTACTTTAGCAAACTGCGCGGGGTTTTACAGCACTCCGTTTATGTCGAATCCTTACCGACCCCTGGGAGGACACCCTAACATTCATACTAATAATAAGTCTTAAGTTTTAGAAGTGCTAAACTAAGTCTGAAGAATTAATAATTATATTTATTTAAATTTTAATTATCGGTGATGTCAAATCATTCATCAGTAGATTTTTAATAAATGCATTATGTAGTTACACCGGGAGATAATACTTTATGGATTTTTTTTTGTTCCACTTCATTATTTGATAATTTATCAAATGAATGAAATGAAATGGAATCAAAATGAAGTATGTCACAACGGTGACAGCTGATATAAACTTTATACTGAGTATAAGAAAAAATATTTCAATTTGAATTTTATCTACATGGTTATTTACAATTTGAAATTCAACTTGAACTAGCTTAAAAGACATAACGTCCATTTTTTCTCGAAGTTCTGATATTACAAGTTGATTGGCTGATCGGATCCACCAAAGATATTAGAAGAACGAGATGTGCTATGAGCAGTTCATACTGTGTGGAATTGTTTTGCCGAGTGTCGCCGGTTTTGTTCACCAATACTACTGCACAACTTCGCTTACGCTAAGGTATCCGCACTAATACATTTCTGTATTTTCTGTGCGTACACGTCCCGATACCGTTCAAAGTACCCTAATTAGGTAGTACTCCGCCTACGGTCCGGCGGCAAACATAGCATATCTCGTTCTTCTAATATCTTTGGGATCCACTCATTGACATTTATTTTTAGATTGGACAGATCCCAAAGGTGAATCAAGCTATAATAAATTGCTGTATATTCTTTTATTCAGACTTATTAGACTATATTATTCACTTCTCTTCATGAACTTATGCTAGTTCAGACTTACCAAGATTTAATCTAACAATTAAATGATCGGTCTTATTCTATAACAACTGTGTTCTTTTCGTCGATGATGTCTGGAATCTTGTGGTTAAATTGTCCTCCCTTTGACTCCACAGCATTCTTGATTCTGACCAAAGTGCCTCTGGTGATGTCTTCAAGGCTCAAACCTTCGGATAAGGAAGCCGTTAATATGTTAACTGCGGATTCATGTTCTCCCTTGGCAATCAAAATGTCCATTTTACACGAGTAGGCGTGTCCCAGTGCCTTTGGAGAAATAGCCGTTGAAGATTTCAAATAACCCAGCAACTTGTCGAGAGCATCTACGTTGAGGTTTCGACGGCCTTCCTGCAGAAGCCTCTTGAACATGATGATCGTGGAGTTGCTGAGGTGCTGGTCCCAGATAGCCTGAGCCTTGTCATCTTGCCCCTCCAGTAGGTAATGCATCCAAAGAATATTAAACGGGACTTTTATATTCTTTTCAGCATATTTCTCAGCAATTTCTACAACTGAAATAAAAAGGAATCATTGGCATTTCAAATATATTTTACGCTTTTAACAAAACAAAAAAATTAAAGCAAGTAAGTCCATTAATATACAAATATATTTTTTAATTTATATTGACCTTCTAATTAAGATACCGTGGTTTATATTATATTTTTATCATGGTAAATAAATAATTTTAAAAAATATATAATATATTAATAATAATAATTATTTATTGTTATTAAGTTTAATTTGTAGAACTCCATTTTATTTTTTATATATTCAATAATATTATTATTGAATATATAAAAAATAAAAAATAATAATTATTTATTGTCTTCTTTTCTTAGTAACATATAGAGATAATGATATCCTCACTGGGATCTCCCGTGCTGAGGATGTCATATACATATTATAATTTAATTATTAAAAAGTGGAAACAACATATTACCACTACAGCAAACAAACTTAGAAAATTCATTTACTTTTTTAGACAAACTCGCAACTTTCTCAACCTAAGCCAGCTCAAAACAATCTACTATGCACTTTGTCAATCTTTAATAGAATATGGTATCATAGCATGGGGAGGAGCAAACGCTGCCGCCATTGATCCAATATCTAAAGCTCAGAAACTTATAATAAAGATTATCCTCAAACTACCAATCACAAGCAGTTCGGATGAAATCTTTAGGAAAATCTGTGTTATGGACATTAGGCAACTTTATGCCAAAAACATACTAACATACCTCTTCAAACACAAAACTACTTTCGACAATATCCAAACTGCTCGTGATACTAGAACCAAAGGACATAATTTCTTACAAATCCCTTTCGCTAAAACAACTTTTGGCCAGAGAAATTTTAGATACTTTGCAACAAGGCTATATAATGCTCTCCCACTAGCCATTAGACTGAACGAATTTTTTTTAAAATATAAAACAGACATCAAGTCTTGGATCATCAGCCAAGACAGATCCATGATCAAAAATTTTATAAAAATCCCTACATAAGTATGTACTCCAACTAGATGCTGATTAACAAATTTATCATTTATTATTATTAATTATTATTTTTTATCTTTTTTACAATGTCATTGAATGTAATGAAATATTTTATGTATCAAAAAATATGTAAACATTAATTCATGTATCAAATACGTCTGTCTCGACACAGGTTTATCCTAGTGAGACAGACATCGAAAAAAAAAACCTGTAAAAAAACTTTATATTGATAATAAAAAAAAATAAAAAAATAAAAAAAAAAAATTATAAGAAATTAATATTACATCAGAGTAACATATGAATTTAATTATAAATATACATCATGTAGTATAATTTTTTTTTTTTTTTAAATAATTTTAAAATAAGTAAGATAGTGTTTTTTTGTATAGTTTAGTAGATTCAGATTTAGTCTGTGTATATATTATGTATATGCCCGGCTGGCAGCGGGAAAAATTAAATACTGTCGCTGGCTGAGAAAATGGAAATTAATTTTATAACAATTGAAGTATAAAATCTTATCCAAAATGATAAGGTGGCATCATTTTGTATCATTTTTTGTTAAAAAATATGATAATAAATTATAACAATTATTGTAAAGGTAACAAATGTGTATTCCAATCCACTTTTCAATCAATATTGGACCTTCGAAGTTAAATACCAGTTATACATATTTTTTTAAAGTTATATTTCATACTTAAAACATTTTTCAAGGCCCGCTAAAACCTACCAAATCTGTATATAGCTTGTCAGGTGTGACACCACAGCGAATGAATTTTGTCATTCGACAGGTCAGTAGTCTATACAGCACAGAAGTTTGTATGGCAGAATGAAGACCCTTTTTATTCTTAAATTTAACTGCTTTTAATTGAAGAACACATTGTAAAATTGCTTTTGCATTGTACAAAAGTGTTAAAATACAGCCATTTTCGATAAAATTTTTCCGTGTACATAATTGAATGCCCCGATCTGAGTTTTTGAATATTAGACTTTTGAAATAAGAATTAATAGAGTACCTTCCGATACCTTACTCAAACTATCAAAATCTGACATAGGCACTTCTAGCATTAGCCCCCAGTTGTAATAAAAGAATTCAGTATCAGTTTTGTTGATCTATGCATGTACAAATATGATATTTTTTAAGCCATAATACTTTTCACCAGAGTTCCTTATTGCAGAAAATAATTTGGAAAAATCAATTCATACAATAAATTAACACAATATAATTATCATATGTACGTATGGTTTAGTACGACGGATTAATTAAATGTTTACGATTATTAAGTATTGTGTGTCTATAGGTAAATATTAAATGTGCTAGTGCATTATGTACACACTAATTTGAACTCCCGAGCAATTGAGATAGAAAAAGGATTGATTTGATGAAGAATAGTGATAATTTGGACTTACATTTAGGTATTGAAGCGGGGTTTGAGATTAGTCCCAGCATACCTCCTTTGGGGAAAGAGAACTGTAGTAGCTTCAATTCTTCCTCTGATTGAGCTGCTGATATTTTGGCCAACAATGAATTCAAGTATTCATTCATTTTTTCGGTACCGCTTGAGATGTAAGCGTTGCACCTTCTGTTATCAAAAGATAAAGTTCTCTTTTCCTCCTCTGTGAATTGTCGGTCCAGCTTGTCGAAGGAGTCCAAATCTCCCTTCGATGCGAGGGTGTTGAGTAGAAACCTAAGTTTGCTGATATCAGGGAGCTTTCCCTTTTTGGCAGCATCTATCGTGAGTTCCACTGCCTCGTCCAGGCGGCCTCCGATGGTTAGTTTCTCTAACAATGTGGAAACATTGCCAAAGTTGACATAATTCTGTGGCTCTTTATTTTTAATTGATATAGCTGCATTCAGGTCTCCTGATGTCACAGCCTTTTGAAATTTATCCTGAGGAGTAAGCATTTTTGATTGTTGCTTTCTCTCGACCTTGCCCTCGTCCTTTTTAGTTTCAGGTACTTCTGCTGTGGCGGGAATGATGAAAGGAACATCCAAGTCATTGGCTTTAAGAAAATCTGCGAGGTGAATTAAGAACTTGTCTGTGGGGGCGACTGATTCCTCCTGCAGAAGGGTCCACAGTCCCAAGGCCTTGTCGACCTTGCCTTCGCGAGTGTACGTGAGCAGCAGCTGTTGGAACACCTCCGAGCGATCAATGTGCGACAGTTCACGTGTGGCTTCCAAGAGCCCCTCTAAATAGTCTACCTTGCCTTCCTGGCCGTAACGTTCACAGGCACTGGAAAGGTTAAAAATGTTACATTAAATACCAGATTCAAATGAGTGTATTTTGATTTGAAAGAACTCATAAATTAGTCTCACTAATAATCCGGCGCTCCAAAGATCCGGATCCTTCAGTGCTAACTTATTGTTGCAATTCAGACCAGTCGATTTGGCATAGTACAACAAATATTCATTTTCTTTAGCAAATCAAAGTATTACCATTGTCAAAAAAGAAATGTTAAGCGCCTTTTATTATACTAATTAAGGACGCTTTATACAACTTTTCCAGTGATAATTGGGTAATTTGACACTATCAGAGTCGAGATGAGAGTTCTGGTTTGAGAGTGACAAAATAAATAGTGCATCAACATCACATTTGGAGTCGACTTTGTGGAATTTTTAGTCCAAATTTGAATAAAATCGTTAAGTAGGGGGGTTAATATCGGTGGTTTAATGTCTTTTAAAATGCGTCGAAGCATAGACCTGGCTCCAAAAGTATTTTAAGCCTTTAGTTTCTGAAAAAAAAGGTAAAAAATTTAGAAAAATTCTGAAAGCTCGGATTGAAAAAAGAATTTGTTCTTTTAGGTTCTCTATGTGATTCACCAATTTCATGCTTATAGTGACGGATTAGTGAGATTTTACAATAATATAAGAAATCAATCATCCAGTGGCATGATGATGAGTGACAAAAATTCATTAGGTAGATCCAGTCTCACAACACACCCCAATTGGGAATGCCATAGTCGCGCTGATTCCAGACAACTGGGGGCAGTTGGTACTCTTGTGTGGTATTTATTCACTTATAAAAAAAAAACATTAGAATATCTGTTACCTGTTAAAGCGCTGGTTCCTTGTGCGCATGCCTGGCGTCTCGAGAATGCGTCTGGCCTGGCGGAGGCGACCGCACTCCACGAAGCCGAACACCAGATCGTAGAGGCTGTTGACCTCGCCGTGGATGGCGGTGCTGAGGTCGGTGAGGCGCTGCAGGCCGGCAGCGTCCTCGCCGGCAATCAGCTTCTTGGTCAGCTCGCCCTTCCACGGCGTGCAGCGGTGCTCGCGGCAGCAGCGCTCAAACTCGTCCAGCGCGCCGCCTATGTCTCCCACCACTATGTGCACCTTCACCAGTGGACCCAGCATCAGGTTGGTCACCTGTTCAAATCACATCGAAAATAAATTTAATTGAAATGAAATAAATTCAATCTTCTTCTTGCGTACTTTTGGACCTCATCAACAAAGCCAAAAAAATGTTAAGATTTAAAATTCACATATCAAAACCTTTCCACAACATAGAAATCTAGTCCCTTTACACCGCGTATACCCGCCCCCACTTAGAACACCTTAAAATTTGGATTTGAGGCCCAAAATACTTGACCAAACTAAATAATTATCTTTTTAATTAAAAATTATTTAAAATAGCAGACGTTGTCCTGCCACAGACCGCCTTCTATGTAGGAAAGTTAAAATTTATGGTTGTATGTATTTTTGGATGAGAAAAAGAATTTAAAAAATTTCAATGTCCTATATTTCAAGCTGGGACCAACCAAAAGCATTAAAAAAAATTCATTTAAATCGGTTGGGCGATTTTGGTGATTAACGTTTGTGTACAAACACAGTGGCATGGGATTTTTATACAGTAAGATATCCGGTACGGATATGTGCTGCTTTATTTATTTGTGTTTTACAGGGTTTTCCAATAAGAGGTGTTATTTTGATATTCAATCGTAAAAGATCAATGGTTTCGTTGCTTGTGTGGCACGTAGCGCCGTCTTGTTGAAAGCAAACGTTGTCCAGATCAATACCATCCAATTCCGGCCATAAAAAATCATTAATCATCTCTCGATAGCGCAATCCATTCACGGTAACTGTTGCTCCAGCCTCTTTTTTGAAAAAGTAAGGTCCAATTGACTCCGCCGGACCATAAACCGCACCAAACAGTCACACGTTGAGGATAGATAACTCTTGGGTTTTCCGAGCCCCAGATGCGACAATTTTGCTTGTTGACGAAGCCACCGAGGTGGAAATGGGCCTCATCACTCAAGATTTTTTTTTTTTTTTTTTTAATTTTTTTGAAACATATAAACAAGGTTACAATATTTTTTACAATATAAACACTAATATTTCAATCACTCTCCTAATAAAGCAGCTGCTTGTGTTTAGGAGAGGACAACAAAAATATTTTAACATTTTTTTAAATTAAACAAAAAATATTAGTAATAAAACAAAAAATAACAATAAAAGTAATAAAAATATAGGTTAGTTAATAAATGATTCAAAGAATTTAAAAGGCAAAAACAAATTTCTAAACAATAAGTAAAGTTATGAGGTGGTACAAGAGTATTTTAATTTAATTTTTTTTTATATTTTTCGTAGTTTTCTTCCGATCGTATATCAAGGGGTAATTTATTAAATAATTTTACACCATTGAATATATAGTGATGTTGTGCTGTTGTGGTTCGTGCTAGTGGCACGGTTAGTCCTCCAACAGATATTATTCTTTTGCTAATATTCAATTGTGGTAAATTATTTTTACTAAAGAAATCTTTATGTATTTGTAGAAGTGCAATTTTGTCATAAATTTTTGTAAGTGGGGGAACCGGGAAATCTTGAAAAACATTTATAGTTGGGTAGTAATATGGCTTTTTTAAGATGATTTTGATTAGTATTTTTTGAATAGTTTCTAGTGGGAGTAGGGATGATTTATATGCACCCCCCCAAGCCACGATTCCATATTGTAGGACAGAGTGCGCCAGTGCATAATAAATATCTTTTAGTATTTTTAATGATACAATATTTCTTAGTCTAAAAAATATATAGATTAGTTTTCTCATTCTGTCTACTGTGGAATTTATTTGACTTTTCCATTTAATGTTATTATCAATAATTATTCCAAGATATTTTATTTCTTTTTTACTACTAATGTTTATACAGTTTGAATTACAGGGTGCGAATTTAAGGAGGCAATTTCTTTCGTGAATTTTTATGTTTAGATTTACATTTGAGTTATTCCCTGTTAGGCTATAAGGTATAAAATGGGTTTTTTCGACATTCAGTGTCAATAAGTTTTCGTCAAACCATAGTTTAACGATATTTATTGCATTATTAGCTGATACTACGACCTCATTCCAAGAATTTCCTTCAATAGTTATCACTGTATCATCTGCGTAAGATATGATGTTTCCAATGATTGGGAGTTGAAAAAGTTCATTTACATATAATATAAATAGTAAAGGTCCCAAAACAGTTCCTTGTGGAATTCCAAAATCTATATTTTCTATTTCACTTAATGCGTTGTTTACTTTAACCTGTTGAGTTCTTTGATAGAGATAACTTTTTAACCATGTTTTAGCTTTGCCAGTAATTCCTATATTATTTAGTTTATTAATTAATTTTGAATGTGAGACACTATCAAAAGCTTTACGGAGGTCAATGAATATACTTAAGCATTTTTTGCCTCTATCTAATGTTTTGAAAATAACTTAGTTAATTCTGCAATTGCGTCTTGTGTGCTAAGTTTATCTCTGAAACCGTATTGACTAGGGTTAATACTTTTTTGGTTATCTGTATAATCAGTAATTTGTTTTTTTATTACTTTTTCGTGTATTTTTGCAATGTTGGATAATAAGGATATTGGGCGGTAATTGTTTACTTCTTTTGAATCTCCGGATTTATATACTGGGATTATAATGGCTTTTTTGTAGTTAGACGGGAATATTCCGTATTTAGTACTTACATTAATTATATGCGTAATCGGTTTGGTTAGAAAATTGCAGTATTTTTTCAAGATTTCTGTAGTTATACCGTCGTATCCTGGCGCACTACCATTTTTAAGTGATTGTATTATGTTTTCAATATTTTTTTCTGAAGTCGGTTTAAAAATTGAAAGATTGCTATTTGTTATTTTATCTTCATGTATGTCATCAGGTTGATAATTTTGGTCAATTTTATATGCAAGTTTTTGACCGACGGTAGCGAAAAATTTGTTGAAAATATTTGCGCACATTTTTGGTTCACGGATAGCATTTATTTTAGTTCCATTATTGTTTAAGACATTTATTGTAGACTTATTTTTATTATTTTTATTCATTATTTCATTTATAGTGTTCCAAGTTTTTTTAGGGTTTTCTTTTGTGAGGATTATTTTTTCCCTGTAATATTTTTCTTTTGTGTCTTTGATAATTTTAATGAGTTTGTTCCGGAATATTTTGTATTCGTTT
The DNA here is from genome assembly GCA_026573805.1 of Hesperophylax magnus. Lineage (NCBI taxonomy): Eukaryota > Metazoa > Arthropoda > Insecta > Trichoptera > Limnephilidae > Hesperophylax > Hesperophylax magnus. The sequence goes on from JAIUSX010000022.1 coordinate 13,109,505, forward strand.
TTTACTTGGCTATTGGTAGGGTTTTTTTTTGTATCTATGAAAAGTTTTTCTTTTTTCCGGATAGATATGAGTAATCCTTGCGTAATCCATGGTTTGATTTTCCTTAATTTAGAACTAGGTTGATTATTTATAAAGGTTGTACAGTCTGCGATATGAGCATTTAAAGTTTCTTCAAAGAAGTTTGCGCACATGTCTGGGTTTTGGCAATTTAGTATTGAGGACCAAGATTCGTTACTTAATTTATTATTTAATTTTACATTGTTCAATTTGGAAATTATGTTAATATTTTTTCTAGAATCATTTAATCCTAAGTTTTTATTTAAATCATAAATAAAAATATTTGTATGGTGATCTGTTATATCATTTTTCCATATAATAGATTTAATTTTTTCTGTGTGTTTAATATTGCTCCATATGTGGTCCAGGCATGATGGCGATTGGTTTGCAAATTCTCTTGTGAAATTATTTACACATGATATAAAGTTCATTTCATTCATAGCATTTATATAATCTAATTTATTTTTACAGTGGTTATTTGGACCAATATTAATATTTAAATCACCCATTACGATACAATTTAGATGGTTTTTGTTACATAGTATTTTTTTTAATTCTTCTATAAATAAAGGTACATCAGAGCTGTGTGTTCGATATATTGCGATTATATTGAATGGCATATTATTTAAAACAAAATTTAATGACAAACAGTTTGCTTTGCATATGCGTATTTCGGTAATATTGATATCAGTAAATTTTTCTTTAGCGTATACTACAATTCCACTATTTTTATTAATCTGATAATTTGTATTGTAATTTTTGTAGTTTGGGATGATTGGTATATTTATGTTTGCATGTATGTGCGCCTCGGATAGTATTATGAAATCTGGCTGTGAACATAATGTATTTAGGGATACCAAAAGTTCATCCATGTTTTTATTTATACTTCTAATGTTTAGGTGCAAGATTGTTAGTCTATTTATTATATTGTCATAGATCTTATTGCATTCACTGGCTGTTTCACATACGTATTCTTCTATATTTAGGTTGTTATCAATTTCGCTTAAGTTAAAATTTTCCATTGTATTTATTTAGGTGTGATAAAATATGTATATAAAATTCTATGAGTAAATGAATAAGTAATAATGCTCATAATTAGTGTAACACTATTCTTGCTCGATTTCAGTTCATATCTAAAATTGTAGGTTTTGATTTTTTCTATACGATTTATTTTATGTTTAGATAATACTCGGAGACATAGTGAGTGTATGTTTAATTGACAGCAAAAATTAATTTGATTCGTTCTTCTTTTTATAATAATTACAATAAAAAATAGCGTGTGTAAGAATATATCAATAGTACAAGTGAACATATAGTGTAGAGATTTATTGCATATAGAATATTGGCAGCATGATATATGGGTTAGTAATGTATATAATAATAATTTTGACAAATTAATATATCTATAATTAGACTTTAGTATTCTGTTATTTCTGCAGTTGTGGATTGTTATTGTATTATCTATTTTCTGGTAGGAATATACAAATGTAGAACGTAGATGTAATGTATTGTAAAAATAAACATAAAAGTGTAGTAAGTAGAGATGTGTTATCATAAAGAAAATATTTAGGTATTTTATCTTCAATATAGAGAATGATTTAAATTTTTTGGTTTTAAATACATATATCCTGACTTTAAAGTATGTAGAATGATGAAAGATTTGTCGGTGTTTTAATGTATAGACTATAGAATTATTATTTTTTATATCTTGTGGATATTCAAAAGTACATGCGTATTTGTAAGACATTGAGAATAGACATGAGATATTTTTATAGACATCTTTAAAATTTATAACAATATTCCAATTTTTGTTCCGTAAGAGCAAGTATTTTTTTGTAATATTGACAGTTCGTTTGATTATGGACATTTTTTTTTAAATTGTTGGTATCATTTTTGAATATTTCTTAGAATTTTCAGTTTTAATAGTAAGTATACTTGTTTTATATACTGGAGATTGATAAGAAACATCATATTTTTTTAAAGCATATGTCATAGCATTATTAATTTTGTTAGTTTTTAAATTTTTGAAAGTGCAGGTACATGCATAATATATTGACAATAAACATGAGTTACTATGAAAAATATACCTTGAATCCAAATTAGTATTCAATTTTCTGTTGTGCGAATGCCAGCATTTTTTTATAATATAAACAGTTGGTTTTATCATTCGCATTATGATTGGTAGGAAATGACAGTTGAAATCTGTCATTTTGAAAAGTGCAGTTTACACACCTCGGTAGATTTGTTGTGGTTTGACATTCTTTGAACAAGTGAGCAGCTCCACAGTGCGAGCAGGAAGGCGAATTGTTTTTCTCTTTCTGGTTGCAGTTACTTGATTTATGTCCGTAGCGTAGACAGAAGTAGCATTGTATTACTGGGCAGGCGTCGCCAACCGTAACTCGCTGGTAGCCAATGTTTATTTTTTCTTTATTTAATAGAATCTTCCTGGTTGTGCTATTTACTTCTACTATGTAGTTAGCGGTGTCATTGTATTTGTTTTTAATTATTGCTTTTATGTTAAAAATAGAATTTTTTTCTGTTTCTTGCGTTATAATTTTGATATCCTCATTTTTGTCCAAGATATCGTCAGTAAAATCTTCTTTGATAAAGTCGTTGAAAATTCCCTTGAATATCATTGTTGGTTTTTTCTTTGTTAATTCTTTGCAGTCAATATCATGTAGATCTTTAGAAATTAAAGTTTGTAGTTTTTTAGCATCTTCTTTATTAACACAATCGATTACAATTCGATTTTGGGAGATTTTTTTAATGCCTTCAATGCATATTCCTAATTGGCTGGTTTTAAAGTGCCTTTGAATTTTATTTTGTATTTCTGTTGATGTATCTTTATTTTTTGGAGTAATTAAGATACTGTACTTGTTTTTTATATTTTTTTGTTTTTTTATATCAGTATTTGCAGGCTGATTATTCTCCAGAAAGCCTATTTTGGTAGCAACAAGGCTTATATTCCCTAGCAGTTCTGTGAGTTTTGGTGACAATTTCCCCATTTGTTCTTTTGTAAACTTATTGCTTGGGTCCATTATAGTATTTTGTAAGGAATTTATAATTTGGTTTGCCGCAGAGATGAAAGAAAAGGTGTCACTGGTGTCCATGGTGCTGCTTCGAAATGTAGAGCGGTAAAAGGTTTAGCGGCCCTGCGTGGACGATGTTGGTCGGCGGTCGAACGTCGTAGCACGTACACACACACACACAAACTGAGTTCAACACTGGCCTATTACCGAGTGATCGCTGTTTATCAAATGTTTTGAGAGTAAACTTTTTTTTTTTAAATTCGGATTTAGGTTATTACAGATGTACTAGTACAGCTTGACACTTCTTTACTACACTGCTACTGCAATTCCGTATATATTAGTGCACTATTTTTTGTCAAATACGTTTAGAATATTTACTTATTTAATTTTAAACAGGAACGAAATTCACAGCGTGTTTCTGTACAGCGGTATTATTGTTGTCTCGAGATGATGACAAATGCAGATGATTTGCATTTGTTTCACTCAAGTGAATTTTAATAATTTCAATGCGTTGTTGAAGCGTGTATCGTTCCATTTTTATTAATGGTGTAGTTTCTACCTGTCAAATGTCAAAAAATGACAGCTTCAAAAGTAACATCTACCGAAATAGCGGGCTTTTACCAACAAAACAAAACACCTCTTATTGGAAAACCCTGTATTATGTGTAATTAGAAAATATAGGCCATTATGAGGAAGCTAAAAGCCAAATATGTGTATGTTCTTAGTATACCTTATATTGTAGGTAATAGGCATTAAAATCGTTTGACAAACGGAGTCTAGAAAAGTTCGATTTCAAGCAAAACACCGGTTTTTATTTATTTTGTAAATAATTTTATAAGAAAGAAAAAAAGTTAATCAAGTGAAACTGTTACATAATCTTAGCTATAATACTGCATTTTTTTAAGTTGTTTCCTTTACGCGTTCATACATTTCTATTGAAAAAATATATTTTTTAGTAGTTTACTTTTATATTTTTTATTGAGTAATTTATATTTTTATTTGTATTCTACTCAAGCGAAACGATAGGAAAACCTTCAATTTATCTAAATCATATTTTTTGGTATTCATAATGTACACCAATTCATTGTGAAGATTAATCAAAATAGTGATTTAGCATTAAGCTTCGCCTTAAAGAATTCAGCTGTTCACGATTTTAGATGCAACTTTGACATTTCGAGTTAGTGGTAATTAATTAAAAAAAAAACATCTTTCCCATACTACTATGTAAATATAATGATATAAAAATTTATATATGACAAATTTGTGTTCCAATTTAAATATCGGTCATTTGAAAATAAAATATAAACCCATCAAAAGAGTTTTTTTTTAATAACGCATATTTATTATTTTATTTTTCATTATATTTGCGTAGTAAAAAATGTAAGATTATTTTTATATAAAACCTCCGGATTGCTGGTAAAGAGACCCATAACCTTCAACCATGGAGGCCGTACTTAGTTTTGTTTTAACACATTCGCTGCCAGGAGCTCTCGTTACCATCAAAATTACAAATTACGGTGAACGGGTTAAGCACAATAATTTTTCAATTAACAGATAAAAACCCGCTACTTTGAATTTTTCGCTGATAGGCCCTGCAGGTGGAACAGATTATAAAAAAAATTATAACGCAAGAAAAATTAAGTTGGCAAGAAGATACAATCCCACCTGAATAATTCTTGTGTAAATCGTCATGGAATTCAGTTGGTTTGACTGAATAAATATGTTTAAAGGTATATATATACCTTTAAACATATATATACCTTTAAATATGTTTAAAGGTATATATATACCTTTAAGGCCAAGTATAATAGGTACCCTGTTCAGAACGAAACTACAACAATGCCCCCCAGCGGAGAAACTAGGTTTTACTGGCCATTTAAAGACAGTTCTGTACTAAAAAAGTTCTGTTGAAATTCGTAAGATGTCACTAATTATAACTGACTTATATTGTATGTCAATATTTGATTTTTTAAAACACTTTCCCACTGCAGAAGGCTCCGCGCTGACATAAAAAATACAATAGGTAGGTACCTAGGTAGGTACATCAATGTGCTCTGACCGTAATAAAAAAACGTGCTTGAAGACTATTCAAGAGTAAAAAATGCATGTTTTGAAGGATAACAAAAAAACATGCTTTTTGTAAGCTTTTTTTAATAAGGATCATAGAAGAAAACAACGGTGCCTAAGTAAATAATATGTAATGCATTATTAAAAACAATGTCATGACACAAGTAAAAATAAATTACTACTAAATTGCTACTTATAAATTCACATATTTATAAGTAGCATGTGATAAAAAAAAATTAAAAATTATAAAAATATGGGATTCGAACCCGGGTCCTGCATAACGAGTGTCGAACACTCTGCCTCTAGACCGCAAAGAGAGGTATCTTGCGCGACGAGAACCGCGTATACGACGTGTACTCCTCAATTGACTTGTCCCGCGCAATTTTAAATTTTGAAAAACTCACTTACGGCTGTTTTTTTACTAAAAAAACTTGTCACGCACATCTGCGAGGGTAATTAGTCGCGTTATCGGCCTTGAGTCACTTGACGGTCATGAGTCGGTTTTACTCCGGTCCTTGAAAATGCATAACGCGCGTAAAGAAGTTTCACTTCAATATATAAAAATCGTATGTAAAGTACATTAAATTTGAAATAAAAATTATGAACGAATATAGCATGTACCAAATAAGAATCAGCTAAGCACACCTCACAATAAATGTAATATTATTTTACTTATACAATAAAATGTTGTGAAGACGAATCGTATCAACCTAACTCGATGAACATCTCTGATGCCTGTCCTCAAAATCAATGACAAAACATATTTACATAATATACACAAGTGTGTGTGAGCATGTCCACGTCGAAAACTAACACATGTATAAACACGTGCACAGCAAGACCGTTTGTCAATTTATAAAAAATTACTGGCAAACTTCGTATATACAAGTAGGTATTATCTTCGCTGACTGATGACACGAAAGATTTTGTTGAAAATTCCAAGTGTCGTTCCGTGATTAACGCCATCTGTTGACATATTTAAAAATAAGCCTTCAGTTCTAATTTCTGCCGTTGTAGCTGAATTAATGTCGCCACTTTACGGCAAAATAATTTATTATTTTAATAAACTCGAAACTACAAATGGTAATTTAAAAATGTGAAAATAATTTTAAAAAGTGGACAAAAATAATAGAAACTATTCCTCGTTCCTTTTTTTAGAATAAATTTAACCAAAGTTTAGTAAACCGCATTTCCAAAAACATTAAAGATAGTGCCTAGGAAATAATTATACCACAACCTTATTCTTTTTTTTTTTTTAATTTCTGAACGAAGTCTTGAAGAAAAACCTTCAAGGTATTTTTTGATATATTCAAATATTAAAAATATTTTTTGAACAATACGAAAGGACGGTCATAAAAAGGTCATATTTCTGATTTAATTTTGATAAATGCTAAGTCTTAATAAATAATAAAAATTTATAATATTTTTTTTTCCGGCTAAGAACATCATATTTACCGTATTGCGTAATAATATGTTCATTATTTCGAATTGATAAATTACTAGACACCGCCTTAAACATATATATACCTTTAAATATGTTTAAAGGTATATATATACCTTTAAACATATATATACCTTTAAATATGTTTAAAGGTATATATACCGATACCAGAAAGGCAAAAGTGTGTAAGCGACAATCTAATCAAAAATGAGTTAAAATACAGTTGTGTTTAGACAAAAAAATCTAATCAAAACGTATTATTAGCTCATTTTTGACAAAATTGTCGCTTACGCCTTTTTGCCTTTCCGGCATCAATATATACATATAAATTAAATAGGAAATAATAACTCACCTCGACCATACGCTTTTCCAGTAGTAAATTGAATATTTCGTTGATCTGTAAAAAAAAAATATTATTATTTATTGATTACTATCAATATCCTGATGAACTCGTACACAATCTTAACGTTTTTATATGATTTAGTGCATGACACTGAACAAAAAACAGTTTTTATTTGATGAAGTGCATGATACAGAGAACAAAAAAAAAGGTTTTTAATTTTTACATAACAAAAAAATGAACATAATACATATAGTGAAATCTCGTACAATCATTACCCAAATTGTCATTTATTTCTTCCGGTCCCGAATCAGTCTCATACAAAACTTGCAAGAATAGATCACATGGATCGTTTCTCTACATATCGAATGATTGCATTAATCGTGCATGCAGTAAATATTTTGCTCTAAAATATTTTACTTAAATGCTTGGTTTCAATTAACGGTACTCGTAAACAAATAGTGGAACATTCGAAATTTTTTACATTAGTCATTATTTGTTATGTCCGACCATTGCAGAACGGACGTTTTGGCCCAGCATAGCATTACAAGATGTATGGTGGTGCTTAATGAAATCTCTGGGTCTCTTGACATTTTCAACATCAGCCTTGAAGGTTTCAAGGGTGATTTTAGGCAAGGTCTCTAAAATATATTATTGTTAAATTTGTCATTAATTTATTTAAAGTTATATAAATTGTGAAATCTGTAACGCATTAAATTAAAAAATAATTTAAATGTCGTTGCGGTGCCAAACACTGACATAGCGATCTTTTTGCTGTGCGGCAAATCTTCGAAAACTAGAAAAACACATTCACGTTACAGGGTGAGTCCTGCCAAGGTGGTAAACGGTTGAAAGAGAGAATCTCTGTGTAGTTTTGCATTTTGATGGAACTGACATAAACAAGCTCCTTGTCATTGGCGAATCCCCAGAAGCTTAGCTGTCTTACTAATTAGATTCTTACAGGCCCGTTCAACGTTGGTGTGGTAAAGCCAGCCCCGAACCTGGTTTAAGACTGTTTTAACCAAACAAACGCCATGGTAAAAAGTCAATTATTTCACCGCGTAATATTTACACCACGTGTTAAAACACTAACTAAAGTAAGATTAAGTATTTTAAGAATGTGAAAACTTTACCCGTAAAATATTAAGAGCATTTAACATTAGTCATTAGATGTCTACAAATATTTTAAATATGTTTTAAAGGGACCTTGACACAGCAATTGATGTAAAACAATGAATTATTTCATTATTTGTAGATAACTGTTCAGCTCATGTAATATGACATTTCTTTGAATGTAGCTTATTTTTATACTCCCGCATCCATTATTATTTTTTATAGGTCCCTTCAAAGACGATTGATAGATATTTCACTTTATTAAGACCAGCTTAACACTTATACATATTTACGACTAACTGTAACTGGTTTTGATAGATACAATTCCTCACCTTAGTAACATTTCCCTGGTCTGCAAGAGAGTTGAGGAGATGCCAGCAGACTGAGTTATACAGGAAAGTGTTCCCAACTTGATTTCTTTCAGGTTTCTGTCTTTGCAATATCTCCGCAGCCTTTTCAAATTGCTGGTGCTTTATGTATAACTCCACCAATCTTATAACCTGGAAAGGAACAATAAATTATACATAAGATGTAGTTATGGTGTTAAATATTTACTATGTATATCATTATTAAATAACTAAGTTTAAAGTTTCATTTGAAAATTTTTTCCGAAATAATCAATATTTTGTGATACACAAGAGTGATTTTTGGACCACAAAATAATGACTTGTGCTAACAATATAGTAAACATTTAACATAAAAATCGCACCAACACTTTTGACCAGCTCTGGTTTACATAAATAAAAATATATATTTCAGAAAAAATAATTGCATAGTGTTAAGTTACAAATTATTCAAAGAACTCTTTAAAGTGAAGCTCTAAGGAATATAAGGCTTATTTCACTACATAATATTATTTTATTATTTGGCACAGGATATATATATTGTACATTAGTAAAATGTTTTGACTGTCCAACTAGGAGGGATTCCCGTTTTAGGACAGTCAAAATTCAGACGAATTATATTAGCAATTCATCAAAGATTTTATATTAGCAAAAGGTATTTCGGTATACTGAGAATTATATTAGCAATTCATCGAAGATTATATTAGCAAAGGGTATTTCGGCATAGTGAGAATTATGTTAGCAATTCATCAAAAATTATATTAGCAAAGGGTATTTCAACATAATGAGAATTGCGCCTTACCTTTATATCGTCCAACATAAAATCGGGATCTGTTTTAATAATCTGCTGAAGATACTTTTCGGCTTTTTCAACATTTTCTGCCATTGCGTAAAATTCTGTCACCTGGGCCAACGTACCAGAAGACAAAACAAAGTTTTCAGCCTCTAATGTCTGTAGATATTCCGTGACCTTGTCTTCTTGTTTACTTCTGATGTATGCCAGAAGAAGCTGCTTCTTTAAAGAAAAGTTGGAGTCTCCCTGTGCACTGCTTTCGGCCACCAGAACCTCCAGGCGCTCGGCACTCCTGCGGACATTCGGGATTGTGGGAGTGTCTAAAGGCAACGGCAATAAATCTTCCGATGTCAATTTGGCCAACGCTTGTGATATTTCAGGCGTCAAACTCTCTCCTAATTTGTCTTGAATCTTTTGTGCCCAAGCTGCGGTTATTCCCAACCCTTTAGAGTATAGAGAATCGAGCAAATCGGGTAAGAATGGAAGCACTTGACCGGGCGACAAACCAATGAGTCTAAAGATCAGCTTTCCTGTCCTAAATCTGTGTTCTTCCAACACGTTTTCAGTTTCCGTTGGAGAATTATCCTCACCTTGCTCTCCGTCCTCAGTGGCGTTGGATTGGTTTCTTCTCAGAGGGGCAGTATCTAGGTTAGAAAAGTGGACAAGCTTTACGAAGGATTCAATATTTCCAGTGGCAATTAAAGAATCTATCAAGGGTTTAGCGCAAACATTTAGGTTTATCTTGGTTCCATATTTGGAAGCAAAGTCGGCGGCGTCATTGAGCTTATTTTTCAGTAGAAGAGAATGAACCATTGTTTTGCCGGCCAGGGATAGGGTCACCCCTACTCCACGCAGAAGTTCCATAACGAGGTAGGGATCAGTAGTTTTCATATTTTTGATAACATAATCTCTCAATGTTTCGCTAGAAACACCAATTTTAAAATCATCCATCATCAATTTGACCACATCCAACACCTTCTGGTCTTTCTTAGATTTGCCGCTGGCCATCAACGGCCAGAAGAAGTGTTGCCGAATAGGGTGGCCGGCGACCTGGAGAGATTTCATGAGGGCAACGGCGGTATCAAGCTTCTTAAACTGGAGAGCGGCATCCGTCGCAATTAACAGAGCCATGGGTGATATTTTTTCCTCTTGAAGTTGTTTACACATAGAAATTATCGTATCGGAGGGGCAACCACTCTTCACAAGTTGGCGAATGAAGAATGCTCCTTGGTACGTGGGCGTAGAGTCCTGCACAGGGTTAGCGGAGTGAGTAAGTGTGCGCAAGACTTTGAAGGCAGCTTCTTCCTTCCTGCGTGCGGTGAGTCGCAGGATGAGATTGATCGCCTCCTGGTTATATCCCGCCGAGCGTTGCATCTGTCCAAGCAAGAAATCCATGTTTTGTTCATGCCCCCCTAATGCACATTCCTCAACAACTTCTAAGAAATCTTTATCAGAGAGGTAGATCTCTTTATCCTTGCACTCCTGGATGATGGCGCGAACTTGCTCCATATCTCCGCGGGCTGCACTGCCGCCCATGAGCAGGGCATACGTGCGGGGGCCAGGACTGAGCCCTGCGCTGGCCATGACGCCCAGCACAGAGCGGGCGCCCTCCGTGTCCCCGAGGCGCGAGTGCCCAAGGACTAGAGCATCCAGTACGGCCTCACTGAGGGGCAGCTCCTGGGCTCGCATGCGCTCCAGGACACGTGATGCTCCCTCTACATCTCCACGCTGGCAGTGGCGCCACATCAGACGCTGAAATGTCACCCTACAAAGAATGGTGCAATACTATAATGCAGTTATTAAAACCATGTCACAAGTTATAAGTTATAACACATTATGTCATGGGTGAATTAAAGCCAAAGATAACTACTACTAATAGAAATTACCAATATAAGTGAGTATCAGCAGTATAAAGAGGCTGACAGATTAAAGCGTTCAAAGAGTTTTATAAAACTCCATACTGCTCGCCATACAATTCCATACAGATCTGTCACACCTATAAAGATGATGTGTTATAAGTGTCAGCGTTGCGACGATATGCGCTGTGATCTGCTAGCCAGGCGATATTTGAAAATTAAACAACCCCCAAAAATAATTTACAATCTGACTCCCCTCTCCAAAGGAAGATTATAGCATAGTGTGTCACCCCAACATTAACACGCACAAGCTACGCTTAAACTATGCGCGCATAATATAGCGTAATGTGTGTCTTAAAAAACTTCACAACAGAATACAGTGATAACTTTGTTTATATGTATCCAGCAAACAAGAATAAGGAATTTAAAAGGATGCAAATGTTTACCTATTCGGTTCCAGTCCCTTCTCCTCCAGTTCTTTCAGGAAATCAGATGGTGAAAAATCATGTTCATTTTCTATGTACACCCTCAATAGTGCGTTATAATGAGAAATGTCCATGGGCACTCCTCGATTTGTCAGGGTCTTCCAAATCTGCTCCACGAGCCGGGTGCGCTCCTCGGGCAGTTCCTCCGGCACCAGACTGCCGCAGCAGCGGATGATGAGCAGCGACTGGGAGCTGGTGACAGCGTGGCGCTGCCGAACCTCCTCCAGCATCTCATCCAGGTCTCTGCGGGAGAGGCGACCGCACCTCCTCACCTCGGCATCCAGACGTTGCAATAGGGGCCCCAGGGTCTCCGCCTGCTGCGCCTGTGTGGCCATTCCTTGCCCCCATGTTCTAAAATAATGTTGAAAGAATCCTTCATATCCAGAGTTCGATCTTCAAAACCAAATCATGACCTTTTCAGACATGTTGTACAGACAATAGAAATAATACAGGAGATTTATACACTGTAAAAGTGTAAATTTTTTTGACTTCCGGGAAGACGTAATAGCTACCAGCAGTGGTGTAACCCAATGTTTCCAGCAAAAATCAGTCATCCAAGTAAACAATAAATATTTACTTAACCACCGCACTTTTAACAGGCACAGAACATGGAAATCACACTTCGTTTCAACTTAATTACTACAATAAAGAACGATTTACTTCAGGAGAGATGGTAAAAGATGTGGTAAAGGTTACGAATTCCGCTTCACGGTAAATATGGATTGTTTACTTTATTTTTCCGTCTCCCCCGACATAATAAATCATGTTTTGAATTAATAAAGCTAAATCCATTTATTTGGAAGTGAAATATTGCGTATTAAGAGTGAAGCGGAATAAGATAAAAATAATAAAGATGCATTATAATTCCATTTTTATTCAAAGTCCAAAATTTCCAAAATAAATCGATTCCTTTTCGACAATTTTGGAATTTTTTAGTATGGATTGACATTTAAATTGCTAACATTGCTAAAAAAGGAAAACCGGAGGAAGATCTACATTCCGCTTCCACATCTGCTGCAGCGGCGTCTTCTCCTCCACAACCACAGAGTACAATACAGCCTGTTGTGCCCAAGCTGCCAACCTAGCCAATAACATCGTATAGCGATGCCCTCGTCAACGGTAGACGACGATCTCGGCCAATCTGTAAAGGGACAGGGTCTATCGACGACAGCTTGGTCACTATTCCCAAAAACCTACATCTGCATGTATTCATGTTTCACCCGAATACCACAGAAGAATATATATCTTCATTCTTAAAAAAGAAGAAGCCGGATTTAATTTACACTGTCGAAAAACTGGTTACGAGGCATGAACGTTATGCTGCCTTCAAAATAGGCATACCGGAAAATTACTTCCACTTTTTCCTGGACCCCACGATCTGGCCTGAAAACGTGGCCTTCAACGAATGGTCATTTCGAAGACCACGACCCCAAACTAAGACGGTCGATACGACGTCCGAAAAAGATAGACATTAGTGGAGTATACCAGAACGTTCGAAGTCTGAATAATAAAATTATCGACTTCATGACAAACGTAATGTGCCAGAAACCACTTCTGATTGCTCTTACCGAAACTTGGCTAACTTCAAGCACCTTTTCGTCGGAGCTATTCGAAAACCTATACCACGTCTACAGGAAGGATAGAGGCAGTCGCGGAGAAGGGACTCTCCTAGCCCTCCGAGCTGACAGCCACTCACACGCGGAAAGAATGGACTGCATAGAAACCCAAGGTGAAGACTTGTGGGTGAAAGTATCGCATAGAAATATCATCATTTATATATGTGTTGTATATTTTCCTCCAAATACAACATCTGAACAGTATCAATTATTTTACGACAAAACTATAAGTGAAAGTGTAAAGTTACAATCAAAAAATATTATTATTTTCGGTGACTTTAACTTTCCCTCAGGGAAAAACCCAATTGACGTTTTCGATTACTTTTGTTCTTTTTATAATTTAACACAATTCAACACTGTTTATAACATAAATGCACACATGTTAGACCTAGTATTAAGTAATGTAAATTCTAAAAATGCTGTTATCTGCCGCCATGACTCCCCATTAGTCAGAGAGGATATTCATCACCCTTCACTTTCATTCACATTCGATTACACAACACAATCACATATACAAACAGACACATTGCCTCCAGACATAAACATGGGTTGGATTTTCCACGAAAGCTCAGATAACACACTTAAGAATGCCTTAGAACAACATCACTGGAATCATTACGATTGCCTTGACGTAAATCTAGCTGTCGAAATGTTTTATGAACAGCTCAATAATATTTTGAACATTTGTTTTAAGAAAAGATCTACACGTATGCTCAAAGATGTTAGACAATATCCGAAATGGTTTAATGGGGAAATCATTCACCTCATACGAGAAAAAACTAAAATGCACTATCTTTGGAAAAAAACAAAATCCGAACATGCCTTAGCTAACTTTAAAACTTTGCGAAAATCAATCAAACGGTTAATTGGTCAGGCCTACACTGACTTTACACGTGAGGCCGAGAACAGTATAATAACAGACCCAACTCGATTTTGGTCTTACACTAACGATAAACGCCGCGGCTGTGACAAACTTAACCACATGGACTACAAAGACAATAAATATGATGGATCGTCTGAGATCGCCGCAGGTTTCGCACACTATTTTCAATCAGTATTTAGCGACAATATCCCCAAACTTGACATATCCTCTATAGCTTCATCGTCATTTAACTCTTTACCTGTACAAATTCATGAAATTAAAGATGACGATATTATTACAGCTTTCCATAAGCTAAAACCTAAATACTCCGTCGGCCCAGATTGTATTCCACCTATAATCCTCAAAAGATATGCAAGTTATTTTGTTCAACCTCTAAAACATATTTTTAACCTATCACTTCGCAAAAATATCTTTCCGGAAATGTGGAAACTAACGAAAGTAACGCCTATACATAAAAAAGGAAAAAAGTCAGAAATAGATAATTACAGACCTGTAGCTGTGTTGTCAGCACCCGCAAAACTTTTAGAAACCATAATTTATTCACAGATATATAACCAAACAAAACACGCACTCACCGAAAATCAGCACGGATTTCGTCCCACACTGTCACCTTCAACGAATCTTATGAATCTCATTACCTATATTAATAATTCATTTGAAAATTTTGTACCTGTTGATGTGATTTATACAGACTTCGAGAAAGCATTTGATAAAGTCGACCATGATATTTTATTAAAAAAATTAAGTGACATCGGATTCTCTCAGAATTTCCTCGCTTTTGTGGCTAGCTACTTACGCAATCGTCGTCAGTATGTCAGTTACGGACACCATATCTCTCACGAATACAAAACTAACTCCGGGATTCCCCAGGGATCGAATCTAGGACCCCTTCTCTTTCTCTTATTCATCAATGACATTGGCAACACTATAAACCACTCAAAATATCTCCTTTTTGCTGACGATATAAAACTTTTCAAAGCAATCAAAAGTTACATCGATTCCATTCTTCTGCAGAACGATCTTGATTCTCTTGTCAAATGGTCGGAACTGAACAACTTACCCTTCAGTATTCAGAAATGCAGTATCGTTACATTTACAAGGTCCAAAGATACATTCCTGTTCCCCTACCACATTAATAAACATGAATTAACACGTAAAAATGATATTCGAGACCTTGGCGTAATTTTTGAAGCAAATCTCTCTTTCAAATCCCATATATCTGATATTGTCTCCCGTGCCAACAAAATGCTTGGATTTGTTCTTCGTAATTCAAGATCATTTACCAACGGAATCGCAATCCGAAGAACGTATGAAGCACTTGTTCGCAGTATCTTGGAATATAGCTCCATTATTTGGGCCCCTTCTGAGCAAAACCATATTCTCGAAATAGAAAAAGTACAAAAGAGATTCATGCGTTACCTATATATGAGGGAATATATGTACTACCCTTTCCTGTATCCATCCTTATTCTTAGCAGGAATGCTCGATCTTAATACATTAGAAGCCCGCCGAAAAATATTTTTAGGAAAACATTTTTTTAAGATAATCTCTGGAACTATACATAATCCACCTATTTTGAAAGAGATTAACTTATATGTTCCAAACAAGTATACTCATGGAAGGTCCCATACCCTATTTTATGCTCCAAAAGCGAGGACTTCTGCCTATCAGAACGCCCCAGTCAACAGAGCGACTGAACTGCTCAACAAGTCTGCATTGACCATCGACATTTTTAACGTAACCTACAGGCAGTTTAACAATTATCTAATGACGTATGTCACAAAGTAGTGAAACTGACCTTTTTATGTGTTTTGCTATACTTTTTGTCTAATTTGTAATCTTCTCCATAATGTATTGGTGAATAACCGTTTTACGGAGAACATGAAAAAATAAATAAATAAATAAATTTGTGAAAGTTTCTATTCTATCTAAAAATTACTTTATTAACCTAATGACCTATTTTGATGAATGTAAATAGTGGTTTCTTGTAGTATTTTTTGTAAAAAATGTAATTTCCATAATATGTGCCTAAAAGTGCAGCTGTTATGTAAATAATTACCAGAGATCATATTATTCTACATATTTAACAGAAGGTTTCCGGATTCTTTCACAGGGTTGCTGAAAAATCTTAGAAACCCACTGCGACAGTGGGTTTCCAATTGGGGGACAGATAAATCATTCCATAAACCCTAGCTATGGATTTAAACAAATTCTTTGAATAGTTCCTCTTGGAATAGTTCCAGGTATCAAAGATTAAAGGGAATTAAATTAAGGATATTATATTCTCGAAAAGAAACTCACTGCGAATATCCAGAAGTCAAAGAGCGTGTGCTCTGGAGCAAATTATTATCATATCCTTGGGTATTTAATACAGTGCGCGCAGCGCTGGCAAAACACCTTATAAATTTCCCGGTACGTAATATCATCGACATTATTATTGTAGTTTTATTAATGTAACCTAAAAATTTAGGATTACGCAAGGATAATCACACACGGGCACGGACCGACCGGCTCATAGAAATGCGGAAAAAGTAGAAAATACGTTATTTAATTACACTGGGGCACTGTGATGTAGTGATGGAAAAGATCGAAACATTTACATGATCGAAATATTTTAACGAAACATCAAAAGAATCGAATGATTAATCGATTAAATCGATCGAAGTTTAGCGGGATCTGGCGGGATCATTAGCTGCATAGTAGTTGGCAAAATAAAAATATGGTACTTTGGTGTGGCAACATTTTGGTAGGTGGGCACTTCATTTGCAATAAATGGGCAAAACCAATGTTCTCATACTGGCTGAATGATATGTTTATTGTTTACTTTTACGTTGCCCAATTTATTAGAGGTGAGTCGTACTAGCTCGTCTTGATACTGTTTCCTAGTATTTCGCACTTGTACCTACTTACAAGTGCAAAAAAAATGTGTGGGGTATTGCTCACTCAGTGCTGGATTCCCCGCAATATTTTTTTTCGAATCCATGGGGGGGTTGCTAGAGAATTTCTGAGGAAAATAATTCCTACTAAATAACACTCTTCTCACCAAGCGTCTTGCTTGGTCTTGCTCGTCTGGCGAGTATTGCGTATGCGGGACGATAAAAACTCGCAAGACGCGCAATACTCGTAAAACACGCGATACTCAAGAAAAAATACTAATTACGAAAGTATCTTTGAGACATCTGTTCTAAGCATCGGTTTTAGTATATACGCTTCACCTCTACAATCTATTGATATTTGATGGTCCGTTTACTTACTACGAATTTGAATGCTTATACTTCCGTGAAGTCATACTTTGATAGAAGAAATAATACAATATTTCATCCCCACGGACATAAAAACCTGGAAAATTAACCAAATATATTTTTTATATATCGAACCGATCGAGTCTCTCACAACAAACACACACGTAACCTTAAAATACATGTCAACCTTAGATTTATTATTAATATAGAGCCTTCAGTATGATTTTTCGCAAAAACAGCGCAACAAAAATGATCAATTTATTATTATTAAAATCTTTCCAACTTATTATAAGTCAGAATGCAATTTTTTACATACTTTTACAATTTTTTACATGTACAGGCGTCGAAAACCATTTATTAAATTAATGAATTATTTACATACTCGTAGCTTCGGTTGGTAAATAATATCGTCACAAGGAATTTGAGTAAAATACATTTCGACTTTTTTTTAAATGTATTTATCATAAAACACCGGTTCTTAATATACATATATATTTCTATATTTTTACTATCAGAATTAATAAATTATTCTTGAAAAATTATTTAAAAACTTTAATGTCGTATGGAATCCGATGTCAAATGTACTACATATTAATAATATGTTAATAATTAAGTATCTCTTTATGTAACATTCGTGCGTTGATAAGAGGGAGAGGTCGCTACACAATTTTATATTGTTTAGTTAGGTATGTTGATCTGAGTTTTTGAGATTATTTGTGGTTTTCTTTTTAGTTTTTGAGATTGTTTCAATTTACATCGTAGTATCTCCTGATATTTTAGAACATTTTGTTTAATTCAAAGCGGTAAAATTAAAGTTATTCAATAATATAATGCAACTCAAACAGGGACCACGGAAGTACTCTATGACGAGGGGGGGAAACTTGTTTAGTCACCCTCTTCCTTCAGTCTCCTCTTTTTTTTTTTTTTTTTTTTTTTTTTTATGTGACACCTCACAAGAGTGTCCCTGCCCGTGCAGTGCACAGACAGGGGAACTATGTCACCACCCGATTGGGCGGCGTTGTGAGGCGGAACAAGGCAGGGGCTGTAGGAAGGGACTTGTTAATGCGGGCCTTGAAGAGGCTCGGATTATAGGAGGGAGGAAAAACAGACGCCGGTAGCCCGTTCCACATACGAGCCGACTTACACAAAAACGAGTCGTAAAAACGGCCCGTTCTCATGAAGCCAACGTCAACCGTGAACGGGTGTTCAGCTCGTGTCCGTCGAGTATTGCGCACGTGCACCGGTGCATCAGGAATCAATGCTGCTAGCTCCTTGGAGCAGGCTCCATTGAAATACCTGTAGAACAGACACAGCATGCCTACATTGCGTCTATGCATCAGAGAAGGCAATCGGTCTGTTAACAACGGATTGTCAATCAGACGGATCGCTCTCCTTTGCACAGACTCAAGCAGGTTTATCAAGTATTTTGGGGCACCAGCCCAAAGGTGGCTCCCAAATTCAATAGTTGGGCGGACTTGAGACTTGTACAGGGTCAGCAGCTGGTCACTGTTGAAGAATCTCCTAGCCCTGTACAAGACGCCCAACTTTTTGGAGGCCTGATTTACTCGGGGTTCTATGGATCCCCGATACTTGAGCTGGTCTGATATAGTAACTCCAAGCATTTCAATGGAGTCTTTATTGGGGAGAGTGCTCCCATCAAATTGCACCAGACAGTCATTGATCTCCCTCTTTGCCGAAATCAGACACGCTTGGGTTTTTGAGACGTTGAAACTGACCAAGTTGGCCTTACCCCAGGCACGAACCATCTCTAGGTGGTGGTCGATTTTTCGCTTCAAAACTTCCCGAGCTGTTCGGACATCATAGGTGGAAGGGGGCCTGTCAAAAAGATAACCCTCGTGAACGGTGCTGTCATCAGCGTAGCAGTGAATTGGTGCACATTCAACGAGATCGTTGATGTGCAATAAAAACAGCGTCGGAGACAGCACAGATCCTTGTGGCACCCCCGCATTGATTTGGTGCGGTGAGGAAGAAGAGCCGTCAACCACGGTTTGAATTGTTCTTCCCCTCAGAAAGTCCGCAATCCAACTATGCAGGGTTGGGTGGATCCCATACGATGGTAATTTCCCGATAAGCGCCCGGTGCCAGACTCTGTCAAAGGCTTTGGAGATATCTAACCCAACGGTTTGGGTTTCACCAAAACGTTCCATGTACCACCCCCAAATATGCGTTACATATCCGAGTAGATCGCCACACGATCGGTTTCGACGAAATCCATATTGCCGATCGCTTAGGATATTGTTATTCTCGAGATATGTGAGCAATTTGTTGTTAACCACCCTTTCTAATACCTTCGAGAGTATGGAAGTGATGGCTATGGGGCGGTAGTTAGAAGGGTCGGAACGGTCCCCCTTTTTTGGGATTGGGTGGACGATTGCCTTTTTCCAAAGATCTGGCACCTTTCCACCTTTGAGAGAGAGCCTAAATAATTTCGCGAGCACTGGAGTCATTTCTGCAGAACACCTCTTGAGGACCAAGGCAGGTATTCCGTCCGGCCCACTGGCTTTGTCGACTTTCAGCTCGTTCAAGACTCGGAGAACCTCTCTGTTCCGGATCTTCGGTTCCTCCATTTGAAAACCGCAGTGCGGAATGGAAGGGGGAGTCTCTCCGTTATCTTGAAGAGTTGAGTTTTCCGCGAAAATTTTGCCTAATAATTCAGCTTTCTCGCGGGCCGAGTTAGCCAGCCGACCATCAGGCTTGGTCAGAGGTGGGAAAGTGGTTCTGCAGAAATTTCTTCCGATCGAGCTAGCGAGTGACCAGAAAGCACGGCTACCAGTGGGGCAGTCAGCCAGCTTTTTCGCAATTCTCTGGTCGTGATCGCTCTTAGCTCTATTTAGAACTCTCTTACAATCCCTTGCCCGTTTTCGGTATTCCGAAAGGTTATTCATGGAGCTAATCTTCCGGAGTGCATTAAAAGCCGTATTTTTGAGTCTGACAGCTTCAGCACAGCGATGGTCAAACCACGGTTTTGTGCCCGCTCCAGAGGATTTGACGGAGAAGGGAATGTAGCAATCCATTGCTGATGTGATTACTTCTTCTACCTCGCGTGCACAAATTGATGGGTCCTCGGAGCTAAAGCATACAGTACTCCAAGGAAAGGCGCCGAAGAAAGACCGCATGCCGTCCCATTTTGCTGCCCTGTAGTGCCATACCTTCCTCTTTACATGTTTGTCGGGTTGACGGTTCATGGAGGATGGGACAGAGGTGGTAATCAGGCAGTGGTCAGAGGATCCTAAGGGCGCTGTCACCTCCACTCTGTACCCGAGTGGCTCACTAGTGAGAAACAAATCGAGTAGGTTGGCTCGATGTGATGGGATGTCTGGTATTCTGGTCGGAGATTCTACGAGTTGGCTTAGTCCATGGATAAGGGCAAAGGATTCCGCTGATCTACCGGCAGAGTTTGTTGGGCCCGAGAACTTCAGCCATTGTTCATTATGAACATTGAAGTCCCCCAGGATTACAAACTCGGCCGATGGGTAACGGGGCAAGAGAATATCTACAGTGTCACTCAAGTATTTAAACAACTCAACAGTGTCTGATTCGGCAAGGTTTGGTGAGCGATATAGGCACGCATAAATTCTCATCATACCGGTGAGATCCACACGTACCCATAACACTTCGTGTTTTGCGCTCTCGATATTTGCGAGACGAGCGCAGCTGATGTCAGCACGGCTGTAAAGGCAGACACCTCCTTTGGGCCTGAAAAGGCTTTCCAGATGATATCCTGGGCAGTTCAGATAGGAGGTATCTGGGGGCTCGGCAATCTGTGTTTCCGTAAGGAAGAGGAGATGGGGATTTTGTGAGAGAAGGTGGTGGTGGATGGGAGTTAGGTTGGTGTGCAGACCGCGAATGTTAGCGAAATTCACCTTCATCCTCGGTCCACACTGAGGACTCCTACTGTTCGCTGTCGCTGAGTTTATATTAATTTGTTGTGAGTTCATAGTTTTTAAGTTTGTTTTATTTGTTTGTGGGATTTAGGATGGGTTGGGAAGGATTAGGTTAAAAAGGTTGGGTGGGGAGTTGGAGAGTGGAGCAACTGGATACACCAAATGTAAGGTATGTTCTTCTGACTGCGGTTCTAGGCAATGGGCAGGAGAGTCCGGCTGTGGAGGTCGCCCAGTGCGCCCCAAACGCTAGATGCTGGGTCCTCACCGGTCACGAACCGGCACAACATCAGCGGCAGGGTTTTTTCGCTGGCTGATGGGGCAGCCCACCCTTGGTCGTGAGCCCAAGGGTCGGGCCCCTGTACTATCCAACGGCCCGGACAGCGATAACCGGTTTACTGGATCTCCCTCAACCGGCCTCTCCCAGCCCGGCCCGCCCCGCAGTGAGTAGGCCGACCCATTCATCAGTGTGATCCAGAACGCACAACCCTCCATGAGCCCGGGCACCCCTGCTAAGTCACCAAACGTAGCGAACCACTTCAGGTGACCTGTGGCAGAGGTGTTGGTAACCCAGAGTATGGTTCCCGGGGCGGCGGTACCCATTGACCACCTTCCAAATTAAAAATTTCTTCTCCAGTCAATCAACTAGTTATAAATAAGACAAAACGGAGATGACTAGGTCAAACAAATAACAGGTTCAGTGAATAAAAAACTTTTTTTTTTAAATATTGCTTTATTGCATTCATTGAACGATACCAAAAACTTTGCGTCTCTCAGCCGTCTTTGAAGCAAATTCCCTAATAATTTCATTTAAATCTAGACTAAATGTTAAAAAAAGTCCTCGAATGCTATCTCTTGACAATTTTTCTTGTATACAACAAACACTTTTTCATTTATGAAAAAAAGCACTGTGAAGGATACAGATAATCTTTACCAGCACAGATAATCCTTCTTTACACAGGTAGTAAAATTGGAGGGGGCACGGCCCCCCCTCATTTGATTTTAGGGGGGCATTTGGCCCCCTCTGCCCCCCACTTCCGCGGTCGCTGAACTCAAACAACTAGCGTGACCGCGACTAAAATCACCTACATGCCAATTTAACGTTTTTGTAAAAATGATTAAGTAAAAACTCATTTCAAATTTACGTAAAAGTAATGACAATAACTAGTAAGAAAATTAAAAGTAATTACATTACAATTACCTACCGTGGTTTATTTATGTACCTACGTGAGCAACGTGGGTATATCGATGATGCCGTGTGGACTTCAGTGTACGGGCTTTGAATCACAAATTCTAACGGTAACAATTAATTTCAGTATGAAAGTTTCACAAATAAAAAGAAAACCCTTAATTTAGTTAGACAGACAACATTGATCAAAAAAGTACAATAATTTCTTAATAAAGATTTTTTTTTAAATCCATATAAAATGCACTAACCACAGGATGTTCCCGATCGTAACGATGAATTCTGACCAATGTGACGGCTGCTGTGGTTTCGAATGATTTTTGACAGAATCGATTCCTTGTTCGATAACGTTTCATTGCCTTTTAAGCATTATTTTATTTTTGTATATAGTAGTAGAATAATTAGGAATTTTTTGTACGATTTTGTAATAAATAAAAATTAAAAAATGATTGTCTCGGACTGTGATTTCAAATGTTTTTTGACAGAATCAATTTGTCCATGACAGTGAATAGAAATATTTCGACAGTCAAAGAGATCGAGATAATCGTCGATGGTGAGTGGTTTATTTATGCATCAATGATTCATTGATTGTGCCGATTGTGCCCATCGCTACTGAGATGACATATCCCAAAAATGAAAACCAAGGGTAAAAAAAAAACCTGTTTTGAAAGATAAAAAAACATGTTTTACGTAAGCTTTTTACTGGCGATTTAAATAAGGAAACAACGGTGCTTTAATAAATTATCCGCATTCCTTTAATAACAACAGTAATTTCCCTTTGAATAATAGAAAGAAAAAACTACCACACTATAAAAATATTTTTTTTTTATTGGTGCCCTTTTTTACTCATTTAAAGTACGCTCTAGCGTGTTTAAATCGCACTTTATGGAACGCGCGTTTTTTAAGGGAGTCGCTATATGCACAGCGACTAATCGACAGGGGGCGTGGCCAACATATCCGAGCATACCCGAAGTGAAGTATAGGTATAAAAGGGACACTTTCTTTTGAATCACAAACCATGTTACACAAACCTAGCGACGCTAGGTTATTGATATTTACAGTTTATTTGCACGTTATATTTACTGTTTATTTACACCTTTTCATCGTTTTCACTGATATTTTTTTTATTATTTACACTGTATAATTATTTGGTTGGTTTGTTCATTACACTTGTTTTGTTTGTTTGGCTATTTACACATAGTTTGTAAGTCTTATAATATTATAAAAATTATTTACATTTTTATTTTTATTTAATGACTAAAAGAGTTTATGACTCTAACAAAAATCTTTTTGGATCTAAATTAACATTTAAATACATCAATTGGGCAACTTTGTTTGTCTTCAATTGTGTGCGGCGGTTATTAATCGTGAGCCCTGTCTTGCTGAATATCCTCTCGCACGGAACTGAAGTTGCCATTATGTTGCCATACTTGCGCAGAAGTATAGCAAGGTTGGGATAAATGTGACGGTTAAGTTGCCACCATTGCAATGGACAGTTAAATTTCCCACTGTCGTTAAACATTGGTAGAATATTGTCTTTCAAATAAGAGTTTACTTCTTTGATGGCACACGACAAAGGTGTGCCTACTTGCTGCTGCTGCTGCGTCCCGACAATATTGCTTAAAATGGACCAAGGTGAAAATTTATCTCGTACCGGTATGGAAGCTGAGGTTGAAGTGGATTGTTGCGGTTGCGGTTGGTTTTCTCCATGTCGCCGTCTTATATCAGTTGCAAGTATCTCTTCCAGCATTTTCTTTGCTTTTTCTGCCTCATTAGTGTCAGAGAATACATTCATTTTGTACCTTGGGTCTAAAATTGTACATATCGAGAATGTTCGACTTCTCTCAACACCTTCTAGTCTTTTATCTAAGCCTGTCCGAAGTGCAGTAATTACATTGTTTGTAATTAGAGTAAAGCCTTCCAGAAGCAGTTGATTACATGATTCTCTAAGACAACGTGTCATGACTATGATGGTACTGGCTGTCATATAATCTTCGCCACTCATAGCTTTCGTAGCTTCGTCGAAAGGTTTTAAAACCTTGCACAGTTCGTGAAACATTGTCCATTCCTCAACAGTTAAGATTGGTAAATCTTTTTTAAGAATTGCAACAGTGGCACATATTTGATTTTCTAGTTCGACAAATCGCTGTAACATAGCAAACGTAGAGTTCCACCTGGTTGGTACTTCCTGTATCAAGCGCTTTGGTATCACGTCCGGCTTTTCCTGTGATTGCACTTTTAATAATTTTTCTAGCGCTGCTGTACTTGTCTTAAAATGTCGGACGATAGTTTTGACTTTATCCAAAGAAGCTTGGACTAAATTCAGGGCATCTTGCACTATTAAGTTCAACGTATGGCCATAGCATCCGTAATGCTTCCACCCTATATCAGCTATGGCTTTTTTGACGTTAGCTGCGTTGTCACTAACAATAAAATTTATCTTATTTGTTACATTCCACTCGTTGGTCGTTTCGAGCAATGCAGCTTGAATATTCGCACCGCTGTGCATATCTTTAAACTCTGCACATTTTAATAAAAATGTTTTAAGAACAAGATCTTTTGTTATATAGTGCCCCGTTACAGCTATGTAAGCATCATTGACCCGAGACGTCCATAAGTCTGTTGTTAGAGATAGAAATTCAATATCGTTTATTTCTTCTTTTTTTCGTAGAACTGTTTGGTGGTATAATGTGGGAATGAGAATGTTAGAGACAGTTTTTCGAGATGGTAACTCGTATCCAGGTATGTGTCGGGCAAATTTTTTAAAAGCACGTTCTTCTACTAAAGAAAAAGGGTGATAACTATCTATAAATAAATTAGCAAGGTCATTATCAATTTGTCTTTTTTTAGTTAGTGTTACTTTTTTTCCAATTACGTAGCTATCAATGCGCTGTTGCGCAGCGCGGTATATGGGTATGGTACTTGCAGCAGTGGACGTAGAAGCTGACGCAGCATCGGAGCTGGATGACGAGGGCTGAGGTTGGACATCGCCTGGGGGTTCCTGCCCACGACTTTGTTCTGGGGTCCTTGCCGTTGATTGTGCGGTACAAATGCTTATATACGCATGGAGGTGTTTTCGCTTCAAATGTGTTTTCAAATTCGCGGTTGAACTTTTGAAGCTATAAACTTCACCACAACTGTTGCATTTCGCTTTTTTTTCATTATCTAGTTTTTGAAAAAAGTTCCATAAAGTACTAGAATTCACTCGAGACATTTTTTTTATACTATTTTTTTATACTATCGACAAGTTTTTTTTATACTATATTGCACTTTATTTACACTATATTTACACTTTATTTAGACTTATTACAATCCACACTAATTATATTTACATAATAACAAAGAAACATTAAATTTACATAAAACACCAAAATAACATATAAACGTAAGAAAGTACTCAAAATTATACACAAGTAGGTATAATGAATAACGATGAACTAAGACAAACTAAATTATTTTACTTTAAAATCTTTAAATTCAAAAAGCGGTCGCTCGCTGTCGCTTCCCAGAGACGGGGACTCCCGCTTTTCGGGAATTTTCGATCGGCCGGCCGTAAAGGCGTAAAGTACAAGAATTCACTCGAGATTTTATAAGTTTTTATTTATACTATATTACACTTTATTTACACTATATTTACACTTTATTTAGACTCATTACAATCCACACTAATTATATTTACATAATAACAAAGAAACGTTACATTAAATTTACATAAAACACCAAAATAACATATAAACGTAAGAAAGTACTCAAAATTATACACAAGTAGGTATAACGACTGCGACGAGACAAGACAAACTAAATTATTAATTATTTTACTTTAACTTTAAATTCAAAAAGGGGTCACTCGCTGTCGCTTCCCAGAGACGGGGACTCCCGCTTTTCGGGAATTTTCGCTCGCCCGGCCGTAAAGTACTAGAATTCACTCGAGAAATTTTTAAATTATGTATTTATATATATTTTATATTAACTCCTCACAGGAGGCCCGGAGGGAAGCAATTTCCCTCAGGGCCTATGTCATCTTTGGGGATGCTGGGTGGAGGGTCTTTTTGAGGAAAGGAAGGAGTGAACATGGGCCTTGAAGATACCCATGTTATAGGAGGGAGGAGACACAGAGGCCGGCAAACCGTTCCAAAGTCGAGCTGTTGTACCAAATAACGATTCGTAGAAGCGACCCGTCCTCGCGTGACAAATGTCATCCGTGTACTTACATGTGTTTGCCCGCGTTTGGCGTGTTTCCCGACTATTCACCGGTGCCGAAGGGATCAATGATGCTGGTTCCTCGGAGCATCTTCCATTGAAATACTGGTAGAACAAGGACAGCATACCAACCTGACGTCTGTGCTCTAAAGATTGCAATCCGTTCTGTTAAGATAGGGGAATCTATCAAACGGACCGCCCGTTTCTGCACAGAGTCAAGGGTTGTTTTCAGGTATTTTGGGGCTCCAAACCCGAGGTGGCTGCCAAATTCTACAGTGTGGCGCACTTGACATTTGTACAGGGGCAGCAGTTGTGTACTATTAAATTATCTATACAGGAAGATACACTCAGTATCGCCCTGGTGTAAGACCACCATTCAGAATTGAAACGTTGCTTGAAATGGCTTTAGCCGTGTTTAGTGACCAGATCTGAATAGCCAGGTACTTCCCCACCTTCATCTACCCCATCTCCTTCCCCTCCCTACTACCTTCAGCCTCACAACTCACAACATACCTCAATTGGGGGTGCCATAGTCGCACTGGCTCCAGACGGGAGCTTTTGGGACTCTTGTGCGGTATGATGATGGACACTGTAACGCTGTCCGAAACGTTGGCTAAAGAAGGGGGTAGCGCTACATGGTATACCCCAAAAATAAATTGTTTCGCACTGGCTCCAGACGGGAGCAGTTGGGACTCTTGTGCGGTATTCGCTCGGCTGCCCGGGAGGTGTATTTCCAATCCCTTTCACGTTTCAGTCGCGCTAAAATTATTTAATTATTTTCAATGTAAAACAAAACATTGGAGGTAATAAAAGCGGTCTATCCTCTCTGCTTACCCTTCTATAATTACGGTCGTCACCCTCATACAAACAGATTTATTTTTTATTTATTTATTACATAAGATACATTTATAAGCAAAAATAACATAATAATATTTCAAAATAACTGTCAATATTAAAATGTGTACAAGTGTTATAGATAGAGCAACGAAACGCGTAGGCGACTGAAACGAGGACTAATGGTGATTTATATGCATAACATAACAATACCGCCGACTACCGCGTTACATTACGAAACGCGGCGTTACTGAAACGCGGCAGAGATTGGAAATACGCGGTCGCATGCGAAACGACCGAAACTAGTCTCACATATGCATAACAAATAACAATCCGTCCCGCCGACGGCGCCGACTACCGAGTTACGTTACGAAACGCGGCGTTACTGAAACGCGGTCGCATGCGAAACGGCCGAAACTACTTTACATCACACCCAACACCAAATAACGCATTTACAAAAATAACTACTTGTAATTTTATCGAGACTAGTTATTTCCGTTACATCGACGAAACTAGTTATTGTATCTAGTTACGTTAAATAACGCTCACTCCTACCTAGCGTAGCCGCTAAACTAATTGAAAACTGGGATGTTTTTCTTGCCTTGACGCGAGCAGGCGGTATTAAGGGGACACTTTCTTTTGAATCACAAACCATGTTACACAAACCTAGCGTAGCCGCTAAACTAATTGAAAACTGGGATGTTTTTCTTGCCTTGACGCGAGCAGGCGGTATTAAGGGGACACTTTCTTTTGAATCACAAACCATGTTACACAAACCTAGCGTAGTTCTAAAAAGGTTTGTTTACATTATATTATTACAACGCCATTTCTGACGTTTCGTTTCACTGATTTTGCAACTCGGAACAGCTCGGGTATGCTCGGATATGTTGGCCACGCCCCCTGTCGACTAGTCGCTGTGCATATAGCGACTCCCGTTTTTTAAAGTTACCATGGCAACATCAACAAATCAACAAAATGTGAAGTCAAATGTCAACTTTTAACTATAAATCTGACAGGAATATTTTAAACGTCAAATAAAACATTACAAATGTTTCAAAAATTTTATTCAAAGTTTACATTCTTTTTTACATCGTTTACATTCTAATTATTTAAATGGATGTGAAAAGAGCAGTTCGTATTATTTGAAATATTAATACCTCCGTTTTTAAATCGGAGGAAATGCTGTTCAAATTAATAGTATTCTCGGAAGTCAATGAGGCTGCACTTACATTAATGGCAGTTCCAATAATGTTTGAAACATTCTTCTTATTGCTAATGCTCTCTTCCACGCAACCAGTCGCCACAGCTGCCGATTTCCATCCTACTTGTCTTTGGATTTGATCAATTGTCATGCCACTATTTGCCATAATGGTAGCGGATGTACGTCGAAACGCATGTCCTGTATATTTCTCAGGATCGTTTAATTTAAGATAGCGTGCGATTTGTAAGGGGCATGATCCAAATGTGTTAATACCAACCACTTGATTGGTGCACTTTCCCTTATCATACCGTAAGAAAACCCTGTCTGTACTTACATTTTGGGGTCGCAATGATAAATATTGCTTCATCAAACGCACATAATTAATTGCACCACTGTCGGCAACAGTAAAACGTCGAGCCTTCACTGTTTTAGATGGTCGGATGGTAATAAGCAATACACTTCCTTCTTCTTTGATATCATATAAGCGTAAATCGCACAATTCACATCTTCTGCAAGAGCCAAAGATTCCGCAAATGGCTACCACCTTCAAAAATAAGTACGTAATGTCCGGTGCTTCCGTGAAAAACTTCCGCAAATCATCTTCTTTGAATACATACGCCTTCTTAGCAACGTCATCCTTGCTAATTGCTTTCATGAATGCATGCACTTTCACAAATGATTTTAAATCAACCCCTTTATTTATCCTCAACAGACATTGCAATTTCGAATGTATGGCCCACACAGTCGATGCTTTGTACTGTTCCGACATTTTCTGAAGGTAAGCAAGCACAACTCGTTCATCTACATCTACTACGTTTTGCTCCTCCATCCATGTTATGAACCTTTCATATTATTTTTTATAAACGTCTTTGGATTTTTCAGGTATTAACCGCGATTCTGCTTTGGTATTTAAATTATGAATGTTAGAACTCATTTTACAACACACAATAACTAGTAAAAACTGTGATGTCAACTATTAATCTTATGTGACAGATTGCAAATTAATGTTTGTGTTTTTCATTTCCATGACAACAAGATATTGTGATGTCACATCACGAATTCATTAATAGTTCTTAATAATAATATCAATATTTATGTTTTCAAAGTGTACCAATAAAAAAAAATAGCGTAAAGTATTCGTGGATAACTGGTCTTTAAAACACTTGCTTTATTTCGAGCACTCGGCTACGCCGTCGTGCTCGAAAAATCGCGCGTGTTTTAAAGACCTGTTTATCCACTTATACTTTAATATACTATTTTTTTTTGTTGTTTTCAAGTTTATTTTGTAGAACTCCATTTTAAATTAAATTGTAATATTGTTAAATTTAGAAAAAAATTTCTCCCTACAAAATCTACAAATAAATGCTCAGTTCGAAAAAAGATCTCTATGTGATTCAACCGATGATATAATATAACACCCTAGATAGCCAATATAAGATATGGACTAGATAGCCAACCTGGCGGCCATTGCCGTAGGAATTTGAAGCCATCTTGAAAGAGTCAGATCACGGCGGGAATTCAAAATACATGCATTCTATCGTACATTAAGAACATATTTGTTTAAACATCTCTTTATGAAATGTATACTATATTTCTAATTAAATATTGAGTAAATGATTAGTAAATAAATAAATGGATTATTAACCGACTCACGGAATGTGTGACAAAAGGCTTTTCTAATTATGGTTTTAATACATACCGCACCATCATTTTAGGACTAAACCTTTGCCAAATATATTAAAATAAGTTATTGTGAAAGAAAAAGGGCTGGATTTGTCAAAAGTTTGATTGGGAATTGGGAAAAGAGAAAAAATGACGTATTATATTCTAACAGGATAGGCTCCTGGGTTTTTATTAGAAACTAGAATATGTACACTCATTTTTCAAAGCAACACAACTAAGCATAACAAACACTGTTTTGAATGGTAACAATTATTTTATAAGCAATAATTATTAGCCTGAAACACTCATCCACATTGAAAAATCTCCTGATAAAAGATACATGACGTCAACGGGACACGTGTCCTTTCGATTTCCGGTCGACAGCTCTGACCACTGAGCTATGGCGGCTTATCTCTTATCCGCGAAATAATTCAATATATACTAGTGTTTCATTCAACAATTACTGCTTGTTATATTTTTTCACCTGAAAACAACCAACTTTATTTTATTTATTGCGTTGGCGTCATGTATCTTTTATCAGGAGATTTTTCAATGTGGATGAGTGTTTCAGGCTAATAATTATTGCTTATAAAATAATTGTTACCCTTTGTGCTATGCATAAAAAATCTTGTCATAAACATTAGTTTACCAAAAAAATACTGTTTTGAATGATTTCTGCTTTTACGTTGTACTTAGAAAGTTTTTTATTTATTTTTTTTTATATTAACTCCACACAGGAGGCCCCGAAGAAAATAATTTCCCTCAGGGCCTATGTCATCTTTGGGGATGCTGTGTGGAGGGTCTTTTTGTGGAGAGGAAGGAGTGAACAAGAGTCCCATGTTGTAGGAGGGAGGACACACAGAGGCCGGCAGTTCGTTCCACAGCCGAGCTGTTGAACTTAAGAACGAATCGTAGAAGCGACCCGTTCTCATGTGACAAATGTCAACCGTGTACAAATGTTGGGCACGCGTTTGGCGTGTATCCCGACTACGCACCGGTGCCGAAGGGATCAATGACGCTAGTTCCTCAGAGCATCTTCCATTGTAATACCGATAGAACAAGGACAGCATACCTACCTGACGCCTGTGCTCTAAAGATTGCAGTCCGCCTGTTAAGATTGGGGAATCTATCAAACGGACCGCCCAGAGTTTTTGCACAGAGTCAAGGGTTTTTTTTAGGTATTTAGGGGCTCCGGACCAGAGATGGCTGCCAAATTCGACAGTAGGGCGCACTTGCGATTTGTACAGGGTCAGCAGTTGTGTAGTATTAAAGTATCTGCGGGCCCTGTACAGTACTCCCAGCTTCTGAGAGGCCAGCTTTACTCTGGCTTCGATGGAGCCCCCGTACCTGAGCTGGTCACTTATAGTTACACCAAGCATATCAATGGAAGGCCTGTTCGGAAGATTGCTTCCGTTGAAGGAGACTAGATTATCATTTGGATCCCTTTTACACGTAATCAGACAGGATTGGGTCTTTGAAACATTAAATTCGACGAGATTTTTTTACCCCAGGAGGAAATACTCTCGAGATAACCGTCCATTCTCTGCTTCAAATTCAATTTACAATGGGATAAGACAATATGCTGCAATAACGTATATAGTCACATAAGACATAGGCCTAGTCATAGTCATATAGTTACAGGTTTAAGACTGGTAACGTAAATAAATCAGGATTTACAGATGTATTGTAATAATTGATAGGGAGTGACTTTCTTAGGCAAACATAAGTTACCGCTCACTGTACCGGACGGTGTGTACCGCTCACGGCGGCCGCTATTTCATAATGGTCGAAGCGCCGAGCGGGAGCGTGGTTTTAGAACTTACGTGGGGCTTCGATACCTCGAGTCCCGCTCGCCCCCGCATCGCTTCCCCTCACCGCAAGCGCCCGGCCGGCCCAGGCGACCGCCCCGGACCAATCAACGCGCTCCTAAGCAACGTTGTACGGGGCAATACAATACGGGCGGGACTCTCCTTAGCATAACTAGATAATAAGAATTTGTGTAAAATTAAATATAAGAAAATTAATTACGATTTCCCCTGAATATGTTGGGCCCGGGACCCCCACACTGAATGAATGTATGTACAACTAATTGATGAATAAAAATGCTAGAGAGGAGTGGTTAGTATCGATTAAAAGAGCATAAAGAGTAGAGTAGTTCTAAAGGTTGTGACCTCCGCTAATTAAAACTTAGCGGACGTCACAGCCCGCGGACTATCAACGACCCGCGAATGAAGGCAGCGCGTCGACCCCGCCCTCCCCAAAGTCGGGAGAGGGGGATTGCGCAATAAATACGGCGTGCCAGCCTTCAGCTCGCTCTCTCTGCCTTGGACCGCCACCAGCTACTCTACTCTCGCTCTTCCTGACTGCTTCTCTCTGGATCTCAACTTGGAACTTCTTTGACTTGGCTACCCCCTGGATTCCTGCCTCTTCTGCCTCCTCCCGCATCTAGGATAAAGCAGATTTCGGCCCCAAACGGAGCAAGGATAAAAGTAGATTCCTTTACCGACCCGAGCAAGGGTAAAGCAGATTTATACCCGGACCTAGCGGCTAACTACGGACTGACCGGCCCCCTATCATACAGTCTGTGTAAAAGACCTAGCTGGTCGATTACACTCACATTAAATATTGGAATACCGGTAGGCCTATATCAGTCTTTACCTAAAATTAATGTAAATAAAACATTGTACAGTACATATATATCTTATAAATATAAACAAATCAATGTAGATAAAAAATTGTAGGCAATATTACCTAAGCAATTGGAACCTGATAATATTAAAAAAGTGAATTTGCACATAGACCTACATTTGCTTCATGAAGACTTGTTCAGAGCAGACAATTTTCAAAATGAAATCCTTTGAATAAAATCAAAGGCGGCTTTGCGGCCAGCACCTAGGCACTAGGCGCTTCTTGACAGACACCGATGTTTGCGGCTACATCTGGTCCAGTTTTGCCGGCAACATGGTCGTCCGCTTGACAACAGGTCTCCAATCCTAAATATTTAATTAAACTTGATAAACCAATTCTCCATTGTACACAAGCAGGCAAATCACGCTGGCTGACCTTTACAAGATGGCGGATCGGCTCTTCAAATCACTACGGGCGCTGCTATACGGGAGGTAGGGTGATTGGCGATCTAGTCCACTATGGGTTTTATATATCATTGGATTCAACAGTTTTAAATTTTTTTTTTTCCAAATGCTCCTAATCGTCTGGAGCCAGTTAGACTATGGCATCCCTATTTGGGGAATGTTGTGATGCTGAAGGTAGTGGGGAGGGGAAGGAGAAAGGAAAGATGGAGGTGAGGAAGTACCTAGCTATTCAGATCTGGTCACCAAACACGGCCAAAGCCATTTCAAGCTATGTTTCAATTCTGAATGGTGGTCTTAGAATAAGGCCACACTAGGAGTGTCATCGACTCTGGAACGTGTAGCAAACATACTATAACTAACTAACCATCACGCCGTTTCACCGCAGGGGTAGGCAGAGAGGACGGACCGCCAAACAACCCGGTCTTGGCACACACTCCTTGCCTCATTCACATTCATACATCGTCTCATACATACTCTTCTATTGTTCTGACTCTTGACATGGCCCGACTCAAGTATCTGATTCACTTGGTCGTGCCATGTCTAAAACCATGTATGATCGTGTGAGGAATGTGGATATCCGCAAAGAGTGCAAGGCTGATGTAAGTGTAATGAGTAAGATCAAGAAAGGGACGCTTAGATGGTTTGGGCATGTAGAGCGAATGAGCGAAGAAAGGAGTGTAAGGAGAATATACGATGCAAATGTGAATGGTAGTAGAAGTCGGGGACGCCCGAGGAACATACTATATATTATTGTAAATGAGTAATTTGTGAAATAACACAAATTAATCAAATGAAATTTATTTGCACACATCGGGATTTGACCCGCGACCTCCAGCTTGCTAACACTAAAAGTTTCCTGACACCATGCATATTATATATGCGTTCCAAAGTGACAGGTGCTCCCGAAAAATCTCGGAAAATCCCGTTTTAGAAATGTTGTTTGAAATAATGACTTGTTAGGTAATCAGATCTGAACAGTCAGGTTCACTTCCCCATCTCCCCCCCACCCCTTTCAGCCCCACAACATACTAACATGCCAAGTCCCAATAGCTTCGGACTATTATGTGGTATTTACATTAAAAAAGGATCTGGAAGCTAGTTAGTTTATGTATCATTTAATTTACCTTGGTCCATCCTCTAGAAATATTTTTGAATCTGTTAACTTGGTCAAAAAACCTACAATTTGTTAAGGAAGGTGAGAAAAATCAAATCAAAAATGAGTATTTGTAATAAAACATTTTTTTCCTGTATAGTTTGTGAGGTAAGAAAACATTTAAAGAATGACTACTTTAAATTTGAATTTCTGACTCACCCCACTAACGAATTTTTGATTGAATAAGATGACAGAAAATACACAACATAAAATGTAATGTTTTTTAAATGAAACAAACACTTTGTATATAACCATGAAGTTTTTATTTATTATTTTACATAGCGACCGGTTTCGCCAAGCTTGATCAGGATATAATAATAAGTTAATGCATATAAAAAAAAAAAAAAAAACAGAACTTTGGTAAAGAACAAAAGCAATGGCGAGTATCATAATGCTATTATTTTTTTAAGATTACAAAGGTTTGCCCTATTAAAATGTGTCTTCACTGACAAGACGTGTGTTTTTGTTTTAAATGGAAATCTTTAACCCTTTTAGTGCCATAAATATTTTGTCATAATATGCTAAAAATGGCAGTAAAAAAGTGCATTTTATAGAAAATTTATATAAAATAGAAAAACACAATTTCTGTTACAATACACTAATTTTCATAATTTTTTCAAATTTCTCTTCAGAAGGTTTCAAACTATGATAATAAAAGCACAGAAATTGAATACTGCATATTTATTGACAAGAAAATAACAGAAAATATATGGAATGGTGTTTTCCTACACAAACATTGTGCAGTCCTTTTTTACACAATGAGCAAATCAGGTTGGATCTTTTCACAGAGCTACTGTCTTTACCGCTGCGGTGATATAAAGTCATAAAAAATGATGAAACAAAAACTAGGTTACTACCTAGTTGTTGTTTCATCACTTTTAATGACTCATCACCTTTCATAAAGGTGTGTTGAATTTTTATTTTGATGAAATATCATGGAACCGAAAGTTAGAATGCAATTTAATAAAAATATAAACGTGGGAGCACGACCGTCACCAACGGCGCTTTTCAGCAATGTAAGGGTTAAAACATTTTAACCGGCTAGAAGCCGAGTGGACAAATGTATCAGATCTCCACTAAGGCTCAGTTCAAAGCAATATGTACTAGCTAATTACTCCATCATTGCAAAAGCAACATGTTCAGCTTACTCATGTCAACTCGATGCGCATCATTTTGGCACCTAGCGGGGCCCCTTCTACTTTCACCAAAGATGACATGTTATGCTTCAAGGAACTTATTTCTTATCGGGGCCTCCTGTGTGGAGTCACTGTTAAAAAATAAAATAAAAATTGATCCCTGGCTGGGGCCCCCTACCCCTAGGTTAGCCCTAGGCCGGGGCCTCTCTGGCCTTGGCAAAAGTCTGGCCCTGACCGAGATGACACATTACTTCTGTATCTGGCACTAAACTTGGGAGAGCTCCTGCCGACGACCATGATATACCATCCAAATCAGTTAGCCATCTTATCTCAGTAGTAAGATTCACAGGTTCAAATCCATCTTCATTTAAAAGTCAGTTACAAAATTTACGATGTTAATAAGGAGCATTCAAAAAATACTTGTAATATTATATCTAAAATAAAATCATGCTAATTCGTTGCGGATATTTCTCTCCCAATTTTTTTCTTTGCTACATTGTTTGTTCCTTTGCCATTTATTTAAAGTTCGCTGTCTTTCTTTTCTATGTGAAACTGAGCTTAAATCTTTAGCGTGAAAATGTGTTACTTTAGCAATGTCTTTTGAGGCTCCAATACCATGTCGGTCAGTTTTAAGAACAGTTTTAATGGGGAATTTCGCTCCACTGCCATCTGGTCCTAATCCTTTCTCTTGGTTCCACCCAGTTCTAAGTAATAACTGGTACCCTTTATTGTTCTCGGGTATTCCGTAATATGTGCGATGCTTTCTTTTCCCACCATGGAAGATATGAACTGTTGAAGCATCATGCTGTTTCAGCAGGTTAGATTTAAAATTGACATTACAGGAACTGCAATGAATGTCTTCGAGAATTTCATGGGTGTCATTTTCAGTTCCAGGTTGGTGATCACTATATTCCAAAATCAAATTAACTATGTCCTGGGATTTGGTAACAGAAATGGCATTTCTGTTAGTTCGATCTTTGAAATGAATATCAGCTTTCCAATTGAGTAAACATTTCACACTATCTTTGGCACATGATTGAGATGCACACATGAGCGCCGTCCATCCGAAGCTGTCAACAGAATTCAAAATATTTGGGCATTTTGTGTAAATTTCTATCAAACTCTCTACATTATTGTTCTGAGCGGCTGTTAAAAATTTGCAGATAAGATTTGTAGTTGGCTCTTGTATCACTGGACTATGACTGCTCTGTTGTTTGTTACTTTCATCGTTTCTCTTTTTAATATTTTGGTGGCCTTTTAGCATGTGTATTTGAGATTTTTCGTCTATTTTGTCATCTGAAGGGCTTGAAATAACGTTCAAATAGAAATCTTTTGCTTCATTTCCATTTAAGGTGTTACTTTTACATTTTCTGTGTTCTTTAGGTTCGTTCTCTGGTGGACCATTGTTTTCTCGAATGAATTGTTTCCATTGAATATCAACCGTAGATAAAGCAACCCAGTTCCGATGAAGGCTCATGTTATTGACTGAGGTAAATGTTAAAAATATACCAGCCACGGCTGTTTACTAAGTACATTCACAATATGTGGAATTTATCTATTGATATGCCAGCAAACGGGAAAGCCACTAATAAATATTATACTGAATAATACAAAAACAATACGTCAAAATTAACAAATTATAAATAAGCAATCACGTGACAAATTAAGGTTAACCATAGAAACTTCTTATTCGATTTTTTAACGAGCGGCTACAACAATCTGTAAAAATATGTATTATAAATACGCAGCACTTAATACACTATCGCAAAGGTGGGAAAGTTGTTTTTTGAATGAATAACTTATATGGCTGTGCATTCGTGTAATCGTAATGTCCCAGTAAACTGATTCCAATGATTCCATAGAGAATGTCAATATTGGACTGTTGACGTGACTGTGGATGTGACGTTCAGCTGTTTTCAATAATTTTTAAACAGTAATTAATTCCTGTGAGAGTCGGCGGCTCTGAATTAAACATGAGGATCACTAATTTACGAAAGGATAGGCTTTTTCGAATAGGATGTACGTCGGCCGCTATTATTATTATCTTATACATGATATTTTCGTGGAATCGAGATGGGAGTTCTCTACCTAGTTACGAGAAAGTCTCGGCAAAAGAGGTGCCTATCCTCGTAAAAGGTAATTATCTTACTTTAACATTATCACTATCTGAGTTAATTAATCCAACAAAATTTTTCATTTATTAAACTTTCGTTAGAAGTGTATCTGCCATAATTTTGCAGCAAATGTTGACATTTATTCTTGATGACCTCGATAAACGAGCCGGTTCCCTTAGTTTTATTATTTATTCTGACTCATTATCATACCGGGTTGTTTGTAATGTATCTTTATTAAATTTAGGACTGGGTAATTTCGAGCCCAAAGATTTGGAAAAGAGGGAAGGACCCGGAGAGGGCGGATCAGCACACACACTGCGTGAGAACCAGGCCAATGATGTGGCAGAGTCAGAGTCCCAGTACGGGATGAACATGGTCTGCTCCGACGAGATCTCTCTGGACCGTTCCGTGCTAGACACGAGGCTAGAGGAGTGCCGCCACTGGGACTATCCAACCAAGCTGCCCACCACCTCCGTCATAGTGGTATTCCACAATGAGGGTTTCTCCGTTCTCATGCGGACAGTTCATTCTGTCATAAATCGCTCACCACCAGAAATGCTTCATGAAATCTTATTGGTAAGTTCTAGGCAATCTCTAACATCTGTGTTCTCTATGTCTAAATCTTCTATGAAAATGCCAAAATAAATGACTCCATAATGGTCCTGCCACAAGAGCTGCGTTGTAACGTCTCTTTTTGTTACACAATAATTTATGAGAGAAGAGGAAAGTTACCGTGCAATTGTTATGGGTACGCCTAGGGTTTCTTTAAAGATGAAATGAACTATGCCAGAATAGACTGAACCTTAGCAGACATAATATTGTAGGCCAAAAAAAATGTGGTGAATAAATTATTTGAATTTAATTAAAATTAATCTTGTACATTTTTTATGTTTTTTTTTGACTTAAAAATATTTAAATAATAATTTTTCAAACAGAAAATTGAATTCAAAAACATTTTAGTAGTAAATTTTAAAACAAAGACTTGCCTTTGTAATGGATATCCTTATCAGCATTATAATAGCATTCACTTAAAGAATAATTAAAGTTGAATTGTCATGTTGCATTTTTATAGAACTAAATACATCATTATTCTGTTGTTTTTATACGCATGTGCCTTTACTTGATTTATACTTACAGGTGGATGACTTTTCTGATAAGGAAGATCTCACGTCTAACTTGGATGCTGCTATACAGAAGTTCAATGGCAAAGTGAGAATCATCCGCAACACAGAGAGAGAGGGACTTATCAGGACCCGCTCGAGAGGAGCTCAGGAAGCCACTGGGGAGGTTATTGTATTCCTCGATGCCCATTGTGAAGTGAATCTCAACTGGCTTCCTCCCCTCCTGGCTCCCATATACCGGGATTCCACTGTCATGACTGTCCCTATCATTGACGGGGTGGATCACACCAACTTTGAGTACCGTCCGGTGTACGGAAAAGGTAGTCACTATCGCGGCATCTTCGAGTGGGGAATGTTGTACAAAGAAAATGAGCTTCCAGACCGTGAAGCGAAGCGCAGGCCCCACGAATCTGAGCCCTACCGAAGTCCCACCCACGCCGGAGGACTGTTCGCTATCAACAGGCAGTTCTTCTTAGACATCGGGGCCTACGATCCCGGGCTGCTGGTGTGGGGAGGTGAGAACTTTGAATTGAGCTTCAAAATCTGGCAGTGTGGAGGCAGCATCGAGTGGGTTCCGTGCTCGCGAGTGGGACACGTGTACCGAGGGTTCATGCCCTACAGCTTTGGGAAGTTGGCCAACAAGAAGAAGGGTCCGCTCATCACCATCAACTATAAGAGAGTCATCGAAACGTGGTTTGATGACGAGCACAAGGAATACTTCTATACCCGTGAGCCGATGGCACGCTTCCTCGACATGGGAGACATTTCCGATCAAATTGCTCTCAAGAACAGGTTGAAGTGCAAAAGTTTCTCTTGGTACATGGACAACGTAGCTTATGACGTGTATGATAAGTTCCCCAAGCTTCCGCCCAATGAGCACTGGGGCACTGTAAAGTCGGTGGCGGCGGGCGTGTGTCTGGACACCATGGGGCGCGCCGCCCCCGCCTACCTGGGCACGGGGCTGTGCCACGGCATGGGCAGCAATCAGCTGTACCGCCTCAACAGCGCCGGTCAGCTGGGGGTGGGCGAGCGTTGCATCGAGGCAGACTCTCAGGGGATCAAGATCGCCTACTGCCGCCTGGGCACGGTGGACGGTCCGTGGATCTACTCCCCCGACACGAGGATGATCTCGCATCAGGTCTACACCAAGTGCCTGGCCGTCCACCCCAGCACCAAGCTGCTGTCTCTAGCGGTCTGCGATCCAAATAACACCTATCAGCAATGGATCATAAAGCAAACTAAGCCCAACTGGTGAAATCCTTCCGTAGATATCCAACTAATTGATTCTCCGGTAGGTAGACAGATTATTTTTCTATATAACTTTAATGGTGTCGAAATTATTATTGGTTGACATTTTTGTATTTTTGCTACAAATATTTGACTGAATATTGCATTTATCTGCACAGTTTGCTCTACGATCGCTACCAACCTTCAATATTCATTTTATAAGATACATTATAGCCATTTGACCACAAGGAATAAAATAAGACTCCCACGAAGCACTCGCAAAATCTACTGTTGGTGTCAATTCTAGAGTTGAAATACTTTACACTAATTTTATGCAAATCTTATATTTTGACAAGTATGGTTTCTTCCCGTTTTCATTGTGATGTAAATCTACAGAAATGCCATCAATAAAACATGTACGGTTCCAAGGTTAATCCGAAATAATCATCTCGGTGTAATTTCATCATCTTGAATAGATGAGAAATGTTTTATTTTTTACAATGGCCTAACTTAATATACATACAACTATTTACTTAATTAAATGTTATTTAATTCCTGCTTATTATTTATGCGTGTTAAAAGTAATGATATGTTTGACTAACTTTATAGCCATATTTTATTTCGCTTGCCTAAATAATAATAGTTATTACTATTTCATCAGTATTTCTCAAACTTTGTACCATAATTATTTTACCCATTTGCATAATGTTTTTTTTTTAATACATTTGACGTGTACGATCACTTCGTATGAATGTTACATTAAACCATAAAAACAGCATTTTTTTGAAATTTTAAATAATTTCAATGTGTTTTGTGTGTTAGAATGCTGATTAGCATGTATAAATTTAGAGGAAATTTTGCAATTTAGTGTTGATTAATTTATTGTACTGTTGGATGGGGTGAGGTGGTGTTATCTACTTCGGAAATGGAGTATTTTATTACAAAAGTTATGGTTTTGTTTCACAAACAACTTTAAGAATTTACAAATCCTGGAAATACATATGTGTATTAATTGTCTGCACAAGTGGCTTCAAATTTTGAATTCCCGTTTCTGTTATACCAAGTTATTTTATTCTACCTTGACAGGCATCATATCGTTGTTCTGCGTACAATACCACGAATGCGACATGAAATAGTTCAGGACACATTAAGGGCTTAAAGTCAAATGTTATCTTATTTTTTTTTTTAAATAATAAAGTAATGTTTTGAAATATCAATACAATTGAAATATCAATACAAATTTTTACTTGGGATATATTTTCAATTTGTATTTATATTTCAGGCGACTAATTATTGCTTATAATTAATTGTTATCCTTTATGCTATGCATAAAACCTCGTCTTATAAACATTAGTATATTTAAAAAAAAAAATAATAATATTTGACAAGTCAAAAATATTTCACCAACAAATGAAGATATAATGTCTCGACGCCATCTAGTGAAAAATTTAGCACTAACAAAACCTTTCCTACAAAAATAAAGTTGGTTGTTTACAGGTGAAAAAAAAATAATAAGCTGTAATTGTTGATTGAGGTACTACTAGTACATATTGAATTATTTGGCTGGTTGGAAATAAGCCGACATAGCTCAGTGGTTTCAGAGCACCTGACCGGACATCAGAAGGCACGGGTTCAATTCCCGTTGGCGGCATTTATTTTTACTCGGGAGATATTTTCAATTTGTATTGATATTTCAGGCGACTAATTATTGCTTATAATCAAATGTTATCTATAAAAAAACATACAAATAACATATAAATAATGTTTTCTACAAAACAACATACCAATAATTTGAGTTCAAACTATGTTATATAAAAAAATATGCCAATACTGATTATTGGTGCGTATTTTTGTACATAGTGTTGTTTGACTGTAATCCCTCGAATTATCTGTATGTTTTTATAGATAACGTTGTTCGACTTTAAGAACTTGAAATATGATGCCCAATATGTCCTAGCGGTTTCACATTGTCGCAAAAAACGAATATTTTAACGCAACGAATCAAATGGCATTAAAATATCACTTTTGGAAAAATTATCACATTCATTGTATTGCATGCCGAATGATGATATAATTAGTATTATAACATCATTGTATTGCATGCCGAATGATGATATAATTAGTATTATATCATCATTGTATTGCATGCCGAATGATGATATAATTAGTATTATATATGGGAGAAATTAAATAATTTCTCCCAAATATAATACTAATTATATCATCATTGTATTGCATGCCGAATGATGATATAATTAGTATTATATTTGGGAGAAATTAAATAATAATATTGTATAATTCAACGCATTTGGATGTTTTTAATGATATAGAAGAATTACTAGAACAAGCATTTTATATCTAACTGACACTGAGTAATTATTATATTGCTAAGTTACTAATAAATCGGATTTTAATACATAAATCGAAAGATTAGTATCGCATTATTAAAAAATTGTTGTGCCTTTAATTTAACGTAAAACATGGCTCAAGTATTTAAAGAATGATGTAAAAATGAAACGTAATATTGTTATGGCACGTAATAAAATAATTATGTGTACATGTTATGGTTATTACTATTGTTGTAACCGCAATTAAATTTCACAAGCAATTAAGTTATTTTTTGAGTTAACTCTCAAAACTATTATGTGTAATAATAATTGAATTACTTTTATAGCACGTTTTCGTGTAAACAGTCGTCTCGAGGACTGCTTTTTATATTATTTATACACAGCACCATTAACCACTTGAGTGATAGAGATTGCCGGTCATTCGGTTTTGGATTTGGCCACGCTCATTGAAAAAATCATACCTCCGAATATTAATAAGGATACATTTAAACTGCTTACTGTGGTTTAAAGCCAATGAATTCGAAAAAATTGTCTAACTAAGTTTAGACAGCTATTACTCAAGTCCTAGAGCGATAAGACCTAAATATGGGTAGCCCTCGTTCGACTGGTTAAGTAAACATTGTAAACAAGCTCAATATGGTAATTTTAAAGTTGGTTGTGAGGAAGACGAAAAATATGAATGTTTTTAATA
The DNA here is from genome assembly GCA_026573805.1 of Hesperophylax magnus. NCBI lineage: Eukaryota > Metazoa > Arthropoda > Insecta > Trichoptera > Limnephilidae > Hesperophylax > Hesperophylax magnus. The sequence goes on from JAIUSX010000022.1 coordinate 13,152,638, forward strand.
ATTAGAATAAAATAACTTAGTTTTAATATCACTTTATTGTATGTATCTTTAATATGTAAAACCAACGGGTTTCGTAACAACCTGAACCTTCAATAGGGTTAAATAAAAAAATTGTTTTTATATAACCCTGATAAAGGTCAGGTTGAATCAAAACTGGTCAGTTTTGTATATTACAAATATGTACAATAAAGTGGTATTCAAACTAAGTTATTTTATTACAATTATGTATACCCACAAAGTGTTTTGCTACATCTGGTAATTTAATTAATAGTTATTTGAAAACTATCTGATATTCTAAACATGAGTAAGCTTGAGAATCTCTGAAAATGGCTCTTGCAATGTGGCTATGTTAAATATGCCCACAATGATGTATAGTTATCTGACTGTCTCCTGTTATGTTTAAACAACATGTCGCAATGTTGGTTCAGTTGTTGCTTCAATCGGTGATGGATATTATATTTAATTGATTTGAAAAGTCAACATTCATCAATTTATTGAATGCGTAGTTTTTTTTGACATTTTTCTGAAAATCCATTTTTTAAATAATATTATGTTAGTCATAAAAAATTCTTATTAATAATTTTTATTTTATATAATTGTAGTAAAACTCATATAATATGATACATATCGTATAATATGATATATATCGTATAATATGATTATATCCAACAATATTTGTATTTTTTTCAATTCCTTGAAATCTGAAATTAAAAATTGTTTAACCTTTCCTTATCTGTGGTGTGTATTTACTACACATTGCTTCTAATAACTTTAATAACTCTATAAATATAATAAATTCTGGGTTCAGATTTTAGGTATTCCTCCGTTGTACATTTATGCACTGAATTAAAAAATAATATTTTACATAGTTTTCAAATTCAATTAAAAATCAGAGATTTTTGTTAAAAATCGGAAACAAATACACCAATAAAATCAACCGTGTGATACTGCTACGCGAAGAGTGTGCGAGGAAATGACACGCTATTGATGTCCCGCTTTAGTTCGCTATGTGGGAACATGAGAAATCCACACGTCCGCAGTTGTATTTTGATTTAGACCATCCAAACCTACGACCGCATAGCTGTGTATGTGCCAGCCGCCAGCCAGTCGGACGAGGACCGTCATTAGATGTAGACCCCTCGCACGTTTTAGCATCTGCTGATGATTTTTTCATGTTTTCAGCAATTAAATCATTATCACTTTTGAAATAAAATATAATAAACATAAGTGATTAGCTATGAATATTCATATTTTTCCGATATTAAATCGCTTATTTTGAGATGTATATTGACTACACAGCACCGGAACGCGTGGATTTTTTTAGCACAGTAAGGGAAAGGTTAACCTCTCAAATGCCCGTGAATAATATAAGGATATTAAAAAGAAAAAAATCTCTGAATAACTAGCTACTACATATGGTAGATTATAATATACTATTTTTATAAATATTCAAACACATTCTGGTAAGACATAAGAAAATAGAATCAGATGGCGCATGGCAATAAATTTGCTGCGACACACTAAGAGTTAATTTGGAACCCAGGTACAGATAGACGTAGGGTTTTCCACAATACATACTTAATATGTTTTTTCCAGTCCCAATAACCTTATTAAAGAGTTTAAATATGTATTTTTTTGTTAATTGCACACATTCCAGACTGCAAGTTGTCATAAATCATATTTATAAGAAACTCAAGCATTTATGTAGAAATAATTTTTAGATTATATTATAACGCCGTATGAGATATTTTCCAATAATTGAGAAATGGCGACCACTGGAAAAATTTGTCCGAAGCAGAGGAAACCATTGACGTTTAACATATCAGATTGTAATATGTATGTACTATTTCGTACAGTGTTCCGTGTTTTACATAATAATATATATTATACTGTGTATCTAGTTTTGCTTTGGTATTAATGTGATGGAAAGTGTTAGGTAGTTCAATACCGTGTAAGTGTTAGGTCTTCCAATAAATACATTTACCAATTTTTCATTTACCTATGTACATTTTGTAAATATGTTTTGAATGTACTTTTTACTAATAAAATTATGTTAATAAAAAAATGATGGAACAACTTTTTTTTTTAAATATGCATACATATTTCTATAATTGCTCGAAATGTAAGGGATATATTGGCAAATTTGGAAATTGGCTGGAGTTTTTTTGATTTTTTTACTGCATAATCAAAACCTCCTAGATCACAAGGCCGGGACACTGAATCAAATCAGCCTCCTAACTTGTATGAGAACCTCAAATAAATATATTTTTTTAAATTAACTAAAACATTCTAAGATATTTTAATAAATAAAAATCAAATGAAATTTTTTTTAAAAACTTTTTTGAGTAAGTTGCTATCTACATACGTAGTTTGTTTTCAGAATTTAGAAATGTTTTTGTTTGGCTAAAGATAAAAAATGTTTTTATTTTTTACTGCAACTTAATATTTTTTGAAAATTGTATAAGATTAACACGTTACATAATATACATCCACACATAATAAATTTTCTAAAAATAAAAGTATCTTTTTCAATTAATGATTACATAAGTACTAACAGTCTACTTACAATATTAAGATTAAATATATGTACGTGTTATGTATTTGATTTCAAAATATTTAAAAAAAATGGTTATTTTACAAAATTACAAACTCAGTCAATAATATCATTATAGTTGGTGTCTCCTGTAATTTTGACGGATTTGGTTGATGGGTGGAACCAGCCGTGCAGGCATTTAGGTGCCGGGGTGGGGGTGGTGAAGGTAGCTCTGCCAAGTTCCTGGAAGGTCTGGCCGTCCAGGACTAGCAGGCCAACTTCGTGGTCCCTCTCCCCTCCCCACACCATGGCTGCGATGACCACACCATCATCTTCAGCCTGGAAATAATATTCAATGTTTTCTCATTTCAACAGTACTGGACGATTGGATAGTAAGGGACGGTGCATTTCAAGCGGTACGAGCGTGCTGGCATTAAGGCTCTAGAAATGAGCAACTTTTTACAAACATTTTTTACCGGCAAGGTATTTCCGTCAAGATTTCCAAATTGTCTGTGAAGATTGTTGTGTATTTTTAATTGTGGTATTGCCCGGGATCAATGCATTTTTTGAAACTATACAGTGCTAGAACGCAGATGTGGATACTAATCGTGTATACATTCTAATCTAAATAGCACTTTGCAGTGTGTGAAAGTACACAGCGCCCTTGTGGTGATTTTGCACAAAACGGCGCTATACAAATGATCCAAATGTTATTATTATACTGTGTTATTATGCAGCAATCTTGTATGTTTTCTAAGAATTTTCGCCTTTAGGTTATCTGTAAAATATACTATGCCAGTACCATAACCTTATAAACCATACGCGATAAGTCCCACGGTGCCGTTGCTATCTCTTTCTTTCCTTTGAAGGACTAGGAAGGATGATCATCTATTCTTTTTACAACAGTCAGTGATGCCATATCCCAAAAATAAAAATTAAAAAATAATGTTTTTCATAAGCTTTTTATTGAGAATTTAAATAAGAAAACAACAGCCCCTGAGTAAATTATGTATAATCCTTTATTAACCGTTTGATTGCCAATCGTCGACTTTCGTCGATTCGTGTTTTAATGAAGATTGCCGATCGTCGATTTCCGTCGATTGCGTCAGTCGTGTTCTGATTCGCGCGTACGTCGGGTGTGGTGCTGCGGCGTTGGTAAATATTATTCTAATATTATCTTAATAGTTGTAAGATCGTAGTAAACCGTTTAAATTTCAGATTCATTTATTATTTTTTTTATTTTAGTTAATTGAAAGTCGAGGGCGTCCTCTGAAATGTCTGACAGCGGGAGCGACGATTTCCACTCTTCTAATTCAAGTTCGAGTAAGAGTAGCTCTAATGAGAGTGATGTCAGTGATGTCATACCTGTGTTTCCCAACCGCAGGATGCGAATTTCCAGTAATTCTTCGGATCGTGACCAAGAAATGGAGAGTAACACCGGAAATTACTCATTTTCAAATGTACCTCCCGGAACCAATTTTTCTACCGAAAATTCTCATTTTTTCGAAACGCCCGGACTTCGGGATCCTCCTCCGCGTGATTCTAAACCAATATCATATTTTGATTTATCGAAATCCTTGAAAATTCAAAGAATTTATGGGGTTTTAAAAAAATATATAGTTTCATAAAAAATAATGTTTTTTTGGTGGCATTTTACAAGCAAATGTATTCATTTTTTGGCACTCAAACGGTTAAAAGCAATCGTTTCATAATTTTCAATTTTAACTAGGAAAACAATTATGTTTTTCAATAAAAAAATGCCATACAAAAAAAAACATAAAATTTTTTATTATACTTTTTACTTTAATCGTGTTTAATTTGTAGAATTAAATAAATATATTAAAATGTAAATTACTCTTTAAAGGAATGTTTTTTTTTAAGAAATTCTCCCACAACTCCAATAATGTATTTTTTCTACATTTTGCAGTAGTTAAGTTACCTGAGTAAAGTTACATGATTGCTGTGGCTCAGTCTGTCTATAAAGATAGAGGGACAATAGTGCGTGTTGCTTTTACGTCCAACAGATGGCACTGTTTTAAAAAAAAGTATGTTTTACCTGTCACAGGCGTCGCCTATATAATATAGAAATATGCAATGTTGTGTCGAAAATTCAAAGCAATCGGTGGAGAACTTTCGGAGATTTAAGATTTTGAACAAATGCAAATTTACATTTTTATTTATATAGAAGAAGAAGATAGATGGACAAAGATTCTGAGATTTCAAATAAACCGCGCTATACAATTAATCTAATTATTATTATTGTTATGTTTATTAAATTAAAGGAAAATGGTAGAACCTGCATATTAATTGTAATATTGCAACCTGCAATTATATTAAAAATTATAAATAAATAATTACACAAACCTTGTTACTTCTGATTCTATACTAGTACATATAGTTATTAATACTTCTGAACCATACTGCATTAGTACACTGTGGGTACATTTTGGCCTTGTATAGATTAATAAATTACAAGAGATTCAAATTATACTTTATTTATTTTAACCTCAGAAACCACACAGTGCTAGTACATTAACGGATGCACTTTGGCTTTGTATAGTTTCAAAGACACTGTCTTGACAGTGATTCACTCGGCTGCCGACATTACGACAATATTGCCAGGTCAAATCTATTTTCTTCTCGCTTTGTTGACGGGACACAACAATATTGACTGCCAACATCTTCCCCTGCAAGACTATTGACAGCCAAGACAAGATAAGTTCTGCAATTGGCAATAATAGGCAATTTATCTTGCTCGTTTACCAGCACTTTTAGATTTTTGTCAGTGGCGAAATGTGAAAAAAATAACAATTTTTTATTTTAAAGAAAGTCATCTACATTTGTACTCAAAATAAGGTTAGGAATCGCTGGTTTAAGTCTATTGTATAAGTCCAGATGCACCCTGTTTAAAATTTGTTTGTTTAATTTTCTTTGGGTTAAAGTATTAAAAAAACATACCTGTGATTCTGGCCTCGGAACGAAGATTGGCTCACTTGGATAACATTGTTTTTCTTGCCATGTAACTGTCGTCTTATCCTTTACATCTACTTTTATCAGCTGCAAATTAAATAAAATTACTAGTTATTAAAATAGCATACAGCTAATAAACAATTGTTATAATATTTGAGTTGTGAATGAGGAATTCTTGGAGCACTTGGATGAGTTTGTGTATTTAGGAAGTATGTTTACGAGGGATGGGAAGGCTGACAGAGATATTGAAAGAAGGGTAAATGCAGGTAACTGCATTAATGGAGGACTGAATGCAGTTGGCGCTAACAAAAAATTGTCCACAATGGAGTGCTGGTACCTATCCTGATATATGGAAGTGCGGCATGGAACTAGCAGAGAAAGGATGAAAGTAGATAGAATGCTGTAGAAGTGAGGTCCCTGAGGCGTATGTGTGGTAAAACCATGTATGATTGTGTGAGAAATGTGGAGATCCGCAACGAGTGCAAGGCTGATGTAAGCGTAATGATAAGATTAAGAAAGGGACGCTTAGATGGTTTGGGCATGTAGAGCGAATGAGCGAAGTAAGGAGTTTATGGAGAATATATGATGCCACGATCAAGGGAATCAGATACTTGAGTCAGGCCATATCAAGAGTCAGAATAATAGAAGAGTATGTATGATTGTGAATGAGGTAAGGAGCATGTGCCAAGACCGAGTTTTTTGGCGGTCCGTCCTCTCTGCCTACCCCTGTGGGGAAACGGCGTGATGGTTAATTAGTTATTGCTTCTGCTAGTTAGCATTCAATAAACCCCACAAAGAAAAGTTAAATAACCATCTGACAAAAGTCAGAAATCCTTATAATTATTTTTTATGTTAATAGTCACATATAAAATAGGTACTCATATAAAAATTGTATTTACCGCCCCAGGAATTTCTGCATCAACATCAGAGCTAATTGCGTAGAAGTAACGATAAGGGCGTCCTGTTGATTAAAAGAAAAATATGTTTAATTGTCATATCACATAATCTAAACTAATAATAACGCAGGAAATTTGTGTTGTGTCTCATTCAAAAGTCTGGAATTTTTAGGTAATTAGCTATGGAACATTTTTTAGCCCAGATCTTGCCTTATTCACAAATAAGACAAATGACACCAACATGATTTGTTTTCCCAACACTTTTCAATTCTTCCATAAGAACAATGTTTGGGACACAACTCCTAACGTAATATCTTTTATAGCAACTTTTTTTAATGTATAATTCCTGGAACAGTGAACGGATCAGCGATTGAATTTGAATAAAAAATATTTTTGATTTTAAGGCTTTGTAACATTAGAGTAACGTAAAATGGGGTTACTATGAACTATATAAATTTTTTATAAAATAATTTGTGTTGAAAAGTTTTATGTAATGTTTATTTATTTATAGACCCGTAAACTATCTAAATATATGTTAAAATAAAATGTGTTTGGGGAGTAAATTTTTTTTTTATAAATTTGTTGATTTTAGTCAACTTTCGGAGTGGGGCGACTTTGAAATAAAATTTTTATAAGCTAACACCAATCTCAAAAATAATTGATTTCCAATAATCAATACCTGGTTATTATTTTGTTATATATGACACAAAACTATTATAATCGTTAAGGAATTTATTAAACATTTACATTTTTTTTCTTCAAAAATATGTATCTAGAAAACAGCTTTTTTTTTTTTTTATTGAATAAATACATAATATCAACAAACAAGTCCTGCTAAGCCGATTGAATTGGCTTGTCAACAGGTGCTTAAAGTTAGTTTCAAATACATTTTTTAAAGTTATAATTTACATCTTATATCTACAGAATTAACAATTTTTTCATACAATTTTTCATACATATTAAAATAAATATTTTTTTTCCGATAGCCAATTTTTCACCATATATTTAACCTTATTCATAGATTTACATTGCTTTATAGTGTCAGGTAATAAATTAAATATTTTCGGTATGTTGTATTCAAACGTTCTCTGTCCGTATTTATTATTAAATTTCGGAACTATTAACCCGTCATTGCGCGTGAATCTAGTACTGTATTTATGTTCTAATTTTTCTTTATGCTGCGGGGTAAATATATACTGAATTATGATTTTTTGCCATAGTATAGCCTTAACAGGTAAAATTTTGGCACTCTGAAACAGCAACGGTGTATTATGTCTCTGTTTAAAAATATTAGGGACGACTAGTAATTTTACAATTGCGTTTTGTACAACTTGGACTTGTTTCAGATTGGTTATACTAGTATTTCCCCATATGGTTAATCCATATCTTATAATAGATTCTGCCATTGACATATAAATTATTTTAAGTGTTTCAATTGATAGGAAAAAATTTAATGTGTACATTCTGCCAGCAATTGATCTGAGTCTTTTACAGGTTTTTTTAATATGTTTGTCCCATTTGAAAAAGCAATCTACTGTAACACCCAGATAGACATATTCTGTAACTAATTCTAAGCTTTCACATTTACAATTGGTCGGGATATTTTTATGGATGCAATTAAAAGTATGAGAAATAATATTAGGATTAAATTGAAATCTGGCATTAGGTGATCTTATATGCATAACTTTGGTTTTTTAGCATTTATTAATAGTCCTGCATCATGTGACCATTTACAAAGTTGATTAAAGTCAATTTGCATGAGTTCAATTGCAATTTTTAGATCTTTATGTGATATGACCAATGCCGTATCATCTGCAAATACAAAATGTTTAACAAAAGAGAAAAGTTTTTTCATTAAAGTTACATAAATTATATATAATGTAGGTCCCAATATGGAACCTTGTGGAACTCCTGCAGATACATTCTTTGTTTTACTAAAAGTATTATTTATTTTGGTACATATTTTTCTATTTCTAAGATAATCTTTAAATAAATTTAACACATTTCCTCTTATTCCAATTTTTTCTAAGGTTTCTAGCAGTTTTTTAGAGTTAATTGTGTCAAAAGCTTTAGAGTTATCGATAAATAACACAATAACATGTAATTTATTATTTAATTGATTATTTATGTAATTGGAAAAATCTTGCAGTAATTTTTCAGTATTTTTTTTTCTTTGAAAGCCATATTGGTTTGGATCTATGATAGCGAATTTTCAATGTAATTATTTAATTTATTTGATAAAAATTTTTCGAGAATTTTTTCTAACGCAGGTAGTATACTAATAGGCCTATAATTTCCCAGTTCAATGTGTTTTCCACCTTTAAATATTGGTCTAGTAATGCTACATTTAAATTCTTGTGGAATTTTTGCTTGCTTTATTATCGTATTGATTAAATGAGTAATTATTGGCCCAAGAGTTTTTATATTTCTTTTTAAATCAAACATTCTTATATTGTCAATACCTGTGCTTTTAGAGTTTTTCATTTTTTTAACAATGTTTTCAATATCAGTTATAGTAAGCTCTTGGTATAAATAAACTGTGAGGCAGTTCTTCCAGTACAATATTAGTAGCTTTGTGATTGCATTTATGTAACATGTTGCTGATGCTATCCGAGAAGTAATTCACAAAATCATTTGACACAGAATCCTCAGTTCTATCTTTTAACATATATCGTGTTATTGTTTCATCACAATCGTTTTTGTGTTTACGTCCTAAAATATTATTTATCTCATCCCAGGTTTTTTTTGTATCATTAAAACAGTTTTTAAATTTATTATTATAGTAGTTAGTTTTATCTTTATTTATAAGTTTATTGACAAGATTTCGTGATTTTTTGTATTCTGTTTCATATGTTTTGTTTGTTGGTGTACTTTTCCATTTTTTATATTGTTTATCCCTTTTATTTATTTGACATAATAATTCACTGCTTAACCATTCATTTATTGCATAAGGTCGTGTTTTTGGTTTTTGCACTATCGTTTTAGAACTGCTCTTGTAAAATTTATTAAATAAAGATTTTATTTTTTCATATAATGAAATACAATCCTTATCCTCTATAAGTTTACTCCAGTTATAATCTCTGATATGTCTATCAATATCCTTTTGTGAGATGATTTGAATATACTTATTTGCAAAGTCTACCTGACGTTTATGACATTTTATATTAATTGCAGTGATAAAATGATCGGCAATATTATTTTCACGATTCAACCACCAATAAGTTTGAATACAACTAAAAACTAACTAATTTGACACATATTTTATTACAATTTTACACTTATTATATTATTTTATTACATTACATTATATCCACGTTGTCTGATAAAAAAAAAAACATTAAATAGAAGCCAGTTATTTTTTATGTTAGTGAGAATTATGCAGATATCCTCGATGATGAATTCACCCCATGTTACGGTATCTACATAAATATTATTATTGCATTACATAATATTTTGTAATTAGTTATAACTTTACCATTAGCATTGAATACCCGAAGCAACAATAGCTTTTTGCCAGATCAAATGTTCATCTTCATTGAGGGGTTCGTTTCTGCATTCGTTATCCGGGAAGTTTTCCCCCACGTAACATGACGGATGCCTTCCATCCAACAAGTAATCTCTTCCGTACTGATTGGGTTTCAACTTTTCTAGAATAGCAGTCAGGCACCCGCATCTCCAAGGGTTCCCGTGAAGAAACACCTTCCGATCCTTGTATCCATCTCCAGTTGACTCAAAGAATTTCAAGTTTATGTACGATAGTTTATTACACGAGATAATTAAATTAGAAACGTTTCCTTTGCGAAGGATGTCATCTGGTATATGAGTCAAGAAGTTTCTGCTCAAGTCCAATGTTTTTAGATGACTCAAATGAGTAAATGTTTGATTGTATATAACAATCTGATTATTATCTGCAATAGATATAAACCTCAACAATGTATTACTACGGAAAACATCTGAACGTAATTCGTTTAATTTGTTCCCTCTCAGATTTAAGCTTTCCAATTTCACGAGGTCCCTAAAGTGAGGACTTCTGAATTGCATTATGAGATTATTTGATAGATCCAATTGCCTTAAGTTCGTTAGTTTGGAGAAGAGATTTGAATTTATAAAGGTCAAACGATTATAAGATAAGTTTAATAAATAAAGTTTGCTCAAATTTTCAAAGAGTTGCGAATGAACTTGATTTATTATGTTGTAGGATAAATCTAAGGTTTCTAACCTTAATAGGGGGAGAGGATTGAAGTGAAGATTTTCCAGGATGTTATGAGACAAGTTGAGATGCACAATATCCTTGAGGTGTTTTATAAAATCTTTAAAATACGAACTGTTGATGAAATTGAAACTCAAGTCCAAGTGTGAGATGTTTGTGTGCTCAAATGTTAACTCAGATATTTTCTGTATTCTTGAATGTGACATGATTAAAGTCTTCAGATTGCCGGCATCCATCAAAAAATCGTCTCCTATTTTTACTTCCGTGTGGGATACATTCAAAGACCTCAATTTACCGCCGATCTTCAAGAGAGTCAAATCAAGGAATATATTCCTCGAAAGATCCAGAATAATAAGGTTTTTGAAAAGGGCCCAATAATAATTGTGAATAGAAGATTTATTTACAAAAATTCCAGCATTTGAGAGATCGAGAACCCGCAAATTATCTAAACACCTCAGAATATCTAAGTTCTTTGGCGTAGTTCCAGATAGTCGCAATGTACGAAGGCTCTGCAGATGAATGCAGGCTTTAGTATTGCGTGTGAAGCTTATTTCCTGATTCCCCGTGAGGTCCAATTCCTTTAAACTTGTTGCATTGATAAAAAGGTCCTCGTGAATGTCGACTAACTTGGCATCCTTCATTACTATTGATCTAATACTCTGCCATGGAAACTTATTGAAAGTTTCCATTAGAGTAGTGTCAATGTCTGCATTCTCTGTTTTCACACTTTGAGAAATAGCATTCCACTTGTCTCCAAAAGCCCTGCATTCCAATGTTGCCAAGCTCCATGTCTCATAATCGCACAGTAAAGCACTTAAATGTTCATTCACTCCTAATAACAAAATTAAAACACTAACTGAACAAATTGTGTTTGCCATATTATTATTGCAGTAACAATTGACATTAAATTATCAATTAGACAAGTAAACACTTTGTTTGCTCTTATTCCTTAGAATGAATTCTTAATTTTAAACAACTTTTCCAATAGATGTAGGTACATATTCTTATAAATCATTTGCAAGGCAATCCGGTTTTGATGATGTGATGGCACTTACTAGTTTTTTGGTAGGACTGAATACATGACAGAGACAAAGAAAAGTAAGAATAACAATAGCTCCTATATACAGGTTTCAAAGAAGTACGGTACCCAACACTTTTCATAGAACTAGTACAAACTGTTTGATTAAACTTTTGGTAAAATTTAGATTTATAATTAGCACTTTGATTCAACAACTACAATAGGCAACACAATAACATACATTTAAACTCCATACATACTCACTATGGTAAGCAATCTATTGGTTACGATTGGGGCAACATACATAATTGCCTTCCAGATAAAATTAAAAAAGGTATAGGCAAATTTAAAAAAAAATTGTTCACTTTTATGCTCAATCAACAAAACACTGAAAGTGAATAATATTGTCATATAATGTATTAGTTGTTTCTAGTTAAATAAGTGAAAACGTAGTTTTTTTTATCTAGAATAAAAACTTCATAGGTTTTCAGGTTCTTAGTTTGTTTTTTGGTAATTATGCGCAAAGTGTGATAGTCACAAATAAAATTTCACCATTTTTTTTCTGTAGTGTCTATTGCCTTTGAATTTAAAATGTTAATTCGTTTAATTTGTTTTTGTTCAGACTGAAATTTTTTTTTCTTACATTGTATTTTCAATTTTCTTAGTATCTGGCACCAATAATGTAATGATGTTAATAATTATGTTTACCATTTAATATAGGATATAGGTACTCACCTACGGTAGATATACCACTCATACATCACCCACCTACCTACTCTATACCTAATCAGCAGTGTGGGTGTTTGAGATTACCACAGTGTAATCACAGTAGGTAGGTAGTTACTAGGAACGGGTTGCTATGATTTAGAATACATGAGACAATAGCCTCCTGCATGCTGTCTCAACTGGCTTAAAAAACATGTTATGTATTTAACCTTACTACTCAAACTACGAAAATGTTAGAAAAACATACTTTTGTTTTTTTTTTATAAATAAATTAAACTTTTAAACTTGAAGATAGTTATATTTTATTTTTATGTTGATGAATACATTTTCTAAAACGATTTAAAATTTTTAATTTAACTAATGTTTAAAAGACAAGGTTTTATGCACAGCATAAAGGATAACAAATAATTATAAGCAATAATTAGTTGCCTGAAATATCAATACAAATTGAAAATATCTCACGAGTAAAAATAAATGCCGCCAACGGGAATTGAACCCGTGCCTTATGATGTCCGGTCAGGTGCTCTGAAACCACTGAGCTATGTCGGCTTATTTCCAACCCACCAAATGCTTCAGTATGTACTAGTACCTCAATCAATCAACAGTAAAATGTGCCATATTCGATTTGCGCTAAAACGACATGTTCGTTTTTATTCTTGAATTCGGCGGCGTTGAAGTCATACCAGACTTGGCGGTTTCTATGTCAATGATATTGTAGCAAGTTGAACTGTTTCAGAATGTGCAGTTTTAGATTGTTTTTAAAGTCAATAATCTATATAAATAAAAATGGAAATGTTCGTTTGTTCAAAATCAGAAGTTCTTTTCTGATTGCGAAAAAACGGACAAACATGCTTTTATTGAAAGAAACAGCGCCATCTGTTGGAAGTAAAAGCAACCCGCGCTATTCTTTCTCTATCTGCACAGACAGACTGAGCTACAGCAACGCGTGGTGGGGTACAGCTAGTTATTAATAAAAATATTAAAATTACACGTTTTTAGCACAGTGATCAGATTTTTAAAAAATAACTTTAAATATTCCACATATTTTTAAATGTATTCATAGTTTGCGAAAATACCCCATTGAGTGTTATTTAGTATTTACCCATATAGCTGTCGTAGTTGACACGCGGTGTCTCGCAACCCAGGGGGCAGAGCAGCTCGGGGGTGACGTGGCAGAGTCCGCCAAAGGCCGGGGCCCTTGCGGTGGCGAGCGCGCTCTCTAGGGTCACCGAGTGCCCCTCTATGGGCAGCACATAGCGCATGGGGCGCCCGCGGAACATGCGGGCGTACTCTGGGTTTGACTGCATGTTCTATAATACAGTAAAAATATTTAAATAATGGTACCTACCTACTTGCATACAGATCGAGGAATTCCACTCTAACCCCCGTACAAATAAATGTGTTTTAAATTTTCCACAACCATTTATATATGGTAAACGGTTGTTTATCAGATGCATAAAATTTAAAAAATATATTTTAGTGAGGGCTTAATTGAGTAAGTTAATATTAATTATGTTAAATGATATTTTTCCGTTTTCGACTCAAAAGTATTTTTTTCGTAGCAATATTCCGGAAAGCTTATTCCTATTATAGTATTATGAAGTTGAGTTGAAAGCGAAATATGTATATTTCTTTTAATCAAATAAAAAATAGTGAAACCTTCATGCTCTCCACATACATGCACTCCAACATGGAGGCGTCCTTGTAGCAGCAGATGTCAATGACAACATGCCCTTCTTGCTCAAACTGGTTCACGATGTGCAGGTAGAAGAAAGGATCCGCTTCGAAGGACTTTTCTATTTCACCGTCGGATCTCCTGATAACGTGGAATACAGTCTGCAAACATGAATGGTAAAATATATATATTGACTAGTTATTATGTATTCCTGGTGTGACGACTGAGTATCAAAAACTGGTACACCATTCACTAAATATGCATAAATTCATATTTTTTTGTGATACCAAGCAAGTCCATTTGTGAGGAGTCAGTGAATCTATGCAGTGGCGGCTCAAGCACTTATTCAATGGTGAACTAGATGTATATATATATATGTATTGTTAGCAGCATATTTAAATATTGGCGCCATAGTCACTTGGTTCGTTCTTATGCTGCCAGAGGTGCGCTCTGTCGGCCAACAGGAAAACTACTCCAGCTACCGTGCGTATCGGCCGGTAAAGAAGGGATTGACTGGACCTGCTGGACACCCGGGAGGAAGAAGCGGTCCCCGTCCCAACGGCCAGCAGACAACGGCAGGGATTTTGAACTGCGCAATGCGCAATATACCCTTACTGAATATTGAATGTTATTATTGTCATAGACCGTGAAGACAAAATTATATTTCATCATAACCATTTACTTAGCGTTTTATTATTACTAACAATATATACAATTTCTCAAACAAAAATGTTCATTGACAAATAATTCACCTAATCAAAAGATGGCTAAACATCAAAATCTTTCTACACCAGTGTATAATATTATATAATTAATGCAGATTATCATCAAACTTATATTCAAACTCGCGCGATTCCTGCCCGAAACGCATATTCGTAAATACCAGACGCGTTGTCCGTTCTGAATATTTCGGCAACGCTCGGTAAATGCTCGACGTCTCGTGACGTCACGTCAGCTATTTACCTCTCTATAAATCTGTATTGCTTTCAAGTTCAAAGGTCTTGCATTTTTTAACGGAAAAAATAAATATATATAATTTATGCAAAAAAATCATGTAAAGTGATGTGTTTTTAAAATTAAATAATAATATTTACTGCTACGTATACATTTGCGAGACAAACCACGAATTATGGAATAGGAACTTCGTTCCATTCTTCGTTTTCCGTTCTTCGTTTAATTCGTGGTTCAGCTCGCACTTCGGTCACAAAACAATACTGACTATGGGAGGTAAATAGCTGATGTATCATGACGAGACGTCGGGCATCTGAATGGATATCCTCAACTCATCTCAAAAGAATATTATAAATTTAATATAATACTTTTTTTTTTAAATTTTAACCTTTCAGAACCATGTGGGGGTAACTGAGTAACCCCAAAATAATGCCCCATGCCGTCTTGGCATGTCAAAAGTGGTTTAACTTGAATTCTACTAAAATTATAATGTTTTAATTGAATTCACCTTATGTTTGGGATACCACTTGAGGCATCCGGCTGAGGGGTCATTCCTCAGTTGGGTTTTGAAGACCTCACAGAGGGAGACAGCAAGAGGCTGCTCGACCACCACATAATAGTTGTCCGTTATACCTGCATAAATGTGATATTTAGTATATTTCCATATAGTTACTTACTTACAATGTTATATTGTATTAAAATACATAAATATTAGCTCACCAAAAGTGTGCATATATCCTGGATGCATGGGCCACCTCACTGGAATATTAGCAACCCTCTGAGCACTGTCAAACATGTTGCTTCCTGAAGGAAAGGTTGAAAATACCATTTGAAATTTCAATAAATTTAAAATTTTTCAGATTTGTTAAGATTTTTATGTCTGGGTCGTCATTTTCATCATTTACTAAAATAAAGAGTTATATTGTCTGTTCCTTATTTTTCAGTTGTTCAATTATGTTGATTTAAATGATTGTTAATATTCGAACAAAGCTGTTTTATAAATAATTCTCACCATCTTTAACGTTAGGAAAATGCACGACTGTATACACGGGACCCCTTCTAGATACTGCCATTCCCAAGTTATACACATCACCTGAAAAAAACTAAATTCAACAAAAAATACGTTTCAAGACCGGGGGCATTCCGAATTTCTATCGACATACAAAATACTTCACCTGAACACTTTAAGTTTTAAAACTCTTAAAAAAGTCGTCATCTCAAGATAATCTCTATTCAGATGCTGAAATGAAAAGGTAATTTATATGATATTCCCTCGATAGAAGAAAAATCGCATAGTGTGCTCCGAAAATTATAAAAAAACACATCTGATGCTGGGAACTGGACAATGAGTTCCATTCTAGTTTCGACTTTCTATCTTTTTATGGGTGATTCAAATGATGTGGGCATTAAAAGTGATTTGAATATAGAAAAAAAATTAGCTTACCATTTTGTAAAACGTGTGGATGTGAAGTGTGATTGATTATAGAAATGTGTTTTGCCACATTCACTCTTCCAGTTGTTTCTAACGTTTCTGGATCTATTCTGTAAAAATATTTACAAATCTGTAATTATGTAGGTAATTTAATTATTGAATACAATATTAGCGATTTCTAAACGAAAATCTGAAACAGAAAAATCAGAAAAGGATACGGTCACATCTAGGACTCTAACCCAAGACCCTTGCCTTGCCGGGGCACGGCTCTACCACTGAGCTAATGGGACCCTATCCCCTTTGGTCACATTTAACTGTATCATACTTCGAATAAGAACTACCAACATTGTCTTCGTTTTTTCACCGCACATTTTTTATTGGCAACTATCTTTATGTATGATCGCAAGATTCAACCCGAACTAAATGCAATCTAGACAGCGTCTTTTAGATAAACCTATCTTATTTTTTTTTATTTTAACCTGCGACAAATATTGACTTTTCTACAAGTCTAGGATGAATATTTATTTTTTGGAATAAGTTTATTGAGTAAAACCTCAATTTGTAATATTTAATTATTGAAGACAATATTAGCGATTTCTAAACGAAAAACTGAAACAGAAAAATCAGAAAAGGTTACGGTCATATCTACGACTGCACAAGGGCTTAGTACACTTCAAAATTGGCTGAAAATGAACTCGCTTACGCTTAATATAAGCAAAACTAAATAGATAACATTTTCAATGAACTTAAGGGGTCAACCAGTAAAATTACTTGAACTAAAATTACACGAATGCCATAGAAATAATATTCAATATCACTGCCCAGTTATAAAAATGTCACAAAGCATAAAATATCTCAGGGTAGTAGTTGATGAAAATCTTAGATGGGACCTAAAAATCAAAGGTATCACGGAAAAATCACATAACTTATTTATTTCTTTAAAAATCTAAGAAATGTGGCTAATAAAAAGGATGAAATTAGTATATTACGCTTTATGTCATTCTCGAATTTAATATGGAATTATAGGATGGGGATCTGCTGTATCTAAGTTATACATAACCTGAATACAAATCAAAAAGGAATCATAAAGACCATTCTGAAAGTACTCATAAGAACGCCTTTGATTGAAATTTTCAGTACTTTTGATGTACCTACCAAATGTACAACAAATATATGCTAAAATATACCATTGAAAAAATTAAAAAAATACTGAATCCTCTACAATACCGCGTATCACGCTAGATTAAATCATAATGACATTAAAAATATTCCAAGTCATAAAACCACATTCGGACAAAGAAACTACATTTATTTTGAAACAAAACTCCACAACATCCTTCCCCCAGATATAAAAAACGAATAGAAAAGTTTAATGATTACAAATCAAGAATAAAAATTTGGCTCATATTTGTATGTACAATGTTTAATTAGTCGCCATAATAAAAATCAAATAAAAAAAATAAAAACATTACAAATTATAAATTTTATTAGCCCTCCGAATTTACCTGGAATTTACTAATGAAGTCCCAATAAAAACATTCAATATTTATTTCAAAAACGAAGTAGAACTTGTTTTATTTTACCTTGTTATTATCGGACTCTCTGTGAATGTATAAAATTCATCTCCAAATGGATAAACTGAAATCATCGCATTATCCGATAATCCTTCTCCTGGTGTAAACATTGCAGAAACTCTGAAACAAGTTCGATTATTTTTATTTTTAATTTGGTATTTCGACAAACTTTTAATGACGCCATTATGGGATTATGGATAAATTTGTATGAGGTACCTATGATTTTTTTTTAATTTCCAAGACTCTGCGACCGGTTGTTATGCTAATTTCATATCACCGAAGTTCTATTTTTTGATAATATTTTATCGAATACGAATTTTTAAAATTGAATTATTAATTTATCGATTCATTAATTATTTTTTCGTTTCAGTTCATTTTTATTTAATTAATTTATTATTTAATTCATTCGTTAATTAATATATTATTTAATTCATTCGTTAATTAATATATTATTTAATTCATTCGTTAATTAATTAATTCATCATTAATAAATCAATTCATCATTTATTCATTAATTCAATTTCTTCTTTTTTACATTAACCCATACTTGAGGCATCGGGGGAAATGATTTCCCCAGGGATGGGTATAGATGGGAAATAGGGTATTTTTAAGGGAATGAAGGCGAGGAAGTTATGTGAAGGAAAAATGTATGAAAGTGGGTAGGAATCAGGGGTCAGTGTGTCCAAGAGTAACAGTCGTATGAATCCATCCCTCCCACTGCTGTGTAAGCCGATGTCCTGCTGAAGAGGTCCCTCAACCAGTCTCTCGCGATCTGGCCTGCCACGCAGTTGGTTGACAGACACATCCGCCACCAATACCGGATAAACCTCACCACACGAACCTGGGCACCGCTAATAAGTCACTAAACGTAAAGAACCACATGGGATGACATATGTGCAGAGGTGTGGGTTATCCACCTCTCAAATTGATGTAGATAACGCTACTAGCTGGTAAGAAGGTTCTCAGCGGATGGTCGGCGTGACGTCAACAACGCCATATTCACGAACAAAAACAAACACGCCTTATTGGAGGAAATCAAAATTAGCAAATTTTAAATCGTCAAAAAAATATTATTGATCAGCTTAAAAAATAAACAGAAAATGCCAAAAATATCGTTATCGACATTGTTACCTGTCAAATATGGAGTGGCAGGGGTCAGGTACGGCCTTAGTCCCGAATTCCGTGACCACAATCCTCTGCGCTTTGTGGTTCTTCTGCCAGGACTGGGAGCGTAGGAAACGGCACTGGTAGCTCACCTCGCCGTCGGAGATGGCGAACCTGGAAGCCGATACAGAAACTAACGAACCAGTATGATACAAACCAATACAGGCTGTACCCAATAAAATAAACATCTTCATTTGCCTTAATTTCACGTGCACGAACATTACACTCGTCGAAACCCTTCCTAGCCAATATGGGATATTAAACGAAACATTGGCTATGATAGTATTTAATTTTATCCTGAAAAATTAGAATGAACTAATCTAGTGCAGGTGAAATACCAAAATGCACAAAATTAGCACATTCGTGAAACTCTATTTTCCCTTGTTTATTTCTACACCCTCAAAAACATGTATGATCAAATATCGCGGAGTGGAATTGATCATAGATGTTTAACCGTTTGTTTTATTTTTAAGGCGATGCACTACGTCGTGTAATATTTTCAATTGAGCCGGTATCAATAATAACCATTACTTAGATGGCGATAAGGTTTAAATTCCCGCTTAACACCATCCGCCTGTTTTGATTTATGCAAGAAAAAAACATGGCCAAAAAGTGCCTTTTATTTTATTTTGTGGATGTTCAGGCATAAATATTAAGTTTTTCGATCATTTTATAAATAACTTAATTTTGCCACATTATCCAATAAAATCATAACCGAAAATGGGTTAGTAAGTAGGAGATTATGAACTTTAAAGCAAAGACTTATCTAAAAAATACTCGACTATTTCAAAGGCCAAGATGTATTCTACTCGCAGTATTTAAAACCCCTTCAGTAATCATTTAAAAATTAAAAATTGAAAAAAAACACCTAATTTTATCAATGAATTTTATTTACTCAAAATATATATCCTCATATAAAAGCCATTTCGGGCCCTGAATATTGATGTTGTGGTGCATAGTGTGAAAAAATAATTAAAAATTTTCTTTAGTATGAATTCCGAATTCTGGCACATAATAGCCGCCCGAGTATACTCGGGCGTGGTCCTTAAGAGGTTAAAGCTTCTGAAACATTTCTAGGCGACCAAATTTTCAAACCAAAAACACATGATTTTGCATTACTACGTATGGCATCGCCAAAAGTGATATTTCGTGTCTTATTTAAGTGTCTTATTATGATTATTTGTAGTATACACGGAGTCTGAAAACTCGTAGTACTGGTGAATCTACATCGATCAAGAAACTTTTTTTCGATCTGAGCAATTTAATTGTTTTTTTATTGATTTACTCGAAAACGAAAGCTCAAATCAAGGTAGATTCACCATTTTCTAGTAGTTTCCGGACATTGTGTATATCGTACTATTGCGTATAATGCAGGTATTAATGTTTACCTGTGCAACAGAGCCGAACTATCGAAAAGATGCTTGAACTCCATGTCTCCCACCTTTAGGGACCCCGGGCCATTTCTTAATAGGGAACCATTCAGCCAGAGTGGAATGTTTCCTAAAAATATATCAGTCATTACATTTATTGTAGTGTGATTTATGCTTGCGTTGTTTCTTCTTAGGAATAATGATTTATTATTCAGACATGGTTCAAATATTGTTACAATCAAAGTATCCAACTGGCCACTCATCCAGTTTGTGTTATATTTATGTTGTGTAGTGATTACGTTTATGTTGCTTCGCTCAAATGTGTAAATTGTCAACCTCGATACGAGCTTAGTCCTAGTGAGGTTGATTATTACGTGAAAAATGATGTTTTATATTCTGTGAGAAGCAATAATATAATATATCAGGTACTGAAATATTAATATTGGTGCTTGTCACCCTATGGGTGTGGCAACATTTATTTTTGTGTTAGCGATTGCCGGGGCAATTTCGTATTGCCACGGATTTAATCGTTCTTCTCTTGTTACCATCCGTCTTGGGCGGGTCGAGAGTGGTTTATTTATGGGCGGGTCGTTTTGGCAAAACGGCAGAGCTGCCAGGTTTTCACTTACATGTGGTTTATAAAACCGCGGAGAGAGATAGCAATATTGGGCTCACCGTACATGAGCTGCCCTACGGGTCTTTTTATTGTTAAAATAAAGACCATTATTCGAGAGCTGGAGTTATTATTGAAGAGTTACTCCAGTCATACTTCCTTGGAATCTGGTGACTCACCACGCCGGATTGCTCTGTCAGGAGAGTGAAGTTAAGATCCTGAACAATAAATTAATAAAAATAAATATTTAAAATATATATTTTGGTAAACCTGGGGCGGAATGGGGTACCGGGCGGAACGGGAAACGGCAGAGGCTCTCTACGGACGATAGAGATGCATAAATAAACCACTCCGCTGCAGTTTGTGAGTGGTTTATTTACGGTTGTTGCCCTAAACGGAGTTGCTACTGTTATTGTGCGAGTGCGCTTAGTTTGATTTTTACCAAAGATATTAGAAGATTTTACCGAAGATTGGAGAAAAGCTTGCACATTCAAATTTTCGCTTTGCGACACGATTACGCTATACACTATTCTTTATTCGGAAATTTACATTACAGGTTTGTTTCAACGGTGACCGGATAACTCATCAAAATGATATTTCATCACATCTTTAAAAAGTTATATAAAGTCATGGAAACTGATGACACAAAAACTTTATTAACTAAGTAGGTTAGGTTAGGTTAGGTTTAAATTTATATCACTTTTTAAAAGTGTGTTGAATTGTCATTGTGTTGATTTATCATGGAACCGTTTCAACATACTTTTGACTGACGTTACGTTATGAAGTGCCATCATTATCATCTGTGAACTGTGCCAATAAAAAAATTATTGTTGCATAGTTATTTGGTAATGTTTTAAATACCTGCATTTTATTTTGACTATAATCTATTTCTGTTTTGATTTATTCTCTTATATGACGTAACACCTATTAACCTATTATTTATACATTACTGCCGCCACAAGTGAAACCACAGTATCCTCCTTGAGTACCTCAAGGACGATGATGTGTTTTTACTTATGACGGCATAATAACGCTTTTCTAGTACTTACGAACGCCTCAGCACAAGTTCTCCTAGTGAGGTGTTAAAAAAACTTGTGTAAGCTGTATTTAAAAAAAGAATTAATATAAATAAATAAAATTAGTACCCTTTTGTGCCCCTGGTTCATTTTGGCAGAATGGGAAATTTCCCTTTTTTTCGGACACAAATTTATGATGGGAATTATTAATTTAGATAGGTTTTGCTTTAGTTTCTTTGTAAACAAATAAGTAAGTCTCTCAAAATTGTAATCACGGCTTGTTTGCCCCGTTCCGCCCCGGATTTCTTAATCGCTCCCCCAGGATCGGTATTGAAGTTGCTTTAGCTCGACTTGAGAGATATTCACTTTTGCGATTTGCTCGCCGCGCCGGTAGTACCTAAGCGTAATCTAATCCGACTGATAAAATTCCTATGGTAAGTAGGTAGGTATACTGAAATACCGACCCTAAGAAGCTGAGTAATTTAGAATATTGGTTTCCGGTTAGTGGAAGCAGTGGGGTCGGCGCTATGCGGGAATTGGACCAGTCCTCTCCGGGTGCCGAATTACCAAGGAAATACCTAACACCTTAACAGTCCTAACACATCTCTCTTGAGATTATTTTCCTAAAAACGGCCCTGCACACAAATCATCTACCTAGACGTCTACTGGTTTTGACAAGGGGCGCCAGTAGTTTACTCACGCCAGGCGCTGTTTGGAGCCGGCCCTGAGTGGAAGCGCCTGTCTATCCGTGTGTTCGTCAGTCGTCCCTCGCTTAAAATAATTTATATTATTTTGAGTTTGTAAAGCAATACGGATAGCTAACCTGTTATGTGTCCTCGTTGTGGTTTGATAATTTCTTCTTCACACGACCGAAGCCACACACCCTGGTCCGTGTTGGGGTACAGGTCGGTTGGGGGTACGTCCTTATTGTTGTTCTGCAATACAAAACACATCCATGTTATTTTATTCAAAATTTTACATTATTCACGCTGCCAATATGACCGCCATTTTTTCCAAAGCATTATTTCTTACAAGGTGGGCGTTTTTCAAAAAAATATTTATATACTGTGGATACTAATCTTCACTAATAACATTGTAGCTTTGGACAAATACGAAATTAAATCCAAAAATGTGAACCATTCTGCATCCAACAATATTCACGGTGTCCGGAAACTGGTGGTACAAGCGGGAAACTGTTAGTAAAAGCGGTAAACTGGTGGTACAAGCGGGAAACTGGTGGTAAAAGCGGTAAACTGGTGGCGAAAGAGGGAAACTGGTGGTACAAACGGCAAACTGGTGGTAGAAGCGGGAAACTGGAGGTACAAGCGGTAAACTGGTGGTACAAACGGCAAACTGGTGGAAAAAGCGGGAAACTGGTGGTACAAGCGGGAAACTGGAGGTACAAGCGGGAAACTGGAGGTACAAGCGGTAAACTGGTGATACAAGCGGGAAACTGGAGATACAAGCGGTAAACTGGTGGTACAAACGGCAAACTGGTGGAAAAAGCGGGAAACTGGTGGTACAAGCGGGAAACTGGAGGTACAAGCGGGAAACTGGAGGTACAAGCGGTAAACTGGTGGTACAAGCGGGAAACTGGAGGTACAAGCGGTAAACTGGTGGTACAAGCGGGAAACTTTTGGTAAAAGCGGTAAACTGGTGGCAAAAGCGGGAAACTGGTGGTACAAACGGCAAATTGGTGGAATAAGCGGGAAACTGGTGGTACAAACGGCAAACTGGTGGTAGAAGCGGGAAACTGGAGGTACAAGCGGTAAACTGGTGGTAGAAGCGGGAAACTGGAGGTACAAGCGGAAAACTGGTGGTACAAACGGCAAACTGGTGGTAGAAGCGGGAAACTGGAGGTACAAGCGGTAAACTTGTGGTACAAGCGGGAAACTCTTGGTAAATGCGGTAAACTGGTGGCAAAAGCGGGAAACTCTTGGTAAAAGCGGGAAACTGTTGGCAAAAGCGGGAAACTGGTGGTACAAACGGCAAACTGGTGGTAGAAGCGGGAAACTGGTGGTACAAGAGGGAAACTCTTGGTAAAATAGGTATACTGGTGGCAAAAGCGGGAAACTGGTGGTACAAACGGCAAATTGGTGGAATAAGCGGCAAACTGGTGGTAGAAGCGGGAAACTGGAGGTACAAGCGGAAAACTGGTGGTACAAGCAGGAAACTGGTGGTAAAAGCGGTAAATTGGTGGAAAAAGCGGGAAACTGGTGGTACAAGCGGCAAACTGGTGGTACAAGCGGGAAACTGGTGGTACAAGCGGTAAACTGGTGGCAAAAGCGGGAAACTCTTGGTAAAAGCGGTAAACTGGTGGCAAAAGCGGGAAACTCTTGGTAAAAGCGGTAAACTGGTGGCAAAAGCGGGAAACTGATAGTACAAACGGCAAACTGGTGGTAGAAGCGGGAAACTGGAGGTACAAGCGGTAAACTGGTGGTACAAGCGGTAAACTGGTGGTAGAAGCGGGAAACTGGAGGTAGAAGCGGGAAACTGGAGGTACAAGCGGTAAACTGGTGGTAGAAGCGGGAAACTGGAGGTACAAGCGGAAAACTGGTGGTACAAACGGCAAACTGGTGGTAGAAGCGGGAAACTGGAGGTATAAGCGGTAAACTTGTGGTACAAGCGGGAAACTCTTGGTAAATGCGGTAAACTGGTGGCAAAAGCGGGAAACTCTTGGTAAAAGCGGTAAACTGGTGGCAAAAGCGGGAAACTGGTGGTACAAACGGCAAACTGGTGGTAGAAGCGGGAAACTGGAGGTACAAACGGTAAACTGGTGGTACAAGAGGGAAACTCTTGGTAAAATAGGTAAACTGGTGGCAAAAGCGGGAAACTGGTGGTACAAACGGCAAATTGGTGGAATAAGCGGCAAACTGGTGGTAGAAGCGGGAAACTGGAGGTACAAGCGGAAAACTGGTGGTACAAGCGGGAAACTGGTGGTAAAAGCGGTAAATTGGTGGAAAAAGCGGGAAACTGGTGGTACAAGCGGGAAACTGTTGGTAAAAGTGGTAAACTGGTGGTACAAGCGGGAAACTCTTGGTAAAAGCGGTAAACTGGTGGCAAAAGCGGGAATCTGGTGTTACAAACGGCAAACTGGTGGAAAAAGCGGAAAACTTGTGGTACAAGCGGCAAACTGGTGGTACAAGCGGGAAACTGGTGGTACAAGCGGGAAATTGTTGGTAAAAGCGGTAAACTGGTGGTATAAGCAGGAAACTGGTGGTAAAAGCAGTAAACTGGTGGCAAAAGCGGGAAACTGGTGGTACAAGCGGCAAACTGGTAGAAAAAGCGGGAAACTGGTGAAAATCACATATAAAACAATCACTCTGAAAAAAAAAATCTAAATTAATAATTGAAATTCTCAAATCGAAGAAAAAGTTATTTGGGTTCTATGTGATATATGTTCACTAGTTTCCTGTTTGTACTACGAGTTTCCAGACACAGTGTATACCTACCGTTCTGAAAATGTTGTGAAACCGGCGTGCGGGCTCAAATGTGTAAGAATCCACATATTCATTATTTTTTAATGTTCAATATCAATGCAATGTATGAAATGGCTATAGTTAAATTTAATGACCAGAGCTGAATAGTCTAGTAATTTATAACAACCCTATTGTTCTCCCCCCCTCCCCTCCTCACTTTCTTAAGCTTTACGACGTTACCCAATAAAGGGAATGTCGTAGTTTCACTGGTTCCAAGCATTTAGAATTCTCTTGGTAAAAATTTTTGTTTTTAACCTTTAGGTCTAGTTTTACAATCTAGAGCCAAGGGAATTGTAGCTACGAGTATGTCACTAAAATATTACCGTAAACATCACTCTTTTCAGTCGTAAATATAAGCAATACTGCAAATTCTATATGGGTAGTTAGAAAAATGAAAAAGATTTCCAGTTACAAAAATCTTCAAACTGTTATATTTTAAATTCAATAAAATACATACCAAAATGTCTGTAAAAAGTGCAGTTTAAAAAATTCATTTTCGAACGTTTTACCTAAATTTCCAATATTTATTTCATGAATAGAATAACGTTACAGTCTAAGAACATTTATCACTGAAAACCTTATAAATTTTTATAAACTTATAAACTACCCGTATAGAATTTACAGATAAATCATTTGTAATGATATTTCTTTAGTTAACAGACTACAAAATGTGTATTTTTTAGTGCTGACAAGGTATATAATATGTTTATGAAATATCGCTTACTTTAACCGTGCACTAGTATTTTTAAAAAATCTGTAAGTCGACCGAAATAAAATTCACAGTGTAAACACTCATTCGACACTATAAAAAAACTGAACTACAAAATTTATGCTACAATTCAAGCCAAACAAAACATCGTTAGTAATTTAAAATTCGACAGTCAATGTGATCGAAGAACAGTACAACTGAATATTTTGGAAACAGGTGGTTTCGAGGGAAAAATTAAAAATGTAGGTATACTTAACAGCTCTCAAAATATATACAACAATGTAACTAATATTTGTTTGTTATTTACTTGAAGTAACCACCCTGATTCTCCCTAGACTAAAATATATTTTTTAATTGAAAATACGGGTTAAAGAATGCTTTGCTGCATTGATTCAAAAATTTCAGGCAGAACAAATTGTACAACTTTCACGATGGAAAAATTTAATTTTAAATTACTACAAGGATATCAAAAGGATGTGTCGAATAAATAATCTATTACTACTTATCCATTTTTTATTATTTACAAACAACTGAGTTTACCATTTTTTTAGTTGAATTAACAGGTCACTCTCCAAAAAAACAATTTGTCAATGTATTAGTTCGCAATCCACTCGGTTTGCCTGCTAAAATCACACTAAGTACGTCGCACGTAGAATTTATTCTTATATTACCGGACTAGAGCACACAAGGAATTTTATTTGAGGGTTACGAGTGGAAAAATCATTTTTAGGAGGGAAACTACACCAGGAAAATTGAGTATTCTTTCAGGAAGTGCCATAACATTGATGGAAATTTTACCACGCGCGGACCGAATACCTTTGAGGGAACGGGGAAAAATCCCGCTAACTCAACATTTTCTATCTTATTAATTTGAACGTAGGATTTTGATAAATATTTATTCTTTATGTATCGCAACCACAGTTGAGTAGAACACAGTGCAGATGCATAGCTTGCATACAGCATTTTACAAACTTGTTATTCGATTTCAGAAAGCAAATTTGTGTTAAAATAAAAATTTCGAAAGTTGTAATTCAAGAGTGGTTTCTAATTATCTCAATATCTATCAGAAATATATATTTTTTAATTCTTCTTATTTTCAGTTACTTGCATAAATATGTAGGGATTATAATTATGCCCCGTAGTAAACCTTCAAAGATGGTTAATATATAAAATATGGAGAATATATAAAAGGAACGCGCTGATATTAAAAAAACCGATAATATTTAAGCGAAATTTGTGAAAATATTTAATAAAACACGACTCGTTTGAAACAGAGCAAAAATCTGTTGACAAATGCTTTAGTTGCATTTAAAGATACACTGTGAACAAAACGTATTTTAATAATTTTCGGAGCTTACTTTGCGATTTTTTTCAATCGAGGGAATTTAATATAATCAACGTTTCGGCATAAAAAATGTATAGATATTATCTTTACTATATAACATTGGCACTTAAAACTAAAAGAGTTAACGAGAAATTTGTTATAAATCGGTAGAAATTGAGAATACGGGGACTTAATGAGATGTCATACTTTTCACAATATTTAGGGTGAATATTATTTTTTTCTCTAAATGCTCCATACGTTTTTTTGCACGTGCATTCGCCTGGATAACATATCATGACGAAATGCGAAAATATTCGGATTCGGACATCGTGATAAAATATTCGTAATTTACTAAAAGTTTATCAGGAAACTTGTTAATTCATTCGTAAGACCTGCAACCCCGTTTTTAATCGGACTTACCAATAATTTGAAGAGATTCTTAATAAATTTGCAATACATACTCATGTTTATTTAGAGGTTATGAATAGGGCCGTTTAAAGCCGCGAATACGCCATGGTCATACTAAGTTTGGGGTCCCTCTTTGAAAGCCGTAAATCTACAGAAAAAAAAACAAATCATATTTTCTATAATTTTATTGAAGGGGTTCGTGCAAGACAGTGCTATGCCACCTCACTTGATTTGTATATATATGAGCATTTTTAAAAATTTAAAATTATTGAAAAATTGTTATTATTGAAAAAGGATGGATTGTTTCACAGAATATAAACAGTTCATCAAATCTTAAGGTTAAAATTCAAGCTCTGTTAGAGCTTTATTCAAGTTCTGTCATTATTTCAGTTCTGTGAAGCGTCTGGCCCATAATGATATATTAACAGAACATCAATAGAACTTTCACCGAACTTGAAAAATAACTTTGAAATTGGATGAATTAAATATCGGTATTATCGTTTTGAATAGTATTACACAATTTATATATGAAAATATTATTTTGCCTTTGGAAAGGTTAAATAAAAATTTATTTCAAAAAAATACGGTGACTGGATGACCCGTCAAAATGGCAATTAAAAACACCTTTAAAAAGTGATATAAAGTTATGAAAAATAATGAAGCAATTAAGGTTAGGTTTATAGGTTAGTTTTTTATCACCTTTAATGACTTTAAATCAGTTTTTAATGGTGTGTTGAATTATTAATGCGTTAAGTTATCATTAAACCATTACATTACACATTTCTTTCAACCCCTCAGTAAACTCGGAGCCTATAAAACGATGGAATCCCTAATTGTCAGTTTAGTAAGTGACGAGAGCCAAGGAAGTAGAAAATTAGTTATAACTCTCTCAAAGACACGGAAAAGCGCCTCGAAATGGTATCCTCATTTGGATAAGCCATTTGTTAATCATTATTCTATATCTATGTTGATGTGGTTCATACTCGTAAGTAGACAGATACCAATGACCCCGGAAAGTCAACCAGGAACAAGCCAATGAGCTTAACGAACATTACACCCTGGGAAGTCACCACAATATACTAAATGCTTGCATAAGGTAAATGGTGTTAGAGTTAGTTTTTACATGACTAGGTACCTACCGCAGGCTTTATTAAGGCTTCAATGCACACAGCGGCTAATAGAGACTAACTTAGTGGCGGCTCGTGACTTTTGGGTGTACTAGAGTGCTGATATTACAAAAAATGGCATTATTGATGTTGTTGTAGCTGAAAATGATATTTTTTTTCACGTCCAAACTGAAATTTGCTGAAAATCTTCATGAAAAAGACACCATGAATAGCCCGGTACTCTCCCACCTTCCTATTCTCCATCTCCTTCCCCTCCCCAATACCTTCAGCCTCAAAACATATCCCAATTGGGGATGCCATAGCCTCACTGGCTCCAGACGGTTGGGAGCAGTTGAGACTCTTGTTCACATAAAAAAATCATCTGTCAGGTGTGACAAGTCTGTGTAGGATTGTAGGCGAGCGACATGGTGTTATAAAAATGTTTTTATGCGTATAGCTCAATCTGTCGTGTGTTATATTATTAAAAACCAATGATAATAGAATACATTATATTATCTTTAATTAAAACACTAAGGACGGGTTGTTTCGGAGAATTTGAACAATTCATCAAATTTCAACGTTCATTTTCGGGTTCTGTGAAAGACTTATTCAAGTTCTGTTTTTATATCATTGTAGGCTAGTTGCTTGACAAAACTGAAATAAAAACAGAACTTGAAAAATCTTTCACAGAACTTGAAAATGAACGTTGAAATTTGATGAATTGTTCAGATTCTCCGAAACAACCCGTCCTAAATGTTTACAAGCATACTACAATTGGAATCTTACAAACAATTCGTAATTGTGAAAAAACAGAGATGAAAGTTTACATTAGATCTTAACCAATAAAAAACCATACCACGTGGTAGACCTGCACAGGGCCGAATTTAAGATCTATAGACCCCGAGGCTGAACCTGTGGTGCGAGCTCTACCTGGAGGTTTGGGGATAATCCATAAACCTCAATTATAACGGGCCTCCGCCCTCGGAAATTGTTTCAAAATCAAGTTGCAGAAATCGCATTTCAAAGAGATTTTAAACCTAAAAAGAAACATTAAAAGTTTATTATTAAATTGTAGAAATTTTTACAATTTCTACCCTTTTAGAAATAGATGAAACGACAAGATAAAAATTAAAACAATAAAGGCATTCAACACAATTAATTACTAACGCTGCTACATTAAAAAAAATAACAGAAAGTTGAGATTCATATTTATGATCACAAATACATAAAAAAATTAGTATATCATTTTTAATAATAACTTGATGAGAATTATTGTAGTCTGTAGTAGGTTATAATTTGGAAATCGCATAGTGGCTAATTTGTTTGTGCCTATACTTTATACTGATGAAGCCACATATAATTGATAATTTTGCCCCTTCGTGGTGCGGGCCCACGGGCTGCCGCCTTTATAGCCTACTCCTAAATACGGCCCTGTGCTTGCATAACAAATTAAGCAGCAAATAATTTTATACGTAAAACGACTAAAGGATTATGCAACAATGAGATTATTTGACCTCCTTGCTTCACCGTGAACCCGGCAATGGTGTCCTGTAAATCCTCTTTACATCTCGTTAATACCCTATTAATCCGGGCAACGGGGATTCTAGTTCAAATATTTGACCTTTGGAAATAATATATTAACGACATGTTCCGGTACATGATCAAAAACGTGACAAAGAAACGTTGGTACTTTCCAATATTCTCACGTTTTCAGATACTTTTTCCTTTTATCTGGTATGGATTTTTAGATACAAAGGTTTGTGAATTTTTGAACAGATGTCTTTATTTATTAAAAACTACATTCTCTCTCGGTTAATGTTAGATTTGGGGTACCGTAAAATGGGGTGAATAAGATCTGTTTTCATCTTTGAAATATTTTTATGAAAACATTTATGCTCAAAAATTTGATGCCACATTTTTGACACATGTTTAAACTATCGAAATATGTAAAACAAAAATATTGTATACGTGTTTGGGGAGTGAAAATAAACATGGTGAGCAAAGTCACCTTTCGGAGTGGGGAGACATTGATATATATTTATATTGTTTACAAGCTTATTACAAATTTTAAACATCCATATGAGGTAAAAATTGTCGCCCCATATTATGAAGTCTTCTCGTAAGGAGAAATATGACACCTTATCTTCTTATACCAAACAAGAAAAAATGGTGTTTGTTATTTTTACGATATACCTGTTTTAATTTTTGAGCATTATACATTTCTATTTTTTTATTTAAGCGACTACATTTTGTAAATATGTACAAAACATTGTGCATTCTATTTATTATGGTGGCAGTCCCATTGAAAATGAACTCAGCGGTCATCCAGACCGCAAGCGAGATCCGGTTTCCACGCCCCTTGGCCGGCTTCCAGAGGCAGAGCGGAAGGGCACCGAGTCCGCGCAGTCGTAGGTACCTCAGCTCAGTTGATGGCGATGGGGGAGGCGCAGGCGGGTCGCGGGACAGCTTTATCGGGGGATTGGGTTAATGCAGGGACGGGTCTATCCCACCCCCTAGATGGTGTGGTGAACGATACAGAATATTTCAGAGTTCAGTTCTAGCCTAACTGAATGATAAACTAAGTTAATTAAGCCCCGATCAATCTAGAATTAGTTGTCGTACGCTGTTGAACGAAATACAAAATAAATAAAAAGCACAGTAAAATTAAAGCAGTCAGAGTTGTGCAATTTATTAATGGTTAATAACAGACAGGAGACCACAAGACCTTTAGGAAACTGCAAAAAAAAAGATAAATAATAACTGCAAAACGATGTCAGCAGCATCGTATTGACAGTGTAATGTGGTTGTAATGATAAGCTATAAAATAATAGAGAAAGGAAAATAGTTGTTATCAAAATTCAAAATTCAAAAAAATATTTATTGCACAAAAAGAGTACAAAGGGTATAGCTTATAGGTTACATCCTATTTCTTCCAGCTAACTCAACAAATACACATTATATTACATAACCCAACAATTACATGTTAACAAATGTATGTAAATAAAAAAAAAAAAAAAAAACATAGGTATGTAATTTATGTAAGGTATTCATTTAAGGTGTAGTAAGTGACATTGGTTTAAAAGAAATGTTTTTAGTGTTGATTTAAATTTAAGTGTGTCGCTTATTTGTTTGATGCTACGTGGAAGGTTGTTATATATTCTAATGGCCATGTAGTGTGGTCCTTTATGAAAAATAGTTTTGTTTGCTTTTGGGATTAATAAGTTTTCTGTGAACCTTGTAGCCTGTTTATGTGTTGAGTTTTTTTGTGGTAACTTTTCTGGAGATGATCGAACTAACAGGCATAACTCCATTATATATATGTCCGTCACTGTCAGAAGTTTGAGATTTTTAAAAATTAGTCTACATGAATCCCGGTGATCAGAGTTTGTAATTTTTCGTAGGAACCTCTTTTGGATGATAAAAACATCTTTGGCGTTTACTGAGTTTCCCCAAAAAACTATTCCGTATTTTTTCATTGAGTATACGTATCCATAGTATGCGGTGATTACTGACTCGATGTTTAAGATATTTTTAAGGGTGCCTAGAACAAAAGAAAAGCTACTGATTTTTGCAACAACTTTAGATTTCCAACAACTTTAGACTTCCATTTTGATGTGTGCTCCTTCCATTCCGAGTTTAACTGAAGGGAAGAAGGAGTAGGTGCATCTGCCCTTCGTTGACCTATCCCGTCGCTCCAACCAGACACTCAGCGTCCTTTCACGCATCGAATTGAGCAAGCCGATGAGGGCTACTGCTCCTCCCAGTATCAGCTCGGCGCCCAGGTAGATCGTAGCTATTTCTCTAATGAGTTCCTATTTGACAAAATTTCCCTTATTTATAAATTAATTGACAGAGCGAACCAGAACCAGCAACGCATCTGAAGCCACAGTCCTGTAAGCGACCGAGAGATCCAACAGGGGAGTCTTATGACCCCGCTTCAGATCCGAGTGTATCAAGACATTATCCAAACGGTACTCCCACACAGAGGCAGCGTACGAGACATGCCCCACATATACCCCACTTTACACTAGGCGAATTGCCGGAGAACGCAATCCCCACTCGGCTGTTGAGAGTATTCTCAGTACCTGAAACAGGCCCTGGGCCCTGTCGGAGACGTTCTTGGCGTGGGCTAGAAACGAAGAATATCTGTCCATAATGACGTAAATACAGCGATTGATGAACTGAACTCTACATGTATTGTATTGTCTTTCTCCACATTAAAAGGAGGTGGTCTATCCCACTACCTACCCTGCTCGTGCATATCACCCGGCGAATGCAACCAGGGCGCACTTTATGCGACTCGCCCGCGCCTCCCCCAATGACATGCGCAGACCAGATGAGTGACTGCGCGATTCCGGCACCCTTCCGCCTCTCCTCCGGTCACACGACGCTCACTTTTACCTCAGGGTCTTCGGAATTTTTCTCGAATTTTCACTTTCCCCTCTCCCCCAATAAAATTTAGTCAAGGCATAATCGGGAAGCCGGCTAAAAGGCGCGGAAAGAATCGTCAGCGGTCGGGCCGATCGCCAGGTTCATTCTGATTGGGACTGCCCAGCGGTTAGTGGAATACCTTCTCTGGCGACTCTCTTCTCTTCCTCAAAAATCTCTTCTCTATTGAATACATTTTAATGTCTACTGTTATCACTGTAAATACTTGCATTAAATTTTTTTTCTCCGCTTCTACGGCTTTCACCCAGAAGACTTTTATGAAGGGTTGCAGCTTTTAATTAACGTTTATTGTTACTGAAATTATTTTTTTGTATTTTAATTTTATCTATTTCAGGTGAATTCTTCAATGGGATGCTGTATAAACATTTATTTTTTTGTTTTTGTTAATGTAAGTACTTGCATACTGTTCATTAACCCCGTATGCACGGACTTTGGAGGGTAAAAATAAATGTAGCTTTGTTTAACAAAAAAAGATAGAATCTTGACGTGTGCGGTGAAGGAGGAAACCATATGCTTCCTTATAACGCCGGTGGGAAAGTGGTTGGGTCTCTTCCAAAATGTCCATAATGACGCCTCTGGTGTTCTCGGAAAATCGGATGGCTGACTCTCCCATTCTGATTAAACGTATTCCTGCCTCAGCTGAGCATGTCCTTCATTAGGAGACCCACAGTCTTGTCAGGAGCAAAGTTCAGTCTGTTTATTTTTACCCATACTAGGATCTCTCGTCAACCTCTTTCAGCGTTAGATTTAACTTCCCTTCTACTGTCCTCAGAGACTAATTTAAATATGTCGCCCGCCTCTTTAAGGCCTGCATTAACAAATCCCTTTCTGCAGCCCCTACTTTAACCCGCCTCACAACGCTACCCAACCGGGTGGCGACATAGCTCCGCTGCCTTTATACTGTACATTCTTGTATGGTGTCACATTATGTATTTATATATATACAGGGTGTATCGCCAAGTACCCGACAAACTTTAACCAGCTATTCCTCAGCACATTTGGAGTAAAAAATGTTATGGGCGCTTTGCTGTCCGGTAACATTTTTTTTCCATTAAAAACAAAAAATAAATAAAAAATCCACACTCCGTCACTGTCATTTGCCTTGTTTCTCGCGTTCAACAGCTGTTATTAGCAAGTGCGTCAAAAAGTGTCCTCGCTCTTTCGTACACACTAAATAATAATAGTTAAAAATGAGACGAATGGTGCTGTGCCATTTCGTTGTGATTGTAAAAGCGCGCGAACGTGGGTACGTACGTACATTATTCAACGAAACTCGAACAAAATATTGCCAGACGGGTTTTCAAACTTTGACAAAGGATAAAACATTGGTGACATGTGGTGAAAATATGAAAAATATTTTTTTTATTAAAAAAAAATGTTACCAGACAGCAAAGTGCCCATAACATTTTTTACTCCAAATGTGCTAAGGAATAGCTGGTTAAAGTTTGTCGGGTACGTGCCGATACACCCTGTATATTTTTTCAAATATATTTTTTTAGTTTTATTTAATCTTTCTGATTGGTTGATAATACAGCGCAATTCAGAAGCGAGATAGATTACTGTAATTTTTATGTCTTGTTAAATATAATGGTTTTGCTTTTGAATTATAATTTGCATTTATCCACTATACTCCCCCGCTTTCGCTAATTGGTCACTTGCCAGATCTTAGGGAGGCGGATTACTGAGAGAGAACTGTATATTTATATTATTGATACATCCTAATCACACTTTTCTTATTGGATTTACATTATTCGAAATCTGTCTTATACCGAGAGACGAATCACATTTAGGAAAGTGAATTCTGATCAAAATCTTGTACTGTAGTACCGCCATTTTTCCCTTCCTCATTAAATTTTCAGTATTAAAATAAATACCAGAATGTCATGTTATTTACAATTTTCCAATTATGTCCTGTGCGTGCGAACAGTATCTAAATTTCGCTAATAAACCATAAACAGTGTTAATCTCAAGTAACTGATATATAGTTTGTAATAACATCGATCATTGTAGAAATGAATTATATATTTGATTGTGCACAAAAACGGCGCTATACAAATCATCCAAATATTATTATTATTGAACTGCCAAATTTGCTCCATATTGTTGCATCACACGCCATGCTTTTATATTGTTGCATCACACCAAAATATAATTACAGGTGTGTCAGCGATGTTGACAAATTAGGGGAAGGAATGATATGGATACTTCAAACTCAATCGGTGTTTCTGAGCAGTCAAGGGTAGAGGGTAGAGGTTAGAGGGTGGTGCCCCCTCCCCTCTTACTGTCCGACCAGCTCGCTTGCCCGGGACGGGTGGTGTTGGTTGGGTGACGTTTGCCCTTGAAGCTGAAATCTCAGGGGGTGAGAGCGGGTGGACTAGGGGCTGGATTAAGAGAGAAAAACAGCTCTCAAACACGATTAACCTTTTAGTAATTTCATCAAATTAGTTTAGTTTGCAATATTTCAAGTGTATTTTAAATGCACTATGTACATCTGATCTTATAATTTTCCGTAAAAACAAATACTGTTTTAGAAACTAGATTAAATAATTTAAAATAAGCATTACGATTTCTAAATAATTATATTTTATTATCATGTGAAAAATGTTGACAAAAACGCTAACCATGTTTTAGTTTTTTACTCCAATCATAGAAAAATTGAGAGAACTCTATATTTCAAAAACACATTCGTTTGATTTGGGGAATTAGTAAGAAAACTATACCTTCACTTTTATCTCTTTAATATAATAAAAATAAAAATAATTTTTTTAAAGTTAAGCCGATTGTTACGATAGCGGTGTGAACTGTGAAGTATTCATTTTAGCTGTTTTAGAATTTTATTAATCGAATTAATTAAACATATTTGAGACAAACTGGAAAGAATTATTATTTCTCTTTCTAATATAACGTTTTTTATTAATTTCCGTATTATAGAAAAAAAGATCAAAATCAAATATGGACATCCGGTCATATATGACCCTCAAACGCAGGAGGGGTTAAGATTATTTACCGCGATTTTCGTTGTTGTCAAACATGTGGTAATAAAAACACAATCGAACTACCAGTATTTTACACAATTTATAAATGCCGCCAGTCGTGATTTTTTTTTGGCTTCTCGATAGAAAATAGTCCAAATTTTTTTGTGGCCATTTACTATTTTCTAATTGTGTATTCCATCACAGAAATAGGGACAGGCAAATAATTTTAAAGAGATCCTTGCCTTAGGTGTACTGAATGGATAAAAAATTATTTCATTTAATAATAATTGTTTTTTTTAGTTTAAGAATAAATAACATTGTCGAATTGAATCGCGAGTCTAAATTCAAACTTAAGGCGATGCATTACGTCGTGTAATATTTTAAATTGAGCCGCTATCAATAACAACCCTTACGTAGATGGCGAAAAGGTTTAAATTCCCGCTTAACACCATCCGCCTGTTTTGATTTATACATGAAAAAAACATGGCCAAAAAGTGCCTTTATTTTTATTTTGTGGATGGTGAGGCATAAATATTTAATTTTTTTTCGATCATTTTATAAATAACCTAATTTGCCACATTATACAATAAAATCATAACCGAAAATGGGTTCGTAAGTAGGAGATTTTGAACTTTAAAGCAGTTTTCATAGGCCTTATACATTATTTTTTTCTGGACTTATAAAAAGACTTATCTAAAAAGTACACGATTATTTCAAAGGCCAGAATGTTTTCTACTCGCAGTATTTAATTAAAGCATCTGAAACATTTCTAGGCGACCAAATTTTCAAACCAAAAACACATGATTTTGCATTACTACGTATAGCATCGCCTTAATTGATTAACGTCGTTCGCTACGTACCAATTAAATCAATGCTACGCACCCATAACCTTTGGAGCATTTGCGGGGCTTAGATAAATCACCAACTGGGGGCGGGTATTACTTATTTATTAAACATTTTTAAAACATTTGTGTGCCCAAATACAAAATAATAATAATGAATGATTTGATCGTCAAAGAGCCCAACCTTGTTATACTAAAAAAACCTATTACTTACCAAGTTTTTAGCTTCGTTTGTCTCGTCGCTGGGAGGATTCTCGGATGCCTCCTGGATTTGGGAAATTAACCAAGAATTTAAAAATCAACTGTAAATCCGTTTTATTATAATTAATTTTTTTGGGAGTTCGCTCTTGGACACCACCCTAATGAGGGGGCAAACGGGAGGGGTAGTAAATCCCCCCCCCCACCGACCTTGGCAATGCACGATCCCAAGGGGAGGGTGGCGTTGGAGGTTTCTCCCTCCCCCACATACCCCTTACTGACAACCGGGGACAAAGCGATACAATTCACTCAATATCCACATAGATTTCATCATACGACGATGTACAAGTTCATCAGGGCGAATCAATATTACTTGTTGAATATCTACGCACAAATACATAATATTTTGAATGTTCAACTTAGGTAGATACCTATGAATTTTCTTAATTGATTTTTGGGGTATTTTGTCGTGTTGCGCTTCCTCTTACTTTAGCCAAAGTTTTAGTCAGCTTTGCAGTGTCCATCATCGGGGCAGATGTGTTAAAAATTATTATTATGATTATCATATTTGTGTAACTACTCAGACTGACGCGCGACGCGACGTAGGCCATTCGTATATGAAGATACTTACAAGCGACTCGACTTTAGTGCGTGTAGCATACGCGCCGCTCGTGAGTAGGTACCCGCTATACTATTATTTTGTGTTGGTAGCACGCTACGCGGGTTGCGTTCGTATGTACTATTTTGACAGAAATGACGTTCGATTATTATTTGAATGTTAAACATGCACGATAATTTACTTGAGGCGAAGTTTAGTGCCAAACATCACCATTTTGAAATCTTTATAACGAATTGGTGTACATTATGAATATCAAAAAATATGCTTTATATAAATTGAA
This sequence comes from Hesperophylax magnus, assembly GCA_026573805.1. Classification (NCBI taxonomy): domain Eukaryota; kingdom Metazoa; phylum Arthropoda; class Insecta; order Trichoptera; family Limnephilidae; genus Hesperophylax; species Hesperophylax magnus. The sequence goes on from JAIUSX010000022.1 coordinate 13,191,175, forward strand.
GGTTTTCCTATCGTTTCGCTCAATCTTCTAATATCTTTGGTTTCGCTTGAGTAAAATACAAATAATAAAATAAATTACTCAGTAAAAAATAAAATGTAAAATGCTAAAAAAAATATTTTTTCAATAGAAATGTATGAACGCATAAATGAAACAATTTAAAAAAATACTGTATTATAGTTAAGATTATCTGTGACAGTTTCAATTAATTAACATTTTTACTTTCTTATACAATTATTTACAAAATAAATAAAAACCAGTTTTGTGCTTGAAATCGAACGTTTCTAGATTCCGTTTATCAAACGATTTTTATGCCTATTACCTACGATATAAGGTATACCAAGAATATACACATTTTTGGCTTTTAGCTTCCTCTTAATGGATAACCAACACCTCTGCCTTATGTCACCCCAATTGCTTCGCTACGTTTGCTGATTTAGCAGGGTTGCCCGGGTTCATCTAGTGAGGTGTGTTCAGGACGCTCCTGCCCACCAGGTGCGTAGCGTGTTGGATCGGAAGAGACTGGTTTGGGGAAACCCTTTGACCTCTCTAATTGGTCTCTCTTGACCCATCGCCTTGTTACGCAGCGGGAGGGATAGAACGTTCGTGTGTCACCTCTGGACTCACTGATCCCTAGATTCCTACCCACCTTACCTTCTTAATCCTACCCGATACCTTCTCCCTTTCCAGAAATTCCTCTTCTTATTTTCTTTAAAAATACCCTCTACACAGCATCCCCAAAGACAACCTAGGCCCTGAGGGAAAAGTGTTTTTCTACGACTTGATTATAATACATCGACTTTTCTCTACTTTCTATAAATATAATATGCATGTATTATATATGTAAACCTTTCGGAAGAAACTCTCTAAATGATAATGAACACCCTATCAAAATCCTTCCGTAATTGAGAAGAACTAAGCGCACGAACAGACAGACGCGGATATCGACAATATTTTATACTATTTAGATATTAGAGATTATCTCGCGTTATAAAAACTCATTTTAAGAATGGGGCCTGAAGCAAGAGATTCAGTAAATATAATATTCAATTAACAACATTACTGGATTGATAATCACTTTATAATATATTGATTATACAGGGTTTTCCAATAAGAGGTGTTATTTTGAATAGCCCGCTATTTCGGTAGATGTTACTTTTGAAGCTGTCATTTTTTGACATTTGACAAGTAGAAACTACGCCATTAATAAAAATGGAACGATACACGCTTCAACAATGCATTGAAATTATTAAGATTCACTTGAGTGAATCAAATGCAAATCATCTTGAGTGATGAGGCCCATTTCCACCTCGGTGGCTTCGTCAACAAGCAAAATTGTCGCATTTGGGGCTCGGAAAACCCAAGAGTTATTGTTGAAAAGCCTCTCTATCCTCAACGTGTGACTGTTTGGTGCGGTTTATGGTCCGGCGGAGTCATTGGACCTTAGTTTTTTGAAAATGAGGCTGGAGCAACAGTTACGGTGAATGGATTGCGCTATCGAGAGATGATTAATGATATTTTATGGCCGGAATTGGATGGTATTGATCTGGACAACGTTTACTTTCAACAAGACGGCGCTACGTGCCACACAAGCAACGAAACCATTGATCTTTTACGATTGAATATCAAAATAACACCTCTTATTGGAAAACCCTGTATTTGCAACAACTAACGGTACCCCACAACGCACATGAGAAAGTCGTACTCAAGTGTTTGCTCTGCGGCTGAAATCGAGATTATAACCACAGAACCGAATACTGACTGCATCCGTACCACATAATATACGAGTAATATACTGTTACGACATGCGTTGAGACGCCAACCCGAATAAATCGTTTCCTGGACATAATAATCTGTTAACAATTAAAACAAATTAATTAAGTATACCTACATAAAAAAGATAATGGGATGCTCTTCTTCTTTCGTATGGTGGGGGGTCAGAGGGGGACATCTAGGTCTGCGAGCCAGTCTAGGGCCTCAGGCGTCGCCATGAGGACCTCATCAATCCCGCCGGGGAAAGAATGTTCGGTGGTCTCCACCGCACCACCTTCACACATCGCCGACTCTTTAAGGCCCCATCTGTGCATCATGTGGGCACAGCGGCTATGGGAGCACCTTAACTTATTGATGGTGGACCAGCTTTTGCGAGGCAATGAGAACCCAGGCTGTCTCTCGGTGGGGTCCTGTATGAGATGGGCATTTCCCACGTTGGCCGTTTGCCACTCAAGTTTCCGCCTATCTTCAGGGGCCCAGAAGGGCTTTCGGGACTTCAACGGGCATGCCGGGTGGGAGACGACATCTTCGTGCAAAGGTATTGCTCTTTTTGGAATGGAATGTTTAGGCTGGCCGCATACATACGTTTTCCGTATTCGATTTCCGAATTAGTTTTCCGTATTCGGAATTCCGTGAGACTAGCGCAAACGTTCGTTTTTCTTCATTCGGAATGTATAAACGTCAGTACCAGTGTTGCCAACAAGGGCGATATATCGCCATTTAGGCTACTCAGAGCGAGAATCGGCGCCGAAAAAATCTAAAAGGCGACTAGTCGCCAATTAAGCTACTTCAAAAACATCAATTTTAAACATGTCCCGAATTCTCTAGCCACCCCCCCCCCCCCATGAATTTTTTTTATTTTCTGGGGACAAATTTTATCTTTTTTAATTCTCTAGCCACCCCTCCCCCCCACGAAATTTTAATTTCACGTAAAAACATCAATTTTAAACATGTCCCACCTAACAGCAAATTCGGCTACTTTACGCTACCTTATGTATGAGAAACGTCGATATTAGGTCAAGATCCGTTGGCAACACTGAATTACGAACGGAAATTTCCTTACGTTTGCGTCGGCACAAACAAACTGTATGCAATAGCTGCGTTCCACATGACGTCATTAGGTTTTTTCCATTCGGTTTCTCCGAACGCGCCGGCTCGCATTCGGAACGTGCGTAAGGAATTTGTTCCGTTCGGAACTAAAACGAACGTGTGCGGCAGTTAATGTATTTTCTACTGATTCCGTGCATTCGGATGTCCGAATACGGAAAACGAATTCGGAAATCGAATACGGAAAACGTATGTATGCGGCCAGCCTTAGGAACCGCTACGCGGCATTTTTCATACAAATTTTAATTCGAGGCCAAAATACTTGACAAAACTGATTTTTTTTAAATAACTTTGTAGGTTATGTATACCAAAAATCAATAAACAAAATTACGTTAAAAAATTTGGTCCCAATGGCCGAGTCGGTTGAGGCATTCCCAGTTGAGACCGTTACCTTTTTTTCTGTGTCTTGTTCTGTTTCAAGTATCGTTTAGATTTATTAGTATTATTCTTTAATGAATATTTTTAACTAAAACGTATAGTAAATATCTAGTACGGATTTCATATAAATTTAGATCATTATATTCAGGTAGTAGGTAGTTCAAAAATTTAAAAGAATATAATTTTCATTAATTCCTATAACAGACCATGCTAAAATTCTCGTGGCTTGGCCTATTTCAGCATATCGTTCGCCATACATTCCCACTGGAATTGTATGTAATGTGTCGTTCACCTAGTTCACAAATAATTGTCAAAGATACCTCTAAAATCGTGAAAAATTCATTTCTTCAATGGTAATATTTTATAATTTGAAACGCAAATAAATATACGTACTAGATATTTGCTTTACCTTCTGATTTAAGAAATATATTATTCAGGTTGGTTGGATATTTTTTTCATGGACAGACGCAACCCATGGTTCGTAGAAAACATTACAGCCTTACAAAAGAAAAACTACTTAACATTCGTTAAATGGTGTTTTCGTTTCACATTGTATAAAGAATGTGAAAGTTAAGATTCGGGTTGGTACCAATAAAAAATATCTTTAACTCTGTTTTTTAAATCTGACTACAATGTTTTTTGCGACTTCACGCACGCGCATTCATGCGCCAAAGCCGCGGTTGACAGCTGTTTTTATGTCAATTGAAATATCTTCACAGATCGTGTTTCGTTCATAAAATTATCAATTTACTATTAAATTCGTGTTATTCAACACATTTACAACTTTGTTATTTTCTTGTTATTTTTCATCAGTTTTAGAAAAGTAATTGCATAATAATAAATAGCATTTGTAAAATATTTATTTATTTATTTATTAATTAAAAAAAAAAATCGTGATCTTTGGTTGTACAACTAGGAGATTAAACTGTTTTAGGACAGTCAGAAATAGGCAGATTTATTAAATGTCTATATTTTACAAGAACTTCTATAAAGGGGCCGTTCAAGTATTACGTAAGCAGATTTATTACAATTATTTACCCCCTCTTCCCCCTTGTCACCAAAAGTAAGAAAAGCTCTTACCCCCCCCTCCCATGCTTACTTAAAAATTGGTACCTATATGCAGTGTTGCCAACGGGTCTTGGCCTAATGTCGCCGTTTTTCAAACATTTAGTAGCCTAATGTAGCCGAATTTCTATAAAATAAATTCTGCCCACATATTCCCCACAAATTGTACGTGAGCTTAATTCCCCCTTTTATTATTCGAAATCCATGGGGGGGGGGGTTGTTAGAGAATTTCTGTAAAACATAATTCCCCACAAAATAAGTACTCCACATAAAATATTTCAAATCCATGGGGGGGGGTTGTTACAGAACTTCGCTGAAAAAAAATTCCACACAGGCAAAAACATTATGTGATTCCCCACAACACAATTTTATTTTGAAATCCATGGGGGGGGAGGGGTGGCTCGAAAAATTCCTCACATTTTTCCATTAAAATTAAAAAATTTGAGGTAGCCTAATGGTAAGGTTTTTTCGTCGCCGATCCTCGTTCTGAGTAGCCTAAATGGCGATAAATCGCCTCCGTTGGCAACACTGCCTATATGCATTTTTCTGTTAATGTTTTCTGTTTTTTAAGCGAGTATCTAAACGTATTAATTATTTGTGGGAATCCCCGAATATGTATGAACATAGACAATGTGTGGGTTGCCAATGTGTAAAAAAAAATAACTATTGCTGAGCAGTGCTGAAGTAATCACTATCTCGACCCCCCCACCCCCCATGTCATCAAAAATAAGCAAAGCAAAGACCCCCCTGCCCCCCTATAGTGCTTACATAATACTTGAACGGCCCCAAAGTGATGTTTTTTTATAACATAAATGCCTAATGCACGTGTTGGTAGCCATGTATCAAATAAATAAACAACGTTTCAAAATATGCGTTAAGCATTTCAGTTTTTTTTTAACTTGTTTTCAGGAAATTAAAATCAAGTAAATTTTTTTTTGTATGAACGAGATGAAAAGTGAGGTGACAGTTTTATTGCAACCTCCATAAACAAAACGACTGTATTAAAGTATATTTCGAATACAAAATCTAATAGGTAATTTTATCTAGTTTCTAAAATGGTATCCGTTTTTACGACATCTTCAAAATGAAGAAATATACGGAACATTAAAATGTATTGGAAATTCTATGAGAAATTGTTATTATTTGAAGTTTACACAACAGATAAACTACCCCCTGTGACTGGATAAGCAATATATATATCTTATGTATTTTCCAATGAATTATTTTATGTCAATTTCTATTTTAAATTTCAATTAGTAAGGTTCACATACACGGTCGAGGATCAATTGAATAAAATTTTCACGTTTTTTAGTATGACTGAAAATACATTTCTATGAACCTTGGAGGAAATCACCTTCCTACCGAATTTATTTATCATCATCAACGAATTCACAATTATACTTAAAATGTTCTATTATTATTTTTAAATATCTACATTCATTTATTTTGTGAGCTTGAATATCATAATAAAAATGGCACAATCAACAAAGGTAAATTTTAAAAATTAATAATAACATGTTAATTTGTACAAAACAATATTTTTGGTACCTATTCCGGTAATAAAACGATTATGTTTTCTAGAATAAGGTGGACACTGTGCCAGCCAGGATGTCAGCCATTGAGGAAACGATATCTCAAAGTGAAGAGATTGAAGCCAAACTGAAAATTATAATATCAGTCACATGCTTCCACAGTGATAACTTGGACGAAACTAAGTGTAACAAATATGAATTACTTATTACTCACAAGGATAATATTATATTGCAAAACGCAATCGACATCACTGAAAATTCCAAGACGGTTTTACATGGAGAGTTGGAAGTGAACTATTTAAATATTTCCGAGCTGTCGGATTTGATTGAAAACCCCATTTTAGGTATGCCTGTGTTTTGTACATGAACTACAAAAATTATTGTTAAATTTTCTGTACCTTTTCCGCTTATCTCTACATATTAATTAATTGAATTAAGGCGAGGCCCTACGAAGTGATGTAAAATAATAATAATAACTAGTTTATTCCGGAATGTGGGGATGTTTGTGCAATCCCACACGTCCCATAAAACATATACAATAATAGTTCAAAAACAGTTCAATAATATAACGGTTATATACAATAATAAAAACCACATTTTTTATAAGAAGTTAAACATTAGATTGACGGGGCCAACACCTTTCTCCTTGCTACAATGCTTGAGCCTGGACTCTGATGGGATTCCACGATATTATATATATATATATACATTTTGGAGTTGTTTGTCCTCTCCTTTAAGCCCCCGCATACCCAATTTATATCGATTTATAACAAGTTTCTCGTTAACTCTATACGTTTTTAAGTTCCACAAAAAAAAGTTATTTTTGAAGATAATATCCATACATTTGTTGTGCCGAAACGTTAATTATATTGAAATTCCCTAGATAGAAAAAAATGGCAAAGAAAGCTCCAAAAATTGTTAAAAACACGTATTGTTCTGTTATTTAATATGTTATAGGCATGAAAAAATTCCAAGTGTATCTTTAAAAGCAACAAAAGCATTTTTCGAGAGATTTTTGGTCTACTTCAGACGAGTCTTGTTGGTTAAATATTTTCACCATTTTCGCTTAATTATTATCGTTTTTCTTTTATATTATCGCGCTCCCTCTAAAATTCGTATTTACACATCTCCCTTTCAAACGATTTTTGCTGCAAAAACCTGGTACTCGCCTTCCGTGAGCATGTTGGAAGCACAGTAGTATCTGGGAAGGAACATCAAGCAGTTGGGCGTTGTCATACTGCACGCGTAGCTTTTCCATGATGCTCTTCTTAAAGTTGGCCCAGAGCACGCACGTATAAAAAGATGTACAAAATGTAAGGAATTGCATTATTTTTTTACGTGAGCTGCAAAGCCGGAACCTTCTACTGAGCATATTTGAATTTATGCTGAGCGCTCGTCTTTGCCGGTCGATGACATCGTCGTCTGTCAGCTTACTGTTAATGATGTGCCCTAGATACTTTTTTCCTCTACTACTTTCAGAAGCTCGCCTTTCAGGAAAGCTGGAGGAATGCTTTTCGGACCCTATCCGTATCTGATGACCAACAGTGCTGTTTTTTTGGGTTGTACACCATGTTGGTTTCTAGTGCAAAACCTTGACAAATTTTTAATAGGATTAAAATTACATTGTAAGTACAGTGTCCTCCGATATAGCAGCCTACCCCAGCACTAATTAGTTTGTGAGTGAGTTCATTCATGTATACGTTGAATGGTACTGGAAACATACACCCTCCCTGTGTGACACCGTTTTTTTAAGTAGAATGGTTCAGACAGTCCGTCTTTCCATTTTACATTTTTTTCTTCCTGTCAGTACCAATTGCTTCTAGCCCGTTAATTATTAGGAGACCAAATTTGGTCCCAAACATCATATGAATTCGGTTTCCTAATATTTAAAGGGCTAGAATCTGTACGACCTTTGACGGAATCCCCTTTTTGTTGAGCTCAGCGTGTAATAAGGGGCGTGGCCGTGAACGTGAAACCCTGTTGAAGGCCTTGCTGAGGTCCAGGAAACAGGCGTACGTGTAGTTCTTCTTTTTTATAGTATTCCAACATTATTTTTATGCAGAATATCACTGTTTTTGTTGAGCACTCCTTTTTAAATCCTATTTCAGTATAACTAGTTGTTAGGTGGGGTCCAACCTTATCTAGTATCACGCGTTCAAATATTTGAGCAAAAGTTGTGGCATTGGATATTGGACGGTAATTTTCTTGCACGGTATTGTCTGACAATCTAGACTATAATAGGTATAATTACGGTTTTTGTTATGTCTTTAGGCAAATATTAATTTTGTATCATGACGGAAAACAACATCACCAGTAGTCGCACATCTTAATCCATCATGTCTTGATAATGTTTCGGCTCGTGGCCTATTTCCGCTATTACCATGTTAACGATGATCGATGTCTTCATATGTGGTTGAAGGTATTTTGTTTGGTGCTGGATAAAGAAAGAGAAGTGCGTCTCAAAGAGATTCGCAATTACTACAGAGTTATCTCCATTTACGTTACTTGGAATTTAACATCGCAAATTAAACTGTTTGATGTCTTGTTCCAAAAATTTTTGAAGTCCCCATTTTCAAACTCGCTGGCAATTTTTTTATACTTATGCTCACATAATAACACTTTCCTAATACATGCGAATACCTCAGCGCAAATTCTCCTAGTGAGGTGTTAAAAAAACTTGTGTAAATTAATAATTTTTGTCCATCTGAAGTTGTTACGAAATTTGCTGACATTTTTTCAGTGCTAATCATTATCATGTGTTTTTGGTTTGAAAATTAGGTAGTCTTTCGGGATCGCTGGCCACGCTTAATATGAATATTTTTTTTTAATAAAACATTTTGATTCTCCTTAATAAAAGGCCATGATTAAAGATAATAGGTAACTTTTTGCAAATGGGGAATTTTTAATTTAAACATTGTAAGCACGGGTTGTTTCACGGAATTTGAACAATTCATCAAATTTAAAATTTTGATTTTCAAGTTCTGCGAAGGTTTTATTCAAGTTCTATTATTATATCATTATTGGCCAGCGGCTTCACAATACTGAAATATTAACTATAATTCTGTGAAACAATCCGTCCTAATTTTAAATTATGCAAAATGAAAATTCGCTTTTGTTGTATGGGAAAGTTTGTCGCATATTTGATCGCTCTCAAAAATTTTAGATGCTTCAATTCATTAAGTATTTTCGTAAGTCATTGCGAGTAGAATACATCTTGACCGTTGAATTTTTAGATCATTTTTATAATGACCAACAAAAAATAAAGTATCAGGCCTCTAAAAACTGTTTAAAGTTCAAGATCTCCTACTTATGAACCTCTTTTAAGCTACGATTGTAAATTAATTAATTTTCCTTCCCAGAACTTCATATCCTTCCTTTCCTCAAAAAGACCCTCCACAGCATCCCCAAAGATGACATAGGCCCCGAGGGAAATTATTTTCCTCAGGGCCTCCTGTGTTAGGTTAACATAAAAAAAATGTTGAATTTTGTGCATTTTTTTTGCCTTCTTTTGTAAAAATGATAAGTTATTCCTTGCGCTTTTTTTTCTGTGGTTTTTTTTTTTATTTTTTATTTGGTACATTATTTTGTTACAATTTATGTTTTCCAGTAATGTAGGCCTCACTGGGTGGCTTGCCCGTGCTGAGGCCTTCATTTTATAATATGAAAATCTAATCTACATATTACATTTAAAGAGAAGATAGTAAATTTGAAAAGAAAATAATAAATTTAAAATTAAAAATAAAAATACATAATAATACATTTAAAATTAAAAAATAATACAATGAAAATAAGCTTGTGTGTTTGTGAGTGATGTGTGTTTATGTTGGTTTTGTGTGTTACGTGTAGGTTTTATTTTTATTTTATGCTATGACATTTTGGTAATATTGTCTTTTTTCTCTTTGTTTATTTATGGTTTGTTAATTTTTTACAGTTCTTGTATTGGAAACAGTAACCACATTGAAGGGTAGGAAAGCGGGAGCCAAAACTTCTAATGCCGCCGACAAACCGGGATTATCTCCTCTTGGCTATTGTAATATGGATCTTTTCTCTTTGTTGAATGGTATGCATAAAATATAAAAATGAGGAGAACAAAATCTCATTAATAATATCTATTGGCTGTGTGTCATTTTGGGAGGGCGGCGTTAAAGTTAAAAGTGTGATATTGAAGTTTTGATTGTCACAAATCCAGGAGCTGAGTCCATAGAGGAAACAATGGTTTTGCAACCGCTGGTGACCCCCACTACCATTGAAATCACAACGTGGCCGAACTTGCCAACGATCATGATGCGTGCGGAGATTGAGAAGAGTGAGAATTGCGATGGCCAATGGCTGGAAAGCTTGAACATGCTGACGGTTACCATTGAAAATTTGGTCAATGTTCCCAGCAGCGTAACCGTTGATTATGACTGCACAATATTTTCAGTAGTTCCAAAACAAAACGAGGTGGGTAACCAATGGTATTTATATATATACATATATATATATATATATATAAAGAAGAAAAATCTCTCGAGTGGTGAGCTCTCGTATTATAAACCAAAGTTGGTTTTTTCAAAACTAATTTCTTCTCTCATCGAGAAGTTGAATTTGGCCAATAGTTTTATTTTTTGCTTTCATTTAAAATTGTATTTCAAAGCTCCATAGCTCACAATTAAAATTAGGTTGTAAGCTCATAATAGTTGAATAATTGAACTATGTTTCCAAATAGATAAAAGGCAGTCAGTGAATAACTGTAGGTTCCAGAGGCCATTAGAGATTTTTTGTTAATTCATACACATTATCTATATTTGCCGCATCAGACAAACATATCACCCATATTTGCTGCTTCATAGAAACAGATTTGATGTATTTGCTGCTTCAGACAAACAGATTACCTAGATTTGCTGCTTCATAGAAACAGATTACCTGTATTTTTGCTGCTTCATAGAAACAGATTAGATGTATTTACTGCTTCAGACAAACAGGTTACTTACTGTTACGGTGCTTAATTTAATATCATTATATGTTTTTCTAGGGGATTCAAGAAATGACATTCTTAAAAGGTGTAGTGGGAATAAATGCAAATGTTGAAACAGTAAAGAAATGGGGAGCCTTGTGCGAACTGGAAGGCAGAGGAAACATATCCCAATATCCTATTTCTGTTCAAAATCCAATGAATCCCCAAAGAATTCAGCTGAACATTTTTTCAGAAGAAGGTATTGATAATAGTAATTAATGGAAATATCATTGTATAAAACCCTCTTGTATTTCATAGAAACCACAAATTAAAATTTAAAAGAAAACACAAATTTAGGTACATACATTTTATACTTCCTATAAATCACAACCCCTTGATGAATGAATTAAAATTATTATAACTCTCAGATGTAAGACTTGTTTCCGACTTGACTTTTATTTTTTAAATTGTTAATAGAATTATAGTCAGCCCTGATTTACTCAGCCTATTTACCTTACAAATACCAACTAGAACTACTCGATTGAAACTCCTTTTTGATTGCAACAACAATATCAGGACTGAGTCATTTAGATATTTGCTTGTACCTAGATTGCATGCATTTGGCAATACTTCCATCCAACTGCACGGATTATAGTTAAAAGAAGGATATAATAACATACCTCAGTAAGAACAATAGAATAATAGTTAACGTTAGCATTATACTATTCTTCAGGATGGGTTCTGTTAGGTAACTATTGTGAATTGGTCAATAAGCGAGTTGGTCGATAAGCGTCAATGGTTTTTTGGATGGACAAAACGAATTAATTACTACACAATATAAAAATGATGTCCAAATTGTAACAAAAAGTTTATTCATAAAATAAGACATGCGTCATCCCTGCGCTAAAGTGGTCGCTCTGTTTGTAATGGTGTCTACACAAAGCTGGTTTAGCCAGTACGTACTAAATAAAGCAACCGCGTCGAAAGACTCGGCCATCTTACCGTCCTTTCCTTTTAAGTCAAGCCTATTGTTCTATTCATTCCAACACATTTTCTTAAAAATCACAGATAACGTTGGGTTAGGTTAGGTTAGGTTCAAGACATGTATGTACATTCTCATCCTTTTTCAGAAGTCTTCCTCGTAGAATGGAATACTTTCCATCGATGTTTTATTGATACAAACGACACTGAAATATTAAAGCAGTATATAACCAAGAACCACTGTTGGCCTCTTGAAATATATCTCCTGCCGAAAGTCACTAACGTCGGCAAGGCAAAAAAGAATAATGCTACAGCTGATGTCCTTCCGTTCCACCTGATGGCCTTTCCCAATATTTCTCGGCTGTTGTATCCCGGAGGTAATGATGTGATTATGTGGAATAAAATTAAATATTTATTAATTTATTTTACGGCAGCCCTAATAAATAATTTCATCCCCACTTCCTTCACCGTTTGAACCGTCATCACATTACTTGTTATTATCATCAAATCGGCCATCATTGCCATTTCGAAATTTTTAACCATGGCAAAATAGCAGTCTCCGTTTGTGCTAAAATCACACATCACCATTTAACACTCAAATTATATCATCATCTGTTACTTTTTTTTTTTTTTTTTTTTTTTTTTTTTTTTTTTTTTTTTTTTTTTATATATACAATAATATTATTATTGGGTTTATAAAAACAGTTTATTTTTAAACAAGTTCTGCTGTGTAATTATTATTACGCGTGACAGCTGTTTCGCCCTCTAAAGGCATTATCAAACTGTCACAGTTTGATAATGCCTTTAGAGGGCGAAACAGCTGTCACGCGTAATAATAATTACACAGCAGAACTTGTTTAAAAATAAACTGTTTTTATAAACCCAATAATAATATTATTGTATATATAAAAAAATAAAAATAAAATGGAGTTCTACAAATTAAACTTAATAACAATAAATCATCTGTTACGTTAATTCTCAAACCCATAGTTTGCCATCAAGTTTAGTAATAACAAGAAATAATGAAACTGAAAATAAAAACTATGACAAGGTACAGAAGTAAAAATAAGCTAGCCATTCGGCCACTCAGTTGACAATGACATTATTTTGATGAATGCTGTCCAACGATTCTCGGTCGATTTTGATCACTGTAATGCTTGACGGCTTTAACTTAAATTTTGACCACAACCACTAAAGGGCTGAGAATTGGCAATTCGGGAGCGGTAAGATCAGTTGAAATGTTAAATTCAAAATGAAGTTGATATTAGGCCTACTATTTGAGGACAGTTTTAAAAAATGTGACTGGGGTTCATAAAACTTCAGGGTTTTCAAAGGGTATTTGGCAATGTCTCCTGGTCCCAAAATACTGATTAAGATGTGCAATTCCTCGTTATTATAGAAACATCAGCTAGAGTAGCGACAACTGTTTATGAGTATAATGAAGAATACATGCTTTGGAGAGGGGGGATGAAATCATTTATCCTCGAAAACGAGCCCAATGTTGTACCGATAGTGCCAGTTAAACCAACGGCGGAACCACCTCTGGAGAACGCTTCCTCTGTCACTCTGGAGTCCCTGGCTGATCCGCAGTGCGAGGAAGCCTTGGACGAAGAAGGCAGACCTATTTATATAATCATGGAAATACAGTTGCTGAATCCTTTGACAAAATGCAAAACAATAGAAGAGATTTATGATGAGTAAGAAACTTTTCATTAGATTTGCAGGTGTATTCTTTTTGCAAAAGTTGTTTTATATTTACAAATGACATCCGATCAAGTCAGTATATTTCTTACATCAAAATATTATTGCTTGAAATAGCATTTAATTATTTGCTATGTTTGGTTTCATTATATGTAATGCCTATGCAACAATTTATTTTGAAAACTGATTATTTGAGCTTGGAGATGTTTGTTCTCATATTACCTGCTCGTTTTGCTGTTATCCATATTAATAAATGTATATTTTTCTAGCATCCACAAGTTGCTTCCCGTAAGAGAGGTTGACATTGTTCTAGAAAAAGCCCAATGTGCAAAGAAGAAGTACCACCAGTGTGTGAAAGATTCAACCACCATACTGAATGAAGAATATGCCAAGTTCTTAAAAAACAGTAAGCTGTTCCCCTGTAAGGTGGCCGGGGACGATGAAATGTCCGCCTTTATCAGGTTCTTGAACTCCTCAGGAGTCTTCGCTAACCTCGTTGGAGGTCTGTGTGAGAGTGTGAGCAATATGGTGGATGATAATTGCAAATTGGGTGTAGCAATAGATTCTGAGGATGATTTTCAAGTAGGTATCTGTATGAAATAATAACCATCATTTTCATTTGTAAAATATAAATTCTTATTACAAATTGAGTGTTCCTTCTATAGAAACTTCAGGCCACTTGAGTGATCCATTGTATATATACTTATTATTTTATGAATACCATTCCTCAAAATATGGAAACATATGAACTGCTTACTGCGGTTTAAAGCCAATGAATTAACCTAGATTTCGCCTTTTATCCCATATTTTTAGTTTCTATAAATTTGGCACATTATGACAAGCCATCACTCAAAATATTTTTGTAAACTTGCCATAATATGCCAAAAATCGCTTGAGTGGGTAGGTACTTAACTGAATTGTTATTTTAGCGCTTACTCTTATTTATGTAGTTGGTAGTATATTAAACTAAGTAGGTACTTACCTACGTTTAACCTTTTAATTATTGCAGTGCTTTATATCGAAAGCATTCATTGAATTGGTAAATGAAATGCATAAAGCTTTAATGTTTCCCAAATCTAAAACCTTCATTCCTGCTATCGAATCTAAGGATTTACTTTATTTCGCTCGAGAGGAAGAGGCCCTTAAACATTATAAAGTAGCTGAGAATCTTCATTTGCAGGTTTGTCTATAAGAACAAACAAACATCTTCATCCGTCATCCATCATTTTCATCCTATTTTCTTAGTAGGGCCTACCTATTGCATCAACGAGGCATCCCTAACTAGAGCTACTAAAAGCTACCATTTTAGAAATAAGCCACAAATACTAATATGTTGATACATAATTTAAGACGTATTTATGACGCACACATGTGGTTTTGAAGGTAAGATAATATCAAACATCAATAATAAGTACCTACTTATTTCAAACACAATAATAGCCACTAATGCACTTATTTTTTACTTGCACTTGGCACTGCGCAAGTGAAAATATTCAAATGGGCTATGCTCGGGACTTGCGTTGGTGATACTCAGCCATTGCTTGTTATTTGTAGTTAAGGATTTTTTTTACATTAGCCCCACACAGGAGGCACTGAGGAAAATAGTAAAGTCATCTTTGGGGATGCTGTGTGGTGGTTATTTTTTAGGAAACGAAGAAGAAGTTCTGGGAAGGAAAAGAGTCTGAGGCGTGGGTATGAATCTAGGGATCAGTGTGTCTAGGAGTGACGGATGTATGAATATATTCCTCCCGCTGCGGTGCAAGGCAATGGGTAGAGAGACCAGTTGGAGAGGTCAAAGGGTCGCCCCACTCCAATCTCTCCCGACCTGGCACGCCACGCAGTTGGTGGGCAGGCGCATCCTGAACACCTTAGGCAGAGGTTGGTAATCTAATAAATGGTTCCCGGGGCGGCGGATCCTAAACCTGCCTCCCAAATTGAACCCGCCTCTCAACAAATCATACATAATATTAGATATATTTTTTCCAATGACTCTCTCATCTTGACAGTGTGTTAATTTATGCCAGCGTACCTAATAGACGTTACATGCTAATATTGACATAATTTTGCATTCTCTCAGTGTAAATGCTTTACTTTTTTGAAATATTATTATCAACTGCATTCTTCAAAATGTTATCATACCCATAATATAATATGAATGCAATTCAAACATCTTAATATGTATATAAAACTCACATGCCACTGTGTTCATACACGCTAATTCCCGAAACCGCCCAACCGATTTCAATGAAATTCTGAGAATGTATGTGGTTGGTTGCTGCTTGAAATATAGGATAGTTTTGGACCCGATAAGCGGCGCTGTATTCTCGAGATCTTACATTTTAACTTCCCTACATAGAAGGCGGTCTGTAATAATGTCTGCCCGGGCTCACTAGTTATATTATAAATTAAAATATTCTTGGTGCATAGGTACTGCTGAGATTCTTAAAGGATGGATAAGTATATAAGTACATGTGGGTAAAATCAAGGGCGTAGCTATATCATTCACATGTGGGTGTTCGACCCTAAGGGAAGGGTGGTTCAGTAAGGGGTAAAAGGAGGGGAGGGGGTGGAAAATTTATAAGAAAAAATAGTGGTACCTTTACTTACCACAACTTATTATTCCCATCACATTGATTAAAGAGGTACAAATGATTTCGTGGTATTTTCCAGGAATGTCATCTACGAGTACAATTAATTTTTTTCCTATTCAATTCTGAGGCCGATGGTGGGGGAGGTTTAACCCACTAAACCCCCCTCCCACCTTATATGGGTGTGACGTGTGATGGATGAATATATTATTTGTTTTGAATTGAAAAAAAATATCAACGCACAGCAAAACGATATCTATATTTTTTACCTCCATAAATGTTCAGAAATTGCTGGTTAACATCCTTTGGGTACATGCTGTTACACCCTGTTTACGCCATTGTGCATACTGCATATATGTTTATTAATATAATAACAGTCATGAATAAAAATATTTTGATGTTTATTTGGGATAGCGAATATCTTTGAAAAAGGACGCCCCCCAAGTCTGGTTTGATTACGCTGTATTTTGCCTCAGAACAGGATCCTACGAAGAGTCTTATGTAGCAATATGCGAAGTTATTCAGTTGGATTTCCACCATCAAATGGGGTAAGCCATAACATAAACATACATATTACAATATAACATTTCACTTAACTTGTGTAGGTACCTACTTAAGGTGTGAGAAGTTATACAGTCGGTAGATTAATATGTAGTTCTGTGAACAATAGACCTCGCGTCCAAAAAGTATGTTTCTAATTTTCTCTTTAATTCAAAACTGAAATTTCCTTTGAAATCAAAATATTTGTAAGTAGGTACTTAAACACCTACCTACATAACATTTTTTTAATTTCAAATACATAATTATACAATTTGTCCAAAGAAATGTCACTATCTAAATGACAATTCTTTTTCAAACATTCTTCATGCAGAAAGGTAAAAGGTAGGTACCATAATCTTGAAAGCTCAGTCAAATTTAGCCACCTAGTCAAAGACTTGCTTGAATAATAAAGTAGATGCGGTAGATTTTCGTCACCGGAAACATAATGTACAAACAAATTTGCAGACAGAAGAAATGGTAAACGGCCAAGCTAAAACAGGACTTCACTATGCTCAGTCAAATATTATCAAATGATGTAACATTATGCATAAACCAGAAACAATTTACAGAAAGCTGTGGCAGTCGATGGCAAACTTCTTTTTTGAAAACTATTATGTAGGAAGATCTGTCAAAACTCCCCAATCTGCATCTTTTCCACATCCTTTCCTCACCACATTCTTCAGCTGCATAGCATTTGCCAAATCGGACAAGTAAAAGTCTCACTAGTTCTGAGCAGTTGGGACTATTTTGTCTAATACATAATGCGTAAAAATATAATTTATGTCATTGAATATTAAACTTTTTAGATTGCTGCTCTGCGGAATTTTACTAATGTACAAAGAGCAGAATGCTGAGGCTGAGAATTTCCTACTCGCTCTCATGAATTTGTATCCAAACTTCTTTGAGGGATATATTGCAAGCTCTCTGTTCTACAAAAAGATTGGCCGCCACGAAGCAGCCGATGTCACCATGGAAATAGCAAAGAACACCATGTTGGGGTGCGCACTGTGCTCATGCAGCAGTATCCTCTGCTGCTGTGACAGGGATGAGTTTATGTTGCAAGAAGAGTTCTTGTGGTATGACAGAACAATCCCCAAAAACAAAACATATCTGAGGACATGTGCATTGTTTATAAGGCTGGGTTTATTTGAGGTAAAATAAATATTCTTTTTCAATTCAATTTCAATGCCGGCAACCCGGGACTTTATTTTGTTGCGATCTTACCTGCCACACTAGAGAAAGTCTGTCCCGAGGTGGATAGTTAATATTCCTTTAGTTTTTTTAAAAATTTTTAATATGACAGCAGAATATGGATTGTACCAAATCAATACATAATATGTGTTTTGTTTTTTAGTTCGCTGAAACCATTCTTGCGGAACAGTTGATTGAAGAAGGCCCGTCTCTGTTGTACGACTACCTTATGGCTACAGTTCATTTCTTCAATGGAAAATATTGCGAGGCATTGAAACATTTGCAACAAGAAGTTTACGAGACAGTGGCAGTATGTATTAATTAGACATTCTAAATAATAAATTAAAAGGTCTTTTTGGTAATGAATTAATTTAATTAGTCTTAATATTACAATTAAATGAAAAAAAGTTCTTTTGAAATGCAGACATTTCTGATAAGCAGTATGGAAGGCCATTGCTTACTGGCACTTGAAAATAAGGAAGCCGCAGACGAGGCTTTCAGGTATACTAATTTGTGTTTTGACCGACCCAACGACATTCACCTTGTGTACATCAGACTGGGCCAGTTTCATCTCAACACAGGAAACTATGAACATGCCAAAAGGATGTTCATAAACTGCTGCAACTATTCACCAACTCCAAACTCCTGGCTCGGAGCTGGCATAGCATTTTTAAAGGTATAACGAGCCCTCAATTTTAATATATTTTTTAAACAATGTTATCATCAAGGTCCAGTGCTCAGTCCCCAATCTAGTTGCAGCTAGTTTATCTCTTCCTCAGTCTGCCTGTGGGTCGCCTCCGCTGGGGAACGTATTCAATGTTCCCTCATTTGGCATTCACACTACATCATCAACCTATCGTAGAAATTATTATTTGTGTGTTGATTAGGCAAATATTAAAACAGTTATAACTATTTCAGGTGAAAAGGTTTGATGACTGCGAAAAATGCCTAACCGAAGCCAACTTTCTGAACCGTCACAACGCTTTAGTCTGGGCCTATTTGGCTATACTGAATATTCATTTACAGAAAGTAGCAGAGTTCAAAAAGTGTTACATGATGGCTTTAAAAGTAAATATTTTTCATTCTCAAATCATAAATATTCAATTGCCAACTACTTTTTCGGTCTATATTAGCACCCACCATTTTTTTCTAAATCAACTGGATATAGATACCTTAAATATTTTTACATGCATAAAGGTGAAATTGTTTGAAATAATAATTGTTATAAAAAAGTAGATACCATTTTTATTTATAAATCTATTACCATTAAATTGTGAATGCCCAAGGAAGATATGGCACAATCAAATGAACCAGATACTAAAATGACAAAAGTCAGAATAACAGAGTGTGTAAAAGACACTGGATAAATGTAAATGAGGCAAAGAGTGTGTGCTAAGACTGTGTTGTTTGATGGTCTGTCTTCTCTACCTACCCAGTGAGTTACCTACAAATAATATTTTGATAATTTTCCAATGAATTTGTTAATGTTTCTAGAATGGTCTTACTGATGAAAAACTTCTGTCTGAGATCAAAGAATTGGCTGATGAATCGTTGCCAGAAGAATCTAGCGGCTTACAATTTAATACATTTGTGTTCTGATTTGTAAACATTTATAAGTAACGGTTTCCCGTTTCCTCTGTTTAATTTTAATGTTTATGCTATTTATGATTAAAAAGTAAGATGAAGTTGGACCAGAGCCAGGTTTTGTACAAACTTTGATTAAATTCAGATACATAATTTGTTTTTTCTTCGTTATAAAAAATAAGTTTGCGCTTTTTCCTTGCAGCGCCACTAACAGTCGGTGTTCTGCGAGATTTTTAACAATAAATAATAAATATTGTACCAAAATGCTACAATAAATTATTAATTTAATATGTAATGAATAAATAAATAACTCACGTTTAGGCATCAAATGGAAAGATATTATTTTAATTACAATAAATTCAGATTCAAAATTATGTTTTAATGCTTACTCGATTTATTTTTTTAAACTTTCAAAGTGGGTGCAAAATCCGAGTGGTAAAAAAAGATTAGTGTTTTTTTTTTAAATTGTGATAAAAAGAAGTACTTAATAATAATAATACTTGGATGACTTGTATAGCGCCGTTTTTGTGCAAAAACACCTCAAGGGCGCTATTGAAATACTTATAACAACGGCTCAGTAATACGTTGGTTGTGATAAATATTGATGCTAACCCATTCAGACTGTGTGTATATTTGAAAATACATAGATTTTTTTTTTTTTTTCACTATCTAGAGCTAGTAAAAATTGGCAGTTTTATTGTTCCAATTGCTAGTATACCTTGTTTGCAACCAATTTTTTTAATAAATTTGTTGCATTATGTGAAACGCCCTCTTACACAATTTTCTTTCAAATGAAAGTAGCAATAACTTCTAAACCATTGTAAAAAAAAGCACCAAAATTTTGCAGATAACTATCAATTGTTGTCAAACATCAAATGTGTTCTACTAATGTGGTCTGAAAGGGTTAATTGTGTAGTTTATACCTTGCCCTGAAGATGTCGCTAAAGTGACAAAACTAGTTGATTTATAAATTTAAAAATAAATACGCAATATGAGTGAACAATCTTAAGATAAAATAAGTACCCAATGTGCAGAATTCACACATGTCCGATTGGCTCGGTCTGACAAATACGCACACATAAGTCGAAATCGGGATATTTTTCACCCAAAACTCGCCAGAAATATGAAAAAACAGGCAAATTTAATTTAATGAAAATTCTTCCCTCCAAAACTCGGTTTCATAAACATAAATCAACAATCTAGTCGGGTTTATAAAAATTCCCAGATCTCAGAGTTTGTATGAGGTACTCAAGTACTAAATCCCCTCTGAATATTTATAAATAGCTTAGGGGGAGGGGTTAGATTTAGGTTCTAGAGAATTTCGTAGTTTCCAAAAATTTCCCCAGATTGGCTTGAGAATTTCGACTACAAAACTAAAATTTCCCTAAATATTGTTCTTTTTCCCTTTCTCTAACAAAAGTTTTTTGTTCCTAAATGTAGGGAATCGAGTTACTTTTTATGCTCACGAGAGAAATTTACTTTCGTCAAGTTGCTATCTGGAAGGAGCCCTGGAAAGATATGTCCAGTGATACCATTCCAAAAAAATCATTATGATGTAGTTAAAGAAAAATAATATTTGCTCAATGCCGTCGTTCGTCCCTACCTTGAATCAATCGGATTGCCAAGTTGCCCACCTCTCCCCTTAAAACGTCAAGATAAGAACTGTTTCTTCATGTTGGCACCGAAGGCATTTGGCAGTTGGTACGACTGACAATTTGACACTTTGGCATCTGTGACCCTGAGCGCTCAGTTTAGAGCGGAAAGATATTCGAGGCGTAGAGATGCCTCTGTTTGGAAAGAAAGATTCTGGGAAAAAATCCAAAAAAGATGGGAAAGATACGGAAAAGCAGCCTTCTATCGAAGATAAGTACGTCTTGAAAGAACTGCTGGGTACGGGAGCATTTTCCGAGGTGAGACTGATAGAGAGCAGAGATACCCCTGGGCAGATGTTTGCCGTGAAAATAATCGACAAGAAGGCCTTAAAGGGGAAAGAGGACTCGTTAGAGAATGAGATCAGAGTGCTACGAAGGTTCAGCGAGCTGGCCAAGCAAGGGGCCCCCGCCCAAGGCGACAAGGACACACAATGGCTCTCGCATCCCAATATTGTCCAGCTTCTGGAAACGTTCGAGGATAAATTTAAAGTTTATTTAGTGATGGAACTCGTCTCCGGTGGTGAACTGTTCGATAGAATTGTAGAAAAAGGGTCGTATACCGAAAAGGACGCGTCACATCTAATCAGACAAGTTCTGGAGGCCGTGGACTACATGCACGAGCAGGGGGTGGTGCACCGGGACCTCAAGCCTGAGAACCTTCTGTACTACAGCCAGGATGAGGACAGCAAGATCATGATCAGTGACTTTGGCCTGTCCAAGATGGAGGACTCGGGTATCATGGCCACAGCGTGCGGCACTCCGGGGTACGTGGCTCCCGAGGTCTTGGCGCAGAAGCCCTACGGCAAGGCTGTGGACGTGTGGAGTATAGGAGTCATATCTTACATCCTGCTGTGTGGGTACCCGCCGTTCTATGATGAAAACGATGCTAATCTGTTTGCGCAAATTCTTAAAGGAGAATTCGAATTTGATTCACCGTATTGGGATGAAATCAGTGACTCCGCTAAAGACTTCATCCGCCATCTCATGTGTGTTGATGTTGAGAAACGCTTTACTTGCAAGTAAGTCACCTTTTACTTCCTATTACAATATATGTAATAACATTCATGTTTTATCAAAACGCAATCTTATACTAAATATTATTGTTTATGTAGCATTGTAACTAGCCGTATCTGAAATGTATCACAAACAATCCTTGTTAGAGGGATAGTATGGTAAACAATGTGCTGACACTCGCATATCCATTTGATAAAGAGGATAAAGACTAGGTTCATCTTTGTGTTCACCTTCTTCCCGGAATCCAATATATTAATCTAACTGGCTGATAGATTCGACAAAAAACATATTATTCACATCACTTTGAAAAAGATAAGAAATATTCTAATATTTGCAAAAATCCTTGAAAAAGATAACAATGTTATCAAAACGTATTGACGACTTTGCAAGATTGTTAACAATTTGCAAGTCTGAATCGAAGAAAGAGGATCAATATGTTTAGTCCGATTTGTGATTTGAATAATTGTGTGCAGGTTAGCTCTGGGGCACCCCTGGATCTCCGGCAACGCCGCGAGGAACAAGAACATCCACGGCACCGTGTCCGAGCAGCTACGGAAGAACTTTGCCAAGTCCAGGTGGAAGCAGGCGTACCACGCTACCACCGTCATCCGGCAGATGCAGCGCATGGCGCTCAGCAGTGGGGGCGGCTCGTCGCGCCAGCCGGCCGCTCCCCGCGGGCCTCAGTAGGCCTTCGCCTCCACCTCACGACCCCCCCCGCACACCACTCCATGACATTGCACCTAAATACCCATCGAGGGTCATATCCAACCAGACGTGCATTCCTCCGATTGAGGATTCCAAACCATGTAACTTTTACTTTGTTTTGATTGTTGCGATGCCAAATTTATTTATAAAATAATCCAAGGGCTCAGCAATAAACGTTAGATATAGCCGTGAGAGTTTCTGTCTTGCGGTGTCCGGCGGTCCTCACAGCCGCTAGCCGAGCTAATATCATATCTGCCTCTGCCCTCGCTACTCGGAATTTCGATGTTTTATATTGTTCAATTATTATATGTAATAATAATAATGATAAATTAATTTTAAATTTAAAGTAAAAATTGCTATCGGGGTTGATTAGTTGGAAAGCGTAATAAATCTTATATTTTTATGGCCCAGCCCTTCGATTGTACCTTGATTTTATGGGAGATTTATATAAGTCACAAAGGTTGTAATATTTATGGAGATACAATACTGATTCGTATTCTGGCGCATTTCTAAATGGCCCTTATAGTTTGTATCTTTACTTCTCAGAACTGAATGTAACTCCGCGAAGGCCATTACTGCGTTCGGTGGCTACAAGTAGTAGAACTGTAGTCTGTTTGTTAACAGAGTATCGCAACATGCAAATTTGGTTGTGTACAAATAATTGAACATCTCGCTGAAACATGTGAATTTAATAAAAAAATAACCCCGTAGCTATTAATGAATTCTAATCCTTATGGAGTTTTGTCTTAGTTTAGATATATGCAGATATATTTGTGTTGCAAAGATCTCTGTTCATGATCGAGGAAAAGACATATGATAGCACAGCTAGATACAATACTGTCCGACAAGACTGCTGTCTGATGTCATCTCCGCAGCGGGATATGTCCTAGAACTAAGCTTAAAATATGTGCAAGGGTCCTTCCCTCCTAATTTCATGATTGCATCTTCTAAATGCAATTTTTTTACTTATGTATCTTTTATGTAATGATCGAATTAAATTTTATTAATGTCTTTGCAAATTTACTTAAAATTTTTATTCAGAACTGTATGCAAATGAATGTACTTCTTTGTAGGATATCCTGTTGTGGAAATTAAAGTCACAGTGACATCACCACCTCAGAAACGTACCATGATAGTGATCTGAGCGTACTTTGGTTTGCTTTTCTTCTATTATATATAATTACCTTTCTTTACAGTTTTTACTACGATCTGATAAATATGTATTTATGGTTTGAGGTCTGCTGCTGTGGTTGGCTAATATTTAATAAGACATGATTAGATTAAAGTTGGTGTATTTAAAACTCTCGATTGTACTTTATGAGACGGCCTTTCATTCTCCATGAGGTGTGATCTATTTTTCTTGAAGCGCTAATAATTGTTTATAAAATTTCTTATTATAAATGAAGTTGTAAATATATTTGGAATACACTATTCAGCTTATTGTTTTCAAAGCATAACATTTAGTTCTTCCGTGATCTCCCCTCATTACTTGCCATTAATTTGTTTTTTCCTCTGAAACCATTAAACACTCGGTACTTATATCCCGCCGAATTTTTCATTGTAAATGTGAAGTTAAAACTTTGGGGCTTCATTTAATTTGGGAATTAATACATTTAATCTCCCAGCAGTTACGTACCTAAAGCAACATTGAAATTATTGACTTTTAACTAAACCGTAGGTGACCGTGATGAATAATGATCTAATCTTTTTTATTTATTTCAAAATTTTTGCCTTAAATAATATACTTTTATAATCACTTAAAACGATCAGCAGATCTTGTGATATAAACTTCAATTCCTTAATCTCCTATTTGTTATCAGATCTTAAACATACATTTTTCTATTTTGATAATAATTTGTTATGAACACAGTTATTTTCTCTCTTGTGTGTATAAACTGCACTCTGGGAATTTAAATTGAACATAATTTTTCCGCATTATGCTTTTCAATACTCTGCAGAAAACACGTTTAGCTAACATTAAATTACATGGTGAAGCCATTCCTCAATTCTGTACTTGTAAAGTTTGATTTATGACTGAGATAAATAAACTATTTTATAATATTAATATGATCGCCTAGTCCATTGAAGTTTTTCTTCTTATTCTGTGAATGATTCAAAGGACTTGAATGTAAATGTTAAATTTAATCAACAGTTTTGTGCATAGGATTTGTGATGATGTAAAGCATCCACTAAATTAATGTGTAAATAATAGGTTTTGATGTTTAGCTGCCATATAGAAATGTTTATTAGCACATACAGTGCGTTCCTTAATAATCCTTCATCGTAATATCAATAAGTAGTTCTCTTTAATGCATTCCAATAGTGGGGTTGGCCTTTTGTTCTGCCTTTTGGCATTCCTTTCTGGTGAACAGAAGACAGTGCAGTGTTTCTTCACAATAGTCTATTCACTTCTGATTCTTCTGCCGGTGTCATCTTCTCTGATTCGATGATTTGCCTTGTATGTTTTGTTTCCGTGCAAGTACCTGATACAAAATAAGGATAATTAATTAACACGCAGAATGGACTCATTCTGGGATAGCTTTGGTATTAGCTGAAATACGTAGTGTGAAGGTTCTACCTCCGCCATGGCCACTGGAAACTGAATGGAAACTTGATCCTGCACATGCCCTTGTTTGGTTTGCTAGCAGTATGGTTTTGTTCTATGTGTAAAATATTTAATGTTTACATGAGACAAGTCATGCGTTTGTTTGCCTTAATTAAGATATAAGCGTTGCGTGTATATTTTCGCATATCATGGTCAATCAGAAGTAGGAAGTAGAAGAACTCTACAACGACAGAAGCGTGCCTGTTACTTGACATACATACATGCTCTTGGTCAATTGTACGCATAATAGCATTGCAATACATAGTCGCTTCAACAGATGCCTAGTGTTTGTTTACCCGACTATCTGAATGACTTACTGAGATACATTTTGCCGTCCGATTAAAGCCACAATAGTTATTGCTTACTCTGAACATAACATTCCTAATGCATTTTCCTTTTTTTGTGATTGGTTTAACTAAATAATAAGGAAGAATTAGATGTCGCTTTCACTAGATTAATTACTGCCAGAAGTATCGTAAGCCTCTCTTGATATTTATTGCCTCTCTTTTCCTGTACTCAAAACTTAACTATTCCTAAAATAAATATATTATATATTGTTATATCTTACTCTAAGTCTTGAAGTTCTTGTTGAAATTGTACAAATTTTTGGCATACAAATGTGTGCATAAATATATTTTATTATTTTGCTACTTAAAGTGTTGTTTAGCACTGCTGATAACTATTTATGTTGTGAAATTGTTATTATTTTAAGACATACGGTTGTAAGTATATTCATGACGTATCTATTTAGTCATTTTCATTTGTTGACAATTCGTTGCACACACTTTGTTAGATCTGATATTTTTATGTTTTACATTTTAATCACAGTTTATTTTTATATGTAGATTTATGGTTTCACATTATTATATCAAGTCCCAGCCGTCACCTCCAAATTCCTCGGAGTATAAATGATTTGAATCATGTTTTTGAAATATTCAATAAATGATATATTTTTTATAAAAAAAGCATACAGTTTTATCAGCTTCAGTACGGTTAATTATATGCCGTCTCAGCAGATAAGCATTTTAATCTTATTCATTAACTAGTTTTTTCCAAATCAAACATTATATTCCAAACTGTTGAATTACATATTCAGTGGACATATTTATAAATTATAATGAATTTGGATAAATCTCTTGTTAAAGCTGTATGCTCGTCTGTTTATAACCGGACTGCTAACTTCACTGTTTTTATGAATACTAATACTATGTTAAGATTATTATGTAAAATATATCTTACCATTTTAACTCTCTTAAATGTGTTAGTCTCAAAGCAAAAGTCTATTAATAGTGGTCAATGTGTTTATTGTTCAATCACACTTAAGCTTGGGAAAATAAACAAAGAGTAACGAATTTTTTATCACCCTATAAAGTCCAACGTGTGCGGGAATTTAATCTCTCGGGAAAGCTGGAAAAACAATGTTTATTGTGGATATGACCGTGACTTTAGATCTGGTACTAAATTATACTTGGATGCTAAACACACCTTGAAATCTATTTCATTGTATGCAATCAATTCACTATTTTTTTTATCTCAAAACTGTTGCAAAGTTTCAACATTTTTTGTTTCATTGCCAAACAATTAATAAAAATCCGTAAAATTTCTATTTTATTTTTTCATTGTTTATTTACAAATAAATATGTAGTTTTTGTGACTGCAGCAAAATGTGTTTTAATATTGATTTTTATACCGTTGAAAATACATGGATTGCAGAATTTTTTCCTCGAATGGAGTGATAAAAAATTGTCAGTTTTCAATTTACAATTGCTGATGTAACTGGCTTTGCGTGTTATTTTTTTCATTGGAATTTAGCTTCAAGTTCAGGCGGTAGCCATTTTTATATTTTGGAAGGTGATTTTTGTTTTTATTCTCGACCGAATTTGTTCTCTCTTTTTTTTTTTTTTTTAATAAAAGTACATTATTTATATATTTTATTTAGATGAATAAAATGTTAATTATTTTGTCTACAGTGTATGATTTGTCATTTTATGTGAAGCGCCCTTTGAGACCTTCGAATAAAAGTAACAATAGCAAATATTGGAACAAAAAAAGTATACCAATTTAAAATAACTATCAAGCATCAAATATTTTTATGTTTTACCACTACAAGTTTAAAATCAGTTCTGAAAGGGTTAGATTTCAGACAATTTGTTACTTTTTACTTTTAAAAACTTTTTTTGTACCGATGTAATGTATTTATGTCATTAGTATAAATATTCTTTTAATGAGTGACATTTGCGAAGAGATTTTTTTATTTGTCTACATATTCAATTTATTACGCCATAATATGAATTATTTATTTTTTCCTTTAGTGTTTGTTATGCTTGCTTTAAATGATGTTATTACAATGTCCTGTAATGTGAAACCTACTTACATCCCTATCATTGGGTGAAATGTACTATGAAAATATATTTTAATTGTTGTCTATATAAAAACTGATAAATAAACATTTCTTTTATTAAAATGAATACTTACCCAAGCTGTATTTTATTGACTCGGGAAGGGTGAGATTTGAAGTAATATTCTAATACTTTTGAATGTATAACTTTGTGGTTATCCATTATAAATAAATTAAGCAATATTACTTTGAACCACTATATTTTTTTATATCAAAGCCAACCGGTTTTGGAACAACCGTTCCTTCCTCAGGGCAAAATATATACTAACATAACATCACAATATAATGGCTAAACATATATTATTAAGTTCTGAAGTGGGGGTGGAGGCGTGACTGGGGATTAGTGAAGAGTGAAGAGTGGAGGGAGTAGATAGTGGGAACATAATATCTAAGATGGGATAAAAATTTTTGTTTATTGATAATAGACTCATTAAGAGATTTCTTAATTTCTTGTAGTTCTGAAACCGCTCGGCTTTGATATAAAAAATATTATTATTTATGTATAATAATCTAATGATTGTGTTTGATTTCATTCCACCAGAGTTCCAAACAAATATTTTTTGACTGTTTTTTACAATATTTTTAAAGGTCTTGTTATTTTTCTGAATCTATATATGATTGTATTTTACTTGGTGGATTTTAGATTTTTATACTTATTCTACTTCACTTGTAGGTGGTAAGGCAATAAAATATACTATTATATGTGTAGGTATTTGGCCATATTTTGTCAATGTAAATAAAGCATGCCCACTTGTTAAATGAAAAGGTTTTTGTTTTCAATATCTTCCTCCTTCATCAGAACATCTCCCGTAAGCCTAGTTATTAGTATGGGTAAAGCAGCGAGAGTTGGCTGCAATAAAAAAGCTTAGCATTGAATGCATTTATGCATCGGTATATGCTTCCAACGGCGAGGAACAGCCCTTTGTTTGTTTACGCCTACTTATTGTACTTATTATAATGTAAATTCCATACTGGCTGAGAGTGGTGATTTTAGATTGTTCATGTTGTGGCTTCTGTCATGAATCACCTTAGGAGCCCCATATTCAATGTGATCCATGTGTGTATGTGTTATGTGATTTACTTATTTGATAGAATATAATTTTTAAGCTGCTCATCTCGACGCAGGAATTCCCTAGTGAGATGGGCAGCGGAGGAAAAAACAGATTTAAAAATTGCCACTAGCAGAAGAGGGACAGCAAGTGTATACGATGTTTCTAAAATAATATAGTTAGGAAGCTTACAGCGTGACCTATTCACAGGGCATGACCGTTTGCTCCGCTCGCCGACTTGCCAAGTCGCTGATAATATATCTAACACCTAATACAGTGCTTTTGAGGTTTTTAGTAGTGCCATGCGCCGTTTGGCTTAGGGGCGGCCGTGCCTATACATATCGGTTCCAGTTCGATAGGGTGCATGATATCAAATGAGAAACAATCTCAGTTATCATTAATTTAAGTTTGCGTCGTTATTAATTGATTTATTTATAACAATTTGTTTATTTTACTTTTCATCTCATTTATTCATCGCACTACATATACTACTAATAAATATAGGGTATATCTATCAATTTAGATATGTTTTCCATTAACCATTTGAATTCTGTCCTGAAGATTATTACATTTAGATAAAATATTTTAATAACAATGAAATAAAAGAATATTCGGCTTGCCAAAATACATTCTATATAACCGACTTCAACAGGCTTTGGCTTCGAGCTCTGAATTGTGATATAATCATTTGTTTTTATTTTTATTAAATTCTTATAAAACACTCCGTTTGTAAGTTATGCATTTGTGTGAGTACTATGATGATACGGTTAATAGACCGGTTTTAATTATGGTTGATAGACCTACACCATTGTCACATTTGGCATTCTCACAAATTGCCAATTAGCGCCATTTTTAATTTTTTGACATAAGCCATTTAAATAATGGTCCCTGTTAAAAACTGATTCTCGGCCCGTATCTCAATTTGATTTTGAACCCTCCTGCCCAATGTCACCGGGACTATCACCAGACATTGGATCCATGATACCCACTGAAGAGATTAAACAGTGGAAGTATGTTAAGTATGCACGTTAAGTGAAATTTGATCCAACATTTACAAATATAAAATTGTATTCCCTAAAATCTTTTATTTTATTTTACGCCAGGCTGGACTTTTACAGATATGCAAAATTTCTGCCTGGGGCTTAAGAGTCGAAAGGTCTTACGGCTTATCTAATTGGCGACAAGTTTTCTTTCAAATTGGTGTAGTGTAAGGTCAGTGGTGTAGCTATAGCATTTACATGGGGGAGCACGGTTTATTTAGGTGGGCCGCAACTGATAAAAGAGATGGTGCAAATAATATTGTTGTATTTTCCGGGAACGTAATCTACGAATACTGTTCTCTTTTTTTCCTACTCAATGCTGAGGCCAATGGAGGGGGTTTGAACCCGCCCTTGCTACAGGTCACTCTTCTAATACTATTCGTTTTTCTATGGCTACGGGGGTGTTTTACCATCCTCTCGATAAGCACTATCCATAGGTTAACGTATTATTTTCGATTTATTTATTTAAAGGTCCGAGTTAACTATATTTTACTTAGCGTTATGTGTCTAAGGCTTTATGGTCACGTTATGCATGACAGCTGATCTTAGAACAGTCACCCCAACATAACCTCAAAGTCGTGCTTTTATTTTCTCATTGAAAAGCTGCAACCTCCTTTGTCCCGTGTTCAGTTATCTTTACTAGATAAGGTTTTTAGGCGATAAACTGTAATGATTGCTTTTATTGTACAACGGGGCTTCCACTGCATCCAACATTACTTTACAACGTTACTTCTTTATCGGATATCTGATTTTTTCATTCATTAATTCATTCATTCTAATGTATTGTATTATTATCTTCAAATGCTGAACAAATACAGGTGTTTCAAAACAGAATAACGGGTATAAATATATTATAATGAGGTTTACATTAGTATAAAAGAATATCATTAAATATATTTTTACACACGCTCAGAATTGAACCACAGACAGTATCAAAACCTAGTATGTATACAAATGTACGAAAAAAATGTCCTAGACATGTTAACAATCCATACTCTGAAAATATTGAATTAATACAAGAAATAAGATATTTTGAAAACATTTTGGACCTACTAGAAATTAATAATAAGAACTCAATAAACCATTGTAAGATTCTATAGAACATCGTAAGTTAGTAGAGGTGTCATTCCACTTATTCGCAGTCTCGAAAATCTCGAGTCTGGTCCGAAAGTTAAGCCAAATGGACTCGATTACTCAAACTCATTTCTTCATTCCGCCAGACTCGCCGAACCTGGTGGAATATCACAGAGTTTGGAAAAAATAGGAGACAAGAGCTAACTACAACATGGAATCGAAAACAATTCATCGACCGGTGTTGTATTGAGTAACGATTGTAAATCGTCAAATACACAAACAGTAATTTATCCTTGACCTAAAAATAAATACTGTCCTTTGTAATGTCGACCCTTCCTACGTAAAATATCATAACCCACAAAATGATAATTTTTGTATTTAAAGTATCGAGTTTGGATGCCGCACAAATTTTTTGTGGGAATCAACAAAAAAAATATGTAAACAGGTTTTTTCACACTCTAATTTTGCTGTATGACCAAAATAAACTTTGAACTGCTCTCCTCAACAATCAGGATTTTAAAGATACGATAATTTACGTAGGAGGGGTAGATGTGTATGTCATAATGCGGGAGTTAAAAATATTCAGTTTCAGTGCCGGCAACCCGGACGTTTATTTTATTTAGATTTTTTTTTTACATAATTTTCTTTACCTGACTCACTAGACAAAGTCTGAGACAGTTAATAAACCAATGTTTTTGGTACCGCCATCAATTTTAAGATCCAATCCACGCGTCCCTTCCAGATATTGTTGCCATTATTGATCGATGTTTGAATGTGAGTTCGAAACCAGTGAGATTGAAAGCGGAATCGTTACATTATGTTTTGCGAACTTGGAGTGAGTTAAACGTCTTCAGAATCGGATTCATTATACTCGTTCCGACCGGAAGACTCACTCCTATCCCAAACATGGATGGACTGGTTATATGAAAAGAAAGCCAGGTGACAGGACACTAAAAAATCATGACCCAGAGGCAGAATGAGGAAGAGGTTGACTGACAAAGATTGAAGCAGGATGACTAGCAATTCGAAGTCACGGGTTCAAATTCCAGTGCAGGCATGCAAATATTATTTGATGAATTTGTCTTATTTCACAATTTATTAATTTAAAATTATTTGTATAGTATACTTGCGGCATATTCCAGAGTGGAAGATACTCTGTGTGTAAGACTACCATTCAGAGTTGAAACGTTGCTTGAAATGGCTTTAGTCGTGTTTGGTGACTAAATCTGAATAGCCAGGTACTCCCCTACCTTCCTCTTCCCCATCTACCCCTCCACACTACCTTCAGCCCCCACAACATACCCCAATTTGGGATGCCTTATAAATTCTTTTAAAGTAGGTAACAGTGGCTGTCCGTGACTTTTAGTGAGTTGGAGTAGTAAGATCGACAATATACAACATTATTGATGTTGTAGCTGAAAATACATATATATATATTTTTTTTTTCAAAATTCCAATTTTTTTTAAGAAGATTTTCAGGATTCTTTCAGTTTGGGATTTTCAGGATTCTTTTTCAAAAAATTTTAATATTAAAAACAAAAAAAAAAATTTCAGCTCCAAGAACACCATCAATGTCACTCCTCTGGCGCACTGAAAAATCACAGGCCGCCAATAGGTCTGAGGTCAGGAACATTTGTGGAAAACTTCAACATTTTATAAATTACATATTTATTTTAGCGTGAAAGTACAGATTATATTTAAAAAGTCGTAAATTACATTAAATTATTGTTGTAATTCTTGACCTAGTAAGGACAGTTGTTTCAGGAATTGCGTTGCATTTGGAAATGTTGAAGAGCCATAGATAATCTTAATGTTACTGCTTGCGGATTTTTGCTGAAAGAAAAATAAAACATGACATTACATACACAGTAAACAAGGACGTCTCTGTCATTGATGATTAAAACAAGGTTAAAAACGGTAACAGGTTTATGATGACTGTTCCACTGTGGGATTACAACTAAAATAATGGATTTGGGTGCCTCGGTGTTGAT
The DNA here is from genome assembly GCA_026573805.1 of Hesperophylax magnus. Classification (NCBI taxonomy): domain Eukaryota; kingdom Metazoa; phylum Arthropoda; class Insecta; order Trichoptera; family Limnephilidae; genus Hesperophylax; species Hesperophylax magnus. The sequence continues at coordinate 13,224,076 of JAIUSX010000022.1, forward strand.
AGACAAATCCGGAGAAGTCATGTTGTATAATAGCAGACTCTAAATCTGCTTCTCGAGTCCTTGAGTCTAGTCCTATCCAATCTTGTCCAGTCTAGTTTTCAATTCAGTCAGACCATGATTTTATTCAGGAATTCTGTTCTGCCACATTCTATCAGCCTTACTGTAATTCGCTTTTTAAGAGGGTCCGTTTGATACTGCCGTTTGAATCCATTATATACCTTTACATACATGATAGTTATTGACAGTCATATTGCAATATAGAAAGAAGAAATAAAATAAAAATTATAAGATTGTACAAGTAAACAAGACAAAAGAAAAAATAATATATGCAAGTACAAAGTTAATGAAAGAAATGAAGAAGAAAAAAAACAAAAATGTTGTGCAGTGACTTCATTTAAATATGCACTGCTAAAGAGACTAGTACAGAATGGGCTAAATATTGGTATAGTTAGTCAAATGATGAGACACTCATTATGCCTCAATTCAGAAAGTTATTTCGTAAATACGGTAGAGCCTATAGTCTGTACCCAGGATAATCCGAACGTCATTGTAATCCGCACTGCCAAACGACCACTATCTTCTCATACTGATGCCGCTAATGCTATTTTTTCTGTACACTCTGTGCTGCATGTATGTCACATGGTGTTTTAGGTTGTAAATATGGTTCCTACGCCAAAACGAAAATGATCTCTCATTATTCGAAATGTAACTCATTATTGTGAAATATAACCCGACAGTCTAAAATAGATCAGATTATGACTAAGTAAATGTGTTTTGAGATTTAGAAGTTTATCAAATATAATTTTCCTAAGCAAACCGGTGTTTCATTTAATTTTTCTATCTAACATACTGTAATCCAAAGGCTTTGTGAGTCTGAACAGGTATTGTTTTTCATTAGTTTGGATTATTAAGGCTCTACTGTAATGTAATTTAACAAACTGCACCAAATATGTAATGGAAATTACCAACCTTAGCATAATCCACCAGATTCTGGTATTCAATATAGTTGCCTCCGCCCACCACGAACACAACGGCCTCATGGAAGGGGGTGGTGCGGGGAGTGGCGGGGGCCTCCGAGGCCCGCAGCTGGCGGGGATCCAGCCACAGCAGGTCCTCGCCGGGGCCCCCCGAGCCCCCAGGGCCTGCTGACATGCCGCCAGGGCCACCCGACATGGCTGCCTCTACTGTGCGGGTCACCGGCAAGTTCTGGAAGGGAGATTTTGTTTTGAGGGAAAGATACAAAATAAAAAAAATTGTAAAAGCACATTTGCAAAATTCTGCCATTTTAGGGTCATCACATGATCATCCGAATACAAAGACTTGTGCTGTGCTAACATAAAAATAAAAATACATTTGAGGTTATGTTTTGATACCCGTTGTAAAACAATGACGAATCTTCATGATAGAATTTCATGATTTGATAGATTAAATAAAGCAACCGGACTGAATGAAAATGATTTTTCGAACAATGTTGTAAAATTGTTACTTACATGTCTCTTGACTACTAGATTCTTCACACCCTCCATGACAAAGGAAGATCCCTGTGACATCAGCTTGGAAAACATAGAAACTGTTTTAGTGCCGCCTCCTTCATACTGGCCTGTACCGCCAGACATCTTTGTGTAGCCCCTGTTACAATGTTACAATAAAATTCAGGGGTTAATATTTTAATGGAAATGTGGACTAGTTTGGGTGATCACTGGTAAACAAGCAAGATAAATTATCTATTATTGCCTATTACCGAACAATTGTCTTGCCCGCCAAGATTACCATAATGTATAAGACAAATTCACAACACAAAAAAAAGATCTTCAGCAAACCTGTATAAACCCGCATAACAAACTTGTAAAAACTTGGAAGCAAAATCGTGAAGTTATTTAGTAATATTAATCGCTTTCAAAGTTATAGAAGAGTTAAGACATGAGTTAAGTTATGATAACCCAACACAGTGACAATTCAACACACTTTTAAAAAGTGATATAAAGTCATTAGAAACGATAATTTTTTTTTTTTTTAAACCTAACCTACTTAACCAAGTTTTTGTTTCATCACTTTCCATGACTTTTTAAAGATGTGATGAATTATCATTTTGATGAGTTATCCGGTCACCAGGTGGCACACATATTATGTAACAGACCCAGAAGGAAAGTGATTTTTCATAATATCGGTAGCCGAGTGAACTCACCGGCAAGACAGGACAATACGTCTACTAGAATAGACAATACATGACAATCTTGCCCGAAAATATTGAGCATAACCTTGCCGGTAAGAAATTGCTGTAAAAACTTGCTCGTTTACCAGAGCCTTCAGAAAAAGGAGGCAAGGAGGTATTTTGCTTCATGGTTTTATTGTTTTTGATGAATAGCTTGGAAAAAAATTTAATATTTCAGTTAAATTAACGCAACTTACTTCCATCTCTTGATATAAACCATGGGGTGCATATCACATCCGGCATTTGTCAGAGCCGCTTCGTACTTGGTGTAGTCCTGCTCCGAGATGTGAGGAGTGCAGATGTAGTAGATGATGAACAGCCTCATCTTGTCTTCGGGAGCTCCTGCCTCGGGATCGCTCAACAAGTCCAGCAGGGTCTTGCTTTCGATGGCCGTTTTACTCATGATCTTCTCCTCCAGTTCAAAGAATGAATCAAGTCTTCGAGATTTTATGTTCTCCAAGATTCCTGGGTAAAAAACTTTATTTCAATTTCTACACACAAATAACAGACCTGATTAATATTCTAACCCACTGTTTCTCAACCTTTTTAGTGTCGCGACCTACTTAAAAGCCAAAAATAAAGTTAAAAAAACCTTACAACCGCCTCACTATAAATTTTAACGTTTGTCAAAGTTTCACATTACTAACGTGAAAAATAATGTTTTTATATTTGCCACGAATACCGATGACCAGTGGCGGTCGGTGACTTTTTGTAGAAGGGATGCTGGACATCAAATGTTTATACTCGTACTTACTACGTACTTGATATCAAATATGCACATCTAGACGCTAGCCCACGAACAAGATACAATTAGGTACCGTCTAAAATTATCTCCATAAATCCATTAAGCTCCATAACTCAATATTTCCAGTATCCAGAATAAGTTTTTTTTCCACAAATGGCCGAGACACAAAATTTTTTCGCATCAATGATTCAATTATACAATCACACAATTCATTATTATCATTTAGAACACGTTGGCGAAGTATCCATCTTATTTTGAGTATTCATTTAAATTATGATTAAAAAGTAAATCGCAGGTTAATAATATTCAATAAGAATTCGACTTCAGTATTTGTGCTAAAAAGCAAACTGTCAAAGCAGCGCGCGCATACAATCCAATGGATTAGTAATAGAGTATACGATTCTGTGCATTATACATATGAGGATTAAAGACGGTTTTTGTACGTTGGATGCTGTCATTAATATCGAATAAAGTTGACGAAGATATTAGCTTGCAGGTCGCAGTGCGCATGCGCAGAAAGAATGTAAGTTCTAGCATTCTTGGATACGGTTAACGGTATTATTGTGTGTATATGTGTTTTAGGCGTTTCACAGTATTTGAGAATGTATGCGTATTTAGACTCGCCCGCTCTGTTTGTATTGTGTTGTTCGTTGTGCGCACTACACAGAAACGGGACGGTAATATGCACAATGTCTTATAATAATAATATTTGTATGATTTTTTACAGCGCTGTTTTTGTAAAAAAAAATCACATTAAGGTCGGTGTAGAAATATTAAAATATTCAAATTGCAGTATTGCTGTTTACGGCTAGAAGTCCAAATCTTTTTTACTCTAAAATGCAAGGGATGCGGAGCATCCACATCATGTATGGACGGACCGCGCCTAGTATGTACATTTGTTCCCATACCACTTGATGGGATTTTTAATGAAAACGGCGCTATATATAAATCAGCCAAATACTATTATTTTACCAGTTCAAACTTGTTACTTCTTACTTACCACAGTTGAATTTGTTGAGGGGTGAATAGAAATTTCAATTACTGGATCATTTTCCAGTTTTCCAGTGACTTAACCATCTAATTAAGATATCGGCTGACAAAACTCTACAACCAGAATTTTCGTCTCAAGATTTAGATAAGTTTTGTATTGCACGAGAATATGGAAGCTTAGTAATGGATGTTTTGAAAACATTGATCACATATGCCACTTCTTACTTATGAGAAAAAGGCTTATTTTTTATGGTGGCTTTAAAAACTAAATATGTACAGAAATCGTCTGTTCATTAGGAAATGATTTACGTTTGTGTGTTTCAAATGTCGATCTACGTAAATAAAACGTTTTAAGTGAAAAATAAACTCAACCACCGCATTAATTAATTGAATAACACATTTTTATTTGTCATTTTATTAGGAAGAACGTATAACACTTGATTATAACTTGAAATTGATTATTTAATAAAACTATTTTTTGTATTATGTTAGCGACTTAATTTTTTGACAGAGAATTTTTAATTTTATGTGACTAATAAGAGCGACAATTGTGACCCCCAGGTTGAGAAACGATGTTCTAACCTCATATATATATATATATATATATATATATATATATATATATATATATATATATATATATAATACAAATACTAACCTACTCACTATACATGCTGTAACACATACACAAAGGATTTTAACCAGCAGTTTCTGAGCATATTTGGAGTAAAAACTGTTGTTGTGATACGCTTTCTCTCTAACCTCAGTTACCGTGCTTCTAAACGAGACGGAGTGCGTATCACATGACCTGCTAGACTTCGTCAGTTGCGATGTGTGACGGAAAAATATATTTTTTTGTTTTTAATTGAAATAAAAATATCATTGGACAGCAAAAAGTCATCTACATTTTTTACTCCAAATATGCTAAGGAATCGCTAGTATACGAAACAATATTCTGTCCGTATAATACTGTAAATGCGTAGGTAGCTGGATACACCTTTATTAGTGTTTCAGTCTCGGTGGGTAAAATTTAATGTCAAAATCAGAGAAGGATTGATTCCCAAGTCTGAGTCGACGGAAGGAATTTAAGACTGGAAAAAACTGAATTTAATACTGAATTAAAACACTTGAAAATATTTTTCTTGAGATTTGTAGACTTTGGAGATGGTTTCTTCAGGAGAGAAGTTTCTCACTTGGGGTAGTTTTTTGAACTGACTTTGTATGGAATTCGGTTCTCTATTTATAGAACGTTTTCAAATCGAACCCTCTTGGGGGAGTTTTCATCCCTTTCATGAAAGGTGAGTTGGTTAGGTATTTTTCCTCTTTACAATTAATTTGTTTAGAGGAAAATTATATGTTAATATTATACCTCTTACCAGGTCAGTTCAATTTACCCAAACCACCTCCTTCAGTCCCGTTTATTTATTTTATAATAAATTATACAAAGTTTCATATTGGGGTTGAAGCAAAATATCCTTGGTTTGAACATTCCCCAAGGAGTGAAAAACATATTTAGGTACAATTCTTTAAGATATTATGTTAGTAATTAATTATTTCTTGATATTGATATTTATTCTGTGGTTATATCTTCTAATATTTTCTTGTAAATTGGATCTGATGTCATCATCGGTGGTTGCGATAATCCGTGTTATCAGTTTTTGATAAGGGCGTCAATGAAGTATGTTGAGCTGTGATTGGTCCAAAACTCGGCGGCCATCATGGAATTCCTTTCGGGTGGTATGGAGGGGGTTTCACGTAAATACTGGGTCGCCCCTTTAGGGAGGTTCATTTCGTGATTGGTGACTCGTCAATGAAGTATGTTGAACTGTGATTGGTTGAAAACTCGGCGGCCATCATGGAATTCCTTCTGGATAGTATGGAGGTGGGGGTCACGTAAATACTGGGTTGTTTTCATAGAGTGAGCCATTCTGAAGGCGGGAGGTCCCGAGTGAGGTGCTGGATGGTTATTTTCAGATGTATTCTGCTGTTATATTTCTATGTAATTGTCTTGATTAATCACATACAGCACATAATTTCATTAAGTAATTATGATTTGAAGATTTCCAATTGTGTCGGCGACATGGTATCGAGCGGTTTCGGGGTTTGAGTGTTTTTGTAATTTTTACGTAAATATGAATTCCTCTGAAAGATTCTTGAGGTCTGGATACGTATGATACACTCCCCCCGTACAGTCTTGCCTGTACTCAGCTAGTTCTTCAGACGTATCTTCTTTTGATGTTTCCGCAGGTTGTTATGTCCTGGTAATGAGGGATAGCCGCTCAATGCTAGTCCATCGATGGAGTGTTGTCCAAGCTTCGCGATGTCAGTGAGGGATAGCCGCTCAGTGCCAGTGCCATCGAGAGGATGCTGTTTAGACTTCGCCGTGTCAGTGAGGGATAGCCGCTCAGTGCCAACTCAGTCGGGGGGGGGCCCCCAGCGGGGTAGGAGGTGGGAGTCGATTTTGCCATGTCAGTGAGGGATAGCCGCTCAGTGCCAGCGCCATCGAGGGGGTGCGGGCCAAACTCCGCCGTGTCAGTGAGGGATAGCCGCTCAGTGCCAGCGTTGTCGGGCGCCCCCTGCGGGAGTAGGAAGTGGGAGTCGATTTTGCCATGTCAGTGAGGGATAGCCGCTCAGTGCCAGCGCCATCGAGGGGGTGCGGGCCAAACTCCGCCGTGTCAGTGAGGGATAGCCGCTCAGTGCCAGCGTTGTCGGGCGCCCCCTGCGGGAGTAGGAAGTGGGAGTCGATTTTGCCATGTCAGTGAGGGATAGCCGCTCAGTGCCAGCGCCATCGAGGGGGTGCGGGCCAAACTCCGCCGTGTCAGTGAGGGATAGCCGCTCAGTGCCAGCGTTGTCGGGCGCCCCCTGCGGGAGTAGGAAGTGGGAGTCGATTTTGCCATGTCAGTGAGGGATAGCCGCTCAGTGCCGGCGCCATCGAGGGGGTGCGGGCCAAACTCCGCCGTGTCAGTGAGGGATAGCCGCTCAGTGCCAGCGTTGTCGGGCGCCCCCTGCGGGAGTAGGAAGTGGGAGTAGTTGTCTGGAGATGCCAATATAGACAAGTTCTGTCACTTGTGTCGATTTCTATTTGTTGGGGTTGCAGGAGACGTCCAGTGCGGCCGGGAGGATTACGGCGACTTTTACTGCCGGTCTTATGTAGACTCCAGTGCTTGTTTGGATCCGAACAGTTCGGACTTGACCATCGGCTGCAGGTACTGCTTCGATGACACGGCCACGTGGCCAGTTGTTCCGGGGTAGTGCTGGATCCATGATGATTACTAGGTCATCCTTTTTAATTGGTGTAATTGGATGGTGCCATTTTTGTCGGGCGGCCATAGTGGGTAGGTACTCGTGCAACCATCTTCTCCAAAAAGCGTCCGCGAGTTGTTGCCCAATGCGCCACTGACGGCGGAGGCACACTTCTTCTTCTGTTTTATTGTAGAACGATAATTGAGGTCGTTTCCCGGCTGACCCCAGTAAGAAGTGGTTGGGGGTCAGGGGCTCTTCGTCTCGTGGATCGACCGAAATGTGGGTAAGAGGGCGGTTGTTCACAATGAATTCGGCTTCCGCTAGGGCTGTGCGTAGAGTTTCTTCTTTAGGCGTTCTCTCCTTTAGCGTGGCGTTTAAGGCTTTTTTAACCGACCTCACTAATCTCTCCCAGGCTCCCCCCATGTGGGGACTCATCGGAGGTATGAAGTGCCATTCTATGCCCTGAGTGGCTATTGCGTCGATCATCTTGGTATCCTGGCTTAATGACATCAAGGCGTCTCTCATCTCAGCGTCGGCTCCATGAAAGTTCGTGCCGTTGTCAGAGTATATGGCAGTTGGTTGTCCTCTTCGTGCGGTCATCCTTTGTAGGGCCATGATTGCGGAGTCAGCTGATAGTGAAGTAGTTAATTCCAGGTGGATGGCACGTGTTGAGAGGCAGGTGAAGATGGCTCCGTAACGTTTTTCTCTGTGTCTGCCGACTGTTATGGTCATAGGACCGAAATAATCCAGCCCGCAATGTGTGAATGGGCGGACGTGATGCATCAGTCGTGGTGGTGGTAGTACGCCCATCTGGGGCGGATTGGGTTTGCTGCGTCGTATGCAGCACATTGGGCAGGTGTGCGCAATCTTTCGGCTTATTTGTTTTCTGAGTGGGTAATGAAGGCCGGGCCGGAGAACCATCTTCCTTCTGGTGTCAGGTCGGGTATTTCGAGGTCCCGTGTGCCGATGTCAGCAGGATTGAGTTTCGTAGGTACCCATTTCCAGTCGGGTATTCTGGTCAGCTCGTCTATCTCTCCTAGTCGGTTGGCCACAAATGTTGAGTAGGATCGTGGGTCGGTGCGTAGCCAGCATAGTACTGTTGTAGAGTCTGTCCAAAAACATGTGCGGCGTATGTGGGCTGTGCTCTCCTTCTGGATTGTTTGGGCGAGTCTGGCTGCAATGAGGGCGGCTTGCAGTTCGAGGCAAGGAATGGAGAGAGGTTTCAGTGGTGCGACTTTGCATTTGCTTGCAATGAATGTCGTATGCGTCTTTCCCTCTACTTCTTCGGTGAAGTAGGCTACGGAGCAGCAGGCTTGTTCTGATGCGTCACAGAAGAGATGTAGGGTTACGTTGCTCTGTTTGTTGTATAGGCAACGTCTCGGGATTGAAATGTTGTTTGTGTTGCCAGTTTGCCCATTTCTGCGCGTGTTCGGGTTTGATGGATTCGTCCCAGCCGATGTTTGATCGCCATACGTCTTGTAGAAGCATTTTTGTTCTGATCGTCAGGCAGCCGATGAAGCCCACGGGATCGAAAATTTTCATAACTGTTGATAGTAATTGTCGCTTCGTGGGTAATGTGATAGCTTCGGACGGAGTCATCTCGTTAAATGAGTATAGGAAGTGGTCTGTGGAAGGGTCCCAGATGAGTCCGAGTACTCGTTCTGTTTCTGGGCTCCCGTTGCTGATGGCTATTGTGGTGTTGGTGCGATCTTCGGCAGGAAAATTGGCAATAGCTGCTGGATTGTTGGATGCCCAGTTGGTCAAATGGAACCCTCCTTTCGCGAGGAGGGTACTCACATCTTGGGTGAGTTTGGCAGCTTCCTGGTGAGTGTCTACCGCATCCAAGTAATCGTCCATGTAGAATTTAGCGCGAATAGCTGCTGCGGCGGATGGGTATTCGTGTTGGTACCTCTCAGCGACCTTGCCCAAAACAAATTGGGCGCTGCTTGGTGAACAGGTGGCGCCAAACATCATCGAAGTCATTTGGTATGTTTCGGGTTCGTCCTTGGATTTGTTGTTGAGGAAGGTTGAGGTTGCTTATGGTGTTGGCGATGATTTGATACGTGTCGCCTTGGCCCGCTCCTCTTATTGTCAGCCGTACTCGTTGTGATAGTTTGTCAGAGGTGCACATCCCTTTAGCACCGTGGATTCGTAGACCGTGAACTGGGCCGTATGCTCTGATTTGTGCTGCTGTATCGGCGTCGACCAGTGTCACTGTTGATCCTTCATCGAGTAGTGCAAATGTTGAATGTGTTTCTTGACCTGGTGTGCTGAGTATGACTGGTATAATCTTCAGGAGGACGTTCTGGTTCGTGTTCTGGCGTCACAGGTTTACGGTATTCTGAGGTGAGAATTGAGGATCGTGTAATAAGGTGTGATGTGGGAGCTGACACCCTTCTATGCTACACCATTTTGTTTCCTTGCATTCTCGAGAGTGATGTCTGCCCAAACACTTCCTGCATAGGTTGGCTGCGTTAACTGTCTCCCACCGGAGGGCAACGTTTTTGGCGGCAAACTCTTGGCACTCTCTGGTGGGGTGGTTGCTGCCGCACTGGGCACAACCGCTCGCGGTTACTTGATGTTTCTGGTTCCTTCCGGGATAGCTGGGTGGTGTGATTGCCTTGCGTTTGAGGGCGTATGGCGTTCTTCCTGGATTGTTGCTTTGTCCTTGGTATCCTGCGTGGACTTGGTCTCGGCGTGGGCGAGGTCGTGGGCGGTCTACCATCCCGCTGTTTGGTATTGCGTTGGTTATCTCCTTCATAAAGGCAGCAAGTTGGGTGATGGTGGCAGGGGGGCGCTGTCCACGGACTTCCATCAGCCAGGCTAGTCGTAGAGTGTTTGGTAGCTTGTCGGTGATGTCGCTCAGCAATGTAGGGTTGGTGAGGTAGCCATCGGTTTTCAGGATCCGGAGGGAGGCCACCAAATTTTGCACTGTCCCGGAGAAGTCTGTCAGGTCTTCCAGAGATACGTCAGGTGTGAGGTAGGGTAGCCTTTTTACTTTTTCGAGCATAAATTTGGCTATTGCTCCTGAGTTGCCGTACCGTTGCTCAAGTACGTTAAGGATCTCGGGCAGTTGAAAGGGATCCATCAGCAGGGGTGCTACTGTCTCTCGCGCTTTGCCTTTGAGGGCGCGTTGCAGTCGGATGAGGTTTTCACTAGCGGTCATTTGGCAGGTGGAAGTGGACTGCATATATTGCGCCTTCCAGGTAGGCCACTCGAGCGGGTCTCCAGAAAATAGGGGTAGATCCTTTGCTGAAGACTGCCTGGCGATGAGAGCTGCCATCCTTGAGTCGTCTTCCAGCGACCGAGGGGTGTCTTGGGATCTGGTGGAGCGGATGGCGTCTGCCATTATCGACGCTATTTGAGTCAGTGGGTCGGCGCCTTGTCGTAACCACTCTTGAGTAAGTCGCGCTCTTTCTTCATTTGTAGGAGGTGGTGGAAAGAGCGGAGAGTCCAGGTTTGTCAGGAATGGCTGTGGTTGGTACTCCATTGTGTTATGAGTTGGGTATTCTTGTCCTGATATGGTGATGTTAGCTGCTGGGCTCGGAGGTACATTTGGAGTTACTTCAGGTGCGGTTAAGTTGGGCATGGGTTGGGTAGCCGTTTGGCGTGTGGCTTCATTCAGGGCTGATTGTAGTTCTGTGATTTGTTTATTTAGTTGCTCCTCACGAATGCGCATTTCTCGGCGTAGCATTTGGAGAGAGTCTTCAGTTGATTCAGAAGGTGCATCGGGCTCTTGGGGGTTCTCAGTAACAGGTTGGGTTCGGTTTCGGCTGGTCTCAGATGATGTTGAGGCCTTGCGGCCGCTGCGAAGTGACGGCATCACCACCTTTAATTGAGACTGAAGACGTGTGTATATCCGGCTCGAAGGACCAAATATACGAAACAATATTCTGTCCGTATAATACTGTAAATGCGTAGGTAGCTGGATACACCTTTATTAGTGTTTCAGTCTCGGTGGGTAAAATTTAATGTCAAAATCAGAGAAGGATTGATTCCCAAGTCTGAGTCGACGGAAGGAATTTAAGACTGGAAAAAACTGAATTTAATACTGAATTAAAACACTTGAAAATATTTTTCTTGAGATTTGTAGACTTTGGAGATGGTTTCTTCAGGAGAGAAGTTTCTCACTTGGGGTAGTTTTTTGAACTGACTTTGTATGGAATTCGGTTCTCTATTTATAGAACGTTTTCAAATCGAACCCTCTTGGGGGAGTTTTCATCCCTTTCATGAAAGGTGAGTTGGTTAGGTATTTTTCCTCTTTACAATTAATTTGTTTAGAGGAAAATTATATGTTAATATTATACCTCTTACCAGGTCAGTTCAATTTACCCAAACCACCTCCTTCAGTCCCGTTTATTTATTTTATAATAAATTATACAAAGTTTCATATTGGGGTTGAAGCAAAATATCCTTGGTTTGAACATTCCCCAAGGAGTGAAAAACATATTTAGGTACAATTCTTTAAGATATTATGTTAGTAATTAATTATTTCTTGATATTGATATTTATTCTGTGGTTATATCTTCTAATATTTTCTTGTAAATTGGATCTGATGTCATCATCGGTGGTTGCGATAATCCGTGTTATCAGTTTTTGATAAGGGCGTCAATGAAGTATGTTGAGCTGTGATTGGTCCAAAACTCGGCGGCCATCATGGAATTCCTTTCGGGTGGTATGGAGGGGGTTTCACGTAAATACTGGGTCGCCCCTTTAGGGAGGTTCATTTCGTGATTGGTGACTCGTCAATGAAGTATGTTGAACTGTGATTGGTTGAAAACTCGGCGGCCATCATGGAATTCCTTCTGGATAGTATGGAGGTGGGGGTCACGTAAATACTGGGTTGTTTTCATAGAGTGAGCCATTCTGAAGGCGGGAGGTCCCGAGTGAGGTGCTGGATGGTTATTTTCAGATGTATTCTGCTGTTATATTTCTATGTAATTGTCTTGATTAATCACATACAGCACATAATTTCATTAAGTAATTATGATTTGAAGATTTCCAATTGTGTCGGCGACATGGTATCGAGCGGTTTCGGGGTTTGAGTGTTTTTGTAATTTTTACGTAAATATGAATTCCTCTGAAAGATTCTTGAGGTCTGGATACGTATGATACAGCTAGTTAAAATAATTTGTGAAAATGAGAAAGCACTGGGATTGAAATGACACTACTCAATACGTATAACACTTGATTATAACGAAATTGATTATTTAATAAAACTATTTTTTGTATTATGTTAGCGACTTAATTTTTTGACAGAGAATTTTTAATTTTATGTGACTAATAAGAGCGACAATTGTGACCCCCAGGTTTAGAAACGATGTTCTAACCTCATATATATATAATACAAATACTAACCTACTCACTATACATGGTGTAACACATACCCAAAGGATTTTAACCAGCAGTTTCTGAGCATATTTGGAGTAAAAACTGTTGTTGTGATACGCTTTCTCTCTAACCTCAGTTACCGTGCTTCTAAACGATACGGAGTGCGTATCACATGACCTGCTAGACTTCGTCAGTTGCGACGTGTGACGGAAAAATATATTTTTTTGTTTTTAATTGAAATAAAAATATCATTGGATAGCAAAAAGTCATCTACATTTTTTACTCCAAATATGCTAAGGAATCGCTAGTTAAAATACTTTGTGAAAATGAGAAAGCACTGGGATTGAAATGACACTACTCAATATGGATGAAAAGTCACTGAGGGAGCTAGCAGGCCTATTAGCAGGACTCTGTCACCTCAAGAGACACATACAACTATGTATTGGGAGTTGAAAGGACCAATCACTGTAGAAAATGTGAAGAGGATGGAGAAACACTAATAATTCATCTACAGGCCAATTTCTTAACTCTATGGGAAGGATGCTCTGATACTTGGGGAAGTATATTGTGGAACCAAGAGACATTGTAAAACGTCCAATAACAACCTGGTGAACTTCAATAAAGTGACTCAACTACTTTCAAAGGAATAAGATAAATTTGAATGAATATATTTAAATTCAAATAAATATGGCCAATGTGTTCAAATTTAAAAATTAAAATATGTACAATCAAATATGGCCAAATTTGGTCTACTATGAGTTGTCAAAATTATATTATGTACCCTAATCTGTAGAGATTTACCTGTGGCGATGCTGGTGTGCATGTCGATGAGTCTCTTCTTCTCCATGAGCTGCGGCAGGGAGTTGACGGCGTTGGTGAGGCGCTGCGTGTTGTCACTGACCATGCTCAGCGCGATGTCGCTCTCATTGTCCAGGCCCATGGAGCTCTTTAGCTTCTTTACGTCTTCCTCCGACGATCTGTCAGTAAATCAAATAACAGAAATGTTAATCAATTTTTTCAAAGAAAGCAATGTGGTTTGACAAAATGATCTTTTGGGTTAAAATTCATTATGCCTTTTTATTTCAATTTTGCAAAGAAATTTTTGGATAATTCATCAGCGACAATTGCACTCACTTAAATGTACTGTTTGGAACGGTGTATCATTCTTTCAGATGAATCACACCAAACCCACCCATCCGAAAACCGCACCCTTTTTCTTTGAAAATGAAGCCGGTGTCACAGTTACCATAAATGTGCAAGGCTATCTGCAACTGTGGTTCTAATAGGATGGAGACACAGCGCACCATTGCCAGGCACACCGTGGCTCTGTTACAGTATATCTTGGATGAGCTCTTTTTTAGCGACAACAATTGGCCGCTGCATTCACCAGATTTAATTGCTCCCAAGTGCATGTCAATAAGCCTACGAACATCCCCCAACTGAAAACCGATATCTAAATAAATAAAAATGTAAATGTTCGTTTGTTCAAATACTTAAATCTCCGATAGTTCTCCCAATAGAAATTTTGACACAACGTATATATTATAGATGTCACCTGTGGTAGGTAAAAGCATGTTTTTTTTTAAAACAGCGCCATCAAAAAGCAACATGCACAATTATGTCTATATCTGCACAGACAGACTGAGCCACAGCAACGCAGTAGCAATCCATGCCATAACACCTAAAATTTTCCAAAAGGTGAAAAGGTGAAAAATGTATTGGAAAGAGCAGGAATGTGCGCAGCAGAAAATGGCCAACATTTGCAAGATGTAATCTTTCATGTTTAGGTCAATCAAATTCCCTATTTGTATAATATACTTTAAAAAAAATAATTACAATTTACTTGGAAATAAAAAAAAAACGTTATAAAGAATTCAATTCAAGTTCATTTTGCGCCACCCTGTATTTGAAATAATGCAATCAATTTGTGTGAATATGATTTAAGATTTTCACGGCCAAAAGTATTTTTGTTATTTGTTTTTGGGGTATTATGCCGTGTTGCGCTAACTCCTTCTTTAGCCAACGTTTCGGACAGCATTGCAGTGTCCATCATCAGGGCAGATGTCTTATTTGAGGTTGTGTTAAAATGTGAGCTTAAGTATGAGGTTGTGATACCGTGTTGCCAGCTCCAACCCTCTGAGCTAACATTAACGTATCATTTTTTATTTAAAGTGGTTTTCTTCGTTTAGCTCTGGTGTATCCGTCAATTACCGGATACCAAGAACTATTAAGCTTAGCTCCATCGTCTCTATTAATGTTTACGGGATTTTTATGAATTTCAATGGCCTCCGTAATCAGCCGTGCTCTATAAGTTTTCGGTCTCCCCAGGATTTCAGGAACAAATCCAAAGTAATGCCCGGTGTCAATCAAATGCTCGGCAATTGCCGATTTGTCAGGGTGGCCGAGTTTACAAGCTCTGAAGTGTTCTGAAATTCTTTTGGAGATAGTCCGCTCTGTCTGGCCTACATAGACCTTGTCACATCCGGAACAGCTGAGTTTATACACTCCATCTGTTTCCAGAGGAAACTTAGTCTTTGCAGACCTCAGTAAGTCCTGTATCTTTGTTGTTGTTCCGAAGACAGTCTTGATATTTTCCTTTCTCAAAAGCCTGGCAATTTTGTCTGTCACATTGTGCACATAAGGCAGGAAGGCACAGCCTTTCGACTCTTGTTCAACTCTGTCTTCGTTTGGTGCAGATTTGGCTCTTATGATTTGCCTTGTCTGACTTGCTGGGTAGCCGTTACGCTCCAGTGCATCGGTCAGCTTCGTAAGTTCCGCTCCGATTTTATGTTCTTCGCATATTCTGGTCGCTCGGGTCACCAATGTATGGATAAGTCCTCTCTTCTGCGCTGGGTGGTGGTGCGAATCAGCGTGTAAGTACCGATTCGTATGGGTTGGTTTCCTATATACAGTATGCCCTAGGCTACCATCGTGTTTCCGCATCACCTCCACATCTAGAAAGGGCAGGATTTTATCTTCGTTTTCCAGTTCCATTGTGAATTTAATTTTGCTGTGGAGAGAATTAAGATGGTCCAGGAATTCGTTTAGTTTCTCCGTTCCATGAGGCCAAATGGCGAAGACATCGTCGACGTAGCGCCACCATACTTTAGGGACAGCCGAAGCTGTGTCGAGTGCCACTTCTTCAAACTTCTCCATAAAAAAGTTGGCCAGTACTGGCGATAACGGACTGCCCATCGCAACTCCCTCCAATTGCTCAAATAGTTCACCCTGAAACGCAAAGTATCCCGTTTTAAGGCAGTGTTCAAAAAGTTTGCAAATGTCTTCCTCATATATCTCCCTGAGCATTGTCATGGAGTCTTCTAGAGGGACATTTGTGAAAAGTGACACGACGTCAAAGCTGACCAGAATATCTCCTTCCTCAGTCTTAACTTTCTTGAGCTTACTTATCAGATCTGTTGAATCCTTAATCCACGATTCAGTTTTACCAGTTTGCATCTGCAGTAATCTTGAGAGGTATTGGGAAAGTTTGTATGTAGGAGCGCCAATAGCGCTGACAATCGGTCTC
Organism: Hesperophylax magnus; assembly: GCA_026573805.1. NCBI lineage: Eukaryota > Metazoa > Arthropoda > Insecta > Trichoptera > Limnephilidae > Hesperophylax > Hesperophylax magnus. Next base: position 13,240,123 of record JAIUSX010000022.1, read on the forward strand.
ATTGGGATTTCCTTTTTATGTATTTTTGGGAGACCATACAGGGCAGGAGTTCTAGAGGCTTTTACAAAAAGCTTAGACCAATCCTCTTTCCTGATGCTAGAAGCTTTCACTAGTTCCCTTGTCTTTATGTCAATCTTGTTGGTGGGGTTGTTTTTAATCTTCTTATAGGTGCCTGAATCGCACAAGAGGTCTTCCATCTTCTTTGTGTAGTCTGCCGTATTAATCACGACAGTGGCATTTCCTTTATCGGCTGGCAGAACCAAGATTTCCTCATTGGCGCGTAATTCTTTTAGGGCCGTAAACTCTCCTTTCGTGATATTGGGGCGGGGTATTTCAGCCCTTTTCAAAATATGGCAAGTCTCTTGCCGGATGTCCTCTGCTTGCACCTCTGACATTTTGTGGATGCTTTTCTCAAGAGGTGTAAAGAAGAATCGATTGTACCAGTACACATCCAAATTAAAAGACACATCACATCCCGGAAAGCAGATAGAGTATTCCAAAGAGCGGAGGCTGCACTATTAAGGGAGAGGATCCACAATGTGCGAGGCGAGCTGGATGGAGTATCTCGGGACCTTTTCGCTCTACATCTGCACCTAAGTGCAACCCTTACCGAAGAAGACTGGAGAAAAGTTGACAACATGACTTACCAACAAGCAGTAAGATCTAAGCAGTCAACAGATGCGAGACAGAAACAAAAGTTTGAAAGGCTTAACCGAGACAAAAAAGGTGATCAAAAACAACTCGATCAAAATAAAGTTGTCATCAACATTTCGACCCTTGCGTTGAGCCCAGACGCAACTTCTGTACTGGCAAAGGGGATGAATTTTGCAGTGGCCCCCAAAAAGATACCTGTGGAATCCATCGTATGTGGTGTAGAGACTGCACTACATACAATGATGAAAGTACACAAAATGTCAGAGGTGCAAGCAGAGGACATCCGGCAAGAGACTTGCCATATTTTGAAAAGGGCTGAAATACCCCGCCCCAATATCACGAAAGGAGAGTTTACGGCCCTAAAAGAATTACGCGCCAATGAGGAAATCTTGGTTCTGCCAGCCGATAAAGGAAATGCCACTGTCGTGATTAATACGGCAGACTACACAAAGAAGATGGAAGACCTCTTGTGCGATTCAGGCACCTATAAGAAGATTAAAAACAACCCCACCAACAAGATTGACATAAAGACAAGGGAACTAGTGAAAGCTTCTAGCATCAGGAAAGAGGATTGGTCTAAGCTTTTTGTAAAAGCCTCTAGAACTCCTGCCCTGTATGGTCTCCCAAAAATACATAAAAAGGAAATCCCAATGAGACCGATTGTCAGCGCTATTGGCGCTCCTACATACAAACTTTCCCAATACCTCTCAAGATTACTGCAGATGCAAACTGGTAAAACTGAATCGTGGATTAAGGATTCAACAGATCTGATAAGTAAGCTCAAGAAAGTTAAGACTGAGGAAGGAGATATTCTGGTCAGCTTTGACGTCGTGTCACTTTTCACAAATGTCCCTCTAGAAGACTCCATGACAATGCTCAGGGAGATATATGAGGAAGACATTTGCAAACTTTTTGAACACTGCCTTAAAACGGGATACTTTGCGTTTCAGGGTGAACTATTTGAGCAATTGGAGGGAGTTGCGATGGGCAGTCCGTTATCGCCAGTACTGGCCAACTTTTTTATGGAGAAGTTTGAAGAAGTGGCACTCGACACAGCTTCGGCTGTCCCTAAAGTATGGTGGCGCTACGTCGACGATGTCTTCGCCATTTGGCCTCATGGAACGGAGAAACTAAACGAATTCCTGGACCATCTTAATTCTCTCCACAGCAAAATTAAATTCACAATGGAACTGGAAAACGAAGATAAAATCCTGCCCTTTCTAGATGTGGAGGTGATGCGGAAACACGATGGTAGCCTAGGGCATACTGTATATAGGAAACCAACCCATACGAATCGGTACTTACACGCTGATTCGCACCACCACCCAGCGCAGAAGAGAGGACTTATCCATACATTGGTGACCCGAGCGACCAGAATATGCGAAGAACATAAAATCGGAGCGGAACTTACGAAGCTGACCGATGCACTGGAGCGTAACGGCTACCCAGCAAGTCAGACAAGGCAAATCATAAGAGCCAAATCTGCACCAAACGAAGACAGAGTTGAACAAGAGTCGAAAGGCTGTGCCTTCCTGCCTTATGTGCACAATGTGACAGACAAAATTGCCAGGCTTTTGAGAAAGGAAAATATCAAGACTGTCTTCGGAACAACAACAAAGATACAGGACTTACTGAGGTCTGCAAAGACTAAGTTTCCTCTGGAAACAGATGGAGTGTATAAACTCAGCTGTTCCGGATGTGACAAGGTCTATGTAGGCCAGACAGAGCGGACTATCTCCAAAAGAATTTCAGAACACTTCAGAGCTTGTAAACTCGGCCACCCTGACAAATCGGCAATTGCCGAGCATTTGATTGACACCGGGCATTACTTTGGATTTGTTCCTGAAATCCTGGGGAGACCGAAAACTTATAGAGCACGGCTGATTACGGAGGCCATTGAAATTCATAAAAATCCCGTAAACATTAATAGAGACGATGGAGCTAAGCTTAATAGTTCTTGGTATCCGGTAATTGACGGATACACCAGAGCTAAACGAAGAAAACCACTTTAAATAAAAAATGATACGTTAATGTTAGCTCAGAGGGTTGGAGCTGGCAACACGGTATCACAACCTCATACTTAAGCTCACATTTTAACACAACCTCAAATAAGACATCTGCCCTGATGATGGACACTGCAATGCTGTCCGAAACGTTGGCTAAAGAAGGAGTTAGCGCAACACGGCATAATACCCCAAAAACAAATAACAAAAAAAAAAAAATTTGTGTGAATTACTCATTTATTTAAATATTCATCACCTACCAGTGAGGACGGGTTGTTTCGGAGAATTTGAACAATTCTTCAAATTTCAAAGTTAATTTTCAAGTTCTGGAAAGATTTTTCCAAGTTCTGATATTATTTCAGTTCTGTCAAGCAACTAGCTTGTGATGATATCATAACAGAACTTGAATAGGACTTTCACAGAACCCGAAAATGAACGTTGAAATTTGATGAATTGTTCAAATTCTCCGAAACAACCCGTCCTGACTCTTTTACCTAAGCTTTATCAGGGTAGTATAGGATAAACATACATAGTGTTCTCTCACTAATCAGAAACCCCGAAAATTGGGCAATTAGTGAAAGGGCAGATTATTGTGCATAACCTACAAAATATGCTTAAAATTAAAACAGTTTTTATTTAGAAATTTGTACTTGCAACTTCATTTATTTATACTCAAAATCACATTTATGTTTATCAACTATTAACAATTCAGGCCTATGGCATATTGACTGTCATATTTCTCAAAGATGGGAATATGACAGTCAAGAAAAAGATAGGGAAGGGGGTGTCTGTGGCGTCGAATTATCCAGATTAAATAATTAATAATAAACCGCTTGACCTACTTAGTATCTACTCCCGAATTATGTACTTGCATCGTTAAATCGTAAACAAAGTAATCTACGTACTTCAAGTACCTACCTGCATATTGATGACAATAACACTGCAGTCCGTCTCGAATACTACGAGAACTCGCCAGAAGGTTCGAGCCTACGGCCTAGGCATAATTGCCAAGCCGTCGAAAGTTCGCGAATGATCCAGATCGAGCGAGTGTCTTCGATTTAGTTGCCATCCACCTACCTACTGCCGCCGTCGGCCGAGTAGTATAAATAAGCCCGACGCAGCGAGCCAGTCAGTCAGTCATAATTTTGCCGCCAGTCTACAAGGCTTAACGAGTGTTAACCCGCGCCAATCTTACTAGCGCGAGGGACACGTACCCGGCTTCGCCCCTATCATCATGGACTCTATCGGGACATCATCATAGCGCCTCGGCCACGTCCGCGGCCAGCGCTACTCGGATTACAAGCGCCCTGGTTCCAGCGTCTCTGACCAGCGCTTCTTCCACGCTACCATGACCACCACGAGGACACGCAGCATCCTCACTGGTCTACATCGTTCCCGTTCAACCGCCTATAAGGTCCGTCGCACCTTCGGCCTTCTCGTCAGCACTGGAGTGCCTGAAGACCTACGTTCTTCGCCAGTGCCTGACCTCCATCGAGTCCCGGTCATCAGCGCCCGGCGTCGACTCACTGACCCGCGCTTGACCAGCACATCATCAGCCAGCATCCGGTGTATTCTTCTGTCCTACCTCATCTCCTTGTCACGGCTACTGACTCACCAATAAACACATGTGACCTTCACAACCTTTCTTTCATTTCGTGCCTCACCATCGATCCCCAAAATGTTATCAGAATCTGTGTGTATTTCCGCTTCTCAATAATATCCAAATAAATAGAATATTTCTGAACGCATCTAAAAACTAAAACTTGTTTTTGAAAGCTGATGAAATACTCTTTCAAGTTTTATTATTAGAAATAAAAATATGATTTTTTAAATCTAATATAAAGAAGTTTTAAAAAAGGTTCAATTTACGTTTTTCATCTAGACATTGAACTAAAATTATTGATAACGAACAAAAATAAAATTTATTAGACAAATGTAATATAAACTTTATGGCCACCTCGCTTTTTTGTCATTTCATACAAAAATAATTAGTTAAAAATTCACAAAGTTTAATAATAAATTTTTCTCAAATTTTGTTCGGAACCTTTGGTTTCATAGAGGTGTACATTTTAATTATTTTGTGATATTATATATATTTGAATACAAAACTTGGTGTTTTATCTTTCTATAACTGTTTTGTTCGTATTTCTAATTTGACGGTAAGGGCGACACAATGATTTATATGACACCTTGTGAGCTGTTCTGAAAAGTGAACAAATTGACTCTACAGGTAATAATGGTTCGTTCTCAAAACTGAACAAACTAGCGTGAGCAGTTAAACAGTAAGTCCAGAGTCAGCACTTTTCACAAAGTCTTCAATCTTGCGTTTGTTACAGGCACGCGGCGGACTACTGAATTTGACATATGAATATCGGCGAATTACAGAGCTGAATTTCGTGCTTTCAACTATGTAGTAAAATAAGGGCGGATTATAGTAGTTGTCGGATAATTGCGCGGCGGATTACTGAGAGAGTACTGTGTATAATTGGCACGTACCTGTATTTCTCCAGCTCCTCCTGGATAGCCTCTGCCACGGTGGGGAAGGGGCTGCCCTTGTGGTCCGACCAGAACTTGTCCTTGAGGTCGAGGTCGCAGGACCTGGACTTGCCCCGGGGGCCTCCGCTCGGGGGTCCTTCATGCACTACCACCCTGCAAACAAAACACAATAATCTATACATTACATTGTTTGATTGGGAAATGTAACTTAACTAATTTTGCAGGAGACACAAACGCTAGAGATGTTCAGATATATATATATATATGTACATACAATTTGGATACCACCTCCCCGGAAACCATTTATTGGATAATTGGTTACCTCTACCATAGGTCACACCAAGTGGCTCGCTACGTTGGTGACTTAAGAGGGGTGCCTGGGTTCATGGGGTGAGGTTTGATCGGGTCTTGGCGGCGGACCAGATCAGGAGAGACTGGTTGAGGGAGATCTTTTGACCTCTCTAACAGGAATCTTTCAGAACATCGCCTTGCTCCGCAGTGGGAGGGATGGAATCATACGTCTGTCAGTCCTGGACCCCCAGATTCCTACCCACCTCTTATACCTTTTTCCTTACCAGAACTTTCTCTCCTAAAAAAAAAAACTCAACACAGCATCCCCACATCCCATAAAAATGCACCTATTCTGTTATTAAACAATATACCCTACTAGCTGGAAGTCCCTGGCTTTACACCGAGTTTTGAGAGCAAAAATGGGGTGGGAAAAGGGGATGGTTATGGTTTTGCGAAATCTCATACAGACAGTCACCTTCCTCTTGTTTTGAAGGTTAATTGTGCAAAATTTCATCTTTATCAGAATAAAACTGTAGATTTGTATAATAAATAAAACCACACCGTCATAGACATTCTTCTTTATATATATATGTATATATCTACTCTATTAGAGAACCCTTGATTACGAATTATAATAATAATTATCATTCAATGCACCCCCTAAAAATGCCTTTATATCTTACAGGTTTAAGGAACCATAGAATTAAAAAGAACAAGGAAATGCCTTGTGGACGTGTGTCGTGATCCAAATTTTTGACCAATCACGAATACGAAATTCAAATGGGAAGGAGGTCTACGATGTCAGGCGAGTGTAAGTGAGACAGAGTGCGAAAATGGTCTAGATCCAAAAGGTAAATCTAGTTTTATTATTTATTATATGTGTAGCGTCGAGAATAATCCAGAATTGTCTCATTAATAATAAACAGCTCGACCTACTTAGGTAGTTGCAAAATACCAAGAACTATCATGAACAACATGGTCTGGCACATTACGACAATTCGCCAGAAGGTTCGAGCCTATCGCCTATGCACTATCGCAGCGCCTTCGAAAGTTCCCGAAAGGCCCAGACTGAGCGAGTGGCTCCGATTTATTTGCCAATTCATCTACCTACTGTTGCCGCCGGCTGTACAGTATAAATAAGCCCGACGCAGCGAGCAGTCAGTCAGTCATCAATCTGCCGTCAACAATTTACAAGTCTCGCGAGTGTTAAGCCGCGCACCTTTGCGCGAAGGACAATATTCCCGGCTCCGCCCGGTTTTCAACTATGGACTCCATCGGGACATCATCCTAGCGCCTTGGCCACCGTCCCTGGCCAGCGCTACAACGGATTACAGCGCCCTGGTTCCAGCGCCTCTGACCAGCGCTTCATCCACGCACCATGACCACCACGAGGACAAGCAGCATCCTCACTGGTCTACGCAGCTCCCGCTCAACCGCCTACAAGGTCCACCGCACCTTCGGCCTTCCCGTCAGCACTGGAGTATTGATTCCCCAGATCGCCAGCGCCTGACAGTCAACGAGTCCGGTCACCAGCGCCCGGCGTCGACTCACTGACCCGCGCTTGACCAGCCATCACAGCCTGCATCCGGAGAATACAACATCTGTCCTACATCATCTCTCAACACGGCTACCTGACTCAATAAACACTGTGACCTTCACGACACGTCTTTCATTTCGTGCCTCTCGCCAGATTCCCAAATATGTAAGGAACATATTAAAAAAATGCTTATGCGTACATAATATGTACTAATATCTCAGAAGTTATTTGTGTAACTAGAACTTGAATCCTAATTAATCTAACCAAAATCGGCGAAGCAAATGGTGGTTTTTTACACCAATTTAAAAAAAAATGTTACCTAATCAAAAACTTAGCAATCTCAAAAATGCTGAAATTAGTTAACCACAGATCAAAAAAAAATTGTAGTAAATTTGAGCTAACAAATACCCTAATTATATTCATTGAACAAACCTGTTAAGTGACAAGTCGAGGACATCATGAGTCAAGGCTTGGTAGGTCCAGGTGTGATGCAGTGGTATTGCCATGTCCATGTTCCGGTCTAGGATGACCAGCAGCGGCCGGGAGAAGCTGAAGGCGCCTACCTGCCCAGTGTTGCCATGGAAGAGATTATTTCTCGCGTCCCACAAGTTTTCTCGCAATTTTTTGTCCAGTTTTTTAGCCACCATCTCAGCTGCGTTGCCCTTTGCACTGCGGATTATTGGAATATTGCCTAGGAAAAGATTATAGACTATGTTAGTCACGAAGATAAACATTTAAAAAACTATAAAGCCAATATGAGGCAAAACATATCATGAATACCAGTCATGTCAAAATAGAAAGTTGATTTAATTTTGAATAATGACCACCTTGTGATTTTAACTTCTCGAGTGCCCAAAAAGTCAACTCATTGTCCAAAAAATACCAAAACCAAGGCGGTCTTTACAATGAAAAACCTAGATACATTGAAAAGGAAAATTGAAAAATGCAATAATAAGGAACTCTTGTTTTATTTATTCTAAAGTTTAACTGCTTTTAATATTGAAGAACACTAGGTAAAATGTCAGCATTACTACAGTCGTCATTAGTATTATTGTATAGTACCAAAGTGCAAAAATACATCCGTGACCGCACCAGATATCAGTGTTCCGAAACCTGCATTACTACGAAAAAATGGTGTGACGCCATCAAATTAAGCAATAAGAAAAATGCTCCTTTATGACTTAGGTCAACTGCATTTTGTTACGGGGATTATTTTAACGTACAATAGTTTAATTTAGGTGATAAAATAAATATTGCTACAAATTTAACCTATATTGTATTGAAAGTTTGATTACACTTTGGTGAGTAAACTACAAATGTTCTATTAAAATTGCTTGATAGTTTCTAGAATTTTTTTCTTAGAATTATTATAATCAACAATGATAATACCACATCAGGTAAGCAGATTACCATATAAATATCATTGTGTTATGATGCTACTGGACTAATTAATAACCACGGGAAGATTGCTTGACTGTTATCGAATGTAACCGATTACAGTCTTTTCTTGTCCGGATTTTAATTATCAAGGCCATTGAAAAGTGAAGTCATGAAAAGTTTAACTATGTTAAGTTTATAGGTTTATTTTTTGGTAACCGGACAACTCAGTGACAAATCAAAACACCTTTGAAAAGTCATGAAAAGTTAGGTTATAGGTTTATTTTTGTAACCTTTTTAATGACTTTTTTCACTTTATTAAAGGTGTGTTGAATTGTCATTGTTGTTGAGTTATCATGGAGCCATTTTTTTTAAGCCACAATATTTTTCACTCGAGTTTCTTACTGCTGCATTTGCCACACCGAGGTTGTGGGTTCGAGATACATTTTAATTTATCGTTACTTTTTATTTATTGTTAATTTGTTTGGTTTGATTGGCAAAAGCAGCAATAATAATGAATTTTTGTTTTATAACTTACCTAATGTAACAAATAATGAAAATAAGCTGTCCACCATATTATCCATGATGCTTTCCATCTCTGTGTCTTTTGTGTCACCCTTATTAATTGCTGAAAAAATAATATCACAGTTACAATCGTTGTTCGTTCCATAAGAAAGAAGGGTGGCAATTCTCGGTCAAGTTAAGAACGACCTGTTAGCGTACGAAATATGGTTCGTACTGCGCATACCCCACCATCGTTCATTCACCAGCGTAAGTATAGCTCAGTAGCTCATGAACTGTCGTCTTGTGTGTCCGCATCTCTCAGATATTAACCCACTCAGATCCTGTGATAAAATAGATATTCGGACATCAATGATTCAGTCAAGTTCAAATTCAAAATCAATAATTGCAAAAATAAAGAGGACTACTAGGTTTTAATAATTATGTTCGATGAAAAGATTTTACTGTAATCTTTTAAATTCTATATGAAATACGTATTGCAACATTAGGTAATAAACTTTTCAAATTCTATATGAAATACATACTGCAACATTAGGTAAACTGTTCAAAAATGCATTTGCTGCCGTACTACCTGAGCCTAGAGACATTTTTACTAAAAATCCTTCCGTAATCTCAGAGCAAATAAAATAAAGAACCACCTTAAAGAATTAAAAACACTTCAGTGTATCTAGACTTTGATTTTAATTCGCTCGAAAATTGTGAATTTTCCAAATCTCTTCCGCCTCTTTTGATAAATACGATTGTATTTCGTGAACTCATGTTTTGATTTCGATATTTTTTCTGCGATCGTACGAGGGATATGCGGGGCGAAGGGTGCCTAAAATACCTAAAGGAAGCGAAAGCGCAGTTTCAGATAATGCTCGTAATTGCAAGAGTTTTGGTAATCGAAATAATTACTTTTAAATCCTAGCAAAATAATAAATATAAGATTTTTGATTACCAAGTTCAAAATGACTCACCATAATACGATAAGGAATCAGACTGCTGATGCTTTAACACAAACAGGTCTTCTTCTAAACAGATGAAATTTAAATATTGATCGTAGACTTTCTGTATGTTGGCCACGCAGTTTGACTGCAGAGCCGAGGCAGCCAGGTCCTCCAGTTTTTGGCGGGAGATGGGCGAGATGAAGTTGAGGTGGTAGAAGTCGTAGATGCCGTTCTCCATATCCTGGCTGATTCGCCCGAGGTTCTCCTCGGTCGGGGAGCAGAAGTAAACGGCGGGAACCTCTGGAATGGAGTCTCTCTCGGAATGGAGGTGGCTGGAATGAGAAAATTTGTTTAAATTAATATTTTTTTGGATCTGGCTCACATATTAGCACTATAGGCACTCCATTGAGGCAGTACAGCTGTGCTTGCCCCAAGAAAATATTAGCATTATAAGAACTTCATTGAGGCAGTAAAGCTGTGTTTGCCCCAAGAAAATATTAGCACTATATGCACTCCATTGAAGCAGTAATGCTGTGCTTGCCCTGCAAAATATTAGCACTATATGCACTCCATTGAGGCAGTAAAGCTGTGCTTGCCCCAACAAAATAAAAAAGAGAAAACAAATTGCAAAAAATTTATAAAGAAAAAGTTAAATTATTATGGGACAATTTTCATATAGATTTATTTAAAAAAAAATTATGGAATTTATTTTCCTCCTCCTATCCATGTGACATAACGCCATGACAACATAAATACTTAACCAGAGAAATTAACCAAAATATACTGATTACTCCCAGTTTGAATACAATACTTTTGGACAGAGAAATATTAAATTCTAATTATATTTCAAACAAAAGTAAAAACATGGCTGAGAGAACAAAGTGATACTCAAGTTACAAACATTATGAAGACGATGTAAAGACAGAACTGTATTGCAAACGGACAAAATTAAAAAAGAAAACATAGTTGCCTTTACATGGTATCATCAAAAATACAGAATAACTAGTTAGAGGAGCGGCAAAAATCTTCAGAAACAGTTAAGTTACAGGTAGCGAATAACTCTTAAAATAAACACAAGACCTCTGACACACAATGTTATCATTTAGGTGTGACAATCAGACATAATCATATTGCACTGATTCATGCATTGAAAAGATATGTTAAACTCTTGGAAACAAACAGAATTAGGTTTACAGGAGAAAGAACTTACACATGCAAAGTTACACCGAGTTCTCTCAGTTCTTTCACAGATATAAGAGGTGAAATAATATCCTGCCCAACCCTGTCGTAAACTAGCACTTTCCATGATGGTTCATTAGCTGCACTCTTGTTAGGCACTTGGTTCAGATTCAGCATCTGTTTTAGAGCAGCTAGAAATGAAAAAAGGAGTAATTATAATAAACACTGTGATTACAATGACAACCATAACCAAAAACTTATAGGTGAAACAAATAGTTAATATCTTTGCCTAACTACACGATATATTTAAAAGCACTGAATTTATCATACTTATTTGCCGTTCCCGTAATGAAGCCATTTTTCCTGTAAGTAATTATCATTTAATTAATTATTTTATGACAATCGAAATTGACCCGATTCAGCTGTCAAAATTACACGTATGTGACGTGAAGATAGTCGCTGGCCGCATTGCTCCGGGAAAACTTGACAAGCAAATGTCAAAATAATAAACCCGGAACTTTTTGAAAACTTCTTGTTTGTGTTTTGACAGATAAAATTTCGATGGCAATGTTTTTTTTTGTATAAACTCATTGAATTGATCGTTGATAACTGCCATTAAAAAACAAACAAACCACCATTAGGTTCTTACAGTAAATTATCTTGCTTTTCCTAACCTAACACGTGATATCTTTATCACATTATTTGCAAATGAAGTCTCTTATCAGTGTCATTCATAAGTGTAATATTTTTATGTAATGAATTTGCAACTATTGAAAATGGGTGAAAAAGTGAATAAGTTATTGCTCGGGATATTTTCTGATGCAGTGAATTCCGTTAAACCCAAAAATTTGATAAAGCAACACTTTCACTACAGTAAGAATGACGATAAACTCAAACTTTTCACCGATGTGTACAATTTGAAGAGTAGAGATGTTTACTTAGTGGGTGCGGGGAAAGCAGTCCTGCAAATGGCTACAGAGATAGAGACTGCATTAGCAGGACGTTTGAAGTTGGGCATCATCAGTATTCCAGCGGGTATAACAGAGAGATATCCGGTGACTTCCAACACTGTTATTAAATATTACGAAGGAGCTGTGAATAATATCCCTGATGAAAAATCAGAATATGCAACTAATCAGATCAAACATTTGGTTGAGAAATTAGATGAAAAGAGTTTGTTGATAATCTTATTGTCCGGGGGAGGGTCGGCACTTCTCACATCACCTATTCCTCCTGTGTCCCTGGGAGAGAAGAGTAAACTGATCAAAGAACTTAGCAAAGCTGGAGCTGATATAGTCGAAATGAATACTGTAAGAAAGAGACTATCAAGCATAAAAGGTGGAAAGTTATCTGAACTGGCTTATCCTGCCCAAGTGGTATCACTTTTAATATCGGATATTGTTGGAAATAATACACAATCTATTGCCAGTGGACCCACTTTTGAAAATAAAGATGAATCATCTGCAGCGATAGATGTAGTCACCAAGTACTCTTTACAATCTTCTCTACCTGAATCAATCAGAGATATTTTATATTGTGATACTCCAAAGATTGCATCCAAACATTCAAACGTGAGCAATTACGTGCTAGGGAATAACACCGGCTCTTTAGAAGTTGCACGGATCAAAGCATCATCTAACAGATTCAACACTTTTGTCTTGACTGATAGAGTCCACGGGGATGTTGAAGAGGTCAGCAGGGAATATTGTTTGTTAGTTACAACAATCATCAAGTTAATATCAAAAACAATCGACAAAGATACTGCTAAATCAATAATGAAGAACTTTGTGAATATTCCATTCAACGATGATACATTGAAGAGTTTACCAGAGGTTGCAATGAAACCTGAATCAAATGGGATTTGTTTAATCGCCGGAGGTGAACCCACCGTAGTGGTTCAGGGATTGGGGAAAGGCGGGAGAAATCAGCATTTGGCTCTAAGCCTTTCAAATAACTTGCATTTGGAAAACTTTAAATCTGATGACTTGAAAAACTTTGATGTCTCAATACTGAGTGCTGGAACGGATGGAATGGATGGACCAACGGATGCTGCAGGGGCAATAGGATACGGCAATTTAATAAATGATGCGCAAAGTCAAAATTTGCATATTGACTCATATCTGTTGAATAATGATTCTTACAATTTCTTCGACAAATTTTCTGATGGAAAATATCACATAAAGATAGGACACACTAACACAAATGTTATGGATGTTCATATTATTGTTATCAAAGCAAAAATTGATTTGTAATTTTTTATTTTTCAACTTTTACACAGTCTCCATAGTCCAATATGTCACTTTTTTATAGTAATTGTATTAATCCTAGTATGAACATACATTATTACTCACCGGTTTTATTCTATATCGAGTAAGTAAGTGTGGATGGCAAAACTCATGGCTCACTTCGAGACTGCTCACAGCCATTTAGAACTCCTAATTTCTTTCATGCTTACTAGTGAGTACTAGTGAGTACTTACTACGAGCCATCGAGCCGGGCTCTAGAGTGTGTATCGTGTATGTTACATTGAGTAAGCTAGTAGTGGCTAAGAGACTCGCTACAAAAAGCCAATGTTTCTACCACGTTGTAGACATTCTGAGGCTCAAACTGTTCGGTATACACCAAGCATCGAGCCAATCTTGAGTAAAATCGTATGAGTGGACATTGCCCCTAGCCAGTTTTACTCAATTGAGTAGGAATAAATGTGTATAAAATGCTTTATTCACATAGACCATAATTTGTTTAGGTAAGTAGCAACTTATTTGTAGTTCGCTCTTTAAAACATTTTAGTGCTCTTATAAGTTTTTTATATTTGTTTGTTTGAAACAATTTTATGGAGTTATACATTTTTAAAACTTTAAAACTTTATTCTACTTAATTTTATGCATTTTATACTTATATTAGTTTGTAATACAGGCATGAGGACCAATATATGATTCTTTTAAATCAAAAAATTTGGAACTAGTCAACTTGGAAATACGTCCCTGAGGTGATTTTGTACAAAAAATGGTGCTATACAAATCATCCAAAATATTATTATTGCTTTGATGTACAATTGTTTTGGATTACGAACACGTTTCCGGAACGAATTATGCTTATAAATCAAGATTCCACCATATATTGTTTTTATTTATCACCCAATAATTGTAATAACCAAAAAAACACTGAACAAAGAAAAATTTAAAAAAAATCTTATTACTAAGGATATTAATACTGCATTAGTGTAATCTGTGTATATATTTTAATTTATCAAATAAGTTATTAATTAGTATTAGCATTTTCTTTGTTGTTTCATTATTCATAGAGTAAGTGAGTCATAAGCAGAGTCTTCAGTATATTTCTGTCTATAAATCAATCAATTTCAGCGTACCAAGTGAAATCTTCTGTTTGCATAACAACTTGTAAACAAAGTGTTGCCACTGTTTAGTTTCCAGCGAATATCAAAGTGGTCCGCTCTTCTGTTTAGCATTGAACGGTTTGACCTTTCCCATCTAATAATGCTCCATTTCTGAAAACTATATTTGAAACATTTAGCCAACCAGGGGCTGATCAAGTAATTTATTTTACTAGTAAAACAACTACTTCACTACAAAGTTAGAAGGGAATTTATGTAAACGATGGACAATTTTGGTAGCCATCTTGAATATCCTAATTTGTAAATGCTGTTCATAAATGTTCGTAAATGCTGTTCAAAAATGGATTCAAATGGACAAAGTAGGTAAAAATGAAAAAATTGACTAAATGAATGTCTAATTTTACAATTTATTTTTGTCAAAAATGACTATTTGTCTCATTGTTCAAAGTTCAAATGGAAAAGCCCATCTGGCCAGATAGATATGTATTATGTAAATAGATAATATATATACGATTAAGAAAAACAGTTCTGCTATTGCTAAAAAATATGTTGCGCTGATTATATTATGTATTACTTGCGTGTCTCTGGTGTCTCTGTTTGTGTCATTTGTGTCTCTATTTGTGTCTCTTTTGTCTCTTACTTGTCATTTGAGTGAACTTTCATATAATTTTGTATTTTTATTTGTTTATATTTTAATCTTTATTTAGATGTATGAAAATTAATGTTACCTCTGTCTGAGTTGATTTTTGTAATTGTATCTATTTTTATATGAACTGAGTTTTTATAACTGGATTGTTCTCACGTAAGTGAGATCGTCTGTAAAAACCCAGTATAAATAAATATGTCCCGAAATTCCAAGTTATTTATTTCAACTTCCAACATGCTTTACCATTAAAATAAATACATTTTGTTCAATATTATCTTATTTTAACAATATTTAACCAAATATTGTTACCTCCATTGACCATTATATAGGTGACATTGACCCGATAGGTGGCGCTGCTGTCGAGATCTTAATTTTTTTTTTTTAAATATTTTTTTTTCAGTTTTCTCATTCAAAAATATAAACAACCACAAATTTAAACTTCTCTACATAGAAGGCGGTCTGTGGCAGGACAACATCTTATATTATAAAATGCACTCCAAATGTTTGAGTTAAATTCCATCTGGTTTTTAATCTTAATATATAAAAATTCAACCCGCGTATGTTGTGCTCGCAAAACTCGCTATTACTACTCGATATCGATGAAAATTTCAAAGTTTGTTGTTATTAGTGCCAAGAGTGTTTAGAGATGTTTAAATGGTAGAAGAAGTCGGGGATCCCCGAGGAATACTTCTGCCCCGTAATGAAATACGTAGTCGAATTAAAGTCGATGTTATGAAGTTTTTTAAAAGTAACTTTTTGGTATACAGTAGTGAACGGTGGAAGAAGTCGGAGTCGCCCGGGAAAGACATTAGCAATAGCGAAACAATGCGGGGATCCACTAGTATACGAGTATTTATTATTTATTTATTTATTGGACAATTTGTATAGCGCCGCTTTTGTGAGATATCACCTCAGGGGCGCTTTTTATATATTTTACTTTCATCATTATTAAACATTGTTCCCAGTAGCTTAACATAATTATACAGTTAGTATAATCATTAACAAACTTCTTTACCACGTTTTCCACCATATTTCACTAGGATTTACCATTTAAAAAAATAGTAATAATACTAGTTCAAACCCTTGAAAAATCACGGGATGTTTGTCATTTTAGATTACTTGTGCAAATTTTATTTATAATTATATATTTTTTGTTGACAAATAATAAGATAGATGACCAGAATTATCTTTCGAATGGAGACAGTTAGAAAACTTTAAAGAACATTATTTTTATTCAAATTTGTCAAACATTTAAACAAAATAATTACACATTTCAAATAAAGAATTATTAATTAAAGAGTAATTTTGCTCCCTACTTAATCGCTTGTCTGATAAATTATGATTTACACTAATCAGTTCCAATTTAGAAAATTAAAAGTTTATTGAACTTGAATAATTGTACACATTAACGCAGGATTGCAATTTTAAATCACGCACCCATGCACCGACAACAGAAATTAGTTTGTTTCATCTTAATACAATGATCATATTTTGATAATATTTAATCATTTTTTCTGATTGGACGTAGGTAACTAAAGGGTTTTCCAATAAGAGGTCTTATTTTGAATATCCCGCTATTTCGGTAGATGTTACTTTTAAAGCTGTCATTTTTTAACATTTGACAAGTAGAAACTACGCCATTAATAAAAATGGAACGATACACGATTCAACAACGCATTGAAATTATTAAAATTCACTATAAAAATGGTGAAAATTTGGCAGAGACGGTTCTTAAAACTCGAACATTTTTGGTTCGTCGTGAAGCACCTTGTCGGACCGCAATACAGAAATTGGTGGAAAAATTCGAGCTGTTGGGACAACTTAGTGATGTGAAGAATAAAACCCATGCATGTCGCTCAAGAACAGCCGAGAATATTGCTGCTGTAGCCGAAAGTGTTCAAGAAAACCCAGGTTTGTCCATTCCTCGTCGTTCTTTGGAATTAGGCATTCCACAAACGTCATTACA
This sequence comes from Hesperophylax magnus, assembly GCA_026573805.1. Taxonomy (NCBI): domain Eukaryota; kingdom Metazoa; phylum Arthropoda; class Insecta; order Trichoptera; family Limnephilidae; genus Hesperophylax; species Hesperophylax magnus. Next base: position 13,257,078 of record JAIUSX010000022.1, read on the forward strand.
CCGTATTTTGCATAAAGATTTGTGTCTTGAGGCTTATAAAGTTCAGTTAACACAAGAACTCAAGGCGGCCGATCATCAACAACGTCGTGTGTTTGCTGATTGTTTCCTTGAAATGCGTGAAAATGATCCGGAATTCCATCGAAAAATCATCTTGAGTGATGAGGCCCAATTCCACGTCGGTGGCTTCGTCAACAAGCAAAATTGTCGCATCTGGGGCTCGGAAAACCCAAGAGTTATTGTTGAAAAGCCTCTCTATCCTCAACGTGTGACGGTTTAGTGCGGTTTATGGCCCGGCGGAGTCATTGGACCTTACTTTTTAGAAAATGAGGCTGGAGCAACAGTTACGATGAATGGATTGCGCTATCGAGAGATGATTATTTTTTTTTTATGGCCGGAATTAGATGGTATTGATCTGGACAACGTTTACTTTCAACAAGACGGTGTTACGTGCCACACAAGCAACGAAACCATTGATCTTTTACGATTGAATATCAAAATAACACCTCTTATTGGAAAACCCTGTAGTTAATAAATGAATAGTTTAATTCCAATGCCGATGCCGTCCCTTGAAAAGCAGCGGCGTATGTTTTGTTTGCCCGCGCTCGCGGAGCGGGGTGCTCAAACATGCCAACTCATCGCGCCTGTTTACCCGTGGCTGTTGAACGAAGTACGCATCGACAACATATTTATCGATTCTCAACAGAGTCTTTGCAAGAAGATTCATGACCGTTATATTATCGAAAATTATTCAATCACTCGATTACCTGCTCCTTTATGCGCACTTCTTTGAGGTTAGGTTCACATTGCGCACTAGATTTCACAAAATCGTGGTAATTAACACTGTTTAAAGTTTTCTTTATCCATTACCTAATCCATTTACTCCTTACTATTTTTACTGTTTCTATTATCAGCGTTATTAATAACATATGATGAAATGTATTATTTTACAGAAGTTAAAATGTATTTTTAACATAGACATATGAATATTAGTATACCTGCCCTAAGTGATTAAAAGCGTATTATTCCTCACTCCCCATACCGGTTCCATTGGAGCCGGCTGGGCTCGCGTATGGCCTCAAGTGAATTTAGAAAACGTGACGTCATCATTCTTGTGCGTACTATGGTCGAGGCATCATCGGTTCATTTTACGAAATAACACGGCAAAATGTTGACTTGTGCTATGAAAACTTGTAAAAATAGATGTGAAAAAGAGAATAAACCCAATTATTGTCGTATTACATTCAATATATAAGCATTATTTTACTTTATTTTAAGCATATTCACATCGTATAATATGGATCAGTTGTAGAAACATATACTATCACATTGAGAAACGTCTGGACGCGAAACACAAAGCTGGTTGGTTGCTGGGAAGTAAATTATGAACATTTATAAAAGTGTCTTAACTAAATACTTAAACGAAATATTCGACTCTGAAAATAGAAGAAATTTATTTTGCCGAATTTGGACTTCGCAAATTTGTTCATAACGTGGCGAGTAATTTGCGCTCCCATGTAAAAATGTCTATTCATTCATAATCAGATTTTACTTTTAAGAACTAAATGGTGATATTATAATGCGAGATGCCTATTTACTGTCAGATTGATTTATTGACGAATCACAGTCAGCTTTCCTCCCTGCGTCCCGCAACTCTTGTTTTAACCCCTCGTCCTTAATTTCTCGTCTATTAATATTCATATGTCTGTGATTTTTAATCGTTTTATTTGCGTGTTAAAAAGCAATACTATAAATAGTCCGGTTTGTTACCGAGGGAATAAATATTCTAGAAATAGTCCAATTTGTTATTGAGGGAATAAACATTCTATAAATAGTCCAGTTTGTTACCGAGGGAATAAATATCCTACAAATGGTTCAGTTAAAAACAGTGGCGATTCGTGGTCAGTTCCTGTAGTTCAGAAATTCAAGAAATATATTATATTCATAAACATATTTTATCAAATTTTACGGAGTTCTCTAATGTTCTATTTTAACACCATATTTCGCCATTGTACAATAGTAGGTATACCTAACAAGAATAACTGTAACGAAGCAAAAATTTAACTGCTTTCTAGTTGAAAGCCAAAACCAAACAAGGGGAAGCGCAACACAATATTGCATAACTAGCGACATACGATAATACAGCGTTTGCCGAAGCTTCGCAACTAAAGAATATAATGTTTTACATGTTATTAGAGTATTGTGTCGCCTTAATGACAGATTTAGTTCATCATCATTGACTCTTGATTCGGAGACTCCTGACCACCTTTATGAAATACCTCTGCTTCTGCCGGTATCCAGTTATCGCCCACCAGATTCTTGTATCCACAATGCAATGTTGGCCTCCTCCTTTTCAGTCACCTATGTAACTAAGGATTCTTGTTTTCCTTAAGCTTGAAATTAATGACTCCTTTGCAGTCAACCGAATCATAGTTAACGAAAAAGTCATTAATTTTAAGGTTAAGGCCAATTCCTTATCACTAAGAAGATCCGGAATTCCCCCCTGCGGGTTTATCATTAAAAAAAACCTCTCTAAATTCTGCAGTGCTTTTCTATCTTCATTCCTTGCTACATTCCATGTGGCTCATGGTTGCACCTTATTAAAAAAAAAAACAATTTTCTTGTACGGCTTCGATTCTTCTTTCGCAATTCTTCGTGGAGGGCCAGAACTCTGAGCTGCCAGTTTTAGCTGTGCGATCTAAACAAAACATTTAGGTAACCTTCTCTCAACCTGGTATAAGTTAGACTAATTGTTTAGCACACCGTTTTTGATAAAATTCGTAAGTTTGATTATTATCAGGTGTTAATTGTATTAAACAAAATCTCGCACTACATATATCAGACTCGCCGTCGCTAGCCAGGATTTCTCAGAAATATATATTTTTCTAATAGTGATTGCGTTTAATATCACGCTGTCGGGTTTGTTATTTTTCAGCTAGATAATAAATAGCTGAAACGGCGCAAAGCAACATGTGAAGTTCGCCGAAAAGCTTTTTCGGAGTGTTTTCGGTGTTGGGAGCTTGTTGAGAAATTACCAACAATGAACAATATTATTTTAAGAAATGAAGGATACGTTCGTTCTGGGAAAGCTGAACGAGGCGGTAGAAATAAACAATTTATTGGCATGGTGTGGTAACACATGTTTCGAAATATGTTAATTTAGCTATTATTTTTTTGGTAAACTAATGTTTAAGACAAGATTTTTTATGCATAGCACAAAGGGTACAATTATTTATAAGTAGACATCGGATTATATGCATTTGCATATTTGCATATGCAAATGCATATAACTCTCTAATTACGACGTTAATGCATATTTCAGCCTTTTTTCCCAAATCGTGCATATTTCGTTTAATAGCGGGAGGTATCATCTACGTATAGGGAGCTAGGTGACGATGACGCGTAGGATGACAATGTGATTTTCTGCAAGACTTGTGACAAACGTATACCTTGTTCGAAAAAATATCAGATCGACCAACACGTAAATACTACAACCCACATAGTAGCAAGAAATAAACCATCAACAAGTCGCCAGCAACTGCTGACACAAGTTATGCCTTCAACTTCGGACTGTGCAAACAAGACGGCGTTTAATAAAGATCTATGTGAGTTTTTTGTTGCTTGCAATATTCCATTTCATCAACTGAATAACCAAGTATGCCAAAAATTCCTCAAGAAATATTGCACGAACCAGATAGTCCCTGAAGAGTCTACGATTAGAAAAAACTACCTGTCCGCTATCCACAAAGACGTATTAAGTGAAATTCGTGCAGATCTGCAGAACAATTTACTCTGGATATCAGCTGACGAAACTACGGATTTATGTGGACGATGTATAGCGAATTTGATAGTTGGAAAACTAACAAAGGAGCCCTCTATTCCCCACTTGGTTGCCTGTAAAATCCTAGAAAAAACAAATCATTCAACTGTTGCTCGTTTCATAAATGATTCCATAAGATCTTTGTTTCCCGATTGTTCTGTGGATGAAAAAATCTGCATGTTTGTTTCTGATGCTGCGCCAAATTTTAAATTTTGTCCAATGACGTCAGTTGACGTAGAGAGGTCGTTTTCGGCGTACAAATTAATACTGGGTGACAAACGTCACATATTTGAGCTCGAAAATTTGGAAAAAATACTTAGTTGTATATTGTCACAAAAACTATGCATAATTTTAAGAATATTTCGCTGTTTTTGTACGGTCTTTAATTAAAATATATAAAAATATAAATGGTTTTTTGATTTTGCATTGTGCATATTTTGGGCAAATCGAGAGTTTTTAGTGCATATTTCGGCCTTTTTTAGTGCATATTTGCATGCATATTTTGGCACTTTGTTAGTGCATATAATCCGATGTCTATTTATAAGCAATAATTATTAGCCTGAAACACTCATCCACATTGAAAAATCTCCTGAGACGCCAACGGGACTTGAACCCGTGTCCTTTCGATTTCCGGTCGACAGCTCTGACCACTGAGCTATGGCGGCTTATCTCTTATCCGCGAAATAATTCAATATATACTATTGTTTCATTCAACAATTACTGCTTGTTACATTTTTTTCACCTGAAACAACCAACTTTATTTTTATATAAGTGCTAACTCTCTCACTAGATGGCGTCGAGACAAATTGTCTACATTTTTTGGTGAGAATACTAGAACTTGTCAAATATTAATTATTATTTTTTGGTATTTTTTCATCAATGTTTTCATCTCATGTTTCATTTCTTGTTTCAGTATGTTTCATGGTATTGTTCATCACTAGATTCATCGTACGTTGAATCACGTGTTTCATCACTGTTTTCATCTATGTTTTATGACTAGTTTCATCGCATGTTTCGTCACTATTTTCAGCACATTTTTCATCACTAGTTTCGTCACATGTTTAATCGATATTTTCATAATACGTACCATCACTTGTTTGATGGCATTATTCATCTCTAGTTTAATCGCGTGTTTCATCACTGTTTTATCACATTGTTCATCACTAGTTTCATCGCACATTTTATCAATATTTCAATAACGTATATCATCACTAGTCATTATTCATCATTAGTTTTCATCACGTATGTGATCACTAGTTTCATGGCACGTTTCATCACTGTTTTTGTTACGTGTTTCATCACTTGTTTCTTCGCATGTTTTACCGATGTTTTCATCACGTGTAACATCACTACTTTCATCGCATTTTTCATCACTAGTTTTATCGCATGTTTCATCAATATTTTCATCGCGTATTTCATTACTATTTTTATCGCATATTTCATCACTGGTTTCATAGCATGTTTCATCTATGTTTTCATCAAATATTTCATCACTGGATTCATCATAGATGTCGTGGCTGATTTCATCGCTGGTGTTATCGCATGTCTCATCACTGTTTTCATTAAATGTTTCATTAATTACTGTTTTAATTTTTTTATCATAATTTTTTATAAATATATAAATTTGACAGAAAAAAATTGTAATTTTCAAATACAGGAGGTCTCGAGGGAAAATATTTCACTTAGGTCCAGTATTAACATACCAACAAACAAGCAAAAATACGGTATTCTAACATTTTTTTTTATCCTCGGAAAAACCGTTGATCAAAAATTACGATAGTGGATGTATTTTAATTTTATTTTTAAGTTGACGAATACATTTTCTATAACGAGTGTTTTATTATTTTATTTTTTTGTAATGTCTTCTGTGGGATAATATAAAGTAGTTATAAATACATTAAGAGTAAGCTACAAGCCAATAATATGTATATTCTTGGTATGCCTTATTTCGTGACGAATATAGGCAATGGGCATTAATTAATCGCTTGGCAAACGGGTTAAGAAACGCTCGATTTCAAGCGCAAAAGTTCTTTTTATTTATTTTGTAAACAATTTTGTAAGAACACATAAAAGTTATTTAAAGGAAAAAGATGACTCAGATAATCTTAACCACAATATTGTATTATTTTAAGTTTTTCATTTATGCGTTCATACATTTCTATTGAATAAATACATTTTTTAGTAGTTCACATTTATATTTTATATTGAGTAAATAATTTTTTTATTGGAATTCTACTCAAGGGAAACGATAGAAAAGCATCAATTTATATAAAGCATATTTTTTGATATTCATAATGTAAACCAATTCATTATAAAGATTAATGGAAAATCATTATTTAGCAATACGCTTCGCCTTAAACACAGTTTTTTCTGAAATAATTATAAATATATTACATGGTGTTTTGAGTCAGTTGAGTGGTTTCAGTCTGTATTTGGTCTCAGTATTTTATCTATGTCTGATATGCCTATGTTTTCTTTTCAGTTTTTTATTTGAGATTTAAATGCTATATTTTATGAGTTTTGAAAAAAAAAAGATTTTTTTGGTGTACACGTAGGTTTTTATTGACGAATCGTATTGTATTTTTAATTGAAGGTGTTCAATATTTTTTTTCAGTGTTAGTAGATTGATGTATGATTTTGATTTTTTTTAACGTTTTTGTCAATGCAAGTTTTCGTGGAAATTGATTTATTCATAATGTTCTATTCTCACTGGTTCACTTATTGCGGCGGACATCTGTAATTTATCAAGGATTCAATCCAATATTGTATTTGTATGTCTTTCTTGGAAGAATTCAGTTTTTATACGAACAAAACAATTTATTCGTATTCATGTTGCGTATGTACGGACGCAAACATTATAAATGTTGTCTTAATATTGTAAAGTATTACTTTCAAAAGGAGTGTTTCAATAAAAATCTTTTAATTAACGCCATCTATGAACACGTAGATTATAACGAACGTCGCGTTTAACCTCAATAAAAAATATTAAGTGGTTTTGAAAAGTTCCGTTTGGAAATAACACCAGGTAAATAAATAAAAAGTTTCAAAGTATTTGCATGCGAAAGCAATAGAACTCACTTAGTTATGTATTTTATTATTTTCACTGAGACTCTTGACTGATTTAATGCACTAACTTATGTATTTTTGAATGAAAATTATTAGGATGTTTTGAAAAGTGACAGCTCAAGTTTCAGGTTAACTTCTTTTAAGTTTTTAAACATATTTAATAACTTCAATTGTTTTAATAACAGCCCAGAGACGCTTCACTATTTTTATTGTTAATTTAATAAAGGTTTTGTCTGGAAATACCAAGATTTAACTAGGTTTCTTAGTATTTTATTGCAGAGAATTAGATGTTATTGTGCAGTATTAGATGTATATGTAGGTAGATGATATAAAATGCGTAATTTTCAATTTGCCTCCAAAACGTCATGTTCGTTTTAATTGTTGAATTTGGCGGCGTTGTTGTAACGCCGAGCGACGCGCGACGTTGGTGACAGCCGTCTTACCAGACATTGGCGGTATCTATGTATTAATGACATTGTAGCCAGTTGAAACGGTTTCGTAATGTGCGGTCTTAGATATTTTTAAAATCAATAATAATGTATGAAAATATTAAAATAAAAATTGATCATACGTAAAAATCTACCCAGGGCCGGCCATGAGCTAAACGGCGACTGGCGCGAGTAAAATTTTGGTGATCACTGTAATCAATAATTTTCGGATGATTTGTATTTTCGTGTAGCGCCATTTTTATGAAAAATAATCTCAAGGGCGATGTGTGAGATCTGTTAGGTGTTAGGTATTATCAGCGCCTTGGCAATCTTGGCTCCAATTGCGTCCGCATAGGTCCGGCCCTGAATCTGTTTTAAATCACATTTTTAACGGTATTTGTAGTTTGTGAAAATATCCCATTACGGATACACGTGTGCATTAATTGAACCCGATTGCAAATTATATTTAGGTTTATTTTTTAATGGAATATGTTTATTTAAAAAAAAAATAATATGTGTATAGTTCTGCAAGATGTATTTTAATTTATATTTTATATGTTTGTTTATGTTCTAACTGATAATTTATAGTTGGCCATTGTGAAAAACATATTGTTCCATTAGATTAATGCAAGACCTACACATAATATGATATCACATCCCTAAACTCTAAAATAAACAAAATAATATAATTAAATGAAAATACTTTAGTCACTTTATTGATTGATATTATTGTCTACCGGTTTCGGTACCTCCGCACCGTCATCAGGACAGTTATAAAAATTATGTTATTAAATACAAAGTACACATATATATACACATATTATCAAAAAAGAAGAAAGAGACAGTATACTAGAGCGGGACAGAACGTCAGTTGTGGGAGAGAGGTGGGGGAGGGGAACTTGGGATAAGTGAAGTAATGGGGAACATTCTAAGAATTGGGCTGACAGTTAAATTTAATTGGTTATTAATGATTTCAACCTTTGAATTTACCGATTTAAAAAAAAAATCCGAAATTTGGAAATAATTTCTTTTAATTTTTTTTTCCAAACTTTGGAAATAAAAATTATAATATCAAAAATAAAAAAATAAATATTTTTTTCTAGATAGATCGTGCGTGAAAAGATTAAGCTAAGGGAAACAAGAAGTAATGTTTTTTTTATTTTTTTCTTATTTTTATTATTTCCTAGGTTTGTTTGTTTATCTCCCGTTCTCGTCATTGTTTAGATTGATATATTGTTTTAATAATTTCTATCCACAAGTGTTGCCTATCGGGAAAAGTCGGACGGCGCGCGGCATTGCCGGGCGCGGGGATAAGGTCAACGGGGCGACAATTTAATCAAATTAGTGCAAAGTTGAAAAATATCAGTTATGTAAACACCACCGCATTATCTCCTAGAATGAATGACCGCAATATTAATTGCCGGGAAGACTGATTTACACTGGACACTTGTGGCTGATACTTGTAGCGGGAGATACGCCTCGCAAGTGACGGTGGCTGAAGGATTGTGGCTAATTAGGTCAGAGATTAAATAAAGGAGATATGAAGTTGTTACAACAATCTACCTATATTAATATAAAGAAATATATCTATGGCAGGAGGGCGGCGTGGATTTGATTTTTAATACAAATCATAAGTTTTATTCCGAGGTCGATGATTTTGAACACTAGACCTTCAAAGCATGAGGAAGGTCACATTCTACATTAGATTTCGAAAATTTCTACGTAAGGCCCAAGAAACTCCCGGGACTTCAGCCAGTAGTCAATAAATGAAAATGTTAAAAAATCTTAAATCTCTGAAAGTGCTTCACCAATTGCTTTGGATTTTTGACACAACTTGATGTATTATACTAGATTAGCCCTGTCTAGTTAAATTCATTTTAAAAATAACGCCACGTAGCGTACGTCACAAATATGGAGATTAACTTAACAACCCAACTCTGTTTAAACTCCTTGTACGAGCGATCTAACTCGTAAGCGAAACCACGGAGAATTTGTTGTCAGAGGTGTTGTAATATGGACATAATTCAAATTTGAATATTTGGAACTCGGTTATTTTTGTAATTGAAATAATCTTGCCCAGCATAGCTGAGAAGCAAAATAGACCAACAAAAGGTAAAACGCAATGCACAGTGCCCAATTCGCATTGCGACATAATGCGTGGGCCTTTTCATAAATGTGCATGTGAACCAAACCAAAATTGTGTTGGGGTTATTTTTAAATGAATATGCCGTGTCTAGTCTAATTTAGTCTATGACCTACCTATATTATATAGTTGTTACGTGAAAAATGCTATTTTTGAAAAAACAGTCCCATCTGGTGGACGTAAAAGCAACACGCGCTATTGTTTATCTATCTGCACAAATAGATTGAGGCACAGCAACGCGTAGCGGGGTACAGCTAGTAGTCAATAAATTCATAAAGCGAGTATCGTTTAACCGATGAAAGAAATTATAAAACATAAAGCCATATTTGATTATTTTCACTCACGGGCATTAGTAGAAGTGGAATTAGATTTTTTCGAGATATTAACACTTTTATGAATATCGTGAAAATCTACACCTTTGATCAGTTTTTCGAGAGCCAAAGCTACAAAAATTCATATTCCAAGATTCTGTTTTTTTAATATGCAACCCTGAAGAGGCCTGGTATTTAAAAAAAAAAAAAATATTTTTTTAAAAGAAAGATAAACGTTCCCAGGTTACGAATAGCCTGATAATATTTGAAAATCTCCTACTACCACCACAGTAAGCGGAAAATGTTGCTTGTGTTGTAATGGAGAACTTAGTCAACCGAGGAATTAAACATACTACGCCTAAGTGGGACCCAAACGCGATGTCAACTCAGCCACCGACCGGTCATAAAAAATAAGAGTCGTTTTAATTTTTGTATTAAACGGTTATTAATACAAAGTTTTGTTCATTGCATTAATATGAATTGAAACAAAATAATACAAAAACATATTAAGTTGAAAAATGGGAAAAAATGTAGGTTACCATCACAGACATAGGAATTAATAGACGAGAAGATAATGGCGAGGGGTAAAATCAACTGTTGAAGAACGAAGGGAGTAAGGCTGACTGTGATTCGTCAATAAATCAATCTGACAGTAAATAGGCATCTCGCATTATAATATCACCATTTACTTCTTAAAAGTAAAACCTGCTTTTGAATGAATAGACATTTTTACATGGGAGCGCAAATTACTCGCCACGTTATGAACAAATTTGCGAAGTCCAAATTCGGCAAAAAAATTCGGTTACATTTTCAGAGTCGAATATTTCGTTTAAGTATTTAGTTAAGACACTTTTATAAATGTTCATAATTTACTTCCCAGCAACCAACCAGCTTTGTGTTTCGCGTCCAGACGTTTCTCGATGTGATAGTATAATATGTTTCTAAAACTGATCTATATTATACGATGTGAATATGCTTAAAATAAAGTAAAATAATGCTTATATATGGAATGTAATACGACAATTGGGTTTATTCTCTTTTTCACATCTATTTTTACAAGTTTTCATGGTACAAGTCAACATTTTGCCGTGTTATTTCGTAAAATGAACCGATGATGCCTCGACCATAGTTCGCACAAGAATGATGACGTCACGTTTTCAAATTTCACTTTAGGTCATACGCGAGCACAGCCGGTTCAAATGGAACCGGTATGGGGAGTGGGGATAATACGCTTTTAATCACTTAGGGCAGGTCTACTAATATTCATATGTCTATGGTTACCATTCTTTACACAAGTAACAATTAATGGTATTTAACATAGGCAGACTGATGGAACCTAAGCGCAAGCCAAATACTAAGTTTGGTGATCGCGCTTTCGGAGTATCTGGGCCGAAGGCTTGGAATAAACTCCCTCCGGAGCTAAGGATCCATAACAAGTCCAACAGAATTCAGGTCTAAACTAAAAACTTACCTTTTTAAGCTGTCGTACCCTTAAATTAAATATATCTACCATTCATAAGAGAAAGTCCAGTTATATTCAATTTTCCAATTATGTCCTAAATCCTGTCTCTAAATTTCGCTAATAAACAATTAGATAATGTTAACTAAGTGTTAATCTCAAGTGACCTACCAGGTAAGTATTGTACTGTATATTATCTCTATAAATAGTTAAGTAATAACATAGATCGCTGTAGAAATGTATTATAAGTTTGTAAAGCGCCCTTGAGGTGATTTTGCACAAAAACGGCGCTATACAAGTCATCCAATTATTATTCTTATTATTATATTCACATGATCCAAATCTAGTAAGTGCAAAAAGGAAAAAAATACCAGTGTAAAATATACGGTAAGTATATTGAAAGTGAAATTAATGTTAGTTCAAAACGATATAATTTTTCTTTCGCGATTAATCATCTGGATCCTTGTGAATCACAGAAGATGTAATCGATTGATAACATTTGATAAGTGCACGTAGATACCATTAAAAGCCTTTTAAATCGGTCAAAGTTGTAGCGCGTAGAACATGTTAATTGAAAACACTTAACATGCTTTACACGAAACAGGTTAAAAATGCATCAAAATCTTATCGTGGTCAAATCTTCATCACGTGAAGAGTTTGGGTAATTGTGTTTAACAGAAAATGTGGGATCTATAACACTGTCATCATTGTCAAAAGAAGCCAAAGAATTTACAATACTACACTAACTTCGTCTATTAATTGTGATGACATAGAACATGGTATGTGTCGGCCATCCCCAATAATGCATCACTTACCATTCTTTACTTGGAACTGTATGTCGGATACCATTGATTACATATCTCAAATCATCCGTTAAAACAGTGCACTACGAGAGTGATTTCCAACGAAGAAGACATCAATTTGACCGTTTGCACGAAAAAAACCATTTTTGCAATTTGAATTTGAATCGGACAAAAATGGTGTAAAAAAATCGTTAAATATTAAGATCATCTCCCGAGTACGGCCCTGTAAAATTTATAACATCACGCATCACGTTTGATTTTCGTACTAGAGCACGTATAAATCACGATGTTTGGAGAGTAAAAAAATTGCCCACTTAAAATATGAAGAAAATAACACAAGAATTTTATCGTCTACGAGAATTGATTAAATGATTGCCATTTATCGTGGGGGCGCGTTTTCGATTAAACACTACGGTTGTACGGTTTTTCTAGTTATGGAGCATTGAAATATCGATGTCATAAAATAAGATGTCATATTGTTTGACACATGGTTTTCAATAATTTAGTGTTCAACAAGCAAGTTTACTTTAAGGTATAAGATACATACTATACGTACTATATTTTTTATGTGAATACTAACCGGTTCCAGTATGACTTTGGCATCCCGAAAGAGAGAGTGAAAAGATTTCAAATGTGCTCACTAAACACGTCTAAAGCCATTTCAGTCAACTTTTAGTTTCTGATCTGATATCCAAATATGGAAAATTAATTGTTTTCGTGCTTTTATGCAGCCTGGGTAGTTTCTTTGCAAGATTATTATATATTTGTGTTTTTATCATTAGTTTTAATTTTAATGATTCCTTCTTTCAGCGCTCTTAGAATGTGACCTTTGTAGTAGAAATTACTCAGCGCCAACACTTTTAAAACAACCATAATTTTATTATTATTATTTTTTTATTTATTAAAGGAAAAAGTACATGTGAGTAATAAGGTTTACAATTTACAATGACAATCTTTAATACTACTCTTCCAGAGAAGCATTCGCTTGTGGTTGGAAGAGGAGTGTACATTATGTTATTGTAGATATACTTACAGAATCAAGAGAAGTAGGAAAAAAATATATTGTAAGTAAAATGTACTACTAGTAGCTATAATATATAAATAAAAATGTGATGTTATTAGTTTCTGGGATTAAGACAATTGTTATTATTTTTTTTATTAATATTTATACTATATTTGGAGAAGAAATTGCTTCTTAAGTAGAATATTACTTTTCAATTAAAAGACAAATTTAAATAGACAATAATTACCATTTGTGTTTTTGCTTTGAAAATATGTTCGTTTTGTAATGCTTTAGGTATTCATCAAATACAGCGAGTAGAACACATCTTTGCCTTGTTTGATAATTTTTTCGAACAATCTTTTTACAAGCCTAGAAAAACTAAAGTATCGAGCCTATAAAAACTGCTTTAAAGTACAAAATCTAATACTTATATTTTTTGTGCAATGTTTCAAATTAAGTTATTTAGAAAACGATTCTGAAAAATTCCAATATTTGATGGTGAACCTCTCAAAATAAAATAAAACAAACTTTTATGCGATGTTTTTTCTTGCATAAATCAAAACACGCGACTGGTGTTAAACGAAAATTTAAACATTATCGCCATCTAAATAAGGAATGTTATTGTTAGCGACCTGATACCAAATGTTAAACGACGTGCTGCATCGCCTTAAGGCGATGCCATACGTAGTAATGCAAAATCATGTGTTTTTGGTTTGAAAATTTGGTCGCATGGAAATGTTTCAGATGCTTTAATTAAATACTGCGAGTAGAATACATCTTGGCCTTTGAAATAGTCGAGTATTTTTTAGATAATTCTTTTTATAAGCCCAGAAAAAATAATGTATAAGGCCTATGAAAACTGCTTTAGAGTTCAAAATCTCCTACTTACGAACCCATTTTCGGTTATGATTTTATTGTATAATGTAAAAAATTAAGTAATTTATAAAATGATCGTTTTTTTTTAAAATATTTATGCCTGAACATCCACAAAATAAAATAAAAGGCACTTTTTGGCCATGTTTTTTTCTTGCATAAATCAAAACAGGCGGATGGTGTTAAGCGGAAATTTAAACCTTATCGCCATCTATGTAAGGGTTATTATTGATAGCAGCTCAATTTAAAATATATGTACATAATTCGTCCCAATAAACCATATTATAATATAATTACATTACATTAAATTATCTATAAGTATATTATACGTGTAATCAGGATCATTTTATGAAAATAGTTCGCCGTCTCCAGTTATTTTATATAATAAATTAACGTTGTTTTTGTTTACTTTGGCATTTTGTTACTACGAAATTATTAAAGATTATTAGTGTCAAGTTAGTTGACCCGTTAATAATGAATTTAGTAAATATAAATATATATTATGTATATAATATTTGTTATCTTTGGTAGGAATACGTGGGACTAGCCGTCATGGCTTGTGGCAGAATATTGTAGTAATTAGCTGTAATTTATAATTTAATAATTATTATCGGGAGACTCGGAAGTATTAAATACCGCCATTTTATTTTCCATCCTTATCTGGAAGACCTTGTAAACACACTTTTGAATTAAATGCAAAGTTTCGACTAATTCATCATGTAACAATAACGTTTGCTTCTTTCATGAAGTAGAAATCTATTTTTCTTCAAACTAACATCTCTCGAACGGTGAGCTCTGCCGCCATGTGGTTTGCACTGATGTTACTATCGGAGATTGCTAGGTCTATAATGAGGGACAGAATTTTAAAATAATGTTTATTTATCTGTCAAAATTTCAAAAACATAACTTGTTGTTCGCCCTATTTTAAAATAATAAATGTGATTAATTTTCATACTGAAAAAAGTAAGAAGAATATGCATTGTTTTTATCTTGAGGGTATTTTTTTTTCTTTGTTTTCCTTGCTGGGAAGAGGTTTTTTAATGAGAAAAATATATTTTTAATCATAGGTGAGATTTATTTACATATGCCAACTGTTACATACTCCGGGAACAGGTACGTTTACTATTTTACTGAACAAGCAATGAAACTCAACTAAAATAAAAATACAAAATATAAAATTTTATTATTTAACTTGTTTTTAGGGAGATTAAATGGTTTTGTTATTTGTTTTTAAAAAAAGTATAAACATATTTTTCTTGGCTGTAAATAAGATCGCCAGAAATAAATTATTTTATAAACAATGTTACTAAAAACAGCTTTTGGTTTATATCGCGAAAACTGACTGTTTAGTAAATACGTTGGTTTATTTTTAGTCCAGTCATATTATCAATTTAGAAAACAGTCAATACAAAAATACTGTTTCGACTTCTCTAAAAAAAATGATAAGCCTTAACTCTCCTTTTCGAGTACCTCCTTGGTCGAGGGGCTACTCTGCTACGAATCCAGAAGTCACGGGTTTGAAACCCTTTGTGCCTAAAAATATTTCATTTACTTACATTAAAAATACTTATTTCGGTTGTTGTCTGTCTGTTTCTCCGGTTCAATGAACTATAGAACTGGGATTTGTGGTTTGAAAAAATAATTCAGACAAGCGATAGTATAATATTTTAACAGAAAATTATTTTAATTATTCCTCCACATTCCTCTTCCCCATCTCCCTCCTCTCCCCACTACATTCAGCATCACAAAATACCCCAATTGGGATGCCATAGTTTCACTGGCTCCAGATGGTTGGCAGCAGTTGACACTTTTGTGCGGAATTCACATAAAAAAAATTACATCCCGTGACTTTTCACGTACAATAAAACGTCAAAACGTGAACCCGTCGACAGGAAAAAAAATACCAGGAGCACAGAAATGTCATGTTGTTTGGATTTGTGTTCATTTCCGCAGTCATGTAACAATTATACGTAATATACAAAATAATAATAAACCTGCCGATAAGGACAAAATACTAGGAGCACAGAAATACGATTGGGTATTTATTTCCTTTTGGTAATTGTTTTAAATAATTATTGCTCACTGACAGTAGTTGCTAAAAATCACATCATGAGGAAACCATTCATTCAGAACAACACATTTTATTTTTATTTTATAGTGATTTTTCACGTGTCCGCGCACTAGCTCGAATCAAATACTAATTTGATATAGTGTGTTTTGATATAGCACATTACAAAATTAAAAAAAACTCTCAGTATCGCCCTTTGAAAACCCCTTTCAACCTAACTAACCGTTTTCTGAATCCCTCAAAAAACTACCCCTATTAGTGAAGCAATAGTCTCACTGGCTCAGAACAACTGGAAGCAGTTGGGACTTGGTATTCTCATTAAAAAAATATTCCTCTCAATGTCACTTCACTCGTTAGTAATGGCGCTTTGAGATATCAAATAAACTTTTTTTAAAAACGGGACGCGATATTGTTATAATCATTTTTTTGTTTATGTTTCATACAATATGTAGTATCTACTTATTTTAAATGAAAAAATAAATAAAAGATTTCGAAAAACAGTTTTTACTGAAACTCGAATGAAGTCGGGTAGTAACTAACTGCTTTGAAATGATTTAAAAGTCTCTATAAGTTTAACACAGGTGTTAAGACTTATGTTTACAAGGTTGGCCTTGTAAATCCCGGAAAAGTTGAGATAAATACTTAAATAAATGTATTTTTGTCAGACAAACAAACATCTTTTCAAGTGGATGTGGCGAGGTTCATTCGCCCGACCTGAAATGACCTTTCTATGCTTATATAATAATATTTAGTTATTTTTTTCTGTAGATAACCTTAAGTAAACATTACATCGAAAATTTTGCTAAAATGGTTAGAAAACTAATATATATATATATATACATTTTTGTGCTTTAAGAAAATTTTAAAAACATATATTTTGCGCCGTGTAATGGCTGGAAGATCAGGAAACTCAATAGTAATATTCACCAGAAATACTAAAGACGCAGAATGCAGTGATTTAACTGTTTCATTTCAGGTTTTTTTGTGATTTATATAGATTTCAATGTTCTGCACATGCGACAAGATTTCGTTAAAAAGTAATTACAAATGCACACAAAAATTATAGTGATGATAGTAACCTTGCAGCGCCCTTGGGTGATTTTTCACGAAAACACTCATAGTCATCCAGAAGCCGTAGTAGAATAGATTTGACATTCCCAGTGAGTGTTACGCAATGTACCAAAAAACACACCTGTCTTAGATCAAAAATATACAACAGAGGTAAAAAACCGCGAACCGACATCTTTCAGCAAAAAATACCATTGAATTTTTTATGTGAATACCGCACAAGAGTCCATACTGCTCCCAACCGTCTGGAGCCAGTGAGACTATGGCATCCCCAATTAGGGTATCTTGTAAGGCTGAAGATAATAGGGAGGGGACGGAGGAAAATTAACGTGGGGCAGTAATCTGGTAACCAAACACGGCTAAAGCCATTTCAAGAAACGTTTCAATTCTCACTGGCGGTCTTATACCAGGGTGATACTGAGAGTATCTTCCAATCTAGAACGTGCCGCAAGTATAAAATATATTATTTTTAAATAAATTGTAAAATAACACAAATTCATCGAATAAAATTTACTTGCGCACGCCGGGATTCGAACCTACAACCTTCGGATTGCTAGTCAAGAGCCTTACACCTCGACCAAGGAGACCTGAAATGAAAGCAGTCAGAGAACTTGTTAAAAATGTTACTTAATTTCTTTTTTTTTTCATCTAAACTCACGTAAAATACAAATACGAAACCCAATGAATAGTTACAACGATAATAAACCAACAATAATAAAAAAAATACAGTGTGTGGCAAGCCTACGCACGACGGAAGTGAAACTTTTAGTATTCTTCTCTCTCTCTTTTCATTTCATTCGCTCTTTTTTCTGTCTATTGACATATTTATAAGTAGCATGTGATAAAAAAAATTAAAAGTTATAAAAATATGGGATTCGAACCCGGGTCCTGCATAACGAATGTCGAATGCTCTGCCTCTAGACCGCGAGGAGAGGTTCGAGAACCGCGTATACAACGTGTTTTCAAACAAGGCAAATGAATAATATCATATAACGTCTCGTTAACGCTTTATATAGGATCGAATCGAAGATATGTCGGCAGTGTGAAGTCATATCTGTCGTTTTTCAAAATATTTCCGTATATTTGTCCGTTTTGGAAAAGATCTATCGTGTTTTAACAGTCTCATACCCGTATGGAGTCTGAATTTGAAAAACATTTCTAAATTTTGAAAAACTCACTTACGGCTGTGTTTTTTACTAAAAAAACTTGTCACGCACGTCTGCGAGGGTAATTAGTCGCGTTATCGGCCTTGATTAGTAATTTTAATGATTCAAAATAAAAATAATTAATCAAAATACCGAGCGACTCTACCGGCTCGATTTGTAAGCTATATTTCGACCAAAATATCATATAGTCAAAATATCTAAAAGTCGCAGCACGAGAGCATTTTATCACTTTTCCTCGTATTAAAAAAATCATAAAAAGAAAAAAAAAATAGTTTAAGCGGGGATCGAACCTCGGTTCTTCACGACAACAGTCGGGCGCTCTGCCTCTAGACCGCGAAGCTGAGTTCGGAGAGTGACCTAAACTAGGTATATAATATTAGCTAGGCTCCTATAGCGAAATGATCACGGTTTTTCGTGACGGTCATGAGTCGGTTTTACTCCGGTCCTCGAAATTGCATGACGCGCGTAAAGAAGTTTCTCTTCAAAAATAAAATCAAACGCCCTCGGTTCAGGGACTAAAGTGGATGTTCCCTCTCCCTCTTCTATAGTAAGACCCTTATTCAGAATTGAAACGTTGCTTGAAATGGCTTTGTCCGTGTATGGTGACCAGATCTGAATAGCCAGGTACTTCCCAACCTTCATCTTCCCCATCTCCTTCCCCTCCTTACTACCTTCAGCCTCACAACATACATAAAAAAAATAATATTTATGTAAGCCTGAGTAACGTTCAGGCTGTACTGAAACAGGTTAATTTATGTGTATATTAATTATTTATGTAAGCCTGAGTAACGTTCAGGCTGTACTGAAATAATATTTATGTAAGCCTGAGTAACGTTCAGGCTGTACTGAAATAATATTTATGTAAGCCTGAGTAACGTTCAGGCTGTACTGAAATAATATTTATGTAAGCCTGAGTAACGTTCAGGCTGTACTGAAATAATATTTATGTAAGCCTGAGTAACGTTCAGGCCGTACTGAAATAATATTTATGTAAGCCTGAGTAACGTTCAGGCTGTACTGAAATAATATTTATGTAAGCCTGAGTAACGTTCAGGCTGTACTGAAATAATATTTATGTAAGCCTGAGTAACGTTCAGGCTGTACTGAAACAGGTTAATTTATGTATATATTAATTATTTATAGTAAAAACTGTATATTAATTAAATAAGGTGGGTATTTTGCAAATATTAATGCGATTGACGCTAGGATTGAGACATTAATGGCATAATATGAAATTTATCGCAATGTTTACAAAATTTCTCGTTTCTCCGAAGTTAGTATATAACGGAATCGATATTCGTACGTAGTACACAAGTATCGATTCCGTTCGGAAATATTTACAACAATTTCGTTGAAAGTCATTTACCAGTGACCCCACTTATTCTAAGAAGTTGTTTACACGGCGGTACTAAGAATTCATTAGATAATGGTAAACAGATGGTCTTCCTTATCAAATACTAATAAATTAACTTTGTGTGTGATCGATACAATTATTTAACAGCGTAACAGAGATTTCATAACAATTACGAATTCCTCTTATTTAACTTTTACTGCGCATGTTTGTGGATGCTAAACTATTTATAGACAGTCAATTAACACAATATATTCATTTAATTCTATTAGAAAATTACTAATATTTATAAGAAAAGTTGATAAATTTTTTTATTTAATATAGATATAAGTGGGTAGAGTTGTGTTATATAAATTACATATTGGTACAAAATATATTTACAATCGCAATCTCACCAAAAAGAAACTGTTTCCTGTGCTCGGTGAGCCAGTTACACTAATTATAAGGATAATACAGGGTTTTCCAATAAGAGGTGTTATTTTGATAATCAATCGTAAAAGATCAATGGTTTCGTTGCTTGTGTGGCACGTAGCGCCGTTTTGTTGAAAGTAAACGTTGTCCAGATCAAAACCATCCAATTCCGGCCATGAAAAATCATTAATCATCTCTCGATATCAATCCATTAAAGGAAATGTTGCTCCAGCATCATTTTCGAAAAAGTAAGGTCCAATGACTCCGCCGGACCATAAACCGCACCAAACAGTCACACGTTGAGGATAGAGAGGCTTTTTAACAATAACTCTTGGGTTTTCCGAGCTACAGATGCGACAATTTTGCTTGTTGACTATTCAAAATAACACCTCTTATTAAAAAACCCTGTACATATAATTGTTTTGCATTACTTTGGTATTTTGAAATTGTATTAATATCTTTTTGATAGGTGGGTTTCAAAGTTTTTGATGATATTATCTTTGTAAATTTGGATAATTTCATTTTTCTTGAAGATATCCTCTACTCGAGGCACCCCGAAATCATTAAAATAATACCCTTCTTCTGGTGCCCTTTCCTATCGGTGGTTAACTAACATCAGGGTATAGTATTCCAATATAACTCTATTCTAGAAGGAACATATTTCTCTACTACATTTCTGATCAATCTTCCTCATGATTGTGTGTCAATTCATTCCATTAGTTCATAATTGTCATGCGTCGTGATGTGACCAATATATTGAAATGTTCTTATATGTGATACGATTTCGCAATTTGTAGCCATTCTGTACATTTAAAACATCAACATTACATGACGGTATCCTACAATTTTCAGACAGAAGTGTTGTGAAAATGACATTATCAGAACATTCTGATTGAAATCTTTTGCTGGTTCAACCAATCAGATTTCTACTGCATTGCCAATATTAAGATTAAGGGAATATTTAAAAGGATTCATAATCTGTTCTTTTATAGGTGGTGCTATTTAATTATGTTAGAAAAAACGCTTTTTGCAAGAAATTTTTAAAAATATTATGACGAATTATTTGTTAGCGCCCGTACATACAAAATATGAATACGTATAAATAGTTTTGTACGTATATAACTCAATTCTTTCAAGAAATGCATACGAATGTGATATTGGATTGAAAGAATTGAGTTTTGGCGAATTCTTTTTATCTCTGTTACCACTGTCTGTATCTGCGTTGTCTCGTTAGTAAAAAAATGTATTTTCATAGCTTTCTTATTAAGCTTGCGCTATTCTGACTAAATACCATAAAGCTCAGACTAGCACCTGTTTCTCGCCTTTAGTCTGAACCTCGGGCGTTTAAATCCGTACAAGGACAGAGCACGTAAGGCGTCTCGACTCGGACCCGCTGTTGACATTCCCGGCGCACTGCGCACTGCCAGCCCGGCCAGCGTCAAGCAGTCTGCAAGCACGGTCTGCGGCGGTCACCTCACGGAGCCCGAAGCACACCATGCTGCAGAAGCACTCGAGCTATATTGTGCCAAGTTTAGTTGTGTGTGCGCGACTGTTTTTGTAAATGGCTTTTTATCAAGCCGCACACTGCACTGCACTGCATCTGTCGGAACCTTGCAACAATGTACACAATTATTACTTATTATGTACGAACATTGCTATCAGGATTAAATAAATGGACTTGAATTAATCATTTATATATATTTTAATAAAATTATCTCCCTGGATAGGTATTACTCTCCCCGCTATAGAAAGGTCTAAAATCTACAATTATTACGACATTAACATTCAGGCATTTGAGATATTTAATTCTTACAAAGCCGTTCATAAAATGGACACAGAATTCTTGAGAACAAAAAGAATTTCCTTTTTAAATTGATTATGTAGGGCGGCTGAAGGTAGTGGGAAGAGGAAGGAGATGGGGAAGTACACGACTGTTCAGATCTGGTAACACAGCTAAAGCCATTTCAAGCAACGTTTTGATTACGAATTGTGGTCTTTCACTTGGGCGATACTAAAAGTCGACATGTTCCTCGAAGTGTTCAGACAACATTGTCGATAACCCAGTGTTAAAAATACTGGACTAGAATTAGAGAGATTGAACTTCTTGAATTGAATCCTACATCGGTTACCAACTAATTCTTCCTTCAGAAAGATCATATGTTTTCTAGGTGTTAAAAAAAGTTAGTCAGTTTAAACATTTTTAACCCCTCCAGGGTTTGAGGGTCATATATGACCGAGCGTCCATATTTTATAAGAGTATTTTAATCATTTTTTTCTATCATTCAAAAATGCGTAATTTTTTTGACGTTAGAAAGAGAAAGAGAAATAATTATGATTTCCAGTTTATTTTAAATATTACTGGAATCCATTAATAAAATCCAAAATATAACTAAAATGAATAATTCACATTTCGCGCCGCTATCGTAACAATCGGTTTAACTTCAAAAATTATTTCAAATATTTTATTATATGAACGTGAAATATAGTTTTCTTAAAAAATTCCCCAAACAAAACGAATGTGATTTTAAAATATCGAGTTCTCTCAACTTTTCTATTATTGGAATAAAAAAATAAATAAAAATGTGGTTTGCGTTTGCGCAAACACTTTTCAGGTTTGATATTAAAATTTTATTATTAAGAAATAGTCGTGTTTATTTTAAATACATGCCCGTGAAAGATAATTTTATCTAGTTTGTAAAAAAGATTTTTTTTTACGGAAAATTAAAAAAAATAAGGTATATATAGCGCATTTGAAATACACAGAACACATTCCAAACTAAACAAATGTGATGAAGGGTTAAGAACGATGAAGTGATGTTTCGATAAATACAAAGCACAGATTAAAATGGCGTAAAAGCTTAAAGATTGCAAACAAATTTGTAAGTAGGTCGTTCACTTATAATCACACAAATGGATGTTATAAATAACACTGTTTGGCAGATTGGCGGCCTCATTTCCGTTCGCCTTATCGACTGCATTTTTTATCAAAGTAAA
The DNA here is from genome assembly GCA_026573805.1 of Hesperophylax magnus. Lineage (NCBI taxonomy): Eukaryota > Metazoa > Arthropoda > Insecta > Trichoptera > Limnephilidae > Hesperophylax > Hesperophylax magnus. The sequence continues at coordinate 13,280,039 of JAIUSX010000022.1, forward strand.
TTATGAATTATATGTAATTCATAAATTTTTGTTATATTTTATTATGTTAAGTACCTACCTTTTGTTCATTCATATTACAAAAGTGTTATATGATATAACTGAATTAACTGGATTGCATATCGCTCATCTGTAAAATAACAGAGGTCAGGAACAAAGTCACGAATAAATTGCGATAGGTAGGGGAATTCTGTTATGTTGGAAAGTAAGAGCTTCATAGATGCACGCACAGATGGCAGTGCATAGAGCTTGCGTGGAAGTCCGCAGGATGGAGCCAGTGGCCAGTAGTCACCAGGGCCAGTGGGAAGGCTCCTAGACAAAACTCACTGTTTCAGATTCCAATTAGCCAGCTTCTAGTTAGGTCGACTATCGAGTCACCATTATTATACGCGAAGTATTAATAAATCCCTGATTAATCTAAAAGAACCAATTATTTATAAACTCCTTCCAAGACGAGTTGGAGACCTGTTTGTACGAACACAACATGTTCTAAAACGCTTTAATTATACACACGTGTGTTTGAGAGGGGTGTAATTTGATTTCACACTTTTTTAGAACTATTTTTTTTTATGTTTGTCTGGAAAAGTCTCTTTCGGGAATGTGGTCAGGCATTACAGATTTTACCATAAAATAAATTTTGCTGCTATAAAATACCGGGCAACTCACGATAGTGGCAATTCAACATACTTTTGAAAAGTGATTTAAAGTCATCAAAAATGATGAAAAAAAACTATGTTAAATAGTTAAGTTAGGTTAGGTTTATAGGCCAGTTTTTTTATTACAATTAATGAGTTTTCAAAAGTTTGTTAAATTGTCAGTGTCCTGAGTTGTCATAGAACCATAAAATAAACACCAAGAGTTTTGTTCGGGTATTCTATACAATCAGAAAAATTCACGAAGGTCGACATTCAAAATATATTTCTTAAATATTTCTGGAATATCAATGAAGTCGATTTTTAAATACTTCTGGAGTATCAATGTAGTTGATTCCAAAATATTACTGGAATATCAATGTAGTTGATTCCAAAATATTTCTGGAATATCAATGCAGTTGATTTTTAAATATTTCTAGAATATCAATGCAGTTGATTTTTGAATATTTCTGGAATATCAAAGCAGTTGATTTTAAAATATATCTGGAATATCAATGTAGTTGATTTTAAAAATATTTCTGAAATATCAATGCAGTTGATTTTTAAATATTTCTGGAATATCAATGTAGTTGATTTAAAAAAAATTCTGGAATATCAATGCGGTTGAGTTTTAAATATTTCTGGAATATAAATGCAGTTGATTTTTTAAAAAACATTGTACCGATTTCCTATACGGCTTAAGAAAAATGAATATAGAATAATCTTAGGCAAAAAAAAACATCAGTTGGCAATTTACCAAATTTCTTGAAAATTTTGAAGTAAAAAAAAAACAAAATCATGCGTTTATTAAAGCCGTCTTCACTTATGACTGAGGTATTGTGTCGTCTTAAGTCGGGACGATAGCTTAACACAGAGTCGGAATCTTAACGACGTAAGTGAAGAAGCCGTGCACAAAAATATGTGACGCGTGGCCCTGCTGTATTGGACAGACCTACGGTTGAATTTGCCCTAGCAAATCTCCAAAATAAAGTGGGAATCTGAACAAAAGGCCCGGCGTAATGGACGAACTTACGGTCGAATTTACCTTACAGCTAATTTTATAAAACGATTTATAAATTGAACATTTTAAAATCGTTTTACATAAAACGTCTTAATGGTAGGGCACTGTTTTATTAATCTTAAATATAAATAACTTATATCCGTAGGTATCGGATATATATATATATATTATTCGTTGTGGATTTGTCGACAATAATTAAAATGTGACCATTGAGCAAATTCCCGTCATTAGGGTTTTGTTTCGCCTTAATACATTCGTGCTTTTTTAGCCTACATAAATCGTTAAAATTCGACATTCTCAAATACCGTACAAATAATGTCCTATTTTTGATTGTCATTTTTCAAAGAGTCAAAAAATATTTTTATGGCATTCGTTTTGGCCCATAAATTAATTTTGGCGGAACTCTATGCTCAAAATTTTTATCATAACAATTATGAGAAAGTTTTAAAACAGGTAGAATAAGGTGTCATATAATAAATATAAAGATTATTGTAGAAAGCAATCACTTTGTGGTTTGAAATATTTAATAAAATAAAATAAAATATTATTGTAGAAAGCAATCACTTTGTGGTTTGACATATTTAAAATTAAATAAAATACTTTTTGTTTTAAAACCACGAGTTTTTAATAATTTTTCGAACCGACCGGTTTCGCTTTACTTAAGCATCATCAGGGTACAAATTATTACTGTACAGTAATAATTTGTCGGTTCAAACCGGCCGGATCAAAAAATTATTAAAAACTCGTGGTTTTAAAACAAAAAGTATTTTATTTCATTTTAAAATAAAATACTTTTTGTTTTAAAACTACGAGTTTTTAATAATTTTTATAACCGACCGGTTTCGCTTTATTCAAGCATCTTCAGGATACAAATTATTACTAGTAATATTACTATTAATTAATTATAATACTATTAACTATTAATATTACTAGTAATATTACTAGTAATATTACTATTAATTAATTATAATACTAGTAACTATTAATATTACTAGTAATATTACTATTAATTAATTATAATACTATTAACTATTAATATTACTAGTAATATTACTATTAATTAATTATAATACCATTAATATTACTAGTAATAATTTGTACCCTGAAGAAGCTTGAGTAAAGCGAAACCGGTCGGTTATAAAAATTATTAAAAACTCGTGGTTTTAAAACAAAAGTATTGTATTTTATTTTATTAATTACAAAGATATTAGAAACTAAACATCACTTGTAGTAAGTACAGAGTGTTGCGCAACTTTTTTCAGGCCCATTTATGTACATTTTTTGTTTTAACTATTAAATTATTTATCCCTATAAATCTTATCAAGGCCTCTCTTCCCCTAGAAGGAAACCGCGTAATCGAATGAATAAATATGTACACAGACCTTAAGGCTACGGAGTAAGTGTTCAAAAAGAAGATGGTTTGAAAGTGTAAATAAGAGGGAGCGCGCTAATATTAAAAAACGATAATAATTAAGAAGAAAATTGTGAAAATATTTGGAATCAAGGGACTTTCTAATAATTACCGTTTCGGCTTTACGAATGTACAAATATTTTATACAAAAGCAACCTAAATTTATTTGAGAACTTAAAAATTTAACATGTTCAAGATAAATATGTTATAAATCGGTAGAAATTCGGTATGCGGGGGGCTTAAGGTTCCGTAGTAAGCTTTCAAAAAGAAGAATTCAAAGAGAGATATAACTTAACATGGTTAAGAGAAATATGTTAAAAATCGGTAGAAATTCATGTATGCGGGGGGCTTAAGGTTCCGTAGTAAGCTTTCAAAAAGAAGAATTGTAAAAGAAATACGTAAATATGAATGTTATAGGCAGCTCGCTAATATAAAAAAAAACATAATTAAGCAAAAATCTTGAAAATATTTAATAAAACACGACTCATTTAAAATAGAGCAAAAATCTCTAGAGAAATGCCTATGCTGCATTTAAAGATACAGTAGTTTTATTTTCATCTCTAAATAAATAAATATTCAGAATTGGCTATTGGTAAAGGGAAGGAACTATGTCAAAGAATGTCTCGTGTCATTAAATTAAATTAACTGCTCTTTTATTCCATTATATTCATATGTTTTTTTTTTATATCTCTTATTTCTGAACATCTTAACATTGTAATCTAAAGAATTATGTCTACCGTAATACGGGCATGAGCCTAGTATGGTGGTTGTAGACAACAAAATAATAGTAATCATTCAAATTTTTATGAATAAAGAAACACAAAAAAATTTTTTAAAGCAACATATATTTTTTTAGGAACTTTAAGTGTTCAAGAGATATATGTCATACATCGGTAGAAATTCGGAATGCGGGGGCTTAACCCAAGATATTTGAAGAGATGCTGATCATCAGTCAGCCACATCTCCCAGCCGCCAGATACCTGGCTTTATAAGCAGACAGTTCCGCAGAAAGCATCCGGCAGCAGTTGTCAATCAGAGAGCTATTTATAGTCGACCAGATCTGTGGCCGTGCTTTATTTTATCCAGTTGTTGAACTGGCCAGTACCTACACAAGTACACGGTGCAGTGACAGTACCTACGCAAGTACACATAACAGTGACAGTATCTACCCAGGGACAGGGCTTACCTGCTTCTGTTACCTTGTCGATCTCTTGTTGAACATGAATCAGAATACAGATTTATTTATGTTTACTATTCCTTAGTTCAAACTGGAAACGTAAATCGCATGGTGGTAGTGGAGCCCTTTATTAGATTACAAATTAATCTTTGGCGGTACCTTAATTGGTGTATTATATTTTGGAGAAATAATGAGCCTTTAAAGATTAAAGCAAATGAAAAAAATCAAATTACCGCAAGTTATTATCATTTAGAATTTTCAATGGTATCCTCAATTGGGGTAGATGCCGATATGCCGTGAGTGATAGTGGAATATTAATTATTACATTTATTTTATTTTATATTATAGAAACAAACATTACATGATTTACAGAGATGAAACAATATACAGGAATAAGATACTTCATATTGGGTACCTATGATATGTTTCCTTGTAATGTCTGCTAGGTGGTATGTTGATTCCTTAATTACCAGGTGACGTGTGTAGTATATAGGTGTGTGTGTATTGTATGTGTGAGTGTGTGTGTGTGTGCCTGTATGTATGCGCTTTGAACAGTTTAAATTATTGACATGATGCCACGTTTGAATTTGGGCAATGAATCTGAAATGTTAGAATTTAGACAAATATTATTTAGAGTATGAAAAGCTCGGTTAATTGGTGAATAAGATCCTGCATTCGCAAAGATACGGTAAAGGCGTCACAGGCGAAAAATAATGTAATTTGAAACGCAAATATTTAAATTTAAATTATTCGGAGTCACTATCGTAGCAATATTTAGACGAAAATCTTTTAGCATTTTCATAACCGGAAATATTAGTGGAAACCTTTGAAACATATCAGTTTAACCGGCTAGTAGCTCAGTGGACTAATGCGTCAGATTCCCACCGCTAGCTAAGTCCTCCATAATTGCACAAGCAACATGCTGTGACCCTACGCCGAGGTCGACGCACACGTAGAACATATGAACATAAGTCAGTGGTGACATTTGGAAGGCACTTCTAGTGTTCTTTACACTATGATGTGAGTATCGCCCAAGAGTCCCAACTGCTCCCAACCATCTGGAGGGAGTGAGGGTACCAATTGGGGTACGTTGTGGGTCTGAAGGTAGTGGGGAGGGGAAAGCGATGGGGGAGAGAAAGGTGGGGAGGTAACTGGCCATTCAAATCTGGTCACCAAATACGGCTAAAGTCATTTCAAGCAACGATTTGATTCTAGATTGAAAATCTTGGTCTTTGAAAGTATCTACCACTCTGGAAAGTGCCACAAATATTGAGTACTAGTTCTTTTTATTTTTTTCTTTTATCTATAGTTAGTAAACACTTGTAGATAGTATCATTTTCAGAAAGACATTTTGATTAAAACACACGTCATATTTTCTCTGAACTTTTATACTGAATTAAAAAGGTTATAATTTACTGCCCTGAAGAATTGTGATTGTTGTAACAAAAGCTGGTTAGATAAACATTAAGGGCCTAATAAACGTGTCTTAAATTTTTGACAACTGATAAACAACCATTAATATTTGTTTACCAGTTGTGTAAAATTAAATATTTTTTATGAGGGTAAAAAAATAAGATATTTAAAAAAATACGCTAAAAAATCGTCTTGCCTTTTCTGATGCGCAAGCAATCTTGAATAAAATCTGTTTCCATTAATATTTAAAAAAATACAGGATTTATATATTGCAAAGGGTAACAATTATTTTATAAGCAATAATTATTAGCCTGAAACACTCATCCACATTGAAAAAACCTCCTGATAAAAGATACATGACGCCAACGGGACATGAACCCGTGTCCTTTCCACTGACTACTGAGCTATGGCGGCTTATCTCTTATCCGCGAAATAATTCAATATATACTAGTGTTTTCATTCAACAATTACTGCTTGTTACATTTACAACTTTATTTTATATGAGAAAGGCATTGTAAGTGCTAACTCTCTCACTAGATGGCGTCGAGACAAATTGTCTACATTATTTGGTGAAAATACTAGAACTTGTCAAATATTGATTTCCTGATAAAAGATACATGACGCCTACGGGACGTCCCGTTGGCGTCATGTATCTTTTATCAGGAGGTTTTTTCAATGTGGATGAGTGTTTCAGGCTAATAATTATTGCTTATAAAATAATTGTTACCCTTTGTGCTATGCATAAAAAATCTTGTCTTAAACATTAGTTTACCAAAAAATAATAATTTATATATTGATTGAATATACCCGGATCTTATTTTGAATGAAGACTGCGTGAATTGGGAGTATTTTGTAATTCCTTTTCATGAGGAATACAAAATGAATAAATGTCACACGGCATTGCATGTGTGTAACTTATCGGGCAAACGTCGCACTAGTTATCAATAACCTCAGAGGTATAGTTTAATGGACATCTAGTAGTACTTGTTACGGGTGATAGGAATATCGGGGTCACCCTGTACCGTAACGGTTACATTAATAGTGCAGTTTCTCAATGGCTTATAAGATTTATTCTAAAGTCTTCTTATTTTGTCGGTTTACGTAAGCTAACAAATCAAATACGTGGAGTAGCTTAATCTTATAATCATTCCATAATTCTCCTATAAGGAGGATGAAACGTCTTTCTCCTCACTTCTGAAATTTTGTAATTGTACGTCCACATTCATCTAACTCCGATCCAATTTGTTTAATGTTTTCCAATAAGTTCTTGAAAATCACCTGATGTTACCAGTATTGTAGCTATAGCATTCACACGGGGGGGATTTATTTCTCTATTTACTTCTACTTATCACAACTTATTATTTACATCACATTGATAAGAGAGATGGTGCAAATAATATTGTTGTACACGTACAGGGTTTTCCCATAAGAGGTGTTATTTTGAATAGCCCGCTAATTCGTTAGATGTTACTTTTGAAGCTGTCATTTTTTGACATTTGACAAGTAAAAACTACGCTATTAATAAAAATGGAACGATACACGCTTCAACAACACATTGAAAGTATTAAAATTCACTTGAGGGAATCAAATGCAAATCATCTTGAGTGATGAGGCCCATTTCCACATCGGCGGCTTCGTCAACAAGCAAAATTGTCGCATCTGGGGCTCGGAAAACCCAAGAGTTATTGTTGAAAAGCCTCGTTATTTTCAACGTGTGACTATTTGGTGCGGTTTATGGTCCGGCGGAGTCATTGGACCTTACTTTTTCGAAAATGAGGCTGGAGCAACAGTTACGGTGAATGGATTGCGCTATCGAGAGATGATTAATGATTTTTTATGGCTGGAATTGGAGGGTATTGATCTGGAAAACGTTTACTTTCAACAAGACGGCGCTACGTGCCACACAAGCAACGAAACCATTGATCTTTTACGATTGAATATCAAAATAACACCTCTTATTGGAAAACCCCGTATTTTACAGGAATGTAATCAACGAGTACTTCACAATATTCTCCCCCCTTATATAGCTCTTGGATATCACAATATATTTCTGAGACGTTCCCAACTTCTACCATTCATGGAGATGGTCGATTTTTCCGTCCCGGTTACAAGGAGCTGGTTCTTTTAATGTCACTAGAACCGTCGATATATTTCTCCGATTAACCGGCTATATATAAATATTATTGTTCCTTTTAAAATATTTCAAAAAATAGAAAAAATATTGTAAAAAGTGACAAAAAATTTCCGGTTCGTTTTCCATTTCTTTGACCACCCCTCCCCTTCAGATTGGATTTTTTTCTGAAATTCTCTAGCAATTGTTTCAATTATTTTTATTTTTTAGGAACCGGTTCCAAAAGTAACTAGTTACCGGTTCCACATCCAGTCTTCGCTAACTGGTACCGCAGTGACAACCCATTTTTTAGAATCAACTATTTCTACATTCATTGCGCGTAAGAAAATTACTGGACCCTATTTCTTTGTACCAAGTGTTTTAATATTTGAGATTTTATTAACTTTTTTTAACATTATCTCCACACACGAGGCCCTGAAGAAAAAGAAATTTCTCAATGCCTATGTCATCTTTGGGGATGCTTCGGAGGGTCTTTTATGGAAATGACGAAGAGAAAGTTCTGGGAAGGAAAAAGGTAGGAGGGGTAGGTAGGAATCCGGGCGTCAATGTGTCCAGGAATAACGGACTTCTGAATCCACCCCTCCTACTGCGGTGCAAGGAGATGGGTCGAGAAAGAGTCCAGTTAGAGAGGTCAAAAGGTCTCCGTCAACCAGTCTCTCCCGATTCGATCCGCTATACAGTTGGTTGGCAAAAACATCCGCCACCAAAACCTAGACAAACTTCACCTCATGAACCCGGGCACCACTCCTGCTAAGTCACCAAATGTAGAGAACCACTTGGGGTGACATATTGCAAGGGTGTTGGTTATCAAATAAATTGGTTCCCGGGGCGGCGGTACCCCTACTCGTTTCTGAAATTAGTCTTTTCTCTAGTTTTCACCAGTAATGGTCAGAGTTTTACAGTTTGAAGACCTCATAAACTAAGATTGATATATTTGTAGGGCTTGGATAGCGACAAGAAAGCACAAGTAGGTACTTCTAACTACTACAAGTAGGTAACATTGAAGTTACTTCTAACATTGATTCTTTTCTTCGCGTATTTAACGGCAAGATCATTGCGACGCAAGCCGCTTTCAAAGAGGGAATAATATTACTTACGTTCTTCTTGTCATCCATACTTCAATCTTCCTCGGTGGGCCTTCCAGTGCCATTCCAGCTCGCCACGCCATTCCACTCCACCACCACGTGATAACAGTCAAAGAGTAACACAGCGAAAGAGGATGGAATGTTAACATTCTGTGAACAGAACCGGAACAAAAGGCGCAAAATTTTAAATCGGCAAGCCGAAAAAACAATAACAAAAAAAACGGATGAATATAATTCCCAAAAGCAGAGGCGGTTCCTTGGTATGTGCATTTGTGCACTGCACTGCTTGGTGATGATCTGGCTTGTAAGTCACACAGACCATCAGGGAATAATTATTTCCATATGAAAAAAAATGGATTGATTACAAAATTCACTCTGCAGGAAAGGTAACAAATTATAATCCAGCCACCAAATACATTAAAGCAGAAGACTCACCAAAAATATCACTCGCATTGAGTTTAGCTCCTTAATCTTCAAATTCGGCAGCGGACGGCAATCGGCACAATAATACTTGCATTCGCACTATGAAATTATAATCTGCCACGACCAGCTCTCAAGAGAGTAGAATTTAGAATAATAAAGAATTAACACATTGTAATTCTAAAGTACTGTCACTTTATTGTGACAAAAATATTTTAATCCTTTAATCTTAATCCACCAAACAGGAATAGTGGTGCCCTCTTTTGTCAAACGATATAATTCGGATGAATCCAGCTGATTAATGCAAAGATGACTGTAATTCATTATTACTTACCTGCAGAGCAAAATCTATACAAAACTGACCAGAGATGTCTATTCTGTTCACTATTTTTAATTTTTAATTTTTAATTTTCAAATTTTCAAATTTTATTTCAAACTAATTTTAAGTCTACTGCTTCTCTACTGCTTGTCTTCAGCCTATTTGAGAGTCGTGCATATTTTGTTGTGCACAAAACTTTACAACATCAGGCGGGATCAAGACAGCTCTACCCGATGAAACGGTGACATGAGCGAAACAGGCTCGTAGATAATTCATCCCGTGCACTATCGACGCATGCGTGCAAGTGCCTTGAAGGCAAGTGAATTTTAAACAATTTTAATCGTGATTTAGTTTTATCTAATCAATTATTTTATAAATTAATGTAACTTAGTGGCGTGAACGAATTGCAGTACCACATTAATTGATTTGCTACATAGTGGGTACATTTTAAAACTTGAAATGCTCTGCGGACAATTTCAGCCATGATTCGCCCCTGCTCAATAGTATCTTCTGATCAAATCGTTCATTAAAATAGTTTTACTTGACCTGGTACGAAGATGCGAAAATACAAAATAAATCTTGAAATTCTGCTAGGTATAGTTTTGAAGGGTTTTTCACAGAGCCCCTCAGTGGAAAATGGTTTTTAGTGTGACATCATTGAACGTCAGTGACAAACGCATCTTTTCCTAGAAACAAATAAACGTAACTTAGGATCTATCCGCTTATGAAGGCCCAGAAGTCAATAATTAAAGTCATAATACGCAAACCATATAGGTTCTCTAGCCATGAGCTCTTTAAACAATTTAATGTACTTGATGTTCGTCAAAACTATATAAAAAAGGCTACTATCCATGTACATAAAAATCTAGATAATATTAATAAAATTGACCATAAACATATCACAAGAAGCCACACCAGAAATGACCTTATGATCCCAACGAGCAATACGGCAAAGTATCAAAAGACACACACATACTTGGGACCGAAACTGTACAACAAAATCCCCCCTGAATTAAACATAAAATCTTGTAATATTTCCTACATAGGCCCAATAATAACTAAATGGTTGATTGGACTGGGTAGAGGAGAATCTGAAAAAAATTTTAAAAAACGTCACATAATAAATAGACATAGACTAATCACACACTATACCTATGTATCTTCCACTATTCTAATTATTGCTCACACACAATTGAAACATACACAACAGCTTAAGTTTCGATTCTATCATAAGATTGTAACGATTAAACATCACAAATTATAACATTAATGAGATATATTATAGACATAGACAAATCACACACTTACTTTCACATATTTTGGTTCCTTGGAACGGGCAATTTGCCTAGTTATGAACCAATAATTTTGACCTTATAAGGTACAATAATCTATAATCACTAAAAATATTTTAATTATATCTTGTATCATATTGTACTGTGTGTAAATCTAAAGGAATAAATAAATAAATACGTATAGCAGTTTTTCTATGATGGTTTGAAAAGCAGATAATTTACTGATCGTGTATGTACTCGTAAGTGCAAATTTGAACGTCATCGCAGTCAGTGCGGGTAGTGCGGGTAATGCGGGTAACGCGGGTAATGCGGGTGCGGGAGTTGGATTGCATTGCCACTGAGACTGGAGGAATGCGACGTTACGGTGCAGATTGGATGACGTGCTACATGACTGGATGCTGCGTGACTCGTTTCATGGTTTCTGTCATATCTTTATCTGACGAGTAAGTTCCGTAGTCTGTTAGAAATAACATCCAGAATTCCTGTCAATTTTTTTTAATTTTATTTATTAAAATTCACCTAACTTAAACAATAGTTAAAATAATTGTCAAGACTTGCATTGTTCAAAGCCAGCCAAAACAATCTAAATCTGACGGGGTACGCGCGACGTCATCCGTACTTCAGTTTTATCGGTTAACGGTAAGGTCAATCCCATTCGGGTCGGTATCAAATCAACAAATCCCAAATTAGATATTTAAATAGATTTCCAAAATATATTAATTCTTTTGAAATAACCGTAGTGGTAACCCATGTGCTAGTCGAAGCAGCTCAACTTTGCACACAATTGGCCGCATTCTAATGCACGTGGCCGACCGACCGGTGAAGTATAGGCTTAAGATCTATTCTGTCAGAACCCACTGTCCAATCACAGGGCGTTTAAGTATCTTACGGTTTTAATAGTTTTTAAAAGACGATTTATTAATTCTTTAACTATATATAATAAAATATAATCGTGAAAACATAATTTAATTGACAAACGACTGTGTACAATGAAACAAATAATTCATGAAAAGATATATACATTGCTTATCCAGTCAAAGGGGTTTTTTTATTTGTTGTATAAAATTGAAATAATAAGAATTTCTCATCAAATTTCGGAATTGTTCTATATATTTCTTGGTTCCATGATAACTCAACACAGTGACAATTCAACACACTTTTAAAAAATTATATAAAGTCATTGAAAACGACGAAAAATTTTTTTTTAACCTAACCTAACCTAACCTACTTAACCCAGTTAATAAAGTTTTTGTTTCATCACTTTCCATGACTTTATATAACTTTTAAAAGATGTGATGAATTATCTTTTTGATGATTTATCCGGTCACCATATTTCTTCACTTTAAAGATCTCATAAAAACTACTATTTTAAAAACAAGATGAAATTACCTTTTATATGTTTGTATTTGAAATATACTTTTACTGTTTAAAAATTGCAATATCTTAATTTAAAACTTGAAAAAAGCTTAAGGCGATGCACTACGTCGTGTAATATTTTAAATTGAGCCGCTATCAATAATATCCCTTACGTAGATGGCCAGAAAATTATTTATGCCAGAAAAATATGGCCAAAAAGTGCCTTTTATTTTATTTTGTGGATGTTCAGGCATAAATATTTTTTTTTTTTTACATCATTTTTTAGATTCTTAATTTGCCACATTATTCAATAAAATCATAACCGAAAATGGGTTCGAAAGTAAGAGAATTTGAACTTTAAAGCAGTTTTCATAGGCCTTATACATTATTTTTTTCTGGGCTTATAAAAAGATTTATCTAAAAAATACTTGATTATTTCAAAGACCACGATGTATTCTACTCGCAATATTTAATTATAGCATCTGAAACATATCTAGGCGACCAAATTTCCAAACCAAAAACACATGATTTTGCATTACTACATATGGCATCGCCTTAACACAAACATTTTTAATCAAAACATCGAAAAATGTCAGAGAATTAAAATTTCTAAAAACACAGTCCTTTTATTTTAAAGGATTTCACAAGTTAACTTTCACTTCACTTTTAAAAATGATTTATAATTATAATATATCACAGATAATAATAAAAAAATCATTTAAACCACAAAGTCATCTTAGATCAATTTTGTAATCAATACAAACGTTGATATTTTTGACTTTATATTTATATCTACACGTGCGGCAATTATCTAATTAATCAACATCACTTTCGTCTTAGGCTTTATTGAATTCACGCGGTAAAAGTCAATTAAAAAATAATATGGCCAAATTAACCTCGCTTTTTCCGATGAGATAAAAATATATTATTCACAGTATGACATTATTAATGGATTAAAACTGACAAAAAATAACACAAATAATAGCAAATACCTTGAATTATACTAGTGTCTTGGTTAAACTTCCGATTTTATGTTCGGGTTAAATCTTCCCCATAGGAAAAACTAAATCCTTCCACACACTTTTCCACAAATGATCATCTGGTCAATCAACATTATGCAAGTGCATTATATAAGCAAAATAAATACAAAACAATACAAGAACAACACGTCAACTCACCAGAGATCAAATGGGAAAATAATTCACCGACTCCAGATATTTTCATATCAGAGGGTTCGGCTCGGTAGAACTCCTAACAGGGCCTATAAATCCTACTGATCCATCATTATAAATATTTAAAAAATCTTTCGTTATCCTACATGTATTCAAAATGACCGACTTTTTCATCTTTATATATTAATTTTTTGATAGATCTAATACGCCTAAATGTTTAATGAGAGAGCTAGGTATAATGCCAGTAGCCGAAATAACAAATGGTAATATTTTTATAGTTTGAGAATGCCAAATTCTTTTTATCTCATTTCCTAGATCTGTGTATTTTCTTATTTTTTCATTGACAGATTTTTGAATACTACAGGAATTTGGAATAGCGACATAGAAATTATTATTAAGATTAAAATTATTATTATTGAGCGATATGCTGAAATAGACCAAGCCATGATACGTATAGCGTAATGTGTCGCCTACCTTGATCGTTCTTGCTCCTAATTAAAGTACCGGCATACTTCATCCAAATTTATATAAATGTCGATATTATTGACTCGTACATTCAAATTTGGAATACTTAATTGAAATCTGGGGAAATGCATTTAAACTACAGGTAACACAAAACAAAGTAATCAAAAAGCTACTTCACTTCAAACCCAGAACACCACCCACAACAGAATTCATTAAAACGTCTCAAGTAAATACACACTTTACATGGCAACACGAAAACATACATTTACACCATAAATACTAAATTATTATAAGCAATAATTAGTCGCCTGAAATATCAATACAAATTGAAAATATCTCCCGAGTAAAAATAAATGCCGCCAACTGAAATTGAACCCGTGCCTTCCGATGTCCGGTCAGGTGCTCTGAAACCACTGAGCTATGTCGGCTTATTTCCAACACGCCAAATAATTCAATATGTACTAGTACTTCAATCAACAATAACTGCTTATTATATATTTTCCACCTGAAAACAACCAAATTTATTTTTGTAGGAAAGGCTTTGATAGTGCTAAATTTCCCACTAGATAGCGTCGAGACACATTGTATCTAACCTGCATAAAAAACCTTAACTTATAAACATTAGTTTATCATTAAAAAAATAACCATACATACTCACTATGACAAGCAATCCATTGGTTACGAGGGGGGCAATATTTATAATTGCCTTCCAGGCAACATCTATCTATGTAAATAGAAATGTAAATGTTCGTTTGTTCAAAATCTTAAATCTGAAAGTTCTTCACCGATTGCTTTGAAATATTGACAACATTGCATTCAAATACGCGTGTGTTTTTATATACCTATATTATATAGATGTCATCTGTGACAGGTTAAAAATGCTATTTTGAAAAACCGAAATCTGCTGGGCAAAAATGCTTTTTTTGAAAAAAAAAAGCGCCATTTGTCGGAAGTAAAAGCAAAATGCGGTATTGTTTTTATATCTGCACAGATAGACTGCACCACAGCATCGCGTGGTAAGGTACAGCTAGTTAAAAATGAAAAAAAGTGTAAGTACATTTAAAAAATTTTGTTCATTATCATGTTCAATCAGCAGTTCAATCACACTGAAATTGAATAATATTCTTATGTTATGTTATGTATTTATGTGTAATGTAATTAAAAAAATACTTATTTTAGTTATTTCTAGTTAAATAAGTGAAAATGTAATTTTCTTTTATCTGGAATAAACAAAAATAAAACCTTTCAGAAAGTGCCATCCTACATTCGTGCTAATGGTAGTTTAAAAAAACAAAACATCACTGCGGTAAAACTACCAGAAAAAAGAAACTAACTCGAATACAACATAATCCGTGGTGCTAGCAAAGATTGCAACTTTGTTTATATCAACTAGAAAAAAACTCTATTAAAAATCATAAATTATATGCTTTTGCCAGTTCGCTAACAGGAGAAAATGTTTTTATTTAAAAATAGTTAACGAAATTCGGTAGCCGCATTTTTTAATAAACTAGAATTAAATTATAGGTTATTATAACACCTAAATCATCAATGCGTTTGGTATAAATCAAACTGTCTCGTATATATTATTATTAACCTGTTAGTGGATATCTCCGGTTCATTATTGATTAATCTGCTACGTTTTAATTTATGGATCCAGGTGACATAACCTGTGAAATAAATACCTCTCGATTACACTTTCTCTCAGTCACAGCTTGGTTAGGTTAGGTTACGTGAGATGATAAATTAATTGGCTATGCAGGTACCTACAGAGAGATGTGACCGGTCAAAAATAAACGACATCACTATACATAAGTTCATACGAAAGTTTTGAAAATTTTGTAATTCTTGACGAAGAAGGGAAGATTTACCTAATTAAACACGAAGGCTATTTTTTTTTCTCATATACTCGTGTTAACATGTTTGGGTTAAAAATATTGAACAAGTTGGATTAGTGAGTTTTTCACAGCGAAATTTATATTTCAAAGTACTATAGTGATCCGAAAATAATTGCATTGATCACGTGGTGAAATATTTGTAATCGGCACGCTAAAAATATCACTCCTTATGTAGATGGCGATAAGGTTTAAATTCCAGTTTAAGAGGAAGCTACAAGCAAAAACTGTGTATATTCTTGGTATACCTTATATTGTAGGTAATAGGTATTAAAATCGCTTGACCAACAAACACACGATTTTGCATTGTTTCCTACTCACCTCAACCAGTACCAAAAAGAATAGCCGATATCTACTTCGCACCGTTCGAGAGTTTTAACAGCTTAAAAAAAACTGCTCTGGACCACTGGGCTACGTCGGCTTATTTACAACACGCCAAATAATTAAATATGTACTAATACTTCAATCAACAATTACTGCTTATTATATTAATAAACAACCAACTTTATTTTTGTATGAAAGGCTTTGTTAGTGCTAAATTTCCCACTAGATGGCGTCGAGACATATTCGATCTACGTTTGTTGATGAAATATTTTGACTTGTCAAATATTATTACTTTTTTATAATGATAAACTAATGTTTATAAGACAAGTTTTTTTATACATACCACAAAGGATAACAAATTTATATAGGCAATAATTAGTCCCCTGAAATATCCATAAAAATTGAAAATATCTCAATCAATCAATTTGTATGGATATTTCAGGCGACTAATTATTGCTTATAATAATTTGTTATCCTTTGTGCTTTGCATAAAAAACCTTGTATTATAAACATTAGTTTATCAATATAAAAGAATAATAAATGTTACAAGTTGTACATTTAATTCCACTGTCAATAATACGAATAGATGTTTTTAAAGACATCTGCGTTATATATTTTAACCCAGATACTTTATTAGAGCACAACTGCTGGCCATGTACAAATAGCGAGTTCGCCTCACTGTTGAATTTGGCAGCCACCTCTGGTCTGGAGCCCTAAAATACTTAAAAAATCCCTTGACTCTGCAGGAACTGGGCGGTCCGATTGATAGATTCATATATCTTTACAAACGGTTTGCAAGTCTGTAAAGCACAGGCGTCAGGTGTAATGAAAATTTAGTGTTTTGTAAACTATATTTTAATGTAAAAAACTATTAATTAAAAAATTCAACACAAAAATTAATGAATTCCCATAAAAAAACATACACAATCAATAAAATATACATCCGATAAATTCAAGAATTTTAGTATAGTAAAAAAATAAAAATAATACCCCGTTTAAAATTAAATACAGAATTTTTAAAATTATTTTCATTATGCTTTCTTAACTCCATATTTTTATTTACGTAAAATAAATAAGAAAAAATATACGATGATAAAATATTTATTGTAATTAAAATTGAAGCAATCTCCATGTAAATTATCTGCTATTACGTACAAATATATTGTGCTTGTAAGAAATTGTCCCGGGTTTCAAGATATTTCCAAATGGGCAAAAATAATCATCTCACTGAAGATGCTCACAGCACCAAACTTCCGGGTACTTACATTATTCCATTAAATTTTCTCTATTGCGTAACAGCATATTCGTGCTTCTCATCTTAAGATAATATTGTCATCCGTAAATTCAACCTTCTTATTATTCTTCTGGTACCTACGAGCAATGTTAATAATCAGTAACTGTACAAGAGTAGGTTAGTTGTAGTGTTTTGTGAACACCTCACCAGGAGAACCTGTGCTGAGGTGTTCGCATATTTTTGTTAAAGTGTTTACTGGCATTAATTAAAACTATACCACTTTGAAAGAATGATCTACAATCTACACCATTTTTAAGAAATTATTTTGACACTTTTATGGTTATATATATTATTTTTATGAGAGGATAAAAGGGTGATGGTCAAAGTTTTATATAATTCCATATTGCTTGCCATACAGTCCCATACAGACCTGTTACATCTAAAACGATGTGTTATAAGGACGTGGCAACGATATGCGCTGTGATCTGCTAGCCAGGTGGTATTTGAAAATTATGCTCCTGCCGTAGGATTTACGAAGCACCGTAATTACGCGGCTGTCATTTGTCAAAGTGACAGATCCCATACAAAGAAATGATATTCCGCTGCAGATCTCCAATAGATCTGATCCCCTCTCCTGAGGAAGATTATAGTGTAATGTGTCACCCCAACATATAATACGTATATTATGCGCGCATAATATAGCGTAACGTGTCTAAGGCTTAATACTTTGCGATTTTGTTTTAAAATTGTGGAACAGATTTAATTAAAGTCTTTTGCCATCAATTGATGTCATTGTATTGTTCTTTTCGGCGTCTTAATGAGCTTTTTGAGACATCGGTCATCGATACTGCAGATTTATATACTTTTCTGTGCTGGCCGACAATAGTGGAGGTTGCCTATAGGTGCGTCCATAATACTGATAGTGAGTGATCCTTACTGCTCAGATAAAATGTCGTAGCTGTACCTACTCTGTTTATATTTAACTAAAAAAGACAGTAGTAGTTTTGCGATGGCAAATTTCAGACAAAAAAATTTCTGCACACTTGATTCCTTGATACATTGAAGATGTTTGCAGCTTCTTTAACACACAGTTTTAACGTCTGTGTTTCTTATCGTAAAAACATCTATCTATTTAGATTTATATGTATTTATGTGACACCTCACAAGAGACATAAAGACAGAGTAACTATGTTGCAACCTGGGTGGGCAGCGTTGTGAGGCGAAGTAAGGTAGGGGCTCTGGGAAGGGATTTATGAATGCGCATCTTGAAGCGCCTCGGGTTATATGAAGGTGGAAAAACAGGTGACGGTAGCTCGTTCCTTCTTACATTGAGCCTCTACATCAGAGATGGCAATCGGTCTATTTATTTTTATTTTTATTTGGTACATTATTTTGTTACAATTTATGTTTTCCAGTAATGTAGGCCTCACTGGGTGGCTTGCCCGTGCTGAGGCCTTCATTTTATAATATGAAAATCTAAGATAGTAAATTTGAAAAGAAAATAATAAATTTAAAATTAAAAATAAAAATACATAATAATACATTTAAAATTAAAAAATAATACAATGAAAATAATCTTGTGTGTTTGTGAGTGATGTGTGTTTATGTTGGTTTTGTGTGTTACGTGTAGGTTTTATTTTTATTTTATGCTATGACATTTTGGTAATATTGTCTTTTTTGTTGTTTAATCCATTTTGTAATTTTGTGTTTGAATTTATTTTTATTTTCCTCAATTTTAATTTCAATTTTTAGACTGTTGAAAGCTTTTATTGCATGGTATTGGTAGTGTCTTTGCCAAAGGTTGAATTTACTGTTGGAGTTTTAATGTTTTCTTTGTACGCTTGTCTAACTGGTCTGTTAGTGTTATTTTGTGTGTGTTGAAATTTATTTTTTTTGTTAATAATGTAGTTTAGTAGTGTTTTAATGTATAATTGGCGTATATCTAGTACGTCACAGCTTTTGAATATTTGGTCTGTATCGGTCAGTCTATGTTTTTTTAGTATTACCTTGTTATATAACTGTTAAAGCCATATAATATACTATAGGTGTGTTACACAAATAGTATATTATATGGCTTTAACAGTTATATAACACTGGCGCCCCACGTTGGGCGCCAGTGTTATATAACTGTTAAAGCCATATAATATACTATAGGTGTGTTACACAAATAGCCATCGCCGCACAAGCCGGCGGCAAAGCTTGAAACTCCAATCATTCAGGGTGTGGATTATAGTCAATTTCCCAATTAAAACAAGTCTCTTGTTATGAAGGTTTATTATACAGGTAAAACAGGTTATCAACAGGTCTACAAAAGGTACAAGCTTTTTAAGGCCTAACTAGTTACTTAGGCAATCTATTGACTCTAGGGGCTCTGATTGACAAGGTATATTATGCGCTCACGTGTAATTTACGGCGGATGCGGTGAGACGGTCGGCAGGGGCCACGGCAGGTGCCAGGCAGGATGCGGGGCTGATGTAGATAGGCGGCCACTAGGGCACACCACGCTGGACGGCAAAGGGACGCCAGGGCGGCGGCCGGAGTCGCAGAGACGATGGAGCAGAACGGGGGCACTGATTGGTGGGCCAAGGGGGCTCCACACAAGCAGGCTGGAGCGGCAGAGACGATGGGGCAGTACGGGGGCACTGATTGGTGGGCCAAGGGGGTCCACACAAACGGGCTAGGGCGGCAGACGCCCAGGGCTGAGGCCGGGGTCTACAAGTTCACGATCTCAGCCTGGGGTCGACGGTAGGTGGGGCAGCTAGCATCACCGGGGTACGAGGTTGGCGGCGTGGTCAGAGGCATGACACAGCTCTACAATGTAAGGAGGCTGTGGTTCTGAGGGACTGGCGGCACACATGGTGAAACAAATCAGGCCGGTCCATATCTATGGCGACACCAATTTCGGCGGCGATGGTAACTCGGAACTAACACATTGTGTTGAGATCAGCGGGGTCGGCGGTCAACTGGCGCGTGGGCAGCTAGCCGCCAGTACTTGACCTGCGTTGGTCCTCGCTGGGGGGGGGCTTGTCCCACTCCTTGGCGCGTGCCCAATGCCCTTATAAGGACACGAAGTACATGATTGGCTGTTAACCCGCGTGATCGTGACAAGCGGAGATATCGCGGATGTATTTGTATGTATTGGTGATCTAACACGCCATCAGTGCGTGGTTCGTTTCCTGTAACGCGTGAGAATATACCTAACTTGTGCAGTTAGCTTGTTTTTATGGGCGATCCATAACAACCTTTAAGATCGTTTTCTGTGCGGTTTCTATGTAATTGATAGCCGAGTTTGTTGCTCCTCCCCAAGCAATAATTCCATATTCTATTATTGATTGGCAGAGTGCAAAATATATTGTTTTCAATTGTTTTATTTTATATATGTTTCTTATGTTAAGGAAAATGTGTATTGTTTTGAGAAGTTTATTTGTGATTTGTTTGATGTGAGGTATCCATCTAAGGTTATGGTCAATTACGATTCCTAGATACTTTATTTGATCTGTTTTTTCTAGAGGAGGGCAATCGCAGATGTTGGTGTTTAAACATTCGTGTATTTTTATGGTGTTTGTATTGTTTTTTGGCTGTCCCGTGCTATTTATACTGTATGTTGTGAATTTTGTCTTTGATATGTTAAGTGTAAGTATGTTTGAGTCTAGCCATGTTTTGACTTGCGAGATTCCCAAATTCGCTATGTTATATACATTATTCCAATCCTTAGATTTGAAAAGTAAAACTGTGTCATCAGCATAGCTAACTATTTCACCATCTATTTTCATGCTGCAAAGTTCATTTATGTAAATAGTAAAAAGAACGGGCCCTAGTATGCTTCCTTGTGGAACTCCATATGTAATCGGCAGTGGTTTACTAGTATGGTTGTTAATTTTGACTTGTTGAGTTCTGTTACTCATATAACTTTTAAATAGTTGAAGTTCCTTGCCTTTGATACCCATGTTTTCTAATTTTTTAAAAAGTGAATTGTGGCAGATTGAGTCAAAGGCTTTAGCTAAATCTAGATATATCGCTATGCATTTGTACCCTTGATCTAAGTTGCTATGTATATAATCTACTGTACATGCCAAAGCTTCTTTTGTGCCTATTTTGTCTCTAAATCCATATTGGTTATCCGAGATTAATTTGTTTTCTTCAAGGTATTTTATAATTTGGTTTTTTAATACTCTTTCGAAAATCTTTGATAGCGAGTTTAACAGAGTGATTGGTCTATAATTAGTTATTTCCATTTTGTCTCCGGATTTATAAATGGGGATAACTAGTCCTTTTTTAAGAGTACTAGGAAAGCAGGAGTGTGTTATACTAAGGTTGATTAAGTGTGTTATAGGTTTCAAAATTTCATTTTTTAATATCTTAATGCAATCCGTTGTTATCTCATCTAATCCAGGAGCAATTCGGTTTTTTAATGTGTTTATTATTTTGTCAATTTCCTCTTCCGAGGTTGTTTTTATTGTAAATCTGTGTTGTCGGATTGTCAATCAAACGGGCCACCCTTCTTTGAACAGAATTAAGTAGGTTTATCAAGTACTGTGGGGCTCCAGCCCAGTGGCAACTCCCAAATTCAACGGTTGGGTGTCCTTTAGATTTGGACAGCTGGCCACTATTGAAGAATCTGCTTGTCCTATACAAGAAACCCAGTTTCATGGAAGACATATTTACTCGAGCTTCTATTGAGCTCCGATACTTGAGCCGGTCTGACGTGCTTCCTCTAAGCATTTCATTGGATTCTTCATTAGAGAGGGTACTTCCATCACATTGCATCAGACATTCATTGATCCCCCTTTTTGCCGAAATCAGACACGCTTGGGTTTTTGAGACGTTGAAACTGACCAGGTTGTCGTTAACCCAGGCACGAATCTTCTCAAGATGGTGATCAACTTTTTGTCTCAAACTTCCAGAGCTGTTCGGACCTTATAAGAGGAAGGGAGTTTGTCAAAAAGATATTCCTCGTGAACGGTGATATCGTCAGCGTAGCAATGAATTGGGGCTCATTCAACGAGATCGTTGGTGTGCAATAAAAACAGCGTCGGTGACAACTCAGATCCTTGTGGCACCCCCGCATTGATTTACTCCATAGTTGTATTAAATTCATCATCGTCGCTTTAAAATTTGAACATTTATGCATCCTCTGCCATCGTCCAATAATTTATTCTTAGTTCTTCCAACAGTTGATCTATCTGCACGCTTATCATAAATTTTATGATAATTTATATTTTAACTTTATATCTAATCTTCTAATATCTTTCGACATTCTTCACTTCAGTTCAGCTCTCTGAGACAGTGCTGTACGGGTTTTATGAGTGATTTAGTCCTTCTTGTGAGCTGTTCCAGTCTTCGAAATTCATATACATTTCAGCGTGAAATGTATATGAATTTCGTTATAAAATATGATACAAAAATATTACAGTTTGTTACCTAATTTGTTGTAAAGGTACGTATAATACATTTAATTCGTAGATCCAAAGATCTTGTAAACTCAATTTGTTTCTAAGAGTACGTTGAATGGTTCTGAAATCGGGGTATAACTCTGCGCAAAATTTTCGCCGAGCGACATCTGATTATATTTTCGTCATAACTGACTTGTTTGTTGCTAAATTATATTTTTGTAAATTGTAGCGTGATAGTGTGCTTATATATTTATGAAAATAGTATATAATCTACCATATGCAGTTTTCTCAGAATAGCTAGTTATATTCAGAGAATACGCTCACGTTAAATAGGTAGAAACAGTTCTGGAAATGGTGTATGTACATATTTAACTGTAGCGAACTTTTGCGTCTACACTGTTAAAACTTAACCATAAACTACTTACGCACATAAAGCACGAAACTTTCTGACTAGACATAGTAACTCTAAAATCCAAATAACCGCAGGGATAATAGTTTGTAGTACAAATTGGCAAACTGCTTTCCACTTGGATTAAGAAGCACCTACACTGAAAGATCGCAGTTGTCGACTAGGCAGCCACTGTACGCTAACCGCAGCTACCTAAAGTCACTAAAGTGTGATGTAAGTGGATGCAGTCACGGCGCATTGTACCAAGCTAGTTGACTGTCGACAACAGCTCCGGGCTGGTGGGTGGGTGCTTCGGGCTGCGGGCTGCGGGCGGGGTAGCCCGATGTAACTCCATCAGCCGCAGACGCAACCGCAGCGCAACCGCAGCCGTAAGGCTACTGTATTACTCAGTACTCAGTCTATATTCTACTCATCACGCTGCCCTGAGCCGCGGGCGCTTCGTCGTTAGCGGGAGATCTGCGTTAAAAGGGTCAATTTTTTCATAATTTTACATCTTACTCAAACATTGAGTTTTTTTATTTAGCTGTGTAATTACAACATGTTTGAAAAATAAAATTAATATTAAACTTTTCCCAATATTTTTTGTTAAAGCAATATAGTCACACATTCCCAGTTTACGAATATAATATTGAGTTGCATCTGTTCCCAACCGCGTGGAGCCAGTGAGACTATTGCATCCCCAATTGGGGTATTTTGTGAGACTGAAGGTAGCGGGAAGGAAAGATAGATGAGATAGAGGAAGGTAGGGGAAGTACCCAACTATTCATATCTGGTCACCAAAACGGCTAAAGCCATTTCAAGCGACGTTTCCATTCTGAATGATGGTCTTACACCAGGGCGAAACTTCCACTCTGGAACGTGCCGCAAATATCCAACATATTATTTAAAATAATTAAAATGTGAAATGACACAAATCAATCAAATAAAATTTACTTGATTTTAACCTGGGCCTCCAAATTGCTAGTCGAGAGCCCATGGAGGCCGAAAATAACCTATAATATAATATTTGAATTCCTCCTAATTCCATCGACTTACGCGGAAAAAAATATCTCACGGGGATTTTACTCGCGACGCCTGGGTGAAAACTCAACGCATTTTACCACTTAGCTACTTGCCGGTTTACATGCATAACACATACTCGAAGTTAACCATGAGAATAGGTACTAATAATAATTGCACTGACTCGTTACATTATTAAATTTATTGCATTAACGCTATCGGCAAATTTCCTAGTTTTATCCAGGCTACCCTCGAGCGCAGACGTATTCAATTAACAACATTCATTAAACCTGATTTATTAATCCTCTAGCAATGATGTTAGATTAAATTAGAGAAAGATACGGCAATTATCGTGTATTTAATTATCAATATTTCTTTAGTAGTAAAATAATTATTTATCTAAGGTCAAAATTTAACAATAAATTACATTAAAAGAATAAATCACATCATACTTCACAAGTTTAAATTCTATGCCATTGTGCTCCACATAGGCTTTGCAATATATTATTATAGTTTATAAATAAATCAAAAATAACCTATGTCTACTTGGAATGAAAACTCTCTTACAATGTTTTGAAAAGCTTTCATTGTTAAGAAACAAAAAACATCAACGCGTGGTTATATTGAAAGCTTTCGTAAAATAAATACGTACTTCAATCGTACTGTATTAAGCTTTCTTGGTTGCCTTTGCATTTGTTCTACTTTATAGTTGTACTACAGATGTTTGTGGCTTTATGAAGGTTTTCTAGTTGCATTTGTTGAAGTGTTTTCTGTTCTGCGGTTGTTCCGATGTATTTTACAGTTGAAGCAAAGCTTTCCTGGTTGTACCAGTCTGTATATTTGGTAGTTCCGGCGTCCCTTTTTGTCATTGTATAAAATTTCTAAGGAACCGAATAAATGTCAAATACCGATAAAAGTTTTATTCACAATGTCGCTGTTTGCTAACTTTCCCGTACACGACCCTTGATCGCCACTACATATGACAGTTCACGACGACTAAAATCAGCTTAATGGTGCGGTTCATCCGTCTTGAGATAAGATTGTCCACATTACGGTATAAACATCGCGCAGAAATAAAAAATTTTGGCTATTTTTTTCTGAACAGAAAAAGATTAAAACTTGAGAAAATGGTGTTTCGGCAGATATTCGTGATATCATGGATAATGGCTAACGAAGATTAGTAAAAAAACAATCATACAATGGCTAAAATAATTAATAAAATCAGTTTGATTCTAACGTTTGAGGCATTGTAACTTCTAAACAATTCATGAAATGTGTCAGTGTTGCCGTCATAGAGAAAATGTTTTTTGCGACGATTAAATTAAAGATATAATAGCTGACGTGTACTCGGCGTTGCTGGGGATTGTCCTTAAGGCGATGCCATACGTAGTAATGCAAAATCATGTGTTTTTGGTTTGAAAATTTAGTCGCCTAGAAATGTTTCAGATGCTTTATTTAAATACTGCGAGTAGAATACATCTTGGCCTTTGAAACGATAGAGTATTTTTTAGATAAGTCTTTTTATAAGCCCAGAAAAAAATAATGTATAAGGCCCATGAAAACTGCTTTAAAGTTCGAAATCTCCTACTTACGAACCCATTTTCGGTTATGATTTTATTGTATAATGGCAAATTAAGTTATTTATAAAATGATCGGAAAAAATTAAATATTTATGCCTGAACATCCACAAAATAAAATAAAAGGCACTTTTTGGCCATGTTTTTTTCTTGCATAAATCAAAACAGGCGGATGGTGTTAAGCGGGAATTTAAACCTTATCGCCATCTACGTAAGAGGTGTTATTGATAGCGGCTCAATTTAAAATATTACACGACGTAGTGCATTGCCTTAAGAGATAGACATATACCATCGGTGACTTTTCTGTAGACCTTTTTAAGATATACAGTTCCATAGTATATTATTTTGATTTATCTTATAAGGTTTATCCAGCCAGCATTAGCAATGTAGGGGCCCGAAAATATATTTTTTTGACTTGATTACATAACGT
The DNA here is from genome assembly GCA_026573805.1 of Hesperophylax magnus. Classification (NCBI taxonomy): domain Eukaryota; kingdom Metazoa; phylum Arthropoda; class Insecta; order Trichoptera; family Limnephilidae; genus Hesperophylax; species Hesperophylax magnus. Next base: position 13,306,188 of record JAIUSX010000022.1, read on the forward strand.
CGACTTTTATATACTTTATATAAATTTAATATGCATGTACTATATACAAGTATATAAACCTTTCGGAAGAAATTTTCTTCACAATCCGTTGCGTAGTTTAGAAGAACGTAGACAGACGTGGATATCGACTTTATTTTATACTATTTACAGATTGCAGCACCAGTCTAGTTTATCGTATGGGTTCTGGTGAGCTATCGATGCGCTTGTTCTAGGCCTCCAGGTTTCATTGTCATGTAGTTTATTTTGTGATTGTCTCAATTTATCTCGATAACGTTGTGCAAGCTTTCTACTTGCCTAAACGTGAATTCTATAAAATGATTAATTTGCATAGTTTTTTCTGATAACATATTCACCAAATGTGTTATGGCTTTATATTTCTTATGGCTTTGATATAAATGGCGTTCCCAATGGACCCGCCACACTTTGAACATAAATTATTCAGATCCATTATATCGGCAGACATAACAACTTCTTCGTAACGCTTATACTTTTCGTAACTCGTTCTCAGCGAAGCAAAAGTATTTTTTGTCCATAAACAAATAACGCATTTATCTAGAATCTAGTTCACTATCTAATGAATCCACAAATCAATCTCCACGACAACGACAACTAAATTTAGCAGACCCTTTTTTCCGTAAAAAATATACAAATATCTTTTGTAAATATATTTTAACACAAATTATCTCACCGACCTTTTTACTTATTTGTGTATTATGATAGATTTTTGTTTCCAAAATGAATACGAACACATTTTTTTGCGACCATTTTTATATTGATTGAGTTCCGGTTAGCGCCATGCGTGAAAGATTACGGAAAATATTTTTTTATCCCAGTTAACAAATGGTAATTGTAAAATTTTAATTATTTCTTATGTAACTAATCGCTTACCTTACTTATTAATATGTACGAGGCATATTGAGATAAAAAGAAACATATTTTACTAACATTATTGTTTTTTTTTATATGTATAGTATGGTGGGTAGCTTTAAATATCCTTTATTATTTACTATCACAATAAATTAATTTAAAAAAAATCATTGATGTACTTTTGATGATATAACTATGCTATACATAACGACATATAACTGTACATAACGATACGATAACTATATGTGTTAAAATATAATTGACATTTTTTGAAATTTGAAAATATTATATATTTTTTACTCTAAATTATCTTTTTAAGGTTGAAACTTTATGTTTATTTGTGGTTTTTTAATTGGGTACAAAGCTATCTATGTCTTAATACACATGTATTATTAAAAAAATCATATTTTAGGATAAATCGATCACATATTTTAGGTTAAATTAATCACATATTTTAGGATGAATCACTCACACATTTTAGGATAAATCAATAATGTATTTTAGGATAAATCAATATCAAATTTAGGACAAATCAATCAAATATTTTAGGATAAATCAATAACATATTTAAGGATAAACCAATCACATACTTTAAAATAAATACTTTACATATTTTAGTAAAAATCAATCCTTTATATATTTTAGTATAAATCAATCACATATTTTGGAATACATCATTTACATATTTTAGGATAAATCAATCACATATTTAAGGATAAATCATTTACATATTTTAGGATAAATCAATCACATACTTTGAGAAATTTAAGTTTAAATTATCGATGTTTTGTTCTAATTATATTTCTTCTGGTTATTCGCCAAATACCTTCATTGCCATCAACGACGTTTGACTCGGTTTTGTTTCGTAAGGGGAGAGTCTTATTTAATTTATTTTCCTGGCTTCTGTGTACTGCAGGTTTTCTTTGAAATTCAATTGATGTGTGGCCATAATTTACTTTTTATATTAATAATTTTTTTAATTAATATAAAAAATAATAATTATTGAAGTAAATAACTTGCTTAAATGACAAGATAAATTTCTAATGGATAAATAACTTCTTCAATATTTTCTTGGTTTCGTAACATCTATTTATTATCAGTGGTTTTATTAATCCATCGTTTGCTAAGAAATAATGTTTCTGAAGTAATTGATATATTTTATATCTTTTCAGATAAATAAATATCCAAAATGCCGGTTAGAAAGTTTAGGTTCCCTAACAGTTTTTTCTTCTTGTAGTTAATTACTATTAGTATTTATTATTTTCATCGACATCACGATTATTATTTCCCTTTCAGAACAGTAGGAAAAAACTGGTATTTCACTAAAAATTTGGGCATTTTAATTTTTTTTGCTAAAAATAATTGTTATTATGACCGCATTTTATATTTTAGTGAATACATTTTTTTTAAAGATTTAAAATGTGTTTGATTTGTGGTCAAAATGATGTGTTCGTATTGGTTAATGAATATGGCGTTGTTGACGTCTCGCTGGCCAACGTGGCCATCGTCTAGGCAGTAGCGTTGTGCGTGCGATTTTAGATCGTTTTTAAAATCAACATAAATATTAAAATTACACAGTTTTAGAGCGATCATCAGAATTTAAAAAAACTTAAAATCTTCCATACATACGAAGAAAAATGAATATTGCTATTTTATTATGAAACTCTTGGTAATCCGGTTAATAACGGGATCGCAGGCCCTTAACGAATGAACTAACAGATTTCCTGATAAAATTTTAGTAAACTGCGAATAAATTACTAAGATGTCGGAACACGTGTTCGAACATGACGTGTTCCGACATTTATCACTACCTATAGTAAATTGGCAATTCTCATTTTCCTCCGTTCATTTTGAACGGTATCCATAGTTCGTGAAAACAACACATTGCGCATTGACAGCTCATCACAAGATTCAGTACTTTACAGAGTTGCGAAAACACCACATTACGCATTGACAGCTCATCACAAGGTTCAGTAGTTTACAGAGTTGTGAAAACACCGCATTGCGCATTGACAGCTAATCACAAGATTTAGTACTTTACAGACTTGTGAAAACACCACATTGCGCATTGACAACTCATGACAAGATTCAGTAATTTATAGAGTTGTGAAAACACCACATTGCACATTGACAGCTCACCATAAGATTGAGTACTTTACAGACTTGTGAAAACACCACATTGCACATTGACAGCTCACCATAAGATTGAGTACTTTACAGACTTGTGAAAACACCACATTGCGCATTAGCAGCTCATCACAAGATTGAGTACTATACAGACTTGTGAAAATACCACATTGCGCATTAGCAGCTCATCACAAGATTCAGTACTTTACAGAGTTGTGAAAACACCACATTGCGCATTGACAGCTAATCACAAGATTCAGTACTTTACAGAGTTGTGAAAACACCACATTGCGCATTGACAGCTCATCTCAAGATTTAGTACTATACAGAGTTGTGAAAACACCACATTGCGCATTGACAGCTTATAACCAGATTCAGTAGTTTACATAGTTTTGAAAACACCACATTGCGCATTGACAGCTCATCACAAGATTCAGTACTTTACAGAGATGTGAAAACACCACATTGCGCATTGACAGCTCATCACAAGATTCAGTACTTTACAGAGTTGTGAAAACACCACATTGCGCATTGACAGCTCATCACAAGATTCAGTACTTTACAGAGTTCTGAAAACACCATATTGCGCATTGACAACTCATGACAAAATTCAGTAATTTACAGAATTTTGAAAACACCACATTGCGCATTGACAGCTCATCACGCTCATGACAGCTCATGACAAGATTCAGTGGTTTATAGAGTTGTGAAAACAACACATCACGCATTGACAGCTCATCACAAGATACAGTAGTTAACTAACAGACAAGATTCAGTAGTTTACAGAGTTGTCAGATTTTCACTCAAAAGGCGAATGTATGACCAGGACTTCCTAGCATAGGCAAATATACTATGTTGCTAGAGTCACCTACTAGTGTAATATCAACAGAGTATCGTACTATTATAGAACAGTTTTTTGGTTGAGCCTCGTGTATGTATTCAGCTTAGGCACTCTCATTTTAGCACTTAATGTTAATAACAAAATAAATTTCTTCACTTACCATATATACTTTTTATTCCGTTGGTCAATTCAATCAGTCTGCTGGGGCAAGCTTTTTATAGGAAAGAATGTCCACTGTGTTATCGCCAGTTTCCGGCCCCCTGGTTACAATAACAATAATTACTCAACACCCCCCTCCAGCTCCGCCCCCTTGATGAGGTGCCCCGCCGGCCTTGGCACGCTCCCGTTCCCAGAGGCGATACTTTAACACTTTCTACACTCGTGTGCCTGCGCATGTGTGCGTCGATCACTTTATGCGCTGCGTGTGTATTGGTATCACGTGTACATTAAATGAATCTACACTCACATTATTATTAAATTGACGATCTGGAAACCGTTAATTGTGGCTTTTAGAAGTGTGTCTTAAATAAGAACTAACTGTCGGAGTCTAGGCAGGGAATGATTTTTTTAATGGGAATACCGAGCAAGGGAAGTATCTGGCTATTTAAATCTGGACACTAAACACGGCTAAACCCATTTCAGGCAACGGTATGACGATCTTTCACCAGAGCGATACTGAGAGTATCTTCCACTCGTTTATGTGTCGCAAACATTCCTTATTTTATTTTAAATACTGAAATTATAAAATAACAAAAATCAATGAAATAAAATTTACTTGCGCATGCCGGGATTTAAATCGAGAGCCTTATACCTCGACCACGGAGGCCGCTAAAGACTAAAAGATAACCTGACTATTCAAAAGTTTATTTTTTATTTGAGTTAGGGAAATTGTATAAAAGAGGAAGTTTAAACAGTTTTTCACTATTCAAATTGGGTCATTTAATATGGCCAAATTCCAACAACTTTTTTCAAGAATTCTTCTTCAAAAGCGGGGGTTTAGGATCACAGGGGCCTATCTACAAAAACATGGTTCTGAGATAAACGCAAATAAATATTGAAATGCTCATATGCCGACCTGTATGCCCAACCGATATTCACAACTGTATTTCTTAAACGGCTGTACATACGAGATAGAGTTTCGTGTCACTAATAAATATGATTGCGCAAACCATGCCTAACGTAAAACAACAGTTTTTTGTAGTTAGGCCCCTATGTTCCTAAGACCCAGAAAGCATAAATCAACTTCTACAGATTGATAAGTTCGGGCTTTTTGTATGAAACAAATTTGTAATAAAAAAACCATAGATATGCCAATATATATAGACAGTAAAATTCTCATTCGGAGCCTACTTATTATACTATACACCAATAAAAAACTTTTAAAGTTTCTTCCATAGATTTTCAGAGTTTTTCATTCGTGGACATAGTTAGGCAAACATATGACGTCACAATATTTATGTTCTAATTTTCGATCGAAGTTATATTATGGTTCAATTAACTCGGATTTGTTTTTAATTTTAGGGCAAAATTTTCAAAATTAGTACTGATTGTGTTAAGAATTCGGTAAGGCGATAAAGTACCTAATTGGAATAATATTTTAACGGATATTTTTTTTAATGTTACTTTGAAAACTGGAACTGAAAATCTGGAAAGTTGAAATTTCTGAAAAACTGAAACCCAGACAACTTTGACCGGTCAGTGGCTGAGTTAGCATCGCGTTTGGGTCCCACCCAGGCGTCGTGCGTTCAATTCCTCGGTTGGCTAAGTCCTCCATCACGACACAATCAACATTTTACGCTGACTGTGGTGGTAGTAGAAAATTTTCAAATATTGCAAGGTTATTTGTAACGCGAGAATTTTTATCTTTCATTAAAAAATAAGTCATACAGTTTTAAACTTCCGACCTAATTTTAAACATTGATTTTGGGATTTTTGTAACATATACAAGGAAAATATATTAAATACAGACACACCCATGGGAAATTTATTAAATATAGGCTCATCCATGGAACATGTATTAAATACAGACTCACCCATGGAAAATGTATTAAATACAGACTTATCCATGGAAAATGTATTAAATACAGACTCACCCATGGGAAATTTATTAAATATAGGCTCATCCATGGAACATGTATTAAATACAGACTCACCCATGGAAAATGTATTAAATACAGACTTATCCATGGAAAATGTATTAAATACAGACTCACCCATAGTAAATGTATTAAATACAGATTAACCTAAGGGAAAAATTCTAAGCTTGTAAAAATAATTAATTAACCTAAATATATTATTATTTTTTCTTCGTTGGCAATATTAAAAGAATTTTACCCCTTTTAGCGTTCAGTATGTCTTAAACGGTAACGAACCTGTCCATGGTCCAGAATGACTTGCAATCTGTGAGTTTTGCATTCCTCAGTGCGGCTGGAGGCTGTGGCTGGTGGCACTGGGAGGTGGCCATGTGACCCCCATAACGGAAATTCGTAAAGTACATCATCTACCTGCACATTTACACCGGCTCCAATACGATACCTACATATAAAACTCTTCGGAACAGTAAATGACGGTTAATGTAATCACAATGATTTCAGCATATTAAACGGGCACTACCTCAAAGCATCCACCAGTTTTGTTTTCAAAATTCCAACAATCTATATAAGTATAAAATATACTATTAGCTTAAATATTCTGCATCGACTTAATATATTTTTTAAGTATTCTACACTGGTTCATGTCACCTAGTTATTCTTCTAAACCACCCAAACTGGCTCAATTCTTATTTCATGGAGTCAGTCCACTTCCTCATCAGTCTTCATCTATAACTTTTTATATTGCGACCCACGTTGCTTTATATCACTTGAAATCCATTTTATCATAGGTAACTAATAGAACCAACAGAATCTCATCAAGTTTTAAATCACAAACTGTGACATTGTATTCAAACAGAAATTTTGAAGATTAAGTCACTCCAAGATTAAGTTTAATATGTTGTGGGTAATTATGAATATAAAACTTAATATTGTTTATTGGGCTTAATCAGTGTTTTTGTCTCTCGCGGGAAGGTACGAGTATATTTGTCTCTAGATAATAACAAACAGGCAATTATTTTAATTTTAATAACATCTAGGGGTTAGCGTTAATTACTAAGAAATAACATAGAATACATACCAACCGTACAATATTATGTAATAATAAAACAATTCGTATGTAAAACACAAAAACAACAACAAAACAAGAGACAATAATGTTTGGGTTTATATGAAGTCAGATGAAAACAAGAGATTCGAGAAATTTAGAAAAAATTCTGGGGCAAGAGTTTAGGAGAAGGTTAAGTTGATTTTTCGGAAAGGAATATGAAAAGTTTCGGGGTTAACCAAGTGATTAATTTTGATTGTGGCCGAGAGAAAATATACTACTTGGTTATTTATAATTTTTAATCTAAATTTAATTTTTGTAACAAAGTTCAATTTGATATATTCTAGGCTTTTCTTATAGTCGGTAAGCAACTATCATGACATACTTGGTCGAATTCTTCACACTAACATGTGGTTCCATATAGCATTCTTATAAAAAGATCAACAATTTTATTAAATATTGGTATGAACGTCAGATATTGCGAACGGTCTTTTGATAATTCTAAAATCCGACCACTGGCCAAAAAATGATCAGATTAAGCGGAGATTCTTTTCGCGACCACATTAACCGGTGTCTCACATGCTTTTTAAAGCACAAACAAATGCTATACAATACGACCTTCTCGCTAGTAACTTCATACCAAAAAATTTGCACCAGACCACGAACCTAATTAAACAGTACCCACACTACCTCAAATAACATGCTGCCTGTGATGGATACAGACGATTTAATGCAAATCATAACGTTTGATTACGTTCAATCGGCACATTTCGTTCTTGACATAAAACTCATTAGATGAAAATAATAATAACCAACCATTGAAAATTCTTTCCTGTGAGTAGTGGTGAATTAATGACATCTAAAAACAAAAACATGCAACCGTTTTCGTTGCTTTTCTTTACTAAATTTCGGTGCTTTCGTTGCTTTTTTTTAGTAAATTGGCAATATTTATTTTCGGAAGAAAATAAATATTGCCTACGTTGCCATATAGTAGTTTTTCCGATACGTTATTGAATACTAATCAAAATTGAGGTTAACACCATACAGATCGACAAACTTTTCTGTACAAAGCAGGAAAAAACGAGTTAGCGAAAAAACGCCGTTTTTTGAAATGATGTCCCTGGCAGAGCTTGTATAAAAATAAAAATCATTAAACATTTAATTTAGGTTCACTGCGGAACTCTGCTTCAATGAAATCGGATTTGTTGTTAAGATAATGGTCATGTTCAAAATCGGAATTGATTGGGTCAAGAATAGGGTATTTTAACTGTTTTTTTTCTTATTCTCGGAAGAAAAAGAAAAGTGAAGTTATTTTTATTTTATTTCTATGTTGACGAATAAAATTTGTATAACAATTTAAAATGTGCCATTTTTGATTTGTCGTAAAATTTTATTCGTGAATATGGCGGCGTTGACGTCACGCCAGGCAACGTTAACTACACAATGACGTTGTAGCCAATTGGAACCGTTTCAGAATTTGTGGTTTAGATTTGGTTTTTAAAATCAATAATTATGAACGAAAGTTGAAAACTTATATATTTTTATTACTGTTTAATATTGAAACACTTTTATGATTTTTCCAATATTCCAGTTCCTACCCAAATTGCCTTTTCCCTTGTTTTCTTCCATTTCCTAAAGATCTTATCCTTGAAGAAAAAAAGAGTGAAGATTTTTTAAAAAAGAACCCCACAGCAATTTTTTTTATGTTCGAATACTTGTCGTTGCATAATATGTTTGCGTATTTTTCGCCCCTATCGTAGTAATGAATAATTTGTAAAAGAGTAGGTACAAATTATTATCCCCAAGTGAATATACATTAAAGATTGTCGTGTGTGATCACAAAACAGCTCTTGTTGTAAACCGGTGCTAAGATAAACTATTATAGTGCCCGCGGAAACTTCAAGAAAATATCATAACCTCCAAATGAAGCAACATCATTCAAAGCATGAATAAACTACTACACTCACTAGATCGATATCTTCAGACTTTATGTAAGAAACAAATTGTTCCTAAAATACCATAGATGTGCCAATATATAGACAGTACAATTTTCACTGGGAGCCCACTTATTATACTATACACCAATGAAAAACTCTGAATGTTTGTTCCATAGTCTTTCAGAGTTTTTGATTGGTGGATATAGTTAGGCAACAATATAACGTCACAATATTCACGGTTCCAATTTATACTCCCCTGTTCAAAGGTAAAGGCTTTCTTTTCCCATTCCTAACTACCCTTATAAAAATTTAACACGATAGATCGATTATTTTTTTACCTTGTTAAAATTACAGTCCATTCGTCCAGTACCAATCGTCGGTACGCGACAAGTACAACGATCTAAAGCAGAAAAATTAAACCTTCCGCACATTTTTAACGGTATTCACAGTTTTTGAAAATACTCCATACGAAAAGCGGCATAGTACCTACCTATAAAATAATATTTCAACAGAAAATTATTTTCGAAATTGGAACCGATGTGTCAAGAATTCATATTTATCGCTTATACCTACCTATTAATGCTATTGATTTTTAAAACTAAAAAATATTTTATTCTACATTTAAAATGTGTTGTTCTTTTGATTAAATTTCGTAGAGTTAATCTAGACAAATAGTATTTTATGTGAAAAAAAACGTGTTTTATGTATAGTGAGATGCAATAAATAAATATCGGATTTCGTGTTTTTTTAAAGGTCTGCGCTTTTTTCATTATCAAGAAAGCGTAATTTAATAACCAACTAAATTTTCTAACATAATATCCCGTGATTTTTCACGGGTCTGTGCTAGAATAATAATAATTCACTTTTCATGCAACAGTATTTCCGGGTCTGACTACCACATGTACGCACCTTTTGCTCGCCTTCATACACTTAGAAACAAATTCACCTCAAATAACAACTATTTAATATAAATTTACTTTTATTTAAGACATACCTGAAAGATGTTTTTATTTATTTATTTTTTATAATTTTCATTATATTTTATGCAAGGAAGGTTTCTCGTTTTAGGCCAGTCAAATGAACAGGTTTCAAATTATCCTAGAGGAATACAAGATTTGAGAATAGAGAAAATGAGTAAAAGTGAAGATACATAAAAGGCGTTCGTGATAAATAATTATCAGATTTTTTTAAATAATATTTTGGAATAAATAAGTAAGGTCCAATGACTCCGCCGGACCATAAACCGCACCAAATAGTCACACGTTGAGGATAGAGAGGCTTTTCAACAATAACTCTTGGGTTTTCCGAGCCCCAGATGCGACAATTTTGCTTCTTGACGAAGCCACCGAGGTGGAAATGGGCCTCATCACTCAAGATGATTTGCATTTGATTCACTCAAATGAATTTTAATAATTTCAATGCGTTGTTGAAGCGTGTATCGTTCCATTTTTATTAATGGCGTAGTTTCTACTTGTCAAATGTTAAAAAATGACAGCTTCAAAATTAAAATCTACCGAAATAGCGGGCTATTCAAAATAACACCTCTTATTGGAAAACCCTGTATATATATATTTTTCTTATTGTTAACTTGTAAATTATATATTATGAACTTCTATTATTATTTTTATGCCATCTGCAATTTTAAAATTGGTTTCTGATTTTGTTTACGTTCATTTATATTTTTTATATTTTTGTTATCTAAACATTAAAAACGTTTGTTGTCACTAAATGCAGCAAGTCATGTAAAATATATACATCACGTAAAAGCCCATCAGTACGTTTATAATATTCTTTTTCCTTTTCATAATAAATAATAATATTATGATGGAAAATTTTCAGTTTCTTTAATTTATGCAACATTTAAAAATAATACAACAACTTGATGTTTTCATTATGCCTCTTGTCTAAACTTTCTACCTACCTTAAGCCGGCTAAAGACTGGTTTGTTCAGTCCATCACAGCATTGTTACTCGCCCATTGTTGGCCGATGTACGCCCGAAGACATCGGCGTGTTTGGACCGGGCTTGCCAAGTGCCAAGATGGCCGCAATTTGGACCATCGGACCATCTGACCATCTGACACCGCGTAGCCTTGAAGCGACCTCGCCCGTGATTGCTCTCAGGTGGATTCTGCCAGGGCTGCCACTGATATAAGTATTTATAATAATATCAATAATTTATTTAAATTACTCGTATTTACACATGAACGTCAAAATCTGTTTTTCTAATAGTATGGTGAAAAAACTACATGGAAACATCACCGTCTGTATCGATGCCAAGGACGGATTGTTTCACAAAATTTCAAAGTTGACTTTCAAGTTCTGTTAAGGTTCTATTCAAGTTCTGTTAATATTTCAGTATTGTGAAGCCCCTGGCCAATAATGATATAATAATAGAACTTGAATATAACCTTCACAGAACTTGAATATCAACTTTGAAATTTGATGAATTGTTCGAATTTCGTGAAAAAACCCATCCATAAACTTAATCAAGATGGCCGCCGACATTGTTAAAAAATAATTGAGCATTCTTATGGTTCTTCTAGGTGACTTTTGAGTGCTACAATGTAAAAATTACTTTTTGATTTTGTTGTAAGCGAAAACAAAATTTCAGCAAACAACAGTTGCCAGATGTGACTGAAAATTACTGATAAACTTCGTTTAAAAATTGTTCAGAAAAAAATAAAATTTTTAGCTTAAACAAAAGAAAGATTCCCGGGTTACGAATAACTTAACAATATTTGAAAATCTCTCACTACCACCGCAGTAAACTATAAATGCTGCTTGTGTCGTGTTGGAGCACTTAGCCAGCCGAGAAATTGAACTTTTGGCGCCTGGGTGGGACCCAGACGCAATGCCAACTCAGCCTGAACAACTGACAACTGACCCTTTCTTATCAGACAAATATTAAAAAATTGAAACACAGATCTTTTTGAAAATTTTTCATATCAATTTGGCAAATAACGGGTATAAACAATTCAAAAAAAAAGAAATTATTACTGTGATGTCTGTATGAATGTGTGTAAGTGCAAGCGAGATAGCATGCTTGCGAGATGCTATAAAAGGCAATGCATACTAGGATTGTTCCTTTTTTGTTACAAGCAGCTCCCCAATAAATACCAGTACATAGATCACCTAAGAGTATCCTACCGGTTGCGCCAAATGTAATGTATGTAGCGGGTGAAGGTTGTACACAATAATGATACTAATAATGATATCCTACCGGCTGCGCCAAATGGAATGTATGGAGTATTGTAGCGGGTGAAGGTTGTACACAATAATGATACTAATAATGATATCCTACCGGCTGCGCCAAATGGAATGTATGGAGTATTGTAGCGGGTGAAGGTTGTACACAATAATGATACTAATAATGATATCCTACCGGCTGCGCCAAATGTAATGTATAGAGTATTGTAGCGGGTGAAGGTCGTACACAATAATGATACTAATAGTGATATCCTACCGGCTGCGCCAAATTTAATGTATGGAGTATTGTAGCGGGCGAAGGTCGCACACAATAATGATACTCTTAGGTGATCATTTTACTGGTATTTATTGGGGAGCTGCTTGTAACAAAAGAGGCACAATCCTAGTATGCATCGCCTTTTATAGCATCTCGCAAGCATGCTATCTCGCTTGCACTTACACACATTCATACAGATATCACAATTACTGTATATATAGTGATATTATTTTGCAGGAAAATTATTTATTTTAAAGCTGATTATTGCTGTTAATATGATGATGTTTAACATTAGGCGGAGTATACGGTGATACATTTATGAATATTTCGGTTAACCATTTATTAGTTTTGTACGGTTTCTCAGTTACGTCAATGACTTTTCTTTCATTATTGATTGTTCATTTTTATCATCACTGACAATAAACAACCACACCGCAAAATTAAATAACCAGCTTTTGTCTAAATTTTCTAAATTTTTAAAGAATGAATCAGGTTTTATTTATTTTATTTGGTACAATATTTTTTACATTTTAAGTTTTCCAGTAATGTAGGCCTCACTGGGTGGCTTTCCCGTGCTGAGGCCTTCATTTTATAATATGAAAATATAATCTACATAATACATTTAAAGAGAAAATAATACATTTAAAATTAAAAATACATGATACATGATAATATATTTAAAATTAAAAAATAATACAATGAAAATAATCTTGTGTGTTTTCGAGTGATGTGTGTTTATATTGGTTTTGTGTGTTACGTTTAGGTTTTATTTTTATTTTATACTATGACATTTTGGTAATATTGTCTTTTTTGTTCTTTAATCCATTTTGTAATTTTTGTGTGTGAATTTATTTTTATTTTTCTCAATTTTAATTTCAAGTTTTACACTGTTGAAAGCTTTTATAGCATGGTATTGTTAGTGTCTTTGTCCAAAGCTTGAATTTACTGTCGGAGTTTTTATGTTTTTTTTGTACGCTTGTCTAACTGGTCTGTTAGTGTTATTTTGTGTATGTTGAAATTTATTTTTTTTGTCAAAAATGTAGTTTAGTAGTGTTTTAACGTATAACTTGCGTATATCTAGTACGTCACAGCTGTTGAATATTTGGTCTGTATCAGTCAGTTTATGTTTTTTTAGTATTACCTTTAAGATCGTTTTCTGTTCGGTTTCTATGTAATTGATAGCCGAGTTTGTTGCTCCTCCCCAAGCAATAATTCCATATTCTATTATTGATTGGCAAAGTGCAAAATATATTGTTTTCAATTGTTTTATTTAATATATGTTTCTTATGTTTAAGAAAATGTGTATTGTTTTGAGAAGTTTATTTGTGATTTGTTTGATGTGAGGTATCCATCTAAGGTTATGGTCAATTACGATTCCTAGATACTTTATTTGTTCTGTTTTAAAGAATTAATTAATTTTTGAAGCTTAAGCCTTTTGCAAATTTCCGTAGATTCACAGAATTATCCAAGGTATATATTACAAGACAAGCTTCTTCTAATGTGAATCAGTATAAGAGTCTCAACCGTCTCAACCGGAGTGGAAGAAGATTTGGAGTATGACGGTTGAAAGTTATTGAGTTTGAGTTAGTCACCATGCACGACTAATGCCATTTCTAATTCTGAATGGTGGTTTTTCTCCAGGCCACCTGCTAAATGACTGAGCGTGGCGAAGCCAATTTAACCATTTGGAATTTCATCTGTCTGTTAATATTTTTGTTACGTTCCGGTTCCGGTTCAAGATGGTGGCCGAGTTGAAATAATCGATAGTATGGTATCATATATTACGGTATTATTGAGATGTTACTTATTTATGATTTATAATTAATTTGGTAGGAATTTAATTACCTACCTTCTTAAAAATCTTATGATTTCAGAAGAAATTTTGGTTTTAATTTATTAAATAAGAGAAATTCAGTAACGTACTTTTTTGGACTCGAACGTCGATAACTGTTCACAGAAGAGCCCCTGAGGTGATATCTCACAAAAGCGGCGCTGTACAAATCGTCCAATAAATAAATAAATAAACTATTGGTGATATCAACACCACTCTGTAACGCGCCGCTATATATTTTTTCACATTAATTAAAAATAATGGGAGGTAACTCACATCGGTTCCATGCCAACTCAGGACAGTGGCAAATCAACACACTTTCTAAAGGAGATAAAAAGTCAGTAAAAGTGTTAAAAAAAATTAACCTGTAAACCTAACGTAACGTGATCTATTTAACTTAGTTTTTTCATCACTTTACACGACTTCCTATCACTTCTCAAGGATGTGTTGAATTGCCACTGCCCTGAATTGCTCGGTTAACCTCGTATCAAATATATATTTTAAAATTATTTATGTGTTCGTACTAACAATGTCTTTTCATGTATTTCATACAACTACACGGAAAAAAAACTTACTGATTTGATGTATTACTAATTTATTAAAAATCTGGTCAAATTATTCGTTTTCCTGTTAAAAACGGGACTGGAGGCCTGTACCAAATGATTTGAAAAAATTTCATAACAAACTATCAGCAAAGTACGGGAATGTTATGAGGAAGTCAGAATACGTGTTCTTACAAATAATAATATCTGCAAGTTTTTTAAACAATTTCTACACAATTATCTATTTTGTAAAATTAATGTTTATTATTATATTTAAATCATTTTTGAATAATTCAGCCCTTGTACGAAACTTTACTATGCTCTCATATAACTACAACACTGTCAAATATTCCCCATGTATACTATCTGTATACCTACATACGTAAGCTAAATATGTGGTGTAGGCAGGTAGGTACAGGTAGCCATATAACATATTATTGTAGTACATACACTCACATATGATACGCATTCGGACATAACGGTTCTTCGCACGGACATTCCGTCTGTGGTGGAAAAGCTGTAAGACTCAATATACAATAAGTGCGTCGTATGGCTACGATACAAAAATATTAAATAATACGCCTTGATTAAGCTCAACGTTAAACTTTGATAACGGCGTTAACCCTAACGTATTCTATTTATATCAAATTGATATTGGGCATATAGTTGATATTTATCACCCGTGGTGCAGTAGATGATTCGTGTTATTTATAAAGTTTTGGCTTATAACGAGAATTTTAATAGTTGTGCTGACTAATAGCGGAGTAATTGGAACTCTTGCTGACTTATAACTTATAACCTACTGATTCTGGCTAACGTTATTTTGTAGTAGGTACTGACTTATGAATCGAGTGAGCTAAAAAATTATTTTGCTAGACTGAAGAACAATGTTGGCTCATAATTAGTATCGCTGGCTTGCTGTCAATAGATTATGGCTGATGATTAGTTTTGCTGGCTTAAAAGCGGGTCATTCTCGTAAACAACAATTTTGCTGATCTAAAGCCATATAATTCGATTGTCTCATCTGATTTTTTCTTCAGGAATCTGTTTTTTTTTGTTTGTTTAAAAACATAATATGGGATCCCTCAGCAATGGACGTCATTCATTTGAGTGTTTCGGTGGTTCCCTGGACCAATATATCTTCAGGAGACCCAAGGATTTTTTCTTGGATCAACTTAAATTTGGTGGTGCTGTTGGGAGACGATTTTAAACGAAAGTGATGATGGAGTAATCTTGTGTCACATTTTACACGAGGGAGGAAGCATAACATCCATTCCACAGCAGAAATGATAAACGTAACAAAGTATTGCACCATACGCCACTCTCGGATATCAAATAAGATTTTTGGATCTAATCTAGAAAAATAAATTGCGTTCTTTTGCAGCTGCATTATTATTTAGAGAGCGTGTTGTTTATTTATATTGCCGTGGATCTGTGAACGTTGAATGCTTACCACAAGTACTTTCCATTTATTCGAGTATGTTCGTCTGTCTTCGCCTACAACTATTGCCTCTAACGGGTTCCAGCTAGTTCTACCAACACGTCATGTGAATATCATAACAGTTATCTTCATAACAATTTTAAGAAAAGTATTAAGAGCAGCTGGCTTACCCAGAAAGACAAGAAATTGTTTAGATGCTCAAGTGTAAATATGATAATAATTATTGTCTGGTCTACTGCAACATGGATAAGCGTTATTTTTACCGATTCCTAGATTTGATTTTCGGGAATTGCTATTCTGATCTGGAATTTTATGAGAAATATCAAATTGTGTTTACATAAAAAAATCCGTTTGATCGCTTCTTTGTTTCTATGCTTGAATCATCTACGTATCATGATCGTATGTTTTCTCTTGTCCTGTGCTTTTGTTGTCATTTAATCTTCTTTTCCTATTTTATGTCCGGGTTTAATCTTCCCCATATGAAAAACTAAACCCTTCCACACACTTTTCCATAAATGATCATCTAGTCAATCAACATTATGCAATGAGGTGATTTTTCACAAAAACGGCGCTATACAAATTATCCAATTATTATTATTATTATTATAAGCAAAATAAATACAAAACAATACAAGAACAACACGTCAAATCACCAGAGATCAAATGGGAAAATAATTCACTGACTCTAGATATTTTCATATCAGAGGGTTCGGCTCGGTAGAACTCCTAACAGGGCCTATAAATCCTACTGATCCCTCAACATAAATATTTAAAAAAAAAAAAAAAAATTTAAATTGTTTTAATTTTACTTTATGGAGTAAGAATTATTAAATTTTTCTGAATTATAAAATACTTATTTTCTTTATCGTACAGTTTCATTAATTTAATTTACGAAAAAGGCTTGTGCAACGAAATTTAAATTAGTTAAACACTCTAATTGACCCTCCACCAATTTCGGGAGAACCCCTTTTGTCAAAATAAAATAAAATTTACAAAAAATAAGTGTACAATTCTGTTTCCCCTGCGACTAGCTACGAATAATTTGATAATTGATATTGTTTCCATGCTTAAACGTATATTTCAGACTAGAATCCGCTTAGAACTGGATTGAAAGTAAACGAATAATAATCTCATCACCTAGCGGAAAGGTAAACTGTACGCCGAAATACGCTTGTGAAAAATATATTAATCTTGGTAAGATCCGTATTCAATTGTTGATCTTCAGTTTTCGACACGGTGGAAAGATTTCTTAGGATTCTATCGAGGTCCAATATTCCTGGGATTTTTTTTCTGTTTCTGGATACACAGTAGCTATTCATCGCCAGGTGTGAACTATAAATCTTAGAAGATCCAAGACTAGAATTTGTTTGTTTTTACTGAATTCGTAAGTTGAATTCTGAAGTTGTTTGTTCATACAAGTCGTTCTTAAAAATAATTGATTCAACGATGGCATGCTGGCGAAGATGGCATGATAACAAATATGGCAAAGATGGCATGATAGCGAAGATGGCATGATGACGAAGATGGCATGATGGAAAATATGGTATGATGGCGAAGATGGCATGCTGGCGAAGATGGCATGATAACAAAGATGGCAAAGATGGCATGATAGAGAAGATAGCATGATGACGAAGATGGCATGATGGCAAATATGGTATGATGGCGAAGATGGCATGATAGCGAAGATGGCATGATGACGAAGATGGCATGATAGCGAAGATGGCATGATGACGAAGATGGCATGTTGGCATGCCGGTAAGATTCAGGCCCATCTCATTTTCTCCCATATTTCCCCGCGTTCCATCAACAGAAACCCAATCCCTGTATAGCCAGCAAATATGTCATTGGGATTTTGGTCATGTCTCCTGATTCTGCAATATGGTATTCAACTCCCGGTGTCTTTTTTCTATTATTGTGGAACAATGACAACATGTAATGTTTCATCATTCCCTCAACATGTCCGACACGGTAATGTTTTTAAATATTTATTTTCATAATAATCCTGATTAACTATCATTTACTTATTGTATGTTTTAATATATCTTCGTCTTAACTGCTTCATTATGTTCACTTCATGTAGTATTCTTTTCTTTTCAATGAATTGTTACTTCATTGTGTCCATGTGGTAACAATTTAGTCTATTGTGAACAAAAAAAATCATACATCACATATTATAATACACAACCAAAGTAAGAATCGTGGTTCCCTTATCTGGCAAAAGAGTCCCTCTATTTTAAAATATATATTATGTTCAATTTAGGGGAGACCGGGGTCGGTTGTACCCATTTGACTTTTACTATTTTCTACGTCTTAGGTATAAATGCAACGTTTATGAAAAAATACTTATTCCCAACGGCAGATAATCTATATAATGTAATATAATATAAATTATTATAATAATATATAAATTATTATTAAATAAGCTATAAGCGTGTAAACAGATCGGAGAAATGCTACAACTGATCAGTTGAACTGGTGACGAAATGTTGATTAAAATACATAACTCAGGCATAAAATTATTCAATTTTAATAATTTCGGTGAAGAAAAACAGTTTTTTAATTAACTTATAGATAATTTAAAAAAATAATAAAATAACTGTTTTTCTTCGTAATCTATTCAAAATTACAATTATATTTAACATAATACACAATTTATCTGGTCTCAAGAAAACTCTTATAGAATTCATCAGCTGTTCAAGTGTTATCACGAAACTTAACTATTTTAATGTAATAAAACAAATATATTTCAATATCACAACTTGTTTGAATCTCAAGAAAATGGCTTTTTTGGTATGAAAACTTTTTTCTACAGTAATAATATATCCAAGCAATTGGACATTGAGAGTGTTACAGGTGGACATGTATTTGACATGTACTTGAGCTCATAAGACTTGGGGGCTGTATTCACATACATTCGGGGTTAATTGAGCAAGGGGTCAATTGTACCGGTATAACCATCCCAGATAAATCGGTTCAACTATCCCCGATAAATCGGTTCAACTATCCCCAATAAATCGGTTCAACTATCCCCGGTAAATCGGTTCAACTATCCCCGACCGGTCAATTCAAATTAAGGCGATGCTCTACGTCGTGTAATATCTTAAATTGAGCCGCTATCAATAACAACCCTTACGTAGATGGCGATAAGGTTTAAATTCTCACTTTACAAGAAAAAAACATGACCAAAAAGTGCCTTTTATTTTATTTTGTGGATGTTCAGGCATAAATATTTATTTTTTTTCGATTATTTTATAAATAACTTAATTTGCCACATTATACAATAAAATCATAAGTGAAAATGGGTTCGTAAGTAGGAGATTTTGAACTTTAAAGCAGTTTTCATAGGCCATTACATTGTTTTTTTCTGGGCTTATAAAAAGACTTATCTAAAAAATACTCGATTATTTCAAAGGCCAAGATGTATTCTACTCGCAGTATTTAATTAAAGCATCTGAAACATTTCTAGGCAACCAAATTTTCAAACCAAAAACACATGATTTTGCATTACTACGTATGGCATCGCCTTAAAACGCAAAAGTTTGGTTATTCTCTATTTATGTAAACTGTTACTAACCAAATACAAGTTTTAAACAGTTGTACTTATCATATTTTGACAAAACAGATATTTATATCGAATTTAAATAAAGTTGAAATAATAGTCAAGTGAACTCAGTGGCAATTCGTGCATGGAGGCTGGGGAGGCTGACCCTCCCTAAAAAAGGGGCGAAAGGCAAAAAAAGAGATTTTTTTTCTCTTATCTATACACAGCATAAGTTCTTATCCCCTTCTCCGCATCACGTTGCATAAACGCTGTGATGGATCAATAGACAACATGATACTTGTGGTGTGATATTTGACTATCCCGATGACCGTGATAAATGATTGCAAATTGTCTCAATCTGTCAATCAGACTTGTTAGTTATTGAATAGATGAACACTGAAATCCGTTATGTCCATGGCGGCGACTGTCGAGTAGGTAGTCGGTATTTGCCTATCGGCTCTTGGGTAATGTGGTTTGAAGGCCATGGTAACATGACACCGGCAGTATCCACTCAACACATGCATAACATATATTTATAATTCACACAAAGAGGAATAAAAATAGCAATGTCTGCGGTCAGTCGACCTGACGCGCCGCACGCGGTCGCACACTCCGCACTCCGCACACTCCGCACTCCACACACTCTGAACTCCGCACAATCCGGACTCGTCGAGCCGTTTTTTATAAGCAATTTGAACGAAGGTACATAAATAGATAAATATTCGTTTCAGATCTTTCCCTGAATCATGGTCGCTACCGGAGTCACAATATCCCAAGATGGGAATTTTAAATAAACAAAATTTATGTAAACAGTTGCTATTAATATATATATTTATACATTTCATTTACGTGGAATATATAAATATAATTTAAAGCAACAATTTTTTTTTTTCAATAAAAACAAACACTTCGTATTTAACCACGTTTAGATAAAAAAAAACTTTAAATAGATTTGAACAAAACTAGCACATTTATAAGAATATAATACCTATTTAAAGTATTCATCTGCGCAAAATGCTTTAATATTTTGTAATTACCCACGGGATCTGGAAATTGGTGGTATAAGCTGGAGTGAATCTACATTTGAACTCGAATTTGTGGTAGGTATTACTTTTTGAGTTGAGCTAACGTTTTCCAATAAATAGAGCCCTGTTAGCTGTTCATTGTTTTCTTTTAAATATGACGATGTTTTGATCATAAATTTTTTAGCTGCCAAAAAATAATTTTAAAAAGATTTAAAAAAATCTAGATGATCAATCAGATCGAAAAAATTAGCTTTTTGGGTTCCCCGTGTGTTGTAGATTCATAGTGTTACGAGTTTCCCTACACCACATGGTGTTTTTATTGTTCTTCCCCACAAGCCTTCTGGGATACAGCCTTAAATGTAGGCCTGCCTCAAATTTTTAATTTTCATTTTGTACGGTTCAGTTTTAAGTATTCTCTTTTATACCCTTATTAGTTTCTAAGTTACGAATTCAAAGCATGGAAGAGAAATCTCATTATTTGTTATAGCATTTACGCTATGAATTGTGGTAGTTGTAGTTTAGTTTAGTTAGTAAGATTATTTAGTTTAGTTTAGACCTCTTTCACATCGACCTCTCCAACTGGTCTATCTTGACCCGTCGCCTCACGATCCAGCGAGAGGAATATATTCATACGTCCGTCATTTATGGTTACACTCATCCCAAGATTCCTACCAACCCCTCATACCTTTTACCTTCCCAGAAATTCCTCTCTTTCCATTCCTTAAAAAAAACCACCACACAGCATCCCCAAAGATGACACAGATGGCCCTAAGTGAAATTGTTTTAACAAATAATTATAAGCATAATATAATTGACAAGTCAAAAAATATTTCATCAATAAATGAAGATATTATATGTCTCGATGCCATCTAGTGAGAAATTTAGCACTAACAAAGCCTTTCCTACAAAAATAAAGTTGGTTGTTTACAGGTGAAAAAAAATATTATAAGCGGTAATTGTTGATTGAGGTACTAGTACATATTGAATTATTTGGCGTGTTGGAAATAAGCCGACATAGCTCAGTGATTTCAGAGCACCTGACCGGACATCAGAAAGCACGGGTTCAATTCCCGTTGGCGGCATTTATTTTTACTCGGGAGATATTTTCAATTTGGATTGATATTTCAGGCCACTAATTATTGCTTATAATTATTTTTTCCCTTTATGCTATGCTTAAAACCTTGTCTTGTAAACTTTAAGTTTATCATTAAAAAATATATATATATATAATTTTTATAAAATGTTATGGGCGCTTTGCTGTTCGGTAACATTTTTTTTCCATTAAAAACAAAAAATAAATAAAAAATCCACACTCCGTCACTGTCATTTGCATTGTTTCTCGTGTTCAACAGCTGTTATTAGCAAGTGTGTCAAAAAGTGTCCTCGCTCTTTCGTACACACTAAATAATAATAGTTAAAAATGAGACGAATGGTGCCGTGCCATTTCGTTGTGATTGTAAAAGCGCGCCAACGTAGGTACGTACGTACATTATTCAACGAAACTCGAACAAAATATTGCCAGATGGGTTTTCAAACTTTGACAAAGGATAAAATATTGGTGAGATGTGGTGAAAATATGAATAATACATTTTTTATTAAAAAAAAATGTTACCAGACAGCAAAGTGCCCATAACATTTTTTACTCCAAATGTGCCAAGGAATAGCTGGTTATAGTTTGTCGGGTACGTGCCGATACACCCTGTATATATATTTCTTATAGCCTCCTCTGTGGGGTTAAAAAAATAGTAAGTGGAACTAAAATTAGAGTAGCAAGTATGAGTAGAAATTAAGTTTTTTGTCACCACAATGAGGATTTTTAAATTGCTAAACATATTATATTACAGAAACAACCCATAACATCACATTAAACTCCCAATAAGTTAAAAGTATTAAAACTTCTACAAGTAAGATAGTAAAATTATAACACAAAATATTTTAAACAATCCATGTAAGGAAATTTAGAAAACGAAAAAAAAAAATTGACAAACACAACACGCATCCATTAACTAAATAATAGCTTAATATTCTCCTTCATTACATTTGATAAACTCCTGCCTGGGAAAATCCTATATAATTGGGAATGAGCTGACAATATAATTTTGAAGAGCAGCGTCGTAAGTAAATTAATTTAAAATATGATTGGATAAAAGTTTATAATAATAAATCGAATAGATGTTTCATGTTACGTTTAGATTTATTAGTATTATTTACTTCTTCAATGATATATTACATTAATGGGTATAACTATCAGAAGTTAAAAGAAAAATTATTCCAAAAACAATAATATAAAATAATTAAAAAAATAAATAAAAGTTAAAACAAAATTCAAATAGGATTCTTCTATGGGTTTAGATATTCCCATAGGAAATATTCTACGTACCCATATATCATTGTATTTACCAATAATAAATCTTTCCTTCCTTATTCATAGTACCTATACCAGTATTTCGTAGAGATCAAATGTAATAATGTCAATAATAACGGAGGATAAAAGATCAACTATAAATCACGCTTTTTTTTAAATGTTATTTTTTTATTTAAAAATCAAATTTAATAATTTAATTATTAATTTCTGCAAGTATTTTTTGGTTTAAGTTATTGTTACAGCCGTTTTGGCTTTCAAGGCCATTTTCAAACTGTGGTGTTAACCACGTTTAGACGACTTATTTATATGATTCTATTTTATCCCCTCCCAATTATAAATGATTTATTACAAGTTAAACCGATTTACTGGTAAAATAATTGTGACAATAGATTTCATATTCTGTGGGGGTATTTTTATACTGTGGGGGTATTATTATTCTGTATCATTGTCTTTTTATTCTGTGGGGGTAGTATTATAAAACATACAATATGTAATGTTTTTAATATAGTGTCCTCAACGTGTGAAGTCATATCTTCTCCAAGCTTAAACGTTCTAATAAAAGTGTGTTTATCAGGTAAATCTGTCATTTCAATAAAAAAAAATACACATATTATTGAGATTTTCACCACCAAAAATATTAGTGTTTTGTTTTTGGGGTATAATGCCGTGTTACGCTACCTCCTTCTCCAACAGGGCAGATGATGGCTAAAGAAGGAGAACACGGCATAATGACCCCAAAATAAATAACGAAAATTTTTTTTAGTAAAAATGATTATAGCACCCACTTTATCGATTGTTCAGTTCCAATTTATAAAATTAAAATTCATTGATCTTTAATTACGCATTACTCAGGAATATCATTTTAAAATACGCATTCACCCATGCACCGACAACAAAAATTAATATGTTTAATAATACAAATATATTCTCTTAAATTATGTCCAAGTAAGCGAGAAATTTTGTAAATTACGATATAATAGCAAACCTGAAATGGCACCATTTTTTTCTGACATAAAAGTAGGTAACCAAGCTCATATTTCTCGGCAGGAATTGTTACGGTTCTTCCTGTTATATTTTTTATCCTATTTCGAAGGCTTTTCCATAAACTTTTTTACGACTTCTGAAAACTCATTTAGAGGACAATTATAAGGACGGGTTGTTTCGGAAAATTTGAATAATTCTTCAAATTTCAAAGTTAATTTTCAAGTTCTGTGAAAGATGTTTTCAAGTTCTGTTATTATTTCAGTTCTGTCAAGCAAATGGCCCATAGTGATATAATAACAGAACTTGAATAGGACTTTCACAGAACCCGAAAACGAACTTTGAAATTTGATGAATTTTTCAAATTCTCCGAAACAACCCGTCCTAAGATATTTTAGAATATTTTTATATGTAGGACAAAAATACATGTCAATAAACAGCAATACAACGCATTACCTAGTAATCTAAAACTTCCCGAAACGAACAAAAAATCATTGGCAAAAGCTCTTAAAAGCTATTTCCTCAGCAGTTTTATTAACGACTGACACATTCTTTCTTTGAAACTCCAAAATTACTTCTGCGTTTATTTATTTTAATATATTTATGTTGTCTTGTCTTTAATCTAATGTTTTCTTTCCCAAAATGTGTTTTGTAAACTTACTGTGAATAATATATTATAAATTTGTTAGTATTCTGTATTATCTTGTGATTAATAAATATTTTTTTCACTAGGAAATCGAACCCGTAACCTCCCGACTCAAAGTAATATACGTAGTCTTAGACCGTAACGCTATGTGGCCTTATACCCACTCTATTTACTAAAAGGTCGTTGGAAATAATATACCTACATATTAAACGTCTATTGCGTGGAATTAATGTAAATAATACCTTTTAAAGTAAGTAACAAAGGATACAAAGTTTACAATAAACTACCACAAAACATCAAACAAAAAATGAGCTCATCAAATTTAAAAAATCATTCTCATCTTTCTTAGTAAAATTTATTTCATTAAATGCTTATCTCAACATTAGCAGATCTGCACTATTATCTATTAAAGCCCGGTAATTTTGCCCAACAAACTTTTTTTTTATAAACCCGTGTTGAATATAATTTTTTTTCTTGATAGAATGAATAAATTAATGAATCCTGAAATGGAATATTGGATGTGGAAATTAGCCCACTTTAGAATATTTGATCCAGCTGAAACTCGGCAAATAGACCCGTTGCCGATGACAATGCATACTTTCAACTTTTGGTGGCAAACTAGTCTTGTTTAATTTTTTTTTGTTTAATTAATTACTAGCTGTACCCCGCCATACCATTGGTGTGAATCAGTCTGTCTGTGCAGATACAGAAACAATAGCGAGTGTGATGGTGCTGTTTTTCAAAAAAGCATGTTTGTCCAATAGATTTCGTTCAAAAATAGCACTTTTTCACCTGTCACAGGTGACATCTATATAATGTAGGTATATAAAAACATACGTGTATTCGAATGTAAAATTGTGACAAATATTCAAAGCAATCGGTGAAGAACTTTCAAAGACTAAAAATTTCAAAGCAATCGGTGAAGAACTTTCAAAGACTAAAAATTTCAAAGCAATCGGTGAAGAACTTTCAAAGACTAAACATTTCAAAGCAATCGGTGAAGAACTTTCAAAGACTAAAAATTTCAAAGCAATCGGTGAAGAACTTTCAAAGACTAAAAATTTTGAGCAAACGAACATAATCATTTTTATTTATATAGATTATATTTCACTCTGCATATTTTCACTTCATTTTTTTTTAATTGCTAGTGTAGACTTTTTATTATTAACTTAAGAAATAGAAAAATACGCAAAGTTAAATTTTGCTGAGAATTGTTATTTAATTTTGATCTAGCGCAGGAATGAAATACGTAATTTGGGTTAGTAATGAGAGAAAAATAACAATAACGGATTTGCTTGATCCGAGTAGAACAACCAAGAGTTCTTACTCGCCTACTGGGTCACCGTAAGAAACACATTCCAGAGGCTGAATTTGGTCCATACCACCCCACCTCCACAGCTTTAGCCGCAATGACTCCGTTTCATAATAATTTATAAGTTGGTCATTTTGAGATGTTCCGACTGTTCCCATCTCGCCGGATTTGGAAAGAAATTCGCTTGTGTATACTTTCACTTGATATTAACGTTACACGATATGCTAGGTCCGAGCTATTTTTAGCACAAGAGAGGCTGTAATACAAGCTTGCTGGAAACTGGTACTGCATTCAAATATACATATTTATACTATATACGGATCTAGAGGTAGTGCTTCATCATTTCTGTTCGCGCTTTTAGAATGTACAATTTCTGACAACAGAGCCAAACAACTTGATCCAAAAACTGATTACTGAAGACTGCAGATTGAATACCTCGGATTTATTTATATTAACTATTTATTTATATGGGTGAATATCTTGAAATAAGTTTAATAATAACCAATTGGGTGACACATAAGGAGTGGAGTAAAATATGTATTAAGTGGAAAAAATAACCAATTGAGTGACACATAAGGAGTGGAGTAAAATATGTATTATCTGGAGAAAATAACCAATTAAGTGACATATAAGGAGTGGAGTAAAATATGTATTATATTGAGAAAATAACCAATTGAGTGACACATAAGGAGTGGAATAAAATATGTATTATCTGGAGAAAATAACCAATTAGGTGACATATAAGGAGTGGAGTAAAATATGTATTATATTGAGAAAATAACCAATTGAGTGACACATAAGGAGTGGAGTAAAATATTTATTATCTGGAGAAAATAACCAATTGAGTGACATATAAGGAGTGGAATAAAATATGTATTATATGGAGAAAATAACCAATTAGGTGACATATAAGGAGTGGAGTAAAATATGTATTATATTGAGAAAATAACCAATTGAGTGACACATAAGGAGTGGAGTAAAATATGTATTATCTGGAGAAAATAAACAAATGAGTGACATATAAGGAGTGGAGTAAAATATGTATTATATGGAGAAAATAATCAATTGAGTGACACATAAGGAGAGTAGTAAAATATGTATTATGTGGAGTAAATTAACCAACTGTGAGTGTTTTTAATTTATGAGCTTGTTGAGTAAATATGTTTAAGACCGATGGCGTATTCCACTTTCCATACATACACAATTGTGTTAACACAGTTTTAACAAACTGTGTAATGGATGAATATCTTGAAATAAGATTAAAAATAACCAATTAGGTGACACATAAGGGGTAATCAAAGTAAAATATGTGCTATGTGGAGAAAATCAAGCAACTGTGAGTGCTTTTTATCTCTGAGGTGTCGAGTAAAAGATTGTTTTAACTGATGGCGTATCCCACTTTAAATACGTATAATATTATTTTAACGTTTTTTTAACATACTGTGATTTATGGCAAATAAAAGAGTTTTGTTTAGTCTTCGCCTATAGAATTTCCATGTGTAACTTCTCCCTTGATAGAAATGAAAAAGTAATTTGTCACCCTTGGCAATTATTATTGATATCGTTATAGATCATTAGATTTTTGGATTTTCTCGTTCGTTAAGATAATATAATATTCTAAATTAAAATGCACAATTTAAAAACGATAGATTACTCAGACAAACGTCAAAATGTTAAAAAGAACAATATGGCAATTCAACTATAAATATATTTTGGAATTTTTTTTTAATTTGTTACCAGAAAGTATTCGAAATATAAATAACGACATAGATTTTAAAATTCACATTAAAAAACATACTGAAAATATAAACTGAATACTTTGGCATATAGATAGAAAAAAATGATACATTCCTCGTACACACAAGCCTAGCTTTCTTATGTATAATAATGTGAAATAATTACTATACCTAATGTAAATTATGCAATATTATTTTTTAGAATAAACATTTAAATAACAAAAAAAAACTTTTCTAATTTAAAAGGGACAAACATCTATGTTAAAGATGTCCCACATAAATATCAGTAGCGTCATTAGATTCTGTGATCAACAACTTTACTACTAATGATTGAATCAGCATAAACGTAAAAATGTTTGCATAACAGGATGTAAAAGGATGACATAAGGGGTGCAAAAAACTGCAAAATAAGCACGAGCCACTCGTGTTGGAGTCAGACAGCCAAAAAGCCATACTTGCTACCAATCGATAGAATGATGATTTTAAGTCTGAACATTCCAAATATTCCGTTCTTCTAGTACCGGGTCAAATTCAAAGCCGCGGAAGATCGAACTCTACCGCTACAGAGCTAATCAAATTTAATTATTATTTCGGTAGTATGTGCTGCGCGTTAAATTTGGTTCAATGAACTCAAATTTACTATGAATTTTATGTCATTTTCAAAATTACAACTTATTGTGTGACGATCTATAATTTATTATAAAAAATTGGAATTGATTTGTCAATGATCAAGAATTCAAACTATTGCAGGTTTTTCTACTGGTCTGCGCTAGTTATAAATATAAATCGCCTCACTAATTAGATTCTTACACGCCCGTTCAACGTTGGTGCGGTAAAGCCGGCCTCGAGCCTGGTTTAAGACCGTTTTAACCAAACAATAGACAGCTTCCGTGGTCCAGGTGTAAGGCTTTCGACTATTAAGTTGAAGGTCGTGGGTTCAAATCACGGCGTGCGCAAGTAAATTTTATTAATATTTTAAATATTATTTTGATTATTTTTTTGTTATTTCACAATATAAAATGTATGCTTGCGGCACGTTCCAGAGTGGAAGATACTCAGTATTGTTCTGGTATAAAACCATCATTCATAATTGAAACGTTGAATTGAACTTGAAATGGCTTTAGCCATGTTTGGTGACCAAATCTGAATAGCCAGGTACTCCCCCACCTTTCTCTTTCCCATCTCCTTCCCCTCCCCAGTACCTTCAGTATCACAAGGTCTCACTAGCTCCAGACATTTGGGAGCAGTTGGTACTCTGGTGCGGTATTCACATTTAAAAAAAAAAACGCCTCGCAGGGTTCCAATAGGAGGTAATCAATATGTATATCATATAAAATATATACATTTGCAGCACGTTCTATAGTGATAAAAATTCTCAGTATCGCCCCGGTAAAAGTCCACTATTTAGAATGGAAACGTTGCCATTTTTTTTAAAACTGAGCTAGGTGACCCGTTTTGAATTAGTACGTGCTTCCCAACCTTTCTACTCCCATCTCTTTCCCTCCCCACTCTTTTCAGCCTCCTAATATACCCCAAATGGGTATGCCATTGATCCACAGGCTCTAGGTAGTCTGGACGGTTGTGTAGTGTTCTGAAAAAATGTTAACAACAATATAAATGCATCTTTTTTTTTTTATATTAACTCCACACAGGAGGCCCTCAAGAAAATAATTTCCCTTAGGGCCTATGTCATCTTTGGGGATGCTGTGTGGAGGGTCTTTTTGTGGAGTGTGAACATTGAATGACTAAATATCTTTACGGTAATTCTAACTACAGTTTTAAGATATTTTTAGCTTTGCAAATTCTTTTTTTAGATGATATTTAACAAAAATGGCGACATGAAAATAATTGTATTAAGAGGAACGGCTGCGCGGCATTTTTCAGACATTACTTAAATTTGGTTTTAAGACTAAAATACCTAACCAAAATAAAAAATGATTTAGGTATAGAAAATGTCTAGTAAGGATAAATATTCCAAATTTTACTGGCAATTATTTGTGAAATAATGATGATTATGTAAAAATAATATTTTTGCTCAATTTGATGATGATGATGAAATATTAAATATTAAATTTGATGATGATGATGAAATATTAAATTTTACTGGCAATTATTTGTGAAATAATGATGAGTATGTAAAATATAATATTTTTGCTCAATTTGATGATGATGATGAAATATTAAATTTGATGATGATGATGAAATATTAAATTTTACTAGCAATTATTTGTGAAATAATGATGATTATGTAAAATATAATATTTTTGCTCAATTTTATGATGATGATGAAATATTAAATAAAAAAATAAAATTATTTAAAAAAGCGTTTTAATGAACGTAAATTTAAATTACACACAACCTATTTACGTCGGAACTCAAATTAGTCTTTCATAAATTTAATATCTTACTCATTTTTTTCTCTTTATTTTCCATTATATTGAACTAGTGGGCAGGGCAAGATTTTTTTTAATAACTCACAAAAAAATGCCAAAACTGTATAAAAAATCATTCAAAATTGAATTTTTTTACTCTCCTATGTATCATTATTTTATTGGCTTATGTACATAATTTTACTGGCCTATTGTACCATAATTTTATTTTCCTATATACCATAATTTTATTTGCCTATGTACCATAATTTTATTTTCCTATATACCATAATTTTATTGGCCTATGTTCCATAAATTTACTGACCTATGAACCATAATTTTATTTTGCCTGAGTACCAAAAATTTAAATACAGATTAATAAATGTAGTAGATATTAACTATACCTTTTCATAAATTAATTTTAAAAAATTTTTTGGTTGAATGTTTTGGCCCAGAGCTCAAATTAAAGTTTTGTATGAAAAGGGCCGCGCAGCATTTCCCCTTGGTGAAACTGGACACTTTTGTATTTGGCACACTGCGCAGTGCACATCTTTGACCCCATAGCAAGGGCAGCGATCGTAACAACTATTTGCTGGCAACCTAATAAATATATAAACATAACAGATTCCCTGTGGCTATTTTCCCATCGTCGCAGAACCATACGGTCATGACAAAGCGTTCATCAAAGCGGAATGAAAACATTGAATCGAAATCTAATACACCCATTAGTGATTGGTTTGCCTTTTTTTCCTCAGCGGCGAGTCTGCCAGGTGAATTGTCCGGAATGTGGACGCACCAGTTTTTATCCGGCATTTGCCTGTCCGCGTGTAGATATACTATATACGTGAACACAACATACCTTATAGCTTCAGTGACCAGTACTCGTATGCCACTTATATATATAGTTGATACGCCACACTTTAGCCTCACTTGTATGTATCAGCATTACTAAAGATCCAGCATCTTCAATAGCCACTAGCCATCGAACTACCTTTGCTATTAATAATAAGGCTTTATAATGTAAGGATACAGCCAAATGATTTTTTTTCTATTTTTAACAAAATGTGATCTCAAGAGCACCTTTCAAAGCTCGAAAACTTCAAATTAAGGCGAAGCACTATAACGAAGTAATGCAAAACTACGTGTTTTTGATTTGAAAATTTGATAACTTAATAATATTTTTGATACTTTAATTAATGATACTGCGGATATAACGCATCTTGGCATTTGAAATAATGTAGTTTTTTTTAAACCTATAAAACTGTTTCGGTTAAAAAACTACTACTTACGATTTTTGGTACTATTTTTTAATCTGACAAATTGAGTTCTTTGGAAAATGATCGTAAATATTTAAATATGTGCCTGAACTTCGCAAAATAAAATAGAACACAGTTTTTTGCGTTGTTTTTTTTTTCTTGCATAAATCAGAACAGGCGGCTGGTGTTGAGTGGGAAATTAAACCTTATCGCCTTCTACATAAAGAGTGTTATAGTTATCGATACTATTCCAAAAGGTTAAACGACATGGTGCATCGCAGTAAAGTAAATATATATGATAATCTAGGTATGTACTATATAAACAATTACATTTGTTTTAAACATTACTTTATCGATTTCAGAAGTGCCCTTTCTTCATCAGGAGAATATTAAAACTAACGTAACATACAAAATAATTACATATATATATTCAGCCAAAGGGACCCCTTCCCTTTTGTTGACCTCCCACTCCAACACCTGTCTGTCATTATTTTTTATCTTATTCTAATTTTAATATTCTCCCGATGAAGGAAGGGCACTTCTGAAATCGGTCGAGCAGCAATGTGTTAAACTAAATTAGTATGTTTATATTATTATTAAATTATCGGATTGATAATGTATGTATATATATTTTCAAATAATCTGTCGCTTGCTTTGAAAAGGTTCAAATTAGCGGTTATTTCATAGAATATGAACAATTCATCAAATTTCAATGTTAAAATTTAAGTTCTGCAAAGTTTTATTTAAGTTCTGTTTTTATTTCATTATTGGCCGGATATTTTTCAGTATTTGGGTAATAAATGAACTTGAAATACGATTTTCACACAACTTCATTTTTAACATTGAAATTGATTAATTTTTCAATTTCTGTGAATCAACCCGTCCTTACTGTCAAGAAATAAGAAATTTGAAGACAACGTAAATTACTGAAATTTCACGAAAATCTCAAAAATGAAATAAGTATTTACACTGTATTGTATCAAATTTTTTTCTTAAATTTGTTTTGGAACTGCCAGTTAGAAACTAATGTTGTCTAGTCTATAAAATTCACCCTTGTATTAAAGCTTATCCTTGACCTACGTTGTACTTTTCACTATATGATTTCTTTGTGCACATATCCAATATCCTATTATATTATTTGGGCTATTTTATGTTACTTATAAATTTTCTATATCAAATATACAATATAAAATAACAAAATAAATAATTTTGTGTAGAAAAAACGTGATTGTCTTGAAACACTTGCAAAGTTATAATTTTGTTTAAATTATCAATTATTTGCATAATGAAATAATATAGAAGAGGTTAAAAATCAATAGAAGGTAAAACCGAAGTTTGACTAGAGTTTGTAATTTTTTTTAAATCGTTTAGTTTGGAAGATTTGTTTCTTGAGACCGAAACACTGTTTAAAAGTTTTCGTGTGGCAGAAAATAAATAAATTATACTAAATTAGCCATCATAAAAGAATAAGAGACAGTTTATTGACATGGACACTTACATGGTAGGGGAATGTAGAGCGAATAAACAAAGAACGGATTATATTAATATGTATTTGTTATCTACGTGCCTTGTTATTTAATTCATGTAGTATAACATTATTATTAAAGTATATTATTATATAATGCACTTAAATTAAAACTGTAATGGCACTATTCCCCGTCTTAAATGCAAGAATGAAGTTCTCAACTGAGATGGAAGTTAAAAAATTGTCAACTGAGAAGGAAGTAAACACTATTGAAAATTGTATACTGTAAAAAATAAATATATACATATTTCCTTTCGTAAAAAAAAATACATTTGTATTGGAAAGTTAATAAAATAAATAGAATATATGAATAAAGTAAATATTAAACCAATTAGAGTGAAGTCACAAGTAAATTTGTAATAAATCATACCAACGTTTTATTAAAATAAAAGGTGGATAGGTACAGCTTTCAAATAACATTATTCATATAAAAGGTGGGTATTTACAGCTTTCAAATAACATTATTCGTATAAAAGGTGGGTAGGTACAGCTATCAAATAACATTATTCATATAAAAAAGAATAGGTACAGCTTTCAAATAACATTATTCATATAAAAGGTGGGTATTTACAGCTTTCAAATAACATTATTCATATAAAAGGTGGGTAGGTACAGCTTTCAAATAACATTATTCATATAAAAAAGAATAGGTACAGCTTTCAAATAACATTATTCATATAAAAGGTGGGTATTTACAGCTTTCAAATAACATTATTCATATAAAAGGTGGGTAGGTACAGCTTTCAAATAACATTATTCATATAAAAGGTGGGTAGGTACAGCTTTCAAATAAAATTATTCATATAAAAGGTGGGTAGGTACAGCTTTCAAATAACATTATTCATATAAAAGGTGAATAGTTACAGCTTTCAAATAACATTATTTATATAAAAGGTGGGTAGGTACAGCTTTCAAATAACATTATTCATATAAAAGGTGAATAGGTACAGCTTTCAAATAACATTATTTCTATAAAAGGTGGGTAGGTACAGCTTTCAAATAACATTATTCATATAAAAGGTGGGTAGGTACAGCTTTCAAATAACATTATTCATATAAACGGTGAATAGGTACAGCTTTCAAATAACATTATTTATATAAAAGGTGGGTAGGTACAGCTTTCAAATAACATTATTCATATAAAAGGTGGGTAGGTACAGCTTTCAAATAACATTATTCATATAAAAGGTGAATAGGTACAGCTTTCAAATAATTTTATTTACATAAAAGGTGGGTAGGTACACTTTTTTTTTTTTTTTTTTTTTTTCTGTTTCATGGTGACCAATAAATTATACTTATTTTTGTATAAAGTGTAAACAATATACATAATGTAAGATTTTGGGCCTCACTAATAAACGTGTTTCAAAGTCTACACAACTGATAACCAACCCGTAATGTAGAGTTACGATTGTTTCTCAGCTGCACAAAATCTAAAATACGCCCATTAGTAAGGCGGTAAAAATATAAACATTATGTATAGATTTTTGCTATTTGTTTCAAATAACTTATAGCTTTCAAATAACATTATTCATATAAAAGGTGAATAGGTACAGCTTTCAAATAACATTATTCATATAAAAGGTGGGTAGGTACAGCTTTCAAATCACATTATTCATATAAAAGGTGGGTAGGTACAGCTTTCAAATAATATTATTTATGTAAAATGTGGATAGGTACAGCTTTCAAATAACATTATTCATATAAAAGGTGGGTAGGTACAGCTTTCAAATAATATTATTTATGTAAAATGTGGATAGGTACAGCTTTCAAATAACATTATTTCTCGAAAAATACATAAGAAAGTTAATAAACGCAATACATTTCCGCAAATCTTAAAAGAGCAATTTTATTTACGCTATACATTAATTTAACTCTCGATAGTGAGATGTAAGATGAATCAAAAATATAAAAAATCCCACAACTCCTTTTAGTTCAGGATAAGAGATGAGATGAAGTAATATGAAAAACGAATGAAAACGCTATCGGCTTAAATGCTGGTAATCAGGTCACTTCTAACGGGCAGAATTATTCTACTCCCAGATGAAGCAATAATAATTATTCTTCTATAGCTGTTAAAAACAGTTACAGATTAGTTCTGGTTAATCATTATTTCTCGAATTCCTAAACATGTACATAAAATAAAGTATGTCATTCGATTTTTACAGGAATAGATTACTTGGAAACGGACTGTGGTAGACTTGAAATTATGTCATTCTGCGAGTTTTATCAACTCGTAGTTACTTTGGCCGAATTTCAACGATTTTTTTTACTCTTAAAAAATGCAGCAAACCGTATCACGTCTCGTAATTCAGGTAAATTAATATGTTAAACCTCCATAGCTCATGATGTGAATGACGTTGCACACCTTTTAAGAGTTTCTGTTTTGATTCTGTTGAGATTTGTTGGTATTCAGACTACTTATCTTTTTCCATCCAACTTTCTTTAGTCTTATAAAATGCCCCAAAAAGGATAATGTAGTTCCACTGGCTCTTAGCAATTGAAGCAGTTGTTTGGCATCTCATGAAAAAGACATCTTTTAATCATACTTTAAAAAGTTCCCACAAAAAAACTCAACACATAAATACGCTACAAGGTTCACAGAAAACTTATTAATCCCAAAAGCAAACAAAACTATATTTCGAAAAGGACCACACTACATGGCCATTAAAGTATATAACAACCTTCCAAGATCAAACAAATAACTGACATACTTAAATTTAAATCAATACTAAAAACATTTCTTTTAAACAAATGTCACTTCACCTTAAATGAATACCTTACATAAATTAAATACTTCTGTTTTTTTTTACATTAATTTGTTAACATGTAATTGTTGGGTTATGTAATATAATGTGTATTTGTTGGGTTAGCTGGAAGAAATAGGATGTAACCTATAAGCTATACCCTTTGTCCTCTTTTAGTGCAATAAATATTTTTTTGAATCTGGTGGTATCAAACTACGCATCGCTGCGGAATTCTCGCGAAGTAAAATCCGTAGATATTTACCACCGTTTAAATGCATTGTTAACGTTCATAGACGTCTATAATCATCAGGCCTTAGGAATAAATCAACCAACAGGTTTTACAGGTGACCATATCCACGAAAACACACAGTGGAACGAGTTATTTGGGAAACGATATCATAATCACACAAGGATTTGATTTAAAGGTAAGCAATAAATGTCCGCCCAAGTAAGATCGTTATTTTGAGTAATTGATTTTTTATTTGATTTCATCGTAGCCCTCCGTATATTATTATTTAGTCATGCCTATTTATATGAGTGATGATTAAGTTGTTTACGGCAGATTAAAACAACGTTTAGCAAACTGTTATTATTATATTATTTTAACATAAATGTATGTTTGAGGAAGGTTCCAAAGTGCAAATGGAAATGATCATTATTTATTTTTTATATGAAATCTTAGTTATTATACTATATTTAAATACTCGAATATCTATAATATTTTTTAATTTCATCTCACTATACATAAATCATGTTTTTTCTCATAAAAATCAACCTCACTAGGACTAAGCCTGTATCGAGGTTAACAATTTAACATTTGGTTGAAGCGAACATAGAGTAATCACAAACATCAAGATGAGTTACCAGATGGGTAATTTGACAGTATATTGTAACAATATTTGAACCATAACTACTTATGAATCATTATTCCCAAGAAGCATATAATATCTTGCATATACAATGCCTAAAATTAAAATAAAACATTAAAATGTGAAAAGTTATGTATTTTTTTATGTTCGTATGTTTGTTTGTACAATTGTGTCTAACTTCCAACAAACATTAAAATAAAAGCATATTTGTTTTTTTTTTACATTAACTTTAAATACAAAACTCAAATTTTGATTTGAGACCGAAATATCCAACCAAACTGATCATTAATATTTTATTAAATCAAAAGTTATAGCAAATATATAATACGGATATGTGCTTCTTTATTTAATTTTGTTTTAAATTATCATAAATGGGTCACTACAGGCGTGATTTTAGAAACAAGTTTGGCTATTTTTTGTGAGTTAATTGTACACAGTTAAAAAAATAATCTAACTCTATCTGCAATGTTATATATATATGTTGCAATGTTATATATATAAAGAAAAATAAAATCTCAACATTAATTAAAAAACGTTTTTTGGGTAGAGATATATGCGACAAATTTATTTTCAAACGTAAATCGGTTATTTGTAATTTAAATTTATTTTATATTTTTAAAATGATTTATATATTTTTTTTATTTTTTACATTTCATCATTTTATTTTATATTTCATCATTTAATTTCATATTTCTTCATTTTACTTAAGATTTCATCATTTTATTTTATATTTCATCATTTTTGTTTTATATTTCATCATTTTGTTTTAAAATTCATCATTTTGTTTTAAATTTCATCATATTGATATATCGAATAAAGCCGTTTTAAAAAACATATATTTCTCATTAACTCTCAAATAATTGCCAAAGATGCCTCTATAATTATGAAAATTGAATTCTTTAATTGCCTTTGTTTTTTCATTTAAAGATAACTAAATACAGTAGTGTGTATTCATATTCAGATATTTATTCAATACTCGTAGATTATAAAAAAATATTATTCAGTTTGGTTGGGTATTTTGGCCTCAAATCCAAATTTTAGTTTTGTATGAAAAAGGCCGCGCAAGACAAGGACAAATCTCACCCCCTGAAACCGGGCAACCACTATAATTCACTCAACGTAGCGAACTAATTGGAGTGACCTATGGCTGAGGTGTTGATTATCCAATGAAAGGTTCCCAGGTTGGTGGTAAATTTTAAATAATACTTACACATAGTATCTACAATAAATACAATACAAATTCTTATTTCTTTCTACATGAAATTCAGTAGTTTATTTACAAATTTAATCTCACTATTTATCCTCATTATCCACTCATCATCTTTCACGTCAGTTTTTTTTTCACGTCATCAGCCCATTTTATCTTTGGGCGAACGCTGCTACTATTTCCCAATCAAAGACGCTGTTCGATGATGTTTGAATTTTTGGGGATCAATGGTGAGGCACGAAATGAAAGAAGGTTGTGAAGGTCACATGTGTTTATTGGTGAGTCAGTTGCCGTGACGAGGAGATGATGTGGGACA
Source organism: Hesperophylax magnus (assembly GCA_026573805.1). NCBI lineage: Eukaryota > Metazoa > Arthropoda > Insecta > Trichoptera > Limnephilidae > Hesperophylax > Hesperophylax magnus. The sequence continues at coordinate 13,344,268 of JAIUSX010000022.1, forward strand.
GAAGAATACACCGGATGCTGACTGATGATGTGCTGGTCAAGCGCGGGTCAGTGAGTCGACGCCGGGCGCTTGTGACCGGGACTCGATGGAGGTCAGGCACTGGTGAAGAACGTAGGTCCTCAGGCACTCCAGTGCTGACGAGACGGCCGAAGGTGCGACGGACCTTGTGGGCAGTTGAACGGGAACGGTGTGACCAGTGAGGATGCTGCGTGTCCTCGTGGTGGTCATGGTAGCGTGGAAGAAGCGCTGGTCAGAGACGCTGGAACCAGGGCGCTTGTAATCCGAGTAGCGCTGGCCGCGGACGTGGCCGAGGCGCTATGATGATGTCCCGATAGAGTCCATGATGATAGGGGCGAAGCCGGGTACGTGTCCCTCGCGCTAGTAAGAAGAGCGCGGGTGATCACTCGTTGAACCTTGCAGACTGGCGGCAAAATTATGACTGACTGACTGACTCGCTGCGTCGGGCTTATTTATACTACTCGGCCGACGGCGGCAGTAGGTAGGTGGATGGCAACTAAATCGAAGACACTCGCTCGATCTGGATCATTCGCGAACTTTCGACGGCTTGGCAATTATGCCTAGGCCGTAGGCTCGAACCTTCTGGCGAGTTCTCGTAGTATTCGAGACGGACTGCGGTGTTATTGTCATCAATATGCAGGTAGGTACTTGAAGTACGTAGATTACTTTGTTTACGATTTAACGATGCAAGTACATAATTCGGGAGTAGATACTAAGTAGCAAGTAGCAGTTTATTATTAATTATTTAATCTGGATAATTCGACGCCACAAATTCTTTTTTTTTTTTTTTTTTAATGTATATTTTATTTAGTTATAAGAGTTTACATCTTATACCTAATATATTATTTTCTATGACTACTACAATATTATTTACTTCTTACATACTAAAATTTAGATTTCACAACATTGAGACATAATCCACGAAAAACTGCAAGACTTTTAGCTTCCTTAACAATTACCGGGGGTTCATTGAACATTTTAAAACCTTTATAATAAATATTGTTTTGTGTTTCTGATAAGTGTGTTTTAGGAAGCCTAAAATCGTTGCAGTTTTTCGTAGGATATAAATGAACTGCACTATTAATTCTAACATTCTTTGACATATAGTCAGGTAACATTTTATTTTTTAGCTTATAAATAAACACTAAGGTATTATAAACTAATCGTTGCCACACACTTAAAATATTGAGTTGACGTTGCATGGTTTTTATTCTGGTGTACCTGCTACAACACAGTATTGACCTCATGCCTCTGTTCTGGATTACTTCCATTCTCTTAATTTGGGTTTTGTTACTTAGAAATATTACACTTGTACAATAATTTAGATGGGATGCTACAGTGGTATTGTAGACCAATATCCTTGTTTTAATAATTCTAACGTTCATCTCTTCCACATGTCCAGCATAGTCAATAAAGAATGTAAAAATGCAGGTATCATTTCCACCTGCACCCTCATGTTATAAGGATAGTTAATGAATTAAGGTCACACCAAATAAAACTCGCAAGAGCCAAACTAGAAGAACTCTCTAATTAATTTGCAAGGATCAAGGAGCAATTCCGAGACGTAATCATTTTCCCTGAGCGAGCCATCACAACACGGCTAGAGAGGAGAGACGAGTGGCCACTATATTGACAACAAAATATGTTGCGCATCAAGTCACGTCTGTCCACTTGGTGCAAACTACGCAATTGGAGACTTTATTAATTACACAAATATCATCTTCACTCGGACTATATGTATGAGAGGCAGGGTAGAACGAGAACTTATGGCGCCACAAATAATCTCTTTTACGTCTAGTAATTTGTTTTACGTCCTTTTTCTTGCCGTCTCAAACCGCATCAGGGCAATTATCACATTGCAGGCTGCAGCCTAGATCAACTGTATCTACCCGCTCTTTTCTGGGAGTAGGTTAAAAAATAGATGTGTGCAGCAGGCAGGTTCCAAAGTTCAGCTCCAGTATATATTGTAATATACGTTAAGGTGCGTTAGGATATACGGAAGGGTGCACATTTTCAGCATATTCTTGTACTCGACAACTCGTTTTTGTAACAACTATGCTCTTGCTATGACTTTTATGTTTTCTTCATCCCACAATATTTTTAAGACACGAAAAAGTTATTTTGTATTAGGTATGGTGTAATAATACCAAGTGCTCGTAAATACAGGAGCCTTATTCTCCATATAAAATGAACAACATTTGAAGGAAGCTTTACATCCACGGATTAAACTTATTGATATGAAATACTGTTAATTTATTAATAACCTGGTCAAATTATCAGTTTTCCTGTTAATAACGAATGAATTTAAAGAGTTCCCAACAAAGTATCTGGAAGACAGCAAAATACGTGTTCATACAAATACTGATATTGATATTGACATACTGATATTACCGCAATCCGTAATGATATGTATCAGGAAAAGAAGTTGTTCGAGGAACGAACAAGGGTTGGAATAGCCGTACTTTAAAGGGCTATTCCACACAGATAAAGCATAAATGAAGTCTATGTCTTGTAACAGGCGAATGCGAAAACACAATTCGTAAGGTTAATTCACAATCAACTTACCGGGTGGCGAATGAAATCTGCCAGGTGAGACTCATCTGTCAGCACTGGAACGTTGATCGTGGTTCGTTAGCACTCGTTATTTCAAATTAAATTGCGATAAAATACGTATTAAGTGATTATTCCGATAGATAACCGGCGATGGTGTTTTGACAGGACGAACGGTTTTTGTGCGACCGTTCGGCTCACGGCCCTCCGTGGTTATAGCTGACGTGTGCGAATTTAAACTACACAGTTCAAATTCTGACCATACGATTTGTTAGCACACGTCCTGTCAAAGCAAACGGAGTGACGGAAAAGAAGTGTTCTCCATATATTCTAAATAACTAATAATTTATGAAGAATTTGGCATGCTGCCACTTTTTAAGGTCGTGGTCTAAAAATTCAAAAAATGGTGTAAATGCTCCCCTGCTTGGCTGATCATTATAATTAGGCTGTGATCTAACTCGTGTCCCAACGCACTTGAAATAACGCCTGGACAATTATGATTTAGGGTCAAGGAACCTAGGCCCGGGGTCGCCTGGACAGAGTGGCAGGACCCCTTCATACTTCATTACACGCGACACTAATTAGTAATTAGTCCCTGACATCTGGCTATTATTTATGAAGCTCTCAAGTGGGGTGACGACTTGGTGCAACAATTCCAGGCGATGGAAGCTCTATCTATCTATCTTTGTTTCGCGTCTTTCCTCGTATTAATTTGTTGAATTTATTTTTAAACTCCAGTGGTGTGGGAATATATATATATATATATATTTATATGTGGAGAAAAGTGAATTTTTTATCGAAATACTGTAAAAAATGTGACTGCATTAGTGTTTCATAATAAAATATTAGTCATTCAGAATATATCTAAACACGTGTTCACTTGTCCGAATAAATATTTTTTTTTTTTATTTTTTTTTTTATATTTACTCCACACAGGAGGCCCTGAAGAAAATAATTTCCCTCAGGGCCTATGTCATCTTTGGGGATGCTGTGTGGAGGGTCTTTTTGTGGAGAGGAAGGAGTGAACATGGGTCTTGAAGAGTCCCATGTTGTAGGAGGGAGGAAACACAGAGGCCGGCAGTTCGTTCCACAGCCGAGCTGTTGAACTTAAGAACGAATCGTAGAAGCGACCCGTTCTCATGTGACAAGTGTCAACTGTGTACAAATGTTGGGCGCGCGTTTGGCGTGTATCCCGACTACGCACCGGCGCCGAAGGGATCAATGACGCTAGTTCCTCAGAGCATCTTCCATTGTAATACCGATAGAACAAGGACAGCATACCTACCCGACGTCTGTGCTCTAAAGATTGCAGTCCGTTTGTTAAGATTGGGGAATCTATCAAACGGACCGCCCGTTTCTGCACAGAGTCAAGGGTTTTTTTCAGGTATTTTGGGGCTCCAGACCAGAGATGGCTGCCAAATTCGACAGTAGGGCGCACTTGCGATTTGTACAGGGTGAGCAGTTGTGTACTATTAAAGTATCTGCGGGCCCTGTACAGTACGCCCAGCTTCTGAGAGGCCAACTTTACTCTGGCTTCGATGGAGCCCCCGTACCTGAGCTGGTCACTTATAGTTACACCAAGCATATCTATGGAAGGCCTGTTCGGAAGATTGCTTCCGTTGAAGGAGACTAGATTATCATTTGGATCCCTTTTAGACGTAATCAGACAGGATTGGGTCTTTGAAACATTAAATTCGACGAGATTATTTTTACCCCAGGAGGAAATACTCTCGAGATAACCGTCCATTCTCTGCTTCAAAGCCCTCCGAGCCGTTGGAGTTTGTGTGCCCTTTGGGGGCTTGTCAAACAAAAAGCTATCATGAACTGTACTGTCATCCGCGTAACAATGAATCGGTGCACATGTCAAAAGGTCATTGATGTGCAACAAAAACAAAGTCGGAGACAGAACCGATCCCTGTGGGACGCCAGCATTTATGGAGTGCGAGGAAGAGGTGAAACCGTCAGCAACCGCCTGAATCGACCTATCCCTTAAAAAGTCAGCAATCCACGTACACAGGGATGCGGGAAGTCCGTAAGAATGCAATTTGTTGACAAGTCCTCGGTGCCAGACCCGGTCAAAGGCCTTGGATATGTCTAGTGCGACCGTTTGGGTCTCACCGTGACGTTCGTTTAATGGACAAGATGCAAAAATAATATTAATGTCCGAACCCAAGTCTTCAAATAGTGCCCATACGAAATGATGTGAAGCGGGTATCCAATGAAGCCCTATTTGCAAGAATACGTGTTCCGACTTCAGTTGGTCTGCAAAACTGTTAAGTAATGTCAACTAAAATTATACATATTTACCTATTAACGAAGCACTTAGTGAGTAGTTTTAATAAAAACATTTATATGATCATTTGTGATCATTCAAAAGGAGAGCTGCCAAAAATATGGGAAAATTAGTTGCAAGATAATAGTGCTAATTCTGAATTTGAAATATGAGATCGACAAATACGATATTTAAGAATTAGGTTTCAACGGTCGAGTAGATAAAGGCATTGTCCCTGCAAGACATAGATCCTGGGTTCGATACCCAGTTGAGACCATTATCGTTTTTTTTAAATTATTTTCCGTGTCTTGTTCTGTTTCACGTTACGTTTAGATTTGTTAGTATTATCTTCTTCTCCAATGGTATATTAATTTGTATAACCTTCAAAAGTTAAGAAATTTTCTTGTAATTATTGTTGCAATAAAAATTGAATATTAATTTAGACTAGAAAATGTCAATAGGTTTTCCATATTTATAATAATCGGACATGTTTATCCGATACACCATCTAGATTACGAACCAATTCTTTAGATTTTTGAGATCATTCAAAAAGATAGCAGCCAAAAATATGGGAAAAAATAGATGTAAGATAATATTGTTAATTCTGAATTAGAAATATGACATAAGATCAACAAATATGACGTTTAAGAATTAGGTCCCAATGATCGTGTGGATAAAGACATTGTTCCGGTAAAATAGAGATTCTGGGTTCGATTCGCAAGAATTCAAAAATGATTGAGCTTTAGTTGTTACTTCGTGATCCACAAAATTAAAAATTAATTAAAAAAACTTATTTTTGATCACTCTTTTAAAACATAATATTTTTTTTAAATACTTTTGTCGTTTTTATTGTAAAAAAAAATACTGATTTTGATTGTGTGTCTGCCCTGTGTAACTCAGGAACATTGATTTACTTTGAATTTAAGTTTCATTTTCAAAATTTCTACTTATTGCTTGAAGGATTCAGATAAGCCATAAGTGGGTACCTACCTTTTTTCTTTCTTTTTTATTTATTAAAAGAGTGATAACGAATAATACATATTGATAGAAGTAAGATCACCAGTAAGTAGAGAGCAGACAAAGGGTTAAGGCGAAGCTTAATGCTAAATCACCATTTTGATTAATCTTAATAACGAATTGGTGTAAATTATGCATTTAGAAAAATTTAAGATTTTCCTATCGTTTCGCTTAGCTATACTAATAAAAAAATAAATTACTCAATAAAAAATATAAAAGTAAACAACTAAAAATTTTTTTAAAATAGAAATGTATGTACGCGTAAAGGAAACAACTTTTAAAAAATACAGTATCATAGCTAAAATTATCTGTGACAGTTTCACTTCATTAACTTTTTTGCTTTCTTATAAAATTATTTACAAAATAAATAAAAACCAGTTTCGTTCTTGAAATCGAACGTTTCTAGACTCCGTTTGTCAAGCGATTTTAATGCCTATTACCTACAATATAAGGTATACCAAGAATATACACATGTTTGGCTAGTAGCTTCCTATTAACATTAAGAAAATTACAAAGTAATAACAAGGTCAATAACGCTGTACATCAGTATGTTACTTCAAATGATTTGCATAAGGGTAAATATATAATATATGTTTCATGCTGTTAATAAATATCTCCCTAATTGAGAATAACCTATAATATAAATTTAACAGAAACTTATAAAATATACGTTTTTCCAAATTAGACTATAATATCTCGTGATTTTTCACAGACAGTCACTATTTCACTTGAGATTTTCAAACAAGAGCTTAGTACAAATATTTATTTATATTTAGAAGATGGTACTTTTCAGTTAAATCTTGATTGCTCGTTATTTATGCCGAGTCTGTTTGGTAGATGTTAGGACGCTACATTATTTGTTACTTATTACGTATTGTTAGAAACATACCCACTTTTAACATGATCTGGAAAAAATATTGATCCAAGATCTCCTTACAATCCCCGGTTAAAAAAAGTGTTATTACATTGTGTAAAAAGGATCATTTTACTGAAAAAAACTTTCACGCATTTTTATATGCCATTCAAATGAGTATTTGAGTGTGCGAAGTTTGTAGGGAGGTTATTATCTATAATTATTTTTAAAGCCAACTACTACTTTAAAAAAACTGCAAGTATGAAAAAACTTATCGAGTAGCTACTCGCATAAAAACGTTATGCGACGTAGAATCTATGATAACCAGTTCTATTGTATTAAAAAACAAGAATAGATATTTATATTGGTTGACAGGCCATCCTGCAGTGAGCAGAGGATATTTTGTAACTTTATGTAATGGAACAGGAATTATTCACAAATCGTATGGAGTGTCTCAGTCGAAATCAGAAAACAGGGTTCAAAAATATATTTTAGCAGTAAAAGTCAAATTATCCAGAAAAATAATATTCCAGAGTGTTTGTATGTTTGTTTGTTTGTGTTTCCACTGAAAAATTATCCATAAGAGTATTCGTTTAGCTCCTATAGTGCCAGAATGTCTGGCAGAGTTATTATTTTAGATTATCGCCGTCCTGGAGAGTGGAGCTAACGACAAAAAAAACAATAATTCAAAAAATCTCAACCGTTGTGTAAAGTGTTTGTAATGACGACGGGGCTAAGATTAATAGTGCTTGGATTGATGCTTGCATACGTTATCTTATACTTAACATAAACAAATATAATTTACACATCTGTCCTTATGATGGATACTGTAACGTTGACTGAAGATGGAGGAAGCATAAAAAGCCAAACTAAGTATTTGTAATATTCTTAAAAATCGGATACCTCGTGATCATGATCTCACCTGCGCGAAAAGTCTTGGAGAATTCTGAGGGACGATTCTGTCTCCACTTAAAGACAAGGAATTGTCATTAACCTTAAGATTATTTCACTGCCATCCGAGAGAACTCGAATAACAGTTAACGAAAAAGGCGTTCATTTTACAGAACGAATAGTGCGACAAGTCAGTACATCCAAACTAAACGAGGGTTGGTAACACGGTGTGTGGCTCCTTCTAATCGATTTCTTTTTATGGTTTCGGTCTGTGACACCTCCAGTTGACAACTGTGTATGACACCGGATTTTTTGACACTCTGCGGTTGCCAAACCTGCGAACAAGGACAGATCCTGGGAAGGCGAATCTGGGGAGGGGCCAGGAAGAGCTCATTCTGCTCAGTCTGGACTGACGGACGACGAATCCAACCCCGACGAAATAACGCCAATACCTGGAGATTGGAGAATTTGAAATCGGTAATTCCAAATTAAATATTTTAGCATTTTTATTTATTAGGTGCCAATACAATAACAATGGGTACATAGCGTGAAGATATTACATGTTATAACTCGGGGGGGTTTTAAGATCACAGGGGCCTATCTACAAAAACATAGTTTTGAGATACCCAACAGTATCTCTTAATCAATATGATTATGGCATTACCGAAACCAAGCTTAAGTCAATACACCAGTTTTGTAGTTATGCCCCTGAGATTCTGTTAACGCATTTTTTTAGTGGCGTTGTGCTTTTTAGGAATATAGCTCTTATTTTCAACGGGTAGATATATTTTGTCGCAGTACTAGTGCATATTGAGAGCAGTAGGAAAAACACAATGGGTCTTTTATACACTCCATTAATGCAAACAAGTTTTGCACAACACAACTACACGTACACAGGAGTGGTGTGGTATAATCAACTAGAGATACAGCTGAGATTAGAACCTTATAATAAAAACTGTATGCATTATGCCTTACAACCTTAAATGATTCAGCTAATTATTAGCATCATTAGTTTTATACTGCACTAACTTTATATTATTATATTAGTTTTTACTGTCACTTCAATTTACACGTTAACTAATTTTATAAAACTAGTTATAATTTTTTTCACCTTTACACACTAGTGGAAACACTCTCGTAATGGTAAATATGTCTTCTTTATAATCTGAAACACTGATGTAAATATTGATAAATAACAAATGCAAAATAAAACAAAAATAATTATTTAAGCACTAATGGCGTACTCTAAGGCCAAAAGTATGCCGTGTGTAGTTTTTGAAGATTGTCTATGATTTTATTGTGCATTGTATATTAAATTTAGTATGTCTAAACTCAAACATAAACTTAAATATATGAAAATTGTCATTTTATTACCATCTTCTGCTGATTGCTGACGCCAACTGAATAATAACGTTGGTCAAGTTCATAGAAAAAATAAATTTTGTTGAAAAAATTGAGATTTTTTAAAATAATCTTTCGAGTTGACATCGCGTTTGGGTTCCACCCAGGCGTAGTGTATTCAATTCCTCGGCTGGCTAAGTCTCTATCACAACACAAGCAACATTTTCAGCTTACTGTGATGGTAGTAGGAGATTTTCAAACATTGTCAGGTTATTCGTAACCCGGGAATGTTTGTCTTTCTTTAAAAAAAAAAAAATAAAATAAAAAATCTTAGGGCCCCTATTAGATTATTGGAAAACTGTTTGACATATTTTTTGGTTTTTCAAATAATTTTCACTAGCATACGATTATTTAGGTTGGACCCATTCTTATTTGCAGCGTTTGGGTTGGCTAATCAGCGACTAGATCTTTACCTCAAGCTGGCTATAAACTGGTCCGGCGTGGGAGGCTGCGCGCTGCGACCATATCCGCTGAAGAAAGTGAGGGGGGAGGTAGGCATTTCCGCCCATCTCGTGTTATTACCATCGACACTTCTCACCAGATTGTTACGGAGAGGATGTACGAATTAGACAGTCCGCGAGCTGCAACTGATATCGCGCTAATGACGTAAGTACATATCTACTGCCTACTTTGTCTAGAAAACATGCGCTCAAATCGGAACATTATGTTTAGTTATTCCATTTATAATCACAAACTAAAATTATATTACAAATCATTGTCATTGTATAATTTTATAGATAGTGAGGTTTTTTTTATTTTTTTTTTTTTATAGTGAATACCTCACAAGAGTCCCAACTGCTCCCGTCTGGAGCCAGTCAGACTATGGCATCCCCTATTGGGGGATGTTGTGAGGCTGAAGGTAAGTGGGGAAGGGAAAGAGGAAGGTGGGGAAGTACCTGGCTATTCATATCTAGTCACTAAACACGGCTAAAGCCATTTGGAGCAACGTTTCAATTCTGAATGGTGGTCTTACACCAGGGCGATACTGGTAGTATCTTCCACTCTGGAACGTGCCGCAAATATACTATATATTATTTTAATTAATTAATTGTGAAAAAACACAAATTAATCAAATAAAATTTATTTGCGCACGCCGGGTTCGAACCCGCGACCTTCGGAATGGCAGTCCAGTGCGTTACCACTGGACTATGCCGGCCGTCGAGGTACTTTATATTAAGAAAAAAACATCTAATTTTTTAAAAAATAGCAATAAAGTTTCATGGGTACCGTTAAAAATGCATGGAAAATTTATTAATATTAAGTTATTTCTTCAAAATTCTGATCACCGTTCTAAAAATCTGTAATTTCACTATTTTCATTCATTGATTTTTAAAACGATCTAAAACCGCACTTTCATAAATTTATTTATTTTATTGTTACATGATTTAGAGAGTACATGTAGTTTTTTGTGATATTTCACCCTCCATGCTAGGGATGACCCTTTGTTATGGCGGGTGAATTTAACAGTTTGCGGACATAGAATCTATACATTACTATAATATTAAAAAGAAAAATGATGTATAGCTAGTTTGGGTTGCAAGAAGAGGAGAAGTTAGAGAATTATGAGAAGATGAAAAATTTGAGAAATTATTAGTATATAGATCACAATAATTAATTATGTACATACTATGCCGCTAAGTTAGGGAATAAGGATATATTTTGTTTTGTCTGAAAGGTGATTAAATTGATAGAGTGTAGAATGAATGGGTATTGTAGTTGTAAAGTAATGCTATAAAACTGGCTACAACTTCAACACGACGTAGAAAACGCTACTGGCTATCACCGGCGTTGGTCGGTGTGAAGTCAACAACGCCACAATAAAAAATTAAGAATCGCCATCAGTATCATGAATCAGTGAAAATATCATATTGCAAGGAGCACACATTTAAAGAAGTAAAACCTAAGAGAAAAAAATCAAAATTATACCTCACTGTTTTGACTCAAAAAATAGTGGTCCATGATTATTTTTTTCTGTTTTGATTCATTCCTGATGTACGGTAGTGGGGCTTATAACTGAAGAAAAGACTTAATACAATGGACGTCAATATTTATTGACCGTCTTATCTACCCCACCACCTTTTAAAAAATTGAAAGATACATTTTTGATACTAGCTCTTTTTTGTTACCATAAAATCTGTTTTGAAAGGCTTACCAATTTATGTAGGCATCTTAAAATATACCTCATGGTGGAGAAGACGTATGGTAATTAATACCAGGCGCAAAAACTAAGCAAGTTTTAAGATGCTAGAGCTGAACATTTGAGACAGATTTATTTATTTATATATTGAATATCAACGGTAAAAATATACCATACATCATAATTCATCTCATATAAGAACAATTAACTGTGGCATTTGATCATAAAATGATGACAGAAAGTATAAAATTAATACTAGAAGGAGTTACAAGTACATACAAAATATTATCAACAAGTATGAGTAGACTTACATTGTATTAGTAATGATTTAGAAGATATAATAGTAAAGCCTTTTTGTACCTAGCTTCTGTGCAGTTAAACAGATCCGCTACATCTGTGTACCTATTACTATCTTCATGTAATCTAGGTACAAGCGAGTGTTTGAAATGCTCAGCCCTGGAATTGTTACAAATAAACAGGGTTTTAGAACGAGTAGCACTAATGGGTTCATGAAATTCAATGAGGTTAATTAAATCAAGGCTGTCTACACTACCATAAAATGTGTAAATGATTTGTGCAAAATTCCTAAATCTAAGATGTAAACATTCCAGTTACAATGTGTCGAGTTAGAATTATATTTGTCAATGACAGTTATTGGGTACAGGGTAGTGTCGTCTGTTCTAATGGTCCGTCAAGAGTCCTTCTCCCAAGTGTGGAAGCGAATAATTACAGATTACATCTTAAACTGTAATTGTATGAAACGTCAACAGACAGCTGGCAGTGGGATGTGGGTGTAGGCGGCCATCTTGCGTCGCCAAGCCGTCTGCCTTCATCCAACCAACCAACATGTCTCCCAGCGACTCTAGTGACCAAACTGTTCACGGTCAAACTTCAGAATATTTATCCTTTAATCAACGAAACATGAACTGTATTCAGAAATACACGTTTTCATAAACACATCTTGTACACAAATATACTTATTACGTTTAGAAATTAAAATCAACGTATATAATTTAACTGTTAAGTTGAAAACGAGACAAATCACGTGTACGCAACAGAGTTTTTAATAGTAAGTGATATTATATTAGATACTACAAATTTGAACCGCAGGCTACCAAAGTTAGTGCAATTCCACACAACCTATAACTTCATCCACTTTTGTACATTATTTCGTAGTCAACTCCTCTGCTTTTTCGACTCTTAATATTATTATTCGCTTTAAGGCGATGCAATACGTCGTATAATATTTTAAATTGAGCCGCTATCAATAACAACCCTTACGTAGATGGCGATAAGGTTTAAATTCCCGCTTAACACCATCCGCCTGTTTTGATTTATGCAAGAAAAAAACATGGCCAAAAAGTGCCTTTTATTTTATTTTGTGGATGCTCAGTCATAAATATTTAATTTTTTTTCAATCATTTTATAAATAACTTAATTTTCCACATTATACAATAAAATCATAACCGAAAATGGGTTTGTAAGTAGGAGATTTTGAATTTGAAAACAGTTTTCAAAGGCCTTATACATTATTTTTTTCTGGGCTTATAAAAAGACTTATCTAAAAAATACTCGATCATTTTAAAGGCCAAGATGTATTCTACTCGCAGTATTTAATTAAAGCATCTGAAACATTTCTAGGCGACCAAATTTTCAAACCAAAAACACATGATTTTGCATTACTACGTATGGCATTGCCTTAAATAGTATAAAATAAAGTAGCTATCCGCGTCTGTCTGTTTGTGCGCTTAGTTCTTCTAAACTACACAACGGATTTTGATAGAATATTCATTACCATTTAGAGAACTTTTTCTGGAAGCTTTATATATATAATTCATGCACATTATATTTATAAAAAGTATAGAAATATCGATGTTTTGTTATCAAGATGTAAAAAAATATTTTCGGACTCTTCCATCGTTAACAATGGCTAAGCCTTATGAGATACAACAAAATAATGTACTACGGAACTTTATATCTTAAAAAGGTCTACAGAAAAGTCTGTCATGGTATATGTCTATCTCTTAAGGATAACCCCCAGCAACGCCGGGTACACGTCAGCTAGTTATGTGTATGTAGGTACATCGAATAGTTTTACATTTCATAATATTAAATGTAAAACTATTCGATGTACCTACATACTAGTTATGTGTATGTAGGTACATCGAATAGTTTTACATTTAATATAATGAAACAATATAATTTAGGTTGTGATGTACCTACGAACATTATGAATTTCAAAAATTCATAATTCTAGTATTTTCAGTAGGTAGGTATATATAATGATTTTCTGCAGCCGTTCTTACAAAAGTTGGTGGCGCAATGTTCAGCACGGTTGCCCTTCAAACTTTGTATTAAAAAAAAATATATTTACATATATTTTTAATAAATATTTAAAAATATTAATAAATGTTCAGAAAAGTATAAGTAAAGAATTTTGAAAGAGAATCGATGAACATATAAATATCTTCATTTTTTTGGAATAACTTTATTGAGTAAAACCTCAAATTGTAATATCTATTTAATTATTGAAGACAATATTGGCGATTTCTAAACGAAAATCTGAAACAGAAAAATCAGAAAAGGATACGGTCACATCTAGGACTCGAACCCATGACCCTTGCCTTGCCGGAGCAAGAAGGCCGGGTCAATAATTAAATAAATATCTCTTTACGCCACTTTATTAGGTACTAAATCCACACGTCTCAAGAACAACGCTCTCTTCATCAGGACGAGTCGTATACTAATGTTACTACCTACTTTAAATTACGACATATATTTTAAAGCATGTTAATACATTAACAGGAGCCCATGAGAGAAATCATCTGATAGGCCTTTTATCTTTGAAGATGCTGTATGAAGGTGGCCATACGCACGATAGTTGAATGAAACATGATTGCTACATAATAATACATTTATATTATTTATTTATTTTACGCCCATAAGACTTTACAAAACATCATACAGAAATATCGTATCAGTACAATAAATGCTTTTCATTTTACAAACATAATACATGTCAAAAATTTACAAACATCATACAGAAATACATAAGTTATTCATATACATAAACGGCAAATTGACTACCCAGCAATTGATGAATAGTTATTTTACCATTGCAGTAACAATTGTAGCTAATCAAAGACTTGAAATTTATCGACGAATGACCAACATTTAAATTATATTTAATTTATGGCACTTAAATCAAAGTCTTACGGTGGTATTCTGCACACGGAAACCCAGCAGAAGGACAGTCTGTTGTTCTGTTGGCATTTAGTTCAGCGAGGTCACAGCACAGCTGTGTGGCTGGGTCTAGTGTTTGTGTCTGTGTTCTGATAGTTTTCATATGTAGGGTTAAGCTCACCTGACCTCGCTAACCTGTTTGCTGTTTGGATCTTGGGCAAGTTCGGCCTAGACCAAACTTACCTACTACAGCAAAAACCTCGTGGAAAGTGGTCTATCCAGATTTTAGCAGTACCATCGAAAAAGAGGATAAAATATTAATGATTTAAAAACGTATCACAAAATTACTCGTAGTTTTTTGGCTTAATTAATTAGTGATCTGTTCAAACTGTCAAAATACCTTTCAAAAACACCTTCATTACATGGGACAGTTGCACACATAATCTACAACAAAAATTAATTATTTTTAGGAAGATACGTACTTATTCGTCTTTATTACTCTTTATAGATAGGTAGACAGAAATAATTATTTTTTACGTTCATTCTTATAATTTTATGTTGCTCGAACTCTGAACAATTGAGTATGGATTTCATTTGATCAGCAGGAGACAAAATAGTGAATGTGGCTTTCGGCAAAAAGAACTAGGTACCTTGATAGGTTAGATTTAAACATTTTTATCGTGATTGATTTGTGGGTTATTATGCTTTGTTGCGCTTCCTTCATTTAAAAAAGCCAAAACCAAAACTTTCTCTTTAAACAGATGATGGAATTATCAACTCGGCTGCTCGGCATGTGACAAAGTGTGTGTAGGCCAGACAGAATGGACTATATCCAAAAGATAACTCAGAACCGTTTCGAGAGTGCAAACTCAGCCATCTGTATGAAACGGTCAATTGCCGAGCACTTAATTGACACCGGTCATTAATTACTATTTGTTCTTGAAGTCCTGCCCCAAAACGCACCGAGCACACCCGATTACGGAGGCAACCGAAATCCACAAAAATTTCATTAATAGAGACGACGGATCTAGGCTAGTTCTTAGCAGCCAGAACTAAACTACGAGAAAGAATATCTGCGTAAACCAGGATTTGTGGAAAATGCTTGGGTTCGAAAAAACCTGCATAAAATACTATTCGTGAAAAATCATCATGGTTACGGGCTTAAATTCAAGGCTTGGGTTAGAACTTCAAAAGCCGTTTTCTGAGGCCCTATAGTGCCGAACGGACTTAAATTTTGGATATTTAGGTACTAAAAATTATAGTCTGAAGTTTAATCAATAAAAAATTTTTCCAAATCAATTCCATATTCTAAGAAAAAATCGGTAATTGTGGATACTTACGGTAATTCTTACCCACGCACTTGCTATATTTCTCGTACACTCTTCACCAAAATCTATACATCTGCCCTGATGATGGATACTGTAACCCTATCTAAAACGCTTCATAAAGAAGAAATAACCCAAAAATCAACCACGATAATACTGTTCGAGGAACGAACAAGGGTTGGAATAGCCGACTAAAGGGCTATTCCACACAGATAACGAATAAATGAATGCTATGGCTTGTGACAGGCGAATGCGAAAACACAATGCGTAACGTTAATTCACAATCAACTTACCGGGTGACGATGGTGAAATCTGCATAGTGAGCCTCATCTGTCAGCACTGGATTTTAAATTAAATTGCGATAAAAAATACGTATTATGATTATTCCGATAGATAACCGGCGCAGCGATTGAGATTTGACAGGACGAATGGTTTTTGTGCGACTGCTCGGCCCACGGCCCTCCGTGGTTATATCTGACGTGTGCGAAATTTAAACTATACAGTTCAAATTCTGACGATACTATTGGTTAGCACACGGCCTGTCAGAAGCAATCGGCGTGACGGAACAAATACTTAGCCGTGAAAATCTCCAATCATATATATAATTGCTGTCAATATTTTTTTTATGAACTTCCGAATCTTATTACACCCTTCGCGTCGTTGAGGTTGCCAGAAGCTGATCAAGAGTAAGGAAGTTAACCCCTAAGGCTTGATTGTTCGCTTTTGGGAATAACTCATATGGTGTCAGAGAAATCGTTGTGTCTCCCTTACATATAGAAGTTAACCAGAGAAGAACTAAAATGTACATCTCTTTGAAACCAAAGCCTGACTCCAATAGAACATTTTAATATTTCCGACCTTCTGAATGCCAGAGACCTGAGGGGTTAAAGGTTACATACCATTATTACATATGATGCTCAAATTATCTATTTTTAAACTGGGTGTAGGTAAAGTAACGTATCAGCCACACGGTAATACAGTACACTATCATTATGTCCGGATAAGGAACAACCTTCGATTGCAAGATATATTTATGTTGGCTAGTTATAAATGGCCGCCACGCGGTCTGGCCGGATTTATGGCCAGTGAGGATGGAGCCATTCTATTTATAGTCTCCTTGAACCACTAATTTTCTACACGCCCATATCTTATAAATTTATGCAATTCCGTGTACGAATCGAAGCTTTTTTTCTTCATATGGGGTACCTAGAAGGAGCGACTAGATTTTTTCTTTAATTAAGTTCTAATTGGGTATTTTCACAAACTATGAATGAAAATGTGTGGAAGATTTACAGCAATTTTTTCTTATTCTTACCATTTTACTCAAAATATGTGTAAGATTTAAAGCCATTTTTTCTTATTATTACCATTTTACTAAAAATGTGTGGAAGATTTACAGCTATTTTTTTCTTATTCTTACCATTTTACTCAAAATATGTGTAAGATTTAAAGCCATTTTTTCTTATTATTACCATTGTACAAAAATGTGTGGAAGATTTACAGCTATTTTTTCTTATTCTTACCATTTTACTCAAAATATGTGTAAGATTTAAAGCCATTTTTTCTTATTATTACCATTGTTCTAAAAATGTGTGGAAGATTTACAGCTATTTTTTCTTATTCTTACCATTTTACTCAAAATATGTGTAAGATTTAAAGCCATTTTTTCTTATTATTACCATTGTACTAAAAATGTGTGGAAGATTTACAGCTATTTGTTCTTATTCTTACCATTTTACTCAAAATATGTGTAAGATTTAAAGCCATTTTTTCTTATTATTACCATTGTACTAAAAATATGTGGAAGATTTACAGCTATTTTTTCTTATTCTTACCATTGTACTCAAAATATGTGTAAGATATACAGCCATTTTTTCTTATTATTACCATTGTACTAAAAATGTGTGGAAGATTTACAGCTATTTTTTCTTATTCTTACCATTTTACACAAAATATGTGTAAGAATTAAAGCCATTTTTTCTTATTATTACCATTGTACTAAAAATGTGTGGAAGATTTACAGCTATTTTTTCTTATTCTTACCATTTTACTCAAAATATGTGTAAGATTTAAAGCCATTTTTTCTTATTATTACCATTGTACTAAAAATGTGTGGAAGATTTACAGCTATTTTTTTTAATTCTTACCATTTTACTCAAAATATGTGTAAGATTTAAAGCCATTTTTTCTTATTATTACCATTGTACTAAAAATGTGTGGAAGATTTACAGCTATTTTTTCTTATTCTTACCATTTTACTCAAAATATGTGTAAGATTTAAAGCCATTTTTTCTTATTATTACCATTGTACTAAAAATGTGTGGAAGATTTACAGCTATTTTTTCTTATTCTTACCATTTTACTCAAAATATGTGTAAGATTTAAAGCCATTTTTTCTTATAATTACCATTGTACTAAAAATGTGTGGAAGATTTACAGCTATTTTTTCTTATAATTACCATTGTACTAAAAATGTGTGGAAGATTTACAGCTATTTTTTCTTATTCTTACCATTTTACTCAAAATGTGTGGAAGATTTAAAGCCATTTTTTCTTATTATTACCATTGTACTAAAAAAGTGTGGAAGATTTACAGCCATTTTTTCTTATTCTTACCATTTTACTCAAAATATGTGTAAGATTTAAAGCCATTTTTTCTTATTATTACCATTGTACTAAAAATGTGTGGA
The DNA here is from genome assembly GCA_026573805.1 of Hesperophylax magnus. Lineage (NCBI taxonomy): Eukaryota > Metazoa > Arthropoda > Insecta > Trichoptera > Limnephilidae > Hesperophylax > Hesperophylax magnus. The sequence continues at coordinate 13,362,604 of JAIUSX010000022.1, forward strand.
AGATTTACAGCTATTTTTTCTTAATCTTACCATTGTACCCAAAATATGTGTAAGATTTACAGCTATTTTTTCTTATTCTTACCATTTACTAAAAATGTGTGGAAGATTTACAGCATTTTTTTTATTTTCTTACCATTGTACTCAAAATATGTGTAAGATTTACAGCTATTTTTTCTCATTCTTACCATTGTACTCAAAATATGAGAAGGATTTAAAGCCATTTTTTCTTATTCTTACCATTGTACTAAAAATGTGTGGAAGATTTACAGCTATTTTTTCTTATTCTTACCATTGTACTAAAAATGTGCGGAAGATTTACAGCTATTTTTTCTCATTCTTACCATTGTACTCAAAATATGTGTAAGATATACAGCTATTTTTTTATTATTCTTACCATTTACTAAAAATGTGTGGAAGATTTACAGCTATTTTTTCTAATTCTTACCATTATACTCAAAGTATGTGTAAGATTTACGGCATTTTTTTATTTTCTTACCATTGTTCTCAAAATATGTGTAAGATTTACAGCTATTTTTTCTTATTCTTACCATTGCACTAAAAATGTATGTAAGACTTACAGTTATTATTCTTATTCTTACCATTGTACTAAAAATGCGAATTTTAATATTTTTATTCATAAATATTGATTTTTAAACGTTCTAAAACCGCATATTCTGAAACGGTTCCAACTGGATACAACGTCATTATGACGTGGAAAACACCTAAATGTCTTGGAAGACGGCTGTCAGCAACATCGCCAGGCGAGACTTCAACGCTGCCGAATTCACGAATCAAAACTAACGTGTCGTTTTGGTTGCAAATCGAAAAAGCCAAAAAAAAACAGTTAAAATACCATTTTGCGAAAAATAATTCAGTAGATGTAAACATACACCTACCTACTCAGTTGGAAACATTTCATGACATAAATATGATTCTAATAAGAAAAATATTATTAGGGAAATTTTTATAACCTCGTAGCCTCAATAATTTATTTATAATTTATTTTCCTCTTCCTATCCTCTTCCTATTTTCCTCTTCCTTTCCCCTTCCTTTAACACCAAATTAATTTTAAGAAACTAAAACTTCATTTCTAATGCACTGTAACATAAGAAACTTCTGTGGCTTGACTTTAGTTAACTTGTATATTTATATCTATCACTGCATATTATATAAAAGCTGTTTGTTTCTTACAAAATAAATAAATAATTTACTAAAATATTTTGCATGAATATCATCTATTTTATATAACTTTTCTGAAAGTTGTTCTACCATAGGATCTCAATAAATAATAATCGCAGGCCCAACCAGCTTGGAACAAACTTCCTTTACATTTGCGAAATATCAACAGCTCATCTGAGTTCAAAGCAAACCTAAAGACTCATCTTTTAAACTTATCGTATCCAGAATAATGACCGCATTTTTTCCAGTAGTATTTCAATAATCAGCCCAGAAGATTTACCTTTCTCCTTGAATACACACTTTAATGAAATAACCATTTATTATTTGTAAACTTTTTTTACAATATTTTTATATCTTACCAAATACACCACGGGCAGAAATCGTAACAATCTGTATTTGTAAACGTAAATCTCTAGTTTGAGCCGTAGTTGTAAGTCATATTAAAGCAGTATTGTGTAAATACCCACTCGGTCATAACAATTTGAATAAATTTAAGGCACTAGCTAAAAGTATTAGTTATAAGTCACTAGACATTAATCTTAGTTACAAGCTACTAGTTACAAGTCACTAACTATCAAACTTAGTTACAAGCCACTAGTAATAAGTTATAATTCTAAGTGATAGGAATAGATAAAATGCATAAATTAAGTTATTAAAATCATTAAAATTATCCTTAGGAAACCATACGACTTCACAGCTTCACAAATATTACGGTATTTTAATGTACCAACTTCACAGAATTGTACAAAAGAAACGCTTTATATCAAATTTATACAGAATATTTCGTCAATATAATTCACCCCTTATAGCATGAGAAATAGATTCAAAACAAAGGGCCTAATAGCTATCCCAATGCTAAGAACGACCACTGTTCAGCACCACTACTTATATTTAGGTGTGAAATGGTACATGTTTGTAGTTAATTTAAAGATTGAATAATGTTAATTTATATGTTGAATTTGTAGTTTTTTAATAAGACTTTGAATACTGTTCACACATCACATTTTAAACATTATTTTCTTTCTGTACATACTTCCTTCTCACATAAACACAAGCTCATAGAGCTCAAATTATGGAGTACTACAATAATAAGGAAAAAAATATTTTGAATACTGTTATAATTTTGAAATCTTGGGGTGATTTTCTCACGAAAACGTCGCTATACAAATAATCCAATCATTATTATTATTTATCTATTAAAAAAGAAATTCTTACCTCTGCATTCCACTAAAAAGGAACTGATTGAAAAATGCTGTGTACCTACATATGTAATGTTCTAGCATGGTTGACCTCTTTTTATTATATCTTGAGTAAGGTAGGTACCCTCGAGTTAGGTTAGGTTTGATCATATGGCTAGTAGGTAGGTACCTATAATTTAAATTACTAAAAAACATAAAAGCGAGTCGCGTATGTCAGACTATAATATGTTCACGGATTATTTTTCTGATTATAAAGTGGACGGATCGCATTCTGTTGTCAGGTGGTGACAAATTCAAAAGTTAGTACGGAGGCTATTAATAATAAAACGCGGATTATTTTAACACGCGCAATCTCAAAAAAATCTTAGGAAAAAAGCAATTCATGCGGAATTATGGTAATCCGTTAACGATTTAAGCAGTCAAGTACTTCCTGGTATCAAATATCATTGAGCGGGGATGGCATCAGGTGGACAGCATTCGAAATCTGGACCGCGAAGGGTATAAAACTTAGTCGTCCAACACGAAACAAGCAACATTTTCTACTTACTGTGGTTGTTATAGGAGATTTTCAAATTATTGTTAGGTTATTCGCACCCCGGAAATGTTTGTCTCTGTTTTTAAAAATAAGAATCCTTTTAAAATTTTATACAATTTATCCGACGGCGCTTTTTTCTGTGTTCTAACCGTGACGTGTTTTAAAGGTTTTCCGTTTTAAAAATATCCAAAAGATTTCGGGGGTAAATATTATTCGTAAATTTGTGGATGTAATAGTTCATACCCCATTCCCTTTCCGTTAAAAAAAACTAAAAAAAATTAAGCGACTGAATATTCATGGGACACTTTAATTTTGAATTACAAACATCAACAGTAATTTTTATTTGACCTTGTATGTAGAAATATTTTCACCTGCAGCGCTTTCCCTTCCTGGAAGAAATAATTATTATATAAGTATTAATAATAATATTCTAATCCCTTATTATAAATATTAATATCCCACTACCTTCACCCCCTCAACAAACCCCTAAGAATGCCATAGTCTCACTGGCTTCGCGAAATTTTTTGGCAATTTGGTTATGAAAATACATTTCAATGTTAAGAGGAAACTACAAGCCAAAAATGTGTATATTATATCGTAGGTAATAAGCATTAAAATCGCTTGACAAACGGAGTCTAGAAACGTTCGATTTCAAGAAAAAAACTGGTTTTTATTTATTTTGTAAATAATTTTGTAAGAAAGCGAAAAAGTTAATCAAGTGAAACTGTCACAGATAATCTTAGCTATAATACTGTATTTTTTAAAAGTTGTTTCCTTTTTGCGTTCATACATTTCTATTGAAAAAAAAAATTTTTAGTAGTTTGCATTTATATTTTTTATTGAGTATTTTTTTTTATTCGTATTCTACTCAAGCGAAGCTATAGGAAAACTTTCACTGTATCTAAAGCATGTTTTTTGGTATTCATAATGTACACTAATTCGTTATAAAGATTAATCAAAATAGTGATTTGGCAATAAGCTTCGCCTTAAATATCTGACAGCCTCCGTAGTCTAGGGGTAAGGCTCTCGACTAGCAAGGCGAAGGCTGCGGGTTCAAATCCCGGCGCGAGCAAGTAATTTTATTGATTGATTTGTGATATTTCACAATTCATTATTTAAAATAATACATACACCAGAGTGGAAGATACACCTAGTATCAGAATTGAAACGTTGCTTGAAATGGCTTTATCCGTGTTTGGCGACCAGATCTAAATAGCAAGGTATCTTCTCCATCTCCACTACCTTCAGCCTCACAATATACCCCAATTGGGGATGCCATAGTCTTATTGGCCCCAGACGATTGGTAGAAGTTGGGACTCTTGTGCAGTATTCATAGTAAAAATGATAAAAAAAATATCTTGCAGGGTTCCGCAAACATCAAAATGGGTTTTTAGGGTTCCGTAGTCCAAAATATTTGGGAACCCTTGTTACGAACTCATGTCATTTTAAATTACCTGAGGAGAAGTTTAGATTTTATTTGTTTTTTATTTATTTGTTTACCCTTGATAGTATTTTTTTTATTGTTTTAAAGCATTCGGACCCCTCTGGCCGACCACCGGTGACCCCTGCCATGGAGTGTAGTCACATAGATTGGCTACTACAATATTGCCTATACTTTATCCTCTGCTCTCCGTGAACAATTTATTCCTACTTATCATTTCTTCTTATCTTCAAAAAGGTCATACTCTATGGTTTCAGAATAGTGAACATATTAGGTTATTAATAAATTGTGATTTCAAGTTAAATTTTTTTTTCTTAACAGAGTGATAACAAATAATACACATATATATAGAAGTAAGTAAGATCACCAGAAGTGTACAGCAGATAGAGGGTTAACATTAAGAAAAAAATGGATAATTTGAAACAGAAATAAATAGAGTAGCACATATTCGTACACGACCTTTGATTAAAAAAATATTATTCAGTTTGTTTGGGTATTTTCGACTCAAATCTAAAATTTAAGTTTGGTACAAAGAGGCCGCGCACGCGTATAAAAATGTTCCCGTTAAAAAAGTGAAAGCATGCCAATTTCCTGATAAAGTTTTAGTCATTCAGAATATATGGAGAAAAATTCTTAATTTCTAGTTCTTTTCCTAATAAATATCACGACGTAATGCGACAATATCAGTATGTCAATATTTATATCAATATGTTCCACCATTCTCATAAAACATCCGCTTTTGACTGATACTTTGTTAAGAACTCAATCAATTCATTCGTTAATGGCCTGCAGTCCCGTTTTTAACAGAAAAACAAAAAATTTCACTAGTTCATTAATAAATTAAAAGTATTTTATATCAGTAAGTTTTCCCCGTTCAGCCGATCGCTATATTCCCGATACATTGGGTATCGAAAAACATTTTATGAAACGCAAAAAAAACACCCAAATTGATATTTTGAAAAAACTCTTTTTTATTTCATTTGTTACTAATTGTCGAATGGGCATAGCATAACAAACTAGTGATAAATAGTAAAAAATCTTTATTCATTTTACAGAGTATGCCTATAGAGTTTGTAAAACATTATCATCGATATAGTAGCATGAAAAAGAGCGATAGTATATATTTAATTCCGATATTTTATATGATCCACTAAACATTTGGTTAAGGCGATGCACTACGTCGTGTAATATTTTAAATTTAGCCGCTATCAATAACAACCCTTACGTAGATGGCGATAAGGTTTAAATTCCCGCTTAACACCATCCGCCTGTTTTGATTTATGCAAGAAAAAAATATGGCCAAAAAGTGCCTTTTATTTTATTTTGTGGATGTTCAGGCATAAATATTTCAATTTTTTTCGATCATTTTATCACATTATACAATAAAATCATAAGCGAAAATTGGTTCGTAAGTAGGAGATTTTGAACTTTAAAGCAGTTTTCATGGGCCTTATACATTATTTTTTCTGGGTTTATAAAAAGACTTATCTAAAAAATACTCGATTATTTCAAAGGCCAAGATGTATTCTACTCGCAGTATTTAATTAAAGCATCTGAAACATTTCTAGGGGACCAAATTTTCAAATCAAAAACACATGATTTTGCATTACTACGTATGGCACCGCCTTAAGACTAAAACATTGCTTTCACTGAGGATAGAACTTTATTACTGTTCCTAATTGAGGCGACAACTCTACCAGCCTCGCCAAATGCTTTCCGACATTTTTTTCGTGGATTAACTGCTGTAATGTAATCCGATTTCAGAGAAATGCTTTTATGTCGTCGTGTGCGTACGTAATTACCACCAACAGATTGATAGATTATATATTGTCATCGACAACGAGTCTATCTGGCTAGTTTCAGCTTAATCGGACGTTGGGAAATAGGTTAATTTCCGCTTCCAAGATATGCATTAATACATTACCGGACATCGCGTGGTACAAACCTACGATAAATATTTTGAAGAAATCCAATTCAGTAACTTTTTATTTTTTACAGCTCGTGTACTAACGTTTCATTTATAAAGGTCTCTTCACACGTGCTTTAAACATTAGTCTGTAGGCATGCATGACAAGAGGCGGCATTTAAATTGCAGAAAAGTTACTTGGAACTAATCAAATTCTAAGAAATAACAATGGTTTTGATGGTTGTATTGCTTTCTTAATATCAATGGTACTCAACTAAATAATTACATAATGCTTTCCTCATTTGTACATAATTTTTCTTAGAAAATTAAAATTGATATTACAGCAAGTTCGAGGAAATATCGATGTGATCCATTAAACCCTTCCCATTAAGCATATTCTTGTATGGGCCCTAAGCCAATATGGGCAAACATTCGGTTGTTTAATGCTAATTTATTATTCTAGTAAATGCTTAACATTAAAAGTTTCTGAGAAGTGTTTGCCCAATGAACACTAGACAGGTTGGCTGCCGGCATTTCTGGTAGATGGGTTCATGAAGTAGGTTTCCCTCGAAACTAGTTGCTGTTTTGAAATGTGTACAGCTAGTACTGTCACTATAAATATAATGCATAATATTCACATCTATATTGTTTATGAGGTGTTCCATGTATCTTACGCGAAGTGTCAATTTTCTATTATTTGTAGGTACATGCACCATAAAATTTTAGCTATGTGTTACGTCAAATCTTCACCCTGCAACCTGCAGCTCGGAACAACATAGAACTCCCTTTCGGCACAAGGCAATGCGGGGCAACGATGGGTGTCATATTATATACCATTGTCAACATACCTCATTTTATTTTAACCTGAAAGAAATCTGTCTTTACCCAGTCTCAAATTATAAGCCCCAAAGTTAATGTGCTTCATCCTGGACACCTTGAATATGTTTATGTAATATTATGTATCTAATACCTCATATGTAGGTAAGTACAAAAATATGACCGGTCGGTGGCCGATTTGGCATCGCGCTTGGGTCCCACTCAGGCGTAGTGTGTTCAATTCCTCGGCTGGCTAAGTCCTCCATCACAACACAAGCAACATTTTCAGCTTAATGTTGTGGTAGTAGGAGAATTTCAAATATTGTCAGGTTATTCGTAACCCGGGAATATTTGTCTTTCTTTAAAAAAAAATTATTATTATTATTATACAACAGAATTAAAGTTATCAAAACACTTACTGGCAGCACTCTTACTAGCATAAAAAATGCTGTAAGAGTGCTGCCCACTTTTGGGCAAATTTTCACCTTCAACCACCGTTATTAATACGCATTTAAATATAAAAAAAACAACCTTTGGTTCAACCTAATGATATTTAATATTATTTTCGTAAATATTAATACTCAACCCCCGGTCTACAAAATGTATACATCTATGGTTTCTCACCACACCTATCACAGGTGCTGAGATGACGAGCTGATCGATTGAATGATCAATTCTTAAGGCGATGCCATACGTAGTAATGCAAAATCATGTGTTTTGGTCGCCTAGAAATCTTTCAGATACTTTTATTAAATACTGCGAGTAGAATACATCTTGGCCTTTAAAATAATCGAGTATTTTTTAGATAAGTCTTTTTATAAGCCCAGAAAAAAATAATGTATAAGGCCTATGAAAACTCCTTTAAAGTTAAAAATCTCCTACTTACGAACCCATTTTCGGTTATTATTTTATTGTATAATGTGGGAAATAAAGTTATTTATAAAATGATGGGAAAAAAAATAAATATTTATGCCTGAACATCCACAAAATAAAATTAAAGGCACTTTTTGGCCATGTTTTTTTCTTGCATAAATCAAAACAGGCGGATGGTGTTAAGCGGGAATTTAAACCTTATCGCCATCTACGTAAGGTGTGTTATTGATAACGGCTCAATTTAAAATATTACACGACATAGTGCATCGCCTTAAAGTGATTCAATCGGTCGTTGGTGGTTTATGATCGGATCAAAATGATTCGAACGATCGACTCATCAAGACTAGTTCAAACCAAATAAGCGTCTCATAATTTTGTTAATTGAGTTTACTTCGACCTCGCATTATTTCGTATCTTATTATAAATGGTTTTACCAGATCCCTGGGGCGTATTTCATTGTATAGAGTAGGTATATGAGTAGACAACTTTATTACTAATTTGTCACTAAGTGCCAAATTTTCAAAATTACTTTATAATTCACTTAGTTACATGTTATGCTTTTCACTTTAAGTGTTGTTGGCACTTAACTAGTAATATTATAATTAGAAAATAACGGTACCAAATTAAAGTAAATATGCTTAAGCATGTTTTAATTTATGTTTAGAATGTCACTTATTTCCTCATCACACTGTCTGCAAAAGGCACAGAAAAAGTAAGATGCGAAAATTGTTTACTTTCAAATCAAATAATGTTTTAATTTTTTTTAAATCATTTTCCATGATAAACGGACTTTTTTACGTAGACCTTATTTTAACGTGCCTCGATTTCTCGCAAAAAATTATAAATTCAATATCATAAAAAAATTATTGTATTTTGAAATCGAAACGTTGGTTAATGCTTGTTGGCTGTTTTTAGTGATCTGATCTGACTAGCCAGATACTTCCTTTCATTCCTCTTGCCCACCTCCTTTCCTTCCACACTACCTTCAGCATCACAAAAAACCCCAATATATTAGGAATGTTATTGACCCCCTGGCTCCGGGCAGTTGAGACTCAAGATTCTTATCGGTAATCAGAAAAAATTATCTTTTAACATACATACAGAAATATGCATGTTACACTACTGATTGCTTTAGATGTGACATTCAATAGTTTAAATATTAATTATTACTAACAATATTATTTCAATATTTTAAATAGCGGAATTGAGTTAAACCTCCAATTCAATAACTGAAAATAATATCAACATCTCTCAAACAAAAATTTGGAACAGAACAATCACAAAAGGATTCGGTCGCATCTGTGAATTGACCCCAGGACCTCAGCTTTGCCAGGGCGCCGCTTTACCACTGAAAAAATCCAATTTAATTTACTCAAATTTATACTTAAGTTATTCCATTTAAAAAAATAATCTTAGACTTTTAAAAAAGTCAATAGATGTCATATATAAAAATATGTTTATCCAAGACACTATATTAGTATTGTTTATCCAAGACACTATTCTAGATTTTAATTAAATTTGGGTAGATTCTTGCAAACTTGAATCTCACGAAATACGTGTTAGTAAAATGAAGATATTGTTGGTAATACGAACTATCAGTGGCTGAGCTGGCATCGAGTTTGGGTCCCACCCAGGCATCGTGCGCAATTCCTCGGATGGCTAAGTCCTCTACCACGACGCAAGTAACATTTTCCGCTTGCTGTGGTGGTAATGGGAAATTTTCAAATATTTTCAGGTTATTCATAACCTGGGAATGTTTGTCTTTCTTTAAAAAAAAATATAATGTTCTTTGTCGAAGTGTGATAAGGTTAAATACGACCGAAAGAGATAGTGTCGGATTAGCTCAGTGGTAGAGCAAAGCCCCGGCAAGGCCGAAGTCCTAAGTTCAATTCCTGGTGTCGCAAGTTTCGTCTGAGGGTTGTTAATATTATCTAAAAAATTATTTGTTCATGATATATCATATTTTTTCCTGACATGCCTTGTTCTTTTCTGAGTATTGTAATTTATTAGTGGGCTTAAACGTTTGCGTGACTAGATATTAGGCATTATGCTACAATGCTTACAAAGAAGGAATTTAAAGATATCTCATCCATCAATACCAGCAGAATGACTTAAATCTAGCTTGCGGCAGTTTCTTAGATTCTGATGCGATTACACCTTCCTCAATTGTCATCGTGCCTGTAGTGGTGGCTTCCTGGATCCCCACCGCTCATTGGTCTCCTCCCACGCCCTTCCCCTTGCCCCCTCTCGTTAATTACCCTCCCCCGGCCCCTGGCCCGGCCGCGGCCCTTGCTTGGGGACCCACTACTCCTCATTGTTATAGTTCCTTATTAACACGAAATACCGCGCGGACGTAGGAAGAAAACAAACTGTTCTCAAAATGCTAAATATTTATGAAAATTACTTAAGTACAACATTTTTTTAAGCAAGTGAGACTATGGCATACCCAATTGAATTATGTTGAGAGGCTGAAGGTAGTGGCGAGGGGTAGAAGATGGAAAAGGGGAAGACAGTGCTAACCAACCGGTTTCAGTTCAACCCGAACCTTCATCAGGGTTAATAAAAACATATTGAAAAACATACTCTAAACTTACTAAAAAGTTATATGATGGAACGTACACAAAGAGTTCTAATTAACAAGAGAAAAAGCAAACCTTTTCTAATCAACCATGGAGTATCGCAAGGAAGCGTGCTAGGACCGATATTATTTCTAATATATATATAAATTATATCTGTAACCTAGGAACGGGGGGAAAACTCATTAGTTTAGACAATATTATAATATATTAGACGATACAGTAATTTTAATTAAAGAAAGAGATTGGATAAGTACCTACAAATAAGCAGAACATTGACTTGGACTCTTGCAAAACTGGCTTAAGAGAAATTCCATCACGCTTAATATAAATAAAACAAAATATCTAACATTATCTATAAAAGCCAGAGGACAGCCGTCGGATGACTTAATTCTCAAATTCAATACATGCCAAGGAAACTATCAATATAATTAAGGTTTATTATGCCTCTCCCCTATTATAGCACACTCCAAAAGCATCAAATATCTTGGAATCGAAAATCATTTCGAAAAAAAAATTACAAGGTACATATTTTTCTTTAGAAACATCCGTAATATCTTGAACATAACTGACATTAAAAAAGCGTACTACGCTTTGCGTTAATCGCTAATAGAGTACGGGATAACTTGTTGGGGGTCTGCCTTGAGCACTCACATAGAGCGGCTAAACATAGCCCAAAAAGCAGCACTAAAGACAATTCTAAAAGTTTCGGTTAGAACTCCGACAGAAGAAATATTTAAAACTTCCTAGTCTACAATGTACAAAAACTTTATTAAACTTATTTAAAATTTAAAAAAATATATCTAAACACTCCGCTGCCCAACATAAATACTCAACCAGAGCAATAAGACAAAATATACTGGCTACCCCCAGTTTGAACACATCTCTTGGACAGAGAAATATTAAATTCTATGCTACGAAATTATAAAATGCTGTACCAAATCAAACAAAGAAATAACGCAAATGAATATATTTATAACAAAAGTAAAAACATGGCTGAGAGAACAAAGTGATATTCTACTCGAAAACATTATGAAGATGATGTCAAGACAACTTGAAACTAAATACAAAAGTTTAAAAACTACAGGCCGCCTCAGAATAGGAAACTGTGAAAAAAAAATGAATTTATACTTATATTATACTTTATACCTACGACAAGTTCAAACTTTGCAATTGCAACTAAAATAATTAAAGACTTTTCAGCAAAAATTAAATAAGATTAATTTAGGGTAAAGACAATTCTCTATCCTTAAGTAGCGAATTAAAGACTATTGACAGCCAAATAGAAAACATACAATATAAATATATATGTATAACATAAAACATAAATATATATAGCATAAAAAAATACATATTTGATTAAAACACGTTTTGTTCTGTTATTTTATATCTTATGCATGAAAAAATTCACAGAATATCTTTAAATGCAACCAAAGTATTTGTCGAGAGATATGTGCTCTATTTCAAACGAGTCGTGTTTTATTATATATTTTAACTATTTTAATAACAGCGCGCTCCCTCTAACATTCGTATTTACATATATATATATCCCTTTCAAACCATCTTTGAAGGCTTACTACGAGCTTTACGCATACTCACCTGCAGCTTTTAACTGTATTGCTCTTCGATAACTATTTATTGAACTGATGATTCTATATTTTGCACAGCTGTTTTTAACAGAATTACCTACGCCTTTAAATGAACAAACAATTGTTTTAAAAGTGCAGAATTAACTACAACATTATATAAATTAACTGTGCGAAGTATTCTGGAGTAAGCACCAACTATTTGTTATAGCTAGTGGAGATGGTTTATCTGATTAATTTGTTTAAAAGTGCAGTATTAACCATAACATTGTATAAATTAACTGTGCGAAGTATTCCGAAATAAACACCAACTATTTGTAATAGCTAGTCGAGATGGTTTATCTGATTAATTTGTTCAAAAGTGCAGAATTAACTATAATATTATATTAATTAATTGTGCATAGTATTCTGGAATAAGCACCAACTATTTGTAATAGCTAGTCGAGATGATTTATCTGATTAATTTGTTTAAAAGTGCAGAGTTAACTATAACATTATATAAATTAATTGTGCGAAGTATTCTGGAATAAGCACCAACTATTTGCTATCTCAATTATGAGATTAATAATAAATATAAGATCGAAGCCATGCAAAGAAAATTAACCCGTGTAATAGCTAGTCGAGATGGTTTATCTGATCAATTTGTAATGTATGTTGATCGAATTTTGCACTATAAACTACACACTCCAACAGCTAGACGCAAAATTTCTGATGTACTGCTTCTACACAAAATTATGCATACATCAGTCAATACACCAAACAATTTTGCCATAATTAAAATAAACACAATCAAGAAATTCAACAAGGATAATTGAATACATTTTCTGTGTTTGTCTCTTTTAACTCGAACGTTAATAAATTAGAACTATACACAACTCTAAACGAGAATCTGATATTTTTAATGACACGATTATTTCTGCGTACCAATAAGTACTTGTTTTATAATGTACTAAGTAACTGTTATTTTCAATATGTGCTTTCGTTCGCTCTTTTCACTTCCAAATTTCAACACTAAACAAAGCGTACCGAGTAATAAAGCAGGCAATGAAATATCCTTCAAGTATGATTTACAGTAGGCAGTTGCAGGAGCTTTCGTTGTTTGTGTTGTATACGATACTTGTGGCGCCAGTCCAGCGACAAGTGTCATTGTAAACACCTTCATTCATGCCTCGGCGTAGCATTTTCCTGGTAAAATGTAAAATATCCATAGAAACCTTCGCATTCGCAGACGAACTGCCGAATACTTGTGATTACCTGTTGTTTCTCGCTGGTTTATCACTTCCTCCGCTTATCTCCACGTCTGGGTAAATTGGACAAAACTCTATGTGGAAAAAACGGTCGCCAAGCGTCGTAAAGGAAGAAGTAATGAATGATTTCGAGCATCATAAACATTAAAATGTGCAAAACCACTCGAGTTTTTGTGTAAACAATCTTTCACTATTATTATTTTTTTTGTTTCTGTGATAATTGACAAAGGCTTTCGTCAAATATTGATCGCTTCCAGGTAGAATGCTTTCATTCTGTGAACGGTATTTTTTTATTGAAACACGAGACGTTTTACTCCATACCCATACGATGGTCATTCCATCCACATTACATAGAATATCGGTACTTGGTAAGCTAGTATTCAGTTGTTTAGTAGGTATCGAGTGAATATCGTAGTTGCACAGAATTGACGCGCAAGTGGATTGAATAATAGGTTAAAATCACCATCTATCGATTTACAATTTCAATTTGTATTTAATACAAGTAAAGGTTGGAAATAATTTAACTGAGTGAACTGGAGGACAGAAGTAAAGCATAGCTGGCTTCATAGATTGGTACGTGAATTCTTTGTTACTTTGTTGATATTTTAATACCATTTTGAAGTTAAAAATTCTAATGACGTTATATCAAGGAAATTTAAAACACAAACTGAATATTTTTATGAAATTAACGGATATGGGACTTTAATTTTTTTTATATATTGCAATAGAAATGGGGAAAATAAATGAAAATTCTAGGTTAGCCGAAAATAAATAAAATTTTGCACATGGATGATATGTGATGGTAGCCAGGGGGTTCGTCTTCGCTACTCAGTGAATACTTTCTTATTCTCTTTTAGAGATATGCTTTGCGAAAAATCTATATGTAAGTACTTTTAGTATCATGAATAACACATTAACTACCAGGAGCTTTTGTTATCATTAAAATAACATATGTTAATAGTTTTTTTGTAATAATCATCTTCCTATGTGTTATTTGGGAAACGCTGGTCCTTATCCTGGCCACTGAGAGATGAAGTAAAGTAATTGGTTTTAACGAGAAGTGACTCAAACCAGTCAACTGTTCGCCGTACGGATCATTCACTCTAATGGGAGTGAGAAACACACATCACTCCAACCAACCAACAAATTCTGTGGTCTGCTCACTGTACTCACTTAACTCATTCTGTGGTCACTGGTCACTGGTCACTGGTCATTGGTCAATGGTCAGCACGAAGGGCTAGGCAGAGAACATGATTCACCTGAGGAGATCATTACTACCGCTTAGTAATCTCTATACCACTAAGTAATGAATCAAAACATGGATAAAAACAATTATGATTAATAGATTTTGAAGCAAAAAAACGTAATTTTTACTTTTAGTAGGATTAGAAAACCGAAAAATACAGAATACGCATGGTCTGTATGCCATATACATATATTTATTAGACTCGACTGATTATTTATTTGGTTTTAAAACTTTAATGACTTACAATTTCATGAATGACTTATATCTAGTATTTGGTGAACATTTCTTAGTTTTTCAGCATGCTGTGCACCAATTTATTTTTCATTTTTATTGAAATGCCATACCTGTATGAGTTCTTCGATGTGATTTTGCTTGGTGGTTATCAGTTCCTTTTTCAATTCTTTCTTCACAATCGACCGTAAATATTCTAAATTATTATTCATATGGGGGCTATTTCCAGGCCACGGGAGCGTTGGACGTTGAGCGTTAACTGTTATTTTTTCAATTCTTTCTTCACAATCGACCATAGATATTCTATATGATTCATATGGAGGCTATTTCCAGGCCACGGGAGCGTTGGGCGTTGGGCGTTGAGCGTTAACTGTTCCTTTTTCAATTCTTTCTTCACAATTGACCATAGATATTCTATAAGATTTATATGGGGGCTATTTCCAGGCCACGGGAGCGTTGAGCGTTAACTGTTTCTTTTTAATTCTTTCTTCACAATCGACCATAGATATTATGTATGATTCATATGGGGGCTATTTCCAGGCCATGTGAGCGTTGGGCGTTGAGCGTTATCATTTCACTTTTCAATTCTTTCTTCGCAATCGACCATAGACATTATATATGAATATATATAGGGGGGGCTATTCCCAGGCCATCGGAGTGTTAGGCTTTGCATATCTTGACGATATTTATGGAAAACTTTGGCGTTTTGAAGGGAGGCTTATCGTGCATCGTTATCGTCCCATCACCAGATCAATAATTTGTGTAATTTTAATTATTTACATCTTTTTTATAATTTATTCATCAATTAAAACAGGTGTAAAAATCCCCACTGACACATTATGGGGTTGGTATCCGTGGGTAATAGGGACAGACAAGTTTTATATATTGTGTTGCTAAATTGTTGCTGATTTTTGCAGCATCCATCATGGCGCACCGGACAGTTGACCTGATGATGACACTGCATCACTTCATCCAAGGCTTCTAATGATAAACTGATTTGATAAACTAATGATTATGTATAATAAAGGACTTCACCTGTATTGTGGAGAACATTCTGCAATGTTAAGTTGATTAATTTTGTAGGAAGACTTAAATTAATAATACTTTTAATTTGCAATTTAACCAATAATATAATAAGAGTAATAATAATAATATTTGGCTAATTTATATAGCGCCGTTTTCGTGAGAAATCACCTCAAGGGCACTGTATGTTTCGGTTTTAATGCACGACGTGAATATTTCAATTAGGTACGCCAATAATCGGCTGCAGATTGACCGCACAACGCACTTCTGCCGCTCCCAACTAGTGAGTTTACCAACCGCTCCCAACAGTAAGATGATAAATAATTAATTAATTTCAATAACTTTTTAACGAAATATTCATTTAATCATTTAAAAAACTAATATTAATATGTGAATATCTAAACCAAATAAGAAACAGAACAAAACACAGAAAATAAAAACCTTATGGTCTCAACTAGGAATTGAACCCAGGACCTCTGTATTACCGGAAAATGCTCTAACCACTAAGCTATTGAGACCTGAAATTTTTCGATTAAATGTATTATTATTATCTTCTTTTACGATGATTAATGTTAATACTTGAACATTGATGGTCACAATTGATTTCTTTTGATTGCTTAATTATTTATTTGCTAGTTGGAAGCAGCTCACGTGCATTGTGCGGTACGTCTGAAGGCAACTGATTGGTACTGTCTAAGCAGTGTTATTTGTTTGTGCAATAAGCTAGAAAATATCAAACATTTATTTAAACATTGCGAACATCAATTTCTGAGTCAGCAGACATAAGGAATAATTGCACTAATTTTCATAGATTGTTTGAGTCACTTATTATCTAGATATTTTCGAACGATGTGTGCTCTCCTGAACAGACAAAGCTGTGATTTTTTTTTCAAATATACTAAATTTAAAATTTACAAATGATAATGCTAGTCAATATCTTTATGTTATTACTCTTTAAAATATACATACGATAATGCTAGTCGATATCATTATGTTATTACTCTTTAAAATATACACATTATGATAATGCTAGTCAATATCTGTATGGTACTACTCTTTAAAATATACATATGATAATGCTAGTCGATAACATTATGTTATTACCCTTTAAAATATACATATTATGATAATGATAGTCAATATCTTAATTTTATTACTTTTTAAAATATACATATGATAATGTTAGTCAATATCTTTATTTTATTACTTTTTAAAATATACATATGATAATGTGAGTCAATATCTTTATTTTATTACTCTTTCAAATATACATATGATAATGTTAGTCAATATCTTTATTTTATTACTCTTTCAAATATACATTTGATAATGTTAGTCAATATCTTTATTTTATTACTCTTTCAAATATACATATGATAATGCTAGTCAATATCTTTATTTTATTAATCTTTCAAATATACATATGATAATGCTAGTCAATATCTTTATTTTTACTCTTTAAAATATACAAATGATAATGCTAGTCAATATCTTTATTTTATTACTCTGTATGTTTCCCCCAATGTTGCATGGTTTAAATTTGAATAAAGGTCGTTTAAGTAAGGTGGAAACATCAACTGACTTCACCACACTTTGATAATGCCTTCAGAAGGCGAAACAGCTGTCACGCGTAGTAATAATTACGCTGCAGAACTTATTTATAAATAAACTCTTTTTTATTATCATTAAATATTCAAAAGAAAAACTTAAAAATGAAATGTGGTATCTCTTTATTCTTTGGTATCTACTAAGGTTTTAAAACGAAGAGATTTTACATAAAGCAAGAATGTACACAATCACATAATATATAACATAATCAGGATGAATGAAATAGGGTTAAATACTGTGAAAAATGTACAGACGTAAGGAAGAACATAGTAAATAGTCAGCAAGTTCTAGTGTTTGATGATGCACCTAATTTTATACGGTTCTAATTGTTTTTTAAAGAGAATAAATGAGTTTTTGAGTAAGTGGAATTCCTTGTTATTGTGAATTTGTCAAACTTCCGCCCACTAATCAACAATGAGCCATACAATTTTTGATTCACAATTGGTACCTCGTACCTACCTAATTATGATGTGGCTTCAATGAGGACTGACCATTAAAATTTGACTTAATTTGACGTGAATTTGAATGCATTGCTTCGCAGGGAAGAACTAAGGCGATGCAATTCGTAAAATTCGTGGTGCCGACAAGGTTGGAATTGCCACTTGATGCCAGCCGGCTGTTTCGGCCAAGAAGTAGGTATACCTACAATATATAAAACAAAACCATCGTTGTCCATTAATGTGTATTTCAAACTGTGCATTTTTCATCTGGATTCCACATGGATCAACTTTTCATATGGATTCCGGATGAAAAAAGGACATGTTCTATTTTGGTACTATTTTCGTACAGATTAAGATGGCGGACATTAGTTTTAATTATTTTTCTTTTTATATGACAACTCACAAGAGTGTCTGAACAGTGTAAAGGCAAGAGAGCTATGCCGCTCGGTTGGGCTGAATTCTAGGCGCGTTAAGGTAGGGGTCTGTAGGAAGGGATTTATTAATGCGAGTCTTGAAGAGGCTCGGATTATGTGAAGGAGGAAAAACAGATTTGCTATCTGTCGTCTATCATTGTTTTACGCAACTATGTATTTTGTGGAAATGTTACATTTTTATTTCGTTTTATTTCAACTGCGTATCTCAAATCGGGTAAACAAAATGTTATACTTTGTTACACTATTTAGATAGACACTTTTACATATGTGTTATAATTTACCCACCTCACTCATTTTTAGCGTCGCTATGGAAACCGATTTGAAGGCGGTTCGATTTTTACGAACATTCAGATCCTGCGCACAACTGACTGCGCCTCAAACCGTTGGCTTACTTTAGCGAACTTTACTTTTCTACGAATGGTCCTCTTATTTTAATGTTCGCTCTTTGATGGTCGATGTACGACCGATGTCATAGTTTATTCAAAGTGTCAAAATATGATCACGTGATTTGTCGAAATGATACCCAGATTTCATGTTAGGGCAAGTCTATTAATTTGAATGTCTGTGGTCCTTACGTAGTTTTAATATAGGGATCGTAATGAAAAAAGCATCGCGTAAAACTGTGTTAGTTGTTGCTACGCCACTGCTGGGAATAACGCTATATTTAATATTTTCAACCATATTTTATATCATATTTTTAGCATGGCTATAATCGGCTATAATATTCGATATAACTATATTATATTTTCCTCCATTTAGGCCCCGCCCACGACTTTTAATCTTGTTGTTCATTATAATAATGCGTGTTATAACATAACAATTAAAATGATAATGCGTTATTCCAGGAATCGATGTTTATTGCAAGTATCTGCAGGTCATTTGCGTAGTTCCTTATCGCCACGTCCTGTCGCAGTAAGTGTAGGCAGAGGAATAGACTAACTATAACTTTTGGTCACTTGCCCACGAATGAACTGAAGATAGTTTTTTATTGCTTCCTGTCTTGATAGTGAGTCCAAATCCAAAGTATGAATATTGGTTCATTCTGTCGAATAATTCGAAAGCCTCGTTCGCAATAAGAGTATAATAACGGCGGCGCGTAATCAATGAAACTCTACAATATCAGTTATCATATTTTATAACATGTATAATATATAAAGGTTCTTTTTGGGCTAGTGCAACAGAATAGTCAAAGCCAGAGTCAAATTAGGGTCTCAGAAGCTGGGCGCTCTGTACAGAGCAGCAAATACTTTAATAGTACAGAACTGTTGACCCTGTACAAATCTCAATTTCGTCTACTGTTGAATTTGGCAGAAGCCATTGGTCTGGAGCCCCAAAAACCTGAATAAAACCTTTGACTCTGGCAGAAACGGGCGGTCCGTTTGATATATCCCCCTATCTTAACAAACGTCAAGTAGGCATGCTGTCCTTGTTATACCACTATTACAATGGAAGATGCTCCGAGGAACTGGCGTCATTGAATATATATAAACGGTTGAAATTTGTCACATCAGAACGGGTTGCTTCTACGACTCGTTCTTGAGTTCAACAGATCGGCTGAGGAACGATTTGCCGGCCTCTATGTTTCCTAAAAACCCAAGTCTCTTAAAAACCCATGTTCATTCCCTCCTCTCATCAAAAAGACCCTCCTGAGAGAAAATATTTTCCCCAGGGCCTCCTGTGTGGTGTTACTGTAAAATAAATAAAAGCGAGAGGACAAATGCATCGGGTTTCTACTGAGATATATATGTACGAGTATATATATTTTAATTTATGGACAAATATAGAAATACATTCTACATCTTACATATTATTTCACTTTCTTAATCTAGTTAATTACATAATACAATTTATTATTTCATACTGTAGTACTTTTTATATATAGGATACGGTTGATGTAAGGTTCCCGTGAGCACTTAGGCCATATTTTACCTCATTTCCTTAATCCGGTGCCTTTTATAAAGTTCACCAGGGTTGTCTCAATTCCTTGATGTCCTGGTAACCATATCAGGGTTATTTTATTGATGGTAGCAAGTTCTTCAAGAATGATCTTACATTCCATCACTAGACTGAAGTCGCATTGGTTACTTTAGAGTGTCATTAGGGCTGCCTGGCTATCAGAGCATATGCCCATGTTCTTATTTCTGTACCCGATACGTATGTTGTCCTGTGCATAAGCTAAGATGGCCTTCATCTCAGCTTGAAATACAGTGCAATGTGTTCCTAGAAGTATACTGAGTTCCTTCTTGGAACCCTGGAAACAGACCCTGGCCGCTGTTTCCTCCTCCATCTTGGACCCATCTGTGAACCAGATTAGTTCCTGTTTTTTGGTAGGGCCTGGAACCGTGTCCCATTCCTCCCTTGTGGGGTACGTCATTCTAAACTGCTGTCTGAAGAAGTATTCAGCTTGTTTGCCGTTCTGCCTCATTCCAGCTGTTGCAATAATCGCCCTTAGTCTTGTTCAGATCTCCGTGTGACTGTTTTTGGGCAACTCGCCTTTCGATTTACCCCTCCATTGTAGGCTGCCGCCATCGCCGCCCTCTCTATTTCTCAGTTTAGTGGGGGTAGATTCAGCAGCACTCCCGTAGTATTGGAGTGTTCGCATGGCTCCTGTGATTCCTCTGCATGCAAGTCACTGTACGTGGTTGAGTGTGGCCAACACTATTTTTAATGTTGTTCTCCTCCATCAGACCAAAGATGCATGCATGATTCTTGGTTTTACAATGGCATTGTACAGCCATTGCATAATTTTAGGTTTGAGTCTCAACTTTCTGCCGCAGAATCGCTTAATTGCCCACATTAGAGCACATGCCTTTCTGCCTACAGTAGTACTTAATAATATAATTTTAAATATTATTCTTATCTAGTACATTGCAATTTTGCTCACTTATCTTGAGTCTTGCCCAGTTGACTACCAAGAATGAAGAAAGCTACAAAATCAACATGCCTGACACTTCTCACAGTTCGTTTACACTTATTAACAATAATAAATACTTGTAAATAATTTTCGTTTATACCAATTCCAATCAAAATGAATTTATGCAAAGGACATGTAACTACTATAATAATAAATTTGCAAATATAGACACTCGTGCTGACATATTCACTGCTAGTTACTATCACTACAGAATTTCATTGTATCACATTCTAACTCATATTCACGACTGTTAAATTGATTGTACTTAATATTTTAATATTACTTGCGTGGCAACTTTTCCTTATCCCTCTCCTCCCCTTTCCCGTTCCAACCCAAGTCTATTTAAGTATAGTTATAATCACTTTTATTTTATTGCTGTTTATTGTAGGCATATTATAGGTTTATCGTTTGTTAAATTTACATTCGTATTATTATTTTTCTTATTTGCTGCTTTATTCTGTTTTTTTTCTATTTTTATTAAATATTCTAGTTTACAGGTTAGTTTTATGTTTCTGAATATCTATCGGTGAACATTAATAATTGGTCTGTTTTTTTGTTATCCTCTTATGCATATTGTATTACTAAGACTGTTTATGTTCCTCAAATAAATAAATACTGAAAATCAGCGCTTACAAGCGTCAAAAACCGTCACGCCGAACATTTAACTTCCACGTGAATGAGGTTTTTAACTTCAGAGTCATACAAACAACAAACATTATTGGTAACATTATTTTTTGTTTAGAGACCTATCCAGAACATATTTTAATATTTTCACACTTCCGCAGACCTTTTTTTATCTCCATTAAAATATTCATTACAATGCATTTTTTTTCAGACATATTTTTTTTTTTTTTTTTTTTTTTATTGAATAAATAGTTAATACATAATATCAACAAACAAGTCCTGCTAAGCCGATTGAATTGGCTTGTCAACAGGTGCTTAAAGTTAGTTTCAAATACATTTTTTAAAGTTATAATTTACATCTTATATCTACAGAATTAACAATTTTTCATACAATTTTTCATACATATTAAAATAAATATTTTTTTTCCGATAGCCAATTTTTCACCATATATTTAACCTTATTCATAGATTTACATTGCTTTATAGTGTCAGGTAATAAATTAAATATCTTCGGTATGTTGTATTCAAACGTTCTCTGTCCGTATTTATTATTAAATTTCGGAACTATTAACCCGTCATTGCGCGTGAATCTAGTACTGTATTTATGTTCTAATTTTTCTTTATGCTGCGGGGTAAATATATACTGAATTATGATTTTTTGCCATAGTATAGCCTTAACGGGTAAAATTTTGGCACTCTGAAACAGCAACGGTGTATTATGTCTCTGTTTAAAAATATTAGGGACGACTAGTAATTTTACAATTGCGTTTTGTACAACTTGGACTTGTTTCAGATTGGTTATACTAGTATTTCCCCATATGGTTAATCCATATCTTATAATAGATTCTGCCATTGACATATAAATTATTTTAAGTGTTTCAATTGATAGGAAAAAATTTAATGTGTACATTCTGCCAGCAATTGATCTGAGTCTTTTACAGGTTTTTTTAATATGTTTGTCCCATTTGAAAAAGCAATCTACTGTAACACCAAGATAGACATATTCTGTAACTAATTCTAAGCTTTCACATTTACAATTAGTCGGGATATTTTTATGGATGCAATTAAAACTATGAGAAATAATATTAGGATTAAATTGAAATCTGGCATTAGGTGATCTTATATGCATAGCTTTGGTTTTTTTAGCATTTATTAATAGTCCTGCATCATGTGACCATTTACAAAGTTGATTAAAGTCAATTTGCATGAGTTCAATTGCAATTTTTAGATCTTTATGTGATATGACCAATGCCGTATCATCTGCAAATACAAAATGTTTAACAAAAGAGAAAAGTTTTTTCATTATAGTTACATAAATTATATATAGTGTAGGTCCCAATATGGAACCTTGTGGAACTCCTGCAGATACATTCTTTGTTTTACTAAAAGTATTATTTATTTTGGTACATATTTTTCTATTTCTAAGATAATCTTTAAATAAATTTAACACATTTCCTCTAATTCCAATTTTTTCTAAGGTTTCTAGCAGTTTTTTAGAGTTAATTGTGTCAAAAGCTTTAGAGTTATCGATAAATAACACAATAACGTGTAATTTATTATTTAATTGATTATTTATGTAATTGGAAAAATCTTGCAGTAATTTTTCAGTATTTTTTTTTCTTTGAAAGCCATATTGATTTGGATCTATGATAGCGAATTTTTCAATGTAATTATTTAATTTATTTGATAAAAATTTTTCGAGAATTTTTTCTAACGCAGGTAGTATACTAATAGGCCTATAATTTCCCAGTTCAATGTGTTTTCCACCTTTAAATATTGGTCTAGTAATGCTACATTTAAATTCTTGTGGAATTTTTGCTTGCTTTATTATCGTATTGATTAAATGAGTAATTATTGGCCCAAGAGTTTTTATATTTCTTTTTAAATCAAACATTCTTATATTGTCAATACCTGTGCTTTTAGAGTTTTTCATTTTTTTAACAATGTTTTCAATATCAGTTATAGTAGCTCTTGGTATAAATAAACTGTGAGGCAGTTCTTCCAGTACAATATTAGTAGCTTTGTGATTGCAATTATGTAACATGTTGCTGATGCTATCCGAGAAGTAATTCACAAAATCATTTGACACAGAATCCTCAGTTCTATCTTTTAACATATATCGTGTTATTGTTTCATCGCAATCGTTTTTGGGTTTACGTCCTAAAATATTATTTATCACATCCCAGGTTTTTTTTGTATCATTAAAACAGTTTTTAAATTTATTATTATAGTAGTTAGTTTTATCTTTATTTATAAGTTTATTAACAAGGTTTCGTGATTTTTTGTATTCTGTTTCATATGTTTTGTTTGTTGGTGTACTTTTCCATTTTTTATATTGTTTATCCCTTTTATTTATTTGACATAATAATTCACTGCTTACCCATTCATTTATTGCATAAGGTCGTGTTTTCGGTTTTTGCACTATCGTTTTAGAACTGCTCTTGTAAAATTTATTAAATAAAGATTTTATTTTTTCATATAATGAAATACAATCCTTATCCTCTATAAGTTTACTCCAGTTATAATCTCTGATATGTCTATCAATATCCTTTTGTGAGATGATTTGAATATACTTATTTGCAAAGTCTACCTGACGTTTATGACATTTTATATTAATAGCAGTAATAAAATGATCGGCAATATTATTTTCACAGACGCAAGCTGTTATTTTCTTGCCTCTAAATTTGGCAAATATATGGTCAATACACGTGCGAGTAATTTGTCCATTTGATACAGCTTCTCTGGTTACTACATTGATGCATTTAGTTAAATAATGGTTAGTAAGTAAGTTTTCATACGAAGTTACAATATTATCTTGTTCATCAAGCAAATTAAGATTTATATCTCCAAGTAAGATAATATTTTCCTTATTATTAATTGTCTCAAGATATGATGATAATTCCGTCAGAAATGAAGATTTACTGAAATTAGGAGGTCTATAGATAGCTATTATATTGACTTTAGTTTTGTCCTGGAGTATGAGCTTTCCTGATATATTTTCAAAATGTATTGATTTTAATGTTTTTAGTCTAAATTCAAATTTGTTTCTTATATACAATATAATACCTCCTCCTGACTTATCAGTCCTGCAGTAGTTATATGCATTATATCCAGGAATATTGTAAATACACATACTTTCAGTTTGAACAGATGTTTCACATAGCATCAGAATGTCAATATGCTTCAAACAATTAATTAAATATATATGCAATACATCCCAATATTTTTGTATAGATCTAATATTTAATTGAATACAAACAAGATTATCAGACGAATTTATGTTTTGTTTTTTTATCCAATCTTCTAAATTATTTACTGTACTACTTTCTATTTCATTATCATTATCTATATAAGAAAAATTATTCTGCGCCATTTAATTCGTGATGGTAATTAATTGTTTTCTTGTTTTGTTTAACAGACATATTTTGAGTATAAATTGAAGAATTTAATGTTAAATATTTAACAAAATAAAAGTGATTGTATTTGAAGCTAATTGGTACAAGTAATTTTTGATAAAGGCTTAATAAATATAAAATAAACTGTATGTTCACATCTAGTGTTATTTCAGAATATTTATCATATTTTAAAAAAATTTTAAAAGCTGTTTTTATAATTATGAATGTGAAATATAGTACACAGTGAAAAAATGCATGTTTAAGTAAACAAAAAAATGTTGTTGAAGGTGACGTTATGATATTACTATTAAAAAAATAATGTAATATAATAATGTTATTTTTGTTAGTTAATTTGTGATTTTTTATAATTTTTATAACGATATTTATGTAATAAAATGTAATAACACTAAATCTACTTTGAGACAGGTTTAATCTTATTTCTAGTCAATATTCTATTTTTTCTTTTGCTAAAAGGCTCATTTTTTTATACACAATACATTTCGTTTTATCGTTTGCAGAATGCCTGATGTCGATATTCCAGTTCATTTTTTTATTTTTTTTATCACAATTTTTACATTTAGGTTCTTTATCTTTGTTAGCACAATCTTTGTATGAATGATCACCAGCACAGTGTGTACACAATGGTTTGTCCTTTTCTTTATGAAGACACCTGACAGAAGTATGTCCAAAGCCCAGGCAGTGATAGCATTGCACTAGAGGATGGGCATCCTCTACTTGTATTCTCTGGTATCCCACATAGATTTTACCGGTATATACTAGCCTTCTTCTTATTTCAGTACTAACTTCTATTATGTAATTAGATGTGTTATTATATTTGTTTTTCAAGATCTTTTTTAACGTCATCTCAATTTCTGGTTTATCTATCATCACATCATTGATATCTTCATTCTGTTCGATTATATCTTGTATAATATCATCCTTATTATAGTCATTAGCAATGCCCTTAAGTATTATAGTTGGTCTTTTTTTTTTAATTTCTGTAGCACTGATGTCTTTGAACTCGTCTCCGATAGCTTTACTCATTTTTTCCGCATCGTACTTTGTCGAACATTTTATAAGTATTCTATTTTTAGATATCGCATTAACACCAATCACTTTGGCACCAATCTTACTTAAGTTAATTTTCTTCCTGATTTTATTTTGTATATTTTCTGAAGATTCGTCAGCATTGTTCGATGAAACTATTAATTTGTAATCACTTTCCAATATTTTATTTTGGTTTTCAGCTACTTTCCCGTATCCAAATGTAGGTTCGATTATTTTTTCCTTTGCTTCAGATAACTGAAGAGTTAGATGTCCCATCCAGTTAAATATAGCACTTGTTTTCGTTGTAATTAAGTTAATTTGTTCTTTATTAAATTTATTCACTTTATCTTGAAC
The DNA here is from genome assembly GCA_026573805.1 of Hesperophylax magnus. Classification (NCBI taxonomy): domain Eukaryota; kingdom Metazoa; phylum Arthropoda; class Insecta; order Trichoptera; family Limnephilidae; genus Hesperophylax; species Hesperophylax magnus. The sequence goes on from JAIUSX010000022.1 coordinate 13,389,278, forward strand.
ACAATTCAATAAATCATCAATTGCCTCCTTCGCAGAATCCATGAATTGATGTGGATTCATATTTTTTTGAAGTAAAAAATACCGTTTTTTAATAAAAACCTTAATAGGTTCTAGATATTTAGGATAAACTTTAAATTTCGTTATGTTTCACTGTTTGTTAATTGTTTAATTCACTAATTTTTTGTGTCTTATTGTCCTTTTTTCACAAACAATGAAATAGAGCACAGATTCACTTTTTTAAAGTTTGAAAACGCACAAACAACGCACGATCGTGAAATCAATGTATTCTGCACTTTTTTACTGCTTAAATATAGCTTTATTTGCGTTTATTTCTTTAAATTAGTATGAGCAAGGATGAAACGTCAAGTCTGTAGGTAGATTAAATTATTCAATTTCGAATCCCTTGTTTTCGTGCGCACAACATCCGTTGATCATATTTAAAACAACCTTTTCTAAGACACAGGAAGTATGTACGTTAATCCGGATATAACAAAACACTAAGTTGTTATCCTGTAAAATGTTGTAAATATTACATAGCAGTAGGCATTTATGCATCCTATAGCAAAGTGGTCGGCAACTCCGGGGTCGCAGCACTAAATGAGGTCGCGACGTAATACGGGGTCGCCAAAAAAGTCAACAAGATTTTCAAGAACCTAATTTTGTTAAAGTTATTTTCACTGACAGATAATTACAGAACGTTTTGGAAATCAAATGACGCCACAAAGTGGATTTGTAATTATTGAAGAATTGGATAAATAATCCATCACTTGTGATCGTAACAATGTAAAGTTAAATTACCTGTTTCCCTGTTATTAAAAAAAAATCCTGATGAAGTTACTACCATTTGCATCTATTTACTGTGTGTGAGACAGCTTTTTCCATAATAAAACTAAATATAGCTCCAAACTACACATGGAACAGAATTTGAGAGTAGCTATTTCTAATATATCACCAAGAATCAACTCAAAGTGTGCACGTGCAGGCACTAGGTTCACACTCATTTTATACCTAATTCTATAAAACTATATAATGCCCTTCCAAATTACATTAAAAACACCATAGAGGTAAAAAAATTTATAAACGACATAAAAAATGGTTAACTAAACATGAGAATAAGGAAATCATTAAAATTTTGAAGTAACATCAACACATCAATCATTTTGTGGAAATCAACATACATGAAGATGAGGACAACACGATGTTACACGCCCATAAAAAACCTACAGTCCGCCTGGGAACACGAATACCTAGTATTGAGGACCGTTAATAAACTACGTTGTATTAAAATAGTCATTAATAAAAAAAAATACTAAAAATGAATTGCTCGTTTTATTTGATACTTACAAAAATATATACAAAATGTATGATTTCCTGTCCCCTCTCCTATTATTTTAGAAAACTTGTTTTAGTATGAAATAATTAAAAACAGCTGGAACCAGCTTTACCTTGAGGTTTACCTGAACCAACTTTTGTAACCAACCCTGTTAATTAGAAGATTTTATTCTTCTAGGGTAGTTGTAAAAACCTCCAAGGCCACAGCTCTAAAAAGGTTGCGGACCGCTGCTACAGTCGTTTTAGTCATTTCCTCATCGCTGAAGATTGTAGACCGCACTTCAATTGCCCTAAAGGACAGGACTGCTCACCCCTCGGGTTTCTGTGCTAAATGGAAAGCCGCGGACACAGACACAGGTGACATTTGAACACACCAACGTATCGGTAAACTTCCTCTGTTTCTCCACTCATACAATTTTCCGGCGACTATGGAGTATGAGCAATGTGTCAAATTATCTGAAGAAAAATATATTTATTACAAAATAATACAAAATTAAAAATTATTCTACCACTCTATAAGGTGAGCTATAGTAGCTGGTATTAACGAAAGGAGTATTAACATAGAAAAAGAAAATAAAGCTTAAAAGGCGATGTGCAAGCAATATTCAAAGACTTGGAATTTTTGTTTTTGGGTAATAATATATTGTACCATCAAACACCTAAATACTGGTGCTGAGCCGTGGTCGTTCTTAGCATTTATTTTGAATCTATTTGTTGAAATATTCTTTATAAATTTGATATAAGGAGATACTTTTATACAATTTTATGAAAGTTGGTACATTAAATTCCCGAAATATCTGTAAAGAATTGGAAGTCGTATGGTTTCCTAAAGCTAATTTTAATTATTGATCTTTGAATTGTTATTATGGGCTGTATCTAAGGTATATTTTAAATTCTTGCTTTAATTATCATCTATCTTTGTTTTGATTTATTATCTTTTCGTCTTAACTGCATCATTAAGTACAGTTCATGTAGTTTCCTATTGTTTTCACTACATTGTATATATGTAATAAGATGATGTATGTTCTTTTACTGTTTCTTATATATTTACTAACAATACTGGCGCCATGGGTGGAACCACAGTATCAAGCTTGATAATCTCAAGGACGATGGTATATTTTTACTTATGATGGTATTATGACACATAACAAAAATATGTAAACACCTCAGCACAGGTTCTTCTAGTGAGGTATACTAACAGATAAAAATAGCGATTATTAAAATGTTTTGTATAACTGGTACTTATTGTGTAAACTGTATGTTGGAGATTAATTAATAAATAAATACCCTGTAGTCCAGACAGTTTATTTAGACGTACAAAGTATATTATGATACAAGTTATAATATATACTAAATTATACATGATTAAACTAACTATTATGTATGTCCATACAATATCTTAGTCATTTCACCTAGAATTGAAACGGTTCTAAATCTTAAATAATGAATTCATATCTTAGTAATAATAATAAAAAGTAAGAACGTTTTTGGAGATAAATATAAAATTTTATATGCAAACGAAATGTAATCGTTTGTTAAAAAGAGGTCAGTGAAAAATTATTTAATATTTATTTATTTAATATTTGTATGTTTTATACAATAAATATACAATTTATACATATTATACAGTGTTATAAAGGTAAATAATAATAGCTTTTCCTCACCATAAAGAGACGAGATTATGCGTAATTAGTTTTAAAATAATACAAATAAAACTCTAAAAATATAAATAAATTAGTTTTGTTAATATTAAGGCCCCGTAGTAAGCGTTCGAAGATGGTTTGAAAGGGAGATATGTAAATGCGAATGTTAGAGGGAGCGCGCTGATAAAAAAAACGATAATAATTAAGCCAAAATGGTGAAAATATTTGATAAAACTTTACTCATTTGAAATAGAGCAAAAACCTCTCGACAAATGCTTTAATACCATTTAAAGATGCACTGTGAATATTGTAAATTCCAGTTGATAGTGACAGCTTATTATGGATGCATATCTTACAGAATAGTTATATTAGGTAATGCATTATGTATGTACGTATTTTATTTATTTATTAGGGAATTCCTTCTCTAAGGTTCAACCTAACTACCTGTCCCGTAATAGCAACAAAAGATTTAAACAATCTTTTTTTACATGCAAAACAGTGCAGCAGGTGCAGCTATTTATAGACGCATTTTTTTACTGTACACATTTTAGCAACGACACTATTTGATACACTATTTAACTATTAATCAACCAACATAGTAGGTAATAGTAAAAATGTATTTAAACTGTCCGCTATTTAGTTAAAGCTAGGTTTGAACGTTTTGTGTCAAAATTGTAATTTTTGTTATGAAAACAACTCAAATGCCTGACATCCAGTAAGTAAATTGTGAGGATGGAAGTGTTGGAAGAAAAACCATTTCAAGCGACTTTTCGATTCTGGATGGAGGTCTTTCACCAGGGCTACTATTAGAGTTATTTTCAATACCATTCGATAAACTATTTCTGGTAAAAAAAATTGACAGTTGTTGCTTTTCTTGTTTGAACCTGAACATTTGAGCAGGTGCGCGAAAGTTCTGGATTACATTTTACAAGCCGACATAACATTGCAACCATTGGTAATCCTAAACATAGCCTTGGGGTTTATTTACAAAAAGAAAATAATATCATACCCTTTTAAAGTACATGATTTACGCCCTCTACCATTAGCCGCGACCTAACTAACCACTTCTCAAACAATAGACTTTTGTATTTTAATATAGCTTTCGAGTGCATTCAATGTAAACCTCAATTATATTTGCATGTTCCCCAATATTTAACAATGCTAATGTTGTCCGTCTTCGACTAGCAACATAATTTAAAATAAAACATTAAATTTATTTCTACCAATTTACTAGGTAGAAATATTATTTTTCAAACGGAAGTGACCATTCTGAAATAGGCATTTTGTTTTTTTGGCGATGCCATACGTAGTAATGCAAAATCATGTGTTTTTGTTTTGAAAATTTGGTCGCCTAGAAATGTTTCAGATGCTTTAATTAAATACTGCGAATAGAATACATCTTGGCCTTTAAAATAATCGAGTATTTTTAAGATAAGTCTTTTTATAAGCCCAGAAAAAAATAATGTACAAGGCCTATGAAAACTCCTTTAAGGTTCAAAATCTCCTACTTGCGAACCCATTTTTGGTTATGATTTTATTGTATAATGTGGAAAATTAAGTTATTTATAAAATGATCGAAAAAAAATTAAATATTTATGCCTGAACATCCACAAAATAAAGTAAAAAGCACTTATTGGCCATGTTTTTTCTTGCATAAATCAAAACAGGCGGATAGTGTTAAGCGGGAATTTAAACCTTATCGTCATCTACGTAAGGGTTGTTATTGATAACGGCTCAATTTAAAATATTACACGACGTAGTGCATCGCCTTAAGATACCACGGGACGTAAAAAATCACGGGATATTATAATAATTGAGGATAATATTAAGTGTTTGATAATTGTATTTTTGTGTAACAAATAGCGCTAATGATATCCTCAATGGGATCTCTCGTGCTGAAAATTTCATTTGAAACTATTAAAATTTAGTTAGTGTGGATAATATGAAGAAATTATAAATATACAAGCTGCACTCCCTGCGTTGTTTGAGTTTTTTAAAAAAATGCTTAAATGTTCCTCTTGTTTTGAAGGTCAAGTGTGCAAAATTTCATCAATCTCGGAATTAAACTATTGATTTGTATAAAAATCTAACGGAATATATTCGGTTTATGGGGGAAATTCCTAAAAATTAAAACTAGTTATTTTTATACTAACTTTGGGCCGGGGAATCCGAATCTGGAAGAATTAGGTGGCGGCAAGCAATATTAACTGAATTACACGACTTTAAAATTTCGACGCACAAACAATTTAACTGGCCATTTTGAACGCTTTCTGACAATAAAACTAGTTATCTTTATACTAACTTTGGGACGGGGAATCCGAATCCGAAAGAATTAGGTTGGGGCAAGCAATATAAACTGAAATATACGACTTAAAAATTTTAGATGCAAACAATATACAACGGCATTGCCGATGCGTTTTTTTGACAGTAAATCCATAGAAAAATTACCAAAGATATATAAAATTAAGTGTTGCTAGTAAGCAATAATATCAATAACGTAAAATAACCTGTTTATAATTTCAGTAATATTTCATATTCAAACAGTTAGATTTAGGTTTATTATCACGAAAGGTGAGTTTTTGTGTCGGGGGAGACGATAAAATATGCATTTTATATTTTACTCTCAAAAATATTTATCCCTAAAACTAAATTTAAAAACTAAAGAAACGAAAGTGCCCCCTTCGTAGCGCCTACTCGCGTCAAGGCAAGAAAACATCCCAGTTTTCAAGTAGTTTAGCGGCTACGCTAGGTTTGTGTAACATGGTTTGTGATAGAAAAGAAAGTGCCCCTGTCGTAGCGCCTACTCGCGTCAAGGCAAGAAAACATCCCAGTTTTCAAGTAGTTTAGCGGCTACGCTAGGTTTGTGTAACATGGTTTGTGATAGAAAAGAAAGTGCCCCTGTCGTAGCGCCTACTCGCGTCAAGGCAAGAAAACATCCCAGTTTTCAAGTAGTTTAGCGGCTACGCTAGGTTTGTGTAACATGGTTTGTGATAGAAAAGAAAGTGCCCCCTTCGTAGCGCCTACTCGCGTCAAGGCAGGAAAACATCCCAGTTTTCAAGTAGTTTAGCGGCTACGCTAGGTTTGTGTAACATGGTTTGTGATAGAAAAGAAAGTGCCCCCTTCGTAGCGCCTACTCGCGTCAAGGCAAGAAAACATCCCAGTTTTCAAGTAGTTTAGCGGCTACGCTAGGTTTGTGTAACATGATTTGTGATACAAAAGTGAATAAAATGTATCTGAATACTTTACGTAAATGAAATAATGTTAGCAAAATTAAAATATAAAATGCATATTTTATCGTCTCCCCCGACATAAAAACTCACCTTTCGTGATAATAAACCTAAATCTAACTGTTTGAATATGAAATATTACTGAAATTATAAACATGTTATTTTACGTTATTGATATTATTGCTTACTAGCAACACTTAATTTTATATTTCTTTGGTTATTTTTCTATGGATTTATCGTAAAAAAAAACACATCGACAATGGCATTGTATATTGTTTGCATCTAAAATTTTTAAGTCGTGTATTTCAGTTTATATTGCTTGCCCCAACCTAATTCTTTCGGATTCGGATTCCCCGGCCCAAAGTTAGTATAAAGATGTATAAAGATAACTAGTTTTATTGTCAGAAAGCGTTCAAAATGGCCAGTTAAATTGTTTGTGCGTCGAAATTTTAAAGTCGTGTAATTCAGTTAATATTGCTTGCCGCCACCTAATTCTTCCAGATTCGGATTCCCCGGCCCAAAGTTAGTATAAAAATAACTAGTTTTAATTTTTAGGAATTTCCCCCATAAACCGAAGGTTACCCTAATAATATTTTCAATAATTGAAAAGTACATTTTGCAGGTATCTGATTCACTTCATCGTGCTGTGTCGTCGTCGGGCGTCCCCAACATCTTCTACCACGCACTTCCACTTCATATAATGTCACAAAACCCCTTTCTTCGTTCATCCGCTCTTCATACCCAAACAATCTAAGCATCCCTTTCTTAAACTTATCCATTTCACTTATATTAGCCTTCTACATACCGAAGCCTCTCTTTACCACAGATAAACAGACGGTGCAATCTCAGACTGTCATATTAAACGTGACAAATTGCGCACAATTGCATTTCAAAAAAAGAATTGAAATAGTGGGTACTTAATTATTGTATAAAAAATGGAAACAAATTAAGTTTAAATTGAGAATCTTTTTCACAAATAGGAATATTTACAAAAAAAATTCTTCCTGGGAATAAATCACTCGGGTTAATATTTTATGACTAACTCAAATTCAGCTAACTGTAAGGACTGGTTGTTTCGGAGAATTTTAACAATTCTTCAAATTTCAAAGTTAATTTTCAAGTTATAAATTTTTTCAAGTTCTATTTTTATTTCACTTCTGTCAAGCAAATAGCCTAGAATAATATAATAACAGAACTTGAATAGGACTTTCACAGAACCCGAAAATGAACGTTGAAATTTGATGAGTTGTTCAAATTCTGCGAAACAACCCACTATTGGACAGGATGAATTAATTCATTTGTGAAAAGCCATAGACATTATTTAAATATGTTTGCTTTATGTTTTATAATTAAGATTTATAATTTTCTATTACACGTAAAGCACGTAAATAATTAGTTTAAAAAAATCTGAATTACTCATTTCCTAGACACCTACATAGAGAATAAGAATTTAAAAAAAAAAAACATTTCGGGAAGAACTCTTTGAGATTACGCTCACTTCGAGTTCTGAGTTTTGAGATTTCAGCTTTGAGCTCTGAGCTTCGACCTTTGAACGTCGAGATTCGAGCTTTAGGCTTTGATACATGAGACTTGAGTTTCGAGATTTTAGCTTTGAGGTTATATTTCGACCTTTGAGTTTTGAGCTTTGAGCTTTGAGCTTTGAGAACACGGTGACCTTTATATTGGTTCAAAGGTCAAGTGTGCAAAATTTCCTCGATCTCGGAATAAAACGTAGATTTGTAAAAAAAAAACAAAGCCACTCCTAGACTCTTCTTTATTTATGTAGATAATAGATAATTTCGAACTGATCCCGGCGTTGCCCGGGCTTCACGAAGGGTTTTATCAAAATCAGACGTAGACAGTAATTTTCAGTATAAAAATACTGCTACAAGGGATGGGAAAAGGGGATTGGGGTGTTTTTAAAAGTTGTGTGTAGACATCTACCTTTATTTTATTTTGAAAGTCAAGTGTGCAAATTTGTGCAGATTTAGCCGGGGTGCCCGGGTTCATCGGGTGAGGGATGCGCCTGCCCAATATCTACGTGACTTACCAGATCGATAGAGGCTAGTTTGGGAAGACCCTTTGACCTCTCCAACTGGTCTTTCGACCTGGACGCACTGATCCCTAGATTCCTACCCAACCCTCATACCTTTTACGTTTTCAGAACTCCTACCCCTTCATTTCTTTAAAAAAGCCCATCCACACAGCATTATAAAAGATAACATAGGCCCTGAGGGATTTTTTTTAATCTGGGCCTCCTGGTGGGTTTAATGTTAAGAAAAACACGCGCGGACTCACGCATTTCTCACGCATTTCTCTGAAATTCAATGATATCACAGAATATACCTGCCGGTTTTATCCAATCTGGATTTGGTTCGGTTGGTAGACTTCCAGTGCCTGGATTGGAAGGTTCTATCAGCCAAAAAAAAAAATTAAAAAAAAACACTTACACTTGAAAATTGATGTTTATAGTAAAAAACTTTATTTTTCCTGGTTGAATATTCGCGTTCTGAGTATTTGTCTGGTTTATTTATGAAAGATTAAATCCAAATACATATTCGGTGAATTAAAATGAATTAATTTCAGTGACTTGATTAAATTAATAATAAACACAGATATTACAGGCGTCCATAAAAGAACGACAAGACTCAACATAAATTAAGCACTAAAGAAAAAGTTGATTTCTATATGGGAGTCTATTATGAATCCGGTTCACGGTTATTTATTTAACACCTTATGCGAAAATATCGCATATTTCTGAAGGTTTTCGCACAAATTAAGCGATAATAATGCCATTAAGTTAAATTACGACCAGAATTTTGTATGAAAATCGAGAAATACAAACTTATGATCAATTTATTGGCTTCTTGTGGCGCCAAGTAGTGCGGAATTCCTGAAATTTATTCGCTTATTTTTCTTATATTGTGGCGCATTTGGTTACAATTTTAATTATATAAAAATTTAAGTGGTCCTGCCAGCAGCAATACTACGTTTTAAACTAGTGTTTTAGATAAAATATTTATTTTTTGGTGCTCTATGGCCATGAATACAATGTTTAACCTAACCTAACCTAACACAAACATCCTTCAAACTTTGAATTTTGTATTATTAAGGTGACATAAGAATCTAAGACACCCCCGTTATTCCGCTCAATGCTCACATTTTTATTATTTGTGATGAACGTATTACCAAAATCTCAAATGTTTCCAGAGGGTTCCCTAGGGATATAAGTTATTTATATTTAAGATTAATAAAAATAGGATCTAAGCCATTAAAATATTGTACGTAAAACGGTTTGAAAATTAGGTATAAAACGTACAACTATAAAATTAGCGGTAAGCACCAGTTTTATTTTTCTGGACGATGAATTAATATCTCTAGAAACCTTTGAGATTTTAGTAATATGTTTACCACAAAATAATTAAATCAAACGAATATTGTTTTTTCACGACTTCATCACTTATGTCGTTAAGGTTCCTACTTTATTTTAGAGATTTGATAAGGCAAATTCAACCGCAGGTCTATCCAAATACTCGGAGCTCGGGGTTTTGTGCACACTTACTTTCTTTTAGATTTTGGCTTTATTTTAGGGTATTGTCTCGTCTTAAATACTATTTGTATGTTTTGTAATCAGTATTATGTAAAATATATTAATGATTTATGAACTGGGAATGGAAAATTAATTAAAGGCGTATATAAGGAAAAGGTTCCGGGAGATCAAACCCTCCTCCCCCCCATCGGACTCAGTATTCTGTAAAAGTAAAAGAATAGTACTCGTAGATTGAAACTTCCCGAGTTGTTCTTTGTTTATTCATCAAAATTTTATTTATTTATTTGTTAATAAAATGTTTTCCCTAAAAGGCTCCATAGGCTTACAAATAAACACAGTTCCGTCGATATTTTCATTATTTCCATACTAAAATTTTTAATCAGAAATTTCTACCATTTTTTTTCGCTTACATCATTATCATCTATTACATATATAAAAATTATTGTTTCTTTGTTTGTCACGTACGCGTTCCTACTCCATGCATCCGATTTCGAAGAAAATATCAAAGCTTGTTCTTATTAGTACGCGTAGTGTTTAGAGAGTGGTTTGAAAGGTGAAAGATGTCTGTGACGTCCGAGACCAAGATTTCAAGACTACAAAATCCCATTCATGCATTTGTGTAAAAATATTATTATTTATTTTATAATGCACTACTTAATAAATAATTAAATAGATTCCTGGAAAACACAACAATATTATTTAAATCATCTCTTTTATCAATGAGATATAAATAGTAAGTTGTCTTAAGTAGAGGTCGCAAAAAATGCCGCCCCCTGTCAATTTCATAGCTACGCCAGTGAAAAGATGAAATTCTGACTTAAATTTAAATTATACAGTTTTTTAGTCCTTGTTTTTAACTTGCTGTTGATAGAACATAAAATCTTCCTACCTACCAAAATATATATTGTGTATAAGCGACAGTAAATGCAAATAATATATTTTTTTCTCAATAAATTTGGGTTGTTTCACAAAATTTTAATAATTTACCAAATTTCAAAGTTAACATTAATGTTCTCTGGAAATTCTGTTATTATCTCATCATGGAACGTTTATTTCACATTTATTTGCTTGAATAATAACAGAATTTGAGTATTAACTTTAAAATTTATTGAATTATTCAAATTCTGTTGAGCAACTCGTCCTTAGGTAGGTGGATAGGTACTAGTAACATAATATTATGTAAGTAATGATGTGAATTTATTTTCACACTAAAAAACGTTTTTTTTATGTCCGTTTAAAGGTTATAGTGTGTTCAAAGCTGGCGGGAGAGAGCGTTCGAAGTTATTTTCCGGGATTGTGCGTCCTTATCGGCAGCGGGAAGGCGGCCCCCTCGCCTAGATGTGGAGATATTGGTGTTTTTTTTGTCTATTTTCCTGGACAACCACCCCGAATGGTTTGCTATACATAAGGGGCATCCTCAACAATGAGGTTCGAGCCCACCTTTTCGGTTAGTAGGCCGATACCTCGCTGCCATTGGCCGGCGCGGGCGGGAGCCGGCGAGCGGGCGCAGCGGCGAGTGCCTCGGCAGTATCTCCGCTATACTAGTCACTGCAAGCTGCAAGCCACACACTGCTCGCAACACCCTGCTGCTGCTGCTACCTACCTACCTTACCTCTCTATCTAAACTCACTACTGCCTACTGCTTACTGCCTCACGTCTACTACTACTATACTGTACTGTACTGAGCGAGCTCCGCACAGAGCCGAGTCGAGTCGGTGGCAGCACTTAGCGGAGCACCAAACCCGTTTAGTCAGAAGCGAAATGCCACTCTGTCTGGGCGTCTCGAGCGATACTCCGCCACGGTTGTAGTGAAATCTCAAGTTCCAAATCCACGGGAATACTGCTTCATTTTCCTCATTCCTTTCTGGAATACAGATACGGAGTACTGTGAATTGTGGGAACTAGTGCCATGTGTGTGCGGGTTGTGACCACGTACAAATTATTGTTATAGTGAATGAAATTTTCTTCAATGGTGGTGACTTATGTTGTGAAAAATTACAAAATATTGGAGTTTTCGTGAGATGTTATCTTTACTGTTTGTGCGCAGACAATTGAGGACTTTTCTAACGGATGACGAGATTTTTGTTCAAGGTATTTTGCGCTTCTTTATATCCCCTATTAAAAGCTGGAGAAACGTGCTTCACTTGTTTATTAGTCAAGCAGCTTGCTCTCACGAGATATTTAGTGTCAAGTGTATTATCTTCTCGTGCGAGTACTTGCCGCGAGCTGCGAGCACTGCCTACCATCTCGCTAACTGCTAACTCCCTACTCCCTACTCACTACTCGTACCACTTGCTGCAGCTCTGGTGCTCCAACTCTTTTTCCTTACAGATTTGTGTTTTGTTACTCCAACCAAACTAAACCAGTTTCTCTGTGGATGTGAGCTACGTCTTGTCTAGAGATTCCCGGAGCCAGGGTTCGATTCCCCGCCACACACCGAACCCAACGTTTTCATAATTCAGGACATTTTCAGGATATTTTATATTTTTCAGGAGTTTGATAAAATTGTGCATGAACTAGTCAAAACATTATTCCAAGTTGTTAGTATATGTACACAGTAGAAACAGATTTTTTTTAAATGCATGTTCGTCGCTGTTTTTATGATTGCCGACTTCAGATTCAAACCCGGCGGCAGCAGATTTTTGTTTGAAAAGTTTCACTTAAAAAACTACCTCAACTTTGGATTTTTTTAATATTACGTATACATACACGTTTTAACTAACTAAGTATTTAAAAATTCCTTGCAAAATACGTATTTAGAAATGTTCGAGTTTCATTTAACTGTTGGTTGAATAAAACTATATCATTATCTTAATTTAAAATAATGATACAAACATAAAAATTAAAAGCAATGTGTTTGGCAAGCAGTTCAAGACCTCTCAAAATCCAAGGATTTCATCTCTCTTAGTGTAATAAAATCGTGTAATAAATTTTACTTGTTTTAACGGTGGCAATAAACGAAAGTATGCCTGATTAAAATACAAAGAACTTCAAGACGTTTTATTGAGTAGTAAATTTGAACATCCTGGACATTTGAATAATATTAAATTTAATTATATGCATTCAACATTATCTGTAACAAACTTGGAAGCAATAAAAGAAGTTGTATTAACATTTTAACAATGCGAATCAAAGTAATTTATCTATGAATATATTGTGAAATCCAACGAACGACATTATACGAATAGATACAAAAATAAAATATAAACACCTGCGAAAGTCGTTCGCAGATACCTGACAAAATTACTGCTTCCCCTGTATCGATATTAAGAAAAGGGGGCGTAAAAGTTTGCCTTCTCCGAACATAAATAATTTACTATTTCAATGCTTTTTGTTTGAACCGAGTGCAAGCACCTGCAACAATCGTCATGATCGACGGTTCCTAATAACATGATTAAAATCGCACATGTTTATTGTATGTTTATAATAATTATCTCCCAAGCACGATTTATTTCTATCACCATTAACAACAAAAACATAAGCTATTTCAACCAACACTATCAACTTTGTTAAGGTTAATTTTATTAGAATAAACATTGTCCGATAATTGGATGTTTGTTATTTTGATGCGTTTCATTTGAAGTTTGAAGAAATCCGAGCCGTATATCAATTGTAAATTTTTCCTTATCAACCGCGAAAAGTAGTCACATAAACACATAAAATAAAATTAATTTAGTTGTGTAATAATTTTTTAATATTATTATTATTAGAAATACGTGCTTGAAACTGTCTTTCTGAAACACCACGCAATGATTTACAAGTATATTAGTACACAATCTATAAACAAAATAACTGCTGAAATCGCGTTCCAAATCAAACTGAAAGAAAACTTTATTTCAGTGCATAGATATGACTTTTATAGGTTATTATTGTGTATTATATTTATTTGTAGCATTTGCTTATGCCACTTGATTTGTTATCCTAAGTTAAAACACATGGTTTGTTATATTCTAAACATTCTGCGATTGAAAATTGCGTTTTTAAATAAATAAAAAGATTACTAATGCGGGCTAACATAATCTAAGAAATCCTAAACAATTCGTCCAAACAAGGTTGTTTTTTTTAACATCAAACACTGTTTCAATTAAAAATCAGAATCATGTACCACAAAATAAGATTGATCGTTATATTTTGAAAGATCAAGGATTATTTTAATTTGGTTACAGATTTTTATTAAAAAAAGTTACCTACGCATTTCTTTCATTTTTTACAATAAAAGGAAAATTAAATTAGTGTACATAGTAGGTACACTTAAAAGAAATTTATGAACGATGTGGTAATTTTTGTACAATTTATTATGGAAAAAAAAAATATATATACACACGGTGTTGGCTAAACAACCATATAAATTTGATCACAACATTAATGTTGATTTAGTAAAGAGTATTTTTTTTCAGAAAATAATCAAAAAATAATAACATATTTCAGCTACCCCTTTTCTACGTGTGTGTTAGCCAGTTTTTCTCACTTATAAATATGTGTTTCCCCGTTTTTCTCTCTTATATGAGTGTTTGTGTAACCCAGTTTTCACTCTTATAAATGTGTGTTACCAAGTTTTTCACTCTTATATGTGTGTGTTTCCCAGATTTTCTTTCGTGTATGTATATATTAACCAGTTTTCTCTCTTATATGTTTGTGTGCTAGCCAGTTTTTCTCTCTTGTATGTGTATGTTTTCCAGTTTTTAAAAACATAGTAGCTTTTAAATATCTTTCGAATGGTGTAAATATGTACATTACCTAATAAGTATTCGAACATAATTCCACTTCCACAAATATTTTACAAATGTTAGAATTTGCACAGAGTTATTATGATTTTGTATACAGAACACGTGTGCCTTACGAATATGTATTCTGTTTAAAAATTTATTTTACATTCTGCGTTGTTTAAAGTATCACCGCAAGTATGTATGAAGAGTCCTATTTGACTTATTCCAATTATTATGCGTGCGCCATGGATCAAAACTAACAATGACCGACGGCTTTGTGAATTTGTTTTTAATTGCTCCCGTGAAAATACCATTGAAATGCTCCAAATGGAATTAAAAATTAATTAAAAAAGTATATACTAAAACTAGTTAATTTTTAGACGATTTATAATTTCTAAGGTGTTTGAAATTTTATATACCTAACACATTCACTGCCGGGATCTTTTGTTACCATTCAAATTAAATTATATGATTGGTCTTTAATTAATCTGTTCCACTTCAGAGCTTTAAGCTCCTATTCTCTGAACGCAAACGTCACGCGTTTGAAAGTCAGCGAGAGCTAGTAAAAAAAAACCTTAACAGAATTTAGTTATGAAAGGTGCGGATACAATATGCACCTCGTTTCGGAGTGGAAAATACTCACAATACCGCCCTGCTAAGAGAACACCAATCGAAATGGAAATGTTGCTTGAATTACATAGCTTTACTTACGAGTAGATTTCATGACCAGACCTGAATAGCTAGGTACTTCTCCATCATCTCATTCTAATTCTTCCGTGTTTTGTGAGGACTAAAATCTGTTTAGCCTGCTTCTACGGAATCTTAAATAATAATATGTTTATTAGATCTGTATAACCTAGATGTATTTGAGATATTCTCGGCCAAAAGTATTAAAATGGTTTATTTTTGGGATACTATGCCGTGTTGCGCTACCTCTTTTTTTAGCCCATCAGGGCAAATCTTCCATGTAATCTGCCTTGCCATTGGCTTGGTTTACACATCTGCTCTGATGCTGTCCGAAACGTTGGCTAAATAAGGAGCTGGCTCCACACGGTATAATATTCCAAAAATAAGCCATTATGACTGTTTAACCTAAGTTAAAAAATGTGATTATTGTAGATTATATACCCACCTTCGCAGGAATCCACATATTTTTCGCCTTATTTACAACTAGGGTTTTCCAATAAGAGGTGTTATTTTGGAATTCAATCGTAAAAGATCAATGGTTTCGTTGCTTGTGTGGCACGTAGCGCCGTCTTGTTGAAAGTAAACGTTGTTCAGATCAATACCATCCAATTTCGGCCATAAAAAATCATTAATCATCTCTCGATAGCGCAATCCAATCACCGTAACTGTTGCTCCAGCCTCATTTTCCAAAAAAGTAAGGTCCAATGACTCCGCCGGACCATAAACCGCACCAAACAGTCACACGTTGAGGATAGAGAAGCTTTTCAACAATAACTCTTGGGTTTTCCGAGCCCCAAATGCGACAATTTTGCTTGTTGACGAAGCCACCGAGGTGGAAATGGGCCTCATCACTCAAGATGATTTGCATTTGATTCACTCAAGTGAATTTTAATAATTTCAATGCGTTGTTGAAGCGTGGATGGTTCCATTTTTATTAATGACGTAGTTTCTACTTATCAAATGTCAAAAAATGACAGCTTCAAAAGTAACATCCACCGAAATAGCGGGCTATTCAAAATAACACTTCTTATTGGAAAACCCTGTATTTGAGATTTTTTCGGCCAAAAGTATTAAAATGGTTTATTTTTGGGATATTATGCCATGTTGCGCTACCTCTTTCTTTAGCCCATCGGGGCAGATGTGTAATCTGCCCTGCCATTGCCTTTGGTTTACACATCTGCTCTGATGCTGTCCGAAACGTTGGCTAAATAAGGAGCTAGCTCCACACGGTATAATACTCCAAAAATAAACCATTATGACTGTTTAACCTAAATTAAAAATGTTATTATTGTAGATTGTATACCCACCTTCGTAGGTATCCACATATTTTTCGCCTTATTTACAACTATTATGTACGTCGTACAATATAAATTAATTGATATCATAAACAAATTTAAAAAAATACAATATTGTTCTGATATTTAAAAATACAAGGTTTGAATATGTTTGATTATCCTTATCACTTTGTCTCGATTTCGTTGAATGAAATAATTATATAACACAATAAAAAAATAACTTTGCTCGTAGTAAAATATTGCATTCTAATTTGGTTGGGATTTCCCTTATCTGCGGCAGTACAGCAGCATTTCGCTAGATAAGCAAAATTCTATAATACGCGTGTATAGTTTTCGGATTGAATAGTTCAGAGAATTCATTGTATAGTAGATGGTCCCCTGGTATAAATTGTTATATATATAAATTGGTATAAATACATAGGATAGACTAGCAATTCTCAAACCGGTATACTTAATACCCCGCATCCCGAATTTCTACCGATCTATAACATATTTCTCTTGAACACTTTTTATAGTTCCTAAAAAAAATAATGTTATTTTTTTAAATAATATCTAAACATTTGTAGAGCTCAAACTCAAAAGAAAAAAAATCACAATCATGCTCCAAAATTTATTAAAAAATCATTTTCTTCTCTTATTTAATATGTTACATCAAAAAATAATCGTGTATATTCGAATGAAACTTGGGCATTTGTCTAGAGATTTTTCGTCTATTTTAAACGAATCGTGTTTTATTAAATATTTTCACAATTTACGTAGTAATGCAAAATCATGTATTTTTTGTTTGAAAATTTGGTTGCCTAGAAATGTTTCAGATGCTTTAATTAAATACTGCGAGTAGAATACATCTTAGCCTTTAAAATAATCGAGTATTTTTTAGATAAGTCTTTTTATAAATCCAGAAAAAAAATAATGAATAAGGCCTTTGAAACTGCTTTAAAGTTCAAAATCTCCTACTTACAAACCCATTTTCTGTTATGATTTTATTGTATAATGTGGCAAATTAAGTTATTTATTTTTCGATCATTTTTGATCGAAAAAAATTAAATATTTATGCCTGGACATCAACAAAATAAAATAAAAGACACTTTTTGGCCGTGTTTTTTTCTTGCATAAATCAAAACAGGCGGATGATGTTAAGCGGTAATTTAAACCTTATCGTCATCTACGTAAGGGTTGTTATTTATAGCGGCTCAATTTAAAATATTACACGACTTAGTGCATCGCCTTTTCCAGACAGAAGTAACTCTATTAATTTACTTATTTAAACCACAAACACTCTATAACCAGTTACATAGCAGAGTATTACAGAGGGCGAAAATGATAATTACAAAGCTCACGGTTTAGGAGTTTTCTGTTTCCCAGCTTTTTTCTTTGGCCTAAATGGAAAGCTTTCTTTTGGAGTCAACACAATTATTTTTATAAAAACGCAAAGCGCTTTCAATTAATTATTCATCATTTGGATTAGGTCATTTTGTTTTAATTATTTTTTCTAAATT
Organism: Hesperophylax magnus; assembly: GCA_026573805.1. NCBI lineage: Eukaryota > Metazoa > Arthropoda > Insecta > Trichoptera > Limnephilidae > Hesperophylax > Hesperophylax magnus. Next base: position 13,407,217 of record JAIUSX010000022.1, read on the forward strand.
TCAGACGGTTATAATATCATTATAATATCTGCGCCGCAACATTAGAAAATGATCGAATTGAAAAGTGCATCAAATGCACTTTCTACGCGCAGCTAATAATTTGTAGCCGATTCCTGGTATTGTTGTTTCCTGTCGTCTTTCCGTACGAAATATTCGCATTTGATACGCTTCGACTCCGCTATAAAATACCCACAACCGTACCTACGAACTACGAGCTACGTGCTGCTCATATATCGAATTACTGAGAAGTAGTCATGAACGAGTACAAGTTGTTATAATAATAAAATCGCTCTGATAAATAATACTATGCGGAATTTCAATGAAAAACCGCACGCGTCACTTTGAGATTTGCTCTTTTTGACGAACATTTTTTCTTAGTTTGGTTTCTAACGTTTTATTAAGAGTATAATTTGCAATGAAACAATTTATTGATTTTACATTATGGTGAAGGGTTATTTTGTTTTAGATTTGTATGTTTATGATTTAGATGTGTTTTGTGACTAGATTTGAATAGCTAGGTACTTCCCCATCTCCTTTCCCTCCCTAAAACCATCAGCCTCACAATTTGATCACAAGTGGGCGGTGCCATAGTCTCACTGGCTCCAGAAAGTTGGGACTCTTGTTCCTTATTTACATTTTTTTAAATCCGAATAGTATCATTTTCTGAAGGTAAAAGCAATAATTTTGTGGTTAAGACGAGCCCAGTTATCCGAATATCATAATATTAAAATCACAAGACTAAGTTAATTTTCAACTTCTGTGGATGTTCTATTCTAATTCGGTTGTTATTCCATTATGGACCAGTTGGTTTACAGAACTGAAATAGAACAGATTGAAAATTATCTTTAAAATTTGATGAATTGTTCAAATTCTGTAAAACAACTGGCTCTAACCTTTTTTTTACTGATAACGAAACATTACAACTAAAAACTTGACAGGATGTAGAATCTGTTTTCTTTAAACTTTTGAAAACCAAATGATCACGCTTTAACCAATTTCAAGGGTATAGCTTTTTTATCATTTTGTACTTGCCTCGTTTCTTCCTGAAATCAAAGAGCACGTATTTGTTTTTGCATGCGAACGTGGCTTTTATGTTTCGGTTCCTTCTACGTGCACAAATGTGCTTTAACATACAATGTACTCAATTACACGGACCTGAAGAGTTAATGCTATCAAAGATGTTGAGTTTCCTCGGAATACTTGTATTTTACTTACACATGCTCACTTCTCGCAAGAATGCGGATGAGCCGTAATTTTGTAGTGATTACAACACTTGTGCAAGTGTTTGGTATACGTACATACCTACGTCTAGTATTCATATTAATAATCCTCGTAATTTGGACGCTGGGCAGCGTTAGATTCTAAATAAGTAGGAAACTTTCTCGCTGATGCAATGAAGCCATGCCACAACCGCTAGCTGCGTGTGGCCAATCTCTTTTTAATTATTCTAGTAATGAGATAAAATTAAGCACTTTTTAATTGTGTTTCTAACGGAATACGATTGTGGAGGCTTAATGCGTGCAAGGGCCAAGAACAATTTGCAACTTATCTCATGTTACAGTAAAACATGAAGACATAATAAGGCAGTTAGTATTTTTTTGTATAATTCTCGCGTGAGTGACCGTGGGTTTCCATCTTCAAAGATGCTGTGTGAAAAGTCTTAGAAGGGTGAATACTGATCTTAAAGAAAACTTGTTATTATTACTAAGGAAAATAGTATGCCATTCCCAAGCTGCACGTCTTAAGAGTAAGGAGACTCTTAAGACGTGCATTTAGAGTCGAATTATTATCTTGAAACAGAAATGCACAATTTATATCTAATTTTGCATCTTTAATAATAATATGGTAGTATTAGTGAGTTCCCTATGTGACAGCATTTTATTTAATTAACTCGCTTAAAATGCCGAAGTTGCCTCAAAAATACGAAAAAAATTAATAATTTAATGGCTTGTGTACCATAATTTAAAACTTATATAAATAAAGTGGCGTACTAGATATTTGATATATCTTTTATTTAAACAAAATATTATTCAGTTTGGTAGGGTATTTTGGACTCTAATCTAGATTTGAGTTTTGTGTGAAAAAGACCGCCTTTCCGCCTCAAAATATGTGTGGCCATCATTAAACCATTGGTATTAACAAAATAAATTCAAGCTGCGTAATTTTTTCTTGCGCCTTTTTTTTCTTCCAATGGCTGGCGCCATACCTTTATGCGGAGCTGAAAGACATCTAATTCGTAAACAATATCAGAGGCTGTAAGTGGAAGAGCCATAAAACTCTGCGCGACAAGTGACAGCGGAGGCCGCCATAAAAAGTCAAAAGGACAAGCCGCTAGAATATTTTACCTGGCGATATTACAGCACGCACTCTGGGGGACTTATGAATGGACCCGTAGTTTGTTCCCACCGGAAAAGCTTTATCAAACAAAAAATATGACGTTGCATCGTCATAACTTACCCCCCGAGAGGCAGCCCAAGACCACTCGAAAATACCTTAATTGCTGTGGGAAGTTTACGGCAGTGTGACTTTTAGTATAATTTAACAAATGAGATTACATTTAAAAAAATATATATTAATTTTTTACAACTTTACATAATAAGCTTTGAGGTTGCCCTCAGATCAGGTGGTCATCTTGATGACCATCCGATGATGCTCCGTATAAAGTATTAAAAAAAAAATTAAAAAATAGTAAAACATTCCACAGTGCGCTTAGCACGAGAACGTGTCGATAAAATAAATTGAAATATTGCAATCTTGGTAGATAATTGTAGCACAGAATTCTGGTTTTCATTTGTTAATTTGCTTTTGTTTTGAGAAACAAAAAGTTTTTATTTGCGATATAAATATGAACATTAAAAAAAGGTTATTCAACAATGTTTTTTGTGCTAGTGTTAATTAGATGTAAAAGTTTTATTTTACTTTAAATCTAATAAAAAGGTAAAGGGATTAGGAAAATAGGATAAGGATAAGGATAGGAGATGCTCTCAGTACATTCTATACCCATTTATTAATTTGTGGTGGTACGAAATACTTAGGTTCGATATTTCTGAAGGTTATTGTTAAGAATGTCGATATTACGAAATTGTGCAACTAAACCTGCGTCAGTAATACGTAAATAACGATTTTCGTCAAGCGAACATCCATATTTAGTAATAATATCATGATGTAGCTATAATTAGCACGTTTTGTTTACAAACTAATCCGGTCACTGCATAACATGATTAATTCAAAACTTAATAACATAACAAGTACCGAAAACCGCAGATAAACGCAGAAGAACCGTTGAGCCAACAAGGTCGCCAGTCGCCACCATCAGCAACCACCGTCCAGCAGCTTGCAATCCGCTGCAACAGAGAACTTGTCAAGTATAAAGTGACCATATGACTCGTCGTGTACTGTCACTTTATGTTTTATCAAAAATGTGCCACAGTTCGTGACCCGTTGATAAGTTTGTATGAATGATGGACTCCTTTATATGTAAGCGGATTCATGAACTTGGTTCGTGGGGACTTCACAATATAAATAAATAAAATAATATTATAAATCGTTCTGTTTACTCACTCGGATATTTACCAGAGTTCACTGAGATAAATCTCTCCTCGAGTCTCCATCGCGATAGCGGAATAAATATGCGGGTATTAAATTAATACTTCTTCATTTATCGGCAACTTTTCATACACATATGTCGTTATTAGGCCACCCATAAAAGACTAAAATCTGAATTATAGATAAATCAGTTCCAATTTCGAAAATGGCAATTAAAGTAATTTTCTGTTAAAAATATTACATTGTAATATGTATTACATTGTACTACATCGTTTTTCTGAATTCTCCAAGCAAACACTATAATTTTAAAAATGATTGCATGTAAATTCAAACCAAAAGTTGTAGAGTTCATTGAACCGGAGTTACGTACGGAGCCTCAACCAAAATCATTTTGTTTATATGAATGTATTTACTTGATTATCCGAAGTAAATTCTTAAAATAATTAATTTCACATGAGAGGTGGGTATATGGGACCGCTGCCCCGGGAAACATTAATTGGATAACCGACACCTCAGCCATATGTCACCCGAAGTAGTTCACTGCGTTTGGTGATTTAGCAGGGGTGACCGGGTTCAAGGGTGAGAATTGTCTAGGTCTTGGCGGCTGATGCGTCTGCCTACCTACTGTGTGAGTGAGATCTATTTACCTCTCCAGCAGGTCTCTCTCGACCTTGCACCACAGTGGGAAGGATGAATTCAAATGTCCATCACTCCTGGACACACTGACCCACCCTTCATATCGTGTTTCTTTCCCAGAATATCCTCTCCTTCCTTTCCTCCACACACCATCCCCAAAAATGACATAGGTCCCGAGGGAAATTATTTTTCTCAGAGAATCCTGTGTGGAGTTAATGTAAAAAAATACTTCAGGTTTCACTCTTATTTCCTGATTCGAGAATATTTAATTACGGCTATATTTCCTATTACCTACTGTTAGATTTTCTTGTGATGTATGAAAAATTGTTTTGATGATGAACATCGCTAGGCTGTCCGAAACTCTAACTAAAAGAAGTTTACGTTTAACTTTACCTATAAATTCAGGTTTATCGTATTAATGAAGAGACAGGTAAATAAAGATGCCTTTGATTAACCCAAATCGTTATTAATTATAAGTGTTACGTGAAAAATGGGTTCTCCGTATGAAAGCATGAATATACGTGTATACACGTTAGGCAAGTGTGTTAATATACGTGTATACACGTAAGGCTGGCTTGTGAATATAAGTGTATGAACGTAAGATTAGTTCGTGAACATACGTGTATACACGTAAGGCAAGTTTGCATTCCTCTGCACGCTTATCCACAATGTACACGTGCTTTGCTATTCTCGACTTGCCGCTGCCGCGATGGCCGCTGGGCCCAGAGAATTACAAAACCAAGTGATTCATAATGAGAGAGAAAGAGACCAGCATCAGGTGTTAGTAGGTCCCCGAAGGCCAGGTCAAGGAGAGGATTTAGTGGGGCATTCAAATGTTTACAATCGCGACGCGGCACAGAAACCGACTGCCGTCTCTCTCTACAGCCGAGAAATCATCTCTTAACGGGAACTCCAGTTCACGGATCCAGAAAATTCTAATTCACCGAGAAAAGTAGAAGTGGTCCATTTCATCTACCTAATAGACTACATCACAGAATTTAAACAACTAAACAGTTTTGTTTTTATATCATTATGAACCAGTTGCTTTATAGAACTGAAATAATAACAGAATTTCAATAGAACCTGAAAATTAACTTTAAAATTTGATGAATTGTTCAAATTCTATAAAAACAACCCTCTCCTAGCAATGCCGCGGTGAATCGTAACCTTGGATTAACTTCTTTATTAACCAGATTTGAATAGCCAGGTACTTTACAACCTCACCTTTACCCCCTTCTTTCAAATATCCACCCCCCTCCCACCCTCTTAGTCACTTCAAGCCTCACTAACATTCCTCATATAGGGATGCCATAGTCTGACTGGATCCGAGCATTAAATCAAAAATATGTAGCAAAGATACCTTTCCAATAACCTTAATAATGTTATGTTGGCAAGATGGATTAAAAAATATTATATCTACCAAAAAATGCCAACATTCCCGGGTTACAATTTGCTGACAGTATTAATTTGTTTTTTTATTCTTATTTGCCATGAAGTGGGAATCATTTAAATTGACTGCATTTAACTCTACTTATTCCTTATATAAATGGAACGACTTTTTTGCACCTCACACTTTTAACCTCATGCACAGAGATTATAATTTTAATTGATTTTTATCAACACGTGTTCCGACATCCTGATAAAACATTGGTATTTTACTAAAAGCTTTTCAGGAATCCTATCAATTCATTCGTTAAGGGCCTGCAATCCATCAGTTAAAAAAACAGATTACCAATAATTTGAAGAGATTCTTAATAAGATAGCAATGCTCATTTATCTCCGTGTATAACCGTATATATTAATTATGTTTTGGCGTAGAAAAACGTTGAAAATATTTTGGACGATTTGGCAACTAATCGGTTGAAGAATGTTTTGGACTTTTTGGCAACTAATCTATTGAAGAAAGTTTTGGACTTTTTGGCAACTAATCGGTTGAAGAAAGTTTTGAACTTTATGGCAACTAATCGGTTGAAGAAAGTTTTGGAATTTTTGGCAACTAATCGGTTGAAGAAAGTTTTGGAATTTTTGGCAACTAATCGGATGAAGATAGTTTTCCGAGTTTTGAGTTACTGAAATACATTTTTTTATTCCTTTCCTTATCAACTTCTCCGTATTAAGGTTGAAGAGAAATTATTATTAATTATAATCAGCTTATAATGATAGAGTACCTAACCGTTGTCATTTTTCCACAGCATAATTTTTTTCTTGTATTAATTATCTTGTATTTCCATGTAACTACATTTTCGTTGATAAAAAGCGGTTCTTTATCTTACATACATTCTGTCAATATCTTTTGACCACCAATATTTATTTTTTCTCAACTAAATATAAATATTTTCAAAACATTATTACCAAATACGATTATTCACGGTATATAAAACTCTTTTTTCGACAAATTTGTAGCAAATACGTACATATGCTATTTTATTTATTAATGTCTTAAATTATGATGGTAGGCCATTAAAGAATTTAGTTTTTCATGATTTTAGAGGCAGTTAATTGTAATTATTACAACAATTTATCTTGCCGTATCTAATGTTTGAAAAATATTTTAAAAATAAAGCGCCGTTTTTTTTTAGAAATTTTAATTTATATGCAACAAATTTATTTTCCAACGTAAATCGGTCGTTTGTGATTTCAATTTGTGTTCGTAAAACGGTTGTTTGTGATTAAATTTTGTGTTCCAACGTATATCGGTCATTTGTGATTGAAACTTGTTTTCCAATTTAAATTGGTCATTTGTGATTTAAATTTGTTTTCGAACGTAAATCGGTCATTTGTGATTTAAATTTGTTTTCGAACGTAAATCGGTCATTTGTGATTTAAATTTGTTTTCGAACGTAAATCGGTCATTTGTGATTTAAATTTGTTTTCGAACGTAAATCGGTCATTTGTGATTTAAATTTGTGTTCCAACGTAAATCGGTCGTTGTGATATAAATTTACGTCCTTCAAAAAAATTTTTCTTCACCTTTGTATTTCGTCATATTCGTATAGTATTTATCACTCACGCGCAAATAATTAATCAATTTTCCTCTAAAATTACCAAATATGTAACTCTTCATTGCCCATATTTTGTAAATTTAAACTACAAATATATCACAAGTACATATTCATAATAGATATTTACTTTACCTTTGGATTAAAAATATAATTTTTCAGTTTTGTTTTGGCCTCAAATCCACGTTTAAGTTTTGTGTGAATAGGCCTGAGCAGCAGTTACCCTTGGTACCTAATTAATTTGTAGTTACATTATATTTTTAACCTAACCACAACTTTTATATTTTAATTAATTAAAGATATAAGGTTAGTGTATATTAAATTAACATTAGGTTTTTACGCGTGAGATTTTAATACAACTCTTCTATGGAAGCGTGTGGTTGGGAGAGGAGTGTACAGTACATTATTGTATTTATTTATAAGTAATTAATATATTAAAGGTACACTTATTATGTGCTGTTGTAAGTACATTCCAGTGAGAAATTTAAATGGTAAATGTAATATAAGTTTTATCATATTACAAGTATCTCAAATAATTAGTAATAATACAAAAATAATAAAAATGTAAATGTTTGTTTGTTCAAAATCTTAAATCTCCGATAGTTCTTAACGGATTGCTTTGAAATTTTGGCACAACGCTGCATTCGAATAAGGGCGTATTTTTATATAATTATATTATGTGGATGTCACTTGTAACAGAAAAAACATCATTTTTTTTAAAAACAGCGTCATCTGTACGACGTACTCTCCTATCGAATGTTAGCTATCATATGGACGGTTCCATGATAACTCAACACAGTGACAATTCAACACACTTTTAAAAGGTGATATAAAGTCATTAGAAACGATGAAAAAATTATTTTTTTAACCTAATCTAACCTAACCTACTTAACCCAGTTAGTAAAGTTTTGTCACTTTCCATGACTTTATATAACTTTTTAAAGATGTGATGAATTATCATTGGACATTGGACTATGTCACTCATATGGACTATCTATGAAACAACACATGTTTAGCTAAATCTAATTTTGAGAATAATAATTGATGAATCATTTGATTAATTTTAAATGCACTGGTACATACATATATATGTATATATATATATATATATATATATATATATATATATATATATATATATATATATATATATATCTATAATGTTTTTCGTTTGAGCTTTTGCAATATGACTTAAAACTTTAAATGAAATTGGTCGCGATTTACGACCAGTGCCATTAAGTTTATAGTTAAAGTATTCATCGAATTGCCTGTGAAAACATCGAATATAATTTGCTTAAATTATAATGATACTTGAAACTTCAGCAATTACCGGTCGATATCCGCAACGCAACGGGGAGCCAGATAAATATGAACTTGATCCTACCTAAATTAAACGTTATCGATATTACTTCCAAGCTTTTGAAATTAATTACAGTTACCGCGAAGGCAGCTTAATCATTTCGCTCACTTTGATATAAAAATAAATTTGTTTATTTGCTTTTTATTTCTCGCGACTCTTGATATTATTAATTCACTTAACGAAGCAACAAATGTGTCGATATGTTTAGATATCCCGTGTTCAAAGCATTATAATATAAACACATTTTAAAGTAAACCAAAGATCTATGAACTTTATTTATATTTTTATTAGAAACGTTGTAAGAACGAGATAAACCGTTTACCGCTAAACGATGAAATTAATTGGCCTAACAAAATTCATAGATACTATCATAACTACAAGGAAAAAGCTTAGGTATTGATGCCCTAGAGATTTGAACTCGGGACCTTTGAGTTACTTAAAGTTACAGAATTTGACCAGATAACAGAAGGAAAGAAAAAGTTTTTTTTTTAATGTTTTTCTAATACATACTAATGATTTTATTAATGCTACTAGACATTGAATATAAAGGTATTTCATTTAGACATTGACTAGCACTAACTTGACTTGTTGACAAATCAGTTTTAAATTAGATAATGATAATTTAAAAATATATATCTTTAAAATATTATATTATAAGAAGGTTCTTTATTGCTTGTCTGAAGCTTAACACAAAATAAATTCGAGTTGATTGAACCAGAGTTACATGGACACCGAAATTAGTATTTGATATAATATTCATTATCGTCCTGTCACTACATCACATAGCTTCTTCTATGGCAGCAAATCTTTAGTCCTTCTCATCCTGTTCCAATCTTCTATTTTACTCTATTATCTATTTTTTTACTCTATTCACCTTTTCCTTGCTCTGCCTCTTGATCACTTCCAATCTATTCGTAAGGCGACGAACCACATCATGTGACATTTGGAATCACACCGCTAACAATAACACTCCTTATGTAGGTGGCGATTAGGTTTAAATTTCTACTTAACACCAGCCGCCTGTTTTGATTTATGCAAGAAAAAAATCATCGCCAAAGATTGTGTTTTATTTCACTTTGCGAAAAAGCGATCATTTTGTAAATAACTTAATTTACCACATTATACGATAAAACTGTAATCGAAAACTTTAAAGCAGTTTTTATTGACTGATACTATATTTTTTTCTATGCTTTTCAAAACAAGATTTTTACAAGCATAGAAAAACTAGATTTTTTTAAACGTTGAAGATATGAACAAAACACATGTGATTTTGCATTACTTCGTATTAATTACTTTGTATAAATTGTGAGTGTGATTATTGTGAAAGCATTTATACAAAAAGCGAATACATTTCTTCTGTAAATAGGTAACTATTAGGAACCTCTGTCATTAAGAACTTAATTGCATTTTGCTCGTAATATTCTTTCTGTAAAATAAGTGGCCGGTTCCCCGTTAGAGCTACGGGTACAGGTGATACACCTGTGCAAACAGCCACGTCTATTCACTATTTAATGGCAGGTAAAAAAATCACCCGAGGGCTCTAAAGCACTTTGATAAAGTTTTCCATTTTATGGCCGTTTACTTACCTTTTTAATAGTTTGTAAAACCAAAGTTCGGTCATTAAGTTAAACCTCACAGGTATGTAATGTTTATGTGTTCACCTTTCTGTATTTTAATATTATGTATTCACCTTTCTGTATTTTATTGTTATGTGTTCATATTTTTTGGTAACTTTCTTATTTTTGAATTCTTTAAAAATCAACAATCAAAAAACCACTGTGGATTGATTCTTCCTTCCCTGGGACTGGCTTTTAACTGCTGTGAACTTTGGTTAACATTGCGAAGCTAAAAAGATTGGCTTGACTTAGGATTAACTTTCCTTTCCATGGAATGGAGTCAACAACACTAACATCTCAGCCAAATTCTTATTCGATAGAGTCGACATTTTTTTTTTTTATGTTAACTCCACACAGGAGGCCTTGAAGAAAATAATTTCCCTCCGGGCCTATGTCATCTTTGGGGATGCTGTGTGGAGGGTCTTTTTGTGGAGTATATTGTATATATTGATGTATTTAGTATATTAACTATAATATAATGGCACCAAAAGCAGATAGAATGCTTGCCATCGACAGCGAATCTATCTGCCGAGTTGTGTTAATTTCCTTTTCCAAGATTCTAATTCTTTCGTTTCGTACATTAATTCACACTGAACTGGCTGAAAAAAGCTTAATAAGTTACTAGCGCAGATCCGTGATAAAACAAGGGATATTATAATTTGTGAATCTGAAAGAATTGGAAAACATAAAAAATTATATACGAAAAATTTCAAATAATTATTTAAGATAAACTAAATTATATTAAGCAATAAATATAGTCTAAATGTGGATACAAAAAGTGCGGTACTGAAAGGGTTAAATACCACCGATAAAATTAAAAATAGAAAATTCTTCTTTTTTTATTACATGCCTCCTGCATGTCGGCACCCCTCGGTGTAACCTTATCGAGAAAATAGGTATTTTCGTTACGAACAGTGACTCGCCTAACAGCGGACAGTCGCAATCACCTCAATTTAAGCTCTTTTTCAAATATTATTTTTTATATCTTAGACTGTGTGAAAAAAAAACCGAAATAAAAAGTTATTCTAAATACTTATACCTACGCTATTTTTATGAAATACATTTATTTATTTGGACATTCACAGTACGGTTCTAATTTAAATTATACATGGTTAATATACCTATTTCTTATGTCCTTAAAATGTCCTGTTAATTTTGTAGGTGTGAGTAATGAATAGCAAAGAATACTATCAAATAGGAAGAAGGTGTGTGGAGAGTGGAAGAGTTTTTTTTTTAATGTATATATTTTTTTAAATCAATAAGTTCACGAAACTCACGAATTGTAATTGATTATTGATAAAAGTTTTTTGTTAAGTGCAAACATACTTACGTTGGATAATATTTTAAATGTATATATTTTTTAATTGTATATGTTTTTTAAATGAATAAATGTTTTAATATACTTATTTTTTAAATGTATATATTTAAAATGCATAAAGTTTTTAAAATGTACGATTTATTTGTTTAAATGTATATATTTTTGAATGTACATATTTTTTTAAATCAACAAGTTCACGAAACTCACGAATTGTAATTGATTATTAATAAAAGTGCAAACATACTTACGTTGGATAATATCTTAATAGACATTAGTAGGTATCTACTTACGCTGACCCGTGAAAAATCAAGGGATATTATAATTGTAGGATTGATTAAGCTGAAAGTATTTATAAAATATTTGAATAAGGGTTACCTATCAAAAAAAAATTGTAACGATCAGAAATTTAAAAAATATTATTCGGATCAACACAATTCAAATACAAAATTATTATTGTTCATTAATAAAATACACTAATTTTGACATGAATTAATACTAATTAGTTCCAATTTTTACATTAAAAGTTACGCAGGAATACGCGTGAATATTTTACATCACCCATGCACCGACAACCGAAATTAGTAATTTTAATAACAATCTTGCATGTTGTTTGGTTGTGACTCACGTGCACTCATAACAATGGAGTGCTTTCGTTGTATCTACATATATTATACTGAAAACAAAATAAAAAATCATTTTCTATTTTGCTTAAACTCACTCAAGGCGACTGGATCGGTGGTATTTAACCCTTTCAGAACCGCACATTTTTAGCATATTTTTTGCTCAATAACGTCTTAAATAATTATTTGAAATTTATCGTGCATAATTTTTTGATTTGCTAACTAATTTAGATGTTTTCTAATACAATTTTTGTTGTTTTTAGGCTTCAAAGTAAAAAAAACTATTACACAAACTTACGGTACATTTTAAAAAATATGAAATTATAGTGTAAAATGTGCAATATTATTTTCATTATATAAAATTGTAAATAATCAGTTGAATAGTCGTGATATAATAATTTTGATTCACTTTCGTGTTTCTACCATTAAATCAAAATTCCCTTGTATGTATTATTGTAACAATCATACAACAGTTTCAGGCTACATTTTTTTTATTAGTAAATTAAACACTTTGGGTAACTCGTACGCAATGTTAGCTGATGTTTTTAATATGCCTCTATCAAAATATAAATCTTTAATGATGAATTTTTTTAGCAGTACTTATATTAATGAGATAACTACATAAAATGTGTTTGTTTTTATTTCTTCTTTATTTTATGGCGCATGTGATGTCAAATATAAAAAAACATCAAAATAATAATGGATTCCAGTCCAAGCAAAACAGCCCAAACGGGATCTGTCATTATAATAATAATAATAATTTATTCCAGAATGTATGCAGGGATAGTGCAATGCGATACATTACACCTTTTTAAATAATATATAAAATAATTAAAAAGAAAAATAATAATACATAGATAGGCACAAAAAGGAGAAAAGATAAACCCAAAAATGTACATTATGTATATTTCGGTATTTGTTGCTATAATAAAGATACACACGTATCATAATTTATCATAATAATATTTAAAAATATCAACGAAATTACTTTTTTCACTAACTAACGTTTTTAATTACAAATCGAAGTTCTTTTATCAAAAATTAAAAAATAAAAAATAAATTATTAACTGTCCACAAATTAATAGTCAAAAGATTCAAAGAATAGCCATGGAGTTTCGACTTATTTAGTACGCACCCACTGTAATTTTTACCATCGATAGAAAAATATTTTTATGTTAATGAAATAGGTACTATAATTAGTTAAATAAAATGTATTTTAAACACGTCACTCGTCGAAGAGCAGCACTCAAGTAGTCAAAAAGCCACATTTTGCGACCACAGGAACTTAACACTGGCACTTGCCCTAGGGCACAAATGTGTTAAGTGCAATTTGAAAATTCAAGTTAAAATGGTTAATTGTAAGATTTAAAGCAGCATTTTTTTTATTTATTTATTTATTATAGTAAAATAGATATGTACAATATTATTCTTATTTCACATTTTAATGTAAACATCGTATTTTTATGCATTCGAATTGAAATAAGAAATGTCAATTTTCTAAGAAACATCGATGTATTTACAAAATAAATTATTTTGAGAAATGCTTTACAAAACACGTAAATGTATTTACTGAAAACTGTACCTAACCCATGTGCGCTAGTCCATCGAATTAGAAATGAGGAAAAATATGTTTTTAAACTTTATTCTATAATTCATGGCATCTAGGTAAAAAAGATTTATTTACCTAGGTGCCATGAATCATAAAAATATATTTTAGATTTTTATCACGAAGATATACAGGTATTTATCCGTTGAGCATGCGATCAAACGGCAACACTTGGTCCAGTACTCACAGTGACGAGTGGTAAAGTAATGTAACTAAGTGGTGTAGATATATCGAGGAGAATAGTAGGCAATAGATAAGGTATAAGTTGTAAGGCCACACATTCCTCTGCGTTTCAAAACATATTGTTTATGAAAATAATCGCCAACAGTTTCTGAAGATGTAATTTAGACTGATTTCCCCGTCAAATAAAAAAAAATTCTTTCGCGTTTCGACACACTTAACATAAAGTAACTGACAAGAGTAAAGATTGAATAGTAATGAATTGTAAAGTAAGAATTAGAAGTTGGCCTAGTGTTAGCACAAAACAGTTGCATTTTACGTATGATATTTTTTAATGATACTGGTTTGAGAGAGATTCAGAACATTTAATTTATTAAATTAACGCTAATGAACTCTAGAAGTGTGATTGTTCTTAGGTAAAAAAGACTTAAGTTTTTGGGCACTTTACATTAAAATTTAATAATGTGGTTTTCCCGTACTGACCTGCCAAGGTTAAACGAGTTAACTAAAAAGGTAGGTAGAGTTTGTTGAGGTGTTTTAAACCTTCATCAAATTTATAGATTTTTTTTATGAGTGCAATCTTTGCACAGAATCGTAAGTTGTAGAGTCAAAGACACTAAATATCTCTTGATGTCATCATTCAGAATCAAAACATCACAGCAAAAACAGAATTTTCTCGAAATCATTTATTTATTAATGCTGTGTTCTTACAAATTTTGTCAACGTTTAAATGCATGTCATTGACACTGTCATTTTGACAGTACACCCTTTATTGGGTATGTCAAGGTAATTATTATTTATTACTATTTTTTTCGATGTTTAGAGATAAAACAGAATCATTGTTTAATTGTGAACCAAGGTCATTTATGAATACATATTAGAAAAACAGGGGGGCAGGATTTGATCCCTGTGGTACATTAGAAGTTACAAATATAGAGAAGAATTTATCCATTAATAGCAAATCAATTCAAAATACATTTATCCGTCTTCTTTTGAAAAAGTGCATAAAAAAATCTCATTTTCAGTTTATCACTGAACATTTGTATTTTGTAAACCGTTATATTTTTCATATATTGTGTGTATTCAACTACATTTTATTTTAATTGTCTGAAAGTACATCATAAAACTACAAATGTCGACAAGGACAAACCATCTTTAAATTACATTTAATTTAATCATTCGGTACACAATAACTAGCTTTTTAGTTTTAAATCCACAAAAAAAAAACAAATTACCAGAAGTTAAGCAGGATTCACAAAAATAAATAAATAACATAATTTTCTCTTTGATCCGAACCAGATCTCACGAAAATAATATTTTCTTCCAAAAGATTTATGTTTTGCAAAAGTATTATTGTTTTGTCTAGGGAGTGTTTCTAGTTCTGGGTATTTCTTATGCGTTCAAACCCAACGTTTTATTAATTCAATTACCACCAGTTATTAACAGGCATCGCCTATTTATTATTGAACATTCATAACAAAATTCTGTTTTAACATTAAAAATATATATTTCTAAGTTCTGTAATCAAATAAGAAATGACATTTCATGTTGAAAATAGTTGTTTAATCCAATTTGTGTTGATCAAATATCCCGACAAATAATTTGCTTACATTATACTGAGTTTACAGTTCATTTGAAAAATAAAAGATACGGCTTATAATAAAAAAACTCACATGTACGTAATATTATAGATTATATACATTTCACAATAATTTATCTCAATTTTTTTTAAATTATTGTAATATTTCATGAAAGTTCTGCTCTTTAAGTCTTTCAATTTATAAAGTAAAGTTCTATCCTGCATACAAATGATCCACCAATCCATTTCAACTTATCGTTACTCAATTGATAGGCACAGAGATAAAGTACAAAACTGATCACCTGAGAATTTTATTTTTTGCCACAGATATATTTTTGTATTTTGTTGCATCTCACAGAATGAGAATCAAACAATACAAGATCTGTTGACGTTATGTGCAAGATGTGTTCTTCTCATTAAGTGAGACAACGCGCGAAGAAGTTATAAGATATTGCTATAAATTCGTGAATCTCACCAGCAACAGTTGACATTCAAGGGGACCGGTTTGAAAGCAAAGCCAACAGGTGGAATGAACGTAATAAACTCATGTCCTATTCGTATTTACATATTTTATGAACATTTTATACTATTAATTCGACAAAAGGCCGATAAAACTTTTATATTAAGATATTACGGCGAGAATGTTTATAAATATTTCTCTTGCCATCGTGAAAAAGGACCTAGAATTTAAATAATTGAAGGTTGATGGTGTTTTTACTATAGACATCTAAGATTACCTTTTTTTAAATAAAGTTGCGATATCCAAAGATTTATTATTCAGACATTTTTTCTGAGCACTCGTGATAAAAATAAGATTAAGTAGGTACCCGCTATGAGTTTAAAATTCGATTGTTCCGATTGACAGCCGAGCAAACTACCCACAAGACTATCTACAACATCAAATAAAAAAGTTTGTCATTATTAAATTTTTCTTATCGTTGATACATACAGTTTAAGAAAATCATTTATTTCTCTTGATGTTCGGAGAACTCTGCCATGTTTTCGCCTACAAATAACATCGTTTTCATTGTATTCATAATAAATTTTATTTTATCAAAATCATTTATAGGTACGTTTTAAAAAAAAAATAATTATTGCATTTAACCATCGAGTTATCGCGTTTACCACCAGACCTGCCATTATTATTAAGAGTTTTTTGAAAATATTAATAATGTTTAATTTAATTAAATAACTCTATTTAAAAAAGTTTAAATAACGATTACATTGCGCATTTATCTACACAATATTTCACCTACCACCACTGTTTGGTAAACCATTCTTACTATAATATATAAAACTCTTGTCTGTTTTTTTAGAATTATTTAAAAAACGTGGCTAAGTATCGAGTATCGCTTTTTTGTATCCATTCACGGAAAAAACTTCCCGATAAAAAATATTACCAATTTATTAAGAATCTCTGCAAATTATTCGTATTTCTGTTAAAACAGGATTATAGGCCATCATTTTTTTCATTTCATGGGGATATATAATCAAGCCTCTCAGGTGGATGAACACGTGTTCCAATATTATTATGAATTTACTCAAACTTAATGAATCGATTAATATCGAAACACGTGTTCATCGACCTGAGTTAGTCCTAATAATTTATCATGACATGTAGTCCTATTTTTATCAATGATTTGAAGAGCTTTTTGATATATCAGCATCGCTAATTCTTCTCCGAGTGGTCAGTTGAGAGAAATACGTAATATGTCGCGTTATTTTACTCATAAAAACATGGAAACCAAGCAAGAATAAAAGTAAAAATTTACGAAACCACGATGATATATAATCTTAGTTAAGGCGATGCACTACGTCGTGTAATATTTTAAATTGAGCCGCTATCAATAACAACCCTTACGTAGATGGCGATAGGTTTTAAAATCCCGCTTAACACCATCCGCCTGTTTTGATTTATGCAAGAAAAAAACATGGACAAAAAGTGCCTTTTATTTTATTTTGTGGATGTTCAGGCATAAATATTCCATTTTTTTCGATCATTTTATAAATAACTTAATTTGCCACATTATACAATAAAATCATAACAGAAAATGGGTTCGTAAGTAGGAGATTTTGAACATTAAAGCAGTTTTCATAGGCCTTTACATTATTTTTTTCTGTGCTTATAAAAAGACTTATCTAAAAAATACTCGATTATTTCAAAGGCTAAGATGTATTCTACTCGCAGTATTTAATTTAAATGTTTCATCTGAAACATTTCTAGGCGACCAAATTTTCAAACCAAAAACACATGATTTTGCATTACTACGTATGGCATCGCCTTAAAACGAGAAAATACTCGAATTTTATATCAATCAGTTGAACACACCAACTGCTGTTCGGACTTTGCACCAGACTCTGTATTAAACAATACGTTGTTTTATATTGAATAACAATATCTCCACTTTACGTTCTTATCATGTAATGTATTGTGAAACGCTTTTGGTTATGTTAATAAACATTTTAACAAGTGATATTTGGAACTAGCCACACGCTTATGACCCGGAATACATGTAGCTTTAAAGTGAGGTTACGAGTCCCCTGACTCATTATAAATTAAAATACTCTCCACAAGGAGGTCAAACGCTTGTTTTCCCGACAAAATAGACCTTTTAATCTCGCCAGACAGATGAAATAATGGACACGTCTATAAGTATGTATTTTACGTAGGTACCCATACACACAAATATAAATTGAATTCTTGATAGCTCCAAATAGATTTTTTATATTATTATAGGTAAGTATTATAGGTGGTCGCGAGTTCAAATCCAACGTGCGTAGGAAAATTAAGGCGATGCCATACGTGGTAATTCAAAATCATGTGTTTTTGGTTTGAAAATTTGGTCGCCTAGAAATGTTTCAGATGCTTTAATTAAATACTGCGAGTAGAATACATCTTGGCCTTTGAAATAATCGAGTATTTTTTAGATAACCTTTTTATAAGCCCAGAAAAAAATAATGTAAAGGCCTATGAAAACTGCTTTAAAGTTCAAAATCTCCTACTTACGAACCCATTCCGGTTATGATTTTATTGTATAATGTGACAAATTAAGTTATTTATAAAATGATCGAAAAAAATTAAATATTTTTGTTTGAACATCCACAAAATAAAATAAAAGGCACATTTTGGCCATGTTTTTTTCTTGCATAAATCAAAGCAGGCGGATGGTGTTAAGCGGGAATTTAAACCTTATCGCCATCTACATAAGGGTTGTTATTGATAGCGGCTCAATTTAAAATATTACACGACGTAGTGCATCGCCTTAAAGTGATATACAGTATATTTGCGGCGCGTTTCAGAGTAAAAGATCTGAGAGTATAGCCCTGGTGTAACCCTTGAAATAGCTCTGGACGTGTTTTGTAACCAGAGTTGAATAGCCAGGTACTGCCCCACTTTCCTCTTCCTCATCTCCTTTCCCTCACTACCTTCAGCCTCCCAAAATGCTTCAATTCGGGACGCTTGTCATGTCACCTTGGCTCCACCTGTTGGAAACAGTTGGGAGTATTGTGCGGTTACACTAAAAAATAAAATTAACACGGTTTGGCACATATGCATGATAAGATTTATTAGTTCCATGAGTTGAATGCACGCATTGATTCATTCATTAATTCTTTTCCGTTTTCCTTAATCTGCTTACAGATATTACTAAATATTATTAAAAAATATATGTAGGTATTTTTGTAGTGTTTTTAATGTACAAATAAATAATGCTTTGCAATATTTCTATTTAAATTTTTTTTCATTTAATTTTTCGCAATTTAAAATTCTAATACCTACTTTAAAAACCGATTCAATTCATTGCTAAAATGGCATACGATAGTAAGTCACACGTTTTCCTAAATTGTCTCAAAAACCTTTTTAAAATTCATTTTACATATAAATCATGATTCATACGTATTGATTGTAATTAACAAAAAAATCAAAATGTTAACTCATTTGAATATTTGTGGTTTGAAATGGATTTTTCGACCGCATTTTGACAGGATTTCTGAATGAAGAATATGTAACAGACTTGTTTTTAAAATACCAGATATTCTTAATATTCTTAACCAGACCACAAAGTAAATATAAAACATTTACGATAGAAACATTCAACATCAGTATAGCATTTTTCAAACCTCTCTCTTGCATTTTTCGTCTGTTTAACGAAAATTGGGCCGATTCTGTTACGAGGTTGCACGTAATGCTGTATATCTTAAAGGAAATGTGAGAAACAATATATTAAGAAATTTAAAGAAATAAAAAGAAACGAAAAGAAAGAAGTGATAGAAATAATAAAAAAAGAGAGAAATGGAAGAAAGAAATTAAAATAAACGATAGGAAAAGAGAAAAATACCGGCGTTTGTTATATTGAAGAAGTTAAATGTCTTCAGTGGATAAAGCCTTTGTTGGCTATCCACGTGTGAATTTGGTGTTGAACATTTACACTCAATGTGTATTTTTTGCTTTCACTCTGTTAAATGTTCAAAATGAACAATAAATAAATAAATAGTTTCGATAGATTGACGAGAGTTGTCTGAAAAGTTTCCGACCTAACAATAAAACAAGAGTTTTTTTCTAAAGTTTTTTATTTATTTTTCTACATAGTCTACATTAAACTCTACACACTTCTTCCAGCGATGCTCCCATCTCTCTAACCCATCCAAATGGTACTCGGCGTTTTTCTCTGTAATATAATTGTTCACAAAGGTGATTGCCTCCTCATTTGACGAAAATCTCAGTCCTCCGAGCGCAGTTTTTAGATTAGGGAACAAAAAGAAGTCGCTAGAAGAAGGGGCTAGATCTGGTGAGTAAGGCGGATGGTCAAGCAGTTCAAACCGTAATTTGTGGATTTTTGCCATGACAACCACTGAGGTGTGAGACGGCGCGTTGTCTTGGTGAAACAAGATTTTCTTTTTCTGCAAATGTGGCCCTTTTTCCGCAATTTCTGCCTTCAGCTTGTCAAGTAATGATGCGTAGTATGCTCCTGTAATAGTTTTTCTCCCTTTGCAGTCCACTGTTTTCAGTGACAGCTTTCTCATGTCTAAATCTTGATTTAATATGTGACTGACACGTTCTTTGGACATTTTTATAACCTCTGCTATCTCTCTCACTTTAATTCGGCGGTCGTCTAACACTATTTGGTGAAGTTTAGCAATGTTATCGTCTGTAGTTGCAGTTTTTGGACGTCCCGAACGTTCATCGCCTCCCAAGCTCTTACGGCCACGTTTAATTTCACTGTGGTAAATGATGGTGCAGAGCCCCCATACACAGAGTCTAACTCATCTTTGATTTGCGTAGGCGTATTGCCTTTCAAAAACAAAAATTTAATAACAGCTCGATACTCAATTTTTTTAATTTTCACAAAAACACACACATCGACTCACTCAAACGACTGTCAACTAAAAACTGCGCGTCCAAAATGGCCGAAACTTTGGTGAATAACTGTCAAAAGATGCACAACTACATTCATTAGCTTTTATTGATGAGTACCGCCATCTTTGCGTTGAGGTCGGAAACTTTTCAGACTACCCTCGTATTTGAAGATAATTTTGAGTGGAGTTCCTCATTCCGGATATTCTTGCTTGAACCTATAATTTCTTGATTTCATTGGCCTGTCGAAAGGGTTGTGTGAATTGTGTGTGTAAATCAGTTTTCTTTGAAATCAGGATATATCAGCCTTGGGTTTATTAATGTAGTATTTATTTAATAATTATAATAATACTACATAACATAATGGGTTATTTTGTATCTATGATTTATGTTGCTCTTCCATTAGAAGCATTTGCTTGTGGATATAAGTATTAGCATAGTATAGTATTTTATCGTAGGAATGTAAGTGCGCGCGGCAACAGTCACTAATAATGTAAAATAGTCTCCCTCCTTTTGCAGAGTGGTGAGGAGCATGCAGTGGTGGCGCGCGGCGCTAGCGGCGCTCGCGCTCTGCGGGGCTGCGGGGGCCGGGGCCGGAGCGGGGGGCCCGGGGGGCCCGCTGGCCGAGCTGCTGGCGCGCGCTGCGGCCCGCCGGCCCGGGGAGCGCCCGCCGCGCCGCCCGCTCGTGCCAGAGGCCATGCGCGCGCTCTACACGCAGCTCAGTGCCTCCGACCCGCTGCTGCCGGACGCCTTCCTCGCGGGACGCACTCCGCTGCACAAGCACACGGCCAACACCGTCCGGGGCTTCACACACGAAGGTGACTATTACAGCAATCATATATACGTCAATTCATTCAATTTCATCCCTATAATCCGTTTCGTCCTTTCCATCCATATCGTCGATATCATCAGTTTCGTCAGTTTCATCCGTTTCATCCTTTTGATCTATTTCATCAATGTCTTCCATTTCATCCGTTTCATCTTTTTCATTCATATCAACCTTTTCATCTATTTCATCCATATCTTCCACTTTTCAACCGCTTCATTCGTTTCATCATTTTCATCAATTTCGTCCGTCTCTGCCTTTTCATACATTTAACCCGTTTCATCCTTTTCATCCATTTAATCCACTTGTACCCTTTCATCCTTTTCATCCATCATACATTTCATAAATTTCTCCGTTTCATAAGTTTCAACCGTTTCATCCTTTTCATCTATTTCATCAATGTCTTCCATTTCATCCGTTTTAACCTTTGCATATATTTCATCCGTTTCATTCCATTCCTCATTCATCATTTTCATACATATCATCAATTTCATAAATTAAATTAATTCCATCCGTTACATCTATTTAATTTCATTTCATAAATTTAATTAATTCCATCCGATACATATTTTTAATTTCATTTCATAAAATTATCTAAAATCATTTTAACTCATCTCAGTTTATTTAATCTCATTGTATGTGACCTCATTTGAAATTACTTTTATAACCATTACAAGTGATGTCCTTATGTTTGTTTGAGTGTAAGGTTAGAAAGTAAATGAATAATTAATACTGTCTGTATTGTCTCAATTTTGAACAGACATATCTTGACGTAACATATCTCGAGAAATGAAATAACAAAACCCCATCACAGATATAATACATTCAGAAGAATCTTAATATTAGCGTTATAATAACCAATTTAAAGTAGCGGTAATAATTATAAGGCTTATGATAAAATGTGTCTTGAAATAAAAACAACAAATTAAAATCTATGATTGCCGTATGTCCTTAACGGTATTATTCAAAAACATGTTATTTTAAAGAACGAAATAACAATTATGTATCTCAAACCTAAAATAAATAGATATAACGTGACATAACTTGACGTAACTTGCCATAACCGGACATAACCTGACATAACCTGACATGACCTGAGAAAACCTAACGTTTCCCGTTGGGGGACAACTAGCAAGATGTATTAAATATTCATTCAACAACATCACTCTACTCTACTTCATAATTTAATTATTTATTTTAGTATCAAATATAAACGCATGTTGAGAACATTTTGTTAATTGATTGATGACCTTATTAATTTCTTCAATCAATGTGTATTATTTTTATTATATCACTCTGTTAAAAGTTTGAAACAATATATGTATATTGTTTTAATCACTAGCTGCCTACAGAATCGTTTGTTAACAACATTTTAAGAAAGCCTACTATCTATGTATTGATATAAATTAGGTGGTATATATAAATTTTTAACATTAATTTTTTAAAACTAATTTTCTTTATTTCTGAATATTTTTTCTTAAGACGGGTTTTTTCACAGAATCTGAATGGTAAAATAAAGTTAAAATTCAAGTTCTCTGAAAGTCTTTTTTAATTTCTATTATCATCCGAGTTCTGAGAAATAATCGGCTCTTGATGAAATAATAACAGAATTTGAATAGAACATTCATGGAACTTGAATCTTAACTTTAAAATTTGAATTTGTTTCAAATTGAAAAAATAATTAGGTTATAAGTTATAACGCAAAAAATAACTTTCACATCATGCATAAATAATAAATATAAAAGTTAGTAATTATATAGATTGAAAAACAAACAAAAACGCACATTAAAAGTAGATACTAAGTATATTTATAAGTGCTCCTTTCTTTATTATCAATGATATTTTTCTGAGGTTATTTTTTTAAGGTTAAACCCAAACATAGAATCTCACATCCGCAGTTCTCAAGTCATTATTTGAAATTCCTTATGTCATTCAACTAATAAAACTCTTTTTTTTTAGCGAGCGACATCGATAAGAAGTTCAAGGAAGAAGATCGGTTCCGGTTGGCATTCAACGTCACCGTTCCCGAGGGAGAATCCCTCACGAAGGCTGAAATAGTGTTAGCTAGAGACAGTATAAACTTTATTCCGGGCAGCGAAACGTCCGAACATAGACACCAAGTGCTAGTGTACGACATAGTGAAGCCGGGACGCAAAGGGCGCAGTCCGCCACAGCTGCGGCTCGCAGACTCTAAGTGGGTGAAGTTGTCCCAAGCGGGGGACGTGCGGCTGGACGTTACGACAGCCGTGGACCGCTGGCTGTGGCGGCCGCACGAGAACCACGGGCTGCTCGTGCACGTGCAGGCCGCGCCGCATCTGCGTCAGCACCGCCACGTGCGGTTGCGGCGAGCGGCTGGTGAGCGGCGCAACGCGTGGCGAGTGCGGCAGCCCACGCTGTTAGCCTTCACGGACGATGGCCGCGCGCGCCTGCAACCGGCCGACGCACCGCTGGTTCCCGCACGTAACCGCCGTGCGGAGCGACGCGGTCACCGCCGCAAGGACCACCGCGAGACGTGTCAGCGCCGCCCGCTCTACGTGGACTTCGGAGACGTGGGTTGGGCAGACTGGATCGTAGCCCCCAACGGCTACGAGGCCTTCTACTGCCACGGGGACTGTCCGTTCCCCCTGGCGGACCACCTCAACTCCACCAACCACGCCATCGTGCAAACGCTGGTGAACTCCGTGAACCCGGCCGCCGTGCCCAAAGCGTGCTGCGTGCCCACGTCGCTGTCCAGCATATCCATGCTGTACCTGGACGAGGAGAACAAAGTGGTGCTGAAGAACTACCAGGAGATGGCCGTGGTGGGCTGCGGCTGCCGGTGATGGCTGCTGGCCGCGAGGCGCCACGAGGAATCGCTGTGATTTTACGAAGACTTAGTTATATTTATTCTCGACATGTGGCATTTTAAAACTACTTTAAACTTGTTTTTTTACATATTGTAATCGCGACTCCGGCCCGCTCTGCCGGTGACGTGAAGTTTGTCGTTAATAAGCCCATTTACTGTCGGCTCTGCATACTGCGGAAGATGTCCGTCCAGTGTTCGCCGCGCAGTGCTCTCTACTCCTACCGTGCAAGCAACTTCAGGAGAGACACTTTTCACTCAACTAAAGTGTTATCGATCTTATAGTGAAATGTATTACAAAACATTTTTATAAATTAGATTAAAAAAATGTAACTTTATCGGAAAAACCAAATAGGCCGCCAATCTAAATTTAATATGTTTTTTTTTCATAATTAATAAAGATTCAAAAAGCAGTATTCAGCATTGACCCTGCACAATCTAACCATCCGACCACTAAAGCTATCAGCTGACTTGTTACTAACATGGAAGAAGTATCGGCAGTCGATAGCTATCTGACAGTAGAATGAAATCATTGTGAACGTCTCCATAAATATAAAAGCATGTATCAGATTTCCCTTTACTTGCATTGATGCATGTGAAACAAGCGAGGTAACTAATTAATTATTAGAATCAAATGATTGCTTTCCAAATAAAATTGTAATTATAAACGGGAAAAATTCGTTTCACAGATGAAAAGATTTTTCTAAAATCAACTTCTCAACTAAAATATGAAGTAATGAATAAAAAATATATTTTTAGGCCAACGACAACGGCGCTACAGAAGTAATTAAAACATCATCATATATCTTCAGTTTCAAAGATATTCATTTTATGTCAATATGATCAAAATTATTTTTAAAGTCTAATTTAATTCAATAAATTTCGTGTCATCGCTGTATTTAATCATCTTTTTTTATATAAATATTTTGATGTACTATCACTTTAATCAAGACATTATTTTCCCAAAATTATTATATAGACTATATTTAATAACTATTTATGTAACAGTTCACTTTTATGGCCAATAAATAAAATAATTTATATATCCAACATAAATGTCTCGTTCTGTGTGTTGTTTTTAAGATATGTCGTGTTTGTAATGTAAAAAATCTATTTGGCAAAATGCAAAAAACGTATTATGTGTACAATTTAGTAAGAAACTGTATCAACCATTGTATTTGCTCAAAAATGTTCGTATAAATGTGTATTTGATTAGAAAATAAGTCGACGTAGAGCATGTGTACGTGTAGATAAAGATTTACATCTTTGAACTGAATGTATAATGTGCCCTAAACTAACAAACGCATTTGATTTGAAACATGATTGTAATTATTAAGTTTTAAACACGTTGAAACCGTTTTTAAGGTTAGGGTACATTGATAAAAGAGCTCTATTTAGTTTATACAATTTCAGTTGATTTATTGGATGTTATTTCTTTAACACAGTGTTTATGTTTTAAAAATGATCGAAATTATCGTTATGCCATACAATATATATTTTTAATTAAACCTGATCCAATGTTGAATATGACTACATCCGCCTTAAACCTAACGTAAATAGTTGACGTAATAAACGATGGAACGTCAATAAAACTTATTACATAATATCATTGATGTCTACAAATATAAAGAAACCGTAAATCCATACCTAAATTACAACCTTATTGAAGGTTTTAAATTAAATGCGAATGTATTTATTTCAAATTCTTCAATTTTACGACGGGTTGTTTGTTTCACAGAATTTGAACAATTCATCAAATTTCAAAGTTGCTTTACAAGTTCTGTGGAGGTTCTATTCAATTTCTATTATTATAGTATTATTGGCCAGATGATTCACAAAACTGAAATAATAACAGAACTTGAAAATAACCTTCACAGACCTTGAAAATCAACCTGATTTCTGATGTTTCAAAGCGTAAAAAGTGAAAAAAATGTATGTTTTGCAATAAATTCTTTTAAATCCGATTTTATAATTCAATATTTTGTAACGATTTATGTCGTATTTCAATATTCTTAAAACTTTAAACGAATTACTTTATTTTTTCAATGCTGTTTGGAAATTGGTTTATTTTCAAATTCGTTGTGTTGAAACGAATTATATAATAATGCAATGTTTTTAAGAGTTTTTCGTAATTCGATGTTTTAAAACGAATTTTGTAATAAATCGATTGTTTTTAAATGATTAATGATATGTCTCGATGTTTTAAAAAGAAAAATGATGTTTAACCGCCATAGAATTCTCAGCTATATTGGGGAAGGTAGTGAGTACACAGGTACATAGACAGTAGATGACCTAACTTCTCGCTGGCCTAGCGAGCGAATGCTGACTGTTGGTCACAGGAGCCGGTATAACGTGTTTCACTAACTATAAATGTTAGGAAAATGTATTATACAAACAAAACTATGCAAACGCCATGGTTTGTGCTAGAAATGTTCATGTATTTATAAATTTTAAGCAACCATTCCGACGGCAAAACACTGACAATTCCTTGTCACATCTACTAACCTCACATCGAACATTGTAAAATTCATCTGGCAATAATCAAACAGAATAATGAGAGTGGTAAGAGACCACTAACCCAGCCCGACCATCATCTTCCTCACTTTCCACAAACCCTTTAGCCTTACAACATTAGAAATGTAACCCAAATAATAAATACCACCATCTCACTGCAGCACTGACTCCGGACAGTTGGAAGCAGTTGCGTTACGCTGTAAAGGCCAGTGTTCTAAAAATACTATGTAATAATGTACCCTACATTGAATTGAATAAATATTGAATTGTTTCATCGTGTAGAATGTGTACAAGTTAATAACATAGGCAGTGTTAAAGCCGTTTGAAATTTCCATCACGTAGTTTTCCTGTACGCAGGCAAATAACGTAGTAGCCACTGGGTGAGGATGTTACTAGACGCGGCCATAGAATTGCGTGTATTTGTTGGTTTTCCAGCCATCGCAGCTGATCGGAATGCGAAGTATTTATGTGTTAATATTAAAGATCGTTGCCAAGCCGACATGTAAAGTAGCCAATTACTATTTAGGTGTAAAGACAAGATGTGTAATATATTAGTACCTGGATATAAGGATATTTATTTTTTTAATGTTATACAATGTGCATATTGTACAAAATTTCATAAGTCATAGATTATCGGTTGCCACGGAAAATGTAAATAAATGTCAAATCGCCTAGTGAGTTGTACATAGATAGGTTACTCTTGTACATATTATATTGTTTACCCAAAATGTAAGAAATAAGAATACAAATGATTTAAAAACAAACACATTTTTTTTGTCACTTCACACTATCCAAAATTGTTCAATACCAATTTACCTCATCTTATCCAATATTTCCTAATAGAAGTCCAGTTATACGAAATTGTCAGAAATTATATTTTGTTTCATTTCTGACATTCTTCACGGCCTTCGTGGTTCAGTGGGTACGATCCTTGGCTATGAATCAAGAGATCGCGGGTTAAAATCCCTAGATGCGCAAGTAAATTTTATTGATGTGAAACTTCTTTACGCGCGTCATGCATTTTCGAGGACCGGAGTAAAACCGACTCATGACCGTCACGAAAAACCGTGATCATTTGGTGGTGGGGGTACGGGACCCCCACCACCGCTCACCGTTCACTGTCGCTCTCTCACCATAGTCGCTTACTGAGGTGAGCGAGCCACTGACGAACGTTCTCTCTCTCTCTTCTCTCTTTTCCTCTATCTCTAGCCAACGACGCCACGCCAGGCATCAGCTGCTTGCTTCGTGTACTGCGCGGTGAGTGTAATACGAGTGAAATACGTAATTGATTGTGGTTTATTCGATTTATAACAGAGTTTTAGTGTCAAAAATGAGTAGTGACGAGATTGAAGTGAGAAAAAAGAGAGAATGAAATGAAAAGAGAGAGAGAAGAATACTAAAAGTTTCACTTCCGTCGTGCGTAGGCTTGCCACACACTGTATTTTTTGATTAAAAAGTGTTTATTTATTCATTTAAAATGTATTTGCTACACGTTCCAAAGTGAAAGATACTCTCAGAATTGCCCTGGAAACGTTTGGTGACCAGATCTGAAATCTAAGTACGTCCCCTCCTTCCTCTTTCAACTCCCTCTCACGACACTACTTTCAACATACCCCAATTGGGGATGGCATAGTCTCACTGGCTCCAGAAAGCTTGGGAGTAGTTGGCTTTCATGTGTGGTACAATTGACACTCTACTCGAATTCGAGGAAATTCACAGTCTCCATTGTTTAATTACATGATGCAAGAAAATGTACGCCCAGAAGACAAATCTCATGGCTGTGGAATCTATGAGTGGTTTGGCTGAATATAACATCTGTATTCAGGGCTACAATGTCAAGAGTTTAGGTGTCAAAGATGTTGTCATGAACATTAAAATAGGAAGGCGGTGTTAGTTTGCATTTTCATATTTACTGATAGCGTTACATACAAAGTCGGCCCATTGTATATCGTCACACGAAAGTAATTCTGTTTTACCTACTATAAACAAACTTCACAAAATCAGAATTGTTTTTCAGAAAGAGAGAAACGAATCTTCGTAGAACTATGCAACCTAGAGGCGTCAATCAAGAAAAAAACTATTAATATTATGAGTAAGTTGTCATAGCAGATACAGCAGTATTACCAAAGAGTGTGAATACTAGTATTAATTTACTGAGACTTTATTAAAAGCAGAACTCGGGCATTACGAAAATTTTCCAACTCGAATTTGGACTTTATCGCAAATATTTTCAGCTTATAACCTTATTTTTATAATACTCTATAGAATAGAACGATGGTATAGCGCACACGTGTTGAGTGAAGTCAGTCGTAAGTAAAAAAAAATATTTTGTAAAGCATTTATCGAGATTACTTTGTAAATAGATGTTTCGCCGGGAAGTTACATGACTTATTTCATCTAGAATGGATTAAAATGGATACTTCCATTAATTTTATAGTTTTAACACATGTGTGCGCTAGGCCAACGGTAAGACATAACTATTTGAAATATCAAAAATATGCAAAATTGTTTGTTATATCTTTTCAATTATCCGATTAGAATAATGATTTGTAAAACATGCGAAGCCAGATAGCAGGTATACCTACCTGATCGTAACCATTTACTTTGTAAAAGTATCTGAAATATTTTCAAATGCCAAGGGAAAGATAAATCAAGAGGTAGGATATTGTTTAATCGACAAAGGAAGGTACAAGCATTGAGACCATTAAGACGCAAAATCAAGATCTCAATAAACAGCTCAATACAGTAATAATCTCTAACTGCCTCGTAGTAATCCGATACCATCCGGCTACCCGGGCAGCAGACAAGTTGACGGGTAAATATTTTACAGAGCTGCACCTGTTACGATTCCCGCTGAATGTTATCCGTTCTGAACGGCCGGCGGCCCCGGTGGACACTGTGCCCTGGACACTGGACTCCTCGCGGGTTCACAATAATGCCGTTCTTGACCATTATTTATATAAGAAAATAATCAGGTTTAGCGAGTTTCGTCCAGAACGCAAATACCGATCTGACTCGAGACGTTGAAGTGAATGGGTATAAAGATGTGACAATTTTTGGGCAGAGATTGAACACTGTCATACATACCAACTCCCTGTTCGTGGGCATTGTCCTTGTAGGAAGAAAGGAGAGAGAACAAAATGTGTTCCTTCCATTGAAGTAGTTAACTAACTAATTCACAGGATTATCTATACTGGCTGACTGGCTCTACGTGTTAGCTTTCATAAATACCCAATTTACTAACTGTTTAGATGACGGGTCAGATCGATGGCTTTGAAGAGATTAGTCATTATTTGAGATGAAGTACACTAGCCCAGTCAATGAAGGGAAAAAAAGACCCAATGTCGGAACTAATTCCCCGGAAGCTGAATTTTTCACAGATGTTAGAAGGCCTTTAGACATGTATTTTTACAAAAGTCCCCGACTTTCCCCCTTGTGCTTCCTTCCCCACCCCCTCTTGAATATATTTTTCAAAGCCTTTCGAAATACGCTAATATCTCCTTAATAGTTTTATAAAATCAGATTATTTATTTTTTATTTAGTTTTTAATTAGTTATTCTAAAAAATTGTATTCTTTCATTTTTGCGAGAAAAGCTATACAATCTCTACAATTTATTAGCAAAGGAAAAATATCAGTTTTTAAAATAGTATTTCAGAATATATTTGCACATAACTTTTTTCTGAGCCTGTTAACGAAAAAAAATAAATCAATAAAACTTGTAGACAATATTTTTAACTATCAAAAAATGTATATAATGATGGGTTTTAATTTATAATAAGGCACGTAGGCTGTTAATAAGGAGCACGGCGCGCGGCGGCTAGAACGCGCAGCGGTTCGCGGCGCCGCGAGATATTTCAAAAACCTAAGGAAAGTAATGATTAATTCATGTGTTTTTTTTTATAACAAATTCGTGTAACGTTGAAGAGTTTTATTGTTATTTACCAGTTTTAGTTCGTTGGGGAGGGGGTAATATAAATATTTTCCCCCACCCAATGAAGCGCTTTCATTATCCACCAACCGCCGTGCCCCGGTCTGGCTAAACAGTCATATTATGTTGTATGATTGTTTGTAACAAATTATTTACATAAATTTATGTGAAATAAGCCAAAAATACCCACAACAGCATGGGACTACCCTTTCACAACATTAAAATATTGCAGACCTTATGTTATGGCGAAGTTCTAAAAAATCTTTTGTGGAAATTCTCACTTGTTTTATTATGTGAACCAATCAACAATAAAATACCGAAACAACAAATCACTTAAAATAGTGCATAGATCTAAAATGGTTAACTTTCAAACAAGCTTCTTAAAATATACATCAAAAAATATTATAATGACAAAACGGTTTGTAAATTATATTATATACTTATCAATATTATCTATGACAAAATTAGGCAAATATTCAAATAATTTTCTAGTCAAGAGAGTCTTCCATTTATTCGTCATACTGGGGTGTGTTCCGACATGATAATCCGTTACGGTTGTAGCACATGGCAGAGCAGGTAAATCCAGATTTTCTGCAGCCACAGTAATTTTCACATCCAGACTTGCAGGAACAGGACACCAGAGAAAGAAGGTCATCAGGAGCAGGTGGTTTTAAAAATTTCTTCTTTCCACCATTTTCATTTACATTTTCATACCTCCATCCCCAGTTTATAGGGTTTAGTTTGTTTCCTAACCAAAACTGTACTTGCAAATAAACTCTCAACAAATGTTTATGACACGATTCTGAAGTCGGTGGTAGTTTTGCCAAGTCAAATTTAGATTTAAAAGCTGATTTTGTCGTTAGTCTGGTAAACTTATAGTATCGAGCTTCGTTTCAATTAGAGTAGCTACCAAGACCATACATGGCGAGAGCGAATTTTTCTCCATTTTGCAACAAGTTCTCTTCAGTTGCATCTTTTTCAAGAAATGCCTCATGTTTTTCATCATGTCAACAGCTTTTGTCTTTCCTAACCCATATAAAGATGGGGTCGTATCACAGCCCGTAATGGCATGGGTAAATAGCATGTGTTTTCGAATATCTTTATGTAACATTATAGGTTTCTCTATGATGTAAAAAATTCTTGAAGGGGCCTTTCCACCAACATCTTTACAGAAAAAAATAGATTTTCCTGCAGGAGCAAGACTTACAAGTAATACCAAAAGATCACTATCCGTGCCAACAACAATCACTTTTGAGAAGATGTTGAGTTGTTCGATGCCGGTTAGTACAATGTCAATATCGGCATCACCTGCGGCCTTGACTGTTTTCAAACCAGATTCACTAAATTCATGACACAGTGCTTCAATCATTATTTTTGTTGTTTTTCTTATTTGATAAGAAAGCTTCCTTCTTAGTCAAACAACGTGTAGTGAAGTTTAATTCAATATCGCACGATGAGTTGTTAGCCGACCTTTGTCTTTGCTCTTCATATTTTACAGTTGGTTCTTCAGGGTATCCATCGAAAACGACAAGAGAATGTTTGCCAAATTTAGTATGGACGAAACGTGAGTATGATTTAATGATGTCTCCGTAAGTAGTTTAAGTTTGCCAAGCAACAGAGTATAGGAGGTATCAGCAGCAGCATTTTCCAAATCAACTTCGTCATGAATACTTTCGCTAAATACTTTCGCCATACATGATTTTGTTCCTTTACGAAGGGAGACTTCATCAAAAATAGAAAGGGTCTTGAAGCCAATTCATATCCTAAGTAGGTCTAAAGCTTGCTAGGACTATCACTAATGCACAGTATTCTGTTAAATAGCTGCTGGGGGTTTATTGCAACTTGTCTCGTCCTAACAGTTGCGGATTTGAATCTTGTTGGGTAGTCACCATGTCTTTCCTTTTTAGTCGAATATCTCCAAAATTAAATCCTTTCATTTTTTGCATAGCTGCCAGGCCCACCTCCTAAGCGTTATCACAATTGACACTATTATCTGAAATAAACCCTGAAGATAAAGACACCAGCTCCCCCGAGAGCTTGGTGAACGGG
Source organism: Hesperophylax magnus (assembly GCA_026573805.1). Lineage (NCBI taxonomy): Eukaryota > Metazoa > Arthropoda > Insecta > Trichoptera > Limnephilidae > Hesperophylax > Hesperophylax magnus. Next base: position 13,440,190 of record JAIUSX010000022.1, read on the forward strand.
CTGTGCTGTCTTAGCCATGAAGTATATTTTCCTATATCTAGCTCATCCCTTTTCTTCCGTGATTCGCGTAGCACAACATGCTGTTCAGTAAAATTAAATTCTATACCGATGAATTCTTCAATGATCTCTTGCACTTTCACGTAGTAAGTGGTTCCAAGTTTCCACTTTGACAAAGCGCTGTCAGTGATTCCGCGCCCAAGTGTGAAACCTGCTACTGACTTCATTGGTCGCATGAGACACTGCTCGATGATCATGTCCGTCCACGTACCGGACCAATATCTGTCGCTTCTTCTTATTGTAAAGTACCCATTTTCAGTGAATAGTTTATATTCTTCTTTAGTTATTCTTGATTCGAGTTGCAGCATACTTTAAACGTACGTATGTGCTGATTTTGCGTATGGTAAATGTCCTGCCGGGTGGAAAAATGGAAGCATATCAACAATAGTATTTAGGTGCATTTTCCGATTCCCGGACTTCTCTGCAAATATAAATCTAAGCATGAGGTCGATGCAATGTAGAAGGTAAAACCATAACTTGGCAGTCCTACTCGATGATTCCTTAATCCTGTCTTCACTTGCTTCAGTATATGGAATCGTCTCTTTTAGATTGTCATCATTATTAACCTCCTCCATATCTTTTTCCACGTAACTAAATCTTGATACATATTTTCTATTTGTCTTAATTTCCCATCAATATCTCGGTATTCTTCTCTCATTACGTGGACAAGAGACGCTGCTGTTAAAGTGTAGGCTCTGTTTGCCCGAGAATATACATGTCCATGGAGCATGTGGGTTACTGTTGAGGACGCGTAAACTGATTCCCATAAATTTCCCACATACCTTTATTTAAATAATAAGTAACAAACAATCATGCAACATAATATGACTGTTTAGCCAGACCGGGGCACGGCGGTTCGTGGATAATGAAAGCGCTTCATTGGGAAGGGGAAAATATTTATATTACCCCCCTCCCCAACGAACTAAAACTGGTAAATAACAATAAAACTCTTCAAAGTTAGACGAATTTGTTGTATAAAAAAATAAACATGAATTAATCATTACTTTCCTTAGGTTTTTGAAATATCTCGCGGCGCCGCGAACCGCTGCGCGTTCGAGCCGCCGCGCGCCGGGCTCCTTATTAACAGCCTACGTGCCTTATTATAAATTAAAACCCATCATTATATACATTATTTTATAGCTAAAAATATTGTCTACAAGTTTTATTGATTTATTTTTTTTCGTTAACAGGCTCAGAAAAAAGTTATGTGTAAATATATTCTGAAATACTATTTTAAAAACTGATATTTTTCCTTTACTAATAAATTGTAGAGACTGTATAGCTTTTCTCGCAAAAATGAAAGAATACAAATTTTTAGAATAACTAATTAAAAACTAAATAAAAAAATAAATAATCTGATTTTATAAAACCATTAAGGAGATATTAGCGTATTTCGAAAGGCTTTGAAAAATATATTCAAGAGGGGGTGGGGAAGGAAGCACAAGGGGGAAAGTCGGGGACTTTTGTAAAAATACATGTCTAAAGGTCTTCTAACATCTGTGAAAAATTCAGCTTCCGGGGAATTAGTTCCGACACAAAACCTTTATTGACTGGGCTACACATTTAGTGGAAAACTTATGTTGATGGATGGATGACATAGCTTAATACTGATCAGGTTGACATGTTTCTTTCAGAATTTAACGAATTAAAACCATTTTTTACGTGATTACCCATTTCTACACATTATTCCGATTTAACATCTGTTGATCGGTGAATGGCTGAGTGGACAAGTGCTTCGGGTGATCTTGATTAACTTTGATTAAAAAAAAATTAGTTAATAGTTTATTTTAAAAAATCAACATTTTAACCATTTAAATAAACCGTGAAATGAAAATTATTTTAATTCGACGATAAATAATAATTATTAATATTTAGTGTAGGAATCTGAGGGCAAATGCATCCGCCGCTAAGACCCAGACAAACATCACCCCTTGAGCAGCCCTCCTAAGTCACCAAACGAAGTGAACCACTTGCACTGACCAATGGCAGATGTGTTAGTTATCAAATAAAGGGTTCCTGGTAATTCATTGCCGGAACTGCAGCATTTATTATTTTAGTGTTTTACATTATAGGTAACCCGTCCCATCAGACAATGTCTCTGCTGTTTGGATATTAAAATAAGCAGTAATTATAGAAAAAGAGAGAGACAGGGTGAGACTTATAGAGACAGAGAGAGAGAGAGCGAGAGAGGGAGAGAGAGAGAGAGAGAAATTATAAATCCAGCAATTTTATTTATATGAAACGAATTGACTGCACAAAGCTGAATGGTGCGTTCGGTTTGAAGTGCATAACATGGTTGCGTTCCTTGGAAACCAGTGGGATATGAAGGTAACCACATATTTGCAGAAGAAGGCAATGACAGGAATCCATTGAAGCCACGTCCTGCATTATTCATGCTGCCGCACACACACCTGGTCACGCCGTCCAGAAATATGGTTCTTTGATTTTTCCATTGAAGACAACATCTAGATACGTGCATTAATTAAAGTCACTGATGGAGGAAACTGGAGGGAGATGACGGTACCTACTTATATGCAGAGGAAGGCAAAGGCAAAATAAATATTATCCTCTGAAGTTTTCACTAAAAACAACGTCTTGGTACGCTCAATAATAAAAACTGTAACTTAAGTACGATAATACGTTTCAAACAGCCTACATTGTCGCTAAGGGAAAGAGAATCTCTCACTGGTGAGAGATAGAGAATTCCATATGTTTACAGAAAATCCATAAGAAGATATCGACACCCTGAGCACATCTTTTTATGTTCAGTCACGAATTATTATTTAAAAAAACAACCCCCCAAAAAACAAAGTTTTTTTACTGTACATCTATTTTCGGTTTGACTGTGGAATGAACCTTCCTCTCGAGGGATTTGAGTTAACAACGCTAACAATGTGGCATATCCCAATTGGGTAGGACCGACATTTATTTCCTATATCAACTACTGTAAAGTGATCCAATTTCAAAGAAATGTATAGTCGCGTGATTGCTAGAATGCATTGTCATCGACAACGAGGCTATCAGCAAGTTTCAGTTAGATCGCATGTCGGGAAGTGGTTAACTTCCGCTTCCAAGATTCCATTTCATTCTAGAAAGCAAAATTGAAATTAAAATAGATGTATTTTAAATTAAAGGTGAGTAAAGGTAATTTTAAGTTAAATGCAAGTTAGTGCCGTAAATGCAGTAGAGTGTTGTCACTGGAGGAACTGGAAGGAGATAATGGTACTCGCATATTTGCAGGGAAGGCAATGGAAGGAATCCATTGAAGACTGGTCCTGCATTATTCATCTGGCCAACACACACCTGGCCTCGCGGTCCAGGAGATGGTCACGGGAATGAGGATTGATACCTCAGGACCACTTTTTACCCGGAGGCAGAACGAAATCCCAAACCGGTTCAACAAATCACTTTTGGTCGCCGTTTAGTGATGGCTGCAAATAATCTTCGTTAAGGGACGACATGCTCCAGCCGGAATACAATCTCTCACTATTCTATCAGCGTATTTGCAGCGTACGGACAAAAAACAAGATAAATTGGAATGGCGTAGGTACCTCAAACAGGAACGTGGTTTTGAAGAAAACCAAATCAATGGATGAGATTGACTGAGAGGACTGCTATAAAAATACGCCAATGTTTTATTTCAAATACAGGTTTTCCAATAAGAGGTGTTATTTTAATATTCAATCGTAAAAGATCAATGGTTTCGTTGCTTGTGTGGCACGTAGCGCCGTCTTGTTGAAAGTAAACGTTGTTCAAATAAATACCATCCGATTCTGGCCATGAAAAATCATTAATCATCTCTCGATAGTGCAATCCATTCACCGTAACTGTTGCTCCAGCCTCATTTTCGAAAAAGTAAGGTCTAATGACTCCGCCGGACCATAAACCGCACCAAACAATCACACGTTGAGAATAAAGAGGCTTTTCAACAATAACTCTTGGGTTTTCCGAGCCCCAGATGCGACAATTTTGCTTGTTGACGAAGCCACCGAGGTGGAAATGGGCCTCATCACTCAAGATGATTTACATTTGATTCACTCAAGTGAATTTTAATAATTTAAATGCGTTGTTGAAGCATATATCGTTCCATTTTTATTAATGGCGTAGTTTTTACTTGACAAATGTTAAAAAATAACAGCTTCAAAAGTAACATCTACCGAAATAGCGGGCGATTCAAAATAACACCTCTTATTGGAAAACCCTGTAGTTAGACAATGTCCTCTGAGCGATTGTCGAAATTCATGTCGCATGAAAACATCGTTGATTGAATGAATTATTTACAGAGAGTTCAGGCATTAACATTTTTTTATTAATAAACTAATTAATAAAAAGCTTAATACATCATCTATTTTTATTATTAAAATAAGTAAATACTTCATCAACATTCATGACTCACCACCGCGCTTTTCTCTAGAGAGGTTCCTCTACTTTGTACTAGGTCTCCGGACACCAAGTTGAGCAATCAGCTCTGCACAAACTTGGCACCAGTATCGCCACAATATTGAATTACTATCCTGTTTAGGGGTTAACAGCATCCTTGGAAGGGTCTGTCCATACTCGAGCTGCATGAAGGATGGCAGTGATCTTAATTATGGTAAACCTGGCCTAACATGTAACATTTCTAAGATATATCTATGTTATAACAAGTATTAGTCATCGGTTCACAATGTGAGATGGTCTACAAGTGTGTTATTTTTATTCCTGATTATAAAATGATACCTTTATTGGTGTACGTATATTAGATCAAGCACCTGTTGGAGATGAGCTGCAGACACAAGTTTTTACAGCTTCTTGAAATGGAACTAAGTTTCCAAGAGCTTTGAACGAGACAATTTATAATTATTTGAGAAACAAATCAAGAGACTGAGTTATTTCTCATAAATAATTAAATTGGTATCCAATGAGAGGTCTCATTGGATGATGGGTCGTGCTGTTTTCAGTCGTTACCAAGGTTTTGTCCGGACAATACTGGGGCTTCGCCATCCGCACGTTTCTTCAAAATGGCATTCGTCGCTACCCAACAGGCTTTTCGGCTACAATTTTCAACTTTTTTCCTGTAGACCTTGTACCTGAAAGCAAATGTTTTTAAACATCCGCCTAACACCTTGGATGAACTCAAGGATCGAATTCGGGAGGAAATCGCCGATATAACTGTCGAGATCTTCAGAAATCGCCTTCATCAATGTATCGCTGCCGGGGCCGTCGACTTTCTGGTGTCATCTTCAGGAGGATTTGAAGCCTAAAACGGCAGGATGTACCGAATAAAAAGGAGAAGAAAATATAAAAGGCAACTGAGGAAACTTGGGTCAGTAATAATATTCAATACGGTGAACCAACAGCTTGATTTGCACTTACCTACTTTCAACCAAAACCTGAAAATAAATTCATTCATTTTAGCTATTGTAATATATTACTTCATGTATCTATACTATCATATATTTCAATCAATACTAATCTAACATAGTCTACCTATAAGTTTTGCATGTACTTGTATCTCTAACTTTTTATATCCATCTAGATTTTCTGTTAATTGTATATTTTCTGATGTTACTGTTAATAATTTACTGTATATGGTATATTTCATATCGTTGATATTAAAATAAATAAAATGTACAGTAACCAAAATTTTAGAACGATCTTCTACACTGGCCTTAAAGATGAATCACTGCATCATATCTTTATGAAATCTCTTTCAATATTGCAGATACCTTATGAGATTCACAAAACATTTGCTTCAATAAACAATCTCCTTTTCATCTAATTTAAGCGGCTGTAAAAACTAGAAAGGCTTAATATTATAAAAAGGCTTTGTTTGTGAATCAACTGTCTCCAAGAAAATGTATTATCTGGCAAGTGCTTAATTGCCCGCAGCAATGGCTATAAACAAAATGTCATGCATATACATTATACATACAATATGTTAGAAGTTGATAGGTATAACAAGGTTGCGGATTTGTTACAAGGCTGTTACAAAAAACCTAGTCTTAACAACAAATCTTAACAAAACTAAAGGAATGTGGATCCTAGCCTTATTATCAATAATAAAAATAACAAAACAAAATGTTAAATCGACAACATCTGGCCCCGTTGTTTTTTATGCAACAAAACAAACCGATTCAACCATGATAATAGTACTAATTTCTATTTTAAATTCCATGTACATTACAAACAAATATGCTTAATACATGTGAAATTATTATAAAGATTTACTAAATTTAAAAGACAAAAAATTGCATGGAGTTAAGGGAATCAGGTTGATGAGGCGAAATTCTATCAAAAATTAATGGGATTTCCCTTTTGCATCCTAATGATGCAAAACATTATCCGAAGACATTTGGTTCATCAAATTTTTACACGTTCGTGGGCAATTTTCCGGTCGTCCCCACCGGGAGAATTACTGGCAGGTTGATCCTACAAGCGGGAAGATAGAATAATCTATGATGACGCTGTCATCAGGAACATGGAGTCTTGCGCTTTCCAAAATTATTGAATGCTCTATGCAATCTTGCTGTAGTCTAAAAAGTGGATATCGGGATACGGCAAAGATATTAGAAGAAATAGATGTGCTATGAGCAGTTCATACTGTGTGGAATTGTTTTGCCCAGTGTCGCCGGTTTTGTTCACCAATACTATTGCACACCTTCGCTGACGCTAAGGTATCCGTACTAATACATAGAACAGATTTATGTGCGTACACGTCCCGATAGTATTCAAAGTACCCTAATTAGGTAGTACTCCGCCTACGGTCCGGCTGCCAACATAGCATATCTCGTTCTTCTAATATCTTTGGGATACGGCATACCCCTCTCTTCCGACCTGCAAGAAGTGTAATCCGAGCACACCCAAATTTTTTTATTTTTTTATTTCAAAAACTTTTTTGAACTCTCTTCAACATGAGGGAGTATCCCACCTGAGTGAGGATTATAAATAGTCAAGCCACTCTCCAGCCTATTGCGTACTAAGGAAAGGTATAATATTATCAATGTACAGGTATACCAAAACACTCGAGTATTTAATGCAGACGTACGCAGTATTTAGTTCCTTACTGTGTCTGACCCACAACACACACGAACATAACTATGTAAATCGTAGATCTCACTATGGATAGATCACTCAGAAAGGCCCACAACACTTTATTTTTTGGGCTAGTTTAGTAGCCAAGTGAACCAAAGTGTCAGGTTCTCCAATTAAATATACATTTTTTTTGTAAAATTTATTGATACATATACTGCATATAAAATTAACCCGCTTAAATTTTCATTTACTTATTGTTATTTTTGTTTAATAATTATTCATTCCATCCCTCTCGTACTCGTCGGGACGTAAAATCTGAATCTGTAATGATAAAGATAAAAGAGAGGTGAAGAAAAGAGAGCGATGAACTAAATGGGTGGAGGGGAACCGATGACGACTAAAGCCTGGGCAAATATGTCTTCTACTTATGGACGATGTCGCAACATCTTAGAAGAACTGGATTTAAAAAAATATTCTCATTTCAAAAATAAGCTATCATATCTTAAAATATCAGTACCTAAAAGAAGTTATCGTATCTTAGAATACCAATACCTAAAATAAGCTATCATATCTTAGAACATCAGAACCTAAAAGAAACTATCATATCTTAGAATACCAGTACCTAAAAGAAACTATCATATCTTAGAATACCAGTACCTAAAAGAAACTCTCATATCTTAGAATACCAGTACATAAAAGAAACTATCATATCTTAGAATACCAGTACCTAAAAGAAACTATCATATTGTAACGGACGTACTGCTCCGATATCAGCCGACGTCACCCCATATATTAAAATCTGCCATTTGCCTTAACTTTGCCTGTCCTTAAACTGAATAAACTGTCCTCTATGTATGTGAAATTGTTATGTATAATGAAAGAAATGTATAAAATGTATGTCTGAACCTCTATGTAAACAATATTTTACCTACCGTCGTACCGTCTAGAATACAGTGAAACACGCTCCACATTAAAATTGCCTAAACGATAAGAATTTACAAGTAAATCTAGTACAACGTTTTTAATAATTGAAATCACTTGGTGTTCGACGTTTACAGTCAGTTAGATTTGTGTAAAAAAGTGTAAAGTGAGCTGTGCAGTGATTAATAAAATAATCATAAAAACATTTCTTACATCTTAAACAGACTAAACACGCAGGCGCTAAGATCAAGTGTTGTCATTATATCGCCATTGGTCGTAAATGTCGTCATCTATCTCGCTATTGGCCGAAAGTGTCTGATTTTGGAACTGTGCCCTACGGATTGCGGCAAACAGGCGCTAGTCTGACAGGAGCAACTTATCTACTTATCAACTAAACATAAATAAATAAAAATAATAAATTTTATTATTATTCATCGTCATAAAAAAAACACGCATAATGTTTAATTGTGAAGGATGCCAGCTACAAGCAAAAAATAATGATGTAATGACATGCTGTCAATGCTCGCTGAGTTACCATTTCCAATGTCTGGGAACAACGAAGGATAATTATCTGAAGCAATCGAAGAATTACAAAGCAACTTGGAAGTGCCCAGAATGTAAGGTGAAACAGCGGTCTACAGGAAGTAATGCGGAAACCCCTGTTCGCGGTAATAGTTCCACTGCACATAGTATGACCCTAAGTGATGAATCTAAATTAATGATGTCTCATATAGACCGTAAGTTAGATGAAGTTTTAAAAAATCTTAAAAACGAGCTATTTGTATACCTTAACTCACAAATAGTGGAAGAATTAGGGGACATCAAGGTAAAGTTAAGTCATTTCGATGAACTCAAAACATCCCTAGAATTCTTTTCCACGGAGTACGACAGACTGAACAAAATATGCAAAGAAAATGAAGCAGAAATTAAAAACTTAATGCTGAGAATTTTCGTCTACAACAGAGCCAAGAGGTACTTATGAATAAATTTAATGATATCGAGCAGACGAACAGGAACTGCAATGTGGAGATCCAGATGGTTCCTGAAAAGAAGGATGAAGTTATCAAAACGTCAGTGCTAAAATTGTGTACTGCCGTCAACTACACATTAAAGGAAGATGATATTAAGTCCTGCCACCGAACACCTCATCATCCGAATGCCGTTCCAGGTTCTCGACCTAAAAATATTATTCTAGCTCTACCCAGCCCTCGTATACGCGACGAACTACTATCAGCAGTGAAAGCTTTTAATCGTAGGAATGCTGATAACAAATTGAATCGCCAACATCTTGGATTCCCGGACTCTTCCCCCATTTATGTATGCGAACATCTATCTCCACACAACAAGGATATACACGCAGCTGCTAGGCGCGCCGCCAAAGATCTTCGCTACAAGTACGTGTGGGTCAAGCATGGGCGCGTTTACTTAAGAAAAGATGACACTTCTGCTTCAGTGCTAGTAAAAAACAAGGATTCACTCCTTAAACTATCTCAGTAATCTTCCGTGTTTTAACTGATTGTATACATATGTCTTATAAAATACAAAATGGATCTGAAAATTTTCTACCAAAACGTTAGGGGAATTAAAACTAAAACGAATGACATAAAAAATGAAGTTATAATCAATAATTACGATGTAATCTGCTTCACTGAAACTTGGTTAAATTCATCAATATTCAATAATGAATTGTTTGACGAGCGTTACCTAGTTTTTCGGAGAGATCGGGAATCCACTAACTCTACATCTAGAAAAGGTGGGGGGGTATTAGCAGCAGTCAATAAAAAAATAATAACAATTCATAAATCATCTTGGGAAAGTGGTGGAGAAGATTTATGGTTAATGATAAAACCGCATGAAAATTCGAACTCATTCATCTACATGTGTGTACTATACATTCCCCCTAATCTATCTGTCGATGATTACTGTAATCGAATCAAAAATATTCAGGATATTTATTTGCAACACATTAATCCCAAATCTCAATTTATAATCATTGGTGATTTTAAGCAACCTGAAATTAAATGGACACCTGACATAGCATATTATAAAAAAATACTAGCTCCATCTAATTACTCTAGTCACAAAGCTCACTGCCTTGTCAATTTGATCTCAGTGTGTAACCTTCACCAATTTAATCATTTACCTAACAAAAATTTTAATATTCTCGACCTTGTTCTATCCGATAAAACCAATATTAATATTTCAGCCACAGCTAACTTATCGAAAATCGATCACCATCATCCCTGTTTTGAAATAAATGTAAATTTAGAAAAAATGCAATACTTACAAGAAAATCGCTCTCCTGTCAAACATAACTTCAAGAAAGGTAATTATGAAAGATGTTGTCATGATCTAACAAATGTAAATTGGATCTCACTTTTCAGCAACTGTCATCTCAACAATAAGGTACAGTTATTCTACAATATTCTATGGGAAATTATAGATAAACACATTCCAAAAAAAAAAACTCACATAAAAAATCACTATCCCAATTGGTTTAGCGAATCTCTAAAAATGCTCCTCAAAGAGAAAAATAAGGTTAGACTACGTGCTAAAAAACACAATAACCCAAGAGACTATGCCGAGTTTGCTACTCTTAGAAAAAGATCAAAAAAAATACTTAAAGAATGCTACACAACCTATATTAACCTAGTTGAGCAAGGGATAAAAGATAATGTAAAGACTTTCTGGGCGTATTCTAAATCATTGCGTAATACAAATTCTATTCCAAAAATAATGTATATGGATTCAATGTCTGCAAATAATGGACAGCAGATTGCCAACATGTTCTCTAATTATTTTGGATCAGTTTATACTCAGTCGAATCCCACATCAAATACTTTCGGACTAAATGCTGCTCTATTCAACCAATTTAGTCTTAGTAAACTTAATGTAAGCATGGGATCAATCAAATCCTGTTTAGAAAAAATTGATATACATAAAGGCCCAGGACCAGACAAAATACCTCCCTTGTTTGTCAGACGTTGCTCTAGCTCGTTGATTAAGCCACTTTTCATTATATTTAACGAATCATTATCTACAGGAACTTTCCCAGATTTATGGAAAAATGCACATATTGTTCCTATACATAAATCTGGTGATCAGTCTTTTGTGAAAAATTATCGACCAATCAGTGTTTTATCATGTTTTGCAAAAGTTTTCGAATCTATAATGTATAATTTCATATTCACACACTTTAAACCACAATTATGCATTAATCAACATGGATTTGTTCCCAATAGATCTATTAATTCTAATCTTCTTGACTTTTGTGATTACGTTTGCAATGCTTTTAACGAAAGAACTGAAGTAGATACCATTTACACAGATTTTAAAAAGGCATTTGATAAAGTAAACCATTCTATTCTACTACAGAAGCTTGATCGTATAGGTATCCACGGTGATCTATTAAGATGGCTTAAATCTTACTTGGAAAACAGAACACAGTTAGTACTTATAAATGGGTATGAGTCACCTCCCATAATTGTAACCTCAGGTGTACCTCAGGGGTCCAATCTAGGCCCTCTGCTTTTTTTAATCTTTATTAATGACCTTGGCCCCATGTTACGCTGCCGTTTTGTTTTATTTGCTGATGACCTCAAGATTTACCGTAAAATTTCCACTGATTCTGATCAAGTTATGCTTCAAGAAGATCTTTACACACTACATAGCTGGTGTACTCAAAATGATATGTTTCTAAATATTGATAAATGTTACATTATAACCTTCACTCGTAACAGAAGAAGAAAGAATCGTGCATATTTCATTAATAATGTTCAATTAAATGCAGTCACCACTATTAGAGATCTAGGAATCACACTTGATTCAAAATTTAAGTTTGATGTACATATCAGTGATATCACGAGTAAATCCTTGAAAATGGTTGGTTTTATACATAGAATATCGAAACCATTTAAAAATACCCAATCCATTATAACCTTGTATCACTCGTTGGTCAGAAGCAAATTGGAATATGGTAGTGTTATCTGGAACCCACACTACTTGAAATATTCAAAAACTATTGAATCTGTACAAAAAAAATTTCTAAGATTGTTATCCTTTAAACTTGGACTAAGTTCCGTACTGCAGTCTTATGAGGAACGACTCCAATACTTTAACTTTACGACCCTGGATAAAAGAAGACAATTTGCTGACTTAATATGTCTACACAAAATTATTCATGACAAGCTTGAAGCAACTGATTGTGTGAGCAATATTCTTATTAAAATTCCTAATAGACGTAATCTAAGGAATCATAATATATTCCATCTAGAATTATTTAAGAACAATATTGCATACTTCAATCCATTATCTAGAATGTGTCGTCTGTACAATTCTATTGAGTGTAACAACATAGATATATATGCAAATAGTCTCACTTATTTTAAAAAGCAAATTAGCAATAGATTGTGAATGTTTGTTTGTTTTTTTTTTTTTTTTATTTACTCTATTTGTTTTCTGTTTTTATTTTTGTTTCTTTTGTTTTTTGGATCATATATGAATCTGTATTTTTTGTTTTTGATATCTCTTTTTTTGCCTTTTTCACGTTTTGCTGTTTATATATTTTTTTGTTAATACATAGTGTATAATGACACTTAAACTGTGCATGATGTGAACATTTTTAAGTGGACTGTTGACATTTCCTTTTTTTTTGCAGCGCTTATCTAATGTTTTTTTTCTCTTGTTAATAGTCTGTAAATGTTCCTCAACAATAAATAAATAAATGAAACGTCGGAGCTTGGCTAGGGGACACGGGCAGAGAAGTATACTATGAGAGCTGGCAAAATCATATTCATATTTAATTCGGGCACGATTGTTAGAACCGTGCCAAAACGTAGTGGGAAGCCTTGCCGTGCGCCATGCGCCGGCATAGCGTCACAAATGACCACGGCCCGAAATTACCGGCCGAGGGGCGGTAGCCAACCCGGCGGCGGGCCGCGGGCACGTAACAAACACGGGCCTCGATTCCAGGAATCAAAGAGAAAGCGGGCCCGTGTGAACGTCGCTTGGTCAGCGAAGGCCGCCGGGGTCCTATAAAACGGGCAACAGCCCCTTGGAAAGACAGTTAGCCAGCAACCTCCACCAGCTCAACACCTCTCTCTCTGCTCTGCCCTCTACCTCGCTCCGACTTCTGCTTCTACTCGCCTTCTTTCACTCTGACCCCCGCCTCACCCTGGACCACGGACTTGCCTACCCCTTCGGACCAGACTCGGAATCAGCTCAAGAACAAGAAAACAGAATTCGGACCAGCTCTACAGCGGCTTCAGAGACGGCCCCGTTCTACCCCTACACGCCACTGAAGGACGACGCCTTCCGCCTCCACAGATTGGGATCACCGGCCCCTTACAGTCTTGTGTGTCATACAATCCTGTCTGATACATAAGTGGTCCTTCGCCGCCGGATCTTTCTGTGGAAGATGTCACCTTCACTGCGCTCTGGGAAGAACAGCGCTGACGGGGATTCATCGCAGGGAAGCGATGATCCCACACCAACCGGGGCGGCCACAGCCGCGCCCCCCGGACTCCGGCCAACCGCCCCCCTGGCCCCCTCTGATCCCCGAGCGGACCTACTGCCTGGTCCCTCCGGCGCATCACCACCACAGACGCCCCCTGCCGCGGCCGACGTCTCGTCACGAAGCGAGGCTTCCAGCGAGGACACGCTCCGGCAGGTGCAGCTCGAGCTAAGAGCTGAGAGGCGGCGCACCCAGAAGCTGCAAGACGACCACGCCCGACAGATGGCAGAACTTGTCGCCACGCTGAAAGACCTCACGCGGACCGCTTCACCTGCAGCCTGGCAACCCGACGGAGCATATCCCGGAAGCCAGCCACCTAGCGGCCCCGGGCAAAGCTGGGGCTACGCACCCGAGGCGCACACCACTGGCCCACGGGTGGGCCTTCCACAGACTGCGGCGCCCCCGAGCGGCCCCAGTCATAGCCTTGCTTACACAGTGGGGGGAGATCCCACTGTTCCGCAAGCTACAGCTCCACGGGCGGAGTACCAACCGACGCCGACGCCGGCGCCCTCGGGCGTACCTACGCAGAGGTACGCAGCGGAGACGCACGCCACAGCTCCACGGGCGGAGTACCCACCGACGGCGGCGCCATCTAGCGGCTTTGGGCGGAACCTGGGCTACGCAGCGGAGACACACACCACTGCGCCGCGGCTGGGTTACCAACCGACGCCGACGCCAGCGCCCCCGGGCGTACCTAGTCAGGGGTACGCAGCGGAGGCGCAAACCACTGGCCCACGGATGGGCCTGCCACAGACTGCGGCGCCCTCTAGCGGCTCCATTCGAGGATCCCACCACTTACCCGCCCCGGTATAGGTAACTTATGGTTACCCCTTCAGGGCACTAGCATGGACTCTAATTTTTTTTTTATGAACGACTCTACATTTAAAGAACGAAGCTAAACCTCGAATGTCCCCGCATACGTTGTTAGCAAGCAGTATGCAAGTGCTTGGTTATGTACAGGTTAGTATAGTATTAGTAAATGTTTACCTTTTGATTAGTGGATATAGGGATGAAGAATAAAACACATAGGAGGACACTAGGTCCGCCAAAACCAGTTTTGTGTACATAATGCACTTGAATAGAAAAGTCAGAACATTATATTTAAAATGGTATGAACTAAGATACATCTGAGAGAGGAGCTAAGAACTTCCCTCTCGGCAGTCCAGAGTTGGGTGAGACTGTGATCGGGCTGTCCGATGCGAGTTTCGGGTACCGCGCCCTTAAGCCGATTTCCCGATGGAGCCCTGACGAAAGTGTAACTGGGAACAGATGGGTAGGAACCCGAAGACCCTAGGGAGTTTAAGTAGCGTCGGGTTGTCGGAGGCGGGGCGGAAGGTTTCCTAGTTCGAATCGGACATCCTTCTGACCTCCCACCGTCCTCAGGGGTAGCGCGTTTGGTCAGTAAGAAACGCCTCTTCAGGGGAAGCCCGGTAGTCAGTGCGCGGGGACGAGGTTCAGATCCACCCCCATAAGGGGAGTAGGACAAAACAGAACAAATAGTTCAGTCTTATCTGGAGCAAGAACACTCTCATTCTACGTACTGGTGTAAGAACTAATATGTCAATCCTACAATTAGAAAAAAACAAGAAAGATTAATTGGAACGAGATGGATGGAGGAAAAGAGAAGATTTTGGGAGGGAAACAATTTAAAACAAGATTAGTAAAGCGAACGATGGATGTATGACCAAATTACAGATGTTGCCAAAATTAGTGATCGGTGAGGATGAGCTGATGACGAGGACTCCTGTAAGATGCATCAAATAAGAAATAAATTTCTTAGCTATGAAAATAGCTGTGTCAGACAGGTAGTATAACGGAGATCAGTTTGCTTCACGGCCGGTACACGAGTTGACGGGGATCAGTAGATTGGGTGCATCGGTGAGGTCAGGCTAAAAGGTGGATAGCAAGGAAAAATTTGGTACATATAAGGTTAAGGAAGAGATAATTAGTGCATAAAGGTAACATTGTACAAAAGAAGATCAGTGCGTAAAGGTAAAAGAGTAAAGAATAGCGTGTACCTAAGATTCAGGAGCTTATACACCTGGGTGCTGAATTAGCTAATCCTCGACTCTCAAAACCGACCATCTTTCAACCCATGTCTTCGTAAATTTCCGCAAGCATTCAAAATTCACTTTATTCGAAACGAGATCGGTAGTCCAAACCGGTCTCGTAATAACATCCAAACCCTTCAGTAATTCATCTCTGGCATCCATCAAAATCTCACAGTGCCACAGAATGTGCTCGGCGGTTTGGTCCGTACTGCCGCAGGCACAGTTGGGATGGGGTGACAGGGAGAGTCTGTGAAGTCTCCCCCTGAATTCCCCATGGCCCGACAGTAATTGAACCATATAGTGGTCCATATTAATGAACGCCCCTTCCATTCTGAGTTTAACTGAAGGGAAGAAGGAGAAGGTCCATCTTCCCTTATTCGACCTATCCCACCGAGATTGCCACTCGTTGAGTGTCAGCTCTCGCATTTGTTTAAGTCGGCCTGATAGGGTCCCGGCACCGCCTGGTGTAATCGTAATACCGAGGTGGTTGGCCGGGAGACCCCTGGTCAGCTTTTTCTTAGTGAGCACCTCCCTAATCTCTAGATCGATTGGCAAGACACCTGCCAACACTGGAAGTGCGTCCGAAGCAACTGTTCTATAGGCACCAGAAAGTGCCAACAAGGGAGTTCGCTGTCCCCTCTTGAGAGCCGAGAGTATGAGGGCATTATCCAGACGATGTTCCCAGACGCAGGCGGCATAGGTGACTTGCGCCACGAATACCCCCCTGTATAGGAGACGGATCGCTGGTGTCCTTAATCCCCATTCCGTGGTGGAGATTCTCCTCAGCTTCAGAAAAAGGGCCTGGGCCTCGGTGGAGACTTTCTTAACATGGGCTAAGAAAGAGGACGATCGATCTAAAGTGACTCCAAGATATTTTACTGTCTCGACAAACTTGATTCTGGTATCTCCCATTTTGATGGTCGGATTTCTCTCTCTACTCAGAAATCCTTTCATCAGGAGACCCATGGTTTTTTGGGGAGCGAAGTTCAGTCTATTTCTCTTCCCCCATTGGAGGATCATGTTTAAACCTTCCCCTGCCTTTCTTTCCAGTTCTCTCCTGCTGTTCCCCGCAACCAAGAACAATTTATCATCAGCGTAGTCAACCGAGATACATCCAGCAGGCAAGGGCAGCCTGGAGGAATCATCAAACTCAATATTCCAAAATTCGGGGGCCAATACCGACCCTTGTGGGCAACCCATATCCACCTCACGTTCGATGACAAAGTCACCGAAAGTGAGTATAATGGTTCTGTCGTTGAAGAAATCGGAGCAAATTTTAAAGAGCCTCGGGGGGCAGTTTCTACTTTTGAGCTTGGTAAGTATCATCGGCCACCACGCATGATCGAAGGCACCTGTGATATCTAAAAAGATTCCCACCACATACCTCTCAGGCCGATCCTTCAAGCGCATGCATAAGGGCGTGCTCTGTAGATTTACCGGGGACAAAACCGAACTGGCTCGGGCTGGGGGTGGAGAGAGTCCGACGCAGGCGTTCTCTGATCAGTTTTTCGAGGACCTTACCCATTATAGGCAGCAAGGTGATCGGGCGGTAGGCTTTAACGTCAGAGCGTGGTTTGTCGGACCCCTTTGGTATAATCTTAAGCACTCCCCTCTTCCATTCCGAAGGGAAGACTCCTCTTCGCAAGCACGTCTCCATGACCTGGAAGAACTCCTCCCGGGCATAGAGCCATACATTCTTCACGATTATTCCATTAATTCTATCATGCCCAGGTGCCTTCTTGGGACCTAAACCCTTTATTATGATATCCATTTCTTCTCTAGTAAGGCGCAACTTGTCCTCCTGGGAGAGGGTACTCGGCGGAATCCTTGACAGATTTCTGATCTTTTTTGTTGTTTGTTTTTGGGGTGTTATGCCGTGTTGCGCTAACTCCTTCTTTAGCCGACGTTTCGGACAGCGTTGCAGTGTCCATCATCAGGGCAGATCCGGTAGATCCGAAGATGTCTGATCTGTTTGTGGTGGTCGCTTTCCCCAACTACTGAGTCTACGGGGACTAACTTTCCCAGAAGTGTATTGAGAGTGGACGCCACATCCACTGTCTCAACGTCCCTTCCCTCTAAATTATTGATTACGCTTGAAAGATACCGTTCAGAGCCTTTTCCGGATTTCTCAAAGGCGCTGTGGATTTCCCACGGGTTGGCGTTACCTATTTCTTTAACCCAATTATGCCAGTTAGCTCGTTTTGCCGAGAGAACGGCCAACTTGAAGGTTCTACGCGCGGCGCTGAGGCGTCCCTTGCGGGCAGCGATCTCCTCCTCCGTAAAGCTGCCGCGCCTGGTAGCACCCATCGCCCTGTAGGCCTTCTTGTAGGCCCCCTTCAGCAAAGTCAGCTCAGGCGACCACCAAGGAGTCTTTATGGTCCTCCTTGGGTTTACTCTTCCCAAGGAGGACTCTGCAGCCGACACTACCGCTGCATTGAAAAAATTCCCCAAATTGTCCGGATCTCTTGCTGCTACGTCATGGAAGCCCCTTAAAGTGTCGCGTAGCGCCGCCCCAAAGCTATCCCAATTCGCCATAGTGGTTTTGAAACTCCAAGAGGATCTTGGAGTCCCGGTCTTTTTGACACCCACAGTAAAGGTAATGAGCCTATGATCGGAGGCTATTGCGCATTCATGTACCTTCCAATGCGATATCTTGGCCGCAACAGATCCAGAGCAGAGAGTTAGATCTATGTTGCTCTCCCCGCTGGTATTCGAAAAAGTGTATAATGAGTTAGGCTCATTTAATACAATAAGACCTTGCGCCGCAATAAAATCTTCTACGGCGTCTGATCGTTCCGTCCTAAATCTTACATCTTGATCGAACCAAATCGGGGAGCGAGCGTTAAAGTCTCCTCCAATAACTATGTTACGTCCTTTAAGCGCGTTTAGGGCGCGCGTCAGGCTCAAGATATGCGGTCCAACCGGGTTCCCATACTTAAAATAGACTGAGATCAGGAAGATCTCAGTTTTTCCAAATCTAATAGATACACAGGTCTGATACTCGTTGGACAGACCCACCAGGAGGAGGGGGCTTATTAACGTGGAGTTAACCAGGACACCCGCCCCCGGGGAGCTGCCCGTCTCGAGGACCAGACCCGGATGACTTACAGGAGTTTTCCCTCGCCAGGTGTACTGCTCCTGAATAAGCAGGATGTCTATGTGTAGGTCAGACATGGACTGCAGCGCCTCCAGGGTGGCAGCCCGTGACCTCTGTAGGTTAATCTGACCTATGGAGAGAAGAGAGTTAAAGGCCATAATCGGTCATGCGGACTTGCGATTCTATGGCAGCCTTTTGGGCCGGGCACGTCCTATCACCCGTGTTATGGTTCGCAGGTTTTTTAAATTTAGTGCAGGTAGCACAGATGCCGGGCACTGTCTTCTTGGGGCAATCCTCAATATCGTGACCTATAAGCGCACAGTGACGGCATGTGATTTTTTCCTGTGAGCAGGCCTTGCTTATGTGTCCATATAGGTGGCACTTAAAGCAGCGCGTTGCTCCCAGGAAATCCCGAACTCTACAGGCGTTCCATCCAAGAAAACAGTATCCGTTGTCAATTAAAATTTTGCGGACCTCCGGGTGACATGTCACTATCATGTTCATAGTGCTGGAATCTTTTTTCCCGAAAAGGGATACCCTACGCATGGTGCGCGTATGGTCGTCTAGAGAAACACTTGATTTTCCTTCGATATTATTGAGGAAAATTTCTTTAAAAAGGGATCCATCTGTGGGCGGTTCACCTCTGGGTACATCGTATATTACAATCTTAGGCAGGCGACCTTGGGGAGCCACAATTTTTATGCCTTTGGCAGACAGTTTCCCCTCCACTTTCTTAATGTTTTGTATTCCTCCTGGCGAAGTGGTTTGGACAGCGATGCCAGCGCCCTTGATTTTCCTGGTGCGGACCACTTGAAACCCGTCCTTCCTAGGATCAAGAATTGATGTTAGGTTTTTCTCCAGTTCTTCAGAAGTCTTCCCCTCCGGAACAATCGGGTAGAAGAGTACAGTCGGTTGTCTGGGGGGAACCGGTCTTTCGTATCCGTCCACCGTGAGGGTTTTAGACGCTGGGGCACCAGAGGCAGCACCGGCATAGGTTCTCTTAGGGGGTGGCGGAGGGAAGGCGGAGGAGGTGGGGGGGAAGGTTGAAGCAGCTGTTTTAGCCAATAGTTGATCGAGTTTATCGGTCATTTCCTTATTATTGTTTATCACCTGCTCGAAGGCCTGGGCCCTGGAGACCGTACGGGTGTGAGACAGCAGTATGTTAAAGAGTTGCTTTTTAATTTCCTCGATAGAACCGATAATGATTGTTCGGTCTTCTTTGTTGAGTTTGTGTTTCCCTTCCGAGATTATTTTCATAATAGCCTCTAGCTGGGAGGTAACAGGGATTAGGTTGTCGGCGCTGAGGTCAGCTGACGTTGGTTCTAAAGTTTGATCAACGATAGGAAAATCTTCTCCTCTGGGACGCTTTCTATTGGTTTGGTTGGGGGACTTATGGGTGGGCACACTCCCAACACGGGACTGGCCTGAGGTAGTCGCAGTCAGCACATCCGAAAGGCTTTGATTACTTGGAGCAGTCTGTACATCGAATTGGCTTTGCTTCCTTGGTGCAGTCAGCACATCCGAGTGGCTTTGTTGGTAATTCACATTATCAACACTCATAGGGTTTACTGCGGGAGCAGTCTGTACGTGCGCGTGGTCTGCTATATTCTGGCGCTCAATCTGTGTGCTCCTATGGGGTGATTTGTAGCCAGGTATAGTTTTGACCGAAAGCTCTTCTATCTCCTTGCGTTGGCGCTCTAGCTGTGCACTGAGGCGGCCTATGATCTCAGCCTGAGACCATATCCCCTCTGAGTGGGGGTCGTCATCAGAATCGGAGTCCATTTTGTTGAAAAGTTGTTTTCAAAATTTACACTTAAAAGTCAATTATTTTAATAACTCTGATTATTTTTAACGAGTTAATGGTTTATAGTGTGAGGGATCTATGGTCCCTCACGATTGTTAAAAGAATTACCAGTCTATCTATTTTCTCTATTGAGTTGTGCCAAAGACAATTTTCGACTGCACAAATTGCTTGTATTTTGCACAAATTTGCCAAAATCTCTAAATTGTCTATGGACTCTACTATTTGACAGTTAGCACTTTTTACTGATTTTTTTACCTGAATAGGTACACAAGGGATTGTATAATGGTATAAAACTAGAGAAGGGGGTGGGTATCACCCCTGAGAGTATTATTTCACTTATGGAAAACACGGTTTTTGAGAAATTTTCACTATTTAAGAAATTTGCCAAAACGGATTACTAAAAACTAAAAAAGAGTCTTTTCTCTAAAAATAAGTGAGATCACACCGAGATAACGTTTGTGAACGTCAATCCGATGGTTCGGAGTATTTTTTGCACTGTTTTAAGATTATTGAAGGATAATTTAGGATTAAAAATAAAAAATTATTGCGGAGCAATATAGAGGAGATGTGATCTTGTCCATAGACAAAACTGAACTACGAAGCGAACTCTAGCGGCTCCAGTCACAGCCTTACGTACACAGTGGGGGGAGAGCCCACTGTGCCGCCAACTACAGCCCAGCCTAGCGATGTTTTTGGGAGCTCGCGCCGCGCCGAGAGGGCTCACACCGGGACGGAGAGAAACCATGCTGCGGATCCACTCACAGACGGCGCTTCCCCAGGCGCCGCGACGCTGCGAGGTGGACCAGAGCCGCAGTACGGCTATCCCGGTGTGACCCGCGGGCCCGCCCAGTTCCCAGCATTTGCCCCGAGCGGAAACTCGCCATCGCAGCCCCCCGCTGACGGATACGGGGCCTGCAACCGAACGGATGAGGCAGCGAGGCAGACACGAGACTGGGTGCATCAAGGGAGTGTCCCTCTCGCCCAGGTGACGGCCATGTTCGCCGACGCCCTCCGGCAGTCCCAGGCCGGTGGCACACCTCGCTACCATCCCGAAGATGAGCGGATGGCATCCCTCATCGCCCGGCAGTCCAGCGCAAAGGACTTGCCGCCCTACGCTGGCGACGCCATAGAGTGGCAAGCCTGGAAGGCGCAATTCCTCCAGTCGACGGCCACCTGCGGGATGACGGCGGCCGAGAACCTGATGCGGCTGCAGCGTGCCCTGAAGGGAAAGGCACGAGAAGCCGTCAGCCCTCTCCTCCTGGACCCGGCGCAGGTGCCGGAAATTATGGATGTCCTGGAGCACCGCTTTGGGGGCGCGCACTCTGTCGCGGCTGTCATGTTCGACAGGATAAAGCGGCTGACCCGACTACAAGAGGACGCATCGACCGAGGCTCTGGTAGAGTTCTCGGGCACGGTGCAGAACATCGTGGCTTCGCTGGGGAATCTGCGAGGTGATTACCTCTCCAACCCGGCCCTCCTCAGCGAAATCGCCTCGAAGATGCCGTTAGCCCTACGCCTCTTGTGGTTGGGTAAGGTGGCCGACCAGACGCACGCGGCCACTGTGGTGCAGCTTGCCGCGTTCCTGAAGCGGCTGACCAACGCGGTGCCGCGGTCGGGCCTCACCGACAATGGCCGAGCAGCGCGGCCGAGCAGCTCGGCCGAACATCAGCGGGCCGCCCGCCCGTATCGTGAAAACGTGTACGTGACCGACGAGCGCCCGGAACCCCGCAGTGAAGTTGGGTGCACACTGTGCAAAGACGATTCGCACAAACTCTACAAGTGTCCCCGATTCGCCGAAGAGACAATCAGTGCGCGTTGGGAGCTTGTAAAAAGTGCACGGTTGTGTTTTAAGTGTCTGGACGGTGTGCACCAGACGAAACGGTGCGAGTACCGGACCAACTGCGGAGTGGGGACGTGCCGGGCCCCGCATCATCGCTTGCTGCACGATGACGCATACACTCGTGACCGCGAGACGCACACAGTCATGAACACGTGGGAAAGTGAGGGACAAGTGCTGATGAAAGTGATTCCCGTGACATTGTGCGGCCCCGGGGGCCGAGCGACCGTGCACGCGCTGCTTGACGAGGGCTCTGCAATAACCCTAGTCGAGGCAGATGTTGCAGACATCATCGGAGCCGCGGGTCCGGTACGCGGCCTGCGAATTCGGGGCGCTAATGGGATGAGCTCATCCGATGCTACGTCCCGGCGGGTGAGACTGTCGGTGCGCGGCGACGGAGACGCGTTTACGGTGACGGCACACACCGTAACGGACCTAGACCTCCCGCGGCAAACAGTGGCCGGCCGCCGGCAAGTGAAACCACGGCTGCTGATCGGCCAAGATAACGGGCCGCTTATCGTGTCGCGGGAGGTGCGGAAGGAAGAGAGCGGCCAAATGACGTCCCGGACAGCCCTCGGTTGGATCACGCATGGGAGCACCCGGCGCGACGCCGACGCCGGGACAACGCTGAGGATGGCTGGTCCGAACACCGTCCTCGCCGCCGACGCCCTGGACCATGCCGCCGGGGACCGTGCCGCCGGGGAACATGCCGCCGGGGACCATACCGCCGGGGACCATGCCACCGGCAACAATGCCGCCGGGGACCATGTCGCAGCACGCCGCTTGCGAAGAGTGTAGCCGAGCTCCACGGGGGGAGTGTAACGGACGTACTGCTCCGATATCAGCCGACGTCACCCCATATTAAAATCTGCCATTTGCCTTAACTTTGCCTGTCCTTAAACTGAATAAACTGTCCTCTATGTATGTGAAATTGTTATGTATAATGAAAGAAATGTATAAAATGTATGTCTGAACCTCTATGTAAACAATAAATGAAACGTCGGAGCTTGGCTAGGGGACACGGGCAGAGAAGTATACTATGAGAGCTGGCAAAATCATATTCATATTTAATTCGGGCACGATTGTTAGAACCGTGCCAAAACGTAGTGGGAAGCCTTGCCGTGCGCCATGCGCCGGCATAGCGTCACAAATGACCACGGCCCAAAATTACCGGCCGAGGGGCGGTAGCCAACCCGGCGGCGGGCCGCGGGCACGTAACAAACACGGGCCTCGATTCCAGGAATCAAAGAGAAAGCGGGCCCGTGTGAACGTCGCTCGGTCAGCGAAGGCCGCCGGGGTCCTATAAAACGGGCAACAGCCCCTTGGAAAGACAGTTAGCCAGCAACCTCCACCAGCTCAACACCTCTCTCTCTGCTCTGCCCTCTACCTCGCTCCGACTTCTGCTTCTACTCGCCTTCTTTCACTCTGACCCCCGCCTCACCCTGGACCACGGACTTGCCTACCCCTTCGGACCAGACTCGGAATCAGCTCAAGAACAAGAAAACAGAATTCGGACCAGCTCTACAGCGGCTTCAGAGACGGCCCCGTTCTACCCCTCCACGCCACTGAAGGACGACGCCTTCCGCCTCCACAGATTGGGATCACCGGCCCCTTACAGTCTTGTGTGTCATACAATCCTGTCTGATACACATATCTTAGAATACCAGTACATAAAAGAAACTATCATATCTTAGAATACCAGTACCTAAAAGAAACTATCATATCTTAGAATACCAGTACCTAAAAGAAACTATCATATCTTAGAATACCAGTACATAAAAGAAACTATCATATCTTAGAATACCAGTACCTAAAAGAAACTATCATATCTTAGAATACCAGTACCTAAAAGAAACTATCATATCTTACAATACCAGTACATAAAAGAAACTATCATATCTTAGAATACCAGTACCTAAAAGAAACTATCATATCTTAGAATACCAGTACCTAAAAGAAACTATCATATCTTAGAATACCAGTACCTAAAAGAAACTATCATATCTTAGAATACCAGTACATAAAAGAAACTATCATATCTTAGAATACCAGTACATAAAAGAAACTATTATATCTTAGAATACCAGTACCTAAAAGAAACTATCATATCTTAGAATACCAGTACCTAAAAGAAACTATCATATTTTAGAATACCTGTACCTAAAAGAAGCTATTATATCTTAGAATACCAGTACCTAAAAGAAGCTATTATATCTTCGAATACCAGTACCTAAAAAAGTTACCATATCTTAAAATACCAGTACCTAAAAGAAGCTATCATGTCTTAGAATACCAGTACCTAAAAGAAGCTATCTTTACTAAAGCAAAGGATCAAGGAGGACAAACACTGCAGATACTATCGATCAAGGATCAAGAAGATGACCATTTTGTTATTTATTACCTTTCTAATGATTTAATTCAAGTTATTATTTTTTTATATTATCCGACTATTCAACAATCAATAGGTTATGACAAAATAGCTAATTTTAGATCTCTTTTTATTTTTATATCAATTTCGTATCTTATTATTTTATAATTTTATGTGAAAATCTTCACAAATTATAATAATCTATTTTATCTTTTATACTGTCCAAAAAAAACATTCTTTTCATTTCAGCCCTTATTTGGCGGGATGGTTAAAATTTGTTAATAATGTATCAAAGTAGATAGTTATGTTTCTATGAATTAAATTTCAAATTATGTTAAAAAAGTGGTTAGCTGCCAATAAGAAAAATGTTATCCATATAAAAACAGTTTTGTACAACTAAAAATTAGATTATGCAGTATGGTCACTCTGATAAGCCACCGCAGGTACTTTGTAATACTTATTTCGTTAACAGCAGAATGTTATTGTTGCCAACTACAAACTTACTGCCGAGCTGTAATTTTAGTTTTAAAATGTGCATTTAGTGTTTATTTTCGCAATAATTTTGTAGGGTAATATTTTTATTTTTTTTCCGACTTTATGTCCGGGTTAAATCTTCCCAAAGGAAAAACTAAACCCTTCCACACACTTTTCCACAAATCATCATCTAGTCAATCCACATTATGCAAGTGCATTATATATTAGCATAAACAATACAAGTACAAAACGTCAAATCACCAGAGATCAAATGGGAAAATAATTCACCTACTCCAGATATTTTCATATCAGAGGGTTCGGCTCGGTAGAACTTCTAACTGGACCTATAAATCCTACTGATCCCTGACGGTAGTTGTTCGGTAGAAACAATTTATAGCATTCCAAGAGGTATGGGCTGTCAATGTTAATGATTTTAAAAGCTGTTACTTGAAGGGTCCCATTTCTCCTAGTTTGGAGACTTTCGTAGTTTCGGAGAGCAAATCTATGTGATGCATAAATCGTGGGTATTCACCATGCGTTCTCATATAAAGATATCTTCTAATAATTCTATGTATATTTTCTGGTATGGGGCCCAGACAGCAGAAGCGTATTTTAATTTAGATCGTATAAGGCAGTTGAACATCGATGTCATTGCTTCGGGCTTGGAGAATGGTTTGCTTATTCTTATCACAAATCCAAGAAGTTTATAACAAGATGATACCAATCCCAGTATATGATCTGAAAAAGTCAGTTTGGGATCAAATGTAACCCCGAAGTCCCTTAACGATTTTACTGATGACAATATTTCATCATTTAGTTTATAATCGAATTTGATCGGGTTTTTGGAACGCGTATACGTCATAGTGACATATTTTTTTACATTAAAGGAAAGTTTATTCTCATCTGCCCATGAAGATATTGCGTCTAAATCGATTAATTATGACTTGTATTACATTATTTTTTGAATAAATAAGTTAATTGTTTTGGATTGCGAAATAGAAAATCTGCAAGGTGGAGGAATCACAAATGTCGTCAAATTCCAGCGCCTAGAGGTCAAACGCGGCCTTATTATTTATTGATGTAAACATTAAAGGTATAAGTAAAGTGCCATCAGCATTCAACTTGCGCTCGGCTGCATTGGAAAACGTTCTGATGAGACAATTAGCATTCCGGGCGCTCGATCGGCGCTATCCGCAGTATGCTAATGGTATTATAATACTTGGTAACTAGTAGCTACTATTACTGCTTGTCGGTGGTACCTGGCAGCACTCCCGCACTGGCTATACGCCACTATACGCCGAGGCGCCATTCCTGGCCTCACTGCGTACTCTTTGGCACACTCGAACTGTGCGAGAGGGCGTTTGATTCACAGGGAATAATTATTGAGTAAGACAATAACACACATAATATCAAACTGTGTTCTCATCGGCACACTTGGACTATATAAGAAAGCTGTTTGATTTGCAGGAAATAATTTGGCGAATCCGTGTAACTACAGTGCAATAACACACACATCATTCTGACATAGGTCCGGTATTTCAGTTAATTTTAAATTCGGCTCGGTTGGAATATCGAGCTTAGCGCGGCTTGGAGCATAATCCGTTTATAGGTCGTATTTACACGCTAGTTTTATCTATGATTTAAAAAGAGGAATGTGTTTGTTTTTTTCTTTGTAAAACCAAATTACGGTCTTCGTGAGTGGTATAACTTTCTGTTGTCATTGCGAATTCGTGAGCTTTCAAAATATCAACGACAGCAGTTAATTTGATATTGATTCGATTTTTGATATGGTTCCACACTTCAATCATATAATATGGTGCTATTAAATACGAGGACACTATTTTTAAATAGTAATTATTTTACCGTGGCCAGTGGACTCTTCTTAAAATTGTTTATTTATTTATTTATTAACGCCCTTTTTCGGGGCTTTACATGAGAATATTAAGAAATATACATTATTTATTATACATAACTGAATTGCTTCATTAACAACATTTTATATTTGTTCAAAGATAAATTGAAGATGTCCACTGACTTGGTATAATTGTTTCCCTCCATAAGTATTCTGGGCAAAGACGAATACATTTGGGAGTTAGTCCCAGAATTTCTGTACTGAAATAGATTCTGACTTCTAGTATTACGTTGTGGAATCCGAAAGCTTATCAATTCTAGCAATACCGGACTATCAACTAAATCATTTAGAATTTTATATAGAA
This sequence comes from Hesperophylax magnus, assembly GCA_026573805.1. Classification (NCBI taxonomy): domain Eukaryota; kingdom Metazoa; phylum Arthropoda; class Insecta; order Trichoptera; family Limnephilidae; genus Hesperophylax; species Hesperophylax magnus. Next base: position 13,467,541 of record JAIUSX010000022.1, read on the forward strand.
ATACCAAGTCAGTGAAAATTCTTCTGTCTGACATATTTGAGCATATTCATATAATTTAACAGAGTGTTTTGGTTCAACATAATTGTTGGAATACCCATTTTAAAATTTACAAAACGTAAGAATTTGTATTGTATTCTTTCAACAGCTTGTACATGTATATTATAATGTGGGTTCCAGACAGGAGAATTGTACTCAAGTTGACTTCTTACATAGGCAAAATATAACAATTTAATACACTTTATATTGTTAACATTTCTGGTTAGCCTAGTTATAAATCCCAACTTTTTAAGCCCTTATTAGAGATTTCTGTTATGTGGTTAACAAATGAAAGATTTGATTATGACTAACTAACTGTTGAAAACAAACTGTCCTGACGTTGGAACTTTTTAAATCCCTTGCCAGACTATTTTAGATAGATTATCAATTAATAAAATCAACATTTCTCATTGCTCGAGAAATATAATAGTCCATACTGATTTGAATATTTTTTTCAATTCACTAAATTTCGGTGAGATGTAAATATGCAATTATTTACGTAGGCAAACGTCAAATTTGACATGTAACTGCCAGCATCTCAGCGTCTAAAAACGGAACTATTCTGCCGAGCGGCCTATTTAGCCCGCTTAAGGCGATGCACTACGTCGTGTAATATTTTAAAATGAGCCGCTATCAATAACAACCCTTACGTAGATGGCGATCGGGTTTAAATTCCCGCTTAACACCATCCGCCTGTTTTGATTTTTGCAAGAAAAAAACATGGCCAAAAAGTGCCTTTTATTTTATTTTGTGGATGTAGGCATAAATATTTAAAAAAAATTTTATCATTTTATAGATAACTTAATTTTCCATACTATACAATCAAATTATAACCGAAAATGGGTTCGTAAGTAGGATATTTTGAAATTTAAAGCAGTTTTCATAGGCCTTATACATAATTTTTTTCTGGGCTTATAAAAAGACTTATCTAAAAAATACTCGATTATTTCAAAGGTCACGATGTATTCTACTCGCAGTATTTAATTAAAGCATCTGAAAAATTTCTAGGCAACCAAATTTTCAAATCAAAAACACATGATTTTGCATTACTACGTATGGCATCGCCTTAAATTTGAGCGATGGATGTCTTAAAAACATAGCGAGGATACGGACTGACTGATATACCGGGCCATAGACACCTGGTTGCACTGAAAGCTGTTTGGCAGTATTGGAACACTCAAACTATGATTGATTCACGAGGAAAACATTGTCCCTTTGAGTTTAATTTATAATAAAACCGGCCAGAGTTTGAGGCCACAGATATCGCAGATTATCAGCACGATTATTATATATTATGGCGCTCAATTGAATGGAAGAAATCGCAGAAGCTCCAAAAAGACGTGACGAAAAATGAAATACCGTAATACGGATTTGGGGCAACTTTTGAATCGTGTGGCGACTTTAGTCATCGCAGATATCTGAACGAATTCATTTTATCAGTCGCTTCTTTTTAACGTTTGTTTGAGCAACGGATAAAACGACGAACACAAGGACGGCCAAAAGAAATTACGCCGCCAAAAATTGGTAAAGGCATTGTCTTCAAACGAATTATTTATACCTTTGAAACGTTCTCTATAAACTCTTCAAGATGAACCGCAAGGATTTATTTTGTGAACGCAACCCAATAGTCTGCACATACGCTCAAAGTTGAGTTATATTTCGCGAGGCCAATATTGCTTAGTGATTCATTCATCATTACGTTCATCCTCTTTTCCCTGCTTTAAAATCAGAAAGTTTTCGAAATGGATTATGAAACGTTAAGTATGCGCTTTCTGCAATTATTTTTATCGTAGTAGTTTTAACATAAGATGGATATAATACATGTTTTTAAAAATTCTATTTTTATTAAATCTTTGACAAAAAAACCACCGAGTTCCACGACATTTTCTTACTAAGTCGTAGCATATCTTATAATTTTACTAATATAAAAACGTTAAATGTAGGTCTCTCTTTTTCTTCCTTTTTTATCTAGCGCTTTCTTTTCAGGTAGTCTTGGCGACCTCGCTTTAAAAAAATTAAGATGAAGAGAAAAAAAAACATATTTACACTGTCCAAAAATGAAGTTATCGTCATTTTACAGTTTATCCAAAATTATGTGTCATATTTACCCATATCATTAATTCAAAATACTGAAATAATTTAACATGAATTTTTTTTTTTATATTTTTTGGAATACTAAAAGCACATGGCCCCAACTGATCCTAATTAGGTATTTTTCTTAGGTACTCTCTTGAAAAGCATTTCTGATCAGAATATCAAAGAAAAATATTTTGTGTGCAACGCTTCGAAAATAAGTGTCAAATTATTAGGTTTCTAGTAATATTTAAAAACATTGGTGGTTGAATTGTGAAGCTGTTCTGTTGTAGATATTTTTAGACAGAGAAAAGTGTAAATACATTTTATTAATTCCTCAAAAATTGTAATAGTTTCGTGTTATTTATTATGTAAAGTACCTCAGTGTCTATCAATGTATATAAGTACCTACTTGAGAATATTTGTGTTATTTGTTATGTAAAGTACCTCAGTGTCTATCGATGTATATAAGTAAGTACTTGAGAATATTTGTGTTATTTATTATGTAAAGTACTTCAGTGTTTATCGATGTATATAAATACCTACTTGAGAATATTAGATCTTGCCTTTTTAATTTTATTTTAACTGGCGTATAATTGTAATAAGCTTATAAAATGGCATATCAAATATATTTAGATGGTTATCATGTACAATAAATATGACATGAATGAAAGTTTTGTGGTCAGCGTGTGTTGCTTCTTGAGTATTAAAGTTATGTAAAGCAAATTCCTTTTACTTTTTGTCTAAAACTTTATTCAATATACGCGTTGCATCACTAGTGATTACTGATTACCGTCAGCTCGGTACAAGTGTGCCAAGCTATATTTAGATAGTAATGTAATAAGAAAGCAGCTATTTTAAATTAAATTTAAAAAAATTGGGTTAAGGTTGGAGCCAGTGATAAAAATTGGACATAGATTTGGGTTTAATTTTCATTTATTCATATGACAAATACCGCACAAGAGTCTGCTCCCAATCGTATGTAGCCAACGATACTATTGCATCCCTAATTAGTCATGTTGTGAAGCTGAAGGTAGTGGGGGAGGGGATGGAAATGGGGAAGAGGAAGTTGGGGAAGTGCCTGGCTATTCGGTTCTATTCTGAATGGTGGTCTTACACCAGGGCGATACTGAGAGTATCTTCCACTCTGGAACGTGCCTTAAGAATACTATTTATTATTATTAATTAATATATTGTTAAATAACACAAATTAATTGAATAAAATTTTACTACGCACGCCGAGATTTGAACCTCGTGACCTTAGACAAGGTGTACCATAAACGAGATTTTTTTTTATATAAGTATAAATATGTTTATTCAAAAAGTAATTTTACATAATTTGTAAAAAAAATTCTTGTTTAATATAAAATATAAGATGTACCCGCATAATTAAGCTGAGTTTGTGTGTATGTGCGTGTGTTATCACAATATCGTTATTTGTTTATTCCATTTCCATTTTTTATTTAAATGGTATTTGGCATCAATTTTGCACATTTCTGGTCTACTGGAACGCTTAGGTATTCTATTTCGGTTTTTGCTTTCTATCGCTAAACACGAGATATACCAATTATTTTGTTTTATATTTATTCTAGAGCAGATTATAATAAGTTTTTTTAGGTGTTTCTTATTTTTTGACATAAATAGCCATACGTGAATAATAATTCTTCCCTGCAAGATTGATTAGGGACAGAATATCTTCTTTATAAGTCCCTTCCATAAGTACTAAGTACCAGTTCGTGTTCTTAGCTATTATTCTCCAGTTTCCAAAACTTCCACTCACTCCAGTCCTCATATATATCCTTCTACCGCTTAGGACGTTTTTAAAGTGGTTTTAATCTTTGATGTCCTGGCTTTTGGCATTCTTTCAAAAAGGTCAACTCATCGTATCCTTTGGGACTAATGAAATATTACAATGTTTAGTATATTTTCGATCACTTTTTGTTATGTGTGATAACCCACGTATAAACTCACCGAAGTTGATCAATTCATCTAATTTCAAAGCTGATTTTCAAGTTCTGCGAAAGTCCTACTCAAGTTCTGTTATTATTTAAGTTTTTTGAAACAACTGAATAATTATGATTTAATAATAGAACTTGAATAAAACCTTCACAGAACTTGAAAATCAGCTTTGAAATTTAATAAAATGTTCAAATTCTGTGAAACAACACATCCTTAGGACGGGTTGTTTCGGAGAACTTGAACAATTCTTCAAATTTCAAAGATAATTTTCAAGTTCTGTGAAAGATATTTTTAAGTTCTGTTTTTATTTCAGTTCTGTCAAGTAACAAGCCTATAATGATATTAAAACAGAATTTGAATAGGACTTTCACAGAACCCGTAAATGAACGTTGAAATTTGATGAATTGTTCAAATTCTCCGAAACAACCCGTCCTTAGTGTGACAACCGTGTGGCCACTGGCACTGGTTTATTATTATTTTTATTTTATTTTAGTAGTTTGTCAGCTGTGGCTCAGTATTTTCGACTCTAATATCCTAATAATATATCTATTTCCAACTGTAATGAACAGTAGTTTATAGATGTGGCTCAGTATTTTCGACTCTAATATTCTAATAATCTATCTATTTCCAACTGTAATGAACAGTAGTTTATAGATGTGGCTCAGTAATTTTTACTCTAAGATTCTAGTAATCCATCTATTTCCAACTGTAAAGAATGAACAGAAGTTTGTTAGCCGTGGCTCACTAGTTTCAACTCTAATATTCTAGTAATCCATCTATTTCCGACTGTAAAGAATGAACAGAAGTTTGTTAGCCGTGGCTCACTAGTTTCAACTCTAATATTCTAGTAATCCATCTATTTCCAACTGTAAAGAATGAACAGAAGTTTGTTAGCCGTGGCTCACTAGTTTCAACTCTAAGATTCTAGTAATCCATCTATTTCCAACTGTAAAGAATGAACAGAAGTTTGTTAGCCGTGGCTCACTAGTTTCAACTCTAATATTCTAGTAATCCATCTATTTCCAACTGTAAAGAATGAACAGAAGTTTGTTAGCCGTGGCTCACTAGTTTCAACTCTAATATTCTAGTAATCCATTTATTTCCAACTGTAATGAATGAACAGTAGTTTGTTAGCCGTGGCTCACTAGTTTCAACTCTAATATTCTAGTAATCCATCTATTTCCAACTGTAAAGAATGAACAGAAGTTTGTTAGCCGTGGCTCACTAGTTTCAACTCTAAGATTCTAGTAATCCATCTATTTCCAACTGTAAAGAATGAACAGAAGTTTGTTAGCCGTGGCTCACTAGTTTCAACTCTAATATTTTAGTTATCCATCTATTTCCAACTGTAATGAATGAACCGTAGTTTTTTAGCCGTGGCTCACTAGTTTCAACTCTAATATTCTAGTAATCCATCTATTTCCAACTGTAAAGAATGAACAGAAGTTTGTTAGCCGTGGCTCACTAGTTTCAACTCTAAGATTCTAGTAATCCATCTATTTCCAACTGTAAAGAATGAACAGAAGTTTGTTAGCCGTGGCTCACTAGTTTCAACTCTAATATTCTAGTAATCCATCTATTTCCAACTGTAAAGAATGAACAGAAGTTTGTTAGCCGTGGCTCACTAGTTTCAACTCTAATATTCTAGTAATCCATTTATTTCCAACTGTAATGAATGAACAGAAGTTTGTTAGCCGTGGCTCACTAGTTTCAACTCTAATATTTTAGTTATCCATCTATTTCCAACTGTAATGAATGAACAGTAGTTTGTTAGCCGTGGCTCACTAGTTTCAACTCTAATATTCTAGTAATCCATCTATTTCCAACTGTTATGAACAGTAGATTGTTAGCTGTGGCTTACTATTTTCGACTGTAATATTCTAGTAATCCATCTATTTCCAACTGTAATGAACAAACCACATTACCGACATATATATCATTGAGTTTATAATGCTCACGTGGACAGTCAAAATCTTTTTTCACTGCGTATATCGACAAATGAAACATACTAACTTCAGTTTTCCGTGCATTGGTGTATGCATGATTTTAAATTCCATTCCTGCGTAATGCCTTAAATTTTAACTTTCCAAATTGGAACTGAAAGTATAAATAAATAAAGGATTCTCGAATCCTACAACATCCCCTGATTTTTCACAAAAAAAAAATCGCTTGTTCTTCTATATTATGATAATCAATGTTACGCGATCTGCCTTACATATTGGAGTCTAGAAGGCTCCTACGCTACCAGTTTGTTTAATAAATCAATAAATTGACCACACAAGTTAAACTAATCTACAATAAATCGTTTTTAAACAATGCGACAATAAAAACAGACTAGTGTCTTTTTATAGACAAACAAAACAATGAAAATAGCTCTTGAACAAAATGCGCAGTGTTGCTATTGAGAACCAGCTTTATTTGTGTCACCTTGTGTACGAGTATTTATAAATGTCGTTGTTTAGATTAACCCTTAACTGGTATACATGGGTCAAAAAGACGCGAACGAATAATTATAATAACATAAAATTTTAATAGCGTAGTTTTGTCATATTTCACTCCAAGTGGGCTTTACAATAATAAACTTTAAAATAATAATTTAGTTTTCAGCAGTCATATTATTAAAATTACTTCTGGAGTTAATTTAAAATAATATATATTTGCATAAATATATAAAAATATATATGTATATTTATATGTACAGGTTTTTTGTGGGGAATATTTTTAAAATGCTTAAAACAAAAAAGAAAGTTTTTTGTTTTTCTATATTGTGGTTGTCTTGCGTAGTGTGACAGTAACATGACAAAATTATGTTTAGGGTTTTTTTTTTTAATTTTGGTTTTAAATACCAAATTGTTTTCTAATCTAAGTATTTACAAAATCAAAAGAAATGTTGTTATTATTTATTTACATTGGTAGCATCAAACAAATAACCGACATACTTAAATTAAAATATAATTAAATACCTCTGTTTTTTATTTATTATTTACATGCATTTGTTGACATTTAATTGTTGGGTTATGTAATATAATGTGTATTTGTTGGGTTAGTTGCAAGAAATAGGATGTAACCTATAAAATATTCCATTTGTACTCTGTATTTTTGTGCAATTAATATTATTTTGAATTTTGTATATTGTATAATAAAAAAATTTCAGTGATTTTGTGTTTAAAAAACTCTTCATTTTAGTTTCGCAGAGGTAATAATAATATGTTAAAGTTAAAAAAATGTTTTGAAAAAAAAAATTAAGTGATGCAATGACGTTACAATAGTTTTGTTATGCTTAAAATTGTTATTGTCTCACAAAAATAAGATACAATGTGCGAATTAAGGAACACTCTTATATTTCCAGGAAATTCTCAATTCAAATGATTTTAATGTATGACAATAAAAAAACAAGTGTATGAACAAAATGAACGATAGAATACTAACTCAACACCGAGAAGAGCAACACGCCTGAGTGCCTGATGGATTTTGAGGTGACAAGTGATCAAGACAGTCAGTGCAGTGCCATAATAGAGCAACGACAACTTGTTATAATTGATGTTTTTTGTTACTGCTGATTTGTATGTTTTTCTACCGTAAATAAATAGAGTGAAATACACATTTAAAATATGAATAAAAATTTAATCATTTTCTGATCAAATATAGGTCCCTACTTTATCGCTTGTATGAATTAACTCATGAATTACATTTTTTTAAATTTGAATTGAAATTTGGATTCTTTACGCAGGAATACTTCACATCACAGACATCAAAATTAGTACGTTTAATAATAATCTTAAATCATTGCTCTGAAATTTTGAAAGAGCGTTGCATTCGAATACGCTTGTGTTTTATATACCTATATTGTATAGATGACACCTTTGACAGGAGTTTTTAAAACCACGCCATCTTTTGTATGTAAAAGCAAAACGAGCTATTGTTTCTCTATCTGCACAGACAGACTGAGCCACAGCAACGCGTGGCGGGGCAGCTAGTTAAATAATGAAATCACTTTAGTATAACTCCGGTCTAATAAGACCCATGTATACAGTTAGAGTAGTTTAAAAATATTAACCAGTTAAGTGTTATGAGGTGTGGCGTCTGCATGGCAACAAACGAAATGTATTCTTGACCTACGAGGACGTAGCGCCATAATAGATCGTTTGAATTCAACGATTGACTAGCAATTTCATCATGCGATATTCTAACAGCCTTACTATTAAAAAAATTTCACAACGATTTTTGTTACATATTGTACAAAGACTGAACAATTTGTATTTCGAACAATTACTAATAAAAAATTATTTTTTTTAAACTTTTTGATGAAAAATTTTTGTGATAAGCAATTTTTCTCAAATTTTTTCACTTTTGAAATTAAAATATTGCAGTTTTTAAATATAAAAGTATCTTTCAAATAGAAAAATCTAAAAAAGTAGTTCTATCTAGTTTCTATAATGGTATTTGTTTTTTTGACATCTTCAAAATGAAGAAAATATAGAACGGACGGGTTGTTTCGGAGAATTTGAACAATTCATCAAATTTCAACGTTCATTTTCGTGTTCTGTGAAAGACTTATTCAAGTTTTGTTTTTACATCATTGTAGGCTAGTTGCTTGACAAAACTGAAATAAAAACAGAACTTGAAAATGAACTCTGAAATTTGATGAATTGTTCAGATTCTCCGAAACAACCCGTCCTTAAATTTTTGTGATAAGATCCTTAAGAGCCTTGGAAAAATTCTGAAAATCGATTATATTTTCTTATTATTTTATGGTTATACAACAAATAAAAACTCCCTTTGACTGAATAAACAAAGGATATTTCTTATATATCTCTCCATTAACTATTTTATGACAATTTTTGTTTATCAATTGATTAAAATTTTCACCACGTTTTTTGTAAGACTCTAGGTGTATCGTATATGAAAGTTCTTATCAGCATGTACGAGTATATAGCTAACGATTTTGATTTTTCTGGCGCATCTTTGTAATTTATTTCAATCATATCATATTATCATTTTGTGAACATACCCGGCGTTGCTCGAGGTTATGAAGGGTTTGGAGTAATGTTTTGAGGTTGTGAATTCTAGTGTACCTAAAAACTGGATGCATTTTAAAGATGGAAATAATATGATTGTAAAGATTTAAAAGGTTTACATTTTTTAAATTTTTGTTTCACTTGATCGTGCCACGTCTTCTTCGAGCAATTCACCTCAACGTCATACATTCCCCTTACGCCATTTCTTCGATCACCATATAAGCCTCATTTTACCTAACATTAGTATTTGTTTCACTTGATTGTGCCACATCTCCCTCTCTCGTTACACACACCCCGTGTCTCGTTCATCACTTGGTCATGCCATGTCTTCTTCGGGCGTACCCAACTTTTTCCATCATTCACTTCATGTAGTATTTTATAATCCACATTATTACGGTTAAAAAAACTACATTATATAGATTTTAATTCGACTTCGTATCTCACAAAATCAAATACACTTCTACTTAAACGACTAAATTTGGAATTAACTCCTTGCAATACATTGCACAGAAGCAATACAACGCATTACCTATGTAGTAATGTAAAGCTTCCGGCAACGAACAAAAAAACATTGGCAAAAGCTCTTAAAAGCTATTTCCTCAGCAGTTTTATTAATGACTAACACAATCTTTCTTTGGAACTCCATAATAACATCTGCGTTTATTTTTTTTTAATGTATTTATGTTGTCTTGTCCTTAATCTAATGTTGTCTTTCCCGAAATGAGTTTTGTAAACTCACTGGGAATAATACATTATAACTTTGTTATTATTTTGTAATGCATTATCTTATAAAAGATAATAAATAATAATAAATTCCTGTGCATAGATGCGGCGTTAAGTCTTCCTCAGTCATCCTCGAAGTTTTTATCCATTCACTTCCATATATCAAATTCTTACTATCAAAACCCTGCAATATGTAGATTTTTATTCTGCTATGTATCTCGTTTCAGCACAGATATAATGCTTAGAGTTTTCCTAGGGCGTCCCAGATTTCTTAGTATTCAAATCACTCTCTAAACACTCCTGACACTAATAAGAACAAACTTTGAAATTTTCAACGAAATCGGTCCGGTAGTTTTGGGTCTATATGGCACACATATACGGACAAAGCCTTTTATTTATGCAGATTTATCTTTAAACGTTTGATTTTTTAATAACTATTACAAAGTAACTGTTCGAGGAACGAAAAAGGGTTGGGATAGCCATATTTTAAAGGGCTATTCCACACAGATAAAGCATGGATAACGCCTATGGCTTATGACAGGCGAATGCGATAATACAATTTGTAAGGTTAATTCACAATCAGCTTACCGGGTGGCGAACGAAATCTGCATCTCGAGAATCATCTGTCAGCACTAGAACGGTGATCGTTGTACGGTAGCACTCGTCATGTTGAATTGGATTGCGATAATTGCGATAAAATACGTTTAAGGGATTATTCCGATAAATAACAGGCGATAGTACACACATTGGTTTTGACAAGACGAACGTTTGATGCGATTGTACGGCTCACGACACTCCGTGATTATAGTTGACGTGTGTGATTTCAAACTGTACAGTTCAAAATCTGACCATACTATTGGTCAGCACACGGCCTGTCAAAAGCAAATCGGCGTGACGGGACAGTAAACATAACGTTTTCCTCGTTTTCTTGTCTGACGGTTACAATCCAGCGGTATTTTTTGATTTTCTAGTTTTTTAGTTTTCATTTCCAAAATATGAAAAAAGTTCGTGGCCGAATCACCTTGCTTTAGGCATTATCGTTAATTCACCATAAATTGAAAATTATTCTTTTCTCCCAATATCCTGGTAATGGGAATGATAATTTAAAAGAAACTTATGTTTATTAATTACGTATTATAGTGTCGAGTCGGGCCATCTTACATAACGCCGATTAAACGTCCGCCACTGGTATTGAAATTTAATATGTCATAATTAATTTGGCGGAGCTAGGATACTAAATTTACCCATCAGCAAATTCGTTGCAGATGTTCATAAAAGAAAAATATGGCGGACATTAATAATAAGTGATCCTTAACTCAAATGAGCAGGAGAAACAGCCCACAGATGTAGTCTTTGCCATTTTTAAATCGAACAATTACTTTTCGTGCAGTGGCCGGCGGTGCCTTAACTTGTCAATTACTTTTCGTGCAGTGGCCGGCAGTGCCTTAACTTCCCCATTACTTTTCGTGCAGTGGCCGGCAGTGCTTTAACTTGCCAATTACTTTTCGTGCAGTGGCCGGCAGTGCCTTAACTTGCCAATTTCTTTTCGTGCAATGGCCGGCAGTGTCTTAACTTGCCAATTTTCGTAATTTTCCTTTATTCTTCAGGATTCCAAATATGTTTACCAACAAGTTCCAACAATGGTGAAATTACTCATGGGATTTGGGAAGGAAAGGAGCTTCCTAAATATTTTAAATGTGGTATACAATTCTTATTTTCGAAGCTATCGTAAAAAAAACATCATTTTAGAAACTATATAAAATTATCTAACAGATGTTTGTATTTAAAATACACATTGACATTTATAAATAATAAAATTTTAATGTCACACCTGAAATTGTTAACAAAAAACCTTAAATTATATTTAACCTTTCAAATGTCATCGAAAAAATTCCACCAATTTGAAATCACTTTTTAAAGATTTGTTTATGTTTTTTTAAATCAAGTATTTGAGATAAACTAAAAACAATAATTATTTCTCTTTCCAGTGACCAATAAATCACACATATAATCGCATTATATACAAAAAAGATGAAAGATAGTCGGATTTGTCCTTCGGAGACTATTGACTTGAAGGGTTAAATGTGTTATAAGTAGGAAATAATATTTTTCATGGAATTCCTTTGTAGTATACCATGTTTTACGCTCACATCGTGAACATTCTAGATGTTATTATTCAAAGTAGTAAGAAAAAAACGCTAAAATTGTTTTTGGGCGGAACAATCCTGATATTATATATATATATACAGGGTATTCCAATAAGAGGTGTTATTTGAATATTCAATCGTAAAAGATCAATGGTTTCGTTGCTTGTGTGGCACGTAGCGCCGTCTTGTTGAAATTAAACGTTGTCAATTCCGACCATAAAAAATCATTAATCATCTCTCGATAGCGCAATCCATTCACCGTAACTGTTGCTCCAGCCTCATTTTCAAAAAAGTAAGATCCAATGACTCCGCCGGACCATAAACCGCACCAATCAGTCACACGTTGAGGATAGCGAGGCTTTTCAACAATAACTCTTAAGTTTTCTGAGCCCCAGATGCGACAATTTTGCTTGTTGACGAAGCCACCGAGGTGGAAATAGGCCAAGATGATTTGCATTTGATTCACTCAAGTGAATTTTAACAATTTCAATGCGTTGTTGAAGCGGGTATCGTTCCATTTTTATTAATAACGTAGTTTTTACATGTCAAATGTCAAAAAATGACAGCTTCAAAAGTAACATTTACCGAAATAGCGGGCTATTCAAAATAACACCTCTTATTGGAAAACCCTGTATATATATATAAATATTATCTTTAAAAATAACATAATGTTGGAAATTAAAAACATTAAGGACGGGTTGTTTCGGAGAATTTGAACAATTCATCCAATTTCAACGTTCATTTTCGGGTTCTGTGAAAGTCCTATTAAAGTTTTGTTATTATATCATTATAGGCTAGTTGCTTGACAGAACTGAAATAATAACAGAACTTGAAAAAATCTTTCACAAGACTTAATAATTAACTTTTAAATTTGAAGAATTGTTCAAATCCTCCGAAACAACCCCTCCTAAGAGTTAAAGGGAATGCTTAAACACCACTCAACGAGTCGAAAATGCTTATAACTTCCTACCATGAAAAAGTTTTTTAGGCCTTGTAGTTTAAACTCAGCGTTCTGGATATTATACTGGATTTACTAGATAGATTTATTTGACAGACTTAAATATGAAATAAACCGCCGAAATAAAAATATTCCGTCTGGAGAAATAAATTTTTGATTTAGCGAAATGAGTTTTTGGATGTAATCATTTAATTTCGATGTCTTCTGAAGATATTCCGCCTTCGGGAGATATAATCTTGGTGTTAATTATTTATTTATTCATTAAACGGTTATTAGCGAATATTTCTACTTGTGACTCACGCGCCCCGGTATATAAAAAATAACAGGTGCTGAATATTCATGTCGTATTTGTGAAATTTAATACTTACAGAAAAAACTATTAATTTTATGTTGAACGTTAAAAACTTTTGTCCGTTTATTGAAAAAAATTTTTTTTAAATAATTTATCATTGATTTAATACTAGCATTTTTTAATTTTTATTTTAGCTTCATTGTGATGTGTATGCAATACAAAAACCACCATATTAAAAAAACATAGCTTGCTGTATATCGTGAATGTAGGTACTACATTTTTAGCGGTTATCCAATCATTATATAATCCTCAACTGCATCAGTTAATTGTTATGTTATTGTTAGATTATAAGATTATTAAGACATTTACTTAGGAGGAATACAAAAGTCAAAAAGGTGTACATTCTTTGTGTCTTATATGACCACAAATATAAATAATAGGCATAAAAATCACTTGGCAAACGGAACCTAGAAACAGTCAGAAAGAAAAAAATAAAATGAATCGAAACAGTCACACATAATCTTAGACATAAAATCTTATCTTTTGAAGTTGTTTATAATATGCGTTCATTTATCAAGTAATTGACAATTGTATTTTAATTCTAATCAAACGAAACGATTGGAAACGCTTCAATTTACTTAATCGAAATCATATTTTTGGGTATTCGTAATATAAAGCGATTCGTGGTAAAGATTAATCGAAAATAGTGATTTTACATTAAGCTTTGCCTTAACTTTGTACTTTTTGTATCTTCGTAGGTATACAATATCCCCCAATGAGCATTTAAATAAGTAACCGGCTAAGGCGATATCCACTATACACTCTAGGAACTACATAATCTACCCTAATCACGTAATAAAGAATAAAACTGGAAATGCCTTCCACATAAACTTGATTGGAAACATATGTAGAGCAAATTAAGGACCTTGGTTTTATTTTTGACAGTACATTATCTTTTATTCCTCGTATAAATGAAATAACTAACAAGGCCATGAAATGCTTAGGGCTTATTTTGAGAAAGGTGAAAGATTTTAAATTAATTAACTCTGTAGCGTCGAGAATAATCCATTGAATAATTAATAATAAACCGCTCGACCTACTTAGGTACGTACTTGCTAATTGCTACTTAGGTACGTATTTGCAGCCGAAATCAAAACAAAGCAACCTACCTGTTTCAAGTATCTACTCGCGACAATAATACTGCAGTCCGTCTGGGATACTACGAGAACTCGCCAGAAGGTTCGAGTCTACGGCCTATGCATAATCGCCGCAATGTCGAAGGTTCCCGAAACACACAGTCCGAGCGAGTGGCCTCGATTTAATTGCAATTTACTACCTACTGTCGCCATCGGCCGTGTAGTATAAATAAGCCCAACGCAGCGAGTCAGTCAGTCAGTCAGTCATCATTCTGCCGTCAGTCTACAAGGATCAACGAGTGTTAACCCGCGCTAATCTTACTAGCGCAAAGGACAAGATTCCCGGCTTCGCCCGTACCATCATGGACTCCATCGGGACACCATCATAGCGCCTCGGCCACGTCTATGGCCAGCGCTACTCGGATTACAAGCGCCCTGGTTCCAGTGTCTCTGACCAGCGCTTCTTCCACGCTACCATGACCACCACGAGGACACGCAGCATCCTCACTGGTCTACATCGTTCCCGTTCAACCGCCTACAAGGTCCGCCGCACCTTCGGCCGTCTCGTCAGCACTGGAGTGCCTGAAGACCTACGTTCTTCGCCAGTGCCTGACCTTCATCGAGTCCCGGTCACCAGCGCCCGGCGTCGACTCACTGACCCGCGCTTGACTTGCCAACACATCACAGCAGCAACCGGAGTATTCAACATCTGTCCTACGTCATCTCCTCGTCACGGCAACTGACTCACCAATAAACACATGTGACCTTCACAACTTTCTTTCATTTCGTGCCTCACCATAGATCCCCAAAACTCCTTTAAATTGCTATTCACTGGTTTGGTGAGAAGTAATCTAAAGTATAATTCAACAATCTGGGCTCCATTTTATAAGATTCACCAGCTAAAAATTGAGAGAGTGCAGCATAAGTTCCTGAGATTCATTAATTTTAAATTAGGGATTCCAACCGAAGATCTTAATTGTACTTTTTTAATGAACTTGCTAAACTTAACCAACTTATCATCAAGGCGCACCGGCGAGTTAACAAGCGTTATTTCGTTGCGAGTACCTACACGGGACACTCGACTGAATGCCCTGTATAATGTTCCAAAAACGCTAAAAATTATTTCGTAAACTCGCCTATTCAAAGATTACACAGACTTGGTAATAAGTAATAAGTATAGTTCAATCGATGTTTACCGCTGCCAATTAGTGTCAAAATTTAAAATCAATTTAATGGAATGTTTACATAATATATAAATGTTCTTCTATTAGACCTTTTGTCGATTCTTACGTAATAGAGATTGTTAATTAAAGTTACATATGTAGTTTATAGGCTAATGTGAACAACAATTTCATCCTTTTTTATTCAATTGATTTGTAGAATATTCTCAGATCATCTATTTTTATTTCACTTAATGAAATTACATGTTACCTACATTTTGTAAACTATTATGCTTCATGTTACCTATATTTTGTTAACCTATGCATTGTTAAATCTAATATTTTATGTAATCTGTATATTCTTATATATTATGTAGGCTCTTTATTTGTAATGTATTTAAAAAAAATTGCATTGTATTGAAAAGCCCTGTGGGCGTTTAAATGAAATAAATTAATAAATATGTGCCACATTATCTTATCTTTCGGTTCTAGACCATTTAGTCTCTTTTACACTTGCCTGAAATTGTATATCGCTATCCCATTTCAATTTCGTAATTATGGTAAATCACAATTTGGATTCAACTGGTCTTAAATTTGGACAACGAAACACTTTATTCCATGACCCGTATTACAAACTCGTATAAATTATTTTTTCACAATTTCTTAAAAAGAATTACTTTTCTTATAATACTCCTCGCAATAGATTGCACAGAAGCAATACAACTCATTACCTAGTAATCTAAAACTTCCGGCAACGAACAAAAAAACATTGGCGAAAGCTCTTAAAAGCTATTTCCTCAGCAGTTTTCTTAATGACTGATACATTATTTCTTTGGAACTCCAAAATATTTTCTGCGTTTATTTATTTTAATGTATCTATGTTGTCTTGTCTTTAATATAATGTTGTCTTTCCCGAAATGAGTTTTGTAAACTCACTGGGAATAATACATTAAAACTTATTATTTTGTACTGTATTATTTTGTAATAAATAAATAATTAATTAGTTAATTACACTTTAGACAGGAATACTTATTAGATGCGGGCTTTTTGTCTGGCGGTATTCCTTAAAGATTTTTCCTGTAGAGTATTTAACCATAATATTTCAATCAGAATTTAGCAGCATCACAAACTAAATGACTGTAATACTAAATGATAATGTATCTTTTTCTCATATGCCACAAATGCAATACATGGCTTTTTTGCTAACACCATAAAAAAATGAACAACATAATATTCTGATCAGCATAATATTCAAGATCATAATTCTTGAACGAGTGACACCAGCCATAAATACAAAACATAATCTGTAATGTTTTCCATACATAAAGAATATCCACATTGATTGACGATCCGTTCTTCCACACTCAGATGGACGGACATTTATCACGTTTGTAATAATAATTATGACCGCCGATTAAAAACAACTCATTTGAATAGGTTCTTCCATAGTTGGCACACCCGGTAGTATATTGTAAGCCCACCTGCCAGTGATGGGTGACAATGCCCAATAAAATGCAAGGAAACCCGGATTGTGAGCGCAGACTGGCGGCCGCCTGTGAACAGAAAAAAATCTTAATTGCAACAGCCGATGTTAGGTTTTGGCCGAACAAAAATAAACAATGGGCTCGTTAAGTACTGGCTGTGTGGAAAATGCGTAATATTTCATCAAGGCTTGATTCAAGTATATTTTATGGGTGTGGAAGAAAGAAATTACAACGTTTAACATGTTTGATATTGATTATTTATGAGCGTTCTCACCGTATTGTTTATCCTCCGTTCCTTGCCCTTTGCGTCCTTTCGTTGTTCCCAGCTTTGGGGCCGGACCTTCCATGTCCGCACATTGAAGTAGTTATTCATTTGCTCGGTTTTTCTGGATGCCTTTTTATTTGGTTCTAGGTTTATACCTACAATAATGCATTGTTTATAATTTGTTTTACATTGTTTGAACTTTATTTGTACTTTGTTTGTATTACCTTTTGTATTTGGCTCTATTTGTACTTTGCTCATACATTTTTTTCATTATTTGTATTCTGTTTGTACTTTCCTTTGCGTTTGTGCTTTATTTGTACTATATTTTGTGCTTTGTGTGTACTTTATTTGTAATTTGTTTGTACTTTGTAATGGGTTTGTGCTTTATTTGTATCTCGTTATTGTTTTGTTTGTACTTTGTATTTTGTTTGAACTTTGTCTGTAATTTGTTTGTACTTTGTTTATTTTTATTTGTATCCAAATTATTTTTTATTGGTTTATTCTTTCATATCATTTCTTATAATCACTATCAGTGCCATCAATTTTTGCACCAACAACCATTTTTCCCGGTGCTTACTTGCATATTCCCATCATCATTCCACTATTTTAGCAATATCAGTCCAGTACATTTGACGTTTTAAGGTTTTTAGGTCAATCACTTAAATTACCTCCATCATTGTACTTTTTTGTTTGTTGTAATAATACAATAGAATTATTCAACACGTAAAGGATTACATTATGTCCTTCGTGTATTTATAAATTCCCCTCGTCACCTTTAGATGTTTTCAGATAATATTGTGTTGCTCGGTGAGTTATTTTTGGCACACCCAATATTCAAATTCCGGGACGTGACCAAGATAACAATACTGGGCAACATAAAATAAATAATTAAGAATTATTTTATTATAATATTTGTGTATTATTTCGTATTATTCTGCATTCTCGTTGGATGAAGTCACGTCTAAAAACTAACGAAAATAAACTCGTATTATACACATTTTTCACTTTTGTTTTGAACTTTGTAAAACGCAGCTGCTATCGCAGGAATCAGATATTATTATTATATGTTACTTATACGAGTAAGTCAAACACTTTGGATCACGATTTACAAAACTTTACACTATTTTCAGTTTTGTTTAATTATCCCTTCCTGTACACATGATTTAAATATTGTTTTTTTAAACAATGCAGAGCTTGACTTCTCTAGTCTAATGATGGGCCTGTCCAGATATTAATCTATCCATATAAATAAAAATGTTAATTTTCGTTCGTTCAAAATATTAAATCTCCGAAAGTTCTTCACTGATTCCTGATATTCGACAATATCCTGATAAAATATTAGTCATTCAGAATATATCGAGAACACGTGTTCTTTTCCTAATAAATATCATAACAGATGCTACAATTTCAGTGTGTTAATATTAAGTATCAGTATTTTTATGAACACGTATTCCGCCCTCCTCACAAAACACTCGTTTCTAACTAATACTTTGTTGGGAACTATGTCAATTCATTGTTTAAAGGCCTGCAGTCCCGTTTTATAAAGGAAAACGATTAATTTAATAAAAATTATTTTATATCAGTAAGTTTTCTCTGTGAAACATCATCTGTTGTGCTAGCTTCTTAGAGCAAGCACCAGTAAAATATTTGTAGAACAGACTCAGCATACCCACATTGCGTCTGTTCATTAGAGACGGCAATCGATCTGTTAACAACGGTTTGTCAGTCAGACGGACCGCCCTCCTTTGCACAGAATCAAGTACCAAGTATTGTGGAGTCCCAGCCGTTGGAGTCCCAAATTGGGCGTACTTGAGATTTTTACAGGGTTAGCAGCTGGTCCAAGACGCCCAGATTCTTGGAAACCAGATTTACTTGGGCTTCTGTAGAGCTCCGATTCTTGTGCCGGTGTGATACTTAATTGTCTTGTCTTGGTACTTACTCCAAACATTTCAATGGAGTCTTTATTGGGAGAGGCGCTTTAATAAAATTGCACCAGACAGTCATCAATCTCTTCCTTCATTAATCAGACATCCTTGGGTTTTTGAGATGGTGAAACTGATCAGGTTGGCCTCACCCCAGGCGCGAACCTTCTCGAGATGGTGGTCAACTTTTTGTCTCAAAACTTCCCGAGTTGTTTGGACAATACAGGTGGAAGGGAGGTTGTCAAAAAGATAACCCTCGTGAACGCAAAAAATCGGTGTGCAACAAAAATTAATAATTTAATTATTTCACTCGACGCACAAAGGCATTGAGAGGGTTAAAGAAACAATATGGTTATGGTAATATTATATTATTGTAAACGGGCGTCCTTTTGTCTGTCGGAAAAATTTAAAATATATTCAAATACTAATAAATTAAGCGCAGCCTCTATAAAGTCACATCTTTATTATTATCGTTTGTAAAAGTTCAGCATTACGAATTCCATTGTTTCTTTTTGCCATAAAATAAAGACGTGTATATTTTATTGCTATTTATTTTTTTTATCCGTCACGTATTTTCAATATTATATTTACGGTAACGAGCACAACTTAAAAGTTTGATTTTTTAAATCGTACATATTATTATGGTTCTGCCGCTAAAAACCCTATCGTAGCCCCACTCTTTGTAGGTGACCGGATAACTCATCAAAATGGCAATTCAACACACCCATAAAAAGTGTTATAAAGTTATGAAAAGTGATGAAACAAAAACCTGGTTAAAAGGGTTATATATGTAAATATTTAACTTAGTTTTTGTTTCATCACTTTTAATGACTTCATATCACCTTTTAAAGGTGTGTTGCATTGTCATTTTCATCATTTTTGAGAAAGGGAAATGATTTCAACGTATTCTATTTAAATGCAGATTTTGTTTATATCGCATAAGGGTTTCAACTGCCCAGAGGCGGAGAAACTATAACATCCCCAATTTTGGATGTTTTGAGCCTGGAGGTTATGGGGGCATATGACTAGGTAAAGGGAAAGATGAGGAGTTAGTCAGTGTTCAGATCTGGTCATTAAACATAGCTAAAGCCATTTCCAGCAATGTTTTGATTCAAAATGGTTATCTTTGTTTTTTAAAAAAAGGATGACAAACATTCACGGGTTACGAATAACCTGACAATATTTGAAAATCTCCTACTAACACCAAACTAAGCGGAAAATGTTGCTTGTGTTGTGATGGAGTACTTAGTCAGCCGAGGAATTGAACACACTACGCCTGGGTGGGACCCAAACGCGATATTAACTCAGCCACCGACCGGTCAACGAACGTTATTTTCATCATAAGATATAACGCAACAATTTGTAAGTAAATCATTTTAAATAGACCATTGCTTGTGCAGAGATATACAGTGGTACCTCGACATACGAGTTGAATTCGTTCCGCAACCTTGCTTGTATCTTAAATTACTCGTATATCGATGCAGATTTCCCCATACAAAACAATTAGTCCGTTCCAACCCCCGATATGTCACCCCAGTTATTTTTGTTACGTGGTTTTGAATAATAAAACAAAAAAGAGAATGTAAATAAATAAATTAGATATCCTTACTGGTCTTTGCCTTTTTCGCTACATTTTTCTCGCTTTCAACTGTAGGCCGTTTAAAAAAAAACATGTCCAAGGAGGTTTGTTTCTTCCTCCCTCTCAGAATGTTCCGGAAATGAGTTAGGCAAGTGTCATTTAAAAAATCAGATGCACGACCTGTTGCAATTTTTTCTGGGTGTTTCTTTTCCACGAACTGTGAAACTCTCTCCCACATTCCTAAGATCTCCTTTATCTCACTTGTAGAAATAACCTCCTCCTCCTCTGACTCCTCGAAACCAATTTCTTGCATAACATCCGTATGCTGCTGTGACTGTAACTCTTGTATCTCCTCAGTCGTCAGTCAGCCACCGAACTCGTATCTCAAATTTCGCTCGTAACTCAAAGCAAAAAATCACTCGCTCTCCGGCTCGTATCTCGAAAAACTCGTATGTTGGGGCACTCGTATGTCGAGGTACCACTGTACTTGAAGGATCAAAACATTATTTATTTAATAATAATAGTGTTTTTGTTAGGAAGCTAAAGTATGAAACAAAAAATATATAAAAAGAAAGAACATTGTCGAATTAAGTCGCTACATACCCAGTATTTTTGGGCATTTGCCAGGTAAAGCTAACTGAGAACTTTTTTGAACCCTTCGATTCTATCGGTGTTACAAATACAGTCAAAGTGTCCTATTTAAATATCCTGTACCTTCTTGTCAAATCATATTTCTTTTAAGTGTCAAATAATTTGACAAAACGACATTTTGTCTGTTCTGTTCCGTAAGAAGAAAACTTGTTATTTTAAAAATACATTTAACCCTTCGAACTTTTAAATATAATAACCCACGAGTCTCACCAACGGTGAAATTTATCATGGACTTTTGGAATGCTTCCGAGGTATTTTAAATATGCTGCATGTTTATTATTTTTGTGAAAGTGAGAATATTCTAGCAAAAAAGAATTTTGACTCGAAACGAAATAATTTTGATAGAATTAACATATCAAAGACAAAATTTACAACATACAGTATAAATAGCACGGAACAGCCAAAAAACAACACAAACACCATAAAAATACACGAATGTTTAAACACCAACATCTGCGAATGCCCTCCTCTAGAAAAAACAGAACAAATAAAGTATCTAGGAATCGTAATTGACCATAACCTTAGATGGGTACCTCACATCAAACAAATCACAAATAAACTTCTCAAAACAATACACATTTTTCTAAACATAAGAAACATATATTAAATAAAACAATTGAAAACAATAGAAACCGCACAGAAAACGATCTTAAAGGTAATACTAAAAAAACATAGACTGACTGATACAGACCAAATATTCAACAGCTGTGACGTGCTAGATATTCGCCAATTATACGTTAAAACACTACTAAACTACATATTTGACAAAAAAAATTCAACATACACAAAATAACACTAACAGACCAGTTAAACAAGCGTACAAAGAAAACATAAAAACTCCGACAGTAAATTCAAGCTTTGGACAAAGACACTACCAATACCATGCTATAAAAGCTTTCAACAGTGTAAAATTGAAATTAAAATTGAGGAAAATAAAAATAAATTCACACACAAAATGGATTAAAGAACAAAAAAGACAATATTACCAAAATTTCATAGCATAAAATAAAAATAAAACCTACACGTAACACAGGAAACCAATATAAACACACATCACTCACAAACACACAAGATTATTTTCAATGTATTATTTTTTAATTTTAAATATATTATCATGTATTATGTATTTTTAATTTTAAATGTATTATTTTCTCTTTAAATGTATTATGTAGATTATATTTGAATATTATAAAATGAAGGCCTCAGCACGGGCAACCCACCCAGTGAGGCCAACATTACTGGAAAACTTTGAAATGTAAAAAATATTGTACCAAATAAAAAAATCGGTATCTAGAAAAAAAAATTATTTTGTGTGGGGAATTAGTAGGAAAACAACCACTTCACTTTTTATTCCGTTTATCCAATAAAAATATATTTAATGTTTTAACTTTCAACTGTCAACGAAAAAATCCCGCCAAATTGTAATCATACACTTTGAAAAGTTTTAGCATTTTATCCATGGAATCAAGTATAAATATTTTATGATAGCTGAAAATAGTAATTAATTATCTTTCGCTTGAAATCCCAATTATCTTTCCCAAATCATATATCTCCGTATTATAGAAAAAAGATTTAAAAAATACTTTTTTATTAATGTGTGGACGCCCCGGTCAGATCTGTCCTTCAGAAGCTCTAATGGAATATGATGTTTGTGGCTAGTAATGTATGGATGCCCCGGTCAGATCTGTCCTTCAGAAGCTCTAATGGAATATGATGTTTGTGGCTAGTAATGTCTTTCCGAGGCTTGAAGGGTTAAAACTCGGGCAAAGCCAATTTCTTGCAAGACATTATTTTTGGTGTCTTCGTGTCTCACCAGTTTCTTGTAGATTTTTTTTCTGAAATATAAACGATAAAAAATGGAGGTTTAATGAATTAAATGTCTATTTTATCACTATGACGTAACGGGGCAGGGTCTTTATTGAAAAAACAATCTGACATATATCTGAGAAATAACTATGAATATATTTGTTTAATGACGGCCATATTTTATGATATAATCGGAAACATGATACGCGAACACCTGGCGGAGTCGCCCAATCGTCTTCTGACGTTACACGAGATTCAAATGTTAACTTGCTCCAGATGAATTTTGGATATTACTCGTTGAATAATTACGTTTCTAAAATATTTAATAGTAAAATTATACTGTAGACCAGGAAAGAGATATTTTCCTTCAACTGTTTCTTCCATATTATTATAATTTTACGTTGATTATGTGTACAGATTGGACCAGAGCAGCCGTGTAAAACGCCGTTTTCGAAATCCGACGTAGCATAGAGTTAGCGAAAAGATTACATTAAACGATTATTTTTTTGTGGTTTTTAAAATAGGTACGTATTTATCTATATCCGAATACAACCTTTATACAGTATAATACTATCTTTATACAGTTAATAAACGACCGTTTATGTCACAACATTAGTAATATAGAAATTGACATAAAATGGTTCATATAAAGGTAAATGCATTGTTCATACAGCAAAATAGGGTTGCTTATCGGTTGTATAAATTTGAAATTTCTCATCGAATTTCCCAAAATTTTCAAGGAATTTTAAATGTGCTATATATTTCTTCTTTTTGAAGATGTCGCGGAAATAAATACAATTTTATGAAACTGTATAAAATATACAGATTTTGGTATTTTAAATATACTTTGATATTTATTAATTGGAATATTTTAATTTCGAACATGAAAAAACTTAAACTCCAAACATTAAAAATTGTAGATAGAGAAATTTTGTTAAACACATTTCTTTTATTTAGGAAATCTGTAAGACAATTATCACCTCACTTTTTATCACGTTTACAAAATTAAATAATTCCTGGAGAATAAAAACAAAAAAGAAATTTTGAATTCGTCGCCAGCGCAATATATAAACGTTGATTTCTGTGATTTATAATTTCCTCACAAAAAAAAAACATTTACCTTATTTAAAAAACATCACTTTTCTATAATTTTTAATTAATTTCTGTTAACAATCAATGAAAAAATAATATGCCTGAAATAGCCTCGCTTTTCCAAAACGGGAATATGTCCGTCCCATTCTAGTGTGCTGAAATGCGACGTTGCAAGCTCTTTCGGAGCCCAGTTAAGGAAATATTTTATTAATACTAACTCGAATATAAACTTTTAGAGTCTTTATACAATGCTTAATAATAAACGAAGTTAACGGTTGTGAATCTATTTTTTAAGGAAGGCTGCTTAGTTTAAAAAAGATTCTTTGTAATAAATCAATAAAGTCTTTTGGTAATTTAGGTTTAAATTTGTTTGTTTGATTCTAGTTTTTTTCCACTGATATTTCTCCAAATTTCTTTATTGCTCCATACATTAACAATTAAGTTGAATACAGCTTTAAAAAACAATAAATATTTTTACAATTTCTCATTATGATTTTCGAAAGGTATTTGAAATAAAAAATATATTTTTCTAATTTTCTTTTATTCAATAAATCAAGTCAAAAATTTGCTCAAAACTCGTGAGATTTTTAAGTAGGTACCTAAATATCTACCTACTTTATTTTAAAGTAACTTTTTTTTTATTTCAAATAAGGAGTTATCCATTTTTTTCTAAATAAACCTCAATGATATTTATTTTTGAAACTTTTTTCGTGCCGGCATAATATTGATTATTCTCATCTTACAGCTCGTCCTGGGACAACGAACTGGTGAGATATAAAAAAATGTTGTGTCCGATACGGCAACCATCTTTAATCGGAACCGGAACGTAACAAACAATTTTACATACCGATGAAATCTCAAATGCTAGTGGCCTTCGCTACGCCTTTTTTTTATAGTGAATAACTCACAAGAGTCCCAACTGCTCCCGTCTGGAGCCAGTGAGACTATGGCATCCCCAATTGGGGGATGTTGTGAGGCTGAAGGTAAGTGGGGAAGGGAAAGAGGAAGGTGGGGAAGTACCTGGCTATTCAGATCTAGTCACTAAACACGGCTAAAGCCATTTGGAGCAACGTTTCAATTCTGAATGGTGGTCTTACAACAGGGCGATACTGGTAGTATCTTCCACTCTAAAAAGCCTAATCAAACCTTACACACATTACTCCTTATTATCTATAATTTGGACGTGGCATATACGTATTAAATGTTGGGGTGACACACTATGCTATAATTTTACTCAGGAGAGGGGGGTCAGATCGATTGAGGAACTGCCGCCAAAAATCATTTCTTTGTATGGGATCTGTCACTTTGGCAGATGACAGACGCGTAATTCCGTAAATCGTTTAAATCATAAATTCACAGTTTTCACAGTCCTCCTCGCTAGGGTTTCCTATTTTCAGTCTGTAGTTTTATATTTTACTTCGATTAGTCTTTAAATTGTCTTCATAATGTTTGCAAGTTGATGATCACCGAGTTCTCTCGACCATGTTTTTACTTTTGTTATAAATATATATTATTTATTTATATTTTGATTTGTTAGAGCGTTATAATATAGTTTCGTAGTATGAAATATAAAATTTCATCTTCCAAAACTAAGTAGGTTATTTAGAAATTTCACGCATATTGTATTAAAGTGTTATATTTTGATTTTGTTAGAAGTCAACATTAATGCAATTCACCCTGGAACGCTGGAACCCGCTTTACGAAAGTCATGTACAGAACACGAAAAAAAAAATTATGCTTTCTAAATTTTAAATATATTTATGAATATGATTAAATTGACAGACAAAAGGATATTCACTGACTTGATATTTCTATATAAAATTCTAAACGACGCATTTGATAGTTAAGAATTGATTGAATTGATAAGCTTTCGAATTGCAATACGTAATATTAAAAGTAGGGATTTATTTCTGTTCTGAAATTTTGGGACTAACTGCCATATGTATTCCTCATTGCCCAAAATACTTACTGAGGTAAATAATTATACCGAGACAGTGGACATGTTTAATTTATCACCTAAAAAATACAAAATATTGTTTATGAGGCAGTTTAGTTATGTATAGTAAAAACTGTTGAATTTTTACTATTCATATGTAAAAATCCCTCAAATAAAAGATAAATAAAATATGTGTTCAAACTGGAAATGGTCGGTATATTTAGGCTTATTGACAGGATTTATGTATGTTGGGCGGTTGAATAATCAGAAATGTTTTTTTATGATGTTATTTCTCTTGTGATTAAAAAATATAATATACAATATGTAATCCCACCGGCTTTGGAATCATAACATTTTCCACATTACCGCAATCATCAATATTTTTAGAATGATTTTTAGTATTTTTTCTTGGTATGTTGTTGGTGTAAAGGTGTGTAGTATCGAAGAGACATCAACGCGTTTAGGCATGTAGGAACAAGCCTCAAATCTCAGGGTGGGATATCACGTGCACGCGTGCCCCGTGCTCGTGGGTGGTTCTGTGCGCGCGTGCGTGCTAGATGGGTATCGGGGGCGGATGATACAAATATCTTGATTTCCAGAATATCGTATGACGCGCACCTGGCCTCTGCCCCCGGTCCAGGTATCCGAATACAGGTGATGCGATGCAGGTGAGAGCAACCGGTGGTCATATTGTTGCAATCATTGTTTATAAGATTTATTACAACGATAAAAGCGTTTTTTTATGAGGAACTAGAGTTATTAGTCTTCGAACAAGTCAATTGTGAAAAATTGAAAGTTGGTGAGAGAAAATATTAAAAACTATGCTAAAAATGTACTTTTCTACGACACGAATGAAAGAATATTTTAAAATAAATGTTTTTGACACAAGCCTGGGGCTTAATTTATTTAGACAATAACTTAATGAAGAAACTGCATTCAAGCCATAGCGCAATGGAAATTCAATTAGATTTAATTTTAGTTAACCCCTCAGGCTAATTTGTTCGCTTTTGGGAACAATTCGTATGGTCTCATAGAAATCGTTGTGTCTCCCTTACTTTCATGGTGAAAATATGATCTAAACAGTGGTAGAAAGAGAAAACACCAAGCTTTATATTCAAATCTAGAAGTTATAAACAGAAGAATCAAAATGTTCACCTCTATGAAACCAAAGGTTCCGATCGCAATTTGAAAAAAAATAAAATTATTTTCATATGAAACGACAAAAAATGTGATGACAATAACGTATGTAATACATTCGTCATATATTTTAGTTACAAAAAAAAAGAGTGAGCCATTTTTATTTTTTTATCTTTGATTTCAATTATTAATATTTCAAAAATGATATGTAAGTTTTGAAAGTATATTTCATCACCTTTCAAGTACAGTTATGAGTTTTCTGATACGTTCAGAAATATTATATTAATTCGGATTTTATTGCAAAGCGAAAATACCCCGACCTCCTGATGGAATATAGGTTAACTGAGCTCTTGAGCAATTAAGAAAATGTCACTTAATTATAGATGTCAACTACGAACCAACTCAACATTATTCATTATCTAACTATCAGGGGTAAGGTTAGGTTAGGTTAAGATGGAGACCTCAACGCAGTTACATTTAACATAACAAATCTCGCAAACTGATCAACGTTTAAGAAAATGTTCGACAAAAAACTCGATGTTCTCTTAAAGCCAGGTCGGTCGTATTTGACTATTTACATTTTTTTCAAATAAGGCGATGCCATACGTAGTAATGCAAAATCATGTGTTTTTGGTTTGAAAATTTGGTCGCCTAGAAATGTTTCAGATGCTTTAAATAAATACCGCCAGTATAATACATCTTGGCCTTTGAAATAATCGAGTATTTTTTAGATAAGTCTTTTTATAAGCCCAGAAAAAAATAATGTACAAGGCTTATGAAAACTGCTTTAGAGATCAAAATCTCCTACTTACGAACCCATTTACGGTTATGATTTTATTGTATAATGTGGCATATCAAGTTATTTATAAAATGATCGAAAAAAATACACAAAATAAAATAAAAGGCACTTTTTGGCCATGTTTTTTTCTTGCATAAATCAAAACAGGCGGATGGTGTTAAGCGGGAATTTAAACCATGTCGACATCTACGTAAGGGTTGTTATTGATAGCGGCTCAATTTAAAATACTACACAACGTAGTGCATCGCCTTAAAGATATTTTCGAAAAATTAAAGAGGAGTCATAGTTTTTTTCGTTAGTAAGTAAGTAAATCTAATTCTAGTTACGAATTTTCTCCAAGATACACTTGAAATTTTAAAAGAGTTAATATCTTATGCATTCTGCTTCTTCTGGACCTAGATGTTCTTTTCAAAGGCCCATTTTAAAATGCTTACTATCCTTACTACTAATCCTTACTACTATCCTTACTACTTACTACCCATGTGTCGACCACTGTGTAGGTCGGTACCTGACTATATTAATATTATATGAAACCATTATCCTTCTTCTGTGCGAGGTTATTTATGTGCTTTACTAACGATGTTATTTTATTAAACACATAAGAATCTGTCAGTTTCTCAAATTCTTTTGTTTGGGATCGTTATTAGTTTTGGTTACTCTTTCTACATTGTACCCTCTTCTTTCGTTTAGGACTACAGTCGTACAAACTTATCATTTTAATCGGGGCAACGTTTCTGTTATTTAAAAACAATCGTAAAATCAATCGTAAATTCATATTTATTTTTTACAACATAGATAAGTTCTCGTTTAAAAATTATTGTCGACGAGTAATTACACCCTGATGATAAATTTTGTATAATATATACACGATATATATTATACAAGACTTACTGCACAATACAGTGGCAACACAAGTTTGTTTAACGTTTAATTAAAAAAAATAATCTAAAATTAACACAATACATGAAATATATAAAGTTGCATTTAAATGCACGTAATATAAGAAAGGAGAGAAAAAAAACTGAAAAAAGTTCTTAAATTGCAGATAGCATAAAAATAATTCAAAAAAATAGTAAAATCCAATAGATAATACAAACAATAATAATAGGCCCATAAATAATAATATTATGCTGCATAAAAACATCATTCAGGTATGTCTTAAATGCTGGTAAACTTATATTAAATACTTTCACATTTGAGGTTAATTTGTTTCCATGTGTAGAAGCTGAGAAATAGGTACGTGTGTATTATAGTTATGTAGACCCGGAATTATTGTTGTAGAATAATATATTTTGCCTGGTTACTCGATTTTGTACTTTCAAGTCGATGAAATGCACAAGAAACAATTATTAATAATAATTAAACAAAAAAGTTAAGTAATTAATTTTTCTTATATTATCTAATAAATCTATTTTAAGCGTATTTGGTAAGAATGTATAGTTTATGTATTGACTAGTAAGTATAGTTTATATTTTGAAAAGTATTTATTGAATAGTATGTATAGTTTATATTTTGAATAGTGAGTATAGTTTATCTATTGAATAGTATGTATAGGGTATATTTTGAATAGCATGTATGGTTTATGTATTGAATAATATGTATAGTTTATGTATTGAATAGTATGTATAGTTTATGTATTGAATAGTTTATGTATCGAATAGCATTTATAGTTTATGTATTGAATAGTATGTATATTTTATTTACTGAATAGTATGTATGGTTTATGTATTGAATAGAATGTATAGTTTACGTATTGAATAGTTTATGTATCGAATAGCATGTATAGTTTATGAATTGAATAGTATGTATAGTTTATGTATTGAATATTATGTATAATTTATGTATTAAATAGTATGTATAGTTTATCTGTTGAATAGTATGTATAGGGTATACTTTGAATAGCATATATGGTTTATGTATTGAATAGTATGTATAGTTTATGTATTGAATCGTATGTATAGTTTGTATAGTGTATTTATTGAATAGTATGTATAATTTATGTATTGAATAGTTTATGTATCGAATAGCATGTATAGTTTATGAATTGAATATTACGTATGGTTTATGTATTGAATAGTATGGAGAGTTTATGTATTGAATAGTATGTATATTTTATGTACTGAATAGTATTTATAGTTTATGTTTTGAATAGTATGTATAGTTTGTATAGTGTATTTATTGTATAGTTTATGTATCAAATAGCTTGTATAGTTTATGAATTGAATAGTATGTATGTTTTATGTATTGAGTAGTATGAATAGTTTATGTATTGAATAGTATGTATAGTTTTTAATTGATAAATCGTAAACATTTATGCTGCACACATTCAGTATTTCTTATATGATATATTGTGAAATGATACTTTAAAATGCCATTAGGTTAGTAACGACATGTCTGTAATACTTGCCTTAGCATGGAAATTTGCAAACCAGATTTAAAAAAAATCACATCGCTAGTAGGTACCTATTCCATTTGTAATTTTTTTTAACACATTTTCGGTGGTTAAAAATAAATATACCATCGAAAATGATCACATTTTTAAAGCAATTAATTTAGTAATATTTTAACATTTTTACTGGCCTTCTGTAGAGTGTAGCTAACTTTAGAAAATTGCTCAACGGAATAATAAAAATATTTAGTAAAAAATTTCTTTAGAACCGCAAGTTTTTTCTTAAATAAAATTATAACAGTAATACACTTATTTCACTTAATGGCTGCCAAAATTCGAAATACTTGAACACTAACTACGACTTAAAAATGAACGCGGCCTGATTCGC
Organism: Hesperophylax magnus; assembly: GCA_026573805.1. NCBI lineage: Eukaryota > Metazoa > Arthropoda > Insecta > Trichoptera > Limnephilidae > Hesperophylax > Hesperophylax magnus. The sequence continues at coordinate 13,498,491 of JAIUSX010000022.1, forward strand.
AAGTTCGGGATGAGATAACGTTTTGGTATCTATCTAATTAACGCCAGCTAGCGCGATGGTCATATAACGAAATAGCGATATCGGGTCATACAGTCACCACGTGTAAATATCTAAAGCTGTTAGGAATAAGGTCGCCGGTAGGTGCAAAGTCCGATGAAAAACAGGCTGTGGTAGAATTGTGTTAAGTTGTGACAGCAGTCAGCAGCCTTAATCCGAATACCTGAAGAGATAAATTAATTAAAAGTAACAATTTATGTCGGAGTGTTGACATTTTATGTGACCGGTCTGCATTCCGCACTTTATTTTATATCAAGATACCAACCTAATATTATAAGCACATGTGTAGGTATTTTATTTTGGAAAGCAGTCTCTGGTTTATGGCTGATGGCTGCATACTCATACCACTTTCATGTCTTACGATGGTATATCATTTTTGTCCCAATGCCCTCTCCTTTCAGAGGTAGGATACAATATGAGTGATTTTCACCCTGAAGGCTACTCTCACCAGCAATGCACCCGCACCAATAGCATAAGTTTCGAAGTCTTGAGGTGCAGATGACACTAAAAACTTTGTTCATAAAAATAATATATATCGTTTAATGTATATGTGTTTGGGGAGTCAAAAAACAATAATGAAGAATTTGAACAATTCATCTAATTTCAACGTTCATTTCAAGTTCAGTTATTATTTCAGTTCTGCCAAGTAACTGGGCTATGATAATATAATAACAGAAATTGAACAGGACATTCACTGAACTCGCAAATTAACGTTGAAATTTTATGAATTGTTTAAATTCTATGAAACAACCCGTCCTGAGTAACAGTAGTTACCTATCGGAGGCAACTTTGATTTACCATTTTCTATAAGCTTATTACAACGATACGCCAATCCCAAAAAAAATATTTTTGTAGCGAGTTTGAATATTTTTATGTATAGGGTTTTCCAATAAGAGGTGTTATTTTGATATTAAACCGTAAAAGATCAATGGTTTCGTTGCTTGTGTGGCACGTAGCGCCATCTTGTTGAAAGTAAACGTTGTCCAGATCAATACCATCCAATTCCGGCCATAAAAAATCATTAATCATCTCTCTATTTTTATTTTATTTTATTTTATTTTTTTAATTCTTAAATATATTTGTATTACAATGGTATGGTATATTGTCCTCCACGATAGGAGTTCACCTGTGTTGTGGAGGACTTTTTCAATTGTAAAGTTATATAATTCTAAAACAATACAGTGGAGTTGGGTTACACAGAGAAACAATAAAAATTAAAATATAAAATCGATTTTTCCATAGTTATAACAGAAAAAAAAGTGAAATATAAAAAATTAAATATTAAAAGGATTGTAGCCAGTTCCATATGTGTTTTTTGTATTCTGTAAGATTAGATGTTTTATATTGTGTTGGAAGTGAATTGTATAGTTTTATAGCCTGGAATATGTATTGTTTTTGTTCAAAGGATGTGTTGGTTTTTGGTATTAGTAGTGGGTGTGCATGTCTTGTTCTAGTATTGCGAGAAGTTTGTGAAGTTTTAAATGTGTTTAGGTTCTTGTAAAGGAAAGTAAGTATTTGTTTTGAATATAATTATAATTATAATTATATCTATAGCGCAATCCATTCAACGTAACTGTTGCTCCAGCCTTATTTTTGAAAAAGTAAGATCCAATGACTCCGCTGGACTATAAACCGCACCAAACAGTCACACGTTTAGGATAAAGAGGCTTTTCAACAATAATTCTTGGGTTTTCCGAGCCCCAGATGCGACAATTTTGCTTGTTGACGAAGCCACCGAGGTGGAAATGGGCCTCATCACTCAAGATAAATTGCATTTGATTCACTCAAGTGAATTTTAATAATTTCAATGCGTTGTTGAAGCGTGTATGATTTCATTTTTTATTAATGGCGTAGTTTCTACTTGTCAAATGTCAAAAAATGACAGCTTCAAAAGTAACAACTATCGAAATAGCGGGCTATTCAAAACAACACCTCTCATTGGAAAACCCTGTAGTTACGTAATTATATCGATGAACACTGACATAGTTCATAATATAAATTAAACAAAACTAATACATTCATGAAAAAAAATTGATTAATTTAAAAAATGGGTTGAAATTTCTCTGGGTCTGAAAATATCTATAAAAAACCAGCTTCCCAATTCAACCGACAATGTGTTCGAACATAACTAAAAAACCAACTAATTTGACACTCATTTTCAAAGCGTCACTGTACCACATGGCTATCGGTTGATTAACTTCGTATTGTGGACCCTCGTGATTCATGATGTGACCAGCACATTAAAGTGGTATTTATGTAACTGGTGTTATTTTGCATTATTAACCATTAGTCTTCCGATCTAACAAGTATCATGCTTTCTCCGTGTGAATGCTTGGTTTAGTATGGGTTGTTTCAGAGAATTTGAATAATTCATCAAATTTCAAAGTGATTTTCAAGTTCTGATTTTCAGCCTAAAAATGACTATATAATATATAATTCTACTTAAATGTACATATATATTTCTTTTAATCAGCATTCATATTAAATACACAAGTGGTTTTTTGACGTGCTTGTTAATAAATACAGGACTATCTGGAATTGATGATGATCTGGGATTCTGGGATTGTGATGATTCTATTCAAATTCTGTTATTATTTCAGTTTTGAAATACAACTGGCCAATAATGATACAATAACAGAACTTATGAATTGTTCAAATTCTCTGAAATAGCCCATCCTTATAACGAGTCGTTTCGGAGAATTTTAACAATTCTTCAAATTGCAAAATGAATTTTAAAGTTCTGTGAAAGATTTTGCCAAGATCTCTTATTATTTCAGTTCTGTCAAGCAAATAGTCTATAATCATATAATAATAACAGAGCTTGAATAGGACTTTCATATAACCTGAAAATGAACATACATAATATGACACGATCCTCATCCTATAGGAATTCTATATAATTAATTGAAGACATAACAGTTTTCTTTAGTTCTAAGGCGCAGGAATTTTGAAGGTTTGCTGTGTCTACCTAAGATTTTCAGCCTGAAAATGACAATTTTAGAATCCCACTTATATATATTTCTTTTAATCATCATTCATATTAAACACACAAGTGAATTTTTGACATACTTATTAATAGATACAGGAGATTATGGCTCTGGGATCGATGATCTACACCATGTTGTGCACGAATTTCACTATACCTATTCAACGGTGTTTCAATTTTGAGACAAGCAACAGAGTTGGTTTTCTAAATAAAGTTAAAAAAAGTAAGTATAAAATAAATTAATAATATAAGTTTTACATAAAGTTATAAAATACAGTTTCTTGATTATTATTATTTTATATGAAGATCGTTCAAGAGTCCCAGGTGCTCCATCTGGAGCCAGTGAGACTATAACATCCCAATAAATTGGAAATGTTGTTTCAAGTTTTGTGAAGTCTGAACGTAGTGGGGGGAAGGACGTGGTGAAAGTAGGAAAAGTACCTTTCTATTCAGATAATATCACAAAACACGGCTAAAGCCATTTCAGGCAACTTTTAAATTCTGAATGGTGGTCTTTCGATGTGAGTATTTTCCACTCTACAGAATATTATTTTTACTGAATTATTTGTGAAACAACACAAATTAATTTTAAAAAATTTAAAAAAATCGAAAGAATTTTATTTATAATGTTCAAAGAATTAAAAAATACATGGAAGCTTTAGCGTATGTAACTTCCATACAATGTCATCGTAGATATCCATCCTAATTGTATTTCGTAAACTCAATTTTGTATTGGAAATTTAATCCCCGATTAGGCAAGTATTTGGATCACGAAAACGACCACAAGGCATTTATTGTGTTCATGTGATATTTTTGTGTATAAATAAAAAAAAAATTATACACTAAACGCACTCAGTTTGTCAGTACCGCACACGCATTTATAATACAAGGTGAGTTCAAGAAAGTTTAAAAACAATTTCCCACATTTGAAAGGTCGTGAAACCCAAACCTATTATAAAAAACACGACTTAAAAAATACATTACACAAACACTGGAGTCTAACAACATGAAATTTGAGGATGGGAATCTCACCGCATTACTTCAATGAAATTGGGCTATCGAATAAATTGATAATGAATTATAGGACCTGGCCCTTGGGCGTTTACGTTCCTGTGGGGTCTATAAAGCCATTAGCCGGCTGTTTAACATAACCGAGACACGGAGGTGGAAGTAAAAGCAGTCGGTGTCGGTGGTAACCCGATACGTTTACACAGGTAGCTTTGAGTAATACGGATACATTCAGAAACAGAGGTAAAAAGTTATTTCAGAAGAAACTATTTAACTTTTTATTGTGTCTGTGATAGACTATGTGACCAGTAAGTGAATGAAAGAAGTTGGATCTTCGTTAAGGACGGGTTGTTTTGGAGAATTTGAACAATTCCTCAAATTTCAACGTTCATTTTCGGGTTCTGTGAAAGTCTCATTCAAGCTATGCTATAATATCATTATGATATAGTTGCTTGACAAAACTGAGATTTTGAACACCAAAACTTGAAAAAATCTTTCACAGATCTTGAAAATTAACATTGAAATGAATTTTGAATAATTGATCAAATTCTACGAAACAACCCGTCCTAAGTATTGCAGAACAGTATGTTGAATGTGAATGAAGCAAAAATGAGACAACTAATAAAACTGCTCAGTGGGCAGAATGCTAAATCAGAGTGCAGTGTGTAACCATGTAAGACAGAGATGAGCAACACGCGGCCCGCGAGCCCATTTCGTATGACACACGAGAATTTTGTCTTGATATCTTGACTTTTTGAATTTCTTTACTTGTAAAAAGAAAAAATGCAAAATTTTTCGCAACGCCTTCAAATCGTGTTTTTAAAAACATGTAAATAATAGAATACAGTTTTATTTTTTCTCATTTAATAGTAATTATTTTGATTTCCGGATGCTAAGATCAAATATTTAACGTTTACAAAATCTGTATTACAAAATACCAAAGGTTTTCCCAACATACTTTTTTTCTTAATCATTGGAGACAATATTAGCGATTATCAAACGAAAATCAAAAAAAAAAAAAAAAAACATTATTTTGTCTGTCTATTTTGAATCAGCCGCCCAAAATTAAAAGCATTTTTAATGTGTTCTTATATTTAAAAATGATAAAATGAACAGAATTTATAGGTTAAGCCTTTGAGACAAAAAAATTCGCCTGCAGCGCTTTGTTTTTTCGTTCTACGATTGCTTTATTTAAAAAAAACGTTTTTTTTTAAATATAACTTCATTTCCAACACCACTGTCTATAGGTTTAACCAAGTAAAGCTGTATGTACCTTACCCACTACTACCCGCGAACAAATCAATTACTTACTTATTATTTGGCCCTCCGGTTAATAAGGTTGGTCATCACTGATGTAAGACTTATTACGTATGAGAAGATTCGTAAGGAGAGAATGAGATAATACAAATGACGGGCAAATGTATACATATAGAAACGTCCCAGAAAAACTTGGCATGACCAAGAGAATCAAATATGTAAGTACTCGCAAAGTCGGTCATGCAAAGAGTCGGTACAACAGTACGCATGAGTCGATGTATGAATGTAAGTGAAACAAGGAGCGTATACCAATACAAGTTGTTTGAATCTATCCTATTTGCCTACCTATATGAAAAAAATGCATATTTATTACATAGGTTATTTTATGACTTCAAATTATTGTTTACTTAAATCACCAAGTCACCTAGTGATTTCAGTGACCTTGTGACCATGTGACCTTGGATCACACCCATTATATCTTAAACTCGTTTCATTTGTATCAATTTGTAAAAAAGTAATATATCTATTTTCCGATGAATGTAATCGCACTTCAAATAATCTTCAAATATATAAAGGAGATTGTTGGTGTCGGCGGGCTGCATGGATTTGATACGTATGCAAATCTACAGTTTTATTCAGAGGCTAATTAAAATTTGTACATGTGTCCTTCAAAACGAGAGGAAGGTCATTGTTTATGTGGAATTTCTTAAAACCACCCGTATCCATTTTCACATCCCTTAAAGCAGTATTTTCATATTTAGGGTGTAGTTTTACACCCTTGGCGTTCAAAATAAATGAAAAATTACTGTCTGCATATGATTTTGAAAAACTCTGCATAAATTCCGACAACGTCTAAAACATCAGCTATATACAGGGTGTCAGAAGGTAAAATGCACTAACAAATAGAATATTTATTTTTCAATAAAAACAATTCATATTTTTTTATCTAAAAATTACCTTAAAATGTTTGATTTTCGAAAAAGTCATGCATGTTTTTTACACATTTCTACAGTATATTCCAAGATAGATGAAATTTCGCACACTTAACCTTCAAAACATGAGAAAGGTCACTAAGTGAGATTTCTAAAAACCACGCAATCCAATTTTTCCACCCCTTAAAGCAGAATAAAGCTCAGACAACGCCGGGTGCTTCAGCAAGTAAAATTATAAAATTGAGGTAAAGGATTGTTTTACAAGCTTTTAAAAAACACAACCATGTACATATTCATCATATTCAATTGTTTGACCAAAACTTTAGTCAACTTCCAAAAAAGTTTAATTAATATTTCAATTTTCTCAAAAGGTTACTAAAAATATAAAAAAATTTAATAGATCATACTACTCTCCACGTCATGTGTAGTTACATCAAATACTAGAGTTTCATAAATAGCATTTTAATATATTTTTTTTATTTAATAAAGAAAATAATACAATAAAATATAACATGAAATAAATAATACAAGGTAAGAGAAAAGACCCAATAAACTTCCTCTTAGTAGTTGGTCAAAGGATGCTTTGGTAATTATTAAAATTTTGATACTGAGCAAAAGTTAGTAGCTATGTAGTTAGAAATTGTTTGTATTAGAGATACAAACTATTTCTTTGAGCGAGCCAAATTACATTTGGTTTTAATTTTATTTTTAATTTCGGCATGTAATATATTTAAGCAATTAAGTAACATGTTATCCAGCGTACATTGCCCATATTTTTTTAAATGTTTAGGTACGGTTAGTCCTTCATTTAAGGCCCCGTAGTAAGTGTTTAAAGATGGTTTTAAATGTAGATTTGTAAATACGAATGTTAGAGGGAGCGCGCTAATATAAAAAAAACGGTAATAATTAAGCGAAAATAGTGAAAATATTTAATAAAACCCGACTCCTTTGAAAAAGAGGAAAAACTCTAGAAATATGCTTTAGTTGCATTTAAAGATAAACTGTGATTTTTTTCATGCCTATAACATATTTAATAACAGAGCAAAACGCGTTTTAAATAATTTTCTAAGCTTACTTTGCGATTTTTTTCTATCGAGGGAATTTAATGAATTGAATATAATTAACGTTTCTACATAACAAATCTATGGATATTATGTTAAAAAAATAACACATATTTTTTTTAAACTTAAAGAGTTAACGAGAAACTAGTTATAAATTGGTAGAAATTGGATATCCGGGGGATATATTATGATAAACGTGTATTGTACGTGTGGTCCAGTCTATTTATGTATATAGGGCTATTAATATGTTAAAATATAATTTTATACCACAGAATTGCTCTTACTGAGAGAATTTCGACATTCTGTTGAAAGTATGGAATATTTTTCCTTTGTGGTATAAACTTTTATGAGCTAATAATTTGACTCGTAAATTTTGAACTAATATTTGTTTTTACAGGAAGGCCCCAAGCTGTAGTTCCAAACCATAAAATAGATTCAACTAATGATAAGAAATACAGAGTTTTCCAATAAGAGGTGTTATTTTGATATTCAATCGTAAAAGATCAATGGTTTCGTTTTGTTGAAAGTAAACATTGTGCAGATCAATACCATCTGATTCCGGCCATAAAAAATCATTAATCATCTCTCGATAGCGCAATACATTCACCGTAACTGTTGCTCCAACCTCATTTTCGAAAAAATAATATCCAATGACTCCGCCGTACCATAAACCGCACCAAACAATCACACGTTGAGGATAGAGAGACTTTTCAACATTAACTCTTGGGTTTTCCGAGCCCCAGATGCGACAATTTTGCTTGTTGACGAAGCCATCGAGGTAGAAATGGGCCTCATCACTCAAGATCATTTGCATTTGATTCACTCAAGTGAATTTTAATAATTTCAATGCATTGTTTAAGCGTGTATCTTTCCATTTTTTTTAATGGCGTAGTTTCTACTTGTCAAATGTTAAAAAATGACAGCTTTAAAAGTAATATCTACCGAAATAGCGGGCTATTCAAAATAACACCTCTTATTGGAAAACCCTGTATTAGAAATGTACATATTGGAACATATAATTTCAAATTTTAAAATCTACTTAAAATTGATCTCAACGGTTCACAAACATTATTTATTTGTAAATCCTATTTAAAAAAAAAAAACGAAAACAAAAAAAAATTAATAAAAAATATTAAAAATTAATAAGATCGATTCTGCCCACATGAAACCGCTATAGTGAATAATTGATAGCTATTGAGAAAAATACATTGTTGGATTTTATAAATAATTCTTTTTTATTAATTATTTTAACCAAATGATGTCACATGGGCCTAAAAGGGTCGCCCATTCGGAATAAAACGTTCACAGGTCTGGCAAATTCTCGATTAGACTAATGGACGCCGGCGGTATCAAAAGAAGCCTGAACTTTTCCTTTTTCCACAGATTTATCGAACTCCTAACCTGTCCACAACACAACAATGTATAAAGGTGAATCAACTAACAAAATACTGATCTAGATAATTTAGAAAGAACTAAATAGCAAAGCAAAATGTTTAGTTTTAGTTAAAATGATAAATGACAACACTATATGTATAGTCGTTAAACTCTGACATGTCTTTTCAAAGTAAAATATGGATTATTTATAAAAAATTCGAAGGTACTTATCTAAGAAAGGGTTTCATACAATTTGAACAATTTACCAAATTTTAATTTTCAATTTTTGTTATTATATCATTACAGGCCAGCTAGTTTTCAGAACTGAAATAATAACAGAACTTGAAAATTAAATTTGAAATTTTTGAAGAACTGTTCAAATTATCTGAAACAACCCGTCCTAAATGTTTAACGTGTTTAACTCGGACAGTAGGACGGATTGTTTCAGAAAATTTGAATAATTCTTCAAATTTCAAAGTCAATTTTTAAGTTCGTTGAAAGTTCTTTTCAATTTTTGTTATTATTTCAATTCTATCAAGTAACTGGCTTATAATGATATTGTAACAGAACTTCAATAGGACTTTCACAGAACTTGAAAATGAACGTTGAAATTTGACAAATTTTTCAATTCTATGAAACAACACATCCTAAGTCTAAGTTTTCCTCTCGGTTTGTTTATGATCTTTACATAGAATCTCATCTATATCAAAAACAAACTCTTCTCCATTACGCTGTGAAATTATGCATTTATCCTATCGTGTTACCTTCTTAAATATGTCGAATGTGAAAAAAAGGCTTTAAAATGTTAAACGTCTTTAACTCGAACCGTAGTAGGACGGGTTGTTTCAGAAAATTTTGAATAATTCTTCAAATTTCAAAGTCAATTTTTAAGTTCTTCAATTTTTAATTTCTGTTATTATTTCAGTTTTTGCAAGTAACTGGCCTATAATGATATAATAACATGACTTTCATAGGACTTTCACAGAACCTGAAAATGAACGATGTAATTTGATGAATTGTTCAAATTCTATGAAACAACTCATCCTAAGTCTAAGTTTTCTATCGGTTTGTTTATGATCTTTACATAGAATCTCATCTCGTCTATCCAAAAAATATGCAGAGTAGAATAGTATGCCTATGCAGAGTAGAACAAGAAAACTTGAAGTCAAAAAGTAATTCAATAGGAGTTCACGTCGCATTCCAAAAACAGATAAGACGTTAACAAAAGCAAATACTTTTTTTTTCTAATGACAAACTAATGTTTGAAAGAAGGTTGTTCATTGATGTACTAGTACGTATTGAAATATTTGGCGGGTTGGAAATAAGCCGACATAGCTAAGTGGTTAAGAGCACCTGACCGGACATCAGAAAGTACGGGTTCAATTTCCGTTGGCGGCATTTATTTTTACTCGGGAGATATTTTCAATTTGTATTGATAATTCAGGCGACTAATTATTACTTACAATTATTTGAAATATTTTTTTAGGCAATATATTTAATTTTGTAAAGCTCCAAAGCTGAAAATAGTACCTAACATCAATAGTTGAAAAAAAGCTGTGCCAATTATATGTTTCTTTACTTATATTTTGTTCAATTAAAAATCAACAAACCGTTAATTTTTTACGCGTGTATTTAAGGCAACGTAATAAAAAATAATTATTTCTACGAAATAATTAAAAAAAAAACGAAGGTGTTAAAATACTTAATACGTTTTTCACGAGCCAATTAAAGGGGAGTGGATGATTGTTTCACGCGAGGGTAAATAAGCATCGAGACTTGCATTCCGCGCGGCCAATGTCAGATGCCTGGAAGTTTTTTATGTTTCTTTTTAATTCGAGATTTTTATTCTTTTTTCAAATCCAAAAATGCTGCCCGTGGGAAGAAGAATAAACGCGAGGGACTTTTCCAACAATCTTAAAGAAATAAATTTATTGGATTCGGAGCTTTATTAAATATAATCGCGTTTGTTGAGTTTTAGTCAATGTTATTTTAGTAACTGGGATTAATAGCCCGCTGTGGTGTCGTTTTCATCAGTATATTTAATAATATATTTTTTACCATCCTCGATGAAGATTTATTTATTTTTATTTTATTTGGTACATTATTTTGTTACAATTTATGTTTTCCAGTAATGTAGGCCTCACTGGGTGGCTTGCCCGTGCTGAGGCCTTCATTTTATAATATGAAAATCTAATCTACATATTACATTTAAAGAGAAGATAGTAAATTTGAAAAGAAAATAATAAATTTAAAATTAAAAATAAAAATACATAATAATACATTTAAAATTAAAAAATTAAAAATTAAAAAATTAAAAAATTAAAAATTAAAAATTAAAAATTAAAAAATTAAAAATTAAAAATTAAAAAATTAAAATTAAAAAATTAAAAATTAAAAAATATAAAGGAATATAAATTTTAAAGAAACTCTTCTTTATTACGCTGTGAAATTATGCATTCTTCTTAAATATGTTGAAAGTGAGAAAAGGATTGAACGTAAAAAAAAACTTTCAAACAAACGTGCTACTTTCACAGATTTATAACAATGCAATCATTCCTAAATAAAGTTTCAATTTATGAATGGAAAATTTTGAGAAAATACAAATTTTAAAATATTTTTTTACCTTCGCTCCACGCTAGGAAGGCCAAAGGTCTTCACCTTTGCCTGTATCCTCGCTAAGGATGCTTTGCGAAGGTTTTTTAGGGAGAAAAGGAAGTGAACCTGTTATAGAAGGTAACTCCTACATCACTCAAGCCATTTCCCCACGAGATGGACTAATAGGATCAAACGCCATACAAATTTGTATTGGTACACACTGCTTACTTCTCCTGTACACACTTCTTCCAAATGAAATTCATACATAATCTTATTTATTACCAACTCTTGGCATGACCAGGCTCAAGAATTTAATTTACTTGATGTAGTCATGTTTTCCTGTTATCTCACGTTAAAAATGCTCAAAGCTCACAGATAGCTCCAAAGCTCTGCTGTTGAGCTTTATATTCATAGGAACAAAACGTTTTCTTACAATAACTGTCAAACAGCCATGTAATTGTGCTGAACACGCGTTTTTCATGTCGTCCAATGTTTGTGGGTATTACATCATTAAAAAACGTATCAATAATAAAATTACGGTGGTTTTAATAAAATGAGATCACGATGCTTTATTTAACTTATCTCCTTTAAGTGAGTCACCGACTACCTATATCATAAATAAGTTAATAATGTGAACGAATGCCTTAAAGTAGCATACATGCATTTATGTATCCAAACCAAATATGGTGTTAGCAAGTATTAGCTCCCGCCGTCGTGCGGCGTCTCGGCGTCTACCGGAGAAGTCTCCATATTAGGGCATCGCCAACTACTACCGCTTTCGTAATTCTGCAATACTGTTCTCGTAACCAATATAAAATAATTTAAACTTTACTTATTATGTTTTTTTAAGATATACAATTCCATGGTAAATTATTTTGATGTGTCTCATAAGGTTTATCCAGCTTTAGCAATCGAAGCGTCCTAAATATTTTTTTATGACTTGATTACAAAAAATCGACTTTTCTCTACTTTCTATAAATATAATACACATGTATTAAATACATAAACTTTTGGGAAAAAAATTCTAAATGATATTGAAAATCCTATCAAAATACGTTTTGTAGTTTAGAAGAACCAAACGCACAAACAGAAACATACGAATATCGACTTTGTTTTATGTTGTTGCGCTTCCTCCTTCTTTAGGCAACGTTTCAGACAGCGTTACAGTGTCCTTCATCAAGGCAGATTGTGGATTGTGGTGAAGTGCGTGTTCGTGTATGTAAACATCATACCGTGTTGCGCGCGTTAATCATCTTATGGCCGGTATTTCAATATGATAAGTAGTTGGATTAATGTGGTTTTTAGCGGTAAGTTTTGATGTAGCCGTCAAGTACCGTAACCAATAACTAAAATTAATGGGGTGTTTGTGGATTTCAATTGTCTCCTTAAATGTGCGTTCTCGCCACGTGTTAAGTCTTCCTGAGATTCTTTTAGATAATTTGATCCGTTCAATAAGTTCCATAAGATCCGTTCATAAGAGTTAAAAATATCCAGACCCTTCATTTAAATTGATAATTGCCTACTTCAAATACGCTATTTATAAGTTTAAGGCATCAAAGTAGTCCAAATACTATTTTCGAAAATTGTGCTTTCGAGACCAAAAGTTTGTAGACTATGACATGAAATAACACTGGTCAAAGATTCAACGGATTTAAAATCAAACTCAAAACTCATTTCTTCGAAATTCATATAAATAAAGAGACAAAAGATTAGTGAGCTTTAGTTCAGAACTTGTCAATAGCCACTGAGTTGTATAATTGAACAAATGTGAAGTGAATGTTTATATATTTAATAAAGCCTCATTAAATCTAACTACATCTTCTACAGCTAAACCTTAACACAGCCCGTGGCATCCGTGCGTTTGATATAGGTTTGTGAATGGAAAGCATTTTATTTACCTTCAAGCCTTAGACACATTACGCTACATTATGCGCGCAAAATTGGGGCGTGGCATATACGTATTATATGTTGCGGTTACACACTACGCAATAATCTTTCTCATGAGAGGAAGTCAGATCAATTGGGGGACTGCCGCGGAATATCATTTCTTTGTATGGGATCTGTCACTTTGACAGATGACAGCCACGTAATAACGGCGCTTCGTAAATTGTTCTGACCCCTTCTCCTTCCGTAGGTAGGAGAGGGGGTGGCATAATTGTCGAATATAGCCTGGCTAGCAGATCACAGCGCATATCGTCGCCACGCCCACATTTACAACATATAATTTTTTTAGGTGTGACAGGTCTGTGTGGGATTGTATGGACTTTGGACGCTTTGAACTTATTGCGTAATCTGTCACCCCTTTTTCGAGTATCCGACAGATACTATTCCACCAAAATGGGGCATTATATATAAAAGTTCTATTATCATTATCACATACGATAAACGAAATCATTTTATATCATGGATACCAAGTTCCGGGACACTTTAGATGTCTTTATTCAGCGTCTAAATGTCTGCAAGAGGAAATCTACATGAAAAAGCATAAACCTCTTCTGTTCCGAGCAGAGACAACTTATTCTTCGATATACAATTATTAATCTCCATCATCCAGGGTCATGCAACGATTCCATCTTTACTGTATCTTAATTAAATTTTATTAGATTTTTTTAAGTTATGGCAATCGTCTGTTCATATTCGACTGTCCATATTTTGCATATCGTCCTAAAATAAAATTAAGATTTCACCAATATCAAACTTCCAGCAATATTTTTTTTTTTAGTTAATTTGCAGACGTGATCATTTCATTTAAACTCAATGTGTTGCGTTTGATGCCAATATAATGATAACACGAACGACATATAAGCCTTTTAGGTGGAAATCAGAAAAAATCAAGTGACCTAATACATCATCGTTATAGCTTATTTTTTATGATGCAATTTACAGAAGAAAACATATTTAGAATATGTAGAAGTGAAAGTTTTTAAAGTAATTTATTTTATAATCGATGCTTTAGTTATAGCTTTATTTATTTACAATATTTAATGTAAAATCAAAACAGAGAAAGGAGAATACTTGTTATTGGTTATTTTTATCTAACTTAAGATCCCTTCAACTGAATTTAATGTTAGATAATGGCCAGCAAAATATACACTATGTTCTTAGTTGATTCAATCAATTAGCATAGAATAGTTTACTGGAGGCAAAACGCCAAGTAATAGACTGAGCACCTGCTAATACTGCAAGACAACATGAAATATACAAGGTTAAGTTTGTACAAATGACGGTTGCAATTATTTGTATTTGTTTTCACAGTTTTCTGCGTTAATTTTTTATTCATTCTGATTCTATGGAGTGGCGACTCGGTGTCTGCCAGAAGCAGTTTTCCATGTTAGGGCATAGGCACTATGGGCAGTACAGTGGTACCTGCTGCTTTCGTAATGCTCCAAAACGAACCGAGCTACTTCTTTGATATATCATTTTTTATCATAGTGAAAAAGCATGGGAAAACTAACACAATTGGAAAAACCGAATCGTTAATATATTTTTATAATTTATTTATTGTACCACAGATAATAATATTGTACTGTATATGTATATATTAAAACAGATACAGTACAAGATTTCTTATACATCAATATTTGGGAAGATAGTTTTACACAAAAAGTTAATTAAAATTTTCCACTGCATTATAAATTTAAATCAATAGCACTTTTCTCTTATGTGCTAAAGACGGCTTTGTAAAACCTTTTTTTCCACAGCTTGTCGGGACAAGTCAAATATCTCTTTTAATGCTTGATAACTAATTTCCATCGTGTACTAGAGGGCTTTGAAATATCAATTAAACTACACAAACACTACATATTTTATTTTCTTCTACAGTGAAAAATATCGAAAACAGATCTTTTAAAAATTAAAGTTTGGTAATCTTGTATTTGTCGCTTCTAGTGATCTGACAAAGTTGGGTAATCTTCTATTTGTCGCTTCTAGTGATCTGACAAAGTTGGGTAATCTTCTATTTGTCGCTTCTAGTGATCTGACATAGTTGGGTAATCTTGTATTTGTCGCTTCTAGTAATCTGACAATGTTGTGTAATCTTGTATTTGTCGCTTAGAAGCAAAAAGATCACTAGAGTGATCTGACAGAGATTTTACTATTATCTAATTAAGGCGATGCCATAGGTAGTAATGCAAAATAATGTGTTTTTGGTTTGAAAATTTGGTCGCCTAGAAATGTTTCAGATCCTTTAATTAAATACTGCGAGTAGAATATATCTTGACCTTTGAAATAATCGAGTATTTTTGAGATAAGTCTTTTTATAAGCCCAGAAAAAAATTATATATAAGGCCTATGAAAACTGCTTTAAAGTTCAAAATCTACTACTTACGAACCCATGTTCGGTTATGATTTTATTGCATAAAGTGGCAAATTAAGTTATTTATAAAATGATCGAAAAAAAATTAAATATTTATGCCTGAACATCCACAAAATAAAATAAAAGGCACTTTTTGGCCATGTTTTTATCTTGCATAAATCTAAACAGGCGGATGGTGTTAAGCGGGAATTTAAACCTTACCGCCATCTAAGTAAGAGTTATTATTGATAGCGGCTCAATTTAAAATATTACACGACGTAGTGCATCGCCTTAATATAACATTTCAACTGACCCCTCGGGCTTAGACCAAATACTATTATGTCAATGTTTCACTACTATTGTATTATCGCTAGCTCCAATCCGATTTTTGGTCACTAACTTATTGATTATTCCTCTTTTCTGCGCTGGGTCGTGATTTGTGATTCGATTCAGCGTGCAGATACCGATTCGTACGGGTTGGTTTTCTATACACGGTAAGCCATAGGCCTCAGGCTACCATCCTATCCTTAATTTAAGGTTATATTATAGTGACAGTATTTGGGAAAACCATTTACATAGTAATTTTTATGTTTATTTTCCATGTTTTTTTAAGGGTCTGCGCTATTTTCTATAACAATATCGTACCTATACTAATATTATTCTTAATTTCTTATATACATGATTTGTAAAATATTCCTCTTGAACACAGTAAGTTTTTATGTTCCTGAAAAAAATACATATTATATTTTAAGATAACATCTGTACATTTGTAGAGTATTATGTGAAATTCACTCGATAGAAAAAAATCGCAATGTAAGCTACGAAAATTATTAAGAACACGTTTTGTTCTGTTATTTAATATGTTATAGGCATGAAAAAATTCACAGTGTATCTTTAAATGCAACTAAAGCATTTTTCTACAGATTTTGCTCTACTTCAAACGAGTTTTAATATTAGAGCATTCATATTTTCATTTCTCAATTCCAAACCATCTTTGAAGGCATACTACGGGGCCTCAAGTCTAATTTGTTTGTTTCCTTCATTTGGCGTATGCCACGCAATGCCACGCAATGGGCACCTACTATCAATTTAACAAGCGCTAGAACATCTCTACAGCTGTTAATAGTTGACGCAATTACCCACACGTAGCTGGTAATTAATGTATTTTGCGTCTACAATGCCTTTATAGGACAGAATGAACATTATATTATACTGCTTGGATTTCTTTACTTGAAACGGTGCGGCGTCTCAACGTCTACGAGAGACTATATTATGCTTTATTAGGGCATGGGCGGGCAACTCTACACACACACTACACTCGTGCCCGTGCCTGTACACGTATACTGTTGATTTCGTCAGTTTTGCTGAACGTGGTACGTGGATTTCACATGGTATTCGATTTCACGTATAAGTGTGTGTGAATAAATAAATTAAAAGCGTTATAGGTAAATCAATACTAAAATATATACACAGGGTTTTCCAATAAGAGGTGTTATTTTGATATTCAATCGTAAAAGTTCAATGGTTTCCTTGCTTGTGTGGCACATAGCGCCGTTTTGTTGAAAGTGAATGTTGTTCAGATTAATACCATTAAATTCCGGCCATAAAAAATCATGAATCATCTCGCGATAGCAATCCATTCACCGTAACTGTTGCTCCAGCCTCATTTTCGAAAAATTAAGATCAAAACTA
The DNA here is from genome assembly GCA_026573805.1 of Hesperophylax magnus. Lineage (NCBI taxonomy): Eukaryota > Metazoa > Arthropoda > Insecta > Trichoptera > Limnephilidae > Hesperophylax > Hesperophylax magnus. Next base: position 13,515,747 of record JAIUSX010000022.1, read on the forward strand.
TTGAACATCCCAAAATTAAATACGTCTTTTGGCCAGAAAAATCATCATTTCCATGCTACAAAACTATATAATGCCCTCCCAATTGAACTCAAAAACACAACGGAGACACAAAAATTTAAAAACGCCATCAAATTATGGCTAAGTAAACACGAAGATGAGGAAATCAATAAAATTATAAACTGAACAAATGTGAAGACAATTTTTTAAATTTTTTTGTAGAAATTAACAAGGAAATCACGATCTACACCTATACCAAAACCTACAGTCCGCCTCGGAACAGGAATACCTAGTGAGGAGGACTGCGAATAATATACTTAACTTTGTAATTAAAATTGTCGTTAATAAAAAAAAAAAAAAAAAAAAAAAAAAAAAAAAATGACTCCGCCGGACCATAAACCGCACCAAACAGTCACACATTGAGGATAGAGAGGCTTTTCAACAATAACTCTTGGGTTTTCCGAGCCCCAAATGCGACAATTTTGCTTGTTGACGAAGCCACCGAGGTGGAAATGGGCATCATCACTCAAGATGATTTACATTTGATTCACTCAAGTGAATTTTAATAATTTAATTGCATTGTTGAAGCATGTATCATTCCATTTTTATTAATGACGTAGTTTCTACTTGTCAAATGCCAAAAAATGACAGCTTCAAAAGTAACATCTACCGAAATAGCGGGCTATTCAAAATAACACTTCTTATTCTATATATATATACCCACTAACCGTAAAGGGGAATAAACCAATTTGAACAGAATACAGGCACCTCCCATTGTAATGTCTACTAGTACCTAATAATTACTAGTCCTTTTTACTATTTACAAATTGATGAAAAATCGCAAATCGGATGAACGAAAGTCCGGGCTGATTTACGATACTGAAAATTTTGTTACACTATTTAGTTTACCACACGAGTTAAAATTTACCCACCTCACTCATTTTTAACGTCGAAATCCAACCGGATTTAAAGGCTATTTTAACCGTCTTTACGAAAGTTCCGATCATGCGCAGAAAAGTTCCTCAATGTACTGCGCTGCAAACCGTTTCCTAACTTTATCATGCTTCACTTTTCTGCGCATGGTCTGGTTATTTCAATGTTCGCTCTTCGGCGTTCAACTTACAATTGTTGTTGTAAATTATTTAAAGCATTATCGAACAATCCTGGTTCCAAAACTATGGTCACGTGGTAACTTCAACTCGTCGAAATGATACCAGGATTTCATGTCAGGACAAGTCTATCAATTTATATTTCTGTGGTCCCAACAATCGGACTATTGCATTCCTTAATGGGTCGTGTTGAGAGGTTCAAAAGTGTGGGAAAGGAGGGAAATAGAGTAGAGGAAGGTTGGAAAGTACATAAGTGGATAGATATACTATCCTATCAAGGAAAGTTGAACAAACCAAGTATCGCGGAGAGCGGATAAGGCTTGACTGTCTCTTTTTCTGTAATTTATCATTTACTGAATCTGACGGTATACAGGCAACTCGCATTATAATATCACTATCAATTTGGGAGGCGATTTTGGCCATGGCAGAAGTGATTCGCTACGTTTGAAGAATTGGCAGGAGTGCCCGGGTTAATTGAGTTAGGTGTGTTCAGCCTGACTGATTGGGGGAGGTTGGTTTGGGGAGACCCTCTGACCTCTCCAATTGGTATCTCGACCCATCGCCTCGTGCCGTAGTGAGGGGATATATTCACTGCTGGACATACTGATCCCTAGATTCATATCTAACTCTCATAGCTTTTACCTTCCCATAACTTATTCTCCTTCCTTTCCCTATAAAAGACTCTCCGCACAGCTTTCCAAAAAGGTGACATAAGGCCTGAGGGAAAATATTTTTTTCAGGGCTTCCTGTGTGGGTTTAATGTAAAAAAATCTTTTTAGTCCGTGAAAATAAAACCTTCTTACGGATCACTAGTCCTTTTAACAATGGCCCAAGTCGGGTAAACGAGATTTCGGGTTTGACATCATCAGGAGACAAAATACGGCTACTGCCGTTTAAAACAACGTTTTGTTTTTAAATTGAGGTCTATCACCAGGGCATCTACCAATATGGAATGTGCCACAAAAATTTTCATTTTTATCGTTTGGTTTAACCCACAAGTATTATTAATTTAAGAAAATGCATTTGTCAAAGCCGGGATCCGAACCCGCTACCTCTGGATTCGTCGACTCTTAAGGTCATCGTCACCTGGCGACTGTTTAAACCTATCGAAGTATATTTTAGAACACTCTTTACTAACTAATACTTGCATTGTGTGTTTAGTGACAAAGCGGAAAATTACAATTGTCTCTTTTTTTTCGATCAACACAGAATCATGGAGATGTTGTGCGGAGAATCTTTTTAAAGAGAATAAAAAAACTTAATGAGATCCGTATTGTAAGAAGAAGAAAACATAAAAACCATCAAGCTCAAGAACGAGTCGTGAAAGCAAGCTATCATATGGAAAAGTTCCGTGGGCAAATTTTGGGCATGCGTTTCCTCTTAACTACGTGATTTTTTTAGCAAAACGCCGCCCATATGAATCATTAATATGCTCTTTAAGGTGAGGCTTAGTGCCAAATCACTATTTTCATTAATCTTTATAACGAATTGATGTATATTATAAATTGAAGGTTTTCCTATCGTGTCGCCTGAGTAGAATAAATTACTAAATAAAAAATATAAATTTAAACTACTAAAAAAAATTTTTTTTCAATAGAAATGTATGAACGCATAAAGGAAACAACTTTTTTAAAAATACAGTATTATAGCTAAGATTATCTGTGACAGTTTCACTGAATTAACTTTTTTGCTTTCTTATAAAATTATTTACAAAATAAATAAAAACCGCTTTTGTGCTTGAAATCGAACGTTTCTAGATTATGTTTGTCAAGCCAGTTTAATTCCTATTACCTACAGTATAAGGTATACTAAGAATATACAGATTTTTGGCTTGTAGCTTCCTCTTAAAATCTATACCTAAGTTCTTTAGTACGAAAAGTATCAATTAGTATCCTGCACACTAGCGGTAGTACCAATCAATAAAAAAAATCACTTCACAACCGTTAATTGGTATTTTTGATATAAATTGTACACTGTTTATTTCGAAATATCACTACTAAAAATTTCTCGCAACATTGCATTTTTCAGACTTATGCGCATGCGCTACTTTTACGCGTGCGCGAAAAATTGTGCTGGTATGTCATGCGTGATTAAAATCATGTTTTTAATAATAATTTCTCTTCTATTAACCAATTAACTATCACATTAGTATAATTCAATATATTTACTATTATTTGTGTTATTTTTGTCTGTTTTAATCTAATAATATAGTTTCATCTTATCCGAAAAAACACGGTTATTTCCCACTGATTGTTTTTTAATTGACTTTTACCGCATGAATTTAATAAAACTTTCATGAAAGCGATGTTATTTAATAACCTTAATACCTTATGCATGTGAGGTAAACACAAAGGCAAAAAATCTACGATACGATATATTGATGACAAAATAGATTCAAAATTTCTGTATTTTTTGGATAATCTCTGGTAATTTTTAATTGCATAAACGAGATAAAAAGTGTCGCTACAGCTATCTTGCAAAATCCTTAAATAAAAGGAATTTGTTCTTTGAATTTTAAATTTTTTATACTTTTTTCGTGTTTATATTTGAAATATTCCAATTTTTAAATATTAAAGTATATTTCGAATACTACATTTGAAAAGGCAATTTTATCTTGTTTCTAAAATAGCATTTGTTTTTACGACATATTTAAAATAATACCTTTGAAAAAATTCCGTAATTCGATGATAAATTATTATTATTGTAATTTTATACAACAGATAAACAACCCTCTTTGACTGGATAAATAGGTAATGTTTATATCTTATGTATCTTTCCATGGACTATTTTATGTCAGTTTCAATTAGTAAGGTGTTCAAATGTGTTATGAAGGAATGTATATTTTATATTTTTTATGTGAATACCGTACAAGAGCGCCAACTGCACGGAGTCAATATATGAATAAGATATTTTTAATTTTATTTATTCAGTTATGTGTTTCTTTGATGACGGATCTAACAAATATGGTTTTATAGCTGTCCTAAGGACATTGATAAATAAATAATATTTAGCATTAATTATCATATTTATAATGTCGTAATAAAATCATTTAAAAGTCAAGATTAAACAAATCAAGAATATTTATAATTCATTGCATTTAACCATTTAGAGTTTGAGGGCAAGAGTGTTTACATTAGGTACTAACTTGAATTATTGAAGTAAATGTTCAATTTAATGGCAGCGATATAATAATAATTAAATCCTTATAAATGAGATCAGAAATATTGAAGTCCATTTATGAATATAAAAGTATTTCCTGGTGTCACCTAATTATATGAAAGGCGTATAATAATAATATAGCACTTATATGGCGCAGTTTTGTGTCATTCGCTTCAAGTGCGCACTGTAACAAACTTAAAAATGGTAATTTTGTATTATTGGTAATGTTCTTAATATTATCCCAACAGTGTGCCCTACCCAAAACAGATCTTATAATTATATAATTATATCATATAATATAACATATAATATAACATAAAATATAACATATAATATAACATAAAATATAACATATAATGTAACATAAAATATAACATATAAAATAACATAAAATATAACATATAATATAACATAAAATATAACATAAAATATAACATAAAATATAACATAAAATATAACATATAAAATAACATAATATATAACATATAATATAATATAACATAAAATAAAACATGTAATATAACATAAAATATAACATATAATGTAACATAAAATATAACATATAATATGACATATAATAATGACTTCTAGTTTTACGTTGTGGAATCCGGAAGCTTATCAATTCCAGCAATGCCGGAATAACAACTAAATCATAAATTTATGTTTGTGGTTTTGTCCAACTAGCGCCGAAAAATATAAATAATTGGATTGACATAGTTGATTTACATCTCTTCTGTTCACAATGCCCAAAAAAAGCAAGTTTTCCCAATTACAGTTCTTTATTTAGTATAATAATTAAAATTAAATAACTTTGTATGAATACCACTTTATTGTATACATTTATAACCAACCGGTTTCAGTTCAACCCGAACCATCATCAGGGTTAATAAAAACATATTGTATTGACGATATGTTTAAATTGTATAAAACGATATGTTTTAATTAACCCTGATGAAGGTTCGGGTTGAACTGAAACCGGTTGGTTATAAATATAAATATATACAATAAAGTGGTATTCAAACAAAGTTATTACAAAGTGTTTGCTACAAGTGAATAATTAAAAATCTTTATTTTGTGTTAGGTAAAAACCGTCTAAACCAGTGGTTCCCAGTAAGTTATAGGAGACGTGAGGTTGCAGGCGTACTCGCACACACTATACGGACACTGTGCGATAAGGACTATACGGATGTTTTGGCTACAAGGGGTACATACGCGAGTTTTGGCTCTTTCACGAAGATACTCATGAAAAACTAATCGGGAACCACTGATCTAAACAAAAGAAGTTCCATTTTAGACATGTGAAAAATTTGAATTAAGATTTGTTGTCTTTAAAATAATTTTGCTTTATTTATAATTTCATAATTTTATACTTAACTACATAAAATAAAAATCGGACAATGAAAAGTATTCGTCAAAAAATCAATGAGTTAGCTTATTGAAGTATAATAATAATAGATATCTTAAATGAATGACTATTAAAAGGAAACTACAAGCCAAAAATGTGTATATTCTTGGTATACCTTATATCGTAGGTAATAGGCATTAAAATTGCTTGACAAACGGAGTCTAGAAAGGTTCGATTTCAAGCAAAAAACTAGTTATTATTTATTTAGAAAGCAAAAAAGTTAATCAAGTGAAACTGTCACAGATAATCTTAGCTATAATACTGTTTTTTTTTTAAGTTGTTTCCTTTATGCGTTCATACATTTCTATTGAAAAATTATTTTTTTTAGTAGTTAACACTTATATTTTTTATTTAGTAATTTATTTTTTTATTTGTATTCTACTCGAGCGAAGCGATAGAAAAACCTTCAATTTATCTAAAGCATATTTTTTGGTATTCATAATGTACACCAATTCGTTATAAAGATTAATCAAAATAGTGATTTGGCATTAAGCTTCGCCTTAAAGTAAAGGTGGAAAAACACTCACTCGCAAAACACTTCTAATTCGGTTCGTCATCAGCGAGTCGTTAAAAGGACGCAGCAGTCAATTCCCCGCACCTATTTTCCTATCGATCTCTCCGTTTCGCCGATTGTCTCAATTAAATCAATAAAACACTATTCAATATTTTATATAATATAATATGCCAATTAAAAATAATGACCAATTAAATATTTTCTCACCTGTACGATTATTTAATTCATAAAAAGGCAAATGGCGATACAGTTCTCAGTTGGTAGATTGAATTAATATCTTACCTTCATTTTTCAGGTTAATATTTTATTCTTGAGTACGTAAATGTATTTGGGTCAATAATATATGCTCGTTTACTAGCTCCAACTAGTTCAACTAATTGATTTCAACTTATCTGCAAATAAATATATTATGTTCAACAGAAGTTACCATGGAACTTAAGATTGTTTAACTGCTGTTACAAACTATAAAGTTTCTCTTTTTAGTGAAAAATAGATTTGAGGTCTTGATGGGTCCAATTCGGGTCTAATAATGTTTATAAGACAAGGTTTTTATGCATAGTACAAAGGAAAACGAATTATTATAAGCAATAATTAGTCGCCTGAAATATCCATACAAATTGAAAATATCTCCCGAGTAAAAATTAATTAATAATAATATTTGACAAGTCAAAATATTTCACCAATAAATGTAGATATGATATATCTCGACGCCATCTAGTGGGAAATTCAGCACTCACAAAGCCTTTCCTACAAAAATTAATTTGGTTGTTTACAGGTGAAAAACATATAATAAGCAGCAATTGTCGATTGAAGTACTTGTACATATTGAATTATTTTGCGGGTTGGGAATAAGCCGACGTAACTCAGTGGTCCAGAGCACCTGACAGGACATCATAAGGTTCGGGTTCAATTCCCGTCGGCGGCATTTATTTTTACTCGGGAGATATTTTCAATATGTATAAATATTTCAGGCGAGTAATTAATGCTTATAATAATTCAGTCTCCCTTGGATGAACCAATATTAGTTTAGTGCAAATAATACATTTATTTAGTAGCAAGTGATTAGTGATTAGTGTTGGGATAAAACACCGAGAGACGCTATCCAATAATGGAAGATGGTAATAAGACAAATTGGTAGTATCTCTCCATATAAATAGATATACGATATTGAAGGTGTTAAATATCTTCTCATTTAAAAAAAATATTTACTTAATTACTTTAATCTACAAAATAATTAATGGCCATACTTCAAACATAAAACGAGAAAAAGAAATTAAATAATACTCGTATGAAGTAAGTCGTAGATGTACAGAGCAATGTAAATATTTGGGAAATGCTTTACAAATTTACACATTTAAAAAAAAATGTAAATAAGGATTGTACATGTATATAAAGATTGTGACATAAATAATATGTACCGCAAATAAAATATTTAAAAAAACACCAATCACTAATAAGTATAAATCGTACCAAACAAGCAATAAAGTAGGTAGTAACATTATTTTATTAATAAATTCTATTTAAAATGTGTATTTCTTTAGATGTTTGACAGATGCATGGACGAATTTCTAGATTAAATATACTGAGACAACACGCATGGTTCACCGAACTAGGTCCAGTGGACATACCATAGCATGCGGAGAAATAGTGTCACGTTTAAAATATTAATGTTTTTTTGAGTAGGTACCTTAACCTTCACCGAATCTTAAAAAAAAAGAAAAAAAAAACAAAAAAAACAAAAAAAAACAGAACCCAAAGTATATGTTATCATCGCTAAGCCGTGATGTGAAGAAACTGCACCCATGTTGTCTACAGAGACAAACATTTTATTACATTCATTAATAATTGCACAATTAGTCATTAATACTTTTATGGAATACAATACAACTGTTTATTAAAATGAGTCCTCCCAATATGGCGCAGAAGTAATTGCGTTTTTTATGATTCGAGTCGATTAGCATTTCCAGCAATGGGCACTGTCAATACACTGCCAATACAATGTCAGTTGATTTCAATCAAGTTAAGCGCCACCTGAATATATTATGCGGTAACTGTGCGATGTCCGGCGCTACTGACTTTTTTTGCAGTAACCATTATTTTTTATGTGATTTTATGAGATTATTATGTGATCATTTTAGTCACCGACTCTAAACTGATGTGTAAGCATTTTAATGTAAGTTTGAGTCTCCTATATACCCGACACACGGAGAAAAATTACTCAGATAAAATATTTATTAAAAATCTAATCAAATTATTCGTATTCCTTTATGACCATATTGATAGGTTTCTTAATATGTTATAAGGATGTCGGAACACGTGTTCATAAAAAATCTGATGTTTTAAAAGATTTCGTCATTACATTTATCAGGAAAAGTACGCATGCATGAACACGTATACCGATATATTTAGAATAGATTAATATTTTATTAGTAAATGGATTGCAATCACGTTTTTAATAGTGACTTTGACTCTCAAACGAAAAATGTGGTACAGAAAAGGCAAAAAAGATTTAGTCACATCTAGGAATTGAACCCAAGATGTCGGAGAACTGTTCTGACCAATTTTACCATATCAACTTTTTAACTGTATTATACTTTGACTGCTTTTTTAACACCATTAAAAGCAAGGTTCTCGTTATGAGAAAAACATCTACGCCTGGTATAAAGCGAACCCCAAATGGATTTCACTGTAGTTTGTAAAAAATTTAAGAACTTCTTTCACTGTATTTTCTTCTAATAACATTGTTGTACAGAGTGGGGCAAAAGTAGTCACCCTATTGGAAAACGCTATAACTTTTGCAAATAGCGCCAAATGTCAATTCGGTTTTGATTTTTGTGAAGTAAAAAAACGCAGAATACAAATTGACAAGACATAAATCGGTTTTCAAACAATTGAACAAATTTCACAAGCAGTACCAAAGTTTATCATTAAAAAAAAATTACAGCAAAAGAACATCGGGTGATTACTTTTGCCCCACTCTGTATAATTTTGGGGAGTTATATTTTACTAAAAATTATAATTGATATAGATTTGAATGGCATAAAGGTTGGCATGATGGCTGAGTGGCTTAGAGATATCGACTAGTTGGGGGCTACAATTCCGGGTGGCGGACAAAAAATTCTGCCCATGATTTCATATTTATGAATATATTCAGTTTGATTATGCGATTGTCAGAATGATAAATCAACGTTCGTAACACGGATTATGAACAGCTTATAATAGTTTATCAATAATTATTGAAACAATGTAGGAAGACAAACATAAATTACATGAATTTATTAGAATAATGTAGATAATTGATTATTATAATATTTAAAGGTATTCTCTCCTTACTAAGCCAGATGAACACAGTCCTGTTCTGAGCAAATTATTACAATATCTTTTTTTATTTAACCGATATTGATGTACATTTTTTTGTCATTCTTGACATGGTGACATTTTGAACCATTTAAAAATTCACATTTGTTATGACAACAGATAACTATGCTATTTAAATCATCCTGTAATTTGATGCAATCATTAAGCTTATTTACGTGTTGTTTTCATATATTTTATTTAATATTACAAACAAATTTTGACTTCCTAGTGTGGAAGTCCAAAAGCATATAAAAACGTTCTACAAAAACTTACGCCAATATAGAAATGAAAAAAATAAATTACAAAATAAATTTACACACATTATACATAACGGACCATCAATTATATAAATATTACTTAGTTATTTTAACTGCCTTAATTATTTTATTTTTATAACCTCACTTTATTTTATTGTTCTTCTTTTGTTTTATTTTAATTTAAAAATAATAAACTTTATTTTATTTTATTTTATATTTTCAATACAGTATATTTTTATTTATATACAAAATTTGTCACATAAAATTTTAGAATGTGCCTCGGGCACAGAAAGAGCACCCAGTGAGGATCACATTATCAAATTATATAAAAAAATATTGTAATGTATTAATAAAAAAAAAAAATCAAATGTTTATGTGTGTATTCGAAAGCAATTATTGAAATGTAATCAGTATGTGCAATCCGACAATACTATTTTATAAAACTGTTTTTAAGTTATTTAACTAACTAACCATCATATCGTTTCCCCGCAGGGTTAGGCAGGGAGGACGGACCGCCAAACAACTCGGTCTTTGTACTCTTTGCCTCATTCACATTCATACATATATACTCTGCTATTATTCTGAATATTTACAAGGCCCGACTCAAGTATTTGGTTCATTTGATCGTGCCATGTCTCCCTTTGGCATCCCCGACATTTCTACCATTCGCTTTTGCGTTATATATTATTCTTAGACTCCATTTATTTATTTAATACTAAACTTGTTTTCCGACGGTCCTTAAAGACTTAATATATAAATAGATCACGAACTATAAATAATCCTGAAGATCAGTTGTCACTGGTGATGGAGCTATGAGTTTGAGAAGCCCTGTTCAGGTATCCAGGTGTTCGCCGGCTGCACTTTGCGGCAATGCATCTTTACCGTTACCTCCCGCTCCAGCGATCCTCAAACCCCTCCTCATCATGTGCTCGAGGCAGCTTCTCACTGCACAGTCCACACCGCAAGAAACTAACCATAAGGCTGTAGAATATCAATCAATAGTCCATCATTCTTCGACTTAACAAGATTCAAAACAGACCTAGGATACAAATAAGTAACGTTTAGGACGAATTATTTCACAGCATTTGAACAATTCATCAAATTTTGAAGTTAAAATTCAAGTTTTGTTATTATCCAAGTACTGTACAAGTACTGAACAAATAAGTAACATATAAGACCGTTTATTTCACAGCATTTGAACAATTCATCAAATTTTGAAGTTAAAATTCAAGTTTTGTTATTATCCAAGTACTGTACAAGTACTGAACAAATAAGTAACATATAAGACCGTTTATTTCACAGAATTTGAACAATTCATCCAATTTTGAACTAAAATTCAAGTTCTGTTATTATCCAAGTACTGTATAAGTACAATTACAATACAAATAAGTAACATTTAGGTTATTTCACAGAACTTGAACAATTCATCAAATTTTCAAATTCTGTTATCATCCAAGTACTGTATAAGTACAAGTCTTGTACAAATAAGTAACCTATCGGACTAGTTACTTCACAGAATTTGAACAATTCATAAAATTTTGAACTAAATTTCATGTTCTGTTACTATCCAAATACTATGAAACAACCGGCCCATGGCGAAATAATAATAAAACTTTAATAGAACTTTCACATAACTTTAATTTTATCTTTGAAATTTGAAGAGTTGTTCAAATTCTTCGTAACAACCCATCCTTAGTGGTTGATAAACCGACGAGTTAAACTATTTGAGTAGGTTAATATGAAGGTACCTACATGGCGGCTAGTTTCAACAAAGAATTGTAAATGCTGAATAAGAGTCCCATAGTTACGGAGGCAGTGGGATTATAGCATCCTTAATGTTGGGTATTTTATGAGGCTAAAGGAATTGGGAAAGAGAAAGAGATGGGTAAGATTAGGTGGAAAGGTACCTGGATATACAGATCTGGTCACTAAAGATATTTGATGCCATTTCAAACAACATTTTGAATCAAAAAGTGCAGCACACTCTGCTCATTTTCTAAAAAAGTGAACCTTAGTGAGGTCTTAATTAAAAAAAATATTAGTTTATTCTCAAAAAAATACATGCAATTGCAGCATAATACATTTGTACTTCTTTTGAAAGTCGTGTTTTCCTACTGTGGAATAATATGGTAATAATTAAAAAAATTAAAAATTCAATAGATCAAGAAAACAAAGTGGCTATAAGTTTAATTTTAGGACGATATACTTTTTAGAGTTTAGAGTCTACAATGCTTCTCCAAACCCCTGTCCGCCATATTTCTAGAAACTTCATGTAGGTACTTGAATGAAAAATACATTTTTGCGTAAAGAATTTGAAAGTCCTAACAAACAAAAACTGTCCCGGATGGAGGTCATCAATTTGCACATTTTCAGCTCCTGAAGGAATCTATCTGCAGTGGAAAAAGAAAGAATTTCTTCTGGTAAGATGGTTTATGTCACCTCTACTCTCCATAACCTCGCCACACTCACGGGGAAACTGCGTGGTTTTAGTGCAAAGACATTAATCTTGTATTGGTTATTTGTTGTTGCAACGTTTGTGGTGAAACATTATATTTCATATTGTATGTCTGAAGTATTCCCTTTAATTTAATACTAAACTGTTGATTACTTATAAATTGGTCTTATATCTTAACAAAAAATAATTAATAATTTTTAAGGTAAAGAGTAAAATGAGTAAAAGCGTTCATCCCAATTTCCTCACTGCGAATGTGGTCAGGATTATTGGATTTGTCTGTTCCTGGTTACGAGGAGTTATCTGTTATACTGAATGTGAAAAATTGTCTTAATCACAGTGCTATAATGCTTTAGTATCCAATCACCAATTCTCCCCATTTTGCAGCAATTTGACACTTCATCTGCCTTGTATCCTTTCCATATAACTAGTGTACCAATTAAGTCATGATTTTCGGTATGCTGTTATTTGACATTCTTCCCGCATGTCCAGCCTATAGCAGTTTTCAAGATTCCAAGAAATCAAATTATGGCTGCATCGTCAAATAGATCCTAAGGATTAATTTAATTTCTGCTGTATCCATTTTTGTTATCATTTCAATTGTAAGTTCCATTAAAAAACGACGTTGAATTAGGACTGGTTGTTTCAAAGAATTTGAACATGTCATCAAATTTCAAAGCTGAAAATTCAAGTACTGTAATGGTTACATTCCGGTTCTGTTACTATTACTATCAGATATGTGAAACAACTGTCCTATAATGATATAATAACAGAAATTGAATAGAACCTTCGCAGAACTTGAAAATCTACTTTGAAATTTGATGAATTGTTCTAATTTTGTGGAAAAAACCCGTCCTTAACTTCGAATTTGTTGAAATTTTCGTATTTGTATGTATATCATCATTTTACCAGAGTTTGAGTTTCTCGAGCAAATGAAACTTCTGCATTCTATGGGTACGTTTATAGGATTAAAGAATTGAAAGGTAATGAAAACTGATAAATTATCTTCTGTCTTCAAAAATAAATACTCATTTAATATATATTTGTGATAGTAAATCTGCTGTTTCAGCTCCATTCGCTAAACACTGACAAATGAGACAAGTTGTTACTGAAAAGTCGGCCCAAATCAAAGAAAACTGTTTTCGGATACCTTCACCACTACACACACACGTGGTCACCACGCACACTCATACAGACACTGGCAAGACAGGTCAGAGAGGTATCCACTTGTGATGAAATAAAAGAGAGTTTTCAAACATTGCTATTGGCAACTGGTTTCCAATGGCAACGAACCTCAATATAAGGTGCGCGTCAGAAAATTAATTAACTAGCAATTATAACTAATATTTTTTTAATCAAATACTAATTTTTATAAGACAAGGTTTTTTATGCATAGCACAAAGGATAACAAATTATTATAAGCAATAATTAGTCGCCTGAAATATCCATACAAATTGAAAATATCTCCTGAGTAAAAATTAATGTCGCCGACGGGAATTGAACCCGCACGAGGCGAGAAATTTTCCACTCCAAGGCTCAAAGAATCCAATCATTTAACTCACGAGTGGTTAATTACTTATTTTTGGATTTTCTTGAATATCTTTTAAGTTCATTGTATTCCGTAATTGTTGTTTATTTGTAGATCACTTATATTTCTTAAAAAAAAAATTACATTCTCATATCTATTGTACAATCAACGAGCATATCGATATCGGGACGAGTTGGATTGCACCAACCTCCCCACTTTCTGGAATAAAAATTATCTTATCATATGATGATAGGCGGGAGAAGATTGGGCTGGAAAAGAATTTGAGAAAAGGATGATTCGGAAAAGTGTCTAACGCTTATTTGGTTATACACATTGCCAAAAGAACAGGGTCGAGAAATTTTATCCGTTATTACGGCGATGCACTACGTCGTGTAATATTTTAAATTGAGCCGTTATCAATAACACCCCTTACGTAGATGGCGATAAGGTTTAAATTCCCGCTTAACACCATCCGCCTGTTTTGATTTATGCAAGTAAGAAACATGGCCAAAAAGTGACTTTTATTTTATTTTGTGGATGTACAACATAAATATTTAATTTTTTCCGATCATTTTATAAATAACTTAATTTGCCACATTATAAAATAAAGTCATAACCGAAAATGGGTTCGTAAGTAGGATATTTTGAACTTTAAAGCAGTTTTCATAGGCCTTATACATTATTTTTTTCTGGGCTTATAAAAAGACTTACCTAAAATATACTCGATTGTTTCAAAGACCAAGATGTATTCTACTCGCAGTATTTAATTAAAGCATCTGAAACATTTTTAGGCGACCAAATTTTCAAACCAAAAACACATGATTTTGCATTACTACGTAGTGCATCGCCTTAACGATTTTCTGAAAAGTATGTTTTCAGTCACAATGCAAAATGGTCTACACGTCTGATATTGTGTCCGAAAGTTAAGAACGGGTTATTTCACAGAATTTGAACAATTCGTCAAATTTTAAAGTTGGTTGTCAAGTTCTGTGAAGTTTCTATTCGTGTTTTAATACTATATCATTATTGACCAGTTGCTTCACAAAACTAAAACCTTCACAGAACTTGAAAATCGAATTTGAAATTTGATGAATTGTTCAAATTCTGTGAAATAACCCGTCCTTAGCGTTCAATTTCATCTTTTTCAAAAAATTCTTAAAATTAAAGGTTATGAGACATTGTCAGAAACCAAATGTTGTTATTTTATCATTCTATTACTTTAAAGCGAAATTTGATCTCTTTCAGAATTGATCTCCACTGGGATCTATTCAAAGCTATTTTGAAACAGATCTCAATAGCCACATTCTTCCCAACCTCATGTATCTTTCCCATAACCATGAATCACAACTTCTTGCAGTTTTGCAACATTTTTAAGAGGGGAATCCTCATTTTCCACTTGCTAGTTTGATCATTGTTACTGCAAGGCTTGGACTCTGTTGCAGTATGTCCTTTCAAATATTCATATAAAAAAGCAACGTACACAATAATAATAATAAATACCGTCGTTTTATTGTAATATTGTTATCAGAAGTATTTAAACGTTGAGCGAGTTGTTAAATAAAATACAACAAAGCGCGCCGGTCAGAAAAACGTTTGAAGAGAAATAAAAGGCAGTAATGACTCTTGAGTTCTGAACCTAAAATATTTGAAAGATCACGATTGTGTAAAGCGACTAAGTCAACAATTAATATTGAATATTCCCTAGTTTTATTCTTATTGGCCGTGGTTTGTGTTCTGAAGCGTAATTTCTCAATAATATAGATACAAGGCCCGTACATTCCGACCACCTAGTACATAAATAATCTCGTGCACACTGAGCGTGTGTGTTCTTTTATTGGAGGCGAAACCACAAACCAATGCATGCTACAAAGAATATTTATGATAACTACTGTGAACGTCTAACATGAACAATATGTCTACCCTTGTCCGAGATTGCGACAATATTTTCAATTTGTTTGCTTGAATAATATTGAAAAAACTGTAGGAAACCTATGTGAACCCGCTTGTACAGCGCGGGTGTAAACTGTGCACCCTAATGTTTAAGTTTAGACTAGGAATTCAATACTTCGTTTGTGTGAAAGCACTATGAAACAATATCTACATCAATATTAAAGATCTGTTTTTTTGTCATCAATATTAAAGATCTGTTTTTTGGTCATCAATATTAAAGATCTGTTTTTTTGTCATCAATATTAAAGATCTGTTTTTTTGTCATCAATATTAAAGATCTGTTTTTTGGTCATCAATATTAAAGATCTGTTTTATTGTCATCAATATTAAAGATCTGTTTTTTTGTCATCAATATTAAAGATCTGTTTTTTTGTCATCAATATTAAAGATCTGTTTTTATGTCACCAATATTAAAGTTTTTACGTCGATGGCGATATTTTTAAATTCCCGCTTAACACCATCCGCCTGTTTTGATTTATGCAAGAAAAAAACATGGCCAAAAAGTGCCTTTTATTTTATTTTGTGGATTTTCAGGCTGAAATATTTAATTATTTTTTCGATAATTTTATAAATAACTTAATTTGCCACATTATACAACAAAATCATAACCAAAAATGGGTTCGTAAGTAGGAGATTTTTAACTTTGATGCAGTTTTCATAGGCCTTATACATTATTTTTTTCTGGGCTTATAAAAAGACTTATCTAAAAAATACTCGATTATTTCAAAGGCCAAGATGTATTCTTCTCGCAGTATTTAATTAAAGCATCTCTAACATTTCTAGGCGACCAAATTTTCAAACCAAAAACACATAATTTTGCATTACTACGTATGGCATCGCCTTAATCGCGTTGTCGAACTGTCAAAGTGTCGAAACTGCGTAATTAAAATAGATGTATTATTAATTATTAAATATGTGTATTAGAATATCACGTTTGTTTTCTTGAATGAATGTATAAATGAAGTGGAAATTAACCTACTTCCAAGATCAACTAACTAGAAATAAAAATAAAATAGATTAGTTTTAACGAGTTGTTTTTTTTACACATTTTTAAAAACATATCTATTTTGCCCATATTGATAAGAAAACAACTTTTTTATAGAAATGTTGCTTACGAGATTAGGCAGTATCTACGTTTACAGAGGTACGCGTCTCCGAGACTGCAAGGCACTCAAGGTTCTATACGACTCGGCAGGATAGACGCATGGGAGTGGTGTACGGAGGGAGATAGGTACAAACACTAAAGCCTCCTCACAACCAAGGTCCGACTTTATTTTATAACCTGCAGTATGTAATGCTGGAAATAAACAGTGTAACATTTGATAAGCTTGGTTGCGTGATTGACTCTTAATACGTAATAAGACGTCCAAAGGAGAAATGTTGTAATTACAAAACATCACTTACAGGTATAAAATTCATATCTTTGTTTGTTTACTCAATCAAAGATTGAGAAATAATTAAGGAACGCCTGACACAAACACGGGCTCTCTCTTCAAACGATTGCGATTGGTGAGATAACCCTTGAAATTTCAGTTTATCACTTACATTAGGTACAACAATCTACTCAGCTTTAGGACACATTAATTTTCATATATGTACCTTTATAAAGATTAAAATATAAAAAAGAGAAAAAAAAACAAAAAAAATCTGCTATCGTTAAATAATATGTTGCACTGATTATATTATGAATTACTTGCGTCTCTTACTTTTCTGTCATATTTATACTTCATTTATATATTTAATTTTGAATATTAATTTTATTTGTTTTATATTTTAATCTTTATTTAGGTATATGAAAATTAATGTGTCCTATGGTTGAGTAGATTTTTGTAATTGTTGTACCTGTTTGTATATTAACTGAGTTTTTTATAACTGGATTGTTCTCACGTAAGTGAGATCGTCTGTAAAAACCCAGTATAAACAAATAAATAAATTATTTATGCTCCTGGAATAAGCTACTCTCTGATAGTAGATAATAATTATTGACGGTTTCAAAGTATTCCTCTTATATTAAATTTTTTCCTTATATTAAAGTTCATTTATTTGTATTACAAATAGAATCATTGGGTATTTTATTCTCATTGTCTTTCTTAACGAGTTATGCGGTACGCAGTAAGATTTGTGTAATAAATAATAAATGTAGGAAAAGAGCTGAGGAGATCGGGTGAGATCGGGTGAGACCGGGTAAGGTGTGTCAAGGAGGTCAGGTAAGGTTGGTACGTCTAGGTGGGTGGGTGGTACACGAGTGGGGAGGGGAGGGGGATCGGGGCAGACTGGCCGACGCCAGAGCCGCAGAGGAACAGACTGGTCGTCTGCTGCCCACGCCTACGCTTCTCACCTGTTTGTCAGACAGGTCCGGATCGCGGGCACAACCTTAATTATATGTACAGAATAGACCCTTAATAAAGATAGATGGACTAGGTTTCCTTTATCTTGGCCGTTCGGTTTTGGCGGTGACTCTTTAGAATAAAAACTATAAAATGATTCGTTATATTTTTTACGATGTATTTTCAAACTTAAATTTTTTATTATTTTATTTTATTATAATGTTAGTTTACTTTTCTTAATTTTCCATTTACCTTGTATTACCTAGACACGGGTATTTTTATTACGAAATTTTTGTAAAAGTTAACATTGAATTGATGTATATAGCTTTTTCGTAAACACTAACGGAAAAATATATTAAAGGCGATGCACTACGTCGTTTAAAATTTTAAAATGAGTCGCTATCAATAACAACCCTTACGTAGATGGCGATAAGGTTTAAATTCCCGCTTAACACCATCCGCCTGTTTTGATTTATGCAAGAAAAAAACATGGCCAAAAAGTGCCTTTATTTTATTTTGTGGATATTCAAGCATAAATATTAATTTTTTTTGGATCATTTTATAATAAACTTAATTTGCCACATTATACAATAAAATCATAACTGAAAATGGGTTCGTAAGTAGGAGATTTTGAACTTTAAAGCAGTTTTCATACGCCTAATAAATTATTTTTTTCTGGGCTTATAAAAAGACTTATCTAAAAAATACTCTATTATTTCAAAGGCCAAGATGTATTCTACTCGCAGTATTTAATTAAAGCATCTGAAACATTTCTAGGCGACCAAATTTTCAAACTAAAAACACATGATTTTGAATTACTACGTATGGCATCGCCTTAAACAAATTTTGTAGGCTAAACCGGCAACATCTAAGCCCGGCCAAATATATATTGTACTCTGCCGAGAAAACTACACAGTTTTTCCTGTCAGATATTTCTCGGTCAACACAACTGCTTTCAGCATGCAAAATTAATTTCAATCACAAGCCTTAAAACTTTGACATATCCATTTACCTCTCAAAAAACATGGCTATTATTTGCGAAGCGTATTGAAGTTCGGAGAAGCCGGGTAGCTTCCGTCTATTAATAAAATAGTTTTATCATTCGTGATAAAACATTCAAATTTATTAAGTTTCTTATCATGGAGGCACAGTTGTACACCTGTAGAGCCTCATTAGCGGCGGCTACTGTTCATTTATTAGGTAAACAGAGTGGTTATCCTTGTTTTCTGTTTCAACGGATCTGTTCCGTTTCTGAGGCAGACGGTCCCGGGGAACTCGACGAGAGGCAAGAATGCGGGGAATTGTGCAAATCACTTGTTCACACTTGAAACTTGATGGCAAATATTTATACTCAGTTTTATTGGAATCCTTCCAGAATTTAAATTATTTACTAGATTTAATTATCATAGCTAAATTGTTTGGCGATTCACTTCGCGATTTTTTAAAAGCCATCTTTCAAACATTGAAGTACATAACGATGTTTTTAATAGATGCTAATCAAATTACTACTCTTATTAATAATAAGAGTAATAATTTGTAAAAAGAGTAATAAAGTTGGCAAATTTGAAACTACAACGAAATCTTGTTTTGAAGCTATTTGTTCATTTTCTTTGAGATGCGATGTAATTTTAGGTTACCATTTGATTACGAATTTGTTATTCGTTTATTTAGTTTGATAACACTAATAAATATACTTCCAAAGCACACAAAATGTACATTTAACATTATATTTACAGACAAATTGGAAGAAAACTGTAAACTTTAAGCAAATCTTTCACTCGCAATGAAATCCGAATGAAAATTGATTTATTAACGTGTTGTTCTTGTTATTATTCGAGTTTATGGTGGTCATAGCAGCTTCATAAGTTAAATATTCATGTGTCGTCAATCGTCAAGAAGATGGTAGAGAAGACATTCTCCAACAATATGGTCTGCGGTTTGAACTTGCAGACCACATTCACATAATGCAGAAGATTTAAATCCCCGTTTGTTCATCTGACTGCGACTGCACAGATTGCGGTTTAATGTAGCAGCGCTTTCCGATAGATAGATAACTCTTGCAATTTAATACTGAAATCTACAATAATTAAACATATTATTTATTTGAGAATTCTGCCTCTGATTTTTAAAGGAGTGTTCTAACGAAAGTAGACTACACAGACCTTCAGTTCAAACAGGCTTCCTGGTTGAGAGTTGTCTTTTGTCTCTGACAACGTCTCAGGACGGGCTAACCGTTTTGAATACTACTAATAATACTAGCATATCTGGTTTCCAGTGCCTCATTTTGTTCAAGGCCGAATCGTTAGTGGACACTTTACATGTAAACGCTTAATTAAATTTATTCAGGACATTTGCAGACTCTAGAAATCTTTCCATGTGTGCTCAGACAATAAACAGCATTCAAACCACTCCTTTAAGCATAAATTAACGATTACACCTGAGCACACAATCTTTCTTGATTGTATATATTTACGCTGTACGGTCTGTGATATAACTTGGCGTGTCACTTTTGCAAACAACAGGATTTCCAACAAACTTACGGCTGCTATTACGTACTTGCTTCCTGTTCTGTATTTTCCTCGCGAACCTTCGTTAATTGCCCTGACGAACCAGGATTCAATTTAAATTAAACAAGCTTGGCCAATGACCGATTGATTCTGCAGTTTGTAGACCCGAAAATGTATGGTAAAACACTTTTTAGTAATTATCAAGGATTCTCAGAGAAACCTTTTTATATTTGTGTACTAGCAAATATTTTGGAATAGGTACTTATTGTTTGCGTGCTTTTACAGACAGATAGCCATACCAGTATAATTGCATTAAGAAGTATATTATGACCAGTCAAATGAAGTTTTCTCATTTGTTTTACTTACATAAGTGTTATCCCTCCAAGATTTGAACTTTTCCAAATTCTTGTGGTCTCGAGATCATCGATCTTCAATCATGTCTGCTTCCAAGAAGCAAATTAAATAACATACATATTTTTGTTAATTGAAAGCTCTTTTGCAAACAATTGTAAACTTCGAAACTAGTCTAAAAAGGACTGTATGTTGCTATTCTGTCGGTTGTTAATCAAAGTGTTTATTTCAGTACGCGACACTAAAATCGTAAATATACGAGAATCAAGAATTAATATACACGACGCCGTATCGTCTGAAGAAGAAAGTAAATACAGCCATATTGTCTGTTGGTTCGTTCAAACAAATTTCAATATCTCATCAAATATTTAACCATTAAAGCAAAAAATCTTATCATTACCACTCTAATCCATAATGACTCTTGGTAATGCCGTGCCTCTTATATTAGGTTGTTAATATTACTGGCGGCATTCCTTACTTTGTCTTGACTGGGTGTAGTAATTGTTAGACAAATTGACTTAGTGGATTTATTATTTGCTCTGGAAATGCCTCCGTATTGCGCCAATTGATTGTGTCAACTGAACTTTATACTTACAGAAGTTATATTTGAGAACTTGGCTGGTTGTATATAAAAACGTTTATAGTAATTATATAACAAAGAATAGCCACAAACAAAGAACTGAAAATGATTAAGATGGTTTTGCGTTAAGGACAATAGGAACAGTTACGAGGTGGAACACCGGGCTATTATTAGCTGACCCATCCATCAAGGTTTACAAGGCACATTTTAAAATGAACCTACTCGTACCAGTAGTGCGGGAATTTAACTTTTTCGTGTTACTTCCATCGCGTCTCTCTAATCATATTTATAATAATTGATTGTCCTGAAACGGGAAACCTTCCCAGTTGGACAGTCAAACGTTCATTTTTCTTTAATTGTATTTTTTAGTATCTAATAAATAAACAATTATATAATTATTTTTTTTGCATATAGGTTTTCAGGAATCCTTTGCTGCATCCTAAATACCTACCTGAAATATAATTATTTTTTATACCGACTATTCTCGGAGGAATTCTATTATCATTAGGTATATATTGAATCAATTTAAAACCTTTTCTCTTTTATTTATCAGTAGCGGTAAATAATATAAAAGTGGACTAACGTTTTAAATTCTTTGTATATATCAAACCTGAATATATTTATAAAAAATGTTAACTTTTGGACAGCGTAAAAATTATAATTAGCTACCACAATTTGAATTTTTTATACAAGTATTCTTTTAATCTTTACTCTAACAAAACTAATTAATAATTGCTTAATTTCTCCAAGCTGATAGTCAGAGAATTCAATATATCTTAAATAAACTTCTGTCAAATCCAACTTCTGAAGTAACCGATTAGGGCATGTTGGTTGACTGCCATGTCTTCCTTGGGCATCTTCGACTTCTTCTGGCACTCCTTTTTTCCCCTTCCATACCATCTAAGCGCCCCTTATATTCTTTCCAACCTACTCACTCTTACTATAATTATGCCTACTAACAATTTTTGCTTCTAAATTCTCCCTTTGACAGGCTAAGAATCTCCTCTGGGGTCGTTTAAACTATCAGTTTCTTCAGTTTGAAGTATAATTTGTATTTATTTGCAATCCCGGTACTCATAGTGATGGTAATTCCTATTACCATTACTATGAGCGGAAGATGATGCTTAATATAATCAGGGAGGACTTAGCTAAGAAAGTAATTGAATCCACGATGCCTGGTCCACTCAGTCAATTCTACGATGGCTGTACTCTTCAATATTCGTTCTTAGATCACACGCCAATGTTCGCATGAAAATCTGATATATTCACATCGCATCACTACAAACTACATGCCAACTACCCGATATATTCACACCGCATCACTACAAACTACATGCCAGCTACCCGATATATTCACACCGCACCACTACAAACTACATGCCAGCTACCCGATATATTCACACCGCAACACTACAAACTACATGCCAGTTATCTGCTACATTCACACCGCAACAATACAAAGTACATGTTATTATCCGATATATTCACACCGCAACACTACAAAGTACATGCCAACTATCCGATATATTCACACCGCAACACTACAAAGTACATGCCAGTTGTCCGATATATTCACACCGCAATCCTACAAACTAAATGCCAGTTATCAAGTTTCATTAATCAAACAATAATTCTCACAATCATGATGCAAATCAAGAAACTCTTTGCTCATTATACGCTATATTTTTGCGTGTGACGTGGTTCTATCGGCATTTGGAAAATGATTATAATGATATGGAGATGGGCTCCGATACAACAGGACCTTATTAATCGCTGTCTCCGTAATCAGAATATTTTCACGAATCAGCATTTAACACGGTGATTCAAAAACATTTGGAAAAGAACTATGTTGGTAGTGTGTAACTAGTTAGATACCAGGCTCTTTTTTTATTTATATGCAATACAATTTGTCCAAAGAAAAGTCACTGAACGAGAAAGTTTTTCTTCTTGTACAGATACTGTATACAATAGGTTGCTGGACACAACTTGTCACAAAATCAGCCTCGGAGAGCGTGGTGAAAATTGGAGTGAAGCTACGTCAAAGTACAGAGAAGAATTGATTTCTAAATCTGACTTGACACATGAATTTATTACATGTGACATATTATTTGATAAATTTAACTTTATGTGTCGGCAACACGGTATCTGGAGATTTCGGGGTCAGAGTATTTTTTTTTTTTTACGTTTATGAGGTTTTTAATCCAGTTAAGAATTTTTCCTCATAAAACTCATTAATGTAACATAAAATCAGTCAAGTAAATACAACCATCAGATGGTAATAGTAATAAGGCCAAATGAGCCGCACTACTAGTCAGCTAGAAACATGAAAGGGTATTGCTATAAGCCCTAGCTAGTTACGAAAGAATCCATAAAATCAAAAAAAAAATGTTTTTACGTAAATATGAATTTTATTAAAAATGCTGGAATGATTCTGGATACGTACGATACAGTCGCTATATCCAATGACAGTTTTTTTAAAACATTCTACAGGCAGATGGGTTACAAACACGAAAATTTCACATTTTAAGTCGACTGTTTTGCATTTCATCTGTCTGTAAATATGTTTGTACGGCAGCCGTTTTAATGGTTTAGTAAAGATAATTTTTTCGAATGCGAAATAGTTTAGATTTTTTTATTCGCATTTTCAATATTGTGGGGAACTAACTACCTTCCTGAAAAAAGTTTGGTAAAAGAATTGTCGTTGAGAAAGTGACAATTCTTTGGAAAAATTGTTTATAAAGTTACATAAAATATATTTTTTTATATTAAATACGTAGGTATTTAAGTACCTACTTACAAATCTTATGATTTCAGAGAAAATTTTGGTTTTCAATTTTATGGGTGAAAGCCAATGTAAAGAATAATAAACAATTAAATACGGGAAAATTAAATCTTACTTTTTTGAACACAGATAACTACTAGTCATAGTTATTAAGAGTATAGTGTAAGACCTATTAGTAACTGAGATTACTTTTCATATCGCTTGATGTTGTCATAGCAAAAATCTCTTTATTCTGACGATGTATAAAGTTTCACATGAAATATATTAAATTAAGAGCCTCTTTCTTAAAAGTTTGAAGATTTTCACAGATTGATATTGCAAATAGGCAACCAAAAATATTTTTTTGTAAACGTATTCATATTTTTATACTAGAGTGGCAGTTACATAACATAACTAATTTCATTGTATATTACAATACACATTTTTAAGTGTTTTCATCCCAAGCTTTAGTATGAAATTTCTAAGTAAAAATCTCTTGTGTTCAACATCTTCACTTACAAATATTTATTTATTTAAGAACACCAAAAATTTTATTTTTGAAGAAAAATGTTTCAGCCTGAACAATTGACAACTACTGACAACCAACTCATATATTTACGTAAGTACCCATCTCCGTACGTATTGATTTATAGCCTGTCAATGGGATTACAAGAAGGATAATATTATTCCATAATTTTGTTGCATCACCATCACCGGTCATAAAAGGCATAGGGGTGGACATGTGTATGTTGACCAACGACCACCAGACCACGCGACCACGTGACCACACGGCCACCTGACCACGCGACCGGCTGACCAATGCCCCCACGCGTGGTGTGGTTGTGATGTTGTCCGTACGACACACGAGGAGGCGGCATAGTAATTCCGTGTGTAGCCTTCGAGGGGTGAATAACCACCGTACAATAAGAGTTCAACCGTGTCTGTCAAAACAAAGGCCTCGGAGGATTGCAAGGCTTCAATCAAACATGCTCGTTTTTTTTAGTAGCCAATGTTGAGTTTTTTTTGTTACATTCTCCAATGTTTTTACGAAGCAGGGTTACATAAGATCAAATCAAATAAATACATAACAATACACATTGCCTAAGCAACTCTTTTTTTATGTGAATTCCGCAACAGTCCCAACAGCCAGTACTGCTCGGAGCCAGGGCAAGAGTAGCATCCCCAATCAGGGTATGTTGTAAAGCGAATGGAGAGATGAGGGAGTAGCGATGTGCATATTGATTATTATATGCTTTTAGCTATACCTACTTACACCCATGCTTGAAAACAAGCAAAGCCTAGTCTGAACTGATAAAATATTATTTCAAATTGTAAAATGTAGGTTTTTATGTTTTCTTTTGTCAATTTCAGTAGACGTTTCTTCTTAAATTCCCGTTCACATTGCACCCCACAATAACACACACTTAGACGGCCTCCGTGGTCGAGGGGTAAGGCACTCGACTTGCATGCTGGAGGTCGCGGGGTTAAATCCCGTGGTGCGCAAGTAAATTTTATTTGATTAATTTGTCTAATTTCGCAAATTACTCATTTAAAATAATATATAGTATATTTGTGGCACGTTCCAGAGTTTCAGACACTATCAGTATCGCCCTGGTGTAAGACCAGCATTCAGAATTGAAACGTTGCTTGAAATGGCTTTGGCCGTGTTTGGTGACCAGATCTGAATAGCCAGGTACTTCCACACCTTCCTCTTCACATCTTCTTCCCTTCCCCACTACCTTCAGTCTCACAACATACCCCAATTGGGAATGTCTCACTGGCTCCAGGCGGTTGGGAGCAGCTGGGACTCTTGATTTCACGTAAAAATGGAACTCTAATCCTTAATTTTAATAATTTTCTACATAATTCTAAAAATTTTGTAATTGCTTTACTGCTAAACATACCTAAATATATTTCGTTAAATCTTTTAAAAAGAACTTAAGAATTTTTGTGTGCAAATTGTAAAATATATTTCAATTTCTCGATCACCCTGGAGCCATTTATAAATCTGAGTCATTCTTGTAAAAGCCACAAAACAAACATGTTGTCTTAGTTATTTTAATTGCAAGATTATGATAATTAATTTGATATTAATTGAGTTGATGTTTAGCGGCAAAAGGACTATTAATTAAATAGTCTTTGAACATAAAATATGATGTTTACGATCCTGGGATTAATTTAATCCATTAATACTCGAACGTTGCACAATCGTTAGGAACTCATAATATTATATTGAGTTACATTGATTTAATGTTATATACTGGCGTTGGCTTTCTAAACATTAGAAAGCTTTACAATCCTGGAATCAAAATAATGTGATGTGTAGATACATGAGAAAAAAGAATTACATTAATTGAATGTTACTTACTGGCGTTGGCTTTCTAAACATTAGAAAGCTTTACAATCCTGGAATCAAAATAATGTGATGTGTAGATACATGAGAAAAAAGAATTACATTAATTGAATGTTACTTACTGGGGTTGGCTTTCTAAACATTAGAAAGCTTTACAATCCAGGAATCAAAATAATTTGATGTGTAGATACACGAGAAAAAAGAATTACATTAATTGAATGTTACTTACTGGCGTTGGCTTTTTAAACATTAGATAGCTTTACAATCCTGGAATCAAAATAATGTGATGTGTAGATACATGAGAAAAAAGAATTACATTAATTGAATGTTACTTACTGGGGTTGGCTTTCTAAACATTAGAAAGCTTTACAATCCTGGAATCAAAATAATGTGATGTGTAGATACATGAGAAAAAAGAATTACATTAATTGAATGTTACTTACTGGCGTTGGCCTTCTAAACATTAGAAAGCTTTACAATCCTGGAATCAAAATAATGTGATGTGTAAATACACGAGAAAAAAGAATAACATTAATTGAATGTTACTTACTGGCGTTGGCTTTCTAAACATTAGATAGCTTTACGATCCTGGAATCAAAATAATGTGATGTGTAGATACATGAGAAAAAAGAATTACATTCATTGAATGTTACTTACTGGCGTTGGCTTTCTAAACATTAGAAAGCTTTACAATCCTGGAATCAAAATAATGTGATGTGTAGATACATGAGAAAAAAGAATTACATTCATTGAATGTTACTTACTGGCGT
Source organism: Hesperophylax magnus (assembly GCA_026573805.1). Classification (NCBI taxonomy): domain Eukaryota; kingdom Metazoa; phylum Arthropoda; class Insecta; order Trichoptera; family Limnephilidae; genus Hesperophylax; species Hesperophylax magnus. The sequence goes on from JAIUSX010000022.1 coordinate 13,543,124, forward strand.
TGGCTTTCTAAACATTAGAAAGCTTTACAATCCTGGAATCAAAATAATGTGATGTGTAGATACATGAGAAAAAGAATTACATTCATTGAATGTTACTTACTGGCGTTGGCTTTCTAAACATTAGAAAGCTTTACAATCCTGGAATCAAAATAATGTGATGTGTAGATACATGAGAAAAAAGAATTACATTCATTGAATGTTACTTACTGGCGTTGGCTTTCTAAACATTAGAAAGCTTTACAATCCTGGAATCAAAATAATGTGATGTGTAGATACATGAGAAAAAAGAATTACATTCATTGAATGTTACTTACTGGCGTTGGCTTTCTAAACATTAGAAAGCTTTACAATCCTGGAATCAAAATAATGTGATGTGTAGATACATGAGAAAAAAGAATTACATTCATTGAATGTTACTTACTGGCGTTGGCTTTCTAAACATTAGAAAGCTTTACAATCCTGGAATCAAAATAATGTGATGTGTAGATACATGAGAAAAAAGAATTACATTCATTGAATGTTACTTACTGGCGTTGGCTTTCTAAACATTAGAAAGCTTTACAATCCTGGAATCAAAATAATGTGATGTGTAGATACATGAGAAAAAAGAATTACATTCATTGAATGTTACTTACTGGCGTTGGCTTTCTAAACATTAGAAAGCTTTACAATCCTGGAATCAAAATAATGTGATGTGTAGATACATGAGAAAAAAGAATTACATTCATTGAATGTTACTTACTGGCGTTGGCTTTCTAAACATTAGAAAGCTTTACAATCCTGGAATCAAAATAATGTGATGTGTAGATACATGAGAAAAAAGAATTACATTCATTGAATGTTACTTACTGGCGTTGGCTTTCTAAACATTAGAAAGCTTTACAATCCTGGAATCAAAATAATGTGATGTGTAGATACATGAGAAAAAAGAATTACATTCATTGAATGTTACTTACTGGCGTTGGCTTTCTAAACATTAGAAAGCTTTACAATCCTGGAATCAAAATAATGTGATGTGTAGATACATGAGAAAAAAGAATTACATTCATTGAATGTTACTTACTGGCGTTGGCTTTCTAAACATTAGAAAGCTTTACAATCCTGGAATCAAAATAATGTGATGTGTAGATACATGAGAAAAAAGAATTACATTCATTGAATGTTACTTACTGGCGTTGGCCTTCTAAACATTAGAAAGCTTTACAATCCTGGAATCAAAATAATGTGATGTGTAAATACACGAGAAAAAAGAATAACATTAATTGAATGTTACTTACTGGCGTTGGCTTTCTAAACATTAGATAGCTTTACGATCCTGGAATCAAAATAATGTGATGTGTAGATACATGAGAAAAAAGAATTACATTCATTGAATGTTACTTACTGGCGTTGGCTTTCTAAACATTAGAAAGCTTTACAATCCTGGAATCAAAATAATGTGATGTGTAGATACATGAGAAAAAAGAATTACATTCATTGAATGTTACTTACTGGCGTTGGCTTTCTAAACATTAGAAAGCTTTACAATCCTGGAATCAAAATAATGTGATGTGTAGATACATGAGAAAAAAGAATTACATTCATTGAATGTTACTTACTGGCGTTGGCTTTCTAAACATTAGAAAGCTTTACAATCCTGGAATCAAAATAATGTGATGTGTAGATACATGAGAAAAAAGAATTACATTCATTGAATGTTACTTACTGGCGTTGGCTTTCTAAACATTAGAAAGCTTTACAATCCTGGAATCAAAATAATGTGATGTGTAGATACATGAGAAAAAAGAATTACATTCATTGAATGTTACTTACTGGCGTTGGCTTTCTAAACATTAGAAAGCTTTACAATCCTGGAATCAAAATAATGTGATGTGTAGATACATGAGAAAAAAGAATTACATTCATTGAATGTTACTTACTGGCGTTGGCTTTCTAAACATTAGAAAGCTTTACAATCCTGGAATCAAAATAATGTGATGTGTAGATACACGAGAAAAAAGAATTACATTAATTGAATGTTACTTACTGGCGTTGGCTTTCTAAACATTAGAAAGCTTTACAATCCTGGAATCAAAATAATGTGATGTGTAGATACACGAGAAAAAAGAATTACATTAATTGAATGTTACTTACTGGCGTTGGCCTTCTAAACATTAGAAAGCTTTACAATCCTGGAATCAAAATAATGTGATGTGTAGATACATGAGAAAAAAGAATTACATTCATTGAATGTTACTTACTGGCGTTGGCTTTCTAAACATTAGAAAGCTTTACAATCCTGGAATCAAAATAATGTGATGTGTAGATACACGAGAAAAAAGAATTACATTAATTGAATGTTACTTACTGGCGTTGGCTTTCTAAACATTAGAAAGCTTTACAATCCTGGAATCAAAATAATGTGATGTGTAGATACACGAGAAAAAAGAATTACATTAATTGAATGTTACTTACTGGCGTTGGCTTTCTAAACATTAGAAAGCTTTACAATCCTGGAATCAAAATAATGTGATGTGTAGATACACGAGAAAAAAGAATTACATTAATTGAATGTTACTTACTGGCGTTGGCCTTCTAAACATTAGAAAGCTTTACAATCCTGGAATCAAAATAATGTGATGTGTAGATACACGAGAAAAAAGAATTACATTAATTGAATGTTACTTACTGGCGTTGGCCTTCTAAACATTAGAAAGCTTTACAATCCTGGAATCAAAATAATGTGATGTGTAGATACACGAGAAAAAAGAATTACATTAATTGAATGTTACTTACTGGCGTTGGCCTTCTAAACATTAGAAAGCTTTACAATCCTGGAATCAAAATAATGTGATGTGTAGATACACGAGAAAAAAGAATTACATTAATTGAATGTTACTTACTGGCGTTGGCTTTCTAAACATTAGAAAGCTTTACAATCCTGGAATCAAAATAATGTGATGTGTAGATACATGAGAACATAGATTTTTACGAAATTACCCATGTCATGAGGTAGATACTCTCAGCATCGCCATGGTGAAAAACAACCATTCAGAATGGAAGCGTTGCTTGAAATGTCTTTAGCCTTGTTTGGTGATCAGATCTGAATATCCAGGGTATTCTAAACCTCCCTCTTTCTCATCTCCCCCTCATATTCCCCGTTCCCTGCAGCCTCACAAGGCACTCCACTTGGGGATGCCATTAAATGCCAATTAAAAACGACAAATATAGATATAACTATCCTTTTTAACAGACCCTAAAATTATTCGTCATAAATTGTACATAAAGAAGGAATAATTATATAATTAATTTATATTCTATGGGCCTAATGCAAAGTAAAGTAGGTACCTATTGATTGTGATCAATTTTCGAAAATACAGGATTTTCCAATAAGAGGTGTTATTTTGAATAGCCCGCTATTTCGGTAGAAGTTACTTTTGAAGCTGTCATTTTTTAACATTTGACAAGTAAAAACTACGCCATTAATAAAAATGGAACGATACACGCTTCGACAGCGCATTGAAATTATTAAAATTCACTTGAGTGAATCAAATGCAAATCATCTTGAGTGATGAGGCCCATTTCCACCTCGGTGGCTTCGTCAACAAGCAAAGTTGTCGCATCTGGGGCTCGGAAAACCCAAGAGTTATTGTTGAAAAGCCTCTCTATCTTCAACGTGTGACTGTTTGGTGTGGTTTATGGTCCGGCGGAGTCATTGGACCTTACTTTTTCGAAAATGAGGCTGGAGCAAATGTTACGGTTAACGGATTGCGCTATCGAGAGGTGATTAATGATTTTTCTGGCCGAAACTAGATGGTATTGATCTGGACAACGTTTACTTTCAACAAAACGGCGCTACGTGTCACACAAGCAACGAAACCATTGATCTTTTACGATTGAATATCAAAATAACACCTCTTATTGGAAAACCCTGTATTTTAAATTATTAACGAATTTCCAATGCCCAAAGTAGATACCCAATACAAATAATAAATATATAAACACTGATAAATATTTGAAAATAGAACATAAAGAAATAAAACGTTTAAAAACGATTTTTTTACGAAATAAACCCGCATTACAATGACAATATTCTTAATTAGGGGGTCGAAAATACCAGATATTTGAGGAATAGATGCATAAGGTAATTGGAAAAATAAATACAATCAACCGGTGATAAAAACTCATAAGAAAACAACAACAAAATATACAAACCAAAAAAACATTAAAACATTTCACACGAAAACATCTGATAAGAGAAATTCGGGCACACAAAAAACAACCAAAATATAATTTCATCAGTAACCTGGGCCGCCTCTGTGCGGGCACAATTGGAGCAGTCCGCTCCGGGTGCCGAATTGCCAAGGAGATGATAATACCTAACACCTAACAGGTTATTTTTTCACAAAAACGCAGCTACACAAAAATACAAATCTTCTGAACATTATTGATTACAGTGATATGATCACCTATACAGGCTTCTACTGGTATTGACAAGGGGCGTCAACATTTAATTCGCGCCTAGCGTCATTTGGCTAAGGGCTGGCCCTGTCAGTAACTGTTTATTTTTTAATGGTTTATAGCTCAACAAATATAATATAGAGCGCAACACCTCGAAGTAATCACAACGCAAGAGACAATATAAAAAAGACAAGATAAGACAAGACAAAAACAATATTTCCGGCACATCGAACAAACTCAGCGTCCAAACCAATCCCGCCAGATACAATGCACAAAAACAACAGAACTATATTTTCACTCGTCTTCTGTTCGATTTTTCAAATAGCGATGGTTAGGAAAGTAGTGTGAATAAATAACATTTATTTATTTATATATATATACGCCTAAAAAGGCTTTTACATAGAAGTGATACATGATGCAGTACAATAAGAGAATATGTATTATACAGGAGATATTGACAGTAAATAGATGTAATGTAATGGAAAAAAAAATAACATAAAGTAAAAAAGAAATTACAACAACATTAGATATAAAACAAATCATTAAAACTAATTTACCAAAGCTACTCCAATTTGTAGGATTCAACAAAGTGTTGATGTAGATTATGCTTAATTCTATATATGGAGTCAATAAATAAATCAATAACACCCCCATACTTGTTGCCTAGATCATGCATCCTATTGGTCAGTGAGTGTGTCTGATAGTTGGTTGAGTATGTATTACAGAAGAATGTTATATTTTGCCTTGTATTCCTAGTCGGCACATGTAGTTTAATAGTGGCAAGGATGGCAGGACTATCAATTAAGTTGTTAATGACTCTGTGTAACACAACCAGGTCTGAAATAATTCTCCTGTCAGACAGTGTTATTAGATGCAATTGATTCATCAAACTGACATAATTAATGTAATCAATAGGAATTCCGAGCTTAAAATTTACGTACTTAAGAAATTTGTGCTGAACTCTTTCTATATTATTGGAATGAACTTTATATAAAGGGGACCAAATAGGTGAATTATACTCCAATTGACTTCTGACTAATGAAGTATAGAGGGTTCTCATACAATCTATGGACTTAAAATCGGTTAAAGTTCTGCAAAGGAAGCCAAGCATCTTTAAAGCCTTATTAGTTATATAGTTGATGTGTTCAATGAATGACAAGTTTTCAACGAATATTACACCCAAGTCACGAATATGTGATACTGGTATTAATTTAATATTATTTAATGTATATTCATGTAATATATTATAACGAGTTTTGGAAAATCGTATTACTTGACATTTCTGAATGTTCAAAAATAAAGCATTTTGTTCACACCATTGATGAAGTTGTTCTAAATTACTCTGTAAAATTTGACAATCGGATACATTTCGTATTCTTTTATATATTTTTAAGTCGTCAGCAAATATCAGAACTTCTACATCATTAAATTGGTCAACAATGTCATTGATGAATAATAAGAAAAATATTGGGCCGAGGTGGGACCCTTGAGGAACCCCACTTGTGGCCTCGAATATATAAGATTGTACAGAATTAATCTTAACACTAAGCACCCTATGGCTAAGATAACTAACAATCCAACTCAATAATTTACCTTTGATGCCCAACGATCGAAGTTTATAAATAAGTATGTGATGTCGAACCTTATCAAAAGCTTTACTAAAGTCAGTGTATATACTGTCCACTTGTTGTTTGAGACCCAGAGATTCAGATATGTAATTTTCATAAATCATTAAATTACTTAAGGTAGAGCGACCTGTGATGAAGCCATGTTGGTTAGGAACAATAATGTTGTTGATAGGTTTTACAATGATATCTAGGACTAATTTCTCAAAAACTTTCGGTAAAGCAGACATTATACAAATTGGTCTATAGTTTGATATATCGCTTTTGTCTCCTTTTTTATGAATAGGGGTTAAATAACTCTTTTTCCACTGAGCTGGAAAAGAACCAGAACTTACAGAATTGTTAAAGAGTTTATAAAGAGGATATATCAGACTACTAACACAGGTTTTGAAAAATATTGGAGGAATACCATCCGGTCCAGCAGATTTATTGCTATCTAAATCTTTTATGACTTTTTCTATAGATTCTTTTTTGATGAAACATTGGCTTAGATTTAATACCTCTTCCACTGAAATATCGGGAATCGTATTGACACGAATATCTGTGTCGTAAACACTTTTAAATGAATCAGCAAATAGATTAACTATGCCTTCGATACTGTCGGCACATTTTTCTTTTAAGTACATGTTATTGGGAAATCCACAATCATTTTTTTGTTGACTTTTAGAAAAACTCCATAATTTTTTAACATTTTGGTGTACCTCTTTTTCAATTAGGCTTACATAATCACTATAGCATTTTATTGATAATTCTTTACACTGCTTACGTAATTTAGTAAAAGTTATGTAATCATTAGGATTTCTGGTATGTTTATATATTCTATGGATATGTTTTTTATAATTAATATGTTTTTTTAATTCCCTCGTAAACCATTTGGGATAGTTAGATGGTGTGAAGTTGACCCTAGGAACGAAGCGCTCTATCGAGGTATTTAAAATTGAGTAAAATTGTTCTAATTGATTATTTAAATTATTTTCGTTGTCTAAAAATGACCAATCTACCGAGGTAAGGTACTCATTAATATTATGGTATTCGGCTTTGGAGAAATTATACGATGTGGTAGTTAGGTTTGGAGATCTTCCAGACATATTTGTTATGATAATATCTAATGGTGGATGGTGTTTATCTAGAGGCAATAATAATTCGTCAGATTTCTCAACCACTATTTTTGAATCACTTGAAAACACTAAATCTAACATTCGATTATTAGAATTAGACACATTGTTTGATTGAGTTAGTCCTAGGAATATGGACATATCACGAATTTCACTGGATTTAGCGCACTGTAATTCAACTTCGTTTGTGGCAGATCCGATGTCATCTTGGCTGGTCCAGTTCGGCAGATTATAATCACCAGCAATTATGAATTTTGCTTTCGGATATTTGAATTTCAGCATTTCTATGTCCTCATTGTGGTTTTTATATATTTGCAAATCCGATGCAGGTGGGATGTAGACACAACCTATAATAATTTTACTATAAGGTATGTTGAGCATTACAAAAGTGTGTTCAACATTTGTGTGCTTGACCGGTAGTCTACAGGATGAGATATTTTTAGACACACATAACATCACGCCTCCTCCGTTAGACTTTTTGCTCGAATTAGGACTTCGATCAAGGCGATAGATAGTATATTGATTTAGGCCTAATTCTGACGAGCCGATATCTGCATTTAACCATGTTTCAGTTAATAATAAAATGTCATATGAGAAGGTGGGTGAATTCCTTTTAAGTTGTTGCAATTTCGTACGGATTCCTCGAACATTTTGATAATATCCATTGATTCTTAAGAGTGTGTTATGTTTGTTTATCAGTTTTTTGCGTGGCTTTTGATAATTTTAGGAATTCCATTAAAATGTTTGATTTGCAAATCAATTTCACCCTTTTCTTTTCTCTCCTCCATTTCCTTCCAGAGGTCAGTCAAATGTTCTCTTTGTTGGAGGGTCCTATCCGGTTTCATTTTTATTCCATTAGGCAAAGTATTTTTATTAAAGAGAATAAGTTTTGCCAGCTTAGGGTCTTCAAATTCGACTTTAATGGGCCTGATTTTGTTTGAAATTTTACTACCAAGCCTGTAAATTTTTACTTCTTCCGGTTTGAACTCGCTATTTATTTCACTAACGATAGTTAAAACTTTTTTTTTATCTTCCAAGATATTCTCCATGCTTGAGTTGGAACTAGACTCGGGAACGTTAAGTAAAATCACGTTCTTGGTGCGGATCTTGCGTTCCTCTATCTCTGCGAGCAAGTCACAAATTGGTGTTGTTTCTTGGGGTAATACTTTCTTTTCTATGATTTTTTCAAATGTCATAACTTTCCCCTCCAGGACTCCTACATTTACTCCTAGGTCCTGCATGGTACCAGAGAGGTTAGATAGTTTGGTGAGTATTTTTGCCATTTGATCTTTAGTGATTTTTAAAGAGGGATCGGTAATGGCACTATGGATACCAGTAATCTCTTCCTTGGCTTTATTTAGAAGAGAAAGTGCTTCATTCATATTCATTTTGAAAGCGATATTCGGCGGAATTTGGCAATATAATTATTAAGAAGAAACAGATTCACTGCACACAGAAGTTTAAATAATAGTTTTAATTGTTGGCTTGTTTGCAAACACTATTTATTTGTTAGTATATATTTTTATTTATTTGGTTTTATAGATTTTGATATATTTTAGCTAAATACTTGTTAAAAAAACATTAATTATTGAGAGCAAAACAAAAACTCGACAACTGTCATTAAGATGTTATTGTTACATGACACATATTGTAACATGAGGGTAGGAACTAAATAAACATATTATGTTCCCATTTTAACATCCAAAATGTGGGCTAATTAGGTACCTACTTAACAATATAGTTCTTAAACAATTCTCGTTCATTGTTTCCCAAAGTCACGGAAGTTCTTAGATTCTTTGTCTGAGGAAGACAGGAGTGAAATCAGGAGAACAGAATTAAGTATTTTGAATATTCCTATATACTATTGTATGATTATGTGGTTACATAATTGGAGAATTTTCTTCGAATCGCAAAATATTATGAATTGGATTATAAAAACAAAGGACTCGAATATCTTGGTCCTAGGAAGATTAATAATAGATTAAGGCGATGCACTACGTCGAGTAATATTTTAAATTGAGCCGCTATCAATAACAACCCTTACGTAGATGGCGATAAGGTATAAATTCCCGCTTAACACCATCCGCCTGTTTTAATTTATGCAAGAAAAAAACATGGCCAAAAAGTGCCTTTTATTTTATTTTATGGATGTTCGTTCAGGCATAAATATTTAATTTTTTCGATCATTTTATAAATAACTTAATTTGCCACATTATAAAATAAAATCATAACCGAAAATGGGTTCGTAAGTAGGAGATTTTGAACTTTAAAGCAGTTTTCATAGGCCTTATACATTATTTTTTTCTGGGCTCATTTTTTTTTTTTTTTTTTTTTTTTATTTACTTTTTTTTTTATTAAGTTTAGGATTTCAGTATATTTTTTTAATTGTGTTTTGAATTCTTTGAAACTATCATTTAGTGATCTTATGTTTTCTGGCAATTTATTGAAAAAAATTATTTTCTACTCGCAGTTTTTAATTAAAGCATCTGAAACATTTCTAGGCCACCAAATTTTCAAACCAAAAACACATGATTTTGCATTACCATGTATGGCATCGCCTTAATAGTCGAAACAATAACTGACACTAGTGCAAAGTTGGGGTATTTTCACCAACTATGAATACCGTTTAAAATGTGTGGAAGGTTTATAGCCTTTTTTATTAAACTTTTTAAATGTATTTTCGGCAAACGGTTATAAAACCAGGGTCTACGCTTTGGCGCATTTAAAAATATTGATGATAATACTAGCGATTTTTAAACTAAAATTTGAAACGGAAAAATCCACAGACATAGGAATTAATAGACGAGAAGATAATGGCGAGGGGTAAAATCAACTGTTGAAGAACGAAGGGAGTAAGGCTGACTGTGATTCGTCAATAAATCAATCTGACAGTAAATAGGCATCTCGCATTATAATATCACCATTTAGTTCTTAAAAGTAAAATCTGCTTTTGAATGAATAGACATTTCTACATGGGAGCGCAAATTACTCGCCACGTTATGAACTAATTTGCGAAGTCCAATTCGGCAAAGTAAGGCAGCTTCTATTTTCAGAGTCGTAGTTAGTTTCAGAGTATTTAGTTAAGACACTTTTACAAATGTCTCATAATTTACTTACCCCAGTAAACAACGATGAGCACACTTGAGAATCGCTACATTGTGATGTGATAGTATATGTTTCTAAAACTGATCCATACAATACGGTGTGAATAAGCTTAAAATAAAGTAAAATAATGCTTACTTATGGAATGTAATACGACAATTGGGTTTATTCTCTTTTTCACATCTATTTTTACAAGTTTTCATATCACAAGTCAACATTTTGCCGTGTTATTTCGTAAAATGAACCGATGATGCCTCGACCATAGTTCGCACAAGAATGATGACGTCACGTTTTCAAATTTCACTTGAGGCCATATGCGAGCCCAGCCGGCTCAATGGAACCGGTATGGGGAGTGGGGATAATACGCTTTTAATCACTTAGGGCAGGTCTACTAATATTCATATGTCTATGGAAAAATCACAAAACGATACGGTCCAATCTAGAAATAACCTAGTACGACCTGGACCTGCTCTGTACTGCCAACTGAGCCAATCCGACCCTTTTTTCTTCGGTCATATTTAATAATTCAAAATTACAATTTGAGGTATTAAGTAGGTACTCGTTAAGTTATTCCAAAAATAAAATCATTTTAGAAGACCTTAAACTATTAATATTAACCCACTAATGACCGAATTTTTTTTTTAACTTTACCTATTAAATAAATTTTAATTTAAAATTCCAACTAGGTACCTAACGAAAGCACAAAAAAAATAAGTTAGAAAATCGACCCCAAATTTGGTGTACTATACCACAGGACACAATGTGTAATTACAGACATTAAAATTCATTAGTTTCACAATTGCACCACTATACCACCGGACACACTGTGTAACTACAGACATTTAGGTTCATTACTTTCCCACTTGCGCCACTATACCACCGGACACAGTGTGTAACTACAAATATTTAGATTCATTAGTTTCCCACTTGCACCACTATAGCACCGGACATAGTATGTAACTACAGACATTTAGATTCATCAGTTTCCCGTTTGCACCACTATACCACTGGACATAGTACGTAACTACAGAAATTTAAATTCATTAGTTTCACACTTGCACCACTATACCACCGGACATAGTATGTAACTACAGACATTTAGATTAATCAGTTTCCCGCTTGCACCACTATACCACTGGACATAGTACGTAACTACAGAAATTTAGATTCATTAGTTTCCCGCTTGCACCACTATACCACCGGACATAGTATGTAACTACAGACATTTAGATTCATCAGTTTCCCGCTTGCACCACTATACCAATGGACATAGTACGTAACTACAGAAATTTAAATTCATTACTTTCACACTTGCACCACTATACCACCGGATATAGTATGTAACTACAGACATTCAGATTCATTAGTTTCCCACTTGCACCACTATAGCACCGGACATAGTATGTAACTACAGACATTTAGATTCATCAGTTTCCCGCTTGCACCACTATACCACTGGACATAGTACGTAACTACAGACATTCAGATTCATTAGTTTCCCACTTGCACCACTATAGCACCGGACATAGTATGTAACTACAGACATTTAGATTCATCAGTTTCCCGCTTGCACCACTATACCACTGGACATAGTACGTAACTACAGACATTCAGATTCATTAGTTTCCCACTTGCACCACTATAGCACCGGACATAGTATGTAACTACAGACATTTAGATTCATCAGTTTCCCGCTTGCACCACTATACCACTGGACATAGTACGTAACTACAGACATTCAGATTCATTAGTTTCCCACTTGCACCACTATAGCACCGGACATAGTATGTAACTACAGACATTTAGATTCATCAGTTTCCCGCTTGCACCACTATACCAGTGGACATAGTACGTAACTACAGAAATTTAAATTCATTAGTTTCACACTTGCACCACTATACCACCGGACATAGTATGTAACTACAGACATTTAGATTCATCAGTTTCCCGCTTGCACCACTATACCACTGGACATAGTACGTAACAATAGAAATTTAAATTCATTAGTTTCCCGCTTGCACCACTATACCACCGGACATAGTATGTAACTACAGACATTTAGATTCATCAGTTTCCCGCTTGCACCACTATACCACTGGACACAGTGTGTAACTACAAATATTTAGATTCATTAGTTTCCCACTTGCACCACTATAGCACCGGACATAGTATGTAACTACAGACATTTAGATTCATCAGTTTCCCGCTTGCACCACTATACCACTGGACATAGTACGTAACTACAGAAATTTAAATTCATTAGTTTCACACTTGCACCACTATACCACCGGACATAGTATGTAACTACAGACATTTAGATTAATCAGTTTCCCGCTTGCACCACTATACCACTGGACATAGTACGTAACTACAGAAATTTAGATTCATTAGTTTCCCGCTTGCACCACTATACCATCGGACATAGTATGTAACTACAGACATTTAGATTCATCAGTTTCCCGCTTGCACCACTATACCACTGGACATAGTACTTAACTACAGAAATTTAGAATAATTAGAGTATAGCTCTACTTAATTATTTCCAATGTTAAAAAGGAACTAAATTAATTCCACTTAATTATTAACTACGTTTATACAGGGTGTCCGGGGGTAAAGTGCAGTAACTTCGTGGAGGGATTCTACATGATCGTAGGAGTAAAAAAGATAAATAACTTTTTCCGAAATTCCAATTTTTTATTTTTCATACAAAAAGACATACCTGCTAAAAAGCCATAGTGTAGGTGCAAACTTACCCGATAAATTCGCAAGTGTGAACGTGGCAACGTTGCATATTTGTGAGTGGCGCGTATCCATGGAAACCGCATGTGAATAGTAAACAATAACAACACAGAGTTCGCCGTATGTTTTGATATTTTACCAAATTCAAAAACAGAACTGCACTAAAATCACGTTACACTTTTTATTATAAAAAATATTAATAACTCATTGAACACTTAACTAATTTCATCGCTTTTTACTAATAGGCCACTTGCATCATATTTTTTAATTTTTTTTCCGGTTAAGAAAAATATTCTAAGACATTCTGTATTATTATTTTTTTTTTTTATCGTATTTTTGAAACCCTGGGGATTTTTTGAAAATTTCAATCCGAAAAATCAGACCTTTTTTTATAAACCGGAAAGACGGGACATAATTTTATAGGTGAGAAAAAACAATGATTACATAGCCGAAAATCATTTAAAAAAAAGAACGTTTTCCACACGAATGACACAGCAGAATAACGAGGCATTACAAAAATATTACATCTCATAAATATTTTTTTCCTTGATCCATCTTATTGATCATAAATCATTATAATGTACAACGTCTATATTAATAAATCCAATGTAATATACTTGTACTTGTAAATTATAATAATAATAAGAATAATATAAAATTTGATTTTGATAAAATCAGCACCATAACCATTATACCTCTAAAACACGTACCGACATCTAAATTGTACGGGGTTCTCTTCACATCTGTCAAAAATTCAAACCAAATGAAAAGTTCGCAGAGAACAAACAATAAATCTAGTGAACGAATTCAAAAATTCTTAGATAAATTAAATTTTCAAAGTTGTTTACTCCGCCCGTCAAATTTTGTGACACATTACATTCAAAGCACGATTTACTAATAGCGTGGGGTGCAGGAGGGGGTGCGGGGGACAGTTTACCAGCTGACCGACTGAATTCGGGTGCCGGGGGTAGCGGGTATTAGTTACCGGAGGGGCGCGGGATGTAGATTTGGCAACGACGAAAAAAATAATGCCGTCTACGCACGTCGGAGAAATTTTTCGTTATTAGCTTAAAAGTACATCTAAAAGTTGGAATTTCAGAAAAAGTTATTTATCTTTTTTACTCCTACGATCACGTAGAATCACCTCCCGAAGTTACTGCACTTTACCACCGGACACCCTGTATAGTTATTTAAGCTGCCCCGAAGAAAGATTACTTGAGAGCCATCAAGTTAGCTTTGAACTCAAATAAAATTATGTATAATAGTATAATTTCTTTCTTTCCATTAGAAATCATCAAAAAAATACTTTCAAATAAGTCGTACGATTATCCCACTAACAGATTATTTAAAGAATTTTAAGTCCCTTCACTGTAAATTATTTATAAAAAATAGCCCTTATATAAAAAAAAAATATTCATGGCTCTATAACTATCCCTTGCTTCAAGACCGCCTCAGTCCGACAATTTTACAAGCAGGTAAATGGTTTAAGGAACTCCAGTCCGTTTTTTTATAAGTGACCTTCTTACATAAATAACAGTATATTTTTTGTTATACAGTGTTTTCAATCGTAAAAGATCAATGGTTTCGTTGCTTGTGTGGCACGTAGCGCCGTTTTGTTGAAAGTAAACGTTGTCCAGATCAATACCATTCAATTCCGGCCATAAAAAATCATTAATCATCTCTCGATAGCGATCCATTCACCGTAACTGTTGCTCCAACCTCATTTTCAAAAAAGGAATCTTCAATGACTCCGCCGGACCATAAACCGCACCAAACAGTCACACTTTGAAGATAGAGAGGCTTTTCAACAATAATTCTTGGGTTTTCCGAGCCCCAGATGCGACAATTTTGCGTTTTGGCCACCGAGGTGGAAATGGGCCTCATCACTTAAGATGATTTGCATTTGATTCACTCAAGTGAATTTTAATAATTTAAATACGTTGTTGAAGCGTGTATCGTTCTATTTTCATTAATGGCGTAGTTTTTACTTGTCAAATGTCAAAAAATGACAGCTTCAAAAGTAACATCTACCGAAATAACGGGCTATTCAAAATAACACCTCTTATTGGAAAACCCTGTAGTTGGTTTTAATAGTTAAAATAATTTTCAAAGTTTGAATTTTTTGAGTCTACGGAAAATGCACGTCAAAAGTTACCAGTTTCAAAAATCTTAGGATTTTTTTTCAACCGGCACTGTATTTTGTATGGGAGTCGAGACGATTTTTTATTCTTAAGATTACCCTGCTTTTTACATTGAAGAACACTTTGTAAAATGTTAGCATCTCGTCGCTAATGTTATCCTATTGAACGAAAGTGTAAAAATAGATCCGTGACCGCGCGTGATAAACAATTTACAAAAACTTGCATTTTCAAAAACTTACATTACAACAGTTTTATTGGTTCTAATGTGAATGCAGACCAGGGTTGCCAATACATTTGTTCTAAAATACCCCCACAAGAGGTGGAAGAGATATCCGAATTCCCCGCAAAATCCCAACATAATTCCAATGAAACTAGCATTTTTTATTTCGTTTTTCCGCCTGTTTAACACTAGTGTTGCTCTCAAAAAAACACAATGTATTATTACATAAAAAGATGCAACACAATGTATTATTACATAAAAAGATGCAACACAGTGTATTATTATATGAAAAGATGCAACACAATGTATTATTACATAAAAAGATGCAACACAATGTATTATTATATAAAAAGATGCAACACAATGTATTATTACATAAAAAAATGCAATACAATGTATTATTACATAAAAAGAAGCAACACAATGTATTATTACATAAAAAGATGCAACACGGTGTATTATTACATAAAAAGATTCAACACAATGTATTATTACATAAAAAGCTGCATCACAATGTATTATTACATAAAAAGATGCACAACAATGTATTATTACATAAAAAGATGCAACACAATGTATTATTACATAAAAAGATGCATCACAATGTATTATTACATAAAAAGACGCAACACAATATATATATTTTTTTTTTCGTTGATACATTATTTTACAATGTTTCATATTAATAATTCAGTAATGTTGGCCTCACTGGGATGTTTACCCGTGCTGAGGCCCCCATTTTATAATATAAGAATTTATACATTAAAAAAAAAAAACAACATTATAATAAAGATAAATTTAAACTAAAAATAAAGATTAAAAATTAAAATATAATTATCACACTGAAAGAAAAATATTAAAAGAGAATGGAAATCGGCATTTATAATGATTTATGTGTTTGTGCGTGTTGCGTGTTTTATATATTTTTTTGTGTTGCGTGTATATGTTTTATTCTTTTATGTTATAGAATTTTGGTAATATTGTCTTTTTTGTTCTTTAATCCATTTTTTTATTTTGTGTTTGAATTTATTTTTATTTTCCTCAATTTTTGTTTCAAGTGAAAGACTGTTGAATGCTTTAATAGCGTGGTATTTATGGTATCTTTGTCCAAAGGTAGTGTTTACCGTCGGAGTTTTTATGTTTTCTTTATACGCTTGTCTGACCGGTCTATTAGTGATATTTTGTGTTTGTTGGGGTTTGTTTTTTTGGTCGATGGTCAATGTAGTTTAGTAGTGTTTTAACATATAATTGGCCTATATTAAGTACGTCACAGCTTTTAAATACTTGGTCTGTGTCGGTTAGTTTATGTTTTTTGAGTATTACCTTTAATATCGTTTTCTGTGCGATTTCTATTTGAGCGATAGCTGCGTTTGTTGCTCCTCCCTGAGCAATTATTCCATATTCTATTTTTGATTGACATAGTGCAAAATATATTGTTTTCAATTGTTTTATTTTTTATATGTTTCTTGTATTTAGGAAAATGTGTATTGTTCTGAGGAGTCTATTTGTGATTTGTTTTATGTGATGTGTCCATCTAAGATTATGGTCAATTACGATTCCTAGATACTTTATTTGTTCTTTTTTGTTGTTTGTTTTTGGGGTGTTATGCCGTGTTGCGCTAACTCCTTCTTTAGCCGACGTTTCGGACAGCGTTGCAGTGTCCATCATCAGGGCAGATCCGGTAGATCCGAAGATGTGTGAATTTTGGTTGTCGAGTTTGTGCTTATTTATTTGTGGCCTGGGCCCATCCAAGTGCGAAATGCCAACGGAAGTGGCGACATCTTGTGGCGAAAACTTATAGATCACGCCTGATTATGGAGGCAATTGAAATCTACAAAAATCCATTTAATATCAATAGAGACGACGGAGCTAAGCTCAACAGCTCTTGGTATCCGGTAATTGACGGCTACACCAAAGCTAAACGCTAATAACATGTCTAAGTATACTCCAATACCATATAATAACACAATATAAAACCATTGCATTTATACCTTGATACTGGGTACATCTATTCTAATCGCTGTCAATCGGTTTTCTAATTCTAGAATTCGCCACAAGATGGCGCCACTTCCGTTGGCATTTCGCACTTGGACGGGACCCAGGCTAACATAAATACTGAGCTTTCAGAATTCGCCACAAGATGTCGCCACTTCCGTTGGCATTTCGCACTTGGATGGGCCCAGGCCACAAATAAATAAGCACAAACTCGACAACCAAAATTCACACATCTTCGGATCTACCGGATCTGCCCTGATGATGGACACTGCAACGCTGTCCGAAACGTCGGCTAAAGAAGGAGTTAGCGCAACACGGCATAACACCCCAAAAACAAACAACAAAAATGCTTTTGGCCGTGAGAATCTAAAAACTTACCTTTATTTGTTCTGTTTTTTTCTAGAGGGGGGCAATCGCAGATGTTGGTGTTTATGCATTCGTGTATTTTTATGGTGTTTGTATTGTTTTTTGGCTGTCCTGTGTTAGTTATGCTGTACGTTGTGAATTTTTTTTCGATATGTTTAGTGTAAGTGTATTTGAGTCCAACCATTTTTTCACTTGCGTGATTCCTAGATTCGCTATGTTATATACCTTATTCCAATCCTTAGATTTAAATAGTAAAACTGTGTCGTCTGCGTAACTAATTATTTCTCCATCTATTTCCATGCTGCAAAGTTCATTTATGTAAATTGTGAAAAGAACAGGCCCTAGTATGCTTCCTTGTGGAACTCCGTGTGTAATCGGCAGTGGTTTGCTAGTATAGTTATTCATTTTGACTTGTTGTGTTCTGTCGCTCATGTAACTTTTCAATAGTTGGAGTTCTTTGTCTTTGATACCCATATTTTTTATTTTTTAAAAAGTGTTTTGTGGCAGATTGAATCAAAGGCTTTAGCCAAATCTAGATATATCATATGCCTTTAAACCCTTGATCTAAGTTGCTATGTATATAATCTATTGTACTTGCCAAAGCTTCTTTTGTGCTTCTTTTTTCTCTAAATCCATATTGTTTGTCCGAGATTAATTTGTTTTCTTCCAGGTATTTTATCAATTGGTTTTTTAATAGTCTTTCGAAAATCTTTGATAGTGAGTTTAACAAAGTGATTGGTCTATAGTTAGTTATTTCCATTTTATCTCCGGATTTATAAATAGGGATTACCAGTCCTTTTTTAAGAGTATTAGGAAAGCAGGCATGTGTTATGCTAAGGTTGATTAGGTGTGTTATTGGTTTTAATATTTCATTTTTTATTATTTTAATGCAATCCGTTGTTATCTCATCTAATCCAGGAGCAATCCGGTTTTTTAATGTATTTATTATTTTGTTAATTTCCATTTCCGAAGTTGTTTTTAATATAAATCTGTGTTGTGTTGGTTGAGTATCGATGTTTGATCTGTTTGTTTGTGTTAGTGCGTTTGTGCTGTGTTTTTTACGATTCGCTAAAACTTTCCCTATAGTTGCAAAAAAGTTATTGACGTGGTTTGCCATAATTTCTATATTTGTTTTGGCATCTATTATTTTCGAGTTAATATTTAGATGTTCGGTAGTATTTTTTTTGTTTGTATTTTTGTGTGTATGTAACTTCCTTTAATATTCTCCATATTTCCTTTGGGTAATTGTTTTCTTTTTTAAGTTTTTCTCTGTAGTACAACTCCTTAGCTACTCTAATAATTTTCGTGCATATGTTTCTATATCTTTTATAGTAATTAAGTTGTTCCATGTCATACGGTGTTTGTTTAATTTGTTTGTGAATTTTGTCTCGTTTACGAATACAGTTTTATATTCCTTGTGTTATCCATAGTTTATTTTTTTTGCTTTGTGTGTAAGTTTTACATGTTTTATTGTAGTGTAATTATTTATTTCTTGCGTTAACGTATTTGTAAATGTATTCCAGGCTTCCTCGACATTATCTATTTGGTATATTGTATTCCAGTCTATTTTTTGAAGTTTTTCTTTTAAGTTTGAGTAGTCAATTATTTTTTTTGTAAATATTTTATGTTGGTTCGAAATAGTGTTTTCGGTGTCTATTGCTATCATGTAGTGATCAGTGATTGTGCTTTCAAGTACTACTGTTTTGGTTTTTAGTTTTGTCTTGATCATTATATGATCTATACAGCTTTTAGTGTTTTGTGTGACTCGTGTTGGGACATTTATTATTGGCTCCAGTCCATGCTGTGCTAGTATTGCTAGGTATTCTATGTTTTGTGGGTGTCCGTTTTGTAGAGTGTTTATATTAAGGTGTCCTATGATGATGATATTTTTGTTTTGTAGACAATCTGTTTTCTTTATCCGCCAGTTCCTCCTTGATTTTGTTGACGGTGTTTGGAATGTCCATGATTTGTTGAAGTTTTTGTATAATGTCATCATATTTGTCATTGATGAAGTTTGTGAAGTTTTTTTATTTCTTAAAGCTCTGTTTCAATTTTATTGAGCATTACTGTCTTCATTTCCTCGAATTTCATATTGATGAATTCAAATATTGACTCACTGTCTATATTAATCATAGATTGATGTGTCGCCGACGGTGTGTCCATGGTGCCAGTTAGTGTTGAAGATGTGGTTTTCTTCGCGCTGGAGAATTTACTGCGAGATTTAGACATGTTGGGTTGTCGTTTTTTTTTTTTTTTGAGGGTTGCTCCTGTTGGTGGGCAAAAACAATGGCACACTCTCTAGCGCCTATAGGCAGGCAAAACCAATTACACAGGTTATGTTGATGATATTTTCCTTTTTTTTTTTTTTCGCCGGTCTGAGGATTGAACTAGGAACGACAGAATAGCGGTACCGACGCTTTAGACCACTGAGCTATAAAGCCTTGGGTGAGAGCTGTGGGATACGTTTAAATATACTTGTGTAAAGTTCATTTAGAACTTGTTTATATCTTGTTTATACTCTTGCGTATACACAAATGTATTTATTGTCGCACTTGTTACGGTTTTAGTACTTTTTATTTTTTTATTTCACTTTTTATCTTCACCGAAAAACTGTGAATTATTCACTATTGTTCTCTTTGTATTGTTTTTGCTTCTTATCGAAATGCAGTCTTTATAACTTTAATTTTTAATGAGTTAAACTGTGAAATCTAGTAGGCAGTTTTTTTTTTAAATTTCAAAACACTATTATGATACTTCCGGGTGTTACAGTTGAGGATCTAAGATCACGCGATGATAGTGCGTGAAAAACTACACTGTATTTCACAAACTGAAGTGATCCACTTAACTTTTTTACTTCACTTTTGATTAAATTAATGTTGGAGCATTCAAATAGTCGTCTGACGTTTATGATTGTTGTTGTTGTTGTTCTTATTCTTGTTATTATTATATAAAAAGATACAACACAATGTATTATTACATAAAAAGATGCAACACAATGTATTATTACATAAAAAGATGCAACACAATGTATTATTACATACAAAGATGCAACACAATGTATTATTATATGAAAAGATGCAACACAATATATTACATAAAAAAAATTAAATACAAAATATTATTACATAAAAAGATGCAACACAATGTATTATTACATAAAAAGATGCATCACAATGTATTATTACATAAAAAGACGCAACACAATGAATTATTACATAAAAAGATGCAACACAATGTATTATTACATAAAAAGATGCAACACAGTGTATCATTACATAAAAAGATGCAACACAATGTATTATTACATAAAAAGATGCAACACAATGAATTATTACATAAAAAGATGCAACACAATGTATTATTACATAAAAAGATGCATCACAATGTATTATTACATAAAAAGATGCATCACAATGTATTATTACATAAAAAGATGCAACACAGTGAATTATTACATTAAAAATGAGTATCTTATTTGTATTTGTAACAAAGAATTTTTTTTATTTATTCTTTATTTTTAATATTTATTTTTTAACTTTCCAAAATGTCTTCCACGGCTGCTTTTAAGGTCTTTGTTCAATTCACGTTCCCCAGGTGGGTTATGAGTGCCGATGCCGGTACCTAGCTATCTCGGCTGGCTGCGGTATTAGGTGCAAAGTATCATTGAATGGTGGGTAATTACTAAAATTTGGATTGTATCTCCTCGGAAAAGCTAGATGCGTGAACCGGTCATTACTGAGACAGCGCAGGCAGTAGGTATGTGGGTACCTACGCCCAGTGCCCGCCATACTCACGCACGTCCACGCCGCATACACGCAGCATCCAACATCTTCCCAAATCTAACCTAACTTTATCTTCTCGTTTTTCAAAATCTTTTTTTTTCATCTCCATGTATCCATTTTTCTCGAGCAACTCTTTGATGTTGCGTTGTGATTTTTTTAAAATTTTGTATTAATCACAATTCAAATTTGAAAGGTTTCTTCTTTAAATGCCACAGGAGAAAAACAAGAAATGTAAGTTAAAATCCCAAGTTTACGAATAACCTGACAGTATTTGAAAATCTTTTACTACCACCACAGTAATCGGAAAATATTGCTTGTGTTGTGATATAGTACTTGGCCAGCCGAGGAATTGAACGTACCACACAAACTATATACACTATATAGTATTTTCACAACTATGAATACCATTATAAATGTATGGAGGATTTAAAGTTTATTTTTCTGATTGTGACCATTGTACTAAATATTTGCAATTTTAATATCTTCAATCTAGGTTATTGATTTAAAAAAAAAAATCGCACGTTCCGGAACAATTCCAACTGGATACAACGTCATTATGACATGGAAAACGCCAATATCTGGTAAGACGGCTGTCACCAACGACACCCGGTATGACGTCAAAGCCGCCGAATTCACGAGTAAAAACGTTTCGGCGGTAAATCGAAAATGCCACAATGTAAATCGTTTTATAAAATGTATTCGTCATCATAAATATAAAATCAAAAAACCTTCACTATCGTAATTTTTTTTTCTATTTATTTTAAGAAATAGGAAACAGTGAAAATACCATATTTTTCAAACGAGACGGATACGAAAAAATCCCAAAACTATTTGTTTTATGATGCATCACGTGGTCACTCGTGTTTTTTTTGAAAACGAGGCATCAAAATTTATAAGGCTCAAACTGAAAATTTAAATGCCTCTTACGATTAATGAAATTTCCCACTCAATTCAATGAGCATTTTTAACGAACCAACTTCTCAAAAAGTATTCAGTTTTATTAGATTTTTTTTTACAATATTCACGAAATCAAGCTTTAGTTTATGAAAAGATTTCGTTAATTTAATATTATTTTCATGCTACAACGCTGCAGCAAGATTTATCACCGGCGCGCTTATCTAAATATTCCCATATTTCAGGCTTGGATGAATTAAAAGAGAAGATAGGTTACTGAGACAACGAGCGCTTGGTTCAGTGGACGTACTTGAGAATTACTGCGTTTAGTATCGCACATTAGTTCGTTGGTCAGATAAGCTGTCACAAGCTGCCTCAAACACGTCACTAAAGGTTCTGTTTTGTGAAAAAAAATGCCTCTCTGTGCTTTTGAGAGGTTCACAAATCATTTTCGAGCAAACACCAAACCCGATGAATTTCTTTCCATTCGTATGTGCTCAAAAATCTTATTTATAATATTATTTCAATAAATACAATTATTCTCGTGAATTTTTGTTACAAGCTCTCCCGTCAGTGGGCCACAGCATACAGAAACGACGGGCGTTCATAATAATATAGCTGTTTCACCCGTACACACATATTCTTTGAATGGCTATTCCTTTCTAATGCGTTTCGTTATTTCGTTTTGCGTCTAGAAACTGAAACGTGCCATATTTTTTAAAGCGCGCACCAGATTCTAAATTCGGTGAACGTGCTTTAGGAGTGTAAGCCTGGAATGGACAGCCACATGACAGGATTTAAAGCTAAACTTAAAATTCATCTTTTCACAGTCATATCCATATAGTCCATATCCATATATCCATATAAACCTTTCACCTTCGACCGGTCGGTGGCCGAGTTGACATCGCGTTTGGGTCCCACCTAGTCGTATTCGTTCTCCATCAAAACACAAGAAACATTTTCCGCTTACTGTGGTGATAGAAGGACATTTTCAAATATTGTCAGTTTATTCGTAACCCGGAAATGTTTGTCTTTCTTCAAAAAAAAAAACCTTAAAATAAAAAAAACAGCCCGCGATATTGTGAATAAATAAGTAAATGTGTGAAAAATGTAAGAAACAAAGAATTTGTAAGCTTTTTAAGGTCATTACATAAAATTTCTACAGTCAATTTTGCCACTAATCTTCTAATAAATAAATATTATATCAATAGAAACGGACGGTAAAATAGTATATGTAAAATCAGGTAATATCAAATGTAAAATCATCAATTTTGGAGACGGGTTTGGGAACCATTTATTGATCACCCTAAGTGATTTTACGTTTGATGATTTAGCAGGGGTGCCCAGGTTCATCGGATGAGGTGTGTTAGGATGCTGTTGCCCACCAGCTGAGAGGCTAGTTTAGGGAGACCCTTTGATCTCTCCAACTGGTCTCTCGACTCATCGACTTGCGCCACAGTGGGAGAAATATGTTCATATGTCCGTCACTCCTGGACACACAATCCCTAGATTCCTACCCAACCCTCATACCTTTAACCTTCCCGGAACTTCCTTCGTCCTTTCCTTAAAAAAAGCCCTCCACGCAGCATCCCAGAGATGATATAGTCCCTGACGGAAACTATTTTCCTCAGAGCCTCTTATGTGGGATTAATTTTTTAAAAATATAAATGTAATGCCCAGTGTTTTCACTATAGTGTATTTTGCGTGCAAAGTCGTAAACTTTTTTTTAATAAAAATATATATATCTTAAATAACCTGCCAGGTATGTAAATATGTTTTCTGTATCTGTTTGTAAATAATAAAATTAGATAGAGGATAGGAACTAATAATAAATTGTACAGCATCCTTAAAGTGATATTTCAAAAAAAAAAAATATTATTATTACAAATACGAACAAAATAAAAAATATGTATTCCAACTTTTCTATCTGGGTACAGAATATTATTAGAAAATCCTTATTACTTGTTTAAGATTTTTCTCAATTGACTTTATATCAATGAAACGTTATTGAAGAGATGAAATCTCTCTGTTGAATATTGGAAGACCAAATCTCGTTTTAGTGACAAACAAAAAGTGGTCAGCGTATTCCTCGCTCCTCTAAATTCAAATCCAGCAGTTTCGATGTTTGTAAAAAAGGAGAAAAAAACGTTACAAACTACTGATATTCACATCATAAATTTAAAAACACCTTTCTTTCATTTGGTATATTTTACTTGATTCATTTGTCGCAATGTATATGGAGTTGAAGTAGTTTGAACAGAGCACCTGGTGTACAGTATATCCAACATTCCTCATTAACCTTTGGGTTGATTGTACGCACATTAAAATTATTAGAAGTTGGCGCAATAAGGCTTTTAGGCGGAGAACATCAACGTAAAGCATTTTCAATGTTTGAAGTCTTTATTTTGACTACTTTGTAAGTATTTATTTACAGAAGAATAACACAGATTTATTGATGGTCTTGTGACAATACTAAAAGCCAGTTGTTTCACAGAACTTTAACAATTCATCAAATTTCAAAGTTAATATTAAAGTTCTGTTAAAGTTCTATTCAAGTTATGTTATTATTCCATTATGTTCCAATTGTTTCACAGAATTTTAATGTTAACTTTGAATATTTGGAGAAATAACTGGAACTAAGGTCAAATCTTTGGTCAAATGAACTTGTGCTTTTACGTTGATATGATTTGCTGTACATTATTTTTCACCATATAAACACACTCCAACCGGTTTCGACAAAACTATGCCATATATAATTTGAGAGGAGGGTATGAGTACCGCCGCCACGGGAACCATTTCCTTGGATAACCAACACCTCTGTCATACTCCAATTGGTTCGCTATGTTTCGTAAACTTAGCAGGGATGTCTGGGTTCCAATGGTGAGGCTTTATCGGGTCTTGGCGGATACGTCTGCCCACCAACTGCACGAGAGAATGGTTGAGGGTGACCTTTTGATCTCTCCAGCAGGACTATGGGAGGGATGGATTCATACGTCTGTCACTCCATCTACACAGCATCTCCAAATATGACAAAGGTCCTGAGAGGAATTATTTTACTCAGGGCCTCCTGTGGGAAGCTAATTAAAAAATATACATTAGTAATACCAGATAATACCAGTAGGGATACCAATCACCAGGATGGACTCGCCGAACGTCTATGTGGGGTGTCAGCGCTTTATTAGCAGCAGACACATACCTGGACGGATGACGAACCTCGTACTGACACTGTTGGTGGACGCGGTGGACTCTTTCGCTGCAGCAGCTGGTCCAGTTTCTTCACTACCTAGGATTCTTGCTGCTGAGTCCTTATCTTCTATCTTCGTGTCACCTGTTCCTGTACTTCATTTTACTTAACTTAACTTCCACTTTTTTGTAATATTTATATTTTTTGTAATACCTGCATCAACTGTAAAGCGCCCCTGAGATGATATCCCACATAAGTGGCGCTATACAAATTGTCCAATAAATAAATAGTACGTACGATTTATTGTTGAGTGGAAAAAATAAACCTTGTTTTAACCACGATTTAATGAAAATGTATTTAATGATGCCACAAAGTAAATTTGCAATTAATGAAGAAAATCAATGTTTTTACATGTAATACGTTGTTGGATATTAGTTTTAAAAGATTAATTGATTCGTTATTTTTTAGGTACGACATGATTTTAACATTATAATTATCTATTTCACATCTACTCAACCACGAACACTAGTTAAAAATCAATTATAATAATAAAACAGCACATCCTTAACCAATATTTTCAAGGACATTATCGTTAAAGATGAAGAATCCTCTTCGATATTCGGTGGAACATACGAATTTTATAAGCATCGTTTCGACTCTTGATCCGTTCAAATATTTAATTTAATTAATTAAATAATTTATATGTTTGAACACCGGAAAGCAATATCTTAACAACGCTTTTTCATCATGGGGGCTTATTTTGAAAACATCCTTTTCCTCCCTCTCTTTTTACGTCCATACGATGCATAATAATGTACCATATCCCTATTTTATGGTTTAAGAACATTCAACAAGAATGTTTACTAACCATAAAAGTGTGTTAGATAAAACAT
The DNA here is from genome assembly GCA_026573805.1 of Hesperophylax magnus. Lineage (NCBI taxonomy): Eukaryota > Metazoa > Arthropoda > Insecta > Trichoptera > Limnephilidae > Hesperophylax > Hesperophylax magnus. Next base: position 13,569,620 of record JAIUSX010000022.1, read on the forward strand.
TACCTGGTGTTAATATTTATATGAACTTTAAAATGTGTATTCCAGCAATTTTCATGAACTACAACACTCTTTTAAATTAAGTGATTATGCATTGTCAGAAAGGAGGATTTTAACTTACTTTGTATTTAATAATAATAATAATATTTTGATGATTTGTATAGCGCCGCTTTCTGCGAAAAACCGCCTCAAGGGCGCAGTTATAAAATTTCTATATAAAATTCTAAATGATGAATTTGATAGTTCAGAATTGCTTTATTTGATATGCTTTCGGATTCCACTACGTAATACTAGAAGTAGGTATTTATTTCAGTGCAGAAATTCTGAGACTAACTACCATAAAATGTAGTCCTCGTTACCCAAAATACTTAAGAATAACTGTAACTGTAACTGCCTCAGTAACAATCTATTATAGAGGCAGTTTAGTCATGTACAATAAAGTCTGTGATATTCTGTGCCTGTCTTAATAGAAACTCCTGTGTTCAGAAACTTCAAATCAGGATTCAGATCATAAATTTTTTTAACATGAGCAGTTTACTATAAAAATAAAAATACAATCGGCAATTGGTTTTGTTAAGGGACGTACTTTTATCATTGGAGTAAAAAGTATAAATGGAAATTCGGTCACGTCCTTAAGGCCCTGTATACAAAACAACTTTATCAATGATTCAATTATACTAAACTAAATTACATTTATACTTTTACTCCAATGATAAAAGTACGTCCCTTAACAAAACCAATACCAAACAATTTTATAAATGATTCAATTATACTAAACTAAATGCGGTCATCCCTCAACTTTCCTCCCTTAGGTCTTATACATATCATTAGTTCATGTGACATTATTAACTAAACTTATTTATATATTTTCGCGATTGGTGGACGTCGAACTGAACTCGAGAGACCAAACAGGTGATTGTATACGGATTTGGCCTAGGTAATTAATGAATCGAGTTCATCGTGACATTTTAGTACTCAAAATTTTCAAACTTGGCGTCGATTAACAAACACTTATCTTCTTCGCCTCCTGAAAACTTATTCAACAGCACAATTCCTCGTGTCACGCTATGTTGTGCTAGAACATCTGTTTTTCCGCGTGGTATCTTGAACAAGCCATGGCGACGACTGCGGCACAATTTTTTGGACACGTATTAATGCCGATCAGTGCTGTATAATACAGTTAAAAAAATAAAATTAGTATTATTATAATTGTACTAAATTATTGTTTTATTTTAAATTATAATGTCACATCACAAAGTATCTGGTTCAAATGAACAAACATGTATTCCCATTACATAAATGTAACACCTCATTTTTCACAACATCAATATACACATCTAGAAGAAAAAACCACTTCAACTGCTAACCGGAAAACATCAGAACAATTAAAGACGATAAATGCCTAGTAAATGCAATTAGACCAATTCAACGTTAAAAACATATTAACTGCGTTAACTTGATTCAACACCAATTACTTTGCCACCTTGAATTATCTTTTAAATGTGTATACAGAATTAAAACTTTCATAAATACTTAAAATCTACCTAATTAACACCTATATAATTAGTATAATTACTGATCATCATCACCCCTCTTCTAAACAAAAATGTTCTTCTCTGTATAATAGGAAAAAATATATATTATTATCCATTCAAATTTATATCTTGTAAACTAGCACTTTTATTTCATTTTATTTTATTTATTTTTTTTTTAAACATACAACAAACGATGTTGTATTCCCATGAGTTATTAAACTTAATTTACAATTGTTTTGAAAACATGAAAAGATTGATTATAATTTATGTAATATAAAACATGTGATTTAACTAAGAAATAAGGTGATTTAACTGTACACTTTTCTAAATTGAAATACGCGAATTTTAAAGTTGTTGCACACTGTCTTGAATAAGGCGCGATTGTTTCCGAAACTAATTGATTTTAAACGAAATTTATTTCATTCGAAAAATAATTGAACAAAACAGTTTCAGAGAATTTTGACAATTCTTCAAATTTCAAACAATTATCAAGTTCTGTTATTATTTTAGCTCTCTCAAGTAACTGGCCTAAACAAGATACATGAAATTGTAAAATAAACCGTTAATTACGAAATTAAACAAATATTATAAATACCTATAAAGATATACTTAGAAAAATGAGTATTGCTGACTTATTAAAAGCATTTTCCTAAAGACGTTTAAAAATAATATATATTTCATAAAAATCATCATCTTTACCGTTTAATTCGGTATCACTGAGTTGTCTATCAAAAGAGTTGTGCGTCATTTTGATGACTAAATCAAATCATATTAAATGCGACATCATTTTTGTCATTTATTCGCTAATCATTCAAAGTAGAATTTTTCTCAGAATCAATAACAAGTAACTGTGACTTTTGGTGAATGAAATGTCATTAGAGATTTTTTGAATAAAAATATGTTTCATAAGGCGAGCCACAGGTAAACAAAACTAAAAATAGATATGCTACTATAATTTGTTATTTTCCCTCTAGTAAAAATATGTACAATAAACCTTGCATAAAATATGTTTTTTGTTAAATTTATTTTGGTTCATTGTAAATTATAAAAATAGGAAGTTATTCTTGTAGCCACAAGTAAAGAGATCATAAACAACAAGGCTTTAAAAAAACTGGCTTATGATAGGTGTTGGTCAACATGCAAGGTATATTTTTAGATGTTACGCCGTATTTACTAAAGGAGTTTTTGGTTGCGATTCCTGTTGTTTACGGGGAAGAGAACGCGTAACTTGTGACTTGTGGTAATGATGGTTTTGATTTTATTAGCGATGCAGTGCGACGTTGAAAGTTGAAATGTCGATAATACTCTTCGTGATAATTTAGAAGTGTATTTGGGATGAGTTGTTTCACAGAATTTGAACAATTCATCGATTTTTAAGGTTCATTTTCTGGTTCTGTGAAAGTCCTATTCAAGTTTTGTTATTGTATCATTATAAGCCAGTTGCTTGACAGAACTGAAATGATAACAGAATTTGAAAAAATTATTCACAGAACTTGAAAAAAAAATTTAATTTAAAGAATTGTTCAAATTCTTTGAAACTACCCGTCATTATTGTATGCCACTGAATATTTTTGATCATCCACTGAATGCCTGTTGTTAGATTAGGTTAGGTTGACAATTAAAACATCTCTAAAGATGGGTTATTTCACAGTATTTGAACAATTCGTCAAATCTCTACGTTAATTTTCAAGTTCTGTAAAATTCCTATTCAAGTTTTGTTATAATATTATTATGGGCCAGCAGCATCAAATAGCTGAAATAATAACAGAACTTGAATAGAACTTTCACAGAACTTGAAAAATAACGTTGAAATTTGTAAAATTGTTCAAATTCTATGAAACAACCCATCCTTAATTACGATGAATGTTACGTTTTAAGAGAGCTGAAGATACCTTTTCTCGACTACTGGCTCCAGTTTCAGGATATTCTGAATAAGGGCCGAATTTTTAACTCTCCTGTGAATTAGGCTTATGATACTTATGACACGCATTAATTGATCCATAATATTTTCTTCGTTTATAATTTCTCCGTCACCAAACTTACTGTCCAAAACAATTTAACTAAACAAATTTAAAGGGAATTACACGTATCGGTCATAATTTGTACAATGGCTTCGTGTTTCCAGATTTTCTTGTATTTTGTTTTTACATTAATATGTTTAATGAAGTGGATTTTTAATATTAAATATCATCAAAATTAAAATTCGCGTTTTTTGTGTAAATTCTGAGAAACATTGATATTATTAGAAAAAAAGTTAAATTTTATAATGAAGGTGTGTACAATCAAGGAAATTAATTACCTTACATTTTTCTTGCACATTATTATTGTACTATTTCAAGGAAATCATTTTTTTTATCCAGTGACTGGTAACTGGTCTGGCTAACATATATTATTACCGATATATGACATGTATTATATATACCAACCCACGCCAGTATAAAGCAGTTCTTACACGTTCCAATATACCTAACTGACTACAATCTGTCGTATCCACATATTGTACATAACAAGGTGAGTATTTATACTTTATACCCAACTAAGTATTTATTATTTTGAATACATGCCCAAGTATTTCTTCTGAGTAGTTGGTCAACCGGTCCAACAGAGACGCCAGCTCGTCTGCCTACATCATCTCCCGTATGGTACAGAGGAAGCCAGTTCACTGAATGCTGGGAGGCAATACGGAGACACGGAGTCAAATCGAACTGCTATTAAACATCTCTCACTACGATCGATTGTCTACCGTATAATACATCTTACATATATTGCATATATGGCGATGTACAATAATAATTTATACAATCTCTATTTTTATTTTAATGCACCTCAAGATTTTTACTCTCGGGACTATTCAGAAATGGGAAATGCATTAAGACTAGACAATACCCTAAAATAAACCCAGAATCTTAAGAGTAAGCTACAAGGAAAAATGTGTATGTAATTTTAATTTTAGGTAATAGGCATTAAAATCGCTTGACAAACGAATTCTAGAAACGTTCGATTTCAAGCACAAAATTGGTTTTTATTTATTTTGTAAATAATTTTATAAGAAAGCAAAAAAATTAATCAAGTGAAACTGTCACAGATAATCTTAGCTAAAATATAATATTTTTTAAAAGTTGTTTCCTTTACGCGATCATACATTTCTATTGAAAGAATATGTTTTTTAGTAGTTCACATTTATATTTTTTATTGAGTAATTTATTTTTTATTTGTATTCTAACCAAGCGAAACGATAATTTTTTTGATAATTATAATGTACACCAATTCGTTATAAAGATTAATCAAAATAGTGATTTAGCATTAAGCTTAGCCTTAACGACGTAAGTCAAGCTGCCATGCATAAGGATATTCGATGCGCTGCACTGTGTATTGGCCAGACCTGCGATTGAATTTGCCCCATCAAATCTCTAAAATAAAGTGGGAATCTTAACGACATAAGCGATGAACTCGTGTTAAAACAATATTCGGCTTGCGGCTCGATGGACCTACGTTCGACTTTGCCTTAGCATGCCTAGAAAATTCATCTTTACGTGGAGTTTTATTTTAATAAATGGACGTATTACTAAAATCTCAAATTTTTTCAGAGGGATGCCTCGGTTAGTTAATAATTCATCGACTAAAAAAATAAAATCTGGTGTTTACCGCTAATTTTATAGTTTAAAACCGTTTTATAAAATTATCAAACCGTTTTACATAAAATATGTTTATGGTAATGTCCTGTTTTTATTAATATTAACTATAAATAACTCACATCCGTAGAGATTCCTCTAGAAACATTTGAGATATTAGTAATACGCTCATCAGAAATAATTAAAATGTGAGCGTCGAGCAAACCCACGTTATTAGAGTCTTATATCGCATTTTGGTAGAAATTCATTGAAATGGCAAAGAAAGCAGCAGAGAAGTAAGGATTAAAAGCACTTAATATATCAGATTTAGTAAATAAACGTAGCTAAATCTGTTTTAAACAATATTAAAAATATAAAATAGTGTTTAAAATCCGAGCGAAATAGCGAAGTGTTTCCACGCGTTCGGATTTAAAACGTTGTTTGAAATGGATTACCATACGGAGAAAACTTACTTATATGAAATATTGTTAATTTATAACAAATTACTCGTTTTCCTGTTAAAAACGGGACTAGAGGTCTATCACAAATGATTTGAAAAATTTCATAACAAACTATAAGTTAAGCACGAATATGTTATAAGGAAGTCGGAACACGTGCTCTTGAAAATAATAATATTTCTAATCTCGTCCATTATGTTTATTTGGAGAAGGGCACCTGTGTGAACACATCTTCAGATATATTCCGAATGACCAATATTTTATTATAAAATGGTCACGCAGTCACATTTTCCCAGTGCATTAACAAATGGGTAACGAAAATAAGTAAGCTGCGAAGTAACTATTTAATTATATCCCACCTTTCTCTTTCACTTCTCTTTCTTCTCTGCCACTTCTTGCAGCGTCTCAACACTCACAAAAACAATATTTAATAGACTAGCCTGCTTTGGGAATTAAAAGAGGAATACATTTTTTTTAAATATTAAAAATATTTGCATAATGTAATTTGCTGCATTATATTTGCCCAAAATGCTATGTTACGTTAGCGTTTAGGCCATGTAATATACTATAGGTGTGTTACACAAATAGTCATCGCCGCACAAGCCGGCGGCAAAGCTTGATACTCCAATCATTCAGGGTGTGGATTATAGTCAATTTCCCAATTAAAACAAGTCTCTTGTTATGAAGGTTTATTATACAGGTAATACAGGTTATCAACAGATCTACAAAGGTTACATAGCTTTTTAAGGCCTAACTAGTTACTTAGGCAATCTATTGACTCTAAGGGCTCTGATTGACAAGGTATATTATGCGCTCACGTGTAATTTACGGCGGATGCGGTGAGACGGTCGGCAGGGGCCATGGCAGGTGCCAGGCAGGGTGCAGGACGGGTGCAGAAGGGCGGCCACGAGGGCACACCACGCTGGACAGCAAAAGGTGCGCCAGAATGATGCGGGGCTGATGCAGAAAGGCGGCCACTAGGGCACACCACGCTGGACGGCAAAGGGACGCCAGGGCGGCGGCCGGAGTCGCAGAGACGATGGAGCAGAACGGGGGCACTGATTGGATGGCCAAGGGGGTCCACACAAACAGGCTAGGGCGGCAGACGCCCAGGGCTGAGGCCGGGGTCTACAAGTTCACGATCTCAGCCTGGGGTCGACGGTAGGTGGGGCAGCTAGCATCACAGGGGTACGAGGTTGGCGGCGTGGTCAGAGGCATGACCCAACTATACAACATAAGGTGCTGGTGGGAGACATCGGCAGACGGAGACAGGACCCAACTATATAACGTAAGGAGGCTGTGGTTCTGAGGGACTGGCGGCACACATGGTGAAACAAATCAGGCCGGTCCATATCTATGGCGACACCAATTTCGGCGGCGATGGTAACTCGGAACTAACACATTGTGTTGAGATCAGCGGGGTCGGCGGTCAACTGGTGCGTGGGCAGCTAGCCGCAAGTACTTGACCTGCGTTGGTCCTTGCTGGGGGGGGGGCTTGTCCCACTCTTTGGCGCGTGCCCCATGCCCTTATAAGGACACGAAGTACATGATTGGCTGTTAACCCGCGTGATCGTGACAAGCAGAGATATCGCGGATGTACTTGTATGTATTGGTGATCTAACACGCCATCAGTGCGTGGTTCGTTTCCTGCAATCGTGTGGACATACATAACTTTGCAGTTAGCTCTAGCAAGCTTTGTGCAAACATAACAGCTAGTACAAGGTTCGTGTTATTTAATTACGTCAGTTGGTCACTTTGTAATGAAGTTTTATGTACGATTGCTTAAATGATACGATTTTTTTACTGTTTTGTATCTATTATAATTATCTTGGCATTTAAAATCTAACTTGATATAGTATGGTCTAGTTTAATTACTAACAGAACAACAATCAACAATAATCAGGCCGTAATTTATACCTGCTACAGTAAAAATAATGTCTAATCTTAAACTAATATCACATTAATAACTCCCCATTAGTGCGATTTCACCGAACTGACAACACATAATACAGACTTTTTCGATAAATTCAACACCTATTCGTCCTATATCAAAACTAAAATAATTAGTTATAATCGAATATAACTATTAAATTTCTGTATTCTATGTTGTTTTTGTAAAATGACAAGTATTTAATTATCTGATTTGCACTATAAATATGTAGGTACTGTAAAGTCAAGCGGGCGTTCAATAAATAAATAAACAACATCACGCATGAAAGAACAATAATAACTGTGTGTGCCTACCTTTGTCGTGTGTATACTACATGCACAATTTCACAACAAATTAGAGACACCCTAGTGATTTGATCTCTCTGGCAATTTTGGGAGATATTTTTTACAGATAACAAACAACCGTGGAGACTTTTTGAGAGATATAAAGCGATTAAAAAAAAATTAATTGGTCATATTATTATAATGTCAAGCCACAAAGCGATTGCTTTCTTCGATAAAATATATTTCATTAAGTGAGCAATACGCAATTTCCTTATTAGGTAGGTGACATATGAATAAGACATAAGATAAGAATAGGCCAAGCCACGAAAATATAGAGCGCTTATAGCGTGGTCTGTCACAGGCTTAAAGCATTAAATATTATTTGTTAGAGGAGCGTAAAAAAATATTTATATGTTGCTGCCTGGTTAATGTAGCGTGGATGTGTGTAAATTTCAAAAACAGATGTTGCAACAGATCTCATAAAGAATAAATCAAAGTGGGTATTTAAGTGCAACGAAATAGCAACAAAAGTGCGACGAAAGTGCGACGAAAGTGCAACGAAAGTGTACCGAAATTACAATGAGAGTGCAACGAAAATGCAACGAAATTGCAACGAAAGTGCAACGAAAGTGCAACGAAAGTGCAACGAAAGTGCAACGAAAGTGCAACGAAAGTGCAACGAAAGTGCAACGAAAGTGCAACGAAAGTGCAACGAAAGTGCAACGAAAGTGCAACGAAAGTGCAACGAAAGTGCAACGAAAGTGCAACGAAAGTGCAACGAAAATGCCATTTGTCCTCATAATTGTAGCAACATAAACTACAGGTTACAGTGTCATCCAACTTTTACTCATTAAGTACTTTTCAATGATTTTTTTATAAAAGCATTTTTAACACGAGTGCACCCAGAGACCTAAATAATACAAACATATTTTAAATACACGAATTGAATTTACAACACCTAAGTGAGTATTTTATAATACGAAAATGTTTGTTTTTTTTTCATTTTCTGTGATTGTTATACATGGCGTCCCGAAACTAGTGCTACAAGCGGGAAACTGGTGAATCTTTATATCATTTGTAGTCTATTTTGTGGTAGAACATTTTTCGATTTGGGCTTTCATTTTTGAGTGAATCGAGGCCGAAGTGGGAATCATTAGGTGAAATTTGAAAAAACTTGTTTTTTTAGCCGTTTAAACATACAAATTATCAAATTTCAAAGTTAATATTCAAGTTTTGCGAAAATCCTGTTAAACTTCTGCTACGGAACTGTGAAATAACAGGCCTATGATTAAATAGTAACAGAATTTGCATTTGAATTTTTAAATTTAATAAACTGTTCAAATTCTGTGAAAGAACCCGTCCTTAAAGAGTAAATAAATACCTGAGCGGTATCAACAATTGACGCTACGCTAAAAAGGTGAAAGTGGATATTAGTACTAGCAAGATTATTAGGAAAAACAGTTATTTTGTTTTAAATTATTTTCTATTATCTGTAGGAGAAAATATTTAAAATGTGATCTGCAACACGTCACAAAATGTCGCTTTCATTATATTATATATAATTACTCGATAGTACATTTTGATTTTTACATAGGTAGGTAAAATTATTTAAAAAAAAACAATTTACCAGTTTTTCAACTTAGCATCAATTAATTAAAGTCTTTAAGGAATGCTTTAAAAATAATAATGAGTGGTACTGCTAGCTCATAAATTAATTTTTTTTTTTCATGTGCAACCTTTTACCTATGTTCCAAGTTACTTGCCTAACTAAATACCTGGCGTAAAGATGGACCTTCAATCAAATCCACATATTCTAATTAATTAAGTTTCCAAGAGGCAAACGAACGGTACGAGTAAAAAGAGATAAAGTATTATATTAGTGCCTTGAATCAGGTTAATACGTTTGTGAGCATTTTTTTATTTGGTGGTATCAAACTGTTCTTAAAATTCAATTTTCCAATGTCGCCTTGATCGCAGAGGTCGCGCGAGACTCTGCGCCGCCCGACCAGGTGTGTGCCCTGAGGCCAAATCCTCTCCAAATCCTAACAGCCACGCCTCTCTGCACGCCAAAATCAACTCAAAATACATACTCAACCTAACCCATTAACGAACAATTTTCCATTTCAGTTATTAATAGCCTGGCGAAGTTCGAACGAAAAAATCTCCTCGCGTTAAAGACAAAACTCGAATCGAGCAAAATTGAGATATGCTCGTATGAAAATCACCTGTCGTACGGGCGAAAATCGAATGTACGCTAGTTTGAAATGCCGATACGAATAAAAACGTACCAATTAGGAATGTGATATAGCCCGGAATGATAATGTATTTAAAATAAAATTAAACAAAAGGCATGGGAACCTCGGAGATGTGGATTGGGCTAGGGGCATCTTCGAGTGTCCGCCTCACTGTACCTAGCTCACATGTCACACTGAGGTTAAACAAACTCAGGAACAATGTCATCTTTGGGGATGCTGTGTGGAAGGGCTTTTTAGGGAAAGGAAAGAAAGGACGTTCTGGGAAAGAAAAATGTAGGGGGGAAAAATGAATGAATTCATCTCTCCCACTGCGGTAAAAGGCGATGGGTCGAGACAGTCCGGCTGGTCAAAGGGTCTCCCTCAGCAGGTGAGCAAACGCATTCCGACCTATACAAACCTCACTCCACGTACCCGGGCAACCCTGCTAATTCCCCAAACGTGGCAAACCACTATTTCAGGTGATGTTGGTTATCCATTAAATGGTACCCAAACCCGCCTCACAAATTAAGCGACAGTTTTGTAGTACTGGCACTTTTTCATTGTAGTCCACAGGACTTTCAATAACAATGAATTATACCTATTTATTACAGCCCAAAAAAAAATAACTACAAGCCAATGAAATAGTCACCAATTTAATATAAATTATTTAAAGACAGTAATCATTAAAACAGTTATTAAAATGACAATGTTATGACCTTTAAAGGTGAACTTGGGTAAAACGTATGCAATGGAGTCTCTTTACGTCACAGGAGACAAGATTCAGAACAATTCATAATTCAAGATTTTCTGCTGGCCACAAATAGAATTGAGCATTTTAATGCCTTAAATCTTCGGTACTTATTTTCCAAAAAATCAAAAATTTATGTCCTCGTCATGTTCTAATTCATATGACACATTTGTAAAAAACACGTCATTTTCTTGTAGCAGACAATCTCATTGCCATTATCTAAAACTTTATTTGACCATCGAAATTTGATCAGAAATTTTTCACATATTGATTGTTCTTAAATTTGTTTTTAATTTTTTTTTATTAGAGTATCGATTTCAAATTGTGATTGAAAAAATGTTGCTACCAGAAATAAAATTTTCGCCGCACAATGATATATATAAAAGCCGGTTTAAAATTTGTGTAGGCACATAAATATTGGGTATATATGAAAGTGGGTGTACGCCAAAAGAGAGTTTTGTGGCGTTCCAAGTGAATCAGTTACCTAAAAACTAAAATGATGGTTGTCTCCTTTTTTGAAAACCGTTTTGTGTGTTATATGCAATCTTTGCATAATAATTAACAATAACAACGATTGGATTATTTGTATAGCGTCGTTTGCGTTAGAAAATCGCCTCAAGGACGCTTAACTACTTAGATTATGCATTTAATCTATTCCTTTCACTTAGACATATAATTTATTACTAGTGACTTATAACTAAGATTATTGACTGGTGATTTACAACTAAGACTTTTAACTAGTGAGAATCTGTCTATGAAACAATATCAAAACCTATGTACATATTATTAAATATTAATTACATTATATCGTCATTCTTAATAATAGATAAACCTTTACAAACTAATGCAGGATCAAACAATATATCAGGAGCATCTCATATCCTTATACTATATTCATATTCTTATTTGTTTTAAGAGGAAGCTACAAGCCGAAAATTACTATATTCTTCGTATACCTTATATTGTAGGCAATAGGCATTAAAATCGCTTGACAAACGGAGTCTAGAAACGTTTGAAAACTGTTTTTTATTTATTTTGAAAATAATTTTATAAGAAAGCAAAAAAGTTAATCAAGTGAAACTGTCACAGATAATCTTAGCTATAATACTGTATTTTTTTAAAGTTGTTTCATTTACGCATTCATACATTTCTATTGAAAAAAAAAATTGTAGCTCACATCAATATTTTTTTTTGAGTTTTTTTTTATTTGTTTTCCACTCAAGCGATACGATAGGAAAACCTTAAATTTATCTGAAGCAATTTTTTTGGTATTCATAATATACACCAATTCGTTATAAAGATTAATCAAAATAGTGATTTAGCATTAAGTTTCACCTTAAGGCAAAATATCTCTTACCAACATTAGCATAAGAAACTTTTTGGCTTAACCTCATTTAACTTCCTGTGTGAGTAATTTAAGTTTGTATTATAATAACTGTTTGATTCTTACAAATAATCAATATAAATTTGTTCTACTTCAAAAGAGTTTTTTTTAATAATAATGTTTCATTCGTAAAACACGACATTTCTGTTATATGCTATTGCTTTCCATAAATAAATAAAAATTCTGAAATGATTAATATCACCTGTATAAAATATTTTTCCACTAGTAATACATAAATAAATGAAATGGGGAAGGGAATGCGTGTTCCAAGGATCATGACATGTATTATCACCAGGACATCTTGCCCACAAGTATACATCAAATTAATTGATATTTGGATCCTTAATGTATTGTAATGAAGTCGTTTCCTAACCTCACCGTGTGGGAAAAAACACATTATAAAACGGCTCAGCAATCCGAGGGATTGGGGATTGAATTACAGCCTACCAACATTTACTTCTCCGACGCAGAGAATGTCCAACTGCGGGGCGAAGACATTTGTGCTTTTTATTTGTTTAAAAAACATAGTGCATAAAGCACACCTAAATTTCATAGCTAGGTTAGCGGTTTAATATTTTCTAAAAGTCACTTATACAAAAATATTAATTATTTCGTTTAGTAGTGCTCAAATGACTCGCGCTTCCGCTGTACATAAGGCCAGAAACCTTTCACAGCCGCAACATTTCTTATAACAAAATGTGTAAAACATGTGAATAACTGGTGATTAGTTCATATTTAAACCTATGTAAGTAGAATTTCTAAGCTTTTTATTAAAATAATTCTCCAGTCCTAAAATTGAACAATACAAATATAGCAAACTAGTTGACGTGTACCCGGCGTTGCCAAGGGTTATCCTTAGGAGATAGACATACACCATGGAGGATTTTTCTGTATTCCTGTTCAAGATATACAATTCTGTAGTACATTATTTTGATGTACTCGTATCGCATAAGGTTTAGCCAGCCTTAGCAATATAAGCACCAGAAAAAATATTTTTTTACGACTCTATTACAAAACAACGACTTTTGTCTACTATCTTTAAGTATAATTTAAATGTATTATATATATAATCCTTTCGGGAGAAATTCTCTAAATGGTTGAAAACTCTATCACCAGCCGTTGCGTGGTTTAGAAGAACTAAGCGCACAAACAGAAAGACAAAAGTAGCGACATTATTTAATACTAGTTAGAGATTAGAGATTATTATAAGTAATATTCGCCAGAAATACCCATACACATTAAAAATATCTCCCGAGTAAAAATAAATACCGCCGACGGGCAGCCTTCTGATTGTCAGTCAGCTGCTATAAAGCACTAAGCTACGTCGGCTTATTCCAAACCCGCCAAATAATTCAATGAGTACTATTATTTCATTCAACAATTATTGCTTATTACATAAATAAACTTCAACTCTACTTTTGCCACTAATAAACTAATAAAAGTAATATCAATATTAAAGGATGATAAGATAGCAACTGTAAAGTCATACAATACGCACTATTTTAATATTGTGTATGTACTCCGCGTAGACAATCGTATCTTCTCCGAGCTTACACATTCTAAGCTTTTAATATTGTGTATGTACTCCGCGTAGACAATCGAATCTTTCTCCGAGCTTAAACATAAACATGCTAAGCTTTTAATATTGTGTATGTACTCCGCGTAGACAATCGAATCTTCCTCAGAGCTTAAACATTCTAAATTTTTAATATTGTGTATGTACTCCACGTAGACAATCGAATCTTCCTCCGAGCTCAAACATTCTGAATTTTTAATATTGTTTATGTACTCCGCGTAGAAAATCTTATCTTCTCCGAGCTGAAACATTCTAAATTTTTAATATTGTGTTTGTATTCCGCGCAGACAATCATATCTTCTTCGAGCTTAAATATTCAAAACTTTTAAATATTGTGTTTATCTGAAGTAGAGTATGTATATTTTTGTACATAATTAAATGGATCCTTGGAAGCCTTATTTGAGTGGAAATTTTGTGTTTTTTGTCTCCATTTTACACCAAAAAAGTACCTACACACATTCTTGAAATCGTTTTTTGTACCCAGTTTTAACACATTCTTTGAAAACAGCGTATAAAAAATATTTATTTTCTCTTTTACCTAATACATACGGTTCCATGCTAACTCAACACAGTAACTATTCAACACACCTTTAAAAAGTGATATAAAGTCATTAAAAACGATGAAAAAAAAATTAACCTAACCTAACCTAACCTACCTAACCCAGTTAATAAAGTTTTTGTTTCATCACTTTCCATGACTTTATATAACTTTCTAAAGATGTTATGAGTTATCATTTTGATGATTTATCCGGTCACCAATACGTACATAGTTGCTGGGCAATACTTTGAACAATAGAAAATATTGAAAAAAATGGAATTGCAATGACGATGATTTTGGGCGTTGAAATCTTTGTCTAGACATAGAGATACTAGAATTTGATGGCGAAATCCTTTGCAATCATCATGAAACCAGAGCTCACCATTCAGTACTTTTTGTGGGACATGATCAACGAACAGGCTTCTGGTTTTGTGACATATTTAAATCGTAAACAATATATAGTTCTCTTTGTTTAATCTATTGTTGTTTTTATTATTTATTATTTTTAACGTATTAATAATGCAATATAAGATATTCTAAATTGTCCTCCACGCCAGGAGTTTACCTGCGTTGTGGAGAATTTTTCAATGGTTAATTATTAAATAATATCTGTGGACTTAAAACAGTTTAGAAATCTCTTCGGTCTTGGCTTGGAATGCGGCCCACACGCCGCTGATCGCATCTCCGATACGGGAAGAACAAATGTTGATTAAACACATAAATCCAACCCTGCTTGGGCTCGACTCCATACTTATTCCCTGCCCTTCCACCCACCCTTCCTTCCACCCTCCTTCTTCCCTCGCCCCCCTCCCTACACACCCCCCACCACCCCCCCTCCATCGCGCCACCGCTTGTTTAACGCCATTCAACCAGTCTTTAATTGGTGTCAATTTTGTTAAGAATTCTTCAACAAATTATTATGTCTTTTAGGGAGGAAAAAACATTTTTTAGGAACCTAAATAATTAATTATGTTCATTTATTTAATCTTTCATCGCACCAATACCACACGTCCATTGCCTATCTTTTGTAAAATCTTAAATTCCAATATAAAAAAACTGTGTTAAATTTACAAACTTTTGGAAGTAATAAATTGTGTCAATTTAATAATTTTTCCTAGGAAATGTAAAAGATCGATTATAACCTCTAATCGTTTTTTAAATTGCCCACTAAAGAAAAATCATTATGCAGAAAAATAATCTTATTGTGTTTTGAATAATGATTGCAAAAATTAGTATTAGACTAGCAGACCCATTAAAAATCGCGGGATATTATAGTAAATTAAACGTGTTGTGAATTTAAACATTTATGTAAGGCACACGTTAGAACAAGGACAATTTATTGTTTTGTATAATAACAACATTTTTGTGAATATTTTTTCTTGATCATTTTATTTAAGTTGCCAAATTATGTCTGAATTCTTAACACATCAGTTCCAGTTTTCAAAATTTTGGTAAAAATATTTTTCTGTTAAAATATTATATAATAGGTAGGTACTTTATAGCATGTCGGTATTCTTCACGCAGTCAGTTCCAATATTGAAAATAACCATTAAACCAGAGTTACAATCACTCACAGACATAATACCCTTAACCGAAATCAGTATGTTTGATGATTAATGAAAGCATTGAAGAGATACGGTACACAATAGGCAGTGCCAAACTTTTGAGAAGTGATATAAAGTAATGAAAAGTGATTTAAAAAACTAAGTTAAGTAGGATACGCTACGTTAGTTTTATTGGCTTTTTTCATTACTTTTAATGACTTTCTATCACTTTTCAAAGGTGTGTGATTTGCCACGGTGTTGAGATGTCATGGAACCATGAAGGTTATTTTACCGATATTTTGAACAAAGCTAATACAGATGCATATTATAGAACAGGCCGTTGAGTGAACAATCTAGAAGATATGCATGTGTCATGGTGTAAGCACATATTTAGTTGTTCTAGTAAATATAGTACCACCCAGCAGCGAAGATGGTCGCTAGATGGGCGAAGCATTAACAATACTGTAGGAGCCGTTATCTGGCATTCCATCTCCCAGCCGGGAAGGGCATTTATAAGTGACAAAGCACCGGACAACTTAAACAAAAGGTAATGTTGTTCTTTGTTCTCAATTCGAAATGGGACAGAACAAACAAATATTATCCATTCGAATGGAAAATTGATAATATTCAACGATGTTTCACAGTGTAGAATTGTAGAACAATAATTTTGGACATGAATGTACTTGTGCTTGTTTACAAGAATAAAAACTGCACATTTTTTAAATAACTTCAGTAGGTACAGTATAAGTATGCTGTAAGGTTTACTAGAAATACACGGTGATTAGACGTTGTGTCGATCAGAATCATTTTTATTCCTTAAGAAGCAATTACTTTGCGGTTAGGCATTATGTTTTTAAATAAAACAAACACTTACGGTCTTACTAAAAAAACGCGGTGAAAATGTATTCAATTAATAAAACCACCGTTTTTTTGAAAACCATTCTATTAGAAACTGACATAAAATAGTTCATGGAAAAACATTCCTTATCCAGTCATAGGGGGTTGTGTATCTGTTGTATAAACTTCAAATAATAATAATTTCTCATCGAATTAGTAAATTTTTCCAAGGTACATTAAGGACGGGTTGTTTCGGAGAATCTGAACAATTCATAAAATTTCAACGTTCATTTTCAAGTTCTGTGAAAGATTTTTTCAAGTTCTGTTTTTATTTCAGTTTTGTCAAGCAACTAGCCTACAATGATATAAAAACAGAACTTGAAAAAGTCTTTCACAGAACCCGAAAATGAACGTTGAAATTTGATGAATTGTTCAAATTCTCCGAAACAACCCGTCCTAAATGTTCTATATTTTTCTCCATTTTAAAGATTTCCTAAGAACTAATATTATTTAAAAACTAAATGAAATAATGTTTTTGAATTTTGTATTTGAAATATACTTTAATGTTTAAAAATTGCAATATTTTCATTTCGAACGTGAAAAAAGTTTTTAGCGTGGTTTCCTGCGACCATTTCCACAAACAATACCTCAAACATTAGCGCAAACATTTTTGTTTACGTCCACATTCTATCTCCTCCATTTGTTGAATCATTGAGGCGCTGTAAGCGTGGTCATAGACATTTTGTCATTATTTTGTAGATGTCTGGTGAGGAAAATGTGTGTACACTCAGTGTTTAGAAATTGCAATATTTTAATTATTGAAAAAAATATCAGCGATTCTTAAACGAAAATTTGAAACAGAAAATATATATTATAATTATAATTTCCAAAAAATAGCCAAAAAATCAAACATTTTGGATCTAATTTGTATCAATATAAACGTTGAATTTTTAAAACTTTTATTTATCTATTCATGCATAAGACATTTATGTGATCAAACAAAATCACGTTTATAGAAGTTTTATTAAATTCACGCGATAAAAGTCAATTTAAAAATAGCAAGTAGTAAATAACTTAGCTTTTTCCGAAAAGATGAAAATATATACTATTCACAATATTACATTATTAGTGGATTAAACTGACAAAAATTACACAAATAATAGTAAATATATTGAATTATACTAATATAATAGGGAATTGGTCTTTAGAATAGAAATTATTATTAAAACACATGATGTTAATCACACAACACAAACCGACACAGACATTAGCGGGGAAATTGACGTGCATGGCACGCATGCGCGTAGATCTGAGGATTAAAATGCTACCACGTGAAAACAATATTATATCATTTAAATCTAAACGTATTCTAGAAGATAATTTCAAACTGAAAATCTTAAGTATTTCGAAGATTACTTTGAACAATAACAATTATTGCCACTTGAATACATTTGACAAATTATTGTTTTTCCCAAACTATCTTTGCATGTGGAATGTTCCCACGTTATGCTGATGTGCAGCTCTGTTGATTATTGCAGTTCCTCAATATTTCTCTAATAATTACCTGGAAAATACCGGGCGTAAGCCGGGCCATGCCCTGGGGCAAACCATTTCCCTAGCCCGAATAACAATACCCTGTTCTGTATTTTGTCTAAGTGCAAACAATTTTAACACGAATTCGAGATTCATATCTCTACTTTCTAGCTAATATCCATTCATGAAATTAATATGGCGTAACAAATTTGTATTTTCTATTTACCGTTGAGTCAGAAAGTAGAGCCGAAACGAAAAAAAAATAGTACTCATGTAGTACTAAAGAGAGAACTACGATTATTTGCCGACCTCCGTGGGAGAACAGAAAGCCTTTTAACCTTGTATCCAGAGAACGTGAATTGAAAAACCCGGAATTGGCTAGTTATATGTTTGTGGGTCATTTCATATATAAAATTAAAAAAATAGACACTTATCATAGAAGATATTCGCAATATGGTGTTGATGTGAAAGGATTATTCGAAAACAAAATTTTGAGAAACATAGTTAGGTTTTCTTAACTTTCCCACTCTCTTTCCGCTACCATTACCTGCCTAACAACATTAATCAAATGAAGGATTACATACTACCACTGCCAAAAAATAGCATTACAAAACAAAATTACACAAGAAATGCCACATGTGCGGGTTACGTTATCCAAATATTTCCCCAATTGGGGTTCAAATTTCCAATACAAAACTGGGTACTGTGTTAGGGAAATTCAAATGGGATGAAGGTATACGATATCAAGTGTAAGTGAGACAGAGCGCTGAGCTATTGGGCTAAATTAAACATTTGTTTCCATTAAAATTTCAAGACACTAGTAGTTTTATTGGTTATTCTGTGCATAGAAAGGTAAGCGTGATTTCTGGAGAAGCGCCTTCAATTTGGTTTCTCCGCAATCATAATAGCATGCAGCGTGATAATAATTATTATATAGAATATTGAGACCTGAAATTTTCACGTTTGTTTTGCGAAATTCATATTTTTTGTGAAGAACGAGAATTTCGACACTTTCTCGCAGACACGAAATTCATGATTTTTTGATAAATAACGAGATTTTTCGATGTTTTATGCGATATTCTGCATTATAACCTTTATTTAATTTTAACATGCTTTAAAAAAAAACAATCACCTTCTTTGTTAAAAAATAACAAAATGGAAGCATAACATAACGCTGTCATAATAACACAACTTTTCCTAAAAATAACATGAAATTCTATTAAAAAAATAACGAGAATTTCGCCAAAAATATCACCTCATTTTATAAAAAAATAACACGAACATTTTAGGTCCCTCTTAATAAGTAATAAAAGGTCTTCATACAAATTCATACGTACTTTAACGAGTGTTAACCGATAAAGAAAAACCTACTTACAATACGGAGAATATTCGTGAGTTTACATAATACATTTCTTGTAATGATATATTTCTCAACACGGGTTCCTCCCTTTAACTGTTGATTTGTTTCTTAATAATTTTATTTGCAACCCATTAATTTCTTAATACATATTTTAATGGAACAGCATTGTCATTCTTCTAAGCGAAGATATCTTATCGTTTTAGCATTTGTTCAAAGGCAGGTTTAATTACAGCACGCCGTCACATTAGACCAGTTAAAAATGTCAGACCAATTTAAAAAATGACACTAGGTTTTTTGCCATTTAGGTTTGCAGAAGTGATAAGATTGCTTTGTTATATTTACTACATGTCATGGGAAAACAATTGCTCCAACCCATCTTGCACGAGTGCGACTATGGCAGCCTCAATCGTGGTATGTTTTAAGACTGAAAGGTATGGTAAGGGAAAGGAGATAGTGGAGGGGAAGTTGGGGAAGCATCTGGCTGTTCACATCTTGTCACCAAACACGACTGAAGCCATTTCAAGCAACATTTCGATTTTAATTCTGAATGATGCTGTAAGTATCTTCCGATCTATAACGACTCAAATTAATTATATAAATTCACGCCAGGATTTGAACCCGCCACCTCTGGATTTGTAGTCTAGAACCTTACTCCTTGACCACGGAGTTCGTCGAGATTCAACAACTACAATTACAACTGAGATAAATTTTACCAAAAAAAGTATATTATTTTTACAACATCTACGATAGAGAAAAAGATTAGAGAAAAAGCAAAAAAATCTATTCTGGAACTGTGTGTTTTTAAATAATTCCACCGATCACAAAAACAGAAGATGATAATAAAAGATGTCTTTTGTTTATCAGATCTGTGAAAAATATCTCACTTTGTTCGGGACTTTAAAAAGTATTGGTCGTATCGGTTCTCTGCGAGAATGTTGTCATTCTTTTATCTCCACCACATTCCTATTGACATCTATATAGATCAATCATTTATGCCTTATCCATGGACGGGAATTTTATGGTTCTTCAAAACATTGGAGAGAGCTGGGCCTCCGTGTTTGAAAGACTCACTTATCAGAAAATGACTACTAACGATTTTTACTCTTTCTAATATTTTATTTAATTTTATGGCCACTCTTCTTGGGTATATTTGTGGGAAAATTGTTTTTCAAATACGCTATTACTATGCCAGTAGACGTTCTGTAATAATATATTTAAAACTGATTTTCAAATACGCTATTAGTATGCTGGTAGACGTTCTGTAAAAATATATTTAAAACTGATTTTCAAATACGCTATTGGTATGCCTGTAATAATATATTTAAAACTGATTTTCAAAAACGATATTGGTATACCGGTAGACGTTCTTTTATAATATACTTAAAACTGATTTTCAAATACGCTGTTGGTATGCCGGTAGACGTTCTGTAATAATATATTTAAAACTGATTTTCAAATACGCTATTACTATACCGGTAGATGTTCTGTAATAATATATTTAAAACTGAATTTCAAATACGCTATTGGTATGCCGGTAGACGTTCTGTAATAATATATTTAAAACTGATTTTCAAATACGCTATTACTATACCGGTAGACGTTCTGTAATTATATATTTAAAACTGATTTTCAAATAAGATATTGGTATACCGGTAGACGTTCTTTTATAATATATTTAAAATTGATTTTCAAATACGCTGTTGGTATGCCGGTAGACGTTCTGTAATAATATATTTAAAACTGATTTTCAAATACGCTGTTGGTATGCCGGTAGACGTTTTGTAATAATATATTTAAAACTGATTTTCAAATACGCTGTTGGTATGCCGGTAGACGTTCTGTAATAATATATTTAAAACTGATTTTCAAATACGCTATTGGTATGCCGGTAGACATTCTGTAATAATATGTTTAAAAAAACTAGGAATAAATCACAATGGCATTTTATGTCTTATGACTGGAAATAATATTATTAGTATTTCTTCAAATAGTAGACCATAAAAGTATGTTTCGTTTTTTTTTTTATTTGATAAATGAAAACCAAAATTTCCTCTGAAATCATAATAAGATTTGTTAGTAGGTACTTAAATACTAATCTAATTATATTTTATGTAACATTTTTTTTTATTTCAAATAAGGAATTGTACTTCAAAATTAGTTACAAGATAATATTTTTAATTCTGAATTTGAAATAAGAGATTGAAAAATATGACGTAATTATAATAATTAGGTCCCAATGGTCGAGTGGTTAAAGACGTTGTCCCGGTGAGACTCAGATCCTGGGTTCCTTTCCCAGTTGAGACCGTTATATTTTATTGTTTTCTGCATATTGTTCAGTTTTTTTTTCGTTTTAAATTTTTAATATTATTGACTATTTTTTAACACATCTGAGTAAGTCGCAGAGGTGTGCATTCCGTGTAGGCACATAAGCATTGCTTACGCTACCGTAATCGAGTAGCATAAAAATATAAATAATATTCAAATTCAATAAATCATTACAAAAAATCAGTCTAGACTTTAAAAAATACGCGCGAAGTTCCGCTGCGAATTGCAGCCCTGTAAAAACGCAGCATAAGCATTAACTATAGGCACCCAAGTTCCGCCAACGTCAGAGTAGATTATTCAGTGTTTTCAAACATAATGAACATGTAAACTGTGTGTGCATTCAAGTGATGACGAGTTTGTGTTTTTTTTGTTGGTGTTTAGAATGGACCTGTATAGAGAAAATATATAACCATATAACTATATAACCCTGGACAGAGCATTGGTGGGATTTTCTATGAATGGTATTGAAGTCAAATCTATGGTGAGGGGAAATTGCCTGGCAGCCATTTTGTATGACTACTTTTGAGCTGATTTGCTAGCAAAGTGGTGCAAAATAAACTGTTATTATTTTATTGTTTGGTTGTTAATGCAGTTATTGTATTTTCATATTGCCTACGCTCATTAAAAACTCTCTGCAGTTAAATCTAGGGTGAGGGGAAATTGCCTGGAAGCCATTATGTATGACTACTTTTGAACTGATTTTTGTGGTGCAGAATGAACTGTTATTATTTTATGCTTGTGTTTTTAATGCAGTTATATCAGAGGAAAGGGATACCTCAATATAAAAATGAAGTAAATTTTGGCATTATTTTTTTTTAATAATAAATTAATACGCGAAATTTGATGAAATCGACTGGAAAGTGCATAAAAGAGCAAAAATGAAATTTAAATAATAACATATAAAAAAATACAAAACAACAATCGGGAGTTATGTTAGCATGCCAACATTCATTTTAAATATTTTGGGTCGTTTGTACTGGATCATGCGTCCGAATTTGTGTTTGTACCTATTTGTAGATGGAAAATCCACCTCTTTCAAAATTAGTGAAAATATAACAGCTGCGTTTTCTTGCACCCATGTTCTTTATTCCGGCTCTGCCTTACAAAAACCTGGAATTACTTTTGTGTGCATTCCGATATTATATTATACATATTGTTCTTGTAGCCTGATTGTTTATACGCCCTGGCATCCCCGCAATGGACCTAATGGCATTCCTCGGCAAGGCTGGGACAGGACAACACTAATAATAATCGTTAAATGTTATCTGCCAGTCGCACTGCCCGGTGCTCTCCTCAGACCTCTCCGCGGTCGCAGCTTGCAGCAGGTTAGGTCAGGATGTAGTCGTACCCTGCCTTTCAGCCAGCGGCGTACCGCCCATATAGGTACACAAACACTGTCTATCCTACATTAGTTACTTGCACAATGCATGAAAATATTGCAATCCACTTTCAAAAATACGCGCGAAGTACCAACCACAAACGTAGCACCGCGCTCCCCACACCGACAGCCCTACTTTAACGTGTCAAATGCAGAAACTAAGTATGCAAAATGACGTAGACGTTATATTCAAATATGTTTCTACACGTGAGGTACGACTCGTTTGTGTTAATGTCTGTAAAGGCCGTGCCTTTTGGCAATTCTAGCAAAAGTAGCAATCAATGCCATCTCCGGGTCATCTATCAATAAGTACAACTTTGCTGACAAAATATTGACAGTATCATCTTCAATGTCAGTGTTTGATTGGCACGAAAAATAATGAAATTTTTTTTGTCCATTAATTTGCTGGTAATATGCGTAAATAAAGCGGTTATTTGGATATTTCATGTTGTTTAGTTAATCCCAACCGACACCGGTTGCATTTTTAAAAATTTCAATTTATTCGCTGTTTTTCTTAGTGCCTACCCTGATTACTAACTCTGTGCACGTCACTGTTTATAGCTATGGCACTCGTGGGTGTTGTGGTATCTCCAGGTGTTTCAGAGGATTCTTGAACCTATATTAATATGACTATGGACATTTGTACACGCATTGGTGATAATTCCTGAACCTACAACAGATTTTCTCCAACTTACGGTAAGAAAATATCAAAAATACAAACGTTGAGCCTACAAACATATATCCACACAGTATAATATAATACGTGCAGACCCGTGAAAAATCATGAGTTATTATAATTGTAGGATTTGTGAAGCTGAAAGTATTTCAAACATACGAATATTTGCCTCGGGATCATTGCCCTTCAAAATGAAATATGGTCAATTTTCTTGTTTTTGTTGACAAAGAATAGAGAAGACGATCAGAAAAACCTTTCGAATGAACACCGTTAGTATACTTAAAAAAATGCGAAATCTGTCAAAAAGTTAAACAAAAGAAATACATATTTCAAATTTGGAATAATTAAATAATCTTGGTACATGCTTTATCGCTTGTCAGAATTTTTCTTCACACAACTGATCCTAATTTTAAAATGACTCTTACATTCAAAGTAAATTTGAATTCATTGAACGTGAAAATTTTCACGCAGAAATAACTAACACAGATCATCACAGACAACATAAATTATTTTGTTTATACACAGAAAGAGTAACAACTGGTATCATGATGAGGATATCCTTTTATATCCCATATCCCAATGACATTCTTGGGTCTGAGAAATCTCGTTCAGTCCATGAGTATTCTTTAACCTAAAGCAAGAACGATGAAAATAAACCAACCTTGCACGAAGTTAGTTAGTTTCTTCTATCGCAAATGTTGTACCCAATTTCAAACATTCAAAAAGCGATTATAAAAAATATTCCAACTAATTCTAATCATAACTAAAATGTATTTAATCATTGAAAAGATAATATTAATAAATCAAACAGGAAACGTGAAACAGAACAAGACATAGAAAATAAATAAAAAGTAACGGTCGTAACTGGGAATTGATCCCTGGATCTTTATTTTACCGAGACAACGCTTCTATCCACTTGACCATTAACGCCTGATTATTTTGTTTACCTTAGAAATAAAATACTATCCTAAAAAGTTTCTAATATTTCTACCTAGAAAGCGTCTCGGATATACCTTTTCCTTTTTTTATATTTTTAAATGTAATCTTCAATTATTGAAAAAGAAGATAGTATAAATGTAAACAAAACATGAACCAGAACAAGACAAAGAAAATTAAAAAAAGGTCACGATCGCAACTGTAAATCGATATATAATAATATTTTTATTTCCGAACAACGTTTTTGAAGATTATACATATATTGTAATATGTCATTGAAGAAGAAGATAATGCTAATAAATCTGAACAAAGCATGAAACAAAAAAAGACACAGATAATAAAAATATTCACTAAACAGTCACAACTAGGAATCCAAATGAAAAAAAAACGGTAGTAAAAAGTTGTTCCTGTATATTGATTTAGACTTTTATCTATATAGATAATAATCGGATATGTGTATTCGAGACATTATCTAGGTTACAAACCGATTCATTAGAATTTTGCGATCGTTTAAAAAGTTGTCTGCCAAAATATTGGAAAAATTAATCGCAAGATGGTATTGTTAATTTTAAATTTGAAATATCAGATCGACAAATATGACGTTTAATAACTAGTTACCAATGGTCGTGTGTTTAAGACGCTGTCCCAATAATACAAAAGATCCTGGATTCGATTCTTAGTTTTAACCATTATCTTTTTATTTTCTGTGTTTCGTTCTGTTTCAGGTTTCTTTTAGATTTGTTAGTATTATTTTTTTCTTCAATGATATATTTATTTTTAACGAAATCTGTTGTAAATTGATTGGTCTCTATCCTGCGGCATTACCTAATCCAGTACAAGTTGAGTACATAATGGGTATGCGCCACTCGTTTAAAGAAACCGCATTTTCCATATCTCCTGACCACCTCCTAACAAGCATGATTTCAGCGGGCACTTAGTGTCTTTCTAGTCAAATAATATTATTATAATGATTAGCCTCGCAGTGGGAACCGTTCCCAGGCCTTGAAGGACATGAGTCAGCGAACAGATATTTGTGGATAACTGGGGGCTGCGCTGGTGGTTCACACGCCAAGTCTTCAACTCGTCACTCTGAAGAAACACGGCCTTTTGGCTAATAATATAGCACCATGCCATTAAAAATGACTCAATCATAAGAACATTGTATGGCGGCATTCTTTCTATGGTGTTGTCGAGTGGAAGAGCTTTTGCCTTTAAAGTTGTTGAGTGAGAAATAAGTTTAGAAAATCATAAAGTTTCATTTTCAGTCTAACGAAGTTTTACGCGGCCTTGTGACAAAGCTTTTGAAGTGTTCTCTACTGTTCCAAGGGCGTAACCATAGCATTCACATGGGGGGGGTTCGGTCCTGGGTCCCCCCTCCTTATATACACTTCATGACCCTTGACTCAATGCTGAGTTTCTTCTACGGGTGTGTTAATGTTATTTATTTTTTTAATTTATTTATTTATTCCTTTAGATTTACACACAGTACAATATGATACAAGATATAGTTAAAATATTTTTAGTGATTATAGATTATTGTACCTTATCAGGTCGAAATTATTGGTTCCTAACTAGGCAAATTACCCGTTCCAAGGAACCAAAAATATGTGAAAGTAAGTGTGTGATTTGTCTTTGTCTATAATATATCTCATTAATGTTTTAATTTGTGATGTTTAATCGTTACAATCTTATGATAGAGTCGAACTTGAGCTGCTGTGTATGAGCAATAATTAGACTAATGGAAGATACATATAGAGTGTGATTAGTCTATGTCTATTTATTAGGTGACGTTTTTTAACATTTTTCAGATTCTCCTCTACCTACTAATGGATGATACTTTGTGAATAGTCATATTTTGTATATGATTGACAAATCAATCTTACGTAATAGCTCCCCTATGGAACATTTTTGTTTTTACGTAAAAACTAGATTTTTAATAACACTGGTTAAATCATTCCTATCCATTTTTGACATATTACGACAAATTTGAAAAAACGTTTTTAGTGATCGCTTGTTGTAACGTGCCTTGGGATCATTCCTCTTCAAAATCAAATACTGTCAATTTTATTGTTTTTGTTGACAAAATAGAGAGACAACGACTAGAAAACTTTTCGAAAGAACACCGTTAGCATATTGAATAATCACTTAATCTGTCAAAAGGTTAAACTAAAGAAATACACATTTCTGAAATATCAATTACTTAAATACACTTAATAATCTTGGTATCTACTTTGTCGCTTTTCTGATTCCAATTTTGAAAATTACCCTTATATTCAAAGTAAATTTGAGTTCATTGACCGTGAATAATTTCACGCAAGGAATAACTAACGCAGATCATCACAGACAACATAAATTATTATGTTTGCATACATCAAGAGTACCAACTGGTCCCATGATAGGATAACCCATTATTTCAATTACAAATTTGCAAAAACGTTTTGAGCAATCGCTTGTTGTGACCATTGTCAAAAGGATTTTTTTCATTAAGGCGATGCCATACGTAGTAATGCAAAATCATGTGTTTTTGGTTTGAAAATTTGGTCGCCTAGAAATGTTTCAGATGCTTTAATTAAATACTGCGAGTAGAATACATCTTGGACTTTGAAATAATCGAGTATTTTTTAGATAAGTCTTTTTATAAGCCCAGAAAAAAATAATGTATAGGGCCTATAAAAACTGCTTTAAAGTTCAAAATCTCCTACTTACGAACCCATTTTCGGTTATGATTTTATTGTATAATGTGGAAAATTAAGTTATTTATAAAATGATCGAAAAAAATTAAATATTTTTGCCTGAACATCCACAAAATAAAATAAAAGGCACTTTTTGGCCATGTTTTGTTCTTGCATAAATAAAAACAGGCGGATGGTGTTAAGCGGGAATTTAAACCTTATCGCCATCTACGTAAGGGTTGTTATTTATAGCGGTTCAATTTAAAATATTACACGACGCGTGCATCGCCTTAAGAGTTTTTAAAGTTTTTGATGCAGTTTTGATTTTAAAACTAACTGGAACACAAAAAA
Source organism: Hesperophylax magnus (assembly GCA_026573805.1). Classification (NCBI taxonomy): domain Eukaryota; kingdom Metazoa; phylum Arthropoda; class Insecta; order Trichoptera; family Limnephilidae; genus Hesperophylax; species Hesperophylax magnus. The sequence continues at coordinate 13,597,527 of JAIUSX010000022.1, forward strand.
CAACAAAACATGTGACATTCGACAAATCGCGGAAAAGGATAATATAGGATATATAAAAAAATGTTCATAATTATAGGTTTTTTCCTGCAAAAATCTTCAGTCGGGTTATATTTGGAATTCAAACAAATTCGTAGACCATGTAATGACTTGTTTTATTTAAGATATAAATATCAAAAAAATGTTTTTAAGCGGAAAGGGGAAAATCTTCTTGTTTTTGCTGACTTACAAAATTATTTTTGGTTTTTTCTCTTTTTCCTTCTCCCTGCCCTTTTCCTTTTCCCAGACAATATTTCCTGTCATCTATTTGTCATACTTCCAAAAGTTCCGAACAAGACTCTTGTGTAGCAATAACATAAAAATACTAGGTAGACAATAATAATATATGTCTTTTATAGCTTTGGCCACTGGGTGTCTAGAGTCATCTTAACCTTCCCTCTGGCGTAGGACCGATCCATTTGTTGGCGATCATTAATCTGGCCGACAGGTACAAGCTTACACTCTTACCAATATCTCTCCGTGGCACCCTACGACTCCTTATCAGGTGGGTTTCAAGAACAAATAACAGGTAGATGGCAGATTGGTCACCAAGGAACATGGCGTTGCCCCTAAATCAAAAAGGCACACGTGCAAAACAGTTTATATCGGTGATATACTTTCTGATGCAATAAAACAAAAGGGCACACGTGCAAAATAGTTTATATCGGTGATATACTTTCTGATGCAATAAAACAAAAGGGCACACGTGCAAAATAGCTTATATCGGTGATATACTTTCTGATGCAATAAAACAAAAGATGTCTTCATTAATTTTGCAATGCCTGTATAAATTTGTAATTTATTCTACGAGGACGGAGGAGGAAGAAGCTACAAGCCAAAAATATGTATATTCTTGGTATACCTTACATTTTAGGTAATAGGCATTAAAATCACTTGACAAACGGAGTCTAGAAACGTTCGATTTCAAACACAAAACTGGTTTTTATTTATTTTATAAATAATTTATTAGAAAGCAAAAAAGTTAATCGTGTGAAACTGTCACAGATAATCTTAGCTATAATTATGTATTTTAAAAAAGGTGTTTCCTTTACGCGTTCATACATTTCTATTGAAAAAATATTTTTTTTTGTAGTTAACATTTTTATTTTTAATTGAGTAATTTATATTTTTATTTGTATTCTACTCAAGTGAAACGATAGGAGAACCTTCAATTTATCTAAAGCATACATTTTGGTATTCATAATGTACACCAATTCGTTTTAAAGATTAATCAAAATAGTGATTTAGCATTAAGCTTCGCCTTAAGTTAAAATAAATTATTTGGAAAAATATTTTAATCATTGACGATAATAGACAAGTCCTGGGTTTAATTGCAAGATGCAACCGAATCTTTTTCTGATTTTCTGTTTCAAATTTTCGTTTGATAGTCGCTAATACTGTCTTCAATGATTAAAAAATAAATTGATATACCTTATTATAAAAAAATATCCAATCACCCCATAAATACTGTGTGATCAAGTTTTAAAAGGTTCAGATTACTATGATGACTTTAGCTAGTACATACTAAATGGTGTTAGCCCACTTTCACTGTTTGTCGATAAAATTATGAAGTGAACTAGGATGAAATAATGTTTCATCGTTTAACAAACTAGAATTTTATCATCTAAATGCGAATCGGTAGTATTTTTAGGTAATTTTTTTTTTTTTATTGATTTTTGAAGCTGAAAGAATTTATAAAATATATACTTCAGGATTACATTGCCTTTCAAAAACAAATATTGCCAATTATATAATAACATAATTTTCTGTTTAAAGGTAGGTACCTACTTTATCCGTTGTCTTCACACAATCGTGAGTTCACGTTTCGAAAAATTTGTTTTCACTTCGCAGGAATATTCACTTCACAGACAACCAAAATTAATAAGTTTAACGACAAAACCTACTGTACTGCATATGATCCCACCATGGGTTTAGTGACAATTTGGAATACAGTGGATTATGCATTGTAGATATACATTTTTAATAAACTTAACTGACTATGTAACTAACTAACCATCACGCCGTTTCTCCGCAGGGGTAGGCAGATAAGACGGACCGCCAAACAATTCGGTCTTGGCACACACTACTTGCCTCATTCACATTCATACATACTCTTCTATTATTCTGACTTTTGACATAGCCCGACTCAAGTATCTGTTTCACTTGGTCGTGCCATGTCTTCCTCGGACGTCCCCGACTTCTGCTACCATTCACATTTGCATCTTATATTCTCCTTACACTCCTTTCTTCGCTCATTCGCTCTACATGCCCAAACCATCTAAGCGTCCCTTTCTTGATCTTACTCATTACGTGATATTTTAAACATACATATTTTAAATAAATAAATAAATGACAATACATAGAGCTGTAACAATTTTTTTTCTGAGAAATTATTTCATAATGTTAAGGCATATACTGTAAAATATGTACGGGTTTTTTAGTGAAAATGTTTGAGAAGCCTATGTACCTCTTCCAAGGGATGCACTCACACCTACCCTCGAGCGGTGCCCCGGGGGGATGCGGGTCCTAGCGGCTAGAAGCCCGCCCTCAGCCCACCTGCACACTACACGTACCACCTCCAATGGTAAAGCCTCTCAAACTATTGGCAACACATTAGCTAAGGTAAACTTAAATTTTCAATATTTATTTTTTTAAATTTTAGTCGAAAAATCAAATAGCACACAGCAAATATAGGACAAGTGGTTACAGTTTTTTACATTAGCTCTATACAGGAGACCCTGAGGAAAACAATTTCCTTAATGACTTATTTCATCTTTGGGGATGCTGTGTCGATAGTGTCCTGTCGGAAAGGTCAAAGGGTCTTCAACCAGTGTCTCCTAATCCAGCCCGTCATTGACAGATGTACCGCCGCCAAATCCTAGACAAAACTCAATCCATGAACCCGGTCACCACTGCTATGTCACCAAACCTTACGGTTAGTTATGAAAGATGCTACAAAAAATAAATCACTCCTTAAATTTATTTCCCCTGGATCGTAATAATTATTCAAAAACAGTTTTGATTCCAGGTAGGTATCTATGTCTGGAGGTGGACAATATTGATTTTGTCTATAACTTCACATTTTATACAATCTACTATTAGGGGTAAATAGAAAAAGGGAAAAATACATCCATAATGGTAAAGGGTAAAGATTTGCCTTTTTTCATTTAATTACTTTTGTCTTCTTACTCATTAAGAGCAAACTTAACCACGTTTTAATTTTAATGGTACAGATTTTTCTTTTAGTTTTGTAAATATATAGTTATATTACATGGTACAGAGAGAGAAACAAAATATTTATTTGTAATTATATAATATAAATAAATAAGTTAAAGTAAGAATACAAATGTGAGAGAAGCAAACTTACTTAAACACTTAAAAAATGCTAAATTAAAGTATCTACCCAACGAGAAATAATTAAGAAAACTCTAAGCTTAAAGGCTGCCTGGAAGAAGAAGAAAACCGAGCAGGGTGGAAGAAAACGTTATAAAAAATTTAAATATCTGATTGATTTAACTTCTAATTTTACCAAGCTTTTTTATTGAAGGAAGTGATAATGAAAGTAAACTAGTCTTTATATTTTTGATAATAAAACAATTCTTTCAGTATTATTACATTATACACATGGAAAATATTTTAAAAAAAACTAAAAATTCATCATTTATATTAGATTCGTTGCCAATTTTAGTGAGTAACGAGTCACGAGGCTGGCCGAATTAAGGGTAATTCCCTGCAAGAGTGTCGTCCTGTCTTGCCACGCTTGCCACAATCAGTTTCACCCCCCCCTAGGTGCGCCAAAAGATGTTTTACATTAAAAAAAAACAATAAATTAGACCAAAGGTATATTGCACATGCATTAACGGAATTTATTCAATGCATTCTTATATTAAAATGTTCGAATTCGATTAATCCATCATTCAACACTGTTTAATTTACTAATGGCATTATAATTTGCTCTCCAAACAAATAAAAGGTCAGCACCTCAGCAGATAGCCATCTGACCAAATCAATAAACAATGAACACCTTTGAATCGAGTCCCTCCGTCTGCCTACAACAATACAAATGGACATATAATGGTGGTCCAGCTGCCTCTATCTATCAGATCGCTTCTCCAGCCATTATAAAGATATAACTGCCTCAAACGGAGGGTTTTGTATTAGTCATATTTATTTGTTGGAATTCAGACTTGTTTCCATATCGGCATGGTCGCAAGTTGCAAGGCTCTGCCACCCGGGCGGTCACTTCTCGGAATATCATTTAATATACAAATAAACTAAATGAATGACATGAATGTTTTCTTCACAAGGCATTCCTTTATTTTATCTGACGGACCGGCTATTTCTTAAGTGAATACGTCAATTCTTTAATGGATATTTAGGACGGCGTTTACGTCAGGACCGCTTATTAATAAAAAATGATTAATTTAATGTTTGTTTAGCCTCGTTGAGTTCTGGGATTTATGGTGTATTTTTGTGTAAACGATGGGGCACGTCGTAGGTTCTTATTAATTATTACGTGTTGAAGTTCATATCCATAATAATATTATAGGCTATTAATAAAAATGTCAGCATGAACTTCCCCCATACTTTCAAGCATCGTTGCCGACAAAATATTACTTACGTTTTTTTATAAAAGTGTGTAAATCATTGCTTATGTACCTTTCCGTGGAGGATTTTTTTAGAAAGTCATTAAATATATACAGAGTATACAGACCTCTGTAGATATCATTATCACGATTTTTTAGAGGGGGTTTAAATATATATAGAGTATACAGACCTCTGTAAATATCATTATTAAGATTTTTTTAGAGAGGGTTTAAATATATACAAAGTATACAGACCTCTGTAGCTATCATTATTAAGATTTTTTAGAGGGGGTTTAAATATATACAGAGTATACAGACCTCTGTAGATATCATTATTAAGATTTTTTTAATAGAATTGGGCACGTGAGCAATACCTATTCACTTCCAAAATTTACTTTTTTTTAAATCGGTTAAGTTAACCTATGCTTGCATCTTCACTTTAGACTTGAAAATACACTCTTTATCTCAAGAATTACATATATTTAAACGATTTTTGCCATCGGAATATCGAAGTACCTACCTACTTCTTATGTTTTACTTTCGCTTTTCCGCTTTCTGCTTCCATTAGCCTGGCAAGATTTCCCAAATTTGAGGTGCCGCAGTCCTCCTAGTTCCAGGTAGTGTGGTTTTAATGCTAAAATAATATATAAAAACCAAAATTTCGTTTCTGCATCATATCGTGGTCTTTCGCTAATGTGTTTCTAAAAGTAATTTCAACCCTGGATAACGTGTAGGTATACTTAGTCAATATTTACTAATGTTAATTGCACTTATAATTATTATTAAATCCACATTTAATTAGAGTGCCTTCTCCATGCATTGACGTCAGTAAATGTTGTTTAGCCTTCGTATTATCTTGTTACCGCAATATCACTATACGCCATAAGCTACTTCCTGCGGGTTCTGTTCTTTACTGCGCGTCAAAATAATTTCGATGGTGAGAAAAATACCATTATTTTTCGTGTACGTACGGATATTACTCGATCAAAAAATAAGTCAAAAACAATTTGGCGTCGAATGGTTGCCGTAAGGCTAGAAGTATTGCGAGCTGAACCGATGATCATCGTACGTAGCGCTTCGCGAATTGCGAATTCATTAATTCTCCTACATATTACCTCAAGCGACAGACGTACACGACCGACGTATGTGTCACACTATTCATTAATTCATTTACATATTACCTTAAGCGACAGGCGTACACGGCCGACGCATGCGTCGAACTATTCATTAATTCACCTACATATTGCCTCGAGCGACAGGCGTACACGACCGTACACGATATGTGTCGCACTATTCATTAATTCATCTACATATAACCTTAAGACACAGACGTACACGAGTGACGTATTCGACACACTATTCATTAATTCACCTATATATTACCTCAAGCGACAGACGTACACGACCGACGTATGCGTCGCACTATTTATTAATTCACTTACATATTACCTCAAGCGACAGAAGTACAGGAAAGACGTATGCGTCGCACTATTCATTAATTCATTAACATATTACCTCAACCGACAGAAGTACAGGAACGACGTATGCGTCGCACTATTCATTAATTCATTAACATATTACCTCAAGCGACAGAAGTACAGGAAAGACGTATGCGTCGCACTATTCATTATTTTACTTACATATTACCTAAAGCGACAGATGTACAAGAAAGACGTATGCGCCGCACTATACATTAATTCACCTACATATTACCTCAAGCGACAGAAGTACAAGAAAGACGTATGCGTCGCACTATTCATTAATTTACTTACATATTACTTCAAGCGACAGATGTACAAGAAAGACGTTTGCGCCCGGAATTTGGATTTACATATGTAACTACAGGATTTTCCAATAAGAGGTGTTATTTTGATATTCAATTGTAAAAGATCAATCGTTTCGTTGCTTGTGTGGCACGTAGCGCTGTTTTGTTAAAATTAAACGTTGTCCAAATCAATACCATCCAATTCCAGCCATAAAAAATCATTAATCATCTCTCGATAGCGCAATCCATTCACCGTAACTGTTGCTCCAGCCTCATTTTTGAAAAAGTAAGGTCCAAGACTCCGCCGGACCATAAACCGCACCAAACAGTCACATGTTGAAGATAAAAAGGTTTTTCAACAATAACTCGTGGGTTTTGCGAGCCTCAGATGGGACAATTTTGCTTGTTGACGAAGCCACCGAGGTGGAAATGGGCCTCATCACTCAAGATGATTTGCATTTGATTCACTCAAGTGAATTTTAATAATTTCAATGCGTTGTTGAAGCGTGTATCGTTCCATTTTTATTAATTACGTAGTTTCTACTTGTCAAATGTTAAAAAATGACAGCTTTAAAAGTAACATCTACCGAAATAGCGGGCTATTCAAAATAACACCTCTTATTAGAAAACCCTGTAGTATAATTTATTGACAAACATGTATTTGGCGTATAAAATCAAAATTTCAAGGCCCCGTAGCTCAATATTGAAATAACGTTGAAAATGGCATTGGCTTAGAAAATCAACTTCATGACGCCAATTCTCACCGTTCGAATATTTTTTCAAAGGTTTCAATTTTTATGGATAAGAAATATTAGCTATCATTCCGCATTTCACTTTGATTCCAGTGTAATGTTGTTTACGTGAATGCCGCACAAGATTCCAAATTACTAGCGACTGTTCTCCGGACTTCAACAACTCCAATTGGGGTATTTTGTGAGGCTGAAGAGAGTTAGAAAGGTAAGCTAATCAGGAAGAGGAAGATTGAAAAGTACATAGCTATTAAGATCTTGTCACCGAACACAGCTAAAGCCTTTCTATTTTGGAAGGCGGGTATAGGTATAACTGGCCCGGGAACCATTCATTTGATAGTCAACACATCTGCTGTAGATCACCTCAAGTGGTTCACTACGTTTGGTGACTTAATAGGTCTCATGGGGCATAGGTCTTAATAGGCTTATGATCTCATAGGCGTCTATCCTTGCGCCTCTCCAGCTTTTTTTTATTTGGTACAATATTTTTTACATTTCAAAGTTTTCCAGTAATGTAGGCCTCACTGGGTGGCTTGCCCGTGCTGAGGCCTTCATTTTATAATATGAAAATATAATCTACATAATACATTTAAAATATAATCTTGTGTGTTTGTGAGTGATGTGTGTTTATATTGGTTTTGTGTGTTACGTGTACGTTTTATTTTTATTTTATGCTATTACATTTTGGTAATATTGTCTTTTTTGTTCTTTAATCCATTTTATAATTTAATGTGTGTGAATTTATTTTTATTTTTCTCAATTTTAATTTCAAGTTTTACACTGTTGAAAGCTTTTATAGCATGGTATTGGTAGTGTCTTTGTCCAAAGCTTGAATTTACTTTACTTTGTACGCTTGTTTAACTGTTCTGTTAGTGTTATTTTGTGTATGTTGAAATTTATTTATTTTGTCAAAAATGTAGTTTAGTAGTGTTTTAACGTATAATTGGCGTATATCTAGTACGTCACAGCTGTTGAATATTTGGTCTGTATCAGTCAGTCTATGTTTTTTTAGTATTACCTGATCGTTTTCTGTGCGGTTTCTATGTAATTGATAGCCGAGTTTGTTGCTCCTCCCCAAGCAATAATTCCATATTCTATGATTGATTGGCAAAGTGCAAAATATATTAACTCTCTAGACCCATTGTTTTGCACCGCAGTGGGAGGGATGGATTCATATGTATATCACTCCTGAAAATGCTGTCTCTCATACCTTTTACTTTCGTAAAACCTTCTCTACTTTATTTCCTTAAAACACCCTCCACAGAGCATTCCAAAAGATGACATAGGTCCTGAGAGAAATTATATTCCTTGATGTTTTTACACTGTACATTAATATGTTATATTATCCCTCCCTCCCTAAACACGAGTTATTCTCAATTATGTAGGTGTGAATTAAATTAACAGCTTAGAACTTTCGTTTTATATTATTTTATTTCTTTTGTATATAACCCAATTGTTGATAATTATTTATGGTAACTTCTAATAATGTTAGTCTCTTTTTTGTATTAAAATTTAAAAATTATATTTCAATAAACGAAAATTAAATAAAATTTATATATTATGTATATTTAAAGTACCGCACCTAGATAGGTATGGAGGGTGGAGCGGCAGAATAGATCCTTTCAATAAACAAGTCAAAAGCGGTCGTAATCGCCGCAAGAAACATTTCCATCGAGTGGATCCTTTTTGAATATTTTTTGTACCTCCTTTGGGACCCCCTTTGTCCCTTTGTTCTGCTGTTTGCTCTCCACGTAGCCTCTGGGGCACAACTACTTGTTGAGTCCACTTGACTTTTAATTTATGAGCTGGAAACGATGCAAAAACTTTTGAGTTAGCGCAACTCTATTTAAAAGCTCTTGCGTGGGTTCTGTCGAATGTAGGTACTTATTACCGGATTCATAATATAACTCGAAAACTATAAATGCTCGTACATATTTAAAAAAAAAGTTTTTTTGAATATAATTCAATTATGGTGTATAGTTATTTATTTATTAACTCCCTATTCATTTTTAGATTCGTATTTATACAGTTCGTACTTTTACATAGTTAAAAATTATAAATGACTGAACTGTCTCACTAACAACCTTTTTATATTTGTTTATAAATGAAAAACTTCCACTGACTCTGAATAATAATTTCCCCCATCAGTATTCTGGGCAGAAGGCAATAGATGTTGTAGTTGGAACCAAAATTTCTGCACTGGCGTAAATCTGAAATCTTAGCAATGCAAGCAATTCTGGACTAACAAATGCATCATATAGAATATTATGTAGAGATACCAAGTCAATGAAAATCTTTCTGTGTGACAATCTAAGCATTTTCTTGTCATCCCTTCAATACATTAATCACTGTACAGTTTGAAATGATTTCTGTGTATTTCAAATGCGGTATATCCATCTTATTCTTTTAATTTTCCGTAAAAACAAATACTGTTTTAAAAACTAAATAAAACTATATTTCTGTTGTATTAATTTAAAATACACATTACGTTTTCTAATCAATAAAATTTTAATATCAAACGTGAAAAAAATCGTCAAAAATGCTAACCACATTTTTACTTCATTTTTTACTCCAATCATACAAAAATTGAGAGAATTCGATATTTCTAAACACGTTCGTTTTGTTTGGAAAATTTGTAATAAAACTGTACCTTCACTTTCATCTCGTTCATTTAACAAAAACTAAGAACTATTTTTTAAAGTTAAGCCGATTGTTACAATAACGTTGCGAAATATGAATTATTCTTTTTAATTATTTTTAGGATTTTATTAATGGATTCAAGTATAAATAAGTGAAGCCAACTGGAAAAAAATATTGTTTCTCTTTCTAACGTCTAAAAAATTAAGTATTTTTGATGATAGAAAAAGAGATATAAATACTTTTATACAATATGGCCCTCAAATGCTGAAGGGGTTAAAAGAGTGTTGTAGTTCAATTAATCTGAAAGACCCATTTTAAATTCTTTCAATAGCTTGTGTATAAATAAAGGGTTTTCCAATAAGAGGTGTTATTTTGAATAGCCCCCTATTTCAGTAGATGTTACTTTTAAAGCTGTCATTTTTTAACATTTGACAAGTAAAAACTACGCCATTAATAAAAATGGAACGATACACGCTTCAACAACGCATTGAAATTATTAAAATTCACTTGAGTGAATCAAATGCAAATCATCTTAAGTGATGAGGCCCATTTCCACCTCGGTGGCTTTGTCAACAAGCAAAATTGTCGGATCTGGGGCTCGGAAAACCCAAAAGTTATTGTTGAAAAGCCTCTCTATCCTCAACGTGTGACTGTTTGGTGCGGTTTATGGTCCAGCGGAGTCATTGGACCTTACTTTTTCAAAAAATGAGGCTGGAGCAACAGTTACGGTGAATGGATTGCGCTATCGAGAGATGATTAATATTTTTTTATGGCCGGAATTGGATGATATTGATTTGGACAACGTTTACTTTCAATAAGACGGCGCTACGTGCCACACAAGCAACGAAAACATTGATCTTTTACGATTGAATATCAAAATAACATTTATTTTTCGGAATAACTTTATTGAGTAAAACCTCAAAATGTAATATTTAAATAATGAAGACAATATTAGTGATTTCTAAACGAAAATCTGAAACAGAAAAATCAGAAAAGGAAACGGTCACATCTGGGACGGTCCCAGATGTGACCGTTTCCTTTTCTGATTTTTCTGTTTCAGATTTTCGTTTAGAAATCACTAATATTGTCTTCATTATTTAAAAATCAAAATAACACCTCTTATTGGAAAACACTGTATTATAATATGGGTTCCGGACGAGAGAATTGTGCCCAAGTTGACTTCTAACAAAGGCAAAGTTAAACATTTTAATGCACTTGTTGTTGGTGTTAAAATTTCTAGTTAACCTAGTTATAAATCATAACATTTGTAAGCCCTTGTTAGAGATTTCCGTTATTTATTTATTTACTTAAATATAAATGGTACGTCATGTGCCATTAACATAAATATAAAAATATAGTTAAAAAGTACAAGGTATAAAGTCAAAGTTAAAGTATAATATACGTTATAAAGTGTAAAGGTTAAATTAAAGCATAAAAAAAAAAAAAAAAAAAAAAATTCTCACATACAGTTTCACCTTCTCAAACCTACCTTACACACAACATATTATAGTTATAAGTTTGAAATATATCATCTAAAAATATAAATAATTATGTGAACACTGTAAATATTATATAGAAATAAAAAAATAAATAAAAAAAAAAGTTAAGTATAAAGTGTAATTTACGGTGTAAAGTTAATTATAAAGAATAAATTATAAAAAACAAGTAGAAAAGGTTAGAAAAAAGAAAAATATATTGTTAATAATGACTAGAAGAATTATTTGTCAACTATGCCAAACATAAATTATTATCAATTATCAAAGTAACGATAGTGTAAACAATAATGTATGCTTATTTCTTATCTTTTGATTCTTGCATACATAAGAAATATTTTTTGTACATTTTTTATATGATAACAGACTTCCTTCATCATTGCTATCAAAGTATTCATTTCCTAATCTATGCAGGCGATATATTAAATAATTTCGTTCTGCATTCGTGGCAATATTGTTACAATAATATGACGATAGTAGTCGAGTTGGTCTACTAGGTACATGATAATTTATCAGCGAGACTAGTTCAGGGGAGTCAAACCAGTTACTGTTTATTTAAAATAAAAAAATTAATCATTGTATTCATCTATCTTTTTATGTGGTTAACAAATGAAATATTTTATTTAAAAGTAACGCATAACTCTTTAATTTGTGGTAATGTCTATAAAGAGTATTGTTATCAATACAGTATTTAAAGATCATTGGATTTTTTATTCGAAAAAATCTGACTACTTGACATTTTAAGATATTTTAGTTAAGTCATACTAATTTTTTATAGCACCAAATTAACAATTTGTTAATATTACAATGCTAAATAGATTGTCTAGCTTTGTGCAATTTACAGTGCAATTGAGGTGGTAAGTATTTCACTAAATGACGAAACGAGAAAACATTAGGCACGTCCTATTTTCATTATTTTGGAGAGGATAATTAATTGATTGATGTTTCGAAAAAATAACTGACCACCTTTTCTTGAGACAATATATAATAACTGCTTTATATAATTTATCACATAAGTTAAAGAAAAATGTATACGTGCGATAATTGAAAACTCTATGAAACATACAAACTTAGCCGACGGAATGAAAATTATTCACAATATAATTTTATTTATTTTGTGTTATCATAACCAATTTTTTTTGTTATTATTCTGAATAGAAAATTGGGGTTGCATTACCCACCAGTCTTACTGGATAAAAAATCGTAAATATAATGATAAAAAACGCGAACAACATAAACATTTAATTTTATAACAAAGAATAAAGGTATTTTTTAAGAAGTCAATTTTTTTTTAAATTGGTTTTACGCCTAGTTAGGCTTTTACATCAAAAATCAAACAATTAATATAGACATCTTTTTTACGTGAACACTTAACCAGAGTCCTAACTGCTTCCAACCGTGTGAAATCAGTTAGACTATGGCTTCCCCAAATGGGGTGTGTTGTGTGGCTAAGGGTAGTGGGGAGGGGAAGGAGATGGGGAAGAGGAATGTTAGAAAGTACCTGGCTGTTCAGATCTGATCACCAAACATAGCTAAAGCCATTTCAAGCAAAGTTTCAATTCTGAATGATGGTTTCACACTAGGACGATACTGGGAGTGTCTTCCACTCTGGAACTTACCACAAAGTAATCAAATAAAATTTACTTGCGAACGCCGAGATTTGAACCCGCGACCTCCAGCCTCCTAATCGAGAGCCTTACCTATAATCTGTCTATAATCGCGTATGAATGAAATTTTTAGTCTTTAGATCGGTTTCCTGTGTCTATAAATTAAATCTGTAAATATAGTGAAGTTCAGATGCAAAATAAATCCAAAATTACCTGTGAAATCAAAAGATTTATAAGTAAGTACTTAAATACTTACCTAGTAAATTAGAAGAAGGTACCATAATATTGACTATCGGATTCAACAGCTCGTAGAAGGAACCATGGCCATGCGAACTCTGGTGGGATTAAAAGTTAGTTTCTCGAACAGGAGCCGGAACGAAACAAACGAATTTAGATACAAATGAAATGTCAAATGGTCTAATTAAGACAGGCCTTCACTTTTATAAAAAAATATTTCTCCGTCCATCAATATAATAGGTTATTATTTTATTATCTCTTGTAACAAATAATGAGTTGTATGTCAAAAGAACCAAACTAAACCAGATACAATAATATAACACGCCGATATTTGCAACATAATATTCTTGATTGTTGATTCTAACACTGTTTGATTTGGTCAAGAGGACGTGTGAAGTATTTCTCATGGGAAGGTTTCATAGGAATTTAAATGCTTACATCGGACAAACAGTGTCGAACCAACCAACAACTTGCAAGTGAAGGAGGACAAAGAAGGATTGTGGTATTATTATTATTATTTATTTTTTGTAAAAATTAAAAATTGTCTTAGTTAGTTAAAAGAAGGTTATAAATACTCTGACTGAAGTGTTAGAGATTATCCTTCCCTTCTATACCTAGCCGAAACCTTGATGTGAGACATACCTATGTAACTAAAATTTCATGTTCCACACCTATCAGTATCGATAAGGTTTAGGTGTAAAAATTACATTCTAATGTGTTACATCGCTGTGCTTATATTCTTCTGAAAAACTTCATTGGTGTACGATAAAACCACGCGTGGATCAGGGGTATTGTGATTATCGTGATGTATCTGCTTACTTGCGAAGTGTACTGGGACTGCCATAACAACTGTAAAATAGTGACATCACCCTGAGAACTGTGAGTACGTACAACATAGTTTTATGCCATCCTCTTCTTCCAAATTTCCTCGATTATTATCTAACATGAAGGATATAATGCAGGTTGTAGGATATAAGAGATGATTATTTTATTTGGATCGCTCATCGCGTTTTGCGGACTCCGTGTGGATGCTACCATTGAAATATCTATTGACTTGAAATGGCTTTAGCTATGTTAGGAGAAAAGATCGTATTCGCAGGGTACTTTCCGACAAACCCTATCTTCTCCTACCCTTCACCATTTCCTTTAGTTCCTCCTAAGTAGCATTGAATCGCAAAGATTGTTATTTTAATGTGAGATGTTGAGATGATAAATGAGACAGGTTCACACTCAGGAGTCGTGGGTTCCATTCCTCGGCTAGCTAAGTTTGCCATTTCACAAGTAACATTTATATGAAAGAACTTCTTTAATATTGTCAGGTTGTTCTGAATTTTAAAATTTTTTTTTTGTCTTTATTAGAGAGCGCAATATTATTTATGAGGATAGAGAAACTTTTAAATGAGATATTTTCATAATTCCGAATACAATTACTTGGACCGTTGATGTTTTTTCATATAATATACTAGAGAGAGTGTTTTCACACCTATCGCCACGAGCCACCACTGGTCAAATAAGATACTCTGTCAGTAGCCATGTCAGCAGTTCGGGAGGCAAATATTTGCCGCGCATTCAACCCAAACAGAGAACATTCCCACCCCCTCCCACCCCCTCCCGCCGCCACACTAAGCACCAACACTAAACACCAAACACCACCTGTGTTTGTTTGCAAACAACTCCATTCATACCTTATTGTGAGTCAAACATTTTAAATCATGAGAATTTAAACCCGAAAACGTAAAGCTCAAATTACCAAATAATGTATTTTCGTTGTAATTTTTTGGGATACCACTAAGCATACAGTTTATTGAACATAGTTCAACGCCTCCAACTCGATAAACTATTAGGACTGTGTTTTGTGGTATCTGATAATAACAATTCTGTTTTGAACTTAATTAATTTTATATCCAGAGCTAGCAGTCATCAATGGAATGCTGGTACCTACCCTGATGTACGTAAGTGAGGCATGGAACTGACAGAGAAAGGATGAAAGTAGAATGCTGTAGAAATGAGATCCCTGTGGCGTATGTGTGGTTAAACCATGTATGATCGTGTGAGAAATGTCAAGATCCGCAAAGAGTGCAAGGCTGATGTAAGCGTAATGAGTAAGATCAAGAAAGGGACGCTTAGATGGTTTGGGCATGTGGAGCGAATGAGCGAAGAGAGAAGTGTAAGGAGAATAAACGATGCAAATGTAAATGTTTAGTATTGAAACAGTTTTTTGGATAATACCTACCATTTTTCCCATCATATACTATCCATCTCCTTCCCTAAAAACAGCCTTACCCACATTGGAGAAAATACGAAGATTTATGTTGCACTGTAAATTGTCGCAAGTCAGTCGAATTCGTGTCGTATAGCAAGTAGGTGCAAGTATCGTCGTTGTATTATTTACATGCAAATATCAAAATTCTCTCGTTTTTCTCATTTATCTCGTTGTGGAGTAAATTTCACCCGAACAATGCAAGTTCATCGAGAGCCATATTGCCCAGATTCATGGGAATTCCAGGTAGGATGTTTCCTTCATTCCACTTTTCTCGTGATTTATTCAAAACCAATTGAATGAGCTCTTTACTGTCGTATTTTATTATAGATTTGATTTACGGTTCATTATATGTGTAATGGAACACGTTACAGTGAATGACGCCCGAAGAAGACATGGCGCGACCAAGTGAATCAGATACTTGAGTGGGGCCATGTAAAGAGTCAGAATAATAGAAGAGTATGTGTGAGACGATGTATGAATGTGAATAAGGCAAGGAGTGTGTGCCAAGGCCGAGTTGTTTGGCGGTGCGTCCTCTCTGCCTACCCCTGTGGCAAAAAGGGCTGATGGTTAGTTAGTTAGTTATATTGATTATAATATGATATCTTGTCTGAATACAACATCTTCAATTACACCAGAATAAGCTACATAAAATTAGTGTTTTTTTTACTACTCACGAGCAATATTTTTTTATATAAAACTTCATTAATTCTGTAAATTCACAAGTAGGAAATCCATGATTGGTTTTATTTAGTCTATGCTACATGATCACAAACTGATAAAATGTAGGCTTTCGACTTCCCGAAAATAAATATAATATTTCTTAGGTGCTTTTTCAAAAAGTTAAAAATAACTGGAAACTAGTTAAACTTATTTTTAAATGCCTAGCTATTTGAGGCGATGCACTACGTCGTGTAATATTTTAAATTGAGCCGCTATCAATAACAACCCTTACGTAGATCCGCTTGTTTTGATTTATGCATGAAAAAAACATGGCCAAAAAGTGCCTTTTATTTTATTTTGTGGATGTTCAGGCATAAATATTTCAATTTTTTTCGATCATTTTATCACATTATACAATAAAATCATAAGCGAAAATTGGTTCGTAAGAAGAAGATTTTGAACTTTAAAGCAGTTTTCATGGGCCTTATACATTATTTTTTCTGGGTTTATAAAAAGACTTATCTAAAAAATACTCGATTATTTCAAAGGCCAAGATGTATTCTATTCGCAGTATTTAATTAAAGCATCTAAAACATTTCTAGGCGACGAAATTTTCAAACCAAAAACACATGATTTTGCATTACTACGTATGGCATCGCCTTAACACACTTAAGTGCCAACGTATACCTGGAACATTTGCGCTCATTCACTCCCTCATCCTCACTCCCAGATCATCCAAACAACATTATAAGGATGACATAAGTCATGTTGGAAACCTGCACGAGTTAAGAGGAATGGCTGTCTTTTTTCAATTTTGAAAAACTTGAATTTTGATTTGAGGCCAAAACACCCAACCAAAGCTACAAAATTATTTTTTTAATAAATTTTCAGCATATTTGCTGTATTGATATTTGCCACTTTATTTACTCGTGTTATAAAATATAAAATATAGGCCAAATATTTTTTTCAAGGTGTTAGTCAGTTATATATTTTTTAATAAGCTGCGATTTATTTTTTTAAATGTATTTTAAAAAGATCTTTCTTGTACTAAATAGGCTACCTACGACCCCCAGTGTAACGCGCCCATGAGGTGATTGAATCACCAAATGGTTCTATATAAAGTTGAAGAGTTACATTATGTTCAAAAATAATAAAAAAATTGTTAGATTTAGGAAGGACAGATTCGGAAATATTCATAAAAAATGTCATCTGATAATTTGTACTGAGCGCCGAGTTGTATCTTCGCTTTTATCTCTTCTCTCAAAAATTTTCTTTTTTCCAATAGCTTTTTTTCTCCCGTTCGCCTATAGGCCATGTATTCAACACCCATATTGCAGCTTATCCTCAAAGTACATTGCACTTATCATATTGTTATAATACATCATTGTGCTCATTGGTGGTTTTCTCTAATGTGCTGATATGATGGGAACCTCCAAAGAATGACACAAAATAACAAGACTCAGGCGGATTTCAATATTACTAAAGGTTTAATAGCACGCCACTAATAGAAAATAAAAAATCCACCAATGGGAATCCGGGCTAGCGTGGATTTCAGAACGCACAAGGAAGCTAAAAAAACCTATGGTACTCGTATATTTCATACAACTTGTATTCTGTTTCAAACGGTGCTGGTAGGTATATGTAAGCCAAAATTTGTTATTCGTGTGCGCCGCGATGGCATTGTTGAGCTCGGAACGAAACATTACCTAATGCATTCGGGGACATAATATATCTGCTTTGCGTCTGTGGCTTCCGAACCTACGTAGGATCTTATGCAGATTTATTCACCTTTATAATAATATTACGTGCATCACAGTATTTGATTTACTGTACTCATGTATATTCATGTTTCATTTATTGTTTCTGTATTTCAACAATTATTTGCTATTTGACAGCACTTACAAATCTTCTAGAACGCTCCGATATTAAATAAACTGCTTTTTTCATATTAAAAATTTCTTTATTGTATTAGTCATTGGACGTATAATTCAAGTCGCTATTTTAGTATGCACTTAGTGATATATTTACTAAAATAATTGTGCTAAATCTTTTCGAAACAGTCTTTTAAAATGAAGAGGCTCAATTCATTCGATGAAGAAGAAAAGCTGCTCACAAATTGCCGAGTTTCTTTCCTTTTTTAAATTGCTTTAATGTTGAACTCCCGATGATTTAAATCACGAACTGCCACTGATATCTAATATCCATGTGTACATTAATTGACCTAATTCTGCAATCTATATTTTATACATCAAATCTATTGTAAATAAATTAAATTTAAACATTTTTATGTTTTGTTGCTGTTTTTAGTTGGATACCTAGCATTGCCAAACATAACATAATAACAGGCGATGCTGTACGTAGTAATGCAAAATCATGTGTTTTGGGTTTAAAAATTTGGTTGCCTAGAAATGTTTCAGATGCTTTAATTAAATACTGCGAGTAGAATACATTTTGACCTTTGAAATAATCGAGTATTTTTTAGATAAGTCTTTTTATAAGCCCATAAAAAAATAATGTAAAGGCCTATGAAAACTGCTTTAAAGTTCAAAATCTCCTACTTACGAACCCATTTTCGGTTATTATTTTATTGTATAATGTGGCAAATTAATTTATTTATAAAATGATGGGAAAAAAATTAAATATTTATGCCTGAACACCCACAAAATAAAATAAAAGGCAATTTTTGGCCATGTTTTTTTCTTGCATAAATCAAAACAGGCGGATGGTGTTAAGCGGGAATTTAAACCTTATCGCCATCTACGTAAGGGTTGTTATTGATAGCGGCTCAATTTAAAATATTACACGACCTAGTGCATCGCCTTAACAGTATTTTTGTTTCTCCCTGTACTTAGCCTCGTGAGTCATCTGTAAGAGAAATTGTGGGCACAGTTGTTAACTCAGATGCACTTTCAGAGAAATGTCCGCAATAAGGAAAATCAAGAGTTCGAAGGAATTACTTATCTTCTCATTGGAATCGATGTGGAGATATAATTAGGGTGACTCAATGAAAGGTCGGCTGATGACCCGGCCTTGGAGCAGAGGTGTTTTGTACTGAGAAATCGAACGGCAAAGTGATTATTAATATTTTTCACCTACTAAGAAGAAGCAGACAAACCGCATCGCCCTTGACTAAAGTGCTTTTCTCGAATCATAATTAGAAACAGCCTGATCAAATTGCTAACCAATTAACCATATATATATATATATATATTTAATATTCACTTTGTTCATAGCAGTTGTGTTTTTGAAAATGATTATTTTTGCAAAAAAAATAATTAAATGTTCGTAATACAACGAAATGGATAATTTAAGTACCTACCGTAAAGAAAAATATATATTTTTTAAATTATTTTATAAGCAATAATTATTAGCCTGAAACACTCATCCACATTGAAAATTTTTCAAATGTTTCAGGCTTATAATTATTGCTTATAAAATAATTGTTACCCTTTGTGGTATGCATAAAAAAATCTTGTCTTAAACATTAGTTTACCAAAAAAAATAACAATTAATATTTGACAAGTTCTAGTATTTTTCACCCAAAAATGTAGACAATTTGTCTCGACGCCATCTAGTGAGAGAGTTAGCACTTACAATGCCTTTCTCATTTAAAGTAAAGTTGGTTGTTTCAGGTGAAAAAATGTAATAAGCAGTAATTGTTGAATGAAACACTAGTATATATTGAATTATTTCGCGGATAAGAGATAAGCCGCCATAGCTCAGTGGTCAGAGCCGTCGACCGGAAATCGAAAGGACACGGGTTCAAGTCCCGTTGGCGTCATGTATCTTTTATCAGGAGATTTTTCAATTTGGATGAGTGTTTCAGGCTAATAATTATTGCTTACAAAATAATTGTTTCCCTTTGTGCTATGCATAAAAAAATCTTGTCTTAAACATTAGTTTACCAAAAAAAGTAATATTTTTTTAAATCGTTAGTATCTGCTAACTTGGGAGAGTAAAAATTTACCCCTGTTCTCAAATACCTGCAGTGACCATGGCGGCCACTTACGATTTACCTGCACAATATCATCTAATATCACTGTTTTTTTTTTTTTTAATAATGAATGACTGCAAATCTCGAAAGCGGAAATCAACCAACTTCCCGACAACCGATCAAGCTGAAACTCGGCAGATAGACTTAGATATTACAGCAGTTAATATACGAAATAAATGTCGGTCCTACATGATCGACATCTTGCAATTTTGACTCCGGTCCCTGTGAAGAACGGTTCAATCCTCATCCAAAACCACAAAGATATTATTTTAAACATTTTAAAATTGATGTATTATAGTAAAAAAACTTTTTATAACGGGTTGATTATTATTATTACAAAACGAGATATTCGTTTTTATTCGTGAATCGGCGGCGTTGACGTCACACAGGGCGACGTTTATGACAGCTGTTCTATTTCTGTGTCAAATGTCTACTAGCTACTATAATAATATTTGGATGATTTACAAGGGCGCTGTACAAATTTATAATACATTTCTACAATGATCTATGTTATTACTAACTATATATGGAGATAATATACAGTACAGTACTTACCTGGTAAGTCGCTTGAGATTAACACTTAATTAACATTAACTAATTGTTTATTAGCGAAATTTAGATACAGGATTTAGGACGTAATTGGAAAATTGGATATAACTGAACTTTCTCTCAAGAATGGTATATTTAATTTAAGGATATAACAGCTTAAAAAGGTAAGTTTTTAGTTTGCACCTGAATTCTGTTGGACTTGTTATGGATCTTAGTTCCGGAGGGAGTTTATTCCAAGCCTTCGACCCTGATACTACCTGATACGCGCGATCACCAAACTTAGTATTTGGCTTGCGCTTAGGTTCTATCAGTCTGCCTACAGCTGATGATGTTTCTGATCTAAGAGTTGACTGCCTCAGACCAGTGTTTTCCGGGACGCATAGTTCAGAGATGTAGGGAGGGGCCATTTCATTGATGGATTTAAACACCATCCAGCACAGTTTATACTGGATTCTTTCAGGGCACTTGAGCCAGTGAAGGTTACGAAGGTGTTCTGAAATGTGCGAATATTTTGAATCCCCATTAAACACTGATTGAAGTTTGTCAATTTGATATTTTGGAAGGCTGGCATAAATGCCGTTGCAGTAATCGAGACGTGAGACTACGTAAGAGTTGATAAGTAGTTTTTTTGCTTCTGTAGGAAGATTTCTTCGGACAGATTTGAGTTGTCTTAGGTGGAAAAAATCGGTACCTACAGTCCTATTTATTTGACTTTTAAACGAAAAGTCTAAATCTAAATTGACACTTCATTCAGCTTCAGCTTGTTTAAAGACATCCCCCAAGTTATTGCTTCTAGACATTCAGTTATACGGAACTTGAGACTATTGATTTCGTTTGGAGCGCAGTTAAACTAAACTTGCTGATCGTCAGCGTGTAACAGTGAGACAAGAGACTAAATGACTCGATTATTTTGGCGACATTATTTGTAAAAAGGATGAAGAGATGTCATGTGTATGATGTTGTAGGCAGTTGGAACCGTTTTAGAATGTACAGTTTTAGATTGTTTTTTTAAATCAATCAACTAATAAAAAAAATCATATTACATATTTTTAGTACCATAATCATAATCAGAAAAATAAACTTTAAATCTACCTCACATTTTTGATGTTGTTCAAGGTTTGTGAAAATAGCCCATTGTGTCAATAAAACAGTGCCTACCTACGTAAAACAAAATAAATAGAACAGTGCTTACCTACATAAAACAAAACAAATAGAAGAGTGCCCATTTACGTAAAATAAACCAAATAGAACAGTGCCTACCTACGTAAAACAAAATAAATAGAACAGTGTTTACCTACATAAAACAAAACAAATAGAAGAGTGCCCATTTACGTAAAATAAACCAAATAGAACAGTGCCTACCTACGTAAAACAAAATAAATAGAACAGTGCTTACCTACATAAAACAAAACAAATAGAAGAGTGCCCATTTACGTAAAATAAACCAAATAGAACAGTGCCTACCTACGTAAAACAAAATAAATAGAACAGTGCTTACCTACATAAAACAAAACAAATAGAACAGTGCCTACCTTCGTAAAACAATAAAAATTGAACAGTGCCTACCAACATAAAACAAAACAAATAGAACAGTGCCTACCTACGTAAAACTAAACAAATAGAACAGTGCCTACCAACGTAAAACAAAACAAATAGAACAATGCCTACCTACGTAAAACAAAACAAATAGAACAGTGCCTATCTATGTACAAAAAAATAATAAAGGAAAATTAATTAAATGAAATATATGTACACTATTTTCGTATAGTTTTCAAAATGCATGCCGCTCGAGGTACTATTTAATTTAATGCCGCACATTTTCTATACTTCGTAACCTTTGACTCTATAATGAATCATCCCAAAATATCTACATAGGTTATGAATTATGAGCCGCGGCATAGAAAACACAGGGTCGAGTACATTTACATCGCGAGTTCCAGTCTTATGATGTTGTAAAGGCCCATTCTCCCACAATCCGTAACCCTCTTAGCGGGCGGCCTTCGCCCATCTCCCCCGACCTCCTATTAGAGAAAGATAAACTCTTTCTTTTAGGTCTTTGACGGTGGCCAACCTGTCATTTAGAACATCATAAAAATTTCCCAAATTATACATCTACGATCTCTACTTCTCTAAGTAAAGAGCTGGTCCATTTGATTGCTGCGTCTCCTCATCGGTGCTTAAACACATTAGGCATCAATCATTTATAAATTGGTTTATTCTCGAGTATTTAACAAGGATTTAGATAGAAATCTTTTTCGATTATTTTCCATGTTTATTTCTGGGAAACAAATGTTGAGTGTTTATATAAAAAGAAACCTCGTCGTGAATAATTTAGTACCAAGATGGTGACATTGTGACAATGGTGATGTTATTAGGCCCTCTCTAGTAGGTGACACTAACGTGAAGAGAGGCTGGACTCTATTAAAACCATAGGAGATCACTTGTGAGTGAAAGTGTTAAACAGAAATGTCATTATGTATTATAAATGTTTTATATAAAACTAAGTCTTAAATGGATTTAATGGACCTTATTAATTGTAAACTTCATTCTTTAACAACTCATTTTAACTGCATACTGCTCTGCTAGGAGAATTGAAAATTATGTAGAAATATTTCTTGAAATACTCAGATTATTTTTTCAATTGATATTATAAACGTAAGTTTAGTTTAAAAAAACAAACTTATTTTTCAGCATGAGGTGTAAAACCATGAAATACGTAATTTTAAATAACTGGTATGCATTTTAACAGCATCATAAATTCAAAATCTTTTCGTTATATATGTAATGTTGGGTTAGGTTAGGTTTACTCTCATTTTCACTGTGCTCAATTTTCGACGGTACCCGTTACATTTTTTTTAAACTTAACGCAATGTTGACATTTATGAACAGATATGAAAGTCAAGGCAGCCTTTGTGAATATCATTTTCAAAACATGTGAAGGCTTACACAAAGGTCTGCTTAGGTACAAGATAAAGCTTAATATACATAGGTTACTTATAGTAAATGGCCGAAAATAAATTTCAGCACAACTCTATAAATTAAGACACAAACATCTTCAAATCATCATCAAATTTACAAAATCTAGTAAATACATATGTACTGTACAAATACGCCTGTGACAGGCCTGCTTCGTCTATTGCAGTTGAAACACAGACTTCGCAAATGTCGAATTGACTGATCGGGTCAGTTTGAACATTTATTCGTCTAAAATTAAACAGCACTAATGTGCAGTAATTATTCTTAGCTCTCAACAGGATGCATGAGAGCATTAGCCACTGGAGTGATTGATATTTACTATTTTATTAATCAATTTACCATATTATTTAATTAATACCAATCATCTAACTAACTAACTAATCACCACGCCGTTTCCCGCAGGGGGAGACAGAGAGGACGGACCGTCAAACAACTCGGTCTTGGCACACACTTCTTGCCTCATTCACATTCATACATCGTCTCATACATACACTTCTATTATTCTGACTCTTGACATGGCCCGACTCGAGTATCTGATTCACTTGATCGTGCCATGTCTTCCTCGGGCGTCCCCGACTTCTGCTACCATTCGCATTTGCATCATATATCCTCCTTACACTCCTTTCTTCGCTCATTCGCTCTACATGCCCAAACCATCTAAGCGTCCCTTTCTTAATCTTACTCATTACGCTTACATCAGCCTTGCACTCTTTGCGGATCTCCACATTCCTCACTCGATCAAACATATTTTTACCACACATACGCCTCAGGGATCTCATTTCAACAGCATTCAATCTACTTTCATCCTTTTCTTGCCAGTTCCATGCCCCACTTCCATACATCAAGGTAACAATGTTTGGACAATTTTTTGTTAATATATTATATAAAAAACATATATAATTGTTTACTGCGGTTTAAAGCCAATGAATTTGCCTACATTTCGCCGCTTATCCCATATTGTTAGGTTCTACAAATTTTATTTTATTTTATTAGGTTTTACGCCCAGCCGAGCTTTTAAATGCATTTTAAAACAGAATATATCTAGTAATGTATCGAAAATTATACAAAAAAAAATTAAAAGTAATGAATATAAAATAATATTAGTAAAACATGTAACAGTAACATAAAATATTATAGAGACTAGAACAATACTACATATAAGACAAATCACTAAAACTACATTATCAACGCTACTCTAATTTGTAGGATTTCACAAAGTGCTGGTATAGATTACGCTTAATTCTATAAATGGAGTCAATAGATATATCAATAGTACCCTTATACTTGATGCCCAGATCATGCATCCTATTGGTCAGGGAGTGTGTCTGATAGTTGGTTGTGTATGTATTGTAGTAGAATGTTATATTTTCTCTTGTATTCCTCGTCCGCACATAAAATTTAATAGTGGCAACGATGACAGGGCTATCAATTAAGTTGTTAATGACTCTGTGTAACACAACCAGGTCTCACATAATTATCCTGTCAAACAGTGTTATCAGGTGCATTTGATTCATGAAACTGGCATAATTAATGTAATCAATTAGAATTCTATTATTATTAATATAATGACAAGTGATCTCTCAAAACGTTTTGGCAAAATTGCAAAATATGCCTAAAAATCACTCCAGTAGTTAAGAAACCAAGAAAAATTTCCGAAATTTAATTACTGCAGTTAAATCCTATTTGACATATGATACGTGTCCGGTGATATACCTCATAAAGGATTCTTGATCGTAAAATGTGTGATGACAAATAAATATTTCATTTATTATTTAGTTACATCCATCTGCTGTCCGTCACAACAAACACGATCATAAAACCAAAATTTTCGACCATAAATCAAGACAAACCAATAATCTCAAAATTTCCCCTAATGAACTTTTTTACTACTATACGAATTAAGACACCTAAACATCTCAACTATTTACCAAAATCTAGTAAATACATTCAACTAAAAGCTGTCCTTTAACGAACTTTTCCACCAGCCTACAAATGAAGACACCCATCACGACTAATTGTCAAATGTAATAAATGTAAGCACCGTCATAAAACAAATAAAGATTCTGCAAAGAATTGGCCGATAATGAAGATTGTCCGCTCCCGCCCGCAACCTTCAGAACGTCACGGGCTATTACGTCACACCGCATCCGGTCGGCGGGGGAGAAATAAAGAACCCGACGTAATAATATAATTAATCAATCCCCAAACGGAGCGAGGGAAAAGTCCGCCAAAAGATTTGCCGCCGGTGGCCATTTTGTTGTTTCGGTCACCTCCCCTCACTCACTCCCGGTACAGGGCGTTCACGATCATTTGTGAAAACATCAACTCCGTTAACAATGACGTTATTAACCTTTGGAAAATAACGCCGTTGATTATAATTTCGACTGATAATAGATGTATATTTTTATGGTCTCCGTAAAACATTTGTACTCTAATCCAATAAAGAATTTACAAATAAAGGTACCTATATACTGTAAATGATTAATAACTTAAAATATTTATTTTTTTCACTTGTAGCAAAAACTTTGTGGGTATACATAGGTAATTATAATAATTAAAATAAAATAACTTTGTTTGAAAACCACTTTATTACACATATTTCTAACCAACCGGTATATTGAACTCTCTGTAATCAAATCTATCGCTATAAATAACGGATATACCCATACCTTAAATGATAGAATCCTTGCAAAAAAAACAACAACTCAAATTCCTGTACAATAGTCTCCCCAACATTGCAGTCAATAAAAACCACGGTTGGCGTAGAATTTTATTCATTAATAATTTAATTTTAATTATTAAAATATACATAGTAGAATATATGACGCATACGTGAATGGTAGAAGTCGGATACTTGAGTCGGGCCATGTCAAGAGTCAGAATAATAGAATAGTATGTATGAGACGATGTATGAATGTGAATGAGGCAAGGAGTATATGACAAGATCGAGTTGTTTGGCGGTCTGTTCTGTCTGCCTACCCCTGCGGGGAAACGGCGTTATATTTAATTAGCTAGTTCATACTATAAATATTTATTACATATATAAAGTAATACAAATAACAAACGTACATAACACCTGTATATTGACGATTTAAAACAACAATTAAACATACTAATTTCAGTTGTTGGTGTTGGTGAGTAATTTTAAATATTCCCATTTTTAGATTAACTTCACAAAGGAGGCCCTGAGGAAAATAATTTCCTTCAGAGCCCGTGTAGTCTCTGGGGATGCTGTGTGGAGGGTCTTTTTGAGGAGAGGAAGGAGCGACCATGGGTCTTGAAGAGACCCATTTTGTAGGAGGATTTTGAAACACATAGGCCGGCAAAACATACCACAGCCGAGCTGTTGAATTCAAGTACGAGTCGTAGAAGCGACCCGTTTTTAAGTGACAAATTTTAACCGTGTACATAAGATAGGCGCGAATTTGGCGCGTTTCCCAAGTATACATCGATGCTGATCAATGAAGCTAGTTCCTCGGAGCATCTTCCATACCGGTAGAGCAAAGACAGCATACCTACCTAACGCATGTGCTCTAAAGATTGCAATCCGCTTAAATATAAGAGAAGAAGGAATAAGAGTATAAGAGATAAGGGGAATCTATCAAACGGACCGCCCATTTCTGCACAGAGTCAACGTTTTTTTTTCAGGTATTTTGGGGCTCCAGACCAAAGGTGACTGCCAAATTCAACAGTGGAGTGCACATGCAATTTGTAAAGGGTCAGTTGTTGTGTACTATTGAAGCTAACTGGACTTTAGCTTCGACGGAACCCCCGTGCCTGAGCTGATCACTTGTTGGGGAGATTGCTTGATTTTTTCGGTAATGTTTAACATTATTCAAGTTCAAGAAAAGTCGCCAACTGCTATTTTTCAGATACTCCGCTAAGCTTCACAAATCACACAATTATAATATCCCTTATTTTTTCAATTGTCTGCAATAGTATAAAATAAATATCCAAGAGGTGATATTATTGTGTTACAGATATCAACTGTCCGATATTAAGTATGTTTTATATATAGGACAATAATAATCTGGACAAAAACTCGCCGTATAAAATTTAAAACACCTTATAAAAATTTTAAATTAATATCCGCATACAAAAAGAAACTTAACATGGCGTAAACTTACGTCCGAAGGGTTTTGTCGTCTTTCATTGTTAATTATCCCAGACGTCACTTCACAACGAGATATAACTGACAAACCAAAAAGGTTATTTTTGAACGCACGTAAAAAACTAATTTTGCAATTTCGATAGCCTTCTGCGCAGTGATTTAGAAACGTCATTCTTAACGTATGTCAAAATGTAATGTATTATTGTAAAAGCTCACCTTAAGTAATGCGAGAGGAACGCGGTTCTTATATCGCTACTGTTAAAACAGTAAATATTGAAGAAGAAGATAATACTTATAATTCTAACATGAAACAGAACAAGATACAGAAATATAAAAAGGAAACGGTCTTTGATAATGCCACCGAATTATGTTACGTCATCTTAACGTACAATACCTAATGACAGAGTTTGTTGAGACGTTGTCCCGGTAAAACTGACAACCTGGGTTCCTTTTTATTTCTCTGTGTCTTGTTCCTTTTTATATTTATTAGTATTATCTTTATCTACATTGACAGGTAACACCTTAAAAACTTATTACAATAAATATTACATTTACATTCTAGCAGATTTTTAAATTTCATAAACATTTTTACAGTGAACGCTAATATTTGTTAACTGCGTTGAGCGTTGGCGGCATTCAGCGTTAATTTAACAGCTTTTTTTATGCAGCAATATTCAATGCCTAATACCTCGCCACGGGCGTATCTCAGCCCTGACCGCACAGGGTGATCCATTTACTGGAAATTAACCTTCAAATTTGCTGAATAAAGTTATGCCAATTTTTTGCCCCTTCCTCGTCGAGTTCCCTCCGCTTGAGCTACCTGGTTAGTTTAGAGTTTTCCGAAGATGTGTTTTCTTCGAAGTCCTAAATTAAATCATTCATAAATATATCTTGATTCTAAAGAAATAATTATAATATTATATTTTCGAAAAATGTCGATATAATATAGCTGTTACCCGTTGAAAAATTGTTTCGAGTGTATGTTCTGGCCCCATCACGTATTTTTCTCAGGAAATCGATCAGTTGTGATATTTTCCTTCCTACAATGAAGTTTAATAAATCACCAAAAATCACAACACGAAGAAAAATGAGTTGGGCTTTTTTTATCAAGACACTGTTAAAAATGAAAAATGACCATTTCCTAGTAAAATATTAGTCATTCAGAATATATCTGAACACGTGTTCACGCATGTGGCCTTGTCCGAATAAATATAATGGATGAGATGCGACAACATTATTCATTTTAAGAACACGTATTCCGACTTTCTCATAATATATTCGTGCCTTACTGATTTTTATAAAGAAATTTGTTAATCATTCGTTATAGGCCTCCAGTCCCGTTTTTAACAGCAAAAATAATAATTTGACCAGAGTTTTAAAATATTTCATATCAGTAAGTTTTCTCCGTGTAAGGTGAGCTTTTTTATGTGAATATCAACAATCCGGAGCTAATGGGATTATGGCACCCCAATTGGGGTATATTGTGATCCTGGGGAGAGTGAGAAAGGAAAGTAGCTGGAGAAGAGAAAGGTTGGGAAGAATCTGGCCATTCACACCTGTTCATCAAACACGGCTAAAGCCATTTCAAGCAACGTTTCGATCCAGGCATCTCAGGAACTTCTAGAATCTAGATCAAAGGTTCCCAAAGTGGTCTATATGGACCCACAGGGGTCGATATCGGGTGGAGATTCAAATGGGGGTACATACGAGTGGACCCCCATTTACTTCAAGTCAACATTTAGAAGTTCCGTAAATGACACAATAGACCTAACACAAATATAATAGACTGAGAAGTTACTTATTTGATATTTGCATTTTTATATTTCGTAAATTTGTTAATTGAGGTATATAAATAGAATCTACGTTCCTTTTATCGTCAGAATTAATATACTCAAGCAAAACATTGCACATTGGAAGCCGCGAATTTTACTAGTTCACCAACTTGTTTTTGAAAAACGTCCAGGATAATAATGACGTTCAACATTTGAATGCACTTCACACAGACTTCAAAACTAAGTTTGAGGACATTTTGACTATGGAAATGGAACGTTGAAGAATCGAATATCATGTGACAAGAAGAACTGACCAGAATAAGCACTGACAAAGAACTTAAGGGGCAGTTCTGTAGGGCCAGCTACAGAAAGAAATTACCGTTGCTTATCCTGCTTTATTTTCATTTCATTTAATACCTCACAAAGAGGCCCCTGTCTGCACAGTATAAAGACAGAGTAACTATACCGCCACCCGGTTGTTGGACAGGCAAGGGAAGGGAATCTTTTTACGAAATAAATAAATGATTATCACATGGGACGTTAATAGTTTTAGTAAAATTCAATATTAGGCTGGCAGGGGGTCTATGGAAATAAAAAAATTTGGCAAGTGGTCTACGGGCCAAAAAAGTTTGGGAACCTCTGATCTAGATGAACACAACAACGAAACAAAACTTTCTCCATGGTTGAGGTGTAAGGCTCTCGACTAGCAATCCGTAGTTCGCGGGTTGGGATTCCGGCGTGCGCAAGTAAATTTTACTTGATTGATTTGTGTTATTTCACAATATAATAATCAAAATAATAAAAGGTATATTTGCAGCACGTTCCAGAGTGGAATATACTCAAAGAATTGCCCTGGTATAAGACCACCATTCAGAATTGAAACGTTGCTTGAAATGGCTTCAGCCATGTTTCGTAACCAGATGTGAATAGCCAGGAAGGTACTTCCCTGCCTTCCTCCTTAAAAAAGGTACCTACTGGTTTCATTTGATTACTTTTATCATTTATATCTCACCCTTGTTCAATATTATGTTATCCACACCCTACCACGTCTTATTTGCCACCCAAAATTGACTTAGCGTTGTGTTTAAATTTTTCATCTTTGTTTCTGAATCGTGTCTATTGTACCCACAACTTGTATGGTTTATCACTAGCGACACGCCCCAACATCCTCCTTTTCAGGAACCGATAGGTGCGCAGAGGTCGGCTTAATTCTCAGAACCAATTCGACAGATAATTAAACGGAGTAAGTATCACTTGTCAAATATCGGACAGCCGAGGCGCCTCTCACAAAGGATGCTGTAATGGAGATTTTACGCGAACTCTAAAGCTGAAAGACCGCCGACCTGAGGACCACACAAGCGAGATAATGGACCAATTATACCAATTTTTCACGACTGCTTTATTTGTTTATAGTGGACCCTGGGCCTGACCAGACGGAACAAATGTGGATTTTAGACGTATTCGAAAGTCGTTAATAAATTACAAGGGAGTCTTCATTTTTAACTGTCACGTTATTCAACATGGCTTATACGCGCATATTCCCAAAGTAGTATATGTCTAGCCCACCTAGTATTCCTGATCACTTCTCAATTTGACCACTTGGTTTTTTGACAAGTTGTAAATTGATTATCTGGAATACAATTTATTAATTACCTTTTTTGGATACTGACCACGAATTGCTTTAGAAAACACAAATATCAGAAGGTTTTTTAGACATTTTATCTACAAATAGATATCGCATACTAAATAATCATAAATACTAGTATAAATAGGTATTTACATAAATGTAATATGATATTTTAGAAAAATATAACTATGTAAAGTCTAAACAGACGACATGGGAGTAAAGAGATTTTCAATGTAAAGTGCAAACAGACGACATGGGAGTAAAGAGATTTTCAATGTAAAGTGCAAACAGACGACATGGGAGTAAAGAGATTTTCAATGTAAAGTGCAAACAGACGACATGGGAGTAAAGAGATTTTCAATGTAAAGTTCAAACAGACGACATGGAAGTAAATAGAATTTCTATGTAAGGTGCAAACAAACGACATAGGAGTAAAGATATTTTCTATTTAAAATGCAAACAGAAGACATGGGAGAAAATAGATTTTTTATGTAAAGTATTATTTCGATAAATTTATTTGGGTCGTGAGTAGAAGTTATACCACGCTTTTATCGGTACTTCTAATACAGTACTACAAATGATTAAGGGTTTCTCGATTAAACGTATGTGTATCTTTTTTCCAAAATGATGACTAATCATAGACTAGTAGGAAAATATTATGAAAAAGAACAAGTATATGAGGAATTCAACGAACAAAACAAATTAGTTTCGACTATTTGCAAACGGAGCAGGAATGCGCCCCGATAAGCACCGTCAATACCTGGAACAAAAGTAAGACGTTTCGGTGTTTTTCAAAAAGACAATGGCAGAATAAAAAAATAAATTCCTCCCCTTGCCGGCCACCATCGGGGGTGCTTCTAATCTGCAGGGCGGCAAAAAACACATCGGCAGATTCTTAACAAGCCCCCGCCATAAATACCTGAGATAACATCTGCCATTACTTAGACAACTCTGTAACTGAGTATCTGTCACCTGTAAACTGTATCACGCGTCGAGATACTGATACCAGATACCAGATTAAACTATATCTGAATATCCAGGTAAGATAAACAGATAACTAACTAATTAACCATCACGCCGTTTCCCCGCAGGTGTAGGCAGAGAGGACGGACCGCCAAACAACTCGGTCTTGCCACACACCTTCTTGCCTCATTCACATTTATACATCGTCTCATACATGGTCTTCTATTGTTCTGACTCTTGACATGGCCCAAATCGAGAATCTGATTCACTTGATCGTGCCATGTCTTCCTCGGGCGTCCGCGACTTCTGCTACCATTCCTTACCTTTGTTAATCTTCCTCATTACCCTTATATCAGTCTTGCACTCTTTGCGGATCTCCACATTCCTAACACGGTCAAACATAGTTTTCCCACATATACGCCTCAAGGATCTAATTTCAACAGCATTCAATCTACTTTCATCCTTTTTTTGCCAGTTCCATGCCTCACTTCCATACATCAGGGTAGGTACCAGCACTCCATTGTAGACTGCTAACTTCGCTTCTTTACAACAGATGACCATGGGAATTATGATATCAGCGGATAAAATATGCCCTGAAAAAGGGAGGAAGTTTCTTCTATCAGAACTTTAGGAAGAGAGCAGAAATTAGATCATTTTGAGGGAGGTCTATGTAAAATGATGGCGCACGAAGAAGAATAGATAGGTACCTTGGTAGCTTTCCTGAACCTGATTCGTTTCCCTTCACAATTTTCTCCCACATCCCAATAATCCCTAATTAGATATTCAATTTGTTTTATTTGTATTTTATCTTAGTTTATTAAGGAAACAAACAGTTAAATCGGATGGCGAAGTGCATTAAAAGCCAAAAATCCATAATGAATTATTCATTATTCTGAAAGTCCCTGTGAAAAATTGACTGACCAAATCGTCAACAAACTTAACATCATGTTACTTATACAACTCTATTCTAAAACAATACTCCTTTACATTCATAAATACTAAACACAAGAAATAACAACTAACACATAATTAACATAAATAACAACCAACTACATACACAACATTTGGGCAAAAGCTTATAATATTATGGTACTGAACTCTACAGTCAAATCCCACTCTCATGCAAAACTCACAACAATAGTTTAACATTTAAATCTCAAATAAAAAGCTGGATACAAAACATAGGGATATCAGAAATAGATAATATACTAACACCAAATACAGACTGAAACCGATAGAAAAAGAATGTCTTTAAAAAAAGTGATTAAGAGGAAGCTACAAGCCAAAAATGTGTATATTCTTGGTATACCTTATATTGTAGGTAATAGGCATTAAAATCGCTTGACAAACGGATTTCAAGCACAAAACTGGTTTTTATTAATTTTGTAAACAATTTTATAAGAAAGCAAAAAAGTTAATCTAGTGAAACTGTAACAGATAATCTTAGCTATAATAATATATTTTTTTAAAGTTGTTTCCTTTACGCGTTCGTACATTTCTAATGAAAAAATATTTTTTTGTAATTTACATTTATATTTTTTATTGAGTAATTTATTTGTATTCAACTCAAGCGAAACGATAGAAAAACCTTCAATTTATCTAAATCATATTTTTTCGTATTCATAATGTACACCATTTCGTCAAAAAGATTAATCAAAATAGTGATTTAGCACTAAGCTTCGCCTTAAAAGTATATAAATAGATAATGTAAAATTTGACTATATTATAATAATGATAACAAAATTATCAAAGAGAAAAAAAACAACATAATTCATTTAATCACTGAAAATAATGTTAACGAGTGTCAGACGAAAGATATAAAACCGAAAAAAGATGCGGGCGCATCTAGGAATTCAACCTAGGACTTCAGCCTTGCCAGGACTTTGCTAAACCACTGAGCTAATTCGACCTTATCCCCTTTGGTCATATTTGACTTGTGGAAAATATCCACATTTCTTCGAGGCAGTTAATTAACCTAGTAAGCCTTTCCAGGGGCATCGCCATTGGTAAGTTGCACATTGAAAGAATAAAAAGCCTGTGTTGGCGGCCTCGCGTGAAATTATCCGGAACATAGAATCCCACTTTAGCCAGAGTGTCTGGTATTGATAATAAACCATTCTGAAGTAAATAAGCGATCAGCAGTAATGCGACATCCCTCCTAGAACTAACCAAACAACATTGGATAGATTATCCACTCTTATAACTATTCCGTTTTATGCAATAAACTGACCACTGTATTTTTATTAAACGTGTGGTTTGTTTCAGTGACAAATTTCTAACTAATATTAATTAGTGTCATGAAAATATATTTGTGTTTTTTTGTTGTTAGTTATACAGAACTAAATTATTCCAACACCAGATAAATTATTGTTTACGCAATCAAATTGATTATTTTGGTATTTTCTCAAACTTTCCAACACTTTATTTCTTCCTAACTCATCCTCTCCACGCAAAGCTTCAATTTACCCAATGTACGTCAATCAAACACATTATTTGAAGCATTCTGTGTTTACCGTTAAAGGATTTAAAAAAAAAACACTTATGAACAAGTGCATAATATTTGCAATGGACCACTTTGTTCCCAAAATCATGGGTTTGCTCCCTTTAAGGCAGTCGATTAGTTCCTTTGTTGTCACAGAAACATCATAGGGGTTTTGTTTTGCGGGAATGTGTACCTGCTGAACAACTCGAAACAATTTACCCACAAGAACCTGAGTTTTCGCATTCCGATGGATGTTAAAGATGTTTGTACAAATAATGGTTTCTTCAATGGGGGTCTCAAATAAACCAAGCATGACTTGTGTTAATTGTTAATATTTATATTGATGTACGATTTCGATGTCAATGATGGCCTTTGATATTAGATTGGTTGCAGTGGGGGTGTGACTTCATCGAGTTGGCGAGTTAAATTTTAATTTTTTATTGGAACAACTTTTGAATGTTTTACCTATCAATTTAATATATCATTGAATCAGAAGATAATACAAATACATACTTTAAAAAAAACAAGACACAGAAAAAAAAAATAACGGTCTCAACTGGGAATCAAACCCAGGATCTGTCAAATCGCACATAGGAGGCCCTGAGAAAACTTAATTCCATCGTGGCCTATGTCATCTTTGGGGATGCTGTGAGGAGGGTGTTTTTAAGTAATGAAAGGAGAGGAAGTTCTGGAAAGGAAGAATATATGAGTGGTGAAAAGGAATCTAGGAATCAAGACTATGGGTCGAGAGAGGCCAGCTGGATACATCAAAGAATCTCCCATAACCGGCCTCTCCCGATCCGGCCCACCACGCAGCTGGTGAGCAGGCGCTTCC
This sequence comes from Hesperophylax magnus, assembly GCA_026573805.1. Classification (NCBI taxonomy): domain Eukaryota; kingdom Metazoa; phylum Arthropoda; class Insecta; order Trichoptera; family Limnephilidae; genus Hesperophylax; species Hesperophylax magnus. The sequence goes on from JAIUSX010000022.1 coordinate 13,632,872, forward strand.
GCCGCCAAGACCTGAACACTTCACCCAATGAACCAGGGCACACCTTCAAAGTCACCAAACGTATCAAACTACTTAGGGAGACCTATGGCAGAAATATTGGTTATCCAATAAATGGTTTCCGGGGTGGCGGTATCATACCCTCATTTGATTATTATATAGGTATCATGAACTTAAGCCAACCATTGGGGTTGAGGTTTAAGCAATGAAAAACTAACATTACAACTAAAGAAAACACACGAAAATTGCGTGATGACAATTGGAAAACCAATTATTAAATAAATTGAAAACTTGTTAAATGAAAATACCGAACTATGTTTTGAATTTTAAATTATGTATTAATTTATTTATTTTATAATTTATTAACGTTTTCATTAATTAATATATTATTTTATCAATTACTTTAGTAATATTCTCCTAAACAACATGGTTTCTCTACTGTAAAATCTACCCTTAATAACTTGTTAACTTATCAAAACTATATATATCTGATTCCATGTCTAGTAAATGTCAAGTTGACTCTATTGATACTGATTTTAGTAAGGCGTTCGATAAAGTTAATCATGAGTTATTGTTGAATAAACAGCATAAATTCGGTATAGGCGGTTCACTATATAAGTGGTTTAATAGTTACTTGAACAACAGATTACTGGCTGTTAAAATTGATGGTACATTTTCATACAAATTCACTGCTACGAGTGATGTTCTCCAGGAGTCACATTTAGGTCCAATCCTGTTTTTATAATTTTTTAATGATGTGTTATATACTTTCAATGATGTTCAAGTATTGATGTTTGCAGACGACCTGAAATTATTCAAAGCCATCAGAAACATTAACGATTGCCATATATGGTCAAATAACTTGTTGATATTTATTATATGGTGTCATGATAACCGCTTGCAACTTAACATAAGCAAATGTCAAATTATGAGGTTTTATCGAATAAGGAATCCAATATTTTTTATTATTCCATTAACAAAATGTCTTTAGTATCTGTCTCGGAAATTAATGACTTAGGTGGTTTGACAAGAAACTCTTTATCAAACATATAGAAATAATAACCAATGCTTTATTGAAAATATTGGGATTTATTTTAAGGGTATCTAGTGATTTTAATAATATCAATACTGTAAAAACATTATATATGTCACTAGCAAGGAGTCATATAGAATACAATTCCATGGTTTGGTCCCCAAATTATGAGGTTCATTCACATGGAATTGAAAGAATCCAAAATAAATTTTTAAGATATGTAAATTTTAAAATGGGCATTCGTAGAGAATGCCTAAATTACAATAACGTACTTTGTTCATTAAATTTAATAAAATTATCTGATTGTAGAATCATTTCCGATATAACATGTTTGTATAAAATCATTAATTCAATGTTTGATACTCCTGATTTATTATATGTAATCTCTTTTCATACTCCAAGCAGGTCAGTTACAAGACGGTACCTACCATATTATTGTAGCAATTCTACATCAACTTCCCAATATTACACTCCTATGCGACGGATTCAACCGCTAGGAAACAAATACTCCGATGTTGTTGATAAATTTAGTACCTACATCAATTTCAATATATAAGCATGCCTTATTGAAGTTTTTTTATCAAGTAGGGGAATATTTTGATAAAGCTATTTAAATTGACTAACACATTAACAGTATTTTGTCGGCTGAAAGATAAAAAAATTATTTTGGATTTTTTTATATTTTGTACCTACATACTGTGTGGATCAAATTCGATAATATTTTAACTTTATATTTATTTTTGTGGAAGTGTTTTAAACAGTCGTTTCCTGCACTATGTAAATGTCTTAATAGGCGTAAAATAAATAAATATATTCACATGTTATTTTATTTATATTTGTATTAATTAATTTAATAACGCATTCATCGATTAATTTACTTTTGTATTCATTAATTAATTTAACAATATTTTCACTAACAAATAATTTTATGGATTAATACGATATTTAAACAAAATCATATTTTTCAAAAACAAAGTTTTTACAAACATGCATTATATTTTTGTCTATAGGTTGAAGGGGGTGACAGATTATGCTATAAGTTCAAAGCATTTTATATAACCCATATTGCTCGCCATACAGTCCCATACAGACCTGTCACACCTAAAAAGATGATGTGCTATAAGTGTGGGTGTGGCGACGATATGCGCTGTGATCTGCCAGGCTATATTTGAAAATTAAAATAGGCCGTAATTACGCGGCTGTCATCTGTCAAAGTGACAGATCTCATACAAAGAAATGATATTCCGCGGCAGTCCCCCAATTGATCTGATTCCCTCTCCTGGGAAAGATTATAGCGTATTGTGTCAGCCCAACATATAATACACGCATGTCACGCCCAATTAAAACGTAATGTGTCTAAGGCTTTATGTCTACATTATTTGTCTATGCTTTCTCTATTCTTATGACTTAATTTTCAGTATATCTATGTCCTGACGAAGAAACATTTGGTTTTGAAACACAATTTAATATTCAAAATCGTCGGTCGTTAATTTTTCTTAAGAACAGTAGTTTAAAACTAAGTTGGTTTTTTATTTGATTTAATGTTGAAAAGTGAGTTAGTTAAGAGCTTCACAGACGCACTCATAGAGGGCAGTGTAAAGAGCTTGCTTGAAATTCCGTAAGATGGCAGCTAGTGGCCAGTAGTCGCCAGGGCCAGTGAGAATGCTCCCAGACAAACTTACTGTCCCCAGATCCCATTTAGCCAGCTTCTAGTTAGGTTGACTATCGAGTCACCATTGTAATACGTGAAGTATTAATAAATCCCTGATTTATCAAAAAGAACCAATTATTTATAATCTCCTTCCACGACGAATAATAAATACCACAATGGAATTTTACAATTAAAAACTAGCTATTCGGTTGTAAAATATGTGCATTAGTTCATTCATTACAGTGTGATCTAATTCAAGTATTAAGAATGATTTAATACTTTCAACAAGCATGATATAAATGTTTGAATAATGTTTTATCCCTCTGTCCGTCGAGATTAAAAATATTCCACAGTAGTTCAGGTTCGCGTGATTGTCTGACAAATAGGTTACCTACCTTCAATATATGATGATAATATTATCCTTCCCAGGATTAAACTATGCAAAAAGTGCACCCATCCTAAAATGTGCATCTTCCTAGAAATATTTAACAATATAATAAGACGCAGAAATGCATTGCCTCAGGCTGGCAGCCAGTTATTATCATTTGATATCCCCTGATTGCTATGAACTGTAAACCAACTGTTGCAATAATCTTCTGATCTGGCTCCTCCTATTCAACGTTAAATATTTAATGGATTCTTTAAATGTATGAAAGAAAAAATGTTTTGACATAGTCTTCATATATATTATAAGCGTTTACTACCAATGCATATACAGAGACATAGAATAATACAGAATACGAGAAAGAATGTCACATTTTTATTGCAATAATAAATTAACAATCCATCATCGCTCCTGCACGCCAGGAGGAGCATTTTTACATCAATTTCAAGTAAAAAAATTTTTTCGAAAGTTTGCCCTTTAACTTAAATATATATATACATACATTTTTTTACAGATGTTGATTTCTTAGTTAAAATAATTTTCAAAGATATCATTTTTTCAAATCTCATGGGGTACGCGTGACGTCATACGTACGTCGGTTTTGTCGGTTGACAATCCGGTTAATCCCACTCGGGTCGGAAGGAAATAAACAAATCCCAATTTAAATGTACATCAAGATTTCTAAAAAACTTGAACTCTAGTTGAAATGAACAAATTCCAATTTCAATATGAAACAAGATTTCTATAAAACTTTAAATATTTTGTATACCGCATTAGTAGCCCGTGTGCGAGCCTACGCAGCGCAACTTTGCACAAAATTGTCATTTAATGCGCGCAGCTGAACGACCCGTGAGATAGCGGTCTAAGTTCTGTCAGATCTCACCGACCAATCACAGGGCGTTTATGTTTACGATTATAATATTTCTTAAATGACGATTTATTAATATTGTGCAAATGTACACATACATAACTAACTATATGTAATATAACTTATAAATTTACAATCAGTGTTTATCTAAATGAATATATGTTTTGAAGCCATAATACTTTTCACTCAAGTTTCTTATAATTCGATGCATAAAAAAGGCAAACATTGATTTCCTAGGAATGTCCGTCTTTTTTAAAAAAGGGAGAAAAGAAAGCTGTCACAATATTATTGTTATGATATCTGTATATGATACGATCATTGTAATTTAAATTATTTTTCATGGTTTCAAAATAAATGTGCTTTGATGTACATGAGTAAACTCGTTATTAATTATGTTTATATTCAATTCTTTTTTTACACGGTCTTTTTTACACGATTTTTAAATAACATGTTTAACAAAATGCAATGGAAATATCCATTCTTATTAGAGTTTTCAATTTTCCAATACGTATAGACTGAAATTTTGTTCATAAGAAGCAATTACTTTGTGATTAGACATTATATTAAATTGAACACTTTGTGTTAAACCATATATTTAACGTCAACCTGTTTCCGTTAAATACAGTAAATTTCATGGTTTTTATCACAAAGTGTACGTTCGATTTAATATAATGTCTAACCACGAAGTAATTGCTTCAGATGAGAAAAATCAATACTGTGCATTAGTACACATATTATGGTATGATCTGACTCAAGAATAAAAATTATTGTACTATTCAACCACAATGTATTATATTTAACGGAAACCGGTTGACGTTAAATATAATAAATAAAGTGTTTGTTTGATTTAACAGAACTGAAAAATTTTAACATGATTTATCGACACAGTATATTCTGTGGAACATGTAAGAACAGAATAAAGTTTATTACTTTACCTAAAAGCTACGCATTATTACGTTAAATGTAGTCATATATATTTTAAATTTGAATCAAAGTACCAATAACTTTTATTATCCTTGTGTGTTATTTTGGTTTTGTTTATTATTTCTCTTTGATTTTATTTTACTCTACTTATAATTATTTTGTATACATATTTACATAAATACTATACCAAGGCCCGGTATATCAGTTGATTTAAAGCTCGGCTTGGTTGGGATGTCGATCATAGCGCGGCTTGGAACATAATCCGTATATAGGTCGCAAGCCTAGATATCATCAGTATTACACGGATTGTCAATTATTTTAATAGAAAAACGTATTTCTTTTTTCTTTGTAAAACCAAACTACTGTCTACGTGAGTGAGCGGTGTGTCTATGCTTTCTACTGCCATCGGGAAATCTTTAAATAAGATAAAGATGGGACTTTATTTCATGAACCTATATATTTTTAGGCTGTTTGATTTTTCACTAATTGATTTTACTAGTGATTATGATAGAATACTAATTTTAAATAGTGTTCGTTTTGCCAGAGTCGTGCATAAATACTTTGATGGAATATTTTAAATTGATTATCAATTAATAACATCGACATTCCCCAATGCTCGATGAATATAATACTCCCCCTACTTATATTATTAGGCTATTTATGTAAATTTTGTTGATTTCTAAGTTTTAATCATATACCTAAAAATTTCAGATTTGAAATGTGACTGCTAGCGCCTCGGCGTCTAAAAAGGGAATTATTATGTGGCTTATGTGGCGGGGATATGGACGGGCTGATATACCGGGCCTAAATTGTAATGCAAGAGCCCGCCGATAAAATACCATATTTATTAGGTGGGTATATTTATTGAAATGTATATGGTGAGTAAACTCCATAAAAAACGGACGCACATTAAACATATCATAATATTATTCACAGACGGATCCAAAGCTAATAATTTCAACATCATATCGATAATAACATATGGGTTTAATAATTCTAGTATTTAACTGTTTTCGTACCTACCCATTAAGCATTATATTATGTAGAGTAGCATTCCTTGCAGCGGACTGCAGTGGCGAGTGGCTCGGGGCACTTTGCGAAGATATAATAAACTATAAATGCGTGTGACTTTATACGCGTACATACGCCTTTTATAAAACCAGTTTTTTTATACAAATTCAACGAACGCTTTTATTTTCTTTATTGCATATTTTCATTGCTGAAAATGCCACGATTTTTTTAATGAATTTCTGTATTTGCTTTATGATCCTTTTAATATATCATGTGTTCTTATGTAATCTCATGTAATCTTATGTAATATTATGTAATCGAGAATAATCTATTTTTGTAAATTCCCACCTTGGCTTTTTAGTTTTTTGGATATCCCTATCTGTTTCTTTTTTTTGTTTCTTCTTGTTTGTTCTACTTAATCTCCCTTTTTCTATTTTTGTACTATTTCGTATGTGAAAATTATAATATTGATATCAAAATACCAAAGTAAAATTGTACTCATTAACTCCTACCTATGTATTTTAAGTTCCTCTCGTCCTTAAATGAGTTTTGTAACTCATGTGGAATGTTCTAGCAAGAAATAAAAATAATTAAAAATTAAAAATATCATTTATTTAATGTACCTACTATTAATATATTAGAATATATTATACAAGATGTTTTATTCCTTTTTTTATATTAACTCCACACAGGAGGCCCTGAAGAAAATAATTTCCCTCAGGGCCCATGTCATCTTTGGGGATGCTGTGTGAGGACCTACTGGCGTAATATAAATAAAAGTACCTACGTTGCGCGTCGTTCACAAAATTATCAAAAATATATTATTAAAAATATTTCCCTAGCGTATTTATCTTGTCTGGCACGATCAAGTGAACCAATTACTTGACTTGAATCATGTTAAGAGCCAGAATAACAAATGACTATGTGTGAGACGATGTATGATTGTGACATGAATGCTTTGCGTTCCATCCTCTCTGCCTACCCCTACGGTAATTGGGTGATATTTAGTTACTTACTTATTTTAACCACGAACAAAATTATAATATTACATTTACACTCGTTTTTCATTTAACTGTGTTTTCCCGTCGACAATTTAAGACTTCGTTCAAAGTGTTCAAAAAGAAGAAGAAGATGGTTTGAATGGGCGATATGTTAACACGAATGTTAGAGGGAGCGCGCTAATATTTAAAAAAAAAACGATTATAGAGTGCGCTATAAAAAAATTTATGAAGCATGACTTATGTCAAATACAGCAAAATCTCTCGACATATGAGAAACAATTCGAATTTGTTCATACCTATAAACCACACGTTAAATAAAAACAAAATGTGTTTTCAATATTTTTCGGAGCATACTTTACTATTTTTTTATGTATGGAATTTCATATAATTTTGGCTCGGGAAAATGTGTACTTTTGTTTTAAAAAATAACTTTATTTTTCCAAGAGCTCAAAAACTTAAGTGTTCAATGGAAATACTCGTGTGTTATACATCGTTAGAAGTTGGAATGCGGGGCTTAAAGGTCGCTGGTTTATTTTATTTATTTTACGTCAGTTTTAATTTTAGCAAAGGCAAGATTGACTTAAACATTGTAGATTGCAGGTTGAAAACCTCCTTCAATAAAACCGAAAGAAACGGATTGCAAGTAGTGGGTATATAATTCCAATAATCATAGAAATATATGATAATAACATATCTATTCCGCTGGATGCCGTATGATAAAATGTTGCAACAAACTTCAATCTTAATAATCCGACCCCAATTTCGTGAAATATTTTTAGAAACATTAATTTCTGAGTTATACCTAAACGAAGGTTTTACCTAGTGGGTTTTTGCATTTAGGAACATCCTCTACAGAAGAAGCAGTATCATTTTATAAGCAGTTAACATTTCTGGGTAACTATTTAATAAGGACCCTGATTCTTGGAGTCCTCCACCAATTAAAGGCCGGGTTCTCATCCCTTCAGAATCGCTATATTTAGTCAATTAAAGGACGAATGGACCCACTCTCAAGGATCTATGAATGGAACACTCACAAAATAAGGATTCTGATCGACGTAGATCGTAAACCTTTTATCCATTAAATGCATGTTGATTGAACTATGTTTTGAAGATTTGTTGATTGAAGCATGGATTTTTTTAGTAACGTTGTTTTTTTTTTCATTCATACATGTATTCATATTTTTTTAATGCATTTTTTGGTTTGAGGCTTGAAACTTCTTTCACAGGGACTGTCTCTTAATTACTGTGAACTTTAAAAATGTATTTTGAAACATTTTAAAATAAGTTGGTTTGACTGAGGATTGAATCGTCCTCCCCGGGGACTGAAGTCAACCGCGCTTACAACTGAGCCAAATCCCAATTGGATATGACTTCTGTAATGCCATCCAATTTCAGAAACGCGTATATGTTTGTGTTTGTATGCGTAGTTGCCTGGCATTCGTGAATTTAATGCATTGTCATCAATAAAAATCTATCTTTTGAGTATCAGCTCGATTGAATATCGGGAAGTGGGTTAACTTCCACTTCCAAGATTCCGCTTCTTTCAAACATTCATTCAAGAAAACAAAACTGAAATTCAAATAAATGTTTTAAAAAATTATTCTTTTTTTCAAAAAATATGTGATAAAATTAAAGGTTTAGATTCACATAGCCAAGATGGCCGTCGATCTTGTTCAAACATCATTTCTTGAAAGGTAGACATTTGTTTATTCACTCTTGGTCTTATCACATATAACATATGACATAGCAGCTAAATACGAAACTCAAATAATAGAGTGATACACTTATCTTTGTTAAAAACATAAAATCTCAAACCAAACACAAAAGTGTCAAACATTGGTTCTTTAGATAAAAATGTTATACCGATTAGTACAATGTTTTTTTTAAAGAATACCGCGGCATGATGTAGTTACTTATGTTCCATTTTTTCTTTGCAGATTCAATTTCATTCGTTACAAAAATGTTTAACATCTCTTACAATCACTTAAAATTCAAGATAGCTCCCACAACAACCGGTCGCATTGTTTGTCAATTTAGGTTCCGAATGGTTTTCTTCCCCCAAATTAATGAGCGGTGATCAATCACTTATGCATGACATTGCCTCTTATTAAAGAAGGAAAATGTAATTTCCTACGCACCTAATTACACAGTACCAAGTGCATTCCTAGTTTTCAGGACTATTAAGGGTCCTTAAGGACTTGAAAGTATTTTTATTAGTTTTATGACTATGGAATTGCGGTTTGCCCGCGGTTACCTTCCTGCGGCGGTTTTGACCGTAAAAAAGCGGTTTTTTGCCTGAAATTTTGAAACAAAGTCGCATGAAAAATGATGCTATTAATTTTCCCATTGATATAAATTTTTAAATATTTCATTAATGTATAATCATGGGTTATATGTGTATATAATGATATTATGTCGGCCTTGTAAGTGAAGCATTTGTTGGTAACTAATTATGAAAGTAAAAAAGATACCATAGTTAAAATGAAACCAATTTATCAATTTGATTTGTAGGAAACTTGCCACTTATGTTTATATGTATGATTAGTTTTTTTATATTACAAAATATAATTTGTTTCACCATTCAACTTTTATTTGCCATTCATTGAGGTGGTTTACAGCCTGGTAGGTAGGACTCTTGACTGGCAGTCAGGCGGATCGAGTTCAATACTCACCACAAAGGCTGTAAACTTATTTACATTTTCAGAACAACTAATGCTTATTGAAAGGGTATTTACTATAAAGCTAGGGATTTCTAAGTTCTATTTTTTAAATTTAAAATTAAAGACCTTATATCAATTGATCTTGACCTTAGATCAATTGATCATGAGTTTTTTAATTACAAAACTCAATCAGTATCACTGACTAAATGAAAATTTCAAATCTCACGATGACGTAGCAAACTGAACATACATTGCGTTAATCTAGAAAGAACATGCAGAAAAGCTATGCAAGAAATTTCTTGACACAAGACATAATCGTTTCAAAATAATTGGGTTTCATGAAATTGTTTATTTTTCAGTGTAATAGCTAGAAAATTAATCTATGGTTAATACTAAGGAGACTACAAAGTCTTTAAAGATATGTAATGAAAGAGAAAGGTTATTTTAATGTCAATGTAGTTGATTCAGAATTGCCAAAGATGGCAATAAAGCCAATCGAGAGATCCTACTGAAGCGTGTTATTTTTTTTGATAGTGCAAAAAATATAGTAACAATTTTTTGAGTAGAAAATATTTAAAATATCTACATGCAAATAGTTGTTTGTGTTAAAAAATATTTGAAATGAAAAATACGTATTCCTTATATACCACTTCAACAAAAAATATTACAGCCATTTCGACAAATAAAATGAAGCTTAATGTAAACGCGGTAAAGTAATAATAAATATCGAAATTAGTTTTTTTTCGAAAATTCAGCATAGATAACCACTTTATTAAGTTTACTCAATATTTAAAAAAACTTTTTTCGATAATTCAGCATAGATAACCACTTAATCAAGTTTATTTAATATAACTTTTTTCTATAATTCAGCATAGATAACCACTTAATTAAGTTTATTTAATATAACTTTTTTCTATAATTCAGCATAGATAACCACTTAAATAAGTTTATTTAATATAACTTTTTTCTATAATTCAGCATAGATAACCACTTAATTAAGTTTATTTAATATAACTTTTTTCTATAATTCAGCATAGATAACCACTTAAATAAGTTTATTGAATATAACTTTTTTCTATAATTCAGCATAGATAACCACTCAATTAAGTTGACTTAATTTAAAAAAAACTTTTTTCGATAATTCTGCATAGATAACCACTTAATTAAGTATAATTAATATTTAACTTTTCATAATCACTTTTTCCAGTAATTCAGCATAGATAACTAATTAATTAAGAGTACTTAATATTTAACATAACTTTTTTTCGATATTCAGCATAGATAACCACTTAATTAAGTTTACTTAATATTTAACCCTTGCATCAAGCGGAAAGAGATTTGTGGAAATGTGCATATTTAGCGACAATAATTTTGCAATTCAATAAAAATCAGTTCATCATGTGAAGTGAAAAAGTTGTTATAATTTCACATTTAAAAAATACTACTAGACTACTTACTTATTAGCCTAGGAAAAAAAGATTTAATTTTATTTTAAGAAGAACTGCCAGGATTGCGCATTATATGAGATTTGTGTTTCAATAATTTGTTATACAAATCAACGTATTTTTAGTCTCGTACATAGTTACAAGACTGGACACTGATGTCAGTGACATTGACTCTAAATAGCCGGCTTCGGAGGGTATCTTGGTTACGGATTTGCAAATGATATTCTGACTGAAAGAATGTGGTCGGATGTACCAGTCTCTCCCCTTTTTATTTAAATAAAATAAAAACAGTGCCTACATATTGTGTTAGTCAATGTGAAAACTATGAACAAAGGACATTTTTTTAAATGCTTCATAGGGCCAAAGTAATTATTCAAATCCCATGATTGCGGCGTGTGAACTTAGTCTTAAAACGATACAGGACGTGTGGAAGGTTATTTTCTATAAACAATCGAGACAAAGAACTCATCTTAGAAATTTGCGAGCACAAATAATTATTTCAAAAATAACATTTTAGGTAGGTATGTTAAATTCCTGCTGTCTGATACAATCGCACAAACCAAAAAATAATCGCTTTTGTAAAACAACCCAAAACGTAGTGAAAAAAAGATCAACGCATGGTTAAGATAAAAACCCATGAAAATCCACCTTCACGAGTATAGTTTCTTAATTTCGTTTTTATTATACAGGGATTTCCAATAAGAGGTGTTATTTTAAATAGCCCGTTATTTCGGTAGATGTTACTTTTGAAGCTGTCATTTTTTGACATTTGACAAGTAAAAACTACGTCATTAATAAAAATGGAACGATACACGCTTCAACAACGCATTGAAATTATTAAAATTCACTTGAGTGAATCAAATGCAAATCATCTTGAGTGATGAGGCCCATTTTCACCTCGGTGGCTTCGTCAACAAGCAAAATTGTTGCATCTGGGGCTCGGAAAACCCAAGAGTTATTGTTGAAAAGCCTCTCTATCCTCAACTTATGTTTGGTGCGGTTTATGGTCCGGCGGAGTCATTGGACCTTACTTTTTCGAAAATGAGGCTGGAGCAACAGTTACGGTGAATGGATTGCGCTATCGAGAGATGATTAATATTTTTTTATGACCGGAATTGGATGGTATTGATCTGGACAACGTTTACTTTCAACAAAATGGCGCTACGTGCCACACAAGCAACGAAACCATTGATCTTTTACGATTGAATATCAAAATAACACCTCTTATTGGATAACCCTGTATTTTATTGACATTAAATTGTGATACAAATGCATATTTAAATTTATTTACTCATTTCCCACGCGTTCGTTTTTATGTTTTAGATAATAATTCAATAAAACTCATATTGATTCCGTTCAAATTCACAGTAATACCTCTTTATTTGTCAGTATTTTAGCAAACAAGTTGTATGATATTAAATACGATACCATAATAGCTGCTACTGAATTTAATGATTTAAAAAATAAATTAACCGACTCACTGGTGTAGTTTCTTTACGGATAAAAAACATTATTTCATACTCATTTTAATACTACAGATAAAGACAAGGTAAACCTTTTACGTCAAAACAACGTAGTAAATTACTTTTTTTGTGTGCTGGAACGATGTTTAGATTTCTTTTTAAAATCTAAAATTTATGTTCGTTATTAGGTGTTCTATTTTTAAATATTTTTTTCTCTGAAATAAAATTCCTAGTTGGGAGATTTTGAGAGTAATAAAATAATGAAATAAATTGAGAGACGGGGCGGAAATGGCCCCCGCCGGGGGGTGGGCCGGGGGAGCGCTGATTGGCTGCTGGATAGAGCTCCGCCCCCCGCGGCCCCTCCCACTCGGCCATGCTTTTCTCGGAGGATGCGCAATGGACCTCAAGGGAAAACTGTAATCCTTTTTGTTCAGAAAAAATCTAATGATAAACTCACTAGTAAATCTTATAAGAACCTTACAGCTTTTAGAAACAAAGCGATACCTGCTGGTATTACTGTTATTGTGCTCATTTTATTTTTTATGTAGAAACATGTTTATTTTTTCATCGTTATGTGATTACCGCAAAAGAGTTCCATCTACCTGGAGCTAGTAGATCAACGGACTATTGTGAGGCTGAAGAATAAAGGGATGGGAAACAGGATTTTTGTAAAGTGATCAATGATTCAGATCTGTTCACTCAACATTGCTAAAGCCATTTTTAATCACAGTGTGATTCTGAAAGTATCTTTTTCGCTTTGAGTCCTCACTGCTCCCAAACGTCATTTTTTGTGACATCTCACAAGAGCGCCCCTGTCTGTACAGTGTAAAGACTGGAGAACTATGTAGCCACCCGATTGGGTAGCGTTGTGAGGCGCGTTAAGGTAAGGGCTGTAGGAAGGGATTTAAATTTGAGTCTTAAATTAGCCTGGATTGCATGAAGGAGGAAAAACAGATGCCTGTACGTCGTTCCACGTGTGAGCAAAACGAGTATGAGAAATGATCCGTTCTTATAAATCCGACGTCAACTGTTTTGCGTTACGTGCACCGGAACACATCGAATCAATGCTACTATCTCATTAGAGCAGGCTCCCTTGAAATACCTATATAACAGACTCAGTTTTCTTGCATCGCATCTGTGTATTAGAGGTGGCAATTGGTCTGTTAACAATGGATTGTCAATCAGATGGAGTATGGAGCTAGTCAGGCTATGGGATCCCCAATAATTGAGGTAGTAAGGCTGGAGATAGATATTTGGGAGGGAAATAAGATAGGGAAGAGGAAGGTGGGGAAATATCTGGATCTTCAGATATGATCACCAAACACGGCTAAAGCCATTTCAAGCAAAATTTCGATTCTGAGTGGTGGTTTCAAACCAAGGCGATATTGAAACTACTTTGGAAAATGCCACAAATAAGTATGGTTGCGGCACTTATACAATATAATTTTATAAATTGAAACAGCAAAACGTGAAACAACAAAAAAAATATTAATTTTCTTCCGCTCGCCGCGATTTGAAGCCGCGATCTCAGTTTATTCGTGTTTACTTTCTCTATATCTTAAATAAATTTCCTATTTTTCCTTTTTCTGCTAGTGATATTGACTTTTCATACAATTTTGTAACAATTAATATGTAGATCAAAAAATCATCTTTCATTCTTGCCACGGGTCCTGCGATTCAACGATTCTAGTTTTGTAAATATTTTAACTAACGTCTCTTCAAACAACAAATTGTTCAAATTCATACATTTTTCTTGAATGAGAAACTTTGTAACCACAACCAAAATAATCTATTCTATTTGTATATATATTTTTTATTTTATGTTTAACGTTTTGGTTGAGACAATTTAATGAACTCTATTACTTTTGCTTTGAACTTAAGTGTCATTGAAGTAGGTACCTACCTATAATATAATATTATTAACAAAAAAATATTTATATCACCATTGACAAAATTAAAATACCAGGAGCTCAGAAACGTCATAGGGTAATTTGTGTTGATTTCTACAGTGGCGCAATAATACATAAAAATATACAAAATAATAATTAACTTCAAAACGTGAACATGCCAAGAAGATCAAAATATTAGAAGCACAGAAATATGATTGGGTATTTCCATTTGGTTATTATCGTTTAACCTTTTCGCTGCGGGTTCAGAAATTCAAGGGAAGATAATTTATTTATATAACTATTTATCAAATTTTACAAAGTTAAATGCAACTGCTTGTAGTTGAAATTGAAACCATACAAGGGAAAACGCAATACAATATTGCATAACTAGCGACATATAATAGTACTTCGTTTGCCGAAACTTTTGCAGCTAAATAATATAATATAATAAAAAAGGGTTTCATTTTTAAAACTAAATCAAAAGCATACTACGTTAAAATCTGGTTTGCTAGTAGATTTACAAATGCCATTAAAAGCAACCGAGTGAAAAATTGCAAGAACAAAAAATTTTAAAAAGTTCAACAATATACTAATAACTACAATAAAGTAAAATAACTTGCATGTATTAAGGTAAGGGCGTTGTATTCGGTCAATCTCGGCGAAATTTCAGAGGTCCCCTTGCATCAAACATTCTACTATCTTTACCATCGATATAATAATCGCGGATCACAAAAATAGTATTGTTTTAGCGAAAGTTATTGGATTTCACGGCCAGGGGGATTGTGTTGTTTTTTTATTAAGTATTTTGTGCTGATTCTATAACGCACAACATGGGAATTTTGCTCTCTTACCGTAGTTTTCGGTCACGTGGATTTTAAAAATGGAATTTTAATTGTGCGCTGTTAATAATGTGCTAATATTGCAAGTTTGACTTATTTTCTCATATATATTTAATGGGGGTTTACTGCACAAGCGCAAGCGTATAGGAAATCGCCACTGGTTTTTGTTTTGAACACTTTTTATTCATTGTCAGTTAGTATTTGTTAAATATCACATAACGAGTTAATTAAATATTAATTAACAATTGTATTTTTTCCCGTACAAACACGGTGTGATTGTATAAAACCCAATTGGGCGTAAATGAATGAAAAAATAAGGTAATATTTTTGACGTGAACCAATCTTCATCTTTATAATATGCTCGAAACGGATCCTTTTTAGGGATGGCAGGCGTTAAGATTTAAGATTCGATATTTCACGGCTTTTGTTGCGGTGAGGTAGCGTGATTCTATCCGCGCCATTGTTGCCTGAGCGGTGAAATGCCATAAACAAACATCATTACAATGCCAAGTGATTCCCTCATTGTGATCGTGGCCGTAAAAAAACTGGATAAAAAAGGGGCCGGACCTAATATGCGTTTATAAGTGTTATTCTTTTGGGAGTCGATGTTATAAAGGGTGTTTTATGAGGTATGGGTTGAGTGGAGTGTATTGCTTTATTTTATTTTATTATGTGTCCTTATTGGTACCTTCCTAATATACATGGTGTCTGAAATTTAGTAGTAGGTACAAACGGGAAACTGGTGAATCTGCATCACATAGACAACCTAAATACTACGTTTTTACGGCAAAGGAAGGGTTAAAAAAATTAAAGCCTACGCTTGATTCAATTTCGAATTCAATTTACCCGAAAACCAGAGCTCAATTGAACGATAACGGCAACGGTAACAACAGCAGCAGCAACAACATCAACAAAAACATTTTTGAGGTCTACACTTCGACTAATTTTAAAATACAATAAACAGCTGATAGTAACCAGCGACTGATTTATTTTTCAAATTTAATTTTAAAAATTCAAAATTCGAACTCTTTTTACTCAAAAATGAGAAAGCTACAATTAAAAAAACTTATACCACAAAATCCACTCCAAATGCGGTAAAGATTCACCACTTTCGCGATTGTAGCTTTAGTTTCCGGACACCATATAGGTATTTTTATTAAAAATGTGTAGTACTTACTGTCAATTATCTTGGAAGCTTTTGAGCGCACTTAGGAAGAAACACAAGCAACTACCGAAAATACAAGAGAAATCTTTAGATGTCGAGTACATATATATAGTGTTACTTGTTAAAATAAAAATAAATTTCCCCGCGATTCGAATAACCTGATTTTTCTTTAACTGGCATCACCGTAGTTTAAACGGAAAATAATTGTGCGATGGTGGAGGATTTAACTAACAGAGGAATAAAACCCAGTATCCAACGCATTTTACACTCAGCTACTAATCGTTTGATATGTGGAATATTGTAGTAACAGTTGCTTTGCCTTGCGAGAGTATTTGCAAATGCTTGTGATGCGGCTGCCAGACGATCTGGTTAGAGAAAAAAACCTTACAATTTATTTATTTATTTTATTTGGTACATTATTGTGTTACAATTTATGTTTTCCAGTAATGTAGGCCTCACTGGGTGGCTTGCCCGAGCTGAGGCCTTCATTTTATAATATGAAAATCTAATCTACATATTACATTTAAAGAAAAGATAGTAAATTTGAAAAGAAAATAATAAATTTAAAATTAAAAATACATAATAATACATTTAAAATTAAAAACTAATACAATGAAAATAATCTTGTGTGTTTGTGAGTGATGTGTGTTTATGTTGGTTTTGTGTGTTACGTGTAGGTTTTATTTTTATTTTATGCTATGACGTTTTGGTAATATTGTCTTTTTTGTTGTTTAATCCATTTTGTAATTTTGTGTGTGAATTTATTTTTATTTTCCTCAATTTTAATTTCAATTTTTAGACTGTTGAAAGCTTTTATAGCATGGTATTGGTAGTGTCTTTGTCCAAAGGTTGAATTTACTGTTGGAGTTTTAATGTTTTCTTTGTACGCTTGTCTAAATGGTCTGTTAGTGTTATTTTGTGTATGTTGAAATTTATTTTTTAATTTATTTTTTTTTTACAATATATTAAATTAATTTTTAAAAGCTTTAAACTCAACCATTATCTATTTCATTGATATTAGAGTTTAACTTTAGCATCTAAACATATCTAAATAGTCCCAAATTCGCAAACTGTAGTTACATCAGGGCTCAGGAATCTGCTCCGGCAGTAGAACTTGACATTGCACAATCATTTACAATTTATAAGCCTTTTGGGATTCAACTTTGGACAAATTACTTCCTCAAATGTCTCCAGTCTTACCAACTCTTGGTGGGTCTCATCAATCCGAAATTATGTGATATATATATTCAGTGAAAAATAAAAATACATCTCTGGGTGGCGCGCTGCTTTTGCCTGGCCTTCCCCACTACGCGGCAAAACCCACCAAAGAAGACTCTATTGTTCTAAAAGCCGGGATAATTATTACTGGTCCCCAACTGCAGGCAGCTCCGAACGCGAGATTGCGAGTCATCCAGAGTCGTGGATTCGAGATTCAAAATTAGATATTCGAGATTCGAAACATCTCGCAACTAGCCACACCCCTCCGGTCTTAAAGTCAGATTACCAGATACAAATTGGCGTGGGAACACGTCATCCGTCTTCAGAATATCATTCGAATGTTATGTTTTTCTATTCATTCCGATTTGTGTGCCTAAGGGATGACGATGCAACATTACAGCGAGATTTTTAATGAAGTTCGGACTCTCGTGGAAAATGACATACCTACTTTGAGAGAATTGTTCTAAGGCGTAGCGTTAAAATGTTAAATGATCCAAAGTCAATACTTGTGTGAAAAAATAGGGCTTACTTGTATCTCATTTTACATATTACATTATTTGAATTATGAGACGATGTATGAATGTAAATGAAGCAAGAAGCGTGAGCCAATAAAGAGTTTTTAGTTATCTAAATTATTATTTTGTGAATAAAATATATCTAAATAGTTACTAATGTTTGCAACGTTAGTAACGAATACCTTCAAACCATCAAGGTCATAGAAAGAACTACACTTTTTTTTAGATTAATTATGTAAGTAAATATTTTGTATGAGAATTTTTGTCCACTTAAAAACTAGCGCAGACCCGTAAAAAATCACGGGATAATTTTAATTCTTGACAAATCTAACTTAATTATTGTTATCGTACCATATCGTTTTTCTGAATGTTTAGGACAATCAGTTCAAATTTTGAAAATTACACTTAAATTCAAGGCAAATCTGAGTTCATTGAACCAGAGCTACACGGACAGGTACAACAATCAAAATTAATATTTTTCATGATAACTACAAGAATAGGTCATATAAAATGCTTGGTTTCGTGCTACGTGTAAGTAAAATATTCAGTAATCCGCGTACAATTGTAATGTTATATTTCGCATTAGTCAGAAGTACACTGGAATATGCATCGCCTATTTGGAATCCGCAATATAAACTTTACATAGATAGTATAGAACGAATTCAAAACAAATTTATAAAATATATTACCCACAGATTCAACAATAATTTTGAGTGTACATTTGAAACTTTGCAGCGAAGACGAGCAGTAGCTGACTCAATATTTATACACAGAATTTTAAACAATGAGATTGACTGTTCTGAACTTTTGTCCCTTATTAACTTTAACATACCTTTGAGACGTACACGACATACAGTGCTATTCCACACGCTAAATTATAAAACAAATGCAGCATCTAATTCGACAATTAACCGAGCTCTTCATACTCTAAATAATATTTGTATTAACTCTAACATTGACATTTTTTCGTATTCACTGCCCAAATTCAAACGTGGCATCATGTCAATAATTTAAAGAATTCAATGCGCATACATACAGACACACATACACACACCCTAACACTCACACATACATTACACACGTCACACACACACCTATAAACTACACAAGTCACCTGGTAATTAAGGAATAAACATACCACTTAGCAGACATTACAAGGAAACATATCATAGGTACACAACATGAAGTATCTTATTCCTGTATATTGTTTCATCTCTGTAAATTATGTACTATTTGTTTCAATAATATAAAATAAAAAATAAAAAATAAAAAATAAATTTTATCTCATACCAAGTGATCCAACAGAACTAGTGAGCAGAGACACGTTCAATTCTTTTATTTACGATGACAATGGAATATTTTCACAAACAATAATCACGGCTAAAAATGTGTCGAAGATTTAAAGTTTATTTTTTTAATTCTAGTCTTTGAACCGGTGTGACGTCGACAACGCCATATTCATGAACACAAACGAATCAGTAATGATTTTAATATTGAAGACAATATTAGTGATTTCTAAACGAAAATCTGAAACAGAAAAATCAGAAAAGGAAACGGTCACATCTGGGACTCGAACCCAGGATGACCAGAACCCAGATGTGACCGTTTCCTTTTCTGATTTTTCTGTTTCAGATTTTCGTTTAGAAATCACTAATATTGTCTTCAATATTTAAATATTACAATTTGAGGTTTTACTCAATACTTTTTACTCATTTTTATTCCGAAAAATAAAAATGATTTTAATATTTTCATTCATTTAAAAAAACCGCAAATTCAGAATCGGTTCCAACTGGCTACAACTTCATTATGACATAGAAAATGTCAATGGCTGGTAAGACGGCTGTCATTAACGCTTCCCGGCGTGATGGCGACGAATTCATTAATTAAAACGGGCTTATGTCGTTTTGTTCGTAAATCGAAAATGGCACATTAATTGGTATAGAAAATTTAGTTGTCAACATAACAATGTTGACAACTAAAATAAAAACTAAAAATGTTATTTTTTTCCTTTTTTTCAAGATTTAAAAATTGTGAAAATATCTTATTAAAAATTTTGACTTATAAATGTCCACTTAGCAATTATTATATTATAACCAAAGTTCATCAACTCATATTATGCAGAAGAAATTAACATTCTGTATTATTATTCATTCAAAAAAATTATAATAAAACAATAGACCGGTCGGTGGCTGAGTTGACATCGAGTTTGGGTCCCATCCAGGCGTAGCGTGTTCAATTCCTCGGCTGGCTAAATCCTCCATCACAACACAAGCGACATTTTCCGCTTACTGTGGTGGTAGGAAGAGATTTTCTAATATTGTCAGGTTATTCGTAACCCAAGAATGCCATTCTTTTAGTACCACTAAAATAATAAATTATAGCGCATTTTTAACGCAGTGATATTATCGAATACTTTTATCATTTATAATATTTCCAAATAAGGGAATGATTGATAAGATTTTGAAAAAGATTAACGATAAAATGTACTTAGTAAAATTTTCTTCTCGCAAAGGAACCATTTAAAAACAAACAAATGAATTTTAAAAATCACTCAATTTGTGATGATCAAGCCAATCATCGAATTCATCAAATTCCACATGACAAGCCAATACATAGCGATTTTCCTGCCGCTGAAAGCTCCATTTGAACCTCTCATTCTGTTACATGCATCGTTTATGAGAAAGAGGGACATGTTACAAAGGAGTTATCAGCGTTATGCCTCGACTCCTTGATCTTCGCGGTAATAAATTAAAAATCTAATAATTCATAAAGCATGATTTGCAAATTCCTTGCAACCCTTCACAAGCCGATAAAAAATAATTAATCGTGTAAATATGCGGCCGGAGATTCGGGGGGTTAAGACAATCGGGCCCCGGTTGGCCCCCCCTGCAGCTCACGGGTGGCGCGCTGTCTGCTAGGCCCGCGGCCCGGGGCGGTGGCAGGAATGGGGGGAGAAGGGCAAGGGTTAGAGGAGGGTCAGGTGGGGAGAGCAAAGCAGCCGCCCTGTCTGCCGAAACGTACTCATTCCGTCGTCCGACTTGCGCTCTAATATTCCAATCTAATAATATTAATAATAAAGACATTTGAATATTACAGTGACGTCATTAACGCCTGCGTTCACCAACCAGATCTAACTCCAAGTAAAAGATTGGAAAAATGCATGATAGACCTCAAGATTTTATTTTCCGAGTACCAACTGCTCCCAATCTGTTGAAAGTGAGACTTTTGTATCCTTAATTGTGGTATGTTGTGATGCCGAAGGTTGAGGGGGGAGGAAGGAGATGGGGAAGAGAAAGACCTAGAGAAGTACCTGTCTATTCAGATATGGTCAACAAACACGGCAAAAGCCATTTCAAGCAAAGTGTCGACTGAAAGTATCTACCACTCCACAAAATATAGTACAAAATAATTTCCTTCAGTGCCTATGTCATCTTTTGGGATGCTGTGTGGAGTTTCTATCTCCTCTTAACCATTTCCCATTTCAACTTCAAACCTTTCCTCGAATTAGGAATGCCATTTTCCGTCCCACTTATGACTCGTAAAAGTGCTGAAATTTCGTTGTTTTAAATTACCTTTAAATTTTTTAATTGACTTTTCTCCGTAGGTGGCCAAAAAAAACGGTATTTTATCTCTGGCAACTCTAATATAATGTGCAAGTACTTATGTCGATCTGTACCTAAAATGCGATGTGTAAATGTACTTTTGATAAAAAAATTATAATATTGGGAAATGGGTAACGGAATGATCATAAAATAGCACTACCACTAAAGCAACACTCATTTGCCGCTTTGTGTGCGTGACGTTTTAAAAATAGAACGCCAGAAGTCGTGGGATAGGGAGGGAAGCGAGAAGGGCAAGAAGAGATGGGTAGATACTCCGATGAGGTAGGTACCCACTTGGGATGATCACCATTAATAAACCTGGCCCATCGGCCTGCGAGACCTTTCGGCGTTTCCAAGACGAAAACAAATAAACGAAAGAATAATAATAAAAAAC
This sequence comes from Hesperophylax magnus, assembly GCA_026573805.1. Classification (NCBI taxonomy): domain Eukaryota; kingdom Metazoa; phylum Arthropoda; class Insecta; order Trichoptera; family Limnephilidae; genus Hesperophylax; species Hesperophylax magnus. The sequence continues at coordinate 13,654,932 of JAIUSX010000022.1, forward strand.
AACATGCCCGGAATCCCTCGCGTTGCATTGTTTTTCGTTACTAAGTAGTCCCTTTGAGGGTACAAGCCGATTACGACCGGCTTTTCTACGTCTCTATCAGATTAACTCTGCCTATTAACTGAGGATATTATTTCATAATTAGTGATACGAATTTCATGTCCTTTTAGATGATTAGATGTAGGTATCAATGAATATATTTTTTAAAGTGTAATGTATAAAGTTAAATATTTTATCAAATTGTCCATTACCTAATATTCAAATTTATAAAAATGATTGCAAGAAATCAATCTATTTTTTTTTTAATCCATGCCACACCAACCGTGCTACATACATAGAAATAAAATCGTAAATGTTCGTTTGTTTAAAATAATAAATCTTCGAAAATTCTTCACCGATTGCTTTGAAATGTTGACACAGCGGTGCATTCGAACACGCGTGTGTTTTTATGTACCTTTGTTATGTAGATGTTATCTGTGACAGGTAAAAACATACTTTTTTTGTGAAAAACAGCGCCATCTGGTGGACGTGAAAGCAACTAGCGCTATTGTTTCTTTATCTACACAGACAGGCTAGTACAGCTAGTAAGGTATAAAAGGCATGAACTGAGTTCGCAAAATGCCTTATGTGTAATATTCAAATGTTGTCATCGTTCTACACAAAAATGTACATGTGTTAGGAATGCTCATTCAAGGGACGATTCGTTTGTGTTAGTGTCAAAAAAGGCCGCACCTTTCGGGAAATATAGCAATCGGAGCCATCTGTTGGTACCTCTATTAACGAGTACAACTTTACTAACGAAATTACTATCGTATTAGTTTTCTTTCTTTCATGTATCAGGTAATTGGCTTGTGATAAGCATAAATTTTAAGTGTTTTAAATATTTGATATGGTCAACCATCTCCGGGTAAAGAAAGCACCGTTTTTTTTTAAATATTACCAAGTCTGTGAAATGTTTTTTTTTAAAGTCAAATTAAAATAACATTTGAAGGTTGTACCCATAATTGTAATATATCATTGAAGAAGTAGATAAATTATTATTAAAATAATTATCTTTGTTTAAACCACTATTTTTAAATTATTTCATAATTAATAATTTATTTAATTAAAATAAATTTTGCAATAACTAAAAATTCTGCGCACGACACTGGTGGTAAGTACAAGAAAAAATACAATTAGGTACAAACAACCAACCAGAAATAAGTATAATTTTAAAAATATTTTATTTTATATACATGCTTTATTCATGAGTAGATCTAATAATTTGGTAATAATGTGATGCGTTTATGTAAGTATGAAGTTTTTTAAAACAGGAAAGCTCTTGGTTTTTTTGATGTTCGAAGCAGCAAAAACTATTTATCAGTGAGCTTTAACTTTACATAAATTGCACAACTTTTTGAGTCAAGTAAATCTAATTACCAAAAAAATAAGCTAAATTGTTTAAATGCCTGGTTGAAATAAACTATCCGCACTTTATGATATACCAGCGGCCATCAAGTTCTAGCCAAATTCTACAGAGCTTTAGCAGTTAAAGTTTGAAGTGTCTTTATTCGTTCACAATCAGTTAGTTACTCATTTAAGGAGTTTCAAAATTATTCAAAAAAATCCATGCATTACACCTCATGGAATCTTATTTTATTTTTATCCAAACAATCTAATGTAATAATAATTCCCAAATACATAAAAAAAAAAAAAATATTCCACACCAATAAATTGATTATCCCTGCCACAGGTAGGTTATATTGATTCTTGTATAATGTTTAAATTATCCACGAAGACGGTTCTGAGTCCTTTATTTTTTGTTTCAGCATTATTATTTGTTATATTTCACGTCTGTGTGCGTGTATACGTTCACTGCCTACTCCATTGAGATGGTGGATGTGTTTTGAAACAATTTTAAGTGGCCTTATACGCCGAAGCTGACTGAGGCGTAATCTCTTGGAGTAACAAGGACGGACGCTATCCCAATAAATAAAAATGATTAGAGTACTACTTAACAAGTTGCCAACATCGCGTGTGAACTGGACTCCAAATCACGGCTGGACATCGCATGGAATTTGATTGGAATCTAATTAACAGAAAATTATTTGGATGACACATAAAATGTGATTAAATCGTAGATAAGCTTGGACAGAATAGGATCAAAATGTTTTATATAAGCGTTAGACAAATAATAAAGTCAAATGAATTTGAATTTGGAACTTACAAAACAAAATTATGATCGGATTAAATTAAATATGGTTAAAAAAAATCACGGTGATTCTGGATAAATTCGAATTTGGAACTTGCAAAACAAAACTATGTTCGGATTAAATTATATAAATTACATAAATATGGTTAAAATATCACGGTGATTCTGGATAAATTCGAATTTGGAACATGCAAAACAAAACTATGTTCGGATTAAATTATGTAAATTACATAAATATGGTTAAAATATCACGGTGATTCTGGATAAATTCGAATTTGGAACTTGCAAAACAAAACTATGTTCGGATTAAATTATGTAAATTACATAAATATGGTTAAAAAAAATCACGGTGATTCTGGATTGCAACTATTCAGAAAGTTATCATACATTATATATAACTAGCTGACGTGTACTCGGCGTTGCTCGGGGACTTATAAATGGTTTAGAGGTGGTGAGACCTTTTTATTTTTATTTTCCTATTGTGGTGTATCTCGTAAGGTTTTGCCAGTGTTAGCAATGTTTGCGCCAGATTTTTTACGACTTGATTACAAAACATCGACTTTTCTCTACTTTCTATAAATATAACATACATGCATTATATATATAAATCTTTCGGAAGAAATTCTCTAAAGGATAGTGAAAACTCTATCAATATCCGTTGGGTAGTTTAGAAGAACTAAGCGTACAAACAGACAGACGCAGAAATCGACTTTGTTTTATACTACGGTTTGATAATTATAATCTATTGTACAAATTTTGATAAAATTACGTTCCTATTAAATAACTTTTTGAAGATATTATTGAATTTATTCTTGAAATAATATTCTAGATTGATGTATGTATTTATTTTGCAAAAACAGTGTACAAACCTATACGACGTTACATGTAAGATGTAGGACAAAAGGGGTTATACACAGTTAAAGCTTACACAATACTCCAAACTTAAATATGGAAAAATCCATATTTCCTGCGATGCAGTTAGTAAGTTAGTGGTAAGTTTGTTCTGCACCTGTGAAGAATCGGTAGCCTGTATTGGCGGCCTCGCGTGAAATTATCTGGACATAGAATCCCATTTTAGCAATAATGCGACATTCTCCTAGAGCTATGGCTGCAGATAACCAGAATCAATATGGCAACCATTAGTACCTACTCAGTTTGTCTTTGAAATTTGTTTATTTAATTTAGACTAACATCTAATTACTTAAATGGCTATTTTGATCAGAATATTAAAGAAATACAAAAGAAAATCGCATATACATACGTGTAATATCTCCCTTGCAAAATGTTAAATAGAGATATACTAAAATAAGTTTGAACGTAAAATTGTCTTAGAATATGATGACATAGAATCATCTCCTTTTGAAAAATATCTCCAATATCTGAACACCATTTGGTTAAAGTCAAAAATATTCACTTCGACCATTGTGCATTTTTAAACCTACATACTTTTTTTCTTATAAGCCATCTTAGTGTAGCCAATTAAAAAAAAAAATACTTTTGCATCGCCTCAATTTTTGTCTACTATTAAATAATAACAGACGGAACAAATTTTCCAATGACGATAGGTGAATTGATATCACAAAAATTTAATAAAAACACGTTTGGACTTTTTTTTCTTTTGGCGTCATCGTACATTCCGTATTACAATACAACATTTTACAACAAAGTTAATAATTGGCATAATCAATTATATTATTACTGTATTGTTGTATAATTACATATTTGCTGTCAACTTTTCCTAAAATATATAAATAAATAAACCCAAAAAAAATGTTCACTTCGATACAGATACATACCTAACTAACATGATTTTATTTTAGTTTTTTTCTCATTAGTAATGTTCAACAGTTCTTCCAAAGTATAACCCCAAAACTGCCATTCTACAAATAATTCAACACTCCACACACACTAACACTAAACCAGTCTTTAATTCCGGAATTAACTTCTTTGCACAGAAGTAATACTAATCAATAAGCAATAGTAATCTAAAACTTCCGGCAACGAACAAAAAACATTGGCAAAAGCTCTTTAAAGCTATTTCCTCAGCAGTTTTATTAATGACTGACACATTTTTTCTTTGGAACTCCATTTATTTTAATGTATTTATGTTGTCTTGTCTTTAATCTAATGTTGTCTTTCCCGAAATGAGTTTGTAAACTTACTGGGAATAATACATTATAAATTTGTTATCATTTTGTAATGTATTATCTTGTAATAAAATAAATAAAAGTTGATATCTATTAAAAAATATAAATGATTATAAAATTACGTTATTAAATATAATAAAATTAGTCATGTAACTAACTTATCATTACTTACTTTAAAAAAATACCTCGCACCAAGAAATCAACCTTTATCACCCTGAATCAATAAAAATGTGTCGGGACGATCAAAACTCGCCAGGCATAACGAGCGGTGAAATCCAACAATATTTTAATATAACAAACAACGTTCCTAATCACACGGAACTAGTCAATCAGCGATATAATCAGACAGGAATGCCCCAATCTGTTGACTCGTAAACTGGCTCACAATATCCTCGCGTTATTACCAATTAGAAGTGCCGAAAACAAATAGATAGGTGATTACTCCGTGCGGCCGGCCGGGCCTGGTAATTGGTAATAATGAAAGGGCACGGCTGCGGGGTTCGGGCGCGGGATTGGTGTGCCCACCCAGGGTGGCCCTTGGCGTGCCCGGCCTGCCCAGAGTGCCCGGTAGGGCGGGGGCAGCTCCTAGCAACAACTGCGAGGCAGAGATGGCAAATCGAAGGGTTTTTGGGTTTATTCTTCTGTTCAACTTGTATAGTGTAGTGTTTAGTGTCCTTATATTAAATATTGAGACTTGTATTTTAATGCCCTTGTGGAAAATGAGCAAATGGTTCTAGTATGACTAAATGTTTTTAAAGCGTTATGTAGGCAACTTTTGCTTATACAAATATAAGGGTTTTGTATATGGTCTGGAGCCAGTGAGACTATGGCATCCCTAATTTGGGTACCTTGTGAGGCTGAAGATGGCGGGGAAGGGAAGGGGGTTGAAAGACGAAGGTGGGGGAGTACCTGACTATTAGAATCTGGTCACCAAACACGGCTAAAGCCATTTCAAGCAACCTTTTAATTCGGAATGGTGGTCTTACACCAGGGAGATATTGATAGTAGCTTCCACTCCGAAACATGCCGCAAGTTAATGTATATTATTTTTAATTAATAAATTGTGAAATTACACAAAATTAATCAAAATAAAATTTACTTGCGCATGCGGGGATTTGAACCCCGCACATAAATAAATAACATAACTTAAAACAAACAAAATAAATTAAAATTGTTTATGATTGAATTGATTATGAGATGTGGAAAATATGACAAAACAAAATGGAGCAAGTAGGAACATAATAATATATCCTTCCCCCTGATATAAAGCAAATAGAAAATTTTAATGATTACAAATCAAGAGTAAAAATCTGGCTGAAAGAGATTTATGAAAAATCTCTGAACAAAACATTAAAAACTAATAAAATAGAAATTAATAACTTTAGTCCGTCTCAGCACAGGTCACCCTAGTAAGGAGGACTAAGAAATACAACTATACATATATTTAACATTATATTTTGTATGTACAATGTTTAAATAGTCGCTATAATAAAAATTAAAAAATCTTTTTTTTATTGAACGGATATAAAATATGATGTCTTCATGTTTTTTACACTAAAATTCATATTTCAAATCTTTATAGCTCATGATGTAAAATAGTATCTTTACCTACCTAACATAAATATGAATAATCATTCGTTGAAGATAAAATTTGTTTTATTTTAATGTTCAAAGTTGATCAGAAGAGGTCAATGTCACTTCATTCGCCTATTATACAGTAAATAGGTGCCTACCTACTTAATGAAATAATCAATTTCTAATAATTTTTATAGCATTGTTTTTCTTAATTCGCCATAATACCTTACTCTTATTTTATTGTGCTTGCTTATTTATAGTCATCCTATTAACTAAAAGCTGTATCTAAGGCTGTCCGGCCATTCGGCAGTCCGGATCTAAATCGAATAAATCATAGTTCTATTTTGAAACAATAAAGACCCAGCGGACCCCTAAAGAGTTATTTCCAATAAGCCAAAAACAATCCACATGTGATGCGGGTCTTGAGATGTGATAAACAACTAAAGAGGATGTGTTATTTCATGGAGCAAATGAAATTTTTTTTTTTTTATAAATGGAAAAAATATATTTTTTTACGAGTCTAATGAAGAAAACGGGGCTAATCCACTAGGTAACAATTTACCTGAACTATATCATATTACAGGGTTTTCCAATAAGAGGTGTTATTTTGATATTCAATCGTAAAAGATCAATGGTTTCATTGCTTGTGTGGCACGTAGCGCCGTCTTGTTGAAAGTAAACGTTGTCCAGATCAATACCATCCAATTCCGGCCATAAAAAATCATTAATCATCTCTCGATAGCGCAATCCATTCACCGTACCTGTTGCTCCAGCCTCATTTTCGAAAAAGTAAGGTCCAATGACGCCGGACCATAAACCGTACCAAACAGTCACACGTTGAGGATAAAAAGGCTTTTCAACAATAACTCTTGGATTTTCCGAACCCCAGATGCGACAATTTTGCTTGTTGACGAAGCCACCGAGGTGGAAATGGGCCTCATCACTCAAGATGATTTGCATTTGATTCACTCAAGTGAATTTTAATAATTTCAATGCGTTTTTGAAGCGTGTATCGTTCCATTTTTATTAATGGCGTAGTTTCTACTTGTCAAATGTTTAAAAATGACAGCTTCAAAAGTAACATCTACCGAAATAGCGGGCTATTCAAAATAACACCTCTTATTGGAAAACCCCGTAGTTATTTATTTTTGGCAGCACATATAAAAATTAAAGTAACCATTTGAATACAGACCAACAAGTACTACTCATTCATCCCTCTCAAACGATATCAACGATTTCCAATTGGATTCACACACAACATCCCCAACAATGACATAGGCCCTGATAGAAATTATTTTGTCTACGGAGTTTAAGTTAAAAAAAAATGATTTTTTTAAATTAGTACGACATTGGAAACAAAATAAATTTGAGATTAATTTTTTCCATTGAAATTCAAAATGGTGCAAAAATTAACTTTTTCAATTTAATTGATTAAATTTCAAAATTTGTAAAAGTTAATCACGAACACAATTTTGTGTTTCTTTACCTAAATAATTAGATATCAAAAACGTGACGGAAAATCTATTATCTTATTTGCATTTCATCGGAAATTAAACTAGAGCATACCAATTCAGAGACAGGTATAAAAAAACTGTTTTAAACATTATCTGGTGAAATTTTCTCAAATGAATGGCTCTACATTTCTAAGATCTGGCGTACCAGGCCGCTCCCTTGTTTTTGGCTGCATTCCGTGACTTTTATTGAAATGTTGATGTAAATAATGGGCACCATTAGTATGCGCGTTCCCAGGACTCACAGGTGGCTATCCCGCGCTACCCCACCCTGCCACCCGACTCACTCAACCTACCCAGTGTCCAGTGCTCGGACTGGGACCCACCTTTATCCATTGGTCGGCGTGCATCTACCCACCTGAGCGGACCCACCACATTAACGTACTTACTTAGATTATGTAGTTCGGGTAGGTACCTTTTTAAATTCATCTGCCTAATAATGTTATTAGAATAATTCGAAGTAGTTCTATTTTCAAAGTGAAACTGTACCTGCATAGTTAGGTGGGTAGGTACCTTTTCACAAGCCTAATAATGTTATTAGAATAATTCAAGGATATTTTCAATGTGAGGAGTGTAGGTACCCTCTTAACTTGCGTAGTTTGGTGGATAGGAACTTTCTAAACCAACAGTAAGATTTAAGTATTAGCTTTTGTTCAGGTTCCCATTTTCATATTTATTTTCACTAATCCCAACTCTGCATATTTTGACTGAGTTAAAACACTATTCTTTATGCATTTGTATATTTTTCTTGGTTCTTTTTTTGTATTTGTTTATATTTATTCCATAGTACTGTTTTTTTTAAAATAATTCTTCTAATTTTGGAAAAATCTGTTCTTTTTAATAACAAAAAACGCCCACTACTATTGTGCCCAGGTTCCTATTTTTATAATTTTGTAATTACCTATTATTACCAGCTCTGTATTGTTTTTGTTAAATTATGTTTATGTTATACTTATTTTATGTTTATGTTATGTTTATGGTAGGTTTAGGTTTATATTTATGATATGTTATGTGTATGTTATGTTATGATATGTTTATGTTATGTTCATGGTATGTTTGTCTTATGTTTATCTTTATGTTTTATAATCACATTTGTTTACTCTCATATGCTGTGTTTGTTTATAAGATTTCCAATTTCATAGTTCTGTTTAAAAAAAAAAACGCTACTAATTTTAGAAAAATCTTTGGTTAAATAACGAAAAGCGCCCAATTGTACTTAGGTTCCTATTTTTATAATTTTGTGATAACCTCTTGTTACCAACTCTGTACCGTTTATGTTAAGTATATTATGTTATTTTTATGTTATGTTTGGTTTATATATGTTACGTTATGTTAATTGTATATGGCCAAGATCACTCCTAATGGGTGAAAGCCAAAATAAATAATTTAAAAAAAAAGAAAAAAGCATTAGCTTTGTATATTACTAGCGCAGACCGCGAAAAATATACGCGAAAATCATTGAGGCGCTACTGCGTACCTTCTAATATCTCGTCGAAATGTGTTTTGCACAATTATTACATGAGTAGCGGTGCGCGGGGACCGGATTCGGTGGGAAGTTTGGAGATCTAATTGGATGTAATAAAGTGGAAACTCATCTTTTTCGCTTCGCGTTTTATCTAAATATAATACGTCAATGGGATAGCCTGATTTCTCGATAAATCAGTTCCAATTTTGAAAATGGCAATTAAAATATGTTTTTGTTAAAATATTAAATTATCGCTTGCCTGAATTCTCCAAACTCTTCCAATTTTGAACACGACACCTAAAGTCAAAGCAAATGTTCTAGAGTTCATTGAACCGGGGTTAAAGACAGAGACCCATTCGAAATTTGTATTTGTTATTAATTATATTATACCCATTGATGTATTATGTTTAGATGAGACATGAAGCGAAAAAATAGGTTCCGCTTTTTGACCTCCAACTCTCCCAACACTCTAACTAAAACCACCGAATCCGGTCTAAACGCACCGCTTATCGCGTTATATAGTGGAACAAGTTTTGATAAGATATTAATTAGTAGGCAGTAGCGCCTCTATGACTAGCTGGTTGGCCCGGCTTCGCCCGTGACCATAATTCGGTGAGCATAGAATTGTGTTGACTTATTTTTTTGTTAGTTTCGGCACCTGTGATTGGATTGCCTTGCAGGACCATCTTCGCCTTGCCAAAATATCAACATATATTTTGCCGCGCTATAGCTGCACTTATGGGTGTATTGCTTCGGCGTTGAATGGTGATATCTCGCTTGCTGCATTCATTATCGACGATTAATATCTATTCTCAGCTATAGCTGATAAAATAATTGATTTGTAGAATTTTTCTTGACCGGAAATCATGACTTAAATCATTTTGTTGATGTTATTGACGATCTCGTTTTTGGTCGCTAAAACGGCTGGCTCACATAGCCATTCTGAGCTCCTGTAATCTTCGCCAATATTTGGAAAAACCTTTTGAATGAGTTGTTCGGCTATGAGGAGATAACAGGCAGGGTTTGACGGAAATCGCCCGATAATATTAGGAGGGCACCTCCCATAAGTCTTGTGTTTTGTTGCAAATCTTGAAGAGTCCTATCCAGTGCCTCAAATGATTTTCTGTGAGCCATTGCACTCGTCCAACATGCATTCTGTGAGAATTTAGCCACGCATTGACGATCTCGTTATATTGCAAATGGGAATTCCTTTCAGCCATATTAAACGCCAATTTTAAACTGGAGTGTGCTTTTCGACCCCCCTCCATCAATGTAGCCGCAATTGCGGATGATGCCAGGACGAGTGCAATTCCCTTATTTGCACGAATTTCAGCCAGAATCAGATTGATCAGGAAAGTTTTTCCTGTTCCGCCTTGCTGTCTGTTTAGACGGTCTATGATGATATTATTTGCTTGATTTTGGCTTTCGATTAGCAACAGTTTGTTGCGTTCGATGTAACGTTGCAACTCATCAACATTGTAAATTTTCTCCTTCAGCAAATCAGTATTCATAATGTCGATTTTTTTTGTCGCGGTTCTTGCATTCCAAGCTGAATTAAACTTCGGTTGGACATTGCAATTCATTTGTCCTCCACTTATTATTATTATTATCGGGGCTTTATTGCAGATTCATAGATGATTCAGTTTCGATGGATTACACATCGTCAGTATGATGGCAAATATTTCTCGCACCTGGTCCACCGCTGTCTCTCTCAAAGCGAATTTCCAGTGATTTCTCATGTTCCAGCAAGCCCAATCTCTGACATTCCTCTCTACATGTTTCACAGGTGTAACCGTCCACATTTTTTACATCTTTAAAGCATTTTCAACCACGAATTTTATGCGATAAAAGATATCAGTAGAAGCATTCAGCGTTTCTCGGATGCACCGTATATACTCGCCCGATCGGTACTCCTTTCAATACTCCTTGGTATCCTAAATTTTGGTCTCGACGCATCCCACGTATAATAGTTTGTCACTTCCGGATAAAGTAAAGTTCTTGCAAATGGGTAGTTTTGACATAGCTCGAAGAAAGAAATCAAAGTTGTCTATGTTCGTGGTTCTGTCGCAACTCTTTCAGTCTCTAGTAAAGTAAACTTGTTGTCCATTTTCTAGGTGAACGGTCAAATAGAAAACTGGCGGATCACGATAGTGTATCGGGAAACCTTAAATTTGCCACACTGCTTCGTTGCTATTGATATAACAACCCATTTGATATTGTATTATTTCGTCGTGTTGGTTTTCTCTGGTTACGGCAAAGACGACCATATCACTACCCTTGTTGATGTACTTGCAGACGTATTTGATGGATTTTACTGAACTACAGTATACGACGCCTTGAACATTTTTGAGAGGAGCGGATTGTATGAAATCATCCATTAATTGTTGTCTTCGATTTCTTCATGCCTCGCATCTTCATTTTTGCTGAAAATCCACCGTGTTCAGGTGATCAACGTCTGTACTTTGAATAGCCGTTTGTGTTTCGTCCAGGAATGGTCTCGGATAACTTTTCGTGAATTTGTTGTCTTTCATGCATAGCGAGTTTTTGATCAGTGAACCACATAGACGATGTACCATTTTTTTACGATTATTTTATAGAGTTGCAGATCTTCCTTCGGATTTGGAAAATCAGCCTTAATGATGACATCTATTTGGTTTGGTCGAATTCAAGGGCTAGCTATCACCAGTGGCTGGTTATGAAGAAAATTAGGCGGATAGGGAAATACGGATTTCTTTTTATAATAAATATTAGATTAGATTACACCTACCGAAGGTGAAAAAATGTATTGATACATTTCGATGTTTTCATGTTTTAAGTGTTCCAAATTAATAAAACCTGCGTTTGATGATTTTTTTTGTTCTGGTATCCCCAATATATTATATGGTTCCGCCGACTGCAAAGTTATTCGTGTTAAGCTGAACCAGTTGAACCCTATCACAACTGATGGGAATACAGAACTCACCTGATTTTTTCTCCAAAACAGCACTGTATATTATATTTCCCTAGTGCGTAGGTACCTGTTTATGAGGCAGCAATAAATTCCCCCCATTTAAATAAATTTTCCATTAACAGGTAATGTGTCAATTTTTTCAAAAGCCTTATCTCTTTTATGGCAACGAGAACAACATGGCGATTGTTCAAAGGTAATAAATTATTTTTTAGAACCTGAAAAGATATCGCCCAGCGTTTGATATTATTATTCCCTTGACTGCTAAGTATAGGTATAATATACAAAAGGGGCGCATTTTTGGTATTGTGAAATAATATTTAATGAAATAAATAAATATTTTGTGTATTGTGAAATAAGTCAATATTTTTGGTATTGTGAAATAACATTTAATGAAATGAGTCAATACTTTTGGTAATGTGAAATAACATTTAATGAAATAAGTCAATATTTTTGGTGTTGTGAAATAACATTTAATGAAATGAGTCAATATTTTTGGTATTGTGAAATAACATTTAATGAAATAAGTCAATATTTTTGGTATTGTGAAATAACATTTAATGAAATAAGTCATATTAAAAAAAAAACGGGAAAAGTAAGCGAAAATGTAATAAGGTATTGAAATTAAATCAGAAAACCAATTAAAGTAATTAACCCTTCTGTTATCGGAATTAAAATAATACACATTATATAAAATCAACAAAATACGCTTCACTCCAAGGAAAATATCTAACAAACGTGATGGAGTATTGTGTTAATGGTTATTAAAAGGCTCCATAGCTCAAGATCGAAATTACGTTACAAGCTGAAAATAGTAAAGTTGACCTATAAATTCTAGACATAAAAAAGGTCTTGTCTTTAGGAACAAACTTCATGACTCCAGAGCTCACTTCTTATTTCAGTTTTCTGTTTTACGATGCATATGGTGCCCTAAATAATTTGCTCACTGCACGTTTTGAGAATTCGTACTACTGTGCAAATTTCATAACCCCAGAGCTAACATGTCCAGAAACGCAGAGTTTGTATCTACCCGCTCAACAACTGGAAATAATGCAGTTAGTAGGTACCTATCTACTAGAAATGCATAATGTAAAAGATGAAAAGAAAAATTAACAACACTCTAAAGGTGCTGGTGAATGAGCAAGGTAAATTACTTATTATTGCCTATTGCCGAACAATAATAATTATCTTTCCGCTTTAGTCTTGCCGGGCAAGGAACTGGTAGTCAATATTGCAATGTCCCGTCCAGATTGCCGTAATGTATAAAACAAATTCAAAACACAAAAAACGATCTCCTACAATAACTCCACCGAACTTGTATTAAAGATTATAATAATTGCGTTCGAAATTACGACAGTTTTGTAAGCGGTTAAGTAGCGAACAGGGACGCACATTCTAGAAGCAGCGAGAAGGAAATGGATTTGGCCCGGCATTACTGTCGTATACCGGTAGCCGAGCAAGCTCTCCGGCAAGTCAAAATATATATGCAATACACGACAAACTTGCCCGAAAATACGTATTGCCGTAAAACTTCCTCGTTTACCAGAGTCTTAGGGAAAATTGGGGTGTTGAAACTTTGGTAATTTAATTGTGTGATGTATGTTCCAGCGATGTGTGATGATTGTATGATTGTATGACGAGTTTCTACAGTCAGGGCCTGTGTGCCCTGTGCCAGCCACTCTGCCCCGGGTCAGAGAAGCCGCTACTCCTGAGTCATGCTACCAAATTATTTCTAGGTCCGCGCTATTTGTTTGTTTTGGGCGGCAGCGGGCATTCCTCAGTCCTCACGAGCTAGCCCTGTTTCTCTGCGTCATCTCACATCCCATTACTAACTACTTAGCTGCTTTACTATTTACTCGACCTACGGGTACGTAATTTTATCTGCTTGGTACTTAGGTCGGCGGTCTGAAAAAACAGTGGTGAATTCAAAACCTTAAAATAAACATTTTGTAACGTGTAAGCCTACCGCTGATATCAACATTTTCTCCAAATGTGCTCTTAGTGACAGGACTATACAGTAAGTAGGTACTTACTTATTTCTACTTCAAACATCCGAATCAGATATGCACTATCGATTCCAGAATATCCACTTATAGAGCCAAAATATGTCATAACAAAAGCAAGTTTGTAAATAATCGAAGGGAAGGTGGGATTTTTTCAAATATGTAATTTAATGTCTATTTTAGGCATTGAACTCATGGTTTCATCATTCGTTAACTGCTACCTACGTGATATTAGCCTTACGTACCTTTTATTTAAGAAATAGGTATCAGGAATTACTATGGGCTCCTTAAATTCATTTGATTCATCAAACTGATTAGCAAGGTTTATCATTCCTCAAGGTTACAATAAAACTAATAGCCTTACCACCTACTTACCATTCCCACTCTACAATTATTATTACTTATACTCACAATATTTAATTGCTTATCTAGTGAACCCCCAGACGACATTAATTCATTTATAGGTTATAATTTGACATATTATACGACTCGTATCTAGATAAAGCAGTATTATTTATGGCAGTAATGCTGTCTAGGTCTAGGCGGTAGGGCAAATTACGAACAAATCGCCCCGAACGACCCTGTCCATTAATATTTTACGAATCATGGTACCGCACGCCATAAAGTAGAGTGCAAAACCGTGCACGGACCATATATAAGTATCGTTCCTTTTGTTTCAAGCCGCCATTTAGACCAAAAAAAGGATCGTTCTCCCATGGGTAAATATTTTTGTGACATCTTGTGTCATTGATAATCTCTTTGTAGTTGGATGGTTTACAGCCCAGTATCCAGAGTATCCATTCACTGCCCGTTATTAGGTGCAAGCCTTATCGATGTTTTTATCTTAACGTCCTCCCGTAACCGCCGATTTCTCGTGAACAAACCTTTTGTGTGAAAATTTTCCCTGAATCATAGACATATGAATATTAGTAGACCTGCCCTAAGTGATTAAAAGCGTATTATCCCCACTCCCCATACCGGTTCCATTGAGCCGGCTGGGCTCGCGTTCGGCCTCAAATGAAATTTGAAAACGTGACGTCATCATTCTTGTGCGAACTATGGTCGAGGCATCATCGGTTCATTTTACTAAATAACACGGCAAAATTTTGACTTGTACTATGAAAACTGGTAAAAATAGATGTGAAAAAAGAGAATAAACCCAATTGTCGTATTACATTCCATATATAAGCATTATTTTACTTTATTTTAAGCATATTCACATCGTATAATATGAATCAGTTGTTACTATCACATAGAGAAACGTCTGGACGCGAAACACAAAGCTGGTTGGTTGCTGGGAAGTAAATTATGAACATTTATAAAAGTGTCTTAACTAAATACTCTGAAACTAACTACGACTCTGAAAATAAAAGCTGCCTTACTTTGCCGAATTTGGACTTCGCAAATTTGTTCATAACGTGGCGAATAATTTGCGCTCCCATGTAAAAATGTCTATTCATTCAAAGCAGATTTTACTTTTAAGAAGTAAATGGTGATATTATAATGCGAGATGCCTATTTACTGTCAGATTGATTTATTGACGAATCACAGTCAGCTTCACTCGTTCCCTCGTTCCCTCGTTCTTCAACAGTTGATTTTACCCCTCGCCCATATCTTCTCGTCTATTAATTCCTATGTCTGTGCCCTGAATGCATTCCGCAGCCTATCTGACATTCCTCGCGGCGTTAAAACCATGGTAATGAAGAATAAAGGCAGGGTAACTTCGAGCAACGTAGGTGGGAGAAGTGTAGAGATAGCCCCCAAACAGTTCCTCGTTAAGTGACGGCTGATTAGGCCGGATCGCGCTGAGAAGAGGACAATGGGGTGGGGTTTGTCACTTGTTTCAGGAATGTGTATAACTTTTCGGCATTCCTTTCCAAATAAAATGAGTGCTTTAGTCGATTTTCGAAGAAAATATTCTTATTGTTGCTTTGGAATTATTTCAACGAAATATATTTATGTCCCACGACAAACTAAATAAAATCTTTGACTAAATTTGAACGTAAAGCATTGTTTTTTACACATTTAAAAAAAGGGTAATTGGAGGGACTACAATTATTATTTGTGTCTCGTGTAAGTACTAATTTTAATCTGTAAATAATAATAAGTCCATTATTACTTGTATTACCAATTTTCAAATGTGTGCTCAAAATCCTCGCCACTTTTATTTTTGAGCCTACCTAGTAACTGTTTAATCACTTTATTCTGACTGCCTTTATTTGTTAACGATTCACTAGCCACAGATCACCACAGATAACAAACATGAAAAAGAAAAAAAATGGTGAATGTCATTTTTAAATATGTGACAGGATGTACGTCAAAAAGCTCTAAATGTTTGTAAACATAACATAACAGTGTATCTGTAGTTACGCAATCAATTTCAAATATGTACATGAATCTGAAAAGATGGTAAGCAATTTAATTAAACATTTTATTATATCTATTAATTACTGAGCATAACAAATGATTGATTGATTGTTGGTCTTGATTTTTATATTTCAGGGTCGGGTGTGCTTTGTGCAGATATCTCAGTACTGCGGAAGTATCAACCGCCCTCAGGCCTTTCTATTTTTCAGTCCATCCAGACTTATTTGGAAAGTTTCCAGAAGAACGGGTAAAGAACACAAATTTCACTGTAATATAATTAATAAAAATAATTAATGTTCTTAAATAAACATTAACATTGTATGTGTACCCCCGGTAACAGTCGTGTAATTTGATTCTAGGCTATCAATGAAAATTCCTTGAAGCAGCTCAGTGCGGTGTTAGAGGCGCAGCAAGCTAAGACAAGATTACCGATAACACCTCTTTCATTCTACCTTCGTGGAAAGAATCAGGACAAAGGTAATATTTTTGCATATTTTAAGCCCAATTGAAATTCTATTTAATATGGTATCAATAAACCCATGAGTGATAATTTTATTAATGGCTTGCAGTAATATTTGGTTTATCCAAGTATTCATATAATGTTTTATATTATTATGTAATATTACTTATAAATTGGATCGTTCTTCATCTAGTCAAGTTGTTGCAAACTCTCAAAAGTCTTCTGTAAAACAAGAATGTTAATTATCAATGAAAGTGTAGATTTAGTAGACAAGAAAATTTTAGATTTTTTGTTTGGAAAATAACCTAACATTAAACTACAAATAGAAGAGCGGTTTTCAAAACTCAACATATTTCTTAGGTAAAATTTTTCACCATTTTTTTTTTCAACGCTGTGCGTAGTAATAAAAAATCAACCTGTAAAAAACAAGGTCTTTTTCTATTTTAAAATTTTTTGAAATAAATAAAAATTGGTTTATTTGAGGATTGACACTTAATTCCCAGGGACCAGAGTCAACTGCTCTACTGACCTCGCCAGATGCCGATCGTGTAGGACCAATATTTATTTTGGATATTAACTCTCGTAATATAGTCCGATTTCAGAGAAATGCGTGTATGTCCGCATGTGTGAACGAATGTGATTGACACTACAAGTTGATAGAATGCATTGATATTGACAACGAGTCTATCTGCCCGAGTTTCAGCTCGGTCGGATTTCGGGAAGTGGATTAATTTCTACTTCCAAGATTCATTCATTATCGAAAACAAAAGTGAAATTCAAATTGATGTATTTAAAAATTAGTATTATTGTCAAAAAATGTAAGTTGAACATAAATAAGGGCATAACAAATTTTAAGTTGAACATAAATAAGGGCATAACAAATTGTAAGTTGAACATAAATAAGGGCATAACAAATTGTAAGTTGAACATAAATAAGGGCATAACAAATTGTAAGTTGAACATAAATAAGGGCATAACAAATTGTAAGTTGAACATAAATAAGGGCATAACAAATTGTAAGTTTGAACATAAATAAGGGCAACAAATTGTAAGTTGAACATGAATAAGGGCATAACAATTTTTTTTTTACATAATTTTATCTGCAAAAAGAAAACAAAATACAGAATATATAAACCGAGTTAAGCATTTGTTGAGTTTTGAAAAAAGCTACTTAGTTATTACATTCCAAAAATCTAAGAAAAGGCAGTGTTGATAATATTAACACTTATGTATGACGATCTTTACTATTTTATATCTATTTAACCAATGATGTTTCCACAAAGTTTTGGAAACTTGTAGCTGGTCAAACGAGGTATTAAATACTTGTGTTGCTAACCGCCACAAAGAGAGTGTGGGCACCACTTCCCATCTGCCTTATTTGCCAATTAATTTCTTGTCATAACTACCCAATGTTTGCAATTCAGTCACCGACTAGATAACATTGTTTGATTATTATACATATTCATGGTGCTTATACTGTTTTTATCTTATAATTACATTTTTTATTACTTTCAGATAATCTAAAATTGATCAAAATTACTCTATCTGGAAATGATGTTAGAAATTCCGTCCTGTTAATATTGAATGCTTGCAAAATATCCACTGAATATGTTGATAAGATTTCAAAAAAGCCTTCTACAGAGAACTTCAATAAAAGGTGAAAATTATGGCATTTTGCAATAATTATATAACATTAAAGTTTTGCCTGCACCACAGAACAATAAAAAAAACTGCAAGTGCCTTCCATATAAATTTGAATGGAAACAAATGTTCCATTTAGCCCAGCGCTCTGTCTCACTTACTCTCGCCTGACATCGTAATCTCCATCCCATTTGAAGTCCATAAACACAGTTTTATATTGTGGGAAATTGAGCCTTATGGCAAATATTCAGATCACGAAACATACCCACAAGGCACTTCTTGTGTTATTCTTTATTCTATGGCCTGCACACAATTTGCCTGGTTGTGTTTGGATCAGTAATAAGTTATTGCCATGTATACTTAATGACTATTTTCAAGCCTTCCCACTATTCGTTGACCGTGATAATGATACTGACGTGTGCAAAAACCTGACTGTGGGCAGAGTCTGTTATTTAAAAACACCTTTCATTTAATGTAATGCAAAGGTTAATAATGTGCATATATACATATATTTGTTATCTGTTTCAGGCCATTTAGCTACGGCAGTGGGTTTGACGAGAATGATCCTACGTACACCAGTTTTATTATGAGGGAACAGGTCAATACTGCTAAACAATTAGATTCTTTAAAGTGAGTAGGTACGATTCGATTTGATCCATTATTCACTTAGATAGTCATTGTGTTATGTTCTCTTATATTATAATTACAGAAACATGTATTTATAAAGCAAAGGATCCAACTTTCAAATTATGTATTACTGTAATTTTATCAAAAATGCCATACTCAAATTATTCATTATCATAATTATGTATGTACAAGATGGGGCGAAAGTATTGTCATAATGTGAATGTGCCATAATTTTTGCAATTGGCGTCAAATGTCATTGTTCTTTGACATTTATGTTGTAGACAGATAGTGAATTAGTTAACAACAAGCAATGGAGCGATACACACCTGAAGAATGCGGAATTATTGTTACTGCTTATTTGACCAACTTCCGGTCTGTTGTTTTAACGCAACGTGAATTTCGTCGTCGTTTTACTCGTCGTCCTGCACCATGTGCGCGAACAATTAAGTGTTTGGCTGAGCGTCTCTTGCAAACCTTCAAATAAACTTTCCGTGAAAACAGAGCCCAATTTTTTTTCATTTATAACAAAATGGCAGTCAATTCACACTTTGACATGACTTTTGCCCCACCTGCATTAAAACAACAGACTGGAAATTGGTCAAATAAGCAGTAACAATAATTCCGCATTCTTCAGGTGTGTATTGCTCATTACTTGTTGTCAACTAATTCTCTATCTATCTACAACGTAAATGTCAAAACACATGACATTTGACGCAATTTGCAAAAATTAAGGCTCATTCACATTATGACATTACTTTTACCCAACTTGTATATTCTTTATATTTTAATTTTTTAGCTTACTCACATCTTACACTGGGGCTTTTTATTTCATAAAAGTACAAACATGTAATAACACAACTGAAAAATGTTGAGACATCTCACTATAGCACATAATATCTCTCAAACAGTTAGCTTTGGCATCTATCTATAACCCTACACTACTACTCATGTTGCGACGTACAAAGACACTACTCATACGCCGGCGCATCCGAGGCGTATCATATTGACTAATGATTTTATTCAAAAACTATGATAAAAAAGTATGATTGATATGTTTTGACTGTTTCTATAATTTTGTATATTACTAAAAAAAGAACACAATTTTATATTATATTTATATATTTTTTATTATAAAATCTTTAATCTCAAATGAAACTTATGCATTTAAACCGTCTTCTTTTAATAAAAAACCACTTAAAGTATACACTTAAAAAAAAACTACTACTACACTACAAAAAATAGTCACTTATGAAGCAATTAACTAAAAAAAAGTAACAAAAAAATATTTTAGATGCATTTGGTACACACTTGAACTTGATATTCGCCGCAGATAGATTTTTGACACTTGGCGCACATCATTTTGGACATCCTCTTCTTTTTAGATGTACAATAAAAGCAATATGTTCTTTTTTTTGGCGGTGGTTGACTCTCATTTACTACAGAAGAGTCTACGGAAAGTTTCAGGATAACTTCGATAATATCCCGGACATTGCGTTTCAACGTAGGTGCTTCTAGTCTTTTTTGCATCCATTCAGTAGACAACTGCGTGCTAAGTTCTTTCATATATTGTCTTCGACTCAGAGGTTTCTCATTTTTTGTTGATATATTATGATAATATATAACATATGAATTTACGAAAGATATATTTAGCATGTCATACAAAATAACCATCGGTTAGTCTTTCTAGAGCATGACATAGAGGACGTCATTTGGTCCAATGTATCTACAGCACCTTTGGTCTGGTTGTAGAACATGATCATTTCCGGCTTTCCAGTTTCATTATTTATGATCCCTTTTTCGTCGCACGAAGATAACTGGAACACCATTTTAGCTGGTTTTTTGGATTGTAGGAAACCAAAGTCAAAGGGCCATCATAGGCGAACATGAATGTACCAACGGGTCGAAGCCGGGTGTTTTGCATTTCTTGAGAAATTTCCCATTTGTTATTTCTACACATTCTAGTAGTGCCTCTAGAAGTGTGCACAATGTTGCTAGCAGTGGTTCTACCTCGACTTTCGCTCTTAGAAGTAGAAAGTAGTGCTGGTTTTTGCCCTTCAATGTTTGATGTGCCGGAACAAAGATACGGCGATCAGAACTGGATGGCTCCAAAGTGTCACTATTTCCTGAGACAAAAGATGGCACGGATTCTTCAGCCCTTCTTTCACTGGAGTTCTCTATAGTTTCATCTTCTATGTATCCTTCTTCTACATCATCCTGAGCATCATCATCGCTTACGTAATCTTCAATTTCAGAATTATCTCCCGAAAAGTTATCATCACTGTTATGGTCGCTTTCTTCTAGCCAATTAGCTATTATATCATCCGTAACTCTTCTATTACTAGTCATGATGTTGATGTTTCAAACCGTACCTAAAAAAAAGATATAACGCACTGGTAGTAACTAATGATGCAAAAAAACACTAACAAAATAATTTGACTAATAGCGCAAAACTTACATGCAAGCTACTCATACGTCTTTGGAGCGTCAGGGGTAGTAATATCGAAAATACTAGCAAACTTACCGTAACGCAACAACCGTCCTGCGACACGTGCTGCCGATGACTGAGATGTCCTTCAACGTAAATGCGATACGCGCGAAGGATAAAAAAAGAGAGCAATATATAAAAAACGCGGGCACTTCTGCGACATAGAGTAGTAATCTAGGGTTAAAAGAGCGTTGAAATACACTGTAAAAAAATTATGATGAATGTGGGCAGTATGTAAAACCAGTATATATGACTCATATAATTTCAATGGCGGCAATCTGATGTTGTTATTTTTTCAGCAGACCAAAAAACCTTCAACTCAGAATACTATATATGTATTTGAAAGTGACATTTATTCATTGCTACCTTTGATTCCAGAATAGTGTCAGATTGCCGGTTATGATTCTAACATTTTTACAGATTACATTTGTTTCTCATCTGTTAATTTTTTAATTTGTTTCTATGAACCGATATACTGACCATTGTGTTACCTCATCAAAATGGAGCTTTGTGATTGTTCGATATTACAGATTGCCATATTTGTTTCTCACTCTATAGCAGATTACCGTGTTTGAAACTAAATTTTACTAACTAACCAACCATCACGCCGTTTCCTGCAGGGATAGGCAGAGAGGACGAATCGCCAAACAACTCGGTTTTGGTACACACTCCTTGCTTCATTCACATTCATACATTGTCTCCTTCATACTTTTACATTATTCTGACTCTTGACATGGCCCGACTCAAGTATTTGATTCACTTGGTCGTGCCATGATTTCCTCAGGCGTCCCCTACTTCTGCTACCATTCACATTTGCATCATACATTCTCCTTACATTCCTTTCTTGCGAAGAAAGGAAACTAAATCATATTGATATTGTAGGCCGAAATGCAGTTTTTGGTTCGGAATTCTAATACAGATATTTGGAGTTTCAAATCCTCGACAATGTCCACATTCATAACTCATTTTTCTCCAAAATGTCACATTGCAGCCCTTGTAATTATACGATTCATTTTACAATAATAAAGTTGAAAAAATTGCATTGTGTATTAATTTATGTTTACAGAACTTGGGTTAGAAACAATCATACCAAAACCAGAAGCCAGCACGAAGCCACTAAGGCGACCAGACATCACATCAGTGAACTCATCAAAGAGCTCTGCCAAGAATATGGCTTGCAAAAGGTAGATGACCCTGACTCCTGGCCCTGGCTACCATAAGACCCCCCCTTTATTCAGAAGCGAGGGAAACAAAAAATAAATTATGCCAGAACTTTCCATTGAGTGATGAATATGTTTCAGATAAAATGGGAGTCTGGCTATAATGTGAGTCATGTGAGAGGGGGTCTACAGAGTTTTAAAGCCTTAGCGTCTCAGCATTCCGACAAGATGAACACCCTCAAAGGTATGTCTTTTGAATATGAAACCTGCCATGTGTTGCATTTTAAAGCTGGCCTTTTCACACTCTTCTAAACGAAATAAATATGTAATTTGAAACTCTTTTTAGGGCGCACGCTTGTATTAGGTCAATTTACTGGAGTTAGTCTGGATGGGGATGTATTCCTGGGAAATACCGAAGTCAGACATGCCTGGTTAGATGTGAGACCCTATTCGGTATCTAAATAATGTATTCCCCTTAGAAAACCTTTTATTGTTTCAATGTTGGTAAGTTAATTATTATGAAATTTACTTGTTTCAGCTTATCAAAAATGTGAATAATCACGATCATGCATTATCGAGAATTCCAAACTTTGAGAAAACCCTCTCAACTGTGTTGAGAAACATTCGTATTAAACGCAGGTATGTTATTCATTACTATCGAGATCACAATAAATTATATTTTAACTAGCTGACGTGTACCCGGCGTTGCTGGTAGTTATCCTTAGGAGATAGACGTATACCGTAGTGGACTTTTCTGTAGGCCTTTTTGAGATATACAATTCCGTAGTATATTATTTTGATGTATCTCAGAAGGTTTAGGCAGCGTTTCGATTTCAAAACCTTGACTTTTCTCTACTTTCTATAAATATTTTTCGGGTCTCCTGAAAACGCATTGAGTCTATGAACGTGACCCGTAACATTACCAGTCACCAATCCCAAAAGCCTTAATTTTTTTTCCACCGGTGCTGTATTCTGTATTGTAGTTAAGATATTTTTTATTCTTAAGATTACCCGCTTTTAAAATTGAAGCACACTAGGTAAAATGTTAGCATCTCGTTACTAATTTTACGTACTGAACCAAGTGCAAAAATGTATCCGTGACCACCCCTGATAAAAAATTTACCGGTTCAAAGGTGAATGTGGACCAGAGTTGACAATGCAATAGTTCTAAAATACCCAAAAGAAATAAAGATAAATTCAAACAAGAGAAACAAAATACTATTGAAATTAGCTTTTTTTATTATCTAGTCATTTTGGGATTTTCTCTTTCGTTCATACTTTAAAAATAGCCTTTTTTGAAAATTTGCTGCGAACGAAAACGAAATATAGTGCGTTCTTACAATTATTTTAAATATTATTTCTTAATATGGATAATCTAGAAATGCCCAGAATTCTTGCATTTTCCCCACAAAAAAACCAATTCTTGAAAAATCTTAGAAATTCCACGTAATTTGGAGAATTTTCCACGAATTAGCAACTTTTATGTGGATATTGACCATATATATACTACTCACGTAGACCGGTTGTGATGAATCAGCAGTTCAGTTGTACCAACCAAACGAAGTGTCAACTTAGAAGGTCATTGTGGATTAAAAAAAAATAGTAAAAAGGGACTGGATTTCCTTATTGGAGATGCCGTAGTCCCACTGCTTCTGGGAGCAGTTGGAAACTTTTGTGCAGTATTCATGTAAAAAAATCTAAATCTTATAAATTAGTCTCATTTTTACAACTCTAGATGAATAAAAGTTGGCTTTCTTGACTTGTACTTTTAAATCTTGCATTATAGATTTACTTACAGTTCAAAAAATGTCTTGAGTAATAAATCCAATTAGCGTAATCCCTGACATAAATTTATCTGTTGTGACAGAAAGTTCATGCCGAAGGTGATGGCGGCCGAATACTGCAACCAGCTGCGTCGCCTGACCACTTCTCTGGGGGACAGTCACGTGGGTGGTGGCTACTTCCCTGCTTCTGTTCCTGAATCTCTACAAGCCTATGAAATCGTTGTTGAACCGTAAGTTAAACCTAGCTATTACTAAATTATTCAAAGCACTTTAAAAATGACATTTTTATTTCATAAAATTTTACATTCAAAACTAGATGAAAAATGTATAGCAACAAAAACTACTCTTTTTCTTTTGATAACACTCACTTTTGTTCTGTTCTTCTACTTAAAATAAGTGATGGTTAGGAAGGTAGGTACTTTGGATAATACTTGACGGCAGGAAGTAGGAACCCAACATATTTGTATTTTAATTTTGAAATCCAACACAAACTCTTATTAAAGTTTCAATTTGAATCCATCACTGACTTGCCAACCTTTTCAATTATTCTTCTTTTGCTGTATTATAAGAATTCTTGAGTATTTTTATCCGAAAATTAGTCAGTCAGAAATTAATATTTTTTAAATATCTTCAAATCTATGGTTAAAACCATAGTAAATAGGCATATCTCCATCACGCTTTTCTACTGTCTATAATTTTTTTTATTTAAATGCTGAGTACTGAACTTGTGAGGTCTTGCATATGTCGAAAATGCATTTTTTTAGGCTTGTAATCTTGGAAATCAATAGGGCTTGTAATATGCCATAACCAAATTAATGTATGAACTCTTTAATAGTTATTTCATTAAAACAGAACATTTTACTAATGAGCAGAAGCTAACATTAAATCATTTTTCTCAATTTGCAGAGAAGCAGGTCCTTTGATGATTTCTCCAACGGGACAAATCATCACACCCTCTTCCTGTCCAGGTGATCAACTAATCAGCTTTATTGCCAAGAACCTTGATGAAGCAATGGAAGGACTTACCCGATACAAAATGTAACATTGATTCAATATTTTATTTTCACTTTGAATCAATCTAAAATACTCTAGAAATAACTATTTGCTTCGACTAAACTCTAAATGCAAATTTTTTTCTGTACTCATAAATGTTGTCATGATTGAAAATATTGTTTACTAAAAAGTACCTATTGGTAAATAAATTATAGCATCCAAGGTATATACTGATTATCTTAATCCCTTTTTACAAGAGGTGTTTATTAAAATGTATGTATAAATATTTTATTTAAATTTATTCCAGTAATAAGCACATTGAACGTTCACTGCACACTGAGTGCCTGTCACGACTGAGGCTATTGGAGTTAATGAAGGATGATTGTGTGACACCAGACCGAATGATTCAGTGTTGCCAACATCTGCTACAACATGCAGAGGAACTGCACGAAGTAAGTATCGATCCTAGTCTTCCAGAATCCACTTAAAATATCCCCTCTAACGTGCGGCCCTACAAAATTTCATTAGACTGGTGCTTCATTGTTAACTATCTGACGTGTACCCGGCGTTGCTCGGGGTTGTGAACAGGCGCAGCCGGTGCCTTAAATGTTTAGTGGTTCACCGAGCAATTCATCCAAAACCTAATATGTATATATGTAATTTATTAACCAAAAAATCAACAATAGATATGACTATTCTCTCTGAAAAATTAAAAAAGGAAGATTGGAATAATGTTTTAAACAGTGATGATACTGAAATTTGTTCGACTAACTTCGAAAATATTATGTCACAACACATTAAAAATTCGACAACTGAGATAACAACACACATAAAATCAAAATTAAGATGTTTAAAACCTTGGATTACCAAAGGACTTATTATATCTATCAGAAATAAAGAAAAACTTTACAAAATAACTTTAAAAAATCCCCAAGATGAAAAAGCATATATTTTCTATAAAAAATATAAAAATAAATTAACATCTTATATTAAAAAAAGTAAAGAAGAGTATTTTAAAAATAAAATATTATCTTCAGAAAATAACCATAAACAAATGTGGAAAACTGTTAATTTCGCCATAGAAAATACAAAAAAAACACAAAACATTAAGTACATTGAACATGATAAAAAAATTATAGATGCCAATATACAGCCTAAACAATGTGCAAACATATTTAATTCCTTCTTTGCAAATGTTGGGAAAAATCTTGCGAAAAATATTCATAAGCCTTCAAACCAAGAAAACCATAAAAATAAAAATATACAGAAACGTAATATACTTTCAATGTTTGAAACAACAACAGAATGTGAAATCTCGAAAATAATAGAAAATATGAAAGGAGGTTCGTCCCCCGGTTTTGATTCTATTACGACACACATGTTAAAAACTATGAAACCTCACTTAATAAAACCTATCACTCATTTAATAAACTTAAGTTTAACAAATGGAATTTTTCCAATGAACTACAAAACCACAATAATCTCACCTATTTACAAATCTGGAGATCCACATCAAGCAACGAATTATCGCCCAATATGTCTAATTTCTAATATAGGAAAGATCTTTGAAAAAATAGTTAAAAAACAATTGGTAAATTTTCTAGATAATAATAAAATATTACACAAAAACCAGTTTGGCTTTATAAAATCACTCAGCACACAAGATGCTATTGCTAACGTAACTTCATACATTTACGAATCACTAGATAAAAGTAAAAAATGTGCGGGTATATTTATTGACCTTAGAAAGGCATTCGATAGCATATCCCATGAGATGCTATTAAAAAAATTGAATAATATCGGCATAAAAGGCAACGCGATTAAATGGATCACCGACTACTTAAAAAACCGTCCTCAATTAGTAAAAATCAATGGTGTTAATAGTGATCAAGAGATTACAAGCTTTGGAATCCCCCAAGGTACAGTGCTTGGACCAATTCTATTTACTATATATGTAAACGATATTTTTTTTCAACCTTTACACGGTCAAATTACGTCATACGCCGATGATACAGTATTAATAATAAGTGATAAGACTTGGGAAAATGTAGAATTAAAGGCCACGGAAGACATCAACACGCTCAAGAATTTTTTCGACACTAATTTACTGTCACTTAATAATGAAAAGACATTTGTAATTCCATTTGCAATACATACAAATGATACTCCTAAAAATTTTAACATTGTCATACATAATAATACTAAAATTCACAGCCAAAACTATTGCAAATCAAACTGTACAGTACTAAAAACAACAAATAAAATTAAATATCTAGGAGTAATTATTGATAAAAATCTGAAATGGAAAGAACAAATAAGTCAAGTAGTAAACAAAATTAGAAAATTAATATATATATTTTTAAGAATTAGAAACTTTCTGTCGATAAAAAATCTATATTTAATTTACTATGCCTTAGTTCAATCCACTTTACAATACGCTATTATTAGTTGGGGATCCGCGTATAAATGTAACCTTCTTCCAATTGAAATTATACAAAGAACAATTATTAAAATTATATTAAAAAAATCCTTTGACTACCCAACAGAACGCCTGTTTGAAGAATTTCAAGTACCTACATTTAAAGACCTATATATTAAAAACTCATTAATCCAAATTATAAAAGAAAAAGATAAATATCAATTTTTAAATGAAAACAGAACGCGACTTAGACATGTTTTTCTATGCCCAAAACTAAATACGTCTTTTGCACAACATCATTATACTTACCAGGGAAGAACTTTTTTCAATCGTTTACCAGAAGAAATCAGAAGCATTAATGATAAAACCCGAATACTGCTCTCTGTCAAGAGACACTTTAAAAATATTCTGAAAAAAAAAAAACTACTGTCACTTAATTAATCTCACAAATATCCTTAGTTTTCCATAGCTTCCTTTCTTTTTAAAAATTTAATAAATAATATATTATCCTTCACTACTTTCCAAAGAAATATTACAGCAAACATACATTTATGTACAATGAATTATTTAAGTACTAACTAACAACAACATTTATGTACACTCCCCTTCCATACACAAGCAAATGCTTTCAATGGAAGAGTAGTAAAAAACCAATGATGTAAAATGAATTATGTCCCATGTAAAACATATTATTAAAAATAAAAAATAATTATAAAAAAAAAAAAAAAAAAAAAAATATAAGTGTGGGTTTCTTACCTATTTATAGAGTTGGTCAATTCTTCAACCCTTTCATTATATACCCCACATTTATTATTGTGTCACTCATTTTAAAAGATTTTTATTCAATTATATAAAGAGATTATTATAATTATATAGGAATAGAGGTACTAGAATAATTATATATAACAGATCTGATAATAACACAATAATTAAGAAACGTTTCTTATGCGTAATTGACCCGTTGACTAGTGTTTGCATTTTACAAAAGAAATATTATTACTATCTTGTTCAAACAATAGGTCAAGAATATTTAGTTCGCTGCAGCCCTTTCTTCGGAATCTTTCGATTCTCTTTGAATCATCTTCGCGCCGCACTTTTTACGCTACTTTTTGTGGGATATGACAGTTTAGCGATGTTCGCTTCATACAAAATGACCATTCCCAACGAGGCGTTTAACTCTATCGCCCGGAATAGTATGTACCTCGGTTCATAGCTGTCGTGACTGGCGTGCGGGAAGCAAAGCTTGTGTTCGCAATAAATTATTCTCAATCAAAATAATATATTTAGATAGATTTCATTTGTATTTTTAACGTTATTTAAGATTGTGTGCAATTTTATAATTAAAAATATTATGTAGGAATACCATAAGCTGTAAAATTTTGTTCAATTTTGTTGGCGGTTCAGCGCATGAGTGAACGTTAGCACGAGCTGCGCCTGGTTGTGAATGATCTGTAGTAAAGTTTTGAATTCTAGGATAAACATTGACTTATCTCTACTTTCTATAAATATAACATGTATTATATATATGTATTAACCTTCCGGAAGAAATTCTCTAACTAAATGATAGTGAAACCTTATCAAAATCAGTTGCGTAGTTTATAAGAACTACGTGACTTTATTTTATACTATTTAGAGATCGGACAATTTTTTTTCAATTCCAGGAATTATACGGCATAACTCTTTGGATAACCAGCTACTACTCCGTACTATCGGATGGAGTCATGTGCATCCCGTGGGACTGGAAATGGTAACCTAACATCATAATTTGTGACAATAAATTGACTGTGCAAGTCATTTTTAATATTAAGTTTAATGCGCTTCCAAAAAGAAAGTAAATATGTATCCAACAACTCTGCAATCTAACATTTATTCATGTGTACATTTTTACAAAATTTACTCCAACCAGAGATCAATATGTCTGCAGTCCCTCGTGGAAGAATTTTTAATGGACAATAAAACAGTTTAATGAAAATAAATCACTTTGTATACTATAATTGAAATCAATTTTAATAAATAGGGTTTGTTTCTATTGACATTGTTGTACACGAAAAACACTTGAAAAAACGACTGTGCCAGAATTCAGCAGAGCGTTTTTTTCACCAATTTTTTTTTTTTTAAATCAAGATTTCAGGCCCAATCTCGCTTTTGTGCATGAGTTTAACCGTTATTAAAACTGGAAAGTTTTTTTGCTTCCCCTGTAAAATTTGGTAAAACTCATAGTCATAGGACTCATAGGTCCTGCAAACAATATTTTTAAAATTCTGCTAATAAAATGTAAATCTAGTCTTTTCAACATGAACTATGTGACTCATAGGTTATACAATTAGTTATTTTTCTACGGCTAAAGTGTTGCCTATTAAATAAATAATATGGCTAGTTTTATACTAGGTCAACTGTTTGTACTAAATAAAATGATATAGGTAATAATGAATTATATTTTTGTGAAAAATAAAAACTTGACTAAACAATTATTGTTTTTTTTTTAATATGGTTCAGTTTTTTTTATGACAAAACAATAATTTATGGCTTGTTTCTCACAGACACAGTTGAAGTGATGAATAAAAACAATAAATTATGGCTTGTTTCCCACAGACACGGTTGAAGTGATGAATAAAAACAATAAATTATGGCTTGTTTCCCACAGACACGGTTGAAGTGATGAATAAAAACAATAAATTATGGCTTGTTTCCCACAGACACGGTTGAAGTGATGAATAAAAACAATAAATTATGGCTTGTTTCCTACAGTCACGGTTGAAGTGATGAATAAAAACAATAATTTATGGCTTGTTTCCCACAGACACAGTTGAAGTGATGAATAAAAAATTCAAAACGAGGTAAACTTTTTAATATATTCTGAAAATACAATATTGTTATAATAAACGTTATTTAGGACAGATAAAAAATATTCAACCCTTTCAGACCGTGTGTATATTTGAAAATACATAGATTTCAGAACTTTTTCCTCACTATCTAGAGTGAATAAAAATTGTCGGTTTTCATTTTCCAATTGCTGGTATAACTGACTTTACGCGCAACGTCTTTTATTGGATATTAGCTACTAGTTCAGGCAGAAGCCATTTTTATATTTTGAAAGGTGATTTTGTGTTTAATCTCAATCAATTTTTTCACCCTGACTTTTTTTAGATGTAAGTTTAGAAGGTTTTTTGCAATTATAAATTTAAATTTAATAAAACATTATGTTTTTAAATGTATGATTTGTCGTTTTATGTACAACAAGCCCTCTTGAGACATAATGTTTCTGTTTTTCAAATTAAAGTTGCAATAAAAATTTCAAACAACTGTACCAATTTTATCAAGCATCAAAAATGTTCTACCACTGCCAGTTTTAATCAAGGTCTGAAAGGGTTAATTACAAATTTTGGTTACACAAACATAAATTGTTCAATTTTTTGTATTTCTTGGGCATTAACTATGTATGTAACAATTTCTAGACATTTTGTTTTGAAGAGTTTTATTTTACATTTGTTACTAGATTTATTTGCTAAAGGTTGCTAGCGAATGACACGGAAGTGTTGAAACCGGCAGCAAATAAATAGATTGCTAGCGGATGACACGGAAGTTTTGAAACCGGCAGCAAATAAATAGATTGCTAGCGGATGACACGGAAGTGTTGAAACCGGCAGCAAATAAATAAAAATCAAGTAACAAAGGTAAAACTCGTCAAAACAAAATAAATTATTAATAAAAGCATATTTTTAGAAAAATAATAATAAAAATGACTTGCTAAATAACATTTGGCCCAAAAAATATTTTGTTGGTTGCAACTTCAAAGAAAATTCTGGACTAGGTACATATAATACAAAATAAATGCAGGGAAATATAAAAAAAAATATGTATTCGAACTACCTAAAGAGATTCCAATAAGTATAAAAAATATTGATAAATTCAGTAATTAATAATCAAATTTCACATTAAATATATTAAATACGTAATAAAATTTTCACGCATAAGAAGTTTTGTTTTTCGGTCCCTTGAAAACTGTACATATTATTATTAAAAATGGACTCACTAGTATAAGGAGTATAATTTTCATGAATTGCTCATACAGAAAAAATGACACTATTTTTAAAATATTTTAATATATTTTAGATAAAATGGATATAGTAAAAATACCACATTACTTTAGTAAAAAGTTTTAAAAAAAAGAGCTAAACTCCATTAGACACTTAAACTGCAGTTACTTGCGGTAAAAACAATTTTACAGCCTCTATGGACTGCACGCACCTGCTAAGTGCATACATTATAATTGGAAAAACACCAAAAGAACAGATCGAACTTATTAATCTAAGATATCAAAATCAATATGGATTTAACCCCTTAGGCAATTTTGGGAGATATTCTTCACAAACACACGTAGACTCTTTTTGGGAGATATGAATCCCAGCCTGACACGGTCTCATAAAAGCGATGCTGTCTCATTTTGTATTATGGTGAGAAATATGATTTAAACAGTGTTAGAAAGAGAGAATACCAAACTTTCAGTTTGCATAAAAAAATTACCATAAACGCTCCTGAAAATTTTAAATAATTCTAAGAAACAACATTTAGCATTTGAAAAATATCAAATTATCGAAGATTCCAAACGCTTTGCAGGCTTGACATTATACAAATGAAAATGGTGCTTTGTTTAAAACACATCGACCGACTGGTTTATGTTTACTGTCCTGATGAAGGTTGAGATCAACCGAAACCGGTCAAATAAAGTGGTTTTAAACAACGAACTTTTTTTATCTGTTTGCACAGTTTGCATTAAAAAATTTACTATAAACGCGCCCGAAAAATTTTAAATAATCCTATGAAACAACTTTTGACATTTGAAAAATATTTCTCGAGAAAATTTTCTCTTGCAAATTTTTAAATAAATATTTTTATATTAACTGTTAGAGTGCCATCGCGCGCGTGCGCTCACTAACCAAATTTACCACGAGCGCGACAGCGCTCGCGAAATCAGTTGCTGTTTAGCGCGCAGTAGGGGAGGTCGCTTGCACGCATCGCTAATTTTTTATCTTTCTACGTGTTACATTAAGTTCAAATTATAATATTATTAGTAATTACAATATAAAAAGGATTTAGAAAAAGACAATTTTTAACCCAAAATGTCAGAATACGAAAATAGTTCGAGTGAAAATGAATGTTCTTCAAGTTGTGAAGAAAGTGATAGTGGGAGTGACATTGTGGTGCGGTAACACCGGTGCAGCAGCAAGGATTACAGCGCTGTGAATAGGAGCAACTTCATTTGTGCCAGCTGTAGGAAGGGGCTCCATGGAGTCTGTGCGGGAAAGCACACATATTAACTTTTATATTCCAGTTTTTGTTATAATTTTTGTTCACAATATGTATTTCCACAATTTTCTTATCCTTCTACAATTTTTTATTAAGAAAACGCCGAAAAAATTATTAAATTTGGAAAAGATACAGTTTTTTTTCGAGACAAGGGTAAATGACATCAAAAACAAAAACAAAAAGTATATATGAGTAAAAAACAATGGCACTAAAAGGGTTAAACGAAAAATAGTGAAATGACAATAACTTTTATAATACCTTTGTCTAGTTAAATATGTTTTTAGTTTGGTGTTAAGTAGTAATTACAGTTTACATGATAAAAACCAACGGCAAGCGACTTTAAAAATGTATATTCGTTTAAATTCAAAATTTTAATATTTTTAATTGTATATATATATATATATGTCACTTTGTAATACTAAAATCTGAAAGAATCTTTCACCTGCTTTCAAGAACAGTATCTTATTTTGAAATACATTCAAAAACAGCGAATTTATCTGGAATTAAATGTAATGTGAAAATATTCATTCTGTATTCTGACAGTTCTCCTAAGAGAAGTACATTGCCAAATGTCAGAGGCTTTAGGGGTTAACACATTCGCTGCCAGGATTTTTGTTACCATTAAAATTACATATGATCGATCAGTCCACCCATGGGAGTATTGGCAATGAACCGATTGAGACAATCTGAAGATGTCAATATTAGGTGAAACATGTTCAGTAGAAATTAAATAAGTCGTAAAGAGTAATTTAGTAGTATGAATCATAATTCGAGTGGTTGTTATATGACGCTGCGTAAACATTTGCGAAGTGAAGCCCAAGCCGAACCACGAATTTTGAGAAAGGAATAAAGCAACCGTAAGCGGCAATACGCACCGTTTGCAGTTGCTTCGTTCCTTTCCCATAATTCGTGCTTGGCAATTTGGCTCACGTGTGTACACATAGCCTTAGGAATGTACGTAACAGTAAAACTATATTATTTAATTGACAATAATTTTGGTTCATCTACTAAAATATTAATTGAGAAACTTTATAGTGTGGTAGATTATCACAAACAACATAATCTGATATCATTTTATTTAACATTATCTCAAATAGCAGTAAATTCAACTTTGCAACCTTTAAAATTTAACAAATTACAATCGTAAATCCAAACCCAAAATCTATTTATACAACACTTTAACTTTAACACTCACAACACCTAGACAAAAAGACAAAATTGGTAGATAAGAAATAAGGAACAACCATTTCAGATAATTTGATTGCATTTTGTACCATAAGATTTTTACGAAATTATGTGCTCTGAAATTCACAACCTTCAGTTACCAAAACTTGTAAA
Source organism: Hesperophylax magnus (assembly GCA_026573805.1). Lineage (NCBI taxonomy): Eukaryota > Metazoa > Arthropoda > Insecta > Trichoptera > Limnephilidae > Hesperophylax > Hesperophylax magnus. Next base: position 13,689,349 of record JAIUSX010000022.1, read on the forward strand.
ACTGATTTAAAACACAATAACAAACAGTTGTAGCAAGGCGAAGCACTAATTCTACACATTCATGTACTTTTGATTTGAAAATTTGATCGCTTGGAAATGTTTTTGATGCTTTAATTAAATACTGCGAGTAGAACACATCTTGGCCTTTGAAATAATCGAGTTTTTTTTTGATAAGTCTTTTTATAAGCACAGAAAAAAATTATGTATCAGGCCTATAAAAACTGCTGTTGTAATTTGTACCTGAAATTATAACAGGCAGCTGGTGTTAAGCGGGAATCAAACCCTTATCACCATTTACATAAGGAATGTTTTTGTTAGCGGCCCGATTCAAAATGTTACACGATGTAATGCATCGCCTTGACACGCATCTTAACCCTTAGAAGACGGCTAATGTTTTGTAAATATCTCAAATTCTAATAATTTTTAATAATTTGGTGTTTTTTCACCTTTCAAGAAGTTTTTAGATTTCAGATACATTTCGAAATATTCCATTTATTTGGACTTTATTGCGAACGGGAAATACACACAAATGTTCTGACAGCTTCTTTAAGAAATGTAATGGTCAATATACCAGAGGGGTTAAAGAGATTCAATTTTTTTACATCTTAGATGTTGGATGCTTAATGACTTAATAATGAATGTTCAAATACAACATTCTATACTTTCCTTACTGGAGGAGTCATGAAACGCATGGTTTTCAGTAGACCTTCTATTAAAGGGTCCGTGGAAAATGTGGTAATCAACAAAATCCCTATTAAACAATTCATGAAAAATGTGTTATCCTTCAGACAGCTTATTAAAAAGATTCATGGAAAATGTGGTATTCATAGACATTCAAACTGATAGACTAGCCAATTAGGGAAAGGGGAACAAATCAACTTCCCCGGTGTGACCGTCTCCCTTTTTGTGATTTTTCAATAAATGAATCTGACAGTAAACAGGCAACACGCATTGTAATATCACTATTTAGTCCTCGTAAATAAAATCTGCTTACAAATTACTAGTTCTTTTTAGAATGGCGTGCAAATTGCTGGCTGCGTAAAAAACTTTAACTACAAAATCGGGTAAACAAAAGTTCGGGCTTGTTTATTTTAAAATTGAATATTTTGTTACACTATTTAGTTAGACACTTTTAGAACCTTTTATTTGCCTACCTCGCTCATTTTTAGCATCACTATGCCAGGCGGTTTGTTTAAAAATGAACATTCAGATCCTGGGTAGATAAGTCCCACAATGGACTGCGCTACAAAGCTTTGCCTTACTTTAGCGAACTTTACTTTTCTACGCAGGGTCTGGTATTACAATGTGCGCTCTTCGGCGGTCAATGTACGACTGGTGACGTATTTTATTCAAACCATTCTCAAACCTTCCAGGTGCCAAAAATATGGTCATGTGGTTTGCCTCCAGCTCATCGAAATGAGATTCAGATATCATATTAGGGCAAGTCTATCAATTTGCATGTCTATGGGTATTCCAAGGAATCGGAAGTTTCATGGAAAAGGTGAAAATTCCAAAAAATCCCTATTGAAGAAACATGGAAAATGTGTTACATATATCAAAGAATCGTGAAAAATATGAAATTCCACAGAATCGATATTAAAAGATCCATATGGATGTGATGATTTATGTGATACCAAAAGGTGATATTCCACAAAACCCCTATTTCAGGGTTTCACAAGAAATACCACAGAATTCATGATAAAGGAACCATGAAAAACGTGGTATTTCAATGAATCCTCATTGAATCATCATACACATAAAATGAGAATGATAATTATATTCCGTAAACTCTCCCCATGGAAGAGGCACAAAAGATATAATAATTCACTTATTTGGTTTATCTTCTTGCACGATGACGAGCTTGTTCTTCTCTCGGGTGACCCTGGTGGCCGGGGAGTGACCGGCCGGCTGTAGCTGCTTCAGGTTCTGACTCGGAATGGCCGTCTAAAATTATATTCAACCATTATAATTACGATACTCTCTCACTAATCCGTCACCTCAAAAAACCGGGCAAATGTCCAATTAGTGAAAGCACAAAATATGCTAAAAATTAAAACAGGTTTTTCGTTAAAACAAACAAACCCCGCTATCGATCTTTCGTAAAATATGCATTTTTTGTTTTAAAGTTAAGGTGTCATGTTTATGCTTGCGGGAAGACTCCATTTTGTACTTATTCAAACAAAAAAGTGGCAGAATGAAACGGACAGAAACACTTACAACAGTTGCTAGAATACAATGAATACAAATTTCGGTTACCAAAATTTCCTAAAATAACAATAAATAATACTGGTGATTGGTATAATGGTCATCGAGAGCAAGCTAGACGGCAGTATAGTAACTGAGTGTGTAAGAATGAGATAACCAAACCCGTTGCGTCGATGTACAAAGCTTGGCGCGAGTCTATGGACTATGGTGGACTACTGAATTTGGCATACGAGTACCGGCGATTTATAGAGCTTGATATTGTGCTTACAACTAGAAAAAATAACGGCGGATTGTAGTAGTTTGTACAATAAATAAAACATACAAAGTTCGTAATTAATTAAGACAAGAAGAAAACTTGATTTACGTCAGTGGAAAAAAAGCCGTAAAGCAATAATTACCTGATGATATCTCGCAAGGCGCTGAATCCCATCTAGAAACCTTGCATTTCCCTCCATCGTGTTATCCTTGAGTTTAATCTTGGCCGTGGTGGATGCAATGCGCCTGTGCTGTGTTGTCAGCATTGTGTCAGCCTCCGAGTCAGTGTTGCCATAACCGTTACTGGGCGGGAACTCCAAGGGGAGCGGCATGCGACCGCAAATGTTGTTCCCATACATGCTTCCGTCACTCTCAGTGTCGCCGCCTGTCATCTCGCGCATCAGTTGGTTCAGAGTGTGGTAATGTCTGAAAAATATTGCACACATGAGTAAACTTAGTAATTAACCATCACGCAGTTTATCCACAGGTTTAGGCAGAGAGGATGGACTGCCAAACAACTCGGTCTTTGCACACACTCCTAGCTTCAGTCATATTCATACATTTTCTTCTGTTATTCTGACTTTTGATATGACCCAACTCAAGTATTTAGTTCACTCGATCTTGTCTTCTCTTCCTCGGGCTTCCGTGACTTCTTCTACCATTCACATTATATTGATTGGTTGCTTATATCTGTACCCGAGGAGCATACGGATGATTTTAGCAAATCTCTTGTTATTTCCATAAATATAATTTATTATTATTATGTATTTATTTATTTAACGCCCAGAGGGCTTTTACATGGTTGGTAGTATAATTTTAATTTGACAGATACTTTGAAAAATAAAAAATAAGAATAAAATTACATTTGATAAAAGCTATGCAACAAGTCATACAAACACAAGAAACAAAAACAGAAAATTACAGCTATTTGTAGGTTTACATGATGTGTTTAGGAGTATTGTTGAAATAAATCTTTTAAATGATCCACAAAACTTGCCAAGTTGGTATTGAATATGTCAACATCACCCAAGTAATGATTTCCCATGGTGTGAAGTCGTTGTATCGGAGAGTGGGCAATGTAGTTACGCTTATGTGTGCTGCTGTAGAATATTGTATTTTGTCGTGTTGTTACTGTGGGTGTGTGTATGTTTATAAGTTGCAGGAGTTCACAACAGTCGAATTTAGAGTTAAGTATTTTGAATAAGAACGTTAAATCGTTTATTTTACGTCTATCTTCTAATGTATGTATTTTTAGAGTATTTAATAAGAAATTGTATTTTAAGTCTTCGACAGGGATATTTAATTTAAAATTTATAAAACGTAGATATGTATTCGCTCAATGTTGTTAATGTGAATTTTGTAAGATGGAGACCAAAATACTGAGTTATATTCAATTAGACTTCTTACTAGAGATACGTATAATAGTTTAATGGCTTGTAAAGAATTAAAGTTTTTAGTTGTTCTTAATACGAAGCCTAGTGTTTTCATACCTTTGTTCACAATTTGATGGATATGATTGGTGAAACTTAGTTTTTCGTCCAAAATAATTCCAAGATCTCTCATTTCCGTGACTCTTTCTAAAGCTATGTTATTGATGGAATATTCGAATAAAACAGGATTTTTGTTTCTGAAGAAAGTCAAGGTTTTGCACTTTACTACATTTAAAAATAAATTATTTTGAACGCACCAATCTCTAAACTTACTAATATTTGACTGTAGTATATGGCAATGATTTATATTTATTTTTTCAATTATCATGATTGATAATTGAAAAAAACAATATTTCTTTCAATCAGCCATCAAAATATTAGTGTAAATAAGGTGAGATTTGCTAAAAACACAGGTTTTCGGCTCTCCTCTTTCGTGTTTTGGATTTGCATCCGTATGCTTCTCAGGTACAGATATATACATTTACCATATTATTTTATTAATATTAATACAGAAACATATGAACTGCTTACTGCGGTTTAAAGTCAATGAACCCACCTAGATTTTGTTGCTTATCCCATATGTTTAAGTTCTAAAAATTTGGCACATTATGACAAGCGATCGCTCGAAACGTTTTTGCAAACTTGCCATAGGATGCCAAAAATAGCTAGAGTGGATATATTCTCCTGAAACTCCTCTCTTCATTCATCCGCTCTACATGCCCAAACCATCTAAGCGTCCCTTTCTTAATCTTATTCATTCCTCTTTCATCAGTCTTGCATTCTTTGCGGATCTCCACATTTTTCACACGGCCATACATGATTTTACCACACATCGCCTGAGGGATTTCATTTCTGCATACACGAGTATCAAATATAAAATATGTAATAGAATGTTAAAGTGTATTAGCAAAAATGTAATTTCCTTTGAAAGTCATACCCCGTTTAAAATTGAATTGTTACATAAAATAAATGATTTTAGTGTGTTTTGAAATTTTTATGACTTTCAAAAATGGCATCCTTTGTTGAGAAAAAGAAACAGGGGGCGCCAATGAGACAGGCTGACCAACTGAAGAGAACTGCCGACACGGTACAGGTGAGATTCACAAAGAATTGGCATAACTCGACACATTTAAGATTTGAGGGAGGCTCTTGTCCAAAACTAGATGCTCGTAAAAAGAGATGAAAAAAAATCAACCCGTAAAAACAGTTTTTTTCATTATACATATTTTTATTAACAGATGTATTTAAAAATGGATATACCCTCACCCAGAAACTCTTTTAGTGATACCTACATATTACTAGTAGTTCTGTGAACAGTAGACCTTGTTCACACTCTCTGAGACCTTGTTCTTACTTTCTGTGAACTACTAGTAATATTACTTTCTGTTAACTACTAGTTCTGTGAACAGTACACCTCGCATGCAAGTGTGTTTCTGATTTTCTCTTATTTAATAAATCAAAAACAAAATTTCCTCTGAAATCATAAGATTTATAAATAAGTATTTAAATACTTAACAACATAATTAATAAACACAATCAATCACATTAAAAAAAATTGTATTTAATGAACCATTAACCCATCATGTGCCGACGCTCTAAATTTTAGCAGTGATTCTTTTATTTCTTACGGCAGGTTAATACAGCCAACATCTTGAACCGAAACGTAACAAATAAATTTGGAGAAAGACAAACTGAAAACGTTAGAGTAGTCTGAGTTAAAACAGGACTTCGCTACGCTCAATCAATAACAAAACATGATTTTTGGATTTTAATTCCGTCTGTTGGAAAAGTGTTGTTACCTGGCAGTGAGCGTGGTAGTGCGTCTGGCGTGCATGAGGCGGGCGTGGTGCAACGCGGCCCAGGCGTCGGCGCAGCGTCGTCTCCAACCTCCCGCCTCGCGCGCAGCCGCACCAGCCTGCGCCTCCAAAGATACACATGTGCCGCGCAGGTCTATTACCTGGTGAAGAAACATTCATATTGCAAGTAGCTTTACTCTACTGATTTCAACAGTGCATTCCAGTCTCTGTTACGACAGCTATTGCAAAACCATGATTCCAACAGCGCATTCCAGTATCTGTTACGACAGCTATTGCAAACCACGATTTGAACAGTGCATTCCAGTCTCTGTTACGACAGCTATTGCAAACCATGATTTGAACAGTGCATTTCAGTCTCTGTTACGACAGCTATTGCAAACCATGATTCCAACAGCGCATTCCAGTCTCTGTTACGACAGCTATTGCAAACCACGATTTGAACAGTGCATTCCAGTCTCTGTTACGACAGCTATTGCAAACCATGATTTTTTAATAATCCCACACCTTTAATTACCGATTAATTAATAGCACATAACCAAATACTCCACTTAGGAAAATCGTAATAAATTTATCTTTTCATATAAGATTATGATGCACAATACGAAACCAAATACTCTAAACAATACTTATATATACAAGATAAGATTATGTATACATATTATGTAAAAAAAATTATTAAAATCATCAATCACACAAAACACTAACCGATTCATCACAAATAAACACAAAAGGGGTGATAGCACTTTAACTGATCATCCATTAAGCACGCCATCTTTCAAGAAGATTACTTGAAGAATCTTGCCCACTACCCATATGCACCGCAGTGGAAGGGATGAATTCATGCGTCTATCACTCCTGGACACACTGACCCCCAGATTCCTACCCACCCCTCATACTATTTTCCTTCCCAGAACTTTCTCTCCTTCGTCTCATTCCTTTCCTTCTGTTTCCCTAAGTTCTGAGAAGGAAAAAAGTATGAGGGGTCGGTAGGAATCTGGGGGTCAATGTATCCAGGAGTGATAGACGCATGAATCCTTCCATCCCACTGGGGTGCAAGGCAATGAAGTCCTGCTGGAGACGTCAAAAGGTCTCCTTAAATCAATCTCCCCTGATCTAGCCTGCGGCGCAGTTTGGTGGTGAGACGCATCTGTCGCCAAGACCTGGAAAAACCTCACCCCATGAACCCGGACAAATGCAGAGAACCACTCGGGGTGACCTATGACAGAGTTGTTGGTTATTCAATGAATGGTTCTCGGGGCGGCGGTACCCATACCAGCCTCCCTTATTGTAGAACTAGCCTAACTGAATCTATTTTTCCAAATAAAATTTAGTTTTTGGCTAATTTCTGAAAGTGTCAGCAAACATATCTTTATGTTCGGATTACATACATCAGAATCAGGTTTGTTGTATGAAAGTCATGCTATTATTGGCAGCATTCATTCCCACATTAACTATTCACAGGTCAATTTATAAATGCTGATTCATTCCCGTATCAACTGTTAATACGGCCACATATTACAACTGATTCATTTTCATCTCATGATATGGCGTCGTCTGGTGATGTTAAAATTCGAAACAACAAACACTAACCTTTTGAAAGTACTTATAGAGCAGGGTCCTCATCTCGTTGTCAGACAGTTTGCTAAGGCGTGCCATCAACATCTCCTCGCCGCGCTCGCGCTTCTGCCCAATGGCCGTCACATCGCGCACCGGCCCACGGGCGCAGATCAGCTCGTTCTTGTACTCGATGGCCGTGTCAATGGCTTCTATTGCCTCTTCACATTCCAGAATCTTCCTCTCCTACAGAACATTAAACAACATTAGTTTATATGCTGTAAATTGACGGGTGTAAAAAAATAAAAATATAAATATTTACCTCTGTGTCGGAGAGGGATTTGTGAGTTTTCCGCTTCTGTCCTAAAATACACCGCTGATCGATGAGACACTCTCTTGTTCTCCGAAGATTTCTTATCTCCCGTCTCAACATAGACTCCTTGTCATCCGACAGTTGGCACTTCTGCAAGTCTGAAGATTTCTCCTTTAGAATATGGTCCAGGTGTGTAATACGAGCGCTGACTTGCTTCAATGTTGGCTGTTTCTTTTCTTTGCTCTTTACTTCAGATCCCTGGTAATTCAAATCTTTTTCGTACATGTCGTCTAACTTGCTCTTGTCTCGGATCAATTCAAGCTCTAGGGTGTTCTTACGTTTTTCATCTCGCTTTATTTGCTTTTTGACCAAGTCAATTTGTTTCCTATAAGCTTTCAATTTATTTTCATGTTTCTTTATTTCCTTATTGCTGTCGCAATCTACTCGCTTGCTAACTTCCAAATCCTGCGCCCGTCGCTCGTAGTGATCCACAATGGATTTGCATTTGCGAACTTGTTGGCTAAGTCTTGGATTACCATTCCCAACAATATACTTGGCTTGGGCCGCAACCAAATCTGCTTTCGCTTTCTCATATTCTTCTTTGATGTTTGACTGCTTTTCTGTACACTGTTTAGCATTATTTTGTCTTTTGACAATTTTAGATAAATCCTGGATGAGTTGTTCCTTGGCTAAACATAAACTCAATAACTCTTTTAGTTGTCCTTCTCCGTCTTGAATTTCTTTGGACAACTTTGTAACCAAACTTTGTTTGAGGGAATACTTTTGTAGCAAAGTTTTGTATTTTTTACAGTTTTCGCTAGGAACGGGAGAATCAATCATTTTGAGAAGCTCCCTTTGAACTAACTTAGGTTCGGGATCAGCATAGGTCTTGTGAGAATCCATGATTATTTGTTGAGATTCTGGAGAAATGGCTTTAGCAGCAGCTCGCCTTAAGAGTTCCAAATCACTTCCCGACAAACTCTCTCCGGGCTGAATAGTTTTTCTCCTGCCGACGTGAGCCGAAGATTCTGATAAGCATGTGTCGGAATTATCAAGATTCTCATCTGATCCTCCACAGTGAAGGTACTCCTCGCATCTGTCGGAAGCCAATTCGTCAGTTTTCTCCCTGAAGAATTCCATGTACTTACATAGTTTGTCAGTGAATAGAAAATCATCATGCTGAACACTGGTATCCGTATCTGAATCTCCCTCAAAGTCACTCAACTCACTGGGCTCCGTGTCCTCGGCAATGCGGGGTAAGGGTTGTTTGTTCACGCCTGTATCTTCATGCTCTGGATCCCCATCAGAACCGCCGATCCCCACAGCAGGAGTCAAGCATTCGTCACATTCTGCTTTTAAAAACAGCCACTCGTTAATCTGTGCAGCTTCCGCCTCCCCAATCATATTGGACTGCAGTAGGTTTTGAAACAGTCCTTCAGCATTAGATACAAGTTTGATCCACTGCTGAGCTGCAAACTGCAAACCAAACATTTGATCCGGAGGTCTGTTCAATTCTTTCTCGGGAACAACTGGAGTATTATTATCTGCAAACCCGTTTACTGTCACAAAGTTACGCACTCCGCGGCAACACCAGCATAGTTCTAGGTTCTTGATAGATTCTTCAGAGTGTCGCAAGTCTGAACTCAGGCAACAGATAATCCAAGTAAAAGCTCTTCCCCCAAAGGAATCTCTCAACATTGCCGTTAGCAAGGACTGCTCGTAATTTACAGCTTTCTCTTCCATGGGCTGGAGGAGACTCTTAATAATATCTTCTAAATTATTGAGGCTAGGTTCAGGATATCCAGAAAGTTCACAGAAGCTAGCAGTTGATAGTCTGTGATGGAGGATCCCGCCAGCACCAATCCATTTCTGTTCAATGCTAACTGTGAATACCGTGTGCGAAGGTTCATAGCATTCATTAATGGAGCCTTTATTGAGATACTGGAAGGCTTCTGCAACACTGCTGCAGCGCACCAGACCGCAGCCCAGCAGGTCCACCACCCTCCCACTGGTCACTCTCATCCAGGTCAGATGAATGATGAAGGTACGCTCTGAGGCTTGATGAAGTCTCTGGAAGACATCTTGGATAAAACGTGGAATTATTCCACGGTCCTGATCTCCGTAAATAGAATCTGCTCCTACAATTCAAAATGTACAAGATTACAATATTTCAAAAGCAATTCGTAAACTAACTAGTTTTTTGGTCTGCCACTATTATGTTAAATTTGGAACATGGCACAGTGTTGAATTGATTAACAACTGCGATGACTGGATAATTATGACTACTTATTAGATAATATAAAGTAAGCAATTTGTGTACAAGTTCAAATCATACTTTGAGTTTATACATTTTATAGTTTAAGTTCTTTATTATTATTTAGCTGTCGGCTTATTGGGTTGGAAACTCGTTACATTTTAGCATGCTCTTCTAGGTCCTGTATGCGTCAAACTATCTAAGTGTTAATCGTTAAAAAGAAATATTACCTGGCCCCAAGAGAGTGTATGTTTTTCCTGTTTTAGATTGCCCAAACATAACGATGGATGTGTCGCACCCATCTAGGAAACAATTCACTTGCGTTGCAATGATGGATGAATAAAGGTACGCCTGTGTAGTTTCTAGGGGTAAAGCGTTGTCCACATGGAATACTTGACCACTGCCGGTCATTACGGCCTGGTTTATTGGATCTGTCACGAGCCATGGTGGGGAATCAGGAATATCTGGCGGAAGTAAACGGACAGCAACTTGTATGGGCACTTCCATTTTAATGATATAAATTTAATTATAATATCATTAATTTTGATGTCCACGGGAGCATCGCCTGATAATAATCAGAGAAATTATAAGAGAGATGAGTAGAACGTAATCATTAAATCCTTCAGGGAAAAAATATAGCTGTCACTAGTCGCATTTTAGTGTATATATAGGAAAACAAATAACATTTTTTAATAAGTCGAAGTTAAATCTTTAAATATTTAATTCAGTCACAAATCGAACATTTGCCGAAAACTGAGTAATGGGCAATATCCATCCGATCCATCCTCAAAATAAAAACGCTTCCGAATTTCAACCCAAAACGTCAGACTTTACATAGAAATTTACAAACATAGAATGATGAATGATAGTGATAGATTTTTCTCTTAAAATAGTGTTTTTTTATGATCGTGATCGAAGATCGCTATAACATGGCTATAACCAATACGTATTGTAATATATCATCTCGTATGAAATGTTGCTTTATTAATTTCTTCGTGATAAAAATATAATGTCATGTAATGTAGCATAATATACATGATTACCAAAAACTATATTTCTTTTTAAGAAAACCAATCTAAGAACATAAAAAGCTTTTTTTTCAAAATAGGTTACTTAGTTTCGATAATTAAACAATAGGGCCTAAAAAAGTATTTTTTTACTTATAATAGGTTATAGTTTTATCAGTTGACCGTCGCACTAAAGCCGTAAAATATTATTTTTGAATTGAAGGAAATAGCTAATTAATAGTACTATTTTCCCTGATCGTAAATGCAAAAAGTTGTTGTTTATTGTCATTATGTCGAACGAAATGTGTGGTTTTTCTAACATTTATTTTGGGTATTTTAGAACATACTCACCCATGATATTATTTATTTTGCGCCCCGGCAACGCCACTATTGTATGTATTAAATTTCTGATTTCTGAAATGGGCATGGTGATCCAGTGATGACATACCTACCGAAATTTCGGTAAATCACTGACTTCGGCAAAAATATACCGAAATTTTTTTTAAATCTAGCGAATTCAGTTAACATCCACAGTATATGTACCGAAGTTTTTTTTAATTCTCCACACACCCTCCCCCCCCCTCATGGATTTAAAAACAGGTGGGGAATTTTTTTCCCCAAATTCTCAACCATCCCTCATCCCCATCCCTCCCATCCCCATAGATTTGAAAATATCTGGGGAATTATTATTGTCTGAAATTCGTTAACCACCCCTTACCCCATGGATTTCATAATATTGTGGGAATCATTTGTCTCCCGAAAATGTCTAGATTTTATCACCCAAATAAACCGATTTTCATTTTCGCGGTATGGCATCACTGATGTATGCCGTCTTGTTTATGTTCTTATCTATTTATTTTGACGTTTGGTTTTCAAAACGCAATTTAATTACGATTCGATGAAAATGGGATTGGTCATCTATAATTCATTGGAAAGTCTTATATGAGGAATGTATCCTCGACACAGCAATATTCGTTTAAGATATATCGCTCAAATGTTTGTTTTACATAGTCAAGAAGTTTTTATATAAGTAGCTTCAGTTCGTTCAAATAGAAACCTATTTGAATTCGGACCATCGAAAATGTTAACAATGGATCAAACAACGGCTCCAAATAATATCGCAAAATACGACCAAACCTCTTTTACGATAGGTTTGACCCTCGCTATTTTATCAAGCGTTTTTATAGGGTCTAGCTTTATTATAAAAAAGAGTGGTTTGAAACGTTTGGGTGGTCTTGGATATCTGAGAGCAGGATCTGGAGGTTTCAGATATCTGAAAGACTGGGTTTGGTGGCTGGGACTGACCATGAGTGAGTATTATCAGTAATACACGTAAGCTATGTCAATATCTACAACATAATAAGCTGTCTGCACAGAGCATTTTAGCTTTGTGTAGACAATGATTGATAAATAATTAGATATTTTATGTTTCTTTGAGACAGAGGATTCAAAAATTCCCGCCAAAAAATCTTATATTACTGTTTTGCAAAATAATAGTTTTGTTTGTGCAATATTTCTGATAAAACTACATTTTTATTATTTTTCCAGTGGGGGTTGGAGAAGCCTTGAATTTCGTGGCGTACGCCTTTGCTCCCGCATCGCTTGTCACTCCACTCGGAGCTCTTAGTGTGCTCGTAGCTGCCATCTTGTCATCCAAGTTCCTGAAGGAACGCCTCAACTTTATCGGAAAGGTGAGTTCTATCGTGATAATAAAATTTACAATCATTTTTTTTTGTTTTCTACTTACTGAACTATGCAAGAACACAATATTTTTTCTTTAATTTTCAGTTGGGTTGCTTCCTCTGTGTAGTTGGCTCCACTATCATAGTCATCCACGCTCCCAAGGGCGAAGAAATCTACTCTTTGGAAGAGTTGGAAATGAAAATTCAAGAACCACTCTTCTTAACTTATTTAATGTTTGTCATGTTTATATCTGGCGCCGTTCCGTTCTACTTGGGACCCAAGTACGGAAGACAGAATATTCTTGTTTATCTGATATTGTGCTCCGCAGTGGGGAGTCTGACTGTCGTCTTTTGCAAAGGCATTGGTATTTCTTTAAAACAAACCTTTACAAGCGACACAAATGAACTTTACAACTACGGTTTATGGACTCTCTTAATGGCGACGATCTTATGTATAATGATACAAATGAATTATTTGAACAAATCCTTAGATCTGTTTAACACTAGTTTAGTAACTCCAGTTTATTACGTCATGTTCACCTCTCTAGTTCTCATTGCCTCGTCCATTCTCTTCCAAGAATGGAAGAACATGTCGGGTGTGGATATTCTAGGTAGCGGTTGTGGCTTCTTGACTGTAATTATTGGAATCATACTACTGAATGCCTTCAAAGATTTAGATGTTCATTTTAAAGAGATTTACTCGACATCCAGGAGAGATATTACCACGCCTGAAAATGGAGACTTGGATTCCGATCGCAGAGTAGAAATATCTTATGGAAGTACACGCAACACAAGAGGATAGTTATATTTAAATAGGAACAATTCTGTACATGGACATTTTTGCCAACTTTTGTACATAGCGTTTGTCATGTCCCACGATTTTTATTGGTTTTTTCATAGTTATCTATTGTGGAATATTGGAGAGTTATAAATGTTTACTTGCAAATTTATTTTATTTAGTCAGTTAAAAACAACTGTATATATTTTTTATTATAATCATTTAGATGTGTGTTTTTACCATGTCCCATTTCTACATTCAATTAAACAAAGTCTGATTTCGTATTTAATTTTAGGTATTTAAGATTTATTTTGTGGCGTCTTAAATTTGAACCAACATTGAAAAAAATAAATTTAACATTTCTGGTAAAGAATCCGTTAGTTCCATTACGTGACCATATTTATTTATTTTTTAACACCCTTTTTAGGGGCTTTCACGTAGGAAAAGTTTATAAAAATATACACAATTATCTTACTATCAAGCGGTTTTTTTATACATAACTGAAGTGCCCCAGCAACAATTTTTGGTATTTATGAAGTGATAAATTGAAGATGTCTACTGTAAATGGTCCACCGGAATCCACATTATTACCCTCCAATAGTATTCTGGGCCAAGAATCCACATTATTACCCTCCAATAGTGTTCTGGGCCAAGAATCCTCATTATTACCCTCCAATAGTGTTGGGCCATGAGGAGTACATAATATTACGGTATTAAGTCCCAGAATTTCTGCACTGAAAAAAAAATTTCCAATTCTAGCATCTGGTTTCGCTGGAAACTTGACACAACCACTCAAGTGATTTTTGGTATATTGTGAGGAATGATATTAATTAAATAATATGATAAATGTATGATGATTTTTTCAGAAATGCAACTTTTTGCTGATTTTTTGAACCTTCATCACCGGCCCGCCCTTTTTACAAATCATTCATCTCCTCGGGTTTTAGAAAGTGTTCCTATTCTTTTAACTTGTGCGTTATACCGTTACAACTTATTACTTTAACGCAATTTTTGTTCAACTGGTAAAGCTAATTTACTATTTTGATATCACTGAACTTTTTTTACAAATTTTTGCTGTTTAATTAAAAAAGATGCCGGTGGGGCATAGAATTTGAACAATTCATCAAATTTCAAAGTTGATTTTCAAGCTCTGTGAATATACGTCTTCTTCGGCGAGATTGCAAGGACGCTTTGTTACATAATATTATTACGTTATATTCTTGAAAACCCATGAAAATTGTGTCAAATCGTAATAAAACTAAAAAAATTGTTGAAAAACCTTATTTTTGTCTTAAATCGTAATGCTTCAAAAATTTTAAAAACATTATGGCATACGAGTACAGGCGAATTTGAAATAAGTAAAAATCTTAAGCAGCTGATTGCCGGTCCACCGGTGCACGTGCGTGAAACTCGCCGCACACGAACTTTGAATCACTTTCCTAACTTTATCATATCGTTTCGAAGCCATCTCGCTCCACCACGATGCCCCGTCTTTGTTTAACCACTGTACACGAATTACAATTTTAATGATGGAGGGTTTATAGTAGAATTTAAAAATGCGTAAAACCTGAAAAATTGTAGAACAGCCTTATTTTTGTGTTAAATAGTCATAAAACATGAATAATTAGAAGTAACGAAATGGAAAGTATAAAAATGATTAAAACATGTACAAATTTTGGCAAAAATGCCCATATACAATATTAGCATGTTAGATTTGTAGATAAAATAGAGTAAGTACTGATAGTACTGATAAAGATTGCTCAAGAATGCTCGAGAGATTAACAATCAAATAATTGATTTGTTTGCATGTGTGTATTCTGATGAACTAGTCGAACATTCCAAACACTTGACAGATAACATAGTTATAGTCATTAGATCATAGATTTTCTGGAGAAAATTTAATATATTTTTTAAATGCATCTTATATTTGAACATCCATTTTGTTTTCGGGAATCAATGAATGCAAATCTTGGAGGCGGAAATTAATCCACTTCCCTACTTCCAATTGAGCTGAAACTCAGCAGATAGACTCATTGTCAATGACAATGCATTCTATTAACTTTTGGTGACAACACACGTGGACGTATACGCATTTCTCTGAAATCGGATGACATTACAGCAGTTAATATACAAAATAAATATCAGTCCTACCCGGTCTGCATTTGGCGAGGTTGTTAGCGTAGTTGTCCCTGGTAAGAATGGTTCAATCTTCAGACAAACCAAAAAAAAAGTTTTAAAAGACATTTTAAAATAGATGTATTATAAGTAAAGCAACTTTTTTATTACGGGTTGATTTTTTTATAATTATACTAGCGTCAGCTAAAATAATATATTACGTGTACCCGGCGTTGTTGGGGGTTATCCTTAGGAGGTAGACATATACCATCGCGGACTTTTCTGTCGGCCTGTTTAAGATATACAATTCCGTTGTAAATTATTTTGATGTATCTCATAATATTTTTTTTTAGACTTGATTAAAAAACATTGACTTTTTCTACTTTCTATAAATATAATATGTATTATATTTGTATATATACATAAACCTTCCGGAAGAAAAATATTGTGAATGATTGTGAAAACCCGATCAAAACCCATTGTGTAGGTTAGAAGAACTAAATGTCGACAGACACATCAGCGACTTTGTTTTATACTATGTATTTTGAGATTTGATCATACAAACATAAATTTCAAAGTTTTGCTGAAAAATAAGTACAACAAATAGCATTCCATGATTTTTTTCGACCTTTTTGCTTCTATCATGACACCATCTTGAAGAGTCATGGCCAGACTTCAGATGTGAAAATCTAGCACCTTGTTGTGGACCCAACTAGTAAACTGCCAGAGCTCTCTCCCTCGGAAGACGTTAACCTCACTGAACCGCATCCGGTGCAGTCAGAGTCGTTGTGCGTATGTGATGCACAAATGGGGCCTAAAGCATTCTGGATTATGTGAATGTGAACATATTCAAATAGAACACATCATGGAAGAATGTCCCCCTCATCAGTATTGCAGAGGCACATCTGCGCTGAACCAAGTGACTCCCGATGCCGTCCACTGGCTGAATAACCTCAGCATCCCATTCTGACCCCAACCAACTAACCCTCACCATAAGAAGAAGAATAATTCTAAGAGAGGAAAAAAATTATTACTTTATATTTTAATGTTATTTATTGAATGATAATTTGTTTTTGTTTTAACCTACATAGGTATAGTCTGATATTATTTTAAGGAAAATACTCAATATTGTTGGCTTACTGCAAAAAATCACAAACCAACTTTTCTTAAGATTCCAATTGAATTAGAAAAAAATTGAGTACTTACTGTCGTACTTATTTAGATTTTTACACGCCCATTCAACGTTGGTGTGGTAAAGCCGGCTTCGAGCCTGGTTTAAGGCCGTTTTTACCAAACAAACGCCATTGTAATAGTGATTTATTTTTTGGGATATTATGCGATGTTGCGCCACCTCCTTCTTTAGCCAACATTTCGGACAGCATTACAGTATCCGTCATCAGGGCAGATGTGTAAAGATTGTGGTGAAGTGTGTACTTATGTATGTATATGTGATGCCGTGTCGTCAACTTCAATCCTCTTTACACATCTGCCCTGATGATAGACACTGTAATGCTGTCTGAAACGTTGGCTAAAGAAGGAACTAGCGCAACACGGCGTAGTTTTGTGCTACCTTAATCTCAAATCTATCCGCCATAAGTCAAGTTTTTCACTGGTCTGACCTTACGCGCTGCGTAATATTCAGAGATGTGCTTTATTTCAAATAAATCCATTTCAAATGGAAATGCAAAATGCAAAATGGGTATTTTCCATTTTGCATTTTAAATGCTTTTCTAAAAACCATTTTGCATTTTAAATGCTTTTCTCAATGCATTTTCCATTTTAAATGCTTTTTTGCAACATTCTTCTTACTATCTCCACTCATCTTTTTTTCATAAAACCCAAATATCAGTCGGTCCTCAACCTCGCTATGAGAGATAATTTCCATTTGTCAAGTTGCTCCCTGGTAGGAGCCCTGGCAATTGAGTGATACCATTACAAAAAATACTGATTCAAATACTGAACATGGGGCCATGACGCTGTAATATTAAATGTTAGATAGCAGTTTCTATGTTTTTACGTTGGCAACATTAGTCCCGTGCAAATTTTTTGTGGTTTCATAATCTGTAGTCGTGGTATTTTTGGATTTACCATCATGTATAATGTTTGTTCTACATTGATGTCCATTATTAAATGACAAAATTGTTTAAAAATTTTATAATTATTTTAATTGTTTGACCTGAGAAACCATTTTGCATTTCAATGCATTTTGAAAATAGGTATTTTGCATTTTGCATTTGAAATGCTTTTCTAAAAACCATTTTGCATTTTGCATTTTCAAATGGAAAAGTTTTGACCCATTTCCATTTTGCATTTCAAATGGTTTTGGGTACCCATTTTGCACATCTCTGGTAATATTTACACCTCGTTTTTTTAGTAAGGCTGTTAGATTATTTTGAATGTCAATGAATTGCTAATCTTGTCAAGGTTTCATAGTTGATGATATTTTGCAGCAAGCCAACATGTGTGGCCGTGTGGCCTTCATCCATCTAGTGGTCTGACAATGGCTAGTAATTTATGATTCAGTATTCTTCCAATCATTTTACTATTTAAGTACATACATGTCTTATATATAATGTGTAGGTCTGTTATCTCATGTCTACAAAATAACAGAATTATTATTTGATATTTCACAATTTTGTACTAAGCTGCATCGCAAGCGGCCATTTTGACAGTCAATATCTGAAAAGAGAAAATAAATATATTTAGACAATTGTTATGTTTGATCATTTCCGTGGCTAAAGGTATTTCTATCCACACTTCTTTCAATACATTACGTTATTATTTTATAGAAATGCTAATATCATCATACTGATCATTGCCAAAATCTCATTTCTTCGAGGGTACTCTCGGGAAACCGGTTAACCGGGTGCATGGGCTTGTTGTGGCCGGACTGCTCACCACACTCATTCTTGCCGGGACTGCCCTCGATATGCGGCTTGTACATTTTCTTGTTTTAATCATACACCTGTAAATATTGTTTTCTTTCTTTATCATTTCACTTTAGATCAGAGGTTCCCAAACTTTTTTGCCCCGTAGATCACTTGCCAAATTTTTTTTTTCCGTAGACCCCTGCCTGCCGAATATTGAATTTTCCTAAAACTATTACTAAAACTAAGTCCCATGTGATAATCATTTCTTTTTTCGTAAAAAGATTCCGTTGCCTGCCCAACAACCGGGTGGCGAAATAGTTCCTCTGTTTTTGCATTGTGCAGACAGGGGCGCCCTTGTGAGGTATTACACCAAATGAAAATGGAGCAGGATAAGCAACGGGAATTTCTTTCTGTAGCCTTCCCTATAGAACTACCCCTTAAGTTCTTTATTAGCGCTTATTCCGATCAATTCTTCTTGTCGTATGATATCCGATTCTTCAACATTCCATTTCCACAGTCAAAATATCCTCAAACTTAGTTTTGAAATCTGTGTGAAGTACATCTAAATGTTGAACGTCATTATTACTCTGGACGTTTTTCAAAAACAAGTTGGGGAACTAGGAAAATTCGCAGCTCCAATGTGCAATTATTTTGTTCAATATATTAATTCTGACGAGAAAAGGAACGTAGACTCTATTTATATACCTCAATAAACAACTTTACGATATATAAACATACAAATATCAAATAAGTAATTTCTCAGTCTATTATTAGTATTACGTAAACTGTGTTATTTCTGTTAGGTGTATTGTGTCATTTGAGGAGTTGAGGTAAATGGGGGTCCGCTCGTATGTACCCCCATTTGAATCTCGTGGACCCCCAAATTTTTTTCTCGCTGACATAGACCCCCAGCAAGCCGATATCGACCCCTGGGGGTCCATATAGACCACTTTGGGAACTTCTGCTTTAAATGCTAAACCATCAGGCGAACACCTCTCTGATGTGTCCGTATTTTAAGTTAATATGAGTGTAATCGTGAATGCAGGGACACTGGAGGGTCTAGAATCGTTTTAAAAATAAATGTAGCTTCTTTTTACAAAAAAATTCTGAGTCCTGACTTGTGCGGCCAAGGAGGTTAATCAGTTTCCTCACACAGCCGTTGGGAAAGGGAAAAAAATGTTAAAATAAGGCACAAATCAAACTTTTTTCTTCTCAGAAAATCCTATCGCACACAGATGTATCCATATTGGAAGTACTTTTTTTAAAATAGCTTATGTGGTCCGTCCTGCGTAGGCCCTGAAAGAAGCACAGAACCGTACCCAGCGCATGGAAACATTCCTAGGTTCGTAGAAAATATATACTTAACAAGGTTCACTCACCGAGGGAGTAGAGTGGTGATGGGTTAGAAAGAGCCTGAAGTTCTTTTTCCGACGGGAAATTTAAATTTACTGCTATACAAGTGGCGTCAAGCGACTATAAATGCATTTGCAAATGATTTATTTATAATAATAATAATAAATAATATTTGGATGATTTGTATAGAGCCGTTTTTATGAAAAATCACCTCAAGGGGTCTGAATACATTATTATATATTAATGTTTGGAATAAAAGGGAAAAATCCCAGGAATATTTGCAGTGTTACTTTTACTTTGATCAGGGCCGGCACTGAGCCAAACAGCGACTGGCGCTAGTAAAATTTTGGCACTCCTTGTCAGAACCAGTAGACGCCTAGAAGTAGGTGAGTACTGTAATCACTACTGTAATCAATAACAAAACCCAAAAAATACTTGCAGAACTTAATAATAATATTAATAAATTTGATTTACATTAAATTTTTTAAAAAATAAAATGGAATTCTACAAATTAAAAACAATAAATAAAATACAGTAATCACTAATATTCGGATTTGTATTTTTGTGTAGCGCCGTTTACATGAAAAATAATCTCAAGGGCGATGTGTTCGGACATCAGTATTATCAGCACCTTGACAATTAGGCGCCCGGAGTAGACTGCTCCAACTGCGCCCGCATAGGGCCGGCCCTGACTTTGATGATGTAGAATCGAGGTTATTAGAGCCTTGAACCGATATATATTTTCTAGACATTAAAAATTGAAAATCTCATTTAGCAAATTATCATGACAAAGATATGAAAGTGTTAAGAATAATTTTATTCAAACGCCTTGGTGAAAGTTGTGAAAGTTATTGTTGCTTGAAATGGCTTTAGCCATATTTGGTGACCACATGTGAATAGCCAGCCTTCCTCTTCCCCCATACCAAAATAGCCCAAACAATTTTCATCACAGATAATGGAATAATAGAATTTATTTATAATACATACAACATAATTATACTGAAAAACTTTATAATTTATTTACGATTTATTTTTTTAACATTAACTCCACACAGGAGGCCCTGAGAAAAATAATTTCCCTCAGGGGCTACGTCATCTTTGGGGATGCTGTGTGGAGGGTATTTTTGAGAAGATGAGGTTGTCCCTCCTACCACATGGGTCTTGACACGAAAAGGGAGGAAACACGAGAATCTTTCCACAGTCTCAAAAACGAGTGGTAGAATTGACCCGTTCTTGTGAAATAAATAATGTCAACCAAGTATAAATGTTGGGCGCGCGTTTGGCACGTTTCCAGACTATGCACCGGTGCAGAAGGGATATGTACCGGTAGAACAAGGATAGCATTCCCACGCCTGTGTTCTAAAAATTGCAAATGTTTGTTAAGACAGGGGAATCTATCAAACTGACCGCCTGGGGATCCAACCCAGAGGTGGCTGCCAAATTCAACAGTGATTAAAAATATGTAATGATGATGTATTCAAAGTATTTACAAACCTATATACGTAAGTGCGTGGAAATATGTATCAAAACTAATATTTAATATCTGACGCTGCTCAGGGTTATGAATGGTTTGGAATAATGTTTTGAGGTTGTGAATTCTAGTGTACCTGAAAACTGCATGTAGTTTTAAGGTGGAAATAATATTATCCCCGATTTTATACCTACCACGTTATTACTGTTAAAAAACTACTTTAATTCCACTCCCTATATTATTCCATTACAGAGAAAATATATTAAGTCTTCCCTGGGGCGTCTCTGGCTTTTTCTACCATTCACTACTGTATACCACATTGTTACTGTTAAAAAACTACATCTTATTTACTTTAATTCGACTCGTATGTACAAACATAAGTGCGAGGAAACTTAGATTTACCAAAAACTAATATTATATAGCGAAAAGTGAAAGAGATTGTTCATTTCGGACTTCAAGCTACCTCACGAGCTTACGAGCGGCGCGATGCGTTTTTTTCCCAGAAAGTGCCTGAATGAACGACTCTTGGGAACAGTTCACCGAACACATTGCGAGGATGATCATGAAGGGACTGAGAGTTGTAATCTAACCTGTGGAAGGGTAACTTTGTGGCACTGAGAATTCTATCTGTTTCACGTCTTTCCATTCTACACGATTGACAAACAATAAATTTATATAAGCATTAGTAGGTTTAACATTGGAACCTTGCCAAGTACATTAACCTTTTAAGGGCATTGACATGTTCTAGTATGACTAAAATTTGTTTGCAAAAAAAAATAATTTATGCCTTCTCATGAGTTGCGTGTATTTCGCCGTCAACTTTGTTAAGACAGTAAGCAGCCCAGAAAGAGTTAATATGGTCATAGAATGAAAATAATCTACGCACCCCAGTATTATGGTTGAGAATGGCTCTGACATTTTTTTGGATTATTCTGTACGGAATAAAGATGTCAAGTATCTGATTGTTTTTAGGGACCTCAATAATGATACGATCCTCCCCAACATCCACTTGAACATCTGTCGCAGATATCTGGAAAATAAAATGAATTTAATAATTCACTACACAAGATTGGGGTGATTAACAATTTATTTTGGAGATGTTAATAGAAAGTCTTACCATTGCATCAATATTGAATTCTCCTATAAGATACTCTACTTTACCAGCTACGGGCTCTCGCCTCAGTTTGTATTTGATTTCAGAAGCTTTGGGTTTTTCCTCTAGTGCATTTCCATTTGAAACTGGCTCTGATTTATCTAAATCCTCAATAGCTTTGTTTTGTACTGCTTTTATTTCCTCAATCAGAGGAGTATACGTTTTATCAAGGACCTTCTCCACATCTCTCTTCTGAATTCTGTGTGTCATGAGAATGCCCATAGATTTTTTATTCTTCAGTATAACGTATTTGTTTGCCTCTAGTTCAAGTTGATATTTGTCTTCAAGCCCATCGAAAACAACAGTCAAGAAGAAGGAATTGAAGATGGGTTTTTTCTGAACTTTTTCAAAGAATTTAGTGTTGATGGCGACGTCGTACACATCAACAGGCTGCCCTTGGCGGTCCCCCTCGCTATGGGCGTCCCCCAGGCTCATGGGGACTCGGTAGAGGGAAGGTTCATCTGAACTCAATATCTTAACCAATTCATCTTCAGATATGTCATCGGGTGCCGGTATTTGATCTGTCTGACAAATGTTGATGAACACTTTTGTTTCTTCGTTCTTTTTCCAAGTTTTAACACAAAAACCTGCAAATCAAATCGGTATCTCGGAAACATTTCAAAGTAAAATAGGATCAAGAAGTTTTATAATAAATTATGAAATACATATAAATGACGCCTATGCTGTGTAAAAGAAAAGTGAATAAAGGAACTAAAAGTGGAAACTGTGGCCTGACTGCTCAGGTGCCTTATATTTTTATTTTTTGAAGTGCCACCTCACAAGAGCGCCCCTGCCTGTATAGTGTAAAGACAGGGGAACTAAGTCGCCACCCGATTGGACAGCATTGGGTTAAGATAGGGGCTGTAAGAAGGAATTTATTAATGCAGATCTTGAAGAGGCCCGGATTATATGTCGAGGAAAAATAGATGCCGGGAGCTTGTTTCACATACGAGCCGACTTACACAAAAACGAGTCAAAGAAACAACCCGTTCTCATGAAGCCAACATCAACCGTCTGTCAAGTTTCACGCCTGTGCACCAGGGATCAATGCTGCTAGCTCCATAGAGCAGGTTCCATTAAAATACCTGCAGAACAGACTCAGCATGCCCACATTGTCTGCATTAGATATGGCAATCGGTCTGTTAACAACGGATTATCAATCAGACGGACCGCCCCCCTTTACGCAGAATCTAATATGTATATACTCCCAAGTTAAATTGTTGGGCGCACTTGAGATTTGTACAGGGTTAACAGCTGTTCACTATTGAAGAATCTGCTGGCCCTATACATCAAATTGCACCAGACAGTCATTGATCTCCCTCTTTACAGAAATGTTATTTTATCTACAATATTACACCCAAAAATCAATACAATACCTGGCGATGGTTTGACAAAGCTTGTATTAGGAATCTCAGGAGGACCGAAGTATTTCTTAATGTCGTCTTCCATACTGTTTTCCTGTAATGGAAGAAAAAGGCCCACATAATAATGCTCAGGTTAGCTAATGACGTTTTTAAGGTACAACTATGATGGTATAAAATATACAAACCTTCGTTATCATTATATTTTTTTCGATGATGCTGGGATCTACATCCAGTAAAATTGATCCGTTATTTCTTGCCATTGCGAGTTACTTATTTTTTCAGGAACCCTACAAAGCATATAATTTAAAGCTATAATAAAAAATAATTTTCATAAGCCTTGGAATCTGTAAAACCAACGAAATTGATTCAAGAGAAATCTAGATTTATAATTATATTTAGTATTCTCCTTTTTGACAGATTTTAGTTTGGTTATGTTTTTGTGTTGACAATGATGCATAGATAAATTGTTCTCGTAGAAGAAAATGCAAATGTCTTACGTCTTAGTAGTGATGGGAATGATCGAAATATTTATATAATCGATTTTTTTAAACCGAAACATCAAAAGAATCGAATGATCCATTCGAATGAATCGCTCGGAGTGCGGGAGCAATAGCTACGGACAGGGGCAAAAAATTTTCCGTCGGGGGGGGGGGGTAGGATTCGAAAATAGAAAATCGAATATCAAGACTATTCCTATCGTAAAAAAAATTGTTTGCATATTCCGGTTGTAATTTATTTTCATTAGTATGGCAATATTTTTGGTAAGCAGGTACTAGCGAAATTTCAATCACTAATTTTCATTCCTGGCAATGATTCCCTTGTTGTCTGCTAGCAACATTAGTATTATTCCTGTTAGCCACGAATTTCAAATATGTATGCATATGCAATTAACATTTTTATAAATAATTAATAAGATTCGAATATCTACATACGTACAATTAAAATAAATTATTATACAAGTTTTTTTAAGTACAAAGAAAAATATTTTTATGTACATTATTATTGTGCTGTAATTTTCATTTGCTGTACTTTGATATCTGTTTTATATAATATTGTAAGCTCCTGCTGAATAGCTACTTAGTGTAGCCAGTGGGTACAAATTCCCATTAATAATATTTATAATGTACCTCTAATAAGACAATAATTATATGCCGTTTTGTTAAAAATAACCTCTAAATCTCATGTACGTTGTAGGCGCCTACTAGAACCCAAAACAAACCATTCATTCATTTGTAATTTGTATGCAATTCACAAATTATTATTAAGTAAATAAAGTTATTTTACTACAGAAAGCGTTTCATTTTAATTACTAACTAAGAGACACCGATGTTAATTTCAAATAAATTAAATATATTTGTTCGTAGCATAGGTAGCAGATATATTATGTTTATATGAACGAACACATGTCACTTGATGAGTTTAATATATAATGAATATTGTATACTGCCCGAAGAAGCTACGGTTGTAGTGAAACCCGACCAGCATTAAATATAAAAATGGTGTTTGCTAAGTTATTGGTTTATTTTATTTTAAATAAACACTACCCGAATGTCCCGAATAGATGATACATAACCTAAAAATAACATAGGTAGGTATTAAACCTTCAATTGTGAAAAACTATCACCATGAAAATCTTTTACACATAAACTATACCTACTGGAAACGTAAATCGTCACCTAAAAGTATTAATTCATAATTTACAATTCACACACGAGGTTGATTATAACATCAACATGCTTCAGTAGGCAGCCAACAATGTACTTCGTTTGTCAAGCAATCTGAGATATTTTGACATCTCGAAATATAACCTCTCGAATGTGAGAATCGATTTGCGTTTTCGAACGAATTCTGACAGTTTGAAAACGATTATCTCGGACTGAACATTCGAATGATTTCTGACATTTCAGAGCGATTGTCTCGATCCCACTTTCGATGACATTTGAAAACGATTATTTTGGAACGTGCATTCGAATTAATTCTGACCAATCACAATGCTTGGCTGGCATCGATTATTTCTGACCAATCACAGCGACGACTTTCGATGACGTTTCAAAACGATTGTCTCGGAGTTGCATTCGAATTAATTCTGACCAATCACAACGCTTGGCTGGCATCGATTATTTCTGACCAATCACAGCGACGACTTTCGATGACGTTTCAAAACGATTGTCTCGGAGTTGCATTCGAATTAATTCTGACAATGAATCGAGATATTTCGAATGGTAAAAAAGATCGAGTAAACCATCGATGATTCATCGATTCCGCCCATCGCTACGTCTTACCATAATGCCACAGTTCCAATTAAGCCCGTCATCCCACTGATCGGTAAGCAATCGACATAAACCGAATGCTGCAAGACCGTCTGGAGAAAAGCTCTACACTGAACTGCGCTGCAGACAGTTACCTTACTATAGCGAATTTAATTTTCTGTTCGGCGTCTTGCAGCATTCAGTTTATGTCGATTACTTATTATAACGATTATTATTTGAAAGATATAATAATATAACGATATAAGTTGGCCATAATTGTTTTTAACCATTCAACAATTTTATTCCATATGGTATTAGGAAAATAATTATCAAATCATAAAAAGATTTTTTTAACATGAGACAAGCAATTAAGTACATAAGATATTTTACAAGACTCTTATTTGTATTGTGTATTTGAAATATTATTATTAAGTTTTCATCTTGGCATATCAAGTTATATTCCGTGACTTTTCACGGGTAACATCTATTCTTTGGTACCTACCTATACGTAAAGCATAATGGAAAAAATTAAACAGTGTTCTCATGGTGTTCTCCAGTCTTGCAACGAGAGTGGTATATTTATGCTTGCAACCTTCGTTTGTTGCCATTGAGCAGTGGTATATTTATGCCATTGAGTAGTTTGATGATTTTTTAGCTTATATTTTCTTATCCAAATTTAAAATTCACTTTCAATAGAATAATAGAGCTCGTAAAAAATGCACAAATCAGACAAGATTCTTAGAAAATGTATATAACAAGGTTGGCTTACATTCGAACTTTGAACTCACTTGTCTTTTTTCCGTTCGAATACGAAAAAACCTAATTTTATTGCCTTTTTTCGGTTAAAACTATATTTTTTGTCCTCTTTGAGTGCCTTTATTGCTGACCAAGTCCAGTAAGTGTTATTTTATATTAATATACATTCCTTTTGCCCCAATGGCCTTTGCCATGGGTAAAAAACCACCAGATCCCGTCCCCCCTGATCCTGACCCTGTTAATTTTGATAATGACATTGCTAGCGAGGTTGAAATAATTACTGATTCCTCTACTCCCAAAAAACGAAAAGTTAGCGTCCTTCCGAAAAAGGAATCTTTTCAGGTCACAGTTCCTGTAGAGACTGTCGCTCCTCCACTCGCTTCACTGTACCCGACTTCAGCAAAAGCCCCCTTCATCGTGTATGTGCAAAACAACACTCAAGGCCACTCACTGCATCCCCTTGATTTCGGTAAATTTGTTGGAAAAAAACCACTTGGCATTTCCCCAGGTGGTATCAGATCCGAAGGAAGATTCCGCATTTGTGTAGAGTTCACAACTGCACTCAATGCCAATAAATTTATAAATTCCATTGACTACCTCTCTGCCAAAAAATACAAGGCTTACATCCCTTCATTTAATGTCTCCCGCATGGGTCTAGTGAGAGGTATCCCCACAGACCTATCCGAGGAAGAACTCATCACGGAACTTATTATCCCAGCATCTTCGGGGAAAGTTTTAAAGACTAGGCGGCTGAATTATAAAGATAGAACTTCCGATTCTATAGTTTGGAAACCCTCCCAAACTGTAGTTCTTACATTTGAAGGCCAATCTCTTCCCTCTCATGTGTACCTTTTCCACAACTCTCTCCCAGTGGAAATTTATTCATACCCGACAATTCAGTGCTTTAACTGTTGTCGGTTCGGCCATTCCAAGCAATCATGTCGTTCTTCTCCTCGCTGTTTTAAATGTGCAGAAAGTCATTTAGCAGAGCAATGCCCCTCCCCTTCCAACCCCCCTACTTGCATCAACTGCTCAGGCTCTCACACAGCCATAAATCCATCCTGCCCCGAACTTTCACGCCAAAAAAACATTAAAAGTTATATGGCTTCCAATAGCGTATCATACTTCCACGCTTCTAAAATAATAGCTCCCTCTAAAAAATCTTTTGCTGAAGTCGCCTCTCAACCCCAGTTAACTCAAAACATTATTCCTCCAAACTCGTCATACAGGAAGACTGTAATGACAAAATCTGCTTCTCGTCCTCTTAAATCCCCTGGATATGATCATCTTGGCCATAACTCCCAGCTCTTGTTCCCAAATGGTAACATCAGCTCCCCATTTCCACAAAATACCGTCTTTCCTAACACCAATTCTTTGAACTGCAATTCCTTTATCCCTGATTCAAATCCCAATTCCTCAAACAACATCATTTCTAATGACAATTCTAATATTATTCAAACTCTCATCATGTTACTTATTTCTATAATTAATAACAATAATTCCCTACCGTCCAACGCTGCCTCTATACTCTCCTCCTTAAATTCTCTTGTTTCCAATGGCTGCCCTGACAGCAGGGATTCTTCAGTGGAATAGTAGAAGCGCCTTCTCCAATAAGGCTGACCTCATCCGCCTTCTACAATTACACACAATTTCTATTGCTGCCATCTCTGAGACTTGGTTTAAACCATCTCAGCTCTTCAAGGTGAGTGGCTACCAATGTCTGCGGGACGACCGCATTGATGGGAAGGGTGGTGCAGCCCTTCTAATCAAAAACTCCCTGTCCTTCACCCCTATTTCCATTAAACCCCCAGATTCATCCTTTCAGTTAGTGGCAGCTACTGTCTCTAATATTACGTTTGTATCCCTCTACATTCCCCCTTCTACCCCATTTGACATTTCATTATGGATCCACATGTTTAGAAAAATATCTTCTCCCCTGGTCATTCTGGGTGACTTCAATGCCCACTCCCCTCTCTGGGGTTCTTCATCAACGGATCCCTCAGGAATCAAAATAATTGACCTTATGGACTCCTTGAACATGTGCCTTCTAAATGACGGATCCCCAACAAGGTTAAGTCTACCTGGGCAGAGCCCTAGTGCGGTGGATATAACTCTTTGTTCCCCAAGTATATATCCAATAATTTCCTGGAGAACTTCATCAGACCCCTGCGGCAGTGACCACTATCCAATCATTATAAATCTGGCTCAAGGGTTAAATACTAACCTCTTTAAAAGAAAGCCAAAATTTATCACAAAAAAAGCCGACTGGTGCCATTTTAGAGAATCTGTCCAGGGTCACACCCTTTCCCTGCCTACCCCTTCTTCAGATAACTGCACCTCCTCTTACAAATCTTGGTCTGATTCCATTCTAAAATCTGCAGACAAGTCTATTCCCAAATCATCCCCTGTAAGCACGAAGGCTCACCCTCCCCCCTGGTGGGATGAAGAATGCCTTCGAGTGCTGAAGGAGAGGAAAGCGGCCAATAAGATATACTGCCAACAGATGACAATGGAAAATTTCTTGAAAGCCAAGAATGCCCAAGCTGTTGCTAAACGTACATTCCGTTTTAAAAAAAAAAACAGCTGGCGTAATTTCTGCACTAATATATCCCCTGCTACTCCGGCGGGGGAGGTTTGGTCCATGATTCGCAGGTTTAGGTCTTCCTTTTCCCTGCCGAAGTCATCTCACAATTCTGATATTTGGATTTCTGACTTTCTTAACAAAATTGCTCCCCCTTATGTACCTAATCTTGACGAAGTGCCTGTTTTATCTTACTCCCCAAATTCTTCTTCTTGGTTAGATGCTCCATTTTCCATAGACGAGTCAAAAAGAGCCACGGAAGACCTAAAAGACTCAGCTCCGGGCAATGACGAAATCTTGAACATATTCATCCGCCACACTGATGACGATTCCCTTTCCTACTTTCTCTCTCTCATCAATATCTTTCTGGACTCTGGTATTATTCCCCCGGACTGGAAAATTCAAAAAATCATTCCCATTTGCAAAAGTACCAAAGATCCAAGTCTAGGCTCAAGTTACAGACCGATTGCTCTCTCTTCAACACTTTGCAAAGTAGCTGAAAGAATGATTAAGAATAGATTAGACTGGTTTGTAGAGAAAAATCATATTCTTCCCCCTTCCCAGTTTGGATTTAGAAAGGGTAAAAGTACCCTTGACAACCTTTCCTCTCTTGTTACAGATGTCAAATTAGCGTTATCTAAAAACGAATATTGTATTGCAGTATTTTTAGACATCTGTGGAGCATACGACAATGTAAATATACCCATTCTTAAAGAAAAGTTACTGGCGATTGGTATTCCTCCTAAATTAGTTCAATTCATTATCAATTTGCTCTCCGAGAGAACTGTTTTTGTAGATGGATCCGAATCCTCTCCCCACATAAGACAAATATTCAAAGGACTCCCGCAAGGGTCTGTCTTAAGCCCGATACTGTATAATATTTACACATACGATCTGGAAAAATCTATTAATTTCATGTGCAACATACTCCAATATGCTGACGATTTAACGTTTTACAAAATATCCGCCAATCTTTTCATCGCAGCATCAGCAATTAACAACGCTCTTAGAAAACTCTTGGCTTGGTTAAATAGTAATGGTCTTGAACTTTCCCCTGCCAAAAGCAAAGTTGTCATCTTCACTCGTCGACGAAAGCTTCCGGATATTCAGGTAATATTTGGCAATGAAGTGATCCCTATCTCGAAGGAAGTTAAATTTCTTGGAATGTTTTTGGACTCCAAGCTTACTTGGAACTCTCATATAAATCACGTTGTTACAAAATGTGAAAGCAACATCAATCCCCTCAGATTTCTAGCAGGAGTGTGGTGGGGATCCCACCCAGCTTCATTAAAACTTCTATACAATGCCCTCATCCGAAGCCATCTCGATTACGGATCTTGTCTGTTTGATCCAATGTCCACTTCAAATTCTCATAAATTAGATAAAATCCAGTCAAAATCACTTCGCCTTGTCTTAGGAGCCATGAAATCTTCTCCAATCAACGCAATGCAAGTGGAATGTTGCGAACCTCCCTTACATATAAGGAGGCGATGCCTGGCAGAAAAATATGTTTACAAAACATGTTCAATAACATCCCATCCCTTGATTCCTATACTTCAATCCTTAAAGTATGAGGTTAATTCAAATCACTTTTGGAAAAATCATACCCCTCCCCTTTTTTATGATTGCTACAACTCTTTCCTGGATTTATCTACAATCACCTATCTCAATGAATCTCTTCCCTTATACTCATACCCCTATGAAAGCCTTACTTTCTATCCGAAGGTCCATCAATTTATAGGAATAAGTAAAAAAAACATTAAAAACTCAACTCAATTAAATAATGCAGAATTTAACACAATTATTGAAAACAACTGGCCAAATTACATAAAATTTTTCACAGATGGCTCCAAACTCAGTCAGGACTCCCATTGCGGGGCCAGTGTCTATGTTCCTCACAGAAAATTGTGTTTCCCACACAAACTTCCCAAAGAATGCTCCATTTTCTCTGCTGAATGCATAGCTATCATAGAAGCTCTTCTACTCGTCAAATCATTAAATATTAAAAACGCACTCATCCTTTCAGACTCGCTTAGCTCACTACAAAAAATAAGCGCATCCCCACTCAATTCCAGTAGCGACTCTCTAATCTGCTCGATCAGGGACCTACTGCATTCCATGTCACTGGTTCATGCATCAGTGGTCCTAGCCTGGATACCGGGACACCTCGGTATTACTGGGAATGACATGGCTGATCATATTGCTAAGGAAGCCACTGCCCATGGTCCGTTAAGTGATATCCCTATTCCAGTTAGAGACCATTTCCCTATTCTAAAAATTAAGTACCAACTCCAATGGTCTTCTGAATGGAAAAAATCTTCTCTGATAAAAGGTCACCAGTACTCATTAATTCAACCTTCTATTCCTGTTAAGCCCTGGTTTCACAAATACACTACCATGCCTAAAAAATATATTTCTTCCTTAACCCGAATGCGGCTGGGTCACACTTGTTGTCTTAGCCATCTTGCCAGGTTCCACATAGTCAGTTCGCCGTACTGTGATTGTGGGTCAGAGGATACTCTGGACCATAATTTTTTTGAGTGTCCTATCAATGACCAATTTCCAAACTTCATGCATGAATTGGTAAAACTTGATATTAAATTGCCTACCAGTATTCCCTGCCTTCTTAGTTTAAACACTCCTGAAATTTACCATTTGTTGGCAAAATTTATTTATAAAAATGGCCTTAATATCTGACCATAATAATAAATATAAACCAAATTTCTTTCACATTCATTTGTATTCACTTGTTCAGGTTCCTATTTTCATCTATTTTTACTAATCCCAACTCTGCATATTTTGACTGAGTTAAAACACTATTCTTTATGCATTTGTATATTTTTCTTGATTCTTTTATTGTATTTGTTTATATTCATATCATAGAACTGTTTTAAAAAAAATAATGCTTCTAATTTTGGAAAAATCTGTTCTTTTAAATAACAAAAAATTCCCACTACTATTGTGCACAGGTTCCTATTTTTATAATTTTGTTACCCATTATTACCAGCTCTGTATTGTTTTTGTTATATGTTTATGTTACACCCATGTTATGTTTATGGTAGGTTTATGTTTATGATATGTTATGTGCATGTTATGTTAAGATATGTTTATGTTATGTTCATAGTATGTTTGTGTTATGTTTATCTTTATGTTTTATAATCACATTTGTTTACTCCCATATGCTGTGTTTGTTTATAAGATTGCCAATTTCATAATTCTATTTTTAAAAAACGCTACTAATTTTAGAAAAATCTTTGGTTTAATAACGAAAAGCGCCCACTTATATTGTACACAGGTTCCTATTTTTATAATTTTGTGATAATCTACTGTTACCAGCTCTGTACCGTTTATGTTAAGTATGTTATGTTTATGTTATGTTATGCTTATGTTATGTTATGCTTATGTTATGTTTATGTTATGTTATATTTATGTTATGTTATGTTTATGTTATGTTTGGTTTATTTATGTTACGTTATGTTATGTTATGTTTATGTTATGTTTGGTTTATTTATGTTACGTTATGTTATGTTATGTTGTTTTATCAATGTTGTTTTGTCAATCATGTCAATTTTATCCTGTAATTTGTTGTATTTATTAATAAGAAAAATTTTGTAATGTATGGCCAAGATCACTCTTAATGGGTGAAAGCCAAAATAAAGAATAAAAAAAAAAAAAAAAAAAAAGGTTGGCTTATAAGTCACTTTCAGAAGAAAAAAAACGCATCGGGCCGCTCGCAAGCTCGTGACCACTCGTGACATAGCGCTGAGTCCAGTTGGAGTCCTAAAGGAATGATTTCACTTCTCTTTCATTTTTAACTAGGTATATAATATTATTTTTTGGTAAATCTAAGTCAATTTCCGCGCACTTTCGTTTGTACATACGAGTCGAACCAAGGTCGATAAAATGTTTTTTAACAGTAAAAATGTGGTAATAAGTAGTGAATGGTAAAAAAAAATCGGAGACGCCCGAGCATTCTCTCTGTAAAATTTATCACCGAAGAAAGGGGTGTAACGAGAATACATTTCGTGGAAGTGAATGGCAGAAGATGTTGAGGACATGGCCTGATCAAGCGAAAAAATACGTACTTTAAAAAAAAATCAATTCTTAATAGTAATATAATGCATTTCCACCTTAACTACACCCAGTTTTCTGGTACTCTAGAATTCATAACCTCAAAACTCTCCAAACCATTATTAAATATAATTTTGGTATATCTTTTACGCACTTGAAGGTTTGTAAATACCACTACATACTTTGAATATACATATCACGATTGCATACTTTTAACCGCTGTTGAATGTGGCAGTCACCTAGAGGTGACTAGAGTATGGAGTCCCAAAATACTTGAAAAACCCTTGACTCAGTGCAGAAACAGCCGGTCCGTTGGATAGATTCCCCTGTCTTAACAAACGGTTTGCAAGTTTTAGAGCACAGGTGTCAGGTGGGAATGCTGTCCTTGTTATACCGGTATTTCGATGCTCCGAGGAACTAATGTTATTTATCCCTTCGGCACCGGTGTATGGTCGGGAAACATACAAAATCCCGCGCTTTCAACATTTATACGTGGTTGACATTATTTATCTCACGAGAACGGGTCATTTTTACGACTCGTTCTTGAATTCAACAATTCGGCTGTGGGAAGATTTTCGTATTTCCTCCCTCCTACAACATGGGTCTCTTCAAGACATTATTTTCACCACCTCATCTTCTCAAAAGACTATCCGTACAGCATCCCCAAAGATGACATTGGCCCTGAAAAAATTATTTTCGTCGGGGATTCTTATGTGGAGTTGGTGTTAAAAAACACTTGTTGAAATTTAGCTTATTTGGGTATAATTCTGTTGTACTATAAATAAATTATCTATCTATATAACAAATCAAATCTGTCAATCTCGTGAAGTAGGTACCTACCCGTATGTAATGTTCTGCTACCTCTAACTAATGATTGCTTTCATTTATCGGCACGTAAACGAATTCTCGAATAAAGATCGCTATTTTCGTTGATTCGTAAAAACATCAATGGCCTCTTCAATATAACGATGTGTCGTTCATGAGCGTGCCGCACAATTGAGCTAGTTCATTTTGATGAGCCGTGTTCGTCGTACGACTCCCGGTAAACCGTGCCACGGCTCAATTGAACGGTTACTCATTTTTATCAGCAGATATTTAATAAATTAAAATAATCCAAGTATTCATTGTTATTACATTCCCAATCATCAACTGAGAAGATAACTCCCAAAGCGACTGCTGCATAACCTACCTGCGCCTCCCTCGTCGCCATGAGCGGGCCTGAGGATTGACTGTGTGGGACCGGAGCCCTTCCGCCCTGCCTCTGGTGTCTAGAGTCTTCGGATTCTATCCCTGTTAATCCCAATACATTCTTCAAGGGCCTCTTCGGGAAGCTGGCTAAGGGGCGCAGACGCCGAGTCT
The DNA here is from genome assembly GCA_026573805.1 of Hesperophylax magnus. Taxonomy (NCBI): domain Eukaryota; kingdom Metazoa; phylum Arthropoda; class Insecta; order Trichoptera; family Limnephilidae; genus Hesperophylax; species Hesperophylax magnus. The sequence goes on from JAIUSX010000022.1 coordinate 13,723,986, forward strand.
CGCTTGCGGCTCGTCCAATCGCTCTGTTCACTCTCGGCAGGACTGCCAGACGACTGCAACTTAGCTGCTTTGGTCAAGACACAATCTCATCTTAATATTTCTCTTATAATTCTTGTAACTTTTTTTCTTTATCTTAATAAAATTTTAGTAGCAGCACCAATTGACGAAGATGGGATGTAATCCAGTTATATAACTAACAACATACGTACGCACTCACAACTAACACTGTACGCCTGGGCATTGGGAGTCTAGAGCCATTTAAAAAAATAGCCTTCTTTATAAATAAAACATTAGACTCTTGACGTTTAAAGTGGTGGGCAACCTCCAATACCCATACCCAGACTTGAACGGCGTCAGTCAGACATGTGGACTTGGATACATGTACATATTAACTAGGTAGCATCTAATTTTTTCTGGGAGCTGGGAGCCGTATAGGGGAAACCGTAGCGGGGGAGTCGTTCCGGGGGAGGTGTATCAGGCGAACAGAGTATTCTCATTGCTCATACGCTCTGAGCTCACAGCTCCCATTTACTTCAAGCGTCGTTTAATTTGAGCCATGACCCATCGCTACTTAAGGCGATGCACTACGTCGTGTAATATTTTAAATTGAGCCGCTATCAATAACAACCCTTACGTAGATGGCGATAAGGTTTAAATTCCTACTTAACACCATCCGCCTGTTTTGATTTATGCAAGAAAAAAACATTGCCAAAAAGTGCCTTTTATTTTATTTTGTGGATGTTCAGGCATAATTTTTTTTTTTCGATCATTTTATAAATAACTTAATTTTCCATATTATACAATAAAATCATAACCGAAAATGGGTTCGTAAGTAGGAGATTTTGAACTTTAAAGTAGTTTTCATAGGCCTTTACATTATTTTTTACTGGGCTTATAAAAAGACTTATCTAAAAAATACTCGATTATTTCAAATGTCAAGATGTATTCTACTCGCAGTATTTAATTAAAGCATCTGAAACATTTCTAGGCGACCAAATTTTCAAACCAAAAACACATGATTTTGCATTATTACGTATGGCATCGCCTTAAGTATTATTATTATCATCACCAAAAAGCTTTGATGTCACCTTGAAATTAAAACAGTATCTAGCTTTCAAAACCCGTTATTCGGCTCCAAGTGCGCAGATATTCTACATTATTATTTGTTTAATAATACTGCAATAAATTAGTTATTCTACCCATGCCCCTTGGTAGCTTACCTGTACAATATATAGGCAGGTACCGGTGCGTTGTTGTTATAGGTAGGTAACTATGTTTTACGAATAGGTATGTGAGGTTAGTCAAAGAAAACCAAAATAAACAACTCACCTCGATGTTGCTTGACTTACCTAGATTAGAACTTGGAAATTTTGTTTCTACAAAAAGATCAAATATTACACATTACAAATCTAATACAACAAGTTAATTATGTGTTTGTGGCGGGAGAGCGGGCGTCGCACGGTGTCGCGTAAAGGCGTTTATGAGACATGATCTGTTTATGAGAAAACTATTGGTATATTTTCGTGAAAATTTTTACAATCCTTCTAGATAAATTTAGCCTTAAGGAAATAAAATTGGGTTACTAAAATTAAAGATAAAATTAAAGTACTTTAGTACTGAAAAAAAATCTGAAACCCGGAAATGGTGTTATTTTTGGTCATTTATTTCTGAATTATTAATGTTTAAATTTTTTTTAATAGATTTGTCATATTTTTTATGAATTTTTGAGATTATTGTGGCAATTTTTTTAAATTAAGGTTTATATGCTGAAAAAATAATCCTGAAGCTTTGAAAGACGGTAATTTTGTAAATTTCACTATTTTTATAAACATTTTATAGGAAAAAATGGGTGCATAAAAATAAGGATAGATACTAAATTGAACTAAAACTCTCTCGGAAACAAAGATGACTTAACAAAAAAAAAAAAATGTTTTTTTAAATAATTTTCTTAATGAACTCTCGGTAAAACGATATTATCATATTTTTAGAATCTAAAGTAGTAGAATAGTTGCGACAGCAAAGTAATTTTTAGGAATGTTGGTACCTAGATGCTAAAAACAAATACTGAGTTAAATTTAAATTTAAATAAATAAATTTGGTGTGTTCAAATATAATTTAATTTTATAGTACCTACTAAAGAGATAAAGTATAGGAAAATATGTAAATAATAAAAGTTAGTAGACATAAATAATCATAATCCAAATTCACGATAATAATAATAATAATTGGATAATTTGTATAGCGCCGTTTTTGTGAAAAATCACCTCAAGGGCGCTGTACAATTTATTTCCTAGGATCTACATTTGTTATTTAGACCAACTGTGCCAGCACGAGGTTCGTCATCCGTTCAGGCATGTGTCTGCCGCCAATATAGCGCTGACATGTGTCTGCTGCCAATAAAGAGCGCTGACACAACATCCTCACATAGACAACAAACCTTGGCAGCACCGCTGTGATGCTCGACGAAGACAGAAGATGGAGACTCTGCTGCAAGAGTCCTAGGTAGCGAAGGAACTGTACCAGCTGCTGCAGGGAGAGAGACTACCCCGTCCACCAACTGTGCCAGCACGAGGCTCGTCATCCGTTCAGGCATGTGTCCGCCGCTAATATAGCGCTGACATGTGTCTGCTGCCAATAAAGAGCGCCGACACAACATCCTCACATAGATAACAGACCTTGGCAGCACCGCTGTGCAAAATCACCTCATCCTAGTTTACCTTAGTCTCTCAGCATTCTAAAATAAAAAATGAATAAATAATAAAAAATATCTCTCCAAATAAGGTAAATTTAATAAAAAAAACTAACTCCCCACAAATATCTGCAGCTGAAATTTTGCAACCACTTACTACAATAGTTATTACATATTTTCTGTATATTTGTTTCCTGGAGGAACCAAGTGGACAAACTATATTTTTTTTAAATATGTAAAAAGATTATTTCTCTTTATTTTCAACACCGTAAATATAATAAAAATTGTTAAAAAACTACATTAAATCGACTTTAATTCGACTCCGTATCTCTTGACGGTGCAGATATATTGCACGTAGATATTACAAGTATTTCACGGGTATCGCCGACTTCATGTACCATTTAAACATCTGTCAACACTTCAGTGAACGCAGTTTTTTTGTTATTAGTGCCAACTAATAATAACCGCCATGTATAATATGTCCCATCGCTTTTATGGGATGAAGAATCATAAAATAAGTAGTATAGTTTGGTAAATATTTCTTTACGTGAAAACACCCACTCACAGTCCTCTCTTAACTCGAAATGCCCAAAGATTCTGGGTAAGTAGCGACGTTTACGAATTCCGTTTAAATTTAGACTCGCGAATCATTTTTATGTTTTTCCGATTCATTCTTCCCAACAAAATCAAAATAATTTTTAACTTAAAAAATAATTATCCGTCCAGTACACAAGCAAGCTCTTTCAAGTGGGTAAGGTAGGGGGGCAACTAGTTCCATGGGGCAACTTAATTTACGAGTAATAATTGAAAATTAATCTTAATTTTTGAGTAATAATTGAAAAATATCGTAGTATCATTTTGGATTGTGTATTTCACTATTTACTTAAGAAAATATTATTTTACAGTTACTCCGATCCTGTGGAACTGGATTATTTGTTATAAACACGGACGAAAGATTCTTTCTTTCACTGTGTCCTCAATGTGTATAATCGGGGCGCTTAGCCCGGCCCCCTCTGACATTGTGGATATGGAAAATTTGTTGTCCTGTGTCCTCAATTTGTACCTTTTTCGCAGCGTCCCAAAGATGACACATTTCGCCATAAGGAACGTATTTCCCATCAGGGCCTCCCGTGTGGAGTTAATGTTAAAAAAATAAATTAATATCAGTCCCTGGTCGGAGCCCCCCACCCCGACGTTTGGGCTCTAGGACAGGTCCTCTCAGGCCTAGACGATGCGTTTCGTCTGTATCCATCTGTATCTGTGGTGTATGTGTGTAAGGGGGACAGCATGAGAGCGAGACAGCGAGTACGAGACGTATATAAGAGATCGTATGAGCGGGAATGAGCCTCTCAGTCCAGAACCGTGATAGTCTTCTTTCAAATAAATATTATAATACAAGCATTGTTATTATTGAGTATGTAGAGTTAACATACGTTACAGTGGCGCAGCACGGTAGTTCGTAAATTATTAAAAGTTTACGGAGAATCAGATGATTCAAGAAGATTATTCGAATTTTTGGTGATCACAGTATAGTCTGGCGCTTTTGGGCGTTGGATCGCTAAATTTTGAAGGAAGAAGAAGAAAAATAAAAGGCTATCAAATTGGAGAATTCACACGCAGCCGAGGCGAGCACGCAGATCGGGCCGGGCAAATTGCGCGGTAAAAACGCAATTTTACACGTGTGTGGGAGCCGACATTGCAACATTTTGTCGAGAGTACACCGTTACACGGGGTACGCAGAAGATCCAGGATCAAGATCGGCATCAAGGGTGAATTGGCCGGAATCCGGGACCGGGGTTCTGTCGCTACAGCGGGAAGGAAGACCTTGGAAGGTGATCGTGTCCGCAGCTGAAGGGAGACGGAGCCAGAAAAGGGTGCTGAGACGTTGGTGATTCACAGGCTCAGGGCAGGGGCTCGGAGCATAACCTCTGGAAGGGCTGAGATACGTATATTTTATTCAACTTGTTTCAGTTCTTCTCCCAATGGAGGCGATTTGTAAGAATTTGGGGACGTTCTGTTACAGAACGGGAGACTGGTCATTGTTCAGGGAACGATTGGATCAGGCCCTCATTTTAAATGATGATAAGTTGTTGTCACCAGAACGCAAAAGAGCATTTTTGCTGAGTTGCCTCACGGAAGAAACTTTCTCTCTATTATGTGATTTATGTTTTCCAAAAAAGGTTTCTGTTTGTTCTTTTGAAGATTTATGTAAATTATTTGATTCACATTGCAAACCAGTTAAAAATATTTTTGAGTCTCGTGAATTATTTTATAAATGTAAACAGTTTCCTAGCGAATCCGTTAAAGATTACGCGGCTAGAGTGAGAGGGTTAAGTTTATCTTGTAATTTTGAGCTGAGATTGGAACCATGTTTAAAGGACATATTCGTTATTGGGATTTTTAATGAAAAATTGAAACACAAGCTATTCGTAGAGGCAATCAATACTTCTTTTACGGATTGCATTAATCTAGCGGTGACGTGGGAACATGTTGTGGCTTTTAAAAAAGTAAATCCGAATTTAAATGTTGTTCATAAGGAAAGCGAGTATTTCCATAAATCCAGGAAAGATAGTCCTTCCAGGAATAAAAATTCAATGCGGAGTAAATCACCGGTTAATGGTACGTTAAAAACTTGTTTTTTGTGTGGAAAAAAAATCATTTGCAAAGAGATTGCTGGAAAAAAATTTTGTGTAATCATTGTAACAAATCGGGTCATCCTAGTAATTTGTGTAAATACAATAAAAATTATGTAGGTACTAAAAATAAACGGTTGAATTCGGTGTTCGTGGTTAATTATTTTTTTTTTTTTATTTTCTAGATTCTTATATTCCATGAAGTGGTGAATCATTTAAATTTACTGAATTTAAAGTTAATGTTCTTTATACAAATAGAACGGCGTCATATGCGCCTCACAATTTTTACCTCATATGGGTTTATTCAAATATTACCTGGCTTTTATAGACTTAGAGGCCTTGTATTTTCTCGGTAGGGAAAAAATTTGTTACCTAAAAACCCTACTAAAATTGCATGTTTTCATCCAGCATCAGCACCACCAGCGACCGACAGCGGCCATATACTACATACGTGTCTGTTTGTGTTGTGTTGGGAATGGGGGGGAGGAAATTTCGGCTGCGCCCTATTGTTGGGTTCCTTCCGCATTTGCCGTTGGGAGTAAGGAAAATCGCAGAAAACCTTACCCGGAAGGAGCGGCCGAACGTCAACTTGAAACGTATACGGCCTTCAGTAACATCGGTATATGATGTCCTGCATTTTTTGAGATGTGTGTGTGTGTGTCTGTTTTTATGTTAATATATACTTATGGGAGGATAGAAAATAAACATACATTTACATACAAATTATAAAAATATTATACAAATATATAAATAGATATATAAACATTATATATTTAGGAGGAAAGTCGGGAGTTTAGGAAATACCTACTGCTCGCTATTCGTCCGCGTCTGATTCTGGTATGTGCCATATGTGATCATGGTCCATGAGGATGTGTTTAGGTAGTCTGTGTGTGTATTTGAATGTCAGGTCGCTCGGAGCGTTGTATTGTCCTATGTCTCGTATGAGTGGATTTTTACTAAGTGTGAGTGATTTGTAAAAGCGTGTAGTGAGTCTGTGTGTGAATTCGAATAGAGTTGGAATTTGTTCTCGTTCGTGTAATCTCTTCAAGTTTGTTCTGAGTCTCGTGTTGTATGTGATTTTAATGCAGAGATTTTGAAGTGTCTGTAGTTTCTTGTGGTCTGTGTGTGAGATGCTGCTCCATACGGGAATCGCATACGAGAGTACCGGACGAATGAGCGAGTAGTAGACGAGGAGTTTGGTTTTGGGAAGTAGCGGACTCCGTCTATTGAAAATTGGCTTCATCATGCCGATCGCTTTTCGCGTGCGCGCGTGCATCTTTGCTTGGTGAGATTTCCAGTTGAGGCGGGAGTCCATGGTCAGGCCGAGATATGTAACTTCATCTTTCCATTCAATGCTGTGTCCTCCCATTTCGATGTTGAAGTCAGGTGTTCTATTTATACGTTTTCTCGTGAACATGATGGCTTCGGTTTTCGCCTCGTTCAGTTTCAGGCGCCATTTCTTGTAGTACTCTACGAGCGCGTCGAGCGCCCTCTGTAGGTAAATTGCGGCCATGTTCGCTTTCAGCGAGGAAACGTATAGTTTGACGTCATCTGCGTAGATAGACAGATTGCATCTCTCGTCTCGGGGGATGTCGTAGGTGAACAGAATGAAGAGAAATGGTCCCAGTAAACTTCCTTGCGGCACGCCTTTTGGAATCTCACGCATTGAAGATAACACGTTCCTTATGAACACTCTGAACGATCTATTCTTTAGGTATTCCTGTATCAGTCTCGTTAGGTATATGGGCGTGTTGGTGCGGTGCAACTTATGCACGAGCCCGTCTATCCATACGGTGTCGAATGCCTTCTCTAGGTCGATGAGCGCAGCAGCGGTGAAGCGATGTTCGTTAAATTTTCTTGCGATGAATTCCGCTACTCTGGTGAGTTGATGGGTCGTGGAGTGCCTCTTTCTGAAGCCGAACTGCTCGTCTGGCAAAGTCTTGTGTTCGTCGTGGTGTGGGACAAGCCTGTTTAGTATAATTTGTTCAAATACCTTGCTCAACGTAGATAGTAGGCTAATCGGCCGGTAGCTTGTCGGCTGCGTTCTATCTTTATTCGGCTTTGCGAATGGCAGCACGGTCGCCGATTTCCAAATCTGGGGAAAATGCCCAGTCATGAGGCAGGCATTGAACAATTTTGTAGTGTATATGATGGCTTTTTGAGGGAGATGTTTGAGTAAAATGTTGTGAATTTGATCGCTTCCCGGCGCCTTGTTCGTTCTGAGTCGCTTGATTGTGACCGCAATCTCGCTCGGCGTTGTGAAATGAATATCTTCAGCGTTTGTCTGCTCTGCTTCGTTCAAATCTCGTAGAGAGTCAGCTACGATCCGGTCCGTAGCCGGGTCGGAAAGGCCGTCTGTAGCGGCGTAGGCTCTCTCGAAGCCGTCGGCGAGTGTGTCAGCTTTTTCTTGTAGCGACAAAGCCGTCCCAGGGCCGTTCAATTTCTGTAGCGGGGGGATAGTGAAATCTTTGTGTCTCAGCGCGCTAGCCATTTTCCATAATGAATTATCCTTCGGCGTGAGCGACGCGACTTTTTTGTCCCAAAGTTCGCGCTTGAGTTCTGCGATTTCGGTCTTGATTTCCCTCTGCAGGCAGTTGTACGCTGTCTTGAAGTATTCGTCACGCGTGCGGTGGTACATGCGTCGCAGGCGATTTTTGTCCTTGATGAGCGATAAAACGTGCTCGGGAAGCTTGATCGTGTATGAATGTACTTCTTTGAGAGGAATGTGTGTATCTTGTGCTGTTTGAAGAATCTCTGTGAGAGTGCTTGTAGCTGCGTCGATTTCTTGTGGCGAGCGCAGAGTTCCCGAAGTGAGATGAATTCGTTCGTTGACTTCCTTTTTAAATCCTTCCCAGTCCGCATCCTTATAATTGCGCTGTTTTCTGGGGGTCCTTGAAGTTGTGCCGCCTATAGTAAAGCACACGGGCAGATGGTCCGAAGACAGCTCGTCTAATGTGCGCAGTGGAGATATTGTCTTAACATTTTTCTCGAGTACTATATCCAAAGTACTCGGATATCTAGAGCGTTGCGAGTAGTACGTAGGTCTGTCGGGCGCCATTATCGAATAGGTATTTGTCTGCATGTGTGTAAAGAGCGTATTTCCGTTCGCATTACCTCTGTAGTTATTCCAGTAGTTGTGTTTGGCGTTCAAATCGCCTCCTATCACAACGATTGGTCCCAGATTGAGCAATTTATTGAGATCTTCTCTCACTAGGTTACTTTGGGTGCAGTATACGGAGATGATGGTATGCGCTCTACCCTCTATGGTGACTTCGATAATCGTGGCTTCAGCGTGCTTCAACTTCGGAGTGGGAATTCTTGTGGACGTCATTGATTGTCGAACGAATATTGCGGTTCCTCCGCCTGATCTTCCCTGTCGGTCGTCTCGGTAAATCTCGAAGCCTTGCACTCTCAGCGGTACGCTTGGATTCAAGTGGGATTCTGATAAGAGAATTATGTCTGTGTTTAATTCATTTGCCAATGCGAGCAGTTCGTCTGTCTTGTTGCGCACGCTAAATGCGTTCCATACGAGGACTCTCACCTTCTCGGGATTAGACATCGAGGGTGGTCGTGAGGAGCTCCATCAGGACGACGAGCTTCTCTGCTCTTGAAGTGCAGCGGGCGAGCTGCGATCGCATCCTCAGGAGGCCTTGGAGCAGGGCCATGATGTCCAGGTCGTCCTCTGTAGTGGTGGGCGCGCGCACGGGCTCCTGCTGTGAGCGGGGCTGGGGGCGGGGGGGCTGTGGGGGCGGCGCGGTCTCGCGCTGCTCTTGGGCGGGGGCGGTGCCTCCGGCTACGTTGGCCCATGTGCGTCCATCCGTCCTCGGCTGAGGAGGTGGCCTGCTCGGGTTCTGTTCTGCCGGAGGAGGTTGGGGCCTTCTGGCAGGTCGCTGCTGTATTGAGGCGACGTACGCTACCCGCTTGGGGCAGCCTCTGTAGTTGGCGGGATGCGGGCCTGAGCAGTTACAGCATGCGGCGGGCTCGTCTCTCGTCTTCTTGGGGCATTCTGCCGAAGCATGCTCCAGTAAGCATTTTACACACCTTGCTGTGTGCGAACAGTTTCGGGACCCATGTCCGAAGTCTTGACATCTGTAGCACTGGGTGCCGTGCTGAAGGTGATTACTCCTGTGCTTCTGGAGTCGAATGCGGCAGTGGCACAGGTATTTGACGGCCGCGCGCAGCTGTCCCATGTTGACTTCCTTATTGAAGTGCGCTAAGTATATGGGATACTCATTTGAGGCAGTCATCTTGGCCACCTTCACAGCTGGGAATCCTTGCGATTCCAGATCCGCCGCGATGTCTTGTACATCTACTAGAGGCAGGCCCTTGATCACGGCCTTCTTCATTTTTTCGGCTTCGGCCGTGAATGTGTGGAAGCCGCGCGCCTCCGCTCGCAGTCCATTGGTGAGGGCGCGATGGTCCTCCATCGTGCGCACGAAGATGTTGGCCGTGCCGCCCCTGTTATACCTAAAAGTGAAGAGCTTACCCGCCCCCAGATGTCCTTGGACCGCAGCTGTGATCTGCGCGTGTGTCATGTTCCCCAGGGTCATCACAACCGGGGGAACACGGTCTCTCCTGCCGGTACCTGCGGGGGAGAAAGATTGATTATTATTGGCACGCTTATTACGCGGCGCGCCGGCGCCTTCGCTTACCTCGGGCAACTCTTCAAAACGGTTGCCACACTGGAGCGGTTGTGGTCCCCGTGGGGACATGGGCCTCTTTGCGGGGTTGGACGGCCTCGTCCAGCCTCCATCCTGGGGGGCAGCCGTCTCCATCGGCTGCTGGGGCCTCGGGGGCGCCACGTAGGCCGACGCTGGGCCTATCGGGGGGCGCCTGGGGGCAGGACTGGGTCCTGTTGCCCAGGAGGGGCCTGCTGCGGGCTCCGTCATCTCAGTTTCGTCGGGCGTGGTGGCAGTCGTGGTGGTGGATGGTCTCCGGGTCCTTGGGTCCTCGGAGCGGGGCTGTGGTGCGGGGACCGTAAGGCGCATGGTCCCTGTCTTCCTTCGAAGCGCTATCTGGTGGGCGCCGGGCGGTACCACGACCGGGGAGTCCTCGTGGTCAGCGGGGAGCATCCTCGTCGGGAACATCTTAACAGGCGGTAGTCGGTGCCTCCTCTTAAAGAGGGAGCACGTCTCTGGAGCTTGTGGGCGGTTTGCGGGGGCCAGCGTGAGTCTACGGTTTTTCGAGTATTGCTTGAAAAGTGTTGCCTTGATAAAGGCAGTTGGGTGGGCGCGAGCGCCTGCTCAGTGGGCCGGCGGGATTCCTCCGGCCGGCAAAAGTAGCGGGGCCTGGCTGAAACTCAAGCCAGACAAAAACGACTTCTGTGGTTATGTCGCAAACCACAAAAAACGACTTTTTCTCTCCTCCTCTCGTGGCTCGGCTCGTGCTGTCCGTGGTTAATAATAATGTGGGGCCGGAACCCACATATATAGATTTGTTAATTGGTAACATAATATTGCCGGCGTTGGTAGATACGGGAGCTGCGATAAACGCGATACCATATGAAGTGTATTTAAGATATTTTGTTTCTTACGATTTAGAAAAGTATAATGTTCATTTGACAGGGTATGACGGAACGCAGTTAAATGTTTTAGGTAAAGTGAATTTAGAGGTGTCATTTTTAGGTAAAAGTGCGAAAATACAGTTCGTAATAATTAAAAATGGTAATTCTACAATAGTTGGTAGAGATTTTTTACAAGTTTTCGGTATCGGATTAAGTGGAATAAATTCTGTAAAATTCAGTGAGATTAATTGTGATAATCATCTTGTTTTTCGTGAAAGTTTAAAGAAGAAATATGCTCATGTTTTTTCAGAAAAATCGGGTAGGCTTAAAAATTATGAGGCAAACATTGAAGTTAATTCGGACTTTAGGCCAAAGTTTGTAAATCCGAGGCCATTACCTTTTAGTTTACGTGAGAAAGTAGAGATAGAGTTACAGAGAATGTTGCATGAAGACATTATTGAAAAGGTAGAAATAAGCGATATTGCAAGCCCGATTGTTGTTGTAAAAAAGAAAGACGCTTCAATTAGGATTTGTACTGATTTCAAAACAACATTGAATCCTATGTTAGCGAAGTTGAAATACCCACTACCTCGTATTGACGATTTAATTTCATCTCTGAATGGTGCAAAATATTTTGCTAAGATAGACTTACGAAATGCATTTGGACAAATTTCATTGAACGAAAAGTCTAGAAAATTATGTGTGATTAGTACGCATATAGGTTTATTTGCATATAAAGTATTGCCTTTTGGCTTAAGCACGAGTCCGGCCATCTTTATGCAAGTCATTACGGCGATAGTTGGTGGACTTAGGAAAGTTCGTGTATTTTTAGATGATCTACTTTTATTTGGGAATTCTAAAGAGGAATTATTTTCTATTTGTGAAGCAGTACTTAGCAAGTTAAGTGATTGCGGATTAACTATTTCGCAGAAAGGAGTTATGCCTTTAGAAAATAAAATATATGCTATTACCCAAATGAGTGTACCGAAAAATGTTTCGGAACTTAGAAGTTTGCTGGGAGTTATTTCCTACTATAGGTCTTTTATACAGAATGTGTCAGGTATTTTGTCTCCTTTATACCAATTGTTGAAAAAAGGGATAAAATTTGTATGGTCTCAAGAATGCAATATTGCGTTTGAGCAAGTTAAGAAACTGCTGACGTCAGACAATATTTTGGTGCATTTTGACCCACAATTACCTATCAAGCTAATTACAGACGCGAGTGATATAGGTATATCTGCTATTATATGTCACGTATATGAGAATGGCATGGAAAGACCGATTGCATTCGCTAGCCGTTTATTGTCAAAATCGGAATTGAGGTATTCCATTCTAGATAAGGAAGCGTGTGCAATAATATTTGGTTTAAAAAAATTCTTTCAATATTTATATGGTAATAAATTCGTTCTAACTTGTGATAATAAAGCTTTGGTACATATTTTGAACACTGAAAAACAAGTGCCAATACTAGCGGCAAATAGGCTACAGCGCTATGCGTTGATTTTACAAACATTTGACTATAATATAGAATATGTCAAGTCGGGTGAGAACAAAGCGGATTTCTTATCTAGATTGCCGGTTAATAGTAATAATAATTTAAGTGATTGTATCGACGAGGTCGACGGTAGCGAATATTTCTTAAATTATATTGGTAGTCTGAACGTTGATAAGATTGAATCGGATTTTTTAAATATAATTGAGGCGGAAACGACAATTTCAAAAGAAACGATGAAGCAGTTTTCGATTAAAGATGTAAACATAGCAAGCATTACTGGGTTCGTAATCAATGGTTGGCCGGATAAAAAGTTTTTAAAGGATGACTTGTTAAAATTCTGGTATTTTAGAAATAAATTATCGACTTATGACTCGTGTTTATTTTATAATAATAAATTTGTGGTTCCGAGGGAATTAAGGGAAATCATATTGAATTTCATACATCAATCGCATTTAGGTATTGTTAAATCTAAAAATCTTGCTCGAAATTATTTTTTTTGGTTAGGTATGAACTCAGAGGTAGAAGCAACTGTGAAGCAGTGCGTTCGATGCTTGGAGTGTTTACCCACTCCATGTAAAGTTGAGTTACAGCCGTGGCCAATCAGTGGATTAATATGGAATAGATTGCATATTGATTTCATGGGACCTTTTGGTGGTTACAATTTTTTGATAATCGTTGATGCAACTACAAAATGGATAGACTGTCACATCGTAAATAAAGTAGATTCGTTTTGTACAATAAAAGTTTTGAAAAGATTATTTTCTAATTTCGGAATTCCGGAGCAGATAGTAAGTGACAATGGTACAGCGTTCACTTCAACAGTTTTTAAGGAATTTTGTCATAATTTTAATATTAAATCGTTGACATCTCCTGTCAACCATCCAGCTTCTAACGGACTTGCCGAAAATGGGGTTAGAACGGTAAAGAATTTTTTTAAAAAAATTATGATAAATAATAAATTGCCTGCTGATTTTGAGGCAATAACCCTAAACTTATTTGTTAATTTCTTTTCATCAATTTGTCAAGGGGGGGGGCAGCTGCCCCCTCCCCTTAAGGAAATACCAATACATTGCACACTATTTTAATTTTGTTCCCTGACTCGAGATCGAGATGCAATATTTTTCTTAATCTTGTATTTGTTTTTCCTACAGCAATTCGTGAAGGTAAAAAATAGTTCGTATTTCACAGATCCATAGGTACAGGGTTTTCCAATAAGGTTACTTTTGAAGCTGTCATCTTTTGACATTTGACAAGTAGAAACTACGCCATTAATAAAAATGGAACGATACACGCTTCAACAACGCATTGAAATTATTAAAATTCACTTGAGTGAATCAAATTCAAATCATCTTGAGTGATGAGGCCCATTTCCACCTCGGTGGCTTCGTCAACAAGCAAAATTGTCGCATCTGGGGCTCGGAAAACCCAAGAGTTATTGTTGAAAAGTCTCTCTATCCTCAACGTGTGACTGTTTGGTGCGGTTTATGGTCCAGCGGAGTCATTGAACCTTAATTTTTCGAAAGTGAGGCTGGAGCAACAGTTACGGTGAATGGATTGCGCTATCGAGAGATGATTAATGATTTTTTTATGGCCGGAATTGGATGGTATTGATCAGAACAACGTTTACTTTCAACAAGACGGCGCTACGTGCCACACAAGCAACGAAACCATTGATCTTTTACGGGAAAGATATCAAAAGAACAACTCTTATTGGAAAACCCTGTAGTTAATAAATGAATAGTTTAATTCCAATGCCGATGCCGTCCCTTGAAAAGCAACGAAACCATTGATGTTTTACGATTGAATATCAAAATAACACCTCTTATTGGAAAACCCTTTATAAGCTTATAATGTAAGTATATTACTGTATACTGTGTTGCATTATTATTAGTAGCGGTTTATTGAGGTAGTCTATTTACAGAGTCCAAATAGAGTAGTCACAGTTGTTGCTGACGACGATGCCGTCATAATGATTGATGTGCATCACGATGGGATGCATATAGGTCACATCAAGGTGGGATGCGAATCCGTGATCCATGATCACGGCGATGAAGTTGGTGCCTCGACACCGCGTTGGTGGAGACCTTACTTGCTGACGACGAACGACGATGTCGTCATTGTAGTGTTCATCACTGGTGAAGACTTTAGGACTTCCTGGTGCTCCAGTGTGAGGTATGTGATGGCCGGGAAAGATGTCACAAGTCCAAGGCGCTGTTGTAATCCCGCGGAGCTGATGATTAGTTTAAGCCTCTCCTGTAAGGCCGGGCGTAGTATGTTGGTGGCCCATAGTGACGCGGTGAGCTAAGAGCAGGGTGCACGACGCGGAGCATGGAACGGAGCGGCGCGCTTACCAGACGGGGACTGACTTACTGATTGCTCTGTAGCAGCTTATCACTGACTGTCCTCGGTACCGCAATGTGGTATTTATATAGTATTCACACGTAGTCTAGAAGAACCTTTTATGCCGTAAGTAGGTAGGATGGCGGCTCCGCTATTATTCTAGATAGACTACACTGCTCTCGAAGATCTCGGGCGCTCGATTCAATTCAATTCAATTAAATTAGTTTATTCCTTTAAAAACATTACAAAATTACATTTTATTTCGTTTTTAATTACATTTGTAAAATGGTATTACATAATAAGTAAGCGGTGTATAAACTATACCAGCATCAATAGAGCTTGCCTTTTAAAGGCAGCTTCACCGATGCTAAATATGTCGATATCCGAATTAATTCTGTTCAACAGCAAGACTGCTCTCCCCACCGGCATGACCATTGGCAAGTTAGTCCTGCAGGCCGGGAGATAAAACAGTCTATGCTGTCGGTGACGGAGATAACCATAAGGAACATAGAGACTAATACTCTCCATGATAGTCGGATTTTCAAACCATCCACGAATCAGTTTGAAGAAGTGTGATACAATATGCACATCTCTTCTGACCCGTAGATGGTTCATACCGAGCATGCCCAAGAGAAAGTCAGTAGGATAGAGCCACGGGTAGTAGCCATACTCCCTCAGGTAGAGAAATCTCAGAAATTTCTTCTGCACTCTCTCCAACATGAGGGAATACTTCACCTGATGTGGGCTCCAAACCACCGACCCACTCTCAAGCCTCCTAACTCCTAACCAACGCAATGTATAGCACTTGGAGAACCCGGGTGTCTCTAAAATTCCTCGCAGTGCGTAGGACAAAGCCCAGCATTTTCAATGAAGCACTACACGTCATTTCGATATGAGTATGAAATGTCAGCCTACTATCAAACATGATGCCAAGATCTTTCATAGTGGAGACACGTTTTAAACTTCGGGCATTCATGGTATACCGGTAAAACCAAGTATGGCGTGCCCGTGTGAAAGAAAGAATGAAACATTTAGAAACATTGAATTCGATCCGATTCCGTTTACTCCAATCAACAATTCTATTAATGTCCGATTGGAGTCGAATGCAGTCTTCTAAAGTTTTAATTTCCAAGAATAGTTTTAGGTCATCAGCAAAAAGAAGTGACCTGGAATGCAGAATATTTTCTGTAATGTCGTTAATAAAAATCAGAAAGAGGAGCGGTCCTAAATTAGAGCCATGTGGAACGCCTGAGAGCACAAGGAATAATTTCGACAAGAATATTCCATGAGATACAAATTGCTTTCTTCCAGTAAAATAGCTGGCAATGAATATGAGAAACCGTAAAGAAAAACCTATACTTGACAATTTATTTAATAATATGTCATGGTTTACGGTATCAAATGCCTTCGAGAAATCATTATATGAGCAATCTACTTGGTAGCCCTTATCTAAAGATTTTGAAATATAATCTGTGAGTACCAGTAGGTTAGTATCTGTTGATCGGCCTTTTCTAAACCCATGCTGTTCCGATATTAAGAAAGGCTCTACTTGAAACAGCACATGTTTATAATAATAATAAATAATAATACTTGGATGACTTGTATAGCGCCGTTTTTGTGCAAAAACACCTCAAGGGCGCTGAATTATCCATTCGAATAACTTAGCCGGGGCGGAAAGTATTGCCACTGGCCTGAAATTTTCGACAGATGTCTTTGATCCACTTTTGAAAATAGGACAAATTTTTGAGACTTTCCAGGAATCAGGAAATATACCAGTTTCTAAATATAGGTTGAATATAAAGCTTAGTGGAATTTTTAAAAATTCAATACATCCTTTTTAAAAAAATACTGGAAGAAAGTCTGGCCCAAGTGAATGTGTATGTTTCATGTTATTAATTGAAGATTTAACATCTGATTCGTCTATATGACTTATATCAATGTTTTGGGCTCCCTTCACATTCATCTTGGAAGCAGAAATGGGATTTAGTAATGGAGGCTCATTACTGTACACTGATTGGAAATGAGTTGCAAATGCATTGGCTACATCCGCTCCTCAAACTTCCCGATCACCATGCATCATGATGTCTGTTATACCACCATCCTTGCGCAGTGATTTTACGTAGTCCCAAAATGCCTTGGGATCATGCTTGATATCACTCTCTATTGAGTCGACATACGTTCGGAATGCTATATGAACATTTCTTCTAACAACTGCTCTGAGGTTACTGAACATTTCATACTCATTTTGGTCACCAGTAGCTTTCCATTTTTTATGGTGAGCATGTTTTATCTCAATGCTCCTGATGGTATCTCTAGTGAACCACTTCGGATATCGACGTCCACCTCTGTTGGGGGGTTTCCTAGGGAAGCAAGCGTCAAATACATGATATATACACGATGTACTTTCGCCGCGCGTCTCTCAAGTTCCAATGCGATGAGGATTGCATGTATTTATGTTCTAGATTCTAGATCTTTCGAGGAATTACCATGTATTATTCAAGAAACTGCTACTACACATATTTTAAGGAGTTCTTTCATTTTCCCTATCTGGATTGAAATGGACCTTTGTCGGTACTTCGAACTATTCTTTGATTATTCTTGATGGAATAAAAAATGCTGATAAAACAATGAACCTAACCTCACCGTGCTAATAAATTCATCGCAGCATTCCTCAGTGTAATGCATTTGCGGCTTGTCTAGAATAATTTCATAAAAGTCTTCAGGCATTAGGCTGACATTATTTGCGATTACCGTTGTGTACTGAACAAACGTGAGATGAAATGGATGTTCGCAATAACTTTATTCCAAGTTTTTTTTACGTAGAGATAGGCCGATGGTGCACTGAAAAAAATGAGTTAGCTAAAGTGTTAAGCTAATTGAAGTTGTGTAACCATCGCCTAAACTTCAGCTAGTAGTACCTAAAGTACTTTATGTACAGATACCTTCGTTGTTTAGTAAAATGTGCTTGAGCTATTACAACCAAACTTTAATAATAGCATACTAAAAGCTTACTTACCTAAACAAAATAATCGGTTTGGTTAATTAAGCTAAAGTAATTTACTGAACCTATTTCACTCTAGTAACTCAAGTTTATGTGTTACTTCCCAAAGTATTTAGCTAAATTTAACTAAACATCTGGTTTGGTTAAATGTTATGTTCAAATAGCCAAATTTAGGTTGGAATATCTAAATTCGGTATTTTTACATAACAATTAGTTTCTTTGCACAAACTTAAGCAAAGTGCAACAAAACTTTAGTTAAATCTCCGGAACTTTTGTAGAACTTTTCGTCGTCGCTAGAGGTCCGATGACGCAGTTGTTGTTAGTTGTCGCAGCTGCGTGTTATTTACGACGCAGTTCTCAGTTCGCCATAGTTCGCACCATACGTGAATTGACGTTCGTTGCGAATTTATTTTATGATAACCGCTGTTCCTAGTTCCTAGTGATAATGGCAGACAAAACCGTGAAGGATTATTTAATTTCTTGGAATCTGGAAGCTTACACAGAAACATTTAAAGGTGAGATTTCTTTTTTCATTTTTTTATTGATTTAGAATTTAGATCATGGAACTATGATATGT
Organism: Hesperophylax magnus; assembly: GCA_026573805.1. NCBI lineage: Eukaryota > Metazoa > Arthropoda > Insecta > Trichoptera > Limnephilidae > Hesperophylax > Hesperophylax magnus. Next base: position 13,742,224 of record JAIUSX010000022.1, read on the forward strand.
ATTATGATAATATCCATTCTTTTTGATTTAGAAACTGGCACCTTCATTATTCTATGACTCAAGTACGCAATAGATTTAGTAGATTTGTATTTATTATGTACCTAGTTTGAAAAGTGCGTGTGGACGCTACAACCAAGATTGTGTCACGAGTCATGACACAGGTTACAGAGAGTGGTATATAAAAAATAATAATAATAATTGGATTACTTGTATAGCGCCGTTCTTGTGCAAAATCACCTCAAGGGCCCCTTTATTTCTTTGTTCGTTTCCGCCAGTATTATTTTGTATTGAACGAATGTTGTTTGAAACTGCAGTATTTTCTATGTTACAGTTTTACCCTAGCCAGAAACTAGAACCAACCAAACTAGCTTTGAAATCGTACCGATGGATGGTCAATCATAGCAGGTTATGTTTCATTTTAATAAATGTATATTGCAATTATTAATTCGGACATAACATTTTGAACATTGAATTCTATTGATTTTTTTTAAATACAGGGTGACCGCCCATTGTTTATGTTTACATTGGAAATCTTCACATAAATGAAATAATTTCATTATTAAAACTATTTTATCTCCGCTTGATTCATGATACAGGGTGTTCGGTATCTGCTGTTGTATAAATATACATTTTTTTAATGAATAATTTTCATTCATTTGAAAAATAAATTTTTATTTTATTGTTTTGAAAATTTTTGTATTTTCTCGTCGTTTTTTTCTTTATTTCAGAACAAGCCATAGACTCGAAAACACTCCTGATAATATCTGAAGATGATATTAATGAATTGATTCCGACTGTAGGGCACCGGGCACTGTTTACAGCACACATTAATGCGCTCAAGGATGTTATTAATCCACCTGTCATAAGTGTAAGTTTTTAAAAGTAGTAATGAATATATATTGTATACCTAGCCCTTTTTTGGCTAACCATTTGGAAATAGTTGTACCGGACGCGATTTTGATAGAAAAATAATAGTATTTGAAATAATAATTCCTGTAATTAATGAATAAATCGACTGCCGGGGGGGTCAAGCAATTCCAAAGGGATAAAAACAAAGTTTGACCCCTTCACCCCTTCTTTCCCCTTTGTGTACATACCTGCTTTTTGTTTCAGATTGAAGATATACCTTCAATTTCCAAACAAACAACACCCATATATTATCAACACGATGACTTCGTTTAAAATGACATTTCCTTGTTGGAAAATATAAACAAATCACAAAGAATAACGCAAGAAGCTTTTGAAGAGCAAATTTCGAATGTAAGTTAAATAATTTTAGTAAATTTCAGATACCTAAGTAACTTAGGTTAATTGTTTTATACATTCCGATCTATGTATTTTAGTAGTGGCAGCGTAGAATAGCTGTCCTGTGACTGATATTATGATGATTATAGAAGTGGTTATTAGTTATGTAATCAATATGCAATTTAATTTTGTTTTCTAGGACTTACGCAATCATCTATCAATCAATGAAGGGCAAGCACTTTTAATGCAGTTTGAGTCAAAGGGTCTGTTGGACAATTCTTCCAGACTATGCAGTACTATTATAAGTAAGGAATTGCAGGGTAATCCAGATAGATCCATTACAAGCAAGAGATTTTATGAATTTGCTTTTCAAATCACGAAGTATATTTCACCCCATATGTGTGTTTTGGGCCTACCCAAAAAATTGCTTCTAAAGGTAAATTACTAGACACATACAGGCAGCGCCGAAAAGAATTTACCAAATCAGGTCACAAACAACTTTTACTATATTTAAGAAAAATTTATAATAAAAAATGATAATATAAATGTGTGTATGATAAAACGTGTTTTCTTTTTTGAGGCTTTACTGGTAACTGGAAACAATATTTTGAGAGAAGATTCTTAACAAAATAACTTTTATATGAATGAGGTTTTTAATAAGTACATTCTAGTCTTACAAAACATAATATTTATTTATTTAGGTTTCATCTCTCAAAAGGGTTGTAATAAACTACCTGCAACTCAAAGTATTTAACCCATGATTCTAAATTATGGGTATAATCCTTCGAGTTGATGGTGGTTACATTTACACCCTGTATTGTTTTCAGCTAAACTGCAAAGCTGCACTTCCTATTTAATATAAATAATCTAATCAAAAAGCTAAGCTACAGTACCTAAAGCTAGCTAGCAGTAGAGAGCTAAAACACCTATATCGGTAGGGCTATTCCAACCGAAGTTTAGTTAATCAACCTAACCATTTTGTAATATTAACTAAATAATAAGGTTACTACATCTAAACAGTTTTGTTTTTCTAACCAAACACTACAAAATGGTTTAGGTATATAATTTTTAGTTTAGGTAACACAACTAAATGCAAAAAGCTGTCTCAACCGATTAGTTTAGCTAGAATATCTGAATCGTTAAGCTGTCATAAATACAGTTTAGGTAACACAACTAAACACAGAAAGTTAGAAAGCTGTCTCAACCGATTAGTTTAGCTAGAATATCTGAATCGTTAAGCTGTCATAAATACAGTTTAGGTAACACAACTAAACACAGAAAGTTAAAAAGCTGTCTCAACCGATTAGTTTAGCTAGAATATCTGAATCGTTAAGCTGTCATAAATACAGTTTAGGTAACACAGCTAAACACAGAAAGCTGTCTCAACCGATTAGTTTAGCTAGAATATCTGAATCGTTAAGCTGTCATAAATACAGTTTAGGTAACACAACTAAACACAGAAAGTTAAAAAGCTGTCTCAACCGATTAGTTTAGCTAGAATATCTGAATCGTTAAGCTGTCATAAATACAGTTTAGGTAACACAGCTAAACACAGAAAGCTGTCTCAACCGATTAGTTTAGCTAGAATATCTGAATCGTTAAGCTGTCATAAATAAACTGCTGTTTAGCAAACAGTAGCTAAAAGTTTGGCAGTCACCACAGCAACTAAACTGTTTAGTAGATAATTACTTAAAATTTTGTAAATAGTACCTAAACATTTCTTTCAGTGTGTATTTTTGTGTTTTCTGGTATAACATTTAACAATATTTTCACTTTAATGGTAATGGCACGCCATTGGCATAAAATAGAATTGAAAATGGTAGTGGAACAAAAAACTAACAGACTGTTGTTTACTTTAAAAACTGATAATTTGATGTTTTCGACAAATAATTTTATTTGGGATTATTATTGTCCTATTATATTATTTATTTATTTCACGCCTATTAAGGCTTTTACATACATATATATAAAAAATAATTATGAAATTATACACGAAAATAGTGCAGGAAACGACTATTTAAAACAATTGCAGAAAAATAAATATAAAGTCAAAATATCACTGAACTTGATCACACAGCATGTAGGCATAAAACATAAAAAATCCAAAATATTTTTTTCTGTTTCAGTTGACAAAATTATTATGTGTTAGTCAAATCAAATTAAATACCTTTATTAAAATATTCCACTACTTGATGAAAAAAACTTCAATAAGGTATGCTTATATATTGAAATTGATGTACTAAATATATCAACAACATCGTATTATTTGTTTCCTAGCTATTGAATCCGTCGCATAGGAGTGTTTATATTGTGTAACAGTGTTTATATTTTGAATTACTATTTTACAAACATAGTAATAATTCTATATTTAAAAGGTTTTTATACTTTATGCTTTATACGTTTAAACTTTAAAATTATGGTAATGACACTTGTTGTGCCTTTTGTATTTAAATAAATAAATGTTTTAACGTTTTTGATTTGTACCCAAAAATTCGAATTTTATTTTGATTTCATGATATATACAGATAATGTCAGGAATCACTGGTTAAAGTAAATCAAGTACGTCCCATTAACATCCTGTAAATACATGGCCTGTACAGATTATATGTTGCAGTGTCACACGGAAACTATAATCTCCCTCCTACCCATTGTCAAATATCGCCAGGGTAGCACATCACGGCACTTCACCTTGGCCACACCCACGCTTATAACTTATCTGTCTCGTGTGACATGTGTGTATGGGATAGAATGACGAGCGATATAGTGTTACAGACCACGTAAAAGCTTTCCCGCATCGGTTATACGAAAATACTTAACGAGTAGTCAAGCGCGAAACCTAACACGTCATAAGTAAAAAGTTTTAAAAAAGAAGCATAAATTAATTATTTAATATCTGAAGAAATTAAAGAGAGAAAAGAATTTATAAATTCATCTTGTGATCGTGAAAAAAGTGTGAAGAAAAATTGGTAAGTTCGGTTGTATATAGTTTTTAGCGTGCTACTAGCTCCTGGGTCCTGGTACTAGGTACTAAAAAAGCATTTCAGAAATATGATGAAATGTATATATAATGATAAACGCCACACAATATATTATACACATTTTATGGAATTTAATATATAGACAGCCGACCGGGTTTTCTTAGCCCAAGCATCGTCATGGGGCCGGGGCTTATATATAATATCAAATAGTTATAATTAAATACACACATATGTATGAACATAATTATAATAACAACAAACAACTAATTATGTACATACACATATAAATTATTTATAGGAAATTAGTATATGTGTGTGCATTTCATTATAATTAATTGATGTAGCTAATAATACCATAGATCATTTTCTCATTTCTGAGCACAAACTGCCTCCTGTTTTGTTCTGTCCTGCTGTTATTGTTATTCTAAATTTTGTCATCACTTTGTATAAACAGCCCATTTAGTGTTATAATATTAGATCTGTATTGGGTAAGTCATACTGTAGGAATAATTTTAAGAACATGACCAATTACAAAATATATAAATAAATAAATAATACTAGATTACCGTTTTTAAGTTTGTTATAGTAAAGCGCACTTGAAGTGGACACTAAACTGCGCTATATAAATGCCATGTTATTATCATTATTATTAGTATTGTAGAATTATATATATATATATTTATTTATTTATTTAACGCCCAGAGGGCTTTTACATGTAGGTTGTACAATTTTGATGACAGACAATTTTGAAACATGAGAAAGAAATAATAAAAATAAAATTAAATTAAAAATAATATATGCAAGAAACAAAAACAAAAAGAACAAGAACATAAATTAAAAAATACAGCGATTTGACTGGTTTACAAAAATAAAACTTCCATTTAGGAATAGTGTTGAAATAAATCTTTTACGTGATCCACAAAATTCGCAAAGTTAGTATTAAATATATCGACATCACCTAAGTATTGGTTTCCCATAGTGTGAAACCGTTGTATTGGGGAGTTTGCAATGTAATTGCGCTTATGTGTGTTGCATTGGAATAGTGTATTTTGTCGTGTTGTTATTATAGGTATACGTAAGTTTATAAGTTGCAGAAGTTCTCAACAGTCGAATTTCGAGTTTAGAATTTTGAATAAAAAAGTTAAGTCATTTATTTTACGCCTGTCTTTCAATGTGTGTATTTTTAGAGTATTTAATAAGAAATGATATTGTAAGTCTTCTAGTGGGATATTTAATTTAAATTTTATAAAACGTAGAAATTTTTTTGTATTCGCTCAATGTTATTAATGCGAATTTTGTAAGAGGGAGACCAAACTACTGAGTTGTATTCAATTATGCTTCTAACTAGAGATATGTTTAACAGTTTAATGGCTTGTATGGAGTTAAAGTTTTTAGTTGTTCTTAATACGAAGCCTAGTGTTTTCATGCCTTTGTTTACAATTTGGTGGATATGATTGCCGAAACTTAGTTTTTCATCTAAAATAATTCCTTGTACATCGCTATTGAGGTGATTTTGCACAAAAATGGCGCTATTCAAATCATCCAAATATTATTATTACAAGCCAGGTGCGTCGCCAGCTTCCAAGCTAGGTAGGGGCAGCTTCAAATGTTATGGAGGTTACAGGGAAGGAACGAGAAATATGTACATACAAGCTGACTTGTACCCGGCCTTGGACAGGAAGCCGTGAAGGGGTCCAATGGTATACTTGGGGAGTTTGAAAGCCATCAACCTATAGAAAAACAACAAACCACAATTTTCGTGCAAAAAATTTCATGCCTCTAAATCTAATTTATGCCATTTTATCGTGATTTGGAGAAATGTGAGCATTTAAAAGATACAAATAATTGAAAATAAGTCACAATTTATGTACGAAAATATTATTTTCATATAAAAATTAAATGAATAAATTCTTTTTTTTACTTGTAGATTACCAATTTACACATTAATCCCAATTCCGCGATAACCTCGGAGCCTGTGGAACTATAGCATCCCTAACTGAAGTAAGTGACAAGACTCAAGGTAGTGGAAAATTAGTTACAACTCTCTCAAAGACACGGAAAGTGTGGATCATTTTGGCACCTAGCCTGGCCCCTTCCGACTTTGGGGCCCTTTGGAATATTTGATTTAATATTTTCAGAGTTCTATGTCCTCAATGGGTACCATTTTCACAGCATCCCCAAAGATGATATGTTATGCATTAAGGAACTTATTAAGGGCCTCCTGGGTGGAGTTAATTTTAAAAAAGCCTCTCCAGCCCAGGCCCTCACTAAGACGACGCGTTACTTGTTAAACATTTATTATAAAAAATATCAGATTTGTAGATTTGGCGCTAGTTATAAACGTCTTTTTTCATTAAAGAAGAAAATAATACTAATAAATCTAAACGAAGTATGAAACAGAACAAGACAAAGAAATTTTAAAAAAGGTAACGGTCTCAACTGGGAATCGAATAGATCCTGGGTTTGAACCCGTTATATGGGTATAACTTTCTAAAGTTAACAGAAAAAGTTATTTCAACTAAAATTTTCAATTTTTTCGTTTAATTTGTTTTTGCTATCAATTTGTCGAGGTGAGCAGGTGCCATGCTCATTATATAAAACCTGGTGAATAGTAATAATTAGTAGTATAAATTAAAATTAATAATTAGTAGTATAAATTAAAGTCGCTTTCCGCGTCTGTCTGTTTGTGCGCTTAGTTCTACTAAACTACCCTACGGATTTTGATATGGTTTTGACTATCGTTTAGAGAATTTTTCCGGGAAGGTTCTGTATATAATACATGCATATTACATTTATAGAAGTTAGAGAAAATTCGATGTTTTTGAAAATCAAGTCGTAAAAAAATATTCTCCGGCGCTTACATTGCCAACGCTGACTAAAACCTTATGAGATATATCAAAATAATGTACTAAGAAAATTTATATCTTAAAAAGGCCTACAGAAAAGTCCGCGACGGTATACGTCTATACGATAACTTCCAGCAAAGCCAGATAATATTATATCCAGTCAGCTAGTAGATAATATTATAAAATATATGAAAGAAAAACTTAAAATAAAAATGGAGTTCTACAAATTAAACTTATAATAATAAAGCCACAGTACTATATTTATTTACAGGAAGGTCTCATATAATGTATTATTACTTGTAAAATTCACTTATCATTAATAAAACACACGAATATTTCGTATCTTATTATAATATTTTTATTTTATAACATTAAAGAGGAAAAAATACATTTCACTCAATATAAGTAGCTTCATGTGGAAATATATTCGACGGAAGTGTGTGTTTTTTTTATGAACATATATATTTTTTTAAATTATCATGTAAAAACGTGTACAATTTACAAAAACATAATTATGCAAAAACAACTAAGTTATAGTAACTTATAACTGGAAATAGTGTCAGTCGTCGGACGACAGGCGATTGGTATTTTACCCCTGGCATATTAAGCAGCATAGCATCCCAAGGGTTAATGCCTTCCATAGATTGATAAACAACGTGAAAATCATTTTACGCTTTTCAATGCGTAATTAAATATTTAGATTATGTTTTACACACTTATTCATAATTGGCCACTTGTTGAGACAATCTCTAAAAGTCTGCATCATACTTACGATATTTGTAGACATTTTTAATGTTATTCTAGAAAGAATTTAAGAGGAAGCCAAAAATGTGTATATTCTTGGTATACCTTATATTGTAGGTAATAGGCATTAAAATCGCTTGACAAACGGAGACTAGAAACATTCGATTTCAAGCACAAAACTGGTTTTTATTTATTTTGTAAATAATTTTATTAGAAAGCAAAAAAGTTAATCAAGTGAAACTGTCACAGATAATTTTAGCAATAATACTGTTTTTTTTAAGTTGTTTCCTTTATGCGTTCATACATTTCAATTGAAAAAATATATATTTACGTAGTTTACATTTATATTGTTTATGGAGTAATTTATTTTTTATTTGTATTCTACTCAAGCGAAACGATAGGAAAACCTTCAATTTATCTAAATCATATTTTTTGGTATTCACTATGTAATGATTTAGTGATTTAGCATTAAGCATCGCGTTAAAGAATGTTTGACATTATTTTCGCCATAAGATATTTATTTCGTGATCATTCCTTGCCCGTACAGACTACAACAGACCATACAACATTCTGTAACAAGGGAAAACTGGAAGTTGTCTTAGTAGAATATGGCGGTTAATTCAACGAGAAATTTCATGATACTCTTGTGATGAGATGTTTGTTTGTCTTTAGAAATCGATCTTCGTAAATGGTAACCTAATCTTTTATGCGCAAATTCTTAAATTTCCACAAAACTAACACTCTCTAATAATGATTATGTTCGTTTTAATATTCCGATTTGATTAAATTTTGGTAGACGAGATAAGCTGGTATCGCAACCAAAATTGAGTCAAACGCAGTACCTACTGACACATATGCATTGCTTGAAACTTTCCAAATAATTGTGAAAAAAATATATATTCAAATTCGATGACTGTATTTAGTAGCAGGGCCGGCCCTATGCGAGCTCAGTTGGAGTCTACTGGTTTTGACAAAGGGCTCCAAAATTATACTCGCGCCTGGTGTCGTTTGTTTCAGGGCCGGCCCTGTACAGGAGAATCATTTTAAAGGAATTCTTTCTTTAATCGTGGGTCTCCTGTGATTTAAAAGGGAACTGTGGGCGGGTGTTCCCAACTATATATCTAACCAATTTGAACCATCATGACAATCAGTGTGTTTAAATTAATACGTTCGAACTCTTTAAAATGATTCGCCTGTACCTACCTACACATTATTGTACCTTTTTCGCCAATAACCATAAGTAGGCGTAAGCAAGTCATTAGACTGTTTCTCAGTGACTTTTCAATGACGACATCACTGTCGGAAGTAAATACATATGCACCGATACACACAATTCTGTTAATTGAGCCGACTCTATAGCTCATTCAAATTTATTATATTATTATTATTATACCTACCACAACATATTTTAATTTAAGCCAGTAATTGCTTTCTAAGAAAATGTGTTCCCACTTCGTAAATCTCGTAAGTTAATAAATATTATTATAATTCCGAACCTACTTCTAATGTTATCGTTATATACACTGAACATAAAATCCCTAGAAGTGTGATTAATCTCCACCGAATTGAAAAAAAAAATGTAGAGCCAATTTACCAAAGACCTTTTACTGTAACAGACGGATTACAATTTTTAGAGCACATGCGTCAGGTTGGAATGTTGTCTTGTTCTAGTTGTATTTTAATTGAAGATGCTCAAAGGAACTAGGGTTATTGATCCTTTAAACATCAGTGCACAGTCAGGAAACACGCCAAACGCGCGTGCACGGTTTTCATTTTGTCGTATTAGAACAGGTTCTTTCTATAACTGTTTCCACCCTCCTACAACATGGGTCTCCCCAAGAATCATGCTCACATCTTCCTCTTCTCAGAATGATCCTGTACACAGCATCCTCAAAGACGATAAAGGCTTGGAAATTAATTTATTCGGAATTTCCTTTAAAAAATATATTGGTAAATTCATACACATATCAGGGCAACAGTGAGATATCTCTGAAAAAATATTGCTTTTGAGTATGCTTTGTTCCATGTAAAATCATGATTTTCTACATGGCGCATCACAGTATTATTGCTTTAAAAAAATTATGCCTGTATTACAATTGAAATCTCAGTGTTGAAGTTTCTGGTTACTCAGAGCAACACTGAAATTCTGCTGTTGATCAAATAGTATCTAAGAAAAGTATTTTTTAAGATATCCCACTGTTGTTTTCAGGTGACGATATTTATAGTATTATAAACACCTAAATTCATTGTGCATATAACCATGTTTAAATTATTTTGCTTAAATCCGCCTAGCTACGAATATATATAATTTTCTTACATCGAACGTATTCAACAAATAAAATAAATAATAATATTAAATTATTTAATATAAACGGTGTCGGTAAACTGGTAGTTAAGCGGGAAATTTGTGAATCTACGTCACATTTACGTATAACTTATTTTGATCTGAGCCTTAAAATTTTTAAATCGAGTCCGAAGTTGGAATTTTTTTAATGCTTCGAAGCCTAGACCTGGTTCAATAAAAAAATTTAACCATGTACATGCCGAAAATGCGGAAATTTAAAAAAACAAAACCGAAAAGAAGTTTTATTAGGTTCTCTAAATAATGTAGATTCATCAGTTTCCCGCTTGTAATATGAATTTCCGGACACCGTGTATAATATAATACATTATTATTTATAAATTTCAACTAATTTTTCAAGAATGAAGAATTTAAAAAAAAAGATGTAAGAATTTTTAAATAACTTTTCGCTGCCATGCTGTTTTAAAAATAGGTAAATATTCGGAATCGCTGGACACGGATAATACGAAATATTTTTAAATAAAACCTTCAGATTTACCTTAATTACTATAAAAGGAATCTGACTGCATTTGTGAAATTTTTAATTTTAGCATTTTAATTTTTAATTACGTAAAATGAAAATTCACTTTCGTTGTGTGGGATGACAGCTGGAATGATTTCTGTTGATGACATTTTCTCTTGTTGGTATTCCTGATACGAGTGGCAAGATTTTTTACCACATGCAAATACTAGGTAGGTACTGTTTTAGCCAAACTCGAAAAATAAAATAAAGATATTTAGGTATGTTTTATAAAATAGAATCAGTCAGATTCCTTTTATAGTAATTAAGGTAAATCAGAAGGTTGTATTTAAAAATATTTCGTATTATCCGTGTCCAGCGATTCCGAATAATTACCTAAAAATATAATCAATTTTATTAATATATGTATTTAAAATATATTTATTTCTTGTTTGAACCTTCCTCCACAGGGACTGACTGGGGACTGATTGGTAAGCCGCGCTATCACTTAGGCCAAATCCTAATTGGATGGTACCGAGATTTATATCGAATATTAACTGCTGTAAATTTAGTCATCGAATTTCACAGATATAAAAGTTTATAAAATGCATTGTCATCGACAATGAGTCTATCTGCCGAGTTTCAGCTCGATCGGATATCGGGAAGTGGATTAATTTGCACTTCCAAAATTACATTTCATTCAATCATTTATTTATTCATTAATTCGTTTAAGGCGATGCACTACGTCGTGTAAAATTTTAAATTGAGCCGCTATCAATAACAACCCTTATGTAGATGGCGATAAGGTTTAAATTCCCACTTAACACCATCCGCCTGTTTTGATTTATGCAAGAAAAAACATGGCCAAAAAGTGCCTTTTATTTTATTTTGTAAATGTTCAGGCATAAATATTTAATTTTTTTCGATCATTTTATAAATAACTTAATTTTCCACATTATACAATAAAATCGCAACGGAAAATGTGTTCGTAAGTAGGAGATTTTGAACTTTAAAGCAGTTTTCATAGGCCTTATACATTATTTTTTTCTGGGCTTATAAAAAGACTTGTATAAAAAATACTCGATTATTTCAAAGGCCAAGATGTATTCTACTCGCAGTATTTAATTAAAGCATCTGAAATATTTCTAGGCGACCAAATTTTCAAACCAAAAACACATGGTTTTGCATTACTACGTATGGCATCGCTTTAAGAAAAAAAATCGAAATTCAAATATGTGTATTTAAATAGACAGAAATTCGATATTTAAATTTTTTATCCATTTCGCCAGATGTGAGGAAAAATTGTTAGGTACTCTGGCACACGGACACGCTCACAGCACATGCTATCGGTTACGTATATAATATTATTATTCTAAATTATTGGCTCGACGCTATCGTGAAAATAAAAGTGTTCTTTGAAATTCTTACCTTATTAATATCCAAACTAGTTTTCGCTGTGAGACGCAACCGGTTCGTTTTTGAGATTGACCAATACTATACTGACTTACATTTATAAATTATTATTATTGCACTTACTGATGTACCCAGGTAGGATTTATTTATATTCATTAACAACATTTAACAGATTAATAATATATGTGCCATAAGTTTTTTTTTAATTATATGTAATCTCACAAAAGTCCCAACTGTCTGGAGCCAGTGAGTCTATGGCATCCCAAATTGGGGTATGTTGTGAGGATGAAGGTAGTGGGGATGAGCAGGAGAAGGGAAGAAGGAATGTGGGCAAGTACCTGGCTGTTCAGATCTGATCACCTAACGCGATTAAAGCCATTTCAATTCTAAATGGTGGTCTTTCTCCTGGGTGACACTGATAGTACCTTTCACTCTGGAACGTGCTGCAAATATACGTCTTATTTTAAATGAGTAATTTGTGAAATTACACAAATAAATTTTACTTGCTCACGCCGTGATTTGAACCCACGACCTCCAGCTTGCTAGTCAAGAACCTTACCCCTCGACCACGGAGACCGCTAATGTATTATGAATAATGATTTTTTTTCTAACCTTTTGCACTTATACTACACCTTTTTAGTTATTCTATATTTAAAAAAAAATTATACTTAATATCTTTAAACTTTACACTTATGTTAATTGCATATGTTGTGCCGTTTGTATGTAAATAAATAAATATTGATAGGTTCGATATAAAAGTTCTTCAAACCATTTACTTACAAAACAATGTCGTCAGACGCAGCAGACGATTTTTTTTAGAAAAAACTGAAAGTTACATGTTTGCAAGGGGAAGGTCACCAAATGTTTTGCAATATCACGACCAACCGGTTAGTAGCGCGGTAGTTTTTTTTAAATTTAATTTAACCCGGGCTTTCCGAATTCGATCCTCTGGTAGATTAGTCCTCCGTCATGGCAAAAGCCACGTTTCCGCTTATGATGATGGAAGTGGGTGGATTTTCAATATTGAACCTTGTAGAATATTTGTAACCCGAGAACCCTGTATTTCTAAATTTATGAAAAAATACTGTTAATCCATACATAATACTTATTTACTAATTAAAAGGTTCATCTGAAACATTCTTGCAATGATGTACCTACTAGTTGATTTCATTAGGAATTCCTTTGATCGACATTTCAGCCCATTTACGCCGGTGGCAACCATCGCTCCCCTGGATATCACCAACGCCCCCACTGGTCGGTACCACCCCTTTTGGGAATCACAGATGTATTGGATGCCAAAAGATAAAATTATATTACATTTAGTGCAGAATTAATAGAACAGTATTATTAAGGAAGTGTAAAAATTGAAAGTTTAAGTGTAATTGAAAGTTATTCAATTTGTAAATTTCAAACGAAATCACGCACTCCTCACGCTGGTGGCGATAAAGTTGAAATTGCCGCTGGACAAAAGTTCGTTAGTAAGGTTTTCTACACATCGAAACATTTTTACAAGTCTAAAGCTTTTTTACTTCGAAGCTTACAAAAAAACTCACTAACATATCTACTCCATCAAAGTTGAGACCTATATGTGTAAAGTAGAACACTTTTGAAAAGTAAAAAAAAAAAACAAATCTAATCTCATCTAATCTAACCTAACCTAACCCAGTTTTTTATGTAATTTTATCGCTTTTCACGACTTTATTTCATTTTTAAAATTGAAATATAAACCAAAGATACAAATTAATAATGTGTTGCATTCTAATAATTTAGTTTAACACCCAGTTACTAGAGAAATAAGCTCGGGTCTTAAAAGAAATAAAGGTATCTCGGTTTTAGCCGAAAGTCGCGAGTTCAAATCCCGGCGTTAATTTTATTTGTTGAATTTATGTTATTCCACAATATATTAATTTAACTAAATAAACAAACCATCACGCCGTTTCCCAGGGGTAGTCGGAGAGGACGAACCGCACTTGGCGCACACCCCTGGCCTCATTCACATTCATACATACTCTTCTATTATTCTGACTCTTAACAAAGCCGGACACAAGTATCCGATTCACTTGATCGTGCCATGTCTTACCTATTAATTAATTAACCATAATATATGGTAGGTATACTTGCGCCCTGGAGTTCTTACCATTCAGAAAATTTGCTTGAAATAGCTTCAGTCATGTTTAATAGGGTATTTTTACAAGTTTCTCACAAAAATTAGAATAATAACTATAATAAGGCAATTTTATTTTATTTTATATTGACGAATAAATTTTATTTGCCGCCAAAACGACATGTTCGTTTTTGTTCTCGAGTGTGGCGTTGATGACGTAAAACCGACCAACTTAATACTTATAGCCTATCTTATCTTACCAACCGGTAGCGTTTTGAAAGTCATAATGACGTTATAACCAGTTGGAACCGTTTCGGAATGTGCGGTTTTGGATCGTTTATAAAATCAATAATTACCTACTAATGAATATATTACATTTAAGTAGGTGCGCGTTTTTAGTACCTCCATGTTCATAATCAGAAGAATTAACTTTAAATCTTCCACACATTTAAAGATATTCATAGTTTGTTAAAACATCCCATTGAGATTAATACATTTTTTTGTCATTACTTAGGTAGGTGGTACTCGTATATTTAAGGTGTGTGGTCCTGTGGTGGCAAATGCAAGATGATTATGTGTTATCATTATCGGCAGTTCTTTAATCTTTCATCCCGAGCAAAATGCGTTTTCCTTGACCCGTCCCAATGTTTATGCAAAACGGAAGAAAGTCGGCTGTCGATCTGGGCAAGAGATCTGGCGAGAAGGTTATAGGTGGCCCGGGGCTGGCTGCTCTGGTCGCCTGTTAGCTGTTAGCCCGGTGTCGCCGCCACAGAGCCAGTGGTACAATCAGTCCAGTATCAGTCCCATACCCGGTACCAACCACCAGCACCGCGGCAGAATCAGCGGACAACCGAGTATACCGCGGTAATCCATCAGCCGCCTTCAGTACTCGTGAGCCAGTGAAAGGGAACACAGTGCAGTGGCACTCTCAAAACGTAATCATGCTCGACAAAGTGTCGAGTGGTGCATTCGTGCTATGCGCATTTACTATCATAATAGGTGAGCAACATGACATAACAGTGCATTCCCACTAATTAGGTGTTATGTTAGTCTAGTGTTGTGCGGGAGTATAAGATAAGTGTATGCTGTATTCGCATCATTATCAAGATGGTCAGTGATCCGGCCACCAATAAACTGACGACTGTTTTTCAAATAGAATAAATGAATATGCGACACGTGAAGGAATGTCGGACCGATTCTGTGTTTACTGTCGGCATTGGAAAGTCCACGGTGTGAAAGAAACATCGACTATCCCCGCCAAATTGTGAAGGTCACGATAAAAGCAATTGGGAAAGAGAGATCTAAGTGTCCGAGTGTTGCACGCGTGCAATTAATAATTTCTCTTTGTTGTCGAGCTTCGATTTCGGTCGTAAATTTCGTTTTCGTTTGCTTCATTAGGTTCATAAGAACCTACCTACTTTCTTCTTAAATATATGGAGCTGCGGTAATCTTTTTTGTGCGCGTTCAGTTTCCAGACCACTTGCATAATAAGCGCATTGAACTTACAAACTTTATATATTGCGATATCACTCGACGGTGGCATAAAATGGAGCCAATCATTATTATTAATTGAAATATTCGAAACCACATTTGAGTGTTATAAAAAAATGCTTTCTGTGCGCCAATTCGGTCTGCATAATTGAATTCCCTCCAGTTTCAGTGGTTAATCAGGAAATAGCCATGAGCATTTGGTTATAAGACAGGTTGCAAGCCTTGACGACAAGAATCCGAAGTGTACAACTCTGTTTAAAAAAATTATATTTGTTCATGCAACTCTCGATGCAATTAATTTCTTATGACCTTCGCACAGTCACCCAATTCCAGTAGGTACTTACCTAAATATTTTTTTCTGTATGGTATCATATTTCCCACTAGTGATGTACCCACCTGCATAGAAATTGGGTACCTACTACGGGTATATTATTATATCGAATTTAGCAATACCACAAAGTGACATAAAAAAATGCTCAGGAATTCATAAGAAACAGGTAAGTGGTAGACATAACTAACAATACTTGCCCTGCTCTAAACTTTCATTTCTATGTTGTGATTTCTAAAGTAGGAGGGAATTACGAGCGACCGCTACACGGAAATATAAAATACTACGCTTCGCGAAATTAAATGTAAATGATTGTTTTTGCGAGACCTTTGTTAGACAAAACGCTATTGCCAAATCGTCTTGTTCACGCATCCATTGTGACAAACGAGCAAATTCATTGCGAAGAATTTTTTTATTGTTTATGTTTAATTTACCAGTGGCGTGACGACAAACTCCCCGACCTCGGACCCCCCATCTTTTCATTGATTTTATACCGTTATTCTAAGATACAGTTGCAACGTTTTGTTTGATAGATTTTCCTACCTTAAGGCGAAGCACTACAAAGTAACGCAAAATCATGTGTTTTAGGGTTGAAAATTTTATCGCTTAGTAATATTTTAGATATTTTAATTAAATGCTGCGAGTAGAACACATCATGGGCCTTTCAAATATTCGAGCATTTTTATGATAAGTCTTTTTATAAGCCCAGAACAAATAAAGAATCAGGCTAATAAAAACTGCTTTAATGTCCAAATTCTCCTATTTACGAACCCGTTTTCGGCTATGGTTTTATTGTATAAGTGCTATTGTTAGTGGCCCGAGTGTCACGACGTGGTGCGTGGTACAAGACAATACCCTAAAATAAAGCCAGAATTTTAGCGACGTAAGTAAAGCAGTAGTGCACATTTTTTTCACTATTAAATCTCTAAAATAAAGTGGGAATCTTAACGACATAAGTGATGAAGTCGTGTAAAAACAATATTTAGCGCGCGGTCTGGCGTAATGGATGGACCTTCGGTCGACTTTGCCCTCGCAGGCCTGGAAAATCATCTTTCCATGGGTTTAATTTTAATTATTTCTGATGTACGTATAACAAAAATCTCAAATGTTTCTAGAGGGATCCCTCGGGAAGTTACTATTTCACCCTCTAGCAAAATAAAATCTAGTGCTTTCCGCTAATTTTATAGTTGAAAAACGTTTTATAAAATTTTCAAACCGTTTTACCCAAATATTTTAATGGTAAGGTCCTGTGTTTATTACTCATTTGAGAGCGTCGAGCGAACCCCCGGTATTAAGAGTCTGATGTCGTGTTAAACGAATTTCAGTCTAGGAAAGCCAGACGCGTAGGTAGGTAGGCATTGACATATTCATCAAAGTAGTTAAAAGAACATTATTTTTAAATAAATATACGAATTGTTCAATGAAGAGTGCGGGTATATAGATTTTAATACAGACTAGACAGATTTAACACGGTTAATAGAAAAAAAATCATAAATAATGAAATTTAGAAGTTAGTTCCAAAGAAAGATTGCATCACTGGTTAATAAACCTACTGAGGAAATATCTTTTAAAAGCTTTTTCCAATATTTTTTTGTTTGCTACTGTTAGCTTTTGTTTACTAGGTAATGCGTTGAATTGCGTATAATATGCAAGAATTGCAAGGAGTTGATTCCAAATTAACTATAAATGTATTTGATTTTTGTTAGATACACGATTGACATTATTAGACACATGAGAACGCGTACTGTCTTCGGTTTTAGGTATTATCAGCGCTTTGACTCTTTGGTGCCTAGGCAAGTCGAACTGCAGTAAAAAATAATGTAATTAATATTTTTTTTAAACCCTAATTCTGAAAATATAAGTTTTATTATATATTGTTGAGGTGATTTTTCGCGAAAACGGCGCTTTATAAATTATCTTTTATTATTAGAATTATTTATCGTCATTTAAAAAATAATAAAATACCATCCCATCAAAACACATCGTTTGGTTGGTACGACTGAAACTGCAGTTTCAACTCAACCCGTCTACGTGAGTAATATATCTATGGTGTACATTGTCTACAACTTCCAGATCAGAGTTGCCAATTCGTCGAGAATTTATTTTATTTTATTTATTTATGTCTATTCTTGAATACACATTTTACAAATGATTACAGTGGTTTATATTGTAGTACAAAGAAAGAAGTACATAAAACAGGTATAAAACATAAAGAACATAGGTTGATGTAGGTAAAACTGTGTGTGGGTGATATTGTATGTAACGTGAACACCTCACTAGGAAAACCTGTGCTGAGGTGTTAACGTGTTTTTGATTAAGTGTGACAGGTATTTATGTGTTGTAGTAGAAAGTTTTTTTTTTCACAGACATATATTGAAACATGAAAACACACATTTATATGTGAGTGTATGTATTTTTGGATAATTCTTGAAGAACGTTTGCAATATTTAATTTTACTTATTATATTTTGGTTATGTTTGGTTTGGAATTATAATATTTTGAATAAAGTGAATATCTTGATTTTTAATCCAGGCTACGATATGTTTTTTGAAAAAGTTTGTAGATGTATTTATAGTCATTATTGTTTCAAAGTAATAGGCGTACTGTTAAAAAGTTTGGTTTCGTAGTATTGAAAGTGTCTTTGTCCGTGTGTGGTGTGTGTTATCGGAATGTTCGGTGTTTTATTTGTTGAGGACCTGGTTTTTATTATGGCTTTTGGTTGATTTGTAATATAAAGATTATTATGATTGAGGTATAGGAGAGCAGTTTCGGCAATTATTCAATCAATTCCCGAAGATTTTCAAAAATTGGGTTTTTTGCGGGGAGAACCTTTTTGTGGGAAAAATGCGGGGATTCTGGGCATTTTTAAAGCCTGGATAAAAAAGAAAGTCCGAAAATGACTAGATGATAAAAGACAATGCTAATATCAATAGAATTTTGTTTAATTTTGGAGGTAAAGGAACTTGTGGAGAATTTGAAAATGTCTTCATCTTTTGTGGATATTTTCGAACGTATGCATTGGCAATTCTGGTCCACATCCCTATTTGAACCGATGAAAAACACTGGTAAATTTTTTGTAAGGTGCCGTCATGGATGCTTTTTGCACTTTTATTCAATAAGATAAAAGTGACGGGATTTCGAAATTTTACCTAATGTTCTCCACTGTTAAAATCAGGTAATCTTAAAAATAAAAAACGTCTCGGCTCACACACAAAATACAGCGCCAATTGAAAAAAAAAAAGTTTACTTTTTGAGACTGTACATCGGTGACGTCGTAAATTCGATGTATTTTTTAAAGACCCGAAAAATTAAAACTTTGAAAATTATTTTAACTGAACTAACTATAACAATAAAAATATGCAGTTTTTTTATGTTAGAAGGTTGATAAAAAAAATGGACTGCAGTTCTTCATAGCACCAGTCGTGGTAGTCTCTTCGAGGGACTAGTTCTCTCAAACAGTCCCCTGCAAGCAAAGCTATGTATGTAGGTAGGTACTGGTATATCAGTTAAGGATAAAACTCATTTATTGTTCATCGCGAAACAAATAACGTCTTAAAAAGTCATAACTTGTAGATACCTACTTAATGTTTATGGTAAACGACCAAGGTTCGTAAAAAATGTATTTAATAAGATTGGCTCATACAGGCATTTTTCTGAAAAAAGGCATCGGGCGCTCGCAAGCTCGTGACGTAGCTCGAAGACCAGTAGGAGTCCGAAAGGAACGATCGCCTTCACTGTTCACTAGGTATATATTATTTTTGGTAAATCTAAGTTATTTTCCTCGCACTTATGTTACATACAAGTCAAATCAACGTCGATATAATATTGTTTCTTAACAGTAAAAATGTGGTAATCAGTAGTGAATGGTAAAAAAAGTCGGAGACGCTCGAGGAAGACTATCGCAACATCTCTGCACTGAAATGATATACGGAGTCGAATTAAAGTCGATATAATGTATATTTTTTAAGAGTAACAATATGGTGTACAGTAGTGATAGATAGAAAAAGTCGGGACGTAATTCTTAACAATAATATTGTGTATTCTTAACAATAGTTTTCAGGTACACTAGAATTCACAACCTCAAAAATTTACTCCAAATCATTCACAACCTGAGTAATGCCGTGCATATTTCAGCTATTAAACACAATTTGTCAGGAAAGGTTCCTTGGGGTGGCTTTAGAGATCCTTGCATCTTGGTCATCTATCATTTATTATTATTTCATAACCAACCCAGACAACCTTTGATACCTAAGTAGTATTACAATTACATCGATATAATACGAACTTTTGCAATCGCAATGATACCACGCTCAAATAAATAGTAACTAGTTCAAATATAAATTGTAACCTAACCTAAGCCATATACTAGGTAGATAGGTACTAATTTGTTTTTTTTTTCGTATTAGGCACCACGTACTACAACCGGTAACTACTGTTATTATTAATAGCCTATAAAATTTTAATATTAAATAATACTCATTATTAAATATTGCCTGCCTAAATAAGTTAGCAAATAATCGGTAAGAAATATCGAAATCCATTAATTTTCTCTTTGACAATAAATTCGAGCTAACAATAATAATTATAAGTTTAAAGGTATGATGGCATTTACACAACATTAACAATGTTATTTGCATCTTGCGACACCCAAATGTAAATTTAGAAACAATATTGAAAAGGAATCTGAATGTCACCGTATGTTTCATAACACTTAATTCTGGGTATATTCATATAATATATAGCAAAAAGGCATTCACAGCGTTTTTTGTCGCAGAATCGAAGGTACATAATCCTTGAAAATAACCGCTTTCCGTCCCGGCTGGTGTGGGTAGGTAGGTACTAGGTAGGAACTTACCCAATACTAGGAATAATATAGGTACTTATTCAGACCACTGGAACCAGAGATGTTGTAAAAAGGAGTTTTCAGTTTTTTTCTAATTTGCTAGTAGCAAGTAAAATTCGTGGTATATATTATTATTTTTTTTTTTTTATTTTTTTTTTTTTTATTTATTACTTGTAAATTATTTAACATTATAAATGATAACAATATGCAGACAGATACATAATTTTTTCGTTTTTTATTCTACTACTCCATAAGTTGAGCTCAAGGAGCTCGTGTTTATGGGAGGAGTATTTACATTTAGTTCTAATGATTTTTTAAACAATAATCCATAACTTTTGATGTAAATACAAACATAATATTAACATAGGTATACAAATTAGAAAAGTGTCTTTTTAAGGATAATTAAAATAATATATCTTCTTACAGATTAAGAAAGCGTGAGGAAATTAAGGGTACAATATATCAGGTAAACAAATTAGAAAAATAGTTTTTTAATGACAATTAAATTAATATATATTTTTGTACAAATTGAGTAAGTGTAAGAAAATTAGGGGTACAATATATCAGTATCCAATTTTAGGGACTTAATTAACTTTTTGAATTGTTCATAATTCACAGTTTCGGTTACACTAATTTTATTTTTGGACAATAATATATTGTACCATCTTACACCTAAATATGAATAGTGGTGCTGAGCCGTGGTCGTTCTAAGCATAGGAATGGCTATTAAGCCATTAGTTTTGAATCTATTGCTTATGCTATCTGAGGGGTGAATTTTATAAATAAAATATTCTTTATAAATTTGATATAAGGCGATTCTCTTATACAATTCTGTGATAGATGGTACATTAAATTCCTGAAATATCTCTAAAGTAGGGGAGTCATATGGTTTCCTAAGGATGATTTTTATAATTATAATTAATTATTTATTTAATTATTTATTATCATAAGTATATTATGTATATAATTTTACCATTACTTATTATCAACGAGGTAAGTCGGTTAAGTGAAAATTGATATAAAACGATTATTCTTAATTAGCAATCTATATTTATGTTTCCAATAATTTTATCGTGGACGAGACACCTTTTTTATATTGACTTTACCCTTTGCCGAAAAAATGAAAAATTGAACTAACTAACTAACTATCACGCCGTTTCCCCGCAAGAGGTAGGCAGAGAGGACGGACCGCCAAACAATTCGGTCTTGGCACATGCTTTTCGCCTCATTCACATTCATACATACTCTTCTATTATTCTGACTTTTGACATGGCCCGACTCAAGTATCTGATTCACTTGATCGTGCCACTTCTTCCTCGGGCATCCCCGACTTCTGCTACCATTCGCATTTGCTTTATATATTCTCCTTACACTCCTCTCTTCGGTCATTCGCTCTACTCAAAATATAAAACATGCACTCAGATCGAAAGAAATAAAGTCGAGTTTTCTATGTGACGTAGATCCATCAGTTTCCCGATTGTAATACTATTTTCTGGACAGCCGTGCATACATGATTTACTTTTCTCAAAAGTATCTAATAATATTATTAAGGAATAAGTACCAACGTAATATAGAGGTACATTAAAAAATATATATTTAATATGTGGAGAATCCACGTAAACCACTTGTATTTTTCTTAACAAACTGATTTTGAGAAAGTTTTAAAACACATACTTAGCTACAATCTACATTATACTTAGGTACCTTTTAATTATCTTCTTCATGTGCCGTATCAGGTCCCCCCGACGTTGGCGATCACTCTAGAAAATTTCTCTTTGTCTTGCGCTGCCCGGAATAGCTCCTCCACACTTCTAATGCCGGCCAAGACATTTGTCTCCTACCAGGCCCTCTGCGACCCTATATCTTGCCTTTCAATATTAACTGGAGCAAGTGATACTTCTCCCCTCGAAGTACATGACCTAGATATGAAATATTCCTGATTTTTATTAATCTAAGCAGTTCTCTCTCTGCTTAATTATAAATAACCCAAAAACAGCCAATAAAATAGAGAAGGTCTTTCGACAGGAAACGATAGTTACGAATAATATTACGAGACTTCTTTCTAAGTGTTCTAATGATTTTTTTCTTAGTTTCTAGCCAGAGTAATAATGAATCACGAAAACAAAAAACAGAAGACAAAAAAACAGAAGAATTTTTATGTCCTGAAGGAGCCGGAAATGGAAACTTTGCAGATCCAGCCACATGTCGGAGATTTTATCAGGTGATTTTGCGTTTTAATTTATAAGTATTTGGGTACCTATTTAGAGCCGGTATTTCAGTAAGTATACTCAGAAATTTTATCATTCGGATTATTTTGTCATGGTTTCTACCAGAGAAATACCTATTTCTACTCGACGAACGTAAAAATCTCTCAAGTGGAGCTTAAAAAGCAAGTGAAATACCGGCCCTTACTCAATAAAAGAAAATAATTAATTTGTGTATACAGCTAGCAACTTAAAAAAATGTTTTCTGTCTTTCGATTATTAAAATGCATAGTACCTACTTTTCAAAAAATATTGTTACTTAATTATCATAATATTACAAGGATTTTTTTTAAATATTCAGAACAAGGAATCTCTTTTCTAATTTAATAGATTATGTAGTTTCAAAAACTTTGAATAATAATGCTGATAATGTGTAGATGCTAATTTCGTTGATTAGTTTGGCCTTCAAACCATCTTAGAAGAGGAAAAAAGCAAATACTAGTGGCACACATAATATGCAAATAACATCTCTTGTCCTTCCTCTGAAAGAGACTGTTGACTGGTTCTGTTCGTTTAATAATTATTACCTGCAAAATTAAGCAAAAAATACAACTTTTTTTTACAACAAGCCGTAAGTGCTGTATTGTTGAAAAACGGGTTCTTTTGTATTATATACCTACTAAGCTTGGTCGAGGAAAATAATAGGGTAATTTCGATTGACAAAGTAGAATTCTAATAAAGCATTAATATTGTTTAAATATTCCATAAATTTAGCATTGGCAAGGATAGTAAGGTATAATATTGTGTGATTTTGAGCCATGATTCTAAAATCTAGGTAGATTGTTAATTTCAACTAGAATATTGATGAATTTTCTTTCTGTTACCTAAGCTTTATTATATTATGTATAAATAAGATACACAGATAATTAATAACCTAACAAAAAAGGATTCACTTGACGTGTCAATAAATTGAATTTTTTTTTGAGATATCACTAAAATCCAATCAATGCAAATGGGAACATTGACACTGTAGGTGAATCCATGTTTCTGCAAGCTCCTCAAAGTTCCCTACACCTCTTGGTGGTTTCTACTCCCAATATCTCCCTCAGTGAGTCTCTATCCATATTGAGTAGTTAGTTGTCTGGTTGGAGGTGTTAACCACAGCAGACAGTATCTATAGTTAGCTTATTGTAAATTCGTTTACTCTTTTCACGAAATCTGCAAAAGTTGAGAAAGTTTATGTTTTTAACTCCTCTATAGTAATCCCAGAGAGAGATCATAAGGACGTCATTAACGATCGTCCTCTTCCTTCTCACAAGTCTTGTATGAAAACGAAAAAGACAAAAGATACTACAATGATGAAGTCATGCACAACCTCTTTGAGACTACCATTTAATATATTATTCATAGGAACAGTCACGTTATATATCACCTTTTGTGGGTAAAATGGAGTTATCAAAGGTAGAAAGAGGCCATACAACTTAATGAAATTTCCAACGACTAAAGAAAATACTATTCAATGGAAATTACAGACTTACCTACCGGAAAATTAGCATTTAGTATTAGAATGTATGTTGACCAAAGACCACAGATATAATATATTAAAAATAGCCATCTGGTAAAATATATTCTAGGTAGGTACTTTATTACTTGTCTGGATTTGATTACAATTTCAAAAAACATGTAAGTACCTTCAACAGTTCCAATTTTGAAAATTTCCTGCTCGCACAAAAAAAAATTATACTGTTTAATAATTTGTGAAGGACATTTTGGAATACTCTGAGCTAATTAAATAATAAATCATTTTTGAATTTCAGTGCGTGGATGGATTTCCCTACATGAATCGCTGCCCCTCCGGGCTTCACTTTGATGACATTAGCAAATACTGCACCTTCAAGAATGAAGCGAGATGTGGACCCATAGCTTCAAGTAAGATAATGCAATGACAAATACAGACCTGTTGGCCTTACATTACACTCAATCTCACATTCCTCATTCCTGATTGACTTTCTAATAATATGCACATTGTTTTCTTCTTCAAACAGATAACATGTTCTTTGGAATACCTTATTCAAATACATCAGGGCCTCTTACATACACTAGCATATTTTATTATTTAAAAATGAGAAGTAATTCAAATAAAAAATACCTGGGGTCGATATTTCAGTGGCTTTTTAAGCTTGACTTGAGAGATATTTATGTTTGTCAAGTTGGATTTCCTGACAACCCAATCTGACTTATGGCATTCCTGAGCATAAATAAACCATTCAGTTCCTAAGTATACTAAATGATACTAAAATACCGGCCCTTCGTAAGGAAACTCATACTTTAGTACTTGATTTGGTAACATAAGTACATACCTTGATTATTGGAGTGAAATGTAAATTTCCTGTCGGTAGGCACCTACCAATTTATCATAATATACATAATACATATCATATTATCTTGCTACGAGTGTAAATTAGAAATCAGTTTTGTCTGAAGCTGCAACAAACAGATCTGGTATCTTGAACTTTGAACAGGTCAATTTCATCATGAGCTATAATAGAGCTCCGATTTTTGGAAGGAAAGCTAGTAATTCATAAAATGATATGCTCCCATATTATATTTCAGCTGTTTCTCCAATCACTGAAGCAGCCATAGATTTAGCGAAAAAGTGCGACCCTGCCAACTGTGTTCTTCCCTATTGCTTCTGCTCCAAGGATGGTACCGTCATTCCTGGTGGATTGGAACCAGAAAAGGTGAAGTAATAGGTATCTTTAAACATCTGCCTTCTTGTAATTTTCTGTTAGTGTCATGTCTATCAAACCTTGACCACACGTCACACCATCATCCTAGCTCCAATCCTGCCTCATGCTGTTTCTTACACCTCTGTATCCAGTATTCGCCTCCACCAGTCACCTAAGTTTAGGTCTTGCAACACCCTATATGGTAACACCCTATACATATCAGGATATATCCTGAAGTGAAACTTCTTTGTCGACTATTTTTGATCCTTGCTACATGTCCTGCCCAGCGGTGCTGTCCGTACTTTACGAATCTTGTTTTACAGAAATCGTTATTTTACTGCTAAAATTATTTTATTTAATCCCCATTGGGCTTTTGCACTAATTAGTCTATCGAGTATCTTAAGGTTTAAATATAGGAAAAAAAAGTAAAATCAGAGATCAGGGAGGCATAAAAAGATAACAGTAGTTTGAGAATATGCAGAGTGTCCGCGGGTAAATTTCGCTAACTTCGGAGGTGATTCTACATGATGGTAGATGTAAAAAGATAAATAACTTTTTTTTAAATTCCAATTTTTATTTTACTTACCTGCACTTTACCCATGGACACCGTGAATGGTAACAGCAGGGCCGGCCCTGAGCCAAACGGCGCCTGGTGCGAGTAAAATTTTGGTTTTCCTTATCAAAATCAATAGACGCCGAGGTTACCTAGGTCGCATAGATCACCTAGGTCTCAGGTAGGTGATCACTGTAATCAATAATATTTGGATGATTTGTATTTTTAGGTAGCGATGTTTAATGAAAAATGATCTTAAGGGCAATGTGTTAGATGTTAGGAATTATCAGCACCTTGGGGCCTCGGCAATTCGGCGACCGGATCGGACTGCTCCAATTACGCACGCATAGGGCCGGCCCCGGTTAATAGTACATGTAACATGTAACAATTTAGGATGACGATACTATAATATAAGAATAGGAATTAGAAGAAAAAACCTAGAAGTAGGTAGCTAATTAGATCCTTAATTTTACTAATGCCGGATTGCTTAATCATTCTTTAACTCAATTTATTTCCAGACTCCTCAGATGATCATCCTAACTTTTGACGGAGCAGTGAACCTTAATAACTACGATCTTTACAAGAAAGTTTTCAATGAACGTACAAAGAATCCCAATGGATGTAAAATCAAGGGTACCTTCTTCGTTGCTCATGAATACAGGTAACTTTGCAACCATTTCTTTATGACTATTCTCTTCTACACATTTTCTATATGACTCGTCTATTCTACACATTTTCTACATAATAATGACTATTATCAATGATTTTCACTGTCCCACATTCTGAAAACCTGTGGTTTTGGTTTTATGTTCCTGTTGTATGGCTTGCAAGAACGATTTAATTCAAGAGCACATTGCAAATTGCAACAGACCTCCATATTGTCTTCGATAGGTGTAGGAATCTTATTTTTAAACAAAATCATCACAAGCAGATCAATCTGAAAATCTAGAAATTATTCATTATTTTTACCATTGTCAATTCTTATAATAAGGAAGTTGAGTGAAAAATATTTTGACTTATAAAAAATATGTTCATGTAGATAAAAAAATATCGATTCTAAAAATATAAATATATTTCTATATTATTATTCTTAGAATTAGTTAAACGTTCTTGAAAAAGCATTCAATAGCAATAGAGTGTATACGCTCCACGATTGGTCGAAAGAATTCTGACGTCACATGTGTCGTGACTTGTACGTTCAACGGATCACCTATGGTGCATCTCTTTCTATTACATGAGAGATGGTCGGTTTAGATGAGAGAGGTGTATAGGCCAAAGGTTTATTTGGGTTTGTCAAATATATGTACGTATTTGTTGTTATTATTATATGAAATGGATTTCTAAAGATACATATTAGTATAGTGCTTTATAATAATATGTTGTTTATTGCATAACTTAGAAGTTTTTATTATTATACATGTCACATAGCATGTGATACACTTCAGGCCGCCGGCCGCCCAGAAAGGTCTCACAGTGAACTGGGCTGTAAACCGTTATTTTACTTTTGGTCTTTACTTTTCTGCGCGGTGGTCCTGAATTAGCGCGTGGAACGTCAACAAGTAGCGACGGCAATACCGTACAAGTACCGTACCGGGCGGGAAAAGCAAATATTCTAACTTAAAATATTAATTTAACTATGAAATCTTAATCAATTTTCTTTTTTTTTAATAACATCAATTCTAATAGACGGTTAACATTGGTAAAAAAATTACTGGAATTCCTTGTTGAAGAATTAAATTTTTTTCCATACAAAATGCTTGAGCGTCGTGGTTTTCACAGTTAGAATGACGCCTCTTACCGCTCGGATTCCGCTCGTTTTGGCGGGCTTAATAAAATTTAAACTTTGAGAATTAATTTAATTATGAAAACAAACTTTAAAAAAAAAAAAAAAAATACCAGTATTTAAGTTTGAATGCGAACATTGATAAAAAAAAATAAAAAAAATGGACTCAACTTCCTTATTATATTGTGACCAAAAACTTTCATGCCTTAAATTATTTATGTTCATTTTATATCCATATTGATTAATTACTTATATATGTACTTATTTCTTGTTACAGCAATTATGTTCAAATACAATCACTTGCACATGACGGCCATGAGGTGAGGACTACTTTCATACTAGTTTTATTAAAGGCAAACTGCTGATTGATCCGTTGCAACCTTTCCCTCTTTCTCATAAACGATGCATTTAACAGAAATAGTGATTACAACAGAGCTCTCAGTGGCAGAACCATAGTATAAAATATTTTTTTTATGAATCCTTTAATAAGAACCAATGATTTTCTTTAATTTCTGAAAAATTATCAAAAAAATTGTGACTTGCTTCAAATTTATGATATGACGGTTTTACAGATAGCTACTGATACCATTTCATTACAACAAGGGCTAGAAGATAAGGGTTACGAAGAGTGGGTGGGAGAAATGATCGGCATGCGGGAGATCCTGGGAACTTTCTCCAATATCTCTAGAAGTGACGTCGTCGGCATGAGAGCCCCGTTCCTCAAGCCAGGAAGAAATACTCAATACAAGGTATTTAGAACATTCATATATCCCATTAATAATTATTATTACTAATAGTTCTGTGAACTGTGGACTTTATGTCCAAAAAAATGAAAAAAATTTCCAATTGTCTCATCTCAATATATAAAAGTTTGATCTTATTAGTGCCAGGAGTGTTTAGAGAGTGATTTTAAAGGTAGAAGAAGTCAGGGACGCCCGAGGAGTACTTAACGTAATATCTCTACACCGGAAAGAGATACGGAGATTAACTAAAAAATCTGCCTCAACACTGGTTCGCCTAGTGAGGCAGGTTATGCACAACTTAAAATACAGTATATTATGCCATATCTATATAACACTCTTATATACATATTTACTTTTTCTTCTATTAGAAACTGCTCTATTATTGTAACATTAGTTTTTCAACGATGTCATTGTTAATAACTTACATATAGGTATTTTACTTACTAATGATATATTATATATTCTGTATAATTGAATATTTGGAGTCGATTTAATGTAGTTTTTTAACAGTAACATTGTGGTATACAGTAGTGAATGGTGGAAGAAGTCGGAGACGCCCGAAAAAGACATTAGCAGTAGTGAAGCATTGCTGGGTCTACTAGTCTTTATACATATATAAAAATTGAGCCTGCGTAGGTTTGTGCTCTTTTTTCAACTTTCTTCAGGCGGGTTGGTACCATAATATTGAAAAGATTTGGATAAGAAAGTCTAAATAATCATGACTATTTTATATTTGAAAAAGAATCTTTACTGAACCATTAAAATGGCCACCATGGAAACGGAACGTTGATACAAATTTACAGACAAATGAAATGAAAAATGGTTGAGTTAAAACAGGACTTCGCCGTGCTCAATCAATTAACATTTTACTAAGCTTCACAGCTTCAATAAGCTAGCAGAAAAATATTGTAACAAGTCAAATATTTTTAAAGCTTTCTCTTTGCTCTCTCCGGCGCCCCAGGTGATGCAGGGTTGAATGTGAATGAATTTGTTAATCTAATGGTTTTGATTATAACTTCTTAACTTCTTATGGGCCGGTATGTCACTTGCTGTTTATTTAAGTGAGATATGTACGTCTGTCAAGCTGCCGTCTGGTAAAAGCCCTGGTAAGATTAGGGTGAGTAATACCAATATGAAAAATTACCGATATATAGGCCCTACTAGGTTCAACTTTATTCCATCAAAACCCAATTAATCCGAGCAATATAATTGCAGGTATATCATTCCAAATAGACCCTCGTTTGTGCAGTGGTGTAGAAATTGATTAACGGATTGTAGGAATTGATTAACGTCGCTACGCACCACGTATCTTTGGGCATTTGAGGGTAAAAGGGGGCTGCGTGGGGTGTTCCAAACTAATTAGAAAATTTATTTGAAACTATCGATGTCCACAAATACATACATACCAACCTGTCCTCTTTAAAATGATTTGCCTGTATGTAGGTAGGCGGTCGGTGACTTTTTGTATAAGGGATGCTGAAGTATTTATAAATTAATCTAGATCTAAAATTAAATAGGTAATCTAAAGATATTCAATGTTTCATTTGGTTTAAGTTATTCAAGCAAAACTGTCAAAAAAATTTTGCACTGTGCTATAAACTTAGTCGTTTTTTGTGCTTTGGATACTCTTGTCGAATACATATTTGGCCTAGATAGAACAAGGCAGGTAAATATCAAACCCTTTCAAGCTTCGTGGATATGACATTTGATCAGTGAGAATGTATTATATTATGAATTTCGACCCGCTCCGTGCATCGCGTTGAGTTGTTGTTATGTTTGTTACGTCTCTAAGGTTGGGACGGTGTCATTAAATTGCAGTACCTAGTGCTGTTTATGGCTAGAAAAAATAAGTCCGGAGGTTTTTTTTAATTCGGAATAAATAAATTATTTTTACATTTATTTTAAGCCTAAAAAACAAGGGAAGCTCAGCATCCAAAGTATGTATGAAGGGACTACGCTAGGTAGTTACCATCACAAAATAAATTTTTTCCCCTGTTTCGAGTGTAAAGTTTATTATTTTTTTTTAGGTTTTAGAAGACTTTGGTTATATCTATGACAGTTCCATCAGTGTTCCTCCATCACCCGTGCCAGTGTGGCCATACACTTTAGATTATAAAATCCCTCACGAATGCAAGTCAGGAACTTGCCCAACTAAATCATTCCCAGGTATGTCTCACAGAAAAATATCAATGTAACAAATAGAATGTCTATTTTTCTTAACACTAGTTTTAACTCCATCATATTAATAAAATACAGTAAAGCTTCGATAATCCGTTCCCGGGCTAATCCGAACGTCGCTGTAATCCGAACTTTAAAATGATCCCTCTCTCCTCATAACTATGCTCATAACCGTGGCCGCTAACATTATGTTTTCTGTAGTTACATAAGAGCTCTTACGCCGAATCCACGCTACATGTGCTGCATGTGCGTCACGTAGCGTTTTATATTATAAATCTAGTTCCTACGACAAAACGAAAACATAACAATAAATATAACCAGGCAGACTAAAATAGGTCAATTTATGACTAAGTAAATGTGATATGTGATTTAGAAGATTATTAAATATAGTTTTCCTAAATAAACAGCATTTATTTTTCTATCTGACATGCGATAATCAAAACTCTTTGCGAATGTCAAATTTCGGAAGTTCGGATTATCAAGGCTCTATTGTATGATAAAACTAATTTTTAAACTTATATTTCACTTATATTGCTTTCAAACTAAACTGGTTTCAGAGAGTCACATCCATCTTCAGACTTCGTCCAGTCCGGTTGATAACAAAATTAAAGTGAAATAAAGTATAAAAATTGATTGTAATTTAACCAATAATAATTTTACCAAAGATAATTGGTTGAATTATAATTTATTAAATACTGATGACAAAGAAATTAAGTACATAATACATCATAATATAAGTTCTATGGTGCAAAAAACTATTTTCTGAGATTCTTTAACTATTAATATACAATGTACTTACTAAAAATAATATGTGTTGAGATTGGTAGATTTGCTCTTTGTATATTTGTTTGAATAATTTAACATTGTTCATATGATCTTCATACTTAAATTTACATGAATATCAATTTTCAGGAATTTGGGAGGTGCCATTAAATGCTCACTACATAGAAAGTTACGAAGGAGGACATTGCCCGTATTTGGATCAATGCGTACTCCACAATCATGATCCCAATGAGGTTTGTACAATATACATTTTTAAAATCTTTATTCATCCCAATTATATAGTATTTATAATAGAACGCATTATTCCCATCAATCCTATCACACTAGAATATTTCTTGTGAAGAGATAAGAATTGTGCTTACAAAGAAAATCTCAGATTGTCTGAATTCTCGACAAACCAAATATTTTATTGTAGTTAGGGTACTTTATCACTTGTCTGAATTCTCCGTACAAACACTTCCAATTTTGAAAATGACACTTAAAGTCTTGAATTTAAGTGTCATTTTACTTGTTACTTAGTTCGGCTTTTAAATTTGTTACTTAGTCCTTCTTTTTATATTTTAGTCTATATTCACTAAATACTTAGGACGGGTTGTTTCGGAGAATTTGAACAATTCATCAAATTTCAACGTTCATTTTCGGGTTCTGTGAAAGACTTATCCAAGTTCTGTTTTTATATCATTGTAGGCTAGTTGCTTGACAAAACTGAAATAAAAACAGAACTTCAAAAAATCTTTCACAGAACTTGAAAATGAACGTTGAAATTTGATGAATTGTTCAGATTCTCCGAAACAACCCGTCCTTAGTTGTATATTACCAATTCAACCATCTGTGAACATTTATAATTGGTTTGTTTCTTTTATTTGATATTTTAGTCTATATTCACTAAATACTTAGGACGGGTTGTTTCGGAGAATTTGAACAATTCATCAAATTTCAACGTTCATTTACGGGTTATGTGAAAGTCCTATTCAAATTCTGTTATTATATCATTATAGGCTAATTGCTTGACAAAACTGAAATAAAACAGAACTTAAAAATATCTTTCACAGAACTTGAAAATTAACTTTGAAATTTGAAGAATTGTTCAAGTTCTCCGAAACAACCCGTCCTTAGTTGTATATTACCAATTCAACCATCTGTGAACATTTATAATTGGTTTGTTTCTTTTATTTGATATTTTAGTCTATATTCACTAAATACTTAGCTGTATATTACCAATTCAACCATCTGTGAACATTTATAATTGGTTTGTTTCTTTTATTTGATATTTTAGTCTATATTCACTAAATACTTAGTTGTATATTACCAATTCAACCAGCTGTGAACATTTATAATTGGTTTGTTTCTTTTCCATGCTCCTTTGTATATTAAATTAATATTAAGACTGTTTATGTTCCTTAAAATAAATAAAGTCAATGTTCTAGAGTTCATTGAACCATACTTACAGACAGATAGACGGAGTCATAACCGAAATTTGCATTTTTAATAATGAGATAATTTATGTATTTTCGTGTTGTAATGTGCAGGTTCTCGAATGGCTGCAAGAGGATTTCAGCCGCTATTATGATCAGAATCGCGCCCCATACATAATGCCCTTCCACACCAACTGGTTCCAGATCAAGGAGCTAGAGAAGGGATTCCACAAGTTCTTGGAATGGTCATCAGATCTGTAAGTTTGTGTTTCTCTGTGTTTCCTCCTTCCTACAACATGGGACTCTTCAAGACCCATGTTCACTCCTTCCTCTCCACAAATAGACCATCCACACAGCATCCCCAAAGATGACATAGGCCCTGAGGGAAATTATTTTCTTCAAGGCCTCTTGTGTGGAGTTAATATAAAAAAAAAAAAAAAAAGTCTTATCTCTTCTAAAATTAATAATACATAATAATTCTATGAAGCAATCTTTACTCAAAATATCATCTAAAATCTTTTAAAGAAAAAAAATTAAGCTGCCATAATTATAAAACTGCTACAAGCATCAACACGGCAATGTTTCTTCATTCGACAGCTGAGAATGACGAGGCGTTCAGGGCCGGCCCTGAGCCAAGCAATGCCCGGCGCAAGTAAAATTTAAGCACCCCTTGTCAAAACCAGTAGACGCCTGTGATCACTGTTATCAAAAATATTCGGATGATTTGTATTTTTGTGTAGCGCCATTTTTATGAAAAATAATCTGAAGGGCGATATGTTAGGACTGTTAAGTATTTTCAGGGCCATGGCAATTCGGCGCCCGGAACGGACTACTCCAATTGCGCCCGCATAGGGCCAGCCCTGCTGGCGTTGTGTCAAAGAACTAAGTGCTTGGAATATAGCGGTAAAATTTTCACAGTGTTATAGCTGTATGTAAGTGATTATCAGATAAGAGAACATTCTTCCAAATCAAGAAGACCAATTAACCAAGTTTATCTGTGAAAATAGTTAGGATGCAGGTGAATTCTCCAGTTAATGTTTTTTGTTGTCGATAATTTCTTACTGTCTGCATGTGTGTTTTCTCAAATATATATACATCTTCTTTTAAGATGCCTACGATTTCGACTTGCGTAATACCACGATTCAGAATTGAAATATTTCTTGAAATGACTTAACTACATTTAAATCTAAATATATTGGCGGTTCGTGCAATTAGGCAAAAAAAATAAAGGAGAAAAGGGGAAAAAGATACATCAAAAATATAATATAACTTCAATTTAAATATTACCGATTTATATATTGTTTAAGCTTTAAAGTTACTTCAATTTCAATATTACCCATTAACGTGACGCAGCTGGCCACTTGTGGATTTCCGCTCGCCCAGCTACTACACACTACACAATGCAGTATCGTAAAATTAAAGGCCAGTGAGGCAGAGATAGGGCCCGCCTCCAAGAGCGGCTGATTTCATGTGTGCGAAGGGGAGTGGGGAAGTTACTTGGAACGATAGCTGACATGGTAGCGCATTGTTTAGTTTAGCACCTCAAACCATGAACATTTCCGAAGTAGAACCGATCATCTACTATAATTATCACCAGTAAGATTTGTTTAGTTTTGTAATGCGTAATGTAGGCGGCAGTACCTAAGGAGTACGGCCATTATTTGGACTCATTTCATGGTGAATTTGCAGTTGATGGGGTCTATCTTGTATTTGTGTCAGGTTATTAACTATATCATGTTTGCACATTATTATTATAGTTTGACGTAGGTAATAGTTTGATTTGTTTTTTTCTTTCTAGGTAGGTAGAGTTTGGTGTAGCTACACAATACACAATACTTTTTTTTTAATTTTTGTGCCTCCCCACTTTTCAACCCCACAAACCGCCACTAATAACAGCCATGTTCTTCCAGCCTTTCTTTTATACTTTTTCTTTCCCTTATGCTGGTCTCTCCGACTCAAAACTTAACTGATTTTTCCAGACCCGACGTGTGGTTCGTGACCATGACCCAAGCCCTTACCTGGATGACAGACCCCAAGTCAACGGACCAGATGAACAACTATGAGGCCTGGAACTGCGTGAAGAAAGGAAACGTCCCTGCCGCGCCGTGCAAGAACTCCAACAAATGTGCCCTGTCCTTCAAGAAAGCAGAGTCCAACTTTACCGACACCAGATATATGGAAACCTGTAGTGATTGCCCTAACCAGTATGCATATATTTCTTTAATGCCTCTTCTTTTTAAAACTCTCTTATGTTCAATACATCAGCCACTAATTTCCATTGTAATCTCTCTCTCTGACAGCACAATTCGATGAAGTGAGCATATTTCGGACAGATCTTAATTTGTTATGAAAAATATATATCAGTATACTGTCACTCCAGCTAAGTTAAGCGCCAGCTTAAATCATTTAAAAAGAAATCATCTACTGCAATGAAATTTCATGTTTTTTTACAAATGTAGTATATTAATTTGGAGCAGAGGTCCCAAAGTGGTCTATATGGACCCCCAGGGGTCGATATCGGCATGCTGGGGGTCTATGTCAGCGAGAAAAAATTTGGTGGTCCATGAGATTCAAATGGGGGTACATAAGAGCGGACCCCCATTTACCTCAAGTAAACATTTATGAGTTCCGTAAATGACAAAATAGACCTAACACAAAAATAATAGACTGAGAAGTTACTTATTTGTATTTTTATATTTCGTAAAGTTGTTAATTGAGGTATATAAATAGAGTCTACGTTCCTTTTCTCGTCAGAATTAATATATTCAAGCAAAACATTGCACATTGGAAGCCGAGAATTTTCCTAGTTCCCCAGCTTGTTTTTGAAAAACGTCCAAGGTAATAATGACGTTCAACATTTAAATGCACTTCACACAGACTTCAAAACTAAGTTTGAGAACATTTTGACTATGGAAATGCAACGTTGAAGAATCGGATATCATGTGACAAGAAGAACTGACAAAGAACTTAAGGGGCAGTTCTGTAAGGCCAGCTACAGAAAGAAATTCCCGTTGCTTATCCTGCTTCATTTTCATTTGGTGTAATACCTCACAAGGGTGCCCCTGTCTGCACAATATAAAGACAGAGCAACTATACCGCCACCCGGTTGTTGGGCAGGCAAGGGAAGGGAATATTTTTACTAAAAAAATAAATGATTATCACATGGGACGTTAGTAGTTTTAGGAAAATTCAATATTCGGCAGGCAGGGGGTCTACGGAAAAAAAAATATTTGGCAAGTGGTCTACGGGGCAAATAAGTTTGGGAACCTCTGATTTAGAGTATGCTGAGAATGTATCTTTTAGAATTTTTGGATATTACCCACAGACATATGAATATTAATAGAGAAGATAATGGCGAGGGGTAAAATCAACTGTTGAAGAACGAAGGGGGTAAAGCTGACTGTGATTCGTCAATAAATCAATCTGACAGTAAATAGGCATCTCCACAGACATAGGAATTAATAGACGAGAAGATAATGGCGAGGGGTAAAATCAACTGTTGAAGAACGAAGGGAGTGAAGCTGACTGTGATTCGTCAATAAATCAATCTGACAGTAAATAGGCATCTCGCATTAAAATATCACCATTTACTTCTTAAAAGTAAAATCTGCTTTTGAATGAATAGACATTTTTACATGGGAGCGCAAATTACTCGCCACGTTATGAACAAATTTGCGAAGTCCAAATTCGACAAAAAAATTCGGTTTTATTTTCAGAGTCGAATATTTCGTTTAAGTATTTAGTTAAGACACTTTTATAAATGTTCATAATTTACTTCCCAGCAACCAACCAGCATTGTGTTTCACGTCCAGACGTTTCTCGATGTGATAGTAACAACTGATCTATATTATACGATGTGAATATGCTTAAAATAAAGTAAAATAATGCTTATATATGGAATGTAATACGACAATTGGGTTTATTCTCTTTTTCACATCTATTTTTACAAGTTTTCATAGCACAAGTTAACATTCTGCCGTGTTATTTCGTAAAATGAACCGATGATGCCTCGACCATAGTTCGCACAAGAATGATGACGTCACGTTTTCAAATTTCACTTGAGGCCATACGCGAGCACAGCCGGCTCCAATGGAACCGGTATGGGGAGTGGGGATAATACGCTTTTAATCACTTAGGGCAGGTCTACTAATATTCATATGTCTATGGGCATCTCGCATTATGATATCACCATTTAGTTCTTAAAAGTAAAATCTGCTTTTGAATGAATAGACATTTTTACATGGGAGCGCAAATTAATCGCCACGTTATGAACAAATTTGCTAAGTCCAAATTCAGCAAAAAAAAATTCTTCTATTTTCAGAGTCGAATATTTTGTTTCCTTATTGAGTCAAGACACTTTTACGAATGTTCATAATTTACTTACCCCAGTAAACAGCACATCCCTGATTCTTGTGCACGCGGCTTTGTGTGTCGCGTCCATCGCGTGATAGTATATGTTTCTAAAACTGATCCATATTATACGATGTAAATCAGCTTACAACAAATTAAAATAATGCTTACCTATGGAATGTAATACGACAATTGGGTTTATTCTCTTTTTCACTTCTATTTTTACAAGTTTTCATAGCGCAAGCCATCATTTTGCCGTGTTATTTCGTAAAATGAACCGATGATGCCTCGACCATAGTTCGCACAAGAATGATGACGTCACGTTTTCTAAATTCACGGGAGGCCAGACGCGAGCCCAGCCGGCTCCAATGGAACCGGTATGGGGAGTGGGGAATAATACGCTTTTAATCACTTAGGGCAGGTCTACTAATATTCATATGTCTATGATATTACCGAAGATATAAGCTGTCAAAATGTTGATATTTGCGATTGGCCAAAAAGCGTGACATTGTGTGGTACATGCAAAGCGGAATTGCAGTACTGCAATTTGAATAATGAATTGTTCTCTTTGAAAGCTCGTAACATCGTCACTTTTGGAGATATAGAAAAACTAATTTTATTGCTGTTAGAACTATTTATTTTTTTAACCTACATACATCAAATTAATCAATCAGGGGACTTCCTCATTGGAAGATTAATGTAAAACTGTAGACTGATCGTCTATTCTTATTTTAGGTATCCTTGGCTGGGAGATTCAGGAGGCACCGGCATTCCCGGAAAAGACAACTATGTTCCCGACAATCTAAAGAAATAAACTAGACTGCCTACAATAATTCTCAATATTGGTAGGCAGGCAGACTTCTCTGCCTTGAGGCCATAAAATATGAACTATTACCAAAGCTGGATGGTTTCGTTATAATTTTAACAAGTTTCTTTGTCAAAGAAGTACAAAGTAATCCACACTACAACCATTGTAATCATTCGGTCATTAGACTGCTGTTTTAATTATTTAATAAATACAATGTTT
Source organism: Hesperophylax magnus (assembly GCA_026573805.1). Classification (NCBI taxonomy): domain Eukaryota; kingdom Metazoa; phylum Arthropoda; class Insecta; order Trichoptera; family Limnephilidae; genus Hesperophylax; species Hesperophylax magnus. The sequence continues at coordinate 13,780,782 of JAIUSX010000022.1, forward strand.
TATAATTTATTTTTATTGTTCTACATGCAGCTAAATTAGCTGCATTTAATTTTTATTGCACAGTTATTACAACAGGTCAGTCTTCGAGGAAATGTAAAGGTAATTTCAGGCATCAAATTTGATTTTTAAAAGCTGAAAATTATCCAGGTGTTCAAAGAGGACTTCCTTCCGCAGCCCATACAACGAAGTTCTTCTAGTTTTTTACATTAGCTCCACACAGGTGGCCCTGAGGATAATAATTCCCCTCATGGCCTATTTCATCTTTGGGGATGCTGTGTGGAGGATATTTTTAGGAAAGGAGGGAAGTTCTGGGAAGGAAAAAGGTGGGTAGGAAGGTAGTGAGCATGTCCTGGAGTGACAGATGTAAGAATCCATCCCTCCCACTGAGATGCAAGGCGATGTTCCGAGAGTCTCTCGAAAAGTTCTCCCTCAACCACTCTTCCGATCCGACCTGCCACATAGTTGGTAACAGACGCATCCGCCGCCAAGACCCGGATAAACCTCACCCCATGAACCCGGGCACCCCTACTAAGTCACTTAACATAACAAACCACTTGGGGTGACCCATGGCATAGGTGTTGGTTATCCAATAAACGGTTCCCGAGGCGGCGGTACCCATACTCGCATCCCAAATTGTAAAGGATTAGGAGACAAACATTCAACACCACCGCTTAACTGACATCTTATCCCATATGGACCACAGACCGTAAAACAACTTGGTATCTTCTGATAAATTCAGTCCTTCCAAGGAGGATGAAGCTCTACATAAGCTGCATGGCTATCTTAAAAAAAGGTTTTATGAGCTGATTTCCCATGTAGAGCAAATTCATCAATGGATGGAGGGAAATCAGGAAACCAATTGTGATAGGTGTTTTTGGCGGTAACAGGACAACTCAACATACCTTTCAAAAGTAATACATATATTAAGTGATGTAACGAAAACTAGATTATGTAGGTTAGGTTTATGAAAGATGCGAAAGAAGTGCAACCCCTCAATCTTGGAGGCAGGTATGCCGATGGGTTAATGACTTCACTTTTTAAATGTACGGAGTTATCATGGAACCGTCTTTGGCTCAGGAGTAAACCTTCAAATCAATTTTAAGGAAAGTCATGTCTTACGTTGGGTGAAAAATCCTGTAGCGTTAGGTTTTAATCTGGATGTGGCCATTCCACAAGATATTGGATCAAAATGTAACCTTATTTTCCTTATCGATTATAATGCCTAGTTCACACAGGGACAGCGCAATGTTGTATTGTCCTGGTGTGAACAGAAATTTGGAGGACATGACAATGAACCAACCATTGACTTATATATAGACAGACAGGCTATCTCCGCAGGACAGTGTCTCACAACCCCACTGCACCCAGCTGCATGTCCACGTGTGAACACTCTTGGACAAGACAATAGCCAATCGTACGTTTCTTAGGTTTCAGCGCTCATCTTTCGTTTATTATTTAGTTTGTCCTCCAAAAATACCAATACGTCTTTGTTTAAAAGACCTAATATTTTACACAAACTCGTTGGCAACACGCGTCATTGTCAATTGTTCTATTGTAGTACACGCACGGACAAGGCTGTTCACAGAGATGAAACGGGACAATATTATATTGTCCTTGTGTGAACTCTGCATTAGTGAAGAGAAAAATGTGTCACAATTAGTTTATCACAAATACAGAAAATGGAAGTAAAATTACACATAATATGTACATCATATTTTTTTACTCTGTATTTGACCTGCGATTTAGACATTTTGACTCTTGTGGAGTGAAGGATTTCATTTTCAATCACTTTAGTGGTATGTACAGTAATACCGATACTAATCTAAATCTACACTTCACTGATACCCTATGATGGTAGTTGCACAATGCAAAGCTAACAGTGATTCTTTCACTTTAATCACTTGTAATGATGGCGACATCCCTTCTCTTTATTTGATGGAAGTTGGGTGAGTACTGAACGTATTAGGAGGCAGTGGAGGAAGGTGAAAGAATATAAAATGCTCATTAAGGTACTTTTATAAAAGGTCTATTTATTCATCCTGCACAACGGTAGTCTTCTCAGACACATAGAGTCCGTCGAGGAACTTTCTGATGTCCTTGTCCTTGACGGAGGTGGACTGCTGGATGAGGGCTGCGGACCGGGATACGTCCTCCAGGGAGTTTCCCTCGAGGATGAGCTCGTCCTTCTGCTTGGGGGAGTTCACCACTGTCACGCCGTCGGCCATCCTTACCCTCCGAATGTACTGCTCGCCCAAGAAGTTCCTGATCTCGATGACCTGGTTGTTCTCGATGGTGACACAGTTGATGGGGAAATGGGCATACACGGCACGCATCTTGTACAGGAAGCCCTTTGTCACACCTAAAGACAAACACACACATATTGTTAAACACTATTCATCAGTGTTCACATTGGGCTTTCAACATTCTGCGAGGTTCCTTTGCACTTAAGATAATGTCAACAATTTGCAAAGATAGGGGATAGGACCGAGACCACTAAATGAGGGAGGAAGAATTATTATTAACACAGAGTGTGAAACTATCCTCGCAAATTATTAAAAGTGTACCAAGGTTGTAGAAAAGTAGGAGAGTGGTCTAAATATAATCCGAGAAATATTCATTCGAGGGAGCATATTTTTGGATAAACATGGTTCATTACCAAAACATTTGAGTTAGTAGTTAAAACCAAATCTCGACTGTTCAAAATTATAATTTCCAATAGTGCATAAAATAATGCATTTAATAATACGCAAAATAAACATCTATAACTGTCCTCATTACTATTCTAACTAAGAAGGTGACGTTGCCAACGTGCCAGTGATGTTGTACCCAGGAATAATCCCCAATCTAAAGTCACTCTTCCCCAAAGTCAGGAATTTATTTAGTTTTATTAGGAAAGTTATTCTAAATTACTGCAAATTTTATTTTGCAGTTGATTAAAGTCTATTATATTTAAAGAGTTGATAACGACAGTAAAATTAGTTTTTATCTATGTATCTCGTGACATGCAAATTTCAACATTTTGACAAAATAAATGACTTTACAATACATCTAGACCCATTAATATTATGGTCTTACAAAATTAAAAGAAAATGTGGCAGTTAACAAACACTCGTGTTTCCAGTAAATTCTAAATTTAAATGCTATTCATGAATGAAAAAGATGGACATTCAAAGAACACGTGAGTATGGGCGAAATAGATATAAGAGTCGCAGCGAATACTAGGTACATTCTTTATCCATTCGCCTATACTTATGACAAATGCGAAATGCTGTACGAGATGACCTATTACCAGTAGGTTGTAGTTCTTAAACTACATGATGTTACGTTCGTTATCTCCCTTTCTCTAATGGTGCCTAAAATCTTGTCATTCTTAGGCTTTTACTAGTATTTGCCGTAATGGAAACACTTTCTCTCCATCAGAGATACCACACAGTTTAATACTAAATTGAAAGTACTACAATTACCGTGTCTCTTGCTTGTCACTTTTGAGATCTCTACAACATGTCTATAAATGTCATTGTTTTTGATGACTTATCTTCAGTACTATTCGGTATATTCCAAATTTTCTTTCCTCATCATGCTCATGATTATGCAATTAATATGATACATTCGTAAATAACTTAAAACATGGTAGGAGACAACCTCATTGGTTAGTCTGGGGATTTTACCATTTAGAATACAATTCCTGCAATATTCTGTTTTAGGAATGTTCCCCAAAAAATAATTCCCAGGAATCTACCTATCACTAGTTTAGTTACAACCAAACTTGTATTTATTTTATTGTAAAGTCACTATTAAATAACTTAAGGCACAATATTGTGACATAAAACTTTAGAAAATTCTGTTTGTCACTTACTATAAACCAAAGAAAATTATTTGTGACATTCGCAGCAAGTAATGATACATAATTAAAGACATGCGGTCTTACTAATTACATTTTTATATGCCCATTCAACGTGTGTGTGATAAAGACGGCCATGAGCCTGGTTTAAGACCGTTTTAATCAAACAACCACCATGTTACTAAGTTAAGTCCATCACTGTTCTCAAGTCACCCGCCGCGTAAAATTTACACCGCGTCTATAAGTAAGGATAATGATTATTACCTATTTTGTTATTTGAATATGGCTACATAATTAAATTACTGAAATGCATTTTACCAAATTTGAGAAAAATGATTACTAGAGATTTGCAATTGTTTTCAATGTCTCATTCCCTCCACAGACTAGCCTCCTACACGACTGAAAGAAGGTAGTCTATTTTAATTGAGGATTGCGTAGAACTCCTTGGGAAGACACCCTACTTTGTATAAATATACTTTCTTATTTTTATTTATCCTATAATTGCTTGCATCCTATCAATTGCACAATTCAAGCATGAAATTACCTGCGAAGTGTTATTTTCTAAAAATGTTGTTATTTTGAGGATCTTATTTGTGCTTGAAAGGGGGGCTAGACTTTAGTTTCGAAAGTAAACAAATACACTGACAATACAAAACACAGGATTTTACTCTGCTCAAGTGCCTCTTCGGGCCAAGCACTGCTGTTAATAATGAGAGGAGATAGTTAGAACAGGGCTTTGGAATCATAAGGTTGACAAAAGGCTGCTCCTGAAGATTTTGAGATGGGAGTATTAGATTGAATCACTGATTATAAAACACTGCCACGCAGGAAATAATGTATCGTTTTTGTGATAGAACTGAAACAAGTTATTGTGTATCAATTCTCAAATGCTTATTCTGCAGCACTAAATCTGGAAAACACTGAATGATACATTATACACCGCATCAATATCATCAATATTAGAAGTTTAACTTATTGTTTGGTTGTAAACTTATTGTAGCAATTGAAGGGAAACTGAACTCAGAGTTTACAGTTGACAAGATCTGAGTGAATACTGTATAAAGTTTATTCAGTATATTGATATCTCATGTTCACCTGCAAACTGCGGTGTGATGTGATATGAAAGCAGTCGAATGAATAAAGAGCATTTAATTACTGAATATAACCAACCTTTAATCATATTTTCAATGTGTGAGCAAACAGTTCTGACAGCAGCCAACTCTCCCTTGGAGCCGAACCATTTCTCAACTCGCAGCACTCGGGGGTGGACCATGCGAATATCTAGGGCCAAGTGCTTGAAGGACCTCTTGAGGACTCCTCTGGGGCCTTTCACAGTCACCAAGCGGGACTTAACATGGACTGTTAACCCTTGCGGGATTTTGACAACCTGGTTTGAAACAATTTGCTTCATTTTGGGTTCTGGAATAAAAATGAAAATATATGAAATGTAAATCACTTAAACTTAGCACATTACACCAAATGTGACAATATTGACAGCATTGCATTCACATAACCAAAAAAAACAACACTGGGTCACTCGACGATATAAAAGCTATATAAGTTATGTGGACCAAAATATTTGGCTAAAACATACTTCAGTAATCTGATATATAAATAAGTTAACACTTGATCAATTACAACTGTTAATTTTGGCAGATGACCGGCGATTTAAAAAATATTTTAGCCAAACCAAAACTCACCTTACGGTGTCCCGACCGGAAAAGGCTACAAAAGTGTTGCCAACGCGATATCAACTGTCAAACCAAGAAAATGAAAACGTACAAAAAAATGAGCAAGTGCCTACCTTCACGTGAGTATTCAAATGAGTATTTTGCTAGTCTCACACGAGAGGTATACTCTCATAGCTATATGCGGGCTTATTCATGTGTCAACATATATTACCATTCCCGATGGGTATGTATGGCGAGCGATATTGTGAAATAGGCCAAGCCAACATATATTATGAGAGAGACCTGCGACTAAACCACCCAACAGTAAAAATAAATTCGCGTTGTTATTATTTTGAGTTGAGGGACACTGTAGTGTAACATGGTAAAAGCATATTAATAAAAAAATTACATAAACCAATACTATGCTAAAAATTTTAAAATATGTCAAATTTCAGTCGTACGGCGACATTCTGAAATTAAACAGCAAAACACATCTCTCATCTTACAACTTATTCTGTTAAACATGTTTATATAAGTTTATTTGAAAACAATAAATTGAGATTATATACCTTTACTCTGATTTTATTATCTTAATTACTTTTGCAATTCTATTTCTAAATTTATATTTTAGCGTTTTGACACTCTAACCACCATATTAATAAAACATTTAAATAATGCCTTTAAATCCACAAAAATATCTTTTAAACCGTATCACACAGCTGCCAAGTCATGCAAATGACCGCCAATCACATTGGCGCCATCTGCTTCGAGTTTTCTAGATTACCTACCATTCGTTGGTTGTCCGTGTTGGATGCCCATGGAAATATCCAATTTCCATCAATATTGAGAGATTTTTTGTATTTGACAACATTTATAGAGCATTTATGAGTAAAAACTCAAATTATAATATTGAAGACAATATTAGCGATTCTTAAACGAAAATCTGAAACAGAAAAAGATACGGTTGCATCTAGGACTTGAACCCAGGACTCTCGCCTTGCCGGGCACCGCTCTCCGCCACTCTAGTCTTCAATAATTAAATTATAGAGTGGTCTCCCAAATTAGGTTTCAATTTCGCCAATATTTAAAAAAAGATACATAGATATTATATCGAAACAAAATCGACACATAAATAAATCTATGTTAAACTAGAATAATTAATCTACTTGATGACCATAAAAAAATTCCATGTAAAACCAGAATGAATCTAATCGGTGATATGAACCTAAAAAGCCTTGTAAGGTTGCTTAGTTCATGTCGATGACATCAGAATCAGAAGCCGCCGATGCAGTGATGCCGACTAAGCAGTGCATTTGTATGTAATGGTGTTTTATTATTTTTTGTAACGATTAATTAATTCTACGTATAATTACAATAAAACCTGTTAGTATAGGATCCCTTAAAGAACGACCGTCACCGAGATGTTTATTTGATGAAATGTATTTTATATTTAATTTAATATGTCAATAAATATATTGCATATCGGTTGCCTAGCAAATTTTAGTCCAGGGTATGATTAATTAATAATTAAAAAAAAAAAAAACACAAAACAAACACTGCACCGTAAACGTAAACATTGCACCGGTTTGATTATTATAAAAATTCTATACCAATCAAAAGTATGAAACCCATAGAATATGCAAACGTTAGGTTGCCTACTCTTTTCCGGTCACAACTCTCAGGTTGCCATGTATAAACAGGTAAATCGAAAAAGCATTTTGCACCGGTCTGATTATTGAATAAAAATTATATGAAATTAAAGATTATTTCATTATGAACACGATGGTATAAGGTTGCCTGCTAAAAATCAGTCCCGAATTCCGGTTGTCGAATTTTGAAAACTAAAACTTTTTGAAAACTAGCCGGGAATTCTCGTGTGCGACTGAGAGGTCCCAACCAACCATCCCATGCGATAGAAGAGGACAAAGCATAGCAGCTGTCTGTCCATTAAAACAAAGAGAGTGCGCATGCTATTTGTTCTTAAAAATGAAAAGGATAGCGATAGACTCGTGCAAGGTACCATCTAGTCTAGAGTGCACAGAGTGTTCTCGCATGGTTCTCGCACACGAAAATTCCCGGCTAGTTTTCAAAATTCGACAACCGGAATTCGGGACTGATTTTTAGCAGGCAACCTTATACCATCGTCTTCATAATGAAATAATCTTTAATTTCATATAATTTTTATTCAATAATCAGACCGGTGCAAAATGCTTTTTCGATTTACCTGTTTATAAATGGCAACCTGAGAGTTGTGACCGGAAAAGAGTAGGCAACCTAACGTTTGCATATTCTATGGGTTTCATACTTTCGATTGGTATAGAATTTTTATAATAATCAAACCGGTGCAATGTTTAAAATTATTATTTTTTTAATTATTAATTAATCATACCCTGGACTAAAATTTGCTAGGCAACCGATATGCAATATATTTATTGACATATTAAATTAAATATAAAATACGTTTCATCAAATAAACATCTCGGTGACGGTCGTTCTTTAAGGGATCTTAGACTATGTGTATTCACAATCGGCGTTTGTAGATTTATTTATATGAATTTATAATATTTTGTTAGACCATACTGTGTTTCACCGGAGTTCCTTACTTTCATGAAAAAAGTCACATATTTTCTTAAACTTAAACAAGTTTTAATAATTATTTTTTTTTAAACATTGATATACAAGATTTTTAACAATAACAAAAAACATTGAGTTTAGTGAAAATAATTGACTTCTGAATATTCTGGAGGGAGTTTGTTTGATCGTTTCGGAGTCACATCGTGAAAAGTCACCCTCTGGCAGATAATTATTTTTTTCAAACTTTCTGCCGGTGCCGTTGTATCTGTTGTAGGCATTGAACAGATTGGTTGTGGTCATGTTGTGGTTGTAGGTATATTGCAATACAAATCTTCCCTTGTCGGTTTTTTAAACCATAGATAAACCGTGAGTGGTGAGTGGTCTAACCACTCTTCTGTAGGACATAGGGCAACAGTGTTGCCAACGAAGGCGATTTATCGCCATTTAGGCTACTCAGAACGAGGATCGGCGACGAAAAAATGTGAAAGGCGACTGCTTGCCGACTAGGCTACCTCAGAGAGATAAGTTATTTAAATCAGCCAAATTACAAATAATAAATAATTGAAATGAATTTTTTTAATTTCAATGGAAAAATGTGAGGAATTTTTCGAAATGGAATTCATCACGTAGCCACCCCCCCCCCATGGATTTCAAAATTGTTGTGGGGAATCACATAGCTCACGTAGAATATTTGTGGGGAATATGTGGGCAGAATTTATGCGAGTTCATTAGAATACTGCAACTGAAATTCGGCTACATTAGGCTACTAAATGTTTGAAAAACGGCGACATTAGGCCCAGATCCGTTGGCAACACTGTAAGGCAATAGGGCACTTAAGTTGGTGCAACTTATTTATTATGCTGCCATTGCATTCTTGATTGCAACGGTGCGTCGCCATTTTCATGTGATTGTGATAATATTTATTATTGTTCCTATCCTTGTCGGATTGTCCCCATTTTTAATATTCTCGCTGACGCTCACTGACGACGACGAAGTCCTTCTGCAGACCGAGCCAACGCTGGTTGCCGCCATTGTTTTTAAATCGGTGTACTGTTTTGTTTTTTTTTTTTGCTAGGTAAGTGATTTTCATATTATTGCATTGATACTTTTAAATTATGAACCGGATATTCGGAATAGATTTTCCTTTAGGTTATCTTTATATAGACGTTAACCTCGGGGGGTTTAACCACTTTTGTTTTGAAGCCAGCTCATTTTGTTATCATAATTTGTGTTAACCGATGTGTTAATTTTTCATTCTATCATTCGTAGCATGTAATAAAAACTGACTTTATTATTACACGTGCTTTCACATCTCAAGATGGCCTCCAAACAAAGCATCTCTCGCTGTCGAAGCTTGTTATCTAGCTTTCGAAAACAGTGTCAGTCAAACCTAGTTTTATCGTCCGATTTGTGATTGTGAAGTGCACAGTTCTTCTCGAGTGTGTATTAGTATTGTCAAGTTTCTTGTATCAGAACAATCAGAATGTCGGCGTCCGTTTGATGTGAAATTTATTTGGTAATTTGAATCCGCCGCGAACTTACGTTATTAGGTAATATTGTCAATATAGCTTTTTTTTTCAATAATATGTGAAAGGACCTTGCGTGCAGTTTTATTCTATTTAGGTACAAATCAATAACTGCGCCCAACGGATACCTGACTCCGTTGCACTTTAGGTCACTAGGGAATTTTGCGTTTTACGAATGAAGGTAATTGTTGTAATAAGTAAAATGTTGACATCTCTTGACAGGTGTATCGGCGTTACCCTTAGCTTTCCTCTGGGAATCTTATTTTTTAAAGTAGGTATGTGTCAAGAACGCCAGTGTATTTTGATTTATGCAAGACTACTTTTCCAACTAATTTACTAAATCCTTTATGAAAAATTTATACGCCTGTAGCAAATTCTATTGTATTTATTTATAGGAAAGCCTCATATGACTTATTTTTATTTTATTTTGAAAAACGCTTATTTTGATGGAAAACATGATAAAACTCAATAATATTTTCATTTTTCTTAATACGTTTCTGTATGTTTGCAGATATCATATTTATTAAATCGAATGTTCATACGTTGGTAAATATTTACCTACGACTACCGTTTGAGAAAATATTCCGTACGAGACACTATTTTGACATACCGAGTTCTCGCATACTTCGCGTTTGTTATTACGTAGTGTAGGGCACTGCCAACATAACAATTAAAAAACACAATCGGATAGTTGTTAAAATTTATATGGCAAAACGGTTTTTTATATCATAGACAATGAAAAACATTTTTTTTAACTGATGTGTTAATTTATTTATACAAAAAAATATTGTAAATAAAAAATTATTTATTAAAATTAACGTATTAAGGAAAGGTTTTTTTGGTAAAGGTTACGAATTCCGCTTCACGGTAAATATGGAATGATTACTTTGAATTAATACTTGAATTTAGTTATATTATTAAATTATTACTAAAAGTTACTATAAATGTTGGGGAACCTTTAATAACGCCTGCTCGCGTCCCCTTTAGAGTTATATCCCAGTTTTCAAGTAGTTTGTGGGCTACGCTAGGTTTGTATAGACTGGTTTGTGATTTAATTCTAATACCTATTTTCCATGTTATTTCCTGTTACAAAAAAAATGCCCCTTTAATAACGCCTGCTCGCGTCCCCTTTAGAGTTATATCCCAGTTTTCAAGTAGTTTGTGGGCTACGCTAGGTTTGTATAGACTGGTTTGTGATTTAATTCTAATACCTATTTTCCATGTTATTTCCTGTTACAAAAAAAATGCCCCTTTAATAACGCCTGCTCGCGTCCCCTTTAGAGTTATATCCCAGTTTTCAAGTAGTTTGTGGGCTACGCTAGGTTTGTATAGACTGGTTTGTGATTTAATTCTAATACCTATTTTCCATGTTATTTCCTGTTACAAAAAAATGCCCCTTTAATAACGCCTGCTCGCGTCCCCTTTAGAGTTGTATCCCAGTTTTCAAGTGGTTTGTGGGCTACGCTAGGTTTGTATAGACTGGTTTGTGATTTAATTCTACCTAATCCAACCTAACCTAACCTAACCTATCCTATAATAATCCAACCTAAACTATCCTATAATAACCCTGTAGCAGGGTTAACCATGTACGTTAGTCAAAATTTTATCAAGATGGCGTTAAACACACATTCATTCTTGACACGCCCGGAGTTAAGTTGTTTGATAGAGTCTCATGTTTATTTTATTTGATTAATTATTTTAATATTTGTTTTAATAAATTAGCGTCTGTTGATATTTAAAATATTCTATTATTTAATCTTCTTTATCAGTTCTCATCACAACCTACCTACATTGAGTTAGAGCGTGTACGTAGATGACTAGATAATTGTATTCGGTAATTTACCAATTAATGTCACAATTGAAAGATCCATCATTAATTAATACAATTATCCTTTCATCACCCATCCACGATTTAATGTTACAAATGGCGCCCAACGTGGGATGAACGTGTGTTTAACGCCATCTTGATAAAATTTTGACTAACGTACATGTAACATTAAATAATTTAAAACATTAAAATCTTGTAAGGAATGTCTGAGCGGGCGCCAGCGAGTTATAAAATAACTACGCAAGAAGTTAAAATGAGTAATCCCTATTTGAATTATAAGTACATTGTTAAAAAGTTATAAGTGAAAAAGACCTTTCGTAGTTTGCACAGTAGACCCTCATTGTTCCAGCGTCGTACGAACACACCGTCTGCTACCGAGTCCAGCAAGCAACTGTCGACGAAGTGTGCTCCGCACTCATAGCTCGAAACAGTAGTGCCAATTGTAGAATGTTGACCAATGTTTATCTTAATCGGGTAGGAACTGCCCGTCCAGAAGTACGCACTGCTACAACCCAACCTAATCCAACCTAACCTAACCTAACCTATCCTATAATAATCCAACCTAAACTATCCTATAATAACCCAACCTAACCTAACCTAACCTATCCTAATCTAACATATATATTAATCCAACCTAACCTAACCTAACCTAACCTATCCTAATCTAACCTATAATAATCCAACCTAACCTAACCTAATCTATCCTAATCTAACATATAATAATCCAACCTAACCTATCCTAATCTAACATATAATAATCCAACATAACCTAATCTAACCTGTAATAACCTATAATAACCCAACCTTACCTAAAATGAAAACGTTTTATTTAAAAAAAAAATCGTAGTAAACCTTTAAATATTAAGAAACTAAATTCATCTGATGTTTGGTATCAAAGTTGATCGCCTAACAATTAACGGGTGCGTGTCTAGCGATCTCGAAAAATTGTCTATTATGCCGATTATGCCTTTCATGTTTCCTACACTGCCACTACACAAACAAACGCGAACTATGCGAGAACTCGGTGTGTCAAAATAGTGTCTCGTACGGAATATTTTCTCAAACGGTAGTCGTAGGTAAATAATTACCCATACGTTTCTGTATTAATATTTGGAGATATCATATTAATTAAATTGAATGGCCAAATCGAAAACCAAACTCCATCTCCACCACTCAAATGGTATCAACTAAAGATTGTGATTTTAGAACAAAAGTCATGCTTTCAAAGTGATATTTATTAATCTAAACAAAGTGCTGGAAAAAACCTTGTTATGTAGTAATAATAATATGATATTTGTGTAAACATCCTATTCATTACACTGAATGAAATAATCACAGTTCATCATTTGTTTTCTATGTCTTGTTGACTTATTTAATGTTATGTATGTACAGTGCTATGGCATTCCTTTGTTCAAATATTCTTAGAATTCTAATCCATAAGCTCACGTTTACACAAAATTACGGAACTAGCATCCTGTATTATACCTTGTTGCTAACTGTGATGTTCTGTTACTGTGGTGTTTCTTATATTGTTTACTACACTTTTAATGATGCTCAAGGCTCGTTATAGATTGAAACTCTCAAGGTTCGTTTACAGATTTATTATGAATAATGCTTATTACAACCGAGCTGTACAATAGAGGTTTGGTAACGTCTGCTCGCTAGTGGGGTGATTTCTCGTCTGGCCCTGCTCCCGCCAGTTGTCAGACACTACACCTTCCCCCTTTTAAACAAGCGTTACCAGCACAATGACACATATAACTATGTTCACTATCCAATCAAAATATGTTAATTTTTATTTCCTACTCTGGTATTAAATATCTTATTTACACATTTACAATTTTAGATTCTATTACATTTACATGTTTACAATTACGATTTCTTAAATATTCCATTATTACACATTATTTATAATTCAAATTTATCCACATTATTCACACTATTCACATAAGACCATTTGTATCTTTCTTGGAAAGGATTCATCTCGGTCGAAGTCTTCTCGACCATGGTTCCGAATGTACTTCCTCTGTACTGGTTCCGAATGTACCCCCGAAGTACTGGGTATCGGTTCTGAATGTACCCCCGAAGTACTAGATATCGCTCCGGCACCATCCAGCATCGCTTCCTCTCCCTCTGTCAACCTGGAATCAGGAGAAAAAACCGTTAACTCACTCCACAGGTTGGACAATTCCTTCTCAGACAGCTCAGTCCTCGTGTCGTCAGACGCGGAATCTGGCAAATCTAAGATATCTTTGCTCCAGCTGACAGACAAGCTCCTCATCTGATCAACATGTCGCTTCCATACTAAATGTGAATCACAAGTTTCAATCAAATACAATTTTTTTCCAATAAGGAAGTTGAGTCCATTTTTTTTATTTTTTTTTATCAATGTTCGCATTCAAACTTAAATACTGGTATTTTTTTTTTTTTTTTTAAAGTTTGTTTTCATAATTAAATTAATTCTCAAAGTTTAAATTTTATTAAGCCCGCCAAAACGAGCGGAATCCGAGCGGTAAGAGGCGGGTGTGGTGTGACGTCATTAGAACTGTGAAAACCACGTCGCATAAGCATTTTGTATCGAAAAATTTGTAATTCTTCAACAAGGAATTCCAGTAATTTTTTTACCAATGTTAACCGTCTATTAGAATTGATGTTATTAAAAAAAAAAGAAAATTGATTAAGATTTCATAGTTAAATTAATATTTTAAGTTAGAATATTTGCTTTTCTCGCCCAGTACGGTACTTGTACGGTATTGCCGTCGCTACTTGTTGACGTTCCCCGCGCGAATTCAGGACCACCGCGCAGAAAAGTAAAGACCAATAGTAAAATAACGGTTTACAGCCCAGTTCACTGTTTGACTTTTCTGGGCGGCCGGCGGCCTGAAGTGTATCACATGCTATGTGACATGAATAATAATAAAAACTTCTAAGTTATGCAATAAACAACATATTATTATAAAGCACTCTACGAATATGTATCTTTAGAAATCCATTTCATATAATAATAACAACAAATACGTACATATATTTGACAAACCCAAATAAATCTTTGGCCTATACACCTCTCTCATCTAAACCGACCATCTCTCATGTAATAGAAAGAGATGCACCATAGGTGATCTGTTGTACGTACAATCACGACACATGTGACGTCAGAATTCTTTCGACCAATCGTGGAGCGTATATAGTCAATTGCTATTCAATGCTTTTTCAAGAACGTTTAACTAATTCTAAATATCTTTGCTCCAGCTGACAGACAAGCTCCTCATCTGATCAACATGTCGCTTCCATACTAAATGTGAATCACAAGTTTCAATCAAATACAATTTTTTTCCAATTATACGTGTAATAATTCCCTTTACCCATGTAAATTTATTATTCTGTCTGAAGTCTTTCACCAGACATTTCTGTCCCACACTGAAATTTCTGGTTTTCACACCACCATACTTTTTTGTTTGTCTACGCTGACTAGCTAGAATGTTTTCATTTACCCACTCCAGCTGTTTAGATCCCCCTTGCTCGGTCTTTGTCGGAATCAAGCTGTCAGATGTAGACCTTAGTTTCCTACCAAACAGTAATACTGCTGGTTCGACTCCAGTCGTACAATGTGGAGTATTCCTATAATCGGACAGAAAATGTAACAATTTATCCCTATAATCCCCCTGAAATTTATTTCCTACCATAAGTTTTTTTAGGAACCCCTTGGTAGTTTTTACTGAGTTCTCAGCGAGACCATTACTCTTGGGGTGCATCACAGGTGATGTCATGAATTTAATATTGTTTTCCTGTAGGAAATGTTTAAAACTTTCACTCGTAAATGTTGTTCCGTTACTGAAACTATTAGTTCAGGGTTACTAAAATTAGCAAATAACTTTCTCAATTCAAATATTGTATTAGCTGAATCTGCCCTTTGAACCTCTACATAGTCGACCCATTTCGAAAATGAATCGCAGACGACCAAAAACATTTTCCCTGCCAAAAACATGGCCCACAATAATCTAGGTGTAACCTACTCCAGACCTTCCCTGAATTAGGCCAGACAGATAAATGACTTTTATCCCTAATTGCATATGGTACTGGCCTTGCATTAAAGAAAAAAGGATTCGCATCTTATTTCACTTTAAAATTCACTTTAAATTTATTAAAACGTCCTAGTTTCTGGGCGAAAACATCTGGGAATTTCCCCTTAATTTTATCTAAACCTTCCTTTCCTGATGAAACCGAATTAATAAAACTTTGTCCTGGAATAATGTAAGTTGTAAGCTTCCATGAAATCTCTACCAACTATCAGTTCTGATCCATTCGATACGACAATAAACGTTACAAATTTAACAATATTATTGTACTCGACCTCGAATTTTAAATTACCCACAACACGCAAATTATTGAAATGTTCCCCGACTCGGGAGACAATTTTACATTCCCAAAATGTTTACCAAACAAAGCTTCTGGAAAAACAAACTGACGAACCTGAATCAATCATAGCTTCGAAAAATTTACCATTCAATTTCAATTGTGCCTTGATTGCCTGAACACATGAAACATTATCAACATTATTATTATTACAATTCCAAAGTGATTTCACAGATCCGTTCTTGCAATTTCTCTGTAAATGCCCTAATTTGCCACAATTAAAGCACTTTGCTTCTTTAAATCTACAATCACGTGTGTCATGACTTAATTTTCGGCAGATGCCGCATTTTCTCTTCGGTGAATCGTCCTATACCGTTTATCTGGCCCTCGCGGATTCTTATTATATGCCCGATCCTCAGACGATCGCGCCTAGGGAGAAGGTTTCGAGTTCCTCCCCACTTAATTTACTTCCGATTTCACTTCCCTAGGATCGGTCTCCGGACCTTTCGCTGCCGTTGCAAGCTCAACTAGTTGATTAAAACTTTGCTTAGGCCCCTCAATGAACAATTTTACGCGTACCGGACCCGGCAGTAGACCAATTGCGAAAATATCTATCAAATTGTCCTCTAACCTTGTACCGAATTGGCAATAAGTACTCAAACCTCTGAGCCTAGCTGCGAATTCCCTTATAGATTCGTTCTGTTCCTGTCTGGCTTGAAAAAAACGATTCGCGCTCTTTAAAAAGTGATCTGCATTTAATACAATGTTTCAATTAATTTCTCATAACTAACATCTGTTATTTTAGCCGGAAATCATAAATTAGTCAGAAAGGTTAAAGTCTCCGCTTCGAGCAAGTTAATCAGATATGCCCTTTTTTTAATCTCCGTGATATCATCATGTACCACGAGAAACTGATCTAACTTAAGACGGAATAAATCCAAAGTCAAATAAAGTCGGGCGTGACTTAGTCCCATCCGCTCTGTTGAAATATAATCTGTCTCCGATGGCTGCGCCACTGTGATATTCTGTTACTGTGGTGTTTCTTATGTTTGATTACTACACCTTTAATGATGCTCAAGGCTCGTTATAGATTGAAACCACAGACATAAGAATATATAGACTAGAAATTAAAGGTGAGGGGTAAAATCAACGGTTGAAGAACGGAGGGGGTAAAGCTGACTGTGATTCGTCAATAAATCAATCTGACAGTATATAGGCATCTCGCATTTTAATATCACCATTTAGTTCTTAAAAGTAAAATCTGCTTTTGAATGAATAGACATTTTTACATGGGAGCGCAAATTACTCGCCACGTTATGAACAAATTTGCTAAGTCCAAATTCGGCAAAAAAAAATTCTTCTATTTTCAGAGTCGAATATTTTGTTTACGTATTTAGTTAAGACACTTATAAGTGTTCATAATTTACTTCCCAGTAACAACGATGCACACACTTGGGAATCGCTACATTCGACCAATGTTGGAGGGTTGTCACAACCGCTATGATCCTATTAATAATAAAATATTGAAATCTTTAAGAAAGAAAAGTAAAACAACTAAAAATACAAATGAAATTATATACACACAGTTTTTACCAGCGATTCGATTCAGTATTTGGAGTAAAAATTTGGACATCATTTTGCCTTCCGATGACATTTTTTCAATTAAAAACAAAAAACATGATTTTCTATCACACATCGCCACTCCGTATAACCTAGCGCAGGTGTGGCGAACCTTTTTGGGTCCGCGTGCCAAAAATCCTCAAACATTATTTCTAGATTGTGTGGCGTGCCCAAGCTGTAAAAAAAATTAACCAAATAAATAAAATAAAAATGTTTTTTTTTTAAATTTTATTCATAAGCTTAAAAATTACAGATTATAGAGCTTTGTAGAAAACAGTGCGCACGGCGAAAAATAAAAACCGGTAAAATTTGACAGGCAGCGAACTCCAAAAACAACTTGTGAGTGTTGCAAGCATAAATAAACCAATCATGTTTCAAGCGTAAAAAAAATATTCCCATCGATTTCTCTGGAAAAATTGTCATTTTCAGCGGGGAACATTGAATGAAATTTTCAAATGTAACGTAAGTTAAATTTGATTTGAAACAACCCAATTCTAGTTTGAAAAAAATCAACAGAATGACTGTTACATTTAAAAAGAAAAGAAGAATATGAACGATTGTTCAGATATTTTTGAAACAACTGGTCAAATCAAAAAAAAAAATTTTTATACTTAAAAATTAAAAAAAAAAAAATTTACTTGGAAATCGTTAGTGTGCCATCCAAATGATCAAATGTGCCACCTCGGGCACGCGTGTCCTAGGTTCGCCACACCTGACCTAGCGCATTACGTGATATGCAGTATATGCACTCCTTCTCGTTCCAGCAGTACCGTACATACGAAACAAGCGCGTACCTAACACGTGGTACCTAAAGCGCAAAAGGCAAAGGTACATCCCTGATTCTTATGCAAACGGATTTGTATTTTGCGTCCAGATGTATCTCGATGTGATAGTATATGTTTCTACAACTGATCCATATTATACGATGTGAATAAGCTTAAAATAATGCTTACATATGGAATGTAATACGACAATTGGGTTTATTCTCTTTTTCACATCAATTTTTACAAGTTTTCATATCACAAGCAACCATTTTGCCGTGTTATTTCGTAAAATGCCTCGACCATAGCTCGACGCTAGTTCGAACAAGAGTGATGACGTCACATTCTCAAGATTCACGGGAAGCCATAGGCGAGCCCAGCCGGCTCCAATGGAACCGGTATGGGGAGTGGGGAATAATACGCTTTTAATCACTTAGGGCAGGTCTACTAATATTCATATGTGTATGATTGAAACTCTCAAGATTCGCTTACAGATTTATTACCTTAAATGCTTATTACAACCGAGCTGTACAATAGAGGTTTGGTAACGTCTGCTCACTAGTGGGGTGATTTCTCGTCTGGCCCTGCTGCCAGCGCCCGTAGCTCAAGCTACCGGTTCGGAAGTGCTCGGCCTACCCGAGCAGTTCCGAATCGCTTGTACAGTGTTGTCAGACACTACACTAACGCAAGGCTATTTTACTTCAAAAAAATAATATTTCTCGAAATATCTTAACTAACTAACAAATGTAAAATATATTAGAAGCGGAAGTTATCTTTAGGTTGTTTGCATTTTCAGCACAATTTCTATCAGAAGGTCCCTGTGAGTTTAGAAAGACTGAAATCCAAAGAGATTCGTTGTGTTCTTAATAAAACTTAATAGTAAACTTATGACAACATACCAGTAAAAATACATTACATAATTAGAAGAATTAAAAAAAAAAAACTGCTAAATATCTTCAACATAATTCTTGAAGATTATCCTCAAAATATATAATTAGGTATTTAGCAGATAATATTGTTACCATTTGTATGTATTGTTAATGGATGTGGTCTGTAATACACAATTATTTTATTTATTTGCAGCTAGAGATGGGTGATAGTGCCGGGAGAGCTCGAGGAAGAGGTAGGGGCCAAGCCCGTGGAGGAGGTGGACCTGGGGGCCCTGGACCTGGCGGGCCAGGAGCCCCGGGGGGAGGTGGAGGACGAGGTTCACGCGCCCCGGCGGGACCCAGTCCCTCCGCCCCGGCCGGTCCCCCGCCGGCATGGGGGCCCAGGGCGGCAGCAGCTGCGCCTCCACAAGGAGCTTGGGCCCCCCCACCTCAGCAGGCGCAGGCGCCGCAGCAGCAACCGGCGGCCCGTCCTTCAGCCCCGGCCCCCGCTGGAAGAGCTAGAGGATCAGATCTGGTCCGGCCAATAGCAGATTTGGCCATATCTGGAGGTTCTGGAGGAGGGGGAGGAGGTTAGTTAATTAATTAATTAATTGACAATCACTTTTGCAGGAAAATGTATATTCTAGGATATTTGAATACGGATCTATGATTCATGAAGCTGAAGATCAGGGTTAGGAAGTACCGAAAGTTCTTCACTGAATGCTTAGAAATTTTAACTAGGTTTCATTGGAATACATGTGTTTATATATACCTATATTATATAGATGTCACCTGTGAAAGGTAAACAAATTTTTCAAAACACCTACCTAGTGCTCGGCCGAGGCAGTAGTGAAAAAAAACATAGAGTTTTTGACGTTTGTTGTTATAAAACTCATTTTCATACTGAGACAGACTGAGCCACAGCAACGCGTGGCGGGGTACAGTGAGTAATACTGAGACAGACTGAGCCACAGAAATGCGTGGCGGGGTACAGCTAGTAATACTGGGACAGACTGAGCTGCAGCAACGTGTGGCGCGGTACAGCTAGTAATACTGGGACAGACTGAGCTGCAGCAACGTGTGGCGCGGTACAGCTAGTAATACTGAGACATACTGAGCCACAGAAATGCGTGGCGCGGTACAGCTAGTAATACTGGGACAGACTGAGCTGCAGCAACGTGTGGCGCGGTACAGCTAGTAATACTGAGACAGACTGAGCTGCAGCAACGTGTGGCGCGGTACAGCTGGTAATACTGGGACAGACTGAGCTGCAGCAACGTGTGGCGCGGTACAGCTAGTAATACTGGGACAGACTGAGCTGCAGCAACGTGTGGCGCGGTACAGCTAGTAATACTGAGACAGACTGAGCCACAGAAATGCGTTTCGGGGTACAGCTAGTAATACTGGGACAGACTGAGCTGCAGCAACGTGTGGCGCGGTACAGCTAGTAATACTGGGACAGACTGAGCTGCAGCAACGTGTGGCGCGGTACAGCTAGTAATACTGAGACATACTGAGCCACAGAAATGCGTGGCGGGGTACAGCTAGTAATACTGGGACAGACTGAGCTGCAGCAACGTGTGGCACGGTACAGCTAGTAATACTGAGACAGACTGAGTCACAGAAATGCGGGAACATTCCACTATAAAGTTGACACTAATTCAAATGTATTATCACTCGGAAATGGAGAGAACTAAATTTACCCACGCCTCAAACCAAACAAGAGTTTTAAAATTTATACAGAGATATCTGAATTAGTGCGTAAAAGTGAAAAACGACAATGCATGCGACCCGCAGTAACTGGTACTTAAACGGGCGACGACAATGCATGCGATCCGCAGCTTACGGGTTAAAAATATATATTTAAAAAAACAACCTATTGAACCTTCCACCCCAGGGACTGGAGTCAAATGATCAAATGATTTATTTCATATTTTAACTGCTGTATGTGTATGCATTGTCATAGACAACAAGTCATATCTGTCGAGTTTCAGCTCCATTGGATGTCAGGAAGTGGGTTAATATCCACTTCCAAGATTTGCATTCATTCATTCACGGAAACAAAATCGAAATTCAAATAGATGTATTTAAAAATGACAGTGGAATATAGTAGTGCTCGGATTATGACGGATTACCGTGTAACATTTAAAATGAATTAAACCATTTTCCTTGCCCTAATCACCGACTGGGAAATGATGTTCATTCTGTGGATAACAAGTATAAGAAGATAATAATGGTGTTTTTGTTACAGATGAAGCGCGTGGAGGAGGGCCAGCAAGAGGTAACATGAGGGGTGGAGGACGTGTCATGCCGGAGAACCCCTTCATCCGCACCAAACCTGCTGCCGTCAACTCCAAGAAGGGTACACTAAATATTTGTTTTTCTTTTGTGTGGTGGGTAGGTCAGATAAAACTTCTTGGTCTTGGGAGCCATTCAAAGTCCTCCTTCAATTCCTATTTGATGTCCCATCTGTGCATCATGTGGGCACAACAGCTGTGGTAGCACCACATCCTGTTGATGGAAAACCAAAGTTTACGAGACAGTAAGAATAAGCCTCTAGTTTATCAGTGGAGTCGTGTATGAAATCGCATTTCTCACATCAGCCAATTTCCTCTCAAGTTTCCGCCTATCTTTTGGAGTGAGCCAGAGGTGGTTACTTGGTATGTGCATTGCACTGCTTGTCTCGAATCTTCACGTAACTTACAACGACATCTGTGCCCGAGTCATCGATCGTCGAGTCATTATTCGAGCTATCTTCTGGTAATCCAGTATGAGACTCCTGTGAAGCACAACTTAGTTGTGCCGAAAACTTTGTTTTACCATACTACGGGGACAGTATCGGGTGGTATCGAGACAGCTCGGTCTGCCAAACGGTTACATGAGCAAAACAAATCACGTATTAATGCAGATATACTACTCATCCCGTGCGCATGCGCGACGTGTATTTTATACTACTTTGATCATGTGTAATCCAATGTATCTTGGATGGATTCGTTTAGGAAAACTAATTTACAATCTTAGCGCTATAACATTCACCCATTGGCACACGTGTGCAGTGAAATTAAACTGTTTTGCGAGATTTTCAGCAATGATTGCGTTTCCTTTACTCTCGAGATGATATTACGAATGCTGACGGAGCAGTGTTATTTATTAAGTTATTTTACAAATGTATCTTATTGTAGTGAATGAATTGGAGAAGTCTGTAAACAGGTCTGCGGTACCCCCATTAATTAATATGCTACAACTATATTACATACTAGGAAAATTTTAAAAGTGAAATGCACTGCTGGCGATAGTCACATGCCGTGTCTGGTGAGAGCTATCCGGAGGCCCTCTACACTTCTATCCAGGAGGGTTTTTCAGGTCTTCGGGGTAAAGTGCGCTAACTTCATGAGGTGATTCTACGTGATTAGTTTGTATAAAATAATCTGTCTTTTATTCATATTTTATATTTGTTTTAACATTGTTGCAGGAACCTCTGGCATCCCAGTTAAGATTCTCGCCAACTACTTTAAGATCAACACCACTCCATCGTGGTGCCTTTACATGTACCGGGTGGACATAACACCTGCTGAAGACCGCACACGTGTTCGCCAGTCCCTCATGAGGGTCCACCGCGAGAAGATTGGCGGGTGAGTTGTCAAACTAACTTGCCATCGCACTGTTTCTTTGCAGGGGTAGACGGAGAGGACAGACCGCCAAACTCTGTCTCGGCACACACTCTTTGCTTTACTCACATTCCTATATCGTCTTGTACATATTCTAAGTCTTGTCATGACCCGACTCATTTGATTCACTTGATCATGCCGTGTCTTCTTCCTCTACCTTTAACTCATCTCTGACTTCCTCTACCTTTAACTCCCGCGTCATCCTTATACCCCTTTAAAAGTTTCAGAACAAACAATCGTATTTGGGTACAACTTTTGGGTATTTATTAATATATAAATATATTTTTTTGCACATGGTTGTTTTACATGGGAATAAACATTTGTATACAGGGTGTCCGGGGGTAAAGTGCGCTAAGTTGGGGGCCTAATTCTACATGATGGTACAAGTAAAAAAAGTAAATAACTTTTTTCGAAATTTCAAGGTTTTAATGTAGTTTTTAGGTTAAGAAGTTGAAATGTTTGAATGGGAAAGTAATCAGAGTCACCTCCCAAAGTTAGCGCATTTTACCCCTTGAACACCCTTATATAATGTATTTACGACACTTGTCACTATGTCATAGTCAAATATTATGTGCCACTGATCATTATTATTTATTTAAAGATAAAAATGGTTGACACATTGTAACGTATTATGTACCTTTGAATTTAAAAAAAAAAAAACCGCCGCGGCTGCGGGACCGCGTTTGCACCCGCTCGCTCTGCGATCGGTTGGCGGGCGACCGCAGTGGGCAGCGGGGAGGGGTGTAGAGAAATCCCGACGCCATTTTTTCCCGCCCGTCTTGCGATAATCAACCGCCAAGATTGCGAGCGATAACCGCGACGGCTGCGTAACCGCACAAAACTCCGGTCTCGTGAGTTTTGAAAATAAAACTCCATTAGGGGTGTAGAGAAATCCGGATGCCATTTTTTTCCCGCCTGTCTTGCGATAATCAACCGCCAAGATTGCGAGCGGTAACCGCACAAAACTCCGGTCTCGTGAGTTTTGAAAATAAAACTCCATTCCGCCACCGCAGCGGACTCGGGTAAAAATCGCTCCGTGAGTCCTTAGCCTTATACCCTCAGTTAGTCTAATTACGTTTTTTTATTTTAAATTATTTATTGTAATTTATGTATTACAAAATATGAACAACAATATTTATAATACATTATTCACAGTGAATTTAAATAAACTCATTTCGGGAAAGACAACATTATACAATTAAAGGGAAATTATTATTTCTTAAGAATACGAATTTAAAAGAGAGTTCAATGAAAAGTGTACATAAATTTTAAAAGTGTGATTGTGTCACTGGTTAATAAAGCTGCTGAGGAAATAGCTGAAAGCTTTTTCCATTTTTTTTTGTTTGTTACTGAAAGTTTTAGTGCATTAAAATTATCTATAGATAATAATAAATGAAATAATAACAATAATAAAATTTTATTATAAATCTAAATTGTTAATTCCGTTTCAATACAATTTACGTCAAACAGCACGGAGCGAAAAAGGCATCCGTCCGTCGCCAGTTCGTAAGTTCTACTCATAAATAAACCAATCACTAGATTGATAACTTCGGCCTTTAGTAGGGAGAAATTTTGTCCACTGATGACGTCACATTCAGAATTGAGGCATAAACAAACCACTCAGCAAAGTAGAGGAAACAAAAAAAAAAAGCGCGGCCATAGACAATATGATCTTCCCTAGGTAGGCACCTAGGGAAGATAATATTGTGCTACTAGCAGTTAAAAACCCGCTCCGTGGGTTTTTTTCTGCTAGGCCCTGCGGGCGGCTCTTACTTGGGCTTCGCCCATTTTAAGTGATATTAACAACAGTTACATTTAATAGATAGATATTAGGACATTCACAGAGAGAGGGTGGGTATATATATTGTTAAAACACGGAACAGGAAGGAGTTAATTAATAATAACATGCTAAATTTACGCATAATAAGAATGACAGTTGTTTGAATAAATGAAATTTTACGTATTTGTGATGGATTATTTCAAATGAAACACTATTATTGACTACATGTCTACAACTGATATTAACTGTGGTGATCTGCCGTGTCGATCACTCAGATAAGATGTAAATAATAGTCGTTTGGATACTCCATACTATTTGGTTTATTTAGTGTTATTACTAATGTACAGTATTCGAGATGTTGTTGTTAAGAGAGGACGAGTTACAACAGACACGCCTTTTTATACGTCTCGGTCATGCTGTCTCACTCAGATATGCCTGTCTCTTTCATACCGACAGACATACGTTCACCACATCCCTCCACACTTAAATCAGCAGACAGTAACACAACATGATTATCATAATAATAATTATAAAACATACATACACATTTAATTATTATTTTACAACATTTTCTTTTTTATTTATAACCATGTTGATTCGGAGAGTTGACTGCTGCTTATTTTGATTTCTCTGTCCTTGGTCGAAGGCGCTCCTTCCAGTTCCCCGACGTTGACGCCACGGGTTCACTGGAGCTGGAAGGAAAAAGAGGGTCACCCGTTAGATTGTCATCCGAAACAAAGTCGGAGACATCGTACTCATCGAACGATAGCCTCCTCGTCTCAGACTCAGGGATTAAAATACTAGGGTTCTTTTCCCATGATACACACAGTTTGGATAATTGATCAAAATGTCTTTTCCAGTACATGATTTTATCATTCAATTTAACCTCAATTAAATATAGTTTATTTCCCAAACGTTTATGTACTTTCCCTGGTACCCACTTATCATTGTTTTGGTCTCTAAAATCCCTAACCATAACTTTCTGATTAATCTTAAAATTCGTAGATACTTTGTTATTCCTTTTATAATAGAATTTCTGATTTTCCTGACATTTTGACATTTTCATTTTGGTATCTTTATCAATCACATTTTCCTTTACCTTCCCCCCTCTAGGTATAAAATTATTCAAATTTGACCTTAACCTTCTACCAAACATTACAACTGCTGGCTCTAACCCTGTTGTACAGTGTGGTGCATTCCTATAATCTATGAGAAAACATTCTAACTTCTCATTATAACCTGACTGAAATTTTTTTTCTAACAATATTTTCTTTAAAAAATTTTTACACGTTTTGACTGCATTCTCTGCCAATCCATTTGATTGAGGATGATTTATAGGTGTTGTTAAATGTTTAATGCCATTTCTCTCGCAAAACTGTTTAAAGTCTGCTGACATGAATGCTGCTCCATTATCAGAAACTAAGGTTTGTACACTACCGA
This sequence comes from Hesperophylax magnus, assembly GCA_026573805.1. NCBI lineage: Eukaryota > Metazoa > Arthropoda > Insecta > Trichoptera > Limnephilidae > Hesperophylax > Hesperophylax magnus. The sequence goes on from JAIUSX010000022.1 coordinate 13,806,712, forward strand.
AATAACTGAATAATCTCTTTAAGATTTTAATGGTATTATCTGAGTTAGGTGAATTTACTTCCACGCAATCCAACCATTTTGAGGTTGAATCTATGATTACCAAAAAATATTTATTTCCGATAGGCCCTACGTAATCTATATGAACCCTACTCCAAATTTCTTCCGTTATCGGCCATGGAGTTAACTCACTCTTGGGTTGTGATGGTTGAATTTCCGCACAAATTCCGCACTCTCTAACTAAAAATTCAATTTGACTGTCAATCCCTGGCCACCAAAAATAGCCTCTAGCTAGCCCTTTCATCTTGGCAATCCCTAGATGAGATCTATGCAATAAGCTTAATATCTTATCCCTTAAACTTATTGGAATTACTAACCTATGGTTCCAGAAAATACAATCATCAATTATTGATAAATCGTTCCTTTTTATCCAATAAATCCATTTGCAATCATCCTTATTGACTTTATTTGGCCACCCTGTTCTAAGATAATTTTTTATCTCTAATAATAATTTATCCGTATTAGATTCTGCTTTAACTTCCTCAACATCTATTGGCATCTCGCTATTATTTTTGAATAAACACAAAATTCTTGAATCAAAGTTATTATTTTCCTCAACAGGATCTCCTACAGGTACGCGAGATAAGTAATCCGAACAATTTAATGTTGATTTTACGTATTGAACTTTATAATTGAAAGATGAGAGAATTACACCATAACGTTGTAATCTATTACAAGTTAAAACAGGAATTCCTTTTTTTTCACCAAAAATTCTACATAAAGGTTCATTATCTATTTCTAGAATGAATTCCCTTCCGTAAATGTACTCGAAAAACTTCTTAAAAGCAAACACAATTGCACAAGCCTCGAGGTCTAAAATTGAATATTTCTTTTCCGCTTCTGTCAGTTTACGAGAAACAAAAGAAATAGGTCTTTGTAAATTATTTTCATACACATGTAACAATGTTGCACCCAAACCTTTCGTTGAGGCGTCCGTAACTACCTTCAAAGTAACATTTGGATCGTAATGTGCTAACACTCGATTATCACATAAAATTAATTTTATTTTATTAAAAACTTTTACGCAATCTTGATTAAAATCAAAATTCGTATTTTTTTTCAATAATTTGTGCAAAGGATCTAATAACATAGACATATTTGGCACAAAAGATCGGTAAAAATTTACCATTCCTAAAAAACTGCGTAGCTCTGATAAATCTTTTGGTTGCGCGACTTTACTAATTGCGTTCGTTTTATCTTCCATAGGTTTAATCCCTTCCTTCGAGATTTCAAACCCTAAGAAACATACCGATGAAGCGTTAAAATTGCACTTTTGAATATTTACGCACAAACCGCAATCTTTTAACCTATTAAGAACTGCATTTAAATTAGCATTATGTTCCTCTATCGTTTCTCCTGTAACCATAATATCATCCAGGAAAACCGCTGTTTTCTTCAAACCTTGTAGACATGAAGCTATAGTTCTACAAAATATTGCCGGTGCACTGTTAATCCCAAACACTAGCCTAGTGAATTTAAATAATCCTAAATGTGTAGAAATCGTAGTATATTCCATACTTTCTTCGTCTAGTTCCAACTGTAAATAAGCTTGACGTAAATCAATTTTTGAAAATATTATTCCGCCCGAAATTTGTGATAATAAAACTTCTATCTTCGGCATGGGATATTTGTCAACAATCAATTGTGGGTTCACAGTACATTTATAATCCCCGCAAATTCTAATGCTTCCATCGCTTTTAACTACGGGCACGATAGGAGATGCAAACTTGCTATAACTAATCGGAACTAAAATTCCCTCTTCCTGTAAACGGTTCAATTCCGTTTCAACTTTCGCTTTCAAAGCGAAAGGAATACTTCTCGGATTGCAGAATTTCGGTTCTGCATTTTCTTTCAATTTTAAATGAACTTTAAATTTATTGAATCTACCTAGTTTACTTGAAAATACCTCCGGATATTTACGCACTAACGTATCGACACTATTATTGTTTACGTCGTGAATATTATGCGTGAGTATTTCACTTTTCAACTGTGAAGAAACCGTCTCGAAACCCGTAAAACCAATGTTAAATTCTTTTACGAAGTCTCTACCTAGCACAGTGGTTGAACCATCCTTTACAACACAAAATTCCATTATTTTAGTAATACCATTGAAATTAATTGACAAAATTAAACATCCAAGTAACTGTAACTTACAATTATTGTAACCCTTCAGGGTTAAATTCTTCGGCTTCAATTGTACATCTTTAAAATGTTCCCAATAATCTTTATCCGATAGGATCGATATTCCTGCACCCGTGTCAAATAATCCTTTTATGATGATACCGTTATTAACTTTTAACGATAAATAAATGGGATCGGTATTTCTTGTTAACCTTGAATTTATTTCACTTGAATTCACAAACACAGATGAAACTTCCTCCCGTTTTTTTTCGCGACAATTTTTACTAAAATGTCCCTTGTTTTTGCAATTAAAACACGTCACGTTTTTTAATCTACAATTACTGGAATCATGATTATTTAAATTACAATATTTGCACTTCAACTGTTGTATACGTTCTACTGATTTCTTTCTGGGAATTGTAACATTTTTGTCTTTCGCCCGCGCCGGTGAAGTAGAATAATTCCTACCTGCACTACTATTAAAATTTTTCTTACTTCTAGAAATGAGCCCGACACTCTCGGATTTAATACACGTAATATTTTTTATGAAATGAATCCATTCCCGATGCGCACTCTAATGTACTTTTTAAAGTCAGCTTCTCTGCATCTAAAAACATTTTTTCTTTAATACGACCTTCTAATAAACCAGTCACAAAAATATCTTTTAAGTTTTCTTCCAGTCTGCTTTCAAATTTGCAGAATCTTGTTAGACAACGTAACCTAGCTATATAATCATTTATAGATTCCCCAACTTTTTGTTTCGCCGCAAAAAAATTTCCACGTTCCTTAAACACATTCTTTGAAACACCAATGTGGTTTCCTAATAACAAAAATATATTTTCAACCGATAAATCTGTTATTTTTTTTGGAAAACATAAATCTATCAGTAGATTAATCGTGTCTGTGTGTAGGTGGGATATTAAAACCGCCCTCTTTTTATCCTCGGATTTAAATTTGTCATCATTGACGAGGATCAACTGCTCAAACTGTAGCACGAACGTCTCCAGCCCGTCCCTAAGGTGACAAAACCTGGGTAAACCCACTCCCTCCATTTCCACACAGATTACCAATAATCAGAAAAAACAACAACAAACAGCACTCAACTCACGAATCTGATGATTGATGCTGCCGCCGATCGCCGCCCTTCCGCGTCCGACCGTCTTCTGGCTCCGTCCGGATTCCTGGTCGTCCTTCTCGTCCGGTCACCACCGCCACGCCTTCCCGTGTCGGGTCCCCGTACAAGCTGCCTGGATCCGTTTTTTCATCCGGTTTCTCGGCTGCTGATTCCTTGAGCTCAGCGCCTTGAATCTCCTCACCAGTTCCTTGCCTTGATGCTCCTTCAATGTCCGATACTGTCCGTGAAGCTGCCCCCAAATTATTTTATTTTTTATGCGACAATAATCCCTTCCGCGGTGCTCGGTGGGATTATAACCAAACTATGGTTCTTTCAGCTGCGCCTACTGTGGTTCTTCCTCCAGGAAGAATTTAATGGCTGATCAGCTTCCTTTTTCGGCTGCTCCAACTGTAGTTCTTCCTCCAGGAAGAATTTAATAGCTGTTCAGATTCCTTTTTCGGCTGCTCCAACTGTAGTTCTTTCAGCTGCGGCTACGGTTCTTCCTCCAGGAAGAATTTTGCGGCCGTTCAGCTTCCTTTTTCGGCTGCGCCAACTGTGGTGATCTGCCGTGTCGATCACTCAGATAAGATGTAAATAATAGTCGTTTGGATACTCCATACTATTTGGTTTATTTAGTGTTATTACTAATGTACAGTATTCGAGATGTTGTTGTTAAGAGAGGACGAGTTACAACAGACACGCCTTTTTATACGTCTCGGTCATGCTGTCTCACTCAGATATGCCTGTCTCTTTCATACCGACAGACATACGTTCACCACATTAACTGTTATCGTACCTAATATAATTAGCTCATAGGAGACTTGCAGTGCTTAAATATGTGTTACAACCGTCAATGTCTATAAGTTTAATCAATATCGTTTAAAATTAAACAATAACTTTGTAAACATCACTTATAGGTAAATACTTAATGTCAACCGGGTTTCACTACAACCGTAACTTCATCAGGACTGTATAATACTAACCTAGACATCTAAAATATAAATTAACATGTGTTGACATCACGGTAAGTAGACGGTCTGAGCTACAGTGGAAGAGGTAGGGATAGGTGAGAGATTGAGATGCGAGTGCTCTTTGTCAATAGGGAACAATCTGAGTATAGGGCTTTTATTTAGGTTTATTTGGTTGTTGATGACTTTGCTATTGACGTTTTTGGCTTTCCTTAATTCTAACGCCTCTAAGTTATCCAACCTAAGGCCTATTCCGTTTTTATGCAATAGACTGACGCCAGTGTTTTTGTCAAACATATGGTTGGTTGATATGAGATGATTTGCGAATTCGGAGAACCCATTACTATTTAAGCATCTCAGGTGTTCTTTAACTCGCGTGTTGATATTACGTGCTGTTTTGCCTATGTAAAACGCGGGACAGTCACTACATTCCAGTGAGTAAATACCTGAATGATTTAACCGATGTTCTTTGTCCTTAAGGCCAAGTATAATAGGTACCCTGTTCAGAACGAAACTACAACAATGCCCCCCAGCGGAGAAACTAGGTTTTACTAGCCATTTAAAGACAGTTCTGTACTAAAAAAGTTCTGTTGAAATTCGTAAGATGTCACTAATTATAACTGACTTATATTGTATGTCAATATTTGATTTTTTAAAACACTTTCCCACTGCAGAAGGCTCCGCGCTGACATAAAAAATACAATAGGTAGGTACCTAGGTAGGTACATCAATGTGATCTGACCGTAATAAAAAAACGTGCTTGAAGACTATTCAAGAGTAAAAAATGCATGTTTTGAAGGATAACAAAAAACATGCTTTTTGTAAGCTTTTTTTTAATAAGGATCATAGAAGAAAACAACGGTGCCTAAGTAAATAATATGTAATGCATTATTAAAAACAATGTCATGACACAAGTAAAAATAAATTACTACTAAATTGCTACTTATAAATTCACATATTTATAAGTAGCATGTGATAAAAAAAAATTAAAAATTATAAAAATATGGGATTCGAACCCGGGTCCTGCATAACGAGTGTCGAACACTCTGCCTCTAGACCGCAAAGAGAGGTATCTTGCGCGACGAGAACCGCGTATACGACGTGTACTCCTCAATTGACTTGTCCCGCGCAATTTTAAATTTTGAAAAACTCACTTACGGCTGTTTTTTTACTAAAAAAACTTGTCACGCACATCTGCGAGGGTAATTAGTCGCGTTATCGGCCTTGAGTCACTTGACGGTCATGAGTCGGTTTTACTCCGGTCCTTGAAAATGCATAACGCGCGTAAAGAAGTTTCACTTCAATATATAAAAATCGTATGTAAAGTACATTAAATTTGAAATAAAAATTATGAACGTATATAGCATGTACCAAATAAGAATCAGCTAAGCACACCTCACAATAAATGTAATATTATTTTACTTATACAATAAAAAATTGTGAAGACGAATCGTATCAACCTAACTCGATGAACATCTCTGATGCCTGTCCTCAAAATCAATGACAAAACATATTTACATAATATACACAAGTGTGTGTGCGCATGTCCACGTCGAAAACTAACACATGTATAAACACGTGCACAGCAAGACCGTTTGTCAATTTATAAAAAATTACTGGCAAACTTCTTCGTATGTAGATAATACCTACAAGTAGGTATTATCTTCGCTGACTGATGACACGCAAGATTTTGTTGAAAATTCCAAGTGTCGTTCCGTGATTAACGCCATCTGTTGACATATTTAAAAATAAGCCTTCAGTTCCAATTTCTGCCGTTGTAGCTGAATTAATGTCGCCACTTTACGGCAACATAATTTATTATTTTAATAAACTCGAAACTCTTAAACAAATGGTAATTTAAAAATGTGAAAATAATTTTAAAAAGTGGACAAAAATAATAGAAACTATTCCTCGTTCCTTTTTTTAGAATAAATTTAACCAAAGTTTAGTAAACCGCATTTACAAAAACATTAAAGATAGTGCCTAGGAAATAATTATACCACAACCTTATTCTTTTTTTTTTTTTTAATTTCTGAACGAAGTCTTGAAGAAAAACCTTCAAGGTATTTTTTGATATATTCAAAATTTAAAAATATTTTTTGAACAATACGTAAGGACGGCCATAAAAAGGTCATATTTCTGATTTAATTTTGATAAATGCTAAGTCTTTATAAATAATAAAAATATATAATATTTTTTTTTCCGGCTAAGAACATCATATTTACCGTATTGCGTAATAATATGTTCATTATTTTGAATTGATAAATTACTAGACACCGCCTTAACGTTCATCAAAAATTTACCTAAACTATTGTTAGTGTAAAAAGCTGGTTTGATATCTGGTGGGAGGTTTTTAATGTTTTTTTGAGAGAAATTATTGATGTACAAAATTCTCCCGGTCGACATTAAGTATTTACCTATAAGTGATGTTTACAAAGTTATTGTTTAATTTTAAATTATAATGTCACATCACAAAGTAACCGCTTCATATGAAGAAACAATATCGTTTAGTTTGTCACAATTAAAGATAGTTATAACAAAGTTGACTTAAATAATAGATTATTACATATTGATTAATTGTAACCGTGTTTATGAATAAAAGGAGGGTAATCATTTTCGGTAATCATTTGGTAATTCTTTACCTACAACTGTTACTGTATCTAATAAAGTTTAAAGTTAGATTATATATACACCTTCATCAGGAGAGTAAAAATCTATATATAAAGGTAGATTATTACAATATAGCGCCCCTGAGGTGATATCTCACAAAAGCGGCGCTATGCAAATTGTCCAATAAATAAATAAATATAATGTTCAAACGGTCTTTCTAAAGATAGAAATAAACAATGGCGTAGAATTCTGGTTGTGGATAACGATACTTCTAAAATTATATATAAAAACAATTCTGGTACTATTCAACTGGCGTTTTACACTAATAACAATGAAGAAATATATTCTTAATAATAAAGATAGCAAAATTCAAACAAAAAAATCAGGAGTTTAAAAACTCAATTGGGATGATTGTAATTTCTTTTACAAAGGTAGAACCAATAGAAACTTTGAAGTCAGAACTAAAGAATATCGCAGGGCTCTAAATGGAAATAGTGAATTTGAGTTTGCAAATCATCTTTTGAATAATGATCACACTTTCGATAAAAATTCAGGTCTTAAAATACTTCACTCAGGATATAAAGCATCGCAAATAAATATTTTGAAATTTTACAAATTAGAAAACATGTCAATATAAAATCAGATATAATTAATAAGCAAAAAAAATATAAATAATAATGATTAATGCCATTACAAAGTGATAAGCTTCCAGAAGAAATCTTCTTATTAAATGTTTGTTAATCGTAAGTAGTCAAATATTGTAAGCTGCATATTTAAATATTCGCGCCATTCATTTGGTTCGTTTTTAAACCGCCAGAGGTGCGCTCTGTCGGCCATCTATAGCCGTGCGTATCGGCCATATTGAATAAGGAATGCGTGATTTTTTATAAACGTCAAACATAATCACGTAACTGTGGATAATTTTCATTGTAATGTAATTAATCCAATGGATTATGAACTTTCTAAAACATATTTTCTTCGATATTATCCAAAAATTATATGAGCAGAAACGATGCTTTTGAAGAAATCTCGTATTATTATGAGGCGATCCTATTTTAGTATGAAATCGTGTCTTAATTTTCAAGTTAGCTGAATTTACCCGAAACAGACAATTTTAATTTCGACCAATCAGAGGGCCTAGATCGTCCAGACGCTGGCGTAATAATACTATCAGATTAATCAGCCTAAAATATTATTTTAAAAATAAATTTTAGAAATGTTAACAGATTCTCTCAGGACGACAAGGCTCCAACTCACAAAGTGCGGTCCTGCGAAAATGAGCTATGAGGTATCTTTCCTTACGGCACATTTTCTCAGGACGGCGCTTTGTAAGTTGAAAATCTGTCGTCCCGAGGCCGTCGTAAAATAACTCAAAATTACTTGAAATTTGAATTCCACTAAGGAAAAACATTTTCAAACAATGATTGTGCCTTTCTACGACAGCATTGAATGTTAACATTTCTCTGTTTATCAGAAAAATGAAAAACTTTGTTACATGTTGTAAAGTATTTTTTTATTTTATTTCAGTAAGATAACAGAAAGAAACAAATAAATAAATTTATAAGCACAAAACACATTTTAAATGTTTACGAAGTCTGCGACTGAAGCTTTTTCTGGTTTAAATATTCATTTGAGTCGCTAATATTGTTTTAAATGATTAAATATTTCAATTTGAAGATTTAGTCATGAAGTTATTCAGAAAATAATATGAATACAGAAAACATGAGCACAAAACACATCTTAAATTTGTACCAAGTCTGCGACTAAATCTTTTTCTGATTTAAATATTCATTTGACTCGCTAATATTGTTTTAAATGATTAAATATTTCAATTTGAGGATTTAGTCATGAAGTTATTAAAAAAATAATATGATTACAGAATTCATGAGCACAAAACATATCTTAAATGTGTACAAAAAACTATAAATATTCTTACGCAGGGGAGCATTGTGTTACCGTGTAGCGGCTGAATTACTGCCGCTGGGTCCCACAGGAACAGGAACACTGATGTCTGAAAACAAAATGATCTTAGTGGTCAAAGGAAAGGAAGAAAAGATCTGCATATTGGATAACAAGTAACATAGAACAGATGTTTACCTTTGTAATCTTCCATGATCTTTTTGGCAGAAGGAACCACACTGCTGGTACCCGGTAAGATGTTATCAAGCTCTGAAATACATATTTATTGGGTTAACCAAAGTTCGTGAACCAAACATATTATATTGCAAGTAATTATGGTCTTTTATGACATCACACCGTCCTGGTGGAACGCGGATGGGATCTAAAAGTAAATTCAATTCTTAGGTGAAATTAAGTTACACATTACATGGAACACTAAAGACAAACAAAGGGATATTCACACCTGTATTTTCGTCATAACGGGTCCGATACTGTCTTAAATCTGCATAACTACCAATGCCGGGTAGATTTAAAGTCAGCAGTGCGCATCTTCGAAGGGATCCATTGGCATTTTTGTTTCTTTTGTACTTTTGTAACTTCCGTATTTTGGGTATTTATGACAAGTGGTCTGTCTGTCTGTACAACCCTTCACACAACACAGTTTCATAATTTTAGACATTTTCACACAACAACAACTCATGAATTCACGAAAGCAAACAACATAAATAAACCACTCACGCAAACAATCTCAATCTGTCAGAAGGACGCAATAATGGCGTCACATTGTTTCCGGGGGAAATGGAGCGTAGCCTCTCTCTCTGTTACACGGGAGAGAGTGAGAGACCAAACCAGGACAGCTTTTCATTGGATAGTGCGAAACAGACGTCATCAAAAAACCAAAAAAGTATCGGTGTTATACCCCCCTGGTTCTACTAATGAACCTATGGATGATTGGATGCCCCGCAAGTGTTTGCCGCAAGGATCCTTTTTTCTTGTGCACAAAATACCGACACCGTCCCGATTGGCAGCAAGCGCTTCCAAATGCATAATCCACACGTTTGAACTTGTGAATGCTTGCCGAGGCTTGGCAAGCGTGTAGCATCGCCATGAGCTTTGGTACAGTAAAAACGTCTTGAAATCATCAATAAAAACACACCTTTTCAGGCAATCATATCCATAAAATAATATATCAGGCGACATTACACTTATCGATCAATTCATTGCATATTTTATTGTTGGTTGACGAGCAGCAGCCGGTAAATGCAATTAGTGCATAAAGTAAGTCATCAATCGTAATAAGATAGGTCCTATGTGTTCATAATTATTTTTAAGATCCCTTGAGGTGATTTTGCACTAAAATGGCAATATACAAATTATCCATTATTTTGATCATATGGCATATAAATCGGAGCTTTAGCTTTTAGCTGACAGACCCATAGAATGGTGGGATTGATTGATGTGACAATTTAGTAACATTTGAAAATAGTAAGATAATTCAAAGGATATTGAAACACAATAGAGATACCTACAACTTCTTTAGAAATGTGTAAAACAATAGAGGACGAGTTGTTGAACACATGGGGTATGATTTATACCTATTACACATTATAGACTAACTTGTAAAATATAACTATCCTAACCATATTTAGCTCCGTAACAAGTGTTCTGGTATTTGAGATATCAATGAGCCATTATGTATTGCCACTCGGTTGGACAAAATTATTAGAAGTGTTGTGAAATGGGCTGAATGAAGGGATTGGAAATGGTTATAGGTAAATAAACAAAATGCTCAATATAATCATTAAATGTATGGTAAATATGACATTCTATTAGCTCTGCGACAGACACTTCTTTTTCTTAATTACAATTCTTGCACAAAAAATAAAGGAATAGGTAAGAAACATACTAACACTAAAAATATTAGGTACTAAATGCACAATTAAAGGAATAGGTAAGAAACATATGAATACACTAGAAATGTTAGGTACTAAATGCACAATTAAAGGAATAGATGAGAAACACACAAACACACTAGAAATGTTAAGAACTAAGTGCACACATAAAGGCATAGGTACGAAACATACGAGCACACTAGAAATGTTAGGTACTAAATGCACAAACAAAGGCATAGGTAAGAAACATACGAACACACTAGAAATGTTAGGTACTAAATGCACAATTAAAGGCATAGGTAAGAAACACACAAGAAATATTAGGTACTAAATGCACAAACAAAGGCATAGGTAAGATACGTACGAACACACTAGAAATGTTAGGTACTAAATGCACAAATAAAGGAATAGGTAAGAAACAATCAATTCTCTCAAAGATTAAAGTAATAGGATATGGATAGACAAATACAACAGATCAACAGGAAAGATTATTGTATCATTTAAACAAACAACAGCCTTGTCATCATCGCTGTTGCAATACCAACGTTCAAAATTCTGTTAACTTTGTCAATTCTGTAAAAAAAAAAAAAATTATCGCTTAGAATTTACCTATACCGTTCTTTTATGAAAAATTAAATTACTTATAATACGATTAAATACTAATATTCCCTGACATGAGCTCAAACGATCCAAGCACCCCTTTCCTTATATTTTTTATAACCCTATCGTAGGCAATGCATTCTTTTCGGAAGTCTTGGTTTGAAAATCATTGTACTGCATATATGCCTCGGCGATCTCAGTTTGATTTCAATTTATTAATTGACTTCGCAATCAAAACAGCATTCAGTTATTTCAATTTTTACTATGATATTTCTGTATTTCGCTGTCCTAGTTCTTGTATGTTCAATAGCCCTTTTTTTGCAAAACTGAGTTATGAATGCCAATATGTTCATTAGCCTATTGCGCGCATTAATGAAGCTCAAAAAAAACATATTTTTGGTTTTTAAGTGACATTGTAAGCATTTTACGAGTGCCAATATCCACTCACGGAATAATGTTTCAGTTCTTATTTGTTCAATCTCCTGGATATTGAACATTCAAACACTCAAAGTTATGAATATAATATTTTTAAAAAGTTCATAGATATGTTCAACATCCCGCCGAACGTTGAGGTCTTGAATGTTCAATCTCCACTGTCAACCAATAAGGAGCCGGCTAGTTAAAATGTGCGGCCATGTTGATTTTTAGTTGTTTTCTAACAACGAAATTGTTCCACTAAAAATATGTTTAATTGCGAATATATACTGTTATTGTACTGAAAAATGACTTCACCGACTCCAGAATCAATAAACCTTAGAACAGTAGCTCAAATAGAAAGGTAAGTCTTAAAATTATATCATTTATAGGCTTTTTCTCCATATTTTACATGTACTTCTTGAATTTGCTAGGCAAATATACAGGATCCTTCATTTATTATTTATTTATTCAATTATTTATTTACAAACTTAGGACTTTTACATAAAATGAGTATTAATAAATTATATTAGTGCATATTCAAGAAATACAACAAAAGAGCCAGGACATGGAAATGTGCAAAAAGTCGACTGTCCTCATAGTCTGATTGAAAGACATCTACGACACATATTTAGTCCGTTATCACTGCTGAGATCGCTGATGAAAACGAAGTCCAAATATTTCAATTTTGAATTCATTCAATTAAAAGTTTCCGATTTTTTGTTTTTTTTAGTCACATAAAAAACAATAAACATATTCTTATGTAGGAACTACAATAAAACCAACTAGGCAAATGACTAACAACAATAAATGTAATCTTAAATAGCGCACACCCATAACCCAAATCGCGGGATATTATAATTTTAGGATTTTAAGAGCTGAAAGTATTTAAAAAAATAATATTTTACTCACGATAATCAACATAAATAATAAGCTCATGGCAAATAAGACCTTCCGAAAGAAAAAAAATCTTTCTAAAGTAAACTTTAAAAATTACATTTATCAAATGTAGGTAACGAAACAATAAAAGTAAAACAAATTTTCAACTGAAAATTGAACTTTAATAGTTTAACGCATCACTCGGGTTTTTTTTATGGAATACCGCACACAGCTCCCAACCATCTGGAGCCAGTGAGACTATGGAATCCCCAATTGGGGTATATTAGTATACTGTGAGGCTGAAGGTAGTGTGGAGGAGAAGGAGATGGAGAGGAGAAAGAGAAGAAGGAGGATGAAGGAGAAGAGAGATGGTATGTGAGTATCTATTCAGATCTGATCACCAAACACGGCTAAAGCCATTTCAATTCTTATGGTGGTCTTTACACCATATCTTACTCTCTGGAACATGCCGCAAATAGACTATATGTTATTTTAAATGAATAATTTGTGAAAATAACATAAATGAGTCAAATAAAATTTACTTGCGCACGCCGGGATTTGAATCCGCGACCTCCGGATTTCTAGTCAAGAGTACCCCTAGACCACGGAGGCCGTAATACGTACGATGTAAGAATATTTCACATTATTTCACATTTTGCTGAGAAAATAATGAAATGTTCATAATAATTACCCTAATATTAACATAACTTTGTAAATAACAAGTGGAGATGTTTACTTTGATGGCGCTAATGAACTAATGTTGGGAATGGAAGCAATCAATGATCCTCTGCTGTTTTGTCTGTTGAGTAATTCTTGAAACTCTTTTAGAAACGATTTTATTTTCAACACTATTGAAAGAGTTACCAAATGTTTGGGTACAGATTGCTCTACATCAACATCAAATGCGGATTGCAGACTGTTAATTTGTTTGTTTCCATTATAATGATTTGGTTATTTTCTTTTAGGTACATATTTGACGGAACCGTCTTGTACACATCCAACAGGCTGAATCCTGATCCCATGGAACTTTACTCTTCTCGGCAAGAAGACAGTGAAACCATGAAGCTGGTACTCAAAGTAAGCAAATACCAATAAATGTTTCATTTTTAAATTACAGACTTGCAACTTTTTCAGCGGCGTGTTTGCAAATGAACATAAGTGCCATGAAAGTTCCAAACACTTAGTTTGATGCAAATCTTATTGCTAGACTGCCCTTTTTGAATGCATGGCAAAAACATGATGTGTTTACTCTGGTTACCGCCGCCCCGGTAATTTTTTATTTTTTATTATGTATTACACGCTTTACAAATATAAGGCAAAAAAAGTCCCGATAAACTGCTTTTTAGCAGTTTGTCTTTTAACGGGTTCTTTACATTATAAATCTGGATGATAATAATAATTCATCTATATAAGGCAAAAAAAGTCCCGATAAACTGCTTTTTAGCAGTTTGTCTTTTAACGGGTTCTTTACATTATAACCAGTTTTATAGCCGAAATCAAAAATGATGATAATAATAATTCATCTTTGCCGTAGGTCACCCCACGTGGTTTGCTACGTTTGGTGACTTAGCAGAGGTGCCTGGGTTTATGGGGTGAGGTTTATTATCCACCAACTGCGCTGCAGGCAGGATTGGGACAGACTTGGTTGAGGGAGACCTTTTGAATCTATATTGTAGGGTGCCTACCAGTGGCGGCTCGTGACTTTTGGGTGTACTAGAATGCTAATATTATAAAAAATGGCATTTCTGATGTTGTTATAGCCGAAAACGATTTTTTATTTTTTTTTTTAAATCGATTTTTTGTATGAAGATTTTCAGGAAATTTCAGTATAGCCGTGCGCCGCACGGAATTCCTGCAAATCTTCATACAAAAAATCAATTTTTCGAAAAAAAAAAAAAAATTCAATTTCAGCTTCAACAACATCAATTAAGCCATTTTTTGTAATATTAGCACTCTAGTAACCCAAAAGCCACGAGCCGCCACTGGTGCCTACAAAAAACTCAATCGATTTATAGTACTCTTAATATCTTTTAAATGCAACGTTGCTTTAAATTCCATGAGCTTTTTGCATTGTTATATATATTACTCATGCTCAGCAATTGGCATGTTTTATTTTTAGCTTGTGGGAGATGTAACACCTGGAGACCACCACTACATCCAAGTTTTTAATATATTGATGAGGCGTTGCTACGATAACCTGGAGCTGGAACTGATTGGCAGGGATTTCTATGATCCCAAGGCAAAGGTAATGTAAACATGCATAATATTATATTCAGCCATTGTAATGTAATGTAATGTAGTGCCATTAAGACATTGCCACAAGCAATACAGTAGAACCTCGTTAATTCGAAATCCAGCGGACATCAAAAATCAAATTTCGAATTAACAAATTCTCACATAATTCGAAATTTTATGAAAAAAAAAAAAAGACCACGAAAATCGAGTTCCTCGGCCGCCCCTTCAAATTCGGGTGGTATCTTTGGAGTAAATTCGTATTAATACGAATTATTCCCGTTTAAATCGAATTTTGCAGTCAATTTCCGCCGCGATCGGCCCTTCAAGTTCAAATATTCTAAGCAAATTCATAGAAATACCACACATTTCCGCGTAAATCAAATTTTCGCGCCCGATTAACGTCGCGGCCGGTCCTTTAAACTCGGATATTCGAAAAATACGATATATTTAAGTGTAAACCGAAATTCCGCGGCTGATTTCGGTCACAGCCGACCATTTAAATTTAGATAATTTAATTAAATTTCGAAAAAATACATCATATTTCCGTGTAAATCGTAATTTTGAGGCCGATTTCCGTCGCGTCGGATCTTTTAACTCGGATATTCGAAGTAAATTTAGTAAAAATACGATATATTTCCGCGTGAATCGAAATTTTCGTGGCCGATTTCCGTAGCACCGGATCTTTTAACTCGGATATTCGATGTAAATTTAGTAAAAATACGATATATTTCCGCGTAAATTGAAATTTCAGATATTTGAAATAAACTCTTAAAAATTCGGTATACACGTAAATCGAAATTTCGGGTCCGATTTCCGTCGCGGCCGACCCTTTCAATTCAGATATTTATAATAAACTCGTAAAAATGCGATATATTTCCACATAAATCGAATTTTCTCGGCAGATTTTCGTCGCAGCCGGCCTTTTAAATTCAGATATTTGAAGTATATTCGTAAAAATATGTCGATTTCCGCGTAAATTTAAATTTGGCGTTCGTATTCCATCGCAGCCGACCCTTTGAATTCAGATATTTGGTGTAAATTCATAAAACTACCACATATTTCCGCGTAAAACGAATTTTCTCGGCCCTTCAAACTCAGATATTCAAAATAAATTGGAAAAAATACGAATTCCAGTGTAAATCGATTCCGATTTACAAAATAATAATACTAATTAGGGCGATGTATAATCACGTAAAAATACACTTTTCGGCGTTTTACCGTCATGGCTGTCTTTTAGATTCAGATTTACGAAATTTTATGATTCATTTTCGCAAAAATCGAAGTTTTTCGAATTACACCAACAAATTTTTGTGTGCGGACAAAAATAAATTTCGAATTACGAATTAACGAATTTCGAATTAAAAAACCATTTTCTATGAAAAAAAATTTCTGTGGATATTTTTTTGGCGAAAATTTCGAATTACGCGTTTTTTTTTAATTATCGGGGTTCTACTATATTTGCTTTTGTCTCATTTTCAGATCAAAACCACATATCATCAAAGCACCTTCATGTTAATATAAACATGAAATAATTAGCAAAAATTCAAACCTTGAACTCCGCTCTCTGGCTTACTTCCTGACAAATAATATCTTTTGTTTATAATTTCCTTTAAAATCAAATCTATTTTCTTTCAAATAATCCAAAGCAACTCCTCTTACCATTATTTATATTGTTTCCAGATTGAAATCCGTGAGTTCAAACTCCAAATCTGGCCTGGATATAAAACCACCATCAATCAGTATGAGAACAACATCCTGATGGTGGCTGAGATAGCGCATAAAGTGGTTCGGCTGGACACCGTCCTCGATGTCCTGCGCCGTCATAACTCCAAGTCTTCCTACCGGACGGACTTTGAAGCCGAGGTCGTGGGAGCTGTAGTGTTGACGGACTACAACAACAAGACCTACACCATCGATGATATCCAGTGGAATTTAAACCCAACTGCTACTTTTCCCTGCAAAGGGGAAGATGTTTCGTACATCAACTATTACAAAAAGGTGGGTGCGGTGTTTTTCTAAAAATGTGTATAAATTGACACTGAATTATAAAGTGTCACTTGAGAATTTGTGGTGCTACATTTTGTCAACAAAACTGCTACTGCTGTCACATAAAGAAAGGGATAAGCTGAACATCTTCATAATTCTTTAAAATCCATAATGCGAAGAAGCTTGTATATATTTTGGTTTCTTTTCGGCTCTGAACTTTAAATCGGAATTAAAATATGCTACATTTTCTAAGAATGAAATTTTATTTAATCCCTCAGGTATATTCAGAAGGTTGGGAGTATTTCTGCAATAAAATCCAAATAAATGGATTCATTCTGAATGTTACAAAAACATAAAAACTGTTTTGGAAGGTCGATGAAATACACTTTCTAATTTTATTATCTTCTATATAAATAAAAATGTAAATATCCATTTGTTAAATCTCTGAAAGTTCTTCACTGATTGCTTTGAAATTTTGACACAACATTGCATTAAAATATGTGTGTGTTTTTATATACCTATATTATACAGATGAAACATGTAACTGGCAAAAACATGCATTTTTTCAAAAAACAGCTCCATCTGTTGGACGTAAAAGCAACATGCGCTATTATTTCTCTATCGGCACAGACAGACTAAGCCCCAGCAACGTGTGGCAGGGTTCAGCTAGTTAGAAATAAACATACAATTTTTTAATATTAAAGTTCTTAATGCAAATCGTTTTAAAAAATGGCTCACCCTAAGTTTTTTCATTTCGTAGAAAAATAATTTATAAAGAATTGATATATTTTCTCAAATTACGGTTGGAACCTTTGGTTTCATAGAGGTGTACATTTTAATTCTTCTCTGGTTAACTTCTTGATTTGAATATAAAGCATGGCATTTTCTCTTTCTAACACTGTTTATCATATTTCTATAAGACCATATGAACTGTTCCCAAAAGCCAACGAATTTGCCTGAAGCATTAAGTATAAGTATGGTATAAATGAGAGATATAATGTAAAATTAATCCATGGAAGAGTAGTACTAAAATCTAAAACTATATACAGGATGTCCATGGTAAAGTGCAGTAACTTCAGGAGGTGATTCTACATGGTGGTAGAAGTAAAAAAGATGAATAACTTTTTCGAAATTTCAACTTTTTTTTTCCTATTTAAACAATTCAACTTTTTTTTGTGTTTCATTGATTTAGAAAGTTACATAAGTATCACATATGAGAAAGCTCTTACCAAAAACCTTCCTATAAGTTGATAATTGTTTGCAGAAATACAGCGTGAACATCAGAGACATGAACCAGCCGATGCTGGTTTCCAAGGCCAAAGCTCGTGACATTCGCGCCGGCATGGCAGAGTTCATCTTCCTGGTGCCCGAGCTGTGCCGCATGACGGGTCTCACCCCCGACATGCGCTCCAACTTCCGCCTCATGAAGGAGATGGCCAATCACACGAGGGTGCCTCCCAAGGAGAGAATGGAGAAACTACTCCAATTCAATCAGCGTCTAAACAGCACCCCTAAAGCTGTTCAGGTAAGAAAAGAAACTATTAGAACAAATAAAATAATTTCAAAATTTATCAACTAACCCTCGTATCCTTTGTTTTGACTGTTTATTTATGTAAACAAATGTACATTTCTTTTGTTTAGGATCTTGGTGAGTGGAACATGTCAGTTGACAAGAAACTGATTGAGATTCCGGCTAGGACCTTGGAACAAGAGTTTATCATCCAGGGGAGCAATGGAGAGTTGAAGTATCGCTCGGGAGACACTAACGACGGCTGGACCCGAGAGCTTCGCAGCAAGAACATGCTACAGTGTGCCACTGTGACGCGCTGGGCTGTTATCGTTCCGCAGCGCATGCGCAGAGATGTGGAAAATTTTGTGCAGATGATCATGAAGAATGGCGCAGCTATGGGCTTCATGCTGCCTCCCCCAACCTATTGCGAGATTCCCACTGACCAGATTCAAGTTTATATGGAAAGACTGGAACAAGTCATTTCACAAATAAACCCTAATATCATTCTGTGCGCTGTCACAAATGACCGCAGTGACCGCTACGCTGCCATAAAGAAGAAATGCTATGTTGATCGAGCTGTTCCCACACAGGTGGTCACAGGGCGTTGCATCTCAAACAAGAGTGCCATGTCCATTGCAACCAAGGTGGCCATCCAGATCAATTGCAAGGTTGGTGGCGCCCCTTGGTCTGTGGGAATGCCTCTATCCAACATCATGGTGGTAGGCTATGATGTCTGCCACGACGCTTCCAACAAAAGCAAGAGCTACGGTTCTATGGTGGCCTCCCTGAATAAAGCCATGTCCCGCTATTTCAGCTCTGTAACACCCCATACCAACGGAGAAGAGCTGTCCAACGAATTTGGACTTAACATAAAGAAAGCCCTTCATACATATAAGAGCATGAACGGGGTGCTCCCGACTCATGTCATAATCTACAGGGACGGAGTTGGTGAGGGACAGATTCCCTACGTATACACCCATGAGGTAAGACACTCCGCACAATATTATTAAATATGGATTTGTAATGTGATTGTAGTTAAATTTCCTTTATTTCATTTTGATCTTATTTCAGGTTGAAATCATTAAGAAATCTCTGGCAGAGGTTTACAATGGACCTACCTTCAAGTTGGGATTTGTTATTGTCAGCAAGCGACTAAACACACGCTTCATAGTTGCAAATACAACTTCTAACCCCAAGCCTGGAACCGTCATAGACGACGTTGTCACTTCTCCTGAGAGGTAACTACTTTAGCATGTATAATATATTTCTTTGGTGTAGAGAAATAACCTCAAAACTGCGTCATCCAGAGTTTTGCATTGATATATTATCCATCTTAGGCATAATCGCGGTGTAAATATTTTATGGTCAGGATAGTGGAAAACATTACTCATAATCATTGCGGATGGCGTATACCAGCCGTATTAATAGCTGCCAGATTTATATCAGCTGGTCCCTCAGTATAGCGCCGGCAATATGAAAAATACCCGAATTTGTTTACATTTTCCACAAAGTTTGACTATAGTTATTGATCTGTCATGTAATAAAAATGAAAAAGCAGCAATATCCAATTGCAGCACCATCGGAGGGATGTTTAAATCGATTTACCAAAGCAAATATGCATGTCAGTAACACATTGGGTCACTGACAGAAATGTGCACATAAATAAACCATTCACTAGATCAATATCTTTGGGCTTTTTGTATGAAACAAATTGGTCCTTCATTTATTATTATTATTATCATTATTATTATGTAATGAGCAGGCAGCATTCTGCTGATGCGCTCATATCCGGTTTCACAACAAGTCTAAAAACAAAGTGTTTTAATTTATTTCATTAATAAAATGGTGCCACAAGGTGAATTTGAATGACATTTTTATGTAGCATATTTAAAGAGTGATTGCGTAAAATTTGTTGTTTTCTTGTAGATATGTTGTGTACTAAAAAAAAATTGTTATTTTTGTGTTGATGTTTCAAAAATAAAAACCTTCTGTTGTTACTGTATTATGCAGTAAATTATGTATAATGTAAAAGCCCGTCAGGGCGTTTGAATTAATAAATAAAATAAAATACTACGTCACATACCACCGATGAGGATAGAGGATACTCAAAAAAGGGGCGACCATAAACAATATAATTCTCATTCGGAGCCTACCACGCCGGCTGCGACGAAAATCGGCAGAGAAAATTTGACTTATCGTATTTTTACGAATTTACATCAAATATTTGAATTTTGAAGGACCGGCTGCAAAGCCAATCAGTCGCGAAATTTAAATTTGGTTCCATGATAACTCTTCAAAATGACAATTTAACACACCTTTAAAGTCATTAAAAGTGATGAAACAAAAACTAGGTTAAATACATAATAAGTAACCTAGTTTTTGTTTCATCACTTTTTATAGGTGTGTTGAATGGTCATTTTGACGAGTTATCCGGTCACCCTATGTAAATGTACCCATTTAAAAAAACGCAAATAAATAAGTAAGACTAATAATTTTGACATAGATTATAATAACATGGAATAAATTTACCAAATAGGATGAAATTGATCAAGTTGGAGAAATAACTAACTTTATTGTTATGTTTCAGGTACGATTTCTTCCTGGTGTCGCAGGCCGTGAGGGATGGAACAGTGTCCCCCACCTCGTACAATGTCATCTTCGACAATCTTGGGCTGAGCCCCGACCAGATGCAGAGGCTCACCTACAAGTTCTGCCACACTTACTACAACTTCTCTGGCCAGGTGCGAGTGCCTGCTGCCTGTCAGTACGCCCACAAACTCGCCTTCATGACGGGTCAGCATCTGCACCTATCTCCTAATCCTGGTCTAGAAACCCTGCTTTATTTCTTGTAAAGCAACCAACCACCAATGACAAAGCATTTAACTAAATATTTCAAATATATTTTTATACAATCTCAATGTACAATTGTATAAATCTTTCTCCCATATCATCACATAAGTTTGTTTTTTTAAGTATAAATTTGGATGCCTGCTGTTTTCCCTCGACTGGTGTGAAAAGGTTGACATTATTAGAAAGATTGTTTGGGGTCTAAAAGAAGGGCTTTCTTTGGAATTGGATGATGGATGTTTCTTGGTGCTAAAATTAATGCCAAGTAGAAAAGTGTTGTTGAAAGAGATAGGAATATTTTGTAGTTACCGTTGCATTTTTCAAAATTTTATGCATAGGTTCAAATAGTTTTTTTGAGTTAAGTTCTTTTACATTAAATCAATGTAATACGGAGAAACCTTCCATTGATGATGCGGGTTTCGATTAATTTGTAAGAAGTACTTAACGGTTAACGGAGTTTTGGTTTCTTTCAATAAAGATAATAATTGAGGTGGTCAAATGTTCAGAGGGCTCAGAAACATGCTTTCAACAACTAATGAATCATTTCATTATGATTTGAAGGATTTAAATTCACTATGCCACTTACATGAGTGTCATTAAGTTCATATTTCTTAATTTTAAATCATATTTTCCCATCATTGACTGCCTCCATTATACTTGCCTGCGACTGTGTAGTAATCTTAAACTCTTATATTAAGATTTTGGGTCAAAAGAAACCAAATATTGAGTAAAGCTGATTAAGAACTACTTTTGTACTAGCAGTGTAAGGAGTAAGTCCTATTTTAATTTTAAAGGGTCAGCAAAATGGGGCCGAGTTGTTGCTCAATTCATTATGTTAGTTTTGTTTTTCATTTAAACAAAATTTTATATTATTTGTTGAATTGCCGAAATAACATTTTGTAGTGAGTGTTCTGTTATTATTTTTTCCTCCATTTGTTGACCAAGTTTAATGTAAGATAAACATATGTTAGTTAAGTGCCCCGTGATAGGAGGCCTCTATTCTGATTTTTATACTCGAGTAGGTTCTATGTGCCATACTTGTTGCCTACTTGTTTTCCTACTTGTCATTCAGGTATCGGATGCCCAATGTCCGTTTCAGGCTTAAAACAGCTGCAAAGATTAAGAGCCGGCATTTACAATGATTGAATCTATTTTTATATTAAGCATTAGACACAAACACAATGTGTATGACAAAAATAATATGTTAATATAAGTCGCCACGGACAAGTAATATGTGTGGGCGAGGACTAAATTACATACATTCCTTGATCTGCTAGCCGAATGAAATGTTAATAATCTTTACCCCTCTCCCCTGAGCCTTGCATTTATTTAATCATATAGCTTCCGTCTTATATCTATGTTGTACATACTGACTTATATTTAAGTATTATATTCCTCTTGTGTAACTTTTAAGGTTGTGGGTGTGTACAAAATAGATTATAATATGTTCACGCTACGCAGGGAAGCTATATGACTGAATATGTGCAAGGCTAAAGAGGGGAAAATAAATTATATCAGCTAGCAGATATAGGAATATCCACACATTATATATGTATTACATTAATGTTACAGAGGTTATTTAATATAACCTAAGGCAGTGTATGACGTCTTGGACATATGGTGTATCTTTCAGATATTATTTCCTCCCGTGACGGTTACATATGGTCAATTTATAGGCTGGTTCTGAAAGGGCGATTAAACCACAAAGTAAAATTCACTTAAGATTTTTAAGTATCTTTTTCTATTATAATTTTATTAAGATTTTTTTTTAAATAAAAACTTTTTATAAATGTGCATTTCATTTGGTGTGTATCCTCGGCTTTCCTACTAATTTTTTGGCTGCCGACCTGGCTTAGGAGTTCTTCACAGCCGGATCTTAATACTTTGAGAAGTGGCTTGCAGTGTGGCAGTCGAGATATGTTAGCTTTAAGACTTATTTAGGACTGCATGAGCTGGCTGCGGCCGGAGAATGGCACTCTACCTGTTCTGTCGCCATTTATGCTGTATCATACTCTTGGGGACTGATAAGGAACTAACAAACGTTCATTGCAAAAGTAGGCTGACGAAAAAAAAAAAGATCTTTTGGTAATATGTTTGTTAGGAAGTTTCATTTATGTCGAGCAAACTTTTTTAAGAAGTCTATAACAGAAAATACCCTAGGATAATAATAAAAAAGCAACTCCAGTAAAATATTGACCATAAATAAACGGTGGCTGCTAGTGCTAGTTTAGCATGTAGACATTCTTTTCACATGGCGGCAAATGATGAAATTTATATTTTTTGTGTTACTCTGTGACAGTGTATTTTGATAAATATTAACAAAAAAGCAGCAAGGTCGTATGTAGATTGCCTAATATTTATTTTTCGGATTATTTACTTTATTAACATTAAATATTTCATATAAACTCCATGAAAGAAAACCAACTCTCTGCACTAGGAGGCGCTAGTGTAGCGTACTGTGAGTGGTATATTTATGAGGATACTCTTATCAGAATATTTGTCAAATGTCAGAAGTTGCAATGTATCGTCTATTCTGTACCATGTCTGCCGGACAGATCTATCCACATGTACAGAAATGCTCCTGTGACGTCATGTTCGGTTGGACATGTAAGTTAATACCAGACTTTTGTAATCTGCCAATCTGAAAATTTGTAAAGTCCAATTTTGTCTGTTTTGAAAGTCAACTAGCAGATATGTAGAGGAAAAGGGGAAAGGGGTTAAGCATGGTGATAATTTGCAAGCACCGCATCTGAGTTACCAACTTTTCATAAGGCATTCTGGGGAATTATTTCACAAACTGGAAAATCAATCTACTTCAATCCAATTAATGTTTTCACTATAAATATATATAAAGAACACAATTTTAAACTTTTTTCCACTTGTTTTTATTTGACCGTGACCGGTTTCAGCCTGTTAGGGCCATCTTCAGACTGGTACAATTTTTGTCTTAAACTAGGGTTTATATACATAGGCAAATTACATTGAGGGGAGGGGTTAACATAATAGGTTGGTTTGAATTATGAGGGGTTTTTCGTGAAATATGATATTTCCCATATAAGTATTGTTATTAAAATCAAATGAATTTATCTGTAGAACTATGATAATTATGCCTATTAGGACTATCAATTTAAGGATTTACCCAACATAAAGTTATCGGTAATCTATTGTGTGGTTAGGAAAAAATATTTTAATGGATTTTATATAATTCAAATACATATTTAGGATAGGTGACATACTGATTATAATGGATATAGCAACGGAGATTTAGCAACTGATTCTAATTTTGTGTTCATAACATTGTTGGAGTTTACTTTTTTAGTTAGGCGGGTTATCTCTAATGACTCTAGCCTATCTAATTTATGACCTTTGTCGCAGGTATGTAAAAATTTTACATCTCTATCCTTGTCAAACGAGTGTTTATTCTCAAGTAAGTGTGCCGCAACATTCGACATTTCGCCTTTGTCATTTACCCAGCTTGAAAAATGTTCTTTTATGCGGGTTTTGAATGATCTACCTGTTTGGCCTATATAGTAAGACGAGCAATTGGCACAGTTGATTTGGTAAACTCCTGAGTTTTCCATTTTATCCCTTTTATCTTTATTATTTATTAGGATTTTACCTAATGAATTTACATTATAGAATGCTGTTTTACAATTGTCTTTATTGGTTATCCTAGATATTTTTGTGGATATATCACCAATATACGGTATTTTAACCCATTGTTTTTTTGTGACATCATTTTCATTATTGATTGTAAGACCTTGTGATATGATTGCCAGTGTGAGTTTTTTATTCTTTTTCTTTAATAAACTATCAATAAGTTCACTACTATATCCATTATTATTTGCTATGGTTTTAATAACATTGAGTTCATTATTATAATTTATACAATTCAGGGGTATATGTAAGAGTCTGAATGAGTGACTTAAATACTGATAACTTGTGAGAAATGTGGTGTCTAGATGTGTTATGTATAATGTTGTCGCTGTATGTTGGTTTTCTGTAAATTGTAAATTCTAATTTTTTATTAATTATTTCAATACCTATGTCTAAAAAATTAATTTTATTTCCCCCCATTTCCATTGTAAATTGGATGGCTTTGTTGATTTTATTAATTTCTTTTAGAAAATTATCTAATTGTCTGTGAGTACCCGTCCGGATAATTAAAATGTCATCTACGTATCTACGATAGAAGGTAACATTTTTAAATGATTTTAATTTTTCAATCTGTTCTTCCATGTGATCCATGAAAAATTCGGCCAGCACCGGTGATATCGGGCTGCCCATGGCTAGTCCATTAGATTGAATATAAAAATTATCATTAAATCTAAAGAAGTTTTGTTCTATACATGTATTTAGTATTTCAGTTATTTCTTTCCGTTCTATCAAATTAGTATTGCGTTTTTCCATGTAGTTGTTAATAATTATCTTTAATTCGTTTGTCGGTATGTTAGAGAATAGGCTGACAACATCAAACGAAACCAGAGTGGCATTGTTAGGTATGTTTATGTCTTTGATGAGGTCTATAAGTTGTAGGGAATTTATTATGCCGTATTTTGATTTAAAATTGAGAGTGTTTTTGATGATTTTATTTCCAAATTTTGCTAATTTATAGGCAGGAGCTGAATTGTATGATACTACTGGTTTTACTGGCATGTTATTTTTATGTACTTTAGGTTGTCCATAAAGGCGTGGGCATTGGGGATTCATAACAGATAGACTATTTTTATGGAATTTATTCTTAATGAGGACTTTGCTAGAGTTTAAGATTGAGTTTACATCAGATGCGAATTTCGAGGTGGGGTCCTTTTTCAATAGGGTTACTTTACTAGTATCCAGTACATCTTGGATTTTTTCTATGTAATCTGATTTGTTTAAGATTACTGTACTATTCCCTTTATCTGCTTTTGAGATAATAAGGTTGTTTTGTTTAATTTTACTTTTTAATGATTTTATTGTGTGTGCTTCGCTTGAAAATTTACCCTCAGTCGTTGCTTTTTTAATTATTTTTGCGCATAGGTATTGCACTATAGTATTTTTCCCTATATAGTGTCCTCTGCATGAACCTGAAAAGCCTTTTTAGGTTCATGGTCCTCTGCGTGTTTTACTATAGTATTCTTCCACTCCAGTGTTTTTACTACAGTGTCCTCTGCGTGCAAAGTCGTAAACCTTTTAATAAAAGTGTGTTTATCTGAAGTGACCCGCCAGATAAGTATGTTTTTCTGTATCTGTTTGTAATTAATAAAATTAGATCGAGCCTCGGAACTTGTAATAAATTGTACAGCACCCTTGGGGTGATATTTCACAAAAATGGCACTTTACAAATCATCCAATTATTATTAATGCTTTAACCGCATTCCTTTAAATCACCCCCATAATTTCATAATATCTTCGCTCTAATTTCGCACATTACCAGGATTTATTTATCTTTTGCGAAATAATTCACTTCCTTGACTAGAAGTTAAAACAAGAATAAGAAAATGAAACGGAGTTTATTACGATTTTATTCTTAAAAAGTATTCAATTTAAAGTTATGTTTATGTGGATAATATTTCTTAATTACACCTATATAAAATGTCAACACATAATAAATTACTGCTAAATAAATTTACACATTTACAGGAACTCTTCACACCAATCATTGAGACATTGGTAGCAGTCGGCTGATTGCTTAGAGTTAGCGCTGCAAGTGTCCTTCAACCATTCCTGGAATAATTCCTTGTCCTTCTTCAACAGCAGGTACTGCCCGAGAACTACATAAGCCTGGAACAAGACAACAAATACATAAATTTATTAAATTACACCGCCTCTCTGATGAGCCTACCTAGTGAAAAACATTAAATTACTTAATTTTGGACAGAAAAATCGCTGCCACTTTATAATAATAATTTTCAGGCTAATACTATGACTTTATACCAATTTTCAAAAGTGTTCAAGGTGATCCATAACTGTTATGTAGAAACGTAAAGCATTGTAAATTAGTTTGTGAAACACTCAGTCCCCCCTCCCGTCTCGAACATTCATTCGATTATTATAATATTATTGTCTCGAAAGTTGAGCATATTTAAATATTCTGCAAAAACAATTTTTGGTGATACCAATTTTATATCATATCATGGTCAGGATATAAGGTAATTGGTGATCTCAAAACAAAATATATGTTTAGTTAGTATGTAATTCACTCCAATTTCATTTTTCACAATAGAATGTTAAGATTTATTTCTAAAATAGTGGGATTTGGCAAAAATGTTACACGATTAGATTTCCTCATTACTATATTTATATCCAAAACTCAAGGAATAAAATAAATAACGGTCAATGCGAGTTTTATTAGACGTTTACAAAACTAAACAAACAGGCGCGATGGAATACTGACCTTGTCAAAGCCGGCCGCTTCTAATCTTTTGCCTAAAACTTCACCAATACCTGCCAAATCTGTGACAGGCTTTTCGCCCATAGGCTCCGCCACGAAATTCTTATGTTTTTGTGAAGTACTCGACATTTTGGATGGGGAAACAAAAAATCTTTCTAAAACTTTAAAATCTAACGAATAACGAACTATTCGCGAAAATGAGTCATGTACAAAAACTTTATCTATGACATTATATTTGTTTCTGGTTATTCAAAATAAGTCATCAATAGCTTTGTGTGGCTTCGTCTTTATTTATGGTCAGATGTCCCATTCAGACAGAACGACTTTTATTAAACGACAAAAATTGAACAAGATTTCGTTAAGAAATTTCATTTTAACTCGAACCGATATTGTTAAACAAGTGAAATTATCACTGCGTGTGTCCCTACAATTTCGGACCTTTTACGGAACGAACTTGAGAAAATGAAAAAGCGCAAAAAACGTCATGTGTGGGCCAGAAAATGGATTATGAGGAGAAACCAATTGACCAATTATAAGGAGGACTGAACGCAGTAAGAGTGGTAAGAGCTAACATAAAATTGTCCAGAGAAGTGAAGCTAGCCGTCTACAATAGAGTGCTGGTACCTACCCTGATGTAGGACAGTGAGACATGTAACTGGCAGAATGAGAAAAAGTAGACTGAATGCTGTACAAATAACATCCTTGAGGCGTATGTGTGATTAAACCACGTATGATGTGTGAGAAATGTGTACATTCGCAAATAATGCACGGCTGATGTAAGCCTAATGAGTAAGATTACGAAAGGGACGCTTAGATGGTTGGGTTATGTAGAGCAAATGAACGAAGACAGTGGTGTAAGGAGAATATATTATCCGAAAGTGAAGTCGGGGACGCCCAAGGAAGATATGGCATGACCACGTGAACCAGATACTTGAGTCAGGCAATGACAAGAGTCAGAATAACAGAATATTATGTATAAATGTGAATGAGACAAGGAGTGTGGTCCAATGCCGAGTTGATTGGCGGTCTATCCTCTCTGTGTAGCCCTGTGGAGAAACGGCATGATGGTTAGTTAGTTATTTTAAGAAAACATAATGCTGTAGTAGTTGTAAAATTTGATGTGCTATTCCTCGCAAACGATATTGTTTCTAGGAATGTATCGGCCCTTCTAAACCACAAAAACCTGGGTTCAGCAGGTTCAGCAACCAAGGGGGGCAGCTTCAATTTTTTTTATAGAGCTTACAGGGAAGGAAGTTAGAAATAACTAGAAATATTTACATAAAAGCTGACGTGTACCTGGCGTTGCTCGGGGACATGAACAGAGCCGTCTTCAGCCGTGGATGGGCCCATGGATATACTGAGTTTAGGGGCCCATTTTAAAGCCGTAAACCTACAGGGAAACAACAAACCACATTTTTTCTATAACTTTATTAAAGGGGTTCTTAAAAGATAGTGCTATGCCATCTAATCGTGGTTTGGAAATATATGAGCATTAAGCTTAAAGAAATTGAAAAAAATCTATTTTGAATTGTGTGTAGATCAGAAAGTAAATAACGAAGAAATATTAGAAGTAAATTATAAATACCACATGGCAACACTCACCTGTCAAACATGACAAGAAAAATGTACACTGGGATTGAAGTGGTGTCGAGTTGGTGAAATTAGTCCTTGCGTATAATTTCACTTTCATGTGTAGTGATTGTGTTGTTTTGACAAATTGTGATTAGTTTTATAATGAAATGCACGCACGCCGCCGAAACACGGGATCTGAATCAGAACGGGTGCAAATCATAGAAGAGACATCCTACAGTAAACTCGACAAAGGCAATAGTAAGCCATACTTCAACCCCCCGCCTGACCCGTACCGCCTCCAAGAGACGTCTGATAACTTCAACTCCTCAGCAGAAGAGGACACATTCCCCTTTTTAAACGAGAAGGAAGATTACACTGTTTCCGTCATGACTGCGAGGGATAGAACGAACGAGTTCTCTGCGGCGATCAGGTCGCTCCAAGGAAACACCATCGCCAGAGCCACGGCCGCTAAAGATGTTAAGAAAGCCCAGGCTCTTCAGAGTTACTCCCAGTTTATGCACAGCGCCAGAATCATCAGCAAAAATATCAGCAGCACCTACTCCAAATTGGAGAAGCTGGCTATGCGTGAGTATTTTTTCATATGATTATTGTCTGATGAAATATGCACTAACTTCGTTATTTATGAATATTATCTAACGACTGTTGAATTTGACAACCATTGCACAATATCTTCATCTTAGAATGACTCAAATAATTTACGGATTTAAAATCATGATATAATTTATTCCATCTAATCTCAAATTCATTTGAGAAATTCGGACTGAAGTACAGGAACCACAAACTTCGATGAAATATAATATATTTATTTATAAAACTTATTTTAAAATTTCCGTATTCCGCTTAACTTCTTCTGAAAACACCCAAATCATTGAAATATCACTTCGTTTCAACTTAATTGGTACAATACAGAACTATTTACACCGGAAGAAATGGAAAATCATGCACAAAATAGTTATAAGGTTCCTACTTTGGGTTATTTAAATAATCTGCGTGTATTTAGATTGAAGTGAAATCTTCCGCCAAAAAATGTACATGGAATTCGGTCTGCTGACTTGTGACCAACTCGGCTGTGTGACCAGTAATGACATTGAAGAGTAGGTAATGGATGGTGAGCGTCGGGATGGAATGTTTGGGCGGTTACTCGGCTGTGTGACCAGTAATGACAATGAAAGGTAGGTAATGGATAGTGAGCGTCGCGATGGAATGTTGGGCGGTTACTCGGCTGTGTGACCAGTAATGACATTGAAAGGTAGGTAATGGATAGTGAGCATCATGATGGAATGTTGGGCGGTTAATCGGCTGTGTGACCAGTAATGACACGTGAAAGGTAGGTAATGGATAATGAGCGTCGGGATGGAATGTTGGGCAGTTACTCAGCTGTGTGACCAGTAGTGACATTGAAAGGTAGGTAATGGATAGTGAGCGTCGTGATGGAATGTTGGGGGGTTACTCGGCTGTGTGACCAGTAATGACATTGAAAGGTAGGTAATGAATAGTGAGCGTCAGGATGGAATGTTTGGGCGGTTACTCGGCTGTGTGACCAGTAATGACACGTGAAAGGTAGGTAATGGATAATGAGCGTCGGGATGGAATGTTGGGCGGTTACTCGGCTGTGTGACCAGTAATGACAATGTGAAAGATATCTTTTTTGCATGAATTTGAAAAAAGAATTGCTACATTTTTTTACTCCAAATAAGGTGAGGAATCGCTGATTAAAGTTTTTAAGTACATCCTTTAATACCGTGTATATTAGAGATATATTTTGTATATTTAATAATTGACAGCCACTTAACCGAGAAGTATAATTTTAGCGCAAATATTTACTTTATTATTACTAGAATCCCACACTCCTTGGGGCTTGATTGTCCACGAGCAATCAAAAGTTATTTGCTATGCGTCAACTATGAACAAAAAATTACCGGTCGTCTCAACGAAATTTGTTGAATGTTTCATTTAAACGTATATGTACTGGACACCTACGCCAGTGCCATTAACTGTAAATTCTGGGTTCCACTTTAGGGTACCTTGGGTAAGGATTTTCAATGAAACACAACTTCACGACTGTCCTTGGACAACTGTGAATATTGTGTACGTTTCTGATATTTTTGATGTGATATTGGTGATAGGTTGAAATATCAAAAACAACATGTCAACGCATCATTTTTGTGCTAACCTTAGTTTCGACATCTAGAGCTAAAGAATGGGATGGGGGTGTTATGAACGGAGACACAATGACTGCCAGCCGACATACTAAGGCTTTATTAAGCCTAAAATTCCTGACGAAGTCTTCGTCTGTCAAATTAACGAAAGAATGAGCCACTGGCGGAATGTTCTTGTTGGTCTCAAAGCGGCTTATTCAGATTGCTCTACATTATGTATTGCATCAAACATCACCGGTAAATCAGCCATTTTATGGGACCTTAAAACAACTCTGTAAAAATATAGGATACTTGTTACCTTCAATGGCGTGCGAAAAACGATCTTAGGTTAGGATACAATAGACTAGATTTTGACAGATGTCGAATTAAACTCGTTGTCTACTGGGTCAACCCACTCGTTGTTCGAGTTTATTGACTTTGACATTTGTCGTCTAAGTATGTACCTTCGACGAGACTCAAGAATAAGAACGTCTACCAGTATATGTACTTTCAACGGCGATTGCGAGCGGCCTGGATTGTAGAATCGAGCACCAGGACGTTGTCAGACCTTCTGTATCATCGAACAAGTTGCACCCGTGAGCACCCCTCTGTCAGAATATGGTGGATGGAAAATTCCATGTTTTTTTTTTAAAGCTACAATTATCAAGGTTTTTCAGTAAACAATGGAACTTTTTTTAAACCTTTTGATCTGAAAATCTGTTTTGTACAATCATTTTTTTGATAAAACACTCACAGAGCCGCGTCTCCAATGACCGTTTCCACAACATTACTTCAAACATTACATCAAACATTCGAAAAGGTGGCTTTCCCATCCACATTTTTATTCAAAACGCAATGTTAATGTTTTTGTTGTAAATAAATAATGTCATAATGGATGATTGAACTCACTTTTAAATAAAGTCTTTTAAGTCTATTATAGATGGCCCATCAAACCTCCGGAACAATTTTTAACAGATGCTGTTATGACACTATGGCCTCCGTGGTCTTTGACGGCCTCTGTGGTCGAGGGGTAAGACTCTCAACCAGCAAGCCAAAGGTTGCGGGTTTTAATCCCGGCATGTAAAAGTAAATTTTATTTGATTAATTTGTGCTGTTTCACAATTTATTCATTGAAAATAATATGTACTTTATTTTCGGCACGTTCCATAGTGGAAAATACTCTCAGTATCACCTTGGTGTGAGACCACCTTTCAGAATTGAAATGGCTTTGGCCATGTTTGGTGACCAGATCTGAATAGCCAGGTAATTTCCCACCTTCTTCTTCCTTATCTCCTTCCCCTCATCACTACCTTCAGCCTCACAACATACCCTAATTGGGGATGCCATAGTCTCACTGGCTATTGTGCAAAAATATAACTAATTATTCAAAATCAGTTTCCGAGATGCGCATAAAATTACCAAAACCAAATCTATCTTACATTTTCAATTCCTGATGTAAATATAAAAATTTCACGGTCAAAGTACGATCAAACCCGAGATCTGTGTTTCCTTTGAGATTTAATACTTTCGGTGATCGCTAAAACTGCAAGAATGTCTTCCTCGTGAAAACTCAACTTGACAGTTGACAGCGAAAAACTGAGAGCATGCACGTCTTCCTCATCAGACATCTATAAAATAATGACATAATGTGTATGGCCACGCCTGCTGCGCCCCAATGTTTCTACAAACGGAGAAGACAGAATGTGGACGAAAACAAAAATGTTTGAGGTAATTTTTGACGTATTTGACGGGTTGTTTCACAGAATTTAAACAATTCATCAAATGGCAAAATTAATATTCAAGTTCTGTTATTAACCAAGTACTGTGAAACGAACGGCCCATGAAGAAATAATAACAGGACCCTTCCTAACTTTGTGTACACAACTTTTGAATTAATAACGACACGCCAACTAATTTCAATCAAAACCGTGCTTCCAACCAGGCAGTAAAACTCCTACACTGAATAATTATTGGAGTGAAGTATTGTAGATACTCTTTCTATCACTCTGGTAAAAGATCACCGTTTGGAATTGAAACATTGCTTGAAATAGCTTTAAGCGTGTTAGACCAAATCTAATAGAATAGGTACTTCCCAACCTTCCGCTTCCTTAACCATCTTCTTCTCTCTCTCACTCCATTCCGCCTCACAACAAGTCCCACTGGCTCTGGGCAGTGGAATTCTTGTGCAGTATACATAAAAATAAAATATTTAATTGTTTTCAGTGGCAAAGAAGAAGTCCCTGTTTGACGACCGCCCCGCTGAGATTCAAGAGTTGACCTATATCATCAAGGGGGATCTGGGCTCTCTGAACCAGCAGATAGCCCGCCTGGGGGAGATGCCCCGCGGTCAGAGGCACGTGCAGTCCCACTCCTCCAGTGTGGTGCTCGCTCTGCAGTCACGCCTAGCTTCCATGAGCACGCACTTCAAACAGGTAAAGACAAATCTGGGTCGTTCAGCGCTCATCGAATTTAGCCAAATCTTAGTCCATTCTTGCATAGCTATCATATTGAATAAAGGCAAATCTAGGTCCATTCTTACATAGCTATCATATTAAACAAAGGTCAAATCTAGGTCCATTCTTACATAGCTATCATATTAAACAAAGGTCAAATCTAGGTCCATTCTTACATAGCTATCATATTAAACAAAGGTCAAATCTAGGTCCATTCTTACATAGCTATCATATTAAACAAAGGTCAAATCTAGGTCCATTCTTACATAGCTATCATATTAAACAAAGGTCAAATCTAGGTCCATTCTTACATAGCTATCATATTAAACAAAGGTCAAATCTCGGTCCATTCTTACATAGCTATCATATTAAACAAAGGTCAAATCTAGGTCCATTCTTACATAGCTATCATATTAAACAAAGGTCAAATCTAGGTCCATTCTTACATAGCTATCATATTAAACAAATGTCAAATCTAGGTCAATTCTTGCATAGCTATCGTAAAATTGAATAAAGGCAAATTTAGGTCCGTTCTTGCATATATCATATTTAATAAAGGCAAATCTAGGTCCATTCTTGCATATATATCATATTATGTGAATTCACGGGAATCTGTAGATGGTTTGGGCATGTAGAGCGAATGAGCGAAGGAAGGAGTGTAAGGAGAATATATGACTCAAATGCGAATGGTAGCAGAAGTCGGGGATACCCGAGGAAGACATGGCACGATCAAGTGAATCAGATACTTGAGTCGAGCCATGTCGAGAGTCAGAATAATAGAAGAGTATGTATGAATGTGAATGAGGCAAGAAGTGTGTGCCAAGACCGAATTATTTGGCGTTCCGTCCTATCTGCCTACCCCTGGCGTGATGGTTAGTTAGTTAGTAATGAATTCACGGAGATGTGTATCGATGGCTAGTCTCCTATCTTAATGGGCGCACTCGTAGCACTGAGATTGTAAATGTTCCTTCAGGTGCGCCCCAAGAATCTCATCTGGGACCATTGCTGTTTAAAATTTTCATCAATGACATTATATAATGTTTAACTATGCAAATGTTCTACTTTTCGCCGATGATATGAAAATATTCCTTCCTATAAATTCTATTATTGACTGCTATAAATTATAAGAAGATCTGTACGGACTTAATGAGTACTGTATCATCAATCATCTCACCATGAACACCTCTAAATGTTGTGTGATTACCTTCACTAGAAACAAAATTAAATTTGACCATAACTAACACATAGCCAGCCAATAACTCAACCCTCAGAAGGCGGCTAATATTTTGTAAATATCTCAAAGCCAAATATAATATAATGTCAACTTTTACTTAGGAATTTTCATGGACAATATTGAAATGCGTTCAAAACTTATAAAACCTAGCTACTACCTACCTAGCACATTGCAGTGCACCTGAAGGTAATCATCATTTCACTGAACTGCTATTGTAGTATGTCATATCCTAAGGGTTAAAAAGGTTACACAAACTAGACCTAGGTGTTCTGCTTGATAGTAAACTTACATTTGAGGCACATATTGATATGAGTGTGAAGAAAGTCCTTAGAATATTAGAATTCTTATTCCGTGTTGGAAAAGAATTCAATAATATTCAAACACTTAAAACATTATATTTTTCTTACGTTCGCAGTCATCTTGAATGTGCTTCTCCCATATGGAATCCTCAATATAATATTTACACAGAGCGCATTGAAACCATCCAAAGAAAATTTGTCCATGAATAAAATTTTAAGATAAATATTGGTAATCATGACATAAACAGCACGATGGATTATTATGGACCATTAAAAACTAGAAGAGACTCCATAGATATATCTCCATAAAATTATCAATGGCTTTATTGATTGTTACCCCTTTTGTTTGAGATTAATTTTAGAATCCCAAGCTCGAGAACTAGAGATAAATCAATTTTTCATCTTTATAAATGCTCTACTAATAACAGACGAAACGCTTTTATAATCAGAGCATGTAACTTATTTAATAAGACTTTTAATGATATTGTCATATTTTCGTGTAATTCAAGAACATTTAAAAAATACATCCTAGCTAACATTGAATAATTTATAATTTTTAATAACATAATGCAAGTTTTAATGTTGTTGTTATGAATCCTGTTAGTTGCTTCCCATTCATTTTATAAACATTTATTCAGTTTAGTTGTAGGTATATGTACTAACATCATTATTGCTGGTGGTAATGTAGGGAGGATAAATTGTTTTTATATATTGTCATTTATTTGTGTTCTCATATCTTATTTTATTTTTATCTAAAATTTACGATTTTGAAATTTTGTAAATAATTTAGCGCACGGGTACTGGACCCTTAGGATGCGTTGTTTCATAGTATTTGAACAGTTCATAAAATTTCAACGTTTATTTGCGAGTTCTGTGAATGTCCTATTCAAGTTCTGTTATTATATAATTATAGGTGAGTTACTTAACAGTACTGAAATAATAACTTTGAAATTTGAAGAATTGTTCAAATTTTCTGAAAAAGATATGATTATGTGAAAATCTGTTATTAGATTTTATTTGTATTGTTTATATTTATAGATGTAAAAAAATCTGTTGGTTTTCAGCTGGTTGGAGCTTCATATAGTTCGCCGTATATTTAAGACGCAACAAGTCCAAAAGTTTTATTGATATCAAATAATAATTTATAATAATGAACTCTTTTTATGCAGAAACATCTCGATGAAAAATAGTTTGAGGTGCTAAGTTTCAGTAGAGCCAAAAAACTCTTAATCGTAATTTCCAAACATTCAAACAACCCCCAGTTTAATTCAGAAACATATAGTGCTTTGCTTTCATTTAAAACTGGCGAGTATGTGTGTGCTCTATGGAACCAGAATCAAAGTTAATGTTATGCTTGTTCCCTTTATTCATATAAATAAACATTATATACTTTATGCGTGTCGTCAAATTAGTATTCCTTTATGTTTTTAAGAAAAGTTAATGTTTTTAATAGCCTTGTAAACAAAATGAAATTTTTTTCAGGTATTAGAAGTAAGATCTGAAAATCTGAAGCATCAGAATACGAGAAGAGAGCGCTTTACCAAGGGACTGCCACCGATCAAGGGCTCCACCACACTGCTGGACGAAGAGCATGTCAGCATCGACCTGGAAGGCGTGTCCACGCATCCATCCCATCACTCCCAGTCCCAACAGATGGTGCTGCGCGACGAGACGGACACGTACGTGGCGCAGCGGGCCGAGACCATGCACAACATCGAGAGCACCATTGTGGAGCTGGGTGGCATCTTCCAGCAGCTGGCGCACATGGTCAAGGAGCAGGACGAGGCCGTCAGCCGGATCGATGGCAACGTTCAGGACGCCGAGATGAACATCGAGGCGGCACACTCGCAGATATTGAAATATTTCCAAAATGTGACCAACAACCGGATGTTGATGTTTAAAATTTTCGGAGTTCTCATATTTTTCTTTATATTCTTCGTTGTGTTTTTAGCGTAAAATTATACTAAATTTTCCGTTGAAAATATTGACTGTTTCGAGCCATGTCTCCATTCCAAGCAAAGTAAATGACAAATTGGTGAATCGAAAACAGTGGAAAAAAAAAATTGTTCAAATAACTAATATCATTCACAAAAGAAGAATAAAATATGTTATTATAACTAGTAAAAAAAAAAATTTCATTCTCATTTTCAGTAAATTTCTTCACTGTTTTCGTTCTCCTGAAAAGTAGAAATTTGTCACTTACGCCCTTTTAACTAGGGACATTGGTATAATGTTTATATCCTCGATTTAAAAAAAAGTTTTATGTCTTTTTATAGAATTCCAACATAATTTTATTTTTATTAAAATATGTCTGTTTGACAATCAAAGGCGAAAAAAGAAACCTTAACAAAAAAAAATCGTATGTGATTTAAATAAAATAAAATTGTTTCACATTACAACAAATCTATCAACATATTTTCAAAAACAGCCATAAATGGATTATTCTTGCGCAGTGCAACCAACTGCACATAGCTGATAAATATAATAATATACTGTAGTTTTGTACCCCCACGTGCATATACATCGTCTAAGTAAATTCAATACCGCGTATGAGCCAAACATTTCAAAATATGTCATTTTGGCGATTTCAGTAAAATAACACAAGCCGCATTGATTGGTGCTTTCAAATTTAGAAAAGGACCAATAGACTGCATGCACTCGGTTAAAGTCAATACCACGAATGAACCATCTCCAGTACATAAGCAAGCAAGAACTCGTATATCCGTGGTTCTTCCGTGGTGTTAGACTTACACAACGATATAATCTAATATATATTATCATTATAGATAAATTATTAAAAATGATATAATTTTTTTTAGTGCCCTTCAAGATTAGTTGCATATAATTTTTAAATATATATTATATCTTTTCTACTGTAAATTGAATTTACACCAACTGAGGTGAAGATTGTGTCTTTAGGAAAACTTTAAACATTTTGTATATAATTAAGTGTAAAAATTTATGATTCGATTTATTTGCATAAAATTTGTCCTATCTGGTACAACAGAATGATATATAAAAATAAATTATTTAAAAACAGTTATCTGATGTGTGTAATTACTTACATAATATTAGTACAAATTTATCCTCGCAAATTGACAATGTATCTATCTATCTATATAAATAAAAATGTAAATGTTGGTTTGTTCAAAATCTTAAATCTCCGAAAGTTTTAAATATATTATATAGATGTCAACTGTGACAGGTAAAAACATTTTTTTGTTTTTAAAACAGTGCTATCTGTTAGACAAACATGCCTTTTTTCGAAAAACAGCGCCATCTGTTGGATGTAAAAGCAACACGCGCTATTGTTTCTCTATCTGCACAGACGGCCGGCGTGGTCCAGTGGTATACGCTTTTGACTACAGATCCGAAGGTCGCGGGTTCGAACCCGGCGTGCGCAAATAAAATTTTATTTTATTAATTTGTGTTATTTCACAATTAATTAATTTAAAATAATATATAGTATATTTGCGGCACGTTCCAGAGTGGAAGATACTCTCAGTATCGCCCTGGTGTAAGACCACCATTCAGAATTGAAACGTTGCTTGAAATGGCTTTAGCCGTGTTTGGTGACCAGATCTGAATAGCCAGGTACTTCCCCACCTTCCTCTTCCCCATCTCCCTCCCCTCCCTAATATACCCTCAGCCTCACAACATACCCCAATTGGGGATGCCATAGTCTCACTGGCTCCAGACGGGAGCAGTTGGGACTCTTGTGCGGTATTACTGTAAAAAAAAAAAAAAAAAAAAAAGACTGACTGAGCCACAGCATTGCGTCGCGGGGTACAGCTAGTTTATCAATAACAATCAATTTCACTGAACATATATTATTAAACTTCTCTAATTGTTTCTTTATCTGCACAGACTGACTGAGCCACAGCAACGCGTCGCGGGGTACAGTTAGTCTATTAATAATGATCAATTTCACTTAACATATATTATTAAACTTCACTTTGATTAAAGTATTTAAATATAAGTGAAGTTCATAAATGTCGATAGTCAATTAATTGAGGAATGATTGTAATCAAAATTAATGATGAATTATTGTTAAAATTCATTAACTTATCAACCGTGATCTTTATTCCATTCAGATGGATACTAATAAATTATACAATTAAATGTACAGTGAAACCACTATCCATCGTTTTCAAATGGACGTTGAAATAAACAATGAATGCGGGAAATTAAAAAATACTTATTTCACATAAAACCGAAAGATTTTTATTTTTTAAAAGAAGACAAACAATCCCGGGTTAAGAATAACCTGACAATATTTGATACAGGGTTTTCCAATAAGAGGTGTTATTTTGAATAGCCCGCTATTTCGGTAGATGTTACTTTTGAAGCTGTCATTTTTTGACATTTGACAAGTAGAAACTACGCCATTAATAAAAATGGAACGATACACGCTTCAACAACGCATTGAAATTATTAAAATTCACTTGAGTGAATCAAATGCAAATCATCTTGAGTGATGAGGCCCATTTTCACCTCGGTGGCTTCGTCAACAAGCAAAATTGTCGCATCTGGGGCTCGGAAAACCCAAGAGTTATTGTTGAAAAGCCTCACTATCCTCAACGTGTGACTGTTTGGTGCGGTTTATGGTCCGGCGGAGTCATTGGACCTTACTTTTTCGAAAATGAGGCTGGAGCAACAGTTACGGTGAATGGATTGCGCTATCGTGAGATGATTAATGATTTTTTATGGCCGGAATTGGATGGTATTGATCTGGACAGCGTTTACTTTCAACAAGACGGCGCTACGTGCCACACAAGTAACGAAACCATTGATCTTTTACGATTGAAAACCCTGTATCTCACAATAATATTGTTTGATAATTTCTGTTTCGTTCTAAACACAAAAGTCTTTCAAATGGACAAAAGAAATTCAACTTCTATTTAGGAGTTGGGATAAAATAATATCTGTTATTAGTTGAATTGAATGCATCATTATTATTAACTTATACTAAGATGTAATTTATTAATTCCGGACACAAGTAGAACAAGCGGGAAACTTTTTTTATCAATCTGAGCACATCAATTTTTTTTTCCTGCAACTAAATGGTTAAAAAGATTTTTGGTGCCGGGATTACGCTTCGGTTAGGTTAGCAACGCATTTTAAGAACACTAAACAGCTGATTTTTTCGAATTTTTCTTAAAAACTTCCAAATTTTGACTCGATGTACTCGAAAATGAAAGCTCAAATCAAAAAAACTTATACCACAAAACGATTCCAAATGTAATGTAGATTCACCAGTTTCCCACTTGAACTACGAGTTCCCGGACACCGCGTAAAATTAAACATATTAAAATAATGTACACATGACATGTATTGGTTTTATGGTAGGTATATGTAAACACATTTTATTATGAGGAAGGGTGAACTTCATAGGCTATTTGGTAAAAACTTGAACAAGGCTAAGACACTTAGGACGGGTTGTTTCGGAGAATCTGAACAATTCATCAAATTTCAAAGTTCATTTTCGGGTTCTGTGAAAGTCCTATTCAAGTTCTGTTATTGTATCATTGTAGGTTAGTTGTTTGACAAAACTGAAATAAAAACAGAACTTGAAAAAATCTTTCACAGAACTTGAAAATGAATGTTGAAATTTGATGAATTGTTCAAATTCTCCGAAACAACCCGTCCTTACAAGCCACTCGAGTTTTGTGTGCTCATGAGTATCCGCCATACTATTTTGCTAGTGTCCGTACACAAAGGAGTTTAAAGTATGTCCGTACGCAAAGGACAGTGCTGGCGACACGCTATGCCCGTTGCATACACTAGCGTAGCGTGCTACCAGCACTGTCAGTAGTGTGCAACTGACGTCAAACAAGTTGTCGAGTTTGTCGCTTTATATACGAACATTTGCAAAAGTACATGACGGATATTCACGAGCGACGTGTATGCTACACACATAAAACTAGTCGCTTGTGTATCTCTCCATATACAAATGGCCTAAGTCAACAGAATTAAAGGTTTAATATTGCAATCATTAACTTACACATGCAAAATCTTTAGTTTAAGTTGCTTCTTTCCGAGTATTTTTGC
This sequence comes from Hesperophylax magnus, assembly GCA_026573805.1. NCBI lineage: Eukaryota > Metazoa > Arthropoda > Insecta > Trichoptera > Limnephilidae > Hesperophylax > Hesperophylax magnus. The sequence continues at coordinate 13,847,985 of JAIUSX010000022.1, forward strand.
AGAAGGTGGCATTATATAATTTTTTTTTTATCTAAAAGGACGATTGAATTTTTGTCTGAATTGCTGTAAGAAGTAATTCCACCCTCTATATTTTCAATGTCCATCATTTTTTTGTGTTCATGTTCACATTTTTGTCAGTTTTGGAATGATAAAAATGTTAAATATTTTTTTTTAAAATAACGCTATGCATGGCTGTGATTCTTCCGAAAAATTAAAATAAGTGAACTGTGAGGATGTATTAAAATAACCTTTTAATGAGTCTCATAATCTGTACACACCGACCATCTAAGTTTGCAGTCGGTGCAAATGAATCCTAAACTCAATGCCACCGGCAAAATTACAGTGGTCGGAGAACATATAACCATGATAGATGTTCAGTGAAATAATAACATTTTGTAATAATTGATGACTGCTGTGATGAACGGTGAAAAATATCTATTATAAAAATTGGGTCGAGGCCAAAATTGTTTATGTACTGATAATAATATCAATAAAGCCACACAATTTTTCTTTCAATTGAATTTAATCAACATCATTGTGCATTCTGTTATTTTCCACTTTAATTTACTTATTCGATTATTTATCTGTTTTAGATAAAGTTATGACTAAATAAAAATTGATTAACCCTTAGGAGCCGGAGCCCTGCAATTGCAGTGTTGAAGAATTGTGCCCACGGGCATCACGAAGCACTGCAATTGCAGTTTGGACCTTATACATTCATTTTGCCTTTGGAAATTACTTCTACTGGTTTTGTTAAATACAAAAATCAAAATCAATTTAACAAGTATGGTATTGTCTTCAAGTTGACCTTAACAAAAATGTATTTTTATTTATTGAATAATATTCTTGCCGGCTCCTATGGGTTGACAGTTGATAGTTGCTTTACCTAGAAGCAAGAAGTTAATATTCTCGAATTAAAATGAATCATTCACTCGAAAATCTAATCGAGCATGAGTCCATTGTATAATTTTGTAGGTCCAAGTGACTGTGATGGGCTGAACCTGTACATGTTGAAAGAATGCCAAATGATAGGATACCAAAAATAATGACTGTGTGGATTACCCAGTGGAAGCGACCCAGAGGCAGATGGATGAAGAGGTGGATAGACTTGTGGATGAAGATTGGAGCAGGACGGGAAGCATAAACAAACCACTTACTAGATCGATAACTTTGGGCTTTTTGTATGAAACAAATTTGTCCTAAAAAACCATAGATATGCCAATATATAGACAGAAAAATTCTCATTCAAAGCCTACTTACTATGTTATACACCAATGAAAAACTCTGAATGTTTATTCCATAGACTTTCAGAGTTTTTCATTGGTGGATATTGTTAGGCAATCATATGACGTCACAATATTTCGGTTCCAATTTTTGATCGGAGTTATACCCCCCGAAGGGAAGGACTGAAGACTGCCTGGAGGCGAATGGTGAGGGACCGCAGACAGTGGAGGGCATTTATGGAGGAGGCCAATGTGATGCTGAATATTATAAACAGCATATAGATTTAGAAACGAGATGACATTTATTACTATTACATCGTACATTAGTTAGTTTTTATGATATCGTTATTTTTTAATGAAATTTTACAGTTATCAAAAAATCATGCATTACATGTAATAAAATTAAGCGCACTTGAAGTGAAATGACACTAAACTGCTATGTATAGCGCCCATGAGGTGATATCTCACAAATTGTCCAATAATAAATATGTTATTATTATTAAAAGCCCAAATGGGATGCGAATAAATAAATAAATACACAAGTGTTTATTTACAATGTCATAGTACCTGCGCGGGACAGCTGGTACTCTTGTGCAGTATTCAATAATTAAAAAATCTCTCCCAACCAACATGAACGATGGCAGATTGGTATTGCAGATCAGAAGACTTAGGGCCAGTTGTTTTACAGAACTTAAACAATTTTCAAGTTCTGTTATTATTTCATTATGGGTCAGTATGTAGTTTCATAGTACTTGAATAATAACAGAACTTTAATATTAACTTTTAAAATTGATGAATTGTTCCATTTCTGTGAATCAACTGGCCCTAAAAAATCTACCTTGTCGCTGCCTGAGGAATTAATATTCAGGGCCACGGACAAATTCACTCTACAAAATCTTTGGATTAATGATAATGATTTGAATTAATTAATCAAGCTGTACATTCCTGATTATCTTTAAGCTGTTACATAGTTGGGTAGAGCAATGGATAACGCCCTTGCTCCCTCAGAGAACTATCTCAAGAATTCAATTTGGACTTTTTCCAACATGTGAATTTAATTTAATTCACGTGGTGCCAAGACCATCCATTCACATTTAAGATTGCTTCCGAAAAGTAAAGTATAAAGTTTTAAACACTTTTGCAGTAGGTAAAGCTTCTACGCAATGTGAAAGTTCATAAAGTTTTATTAACGCAAGCAATTCTTATTTTGTTTTTCAATAAAGGTAAAGGTTTTTAGAATAAAGGTCAAAATCGAATCGCAAATAATTCTAACGAGGACAATTTAAAAAAAAAATTATGTGACACCTCACAAGAGTGCCCCTCTCTGTACAGTGTAAAGGCAGGGGAGCTATGTCGCCACCCGGTTGGGTAGCGTTGCGAGGCGGGTTAAGGTAGGGGCGGTAGGAAAGAATTTATTAATGCGGGTCATGAAGAGGCCTGGATTATATGAAGGAGGAAAAATAGTTGCCGGTAGGTCATTCCACATATGAGCCGTCTTACACAAAAGCCAACATCAACAGTGAATGGGTGTTACGCTCGTGTATGTAGAGTTTGACGCACCGGGGACCAATGCTGCTAGCTCCTTAGAGCAGACTCCATTAAAATACCTGTAGAATAGACTCAGCATGCCCACATTGCGTCTGTGCATTAGAGGTGGCAATCGGTCTGTTAACAGTAGATTGTCAATCAGATGGGCCGCCCTCCTTTGCACAGAATCATGTATATAATATTAAAATGCTTGCATGTTCTCCGGAGATCCGTTGGCATTCGACTGGTTAATACGCATACAGCACAAGAGCCCAAGCTATGTTGTGAAGCTGAATGGAGTGTCTTCATATCTGATATGAATAGTCAAGTTCTACTCATTTCAATCAACATTTCGATTCTAAATGATGATCTTCCATAAGTGAGATACTGCAACCTCTGGATGCAATGGTCATCCTTCTAAATATTTTATTAGGAGAAAACAAATTTATTTTCTTAAAAAACTATTATTAACAAAATAAGGTAAGTTATGATATTTTTTTTAGTCATTGACAAGTACCCACTTAATTAGTATAAATTATCAAAAATACCAATTTCGGTTGTATGTGAGTTAGTCCTGCGTTTTTTTTTTTACATTAACCCTACCCAGGAGTCATATGTCATCTTTGGGGCACGTCATACAGCTGGTGGGCAGGCGCAAACCCAAACCCGCCTCCCACTTGAAAATCTGGTTCAATGAACTCAAATTTACTTTCAATTTTAGTGTAATTTTCAAAATTGGAACTGATTGTGAAGAATTCAGAAAGCAAATTCAGTACCTACCTATAATATTATATTTTAATAGAAAATTATTTTAATTGCCAATTTCAAAATTGGAACTGCTTTGTCGAATTTAGACTATCCCGCGATTTGTTACTTGTCTGTGCTAGTATAACAGCGGCGTATAAAGAGTTAAAAACGCGATGAACAAATCCGTTTCACCCTTTTCTCAACACTTTCCAGCAACTGTGATCAGTTTCGAGATTTGTTACATTAATTTTAATGTGGATTTTGTCAATCCTTCGTGCGCGCTGATAAACAAAAAATCTACACACCTCTCGATACATATTATACCAATCAGCGATTGGCGATAGCATTGATATGGCACTGATCATAAATATACCACTCACATAGACTTTCCAGTTAGAGTCACAGCCATTTTCATGGATATTTATTTCCATTACAAAAAAAGGAACACAAGTTCCAAATTTTCGCGCAGTTAGATTGCAGAGTAATTCTTGTAATAGAAGAATTAATTTCCCTTTCGAACAGAACGAGACACGAGAAGTGAGTGGTTTATTTATGCACGAGAAGTTTGACATCCTTTGCGGGGACAGCGAAGTACAGGCCTATATTCAGCTGTATTGCGTTTCCTTTTATCTCGCATGACACTGCCACATGAAAAAGGCTCTGCTTAGCGTGGCATCCAGCAAATCGTTTTCACGTTAAAACGTAACTGCAGAATCTTCTGTCAGAATGACATTTCTATAAAAATCTTTGAGAAGCATTGTTTACATGCCGTACAGGGTAAAATTAATTTCACTGACGTTTTCGGCTTGAACTTTAAGAAAAAATTGGAAAAGTTAGGAAGATCCACTAATCCGGTCCGGTGAGGTCTTGTTGAATCGCACATCGGTCGATTTCAGTTAAGTAACCAGTACCCACAGTATCACAAATAACCGCAACTGTGGTAGATAACACGCATATATTTATTTTTGAATTTCTCATTACATTGATTAATTACTCATTAATTGCTCAGTATGTTGCATATGTGGAAAGAGACAGGAACGCCCCAGACAAAGCACGACATGATCAAGTTAGGTACCTAAAGTCAGAAATAAAATTTATGAGGTAAGGAGTTTGTATCAGAATAGAAATGTGCGGCATTCCATCCTCTACGCCCACTTCCATGGTAAAACATCATGGTTACTTGTACTTATGTATTTTAAAGGGTATTAGGCTGAACAGTGGTGGACCGGTTCATCGTGGTTAATATTATAAGACTGGTTGCAATAGACATCATGCAAGAGCAATTTTTTTTCTCTTCATAAACCTTATTAAAATAATACATAAAATACAATAATACACTTTTATTAAGTATAGATAAAATGCTGTAATAATTTGAAAACATATTTCGAAATTTTACAATAAAATATGAAATTAATATTTAAATATCATAATTATTTAAACAATGTGTAAAAAATAATTACGCCACTGAATTATAAAAAAACTTTAGTCATTGGGCAAGAACCAATGTGTTTATTTACGGTCACCCGTAAACAAATCAATATCTTTGGATATTCATAAAATATCTGCCATTTTGCACAACTGCCACCAATCAAAGCTAGTTCTTCAGATAATTTTGTGCAATCATTGGATGAAAACAGAACATGTGAATGGTTTGTAATAAAAGTACGCTGCACTTTCGATAGCATAAAAATTAATTCCAGGTTTTTTATTGGCAGCACTGAATCTTTTCTGAAACGGTCAGAATTGCCAACAGTACGGAACGTAAAATACCAATTTTTTGTAGAGGTTGGGGTTGGCCAGTTGCTCTGCCGTTTTGTTAAATGTGTAAAAATTTGTATTGCAGTTGAGACTTTTATCATCGGAGAGTGAAAAGCATCGATTATTTACCACAACTATGAGTTTATAGAAGAATATAGTCAGTATTATCTAAATTTGACTGATCTTACGGTAATAAGTGACAAGTTTGGTAATGGTGGCCATGTCATGAAAATCCCGACAACCATGGATGATAGTTCGGTTTCACACCAAAATGGGGGACAATTAGGCCCTCAAATTGGCGGTACAATAAGTGATAAACAGACAGAGGAACCCAGCCAGGCTCCTGAATACTCAATTCCCGGAATTTTACATTTTATACAACATGAATGGGCACGATTCGAACTAGAGAGGTCCCAATGGGAAGTCGAAAGAGCAGAGTTTCAGGTACGTAGCTTTTGACGTAAACGTAATGTCAAAAATATTATTATTAGATATGATTAGCGACTCATTTCCAAAGAAATTAGGGTCGCGCTGTTGTTTGTAATTGGCGATTTTATTATGGGACCTTGTGCATTTAACTAGAACAATGTGTCCTCTGTGGACTAGTATGTTTATCGTAAATAAAGAGCATATTTATATTATTATTATTTTAGCACGTGTATTGTGTACTCATTGCTCAAAGATATTTTTACAGATATGTCATTGTTTGATCATAATATTGTATTATTTTATATTGTGATTGCATTTTACAAAATGGTCCCATGTAGATCTTTAATTGCTTGCATATGCTAATACTGTTCAATAGATGAATGTACAATGTGACAGGATTAGAATGACATGAAAATAATCTTATTGAAATTATGTATTTACAAACCGTATTGCAAATCAATTCTTTGTTGCCATTATGAAATCCATTTCACACATTGATGTAAATTTTCTTTCTGTATAATATTATTAGTTATTTTAAGTTGGTACCTTAGTAGTCAAGCTGCTGCATTTTTTGGCACAAAAAAAGTAAATAGCATAATATTTATACAAATGGAAATTTACAAAATAATAATAAGAAGAAATTTCATCAAAGGAGAAATCTGTTTAGAACAAAATAATGAACTAAAAATTATTATTATGTAAATAAAATCAGAAGTATTGGCTCTGAACTTCAGGAATGATTAGAAGACGTTTGTTGTTGTGTTATAAGATTGTGCTAAAAATCTATACAAAAGGAAATGTATCATCTTATCTGACATGTTATCTTATGTATTACAATATTTTTTTTATTTAATCTAATGTAGTATATATGCATAATCCAACTGCAGTTTGAACCTCCTTATATGAACCTTATTATATTACTGATACATTTATTTGAATTGATGATTAATAATCCTTATCAACCGATTTTAATAACTCTTCAATAATAAATAATTCTTTGTTTTATGATTACACAGAATATTTAAAATTTCTGAATGATGACCTCTTTTAGGGGTTAATAACAATGTTTTATTCTGTTTTTCTTTTTGCATAACGTACCTATTATTTTAAATAGCCTACAAATGTTTTTTTTTGTGTGTTAATATTATTTTGAACAAATTGACTGCACTCCGAAGACAAATAAACCTCAGTCAAAATTAGTTAATCAGCATTATTAGGCAATTTTATTAACTTTATAGCATTTTGTGGTTTGTTTCACCATAGTAATCAAATGTGTTGAATGGTATCATTGCTCAGAGTACAATTCCGTGAATGTGACAATTTTTCCAAATGTTGTTAAATTGTAATCATTTTCTCCAACTGTTCGTTCATCTTCAGAATGGAGAATATTTATTAAAATTTTCGTTTTTGGACAGTATGTAACATCGCTTCCAAGAACAATACTGCACATCATTACGAATGGTGTTTTTTGGACAGTATGTAACATCGTTAACAAAGACAATACTGCATATCATTACGAATGGTGTTTTTTGGACAGTACGTAACATCGCTTCCAATGACAATACTGCATATCATTACGAATGGTGTTTTTTGGACAGTATGTAACATCATTAACAAAGACAATACTGCATATAATTACGAATGGTGTTTTTTGGACAGTATGTAACATCGCTAACAAAGACAATACTGCATATCATTACGAATGGTGTTTTTTGGACAGTATGTAACATCGCTTCCAAAGACAATACTGCATATCATTACGAATGGTGTTTTTTGGACAGTATGTAACATCGCTTCCAAGCACAATACCGCACATCATTACGAATGGTGTTTTTTTTTCGCTCTTATAAATTATGTGATATGTTACATTTCCAGTATTGCATGCCAAACATCCAAACCATATTTTATTTATTTATATTATACACCCATAGGGGCTTTACAAACATGTGATATTTACAATAATTTTGTGGTACATTAGAAGTAAACTTTGTTAAAGAAATTATAAAATAGAACACATGCAAAAGAATAATAAAAGCTAACATTAATATTTATTTTTGAGGTATGTTGTTATAGCCTTCTCGTAACTAAATTCCGTGCAGTTAGTAATCTAATTAGTTAGTAATTTTAGTGATACTTCACCATAAGTGTGCTCAATGCAATCACAAATCAGTTTAACTTCTAAATCTAAAAATAAATTTACTGTTTATTGCTATATATATTAAGTAATTAATATAATACGCAGATGAAGCTTGTATTTTACCCTTGTTGGTGGTTGTAAAGTAAGGTAGTAGTATGTAAATTACACAAGTCTTAACCTTAGCTACAACTATTCATTAAACAAAGGAGCTCGAGAGTTTGCATTCAATGAAAATATAAATGTTACTTAAATTCATGTTGTAGTCATAGAAAACATACAGATTTTAGATGGTGCACAATTTCAAAGGCTACAATTAAATATCCCACTGATTTGAACTTTATAAACAAAACTGACTTATGAAATTAGTATTGGAAGCAGAATGGATATAAGATATAGAATTTGCTTAATTCGATGTTGTATTTACAGAAAACATACAGCTTTTAAGTGGTGTATGTTTTCAAAGGTTACAGATTATTATATTTGCATTTTTAACCTTATTTAAATGTATGAATTGCATCATTCCAGGCGCGCATCGCCTTCCTGCAAGGCGAGCACAAGGGGCTGGAAAACCTGAAGAATGACCTGGTGCGGCGGATAAAGATGCTGGAGTACGCCCTGAAGCAGGAGCGCGCAAAATACCACAAGCTGAAGTACGGCGTGGAGCCGCAGCCGCTGGGTGACGCGCGCCCGCCCTCACCGCCCGACCCCGAGGGACAGGAGCCCCCGCCCAGCGTCACCTGGCGGCAAGGGCGTCAGCTCATTAGGCAATACTTCGAGGTAATCATAGTCGCATAGTCTGGAAACACGCCAAATATGACTGGTTTGTTTCTATGACTTGTTCTTGAATTTAACAGCTCGGCCTTGAAACGATTTGCCGGTCTCTGTCTCTTAGAAACCCATGTTCGTCCCTGTACACAACATCCTTAAAGATCATTTGCCCTGAGGGAATTATTGTCCTCAGGGCCTCCTGTTTGGAGTTAATTTAAGAAAAACGATCTTTCTGTTTTTATTCCCAAATAACATTAACCCATTATCAAACTTTCGCACTCGTGAGAGATCACCATTCAGAATTGAAACAGACCAGATCTAATTAGTCAGGTTCTTCTAAACCTTATTCTTCCACATCTTCTGCCCCTTCCCATTTCCTTCGGCCTCGCAGCATTTCCCAATTGAGTCTCACTGGCCGCCAGTGGGAGTAAACATAATAATATCTATTATCAGTTTTCACCCTGGTGCTCTCACGACCATTCAGATTGGAAACATTGCTGGAAATATCTTCCAATCCTTCCTCTCTCCATATCTCCTGCCCTCCCCACTTCCTCCACCTTCACAATAATCCTAATTGGGGATGCCGTAGTCCACATAAACTAAATCACACTTCACCAAATTATTATTCGATAATGAATATATTGTCACCTTACTATAAAAAAATTCATGTCTTTTTCAGAAAAATATATTTTTTTATGCACAAAATATGCCCCACAACATATCCCAATGGGGGTATGTTGCGAGGCTGAAGATAATGGGGAAGGGAAGGAGATGGGTAAAAGGAAGGTGGGAAAGTACCTGGTTATTCAGATCTGGTCACCTAAAGCCATTTCAAACAGCGTTTCAATTCTGAACGTCTTACAAGTCTTACTGACCTAAACTTTACAAAATATTTTCTTTTTGCATAAATCAAAACATGCGGAATTTTAACCTTATCCCCATCTGCGTAAGGAATGTGTGATTTCGACCAATTCCGAATGTTGCATGTCGAGGTAGATTGCTGTAATTATTTTTTTATTTTTTATTCTCGGGTTACGAATAATCTGGAAATATTTGAAAATCTCTTACTACCACCACATTAAGCGAAAAATGTAGCTTGTGTCGTGATGGAGGTCTTAGCCAGCCGAGGAATTGAACACATTACGCCTGGGTTGAGACCCAGACTCCATGCCAACTCAGCCACTGACCGGTCTTATTTATTATTTTCCATTGTTGGTAGCAATTTTCTTCCATCTAATCCACTGAAAACTGTATTTTGAAGAGATCGAATGCTGCAATACCCTGCTCACAAAAGTTACACACTGAACTTCGCTGCAGATCGTTACCTTGCTACAGCGAGCTGAATTTTCTGCGCAGAGTCTTGCATTATTTGGTTTGTGTCGATTGCTTACTGACTCATGAGACAACGGGCTGAGAAATAACATTCAAACTAATTCTAATTTATAAGATAGCCAACCGCCAACTTAAAATCTGTCAAGTTTACTAATTTTGGTGTTGCACATTTATGTATTTTCTGGGTTTGGTTACTTTTCCTGAACAGAGACGATATGTACATTTCTTTTACCTTTTCATCACATTTCTGATTATATTAAGTAATCAAATTCAAAATACCAAATAAAACAAAAGTAAAAACATGGCTGAGAGAACAAAGTGATATTCAATTTACAAACATTATTAAGACGATGTAAAGACAACTTGAAACGAAATACAAAAGTTTAAAAACTACAGGCTGCCTCAGAACAGGAAACCCTAGTGAGGAGGACTGTAGAAAAAAGAATTTATACTTATATTATACTTTATACCTACATACATCATGTACAAACTTTGCAATTGCAACTAAATAAAAAATGGGTATACCCAACACTTTTTTTTGCCAGGGGCCCTAATTATTTTCATATCGAAATGGTTTCTTTGTAATATTTTCTTAATTGACTAGAGATATTATTACATAATATTTGACTTGCATCTGATGGGGTTGCAAGGAATATGAAAATGGGGTTGCTCTCTTACATAAAACCCGTACAGCAGCTACTAAGTGAGCAACATGACTGGCAATATTGCTGATATAAATGGCTTCTTTAATTTTGCAATGTCATTGTGCCCTTAATTATTTTAGCTCAAAATATCTTTCTATTCATTTTTGTTTACAATGGGTTGAGCGATGTTTGATCTGCTGTTGATATTATTTTATTCATGCCTTGATAGCCTTTCTACCACGATGATCCTAGACTTCTTTTGCCAAAAGTATTTACCTTTCAACTGTTGAATGGAAACGAACAAACTGAGAAGTTCCATTTTAAAAGAAAATGTTTCCAAAGAAAACACTGTTTCACTACCCGTTTAATTTCAGAAGGTTATTGATGCTAAATCTCAATTTTTTTAATGGCTTCCACTTAGTTTAGAATATTTCAATCAAAGCTCTGGATAATAAGGATTGGTTCTTGACTGGTTAGTGTACGAGTGGTTCGAGGCAATGGGTTCCCACCTTGGCATTGCGGGTTCAATCTTCCACTAGCTATGTCATCCGTCATTGCACAAGCAACATTTTCGCTTTTAATGATGGAAGTAGGAATAATTTTAAAAAATTCGGTTATCGTAACATGCGAATTTTTTGTATTTATTTAAAAACAAAAAGGCATAAATAAAGAAAAGTATCATGATGATGAATGATGCAGCACGAAACAATTACAACTGTGGATAATTCATAATCATACTAAGCTTAAGGAGTAGAAGTCAAAAACAACAAATTTTCAGAAGAGCGATTTCAAATTTTATAAACTGTGATTACCTTTATTGGGTGATTAAGTATCAAATGCCTATTTTTGATTGTTTTTGGTCCAGAGATTGAAAAAATGAAATAAAATAAAATAACTTGAATAGAACCTTCACATAACTTGAAAATCAACTATGAAATTTGATGAATTCTTCAAATTCTGTGAAACATCCTGTTCTAAGTTTGCTCTGTTTGATTTGTTGTTTTTAAAATTATAATTATAATTATTTATCTATATAAATAAAAAATGTAAATGTTTTTTTGTTCAAAATCTTATATCTACCAAAGTTCTTCACCGATTGCTTTGAAATTTTGACACAACGTTGCAATCGAATACTTGTGTCTTTTTATACACCTATATTATATATATATGTCACCTGTGACAGGTAAAAACATGCTTTTTTGTATCTGTTGGATAAACATGCTTTTTGAAAAACAACGCCATCTGTTGGACAAACATGCCTTTTTTTTAAAACAGTGCCATCCGTTAAACAAGCGCTATTGTTTCTCTATCTTCACAGACAGACTGAGCCACAGCAAAGCGTGGCGGGATACAGCTAGTAGTTAATAACATTCATTGTAGTTGCTTATTGAAATCAGTTGTCATACAATGTTGCATTTTAGTCTGTGGTACAGGCTTGGTAAGACCCAAGCCAGTTACTGACTATAATATTTCAATCTGGTTTGAGCACATTACCAATCTGAGCTTCTGCAGGACACTAGCAAATAAAAAATGGACATTCTTCAAAATGAAGAAAAAATGCATCCTTTTGATGTGAACTTGCTTTCTATATTTGGTTTACGAGGTGGATATTTTTATCACCCATTCTATTTGCAATGACAGTAGTGATGATGGGTTACCTAAATGTTTTATTTAACTTCCCAGGAGATTGGTTACACGGAGACCATTCTGGATGTGCGTTCCAACCGTGTGCGGGCTCTGCTCGGTATGAACAACAACACAGACCAGGACGACAATGTTAACTCGAGCATCAACGGCAATGAGATGGAGAAGAGGAGCCAGGACACTCAAGGTACAGGTGCTTAACCCTTTTTACTACTTTACTTTTATTATTTTTGTCTATTTTACTAGCTAATTTTCGTCAAGTGATGTTTCTTGTTTCAGACAAAAGAAAATAAATCTTAGACTCGCGTAAATCTAATCTAATTCTAACCAATGCAATGTTACAATATTTAGTCAGAGCTTTTCTAAAATCTACCTAATTTGTTTCATTCGTTTTCAATAACCTTTTGTTTATTTAATAAAATTTTAGTTATTGGTCTTAGCTTATTGTTTAAAACTCTTTAACCTCTCAGACAAAGACATTTACTCACTATGTGTTCCTTTGCGAACTGTCAAAACGTGATAATTTTTGTGTTATTTACGAGTTTTGCTAAAAGCTTCATAACTCACGTTTTGGGAAACGTAGCCTCATTCTAAAAAATGTTTTGGAAAGATTATGAAATCCACTATCGCATTGTGTTGTAATACGTAAATATTTGCGTTTCTAAATATACATTTTATGAAAACGTCAAAAATATTTAAGAAACGCTTACCATTATTTCAAAGCCGTGAAAAATGTACTTTTTTCTGAGTATCATAAAGAAATAACACTTTATATATTGAAGAAATATAATTAAAAACTATTAGTCACCTCAAAATATTAACCGTCCAAACTAAAATATTTTTAATAAATTATTTAGAAACGCAATAAATTATGAACGAACAAGATGACAGATTAAATCGGCTTAGATAATGCACTTCTAGGTTCCATAGATATTCTTGAATACAGACGCGTAGCGTTATTCATTATCGATACTCTGTTTTTTAAATCATGGCAATCCGTATACTAGTGATGGAAATAAATCGATTTTTTAAGATCTCGCGCGTTTACGTGAAAAGACGTTCTAATGTCTTGACCGCTATTATTATATTTACGTCTTTTGACGTTCTAATGTTCTGAGTGGTTAACCACTTAATGCTAGGGTTTTTTTTAATTTTTTTTTTTTTTTACATCAGGTTTTTTTAAATGTTTTATTCAAATTTTATACATTTTTCAATTAAAATATAAATGAGAACGAAATAAGCAGCTCAAAAACACGACCCATCTCAACTGCAAGCAAATTCAAACTGAGTAAAATACATCGCTAACTTTCAAGTGCGTTACTCGTGTTTGCTAAAAATAGAACGCTGCAAGTCCAAACCGGCGAGCGTCACTCGGGATAGCAGAAATTGGAACACATTTAGCGCGCGAGCGTCACTCGGGCTAGCAGAAACTGGAACGCATTTAGCTCTTGAGCGTGACTCGTTTAAAAGCATGAAGCGGTTAATATAGCTAATAATGAACGCACAAATGTGTCGAATGACATTATTATCATAAAATTTTGAAATGTAGTTTTCTTCAAAAATGTTATTTTTTAATTTTTTTTTTATTAGTTTCAATTGTAAAGTTTGTACATGTTGTAGGTATAAAGTATAAATTCAATTTTATTGTTTTTAAACGATAATGATATACTTTTAAACAATATTTACATGCACACAAATGTTTCTGTAAATACAGTTTGTCTGAAGACAGAACATCAAATATTTCTTTGTTGTTGTGTATTTTCACATTATGACAATTTGAACAGTAAATGATAATACAGTAGAACCCCGTTAATTCGAACCCCGATAATTCGAAAAAACGCGTAATTCAATATTTTCGCCAAAAAAATATCCACAGAAATTTTTTTTCATACATAATGGTTTTTTAATTCAAAATGCGTTAATTCGTAATTCGAAATTTATTTTTGTCCGCACACGAAAATTTGTTTGTGCAATTCGAAAAACTTCGACTTTTGCGAAAATAAATCATAAAATTTCGTAAATCTGAATCTAAAAGACAGCCATAACGGTAAAATGAAGAAAAGTGTATTTTTACGTGGTTATACATCGCCCTAATTAGTATTATTATTTTGTAAATCGGAATCGATTTACACTGGTTTACAATCAATTTAATGTCGTATTTTTTTCCAATTTATTCCGAATATCCGAGTTTGAAGGGCCGAGAAAATTCGTTTTACGCGGAAATATGCCGTAGTTTTATGAATTTACACCAAATATCTGAATTCAAAGGGTCGGCTGCGACGGAATTCAAACGCCAAATTTCAATTTATGCGGAAATACGACATACTTTTACGAATATACTTCAAATATCTGAATTTAAAAGGCCGGCCGCGACGAAAATCTGTCGAGAAAATTCGATTTACGTGGAAATATAACGCATTTTTACGAATTTATTTTGAATATCTGAATTTCAAAGATTGAAATTGGCTCCGAAATTTCAATTTACTCGGAAAATATCGTATTTTTTACTAAATTTACTTCGAATATCTGAGTAAAAAGATCCGGCACTACGGAAATCGGCCGCAAAATTTCTATTCATGCGGAAATTTGACGTATTTTTAACGAAATTTACTTCAAATATCTGAATTTAAAGGATCGGCCGCTACCGAAATCGGCCGCGAAATTTCGGTTTACGCATAAATATATCGTATTTTTCGAATATCCGAGTTTAAAGGACCGGCCGCGACGTTAATCGGCCGCAAAAATTTGATTTACGCGGAAATGTGTGGTATTTTTATGAATTTGCTTAGAATAACTGAACTTGAAGGGCCGATCGCGACAGAAATCGGCTGCAAAAATTCGATTTAAACGGGAATAATTGGTATTAATACGAGTTTACTCCAAAGATACCAACCGAATTTGAAGGGGCGGCCGAGGAACTCAATTTTCGCGGTTTTTTTTTTTTTTTTTTTTTTTTTTCATAAAATTTTGAATTACGTGGGAATTCGTTAATTCGAAATTTGACTTTTGATGTCCGCTGGATTTCGAATTAACGAGGTTTTACTGTATATATTTTTTAAACATGCTGTCTGAATCATTGTTCAATACATGTGGTCTGAGTTATATGCTGTACGAACCACTAAGATATATATATATATATATATATTGTGCTATCCATTGAGATATGTAAGTTGTTCAATACATGTGGTCTGAATTATATGCTGTATGAACCATTAAGATATGTATGTTGTGCAATTCATTGAGATAGGGAAGTTGTTCAATACATGTGGTCTGAATTATATGCTGTATGAACCATTAAGATATGTATGTTGTGCAATTCATTGAGATAGGTAAGTTGTTCAATACATGTGGTCTGAATTATATGCTGTATGAACCATTAAGATATGTATGTTGTGCAATTCATTGAGATAGGTAAGTTGTTCAATACATGTGGTCTGAATTATATGCTGTATGAACCATTAAGATATGTATGTTGTGCAATCCGTTAAGATATGTGAGTTGTTCAATACATGTGGTCTGAATTACATGCTGTACGAACCATTAAGATATGTATGTTGTGCGATCCGTTAAGATATGTGAGTTGTTCAATACATGTGGTCTGAATTACATGCTGTACGAACCATTAAGATATGTATGTTGTGCGATCCGTTAAGATATGTGAGTTGTTCAATACATGTGGTCTGAATCACATGCTGTACGAACCATTAAGATATGTATGTTGTGCGATCCGTTGAGATATGTGAGTTGTTCAATACATGTGGTCTGAATTACATGCTGTACGAACCATTAAGATATGTATGTTGTGCGATCCGTTAAGATATGTGAGTTGTTCAATACATGTGGTCTGAATTACATGCTGTACGAACCATTAAGATATGTATGTTGTGCGATCCGTTAAGATATGTGAGTTGTTCAATACATGTGGTCTGAATCACATGCTGTACGAACCATTAAGATATGTATGTTGTGCGATCCGTTGAGATATGTGAGTTGTTCAATACATGTGGTCTGAATTACATGCTGTACGAACCATTAAGATATGTATGTTGTGCGATCCGTTAAGATATGTGAGTTGTTCAATACATGTGGTCTGAATTACATGCTGTACGAACCATTAAGATATGTATGTTGTGCGATCCGTTAAGATATGTGAGTTGTTCAATACATGTGGTCTGAATTACATGCTGTACGAACCATTAAGATATGTATGTTGTGCGATCCATTAAGATGTGTGAATTATTTAATACATGTGATATGAACAATGCTTTATGGCATACTGTAAGATAGTTGATGGAAGTTGTTTAATAGAGTTGGTACTCTCTGTACTTTACGATACGCTTGCTGCGCAATATGTAGTTGAGTTGTTTAATACATGTGGTACTGTATATGTACGGCACAGTGCGGCGGCCGCCCAGCATGGTGAAGAAGGCGTGCAGTGCGTCCAAGGAGCCGGTGCTGCTGGACGGGGAGGCGGCCGTGCTGGCCAACTTCGACTTCCTCACCGGACAGGAGATGGACGTGGACGACCTGGAGGAGATGGACAACAAGCTGCACACCATCATACACAACCCCGGTACCACATTTTTCTACATATTCAGTCCTGGTGCACTATGGCATTCCCTGTTGAAGGAAGGAGAAATCTAAGTTCAAACTTGTATATTTGGATTTTATCAATAAATATATAAAATTGGTGTATCACCAGCCTTGTGAGAGACCACTATTCAGAATCGAAATGTTACTTTAAATGATTTTAGTTGTGTTTAGTGACTAGATCTGAATTAGCAGATGCTTCCCAACCTTACTGTTCTCCTCTTCCTTCAGTTCCTTCAGCCTTACAACATTCCGCAAATGGGGATGTCATAGTTTAATGTATTATATAAAAAAGTTGGTGTGGGTGACTGGATAACTCATCAAAATGGCAACTCAACACACCTATAAAAAGTGTTATGATGTTATGAAAAGTGATGAAACAAAAATATATGATAGTTACATATGTAACCTATTTAACCTAGTTTTTTTTTCATAACTTTTAATGACTTTATATCACCTTTGAAAGGTGTATTGAATTGTCATTTTGAGGAGTTATCATGGAACTGTTGGTGTGGTATCACATTTAGAAACAAAAATCTTTATGGGTGAGATTCCTTTGAGCTGCTAGCCACGGTAACCTAGAGGCTTGGTTGCTGCTATTATATTTGTTTATTAACGCCCTTTTTATGGGCTTTTACATATGAATACTCAAAATTATACAGCATTATATAACTGAACTGCTTCAGTAACAATCTTTTGTATTTGTTTGGGGAAAAATTGAAGAGGTCAACTGACTCTGGTATAATTATTTCCTTCCATTAGAGTATTCTGGGTAATGAGGAATAAACATGGTAATTAGTCCCAGAATTTCTGCACTGTAATAAATCCCTACTTCTCGACGTGGAATCCGAAAGCTTATCAATGCAAGCAATTCAGGACTATCAAATGCATAATTTAGAATTTTATATAGAAATATCAAATCAGTGAAAATTCTTCTGTTTGACAATTTAGCATATTCATATAATTTAAAAGAGTGTTGCAGTTTAACAAAATTGCTGGAATACTCAGTTTAAAACTTGAATGTGAATGTAAAAATTATTTTGTATTCTTTCAATAGTTTATGCATGAATATTATTTTTGGTTGTATTTAATAATAAACTTTGTTTCTTATAGATGAAGTAGATGCGGAGGCTGAAGAGGTGTTCAACGAGCTGAACCTCCTCACTCGAGAAGAAGAGGAGGCTGTTAGACAAGATAATAAAGGAATCATTTGGAAAGAAGGAGGTTTGCATAATTACGTTGTTTAATATTACTGTAGTATTCGTAATCGGAAAAAAATATTGATCAGAGCACAAAAATTGTTTGCTTAAAAATTTGTTTATGCAAAAAAAAAAAACATACAAATTATCTCACCGAATCTGATCTGAATTTGGCCGTGGTTGTAAATGGAGTAAAATTTCGATGCGTACATCGTCCTAATTCGTATTATTATTTTGGAAAATCTGAATGGCAAAACGCTCTGGTAATTTAAAAAAAAAAATTCTTTAGTCGGTGACATGGTTATTACAATTATTAGGTATGTTTAGACCACCAAGTTAGGCACATGCCCGTGTTGTGGTGGCCACAATGTTTTAGTTTACACTTGATTTTCAACAGGCCACAGTGGTTAACGGCCGCGAAAATTTCGGTTTACTCTGGAATATTACTATGAATATTTTTGTTGTTTGTTTTTGGGGTGTTATGCCGTGTTGCGCTAACTCCTTCTTTAGCCGACGTTTCGGACAGCGTTGCAGTGTCCATCATCAGGGCAGATCCGGTAGATCCGAAGATGTGATCTGGATCGAAGATCGGATCTGCCCTGATGATGGACACTGCAACGCTGTCCGAAACGTCGGCTAAAGAAGGAGTTAGCGCAACACGGCATAACACCCCAAAAACAAACAACAAAAATGCTTTTGGCCGTGAGAATCTAAAAACTTACCTTACTATGAATATTTTTACAAATTTACTTAATTACTTTTTTTTTTTTTCTTTTTTAAAAATTTAATTTAATAAAAGAAAGACAAACATTCCCGGGTTACGAATAACCTGACAATATTTGAAAATCTCCTACTACCACCACAGTAAGCTGAAAATGTTGCTTAGCCAGCCGAGGAATTGAACACACCACGCCTGGGTGGGGACCCAAACGCGATGTCAACTGGGCCACCGACAGGTCTTTACATTACGATTTACAAGGGAATTTGTCATATAACGAAATAACTTTGAATACCTACCTGAATTAGACGGCCGCCTGCAGATATCCGCTTTTCTGCAATTTTGATTTTTAATTATTTTTCATAAAATTTCGATTTACGGGAATTTGTTAATTGTAAATTTTATTTTCGAGGAACCATGGATTTAAAATTAATGGGGTTCTACTGTAATCATAAAATCTGCAATTTTATTTGTGTTTTATTTATTTCAAAACTGGTTAAATCATGTTTACTGCTCAAAAAATACTACAGTGAAACTCTCTTAAGAAGTTTTCCAAGGGACCGGGGAAAAAAAACTTCTTAAGTGGGAAAACTTCTTAAGTGGGATTCAATTTTAGCCATTTAATAACTCGAGTCCGGTGCATACGTCATTCCTATGTCTACCTACGTTAAATTGTCGTGAAAACAAGCTCATATGATCCAAGCAGTCAAAAAAAAAAATATATATATACATCTTCTAGTTATCATGGTAATTAGTATTACATATGTATTTAGAAAAAGGTGGGAATGTGAAAAAAATGAAAAATGGTAGAACATAGTTGATTATCAAATCAAAACAAAACCATCCCATGGACAAAGTAAACACAATTTTAAAACTGTTAAAGTACATCCCTCGAAAAAGCCACTCGAATTCGGATAGTAAAAGTTGCAGCATTCCAAAAGGTTCATACTGTTGATCTTATTTTAAATTGGTGTAAAGGCAATGGATTATCCACTCGAACGATCGCGCGTCAAAAAACTTTTTTCTCCGATTGCTCGCGGTTTTTTGGCGACGAATTTGAATATTTTCCGCCAACATTAAAAAAATCAAACCTCCGAATTTTAATACGGAGACATAAAACTGATTGTAGTGCTATACAGCCAATGAATTCACCTATATTTTTATAATTATTCTATATTTTTAGAATTGATAGATAAATTATTAAAAAATCTTAAACTTTATGAATGCGCGAAATTAGCGTTTTTGTGATTTGAAATTGCCGCCAGTGGCAGTTTTAAATATCTTTATAGAATATTTTCTACGTTTTTATGTTCTCTATGGCCTGTTTGATAACCACAGATGCAAGAATATAATGGGAAAATATTTTTTTGTACGTTATGCTCTCTTCAAAAGTTTGGTTAGAAAATAATTTTTTAAAATTTGAGTGCGTGACGTGTCAAAATTGAAATCACTGTATTATACTATATAATAAATTTACCACAAAAACTGGTATTACGTTAGGAAGATACATTAACTGTCTACAATTATTAATAAGCATAGTCGCCGTGTTGGCTTTATTTTATTCATTTGATGAATTATACAGAGAGCCTATTTCACGATGTCAAAATCATGGTGCTACTTTTTAAATAATTGTAAATTAGAACTGGAGATTTGTAACCATGTTTTTATATAACGTGCAAAACGAGGAAATAAGGCTTAAAATGAGATATACATCATAGATATAAACATTGCCAATATTTCAGGGGGATACTTTGAAAGTTGATGAAA
Source organism: Hesperophylax magnus (assembly GCA_026573805.1). Lineage (NCBI taxonomy): Eukaryota > Metazoa > Arthropoda > Insecta > Trichoptera > Limnephilidae > Hesperophylax > Hesperophylax magnus. The sequence goes on from JAIUSX010000022.1 coordinate 13,868,468, forward strand.
TTCACCAATATTTGACGAAAAATCACTACTGACAGCTACCTTAAGGTCAATCTACATAGGGTATATCGGAATATGTAAAATGATGATAAATTTGTATATATATATCAAACCTTTGTATGACCGTAGAATGGCAAATAAAATCATAGTGATAATTTTATATCTAAACGCAAAGGTATCGAAAAAAAATGGATGAGGGGAAAATAATTGATGGAACCAATAATTGATTTATTTATTAAGCCCTAATATCCTTTTAAATCAATATTACAGTTGTATGGTTACAATGAAAGAGCAGTATTTTGATTTAAACATTGTTTACACACTTTGTCATAATAAAAATGTATTCAGTTTATTGGTTTATTCATAATTTAAGAAAATCAATACATAATAATATCATTGTGCCTCGCTATAGAGTGAGATTCTGAGTATCGCTCTGGTGAGGGACCACCATTCAGAATTGAACATTGCTTGAATTGGCTTAGTTATGTTTAGTGACTAGATCTGGAAAAGACTAATACCTTGATACATTAAAATTGCCAAGAATACATACATTTCCTCTTTATTCGTGGGAGCCCATTTATTGGTACGCGCATGACGCTTAAATTGTTTTTTCGCAATCCATTGATCTGCATACCTGTTGGTCTCTCTCGCGATCAGTTCAACGAAATCTGCATCAAAGATTTTAAGAAAGGCATCCACAGGTTTGCCCATTTCGTCGGTATTGAAAGTTGGTCCCGGCGTGCCTGTGAAAGTCTCCCTTATCCCAGTAAAACGTAAGATATCATTAGACCAATCGAAAGAGTAACCTTCAGGCGGCAGAATCAAACGCATTGCCTCACTATCTACCTGGTCTTGTCTACTAAAGTCTATGGCCATAGCGGAGTTAGGTGAAACGTTGATAATATTATGATAAGGTATTGGCGGCATGCAGAAGGTATCCTCATCGCTCTCTTCGTGGTCGACGTCACTCGCTTCGTCATCCTCGTCGCTCGATCTGTCCATTTCTGAAACAACAGAAAACCCAAATTAATTTAATGTGTCTATATTACGATAACCCACTGCCTCTGGTACGGCTTATGACTCGCAATACGATGGTCGCGGGATCAAATCAAATAAATTATATTTGAATAATTAGTGTTATTTTCACACAAAATTCATTTAAAATAATATATATTATATTTGCGGCACGTTCCAGAGTGGAAGATACCCATAGTATCGCCCTGGTGTAAGACCCCATTCAGAATTGAAACGTTGCTTGAAATGGCTTTTGACGGCCGGCATAGTCCAGTGGTAACGCATTGGACTGCCATTCCGAAGGTCGCCGGTTCGAACCCGGCGTGCGCAAATAAATTTTATTTGATTGATTTGTGTTATTTCACAATTAATTAATTAAAATAATAATTAAAATAATATATAGTATATTTGCGGCACGTTCCAGAGTGGAAGATACTACCAGTATCGCCCTGGTGTAAGACCACCATTCAGAATTGAAACGTTGCTCCAAATGGCTTTAGCCGTGTTTAGTGACTAGATCTGAATAGCCAGGTACTTCCCCATCTTCCTCTTTCCCTTCCCCACTTACCTTCAGCCTCACAACATCCCCCAATTGGGGATGCCATAGTCTCACTGGCTCCAGCTGAGGCTCTTGTGAGGTATTCATATAAAAAAAAATATAAAAAGTTAATCAAATACTTGAGGCGGGCAATGTCAGGAGTCAGAATAGCACAGTCAGGTAGGTATGGAATGAAGAAAAGAGTGTGTGTGCCAAGATCGAGTTGCATGGTGGTTCATCCTCTCTGCCTACCGAAATGGCGTGAAGGTAAGTTAGTTAGTTTTATAACTCACGGTTTCCAAGTACAGACTCTTCTAGTACAGCTGCCTCGTCCACGTTACTTTTTCTGCCCATGTCTGACTCTGAAATAAAAGAAAACACAAATTTACAGTAGAATTTGGATATAATGACTTTGCATTTAACGGTCTACTGTTTTAAGTGACGATAATGTAAACTCTAGTAAGGTTTCATAGCTTTTAGTAGGAAAACGTATCCGTTTAAAGTGACCAACTACGTAAAGCGACCTATTTTAATGATAATTTGTCCGGTTACAAAACCCACCTACCAATACAGCCTCGCAACACAATGAGTCCCGTGAAGCGAAAGTGTTTTTTCAATTTAAGAAAAAAATGCTGTATTACACCGTTTAGAAGCCGGTGAATCAAATGTAATCCTCGCAAAGAAGTTCGGCATGTCTTATTTCTCACTCTGCAATACCCGTTACAGAAAAAAGATGTGTAATGATGCATCCACGACATAACAACAATACATTTTGTATGTTTGTTATGTGGAATTTTTAAGTACTATGCTTATTTCCTGCCAATATACCAACAGTGAAACTGTGCTAGGGATATCAATATAAAATATAGATAATTGATTTTATATTGAGCCCCTGGTATGACATTTCAAAAAATAAACTCACCGTTCCCAAACGCCGACAATTCTTCGTAGAATGGTACGTCCACCCACAGCTCGCTGTGATAGCCGGCTTCCGGAGAGAAGAGTTCCCCACTCCGCGATGTCCCAGGTAACGGCTCGGGAGATGCTGCACGGATAGGCATAATTGGTGCATTGGGAGCCGTTGATTGGGTCTGTGCGGGAGTGGACATCCACGGTGGTGGTACGGGTCGTGGCAACGGTGAAGGCGTCCCTTGTGAAAAGGGACACGTTGTTCTCTCCGGAGATGGAATTCTGAAAACATTTACATAAATCATAGAAAATTGTTCTCATTCACGTGTGAAACAGTAAGTACAGTATGTAAATAAACAATAAAATAAGAACTCTGTAAAATATGCACTGAATGTGCCAAATGCACAGAGCGCTGAACTTACCAACTCTCACTGTAAGAGTGGAACGCTGTCAGGAAAAAACAATAATATTGTACCAAGCATCTAAATACGATTACTTACTTTTGTTTAGTTTTTCTTGGAGGTGCGGTAGGGAGCAAAATGCGCGCCGCCTGCTTCTTGAATTTTCGGCTTTCCAGCTCTAGCCGGATGGAAGCAGGCAGGGCCCTAACAGCCTTTAGGGCCTTGACGCGATCCTCTCGCACCAGTAGCAAAGCAGGGTCGCTGTTTAAATAAATACAAATATATGATGAGTTCAACGGCCACAGCAAAGTACTTTCATAAAAAAACATTAAAAAATACTAACACTCCAGACGAGGCTGCAATTGCAGCTCTGCGTTGACGTCCACGTGCAGGTAATCCGGCACCAGCTCGTACCCCACGTCTCCCTTTTCCTCTGCCTCCTCTTGCAGTCAGCACCGCTCTATAAATTTTAAATTGAAAACACTTAATGTAAGTACTTAAATGTTTAAATTTTGTTAAATATTGCACTAATATAAAATTTGAAAATAATTATTGGGTTGTGGAGTGATCCCTTTCCCTGGACGACAGCTGTTTCTTCACAAATTTGGTAAAAGTAAACAAATTAATTAATTATACAACTAAATTACTAAATTTTTATTGTGTGACGAAGGCTTTACACCATTTTACATGTGAAAAAGAGTCAACTTTTTGACATATGACTTAACATAATTGGTTAGCGAATATCTGTATTAATAATGAACCAATTCAAATAAAACTTATATATATCTCTTTGTTTTGAATCACTGTGATGGAATATCTATATTTCAAATGCGCGAGTGCAGTATTTAAGACATTATTGTAAATCAAAAACAGATGACGTCTTCAGTTGACGTAATCTTACACAAAAACTTCAACCAAAACAATATAATACAAACAAACGAATTAAAAACGCATTTCAAAGATAGATAAGTCAATCATGATTACACAGATATATAATTATGCGTTAAAAACCCAATAAATTAATTACTTACGGCATTTTAGGAAGAGTCCAAAATTTCGTGAATGTTGAAAATTTATAATTTTGTTTTTGACAGGACGCCATAAAAAAACCGCGAAAACTCGTTAAATAACACTTCAAAGACAACGGATAAGTTCATAGACAAAGAGAATATATTATCAGCTATTCGATAAAACAAGTAGCTGGCCATGGAAACGTTTTAAATAATTACAATAAATATTTTACGAATGGTAGAAAAATCGGTCCATTTTTGGACCGATATCAATCGCAGAAAAATAAAAGTGGTCGATTTTTCGACCGAAATCGTTCCAGTGGTTATACATATTTACTTGTTAGTGATTACTCACTCTTAACTTGACAGTTGAAGACAGAGCTGTGGATATACGCCGTCTCTTTTTTACGCTTTCGTTTACTATATGAACTGAGGGAGAAAGAAAGACTTGTTGTGGTTAATTTTACCAAGCGGTTTGATAAAAGGACACCGCAAGTAATTTTGTTAACCGCAAACTAATGATAGCGGGTTCTTTGCCTCAGAACCGTTTGCGTACTGCAACCCTGCCATGGCACTGCACAGAAAAATCTCACAAAGTCTACGCGGCAAACTGCTTATTAGTTGGCGGACTTTAACTTTTTTGCACGCTTGCTGCTTGCTCCAATGGCATTTGAGATTTGAGAGACTATTGTTATGATGTATTTTCGCCAGGCACAGTCGACTATCGATAAGATATTTTAATCCTTTTCTAGAAATTCCTTATGAAAATAATATGCGCAGCTCAATATTATGTACCTGTAGGTTCATTTATGGTCCTACCTAACTAGCAGACATCGAATAGCTACGATTTCGCACATAAATAAATGGCTTGATGCTCGAATCAGAAAGTTATATCATACAAGCTGTTTGACGCTGGAATTATGTATAATCTGTGAACGCATCCAAAAACTACAAAAATCATTTGCGAAGTTTCGTTTCAATCTACATTTTAAATTTATGCATAATATGTATTTCCTAACCTTCAAACTTAATTTACGACAAATGTCAGATGAAACATGATGCACGGCAATTTTTGATGTTTGAATGAAAAAAACGTAATTATAATGCATATTTTACCATCTCCCCCGCCATATAATCATGTTGTTATGTATTTAAAGGTGAAATATTCCATATTAACCGTGATCCGATAGATTATCAAAAGTTTTTCGTGTTTTACAAATTCGCTGGAATAAAAATTTTATACAATAATATTACGAAACATCTCTATGTTCATTATCAAAGAGAAGATTATTGAAGGAGGCGTCAAATGTATGCAAATGTAGATCTAGCCCACGTTGTCATTAAGGTTGAGTTTAATATAATCTTTCATGTTATTTCGGCCTTAAAGACGCTTGCATATTTGTTACATAATTCCGCATTGTTTATTCGTTCCATTGCTATTTTACCTAGTTAGGGGATTAGGAGACGGGGTATTTGGTTTATTTATTGGATGTTTATTGGTTACGGCAAGTTACGGCTTACGGCCCGGCGGCCGACAAAGGGTTTTATGGTCTCAGGTACTAGGTATGGGTTTCAGTCAACGTCTTTCAATTTATGACTTGGAAAAAGGTTCATTTTAGATATTTTGCGACACAATATTTCGTTTGTGTTGATTTTACCGCCGGATTTCTAAAACCTCTTAAGCGGGAAGCAGTTTTAGCTCTAAAACTTCTTATGTGGGAAAAAATCGTGTTTTTTGTATGGAATTTTCAAGGGACCAAAAATCAAAACTTCTTAAGCGTGAAAACTTCTTAAGTGGGAACTTCTTAAGCGAGTTTTACTGTATTATCTAAAAAGTATGGTACATTTTGTACAGGAAAATGGGAGATAAGGCTTTATTATAAATCACTTAAATGGAATGTCAATCACCCTATTATTTCCACATGCACTAAAGAGGGATATTATTATGCCCTATGTGTGAACGGAACAAGTACTGGAGGGTTTCGATATTAACACATGGTTGTCTGCAGGAAGTGGTCGCGAGGGTGAGGAAGAGTCGCTGGCGCTGGGGGAGCTGGCCCAGTTGTCCATCACCAACGAGGCGGATCCCTACAACCTGGTGCAGGCCAAGGTGTCCTTCCGCAAGACGTGGAACGCCAAGTACACCCTCAGGTCCCACTTTGACGGGGTAAGTCTAACACACTTACTGTTTTTCCTTTTACAAATTATTTATGCACTATTATAGAACATGTTCTTATTTAACAAGTTAACTGCACCTCGACTGACTTGAAATGTTTCCCTGATAATGGAGCAATGGAGCCGTGTGAGAGTTATTGCGTGCATTATTAGGAACTTAATTAATGTAGTTAATCAAGTAATTTATTTTTTTCCAGGTACGGGCACTCTCATTCCATCCTTTAGAACCAATTTTGATAACCGCTTCAGAGGATCATACCCTTAAGCTGTGGAACCTTTACAAGACTGTGCCTGCCAAGAAGTCCGCCAGTCTGGATGTGGAACCCGTGTACACCTTCCGGGCTCACAAGGGGCCGGTGCTGTGCCTGGCCATGGGCACCGGCGGACAGCAGTTCTGGTCAGGGGGCCTAGACGGCAGCGTGCGCACCTGGAACATGCCCTCGCCCAACATCGACCCGTACGATGCCTACGACCCCCAAGTGATGGGCCCTGCCCTCCTCGGGCACACCGACGCCGTGTGGTCTTTGGCCCATTGCCGCCAACGCCTACTTTCTGCCTCGGCCGATGGAACCGTGCGGTTGTGGTCTCCGGGCAACGCCAACCCTCTGACCACCACCCTGCGCTCCGAGGTGGACGGCGCCCCCACGTGTGTTGATTTTGCCGCGGACGGAACTCGGGCCGTGGCTTCCTTTGAGAGTGCGCACACGGTCATTTTCGACCTGGAGACCGGCAAGCCCGTGATGCGACTGGAGGGCGAGGGGCGCGGCACGGCCAAGGTAGTGTCGCACCCTCTGTTCCCACTCACAATCACGGCGCACGAGGACCGCCACATCCGCTTCTGGGACAACGAGAGTGGGCAGCTCGCGCACTCCATGGTGGCTCACCTGGAGGCCGTGACCAGCTTGGCCGTGGACCCCAACGGCCTGTTCCTACTGTCGGGCAGCCACGACTGCTCTATCCGCCTGTGGAACCTAGACAATAAGACGTGCGTGCAGGAGATCACAGCGCACCGCAGGAAGTTTGACGAGAGCATCCTGGATGTGGCGTTCCACCCCACGCGGCCGTACATCGCCAGCGCCGGGGCGGACGCACTGGCCAAGGTGTTTGTCTAGCCACAGTGAAGTGCTTGTGCGGACTGAACATATTCTTACTCCGTTGCGGAACTAGGTACCCGTATTCCCCCTTGACTTGATTGGAGAACTGTTACTGCCTGTTTTGTAATGCCCAATAATCATCATTTTTCAAAGGAAGTTTTTTTAACAATATGTAATTTGTATCGCTCACCTTATTTTATGTTTTAATAACGAAGGAGTTTGTTTAGAAGTGTTTTTGATGATATTTATTGACATTGTATAATAAATAAAGCAATTTGTAGGTGATAGATGAATATAGGACGAGCATTGTTGTAGCGAGCTCTGCGTGTCGTACACAGACATCACCTCGTCTCCTCGGCTCCCTGGCCGCTCTCGCCACCCACTCTCGGGCTGTAGTCTAGACTCCATACTTACGTGGGCGGGCCCTGTCCAGAGATGCTTGTACATACTTATCTTAGGCAGGGGGGCGCCAGGTGGTGGCGGCCCTGTATTAGTTAACTGTAGAGGTCTAACCGTAAGGTAATCAATCAACCAACCGATCCTTCTGGACGACAGTCCGCGTTACTTACATAGATTACTATATATTTGTCCTCCTGTGCAAAGGTCACCACTGAACCACCTAAACACTGTCTGGTGTCATGTTTTGTCAACCTTCTCTTTTATTTAAGTAGTAATTTATGTATTTTTTACCATAATCCATTTTCAGGTTTAACTGAAAAGTAATTTTAGGGACAGTGTAGGTTGGTTGAGAATGGAGAATAGGAGATTAAGAGATTAATCATGGATAACTTTTCACAACAGAACATAACCCTATCCTTTATTTGAAAGATTGTATATTTATAAGATTATGCGAGTAAGTCACATTATTTCAGAATAATTGTAACTTTAATTATTATGTAGTAAATTTGTGTATACACTAACCAACGGTCTCAGAAGTAACGGGAATCATAAAGTCACATTCAATGCTATGCGATTCGAGGACTCGAGCCCGGTGCCGAACCCGAACCCGAACCGACCCATCTTTGTTATTGTTGTATTTAAACTGGTCCATGTCCACTGTCTATATCAACTGTCTATTCATCTGCTTTTCGCTCGTCCGTGGGGAGCACAGATATAAGTTTTCACATCTGACATGGTATTATTTGAATAAAATCACAAGTTTCAATTACTTCTTATGTTTCTCTATTGGTAGCCAATATATGTACTGCCAAGTAACATACATACATTCACTACAATACACTCATTGACATGAGGAACTTTAATTTGACATTACTTTTGTGTTCTGTTAGTTTCGTGATGCAATTTCTTTTCTTTGAATTCAGTTTTTTGTTGTTGTGAAAGACAAATTTTACCAAACATAATCTTTTCTAAAATATCCATTTGAACTGTGGCTGTAAATCTGTTTTTAAAAGGCTTTAGTCAACATTTTGTGAAATTTTATAAACAAATGTAAAATGATTATCTGTTTTAGAGGCAATCTCGTTTTATTGTAAAAAACAACAATAATATTTCTCAGTACTTTTATTACTGCAGGAGTGTGGAACTATGATTTAATATTGCTTGATTAGTGCAATTTCATTAGCTCCGCTGTAATAAAGATGAAAGCAAATAATAATGGATAAATATTTTAATATTTTAGAAATAAATTTGTTTTTTTTTCATTGTTTTTTGCAAGCATTTGTAGAGTCTACTTGTAATAATAAATCATTATTATAATATATACAAATAAATAAAACAAAACTCACACATTATCTTATTTTCATTTGATAACCAACATTTTAATAGTGGCAGACAGATTTACTGATGAAATAACCAATCAGGTTCAACCAAACCTGAGCTTTAAAAGATCTGACAAATGAAGAAGAGATAATTTTGAGTCTCAATTAATGTTATATCTTTTGGAAACAAAAAAGGCTTAAAACAGACTTTTCCCCTCACTTTGGTTGGTTATATTTTCTTTGATAAAGTTATAATATAAAAATTTTGCTAGTTTTGGAATCAAATTATAATTTTTTTTCTATCATATATGTACTACATAACAGTCACCATGTTGATTGAAAATTTCACTGACAATCGTCAAGTTTTCAAAATACCATTTAATCGTGAATGTGCCAGATTTGCAAATAGAGTACTTTATATAGGCCGCCTAGTTATAATGTTATGCATTTCAGCAAACATTATCAGGTCATCACCTTATATTTTATGTAGTCTTAAATGCGCGGTCTCATATCAGCTATTATAATGAGAGCACCTCTTTACAAAGCTGCATCATTGTCCGTTTGTTTGTAAAGAGATATTACAACTTTCAGTGGTTGCAATAAAAAAGTCAAGTTCAGCTGAATCTGCAATTCTACTGCTTTACGTTTAGTTGTATTGCACCCCTTTTACCTTGAATAAATGTCATCACATGAAGGGACGGAGATTTCTCTCAACCTAGGAAAGAATAATTTTGCGGCACTTCAGTTTTGAAATCCAAAGTATCCTGCCTGTGCCATCTAGCCTTTCCACCATACGACAGAAGAAGATTGTTTATTATCCAAGATTCCCCGTAGAATCTCTAATAGAAGATGACCTAACGACACGGACAGTCGGGGTATAACTGCGTAAAATTTTAGAAGTAACTGAAAGAACACCGCGAAGAGATCATGCTTGGAGTAGAATATAAACATTGGACAATAATAGAAGAAATGAGTTTGAGTGTGCGTGTGCGTGAAGCCCATTAGTTCGCTTATAACTCACGCAGGGACGATGTGTAGTGATAATTATTATTGTCATGATTTAAAAGAAATAGGGGGCTAAGTGCAGTGAAAAAATGGAAAAGCTGGTCTTTTATAGGTAACGAACAGTATAACGATGAAAGTAAAATAATTAATCATTTCCATTTCAGCTGGTCGGTTTCCTCAAATCCTCATAAACATCTGATCGTTTTGAGGATTTATTGGTTAAAGGTGTTTTTCTAAATTGCCAACATTTAGATAAAACTAAATAAACTAAAAACTATCAACTGTAAAAGCGAGCCTTACCGTGTGCTTAGTTTGAAGTAACAACATACAGAAAAATTCCAACTCTTCCATGTGAAGATGCTGTGGACTGTTTTCAATTTACTTTTCCACTTAAAGTACAAATAAATGCTTACTGTGAAACACGCAATCACTGCCAAAGTCACGTATGCTGTCAATAATGTGACAATTTACTATCACTTTTTTGTATACGTTTTATGAAAACTTCTAAACCCTTCAGAAAAGATTATTTATTGACACTAATATTACAACTCCAGTGATTCCATTTTATACATATTTAAATAGAGGTCTATTGAAACTAAAAAAAATGCCCTCTTTGTATAATTATTATTCAGCTAACTTTAGTCTACAAAATGTAATTGTGTAACAAACATACCTGTAAAGTTGAGTTACTTGTAGGTCATTTCATGATACCAATATGTATTGTTATGCTATTATGTTTGCAATAGAAGCAATACAATGTGAACTTAAGTTTTTGAAAAGGAAAACTTGTCCATTAAAAAATGTTTGTTATTTTCGGTTGATTCTTAATTCTGAAGTTGCGGGGAATCCTGTGTGTTAATTGTTAATATTTGCAACACTCGGGTATAAAACTGCTTTCATATGGCTAACACTAGCATGTCTTTTTGGTAAGCCATTTTGTTTTAAAATTACATATAAGGTTTATCTATTAATTTGAAAGGAAACCTTATACCACTAACACTGCCAAGAATGAATGAGTTGAGACGCATGGATGTGACGGAAGAAAGACAGCCAAGTTATCTTTTTCTTTGAATGCGGTTAAGGAGAGAATGAATCCGACGTGAATAATTGTGATTTGAGTAGCTCTATTAAGAAGAGAATGAATCCGACGTGAATCATTGTGATTGAGTAGCTCTATTAAGGAGAGAATCAATCCGACGTGAATCATTGTGATTGAGTAGCTCTATTAAGGAGAGAATCAATCCGACGTGAATCATTGTGATTGAGTAGCTCTATTAAGGAGAGAATCAATCCGACGTGAATCATTGTGATTGAGTAGCTATATTAAGGAGAATGAATCATTGTGATCGAGTAGCTCTATTAGGGAGAGAATGAATCCGACGTGAATCATTGTGATCGAGTAGCTCTATTAGGGAGAGAATGAATCCGACGTGAATCATTGTGATTGAGTAGCTCTATTAAGGAGAGAATCAATCCAACGCGAATCATTGTGATTGAGTAGCTCTATTAAGGAGAGAATCAATCCGACGTGAATCATTGTGATTGAGTAGCTATATTAAGGAGAATGAATCATTGTGATCGAGTAGCTCTATTAGGGAGAGAATGAATCCGAAGTGAATCATTGTGATTGAGTAGCTCTATTAAGGAGAGAATCAATCCGACGTGAATCATTGTGATTGAGTAGCTCTATTAAGGAGAATGAATCATTGTGATCGAGTAGCTCTATTAGGGAGAGAATGAATCCGACGTGAATCATTGTGATTGAGTAGCTCTATTAAGTTAACTAAAAGCATTGCTCACTTTTTTGTAACACCAAGAAAAAAGTAGAATCTATTGTTTTAATCAATGTTTTTCCATACAGATTACCTAAAAAATAGTAATTTATGTGTAATATTTATAAACCATAGAAAATCCTCATAAAAATAGCTTTTGCATACGTATTTGTAGATTCCGAATTGTTAGCTATATATACTTTCATAGACGTGGAAATAACATAATACTTATCTCCTAATGTAAGTCCAAGGCCTATCACTCAGGAGGCCCCTAGCCTATCTATCCAAGTGTGCAACCCGATTTGGTCAAGAATTGTCGTGTAAGGATTGACTTATTAAATGCTTTATCTGGTACACATATATTTATTTTAATAATAATTGCGGTACACACTTTGCTCGTCTTGTGGAGCTATTGGTTTTTAACTTCAACCGGATTGACAGTTTGCTCTGTTAGTATTGAATGAGAAGAGATGGCTAATAATTATTACTCTCACACTCTAACATATCCTCATTTGAGATACTTGTTCTCAAATACTTCATAGCCAACACAAGTATCTCAAATGAGTATATGTTAGTCTCTGAGAGTGTTGTGTTGGCCATGATATATCTGAGAAGTATTTGAGATACTTGTGTTGACAATGAACTCGAATTTTATTATTTGATTATTTACAGTAAACTTGTATTCATGCCACGCTGATTTAACCGATTTGTAAATTGCGCCTACACCACAGCATGCAGCGCAGCGATGTAGCAATGAAAAGTAACATGTATTACTTAAAAGAATTTGTGTTTCAAATGGACTTTAAAAATGTGTACAAAACAGTCATACTTATCGATTTCTCACTACTATTTTTCTACAGCCTATAAATATAAATATTATGTAGTTGTTTTAACTTAATTTGATTCTATGTTGTTTCTGTAAAACTGGTATTTATTATAAGGATAGTATTTATGTGTATCGCAGTTGACATATTCTAGAATGTGTCGGAAATGACAGTTTTAAACATTTCTCCATGACTACAGAACTATTGTGAGATCCAATTGTTGGTAATAAGAATATCTAGGTGGAGTCTCCATGACCCCGAGTAAAGTAGTTGAACATGAAATGATTCAGATTATTAATATTTGTATTAGTGATAAAGAGTAAATCCTTTGCGCTCGAAAGGTTAAAGTAATTTTTTAAAAGTCATGTCGAGGCGGCGGTAAATCTGTCTGGTGGACTTAACATTTGACTTTCATGTATCACTTGTAATTTTATGATAAAGTCTAGTGTCCAACATCTAAAAGAAATAAGCCTCCACCCATTGAAACATTAGTCTGTCTGTGTTGCAAACATTCCGATGTGTGTTCGTGAAATCATTCTATACTCCTTGGACTTGGAATCTACCTTTGACAATCGTTACAGAATCATGTTCCATCGATGTATCTGCTTTTATAACGCTTAGTATTTGAGAAGTTATTCCAACCCCACCGCCTCCCAAAGACAAAGACTGTCTCCGACTGCAGAAGGACAGTTGGAATAAGGTGAGATACAGTGAGGAGAGCCTTCCATACTACCGAGCATCTGTTTTACTATGTGCTTTATATACATACTTATTTAACTATTGTTTGGAGTTGATGGCTTGGCACCTTCCTGGCTGGACCGCGGGATTCAATTTAAATAATTAATTATATAAAATATTAATTTGTGTGTAATATATTGTATTTAAAGTAGATGATGTATTACCAATCATTGTAATATGATTGGTTATTATTACCTAAATATAAAATTATAATATTCATTTGGCTTTTTATTTACGCAAACCTATCATCATAATCATCACAATGTATTGCTTTCTATCACACAAACATTCATATTATTACAAACTAGTATCCTTGTGCTCAGGACTGTCTCTGAGCCAATACGGCTCCCTAGCATGAGAAAAATTTTGATGCCCCTTGTCAAAACCAGTACACCCCTAGGTAGGTGATCATTATATTCAAAAATATTCGGATGATTTGTATTTTTGTGTAGCACTGTTTCAGTGAAAAATAATCTCAAGGGATTGTGTTAGGTATTATCAGCACCTTAGTGCCTTAATAATTTGCTCTAATTGCGCCCGCATTGGGCTGGCCCTGCTTGTACTTCATTCAAAATGGTACAATTTTTTAAAATATACATAAAAAGATTGCCTTGGATATTTTATTTTATTAAAAAGTTTTATATCATAATTATACATCATTGATGAAATCTTCATCCATTTGTCTGAACTTTTCATTATATTCCTCTGGAACGTCTACTGCTGTCACATCCTCTGTCCCCATCTCTTCTTCTTTCCTAGAGGAACAAAAACAATGATTATTACAAATTTTAACAAGTTGACACATTTCGGACGAAAAAGGTATTTCTACCCATTCGGTCGATTGTTGCTTAAGGACGGGAAGGGCATTTTTACCTTTTCCGCCGGCTTCATTTCAATGGCAGAAAAGAATAAATTATCTAATGTTTTTGTATGAATATTATATGCCAATCTCTTTATAATATAGGTATCGTATCATCTGTGTTATTGGCTGTATTCCGCATTTGCACGATCTGTTATAGGGCGATATAAATAATTCATATGTCTAATGTATTATGTAAATAGAATCTTATCCCTCAATACATTATGCATGTGTAAGATACATGGAAATTAGTAGATTGAATCGATCCTTTTTGAATTATTATTTTTCACTAAAGCCCTTCTTACACAGAGATATTTACAAGCTACGTGACTAGTGACGCAAGTGGCCTACCGATATGCTACTCTTTATGGCTGGTTCCAGAACACGGCGCTACCCGATTTATACTGAACTTGGTCATTTTTCAAAAGCAGTCGTGGAATTATTATGATATCAAGTGACGCTAGCTACGAATATAATAATATTGTTTTTATTTGCAATTACAATAATAAAAAAGTTCTAAAAAAAGATTGTGGGTACATAAATCAAAATAAATTTTAATTATATGGCATTTATCGCCGCTAAGGAACTACAAGAGAATGATGTGAACATGACTTTTTTCTGCTTTCTAAGATATTCCGGTAAATTAAAGTTAAATAAACATATATGTTTTTCCAACAAATTTAACATTCAAATCATGTTCGGACGTCATTTCTGTCAAACGAGTATTAAGGCGAAGCTATGCTAAATCACTATTTTGATTAATCTTTATAACGAATTGGCTTACATTATGAATACCAAAAAATATGCTTTAGATAAATTGAAGGTTTTCCTATCTTTTCGCTTGAGTAGAATACAAATAAAAAAATAAATTACTCAATAAAAAATATAAATGTAAACTACTAAAAAAAATATTTTTCCAATAGAAATGTATGAACGTGTAAAGGAAACAACTTAAAAAAAATACAGTATTATAGCTAAGATTATCTGTGACAGTTTCACTTGATTAACTTTTTTGCTTTCTTATAAAATTATTTACAAAATAAATAAAAACCAGTTTTGTACTTGAAATCGAACGTTTCTAGACTCCGTTTGTCATCTATTTTAATGCCTATTACCTACGATATAAGGTATACCAAGAATATACACATTTTTGGCTTGTAGCTTCCTCTTAATACTATACGCGAATGCAACTCGCGTAGCGTGCTACCAGCACTGTCAGTAGCATTCAACTGTCAAACCCGCAGTCGACGCGTTGCGTAGTGTATGAACATTAGCAAAATAGTAAGGCGAATACTCGCAAGCGGCACGTATGCTACGGGCACGAAACTCTAGTCACTTGTAAGAATCTTCATGTACGAATGATCTAAGAATCGATTTGAACAACATTTTAACTAGTCGTATTATAATCTTTTGGCAGCCTATTGCCGGCCCGTTACTGTAATTTATTTATTAATTTAAGAATTTTATTTGATTTTAGTGTTTTTTTTCAGTATTTTTTAATTTAAATTTGTATTTGTTTATGGATTTACTTATTTTTCTGATTAATTTGTTTCTTAATTTGTCTATTTATTCAATTAGTTTTATTTATTTAAAAAAAAAAGTGTACATATTAATATTTTGAGGAATGTATTTGAACCATTTATATTTATTTTTTTTAATTCCTTTACTTTTTCACACATACAAAAAAATAACATAATATAAATAAAAAAATTATATACATCCAAGTACAGGCAAATCATTTTTAAAAATACATGTTTCAATGCATTTGTGCACACCAGCTTTATTATTTATTTTATAAAATGAATCATCAACAAAAAAAAGTTTTTTTTTCCACTTTAGGATTTTAAAAAAAAAAATCGCACCTTGCGCCACAATATGAAGTATGTCAAAAAAATACAAATAAATAGTAGTATTTTCTGTGTGTAAGGATAGAACGGCCAACCTTATGATTCCAGAGATAGCCTCATTTTTAATGTCAGCGCCATACAAATTTTTCTTAAAAAAATCATAACTCCTTCATTTGTACACGCAATTGCTTCGTACGACATTTTATAGCATAGTAATGATCAGCAGAATCCATTTCTAGCCAAAAAAAATACCCTTGAAAATTCAAGTCTCTATGTCTATGAAAGGCGATTTTCAGCCCACTGTGCGACGCTTCAAAATTTGGTGAAAATGTGACACAGCATTGAATAAATTGGTAGAACGCATAGCCACCTCCTTATTAGGGTGATGCTTCTCAATGTATGATGCAACAGTTTCCCATGATTTCAGCATTTCTTTTATTGCGTCAGAAGATTGTTGCTCCGATACTTCCTCCACCACCACTAACACACTCTCCTCCATAACTTCTTGCTGTGAAACACAATGCAACTCCATAAGCTCTTCGGTTGTCAGCTCTTGACAGTGCTCTTCCACAAGCTCATCAATATCGTTGTTATCCACCTCCAGTCCCATGGTATTGGCCAAGGACACAATCTCGTTGACTGTAGACTCCACGGGTAATAATTCAAACCCCTCAAAATCACATTCGACAACGCTCTCTGGCCAAAGCTTCTTCCTATCAGAAGTGAGGGTCCTCTTGGTAACCCCTTCCCAGGCCTTGTCAATCATCTTGAAGCAAGCAACGATGTGAAAGTGATCTATCCTAAACTCTCTGAGAGTGAGATTGTCCCTTTAGTCACCTGAAAACAACGCTGGAAGAGTGTGTTAGTGAAGAGTTTCTTAAAGTTAGAAATAACCTGCTGGTCCATAGGCTGGAGTAACGGATTGGTGTTGGGAGGCAGAAGCTGGATTTGAATGAAATTAAATTTTTCAAGAATATCATCTTGTAGGCCTGGAGGATGGGCGGGTGTGTTGTGCATAACGAGCAAGACATAGAGTGGCAGATTCATCTCAAGCAAATATTTTTTCACAGGAGGACCAAACACTTCATTGATTCAATCAGTGAAAATTACACGTGTCAAACAAGCCTTCCTGTTGGATCTCCACATCAAATTTAGTCTGCTCTTCTGGACATGACACTTCTTGAAGGCCCGTTTTCAAACCACCGATTGCATTGCCACAAAATAAACAGCTTGAGGCGGTCTTTTATTGGCTTATGGCCGGACATTGCATTCTCTTCTGCTGTTATATAGGTTCGCTTTGGCATCTTTTTCCAGAAGAGACCCATCTCATCACGATTAAAAACTTGTTGCGGCAAAACGTGTTAAACCTCTGAATCTACAAGCTTCTTATAGTCGCCGATGAAGATCTCTGCTGCCTTTGTGTCAGAGCTTGCTGCTTCACCGTGCCTCACAACGCTGTGGATGCCGGTTCTTCTCTTAAATTTCTCGAAACATCCATGACTTCCCTTAAATTGTACTTCTTTTTCGGCAGTTGATGATCCTGGCGTCTTCTTAACGAGGTCGGCGAAAATAACTTTCGCCTTCTCACAAATGATGTTTTCGTTAATAGTTTCGCCTTGCAATTGCTTTTCGTTTATCCATACGAGAAGCAACCTCTCAACATTATCAAGAATAGGTAAGCGTTTCGTAGTATTCTTGACACTCCCTTTGAAGTATCTATATTCTTAATTTTGTCCTTGTTCTTGAGGATAGTGCAAATCGTTGATGTAGACCGATTGTATGTGCGCACTAGATCAGCTACGCTCACACCTCGTTCTCACTTTTCAATAATTTTACTTTTCATTTCTACAGTTACTTTTATTCTATTATGGCTTGTTCTTCAGGGACATTTTTGCAAGGATTATTAAACTTTGCACAAAAAAAATACAAATAATGTCTGAACATAAGTTTGGAGAAATATGTGATCACATGCGACACTAATGTATTGACTTACGCACTGGCGAGGAAGTCCCGGCTCAGAGTGATGTGAAGATGGGACTTCCCCTTTCTGCATCACTCGTTATGCAAAATGTCGCTCCTTAAGGGAGCATTTTTTTCACAATCTGTTTTGCTTATTACGCAAGTTTCTCGTTATGAGAGATTCCTTGTAGTTATTTCTTGTAGTAATTAAGTTGAAATCAAGTGCTATTTATAATTTTTACCATCTCCCACGACATAAATAGTTATTTCTTGTAGTAATTAAGTTGAAACCGAGCGCGATTTATAATGCTTTTTGCTTATTAAGCGTGCAGCAGAATTGGACAAGACAAAGAAATGGGAACCTACATAACAACGCATATATAATGTATATAATTATTATTCTGTTAACCCTGCTTACCTTATAAGAATATCCACAACATTTTCACATGCCAGAAGGGACTTTCTATCAGTTTCCCACTTGTGGAGTTCTCTCAGTATGTAGTAGGTTCCTTTATGTCTAAGGTACTCTCTCCCTTCTCTCTTCACACATAATCGGCTCAAGGCTTCCAAGAGGAGAATTCTAAAACATACATTATCTTATAATTTTAACCAAGCTTAACTCAATTTTATAATTATATCATATTAGCAACAAATTACACAATACGTAATCCAGAAAGAGTCGGACAAAGGAAGGAAATGTGTGAAAAAACATTGTTATTGTTTGAAAGGTACAACACGCACCAGCACTTTGCAAGGGATTTTTGGGAATGCAGTTTTGTAGCGTAAAAAGAGAGTTACTAAAATGAATATTGACAGCTACATAGCCATTAATGTCTCCAGGAGAAACTGTACACACAAATTATACTCAAAATGCAAAATTTGTTAATTATTTAGATGTCTATTAATTATTAAACATTGACCCTCCTAAGATACATAAATTTATTATGTTACTCTTCAATCCTTTACCAAACTTATCATCCAACTGATTTAAAAACTGAAGATATATATTTTTTAATAAAATACCTGATGTCGGGGTCTTCTTCTCTTTGTTTGTCTGGAGGTAGGTACTGCAGTGAGGGAGGGAGTTCATCCATCTCATCGTCGGCAAACTCTTCCCCACCCGCCAGCGGCAATAGAAGATATGGCAATAAATCTACCTAGAATAATAAAAATATTTTGTAAGTATGCAATGAAATTTGGGTAGGTACTTGAATATTTTAAATTTATTAGAATGTGTTTCATTTGTAGTGTTCTAAAAAAGAAGAAAGTAGTGTGTTTTGACGTCTGAATTATTAGCGGAAACATAAGTAGAGAAACAAATATAATATTTTTTAGAGATTAGAGGTTAGTGTCGATGTCGCCTAAATCATACAAGTGTAAATTGAACAAACTAATACGGAATACTGCTTTAATCGATAAACTTGTTGAATTCCGCTTCACGCTTAATACAGAAAAAATTATAAATAACACATGGTTTCAACTTAATTACTACAAGAAACAAATATTTACATCGAGGAGATGGTAAAAGAAGCATTAAAGTTCCATTTTTTCTCAATCAAACTTATGAAATACGCATAAATTATTAAAATTAATAATTTGTGCTTATTTAACTGACCAAAGATCTAAGCTAACAACCTAAAAACCATAGACATATGAATATTAGTAGACCTGCCCTAAGTGATTAAAAGCGTATTATCCCCACTCCCCATACCGGTTCCATTGGAGCCGGCTGTGCTCGCGTATGGCCTCAAGTGAAATTTGAAAACGTGACGTCATCATTCTTGTGCGAACTATGGTCGAGGCATCATCGGTTCATTTTACGAAATAACACGGCAGAATGTTGACTTGTGCTATGAAAACTTGTAAAAATAGATGTGAAAAAGAGAATAAACCCAATTGTCGTATTACATTCCATATATAAGCATTATTTTACTTTATTTTAAGCATATTCACATCGTATAATATAGATCAGTTGTTACTATCACATCGAGAAACGTCTGGACGCGAAACACAATGCTGGTTGGTTGCTGGGAAGTAAATTATGAACATTTATAAAAGTGTCTTAACTAAATACTTAAACGAAATATTCGACTCTGAAAATGGAACCGAATTTTTTTGCCGAATTTGGACTTCGCAAATTTGTTCATAACGTGGCGAGTAATTTGCGCTCCCATGTAAAAATGTCTATTCATTCAAAAGCAGATTTTACTTTTAAGAAGTAAATGGTGATATTATAATGCGAGATGCCTATTTACTGTCAGATTGATTTATTGACGAATCACAGTCAGCTTCACTCCCTTCGTTCTTCAACAGTTGATTTTACCCCTCGCCATTATCTTCTCGTCTATTAATTCCTATGTCTGTGCTAAAAACCTATTTTGTGCATGTGTTTTTGTGCAACTTAAATAGTTTTTGTTGTTTGTTTTTGGGGTGTTATGCCGTGTTGCGCTAACTCCTTCTTTAGCCGACGTTTCGGACAGCGTTGCAGTGTCCATCATCAGGGCAGATCCGGTAGATCCGAAGATGTGTGAAGATGTGACACACATCTTCGGATCTACCGGATCTGCCCTGATGATGGACACTGCAACGCTGTCCGAAACGTCGGCTAAAGAAGGAGTTAGCGCAACACGGCATAACACCCCAAAAACAAACAACAAAAATGCTTTTGGCCGTGAGAATCTAAAAACTTAACTTAAATAGTGTCTCCATTAGATATTTAAGTTGAAATCAAGTGTTGTTTTTTTAAAGAATTGAAGAAAATTCGACAACTTTACCCTTTACTCATAATAACTGTATGCTATAAACACCCAACTAAACATTAATTACATCATTTTGAAGAACCAATAAAAATAGTTTAGGCTGTTATAAGAAATACAATTAAAATCAAAAACACTACAGAGCTGTATAACTTTAATTTATAATCACGCCACAACCGTACCATATAAAAAAATACAGTGTGTGGCAAGCCTACGCACGACAGAAGTGAAACTTTTAGTATTCTTCTCTCTCTCTTTTCATTTCATTCTCTCTTTTTTCTCACTTCTATCTCGTCACTACTCATTTTTGACACTAAAACTCTGTTCCAAATCGAATAAACCACAATCAATTACGTATTTCACTCGTATTACACTCACCGCGCAGTACACGAAGCAAGCAGCTGATGCCTGGCGTGGCGTCGTTGGCTAGAGAGAGAGGAAAAGAGAGAAGAGAGAGAGAGAACGTTCGTCAGTGGCTCCCTCACCTCAGTAAGCGACTACGGTGAGAGAGCGACAGTGAACGGTGAGCGGTGGTGGGGGTCCCGTACCCCCACCACCAAATGATCACGGTTTTTCGTGACGGTCATGAGTCGGTTTTACTCCAGTCCTCGAAAATGCATGACGCGCGTAAAGAAGTTTCACTTCAAAAAATCAGGTATTAAAAACAATTTTTTAAAAGTCATTACCTCTGGTCCCAGCAGCCAACTATGCCTAGCCGCATCAAAGCACATATTCCTGAGTGTCCCAATGGCGCCCCCTCTGCGGACTGTGGAGTCCTTAAACTGGCAGAAGCTTGCCACCCGCGCTGCTCCTCCTGTGGCCCCCTCCCCATCACACAGCCACTCCCTGACACGAGTGCTCCCACTTAGATTGCTTAATAGGGGACCTGGATATTAATTCATATTGTTACATCTCTATTTTAATTAGAACAATATTTTTATTTTGTCCATTAAATTCAATATTAATTACAGCGTTGGTATTTTGCCATTACTTTTTTTCATCATATCAGTATATTATATTTATTTTTTATATACCTTACTAATAAATTATTTTCCTGTTTTCAGTCTTACTGTTTGCAACAAACATGAATAATTGTATGCATATACGAATGTACAATGTACATGCTTACTTTATATTTGAAACTTTGCTTTATTTACAATATCAGGTGTTATTATTTGGATTTGATGTTAATCTTAGTATTAGCATTTGATTTTTATTTTTTTGTTTATAGTTATGCTATTATCCATGTATTATGTTACACTTACATACATAAACTGTCAATTTCCTCTGTAAAAGTCCGATAGGGCGTTCATGAATAATAAATAAATATTATTTACAAGTCTTAACAAAATCTTTTTTTTTTTTACATTAGCTACGCATGATGATGTGAGTAGGAATCTGGGTGTCAGTGTGTCTGGTAGTGACGGGCGTTTGAATTCATCTGTCTCGCGGTCCCTCAACCAGTCTTTTCAAATTCTCACAACACAGTAGGTGGGCAGAATCACGCGCTAACAAGACCTAGACAATCCTCACCCCATGAACCCGGGCACCCCTGTTAAATCACCAAACATAGTAAACCACTTGGGGTGACATATGGCAGAGGTGTTGGTTATTCAATGAATTTTTTCCAGGGTGGTGTACCCATACCCGCCTAATGATGTATGTAGAAACAGAAGGGGTGATAATTTCACTAACAAGAAATAGGTACCTAGGTAATGAAGGGTTGCGCCACATTGATTATAATTGGTGTTTGTAAATGCATCCATTATTTGCGAAAGTCGGGGGTAGACAATGTTTACACATGTTTCTAGGTTTTCTTCCAGTCGAGATATATTACACAGGGCCATACATGCAGCATCTGCATACTGGAAATAAAATTAAAAATATAATAAACACAGAAACAAATTTAATTACCCTAAAACCCAAGTAAGTGTAATATTTCTGAATCTATCCGAAAACTAAAAACTGTTCATGAAAGGTGATGAAATTAGCTTACAAATTTTATTATCTATCTATATAAATAAAAATGTTAATGTTCGTTTGTTCAAAATCTGAAATCTACGAAAGTTCTACATCGATTGCTTTGAAATTTTGACACAATGTTGCATTTGAATATGCATATGTTTTTGACGCGCCATCTGTTAGACGTAAAAGCAGCACGCGCTCTTGTTTCTCTATCTGCACAGACATAATAAGCCACAGCAACGCGTGGCGGGGTACAGCTGGTTATAAATAAACATTTTATTTTGACATATTATTTTTAAGCAATAATTATAATCCTGAAACATATATTTATATAATAAGAAAAAATCTTCCGAGCAAAAATACATGCTGCCGACGGGAATTGAACCCGCAGCCTTCTGATTACCAGTCAGGTACTCTACCAAGTTTCTCATATTTCAGCTTTAAAATAATACATTATGCTTTGTGCTATGCATAAAAAACCAAAATTTCATAGTTTTTT
This sequence comes from Hesperophylax magnus, assembly GCA_026573805.1. NCBI lineage: Eukaryota > Metazoa > Arthropoda > Insecta > Trichoptera > Limnephilidae > Hesperophylax > Hesperophylax magnus. Next base: position 13,891,548 of record JAIUSX010000022.1, read on the forward strand.
TGCAGTCGGAACCATTGGTTTCATAGAGGTATACATTGTAATTCTTCCGAGATTAACTTCTGGTTCTGAATATAAAGCATTGTGTTTTCTTTTTCTAACTCCGTTTAGTTTATATTTCTCACCACAACAGTAAGGGAGATTAAGAACGATTTCTATGCGACCATATGAACCATTCTGAAAAGCGAACAAATTGCCTCTACAGGTAGTAAATAGTTTTTCGCAAAACTGAACAAATTATACTGAGGGGTTAATTTTCATTATACTCTTGATTAAAATAGCCGGTAGGTACTGTGACATAATATTCAAACCTTATTTTGGGGATCCACAATCAAGTCCAATAAATTTTCTATAAGAACGGAGCTATATGAAGGTTCCTTAAGTTCATTGGTAGTGTTATCTAATTCAATAATTGCCAGTGCTCCCCTTTCTTCTGCTAATATGTTGATAAGACAAAACAAGGCTTCTTTTCGAACTATGATCGAAGGGTCTTTTGTGAGTGCAATAATGTTTCTAAGAACATCTTCACAGCCAATAATTAGTGAAATTCCCTCCTTGTTTCCCGATAAGCCTATAATAAATATACAATAACAATTCATTAGTTTTTAATTCTGTAAATAAATTTAGAATAACCCCTGGATTCTTCATTTTCTAACAACAAAATCAAATTACCAATATATATTTAACTGTTTCAAAGGTTGAAAGCATTGATCCGGGATAGAATCACCTGAAGATTGTTCATTTGACATCTGGATTAAAAAAAAGAATAAGTGAACTAAGAAAACCTGACTTTTTCTGTAATTCATTACTAACAGTGAAGTGTGAGATTTATAGTAACAAATTTGATTTAGCCATTTTGGAAATTATATTAATAATTCATAATATGAGAGCACATTATAAGGCGAGTAATTTTATTTTAATACATTTACTGTTTTTACAGTACCTCGAACATATTGAAGAGCAACATCTTTCAAGTCTATTCTCGCATTCAAGTCAAGAAATTGCGCCATTTCCTGTAAGGCTTCCATTTTTTCTCAGATTGACAGAGAATAATTTTAATTGATAAATTCAAAAATAAATAACATTCAACAACATGTGTCAACTCATAACCTACTTGCGTCAAGTTTTGACTTTTTGTTGACGTCTATCTCAGATCCAATGTTGCCAACTTCTAAAAGACCAGACGTCATCCGAAAAGGAGCTAAAAAAGAGCTAAAGTTTTTCCATGAAGTGGTGAATCATTTAAATTTACTGAATTTAAAGTTAATGTCCTTTATACAAATAGAACGGCGTCATATGCGCCTCACAATTTTTACCTCACATGGGTGTTTTAAATATTATCTTGCTATTATAGGCCTTGTATTTTCTCGGTAGGGAAAAAAATTGTTTACCTAAAAACCCTAAAAGAGCTAAAGTCTTGTATTATAAGTTGGGATCGAAAATTCAGCATCCGGGAGAGGGGGGGGGGAATTATCGTGTATCCTGGGGGTGGGGAGAAGAAGTTATTTTTGTTTGCCGGGGGGACAAGCGAATTTTTTGTTTACCGGTGACAAGCGAATTTCTGAAAGAAAAACAAGGATTTCAATACAAAATAACCGATTCCTGAAGAAATAACTCTTAAATTGTAATTTTTTTATTAGTTTTGATAGTACGTATGAAAAGTTTCAGTCCATTTGACAACAGAAATCCTAAGAAAACGGCATTCAAAGTTCGAACCCAAGCCCCACATTTATGCGGGTGAGATATTTTCACAAATGCCACCATACTAAGAATTTGGTTTTGATTCCATAATTCTTACGACATATCCAAAATTTCAGTCCTTTCGTCACCAAAGAACCTGAGAAAATGGCTTTCATTGTTCGAACCCAAGCCTCACGACTCACCCCGTTTTGCGGGTGAGAGCAATGATATTTCCACAAATGCCACCATACTGAGATTTTGATAAGGATTCTACTTTAGACCATCATTCTTAGGACGAATCCAAAATTTCAGTTCTTTCGGCGCCAAAGATCCTGAGAAAACGGATCACACTGACTTTCAAAGTTCGAACCCAAGCCCAGCATTTTAGCAAGTGAAAATATGATTTTTTCACAGATACCCCTTTACTGAGATTTTGATAAGGATTCTACTTTAGACCATAATTCTTAGGACGTACCCAAAATTTCAGTCAATTTGGCGCCAAAGATCCTGAGCAAACGGGTATTAAAGTTCGAACTCGAGCTTTGCAATTATGCAGGCAAGAGTGATGATATTTTTACAAATGCCACCATACTATAATTTTATTATTGATTCCTCTTCAGACCATAAATCTTAGAACGTATCCAAAATTCTAGTCCGTTTTGCAGCATAGATCCTGAGAAAACGTCTTTCAAAGTTTTCGGGTTTTTTCGTCTTTCGAGCCTTGCATTTATGCGGGTGAGAATGATTTTATACAGGAGAGCCTCATACATCAAAGAATCCAGCATCGTCCTGGCCGGCCGAGCGAGGCCGCATACCTTCTCCCGTAGTCCGTGCCGACCACTTATTTTGAGCGTTAACTGGGCGACATCAGTGGCGGCAGGTTCTGGGCGCTAGTTGGGCGTGTCGCATGTAGCTCTGTGATTAGGAGCGTGACGCTACAAATTATTTGTGTTATCTGAGGATTTTTCCATTCTTGTCCTTTTTAAATTAATTTATTTATTTTATATTTTAACACATTTTTTTTTTTCATCCTTGTTAATTTTCAAATTAATCGCTTGTACACTTCAAATTAATCGCAATCACTGGAACTCAGCCCAATTTCTTGCAACCCTAATAGATTGATAACACATGTTACTGGTAGATTGTAGATTTTTAATGTTTAATACAGTATTATACAGTCTTGACGAAGCTACGATTGTAGCGAAACCCGGTCGGCATTAAGTATAAAAAATAAAAGTGGTGTTAACGAAGTTGTTGTTTTATTTTAAATTATAATGTCACATCACAAAGTATCTGCATCATATGAACCAAATGAATATTGTTGTTTTGCATATGTCCATTCATTAAAATCTGAAAGAGTTTTTAACCAGGAATTCACCTCAATCCTCTCCCCCTCAATGAAAAAAAATTATGTTTTGACATGAAAACATCTTTAAAATCGATGCCAGGTGTGGGAAGGCAATTGCGCCCAAATGAGCGGCAGTTTTGGTTGAGGTAATTTCAAACTTAAAACGAAAAATAACTCAACTAAAAATAGACATAGCACCAACGAGACAGATGGTGGTCTCGTTCTAAAGATAAAGGATGAAAAATTGTGCCAGTACCGCTCCGACATTCAGTAACAGCCGGACGTCCCGAACTGCACACGCGCAAATTGAACACACGATTTTCGACTGTGTCCATAAACAGGTTCATATCTCATAGATTACTTAATTAATTAATCTCAGAGATCCGAGGAAACCAAGTATTGTTTTGAGTCATTACAACTGTTCCAAGTGTGTATCTCAAAAACTCAAAAAGATACCAGGCTGAGAATTTTTTGAGATAACATTATTTGACTTTAAAGCCTAGAATTATTTGTATGTTTTTTGTAGATAGCACTGTTGGATTGCAAGCCTTTAAAATGTAAGTTGCAAATGAATTCAGCGATTCAAAATATATATTTTTTAATATAATATAATTTAATAATTTATGAGTATAATTTATTAAATATTGTTATATATGTATGTAAAAGCCTTAATAGGCGTAAAATAAAAAATAAAAATATATATATATATAATTTCAATGCAGACTGTAAATACACAATTGATGTTTTCATGAAAATAATTGTGACATGTGGCAGCATCCGCAACAGCCTGTCCACAATAACTGTGACATGTGGCAGCGTCCGCAGCTGCCTGTCCACAATAACTGTGACATGTGGCAGCGTCCGCAACTGCCTGTCCACAATAACTGTGACATGTGGCAGCGTCCGCAGCTGCCTGTCCACAATAACTGTGACATGTGGCAGCGTCCGCAACTGCCTGTCCACAATAACTGTGACATGTGGCAGCATCCGCAACTACCTGTCCACAATATTTATGACATATGGCAGCGTCCGTCACCGCCTGTCCACGATTTTTTTAAAAATTAAATAAAAACACACTATGTAGATATAAAAATGAATTTAATGATAAGTTCATCATCTATCTGCGTAACTATTTTTACAAAAATATGTACGATAACATGGTAGTAATTATTGATAAATTTATTTTCTATTACAAAAAAAGAAAAAGCTGAAATTCATTTCAAATCATTTCCCTAAATTAGGATTTTTCCCCCGTGGAATCCTTATCAGCCTCAGCTAACTTGATAGCAGAGTAGACAGCTTTCTTACTTATTTTCCCTAGAATCTTCTTATCATGGTATGGGTGATTATGTAAATTGGTTCTGAAAATAAATAAAAGGTGCACATGATATAAAATTATTATCTTATTGTCGTTGAGTTGGTAATATCTGTTAAGCAATATTTAAAAAACCATTGAGGAGATAGTTATAAGTCTTAGTTGTAATAAATCTTAAGGCGATGCACTAAGTCGTGTAATATTTTAAATTGAGCCGCTATCAATAACAACCCTTACGTAGATGGCGATAAGGTTTAAATTCCCGCTTAACACCATTCGCCTGTTTTGATTTATGCAAGAAAAAAACATGGCCAAAAAGTGCCTTTTATTTAATTTAGTGGATGTTCCAGGCATAAATATTTAATTTTTTTTCGATCATTTTATAAATAACTTAATTTGCCACATTATACAATAAAATCATAACCGAAAATGGGTTAGTAAGTAGGAGATTTTGAACTTTAAAGCAGTTTTCATAGGCCTTTACATTATTTTTTTCTGGGCTTATAAAAAGACTTATCTAAAAAATACTCGATTATTTCAAAGGTCAAGATGTATTCTACTCGCAGTATTTAATTAAAGCATCTGAAACATTTATAGGCGACAAAATTTTCAAACCAAAAACACATGATTTTGCATTACTACGTATGGCATCGCCTTAAATGGAAGAAGTTATTAGTTATAAGTTATTATTTATATAATATACAAATTAAGTATTTTTTTATAATAACTTAATGAGTAAAACCTTAAATTGTAATATTTAATCATTGAAGAGAATATTAGCAACTCTCAAATGAAAAAGATTCGGTCGCATCTAGAAATTGAACCCAGGACCATTCAAAATATGCATTAAGAAAATTAAGATAATATTAGTAGTTCTTCGTCGAAGTATGATACAGTTAAATATGACTGAAGGGGATAGCGTCGTATTAGCTCAGTGGTAGAGCAGAGCCCTGGCAAGACTGAGGTCCTTGGTTCGATTCCTAGATGCAACCGAATCTTTTACTGATTTTTCTGTTTCAAATTTTCATTTGAGAGTCGCTAATATTGTTTTCAATTATAAAATATAAATTTTCTCACGAAAAGTAACTTTTCTATTCTGAACAGTGGTCTTCCACTAGGGCGATACTATTGCTCTGCCGTAGAGGTCTTGCGGGTTTTGTCTTGCCAATAAGTTTAATATATAATGTATGCATATGATTACCGCTTGACAACAACATTTCCATTGGTAATAGTGCAGGCCGGACATTTGTGGTTTCTGTAGTCGACACATCTCCACCTCCTCACCACCCCCCCTTTGCTTTTACTGAACAGGTTGTAGACGTAACGGTTGAGAATCAACTGCAAGGAGCCGCGGTTGGACACAGTATACTGCAGCTCTAAACATACAATTAATTACATTCACGTTACGATTTCATGAAAACAAATAAAATATACTTGTCGAGTGTTTCAGTAATCCTCCGCTCCATTTTCCCACAACACCTATACTGCCGTCATAAGCAAAAAGGCAGCTATATGACAAATGGAAGTAAATATGAGGAAATTTTCTCTATTCAATTCTGAACTTCTTTTAACCTTCCAGAGGGCGCGTTGAGAAATTTCCCTTGAGCGGGCGCTTGTCGTAAATTTTACGTCATCGAGTTTTCTCCATGTAAGTGGTGTTTTCTTTATACAAATGTTAGGGAATTTCTTTAAGGTTATGAAAAATGATAAAAGGCAGTACTTAAAAAAAAATTATTTGATTTTCTTAAAAAAAAACGAAGCAACACTCTAAATGTGTTAGTATTTCAAAACAACTTATTTAGTCAGAATCAATATTCTCATCCTTACAATTGTTACAAACCACCTCAACTGAAGAATGGTTCTTGCATGTAAAGGACTGGCAATGGCAACACTTCATTGAGGATCTTTTCTTATCCAATGCACATAACCGACAAACACTGCATTTTGGAAAGCTTCTGTTTTCTTCTTCGGTTATCGGTTCAACTGCCCGACGTGTTAAGTGGTAAGAGTGGGTGAAGCGATATGGCGCGTCTGTCGTAAATTTTACGACAGCGCGCCCGCTGGAAGGTTAACAAAACAAAAAGCAGTACAAAAATTATTTAAGTGTTAAAAACGTCACACTGATTTAAATTAGTCAGTAATACTAAACAATAAGACGGTAAAGTTTCATTTGACCGGTCGGTGGCCGAGTTGACATCGCATTTGGGTCCCACCCAGGCATAGTGTGTTCAATTCCTCGGCTGGCTAAGTCCTCGATCACAACACAAGCAACATTTTCAGCTTACTGTGGTGGTAGTAGGAGATTTTCAAATATTGTCAGGTTATTCGTAACTCGGGTATGTCTTTCTTTTAAAAAAAAAAAAAAGTAAAATAAAAAATAAGTAAAACACAGAGTAGGTGTAGCACATACGGTATTTTTGCTTATGATACTCAATGTACTGTGTTTTTGACAAATAGCATTGTTCCGCATTTTGGGAGAAACGAGGAAGTGCGTCAAATTTAAATTTATTCTTGTGACAAATCGCAAAGTTTTTTTTTTTTATTTACAGGTATGAATAAAGACAAACCTAAAACCAATGTAAAACCGAGTACATTAAAAAAAAATATATTTTCTTGCAAGACCACAGAATAACACTAAACGTGCTGTGTTGTTGCTTATGAAAAAAATGTTAAAAAGAACAATGATGCCGAAGGTACTTTTCCCCACACATTGATTAATTTATCGATGGTCGGTCACGCTAGCTCAATAGGGACATGGATAAACAAACATGTGTAAATGTTGACGCAACTATCTTCCTCTAACATTGTCCTTGCAATTTTTCCCATCCTATTCTACCTACAAGTACCTGTCATTTTACGACTATACCCACGTTTGTGTGACATTTTACAACAATAAACGTAACTGTCAAACCAGTTTATTGATGAAGCCTGTTTGATGAACATCTCTTTGTTATCAGTGCTGTTATTGATATCAACTCAGGGTAGAAGCCTGTGCAGTGAATATATTCGGTTCCCTCAGTGTCTTTCTTATCCAACCTGGATGTTATGGAAGCTTATGAGTGAAATAAATCAGATCTCCTGTGAGTGAAACCAACCATCAACATCTTTAAAAAACATCAAAGGGGCAAGTCGGATTCCTTCCTTACTCCATGTTCACCATCTCCAACCATAGTTGTGTCAACTTCAAAATTCACAATTAATTTTTACAGTCCTCTCTTGATTCGCCTATTGCGATTACAGTAGCTAAATTTAGTTATCGACATGGTCGTGCTGAACCATCAGATGCACGGTGAATATTCTGTATACATACACAGTGTTACTCACGCTCGGTCAGTTGCAACACTATGTGCAATTTATGAAAAAAAATCGATATGTAAAACAATTACATAACATATTTGTTTCATTATCATTTATGAAACTTGTTAATTACATTACCTTTGGTGTTGGAGTAAACGGAGGGCGAATCATCTTCAACGTGGGTCAGTTCAAAGTATTCAACGGGGTTAGCATCTCCGCTTTCATCTGGAGCCTCGTTTTCCATGTCCTCATCCATCATGAGGGTGTCGTCGGGGTCTTCGGTCTGTCTGTGGAAAATGGGGATGTTGGAACTTCAGAATGGTTCATTCATTTAAAATATTATGAACAATGGTACGACTAGGCTATTGTGACTTTGGACATATTATAGTGATTTGCTATGATGTGATATTTTAGGAAATAAATTGTAATGTACAGCGGAACCTCTATATTTAGCGTAAATTGGTTCCTGAGGGCCTAACGAATATGGAGTAGTTCAAGTTAACGAATATAGAAATAGTTCATCTCGTAAAAAATAACTGAAATTTAGTAAAGTTATGAAAATTAAAAAAAAAAAACTTATAATTAAAATGGAGTTCTACAAATCACACTTGAAAACAGTAAATAACTTGTCCAATCTTTCCTGTTTCTGTCAGTTTTTAGTAATCAATCATTTTATCACACGCTTTTATGTTTTGGTTGACTATGGCAACATTTGGGTGCCAGCTTTCATCCATATTCTTGGTTTTGGTCCAATTAAACAGCATTTCCGTAATGTTATTTTTAATTATCTTACTTTTTGAAAGAATTAGCTGTGACAATGCTGGAAGAGCTTGTATCGAGAGTTACTTCGTCAGATTGCTGATTGGTCAGTTTGATGTTCTTGGCGGCCATTGGAACAGATACACTCTCGTAGTGAGAGGCCTTGTCATCATGGACTTGGAGTTGAATTGTCTGCAATCCTGTCTTTGAGTCCAGTCTCATATGCCGACCGTCATTCCTGTCCCTCACTGACTCAGTGTTAACATCCTGAAAAAATGCAAAAAGTGTATTTATAAATAAACATATTATTTAAAAATCGCCAATGTAGGATAGTCTGTATGTTTAGGTTCTGAATAAAATAACGTGCTCGGCTAGACTGACAAAACGGAAGATCTTTTATTTCTTATCATGAACAAGTTTACACCTCTACATTATAGGTGGCGTTAGTGACATGGTATTTTGAGCATATTACAACAGGCTGCAATAATTAAAGTTGCTTTAAATAACAAGAAGGTTCCAACGTAAATGAGTGTAATAAAAAAATTTACGCAATTCACCGTGGTGTCTATGCCTTGGATCTGCAAAGCTTTGGCCGCCTCAAAGAAAGGGGTTAGTTCATCCTCAGTGACGGCCACCTCTCCTGTGTACACATACTGCAATATGCTGCTCAGGGTGGAGTAGGAGACATTCTAAAAAAGAAAACTTTTAAAAGTATTTTTTATCCTGTAAAGTAAGACGGAGTGAATTTTTTTAATGTTAATAATTTCAAAATCACTATAAGTTTAAACACTAACCCTATAATAAAGAGAAAAAAATAAATTATTGCCGTGCGACGATATAGTGACACACTTCGGGCGAAAGGGGCAGTTCTATCTTTTACGCCGGTCCTACTTGAATGGCTGCAAAGGCACTGCGGTCCGATAATTCTACATGAATATCGTATACCAATCTTTTTGTAAGGGTCCAACTATAAATGTGTACGTACATACATGTACAAATAATGTGACAAGTCTCCCTTTTTCTTATCTTCTTGTCTCTTGTGTGGAAGAATATTTAATCAAAAGGAAACTATATAGCTGTAGAGTGGGTAACAAATCCTAAAACTTATGGCACTGGAGATGCGGAAATCGTTTCATTTGTATGATTTGTGCGAAAGGCAAAACCAAATTTTTTGTAATGTAATAAAATATGTATATTTTTTTACACATATAACATGACTAAATGGCCCATAACTGATTTTAACTTCAGTTTATGGAGCTGTACTACAAAGTAGGCTTTAATTCCAGACAGTACTTTTATATTTATGAAATTACTACCAAAAATAAGTGTTGCATCGAGAAATCGATGAGGGGGAGTGGTTTTGAGTTTCATGCGCTTCGCGTTTATAATATCTTATAAAATTTAAAAATGGATACCTCAGCACGGGTAAGCACCCAGCGAGGCCCACATTACCAAATGATGTTTTAAAAAAATTGTTAACATATCAATAGTAAAAAAATTGTTCTTACGTTGAGGAAAATAACGGGATGTGGACAAGAGGCAGAATGAATCAATTGCTTGATGTAAGGGCTGGCAATTCCCAAGATCAGCTGGTGCACCTTCACCAGGTGCCCATCAGCAGCCAGGGTCAGGTCCACGAAGTCTCCGTTCTAAACAGACAGTTAAATCGTTTTAATATATAAATACCACGTTAAATACACACAGTTAAATTGTTTTAATATATAAATACCACGCTATTAAAGCATTCAACAGTCTTCCACTTGAAACAAAAATTGAGGAAAATAAAAATAAATTCAAACACAAAATAAAAAAAATGGATTAAAGAACAAAAAAGACAATATTACCAAAATTCTATAACATAAAAGAATAAAACATATACACGCAAAAAAAAAAAAAAAAAAAACACGCAACACGCACAAACACATAAATCATTATAAATGCCGATTTACATTCTCTTTTAATATTTTTCTTTTAGTGTGATAATTATATTTTAATTTTTAATCTTTATTTTTAGTTTAAATTTATCTTTATTTTAATATTGTTTTTCTTTTTTTTTAAATGTATAAATTCTTATATTATAAAATGGGGGCCTCAGCACGGGTAAACAACCCAGTGAGGCCAACATTACTGAATTAGAATATGAAATATTGTAAAATAATGTATCAACAATAAAATAATATATATATTTTCCTTCCCTTTGCCAAGAGAGGTAAACAAAATCTCTGAAATGACTATCCTCTTAAAATAGTAAAAAAATATACTGTGGTGAATCTGAGTGACCCCTCGTGGTAACACAAGTTTTCATCTTGGCGTATCGAAGGTTAAAGAAAGACACACACACACATTCCCGGGTTAAATTTTTTCATTTATTTATTTTTATATGTGACACCTTAGAAGAGCGCCCCTCTCTACACAGCGGGTAACATTGTGAGGCGGGTTAAGGCAGGGGCTGTAGGTATGAATAGAAAAGAAAAGTGTAATAATATTTGAGTTCTTCCTACTCCCATCTTTAAAAGCGGATTGTGTTGCTTGTGCACTGAAGGAGGATTTGCTAGCGGACGAACCCGCAACATACGGGTCAACTCAACTACAAACTGGTCAAACTTATCAATGATATTTCATAAGCAGATTTGTTTGTTAATAAAATTAATTTTAATCATTTACATACCTGTTGCAGTACACTGAAATTCGAGCATACACTGCTTTGATAGCTATCCCAGGACAAGGCAAAATGGGTTTGACTCATTTTCCTCTCTTTCTGAAAAAAAAAAGATTTGTAATAATTAACTCCTGTGGCCTCAACCATATTTTGACGGAAGGTCGGAGTATTTCCGCTTTACAATAAAATTCAAATAAATGGAATATTTCTGAACATATCCGAAAACTTAAAACTTTTTTGAAAGGTGATGAAATTCGCTTTCAAATATTATTATTAGAAATAAACATATATTTTTTGAAAAATAAAAATTAATAAGCACACTTTACGTTTTTTGGAACTAAAATTACTGATAACAAAAAAAATAATAAAAACACATGCATTTTATGACACAAATGTACTATAAATTTTTAATGCAAACATAAAAAATGTTTCTCACTTTTTTGCCATTTCATAAAAAATTTTTTTTTTTTTTCAAATTGCGTTCGGAATCTTTGGTTTCATAGAGGTATACTTTTTAATTCTTCTGTGGTTAACTTGAATTTGTTGGTTAATTTGAATATAAAGCGTGGTGTTTTCTCTTTCTAATACCGTTTAGATTATATTTCTAAACATGGGAGATACAATGATTTCTGTGAGTTGTTCCCTAAAGCGAACAATTTAGCCTGAAGTATTAAATTGATGTCGGAATACATACGATTCACACAATGATACAGAGTGAATAGCCATTGGGTCTATAAAAAAATGAATAGTGGTAAGGCTTGATTGGAAACTTTGTCTTTTTTTGACATTGCAAAAAAGAATGTTGGGCTCTGATGTGAAAAATATATTTAAAAGGTTGATAACGCAGGTGTTTAATTTTTTTAAATCTCAGTAATGTTGCCGAAATCCGCTGCATGTTTAGTATGCAACTTTTTTTAAAAATAACACTCGGTTTCAAGTTAATTACTATTAGAAAACTATTTATGCCAGCGGGAGATTGTTAATTTTTTTTCAAGTTTAAAATTTCAAAGAGTTTTGACAGTTAGACGGCTTTTTTTTCTTGTTTGTATGATCATAGTATGTTTGTAGGTTAGGAAATACGCATAAATTATTGAAATAACCTAAACTTAGAACCAATTTTGTTTCTCCATCTCCCCGGACTTAACTAGTATTAAATAAAAAAAAAATCCAAATCACAATTTAATGAAATTATCAATTATCTTTTAAATATATAAATTTGGTGTCCGAGAATGCAGATACCTTTTTTCGTATAATTATTTAGATCAGCTGAAAATATCGATAAATTTAAATTAAATGGTTCTACTAGAAATGTTCACTAACACAAAGTTATTCCAATATTACTGAATATGACATTATTATATTTGCAAGAAATTTGATAACAAAAATTGATCGGTAGAAATGTCAAAAGTGTTCATTCATTACGAAAATCTAAGATATTACATTTGGCAAAATATTTTGAAAACACATACCAGAAAACTTTTTCAAAAAAGCACCCGGATATTGACAGAAATGTAAGCAAATGTCAGACACAAATTCCCGATTTGGGAAAAAATAATACGACGCACGAAACACCAGCCAACTACAAACTTCAACTTCTGAAATCAGGAATACCAACATACTAACGCGATGCTAGAAGCCCACCAAGATTTAAAAAAAACTTGTTTAGTTTATAGCCATTAATTCGTCGCGTTTCTAGACACGCGTTTCAAAATTGCGCAATTTTGAATTTAACCTTTAAAACTTTATATTTCTTTTTAAAAATGGCTCGCCTAACGGTTTTTCGTCTAAACCCTGAACAAAATGACTGATAACAATAAAAACACAAATTTTATAAATTTTTTTCAAATTGTAATTGTAAAAAAAAATTGTTTTTTATGGATTGATTTTTTTATAAAATATACTGAAAGACGAAATGCAAAAAGTTCGAGTAGTCCGAGCTATGCTCAGTAAATACAAATATGGTCAGCTGTGTGAACTGAAAAAATAATAAGTATTTATGTTTATAAAAACAACTAGCTGATGTTTACCCGGCGTTGCTTAAGAGATAGACATATAACATTGCGGGCTTTTCTGTAGGCCTGTTATAGATATACAATTCCGTAGTAACATTATTTTATAAGGTTTAGCCAGCGTTAGCAATGTAAGCGTCCAAAAATATTTTTTTACAACTTGATTACAAAACATCGATTTTTCTCTACTTTCTAGAAATATAATTTTTACATTGTACACAAACATACCACTAGATTTAAAGAAGGAAAGGGCCTAAATACTCCTCGAATATTAAATAAATATGGAAGCCGTACTCTTTAATACCTAATACCAGTGATTTTCAATAAAATCAATAAAAACTTAAAATTTGAAAAAAATGAGAGACTATGTCCTAAAATGATAAAGCTGTGGTTAATTAACGAAAATTTAATGTATCTTTGACTTTATTAATGTATCTGCTTACATATCTTGTTATTAGGCAGGTATATTGAGATATTTTATAGATGTAATTTAAATTATCTAATATTACTATGTGATCTATTCTAATGTTTCCTTAAAACTATAAATGTATTTATCTACAAATATTTTCTTATACATCATATTAAGAATGTTTAATTGGTAGAACCTACAGACAAGCTGCCATATGACAGCTTTGTGGGACTACCCTAAATTTGTACAAATGTTTTATTTACTAAATAAATAAAATAAATTTTAAAAATGTATTATATATATAAACCTTCCGGAAGAAATTCTCAAAAGGATAGTGAAAACCCTATCTAAATTCGTTGCGTAGTTTAAAATAAATAAGCGCACAAACTGACAGACACGGATCGAATCTTTATTTTATACTACTTAGAGATTAGCTGAGCCGAAAATGCATCATAGGCAGAGGGGGGTAGACAAAAAGGTATAATATACAATATTTATAAAAAGGAGAAAGAAATTAATTAACGGGCGGTAAGAATACGAAGATGAAACATACTCCACAACACAGGTGAACTCCTAGCGTGGAGGACAATATACTATACCATTGTATAACAAATATATTAAAGAATAAATAAAATAAAAAAATAAAAAACAAACAAACATACAAAAGTAAAAAATAATAATAATATTATGCTCTCCATTCTTCATTTTCACATCAATCTGTAATCAGATGAAATGCTTCTGCTCCATATTTGTGGACAATAGTAGGTAGTTTATAAATAATATTTAGTAGGATTATAGTGTGCAAATACTGAAGACAGGGCGCTACACACCATTCAATTAGGTTGAGCATTTGTATCAATCAAGTTGAACTTTAAGTTGCGTGTGGAGATGCGTTGTAAGCGATAAGGGGGCATGGCTTTCAAGTTGAACGGTTGTACCGCCAGGGCATCCAACCACCATACCACCCAACTGCAAACAATGTTGGATTATCTGTAGCAAGGTTGAACGGGTGAACCAACTTTATTCGGTCCGCCTAGGGAGCTGTCGTGCGTAGCTGCTTGTGAGCGTACATTAAACTAATAAAAATATTTAAAATGGCAGGCATGACTAACGATTGTGAAGTTTTATATTCTCCGTGTATTGAGATTATTGAACAGAGGTACCATAAAAATGCCATCATCAAAGAAACACTCGAGCCGCCACTACTTAGATCCGCCCCTGACTGTATTTTTGCCAAAAAAGGATTATCTAAAAGAGAAGTTGACTATTTTTTCACACATTTTCAGAAACTATTGCTATAATAATTGTGGATTGATTAGAAAATTATCAGTTTTTGTAATATGAAACAGAATTCAAGGGATTGGAACACCTACTTTCATAGGGATCTCTTCGTGAGTTATTTCGATGCTGCGTTCTTCATCGAGTGGTGATGGTTGTGGAAGCATTTGAAAATCTATCATTATGGGTGGGACCGCTGCGTTCTCTGAACTCTCCCTTGGCAAGGCCTGGACTCTCTTTTGGTGTTTTTTACTAGAAGCATGTTTATCAAGTTCTGATTTTCCGCACACCAATATAGCATCGCATGCTATGCATTTGCACTTATTTTGGTTATCGTAAATAGGCCTCAGCCAGGTCTTAAAAGGGCTCAATGAACCTAACCACTCCGGTTGAAACCTCTTTTTATAAGCTGGTTGTTTGGACTCACTATTACGAGTATATGAGGATGCCTCGACATCCGATAGCTTCCTTTTCGACTTATTATCAACCCTTTCATTGTCACTCATGATTGATAGACAATAAGGAGAACTATAGGTTTTTATTGGTATATTTTCAGAACAATTGCGACCGTTTCTATTTGCTGTTGCTATCTTTTTCTCATAAATAAGCCACTCTCCTTTTGATAGCTTTCCTTTGACAGAATAACATAAATATTGCCAGTAACAAAATATTAATGGCTTTTACCTCAAAGGATAAAGTGTTCTAGCCAGTGTCAAGTTGGGGTGATTGTGAAAAGTAAAGTTTAATTATGTATTTTCTAAAAACCTTAGTTAGCAATCAGTGAAAGCAGTTGGGTGGAAGTGGAAAATATATATATTTTTTTAAATTTTAAAAATACATAAATTTCATAGAACCATAACTTATCAGAAATCTTTAGAAGAATCTATTTTATTAAGCAACTTTATCAACCAAAAACATATCTACAACAAAATGATTGCATTACTTTTTAAACTCAATTTGACCAAACTGCTGGCGATACTATATCCAAAGAGCAATGGGTGCAGAAGGGAGTTCACTCCCTTCCCCCTCATTTTATTTTCTTGATCTCTCGCAAAAACCAGAACCTTTGAAATGGTATAATCTCTTCCAACCCTTTTGCTAACATTTTTTGGTCAAATAAATTTTAGATGCTTTGCAACAAAGCTAAACAATGCACTTCTACTGGTCATTAGTTAGAACACAAATTATGATAAATAAAAATTGGACACCAAATAGTCTAGGATCACCAGCCAAGACATATGAAACATTTACGGATTTTTTAAGCCAAAAAATCAAATGTTTTAAAAAAAAAATTTAAGAAATATAAATAAGCAACCAATATACACTGATAAACGTATTTTACACAATCGATAAACAGCAATTTACCCCACATTCATGGTTGTTTGTCAGTTGTGTAAAATTTAAAACATGCTTAGTAAGACCCTGTTTTATTAGCTCTATGATAGATATTGATTTTAATTGTAATATTATATGGTAAACTGTTCCAGCTCTCAACACAGAATTAGACTCAGTATTACATAAAGTCATACGTATAACATATAATAATGTGTTTTTTTTAGATAAACAAATATTATTTCAACAATGTTCTGCGCATGTGTACTTGTACGAATTGCACGTAGATAATTAAAATTAATAGACAATTTAAAAAAGCGACATTGTCGCAGGGAGAGTGGTATATTTATGGTCGCAGGTTTATTTATGCATTGTCGCAGGGGCATTTAACTAAGCTTTGGCCTTGAAACTCATTTGAAACCGCCACGCCCACCTCAAAATTCTTATAGAAAACGAATAATATGGCTAAAAGCTCAGATCTCATTGGTGAGAAAAGAAGGATTGGTTTGATCTCTCGCTCTCTACCATAATGACTCGTGTAACAGAAAGAGATGACGGAATTTTGCCGTTTGACAGTTTTAAATCATTCAAACAAAATGAGTGGTTTATTTATACACGCGGGTTGTCATTTGCTGCCGAAATACTATCATTTCCGTCGAAAATATTGCGTGTTAAAGTTGTTCGTGATAAAAATACAATATAAGCCAGTGTAGTGTTAGCGAGTTACAAACATATATTCAACCTACCTAAGTAAGTTCAAGTTTAAAGTGAATTGACAATTTTTAGGTTATTCGTTCGGTTTTTTGAACAATGCTTCATACTTGGAATATGTCTTCCTCCACAACGTATAAATGTTATTTATTATATCGATAAACTTATTCATGTTTTTGATTAGTGTTATCCTGTATTATCTTATTGTTTTGGTGAAATTAAAGATTTAAACATATGTAACCATGAGTTCATGAGGCTGAAAAATGTCGGAATTCTTCGTCGTACTGTCGGACAATCATGTTTTGGAAATTTTCTTCAGTGTTTTTGCAAATTTCTTGTCATTTTGGGTTTCTTCTTCTCAGATTAACAAGTTTCATCTTAAGGAAATGCACTGTAAAAGTTTATTTTCTTAGTCAGATGAACCTTGCCCTTGGAAAACATTTCGACATTTTTCTGCTTCAAGGACATTTTTATAGTTTTTTTGGGCTAGTGAATGAATAGAGTAGGCTGAGAGCAATTATGTTGTCTATGGTCGCATCTTTTTTAAATGGCCTTGAGTTTCCTCTACCTTGTCTACTGCTCTGCTCCGCACGGTATGTACTGCTAGTATGCTGCTTGTATATCTGTGGTTAAGTACTGTATAATTCCGTTACATACAAAAAGCCCGAAGATATCGATCTAGAGAGTGGTATATTTATGCATTGTCGATTGTCTGTTTTTGACATGACTTTTTCATGCTAAACAATAACAAAAACTTGCAATAAGCAATTTAGTTGACTAATGAAAAATCTTAGCAATTCACGCCAAAATATATATTGTACGCAATCGGTAAAATGATTTCACATGTGCCATTATATTTTACGTGTCAGTCATATATTTAAATAAATGCTAAACGCGACAAATAAAAGAGAGATAATAATATCATAAAAAATGACGGCTCCAATGGAACGCCTCCAATCCTTGGAATCAATTGAAAAAGATATAATGACGTGCCTTCAAAGCGCAGGTTAGAAACACCCAATATCTTAAATAAACCAGTTACTCATTGAGTACACAACATGTCTCCATTTTGGTATTATTTTCGACTACTTCATTAGTTTTTATGCTGGTCTGCTTAATTTACATTTGAACAGGCTGAAAGGGGTATTCAACTCAGTGGCTTGTCTAATATGTGGTGCCACCGAATACTGTCACATCTTCTACGTGATTGTCTAATTTAAATTTGAACCAACTGAAAGGGGTATTCAACGCAGTGGCTGGTCTAATGTGGTGCCACCAAATACCGTCACATCTTTTACGTGATCGCCTACGTTGGCTTTGAGTCACAGAGTTCAGTTTAAAATGTGTCTTATGGTGTATAAATTAGCGAACAGACTGGCACCATCACATTTGACTGACCTCTGCGTGAGGGACAATCAGTAAATATCATGAGGCGCGCCTCATCCTCAAAACACGTAAATTATTTAAAACCCTTCATATCAGTTTAATTACAATGAGAAACAACTATTTCTGTGCTCAGAACAAACTGGTTCAACCCAAAATTTGGGGATGGCTTTTCATGCACTGGGTCCAAATTCTTGGAATGACTTACAATTTGAGGTGGAAAACTTGTGTTGAAAACTTTAAAACATCATTTGAAGTCAAGGTAGCTTCAATAACAAAAATGTAGAGTAACCTTGAGGATTATAGTGATTTATTTTTGGGGTATTATGCCGTGTTGTGCTATTTGCCCTTCTTTAGCCAACGTTTCGGACAGCATTACAGTGTCCATCATCAGGGCAGATGTGTGCCTGGAGGTAGCGCAATACGGCATAATACCCCAAAAATAAATCACTGTAATGCTTTTGGCTGTGAAAATCTCAAATCGTATCTACTCTTGAGGAGATTAAATTTCTAAACGGGGCTATATATTATATTATAAATTTATTAATTTCTTTCAGGTCAAGCCCTTCTTGAACTTAGTAAGGAAAAATCCAGCCAAAAACAGGCAGAGACACACACACATCAGTTTTTGAAGACTCTCAGTTCTGTTGAGTCCAAATTAAATGAACACATAAACTACATAACTCAAGTGTCGACTGGTCAACCTCACGAGGGATCGGGATACGCTTCACAGAAAGTTCTGCAGATGGCGTGGCATCGGTTGGAGCATGTGCGGGACTGGGTCAATGACCTCGATAGATCAAAGTCTGCTCATCTCGCCCTCGCTAACAGAGCTGCCAATGACACCAAAGTCAATGGAATTGCATCTCTGGCAACGTCTACATCTTCAAGTCTCGGCCCCGGATGACAATACCTGATGTAATAGGTATAAGCTTAAAATGAAAACAAATATCCACTCTTCAATATTTTAAATTGTAAAACTAAAAAATCAATGTTTATCCATAGATATATGAATGTAATTAGATAAGACGCTCAGAGTTGCTTGGCTCTACAGGTGCCAACTGGTACCACAGCTCGGTCGGGCCAAACAACCGCTCACAAGTGGTTCTCGGCACAAGACATGACGTATTGCTAGTCCAATGACTGCCCTAAAATGCTGATTAATTGCTAAAACTGATTTTATAAACTCATTGCATTTAATTTTAATAAGCAATCAGGATTAAATAAGTGTGATTTGAATGAAGAGAGTCCTAAAACGAACCATTTTGAACTTTTACATACCTACTAAGTACTAATAATACGATCATCATTGAAAACAATATTTACCACTTCTACTCACAAAAATAGGCAGTGTGCTAAAAGTATTACCAATCTATCCCAGGTAAACCTTCAGCGGTGAAAGCATAAATAAACCACTTACTAGATCGATATCTTCAGACTTTTTGTACGAAACAAATTGGCCCTTAAAATCCATAGATATGCCAATACATATTTAGACAGTACAATTCTCATTCGGAGCCTACTTATTATACTATACACCAATGAAAAACCATAGACTTTCACAGTTTTATGAACAACCTAGCGGAAAATTTGGGAGATAGGAATTTTACATTCACAAAATAAAACACAACAATGTATGTATATGTCGAGGCAGTCTATTTAGATGCATTTTAATGATGCGGAAGGTTATCGTAAAAGGAGTGGTAATCCTTTTCTAATGTCTGTTTTAAGTCTTGTAAATGCTGGTACTTTTCCTTCCTTAAGGGATTAAATCTGACTCTCAAGTGAAATCTTCAAACTCTGGAGATC
Organism: Hesperophylax magnus; assembly: GCA_026573805.1. Lineage (NCBI taxonomy): Eukaryota > Metazoa > Arthropoda > Insecta > Trichoptera > Limnephilidae > Hesperophylax > Hesperophylax magnus. Next base: position 13,911,534 of record JAIUSX010000022.1, read on the forward strand.
ATTACAGATTCGGCGACGGTTTTGTGCTGGGTGAGATCTACACTGACCGAGAGTAGTCGTGTCAGAGATGCTCGCTAAGTGACGCTTGGGGTTGATGAAGGAGATTGTAGAAGAATTTGATCTGACATTGTCGATCACCCTTGTTGTCCTGTAGAAATAAAACTGATGTACTTACTAGGGTTTGCAAGACCCGGGCAAAGAGTAGCCATGACAGGAAACGTTGTGAAAGAGAGTGTGAAGATAGGTGGGAGAGACTTGAAAGTGGAACTGGTGAGCAAACATGTGCTTTAAGCGTAGAAACTCTTCATGCTCAGCATCACTTTGGAGTAAAGTGAACGCTTCATCTTGCCCGGCTGGTCGATCCCGAGGCGAGAAGAAAGGACGTCGATAGATGCGTGCGTTCCTGCGTACAATGCAGGACAATTGACCCTCCGCCATCATCCCATGAAGCGGGTAATCTTAATGTTGTGACAACCTGGAGTCGCTTGGCAGTTGATGTTACTCATTTCGGTAGAAAATGTTTACTCACATTTATCGATTGCGGTCCAAGTAGATTTGCCGTGTGGCGGGAAATCGAGTCAGATAATGCAACTTCGATTATCAGACATTTGGAAGAAGTGTTTCGGGAAAGAGGCCCGCCCAAAGTAGTTCTCATGGACAATGGTACTGCATTTTGTTCCTACAGTGTTACAGATAAGTGTAAGAGATGGAATGTTCGTCAAAGATTTCGCGCGGCATACCGACCAGCTGGAAACGGTATAGTTGAACGACATCATCAAACAATAAAGAGAACTGCAGCCAGAAGTGGAAGCGATCCCCTGCAGGCAGTGTTTTGGTATAATCTTTGGCTGCAAAAAGTCAGGATGATCAAGGTGTTGCGCTGTCTAGTATAGTTCACACTTACTCGTGGAGACACCCTTCTGCGCAAGTGAATATAGAAGAGGAAGTATTGACTGAGTTCTAAGTGGGCGATCTTCTTGCGGTTAAGCCAGTAGATGGGAGATGCACATCGTGCATGGAAGGGTGACAGGACTTACTTCAGTCAACAACATCGAATTAGATGGCATACCAAGACATGTGCTTGACCCGCGGAAGATGCCTGACAGAGAACGGACTGTGTCTGAGGAGAGACGAGATGGAATTGCCGCACGTTCCACCGTCAATATTTTGGGTTTGTTTGAAGAGGACAGTGAAGAACCGGATCCGGATATGCATCAGGAGGAGATCCACTTGCAATGAGATGGTGACCTTGAAGAAGAGATAATCACAGAACAACGACCTATTAGGTAGGACGCGAAGGGCTCCGGGTTAGTTAAATCAATTTGTGCAGTGATGATGACATCAGGAGGGCGTGTGGTGATAAGCAGGTACCACTGTAAAAGCGGTGAACGCAACAGCAGAGGCACATAAAACAAGAGAGCTACGGCAAAGCGTCACACGGTGCAGAAGACGTCAGTTTAGACTACAGATACAAACACTATTCGTGACTTCACAATTAAAATTAAGGTTATAAAATGTTCAAAATTGATTAATCAACTTATCTTAGTTAATTTCACGGTAAAACTATTACACCGTAAATAAATTTCCTCAGTCTTAAAAACACAACAAGCGTGCACGGCTCACCGGCCAATACTGAATTAAGGAGTTACGAAGTATTCGCGAGTAAAAATGGCACCATGATTTTACGCAGTTTCCTAATTTGTGTTTATCTAAAAGGTAATTTTTTTTTTAAATTTTCGAGTTTTACTAGTCGATGCGGGACTAATTTTAACACCAGATGGCATTAAAAACGTATTTTCCAAAAATTTGGAGTTACGCAGTCTACGAATTAATGCGACGATATATATGTTTAAAAATGTGAACCAAGTCTTCCCCGTCTTCAACTTCTTGTCTTCTGTGTGGAAGAATATTTGATCAAAAGGAAACTATATTAAACCCATAGAATGGGTAATACATCTTTGCACTTATCGCACCGGAGATGCGGAAGTTTTTGTCTTTTTTGTAATGATTTGTGCAAAAATTAAAACATTTCTTTTGTAACATAATAAAAAATGTACATTTTTTACACATATTACATTATTAAATGGCCCAACACTGACTTTAATTTCAGACAATAATTTTATAGTAGGGAGCACTGTCATGTCATTGTCATTTCAAAGATATAATATGTAGTTGTTTAAAACAAAATCCATTTTCTCGAATGGGACCCTTGTTTTCGCTCGCATGAAGTTTGTTAATTTTCAGGTATCCACCAAACTTCAGAAGAATATGACATTTTCTTAAAATTCAAATGAAATGCGGTGGTATGTAGATGGAACTAAAAAAAATAGGACACTGGTTTTAAATAACGGGGTCACATTTAGGCTATCCTACATAAAAACTAAACTGTGCTTTGATGAACCACTATGCTGTTCAATAGTAGACTCCAAAAGCAGTTTCTAGCAAAAGACTTAGGACGGGTTGTTTCAGAAAATTTGAACAATTCATCAAATTTCAACATTCATTTTCAAGTTCTGTGAAAGATTTTTTGAAGTTCTGTTTTTATTTCAGTTCTGTGAAGCAACTAGCCTATAATGATATAATAACAGAACTTGAATAGGACTTTCACAGAACCCGCAAATGAATGTTGAAATTTGATGAATTGTTCAAATTCTTCGAAACAACTCGTCCTTAGGTTCAGTATCATAAAAAGTCAGGTAAAATTTTACATGTCTCACTAATAAATGTGTTTTGTATTTTACACAACTGATAAACCATTAATGTATGCTAAATGGTTGCTTAGCAGTTATGTTTTTTTTTTTTACATTATCTCCACACACCCTGAGGAAAATCGAGGAGAGGAAAGAGTGAACATGGGTCTTGAAGAGACCCATGCTGTAGGAGGGAGGAAACACATAGGCCGGCAAATCATTCCACGCAGAGCTGTTGAACTCAAGAACGAGTCGTAGAAATGACTGATTCTCATGTGACAAATATCAACAGTTTACATATGTTGGGTGCACGTTTGGCGTCTTTCCCGACTATGCACCGGTGTCGAAGGGATCAATGATCCTAGTTGCTTGGAGCATATTCCATCATGATACCGGTAGAACGAGGACAGCATACCCACCTTACGCCTGTGCTCTAAAGATTGCAATCTATTTGTGATAGGGAAATCTATCAAACGGACCACTCGTTTCTGCACGTTTTCTGCAGTCAAGAGTTAAAATATAAAACAGGTTTATTAGTATGGAGGAAAATATATTATAATGAGTAATATCATGTTGAATATATATGTACCTACTTACATAATAAGATTAAAGCATTTTAAAACATAAAAATCATATTGTGCAGATGACTTCTTTCTTAACCATGCCCATCTGCCACACCGGAGGGGGGAAAACAATCCCCCAAACGAGAGTTTTATGCAATATCCAAGTTGTTTTTTACATCACATACTCTATAATTTAGGAAATCCTAGAAAAAAAATCTTATGGAATAGTTACAGCATATACCGACCACCATAACACGGGCATGTGCCTAGCATGGTGGTCGAAAAATTCTTCAATGCATGTAACTAATAATTTCATTGAATAAAGAAACTTTAAAAAAAAATAAAATAAGGACCAAATCTGTATAAACTAAATATTGACTCATTCCGTTGTTCCTTTAGCCCATAGAAATATTCAGTATTTTAATTCAACGCATTTAAAAAAAATTTATCACGTTACTATTTTTTAAGATACCAATTTTTTTATAACATAATATATTTTCAAATATAATTTCATGATGATAATAATTTAATTAAAAAATATCTGTCGAATTCTGATAAAATTATTCCCCCCTCCCCACCCCGATCGCCATTACTTTTTTTAAATTCCTTGTGGCAAACAAGTTGCGAGTTCTGTTGTAAAAAATGCATTTTGCTGAAAAGGACAACAATAATGTTATGTATGTGAGTTACGCTCGATTTCATTTACCCTTTTACAATAAATTTTTAATAATTCGACTGCTGGGCGATGTCCGGTTGTTACTGGAAAAGGCGAAAGGAATTTTAACCGCTTCATGCTTTTAAACGAGTCACGCTCGCGCACTAAATGCGTTCCAATTTCTGCTAGCCCGAGTGACGCTCGCCGGTTTCGACTTGCAGCGTTCTATTTTTAGCTAACACGAGTAACGCTCGTGAAGGTTAGCATTTTACTCAGTTTGAATTTGCCCGCAGTTGAGATTGGTCGTGTTTTTGAGCTGCTTATTTCGAACTTATTATATTTTATTTGAAAAATATATAAAGTTTGAATAAAACATTTAAAAAAACGTGATATAAAAAAAAAAAACTTTTTATTAAAAAACCCTTAAGTTAAGTGGTTAAGATACACAATATATGGGGGACCGTAGTGACCCTCTTCATACATGATTTTTAACTTCAGATACGTAAAGGTTAAGTTTGTCTTTCCACCGCCTGCAGAGATAATTATGTCAATTCTTATTCACCATCTTTAATTTGATTCAGTAAAAAAGTGTAATTAATTTTGTGACAGTATTTTATTTATTCTTTTCTCATACAAATATCGTAAACTTATTAATAAAATTGGTGAATTGAAGAAAAGTGTTTCATTTGATGTATTTTTCCATGAATTTTCTGTGGAATTCAGAACGAAGCGAATCGTTGATGAAGGTGTTGGCTTTCTTGTCTGGTTCGGATCGCGCGCAGTTCTTGAATACTACATCATCATCCCAACGTCTCTTCACCTGCAACAATTATATCCATTAGAAAAGTCTTACACCATTCTAGTCAGTGGCGGCTCTTCTAAGGTCATTTGGTCAATGACCTTCCAATAATATACTGCAATAATATTAACACGTTGAACGCCATTGTGGAAATGAAGAAAAATTACCATTTTAAATTCGAAAAAAAAAATACTCAGATGGCATCGGCGACCATCAAAATGTATTCCTTTTTTTTTTTTGATCAAAATTTTCCATGAAAATTAACTGCGGTCACCGGTGACCGTCATGGAGCTATGGGAGAAAAATGACGATTTTCGTTATGAGGTCACCGGTGACCTACATGGCGTTCAACGTGTTAATATAAAAAAAAAAATTAACAAACTACCCGATTATTAATTTAGTTTTTATTTGACCAGATTTATACGCTTTTTCGATTCGTTCCAGTGCCATCTAGCGTCTAAATGAGAAACTATTGTGATGTACCTACTGTGGATCACTTTAAATTTTGTCCCAAACCAATCACCTTTCTTTCTCTTAGCTATAGAGACAAAGGAGGTAAACACTATCATGTCTGACGTATGCTTAGTAGCTTTTGTGTGATAAACGATAGCCATCTTGAACGTGAATATTAGTTTGCGAAATTATGTTTATCATTGTTGACGTAATTTGCATGGAATAATTTAAAATGTCAATTCTGTGGATATCGTATTTATTTATTTATTAATGGACATCGTCCAAATTACAAAAAAATAACACGAATAAAGTAAAATGAAAAATATAGGAGTAGACAAAGGTACATGAAAGCAAAGACATAAGGTAGATATAATATAAGAAAATAAAGTGACAAGTCGAATCAAGTCAAGAAAACGCCGTGGGTCAGGACCACAGGACACTTATAATATTCCGTCACTTGTTTAGCGACTGGCAAAAATCATTTAGACTTATCCCAAAAAAGTTAAGGTTTTGACTTGAGTTGACCAGTCTACACATTCTGGACAATGGTGAATAATATCCATAATTTGTCGAATGATGGTTGAGGAAGAGCAGTTCATTATTTCTATTTAGAGTCTTTGCGAGGGGATATTGAAGAAATCGCAAACAATTCATTGAATCATGACATACATATTCAAATAAAGTGACAATTAGTTTATGTTACAAGAGAGAAAAATAAAGAGGTTAAAAAGATATTTTAAAACGAAAATTTTTGTTAGTAGATTTGCGGGAGCAATAAAATGAACGGTTCCATGATATTTCATCAAAATGACAATTCAACTCACCTTCAAAAAGTGATATTGAATCATTAAAAGTGATGAAACAAAACTAAGTTAAATAGTTACCTATGTAACTTATTTAACCTAGTTTTTGTTTCACTTTTTATGACATTATATTTGTATTGTTTATTATTGTATTGTTGTATAATTACAGATTTGCTGTCAACTTTTCCTAAAATATATAAATAAATATCACTTTTTGTAGATGCGTTGAATTGTCATTTTGATGATATACCCGATCACCAAAATGAATGTATAGGTACTTTTGCTTTAATAGTTTACTTTTTAAATCTACTTATAAACAATGGACTGAGGTTGGAGTTAGTGATTTAAAAAATTTCATGAGGAAAAGATCTTTTAAAAGAAAAAAAACATTAATTAGTTATTTGTGTAAATAATTAGATAAAAAATCAATTAAACAATATTGTACTACCGGCTTAACATTTATAACATTTGATATTCTTGTTTTTCAATTGACCTTCCACTTCTAGGCTCCTAGAGCCGCCTCTGATTCTAGTTATGCATTTTAAAGTTCAGTTCTGTTTGTTTATGGGCATTTTAGCCAAAATTTGTACATAGCCTTTTTGGCATGTCCCAAGATTTTGATTTGATTTTTCATAGTTATGTATGAGAGTTATATATTATTTTGAACATACAAACTTATTAATTTACTTTATTTGGTCAGTTAAATATAACTGTCGAGCCTGCAGATATTTTTAACTAATTATTTAGATAAAAAAGATTGTGTTTTCCCATTTCTACATTCAATGAAACAAGTCTGATTTAGAAATTAATTTTAGGTGAATAAGATTAATTTTGTGATGTCTTGAATAGCTTACATAATATATTTTTGGAAAATATACAGTTTTTACGTAAATTTGGACCAACATTAAAAATAAAACACGTTCAAGATTTCTGGTACGCAATCCGTTAGTTCCATTTTGTGGCCATGTATGTATTTATGCATATATTTTAACGCCGTTTTTAGAGGCTTTTGCATATAAATAGTTTATAAAATTACAAACAATTATATTATTTATTTATTTAGCCGCACGAGTGCGGAGCGACCATGAGATTTGTTAACACCAAATTTGTACGGATCAATAGATTTTTCTCTACCAAATCTCACTTTGGATCCAAAAACTCCTAAAAGAACCAGTTCCTCAAAGTGAAAGCAAAGTCACCGGGCCAGAAAATCTACCATCACTAATTTGAACAGCTAATATTAATATTGAAAAAGGCTAAAATATGCATTGTGCAAATGCATAAATATTATAGTCTAATAATTATAACCATTGTATTTGTAATAGTTACCCACTAAGTGAATTTTGTTCTATAGAGTTCTATGAGAGATGGGATTTCTAAAAAATAATTGAGCATATCAACATACCTTCAAATCTGCTTTTGGAGCACTGGCAGTATAGTTTAGAAGTGGGTTTCCAGACAAAATGTTCTCCATCCTGATCCTCTCGTCTTCTTGACGCTTTTCTACTTCCTGTTAAATTAAAAGATAGGTTTCATGAACAGACATGTGAAAACGTAGTGCATCGATCTTATACTCCAACTGCTAGTGAATGCTTAGTTCAAATCATATTTCCTAAGTCAAATAAAGTAAAGAAATCAAGAATGAGATTATAGGTAGCCCGTCTTCCCACGGGCCTGTAAGCAATCACCACAAACTGAGTGCTGCAAGACCCTGCGCAGAAAAGTAAGTTCGTTATAGTAAGATAATAGTCTGCAGGACAGCTCGGTGTAGAACTTTTCTGTGCAGGGTCTTGCAGCATTTGGTTCACGTTGATAGCTTACCGACCCGTAGGACGACGCGCGTAGCCTCCTGTAATTCATACTCAGTTCTTGTTTTAAACATTACTCCTTCAATCGTCTTTACTTCCTAGTATTAGTTAAGCACCAAAACTGCTTACATGGTAAGATGTACATACCTTTTTCTGTTGTTCAAGAGCCCTTTCTCTTTTGATACGATTGAGTTCGGCGAGAAGGGCAGCAGTGTCATCGTCTGAATCATCCGAATCTGAGGAATCACCTTCAATAGGGTCATCTGCATCAAGGCTGGCTGCTGGAACTTGGTCAATTTTAGGCCTCTTTATCAAACTCTCCACCTTTCGTCCAGTTGTCATTGGTTTTCCATCCTTCACACTCTCCCTCTCTTCAAGTTCCTTGCGGAAATCACGAGTGCGAAGTTCATCTGTGGTTCCTTGTCCTTGTTCTCTGAAATATAGAGATGAATATTATGCACACGGCTTTGATAAAACAATATTAATATTAAGAACGTTATGGTCAAATACCTGAATTTGAGCTTGGTGTGTCCGGGTAGATCCCTACTGGAATATTGTCTGGAGATAGCACTCAGATCTTTCTCACCACGGCCAGATCCACCTCTGGCAGGATCAAACGTTGGACGTGCGGCTGTGGTCATTTTGTGTGAAGTTCTGCCGCAATTTACTAAAAGGCAACAATTTTATGACGTTGGACTATAACGTTTAGCTCCAAGACAAACTTCAAATAACTTTAACAGCGCGAGTATGGCAATCGGTAAACAAAACACAAACGTCACAAAAATACGCAATACCATAAATAAACCAACCAGACGAGGACTTTAAGCATAGATATTACGAGGAATACTAAACCACAGAAAAAAAAATAAACCAAACTAGAGATGGTCGATATTCTTGTCCCGGCTCCTTTGACAAATCTTGTGGTGACAAACATTATTTAGACACGAGTGATTTATTTATGATGGTGAAATTGATGGGCATTGATCGATGGTGATGGGTGTATTATTTTACAGGATATTTTGAGGTTATGTCGAAATGAATACAAATATAACAATTATATAGTCATCTGCTTGTACATAATAAATATTATATTGTGATTGTTGACTATTTATTGAGGAAACAAAGAGTCGTACATTAAAGTATAAACAATAAACATTTTTATGTTCTAGACCAGTATTTCTCAAAGTAGACGATAACGCCTCCCTGTGGGCGCTAGAGACTTTCAGGGGGGCAGTAGAAGGCTCTAAGAAAATTAGGCGGCGTTAAAGAAATCTGGAAGGGCGACGGCAGACAAATTCTATTTATAAAAATCCGACGGAATCTAGCTGAATTCAATAATAATAGTTTGTTTTACTACCATACAACAAAACTAATTTTATAACAAAACTGGTATTTGGAACATTGTTAGTTAATTTTTAAGTTAAGTAAAACACTAATAATGCAATTATATCTTTTATATCACCGTTATTGGTTCCACAAAGTTTGTATGGAAAACTGTATCGTAGTATCCACCTTCAGTTCGTGCCGTGATTGTGGCAACCAAGTTCTAACAAGTTTTTGTTAAAAACAACGCGATTTTTACACCCCTGCATAAATTGAAATTATTATCTTACCCATTCAAACTTGCTCAATAGTATTCGGTTACTCACATGGGGTAAACAAGTTATTGCAAGTTTATCTTCTTCCTATCGGTTCGTGTTATATTTTCAATATATACAAAGACAATGATTGTTCATTTTATTTTCATTACCTTTTTTATTGCGTATCGCATCATCATATCGGTAGCAGGTTTTGAACCTCATATTTTACTCAACTAACTAAACTATTTCGGAAACAACTAAAAAGAGACGACAGTACAGTGCGGACTGAAAAACGGATTTATCGAAAATCTTATAAGCCCGTCATCGCCAATGTACCTTATGAGCCAAATAAAAAACATTTTCAAACCAAGCGATGAAGCCATCTAGGCTATAAGAACATTAAAATAAAATGCACTCGGATAAGAAATACAAAGATGTGATCTATTTTCTGACCTTGATCTTAGAAATAGGATATGAATCACACCCTATCGACCCTTTCCATCTAATAATGTATGATCAAAAAGTATATTTGCAATAACTGTTACGCAAAAGATGGTAATGCAAAAAGATAAGTTAAAAAATATGTGAAGCACTAGATTTTTTTAAATCTCAAAGTGATTGTAGCAGAAATTGTAGACGTGTTCAACAGAACGGAATATAATTTGTATATAGTTTTACGTGTCCAGCCGGGCTTTTACATGCATTTTAAAACAGAATATATCTAGTAACAGTTACAAGAAGGCTATAATAAAATATGTCAATAATAATTACAATGAAGGTTAGCATAATACTATTCTTCTGGATGGATAATTAAAAAAATATATCACTTTGATTACTGTTCCACTGAATTATTATGTACATATTTTGGACAATAATATATATATATATATATATATATATATATAAATACGATCAACGTATGTTTGATATTGATGATTCCAAACGACTGATGCAAACTCCAGTTATGACAGAATTAGTGCGTGGACTCGAACCCAGGACCCTTGCTTTCGAAGGCAAGGGTTCTGGGTTCGAGTTCTAGATGTGACCGTATCCTTTTCTATTTTTTCTGTTTCAGATTTTCGTTTAATAATCGCTAATATTGTCTTCAATAATTAAATATTAAAAATATTTATTTCGAAAAGAAATGAAAAGAAAAATATTTTGCTTAAATAGTGTAAGTGAAATCATTAGAGTATTTGAAAAGAGTCACGCTATTTTGCTTAAATCTGCCTCAGAGGAAATTCGAATAACAGAACTATCAAATTATTATTTCAGTATCAATTTATTTCAAAATAATAATAGGGCATTCCAGCGACAGCGTTGTCACCGGGACAAAGTAGCTGGGACTGGAATATCGACCATCTCTATTACGTTCGCACATAAATCAACGATCTATCCTATCCACTATCTTCGCTCATCAATTTGAAATGTTTTTGTATTGTTGATTAGAGAGTGGTTTATTTATAGTCAGGGGCATTTAACTAAGCTTTGGCCTTGAAACTCATTTGAAACCGCCACGCCCACCTCAAAATTTTTGTAGAAAACGAATAATATGGCTAAAAGCTCAGATCCCATTGGTGAGAAAAGAAGGATTGGTTTGATCTCTCGCTCTCTACCATAATGACTCGTGTAACAGAAAGAGATGACGGAATTTTGCCGTTTGACGGTTTCAAATCATTCAAACAAAATGAGTGTGGTTTATTTATACACGCGGGTTGTCATTTGCTGCCGAAATACTATCATTTCCGTCGAAAATATTGCGTGTTAAAGTTGTTCGTGATAAAAATACAATATAAGCCAGTATAGTGTTAGCGAGTTACAAACATATATTCAACCTACCTACGTAAGTTCAAGTTTAAAGTGAATTGACAGTTTTTAGGTTATTTGTTCGGTTTTTTGAACAATGCTTAATACTTGGCATATGTCTTCCTCCACAACGTATAAATGTTATTTATTATATCGATAAACTTATTCATGTTATTGATTAGTGTTATCCTGTATTATCTTATTGTTTTGGTGAAATTAAAGATTTTTAAACATATGTAACCATGAGTTCATGAGGCTGAAAAATGTCGGAATTCTTCGTCGTACTGTCGGACAATCATGTTTTGGAAATTTTCTTCAGTGTTTTTGCAAATTTCTTGTCATTTTGGATTTCTTCTTCTCAGATTAACAAGTTTCATCTTAAGGAAATGCACTGTAAAAGTTTATTTTCTTAGTCAGATGAACCTTGCCCTTGGAAAACATTTCGACATTTTTCTGCTTCAACGACATTTTTATTTTTATAATAGTTTTTTTGGGCTAGTGAATGAATAGAGTAGGCCGAGAGCAATTATTTTGTCTATGGTCGCATCTTTTTTTAAATGGCCTTGAGTTTCCTCTACCTTGTCTACTGCTCTGCTCCGCACGGTAGGTACTGCTTGTATGCTGCTTGTATATCTGTGGTTAAGTACTGTATAATTCCGTTACATACAAAAAGCCCGAAGATATCGATCTAGAGAGTGGTATATTTATGTTTATAGTTGATTATTTGTCAAATCGTGAGGTTTATTTATGGTCAAATCTTTGATGATAATTTAGTATTTTGTGGACAAAAGTAAGTGCTTATGTATTAAGTATTTATGGAACTGTCATCAATACTGATAGAAACTGAAATATTAACATTACACACTTTCCATTATTTTCAGTATTGAAGAAAACATGGCACAATACTTTGGTTTGTCATGGGACAATTTCGAAAACAATGTATGCTCGAAGTTTGCTGCACTACAACAGGTTTGATGCACCATTTACATATGTTATTAAATTTAAATTCATCTTTAAAAGGATTCAATTTGGCCCTAAATAGTTAGATTTTAAATCAATCAAAATTATTTTTCAGCGTATGCAATTTTAACTTACTAAACTTTCCATTATTACTGTCCTTAGACTGGCGAGTTTGTGGACATGACCCTTGCTGCGGATGGCCATCTTGTGAAGGTGCACCAGCTCATACTGGGAATAGCCAGCCCCTACCTTAAGGCATTAATAACCTCCGCACAGTGTAAACATCCTGTTATTTTCCTCAATGTAAGTCACTGGATGAATATCGATATACTATTGCATGTAATCGATATATGTATTGCATGTAAGAAAAAACAGTTCTTAGATATTTAATTGACTGAGCGTAGCAAAGGCCTGTTTTGCTCAAAATTTTCAAAACATTCGAGGATCCCACCACTTACCCGCCCCGGTATAGGTAACTTATGGTTACCCCTTCAGGGCTCTTGCAAGGACGCTAATTTTTTTGTTAAGAACGACTCTACATTTAATAAGAACGAAGCTAAACCTCGAATGTCCCCGCATACGTTTTTAGGAAAGCAGTCTGCGAGTGCTTACTGTGTACAATGTTAGTTTGTTAGTGGAGTACTTGCCTCTGTTTCTATGTTAGTAGAAGGGGAGAAAAATAAATACAAAAATTAAAACAACTGGTGTAGACTGTTTGTCTACATAGTATGTGCATAGTAATTTAGAGAAAACAAAAGTATAAACGAAAAACATCTGGTGCTGGTCCGGAGAGGAATAATCCACATTCTTCTCGGCGGTCCCGAGGCGAGTCAGTTGGTGATTGGGTTGATCGGTTACGAAGTCAGGGGACCGCTCCCCTTAGCCGATTTCTCGGTGGTGCCCTGAAGAAAGTGTAACTGGGAGCTGGGGGAGTGGATACCCGAAGATCCTAGGGAGAGATGCGTCGAGTCGTCGGAGGCGGGGAGGAAGATCCCCTAAGGTCGACCGACCATCCCTCAAACCTGCTACTATCCTCGGGGGAGGCGCGGTAGGTTTGTGGATATCCTGTTTCCGGGGTCTGTCCGTTGGCCGTATGAGGGGACGAGGTTTATCCACCCCCTTGTGGGGAAAATGGACATTGACAGAACATTGATGTTCAGTTTCATCCCGGACTCGTGTTGTCCCTAAAGGTGTCTTCTATATGCGTGTATAACCTGAATAACAAAATATAAGAAAAGAAAGCAAAAGAGAAATGTGAGGAAACTATAAAGAAAATTATGAAGCAAAAATAAAACAAAAGTATGAAAGAACGGAGAATTGGTAGAAGCTACAATTTCCATAGCAAAAAAAAAATATATATATTATTTGTCATTCCAAGGTATTCACAAAGATGGGAGCTGCTGCTCCTGGGTCTGGTGTTTATCATCTGAGCTGGGTGAAGAAAAATTATCAGCAAAATCTGGCGAGGGTGTAAAAGAGTATACAAATCATGGTCAAGGAAGTCAGGAGCAAGTACACCAGGTTATGATTGATTTTACTCTAGTCAGCGACTCTCAAAGCTGGCCATCTCTCAACCCATGACTTAACATACTTCCTCAGACATTCGAAATTTGTCTTGTTCGAAACGAGATCGGCGTTCCAAACCGGTCTCGTGATTACATCTAGGCCTCTCAGTAATTCATCCCTCGCATCCGTCATTATCTCGCAGTGCCACAGAATGTGCTCGGCGGTTTGGTCCGTATTGCCACAGGCGCAGTTGGGATGGGGTGACAGGGAGAGTCTATGAAGTCTCCCCCTGAATTCCCCATGTCCGGACAACAGTTGAACCATATAGTGGTCTGGTTTGATGAAAGCCCCTTCCATTCTGAGTTTAATTGATGGGAAGAAGGAGAAGGTCCATCTTCCCATATTCGACCTATCCCACCGAGATTGCCACTCTTTGAGTGACAGCTCTCGCATTTGTTTAAGTCGACTGGGTAGGGTCCCGGCACCGCCTGGTGTAATAATTACACCGAGGTGGTTGGCCGGGAGGCCCCTAGTCAGCTTTTTCTTTGTAAGCACTTCCCTAATCTCTAGATCGATTGGCAGGACACCTGCCAACACTGGAAGTGCGTCCGAAGCGACTGTTCTATAGGCTCCAGAAAGTGCCAACAAGGGAGTTCGCTGGCCCCTCTTGAGAGCCAAGAGTATAAGGGCATTATCCAGACGATGTTCCCAGACGCAGGCGGCATAAGTGACTTGCGCCACAAAAACCCCCCTGTATAGGAGACGGATCGCTGGTGTCCTCAATCCCCATTCCGTAGTGGAGATTCTCCTCAGCTTCAGAAAAAGGGCCTGGGCCTCAGTGGAGACTTTCTTAACGTGGGCTAAGAAGGAGGACGATCGATCTAGAGTAACTCCAAGATATTTTACTGTCTCTACGAACTTGATTTTGGAGTCTCCCATTTTGATGATTGGGTTTCTCTCTCTGCTGAGAAAACCTTTCATCAGGAGACCCATGGTTTTTTGGGGAGCGAAGTTCAGTCTATTTCTCTCTCCCCATTGGAGGATCATGTTTAAACCTTCACCTGCCTTTCGTTCAAGCTCTCTCCTACTGTTCCCCGCAACCAAGAAAAACTTGTCATCAGCGTAGTCGACCGTGATGCATCCCGCAGGCAAGGGTAACCTGGAGGAGTCATCAAACTTTATGTTCCAGAATTCAGGGGCCAGAACTGATCCCTGTGGGCAGCCCATGTCCACCTCACGTTCGATGACAAAGTCCCCAAAGGTGAGGATTATGGTTCTATTATTGAAAAAGTCTGAGCAAATTTTAAAAAGCCACGGAGGGCAGCTTCTACTTTTGAGTTTGTTGAGCATCATCGGCCACCACGCATGATCGAAGGCACCTGTGATATCAAGAAAGATCCCCACGACATACTTCTCAGGTCGAACCTTCACCCATTCAAGCGCATGCATAAGGGCATGCTCTGTAGATTTACCGGGAACAAAACCGAACTGACACGGGGTGGGAGGGGTGAGTGTTCGGCGCAGGCGTTCTCTGATTATTTTTTCCAGTACCTTACCCATTATCGGCAGCAGTGTTATCGGACGGTACGCCTTGACATCAGAGCGTGGTTTGTCAGATCCCTTTGGTATAATCTTGAGCATACCCCTCTTCCATACCGAAGGGAAAATTCCTCTTCGCAAACACGTCTCCATGACCTGCAGGAACTCCTCCTGGGCATAGAGCCATACTTTCTTCACGATTATACCGTTGATTCTGTCATGCCCAGGTGCCTTCTTAGGACCCAAACCCTTAATTATAGTATCCATCTCTTCTCTAGTTATTCGCATCTTATCCTCCTGGGAGAGGGTTCTCGGTGGAATCCTTGCCAGATTTCTTATCTGTTTATGGTGGTCGCTTTCCCCAATTACTGAGTCTAATGGGACTAACTTTCCCAGAAGTGTATTGAGAGTGGTTTCCACGTCCACTGTCTCAACGTCCCTTCCCTCAAAATTTGAAATTACACTCGAAAGATACCGTTCAGAGCCTTTTCCGGATTTCTCAACGGCGCTGTGGATTTCCCACGGGTTGGCGTTCCCTATATCTTTAACCCAATTATGCCAATTAGCTCGTTTTGCTGAGAGGACTGCCAACTTGAAGGTTCTACGTGCAGCCCTGAGGCGCTCCATGCGAGCAGCGATCTCCTCCTCTGTAAAGCTGCCTCGTTTGGTAGCGCCCAAGGCCCTGTAGGCCTTCTTGAAGGCTCCCTTCAGCAGAGTCAGCTCAGGCGACCACCAAGGATTCCTTGTAGACCTCCTTGGGTTTGCTCTTCCCAAAGAGGACTCTGCAGCTGACACTACGGCTGCATTGAAAAAGTTCCCCAAGTTTTCCGGATCTCTTGCTGCTACGTCATAGAATCCCCTTAAAGTGTCGCGTAGCGCCTCCCCAAATTTATCCCAATTCGCCATTGTGGTTTTGAAATTCCAGGAGGATCTCGGAGTTCCGGTCTTTTTGACACCCACAGTAAAGGTAATGAGCCTGTGATCGGAGGCTATTGCGCATTCATGTACCTTCCAATGCGATATCTTGGCCGCAACAGATCCAGAGCAAAGAGTTAGATCTATGTTGCTCTCCCCGAGGGTATTCGAAAAAGTGTACAGTGAGTTAGGCTCATTTAATACAATAAGACCTTGCGCCGCAATTAGATCTTCTACGGCGTCTGATCGTTCCGTCCTATAGCTTACAGCATGATCGAACCATATCGGGGAGCGAGCGTTAAAGTCTCCTCCTATAACTATGTTACGACCTTTAAGCGCGTGAAGAGCGCGCGTCAGGCTCAAGATATGCGGTTCAACCGGGTTCCCATACTTAAAGTATACTGAGATCAAGAAGATCTCAGTTTCGCCAAATCTAATAGATACGCAGGTCTGGTACTCGTTCGACAGTCCCACCAGAAGGAGGGGGCTGATCACAGAAGAGTTAACCAGGATACCCGCCCCTGGAGAGGTGCCTACTTCGAGCACCAGACCTGGTGGATTTATCGGTGTCTTACCAAACCAGGTGTATTGCTCCTGAATAAGCAAAATGTCGATTTTTAGGTCAGAAATTGTCTGCAGTGACTCCAGTGTGGCGGCTCTGGACCTCTGCAGGTTGATCTGACCTATTTGGAGAAGGGGGTTACAGGCCATAGTCCGTCATTTTTACTTGAGTCTCCACTGCAGCCCGTAGGGCTGGGCAGGATCTGTCACCAGTGGGATGATTTGCCGGCTTTTTGAATTTGGTACATGTTGCACAGGTACCGGGTGCTGTTTTCTTGGGGCAGTTCTCAAAGTCGTGTCCAGGTTGGGCACAGTGACGGCAAGTGATAGATTCCTGGGAACAGGATTTACTAATGTGCCCATATAAGTGGCATTTGTAGCAACGCGTGGCTCCTAGGTAGTCCCGGACACGACAAGCATTCCACCCAGAAGCAGTATCCACTGTCAATAAGGGCCTTCCGTACCTCGGGATGGCAAGTTACCACCATATTCATGGTGCCTGTATCCTTTTTTCCAAATAATGAAACTCTGCGCATTGTGCGCACGTGATCATCCTGTGAAACGGTGGCTTTGCCATCTAGGTTATTAATAAAGATTTCTTTAAAAAGAGCCGGGTCAGCAGACGGTTCACCTCTCGGGACATCGTTGATTACTATTTTGGGAAGGCGGCCTTGAGGAGCAACAATTTTTATACCCTTCTCCGCAAGTTTCTCCTCGACCTTTTTTATGTTGATTATCCCTTCTGGAGACAAAACAGGACAAAAACTCAAGCTAGTTGCATTTAATCTATCTGTGAATTTGTTTGTGTGTTCCGTGTCCGGTCAGTCCTGTCAAGATGGTAGCCACGTTGGATAGTATGTTTTTACTCTGCCAGAATTCGCGTGAGCCTTACGATTTTTCAAATCTTAATAATCAACATTAATCGAGATCTAGATAACAATTAACAATATGGTTAATGTCTATGAAGATCTGGAAACTATGCCACGTTTTAGAGCATGGTGCACGTGTCTAAAACAGCTTCACTTCAAGGATAACGATTATAATATATTAGGTTAGGTTAACATTGTTTGTGTCAGCAAAAGATGTGAAAGGTGTTGAGAACTGCCATTATGGTAAACTGAGCTAAACTAAGTACGGGTGTGCTATGTTTACTGGAAAGAATTTAATTATGCTTTTTTTTTTACTTGCTTGTTGGGATATGGGAATCTATCAAACGGGCCATCCGTTTTTATACAGAGTCATGGGTTTTTTGAGGGCAGGCAGATTTTTGCTGATCTGCAGGTCTTGCTCGAAATTTGACCTATTTATGATCCTCTTGCTTTCCTTTGCCATTTTGTTAAATGCTGATCTGTTTTCAAACGTTCGAGATGTGTTGTAGCCTCGGTAAACCGCATTTTTTCGCCGAACTGCTTCGGAGCATTATCGACTGAACCACGGTTTTGAGCCCACACAAGTTTCTTTAACAGAGAATTGTACATAGCCATCCATCGCGGATGTAATGACTTCACCAATTTCCTGGGCACATCCGGAAGGATCCGAAGTCTGAAAACAGACACTGACCACGGGAAAGCATTGCAATGTGCCCGCAGACCAAACCAATCTGCTGACTATAGTGCCCCATTTTTCTCTTCAGCCTCTCGTTTAGCGGTCTGAACAGGGATTTATGTCATCACCAGGCAGTGGTTGGACGATCCTAAAGGTGATGTGACCTCAATCCTGTACCCATGTGGCACAGTGTTTAGAAATAGGTCTAACAGATTGGAGTGGTGAGTCTGGACATCAGGAACCCTTCTAGGCTCCTGAACCATTTTCTCCAATCGGTGGCAAAGGACAAACGATTCCGCCTGTTGTCCAGCCGAGTCTGTTGATTCAGAGAACTTCAACCATGGTTTGTTATGAACATTGAAATCCCCCAGAACCACAAACTCGGCCGAAGGGTAGCGGGGCAAGAGATCATCAATAGTATCACCCAAAAGTTTGAATAGCTCGGATATAGAGTATTGATACGAATGCGAATACACACGTCTTTCTGGCTCGCCGTAATTAAAATTTTTTTTCGCGAGTTTTTTTTCACTCTCGCACGAAATAATGAGTGATACCGTACTCTTTGAATTGAGAAGCATCATTCTCGAACAAAACAAAACAATAAACGAATTATTAATCCGTGTAAAGTCCGTGGAAGAAATATTAAATCGACAGGCGACAAACAGTGTAAACACTAATGGTCTACCTACACCTCCCGCTACCGCCAGCTGGGCTGACGTCGCCGCACCGCCCGCCGCCCCCCCCGCCAACCCGCTCGCTGTTACACTAACCAAAGAACGTATGCGCACTAGGGCGGCCACCAAGGCCAAAAATAACGCAAGTCATCTCGAAGTCCCCACTACCAGCGGCGCAATCCCCAAAACACAGACGACGGAACCACGCATTCTAACTTCCGAATCTGAAGCGAAAACCGCGCCAAATAAGGAAGAATGGATGAACGTCAAACGCAGACAACGGACAAGCAAGAATCTGATTGTCGGAAATGGCGATAAATCCTCTAGTATCAAGGTATGTCCAAGGATAAGGAATATCATAGTATCTAGGATTTCAAAGGACACCACAGTAGATGATATCCGAGCGCATCTAGAGAAAAATAATATAACAAACTGTGAGATAGAGAAATTCATCGCTAATTCTCAGGAATACGCAGCGTTCCGTATAGGAGTAACAGATGAGTTATACGATAAACTTTTGCAGGAAGATTTGTGGCCCCGAGGAGTACCGGTAAGAAACTACCGTTACTTAAAACCGAGACAAAATCCGGTTGATCTTAACCAAAACCGAGGCAAACAAAACGATTCTGCGGCCACTAAATGACTAGAGAGCAGAGTTAAAGTAAATTCACTCCCCTGCACAATGTATTATCAAAATGTGCGGGGATTGAGATCTAAGACCGATGACTTCTTACATAGTGTTATTATACAAGACAACGACTTTATATTATTGTCAGAGACCTGGCTCAACGACAGTATTCATAATTGTCAACTGTTCGATCAACGATATGACGTCTTCAGAAAGGACAGAACTTCAGGCCAATCAAGAGGAGGAGGAGTGCTACTAGCCGCGAGACGTGATCGCGTCCAACAATGCCAGAGACTCACGTTTCTAGAAAATGATGGCGAAAACTTATGGATTAAGGCCAAAATAAATGAAATTAGTATTTATATATGTATAGTGTACATTCCACCGGCTTCACAGAGAACTACTTACTCTGATTTTTTCGATAAAATCATAGCTAGTTTTAACTTTTTAGTAGATAAAAAAATTATTATTGTTGGCGATTTTAACTTACATTCCTGTGTGAGTCACAAAGCAACTCAAACAGATTTGTTATATTTTATGGAACTATTTCAATTGGAACAGAAAAACTTAATCACTAATATAACGAACAGGACACTGGACGTTATTATCAGTAATTTTGACTTAAAAGTGTTCAAATCCGTATACTCACTTGTTAGTGAAGATTCATACCACCCATCTTTATATATAGAATTCGCGCTCAATGTAAGCAAAGCCTATTGTCGGAATTTATTAAATGAAGACAATGGAAATTGTGTTAAGCGAGGATGGAATCTAGAACGTGGTAATATCGAATATTTTTATGTTTACTTGAATTCTCACGACTGGAAACCCTTATTAAAACTTAAAGATGTAGATTTAGCAGTAGAATATTTTTATAATGTAATTTATGACCTTTTTGACATGTGTTTTGAGAGAAAGCGTGTACCTTGTTTTGAAAGAAGATACCCTAAATGGTTTAATGGTGAAATTATTAGTGACCTGAAAAAGAAATGCAAACTTCACAGAAACTGGAGGCGCACCGGATTGATAAGATATCGGGAAAAGTTTTGCATTCTACGATCTAAAATCAAACGTAGTATAAATATTGCGTATAAGAATTACATAAATAATATCGAAAAAAACGTCAAGAGTGATCCGAAATCCTTCTGGAAATTTGTATCCGAAAAGAGGAAAGACGGTGGGTTTCTAAACTCAGTGTCATGGAACGGAAGTACTCATACTGGGCCCGATATTCCGGAAGCATTTGCGAATTACTTTAAGTCAGTCTATAGCGAACATAGTGCAGAATTTGACTCATACACCCCAGGCGGTTTCTCTTCACTAGCTCAAAATGTTGAAATTTTAAGTGTAAATAAAAATGATTACCTAGCTGCAATTAAAAAACTAAAACCAAAAAAATTTGTTGGACCAGATTTTATTAACACAATTGTCCTGAAGGGATATGCAGATCCGTTAATGGTACCGCTTTTACATATCTTTAATATTTCACTTAACTCCGGTAAGTTCCCCGACCGCTGGAAAATCTCAAAAGTCACGCCCTTACACAAAAACGGCGATAAATCATGTGTATCTAATTACAGACCTGTGGCAATTCTTTCGGCACCGGCCAAATTATTTGAACTCGTAATACAAAAACGTATATACTATAAAGTAGAACCATTTCTCATAAACCAGCAGCATGGGTTTAGAGAGGGCAGGTCTACAACGACCAACTTAATGGTATTTACGGATTACGTCTCAAATATATTGGACAATAACGAACAAGTAGATGTCTCATATAATGATTTTGCGAAAGCTTTTGACAAAGTGGATCACCTCATATTACTTAATAAACTTGAAAGCTTCGGCTTCTCATACATGCTGCTTTTGTTCTTTCATAATTATTTGTCTAATAGAAAACAATACGTTGTTTACGGGCAGTTCACATCGAAACTCTACGCCACAAATTCTGGGGTCCCTCAAGGGTCTAATTTAGGACCACTATTATTTTTATTGTTTATTAATGACATAGGGATGTTTATAAGATTTGTAAAATTTTTATTATTTGCGGATGACATTAAACTATACACCTGTATAACGACAAATGAAGACTCCATTCGTCTACAAATCGATATCGACGGTATAGTAGAGTGGAGTCATCAAAATAAACTTCATTTTAACAGTAGTAAGTGTTCAATTATGTGCATTACAAGGGCAAAGCGTACTTTATATTTTAACTATAAAATGTCTGGTACCTCTCTAAAACATATTTCGATAACGAAGGATTTAGGAATCACTTTTGACACGCGTTTGACTTTTCGAACTCATATCGATTCGGTGTGCAACTCTGCAATGCGAATGCTGGGTTTTGTTATATGTAATTCGAAATCTTTTACGAATACGGCAGTCATAAAAATGCTTTATTTTACTCTGGTTCGCAGCATTCTTGAGAGTGGATCGATAATATGGGGACCCGAAGATGCCCTTTACTCAAATGATGTAGAAAAGGTGCAAAAAAAGTTTATGCGATACCTCTACATGCGAGAGTTCGGATATTACCCTTTATTGTATCCCTCTGATTTTCTTGCCGGAATGCTGGGGATAGAACGTCTAGACGTTAGGAGAAATATTGCAATGGTGTTAGTGGCGCACAAGCTGCTAAATGGGCACATTTGCAATCCAGATATTCTGGAACGAATTTCTTTTTATGTCCCTGATAATTTCATCAGAGCTAGACAGCACAGATTATTTATTTTTCCAAGGGGCAGGACCAACCTACCAATGATCATGCCTTTGGGGAGAATAACTACTTTGTTAAATCACATTTCTTCTGTGATTGACATTTTCAATTTGAACCAAAGAGAATTTAAGACGGCAATAAGCATACTATTTAACAAATCTGGTTAATCAGATAGTATTGATGTACTTACCCATGCAAATAAATGTATGTACTTACTTCTTATAAACTGTAATTTATAAACTGTTATTTGTGAAATGTAAATGGCTTATACTGTTTTTCACAATAAATCAATAAATAAATAAATATGCTACCGTACTGGCAAGACTGATGCGCATCATTACGTCAAATCTGGAGTTTTCCAGATTCAGCAGTCACACACTATGTTTTTGCAGTCGGCTATTTTCTTGCAACAGTTTTGGCCCGTACCGGGAACGCCTTCTACTCGTCTCTGTAGAGCCCTATTGTGCGGCTGGATACATTTGCAGTCCAGTGAAATTATGGCTACCTTGAGGTGGACTACGACGTTTTGAACGCATTTCGTTACTGTCCATGAAAATTCCAAAGCAAAAAACTTTATTTTGTAGTGTTCTGTTATTTCAAATTTAATTTTCAATATTAAATTTAGATTTCAGATTTTTACAAAATTTTACCCGTCTCATAGAGGTTAAATATTGTTTTTTTTTGTATATTCATGATGTTATCTTTTTTTTTTTTTTTTAAATGCTTTTTGAGAAGTTATGGAGAGGAAAGGAAGGTCTGGGAAGGAAAAGGTATGAGGGGTGGGTTGGGGGTTAGAGATCAGTGCGTCCAGGAGGGTTGGGCTTATGAATCCAACCCACCCACTGCGGTGCACGGCGATAGGCTGCGAGTGTCCGGCTGGAGAGGTTGCCCAATGCACCCCAAACGCTGCTGCTGGATCCTCTCCGGTGACGAATCAACATAACAACAGCGGCGGGGATTTTACACTCATTGATGGGGCAGCCCACCTTCAGTCGTGAGCAGAGGGTCAGGGCCCCTGCACTGCCGAGCGGCCCGGACATTAGTATCCGGTCGTAAAGGGTCTCCCTCAACCGGCATTTTCTAATCCGGCCCGCCACGGAGAAAGTGGGTCGACGCACCCGCCACCAAGACCTGGACAGACATTACCCCACGAACCCGGGCACCCCTGCGAAGTCACCAAACATAGTGTAGCATTTTAGGCAACATTTTTTAGGCAGAGGTGTTTGTCATCCAATAAATGGTTCCCAGGGCGGCGTTACCCATACCCTCCCACTTATTGAATATCAAACATTTCCAGGTTACAAATAATAATAATATCCTGACAATATTTTACTTCCTCCTACTACCACAGCAAATTTTGGGACTGCTTAACCAACTAAGCTATCAGTTATTATACAACCTTGCATTTTAACATTTCCGGGCTTGGTAGATATGTGGTTAATTAATACCAAGAGTTGTGTTAATATGTAGAGATGTGTATGAACAGCGAGTAATTATTGCTAGTAATTTTACGCTAACTCTACGGACTTATGAGCTCATTGAGATCATTTATAAGTATTCATCAATTTACCAAAGAATTTCTTTAATTTTAATCCGATGGCTTTTGATAGTTTTAAACCTTTTTCAATAATGTATTTGCACGGTTTTTAAATACATCCATTTAAATTTCGATTTGGTTTTTCTTGGAAGTGGAAATCAATCCCGACATCCGATCGAGCTGAAACTCAGCATATATATATATATATTTTTTTTTTTAAAGTCGGAGGCGGTTTACTTACGTTCCCCGCGAGCACTTAGGCCATAGGCCCATTGTACTATCTCCCATTTTACCTCATTCTCTTGCCAGTAACCCGGTCCCTTTTATGAAGTTCACCAGGGCTGTCATTGGATATGTGGCGATGTCTTCTGGTTCCACACTGTGTCTTCCCAGGTATCTGAGCCTTATTCCCAGCAGAGCGGGACATTGGCACCATAGGTGAATTGGAGTCTCTTCCTCCTCTTCACATTTCCTACAGATGTTGGTGTTTTCCACTCCCAACAGTTGCATGTGTCTCCTTAGATGGCAGTGTCCCGTTAATAGTCTTACCAGTTCCCTCAGTGAGTTTCTGTCCATATCGAGTAGTTGCCTGGTTCGGTTAGGGTCCGGTCCGTTTATGAGTACTTTAGATTGTCTCATTCCGGGTGCCTTCTTCCATTCCTTCCAGTGTTGGGATTTGACCCACCTCTTGATGTGTAGTTTGGTGTGGCAAGCTGCTACTCCTACGGCCGGCTCGGATCCCGCAAGTGGTGCTTTCGCCCCTTTCCTTGCTAGTTCGTCAGCTCGCTCGTTGCCCTCAATACCTTTATGTCCTGGTACCCAGAGCAGGATTACTTTATTGGTGGTCGCCAGTTCTATAAGGATAGTCCTGCATTCCATCACCAGTCTGGAGTCGCATCGGTTACTTTCCAGTGCCATTAAGGCCGCCTGGCTATCCGAACATATATTTATGTTCTTATTTCTGTACCCGATACTCATATTCTCCTGTGCGCAGGCTAAGATGGCTTTCATCTCAGCTTGAAACACAGTGCAGTGCATTCCTAGAGGTATACTGAGTTCCCTCTTAGATCCCTGTAGAGAGACCCCGGCCCCTGTTCCTTCCTCCATCTTGGACCCGTCTGTGAACCAGATTAGTTCCTGTTTGGAGTTTGGACCTGGGACCGTGTCCCATTCCTCCCTTGTGGGGTACGTCACTTTAAACAGCTGTCCGAAGAAGTATTCGGCTTGTTTTGCCGTCCTGCTTCATCCCAGCCGTCGGGCTAATTGCCCTCAGTCTTATCCCTATCTCCGTGTGACTGTTTCTGGGCAACTCTCCTCTCCATTGGCCATTGCAATGTAACCTGTAGGCTGCCGCCATCACCGCCCCCTCTATTTCTATGTTTAGTGGGGGTAGGTTCAGCAGCACTCCCATGGCTAGTATTGGAGTGGTTCTCATGGCTCCTGTGATGCTTCTGCATGCAAGTCCCTGTTTGTGATTGAGTGTGACCATCACTGTTTTCAGTGTTGTTCTCCTCCACCAGATCAGGGCTGCGTGCATGATCCTTGGTTTTACAACGGCTGTGTAAAGCCATTGCATCATTTTAGGTTTGAGACCCCACGTTCTGCCGCAGATTCGCCTAGTTGCCCACATTAGAGTACAGGCCTTTCTGCCTACAGTTTCCACCTGGTTTTTCAGCTCAGTTTGGCATCTAAGATAACTCGAGGTACTTGGAACCGTGTCAGAGGGTTCTAATTCCTTTCCATAGAAGGTTGGATTGCTCCATCCTTCTAGTTTCCTTTTACGTGTAAAGATTACTAGTTCTGTCTTGTCTGGGTCGACTGACAGTCCTGTTTCTTCACACCATTCTTCCACTGTTGCCAGTGTTGACTGTATGTATAAGGCCTCGGGTTGTGTCTGCATCCCAACACCTTATTATGGTTGCAATGTCATCCGCATACCCTTGCGTATATAGGCCCCTGTTGTTGAGTTTCCGGATGAGGTTGTCCACCACCAGGCTCCACAGCAAGGGTGATAAGACCCCTCCCTGTGGACACCCTCGTGTCACCAGCACTTTGATGCTTACCTCACCCCTTGTCACCGTAAGTATCCGGCCTGAGAGCATGTTCTTCAGCCACCTTCTGGTGGTTTTGTCGAGTCCATGTCTTTCTGCCGCTTCATCAATGGATTTAATAGTGATGCAGTTAAATGCTCTCTCTATATCCAGGAATAACCCTACCGCCAGTTCCCCAGTCGCTTGTGCCTGCTCCAGTTTGTACACCAACCTGTGCAGTGCCGCGTCGACTGACTTACCTGCTTGGTAAGCAAACTGTAACTCGTGGAGGGGCTTCTCTTTCAGTGCCCCGTCCCTTATGTGCCTAAACTCAGCATATAAATAAAACCTCCACAGAACTTGTGAATCAACTTTGAAATTTGATGAATTGTTCAAATTCTGTGAAACAACTCTTCCTAAATCTTCCACGCATTTTTAACAGTATTCATAGTTTGTATATTTATATAGCTATTATGCATTCTCATTTGTTCTTAATTTCAGAATGTATCTTTTACAACACTTGGCCATATTCTACAGTATGTGTATACAGGAGAGGTGGCCATTAACGAAGATCAGCTGACAATATTCTTCCAAGCTGCAAAGGCTCTGCAGATTCAGGGAATTGGAAGCACCGTAAGCATTAATTAAACTGACAAATTAAAAATATTACCTTGCTGTGAATCCATTTTTGACGATTTTTATAGTAGCAAAGAGAAATTGTTTATGATACATAATAATAAGTAAAATCGTACTGTATTATAATAAATCTTTCTACTTTATGTCAAAAGAATTCCCGCTAATCATTCTAGTCATGTGTTATATTTTTCTTATTCTAGGAACTGAAAATCGATTCGGGTCATCAGGTTACTGAAGTCACTGAAGATTCCCGAGAGCTGACTCCCGGACTGGAGAATATACAAATTGAAGTTTTGGGCGAACATAAAACTCATTTTGAAAATCTATCCATTCCTATTAGAGCCAAAAATATAAAACTCAGTGGACCTTCAAAGAACCCTACTTTCATTAAGTAAATATAATTATATTATTCTTTTTACTCATCTATTCATCATTCTTTTAATTTCAATATTCGTTTTTGAGTAGTTTTTGGGTAGTTAATATTTGCTCAGTTTTTGCAATTTGTAAAACACAGCTAATGTTTAACATAGTTAGTGTAATTTGTACAACACCACTAATGTAATTTGTACAACACAGCTAATATAATTTGTTCAACACCACTAATGTAATTTGTACAACACAGCTAATGCAATTTTAAGTGTTTGTTTATTTTAGAAGCCAAACCGTTCTAGACCCAGCGGAAGATCTAACAAACGAGCCAGATGTGCTGGAGGAGGAATTTTTAGATGAAGCCTACCCAACATCGGTCATTGCCAAATGCAGTAGAAAAGATTCTAGAGAAGACTTTGAACTCATAGATCCAGTCAACAACCCCGCATCTTCTATCTCAAACAGCTCTAATGGTAATCATTATCAGAATTCTAACCAAGTATCTTCATCATCATCTTGGTCGCTACATTCTCGACAAATGCTCTCCAATGGCTGCGGTCATTCTTTCCTGTCTACCCACATCTTCCTCGGTTCGCTTGTGTCGCATCCACTCTCTGCCTTTGTTAGCAAGATGGCCACATGTCTATTAACATATTGTTTGCAGGAGACAACACATTTTTCCCATATTTTGTCAATTGTGTCTTAATTTTATTAAAAAATCAATATATTGTAAGAAATAGAAAATTTTATTTAAAAATAAGCTCATAAGTGTTAGCTATTTGAAAAAAACATCCGCTACTATTCAGCCCAGATTGTTGTAAAAACTCCTGCATACAATGCGTTAATTACTTAGAATATAGAATAACACAAGATATGCCTTGTGGGAGTGTTTTGTGATCCAATGAAGCCCAATTTGGGCCTATATTTCCATACAAAACTGTGTTTTACCATGATGAAATTTAATTGGGATGGCAATATTCCATTTCAAACAAGTGTAAGAGAGGCAGACCGCATGCTAAATGGTCTAGAACCAAAAGGCACAAGTCAGTGCCACATTGTTTCCATTCAAATTTATGTGGAAGGCGCTTCTAGTTTTCTCCTTTATTTTATGGTTAATTATGTGACAGGCCACCAAGAATCAGTAAGTACCGATGGATAAGTGATTAAGATATTGAAGAATAATTAATCGCCTATTACAGCCTTTGTTTGATATATTGTGTTATTATAATGTTCCTCAGAGCTGCAGTACACTGTGTCTATCCGAGGATCCCTCCAGCTGATCCTGAACCGGTTCATCTACAACCTGTTCAGCAAGAGCGGGGGTGGCAAGGTCCGGCGATGGCGCTGCGTGGATTACAAGGTGCAGCGCTGCCCGGCCTGCACCGTCACCAGCGGAGACATGGTGGTCAAAAGGTGACACTCAATACACAAAACCTATTGCACCTTCAAAAATGCTCCTTACTTACTAACTTACTAAATAAATTTTATTTGCTTTTGCAAAGAAATAATGGTTTCATGGCAACCAAAGATATTAGAAGAACGAGATATGCTATGTTGGCCGCCGGACCGTAGGCGGAGTACTACCTAATTAGGGTACTTTGAATACTGTCGGGACGTGTACGCACAGAAATCTGTTGTATGTATTAGTGCGGATACCTTAGCGCAAGCGAAGGTGTGCAGTAGTATTGGTGAACAAAACCGGCGACACTGGGCAAGACAATTCCACACAGTATGAACTGCTCATAGCACATCTCGTTCTTCTAATATCTTTGATGGCAACTCAGGACAGTGGCAATTCAACACACTTTTAAAAAGTGATAAAATAAATGTCCTGTAAGCCTAACCTATTTAACCTAGTTCTTTTTTCATGAATTTTCATGACCTTTCAAGAGTGTGTTGAATTGCCTCTATCCCGAGTTGCACGGTTACCGAAATAATATACACTAATATTATTCTATCCTGTTGTTTTGACTTCCTAAATATTTATTTTATCTGTGAACAAGAGCGCCGCCATTGTGGAAGCATCATCGAACTTGCCACAGTCTTGTGTTTGTTTATGCCATATTGTTGTATTTATTTAGATTCATTTTGAAGCACACTTATTTAGCTCTATGAAAATATAATAAATAACTATTCTAGGGAAACTGCTTATGATAGATATGCACAATCTATTAAATATAATATATTAGTAATACGTATTCCCGGAGAGAGCTTATACACACGTCTTGTATGAAAATTAAAAAAAACAGAAAATACAAGAACGATGACATCACATACGATCTCTCTCTCTCTGGGACTAGTATAAACACATTATTTGGTAAGACGGTATAATTTACAAAAGTTATTATGAAAATAGAATCAGCTGGAGCAGACTCTATTTATCACAATGTATTTAATTATGCTTTTCTTTCTTTTTTTTTAGAATAAATTTGCACAATCATCCATTCCATGACTCTAAAATACTGGGAAAAATAAATAAGAAAGCTGTTTTCTCTGCAATAAGATCTGTTCACAGCAATGAAAAAAAGACTCCTGAATGAGAATTGAGAGATTTATCTACATATTCGTGACATACCAGAGCCAACGAGATATTGCCCACGGTGAAAATATAAAATAATAGTTAGCAGATGAGAAAATATTGTAAATACCTTAATTTATGTTTACATTTTGAGTAGGTATATAAATACATATAATGAATACTTTTTACCATGGATTTTCATTTCCGACACCTTTAATACCAAGATAATTAAATTTTGTTAATATTAAATTATAATATCAACCGTTGACTAATGGGGCTTACAGATTACAGAGCCATACAATCCCAATGGGAATGTATGGCGAGCGATATACTGAAATAGGCCGAGTCACGAGAATATAGCGTGGTCTGTCACAGGCTATGTGAAATTTGAATGGTGTCATGTCATTAGCTACATACTCTGCTGGTAGCTGATTTCAGTCTCGAAAGTTTAATGAGAAACATGGATAAAAATTGCTTTATGTTCGCTAGCCTCCAACTGTACGTATACAGGGTGTTGACTTACTTTAACCAGTGATTCCTGTCAAAAGTGACAATTTTTCTTTTTGTTTTACACTAAAAACATAAAAATCGGTAAGTATTGAACAGTTAGGGTCGGGTAAAGGGATGGGCTGTTACTCGACTGAGTGACCAGTGACGACATGTGAAAGAATGTTTTCATTTCTTTTTGAAAAAAAAAAATAAAAACATCAAAAAATGTTAGCGGAGATTAAAAATCTAAAAAAAAAATTCTCCAAATACTCACCGGTTAAAGTAATCAAATACATCTCTTAATACCCTGCATATGTTAATTCATACAAAATCAGGATGGCAAAAATCTAGTTTCTTTATAATTTCTATCTGAAAGAACTCTGTAAAATCAATATCAAATCTAATATCTAGACTTGTTATTGTCTCATAAAATTATAATAAAATGAGAAAATAGATGGGAAGATTACAAAAAACTAAGAAATATTTATGGTAAAGAAATCAAACATACCAAAAATAATTACTATAGGGAAAAATTAAATGTTTCAAAAAATGATCCTAAAAAAATGTGGAGTACTCTCAAGGAAATTATAAGCTGCAAACAGGGGCAAAATAGTAAAGAAGTTTCATTTCCCGATGGGATTGAAGATGACGCTAATAAATTTAATATCAATTTAGTACTCAGCGTGGAAGACTTAAATAAAAGCATGCCATTGTTATACAAAGTACTCTTCAAACAGCTGAACAAATAGAAAATACAAACTACTTAAAATTTAAAAATTTTACTAGTATTAAACTAATTATTAAAGAAAACCATTAATACAATGAAGTCAAAATCTTCATCGGACGGAATAACAATTGATATAATAAAAGATGCACTGCCCGCTATAGTATATCGCTTAATGAATATCATAAACGATTCACTGATGAAAGGATTTTAGACAAAAATGTTGCTTTCCAAAATACCAACAATTGCTAGAATCCGTTCGTAAAAGGCGGCTTAGTAAATATATTGAAAAAAATTAAATTTTAGTTTGTCATCAATCTGGTTTTAGAAATAAATATTCATGCGAAAAAGACAAAAATTATGTAATTAATGAATGGAAAATAAGCATGGACCAAAAGCAGTGTACAAAAGCAGTGTTTCTTGATTTTCAACGTGCTTTTGAAACAATAGACAGGAACATATTAATATCAATAATATATAAGGAATAAATTAGTTAATAATAGTATAGTAGCATCTCATTTTAATTAATGCTCTAGTGTCCTTTTCTTGTGCAATCAAACACAGATAAAGAAATTGGAAATAATTCAAAATAGAGGTATGCGAGCAGTATTGAATTGTAGTAGTTATTCTAAGATAATTATTATGCAGAAAAAAACAGGAATGTTAAGTGTGAGACAGCCAATAATTTACAATACCCTAATATTTATATTTAAGCTAAGATGCTCTCGAAATACATGTTTAAGAATTTAATTTTAATTTAGGAATACATGGCTACCCCACGAGAAGCTGTGGAGATTTTAGACTTCCAAAAACAAATTTGTCGGGAACCCAAAATAATCTCTATTTTAAAGGATTTAAGATTTTTAATGAATTACCGACAGATGTTAAAGAAGCTAAAAGCCTTGCTGCTTTTCGTGGGTTATGCCTAAATACTATAAAGATTAAGTTTTAAATGTATTATAAAGTGTCCTTAATGTAATAGAAATAAGTTTCCTAAAAGGTTTATAATAGATATAAAAATTTAATTTTTTTATAACTGAATAAAAACATACAAAAAAAGTAAGAAATGCTCAAGTTTCCAGTATATTCTTAATTCAAACGTTGCTCATGTATGACAAAGAAAAAATAAATATATGTGTACGAACGGAATAAACAATCTGACCAGGCGGCATTTTCGTATTCAAAAGTTGCGTTGAATATTACCTCGAGGCTGACTAGAATAGGGGGCCTGAGCGTCTGACGAATTTAAGGTGTCAAGTTACCAAGCGAGTGCCGTCCCATAATAGAGCAATGACGACAGTTTGCAAATGACGGCGAGTATTGTTGATACCCGTTGTTACTGCTGATTTATGTTGTTTTTTATTTTATATTTTTTTCTTCATTATTTATTAAAATAATTAATCAATTTACAGAGTATAATCATCAATGTTAACTAAAATAATTCATAAAATTAGTTTTCACGATTTTGATTTTTTTTAATGTTCCTCTTCTATAGAAGCTGGCGCTTGTGTCTAGAAGAGTGATGAGTATCAAGATGAAGAATATTTAGTGTTTGTAATTATGATTTAAGAAATTATGAATATTAAAATTTATAATTAATTAAAAGATAGTTTCATCATTTTGGTATTTTTACATTGAACTTCTCTTTAATTGCTTTTAATAAGTGTTTATCGTTTTCGATTGTTCTGATATTTTCAGGTAAGCTGTTGAAGCATATAAATAAACAGAGTGATTATACATTGACTACTTTAAAAAGTGATGTTTAATTGGCGACAGCACTTACTTTGTAATTTTGCTGTTGCGCACCCAGACCTCTACTCTAGTCGGCCTTGCATTTTTCTCTATGACGCATAAAATCTTTGTGCGGGAAACAACTATATTCAACTTACAAACATTATGAAGACAATGTAAAGACAACTTGAAACTAGGTACAAAAGTTTAAAAACTACAGGCCGCGTCAGAACAGGAAACCTTAGTGAGGAGGACTGAAAAAATTTCAATTTATACTTTTATAATAATCGAAAATAAAAAGTAATTTGTGTGTTTTATACGATGAAATTTTATTATTTGGCTTTTACTAGTGTTTTCCTAAATGTCTTTTTTTAAATCATGTTCATTATGCGTGAGAAAAAAGTGTGATACATTCTTTAAAAAAAAAGAGTATTTAATAAAATAATGTTTTTTGTTTACTTGCACATTATTGTTGGTGATAAAATAAAAACAGTAAATATATTTTGTTGATTTATCAGATACATAATTTAATTTATTTTGTCAGATACATAATCTATTCACATAGACGTGTGATTATAATTATTTTAAGGCACAGTCTTTGCCTTTGCGGGATATTTTTTATATTACCTTGTATTTTTATAAACTGTTTCTATACGTACAGGTAAATCATTTAAGAGTCCCTTGCTTGTATAGTGGTGTACTGGATGGATCAAAAATTTATTTAATTTAATAGTAATTTTGTTTTGGTTAAGAAGCTCAAGAATGAAATATAAAGAGAACATTGTAGAATTGAGTTGTGAGCCTAAATTTAAACGAAATTGATAAACGTCGCTGCGCACCCGGTATCTTAGGACATTTGCGGGATAAGAGTGAACTCCTTACTTTTTTTAAACTTTAATTCTATCGGTGGGCACAAATAATACTTTAAAACATGTCATTTGATTGCTTGTTGCTATGTATAAAAAAATTTTCAATACAAAATAATTTTTAAAATCTTTAGCCTATGATTGCTCATAAAAAAAGTCAAGCTACTTAGAGCAGTTGAATTTTGGTACTCCACCAGGACTTGACCAGGAAGAAATTTTTCTCACTAGATTAATTTATTTGCGAAAAATTATTAGAAAAGTAATACAATAGTATTAAATTTCCAAAAATGACAGACCCTGAGTGAAATTTATCATCATTATAGGTCGGTAGGTTTCTATTTTATAGCTATAAATAATTTTAAAAAAATTCTTGATGCATGGCAATGTGAGTGGTATTTCTATGATGGCAATGAGAGTGGTTTATTTATGATGGCAATACTAATTACTAATCTGTCAAATCAAAATACCAAACCAACCTATAAATGTCGGAATTTTGATTCCCTACTAGAAATATTTAGTTAATATTGTGAAATACAACAAAATACGATGTTTCGGTGTTTTTTAAGAAACTTTAATACTCCAGCTATTCGTAGGTTCACTACAGGAAATAAAATGTTGGCTGTGATGCCCCCAAAAAAGGATCAACCGATCACTAGAAGAGGACCGGTGACATGGAGGAGTGCGGGAATCACAGCCGCTATTGGCATCGGCTTGGTGGGCTTCATGGTGTATGTTAAGAATGAAAAAGACACGGCTATTTCAAAAGAACGCAAGCGCCAACTCGGCAAGGCCTCAATAGGCGGCGAGTTTGAACTAATAGATAGTGAGGTAATACACCCACTTATAATAAAATATTCTTATCTTTCGGTAAAAAATAATATCCTGAAATCATCTGCCGGTTAATTCTCTATCAGGTAGAACACTAGTCGTTAGGACATGACTCCCAGATGTGGAAGTTTCAATTTGACATGTTTAATCATATAATAAATTACCTGGAAAGGATTTTTGTGTATTACAGTGCACAGTGCCGCGCAAATAAACTCTTTATTATTTCAGTCAAAACTCCGCTCCAGCAAAGAATTTCTTGGGAAATGGCTCCTGATTTACTTTGGCTTTACACACTGCCCAGATATTTGCCCCGATGAACTAGAAAAGATGTCCGCCGTCATTGATTTGCTGGGTATGCCCCAAACACCATTTAAATAGTTTACTTTCATTGCTTCACATTGGTTGGTGGACTTTACTTTAGATGTCATACGGAATATTGATAAATGCAGATTTTAATATGAGAGTATTTTTCAGATAAAGAAAAAAATATTCCAACAATTCAGCCGTTATTTATTTCCGTGGACCCAACAAGAGACTCACCCGGAGTAGTTGGAAAGTGAGTATACAAGCTCCATATGAAATTGTTCGAATTGTCATGTAGATTCTACAGGCTATAATATTAATGTTTCTGTTTTATTATCTAAAGGTACGTAAAAGAGTTCTCCAGCAGACTGCTCGGTCTGACGGGAACCGTGGAGCAGGTGGAGAAGGCCTGCAAGGCTTACCGAGTCTACTTCAGTGCTGGGCCTAAGGATTCTGACCAAGACTACATTGTGAGTACTCACCTACTTTCTTAACGGCCCTCAAAGTGTTAACTAACTATCACATGGGTAAGCAGAGAGGATGGACCCCCAAACAACTCAGTCTTGGCACATTCCTTGCTTCATTGGTGTTCATACATACCATGTTATTCTGACTCTTGAAATGGCCCGACTCAAGTATTGGGTTCACTTGATTGTGTCATCTTTCTGTCTTCACTGTCACGTCATGTATTCTCCTTTCTTCGTTTATTCGTTCTGCATGCCCAAACCATCTAAGTGTCCCTTTCTATGCTTACATTATTGCACATTTCTCCAAGCGACCCAAATTTAGTTGGTCTTTCAAGATGGTCATGCTTCCCAGACGGTCTGTTAAATTTATTTACAACTAGTTGTACCCTGCCACGCGTTACTGTGGCTCAGTCTGTTTGTGCAGATAGAGAAACAATAGCGTGTGTTGTTTTTATGTCCA
Organism: Hesperophylax magnus; assembly: GCA_026573805.1. Lineage (NCBI taxonomy): Eukaryota > Metazoa > Arthropoda > Insecta > Trichoptera > Limnephilidae > Hesperophylax > Hesperophylax magnus. The sequence continues at coordinate 13,946,696 of JAIUSX010000022.1, forward strand.
ACAAATTTAAAACATTTATTAACAACACTGTTTAAAAAAAATAACACGTTTTTACCTGTCACAGGTAACATCTATGTAATATAGCTATATAAAAACACATATGTATTTGAATGCAACATTGTGTCAAAATTTCAAAGCAATCGGTGAAGAAGTTTCAGAGATTTAAGATTTTGAACAAACAAACATTTACATTTTTATTTATGTAGATTAGTGGACCTGGAAATGCTTCCGTATTGTCTTCCTCAGGCGTTCCTGTTTTGGCACTAATGAGAACAAACTTTGAAATATTTAGCGAAGTCGGTCAGGGTAGTTTTTGATCCGTAGAGCAGACACTTTTGATCCAAATTTTTACATTGTCTTTTTATGCTGTCTGGAAGAATGTTGTAGAGTCTTGTCGCAAAGTATTTAAAATTTCATTGACCAAACGTAGTATGTGTTATCGGTATTTGTAGTAAGTTTTTGTTGTTGCTTCAAGTACATTGTGTATTTGAACTTTTTTCGTAGTAATTATGTATATTTGAGTATAGATGAGTTAGGATAGTTTTTGCATATAGCTGCCGAACATCAAACACATTCATAATATTAAAAATTATATTCGAGTCTGTAATTAGTCTTTATTAATATAGGTAGCCTTAGAATTATTTTTAAAATTGTTTTCTGAGCCTTTATGATTGGGTCTAGTGCAGATGAAGTGCCGTCTCCCCATGCTATGATACTATACTCAATAATAGATTGGCAGACTGCAAAATAAATCATTTTCAGGTGTTGAAAGCCGAGAAAGTTTCGTATGATTCTGAAAAAGTACATGGTTTTTCTTATTTTGTTTGCAATTATTTGTGTATGAAGATTCCATTTGAGATATGGATTAATGGTGAGGCCGAGGTACTTCATCTGAGTAGAGCGCTCAATGTAACGGCACTGACAACATTCATCGGAATTCAAACACTAGTGTATTCTGATGGAGGCATCATCAGGAGGTTGACCAGTAATATTAATGCTTGATGTGACATATTTTGTTTTCTCGGTGTTCAGTGTGAGCGTGTTTATATCCAACTACTTTTTTACCATGCTTATGTCCGTTTCAGCTTTTTTGTAGACAGCTAGCCAAGTGTTAGCTTCAAACAGTAAGACGGTGTCATCGGCAAAACTAACGATTTTCCCCTGAATATTAATGTTGCATAAGTCGTTAATATACAACAGGAATAAAGACGGACCTAATATGCTACCTTGTGGTATACCGTAGTTAGATGAACAAGTGTTGCTAAGTATGTTATTTATTTTAACCTGTTGCTTGCGCTCATTAAGGTTGGTAACTTTTAAGAATGTTAAGTTCGTTTCCCGTAATACCGATTTGTTCAAGTTTGTTGGTTAATTTACTGTGTGATATTGTATCAAAGGCTTTGGAAAGATCTAAGAAGATTGAAATACATTTTTTCCTTTTATCGAGGCGTTTGACAATGAAATCTGTGACAGCGGCAATAGCGTCTGAGGTGCTCTTGTTTTCTTGAAACCCGTATTGATTTTCTGAGATCAGTTTATGGCTCACGAGGAATCTTACCAGCTGTGAGTTGATGACTTTTTCAAATACTTTTGATAGGCTTGTTAGTAGGGTTATTGGTCGATAATTATTAATATCGGTCTTGTTTCCTGTTTTATGTATAGGAATAACGATACCTTGTTTAAGATTTGAGGGGAAGTGGCCCTGAGTGATACTAAGGTTTATTAAATGTTCTAGGGGCAATGCAATTTCCGTAGACAGCGTTTTCAAGATCTTGGTTGTTATGCCATCAACTCCGGCTGAAGAAGTGATTTTTGGGGAATTGATAATTTTTAGAATCTCTTCTTCTGACACCGTTTGGAAATTGAGTCTTCTGTTGGAGTATTGAAGTCCTGCTTCAGTAGGTTGAACATTCCCATAGTTTGGTAGACGAGAAGCAAGATTTGAACCAATATTAATAAAGAAATTATTGATGTAATCCGCAACGAGCTTAGGATTTTTTGAGGTGTCAATAATTTTTCCATCAATGCAGAGTTTTCGTATGTCCTGTTTGTCTTTGGTATTTTAAGTATTTGTGGTTTCTCTTAGAATTTGCCATATTTTTTTGGGATCATTATTGCTTCCTTTGATTTTGTCTCCATAGTAGATTTCTTTTGCCTTTCTAATGACTTCCCCGCATGTATTTCTGTATCTTTTGTAGATGTTTAATGAGATTATGTCGTAAGGATTGTCTTTCACTTTTTTGTGTAGTGCATTTCTTCTGCGAATGCAGTTGATGATTGAATGACTTATCCATGATTTCAAGGCTTTAATTTTGTTTAGAATTTTTTTTGTCAAAATTGTGGTATTATTACTTAATTAATTTTTCAAAAAGTCAACAAAATATCTCCACGCATCATCTGAGTTTTTTTATTTGGAAGAGCTCTTGCCAAGATTTATTTTTGATTGAGGTTTTTAAATTTTCAAAGTTAATATTATTGTATATAATTGACTGATCTCGTCTATTTTTTGTGGTGTCGGATTGCAAAGTGAAGATTGTTGTGTAATGATCTGTAATTGTTGATTTGTAAACGATGCTTTTGTTTTGTTTATTAGTTTTGACCATTATGTGATCAATACATGAAGTTGATTCATTGACTATTCTTGTTGGTGTATTGATGGTACTAATTAATCCATTTAATTCTAACATGTTCAGGTAGTCGTGACATTGGTGATAAGACTATTTAGAAATGGTGTAATATTACGATTCGAAGGAAAGCGGTATATTGCTAGAATGCATGTGTCATTATTGTATGTTATTTGCAAACAGTTCGCGTCAATAATGTCTATTTCCGTTACAATGGAGTTAAGATATAGGTATACCACGATTCCATCGTTCTGGCTATCATGTTTTGTCGAATTGAAGGAAGTGTAGTGATTTATTAATTTTGGAGTATAAATATTTGACAACCAACATTCCGTGAGAATAATTATATCAAGTCTATATTTAGGTGGTTAAGCTGTATCTGGAGTTCATTAATGTTTTTATTGATTGACCTTATATTTTGGTGCATAATTGTAGTGTTTTTTACCTCTGCTATAAGATATTTGCAAATTTTGGCATCTGAAGTAGTAAAAGGGTTGATTTGATCACCATGTTCTGCATATACGCGATTAAAGTTAATAGCCATTATATAATTTATACTAAACAAAAAAAATAAATTGTTTAATTCTTAAATCCGTGGCCATCACTGGGGGTTTCAACCTTTTATAGAAAGTGTAGGAGGTGATTATTGTTACAGTGCGAAAATAAGCATATAAGATATGACTCACCAATATTGGGGGAATCGACCCAGTGAATGACCGGTAAGAGTGGGACTCTCAATCAAAGAAACTAATCAATTTTTTTAAGATCATCCAAATGTTTGATGTAGTGTATTTGCCTGTCACCTTCATTTTTCCTAATCATTATTTTACAGTCTTTGTACCAGACATATTTGAAGCCCATTTCTTTTGCCTTAGTTTTAGACCTCCACAGAAGATCTTTGAAATAGGGACCAAGGATTTCACTAACAAAAATCTTCTGGAATCCGTTTCCTTGTGTTGTAATTGTATTAAGTTGCTTTTTGTTCAGTAGAATTTGTCATCTTTTTTGAGGGTTAGTAAATCTGACGTGGAGTTTTGGGGGTCTCCAGGTCGTCGGTCCGGAATTTTGGATGTCATCGCTTTTTAATTCGATTCCTGAGAATGCGGCCACCCGTTTAATCACTTCTGCAGGCTGCTCACCCTCTTTTACTGCGATCCCTGCAAATTCAAGGGTGTCTTCATGAGTTACTTGCTCCACTTCTGCCAATCTGACTTCCAGGCTCTTTATTATTCTGTCTTTTTCCGTTAGCTCCTTTTTCATTAATTCAACTTCCGAAACCAGTTTGATAATGATCTCCATCTTAAGGCGTATTAACCAGCGGCTGAGAATTCGAATTTGGTCTAAAGACGGTCTTGCGATCGGATGTTTTTTTAGAACGAGACAGAAATACCATATTCATTCCACTGCCAGCCGTACACTCCGCACGGCGGTCGAAACCTACAGCATGGTTCCGATGAAATAACAATTATTGTGTTTGAATTTTCGGTTGTAGCTTTCTTCCTAATAAGTAGTTACATACATATTTGTAAATTATACGTCGGAGTGCGTAAACATAAATAAATACAAATGCAGTGCGTTGACATAGTAGGTACAAAATAGGTAGGTATTTGAATAAACTTTTTTTTTTAATTTTTCAAATATTTTTATTCACTTGTTTTTTTAAAATTTTTATTTTACATAGGTTTTACAAAAGTGATTAACATTAAGTTTGATTGTAAAAAATCTCTCGTTTTACATGTTTATCCGTTTGTACGATAGGTATTACCTGTAAGTTTTATTTCTAATACTTAAAGTAAGTATGTCAAAATAACCTCGTTTTTTTTCTCCTAAAACAAGAAGCTCAATTCACAATATGACATTATGAAACTGACAAAAAGTAACACTAAAAATATTAAAATGTTGAATTATACCAATTTAATAGGGAATTGGACAATAGAATAGAAATTTTTAACAAAAACATGATTTGAATGGCACATCACGAATCAAAACCGTTATTTTGACGGGAATCATATACGCATAGACTAAAATGTCGCGTTTCTGCAATAAAACACAAATTTAAAATTGAGCATCCGAATATCTGACCATGAGTGGCTATATTTTTGAGCTGTTCAAAGAAAAAGGCCATATCAACGATTCGACGTCCACTCATTGAAAAGTTTGGTTTTTTTGATTCAGGCAGGTAATGTTCATCAACTGATACAGCTCCACTAATTTATGAAATAAGTAAACAACAACATAAGTAAACAATCAGGCAATAAGCTCGTCCATAAACACGCAATGTAAGCGATCCAATGTTCCCACGCGCAACTTGCACATTTGTCTCCAACGCGTGTGCAACACATGTAAATTCAGAATCAAATTCATTTTGATGACGACCTACACAGATTATTGATTCTAAATTTATATTTTAGTAAAAATAAAAGCAAGTAAGTTAAAAAGAGAAGACGACATTGGATTCATTAAATAAATAAACAAAGATAAATATTTGGAGAGTTCTTTGTGCGTTGGAAGGCGAATGGCCATCCTTTCCAGCTTTCCAGAGTTATCTAGTTATCTTTACAGTTTTTTATCTGGTGAGCACAGATGCCGATCGTATGATCAAAACGAGATCTCATAAAAAAATACGGTGAGAATTTTATTACAAACAACAATAAGAGAACAGAATTTTATTACAAATAAGTTTACATGGAAATGGAATTAATCTCCTTCGAAGTACTGTGTTTGACTAGAGATATACTTATCCCAACGTTGAATCCATGACTGGAAACATTTTACCACGAGTTACCCGACACCGTATGTACAAGGTACTGTTGCTACGTGTTGCGTGTGTAGTAAATCGCGGTAATTACAGTTGAATCGGTCACCGTAATATACCATGCATTTCCCGACACCATGTATACAAGGGTATGGTTTTGTGCGTGTAACTCGCGTAATGCCGGGAATTATTGATATTTTATAATTACCGCGATATTCACTGTTTCAGTCACCGTAATTTCACCACGAGTTTCCCGACACCGTGTACATGTGGTAATGTTGCATGCGCGTAAATCGCGCAACACCGGGTAGTAAATGCTTGTTTATAATGACCGCGGTAATTAGAGTTGAATCGGTCACAGTAATATACTACGCGTTTCCCGACACCATGTATACAAGGGTATGGTTTTGGGCGTGTAACTCGCGTAACGCCGGGACTAATTGCTAGTTTATAAATACCCCGATATTAACGGTTTCGGTCACCATAATATCCATGATTCACAATATATTGTAGGTATTACCTATTTACATAATAAAATAATAATAATATTAATGTTAATTACACATACCGACGGAATTTTAGAGACACTATTTGCTTCAGAATCACAATCATTCGTTGGTAGTTGATTATTTTCCCTGAAAATTAAACAACACAAAATTATCGCTAAATGTTATAAAAAATATATGCGTATTCTGACTGATTCGTTTGAACGACCCTGTAGCATATAGAGTACGTACAATGTACAAGGATAATTAAATATGAATAACCCTTTTTTTTCTGCAAATATTTCTCCCATGTACGTTTTTGATGACGAAATTTTTGTTTTCTTATAAAACTTTTGTCCGATAGTATTTTTCTCCTCATTTTTAAACGAGGAATTTCTTTAAAATGTTATCAAGTAGACTGGCGTGGAATAGACGTCTGGTCGCCGCCCTGTCGCAGCGGGGAATGATAAAATTTCGGCTTGAGCCGGGGTAATCACAAACAACGAACAAACAACAAACGCGAATCGAAATTAATTACTATTATATACTTTAAGAATATATTTCTTGGTCATAAATTATTTTTAATGTTTCAATAATATCATAGTAAATTATTTTTGTAAAAAAATCTCAACTTTACCAATTTGTAAGGTCATAAATAAATAGTCAAATTGAGGGATTTTCGTCACAAAACGCGTCCTCGGATTTATTTATTAGTAATTTTATTTGAAATAAAAACAAAATTCCTATATATACATATGATAGATAATTTATTGATTGTTTATACTGTATTATTATATGATTTGAAATATTTGTTGTATAATACAACTTCGCATTTGAAAATGCAACAAATCTGCGCATCGTCCAACGGTAACACTTTATTATGGTATGAAAATAATATTATTTTTCAAAATTTAACATCTTACTTTACTAGATAAAATAACGATCTTTCGAAATCAATTTGTGTTTTTCTCTAGAAAAGTGTCCATACGTCTAAAACTGGCCTCAAAAATGCCAAATTTTAGGTCAAGTCTACCTATTTCGCCTTAAGATGGATGTCATCGTACTGACGGCTGACGAAGTCCCTTGTGTTTCTGGTTTCTTGATTTTCGTCATCTATTTTCTTTATTATTGCTTGTTTAAATACTTCCATTTTTTTTTCCATTTTCTCCAGCAGATTGTCAATGTTTAAAACGTAAGGCTCAGATATAAGGTTAGCAGCTATCATTTGTCCTTTGCTTCTCAGATTTTTTTCTGAATTTGCCATTTTGGTAGACTCTGTGGGTCAAACACTGCCTCTGTTACCCTTTTGGTTGACTTGCGATGTACTGTTAATTTTTCGTTTTTAAAATACTGATAATTATTTATTCACTGGTCAATCACTGACTTAGTAAAACTAACAATTCTCATCGGATCTGACACATCCACGGGGAAATTTTCTCGCTGTACCAGATTGTTAACTATTTATTTCGGGAGCAGATCAATACACAGCTGTCACTCGATTGATTAATTAGAAGTAAACTTGAATATGGAAGCACTATTTGGAATCCACATTATTGCAAGTATGAAAACATTATAAAATCGTTAAAAAAAAAATGCTTAGACTATTATCTTTCAAATGTGGACTACATGACCATCTTAGATCGTACGACGCACGTCGTGAATACTTTAAGATTAATACACTTAAAATAAGAAGGCAATAGACTGACCTAATATGTTTGCATAAAATTATCCAAGGCCATCTTGATACCTCATTATGTCTTAGCAATATTGAAATAAATGTCCCCAATTCCCATTGTTTAAGACACCATAGCATTTTTCACCTGAATATTTTCAAAAATAATATCAATTATTATTTTTTTGGTAAACTAATGTTTAAGACAAGATTTTTTATGCATAGCACAAAGGGTAACAATTATTTGTAACATTATTATTGGTATTATTGGTAGCTAAATTATTGGTAACAATTATTTATATAAATAAAAATGTTTTTAATGTTCTATGCATAAAAAATCTTGTCTTAAACATTAGTTTACCAAAAAAATAATAATTAATATTTGACAAGTTTAAGTATCTTCACCAAAAAATGTAGACAATTTGTCTCAACGCCATCTAGTGAGAGAGTTAGCACTTACAATGCCTTTCTCATATAAAAATAAAGTTGGTTGTTTTCAGGTGAAAAAATGTAATAGGCAGTAATTGTTGAATGAAACACTAGTATATATTGAATTATTTCGCGGATAAGAGATAAGCCGCCATAGCTCAGTGGTCAGAGCTGTTGACCGGAAATCGAAAGGACACGGGTTCAAGTCCCGTTGGCGTCATGTATCTTTTATCAGGAGATTTTTCAATGTGGATGAGTGTTTCAGGCTAATAATTATTGCTTATAAAAATAAAAAAAAATTGCAAAATTTAAAGAAGATTTCAAATTTTATTTTAGCCCTCTGACCCAAATGTGTCCACTTAATAAGATAGAGTGTGCTGAAGTAGATATTTTCGTCGATAATTTATATGGATTCAGAAAAAAAATTCTACTATTGTTAAAAAATATGTTGCACTGATTATATTATGTATTACTTGCGTCTCTTACTTTTGTGTAATATTTGTGTTTCATATATATTTTTAATTTTTATTTGTTTTATATTTTAATCTTTATTTAGGTATATGAAAATTAATGTGTCCTATGGTTGAGTAGATTTTGGTAATTGTTGTACCTGTTTGTATATTAACTGACTTTTTATAACTGGATTGTTCTCACGTAAGTGAGATCGTCTGTAAAAACCCAGTATAAATAAATTTACATACATAGATTTTGAATATTGTGGTGCAATGTTTCGGTCTTCACACAATTTTCAACTCTATGTGCTGGTGGTAGATGCTACAATTTATTAGCTTGTGGCCTTCGTATATAGATTAAAATTGAGTTCCGTTCCGAGTAAATATTGTTGATATAAGTTAATTTGTATTTACAACTATTCTCGGTCCAACATTAGAACAACCCGTGGACGCGCATGTCTCCGCCCCTTCTCCCCACTTCTACAAGGACGAGCGTTAACACATTCAGACCCACTATTTTAATAAATAAATAATTTTATTTTATTTGTCTACCGACAAATAAAACAAAAAATTAAAACATTTTATATATTCAAATAATGATGATGATAGTATTACAATATATATTGTACTTTATTTGCCATCAGATTTATCAAATCGGCTAAGAAATCAATTCAAAGTTGAAAATATCATCATTTCCATTACAAAAAAAATATTAATTTTCCTCAGATGATTCATTTGAAATGTCAAAAGCTAACGAATTATTATCATTGTTCTCGAGTTCATCAACAATGTGATCGATATTCCAAAAATTTTTTCGATATCAATAATATGTCGAACAAAGTTACTCCAATGCTCTGGCGTAACTTTTTCGATACCTTGCATGAGTCGTCTTACGTCACTTATTTTGAAGGAGTTATTTTTATTTTGACATGCTGATTAACCATTGACCACACCGTAAATAAAACCGTTCAACACCAACATTCACAAATTTTATACATATATTACTTATCTATATCCTTCATCTTTAAAAATGCATTGTTGCAAATCGAATAGTCATACAAATAATGTGTACTTGTCCTTTTTTGTTTTTCGTAATTGGTGATAATGTATTTGGACATATCGGCTGAACATCCATTTTATAGCAGGGTCTGAATGGATTAATTTCTCTAAGCGCGGGCACTAACGAAAGCCAAGGACATACTGAATTGTGAGCGGAGATAGGAATCGCAGCCAAGCGATGGTGAAGGAACGAAGCGGGGGGGTGGTATGCGCAGAACAAACCTAATTTAGTACGCCAGCAGGACGTTCTTAACTTGGATCGAGAATAGTTATACCTTCGGCAAGATATCGATTGTGTAATTATAAAATAATTTTCCTTTACCTCAGTAGGAATTTAAAATTGCACAATGAATTCATTATGCATGGAGACCAATGCAGTTGTCCCACGGAATACACTGTGACGCCCGGCTGACGATCAAACTTTCAATCTGTAGTATTCGAAAATTTTAAAAATGAAATTGCAATATTTGATAAAATCCTTCTAATTTCCAGGTGGATCACACGATTATCATGTACCTGGTGAACCCAGATGGGGAGTTTGTGGATTATTATGGCCAAACTAAAACTGCAAGTGAAATGATGGAGTCCATAATCATCAACATTTCCAAGTATGAGAAGTTGACCAACCCCAGCTGGTGGTGATAACTGCTGCATGCGGTCGTCCTCGCATTAGTTTACTTTATTTAAAGTTCGACGCTCTTTAATGTGTATAAGTTAAGACTATCTGTCAATGTAAAATATATTTTTATTAATATGGTTTGGCCATAAATATGTACATGTATTAATTTTCAATTTGAAATGCACATCTAGCCTAAATATTAATCCTACCCAATTTTTTTTATTTACACTACTAACTCACTAATCTGTCCATTATTCCAAAAATCGGGCAAGTGTTTCACTGAGCCTTTACACGGAAAAACAGCATTATCGAAACAACACTGTTTTTGTGCAAATTCATTAAAATTACACGCCATAGATCCATCTATGTTCAATGTTCAAACTAAAAAGTGTTCTAAAATTTCAACCACAGATGGCAGTACAAGGCCTAGAGTTAAGAGTTGCTCAAGTAAATATCTCAGAACATAATGCTGTTTTTCTCCGCATAAGGGCTCAATTAGTGAAGACTGCAGACTACTGAATTTGACATACATACAAATACTGACTAATTATATAGCTTGTTGTGTTTTTAACTAGTAAAAATAATGGCAGATTATAGTAGTTGTCGGATAATCGAGCAGCAGATTACTGCGAGAGTACTGTATAAAATTTAGTTAGTTAGGTAGCAACATAATAGTATATGGCAGCTGTTGCAAGTGTAATTCTAATTTGAACACAGTAGGTACATAATGGCTAACAAAGCAACATGTGTTTGAACTGGTAATACACTTTTGTCCAAACATTGTGGACTAGTTTCTTGTTGTAGGGCATACATACTTATTTGTAAAAATAAAACTAATAATTTCTCTACAAAATCATTAATAAATAGGAATGATTGAGATGTGAAAAACCAAGCATTGATGATATACCCAGATAAGTGATTGAATAGACTGGGATTTGAAATATGTTATTTCTTCTATTTTTTTTACTTTGTGTTGAAATAATAATAATAATAAATACAAATAAAAACGATTTGTTTTAGTAGTTTTCCCGATGAATATATTTTATTGTTTAGAAATTATGAGATCTCAAATATTGACAAGTAAAATATTTTACTAAAGACAAGTCCAGTTTTTGTTATGTAGCATCAACATACTATAATATATTGTATGTACTACTGCCAGATGTACATATGTGCATATATTATCTAAATAATATGAACATAACAATTTATTTTTATAAAAATACAGTTTATCCTCAATAAAATTTATTTCATATAAATTTTCTACAAATTAGGAAATTTTATAGAACACAAAATGGCACTTAGCCGAATTGGCCCTAAATTATTCACAGAAAACGGGTTAAATAAATATATATAAACCTATTTTCCATTCGTCACATTGGCTAACTTGATAGTAGATATGGGCAGATTCATTCATTTTTTTTTTTTTTTTTTTTTACAGTAATACCGCACAAGAGTCCCAACTGCTCCCGTCTGGAGCCAGTGAGACTATGGCATCCCCAATTGGGGTATGTTGTGAGGCTGAGGGTATTGGGGAGGGGAGGGAGATGGGGAAGAGGAAGGTGGGGAAGTACCTGGCTATTCAGATCTGGTCACCAAACACGGCTAAAGCCATTTCAAGCAACGTTTCAATTCTGAATGGTGGTCTTACACCAGGGCGATACTGAGAGTATCTTCCACTCTGGAACGTGCCGCAAATATACTATATATTATTTTAAATTAATTAATTGTGAAATAACACAAATTAATCAAATAAAATTTATTTGCGCACGCCGGGTTCGAACCCGCGACCGTCGGATCTGTAGTCAAAAGCGTATACCACTAGACCACGCCGGCCGTCACTGATAGATTTCAGTGTTTTTTTTTTTAAAAAGAAAGACAAACATTGCCGGGATACAAATAACCTGACAATGTTTGAAATTCTCCTACTACCACCACAGCAAGCGGAAAATGTCGCTGGTGTTGTGATGGGGGACTTAGCCAGTGCGAGGAATTGAACATACTATGCCTGGGTGGGACCCAAACGCGATTTCAACTCAGCCACTGACCACCAGTTTGATTCACCACAATCGGTGAATTTGTTAATTTCATTTTGAACTTGGCTGAAAACGGCCAAAACGATTTCCGTCAGTTATGAAGAATGCAATCAATGAATGAATGATCTTTTAAACCCAAGACTAAATGACAATAATATCACAATGTGCAGAAGGTAGAACAATTTGGTGACCTGATTGACTTATTGACTATCAGTGTTGAGTTCACTGATGGTGACTTGACTAGGAAGGAGATGCCCGGTGGTGAAGCGCAACAGAGTTGGGTCGATCTGAAACAGTTTCTCTTGCGACATATGCGTGTTGGTGATGATGGTACCGATATTGCCGCCGGCATCAGCCGTTAGAGTCACCATCTTTACATCGTTAGCCGTCTGCTGACGAATAATACTGACTTCTCCATTCGTGTTTGCCACGGCGACAAAATTAAGAGTATTACTTGATAAGGAGAGAGCACTTCCCACGTTTATGGCTTGAGACTCCTGGAGGGCCATATCCGAGGATTCTAGTTTGATGTCTTCTTGGAGGAGAGGTTCGCAGCTTCCTTTGGTGTCTTCTGGTAATTCTTTGGGCATGTTTTTGAGGAGTTTCCGCAGTTCGGGGGCGGAGGGCTCCGGAAGGTCTGTGAGGGAGGCTATGTCGGTGACTTTGTGTGAACGGATGAGATGTCTTTTGAGGTAGCTTGAAGTAGCACAGCCCTTTCGGCATATTATACATATGAACGGTCTCTCTCCTGAAAACATTTCATACGGTCATGTTAAAATTACATTAATAGCTCTACAATTTCAATTCCACTCCCACGGGCATGATTAGCAGCGAACATGTTTCAAACAAGTTTCTTTCCTGAGGTGTTATTCCATTAGTTAATATGTAGTGATTCTGTGGTACCTGTGTGTATCCGAGTGTGCTGCTGCAGTTGGCCCGGGGTGGTGAAGCCTTTGGAGCAGACGGAGCACACGAAGGGCTTCTCTCCCGTGTGGGTGCGCATGTGCGCCGTCATGTCGTGGCGGGCAAACCTAGCAACACCAAACAACAAGGTAAGGTTATATCTACCAGTACTGGGCGTTTAAGATTATTTCATCCAACACCAATGTGATTTATCACTGCCCAATATTTAAAGTTAAACTCAGTGAAACCTCATTTTCTATCTCTTTTATTATTTCATAACCTAGTATTATCTACACACATTATTTTTATAATCATAAAGCAATTAACATTGTAAAATATATTTATTAGTAAGGTAAGTACATAAACCTAATATTTTTCGTCATATTGTTTACTGAAAAAATATACATACTCCTTTCTACTAACACCAACTATTTAAACTTATAACATAAGTACTTAAAATTATTATAAAATGCGATTTTACCAAATTCAATTATTTTAATTAATAGGTATTTGCACTTCGGAAGTAAAATAATAATTATTTATGTAAACTTAAAAACAGATCGGAATATAAACGTAACAAGCCAGTACAATCAAACTAAACATGGAAGAGATTGATACACGTCACTAACTAACAAAAAGAGATTGACACACGTCACTAACTAACAAAAAGAGATTGACACACGTCACTAACTAACAAAAAGAGATTGACACATGTCACTAACTAACAAAAATAATAAATAACGGTCTCAATAGTAATAGGGAATCCCTTCTAACAGGAGATACCCCAGACACCCAATAATAATCTTGTAATAACGTTGAAAGTTGAAACTCTGGAGGATGTTGGGCCCGTTGAAAATATTAGTAATGATAAAAAATAATGACGCTAAAACAGCTAACAACTATTTTCTGCTCGCCATTGATAGATTTGCTTGATCCTTGGCGCTACATATCGGCTGTATGGGATAGGAAAATCCAAAAAAACATCTAATAGGAAGCAGTGGCGGCTCGTGACTTTTGTGTATACTAGAATGCTAATATGGCAAAAATGGCATTATTGATGTTGTTGTAGCTGAAAACATGTTCTTTTTTATTTTCTAAAATCCGGTTTTTTGTATGAAGATTTTCATTGGATTTACATAAATTAAAATAATTGAATTTGGTAAAATGACATTTATTAATAACTAGCTGACAAGTACTCGGCGTTCCTCGGAGACTTTTCTTTACTTTCTATAAATATAATATGTATGTTTTATATATATAAACCTTCCGGAAGAAATTCTCTAAAATGATAGTGAAAACCCTAGCAAAATTCGTTGCGTAGTTTAGAAGAACTGAAATTTCCTGAAAATCTTCATAAAAAAATTCAAATTTTGAAAAAAAAAAAAAAATCGTTTATACTAAACAACATCTATAATGTCGAATTTTTCAAACTTATCACTCATCACACCCAAAAGTCACGAGCCGCCATTGGTAGGAAGATACAACAGGGTGGCCACAGACCTGGAAAACCGGGAATTATCAGGGAATTTTACCGAACCGGGAATTATCAGGGAAATGTCAGGGAATTTCAAAATATTCTTAAAATATCAGGGAATTCCAAAAATAAAACTAAATTCGTTATTTACGATTTGTGAAGTCCCAAAGTTGTGTTTTATTACTTTTACTTGCGGCGTGTGTAACAAAAGATATGCCGACAAAGACAAACTAGATAAGTAGGTATTTTTTTATTATTATTTTCGTAAATAGCCCTTGCAACACAATCATGTCGTAAACCACCCGCCTTGGTTTTTCCCCTATACTATGTAGGTGCGAAATCTGTAAAGAAAAAGCTAGCAAAGTTACAACAAAGTGTCAAAAGGGTCGGACACCCAGTACGGTCGTAATAAAATTCATTATCAACATTTTTACAAAGTGTCAATACAGTAGAACCTCGTTAATTCGAAATCCACGGGACATCAAAAATCAAATTTCGAATTAACGAATTCCCACGTAATTCGATTTTTTATGAAAAAAAAAAAAATACGCCGAAAATCGATTTTCTCAGCCGCCTCTTCAAATCCGGGTGGTATTTTAGTTGTAAATTCGTATTAATACCAATTATTTCTTTATTTTCGCGGCCGATTACCGTAGCGGCGAGCCCTTTAAATTCAGATATTCGCAATAAATTCGTAAAAATTGCTATATATTTACGCGTAAATCGAGATTTCGCTGCCGATTTCGGTCGCGGCCTACCCTCTTTAAATTGAGATATTCGTAAAAATACGATATATTTCCGCGTAAATCGAGATTTCGCGGTAATTTTCCGTCGCGGCCGGCCCTTTATTTCAAATATCTGAATTTAAATTCGTAAAAATACGATATATTTCCGCGTTAAACGAGAATTCGCGGCCGTATTCCGTCGCGGCCGGCTCTTTAAATGCAGATATTCGAAATAAATTCGCAAAAATACGATATATTTCCGTCTAAATCGAGAATGCGCGGCCGATTTCCGTCGCGGCCGACCCTTTAAATTAAGATTTTTGATGTAAATTCGTAAAAATATGAAATATTTCCGCGTAAATCGAATTTTATCGGCAGTTTTTCGTCGCGGCCGGCCTTTTAAGTTCAGATATTTGAAGTAAATTCGTAAAAATATTTCGGCGTGATTTCCGTCGCGCCGTATTTTTTAACTCGGATATTCTAAGTAAAGTTAGTAAAAATACGATATATTTCCGCGTAAATTGAAATTTCGCGTCCGATTCCCGTCGCGACGGGCCCTTTAAAATTCAGATATTCGAAATAAATTCGTAAAAATACGATATATTTACGCGTAAATCCAGATTTCGCGGCCGATTTCCGTCGCAGCGGGCCATTTAAATTCAAATATTCGAAATAAATTCGTAAATATACGATACATTTACGCGTAAATCGAAATTTCGCGGTCGAGTTTCGTCGCGGCCGACCCTTTAAATACAGATATTTGGTGTAAACTCGTAAAACTACGACATATATCCGAGTAAAACGTATTTTCTCGGCCCTTCAAACTCGGATACTCGAAATAAATTTGAAAAAATACAACATTCCAGTGTAAATCGATTCAGATTTACACAATAATAATACTAATTAGGACGATGTATAACCACGTAAAAATACATTTTTCGGCGTTTTACCGCCACGGCTGACTTTTAGATTCAGATTTACGAAATATTATGATTTATTTTCGCAAAAATCAAATTTTTTCGAATTTCACGAACAAATTTTCGTGCGCGGACAAAAATAAATTTCGAATTACGAATTAACGAATTTCGAATTAAAAAAAATTCTGTTTGAAAAAATTTTTCTGCGGAAATTTTTTTGGCGAAAATTCGAATTACGCATTTTTTTCGAATTATCGGGGTTCTACTGTACTTACTTTTGTCTATTTGTCTATTTTTGTCTGGTCTTTTCATTTGTACACAAATTGTCTTCAGGCGAAATATCATAAATTTGTAATAAGTGTATTTTGTTTTGAATAGATCATTGTGGTGCAAGAAAATAATAAATGCTTTAGATGACGGAATTCCCTTTATTTATGTATCTGTTCTAATTTTCTGGCGTAGATGAAAATCGTGTTTCAAAAATATAATTTTGAACGTATGTCCTTATACCAAATAAAACATATCAGGGAAAAATATAGAAACTGCCCTGGAAAACCTGGAATTATCAGGGAATTTTGAAATCCGTTTTTTGTGGCCACCCTGTACAAAACCAAAAGACCATTCCAAATTTCGCATAATATCATTCATGAAATGTACACTGTTAACCAGGGTGGCCACAAAAAACGGATTTCAAAATTCCCTGATAATTCCAGGTTTTCCAGGGCAGTTTCTATATTTTTCCCTGATATGTTTTATTTGGTATAAGGACATATCGTTCAAAATTTTATTTTTGAAACACGATTTTGATCTACGCCAGAAAATTAGAACAGATACATAAATAAAGGGAATTCCGTCATCTAAAGCATTTATTATTTCCTTGCACCACAATGATCTTTTTTTTTTTTATATTAACTCCACACAGGAGGCACTGAAGAAAATAATTTCCCTCAGGGCCTATGTCATCTTTGAGGATGCTGTGTGGAGGGTCTTTTTGTGGAGAGGAAGGAGTGAACATGGGTCTTGAAGAGTCCCATGTTGTAGGAGGGAGGAAACACAGAGGCCGGCAGTTCGTTCCACAGCCGAGCTGTTGAACTTAAGAACGAATCGTAGAAGCGACCCGTTCTCATGTGACAAGTGTCAACTGTGTACAAATGTTGGGCACGCGTTTGACAGGATTGGGTCTTTGAAACATTAAATTCGACGAGATTATTTTTACCTCAGGAGGAAATACTCTTGAGATAACCGTCCATTCTCTGCTTCAAAGCCCTCCGAGCCGTTGGAGTTTGTGTGCCCTTTGGGGGCTTGTCAAACAAAAAGCAATCATGAACTGTACTGTCATCCGCGTAACAATGAATCGGTGCACATGTCAAAAGGTCATTGATGTGCAACAAAAACAAAGTCGGAGACAGAACCGATCCCTGTGGGACGCCAGCATTTATGGAGTGCGAGGAAGAGGTGAGGTGATTTTTCACAAAAACGGCGCTCTACAAATTATCCAATTATTATTATTATTATTAAACCGTCAGCAACCGCCTGAATCGACCTATCCCTCAAAAAGTCAGCAATCCACGTACACAGGGATGCGGGAAGTCCGTAAGAATGCAATTTGTTGACAAGTCCTCGGTGCCAGACCCGGTCAAAGGCCTTGGATATGTCTAGTGCGACCGTTTGGGTCTCACCGTGACGTTCCAGGCACCGCCCCCAAACATGCGTCACATACGCGAGAAGATCACCGCACGAGCGGTTCCGCCGGAATCCGTATTGACGGTCGTTGATAATTTTTTTCTTCTCGAGGTATGTGAGCAGTTTGTCGTTGATCACACGTTCCATCACTTTGGACAGAACTGATGTGATCGCTATGGGGCGGTAGTTGGCCGGGTTGGAGCGGTCACCTTTCTTGGGAATAGGGTGAATGACCGCTTTTTTCCAACCAGAGGGCACAGTGCCACACTTCAGGGACATTTTGAAGAGCTTTGTCAAAACTGGAATTAAAACTTTGTCAAAACAAAATACACTTATTACAAATTTATGATATTTCGCCTGAAGACAATTTGTGTACAAATGAAAAGACCAGACAAAAATAGACAAATAAACAAAAGTAAGTACAGTAGAACCCCGATAATTCGAAAAAACGCGTAATTCGAAATTTTCGCCAAAAAAATTTCCGCAGAAAAATTTTTTCATACAAATTTTTTTTTAATTCGAAATTCGTTAATTCGTAATTCGAAATTTATTTTTGTCCGCGCACGAAAATTTGTTCGTAAAATTAGAAAAAATTTGATTTTTGCGAAAATAAATCATAATATTTCGTAAATCCGAATCTAAAAGTCAGCCGTGGCGGTAAAACGCCGAAAAATGTATTTTTACGTGGCTATACATCGTCCTAATTAGTATTATTATTTTGTAAATCTGAATCGATTTGCACTGGAATGTTGTATTTTTTCAAATTTATTTCGAATATCCGAGTTTGAAGGGTTTGAATACGTTTTACGCGGATATATGTCGTAGTTTTACGAGTTTACACCAAATATCTTTATTTAAAGGGTCGGCCGCGACGAAACTCGGCCGAAAAATTTCGATTCACGCCGAAATATGACATATTTTTACGAATTTACTTCAAATATCTGAACTTAAAAGGCCGGCCGCGACGAAAAACTGCCGATAAAATTCGATTTACGCGGAAATATTTCATATTTTTACGAATTTACATCAAATATCTTAATTAGGGTCGGCCGCGACGGAAATCGGCAGCGCATCCTCGATTTACACGGAAATATATCGTATTCGACGGAAATCGGCCGCGCATTCTCGATTTAGACGGAAATATATCGTATTTTTGCGAATTTATTACGAATATCTGCATTTAAAGAGCCGGCCGCGACGGAATACGGCCGCGAATTCTCGTTTAACGCGGAAATATATCGTATTTTTACCAATTTTAATTCAGATATTTGAAATAAAGGGCCGCCCGCATACGGAAAATCTCGATTTACGCGGAAATATATCGTATTTTTACGAATATCTCATTTTAAAGGGTAGGCCGCGACCGAAATCGGCAGCGAAATCTCGATTTACGCGTAAATATATAGCATTTTTACGAATTTATTGCGAATATCTGAATTTAAAGGGCCCGCCGCTACGGTAATCGGCCGCGAAAATAAAGAAATAATTGGTAGTAATACGAATTTACAACTAAAATACCACCCGGATTTGAAGAGGCGGCCGAGAAAATCGATTATCGGCGTATTTTTATTTTTTTTTTTTTCATAAAAGTTCGAATTACGTAGGAATTCGTTAATTCGAAATTTGATTTTTGATGTCCCGTGGATTTCGAATTAACGATGTTCTACTGTATTGACAGTTTGTAAAAATGTTGATAATGATGATCTTTAAATTTTATTACGACCGTACTTACGTGGGAATTCGTTAATTCGAAATTTGATTTTTGATGTCCCGTGGATTTCGAATTTACGAGGTTCTACTGTATTGACAGTTTGTAAAAATGTTGATAATGATGATCTTTAAATTTTATTACGACCGTACTGGGTGTCTGACCCTTTTGACACTTTGTTGTAACTTTGTTAGCTTTTTCTTTACAGATTTCGCACCTACATAGTATAGGGGAAAAACCAAGGCGGGTGGTTTACGACATGATTGTGTTGCAAGGGCTATTTACGAAAATAATAATAAAAAAATACCTACTTATCTAGTTTTTTTTTTTTTTTTTTTTTTACTGTAATACCGCACAAGAGTCCCAACTGCTCCCGTCTGGAGCCAGTGAGACTATGGCATCCCCAATTGGGGTATGTTGTGAGGCTGAGGGTATTGGGGAGGGGAGGGAGATGGGGAAGAGGAAGGTGGGGAAGTACCTGGCTATTCAGATCTGGTCACCAAACACGGCTAAAGCCATTTCAAGCAACGTTTCAATTCTGAATGGTGGTCTTACACCAGGGCGATACTGAGAGTATCTTCCACTCTGGAACGTGCCGCAAATATACTATATATTAATTAAATTAATTAATTGTGAAATAACACAAATTAATCAAATAAAATTTATTTGCGCACGCCGGGTTCGAACCCGCGACCTTCGGATCTGTAGTCAAAAGCGTATACCACTAGACCACGCCGGCCGTCATCAGTTTGTCTTTGTCGGCATATCTTTTGTTACACACGCCGCAAGTAAAAGTAATAAAATACAACTTTGGGACTTCACAAATCGTAAATAACGAATTTCGTTTTATTTTTGGAATTCCCTGATATTTTAAGAATATTTTGAAATTCCCTGACATTTCCCTGATAATTCCCGGTTCGGTAAAATTCCCTGATAATTCCCGGTTTTCCCGGTTTTCCAGGTCTGTGGCCACCCTGTTAACCCTTTTTATTAGGCGTTACTGTTAAAAACAATAGGCGTATAGCCAGTTCAATGACTGACTGTTATAGTAAATATAATGATATTTGTATGTGCCTAGGTGTCATTTTCCAACTGTTAATGCAAGTAATATGTATATCTATTGTTTCCAATGGCTAGTTATATTTTGACGCAGGTTTTTCACTTATAATAGTGAAAGTAGGAGGAAATAAAATATTGTTCTGTTGTTCGCAACCCGAGAATTTTTGTCATTCTTTTTAGATAAAATAAAATAATTAATGTAATATTTTATTCTTCATGTCACTTGTATTTGAAACGTACAGTCGAACCAACCAGTCTAATTAATGTCATTGTCGTAATAATCATCGTTCTCATTAAATTATTAACGCAACACTACATGGTATCAGGAATAGGTAGTTATTGCCTATTATAATGTGTCAGTTAAGTTAGTTATTGCATTTTACGACCAGATAGCGCTAGGGTGTGCCGGCGATGTTCGCACACTAACTCGCCCGTAGCTAGGCGGCTTCAGTCGCCACCCGCTGCTAACAGAATAACTTTCAATAGAATAGGACGTCAGTCCTACAACATTACTTTTGTAATTCTTATCGTAAATAAAACAACTTGCAATCTTGACGAACCATTATAATATCATTGAAGACCCACAATTCACTACACAAGGAATCTGATTATTTAGTTGTAATTAAAAGACATTGCACCTATTTAGCCCCTGGAGCAAATTTGAGGGATATTTCTCCCAGCCTCATAAAAGTAATTTTGATTCATTCATTGAGATTCGTGATTTACATATACAGTGTTAAAAAGAGAGAACATCACGCTATGTATTTGCATTTAAAAGTTTAATTGACGCTCCTGAAAATTTTGAAATAATTCTATGAAACAATATTTGTCAGGGTTTGCAAATTTTTCAATAAATATTTTTATAATGTAGAAAAGTGAGGTGACAGATTTGTCAATAAAATATTTTTTTTAGTTTTGTGTCAAGTGGTAATTACAGTTTTCACATCGGGAAGCGACTTTTAAACTTTTGTGTTAAAATTTTTATTTTATTTTAATTGCTTAATATTGATTTGTATATGAAAGAGTCTTTCATCTGCTTTAAAAAAACAGTATTTATATTATTTTTAAATGTGTTCTAAAATTTATCTGGAATCAAATGGAAAATGTAAATATTTGCCATGCAATCTGCATTTTTAGAGGTTCGCAAGAGAAATACATCGCAAAATATAGAGGTTCTTGGGCTTCTTAACCCCATCATCTGATTCTATACTTCTTTACATCAAAAGTGGTAGTAGAGGTAAATGTAGTTTACCTCCGCTCGCAGATCTTGCAGGTGTAGGGCTTCTCCCCGGTGTGGATGCGCTTGTGGGTGGTGAGTGCCGAGGAGCTGGAGAACTTCTTGCTGCAGAAGTCACAGTGATATGGCTTTTCTCCTGAGGAATACCACAATACATTGTAATATTGTGCAATAAAGATAGAAAATTTTCAATTTATCTGTAATACATATTGTTACGTAATACAAGTCACCCTATAAAAAAGATGCACACTTTAGCCTCGCTTTCCCCATGCCAGAAGGTCGTGGCGTACGTGACAAAACGCAGCTAGCCGCCGTGTGATCGGCACGGACCACCCAGAGCGTTCTCGGCTCAACACTGCCCGCCACCGCCGAGCTCCGGCAGTCCCCGACCTCCGCTTGCCCCGGTCGGTCGGTTCCCGCGCTGCGCCAGTCGAGAGCGGACCTCGGTAATCGCAACAGTGTGTTTCTCGCAGAGCGAACCACAAACGCTCACAATGTTCGAGCGCGCGGAATTACGTAATAATAGAAACAGACGCGATCTCGTGCCAGTTTCCTACTAGATGCATTTCGCTATCAATTGCCAATCATGTCTATAATCTTGGTTCGAACTAAACTCAGTAGAGTCCCGTTTCCGTGTAAAATCCCGAGTGAATATCACCACATCAACAGTACCGCCGCTTTTGAGCGCGGGAAACCTGGTCAACATGATGTACCATACCCCATCAAGGCGAATCGTAAGCTTTCAACCTATCCCCTTTCTTGTGTTCAATTCTTGTAACTTCTTGTAAAGATCCTCGTTTCATCCGGTCGTCACAGAGAGTAGAGATCCAATTTATACCTGTGTTTCTTTAGAAGATGATTAATATACCTTGTGCCCTTACTTATGTGTTATTATTGTGATGTCCTTTTCCAACCTCCTGACCGATGGACGAGCTGCTGATCAAAGAACTGCCCACCCCTGATTGTACACGAGTCATCTGCTTTACCTTTCTACTGAGCTTAGCCAATGTTTAACCAGGTTCGAGTCCCGGTTTACCCATATGTTAGCGTATGTTAGCGTATGTTAGCACTGGCGCAAACGTGGTTTTTCTCTGATTATTAATCGTCCATCGGGAGGTCAAATTGGAAATAATCTTGAACTCTTTCACTGTGTTTTATGTCTTGCTTTGTATTAACAATTGAATAACTATGTTTTCTTCCAATAAATCATAGCTGTTCTACAAACCATCGCGTCAAATCTAAAACAACCGTGTCACATTAAAACTATTCTGTGTTAAATTACAAGTTTTACGAATCGTCACTCGACAAAATTTAATTACCGGTATTCTATCACAAGGTGCGCAACCAACATTCACTTCTTTTCGGACATCTCAAACATCACATAGTGATCCAAAACCATGAAGGTTTACTTTCCGAGTACAACTATTAGAGGAAACGAGCTACATTAAACTACAATTCAACAATTTCAAATCTTGTACATGATACAAAATGAATTTCTTGTTCGTGGAACCATAAGACAGCATCGCTCTGCAAAATACACAACCAAGGAAACTAAAGCCCTTCTGTCATCTGATAATTTCGCTTTATATGTAATAAAGGTGGGTAGAGTATCCTTTTTGAAAGAAAAGTCTTGAAAGCCGACTTACCCTTTACATATAATTGAGATTCGCGATTGACGTAAATCCCCGACTCTCGGCCCTTCTCCGCCTCGAGCCTGTCGTTGTCCAGGGAAAGGGATGCTTGCGTGTAAATAACCAAAAGCTGGTTCTGCCTAAATTCAGACAATTGGTCACGAATCACAAACAACCCTCCATTAATTGTTGAAAGAACAAACAATACTTCCTCGAAATCTGTATTCGGAAATTTTTCGGAAATTTTATTTTTCGGAAATTTTCTCACTTTGAAGTTTTTTCAAAATTTTTTCAAATCACACAACTCAGGGACTTTTCCATCAAAACCCTAGGACAACCCCTGGCCGTTTTTTTTTTCACAAATCAAGGACTTTGAAATTTTTCAGAAATTTTAATTTTTCGGAAATTTGTTTTTTTCGGAAATTTTTCAAAAACGCACAATCTCAGGGACTTTTCCATCAAAATCCCAGGACAACCCCTGGCCGTTTTTTTCAAAAATCAAGGACTTTGAAAATTTTTCGGAAATTTTAATTTTTTCGGAAATTTGGTTTTTTCGGAAATTTTTCAAAAACGCACAATCTCAGGGACTTTTCCATCAAAATCCCAGGACAACCCCTGGCCGTTTTTTTCAAAAATCAAGGACTTTGAAAATTTTTCGGAAATTTTAATTTTTTCGGAAATTTGGTTTTTTCGGAAATTTTTCAAAAACGCACAATCTCAGGGACTTTTCCATCAAAATCCCAGGACAACCCCTGGCCGTTTTTTTCAAAAATCAAGGACTTTGAAAATTTTTCGGAAATTTTAATTTTTTCGGAAATTTGGTTTTTTCGGAAATTTTTCAAAAACGCACAATCTCAGGGACTTTTCCATCAAAATCCCAGGACAACCCCTGGCCGTTTTTTTCACAAATCAAGGACTTTGAAATTTTTTCGAGAAATTTAATTTTTCGGAAGTTTGTTTTTTTTGGAAATTTTTTTTCAAAACGCACATCTCAGGGACTTTTCCATCAAAATCCCAGGGTAATCCCTGGTCATTTTTTTCAAAAATCAAGGACTTTGAAATTTTTTCGGAAATTTTTTCAAAACACACATCTCAGGAACTTTTCCATCAAAAACACAAGGAAACCCCTGGCCATTTTTTTTTCCATATTGGGACTTCAAAAAATTTCACAAAATTCTTCACCCATCATCACAAGCTCATTTTTTTTTTGAAAAAACTCAGCCACAACACTCTGACAATTCTTTTTTCTTTTCACAATGTCTAACTCAACTAGCCACAAAATGAATCCTCGAAACAACACCTTAGGCATAATAGCCAACATCTGCTCTCGAAGTACGCAAAGTTTAGAAAAGGAATTGAAAGACAGGAATATTTCTCCTTTCAACAAAACCAAAAACGTCCTGATCAAGTACGCAACATATTATAACAGGAAATATATTAGGAGACTGGAATTTCAACCCGGCAGTATAACAATCTCTGACACAAGCACACCTACTTGCACAGAAATTAAACCACCAATTACACCCGTCAAGGAAACCACAAAACCCTTCGATCTAACTGGATGGAAAATTAAGTACAACGGCAATACTAACGTAGAAGATTTCATCGACCGAATTGAAGAAACAGCCGCGATACGCAACATTCCTACTGAGATACTACACCGTAACTTCATAGATCTCATCTCGCACGAGCTACTCTCCTGGCATAGAATTCACAAGAAAAAAGTAAGCTCCTGGCCCGAACTCAAAGCTGCTCTCCTGAAAAGTTTCGCACCAAAAGAAACACAGCATAGGATTAAGTCTACTCTGTTTTCCATCAAACAATTCTCCAACGAAACAGTAGCACAATACGCCCAGAGAGCAGATCTTCTAAACATCAAACTGACAACTCCAGTCCCTGAAACAGAGCTAGTCCCTATCTTGACTGATGGCCTCCTAGCAAGATATGAGAACATAATAACCTCTCAAAAAATATCCTCAGTAGAACAACTCAAAGATGTCTGTCTTCTATTGGAAAACTATCAAGATAAAAGAAGAAACACCAAGACTTCTAACGAGCCCCTTCTACCAAGCCTCGCCTCTCGGTCATCCAATCAAATTAAACCAGAGTTTAACGAGAAGAAGTTTTGCACCTTTTGCAAAAGAACCGGACACTCACAATCATCTTGCTACAAAAAAGCAAAACTTTCGTATACTCAAGATAACAGGGGCCACCAAAAGCGCCCCCGTGACCATTCTCCTCAACATGACAACTTGAGGGAAATCTTCAAGAGATCAAGAAATAACCTTGAAAGATTACATCCTTCTAACAACTTAATTGCAAGACCACCTACAGATTTCTCTAAACCTCCGCCAAATTGGTCCAAGAGAACTCCAAAAAACTAAGACTCAACCCCTCGGAAGTTCATTCAATATCTAGGCCTACTGAATGGACCGAGTGGTTGAAACACATTGCATATTTCAAAGAGGCCTTACAACTTTCTACAGTAAGCTGCACTCAAGCTAAAGATGGTCGCTCATACGCGCAATTTTCTGTTAATGACGTCGTCTTCTCTGGACTACTGGATAGTGGAGCTTCAGTTAGCTGCCTCGGCGGTAACGCCCACATCCCCTTTGTCAACAATGGATTCACAATCAACAAACACCCCGCTTTCGTCACCACTGCAGACAACAACACTCAAAAAGTCACAGGAGCAATTGTCCTACCTGTCAAGTGTGGAAGTAAATCAATTCCAATAAATTTTCTAATTGTACCAACCATCACCCAGAAATTTATTCTTGGAGTTGATTTTTGGAAAGCATTCAACATTGCACCCCAGGTTTTCAACCCATGCAACAACACCACACCCACCACCTCAATCAACGAAATCCGTACAATAATTCCGTACGAGAACCTTCACCCACCACAGGCCGAACAACTGGAAAGCATGATCAAGAAATTTGAATCAATCTCGTTCGAAAAGTGTGGACTTGGTTTGACAAATTTAGTCAAACATCACATCAAGACAAATGGACCACCTATCAAACAAAGATACTACAATTTGGCTCCCCAGAAACTAAAACTGTTGGAGAAGGAACTCGATGATATGTTAAATATGGGCATCGTGGTTCCCAGCAGAAGCCCCTGGACCAACCCCACACTCTTGGTATCCAAAAAAGACGGTTCCGCCCGATTCTGCCTCGACAGTAGAAGACTTAATGCCTGCACTGAGGCTGACGCGTACCCACTTCCGCTTGTACACGCAATCCTGGATAAACTACGCAACGCAAAATTCATCTCTTCAATAGATCTGTCCAAAGCATTCTGGCAGATACCTTTGGATGAAGTTTCATGTGAAAAAACAGCATTTGTAGTGCCCGGCAGAGGAATGTTCCACTTTAAGAGACTCCCTTTCGGTTTAAAAAACAGCCCTGCTGAGCTACAAAGACTGATGGACAGACTGTTCGGCCCCGAATCCGACAATAATTTGTTCTGCTACCTGGACGACCTAATAATCATCAGCGACACGTTTGAAAAACACATCGCCACCCTAGAAAGAGTATTCCAACAACTCAAGTTTGCCGGATTAACAATCAACCTAAAGAAATCCGAATTTTGCAAATCACGCCTACGCTACCTCGGCTTTGTAATAGACGAAAAAGGTCTAAGGACCGACCCTGCCAAAGTCGAAGCGATGACAAACTTCCCCAGGCCAAAGAATGCTAAAGAAGTTAAAGGTTTCCTTGGTCTCGCCGGATACTACAGAAGATTCATAAGGGATTTCTCCACAATAGCGGCCCCCCTTAATAAAATTACCGGTACCCGTAAAGGTGTCAGTAACTTCGCTTGGTCTGCCGAAACTGAAAAGGCTTTCACCTCTCTAAAAACAGCACTGCAATCTGCACCGGTACTAAACTGTCCAGATTTCAATCTGCCTTTCACCCTGCATACAGACGCCTCCAATGTTGGAATCGGCGGAGTCCTAACACAAGAATTCCCCGACGGCGAACACCCAGTGGCATACTTCTCTCGTAGTCTAAACAAACACGAAAAAAACTATGGGATAACTGAAAAGGAACTACTCGCAGTCATGGATTCTATCCACCATTTCCGCGGCTATATCGAAGGCAGTAAGTTCTCAGTCATCACCGATCACAGTAGCCTAAAATGGTTGGTATCATTAAGCAACCCATCTGGTAGATTGGCCCGCTGGTCGTCTCGCCTATCACAATACACCTTTGATGTCATACATCGTAAAGGCGCAGACAATATTGTCCCAGACGCCCTCTCAAGAATAGAACTCGCCACTCTGACCTCCGAAGAAGCAACACCAACTCCTACCACCAAAGACACTTGGTATTTAAAAACCTACGAGGAATGCAGGAACAACCCGCAAAAAATTCCCAACTTTATTATAAAAGAAGGTCGGTTATATCGTAACTGCAAACCACCACTGTCTATACTCGAGGACTATGCTTGGAAGTTAGTCATTCCCTCGGAGGACACACAAAAAATTATCATCGACAATCACAGCGCCCCCGGATCCATACACCCAGGAACTTTCAAAACCTATAAGAAGATAGCCTTAAGGTATTACTGGCCAGGCCTGTTTAAACAAGTTCGCAACTACATCTCTAAGTGCGACATTTGCAAAGCATACAAACATAGTACTGCACCCCCATCTGGTCTCATGAATAACCCCAAACGAGCAGACAGGCCATTACAATCATTCTCTATGGATCTCATCGGCCCTTTTCCCAGAAGCTACGCCGGAAACATGCATATACTTAGCATAGTGGATGTATTCACCAAGTTCTGTTGGATCTTCCCATTAAAAAGAGCCACAGCCTCTGCAATCATAAACTTGTTAGAAAAAAACATTTTTATCCCCTACGGCACTCCTCGCACCGTCATTTGCGACAATGGAAAACAATTCATAGCTCTGGAATTCAAGGAATTTCTGGCCAAATATGGCATAAAAGATATTTTCTATAATACCCTTTACACGCCTCAAAATAATACGGTAGAGCGTTACAACCAGACCATCAACACAGCTCTGGCAATCCTGGTTGACAAAGATCAACGAACATGGTGCAAAAATCTAGAAAAAATTCAAGCTGCACTAAACAATACAGTGAACCTCACTACTGGGTACACTCCTTTCTTCCTCAAACATGGTATGGAACAAATTGTCCATGGCTCCTTGCATTGGGACGCTAGCCTCCCATCATCTTTTCCTCCTTCTACTGATAACCCATCAGAGAATTATGCTCACCGTCTTGAGGAACTTTCCGCTATCTACAGCGAAGTCACAGATGCGTTGATACTTGCTCACAAAAAGAGTGCAAACAGATACAATTTACGCAGGAAACATGTTACCTTTAAGGAAAACGACATAGTTTGGAGACGCAACAACACACTCTCACAAGGTGCTCTGTATTTCTCTGCAAAACTAGCTCCTCGCTTTGTTAAAGCAAAAGTCCTGAGAAAAATCTCCGATGTAGTGTACACCCTATCGGATGCCTCTGGGAAACACATCGGCAACTATCACGTAAAAGATATTGTCAAACTAGGAAGTGTGGACACAATAGACACCACCTTCACTAGCTCACACTCACATAACTAACAAACTTTTGGCTCTACCTTTGTCCCACGAGATTTGGCCCTCGTGCAGACAAACAGCATGTCTTAACGCGTTAGTTTCATTTAAAAACTCGCTTTTTTCGACCTCTGCAAGGTAACCTTTTTTTCTAAAACACAGAAGTGTCAACTGTGGTTTTAAATCATTTCTCACCAATACATGTACTACTATGCTCTTTTGTATAAACCCTTTGTTATTTTTGTTTCTTTGTCACACCTCACCGTGTAATGTATTTAATTGTACTCATATTTTGTACGTATCTTCTCTAGAACTGATCATTCTAGTCAAGAGACTTTTCTGCTTCCCAAACAATTGATGCTCCCGGAGTCGCGTCCCTGGACATTAATTTGTTAGTCATTACCATTCTGACACTTACGACACTAAATACATAACTATTTTTTGTCGTAAATACCACAAAAGTCACGTACAACATTGTTTTGTAAATATTTTTTATGTTCTTTGTTCTTCACATTGTTCTTTCACTTTGTTCTTCACATTGTTCTTTACATTGTTCTTTCACATTTGTTCTTCACATTTGTTCCAATGGGTTCCATCGTACATAAAACAATGGCCCCTTTGCAACATACACCCAATTGAGGTGAATATTCTACCCCTGTAACTTGTAATCATAATGCGTGTGTAAATTCCAGTTTGGTATCGTCATTTGATTCAAGTTTACATAGGTGTAACAAGTAAAAAGTTACAATTACCTTTGTTTTAAAGTTTTTTCAGTTTTTTCTAAAAAATTGAATGGCGCTCAACATTCCTATTTGCTCTAATTTGTTGTTTTTTCAGAATTTGATATTGACATGTCAATTCTGAAAAAGGTTGTTGTAAAGGAGAACAAAAACCGATTTGTCCTCCTCATCAATAACATTGTATAATACATAACACCTTTCGGTCACATTGAGTTTGTAAAATCTTAAGATCTCAACTTCCTGACCCCAATTTGTTATATTATGTACTATATTTTGACTTAAATAAGCATTTATTTGCCTTGTCAAATACACCGAGCCAGGCCACTCATATTAAGTCATCCTGTGTCTCTAGGTGCCTTTTGTATCAAATTTGTAACATAAAGTTCACAACATTCGTGTTTGTGGCAATTTTGGTAACACCAAGTGTGTTTCCTTGTTTTTGTTTGGTCATTTTAAGTAAGTAAAACCCAATCAGGTCTTAAATAAACCACTACAAACCTTTTTTTTGTAAGCAAAGAGTAAGTAAAACCGATTAGGTCTCTTTTGCTATATGTGTGTCTTGTTTAAGACATCCTTGTAGGCATATGTCTTGTATTATTGCCAACTTAAAGCATAAACCCAACCAAAGGTTATGCCATCACAAAATTTTGTAAGCAAAGAGTTAGTAAAACCAAATAGGTCTCTTTTGCTATATTTGTGTCTTGTTTAAGACATCCTTGTTGGCATATGTCTTGTATTATTGCCAACTTAACGCATAAACCCAACCAAAGGTTATGCCGTCGTCATTTTTTGATAATACCAATAGCCACTACTTGATTGTTGTTGACATTGTGTATGTATCTTTTTTCCGGTATTGAAATGGTACTTTTTTATTATTGAACGTTGATATGTTATTTTCATGATACATGAGAATGTTACAATATCCACCATGAGACGAGGGATCGTTATAAAATCTAACACTATACATGAGAATGTTATAATATCTACCATGATACGAGAAGTTCGTTATAATTACTTTTTTTACTGGCTTACATACACTGTGGCCAAAGAGATAATTTGTTCCATTAAATGGTTATAAATATCTATGTTGTACCTTTCCTTTCAATACTAGGGTTCTTTCGTAATTCGTTCAATTTCTACATGAGACGTGAAGACGTTATAATACTAACCATGATTCGTGCGAACGATACAATATCTTGTTGTTGTTTTCTTTAAATAAGTTGACACTATGTACTTGTTCTACATGAGACGTGAAGACGTTATAATACTAACCATGATTCGTGCGAACGATACAATATCTTGTTGTTGTCTTCTTTAAATAAGTTGACACTTTGTACTTGTTCTACCGGACGTAGATCATTTTACCCTGACTTGTCACCCTTAATTGGGACCCTTTTTGTATAACTCATGACACTGAGGGAAATGTCCTTCACTGTAGTGAGAATTTTTTTGTTCTCTTCAAACAAACATGAAGCTGTGCATTCAGCAATTTTTTACGCTAACTGATACCTGTGGACTTCTTGTCAGCGGACCCAAGAACCATCCACTATCCATTGACCATGGACTAGCCATCAGCTTCACTGTTGGTTATGAGGTATCGTGTCGTGGGAGTTAATTGAGACAGTGACACAAAACCACCTAACTCGTTGTCTGGGAGACGAATAAGAAAAACTCCCAGGTTTGTGAAACTTGAGCAAGGGTCTGTCTTGTTCTCACAAACTGTAGAGGATTAAATACGACCCCTAATCTTTCACCAAATACACGTGAAAGGTTAGATTGTTATTACTGTGTATTCTCCTTCACCTTCTCATCAAATTCATGTATTTGTGTAAAGAGTTAGGAAATTTGCTGGTTGATATATTTCGTCCTCACATAGAGATCGAATTGAGAATTAGCTCAGTCACTATCAATTTTCGCTACTCAATCCTCCATCCTTCTCCCCTCCATCAAACTCTTGTACATTTGTAAAAGTTAGGAAATCTGCTGGTTGACCACATTTCGTTCTCTGAAAGAGATCGAACGGAGAATCAGCTCCATCACCAGCAGACCTTCTCGCTCATCGCCATTTTTTTCTCATCCCTCATTATCCTTGAGGTTAATTTCATGAATCTGGAAGGTGTACCCTACACACATAGCGTATCGTCTGTCTATAAGACAATCCTTATCCATGAAATTTGCTTCAAATCTCTCCTTTTCACCCCATACCTAGGTAATCAACACATATTCTTGTAATTTTGAAAGTCGTAAGTTGTTATCGCTCAAGCGCTAACACCGGCCATGAAAGGCCAACTTCTTTCAGAAACTTGGTGTTACTACTGTACAACCACCTACCTATACCTTGTATATCAAATAGGTAACCTCACGCCAGTCGTGATAGTTTTTTTTGTCTCCCCAATCTCGGGATACTCATGGTGTAGTCAGCATATTGGATCTCTCTCTACTCTCTCTCACTCCTCTCTAACCAACGACGTTTTTTTTGTTTTTTTTTGTCTTTTCTCTTGAACACAATTTGTTTCTCTCCAAACGTTTTGCATCATTGGTCTACTAGGCAGGTAAACTTCAAGAATTTTGGCTCTAATAATAACCTGTCCCTGGATTAAAAAGAAGACCAGCAGCCCTTCTCATCACCTGCAAGCTGAGCTTCTCTTCTTTGCCGCCTTCACTTCCATCACTCACATCTCTCCAATCTCTGCGTACCAAAAACACCCGACCGCACCCAAATTAGGTGTGAGTCGTGCGTGCAGTTGCAAATCAAGTTGTCTCATCATTCAAACCACATTCAAAAGAACCAACCTCAGAGCATGCCAGCTCAAGGTTAATTATGTTCCTGCAATCAACCACTTGCCGGTTGTGCAAATCAACCACTTGCCGTTGTGCAAATCAACCACCTGCCGTTTGTGCAAATCAACCACTTGCCGTTTGTGCAAATCAACCACTTGCCGTTGTGCAAATCAACCACTTGCCGTTGTGCAAATCAACCACCTGCAGTTTGTGCAATCAACCACTTGCCGTTTGTGCAAATCAACCACTTGCCGTTTGTGCAAATCAACCACTTGCCGTTTGTGCAAATCAACCACTTGCCGTTGTGCAAATCAACCACTTGCCGTTGTGCAATCAACCACTTGCCGTTTGTGCAAATCAACTACTGGCAGTCGTACAAATCAACCACTTGCCATTTGTACAAACCAACCACTTGCCGATGCGCAAACTCAACATAATAACCATTACACGCATCAACCATCAATCAACTTATTGGTATTACTCCATGTTATTACCAACTCCATTTCACCTTGACAACCACTGCTCCACCGCATCAGCATAATGGAATTCACGCTGGTACAACAACAAAACCCGGATACTTCTGGCCCCCCGCATCACCATCTCTCAACCGCAACCAAGAAGCACAGTTCAATTTCTATGGCCCTAGTGATACTTGAGTGCAATCTCAAATGGGTCAAGTTACAGTGAAAATGTAACTTTATAACTTCAGTGAAATTACGTCTACTTGGTACTCTACGAAAACACTACGCTCTTCAAACTTAGCTTACAGACCAATGAAATTTTAGAGTCCCTTTTTTTTGTTCTTTTCATCACTGCATAACCTTGTTTGTTGTCTTTTCATCATTGCATAACCTTGTATGTTGTTCTTGTCATCACTGCATAAACTTGTATGTTTGTTCTTTTCATCACTGCATAAACTTGTATGTTGTTCTTTTCATCACTGCATAACCTTGTATGTTGTTCTTTTCATCACTGCATAAACTTGTATGTTGTTCTTGTCATCACTGCATAACCTTGTATGTTGTCTTTTCATCACTGCATAACCTTGTATGTTTGTTCTTTTCATCACTGCATAACCTTGTATGTTGTCTTTTCATCATTGCATAACCATGTATTTTTTCTTTGTTTTTTTGTAAATCAACACTGTTTTTCTTCTCTCTCTACTTCCCTCACGACAAGGTGAAGAGGATTTTTAGCGCCTAAAGCTTCATTACCACGTCGCCTTTTACTGGCGGAGGGGGAATGTGTTACGTAATACAAGTCACCCTATAAAAAAGATGCACACTTTAGCCTCGCTTTCCCCATGCCAGAAGGTCGTGGCGTACGTGACAAAACGCAGCTAGCCGCCGTGTGATCGGCACGGACCACCCAGAGCGTTCTCGGCTCAACACTGCCCGCCACCGCCGAGCTCCGGCAGTCCCCGACCTCCGCTTGCCCCGGTCGGTCGGTTCCCGCGCTGCGCCAGTCGAGAGCGGACCTCGGTAATCGCAACAGTGTGTTTCTCGCAGAGCGAACCACAAACGCTCACAATGTTCGAGCGCGCGGAATTACGTAATAATAGAAACAGACGCGATCTCGTGCCAGTTTCCTACTAGATGCATTTCGCTATCAATTGCCAATCATGTCTATAATCTTGGTTCGAACTAAACTCAGTAGAGTCCCGTTTCCGTGTAAAATCCCGAGTGAATATCACCACATCAACAGTACCGCCGCTTTTGAGCGCGGGAAACCTGGTCAACATGATGTACCATACCCCATCAAGGCGAATCGTAAGCTTTCAACCTATCCCCTTTCTTGTGTTCAATTCTTGTAACTTCTTGTAAAGATCCTCGTTTCATCCGGTCGTCACAGAGAGTGTAGAGAGTAGAGATCCAATTTATACCTGTGTTTCTTTAGAAGATGATTAATATACCTTGTGCCCTTACTTATGTGTTATTATTGTGATGTCCTTTTCCAACCTCCTGACCGATGGACGAGCTGCTGATCAAAGAACTGCCCACCCCTGATTGTACACGAGTCATCTGCTTTACCTTTCTACTGAGCTTAGCAAATGTTTAACCAGGTTCGAGTCCCGGTTTACCCATATGTTAGCGTATGTTAGCAATATTTATATATCTTAGAACAGGTCCCAGGTGATTTCTTATAAAAATATGTAGTCAAAAAGCTAAGCAGTTAATGTGTCGATCATTCTCTACGTTCTGATCATTTAAAAGTTCTTACGGGGAATTTTAAATGGCAGACGTATTAATGACTTGAAAGGTACTGACTGGTGTGTGTGCGCATGTGCAGGGAGAGGTTGGAGGACTGCACGAAGGCGTTGCCGCAGACGGAGCAGATGAAGGGCTTCTCCCCAGTGTGGGTGCGGATGTGTGTGGTCAGGGTGGACTCGTGCTTGAATCTGGAAAGAATAAAATTCATTTAAGTAAATACAGGGTGTCCGGAAACTCGTAGTACAAGCGGGAAACTGGTGAATCTACATCACATTTGGAGTCGATTTTGTAGTATATTTTTTTTGATTTGAGCTTTCGTTATCGAGTAAATCGAGTTAGAAGTTGATTTTTTTTTTTTTTTTTTTTTTTTAATCAAATTCTTATAAATTATTACTGAAGATCAAAGTACCCAACTAATTAAAACTATTTGAAAGTAAAACAAATGAAGAAAGTCGGATTTGAAGCATTATTTTGAAATCACCCTTCATTTAATCCGGTGTAATCATAAAATATTTCTGCTCTGCAGGGTTAAAACATCTGTTGTTCAACCCTAAACACCAGAAAAAACTTTCACCCTAAAATAGCCGAAAAATATTTTTTTTTGGTTTTTTTTTTTTTTTTGTGAAAATGCTCAAATCAAAAAACTTTATGTTTATTTGGGTTCCCCATGTGGTGTAGATTCTCCAGTTTCCCGCTTGTACTACGAGTTTCCGGACACCGTGTATAAGTCTGGTGTCTAAATGTGTGAATTTGATAGTTGTGTATAGGACGTGTAGTCATCTTCAAGTGTAATTAGTATATTATACCTCTTATCGCATGTGGTGCAGGCGTGCGGCTTCAGGTCGCTATGTATCTTCATGTGGGAGTTGAGCAGGCGCGAGTCGATAAAGCCCTTGCCGCACTCGGAGCAGATCCATGGCCGCTCGCCGGTGTGCTTGCGCTCGTGGATGTTCAGCGAGTGCCGGTCAAAGTACCTGAGATGGGATATTAAATATTTAATTACTATTTTCTTATTATTACTAAAAATACATACTACTGGAAGAAGGCACTGCTTTTCAGCTGATCACAATTTGTTTAAAAGCTAAAACAGACAAAAATCAGTATTTAACAGGGACCGTACTGGGTGCTGAATACAGTTGCAGGGTTTGTAAACTCTCCAGGGACCTAATTTTCATTTCAGTAGACAACTGATAATTATCTACGTTGTCTATGGTTTTTCTATCATCGAGTAATTATCTACTAATTTTCGATAGAAAGCGTATTTTGGAATTTCTAATAGATAATTATCTATTACAAAGCAGTAGATAATTGGACTATTGGTTTTAGTAGAAGTTCAACTGTCAAAAAGTGTTACTTGTACGGTTTGCGTGTGTCGTATTTTTGTTAATTATTATAAAAATGGTGAGTTTTGAAGATTTGAAGCACATACAAGCGATCGAAGACATGGAACAGGCCGAATATTTAACTGAAAGGCCACCAAGAAATTTTTTTTCAAGAAACGATGCATTTAGTCTGAGTAATGAACTGTTCATAAAAAAATTTCGACTATCTAAACAATTGGTGCTCAAATTAATTGATCTATTGTCGCCTTTGATGAAAGAACCGTATAAAATCAAGTCTGTAGATGTTAAAACGAAGGTAAGAACGATTAATGATCCCCGTTATATGCAAACAAATCATTTTTTGTACTCAAATCAGTGATATGATAATAAAACATTGTTTTTTTTTCAGATTTTAATTGCGTTGAATTTTTTTGGCACAGGATCTTTCTTACCAACATCCTGTTGGGTCAAATTACTACTTCTTCAACGAACAACAAAGTGAATTGAAAATTGACAGTCGTAAACAGATGTATATAGAAAAATGTATCAAATCTATGGAGTTAAATACACGGGTTACCATATAAAAACATAAAATTGCTACATTTTTATGTTGGTATTAATATCGGTTGTTTTACATTATCTACGACGGTCGAAAATGCGCATTTATCGAAACAGTAGATAATTTATCGTGCGCGATCCTCGCATGCGAGCAATTGCCTACTGAAATGAAAATTGGGTCCCTGAGCAATCAAGAAGTCTGCTAGCGCAACTCAAAATGTGATTGGTCTATTTTTTTAAATTTTTTTTTATTATCAATATAAAGTTTTTTTACAGGTTTTTTTTTTCGATGTCTGTCTCACTAGGATAAACCTGTGTCGAGACAGACGTATTTGATACATGAATTAATGTTTACATATTTTTTGATACATAAAATATTTCATTACACTAAATGAAATTGTGAAAAAGATAAAAAATAATAAATAATAATAATAAATGATAAATTTGTTAATCAGCATCTAGTTGGAGTACATACTTATGTAGGGATTTTTATAAAATTTTTGATCATGGATCTGTCTTGGCTGATGATCCAAGACTTGATGTCTGTTTTATATTTCAAAAAAAATTCGTTCAGTCTAATGGCTAGTGGGAGAGCATTATATAGCCTTGTTGCAAAATATCTAAAATTTCTCTGGCCAAAAGTTGTTTTAGCGAAAGGGATTTGTAAGAAATTATGTCCTTTGGTTCTAGTATCACGAGCAGTTTGGATATTGTCAAAAGTAGTTTTGTGTTTAGTTTTGTGAAGAGGTATGTTAGTATATTTTTGGCATAAAGTTGCCTAATGTCCATAACACAGATTTTCCTAAAGATTTCATCCGAACTGCTTGTGATTGGTAGTTTGAGGATAATCTTTATTATAAGTTTCTGAGCTTTAGATATTGGATCAATGGCGGCAGCGTTTGCTCCTCCCCATGCTATGATACCATATTCTATTAAAGATTGACAAAGTGCATAGTAGATTGTTTTGAGCTGGCTTAGGTTGAGAAAGTTGCGAGTTTGTCTAAAAAAGTAAATGAATTTTCTGAGTTTGTTTGCTGTAGTGGTTATATGTTGTTTCCACTTTAAATTGCTGTCAAAAATAATACCTAAGTATTTAATTTTAGTTACCTGTTCTAAATAAGGGCAATCACATATTATCGTATTTGTCAGGTTGCAAGCACATATTTTAATTTGATTTTCTGGGTTTCTTAAGGAAGGATTAATACTAAATTCAATGTATTTAGTTTTGGTCACATTCATTGTTAGTGTATTATTGTTTAACCATCTTTTAACCACAGTTATGCCCCTGTTAGCTTTTATGTATACATCATTCCAATTGCTTGATTTGAAGAGGAGAATCGTATCATCAGCGAAACTTACAATTTTGGCATCTATTTGAAGATTACATAATTCATTTATGTATATTAAGAACAGGGTAGGACCTAAAACACTTCCTTGAGGCACGCCGTAGCTAATTGGTAATTGATTGCTATTGCAGTTGTTGATTTTCACACTTTGCTTTCGGTTTGACAGGTAATCGCTAATAATAGTAAGTTCATCACCATTTATACCAATAGTAGATAGTTTTTGTAAAAGTTTAGAGTGAGAGATAGTATCGAATGCTTTGCACAGGTCTAAGAATATTGATATGCATTTTGATCCCTTGTCTAAGTTTTCATTTAGAAAATCGGTAACTGTTGCCAGGGCTTCGGAGGTGCCTTTATTTTTCCTGAATCCAAACTGGTTGAGTGATAGTATGTTATTTTGTTCAAGGTATTCGATTAGTTGATTATTAATAGTTTTTTCAAAGACTTTA
The DNA here is from genome assembly GCA_026573805.1 of Hesperophylax magnus. NCBI lineage: Eukaryota > Metazoa > Arthropoda > Insecta > Trichoptera > Limnephilidae > Hesperophylax > Hesperophylax magnus. The sequence goes on from JAIUSX010000022.1 coordinate 13,985,148, forward strand.
GATAGTGAATTTAGTAAAGTAATTGGACGATAGTTAGTTATGTCCGCTCTAGAGCCTCCTTTATGTATTGGGATTATGATTCCGTGTTTTAGTTTGTCAGGGAATCGGCCTTTTAGGATGCTTAGGTTAATAAGATATGTTAAGGGAGTGGTTATTTCTGATACAAGTTTTTTTAAGGCAATATTTGATATATCGTCCAAGCCAGTTGAAGACGAGTTTTTTAATGAGTTTATGATCAATCTAGTATCTTCATTTGAAATTTGTTTTAGACTAAAATGCAAGTTGTTGGGCAAATTTGTATTACAGCTTAGTGAACTGGAGTTGGTATGGTTAACATCAATATTTTTTGCGAGTTGTTGTTATTGGTAAAGGTGACCACACAGATAGCTTTTAGCACAGAGTATCTATTAGTCCTTTCCAAAAACGATCTACACACTTGTTACGAATCCCCTTCATAACAAAATTTCAAACATTAAATATGGCATTGATTTTCAATTTGATGGTCATCACATGTGACGAGAGTTTGAAACGACCCAACCATCTATGTAGTACAAATAGTTACCTAGATACTGTTGGTATGAGTACCTGGCTATTGTCTATGCATTGACAACAATGTAAGAGACCTACTCTTACATTGTTGTCAATGCATAGACAATAGCCATTGTCTATGCATTGACAACTACTTTGTATTATCTCAGTATGTATATCCGCCAGCTGTCACTTGTAAAATGATTGTCGACCGGAGTGGTTCAATAAATAATACTACATTATTATAATTGTGTTCAGATTCTTCACCACAATATAAAAGACACAATTAGACAGAGTAACAAAGCTTTAACTTACGCCTTCCCACACTGGCTGCAGACGTGTTTTCGTTCACGCGTCTCTCCCGTGTGGCGGCGGAAGTGCCGCGTGAGCGATCCCATCTCCGGGAAGCCCTTGTGACAGATGCGGCACTTGTGCGGCTTGTCCGATAAGTGTGTTCGGACATGGCGCTTCAGCTGCATGCTGGCTGGAAGGGGAAAATTCAGTTTTATTACTGAAATATTTAATATTCAGTACATTGATAGATAGACAATTAATAAAAAAAATAAAAATCACAAGAAATTAAAAGGTACCATGATGTTGAGAATCTAAGTGTATGAAATCATTGTAAGTTTCTAAAGGTCCCAAAGACTGCAATGGACTGGCCATTAGTGGCGGCTAGCTCTAAGGAGCGTTGGAGCAACGAACCAAAATTTCTAAAAATAATAATTATCAACTGATAATAATATAATCGAAAATCAAAGCAAATAAGAGTAATAAAAGTATTAACACATTTCGGCCGGGTATTTTTTGCGCTGGCGCTATGCTGAATCCAGGCGAAAATAAAGTTCCCGTGCGAATTTCTTTAAATTGTTTTAAATCGCTATATCTTCGAAAATATTAAAATATTTTAATAAAAAATTCTACATAGTAACTTAGCATACCCAAGCTATAAAAGTACTAAACGAAAATCGAATATTATTTGAAATGCTACTCAATTAACCTTGTAATATGTTTATTACGGTCCGCCTATCGGTATTTGCTCATATGTACCTGCTTTCTTTAAATACGCCCGACATTTCTCGCTTGCTTGCACATAGGAGTTGAGTGGGTGCGGAACAAAGAAAGAGATTCGAATCGGGTTTCACGGTCATAAAAACCCTCATTCCAGGAATTGAATTATTTCACTAACAAAATTATTGAACTTTTACATTTTATGCTTGTTACTTAATAGTTTTGTTTGAGTTTTTGTGCTTTCAATATTCTTACTTTTGTCGATGGCAACGTTATGCCGTGTATATGAAAAAATAATAATATATATTCTTTTGTTGAAATACTGACGTAAACGAAAGGCACGAAAATAAATTTGAAAAAAGACTTGCATTACGATTTGATAATTGTGTACATATAGTTGGGACCTTTACAAAGCGATTGGTATATAATATTCATGTAAAAACATTGAATAATTCCGTCTTTTCTGCGATTGAAATGAGGCCGGCGCAAAAGGTAGAAATACCCTACCCGGCCTTAAGCATCAATCGACCGAACAGGCAGAATTACCTTTCCCGGCCGAAGTGTGTTAAGTTAAATGCAAGGCTCAAAATTTTTGTTATTTGTATCACGTGTAATAAGTCACATGGTGCGAGCGAATTCCATATAGCTCATTGAGAAACGTTACCTGGAAACATCAATTATCTATATGTGCAGAGCATGGACGTCGACCACAGTATTGAAATTTCTCCAAAACAGAAACAGCGCTCGCCAATGCCTCGTAAACTCTTCGGTGAGATGGCGCCACTTTAGTTTACAGTTCACATACCGATCATTCCAGAAGGTATGGATAGATTGGCAATATTTTTAGCGCACTATAGCGCACTCACATTTTTAGAGTATAAGCCGGCACTGCTGGTCATGTGGAAAGAATGCCAGATGACATAGGATACTGAAAATCATGACCGATTGGGTTACCCAGTGGAAACGACTTAGAGGCAGACCAAGGACAACATGGATTGGAAAAAGATTGAAGCAGGATGGGAAGACCTGAGGACTGGAGAAGAATGGTTATGAACCAGCTGGTGAAGAATATTTGTGGAAGAGACCAAACCTCACCCAGATATAAGGTGAATATCTCCACTGAGTATATGTACTAGGAGTTCTGTGAACAGTAGACCCCGCATCTGAAAAACTATGTTTCTAGTTTTCTCTTATTTAATAAGACCAAAAGATTTGTAAATAGGTATTTACAAATTAAATACCTACCTACTTAAAAATCTTTTATTATATTATGTAACAAAGAAGGAAGTATCCAATATGTCCAAAGAAATGTCATTATCTCAATGAAAATTATTCTTTTTTCAAACTTTATTTAGGCACCTGCCTGAATATTGAAAAAATGCAAATAAGAAAATCCAAATAAACACAACGATTTCACTTTTGAAAAAAGAATCTTTACTGAACTAAACGAAAAAACATTAAATTAACCACTCAGAACATTAGAACGTCAAAAGACGTAAATATGATAATAGCGGTCAAGACATTAGAACGTCTTTTCACGTAAACGCGCGAGATTTTACAAAAATTGATTTATTTCCATCACTAGTATACGGATTCCCATGATTTAAAAAACAGAGTATCGATAATGAATAACGCTACGCGTCTGTATTCAAGAATATCTATGGAACGTAGAGGTGCATTATCTAAGCCGATTGAATCTGTCATCCTGTTCGTTCATAATTTATTGCGTTTCTAAATAAATTATTAAAAATATTTTAGTTTGGACGGTTAATATTTTGAGGTGACTAATAGTTTTTAATTATATTTCTTCAATATATAAAGTGTTATTTCTTTATGATACTCAGAAAAAAGTACATTTTTCAATGCTTTGAAATGGTAAGCAATTTTTACATATTTTTGACGTTTTCATAAAATGTATATTTAGAAACGCAAATATTTACGTATAACAACACAATGCGATAGTGGATTTCATAATCTTTCCAAAACATTTTTAGAATGAGGCTACGTTTCCCAAAACGTGAGTTATGAAGCTTTTAGCAAAACTCGTAAATAACACAAAAATTATCACGTTTTGACAGTTCTCAAAGGAACACATAATAAATTAAAGTCTTTGTCTGAGAGGTTTAAACGGCCACCATCATGAAACTGAACGTACAAACAAAACAGACGAAATGCAAAATGGTCGATTTAAAACAGAACTGCTCATTGTTACAAAAATGTATGACTATGCTATATGGGCCTGCGTGGTCGAGGGGAAAGGCTCTTGACTAGCAATACGGAGGTCGAGGGTTCAAATCCCATTTTTACAAAGTACATTTTATTCGATTAAGTTGTGTTATTACACAACTCATTCATTAAAAATAATATATAAAATAAGACCTCTATTTAGAATTGAAACGTTGCTTGAAATGGCTTTTGCCGTGTTTAGTGATCAGATCTGAATAGCCAGGTACTCCCCCCTCCCTCTTCCCCATATCACTCCCATCCCCACTACCTTCAGCCTCAAAACATACACCAATTGGGCATGCCATAGTCTCATTGGCTCCAGACGGTTGGGAGCAGTTGGAAATATATATATTCGACCGGTCAGTGCATGAGTTGGCATCGCGTTTGAATCACACCCAGGCGTAATGTGTTGTAGGAGATTTCCAAATACTGTTCAGCCAGGGAATGTTTGTCTTGCTTTTAAAAAAGAAAAAAACATATATGTATACTCTAGGAATGCTGTAAATAGGATAATAAAATGTCATTTGAGAGACTTGTGCCGAAATATAAAGTATGAAGAAAAGCTGACTGACTGTGAAACTCTTTATTGCAATGGCGGCACACGCAGCGGCCGAGGGCGCTCTCGTGCACCGAGGAGTGTATGGCCAGGTCACCCTGGCAGCCGAAGGTCAGGTGGCACAGCGGGCACGGCACCCGGAAGCCCTCCGGCTGCTGGGACTGCTCCATGCTCATGCTGTCTGGTGGCTGCGAGGGCTTGGAGTGCTTGCGCACGTGCCGTCGCAAGTCGCCCGACTCTATGAAACCCTGGAGATTTAAGGTAGGATGGTCAAATATCTTCACGAGGTAAAGCAGAAAAAGTCAGATAATAATTGTTTTTCGGTCCTTTGAAATATGAAATCCTAAATATATGGTTTTCCTACAAATGACCTTGGTTTTTTAAAAAGAGACGGAGAGCAATGATGAAAGAAAATTCCCACTCACCTTTCGGCATATAGTACATTGGAATGGTTTTACATCTAGATGAATTCTTTCATGACGGTTTAATTTACGCTGATCTGCAAAAAAACACTATGTTCATTAGGACATCACTGCATATAATGAATACTGCATATGAGATAATTAAAAATATAAAACAATTGCTCAAATACTTGAAAATCCTTTTCCACAAGAGAAACATTGAAAGTCTAAAGTTTCAGGTTTAGGTTCATCGGGGGAGCTGAAAAAGAAATGTTTAAAAGGGATGAGTAATAAGTTGTCATCGATTAACTGTTACAATAGATTACAAGACAAGATGCTAAAATAATATTTTTCTAACACTGTACCTGTTGTCACAATTATCCAGAAAGTCATCCATATCTTCGATTTTAACAGTCTGCTTGTATTTCAAAGGTGGCGACACTTTTCTAACTTTCCGGGATGCTCTGTTCTCAGTACGATCACTTGGATTTGGTTTTCTTAAGACTGTAAAGTAAATTATATTTGAATAAATCATATTCTCAACATAACCACCACAAAATCAGTAAAATACATATATCTAATTTGGGTGCCACCCAGATCCTCGTTCACAACACAATTTTCCGCTTACTGTGGTGGTAGTAGGAGATTTTCAAATATTGTCAGGTTATTCGTAACCCGGGAATGTTTGTCTTTCTTTAAAACAAAAACAAAAAAACCTGTCACTGTTTTTTTATCCCATGCGCTTTACCATTGGGTATAAAAATAATACAATATGTGTACTAACATTTCTTTAGTTTGTTTCCTCTTCTTTTCAGATGATGCCTGACGCTTTGGTCTGGGTTTATGCTAATTGAGGAATTGTTGGTAATGGTCAAGTGTCTCTTTGGGAACAGGCTTCTGTCATTTTTGGGTTGTGAACTGTCCGAAGAATGCTTAAATAATACTATTGTAGGGGAACAATTATTATTTTTGAAACCCCCTTCTAAATATTCTGAGAATCTGTCGGGCGAATCTTCTGCTTTATCTATAACTATTTTTGGCTCATTTTCATCATGAGATTTTTGCCTGAAAACAAAGGAAATAAATTAGTTAACAAAAAATAATGGTTTAATTTTGAAAACATTGCAGAATCTTTTAGTGCATAAATCAGTAAATAATTTGATTTTATTACAACATCTACAGTTTATTGTTGAAGATGGTTGTTGGATTTTGAATTGAGAATATGTTTGGTTCCTAAGGTCATGTACTTTTCCAGAGTACCTACCTTCCCTAAGAATCACTGCTTAGGTTGAAATTATTTGAAAAATGGAACAGAAGAAAGTGAGAAATCGAGTTGTTTCATTTTTGAGACAAAAAGAAAGAAAATGATTGTTTTCTAAACTGGTTGGTGTCGTTTGTTTTGAAGAAAATATTGTTATATCGTCGGTGTAAGTCCAATACTGCGGAATAACCATTTTTAAAAATGTTCAGGAGGGACCAAAACTGTCTAGGGATATATGCACTCTTGCTCGCTTATGCACTGGGGACGGTTCATTCGCAGTATTGGCTGTAACCGAGTGCAAGCAGTCTATTGGTCAGTTTCAAAATTTGAAAGCACCAATCAATACGGTTTGTGCTGTTCAACTGAAAGTGCCCAAAAAACATATTTGTTGTTTTGTGGTAATTACCTAGAGGTACAGGGCTATGGATTATTGTTTGGCTTTAGTTAAAAATATAAACTAATAAATATTGTTATTGAGTTATTTGCTCGAATTCCTCCAGCATATCGTCGCATTAATTCGTAGAATGCGTAACTCCCAAATGTAAAATTTTACAGGAGGCACAAAAAACCTCGTAGTGAAAAAAAATGAAAGACGGCTTATTCTTTTTATTTATGTTTCGAACATATAATATATTTGGAAATTTATTTTCAATCATTAAACTTTTGTGAGTTAAGGCTTTCTATTTCAAATCGGAGTTAGGAAGTTTACGTAAAAACCGAGAATGGAGATACGCATTTTACAAAAGATACATACTTTTCTGCGAACAGTTTTATGAACAACCTAGCGGAAAATTTGGGAGATAGGAATTTTACATTTACAAAATAACACACAACAATGTATGTATATGTCGAGGCAGTCTATTTAGATGCATTTTAATGATGCGGAAGGTTATCGTTAAAGGAGTGGTAATCCTTTTCTAATGTCTGTTTTAAGTCTTGTAAATGCTGGTACTTTTCATTCCTTAAGGGATTAAATCTGACTCTCAAGTGAAATCTTCAAACTCTGGAGATCATTACAGATTCGGCGACGGTTTTGTGCTGGGTGAGATCTACACTGACCGGGAGTAGTCGTGTCAGAGATGATCGTTAAGTGACGCTTGGAGTTGATGAAGGAGATTGTAGAAGAATTTGATCTGACATTGTCGATCACCCTTGTTGTCCTGTAGAAATAAAACTGATGTACTTACTAGGGTTTGCAAGACCCGGGCAAAGAGTAGCCATGACAGGAAACGTTGTGAAAGAGACTCCTCAGAGTGTGAAGATAGGTGGGAGAGACTTGAAAGTGGAACTGGTGAGCATACATGTGCTTTAAGCGTAGAAACTCTTCATGCTCAGCATCACTTTGGAGTAAAGTGAACGCTTCATCTTGCCCGGCTGGTCGATCCCGAGGCGAGAAGAAAGGACGTCGATAGATGCGTGCGTTCCTGCGTACAATGCAGGACAATTGACCCTCCACCATCATCCCATGAAGCGGGTAATCTTAATGTTGTGACAACCTGGAGTCGCTTGGCAGTTGATGTTACTCATTTCGGTAGGAAATGTTTACTCACATTTATCGATTGCGGTCCAAGTAGATTTGCCGTGTGGCGGGAAATCGAGTCAGATAATGCAGCTTCGATTATCAGACATTTGGAAGAAGTGTTTCGGGAAAGAGGCCCGCCCAAAGTAGTTCTCATGGACAATGGTACTGCATTTTGTTCCTACAGTGTTACAGATAAGTGTAAGAGATGGAATGTTCGTCAAAGATTTTGCGCGGCATACCGACCAGCTGGAAACTGTATAGTTGAACGACATCATCAAACAATAAAGAGAACTGCAGCCAGAAGTGGAAGCGATCCCCTGCAGGCAGTGTTTCGGTACAATCTTTGGCTGCAAAAAGTCAGGATGATCGAGGTATTGCGCTGTCTAGTATAGTTCACACTTCACACTCGTGGAGACACCCTTCTGCGCAAGTGAATATAGAAGAGGAAGTATTGACTGAGCTCTAAGTGGGCGATCTTCTTGCGGTTAAACCAGTAGATGGGAGATGCACATCGTGCATGGAAGGGTGACAGGACTTACTTCAGTCAACAACATCGAAGTAGATGGCATACCAAGACATGTGCTTGACCCGCGGAAGATGCCTGACAGAGAACGGACTGTGTCTGAGGAGAGACGAGATGGAATTGCCGCATGTTCCACCGTAAATATTTTGGGTTTGTTTGAAGAGGACAGTGAAGAACCGGATCCGGATATGCATCAGGAGGAGATCCACTTGCAAAGAGATGGTGACCTTGAAGAAGAGATAATCACAGAACAAGGACCTATTAGGTATTTACGAAACCGCAGAGGCACATAAAACAAGAGAGCTACGGCAGAGCGTCACACGGTGCAGAAGACGTCAGTTTAGACTACAGATACAAAACACTATTCGTGACTTCACAATTAAAATTAAGGTTATATAATGTTCAAAATTGATTAATCAACTTATCTCAGTTAATTTCACGGTAAAACTATTACACCGTAAATAGATTTCCTCAGTCAAAACACAACAAGCGTGCACGGCTCACCGGCCAATACTGAATTAAGGAGTTACGAAGTATTCGCGAGTAAAAATGGCACCATAATTTTACGCAGTTTTCTAATTTGTGTTTATCTAAAAGGTTAATTTTTTTTAAATTTTCGAGTTTTACTAGTCGATGCGGGTCTAATTTTAACACCAGATGGCATTAAAAACGTATTTTCGAAAAATTTGGAGTTACGCAGTCTACGAATTGATGCGACGATATGTTCTTATGGCAAGTGATTTTGTTATCTTTTTCCTCCCATTCCTTCACACAATTATGTTGAACATCATTGTCGATTTTATAGTCCATTTAAAAGTTCACCTGAAGCAGTATAATTCGCATGCACTTTTGGATGCAACAACGGTCTATGAGCTGTTCAACTATGTTTTTACAATAAATAGGGTAAGATTTTCGGTAGCAAAAGCAGTGTCGTCGAATGCTGTTTTAATATGTCTTTGTAATTAAATATGTAATTATTTAAACATATAACTAATGGTCCTATCTGTCAACAGAAACCGCTCAATACATGTTATGAAAATTAGTGTGGGGGCAAAAATAGTAAAATCTATTTTCATGACACGGCTCTGAAAAAAACGGTTTCCTGGATTCAGCGTGGACTCGAAGAGCTAGCACAGCTGCTTAAAAGTGAAGCAATTGCCCATCAGGTCCATGCACTCTGCGCACACATTCAGAAGACAGTCAGCGAAGGATAGCTGGAAACACTTATTACTGAATATATACTGACTCTGGAGTAGTGACGGGATGGATGGCTTGGGGCTCGTCCTTCATGCCTTGCAGGTGCCCCTGTGACACGAGGCAACGCAGCATGGACTCGGAGCGCTCACACAGCTGCTTGAACGTGAAGCACTTGCCCACCAGGTCCATGCACTCTGCACACACGCTCTCCGGGAGGCCATCGCCGAAGGATAGCTGGAAATACAAAAATTGGAAGGATAGTTCTGTCGTAATCTCTCTCTCTTTCTCATAAATGACACATATTGTCTTCATCATTTACTACATAACTCATCTTATGTAAAATGATTTTACTGTACATAAGATGACACTCGACATTCAAAATAAGAGAATAATTACTGTCTTCATCTGATTTCCAAAAACTCTTTTTTTATGTTTATAGTTTTATTGAGTTTATATTACAACTCCGATCCAAGATCCGATCAAAGTAAAGTAAAAGCGGAGTAAATACGCACAGGAGCGCCTCATCCAATACGCACAAATTATTGATAAAAGCATTGAAATAGGTTCTTGGGCTAGTTTTTTTCTTTTTTTAACTAAAACGAAACTAAGAAGTTACTTTACAAAATAGGTTCTTTGGTTGCGTTTTATTAACCTTTCCCTTACTGTGCTAAAAAAATACACGCGTTACGGTGCTGTGTAGTCAATACACATCTCAAAATAAGCGATTTAATATCGGAAAAATATGAATATTCATAGCTAATCGATTATGTTTATTATATTTTATATCAAAAGTGATAATAATTGTAATTTAATTGCAGAAAACATGAAAAAACCATCGGCATATGCTAAAGAAACGTGCGAGGGGTCCACATCTAACGACGGTTCGCGGCCAACTGGCTAGCGGCGCAGCTGGCACAAACACAGCTGTGCGGTCGTAGGTATCGATGGTCTAAATCAAAAACTACAACTGCAGAAGTGTGGATGTCTCATATTCCCGCATAGCGAATTAAAGCGGGACATCAATAGCGTGTCATTTCCTCGCACACTCTTCGCGTATTTAGTATCACACGGTTGATTGTATTGGTGTATTTGTTCCCGATTTTTAACAAAAAACTCTGATATTTAATTGAATTTGAAAACTATGTAATATATTATTTTTTAATTCAGTGCATAAATGTATAACGGAGGAATACCTAAAATCTGAACCCAGAATTTATTATATTTATAGAGATATTAAAGTTATTAGAAGCAATGTGTAGTAAATACACACCACAGATGAGGAAAGGTTAAAAAAGAAAATGGATATTCGGAACAGAAAAAATTTACCCAACAGCCGCACTTTTATTAGGCACAGATTTTGGAAATTACACTTCGTTTCAATTTAATTACTACAAGAAACAACTATTTATGTTGGGAGAGATGGTAAAAGATGCATTAAAATACCAATTTTATTCAATCAAAGTTCAAAATTTCCCTTATAAAATGATCTAAACTATGCTACAATTTTGGACTTTTTTTAGTATGGAGTGACATTTTTGAAAGCTTCATTTAATCCAAATATGCATAAATGACTTAATTAACCCAAACTAAAGAACCTATTTTGTGCTTGTAAATAGTTTCCTTAATCTGCGCCTAAAAGTGCGGCGGTTAGGTAAATAATTACCGTGAAACATAAAAAAAAATCATACAATTAATTTTTGGAGAGGATTTGAGCTGTACTATTGAATGAAAACAGACTTCCTGCGTCCGATTGTAAGTTAATAACATGGTATTATATTATTTACGTATTGAAATAAAAGTAAACAAACCTGAACTGCAGCAAATGACATCAACATTTCGCCAACGGTTTCCACTTCCCAGGTCTCAAATAAAGAATGCATACTCGGTTTTTCACACAAGCAAGTTCGGCAAACTTTGGAGATTGGAGTTGCATCAATCGATACATATTTATCAAATTCCATGGGAATCTGGATTTCAATCTCCTCGACAGGAATAGAAGATCCATCATTGTTATGATCTAAGTCTGACGTTCCGACTACGAGGATTCGATCCAGCCGTGTACCGTTTACATTGATGCTACCCACCACGGCCGACTGTAGAGACTCATTTAAAGCAACATTTATATCATTTTCATCTTCCTGGAGAATTATTTCACTCATTTTTATCCTACATTTATAAATAAATAAACAAATAATTGCGTCGACGCCACGCTTACGCACTTTCAAAGATATAGCGAAAATAAAATGGCGTTTGACAGATACAAGAATGTTGCTGCTAAGAAAAATATTTAGTTAGTGAATATTGTTGTCACAAAATATCAAGTACCTATTTACTCCGGAAAAAATACACGAGAAAACAGACGTGGAAAAATAATAGTGAAAATTTCCAGTATTTTCACACTGATAGTTTGATTAACAAATTTGTCACGAGTGACTTAAAAATTCTAAGTTTTTATTCGAGCTCAGTTTGTTATTAAAATTGACATATTTATACTAACTATTTTAGTTGTTTGTGTTCTCAGATCATACATCTATGACGTATGGCTTATTTTATATAATACCAGTGGACCCCGCAATGCTTCGCTATTGCTAATCTCTTTCTTAAGCGTCTCCGACTTCTTCCACCATTCGCTACTGTATACCACATTGCTACTGTCAAAAAATTACATTACATCGACTTTAATTTCATTCCGCATCCCATTCCTGTGCAGAGGTATTGTGTTAAGTATTTATACTTTAAACTATTCAAACCACTCTCTAAACACTAATAAGAACAAATTTTGAAATTTTCATCGATATCAGTTGACTACTTTTCGAGTCTTCCGAACACAAACATACGCAGGCTGATTTTTTTATACATTACAGACATCTTCATAGACAGTAAACACAAGGCATAACAACTATTCCCAACAAGCAAATAAATAAAAAAGGCAAAGTTAACTGTACGTATGAAGTCATTTGTGACTTGTTTTCTGACAACTTGTCTAACTCTTTCTTCGCTATGAAGTTATTGACAATTTTACATATGAGTCGTTCAGAACCTGCGACGATCAAGTCCATTTTTTATCAAACCGAGTTCATGGTGAATCATGATACTAAAAATTATTTTATTAATTTATTCAGAGATAACAAGCATCAAGTCTTAGCTTTAATACGGCATCCAAAGAATTTGCCACAGGCCCCCGATGGTATAGTTTCGCCACTGATAATGAATCAAGTTCAGTGTTTAAGTTTTGACTTCTGCGTTGTGCTGTGTATACGTCTAACACAAACCCAAAATATGGACTCATATGGGATGAGACGGAAGGTAGAATAGGATCTCAATAAATTTATTCAATTCTGGCCAAACACTTCAAGATACCAGAGTGGTTATCTCTACAATCGACCACAAGTTCCTCATTTTGAGGCACTCCTTTGGGTTTAATCGGAGTAATTGAGTCAGCTGTTAGAAAGTTTTCTCACATTCAGACATGGAGATTGGAAAGGGGTGATAAAAAATCAAAAGTGCCGAAGCTATTCGAAGTTATGAATATTACGGCAACTAATATTGCATTTACCAAGAATCTCGAAGAAATGCTGGACAAATAAGGGATAATGAAGGCAAACCTGCGAAGTGATTAGAAATTAGGTGGATTAGGTATGAACGCTTCGATCCTTGGACAATGAAGTAAAATAAAATACAGAATGTAGAATTTCATTTCTTCGTTGTTTTTATGGTCAAGAGTAGCAACAGGAGCAACGAAAGACATGCTTTCTATTTTGCTACCCACTCCCTGTTTTAAAAATCATCGTACTGTGAATGCAATGGAACTCGATCGCAAATTTTATGAAGATGATTGGCATTGGACCTATGTTTCTGTATGTTTAATATTGTACAAATACTACTTTATATGGTTTTAATATTATTTTGCAATAAAACTAATTAATTCTTATGTTTACTTATTTTAGTCCATTTTTCCTCTGAACGATTTCCAAACCAAAGTGAATCAAGTTCAATATAATTTTTTTAATCTCCATTATGTTTCATTTTATCAGAGAGAATGTCAAAATTCTTTTTCAGACTTCTAAGTTAGACTATTGACAAACGTTATAGACAAGAGCCAACTGTATTCCTAAAATGCAGTAGAACTAATTAACTTAACCTCAAAACACTTCAGAATTATGTTTTATGGACATGATCCACTCAGGTTCTGAAGGCCTCATATATTGACCATCTATTTCTCTGTTATTAGAAATATTAATTGGGAAGAATATTTAAAACACACAAATGATGATAAACTTTAAAAAATCAAATAAAACCAATATGACCAAAACAATATTTATTTTTATTCAATAGGCGTGTTCTTTTATTATACAGATTAACATTAATAATATATTACACTTACATTGTTATAATTTTCTTAGATTAAAAACATTTTCCAATCGCTTCGTACCACAAAACGAAACCATAAGCTCCAGCGTCGACATTTATAAGTCTGTCCTCATTTACATAGCTCGCTCTCCCGGCCCTGAAAAGTAGAAAATAATTGATAAATATTACGTTTATTTTGCAATAGCATGCACGTTAAATAACTTCTCTAAAATTATGTTATACCAGCGCAGAACCGTTAAAAATCACGGGATATTATGTTAGTAAATAACGCTTTCTGAAAAGTGGAAAAATAGTCATGATTCCCTAAGAAATTTAAACAAAAAAATACGGTTTTCAAATGTAGATATAAAATAATTTTCTGGTAATATAACATTACTGTACTTGATCGAATGTCTGAATTCTTGACATCTCAGTTCCGATTTTGAAAATAACAATTAAAATATTATCTTTGTTTAAAAAACCACGAATAGTTGTAATTTTTTTACAAATTTAACTAAATTTTGAACCCTGAAGATGCTTCTACGAAATGAAACCGGTCGGCCTTAATAAAATTTACTATTCGTGGTTTTTACAAAGTATTTTATTTTTATTTAATAATATGTCAAACCACAAAGTGATTGCTTTTTACCAAAAAAATATTATATTATTGGTAGGTTACTTTATCGATTATCGATTATTAGGTACATTATCGATTGTCTGAACTCTTGATATCGCAGTTCCAATTTTGAAACAGACAATAAAAATATGATATTATTGGTAGGTACTTTATCGATTGTCTGAATTCTTGATATCTCAGTTCCAATTTTGAAAATGACAATTAAAATATTATATTATAGGTAGGTACTTTATCGATTTTCTGAATTCTAGACACAATAAGTTCCAATTTTGAAAATGACACTGCCGAATTTGGCATGTTTGATGATGAAGTGTGTATCTACCTTGCTTTCATGGATTTCGTTGCTTTGCAACCTTTTTGCGCTGCCTCAACACTCGTACGAATTGCAGTTTTGAAATCACTTCCACAAATCACCTGAGAAAATGACTCAACTGCTGGAAAAAGTGCATCAACCTAAAATAAAATAGATGTCATTCCATTTAGTTATTTTGTTTCCACAATATAAATAAAATTAATTTAAAGCAATCATTTGAAAAAAAACCATATGACTTACTATTGTTCTATCCCCTTGCGAGGCTCGTCCATATTTCATTACTGTTCTGACTCCAATCTTCATTGCTTCTGCCCAAATCCTCGGAAGTTGGTCCTTTTCCACACTAGGAAATAAAATGTACCGTGAGAGTATACCAATTTGTAAAATTAATTGTTTTTTTACGGACTTATTTCTTATTTACGGGTAGGTACTAGATATCTACTTAATGATTATCACAAATTTATTTGGTCATAAAATGTTTGCTCCAAACGGGATTTATCTGAAATATCGAGTATGTACCTACCTACTGTAGATATTAATAATAGTTGGAAAAGTGATTATGATACTAACATAAGTGCTTGTGTGATAATGTATTGTGTACAAGTACGTGTCAAATAAACTAATTAGGAAAAGGAGGATATTATGAAGGCGTAATGTTCACATACTTTAAAAAATTGGATTTCTTTGTGGTGAGCAGAACAAGGACAAGGTAATCTGGTTCCTTGGACACCCATTGAAGAATTATATTGTTTTTATTAGATCTTAAAATGTAGATGTACTTCTGCATCAAGATGAGATAGATATACCACGTCCTAGTACAAAAAATGTTTGTCTCTGCTTTAATAAACATAAATACAATATAGTAGGGATTTACTCGGAAATAATTTTGGTTGATTTTAAAGCTCATTTCAGCTCGTCAAATAATATTTTTTGACTGTTTTCCATAATTTAGGCTATAGTGTCATCAGAGCCCGAACCCAGACCGACAGTACACTAATAAACACTTACTATAATATATACTTACTTCATGAAATATTTAGACATTGATGTGAATCCAAGACTGTAAATTGCACCAGATGTACCTCCCATTTTGGTCTCAGCTATCTCAGACATGGTTTGCAAAACTTTGGCAGGGCATTCTAGATCCATTTTTGGTAGTGCTTCTAAAATACCTGAAAGCACCACCAAGTTAATATCCATGTTGCGAATTCAGTTAATTTTAAATTTTATTAGAACAAAAATATTTCTGTACCTTCGGCAAAATTTTTGAGTGTGGTTCCGCAGTCCCCGTCACCGCAGCCGCTGTCCAATTCATTCAATTTGGACTCATTTTCTTTTAATATCTGGCTAGCATTCTGGAGGCACTTCTTTAGCAGTTGTTGTTCTTCTTGAGTGAAAGTAAATGTTGAGTTTGTCTGTTGGAGAATACAGAAAACTCAGGATGTTAATAAGATAGATCGATCAGATGAAAATATGGACAAACACAACAGTGAAGTTGTTGTTGTAATGATTCATTTTCCCCAATATTTTTGGTTTTCACTCCTGGTCATCGGGTGGAGAAAGAGAGGGTGTATAAATAATATCATATATATAATTTGAATGGTCAAATTTCAGAATAATAAGGAAAATTGAAGTCGATTTCAGATTTAGAAGAGATGGTATGTTGAATGGAAGTTAGGCAATTTTAGATAAGGTTTGATAGGAAAAAGGATATTTGTTTAGAGAGGGACAGTTAAAAAAAGATGTGATCCAAATTTCCCATTTATAGACCACAGAAAGTAGGTAATTATCTATAATCCAAGACAGGCACGTGATTTTTAAAATGGTGAGAGGGAACGGAGCGATGTCCAATTCTCATTTGAACAAGAGAGGAAAATTCTGTAAAAACTGGTGAATTGATGAACCCATGGTTTTGATAAGGTAGCTCTTTGTGTCGACGCATAGTACCTAAGCTCCTTTCGATCGACTAACGTTGTTCTAATATCTACTCTGCCCAAAGGTTTAAGGGTTCATCTCACTTTACTACTTCAAAAATATTGTGTATAAATTTCGTAAAGATCAGAGCGTCCTAAGTATTATTTTTCTAGTTTATTTGAAAGCGCATTGCGGCATGCTTTTACGTTAGCCTAGCTGCTCTGCTCCTTCTTATTAAGACCCCGTAGTAATTTTTCAAAGACGGTTTGAAAGGGAGATATGTAAATACGAATGTTAGAGGGAGCGCGCTAATATTAAAAAACGATAACAATTAAGCTAAAATTGTGAAAATATTTAATAAAACACGACTCGTTTGAAATAGAGCAAAAATATCTCGTCAAATGCTTTAGTTCCATTTAAACATACACTGTGAATTTTTTCATGCCTATAAAATAATAAATAACAGAACAAAACGTGTTTTTAATAATTTTCGGAGCTTACTTTGCGATTTTAATCTATCGAAGGAATTTCATAACAAATTGTTTCGTCATTAAAAATGCATAGATATAATCTCATCTTAATCTTAAGATAGACTTTTCAGTAAAAAAAACTTTAAACGCTTTTTTCTCGAAACACTTTTTTTCTTGCTTCGTTGATTTTTTCTCCGGAACTACTGACCCGATCATTACCAATTTTGAACTACACATTCGCCACGTGTGGCTACTGCTGGAACTAGAATTATTTGTGTTGAAGTTTTGATTTTAAGGTAGTTACTGTTTTTATAATCAAAATCGACTTATTTTTGCACAAAAACCATTTTGTTATTTTTACATTAAAAACAATAATTCTAGTTCGGACAGTAGCACAACCATATTGAACTCAAATCTTTATGATGTTTGTATTTCAGATAAATCTACTAGAAATAACATTAACATGGATTGACATGGATTTTTTCGAGGGGCTATGCGGATGCTGCTACCAGGGATAGATAAATTATGTAAATAAATAAAATAAAAAATTTCATACATTTCAAGAGTATTATACGAAGTCAAAAAAGATTTACAGCAATATCTTTTATAGAAACCATACAAAATAATCCTAATTTTTCAACCGTCTAAAGTGGAACGAACCCTTAATACAGTAATTGAGCTATTTAATGTAATAAAAGCCTAACCTCAAAAACTTTCAACCGAGTTATTAAGGATTGAAGATGAAACAAAATTGAGAATTTTTTATTGAAGAATTAATAACAATGTTGTTGTAAGTGTAAATATTATAATTAATAAAAATTCTTGAAAAATATTCACAAACAGAAGAAAAAAAGTGGGTTAGGCTTTTGTTGTTCTTATAGTAAATGGAATAATGACGCATACCCTATAGTGAGCAACAACAGCCCAATCGCTAATGGGCTGGTGTTTCAGTATTATATGCTAAAGTAGTTATATACTAAATTAAAACTTTAAATTATAGATAGCAACAACAGCCTAGTAGTCAATGAGTCAAACTTTACGCTGCGAAATTATTTTTAATTTTAGTACGAGGTTAGGCAGGATTGTTGCATTTATAGTTAATTTATAGAAGAGCTGATTTTAAATATGTAAGTCACTTTCAATATTCGTTGACAGTCCTTGGAAAATTAGGCAGTCACTTACTTTTTTATATGGTGAAGTATATTTAATGTTTTCTTCGGCTTTAGTTGGGAAAGACCTCGAGCTAACGGATCCCACCCAACAGGGGGCGTCGGTGTTCTTGTCTAATATGTCTAACCATTCATCTTCTGCTGCTTGCGGAATTTTCAGAAGGGAGATCTGGAATCCAGACATGTCCAAAGATGTCATCAGCATGCCTGCATACATCCTTTTAACGTTCATTCCTGCTTTACCTGAAGGCGCAATAATAAAATTAAAACCTAGGTAGTTATGATGGACTCACTTAATATTTATTCGGAAGAATTGGGTAATGAGCTCTCTTTGACAACTATTAATTACTAGCCAAGTCCCATGAAAAACAGTGATTGTAGGATTTCGTTGAAAGTATTTATAAAATAATAAGGATAATGATCAATGGATGAAAAGGAAACATTATCAATTTCCTATATTATAATTGCTGTTGAACAAATAGAAATGTGTCAGGAATTTACCCATCAAAAGAACACTGTTACTAAACTTGAAAAATTATCTGTCAAAAATTGAAACGAAAGTAATACACATTTCAAATATAGAATTATCGATTAAATCAAAAAAATTCTAATTATAGGCAGGTACCTACTTTGTCTGAATTCACACAATCATCAGTTCCAATTTTAATACGAATATTTCACATCACGCACAATATCACAGACAACCGAAAATACTACGTTTGATTTTATTACAAATACAAAAAATAATCCGACGCCGGATTTGCAAAATAGTGATTGGTTTTCAAGTATCATAAAATACACATTTTGAGTGGAAGATAATAGGTAGGTAGGTAATTTCCTGATGAAAATCTGCAGTTTTTTTTAATTGAGTCCAGCAAAGAAGGCTATTGAATTATGCTAATGCTCAATTTTCCATACAATTAGTATTAAAGATACTAATTATTTCGATTGTTGGTTCGGGGGAACTATAAGTAATGTCAAATATTCCTGCGTAATGCGCAATATTATTCAAGTTCCATAAACTTTAAATTTTCAAGAATGGAACTACTTATCAGACGAGTGATAAAGTAGGTACCAAAAGTAAGAATTAATTATTCTTTTTTTGAAATACTTATTTGTTTTGATCAAATGGTTGACAATCTTAGTAGAGTGATGGTAGAGTGAAGATACGCCGCTGAGGATAAATACCCTAGAATATTCATTAAATTATACGTCTAATTTCAGTAAAATATTGGCAATATTTACTTGGATGGCAACTCTGACCGCTAGAGACGCTAGTGTAACATGGCATAATACTGTATAAAAATGTGTGAAAGTAAACAAAACCCCACAGCTCGTGGCGCTAGGATGCGCTAGTGTAGCATACTGTCATCAAAATGTATGAGAAATTTCAGAAGTTGGACCTCCAACATGTGTTATGACTAGAGACCGGATTATATGCAACAAAAATAGCCCAAAATATGCATGCAAATATGCAATAAAAATAGCTAAAATATGCACGAAAATCCATAAAAAGGGTCAAAATATGCAACATGAAATAATACAGGAAGTCGTATTTTTACATATTTTTTTTATTTTAGTAAGCTATTAGTTCTCAAGTATAACAATTATATTTTCGAAAATATCAATTATAGAATGAATTTAACAATAAAATTTAGAATTTACCTTTAAAAACGTATATGACTAAGTACTGTTCTAAATGTTCTGTAGACAAATTGTGTCTACGATCGCTTAATATATTTTTGCAAGCGGAAAAGGAACGTTCTACGTCTACTGATGTGGCTGGACTAATGAATATTTTCTGAGAAAATCCTTCAAGGCAGGATTTGTCAGTTTGTATAGAGGGATATTGCTTGCAAGAAATGCTTCACATAGATCCATGCTAAAGTGATTTTGTTGTTTACCTTTGGAGGTTACTTCACTGTTACTGCTACTTGCCACTGTAAAAACTTGTTGTCGTGGGCCCATCTTCTGCACTCCTGCGATATGAACACTGGTTTTGACATGCTGGTCCATTTGGAACTTATTTGTGCTAGAAATGTTTTTCTCGCAAACTCGGCAGTATCAAACTTTTCCGTCGTATGTAAATATTCCAGGATATTCAGCTATCCACGTATGGGCACTTTTTTATCAGGGGGCATGGTTCACTTTCACAATGTACAACTTCGTGCAAACAAACAAAACACTAGACGAAACTCTAAAGAACAGCGCGTGCGACCAGTTAAAAACAAAATTCGCAATTCACTGAATTACCATAAAAAAAAACCAAATCACCCCTCATCCGAATGAATGAATTGTTTTCGGCAATTAGCCGAATTAAGCCGAGTAGGCGCGAGCGCAGGCGAAGATGAGAGAGGTTCCCCCCCGCTCCGGCCGCTGGCCGTAGCGATCAGTAAGATGAGTTATCAGTTCTTCGCTCAGCTTCGCTGGCCGCGCGCCTTGCTATCTGACGTCTATAGTGTCGCTATGTGAGGCATCTGAACGATATCAAGCGTAAATATGCAAGATTTCAAATTATTTGCTAAAATATGCAACTACCGCTGAAAAGGGTCTAAATATGCATTTGCATATGCAAATATGCAAATGCATATAATCCGGTCTCTAGTTATGACTATTCTGTAGTATTTGCTGCGCCAATGAGAGCGTGTTTTCACTGTACTAGGTCCGTTCATATAAATACCCGAATGAATATCCTTTTCATGAGCGGTGTTACATTTTTGGTGGATTTTTTTTTATGTGAAGACGACATTCCCAACGAGTCCCAACTGCTCCCAACCGTCTGGAGCCAGTGAGACTATGGCATCCCCAATTGGGGTATATTGTGAGGCTGAAGGTGTGGGAAGGGGAAGGAGATGGGAGAAGAGGAAGGAGGGGATTGATATTCAGATTTGGTCACCAAACACGGCTAAAGCCGTTTCAAGCAACGTTTAAATTCTGAATGGAGTCTTACACGGGCGATTCTGATAGTATCTTCCATACTGGAAGGTGCCGCAGGTATACTATGTGTTATATTGAATGAAAAAAATATGAAATAACAGAAATTAATTAAATAAAATTTACTTGCGCACGTCGGGTTGTAACCAAGGGGGTCTTCCGACGACCCCGTGCATTTTTCTGTCTTATGGGCTTTTAAACTATAGAAATCCCAATTATTCAGTCAATTACTTATGGTAACTTACGTATTTGCGCAGAAATACGTAAAATACTAAAATGATATGTCAAGTATTTAAGCAAATATAAGGAGGATAGTAATTTTGGATACTACCTACTCCCCCACTTGGCTGCGGGGTAGTTAATAAATACTCCTCAAATCCTAAAATTACAATATGTGATATAAATAGTAATTTCTATAAACTTACTTAGCTGATTGTGAGTTTCTTTGCATATAATATTTTGTTCCAATTGAGATGTGGCTCCAAGATTATTAATAAGCACCACCAAGGCTTGTCCAGGTTTGGTTAAATTCAAAGACTTGAATAGTCTTTCCAGCACCATCTTAACAGCTTCTTTTGCTGAGGTCATTTTTATTTTAGCTATTCCGGCCTCACCATGCACACCAGTTCCCAATTCCATCTGGTCATCTGATACACTGAAGAGTGGTGGCTGACCTGAAAATTGGAGAATCTGAGATAGTATTATTACGCTATCGTCTGGACGTTTTCGGCCCTCTGATTGGTCGAATCCCAATCGTATGTTTCTGATAAATTCCGCATAGTATTCGCGCAAAAATTTTTATGGGGGGTCTGCAGGCAAAAAACCAACCATTCTGCTTTTCAATTTTAACCGATCGTAAGGTTCATTTCGGTTTGAAGGCGACCGGACCCAAAAAATCAGGACTTGAAAATTAAGACCTGATTTCATAAATACCGTTACAAAATTTGGTAATTATTCGGAATCGCTGGACAAGGATTATATGAAATATTTTTAAATAAAACCTTCTGATTTACCTTAATTACTATAAAAGGAATCTGACTGCATTTGGGATATTTTTAATTATAGCATTTTAATTTTTAATTGAGTAAATCGAAAATTCACTTTCGTTGTATGGGATGACAGCTGGAATGATTTCTGTTGATAAAATTTTCTTTTGTTGATTTGCTGATACGAGTGGCTATATTTTTTATCATGTGCAAATACTAGGTAGGTACTATTTAAGCCAAACTCGAAAAATAAAATAAAGATATTTAGGTATGTTTTATAAAATAGCAAAATTAAAAAAAGGTGAGGTTATTATAAGTTAGGTTGGTTTATTATTAGGATTTAGGGTATATGCTGACTACGAGTGCCCAGTAAAATTTAACACTTTCCCGACATAATTACTAATTCCTGATGATCTCAAACTGTGCCCGTGGTATTGTTCTCAGGTGCAAAGCTTTCACTTAGAACAAATTTCACTTCGTTTCATTTTTACACTCAAAATAAATATGACATATTTATCAAAATATCCCACTGCGCGGCCATTTTACATCGTACTTTTTGCCGGGAACTTGATGGGAGTCGCTATATGCACAGCGACTAATCGACAGGGGGCGTGGCCAACATATCCGAGCATACCCGAAGTGAAGTATAGGTATAAAAGGGACACTTTCTTTTGAATCACAAACCATGTTACACAAACCTAGCGTAGCCGCTAAACTAATTGAAAACTGGGATGTTTTTCTTGCCTGGACGCGAGCAGGCGGTATTAAGGGGACACTTTCTTTTGAATCACAAACCATGTTACACAAACCTAGCGTAGCCGCTAAACTAATTGAAAACTGGGATGTTTTTCTTGCCTTGACGCGAGCAGGCGGTATTAAGGGGACACTTTCTTTTGAATCACAAACCACTTTCTTTTGAATCACAAACCATGTTACACAAACCTAGCGTAGCCGCTAAACTAATTGAAAACTGGGATGTTTTTCTTGCCTGGACGCGAGCAGGCGGTATTAAGGGGACACTTTCTTTTGAATCACAAACCATGTTACACAAACCTAGCGTAGCCGCTAAACTAATTGAAAACTGGGATGTTTTTCTTGCCTTGACGCGAGCAGGCGGTATTAAGGGGACACTTTCTTTTGTATCACAAACCATGTTACACAAACCTAGCGTAGTTCTAAAAAGGTTTGTTTACATTATATTATTACAACGCCATTTCTGACGTTTCGTTTCACCGCCCACCGCGTTTCACTGATTTTGCAACTCGGAACACCTCGGGTATGCTCGGATATGTTGGCCACGCCCCCTGTCGACTAGTCGCTGTGGATATAGCGAAATCAACATGGCCGCTTATAATTTGTTAATAAATGTCGATCTCAAACTATTTTCTGTTTTTTTCCATGTTTTTCCTTTATTATTTCAACTAAAATGAAGCATAATACGTTTGCCCCAAGGTAAGTTCATAATTACTTCTCATACCGTCGAGATTTGGCTTAATTTGACAATTTTAGCGCAAAAACAGTGAGGGCACTGATAGACAGCAAGTTCCGGATTTAGGTTAGGTTAGGATAGATTGGATATTATAGGTTAGGTTGGATTATTATAGGTTAGGTTCGATTATTATAGGTTAGGTAGGATTATTATTAGGATATAGGTTAGGTTAGGTTAGGTTGGATTATTATAGGTTAGGTTAGGTTGGATTATTGTAGGTTAGGTTCGATTATTATAGGTTGGGTTGGATTATTATTAGGATATAGGTTAGGTTAGGTTGGATTATTATTAGGATATAGGTTAGGTTGGATTATTATAGGTTAGGTTAGGTTAGGTTGGATTATTATAGGTTAGGTAGGATTGTTATTAGGATATAGGTTAGGTTAGGTTAGGTTGGATTATTGTAGGTTAGGTTCGATTATTATAGGTTAGGTTCGATTATTATTAGGATATAGGTTAGGTTAGGTAAGGTTGGATTATTATAGGTTAGGTTAGGTTGGATTATTATCGGTTAAGTTAGGTGTGTTGGGTAAGGTTTGGATATAGGTTAGGTTAGGATTTAGGTTAGGTTAGTTTAGGTTTGGTTATTATAGGTTAGGTTACTATAGTTTAGGTTAAATAAAACAATAATTATAATAATACCTAAATATAAATAATTTAAGTTTTTTAAGTAATATAGAAATATTTTATTTTTCGAGTTTGGCCAAAACAGTACCTACCTAGAATTTGCATTCTGAAATGATTCAAATTCTAGCTACTCGTATGTATTCTAGCTACTACTACCAGAGAAAATGTCATCAACAGAAATCATTCCAGCTGTCATCCCATACAACGAAAGTGAATTTTCGATTTACGTAATTAAAAATTAAAATGCTAATATTAAAAATATCCCAAATGCAGTCAGATTCCTTTTATAGTAATTAAGGTAAATCAGAAGGTTTTATTTAAAAATATTTCATATAATCCTTGTCCAGCGATTCCGAATATTTACCCAAAATTTACCTGCGACCCCACGGCGAGAAAAACTGGAACCTCTCATAACTCACCGAAGAAATTCCGCCGTAGTTATTTATACATCCAAGCGGCAGGTTCACCAGTAAAAAAGTAAGTTTTGACAAGGAAACTTTCGTCGCAAAAATATATTTAACTGTTGTAAGTATCACTTAAACTGGGCGAAGCCCAACTAAGTGCATTGGGACATTGGTAATGTCCGATGGGAAACTGAAAATGTCCTATCGAACAGAGGAAATGTCCAGTTGGAAACTGCAAATGTCCTATCGGACAGAGGAAATGTCCAGTCGGAAACTGCAAATGTCCTATCGGACAGAGGATATGTCCAGTAGGAACCTCCAAATGTCCTATCGTACAGAGGAAATGTCTGGTCGGAAACTACAAATGTCCTATCGGACAGAGGAAATGTCCAGTCGGAAACTGCAAATGTCCTATCGGAAAGTGGAAATGTCCGGTCGGAAACTGCAAATGTCCTATCGGACAGAGGAAAAGCCCAGTCGGAAACTGCAAATGTCCTATCGGACAGAGGAAATGTCCGGTCGGAAACTGCAAATGTCCTATCGGACAGACGAAATGACCATTCGGAAACTGCACATGTCCTATCGGACAGACGAAATGTCCAGTCGGAAACTGAAAATGTCCTATCGGACTGAGGAAATGTCCAATCGGAAACTGAAAATGTCCTATCGGACAGAGAAAATGTCCGGTCGGTAACTGCAAATGTCCTTTTGGACAGAGGAAATGTTCAATCGGAAAAAAAAGTGAACTTCAACTAATAATAAACTATTGAATTACTATGCAGATTGCAGGTGCCTACTTAACCTACAAAGTGCTAAGATGGGTAAAAAAATCAGAGATTTTGTTTATCCTTGTTGGCAAGGGGAAGGTTAAAAAAGTTTCTTAGTTTAGTAGTTAATTTACCTGGCAGGGAGCACGCCTCAAGGCTGATGCCAAGCGTTGATATATTTTTCTGAATTTGTTTTAAAGAGTCCATTATGTACGACATATTTGTGCCCATCGCTGATAATCCGCCGCCAATCTGAAAATTAAATTGAATTAATTATAAAAGGTTTAGGTGACACCCTCGCGTAGAATATTGGCTGCACTCCAATGGAACTCTTCCACTGAGACTTCATTTACGCCACTGGATAATGTACAATACTTTAATCAAATATCTCGACGATATCTTAATGCTTAACCCACCTAAATTGCCTAATATAAATATAAAGAACGTTAGACATTATTTATGACATAGATTTCTATAGTTTAAAAGCCCATAAGACAGAAAAATGCATGGGGTCGTCGGAAGACCCACTTTGTTACAGACGTTTTGTTTGGCATCTTGGCCTGTCAAGAGTTAAAAAAGTCGGCAAATAGGTGAGCTACGTTTTGGGGGTCGTTGGCTCTTTTACTTGCATAGCACATATTAGTGCTTTGTGATTTTGTGTAATTCCAAAATTGTTTTATTTCTCTAATATTGTAATTAAAAAACAGATGAGGCAAAACATTATATCATGTGAGTCAGAAGTTTCGATAATATGACGAAAATAAGTTTTTTTCAACCTTATATGCCAGTGAAAGACCGCACATTCCTCTTCTGCCAGTGATGGAGTTTTGTTCCGATGCACAATCATCCCCAAATACGAACGTGTCGACCTAGAAAGCAATAAATGATTCATTTTAACATATTGATTTTATTTAGCATTTATATTGTGTATAACAAATTATGTATATACGAACATTAACACCCTCGCTTTCAGCTTGTTCCACGGCCACTCCAAAGTTAAGGCAATCACCTGTGTAGTTCGGAATTATAACAAGAACACCCCCTAAAAAGAAAATGTTAGTATTCAATTTTCCTGTCAGAAATATCTATACCTACAATAACTTCACGTGTAGATAGATATATTCTGTAACAAAACATGACTAACGTAAAGCGTTGAAATTCAACTGCAATAAGTTTTATAGTAAAAAAGTTACACATTGATAACTTACCACTTAACTGGTATACATTGGTCAAAATATACCCGGACAAACCTATAATCGAATGTAATTGAACAGTCTTCCATAAACCAGGTGCCCAGTATAAATCATTCGCACGTAATGCCACAGAACACTGCAAAGTAGGTGCACCAGTGTCCAGTATCTACCTCTAGTCCTCTCTCGGGTCAGATTTGACCCATGTGCAAGTTTTTTTTCATTTTTATTAAAAATTTTAAAAGAGATATATTATGGTAACAAAACTTTGTTGTTACGGGTTGATTTTTCCAATAGAAGTCAAGAGCTGCCACATTAGGTAGGTACCTTTGTAGAAGTGGTTGAGGTGTCTCAGGGCGTGGAGGATGTGAGTTTTGGGCGGGGAAGTGAAAACACTTCCTGCGATCGCTCCCGCCAGCATTCCCTTACCAACGTAACCTAAGACACAGAAATTCGCATGGTAATCAAGGAAATTGGTAAGGTAAAAATTGTCATTAAATACTTATTATATTGTTTCAATTAACTATATTCCATTAATTGAATTAAAGTTCCATTGATTGAAACTAAGATCCGTTGATTGTCAATCAATAATATTCAAATTAAGTTTTATTGATTAAAGTTAGGTCCCGTTAATTGAAATTAAGTTCCATTGATCGTAAATAAGTTGCATTCATTGAAATTAAGTTCAACCAAACACTTATTAAAAATATAAATAAATAATATATACCTAATAATAATATAATCATTGAAATAAAATTCCAAGTTAATTAAGTTCCAATAATAATACTTAATGTAAATACTAGCTCCCTTACTAATTAAAGTAATTTAAATTGTACACAACTGATAAACAAACAACGTGTAATGTAAAACACGTTTATTAGTAAGGCCCTAGGTTGGTACTGACCTGTGCAGAACGGCTCATGTCCAGATCCCCCTCCAGACAGTACGGCAACTTCTGAAGTGATCTCTTCCTGTAATATTATGCAGGTGACCAATTAATATCACGAGAGTTCTTCAAACAAGATAGCCTATCGGAGCAGCTAATCAAAATCATTATTGAGTTAATATAACTCTACTGGGGCGGTTTTATTAGGTCAGATAATAGCATATCTCCTTGTGTTCTATTATCTTTGATATTATCCCCCGATTCGTGATCCATATAATCCATGATCCGCCAGCGGTCGGGTGACCGTCAGCCGTCAAGAGATTTTAACACGCAAGGAATTCATTTAGTTGAGTTTGTTTTGTCACTGCAACTTTGTAAAAATACGACACGCCATGTCTACTTCAAAACAAATGGAATATCATTTCACCATTAACCCTCCAGGTTTTTAAATATTTTTATTTAAAGTTCCAACGACATTGTGAATTTTCTTGGAATTTCGGAATGCTTCCGAGGTATCTAAAATTTGCTACATATTGCTTATTGTTGAAGTTGTCGTTAAAAAAGTACTATTTTAAAAACTAGAAAAAATTGTCTTAGAAATATTTGCGTTTAAATAAAATGATCTTTCTAAAAAATAAATTTTTAATATCAAACACAAAAATGTTAACCAAAAACAGCGAAGATATTTTGACTCAGAAAGTCCATAATTTTGAAACACGGAAATCGGAACCGGTGACCGGATAAATCATCACAATGATAATTGATCGCATCTTTAAAAAGTTATATGAAGTCATGGAAAGTGATTAAACAAAAACTTTATTAACTGGGTTAAGTAGGTTCGGTTAGGTTAGGTTAGGTTAGGTTAGGTTAGGTTAGGTGGAGTTATCATGGAACCATCGGAACCATAGCAATTACATAAGAAATATCAAAACTTTTTTACATGTCATATGTTTTCGTTATAAAACGAGCCCACGCAACATATCACAATAGTCCAGTAACCTTGTATCCTGACAGGGGGGTACCTTGCGTCAGATCTGCTAGTTCTGATTTTGTGCTGTGTTGTTTATGATGTTGGCCCAATGAATAATTCAAGTTTCCGGCTTCAAGCGCCGAACGTAACATTGTCATTAAAAAACACAAAATTTTCTACCTTTCTTCAGTTTTTGGCGATTCTATACCTGAAGGACTAGTTTTCGATTATAACCATTTCGTACGTTTTCGGTAGACTAAATTTGCCACAATTTGAGGTCAAAATCGTTTCTATAGACACATGCAACAGTTTCCAAAACACAGCTTTTCAAAATTTTTCAATTTCTTAGAACTCTGAAAATTTTTGCAATGTGAATGGTTTTATTTTCATTGGGATTAGTGACAGTAATCTCTCAATTCTTCATTGGACTGTATTAGGACACATGACCCGTGAAACAGTTTTAGAGGATTGACAGTGACCTTTCTCTCCAATAGTTCTAACAGCTGAAGAAAAAAGGACTGTTTTTACGTTTGAATTTCACTTCTTGGAAGTTTTTTACCAATAGCTGTTAGCATTGATGCCCTTCAATCTGTAGAGCCATGTGGCTGTTGACAGTAGCTTATCCACTGCTGATGGCTATAG
Organism: Hesperophylax magnus; assembly: GCA_026573805.1. Lineage (NCBI taxonomy): Eukaryota > Metazoa > Arthropoda > Insecta > Trichoptera > Limnephilidae > Hesperophylax > Hesperophylax magnus. Next base: position 14,014,121 of record JAIUSX010000022.1, read on the forward strand.
GGAAACAGATGGTGCTGCGACGCGAACTGATGTCCTACGAAGGTCCTTTAGGGGGAGGGAGTGGTGGGGAAAAATAGGGGAGGGGGTGGTATGGAGAAATAGCGATCGGTCACTTAGTCTGCAGCTGTCTAAAATAATAAAGATGCCAGATTGATTGATTAATGCAAGATTGTCAAATTCCCACAATACAAATAAACATTGCGATAATTTTCCGAATTCTAAAAATTTTTTAAATTTTGATTAGCTGTGTTTTGGAAACTGTTGTGTCTATAGAAACGGTTTTGAGCTCAAATTGTAGCAAATTTAGTTTACTGAAAACGTACGAAATTGTTATAATCGAAAACTAGTCCTTCAGGGTTAGAATCGCCAAAAACTGAAGAAAATTTTGTAGTTTTTTTGACAATGTTACGTTCGGCGCTTGAGGTCGGAAATTTGAATTATTCATTGGGCCAACATCATAAACAACTCAGCAAAAAATCATAACTAGCAGTTCTGCCGCAAGGTCTGATGTTCATGGTTACTGGACTATAAAAGGCAAAAAAATAATCTTTTTTTTTCTCGTTTCAAGGTCAAACAAACAAATATCATTGATTTTTATCGTTTACTTTTTAGAAAATCGGAACAGAAACCTTTGAATTTTTACCAAAATTTTATTTAGCCTAGTGGGTTGTATGAGAAAGCTCACGGGCCATACGAAATGGTCTACATGTTTATGAAACAATAATCACAATGTTAAACATTAAACTTACGTTAGTTCTGCTGACAAAACGATAGTCAGGATGCAACTTTAGACCAGGGTTGAGAAGAGTGAATCCTTCCAAAGCATCGTCCACACACCTGTCCACTTCGTTGATCAGCTTCTTCCCGATTCTGCTCATAATTAAACTAAACAGATTTCAAACAGGAACTAGGCTATTTTTCAATCTTTAAACGTTAACCTTGACGAATTGCTTCAAAGTCAAACCTTACATTTATTATCATATACAAACGGGTAGGTGAATTTGATAAATAAAAAAATAATGATTTTAATAATACGCTATCAACTTGCTTTAAAATTATTTAGTCTACAATGTTATTTTAGATGCAGGTAAGTACTGGAAAATGCAAAAGAATTCGTGAAAATATTTGATTTATTTATTGCACTCGCACAAATTTTATCTTTATTGGGTGCCTACTCTCGATATTTGTTATTCAAATCGTTTTGCAGTAACGTAGACTGCAGATTACGTTGTTGTGTACATTTGAACAAGGTGTGTTTTAAAACGGTAAATACCTAAAAGTGAATAATGTAAATTAGTGATGTAAACTGAAATATTATCGTATGAAGTTAGTTTGAATAGAGAACCGGTCGCGATCTCGACTAAATTGAAACTAACGTGAGATAACCCATGTTTTGCCCTCGAAGTTATGTTGATTGTTGATTACAACATATACCCGGCTGCTAAATGTACATCTACATAACTACAACTAAAAACAATGTGACCACACGTTAGCCTACAATAATAATAAATTATAATGTTATTTTTATGGTGGATTAACATAAGGGTAGGGTATATTTAAAATAATTCATAATATGCTCTTCCATAGATGGCGCTAATTTAATTACTTTAGGGAGCTAAGTTATGCGTTCAAATATTATGATGAATTATTTGTTTGCGGCCGTACGAATATGAACAAATAGTGTTGTCCGTAGCAAAATCAATTCTTTCAAGAAGGGCATACAAATACAATATTGTATGGGTGATTCCATAGACATATGAATATTAGTAGACCTGCCCTAAGTGATTAAAAGCGTATTATCCCCACTCCCCATACCGGTTCCATTGGAGCCGGCTGTGCTCGCGTATGGCCTCAAGTGAAATTTGAAAACGTGACGTCATCATTCTTGTGCGAACTATGGTCGAGGCATCATCGGTTCATTTTACGAAATAACACGGCAAAATGTTGACTTGTGCTATGAAAACTTGTAAAAATAGATGTGAAAAAGAGAATAAACCCAATTGTCGTATTACATTCCATATATAAGCATTATTTTACTTTATTTTAAGCATATTCACATCGTATAATATGGATCAGTTGTAGAAACATGTCTGGACGCGAAACACAAAGCTGGTTGGTTGCTGGGAAGTAAATTATGAACATTTATAAAAGTGTCTTAAATAAATACTTAAACGAAATATTCGACTCTGAAAATAGAACCGAATTTTTTTGCCGAATTTGGACTTCGCAAATTTGTTCATAACGTGGCGAGTAATTTGCGCTCCCATGTAAAAATGTCTATTCATTCAAAAGCAGATTTTACTTTTAAGAAGTAAATGGTGATATTATAATGCGAGATGCCTATTTACTGTCAGATTGATTTATTGACGAATCACAGTCAGCTTCACCCCCTTCGTTCTTCAACAGTTGATTTTACCCCTCGCCATTATCTTCTCGTCTATTAATTCCTATGTCTGTGGGTGATTCAATTCAATGAATTGAGTTTTTATACGGACAAAATTATTTATTCATATTCATATTAAGTCATATTAATATTTTAAAACAGTGTTTTTTACTAAAATAATTAAATTAACGCCATCTATGAACGAGGCGGTAATGGATAATTTAAATTGTAATATTTAATCACAGAAGACAATATTCGACTGTCAAAAGAAAGATGTGAAACAGAAAAGACAGAAAATGATTCAGACGCATCTAGGAAACGAACCCAGGACCTCTAGATCCAAGACACTATCTAGATTGCATTTAGTAAGGGTAGAATCTTGCAATCATACATAAAGATAGCAGTCAAAAATATGTGCTTTAAGAAAATTAAGATTGTGTAGGTAGCTCTCAATCGCAAATTGATACGGTTGAATTAGCTCAGTGGTCAGAGCACTTCCCCGGCAAGAAAGACGTTCTGGGTTTAATTCCTAGATATGACTGAAACTTTTACTGTATTTTCTGTTTCATGTCTTTCGATTGAGAGTCGTTAATATTGTCTTCGGTGTAATTATTTTATTAGTTCTTATCTATAAAGAAGAAAATTGTTTGTTTGAAGCATCTGTACTGAATTAGTAAAAATCTCTCGAATGATGAACCCTGGCGTCATGTAATTTGCATCGTTTTTTGGGTCGGGAGTTTCTAGGTCTACTCAATGAAGCACTAAACTTAATTTTCACCATGAGCTATGAAGCTTTGAAATATAAATTATAATAAAAATAAGACAAGTTACATATTTGTCAGCTCTCAACAACATTTTTCATCTCTCAACAACTATGGAGCTTCGAAACATTCAACTGTACAAAATAAGACGTCATATTGTTTGTTCCATATTACTAAGCCGAATGTAAATCGATAAAAACCACAATATAGTTAGGAAAAAAGCCGGCTTACTAAATTATTGTCACACTAATGTGATGAAGATGAATCAATATGCAAGTCACGTAAATGTATTGCCTTAGTCAGTGGTGTGCCGTGACTTTTCTTTAGACATTTAAAAAAAAATTGTATAGTACCTATTCGTATATTTTTAGTAGAAAATAATACGTTATTTTATTCGAATATTTTTTTATGTAGGTACTTAATCAGTAGTTCTTTTATCAGATTTTTGGTAATAGTAGTAAATAAATAAAAAATCAGCTCAATAAACGCTAGAAATGGCACAGTATTTTTCATATAATAATTATTTACTAAATTAATATTTATACATGTACATACTAGGTATTATTATATATCTTAGTTGGGAGCCAATCATATTAATTTTTAAATATTGAAGACAATATTAGTGATTTCTAAACGAAAATCTGAAACAGAAAAATCAGAAAAGGAAACGGTCACATCTGGGACTCGAACCCAGGACCCTTGTCTTTCCGGGACAGATTTAGTTCGGGTTGAATCTTGCGATCATACATAAAGATAGTTGCCAATAAAAATGTGCGGTGAAAAAATGAATTCAATGTTAGTAGTTCTTATTCGAAGTATGATACAGTAAGGACGGGTTGTTTCGGAGAATCTGAACAATTCATCAAATTTCATCGTTCATTTTCAAGTTCTGTGAAAGATTTTTTCAAGTTCTGTTTTTATTTCAGTTTTGTCAAGCAACTAGCCTACAATGATATAAAAACAGAACTTGAATAAGTCTTTCACAGAACCCGAAAATGAACGTTGAAATTTGATGAATTGTTCAAATTCTCCGAAACAACCCGTCCTAAGTGACCGAGGGGAATAGGGTCCCATTAGCTCAGTTGGTAGAGCACTGTCCCGGAAAGACAAGGGTCCTGGGTTCGAGTCCCAGATGTGACCGTTTCCTTTTCTGATTTTTCTGTTTCAGATTTTCATTTAGAAATCACTAATATTGTCTTCAATATTTAAATATTACAATTTGAGGTTTTACTCAATGAAGTTATTCCGAAAAATAAATATATTAATTTTATTATATATTCAGGACAGATATTGTTATATATTAATGGACGTACTTGACTTACTTAAACCAGTGATTTCTGACATTATTTGGAGTAAAAAATTTAACCAAATAAAAATTTTTTTTTGCACATTTTGTCACCAGTAATTTAGCCGGGTAACCGCCTAACCCCTCACCCAAATAATAACTACAAATTTTCAATGTAAAACATCAAAAATATCACCAGAGACCAAAATTTCATTCACATTTCTTACTCCAATAATATCACGTATCACTGGTCAAAGTAAGTCAAGTACGTCCCTTAACATCCTGTATATTTGTACATCGCCCTTGAGGTGATTTTTACAAAACGGCGCTATACAAATCAGACATATATTATTGTTATTATATAAGCATATTATGAAAGAATCTGCCCTTGGGTATCTACGGGGTTTTCCAATAAAAGGTGTTATTTTGATATTCAAAGATAAATGCCATTTTTTAATATAAATGATCGAATGTTTATTTCATTATAAAGAGGAAGGTGTGCCGTTAATAGTAAAAAATAACATTAGTCAAATAACCACCACGACCACGCCTACAGGACCATATCCTTTTCATGAAATTTTCCATAACCAAATCGCAAAGTGGCTGCCTTATGTCCTCGATAGCCTCACGAATTCCATCTTTGAGGTCTTGAATCGACGCTGGGCTGTTGGCGTAGACCTTCTCTTTCACGTGGCCCCAAAGGAAGAAGTCGCAAGGTGTTAAATCACAAGATCTCGGTGACCAATTGTGATCACCTCTTCGAGAGATAACACGGTCCGGAAACTTTTCCCGTAAAAGATCAATGGTTTCGTTGCTTGTGTGGCACGTAGCGCAGATTTGTTGAAAGTAAACGTTGTCCAGGTCAATACCATCCAATTACGGCCATAAAAAATCATTTTATGGCCGGAATTAAATACACATAACACCTTTTATTGGAAAACCCACACTTGGCAACACCTATAGAATAAATTACAATACTAATCTAACAATACTCGCTATATTGTGGTTTATTATTAATTATTAGTATCATGCAAAGAAGCGCTTAAATTAACATGCTTTACTGCGCAGAATTCGTAATGTCGATTAAAAAATCATACACGTTGAGTGAAAAATTTCTGTTAAAATTTATCGAACTGTTTATGACCCGTACTTTAATTCTTGGTTATTATCTCGCCGGCCATCGCATGTACAATATTAAAAAATGTTATCTTTTATTACCTACCATAATAATATAGAGTTAAACACAAAAACAAGTCAAATAATCTCCGTTGTTCAATTCACGTTAGGGCCTGTTCCCACTTCCGTTTTAAAAACGGAGGCGGGTCCCGTTTTCAAAACGGGTGCCCTAGGGGTGCGCCTGTTCTCACATTGCTGGACGGTTGGGGGCGGAGCTACGAAGTTTGCCGAGTGAACACGAAGGCTCAAAGCGGCTCGGAACTACGAAGTTTGCCGAGTGTACACGAAGGTAGCTAGCTCTGGTAGTTTGTATTGATATTTGAAGGTTATGTTTGTATTATTTAAGGAAGAAGGAGGAATCTGAACTAACTGAAAATGCTCAAATTATATCCGAGAACGTTTTCCACATGAAGCAAACTGTTCAGAATGCGTGTGGAACCGTCGCCCTGCTTCACAGCATCGCGAACAACACCGACAATATCCAACTCTTCGACGGCTGGCTGAAGCAATTCCTGGACGATGCCAAAGAACTGGACTCCACCGCCAGAGGTTCTCTGCTTGAAAACTGCGAGGGAGTAGTCTCTGCCCATTTCGAGCTGGCCAAGGAAGGCCAGTCCAACACTCCCGGAGAAAACGATCCTGTCAACCACCACTTCATCGCGTTTGTGCACAAAGATGGCAAACTGTACGAGCTGGACGGGCGCAAGTCCTTCCCGATTAACCATGGAGACACGACCCCCGAGACGCTCCTGGAAGACTCTGCCAAGGTCTGCCGCACCTTCATGGAAAGGGATCCCAACAATGTCAACTTCACGGTGGTTGCTCTGAGCGCTGCCGATTTGTCTGAATAAATTATATATCTTCAGGATGACAAGAATCAAGCGTGACTGAATTTACCTCCACAGTATTTACCATTAACATTGAGCCAGTTGATTTTTATTATTTTTATTTATGTGATTCATTTCCATCAAATCACCGAGCAAATGACAAGATTAATTGTAAGTTTTATAAAAAAATGCTTGAAATTGCACACCAAAAAATCGATTATTGAAAATCGTAATGTTTTAATGTTTTCTTCATCAGGATGTCATAAAATTGACATTTCTAACTACGTTTTACAAATCCATATTCTTGAAGTTTATTTTGTACTCTATAGTAGTATTTTGCACATCTCTACAGCAGTATTCTCTCGTATTATTATTGAAACTTATCTCTTTTTATATATTCTACTTACACGCCGATATTCTTCAAGTTTGTTTTGTATTACTCAATACTAGGTTGTACATAGCTTCTCGGGAAATAGTATCAAATAATACTAAACCCAACAACCATAATATTAAAAGATAATACTATTATTACAAACAGTTCGAGATTTTTCTTTATAAGATGCACAAAATTAAAATCTATTTTTCAATTTATTCTTTACAAGGCTACAATATTCAAGTATATTTTGTACATCATTATTATTTTGTACATTATTAATAGATGCTATATTTCAACTTCCAACCATTATACTGAATGTTACGAGTATAATATTATTTTATATTATATTTTTAAATGGCTTTCAACTACATTGAAAATGATACTGATGTAGAATTCACCCGTGCAAGCAATTTAGAATGTTGGATTCACGCACAAAATATTAATAAATACAATACTAACCTAACCTGTGTCCAAATAAATATAAGATCACGACATTTATATAATCAAAGAAGATCACTAAACAAGTATTGGGATATTCTTCATGCCTATTTGAAAAACTGTTTGAAAGACATAGATGTAATTATGCTTTGCGAAACTGCAATTAACGAGGAACTTATTAAATTATATGATATTCCAGGATATAAATCGTATTATTATTGCAGAAAAAATAAACAAGGAGGTGGAATATTGCTGTATTTAAGGGAGCATTTACATTTTAAACAAAAAATAGTTGAAACCATTCACTTTGAAAATGTGTTTGGAATATTGACATTACCTAATAAATGTAATTTTTATATTTTAGCAATTTATAGACCACCTAACCTCAATAAAAGGGGATTCTTAAATGAAATTTCTTGTTTTTTTTGCAATAATGTAAACTTTAATGATAATATAATATTTTTTGGGGATATTAATCTTAACATACTAAATCAAAGTGATTCAAATATAATAGCTTATGAAAATATACTTACCAGTAATTACTTAACAAAATGTATTAATGATGCGACCAGAGAAGCAATCGTTGCTGGTCAAACAATGGTGCCGACAGACGTAGCTATAAAAGATCAAAAGTTATTTGGCTTGGCGTATTTCGGCATATCGCTCGCCATACATTTCAATTGGAAATGTACGGCGAGCGATATGCCGAAATACGCCAAGCCAAATATCTTTTGATCTTTTATAGCTACGTCTGTCGCCAAGAAGTAAAGGACTTTATAACCTCAAATTCGCTTTGAATGAACAGTGTTTTATACGTACAAATGACATTTATTTGTAGATTTCTTTTCACCTAATGACGCTACTCATTATGTTATTATATTATATTCACTAGGTAGTGTGTATTTTTGCCTTTGTCAGTTTTTTATTAGTCACCTCATTTTCGTGATGTTCATTTATTTATTTATTTTATTACAAGATAATACATTACAAAATGATAACAAAGTAATAATGTATTATTCCCAATGAGTTTATAAAACTCATTTCGGGAAAGACAACATTAGAAAGGACAAGGCAAATAAATAAAATACATTAAAATAAATACATTAAAATAAATAAACGCAGGTGTTATTATGGAGTACAAGAGAAAGATTGTGTTAGTCATTAATGAAACTGCTAAGGAAATATCTTTTAAGAGCTTTTGTCAATGTTTTTTTGTTAGTTGCCGGAAGTTTTAAATTGCTAGGTAATGCGTTATATTGTTTGTGTGCAATGTATTGTAAGGAGTTAATTCCAAATTTGGTCGTGTAAGTAGATGATGATAAATGTATTTGATTTTGTGATCGTGTTTTGTGCTGGTGTATGTCAGAATTAAAGACTGGTTTAGTGTTGGTGTGTGAGGAGTGTTGAATTATTTGTAGAATGGCAGTTGTGATGTTATACTTTGGCAGGACTGTAAACTTATTTTACATTGTTAGTTATTTAATACATGATAATTCTCCTACAGACTATTAAAAAAAGGGCAACGAGTGTGCAGCTGGAGTATTTGGTGGCGTGGCTCTCGGAGAGGCCTGCCATGGCTTCCGGTAGGTTCCAGGGCTTGGAGGGACGCCTGCAAAACCTAAGAGAATGGCAGAGTTTAGCAGAGGACCTAAACGCTCTCGGCTTTGGAACCTGCAAAACAGGAGAAAAGTGGCAGCAAGTATGTGCATATTATAATAATTCCAAATAATCTATTTCACCAGAATAGTTGTTTGACTAATTATTTAATTGTTTCAGACCTGGAGGGACCTGAGGAGCAACGCGAAGAAGAAGGCGTCGCGGCTTCGAGTGGAGCTGTGCCAGACTGGGGGAGGAGTGAGCAGGGTTCCACCTCTCACCCCACTCGAGGACAAAATTCTGGCCATTATTGGGCCAGAACTCATTGATGGAGTACCTGGAGAGGAGACTCCTTTCCAGTTTGTATGTTTCAGATCATATTCATGCACAGTTAAATTTTAATATGGATTGGAAAACTAAATAGGTAGTTTATTACTTTTTACAGATGGAAATTATTCCCAGTGTGGAGATTTTAATCCCCGCGACGCCTGAGCCGGAGTCTGAGCAGGAGCCTGTGCCGGAGCCTGAGCGGGAGCCTGGGCCATCTGGCATCAGAAGAAAGGCCTCGCACAACCTTTCTAAACGACTATGTAAGTACTTACACTGAAATATCTTGGGGTGTATAGGAATTATGCTATGAAAAAGAGTAAGAATCGTATGTAACAAATATATTTATAAAAAAATTACATAAATATTTTCACTTTCAGTCAAAAATAGAATGGATGAATTCCTTCAGATGGAGCGGGAGAAGATCCAAATGAAGCGGGAGAAAATTGAACTTCTCAAAGAAATGAAAGAGATGATGGCTCTGATACTCTCAGAGGTTATCAAACGGAAGTGTAAGATATGATTTATTTTATATTAGACATTATAATGGCAATATACTCGTACATATATTAATATTGTCATTTAAAAACAGATGAGACAAAAATTACAACATTAAAATATTATTGCCATTAAAACTCAAATGCCAGAACCAGAGGATGTTATTATTGAAGATGATTTTAGAGAGCTGGTTTAATTGTGGCGATTGAGAGTCTCAACAAGCTCACGTTGAGTTAGCCGACCTTGCCTGAGGTTATTGTCGTGTCGATTGTTAATATCAAACACTTCTCTACAATCATTTTCAATAATAACATCCTCTGGTTCTGGCATTTGAGCTTCAATGGCAATATTGTGAAGAACAGCGCATGCATTTGTAATCTTCACTGCCATTACTGGGGTATAATGAAGCACACGATGTTTTAAAAGACAGCGCCATCTTGCTTTTAAAATCCCAAAACAGCGTTCTATGCAATTTCTAACCCTGCATTGCAATTTCGTGTAATGCTCTTCTGGCGATGCCGGTACCGCATTTAAGATGGGGGTCATCATGTATGGCCTAAGCGGAAATGCTGAATCTCCTGAAATATTATAATATTTGATATACATATTTGAACAAATACATTAACCATTTCTAGTTGTACCAACTTATCGCTATAAGTTTTATGATCTACTTTTTTGATCTTGCATCTGAAAAAGTATGTTTCTGATTTTGTTTTATGTATTTAATAAATCAAAACCAAATTTTTTTCTGAAGTCATAAGATTTGTACTTAAATACTTCCCTACTTCATTGTAAACCATAAATTTAGTGTAACATTTTGTTTTATTTCAAATGACAAATTACACAATTTTTCCAAAGTAACGTCACTATTCATATTGAGTTATATTAAATGTTCAATATACCGTAGATGATATGAATAGAGTGTAGATACGTTACTGAGACAAACGTGCTTTGACTAAGTGGCAATACTTTAGAGGGCCGTTCACATAACTATTTCATTTGTACACATTCTTTGAATGGCTTTACTTTTCGTAAGCGGTGCAACATTTTAGTAGGATTAGTATCAATATAATGATTCGTTTAGTTGGATTAGTATGTAATAATATACACATGTACTTACTGTATCATGCATTTGTTATTGCTACAACTTGTTTATCTAAATATGTTTTTACCATTTCTCATTTACTGTACGTGTTCTAAATGCATAATCTTTACTGTAATACATTGGTAACTGTATGGAGGCTGTAAAAAGATGAATATCTGTTGTTTTCTTATAAATCTACTAATATAAAATATTACACCACATATGTAATTTAGTTGTTTTTTGTAATTCTTATTGTTCCTTCCTTCAACCTCGATACAGACAACATGTTATAAAATTAATATTACTTTAATCGTTAAGACGGACCGTTCTTTGCTTAAATTTCAAAAACAAACTGTTTCGTCATGAAATTCAAGTGAAAGAAAGATAGAGCATGTGCTAAATGGGTTAGAACCAAAAGGTACCAAGTCAGTGGCGATATTGGTTTCCATTCAAATCTACATGGATGGCATTTTTACAGTTCTTCTATTCTATGACGATAATGATATATTATTTATTTAAATTGGCCTTAGACTACGCTTGTATACCAATATAATATCCATGTTGATGCATTCATTCCTCATCAGTGGAGACGTTATAGTCTGTCATCTGATTGCTCGAGGAAGACCTCCGGGAAGAGAGAGTCCGAAGACGTGAGTTGCGGGATCTCTCGAATCCATTAAATATTCCTGCAAATTTATTCATTTCGAATTATCGGCTGTCGCAGGACATTTTCAAAACCCTGTGTGATGAACTGAGGCCGATACTCCCTGTACGTAGGCGAACAACCGGAGTGCCCTTGGAACTTAAGGTGAATACAACATTATTTAATTAATCATTTTTTCTTACAATATCTGCAAATCCCCAACAGCACTTTCCGGTGGAAATTACAATTAGAAATTAAAAATAATTCTCTTTAGTCCATAACCTGTGCCTAGGTACTTTTTCATTTATACAGTTTGTATTGTTTCTTTCTGCCTATCTTATCTTCTATTGCCGTGTATTTGCCGTACTCATAATACATTATTTATTTTTAAGGTTCTAACGACACTCTCATTTCTTGCGACAGGGTCATACCAAAAAATTGTGGGGAATGATTTTCACTCGAGCCTGTCGCAACAAACAGTGAGCCGACACTTGAACGAGATTGTGTCGGCATTAAACAGAATAATGCACCGGCACATCAAATTCCCAGGAACACAACAAGAAAGGAATTCCGTCAAACAAGGGTTTGTTTTGATCTATTGTATTTTATTGTTACTTATCTTGTTTACCCGAGGATTGTGGCATATTCAGATGACAGACTATAACGTCTCCACTGATGAGGAATGAATGCATCAACATGGATATTATATTGGTATACAAGCGTAGTCTAAGGCCAATTTAAATAAATAATATATCATTATCGTCATAGAATAGAAGAACTGTAAAAATGCCATCCATGTAGATTTGAATGGAAACCAATATCGCCACTGACTTGGTACCTTTTGGTTCTAACCCATTTAGCACATGCTCTATCTTTCTTTCACTTGAATTTCATGACGAAACAGTTTGTTTTTGAAATTTAAGCAAAGAACGGTCCGTCTTAACGATTAAAGTAATATTAATTTTATAACATGTTGTCTGTATCGAGGTTGAAGGAAGGAACAATAAGAATTACAAAAAACAACTAAATTACATATGTGGTGTAATATTTTATATTAGTAGATTTATAAGAAAACAACAGATATTCATCTTTTTACAGCCTCCATACAGTTACCAATGTATTACAGAAAAGATTATGCATTTAGAACACGTACAGTAAATGAGAAATGGTAAAAACATATTTAGATAAACAAGTTGTAGCAATAACAAATGCATGATACAGTAAGTACATGTGTATATTATTACATACTAATCCAACTAAACGAATCATTATATTGATACTAATCCTACTAAAATGTTGCACCGCTTACGAAAAGTAAAGCCATTCAAAGAATGTGTACAAATGAAATAGTTATGTGAACGGCCCTCTAAAGTATTGCCACTTAGTCAAAGCACGTTTGTCTCAGTAACGTATCTACACTCTATTCATATCATCTACGGTATATTGAACATTTAATATAACTCAATATGAATAGTGACGTTACTTTGGAAAAATTGTGTAATTTGTCATTTGAAATAAAACAAAATGTTACACTAAATTTATGGTTTACAATGAAGTAGGGAAGTATTTAAGTACAAATCTTATGACTTCAGAAAAAAATTTGGTTTTGATTTATTAAATACATAAAACAAAATCAGAAACATACTTTTTCAGATGCAAGATCAAAAAAGTAGATCATAAAACTTATAGCGATAAGTTGGTACAACTAGAAATGGTTAATGTATTTGTTCAAATATGTATATCAAATATTATAATATTTCAGGAGATTCAGCATTTCCGCTTAGGCCATACATGATGACCCCCATCTTAAATGCGGTACCGGCATCGCCAGAAGAGCATTACACGAAATTGCAATGCAGGGTTAGAAATTGCATAGAACGCTGTTTTGGGATTTTAAAAGCAAGATGGCGCTGTCTTTTAAAACATCGTGTGCTTCATTATACCCCAGTAATGGCAGTGAAGATTACAAATGCATGCGCTGTTCTTCACAATATTGCCATTGAAGCTCAAATGCCAGAACCAGAGGATGTTATTATTGAAAATGATTGTAGAGAAGTGTTTGATATTAACAATCGACACGACAATAACCTCAGGCAAGGTCGGCTAACTCAACGTGAGCTTGTTGAGACTCTCAATCGCCACAATTAAACCAGCTCTCTAAAATCATCTTCAATAATAACATCCTCTGGTTCTGGCATTTGAGTTTTAATGGCAATAATATTTTAATGTTGTAATTTTTGTCTCATCTGTTTTTAAATGACAATATTAATATATGTACGAGTATATTGCCATTATAATGTCTAATATAAAATAAATCATATCTTACACTTCCGTTTGATAACCTCTGAGAGTATCAGAGCCATCATCTCTTTCATTTCTTTGAGAAGTTCAATTTTCTCCCGCTTCATTTGGATCTTCTCCCGCTCCATCTGAAGGAATTCATCCATTCTATTTTTGACTGAAAGTGAAAATATTTATGTAATTTTTTTATAAATATATTTGTTACATACGATTCTTACTCTTTTTCATAGCATAATTCCTATACACCCCAAGATATTTCAGTGTAAGTACTTACATAGTCGTTTAGAAAGGTTGTGCGAGGCCTTTCTTCTGATGCCAGATGGCCCAGGCTCCCGCTCAGGCTCCGGCACAGGCTCCTGCTCAGACTCCGGCTCAGGCGTCGCGGGGATTAAAATCTCCACACTGGGAATAATTTCCATCTGTAAAAAGTAATAAACTACCTATTTAGTTTTCCAATCCATATTAAAATTTAACTGTGCATGAATATGATCTGAAACATACAAACTGGAAAGGAGTCTCCTCTCCAGGTACTCCATCAATGAGTTCTGGCCCAATAATGGCCAGAATTTTGTCCTCGAGTGGGGTGAGAGGTGGAACCCTGCTCACTCCTCCCCCAGTCTGGCACAGCTCCACTCGAAGCCGCGACGCCTTCTTCTTCGCGTTGCTCCTCAGGTCCCCCCAGGTCTGAAACAATTAAATAATTAGTCAAACAACTATTCTGGTGAAATAGATTATTTGGAATTATTATAATATGCACATACTTGCTGCCACTTTTCTCCTGTTTTGCAGGTTCCAAAGCCGAGAGCGTTTAGGTCCTCTGCTAAACTCTGCCATTCTCTTAGGTTTTGCAGGCGTCCCTCCAAGCCCTGGAACCTACCGGAAGCCATGGCAGGCCTCTCCGAGAGCCACGCCACCAAATACTCCAGCTGCACACTCGTTGCCCTTTTTTTAATAGTCTGTAGGAGAATTATCATGTATTAAATAACTAACAATGTAAAATAAGTTTACAGTCCTGCCAAAGTATAACATCACAACTGCCATTCTACAAATAATTCAACACTCCTCACACACCAACACTAAACCAGTCTTTAATTCTGACATACACCAGCACAAAACACGATCACAAAATCAAATACATTTATCATCATCTACTTACACGACCAAATTTGGAATTAACTCCTTACAATACATTGCACACAAACAATATAACGCATTACCTAGTAATTTAAAACTTCCGGCAACTAACAAAAAAACATTGACAAAAGCTCTTAAAAGATATTTCCTTAGCAGTTTCATTAATGACTAACACAATCTTTCTCTTGTACTCCATAATAACACCTGCGTTTATTTATTTTAATGTATTTATTTTAATGTATTTTATTTATTTGCCTTGTCCTTTCTAATGTTGTCTTTCCCGAAATGAGTTTTATAAACTCATTGGGAATAATACATTATTACTTTGTTATCATTTTGTAATGTATTATCTTGTAATAAAATAAATAAATAAATGAACATCACGAAAATGAGGTGACTAATAAAAAACTGACAAAGGCAAAAATACACACTACCTAGTGAATATAATATAATAACATAATGAGTAGCGTCATTAGGTGAAAAGAAATCTACAAATAAATGTCATTTGTACGTATAAAACACTGTTCATTCAAAGCGAATTTGAGGTTATAAAGTCCTTTACTTCTTGGCGACAGACGTAGCTATAAAAGATCAAAAGATATTTGGCTTGGCGTATTTCGGCATATCGCTCGCCGTACATTTCCAATTGAAATGTATGGCGAGCGATATGCCGAAATACGCCAAGCCAAATAACTTTTGATCTTTTATAGCTACGTCTGTCGGCACCATTAGTTGTTTGACCAGCAACGATTGCTTCTCTGGTCGCATCATTAATACATTTTGTTAAGTAATTACTGGTAAGTATATTTTCATAAGCTATTATATTTGAATCACTTTGATTTAGTATGTTAAGATTAATATCCCCAAAAAATATTATATTATCATTAAAGTTTACATTATTGCAAAAAAAACAAGAAATTTCATTTAAGAATCCCCTTTTATTGAGGTTAGGTGGTCTATAAATTGCTAAAATATAAAAATTACATTTATTAGGTAATGTCAATATTCCAAACACATTTTCAAAGTGAATGGTTTCAACTATTTTTTGTTTAAAATGTAAATGCTCCCTTAAATACAGCAATATTCCACCTCCTTGTTTATTTTTTCTGCAATAATAATACGATTTATATCCTGGAATATCATATAATTTAATAAGTTCCTCGTTAATTGCAGTTTCGCAAAGCATAATTACATCTATGTCTTTCAAACAGTTTTTCAAATAGGCATGAAGAATATCCCAATACTTGTTTAGTGATCTTCTTTGATTATATAAATGTCGTGATCTTATATTTATTTGGACACAGGTTAGGTTAGTATTGTATTTATTAATATTTTGTGCGTGAATCCAACATTCTAAATTGCTTGCACGGGTGAATTCTACATCAGTATCATTTTCAATGTAGTTGAAAGCCATTTAAAAATATAATATAAAATAATATTATACTCGTAACATTCAGTATAATGGTTGGAAGTTGAAATATAGCATCTATTAATAATGTACAAAATAATAATGATGTACAAAATAATAATGATGTACAAAATATACTTGAATATTGTAGCCTTGTAAAGAATAAATTGAAAAATAGATTTTAATTTTGTGCATCTTATAAAGAAAAATCTCGAACTGTTTGTAATAATAGTATTATCTTTTAATATTATGGTTGTTGGGTTTAGTATTATTTGATACTATTTCCCGAGAAGCTATGTACAACCTAGTATTGAGTAATACAAAACAAACTTGAAGAATATCGGCGTGTAAGTAGAATATATAAAAAGAGATAAGTTTCAATAATAATACGAGAGAATACTGCTGTAGAGATGTGCAAAATACTACTATAGAGTACAAAATAAACTTCAAGAATATGGATTTGTAAAACGTAGTTAGAAATGTCAATTTTATGACATCCTGATGAAGAAAACATTAAAACATTACGATTTTCAATAATCGATTTTTTGGTGTGCAATTTCAAGCATTTTTTTATAAAACTTACAATTAATCTTGTCATTTGCTCGGTGATTTGATGGAAATGAATCACATAAATAAAAATAATAAAAATCAACTGGCTCAATGTTAATGGTAAATACTGTGGAGGTAAATTCAGTCACGCTTGATTCTTGTCATCCTGAAGATATATAATTTATTCAGACAAATCGGCAGCGCTCAGAGCAACCACCGTGAAGTTGACATTGTTGGGATCCCTTTCCATGAAGGTGCGGCAGACCTTGGCAGAGTCTTCCAGGAGCGTCTCGGGGGTCGTGTCTCCATGGTTAATCGGGAAGGACTTGCGCCCGTCCAGCTCGTACAGTTTGCCATCTTTGTGCACAAACGCGATGAAGTGGTGGTTGACAGGATCGTTTTCTCCGGGAGTGTTGGACTGGCCTTCCTTGGCCAGCTCGAAATGGGCAGAGACTACTCCCTCGCAGTTTTCAAGCAGAGAACCTCTGGCGGTGGAGTCCAGTTCTTTGGCATCGTCCAGGAATTGCTTCAGCCAGCCGTCGAAGAGTTGGATATTGTCGGTGTTGTTCGCGATGCTGTGAAGCAGGGCGACGGTTCCACACGCATTCTGAACAGTTTGCTTCATGTGGAAAACGTTCTCGGATATAATTTGAGCATTTTCAGTTAGTTCAGATTCCTCCTTCTTCCTTAAATAATACAAACATAACCTTCAAATATCAATACAAACTACCAGAGCTAGCTACCTTCGTGTACACTCGGCAAACTTCGTAGTTCCGAGCCGCTTTGAGCCTTCGTGTTCACTCGGCAAACTTCGTAGCTCCGCCCCCAACCGTCCAGCAATGTGAGAACAGGCGCACCCGTGCCCTAGTGGCTGTAGTGGATGTATGGAGCTCTTCACACTTGTCCGACACGATTTGAAAACGGATCCGACATTTTTTGTCGGATGGATCGCCAGCGCAGCGCGTCCGTTTTCAAATCGTGTCGGAACACGCTCGCTCATAGTGTTGTATGGAGCTGTTCACACTTGTCGTCCAGTCGTTCCGGCAGAGTCCCCGCCACACCCCCACCCCTCCCCACCCGCTCCCAGTCGCAAGGAAGCAGGCACGCTGCGTGCTTGTATTTGGTTATTTTGTTAAGTAAATAAATCAAAACTACAATAATGGATAAGGAAATAAATCCCGAAAATTTAATACCACTGGTCGAAGAAAGAGTATGGTAATATTTTATCTTTAACTAAATAAAAACAAAACACTTGGTGTACACAACTTTTTTATATCAAAATTTTTATTTTTATTTTTTTAAGTTTACTTTTTTTAAATTTTAAAGCTTTAATGAGATGCACAGAAGAGCGTATTAGTTTAATAAACACATAATAAAAAATATTTGAGTTGTTATTGTTTTCTTACTTTAAAATATCGATAGCCTTTCTTCAGAACAAATGCACTTTCTCAATTTTGTATTTTGATATGTTAAGCTCTCTGAAACTCATTCCAGTAGATGGTTAAAGGAAGTGATAGGCATTCTCTTAAGCCATTAAGCGCCCTTGAGGTGATTTTTCATGGTGAAAACGGCGCTATATAAATAATCCAATCACTATTATTCTAAAATAATTAAAGAACTTTAGTTCATCACTTCTCAACTCACCAATTAACACTTGGAAAATTCCTACAGAAAATCATTCGGCTATGATTGGGTGTACTCAAAATTTTCTTTTCACTTTTTTCCTTCTTTTTAATAAGTACAACATGACAACAGGAGCTTCATCGTCGTCCATTGCGCACCATTACTGAAGAATGAGCAAATAACATGTTTTTGTTGAATCGACAATTATTTTTTTTCGTAGAGTATGGTCCGTTTTTAAAACGGATCCGTTTTTAAAACGGAAGTGTGAACAGGGCCATTGGCCATACGTTTTTAAAACGGGACCCGCCTCCGATTTGAAAACGGAAGTGGGAACGGGCCCTTAGGGTACGTATACATTTGCGAACCGAAACGCGAACCGTACCACGAATTACGGGAAAAGAACGAATCAACTGCAAGCGGCGTTTCGCGCCATTTGCGGTTGCTTCGTTTCTTTCCCATAAGTTGAGGTGTCGAAAAGACGAACTAAAGAGGCCATTTTTTTTATTATTATTCGACTGTCAAAACACTAAAAAAACTTCTGTCAGGCAATTTTAGTTGGCAATCTGCTTAACTTTGGAGTGATGTATATTGCGGTTACTAGATTTAGAAGACGCCGAACCGTTGATAATTTTTATATAATATATATGTTTACAGAAATAAATGGGTCAATGTCGTTCCCAACAATGTAATGGGAAGAGGCATCAAAAGAGAAAAAAATGCATTCGTTGGTCTATGTAGAGCAGTGGTGGGGAACCTGCGGCCCGCGAGAACTTTCGGTGCTAAAAAGAGTTTAAAAAATTAGATTTAGAAAGCGGGAATGGTTTTAATGGGAAAACATTATTACAAAACCCAGAGAAAGGTATAACATAGCAGATATGTATGCACCTAGAAAGCGGTTTAGAAACAAATAAAAAGGCGATCCGACATACCTTTTTAATTAAATGTGAAATAAGAAATTATGAGTGTAATGTAAATTAAACTGGGGACTCGCTTACAGATAAAATTAAAGATATGGATGCACCTGCAGACGCATTTAAGGAAACCATTCATGGGTGTCGGCGGTCAGGGGGAGCAAGGGGGACCCCTCTTTAGACAAATTGACGAAAAATAAGTTTAGGTAAAAAATACGTTTGTAACTACAAATCTTTATTTTCTTATAATAAATATTTAGCGGTCGGGGTCGGAGGCACAGGGGGCCCCGTTGGGAAATAAGTTCCTTTAGGCTTACTGTCTCATATTTGGGGATACTGTAAAATGGTACACATTGAAGACACTTACTTGTAAAATAATGTACCAAATTGTCCTCAGGGAGCCAACGTCGGAGAGGCCCCGGCTAGGTTCCAAAATAATACATCGAGGATTTCAATCAAAAAATAGAAATCAAAAGTATTTATTGGTTTGCGGTTCGAACTAGAAAATTTTCGCCTGCAGGTTTTAGAAAAAAAGTGTAGAAAAAAATCGCACTGGAAAAACTGTTTGTTTATTTTGGGGATGATTGTTTAAGGGCCGGTAGTAAGCGGTCAAAAATGGTTTGAAAGGAAGACATGTAAATTCGAATTCGAGCGCGCTAATATTAAAAAAAACGACAAAAATGAAGTGGAATTGATGAAAATATTTAATAAAACACGACTCGTTTCAAATAGAGTAAAAATCTCTCGACAAATACTTTAGTTGCATTTAAAGATAGACTGTGAATTTCATGCCTAAAACATATTAAATAACAAAACAAACCATGTTTCAATAATTTTCTTAGCTTACTTTGCGATTTTTTTTCTATCGAGAGGAAGGTGGGGAAATATGTCCTGTTACTTTCAGTTGTGAAGATTATTGAGGTAGGTACCTATTATGATAACAATAGCAAATTTAAAAACAATCGAAATAAAAAAAACACGTTTGCAAATTGACTAATTATGTATTTCGTAAAAAAAGAATTGCACAACAATTTGTACTTATTTCAGCTTTTCTCCATAGAATAATACATTTTTGAAATTGCTCTCATGATAAACTATTTACACAATAATATAAAATATAATTTACAATATATATAGTTACCATTAATCAATACTTTACATATTTTCTTACATGATTGTCTTTTATAATTTAAATCGATATGTATTAAAATATGTACAATACAGTACATGTCACCTTTACAGTTATAAAATTTAAATATGTAGAAAAAATGAACACATTTAGAAATATTTATAATAATAATAATTAAAAACAATTTATTGCTATTGAAATTATTTTAGTTTTCTACAAAATTATTTACAGGTTTCTAGCGTTCTTGGAAGTAGAACATTATTTGTAAATAATAATGTCATACATATTCATTTTAATCATACATTAATCATTTTACAGCTAAAAAGATAATATAATAATTTTTATCGCAGAAAGCAAACACTTTGTGGCTTGACATTAGATAAATGATTTATTTTTTACTTTGTAACTTTTTTAAACTAAAAAGTTTATATTTTTTGTTCTGAAGAAGGTTGAATGCAACCGAAACCGGTCGATATATTTAATTCAAATAAAGTGGTTTAAAACAAAGCATTTTAAAAAAAAATATAATAATTTTGGTAACCGGGAAACTCAGGACAGTGGCAATTCAACACACTCTTGAAAGGTGATATAAAGTCATGAAAAGTGACGAAAAAACTAGGTTAAGTTTATAAACCATAAGCCGTTTTTTTTCATTACTTTTAATGACTTAATGTTGAATTGCACTGTCCTGAGTTATCATGGAATCAATTATTTTAGTGATGGTGTAAAAATTTAAAATATATGAAATAAATTTGGGGGTGAAAAGTTTAACGGGATATTTTTTCATACTTGGTATGAAATATTTGGTAACACAGTACGTACTAACCTAAATAAATGAGATATTTATAAAATAAATGAGGTATCCTTTTCTCCACAGGAAGATTGATTTATGTACATGTTAATAAATATATCATTTGACTTAATAGCTACTTAGACTAAATACTTATCATTTGTCCATAATATAAAAATATAATTATCTGTATCATCATTTGAATAAATTGTCTAAAAATTATACGTTTCATACGGTTAGTTACCAACGTTTTTACATTCTTTTAAACATAATTGTATCTAAGAAGATAAGAAATAGATTTTTTTTTAAATTTCACCCATCTTTTGAAGAGATTTTTTCAAGAAAAAAACCTGTATAATCACAAAAATTCTATTGTTTTCTAATTATTCTAACTTTAGATCCCCCGCAGACGAGAGACTTTAGTTGCGGACACAGTTGCGTTGCAATAGTTGCGGGCCTAAAATTCCATTACGGTATATGGAATTGCCATGGAGGTAAGCACACAAGAGACTTATTATTTTTAAGGCTTTTTAATTGCGGCTGCCGGGAACCGTAAAACCTTTAAAACCTTCGGAGACTAATAATACATAGACATTACTAATAATACATAGAACCATTTTAATTTTTTTAATCTTCTTGTGCTACGATCGTCCAATAGTTGCGGCAACTAAAGTCTATCGTGTGCGCACTCAATTTGAGGACGGCGACCGCGACGAAATAGTTGCCGCAACGAAAGTCTTTCGTCCGCGGGCTACCCTAATTTTAAAAATATTGAGCATTAGGTACATTTTATAAAAAAAATATTTATATTTATGATGATAATTTTGTTGATTCGATGGACTCGTCGGTTCAAAAAAATCTAAAAATTGGTTCGTTTTACAGATCGTCGAGATATTCGTTGAGACTTTTCCCAAGGCGACGGAAACCCAGTATTACCTCTTTGCGGTTAAAGCGGTTGGTCTGATTTGACTGGTCGTGCAGTGGCTGCGTTCGCCCAAACCATCAACAGTGATCATTCGTCTCGCGTACTTTGACTCGTGTACGAAAATCGACATGGGATGCGAGGCCAATATAATCAACAAATACCGTCACAGTTTCGTGTCAACTCTGTCAGAGTCTTGTAATCTCTTGCATGGGGTAGTCGTTGCTTCTTCTGGAGAATAATCCCTTCTTGAGGGTCTTGAATACCAGGAACGTGTAGTCGGGCCAGAGACAAGTGATCATGATCAGGGAAGTCGACAGCCAGAATGAGAGAGATCCTAGAAGACGTGTGTACGTTCCCAACACATCACCATCGTAAATTCTAAAAAAAACATTCATAAAATAGGTTATGAAAGATATTTTTAGAAAAAGACCTATACCTACGACTAGCGCAGATATTATAATTGTGGGATTTGCGAAGCTGAAAGTTTATTAATATTTATTAATGGTAAACATATGTTTACAAGACAAGGTTCGTGCAAAGAACGAAGGATAAAAAATTATTATAAGCAATAACTATTAACTAAACTACTAATAATTATTAACTAAAACTAAAACACAGATATGAATTGATAAAATCTTCCGGG
Organism: Hesperophylax magnus; assembly: GCA_026573805.1. Lineage (NCBI taxonomy): Eukaryota > Metazoa > Arthropoda > Insecta > Trichoptera > Limnephilidae > Hesperophylax > Hesperophylax magnus. Next base: position 14,036,928 of record JAIUSX010000022.1, read on the forward strand.
AAAAAATAAATTCCCGTCGGCGGCATTTTTTTCCATGAAGATAATTTCAATTTATATTTGTGTTTCAGGCTATAATTATTGCGTATAATAATTTGTTATTCTGAGAGTTTATGTAAAGAACAAATTAGAAAAACGGCAATTGTTGCACGATGGTCAAAACAATATATTTGTAGCAGCAACTCTTCAATAACAACTTCTTTTTTTGATCAGACACAAGCAATTTCAATTTTGAAAATGACACTGTTGACGGAACTATATGCGTCCCTGCATTCCTACACCTAATTACCTGTTCCTGTCTGACAGTGTGAAGTACCTGCATTAAGTGATATTGCAACAATTTATTTATGCATGACCAGTCTATTAAGAAAACTGGTGCAATGAACATGTTCCTTTAATGCGTTTAATTCGAGTCTATTAGCAGGATTGTCACTCATAATATCGACCGAAAAGACCAAGGGTAGTCAGTATCTTTTTCCAATTCTAACTGTTAACTACAGCTACCCCAATAGTTGTGTAAAATATTGATTACAGTTCACAATAAAACCACAATTTGATTCGCATACAATATTGCAACTCCAGGTACTTATATTCACAACAAATTCGAGCTCATTGAAACAGACAATTACTCACAGACAGACCGACAACTAAAATTAGGATATTGATTTAATCAACATTTTAGTGTTGCGAGGTTTTTATCCACATAGCAAAAAAAAATCATCAGCTACCACTCGTCATAGAAGAACGTTAAAATCGCATTCAGAGAGGAGTAATAAATCGGCTTGGAGTATTTTGACATTAGAAGGTCGCCATTGTTATCGTAATAAAAAATGTCTGTCATGGGCTGACATAAAAATTATCTGCAAATGAAAAACATAAATTTAAATGACGAGTCAAAATAAATAAGATGAAAACAATTATTTACACGTGAATGTCAAGAAAACTAAAAGATAAGGAATATGACTAACATGTAAAACGAGGAATATATAGCCGAGAGTCCAATCCACACCAAGATTGACAGGACGGTGCAGAGGATGAAGGCGTACGACTGGTAGCGCGCGATCAGCAATATCCTCAGGTTCACCACGCACACCACGCAGTGGAAAATGGCTGCCCCGAAACACCTGGAACCGATGCAGAAATTATTTATTTGAGACAATAACTGTTATTTATTAATGTGGGCCTCACTGGCTGCTTTACCCGTGCCCACGCCCCCACTTACAGTTTTATGAAATAATATAGGCGGTACATCATGAAACTCAGGCAAATATATTATTATGAGATACTGTTGCGTATCCTGTGTATTATGTTCATGTTTTGTATGTTAGTTTTGTGTATTATGGATATGTTTTGGAGGTTATTTTTGTGTATAATGTATATGTTTAGTAGGTCAGTTTTGTGTATAATGTATATGTTTAGTAGGTTAGTTTTGTGTATAATGTATATGTTTAGTAGGTTAGTTTTGTGTATAATGTATATGTTTAGTACGTTAGTTTTGAAATACAGATTTATTTTTTTAAAACATGAAATTTTATGTAATGTGTTCTATTTCCCTCATTTTGTTATCGGTTTGGCGAAACTTAATGCTAAATTACCATTTTCGATTAATCTTTATAACGAATTGGTTTACATTATAAATACCAAAAAATATGCTTAGATAAGTTGAGGTTTTTCCTATCGTTATCCTTGAGTAGAATTCAAATAAAAAAATAGTTACACAATATAAAACATAAATGTTAAATATTGCAATTTTTTAAATTTTTTAATGGAAATGTATGAACGCATAAATGAAACGACTTTAAAAAAATACAATATTATGGGTAAGATTTTCTGTGACAGTTTAAGTTTATTAACTTTTTTGCTTTCTTATAAAATTGTTTACAAAATAAATAAAAACCACTTTTGCGCTTGAAATCGAGCGTTTCTATACTCCGTTTGACAAGCGATTTTAATGCCTATTACCTTTATTCGTAAGGCATACCAAAAATTTACATATTTTCAGCTTATAGCTTCCTCTTAACTGCTTTTATTGCCTGGTATTTATGGTGTCTTTGTTCAAAGCTTGTCTCTGCATGCCGACCGAAGATTTTTTCAAATGTTTTGTGCGTAGATACGATTTTCTAATTAGTGGTTTGTGGGGTATTATCACTGTTTTTTTTATTCTTCGAAAAATGAAGAAAAAAAATTACAAAAATGACGGTATTTTCATTTAATTTTTATGTTGATGAATAAATTTTCTATGGCGATAAAAAATATGCCGTTTCGATTTGCCGCCAAAATAACATATTCGTTTTTATTCCGTGAATTCGGCGGCCTTTATTTTTTCCCGGAAGATTTTTTCAATTTATATTTGGGTTTCAGGCTAGTAATTATTGCTTATGATACCTTCTATAATAAGTATTTTCAGCAGAATACGAGTGTTAATGTTATCAAAGACTCGGGTTACGAATAACCTGACGATATTTGAAAATCTCCTACTACCACCACAGTAAGCGGAAAATGTTGCTTGTGTAGTGATGGAGCACTTAGTCAGCCGAAGAATTGAACATACTACGGCTGTGTGGGACCCAAACGTGATGTCAACTCAGCCACCGACCGGGCAACATTAAAATAAAAGTTTAAGTAGAGACAATGTAATAATACCATAATCCCGAAGACTTCCCATCTGCAGACATGACGGGGTTAAAGTCCCACATAGCATAAAGGAAGTAGAAGATGACTGCAGAGTGATAAGTAGCGAGCCAACACCAACCGAAGAAGTTGGTCCACGAAAGAACCTTGTTGGTCACTTGCTTCTTGTACAGCAGCGGGTTTCTGAAAAGCAAATATTATTGAATAAATATACAAAACGATGATGACTATTTGCAATAATGCAATAATGGCTAAGAAATCTCTTACCGCATTAATAATTCTTGCGAATGACATTGTTCGCTCAGAGATAAAGCAAGAATAGGGGCTGATGTAAAAAATAAGTTGTAGAATGTTAAAAACATGGAATCAAAGATCGATTGAGTTGAAAAGCCAGAATGAATTTGGAAAAAGATCTGAAACAAAAAGATAACCAAAATTTAAAACATGGATAAGTGACAGTTTAATAATAGTATACGATAATCCCGCTTCAAACGAGCTAATTCTAATTATTGCATACGTCCAGTCTCGACTTACCATAGCATTGACGAAAAGAAGATTCTTGTAGAAAAAGTACTGAACTAGTGTGCCAAGTCTTTGATAAAACCAGTGGCCGTGCACCAACAAAACTCTTTTCAACATCATGAATTTCGTGAAAGCAAAATCTGCACATCTGAAAAAAATGCAACCACTGTCAGAACCGTCGAAAGAGGTTTTCACTCAGAGTTACAACATCGAGGATATTGACATTTTCATAATAATGTATTGTCTATAAAGTATAAAAATAACTTGAAGATAGGATTAGATACCTGGCTGCTTGCCTGCCTTCACGACCAAATATCCCAAAGCCAACATGCGCTTCCTGTATCATGGAGATGTCATTCGCCCCATCACCGATGGCCGCAGTTATTGGCCTTCCTGGACTATTTTTAATTAAACGTACTATCTGAAAATACGTAATAATTCGTAAAGTATTCGAAAGATCAAAAGATTGAGTGTCATAAGAAATCGACATTAAAATCAATCACATGCGATTCCCAAAAATAAAATAGCCCCTCAGGGAAACCTTGGGGCATCCTGTGTGGGGTTAATATATAAACAGATTAAACCAAATCAATCACTTACTTGCGCTTTTTGAAGTGGTGAAAGTCGACAGCAAATAACCGCCGCACACATCAGAGATAGTTTGACGAATATTTCCGCCCTGGGAGTGTCAAGCACGAGGGCGATACTCTTTCCATCAACCACGAGGGTCAAATGCTCTTCTAATCCCGAGGTGGCAACCCTTAGGCATTGTTCCAGCTGCACGTCGAGGCTTTCCTCCGTGTTTACTTCCACGAGGTATAGCTTCTCTGATCTGGGTGGGATGTGGCCACAGGACTGGGCAACGTTGATAGCAGTTTCGACCTTCAATTATAAATGTTTAATGTTCAATATAATTTCGAATACCAAAGATACTCCAGTTTCAAAAATCTACACATTTCACACATTGGCCGACATCAAAAAATTTAAATATAAAAGACAACGAGGAATCCCAATGAAAATTAATTAATAAAATAACCTTGGTTCCAGCGTCATCCTTTAACAAATCCTGTGAGATCAACTGATACTGATTCTATCAGTGCCAAATACCACTTCAAATCAATACGTTTTTAGGTGCATATATATTACTGGAATTTAAGTTAGACGTAAAATAATGCAAAAATACACAATTTAATTGAATTCTATTGCTATTGAGATGTGAATATTAAAATAAAATGAAAAATATACTGGAATTCCTAATTGCTATTGAGATAATCTGGAGTAAAACAACAAAGGTACGAGGAATGAGGAAGGCTATTCGTACAGACGTAGCTCAAACCTCGTTTCAACAATGACTGTAGACTGTATCACATTCCTGACATTATTATTTCGAGAATATTATATTGCAAAACATGATCTTGAGGATGCATCCTGAAATGAAAAAGATAGCTAACCTTGTCACCAGTCAGCACCCATATCTTGATGCCTGCCAGCCTTAGTGACTCGAGCGTCTCGGCCACGCAGTCCTGCAGGCGGTCCTCCACGCCCGTGGCCCCCAGCAGCGTCAGCCCCTCCTCCATGTTGCGCCCCCTACCGGCCCCGCTCTGCCGTCCATGGATGTCGAGGTTCATTCTTGTCAGTTCTGAAAATATACATAAATAAACTATTATCTACGTCAAACTTATCAACATACGATACGGTGTTTAGGGCCTACTCCTGTACGTGTTTGCACTCTACACTTTCAACATGTCCTACCTGATTGGAATTTTTTTTTTTTTTACAGTAATACCGCACAAGAGTCCCAACTGCTCCCGTCTGGAGCCAGTGAGACTATGGCATCCCCAATTGGGGTATGTTGTGAGGCTGAGGGTATTGGGGAGGGGAGGGAGATGGGGGAGAGGAAGGTGGGGAAGTACCTGGCTATTCAGATCTGGTCACCAAACACGGCTAAAGCCATTTCAAGCAACGTTTCAATTCTGAATGGTGGTCTTACACCAGGGCGATACTGAGAGTATCTTCCACTCTGGAACGTGCCGCAAATATACTATATATTATTTTTAATTAATTAATTGTGAAATAACACAAATTAATCAAATAAAATTTATTTGCGCACGCCGGGTTCGAACCCGCGACCGTCGGATCTGTAGTCAAAAGCGTATACCACTAGACCACGCCGGCCGTCACGAATGGTATATTACAGACTCAATCGTCAGTCAAGTTAAATAAATTAACGTACCTTCATTCAATGCTACATACTGCTCTTCAGTGAGTTCCTTGTAAGCCACAGCGAGAGTTCGCAGACCCTGTTTTGCGAAGGTTTGCACGTGCGCATCCGTGATCCCAATGAGAGGTCCATCCCCACACAGCGGCAGCACGGCACTTTCAGCCCCCTTGCAGAATAGCCAGATCTACAACATTCCAAATTGGAGGGGATAACCCCCGACTTTTGATGTAGAATAAGTCATTCAGAGATGGAAACTGGCTATAAGTGATCCTCAAGTTCCTAAGTTACGGCAAAATATATTCCTCAAAAAAGCGCCCAAGGAACCAAGTAGTGACCCTTAGGAAGATTACCAAGACACCTTAAAAGTGCACCCAAGAAACCACCCAGAGTCCTTAAAAGTTTATCCAAGAGACAGCCCAATGACCATTAGTATCCAAAAATCACAAGGCCTTCTCACCAGTAAACTTTTAAGATATCTAAGGCATACGATGTACGGCTAGACGACGATTTTCGTGAATGTTTCAGTCGATGGTTTTAATTAATTTGAAACAAAATTCATAACAATACAGAAAATCTTAGTTACCTTTCCACTACTATCCCTGACCACGACGGACATCCTCCTTCTCGCGGAGGTGAATTCAAGGACCTGTAATTTTTCGTAAGTTTCCATCCGTCCGTCTTTTTGCTTTAGGAATAGTTTATTGGATTCGTCTCCATAGAATATGATTCCCCTGTTGGCGGCTGCCCTGACGAAGGCAATCTCATCGGAGCTCATGGCCTGGTAGCGGGGGATTTCCTCGTTGACGACGTCGAAATTGTTGTTCAGCTTCATTTTTCCTGGTGCCAGGTCAATCGTCGGAGTTTCTTCCACTTGTACCGTGTGGCAAAGAGCGAGAACGGTGAAGAAAAAGTGCAAATCTGGCTGAAAATATGAACAAAATCAATAGATGTTTTGATTGCCATGCAAATCAACTTTATAAAGATTTCAATATTTTTCAACCATTCCATGGTCAGATTTGTTAAACTTCTTATACAATGTCTTAGAATGTCTATGTATCGAACGTCATCAGCATCATCAATATAACATGTACATCAAATATAACAAACACAACAAAATGCCGTCATATTTACCACTGTCGAAAACTATGTAAAACCTTCCATAAAACTAATGTTGATAAACCTGCCCTACATATAGGTAACTCATGTTTAAAAACCTGCCCTGCCGTTTAACGGTAAATTTTATCACAACAATCGGAAGAGCAGTTGTCTCGCCTTAACGCAAGTAACCATCTTGCTCTCGCAAAGCAAACGCTCATTGGCTGAAAGAAAAGGTCCGCTCTCCCGTCAACAGGCAATGAGAGATTTAGAAAACATACTAGAATTTGCAAGCCTTTTCTGTAATAATAGGAAACAATGTTAACTAAATAGTTTTATACAAAGATACTTACATGTTAATTAAATAAGCTCGAATAAAAATAAAATATGTTACACGTAAGATTATTATGTACTCAGCGAAACTCTGAAAATGTTACAGAGATTTGACCACTTGCCTTGTAGAATATGTCTTATTATAACCAAATAAAGAATATTGCGACGACGGGGTTTTGGCAAAACGATAGCGGTAGACAAGGTCTAATATTATAAAATATTCCCTTATTTCTGAGATAAACAGATTTAATCCTACAACGTGGCGAGCTTCATAGCAAGAAAAAAGCAAGCTCGTTACGGGAATTTGATATGACAAACAAGGGTCGGAGACTCGGTCCTAATGAATCTTATAAATACGCCGCATAAACCGGCTCCTGCACCATTCCGCTACAAGCCCTGGACCGAGCAACATCTACCGCTGTCGGCTCTGCCATTACTCGTTTCGCTACCTGGAAAATAACTCGCTGTGTTTGATTTCAACCCGGTTCCCCCCCCCGCTCCACTTCCGCTGTCTACTGCACCTGCCTGCTAGCCAACCTTGGAGAGGGGATCTACTGTTGGCTACTGAGCTGGCCTGCTCACTGGCCCCGATATTGCGACGCCCGACGTGGCAGCGCCTCTGCCCCGGGCTTCCTCGAGCTCGCCGGTGACCAAGGCCCCGATATCGCCGACTCGTTACCGACTGAGCCTGGTGGGATACAAGGAGTTTACCCGCAATAAAAACTAGCCGTCTTTATTAAGGCGTTCTTTTAAAAATGCAAATTACAAATGTAAATGTAAATATATCGTCTTTCTCAAGACGAATTCGTTGATGCAAACATATTACAAGAGTCGATATTCCCTGCATTTTTATGAAACTCTGTAACGGTTAAAATGAAATACCTCAAGTGCTTTATTTGAATCATTACAAAGGACAAAGGTAAATGTGTGCCGGTGACAAAATTAACAAAATTAACGCTACGTGCAATATAACACACAAATATCTTAACAATATAACACACAAATATCTTAACAATAACATTCAGAAATATCGAACCGAAAAAACTAATGCGATCACAAATTAGAGCACCTCCTATCCCTCATCCTATCTTCCTCTTCCCTTTACATTACTTGTTGGTGTAATGTAAAATAAACCGTCTATCTCTAACAAATAATTGCATAAGAGGATTTTTCCACATAACCTTGTTTAAAACTTTCTACCTATGTATATATTTATCTTTGTATTAAAAATACGGTTTATTTCTTATAAATAAATAAATTAATAAGAATGACTAGGGACCAAAGGGTTCTATTGGAACTGGTCGACAGCAAAAATAAATTTTTGGCCAGTTGTTTCACAGAATTTGAACAATTTATCAAACTTCAAAGTTAATTATCAAGTTCTGTTTTAATACATAATATCTGTATAATTATCTGCCAGTTGCTTCATAGAACTGAAATAACAACGGATCTTGAATAGAACTTGAAAATCAACATTGAAATTTGATGAATAAAATTGTTCAAATTCTATGAAATATCCCGTACGTATTTTAACAAAAACTCACATTCAAGACTTCCACCGCTTGGACAGTCTCTCCTCTAGTCCACTCTTCGTTCATTTCGTATAGACGTTTATCCTTCTCGATGTACAGCTCCCCCTTGACGGAGCACATTTGGAAGTACATATCGTTCTTGGTCAGCGTCCCGGTCTTGTCGGAGAACAAGATTTCAATCTGGCCCAACTCCTCGTTCAGATCAGAACTGTTGGCCAGGGCAGGCTGCTGGGTATCTGGGCATACTAGTTCCATGTCCCACTCCAAGTATAGAGATCCTGAAATTCCATACATACCAATCGATAAGTGTTTTTCAAAATTTTTATAGAACTAAAAAATATTTTTATTTTTAATTCCATCTACCTATTATAGTAAAAAATAAGAAGGTACTTATATCTGCCAGAATCTCTGATGTTTGTGATATACGCTTAAGGCGATGAACTACGTCGTGTAATATTTTAAATTGAGCCGCTATCAATAACAACCCTTACGTAGATGGCGATAAGGTTTAAATTCCCGCTTAACACCATCCGCCTGTTTTGATTTATGCAAGAAAAAAACATGGCCAAAAAGTGCCTTTTATTTTATTTTGTGGGTATTCAGCCATAAATATTTAATTTTATAAATAACTTAATTTGCCACATTATACAATAAAATCATTACCGAAAATGGGTTCGTAAGTAGGAGATTTTGAACTTTAAAGCAGTTTTCATAGGCTTATACATTATTTTTTCTGGGCTTATCTCTCTCGATTATTTCAAAGGCCAAGATGTATTCTACTCGCAGTATTTAAGGGGACGGTATCAAATCTCGACTTCAGTACAGTTAGGTATTATTGCTACTTGTAAATGAATCGGTCGGCCGCTAGAACAGCTGCGGTTTCAAAACCAACACCTACGTCTTTTGAGTAGATAGGGGGATGATTGACACGGTTTTGATAAAATACGAAATAAAAATACACGTGCCTTATAAAATTTATATTTATTTACTAAATAATGGATACAACTTGACAGAATAAAAATCATACTAGCAAAATAATGGATATACAGTCACATCTTTTACGCCCTGGACCTTTTTTGACGTCTCAGTTTTTTACTCAAAGTCACATAGAATCTAATCGTGTTTTGACTTGGAAAAGATTTTTGGTTCATAAATTTGATTGTATGGTTTGTGTAATGACAATAACTATTTTTTTTAATATAATATTACCAGAAAGCAATGGGTGTGAAAAAAGGGAAAACGTAAAATTAAGTTACGACAAATATTTTTTGATTATATATTTAGTGCGATAGAAATGGAAAAAAGTTTATTTGTAAATCATGAATGTAATTTGAAAATTTATTTCAATGTTTTTTTCGTACTCGGGAAAGAATATAGTTTACAATATTAACTTAGATATACAAAAAAAGTAGAATGAAGTACATAAACTAAGAAAAAAACACAGTCTAAGATAGATAAAAAGAAGTTGATAAAAATTGATATAAAATTATCTAAATGTCTTGGTTAAAAATACTTTTTTCATGTTTTTAGCATAATATCCTCGAAAAGTGCCAAAACTTTGGCTTTCTTTGTGGTTAAGGTTATTAAAAAAGTTTTTTGTACATTGTATAAAATACACTCTAATTCTTACTATGCATGTTACCGGTAATATATTATTTTATATTTATTTTCTCTCTCTCTCATATATATATTTATATATATATATTTTTTTAATAATTTATTTATAATACTACTACCGGGAATTAGCCATCAACGAAATTCAGTGCATTTATCAATGGATCTGATAGACATTAGGTAAGTTTTTAGATTTTCACGGCCAAAAGCATTTTTGTTGTTTGTTTTTGGGGTGTTATGCCGTGTTGCGCTAACTCCTTCTTTAGCCGACGTTTCGGACAGCGTTGCAGTGTCCATCATCAGGGCAGATCCGGTAGATCACATCTTCGGATCTACCGGATCTGCCCTGATGATGGACACTGCAACGCTGTCCGAAACGTCGGCTAAAGAAGGAGTTAGCGCAACACGGCATAACACCCCAAAAACAAACAACAAAAACTGATAGACATTGTTCCCAATCTTAGCGACAGTTTGAAAGGAATCGGTAGAATCGTTGAAAGCACCTTCACACTAGTCTCGCAAAGTCCATCTCCAAGCTCCGTAATCCAGATTTTGCACCAAATCGACAGAAAACTCAAGAAATTCAAGCTGGATGCTGAAGTTATGACGTTAGATCCGAGTTCAATGCACATCCAAACTCCTTAATCCCGATTTTGAACCAAATCAGTAGAAAACTCGAAAAATTCAAAATGGATGCCAACATTATGTTTTTTGACGTTAGATCCGAGTTCAATGCACATCCAAACTCTCAAATCCCGATTTTGAACTAAATCGGCAGAGAACTGAAGAAATCCAAGATGGATGCTGAAATTATGCATTTTGACATTAGATCCGAGTTCAATGCACATCTAAACTCCCTAATCCCGATTTTGAACTAAATCGGTAGAGAACTGAAGAAATCCAAGATGGATGCTGAAATTATGCATTTTGACATTAGATCCGAGTACAGTGCACATCCAAACTCCCTAATCCCGATTTTGAACTAAATCGGTAGAGAACTGGAGAAATTTATGATTGATGCCGAAATAATGCATTTTGAAATTAGATCCGAGTTCAAGCCACCACCTACTCCGTTTTACCGACTTCGATAGAAGTCGGTAAAAATTTATAGAAAACGTGTCCATCGGAATGATGTATTTTGACAAACCTTATTCTTCTTTTCCTCCAGTGGAGCGGTCTCTTTCGGCGCTGTACGCGCGAGTCCCTTTATTATTTCCCATTTATGTGCCCCTTTATTATTTACGTATTGGTACCTGAAAAAGGTAAAAAAAAGTTGAGAACGTAAAACAAGTTTCAAATTATATATTACAAAATAAATAATATTTAATTTCCACTTACCCCTTGGCTATAGCACCAATCTCCTCTGGATTCCTATTAGAAATTTGAAAGTTAGCAGAGGACTGGAGAATAAACAAAATAAGCGTGCTCTCACTTCCGAATTCACCTCGAGACTGACATTGACTAGCGGTGTTCGGTCAAGCCATGGACAATGATTTCATCCATAGGATTTTGTATGACGGAAAATAATTGAAATATTCGGGAAGTTTAATTGAATCACAACAAAAATCCATATATGTTAAAGTGTTTTTTATTTATTTAAAATGACCTGTATCATATTTACTTTGAGATGACCGATGGATTTAAAAAAAAAATCTCTCTGATAGGAGCTATTCTGCTTCCAGCGAAGGCATTTTTGAAGTTTTACGTAAAGTTGCAATGTGTATTTCATATAGAATAAAAAAGTTTACGATAAAAAAATTTAATTCACTGGTAACATAAGACATTTTTCTAACTACCCCTATAGAATTTTTAGATAAATTATTAGTGGTATTCCTTTTACTAGGTAAATACAAAGTGATGTTTAGCGCTATTTATGATACTTCCCCCTTAATTAAAGCATCTGAAACATTTCAAGGCGACCAAATTTTCAAACCAAAAAACACATGATCTTGCATCTGGCATCGCCTTAAATTTAATTATATATATTTGCCAAATAATGTCACTTGTTATAGATATATTTATGTTTGTATAATTATTAGCACACACAATGATGTGAGCTACTTAAAAGATAAATAAATAAATAAAATTATTAAGATTCAACATATCCCCAGCGGAGGTAATTAATCCCACGTACAACACATCTCCATTCAATCATTCTATGCTGACAATTTATGGTTCAATGTTGAAAAGTTATTCCTCAAAGCAGCAATATATTGTGCAATATACAAATATTGATTGTCATCCAACGATTTTATAAGCAATAACTAGGTACCTATTAGCTGCCGGGGTGCTTAGTCCATAGAGTAGGCCACTTGCATGCATTTTATAATGACTTCTGTAATGAGTCGTGTGGATAGGTTCTACTAAGAATTCAAAAATGTAACTAAACAAATTGCAAACATATGGTTTTTAATAATAAAATAAACAAATCAGTCACGAGCTAAATCGTTACGTCCCTACATTAAAATATCTGATCAAAGATTTTCTTTATTTATTTTTTTAATTCAACTCTTATTTTTGTTTTAAAAATAAAAGTATTTTAAACTTAAATATACTTAAAGTGCTTAAACTTTGACGTTTCGCATTTCTCACAGCTTCATTTCTCGGTATAAGGAATAATCTTTTTTATTATAGCATGAGTATTTTTGCACAAAGAAACTAGTTATTTTTACGACCTTTACCCTACACAACACAGAGTCAGCTCCTTGTCAGAATTTTGACAGATATTTTTAATAGGAAGCTACAAGCCAAAAATGTGTATGTTCTTGAAATACCTTATATTGTAGGTAATAGGCATTAAAATCGTTTGAAAAACGGAGTCTAGAAACGTTCGATTTCAAGCACAAAACTGGTTTTTATTTATTTTGTAAATAATTTTATAAGAAATCAAAAAAGTTAATCAAGTGAAACTGTCACAGATAATCTTAGCTATAATACTGTATTTTTTTAAAGTTGTTGTGTTTATGCGTTCATACATTTCTATCGAAAAAAATATTTTTTAGTAAATTACATTTATATTTTTTACTACTAAATTTATTTTTTTATTTGTATTCTGCTCAAGCAAAACGATAGGAAAACCTTCAATTTATCTAAAGCATATTTTTAGGTATTCATAATGTACACCAATTCGTTATAAAGATTAATCAAAATAGTGATTTGGCATTAAGCTTCGCCATTAAGATATATATTAAGTTCGTGCGTTTCTTTGGCTTCTGATTTGTTACATTTTTGTTTTTTTTTCGGTTTTACTTTTAAATTAAAAAAAATATGTATTTTCCGGCTTGTAAAAAAATAGTCCGATTTCGCGAATTGAAATTATGAAAAAATTGCTATGGTTTCAAAATACAATAAAAAAAGAATACATTTTTTAGAGTCTTAGTGGTTTTAGTGGTGCAAGTGGCCATTGCGAACGTCTCTTGGCGCGATTTTCACAAAAACGGCGCTATTCAAGTTCTTAAATTAGTATTCAAGTGTTAGCCATTGTATGAATAAGCTATCGGCATAGAGGCTTCATAAATACTATGGTTAAAATACCTACCTATAAACTTCTGCATTTCTATAGTCACATAAAGCGAAATCGGAATGCAGTAATAGTAGAGAAGCAAGAAGGAGAAGAGGTCCTGTGCGATGGACCTGAAGGAGTTGTTGCTGGTGTTAGGCCCGAGGTAGTAATCATGTCCCCCGTGCCCGTCCTCCCAGTAGCGCTTCAAGAAGAAGGACACGACCAGCTCGAGCAGCATGACGACCACGAAGAACACCAGGAAGTTGTTGATGTAGGCTTCGGCGGAGGTGAACTTGTTGGACGTGAAACGCGAGTTCAAAGCAAGTTTTGTGTCCACCCCTGGAATAAAATGTGTACAGTAAGATTTCTGGTGACAATATTGAAGCTAATATCCAGAATAGCGTCATTTTAATACACATAATATTAAGTTGGCCCATAAATTGCTATCCGGCATTGTTTTTTTGGTGCAAAATGTTTTAACATCAATCACTTATTAACAGGGTTTGAAAATGAAGTCGATGTTTTGTAAAAAAATATGTTCTAGCACTTACATTGCTAACGCTGGCTAAACCTCATGAGATCAAAATAATGTACTACGGAATTGTACAGGGTTTTCCAATAAGAGGTGTTATTTTGAATAGCCCGCTATTTCGGTAGATGTTACTTTTGAAGCTGTCATATTTTGACATTTGACAAGTAAAAACTACGTCATTAATAAAAATGGAACGATACACGCTTAATGATTTTTTATATCGTAAAAGATCAATGGTTTCGTTGCTTGTGTGACACGTAGCGCCGTCTTGTTGAAAGTAAACGTTGTCCAGATTAATACCATCCGGCCATAAAAAATCGATAGCGCAATCCATTCTCCGTAACTGTTGCTCCAGCCTCATTTTCGAAAAAGTAAGGTCCAATGACTCCGCCGGACCATAAACCGCACCAAGCAGTCACACGTAGAGAATAGAAAAGCTTTTCAACAATAACTCTTGGGTTTTTCGAGCCCCAGATGCGACAATTTTGCCCTTTGACGAAGCCACCGAGGAGGAAATGGGCCTCATCACTCAAGATGATTTGCATTTGATTCACTCAAGTGAATTTTAATAATTTCAATGCGTTATTGAAGCGTGTATCGTTTTATTTTTATTAATGGCGTAGTTTCTACTTGTCAAATGTCGAAAAATGACAGCTTCAAAAGTAACATCTACCGCAATAGCGGGCTATTCAAAATAACACCTCTTATTGGAAAACCCTGTAGTTGCGCTATCTCTTAGGCCGGCTATTAGACAATTTCAAAAAAATATTTTTTGGTTTCACTAAGAGGATTAAACCTTCCTCCCCAGGTACTGACTAAAATGAGTGCACCGCTCTATCACTTAAGCCAAATCCTAATTGGATGATACCGAGATTTATTTCGTAAATTAACTGCTGAAACCTCGTCCAATTTCAGAGAAATGCCTTTATGTCTGCGTGAGCACGCGTGTAAATGCAATGTTGATAGAATATGGACACGGGAAGAAAGAATATAGATAAAATGTTGCAACCTAACAAAGATTAATGTTATGTTATGTTTTTCTTCTGTATGTTTTATCACCACACATTTTTCTTGTATTGTTATGTTTTTCTTCTGTATGTTTTACCACTATACATTTTTCTTATATAATGTTTTGTTTTTCTTCTGTATGTTTTACCACTATACATTTTTCTTGTATAATGTTTTGTTTTTCTTCTATTATTTCGCTATATAATTTATCTCTCGTATATTTTAAACGTTTACAAAAATTACTTTAAAAAAAATTAACGTACAAAAAAAATAATTCACACAAATTACCATGTATAATGTGATCTTAGAACGGGATACCCCAATAAGGTCACATTCTTTACAAAAGATGTAAAAAAAAAATTATAAATCTACAACGAGTCTATCTACCGAGTTTCAGCTCGATCGGATGCCCGGAAGTAGGTTAGTTTCCACTTCAAAGATTTGCACACATTCACGAAAACAGAAGCGAAATTCAAATATATATATAACCTATAAAAGGTGATTCAAATCTATTAATTTGTTGAAATGATGACCTTGAATAGCAAGGTGAAGCAATTCACACATTTACTCATCATTGAATCATCTTTTCATAATTTTAAGGTGGGTTATACGTAGATAATATTTTAAAAGCTTCGCGACTTTCGGATAGCGAGGTCATTTAGTAATGTAAGAATGATTATTTAACCCAGTCATTTGTTTTAGACATTACAATTACTTCGTAATCTAATAATAATGAATCATAAGACAGATATTTATAAGTAATTTGATTGATATAAATAAAGCAACGATAGATAAAGAAATGCGATACGTGTCGTAATAATAGATACCTTCCCATTGTGACGATGTAATTAAACATAACTTCACAAAACAGATACAAAGATAATTCGCAAATAGGGAAGTACCTACTCTAATTTGTGACTAATATGAAACACGGATGTGACAGAGTGAACGAGGCATTTCACTAATTTTCACTAATAATCGACCATCGACAACCGTGATTTTTGAACAAGGAATTTCACAAATTTTTGCTAACGATCGACCATCGACGACCGTGGTTTTTTAATCTCAATAAATCGGGGTACTTGAACGACAAGCTATAGAAAAAGAATACAGCAAACAGACCTCGACTTAATTCCGATAATTTACAATATTTTCTGTATATAAATTACTTTTTCTTACTGAAGAAGGGTTGTCCACCTATTTATTGCGGTGGTCACGACAAAATTCAAATTATTCTGCACGTCAATGTCATTTAATTTCATTTTTATTTATTCCACATCAGAATTTGAAAAGCTGAATTAGCAGCGTTGCAAAATTAAGACATAAACATAATTTATAGTTCATAAGCCAAAAAAGCAGCATTTTTTCAATTTCGGTTTTCAGCGGTGAAAAATAAATCTAAAGGAAACATGAAATAGAACAAAACACAGAAAAATAATAAGGTAACGGTAACTCAACCCAGTAATCAAACCCAGGATCTGTCTTACCGGGATAACGCCTCTAACAACCTAATTATTATACATCACCTCTGGAACCTGATCTACATCATTTTGACGATGTTATATTTGAAATTCAGAATTAACAATATAATCATCCAACTAATCATTCCCATCGTCTTGTTTTTCAGATTTGTCTTATTCTGTTTCATGTTTCATTTAGATTTATGAGTATTATCTTCTTCTTCAATTATTGATGAGTGTAACATTAAAAGATAAGTCATTCCAATAAAAATTAAAATATTTCCGCCTAATGAACTGCCTTTCATGTGTGAATTTAGGACAATGGATAAAGAAGGTAAGAACGGAAAATTATTTTTAATCTATATTTCAAATGTGTATTTCTTGTGTTTAATTTTTTCACAGATAACTAACGCTTTTCATTCGAAAGGTACATTTTCAAACGTCTTTCTAATTTGCCAACAAAAAATATACTTATAAAAAAATAAATTTGCAATATTTGTTTTTGATTGGCAATGGATCCTGAGGCAAATATTTAATGTCTTTGAGCTTCACAAATCCTACAATTATTATCCCATGATT